>CM069548.1:35144169-40894169 GCA_035773235.1 Eospalax fontanierii | reverse complement strand
ACTCTCCAGGAAGCTTCCAGTCCTTCAGAACCCAGACAAAACATCCAAGAAAACCACAGATTGAGCAGCTGTGGGGTTCTCAGCTCTTCTAGTATGAGACACCCACTGCTGGACTACCCACACTGTATCCTGCAAGCCAAACAAATAAATCCCCTTTTAATATATCGTAATTGTATCAGTTCTGTTCCTCTTGAATCTTGACCTACATAGACACTGATACAGTTACAGAATAATACCAATTTTTAAAAGAAATATTCATTGGCTATTTGAATTTTTTTCTGAAGTAAGTAGTGTTTTCCTTTTGAATAGTTGAACATCAAAGTACTGTTTGTTTCAAGAGGCCACCATTCTTATCAATAACAGATAGGAAGGGAAATGGTATTATTTCAAATTAATTGACTCAAAAACAAAGACAGACTTCAAAGGAGGCATTTAATACTTCCTGTGAAACACTAAAAATAAAATGTACATAGAGTTGGAAGGTCAAAGCATTTTTAGATTTGCATTGTTTTCTATGCATAATTCTCTCAAATGTCTTTAATCCCTTTAATACCTCTCGCTATTCTAATATAGTAATAGAAGGCATGTATGCAAAGTTGAAATAAAAAGCTTACTATTAATACTCATGAGATTTGAGAGGTCCTGGTTTTTCACTTTTTAGGCCACTGATGTTTCAAATTGTTACTTCAAACTTGCAGAATTAAGATAAATCCAACTTGGTTCAGGACAGACGTACAGACTCGCTTAGAATGCTGCCTCAAGAATCTGAGCAGCTTCACACATAAAAGAATTTTAAATTGGCGAAAATCTAGGGCTACGTGCAAACATGGTAAGAGTAGTCTTTCTGTCTGAAGCAAATAATTCTACATTGTAATCTTTTGGATGAGTACAGTTATGAAAACAGGCTTGTGAAACATCGCTGTTCAGTTGTCCGTGGGATGAGAAGCTGCAGCTGTCCTCCCCTGAATACATATCGGCATTCCTTCCTTATTCACACGTTTCACTACCTAACCATCTACCTGTCATATTTTTAGATCAGAGATTTGAAAGCATTCTTTGCGTGGACAATGTTCCACTGAGAAATCAAGTGCAAAATGTTAAATCAATGATAGCCTTTGTGTTTGTCACAAAATCTTGTATAGAATAGGCTCTTTAAAAAATCTACTGGTTAAGTATTTGGGAGCTGGGTAAAGTGTATCAACCCCTGCCTGATGTGGAAACTGGTTAAGTTGTTCTCATTTCCCACATATTCTGTCTCTATATTAAGCACTACTGCAATATTTTTCAATATTTGAGTTATGTTAAATTGCACACAATCTCATTCAACTCTAAGTCATTTGGGATGTGAGTTCCCACCAAAACATGATGTTTAAACATTTTGGAACAAATCATAAGCTGAGAAAAAGGACTCAAAATAAAATTATACAACAGCTTTTTATCAAATCATCCACTAAATGTATCAACTTTTCTAAATTTGAGAAAACATACTGGATGCATTAAAGTAGATGTCATTGTAAATGTGGATACCGTTTATGAAAACCAACATGTTAGCAAAGATAATTTCTGTTTCTTTCACAAATGCTTTCTGATTTTCTGCTAGATTAAAGACTATTTCTCAAAGTATGGACATATCACCTCTAAGGCTTTAAAATGCTCCATAGATACCACATATGCCTTACATTTTGTATCATTAGGGAAGTTTATAATATCTTTCTTACAGTATTATTTTAAATATATTCTATTAAGCTAAATGAGTCATTTTTGTTTTTTTTCCATGAACATTTTCTATATGACTAATGTGATATTTTAAGTAAAACTAATTTTCAAATGATACTGAGATTCACATTAAATTATGTTTCTAACTAAAATGATGAAATTCCTTAAAATTGAACTGGCATTTATTAGAGAGTACATTTAAAGCATTCTTAACTACTAAAGGTTTTGAAATGATTAGTACAAAAACAGACCTTAAAAATCCCATGTTATGGGGCTGGAGAGATATCTCAGTGGTTAAGAACTCTGACTACTGCTGCAGAGGATCTGGGTTCTGTTCTTAGCATGGGAGCTATCAACTATCTGTAACTCCAGTTCCAGGGGATCCAATGCCTTCTTCTGACCTCTTCAGGCATTGCATGACAAGGATGCATGCAGGAATTACACTCATAGATAAAATAAAAAATGAAAATAAAACTTCCAGTTTGAATGACACAAATTTTGTGGGTGTAACCAACCACATTTTTAATTGATTTAATGTCCTCCACATAATATGAAGCCCACATATGACACTGATATCAGACCTAGGAACATATAAGTATATAGGCCACAAGCTTGGTTCTAGTATTAAACTGACTCATAATGACCTAATAATGCATCAATTAATGCATCTCTCAACTTATCACAGAATTTCCTTATGCAGCAGATGGCAGTTAACACAGAAACCCACAACTGGCCAATATGCAGAGAACAAGAGGCTGCACAGTACTTGTCTCTGAACAGGACATCTGCATCAAACTTCTGCCCCCTCAAGACTCAGGGATCATTGCAGAAGGGCAGGCAGGAAGACTGTAAGAGCCCGAGGTGGTGGAGGATCCCAGAAACAGAGGTTTCCAGACAGCTGACCAGTTACTCAGATGAACTCACAGCAATGGTGATTGCATATAAGTCTTATCCAAGTTCAAACAGACAGAATTCCAGCATAAACATGGGGAAGTGGGTAAGAAACCCATACCTGCCTGAGGAACTACTGACAACTGATGGCTGCTTGGAAGGAAAGGCAGTCCCTTTCAAGAAGGGGACCCTCAGTAGGTTAACCAGACTCTGGTGGATGGATCCACAACAAAGAACATTTGGGGATACAAAATAGACTCTATAGGCCTCATCATATATACAATAGAGTATATTCAACTGAGAGGGAGGTAGTAAGGGATGGTGGAGGATGGGACCGGGGATCTAAATCACCATTTGAGAATTGAAAAACTTCAATTAAAATCTTTTTAAAGAGTGGAATTCTTATAAAGAAAAACATTTGAAGCCTAGTGTAACAATTCACATCTATAACTGGTGACTACTGCCAGCAGGCAGAAACAGAAGGGTGTTCAGAGACAGACTGGGCTGCACAGTAAGATGCTGTCTCAGAAAACCAAACATAAACAAATGGAAATGCATTAAGACTGAATTATATAGAAAAGGGCTTTTGTACATAAATATTTAAGAAAAGTTTATTTCAATATTCCATGTTTACATTTATACTGTGCCAGCCACATTAACATAAAATAAGACAGGCCCATTAATAGCTAATGTATTTTATTTTGAAAAAAAACATAAAGATTTTGGCCTACAATTTTAAATTCCATTTTTTTGTGGCAAAATTTAATTCTAGACAACAGTTTTAGAGAAGTAAGTTTACCTACAGGCCACAAAAGAAATGTCCTCAATTTCATTCTATGAAAATCTTTCTCTAGAATCTGTTTATTGTTTTTTAATTAATTAATTATTTTTATTTTATGTGTATGAGTGTATTACCTGCATGCATGTGAACACACCATGCCATGCAATGCCCACGGAGTACAGAAGAGGGCATTGGATCTCCTTGAACTGGTGTTATGGATGGTTGTTAGCTACAATATGGATGTTGATATTTGAACCCTGATCTGCAAGAACAGCCAGTATTTTTAACTGCTCAGTCATCTCTCCAGCCAACTGTCTATTGTTTCTTTAAAGAATATCTGAAATAATATTGGAACACCGAGAGTCTGATTTGACTGGTTCAATTTCCCATGGTTTCCTTCTTTATTATGCTTCTCTACCGGAAAGTCTGCTTTGGATCTGAACTTGGTAGGACTCAGAATAAAAATATATGCCAGAAATGTGAATGATAAATTACTTCAACATCCTATTTTCCTTCAACTACCACAAGCATAATGAAAGAGTTCTCCAAATTTTACCAGCCATGGTTAAACTGAGTTAAGATTTGATTCTGTTACATTAAAATGATAGCACAATTCTATGTTCCTTTGCTCAGAGCACTCAGACATATTTATTACTATGGCAACTAGCGTGAAACGTCCATATAAACAGGTAGAGGTGATTCTTTTATTTTAACACTGTAATAAATTACACTGAGCTCAGAGTCATGGAAAGCATGTGTGCACTGTTTTCTGAAATGTATCATCCTTCTGAAAAAGGTTAAAATGAAAGGAATACCAAGTTGTTTCATCACTGTAACCTTTGCTGGTATATTAATTGTCCTCAACATTTGCTGGGATGAAAAGAAATGCTTTCTTTGTATGAACCATAAGTGAAAGCATCCTGTAATATGATTAGAGTCAAATTATTCAGCCAGTGTGGCAGAAGGTAGTTCCTAAATGACCCTGCTGGACAGTTACAGACCACAGTCACATTTGTAGAGAATAGCTGTGGCACAAAAATAGCCAAAATAAGCCATTTGCCCTGGAAAAAAGCTATCACATATGCATAACTCAGTAATAAGAAGTACCCCCTTCTCAGTACTTAGATCCCTGAAGGCACAAGGTTCAGGATCTCCTTTGTACATCCCTTTAGCTTCCTGGGAAAATTGAATGAGCTGCGTGGTCCTTAAACAGAGCATTTATTTTTTTAAAGTGATAAATGTCAAATCCTCCTAAAAATATGACCTTTACTGCACAATTCACCCAGTCAGAGCTAGCTGAGATGAGATGGCGGATCCAGCCTTGTTCCAGGCAGCCCTGACTGACTACATCCTTAAAGTTGTTGCAAATTCAGTGCTCCCTCAGGTGTTCTAGGGAATGGTGAGAAAATTAAAATATCAGAGCAAGAAAAGCTGCCAAGGTGGAGGAAATTACTTCAACTTTTTCTGGATCATCTAGAGAAGGCTCAGGCATGCAGGAGCTGGCAGCTGTGTAGACTGATCAGCTCTAATCAAGCTGTTTAATGCAGAGGAAAGGAGAGAGCTATGTCTATCATGCATGAATATCTTCAACATTGTGTACCGTGATGTTTACCTAAGCTCAAGTATTCCCATTCAGCTCTTAGTTATTGCCTACTATTTTAGAAGCTGTTTGCATATTTAAAAGTGGGTGAAGATCTAGAAGGAATCTGTCCTGGAATGAGTAACTTTCTACATATATAGAAATGTACTCTGGCCCACTCTACTTCCCCAATAGTTGAAAGCAGTACGTGTACGGCTGATATATTAAAAACTGCAGGTACATATTTCTGCCTGGTTGGAGATAAGTAGTACAGGTGTCTTTGGCACGTAGATCATTGGCAGTGTTAAGAACAATAGAATGACATGGAGATTAATTATCAATTAGTGACATCTCTGTTCTGTACATAATAAAGAAGAAATGATGTTGTGCTATTGCTAATTGTAGGCAATAAATATAAAGAGTGAAACTTGGCTGAAAAAGTACTTAATGTTTTCTCTAAGGGAGAACATAATGGCTAGAACAATTTTATTTGGGATCATAACTCAAAATTTATTGGGGTACTGGGATTGAACCCAGGATCTCAAAAATGCCAGGCAAGTGCTCAACTATTGAATTCCGGTCCCAGCCCTTTTGTACGTTTTTGTTTGTTTGGGGTTTTATTTGCTTTTGTTTTTGAGGTGGGGCTTGTTGTGTGTGCCACCACACCTGGCCTCTTCTTGTACTTTTTGGAGTCAGGGTCTCTAGGTTGTCCAGGCTGGTTTTCAATTCACTCTGTAGCCCAGGTCGAGAACTTGAACTTGTGTTGCTCCCCCCTAAATTTCCAAAATAGGTATTACAGCCATGTGATAGACTAAAATATTTTATGTAAATATAAACGATTGCATTTTATGCCATATAGAGAATGATAAAACATGGTGGCCTTTAAAAGGATAGTCTCAATTATAATTTCCCTGGTAGCCATGATTATTGTATAGTAAAACAAACACACATGCATACACACATGTACATAAATCAAAATACTTCACTCTGGTTAGGAGAAGTTGCATTAATATTTTTATATCTCAATTATATTATTTCCAAACCACAAAGATCAATAATATTGGATAACAATAATATATATTTAATGGATTAAGAACAGATTAAATGTTGTTGCAGATCTGAGTAATTAACCTCCTTACATAAGTGAGGGATGCCTTTACTTTGGTAATGGTTTGGAATCTTTTTCTTTGTGACACTAGCAGTACTTGCTCAGAGAGTACATGGTACGTCTTTTTCTCCCAGGAGTGACAGATACGGGAAGTAGACTGATTACTGTAAGGAGGACTTAGCGAGGGCAGGAAGAGGTTCTTACTTCCCTTCTACAAGTCAGTCATTGTGTTTTACGGACTGACAGGCCCAAGACATTGCCTAGTCTAAAACAACAACAACAACAACAACAAACATCTAACCTGCTGTGAGGACACAGTGCATATAGAGTCTATAAAAGTCATTTCCTGAACAAAATTATACAACTAGGATTTGTCCTATTTTAAGGAGGGAAAATTGTCAAAATTGAAACTCTAAAAATAGTGGTTTATACTTGAAATCCTAATTCCCTCCTAATTATAGAGGGAGGCTGCTGTGGCACTCTAATTAAGTAGGATCAGTAACTCCAGAGCAGGTCACCAGAACATCTACAGCTCCACAGATAGCTGCAGGCACAAAGGCCAACTCTGGTCCCTGACGTCTCCCAGTTATTATATGATTGACCCCCATATATTTTAATAAACTAAATATGAGACTATTAATGTTCATTTATCATCATTACAGAGAAGTATAGTTTGTAAATTAGGAAATTTAGAGTTTAAGTCTGACATTTAGAACATTTATGGACTCAGTGATTTCACTAAAGTAATATTAACATAAAATCTTACTATTAAAATTTTGACAGAGTTATTTTATGGAACCAGTAATTAATATTAGACAAGTTTCTAAAAGAACTATTAGAAATGGCCATTCATCTCTAAATGGCTCTCAGTTGTTTTTCCTCTTGAGTTATTATAAAAATATAGACAGTGCTCACTTCCCAAATTATTTTCCCCAAAACTGAATCCAAAGCGCGATATGATAAATACAGACAATTACCTTGGCTACCCAGAGATGCTGTAATATTACATAATGATAGAATGATAAAATCCCATGATTTAAAAGCTTGTACAAAGGGGGAGCTGTCAACAAAATGAAACTCTGAAACTTTAGAACTGTAATGGTTAGCAAATGGAAATAGCTTCTTCTTCCTCATGGAATGTATTCTTTTACAGTGTCTTGGGCATAAAGTAAATCTAACAGATGGCTGGAAAACAAAGCATACGAGCATGCCTTCAGACCACTTCCTTTCTATCCTCCCCAGTAGGCTGGCCTCGGGATAATGAATCAGCCAGCTTCCTCCCTGGCATGAGGGTGCCTCACACAGGAGAGTCTATGTCCCTAAAGCTGAAAGACAGTGAGACAGAGGACAGACCTAACACATGATGCCTCTTAATTTTAGGAAGAGAATCAATATTCCCTTGGTATCCCCCTCCCAGAAATGTAGAATTTCAGACATACTTTAGCTAATAAACTGCAGTATACCTTAGGATTTAGAGAAAATTGTTAACAAAACAATGTTTGTCTTTAAAATATCAAAATTAATTTGGGTTTTGGTCAATATTGTTTACCTAAAACTCTGTGGATAGAAATTGTTTGTTCAAAGGAGAATCCTGACTTGGAGAAATGACTCAGTGGTTAAGACCACTGGTTGCTCTGGGATCCAGGTTTGGTTCCCAGCACCCATACGGCCACTAACAACCATTCATAACTCCAGTTTCAGGGGATCTTATACCCTCTTATGACCTGCAAAGGCACAGCATGACACAGGCACACTTACATATACACATGCAATGCACTTATATACACAAAATTAAAATAAACTAATAAATAGAAAAAAATATTTTAAAAGAGAATCCACCAGTGAATTTTCTTATTCTGAAACAAAGTGTGAGACAGCATTATTCCAGCTAGAAAACTGTGGTATCCTAGAAAAGTCACGGGGTAGAAAGAGGGCTAAAACGATCCTAATGCTATTAACATGCAATTCAATTATCAAACACATGTAGCAACTACTGAAAATTACTCATCAACTAAGAGAACTTTTATTTACTCTAACTTGAGCAGACAAACTTTTGATTTCAATAACTTTTTCAAATCACAGCTACACCGTATCTTTCAGTGAAAGAATTAGTACAAGTTCCTGTTTGTTTCGGTGATGTTTTTTCTTACCCTAACTCCCTTTTAAAGTCGGAAACACAATAAGCAGTGGCCTGCAAACATTTGATCAAATGCTTCTTTCTAGATAGGAAGAGGCTGACTACAGTGTTGCCTGCATTGGGACCTAGCCAATTCTGTTCCTTCCAGAGTTACGTTAGTTAAACAGTGAGGGCATGCCTACATTTAGTCATTGCTGATACTGTAACAAACATGGATGTGATCAGGAATAGAGAACTGAAACTGGGAAACGAGCCTAAGGGCCTGAGTCTGTCAGACAAAACGATAGAGAAAAAAAAAACCATACCTAGGACCAAAAGACTTTTATAACATTGATTAGCTGCCAGCATGAGCCATACGCTCTGCATTAGCTGGTCTTTGGTTTAATACTGCATAGAAGTCAACGAAAAAATATTTGCTCACATGTGGTCACCTGTTTTCTGTTTCTATAACAACATATCTTAAACTGGGAATTTTATTTGAAAGGTTTATTTGGGACAGAGTTTTGGAGGCTGAAAATTGAAGATTGGGCATCGTCATCTGGTCATCCATAGTGAGGGCCTCTGTGGCTATGTCACAACATGGTAGAAAAGAAAGAATAGAAATAGCCACACAGAGAAGAGACCAGGTGCATGCATGGCCTCACTTTATGACAATCTGCAATCACAATAGCTATTTAGAATCTAATGAATACTACATTAATCTTTTCCTAAAGAAGATCCTCCACTGACCTAATCATCATCTACTAGGCTCCACCACTTCAAAGTTCCACTACTCCTCAGCAACCTCACTCGGAGACCAAGATTCTAGTTTAGTATATGAACCACTGAGGGACAACTCAAGCTATTTCCTAACCACAGCCCTTTATTATTAGACATACATATGGGAAAGTTGAAAGAGACAGTGCATACAAAATGCTTTTTGGGAAATCATATCAGTAGAACTACGCAGTTTCCCTAAATGCGCAGGATTGTTTCTTTATTACTTTGCGAAAGGGAGAGTAAGCTCTAAAACGTCATGCAAAGCCCACAGCTGTGTACTGGAACCAGGCTCTGCAGAATTCAGAGAAGCAATATTCTCGGTTCACACCCATCTCACTGTCTCACCCTGTCTACTATGGCATTTGAGCAGACTGACCATGGAACCTGGTCTCCTGCTGCGTAACAGCTACATTTCAGATTGACAGGATTTAGATGTGCTGAAAAGCTCTATAAATCAGAGTGTCTACTAGCAGGAAGTAGTTGACCGTAGGGTCACCACAAGGTGACGATAACAATACTCAGGGAAAAGTAAGAGCAAGTCACATTAATTAAGAATAACTATGTTTCTTAAAACTAGATTTAATAAGCTTTCAGTCTTCTCAGTTACCTTACTAAATTTATTATGGCTAAATCAGAGCCCTGTTATATCAAAAGGAATCATGTTCACATATATGTATGTGTGTGTCTGTGTGCACTTTATAAGTGTGAACATTACATATATGTCCAGAAATGGTGCTAAATTTTAGTCAGTATAAGTATGTATCAAAATATTTGTATCTAGATCTGCACTGAGACAACAAAAGTGGCTGACAGACTATGCTCCCCACTTTCACTGAGGTGCTAATAATATCAAGATGCTTTCTTTTCCTCATATGCAGGTTACTCTGTGTCCTTAACTGTGGTTCTGTCCCCGGCACCTTTCCTCCCATCAGACCTTTGATTCAGCTGAAGTTTTCAGGAATGGAGACAGAGGCCGTGTAGATGAGACTGTTGAACTGTAATCTACTGCCTTGACCCCTTAAAGAGCCTTGTTCTAATTCTGAAGCAAACTGACCCAAGTCTCACTAAAACTGAGAAAACTTCAAAGATACTGGTCAATTATAATTGTATGTCATATTTACTGGATTATTTTTAAAAATCAGGTGTTGTAAATATTTTAATAGAATAAATTAATTTGCAGAAATGATGAAAAAAATGAAAGAAATTTATGCTAGCAACAGACCTTGTCTCATAAACATAAGATGATATTAAAAGAAAAAAATTACCTTTTTTTAACAGACACTTTGTAATTCTGTTACCTATTTCAGGTGTCAGAAAGTTGAGGACTTTTCCTTGAACTGCTTTTCATAGAAATTTTAGAATTTGTAGCTGAGAATCTAATCCAATGTGCTTCATGATTTAGAAATAGCATCCCTGGTTTAAGTATGAGTCTTTCAGTTATAAATTAGGTGTGAGAGGTGTAGTCACAGTTATTTAAAATGAAAGAAAGCAGCAATCTAGAAAAACTAATAAAGATCTATACTACATTTTGCTTCAATTTTGATTCAAATTTCTTATAAAATTAAGATTTCATGGCAGCATCGTGTTATTTTTACTGAGGCGGTATCAAAAAATGTAAACAATTATAGCCAGAGATTGGGAAGGGTCAGAGACAGAAAGCAGGCCAACTAGCAGAAGCAGAGATTGAGTGAGAGACAGATGGTTTCTTTTACATAGCACCTTCAAGCCCGGGCCATGGGAAAAGAGAGATAATCACAGAGGTTAAACTTCAGGAATAAACATAGAGGATGTGAAGCAGAATCACTTACCCTGAAAAATTCCTTAGTGGAGCCAGAGTCTAATGTTCCATAAGCAATCTCCGTTTGCTTAGAGAGATCCTCGGCACTTTCAATGGGAGATACCATCCTCTCTACAGTCAGGAAGGCAGCTAGGTTAGCCGTGTAGGAGGAGATTATGATCAGGGTAAAGAACCACCACACACCTCCAACAATGCGCCCAGAGAGGGATCTGATAACAAGTATGAAATGGATTTGTAAAGAGAAATAAATGACCTAATAGAAAGCAAGTTAACAGTCATATGAAAATATCCACTTACAGGAGAACATCTCACCTTTCAATACAGCTGTTGCTTAGTCAAACTACAAACTCGTAATCATTTTGAGCAACCATTACAGAGTACTTAAAATGGAGGAGTTTCAAAGTTCTAAACTTCAGTTCTTGAGATTCTTTAATAGCTATATATAGCCAAATAGCTGACAGTGTAAAATCTCAAAAAAGCAACTTTAAGAAACATACAAGTAATTGACCCAATGAGCATAATACTTTGCCTACATGACATTATTAAGCATGAACAGGAGAATCTAAGAAGACAACAAAGTTCATCACAAATTCGAATATTAAGACAAGTCTATATACCATAAATATAGCTCTAAACAAAAAATAACTCCACCCACAATGCAGCCCAACCCTAAAAAGTGCCCGGTTTCATTAGGTTTTAGTGTGGCCAAACACACAGGTATGAGATAGAATACAGGAGAGAGAATGGAAAAATGCAATAATACTAAAAATAAAACATAATATTTAATGAATAAAAATTAGATGCCTTCATGGTCTGAACTGCTGTGACCCTGCTCCTCTGTGTTTCCTGCTTATTGAAAGAAAAAACCCAAGAAAAATAGATTAGGTGTTTAAAAATCTAGCAAGATATAAATTCCTAATGTCAAATATAATAGGATAGGGAATATTTATATGACTATACTCACATATAATGTTTTTAAAAGATTATTAGATTCCCAGAAATTTGAAGCAGATTTAGATTCAAATAAGACATAAACTGTATTATTTTGAAACATTTTATGGAATTCCGCACACAGGTCATTTGAGATAATAATTAAAATTTTTTAAATCATAAAAATTGGACAATATTTAAGTAATGTGATCTTTGATACAGTTGACATAAAGTAAAATTTCTGAATAATACTTGTAGAATAAATCACTCAATCAATAGAAAGGGCAAGCTAATTTGAAAGCAGCTTTTTAAGATTTAAAAGATCTGTTGATTTAAAAGAAAAGCTGAAAGAATATAATTGGGAACCTTTATGATAAAACTAAAATGAAATATAAATAATTAAATATGATTGAATGGGAAGATTTAAGCACTTTTCATTTATACTCATTTAGATTCTAAATTGCATATTTCATGAATTCTACATTATATAAACAGTACCATCCGCAAAATGTTCCCCATCTCCCCCACAGCAATGGAAGGTGTAATTATAGGACATGAACCCACACTGAGAAGGGCAGATTCAGTGCTTGACTGCTCAGATTTCTTAATACTAAGATTGACTTTGTTAAATGCTTTTGAGTCCACACAGTGCATCTTTCCTTCTAGAAGATTAAGGACTGTATTTATAAGTTATTCTAGTTGGAAAAGTAAAGATGAATTAACATCATCAGTGCTCCTCTATGTCAGTGCTTAAAAGTGTTTATTCAGGTTAAATAATTCAATTTTACATTAATTATATTTCAATCAGGAAATGTAGACGATAACTCCCCAACATGTATTATTTAATTTTAAAGATTTTAAAATTTGTCCATTATTTCTTCTAAAAGAAATTGGGTAAATTTTACGAACAAGAGAAAATTCAGTTTTGATTTGTGGTAAGAGTTTCCAAAACTAAACTCAAACATTTTATGGATCTGGAAAGATGGTTCACAGGTTAAGAGCATTGGCTCCTTTTCTAGAGGACCACGAACAAATCCCAGTACCCACATGTTGGTAACAAACATCCATAACTCCAGATCCAGGGGATCTGACACCCTCTGCTGGCCTCCATGAACATTCATATTCATAATTTGAAAAAAAAATCAAAAACTAATGTCTAAAAGCAAAAGTTTTACTTCTCAGTACATACTCTAAAAAACCAAATGAATGTGTATGTGTGGTGCTCTCTTAATATCTATTGCATGTTGAGCTTAAAGGACCTCTGCTTTTGACATCTAGTGATATTGTGGGGAAAAGCAAACTAGAGAATAAAAGTTCTCTTCCGGCCACATTGCTTTCACAGTTATATGTGTCTATGTTCCAAAACAGACCTCATAATAAGGAGATCCTAATCTTTTAATTCAGGGAAATTACTACCTTAATCTAATAAATCATACTAGATTCTAATTTAAATGTGTTCTAATAATGCTAATCATGTAGTTCCCTACATTTTATTGGAAAAGGGACAATCCATGACATTTTAAAGTATTTAAAGGGCATTTCTAAAGAGACCTGTGTGTTTCAAGCTGCTTTCCAAGCACAACAGTCTTCATCCTGGTCTACAGAGTCACCACAGCGTTCTAAAACACGATAATTTGATTTTTTTTGAAAAAAAAAGTCACTGAATTTGACGTTGTTGTGTTATATGTTCAGTGTTTAAGTGCATGTGGAACATAAGGTGAATGGCAAATGCCCCCTGCTGCTGTAAACTGTAGTGAGTTGTGACTCTTGAATGAAATCAGAGCACAGACAAATCATTTCTTTAAGAAGCAGCTTGAAGAACATGAGACCTTTTCTGCATGCCACACTGGACTCGTGACATCTTCTACATCAAGTGTGCCTTACGCTCCAGATGCAAAGTGTGAAATGTTTTCCAGTTCTTGGCAAGCACTGGATACCCATGCAACTACCTGAACTGCGGTGACAGGGAGAGTTGACCGACCTGGTCAATCTATGGACGCACAGCACTGTATCTACTTTACCATGAATCGCAAACACATCTACTTAATCCAAAAGAAAGAGCTTAATTTGCCTCAGCCCACCATAACTGCCTTCTGTCTAGAAATAGGTTAACGTACTTCAGTGGTTCTCCTCACCAAGGGTGAGACATTACTTCAGAATTTTATGGACCAGAGTGTCCTCTGACTCCTCAATATTTTTTTTTCTTCCTTGTGGTTAGAAACTGATCTTCATATCTTTAACTCAACTCAGATAACTAAATACAGAGATGAGATTCTGGCCCTTCGACGTATTGTCAGAGGTGCAGGGTATACACACCTACTTCTTTACACATGCCCTGCAAATATCTTTGGCACCATTCTAATTCAATTCAGACCCAAAGAGCGGCCACTGGGAATATATTGGAGCTAAGGATTTTGGTTGTTATGAACCACATAATTCATTTTTTCTAATGTGATTT
This sequence comes from Eospalax fontanierii, assembly GCA_035773235.1. Taxonomy (NCBI): domain Eukaryota; kingdom Metazoa; phylum Chordata; class Mammalia; order Rodentia; family Spalacidae; genus Eospalax; species Eospalax fontanierii. The sequence continues at coordinate 40,880,012 of CM069548.1, read as the reverse complement.
TTTTAAATTCACTACCATTATAACCATTGACTATCAGAGAATAAGCCTTTAATAATTTTTGCCTACATAGTACATTTAATTTGTCATAGTCATTAGAAGATACTGAAAACATTTGGAAAGGATAAAGGTTTTAGATTCTTACATGCATTTGAAATTAATTGCTCATAATTTACAAAGTGCTCAAAAACTAACAATTTAAAGAATTAGTTTAAAAACCACTCTCTTCACTAGTTATGATTTTCCTTAGAATCAAAGGAGACTATTCCAGTTCAAATTGAATTGCCCGAGAAGACAGATAATATTTTGGCTTTAAAGTTAATGCTATCACACTAGAAAAAAATATGATTTATGCCTCTGAAGGGACACAGGTACTATTGATGTTCTTCCATAAACAAAAGAAATGGGTGATTGGTGACAAATTTGTAATAATTAGGCACTTTAGGGCAGAGATAAACCTATCCTGATGCGTACAGAGCAGTGTGGGTCTATTCCGTTGTGTTTGTATATTATTACGAATAGGGCACAGAATTTTGCAATAACTGGTCAATGGCTTTCTGTCTGAATTCCTAGATACTTGAAAAATATGTAATAAACCTTTTAATCCAGAAGCCTAATCTTGAAATATTTTATAATCTCTCTCTCTCACACACACTATTTCCACGAGTTGATGTTAGGAAAATAAAAATGATGAAGTGTGTACAAAATGAAGATTTGACTGACAAGTTGTTGGTTTTGAAGATAATAGCTAATGACGCCCATTTTCCCATATACAGGTCTGTGGATCGACACAGATGACTGTAAAATGAGAATATGCAGCAAAAACACGGTACCCCTCCAAGCAGGCATGGAATGATAGGAACCTCATGCATTTTATAGCCTCTCCATGGTGTGCACAATTTCACCACAGAAATACGTGATCAACATTCAAAGAATATTGCTCAAATATTTCACAGGCTTATGCCAATGGTAAAAGTTTGTCCTCTAAGCATCTGTAATCGCTCAGACAGGACAAGCAGTCGGCAGCTGGTGACTTCTTTATGGTGAATTCATAAACACCATGAATATCCACTTGAGACCTAAAATGCACAAAGTTGAAGCAGGTGAGTGACCAACCTTGGCGAAATATCGCATCCTTGCTGCATAAAGGCACCCAAGGAAAACCAGAGACTATTAAAAATCCCAAATTCATTAGTTGATTCACTACTTTGTGTTTCTCTTCCATCTTCAAACTCCTCAGTGTGCCACTCGTAGGGGCTAAATCTGCTGACCAGGAATAAAACTACACTGACCCCAATGTAGGCAAAAACAATGCACATCCAGATCTCATAGGCTAAAGGATCAAGAAATGAAAACACTCCTGGTTTGGACTTCTGAGGCTTCTTGATCATGATGGATATTCCAAGGCTCATAAAGGGTTTGGAGAAGTCGATCACCTCTTCTCTCACCAGGGTGATAGTTAATGGAGCAATTGCAATGTCAGCTTTCTGTAAGGGAGAGAAAGGAAAGTAACAGGACCCAGACAGAAAGGAGTTAAGGCTGTATCATGGAATGGTTGGGGAAGGAAAGAGATTCAGAGAAGTGCAGCAACTATGACTCTGGTCCTAAAGAATAAGAAAAAAAAAAGGGCAATGTATTTAAGCACTTTCATTACAAATAAATAACTGACCTATCTGACTGAACTGAAGTCATTACACATTTACATTTCATCTACTACACTTTTGAAACTGCTGGATAATAAATTGCATTTTGAGACAGGTGAGGCACATGGCTCAGATAACCTTCTAATTAACTCTTGATTTCTGAATTAACCTTTTAAAAGGCATACAGGAAATAAATAGTATTTCTAATAGCATATCTAGAGTATTATGGGTATTTTGAAAGAAAGGGTGGCCATTTTGTCAATAATGGTTCAAACTGAATGACTTTGTCTATGAAGCAATGTATACTTACCCCATATACAAGTTCTCCAACCATACCATTCCAAATTTTCGTGTCTGCATCCCTGGCCCCATACTTGCCATCTCCAACAATAGTCAATTTGTACTTGAACCCACAATGTTTGGCAATTTCTGCAGCCAAGTCAACACAGTAGCCCTCATAACGTTCATTCCCTTCAAGCATTTCATGATTTTTCTTCATCATAACATAAGGAGATTCCTATAAAGAAACACAAGGTGCCATCTGATTATCATGGCCGAATTTAATTACAAACTGTCATTGAGTCAAAATTCATGGATTACTGACTGTGTGTTAGCAACAGACAGTATAGTTAATAGGACAGACATTAGAAGAAAACTAGAAACATAGAGATTCTACAAGCAAAATTCCTAAACTGTCCACATTATTGGTCATTCAGATGGCTTATGCCTAGTCATCATAGGGTAAGTAATGCACACTGTCGACACAGTCCCCCACAGTCCCTAAGGATTACAGAGGAAAAGTGCTGTTCAATCTCCATTATATTCAATGCCAGGTCCACATCACCCTTGTTCTAGGTTAAGATTACACAAGTACCAAGAACCAGTCAAAAAGCCAGTCAAAGCTGTGTGTCTGCAGCTATGTATGCAGTGACATCAAAGCTAAAAAGATCACTGTCATGACAACATACTGACTCGACTGCTGTAAGTTTCCTGCCTCATGTCTATGAGCTATAATACACAAGAAAGATGCCACAAACCTGGATAAAGAGGATCTCTCCCATAAAACAAGAGAGAAGAAGCATGATAAGGTGATACAGCAAATCTGATACTGTCTACCGGGGAGTGGAATGGAGTGTACTTGAAATATAAGGGAGGTAATTCTTCTCAATGACATCACCAACTCGTTCTTACTAAGAAAGTTCCAAGTGCCTAGTAGATTTATATTTTTATCTCATATTATTAGCATAGTGAACCCACAGAATTATCACCTCTCTAAACATTCATTTAATCTCAAAAGCATATCCCGCAATGAGCTCCAAGCTCTTGCTGTCATGGGATCCACAGCTGGTCCTCATGGTCCACATTTCCTTTCTGTCAATGAAAATTCTACATCTTCTACGTTCAGTTCAGCTTTTCCCAACTCTTTCAGTATTCATTTATTTGAAACCGGGCATGTGGCAACCACTGTCTGTGTTCAAATGATGGGTAAATGGGAGATTATCTAGTTTTCATTATGAAGAAGGAGAAGTTGACAGTATTTTTAGGCCACATTATCAAACTGGGGGGTTAAGATGCACCAGAATTGAGTGGGATTCCAAAAGAAGCGTGAGGAATAAGCAAGGGTTTTATTTCCCTATTGTCCTGTATTTGTAGAGGGCATGGATTGGCTACTGAGCAACATTTCTGTCTTCCAGAAGTGAGAACATTCTATATTCTGAGTGCTTCAGCTAGAGCATGTGTAGTCTTTTTACAAAGTAAGCCTGCAGTATGACATATTGTGAAATGTGCAATGAGTTAAGCATTATAAGGAAGAACAGTCAGGTATAGATATCACTCTCCTGGACAGATATTAAAAAAAAAAGAAGTTCAATATTAGTCGCATGCATCTAATTACCAATATTGTGGTGACAACAACAGTTTTATTCTCAAGCCCAGAAGTGTCATTTCCAGAAGGGAGCTCAGTAAGGGTGACAACCATTTTATCCACTTCGCTCCAGTATCCAATCTGAAAAAGGTCAGAGCAGGTAAACATGTGGAGAACTGACAGATCCGGCAAAACAATTAATGCGTCTCAAACCCATATCTGAATACAAAATGCCACGCAAATTAGCTAGACTTCTAAACAATAGCAAGAGCATTCTTTCTTTATATACATGAATCTAATTGGCATAGAAAGTAACTAGAAACATTCAAAAGATAATTCTTAAAATTGGCTTATATCTTAATGTCTACTTTTTGTATTTATGGATTTATTATGTTTTATTGAGACAGGATCATGCTATATAGCTGTGGCTGCTCTTGAACTTACTGTACAGCCTAAGTTGATGTTCTGCTAGTTGATGTTTGCTAGCTCTTGCCTCAGCTTCTCTAGTTCTGAGATAAAAGCACGTGCCACCACACCTGGCTCTCTTTTCATGTAGTCTGTGCAGTTGTTTGAGAGGAATAATTTTCATCTACGTAAATATATTCCAAAATTTGACCTCTCAGTAATAATATTCTAAAGAAAGGGTATTGAATTAAACAGTCACGTGCAGGTTTGTACAACTAGCTGTTTTTTATCTTCTAAGATCATTAAATCTTTAGAATAGCTCTTGATCTTCTCATTAAACTCTTTTTATTAAAGTGACAAAACAGTTCTGATTACAGGAATTTTTTAAATAAGTTTTAAAGTATTTAAAGTATTTTAAAGTATTTAAAGTATTTTTAAGTATTTTGCTTGCAGCCACGTATGTGCAGGGGCCCTCACAGCAGAAAACACGTGATCCTTTGGAACTGCAGTGACAAAAGGTTAGAAGCCATAATGTACGTGCTGGGCCTCAAACCAAGGTCTTCTCTAGGAGCAGCAAGTGCTGAAATTGTTGAGTCATCTCTCTAGCCCCAAATGTTTAAGATATTTCAGTGACACTGAGAATGAATAGATTTGATTCACAAAATAAATCTCAGAACAAATTTGTTTCAGAAGTGGCTCTCCTCTGTTTCTGGGCACATTCCCTCATGACACTGGGAAGAATTCATGGTGGGACTTGCCTCCCATCAGGGAGACAGCCCTGCTTTAAAATCCCTAAAGATTTACCTTCCTGGGCCCATTTGTTTTGAGCTCCATGATGTTAATTGTGTAGTTGATTCTTTTTCCATTCTGGTCAAACTTTATATTTCCAGACAGACCTTCAACCTGGACCTAATGATGGAATGAATTGAAAGGCAGCAGGATTATGACTTTACACTGGTCCAAGACACAAATTCTTCAGATTGCTCTCACTGGATGAAAAAACTGCATTGAAAAAGTTTTCTCTAGTAAACATTGTGTTAATTATTCAATCTACTTGTGTGTTCTGAGGAACTAGCAAGGCTCTTGTGGTAAATAAACAGAAGAATAAAACAAGGATGGCTAATTTGCCAGGGGAAAAGTCTTCACGACTGTGCCGAGCCACACCAGCAGTCATTCCGTGAAACTGACCTGTTTGAGGGCCCTTTCAATTTCTACACCTTGTCCCCAAGGCACTGCTGGGTTGGCCAGGCAATCTCCCGCATTGCCCCTTCGGGAGATCTCAATCCTCTGCTTCCGAAGGTTGCGAAATGCTTCAGTCATCACTTGAACAGCATCGTAGGTCAGGGCAGAAGTATACTAAAAAAAAAAGAGTACCCACAACTATATAAATGGGAGAAAATTCAGCGCTCTGAACACACAGATCGTCCAGATGGTTCTTGTCTCCCAAACAACACAAATACTTGACAGGAAGGTCTAAGAAGCTAAACACAGTTTCACATCTGGTCGCTTTAACATCCATGAAGAACATGGGTTATTAGGACTGCGGAATCTGCTCTGGACTATAAACATTTCCTAGACTCTTAGGAACTTCACTATTTTAAGTGAGAATTTTAAAGATACTCTTTTTGCTACCAGTTTCCCATTGAAGTGTCACTTTATGGTCATCTGTGGTGACATACAAACTTTGCAAATTAAAACATAAGCATTTCTTTCACATGTAGTAAAAAATTAGTTGGTCGGAGTGGACAGAAAATATATTAATTTTGGGACCCCCAAATCTGTAGTTTAACCCTGGTGATGCTCACATATAATTTAGATCTACCATGTACTTGGGGTGCTGATTGAAGCATCCCTGAGCGTTTCTGGCGATGAAATAGAACCTATGCTTCTTGTTTGTATTTTTGAGACATGGTCTCCCTGCAGCCCCAGCTGGCCTGGAACTCGCTATGTAGACCAGGCTGGCCTCCATCTCACAAAGATTCACCTGCCTCTGCCTCCCCAGTGCCGAGAGCGAAGGTGTGTGCTACCGCACTGGGCCAGCTTCATGCTTTTTATACTTTAACATTCTATAAGAACACTAGCTCAGACTTCCGGTGCCCGAGCAGGTGCTGTGTGTGCCTGTTTGTCGTCACCGTCTCTGTCACTATCTTTAATCATCAATGATAATTTGTCCTCAAAAATTTACTAAGTGCTAATGAAATATCACTGAGTATTTTTCAACCTAATGGAATGAAAACAGTTGAATACAGCTGAAGAAAATACCATACCATAACTGATTTTGTGACACTAAACTCTTGACCTAAGTCCAGACTGGCATGCAGTATTCCCAAGTAATCCTCTTCATCTCTTAATAACTTGGTGCTTCTATTCCGGTGACTCAAAGCATTTTTAATATTTTCTAAATACCAGAGTCTCCACATGCTTCTCTCTCTACAAACTACTACTATGTGTGTGGTGAAAAGCAGTAGGTACCTAGATAAAGGTCATGTCTTGTCACCCACAGACTATCTAATCTCCACAACACAGCTACTCTCCTGTATTAACAGTGCAGAGATGAGAAGTGGCCACACTTTCTCCAACTGGAAGAATCTCCTGCAGTGCTATGGTTCACCCCTCTGATTTCCTTAAAGACATTTGTTTCTAGAATGACATATTCAGTCTCTCTCTCTCTCTCTCTCTCTCTCTCTCTCTCATTGGATCATCTCTGTTAGAAAGCTCAACCTATTTAATATTTCCTACCATACATAATGAAATGAGAAGAGATGAAAGAAAAGGAAAGGAGGGGAGGGGAGGGATGAGAAGAGAAGAGAAGAAAGTGATTTTTAATCAATATATCCTTCCAGTTGCCACCCTCCTCCCATTTTTCTATTTCCTTCATAGGAAAATACTTTGAGAGGAACTTCAGAATTTATGGCTACATATCAATGCTCTTTTCTTTCACTAAGTGCCATCCTGTGGGTCATGGCTGTGAATATCATCCTTACAGCTTCCTCAGGTTATGTTTCCTACACGGCCGGCCGTCACTCAGCCACTCTTATCACATCACTATGTTTTCTTTATGGTCTGTCCCGCCTCTGATCATTGTATGTTCTTTGCTTCCTTCACTATCCTCCCCACTACGGTATGCACTCCAGGGAAGGGCAGATCTAGACTGCTACCACTGGCTTCCTAGTTGAGGACAAGGCTTGAAACACTGAGAAGATAAGAAGTAACAGGGAGGGATGAAGGAAGGAAGGGAGGGAGGGAGGGAGGGAGGGAGGGAGGGAGGGATAATTTTCTTTGTATAGACCCAGTCTTCATATGTGCAACTTACTCTTTCTCAGTTCAGTGTAAATGTATGAAAGGAAATCACCGAAATATATTATGATATTTTATATTGTCTTGTGGTGAAAAGATGTCTGTCTTCTTTTAATATGAAAAATTACAGTAAAGCAAATAAAAATTACATAGTGTGATTTATCTCCTCCATGGAGCCTAAAATTCTATAATGTCTGGTTTTAATGCTAAAAGGGTAAGGTGAAGTTATTCACTTTTAATCTTTGCATTGATTTATTTAGTTAAAATAATTTCATTTTAAAGTGGACACATTTTATAGGAAATTTAGGAAGACAAAATAGGTAGTTGAGTGCTATAACTCTAATAAGGGATACACATTGATGTTTAAGGTTTCTTTGTTCCTTTCACTGTTTTCTCTGAGGGTGGGAACAGGTTCTATGTGAACTATTGATGCTTCAATCTTAGATTTCCAGATGGTGAGATTTTAGGCATCACTGCCATGTCCAACTGTAAATTTTCTTTCTAAGATGTCTTCCCAAATGCTACTTAACAAAATTTCTTCCATGCTCCTGGCTTATGTGTGAGTTTTCTTGCTTTCTGCATTTTGTGAAGACTCTGTAGATAGATGTCTACTGAGTGTAAATTTAGATGTCTCCCAAGTGACTGCATTAAGCTTCCTCAGTTCTCCTCAAACTAAACAGATCTAAATCAAAACTATCCCAACTTTTGTAAAACCCGTACCTTAACTTTAGGAGGTTCAGCAAAACATAGCATCTTAGAGAGATATTGCAGTAAATTATGTGATTTGATCTAAAAGAAAATTTCTAGAATTATCCTACGAAAATGTTCTGGAATACAGAGACTTTTAGTAAAATTAAATACTAAATGTTGAATGGTTTGTAGCATACAATAAGTTGAATTTCTAACAATAAAAAGAATGTTTTCAGGCCAGAATTTGCCTTACTGGTAAAATATTTTCTTTGCTTGTAAGAGACCCATGTGTGAATCCTAGGTTCAAACATAGATAGAATTTTTTTTATAAAACTATGTTTTTTGTTCAGGGGAATTATTATGAAATGTCTAAAAAGTAATACAAAGATTATGTTGCAGCACAAATAATGCTTATAATAAAAACAAGGGAATCTATACTAGTATTGCAATGAAGTTTTCAAAATATAGACTACATGGTGGGTTAAAAAAAAGAAGTTTATAATCTTTAAAAATAGAATAGTTGAAATAATGGGGAAGGAATATAATTGATTATATTTCATTCCAAATATTCTAAAGTATCCACATATCAAAACAATTACATTACCCCAGTTTTAAAAATCTTGTCTACTTGAGGTGAGACTTCTTGAAGCAAATAAGAAATGGCAGACCAGGGCATATCTGCCTCACTGTGTGTCTGTTTCTATTATCCCAGCGTAAAAGGTTTTGATTAATTTGCTTTCTTTAGAGCACTCAGTTCATTGCCAACTTAACTTACATTAATGCTGGGTCCCTGAATGGGTAACGGAATAAATGGGATATTAAGAAAATATTGCAATTTGTATTAAAAATTATAATATCTAAAAGTCAAGATCTTCATTGAGTCAGCTTGCTTTGATTACTAGGAGAAATCCATAAAGCCATCTAGTAAATGCTTTAGAAGACTATAAATGTGGGCAGACTGCATTAGAAATAAGATTATGCTGACTGAGCTAAACACATTCAGATCCAGGCAGCAGATTCCCAGTGCAGCTGAGCATGCTCCCAGGGAAAACAGGCCTTACAACCTTTCTCAAATGCTCAAACCTAATCGCATCTTAAGTGTCTTATCATTTTAAATTAAAGCTCACAGCCAGAAACACAATTTTGAGTTAGGAGAAAACCAACATCTTCAGCTCTGCGGAGTTGCTGTTGGCTTATGTTCTGTGTGTGCGACAAGTTTATTTTCCTAAACAAGTATGTTCACATTTTATTGAATAGTTAAATATTTCCATTTTATTCCACCATTTGGTAAAGTAGATATAAATTAGTTTGAAGAGAACACGATGGTGATGTAACTAGCTCCTTCTCTCAAAATAAAGCTGCATCTCCTCCCTGATGTTTAAGCTCTGAGAACTCCTTCAGTCAGTCATTGTAAATGCATCCTTCAGTGGGGGGCCATTAGGCCCAGCAGTGCCTCTCAGTCACAGCATCTCCACACCTCCCAAGAAATCTGGGAAATCACTTTTATGGTTCATTTTCCAAATGCACATTTTATTCCATTTTAAATGAATATTTATAGAGACTTATTTTTCAAAGATGAATTGAAATGCATATTTAAGTATGTTTGTTATGTCCAATAGTATCACACAGACCATTCAATAATAATCTCCTGTAATCACTGATCCAGAAGATAGCATTTCTAACATTCTAGAGGATGACAGGTAGGAAAAGTTTTGTATTCATCTGCCCTCACAGGACATGAATACAGAAGAGGACAGTAAGACTGCAGTAAAAGCTTTTGTGGACTAACCTATCACAGTAGGTTTTGCTACACGTTATCCACATCTTTGAAAAAATAGGAAACGATATTCAAAAAGTAAGTACTAGCCTTTGGTTACTACCAAAATGTTTTAATGTTTGCTTATAAATAGGCAGTCTCTGAGATTTTTTTTAATTAAAATCATTTTAACATAGCCAGGCATGGTGGCACAGGGGTTTAATTCCAACACTTGGAACGCAGGGGCAGGCAGAGCGCTGTGAGATTAAGGTCAGCCCAGTCTACAAAGTGAGCTCTAGGACAGCTGAGGTTACATAGCAAGACTGTATCTCAAAACCGAACAAACAAAAAATAGAAAGAAAGAAAGAAAGAAAGAAAGAAAGAAAGAAAGAAAGAAAGAAAGAAAGAAAAAAAAGAAAGAAAAAAAAGAAAGCGGGAAGGAGGACATAATACCTTCATATCAGAGGCGACTTGAGCCCAGATTTGGCCATTTGCTCCACTGTTCCCTGGGGACAAGTTACTACGGAGCCAGTGTGTGAAACTTCTTAGGAAAACAACCAAAGTGGCTCTTCTATGTCATCAGAGTGTTGAACAGCAAGGCGACGGAAAAGGCAGAGCTCATGCTCACCTCACTGTCTAAGTGGGATGTGGGAGTTGATCCTTTTAAAACAAGTCTAGGCCATAAGTAGCTTTACTCTAATTTTAAAGGTGAAGATTCTAATCATTGAGTTTTATTTCACACATGGCAAAATCTTTTGTTGCCAGTGTGGAATTTGAATTCAACTCTCTATCCTGAGACGATGTGTGGATGCTCTTCTTTGCCTTGACTGCCACCATTTTAGAAGAGAATGATTTGAATCCCAGGAAACCTGTGACACACAATGTCACTTTATTTGGTAAAGACTCCATATCAAGTCAGTGGGTAGATGGGAGTTGCTTCCTTCCTGCTCTAAACTGACAGACTAATTGGCATCTTAAAACTTTCTTTTAACAACCTACTTCCTATAAATAGTAATGCTTTTGTAACATACTTCAGGATGATAGTTTCATTACTCATTAAATTTTTCATACTTATTTCTAGGATTACAAAAACTCTAGTTAAATAAAATGTTACATATTAAATGATATCAATTTAGAGGATCTTATATCATATTCTGATGCTTTGTCTTACAAAATGATTATCAACAGAACCGAATACAGTAGGCTCTATGAAAGATATGTATGTCTATAATGAACATTTTGGGAAGTCTTTTTTCTCATTTCTAGCAATGTCTAAGACTCATATAGAGACAAAAGAAAAAAAGAACAGTGGAAGGAAACACATTATGAACCTAAAATTATTCACTTATCTTACTTTCAAATTCCCCAGCTGTCCACCCTCTGGAAAAGAGCTGTCTGTAAGAAGGTCATCTTTAATTTACTATAAAGCACTTAGAACATGTGCCCTTTAGAACTTCACTGCATAGACGCATAACACCTTCATAAAACCCCATCACCGCGGTAATCACACAAGTAATATCACGTTTCCCAAGGGGGAGATGAAAGCTCCATGTAAAGAAACCAGAATTAGCATCCCTTAACTCTTTGTAACAAGAGAACTGTCACTGAATATGAAGGACTGTTGTTTTTAAAGGAACTCATTAACAGCATGGTTTCTTGTTTATACTACCAAGAATGGTACAAAACGTGTCTTAAGAAGCAAGCCTTTCCTCTTTGGACTTGAAATTGTATACTGAAGAATTCAAATCCTCACCTAAAACTAGAATCACCACGACAGAAAAATAAGTTCAAGTTAAAGCAATGTCTGGTTTGGATTCGGCCTCAGTAAAGATTTCTTCAGGGACTGAGCTTTCATTTCATTGGTTGAATAAATCACTTGCTTGCCTCACCCGTTCCCTATGTACAAAGTTCTCAAAGTTGACAACATATGAAGAAACACATACTGCCTAGGTTGATTCGGGCTTCAGTTTCCATACTTGGAAACCAAAGGTGCTACCTGCCAGTCACAAGAATCTTTGCAAGACCATGGGAGATAGAGATTTTGCAAAAATTAGAAGTACTAATATAAATTTTACTTAGGACCCAAATTGACTTTTCACATAATTGTGGCATTTGAGATTTGGGAGAAATCTTAGTGTCTGTACTTGTTCTGTTTACAGTGTAGCAAGAGCTCGGGCGTCCTACATCACAATTATAAACATTAGTAATATATTTTAATGGCATAATATATATTTAATTTTGCAACTAGGTTTTACAAGATGTATAATTTTATTGACATTAGTTTTATAATTGTATGAGACTAATTTAATCATATATATTCCTTTAAAACTATAAAGTACAAGGGACTAAACCCATCAGTCTTTGAGATCATGATACGTAACGTGTTTTAATATTTACAGTATTAAATATCAGTGTATCTAAGCTTGGTTGTGGTCAATTTGAATACTCACAAAGAGGACTTAATTCTATTAGGCCACCAGGGTACTATTTAATGCATAGTGCTAATTACTAGACTAAAATGATTATACTATTTTCAGACAGGCCCAATAATTCTCTGAGGGCTGCAATTAAGAAAGTTTGAGGATGTAGTTTCCTGAGTAAAATGAGATTCTTGTGGGAAAGTCACTATTTAAAGTGCCACACAAATGTCAGTCACCAATTATAGCTGAATTCCTTAGCGCCCAAGGACATCAGGAATGTATAGTGAAAGAAAGACTATGTGAAACGGAAGATTCCTCCAGAGCCATGTCCCACAAGTTGTTGGAGAAACTGAAAGCAAAAATCTGTTTCAGCATAGAAATGTTTGTAATTTTTGATACAGTGACACATCTCTATAGTCTGTCTTTCATATTTTCAGGAAAGACCTATTTGCATTTTTCCTGCACAATCCAAAGTCTCATGGAGGTGTTTCTGTTTTTCTTATGCTGAGATCTTTACATACCTTTATTCTTCTACCTGGAACCACTGTCCCTCTGCTCTCCCCAAGTTATACCCTTTCAGTTTCAAACTCTTTTCCTTCCTCCAAATGCCAGTTTCTACTCCAGAATCAGAACCGCATGATCCTCACAGGCTTGTTCATTTGAAAGGCATTTACTGAAAACCAGTATGCCTCAAACCTCATTCTGCTGTATGTGCTTGTGATGGATCAGCCAAAACAACCTGGAAATTACTTGCAAAACACCGGACCCATTAACAAACTAATGAATTGATTGATTACAAATACATAACATTAAAGGTTGTGAGTATTTAAAACTATAAAGAAAAAAGACTTGAAGCAGAGACACTGCATCAGCCCCTCTCCTGACAGGGTGGTGGCTGCAATTTTAGAGCACTGACCTCTGACTTCAAGGATGGCAGTCGATTAAGAATGAAGAAATGCAAACGGCTTTACTAGCGTAGAGGTGTAAGCAGAGAATATTCTACAAAAGGGAATAGCCATGCAGAGGACTGAGGTGGGAAAGCGTATGAGTGCTTATGGACTAGCGTAGTGGAGGGGCATAAAGTTGAAGCAGAGCTGGGTATGGGGCAGTGCTGGGAACCGAGTTTGCCATATCTGTGGGCAGAACACAGAGTAGTTCCTATGCCAAAAGAATGACTTTGTTTTTTCTTCCAAGTGAAAATAAGGATATTGGGGCATTCGGAGCAGAACTGTGACACACTCCAATTCGGTTTAAAAAAGATCACAAAGATGGAAGTTAAGAGAGCCAGGAAGAAAGCAGGGGGAACACCCTCCAGTTGGCATCATAAACTAGCCTAGCAGCGGCGGTCCTAGAGAACAGGTCACGGCGGAACCAACAGGGTTTCCTGACAGACAGTGTGCAGGCCGCCTGGAGAGACGCAAGGTCATCCTCAAGTGTTTGGTTTAAACAGCACCTGAAGGAGCTGTCATCATCTGTGATATAAAAAATGTGGAAAGAAGAGTTTACAGAAGCTGAAGCGGACAGGCTTGATAGGAAATCACAAGTCATAAGTGATGATAATGGGGACGTGGTCATTTCTGCCAATGCCACAAAGTAATTGCTGGTTTCTGATGAAGAAACTCTTTGAAGAACAGATATTTATTCCTCTCACATAGAAAAGTGCCCACTGCAGAGTAGCATTTTCATCAGAGCATATGTTTTGACCAAAAGAAATGAATGAATGAATGTTGTCACAAGCCATTTGAGTATTTGTGAGAGTCAGATTTAATATCGCAGTGCAATGACTCCAGTTATTTTTAGTTATAGAAGGAGGAAGAAATTTAAACATTGCCATTTATGTTTGATGATTTGTAAAATGCGTAAAATATTAAATTCAGGTTTTACTTGTACTAATTCAATGAATTTTATTTTCATGAGCTTATTGTGGAATATAAATTAAGTTTTGGGTAAAATCCAACCTTTAAAACATTTATTTCCCATTCCCACAACTTAATATTTAATTTCCAAAGCCTAACCACAGAAAGAATTTGATCTGGTGAGCTGAAATTTTATGTTTTCATTCCTGCTGTTCTTATTGCCTGCAGTTTCTACTGCAGAGTCCCAAAATGTGATTTAAATCATCAGTTTACCTGATACAATCAATCAAAAAAAAAAAAAAAACAAACAATAGAATAGGAAATAGCCTCTTTGGAAAGTAATCTCATTAGAGAGATTTGCTTCCTTCCCTCCCTTTCTTATTCCAATAAGAAATCACAGAGAAGATATGCTTTATTCAGACCCCAGCATAGATTGCCTCCTTTCTTCTGACTATAGAAGCAAAAGGAAAAGCTATGAATGTATTACTTTTCTAATGCTATCATTTTGATTCCCGGGAGTACAGCTCTCAATGGTCAACTACGGTGTAAAAGTATATAAATTGTACAAATAAATCATAAGTTTTAAAATTCCATGCTGCTCTGAGGCTTAAGATATCATCTCATGCTCTCCCACGCTTTCCCACACAAGATGTCAATCATCCCTTTCTGTGCAATGTATCCCGCCTGCACCTGCCACCCTCCCATTGACCACGGAATGCACTGCTGTGGGTTTGCGCCTGAGTTTCTCCTGAAGTAAACCTTATTTTACTTAAAAATAATGCCAACGTGCAAGTAGCAATGCAGGATTGGATACGCTGGAGAGAAACTGTAAGTGCTTAATGAAGGAAGAAGGAAAAGTTACACGATGCCAGCATTCATCATTCCTTCACTTCACTTCCGCACTAAGGTCCTGTGTCATCATCCCAAATAATCCAAAAATGGAAGAAAATGAGTATGGTTCGATAAGAAATTGTGAGACCACATTTACATAGCATTTATTGCAGAATATTGTCTTAACTGTGCTGTTTTATTACTAGCTGTCATTGATTTCTTATGAATTCTAGTTTACAAATTATACTTTAGCATCAGTAAGTGTATACAGTAAAAATAGTGGGTTTATATGTTGTGGAGTTTGAGAAAGAGAAAGAGACACAATTGGTTGAAATTCCTTCATTTTAGGAAAAGGTTGGGAAAAGAAATGAACCCTTAATTACATTTAAGCGTTTAATACTATACTAACATTTTGTAAATATTTAATCTCCACAGCAGCCCATAATTAACAGCCCTGCCTTCTCTGCACAGATGAGAACTCTGGCTCGGGGTCAAACAGTGATTCAGTAGATAGTACTATAGAGCTTGATACTCTCTATGATTTCAGGCATCCATTTAAGTCTAGGCTTCTTTCCAATGACTAAGGGGGAACAATGTTACTGTGATTACAGTCTCTTGCATCATGGACAACTGAAGAGCCTCACCTCTTACAAACCCAAAACATGGTCCTTGCACGTGTTCCAAATAGTTAATTTCTTGCAATAGCATAAGATTTACAGATCTGAATCTGTCATGCTGGGGCCTCACTTTGAGCCTCTGTGTATGCTGTTTTTTTTTTTTTTTCCAAGTCTTCTTTCATGCTTTTCTTCTGGTTCAGCTGCATACAGAAAGGGCTCCAGTGTCTCCCTACACAAAGCCTTCCTTGACCTCCCACATTTTGTCCAAATCATCTGCAGGGAACTGGCTCACTTTACATGCATCATTCTCTATTATATTTACTTATCGATATGCTTGTGTTCTATTTAAGATCACGTATTCTCAAGGGCAAGGTTCATACATTTTTCATTCCTTTCATGGTATCCAGTTCCTGGCCCTCTAATACATGAGTGATATGTCCCTATTTAGAATGAACTCCCACCCAGAGATGAATTTTCCCCAAAGGTTTTGTGTAATTTTTATGAAGTCTCTGGAGCAAAATAGAGGAATCACAACATGTTCAACTTGGAATAGACTTTTGCAATTGGCTGGAATTCCCTCAGTTTTGGAATAGAGTGGGAAAATCAAAGAACTTTATTGGTGTCTATGGTTTTCATAATATGATAATATTTAGTAAATGGTATTTAATCTTCATAGCAGCTGAGAATTAATAGCTACGATTACTCTGCAGAGATGAGAACATTGGGGCTGGAGAGGTGGCTCAGTAGTTAAGAGCACTGGCTGTTCTTGTAGAGGACACAGGTTCAATTCCCCGCATCTACATGGCAGCTAACAGCTGTCTGTAACTAGTTCCAGAGGATCTGAGTCCCTCTTCTGACCTCCGCAGTCATCACATGGCACAGGTGCTCTTACGTGCATGCAGGCAATCCACTCATACATATAAAATTAAAATAATAAAATATTCTTTAAAACTTACAAAGTGATGAGAACATTGACCTGGTCAGATAGACATTCCAATCCTGTTTAAACCAGAAGCCTATGTTCTTTGAAGCATTCTACCATGAAGCACCTCACGAGCTCCGTGAAAACTAGCTGAAGCAACTAAAGGGACAGTTTTGTGGAAGGGAAGGGAAGGAGGAAGCCGCATCATGGAAGATCTCAGGGAGAATTCTGGTGCTAACTTTTGGTGAAGTTTTAAAAGAATGCATTTCCAAGGATTCCTCATCTCCTTGAAACACCACAAATTTTTATACAAAACACATGAAGCCGAATGACCATGTGGCTTCCAGGAGCCAAAATTGAATCGATTTTTTCTTTCATGTTTCTTGCAACAGGCAGCAATTGGGGCAATGCAAGGAGCACTAAAGCATTCAAAGGAGCAGGTGGTTTCCATTTAAGGATGAGAGATGCGTGTACTCTTCCTCAGAGATCTTAAATGGTGTCATTTCTCAAAGGACAGAAGCCTGAAGTCCAAGGAAGGAGTGTGCAGTTGGACATCTTCTGAGCTCAATGGAGATGCCCTCCTCAGCAGCTTTGCTATAAGAAGATACCCCACAAAACCACATAACAGCATCCTGAATCTCAGTCAAGATCACCAACCATGATGTTATCTACATTTTAGAAAAAAACTAAAGCAAAGTAACTTTTTAACATCTTACAAGATACTTCTTTGCAATTCCATTAAAATTAAGAAAATCTATTTATATACAAACCAAAATACAGAAATTCATACTTTCTGAATCTTTACCAAGGAAAATTTCATAGCCAGATACAAATTTACGGTTACTCAGTCTGATATGTAATTGGCACAACTAGTTTCCTGATAACTTTATATATACTGCACAGTTGTAAGTCAGCATACATTTGAAGGCATTTTCCACCTGTGTCTTTAATTCTCACATGTCCCCATTCTGTAAAGAAGGCACTACTCTTCTGCTAATCTCCTCAGCTCTTGACACAACCTCACTAGGTATGAATCTTCATTCTGCATTCAGTAAGATTAGCAAAGACAGATCCTTACTCTGAACATCAGAAAACATTTCATTGTGGAGGCAGACGACATGTGCATGTGTGTATACATGATGAAGTCCATCAAGTGAAGTGAAAAACTGCAAATCCCTGCAAGTCCAAAGGCACACAAATGAAAGCCACCTGAAACAGCTTAAGTAGGGCATTTCATTCAGTTCTCAGGGACACTGCCTCACTGCATAAGCACTCTACCTATTTTTTTCATTATTTATGTAATCTGAGATTTTTATCTGCCTCCTGAAGTGTCCTGGTTATTATGATGAATTATTTTATACACCGATACATAGGCAGCTGCACACCACATGTGTACATTTAGTATATGATCATATGCTGCTTCTCTAAATTTTCTACAAATGACTTGACTGAAGATTGGAAAAAAATCAGCTCCCACTGTTCTTTATTTATTTATGGACAAAATGTTCTAAGCGTTGGAGAGAGAGAGCCTTTCATTCCTCTGATCTTAGGTTTAAAATTTACCTCCTCAGACAAGGCCTTCTGAAAGCATGTAATTTAAGATCGTCTTCCCTGCTGTCTAGTGAAGGGCTTGCTGTTCCTTCCCTCACTGCTGTTCTCTCTCCCCTGTCTGTCCTCACTTGGTTTTGAGTACGGGCAGGCTTCTGTCTAGTTCTTGGCTGAGAATCCACTCAACATAAAAATTCCAAATGGATAAATAAATGAACGAAAATAAGTGTGGAAAAGACAGCGGAAAAGAACTACAACACACTAAGGTTTCTTACTTAAACAAGTAAAATGTAAAATGCATTCAGGCAGTCAATGTACTTGCCAGATT
This sequence comes from Eospalax fontanierii, assembly GCA_035773235.1. Classification (NCBI taxonomy): domain Eukaryota; kingdom Metazoa; phylum Chordata; class Mammalia; order Rodentia; family Spalacidae; genus Eospalax; species Eospalax fontanierii. Next base: position 40,861,838 of record CM069548.1, on the reverse strand, counting down.
GTGGACTGCACCCTACTCTGTTGGAGTCTTCCAAGACCCTTCTTTCCCACAAAGAAAACAGAAGCAAAAGCAAACCTTAATTGTCGTTGTGTGTGCTCCAGGGTATTCTTTCTCTTCCAGTGTTGACCATCTTTCTATAAATTTAGATACCAGGGAATCATCATAATCCACTATCTGAAACCCAGACACATTTGCACCTCCAAACTGAATTTTCAGCAGGTCTCCATCAGTGAATCCCTAGAAATAAAACACATTTTATTCATTCTTGTGGAACTTAGCATTGGCCATATATCTCTATATATTATGTTTTTACATGTTTCAAAAAGCATGAGAGATAAAATTCCTATGAATAAAGTTCCACGTATTTAATAGTCAGTGCTCCTCAACACACCTGACATTATATTGGCATCACACCCAGTCAATACAGTTAGTGATCATTTCATGAAAAATTCATAGGAGTACTTATGTAGAATTCCTCTATTTTATTGAGAAAGTCTCCACAAATAAGGACTGAATTTTCAGTCTATAATGGAGCACTGCCATGTAATAACAGATGCAAAGTATTGAGGAAATCATTCCCAATTAAATTGATCCACCTGATAAGATATCTTTAAAATGTGGTGGGAGAACTAAATGCCCAGTCATTATTCTTAATTATTTAATAGAAAACACAGAACTTCACATTAAGCTCAAAACAAATTGTCAAAGAATATATTAAATTTTAAATCATTTTCAGGACTGAAGAGAAAGCTCAGTGGTTAAACGTATGTGTACTGCTGGGCCAAAGTTTGGTTCCGAACTCTCACATCCGGCATGTCACAATTGCCTGTAACTCTAGCTCCAGGAGGTCAGATGTCCTCTTCTGAGCTCTACTGACAATGCACCCATGTATACCACCATCCCACACATATGAACATAGTTAAAAATTTAAAAGATCAGTTTTTCCTACATAAAAGATTTAACTCAGCCATTATTAAAACTAACCTGTGACACTTCCATTGATTCAAATATTGTAGTGTCATAAGTTTCAACAGAATTTTATATTTTAGCAAAGCTGAAAATCATAATTTCAATGCTGTAACTGTACATATTTTTGGATTTAATCTTATTCTCTCTTGTGCATAGTGATTGAATAATCCTGAATTAAGTATGAGTCTTTTCTTTTCTGTTAATAGCAAAAGCATATCTTTTTACCTGGAGGAAGAATGAGTGATTCTTTCTTTCCCACAGTTTTGTTTTTATTATTTCTACATATAACACAAGTTGTGCAAAAATGTTACAGAGCACAATCTCTACCTCACATTTGGTCCTGAAGAGCTGTTTCAAACCATCCACTTTCAGATGTTTGATTCTCAGATATTCATGCCTGTAATTCTGAAGAATAATGTTTTTTTCTTTTTCTTAGTTTATTGCAGCTTTCATGGCAAAGACTTCTCATATGCCTAGTTAGGCTTGAGTATTTCAGGGCAAGATGCTAAATGGATACTTTGGATTTTGATATGCACACACAAGGATTCACTGCTCTGGAAGGATGAGAATGAATCTTTTTGGTTAAGATCTGTATCCTTCTCTTCTGAGCTATTCAGAAACCTCCAGTCCTCAAGTGTGTATGTCTGTGTCTAAATTCTAGAAGCAGGACCATGGGGACCCAGGGTGAGGGTCTCTACATGGAGAATTTCACTTTCTGGTAGTTGTAAGATGTTTTTTTCTGCACATCTTTCTAGAATGTAACATCGTCAAAATGTGTGCTTAGGGACCAGCATTGGTCATCATTTTGTTGTTTGAATGAAGTGGAGACAGTATTTTGAATATCCAATTATTCTCTACAAAGGTCTTTGAATCAGATCCATTGCACTAACTAATCTGTGATGGATCCAGGTATCCTGGGACCCACTTGAAAGGCTCAGTTGATGCTATGATGGTTAGGGCCTCCCCTGCTCTGGACAAAGGGTCGTATTTACAGTTACAAATGGATAAATTCTGGAAGGATTTCCCAGGGACAATGGAAGCCATTCCATTACAGATCTTAGTGACAAAATAGTTCTAAGTTCAACCTGCCTTCGTTCAGGCTGAACGAGAGTGATGCAGTTTATGTAAGACAGAGTGCCAGGGGCACAAACAGCCCAAATGTCCTCTGAGGTCCATTCTTACTTAGCTCTTTTCTCTCCTTTTTGTGTCCAGTACTCCCTCACAGGTTGCTGCCAAAGGATCCTATGCCAGGATCTACTGCTAGATCTGCTGAAGGAAATGTTTCATCAGACCCACTTAACCTTCTCTGTGTCTTCTGGGTCCACTAGCCTAGTTCTTTTTAAATAGTATTTAATTTCTCATTTTCTTTCTTTGAGGTTCATATACCTTGATTAGTTTACTGGCATTTTACTGTGGTTTTTCCCACAAACAACACTTTTAAATGTAATTTTTGATTAGGTTTTAGGCTTTCCTAAATGAGTTTCTGCAGTTTTCAAAATTTTCAGTCTTTTCCTCTCCGAAAAAAAATTCAGTTTATAAAAAGCAGAGGAAGATGAGGTGGGGATAGAGGACGAGAAGAAGGAGTCTGAGGAAAAGAAGAAGAAGAAGAAGGAGAAAGAGAGAGAGAGAACAAAAAGATGAAAGACTGACAACATAGGTGGCATCTCACCAAATCAAAGCCTGCTCAGGGAGATAGAAGATTTATTCACAGAGACTTAAGAGAATTAGAGCAGAAGATAAGTCTTTCCTAATCACTGTAAAACTTGACAATTTAAGGCACAGATATTTGAAGTCACTAACATTGTGGAATCAACAATTTTAAAATAACTGTTCATTAATTAAATTCACAAGAGCAGGAAGGTGAAATATGACACAGGATCCTTTATGACTAGCTCAACACCACTTTATGAACCAGTTGTCCTTTCAGATGTTGAGTCGGGATTTAATCTTTGAGGAAAATAAGAGAGTGTCCAGCAGTTCTTGACTGGATTGATCAATAACTGTATCTGAGAATTTTAAAGGATCTCTCATAGCCACCTCCTCTAACATTCATTAGACAGTCAGCAGAGGGGAAGGACTTTGCTCTGCCAAGAGCTTGGGAGCCCTTCGACTGATGGTGACACCCTTTCAGCTTTCAATGTCATGAAATACTTGTGTCTCCTCCAAATTCTCAAAAACTACAGCACAGGCCAGAGTTTTACATTAACTTAATGCCTATGAGTTTGTGTGGAGAGCAAATCAAGGATTCAGGAAAGGGAAAAGACAAGCAAATTCAGATTCAAAATTGGTTTAGATAGATTTCCACACAGAACATGGCAACGGCATGAACTTGACTTTGTTCTGTTGAGCTCTGTTCATTCGGATGGCTCATTCTTTCTCACAGCACTACATATCAACTTTCAAATTGATGAACTACCTTCTGTCATTATTTCTCAGTGTTCCAACATAATCTTCTCCATCTGCACATTTTTAAAGATCACAGCTTTCACTGCAACTCTGTGCTGTTCATCAAATGGCACAATTCACACAGGGGACTGACTGTCCAGTCTGTTCCAGGCATGGAACACAGCTCTATTAAAGACACCCCGTCTTCCTCCATTAACCATTGCTTCTCTATGGAGTCTTTTAGGATCTGCTAGGTAAACACTAAGGGAAAACCCCAGAGGATTTCTGATACTGACTTCAGTGAAAACACTGCTTATTCTAACTTTTGTTCTGCTTTTGATTCTTTCTGTCAATACTAGGAATAATGCTTTTCTCTGCAGTGGCTAATACTCTTGAAATCACAAAATAAATCTATATTTCTATAAACACAAACCCTTTCAGTGTCCTGTCACACTAATTAGAATAAACTGTCCTTCTCTCTCTGACCTTTATTCTCATATTTCCCTGAGTTTGTACAAGGGTTGGGGTCCAGGGCATTTTCAACACGCAGGGTCATAGCTACTTAAGATCACTAGGAAAGGTGTTTGCTCATTTGACTGCTGACCTAATACCGAATTTGGAAAAAACAGAAATGTCTGATAAATCTAAATTGATAGTTATAATTAAGAAATAAATGTAACTAGCCACTCACTTTTTCAATATCATCTTAATTTGACAAGAATCCTGATAAGTGATCAAATGTAAGAATTCAATTTTCATTGTGTAACTCATACATTAAACAGAAAATCAGATCCAAATTGTTAGCAAAATACCAACATTACATGCAATACATCATGTAACTGTGTGTGACTAATAAGTTTCTTGATAATATATTGTCATATTTCCAGGATTATTTCCTCATAAATGTCCATCAATTTCAGGTATTACAGATGCTAAAAACTTCAAATGAATATACAGGGAGTAAGTTTACAAAGCACAATAATAGCAAGAATAGATATTTAGGTAATTAAACTTCAGGTCTCCCTTACGGTAATACTAACTTTCAAGATAATTTATTGAGTCAAAATGTTGACAAAATGCACTGAGGGATGTCTGGGTACACTAACTTGATTCAGTGGCCCTTAACATATTTGACAGAAAGCATTAATCACATGTGGGGGGTGTGGGAGGGTAGGATGGGGAGGGGTATAACGAGGATTAAGATATTTTACATGAAATTCACAAAACTTCAATAAAAATATACATTGAAGAAAAATATTGTTCTGCAGAAATGTACATCATGTATAGTAGTTAGGAAACTGTGAGATGCTTAGTGAGCTTAAAACAATCAAATTAAAGAACATTGCCACCTCTAACATATAAAATATAATCAAAGTGTGTCTTTAAGAACAGTCTTGTAAATGATTATTACTAGAAGTTAATAGCTCCCATTAAAAAGAGAATCTAGTCAAATAATAAATACCAATTAATTCACCTACCAGATTTGCAATGATATAGTGATATCCTTTCACATGTTTTCCAATGGTAATAACCTAGCAAAGATAAAAAAAATAATATTTAATATATGTAAAGAATGTCAATATATATTCATGGTATGAATATTTGAGCCATGAAAAATAGAATTCTATCTATTATAGTTTATGTTTCACAAATTATTTTTAATAAAAAATATTTATCAAATACAGAGACTATAAAGTAAAAGCAATAATGCATTTTAGTGCTTATTTTAATGTTAATAACTATTATCTCTTAAGAAGTCAAACACTAAGCCAAAGTAATTTCCTTTTTCACTCAACAGTGAAAAGCCCACAAATTTTGAAAAACATAACAACCAATCAGTTTAGTAAATACCAAGGCATAATTTTACTTCTCAGTCCATTTCATAAGTTTCTTAGTAAAACATTAAACAGCAAAAATAAACATCAGAAATTTTATATTCAAATATCTATATTCAACAATAAGAATATAAGAGTTTATAGAATGATAAAATTTAAGGAAATATTAATGAGCAAATAAACTTTTTTCATGGAAATATGGTCATGCATATCTTTTATTAAAATATTTTATTTATTTTAGTTTTATTTTTTCTGTGTATGAATGTATTGCATGAATGTACATAAGTTCACCTGTGTCATGCAATGCCCATGGAGGTCAGAAGAAGGCTTTGGATCTCCTCGAACTTGAGCAGCCAGTGCTCTTGACTGCTGAGCTATCTCTTCAGTGTCAGTCATGTTTATCTTAAGGCTCTTGATACACTTACAGCTTAGTTCAAAAGAACATACTTTGAGTTTTAGACAACAAAGTACTCAAAAAGCCATTTATCTCCATAAATCTGAGTAAAAACTCAGTGGTAAGATAAGTGCATCTTGAGCATGAAATTGCCCTAGCAATGTTCACAGTACTTCTGGACATTACTGGGTCACGTTAACTTTCACTGACTACATCACTAATGAAGACAGTAGGTGTGGGAGAATGGCCTTGCTGTTGATGCAGAACAGAGGAACTAAAGAAACCCACAGCATAGTGACTTAGGTCAAATACAGTAAATACTGCTAATTTACCAGCCTTCATAGTTTTCAACCCAGAAGGAAAAAGAGTGTGGCTTGCTTTCTTTCAGAACTGAAATGGATGGCGAGCTGTGGCTTCTCACCACTGCTCAGCTTCACCACAGAGCCGCATACTTCATATTGCTAGCACAGAAGTCTGAAGTTCACATAAACAGCTTCTACTAAGATTATATGCATTTAAACCACTGTAAACATGAAAATCGTAACTGAGCAATGTGTCTAGGATCATCCATATTAAAAAAAATCACTTTCCTGGTTCATTTGATTTTATTTTGAGAAAAAGTCTCAATGTGTAGCTCAGCCTCAAAATCTCAGTGGCCCTCCTGTTTGCCCCAGCCTCTAGAGTCCTGGGATCCCAAATACACACTACCATACTTGTCTCAGGACTTTCCAGTTTTTAAGAAAATAGTTAAACTAATGAAAAATATGAAATCCCAAGCTACAGAAAAATTTAGACCTTTAGCTTGCTTTCCTGATTAAATTTATCTAACGGTTTCTTCTTTCTTTAGCTTACAAGACAAATTGTTACTTTGAATAGGGCAATGATCCTACAAGCTTTTCAAGCCTACCTATTCCTCCTCGCTCTGCCCCCAAATCACTAGGGTTCTCTTAACTTTTTGTTGTTGCTGTTCTTTTTGAGATGTCTCCCTGTAGCCCCAGCTGGCCTGGAACTCACTATTTAGACCAGGCTGGCCCTGAATTCACAGAGATTTGCCAACCTCTGCCTTCCATTTGCTGGGACTGAAGGCATACATAACCACGCTCAGCTTCTCTTAGGTTTTTGGCACAGTGGAACATGCCTTAAAATCATGTCAGAAAATTATATCTTGTATGTGTTCACTTGAAAAGCTCTCTACACCATCACATCGTATCCACATATTATTGACAAGGAAGGCATAATCCATTTCAACCTGATGGTCACAACCTGAGTGAAGGGTTAGTTCCATGACTGTTCATCACCCTGGTCAATGCCAGCTCTTCTGAAGAAATACATTAATACAAGAGCAAGGACAGAATTTCTAGACATGATTCTACCATGTGCTGTGTTCATGCTGTGTGACAGCTGTTTAAATGAAAGTTGGGCTTATATTGCTTTCTCATCCATTTTTATGTCACACAACTATATTGCCTTTCCTAAGAAATTGAAACATCCATTTTGAAAATATAATTTTGAAGAAAGGATGTATTTCTGAGTGAAAAACACACCAATTCACTTCTGCTTAATCAAAATGATTGTGTACTTCAAATATCTTAAGAACATCTGTTGACTATGCTTACTGAACATGATACTTTAAGAAGCATCCTTGTTTTCCAGTGGAGAATTAAGATAAATAATATTAACGATGGTACTAGCAGTCCCTACCTGTGTTCAGAGTTTGTTTTCTGAGTGAAAAAAGGACATATAACTTCACTAGACTTTCTAAATGTTAGTGTTGACAGGAGCCACCCTAACTCTGTTTTACAATAATATAGTATCAACAATAGAAAATTTATGTAAACTTACAAATGTCTTTGATGACTGAATACTTTTCTCACTTGATCACAGGAGAAGCAAATGCCCTCAAAGTTTTGCCAAATGGTAATAAAATACCCTTACTGTGATAGAAGTTAATTCTCTTGCTAATTTCAACTGTGAAGACAGAGCTTTATTCCATCTTTGTTCTCTTATAAAAACTGAATTAATTGAAAAATAGATTTTCCTTTTCTAAGAATATACATTAGCACCACTTTCTACCTGGTGAACTCAATTCTTAGAAGACCACACTGACCTAAATGCTGCTTTCAGTGACCTTCTGCTTGAACCACCTATTCTGTCCATTCATGATACATCTTAGTAAATTTGCATCTTGGTAAATACAGCATTAACATACTTTGGTGGAGCTTGGCTTGTTTTGTATAAGAGATACTATAGCACGTATCCAGCAAACACTAGAAACCCTGAATATTCATTCAACAAATAAGTAAATGGCTCTAAGCCATCCAAACACCTCCTTTTGTGTAATGCTGTACGAATAATTGCTTTCCTGAAAAGATAGGTGGGAATCCCTCTATAGTCCCCAGACCATCTCTGTGGTTTAGATCTTATATGATCCTGTGAATGCTCATACGTTAAAGGCCTCTTCCTCAATTTCTTGCTGTTGGAAGGTGGTACAAGCTTGAAAAGACAGGACCTAATAGAAGACCTTTAGGTGTTTGGAGGATTATCTTTGAAGGGATTGGAGGGACCTGGGTCCCTTTCTGTATCTCTCTGCTTCACAGCTACAAGGAAGTGAACCACTTCCTCAAATACATACACCTGTGCCACTGGCCATGAACTGAAACTCCCCAAACACTGAGACAAAATGAACATTTCCTGTTCAAGCTAAGTGACTTCTTTTATTGCTAAAGTGACAGAAATCTGAGTAATCCAGTTTCATAACTTACAGCATTTTGGTATTGTGGTTTTATTTGTTTTCTTCCCCTATAAAAGTACATGGGCTTCAGCTTCTGTCTTTTCTTGTTTTTCTTCACGTCTCCATTTTGTGTACATATTTACTATATTGATATATGTACAAATCTATAACACGTGCAAGTAAAACAGTGCATTTCGAATGATGTCCTGACTGGACCCTTAAGGCACCATAATTACATATTTTCTTCATATTTTGCTTTCCACACTGTCCCAGTTTTCTCTGCAAATTCTCACTTCAAGTTTGGAAAGAGATACTTTTGTAAAGGCCTTCAGTAGCATTTATTATGATGAAACAGGAATATTTAAAACTTTAGGCTAGACCAATGAATATTATTAAAATTCAGTTTTAATGAGAACCTCCTATGAAATTCAAATGTGATTTTTAGGTGCACATTTGAACAAAATACCTTCAGGCTAAAACAATCCTAACTTCATCTCCTGATCAGAAGCAAGACTTTTTTCACTGAAATTATTCTCCTTTATTGCATATATTTAGTTCTCTTTCACAATTTAGTTTTGTTTAGTTATTGTATAATTCATAAAACATTCAATTTTTATATTTAAGGGCTATATTATATATTAACCAGGGCTTAATCAACACTTGTTCCTAGAATGTTTGCTTTGCGCAAATTAGTGAATGTAAGTTTTTGCCTCTTGACACTTAGAAGTGCCATAAAGGTATACTTGAGTATTATCTTTCCAGTGTGCACGCACACACACACACACACACACACACACACATGCACGCATGCTTGCAGGGAAGGGGTGGTAGTGGTGGGGAAATAAAAAACATTTATCATCTAGGAAAAGATGAAAGATGCAGACATTCGTGAAGGACATGTGGGAAATTATGAGTCATGTGTGGTTACTTATACTGTCTTTAAAACACTGTGGATTTGATTTCTTGTTATATGTCTTATGATCATATGGCTGGCCTATCCTGAAAGAGTTTTTACTGGAGCAAGGTAGTCTGATGAGGACAGATTAAAAACAACTTCATTGATAGGGTTATTCTTTCTAACACACAAATCAACATTTGTAGTTAATGTTCCACATACTGAACATGATCTGAATGTATTTCCTTCATGTCTTAATTTCATGGATTATAATTTCAAATGAATACAAGTCTCCCAATATACGCATAAAGTCAAAAACTACTTCTTACAAAATACCTACTTTTTCTAGAGACACAGATATAGTTAAAAAATAATCTAGACTTAGCACCTTGGACTACATTACACTGAAGTCTAACATTTGAAATTGTCCATGAATATCCCCAAATCCATTCAGTTTTGTTTTAGAAATCAGATTTCTTTTTGTTTCCTTTTTTACATTTTGGTTTTGATTTGTTTCAAGCTTTCTGTAGCTCCAGCTGCCTGGAACACACTGTTTAGATCAGGGTGGCCTGATCTCATAGAGATCCCTCTGTCTCTGCCTCTTAAGTGCTGAGATTAAAGGTGTGGATCACCACACCCAGCCAAACTTCTTTTTATTTAATGCACAGTTACTTAAAAATTGCAGCAGAACAAAATAAAAGTTTCCAATGTGGTAGCAAGTTGCAGGCCAGTTTAGAGCTACAAGGAGATCCTGTCCCAAACAAGCAAACAAAATTTCCAATTCATAGAATCATCAAGATTTAGGACAACATATAACGTAGACTATGAACACTGAGCTTTTCTAATGATGAACTCTGTCAGCATTATTGACAGACATCTGCTATTGCATACTGAGATAATTCAGTAAGCTAGAATAATTCAATTGATGATCTTAGCTGTATCCCACATGAACCATAAACTGAAAACCGCTGTCCAAGCACCTTGCAAAACGATCCTTGCCAATGCTGACTCTGCATGCATAGTCTATATTTGGTAGAAAATAGAGAGGAGCAAACCTGGTCCACAATGTCGTTTACTTTATCCCTTTCACAGTCGAGGATTACGCGCCGTTCTTTTTTTAACTCCAGATCTTGAAAAAGCGATCGGTAAGTCTCGTCTTTCTTGTCATTGTTAATGTTCCCCACATTGATAGCGGTCACCTGCCACTTCTTCTCAGCTGCGGAGTCTAGTACAGCTTGCAGTGTTGATAAGCCTAGGAAGGTAAAAGGCAAGAGTGACTGATAGGGATACTTGTGTACCTCAGAACTGGACTGTGAAATGGCCAGCTACACGTTGTTAAGTCTGATATATTTGTGAAATTATGACAAGGTTGACTCCCTCACAAAAGCTCTGATATTTATCAGTATCTGTATATATGAACACAATGTCAGTGAAAACTGAATCCCTTTCTTTCACCTCTGGGCTGTCTTCTTTGGAATGGTTCTGACATTAAAAAAAAAAAAAGATCTTTAATGTTTCCAGTTTAAATGAAATAAAAAATACCACAAGCATACCTCAATCTATGAGATATGAAAAATGGTTTAGCTACATGTGACAGTCTGTCATTTTGTACTAATATCTTGATGGAGCAGAGTATATTTCAGTGAGGAACCTGGGAATGGCAAAGTAAGTACAGCAGTCAGTGATATCTAGGAACCTGCCAAACGTGCTCCTGTTGTCTCTAGTCAGCAGATGCATGACTTTGTTTCTTCTGCAAACTTATGTTATATTTTTGTTATTGGAGCTGATCCCATGGAGATGTAATTGTTTTTCTATTAATCAGATGGTAGCAGCCAGTTCTCTAGCACAGATTTATCTCATTTCCTAAATATAAAACTATTCTGTTTGTTAGTGATTTGGGTCATAGCATGATATGACTTAGAGGCTTGTACGTGATCATACTTAGTTCTACATAAATTAAAGCAACCTTGATCTTTAGGGTCAACAATCAAGGGAGTGTACTGAAGATCTAAACCTGAGGTGAGAACTAGAAGAGAAAATATATCCACTTGTCTTCTATATCACTTCAACTGTTCTCACTGAAGCCAGATTCCTCATGTCTATGAATAACTTCATGTAAAACTAGACATCAAGGTCCCATAAGGAAATCAGACTCAATATATTATTCTTTTAATTCCAGAAAGATCTGCATATTTCTAAAAATACAGTGATCCAGTTTTATCTAGATGTATAATTCACCCAATGTAAGCATATGTGTTCATAATAAAAATTCAGATATTAAATTTTATCTATTTACAGTGGCAAGGACTGTGTCAGTTATCGATTTTGGCCTTCAATATTTCAAGCCATAAAAATGTCATTAGTTTCGCATGGTGGTGCATGCCTTGAATCCCAGCACTCCAGAGGCAGAGGCAGGGGGATCTCTTTGTCATAGATGCCAGTTTGATCTACATAACAAGTATCCGGGCAGCTGGGAGCACAAGGGAGACCATGTCTCAAAAAAGTTGCTGACAATTGTATGGATTTAATGTCGGATCCAGAATAGACACAATGGGCTTAGGACACTTCTTGATACCAGCAAACAAATAAACCCCACAAGAGAGTGTATGTCAAAGGCTGAAGTAGGCAATCTGAATAGCATCTTTTACAATAAAGATGAATAAATACAGTATCAGAATAATTCGTGCAACAGAAAAAAAACAACATATTTAACCCATGAAATCATAACTAAAATAAGTGGTAAGAATATTTGTTATCTTTTGATGGGTTAGAAATAATTCACTATTTTAAAAATATAAACAATCAAGAAATGTGGAACTATAGCAGACATTGTCTTCCTTTCCCTACACAAATCTACTCAAGTTGATGATAATTACAAGTTTGTTCTTTTTAACCAATATTTTTATTAACTCTGAGAATTTCATAGAATGTACTTTGATCATATTCTCCCCAGATTCTTCCCTTCATTCTTCCCAGATCCAGCCTCATCTTAATATCCCTCCCCCGCTTCACAGCTTTTAAAAAACACAGTAATGCTGAAGGGATTAATGAGCCCCACTTATTACTGAGAAGCTGTAAACTGTTGATAACTTCCCTTGGAGTGAGAATCAGTTTGCTTTAACACATGGTACCTGGCAAACTTGTTCTTTTTTTGTGTGTGTGCTTTTATTTCTTAGAAATAATCCAGCTAGTGTGTGATGGAAACATAGGTTTAGAATCATCATGGTGTAACTCCCACTGGATTTAGTGAATCTAGGCAACAGGTGACAACACAATACAAATGAGAGTCAAAAAGATGGTTGCTAACGTTCTGAGCCACTCATGACACAGTCCTACCAAAAATGCAAACTGAATCCCATCAAGCTTTTAATACCAATTTATAGAGAATGCTTGATATATATTAAACACCAGAGTTAAGATCATCAAAATCTAGTCTGGGAAACATCCCATAATAAAATTCTAGCAAGATATATTAACTCATTATGATATATGGAAGTCATTTTTATTTTCATTTGAACAAACACTTAAAATTATGATATTATGGATTATTGCCTAAGTATGACAGTGATATTGTGGTTATATGTAAAATAAGTCAATTATTTTTCCATTAAATACAGATGAAAAAACATGGTGACTAGTATTTGTTTCTAAATAATTTCAGAGAGCCAAAAAATGGTATATAAAACAAAAATAAAGGTTCCCATATAATGGTCATTGATAAAAGGATTATAAAATGACCAGCTAGGTATAGTGACACAACCCAGGAAACTCAGCTCTGGGGAGCCTGAAGCAGGAAGATCCTGAATTTAAGGCCAGTAGGTGATATAGCCGAACCTTGTCTCAGAAAAAAAAAAGTGCTCAGAAAATTTTCTATTATATTTTATGATGAACAATAAATAATTTATGTTTATTTCAATAGATAGTAAACCCGTATGTTAAACTTCAGTAGCCACCGAATGACGTTCCTTCATCTATATTTATTCTGAGAACAAAAGATAAAAATAAACAGAAACATTAATGTCTCAAGAGATAACTTAGATCTCAGGTCACTTAAAAATCTTTCAAGAAGCTTTTATAGTGGTAGATTTTCATATGGCTTTTCCTAAAGGTTTTTAGTTATTCTTCCCCACCCCAAATAACTCTTCCTAGCCTATTAGTCCCCTTACCCCTTTATATCACTGTATTCTGTCTCTCCTCCATGTGAATTAAAAACGATTAAAGGAGTTAACATATAACAGGGGACTGCCGCCTCTATAGACCCCATAGACTAGCAGAGTAAAAGCCCACTGCCATTGATGGACTCCCTCTGAGGAAGCTGTTGACCATAGACCCGAAACAAGGAAGCGTTTTTCCAGACAGCTGGGAGCTACTAAGATGAGCAATGGTGAGCACCACATAAGCTCAAGCCAGACAAAATCCCAGTGTAGACATGGGGAAGTGGGTAGGAATGCTCCACTACCTGGAGAGCTGTTGGAAACGGATGACTGCCAGGAGGGTCGACTGTTCTAAGAGTTTGACTTTTTTAGGCTAACAAGGCTCTAGTGGGTGAATCCACGCTGAGGGACATTTGAGAGCACAAACTAGGCTCTATAGACTTCAATATACATGTTATATGTATAATGAGTACATGAAAATGTGCCAGGGGTAGAAATAGGGGAAATGATCTAAATTATAAGCAAAATATATCGTATGAAATTTTCAAGCATTCAACAAAAAAAAAAGGAAAAAAATTAAAATGAATAACATGAAAGTTAAGTTGCAGCAAAAATATCTCAGTGACAAACTTGCAGAGCACATCACGAAGTACCAGTGATGGCTGTTCACTTTAGGCCAACTGAGTCCTCCTGTGCTGCAACTTAGCACCTTTCTTGCTTTTCATGACCCATAAGAAAACACACACAGCTGGTCATCTCGTAGATTCAGCAGTCACAAGCTGCTTGAACATATTTAATCTTTTCCACCTCTCTTTTAATCTTTTCCACCTTCCAGTCCTCAGACAGGTCTCTCCAGCCACCTTAAAAAGCATTAGCACCTTGAATGGTATTCTGTATGCTCTCCTCAGATACTCCAAGGAACTTCCTTATTCTGTGCAGTGAGTCATTTCATTTTATTTTACTACAATATGAAGTTTCCACACACGAAAGATTTCAAGTGCAAATGCATTTGACCATGTCTCATCTTTCACAGACACTACTAAGAAAATTTACATATAAATTCCCTTATAAATTTGTAAGTGGATTTCACCATGTGATGAATTTAAACCTAAAATTTATTGGCAGTTCACAATGTCAAAGAATATAGAGACATATATATATATATATATAATAAAAAAGAATGGCTTTATAAAATATGTCTATCTTGTAAAACTTCATTTAGTCTGTGTCACAAGCAATTTGCAGTAAGAATAGATTCTCCATTTATAAAACTCTCAGGATTAATATTTTGGAGCCTGTGTGACCTAACACAGGTTACATCTATTTATTGAGACACTAAACTGCTCAAATGGTGTGTATCACTTGATAAATTTTGTCAGATGACACTGAGTAACATCAAATCAATCATTCACAAACCAGCCTCTGATCTCACACACAACTGAAGGGACTGTTGTCCCTTGCTTAGTAATCCATTTTCTTAGATTATCATTCAATGACAGTAACAGACTCAAAATCTTCTCCTTGTCCTCCTCAGTCCTCACAGCTAAAGATTCTGTACCTCCTTATTTCTTCCTAGTTCACACAAGACTGAAATTTCAGCATTACATAAACATGATTTAGCTATGAAGGTAAAATCAAACTCAAATACAACACGTGTTCATGCACGGAACTGTATGTGTATATATATGTATATATGTATGCATGTATCCCCTAATACAGGTATGAACAGTGTCAGCCTAAAGGTATCTTCATTTGTATATTAAAGGTGGTTTTTTCTTTTTTGTCTTTTTGAGACAGGGTCTCCCTGTAGCCCCAGATGACCTGGAACTCACCATGTAAATGAGGCTGGGATCCATCTCACAGAGATCTACCTGCCTCTGCACCCTGAGTGCTGGGATTAAGGGTGTGTACTACCCTGCCCATCTTAAAGGCTGGAATTTAAAAGGATTGCCACTGACATTTATATTCCATTTAGTCCATGTCTTTATTCTCAAAAATATTATCTTTGTTCCATCTGAAATTCACTGCCTCACTCATTCTTTCAGACAGAGCAGTTAATATGCATGATCACTAACTCATGGCACGGTGCCTAGAATGGATTAGATTAACATATATTTCCTTTATCAGGTTTCTCAAAATGTCAGAAAGGAAATTTGTAGTTTAAAAGCATTTTTGTTCTGTGAATGATGATTTCTTGGAACTGGAACGCAAGTGCCCTCCCATCAGGAGATTAGCACTATTTGCTCAAAGTTAAAACCAATATTTGAAAAAAGGGATTAATTCTTTGTTTTTTTTTATTTACTGTATGTAGAAACACATTATCTATTTTGTTAACATTAAATCAATAAACACATTTCATTAAATTCTAACTGAAATATGCTACAGATATATTCAAAGATTACAGTTATAAGACAAACAAAGGTAACCCATTACTCTCTCCATAAAAATGTATCAAAGCTCAGGGCTGGAGAGATGGCTCAGTTCAGAGCACTCCCTGCTCTTGCAGAGAACCTGGGATCAATTCCATGCACCACGTGGTGGCTACCAACCATCAGTAACTACAGTTCCAGGGGATCCTACACCCTCTTCTGACCTCCTTGGGCATTACACGACATTTACATGCATGCATGCATGCAGGCAACACCCTCGTATCCTAAAATAAAAACAATAAATAGAAAAAAAACCCTTTTGATCTTTTTTGAGACAGGGTCTCCCTGTAGCTCTAGCTGGCCTAGAACTCAATAGGAAGTCCAGGTTGGTCTTGAACTCACAGAGATCCTCCCCTGCCTCTACTTCCAGAGCTCTGGGATTAAAAGCATGTGACCCTGCACCCAACCATTTTAATTTTTTTTTCTTTTAATGCTCCATCTACCTATTTCCAAAGGAGGAACAGGATGTGGCTTTTAGGAAGGGCACATAGTTCTCAAGGACTGCCAGGCTGCTCCTACTTGGCTGGGTTAAGAGAAGACACTAGCAATTCTGAAATGTCACTTGGCACCAGAGGATGTTTCAGATCCCCTGTCACCAGGAAACTGAGATTAATTGAAGATGATTCTGCACAAAGATGGGGACATTCATGGATTTCTCTATTTCAGTTGTAACATAACCTTAGCCTCTGAATATTAATGATTTAATTGCAGTTTGAGTTAAAAGCAGCATTAGAAACAAAGCAAAACGAGTAATATGCCTGGTTCATCTATTTTATAAATCTGGGCAAAATGAAGGTAGAGATTCCCATGCCTGGATCACATACTGTTCAACAGGAAATCTGTCTGTTACACATTAGTGTGTAACACTGTGTGACTTGATATAGACCCTCAGAAAAACGGATTGTTATAATCTTAAATAAATCTAGTCAAGGAGGTAGAACAGATACTATAGCAAGAGCACATTAAATTGTCTGAAACGGAGGCATGCTGCGATGTCAGATGAGAGAGGAACGGTGGACACTCTCAGTAAGAGCATGATTGACAAGGGTGAAAGGAGCAGAAGGTGCCCTCTAAATCCTGCCTCACTGAAGGAAGCAGGGGCCCCTGAAAGTGTGTGGGAAATAGCTAGACCAGAGCACAGAAAGTGGCTCACATGATGAATCATGGGTAATTCTTAAACATAATGGGATGAAAAGCCATAAAAATTAAGTCATTAATAAGAGAAGTCAGCAATAAGCCGATGCTCATGAGCCAAGCAAAGCATCACACAAAGGTCAAGGTTGTTTCGGTGTTTTGAGACTCTTACACATTCATCTCAGAGAAGAGTTGCTGATGAAAAGCCACTGTGATAACGCTGCACATTAACACATCAGGAGCTACTTGATAATAACTCAAAAATGTACCCATCGGGTCACTTTGGCTTTAATATATTATTACTTAATATTATCACTCTAATGTTCTTTGCCCAACAGATGCTCTTGACTCAAATCAATTTGTATAATTTACTAATTGGAGATTATCTCATCCTTCCAGTTTCATTTAATATTTCAAAAGTATTAATAAAATCATTTTAAAATGTCCCAGATACTCTTTGAAAGTACATTTAGTGCCCCAGCTTGTCCCCAAGTCAGGTCCCCAGCTCCTTTCCCTCTGAGAGTCTCTCTTCACATACTGGCATTTCTCTTTCTCTGGTTTACATCATCTGTGTGTACTTGAATCTCCTCAAGCTTCAGCTTTAAGGGAGTAATAGAGTAAAGGTTCAGGGAAGGATGAATATATTTGTAATAGAAAAAATGCCATCTTTGCCTCATTCATGAGTAAAAGATATCCACTTTCTGACCCTCTCCCTTAGCAAGCAAGATCCAGCTTCTAACATAAAATTAAATTTAAGATGCACACATGTGCAACTCATTAACATATTAACATTCTCCACTGAATATCAACTTGACCCTCTCCCTTAGCAAGCAAGATCCAGCTTCTAGCATAAAATTAAATTTAAGATGCACACATGTGCAACTCATTAACATATTAACATTCTCCACTGAATATCAACTTTGTGTCTAGCATTACCTGCAGTCCTGGATGTCTCATCATGAACAGAACACCCAGTGTGCTAAGCACTGCAAGGTATTGCCTTCCACAACTCACAAACCATAAATAACAAACGGACCTTTGCCCAGGTGACTAAATCAGTCCCTGAAATGCTCAATAAACAGTGCTGGAGTTACAGAATCAATGCTGCTATTAATTATGAATTGTTGTATGTCCTAGAAAGGAAAATAAGACATTGCTTTGAAAGGGAATATCAGCATAAGCATCTCTGAGGACATGATATACCAGCCAGAAATCAAGAGACTCCAAACCTGAGATATGTAAAGATAGAAGAGGTGAAACAGTTTGTCCCATCCCAAAAAGTGAAAGAAGGTCAAATGGATTTAGCTTGAGTGAATGAGTAAGGCAAGAGAATTCACAGGAGATCTAAGCAAGAACAAAGTATCTAAAGCATGAAAGCCAGTCTGGGGAGAGAAGCCATTTTATCACACTCATAAGAAACGTGCTTTGGAGTCACCCAGGACCTTGAAAGCCACGTTACTATATAGGCTTCCATTTACAGTTTTCATTCCCAGTAGGGATAGCAAATCTCCCTCGAAGCTGGAAAAGTCTGTTGACAAGAATTTTTCTCAGTTTGCAGAGTGCTGACTGGCTTTTCCAGTGATCACACTCATCCGTAGCTCCATGAGGACAGGGCAGAGGTCAGACACCCAGCAAGGGCTGCTGCAGCCAAGGAAACTAAGCAATCAGTGGAGACCTGACTGCTGCTGGCTTCCTTTGTGTGTGCCCTTGCAGGCCACAAGGTGCCCCAGCTCCGTGGACACATGTGAAACTTTACGCCAGAAGGTGAGCTGATGAAAGGAAGCAGTGTGGAGCTTAGAGATTCCTCATAACAGTTCCTAATCTGTCACTGTTGATCCTGGGTAGTCTGAAAAAGCACATGAATGTCGACACAAAATTTTTTAATCAATGTGGAGAGCACAGATTCACTGCTACCCATTATGGACCCAGTGATGGTTAAGACAACCTAGTTCACATTGCGCAAAGAAAAAGCAGGTCTGCTAATATGAACCTTCACAACAAAGAATAGAAACAAAGAACCCCCGCACCATCAAACTAGCACAGTGAGTCAAGACACAAACACTCTCGTGAATTTGTATAAGAAAACCTAAGTTTGCTTCCAGAAGCTTGTGCTGGAGCTAACATGCAGATTGATTACAAGCTTATGACCAACCTGTAACATCTCTGATGTGCAAGGACCTTATTTTAACAAGATTAGTATAAATATTTCCTGCCTGATAAAACTTTTACAGGTAACAATATTTAATAACAACTAATTACTGTAAATTTTTTATTCATATGTTTATATAAATTCCCTAAAGCCATTTCCTTCTCCTCTGATGAGAAAAATAGTCATTCTAGAATCTTTGCTGCAGATATCACAAATTGCTTTATGTAAGGACTGAGCATTGGGCATCAGGCTCTCCCTACAGATCACACTCTTACACACTGGGTTGATACAACCCATCTCTGGTATCCCTACATTTGCACCTACAGTTACAGCTGACAGTTATGCAAATGTCTCTTTACTTTATTATTCTATTTTACTCTAAACCTGCTTTCATTTTCAAATTGCATTATTCATTTACACAACACAATTAAATAAAAAACTCCTTAGCCTTTAGTACACTTCTCTAGCTCCACAGCATCACATATAAATGTCTAGGGCAAATGCTGAGTTTGACCCATTACAAAGACACACACCCTGTCACTTACCTCTGTCACTGTCATAGAGGTATGCGAACTTGTCCCATTGGTAGTACTCGATCAAGCTAAGAAGGGCTCCTTTGAGGTCAGGTCGCATCTGGATGACAAATGGATGTGTGCCATCTGTTGGGAAGCTGGGTGTAATAAAGGACACGTGGAGTGTCCCACAAAATGACGTGATGGTATTTACAGACTTTTTGTCGTAAAATCCAAAAATCGCATAGACTCCTCTTGAAAACTGGGAGCAGACTAGAAACAGGGAAGACAGAAATGACAAATCACTGTTAATCACATGGATTTGCTTGAAACGTAATATGCCTTGATGCGAAATAAAAACTCATTAGCAGATCACCAGAAATATTGAGTTCGTATTGAAGATCCAACATACTTTATGGGAAATTACTCACTAGCATTCTATTTGAAGAATTAAAAATAATATTTAAAAGATAAAAGTAGAAACTTAGGATACTAGAAAACACATATCTTATTATTTAACAAACTACAGAAGCATAAACATATTTTAGGAAAACTGAATAAAAACATATCAATCATTAGCTTAAAGAACAAAATTATAATTATCTAAGATATATATGCTCCCCAAACAGCTCATTCCTTACAATATCTGATTGTTTCTAAGAGCTTCGTTGTAAGCTTAGGAAGTGACTCAGTTGTGTATGCCTCATAAGCAGAGTGCCCAAGTTTGATTCCCAGAACCCATATTAAAAAGCCAGGCATAGTGTGTGCTTGTAATCCTAGTGCTGGGGAGGTGGAGACAGGGAGACAGAAGAGGCCCAGGATTCACTGCTCAGCTGCCCAGATTCACAGGCCCAGATTCAACGAGAGACACTGTGTCAAAAATAAGAAGGACAGGACTGGAGAGGTGGCTCAGTGATTAGGAGTACTGACTGCTCTTGCAGAGGATCCAGATTCAGTTCCCAGAACCCACATGGTGACTAACAAATGCCCTTAACTTCAGTTCCAGAGGATCAGACACCCTCCTCTGACCTCTGCAGATATTGCACATCACAGGTGTACTTACATGCATGCAGGCAATACACTCATATTCATGAAATTAAAAAATAATAAAAATTAAAATAGTAAGGAGGAAAGACATTCTGAGGAATGTCACCTGAAGGGAACCTTTGTCCTCCATGTGCACATGTGCACACATACAGGTTCACCAGCACAGACATAAACACACATGTAAACAGATAAAAATTTTAAGGTTTTATTGTACTTGTGGTGCGTTTATAAGTTCAGATTTATAAGGCTAGAATTCTATTGCTGACCAAAACCTCTATGGAGAGGAAAAGAATACCAGGTTTGCCTCTGATGTACAGAGGTGTATCACCAGAGAGAGACATTTTCTGCTCTGGGTCACTCAGTCAAGAAGTGATTAAATAAAGCTCATAAGTAGAATTAAATAAAACTCCTAATTTTAATTGTTTTTATAATCTTAGCTTACTCTGTATGCTTCTCTTCTTGAATAAAACAAAAATATCAATGACATATTTTGCCTAAGGACAACTACTTTTAATAAAAATTGATACTGTATTTAAAAGAGTTTAAAAGCAGTGCCCTATAACAGGGAGACAATGTCTCTACCAGATACCGTAGGTTAGCAAATAAAAGCCCAGTGCCTGGAATAGACTCCCTGTTTGAAGGTTGTTGACCAGAAAAATCCCATAGATCCTCAACAATACTGGCTATTGCCATTGTTCTTGGTTACCCTCTGGAACTATGGCTGAAGACCCTACATATGTGAATCATAGAACAAACATGGAGAAGTCATGCTGATGCTGACCACAAAGTTGAAAATCTTCTTTCCAGCCTTCTTACTGCTGGAAGGTGCTACGCAGTCACCAGAAGAGGAAGGTGATCATCAGCCTTAAGCTCTGAACCCCAAGAGCTACATAAAAACTGTTCCAGCAATATATGACCCCTGGTTCAATAATGGCATGAATGCTAGGGACTCGTCTACTATTTTCTGTTTGAATTTAAAGCCTGCTTCACAAGATGGGGCCCATACCTGTCATTGTTATCAAGGTTAAGAACATGTGGCTAGACAGGTCATAAGCCATAGAGGGGAACCTACTAGTATTACTCTGCTAAATGGGCATAGTATTAAACTGACTCTTAGTGGCTTATTGTTATACCTACAGAGTAGGGCATCTTTCAACTCTCACTAAAGAACCTTCTTCTTATGACACTTGACATTCAATACAGAAAACCACAATGGGTCAACATGCAGAGAATAGGAGACTGCAGTGGGCTTAGCTCCACAAGGAACACTTATGTTCCCTTTGTTTCAGCTCATCCTAATAAAAGCAGAAGGGTCTTTTGAAGCATTGATATGATTATATCTGTTTCTGAGAAGTAACAGTTCCTTGCCCAGGACTGCTCCAATGTAAGGCTCTACAAAAATCATCTCTAACACAGTCCTTTAGCCACCATCCAGGTTAATCATATGATTGTTTTAATGAATGTATACCTGGCATTTTCAAAATAACCCAGAATATAACTACAATTTTTAAAATGAATTACCCCTATTTGAAGGATAAGACAAAACTGCCTTACTTCACTGTACTACTTACACAGAAATATGTAGAAATAAATAGATTTGTTTTGTGAAAATGAGCATTGCTAAAATAGATGGAGATTATAATAATCAATTACAGATGATTAATAAACAATAGTCAACATTTCAATAAATACAGTGTGGTTATGCACTGAAAAGATAGAAGTAGCAGGTATTTTCTGAGGGGCCTTAATTTATAAAAGATTTCTATTTCACCTAAATATCCCTTCATATTCAATTAATTTCTGTCTCTCCAACAAAAGCTTGCTGAGGTTTTAAGGTGGCATCTGTATAATACTGTTGACTTCCTCTTCTTTATCTACAATCTTCCATAAATGTCCTAAATGACTGAATGAGTTTTTATTTTTTACATTTCACATAATGCCAGGATGAGATTAAAATCTTTCATTCGTGTCCATAAAGTTCATTCTTCCTGGGCAAAATAAAATTGAAAATAACCTATAATGCATTTGATGACTGTGTCTATTCATCATACAGGTGAAAAAAACATTTCACTGTTCAAAGTCTTTTAGGCAAGCTCCATAGTGATCTCTTCCTTTGTGCATGAATGTATGTAAGCTGACATGTATACCTTAAATTTTAAATTTGATGGGATTTCTGTTAAATCTTAAATTGATGAAAACTGGCATATGAAAGGGGAGAATTACTTTAAAAATTCTCCCGGTGTCCATTTTATTTAATTTCCTGCAAATGGTTGGCATGCCATCCAGACATTAAAGTAGTAGCATACAATATGATTTATTGATGAAGCCGCTTCTTGTCCCGAATGTAATTGTTTTTGGAATTGAAACAGCCACCACAGCACCACCAGCATGCTCAAAAATGATGCCAGTCTTTGAATCACAGCCTTAATAAGGAGCCTCACTTTTCATTTTCTGTTTTTCCAAAATAAGTTGTCAAGTTACTTTATTGTTATTGCAACCATCTGGAAGTACTGATTTTATCTCAACAGTAAGCACAAATTATACACAACTTCACAAGGAATTACAGTTCACCTAACTCAGGAGCCATTTTCCAGCCTATTCAGCTAATTCTTCAATGAATGTTATTTTACAATGATGGACTTTTCTCTCCTGACAAATCTTGGTCTTCCTCAGTCATATCTTCTCATCCTTACTGCTATATATAAATTTCCCTTATGTTCTTTTTTTCCAGATATGTACCTCTTAATAGTTCCTCACTATATATGTTATTTAGCCAGTATTGCTCAGGTATAGTCACTGTCCCCAAATGTGTTAAAAATGATATTGAGATTTATAAGCTTCTGAGCAAGCATTCAACACAAGAGATGGGAACATTTCATATTCAACTTCAACAGTTTTCTCTGGCTTCCAAAGATGGTCAACCATCTCGTTATGCAGAATGAAGTCAGTCTATCTCTATTTTTTCTTCTTTGTTTTGAGACTCTTTCTCTGTATAGCCCTGTCTTTTCTGGAATGCACTACACAGACAAGACTGTCCTTGAGCTCACAGGGATCCATCTGTCTCTGCCTCTACCTCTGCCTCTGCCTCTCCAGTGTTGGGATTAAAAGGCATGTGCACCAAACCCAGCTTCAGAATCAACAAATATAACTAGTTATAGCATTCTGAAACTCAAAGCTCAAAGACTCTTCTGTGAATTAGGTCAAACTCTTAGCTGCGGGCCACTATAAAGTTATAAAGAAAGGTATATATTTCCAAGGTAAAACATAGAGCAAACATCCCTATTCTAAAAGGACGCAATATGGAACAAAAAGGAAGCCTCAGGCAAAAGTAAGAATGAAATCTAGCAAGGAAAACAGTTCTTTAGCTCTGTCTTTTGTCTGAGGCGCATGCTATCAGGATTTGAACTCCAAAGGGTTTGAGCAGCTCCATTTCTATCACTTTGCCGTCTGCCTCCCACAAGGCACCTCTCCTGGGCTGACTGCCTCTTGCATGTAGGCTTCCTCAGCAGATATCTCATATTCTTAGCATCTCTAAACTCACTCTCAAAGCTTCAAGCATTGACCTCTCAGGGAATTCTTCTGGGATTATGAACCTGATTGTCCTTTCAAATTTTGATGGAAACTTCCACACCACTGTAATTCTTGCATTCTGTATGTCTGCAAAACTTGCATCATGTGGGTAACACTAAATTGCCAGTTTAAGTAGTAACCAGTGTCACTTGGGCCATGGCTGCAACTTCCTCTGAGTGCCTGGGTGTGTGAATGTGAAGAAATCCTTCTCCCAGCAATCCTGTGTAACAGGGCTACCCTGAAGATTTCCATTAAATAAAGTTTTTCAGCTGAGTTTACCTTTTAAAGCTCTTGCCGCCTGCACATATGTGGTTTTCCTGATTCTTAGCATGTTCTCAATGCATCTTTTTTACAGTAATTGAAGTAACTGACTTACTTTTAATAGTGCTTATGTCTTCAACAACTGGAATTCATTGTCCTCAAATTTGCTCCCTATCTTTGAAAACTTCAATATTTTGCAAGGTTTTCTGCTCAGCTCTTTGTTCACAATTATCACTGTAAACCTGGCTAGAAGAAGCTACCACTAACAATGCCATCGCCAGACTGCTGGGTTAGCTTTAAAGTTTCTCCACTATTTTAAACTTAGTTCTCCACAAGGTCTCAGACAATGAACAAAATGCAAACAAATTCTTCCCCAGAAGGAAACAAAAATGGCCCCTGCTCCTGCTCTCCACTGGCTTTTCCTTCCCATCTTAATTCTTGGGAGTAGTTTTTACTACTAATTCCTGACTTCTGAGCTCCCTTTGGAATCACCCCTTAAACTCTGCCTATGATGTTCATAGGTTATTACTAGCACTTTTCCAATGTTTCAGAATGCTTTCAATAGGCACATTTTAATGGCATAAGAACAGTGTTGTTTGGTGTTTCCACAGCATTGTTTCTACTCTTAATCCTCTCAGTACCAGTTTTCTGTGTTAGTCTTTTCATCACTGTGACCTAATGCAATACAAAAACAAAATTTGAAAACAAGGGTTTATTTTAATTTAGAAGTTTCGTGGTTTTGTCCATAATCCTTCCCACTGTTTACTATTGATTCATGATCAAGAACATCATTGCTGTGGGAGCACGTGGCACAGGACTCTCATATCATAGCAGACAGGGAGTAAAGAGCCAGAAGCAGACAAATCTCCACAGACATACTGCCAATGACCTACTTCTTTTACAGATACCATATATACCTTTTAAAATTTCAACTACCTCCCCAAATTATTCTACCAGCACGGACCAAGCAGTCAACATATGAACATATGGAGACATTTCATAGTGAAATTGTAACAAGTATGGTATAGAGCCTATTGACATATTGAGCATGAAATTAATTGTGGTACTTTGTATTACTTAAACATGAGCTTATTTATTTTATTTTCCTCTTTATTCTCTGAAGATGTTTTTAAAACATAGTCATCTTCGTCCATAGACCCATCTAATAAAGAAAGTTTGAGAACTACCTAGACTATCCAAAACAATGTGTCACTAACTCAGAAAATAATTGCAAAGACAGTTTTCTAAAACAGGGAAGACAATATCAGAACCTATTTTTTATTCTATTTCATTCATTCCACAGTGACCAAGAATGCTTTGTCTTAGATATCAGTAGGCATTATCATGACAGGTAAGGTCTGCACTATCTACTTCCTGACTTCTCTGAGGTGTGTAGAATAGAGTTTTCTAGGCATTTCCTCCATTTTTACCTTCTTTTTCTTTCTCCTTGGTTCTGACATGCTCTTTTCTCTCTTTCCTTTAGTTTATATTGTTTATTATTTTATCACATAAAAGACATTCCTCTCCAATTTCTCTCCCAATTTCTTTCATTTATAATTGTCATTATTTAATGATCTTATCCTTATTAACAAGGTTCAATTCAACTTTTCAGGCAAATGTTTCCCAGGCCTTCTTTACTCTAGTTGGTTATTTATTTGTACCTCTTTACTTATCAGGGAAGTGTGCCTTATAAATATATTATCCATCATTAATTTTACAATAATATGCTTTCATAATGATATTATATTTGTGTCTTTGCTCATATAAATTGTAATTAAAATTCTTTCAGCAAAACCTCAAGGTTAAGCTTTCTATAATACAAAAGAAAAAGACACGAACTATAATAACATTATTCTCAAAAGTGAATTATCTCAGAGAAATTATTTGGTTGGTATACAGGGATATTGGGGGTATATAGGGATAACTGTGGGTACCGCAGCTGTGCAGTCTAAAAATAAGAACAGGCTGGATTTGAATCTGGAGCTGGACTGGATGAGACAAGTTAATCTATTCTGTCTCGGCCTAAGGATAATAATGATACCTGCATCACTTGAGGCTAGGGAAGCATTAGAAAAACACATAGAACCTAAACTGTCCTCAGTGCTGGCAGCTAGTCAACCTCTTATGCTTTATATGTTATGGTTCACATTCTAATTAATGTTATATTAGCTGTCTATTAATTGTGCATCAGAAGCTTGGTTATATTTTCCTTAAGCTTGAAATTCACCGTTTCTAAAAAGGCAGTGCCCATGTGTTCAAATGAAGCACATTTTCTCAGGCCAAAAGGTGTAAAAATCATCCCTTCTTTGATTAGCACACACGTTTTCACCAAGTTCTGTCCATTTGTCCTCTCCAGTCTGTTTCTGCAAGTGCCTTAATATAGTCCTTAAATACTTAATTGACTGAATTGATGCTTCACAAATAGCCTCCATTGCAATATATCTCTGTCCTACCGTAGTAAAAGCACTCTTACGTACATTTTATCAATGTCTTCCAATTGCTGTGTTATTTTAAGTCATCTGAGTTGTATTCGGTTTCCTTGTGTGACATTTTATGGGTGCATGTTAGTCGGTACTACTGTTGTGTCGCTTTTCCCTTAAACAGTGACCTCACTGAGTGGAGAAAGAAGCCTTGATCTGCACATGCCTAGCAAGTACGTGAAACACCAGTCATGTGATAAATGTCACTGAATAAAATACCACTTCTTCACCAAGGGTGCTTTGCTTAAGTCCAAGTGAGCACCACCTTCCCCAATTATGACTATACTCTTGGCACTCTGTCTTCACCCCAGCTGAAGTCTGAGTTACAGGTCCTTTCTGAGGGTGTCTTGATGATTTATGCCTTCCTTGAGCAAAGGGGTCAGGATAAGGACAATATAAAAACAAAGAATCCCATCTCTGTCTGTCTCCGTTATCTGGCAGAAAAGTGGCTGATCTTAGACCTTAGTACTCAATCAAGGTGAATGGCGATATTTATCTTTCCTATCTATTTTATGAGGGTATTTTCATGTTTAAGTTGTTAAATGTACAGAGAAATGCTCATAAAATCATTAATAGTGATTTTAAAATGTATCTTTTAGAGGAAGAAGTTTCTATTCAAAACACAGGAGTTAAGACCCCAGAAGGTGCATAATAAAGATGGATGCCTGAACGAAAGAGAGCAGCCCTGTACTGCGCATATAAACAATGCCTACTTCAAGTCTCAGAAAACACCATAGGGAAAAGCTATTCTTTGAAAAATATAACTGTTGGGGACTGGAGAGATGGGTCAGCAGTTAAGAGCACTGGCTGCTCTTGCAGAAGACCTGGGTTCAATTCCCAGCCCAAACATGGTGGCTAACAACCATCTGTAACTTCAGTTCCAGGGATCTAATGTGCCTTTGTGACCTCCTCAGACATTGTACGAATGGGTGAGCTTCCATACATACAGGCAATACACTCATACACCTAAAATAAAAATAAAATGTTTAAAATATATAAATAACTGTGATATGTGTACATAACACATAAGAAGATTTTGTAGGAATTTGGGGGGGGGAATGTTACACTGAGCTGTAGTTCCACTATACTTGGAAACTTTAAGTCAACATAATTTTCTATTTTATTAATAAAAATAGTTAAATTGCTGCTTCCTGTTCATGTGCTTATTTTAAAATTCACGTATCTACCAGAGGCTTTGGTTTCTCTCTACAAACTGGAAGGAATTCCACTCAGGAGATGACAGGTTAGCATCCCTCTAAAAGCCTGACACTCATTATTGACTAATGAACAGAAACCGAAATGACACAAAGACAATGTGTGAAAGAATAAGCACCCAGTCCTGCAGCATGCTCTATAAACTGTCTCACTAATGCTTCCGCTTACAGCAATGCCAATGTTCTTTATAGTGATAAATTGCCCCTCCTTTGCATACATCTCAATCCCGTTTTTCATAGAATATTAGATGTGGTACAACATCACCTCTCAGCCATAGAAAACTATCAAGTTGCAATATGTTTTTCTTTCTCCATAATAAATATTTGTCCTTCCTGACCTTTATGCCATGTTTCCTGAGTGAGGTTAAATGTTCTAAATTTATTGCTCTAGCCTCTGTTATATACTGGCTTAAATAGATCGATAACTTTTATTTTCGCTTCCTCCTTCAACTGGGGATGGTAGGCGACAGTGGACCGAGCAGCTGTGGACAATAACTCTTACATGAATTTTAATGATGAGGCCTGGACACGTTTAGTTAAAAAATTCCCTTTGTTTATTTAAGACATGATTTCATATGAGAGTATTGCATTCTTCATCTTAGGCATGTATTGCCATACACGCACATGGTTTTGCCCTTTGAAAACTCTTGCTTGCCTGAGGCTCTAGGCCAGTTCAGGTTCTCTGTCCCTTGGTGCGCTGGGAGAACTGTGGATGGCGTGCCAGGCCAAGTGAATGCTTCTAGGCCCGGCTTCTAATCCTGCCAGCACAGGAGCCAGTTGTGTGCTTCTGGCAAATGGCAGCTTTCAAAGGTCTCTGTGGCCTCCAAGGTCCCATCTAGGTCAGACTTGGTCCTAAGTGGCTGGATATCCAAGAGAAAAGTTCTAGAAAATGCCAGGTCATATATGTGTATTCTTCATCACATAATTACTCACATACAGCTGACACATTCTCTCATTCGTAGAGATTTTGTTCATTATTTTAAACCATTACTGATATACCCTAGTTAGCTGCAGCATCGTCTTATTAGCAGTCCCTGATTGAAAGATGTCTAAAGGGCTACATTCTGGCTATTATAAGCATATCGTAGTTTGGCTGAGACAACTATATTTGTCTATGCATTTCTGAAATGCGTGCTAACGTTTCTGCAGAGTAGATTATTAAATGTTGAATGACTTGTTTATATTTTATGCTGGATCAGATATTATTCATGTTATCAAATTATCACTTGCATATGAATATTTCTATCAACAAAATAAGATAAATTATTATGGCCTTGTCTTCCTCACAAATAATATCTTACTTTAAAAATTTTACTAAACTGATGTATTTATTTACTAGCAATTTATTTCAATAGTAAATTTTTAAAATTTGTACACTATGAGAGTAGGTATTGCTACTTATGTCTGTCAAATATTAACTATTTAATGTTTATAAAATTTTTAAATCGACCTGTGTTCAAATACCATCCATATTTTACAATATAAAGGAACAACCTAGAAATAAGCTAAATATCTTTCTAAGACCGAACATGCAGGAAGTAGTGAGGAAATCATACCTACATAGTTTGGTTCCAGATCTTTCTTATGGCCATTAAATTCTGTCCCTTATGGATAAACTTGAAAATTCTGCTTGCTATGATTATTAGTAGAAAGTTCCTCTATCATCATTTCCTCTGTTAAATATTTGTTTTAAAATTTTGTCACGTTTCAGTTACTATTAAATCTTTATTCCTTATATACTTCAATCCTCTTGGCATATAAGGTTCATATTTACTTCCCTTTTCTCTTGATTTGTACTTTTTAAAATGACTTTTTTAACCAAATTCTTCATTTTGTATATTAAGAAATTAATTCTTTATATTTTGTGTCTTTCTTTAAAAATTATTTTTCATCTTAATATTTTCATGCTTCTTGCTGTTTAAAGTTATATTTTTCAATCCTTTCATAGTAATATTTGGATTTTATGGACGATAAACCTCTAACTCTGTTTGTCTCCATGTATTCCTTATTGTGTTTGTGTCTTTCTGAGACAGAGCCGCTAATGTCAAACCTATGGTCCTCTTCTAACCTCAGCCTTCTGAGTGCTGCAATTACAGTCATGTCCCTTGGTTCCACCTTCACCATGTGCTCATTTTTAATACATTCTCAGCCTATCTCCAGGGAAATGAGACATGTCTAGATTACTACTACCACATCTTTGGGAAATAGCTTGATTTCAATGATCTTCTGCAGAGGTTTCATAAGAGTCCTTCTATGTTCCTTTGTTTCAAATTTGGCTATGGACTTGACTAGAAAGCAAATTAAATGATAAATTTATAGCATTAACTTTATTGTCAATTTCTATTCACTTAAAATGTTCAGTAAGACATTGCACTTTAATTCACATTGTGCACACCTCTCAGGTTAATCCTTTCATACTTTGTACCATTTTAACATGGTCAAATCTTTTTTGGATTTCCAGTTTTAGATCATGTGCTACCTAGGAAAACTATGGACTATCTAAATATGATCTTAAACTGAGGGATCCTGCTGACATCTCATTAGCTGTATGAAGTATTCCTCTCTATCAGCAGAACAGTTACTATTTCCGTAAGAATTTTATTCATCTCACTTTCTGACCATTCGACTTTGATAAATTATTACTTACTTTGTATTTCGGTTACTTTAGGAAATAAATGGTAAGGCACACTATCAATGTACGATGGGTGCAGTCAAAATGAGTGAGAATTTGAATAACTGTCTATTGCACTTGATCAATGTGTGTAATTAAACTCTTATACAGCCCATAAGTCTTTCTTTCCCCTTCTAGATTGGTTTTTAAGAGCCCATATATTATGAATGATCGCTCAATCCACCACCATGTGGTCCATAGAGAATGGAAAACAGGGGAGAATATAATGTAGGTCACATAATATTAATATTAATTCTTTATCAATATGGTTTCATAGTTTTTCATACCTTATTTTCAGTATACTACAATAGCTAGAATGAGAAGGAAGAATAATTACTCAGACCATAATGCTCCATGATTATAATGGGCCAGACCTAACCAGAGAGGTGAAGGAAGTGAGCCACTCGTGAATACCATGAAGCAAAGCTCAGCGGGCATCAGTGTGGCAATGACTATTTCTATGAAGGATAAAGCTGGAGAAACTGAGCATGAGAAAACACTAGCTAACTGCAAGGGGAAATAGTAATAATACGCATGTTACCCTCGTCCCGTAAGTTATTTCAGGGGCAGTTAATCACTGAACACAGGCACATATGAATCCATTAAAGCCATCATTTTAAAGATAACTAAATAAATGGCTGTCTGGGTCTGAAGAACATGTATAATTTTGTATATAAGTCAGAGAGTAAATTGTAGAATTGGCAATTTAAAAGTGTCTAAATTAAACACAATTGGTGAAAGCCTGAGGCAGGAACCAAAGTCCATACTGAAGTCTGAAGTCTGTGCTTTGGATTCCTTCCTTTTTCAAACCGTGCAATAGCTACCACATCCCCAGAGAAGACCTGGCAATAAATAGCTCCCGCAGAACTAGAACTTCAAAAATAACTTCTCAAGGAATTTTAAAGTGTCTGGCTTCAAATTTTCTAAGAATAAAATTATAGCATATGCCATATTTCAATAAAGGTGACAACAGATCAACAGTTTTAGCATCGAAGTTAGGAGCACTAAGTTATGCCCTCTGGACCAATACCTGAACAAATTCTATTCTAACCCTATAAACTACTTTATTCTGTAGCAAAATTGCAAAACTCAAGACACATTCATCAGAAGATGGAGCTCTATGAAGGGTGATATCATAGGATATTTAGCACAACAGGGATATTGAGAACAGAATACTGCTTATATATGATTTCTTTAATCAAATACAATTCATGCTTTCAAAAATTATTAAATAGAAAACAAATATTAATTTCACAGTGATCTGACAAATTATTTTTGAAAATATATAATCTTTTCATAAAATGGAATTCTAACACCAAATTTATGCGAAACAGTGTGTGCTATCATGCTATTGTTGCATTATCAGAATCTCTACTTTCATGGAACAAAATACAAATACTCTGGAAACTAGTATACTGAATCTGAATTGATAACCATTTTTCTGCAAAATGATAACAACAATAACATTTACATTGGGTCCAGAAACTTTCCAAGGGCTTGCATATAATTAGTAATTCAATGATTCCTACAATCAACATACAAAGAAGTTGAGTGAGTTGCCAAGTTAACATGGCTAATAACAATGGAGAACGAATTTGAACCCAGACATTATGGAAGTAGTTTGAAAATGTCACATTAAGAACATCTGCAAAAGATTTCAAAAGAACAGCCCAATGAATTCTGAAGTAGTGACAGATATCCTAAATCAAAGGATTTTAGGAGAGATTAATCTCCCTAGCCTTTGCCTTAGAATGTTTGTAAAGCATATTCTTAATATGTGGACCTATTGCTTGTGCTCATGTGTATACACACAAACACACACGCACAGACTAATATAACTTAGTTATTCTTTTAATTTAAGAATATTGTGTCACACTAATAATAGATACTAGTCAAGCTGATATGGACTTTAATCCTGATCTCTTGATAACTCAGTAAATATGTACATTTTTCAACAGTTACTTAATCATCCAATCCTTCCTTCCACTCCATAATGTAGTCAAGATCATCTATGAATCAGCACAGAACTAGGACAGTAAATATCATTAAGTTGAAGCCAGTTCTATGAATAGAGCTTATTATTATCACAACTAAGAAACAAATACAACAAACAAACTAAGAACAACTAGGACACTTTGATGATTAAGTCAGTTCAGTATACAAAGATTGGAAGCAAACACATACACGTACATAAAAGAAATTACTAGACGTGACATTCCAAGTAAGTGGAGAATAGTGATTAGAAGCTCTGGGGACATGAATGAGAAAAAATAATAATTAGGAAAAAATTATAAATAGGCTAAAGAAATGTCTTAAATACAACTTTCTTAAAATAGAGAAAATTATGACTATATTCTCTGACTTCATGAATTGGCTGGGAAAGATTTCATAAGTAAGATAGAAGATGAGGAAAAAAACAAAGGAAAATATTTATGAAT
Organism: Eospalax fontanierii; assembly: GCA_035773235.1. Lineage (NCBI taxonomy): Eukaryota > Metazoa > Chordata > Mammalia > Rodentia > Spalacidae > Eospalax > Eospalax fontanierii. The sequence goes on along the minus strand of CM069548.1, from coordinate 40,828,570 downwards.
TTACCACTTTAAAGTTTATGTGATAATCTCCATGGGAAAAAATGTACTAAAAAAATTACAAAATATAATAGTATCATAATACCAAATTCCAGAGTGTTGAACAGCACATCAACAGTCACTACTCATCAAAGAAGCTTTTTTTGCACCAGATGGAGACTATTATAGAGTACCATTTAGGGACGCCAGTGAGGAAGGGGTCATAAAGATGATTAAGATTTATTGAGATATCTGTATGAGATACAGAAAGATTCAATAAAAACTAAATAAAATAAAATAAAATAAATGAACTTGCTGCTCTTGCAGAGGATGAGAATTCAGTTCCCATAACCCACATGAGAAAGCTCACAACTACCTGTAATTCTAGCTTTGAGGATCTGGTGCCCCCTCCAGGCCTCCACAGGCACATATGCCCATATACACAATATGTGCACACACAAATGTACACACATACACAAATAGAAATAAACTAAATTGTAATATATGTGTGTGTGCGTGTGTGTGTCTGTGTGTCTGTGTGTCTGTGTGTGTGTATGTGTATGTGTTGCTTAAATATCAAAATGACCAACATGCTCATCACCAAACCACTGCAGACTGGTACGTCTTATGGAAACATACAGTAGTGAAAATGATGGCTGAGAACTACAAATAAAAATGTCAAAGAAGGGGCTAGAGAGATGGCTGCTCTTTCATAGGACCCATGCTCAGTTCCCAGCACTCACATGGCAGCTAACAACCGTCTGTAACTCCAGTTCCAGGGAATCCAATTCACTTTTCTATACATGCAAGGTGCACCTACATACATCCAGACAAAACACTCATACACCTAAAACTAAAACTAAATGAATACATGAATAAATTTTAAACTGAAAAATGCTGAAAGATATCAAGAATGCATAGAAAACAGTTACTAAGGAAGATGGATAATTCATTTGAATAAAGTTAAAAAATCTAGATACTCTTGTAGCATGATTTTTTCCTCTCTCAAAATGGGGATGCATGTAATTGGAACACACAAGGAGCTTGAGTGACAGAGGAAGAAGCCAATAGAGTCTACCTCCCAGCCAATCTGTGACTTGAGTTTATGTAGGGGGAGGGGCTAAAAGGACAGCAGGAAATTCTGGGGAGGAGAAGGGCTCCCAAAAGTGGTTATCACCTTGGTGGAGATCAGTAAGTTCGGCTTTTCTGATGAAAATGTAAAGTTCTGCAGCCCAGCCTCACTATGAGGATCCTGTTCTCTCTCCATGATAATTCCTTTGTAAATAAACTCTGTTTTCCCTAACCTCTTTCGCTTAGGTCAAACCTCTTTCACTTAGTCGTTGTAGAACTGGGCGGGGATGGGGGGTCGACCTCACTGAGAGGAATTCTTAGACACTCTATTAAACTCATGGAAGGTTAAGATATGTGAAATTTACAGAACAAATAAACATCACATTTGAGATACTAACCACATCAAGAACAAACAGCAGTGCCAAGGTCTGAAACCATTCTGAACCCTATGATTAACATCTTTTGCTTGTTGTCCATTTTCTAGTTTGGGTACTGGGGACTGAATCCAGAGACCCAAGATGTAGTTTCATTCCCCAAGTGGGAGGTGGGCATGCAAAAATGTTTTCTGCATTATACTGCTTATATATTGGTAGATTGCCTATATACAATACAACTCTTTGGTCATTTTGAGATGGGGTCTTCCTGTAGCCCCAACTGGCCTGAAATGTGCTATGTAGACCAGACTGGCCTTGAACTCATAGAGATCTGCCTGCCTCTGCCTCCCAAGACATGTACCACCATGCCTGGCTGCAGTACAATTATTAAATGAATAATTTTTTTAGAACTCAGAACACATGAAAAACTAGGTGCAAGCCAGCAAGGACCAGATGGGGAACTGAAAGCAGCACATCACACAGAATTCAAATAAGTCTAAAGCAGAACAAGTATAATGTGATTGCAGTGTCCTAATTAGCCTTAGGAGTTCTGACAACCCAGCTGTGCAAAGGAATAAATGCTGACTCCTTCAAGTCCATGAGCTGACCCAGCCCTCCTTTTCACACAGCATCTGACCTCAAACTTGCACGCCAGAGGAATTATAAATGGCCTCTTCCAAGTTTCTTCTGGGTCACTCTACAGGCAAAGAGTTAAAACAGTACATGCCAACTGTTCTTGTGTTCCAGAGCTCTGAAACTAACTTTTCTTCAGAAAGCTCTGTATTTTCTACTAAATACAAATTGATTTAGTAGATGATGATGTCACATTTTAAAATCTTCTCTAGGACTGGATGTATATGTTCAGAGGAAGAGTGCTTGTCTATCATGCGTGAGGCCCTCGGTTTGATCACCAGCACTGCAGTATTAAAAACAAATGAATAAATAGCTTTCAGCATTGTTGAAACGGATTTTTAAAAAGGTATTGTTTGACAAACTAAATCATTAGCTTTAGAAAAATTTCCTGTGTTGTATCTGTGATTTATAACAAAATTATAAAGTAATAAATTCATTTTATTTATACCTTGCAGGTGAATACTTGACTGAAGATTTTCCCTAAGGATTGCTTGTGAGAATATTATTTAATCTGCTTTAAAATATAGTTTTGCTTGGACACGATGGCTCACAACTGCAAATCGACACTTAAAAAGACTGAAGCAAGAGGCTTGTCATGACTTTGAGGCTGTCCTGGGCTATAATAATAAGTTTCAGGCTACCTGAACTATGAATTGAAATCCAGCCTCAAAAAATTAATTCCTAAAACTTTTAAAATCAAACGTTAAAGTGAAGAAGATAGGGGAAATCTGCTTATGTGTATGACATAAAAGCCAGAGAATAAGAAATACATACACTAAAGACACTAGAAGGAGTTATTTCTAGGTTAAATTAAGCTGACAAAAAGATGTAATCGATATATCTATTCAATGTATAATGATCATGACTCAGATGGGTTTTTGTACCAAATAAGTTATTTCAGCTCATTATGAATTTCATTTAATTCATTTAAATAATCTGTGGCATATATAAAATCCAAACACTTCCAATAATTCAAAATACCACCATAATCAAAGCAATTTTTTATATCATCCTGCTCATTTTAAGCCTAAAATTTTGGGCTCCAGATCATCCAATTTGTAGTTTTGGTTCTTCTGGAAAGGACACCATATCTTCCCTAAGACCTGGATTCACAAACTGGCTGGCAAAGTCAGGTAAGCCCAATGTTTTCTTGTTAACTGTGGTCAGTATATTCTATAGAAATTCAAACAGCCCCATGTGTGACTCTTACAATGAAACTGAGAGATTCTGGAAAAATGTTATAGATGGAAATGCTTAAGAAAAATATTAAATAAACACAAAAGGAGTATAAATGTATTTATCTAATGTATGATCTAATGCCTAAAAAGACAACCTAAATTGTGTGTGTGTATGTGTGTGTGTGTGTGTGTGTGTGTGTGTGTGTGCTGGGAACCAAACCCAGGGCCCGGTATAGACTAGGTAAGTGCTCTACATCTGAGTTACATTCCCAGCCTTTGTTTTCTTAAGTCTGAAAATTGCACTGTAGCCTGGGCTATCTTTGATGCCTCAGTCTTTCTGCCTCAGCCTCCTGTGTGCTGGGATTACAAGTATATGCAACCATACCAGACTTAATATTGAACTTTAAAGAAAGCATTTTTCAACAGTATTTCTCTTGCACATATATGAGGTTGTAATAGAGAATATTTGAAATGCATATAAGCAAATTCATATGCAAATGAATACAATGGTGAACTACTTGGCCTCATCATCTCTTTGTGAAATGAGTGCACTCTAATTAGAATACTGGCTTGAAAGTGTTCTCTGGGCCCAGGTCACTGGCAGTGATTGGTGAACTTCACTAGAAACAGCCTGAGTGATGCTCCTACGCAGGCATATAGGGCAGACTGATGATATGCTCCTTTTGTATTCGTGTAGATCTTCAGCAATGTATTTTTGGTTGAAGCAAAGCCTACCAAGCCCCAGATTATGCTCCTAAATTTGCATAGAATAATGCCACCTCAGGTCATCCTCGCCCTGACCTTGATGCCATGTGATCTCCCCCAGCTTCCTCCTCTTCTTTTCATCTCTCTATTGAGCCTCTATCAACTTCTATAAATCTCTTGTAAGCCCATCTTTCTGTTCCCTTTCTTTTCTTCATCCTCAATCTTTCCTCTAATTCTTATCGCCCAAACCTTTTTACTACACCTTACCACTGAGTTACAAAGACAGTCTTAAGCCTAATTTTCTTTGCAGCGTCCTACTCCATCCAACTGGAGATGAAAGTAGGTACTGATGGATTTACATGTGTGGCAGCTGTTTACACTCCAAGAAGATGCCTTGTGCCCACTTCCTTTCCACATGGACCCCGGGCTCTGTCCCGCGGTTTCAGCTGTTAGGTACTGGGCTCCAAGTCTGCTGAACAATGTGTAGGAGTTGGGAAATCGTGATGGGAGCTGTCAAGAAGGCTTGGAAGACCGGCAAATAAATAGTTAACAGAAAAAGGGAAGACACTAGAAAACTGCTACTGGCTACTGAGAAGATCGAAATCCACGTGCTGTGTCAGCAAAGCACCGGCCGATCTGTCACCTGCAGTAAGTTGGAAGATTAAAAACCTGCACAGCAAACCTGTGACTCTGGCTCAGGACACTTTGAAGAAGAAAGCAAAGTTTCAATTTGTATCTTTTCTGTGTTTATAGGAAAACACAAGAAAGAGAAGCTAAAGGTGAGCTATTCAACTCAAACTGAATTTAGAGGAAACAGAAGGGCTGGGCATGCAAAGTGTTTCATACTTCCCTTGGCAATGTAAGAAATGGTATAAGGGGGAAACCGATGCAAAGACGGAGGTGCGAGGGTGAAGTGCAGAATGCTTGCCTGCAATGAGGGAGATCCTGGGTTCAATCTCCTCATAGAGGACATGGTGATATATGCCTTTAATCCTAGAAGGCAGAAAGTCAAAGAGCTCAAGGCCAGCCTTGGCTACATAGCAAATTTGAGACCAGCCTAGGCTAGGTGAGACCATCCTTAAAACAACAGATACAAATACAAATACTCCCTCCACCCGACTCTTGAAAAATGCTTTAACGAGTCAGGAAGACTTCTCTGGAGTAGGCTTGCTACAATAGACGGGAAATTTAAAGAACACGGAGGCCATTTAGAGAAACGATTTTATAAACAAGAAAAGAATCTCTTCTAAAAGTTTTGGATTTGGCCCCAGAGACATGAAGTAAACACCAAATATAAATTTAAGGGAATGATTTCAAGTTAAATCTACTTGAACGAAAATACAAATAACAGTTCAAAATGACCTCCCTATGGAAAGACAGCTAGCTGAGAAAGCTACTAAGTTCTAGCACTGGCCATTTCCTTCTAAAAGGAAGACAGAGACCAAAGAGGCAACAACAGAGCCAGGTACAGTGAGCAGCGAGTGGGGAATTCTAGGCAATAGAATAACCCAGTTAAAGACGGTTCCCAGCTCCTGGAGCACACACCAGCCAGATTCGCACATTATGAACAGTGACGTGGGTGCCAGTCCTTCCTGCTGTCACTGATTTGCCATATTTGTTATTTATATTGGGGTGTGTGTAAAGGGGTCATAAGGAGGAAATACAAGGTGTTTAAGTCCACAGAACTCTGGATAAAGAGGTTTTATGCTTCGTTGGTAAACAGAGATGATGTCAAACAATGGGATCTAGGACTCTAAGCTTAATGCCACAATTGGGTGAGACTTCCAGGAAGTTAAAAAGGGGGTGTGTTTTACACTTGAGTACTTGGGACCAAAGGAGACTGTATTAGATTAATATGCTAGGAAATCATGTCAAGAACAGCCAATTAAGGGCTAGAGAGATGGCTCAGAGGTTAAGAGCTCTTGCTGGTCTTGCAGAGGACCCAGGTTCAGTTCTCAGAACCCACATCAAAACTCTCCCAATCAGTGTAACTCAAGCTCCTCTTCTGGCCTTTGGTGTTAATTGCAACCCGCATGGTTCATATACAGAGAAGTAGGAACACACATGTACATATAAATACAAATAAATAAACTTAATTATAAAACAGCCAATTATATTGTGTGAGTTGTTGGGGGGAATCTCTGGTTTGTTTTGTTGATGTATTATGAAATCTTTTGCCAATATCGGATTATCTTGTTTACTGCAGCTTTGTAGCAAATCTTGAAATCAGAAGGATAAGTCCCCAACTGCTGTGACTCTTTAATATTGTGGAGAAATTCCTGGTCTCTCTGTAAATCAATTAAAATAGTTTTCTCAGTAGTGCCAATTCAATTGCTGGGAATTTGAGTCAAATTGCATTAAGTCTGTGATCAAGATGAAGAATAATATTGAGATTTACTAACAACAAACGTATGTCTCCCCAGTTATTTACTTGTTCTTTGATTTAAATTATGGGAGTTTATTAATTTTCATCATATAGATATTATATACATTTTATTATATTTATACTTAGGTACTTCATTTAGAGATGCATAATATTTTAATTACAAATTCTGGCTCCTTTGTTTTCTGTAAGAAAACAATTGGCTATTGTATTTTGAAACTTGTTATAATTATTTATCAGTTCCAAGAATTTTTGCCAATTCCTTCAGGTATTGTCTACAGATAATCATGTTTTTGCAAAGGAAAATAGTTTTATTTCTTACTTACCAACAGGTATCATTTTAATTGCTCTTTTTCATCTTAGAGAGTTAGTTAGAACTTGCAGTAGAATGTTAAATGGTTAAGAGCAAATCACTGTCTGTTCTGATCTTAGTGAGAAGACTCCTTCCTCACCAAAATTTTGACTGTAGTCTTCTCCAGGCACTCTTCATATAATTAAGATAAATTCTCTCTTCATAACTTGCTGAACATTTTAACCATGAATGACTGTTATATTTGTCAATGTTAAGTGATTCTTATTTAGCATTGTGATATGATGAATTATATCAACTCAGTTTTTTAACATTGAACCAGGGTTTCTCCTTGGAATGAATCCTATTCCTTGTCATCAAATGTTTATAAATTATTGGATTGATTTAAAAAGGTTTTTCAAAATTTTTGTAACTATGTTCCTAAAAGGTATTGGTCTTTCTTGTAATAGATTTGATTGTTTTGACCAAATTAAATATCCCCACAGCTTCTGTCTTTTGTAAAAAGAAATATGTGATTCATATAATTTTATTTAAAAACCATTATCTCTTTTTGAAGAACTGATGCCTTTCTAATTATGCACTTTTCAATTCTTGATAACATGCCTTGATCTAAACTTGGCACTGTTTGAAATTAATATAGCTAGTGCTTTCTTTTCTTTACCACAGCATGGTATAGCTTTACCCAGCCAGTCCCAACTTTCTTGTGTGATGTGATTTTCATATAGTGAGCATAGTGTTTTGTGCTTGTTTCATTACCTGCTTTTGCAATATCTTTTTAAAAACACTTAAAAAGTCTTATTGAGAGCACTAATATTTAAAGTGATAATTGATACAGTTAATATATTTGTTACTATTTTGAGTTCCTTGGTCTCATTTTTTTGGCTTATTTTTGCCATTTGTGGTTTTATTGACCACGTTATATGACCATAATCCCTCTCCCATTTGAGCATATCAATTATACTTATTTCTTTCTTTACGTGTTTAGTGTTTGCATTATTTACAGCTAATTCAGATTCAAATAACTTTCTACTTCCTGTGTAATAATAGTGCTATAAAATGAAAAAATGAATTCTATATCATTGTATTATCAGTTTACTTATATCTAACATGCATGAGTACATGTAATTCAACACGTTACTGTTATTTTGAAATTCTGTAAGATCAATGAAGGTTGTAAAAAGAACCTTTCTATTTTTCTTTTCCAAGTGGTCTCTTATTCTTTATGTGGATCTTTATTCTAATATGTATGAGTTTACTTCTCATCAAATACTTTATTTTAACTTTTCCAGCAGGTCAGATCTGCCAGCACCACATATCATTATTTTTTTATATTTTTCTGAGAACATTTGAAGGATAGTTTGGCTGGATACACACATCTTGTTTAATAAAGTTTATGACTGAACACCTTAAATAGCCCCTCCCATTCTCTTCCTTCTAGCATGGCATCAAAAGAGACATCAGTTAGACTCTAATATGTACCCCTGCAAAGAAGAGGTACTCCATCCCTTCTGAGGATTTACTTCAAGACTTTTTCCCTTATCTTTGATTTTCTGAAGTTTGAACATACAGGAAATGTGGGGATTTCAGCGAGCTATCCTGTGATTTCTCAGTTTCCTGAATCTGTGGTTCCACACCTGGAAATAACTTGGGAAATGTCTCATTTTGTATGACTTTTCTACTTTCTCTCACTCACTTGTCATACACTCTCTGGCTGACTCCCAGATCTTGGAGAAGTGGGTAAGGTGGTAAGGTGCAAGAAGCAGAAGCACATTCTATGATCCAATGATAAGGTCCCAGTCTTTCAGTTGAGCCTGTGCCTTCAGCTGTGGACTTCATAACTCCCTTCAAGACTTGGTTTCCTAGTCTTAGAATAGCCAGGAGCCAGAGGTGGCTGATGTTGCTCCTTGCCTTTTCCATAGGTCAGGTGCGACCTGGGAAAACATCACCAGATTAGCCTCTGGTAAAGTAGTTCTTCTATTGGAAGATAGGCTTTAGTTAAGAAACAGAATGCTGGCTGACTCTTCCCTTATGACTGCTAGAGCAGAGGACTTTGTCTAATATACACCCAGTATATGGTAGAACTCAGGAGATAAACCTCATAAAACTGGCCAGAGATGGCCATGACAGCTTCCTAGAGGTTTTGATTCAGTCTTGTCACCACTGAGTCTGCAGCAATCAGATCATTGCCATCACCACTTTCCTGTGGAGTTTCCTGCCTATGACTTCTGCTCTAGAAGGCTGTGATTCTCCATATGTGCCTGTGTCTTTCTCCACTTGTGTAGTCACAGCCTGCCCCCTCAGTTCCCTGACAGTTAAAAAAGGATTTTTATATTATACCCTGTTCAGAGTTCTACTTATTATTTTGTTGGAAGGACACATACAAAGCTTCTTACATACCAGAACAGAAACAGGAAAACTTGCTGTTTGATTTGGGTCAGTAATTTCTTGAACAAACTCTTTATAATAATATCATCTGCCTCACGTTGTTTTTCTGTAAAACATAAGTCTCCTAAAATATCACAATCTCTTTTTAAATCAGCTCACAAATAATTGACTAATTATATGGTAGCTTTGGAGTCTTTCTTAATCTGTGGGTGCTTATTTTGCAGAAAACAAAAAATTTTATCCCCAAGAGACACCCTTTTCTATATTAAAGGGCTTTCTTTGTAGTAACAAAATATAATCAGCTTTTAACCTTAGCTAGTAGTAGATATAATGTGTTATCACATGGTTATTTCTCATTAAAATAACTGAAGTATTCCCTTTTGAACATACAAAAGTTTGTATTGTGTGAGAAAACAAAAGTACCTTATTTTTTAAACAGCTAGTTTTTAATTAAATTATTTATTTTTATTTTATGTATGTGATTGCTTTATCTACATGTATGTAAGAGCATGATGTGTGTGCAGTGCCCACAGAGGCCAGAAGAGGGCATCAGATCTCCTGGAACTGGAGTTGCTGATAATTGTTGGCTGCTATGTTAGCTTAGAACTAAACTTGGGTCCTCTGAATGAGCAGACAGTGCTCTTAACCATTGAATCATTTCTCCAGCCCCCTAAATAGTTCATTTTTTATTGTAAAATAAAAAAATAGAAACAAGTATCAGGTAGAACAATGAACAAAGTTCTCTCATACCTGAGATAATTCCCAGTGCTTCCTGTTACTCAAACATTCACCTCCCCTCTTTCTCTCACAGACTCCTCCCACTCATTGAAAGATTAGCTTCAAGGCTGCACTTCCCTTCTGAATGCTGTTGGCCCTGCCATTGCACCATTTGAAACTCTTTACCCTAAGCCTCCTATTAGCTGTTGTGGTCTAATCAATTCACTTGTGTGTCTTTCCAGGCAGATCCCAGATGAAGTTACAGATGCTGTATTTTATTTTTTTTTTACTCTTCACTGCCTCACAACAAATGACCTAGAATAGGTGGTCAGGTAACCAGGTAACACTTAACTCTCAAGTAAGTGAATGAGAAAATGACAAATCATATTTACATTGCCATAGCAATTAACGAAAATAAGACACAACCCATAAACACTTCAAATATTCAGAACTTTATAGCACAAATCGAATATCATATCTTCCACACCCGAAGAAAATCTGAAAGCACAGGCTGTGGAGGCTGCCAGGTGCTGCGTTCTCAGCCAGAGCCAACACCTCGGAGCTAATGGCCTCCTGCCTTTTGGAACACCAGTGTCTCCAGGTGTCACCGAGAGACTCATCAAACAGAACACATGCCAAGGATTTCAGAAGGCAGAAGGGCAAAAAGAACTTGAGTCCCTTTCATCCAAATAAGTAATAACATTTCTCTATGAGTGAAATAAGAGTGTCAACTGAATTTTGTGACATTTTCCTTGGTTGTATCAATGCTAATCTCTGTCTTCCCCACGTTTTCTTTTAGCTCCTTTTCTAAGTGGCACCAGATGGAGTGAGAGTGTTGATTTAAGAAGTGAGGAAAGAAACAAACCATCTTATTTGTACTGAGGCAGGAGAGGGACAAGGGAAATTATGGGGACATGACAAGGGAAAGCAGCCTTTCACCCTTGAGTCTGGTTCAAGATTTTGCTAGCAGAGAAGCAAGAATTCCTACAGAATTAACAACTGCTTAAGACCTCTTTCTCTTCACAGCTGCAAACCTGCAGATTTCCAGGAATCTCACCAGAAACCCCACTTACAGAAAAAGTTTACATAACAATCTTTTATGTAAGCCTGTGGCTCCCAGTTTACCTTATCAGATTTTAATTCCCACCAGGGCTCCTCCAGAACCACATTATAATTTTATCAAAGAGAGAGAGAAAAACCAAAGATTTCCCACCACTATTTGAGATGTAACTTGAGAGTCATCATAATGTAACATGGCTGATGCTGAGACACGTAATCGAGATTCTCTTTTGAGGACTCCACACCCGTATTTATGTGTGTATCATTTTCCACAGTTCTCCCTTGAATAGCTTGTGCCCACACATGGCATGGCTTACTTTCTTTCCTTGAGTGCCTCTCTTTCTTGTAACCTTTGTGCTTAAGTTTCTATTAAAATATCTTAAATAAAATCTCCAACTCTGCTTCATTCTGACTAGTGTTGAAATTCTATTGTACCCAAGAGCCATAAATCATTGTATGGGCAGAGTCAAGATTCCTAAGATATTAAAGGAACTTCTTGGGCTGCTGCGGGTGACTGTGGAGCGATGTCCCCGTCCCCTCAGCAGAAACAGTATCATTCGTATTTCCACTGTCCCTACCGATGACAGTCTATATTATAATGTGTACACATGTTCATGCTCACATATGCATACACCCACAGGGGCTATGTGCATCTGTACATGTATATGCATGCCATCCAGCTCAGATCATGCCTCCATTTTCCCAACTGAAAAGGAGAAGAAAACTACTAAGTTGAATTCATCTTCTTTCCTTTCTTGCTTTTAAATTGCTTTCTTTCTTCCTGGATTTTCATGTATCCTAAAAAAACAGATTTATGTTCCAGATTTAAAGATGAACAATTGCTCAAACCTAATAAAACAAATTTGAGTAACTAAATGCATAATTCAGTCTTCTATGTTAACAAATTACCTTTTCAACAAATAAATAATCTGAAAGCCTGGATTTATGAAACCTTACAAAGTTCCATGTTGATCATTCAGTAAACACTTGAGAAATAACATAGACTTAGCTTATTCATGATTCTCCTAGAATTTATATTTTTGTTTTTCTTACATCATTATTTCATATATTATTCAATTAAAACATATTGTTTTAGTCAATACTTCATTTGCTTTATACCAAATTACTTGATTGTAAAGTCACATATTCTCAGTATAGTTTTGTGAAATTTGGTTATAAGTACTTACTTATTATTTTCTAAATTTTATAAACTTTGGTCATCACAGCTTTCAACCCATTGAATTTTCATACAAGGAATTCTTTTAAATGAACTAAATAAAAAAATTCAAGAGGTGAGATCAATTTAATTTCAAAGTTCTAAAATTTCAGAGTCCAGGAACTTGTTCAGTAATGTCATGAAGAATTCAAGAATCATTTTTAAAGTTAAATATTCTAATTTCAAGATAGTTTCTATTCCTATAAGTGAAGGTTCTGTACGTATTATAAAATAAGGTTCCAAGGAAAAGTACATTCTGCTCATTTCCTGATTCAGAAGTTCTAAAGTATAAAAAAGACAAATAATATATATTTCCAAAGCCCCAAGTACCTTAATGTTTCAGCATTCAGGAAACTGTCATTAATGTTAATTTGAATGTCATGAATAATAATGATGGGCCAGCAATAAAAATATTGCAGTAATTCTTTCCAGTCTTTATCAAATTTTCTGTTCACAGCATTTCATATTTAAGATTCAAATAATTTAAACATATTTGGTATTATGCTAGCAAACTCCCACCCAATACATTGCACATCAGTTTAGTAAGATTACAAACCTACATGCGATTTAAAAATCAATACGAGGCCACATTTTCCAAAAGTCCTTGTATTTAAGGAATTATCAAAATTTATCTATTTGGGACAATTTACAGTTTTCAACTTCCCTTATTAACATGCTTCGCTCCTGGAGTAGACTATATTTCACCCTTGTGAAATTATCAGTAAAGTTCAAGAATGGGAAATGCATAACTGGTCAGTGTTGAGAGTAAGAGACAGCGTTCAGTCCTAAATGAGATGTCTATATGAACACTGCCAACACAAAGACGCGGGGAACTCACAGCATCTGTGGTTACCTGCACAAAACCTGCACAAGGTCAAGATAGCCAAGATTCCAGCATGATGGGACAGAGGATCTACAGGCCCCCACCCCCTACCGAGGAGCTATTGGCAGTGGATGATTGCTGAGGAAGGGGAAATCATTCTTTTTCTGAGGGCAGGGGGAAGTGATGTGGCCGCAGTCACCCATGCACATTTGGGCAACACTAACTGGACTTAGTGGGTTATAGAGAAAGAAAGACACGAAATTGGTGTGCTGTGATGTGGGGCGTCCCTGTGCTCAGGGCCACCAAAAGGGGGTGAGTAGGCGCGGAATCAAAACACACAGACTCCGGTGCTGAGAAGGAGGCGGTGGCAATCCGCTGCAAGCTCATTTATTCAAGGAAGTGCAAGGAGTCTTATACATCTGGATAGCCAATGGCCTTATGGGGTGGGGTCCCGAATGCAGGTGATCTACCTGTCCCCAGGTAGGTCATCTCGGTGCAGGTTCTTTCCAGACGATGGGCAGAAGCTGATCTCACAATTAGCCAGAGTGGAGTGCCACGCCCTGGGGAGCCATTCCTCTATTCTTCATAGCAGGTGACCCGGCTAAGGCCCATCCTGCATTGTGCCCTACACTGTGGGGGAGTTTTGGGGACTCATAGGGAAGTAATGAGAGTAGATATTTTCACATTTTACTGTGTACATGTATAAAGTTCTCCAAACTAATAGAAGTGGTATGTGGAGAAAAAAAAATGAGGTTAATCTTAATTCATGAATTTTTACTGAATTTTCAGTGGAAATATCAGTGCCTATACTCTTGTCTTCCCTGGGAAAAGGAATTTTACCATTTTTATTGCTTCAGATCAACAGAGTCATCAAATTTACTGCAATTATAATAAATGTGTATTCAATCTGTACTGTGTAAGAATATTTGTTTAAAACAGCTGCACACCTCTGCCAAGGGAGTGAACCCAACATGCTGTGACTGTTAAATTGATTTAGGGCAACAGAATGAGGAAGCTGTCACACCTGCAAATGAACCCTTAACCATATGTTGTGATGGGTTTATGTGCTAATCTCTAGCAAAACCCCTTGGATACCACCTGCTTAGCCATATTCTCTGAACTGGAATAGGATTGTATTACATGAGGTCTGCATTCTTCAAACAGCAACAAGAATGCACATACATTTTTGGCATGTTAAATTCTTAGACCACTTATGAAATTCTCAAATCAGTACAGAGAGAGTTCTACAAATGGAGACACCCAAATATTAGATATTAGTTCATTTGAAGTCAAATATTTAAAATTTCTGTAGTTTCTCTGTCATGTGCACAGTAAACTATGGATGCTAAGAAAAAGAACCAGGGAAGGGAATGCCATGGAAGGAGCAAGGAACCAATCATCTTGGATGTAAGGCTGCATGGTAGTTTCCTGAAATCTTACTATTCTGCTCTTCTCTTAACAAATGTTAATGCCAACCAGGAGCATCACATATGTAATTAGCATTTGTTAACCACTGTGGGTCAAACAGCTTGATCACTCTTAGAACTTCAGTTTTGTGTTGTTTTCTCATAATATTTGGATAATTTGATTAATACTAAATCACTTAAATATACATAAACACAAATGAAATGAGATGTTTCCCCTGATATTTCTGTATTTTTACTCCATTTTTCCACCATTTTTGGCAGATTCATGAGAAAGGGTTAAAAAGAGAAGTTGACTTAAGCCAGAACACTTCATGACATTGTTAGTAAATGATGAACTGAGGCTAAGATTGGTTTTACAGGTAATGAAAAAGGGAGTCGATTAAATATTTGTCAGAATGAGAATCTACTCCAATGAATGGGTCAAAACTGAAGCAAATTTTATAGACAACTAGACAGTAAGGAGAATACACATGCACATCCAGCGCACAGTCTTGACAGCCTCTAAGTGTCAGAGATGATTACAAATACTTCTTATTGAAAGCCACCAGTTGGTTTGACAGAAAGGAATTTTTCTCTCTCTAAATCTCCCTACTTGAAGAAAACTGTAGACCCAGAAACTCCTATGGTCTTTCATTTATCAGCAAAATAAGGGACCCAGGAGGCACTGGAAAGAACACATGCATTTATTTGGAAAACAATTCAACACCAAAAGACTGCACTCACTCACAGGTAATACTGAAATAACTAGACTGAAAAGTCCAAAGTGAAGGAAGGAAGCATTGGGACACCATAGGAGTCTTGATAAAACCTACATCATCAACAGTTTTGAATCATGTAGACAATCTAAGTTCCAAAAGCAGACTTTAGTAAGATATTCTGCATGAAAAGTTTGTCAATTGATGAATTAGATTATCTTTCTGCAGTTTATTAGATGAAGAATTTATGAAATTTGCTTAACTTCTAGGCCCTCTCCTAAGTTTTTGGAATTACTATTTTTTTTTTACTAATTTCTTAGCTTGAATGAGACAAAATAGCACACAAGACATGTTAGATGCCCAAATACATACTTTTCAGATTTCAAACCACATAAGGCAATGCAGATAATAACCAGATCAGATTTGAGTGCAATTCTGAACATAACGTTAAAATCTAATATGTCAGATATTGAAACGAAAACTACCTGTAATAGAAAATTGAGTAGAGTATTTAAATTTTTTAGATTATAATATTAAAAACAACTTGTAAAATATATTAAATATGCCTTAGAGGATGAATGGGGCTGGAGAGATGGCTCAGAATTTAAGAGCACTGGTTGTTCTTGCAGAAGACCTGGGTTCTATTCCCAGTACTCACCTGACGGCCAACGACTATACTTTTCTGACCTCCATGAGCACTGCATGACATGGGTGCCCTTATAAACATGTAAGCAATGCATTCACACACATAAAATAAAATAATGAATAAAATATTTTTTAAAAGATTGAATGGGAATTTTAGTAAGGGAGTAGGGACTAAAGAAAGGCTCTCAACAGAGAATAATAAGCAGGAGCTAAGCAGGAGAAAGAACAGCAAGGGGATGAGGTGAAGGAGGTAAAGAAGAAGAGACGAACAGAGGGAGCAAGGGAGGAGGCAAAGAAAGAGATGAGAAGGAGACCACCACCAACTACAGCTTAATGAGTGTGACAAAGACACACGATCATCCCTCATCTGATGTTCCTTTCATAGTAATAGCATGTATTTGAGTAATACAAAGAAGATATTTTCCTACTTTATATACATCTAGCTATGACCAGGCATCTACATTCTGCTCAAGATATGCAAAAGGAATTGATAAATAGGATTCCAGGAAAAATTTTTCCTTTGAAGGAGTGATTATCTTCTTCATCTCCTCCCTTGTGATGCTAGGAATGGTGACATGCTGAGACACAGATGACCAAACTAGAAAGTAAAATATCTAATTGCAGAGTCTGGATTTCTCAGTGACCACAGTGAACAGATCTTTTATATAAACCCTACCATCTGTATCTAGATGATTGTGACAGACTACTTGCAATCATATGGTAGACAACCTCTTATATAGATTTAGCTCTTGTACACAGCTAATCTACATAGTGTGTATTTAGCTCTGTGTACACGAGCTAAATCTATATACTAATTACAAATATAAAGCCAAGAAACTCATCCTGGTAGTCAGATGACTGAAGTTCAGAATGTCTAGGAGAGAGAGTTAGAAGAGGATGAAGCCCAGAAGAGAAGATACTGGAAACTCAAGGCAAAACCATGGATCCTTTTTAAAGGAGCAGAACATGATGTATTGAACATGGTATGAAAATAAAATGTATCAAACAGACTGTAAGGAAGAAAATCCAAGTTCAATAACATAGACCAGTGGCAGAGAATAAGGATAGGAATAAGAAACATCCATTTTGGAGGCTGAATCAGCAGTACTCTGTAATGTATTGGTTACTTTTCTGTTGCCACGATAAAATTCCATGATCTACACAATCTATAAATGGAAGAATGTATTTGGCTTACAGAGATAAAAGTCTGTCATGCCTCAGAGGCCTGGCAGCAGAGGTTGCTGGGGCAATAAGGTGAACTATCACATCTTTAACCACTCAGGAAGTAGTGAGCACCAAAGTGGGAAGTGGGACAAGTCTATGAACCCTCGAAGACAGCACCCAATGATGTGCTTCCTCTAGCACGGCCATACCTTCTAAAGGTTCCATGACTTTCCCCAAACAGTGTCACTTGAGCCTATGGCAGTCATTTTTCATTTAAAGCACCACAGTTAAGTACTTTAGTAAGAGAGGCCTGTTTATAAGCAAGAAGGATATGCAATATACAACTGCCATCCCACATGAGCTCAGTTCACTTAATTAACATGAAAAAAGTATAGCTTGAATACATTACCTGGCAGTGGCTTTTCTTCTGAAATGTTTTCTAATCAAGTTAGGTAACGATTGGAAATCAAAAGTGAAAATTTAGAGCCAGGATTTAAGGTGAATGTGCCTCGGTTCATGCTGTCTGAGACAATCAAATGACTTGTGGAATAATCTACACAGGATGGCAGAGCTTTAAAGCAGCTGGAGTTGTCAAGACCAATCTCACTTTCTGGAAGAAGTGAAGGTATGCACAGTGTATTTACATTAAAAAAAACACCCATCCAAAGAAACTATTCCCCGGAAGCCTGCGGATGCTGGATCATGCTTTTAGTTTAGAAGGCTACAATAAAAGTTTATTCTAGTCTCAAAAGTAAAACTGGGCTTCTCTGATCAATGATGATTTTAAATTAATCCTGTAGATTTTACAAATTCCTTTCTTTTTTTCTGCTACTTCTCATTTCAGTCAAGAAAATAATGCAAGCATCTTTTATAAATAATGATTAGGGAAAGTAGGCAAGGCTCATTGATCTCCATAAGCAGTTACAACTACACAACTACATTTTTAAGACACTCTTTCAGTCAAGATAAAATCTTCCTTCCGTGGTAGAAAAAAATAAAATAAAATAAAATCCATGAACGTGTAGCAGCCTGAGAATCTGATTGGACACTGTTGGAAGAAGAAAGGAAAATGCAGAATAGGTCAATGAAAGACTGTAGGTCTTGAAATAAGAGGCAGATGGGGTCAGCTCCAGGTCTTCTGCACCAAGGATCCCCAGGAAAGTCCCCATCCCTACATCTGCATTCCACCTTGATAAAAGCCACGGGTTGTGGCTCACAGGAGAAAAAGGAAACAGCAGCTGACAGTAGTTAGTAAATAACTGGAGAATATCCATCAGATCCTTTAAACTATACTCTGATCCCAGCAACTAGGGAGGGCAAATCACTAAGACTATGAGTTGAAGGTCAGCTTGGGTGAATCAATCACTTTCTCTCTCTCTCTCTCTCTCTCTCTCTCTCTCTCTCTCTCTCTCTTTGTGTGTGTGTGTGTGTCACCCTGTCTCTCCCTCCCTCCCTCTGTCCATTCACTTCACAGTTAAAAGAGTGAGTAGTTTTATTCTGCCATATGCTCTCAGCATGATGTGTGTCACAGATCCAAAAGCAAAGGAGCCAACCAATGACAGGCAGAAACCTTCAAAGATGTGAGCAAAAGAACATCTTCTCTCTTTAAATATTGATAATCTGAGATGTTTGTTATAGTAACAGAAGGCAACATGGTCTTGATAACATTTTGTATTATACAACAAAAAGCAACTATTTCCTTTTTACAGCTTTTTCTTGTTCGTAAAAACAAATACTCTTTCCTGGTACTTGTGTTCTGGACTGGCCTGATTTGGTCACCAATTCTTTTCTGACATTTTCCCAACTTTGGTTTTTATCTGACAATTGCCTTTCAGTTTCCATTGTGTTCTTTCAAAAGTTCCTTATAACAGAGTAAAGCTATGTTTCAAGGTCATGTAGGGGCACATGTAGCTCTATATCTAGAGAGATGTTTTATAGCCGAGCTGATCCCTTTCAATCTGACTGGTTTTTTCAGTGGCATCTACTAAAATGAGAATACTACAGTTTATTTACAAAATCTCTATTACAAACAATGATTCCATGAATCTCTTTTTTAGGAAATAAAATTTAGGACATGAAAAAAGTATAGCTTGAATACATTACCTGGCAGTGGCTTTTCTTCTGAAATGTTTTCTAATCAAGTTAGGTAACGATTGGAAATCAAAAGTGAAAACTTAGAGCCAGGATTTAAGATGAATGTGCCTCGGTTCATGCTGTCTGAGACAATCAAATGACTTGTGGAATAATCTACACAGGATGGCAAAATAAGTAAAACTTATTTTGTAAGTAGTGAAGACGAATCAAAGACTCATGATTAAAAAATCAGGAGTTGACCCTTCGTACTCTGAGTGACAATGACAGACAAAGCTTTGGTCATTCATAAACTCACCAACCATTTCTCTGGGAAAAGATAGATGTGTAGAGAGGACTGCGGCACCAGATCTTTAGACTCCAGAAGTGATTGCCTTTTAAGGGGTTTACCTTCAATGAAGTTCACTGTGGATTTACTCATTAAACTCAAAATATCCAGTGGAATAAAAATCTAATAATTTATTTATATCTGAATCATAATTTACATTTTATCCACAGTTTCGGTTGGTAGTATTCTTTAAATTTCATCAGGAAAATTCAATTTAAAGTTTAATGAATTTACATATTCAAGTAATCTGATTACTAATTACCTGTACTACTAATATCTGATCATTATAAAGAGCAAAGAAGGAAAGAAAAAAGAATTAAGTATCGAAAGATAGTAGAGCTCTCCCACAGCTGCATCACTGATGGGAAGCACCTTGCAATATTTCGGTAAATTCTCCAGGGATATTTTATCAAGATACATATTACTCATATGTATACATTCACATATAAAATAGATCAATGTTTAATTCATAATATTTTGTAAAAAGTATATAAAACTACATGTAGTTTCATGACTACACAGAAATATATTGAATTTATTGGCAATTTATTTAACTGATTCATAATTTGTGATTACTTAGGTTGCTGATAGATTTTCTATGTCAAAATAAATGACCATACTTTACTACTTCACTTATTTCATTGATTATATGTATGAATAACTAGTGGATAAATTACTATAAGTGAAAAATCTCAATGGAACATACACATTTAAACAAGTTAAAAATCTGTTTACCTGGGCAGGAGAACATACCACCTGCTTCCTCACCCCTGGACAATTCTACACTTGCAATACTGTCAACTTATCAGGTTTCTGATATGTTCGCTGAATATTTCTTTCCCTTCTTACTACTCTATTTCTTAGGCTTTAAACAGTTTGTATTGTGCCATTTGCCTTTTCCTTATTAATATATCAGAGCTCTTGATAGATATTAAAGACTACAAATATTAATGTTTTAATCAATTACACTTATTAGAAACATTTCTATAACATAGACATTGAATGTTTTTTCATTAAATCTACTAATTTCACCCTTACTGGCTTTCTATTCTATATGGCATATGCATAAAAAGATTACTTCCATTCTCAAACCATGAAGTGATTCCTCAACATATTCTTTCAGTTTGGGAATACTAGTAATCAGGAGTTTATGGATTTTTTTCACAAATAACTATCTAGTTGTCTCAAAATCCTTAATAAAATACTGTAGCCTTGGCCCCAATAAATGAACATCTTATTTTATTCTTAGATCATATGTGTATGTATGAGAGAGAGAGAGAGAGAGAGAGCACACAGCTTGACAGGACCAAAAGTATTATTTGTCTCACTTTGACTGTGACTGCAACTGAAAAGTGTGTGCCTGTGTGTGTGTGTGTGCATACCCACAATTTCAATTTTCAATTTTTCTAAAGTGTTACTCTTCTGCTAAATCAATTTGCTTTTACTGATACTGGGCAAATCTTTTACAAGAATAGTCCAATGAGATTTTTTTCTCTAATATTTATGTTGCCTTTTCCATGATTAACATAAAATAAATGTGGCTTCCATCTGAAAGTGGGTTGGAAAAGAGAATAATAAAAAACCTGTCCCAGCATTAGGTCTGCCAAATTTCCCAATGCAGTTCTCCATTAGAAACAGCTTTATAGTTTTAAATATTTAATTATTTATCATGTATGTGTGTATGCAAGCACACACGCACACACGTGCTCACATGTGGAGGAGTCAGAAGACAACTATTGTGATTTGAGTCTCTCCTTTTACTATGTGAATTTTGGGACTGTATCTCAGATCATTAAATTTGGCCTCAAGCACCATTCCCCACAGAGCCAGCCTTCAATTCAGTTTTTTTTTTTTAATCTCACTAGCAGCAAATCATGGATTAAGATAGCAGTTTTCAAATATCTGGGAATGGGTATTCTTTTATAATACTAAAAATTGTCATGAAACCCAAAGAGCTTTGAGTTATACAAAACATTCTTATTATTATCTACTGTACTTTAAGTCAAAATTGAGAGATATTAAATATATTTATCATTGTATTGACATAGGGCAATAGTAACCTATCACAAGTTAGCATTAATAACACGTTTCATGAAAAATTATCAAGCAATGTTCTGAAAAGCCTGAAGTTGCTTTACATTTCTACAAACTTTAATTTATTTTGAAAGACAGCTGTATTTTAACATTACTTTGATGGATATAGATTAGGAAATTTGACCTTGCCCAGAAACAGAATCTTCAAAGTTGCGTTTTGATGAATTTTTCAGATAATTTTGGCTATTACACTTTGAAGCCATAACACTTGCAAAACATAGTTTCTTAAACAGTCAAAATAAGTTAGTCAAAATAGGACTCTAACATCACATAAGTAACATTTTGTATTCTGGTCTTGGAAAGTCAACTGACCTAAAGCACAGGAGGAGATCTTTAATCCACACATCTGTCATATAGCACAATGATCAGGTATAAAGTATCATTTTGCTGAGTTAAATGGATCATGAAAATGTTGGCATATCTCATTACACAATCTCAAAATTCTGTATTCTGAATGTTTACCACTCATCTTTTCTGAGAGGCTTTTTAATGATATAGAGGAAAAGCACTTCATGCGTAGTTTTCATTCTGTTTCAGAGAATATAGAGCAATGTCAATGTAAGGAATATTCAGTGCAATCAACAATATTTTAGTGTTTTATGATAAATATTTTAAGTAAGATGCCTTTGTTCTGTTTCAAGGTTTATTTTTATGTGAGCATGATGACTTTTCAGAGCATGGTACCATGGCCTTGGTTCATGCTGCATTTGCATCGTCTATGCAAGTGTTAGCAACATTGAAAGTGCAAACAATATCTTCATGGATAGTTCTGATTTTATGACAGGGACTAAAGAATTTCCCAGATTCTCACCCATCACTCAGCCTCACTGAACTGGCTTAGTGGCACAACTGATTATAATAATCTTAAGATGAAGGAATGATTTTTTTTTTTTACTTATTTCCAAGTTCACAGTAAAAGATAGAGAATAATCTTAGAAAATTGACATTTGGGAGCTGGAGAGTTGGCTCAGTGGTTAAGAGCACTGGCTGCTCTTGCAGAGGACCCAGGTTCAATTCCCAGCATGCACATGGCAACTGACAACCATCCTAACTACAGTTCTAGGAGATCAAAGACCCCCTTCTGACCTCCATGGGAATTGTACAACATGAGAGCACTTATACACATGCAAGAAATACACTCATATGTATAAAATAAAAATGATAAATAAAAATACTTTAGAAAATGGGAGCTTGATTACAGCTGTCTCTGCCTCTAGCAGTATTATTGCAAGAGCATACTTCTCTATGCTGCTTCTTATTAGAAAGATGCACACCTTCATTAGCCTACAGCCCATTCATAATGTCCACATAATAGTGGATAGCAGTGACTGCTACCAAGGAAAATAAACTAAAATTCAAAAAGGAGAAAAAAATACCATGGGTTAAAACACCATCTGAGATGCAGTTTGTGAATGGATAACATTCAATACACCAGCTTTATTCTGTAAGAATAAAAATGTGAGTGAAGATGTTGAATAAATTTTCTAAAATTAAAAAAAAAACATACTATTGGGAGTCCATATTATTTTTGGTCTGTCCCTTCCAAGACATCCTTTTTGAGACATCTTCTGAGGCATGTCTTGTTACATGATTCATTCTCTCTCTCGCCCCACTCCTCCACTTAAAAAGGGCAGATAATCTTAGGAAGGAAGCTTGAAAATATGTAGATTTTTATAAGCACCATCATGCATCAAATACAAGTAACTCAGTAGACTGAATTTTACTTTTTATTTTTCTCTCTCTCACTCGCCCACCTGCTAAAAATGAAAGGAAGGAAGCCTGGTGATGGGGCAGAAGCATGAAGGACAAGAAACGGATGAGCACAGAAGGTAAGGTGTGTGAAAACACACTTCTCTGGCTTACCATTGCTATTGAGACCCTAAAATATCTCCTGGGGCTGTGAAGTATGCGGAGGTAGGAGGCTTTCCACTTGGAAGTGGGTTAAGAAAGATGTTAAGAACAAGAATGTGGTTTCCTGTATACCAAGTTTATAATACCCTTTTCCTCGTCTGTTACTTTCGATGCAGAGCAAGAGAGCCTTCTTGATTTAATGCAGGGTGGAGGGTTGTAGCTACCACAGAGCTGTTTCTTTAGCTGTACTTCTCAGCCTTGCCTTCTGGATAGATCTGTATCTTGTGCACATTAGAAGGGACAGAGCCACTGTGAACCTGGCATATTTCAGAATGAAAAGAAAGATTCTGTATATTTACTTAACGCATGCATTGCCCAAAGGAGAAAGGACTCCAGCACTCCCAGAATAGTGTTGTTTGTTCTAGTGTAAATACTGGCCTTGGCCCATGCATCACCCTAGGATGCAAAGGATGCAACAATTATCCTTCTTGTGCCTCAAGCTGTGCTCTGTTATGACTATATTAAGTCCTGGGTTTCTCAGATAAGATGTGCATCTATCTCAGGTTAGATGTGTATCACTCAGTAAGATGCTTCAGAAAGTTAAAACTGAATTTCGCCTTTATCATTACATACCCTATTTGAAGGAGTTAAACTTGTAACTTGCACTTGGAGTTTAGAGCAGTAAATACCTACCAACAAAAAGAAGAATTTCCCTTGATTTATGAAATGCAACCATTCTTAGCAGTCCCATTAGTGCATAATAACTAATTCCGATTTAAGGAGTGGCAGCGTAATGATAGCTTTACAAGTGTCCCCCGACCATGACAGTTCACTCTTTGAAATATAATCAATCAATAATTACTTTTACTCAAGTGGTGGCTCTAGCCAATGACTGTTGCCTGGTTGTAAGTTTCAGGAACCATAAACATTCTTTAAAACGAAGACACAAAGGCATAGGGCTCAACATTCACACAGCAGTTATCTTCAAGAATTCCAGTTCTTCAGTGTGCAGATCATGGATAAAAGACTTGTATTAATAATTAATAGCTACATAGAGTCTCCACACCTATTGTGAGCTCATCTCTGCACTGGTGTTCCAAGACACACAATGCAAGTGCCAAACCTAAGACTATGCCTTAAAACCTGCAAGCTAGGGAGGAGCAGGTCTAACCTCATTTACCCATTACCTTCTGTGCCCATTGCTTAGCCAGGCATATGACAATCTTGAATCAGATATTATAGGAACAAACCCTAGGTCTTTCAGTAAATAGCTCCATTACCTTTAACTACATCACCTCACCTTTCTGAGACTGATGCCTCCATATGTGGAAATCAATAAATAAATGATCACTGAATCTCATCCACCATGGTTTCATACTGTGACTGATACAGTTAGGAGGCTCTGGAGATCCCTGGCCAGTGGAGATGAGAGAGTCAGTACGATGACTCTGGTTTTCCCCCCCGTGTTCTGCTAGCTCTGTTTTCTGAATTCTACCTTCTGCACCTATCTGTAGCTGTATGTCCCATCCGGCACAGAACTGTGAAATCCTCTTCAAACCAGCGTGGTGCTCTTGGGAGCCCTCATCAAGAGAGTTTAACAGTCATTGATTTCAACATCTGAAATTCTCCCTTTTCTGGATCCTCGTTTCCTGCTAGAACTTGTCATGCTAACCAACCTCTCTTTACTTTTCCTTCACATCTCCTCTGAGTCACCAGTTAGGGACTTCCCTTCGTCTCTACAGTGAAAAGTTAAACACTTTGGGGATCTCTTAGATAGGCCTACTGAAGGGATTTGGACTTGCCACACTTGGCACACCTGTTCAGCATGGTAGAAGCCAGAGCAGTGGTCCCAGTTCTCTACTGGTAATTAGGGTGACCTCTTCAGAGCGGGTCTGATGGGAACAGGAGGTATAAACTGCCTGGGCAGTTTAGAGGAAAAAGATCCCCAAGAAAAATAACCACTTTCTTTCTGGGCTAGAAAACAAAAAATATCTTTGGGCCTACTGGCAGGTTCATCTGTGCCAAAGGCTGTGAATGCCAAAGTATTTAGGGGCTCTACTCAGATTTCTAAAGCATTTGAGCATTACCTCTTCAGAGAGGTTGGTATTACAGTAGCAAAAGTCCCTTTAGAGAAAACTGGTCAAGGGAATAACAATGTCTGGCCTGGATGAGGACCCAACCTTCCAGTTTTGCCAGACCTCCTGGTCACAGGGCCACCACTTTCAGTCATATTAACTAGATGCGCCACATGCCATGTGCGTTATTGAGATGGTGAACTTCGTCTGGCCCCTTGGATCAGTCACTGATATGTGGCTCTTTATAAATCTGGCCTGCTTTACTGAATTCTTCAGAAAAGTGTAACTGTAAGATGTGACTGAAGGAGGAAACCCCCAGCGGTTCAGGACTCAGGAGACTGACAGAAACCTGGGACCAGAATTCTCAAACGTTCATGAGAGGAGACTGACTTTTACAGCTTCTCCCTGGCAAGATCTGCAGATTCCTGCAGCTTTTTGGTCAGATAAGATTCCTGAAAGGGGTTGCTTCCTAGCCAAGGGTTTGCAGTCTCCCCTTACACATCAATAGGATGTCATGGGGACCCCTCCCCATGAAAGGGTGGGCTGACCAGCTGGGCTGGGCTTATCTCTCACTCTCCCAGAGCTCCCATGGAGTTAGGCCTCTGTGTGCGCTCTCTCTCTCCCTCTCTCTCTCTCTCTCTCTCTCTCTCTCTCTCTCTCTCTCTCCCTGAGCAACTTTCTCCATCCTTATCTGGAGCCAGGCATGCCAGCCGGGTGCCCCAACCCGAGCCCCCAAGATGAAGGGGCTAGCCTCCTCATCTCCCCAGCGCTAGCATTTTCTCCACTCCCAAGCTCGGAGAAGCTGCTAGTCCCAGATGGTCTTCTCTCTTTTCCCGACTTGAGAAGCCAGTCCTGTGCCTGCACCCTTAATAAACCAGTCCTGTTAACTCTCCCAGCGAAGTCTGGCCCATCTTTCTGCTACATCTGAACCCAGACCTTACAGTAACCTATCCTTTTCTTCTTACTTTTTTTCATGCTTTTCTTAACACTTTGGGAATTCTGCATGGCTTCAGAGGCTTTTTCTTTAAATCCTAATAAAACTGTCCAAAAAGCTTCCAAAAAGAAACTTCCGGTGTGGCCAGGAGAGAGGCATAGGACGCCTTCCCTTAGCCGAAGTGCTATTAACAGGTAAAGGCTGCCGGAGTCCAGGAAAAAGTCAGCTTTCTTCAGGGTAGGTTCACCAAACTCCAGTGAGTGACCCCACGTTCTGTGTATAGGGGCAGCACGAATTGGACTCAGTAATTAAAAAATAAACAGGTATGAAGTTGGGCGGGAGATGTGGGGGTGAGGACCTAGAAGGAGTTGGAGAAGGGCATAGGAGGTGAAGATGATCGAAATACATTGTTTCCATCTGTGAAATTCTCAAAAAAATACGTGAAAAATACTATATAAAAATCACAAAGTAGCTTGTGCTCTGTGAGAAGCCTGGGAGGGGAGCTCCTTCAAACATAAAGTAAACGCTCCTTTACACTCTTCACCCATAAGAAAGCCTGTCACACTGGTAAGTGGACTGGAGGAAAAGAAGTTTCAAGTCAGGCAGACATAAAGTCAGTCAGATGGAAGATAAAGCTTCCTCGTGAACAGTCGTTTGTGATAAAACCATGTCAATCGCACGTTTCAGTTTTTCCTTCTTTGCAGAGGTCTGCCCTACAGTGAAAAGTTATACACTTTGGGGGTCTCTTAGATAGACATGCTGAAGGAGCATCAAATAAATTGCACATATCGAAGGTCTTGAATAGTTAGCATAAGATCCTGGAGGCCCGAGGCCCTAACATTTGTGGTTAGATTTCATTTCATTTATGTTTCTAACCATGAGGGAATATTCCCTAGATCTTTAAAAATTGCAACGTTATTACGAATTAACTGTTTCCTTGGAAAAGCTCTGATCCTAACTGATGCTCATAAGACATCAGTGTTCTCCGGGAGACTGACTGAAGATTCCAGGACTAGCACTGAGCTTGGATTCGTTTCCTCTGAATGAAATGAACTGTAAGTTCATTTCTGGTCAGGTAATGAAGTTGTAGAAGCAGAGTGAGATTTTTTTTCACAAGAAATTCAGAGTTCATTCCCTGGACATCGATTAAACTGCACCTTACAAACAGACCCAGAAGTAGGTATCCAATGTCACCTGAAAATTTAAAGAAAATAGTAGAGTTTGGAGATGACAGGAAGAACTTTGACTTACAGTCTCCCTGTAGGTTCAAGCACACTTGGAGCACAAATTTCACCCTGCGAGCATTCTTGCTTTTGTTAGGGGAAAATGTTTCCTTCTCTGTGCATATGAACTGAGGGAAACAAATAAGCTTTTAATCTAGCGGTGGATTCCTTGTGACATTTTTGTAAGTGGCTATGTTTTCTCCCACAGCAGATTACATTTTGGGCAAAGAAGTGAGGTGTGAGCAAAAGATAAGCTAAACAGCACTTTCTCCATCCTCACTCTCTGGGTGAAGACTATCCATGCGGCCAAGCACAGGACTTTAAAGACAGCCCCATTCGTTCTCAGAACCAGGAGCCTGGCCTCCTTGGTCTCAGAACCAACAATGGAAGTGGGGACCCTGATATCAGGATAAACGCCTCTGATCTTTGACAACACACACCATAAAGAATCCGAAAGTCAGATGTAGATTTGTTCTTCAGAAGGTAGTTCTACCATCAAATAAAGTGCACGAATTCAAGGTCCTGAATAGTTACTTAGCTTCATTATCAGTTGCCTTTTGCATAGAGAGTAGTTTATGGTGCAGAGCCATTTATGAGACACATTCCAATAAATACACATGCTGCTTGTTGCCCTCAAAGACAAAGACCAAGCTGCCAAGCTGGCCACATTTTAACATACACATACTACAGAAAAAAAGTCCAAATTCAAGGAAAGGAATATATTCTGTCATCATGAAATGAGTTCTGAATGTGGAGACTGCTCTTGCTTCCTCCCATTGGATATTTTTACTTATGTTGGCTCTGAAGATAAGCTCAAGTCAGCTTAGGTGGAGATCACATCACTGTTTAATTGCTTGCCTTCCAATCTGAAATATATGTGGACACAGGCTGCCTACAGGGCTTGCTCAGGGCTGTGGCTCATTCTCTCCGGCCTCCTTAGTTTGCTGTCTTGACCTCCTACTCTGCTGCTTTTCCAGCTTTCTTCCTTAGAATAATCACCCCAGGACTTCTTACTGGGGCCTTTGCATTTCCTGTTTGTTCCCTGATCACCTTTCCCCAGCTCCCCACCTGTCTGGATACTTCTCCAGGACTCTTGTCTCAACTCAGATCTCGCCTCCTCTTCCCTACCATGGTGTCTTCCTTTGGTGGCTTCATCATCATCCTCCTGCCCCCACCCCGCCCCCGTGGTTCCTTCAGAGCTCAGGGCCAATTCTGTCCTTTCTGTTGACTCATTTGCTGATTGCTGACTCCTTGAGAGCAGACATCTTCCAGTCTCTACCACCATCCTTCTCAGCAAACAGTGACAGCTATGGACCAGTTAGTATGGACCTCTTGTGGCCATCCCAAGCCCTGCGCAAATGCTGTACCTGTTATGCACAGAGCCACCTACAGCTCATCCTCCTGCAGTGTTACTTTTGGTCCTTGGAATGCTAACCTGGCCTTTCTAGAGAGGAGATGCACCGAAAAAGTAGAATTGATTTAGAAAAAATTTCATGAATTGTATTGCTTAGCGCCTCAAAGAAGATTATGACCTTCTGTGATTTAGCCCTTTCTCATACAGAAGACATTTATTAAAGAAAGTTTAAATTAAATAAATGCTCTGTTCTTCAACTGTCTGTGATGAATTTGAATTTGGAAGAATAAGCATTTTCATTTCCTTCCATTTCTTCTAGAGTATAAAGTCAGAATCATAGCCAATTCCTTTTAAATCCAAGGTGTTTTCTCAGCACTGAAAATTATAAATATTTGAAAGGAAGGTGAAATCCTTTAAACACTATCAGATTGCTAAAATCAAACTCCTAGGATGACCAAAAGTGACTCGAATCAAATACAGTCAATCATGTTATTCACATATCTCGTTTGTCAAATTTTTGCATGTGAACTTTATCTGTACAAATCAGTACTTATAAGAATATTCACTGTTGTTAATAGAGACAGGCAGAGCAATAAAATATCAAGTTGCCACACATGTGTTCCCAGCTTAAGTAGAGATGGGAACATTCTACCTGCTCATCTGAGCTCTCCTACAAAAAACAAGTATCCTTTTGGTGATCTATCTGGTGCCATGCACAGAGCTGTAAAATATGCCTCAGCACAAGAAGACCATGTTGTGCCTTGAGGAGAAAATGTGTAGGTAAAATCAGTTCCCTTCAGCCCAGAGTTACAGTGTTGATGGGAACTTAACCACCCATTATGAATCACTATGTATAAACAGAAACACACAAAAACTGGTCTATGACTTGGAAAGTCCCACTTATAAAGATGTGGGAAGAAGGACTTGGGATCCTATCTCCTCTAGTAAGGTGGTTCACTATTAGCTAAGTCAGCTTCCAGGAAGTTTAAAAGGAGAATCAAGTATAGACAGCTGTTAAGGAAAAGCCTTAAATTATAGTCCAAGCTCCCACCCACCTGAATTGTCTAGAGTTGAAATTCTAGAAATGAAGCTTAGAGATATTTACATGGAAAATCGAAAGGCCATATGCCAAAAATAAAATTGGCTAACAGAAAATACAACAGATCTTTTTTTTTTTTTCTGATGACATTTGGAAAGATTGATTCGTGGATGGTCAGATGATAAAGATATTAGTGAGGTCATGAGTCATATACCGTTGATACGTTGTTAAAATTTGTTACATTATATAGGCACACAAATGCATTTTATATTAGTAAAAATGCTATTTAAAATTATAATATAAAGAATTGATAGCTGGCCTATATTGAAGTGTTTCTATTACATTTGAAATGAGATGGGAAAAGTTCAACTCAAAACATTTAACAGTCAAATAGAAACTACAAAGAAAATGGAAAGAGCAATGATCTTTCATAAACAACTGCTTTCCATTTCTCAGGTATCCGGTGAGAAATCATTTTCACACGTAATTCCTAGTTGAAGAGGAATAGGTTTTTAAAATTCCCTGCAAGCTCTGAGGAGATTAAAGGTTTTATGGGCTTCTAGAAAACAGACAATGAGCTAACCAAGAATGAGGAACCAACTTCTCAACACTGAGGACAGTAGGGGTCATGTCTTTCCCTCCCAACTCTGAAGATACTCAACTATTAACCTAGAAATCAGTACCTAGGAAAGACTTCAGTCACCTGTGAAAGAACAGTTGAAAAGGAAACACAGTAGACCCTCCACTGCACTGTTTTCTTAGGAACGCATTTAAAGACGACTGTCAGAAAACAAACAAAAGACCGGAGTGACAACCACAGAAATCAAAGTCAGTGGGTTCAGACAAGAGTTCCCAAACCAAAGTAAACACGAGTTCCAAGTTTGCTGAATGCACTTGCAACCCGCTGAGGCTAAGGATTTCAAACTGCAGAAAAGCAAAATCTCAAGGGGAAGCTACTCAGGCATAAAATGGAGGCAAAGGGACCCTAGTGAAAAAAGGAAGTTCATTCCAGTTGAGATAAACTCACACAAGCCAGAGAACAAGGAAGTGCACACAAACCTGAGAAACTTTTAAAATCTTTAAGGAAAAAGATAATCTAAATTTAAATTAGCTGTTTCAAATTAGAACACATGCAAATGAAATCTTCAGAAAGATGGAACTTATGAGCTAGCAATGGAAGAGTAAGGACTTTCAAATGTTTTCAAGCTATGTTGTAGATGAAGGCATTCGGCAATTTAAACTACCAGGAAAGACAAAAGGGAATAGAGTTGAAGAACAAGGATCTTATGATCTTTATCTGTATAGGGAATAATCGTCCCAAGCCATATACAATTATATAAGTAATTTTGACTTCTCAGCCTTTGAGTAAGCCTATGGATAAGATATATGCACATGGGACAAACTAATCTTAAATACAGAGTGATATTTTATCATGTTTTACTCAAAAATGCCATCAACTCAGCACATAATTGAAAAGAAGCACACAACTGTAAAATTAAAAATATAATTCAAGTATATGTTTATGAACTATAATGGAAATTAACAGGCATGAAAAACCAGCAATATCATTAGGTCATTAACAGTGAGTTAGGCATTAGGTGAATGGGCAGGGATTAATTTTTTATTCTCTCTTTTCTGTTACTATAAGTTTCAAACAAATACAGGTAGACTGGAGGATAATCTTCACAAAGCTAGACAACATCTTTTAAGTAATAATGTTTAAAGTAAGGAAATACAAATGAAAGAGAAAATAATAAGCCCAAAGTAAACAACTGAACTGGTTTTAATTGGCTAGAGGTATTATCTGATGTGGACACCACTAGCATACACCAACACACAGTTCCTGTCCTGACACAAGGCACATGGGTCCTCTCTCCACCAGACCTGCAGGCCCAGACGAATCATCCAATGACAGGTCTGCTGAAGTGACATGGCCCTTATCTGCAGGAGCATTAAATTATCAAATATGGTATACTTGCACTATTTTTCAATGCCATCATATTTTGAGTAAATAAACATAAGCATTATGATAGAAAAAATTAAAAAGATGAAAACTGGATGAAAGATCTTAAGAAGCTTTTATGAAAGAATGGCACAAATGTACAATAATGAGCCCAAAAACCTATTTCATAAATCAAAACTTTTACCTATCAAATATGATGTTGAGGATCTAACAAAGATTTTTCATGGTCTATTGGTAAGTTTAAATATTGGCAAGAATTCACTTAGTGTATATAAGAAATGTTTAACTAAATATTTTGTGGCCTTTGCTCTATTAATTATAATTGGGTCATCCGAAGTGAGGGAAAATTATAGAATTTTCATTTGCAGTCATTTATAAAAGATAAAATAAAATTCCAAAGTATCTGCAAAAATAGGAGACATTTGGGGCTTTGTGACCACAGCTCTCTTCCTGATCAGATTGTGTTCGGCTTAAGCTTGAGTGGGTCTTGTGCATTCTGTCACAATTGCTGAAATTTTGTATGTACAGCTGCCCTGACGTTGGAAAACAGTTTCCTTGTAGCCATTCACCACTTCTCGCTCTTAAAATCTTTCTACTTCTCTCTTCCACAAACATCTCCGAGCCTTGGAGGGAGTGATATGATGTAGACATCACATTTAGAGCTGAGTTCTCCACAGCCTCTTATTTAGTTGTGGGTCTCAATGATAAGTGCATTTTTCTATTAAAAAAGGTGTCTCTGATGAAGGTTGAGATATGCACTAATTTGTGGGTATAGCAATAAGTCATTAGAAGTCATGATTGATAATGGTGTCAGGAACAGAGTCCTTCTTGTGGAGCAGGCCTTAAATCCAAGCAAAAGGTGGTTGGTTGCTCCTGTTACATTTTTGTCACTGCTGCACTAGTGAGCTTATCTTAGCAGGTCAGTTATTTGTAAGCTTACAGGGTCACAGCTGGGTAAAGCTGATGATTGCGTTTCTCCTGAGTAGCACATATAGCACCTTCCAGCACTATAAAAACTTGCCAATATGTATGAAGTTTCCAGGTCAGTACCTGCTGGATTTCTCCTAGTTTTATGACTCATGAATGTGTTTTGTTTAGCAAAAAGTTCTTATCACCAACTTCCAGAGAGTAACAAGGAGCAATGGCAACAGCCTGTTATGTTTGGGGATCTATGGGATCCATTCTAGCTATGAAGCAACTTATTGACATATGATAACTATTGAGAAAGGGAACTCAATTTTCTTAAAGGGTGATCCCCTACACAAACTTGAATGTATAAGTCTTTATATAAATATTAACATTAGAGTACAGGAAATTTGGGGGGATTGTGAGGAGTTAAAGATAGGGAAGATATGATCAAAATATATTGTATGAAATTCACAAAATTCAATTTAAAAATGGATAAAAAAGTATGACCCCTGGTAGGTCAACGACACTACAGGGAAGGTTCCACATTGAAGAATATTTGGGTAACAGAAACTGGACTTTATGAGAGCAAAAGTAGCACCAAGTATAGGAAGGAGGGTAATATGATCAAACTACATTGATGGAAACTCTCGAAGAATTAATGAAAATATTATGAAAAAGACACAAATGCTACAGAGCAATGAAAATTGAGTTCATAAGCAGCTGTGAGGCCAGTTATTCTGGTTCAGGCATAAGACTGGGTGCAGGAAACATCTGAGGATGAGTATATATAAGTATTTACAAGTAATTAGCTGTTGGATAAAATTATTATGCTATTTCCCTCTGGATTTTCAAATTTTATACTTTAATATTTTATTTTTATAATTGGGTTAGGGAGAATATTTCCATCAAAACCTCAGAAAGTTTTTAAATTAATTATGGAATAGTCTCGTTGAGGTGTTAAGAAAATGAATTATGCTCTCTGTAAATTTTTTGAGGTTTTCATGTAAATTTAGCATAACTCTCTGATAAAAGCATACTTTGTTCTTCAACCAGGCAAAATCCTGCTAACTCTACAAAAAATGTGTACTCAAATATAAACAGATGGATATAGCCTTGCAGCAACTGAATGAAATATATTGCTTTAAGTTATATTGATTGTAAAAATAACTTTCAATTTTAATGCCATATAAAGGCAGGGTCAGAAAACACAAGGTCGTTACTCACCTGCAGTTCCATCAGGAAGTCTGCACTATCTTCATACTCTCATAAAATGAAATAGTTAAAAAGATTTAAAGCTTTTCTTGATATTGGAACCAAGCTACACTGCCCAGGTCAGGTTTCCCAATGTGGGATGAAAACATTTACTAATGTAAATAATACTTTAGCATTTTCTTTAGTATTTCTGTTGAAATTCGATTTCTATAACACATAGCTTCATATTTGGAATCCTTTAGAGCACAACCGGTTTCAAGACAAGCAGAAGAGAAAATTTTACATTTATTAATAAAACCATGAGCATCTGAGTTAGTTCCCCTTACTTTATCACATGTGGATTATGCCTTTACATATTCTATTGTGAGTGAAGATGGATCGCCACACTGAATTAACTTCAAAGGGATGTTAATAATCATAACATATTACCTAAACTCCATATGGGTTAGGAAATATGGAAAGCTAGGAGTCCATTACATGACAACAGGAGCCAAAAAACATAATAAAATGTATTTATCCCTCTAGGGATAGCTAATGTTTAATATCAGACACACTCTTTTATTGATCTGAGACCCCACAATACAAAGCTCAAGTTTTAACTGCACTCCTCAGGAAACAAGTCTTGCATAACTTTGACATTCTTTTGACTGTTATAGAGTCCTATTCTTTTCTCCTTCTCAGAGCAAATTCCCTTTATTTTCAACTCCTTGAGGAGCTTTTTACTTGAAAAGAAAATCTGATAGCCTGTTCAAGTCAGTAGAGTTTTATAGATGTGACAGTTGTCTGATCTTATAAGTAAAAATTAAACTAGATTCTTTATTTCATTATGTATACTAAATTAATTCACATTAACCAGAGATTTACTTTGAATCGAGATATCAAAGTTGAGTCGCTATGATTTCATAGGCAGCTTTTGCTCGTTGTATTACTGCAGTAGGAAAAGTCTTTCTAAATAACACACAAACGACCAGACACAATAAAACAATTTATAAATTTAAATAAATAGAATTTAAAATGTATGCACTCATAAAATTTTGAATTGAAATCATGATTCTAGAAGGCCAGTGGCTGGTGTAACAGGCAGAAACTAGATAAAAATTAGCATGTGTTACTTTAACAACCAGTAGGCAACCAAATCAGAACAAATGGATATCATATTCTGAAAGAAAATTGAGCAAAGGTATGAACAGGTATGAGCTTTGCTTGAAGATACACACACACACAAACACACACAGAGAGAGAGAGAGAGAGAGAGAGGGAAACAGAGAGACAGAGACAAAGACAGAGAGACAGAGAGATGGAAAGACAGAGAGAGAAAGAGACAGAGAGAAAGAGACAGAAACACAGAGAGAGATGCAATGCTGCCTTCTCAATTCACGTTTAAGTAGAGACACCTATAGCAACCCTTTCAGTGGTTTAATGCAAACACCAATGGAGGTAGGAGGCAGAAAGAGAAACAGTATTCACCTCTGTGTACTCTAGCAGGATTATAAAGTGATATGCCTGTTTCAAGATCTAGAAAAATTGTGTATGCAAGCAGCTTTTTCCTAGTTTATTGTTCTAATAACTGTTTACTCTAGAAGCCTACTTACAGATTATAAAAATCAACAGGCAGTTAGAGAAAAATTCAGTGGTAGGAGCATCTGCTTAACATATAGGCAAGTCCTGAGTTCCATTTGCCTACATATTTAAAAAATGCCTATTTAAATAACATTGACAGTAAAAGAAGAAAAGATTCATCAGTAAAAATCAGGATAATAGCAGACTATTATGCAATAAATCTAACAGGACAGATGCCTTGTACTAGTAAAAAGAACTCAGGTTTACATTAATAAGGAAACAGTAAAGAACAGTG
This sequence comes from Eospalax fontanierii, assembly GCA_035773235.1. NCBI lineage: Eukaryota > Metazoa > Chordata > Mammalia > Rodentia > Spalacidae > Eospalax > Eospalax fontanierii. Next base: position 40,792,881 of record CM069548.1, on the reverse strand, counting down.
TATAGTATACCACCATTTCTGACAACTCCTGCTAATGATTAGTTCCAATAAATGAGTTTGGGATGGAAGGAAGAATCACTCTTGATTACTTCTCTTTTGTTCTGTTTTAAATATTATCATGTGTATATTTTTATCATAACTTTTAAATATGATTTTTTATTAATTCTTTGAGAATTTTATATATGTGTAGATTGTATTTTGGTCATATCCACACTCTGTTCCTCCCTCAGCTCCTCCCAGATCCACCTCCAGCTCGATTTTTTCACTGTTGTATTTTTATAGCTCACCAAGTCTAATTATTGCTGTGCCTACAGTCATGGGTATGAGATGAGCTACTGGAGACTGGATGATCTACCAGGGAAAGGAAACTGGCTTAAAGAAATTGATTCTCCTTCCTAGAGAAGGAAACCACAGTTGCTGTCAATTCATGAGTACAGCAGTCCTGTCATATCCAAAAGACATTGCTTTGCTCCAGTCCTCCTTGACCTCTGGCTCTTATAATCTTTCTGCCCTCTCCAGTGATGGTCCCTGAACTTTGAAAGAAATGTCTTTAAAATCTAAATTTAAAATTACTGCATGGCTTAACTTTTAACTCACCTAAAATAACAGTAAATCGTTGCAAATAATAGTTTAGCTTCTATAATTTTGTAATATGTAAAAGCTGCAGGAATATTTTCAGATAATCAAGATTTTCGCACCAGAAGTCTTCCAATGACTATGTAATCAATGTTTATATCATATAAAATTTGTGTTAGTATCATAAAAGATGATAACAAGATTTATATTTCTTAGCTTATTCAAAGTAACTACAAGAATTATTATTTTTAAATATACTATAAGCTTTACTATTATGAAACTTAATACTTGTTACTTTAGTAGCAAACTAAAATACAATTTGTTATAAGAACAAATTTTACATATATTCGTTTATATAAAGCCAACAATCTTTGTAGCTAAACCAGTTCAAAGTCAACTGAAGATTGCTTCAATTAAAGGGAAAACTGTGGAAATAAAATGTAAATTTTCCCAAATATCACGCAAAAGTGAACTTTTTTACAGATCTGCAATTGACATTTTCAAATAGACAACTATTTTTTCAACAATACATTCTATGCCATTTTTCAACAGTACATTCCACCTTATTTTTATCTTTTCTTCATAAGTTTGTGAATTATCAGATCTGTTTTTAGGATAATTTGATTCAAACCTAGTTCCAAGAGTCAGCATAAAATGTATTGATGCTTTAGAAACAATGATAACACATTCTAACCTAATAAAGGTATCATCTAGCTGACCTGGATTAATGACATCTACTTTTGCCATCAAGAAAAGGTCTTGTGCCATCGATAATTCCTGGTATGTAAATCCTATCTTGTTCCTTGTCACTTTTGACATTGCTGAAATTCTTGGTGGAGAAGAGGAATCCACAAAACATTTGAAGAAGGAAGAAAAAGACTAGTCTACAACAACCTTTGAAGCATATAAACAGCAGCAGCAGCAGCATGCTGAAGACAAGAGTCTATACTCTGTTTCCTGCTTTCTGCCTTGGACCTGACTCCAAAATCATCAATTATAACTTGTCTTGTAAATATATGGATTTGCTACCACAGAGTAATTTTGACCCAAATACTTATACTACATTAAAGAGTCATATAACTCCTGCCTATAAGATAAATCAAAATGAGAGATAGAGTAAGACAGTGAATATTTGAATGTTCAGCAGCTTAGCCGATGGGAAGGACCTCATGGTCCCCTCATTGGCAGGCTGTATCACCATTCCCATCTCTCTGTTTCACAAGACAAGTAATTTCTCTCCAAGTCATTATTTGAATTCTTTTTGAAGCATTTTGGAACTATCAACAGATGAGAAACAGGCAAACAGAGCCTTCTAATCCACAATGTCCAAAGAATCTGAGATGAGAAAGAATGCTGATCCCCAGGAAAGAAGTTCACATGGAACTTCATGGAAAGACACTGTCATTGCTCTTCCATAAATGTATCGATAACGTGAGGGGTAACTGAATAGGATCAAATGTTAATTTATATTTTAATGTATGCACTGTTTTCAGGCTGAGTCATGTTCACACCAAAATTCTTTTAGAACATTCAAACTTACCAGTTTTCTTAAAATGATGAGAAAATAAAATCCTAGATTCTGGTGTAGCAAAAAACAACTTCCCTCTCTGCATCTAAAGCATGGAGCTAAGTCCATGTAAATAATATATACTTGGGACATTTGGGGTCACTGAAATCAGGAGCATTAATCACTGCTATATAAAATAACTATTGTCATTGTAATCTGACAATAGCATTGTAAGGCAGGTATTACACTGACTCCTGTTTTATGGCGAGAAAACAAGACTAGAAACTTTAGTTGATTTATACAAGGTTACACAACTTTGGATCTAAGGTTTTAATATTTATTCATCCATTCTAAAGCACCCACTATAGTATACACTGAGATTGAGGAACTCTGCCTCAGGATGTAGCCAACAATTCATTAGGGTTCTCCACACGTGTTCCCTATACATTCACAGCAGCTTAGAACAAATTGTTCACATTTCTGTTTTCCTCCTATAAGTTGGCATAATCATAACTCCACTCATACTATAAGATTTAGAGATAAAGATAAAATTGGATATGGAAAGTATTCTGAAAGCAAAAAGCTATATGGTTATATGCACATATTAAGTTATAAAATATATAACCTCTGCAAGGGAAAGAATTTTCATTACATTCTTTTCTCTTCTCTAGATCCCAGTGAATACCGGAAATGGAATAGCGAGCTCATTTATGACAAGTTCTTCTATACATTTACTTTATCATTTAATATCTGTATCAGTATTATCAAATATGACAAGGAAATTGAACCTTACCTTGCAAAGAGTAAAAGTCACACGTTGTATTAGTAAACTGTTAATTACATTCAAACCTGTTTGTGCCTATATTTGAAGCCTGTGTTTCTCCAAATTGTCCTTCCTTGTGTAAATATAATCTCATTAATTAAATAAAGTGAAAGATTGGGAGTCTATAATATGCTCAGTTCTGAAAAGCACTGAGACATCTTAATCATTTACTAGAAAGATAGGCTATGGAGAAGCTGTTTTTTAACAACTTGAAAGATCACTCTCATGCAATAGCAATCTACTCCTATGGTTGATTCTGTTAGTCTTTTCGTTGTCACCAAGTAGCATATGTTCTGTGTGGGTATCCAAACAGTGCAAAAAGATTCCAATATGACATGAAAGAGTTCCTGCTTTTCATAGCAAGTGCCCATCAGAAGTATTCAAAGTTCATAATGCAGAAACAATAAAGCAATCATTTTGTGCATGTATGGCTAAATGAAGATGCTGATATTTTGATGACTGTTGAATGACACAGAGAAGAAACTTGTCAACATGCAGCCACAGGTCTTGAATTCAGTCCCAAGTCTGCCTGGGCATCAGGGTTTGAATTTCAAGGATTGTTATAGTTGCCTACAGTTGTTAACTTGACACACTTGAGAGGAAGTTGAAGGAGCCTCAGTTGCCTCCATCAGATTGGCCTATAGGCATGTCTGTGGGGCATTTTCTTGATGGACAACTGATATAGAAGAACCCAGTCCACTGTGGGTCCTACCATCCCTAGGCAGGCTGACCTGTGCTGTAAAAGAACAATAACAAAATATGAGCCTGGCAGCAAGCCAGTAAGCAGCATTTCTCCTTGGTCTTTGGATCAATTCCTGAACCAGATTCCCACCTTAAGTTCCTGCCTTGACTTCCTTTGGTGGTGGAGAGTAAGTATAAAATATAACAAACCCTTTCCTTCTCAAACTGTTTTTGGTCATAGTGGTAATTATAACAACAGAAGTCAAACAGGAAGAGAAATCAATGGGTTTTATTTCTTATTCTTCAGAGAGAAACCCCATCTTCAATCTTCATTAGGATGCTTATGATTCTTTCCACATATAAAGCTAACAATGTTATGGTCATTCCCTCCAAAGAACTAAAGTGATATAGTCTATGATAATCCTTGTGAATTGTTCCCTATGATCATAAAACTTCTTGTGTATATATGTAAAGAATAATGTTCTTTGGTTTTTTTACGGATGACATAAGTGAAGAAAAATTGCACATAATCTAAAATGTATTTTTGAAGAAAAATGAGCAAATTACATAGAGAGTACCACCTTTTCTTTTACATACAAGAGAAATGCTATTTTAAAGTTATTTCTGTGGTATCCAGATTACTGAAAACAAGTAGTTCCTATCTATCTACCTATCTATCTATCATCTATAATATCTGGCAATAACCTCTTCACAAATATGTCTACAGAGTTTCAAATTCACACCATGGAAATCTATGTAAGATTTTTATCAGACTGACCAAAGTCCCCCTCACATTACAACTTTATGTTTCAGAATGAAATAATTCATTGTATTCTTATAAATTGGCCTTCAAATGATTTTCTTAAAATCATGTTTTGTGTGGAGTAGTTGAAGATGACTGTAATCCCATTATTTGGGGGGGCTAAAGCAAGGGGGTGTCATGTTTGAGACCAGCCTGTTAGCTGGTGTTGTATTAGGCAACACATTATCTCAAATAAAAATAATAATCCTTAATGACCAAAAATATTTGAGAATTATCATTAATTTTATTAAACATTCTTCTGACTTACTAGTATTTTAAATATTTGTAGAATTGTTAAGCTACTCGTTTTCATTTTTAGAATATTATAATTACTTAGGATTTTAAATATTACTGTTTATTTAACAGCTAACTTGCCATCTGGATGTTAAGGAAACAGAAAGGAATGATTGATGATAACATAAACTGAAATTCAGACTTCCCTGCATCCTGGGAGAAGCCACATGGGCTTCTTCAAGCAGGTGTGGAGTGAGTCTACTACCCATGACCCATGACAGTCCACAGTCCTGCCATGTGTTTCATGTACTTTCTAAATACAATACTTACCAAAGCTTTTCAGTCACTGCAAAAAGAACATGCCCATAAACATGGCATTACCAGATAGCCTCTAAATATTGAACACTTTAAATTCTGTATATTTCACTTAAATTTTATACTAAAATAAGTAATGTGAAAAATTATGTTATTTAATACCAGGGATAACAACAGGAAACATGTTACTAAGATAATTTATGATCACTTAAGGATACGTACAGTAACAAATTTTTAAGATCTAATCTTAATGTGGAGGCTGACAAGAGCCTTAGTAGTTGTGCTGATTTATCAAAGGCACAAACGAGAGTCACATGGGAAGAGAAAACCTCATCTGAGGAATTTCTTCCATCAGACTGGCCTATGGGCATGTCTGTAAGGTATTTTCTTGATTGCTGATTAATGACAAAAGGCCGAATCCACTGTAGGTGGTTGCAAGCCTGGGCAGGCGAGCATGGGATGTATCAAAAAAGTAACCGAACAAGTCAGTAAACAGCACTCCTTTGTGGTCTCTGCTTTAGTTCCTGCCTCCAGATTCCTGCTCTGATTCTCTCCAGAGATGGATTATAAAGTGGGAATTATAAACTGAACTTATATCTTTTAAAAATTAAATTTATTTTTATATGTGTATGATTGCTTTGTGTGTCTGTATGTAAGTGTGCCTGTGTCATGCAATGCCAATGGAGAAAATAAGAGCCTGTCGGAATCCCCTGGAACTGGAGTTAGGATGATTGTTAGCCTCCATGTGGATGCTGTGGGAACTGAAACGGGGTCCTTGGCAAAAGCAGGCAGTGCACTTAACTGCTGAGCCATCTCTGCAGCCTCTTAAGTTAAAATTAACCCTTTCATCCCCAAGTTGATTTTAGTGAGTGTGTTATCACAGTAACACACAGGTCAAGTTCCTTATAATGGAGTCTGGTACAAACCACTGGGAACATGACTTTCCTCACTAAAATCATATACAATTTTAAAGTGTGCATTGCACATGTGTTCAGAAAGCCATTTAGTATGCATCAATATAGTTTTACATATAAAGATATTTTGAACATACCTAGTTTATGTATAAAAGCAAAAAAAATTTACAATTTGGTTCGAAGTGTATTTGAAGCAAATACGAGTTGTTCATTCTGAAATTGAAAAGGAAAATTCTGACTTTTAAAGTATAATCTTTTTTAAAGAAAGAGGACTGGACAGAAGTCAGGGAAAACACTTTCAATAGAAAAATACTATAACTACATCCCAGTCACTGGTTTAACCTCCCTCCCTCCCACCCCCAATTATGACTCATTGGCTTGGCATCCGACTATTTGTGATAAATCTTAAATTCCGGATGGATTGTCTTCTACATTTAAATTACTCTCCACTGAATTTCTCTTTTGCTTAGCAACACTTTGAATATACTGTGGTGTTCTGGATTTGTACCTTTCTATACATGTAACTATTCCCAACGAATTACATTTTATTTTGATACTAGTACCTTCCATCTTTCATTAGTTCCCACTGTATAAATTTGGAAATTTTAATAAAATTTTGAAATAAACAATGTGTAATTCTATGACAAAAATTCTACCATAAAATTAAATGCATTTGACAAGTAACTATTCATCACAAACATCAGTGGACTAGAGCCATAGAGAGACTTTGTAAAGGACTAAAAATCAACAGCAGTGTGACTCTGCCTTCCACAAAACCATATTTTACATTCCTCTAGTTCCTTTTCAGTACTCCCATCTATAAACTAAAATTATAAAAAAATAGCAAGACACTTTAAAACTGAATAGAACAGAAAGAGAATAGTTGCTATGCATTTAATCGACACCAATGTGAGAATGACATTCAATTCATTTTGTTTCAAATTAAAAAATTAAAATGTATATAAAATTATAAGTTGTGGATAATTTTGAAATTTACAATTTGCTCTCAATAGTTCATTTTCCTGTTTTGTTGAAGAGGCATGCATTATAACAAGTTTGAGAATTACTTACATCATCAGAGACAATCTCAGAAATTCTTACCAATAGCTGCCATTAAAAGGATTAATATTTTAATAAAATCCTTAGAATGTTCAGATGAGTCCCATTTAAGAAGAAAGAAAATACGATTTCCTCTGAGACCAGTATCCCAATCAAACATTCAACTCTAAGGTATGGGTCACTTAAAAATGAGAAAAAAAGTTCCTTCTTAAAATTTAGAGTTTCTTTTCTGTAACAGAATGTACTCTACAGACTAATTCTGTCTGCTGACTTTTCTTTAAGGAGACTCGGAGGAAGAAAAGAGAAAAAACACCTTGCGTAAAATGCCATAAGAACTAGGGAGCAAATGCTCTTTTCCTAACTATTGTCAGGACTCCTTGGTGTGGAAGTTTGGAAAGTGTTCCTGGGGCAGAAGCCAAATTTCGTGAGATCTGCGTGAATCAGCATCCAATTGTCACAGAAGCACAGTGCAATGGCCATAGCTTTTTAAAGGTTTACTGTGGAACGGAAATGCTCCTGCATCTTGAGTCAGCAGATTGAAGCAGGCGAGACTTCAAGCAGAAACCAAACAGGAACAACTTTTCACCAATTTAAGCTCTTATAGATTCATATTATGAGTCTTATTTACATCCTTAGCGTCTCTGATCCTGAAGTAGAATATGTCCACTAATTCCTGTCTTTGATTTCTGTTCAGTGCACTCTAATGTTCTCGAAATTTTTTTGTGGTGGGTAAAGGACAAAAGTTTAAGTGCAAAGAATTCAACAATAAGCAAATTATTCTGATGTAGCGGAGCTATTTCTTTCTTTGATATTTTTCATTTGAATATGATAATATGTAAAGGGAAGTAAGGTGTTCATACTGACATGTGTTCGTCTTCTTCAGCCATGGTATTTTAACCTTGCCTAACAGCATCCACTTGATTCCAGCTTCTTCGGTCTTACATATATTATTAAAATTAGGAACTCTAACTGTTAGTACACTTCACTACCAAAATAACTATATGTGATGGTCCAATCAATTAATGACCTCTTAACATTCTGGACTATAGATACACCCATGTGTCCCTTACACACAGTAGTCCTTCCATGTAAAGTGTAAAAAGGCTAGCAAGCATTAAATTGTTTAATGAACACAGATATACAACATCAGTAGTTCATGACTAAAATTAAATGATAAGAAATACTCTTCGAAAACAACATCTGGTAAAAATCACAGCTTAAAAGCTGAAAATGTATATATGCATCAATGCATAACACATACATACTTGTATGGGGATAGACAGGCAGATAGATGATAGATAGATAGATAGATAGATAGATAGATAGATGATAGATAGATAGATAGATAATTTCAGAATTCTCTAAGAGCCTTTAAAAGCCATGCCATTTCTAAATGTCTTTATGAATCAACTCAACAAGAATATGTACATATTTTACAAAAAGAAAATTCTAAGGCAATATATTTCTAGAAGAAATTATTAAATGCTATTTTTCAAACACTCTATTTTAATGAAGTGTTTTAAATCAGATTTAATTTACATTTTTTGGTTTCTCTAGATAAATTTATCTATGGTGTCTAAGAAGGCATTCAGTGTGCGCAACAGTTTTATAGCGTACAATCTTTTCTCCAACATCTCCATCTGCTGGCTTAAAGAAAAAGTAAATTTTTTATTTGCTATTTCTATAAATGTGATAGTTTTCCAGTTTAGGTTGCTTTGTAGAATTACTGTTAGACAAATGATCATTCATCAAAATTGTTCATGAGAATAAATAGACATAGATTTTGAATAACAAATGTAATATGTTAATTCCTAAACTCCAGGAGACCAGATACTCATGCTTATAACCAATTTAAACAAATTTGCTTTTGATTGTTTTATTATTAGCACCACATTAAATTTTACTAACATTATTTAGAATATAAAATACTTAATAGTTTCTTAAAATCTCATGTTGAGTTTGTTAATTAACTATGTGGTTTACCTAGACATAGACATATCAAATGCATTGTTTTCTCAAAATTCAGATATTTCTATTACCATGGCAAATTTTATGTGCTTGGGAACTACTAGAATAGCTTTCCATGCTCACACTGAAGTTCTTAGACAAGACCTTAACTGTCATTCCATACTAAATGCATAGTAATCCCCAAGGCTTTAGAAACTATTTAAAAACCAGCTGTGGTAACTAATTGGAAGATGGATTTGCAATGAGAAAGCCATTAATTTATTCTCTGATCATCAGAAGACACTCAAGAAATAGCTTGAATGAATGAATGAATGAATGAATGAATTCTGAGGTCTATCACTCATTTCAACTGCTGTATTCTGATGCTAGTCTCTGTTTTCTTTCTGCCTTTACCCTTTGTGTTTTCTCATAATGAATACTTTTTTAAGCGTTCATCTGAAAATGTTCTTAGTTAAGAAGCATTTCTAGGCAAGAAGGAAGAAAAATGAAGAAAGGAAAAATGGAAAGAAGAGTTGGAATAGGAAGAAAAACAGAAAAGAGAAAAGAAGAAAACACACTGGAAATCTGCCTTTATCTCCGCAGGTATCCATGGGAACAAACAAGTGCTTTCATTATCCCATTGTGACTGAAATGGTGTGGGAGGGTGCAGTACCATTCCAGCTCAGAATGAAATGACTTTCTTTCATTTAACCCCATAGAACCTCCTTAGATCTTTAACTCACTGTCAACCTCTGTGTTCCTAAGTAAGTTCCTTCAACTCACAAATAAAAAAACATATTTAACAGATAGCTTTCTGTACCGGAAATTACACCATTTAATTACAAAACATTCCTTTCTTAACATAAAAATTTAAGCCATGAATTTTTTATTTTTGTCTTTGCCTTAACAAAGATGAAGAACAAACTACCTGAGAAGCAGTGAATGATGATTCATATCACTTAGCAATGATGGGAGGGAACCTCTTAGATTTCTGAGGAAATGGGGTGAGAGACTTGGATCTTATCAGCCAGTATACTTAATGTTGCTTCCTCTCTACATAAGAACCTTACTAATGAAAAATGAGAAAAGAAGCCATCTGTATTGGAGTACAACCTTGAGCACCATGTATATGATCAGTATTCAGCTAGATACATCTAACCACAGATCTCTCTCTCTCTCTCTTTCTCTCTCTCTCTCTCTCCTTTCCTCCCATGTCCTTCTCTCCCTGAAAACTGTTAAATTAATTTTCTATTCTTTAGCAAAAAAGGATATAAATATTCCATTTTGTAGATTTTGAAATGTCTAATGAGATAAACTGAATCAAAAACCTGTGAAATGATTTTGCTTAGTCAATGACTCAGTGTGAACTCTAGAAAATTCTGCCCAATGAACCTCTTTGCTGCAATTGTGCCCTGCTACCCTGTACACTTACTTGTAGCATGAAAGCTGCAAACATCAAGGTTCTGGGTTCAAATGGTGGTATACTCAGCCTATGTTTGGCTCCTCCGAGCTATTTTAGTGTCCTGGGGTAATAATTGCCGGACAGTTTTATGATCTCGAGACCCTTTTTTAAAATGTCTTCACTTCTTAAGAAAAAGATGGAATCTGTGCAAAATGAAAATTTGGATGTACTATTTGGATTACGTTATTTGATACTATATTTGGACCAACTATGGCCACATATATTAAATTCTGTCATTTATTAAATATTGAAAATTCTACACTCATTCCATGTGAGCATACTCCCCCACATATCTGATTTCAATACAATTTTTACTAGAAATAAACTCATTCAGAAAAGCTGAAGGAAGAGGCTGGACACAAGCTACAAAACCCTAGAATGGTAAGTCAACAATTGTTGGAATCAAGAAATATTCATTTATTTTAGTGGATGGACTGCTGGAATCAAGAAATATTCATTTATTTTAGTGGATGGACTGCTATTTTCCTAGTAAGCTCTTCTCATCCTCTTTACCAAGAAGACCTTCTTATTCATTAAGCATTTTCAAGCTGCATTGTCAATATTTCAGAATCTTTAACTTCATCACTTCTTTAGGGTTCATTACCTTGACACCTATTGTGAAACTGACATGCAAACACAGGCGGGTAAATACTCAGCTCAGGTGGTTCCAAAGTAAGTCATGAAAAACAGAAACTCGATGTTAAATTCCATTTAGGAAAGAAGGTCAAGTTTGGACCCTTTGACATTTACTTTAAGCAGTTTCTTTGTGTCTGTTATGTAATAGAATGTATTGGTATATTTTTGTATGGCATCTTCATCACATTTATTTGTTTGTTTATTTATGCATTTTATTGTGTGTGTAGGAGGTGAGCCTGACACGACCATGACATGCATATGGAAGTCTGGGGACAACTGTGAGGTGTCAGCTCTCTCCTTAGGGTCCTGGAGGCCCCAGCTGAGCCATCTCAGGGTGGGGGTGGGGGCTTCTGTGACATTTTTGGAGCTGCAAATATTGTTCTTCCTCCTCTCTTTTCTTTCTCTCTCTCTTTCTCTCTCTCGCTCGTTCCTGCTCTCTTGCTTTCTCGCTCTCATTTATTTCTCACAATGTCAACATTTGAAGGGAACTACCTTCTTCAATTGGTCCTTCATAAACACTTGAATTCTGGCCATGCAAATGACCATACGCACACTAATACCCTATTCACTTCATTCATCTGGGAACAGGAGTTGCAAACTGGGCTGGTGATGTCCCTGCTGGTATTGAACTGAAGCACAGGATATATGATGGAGGCTTCACACAGAAAAGTGGGTGGAATGGCAACTAGTTGTTTAATGTGGGAGCGCTGCCTTGCTCTTTTCCTCCGGTAATTTTCCGCTAGCTCCTTTACATGGGAGCCCAAATGCGTGATAAGCCACCTGCAAATCTTCCCCAAAGTGTTAGCTATGGAATGAAACTGAGAACATCACGGAAGAAACATCTGCCTGCAGGATGGCCGGAAATGGTGGCAACTGGAAGCGCGCTGGAAGATGCCTCCACACAGGAACAGTAGCCTGCGTCTGCCTTCCTGGCACTCGCTTAAACCCTCTGTTCCCATCACTCTGCTGCAAGCCCTTCCAAAAGCACCCTCGCGAATCCAGGAGTCCTTAACAGATGCAAAGGGCTAATATGGAGAACTGCAAAGGCTAAAATGGCTGAACAGGGAGTTCTTCAGAATTTTAAATTCAGCCGGATCCAATTGCTTCCGAGTCATCCTCATCTCGCTGCCTCTGCTGGAGCCCGCAACCAACAACCCACAAACGCGCCTGGTCAGCGAGAGCCCTGGCCGCAAAGCCCGCCTCAACTTGGGCCAGGGCTATTTGGAGCGGAGTAACAGACCTCGCTCCAGCTCCTCATCCCGTCAGCGTGCCATCCCCATCCGGCTTGCATCCCTCATCCTGGCCTGCGCCTGCATCCTCATCCCTTCTGCATCCCCCGCCCCTTCAGCGTCCCCTTTCACCTCCACCTCCTCTCCCACCCCCTCGCACAGGCGGGTCTGGGCCTGCGTCAGCTAGGAGCCCGCGCCCCTACAGTGGGCATTATGTAACAGCCCCGAGCCCAACTCCACAACCATTGTAACAACTTGTCCCACGGAAGAGAAGGACCTGGGACTTGAGAGGGCTGCAGATCTAAGCCCGGACCTCAGCGGCAAGTCTCAGTCGCCCAGTCATGCAACGGGGCTCAGGCTGTCCCCAGTGGGATCTGTCCAGCAGACCCACAGCGTACCCTGGGGAACAACGTGCTCTCTGTTGGCCAGATGCCAATTGGCGCGCGAGGGGGCGAGCGTGGGGCGAGTCTCTCTGGAGACACTACCCAGCGAGAAGCTTCTGAACCCGAGAAAGAACCCTTAACTCCAATCCCCATCCGAGCTTCCTAGTGCACACGCTCTTCAATGTCCTTTAGCCCCTTTCCACTGTCCGCTCGCCAGCGGGGGTCCCCGAGATTACAGCCACCTTCTCCTTCCGCCCTCACACGCACGCGCGTGTGCAGTCACTCCCACCCACACAGAACACGCAGCAATACACACCATCCCACACTCGAATTCACTAGCTTCCCCGTGCAGCACTGGAAAGGCATGAATATTCATTACTTACAAGCATTGGTGACTGCGAAGCTGTTAGCTACCTCCAAATTGTCGATGTGGGGTGTCAGTCTGAACTCCGAAGTGGAAAACTGAACCATCCCTACCCGAAATGCACTGTATTCTTGATCGGCGCCCCTCGGAAATAGCCCCCCTGCAAAGAATAAACAGCAAGCAAGAGAATCATGTCAGTGCCCCTAACACCCAGCCTCGAGTCTCCAATCCATGCCAATGGTATGGATATTCGTAACCACGGAGTTAGGCAACGAGGGTCGAACATACAAAGGGTATCCAAGAGGTCTAGACATAGGGGAAATTCTTAGGGAAGGTAGGTGGCTGGAAACGTTCCTCTACCTCTTAACCAAAAGCTTTGCATTCAGACCCCTAGAGAACCTGAGCACACTCGGAGATGTCTTTCAGGCAGAATTAACACAATCTGGGGGTCAAAAACGAGCAGCTCTTTTCCTCTATGGTATCAAAAGGCATAGTCATTTCTCTTTGCTTCACCCTAAGAAAACCATGCATATTCTAGGTAGTTTAAATCTGGAATACAGTCAAGGTATGACATAAGTCTACATGACATGAATTAATTTGTCCGCTCTGAACAAAGATTACCACCAAATTATGCAGAATTCAAAAGCATAACGCAAAGGGTACCTACCTATCTGAATGCTGTTAGAAGAGACACCAAAAATCAGTCCCCATAAAACAGGAGAAAAGAGGACAGAAATATGCATAATCTTTTGCATTTCCAAGAAAAGTAGAGCATCCACAAAATACCCCCTCGTTTTTTCCTTTCCCTCCTCTTCTTTCTTTGGTCGCTTTCTTCAGCAAATTAGATCCTCTGCATTTTGAGACCGCAATCTAGCACCGGTCTGCTAAAAACACGAAGTGGAGGTAGAAGAATTCCGATTTCCCAGGTCTTGCTGGTGGCTGCTGATGCCCTGCTCCCTGTCCTCGCTCCCGAAGTCCGAAGCGCTGGCTGAATGCAGTTTTCAGGGGAGCTGCCGCTTTGGTCCCGGTGTCTGGGGATATTCAGCACCCTCCCGAGCACTCACACACTCTCACCCTCTCGCGCGCTCGCTTCTCCCTCTCTCCCCTCTCACACACGCGCGCGCGCACACACATACACACATACATACACACATACACACACACACACACGCACGCACACGCACACACACACAGGCAAGTCACAGAGAGGAGCAGGCAGTCCCGGGCGCGCGTGCGCGACTCTCGGCCGCCTGCGGGCTCGCGCGCCCACCCCTCCCCGTCACGGAGCCCCGCACCCCGCGCAGTCCTGGCAGCGTCGCGTGCGCGGTGCCCAGGAAGAGCAGCTTAGAGCCCGGCAGCCAAGGTCCCTCTTAAAGACTTCGCGTCTCGCTCCTCCGGATTTCAGCACCGAGGACAGCGTTTCCCTGTGCCTGAGTTTACCAGGCTTCCGCAGCTCCAGAGATGCTCCAATCTCCACCAAGTGCTGCGAAGCTGATTTCCGGCTGCTGTGCCCGGGAAGCTGAACCGCTGATTGCTACTGGCAGTGGGGCATTCTCCCACCAGGCCCTGTTGTTTTACTTTAAATAAAGTAATTATGATTTTTATCTTCCATTTCTTATGAAAGCACACATAGCAATATCAAAATGCCTCACCTAACCCAGCTGAGAAGCGAAAAACAAACAAAATACAAAGATGAACTTTGACTTCCTACGATGTAGGCACGATTCAGGGAAAACACAAAATTCTATCCTTAAGGAAAATCAAAACAAAAACAAAAACAAAAAAACCACTCAGGGGTGTACCAGCATTGAATCATTGGAAATTTGTCTTTGAGTTATATTCCTTTGAGATGTGACGATTTGCCCAAGCCACATTGCCTAAGGATCGCTCTTGCATTCCACTGCAGACTCTTTCCTGGGATAGAGTCATGTAGACTTGGCTCTTAGATGTGCCTCCTCTGTATGGGCTGAAAGGAAATATACAAGATAATCTAGAAAAGACGGGAGGTTGCAGAATCTTTCCACACATTTTGTTACAAACCCGGGTGTCCAATCACATTCTGAAGTTTCAGAAAATCAAGGCCTCAGGTAAGTAGGTTAGCTCTACACATCAAACCTGCTTGAACCAATGGATTATAGAAGGAATGGGTTAGAGATTGGAAGTTTGAGGTAAGAGAGGCTGTTGAGAGGACTGCAGATTGTATTTCCCTGTGGAATTCACGTTCTCACTGGGCTACACGCCAAGCCCTGCTGGGGCAATTTCCTCTACTACCTCAGAAATTCCTCACCGAACTGAACATCTTTTCTTTTAAGCATAGAAATAAAAGGAGCCAAAGTTCAAAGAACTGTTTCCAGGATCCAGGAGACTGATGCACATAACATTAAATGCAGAATTGCCAGTGGTCCAAAGTGCACGAAAGCAAGTTATAGTTCTACCTTATAGAGAAAATGTGACTTTAAGACAACCTCCCCCACTTCATTGTTGACCTCGTACACTCCTACTTTCCCTTTAGTCACAGTGGGAATCAAATTCTCCACTTTATAAACAAGAAGGATGAGTTAACAAGGCAAACTCTGAGGGTTTTAAATCTTATATAAACCTATGCTGTTTAATTGTGGTCTTCCTTTGTTTTGAGTGTGTGTGTGTGTGTGTGTTCATTCCTACACCATGACGTCAGAATTCCTATAATTCCTAAACTTACATATTATAAGTGAAAACCCCCTCTAGTTTTATCAACTAGAATTTATTTCAGCTGTAAATCAAAAATTCCATACACACACACACACACACACACATATATATATATATATATATATATATGTATATATATATATGGCAAGTCCTTTGAAGAGAACGTCAAGAAAAACTTAGGAGAAACATGAAAATAAATATAAAAAACTGAAACACTTAATAAATCACACATATTTCATGACTTGTGATGTAATGCTCACAAATAATTAGAAGTTTATGACTAAAAATTTCTAAAGCAGCGGATCAAAGAACAAAGGAAAATAAAATATACATTAAATTATTTTCTTTGGTGTCTATGTATTCAACTTTTTCCACAAAATTTTCAGTCTCATTTTCAGTGATTTGGAGAAGAAAGGGAGAGAAGTTTTATTCTTTGGAAGAAAGATGATACTTAAAGTGTGGGTCAAATGGATGCCTCTCTAGAAGCTGTTGACCAGGAGTCCCATAGACCCTCAAACAATACCATCATCCCCACCCTGCTCTTGGTATCCACCAGAACTTCACAGTAATATCCTATTGCTGAAGACATTATGTAAAGAAGCTATAGAACAAATAAGGAGATATCAAACTGGTACTGACTTCAGAGCCTCGTCTCTTCTGTCTAGAGTTCATAGTTGGAAGGTGCTATGTATGTTCTAGAATGAAAACAATCATCAGATTTACCCAGCTGCGATCCTGTGGGCTACAACAACAACTTGCCTGTCAAGATATGCCCACCAGCACAAAGGTGGCATGAAAACTATGGGAGTAGTCGACCACACTCTAATTGGATTTAAGGTGCATTTCACAGCATGAAGCCCATACCTGACACTGATATCTGAGACTAGATTCTACTAAGTCGTTATTGTATTATATTGACTCCTAATGACTTACTGTTACACCCATAGATTAGTGTATCTCTCAGCTCTCACCAGTAAAGTTCCCTTATGCAACAGATGATGATTAACATAGAAACCCACAACTGACCAATGTGCAGAGAACAAGAAGAATGCTTATAAATAAATGAGATATTTATATCAAACTTTTGCCCTCAGGGATCATTGTGAAGGGGGAAGAAAGACTGGAAGAACCAGAGGTAGAAGATGGCCACAAGAACCAGTTTTCCTGACAGCTAAAAAATTACTCATATGAACTCGGAACGATGGTGACAGCATGCACACATCCCAGAAAAGCTCAAACATGACAAAATCCCATCATAGATAGAGAGGTAGGTAAGAAACCTCAAACCAACCTAAGGAACTTCTGTCAAGTGATGGCTTCTGGGAAGGGGAAACACAGTCTCTTTCAATGATGAGACTGTTGTAGGTTAACCAGGTTGCAGTTGGTGGACTCAAACTAAAGGACATTTGGGGACAAAATTAGACTCTATAGCTCTTATGATAGATAGATAGATAGATAGATAGGTAGATAGATAGATAGATAGATTAGATTAGGTGGAGAGGCAGTAAGGGGAGGTGAGGATAGGAGAAGAAATCTAAACACCATCAAATTACATTTTATAATATCACAAAACTTCAAAAAAACCATTTACATAAAGAAACATAAAAAAGTATGGTTCAATGCAAACTGAAATTTTAAAGATAAGAATGTTTCAAAAACTGCTTTCATCTGAACACATTTGACATTTCAAAGTCAAGGGCAGATATGTACTCAAAATTGATTGAATTGCAATCTAAAGAAAAAGGAATTTGCTGAATCATGGAACATTTCCCCAAGTGAAGACATAAGATTTAAGCAAATATTACTTTCTGGTGTTCAATTATAATTTGCATCTAAAGATATAAAAAATTCAGCAGATATCTGTAAATCAACTGCTATTCTATTAGTATGTGTTTACAGCATAGTATGACTGCATCTTTCACATATCTAGAAAAAATGCCTATTGAAAATGTAGGCTGATTATATTCATATTATTCTTCATGAACTTTTCAACCCACTATATTAAGTACTATGTATTTCTTATCATAGAATACTGTCAACTTAAGTTTTATAAATTTAAATCTAATGAAGTAAATGGAGATGCAAATAAACAGAAAATACGGAGTTTAGCTTTTATATACCCAAATATCACTTTCAGTACCTCCAAACTTCATATTTCTAGAACAGCTATCATAAAACTGAGCAAGAATTAAATCAATTTTGATTATTACAAGGAAATTGTATAGAATAGTGTGCTCTAAGAATCTATTTGTTATGTTCTGCCCTCTGCTGTTCACTTCTGGCAACTATGTAGAACTTGAATATTTTGTCAGATGCAAGGAAACTTACAGAAAGAAAATAATAACAGATGAAATAAAAATATTACCTACCTTATGATTTGTTCCATCAGTTGGTTGGTTTAGTTGGTTCTGCTGTTGTCTTATTTAGCATGAAGGCTAGAAAGAAGTCAAATATATAGTAGTAATTTCTGTCTTATTATACCTTTACTTCAATAACATTTTTCTAAGTTTTTAGATTAATTTTCATAAAACTCTTAAAGAATTTAAATGTTTATCAACTTTTCTCAGGTTACATTCATATTCTACAAGAACAATCATTTTCACAGAGAAATGTCATTGTATGCAGTAATAAAGGAAGAGAATATAATTTTTAACATATTGTAACAACCAAACTTTAACTGTCTTCATTATTAAAATTGTTAAGTACCAATTCCATAGTTCATGCCAATGTAGTCTGGCTACATGAAGATCACAACTCTTTGTTACATTACATTATCATTCTGTTTACAAGTGTTGACCACAAGAACAGCATCTGCAGAAAGAACCAGGTTCCAGCATTCTAAGCATGAGACCTAGGCATGTTTGCTAGGACAACAACAGAATGTCAAGACTAATCATGAGCATCTAAATATAAAGAGATACATATTCTGAGGAGATTTGGTTCTTAAGAATAATACTCATAAATATTCATTGAAGCAAATTTTATTATAGATTTCTTTTGTTAAAATTTTAAACTATAGATTCAATAAGATCTATTTTAAGGCCCAAGAATATATGTCTAAAATGCCTCTTCATGAGCATTATACATATACATAATTAAGTCCTGAAACAGAAAAATAGTCATCATTTTTAGGCTTGAAGAATTTGAGGACATAAATTTTAATTGTTACATATAGGTAGCAAGAGACTACAATAATTCAACTCTTGTGCTTGACACCAGAGATAAAAAGATTTAAATCATGTGATGAGAGCAACGACAAATCAGCAAAGCAGACAAGTAATTAAGGCAGTGTGAAAATGACATCACCACGACATTTCTAATGCAAGTTGTATTTTGGATATGGAGGGAAGTGTTGTCAAAGACTGACACCTAAACTGAGTCAAGCAGAATCTAGCTCAGAAAGGGCTAGCATTTAGCAGAGGAAGACAGTTCATAGAAAGACAATGACATCAGCAAAAACACAGGAACAATCTGGGAATTGCAAGTAGTTTGGTGTTTCAAGGATGGGGAATGTGAGGGAGCAATGAGGGACAGAAGAAAAACATGGTTTAAAATATATGTTTTATAGGGATTGGAGAGATTGTTCAGTGGCTAAGGACATTGACTCTTCTTGAAGAGGTCCATGGTTCAGTTCCCAGAACCCATATGGCAGCTAACACCTGTCCTTAGCTCCAGTTCCAGGGGATCTGACATCCTCTTCTTAGTTCCACAGGCCTTGTAAAACATGGGTGCACTTAACATACATGCAGGCAAAATATTTATGCATAAAATAAGAATAAGCAAATCAAACTCTGATTTTTAAAATATATTATATATTTAAATTGTACGTTTAATTTATGTAAAACATATATACATATTTGTGCTTTATCTTGGGGGGGAAAAGAGTCATTCTGAAGGTTAAAAGAAGAGAGTTATATTCATAAGACAGATTTAGGAAGTTATATTTAAGTAGAAGCATACAAAGTAAGAAAATGAGGTGAGTCTGTGTTTCAGAAGGGATACAAGAGCCTGGACTAGTAGATCGACAGTAGACATAGGAAGAAAATGCTGGTTTCAGAAACTATTTATGACAGAATCGCATTTGTCAGTGGACTTGCATGTAATGGAAGCAAAGGAGAGGCAGAGGCAAAGCTGTTTTCCAGGCAAGGGCACTGAGTACTGAAAAAAGCATATATCCCACCATGTGCTGAGAACCCAGGAAATCAGGGGCCATGCTTACAGGGTCCTGGAAGGGTGATGGGCTATAACGGCTCAGTCATAGTGCTGACTCCTGTCACTGATCTTGCCACTATTTGAAAGGGCATCGTGTGGAAGCTAATTCTCAGACTCGGTCTCTGTGGTGTCATGTGATAGTTACTGCTAATTGAAAAAGACCGGTTTAAAGCAAAGTAAATGAATAAAAATTACAAAGCTAAAAGAGAAGATGCCTGGCCTTTTAAAATCCTACTTCATTTCTGATTGAAGGACAGTCATTTTTCTACCCTTTAATGTAGATTGAAGGTTATTACCTTAATCACTGATTTACTGAACATTTTCTCATTTTAGTTTCTTTAAAGTCAGACATTATGAATATTCATGAAATGGGGCTAGAAAGACGGACCAATGATTAAGAGCACTAGCTTCTCTCACAGAGGACCGAGGTTAGATTCCCAGAACCCTCATCTCAGCTAACAAGTATTCATAACTCAAGTTCCAGGGGAATCTGATACCCTCTTCTGACCTACGTGGACATTGTACAACACGGGTGCGCTTACACACATTTAGGCAATGCACTCATACACATAAATAAAAATTGAAAACAGAATATTCATGAAGTGATCAGAGCACTATATTGTGATGGCTAATACTGGCAACTTGACAAAATCTAGAATCATTTAAGATAGTTTTGCCTAGGAGATAGTTTCTAGATTGGTTCACTGAGGTGGACAAACCCACCCAATGTAGGCAATATCATTCCGTGGGTCTGAATAAAATTGAGGGAAAGGGCTGAGCACAAGTACACATCTCTCTGCTTCCTGAGAGTGGAAGTGACAGGACCAGCCACCTTGGGGCCCTTTTGCCATGATTTCCCCACCACGATGGCCTGCACTCTCAAACTGTGAGACAAAAATAGTAATACAATCATATATATATATATACACACATATATATGCACACATATGCACATATATATGCACATATATACATATATATATATATATATGCATGCACATATATATTTTATGGGCATGAGTGTTTTGCCTGCATGGATATATGTGTACCACATGCATGCAATACCTGAAGAGGCCAGAAGTGGGTATTAGATACCCTGGAGCTGGAATTATGGATGGTTGTTAGCCACCATGTAGGTACTGGGAATCAAACCTGGCTTATCTGCAAGAGCAGCTAGTGCTCTTAACTCCTGAGCTATCTCTCTAGTCCCAACCCTTCCTTTCTTAATTTGTTTCTGTCAAGTATTTTGTGACAGCAATGTGAAAGTAACTAATATATGAAAACTTCTTTTAAGAATGTTTTAGTCTTGGTCACATAAAAGAGCAAAATTTTTAACTCCTTACATTAATAATGGTCTTTCCTAGAGAGTTCAGCACGGTTCTCAATAATTATCTTTCTAAACGTTATAATTTATATAACATTTTAATTAAGTAACATAATCAAATTTTCTAATTTAGATTAAACATAAAACATCCTTCTAAGGGACTAACATGGGTATACTTAGATGCATGCAGGTAATACACTCACACACATAAAATAAAATAAAAATATCAAATAAAATATTGAAAATCAATATCATTCTTTAAAACAAATTTGTGCAATTGCTTCTCACTAAAACTTAGGTGAAAATGCTTGAAAAAATATCCAATAGCACTCAATTGGAATTTTTCATAAAATACAGTCAAAAAGAGGGTAAAGATATAACCCAACAGCATTTAACATAACTGCAACAGGATCAACGCCTAAATATAATTAAAAATTTAAATTGAATGGCTGGAGAGATGACACAGAATTAAGAGCACTGGCTGTTCTTACTGAAGACCTGGGATCGAATTCCAGAACCCATATGTTGGCTAACAACCATTTATAACTCCAGTTTCAAAGGATCTGACATCCTCTTCTGTCCTCAGAGGGCAGTACACAACACAGTGCATTTACACATTTGCAGGCATAACACTCACAAGTACAATAAAAATAAATAAACCAAAAAAATTTTAATTGATAATCATACTAAATAACATCAGCAAGATGTGAAATTGAAAGCCCTATTTCCTCCATGAACTGAACAATATGAAGGTCATTTTCCTTTGTGAGTAATTAGAAAATGGATTTGAGAGCCCAAGTGGGGAAAACATACTGAAAGCAGTAGGAAGATTTCAGACACCCTCTCATCAAATTCCCATGCACATAGCCATTGGTTCTGTAGAAAAAAAAAAAAAGAAAACCTGTTGTTCCAATTTTCCACTGTTGAAGGGATGGGCTGGAACACACATATGATTTCTCTACATATTTGTCAGTTGACTTGCTTATGTGTCAGTGTGCTGACAGGGATGTAACATGTGGTAGAACCTTTGGAAGGACAGAGTAGAGAACCTGACACAGAAAGATCCTGGGAGGAAACAAGCTCCCTCCCTCCTGGGGAGTGAATATGGATCTAATATTCTAACTCCTTCATGTGCTTCACAGGAAATGTCTCCATCTCACTTGTCTCAGTGTCAATATATTATCTAGAAGACCAGAGATTTCTGACTTCTAAGAACAAAGACAGTAGTTTGGACTAACACAAAAGATTAAAGAGCCCACAGAATCTCTGGCTAAGTTGCTTGAT
The DNA here is from genome assembly GCA_035773235.1 of Eospalax fontanierii. NCBI lineage: Eukaryota > Metazoa > Chordata > Mammalia > Rodentia > Spalacidae > Eospalax > Eospalax fontanierii. Next base: position 40,770,438 of record CM069548.1, on the reverse strand, counting down.
AAAATCATATCCTCTACAGAGACAGCAAGAGAAGATGGAGAAGAATATTTTTCCTAATGCATAGATACCAATAAAAGAGGCAAAGAAAATGAAGTCAAAAGCAATTATGCTCCAAAAATGAACAATATAAAACTGTAGAAACTGGCCCAGATACAATAGAAATACATAAATAATCTGACTGAGTATTCAAATAGCTATCATAAAGATGTCCTGTGTGCTCAGCAGACCATGGCCACAGCGAGAATTTCAAAAGAGAGAAAAATGTGAGAGAAACTAATCAGACACCTTGAAGGGCAATGATGTAATAAATGAACTTCAAGAATTCAGTACAGTGCTGGAACATGGACTAGATCAAGCAGAAGGAAAGATCAGTCAACTCAAAGAGAAGCTATTGAAAATTATCCCATCAGAGAACTAAAAGGAAAAAGAATGAAGAGTAAGATAGTTTAAGATTTTACAAAATGCAATCAAGAGGACCAGCTGTTGCAGTCATGCAAGAAAAAGAAAGTAAGAAATGAACCAACAAGCTTATTGTAGGAAATAGTGGTTGAGAATGTCCCAAGTCTCAGAAAAGAAATGGAAACCCAGAAGAAGAAAAAAATTCCAAGGAATTCCAAATATGAAGAAGCCAAAATAGACACCAAGGTATTTTTTATATTCAAATTGTCAAAAACAAAAGAAAAGGAAATTTCAGAAACAGAAAATGAAATCAACCTGCTACATATGAGGAACCTCTGAAGAACGTGAGGGCATTGTAGTATGGAAAAAACTGACCCTAAATAGCAATGAGAATAAAACTTATTGGTAAAGGTAAATGTATAGATAAATATACAATATTCTTATAATAAACCAATGACAATAAGTGTGCTAATGGCCTGACAGCATAGATGTATATTGTGATAATAGCAATGTAAAGTGGAGAGAGAGAAAAACATAGTTTCTGCGGGTAACTGAACTGTTATCAGCTTAGTATGCTCCACTAAACAAAGATATTTTATATAATTGTCATGGCAACCACAAAGAAAGAATTTATAAAAGCTACATAAAAGAAAATCAGGGAACTCCCACCATGCCTGGTCACCAGGTCAACGTATCACCAGGTCACCATTCCCCTGTTCTGGGACCAGCCCTAGTTCCACTGCTCCAAACTTCACATCTTCTTTGCTAGCTAGTTAGAATCAGTCCATCTGGCTCCCATTGTCCCTCCTTGGGCCTTGCCTCTTCCTGCTGAAGTTGTTGGTGAGCACCTGACTAACTGGGAAGTTAACCAGATCCCATCCCCCTAGGTCAACATTCACTGCCCTGGGAATAGCCCAGTTATCGATCTCCAGGGCTTACACCTTCTCTTCCGAGCTAGTTGAAACCAGTTCATTTGATCCCCATCATCCTGACTTGGCCCTAGGTTCCTTAGTCCTGCTGCAGAACTTAATTTTTGGAAATTTTCTTCTATAATCCTGTTGATTATAAGTGGTCAATGCCACTTACAAGAGGTTCTTCTCCTTTCTCTTTGCCTGTGATGTGCAATTTTGGTCTTTTCATGGTGTCCTTCATTTTCTGTATGTTCCATTCCACTGTTTAAAATTTTTTAAAAATATTCTTTCAAATTCCTCAGCTTCATCCAGTCTTGATGTTCTCTTTTTCATTTCATTTATTCTGTTGATAAGGCTTTTTCCTGTATTTCAAATTGGCTTATTGAGTTGTTCTTTTTTAATATTTTATTTATTGCTTTTAATTTATATGTATGAGTGTATTGCCTATATGTGTGTAAGTGCACCTGTATTGTGTAGTCCCTGAGGAGGTCAGAAGAGGATGTTGGATCCCCTAGCACTGGAGTAACAGATCACTGTTATCTATCATATGGGTGTTGAGATTCGAACCCAGGTCCTCTGTTGAGCCACCTCTCCATCCTCAACTTACTGAGATTTTCAATACCTCTTCATTTCAGCCTGAATTTTTTTCAATATTTCTATTTCTTTCATGAACTCACTTTCCACATCCTGAATTTGTCATTTCATTCATCAGTATATTTTCATTTCCTTGAGCTTCGGTCAGGAGTTTATTCCTATCCTCTTTGAGTTTTTTAAGTTGTTTGTGTAGTCTTTACATTTATTGAATTTCTTAAATTAAGGAAAGATGTATGCATACAGATGTAAAAAGCACAGAGAATACCAAGCAGACAGACCCTCCTCCAAAATGCATACCATAATGAAATGTTAAATGTACAGAGTAGAGAATGCTGAAAGCTTCAAGAGAAAACAGCAAGCAACAAATAAAGGAAAACCCATCAGAATTCCAGATGACTTTTCAGTGCAAACTATGAAAGCCAGAAGAGCTTGAACCAAAATATTCCAAGTTCCAAATGATCAAAGATGCCAACTCAGAACACTTTATCCAGCAAAACTGTCTAACAGAGTCAACAGGGAAAGAAAAATCTTGAATGTTTCAAATAGACTGAAAAAATTCATGTCCATCAAACCAGCCTTATGGAGAATGCTCAAAGCAATACCACAAACTGAGAAAAAGAATGATTATACCCAAGATGCTATAGAAAGAAAATGAATGGACATATAATTATAAAAACATAACATAAGACTAAGAACACAAACATAAAAGAAGATGATAGAAACCAACACACATCTTTGAATAACAACTTTAAATATCAATGGCCTCAATTCCCCAGTCAAATGACATAGACTAGCAGAATGAATAAAGAAACAAAATCCATCTCTTTGTGTTCTATAAGAATCTCATTTCACCTTCAAGGATAGGCAGTATCTTAGGATGAAACGGGGGAAAAAATATTCCAAGAAAATGACACTAAGAAATAAGAAGGCATTGTAATTCTAATATCTGAAAAACTAGGCCAAATTAGAATTAATCACAAGAGATAAAGAAGGTCACTTCACTGTGATCAAGGGAAAAATTATCCAAGAAGATATTACAATCATGAGCATATGTGCACCAAACTCTGGTTCACCCAATTTCATAAAAACAGTATTACAGATTTCAAGACACAGATTAATCACAACTCAGTAATAGTAGGCAACTTCAAATCTTTACTTTCTCCAATATATTGGTCAATTGAACTAAGAACAAACAGAGAAATGCCTGAGTTAAGTTGATACCATACATCAAATAGATATAAGAGGTATCCACAGGATTTTCCATCCAAACACCAAAGAATGCACATTCTATTCAGCAGCCCATGGAAGTTTCTCTAAAATAGACTACCACATACTGGGAACTGAAACAGCCTCAAAAAATAAAAATTGAAATAATTCCACGTATTCTATGAAATCACAACCTAATGAGGCTTAAAATCAATAGCAAAAGAAGTTTTCGTCACTTCATGAACTTGTGGAGATTAAAGAACACATTCCTGAGTGATGAATGGGTCAAAGAAGTCAAAACAGAAATAAAAATATTCCTGAAATTAAATGAAAATGATAACACAACACAAAAAAATCTCAATATATATTAAAAACAGTCCTAAGAGAAAAATTCCAATTTAAATCAGGAACTAAGCAAGGTTGTCCACTATCCCCACTCCTTTTCAATGCAGCACTTAAAACTCATGCTACAGCAATAAGACAAGATAAGAAAATTAAAGGGTTACTAATCGGAGAATAAAAGGTCAAATTATCCCTATTTGCAAATGATATGACATACATATGATATACATAAGAGATCCAAAAATTTCTACCAGAAAACATCTAGAAATGATCAATGCTTTCAGCAAAGTGACAGGTCACAAAATCAATATAAAAAATCAGTAGTCTTTCTATATACAAATAACAAGGAATGAGAGAATTGAGAGAAACACATTTGTAATAGACTCAAAAAAATCTAGGAGTAAACCTAATTAGAGAAATTAAAGCACTCATCTGTGACAAAAAAACAATCCTGACCACAAACAGCAATGCCAGAAGAACTAATATACCAGACCTCAATCTTTACTACAAAGTTACAGTCATAAAACAGCCTGGTATTGGCAAAAATAAAGACTTGTAGATCAGTGGAACAAGGTAGAAAACCCAAACATGAGTGAACACAATGGTAACCACCTTATGTTTGACAAAGGTGTCAAGAACACACACTGGAGGAAAGGCAGCATCTTCAACAAAAGGTTTTGGTAAAATTGTATGTCTGCCTGTAGAAGAATGAATTTTGATCCTTAATCTTTCACTTTGTACAAAAGTCAACTCCAAATAAATCAAAGACCTCAATGTGAGGCCCAAGACACTGAAGTGTCAGAAGAAAACATAGGCAGTATCCTACAAGATATAGATATAAGAAAGGACTTTGTAAATCTAATATCAGTTGCTCAGGAATTAAGGTCAGCAATCAAGAAGTGCTGCCTCATTAAACTGAATGCTTCTGTACAGCAAAAGAAGCAATGAAGGAAGTAAAGTGAAAACCCACAAAGTGGGAAAAGCTTCACTAGTCACACATCTGATGGGGATTTAATATGCAGAATGTATAAAGAACTAAAAATCAAAGACTCAGGAAAATAAATGACAAAATTAAAATATTAGCTATGATTCTGAAGAGAGCTCTCAAAAGAAGACATAAAGATAGCTTAGAAGTACCTTAAAAAGTGTTCGATAGACTTAGTGATTAGGGAGATGCAAATCCAACTGTAAGATTTCATCTTACTCCAGTCAGACTGACTAAGATCCAGGGAACAAATGATAACAAATGCTAGAGAAGATGTGGGGAAAAGGGAGTGCTCATTACTGCTGTGGGATTGCAAACTCATGCAACCACTGGGGAAAGGAGTATGGAGAACTCTTTAAAAAACTAAAACGGAACCTGCAATGTGATCTGGCTATATCACTCCTTGGCATATACCCAAAGGAGTGCACTTCAGAGATACTTGCACAGCCATGTTTGTTGTTGCTCATTTCACAGAAGCTAAGAAATGGAAACCAAAATTTCCCTCAGCCAATAAACGGGTAATGAAATGTGGTACATTTACACGAGAGAGATCTACATGGTGATAAAGAAAATTGAAATCATGAAATTTGCAGGTGAATGGATAGAACTAGAAACTATTACACTAAATGAAGCAACACAGACTCAGAGAAATGATGCTGTTCTCTCTAATTTGTAGATCTTGGCTTCACATTGTTAGACGTAGGTATTCATCTTGACGTAAACACAGGGAGCAGGAAATATAAAGAAACCATGCTGGTGAAGAGAAAGAAGGATCCTAAGAGATGGGCAGTAGGAGACGCGTGTGTTATCAAGTGGAAACCAGAGAAAACCAGGCAGTTTAATGAGAGAAAGAGAGAGAGAGAGAGAGAGAGGTTCGAATCCTAGCACCCACATGATGGCTAACAACCTAGTTACTGAGGATTTGATGCCCTCTTCTGGCCTCCATGTGCATTGCATGAAACAGGTGCACTTAACATGCAAGCAAAACACAACACATTAAACAAAAGTTGAAAATTCAAAATTATATAAAAAACAAAATAACAATCTTCCAGGCAAGACATGTTACCAGTGTAATAGCATCATTAATGTTGTGGGAATAACTAACTATTCTATGATTAGATTTGAAGCTAACTCCATGAGAAGAAACCTATGTCTAGTGATGTAAACTCAACTAACAACCTGGCCTTGAAGAGATTGTAATCCTAAGTGGGAAATTTATTGCTGTTATTTAATTGAATTCCCACAGCATCAAACTGCCTTCTAAATATCTGTGATTATACCCACAGACAGAACTCTTCTCATCCATATTCAGAGAAGCTTCTCTTTGTAGTGAATGGGAGAGAATTCAGAGACTTCTTGCTGCCCAAGATGCTTAGAATAAATGAGAACTGAGGACTCAGTCATAAAGGAAATATTTACAGCCCCCTCCTCTGTGTCTCAGGGAATGTTGTAGAAAAGGCAGGGCAAGTACCAACAACCAGAAGACAGAGTTAAGTTCCAGGAAATGCCATTACTGCAGCCATGAACTCCCAACTGCGATTATCTGCATTGGTCCCATCAACAATCAGTCTTGGAGCGGGAGGGTCTTTGGGCTGTTGCTATTGTACAGTATTATCTATTGATAGATTCTGGGAGAGTGGGAATCACTGTCTTCAGTTGTGTATCCACTGCTGAACCCATTCAGCTCCAGTGAGGATTTCCAAACCCATGATCACCCAGATGGCCCCTATTAAACTCAATGGGCCACAAAAATCAAATGAACAGGCGTGAAGAAGAAAAGGAAATTTTTAATGAAGGCAGGGGTTAGACAAGGACAGTGGGAGATGGTTGTGGGTGACTCGTCAACATGCATTATGCACATTAATGAAACTGTTAAAGAGCAAATTTAATTAGTAAAAAAGGTAACAAATAGGGATAGAACAATAAATATAAGTATGTGAAAGGATGAAATTGGACCTTTGTCTTAAACCACAGAGATCAATTCCAAATGCAGTAAACGTAAAGTTTTAGAAAAAAAATTGTAGAATTTGTCATTTTTCATGATGATGACGCTGACAATGACCTCAAGGATATAACACCAAAGCATAAATAGTAAAGGGAAGCAGACAAGGGGACATGTCCATGGAAAGCTTCTTCAGAGGAAAGGGAAAAGTCAGTGGAGCCAAAGGGCAAACTATAAACTCAGAGCAAACATTTACAAACCACTGTGTGTGAGAGGTTAATTTTTAAAATATGAAAGAAAGATGTACACTTCACTTCAAAAAAATGGAGTAAGGCATTGAATAGACATTTCTCCAATGAAGAGCCCATAGCAAGACATGTAAGAACCCAAGACCATGGTACAGTGGCTTTGCCATCAGATGCGCCTCCTAATAGGAGTTAATATAGCAAAGGATCGCTTAGGTCAGAAAAGTCTTTCACAGCTCCATCAGTATGAGTGCTGAAGGGAGTGATGGGTGCAGTAAGTAAGTAAGGCAAGCCATATGCAGAATGAGTCTATCCAATAAGACTAATGCTCTTCCCATTCACATACAACTTTTCCAACATGCCTAGAACATCCAATGTTCTTTCACAGAAAAATAACTGGCTTGTGCTACTGCCAAAGTGAGTGCTCAGAAATGAGTCTAGCAAGCTGGGTCTTAACTAGAAGAAACTACTTGGAATCTCAAAGCCATCTTGCATATGGACTCAAGAAGAAAATAATGTGACTGAATCAGCTTAAGTGACAACCTCAGATCCCCTCATCCACCTGATAAGTGAGCTTCCTGGATGTGTGCACGGACGCCATGAGTATTCTCTTTCCCTTTTTCTCTCCTCTCTCTCTCTCCATGTCTCCCTTACCCTGTCACTAGTGCTCCAGTTCTCTTCTTTCCAGCACTTGGCAGCTGAGCAATCTACTAGCCATTACCCAGAGTCGGAATATTTCTGCTTCTCAGCGCATGCTCATTTTACATAAAGATGAAAGCCATGATGTGCCACTAAAATATTGCCGATTTAGTTTTCTGTTATCCTTCAAATTGTCTGCCAAGGGAAGTTTTGTGTAGCCACCATTTCCTTCCAGCCATTGCTCAGATAGTGTTACACAGTCACCTGAAGCTGCAGCTGTGCCTAGACACTCCCAACCCTAAACTAGCAGGAAATCAAGAACTACCCTTTGGAGCAAGGAGTATGAGAGAAGATATGCCTGCAGGAAAAGGAACCTTGGGCATCTCAGTCATCTTTTCATGGGATTTTTTTTGTCCCCCATGCATATTAAGTCCCAGTCCTTCATATCTTATTTCCATTTTATAGGCATAATTCTGTACATGCCCAATTTCATGGTCTAGTGCATACAATAATACCTATTTCTTATGTATCAAAGATGATTTTGCAGACTCCTTTGGTATATTCTGGATAAAAGACCAGTACATAATCAGGGCTCAGGGGCAATCCATGCTTTTGAAATGGATCTGTGAGAGCAGCCAAGGCGTAGCAATTTCTGACATCAATTATGGGCTTTATCTTCATTCTCATATTCCTCGCCTGTAGGATGTATATTTGCATCTGTGTGTTCCAGGTATTTCCAATACTATTGGGTCTACAGGATTTGAAAAGGAGTGTCCAACTGCATTGCATTCCTGCTGTGGACTATGTCCTTTTCCTCTGCCTCCAAATGTCAGTCTTACAGCTAAATATTAATGTATCCATCCTAGGAATATACCCAAATGTGACACACATTGATTGCAAAATTCAAAAACTTATACTGAGCATTGCTTCTGTCTCTGTACTAAAGGGCATGAGGCACAGCAAGCTTCAGATTACCATGATACAGGTTTCTGGCTTTTAAGAAGTTTATCTGCTATGCTCTGTCAATATTTCTACTAAGCTGCTAAGAAGCTTATGACCCCTTGCATGTAGGCGCAATGGAGTTATTAAAACAAAGCACTAGCTCAATGCTATGCTATAGACATCAAGATCAATATACGTTTCTTTGTGGAATGCACCCTTACTACAAGACTGTTAGAAGTGAGATATTGGAATGGGAAAAACTGGCTCTGTCTTGAATAACAACTACTTCATGTGTTTCTCTCTTTTTCTTCAAGTAATTGATGATTTCCTTCAAAAAGTTGGAAAGTTACTTCTGTTTGTAGGAATCTGAGGAACTTTGGAGAGCTTTCAGATTCATCCAATGCTTTATCCTGTTTCTCAAAATTCCATTCCTTAACCACCAATGCCGTTAAAGTAGAAATGTGTGCCATTTGTTTACCTAAAAACAAATGGCTTTTTGTTTACCTAAAAGCAAGATGTAGGCTTCCCACAAATTCCTCACTATGACAGGAGAGAAGGGATCAGCTCAAACCTTCTCTTCTGTAGTGCGGTGTGTATTCCTTACAGTGTGCTCATAGGTCTAAACTTCTTACTTCTGTGATTGTTTCCTCAGACCAGAAAAAAGCAGGATACTGTCCATATTTTATAATGACTGCAAGCATTATGATTTCTCTCCATCTTCTCTGCAATGTCTTTCAGCAGAAGTAAACATGAATGCAGGTAATCAGAGCACCAGCATCTGACATTATGAGTGAATAGGAAATGGAGATGTATCCAAAACATATGCGCTATTTCTTCTTAAACCGGATCAAGTTCAGGAAGATCCTGGGATAAGAGATAAACTGCTTGAGAACCACCAAGATTCGTGTTGCACAACAGATGTGAATGCAGAAAATTTACTCATTATAAATTGCTTGGTTTGTTGGTTTTGGACGAACACCTGAAGGAAAGCCAAGGAACAAAAGGAGAGTATGGACTCTATCTCACCTGAATTCTGATCTACTTAGGATAGAAAGGAGAGATCATAAGACACTGTAAGAGTCTCCACGAGACAGTTTGAACTAACTAGTGTCACTCGGATGCTTTTCTTTCCAAATCTACTTACATCAAGACATGGCAATGGGAGGATGAAGATGTGAACATTTTTATGTGAATCTGGCAACTTCAGGGTTTACCATGGGAAAAAAACCCTGTAAATTCCAGAAACATTCTCACCTACATTTGAGGCAGGAGGTAGAGTTGGTAATGCTCTGCAAGAGCTTCATAATTATCAGGGGATTACAAGGAGTCAGAAATATAAAACCTTGGAGGAGTTTTTGGGATCTTATAAACACAATTCCAGGGACTTCCAAGAGTAGAAATGGGTTACAGGAATATGTTCTGTGTTGGGGAAGACATAAGAGTTGGTGAAAACTTTGTCATTAAAATCACCCTTTTAGGGTTGAGCATTTAACTCACTGGCAAAGCACTTGCTTCACTAGCACAAGGTCATGGGTTCAGTCTCCTTCAGTGAAGAAAAGAAGAAATAACCCAATGAAGCCCACAGAATGGGGAGGACCTAGGGAGCATGTTTGGAGTGCTGTGTTGAAGTCAGTCATTACGGGTGCAACAACTGTTTTCATTTCAACTTTGTTCCCTCAACAATAAATAAATTCCACACATTGTGATGAACTTGGAACAGAATCACCTGCTACCAAATATACAACTTGAGAGAAATCAGAAAGTCATAAAAAGATCTTGAGGCCCAAATAAACCCCAATTGCACCGAACACCTCCCTCTTTCTAGCAGTTTTATGGCTTCATAAACATTTTTTTGGTGCCGGGTTCCATAATGAATTCCATAAAAGAATATTTTAGCCTACCAGCATCATTGTCCAGAATCCTCAGCAACAGAACTTTTTATGTGACCAGACTAGAGTACACCATGGTCAGATAGTTGTTTTAAAACATACACAAAATTCTTCCCTATCATAAAAGCAAACACAGGGTTTTGTTTTCATTGACCTGCTGTTCTTTGTTCTTTTGCATTAGTTTAGTTTTCAGCGTTAAAATAGTAACATGATGACTAAAATACTACTGACAGATTTTTGCTCCCTTACATCATGTATGAGGAATGCCTTAAAATTATAATTGAAAGAAACTTCTGGATGGTCACATAAGGGCCAAAATTCTAGTCTAAGCACATTGCATTGCATTACATTAAAGTTATTTAGTGAATTTTGTAAAAAAAAAATAACCACAAATAAATCTCACCAAATACAAAAGGTTCTGAAGATTAATTATGAATGCACATAGTCCTGCAATTCATCATTAATTTTAGAAAAATGCTCCCGTCAGCTAGCACACAAAAGTCTAATTTGGAAATGCCATTAACATTCTTTTTCACAGGAATGCATTACAAAGCACAGCTTAGTGACAAGAAGTCCTGGTACCATCAGTGACTGCAAGATAATTTACAGATACGTTTATGTTTTGATTTTCCTCTAATAAGAGGGAATAAAAACTGTTTTCTTTCTAGTATGCTCCCGCATTGAAATGTTTGGCTGTCCTTTGAGTCCTGGAAACAGACAGATTCCATGGTCTTCAAGTCAGATATAAATGACTAGAGCTAGAAAAACACTTGAGCCCAGATGTTGACACCAGCCTCCCTCCCAGGGCAGCACAAGGAGCCCGCATCTCAGGAAATCAGAGAGGAAAGGAAAGGAGGGAAAACTAAACGAAAAAAATAGAAATGAAAAGAAACAAAGATGAAAGAGGAGGGATTTGAATTTATAGATGGGAGAGCAAGTGGTTCAGACAGCAGAGAAGCAAAGAAACAGACTCCGTAAGATGAGCTCACAGAGAAGATGGTCAGTAGAGTAGACACAAAGAATAATGGCCTAACATCCAGAGCTGGGTAACAGCTTGATTTTTCCTTGGCCCAGACCTTTAGCAAAACTTCATTCAAAAAGCTGACGTCTATTTCTGCACCAATACAGGGAAGCAACCTGCTTCTTTTCCTATTAAACTAGATGGTTTGTGTAGTTCAGAGTGTTTTAAGTTTTTAGAAACTTTCTTGGAGGTGAAGGGCACAGAGGCCTGTTTTTTCCACGTTGTGCTTTTGATTGTGTGATTTATGAGAGCGGTAGCGATGAGATCCTCCACGGGACCATGCAGAGAGATATGAGAACCACCAGGCCCCACGACAGCCTAAGCTACGGGAACTGGGAGCAGCAGTGAGTCTTAGTACTTAGAGAAAGGAAACCGGCTGTGCTCGGGTGCAGCTGTGCACATCTGTAGGCTCACATTGATCAGAAAATGCTTGTCTTCACAATAGCCAGGAGCTCCGCAGAATACAGATCTTTCTGACATTTTTGTCTGCATTACTTAGTTTTGTAGTTTATTATGTGACCATAAGAATGGAAAAGGTCACTCGAAATATGACGGAATTTAATTTCTCACAACCCTTGAGAAGTGAGTCAAATTTAATTTAATTTAGTGAAAGAAGGGTGCCATGACCTTCCTTACAATAGAAGTCACATCCTCCATCTTTCTTACACCTTTGAACAATCTACAACACTGTGGACACCATAATTAAAATTCCCTTTTAGCTAAAACACTTAGCGTATTAGAATGAGTTCCTTCTTTAAATGTGAAATATTAGCAAGAAAAGGAAAAGACTTGCTTAGATAAAATCCTTCTGTAAATATACTGAAAAATCTTTTTTAGTAGGAAATTAAGTGAGATGACATTTCAAGTCATTGCATCGTGAAGGAGGCAGTCAAGGAGTCAGATGGAGTCAGCCTGAGAGCACTTGGTTCCTAAAGCAACTTTTAGAGCAAATGAGAGACTAATATGAGCACCAAAGTGAGCAAAGTGCAGACAGCAAACAGGTCACCTGCTTCACTTCTAGGTGTGAAAAAGGCAAGGTCCTGGAAGAGGACTAAAATTACATGGAATGATATTTATCCAGCTTAGATTTCTGTATAGACCTTAAGAAACAGGGGGGTTAGGAAACTGCCAATATCAGAGGGCACACTACTCTATTCCTTCCCTGATATTTTTTTAATTTTTATTTGTTTGTCAAGCTATCTTTCCAGATTCAATAATGCTTCTTCTTTTTATTGATATATTCATTGTACACAGTGTTGGGTTTCATAAAGACAATTTCTTTCATGTATCCCATATATTCGGATCATAATCACCTCCTCCTGTTCTACTCATCCCTTTGTATCTCCTGTTAGTCTCCTTCCTTACTTGGTCCTAGTCTCTCTTTTGCTTTTATATCAAATTTATAAAGAATTTAAGGACCCACAAATAAGAAAACATTGTGTTTGCCATTCTGTGTTTGGTTTTCTTTCTTTTTAAAAAAATTTAGTTAGTTAGTTAGTAAATGAGTTTGTAGATAGATAGATAGATAGATAGATAGATAGATAGATGATAGTCCATGTATGTGTTCCTGCATGAGTTTGTTTTCCAGATGTGTGCAGGTACTAGTGGTAAAGAAAGCATTAGGAACTGGAGTTACAGGTGGTTATGAGACAACTGATGTGGGTACTGAAAACAGAACCTAGGTTCTCTGCAAAAACAGTAAGCACTCAAATACTGAGCCACCTCTTCCGCCCCTAAATATTTATTATTATTATGTGTATGTGTGTGCATGATGTAGGGACTCACACATGTCACAGTACACATGTGGACATCAGAGAACAGTTTTGTGGAGTCAGCTTTCTCCTTTGCCTTTATGCAGGCTCTCCACAGATAGAACCCCTGTCTCAAAGCTTGTGCAGTAAAAAAGGCCTTTCCTGATAAGCAACCTCACTGGCCTCCATATTTTCTTAATATTATGATATCGAACTGCATTAATTTTCCAACAAAAATATAGTTCATTCTTCTTTATGGTTGAATAAAATTTTATTGTACAAATATCTCAAATCCTTATCAATCTGTTCTGTAAAAATAATTTGACTACCGTGGATACTATAGCAAAAAACATGGATGGGTAGGTGTCTCTGTAGCATGTTGACTTGGAGTTCGTGATGCATATTCCCAGATGTAGATGGGTCACATATAGCTAATATTTAGTTTTATGAAGAAGCTCCATATAGATTTTCATAGTTCTACAAGTAGTTTACAAGTATTCTCTTTTCCCAACATCTTCCCCACATTTGTTGAGTCTGTGTTTTATTGTTGTTGTTTTTTGTTCTGCTTTGTTTTATTTTTCTGAGTCAAGCTCTCAAAATGTAGAACAGGATGCAGGCTGACTTTGATATCATAGATATTTTCCTGCCTCTACCCCTAAGTGGCAGGATAAAGGTCTGTGCCACCGCATTCCTGGGGAATCTGTGTTTCTTTCCTTAATCGTAGCCATGTTGACTGGGTCAATATGAAATCTTAATGCTCTCTTAATATGCATTTACCTGTTAGCTAAGGATGTAAAATTTTTATCCTTATTGGCTATTTGCATTTCATCTTAGCCTTCTGTTCATTTTATTAGCCTATCCATTGACTGGGTGTGCTGCTTTCCAGCAGTTTGGTATGGTAATTCTCAGTCATTCCCACATTTATTTATTCATTCTTTCATTCATTATCTTTTTGGGTGGAGTACTAGAATTGAGGTTATCAAGGAAATGAAATCAGATGCCTAGGTCACAAGACAAAAGAGCACAATTTCGTTAGGGTTAATTAAAAGTCATTAGAACAGGTTCTGTCCACGTATAAAAGTCATTCTCACAATAATAGATCTATTTTTTATTTTGTTCAAATTTCATGCATTTTGATCATGTTTAGTTCCCCCCTCTCTTTTCAACTCCCCTCCCAAACCCCCATTGAACTTCATTCATTCTGTCATATGATAAGGCCCTTTGAGCCATATTTGTGTCCCTAAATATCCCTCAGTGTGTGTTCATCCTCTGGAGCCCAGTCAAATTATATATCTTCACTCCCTTAATGAAGATCATCTCTCCCTCTACCAGCAGTCGTCAGTTTCAAGCAGTTATTCAGCTAAGGTTGCAGCTTCTTCCCAGCTTTCCCACTTCCATGCTGCTATTCTTGGCTGGTTTGAGCTTGTATGGATCTTGTGCACTCTGTCGCCTTTGCTGGAAGTTCATATGAGCAACTTCCCAGCCAACTGGAAAATTGCAGTTATCTGCCTCCTCTGGCCCTCACAGACTTCTCTCCGCCCCCTCTTCTGTCCCTGAGCCCTGGGTGGCAAAGTTTTCATATGGGTGTTGTTCCCAGTGAGAAGCATTCTGTGGTCTCTTATTCTTTACACTTTGACTAATTGTGACTTTCTGGGTTAATCACCATCTGTTACATGGTGAGAGGTGAGAGAAGGATTTAAGTTGTTTACATCATCTTGGTTTAATTTTAGTACATTTTGTGTCCAATAATGTATCCATTTTTTCTAGATTTTTCAAGTTATAAGAAAATAGTGCTTTCAAATTATAACATAATGTTTCTCTGAGTTTCACTGATATCTGTTATAACATCTCCCTTTTCATCTTTAATTTTCATAATTTGTGTCTTCTCTCTTTTGGCTAGTTTGTATAAAATTTTATCAATCTTTTTCATCTTTTCGAAGAAGTAATTTCTTCATTGATTATTTGTATTATCCTTTGTGTTTCCATATTGTTAAATTCTGTCCTAAATTTTATTTCTGTTTGGTCATAAGGAGCTTGGTTTGTTCTTGCTTATCTGAGACCTTAAGGTGTACCTTGCATAATTTCCTTCACATTTTATGAGTGTTTGATGTAGGCATCTAACTACTTTCATTGTGTCCTGTAAGTTCTAATGTGCTGTGTTTCCATTTTCACTAACTCTAGGAATGTTTTAACTTCTCTCCTTTTTGACCTTAGTAGCCCGTTTGTACTGCTGTGGTCATTCTCCCTGAGTTTGCATACATCATATAGTTTCCTTTTTCTACTGACTCTCTGGTCTATTTTAGAGAATATCTGTGGGCTGATGAACAGAATTATTCCTTGGCAGTTGTGTGGAATATTCTACAAATGTCTAATTTCATTTTATCTTTAATGCCATTAAACCTTGGTGTTTCTCCATTGACATTTCTTTCTGGATGACCTTTCTGTTGCTGAGAGTGGGCAATTGAAATCACTGTGCTGAGGTCAATCCAATCTGTGCTTTCAGATTCTGTAGTGTTTTTCTTATGAATTTGGGGTTGCCAATGTTGAGTGTGTATATGTTTAGAATTATAATATCATTTAGATAGATTTTTTCTGTTTAATCAGTATGCATTGGCCTTCACTATCTCTTCTGACTGCTTTTGATTTGAAGTCTGTTTTGTTACATATTAACATCAACTTTTATCACAGTTACTTTAATTATGTATTTCCATCCTTCTGCTCCGTGGCTGAGCTTGATTTTCCCACTGAAATAGATTGTAAATAACCAATTGATAATATTTTAAAATATAATCTGCAAGCCTATATTGTTTACCTGGGAATTGAAACCATTAACATTCTAAGTTATTGCTGAAAGGTAAATATTTATTCTTCTTATCTTGTTCATTTTTTACAAAATTTAGTACTTTCCTAATCTCTACTTGCATATTTACTCTTCTAATCCAGTTTATTATTTCCTATGTCCTTGTAGATTGCGTATTTCTTTCTTCAGTGTGCAGGATTCTTTCAAATGTATTTGGCACTACTTGATTAGTGGGCATGAATTCCTTTAGCTTGTTTTCATTTTAAAAAGTTATTGCTTCTCCTTCAATTATCAAAAATAGTTTTGTAAGATACAGTAATCTAAGTTGGTAGTTATTATCATTCAAAACTTAATATAAATTTTTCCTTGCCCTCCTGGCTTTTAGTGTTTTCTTGAAAATATGTTATTTTTCTGGTGACTTAGGGTCTCTCTCTCTCTCTCTTGTTGCTGTCAATATACTTTCACTGTTCATTGTGTTTAGTGTTTGAGTATAATATGACATGAGTATTTTGCTTTCTGGTCTCATCTGTTTGACATTAAAAATGCTTCCTATATCTGGATAAGCATTCTCCTCCTACACTGGGGACAATGTATACGATTATTGTCCTGCAGGTATACTCTATGTCCTCAGCTTTAAAATCTCCTTCTGTTCTTAAGATTTATAGACTTGACTTTTTAAACTATGCCCCATAGATGTCTCATCTTGTTAAGATAATCCCATTAATTTGTCCATGTCATTGTTCTAATTCATCTCTCTTGTCTTCAAGACCTGAGATTCCATCTTTCTCATGATCCATTCTATTAATGATGCTGTCCATGGAGTTTTATTATTTCACTTACTGACTTTCAAATTTTTCTGTATGTCAGTTTGATTGTTTGGGGGAGTCCTATTTCTGTTTTGAATTTCAGTTTCATATCCTTTATCAGATTTTTTTTATTTCATTCATTTTTTTGTTTGTGTTTTCTTTAATTCAGGAATTTATTCATGTCTTCTTTGAATTCATTGAAAATTTGAATAGCTATTGTCTTTAATTCATTTTTCCATCTAATTCACTCTCACTCATGGCCATTGCTAGGGAACTAGTAAGATTCAGAAGTGTTGTGTTGCCTTAATTTTTCATGTTTCTTGTTTTTCTGTATTGGGACTGGTGCATTGGGGATTAGGTCATTGGCTGAATTTTTAAAATTATGTTTACTTTCATTGGAAGTATTTGCAATGTTCAAGTGGAACCATTTATAGTAGGATTATGGTGCCATTTGTCAGAGCTGGACTAGGGCGTAGTTCAGCATTTAATCCTGAGGCACACATACTCAGGATCCTGAGCTTATTCCTCAGTATGATGCTTGTGTAGGAATGACTTTTTAAAATGGACAGAAGCTGGACTAATGACTTTAATTAACCTTGGAAAACTCACAGTACCACGTGCTCTTGTAACCTGGTTACCTGTATTAGTTACATTTAATTGCTGTGATAAAAACATTGAACAAAACCAACTTAGGAAGAAAAGGACTTTAAGTTGGCTCTTAGTTCTTAGTCCATCATCTAGAGAAGCAAAGGCAGGAACTCAGGGCTGGAACCTGCAGGTAGGAGCTAAATTCCAGACTATGGAGGAATGTTGTTTACTGGCTTACTCTCCTGGCCTGACTTCTTCTTTCTTTTGTAATTGAATTTTTGTGTAGTTCATGAACATTTCATTCAATCTTAATCAATTTTATGCCCCTTTCCTCAATGAAAGCTTCCCAAAATGGTCCCGCCCCTGAAGTCACACACTCTGTCATTTGTGTTAAGGCCTATTGTGTCAAGTTAGTGCCCCTGAACATCCCTCAGTGCACATTCATCCACTGAGATCTAGTCAGCCTAGCCAGAGTCTCTCCCTTTAAGAAGATTACCTCCTCCCCACCCTACAGTAATCAGTTGCCGATATTTCCTCAGCAAAGTTTGGGGTCTGCTGCCCATTTCCCCATTTCCATGTTTGGTTTTTGTCTACTTGAGTTTGCATGGGTCTTGAGCATTCCAACACTATTGCTATAGGTTCATATGAGCAGGGTCCCAAGAGCATGTAGCATTCTATTTCCATATGGTCATGCACTTCCTCCCTGGCCCTTATAATTTTTCTACAATGGCCCCTGTGCCCTGGGTGAATGAAGCTTAATATAGGAGTCTGGTTCAGGGACCCACACTCTGTAGACTCCTAATATCCATGCTTTGGCCATTTGTGACCTTGTGTTCCTGGCCATCTGTTGCATGAGGGAACTTCATTAATGAGAGTTGAGAGATTCATTAGCATCCTCTCTACACTTGTTCTATGTTATGTGAGCCTTGTGTGTAGAGGTTGCATTATAGTTGTGCCATTTATGCTTGGGCAAATCACAGACAATGTCTGGGTGTAAACAGCTGTGGTACTCAGTAATAGTCTTTGTCTGGTGCAACAGAAGCTTCTTTGATGAGTAATTACTAGGATATCTGACTGTAAATAAACATATTTTGCACTTAGTAAGAAGTTACATTAGTCTAGGATATGACAGCCTTTGGGATTTCCGTATGATCTATGACCTCTTCAGCCATGTGTATTTGACCATGATTACGATATCACACATGAGTTTCCTCCCATTGAGTGGGCTTTAAGTTCAATTAGGTAGTCATTCATTACCCCCAAGATAAAAATGCCACTACTACACCAGTGTCTCAGTCTGACTTCACCACCCACAATAGGCTGGACCCTCCCATATCAAGCAACAATCAAGAAAATGGCCCACAGACATGGTCGCAGACCAGTCCAACAGAGGAAATTCCTCAACTGAGGTTCCCTCTACCCAGGTGTGCCAAGTTGAGAAGTGAAGAAATCCAACACAGCACCTGACCTTGATTCCTAGAAACTTCAATGTATTACTTCCAAGATAATGAATGACTATGAGTACGCTTGAGGATTAACATATCAAAGCACTGAAAGGTAGTACATATCTTCAGTGAAAATGAGAAGGATTGCTTGATCCAGTGTGTATAAGATGCTTTAGAACTAGGGATGACAGGGCAAGATTGTCTGATAAGAGTAGATCTAAGTTTATAGTTCCCAAAATTTATGCTGGAGAAACAATACTGAATTAAAGAATAAGTGAGACCTGAACTGTTCCACAGAACAGTTCCAGAGCACAGTCTCTGTTTCTCTCTCTGTCTTTCTATTTCTATCTCTGTCTTTCTCTCTCTCCTGTTTAAGATGTTTATTACTGAAAGTACTGTGCAGTTTTCTGTAGCTCTTTATCTTATGATGTGGTTCTGACCCTCTGCCTTTGCACTCCCTCTTTTGGAGAATAAAACACCATTCAGCTGGGGCTCATTCCACAGAACTGACTCTTGACTCTTTTGATTTTTGTTCTTCTTGGCAAAGTTTCCTATTTCACTCTTCAGACTACTGTATTTTCTTGTGTTCTGCATCTCTTAGGATGGCTACTTTCAAACTATCCTTAGTTGAGTCCCCAGAGAGTCTAGGAGTTTCTGTGGAAGGGTTGTTGGCCATCTTTGAGCACTTTATCAACATCCTTTTTAACATGCTATTATTTGTCACCTTGACCCGTTGTCCTCAGAATCTCTTGAATGTATATCACCAGTAAAATCTTTAGACATAAGATCAAAGTACTAATAGATAATAATGTGGTTTATTTTATTTAAAGACAAGCAAAAAAGAAAACTATCCCAGGATTATTATAAAACTGATTTATATAAAATCATTGAATATGAATAGCAAATATTGATTACTAATCTTACAAATTTCTAGGAAAATGATGGAAGGGATATTTTCAATCTTTTATCTATTAAAACCAAGGTTATATTTTTATTTTCAGATAAAGTTCACATTAAGGAGTATATTTAAAATATTCCCAGAGGTAATACTAAGTAATTCCATTCATCCACATAATATATAAAATTAGAATATATAACAGAATTCTAAAGTAACTAACCTAATTGAACATTTACTACATACATATTTAAACATTATACATCAAACAGTACATATTTAAACATTATGCATCATTTTTATATTCAAAGTAACCTCATTATATATTAACTTATTTTACAGAATAATAAACTGCGTCTGATATTATCAGCAGCTCTAAACTAAGTGATAGACCTGAATACAAACAAATGTAAATCATATTTAACTCCTAAAATCATATGAGATTCCACATTCATTATGTATTCAGAATATAAATGTATGATAATACTGTAATAATAAGGAATAAGGTATAACTCACAATCTCTAAGACCCGTATGGAGTCTACCATGGAGGCCAGCCTTCCCCATAGATACCTCTTTCTACTATTTCATTCATCATTTATTTGCTGATCACAGTTGCTGAATTCCTCCTCAGGCAGATCAATGGACCATGGAGTGTTCAGCAATAAACAACTCAAACGAGGTCCATGTTCCTATGAAGATTTTGTGGAGTATTTTTTTTAAATTAGGGGGACCAACAATAAGCCATTAGTATAAAAGCTAAAGTAGCTCCAGATGTGATAAGGATGAGAAGAGCTGGACGGAATGCTGTCATTGGAGGGAGGGGAATTACCTCTTAATATTCAATTTTTGATATTTAATTTTCATTTTTAAAATTAACTTCCAAAGAAATAGCTTTCCATATGGGGTTCTGAGACGTAGTTTATTTTGCTTGCTCTCCCCATCTTCTCTTTGCCCTCTGCTTCTCCACTGTACCTTTCCACCCCGAGTCTTCCCCCTTCTGTTTTCACATCTTCCCCAGTCCTCTATTTATGTTTCCTTATTTTTTCTGGCCCCACTGGCTCCTTCCCAGCTTCCTGGTCTTTACCCATATTTATTCCCTCCCGCATATCGGTATTTAACAGTCAGAAGCTAGGATACATACAGCATATGAGAGAGAAGAGCAAGCTGTTTCTGGATCACTGTGCTTTTTGGTCTTCCCAGTTCTATCCACTGCCCTTCACATTTCATTTTCTTCAAGGCTGCATGAAATTCCATCATGTAGATGTAGCACATATTCATTACACATTCATCAGGTAATTTACTTTCAAGGAATAGCAGTTGAGAAGTCAACTTGAAGCAGTTATCTGAAAGAAGGGAGGAAGACTCAAGTCTTTCAATATTCCTACCTCAAAACACAATGTAAACACTCACATAATTCGACAAGGAGATTCACTCTAAACAAAGTGCTAAGTGAGGAGTGGAGAGATGGCTTGGTGGTTAAAAGCACTGACTACTCTTGCAGAGGACTGAGGTTGATTCCAGCACTGACATGGCGGCTAAGAACTGTCTTTAACTCCAGTTAAACTCCAGTTCCAGGGGAATTTGACACCCTCTTATGACTGCTATGGACATTGCATGACACAGATGCACTTACACACATGCAGCCAATACACTCATACATGTAAAATAAAAATAAAAATAATAAACATAATAATTAATATAATGAATATTATTAATAATAAAAATAATAAAATATAAATAATAAACAAAATATTTTTAAGTATATTAAGAAACCCCAAGGATAATCCATATGACAAGACAGCCTACTTGTTCACTTTGACTCTAGAAGTGCAGAATCCCTTTAATGTTCCTTAATAAAAGGGTGATTAAAATATCAGTGTACTGATTTATGAGATGGCTGTACTGTACAGAATATAGCAATAATTTAAGTTAATCTATACATGAGATTTTCTAGATTTGGTAGGATGAGAGACTGGGTATATGAATGTTATTTTTATTTGTTCTTGTTTGTATATTGGGGTTAAATATTTATGGATTATCTATAGCCTTCTTGTAGCAGGTGGTAGAAATAATCTTGTGGACAAGTCTAAGTCTAGCAGGAAAGAGGCCAGGATGTGTGTAGTAGGGTAACATATCACCCTGGTAATAGGCGGGAAGAAGGGTAGCCTGGGCTACCCATCTGCTATTCTGAGTCTAAGACATGAAAGTTTCTGAGAATCATGCCATAAATTGGATATAATTAGCCAGAGTTCTTTGGTAATCTTAGAAACAGAATCCAGTCAAAGGGTCAAATGCAGAAAGTTCAAATACTGCTCCTCAAGTGAAAACTGGAAAGACATAGAAGAAGCCAGATGAGGAAGAAGAATAGGTGAAGGAGGTATGCAACTTCAAAGGAAATCCCAGATTCACCCCAATCCTGTGGAAATCAAAAACAAAATTTTACTTGAGAGTGAATGAACTTCCTGTAGTAGCACAGAGCCGGGGCAGATAGTTTCAGGGTACCCTGTGGTAGGGCATATGAAGTTGTGGTGGTTTGAAAGAGAAAGTCCCCTCAATAGGCTCCAAGTATTTGGACATTTTGTCCCCAGTTGGTGGCGCTGTTTTGGGAGGTCTTAGAAGGTGTGGCCATGCTGGAGGAAGTATGTCACTGGGGGCGGGCTTAGAGAGTTTTTTAGCCCTGCTGGATTTCCAGTCTCATGCTGCTTCCTGTGCCTGCTTGAAGATCTGAGTTTGTAGCTTCTGCTTCTACTCCAGCCACTCTACCACCATGTCTCCCCGCCATGATGGACTTTTGCCCCTTTGGAACCATAAGCTAAATAAACTCTTCCTTTCATAAATTTCCTTGGACAGTGTTTCTATCACAGCAACGGAAAGTAAACTAACAGAAGTCTGGGCCCTTCCATTTCCCCAGGGTGCTCAACTGGTTGAGTGTCATGTTTGGAAGGTCTCAGGAAAATTAAACAATGGCTATTAGGGTGACTTGTCACATTGCAATTGACCAGGGGAGCCTGTGGGTGCCAAGCACATTTTAAATTGACTAGGGAATGACCAAGGGGGTTCTCCTTGGAGTAGGTTGTCCTCAGAGCAATGGAATGTGCTGTCTGCCATCTTCAGGGCCACAGGGGTCTGTTTTATTCCTTATAAGGTCTCAACATGCTCTTCCTTGCCTGACATGCCTGGGCTTGCCTAATCCATAGCCTTGTGGCTGCAACTGAAAACTTACAGCAAAAGCTGACAAAATGGAGAAGTCAGCCTCTAGCCGTAAGATGGAGTCCAACTTAAAATGTAGCCACTCTAGCCGGTTCCCCACACAAATTGAAGATGCAGGCATGACACATGAACCTCTGAGGAAATTTCATGTTCAAACCATGATGATTCATTCCTGACATCCAAAGCTTATATTGGTCTTATAGTGAAAAATGCATTCGGTTTATATCCAGGAGTTCCCAGAGTCTTAACATCTTCAGAATTGCTCAAAAGGCCAAGTTTAAATTCTTCTCTGAGACTCCAGGCACAACCTTAGCTCTGAGCCCGTGAAAAATTTTAAAAGCAAGTTATGTACTTCTAACATATATTTTGAAGATTAAACATTTCCAAGTGCAAGCCAGGCTGTGCAAGCCAGATAACTGGAGTTCAATCTCCAGAGCTCGTAAGAGAAGTGTAGATAACTGACTCTGGAATAAATATGCTGTGGTGTACTTCACCTGCACTCACACACAGATACACATACCATATATACATGTAATGATGAAACAAATATTGGGGAAAGAACTTCCCAGGGTCCCTGGGAGCTGAGTATATTGGAGAGATTCTCATTTTATCTCAAGGGAAAGACATTCCAAGGTATATTCTTTCATAGCTTTGAATTTCTGAAGGATGGAGTCTGGGAAATTCCCGAGGTGTACTCAGGGTGTTGTTCCCACTGTCCTGATGCTAAGTGCTTGACTTTCTTTTAATGGCACTAATCTTTTCTGGAATCCTGCTTCCTTCATCCCAACTTTACAGTCTTTTCTGATCAATGTCAATCTTTCTGCTATGCATCTGCTCCCTTTACTCACTGGCAAAGTAATTAAGAGATGCCAGGATTAACCATGTCATGGTGTGAATGAAAGCTGGATGTCGTACAGATTTCTTCACCAGATCGGTTAGTTTATCACCTTTAAATCAATCCTCTCAAAAGCTCTCAGGATGAAAAAAAAAAAGGAAACAAGAAATTCTTTGCCTAAGTGTACCACAAGTGACTTCTCGTCCACTTCCCAATAGAGTCTTTATTTCTATCTGAAAGCTGAAAGTATTCTGCTCTGAGTTCACACCACAAGTGCCATTAAGACAGGCTTACAGCACTCTAGAGCTTTCTGTATAGCCCACATGTCCAAACTCTTCCAAATTCCTTCTTCAGTCCATTTGCAGAGGTAAAAGAGCCATGTGATCAGGTTTATTCTCACAATAACCCCACTTCTCTGGTACCTATTGCCAGTCTTTTGTGTTAGATGGCTTTCCACAGTGTTAGAGTACCAAAAAGACTTAAGAGTAATTGGTCAAGACTATAAAATCTCCGCCTGTCTGATGACCCATCTTTCCAGTTTCACTGGTCAATTACTTGACCACAGACCACCCCCTAGGAAGGCAGATTGACTTTAAATCATGCTGTCACCTAGGGATAGTAAACTTTTCCTGCTTTCAATCACCCCTCCTTGCACAGTGCTTCTGAATCCAGTCATAGACATGTAGTTCTGGGTAAGGCTTCCTGATCTTCTGAAGAATTCAGAAAAACGTAATCCCTCATTTCATCATATTCCTTTTATGAACATACTTTCTCTAATGCTTTGGGATGCCACAGCATCCTGCATTTCTTTACCTTTTCTCTAAAGCATCCTTCTCTCAGACTGGGATTAGAGACATGTGCCTCCATGTGGGTGGGTTTCTGTCTCTTAGCATGGCCCTTGTGCTTCAGCCATCCCAGAGAAAGGAAGGCAGTCAAAAAGGTCCTCAGGTGGCCCAGAGTGCTACGGGAAAAGACTTCCCGAAAGATTGTGTCAATGGACAGCTCACTTATTGAAGCCAAGGCAGGGGTTTATATAGAGAGGCCTTACTGAAGGTGGGAAAGTTAAATGTGGGGATCTTTTAGGGGCAGGGAAATTCTAGGACTGATGTGGAATTAAGGAATGGGGAAATGAAGCCCCCAAACCTGGTTTTGGTCTGTGGTGATCTTTGGGGGGAAAAGAAGATGAAGCAACTGCTGAGAAACAAGGATGTTGTACCTGCAGTGGCTTCCTGGGACCTAGGTTATAGCTTCAGGCAGAGTACATCAGGACACCTGCTATCCCCTCAAGGTCTCCAGGGTCACACTGCCGGCTCAATGCCTTTACACAATAGGCCCAGTTCCCACACCACCATGCCCAGAAATCTTTTTTTTTAATCCATGGTCCTGCACCCCTAGAAAACAACACCATAAGCCAATAGACCTATACCATCTCACTGTAACTTATACTTATCATCATGTTTCCATAAATGGCCATGTGATCTTTGCTCTCTGGTATTTTCGAAACTAAAAGCCAAATGCATCACATTCCATAAATATAAACCTGAAAATATTCTCATGTGAGAATGCTGTCTCCTCTTATCACTGTTGATTGACATGGAATTCCATCAGAGTAGTTACTGGATATTAAGCTGAACAGGAGTTGAATTGGGCTACAGGCATTATGATTGCCAAAGTGTTTCTTGTTAGCTCTTTACCCCATCTTTAATAGGCAGGACTCATCAGAGAGCACTTGAGTCTCAACACGAGTCCAATTCCAGTGCATAAGAGAAAATAAATTCAGTGTTTTCCTCCCAACATTACCCACTAAGTGAGTACTAGATGTGATATAACCTTTACAAGAATGTTTTTCTCTCATTCTTGGCATTTTAGGGAAATATCTCTTGGAAGTAACATAACTGCATTCTTTCCTCACATTGGGAATCAGTTAGGAATCATTTGCTCTTTTTTCTCTTTGATTCATTTATTTCTATCATGCAGCATTTTCTAGTTCAGTTATTCTATTCAGCCATAGGGCCGGCAATAACAGTAAACTTGCTAATCTCTTCTGAATGCAGTAGGATCTGGCAGATAAAGAATCTGTCTCAGGATTGTCCCTTCCATTCAGTACTTGGGACACATTCATATGAGCCTTAGTTTTCCTGAAGAATTGAAATTGTAACCTCTGTTAGTAAACCTTTACAAATACACTCCATCATATTTACTAGTATTGATATTGTCTATTTTCTACAACAGTCGTTAGTAAAGTACTCTAATCTAGACATTTAAACAGCAGAAGTTTAAAGGGTTACTAGCTGTGAAAGATATAAAGAGCTGTGATTGTTCCCCCCCACCATCTCACACACTCTCATCTCTTTGTTTTCTATTTGTTTTGGGTTTTTATTTGTTTTGTTTTGAGACAGGGTCTTAAAGTATAGCTCTGGCTGACCTATAACCTGCTTTGTAGACCAGGCTGGCTTCAAACACAGAGACCACCTGCCTCTACCTCTTGAGTGCTGGGATTAAAGGCCTGTGCCACCTCACCGTACTACACTCTCCCCTCTTGATGCTAGGAGGCTCTGTAGTAGGCTCCCACCATTATTCCTTTCAGAGCTGATATAGAGACCAAATCACCTAGCATGTAAGTCCACCATTCCTATCATCCACAGTGCTTATTGGATAATCAGCATTTCCGGAGCCTACTGAAATTGATTATTTTTTAAAATATTGTCAGTGCAGCTGCAATTATGCTTTTCTCTCAAATCTTGCTTGTAAGTATCAGCAAAGCACCCATTTTTATCAGGAGAAACACATAGGTGGCCTGAAAGAGAAGAAAATCTAGCATTCCAAATTTTAATAATTTCCTCTAAGGTTGTGTCTGATGCAGGATAAGGAAATCCTAGAGAAGGCTGAAAAGATGGCTCAGTGGTTAGGAACCCTTACTGTTCCTTCAGAGGAGCTGTGTTTGATTCTCAGCACCTACATGGTAGCTAACAGCTATCCATAACTCCAGTTCTAGGGAATCTGACACCCTCTTCTGGACTCTGAATGAACTGCACACATATAGTGCACTTACACATAAAATAAAAATAATAAATAAAGTCTTTAGCTGGGTGTAGTGGCATATGTTTCTACTTCTTTATCATTACCTTCTCATCACAAATTCTAACACAGACAAGCTGATGATCCAGCAGCTGCCTTGAGGAGGAGAATGGAGGGGAGACGATAAAAAGCCATGAGGCCAGGCCTGTTTAGAACGGCTGTGGAGGTCAGACATGTGTCTGACCCAGTTCTCCAGAGGCAGATGCAAGCAGATCTCTGTGAGATCAAGGCCAGCCTGATTTACATAGAAAGAGAAAAGAAGAAAGAAAGGAGAATGAGAAATTCTGTCATTTGTCATTTCAGGACTGGAGAGATTGTTCAGTGGTTAAACACTTTACTGCTATTGCAGAAGACTCCTTTTCAGCTCTCAGCACCCACATGGAAGCTAACTGTCTTTAACTCCAGTTCCAAGGGATTTGATTCTCCTTCTGCTTCTGCAGGTACTGCACACTTACATACATGCAGGCAAAACATTCATACTCAAAAAGTAAAAATACGGCCCCCCAATTTTAAGATATTGCAGTTCCTATAGTGTTAGTAGCTAAAGCTGAAAAAATTGAGGAACATTTTAATATTACTCTTAGCAGAGACAGATCAGCACATTTACACAGTGTCTCTTTGACACATGGCCTCATAGAAAACTTCACTATAATTAGCTATGTCATGGGTCAAATATAACCCACAATTTACTATACAGTGGTGTCTGGGCTGTACCATAGTTATTGTGACTCAACTCTGTGTTCATTAAAAAGCATGATTTCTGTTGAAAAAAAGAACGAGAAATGATACTCTCATTTATCTAATGTATATGCGAAGTGTCAAGTATCCTTTCATATCTTTCATATCTGCTCCAGAGCTTTAAGTAATAGAGGAATAATGGGCCAATAAATAGAATAAAATAAAAATCACACATTATGGGTAATGATCTCCACCACAAGAAAATATTTTGAGAGGCAAATTTAAAAACACAAATGATTTCAAAACACTTCCATAAAGAATTTTCCAGTTAAAAAAGAAATGGATTTGTCCTTGAACTATTAAAAATTCCTCTAACAATGCATGCTGTTTTAAAGAAGTTCAAATAACTACAGATGGTGAAGTTAAAAGAGCTAGTAAAAAATATCAAAGAGTGTAGGACGGCATGCTTATAGTTAGCATACTCTACAGAGAGAACTCTTTCCAAGCATTTCAAGGTTCAGGTACTGGTAGTCACAGGGCTTAGGAGCTGTGTTTCTTACTACATGAAAATTATTAAAAGTTCGAGATAAGTACCCATCAAGGACACTTTGAGGTTAGAAGACAGACTGTAAAAGAGCAGATTCTCTCTCTCTTTATAGTAAATATACAGAAAAGAAAGACCGAATGGCTGGAGAGATGGTTCCGCGGTGGAACCATCACTGGCTGCTCTTGCAGAGGACCTAGGTTCAAATCCCAGCAACACATGGTAGCTAACAACTGTTTGTAACTCCAGTTCCAGGGGAATCCAGCACCCTTTTTTGCTTCTTGGGGTACTATGTGACATGGGAGCACTTACATACATGCATGCAAAACATTCATACATATAAAATAAAATATTTTTGTTGTTTCTTGGAATTTTTTTGTTTGTTTTATGATTTTTTTAAAATAGCGGAGGCCCTGGTTCAGTTCCCAGCACCCACATGCCTTTTAACAACCATCTTTAACTCCTATTCCAGGGGCTCTGACACCCTCTTCTGACCTCCATGGGCATTCCATGATACAGATATAATTACATACATGCAGGCAATACAGTCTTACATAAAAATAAATAAAGAAAATTAATAGATAATTAAGAAAAATACAGTACCCAGCAATATGAAAACCAGGGGAGCAGAACAGAAGCTCAGAGCCAAACCCTCAAATGTTTGTCTATTGATTCTTGACAATGGTACCAAGAACAATAACAAAAGAGGAAATAACAGTCTTTTGAATCAGTAGTATTGTCAAAACTTAATATTTACAAGTGAAGGAATGAAATTAGAGATTTATTTTATAGTACATATAAAAATCAACTCCAGTGGATCAACGTTTTAAAAATAAAAACCGAAACTGTGAAACTTCATGAAGCAGACATAAGGCAAAGGCTTCATGACATTTTTCAGTGCAATGATTTTTTTATAGGATCCCGAACGTACAAGAAGAAAAAATGAAAATAGGCAAATGGAATAAAGTAAACCCAAAGTTTCTGGGCAGCAAATGAAATAATCATCATATAAGGAAAAAGAAACAGATGGAAAAGAGACCATATTTACAGCAGAAATCAAAAGCAATCAATGAATAGCCCAGTTTGAAACATTGCAAAGACCATTATCAGATATTCCTCAAAAGAAGATATGTAAATGACCCACAGTTGTAGGGAAATGTTGCCAAATATCTCTAATCATCAACCAAGTGACACGTAAGCAAGCCCATGGTGGAACATCACTTCACATCTACTAGGGTGGCTGTTAGCAAGAACACAAGGGTGTGTAGCAAAGGAAGCTTTGATCATGTTGGTGACAATGAAAAGCAGTGAAGCCCTTTATGGAAACAGGATACAGGTTCCTCAAAATCTTCAAAACAAGAACTGTTTATAATCCAGTAATTCCACGACTGTATAGATAGCCAAAGGAAATAAAATAAAAATATTTTATAGAGGCTCTCCCATGTTAATTTCAGCACCGTTCATAATAGCTAAGACACCAGTCAACATAAGTGAGTGTCAGCAGATGAATAGATTAAAAGTGTTATGCACAGGTAGGATGGAGAAAGGAACATGCTAAATACAACGGCAGATATAGGTTTAGCAAATTTCTTAGTAGGTATAACCATGTCTGTCATTCAGAACTCTCAAATTATATTTGTTCAGCTTTTTTTTTGAAATTATTTTTGACTTGCAGAAGCATTAATAAGGAAACACAGGATCCCTGTCAACCTAACTCCAGCTTGCTGTAGTTAATTTGCCACATGGTCATGGAGCCATGAATTTAGCTTTAGCTGTTTTCTTCAAATAGTGATACTTGCTTTGTTTTCCCAGAGTTAATCTTAGTATTAACCCGCAATGGGCGTCTAGTTTTTACTCTGATAACCAAGCATCGGTTAGATTTTACAGTAACTCGATCGGTTCCAGTGGCAGATGTACATAATGCCAATAAGCCAAAGAGATTAAAATGCCAGAACAAGGAAAGTAATGTGGTAACATTAAGAATGGAGAATCAAGGGGGAAAGTTGTGAAACTTTTAAAAATAATTCATATATATATATACATATATGAGTGACTATATGCTGCTGTTTAAAAGTTTTTGTTGTTTGTTGTTTAGAAGTTTTATAACAAACCCGCAGTATTTAAGAATGTTTTGCATGAATTGTATGAATTGTGCTTATTAATTGCACAGTAAAATAAGAGATAACTAAAATACCTGCTCTTAAATAACTTCAGGGTACAAAATAAGTAATGAGTGAGTCTGCAATGCACTTAAACCAAACATCAACAAAAGTATGGTGTTATGGCAGTACTGAATGGGGAATAAGTATTTTAAGTATATTTCTAATAAAATAAGAATTATTAGAAAAGTAAACACTAAGGTTTCAAGTCAAAATATTAAAGAAAAACAACAGAATCAATACCAAGCAAACAGAAAAAAATAAGTGGTCACAACTGAGTGAACAAAGTGAGGCTCATGTGAAATTGGCCGGGCACTGAGTTTTCTCTTGAGTGGATGTTGGGTTTGTATTTTGTTTTGTGTTTTGAGTCTGTAGCTAGCTATACAGCCCAGGCTGGCATAAAACTTGTGATACTCCTGGCTCAGCCTGTACAAGGCTGGAGTCATAGGCATGAGATATCACTTTTCAGTTCATGAGCTGATTATTTAGGAATACTAAAGAAATAGAAAATCTTAGACAGAAGGAAATGAGGAAATAGCCTTGAGGTAACAATGAAAATCATCACAATGCACATTTTAGATTCAAAAGATATTTTATTAGTGATGTTAAATCAATAAATGTCCTATCTAAACGAAATGAATATTTTCCTAGAAAAAAAATTACCAGATTTTGTCCAAGAAGAAAAACACCTGGATAAGCTGAGGATGATCCTCAACCTACTTTCAGTGGTACAAGACCAAATTCATTTCACAAAAATTCTTGAAAATTCAAAGTGCTATTAAATCCAGGCTTATTTAATTTCAGCCAGCAATTAGTAAGATACAGGAAGTTACACAAGCTATTTTATCAGTCTAGTGGAATTCCACTGCATACATAGAATTTAGATGACATAAAAATATGACTGACCAATGCCCTTTTTAATACAAATACCATAATTCTGCCTCTTTGATGACTACACTGAATATAAAAGTAAACCAAAATAAGACTTCAAAACAAAACTCTTTTCACTGACACCTCCCTTCCTTGCTCCCATTCTCTCTCACACTCTCTCAGAGTTTGAAAGCATACCACAGCTCCACCTTCAAATAAAGGGGATTTGTGTACATGGAGAAATAATCTGGAAGCATGATTAGAAGCAAGACAAACACTCCAAGTTCTACAAGCGAGAGAAAATAAAGGGGCCTATTCAAATCCAACATGTTTTGATCTCTATTTCACAGTTTCGAATCTAGTTTAACAGTTTCTGGAGTAATAACTAAACACAGGGGATACATCAGCCTGAATACAAGGATTATGAGCTAGACATACCTACTCAAGAGGGACCAAGGAAAATACATACGAATGAGGGAAGTAGTTTTAGTCTTGGAAATGGGAAAAGACTTGGGCATATACACCAAGATAGGGTGACCCTGGGCAACTTCACCAGGTCCCCGAGATCCTAGAGGGAAGGAATGAGTTGGTCTATGTTCAAGGAATTAAATTTGCCTAAAATATTTGTAAGTCCAGGGGTATTAGACTAGAGTATGCTTCCTCTCTGAACCATGTCGCACATAGAAAATAGGAGTTGTTTTGGTGTTTGGAAGGAGGCAGGTGGGTACACTTCATTTTATGAGGTGAGGAAGAATGAGCTTGGGGTACACTCAAGAATGGCAGCTTTTTAAAATGAATAAACATACAATAAGTAAATGGAACAATCTGTTGAGACTAGGTTTTTCTTTGGGGGCCATCTGGTTCATATCAATTAGCACACTCTTATTTTATTTGATCTTTAAATAGGCATTCTGGCAAAAAGCTCCTAATGTAACTATAATGGGAAACTGTTATGGAACATACATAAAGTAGATATCCTGCTGAACTTGAAAAAGGGAAAAATTACAACGTATCTCACTTGCATACATACATATGTATGTTTACATATGTATATATAATTTGTACATATATATATATATACACCAAAATATGGATTATGTCTAATGCAAGTAGGTGGAGTATTTAAGATATACAAATGTACATCTATACATGAATGCATATGTGTCTTTGTACTCAGTCATGCCATAAATAATCAGGGAAATGCAATGACTTATCTAGCTCTTAAAAACATACAACATAATTCATCTATAAAATTTCTCAAGAGGTTAAAACAGATTAGATCAAATTTCAAAGGCATTGTTTTGTAAAGGAATATTTATCTGTCTTCGCTATGTGTTAAAACTCATTACCCAAAGCAATTAAATTCCACATAGCAAGTGCATATGTAATAATAATTTTATTAATAATTCCTCCATGTTTTTTGGACCTTGTTACATTTTTTATCAATTATTTTATGCAGTGAATATTAAACCCTACTCACCAAAGTTTTTTTTTTCATTAAAAAAATGAAATTCTTTGAAAGGTCCTTTAAAGACATGCATGTCATGGGACAGGGTGTGACTGGATTTTCAAACTACCAGGTCCAGAGGTGAGGGTATCATTATCATGAAGGTATCTTCACTGTCTACTCCTCCTTTAAAGTGCATCTATAGTTAAAACCCAGGTCAGTACATTAACTTGTCTTAGTGTCTGCCCTGTCTTACACTTTCATCTTTCAAGAGTTTAAAAAGTATTTCTTTAGAAGATAGATAAGTCACAGTGGTTATAATCTTTTTCATTAAAGAATGCAATCTGATTTACACATTGAAAAGTTTGCCTCGTGAACTGTAAAGATGAGTTTGGTATGCAACACATGATCATTTGTCCAGAATTGGGTTAACTGAATACCACACCTGTCCTTAATGTTTTAAATCGGCTACACTGAGAGCAATGATTGTGGGTGATAAAATAACTAAGAAGTAGAATTCATGTAAAACCTTTGTAAAATGAGTTCATGTGGTTTTTTAGTCTAACACCCATTTTCGTAGGGTTTAGAAAGAAAAAAATCATTAGTAGTTGTAATGTTATAAATGGCATAGTAGTCCTAAGAAATAAAACTCAATAACTGAGTATAATTTGTGCTGGGGACACTGCCATGCTTTATGTATGATAACACTGAATTCTCGGGATAATATTACCATGGTTACCTGTGTCTTTAAAGAAAGGAAACCAGAAGTCACAGATGTTAAATAACCTGCAGGATTTAACAACTGTAAGTGGGACCCTAGCCTCAGCTGTTTGCAAATATTTACTTTTAACCACTATAAAAGACACTCAAATATACTGATAATGCCTACACTAGTGTTTTATCCCCCTTTAGAAACAGGGTGACTGAAGGAAAGATTCTCTTTTCACAAGACCATGGAACTGTCAACAGCAAACTCAGCTGTCACCAAATGCCAGCACTTTCGATCCAAGGTTCTTTCTTTACTGATCTGTCCTGCCACGGTCTGCACTGGTATGCGAAACTGGACATTTAAATCCGTTCCCCTAAATTTTTGAAAACTTCCAGGATGCTGGCGTATTGACTGGAAACTCCTGATCTTGGAATGAAAGAGCTTTTGAGCCTATGAATGAATGAACAGGAAAGTGCAGCTGGATTTAGAAAGAGGCTTTCTAATAGTCCCCAGCACAATTTATTAGGTTATTCCTTTTAATGAGTCCCATATAATATGCTCTCAGTTAATAAACCAAAGATCATCACTGCAGCTGACAAGCTGGCAGAATCTTAGACCTATGCACAACTCTGGAGCATCTTAGTGAAACACGCAGATAGGACAGCTGTACTAGGAGGAAATGTCCATAAAATGTATGGCCTGAGGTTGTAGAATTCAAAGAGAACAAACAGATACTGTGTTGGAATGCATTTTTCCTACTGCTCTGTTTACAAAGCTAACCTAAAGGAATGTCCCGATAAGCTGAGCGGGGCTTTCCAAAGCTTAAAGGGTTGACCCTCTTGCTCCCGATTTCACACAGGGGTGTTTCTGTTCCTGTCGCTGTGGCACAGAGTGAGGCAACAGTAATTGACCAATAAAATCTCCACTCTGAGCTAATTGACCAAGGACCCGCAGTTACGATCTTAGTAAGCCATTGGGGGTTCTGCTCCATCGTTGAGCCCCATTATCCTGAAGAATTGATTGAACTGCAGTTGCCTCTGGCTGAAAATTGGGACTTAGGGAAAATCATTTCAAGTTATAGGATTAAGATCAGATGTAGGTTTTACTGAAGAAATGCACCTTAGCTAATGGTCATCTATGGGAAAATCCCATTATTATTCCTTATTTCCTTAACAACGTAAGCCAGTAAACAAAATTCAAACAGCACTTTACATTGTACTGAAATATTTTTCAATTTTTAAAATTATAATAATTCTTTGGGTTAATGCCCACCTTCAAACTTCTACAGTACATTATTAACTTATCTTTAGACATGTTTTAAAGTTACATTTCTGTTAGGTGGAGCATGCTTTGGCAAACATATGGTCAGAAGGCGCCTTTTGTGAGTCCGTTTCTCTCCTTCCACATTGGTTCAAAGACTGAACTAAGTGCAGCACGTTGGGAGCAAGCAAGCACGCACCTGAATCGCTGAGTTTCTCTCTCTCTTTCTCTCTCTCTGGTATCTCCCAGCAGCCCCAGCTGACCTGGAATTCACTATGTAGCCCAGGCCCCACTCTCTCCTTTATTCTTACCAGCTCTTTTCCTTTTAGACAAAGGACTTTGATCTTCCCCATGTTTTTTTGTTAATAAGTTTTATATTCTGCCTTGCATTATAGTGATTTAGATATTTAGCTTATTTTTAATTCATGTACTAGACTATGCACCGTTCATTTAGTAGTTTAAGCTTTAAAGGTTTGGGTTAACACAGACCCGTATCAAACAAAACAAAACAAAACAAAAAAAAAACAAAAACTTTTTTTACTTATAAAATTATTTGAAGGTGTAGTATGTGAGATTTGAGACATTTAAAGATAGTTAAGGAAATAAGTTATCTTTATTATATAGGGTAGAGAAAAATCATATGAGAACAGAATTCATGAGCTTCTTCAATATTCTTGCTAGTGAAAGACTTAATAAAGTTATGTATGTGTATGTAAAATACATATATAAATATCTGCGGAGAAAATGTTAAATGTCGCCAAAGAGAAAGTCCTAGCTTATACATGCATTATAAATACGACTTTCATAGTTTCCATTAATATTAACCACTTAAAAATGTCTAAAATGTTCTTATTCCTCCAATTGTATGGTTGATATTTTCTAAGAACTCAATCCTAATCCCTTAGAAGGTTATAACTGGATTCATTTTAAAATTAAAACTAAAATCCTAGTGGATGCTAAATTACTGGTAAACTTAATATGAACATGCGTGCAACTAATTGCAAAGTATAATATAGATTAATCTGCTCTTCTAAAGCAAAGTAATATTCAGCAAGAAAGTATTCAGTAAATTTGATAGAAAATATTCTAAAATGTTTTTCATTTGAGACCAAGTTCTTTACCTTTACCTCAGTATTCATATAAACTAAAATATCAAGTATTAGAAATTATGATAAAACAGTAAATTTTAGAGCATCTTAATTTGAGAACTGCACTTCCAGTGGAAAATATTTTAAATTCAGTATTCACTAGAGAGGGACACATATGACTAAAATACACTTTAAAATACATAGGAATTAAAAGGAGTGTTTGGAGTCATGACATCCAGGACTGGTCCACTTAAATAGCAAATCATTAATCACTTACCTGAGAGGATGCCAGATGTTAGTCCTCCAATCAAGGTTACACATGAAGGAAGATGGTCAAAATCAATTTGGTTGGATATTTTGGGAATAATTTAATAAATAAAAATAATTATGGAAATTTTATATGAGAATGTTTTGTTTAGTTCACTGGACGACACAGGACACTTAATTTAACTGATCAGGAGAGTAGCATAATCACTTTTTAAACAGGACACACTTCTATTTTATCTATGTGTCTGTGTCTATGTCTATGTCTGTGTGAGTGAACACTACCCATAAAAGCCAGAAGAGGGCAGGGCATCATCAATCCTCTAGTAGGTGCTGGGAACCAAACTCAGGTCCTCTGGAAAAGCAGCAAACACCCTTTGCCACTAGTCATCTGTCCATGTTCAGGAAATTAATGGCATGGCAATTAAATGAAAAAAATGTGGTCCTGGATTGGATCTTAAATAAGAAACAGCAAACAGAGAAACAACTAGAAGATTTAATTTTAATTTTATCAGCGTTAATTTCCTGATGTTGATCCATTACATTGCTGTAGTGATGAAAGAAAACTCCTTGCATTTTAGGAAACACATACTAAAGTTGTAGAGGACATCATCTCCACTCCTTTAAAGTTTCAGAAAGCAGTTTCTCAAACTCATAGAGTAATGGGAGAAAAATGAAACACACTTAAGAGTAGCATTTGCACATTTGCAGTGTGGAGACGAAGGTAAACAGGGATTCTTTGTCATTTTTCAACTTCTTTGAATATCTGAAACAATGCTCAGAGAAATAAAAAAAATGTGTGAATAACATGAAATATAGTTAGATAATGACTACTCTGAATTTGTGGGCATGTCTTGGTAAAAATGTACATAAGCATCTTATGGCAGAGAAAATTTGAGAAAATATAGAATTTTAAATGAACACAGTTTTCAATTCACCAACGCCACTTTAAGCATCTGCTTCACGCAAATATCCACATCCATACAGAGATATTTATTGTAATAATGTTTTGCATTAGAAAAGAAGCAACTTTCATGTCCATGTGAAAAGAAGTTAAATTAAGGCACTGTCATCCTAAGAGTGTTAGGTGGCAGAACTCAGATTTATGAATATCTCACATCTTCACCTAGAAAGAATTCCAACACATATAACATGAAAAGAAATTCAAACATGTGACATTAAGTTCCATTTTTTCTTCATACCATTATGTTAAGTTAGTTTTTAAATTTAAAATTCAGATAAAGGTTCAGAAAATCTAACAATAGGTCTGGATAGAGACACTACCACACTGATGCCCAGGAAGAGTGAAAGAAAAAAGGTAAGGTAATCAATGGCATGTGCCTCATCTAGAGAGATGTGTCCGGTGTATAAAATATGAACATATCCAGCATTATGTGTAAGAATCACAAATATGACAGTGAGATGGTAGACTTAGGATAGAGCTTGACCCTAAAAGGCTACTGTATTGTGTTACATGAAAGAAACAGCAAATAGAACAAACAGATATTTTAAATGATTTATGCTTAATATATCTTTCTCCTACTACCGTCCCATTAAACTACTGTTTCTCTGCGCCTTGGAAGGATCTTGACGTTCATTTGTAGGGTTCCTTGTAATATTTAAAAATTATTCAGCTGGCTATGCTTTTGTAACTAGGAGGTACTGAAGGCTAAAGAGGATTCAATTATATTCCAGTAAAATAATTCCAAGATCACTGAGGATATTTTTACATTAGTATCTCAATGAACTGAACAGCATCAAAGTACATACGGTAACTGCACTAATGATACTCATAATATAGCATATTGTGAGTTAGTCATCCAAAGTTTCATTTAGAACCAAGCTCTCCAAATAATGTAAAATATATTTTTGGTCTTTGCTTTTGTTATGAGAGTTATTGATAATTTCAATTTTAGCTTTGACAGAGAGGGGTCTCATAATGAGAGAGGAATATTTTTATGTAGTTATGAGATCAAATTCAGTCTCCATTGTCCATTGTTTTAGCAAGAAGGAAAACAAGAATAGAGGGAAGTCCGATGTGGAAACAGACATTTACTATATCAATAAGTGTTTGTACACATCCAAACACAAATACATAAAAATTAAATATACTGATTCAGAAAACATCTTGAATTTTACTTGAAATATGTAAGCATATTTATAAGACAAAGAAGCTAAGTTATTTAATGAACGATGTAAAGTGCTTACATATATCTGACTTTTTTCCACTACCAGTTATTCCTAGTAATTTCTCTTGGATTCATTCCCTAACAGTGATATGAAATCACACATTCACAGTTTCATTTAGATTTAAAATACGGGAAACTCTTTTTTAAGGTTTATACTTTGGTTTCTTCTGTTATTAACAAATGAAAGGCTTGGAAAAATATTTAGGTTTCAAGATGGACTAAATAATTTAATTTATCCAAAATATTTAACTGATGCATCTATCCTTTATTGGCTTGTATTTTAACAGAAAGCCAGAATTCAGTGTGCATTTTTACTAGTCCAGATTTCTCTTTGCTTGAGAAATGCTTACTGTGTTTTATTATCTGGCATTTTGACAAGACAAGTACACTTTAAAATAAGCTGATTTTACAAATTTATAATTTTTAAACATTATTTCTCCACAGAGCCTGCATAACTATCTACTCATCTACTTCCCTTACAAAGTTTAAACAATATGTAATACAATTTTTCTTAATCTCTGATAATATCATCTAAAATTATATAAGAATAAGACAGCTTTCTTTGAAAGTTACGAGGAAGGAAATGTAAGATACTACATACATTGGAATGGTGACCATAGCAGAAGTCAGTGTGCACATCACGTTTTAATCAGGATTATCTGAAATATTTGCAGTTACACTAACTGAAGATCATAGTATGTATATGTATATATGCAGTATCTGTATTCTTCATTGGTTTCTAAAGCAGTATGCTCACGCTACATGTATATATCATTGTTGGAGCACATACTTTACAGGATCATGCTGCCATTCAAGAGTAAGGTGCTGCATTTAATCATAATCAAGTGGCATCCAAAATGCAATGCGTTGCCATGAAAATGCAGTTTTCACAGATTAGCAATTATGAATTGCACTGGTCACAATGAAATGGTATTTGGCTTCATACAAACAGAAAAGATTGATCATAAATATATAGACCAATATATGACATTGAAAAACAAGAAGCAAAAAGGAAATAATGCTCTTGCATAAAGATCAATGCGCTTTGCTGCTGTTGGGATGACAGGCTTGGCAGGAGGAGGTTTCTTGTTGTTCTTTGCCTGTGATTTCCCCAGTCCATTGTTAACCTCAATGGGTTTTCCATAGCAGTCATAATTGGATAACTCAAAATCTCTCGGTAGGCTTCCAACAATGCTGAAGTCATTAGATCGCAGGTCAGATTTAGAAGTGCAAACCTTTTTACATCTGGTCTCACCAACCTGCGGACAAAGAGGCATAATAACACATTGGGAAATTTTCTAGTTAGAAACACCACATCCTTTTAAAAGGATATTTTTAAATTGAGTTTTCAAATTAATAGGGATAACAGCCAACTGATAAGACCATCACATTACTGAAACATTAAGAGCTCCGATAGGTTGTTCAAATAACAAGGCTTATGCCAACAAATAAATTTATTATTTTCACTAAGAAATCAAAGGATAAACTAACATTTATTTTAAAAGCTAACAAATAAAATCAATCTTTGGTTCAATATGGAAGCACGACATAGAAAATATTACAATATGTATGAATAACAGAAATCTCATACTTCTAACCTGTGGTTTCCTGTTTCCAAATTAAATTGCTTATAAATGATTGAGTCATTTATCCCTGAACATTCTGCCTTTAAATTCTAGTCACAAATATCCAGACTATTTAAATATATAATCACATGAGTAAAAGCAGAATAAATTCAATATCATGACAGTAACATAAAAAAAGCATTCCCAAAGCTTTAGCATGGCTATATTAATTTTATCCATTTATTACATTGGAACATGAGAGGCACTTTGATTCTAATGTTCAAAATAAGTGAAAATTTACATGTGTGTGCACAGATGTATGCTAGAAAAAGAATTCTTAATGATGACACAACTGAAGAAAAAGCATGATTAGGTTCCCGACTACAAAGATTCCTCAAAGTTTACTAGAGAAGTCATGCCGCTCATCAAAGATTTTACACAAACTTTCCATCAAACACACACACACAAGTACAAAACAGTTCAGAATAAAAAATGCCATCTTCAAGTTAGTTTTAAGGAAAGGAATAAATAAGCTAAAATATAACAATAATCCTACTTAGTACACTGTTAAAATAAATGTGGCTGCATTAACCTTCAATTCTGCATTTTCTATTGTTCTTTGAACACATATCTCATACGTTGATCATCTACTCTGTCACTTCTAAAATTACTGATAATAGAAATGAGGTGGCACAAAGATACAGCTGTCAACACAGATAAAACCATAACACTTTTAAATGTAGCCTTTGAGAGTTTTCTTTTTGTTTCATGTAAATGCTCATAATTTTAATCTAAAATTTCTTGAACTGAAAAAAGATGTCTTCTATAAATGATAGAAACATATTCAGGGGCCATAATCTGTATATGTTCTACTGAATTTAAAACAATAGTAATTTTTAAAATGTTATTTTATCATAAAGAAACTGCTCTCATCCATAAATGAAGAGCAGCGTTTGGTTTTGAATTGGGAGCATGGATGCTGTTTTATTTATATTTTATTCATGAAATCTTTGCATAGCAAGTACTAAGTGCTGGCCTAGGGTGGTTTCAGAAGGTCTACAATGTTTTGATGGGTGAAAAAAGATGTGGCAGCTCATTCTTTCCTTCTTAGCACTTGGGAGACAGAGGCAGGTGAAATTCTGTGAGGTGCAGGCCACCGTGGTCTATATGGTGAGTTCCAACACTACATAGTGAGACCCTACTATGGGCCAACAAACAAAGAAACAGACAAAAAAAATGAAAGAAAAAACAAAAGAAAGAAAAGTGAAAAATATAAGTTAAAAATTAAATTAGTGACAAAACACTGAAATGTCTAGACAATACCAAATACTGAAATGTCTAGAAATTGCCAAATACAGAAATGTCTAAGTACCAAGTACTGAAAAGTCTAGACAGTACCAAATACTGAAATGTCTAGACATTACCAACTACTGAAATGTCTAGCCAGTATTAAATACTGAAATGTCTAGAGAGTAGCAAGTACTGAAATGTCTACAAGTACAAAATATTGAAATGTCTAGACAGTACCAAACACTGACATGTCTCAAACATTATCAAATACTGAAATGTCTAGATATTTCCAAATCCTGAAATGTCTATACAGTACCAAAGAATGAAATGTCTAGACAATACCAAATACTGAAATGCCTTGACAGTACCAAAAACTGAAATGTCTATATAATACCAAATACTGAAATGACTAGACACTACCAAAAACTGAAGTTTCTAGACAGTACCAAACACTAAAAGTCTAGATAGTACAAAATACTGAATTGTCAAGACATTACCAAACACTGAAATGTCTAGACAGTACAAAATACTGAATTGTCTGGACAGAACATAACACTAAAATGTCTAGACAATACAAAGAAATTTCTAGACAGTATCAAACATTGAAATGTCTAGACAATAACAAATACTGAAATGTCTAGAGAGTACCAAATACTGAAATGTCTAAGAACCAAATACTGACATGTCTAGACAGTACCAAACACTCAAATGTCTTAGACAGTACCAAATACTGAAATGTCTATACAGTACCAAACACTGACATGTCTCAGACATTATCAAATACTGAAATGTCTAGATATCTCCAAATCCTGAAATGTCTATACAGTACCAAAGAATGAAATGTCTAGACAATACCAAATACTGAAATGTCTCACACAGTACCAAACACTGAAATGTCTCAGATAATACCAAATACTGAAATGTCTATACAGTACCAAATACTTAAATATATGGACAGTACCAAATACTGAAATGTATAATTACCAAATACTGATATGCCTAGACAGTATCAAATACTGAAAGGTCTAGAGAGTACAAAACTCTGAAATGTCTCAGACAGTACCAAACAGTGAAATGTCTAACCAGTACTAAATATTGAAATGTCTAGACAGTAACAAGTAATGAAATGTCTAGAAGTACAACATACTGAATGCTTAGACAGTACTGTCGGGAGCCATTTGCCTGCCTTGAATTTTGCCCTAGTTTAGGGTCAAGCAGGAATCAGTCTTGCTGTTCCCAGAAATGCTGTGGGAGCAGGGTGTTTTGCTGTGCAAATAATTTATCACCTGAGGGAAAGTTTATCTTAGACCCACCCAGGGCTGAAGACCTTGAAGATCCTTGTAGGAAGATCTGATTGGCTTAAGTTGTTTTGCCTGTGTCAACACTGGTTTTGTTTTAAACTTTCAACCTGTTGTTTTGATCCTCATTTTACAGAGTATATAAATAAAGTTGAGTGACATTAAATAAAGTTGAGGCTGCTTTGGTATTGACTGACAGCCCTCTGGATTCTATTCTCTCTCTCTTTATTTCTCAATCCTCACTCCCCCGATCAGGCACAGTTAGATTTCAGCTAGCTGGCTCCAGCACAGTACCAAACACTGAATGTCTCAGTAGTACCAAATACTGAAATGTCTAGAGAGTACCAAATACTGAATTGTGTAGACAGTACCAAATAATAAAATGTCTAGACACTGCCTAACACTGAAATGTCGAGACAATACCAAACAAATAAATGTCTAGAAAGTACCAAACACTAAAATGTCTAGACAATACCAAATACTGAAATGTCTAGAAAGTACCAAATACTAAAATATCTAATAGCCAAATACTGACATGTCTAGATAGTACCAAACACTCAAATGTCTCAGAAAGAACCAAATATTGAAATGTCTAGACAATAACAAATACTGAAATGTGTAGACAAAATCAAATACTAAAAGGTCTAGACAGTATCAAATTCTGAAATGTCTAGACAGTACCAAACACTGCAATATCTCAAATGGTACCAAATAATGAAATGTCTAGACAGTATCAAATACTGACATGTCTCAGAC
The DNA here is from genome assembly GCA_035773235.1 of Eospalax fontanierii. Classification (NCBI taxonomy): domain Eukaryota; kingdom Metazoa; phylum Chordata; class Mammalia; order Rodentia; family Spalacidae; genus Eospalax; species Eospalax fontanierii. The sequence goes on along the minus strand of CM069548.1, from coordinate 40,727,796 downwards.
AGTATCAAATCCTGAAATATCTAGACAGTATGAAATACTGACAGGTCTAGACAGAATCAAAAACTGAAATGTCTAAACAGTATCAAGTACTGAAATGTCTAGACAGTACCAAATACTGAAATGTATGGACAGTACCAAATACTGAAATATCTAGAAAGTACCACATACTGAAATTTCTAGACAGTACCAAATACTGAAAATCTAGACAGTACCAAATACTGAAATGTCTAAGATAGTACGAAGTACTGAAACATCTAAGTATCAATTACTGTAATGTCTCATTACCAAATACTGAAATACCTCAGAAATGACCAATGTTTTATTTTGTTTTTTATCAAGGAGGAGCCAGATATGTGGATATCATATTTTTCATGAGGGGCACAATTATACTGTTTTTAAAAAATTCTCATACTGAAAACTATATTTTTTTAGTTTTTATGAAATATTAGCATCAAGGTTTTATTATGCTTCTATTAGTTGGTACTGTTACTCTGACTAAAAATTTGTGGAATATCACTTGGTCAAAATTACTTGGAAAATATTTATGTTTTAAAATCAAAATAGGGGACTGAATGGATGGCTTGGAGATTAAGATCACTGACTACTCTTGCAGGGGACCTGGGTTCAATTCCCAGGACAGTTATCTGCAACTTTGCTTCCAGGGGATTCTCTGGCTTCTTCTGACTTCCATGAACATTGCATGACATGGGTGGACTTACATGCATGCAGGCAATACATTCATACAAATAAAAAAGCAAAAATAACAAAAAATATAAAAAACAAAATTGGCACTGGAGAGATGGTTCAGTGGTTATGAGCACTGACTGTTCTTTCAGAGAAGCTGAGTTTGATTCCTAGCACCCAAATGGTGGTTAACAATCATCTGTAACAAGAGTTCCAGGGGATCCGATGCCTTCTGACCTGTGCAGTCATACATGACATGGGTGCACTTATAGACATGCAGGTAAAACATGCATATAGATAAAAATAAAAATAAAAACCTATTTTTAAAAGCAAAAAACAGTGAATGGATTTTGAACCCTAAACCATAAATAAATATTTTTCACAGAAAAAACTACTGTATTTTAAAGGCAACAATTAAAAATTTTCTACCTTTGTTTGCTTTCATGTATCAATATGTAACAACTTCATAGACTTACCAACTTATAAAGTCAATGTGAACATGATGCACATATTAACACTAACTTATTTTGGATCTTGCATTATCACTTTGGTGCTTGTCTCCAAATGTGAATTTTACATAAGTACAGTTTTATTTTAGAAAGTATATTTTATCTGGTAAAGCAACAATTTGCATTTACATCTAGAGATGAAAAATTCCCATCAATTCTTAAAACTCTCTACACAGTTGTCTATGACCTTTGCAGCAAATGTCACAGCATTCAAATAAATGTGCAACTAAAAAATAAGTGAAATACAGTATTTATTAAACATATGAATATTTTTAACATTAAAAATGTTTTGTGTATACATGTATGCTTGCAACTCTCCATAATCATCAAGTCAAGCAGAAGCCCTCAGAGAACAGATGGTGTTGTATGTGTCTACATGTGGCTGTGACCTGCCCTGTGGATGCTGGTAAACTTAGATCTTCTGTAAGAGCAGTAAGAGCTATTAACCATTCAGCTATCTCTCTACCCATAAGTATGTTGAATTTCATTCTCTGGAAAATGATTTTAAGTTTTCATTATTTCAAAGAAGGATGAGTGGCTGAAACACTGTGAAACCCAAAAGTGACAGGGACATGACAGTGGAATGGTAGGTAAGGAGTTCAAACTAGGGTGTAGACATCTCCACACCATTTAAGGGTCTCCAATGATCTCTTTCCACTTCTGTAGGAACCAATTAAATAAATGTTCTGAAGAAAAGGAGGTTTTAGTTCTGACAAATTCTGGGAGGATTACAAATGAGAGGACATGTTGAGCTACAGAGATCACCCCTGTCTCAAAAAATAGAAAATGCAAAAAGAGAAGGAAAGAAAGAAAGAAAAGCATCAAGATCAGCACAGTGGTGTGAAAATTAAGACGTTGAGAGTTCAAACAGCACAAACAGGCCTTGCTTCCAGGAAGAGAGAGCAGATTTAGTGTTTTTCCCTCCCACGCAGTTCCAACAAAACCCTAGGCATTATATTTAAAAGAATTTAGGAGCAGCAACAGGAGAAGTAGCGAGTAGACTGGAGATGCCAGGGACTATGAAAAGAAAGGAAAAGTTAATGGAATACAAAGTAACAAGAGCTAGCTGGAGGAGAGAGGAGGAAAGGAAGGAGAAGGAAGGAGGGGGAGACGGAGGAGATATGTGGGGGGACGCTGGTGAGGAGGAGGATGGCTATGAAAGGTGGGGGACAGGACACAGACCCCTGGGGCTCTCTCTGAACCCCACGATTCACACAGTGGTACATTTCTTCATTTTCTTTTACTGTATATATTTGGAGCTGAGGAAGGTGGCATCTTTGACTCCCAATGGGTACAGACAATACAAAACAAACAAAAAGCCCAGAAACCCTGCCCTGTCGAGCCAAAGAACAAAGAACAGGGCAGTCCAACAATGCAGAAAGTGGCTGGCTAATAACCTGTCCTGGCCAAATGCTATAGAAATACCTATGGCTCTGTTTTTATACACACCAAAAGAGGATGTGGGAGGACTGGAGCGGCCATCTTTCAGAGACCATAATGAAGGGCTCCTAACTTCAGTGATGCCAGACAAGGCCATAAGGAACCAGGACTCTCTTCTTGGAACAGCAGTGATACTGTCGGCTCCCTGTTCACGATCAGACCTTGTGGGGAGCATGTACATCCATTCCCACCCGACAAGGCTACTCTTCTTCTACATTGGGTAACACCCAATGAGGCGGTAGAGAATGGAAACTTCCTCCTTCCACCAAACAGTGACCAGGTCCCCTCAGGTTGTCAATGGAGGACACATAATGAATTGGCTGCCTGCCCTACACAGCAGCAGCAAGGAGCCTCTGTCACTGAGCATGGAGCCCACACTTCTTCCATCAGGCAGTATGAGTCAGGGTCCCGCCTGCCCCTGGTAGACACAGAAAGCCAGGTAAAACAGAGCCTCAAGCATGACTTGGAGTCACATACTAGGATAATGTCTAGAATTGGCAGAGTGCTCATGCTACAGAAAAGACACATCTCAAGCTGAAAGGAAAAGAGAAGTCAGTCAACCCAGCCCTCAAATCTTAGATATCTGGGGATGACATTAATGTATCCAGATAAAAATGTGTCTGTGCGCTATCACAAACATGCTTTTAAAAACTGGAAACACAAAATACCTCCATAAGCTGAGCATACTGGCACAAACTTTTAATTCCAAAACTCAGGAGGCAGAGGCAGAAAGATAGATATCTGGTCTACATAGCAAGTTCTAGGCTAGCTGGGGCTACAGGGAAACCCTGTCTCAAAAAAAATATATATATATATATATATATATATATATATATATAAACTTCTACAAGAAATGCTAACTGCCATCATAAGAGAGGTACAGACATACCACGTGGAAGTCTAGAATGGAGAAACGAGTACAGCAAACCATAAAAGGCATGTACAGGCTCACCAGGAAATGCAGGACCAGAGGAAAGAATCAGTGAACAGAGAAGTCTAAAATAGACACTATCTGATCTGAGTAACAGAGAGAAAATCCCTGTAAAGATGTCTTGAGAGTCCCATATACACAGAACAATGCTGTTTGTGTTATTATGCCTTAGAAAGAGAAAAGGGGTGTGTCTAAGAAAGCACCCAGAAGAAACAATCACTGAAAATGTCCACATTTAGAAAAAGGTATAGACCAATTTTATGCAAGTTTTTTAAAGTTCCAAATAATATTAACCAAAAACAACCCCTATACTACACATTAAAATGGAAGATCTGATTACTAAACACCAAACGCAATCTTTTCAAAATCCATATTAGTGTCGTTCTCTATAGAGGAAAGAAAACGTGGAGTGCTAAGTTCTGGTGCAGAAGAAGTGTCCTGATACTAATTAGATATTAAAAGAAATCATCTGCGGCTTCACAGCCCTATATCTAGAAAGAATTGTCATCAGGAATAAATGAGAAACCAAAACATTCTCAGATGGAGTTAAAACAGTCTTCATCAGCACATTACCCAAGAGTGTGTAAGGGAGTTCTTTAGAAAGAAAAGAAAAACTCAGAACACCAGGATGAAAGAAAGAATGCAGGAATCATGTGTGTGTATCGTTTCTCTTGTCTCTGACGTTTGTGGATTATGTCTGTCAAAGGACCAAAATTCATGATACATGTAGAAGAAATGTTGAAGACAAATTTTAAGGGAAAGCAGGTAAGGGGCTGTAAAGGGTGCTAACATTTCCTCACAGTGCACAAACTGGCTAAATGATGACACTGATAGTCTACAATGAGTTGTGAACGTAAAAAAGAATACCCAGAGCAGCCACTAAAGTAACAATACAGGGACACCCTTAAAAAAAGAAAACTCAAATGGAACTCTAAAACTTGCCAAAAACCTGGGTGAAAGTTAGAAAAAGAAAACAGAATAAAAAACGAGAAAACAAATCACATGAAGACTGAAGCATGAAAATATTGATAATGCTATTGGAAGTGCTCTACATACACCCACTAAAACAAGAATGACAGAGTAACAGCCATGTTCAGCCATGTGCTGTCTACAAGGAGCATGCTTCAAACAGAGGTGAGCACAACACACGTCTCAGGGAGTACAAACATGACCGATGGAGAAGAAAATTATATCAAAGCATGGCTTAAGTCATGAGAGTTACACATTGAAACAGTTCTCTTCCTTCTTTGGGGGGAACAGCAGAGCATAAAAATGTTATATGGTCTACAGAATCCTTTCTCAGCACAAACAGGCAGAGAATCTGGGCATCAGACTTAGAAAATGAGCCCATGAACCTAAAAAAATGCTTAAAAACGCAAAACCGAAACAGCCACAGGAAACACCATATAAGAAGAATCCATTTGTTTTTCTGTCTAAAAAATCTCTGTTGCCTATTTGTCCAGCATCCCAGTTAAGGGTGCAGTGCGGGTCGGTACATAGGGTAGTGTAGCCAGAACTTCAGGGGAGCGGGCACAGCCAGCAGTGTTCATGGTTTTGTGATGGCTCGATCCATCAGTCTCCTGTGGACTTTATAACCATTAGCTCATCCGAAAAGGCCTTCTGGGTGAAGAGTCTTTCTAAAACATGAGCATCAAGCAAGGGCACTGTGGTAAGCGCACAGAGAACTTTAATCAGCCTATTGTTTGTTAAGCAGTCCCCATTGCTCTGGGACTAATTACTTGAGTGTGAAATGCATTCTTAAACCCATGCTTTGTGACAATGCAGGATAAAAGGTGAACACTACCTAGGTCTTCTCTAGCAGTGATAACTAGGCTAGACAGATCCTAACTATGTGTGCAGATTCCCTGTGGGCCAGTAAGTGACCCAGTGTAAAGGACGCTGTCTTCAGTAGAAAGGGGAGCATGACTGGACAAGCAGCATGGCTGTTCAGGTCCAGTGCTGGTCAAAGGCTCGGACAGCCTCACATGGCCTCTGACCTCCAACTGAAGACCATCAAATGAGAATTAATAGTGAAATCTACACCCTAGAGATCTCCCCATTTAATGATGGCCATCAACGTAAATTTGTTTTTAAACTCAATGGAGTATCTTGAGGAAATTAAAGCGTTAATTTTTCCTTGAAAGTATCGGACATAAGTGTTTTGAGTGTTTTCTAAAACAAGTGTTCCCTGAAAAGGATGGGGTGTTCAGTTTCTTTTCATCTATAGAAAAATAAATAAATCCCAGTTCCACCACATTTATTCAGAGAACAGTGTCTCTCTCCTGACGCAGCAGAGGATGCGGGAAAGCACTTTCCCAGTTCCTTGGATTCTTACCTGCAGAGTGCTGATGTGAACGGGCGTCCCCGTCCCAGTCCCGTTCACAGTATTCTTCTTAACTGCGTTGACCCCTTTTCCGTCTGCTTGCTCAGCCTTCGCAATGCGGGCTTTTTCTGCTTCAACTCTCTTGGGGTTGTTCAACATCACCTGGACAACAGCATATTCCACCAGGGAAGCAAACCCGAAGAGCAGACAGGCAATGAGCCACACATCAAGGGCCTTCACGTAGGATACTTTGGGAAGCTCCGCAGCAAGTGTGGTACACTCTGATGCCAAACTGAGCACGGAGAAGATGCCTAACAATAGAAGAACCACAGACGTGTTTACCTCTGAAATGTTTTGCCTTTGGTCTTTTACTAAACGCCCCCTCTGCCACCTTCAAGGGATCCTAACCCTCTATACTTCTAAAGCTAGAAGAAATAACTGGTATATGTTTATATGCAGACTATTCATTATAGTTGGGAAATGATGGTTTGAAAACATAACATAGGCACTGGAGAGACGGCTCAGCCATTAAGAGCACTGGCTGTTCTGAAGAAGACCCAGTTTTAGTTCCCAGCACCTACATGGTGGCTAACAACTGTCCATAACTCCAGTTCCAGGGGATTCAATGCCCTCTTCTGTCTTTGTGGGTACTATACAACATGGGTGTGCTTACACACATGCAAGCATAACACTCGTACACATAAAATAAAAATAAATTTAAAAAATTTAAATAGAGTTTGAAAGAAAACATAACATGATCTGGTTTAAGGAAGAAAGACGTCAGGCACTGTTCAACAGCATTTCTGAGGGGAGCGCAGAGTGCCATTAGAGGAATCATCTCATTTCTCAGCTGTGTTTTAGAGAGATTTCAGTTGTGAGAGGAATTTACACACACAAACAACTAAATCTAAATAAGGATAGAGCATATAATTTTCTGATGTGGATTTTTCACTAAAAAATCTGGCAGAGAAGATAAAGTACATTTCTGAAAGAAAATCTCAGATTTTTTAATGAAAGGAATAAAATTCTTCTATAGAAAATACTAAGTGTGCATGGGACACTAGCATTATATGTAAAGATATATGTAATCGACTTTAGGTGATGTTGCTAATATAACATATGAGGATTTAAGCTATCATAAAACTCTAAAGATGAATTGTTGCAATAATGCATTTTATTTTTGCTTCTCTAGCCAACCTTCCTCTCCCTTTCTGTTATCAGGAGAGGATGTGCAAGATGATCTACTGGCGTACACTGGGTCTAAAGAAACCTCCATTGATGTCCACAGACACACGCTGAGTCTTACTCGACTCAGTGGGTCCCTCTTACCGGTTGTATTTCTTTTTGCTGCTTAGATTAGACTACCTCTTGGGGTTCCTGAATGCTTCATTCTGTTACATAAAGGCACAATGTAGTCTCCTTTTCCTTCTTTTGACATAATAGGCACTATATTTTTATGGTAATCAATAAAACGCTCCACTGCCCCTTCTATCATTTCAAAAGTGTCCAGATAAAAACAACCATTGAAGACCAAGATATTCCACAGTAGAAAGATCTTCAGAAGGATGTAATGACTTTTACAGATGGAATAATACATACATAATAACTTCGTAAGTATTTATTTTACTATTTCAGGAACTATTCTCATTAGGGAAACTAGCAACAAATTAAAAGGATTGTATTTTAAGGTATATATATATATATAAAATACATATTATATATATATATGAAGGTTATAACTATATTTAAATGTTGACATAAGTCTCAATTGTTTTCCAACCTGTAAGTGGAAATGAACATGAAAATCTTGGATCTTCTTCAGTTACTGCCCTGACCTCTGGTTGGTTGTATCCATGAGTACTAGTTTGGCAAATCATCCTTTTAAGACAACTTTTCCATTATTCCTCAAATTTTGTATCAACCTACTAATCAAAAACAATCCTACCTTAACTCCTTGAGATAGACCATATTGAGAATATACTGACAACTACTCTGTTTTTATGGTACAGTATACTTATTAATAATCTAAGCTGTAGCAAGTCTTAGATAACTGAATATATATATATATATGTATATATATCTTATTAGAAACTTTAAAATAATCGTATAGGTAATTCAAACAGCCTTAAAGGCCTTCCAGTAGATTTCATACTATGTTTAATAAAGACTTTAAAAAGTGTAAAATTAATTTGTGAGAGATAAATTAAGTCAAACTAAGCAAAAGTTAGCACATAGGGAGTTATGCAGATGGCCTCAAACTGTCTTGGAAGCAGTTGTGAGTGAACCAGATGTGAAGAAAACTGAACAGATTTTCCATTATAATTTACAATTCATCCAAAATCTAACAGTCAACTGATAAATTTACAAAACAGGAGAAGGGAATCTATGGAAATATTTAGATTTATACATAAAAAGTATCCGAAAAATTCAGTGAACAGAAGGGAAATTAAGACAGTTATGAAACATGATTAATCACTTTCACAATCAAGAGTCAGTGGCTGAGATATTTCTTCCTAGATTTGGAATAAGACATCATCCCATAATTCTACCCCAAACTGTACTAAAGGCGTGAGGCCCTTTAGTCAGGCAAGAAAATTAAGTGTTGGCAAAGATGAGAAATAACTGCAAAGGATGCAAGATAAGTTGACCACTTTGATAAGTGGTGTGGTAATTATATGAAATGAAGCAGACTTTACCAGAAATCTGATTATTAGGTATTTATCTAGCAGTTATGAAAACACAGAGGCTCATATACAATTCTGCACAGAAGCACTATTGGTAATGACTGCAAGTGGAAGCAACTCCAAATGTCTGTCAACTGCTGAATGGAAAAGCAGTCATCATCCGTGTTCTGCAGCACAACTAACAACAGAATAGACCCAACAGGACCACAACGGCGTTGCCAAAACAGAAATACGCATCCGGTTTTTTTTAAGGAACTCTCCCTAGAGCTAAACATGGTGACATTCCATGTTTTATGATATTTTTGGGTTAGTACCCAATTCCAAACAATATTCATTGACATTTCATGTACATCTTAAAATGAAGCCCAGCGGTGGTTTTGTACACTATTTTTAATGTGCAGCATTTTGCTGTCACAGAAGTCAGGCGTGGGATTTTCTACTTGTGCTCAAATATTTGGGTTTTGAGGCTTTGAGTAGCTCACATTTTCGGATTAGAATGCTCAACCAGGATCACCGTCCTGATGGGGAGGAAACAGCGGCTTACCAGGGTCACCGTCCTGATGGGGAGGAAACGGCGGCTTACCTAGGGGAACCCTGGCGGCACTAGCATCGGGGTTGATCCAGAAGGAGAGCCAGGAGAGGACCACGATGAGGAGGGTGGGCGCATACACGCCCATCATGTAGAATCCCACCTGTCTCCGCAATGTGAAGATGACCTCCACGCATGTGTAGTAGCCTGTCAAAGGCAGACACGTGACAGGAGTAAGGGTCACACCCACAGAGAACCATAAGACACAAAGACCTGGAGGGTTAGGGTGCTTGTACCTCTGACAATTCCCCAAGACAAACACAGCACAGGAAGTTTTCCTTTAATTTCTCTCTCTCTCTCTCTCTCTCTCTCTCTCTCTCTCTCTCTCTCTCAGAGGATAAAATGGTTGCCCCTTCTAAATTTCATGATAATATGGAGAAACAGACTGCACATGGAGCTCTGCTTTCAAGGTCTAGGTATTGGGTCTGCATGAGAATCTGCAACAGCTACACTTTTCCTGCGAGAGGTGCAGTCCAGAAGAATCTCAGAGACAGGAGTCTAAAAGGAAACACTCCTGGACTTCCAGTATAATTTTCAGTCACATGAACCACATCCAGTGGAGAAAAGATGTCGCTCTACCAGTGCTCACAAGCACAAAATTTTAGGTGGGCATTGGAAGCAGACATCACGGAGGGCGTGCAGGCTGCGAAGTGGGACCACCTGACATTCCTCTCCACCCCTTCCCTCCTACACAAAGGGTCTCAAGCCTCTTCTAATGGGGGAAAGACTTCCATTTTCCCATGCTGAGACAAAGACAGAAATCACTTTAGAACATCATTCTAGAACTGTTGTGAGGTCAGTAAGTTCCCAAATGGCTCAGTACAGGCAGCCAGGTGAGGGCCTCTGCTTTCTGGAGGAAGCAAACAAGTTGCAGGCATATTCTGACCACACTCACTCCACAGGAGACATGCTTCCAGATGTTTTCCTAATACATAGAATGTCTATTGCTTAAAAGGCTTAGTTATTTTGAACTTGGTCTTGATAATTAGCCCAGGCTGACCTCAAATTCTTCATCTCTAGCCTCAGAATTATGGAATTAACACAGCACCATACCCAACTAAAACACCTAATCTATAAGATGCCACTTAACATTTCATCAAAATAAGATTATGCATAAATACCTAGGGTTAAAAGATCCCATCTCTTTTCAGTAGACATTGTGTGTAGTTTATTTTTTAATGTTGAACAAATGAATGGCCAGTTCCTAAGTAAAATGCTTATGTGGAAGGATAATGCTACGACCACCTTACTCTACCTGACTGATATAAATATACATATCCCTGACACTGGAACGACTGCCATACTCACTCATTGTAATACCTACAGCAATATTCCACACAATAGTATCTTAATAAATTTTAACTAAAATGAGCATTTACAATCCTCTTTTTAAAGAATGTTTATTGATTCTTTGAAAATTTCTTTCGATGAATTTGCACAAATTCAGACCTCAGAACTCCTTCCCATCTTCTCTCTCATCTTGCCACGGTTTGCTGACTTCAGAGCCTCTATTATTTTTTAAAAACTTATTTAATCTGATTTGTGTTAACTAATGGCTCTTGGTCCATCCCCTGGAGTCTGGTCAAGCTACTGGGCAACACACCTTTAAAGAAAATGGAGCCTCCCTCTCCCTAAAAATCCCTGGGATTTTGTCTGGCTTAGATTTACACAGGTCTTGTACATGCTGTCACATGTGCTGTGGGTACAGTCCCCTTAAGTAACCTTCATGTGAAAACTATTCTGTTCCCCAAATGAGTTATCGCTGCCTCTGAGAGATTAGAAAGGTGACAGAATCAATTTATAACAAAAACAGTTGGCAGGAAAGCTATTTCTACCAAATGTTTTCATATCATACAAAAACAAAAACATGCAGTTTTCTAACACAAGGCAATATAGTCATTGTTCACAGGTTTTATAAGACAGAACAAAAGTGAGAAAAGTCCCTCTCTTCTTTACTCCCAGGCTCTCATTTTAACTTCTCCAGAAAACAAAAACATGTGCATGTAGCTTATGGCCATGTGCAGTATTTCAAAATATCATTTTCCACAAGAACAAGAAATCTTCCTAAGTACAACTGATAAAATTAATGTCTCATGATAATTTCTAAAATTTGGTACCGAGTACCTTGCTATTAAAACTATCACTTGTTCAGGTAAATCTTATATTCATCTACTGCATATGAATTTGAGAACAATGAATATGTGCTTCTAAAACGTTTTATATATTTTATGTAACTTCTTTCACAAAGAGCATAACAATTTACTCTAAAGTAGCACAATTCAAATAAAATTTTACATGCCACTCCACTATGTTTAAAGGTAGCATAAATAAATAAATAAAAATAAATACATAAATAAAGTCCTGTTTTGAAGCAAAAGTTCCACCATTTACTTTCATGAAGGCACTCACTGCAGAATTTCACAAGTCATGGATGACTTTAGCCATATTATACATGTGTATATTACAGTGATTTGCTTCACAAACTTTTATGAGAAACATTTCTTGATCTTCTTTGATCTCTCTCTAGTACTGTTACATTTATGAGAGGCAGGTGGGCAGCTAATTGAAATAAATGTTCGTTGGGCAAATTCAATTTACTTTCTATTTCCTGTGGAGTTTTATTCCATTACTCATTCAGGCACCCAATTTAGGTGCTTTCATATACTTTGCTCCCATATCCTCCATCTTCATAATCTCTTTTGTCACAAACAGCATAGTTTCAAAAACATTAAAGACACATCATAGTGATTGTGTAAATTAAATATTTGCCACTATTATGTGTGTTATGTATATATTTACCTGTTTTCCACTCTATATGGTTCAACATTATATATATTTTGAATGTTCTATTACTGTAAATAGTGTTTCAAATATTAGCCAAATATGAACATGTTTCACTTATGGTTTATGTAAAACTCTATATAAGTTTTTCACTTGAAAGTAGCCTTCTACCTTAAACATCTCCTAATTATACACGATTACATTGTCTATCATCTTATTAATGTAGGGCAGCATAAATCCTCCCAAGTAAATTTACCTTTCATATATTTCTGAAAAGCTTTGGTCATGATTTCTTTCAAATACAGGTTTATGTGGATCTTGCAAGTTGAACTAATCTTTGCTAATAATGCAAAGATCAAAATCCTATATTGTTTGACTTATGATACTAAGTGGAAAATACTAACACTATCTAAACACCTCCAGCCACCTACAACTGCCAGTATAGACTTGAGGCTGACAGTACAGAGTAGTAACTACTGTATTGTTTTCTGGGATTTTTTTTTTTTGGTTTTTTTTTAGAGACAGGGTCTTCCTGTAGCCCCAGCTATCCTGGAACTCACAATGTAGACTGGACTGGCCTTGAACTCACAGAGTTGCACCTGCTTCTGCCTCCCAAGTGCTGAGATCAGAGGTATGTGCCACTAAATCCAGTGTAACTACTGTATTTTCATCAAAAGTTCAATGCAATTCAATGACTGAGGCTAACTTGTTTTGTTTCTCATAATTCCATGCCTAGACCAATATAGTGTACAGGAAATATTCACACATTATCTAATTTAATGCTTTTTAAAGTAAAAAAAAGGGTCTATCTGAGATCTCAGCAAAACTACCCATAAGACAACAGATGAATACATACAGATCACAGTTTTTATCCAAATTCTTTGTACCAAAGTGAATGTGATGTAGAGTTTCTTGGCAACATCTAAGAAAACCACTGCCTAAAAGAGTTTGCATTATGAAAATCAAAAATAAAAGCTTTTTCCAGCAGGATTACATAAAGAAAAACATGATCTACGTCATAAGCAAAAAACCAAAGATCCTGAGTGACTACAATTGCATAAAGGGTTTGACACAGGATAATGAATATAAAATACTTACAATGAACTAATTTTAATTCTTGTCTATTATTTCCTAGTCTACATTAATACTAAAATGAATGTCTGATAGCTCTGTTAGTTTATCTTTACCACTTACCAGTGCCTTTGTAATATTTTGTACAGTTGCCATATTCAATGTCCTCTTTTTTAATGTCAAATTGTGGCAAGGCAATTTTTTCCAACTGAACAGGATCTCCTGACTGCCAGATAAATCTCAAATCGTCGGTTGTATAACCAACTATAAGAAAGGAAGTGTGTTAGAGGTGTAGTCATCAATGCTTTCTTATTATTTTAAACATTCATATTAAAGGTAAGAAAGTAGGCCTTCTCCTCTGGAACCGTAATTTTAAATGAACACATGTAAAATAAGAACACAAGACCTACAGGCCATTATGTACAGTAACTCTTCTCTCTGTGTTAGCATTTGTAACTCATCAATTAAAAGATGACCGGTTAAGATGTAAGTTCTCCACATGTGCCCAATTACAATCATGCAGTATGCCCTAAATTTTTTAAACATGTAAGTTTTAAAATAACTCCCTAAAGTGTTCCCTAAAGAATTGTGCCATGGCCAAAAGACTGTTCTTCACGAGGCCATCATTAGAGTACTCAGGACTGTAATGGACTTGGCAACTTGGCTACAATTCAAGGACCATACCATGTCCACCATGAGATTTTGGAGAGCATCTATGTCCCAAAATTCTATTTTATTGTTTCAATTAATAGTGCACCTAGGAAAATCTAGAATTCTGTGTTAAGAATATACTGATATTTGGCCAGGAGTTGTAGCACCTGCCTTTAATCCCAGTACTCAGGAGCCAAGGCAGGTTCTACCAGAGTTCCAGGCTAGTTGTGGCTACAGGGAGAACATGTCTCAGAAAATAAACATACAAATATATTGATATCTATAATACTAAAACCTTGAATACACTTATATATACATAACCTCGTATTTACAAAGTAATAACTATTATTCAAATTTAGGATCCATCTTAGTGTATTAAAAGACACAAAATAAGCATCAAGTAACATATAATCTAGCAAGCAAGCATGATGTTTTCTATAAAGTTAGTATTCTTTACAAAAACAGTTTATGACTTTTAAGTATTTTCCACACTAAAGATCACTTATGAAAGTAGCTTTAATTTTTCAAGGTTTATGCTCTATTATCATTTTCAAATGACAATCACCATAAAGACCAACATATATTTTATAAAAATTTCAGTCATTATATTTAGTATGTCTTTCTAATAATATATAGTTTTTATTTTTGAGAATTTATGCATGTGTATAGTGTTTTCATAAATTTTATCCTTCCCAGTCTCCTTTCAACTCCTCCCCATGTCCCTAACTCTCTATTTCTTGTTCTCTTTGATTACAACTGTTACACATAGTATAAACAAAAGTGTGATCATAGGAACATGGAAAAATATAATTTTTAAAAAATAATATTTGTTCTATATAGTGATAGAAAATGGATACTTCATTGGGCTCACAGACTATTTTTACTATAAGAATATTGTTTTAACACCAGAATAGCTATTCTAGCTAGAACACCTTATTTTCCTATAACTTTCTATATTACCAATCCCAGCAAGGGCAGCCTTTAGAAGAAGTGCCCAGCCCAACATCAACAGAAAAGATGTATCTCAAAATGACTTAACAGAGTAAAATAGTGACCGATTTTTCTAAGATTACCAGAATGAGAACTATCAAATCATTAGTTTTTCACAGTTATAGTAGAATATTTTGTCTCAACACAAGCATTTTCTCATAATCATTTACAGCCCCATTTACATACAGCTCTCAAGCTGCATCTTGCAGCGTTGTGTGTCCATGGGAAACAGAGTCAAGTCCAGAGGGCAGGAAAGAGTAATAGACAACCTGAAATCAGAAGTGGAGAAGTTGGAATCATTGAATCTATCTCTACATCCCTGTGGTGTATGAACTTGAGAAGGAAATTTAAATGCAGAAGAATTAATTATAAAAGGAAAGGATACCTCATGCTCACAAGGACGTCTCCATCCCGAAAAATAAACAACAGGATATTTTCTTGGGTTACATCATGAAAATTGGCACTTTTTTCATTTGCAAAGAACAAATCAGGCTTCCACAAACACTTGTACATTGTGGGATCCACTGTCAAAGCATCTGAACCTCTGAAGTCACTAGGAAGCTTAAGCCTGGGGTCATTCCATTTCTGTCTCAAGAAAATGTTAACTCTGTAGTCCTGGAGAAAAATAAAAGCATATTTGCATGCTGGTAATTTTAAATCCTTAAAAAATAAAGGTGTGCATGTGTGTGTTCATTTTCATTTTTAACTATAAAATGTGCTTTAACTGTGATCAGCAAACACACTTTCAGTCTTCCAAAATGAACCCAGATAACAACAGATATGCCATTAACCGAGAGCACCTTTCAGCTGACAGAATGACACTTGTACATACTTTCTATGGACACCCCACAGCATGTGCCAGGTCCAGTGTCATAGAACATAAAAAAAATGATAATTCCACATGGCTAGGTGAAAGTACCATCTATACATGAGAACTGCTAAATATTAGCATTATCCCTCTATAAAGTAGGGAGGAATTAAGAATACATAGGAGGCAGAGGAAAACTATTTGCATTTGTCTTTTGGAATATAGAAAACTAAACAATAATATACATTGTGCAAGTGCTTATATCTTCATATAAACTGTACACACACACATTCACAAGTAGCCTCTTGGTATCTACTGGTAATTGTTTCCAGGACTCTGTGTGGAGGCTAGAATCTCTACATAAAATGTCTTAGTATTTGCATATAGCCTATGTAATCCTCCTACATACTTTAAACCATCTCCAGATGACTTATAACACCTAATACTATGTAAATGCCACTTGAGTAGCTGTTATAATATATTGTTTAAGGAACAGTGACAAGAAACAAAAGTCTGTACAGGGTCAGTGCAGAGGCACTTTTGGTCAAATATTATCCATCTGTAGATATTAAACTCATAAATACAGAACCCAGAGATTCAAAGGCTGCTGTCTATGGCTTTGATGTTCAGAGAAAATATACCCCAACTACTTACACATAAATTATCATACAGCCAGGATATATAGCAAAATGAAATTTGGATTATGCAAAAAGAACAAACTGAATGCAAATTTCATAAATGTACGTTATATTCAACTTCAGTAAAAAGCTGATTATTTTAGTCAGGTACTAGCCTATGTTCAATAACTTTAATTCAACCATTTTGTTGGTATTTAATTCTAAAAATATGAATAAAGGAATATGTGTAATTATCTTAAGTAGTTTATATTTGCCAATGAATATGGAGTTCTGACCAGACAAGGTAGTGTATACCTATAATAAAATCAGTACACTTGGAAGACAGAAGCAGAAGGATCATTGTAAGGTCAAGGCTAGTCTTGTTCACATAATGAGTTCCAGGTCCCCAAACAGGACTACAGGGTGAGACCCTGTTTCTAAGAAGAGGCAAGAGATGAGGGGTAAGAGCTCTCGTACAAATGAGATCATCAGGGAGCATTGTCAAATGTAAGTGCTGATGACTTTATCTAGTGTACTCAGAACATATACAGAAGTGTCCAAGACAGAAATTACATTTGGTTTTAGGATCCTCCTTACAGTCAATAATCCAAAATCCATATATCATCTTTCGAAAGCCTTTTGACATAACAATGAATTAAAAAGTAAAAATAAAATTCCAAGTAATTGAATAGAAAGAAGTAGTAAACAATAAAGTCAGTACATTTCTATGGGATGTAAAAACATATGCTTTACACAGGTATAAAATGTTTTAAAGCATAAGATACAAGCAGTGACTGCAGGAAATTTACGCTTATCATCTAGTTTTTCTACTCAGATTCTTTTCAGTATTTAGAGAGGGTAAGACATTGAATAACAGCACATTTACTGACCTACAAATAAGTACTATACACCTACCTTCCTCCTACAAACTTTGGTACATTGTGATAGGTGTGTGCTTTCATATGGACAACAACTGCATATTTAAAAAATTTTTTGAAATATCACACTGTACCTCATAAATATGAACAATTAATCTATCAATTAAAACTAAAATATGATTTAAAAACTAAACATATGAATTGAGTCTTAAAAATCATACACCGATTATTTGGAGAGATGAATCAACAGTTAAAAGCACTGGCAGAGGACCCAGTGTCAGTCCCCAGCACCCACATGGCGGTAACAAGTGTTTGTAACTCCAGTTCCTGGGCTCAGATGCCCTCTTCTGGCCTCTAAGCATTACACACACAGGTTCCCTTACATACATTCAGGCAAACTATTGATACACATAAAATAAAACTAAGGAAAGAAATTGAAAAAAAAGAGAAGTGCAAAGTCACTTTGGTTATGGAGAATATGAACAAATATGAGGGTGTCTGCACACGAGTCACTGAAGAAGCCCCCTGGAAAAGGAAGATAACGGCTTTTAACTGAATTAATATAGGCACAGATGGAGTAGAAAGGGCGTGACATCCAAAATATGAAGATCTGTAGTGCACAGATACTTTAACATATACACATGAACATATGTGCACAGCACCCATCATGAAACGAAATGTGAGCTATGTGACTGTTCAGTATCTAAAATCTACCTGTGACTAGTTCAAGAATTAGCACAAGCTTCCTGTAGCTACTCCATTGTTTCCTGGAAAATCCTGCTACATACTCCATGCAACCCTGCATGACCCACACTTCAGAAGCAGGCTGTCGATTTCTATCGATTTCAACGATTGTACCTTATCTAAACACTTGTGGGAAAGATGCTTGATGCCATATTGAGCATTCAGTGATATTCAATTTTAAACTGATTTTTAAAATACCTTCCCTGACGTGTTCTGCCAAAATTTATTAGTATCAAAAACTACATATACAAAAATGATTTTATTGCCTTCCCTGAGTCCTGTGTCTTATTAAAGGACATCATGAGTTCACTATATCTTTAAACTCATGCATATTAAAATAGATTCACTATGTCATGATAAACACTCTATTCTTAACTATTATCAAGAATCACTGTAAAAATATCCACATGGGTTGTCTTCATGTGTTCCATAAACTCACTTCAGACACAGTTTCATGTTTGGTGAATGGCCCTATTATTTACTCAGTGCCTCATTTGTTTATTTGTACATTATGATCACAATATTTTATAGGTAATTCCCATATATTATGCATATTTAGTGTTGTGATTTATGGAAACATAATGACATAAGTTTAGACTGTGAAAACATTCTTTTAATGCTCTTAAATGGTTTCTTTTACTATAGAATGAGCCTTACATACTTCGGTATGTGTTTCTTTTTGTCTGGAAGCTAAGGACTGAAAGTTAACCAAACAGCCAACTACATTCACAGTTCCTCTTCTCTCAAGTCACTGTCATTGTGTGATATCTGCATATTTACTGTGGCTTCTATTATTTCATTCTATTTTTATTAAAATTTTATACTTCAATTCCTTTCCAAGAATAGGGATGCAAACAAATAAAATAATATTTAGAGATCATCATGTCCTTGATGGAAGTTTTCCAGTATGTTTCTCTTCAGCTCCAACAACTTCCAGATCTTTTTTTTTTCCAAAATAAGCATGTTGTATTTTAGCTTAATAGTGGGTTTTAGTCTTTTAAATGAATATTGCACAAGGTACAGAGATAGAAATATTAAAACCTCATTAATATTCTTTGGACTAACAAAATTACCTGGTGGAATAGATTTTAGGATTTGTTTACTGGTAATTAATTTTAAAGATATTATATCAATATTTTATAATAATAGTCAAGATATTATCTGACAGCCATTAAAGCAATGCTAATCTTTAATTAACTTTAGCAAATGTTATTACAAAATAAGCCATTTGGGTTTGAAGTTTAGAAATTAATTATGCATTACACTGAAGCCTTCAAATGTCTACACACTGACACAGTTCAGGGAGCACAGTTCTATGTTCTACCAATTTCCAAAATGGTAGGTGAAGACAAAATTATATGACAGATTTAGTTATTTTTAAAAGAATCATTACAAGAATTTTAATAGTGTTTTTCCATGTCATAGTTCTTTAATTTTTTTTCAAAATGCTAATGGATGGTTCCACACAATTCAAGATATATTTGTGACACGAACATACTAAGTTCAAAACATTTTTTTAACCTTCTTAATTATTTTCAATGTTTTTGACTCTACTAGATTGTGAACTCGGTAAAATCAGTGATTTCCATCCTCTGTTTTATTCGGTATTATACACATAACACCCAATAATTAAACCATCTTAAAACCCAGTGGCATTCATATAATATAGACGTGGATGCACTATAATTCAATGCTATCTTCTGAGAACTCTTAACATAATTATTCTAATTTGAACTTTGAGATTTAGCTTGTGCTGTCATTCTTAAACATGCTTAATATTTGCAGAAAAAGATATTTTCACTTAAGTAACTTCAAAAAATGAGATATGGAAGGGTGTGTAAGGCAAAAAGAAAAACTAGAGTGTGTAGAAATATAAAATGTGCTGAAAAAGGGAATGTGAAAATGATAGTCTGGAATCTGCTCATTTTTGCACTTGTTCGTTCAACAAATTCAGCATTTATGTGAAAACACAGAAATTTATGTTTTTAGGTAAATATGATTCTTTCTAAATTTGAAATTACATACAGTGAAGTTTTCAATCTATTGGATAAAAGCAAAAACTAAAGTTTAGAGAAGTATATTGACCATTCATTCATTCAAGCAAGAATGAGTGTGTATTTCTGTGTATCACTGAAGATTTGTCCAGAGATAGCACGACTCAAGAAAAGACACTGAGACTTCATAGTGAAGCTTGGAGGAGTCCTACATTATAATTTGCACACAGCCATTAATTAACCACAAAAGCTTAAACTTCCTAAATTATATACATTCTGTTTTGTATTTCATTTGGATCTATTTTAATAATTGATTTCCTGTAAAGCTGTATTAAAATATATGCTTTGTAATATGACAAGGAAATAAAAAGGAGGCATGGATAAATTATAAGCATGTTAATCCTGAAGACACTATCATTGATACTTATAAGTCCTATAAATTAGGAAGAAAAAATTTCATAGGAAATCCAACTAGCAGTTTACTGGTATGAACTTCATAAAATGGCTGAAAAATATCTACATTTAAAGTCAAGATTTTTTTGTACATTTCAATGAATTTTTGTGTACCTCATATAGGACATCTTAATCATCTTTATACTCCCTTCCTTACTGTAACTTCTCATAGTTCCTCCCACTGGAATTCATACATTTTGTCTTTGTGTTAAGGCCTCTCATGTCAAGTTAGTGCCCACAGATGTCCCTCAGTGCAAGTTCATCAACTGGGGTCTAGTCAGCCTAACTTGAGTCCTTCCGTTTAAAAAGATCAGAAGAAGGCGCTCAAGAGAGGTGGGCCCAAAGGAGGCAGGTATTATCAAGGGAGAAATGGGGATACTTTAAATGGGGAGGTCACAGCGGGAGGATTAGAGAGAAAGAGAGAGAGAGAGAGACAGAGAGAGAGAGAGAGAGAATAGATAAATAATGCCTAAGTAGTGTAAAAACAGAGGGAATCATATTAGTCCAAAACCCTACTGACCAATTACACAGTATCGCTACATGTGTCCATGTGTATAGCTAAAGGTTACATAACAAGAGACATACATAACAGACAGAAGAAATCTTCCTTTGAGTTGTTGGTCAGGGTGGTCCAGGAGACTCCCAAAATTACACAGGTTATTGCCACAGCCCTTGATTGCCTCCCAGAACTTGAGGTAAGAGCCTATTGCTGAAGACAGGACATACTTCAGACACAGGATTTGGAGCAATGGAGCTGGAACTGACCTGGAAGCCACTTTCCCTGAAGGTATCTCTCATAGCTTTGGAGAGCATTATGCAAGCTGCTAAGGGAGAACATCAATTGATGGTCAACACCAGCTTTAAGGCCTAAAAACCACATCAATGATCAGCACAGAGAATGACATTGTTGCAGTAGTGGCACTTTTATCTTCAGGGTAATCAACACCTACCTATTTGGACTTAAAGCCCAGTCAGTGAGAGGAAACTCATGGTGTGGTACTACAAACACAGCCACATATACATGGCTGGAAAATTCATAGATATTAGAGAAATTCCCAAGGCTGTCACATCCCTAGACAAATGTAATTCCTTACTATGTGTAAAATATAGATCCTTATATTTACAGACAAGTATTCCAGTTACTACTCATCAAAGAAGCTTCTTTTGCACAGATGGAAAGTATTACAGAGTTCCACAACTGGTCACACCCAGAGATTGTGAATTGCCCAAGCCTAAGTGGAGATATCTATGATTCAACCTCTACACCTAAGGCTTAAGGAACATAGAAAAGGGAATAAAGAGAACACTAACGCATTTCTCAGCTCTCATCAATAAGCTTTCTCATGCAGCAGAGGGCCAAGAACATGTCACAAATGTCCAAAGCATAGAGAATAAGAGTCTGCAGAATGTGGGTCCTTGGACAAGATTACTATATTAAACTCCATATACCCAGGGCTCGGGAAACACTGAGGAACAGGAGGTAGAAAGATTACAAGAGTCAGGAGGGGGTGCATGACCATATGGAAATAGAATCTTACAGGCTCCTGGAACCCTGCTCATATGAACCTACAGTAATAGTGGCTGCATGCAGAAGACCCATTCAGATTCAAAAAGAGAAAAACCCAGCACAAAACTGTGGAAACGGACAGCAGATCCCCAATCTCAGTTGAAGAATTATTGGCAGCTGATTACTGCTGGCTGAGGAAGTTTAAAGCATTCGAATCAGCAGACAGTGGCACAATACATACAAAACACTGTAAAACACCAGGAATCTTGATGAGAAAAATTCCATCTGTGGAAAAAAAGAGCAATCATGTAATGCTTTATGCCAAACCTCCTTTTTATTCTATACATCAACATAAATGACTTTTTAAAGATTACGTTAATCTAGAGACAGAAAGTAGCAGATGACAACCAGACACTAAAAAAGAAGAAATAAAAGACTCAAAAGCATAACATCACAGAGCAGATCTTGGACAGGAATTTTGGGGTCTGCATACTATATAAGTGAGGGGAAAATCCTCTTTTCTCAATATTGACCAAAGTCAAGAAGCCATTTCACAAAGACCCTCATTGAGTCACAGCCAGTCACTCTAGATGGAAAATTCCCTTCCTCCTTGGTCCGCTGTGGGATCTAGGGCTCTGCTCTGAGCCCCACAGAATACATCTCTCCAGAAGGAAAACAAAATTCTGATTCAGAGTTGTGTAGTGTTCCATGCAGCGGCAACTTGGTCTGAACTGTAGCCTGGAGTGAGCTCCACTACGTCGGTATGAAAGCACTGAACAATGGCAGTACTTAACCATGCTGGCATCGAAGGCACACCAGCAGAAAGCTTGCCAGAGTCCTTTCCTGTGTCTACAGATGAAAAGACTCTTCCAGTTATACCACACACGGTCTGGCCCACAACTACATCCAGATGCAGTGTAAACAGTACAAAGATCAACACAGGAAGTTGATGCCAAAAGGGTTGTGCTCTCACTGCAAGACATCAACTCAAACAGTCAGACAACTAAAAGCTATATGGCCCAGAGACAAGATCTGCACCTGTGCTCGGGGAGGGACCACATAGAGACAGTGCGCATCTGTGTCTGCGCAAGGATCTGCCCCACATCAGACAGTCAGCACCTGTGCTAAAGCAAGTAACCCTACAGAGACAGTCTGCACAGATGCCCAAGCAAAGACCCACATACAGTCAGCCCCTGTGCTCAGGAAAGTCTCCACACAGAGATACTCTGTACCTGCCAGCAGCATGACTTCAAAGAGACAGTCTGTACCTGTCAATCAAGTGACTTCATAAGAGACCATCTGCACCTGAACCCACACATGGAACCCCGAACAGAAACTGCTCAGGAAAGTGACCACAGAGAGATCGATTCTACTTAACATGAATTTTTAATTTCATACACCACTTATCCTTTCTCTTCCCTGCCATCTCTCTCATTAATAGGTTCTCTTACATGGCACAAACTAGCCTTGGACTAGGGATTTCTCTGCCTTAGCCTCTCAAGTGCTGAGATTGTTTTAGGCTATATAATTACATTTCTTTTTTCCTTTTACCTTTAGTTGGAGCTGGGTTATCTCCTCTCATCTATTGAACATTCATTCCCTCTTCAGCATTTTCTCTGTTGCTCACATGCTAATTGCTAACTTTACTCAGTTTATTTTCTTTCCATTGCTAAACTTAGTAACTAATATCTCAATATACACCATACTGTGCTTTTGCCTTTATTCTCAAAAATATATTGGAGCTGGAGAAGTGATTGCTTTTCATTGGTGACTACGTATTTTCATAGTGGCTTATCCTATCCCTTGGTTGTGTTTGATTCTACACCTTATAGTCTACTCTCAGAGTGATGATAAAAATCAAGGTCAGTATATTACACACATGAGCTGAAGGCTTAGCTACTGAGGTCATCTGAGGAAGAATGCTACTTTTTATAAGCTAGTTTCAACTGAGACAACAAGAGTCATTTGGAAAAAATCAAACCAACAACCTAATTCCAGACATGAAAGTCCCATTACAGAAACATGAAAATTTAAAGCAACATTATTCCTATAAATATCATCAAACCCATAGCAATAAATTCCATTGAGAGTAGATTTGGTGAAATCACAGGGATAGAATTCAAAAATATAGTCACAGGAATTTTCAATGGTTTATTTATAAAATCAAAATGGACACAAGTAAACTGCTGGTTTAATCAGAAGGGAATATAAATAAACTGCTGAATAAAATATCGGAGTAAGAATAAATAAGACAGACTCAAATTCAATAGATGGAAAGAAGAAACATCGGGTAAAATAAATTGCAACAGAAAAAGTAATATAAAGAATCAGCAGAACTAAGAGTTAGCTCTTTGAGAAACACTAGACAAACTAGCCAAAGGAATAAGACCCAAATTAATGAACTGGAGATGAAAAGAGAAACATCACAAAAGGCACCAATAAAATTCAAAGGATCACTAGTGCATACTTTAAAATCTATATTCTAATAAATTAGAAATTATAAAACAAATGGATGTTTCTAATACATATAATCTATCAAAGTTAGGTAAAAATAACATACCTAAGCAGGTCTATGACAAAATTGAAACTAAAGTAGCAATGGTCAGCCAAATTAGAAAGTTCAAGCCCAGATGGCTTGGTTCACTGAGGAATTCTCACACGTTATCAAAGAACTAAGACCAATGCTCCTCAAATTACTTAGTAATAGAAAGTGAAGGAATGTTACCGAATTCATCTTATGAAATCCGCATTTTACTGATAACAAAGCCTGATAATCACGTAACACAAAAATGAAAATTATGTCAATCTCATCAGTGATGCAGGTGCAAACAGTCACCAATTTGGCAAATCAATAACTTTGTCATATAAATAAACTCAAGGACAGAAATTACATGATCGTCTCAAAAGATGCAAGAAAAATCTTTAAAACCCTAGTATATCTTCATGATAAAATCCCTGGCAGAATTATGGATAAGAAGATATCCCAGAACAATAAAGTGAATATATAACAAGCCTATAGCCAACATTATATTAAATGTCTACTCTCTCCACTCTTATTCAATACAGTACTTGAAGTTTTAGCTAGAAGAATAAACCAAGAGAAAGCAAGAAAAGAATATACAAAAAGGAAAATGTAAAGTATTCCTGTTCCCAGTATACCCTATGTATGAATTTCCCAAATGCTCAACTACAAAACTCCTAGAACTAAGAGTCACTTTAGCAAAGAAACAGTATACAGAACTCAATATATAACTGACAGCAGCTTTTCTAAAAACCAATGGCAAATATGCTAAGAATGAAATCAGGAAAATAATCCCATTCTCAATAACTTTGAATAAGTACCCAAGAATATGCCTAACCACAGAGGTGAAATAACAGTAGATGAAAAATGTTTAAACTCTGAAGAAAGAAACTGAGGAAGACACTAGAAAGTGGAAAGATCTTTTATAATCATGGATTAGCAGAATTAATATCAAGAACACTATTTATATTCCAAAAAGCCTATGTAGATTGGATGCAATCCCTATTAAAATAAGACAAAGACAATCCCACAATTCACACAGAGCCAGAAACCACTCTGGATAGAAAAACATTAAATTAAAGAATCCTGAGCAAGAGGAATCATGCTGACAGGATCTCAAGTTATGCTACAGAGCCTTAAGGAGGAAAAACCCCAGCATGGTGCTGGCATAAAAAAAGACAGATCCATCAGTGAGATCCGTGGAACAGAAAAGACTGTCCAGAAACAAGCCCACACTGCTATGACCACCTGATGTATCACCTCATCAGTGACAGTACCAAAAACATACATTGGAAAAAAGACAGCTTCTTCAACAAATACTGCTTGCAAAACTGGATAGTCACATACGTATGAATGAAACTAGTGAACAAATTTAAATGAAAGATGGATCAAAAACATGTACCACTAAAATTGTTGGAGCAAACCTATGGGAAGCACTTCAAGATACAGGCATAGGAAAGGACTTTCTAAAAATGACTCCAAGAATGGACGGATGGGCCTGCATGAAATAGAAATGTTTCTACACAGCAAAGAAAAAAATTAAGTGAAGAGACAACCTACAGAATGGGAGAAAAATTTTCCTAACTAAATAGCTAACAGAGGATTGGTATCGAGAATAAGAAAAGCAATGAAAGAAAATTAAAAAGTAAAACAATAAATGGGTTAATGAAATAGACAGCTGAAATACAAATGGTTGATAAACACAAGCAAAATGTTCAATATCCTCAACTACTTGGGAAACCCAAATTAAAGCCAACTTGAGATCCACCTTACCCCACTCAGAATGGCCATCATTAAGAAAACACACAACAAATGCTGGTGTTGGTGTGGGAAAAGAGGATTGTTTATATGCTACTGGAAGGAATGTAAATTAGTTCAGCCACCATGGAAATCACTATGAGGATTCCCTCATAAAGGCTAAAAGTACAGTTATAACCCAGATATACCCATCCTCAGCATATGCCTGAAGGATGTTAAGTCAACATACTATAGCACTGACAGCACATCCATGTTTACTGTAGCATGATTTAAACTAGCCAAGTTATGGAATCATGTCTGTTAACAGATAAATAGATACATAAAACAGTGTATCTGTGAACTCTGGAGATTTATTTGGCCACAAAGAAGATGAAATTATAGAGTCTGGAGGAAAAATGAGTGAATTTGGACAATATCATATTAAGCCAAACAAGTCAGACTCAAAAAGACAAAGAATGAAGGTTACTCTCAAATCAAGTAATATGTGGTCAGCATACACTTGGAAATTTTAGGTCCTTACTCAAGGCTCCAAGATACATCTTGGAAACTTTGACCTTGAGCCAGTTTCTTATCCTTCTAAGCTTAGCTTCTTTTGCTGCTAAAATCTTCTATATCTAGTGTAACTAATTCAGTTTGTGATGGGATGTGCTCGAGGGTCTATAACTATTCTTAATGAAAACTTACTTTTAATACACAGCTGTCAACACATTGTCAACACATTTTCTAGCATCTCCTATACCCTCCTTTCCTGAAGATCTACTATTACAAGCTCAATACACTAGATAAACTTAAGATCTCTTTGCGTATCCTACTTTTTTTCTTATGTGCATGTTTGTGTGTATGCAGGCATGTGTGTACTTGTGCCTGTACATATAGAGGCCAGAGGGTAACCTAGAGAATCGATAAATAGCACCATCCCTCCTGATTTTTTAAGACAGGCTCTGCCATTGGCCCAGAACTTGCCAAGTAGGCCAAGGTGGCCGACCAGAAAACTCCAGGATTCATAGGCCTTTGCCTCCCTATGATAAGATTACAAGTGCAGGCTACCAAGCCCAGATTTGTAGTCTGGATATCAAGTTTATCCCTCATTTATTATTTTTAAATGACTCCATTAAAATACTATTCAAAAGAGAAATTCCAGAAACTAGATGCTCCCTATTTCACACCTCACTGATGCATCCTCCTTTTATTATTCTGTTTTATTATTTTATTTTGGAAGAACATCCAAGGTACTTTTCTAATAGTTATGTAGCCACACACTACTGTTTCAATACAAGCTGCAGCAAGCTCATATATCTTTCAAGAATGCTTTAAAATTTAAGTTCAGATTAATAGTTTGGTCCAACATTGCTCATTAATTAGTGAGCTTTGGCTACTGCTTAGTGAAGAATTGAAATGACTGATACTTATTGCCATTCCAATGCTCTGTATCAAGATGACATTCTTTGAAATGTATTATTAGTCCTTAAAATCATTCAATCACAATAACTATAGAGCTATCATTTATTTTGTCGTGAACAAATTTCTGTTAGAAACAGAATGCCTTATCAGTGGGAAATTACTTAATTGTTCTTAAAGTACTTGGTGACAAATATTATTCCTTGTTCGTTACAAATAACTCACTATTAGTCATTATTTAGAAAATGGATGTTCCCCAAATTTCTGGACTAATTAGCACCCAAATCAAACTGTTTCTTCAAGGCAATAAAAATATTTCACAATGAGATAGACACTCTGGCCAGTCAAGTTTCATTAATAATATTTTAATAGTGAGAACTATTTATCCTTATTTTATAAAACTGTTAGGTATGTTTTTCTGTGATTCATTTTTCCTTGATTCTTATATATGCAATCTCTAACTCACTTGTTCTCTGGACATTATGATAAATATAATTAGGAGGCAAAGAAATAAAATGGTCAGCTCTTACACCATCTAGCAGCATACAATTAAAGATGCATCAATGAGCTATTAAAAACCTGGTCCAAAAGGATGTAAAATGTAGATCTTTTTTGTGAGATTTCTGATAAGCTGTTTTGTTAATAAATGTCAATTGAAAGTTCTTAGTTCATATTTTTGTGACTTTTCACAAATTCTCATTTTAAACTTTGAAAATATTATTGAATATCACTTTATGGATAGTTACACTTTTCTAGACATATACTGAGAGGTCATTTTTATTAGTAGTGTCACATGAGTATGACAGACTATAGACGTTAGACTAAAAATCCACAAGCTTAGGGTCTTAGTCCATTCCTGCTGCTATAACAAAATGCTGTAGGCATTTTCTAAGCAATAGAATTTTATAGCTCATAGTCCTGAGCTTGGAAGTCAGATAAGGGTCTATTCTTCACAGCACCTTCCATCTTTGTCCTATTCACATGGAGGAAAAAGGTGAACAAGTTCTCCCTAGTCGCCTTCAAAGGGCGAGAATCCCATAAATGAGGGCTCCATCTTCAGTCCAAATCAATTCCTGAAGGCACTGCCACTTAATACTACCACGTTGGTAATGGTATTTCATATATGGGCATTTGGGGGACGGAAGAACAGAAACATAACAAGTAACATTTTGTTGGGACTGTATATGCAGAAAGTGGATTTCTATTAAATACAGGAAAGAAGAAATGACCTCTGCAACATTTTGGTACACTAGGAAGGAAGTTGAATAATCTTCAAGATACTCATTTAATTTTTCTTCTACCCATTGATAATGATGATACTGTTACTTAAAAAAAAAAAGGCAGACCTCGATTGGCAATGCATTATCCTAACCTGTAAATTTTAATTACAAACACTTTGAGTGATAAAGCAGGGCAGGAAAGTAAAGAAGAAACATTCATCAAAAATGATATTATTTTTCAAACTCAGTATATTAAGAAAGTAACTTTGAAAAACAGATAACGAAAATAATATATGTTTCAAAGCTTGACTTTTATATTGTTTTCTCTTTCGTTTATTTTTGAGATGGGGTTTCCCCGTTGCCCCAGCTGGTTTGGATCTTGCTATGTAGACCACCACACTGGTCTTGATCTCACAGAGATCTGCCTGCCTCTGACTCCTGAGTGCTAGAATTAAAGGCATGCACCACTATGCCAAGCAAAGCTAGACTTTTAAATAGATTTTGTGGTAGTTTAAGTGAAAAAAAAACTCCCCTAGGCTCAGGTATTTAAACACTTGGTCCCCAATTGGTGCTGTTAGTTTGGTAGGTTCTGGAACGCTTAGGATGACACTGGGAGGATGGGATTTGATAGTTTAGAGTTTTGCCTCACTTCTAGCTCTCTCTCCATCCTGCTTGCTGGTGGAGATATACATTTCTCAGCTTCCTGCTACAGCTGCCACAACTCTCCTGCCAGCATGTGCTCTCTCATTGGAGCTGCAAGCCAAGCCAAGTTCGTTCTGCCATGAGTTACTTTTTGACACGGTGTTTTAACACATGGATTTACTTTAATAAGATTTTATAAATAATTACTTAATAAAACCCAACTAATTAGTTTGGCATTATCACAGATAGAAAAAAGTTAGATATCATTGGTAAGCCACCATCAGGATTAGGAAGATATTTTATTTGCATACATATCCTTACAATGGGAACTGGACCTATAAAAGCATTGTGTAAAAGGCTCATCCGCATATGTGTATTAGTGTCTCTTAAGAATTCATTATTTTTTTATTTTCTGTGTATGAGTGTATAGCCAGTATGTACATAATTACATCTATATCATGCGATGCCTGCTGAGGTCAGAGGAAAACATCGGATCCCCTGGAACTGCAGTTATAGAAGGTTTGAAGCTCCCTGTGGGTGCTGGGAACCAAAACCCAGTCCTCTGCAAGAGCAGCGAGTGCTCTTAACCACTCACTAAGTCATCTCTCCAGGCCCTGCATTAATGTCTTTATGATGCCTTAACAAAATTACCAAAAGTGTGGTGGAATAAAACATCATAAAGTATTCATTATCTTAGAGCTCTGCAGTTCAGAAGACCAACATCATCAGGTTACCCACAGCTCTGGGCGTCACAGGGTTTGGGAAAACAATTCCTTTCCTGTACTTTTCTGCTTCTAGAAGCTCTGTGTATTTGTTAACCTGTGGTCCCTTCCTCACGTTGTTCCAATTCTTGCTTCCTCCATTATGGTTATGATTACTGCCTCTGATCTTGCTTTTTCTATCTTCTTAGGATCTATGTGAATACAGCTAGAGCACTCTGATAAGCTAGAATACTTGTCCCCTTCTTAAAGTTCTTAATTTAATCGCATCTGCAAAGCTATTTTTACTATGAAAAATCATCGTGTCCTTTTTCTTGTGATCAGGATGTGGACATCATTGAGAGACAGCTAGTCAGTCTGCAGCAGGTACAATTCCTGAAGATGAACAATATGAAATAAAATGAGGAGCTGGGAAAATGGCTGGCAGGTAAAAGCACCAGCCAGCAAGTCTGCCAACGTGAACTGGGTCCCTGCAACCCACAAGGTGAAAGGAGAACCAACTCCCATAAATGGTACTCCCAAACCCCCATACATGCTATGGCACAGGTGTACCCACACACAAAAATAAACAAATGTAATAAAATTAGTTTGAAAAGAAATGAATAGGAAACCACTTTAAGGCTTCTGATTTTATAGCTAAGATGCAAAATTTACTAAGATGAGAAATAAGAGAAGATTGGAACAAATATGTCTAATATCATTTTATAACAAATGAAGCCATGCTAGAAAATTAATAACAAAAGCAAAAAATTATAAATAGTAGTATCCATGAGGATAAATTTTAAGGAATGGATTTTAAACCTACACACACAAAGAGGAAATAAAGTCACCTTAAAATAACAAAGCGCAAGTGCCAAGAACTAGAAACAAGCTCTTCTCGCTGACCCCAAACGTGAGTTTCCCTCTCTTGACAAGCACAGCTGCATTGCCCGAGATGATTGCACAAAGCCATGTAGCAGAAAGTTGACAGGATCATGAATAGCACAGTAGCACAGTAATAATTCAATATAATTACAAAGCATAACAAAAAAAAAAGAAAATAGATCACATAAATAGACTTCTATTTCCATGAAAGAGTACTTACGAGTTTCCGAGGAGACAATGTGTATAGACTATTACAATCAACTGTCATGCCCAATTTCCCACAACATGGGCAATGCCCCACATTTTCATTAAAGAAAATCCACTGACTTGAGTCAAAGGTAGGAAAGCAATGGAAAAATGAACAACTATTGCACCCTGGACTGTAGAGCGGCTGCCACCTTGGCATTCCTCTCATTGCTTACAATGCCCCCATTTCCTTTGCCACAGAAAGTACCACAGAAGATGGAAAGGCTGGAAACGCCTCTTTCTGTAACTTGATTTATTTAGGAACTTCCAAAACGCTACCGATCACATCAGCAACGATTCCTGTGGTCTCGGTTACAAGACCTGGCAACAATGCAAAGCAGCAGAAGGCAAACGGACCGCAGAACGTGAAATGTGCTCAGTAATGTCAGAGTGAGGCCATGGGACAGGCCAAAGTGGAAGAGAACCACAGAGATGCCAAAGAGCCCAGGGAAGATCAATCTTGCTGTAGAGATGTGTCTCTAGAATTCTGTAGAGTTTACGAAGCAAATCCTTCTGAGAACAAAAGAAACCAACTATGGCAATGCAGAACAACTCCATCTGAGGTAAACATTTAGTCTACGTCTGCACAACACAGAACACAACACACTGGCTTGCATCCAGGTTATCTGTCTTGTTGAAAGCAGACAGAAGTTCAGAATTTGATGCCTATGGAGAAAGTCCAACAATATTACAGATATTAATATATTATAATAATGCAATTGTTCAGTCTTTAGTAATTAAAACTAGTCACTGTTAATCTAATGTTTAAATTTGTTCAATTTTTTTTACTTAAGGAAAAGAATCAAGGTTTTTAATTATTTATTCATTGAGTATTAGCTAATATAAGAAAATATTCATTGATGTGGTCCTGACTGGGTGCCTAGTGCCTTCTGTATTTTATAAAAACCAATAAAGTAGAATATGTTAACCCAACCTTTAAGAGTTTCCAGTCTATTGGAGACTAAATGTAACATGCATATGTAAACAGTTTAGCCACAATATAGAAGATAACAGATTTAAAGAACAAATAATAGACAAAAATTATTCTAACTAAAAGCAGAAGAAAGTAAGAACAGCCCTAAATATCTCTGACCAGAGGAAAAATGATCGGGGGCAAGGGGATAAGCTGCAGGCTTCAGATGCCCAGATAGAATCTGTTTTGGGGGCCGCTGACTTACTATAATGGGAGGAGAAGATGAGACTATCCGCAGATGATTAAATATTCTATTATGCTCCTCAATCTATAAACAATACCTTCTAATATCCCACTTTCTCAGGCCTTTTCAACTCAGTAGTCAAGGAATTGCTGGTGAGACCTAGTTACAAATTCACCACATGCCTGCTATCTGAAAGGGTTCAACATTTATTAAAGAATAGAATAAATATACTAATGATACCTGAATTATGACACATGAAAGAAATCAAACCAGAAAAAAAGACCCTTTCAGCAGCTGCCTCAAAACCCTATGGATCTGATTTCAGAGGTAAACAACAAAGAGCAAGGATGTCCCTAAGGAAGGCAAACTCTTGAGAATGGAATTTTAGGGTTAGTGAAAGGGCGTCGTGAAAAATATCTAAGGTACAGGAAGGACAACAGAGACCAAGAGATGGAACAGATCTCTGCAAGATTTCACCTCTAGGAATTATCTCCTCCTTTTGGAAAATGCAGTGAAGTAGATGAAACACATTTTCAATCAGTGAGAAGTACATGTGTCTCTGAGTGACAAAGAGCGTTACAGTGTATTTCAGAGCAATCTCGTAGAGACCTGATATATACATATATATATACATCATTTAAAAGAACAAGAAAGTCACTGGAAGTGACAGTCTAGCCCCAAATCTTGCTTAAATGATTCTCAAAACTATCAGTTGCTCTATCAGACTCCCTAAACTTATCCAGGGCTTAAATATGTACTTCTACAGAAAATAACAAAAACCATTCAGATCCTAATCAAATATTACCACAAGTATTCAAACACAGCACACAACTGTCTTTTTCTAATGCCCTCTGCTGTCAAAAATAAAGAAGTGAATTCTAAATCATTTTCTCTGTCACTTGAGATATGCTGGAAGTTTATAAAGAATTCTAGAAGCTCTACTAGGTGTGCAAACCAAACTTGATAGCGTTACTTAATAAAAATGTGTCTCAAATAATAGAACAAACCAAAGCAAAAAAACAAAAAAATCAGTTGCGTCTTTTTCCTTCTACTTTAAATACTATTTCATTCTTTGGTTTATCAAAAAAGGAACAAATATGGTATTCTAAAATTAAGTGGCGAGTAGACTTTAATGTAGGTTTTTCTTAAGAAGTGAAGGGGCCAATGGCATCACACATCATTCAGTGAATCTATTAATAGTACTTTATAGAGTTGTGTTTTCTTCAAGACCTGAGGCAACTGGTCAAGATCGTTCTTACTGACTTCATCCGCCTTTGGTCTTAATTACACTGTCTTCTCAGGAAGTTCAGAAGCCTGGTTCTAGAAAATGAATTTTCCTTCCTGGTTCTTCCAGTTCTCTGTGCCACCATTTCAAAATCAGTATCACAAAGAAAACAGTGACTTTGTCAGGAAACTTAAAGAAAAAAACCAGAGTAGTTAAAAGATGTTCTGATGGCTCAAACACTCAAAAATATCGTCTAGGGGACAACCTACTACTATTATTCTGTTAAACGGATTTTTACTCACTCATGGAGTAAGTGTATCTTTCAACTACAAAGTGTCTCTTTGTAGTAGATGGTGGTTAATACAGAAACCTACAACTGGGCAATGTGAAGAGAATAAGAGACCATGGAGTGCTCAGTTCTAGATGAGTCATCTATAGCATATCCATTCCCTAAGACTCAGGAAACATTAAGAGAAGGAGCAAAAGGATTATAAGGGCCAGAGGAAGGAGAAGTCTGCAGTGTAACAGTTATTTGTCAAACTAGACAGCACCATCACCCACCTGAACTACAAAAGCTAGGAGAGCATGCATAGGACCTGCACAAGATCAACCCAGACAAAGTCCCAGCATGGATGGGGGATGGGCACATGAAGTCCCAGCTCTGACTGAGAAGCTACTAATGGCGGCTTGGGAAGGAAGAGTGTTTTCTTCAGGGACAACAGCTTGAGAGGCTATTCCTGCTCCAGTCCATCCCTACCCCGCACACAGGCAGCACAATGGGGACTGTGTTTTTGTTTCTTTTTAAAAGAGCACATTATGGGAGGAAAAGATGTGTACAGTGGGAATAGTGAAGGGTGGGAACAGAGGTGGGTTTGATCAAAGATGCTATATTGACCTTTGACTTCCACAGGAACAAATACCAAAAGAGAGAGAAAGAGAGACAGAGAATGTGATCTTTGACTTCCACAGGAACAAATACCGAGAGAGAGAGAGAGAGAGAGAGAGAGAGAGAGAGAGAGAGAGAGAGAGAATGAATCTCATTCCATAAGCCATTTTCTAGGTGACATACAAGCAGCTTTTCGGGAGAAATGCATGATTTTTTCTAAACCTGCAAGTTTCAATGCAGCAGCAAGGCTAAATTTGAATTGCAAAACTACGTAGGTGTTGAAGCACTCATTTAACACAACCTTGGGATTTGGAATTTTTCATAATAGATTACACACATTTTTCTTCACATTATACCTTATTTATTCATTTTTAATAGTACTGATAATACCCTTGAACTGAAATTTTAGCAATTACATATGCAAAGTTGCCAACTTACCATTGTTGTTTCTTGAATGGATCCAAAACTGTTAATAAAAATGTTGACTACCACATCAACAGGAATGCCTATGAATAAAAATTAAGGATATATTTAGCAGCTGCAAAATCCTGCTCAGAATTTTCATAATACAATGTATATATTTAATTTTGTACTTTCAAATCCACATTCAGATGCACAATCCTTGTTCTTAATATAGCATGTTCACAATTGCTATTCATGTATTTTTCTGGGTAGAAATCATAATACAAATAAAAAACAATTTGAGTTATAATTTATGGTATTCGTTATTCAGAAATATTTCTCTTTTAAATTGCATGAGTTCTGGAAAATATGTTTTAACTGGGTTATTACATAATTTAGTTGGCCTATTAAGTTACTCTGTAAAAATCATTTTTAAAATAGTTTGATTTTGCTTTTTCTAATTATTTCAATTCTTTAAATTAATTGGTATAGCAGTATTCAATCATTTAACCCATAATTTCTATATTTTCATTTCATTTCACGAAAACACAAAGCTAGTCAGAGTTACAGCAGAGCCATTATAAAGATTTCTGTCTGACCTGCTCAAAAATAATTTGAAAGTTCACGGAGTAAGAACTAAGGTATAATGTTGCAAATTTCTTTCTTTTCTTTTTTTTTTTCTTTTCTAACTCATTGTGCCCTATCAAAGGGAAAATGTGAATTTAGCCTTTAGCCTCATAAGCACTGCATGATGAAAACCAGGTGGTGAATGAATGCGTGGTGGGCATGCGACAACCCAGCCCGTGGCTGCTGTTGAAAGTAACTGAATAGGTTCTGGTCATGAACAAAACCCCTGTTTTTACAACACAGTTGACTAGAAGCAGCTGCAGACTTTTTTCTGCAAAGGGGAGAAAAAAAAATCAAGCCTTAAAATGTTAATCTGATCTGCATTAATATCTGTCCTAAACCGGCAATACGGACCACAGTCTTCCAGATCTCATTTTTCTTATGGTTTGTTAGAATTTATTTTAAAAAGTTTTTAAAAGGTTTATAATAAACCTAGAATCTTGTCATAAAATTTTTTAATTATGGCTTTTTTTCTTCAAAGGTGTGACAAATGGTAAAATTTTGTTATAATAAAAGTAGTCTCTGTTGCAGAACACATTTTTATTCATAAAGTTAGCATGTTTTTATAATCCATATCAAAAGTGGGTATTTTAAATCCATGTGAGGTAACAAATGTGAAGGGGAATTTATATACATATCAGAATCATATTTTCCCTAAATGAAAAAAAGATTGTTCTATTAATTATAATTTTTGTGTCAAAGAATGAAAGTCAGATCTATACCCAGAGCTTAAATTTTAAATAACTAAGGTTAAGAACACACAATACTCAGGAAATTCATTTCAGAGGTCAGTCTATCAATTCAATTCACAGGATAGATTTTTTTTTCACTTTTTTCACTCATTAACTATATAAAGGTACTTGAATGAATTTCTTCTTATGAATCAGCATTTTAGATACTTTATTGCTCTGAACCTAAGCACACTGCAGACATTTGAAATCCTATTGTTTTAAGCCAGTGCATGATTTTACAGAGGTAAATCGACTATAAACTATGAAGAATGCAGGGGTTTGTTCGAGAGGGGTGGCAACACACCTTTGAAATTTGGCCTTATCCTGGGATCATAACTGACCAGCAGTCTGTTCAAGATATTGCTGGTGGAGTTGGGGGGCACTCGCGCAAGGTCCTCTGGGGACTGCTGACTAGAGGAGAAAAGAAGAGTCTGCTAAGAATTAAAAACAGCAAGAAACAGAAATAGGCGGCTTTCCTTGGGAGAAATGACTTATCTTTTTAGGCAAATACATGACTCTAAAAATGTTTTTCCCAGCAGAAATAAATGAAAAGTTACAAACATCATCAGAGCACAAGAGGCATTTGGGTAAAAAAAAAAAAAAAGAAAAAAGAAAAAAACCACAAAATTTTTAACATTTTATTTTCCTAACTGTATAAAACATTGTACTAAAAACATTGTGTACTTATACAATAAAATTAAGCAGACTTCTTACTTATTCTAAAGTGAAGCAATCTATACTCCAAAATCTCCACGAGCCAGTAAGGCAGCAAAAGACATCTGAGCACACTTTTGAGCAACACTGACTGTCTACAGAGGTGAAGAATATGAAAATACTACAAGCTACTGCAGTCAGAGACTGCCAAGAACCCGCAAGACAAGCAATGCTGACATTTGTAAAATGATATTCCCCGAACCACTGGACAGTCCCCCTGCTAAACTATGTAACCGTCACCCTAGAGGGAAACCGATAAAGGTGTTCTCTCTATTGTCAGATCAAGGAAGCACAGCAGAGCTCTAAGACTACCCATCGATTTTCAGTGTGGATGAGACTTCAGCTCTTTATTGGGAGGAGGGAAATCTACCATGGTAGATTTAATAATCTTTAATACTTTAATAATCTCAAACATGAGCCGAGACTAAAGTGGCAGTGTAACAGCATTTCTTCTAAGGGCACAACCAAAAGTTTTATCATACAATCATTTTAACCCAATAACAAAACAAAACAAAACAAACTCCATAATGTTCCTAAGGAAGATTAAAAGGATAAAACAGTGGGCATTGCCTATTATGATATGGTAATAAATCATATTTATCCATACAAAGCAAACTTTGATGTAAGTAGCTTGATTTTGTGTCAAAATCAAATCTCCTACTGGTCCATTCTGCTCTGATGAAAGAAGACAGTACAGCTGAAATATGACAGAAACACAAGTTTATGAAACATCTAAGTAGACTATGAGTTGCTACAGACAAGACTTTCAAATAGAAATTATTGAGAATGCAAAGTACTAAGCAAAAAAAAAAAGAAAAGAAAAAGAAAGAAAAAGAAAATAAATTAGTTAATTCCCCAACAGAGCACAAGGTTGCCTAGATTTGCTTCTGAAATTGCTTCTCTTGGCCTTATTAGCTTGAATATCACATCTTCAGGGATATGAACACTGCTAATGAGATTTTCTATTTCACTGCAGGTAAAGCTGTAACTTCCTTAGGGCCAACTGCTACTCCTCATCAAAAGATCAGATGCTCTAAGGAGAATGAGAGTATGTGGAGAAATTAGGTTTTAATATGCAAATTAGTGTTAAATCCTAGCTACAAATTTTCTCATTCACGGAAGGAAAACAAAATTAATTCTGAAAATATAATTGTATTAAGTCATTTAGAAACTGCTATTATAGTGTTTCTTGATATAAAATCCTTTACAAGCACATTCCTTCTGCAATGAAGAGAGCATAACAACCATTAACACTAATTTTGTTGTTTAGAACTCTCAGGTCACTTTGTTTTACCTTCCACTTATGAACTGTGTCAACCAAGTTCAAATCCCAGCCCTCACTAGCAAATTTTGTCCTTCCTCCATCCACTGGCAGAGAGTCAGTCTCATTCACTGAACATTTCTAATTTCTAATTTCTAGAAACTCCCATTTCTAATTATACTAATCTAAATCTAACTTGTCCTTAAAGTTGCCTTAACATTCATCTCTTCTCTCAAATTTTGCCACCGTAACCCGACTAACACCAACTAACAAATGCATCTTTTGTCCATAATTTTGCAGCTTTTGTCCATGTGTGCAGCACCAACTAGATGCAACACAGATGCTGTGAGTATGAAAAGACTTGTGGCTCCCAACGTCCCAACATCTTGTAGCTCCGTGCCCTATTTGGCTTTCAGTGCACATTGGTTCCACTGTTTCCATGTGTCTTGACAGGCTCAGATCAGTATTCCAGTATGGAGCATGTACTGAAGAAATGGCCTTCGGGTTCACTTCAGGCTTTCACCTGATAAACATATCCATTTGATTAATCAGAATGATATTAGCTCCTACTAGACTGTTTTCCCATGGAGAGAAAGAGAAAAACCAGAGTGGGCAAGACATAAGCATATCTGAGAGAGTTC
Organism: Eospalax fontanierii; assembly: GCA_035773235.1. Lineage (NCBI taxonomy): Eukaryota > Metazoa > Chordata > Mammalia > Rodentia > Spalacidae > Eospalax > Eospalax fontanierii. Next base: position 40,689,130 of record CM069548.1, on the reverse strand, counting down.
ATCAGTCACACCAGAAAATCATAAAGACAGCAATGTAAGAATGGTAGTATGATAAATTAATGCATTTGAAAACCTGGTCCCAGTTCCTAGCTGGTCTCCACACCACAGAGAGCCTGACGAAGCAGAAGTACACTGCCAAACCTACAACTGCTCAGAGTTTCAATTAAACAACTAGGCAAAATTTCACTCCACAAATAAAGGTTCCTTACACTTAAAAATGATATCTTGTTTGTCAGCAACCAAAACTCAACATCATATGGCAAAACCTCTCGAAAATGAAGGATACAAAGAAAAAAGAGTATATCCAATATTTGTGATCCCAATTTTATTCTTTTTTGTGCTGCCATAACTTGATCTGGTACTAAACAGTTGACCTTTCTTTGTTAGAAATTCAGAGACATTTTTAAAATGCAGAGAAATCCTATGACATTTATATTCAAATACAAGAATTCAGAGACTTTTCCACATATAAGAAATAGTAATCCTACTTTTAGCCTATCAATACTAAAACCACATTAAAATGATCTCTTCTGATGGAACTGTTTATTTTAAGGGATCAAATAGGAGCTTCCACTTCCCCTAAAGACATTAGTAATTTAGATGCAGCACATTTGCCTTTTTATGTACTAATGTGTGCGTGTGTATGTGTGCGTGTGTGTGTGTGTGTACAACTCTACACTTCACAACGCGCATTAGTAATATTTATGTGAAAGAAGCAGGAGAAAATACACATGATTTTAAGTGGACCACCCTATTAATGATGCTTCAATATCACAGTGTTTGTTTGTTGAATCTCTGTCCAGTTTTAGCCATTTGACTACTTCACTTTATGTGAACAAATCTATCAACAATTCTAATTTATTATGAAGTTGGATCTATTAGAAATATGACATTAATTTAAGGCATTAATCCACTCAGGCAAAGTGGGAGTGACTACATCTTATACCAAAAACCATTTACAACCAGTCCTCTTTTGTTCACTGGCCTAAGCTTGAACCAATCCATTATTACTATGTAAAGTTATGTAAGGAATGTGTCAAGCTGTACGGTGGTGTGATGCAATGTTTTCCAGCCCCCAAAGAATCCAGAAAATTCTTCCTAAATGGAGAGGCTCATTTTTCCATTAACTATATTAACTTATTGCTCCTGCCCCTTCACTGACTAGTTTAGAACAGATATGTATGAGCATTTTGTCCCTCCAACCGATACTCAGAACCCAAAAGACTGCCTTTCCATGGCATTATAAATGCAGCAACTATGGTCAAGGGGGTCCTCAGGCCTGAATGCACTGTGGCACGTGTCTGTGTCAGTAACAGTGTGAAAGCTGCTGTGGCAGTGACCTAAAGAAAGCACAAAGCCCCATGTATACAGGAAGAAGGAAGTACTGCAAATCACAGGCTGTGCATTTTCTTTTTCTTACAGGGATTCTGTTCTTCTTTGGAGGACAAGACACTACCAAGAATCTGTTGAAGGAAAGCTATGTACTTCCCTGACAACTACACACAAGTATGTTTCTGGGGGTCTTAGACCTGCACACCATGAGTTAAGAAGTAAATGTAATCCTCCATCTCCTATAGTAAGTCTAGATGCTCTGACTACACCTTCCCTGACATAAGAGTGCAGTGGTGTTGAGTAACATCTGCCTTTCATTGTGAATGCTGCTCATATCAATGAAGAAAAAAAAACACATATTAAAGAAAACTATACACTGCAGATAGTGGCAACAGTGACATCAGGCAGGATCCCAAGAAGCGATATTCTCCTACAGAGTGATGGGAAACTTCTGCAAAGGAGGCAGAAGTCCTTCAGTGACTGAAAAATGAGGAAAGGTTGGTTCACAAAAAATACTAAACTCACAATGCTGAAAAATGCCCAAGGAAGGGCGTGGGTACCACTGAACAGGGCTCCAGGGGCCAGGCTGGGATGATCCCAGAAACAAAATAAGGCTCTTTCTGTCCAACCAAGTGACTCTCCCCGAGACGAGACAGGGATGATATGTCTCCCTGTGCCACAGAGAAGCAGGCTATCATCACAGATCAAACAGATAAGGCTGTCTAATCCTGAGCATTCAACTTCTAAACTATGAACTAAACAATTCCTTTTTTCTAAGAAACAAATTAGACTCAAGTAGGTTGTGATAGAAGCAAAAAAGAAACTAATACACTGTACTTCCTTAAAGAAAAATAACAAAAAACAGTCACCAAAATGCTACATTTCTCTTTAGTCTTTATTCCGAACTAAGTATTAAGTATTACTACTTGTCAAGTGTATTACTATCTACTGTCTATGTATTTATTTAAGAATCAAACATACATGTATTTCTGTAAAAATTTTATTTAAAACTATGGGTTTTGATGTACTTTTTCAGTGATTCGCAGCATTGATTACACGCTGGATCCCATTGAGAAGCTTCTCACACTAGTGATGCCTGCCAGGTCACAACCTCTGCCCAGTGCTTGACAATGTGATCTCTCCTCAACCTTGAATTGCCAGGGAGCATGTGCAGCTTTCCTAGGGCTAGATCTGGGATTCTTGTCCCACCTCACTCTCAGGGTTGAAGAGGAAGGTACAGACAGATGCAACTCTTACATCTGTTCCCAGAGCAGAAATACTCCACCCGAGTCCTGCATGGTAAAGTTCCCCATTCTCCAAATGTGCTAGTCACAATGCAGGAAGCAAAGGAGGACAGTTTAACCAAGTACACTGAGATATACATTGCTTTTATGCATTTGTAGACATGACCCCAAGCTCAAAAATTAAAGGAAAATCCTTTAGGTATTCAGAGAGTATGTAAAGGTTACTTGCAACTGTGAAACTAGAAATCTATTTAAAAAAATCAGAGCTGTAAAAGTATTGGGCCAAGTATGGTGGCACACATCTTTAATCCCAGAACTTAGGAGGCAGAGGCAGGTGGATCTCTGTGACATCAAGGCCAGCGCAGTCTAGATAACACATTACAGTCCAGCTGGGACTACAGGAAGACTGTCTCAAAAAAAAAAAAAAAGATCCACAGCCAGTATTAGTTAATGGAGAAGGCTTTACCCATACAGAGAGCTTTCTCATATAATTACAGAATTGTTGGAAGAATTTCATAGAGTTGCTAAAAAGCATATTGATAAAAATTCTGTGTAGCTTAACAGAAACCGTTGATAAGCAACTCTAGCAGCTTTGCAGTGATGACTATGTCAGGTCAGGAGACAATCATCAGTCAATAAAGGTCATGACCTCACCCTCATCAGACTTGATTGGATCTCCGATTGCAGCAGATATGGAAAAAGTCATGTAGAATCTGCTGGGCTCTCTGGATGTGCCAGAGCAGCATTTGATAAACTATTGGCAAAACTAATCTCTGGCATTTTCAAACCAGACCAACAGTGTTACAACCTGAAAACTGTCAACATCACACTGGCAGTTTGACTGGTACTGGCCACAAGACTGGGCAATGTTTTAAGGTAAGAGGAATCTTGGTATTTGTGACCTCCAAACCCACTCATCCAAAGTGTTAAAAACTGTGCATTCAAAGTCAAAACTGGATCTAGAAAAATTGTTCAGAAATTAGGAATGTATACTGTTCTTCCAAAGTACTGGAGTTTGATTCTTAGAGAACCACACTGTATGGCTCACAACTGCCTGTAACTCCAGCTCCAGGTGAATCTTAACTCTCTGGCCTCAGTGGGCATCTCTACACATACCTATACAGTAACAAAACATACACACATTATATTTATAAATTTCAAAGCTTAAAATAGTCTTTGTGCAGTGTGGCAAGATGGAAGGTGGCCACAGACACTTAAGCTATTAATCAGTCTGCATTCATCTCAGAAGTAGTGTGATTGAAACAGTCATGAGTGACCTGCCTGTTCCATCAAGTAATTCAGAAGTTAGGAACAGGAGATTGTGATAGCCCCAGTGCTTTGAAGGAAACACCTTCAAAATATGATGAGTATGAAGGTGCCATTTTGCCTGACTCATGTGAGCTTCTGCAATATCAAAGTACCATGTGCAACATCAAAGTACCGTGTGCAAAGAAAGAGCCTCTCAGATTATTCCATACCACGATTATCTACTTCACACTCTGGAAAACACAGTTGTAAAAAGACACACAGAAGACTTTTCAAAAAAAAAAAAGAAACAAACTGAGATCGTCTACTAAGTAGAAGAAGTAAAAGTGCAAGAATTGGGGATGTGCCAGCCTCTTGCCTTGCAAGTTTGGTGACAGGAACTCAATCCTTGGAACACATGTAAAGTTGGAAAGAGAGAATCAACTACATGAAAGTGTCCTCTGACATCACATGTGTTCTGTGACATGAACACCCACACATATCATATACATACACACACATGCATGCATGCACATACAATATGAATAAATAACATTAAAAATAAAACAAGACTAGGGAGCTTCCACTACATAATACATATTTTCTTAATGAAATACATTAATTCTCAAGCCATCTACGTCCTAAAGGTACTGACTAAGAAATCTTACAGCAGCTTCTAGCAAATATTCAAGATGAAATATTTTCTGAAATTTGGGAGAAATGTTTCAAGAAAAAGAAAGGTTAAGTTGACACTTCATGTCCTCCAAAGGAGATTAATATTTTCTTAACAACAAATGCAAGATGTCCCTTTTAATAAGGGAGATAATTTAGCCACTAGCAGGCAGATACACTCTGTGTCTCCATGTGAACAAGGAACATCAGGCTAAATGCCAATAGCTCTTGTTATCCATCTAACGAAAAGAATTATTCATACCACTTAGGTCAAGGATCTAAAGAATCTCAAAGACCCTCTTTTCTAATACAGATCCTATTGTAACTCTTTCCTAAAAAGCTTGGAATTTGCAGAGTAAGAAACTTTTCTCTAAAAGTCAGACTGCAGATAACCATGAACAAACAATGTCTATACCTATCATCAAAAAAGACTTAAGAAAAATGAAGAGCAAGACCCTCTTGATTTGAAAATTGTTTTTATCTAACACTGATCATGTTCTATGAACCACCTGAAGAGAGCCAGGAGGAACCACTGGGTTAGCAGAAGAAAACTGGATCATGCTGGATAACTTCTTACAATTCTCTCCATGTTTGTTGCTGTTGTTACTTTGAGGCAGATTCTCTCACTGCTGATAGCAATTTCCTCCAAGATAAAATGTTCCATCTTGGGAGGGAAACTCCATAAAACACAGAATGCTTTGAGCAGAGCTGGAACATTCCACCCTATAGGGATGCTAACTAAGCTCTGGAAGTAAACAATTCAAAGGCTTCAGGAACTCCCTGAAACAGAGCAGAGACACTAAGCTCTTCTCTCTCCAAACACAGACAAGCAGACAGGATGCTGAGAGCCACTTTCACATGGCTGAGCTGCCTAGAAGTGGCTCAGACCAACTGAGTCGTCAGTAAGAAACTGTCCAACCTGTTGAGTTGCCTACAAATTGTGCAGTGAGCTCTGGGTTTCCTGCTTTCATAAGCTGTCACCCACGCTGGGTGGGCTTTTAGGGATGCAGCTGTCTTAGACTCATTTCTACTCTGTTAAATAGCCCCTCACCCATATTCCTGTAATTCCAATAAAACATATCCATCCATTCATTAATTTGGATTTTGATACTATCCTTACTTTGTTCAGCCATTATCTCCATATCTTGGGTGAATAGAAATTTGTGTCTTCCTAGGAGCACTGTCACATAGCACTCACTAAACCTGGAACTCACCAACTGACTACAGTGGCTCTTCAGTGAGCCCCAGGGATGCTCCTGTTACTGCCTTATGTGCCAGGATCACAGCTCTTAAAATCCCATATCTGGCTACTTTTACATGATTGCTGGGGCTTAGACTCAGACACCCCTCCTGGCCAATTCTTACACTTTAAGTAAATAATCATACTCAGGAAAGACCAAAAAATCAAAAGAATTACCATTGTACCTCAGATTAGCAGTTTATTAATATTCATATTCAATAATGTTAATACAAAATGTTTCACATAAAGCAACAATGTTCCCAGGCAATCTATTTCCACATAAAACTATCCATAAGAAGCAATAATGCAAATATGTCATCTTTCTCTTACTGTACAAGTATTTTATTGTTCTTCCAATAAAAAAGAATCTCATAGCTTTTAAATAAAAACATCATGAAATGATTTTGGTTTTTATTAATCGGATTATGGAGATGGCAGCTCTCAGTATGCTGTTCAAGCTGGTCTCAAACTCATTATCCTCCCACCAGTTAATCAGCCACAATCCTTAGCTACCCAGTTACTGGGCTAGTTACTAGAAGTTACTACCAGTACTTCTAGTGCTACCCAGTTACTAATTCCTGCACTAAACTGGCAAAATAAGAAGGCCTCAGCACCTATGGAAACACAAATTTAATTTCATGTGGATCAGTCTCGTTTGTAATAAACAACACACTAATCGTGAAACCATTCTGTATAACAGGTAGGAAAGGGTCTTGCCACATCTTCACCTTAGTGCAGGTAATTGTCCAGGCCCTAGCCTTACTCTCAGAAGGGAATAGCTGAACCACACATTTAGCATCACATCTTTTCTGGTGTACTCACAGGACTGGATTTTTAGCTCATCTGCCTCAAAGTGCTGACATGATGATTTGTTAATTTCCTGAAAGTTACAGAGGACAAAGTGGCCATTTGAACAAGTCACCACAAGACCTTGCCAAATGCAGCAAAGAACAAGCAAGTACAAAAACTCGAGCTGGAATCCCCTTGAGGGAAAGAGAGACTGCAGATCCAGCATTCTGCCTTCTGTAAAAGCTGTCTGAGGGACAGCCTTCTGGCCAACCGGTCTCAGAAGGAAAAGAGGACCTGACATGCCTCGCTCTGGGGAGTTACTGAGGAAAAGACAATGGGTGGTCTGTACTACCACAAAGGTTTAAAAATCCCACAGAGGGGGTGGAGCAATGGCTCAGTGTTTAAGAACACTCACTGTCCTTCCAGAGGACCTGAGTTTGATTCTTAGCAAACACATGGCAGCTAACAACTGTCTTAAATTCCATTCCAGGGGCTCTGAATACCTCTTCTGGCCTCCATGGGCATTGCACATATGTAGGCAATACCCTCATACACAGAAAATCAAAACAATAAATAGAATTTTAAAACAAAATCCCATTAGAACACTAGACATTCTGACTGGGTGAGGTGTCTTACATGAATTCAGTCCACCAAGCAGGGAAAGATCAGAGAATTTTCCTTCTGCACAGATAGATACCAACGTAAGCTCAGAGGATCTACTTAAAAGAACAAGATGAAACTCCTTGAGCAAAGTCTCACAAAAATATACATATATCAATGATGTCATAAAGAGAACGAAACAAAAAACAAAACCCTAATGACAATTGTTACAGAAATAAAACTTCACCATTCCAGAATTCATAAGGAACCAATAAAAACTCTTGGGAGGGGTGCATATAGGAGATAAACAGTTTAGAATCCTACAGATCTATCCAGGCTCACAGCTTCCTAAGCTGCAGTGGAACACAGAGGCACAGGCGTGGCAGAGCATTCTAGGAAGCAGAGAGGGAAAGAGAACACCTGTGCAGTCAGCCTTTGCTTTCTCCCTTCTTCCGGTTTATTTCATCTAGGCCCAAGCCTGTGCAAAGGCTAGTCATGCTAACAATTAAGATTTACCATCATGAACCAAAACAACTGAGCAAATTTTTAAAAGAACCACATTTTACAAACACCAAGTTTTCTGATTTCTAAATACATAACAGATAGTCCCAAGGTCTGGACAGCCTCCAAGTCATTAGCTGGAGTTTAGAACCTTGCCTTGGGCTGAATCACTGCAGTTTGTTTATTTATTTGTTGTTTGTCTGAAGAGCTGACTCTCCTCAGAGGCTATGTCACATTCAGTTTTACAAGATGCTTCCCTTTTTGAAACTCTATACTATTTTATATATCAATCTTATTATTCAGTATTCAGTATTTTATTTCTGTGTCTTTGAAACGTTCTTTTACACATCTATAAATTTCACAAATAAATCCTCCTAAAATACATATCGAAGTTTCAACAATGAAAACAGTATGAACCATGAAACTGAAGAGAACTAGAAATGCATACAGCATATATAGTCAAATGTTCTCATATTCAGGAAGTCAGCCAAGAATATACAACAGGCAGAGAACATTGCCTTTAACAAACTGTGCTCGGAAAACTAAAATCTACAAGGAAAAAAGAAACTGGATGTTTATCTTCTGGCTCACACCAAAATCAACCCAAAAGTCATTAGAAGCTCAAACAGAAGACTTGAACCTTAAAACTTTTTTTTTAAAGCTGGGTATGGTGATGCTAGGCATTCCGCATGCAGAGGCAGGATGATCTCTCTGAGATCAAGGCCAACCTGGTCTGTAGAGCAGAGTTCCAGGGTAGCCAGAGATACAGGGAGAGATAAATAATGCTTAGCTGGTGTGAAAAACCAGAGGGTTAGGCTTAGGGTTAGCTCAAAAGCCTACTGAAAAATTATACATACAATTATCTCTACATGGGTCCATGTATACAGCTGAAGGCTACATAACAAGAAACAGTGCCAGACAGGAGAAATTCACTTTGAGTTGTTGGCCAGGGTAGTCTACAAGACTCCCAAAATTACACAGGATTTGATTGCCTGCCAGAATTTGAAGATAAGAACCCATTGCTAAAGATAGGACATACTTAGGATGCAGGACTTGGAGCAATAAAGCTGTAACTGACCTGGAAGCCATCTCCCTGAAGGCTAGGTCTCAAGAGTTTTGGAAAACACTCTGAAAGGTGCTAATAAAGAACATTAGTCAGTGGTCCAACCCCAGCTTTAAGGCCTAATAACCAAAACAATGATCGATACAGTAAACTATACTGGTTCAGTGGTGGCACTCTTATCTTAGGGGTAATCATCAACTGCCTGACTGGACTTAAAGTCCACTCAATGCGAAGGAACCCGTGTGGCACTGTGAAGTATCCAAATATACATGGCTGAAGAAGACAGATGTGCTGCATCTTTACCTTTGTGAGTCTCTCTGCAAACATGGAAGATTATTACTGAAAGTACTTTACCTAAGTCCTGTCTCCAGAATGAAATGTAAGGAGAGACATCCGTAGACAGATGTAATTTCTTTCAATATGTCAAATATAAATCCTTATTTTTACAGACAACTATGAGAGTCACCACTCAGAAGATCCATTTGCAAAAGACAGAGACTATTACAGAGTTCCACAATTGGTCACACACAGAGAGTAAGTGTCTGTGAGACGCCCAACCCTAAGTGACACATCTACAAAGGAACCTCTATACCTAAGGCTCATGGAACATAGTGGAACAAGGAGTAGAGAGAATATTAATGCATTTCACAACTCTCATCAGAAAAGCTTGAACACAAAAGAACTACAAATGGTCAAAGCATACAGAATAATGATCTGAAGAGTATGGCTCCCTGGACAGGACTCCCATATTAACTTAACCTACCCAGGGCTCAGGGACCATTGTGGAAGAGGGAGTGGAAAGATTATAAGAGCCAGGGGAGGAGTTGCTCCTGGGACCTTGCTCATATGAACCTACAGCAATGGTGTCAGTATGCACAAGCCCCATGCAAACTCAAGGACACAAAAACACAGGACATAACTGGGGAAATGGGCAGCAGACCCTAGTGTTAGCTGAAGAACTATTGGTAGCTGATTACTGTTGGGTGAGAGAGAGTTTATCTTCTTTAAGGAAAAAAAAAACTCTAGATAGGTCGACTAGACTCCAGTGGATGAACTTGCACTGAAGAACAACTGGGTACACCAAATCGATAGGATTTGACATATATGACAGAAGCATGAAATCTGGTGGGATTGGCTATGGAGGTCCTGAATGAGGAGAAGGTATAAAGATGATTAAGATGACTTATATGAAATATACAAAAGTTCAATAAAAATATACAAAAAATCCCCACCCACCAACTGTTTGGAAAACCACAGACATACACAATTTAGTCCCAAGTACATGAAAGTTATCATGTGACTTGATTAAGCAAATATGTATAATATCTTGACTTTTTATAAAGATGATATTATATTCAAATATCTGTTTTGCCCAAGTCCCCACTCTAATTCTAGTATTTTTCCAGAAATTTATTAGGCTTATTTATTTATTATTTATTTATGTATGTATTTATGTGCATGAGTATATTACCTGCATGTCTGTAAGTGCACTCAGGCAGTGCCCACAGAGCTCAGAAGAGAGGGTTATATTCCTCTAGAACTGGATTTACAGACAGTTGTCAGATGCCATGTGGGTGCTGGGAATCAAACCCAGGTCCTCTTCAAGAACAGTCAGTGCTCTTAACCACTAAGCCATCTCTCTAGCCAAGACCAAGTTTTAAAAGGGAATATTTTCCTTGCCACTACAATCCAAATTTAAAAAGAAGTTAAGCAAGAAAGACTACAGCAGAAATTGAGAAATGAAATGAATAATTTATACTTCAAAGCCCTTTGAGTAAGTCACTCCAGAGAAACCACCAAGCCTGCAAATAAAGGGGCTTTTGTTCCTGTCAGGAACTGAGCAAAGAAGACCCACAGGGTCACTGCAACACCTCACTGGCTGTCCCTGGGCCTCTGCCACTTCTTCCAATGTGATGTCTTAGGTACAAATTATTTGTTACCAGTGAGGAAAACTCTCTCTTTCAAATTATTATCTTCACTATAACTCCAGATTCATGTGAACAATGATGGCTCCTAAGCAAAGTCATTACAAGCAGAGTTAACAAATGCAGGTGTCTTTCTGAGCACTGAACTATCTACCCGCAAGCAATACCAATGAAAATAGCTCCTTTTTGACCCTATGAACTATTGGTTAGAAATCAATTTTACTTTAGGTTGAATAAGGTTCAACCACAGGACTCCCTTAAAAAGAAATACTCCTCACATCCAAGTGACACTGAGTTAGAGCTTCCCAGAGTACAAGGTTGAAATCTCCACCAACTTTTCTAACATCTTCAGAGAATGCAAGTCCCCCAACACTTTTATAACACTTGAAACCATCGCTGCAAAAGTGACACATCTAATGTTAAAAAACCCACATATATGAATATCATATTCATATATACAATATCATAGATGTTTGGTTCAAAAATCCAAAGCTACTCTTTCCCAGCCAGGCTCTGAGACAGGCAGGAAAGGGTGGAGAGGGATCGAAGGTACCATGGCCCTGGCAAGGCTGGGCTTTGCTGCCCCCTGATATCTCCTTTACAGTTTCTTTGTGGCTACCTTAAAATCCACTCTTCAAGAACATCAGTTTGTTTGTTTACATGACTGTGTGTTGGAAGCAGGGTCAGAAATTCTCAGGATACAGACACTCTGTAGCGCAGGCTGACTGCAAACTCACACCTCTCCTTTATCAACCAGAGAAGGCTTTGGCTTTTCTCTGGCTTCAGCTCCGGCCTCCCCACTCGACCTCAGGTACCAGCAGTCACAGTCTACACCTCACATTGACACTCCGGGTCTGCAGCACCCTCCAAAGTTCTTGTAGACAAAACTGCATTTGCTTTCTTCTCCAAACTCATCCTCCTTCTTTGTTCTTCCTTCCTCTCTCCCCAGTCTTCTCCTGGGTGTGATCCACACTCACTACTCCCTTCCTTGACAAGCACCTTCCCCACTCTGTTCCTTCTCCTTAGGGCGTTAGTCACAACTAAGACTCCCATTTAGATTACTTTTAATATAATCAGCTAATTTTAACCACCCTCAGTGGCATTTCTAACTGAAAACAAAAATGTTATTTATGTTAGATATATAGCTTACAGGTTAAATGTATGGTGATTTTTTAAATTTGTATTAATGCAGATGCTAATATTTAAAATGAAATATAAGCAACTATAGTAATCCATTATGTTACAATAAAAATAGCTGAGACTGAATTCTTCATAAAGATGTTTTCTTTATGTGTATTTCTGTGTTTTATGTATTTCTGTGTTTTATATGTTTTCTTTACATGTATTTATCTCATGGGCTTCATGGTCCCAGAGCATGGTGCCTATGTCCTATGCTCAAACATATTTCTAGAGAGGAATCCATCACATTGGAAGGATCCAAGCACAGGACATTCTCAAAGCAACTTATCATGAAAGCTTACTCACTCCACAACAATTTTAGTTCCTTTCAGGGGTGGATGACACCAGGCCAGACCTCCTAAGGATTCCATCATCTCAAAGCAACAAACTGGAGAAAAAGCTTCTATCACCTAAAGTTCCAGGGCAGGACCACAGGTATAAAGTAGGTCTAAACAATAGCAATAATTAAGATATCCCTTAATATCAAACAATCGACAAGCATTCTATCTATATATTAGATCCTTGTAGGATATAACATGAGAACATGAATAAAATCATAAATAAATACAGATAGGCAGAGCTTTGAAAATAGAAATTTAAGAATTTTAAAATGAGCAGATATTTAAGATTTATGAAATATCCATAGTGAAATTTGCTACTTAAAGTTCTTTATCTTTTTAAAATTTTTATTGAATTTTGGTGTATTTCATAGAGTATCTTAACCAATTTAAACCCCCTCCCCACCGGCACCCTCCATAGCCTCCACAACTGAATTTCATACATGCTGTCATTTGTGTTTAGGCCTATCATGTCAAGTTAGTGTCCCAGACGTTCCTCACTGCCAGTTCATCCACTGAGGTCCAGTCAGCCCATCTAGAGTCCCTCCCTTAAAGAAGATCAGCTCTTCCTCACCCAGTAGTAATGAGCTGCCAATAATTTTTCTACTAAGATTGGGGCCCGATGCTCATTTCCACAGTTCTGTGCTGGGTTTTTGTCTGCTTAAGTTTGAATGAGTTTTGTGCATGCTGTCACCAGTGCTGTGGGTTTTACGAGCAGGGTCCCAGGAGCCTGTAGGATTCTATTTTCATATGGTCATGTACCTCCTCCCTGGGTCTTACACTCTTCTGTGAACCTTAGGTGTAGAGATTGCATTGTAGATGTGCCACTTAGGCTTGGGCAATTCACAGGCAATCTCTGTGTGTGATCAGTTGTGGAACTCTGAAGTTACTTGCTTATGAGACTTTACATGGTCCCATAAGATTATACTTGCAGCTAAGCCCATTCCCAGAATGTCTCATTATATGATCAACAAGTGATCAACAGTTCCTCTCTGACAGCGAAGGTACATTTCCAATCATCACATCTAAAATCAACCTGCCAGACTCCCTTCACCTCCTGCCTACTCTAACTGCAGTGTTCTTAGGCGTGCCATCCAAGCAAGAGGAAGAAGGAATAAATCATGTCCTGTTCTCTGACAATGGGAGTTCGGAATGAATCCATACTTGCAAGACCCCCACTGGCAGCTAACATCCACCCTGAACACTATTAATCATTGATTTTTATGTGGCAGAATATATGTCTATGAAAAGAATGTTCGTGGAACTGTGTGCTCAGCAAGCAACCTTTTGTAATTTCAAAACAGTCAATTTTAAAGTTCACTAAAAGACTACACGTAAACTCCAACGTATTTCATGAAAATAATCCTAAAAGATCTATGTGCTGATGATGAGAAAGAAAAAAGTGTGTTCTCCAAAGGGAAGGTGATATTAAGTAAACAAACACAGTGAAAAAAAAATTAAGAGGAAACTTGGTCTAGCCCAGAAGACCTAAACTCACTGGCCAAATCTGCCATGAGCTGGTCAAAGAGCTGTACATGTGTCTCCTGATCTGTCTTCTAACCTACCAATCAACCAGGATGGATTCCGATAAGTACAGAATCATAAAGAGTTAGCCTAAAGCAGCTTCAAGTGAACAATGTGACCAGGTGCCATATACAAAGATGCCTTGTGAAGATTCAAGAGGGTCGTATCAGATCCCCACTCTCACACAGAAAAGTGGCACGAATCCAGCATCCAACCTGGCCCAGTGCCCCGGGATCACACAAAAAGCTATGTCCAATAAGGTTTTATAGATATTTTCCTGTAGTTACAAATGGTTAAAGTTTTCTAGATTTAGAAATTAAACAACAGCTTGGCAGAATGAGGGTTACCCTGAAAATATAAAACTCTACTGAACTCTTTTTAAAAAAGCTCGACCATCAAAAGCAAAGGTAATCTACTTTGTGCAACTTTTGCATTTGAGAAAATGTTTTCCCATATAATCCAAAATCCAGCCATCAGATCAAACCATCAGAGAAGCTCCATAAGGCAGGTGATGACTGTGACATCCACTACCCAGAGAAGAGAGGGAGGTGTGGAGAGGCCAAGGGCCTGCTCAGCACACATAAAGTGGTCGTCTGAGGGCAGACCAAGAGCCTGACTGAGAGCATGATTTAATCCATATGAAAGCAGAAGTTGCCTGAGAAATTCATAAAGTCCTATTGCTAATGTCTTTATTTTCAGATCTGGACAGCGACAAGCAAGGAAAATTACCTGAGGCATAAAGCCAGAGGTGAAATTAACTCACTTCCCCAGGAGCTCAACATTTGACTTCAGAATTCAGTCAACTAGTTTTACTTGAAATCTGTAATTCTTAAATCGTACCTGCAGTACTTAATCTTGTACGGATTACACGGCGGGAACTTTTAGAGGATGTGACTTTGCTGATGGTAGTAAAATCTGAAGGGATGGGTCAGGTTAAGGAAAAGGAAGAAGCCAGATGACAGGACTGAAGTTACAGAATGCACCACAGCGCGGTGGAATGGCGCGGAGATCAAGGCCAGTCTGGTCTTCATAGTGAGTTCCAGGCCAGTTGGGGCTAAAGAAAGACCTTGTCTCAAAAAGACCAAATAAATAAATAAACAAATAATCAATGGTGGGTAAAACTGCTGGTGCATTAGTAAAATCAAGAAAATATTTAATGTATTGAGTCAATACCTTCTTCATCGTGACACACCAACAGCACACAGCACCACGTATCAACAACACAGAGCATACCTACACCACACAGCATGACACACCTAACACAAAACACCACACACTAACAACACATTATATATCCCCACACAAAACCATGCACCAATAACACATAATACTATACACCATTAACACACACCAAAAATACATACCACCACCCACACATAATACCACCAACATACAACATAACACACACAACCAGCATACAATGCTACAGACCACCAATACACAACCAAGCAACATCAATACACTACCAATATATAACACTATACAACAATGCACAACACCACATGCTGATATAAAACATTACTCATAGCCAATACACAATACCACACACCAACACATATCACCATATAACACCAACAAGTAGCACAGTACGCCGCCAACACATAATGCTAGACAGCACTAATGACACAATGCTACACACCAATATCCAATAAATTACCACCAAGCAAAACCACATACCTACAACTGATCAAAATTTTAAGACTGCTCCTACACAATGTACCTATAGAAATACTAAGATAAACTCCAACTGAATTGAATTTTAAAACATAAATCAACATTGTGCTAACATCATGTCTGAAAATGGGAAGTAAGAACCACACTGCTTCTGTTGTACCCAAAATGTAGCAGTTTCAGGAATAAAATCACTAAAATGGTGTCATTTATTGGCTAAATTGGATGGATACTCTTCATTGAACACCATTTTCATGGAATACCACAGAAAACTTATGGTATTGCAGATATGAATATTTGGGAAATGAAAAGATCCCATAACTTTGACAAAAATGACTGTATTATTACCAATGAAAAAATGTGACCATTTGAATAAAAATTAGAATCTTAGAAAAAAATATTAGTCTCTCTGCCTCTGAGAGCATCCCAGTGTTTACAGGCTCTCTCCAATGACACAGAAAGTGGCATGAAGTGGATGTGCTTCTGATGCCACATAATGAAATGTGCCAACACCTGGAAGATTTCCAAAGCCAGCAAAGCAGTATCTGCTAGATGTTCTGCATATGATGTTATAAAATCATTTTTAACAAGAGTCCATTCAATGTGCAAGTCAGACTAGCGAATTTTAATGAAACAGAGAACAAAATGTTCACTGATCTGATTTCAGATTTCACATAAAAACTTTCTCCTAAGGAACTATCCCTTGTTAGCTCTTGGCACAACATTAAAGAAGAACATTCACAATTATGAAAAGCTATTAAAACACTCTTCCTTCCTGTAATTTTATGTCTGCATGAGGTCATCTTTTTTTTACATACTTCAGCCAAAATAATATACCACAGTGAACTTAATGCAGAAACACAGGAGAGTCTTACTGCTTTCTGTGAGGCCAGGCATTAAACCAACACATAAAATGGAAAACAAAACTCCATCTCATTCTTTTTAAGGAAACAGTTATCTTTCACAAAAATAATTTTATAAAGTACGTTATTCCTGTTTCTATCTAGTTACTACAGTTCTTTTAAATTAATTTTTTTTGTTTGTTTACGGTACTGGGGATTAAAACCAGGGCCTTATGGACATGAGGCAAATGTTCTACCACTGAACTACATCACAGACTTAAAGATTAGCTTTAAGATACAACAGGAAGTGAAAAAAAAATGCCTGGAGATCACAAAAGCAAATACAAAACACCTAGATACAGAGGCAGATAAAGGTAAGTACAGACACAAATAGAAATTTCTAGGAAGGAAAACTGTTGAGGAAGATGATGTAAGAACCAAGGACTATTATCAGGTACAACCCAATAGCTAAGGGGAAAGAAAACAAGAGCCAGGGAACACGCCTTGTCAGTCCTAGTCAGAGAGAGAAGAAAAGAGTCAGAAGACAGAGTTCTGGAAGCCAACATTAAAGCAGGAGAAATGAGGTATTTCAGGATGTAAAAGGAAGCACTTACCAACCTAAGTGCTGGCAAGGGAAACCTCCCTCCATGTTGTTGGTCAAGAAATTCCACGTGACTTGCCAAACAATAAAATAACATAGGCTATTGCCATTGCCCTTGACTGCCTCCTAGAACCTGAAGGTAAGATCCTATTGCTGAAGATACCACAACTTTAGAGCCCGACTTGGAGGAATTGAGCTGGTACTGGCCTGAAAGCTTCCTGCTTGAGGTCTAGCTCTCACAGTAACAGGAGGTGCTATGTAAGATGCCAAGGGAGAAAAACAATCAATACTCTAACCAGCTGCAAAGCCTATGAACCACAGCAGTGACAAGCCTAGAAAGATATCCTTGATGGTGCAGTAGTGGACTTATACCTTGGGGAAAACCACAGCTGTTTAACTGAATTTTAAGTCCAGCTCAGTAGAAGGGAATTCATGCCTGATACTTTAAACTCAGGTAACTACCCATTGCTGGAGAAGTTACAGATCCTAGAGAGAACCTACAGATGCAATTTGCTTAAACCAATATGTCTAATTATATTCTTAATACTTATCTTTATACCCACAGATAATTGTACTCTCACCCCTCCTTAAAGCATCTTCTTTTTGCAACAGATGGAGATTATTATCAGAATCCACCGCTGATCAAACTGCAGAGAATAAGTGACCGTGGGGTGCCCAATTAGCACAGCTGTAACATAACCCAAATACCTGAGGATCAAGGAATATCATGGAAGAGCGGGAAGAAAGACTGTTAAAGCCAGAGGACCAGGAAACCTGTGGCTAAGCTGTATCTTCTATACAGGGAAGCCGCATCAACAGTATGGTTGGCAAACAAGACTTGCATAACGACCACACCAGTTAACATGCAATGGGAACTGGGGAAATTTTCACAGTGAAGAATTAAAGGCAGTCGATGGCTGCTGAGAGAAGGAGAAAGAGTTTTCTCCAGGGACGAAACCACGAATAAATTCTCTAATTTTCAAGTTCTCAGTCCCAAACACATGTACGTAAGAGCAGCATCAAATGGACTCATTAAGCTGCATATATATATATGTATATATATATATATATATACATATATATATATGGTTTTCTACGTGTAGCAATAATAATTATAGAAGAAGAGGTCATGAGTCCTAGGAGTAAGTGGAGAGGGAGGAGTCAGAGGGGAGAAAAGGAAGGGTGAAAATGATGTAAATATAGAGCACTCATGGATGAAATTCTCAAAAACAGGTGGAAATTATTTCCTAAGTCTAGTGGAGCTAGAAGTGTACATCAACAGGGGAACGACCAAGTGATGAGACAGTTTTATTTCTTTTGATAATGCATGGCTTAAGTAATTAAAAGAAACTGAAGTAAAAGAGAAAGCACAGAAGCAGAGCTCAGGAAAAAGGTCATTTCAGTTCAAGAAATACAGCAATTAATAGAGAGAAAATGCTAAAGAAATATGAATGTAAACCCCGAATACACTCCAGGCAGGAACGACTGGATGTGCTTTTAAGCCATTAGGATTAAAGAAAACTAAGAGGAAAAAAGATAACTAAATTCAAGGGAAAGCTAGAACGCAGCTGGCTCCAGAGTGAAGGAGATGAGCCCCAGTTTTCCACTAGAGGAAGATCTTTTTCTTCTAAGGCAGGAGCTGAGGTGGAAGGGGGAAATGCTGCTCAGCGTGAACATGGGTCAGACTCTGGGGGATCTGCCCAGAGACTTTGAACCATTTTCTTTATAGTAAAAATTAAAGTTTTATGCTACAGCTGAACCAGGGAGAGGAAATGGATGAATCAAAGTAGAGAGAAACAGTCCAAAGGCTTAGGAAAGAGGATCCCAGAACCATAATTATAAGAAGACCAAGACCAAATCAGTACACAAGGTAAGTGAACAAGGATGCGTTCTCACTGATAACATCTGCAGTTTCAGAAATAGGCCAAAGATTACAGATGTTCCAGGCAAATGACAATAGAAATTACAGTGAGCTAGGACCTTTTCGACCACCCACAGTGTTAATGTAGAGACTTCTAAGCACCCACCACAAGGCAGAAGGGCCTTTTTTCTCAAGCTGTCCTCAAGAATTTGAGCAAAACAGTGTATTCCCTGGACTGTTCCCTTCTTTGAGGACTAACTAAGGTCAGATGTTTCAAGCTATCCAACATATCCTATTAGCAAGTTACTGTGGGTCTTGCTGTCATTCCAATCAAGGCCCTAGAAACATTATTTCATTATTTATATTACTTTTCAAAGGGGCAATTTGTGTATGCATAAATTTAGATACCTTGCTTCCTAAATTTTGAGTGTAAATGTACATAACAGGGTTCACAGGACAGAACTCTGACCAGCTCTTTCAGCTCAGCAGCAGAGTGTGAATGAATGTGTTTCTTCCAGTCAGCAGCAGATGGAGAACACAGGAAACTTGTGTGACTCTAGCTGATCCTTTGCTACATTAAAGAAATTATTCACTTCCAAGAGAAAAAGTGAGAAAAGGTTTCTGGAAGCTAATTTCCTTCATTTGTGAAAATGAGAGGCTGAGAATGAAGATATTTCAACTGCTATACATATTATTCTCGCAGTCTTCTTAAATGCCTATATTTGGAAAAGTCAGCCCAAAATTGGAACCCTTTCTATCTAAATTGCTTAAGAAATTGAATTTTTGTATGGCTTTTTCAGGCTTATCTAGTTCAAACTTAGGAAACAAAAATACTAACTCCCCAAACTAAGTTAACCCTGAAGAAGTTTACAATCAATCACAAAGATTACTATGATAAAAGATCAAGGTGCCATGAATGAATAGATGGATGGATAGGTGGACTGATGTATAAATGGGAGATAATATTAGCCCCTGAGTTCAAGCTTTTCACTGTACAAGTAAGACACCTGAGACCCAAACTGATTAAGAGACTTAGTGCCGCAGTATGAGACATGGTCTTCATGTTAGATACACAAGGTGAATGCATGTTCCAGGCAAAAGCACATGTCAAAAGATCCTCCTGAGTTTTACATAGATCACTTACCCACTGATTTCACTGTATTTATCAACCGTAACAGAGCTCTTGAAAAAACCTTGGAAATAGGCAGGTCTAAAACTAAATGTAAGCATCTCACATCAGTTGTTTGTAACTTAGTTAACACATATATGTTTAACTAGAAAAAAAATCAAAAGCACATAGTTATATGAAAAAGTCAATCTAATCAAGTATCAAAGTATCTGATCTGAACAGAAAGAATTCGGGAAGATAGAGTTCAACATCAACTCTAACCAAAGTCTTACAAAAATAAGTTTAAACAGTGTTAATAACCATATGATAGCTAGTTTTGGTTGTAACTTTCTGAAAGTTAATTCACACTGGTGTAAAGAACCTACTCAAAAGTAATACATCTTCGTTTTTTGGACATATTTATGGTATCTTTTAATCTAAACATGTTGTCTGAATTTCTCACTTTTGTCTCCTAGTTCCCTAACTTGGGGTTATACAAAAGAGGTCTAGTTCATTTTCTATGACTTTAAATGTTAAATAGCAGCTGCCAGTTTCTCTTCTAGTTCTTCAAGAAACCCTAAAGGAGACATGATTCACCAACCCACAATAGATGTTCATGGACAAGCAATACCAACTGGGACGCTCTGAACAAACTGCCACATAAATTTTACTCTTGCAAACTGTGGTAACATGAATTCAACAGTGTTTCATGATGAGTAGAAAAACAAGATGAACACTTTGTCATTCTAAACTCAGAACTTCCAGTGTCCAAGATAGCAGCTGGCTTCACTACCACAGCACACTGCTCATTCCCAGAACTCACATTCCCAACTACAACATTGAACTATGGAAGAATTCTGGTGAGACAAGGTAATATCTGAGCTAAGTTCTAAAGAACTGGTAAAATTTGGATACATAGGAAGTTGTCCTTCTAAATATACTAAATAACCATAAGGAAAGGCTAGGGAAAAAGCAGATCAGTCTTTTAAGAAACAACAGTCACTTCCCCAACATTCAGAATATAAATCAGAGAGCCTTGAAATCTAGGGGGAAAGATACGCACTAAGTTACTGCTCACTGGAAGGATACTGTGGTTTGCTGATTTTAAGAAAAGCCAAGAGGAAAATGGAAAGAGAACGTTAAAATGGATAATAGTGAGGTAACTAATTTGGAAAATACCATTGTGGGTAGGTTGAAAGGGACACTAAAAGAGATGCATGCAAGAGAAACCTGCCCCTGAGGACACAGGGGAGATGCAGATTCTGTTCAGTTTCATGCCTGACTAACTGGAATAATAGGAATGCCGATTTTAAAAACTGGGGAATTATTTGAATAGGCAAGATCATTAATTCTAGTGATTACAAAATAGCATTATGCCAGAAAGTAAAATTGAATACTTAGCAGTAAAGAAATGCATAACCAAACCTTAGCAAAAACATTGGTCCAACTATACAATAACAACGATGCAGGTAATTTTCAAGTGTATCCACTTCACAGATTATCCACATCCTTTGAAAATCAGTCTCTTATCTATGGCCAATATTTTTGTCTTGGACATTTCCACAAGGAAACAAGAAACTGGAACTAAACTAAAATCAATCCAATCTGTTAATGAATGCTAAATAAAAGAATCTGTATAGGAAAATTACTAACACAATAATTGGCCAACACATTATGGCTTTGGCTATTCATTGCTATTCATTGTAATTCTACCCTTCTTACCAGCATACAGAGGTGAAGTGAATATGACCAAAGGTTAAGTGGTAGAGGAAGACAAAATCTCTCAAAAAAGATATTAAGCACATTTACATCTACACACAATATTTTCAGCTTATGCAAGTTTGTAGAAACAAGTCTCCTTCTTTTCTAGTATGTATATATATGAAACCAAAATTTAAAAATGGAATTCTTTATCATGACTTTAATTCTGGAGTGCCAACAGTCTGGATGGAACTTAGGTAGATGATAGGGTGAAGATACACTGACATGACACCATGCTAATAAGAATTTGAACATCTTTCTTGATTTTAAATGTTACTTGTGAACATATTAGTTACACTTATTGTAACCTGCCCAATGTCTGCAATTCAAAGAATAATCTGGCAATAGTGCAGAGCAGCAATGTGCACAGGGACACTGCCCTGGTGAGCTTAGCACAAAAAAGTTACTGTGTCTGTTAAGAGGGAAAATAGAAATGGAAACAATGTCTCCCTGAGGTTTTTTAATTGCTATTTTGGGGATCACTGTTTTGGTTTTTATCACTGTTTTTCAATCCAAATTTCTGAAAGCGTATTTTAGTATTGAACATGGGTAAATACAAATCCACATTCCAGGCCTCTCACTGACTTTGGGTGTTGATTATATCATTTACATCTGTCACCTTGCTGTCATGTCTTGACTGTATAATGGATTGACTTTTTTTTTCCTACTAAATTAGGTTATAAAAGAGACATTCTGGGGTTAAAAGAGATATATTTTTTAAGCTTGTTAATTCATGAAATTTCAAAAGGAAGCTTGGAAGATTTTTAAGTCTTCATTATTGAAACAAGACCACGGTAAATGCATTTTATATACTAGACCTTTCCAAGTATATCCACCAAAAATAAAGGTACATCTATTTAACTAACTGCACCAAGATAAAAGTTGTAAAATCATGACTTTTCTCATTTCATTTTGCTATTGGATAATCAAATACAATCTTAAAGTTCTCAAAAATTGAATGGCGTTAAACACCAACATCTGGTCTAACCACCTATGCAAGCTCAAACTTTGCCTAAGATAGGCCTGCCGAGTATGTATCCCATGCCAGAGTGGCTTTCCTGACAATATCTTCCTTCCCCTTCCCCAGTCAATTATATCATAGAGCATCTCTTATAGAAAGTTCTTAAGGTGGACCAAAATTCTGACTCCCTATGACTTCAAGTTAGTGGTATTGATTTTAACGTGATACCAAGTCATAACATCTAGTTTCTCACAAGTTTTCAAAAAATAAAAAAATCTTCAATTATCTCAGTTCTTTAGTTCCTCTTAGCATGACAAGATCATAACTGCTTCTGCTATTATTTTTCTTTCCTGGAAATATTTACTAGAACAGTGCAGAAATCCCTATAAACTTTGCTATATATAAGTCATGAGTGTGTGTGTGTGTGTGTGTGTGTGTGCGTGTGTGTGTATATACACACTCACTTGTATCCTGATGATATCATCTAACAAGTTGGATTTGATCTAACCCACATATGTTCAAGTGACATATGGACCAAAGGAGAACTCACCCCCTTCATCTTGCTCGACCTGCCCATCACCGTATTTTGTTGTTATTCTGTATCACATGTTCACAGGTATGTATCATTGTGCTTTGTCCCTGTTTGTCCCAGTGCCCTCTCTTGTCAGCCCTTCCCACTCCTACTGGCCTCTATCTTCTTGCCAAATAGGCCTCTGCAGTTTTCATGTCATAAATATATTAACTCTAGATTCTAACATGAGAGAAAATACACAATTCGTTTTTTCCTTTTGTTTTGAGACAGGGTCTCCCTATAGCCCATGCTGGCCTGCAACTTACGATGTAAATCAGACTGGCCTGGGTCTTATAGAAATCTACCTATCTCTGCCTCCTGAGTGCTGGGATTAAAGGCATGAGGCACGCATCACCATGACAGCTAAACATACAATGCTTGTCTTTCTGAGTCTTAGTCCTCCCATTGAGGGTCACACTGTATCAAAATTCTACCTCAAATTATAGGATCCAGTGTTACAAACTTCAACTTACCAGACTATTTCTTCTTTACAGCTTTAGTCATTAATAAACCATTAAATATGATGAATCAAAAATTCTGTCATGGAACGTAATCCAGTCTGAAAATACTAACCTAATATTAACTCATTAACCTAGTTCTGAATAGTCTAGCACTTTATCTGTTGAGACGATACTTCTAAATATTATCCACAGGTATATATGAAATATCTTCAAGTTACTTAAAGGTCAGACATAATGGACACAATAGAAAGGAGCCAAAGACATTCCGGTTTTCCTACACTAGCTAAATGCACTTTTCTTTGAGGTATCTTTTGAGGAAGGCACTCTGTTGTTCTCTGGTGATAAGTCAAATAGACATTACTACCAGAAGTTTACCAAGATCAGGAAAATGACAATTACACATGATGAGCTCCAGGAAGAATCAGAAACACAAGAACCAAGTGTTAAACTGTGGAGACAAAGAATGTGATTTTCTAAGTCAGACTGTCAAAACAAGGGAGGGAGTCTGGGTTGTAGTACAGTGCTTACCTAGCATACATGGGGCGCTGGGCTTGATTTCCAGCCTCTGTCTCTCTCTCTCTCTCTCTCTCTCTTTCTCTCTTTCTCAGAGGTCATAGGGCTCAAGTTTGAGTTGAGTTTGATGTCAATATAGAATTTTAAAGATAAAATATTGAATACTGCTGAATCTATAGATGTGGTATTATAGAAAGGTCTAGGCATAGAAACTGAGATATCAATAGTGAGTAATGATGTTACAGACATGAATTTGAGCAAGGCCACTGAGGTAGGAGACAGCTAACCCAGCAGAAAAGCACTGGCACTTTGGATAGCAGGACGAATACCTGTAAAGATGTGGAAAAGCAAGTTTGAACAGAAAGTGGCTCAGCTCGTATACAGTGGGCAGGGCCAGGGACTGGGATGGAGAAGGGAGTAAAGGAGAGATCAAAGACAACTCACCAAGTAGCTTCCTGTGGAAACAGAAATGTGAACCATATTCAGAAAGCCATGGAGTTCCTGCGATGGGGCCTCGCTTTTGGAACGAGCTAACTAAAGTTAAGATTTGGAAAACAACCTAGGGTCAGCACAGAGTATGAACTGGCAGAGGAAAACAATAAACAGGAAGTCTGAAAGAGGATCCATCACAGACTACAGGGAGGAATCAGACAATGTCCACAAAAGAATGAAAGTGAGGAGATTCCTGGGGTGACATGAAAAGGCCAACAGTGATCTCACCATGGCAGAGGAGGCCCTGGTCCTTTGTTGGGAAAGAAGCACCTTATTAGGGGTATCGCCCAGGGGATCTCAGTGCACGTTTTACCATTCTGATTGAGGTCATAATAGGAAACACAGGATGCAGAGTTTCTAGCTAGAGAAGTCTGAGCTAGATATAAAGACCTGGAAGGGACCTGGGATAAAGCCATGGATTTGGGCAAAATCTCTTGGATACGATAGAAAATGACACTGAGCCATCTCCAGCCCCTCCTGTATGTTAAAGTATGCATTCTCTATTATTTGGTGGGGGAAAATATCATAATGAGAAAATAGAAAGACCTCTCCTACTGCATGTACAGGTCTGCATACCCCTGTTGTTTAATCAATGTCACACCAAACAGATTTAAATAAGTCTAAATTTCAAGGCAGGAATTTTACCACTTTAAGAAGTAATACCTTCATCTGTCATTAACGCTTGAGATTTCTAGCCCTAAATGTCCCTTTTAATCAAGATTCCCTAATAAATTTACACAAAATAGAGTTTAGATTTTCTAAAACATAAATAACATAAAAAAACCCTCTTTTATACTGTAGTTGAGATTCTTAACCTGAGTATTTCAAGACCTTTGATATAATGAACCACAGCACAGTCAGAGAAGTCATCTTCTTAGGGTCTTAAGTCCTTCAGTCTTCAGTCAGATTTGTTTGGTGTTTTTGCTATGCTTTGTTTTGTTTTTTGAGGCTGGGTCTCATTATCTCGCTTGGGATGACCTTGAACTTAGAGTTGTATTGCATCCGTCCCCAAGGTGCAGGGATTACACAGATAAATTCCCATGCACGGCAAGATATTTTTTAATAAATGTTCGACCAAAAAATATACAACTCTAATTCTTCTAGGCATTTCTACTTTTAATGTATCACTTATTTATTTATTCTTATCATTTATTTATTTGTTTATTTATTTATGTGTGTGTGTACATGAAGCACAGCATGTATATGGAAGTCAGGGTATAATTTTATAGAGTTGGCTCTCTCTTTCTACCAAGTAAGTTCAGGGATCGAATTCAGGTTCTCATGTTTATTGATAAGCACCTTTACCTGCTGAGCCAGTGAACCAACCCCACATATAACTTTCTAATAGACCCAGCAACATTCAGTTCACTCAAATGTTGATCTCCCATTTATGATACAAACTGTACCAGTAAAGAGAAAAAACAGCAGAGAGCAGTGGTCATGCCTGAGTCTGCCTTGTGTCGCCCAACTGACACCCAACTGGGTGGAGGCCAAAAAAGAGACATGTGCATAATTTGAAGCTGTCCTTTATCATACCCCATATTGGCCCTGGCATAAGACTGTTAAGTAAGTTAAAGATACAATAGGTGATTCTCCACAGGAAGCTCTAGTAACACTAGACATTAGGTCTTCCCAAAACTGCCTCTGCACTTTTAATCTTACACATTCATATACGTATCAATTGCACAATAACTTTCTAATGTCTTTCTTTGACAAAAAATTCTTCTTAATACACATTTTATATTTCTTACAGAATATAAAATTACAATTGTCATCATCTAAATAATCATGCTGCAATCAACTGTCTGTGATCAATACGAGGTCTCAAAAATCTCAACAGAAAAATTACGTGTAATCGATTTTCATTACATATGCTATATTATTACATAAAAATATATTATAATGTGTGCAAGAGATTTATTTTTGTTTATTCATCTGCTGTAACTGTTGATATTATCTGATTTTATTTGTTGGTATTAACCCAATATCAAAGAACCTAGGCTTCTAGAAAAACTTTGATTTTCAAGGGATGCATTCAAATTTTGTCTCTATAGACAGCTCTACCCCAAATTCCTTCTATAAGTTCTTTATAAATACTGAAACAGAAATGCTGTCTACCATGTAAATTTTCATCCATCATGTATTAATATAAAGTGGATCTCAAGATCATGATGGAGCTGTCTTGTTGTTAATGAATATTAGTTTTACATTTTTTAAATCAACTTTTTGAACTGGTGTTTGCTCAAAACATGGATTCTTAGTGACCAACAACAACAAAAGTTGTGCATTTGGCCCAAGAAAGCCACAGTAACTTGTTTCTGATTTTGTAAATGATGTACAAAAATTTGTATGAACCAGGGGCCTGAGCAAAGTCCCCTTTATCTCTGGGAAGGGACTTGTCATATTCGAACCTCTGTCTGCTCTGACATCCATTAGCATGACAAAAGTGGACTGGGTATGAAAGGCGCTGTGGGCAGGTGTCTGAATAACCAGCTTGCTTCTATAACAAAACTGCAGTAACATTGCTCAATAGAAGGATATAAGACAGAAAGACATACGACGGGCACAGATACTGCTTCTTTTTCCCCTTCCCTTTCTTGGAAGACTTTTCCTTAGAATAGGCTTCTTCAACCCATAAGGACATTAAAATAAAAAAGGAGATTGCCAATAAAAACTTCATCTTGAAAACTGAAGTTCCAGTCACTCAATCTACAAGAGAAGACAAGAAAATGTTTACATTGATAAGCCAATTTCAAAACTGTGACAGTTCTTTAAAGTACAGTCATTGCTACCCAGAAGGCAAATACACTTGTATATCACCTTCTAGCTTGCTCAATGCTACAATGGTAAGGGTTCTGTCAGTGTATACAAGTCTCTTCTATGTAATAGTTAAGACATTTTGGCATCATGGTAAAAGGCAGCTGAAATAATGGCACAAAGAAAACAAGACTCAATAAGGTGTAAGAGGAAACTGTAAAATTTCTGACTATGAGGTTTATGAAGCTATAATTTTGTATTATATTGGAGAGCATACCAAAATAGTTCTAGACCGATACCTGGAATACTGTTTGACACTGAAAATGACTCTCTCTGGCAAGTACATCTAAAGTAATTTGGGCAGTTGGTTTTTTGGTTGTTTTAATATCTAATCTGTGTAAATTTTGTATGTATATTTTTTTTCAAAAACAGCCAAGGCAATTCTAAGTATTAGATGGCATAGTAAAGTTTTAGTTCTAAAGAGTTTCACACTCTAAATTCCTTGTTTTTTACATATCTGCATTAAATTTGCATACTATCTTTTATCCCCAAAAGACCATTATCAGTTTAACTCCTTAGCGTTCCTTTCCACATGTGGGAACTCAGATCTTGCTTCTCTCGTCAAAAAGATTATTCTGAGTAACATTAATGAAACGAACCTGCAAGTGTGTTCACATTTCAAATAATCTTAGCTACATAGTAATATCACTGTTTATGCTCCGATGAGAACAGCCTTGCCAGACTCATGCATTTAAAAACAAACAAACAAACAAACTTTGAGCGTTTACTATCAGCAGAATATGTAACCCTTTTCTGCATGCTTCATTTCAAAGCATAAATTATTTCTCTCGCATTGGTTTCTGCAGCCTAAGACCAATGCACTCTATTCCTAGACCACTCACTAAGTCTGCATTCCATGTTCTGTTTTCAGCTCCCAGCTCCTGGGGTTGTCACCGTGTTAATCCTCTACACCCCAAAGCAGGCCCAAAGGCCATGTTACGTGAAGCTCCAGGGGGACTTCTGAGTCCCACCGCCGCAGGATCGATCCTGGGCTCTCAACCCCCGGCTCTCCCGGAGGGAGGCAGGCTCCAGCCAGGCTCCCGTGTCCCGGTCCCCATCCCCGGGGGGCTTTGCAGGGCGACCGCTGCAGAGGCAGGGGATGCTGCGGCTGCACCCCAGGGCCCCGGCCGCCGCGCGTCCCCGGTCCCGGTCCCGGCCCGCGCGCGCCCGGCCGCCGTCGGACGCCGCATCCCCGCCGGGCCGGGCCCCGCCGCAGTGCGCAGCCCCGGCTCCCGCACCGCGCCGCCCGGCCCCTCGGCCGGCCCTTACCGCTCGCGCCGCAGCCGCAGGCGCCGAGGAGGCGGCCGCCGGGTCCCAGGCGCAGAGGCAGCCGCGTCCCGCGAGTCCCGCCGCCCGCGCCGCCGCCGAGCCTGACGCGCCTGCTCCGCCGCCGAGCCTGCGCCGTGGCGCGCCGCCGACCGCTGCGGGGACCGGGCGGAGGAGCGGGTCGCCGCCGAGGGACGGGGCTCCCGGCCAGAGCACGTCACGGCCTCCTCCGGGTGCGGGAGCCGGGCGAGCGGCGCGGTCCCTCGGGGAGGGACGCA
Source organism: Eospalax fontanierii (assembly GCA_035773235.1). Classification (NCBI taxonomy): domain Eukaryota; kingdom Metazoa; phylum Chordata; class Mammalia; order Rodentia; family Spalacidae; genus Eospalax; species Eospalax fontanierii. The sequence goes on along the minus strand of CM069548.1, from coordinate 40,660,275 downwards.
CGGGGGCTCTGGCGGTGCCAGGAGAGGGAAAGCCGGGCTGCCCTGGCCTGGGGCTGCTTCAGGGTGTCATGGCATGTGACTAGCAACATGTACACTAGAACAGCAAATGGCCTTCCCGGGCCAAAGGGGACAGAGGGTGATTTCACTCATTGCCTGTCATGCCGGCTCCTAACTTAATGTCAGCGGTAAACCCGTTTTCCGAAGGCCAGTCCTTATAAGTCTTGCCTGTTTAGTCACCCCAGCAGTACAGCGCACAAGTGACACTGTCCTTAACGTCAGTTACACAACTAACACTATAAATCGGGCCTCTTCATGCAGTCCACACTGTCTTGTTTAGCCTCGGTGTGACTGGAAAGGACTGCCCATCTTATAGAGGTAGATATTGAAGCTCACGACACTGAGGGATTTACGTGGGTTTACAAATCCTAAAGTGAATTTACCAGAAACTCAGTGATTTTACATAGCTGAGCCATTTCGTTTCTTCTTTTGGGTAATAAAATATTTTCTCCTTGGATAGGATACAGCTTTGTGTTTTGGAAGCAGAGCTGTTGGATTAGAGATGTGGCTTGCTTTTGCTCCCTTGTTTTGGTGTTTTGTTTACATTTGTTTGTGGAGATGGAGTCTCCCTATGTAGCCTAGGCTGGCTTCAAACTCCAGATGTTCCTGCCTCCACCAACCTGCTGCTAGAATCACAGATGTGAACCACCATGCCCATTCAGGATTCTTAAGGGATCCCTGATTGACTTTTTAATCAATAAAGCATCGCCTCTAGTGAGCATGGCTTCGAAATGTGTGGAAGCAAAGTGGTGTCCACCCATAGTGTATGGTGGGGCAGGAACATTCTCTGTGTACAGTCATCTTCAATCAGCTTCACAAAGCCTTCTGCTACCTAAGGGTACTGATCACTGAGATCATTATTTACACAGAGTCATTATTCCCATATTTAAAGAACCGGACCACGTAGAATCTGCCCAATACACACACACACACACACACACACACACACACACACACACACAAATTAGATCAGAACATGACAGTGTGTTTTACAAGCTTATAAAGGAGAGCTATAGTAATAATACAAATTTTATGCTGTGTAACATTTGAAGAATAGACTATATAAGGAAGAAATTAGTTCCCACATAACCACATGAGTTTGGAAACTAAAGAAAACCTAGTTTGCAACTCAACTTAGAATTACTAAGAGTTTGAAGTGATAGGATACTCTGAACTCCCTTCATAAAAGAGACTTACCTCTGTTTACAAAGTCATAAAGATACATTTAGAGCTTCTGTTTTGGAAATTTCTACAACTGGCCGCCTTCCCTTCTCCTAAAATAAATAGATATAGATGACATAGATATAGGTATGTGTGTTTCATTTTCTAATATATGTTATTGGAGATGAAGTTATTTATTAAAATGTATCAAAGTATTTAGCTGGGCTTGTGGGTTGTTTTGTCCAAACTTTAGGAAATACAGTTGATGCCCTAAGACTTCCATTAAGCATGTAATGTAATAGTGTTCACAATTTTAAATATTGTTCTGTGACCATGATTGGCTGATCTATGGTAATATAGTAAGTTTATGCTATATTGTAAAAGGAGAGGCTTCTAAAACAGTCATAGTGATCTGTTTTCCCCATCTGGCAAATACTAACCCACTTCTCTAGATTTCCCCTTCTCCATTCCTGGTCTTGTCACCCCTGTGTGTGGTCTTAAATACCTCGTTGATGATTCCTAAATTGGACTTCTCTGAACCAGACCTCTCTCCAGAACTGTAAATATCTCAATGCTTTCTTAACATCAAAACTTCCACAATTAATAAATATGTCAACTACTTTTTTTCACTGCTGTGAATAAATATCTGACAAGGAGGAACTTAAGGGAGGAGGGGCCTATTTTGCCTTACAGCTCAGAGGGATTCAGTCCATCACATGGAGAAGGCCTGGTGGCTGGAATGAGAGGGGAATGTCATGTTGTACCTGCAGTCAAGAAGATGCATGAATACTGCTTTCTCCTTTTTATTCAGTTTCGGTTGGGCCCCCAACCCATGGCATGGTGCCACCCAGGATTAGGGTTGATTCTTCCACCTCAGCTAACCTAATCTAGAAAGTCCCTCACAGACAAGCCCTGGATTTGACTCCTAGTCTAGATCCTGTCGAGTTAACTGTGCATATTAACCACCGCAGAGGTAAGATTGAACACATTAAAAAATAAGTGGTGCCCCTAAAGCGGATGTTAAATATTGATGCTAAATATCTGAAAAAGGGAAGAGGAGCCATAAATAATCCCATCCCGAATTTATATTTGTTATTTCTGTCTGAACATGGAATATACATTTGTGATCTACAGGACTGAGTTGCACATTACTTTCAGGTGTGTTCTCCTAGCTGGAAGTACTTTGTAGGCCTGTCTCACAACATTCAATAGAAAACAATTTCTATGGAGACATATTTGTGCTAAAATAGATTCATTTTATTTTACTTGATTGTGGAACTTGAATATATCCCTAAGTATAGCACTAAGTAATAGATTAAGAAAAGAAATATAGGGAGAAGACAGAGTATTAGTACAGTCATTTGTTCATATGAGAAAACTCCATTTCACTCTTCTCTCTGCTCGAGTAGCCTTAAAACATAAAATCAAACACACATTCATTGATTACTCTCTTCTCCCTGATTCATATTCTTTATGTCAGCCTGAATTCTAATCATCATTCATCAGATTTTTCATCAAAGTGTCCATCTATTGGGCATTGGAATCATCAAATATTAGCAAAATCAGCATGGCAGCTGCTTCTGATATTTTCCCCAAATCATAATTTTTACAACTTTCTCAGCATAGGTAATAGATGTATAAGTGTGAAAGAAGAGGCTCTAACAGAAGACAGTGAGGACAATGTGCTGGCTCCAGGAGCTGCAGCTCTTGGCAGTGGTGGCCTTGAAGTTCCCATGTGTGAGGCCTGTGCTTAGTCCCCACAAACAGCAACCAAAATGGTCTGGTTCCAGTTGCATGTAGATGAGGCAAGGAAGGCATCTTAGCTTTTCCACACAAATATGTTTGTACAGAATTCTGGCTGCAGATTAGAAAACTGAAGCAGAGAGACTTCCCTCAAGCTCCGGGTTGCCCTTAAACATTGTCTAATATATGGTCTAATTTTTGCTTCCATGTTTTGTGTTCAACATAGGAATGATAAAAAACAGCATATATCAGTTATTCATACTGATTGAGGGGCATACAGTGTGCTACTTTCAGATACTATGCAGTACTTGATTAGAGCCTCAACAAACTTACAAAGTCAATGCTCTTCCTGTTCTAATTTACAGGTGAAGTCCCAGGGATATCCTTTCACATTTCCAAAGTCATTTTCCAAGTAAATTGTTGAGAACAAGATGTACCTATGTGTATCTGACGCTGGAAACTGGAATCTTAAAATAGTTGTGTGTTTGACAAGACCTTCTGATGCCCAGAATAGCAATAATCTTCAACCAATACTTCATTTTCATTTTGATGGTATGAGACTAAAACGAAAATGAATGATATCCAGACAAGGTGGTGTACCTTAATTTCAGGACTTAGGAGGCAGAAGCAAGGGGATCTCCATAAGTTCGAGGCCAGCCTGATCAACATAGTCAGTTCCGGGCCACCCAGAGCTGCATAGTGAGACCCTGTCTCAAAGCAAAAAAGCAAACAAAGAATAGAATGAATGAGATTAAAATGAGTAGACCTGCTCATACATTTGTGTAGTGTATTTCTCTTCTCTGGGAGCAGAGCTTAGCACCATCACATGCCCCACCATATTGTCTACTATCTGATGATCATGCTCTTACCCATAGGGAGGAACACTCTGTGGATGATCATGCTCTTACCCATAGGGAGGAGCACTCTGCGGTTGAAGGTGTATGGACTTAAAACAGTTTCCAAGATCATATTATCAGAGTTCTCAGTGCACTGGCATTTCCATGATGTGATAGATACGGCACTGAGACAAGTTAGACAAATACCCAGAGCCCTCAGTCAAGGCAGTAAAGGATGCACTGTGTCCTCTTGAAGTGGTACGGTAGTGTTACTGTTTTCAACATGACCCTTAAAAGCAAATATATTGATTATTCAGTTTGTGAAGATTATTCCAATATAAATTATATCAAAAGTATATATTTTAGCCCAAACAGCATAACCAGCTTATTTTCGAAGCAGCTGTCATTCACAGGTCAGTCTATGTAAGTTCTTCTTCCTCTCTCCTTGATTCACAGCATGCCTCCAAAGCAACACTGTGACAGAAGCAGATGACCGGCCCCTCAGGCCCGCTCATCTACCAGCTAAATAGAATCTCTTAGCAAAGTTACAGGTGCCTCTTTTGGCCAGCTTTGAACCTACCCATCAGTAATCCTGCAGCAGGACTTGATATCCTCCATCAGCTCAGTTCTCAAGTCTTAAATGCCCATTACAATGCATCTTCTTGCTATGGTACCCAAAGCAGATATTTAATCTCAGTTGAATTAAGCAAACTGAAAATCTGTCCCTTAGCAACTTGATTTCTTTTTTGTTATAGCTTGCTTTTAATACATCGGTAAACACTTCCATGTAGGAGCAATGTTATCTAGGCACATGGTAAAATTTAAGTACTCTTCATTTTTTATTTTAAAATAAATCAATTGAAATCTCCAAACATTCAAGTTTTTAATTCCGAATTGTAGGAATCATTTCATATTAACCATAGTGCTAACTCCACTTGTAATTAATAAATGTGGCATGAATAGAAACCAGCATTCTAGAACATTTTTATGGAATATAGAAGACAACAACCCCACAAATATTTATTTTTAAACAGACTATAAAAGAAAATCATACTTTTATCAAATTATTGAGTTTTAAAATAACTTAAAAACGAGGCTCTCGAAACATGTATCACTGTCATCACTAATTCCTTAACTTGCTGGGAACTTTCAGATTGCAGCTCTCTAGCCCATGTTAAAATCCTTTATTCTCTTGGTCTGTAAGACAAAATAAACCATCCTACCTTAGGTTATTTCTTATTTGGTATTTAGTCACAGAAATAAGAAGAGCAGCGAACACAGTTAGGAAACAGTATAGAATAAAATATTCAGATAAAATTTAATAGATAGTTCAGCATTTTATAAAACATTCCACTCAATGTTAGTCCTTAGGGAGTTTGATGTTGCCAATAAGAAAAATAAGGGTAAGACTACTGTGTGTTCTTTCTGAGACATAATTTTTACCACAATGATTTTTATGTCATAAATATGGAAAATTGTCAACACTGTTTAACATTTACTCTTCGTGGTTCTCAAAAATCTATATTTTGAAATTCTAAGTGGAAATTCGAAGATCTTAAGACAAAGTGGTTTGCATGGTAATTACATCATGAGGGATCACACTAATGACTAATTAATGTCCTCATGAAAGGAACCCCAGAGAGCTTGCCTGCCTCCTTCTGCCACATGAGCGAAAAGCAAGAAGACTACTCCTAAATCGTGGACTGAGTCTACCAACATTTTCATATTGGATTTCTGGCTCCAAAGCTATTGAGGAAAAAAAAGTTAGTTCAAGCCACTCAATCTGTGGCATTTTTGTTAGAGCAGCCCAGGCACTCTAAGACATAACCTATTTGAGAACACGTTTGAGCAAGAAATTATTTTTCAGTAGCATATAGAAAAATTCTGTAAGCCTAGAATTCCAAAAACAATGATTAATATAATTTAGTAAATATTCCTCTGTCTGGAATTAAGCCAATTTGTAACAGTGGGTTTCCAGCAGGATGAAGGAATAGTACAAACACTCCTCCTGTGTTCTGGGGGGAGTAGAAAATCAGGTGAATGTGAGAGGTGGGATATCAAGCCTGTCTAGCTATCTAGCAACCATGAAGGAAAGGACTAAGTTAAATACGGGACTTGGAAGAAGACAGAAATGGTCAAATCCCCTAGCTATTCTCAGAAGTAGTCAGAACTATCTAATGAAAATAAGATCACATAGATTCTACTAGACAGGATAAAACAAGACAGCCTTGCTGAATGACCCTGAAGTTCTGAAGGGCAAACAGCAAACTGTAGACATGAAGGAACTTCATGGACCAGTGACAAAGGTCCATGATAGAGCACTTGCCTAGCCTGCAGGAGGCACTGGGTTTCATCCTCAGTACTAGGCCCACCCCCACCCAAAGAAAGGCCTTCATTCAACAAAAAAAAGATTGATCTGTCAACATTAAATGGTAAAATTACAAAAGATAAAATTCATGATAAAGCACAAACAATAATAATTAGTGGATAATCAATGTGAAGAAAATCAGCAAGAAAAGCTCTGTTCGGGTAGTAGATCTGCCTTTAAAACTTGCAGTAAATGGGGCTGGAAAGATGGCTCTGAGGTTAGGAGCACTGGATGCTCATGAGGAGGATCTGGGATCAATTCCCAGCAATCACATGGTGGCTAACAACTGTCTATAATTCCAGGTACAGGGGATCTGATACCCTCTTCTGACCTCCATGCTCATTGCACTACACAGGTGCACTTACATACATGCAGGCAATACACTCATACACATAAAATAAAAATAATAAATAAATTTTTAAATTCCAAATATGGAGATAGAACGAGGCAGCCTTTGTTTCTGTCTACTTCTTTTCATGAGTGCCAGGAGTGAAACACAGGGTCTTCGGCAGACTAGACCGTCACTCTAGTAGTGAATTGTATCTCCAGCTTGTGGAAGGTATCCCCGCCTTGGAATTACTATATTTTTCCAATCAAGGGACTGAGTTTCCAATCTTAAAATCTATTAACATCTCCTACAGTACCCTTTCTTAGGCAAGAGACCAAAGAAAATAGGAAAGTTTTTTTTTTATTTCCACTTTTTAAAAGGGATCTCTGTATTTATTTTTACTTCTTTTACTATTTCTACAAACAACTTCTTTATTGAATTTTTGTGATTTTTATACAATATATTCTGAACATATTTAAGTCCCCTCCCCTACCTATTCCTCCCCTTACCACCTCTGCCAAATTTTATGTACTCTATTATATATAATAATTTGTTATCCTGGATGTCCTTCAATGTGGGTTCATCAACTGGAGCCTGTCAACCCACCAAAGGTCACATTCTTGAAAGAGAATGATTCCCTCCCAGCAGCCATCTGTTGACAACAGTTCCTCAGGTACGGTTGGTTTTTCTTATCAACTTCCCCACAGTATGCTAGGATTTTGTCTGATTTGAGCTCACATGGGTCTTGAGTTCATATGAGTAACTGGCCAGCTACTGGGAAACGTTGTTTCCTTGTGGTCATGTACCACCTCTGTCTCTTACAATCTTTCTGCCCTCTCTTTGTGGAAGGCGTTCTTAGAATGAATTCAGTGAGGACTTAGTGTAGGAGAGAACAATTTCCACAAAGATTTCAGGAGATAAGCAATGGGTGATTCCATAATGAACAGGAAGAGATGTCATGACCATCTATTAATTTAAAATGAAACAAACATAGCACTGTTTCCTTCTTGAAGTACCTCACTCTCTAGTGGGATGGTACTAGAACTCCTGAGCCTGGGAAAAAGGGTTCTTAATGGGCTTCAGATGGAGAGGAAGTACCTGCCATGTTAATGTTGGGTACCATAAGATCAATGTGTCAGACTGGCCAAAAGGAAAAAAAGGAATTTCTGATAGCTGGAAAAATGAATGTGAATATGTAAAGGTAGAATATGTGGTACACTGATATTTCTCTAAAAATTTTTATTTTGCAACAATATAAAGAATTAGAGATATAAGAACAGTGATGTAAGATGAATGAATGAAGACATTCATTCACAATGGCATTTACTTTAAGGACCAATATATCATAGGAGAGTCTTCAGAAAAAAAATTCTTAGAGTTGCTTCCTAGAATGATAGCTGTGGCAGTCAATCAAGGATGCTGGAGGGGAGACAGCCTGGAAGAAGAGCCTTGATGAACTTGCAAATATCTTTACAGCATAGCATAGTCTGAGCATGGGTAGACTGCCTGGAAAAAGAGGAAGGCCAAAGATTAGGGGAGAGTCCAAATGGACAGAATCGGTGTCGGTGGGATGAGGACGTGGTACAGAGAGGATGAGAGCCGAGTCAAGCGTGTGGGGAACCAGATGCAGAGGCAACCGGTAGCTGGCGCGAGCTCGTGTGTTTTGTTTTGCTTTCTATTATCTGGTTTGGCTTCAGTTCTCTGGCATGGAAGGGAGTGTGACTGTGGTTACACAAGTCAAGGAATAGCTGTCTAACTGATACCCTGAATTTTCCACTGCCTTGACTTTCTGGTATATTCTCCCAGCAAATCTCCACTATCAAGGGAGTCAGCTACCCCTTTCCCAAGTGGTAATCAAATTAATAACCCAGTGTCAAAGCTCAAGTGACCGTTAAAATATATGAACCCTTATTTTCGCAGCAATCTTACTGTGGTTTTCCTTATTTTTCATTGTGTCACTAACAATCTAACCCAAGAAAGGTTAGGCAAAGGGAACATGGAGACCAGGTATCAAGGGCCAACAGATCTGTTTTATTGATTAAAAACGAATTAAAAACAGATTCATTCAACACATTCTCTCACAGTCTTTGATACCTGTCCCAGAATAGAGATAGTCGTCGTCACCGGCTATGACAGGCGGTTCCAGTGGTGCAAGCGGGTCCCGAACTCCTGGCGGGTTCTACAGCTGACCCAGTAGGTGGTGCTGTGGCTCCAGTAGTTCCAAGGAGGGCACTTCAACTGGCAGGACTGATCCGGCTGGTTCCCTGGCTCAGCAGGTGACCTGGCGGGTGGTCCGAAGGCACATAGGCAGGTCTGGCTTATGAACTCAGTTCATGCCAGAGCTGTGTAGGCCTCAAGGCGTGACCCTTTCCACGGTGACCTGTCCTAGGCTAGACTGGGACTTCAGACAAGGGGAACACAGTCTCAGGATTCTTCTCGACTAGTGTTCACCATCTAGCCCTTGGCCTTGGGCTTTATAGGGAATTTGGCAGTGTGGCTCCACCAGCCAATCAGCTTCCAGATGACTTCCCTCACTGTCCTGCTCTTACCACAGCTCTACATCCTGTGTGACCAGGGGTCTGATATGAACACTATGGGCTTATGTTATGCCCAGAGAACGGCTCACCAAGAACCACCACGGAATCTGGAGTGTATGTAAGAAAAAAGAGCCTTTATTATAGCTTAAGCTAGGACTCTCAGACCTCACCAACGCAGTGGATCCGTACTGAGAGCCCCGAAAGGAGGGAGTAAGAGCTTTTTATAGGTTAGGGACAAAGGGAGGTGGAGATTTACCACCATGTTACTATGGATTATATACCAAATTTGATTAAAAAGAGCTATAAGGCTCCTTATTGGTGGGTTCCATCTCTTAGGCTAGAGGATGGAATGAGTTACTCAAGCCTATTGACATGTGCTGACCATTGCCTAAGTCCGGCCTTGACCCTTGTTTTTCTAAGTTTATCGCAATGTGCCGGCCACTCCCTGGCTGTACTGGCTTAGGTTTGTTTTCTCATTCTTTTAGATTGGCGACCAAAGGCTTATTAGAAGGACAAAATGGAGCCATCCTGGCTTCATGTGATATCCCTAAGCCAAGCATTTTACAGAAGTGAAAAAAAAAAAAAGCAGTTAATCTATGGACATTAGGAACAGGGAAGGGATTTCTAAGGGCCTCACATTCCCCCTTTTTTCTAGTACATTCGAAAAACCCAATCATGGGTTAGTGCTGGGAGTTTCGCTCATAAGGCCGAGGGGTTGGTACTGTGTCTGCAAGACCTTTTAAACTCAGGTGGTCCAGTAGCAGACGGTGATCTCTGGTGATCCTCTGGTGGGTCAGGATATAGCTCTGTCATCCGGACGTGGGTGTGATGTATCCAAGTGGCAATTTTGTCCACCTCAACTGCTGTCGGTGTAGTCAGGAGTACCATGTACGGACCTTTTCAGCAAGGTTCCAGCGTTTCCTGGTGATGCCTGTGAACATAGACCCAGTCTCCTGGCCCATATTGATGTGGCATGGGGGCAGGTGAGGTTTCATAAACAGCTTTCAGAAGAGGCCAAATATCCTGGTGAGTTCGAGCTACAGCCTCGAGAGAAGTAAGTAATTGATGATTATCAAATTTAGCAATCAGATCAGCTCTTAGATTAGGGAGTATGGGAGGGGGTCTTCCAAACATGATTTCATAAGGTGATAATCTTAATAAATAGGATGAATTTCGCACCCTATATAAGGCGAAGGGAAGAAGAGACACCCAGTCCCTGCCAGTCTCCATGGTTAATTTGGTAAAAGTTTCTTTTAGAGTTTTATTTATACTTTTTATCTGTTTTGAACTCTGGGGCCTATAAGCACAATGTAATTTCCATTTTGCCCCTAATATCTTAGTTAATTTTTGGGTTACCTGAGAAGTAAAAGTCGGTCCGTTGTCAGAGCTCAAGAGAGTGGGTATTCCATACCTTGGTAGGATGTCCTCCAGTAGCTTTTTGACCACCATCTGAGCTGTCTATGTTTGGTGGGAAAGGCTTTGGTCCATCCTGAAAAAGTGTCTATCAAAACTAACAGATATTTGTAGCCATACCTGCCTGGTTTGATTTTAGTAAAGTCCATTTCCCAGTGGGCTTCTGGTTCTTTGGAGGAATTTTCTGCATTAGTCAGTTGGAAGCTGAGAGGGTGTGGTGGCACTTTGGGGATACCTGGGAAGTGGCCATCGTGTAGCAGTATGGGAATTTCTGTGAAACTCGGGTTCTCAGGGGAAAGAACCCAAGGCAAGAACTGGGACTTCCTTTTGTTCTGGGAAGCTAGCATGTGCTCTCCTGGACTGAACAGGCACAGACCCTGGAACACCTTCTCTCCATCATTATCGGACATCTGCCTCCCTAGCTTCCTTGGCTGTTTCCAGCTTTTCACTGTCATATTGTGCCATTTAGCAGGAGCTGGCATCCTTATTTCTTTTTTTCCGTATGGCCTTTTTTATCATGTGCTCTGTCCTTCCTGCGACTTTCCATTGGCCCTCCCTGATGTGGATTGGCAGACACTGTGGGCTTGTGTCGTTTTCCTGACTTCCAGGCTTTCCTGGTCCCCAGGACCCAGCAAGCCCCTGGCCTCCTCTCTCCTTCTTCTCCAGTACCTGTGGTTGCTACCAGTCTGAGGCTGAGAGAACCATGCTGAGGCAGGTTGATTAAAAAATCCCACCTCAGAAGTTCTAGAAGCACAAGTGCACTGGCATTCCCCGTGGCCTCTGGGCCTGCTGCAGCGGCTTTCAGGATTGTTCACAAGTCCTGTCCCCAGAGACGTCCTAATGTGGGCCACAGGGCCATCCTCGTACCCATTCAACAGGCCTTGGCCAGATCTGGTCCTTTGCTAATTTATTTGGTAAAATAATTTTACAGTCTCCTGTATGTCACCAGGCACCAATCTTTTGAGTCATGGGACGTTTATATATCAGTTTCAAGTCTTCTTAGGAATAATTAGGTTGATCTGGTAATTTGGGGGGACCAGGATCCAACAGCTGGATGGTTAAGATTGAACAAGTTCCCAGGGCTGCCTTTTGGGCAATTTGATTTACTCTCAGGTTTCCCTGGGCCTTAGGCATGTCAATTTTCTGGTGTCCGGGGCAATGAACAATAGCCAGCTTTTTAGGCAACCATAAGGTCACCAACAAATTTAAATTGTTTATTTTTAATAGTTTTTCCTTTAGCTGTAAGTAGCCCTCTTTCTTGATAAATTGCTCCATGTACATTAGAAGTAGCTAATGCGTATTGGCTATCTGTGTACACGTTCAGGCGTTTGTCCTTCCCCAATTTGAGTGCTTCAGTCAAGGCTATCAGTTCAGCTTTTTGTGCTGAAGTCCCTGCCGGTAAGGCAGTTGCCCAAATAGTTTCTGTCTTCGTCATCATAGCCGCCCAACGTACCTTTGTCCATCCTGCACAAAGCTGCTGCATCAGTGAACCAGGTGGCTTCTGCGTCAGGGAGTGGTCGATCAGTCAAGTCTTCTCTGAGTCCATGTACCTGGCTCAGAATTTCCAGGCAATTGTGCAGAGGTGTGTCTAAATCTGGGTCAGGCAGCAGGGTGGCTGGGTTTAGGGCTGTGCTTGGGAGGAACTGGATTCTCGGAAAATTTAAGGAGTAAGCCAGGGATCTGGTGGCTGTCTGAGAACTCCCTTAATAGCGTGGGAAGTGGTGAGGTACAATTCCTGCCCTAAAGTTAACTTATCTGTGTCCTTGACTAGAAGGGCAGTGGCAGCTATAATCCACAAGCATGGTGGCCATCCAGCAGCAACTGGGTCCAACTTCTTGGATAAATATGTAGCTGGTCTTTTTCAATGTCTTGAGTCAAGACCTTTTTAGCTATTCTTTTTCTTTCGTCCATATAAAGGTGGAAGGACTTAGTAACATCCAGGAGCTCCAGGGCTGGGGCTGCCAGGAGGGCCTGTTTAAGTTCATTGAAAGCTTTCTCTTGCCTCTCTGTCCAAATGAAAGTTTCATTTTCTCTTGTAGCCTCATAGAGAGGCTTGGCCAGCTCAACAAAGCCAGGGAGTGTAGGCACAGAATGCTCCAAAAATCCTCTCTAAAAATGCTGTTGGGGATTCAGTTTTCCCCTGCTGCATATTGCTAACCTTAGCCAAATTAGTTGGGTGCCTTGCGGCTGCCCGCAAACCCCCTATTAGAGTCTGGCAGTAGACCTGGAATCTCTCCTTACCTTTTGCCATATTAAAATCCCAGTTTGGCTGGACTAAGGGGAAAGCCTCATCAATTGTGGCTTGGTTAGTAGTGGGGTTCCCATCTACTCCAGGAACCAGCTTGCATGCTTCAGTCAGGATTCTATCTCTTTCCTCAGTAGTGAACAGGACCTGCAACAACTGCTGGATATCATTCCAAGTGGGTTGGTGAGTAAACAAGACGGATTCTAATAAATTAATGAGGCCCTGGGGTCTCTCTGAAAATTTGGCCATTTGCAATTTCCAGTTATATAGATCATTAGTAGCAAAGGACCAGTACTGCATTTGTTGATTTCCCGCTCAGTCAAGGGCCCAATGGCTCGGAGGGGGAGGACAGTAGAATCTGCTGCAGGCCGCAGCTGTCCTCTCTGGACTCTCCTACAAGGGTGAGGGGACTGCCCCTCGCCCTCGTGAGCTGGGGCTGCAGCTGCTGCCTTCGCCTCCCCTGGAGCATCCTGTGGCTCAGCCTGTGGAGGGAGATAAGGAGGAGGCTCAAACAGAAGTTCTTCTTCTGTCCCACCTTGTCTTTCTGCTGCCCGTCCTTGTGTAAAATAAGGATGGTGGGCTTAGAAGGGGACAGAAGAAGGAATGGTATGAGCCATGCCGGAAGTTCCTCTACCATGGCTTGCCAAGTTGTAATGTACAAAACTTGGTCTAGATGGCCAGGGCGTCCATAGATTATATCTTTCACCCGGTAGATAGTGGAAAGATCGAACATCCCCTCCTCTGGCCATCCTACTCCAAAGGTCAGCCATTCATTCGTTCCTGCAAAAGATAAAGAGCTTTCTTTTTTTTACTTCCAGCCCCATGCATTTAGCTTGGGCTTTAAACTCCAAGAGGTGGTCCTGGAAAAGGCTAAGAGGTGTTACCTGATTTTGTCCCATCTCCCCTAAAACAGTTAGGGTTATAAACACAACAAAGATCACAGACACACACACAGATAACACAATGTTAACAGGCGCCTTAAACAGAAAGAAGGACGATGGCCTCTCGACATTCCACAGGTGCGACCCGCTCCGTCCTCCCAAGTTTATCAGAGGAATCCAATCCTTATCAAGTGGGTCCAGGACGTCTCCGTGTCCCACAGCCTGCCTTGACCTCCAACAGGCATATACAAAATCAGGCCCAAATACCAGGAGTGCGCAATTACCATAAACCCATAAACATAAAGACAAAGACACTTACTGATCAGGAAAAGGCACCATGCTCCAGGGTCCAGTGGGGGTCCTGAGGATCCCCGACAAGCCTCCAATATGTTATGCCCAGAGAACGTCTCCCTAAGAATCACCATGGAATCCAGAGTGTATGCAAGAACAAAGAGCCTTTATTCTAGCTTAAGCTAGGACTCTCAAACCTCACCTATGCAGTGGATCATACTGAGAGCCCCGCAAGGAGGGAGTAAGAACTTTTTGTAGGTTAGGGACAAAGGGAGGTGGAGTTACCATGTTACTGTGGGTTATATACCAAAGCAGTTAATCTATGGACATCGGGAACAGGGAAGGAATTTCTAAGGGCCTCACACTTATATTGTTACAACTTACAAACTAGTAAACTTATAAGACTATGGGTTTACAACTTATAGACTTAATTACTTAGCACATGCTTCTTATACTTATGAATTTAAACTAATTACCTATCTAATACATAAAATTATACTTATAAACTTATGGGATCTACATCATTACAGCTTACCAACTAATTATTTAATACATGTTCCTTACACATTGTTATTTCAGGATTCCACAATTTCCCCAAACTTCCATGAGTCCCTATTTCTACTCAGTCAAAACAGATGAGCAAATAGAATCCATAGGTCGGAAATCTGATGATGAACGTTCAATGATCCTTTGTCATAACTCCTTTTGTTTATTTCCACCCAATTAAAACACTTCTGTTCCTTCCCCTGTCCAAAATAATTTCTTCATTCTATACTTCAAATTGAGTCACATCTCATGGACATCAATTCTCTCTCTAGCTTGACCATTATACTCACTCTTCTTAATGATGCCATCATTCACACACCAAGCCTTTCCAGATTTTAAAAATGAAAATTTAAAAATCTGTCCTCCCTGACTTTTGGCAGCCAGTGTTTACTAGTTTGTCTTCATTTCTTGAACATAATGTGGTCAGGTTTCCTCCATTTCACTGTTAAAACCAGAATCCTCGGTACTCACACACTCTTCCTTTGATTTCTCCAGTGTCTTGATGCTGTAAATTTTTCTTTCTTACTCTTCCTATTTTACCACTCTGCCGTCTTTGGTTACCTGCTCTTTTCATTGATGGGTTCTTCCCATCCTGCAGGTACTTTCTGCTCTGGGGCTCTGTCTTTGTGCACTGTACATGAGCTTTCTTTTCGTGTCATCCAATTTACTGCTTCACTTTCAGTCTCTCTGTAGATGTCTTAAGTTTAAGCTACCATTGCCAGATACCACAAAGGGAGCAGCAAACAACAAGCAATTCCTTTTCACTGTTCTAAGGCTGAGAAGTCCAAGGTCAAGGGGTCAACTGGTGGGGTGTATAGTGAGGGTGTGCTTCCTGGTTTGTAAGCAGTCTGCTGTGCTTGTATTTCTAAAGGACTAATTTAGTATGTGTAGGAAAAGCAACCTGGGATTCCAGAGAATTGGAAGGTTTTAATACTAAATTAGTTTCAGTGAACTTCTAAAGCAAAATCTACCATTTAGGTGGTGTAAATGACACAAAGCTGTTTTCTCACAGTTCTGGAGTCCAAAATCAAAGCTCAAGCACCTTCTGAGGTTTTGCCTTGCCTGCAGATGCTACCTTCTGGAAGAGTGAAATAAATTATTATTGTTGAATGAAAACTATTCCTTTGCAGTACTTTGAGATGCAGGCAACTGGCAGTAACTTATAGGTAGCTGTCAGAACCATGTACTGAGAGGACCATCAAGGATGAAGCTTAAGGAATAATACCAAGTGATAATCTCAGGAACATACAGAAGAGGTCTGGTGGTGTCTTTGGGGATGCCGACAGTAAAAGAAAGGCAGAAGGGTCAGTAGCACAGAAAAGGAGAACTAAGTGCAGTGTGAAGAAAGGGGAGAAAGGAGCAAGCTTCCTACAGGGCAGCTGCCAGAGTGGAAGTTGATGTCTGTGTCTCCAAGAGGTAACATGGTAAAGGACTCAAATCAAGTGAGAATTCGTATCTTCTACCAGAAACTTTACACAATGTCTCTAACAATGGTAGCGGACGTCATGCCTCAGTCTGTCTATGTATCAGGCCAACACTGAAAAGGAAGCCTTTTTGTTTTCTTATCTTCCTGATGTAAATTACTCATAGATCATTCTTTGTCTAGAGTTTTAAAAGAGATATATGGAATGAAAAACTGTACAAGTAGGAAAACAGAGGACTGGAATGCTGCATCAGTGGTTTAGAACACTGGACACTCTTGCAGAGGACCTGGGTTCAGTTCCCAGTTTGAAAGCTGGCAGCTAACAACCATGGTAACTTCAGTTCAGGGTATCCAACACCATCTTTTGGTGAACACATGAAATTGCATACATGTGATACACTTACATATATGAAGACAAAACACATAATATAAAAATAAGATGTTTAAGGAAAAATAGAGTAGATAAAAATGACACAGATGGGTGGCTAGCTACAAAGGTACAAGATTCACCTATACTGAAAGCATTAGTAATGAAAAAAAAAAGCTTTGGCATTTGCCAGCATCCAATGAAAACTGGATATTTCATAAGCATTCATGGAGTTCACTAGTTCAACTTGATTATTCCAAGTTCTATTTGTTTGAGTGCAAGACAAAGTAGTTTGGATGAGTTATTTTTCTATTGTTATGATAAACACCATGACAGCTAATTATAGAAGGAAGAGTTTATTTGGCTTATGGTTTCAGAGAGATGAGAGTGCATCATGGTATGAGGTATGGGAGGAGATGGAGCAGAAAGTTGAGTGTTCCCATCTTCAGTCAGGTACAGGAAACAGAGGAAGGAAACTGGAGATGGAACGTGGCTATAAACTCTCAGAGCCTGCCACAATGATGCAACGCTTCTTCCAGCAAGGTTGTACCTCCTAAATATTCCAGGACTCTCCTCAAACAGCACTATCAACTGGCCAAATGTTCAAATACTTGAGACTATAGGGACACATTATTTAAACCACGACATTCCACTCCCTGGACCCCATAGGCTCATGATCATATCATAATGCAAAATGAATTTAGTCCAACTTTTTAAAGTCCCCATTCTCTTTCATAGTGTCAACATGATAAGAAAAGTTGAGTCCAAAGTCTCTTCTGAGACTCAAGACAATATATTAACTGTAAGTCCCTGTAAAATCCAAAAGCAAATTACACACTTCCAACATACAGTGGCGCAAAATATACATTCCAATTCCAAAAGGGAAGAATGGAGTATTCAGGGAGTAGTGGATATGGCAAGATCAAACACCTGAATATGTCAACCCAAAAGCATAACTCCCCCCTCAAAGGGGATAAGAGGTAATTTATTCTGGAGGCAAATATGAGTGATCATATTGAGGCCACCCCCAGGTCCATCTTCCAGCATGGTAACAGTTTCATTATGGTTTTATAGTAACAGAACAAAGAAAAATCATAAATTAAGACACTTTTCAGATACAGTGGTGGATACATTTAGAAGACAGGTCACAGCAAAGTGAGGAGTTTCTACTCTAGGTTTCAGATGCTATCTGATGGCATTCTTAGCTTTTTGGTTGGTGGGTTCTAGTGATCTGCTAAGTTATTACATAAAGTCACAAGAATGTTAATTCAGTAACAGAGGCAGGCAAGGTGTGGCTGTTTACAGGGTTAAAGATGTCCCCAGATAATCAGTGAATAGACTCTAGATCTGTGACATTCCAAATCCTCCACCATCCTCCACTGAAGTGCTGATCAGTGGTCAGCCTTGCAGGAAATTCAGTTCAAGATGCAGGAGTTCTTTCTGGTCACTTTCTTTCCATGTACAATGTCTGGGGCTTTAGTTCCAATGGACTTAGTGGCTCACCCCTTCCAGCTTTGCTGCCTGCAACACTCCTCTCTCTCTTGGACTGATACCAATTCCTGTGTTGAGGCTCTCCTGTACAGATATCTTACAGCTCTGACATCTCCAACATCTTGGGGTCTCCATTACTAATCAGTCTTCACCTTCACAGTTTTACACAGTGGCCTTTCGGGGTTCTTGGCCTCCTCGGGCCTTCTTGAAGGAACTCCCCTATTACACACTGCCTGGCCTCAGTGGCTTTCTGAAACCTCAGAGGAAAACCTGATTACATCCTCACCCTTAACATTTTTCATGCCTCCGACACCAGCACCATGGAATGGACGTGGCCCACTTCACCCATGTTATCAGCAGTGTTTGTGTACTGAGCTTTCTAGGAGCAGAAAACTCTTTATGTTTTCTTCTTTCACAATTTTGAAGCTTAGCTGGGTGGGGTCTTGCCCTGAGAGTACTCTTTCTATTGTTCAGGTGAAGCTGTAGGGGCCTATTGCAGTAAACTTCCTCGCATTCTTTTCCTCTCCAAACTATACATTTTGTGTTTCTTTGTATCCCAATTTCTCTTTTTCATTGTAGATCTGCTTAATATTCACCATGAGTATCCATGTCACAGATTCAACATTATATTTTCTCTGCTTGGGAAATTAGTCCATTGCTTTTTCAATTTAGCCTCAGGCAAGTTCTTAGGCCTAGGGTGGACTCTTTGCCAAAATAACCAGTATCTTTTTAAATACTTGTTTCCTGGGGCTAGAGAGAGATGGCTCAATGGTTAAGATCACTGGCTGTTCTTGCAGAGGAATCAGGCTTGACTCCCAGCATCCACACGGCAGTTAACAATTGTTGTAACTCAAGTGCCAGAGGAATCCAATACTTTCTTCTGACCTCCATGGGCATTGCACTCAGGCAATATATTCATACATGCAAATAAAAATAATAAAACATGAAATATCTTAAATACTTGCTTTCCTCTCCTTCTGAGACATTTTGACTTGGCCTTTAGTAGAATGGCCCCTTAAGCTCTATTTACAGCATTCAACCACTTTTGTAGTCCAAATTTTCAAAATCTTCCACAGTCCTCTAAAAATCAACACGATCACTTCTTCACAGCCCACTCTCTGATACCAACTTCTATATTAGTTGCTTTTCTGCTGCTATGATAAGCATCATAACCAAGGTAACTTATAGAGAGAAGAGTTTATTGGGCCTATGGCTTCAGAAGGATAAGAGTCAAGTCAGGAAGCAGCCAGAGGAGAAAGCTGAGCACAGGCCTAGGAAGCAGAGGGAGCAAAACTGGAAATCAAAATTGGCTAAGGAATCCCAAGGCCCACACCCAGTGACAGGGTTGCTCTCTGAAGTCCACACCTCCTAAAGATTCCATGACACACCCTTCAAACAGCACCAACAATTGACCAGTGTTCAAATAGTTGAGCCTTGGGGGGGGTGTCATTCAAACCACATCACAGCTCATTTTACTTTTGATAAATATCCACCTCCTGTTGTGTTTTCTGACGGTGGATGAGATATGACCAACTGATTCAAGCTCTGCTCTGCTGACTTCTGCTCCAGGATAGACTAGACTCTTGAGCTGTGAGCCAGAATAAATTCCTTTTCCCTTAAGTTTCTTTCCTAAGGATATTTTGTCAGAGGAACTGTGAACAAAGAGTTCCCAGAAAAAAAACCCATCATCTTGAATTGAATTTCCTGCAAGACTGACCATCTATCTGACTAAGATGACTGGAAAGTTTAGAATGCTGCAAATCTAGAGCCTACTTACAGTGTCTTGGGCCATGTTCCATCCATAAATAGCCATTCCTTGCACTGCTTTGCTTTTGAACTAACACCTTATGTCTAATATTAATGTAACAAAGAAATAGTTCCCACCAATAGAATGCTAAGAATGCAGTCAGATGGGATCTGAGCCCCATAGCTGAGATTTTCTTTTGCTTTAATACTCACTTAATGTTTCCACCAATGTATTTGAAAATTGTCTTGATTCATGATTTTTCTTTATTCCTTTACTATAAAAATCTAATGAAATTGCTTCCATGCTGGAACACAAAATTTGGGGTAACCTGAATCTGTGTGTTTCTGAGCCATGGTCACTCATATTTGGCACCGGAATAAATTATCTTTTATCCCTTTTGAAATGTTAGGTTTTTGTGTTAACAGAACAACAACAAAATAGCAAGATAATATAAACAATGAGCAGAATTACCTTTAGGAAATCTGATTAATACTCATCTAGGTTGACTTTGACTTGCATCTAAATATTAAATAATTTCATTAACATAGATTAATCAAATAATATAGTGAATTTTCATGAAGAGAAAATCTCAAAATAACAATTGTGATTCTAAAACAAAATGCCATTTTTTATTCCAACTTGTACTATAATAGCTTTCTTTTGTTGTTTTCATTAAAGTTGCTGTATACTTCATTTAAACCTTTCTAAAATGTTTTGAAATTTTAACCCTTGCAGTTAATAAATTCTGTAAAAAACAAAACAAAACAAAACACCTAAGTTCTGATCTATCTCTATCCCCTCAAATGATAATTGACTCTAATTCAGCATTCTCTGTTAAACAATTTTGTACCTCAAACAAAAAAGAAAATAAAATCGTGTGCTGGAGAGGTGGCTCAGCAGTTAAGAGCACTGGCTGTTTTTGCAGAGGACCCGGATTCAATTCACAGTACCCAAATGGTGTCTAATAACTGTCTGTAACTCTAGTTCCAGAGGATCTGATGATCTCTTCTGACCTCCAGGGGCACTGCACGACATAGATGCACTTAACACATATGCAGACAAACCACTGGCACACATCAAATAAAAAGAAATAATTTAAAAGGTAATGTGTACATAAAGAAAGGAAGGGAGGGACAGAGAGAGAGAGATGATAGTAACAAGACCAGAACATTTTTGGTGACATCAATCAACTGTTACCTCAGGGACTTTTGCTTCTACTGATGTGACAAGTTAGTCAGCTTTCTATTACTGTAACAACACACCTAAGGTAAACAACTAAGGAATTAAGGTTTATTTTGGCTCTTGCTTCCATAGGTTTCAAGCCTCACTTGATCTGGTTGTACTTGGCCTATGGCAACACAGTTCACCTGGTAGAAGCATGTGGTAACAGAGGCCTACTCAGTTTGTAGTGATCAGGAAACAGAGAGAAGAAAGGATTTGAAATTTCCCCATCAAGAGCAAGCCTCCAGTGACCTAACTTCTTCTGTATAAACCTCATCTTGTAAAGTTCCTACTTCCTCCCAATAGCCCATGATCTTATAAAGGGACCTGTAAGGATATTTCAGATCCAAACTCTGGCATTGTGACAGGGAATCCTTAAGCTGATTAATTAATAAGTCAAAAATAATTCTATGCATTTAATTCCACAAGAAAATTATAATATAATAAAGTCAGAAATCCTGATTATTTAGTATAAATCTCTGGGTTTTAGGAATATCCCGATAAATTATATACTTAAATATCATAATGACAATACATTTATGATTATAATGATATATTAGAAAGCAAAGATATCAAAAGAGATTCCGGAATATACTCTGTTGTATCAGTTACTTTTCTGTTACTGTGATGAAACACCATGACCAAGGCAACTTCTAGAAAGAAGAGTTTATTTGGCTTATAAAGGGGTAAGAGTTCATAACAGGAGGGGGTGCATGGCAGCAGAAGCAGAAAACCCAGCAATCACGTCTTCAAGCAGGCAAAGAGTCCCTGGAAATCAGACAAAGAACCCTCAAAGCCCATTCCCAGAGATGTGTCCTTCTAAAACCTCCCAAAACAGTGCTACCAGCTGTGAACCAAAGGTCCAAATACTTGGGAGCCAAAGGGGACATTCTCATTCAAACCACCAGACCCTTAGAAATTTTTTCATTCTTTTTTGTTTAGGTATGTCATCAAGATAAACAAAGGACTTTCCAGAAAACAATCCATTTCTCTTCACCTCATTTTTGCTAGTGCAATTCCTATAGAACACATATGAAATTGATTGAGTTAATGTTTCCATTTGAAAACCAAGACAGGATGTCCCAGCCAGATGCCAGGTCCAGACACCCTGGTCAGGTATAGGGGAGCTCCTGAAACAGCTGAAAGCAATGCTGATACCATTAGCTCAGTGAAAACCCTGTCTTAAATTTCACAGTAGGTGACAGTACACGTTCACTGCCTTTGCCACACACTCTGAGCATTGTCTTTAACAAATTCTAACTCCAAATGGGAACTGATGCAGAAGATCATCAGAAAAGCCAAGAAGGAGAAGGAAGTAGGTCAAAATTTTAAAAAGTCGAAACCGGAATGCAAGCCTCTGAATAAAACTCAGCAAATTTAATATGATTTCTACTGGTTTTGAAGTGGTATCTTCCACTGTCTCTATATTGGCAAGTAAGTAGAAATATACTTCAAGAAATAGGCCTCTTCATTTTCACAATTTATTGGGATAATATTATTTTGTGAGTAAATGGGGCAGTATTGATTCAAGCACTTTAGCTTGTCCAGATACAACATAATAATTGAAGAGCTCTTTTCATACGCAGACATGGACATATTTCTTTACTTTAGTTAAATAAAAGTGAGGATGTCCAGTAAGCTGTAAGGTAAAATAAATCCTTTCCTCCCCAAGTTGGTTTTGGTCAGTGTTTTATCCCAGCAACAGAGATGCTAACTAGGACAGAATGCTAACAGTATTTAGGGGAAAAAATCAGTAGCCTATGTGTGTATAATTTTATATAATTTCTAGTATATCTAAACTGAATGTTTTGTATACAGGTGTATAATATATACCCTGACCTGTAGTACAGATGTCACACCCGAGGCAAAACAGCAAGCTTGGAAGCTGAGCAGTATAGTTGATAAGCATGTGTAAGATATCTGATAGATGATTATTTCTGCTTGGCTGCTAAGGTGTTTCCCACAGAGATTAGCATTCAGTGAGTATATAGAGCATGGATGGGCCTCTTTAGAGGATGGATAGATGACTCAGAGGTTAAGAGCACTGGCTGTTCTTACAGAGGACCCAGGTTCAATTCCCATCTGTAACTCCAGTTCCAGGGGATCTGTTTCTCTCTTCTGACCTCCATGGTCATTGTATGACGAGGGTGCTCTACACACATGCAGGCAATATACTCATACACATAAAATAAAAACATAAAATTTTAAAAAGAAAGTGATCTTCAACCATTTGGGTGAATATCATCCAAATACTTACAGGCCTATATAGAAGGACAGCTATCTTTGTCTTCTTGTATTAGTGCTCAGGTCCAAGTTCCAGCACTGTCTTGACTGGCTGTTATTAAAATTTCTCTTGGGAAAGGCAGACTAAGCTTAATCCCCTCCATCCCCAAGTCCTGCAACAAACACACAAATTTCTCAATTTACAGTTAGGCAAATTCTAGCTAGTTTATGTGGGCTTGCTAACGGAGCAGTGGGTAAGGGGTTACTTACACAGTATGGGCGCCCACCCTCCCAAGTTACATTAGTAAATCCACCAGACTTGGACCTTGCGACTTCGGTCATCGGATCCAAATGGCTAGAGGGGAAGCGAAAAGAAACGGCTCCCTGGCGCCCCCAGTTTCAATACTTTTAGTTCCTCCTCTTCTCACATCCAAGGGCAATGGACAGGTGGGGAGGGGCATAGGACTTTCCCAGCTCCTCCTCTTTCCTTGCAAGGTGGTCCTGGGTAATGCCACTGGGTCTTGGAGGGGTGTTTGTCCATAGCTCATCACGCTTTTCCCTCCGAGAATCACTTTACTCTACACTGGTTTACCAGCTTGAAGATGAGAAACAGTGAAACTTCTCAGCCACTGTAGCCCTTGAACCAACTGAGCCAATTCTAACAGAGAATCATACTTTTGTTGGTTCATTCTCTCTGAAGAGCTCTGACTAGTCTGAGGCTGGATACCTCAAAACATGACCTGTAGTTCTCACACGTAGGTGATGAGGCTATACAAACAGTAATAGTTAATGTATTAAGAACTTAGGATCTGCCCTACCATGAGCCATATATTTCAAGTTCAAGTTAATAGTTAATGCACAACAATGACTTGGGTGGGTGCTGTTATTATCTGTCACCATGGGGAAAGAAGTTTTCACAGTCATACAGGGGCATGTGAAACATCCAGGAGTTGGCAACAAATCATCTTATCCCAACACCCAAATCCTTTACCTCTTCAGGAGCAATATTATAGATAACAATTTTGAATATCAGATCAAGATAGCTGAGCTCAGATATCTTGTTTCCGTCTTAATTTAGTGAGACTTTTCTCCATTGTTTTGGTGCTTGGATACAGGCATCAGGGACAAGTTAAACTGGAGTTTTGACAGAAAGTATACCACCTGGATTTATTTTTCATCTGACTTATTGATCAGTTTTAGGTTTTATACTTAATGGTTGTAATGAGTGAAAATTCATGGATATTTGACATTTTTAACTGAAGTTAAGCATACATACAAAGGGATCACTTTTTGGTTTTTGCTTGTTGGGTATTCTGGTGTTTGTTTTGTTATTTGTTTTTGAGACAGAGTCTCAGGTATCCCAGGAAGTGGGGCAGGGCTTGAACTCACTATGTAGCTGAAGCTCTTGCCTCCACCTCCTGAGTTCTGGGATTATAGGCACGCACCACCATACAAGAAAAGACCACATTTCTTGTATAGATCAGGGAATCTTTGCAAACTATATGCAGCAGCAGAGCAAACCCTATACCAAGAGTCTGATGATCCGTCACTCTTCTTTCACCTGGTGCGAACCATTCATCCCCAACAAGTCACTTTCCTGACATTTAAACCCAGAGATTTGCCATGCCATTTACTTAAGTTACACTGTATTAAGTATACTTATGTAAGTCAGGTCTACTATTAAAGACTGTGTAGTCCATCAGAGTGGAATTATACTGTATATACACTTATATCTAGCACCTTAATTTTTCATCAACAGTGTAGAATTCATTGATATTGATAAATTTAATTGTTTATTCCAAGTAATTATAAACTTTGAGTACATGACAATCATTCTATAATGTTGACGGGCATCTAGGCAGCATTTTTAGATAATCTCTATTGAGATATATCTTTTTGTCCAGTCATCTATTTTATCATTACTCAATTCTTATTCTTTTATTTTAGACAGAATCTCATTATCCCAAGCTGGCCTCAACTCATACTTTCTATGTAGTAGAGGATGACCTTTACTTCCTGATTCTTGATTCACCCTCCCAAAAATGCTAGGATTATAGTCATGACCTACCATGCCTGGGTTGAATTGTAAAATCCACTAACAGAAACATGTATTACAATTTTATTCTACTACTATATGGCTTGCTTTTCAACTCTTTTTTTTTTAATTAATTTATTTTTGCTTTATATGTATATGTGATTTGTCTGTGTGTATGTAAATGCACCCATGCATGCAATGTCCATGGAGGCCAGAAGAGTGCATTAAATCCCCTGGAACTAGAATTATAAATGGTTATTAGCCTCCATGTGGATGCTGGGAACTGAACCTGAATCCTCTGCTAGAGCATCTAGGGATTTTTAACCATTAAGCCATATCTCTGGCCCTACCTTTAAAGAACCCCTAAAGTACTGTTCAATGATCAGAAGTTCTAAATTTTAAATGGTCTATTTCTTGATTTCTTTTCAGTATTATTATTTCCTAATATTTTTCTATTTAGGGAATTATTAGTGAAATGTCCTCTCATGCTTTCTCCTAAAATGTCTTTGATACAAAGTGACTTGATGTTTGCATATAGTTCAAGTAGGGATTAAAACTCTTTCTCGGCTGGCATCCACTTAGGCCAGTACTCTTCACTGAACATACCACCCATTATAAATACTTTAGCTTTACCATATAAATGCATCATATATTAATAGTCATTTGTATAAACTGTATTTCCAGGAAATCAGACCATTAGGTGGAATTTAGCATGCCAGATGTTTACTGTGGAATGTTGCTAGGATCAGTACTGGGGGAAAGAATTGATCAGACAAAAATTGGGGATGAGAGAGAAAGAGAGACTGAGACAGAGACAGAAAGAGGGAGAAGGTTAAAATAGAGTACCAATGGGGACATCAGGAAACCACACAGGACACGCTGGAATGCAGGTCTGGCGCATGGCCTTGAATTGTTCAGTTATTGGATGCAGTCCTAAGCAAGAAGCACAACTTTTGGCAAATCACATGCCATTAGCTAAGGCACTCATTCTCTGGAGGGGAGCATTACCCATAGTTTATGTCTTGTACAACTCAGATCCACTTTCTCCAGGATTGCAATGGGACTCTCTTCCAGGGAAAACTTGGAAGAGGAATTTCAATGAGACACACTACTTTCTTGGGTTCTGCAGATGGCTGCTAGTCCAGAGCAGACATCCATCATTTACTTTTGTTGTTAATTATGAGATATTTTGATTAATCTGAGTGATTTGGTCTAGGGGGATGGTCTTTGATAGTTGAACCACACTGATATTTAACACATAGTTCATCCTTAACAAACTGGCCTATCCTGGATGGTCTTTCCATATAGGTGAAGATGCAGAGTATAATAATCTACCTCTTACTTGGAAGCACAAAGGATCTCTGGACCTCTAAAACGTTAGTGATATGATCGATCTCTAAAATGTTGTGAGTTTTATTTCTCCGTCGTTGCAACATATGTGCATTACCAAGGACTCCAACCACTAGTAACTTCTTGCTTATCCATTCCAATTAGGATAATGACTCAGTGCAACAGAACAGTTGCTGTGCTCTGTGGGATACCCAGAGGTGTATATTTTCTTGAACTGTATCACGTTACTATTGGAGAGAGGTAACATAGACCAACAGCAAAATTATAAGTGCCAATGAATATCCTGACTACTGAAAGTTGTTTATGATCCTCCTATGGATATGAATGGGAAATTCACTGAGAAACAATGGCCACATGTCATGCACCTGCAATTTTGCTCTATTGAAGATCATGACATCTGGCCTCACAGGTGCAGGTGGGACCACTACATGATTGGCTTCCAGTAGTTGTCTGCTATCCTACTCCAGTCAGGGAGCAGATGACTTGGCTTTGGGATCATCTTCTAGCATCTGCTTTTTGAAGATTCATGGCACTTACTACTGAAGTTTTGCTTTAATGTGGTGTAGACTTTGAGATGAAGATAAGCTTGCCAGGCATTTATTACAAAATACTCCTGGGATTCCACAGCTGTGGATGAGCCTGAAAAGAAGCAGGCTTGGATAGAAAAAGAGGTTAAAGTGAAATACCATCTCCACAAAAAAAGCTTCTATGGATCCTAGGGTGAGATTTGGCGCCTTCCATGGTTATCCTGTATTGTTGCTAGGGCTGTGCCTTTCTGTCCCTGTGCTGGGATCTGGCTAACTTGGAAGTAGATCTGATTTTATTTGAGCCACTTGTTTTCAACCAAAATGACCTCCAGAGATGGATTAGAGTTGAAAACCATGTTCCAGAAGCATTTTTTTAGCATAAGGAGAACATGTTCTGCACCTTGAAGGGAATAAGGCCTGCAGGTATCTCAGGGAGGGGAGAATTTGAGCTCTTCTGGGCTTCTCCATTGTTCAGTTATGCAGTCTTAACACATTGGCTTACTTACTGTAGCTTTAGGGTGGCTCTTGATACCTTGTGCAGTTAACCCCAGTTTCTCTTCACTGGTATTCCTAGAGTGATTGCTGAACTAGTCTACAGATGTTTTAGAATAGGTACAATCATTTTCTTTTTTTTGAGACAGGATCCCAGTATGTAGTGCTGACTGGCCTGGAACTTACAACATAGACAAAGCTAGCCTCAGACTCACAAAGATTTGCCTCCTTCTGCCTAGCAAGTACTAGGATTAAAGGTGTGTATTAACACACCTAGGTGGGTTCATCAATTTAATTTAAATTAAGAAATAGAGCATCTGGGATTTTTCTTGTGGTTCCATCAAGTTTATGTGAACTCCAGAGAAAATTGAGATCTTTGTAATACTGATGTCTTCAATCAGTATGTTGAATCACCCTTCAATAAACAAACATTCTCCCTGAATTCATTTAGTGTAGCAGCTTTTTATAGATTTAGTTATAGATAGCTGATGTTTGTTGACACTTCTGTAATGTTATTGCTGTTTTCCCCTTTTGCTTTTGCTGTTTTGTTGGTGGAATGGAAATGATTTCTGTAGATGGAACATTTATCTAGCAAACTTGCTAAATTCACCATTTGATACTAATTGCAAATTCTTTATTCTTTCTAGACATACAATTATTGAGTCTATGAATAATGGTCCTATTTATTTCTTTGCTTTACACAATTATTATGCCTTTTTTCTTGCCTTACTTTACTAGCTAGAGGTTCAGTAAAATGTTGAATGGTGCATTGAAAATGAGCATCCTTTGTTAAGTACTGGTTTCAAGGGAAATTTTTTCCATGATTTCACAGCAGTGTGATTTTTTCCATGACTTTATAACATCATAGATAAATATCTTGCAGGTTATTTTCATATTAGTCTATTTGATTATAGATTAATATGCTTGTCTTCTATTCCTAATATTCTTGGAATTTTTATCAAGATTAGATGTTTAATTTTCTAAGTCTCTCAAGATAACCATGACATTTTCTTCCCCTCCTTCTTTTCTTTCAAGTGTCATAAATTGCACTGATATATATTTTTTTTCCTTTTGTTGGTTTGCCATTATTAAACTAATTTTGCAAAAAGGGAAAAACCCATCTGGTATTGGCATTTATATAACCGTAAAAACATCTCAAATTCAACATACTAATATTCTATTAAAGTATTTTTCATCTATGCTCGTAAGTGGTCTGTAACTTCCTTAGTAATTTCCTTGCTAGGGTTTGGAATCAAGATTTGAATATTAGCTGAGTAAGCTATGCCTACTTTTTCTATTTCTTAAAAGAATTTGTGTCTGACCATTGCTCTCTTATATTAATTATTTGACTGTTTGTAACAGTACATCAGTGACATTATGTAGGGAATAGATTTTCATTGTGAGATGTTTTTAAATAACCTGTTCCGTTTTAGTTTTAAATAGCTACAGAACAACATTCAGTCCCTAGATGATTAACGAGTTTGTCTATATCCCAAGTGATATATAGCATGCATGTTAGGAACCATTTTGACCTGAGTTTATGGAGAAGGAACAGGGTGAAATATGTGTGTCTACTCTGTAGAATTTGCATTGTGCACGGGAAAAAGACACGTCAACAATACAGCAATAAATCTTTTAAAAACATTTTATTTATTATTTTATTTTATGTGCATAAGTGTACTGTCTGCATGTATGTAACGCATGCCTGTCATTCAATGCCATTGGAGGTCAGAAGAGTGCATCAGATTTCCCTGGAACTGGAGTTATAGATGGTTGTTAGCCACCATCAGGGTGCTGGGAACCGAACCTAGGTCCTTTGAAGACCAGTCAGTGGTCTTAACTGCGGAATCATCTCTGCATCTCTTAAATATTAAATTTCAATTTTAATTAATTCTAATTGAAGGCTCATAGTGCCATGGGAGTTGAAAACAGAACACTTTTATCTAGATGTCTTAGGAATGTCTTTTATGAGTAATCAACTGATCATTAAGTTTTCAGATTATCACTGCTTAAACTGAAATTATTCCCTTTGTCTTTTTGAAATGGTCTCTCAACACAATGACTCTTCTCCATGAATATTCTTTTATCTAATCAGGAAGCCCAGTTCTTTGCAGCTTGTCTGGTAGTTGGGACAGCATGGTTTCAAACCATTCTCTGCTGCCATTGCGTCTTACTACCACATGGTGTCTCTGTTGACAACTGGACTGCTACAGTCAGGGAAGTGACTTAGTCCTATGTCTCCCAAGGATTGCACCTGAGAGCTCCATTACAGGTTTACTCAGTCTAGCCACTCATCTCTATGGCCCCATCTGATTGCAGCCACAGTCCAGACTCTAGGATTAATAATTCAAAATCTTCTTAGGCATCATCTTTGCAGCTCAGAACCACTGTTTACAGGCCTAAAGATTTAGATATATCCTTTGGTATTCTTCAAATCTCATTCCCTACTCTGGTAAGAAGTGATGAACTAAATATACACTATGTCTGTACCAGTCAAACGTGGGAGTAGCCTATGTAGCCCATTTGCTATCAAGGAGAATACTCTGTTCAGAAAACAGTGGGGATCTGTTTCAGATTTCTAGAAAGATTTATCCTCTCAAGGACTGCCTAGGTAACTTCCTTCACAGATCAAAGACAGGCAAAACAAAACAAAATTCTTTTTATCAAACTCTGTTTTCTTCTGGCCACCACTGTGATGGAGAAAAATGCAAATCAGTTCTAATGTTACGAAAATGCTTCATGTGTCCAACCACAGCTCTCAGACTGCTTCCAAGGGTTCTTTGTGATAGAGGCTACGATTCTTCCATTTTCTCCCAGGACTCTTATTTTTTAGCCTCTTTCATTTTCCTCAGCCTTTCCTGATCAATTGCAGTTTGTCTACATCTTTCAAAAAGTGTGGTGAGCAAAAGTAGCCATAATATCCAAATAGCTAGCTCATGAATGCATAATATAGTGCAAAGATTACTTCCAAATGCTCTGTGAATTGTTCTGTTTAATAAATTCCAGAATGATGGTGTCGATCATCATCAGCCTTCACGTTTTCCTTTCTGAGTTTGTATGGTCACAACTTCCAATATTTTTATTCGTTTACTTAATTTTGTTTTATTTCAGAAACCATTATTTTTGTTACTGTTCCTTTGATTCTTACTTTAACATTCCAGAATAATGCCAAGATCTCCAATGCTAAAGTATCCCCATCTTAAACCCTGTGTAAGTGCTAGGTTGATATTCAATAGTTTGAAAAATCAAGTTTTTAAATAACTACTCAGTATTTTTCCCAGTATATCATAACATTCTTGGAGAAAAGCATTGTTAAAAGAATACTTTACAATGTTCCTCTGATTCTAGGAAAATTTAATTATATTTTCTTTTACTTTGGCAATAATGAATAATGGTGCAAAATGAAGAACAGTTCTACTCTAAAGACTTCTTCCAACAACGTGCAATTACTAAAGAGAATTTGTTCTATTAAGATATATATCTGGAAGCAGATAAATTGATGAAATATTGCTTAATATCCTTTATTGTTTCCAAGCTAGTGTATGTAAATTCTAAATCATGTTACACTATTCTAAAAACAAAATGCATGTGAATGCTCTACAATTCATGGAATCAAACGCACTCCAAGGCATAAATCTTGAATTATATTGGAAATAGTCAAATAAAACCCTAAAATCAGAATTGTGAAGTTTAGGCAGCTTTTAAAAGATTTTCCCCAAATCAGTGATCAAAGTTAGGTTTAATACTAGGAACTCAGTTGCAAGATCTAAAACTCATTCCTTAAATTTCCTACTTCAGTTTGACATCAAATTCAAATAGCACAATAAATACACATTGCCAATTACTACTTTGGGAGTATGCTAAATTTTTATCCTTTACTGAGCTCCAAATTAGCCCTTCAACTGAAGGAGCCTGGGGGAACTGAAGTTCTGCAAATTACACAATTTATACTTGCTGACCAGTGGCTTCCTGCTGGATTTTGCCAGTGGGTGGGCTAGCGGCAGCCGAGGAGGTAGGAGGATGGACTTCCGCCCTCTGGCTAGCTCTCCGCTGTCGTGGACACCCCAGTACTATAGCTGGTTTCAGCATTCAGCCTTCTGTACGTCATACTCTCGTCATACTCGTGATCAGTGACATCAGGGCGGCCAGGCAGTGCCCTGCTCTCTGCTGGCTCCTAGTTGGGACTCTGGTTCCCCTAATCTCCTCTGCTTATTCCCAGTACTAGGGGTTGCTGCTCTTTCCTGCTATTTACTCTCCTGGTTTATTTTCAGTGTTTGCCTTTGCTCCTAAGCCCTCCCAGCACACTGAAAGCCTTCCTTCCCAGACATAGAGGATCACCCACACAGGAGGAAAACTGGACTTTTTTGTTTCTCTGTCTGGAATATTGTACAATTCAATAGCAAATTCTCTGATTTGAGAAAGTGAAAATTCTCAAGACAGTTGCAAAATAAAGTTGTCTAGAAATAATCAATGCTGAAGACTGAGGGCAAGAGAAGACTCTGACAACGTTTATCTAACACATTCAAGAGGCTTGTATTTGATTCCCAGTACCAGGAAAAAAAAGAAAGAAAGAAAGATGTTCAATAATCAGTCATAAGAAAGAAGAAACCTCTTGTCAGAACTAGGTTCTAAAGTCAGTGTATGCAAGTTAGGAAGTTAGGAAGGAAGAAAGGAAGGGGAGAGGCATGAAAGACTGAGCTAGTTAGAGCGGAGGAAAACTCTGCCACAAACGAATAGTCAATCAGCAAAAATGGAAATATGGTTCAATCAAACTGAAAATCTGTTTGTAGTTTTTGTTTTTGTTTTTAACATGGTACCTGTAGTTTGGGATAAAATTCTGTTTCTAAAATATTTATCCAGCAAAAGGAGATGAAGAAAGGTTCATCACTGGGTACAAGAACACAGATAGATACGCTTAGGAAGCTCCAGTATGCTATTGCAGAGCTGAATCACTGCAGACAAAAAAGAATATACTGCATAGTTTTTAAAAACCTAGAAGACAGGATTTTGAAAGGTTTTAATCAGAATGAAAAGGTAACTTTGAATAGATAGGTGTTTATCCTGTATTGATCATTCGTATAATCAATATGAATACAAATATTGCATAGTACCTCCAGACAGATTGTTTTTCTGTTTCGTAATTGTAAAAGAGAAAGGTTAGCTATATGTGCAAAACTGATCATGTATTTTAATATAACTATGCAAAATATAATTTAAACAACCCTACTGCAATGATTTCTTTTTAATTTTGTACATTTATAGTTAAATTTCATACCTTATATTTAAAAGTGAACTTATGCAGCCCTCTGTATCACAAAATTGTGCAACTAAGTCAAGTTTTTAAATTTTTTATTTATTATTTTTATTTTATGTGTATGAGCACACTGCCTGCATGTATGTAAGTGCACCTGAGTGGTGCAATGTCAATGGAGGACAGAACAGGCCATTGAATCCCCTGGAACTGGAGTTAAAGGACAGTTGTTAGCTGCCCATGTGGGTGCTGGAAATCAAACCCGCGTCCTCTTCAAGAACAGACAGTGTTCTTAACCAGTGAGCCCTCTCGTCAGCCCCAAGTCAGGTATTTATAGAGCTGTGAGACAAATGTAGACATTAAAATGGTACTTCTTTCCCTAGGATAGAGTTTTGCAACCCAAGAGGCATGTTAGCTTGGCAAGTGTTAGTTTTTGAGAACTGTAAGACCTGTAAAATGCTAATGTACGTTCATAAGTACTGTGCTAACTAGAAATGATTAAATGTGTTCTCTATAGCGCTTCTATTTTCTGAGGGCTCCTGCAGGATTTAGTAAGTAGAGTGAACCTGAGCATGACATAAATACTCATAATTTTCTCTTCATTTAATACAAGCAATACACAATATTTTCTGGAAATATTTAACAAAATATTGCTGTTTTGACATTTATTGGTAACCTTTTATAGAATGCAATTATCACAACATTCATGCAGTAAATCATAAGAATATAGAGAAAATTACTTGCTTTTTAAATGCAAGCTTGTATAGTCAGTTTTATAGTCCATCTTTTATAAAGTTAATCTTTTTGTTGTTAATTTTATCCAGGTGAATTCCTGTGATACCTGTAAATGTCTGATGATGAGGAGCTGCTGAAGAGATGATGTAGAGTAAATTGATTCCTGAGGGAAAAGCCTGATGAGCTGTGGACAAACACCCCTCCCAGAGTGGTATCACCCAGGATATCCTTGAGCAGAAAGATGAGGAGTGGGGAAAGTCCTATGCCCACCCACCCTGTCCATTGGCCTTGGATGTGAGAAGAGGAAGGGCTAAAAGTATTTAAACAGAGGGCGCCAGGAGGCTGGTCCTTTTTTTCCACTCCCCCATGGACCAGTTGGGTCTGATCACTGGGAAGTCGTAAGAGCCAAGCCTCCTGGATTTACTTAAGTAACTTGCGGAGGGGAAGGTGGGCGCCCGTGTTCTGTAAGTAACTCCTTACCCACTGCTCTGTTAGTAAGCCCAAGTAAACTAGCTAGAATTTGTCTAACTGTGAGTTGAGAAATTTGTGCTTGTTGCAAGACAGAGAGACAGACTAAGCTTAGCCTGATTCTCCCAAGAGAAATTTTAGTAACAGATGAGTTTGTTTTAGATTCGCGTCATCATTTCAGTAGTGCGTATTCATTCAGTTTTTGCATGCTCTAGGACTAAACAAAACATCTTCCCGAAGAGTGAAACCAATATGGCAGATGATTAATGTGTTTACTCATACAAGATAACTCATATAATTAAAGTTATACAAAACTATAAATACATGAGTTATAACCCACCAAGGACATGGGCCATGAGCTATGAGAGTAAAGCAGTCGATTGCGGAGAATACTGCAGTAGAGCGTTCATACTGAAATTGTTTTCATTATCATATCAAACTAGAAAAAGCACGAGTGGTTATCTGAATTATCTTTATTATTATATGGAAGCTTTTATCATTTTCCATATTTCATTTGCTACAACTTTTAAATCAATGTATTATTTGATTAGTCAACGTATATTACCCTTAAAATTGCCCAATCTCTAGACTGTATGGACAGAGTTCTTGTACATATTGCAAAGCTGTAGTGCTGGTTAAGAGCAAAGTTTAGAAGGAAATGCTTTCTCAACCTGTGGGAAGACTTGATTCCCAGAACCTTCAATTTCCAAAAAAGTGAAATGTAGACAGCTATAAAGAAAGCTATAATACAACTAATATTCTCTATCGTTGCAGGCTTGGGAAAATCTGGAAAAAGACATGCTTTGAATCTGTTTTATTTTCTTTTGTCTCCTTTCCCCTGCTTTCTGCCTTTGGCATTTCAGTGCTGCAGGCAGCTCAAAGTGTTCTTTACTACCTTGGCTAAACCTGTTATTCACAAGAATGCCTATGCCTAGGGCCTTATTCTTTTTCTCCCTTACTCCAGCTGACGTTCCTTTTTTCTTAAAGCTCCCGTACTTGGCCATAACTGGAGAGAAGTGATCTGATAAAAGAATGGCTACAATAAAATGTTATATTTGGGAAAAAGTTACAAAGGGAGGAAGGAAGAGAGGAAGAAAACAAGGAAGGACGGAAGGAAGGAAGGAAGGAAGGAAGGAAGGAAGGAAGGAAGGAAGGAAGGAAGGAAGGAAGGAAGGAAGGAAAGCAGGAAGGCAAGGTGTTCTTGTTGATAAAGGCACTTGCCTGGAAACTTGACAACCTAAATTCAATCCCTGTAGCCCACATGGTGAAAAGAGAGAAAACAACTCCTGAAAGTTGTCCTCTGACCTCCACACATGCACTTTAGTATGCGCATGTACACACACACTAAATGAATTTAAAAAAAAAAAGAAAATTAAATGTTGCATTTGTTACTTTTGCTCTCTCTTTGACAGATGACCTAACAGAAACAACTTGAAGAGTTATTTTAGCTCATAAATTCAGAGGTTATCTGTCCATCATGGCTCAAAAGGTGTGGCTCAATGCTTGGTGGCAGGAGCAAGTACCAAGGATATGACAGAAGCCTCTCTCATAGAGGATGTCCAGGAAGCAGAAAGTGCAACTTGGCCATAACCTAGGCTTTAGTAATCAAGGCTCTTGCCTAGAGACCTGTTTCTACCAGCCAGCTCTCACCTCCTAAAGGCTCAACAGCCTACCAAGGCAGGGCCACGGGCTGGAGACCAGGAGTTCAAACTCAGCCTGCCGGGATGTTTGAGACTCAAACATTGTTGATCATATATGAGAAAATCACCTCTGGGCTTGGCAGTCCTAGTACCAGTGTTCGAAGGGATGTGTTTTCAGATAAGGTAAAACATTCTTGGTGATGGAATCTTATTCTCATTGTCTGTTTGAGCCAATTGGAGCGTTTAGGGTCCTCCCCATGTATTTGCCAACATCCTGATGTTGATTCTGTGAATATGATCAAATGAACCAAGAAGAGAAAGACCTCCATCAGGGCAAGTGCGTGAGGTCTGTAAATTTAATAATACGGCAGACTGTTATTTCACTTTGAACAAGTTCCTCAATAATTAGGTTTTCAAATTGTAATCTTTGAAATAAAGAAGCCAGAAGAAAAATAAAATTAATCTCACTTCAGAGAAAGACATGGACCATCGTCTTCATTATAAAATAATGTGATTAGTTTATCTTTGGCCACCACAAAGTATATTGTGTTTTAAAAACAGTTAAAGATGGAATTTTGGCATGATTTTGTAAAGCTTGAGCCAGATTATCATATTTTATTTGGATCCCTGGCTTATCTCAAGAGTTGGAATTCAGGGCCAACCCATCTATGGAACTTTCTAATTATCTTCAGAGTCTGAACTAAGCCTTGTATATCTTTACAAGAATGGTTTATCTTAAAATCTTGGCTGGTTGTAAGAAATTAGCATTTCCCCTAAAGAAAAAAATAGTCTGTAGAAAATAATAGAATTCTAATGATCTACCTAGGAAAACTCACAGAAATAATTTTGATATCTAACATTTTAAAAGCATGACAACATTTAATTGTCAAAAGTAGTTTACTATTTGTGGACCAAGCCATGACATATGCCAAAGGTGAAGTGAGACAGACTTTGATTTCAAAAGATTCTATGGTGATTGGCTTCACAACTTTAGGATCTAAATTGTTATTTGAGAAA
This sequence comes from Eospalax fontanierii, assembly GCA_035773235.1. Lineage (NCBI taxonomy): Eukaryota > Metazoa > Chordata > Mammalia > Rodentia > Spalacidae > Eospalax > Eospalax fontanierii. Next base: position 40,623,882 of record CM069548.1, on the reverse strand, counting down.
CTTATACTAGTATTGAATATATTCGTGTTGATATAGGTAGAGATGAATATAAATTGCTTACTATATTTGCCTCTAAGTTCAGGTTACCCCATTCCATCTTGACAGACGTGTGAATGTGTAGTTCTGCTCATTTGGCATCCACACTTGGGAGGTTCTGGCCATTTTGTGTAAAGCACAGTAAGTATTTTCACTATTCAGCTGCCTTCTGATGAGCAACGCTTTGTTCCAGGATTCCTCCAGTGCTTTCTTTTATCCTTTGGGCTCCTAACAAAACAAACATGGTTTCAGTCTTTACACAATGCTTATATCCAAGCAATTTCAGAAGACAACAATGTGTTTGTCATACAACACAACTTGGAAAGTCATAAATATGCAATTCTCATTAAAATAAATATATAAGAGTGATTTCTAGTATTGAGTAAAAAGAAAAGATCAGAGAGCGTTCTGGTGTCTAGGAATTTACAAATCAAAATTCAGGCACATTTGAACCTTTCTTACCACAAGGAAGTCATTTAAGAACAGACTTTAAAATGTTCTCTTTCCAGAACTGTAAACATTAAGGACGAGGGTCACTACATGGTGTATCTTAGCCTTGCATACCACATATCTCAAGAAAGTTGGAGATTATGATTCGGAAGTTCTGGGATGCAGTCTGTCTATTTGTTTCTCTCATAGACTGCATATGATGCTGACATTCTGAGTAACAGCAAGACTCCAAAATAATGTGATCTGCCACGGCTTCTGCAACAATGAAAATTCCAGATAACTGTGCTTTCCAATGTGATAAACACAAGATTAAGATGGCCACTGAGCCTTAAAATGCCACTGATGAGATTGAAGTCTAAATTTTAGTTAATTCAAACTAATTTGAATATAAATTGCCACGTATGTTCTGTGATTATCTTAACTGAACATCTCTCCTCAAGATTGCCTGAGAGTTGGTACCACATCTCTAAGACATCTAATAGAGAGTCTGAGAACTAAAAGAAGGTAGTTCGATAAATATGTATGATGAATACGTTTTTTTTTCTAATAGATATTATCTTCTAAATTTGGGAAATCAATGAATGTTTTGAGATAAAAGAATGAAGTATGTATTTAGCCCTCTGAAATCCTGCCAAAAAAGGCACATGCTCTCCGAAGGGACAACGCAGCCCCGATTTGCCAATTTCAGAGAGAAAAATGGGCTCTTAGTGGGCATAAATAATCTTTAGATATTACAATGGCTTGTGGCCCATCAAGGTTCAAATTTAATCGATAAAACCTTATTCTGTAGCATAAATTTTCTTTCATTTGGAAGAATTTACATTGTATTTAAATTTTTCTGTTTAGATAATATAAAAATGATTGAAAATAATAGTGTAAGATGAATATCATGATCGTGGCAATTTGTACCTGACTCCGAATCAAATAATTTAAATGGCAACTACCAAATCACAGATAAGTCTATTTTCATTTGCTAAAAACCGCCTTGAATGTGAATTTTAGGGGATAATGGCCTCTGTGTGGGTTGGTTTCTTTAAGAAAGCTTGCAGACAGCTTCTTATTCTCCCTTTGAAGAAACTAAAAGGTAAACAGGGCAGGACAGACACCTGATTAGTGGGAAGGCTTGGAAAAGGTCACTAGACACATTAGCCATGAAATTAAAAGTCACTTGTATTGTCTTGGTAGATAAATGTATATGGGGAACACTGATAACCTGAACAGATCACAAAGGAGCTCAACTTGCCTAAAACACAGACCCTGTGAGTTAGTTAGGAAGCCCCTAAGCTTCCCATTCCAGCTGAAGTACATTGGCTGTAAACACTCCTGAGCTGGAAGCTCAGGGAAGAAACTCCAAGGGAAGAAACCTGGAGGTCAGGTTAGGATGCCGTGATTGCCACACCTCCTCAGCTTTTAGGTCGTCTTTTAAATGATAACATCTTCCTAACCGTGACCTCAAGCAATAGGACACTTCAATAAAATTTTGTTATAAATAAGGGACAGAGTAGTGTCATCATTGCAGAAATCAGGAAATGTGTGATTTATTCTATGCAGATTAGTCATCATGCTCCATGAAACATCAAACGTAAACATGGCTTAATGTTGTTAGTGACATACTGTTAAATGTCAATAACATACTCCCTAATGAGACAATTTTCATGGTTTTATTATTTCCCAGTTTCCATAGACTACTTTCACTGTGCCTGATGGAGACATATCCATGACCCAAATATGGACTAGGAAGAGACACGTGGACCTCGCCAAATCCTACAGTATTTCTACCATGCAAATACAAAAGACATAAATTCCCTCAAAAATAGAGAATAAAATGAAACAGAACAATGAAAAGAGGTGAATTCTAATTATTTATTATGTCTTTCATCTTAATGTAGTTTTAATTGTAATTTTCTTCTTAAAATTTATCTTGTGTATGAGTTTGATATGTGTTACACGTATGTATGGTGTGTGTTGTGTGTGGATGCAGGCATGCTGTGCTATGGCATGTGTGTGGATCCACACCTTCCATTTGTCTCTGGAGACAGTGCCTCTAGGCTGTCGTCCACTGTCCACAGTGTACGCCAGTCTAGACAGAACACAAGCTTCATAAATTCCAGGGTTTCTCCTGTGTCCACCAAGCATCACATCACAGCAACACTGGGGTTAGAGAAACAGAAATTCATATCACAAAGACAACAAAGGCAATGAACAGACGACAGATTTCTACAGGGATATCTGCACGACCCATCCACGTGTCTTTAAGAATTGTTTCTATTCTTAATGTAATGTGTCACTTGTGAGATTCATAAATTTATGGTTCTATTGACCAATAAATGCATTAGGTTGCCATTACAAGCTTGACTCCGTTCTGGTGCTATTTTACTGATACCAGTAGAAAGATAAATATGATGTGTGGTGCTGTCCTAGCTATTTACCAGTACTATGGCTCGTTCACACTATGCTTGTTGGTGGTGGTGGTGTCGGGCAGAAACAGGCCTTTCTAAGCCACACAGTCTGGCACCAGGACTCCAGCTGTCCATCCTTTTCAATAGCTGAGATTACAGATGCATGCTACTCTGCCTGGATTCCACCCTTGTTATTTTATCTTGTACCTTTTATATTCTTTTCAGTACATTTTAGTTCAACATTTCCCAAGTGTGAGGAAATGTGTCATAGAGCCCACATTATTTTGTCATCATTATCAGGATGGAAAACAAGGAGTTTATTTTACTTTGCTCTAGTATTTAAGAAACTTGAGGAGGCTAAACTTTAGACTAAGAAGTCTTTAGTTATACATTTAGAAAGAAAAGAAGTGTATAATCTCTTTTGATCCCCCAATACCACTCAACACTATTTTGGCCAAGTAATGGGAATTTTTTTATTCTAATTTTTTAAATTGAATCATTGAGTATTCATACAGAATATCTCAATCAATCTTAATCTTCTTTGAGCCTCCTTCCCCACCAGCACTTTATACCAACCCACAGCTCCCCCAAGTAGAATCCATACATCTGTGGTAAGGTCTATTGTGTCAAGTTAGTTTCCCCAAATGTTCCTCAGTGCAGGTTCATTCACAAACGTCTAGTCCACCTATCCGGTGTCCTTTACTTTATATACAGTCAAGTATCCCAGTCACCACCCATCAAAGAAGCTTCTGTTGCACTAGACAGATAGACACTACTACAGAAACCCACAGCTGGTCACACACAGAGACTGTCTGTGAATTGCCCATGCCTAAGCGGCACATCTACAATGCAACCTCTACACTCAAGGTTCATTCAACATGGGACAAGGGGTAAAGAGGACACTGGTGAATCTCTCAACTCTTGTTAATGAAGCTCCCTCATGCACCAGGAACACAAAATGTCAGAAATGGTCAAAGGATGGAGATTAGGAATTTGCAGAGTGTTTCATTAAGTGTCATTCAACCGAGGCTCAGGGGCCATCGTGGAAGAAGGGGTGGAAGATGGTAAGAGCCAGTGTGGAGGTGTGTGACCACATGGAAACAGAATCCTACAAGCTTCTGCTACCCTGCTCCTATGAACCCACAACAATGGTGTCGGCATGCTCAAGACCCATGCAAACTCAAGCAGACAAAAACCCAGCATGAACTGGAATAATGGGAATTTTAATCCGTATTCTTCCTTGTTAAAGCAAGTTCATTGTAAAAGTCTAAAAAGAAATAACTTGAATCACACAATAAAGAAATTTCCAAGGGTTAGAAATGGAAGAGCAGTGCAGAATGGCAGGAAAATTTCAGAGTATTTAAGATTGCGAGTGTGTCAGAGAGGCAGCCAGGACTCTGAGAAATAGATTTCAGAAAGTTTAGGTTTCTGTAAGCATTAAGTATTATATTTTCAACAAAATTCTTTATAGCTTTCAATTTTGTTATGATCTATATCTTTTTTTTTTCTGTACCATCCTCATCACATCTTCCTTGAAAACCAGGTAAAGTGGAAAGCTCCTGACGAACATGTTACATTTAGCCTCCACTGTTTTCTGTCATTCATGTTTATCAAACTCTAGAACTGACTACATCTGGACACTTGCAATTTGTAAAATTCTATAAAATTCTAAGTCTAAATGATTGTCATTAAAAGTAGGAAGAACTTTAAAAAGGGTGAGAACTTTGCAATACTGAAGGAAATGCCTTAAAATGCTTGTATTCTTATGAAACTTGTATTTCTATATTTTTCACTCTTGTAGTAATCTGATCTTTGGACCCTCTCCTTTTATTCCTGGCCTAGAAATAGATTCCAAGTCAGCAGGGAGAACAGAGGCCAAGCTGCTGCCCGAAACACCTGCGTTTTAAAGCACAATTCAGCAGGTTTGGTTTGTCTTTTGACCTAGACGTCTCTTCATAAGTTTCTGTTCTGATAATCTATCCCAAACTTCCTGCCTACCTAGAAGAGACCCTCACAGCATATTCTGCGGCATTTTCCATTCTTTCGTTGTTCTAAGTTTCTGCTTAAAATATGAGCTTGGTGAAAGCTAGGAAGAACAAAGCCATTGTTCAGGCTGGAAATGTCTGTGGCCAAAAATAGCAAGTTCTCTGGTGACATTTCTCTCATCAGAGCTCTTATTTCTGGCAACTCAAGATCAGCATTTGGAGATTTTAATAAACAAAGAAAAATGCAATTACTGAGCCAAGAAAAATGCTCAGCATCAAAGACTGGATGTAGTTGGGGAAACAAACAAAGTAATGAATGTGTTCAATGATGTTAGTGCACTGCATGGTTATTTTAAAGGATGTCCTTATCTACCGTGATTTGGACATGATCCTAGTGAATATATTACCAGATCTAGTGGAATATTATCCCTGATCTGAAGCCATGTATACCTGAAGTCGCTCCAGTGGACCTTGAGAATCTTCCATCACATATTTAATTTGTTGATAATCGACATTGTGAATATTCTTACAAAGTACACCTTCTAAATAGCCAAAAGAAAAAACAATTAAAAATGGTTACTGATAAATCAGTACCAGTCTATATTTAGACTATAACACTAAGAGTGCCCTACATCGTAGTAAAAGACAGATATATTTTTCAGATTCGAGAAAAGGAAATTAGAATCACCAGTCAGGACACAGAATATAACAAAAGATGCATGATGCAAACTTCTGACTAACATAAACATTATTGAATAGAATTTTTATAAATAGATATATTAATGTATACAGATATACTTTAGTGACTTCTCCCCACCCTGCAGCAGAATGCAGAGACTTCAAAATGTAGTTCAGATTGGCTGTTCATGTGTTCTCAAAATGTTATAAGTGAGTTATTTGCCACACTTAAATTGTGCTTCAAGACACTTTGGGGTCATGACCCAAATTGCCCTAATAAGTACTTGACCCTATTCTGTTCCTCACTGCAAAGCCCTGATACAATGGTGCCATATTAAAGAGAAGTGGAAGGAAACTAAGCGACTTTGAAGTAGCACTCATAACCAGGAGTTTATAACAAGCATGGACTTGTACTGCTCACCTTAGTACTTCCTTCTCCACAACATATTTACAGCATTGACAGCTACCAGTCTTCTAGATGAAAATGCTGTAATCCTGAACTTAGCTTATGCAGTTATGAATTAATATCTAACAAAACATGACATTTTGTAAGTGCCAAATATGATAAAAGCACATGACAAGAAAACCTCTAGTTTCATCAAGAAGTTGATCTTCTTGAGATAAAATTTAACTTATCCACCAGATTTTCACTACTATTCCTTCAATTCACCCAGAGAGTGATGACTGGGGAGGAAGACCCCTGGCTTCACTCCACAGAGGTTTGAGACAGGAAGCCTGCATAGGTACCCTTTGCGGCTCAGTTGTATGTGGTCAAGAGGTTGCCCTGCAGAACACCTGACATTGACCTGCTTGGTTGCAAAGAGCTTCTCACTAATTTGAAGCATAATTGTTGCTATTCGTGGCAAATGTTAATCTATAATTCAGATTGTATTCAAATTTAGTCCAATGTTCGACAAATATATAACGCACTATGAGGAAAAAATTCTGCAAACGGTCCTCGCCATTTAAATCACTGTTGACCCATTCATCGTCAAACATCATGTGTACCGCATTTTAAACAATTGAGTCAGGTGAATGGTGAAGTTTTTTTTATTTATAATGCTCTTCTGAGCAAAATATTTTTCTCTATGTTGGGATATTGTAGAATATATAGGAAAAATATGTGTTTTAATCAATCAAGATCTACCTTGGTTTCCCTGTCATTAGATACCTAAGAGAAACAGACAAACGGGAGACTGTGTTTCTGGTCTCAAGGGCTACAGACAAAGAAATCATGCCTGACGGTGGCCCAGGGAACATTTCCCACTTTCTATCATGAGTCATTTTCCAAAATAGAGGAGGTGCTTCAATGAATGCTGGATGTCACCAAGTGTAGTGAATGGCTTTTGTACCAGAGACCTCAGGAGTGTGTACGTAAAGTTCTCCCACAAGGTATTGAAGCTGTTCTTGAGGAGAGATAGCAAAAATGTAACACAGTATTATGAGGGCTGATGTCTAAGATCTTACCATGTACAGAAAAGGTACTGAAAGCTAATTTACAGAAGAGGCGTGTATGGTAACAAATTGATGACTCAAAAATTTTTGGACATGGTGGAATTTTTTCATTCTGTGTATTAATCTACTTTATGTAATCACATTAAGAAAGCAGTATTGTTTTCTTTTTTCTGAAATGAAAGACTGATAGAGCTCCATGTGGTGGCATGTGCCTTTAATCCCAGCACTTGGGAGTCAGAGGCAAGTGAAGGATCTGTGTGGTTTTGAGGTCAGCAAGACCTATATAGGAAAATCCAGCCTCTAAAAAAAAATGATCAAACAAACCAAAAAAGAAATGGATAGATAAAACCCTTATCAGTAGCCAGTTCTTGGATTTTTTTTCTTTGAGAACTGATTGTGCAATATTACCTTTTAAAATTATCTAAAGTGATATATCTGAAAACTTGTATTTTACTTATTGACTGTGTTATGCCTTCTTTAACTGAATTATTTGCTGTTAAATTCATATTCCTTCTTTCAGAATTTGGAACCTAGGAGTTTTCATGGTCGTCTTTCCTAAGTTGTTAAACTTACCATTGCTTGGTTTGTATCAGACATCTCAAAGAATGTCATGTGCGAGAAGCATTTAAATACTTCAGCTGAAGCCTAGTGTGGTGGTGCATATCTTTAACCCCAACACTTAGGAGGCAGGGGTGAGGGGGTACTGAGACCAGTTTGGTCTACATAGTGACTTTCAGACAGGCAAGGTCAGAGAGAGAGAGAGAGAAAGAGAGAGAGAGAGAGAGAGAAGGGAGGAAGGGAAGGGAAGAAGGGAGAAGGAGGAAGGGGGAAGGGAACCCAGAAACGTTGAGTTGAGTTAGGCACAGTACCACGAAAACAACTCTATGGTTCTTCCACTAACATGTGCTAGATGCCACCAGGTCCCAAAGCTGCCTTAGCTGCTCCCTTTGCGTGTGTCCCTTTTCGTTGTTTTACCATCTATGGTGGTAAAATGTGGTATTATTATTTTTGCTATATATTTATTAGTGTAATTTTGCATTTTAAAAATTAGATTGTGAGGCCTAGAAGAACATATTCCAGGCCATTCTGGATTACATCTTGTGTAAGATCCTTCCAAAAAATAAAACATAAAACCAGAAAGAAAAAAAAAAAACATTCTGAGGAGAGTTACCAGCTTTAGTCAGACCTTTTAAGATACAATGAAATACTTAGCATGGTTAGGTTAGTATTTTATAGTTACATATAATTTTAAAATTTCATGGCTTTCAGAAGAAATATTTGAATGCATGGTGTAAACTGTGATCAGAAAAAATCTTGCATTGCAATCGAATTTTCTCTCTTAATGAGAACTTTGAATTACAGTTGTTCTTGACATTTGAAAGTCTATTTTCATTGGAGAGTAAAAAAGAATAATCTTCCTTTAATTTTAATAAATTTTAATATTTAGATATTTCATAATACATGCTATATTTTCTTTACAGTTGAAAATTTTAACCTATAATTCAAATTAAATTTTAAAAGAATTTTATCACTGGGGGAATACTAATTAGTAATTGATAAGATACTAAATTTTAAGAGAGTTGAGTTTCATGCACATCTGGAGAAAAATTGGTAAAGCTAGTGAGAGTGAAGTCAAAGAATATCTCCAGAAAATCGCTGTAGAGAATGAAGATGTGAAGGAATGTGCTGAGCTTCAAATACTTCAAGCTCCAAATCTTATCGATTGTGCTTCTGTTACTTCCGCATTAGAATTTTCTATTTATTTTCATGTATATGAGTGTTTTGCCTGTGTGTGCTCATGTCACGCAGTGCCTTCCAAGGCCAGAAGAGGGCGACAGACCCCCCCCCAAAACTGAAGTTACAACGGTTGTGAACTGTGATGTGGGTGCGGGAACTGACCCTGGATCCTCTGCAAGAGCAGCCATCTCTTAACTGTCATCTTTCTAGTCCCTTTTCCACATTTTAAATGTAAACATTTTAAAATTAACTAATTAATTATCTATTTTTGTATATCCTCATTTCTGTCGGATTTTTCTGTACTGTAACACTTTAAGAATGGCTTGAATATTAATGTCTTAAAAGTTAGACTACATTTAAAACACATTAAATTGAATATATGATTAATTCAAAGGGGAAAAGTTTTTAAATGACTTTCCATTTGGAAATCAGAAGTCTTTCTAGCTTGTTCAACAGGTGCCATTGTCAGTCGATGGGGACATAGTGGGAAGCAGGTTGACTCTACTTCAGGCATGTGATAACTCCCAGCATTGCAGCTTCCCTTGATCTGCATTGATACATCAGCATAGCATGTGACCGTGTGCCACATCCTCTGTCTTTTACAGTGATGGAAAGTCAGAAAAGTAAGTCAATATACCAGGACCAAGTAAACTGGAAAAAGAAACCCCAAATTTTCAATTACTTTCATTGATAGGAATACTTGTCAAGAACTGATGGGAAATCTATTCTTTTTCTTTCCTTTTAGTTGAATCAGAAATGATAAAATGTTATTGGACATCGTTACATTAGAGTTAGCTCTTTGGGACTGAGACGTTGAGTGCTTATCAGAAGCATTGAAACATGTCAATATGTGAGTTGGGCATGATATGAGGTTTATTATTCTTTGTACTTTCACGAATAAGTGCAAAGAAAAAGAAAATTACCTGGAGCTTCCTAGTTCTGCACTGTCTTGATCAGAAGTCCTTCCCACACATGAACAATAATTATTACCATCCTATGTGATAATTTTTATTCATTTGGGGTGAGGAGGCAGATTCTCATGTAGCCCAAGCTGGTCTCATACTCCAAGCCTGCCCTTGAACTCCTAATCCTCTTGCCTCTAACTCTTGAGAGCTGAGATTATAGCTGTGTGCCACCATGTTGAGGGCTTCTGGGTATTAAACCAGGACCTTGTTCATGGTAAGCAAGGGGTCTACTACTGAGCTACAAACCTAGCCCATATGTGTTATTTTTGTAAGCTTTAACCAAGGTATGTCTTTTTAATACAGAATGTCTGTGTGTGTGTGTGTGTGCGTGTGTGTGTGTGTGTGTGTGTGTGTGTGTGTGTGTTGATTCAAAGTAGAGTACTTGAGGAACTAGGGAAGTAAGAGCACTTGCTTTTCTTCCATAGGACTCAAGTTCAGTTCCTTGCATCCATTTGTAGTTAACAGCCATCTGTAACTCCGGTACCAGGGGATCCAGTGTCTTCTGCTGGCCTCTGTGAACATTTTATGACTTGGGTACACTGATATACATGCAGGCAGAGCACTCATATACAATAAATAAGTAAATAAATAAATATTGAAACATGTATATTCTAGATAACATGAAAGGTACTGAAAGAACTCAAAGACATGAAAAATCCTTTGTGAATTTATCCATTAGCTATAACTTCAGGAGTGCATTGCTTCTGGAAATCCCATAGTGTATAGTGAAAGACAGAAGACACACAGAGAAACCTCACTCACATGTCAAGGTCAACAGCCCCAACGAAGGTCCCAAGTGAAATCCAGTAAAAAGTACTTGGATCTCAAACTAGTGAAGATTACAAGGTACCAGAGTCCTTGCTGATATCTGTCTTCAGCTCCACTATAGTTCAAGTAAGAACAAGGGTATATAACATATTAGTTGTTTAAGCAAGTGTTTGTAAGTATTTTTGAAAATCAATTTTCTTTCCTAAGTCTTTGTGCCCACTGGACTGGTGTGTTGGGCTATAGTAAGCTGTACTTCACACTCTGTGCTTGTTTCTTCATTGCAGAACTGTTGGGCATAATGCAAGGTGGGCCTAGGCAGGCCACCTGCTAGGAGGAATAGAGGAATGGCTCCTGTGGGTGTGGTGCTCTGGTCTGGCTAGTTGTGAGACCAGCGTCTGCCCAGCACCTGGAAAGAACCTGATCCACCTGGGAACAAATTACAATTGGCTGCATTCAGGACCCCACCCAATAAGGCCACTGGCTATCCAGACCTATAAGACCTTTTGCACTTGCTTGAATAGATGAGCTTGCAGCACCATCCTCCTGCTTCTCATTCAGCTCCCAGAGTTTGTGTCTTAACTCTGCGCCTACTCGCCCCCGCCCTCATGGCAGAGACCCTGAGCACTGGGAACCCCGACACAGAACATAATCCTCATTACCATTTGGTAGCTTTATCCCTTTGAATTATAGAGGAATACAAGGTAATATATGAGTTCTCCTTATGTGCTGAGGCAGGCGGAAGGGGAGCCTGAAGAATATTGAGTGGGCTTTGCACAGACCCTTTCACTCTCATTTGTGTTTAACTGGTCGCAGTCAGTCACATGCATCTCCTTACTGTAACAATGCAGATACATATGAGCAAATGGAGCCTTTGGCACACTCAGAGATTTGGATTTCAGCCAGGAATTTCATGAAACATCCAAGTAGCAGGTTAGCCTTAAGTATGGCAGACACATTTGGTAAAGGCACAGCAAACAACTTGAAAAGTGAAAGTTAGAAGGCAAACATGGCCAACAATAGAGATAATGAAGTTAAGAAGAATGGAAATAAGGAGTAGACTCTATTTGGGATTCAGATGGTTCCGAATTATAGAATTATAATGTATCATTTCCCTTATTGTATATGTCAACCTTCTTAAGCAATTAATATAGGAAATACATTTTACATCATGGCTAGAGAAGAGTTCAGGGCTGTGTTAAGTACTTGTCTTGAAAACATGAGGACCCAGAACTCACATTAAAAAAAAAAGCAAGGGTTGGTAGAATCCACTCGTAATACCCATCACTGGGGAAGCAGAAACAGGAGGCTCACTGAGGTTTGCCGGCTAGCTAGCCTCGCCTACTTGTTGAGCTCCAGGCTAGGAGGAAACCTTGCCTCAGGAGAGGTTGGATGAAACCTGAGGAACACCTGAGACTGATCTGTTCTCTGTCTTCTTTACCCACATCTACACATACACACAACAGCAGCAGCAAAACAATCACCAGAGCTACATGGTAACTGAAATTTAGAGAGGCAGCAGAATTAGCTCAAGGTCACAGAAAGCTTATGGTAGAACCAAGCTTTAAGTCTCGGCATTGTTCCTTCCTTCCATTTTACTAAAATGGAAAAACAATCGGTGGTGACTACTGAAGCAGGTCAGGTCCTTGGTTTCCAGGGCGTCATGGGAAGTTCCACACTACAATATGGAGAGCTATGGTCCCAAATCAGAGTCTCAGCTTTCTGAGCTAAGAAATAGCCTGCAAATCTCTAGCTAGGGAAACTCAGAAATGACTCTCAGCTGCTTCTGTAGAAAATGATGGTCACATATCCAAGGGACACAGAGTCTTTCTGAGTTTTTTGTTTGTTTGTTTGTTTTTGTTTTCTTTTCAATATATATTTTATTGAAAATCTGTGTATTTCATACAATACATCTTAATCATATTTAGACCCCTTCCTCTGTCTGTACTCCTGATAGCCACCCCACCTCCACTGGGTTTCATACATTCTGTCATAGATGTCTACATGAGTCAAGTTTGTGTACCCAGCTGTCTCTCTGAGTTCATCCACTAGGACCTGGTCAGTCTATTCAGTCTTTCTATTGTTACTCCCTTAAAGAATACCAACTCTTCCTCGCCCAACAGAAATCACCCACCAATAGTTCTTCCACTAAGGTTTAGGCTTCTTGCCCACATCCCCACTTCTATGCAGGGTTTTTGCAGGGTTTGATTTGCCTGGGTCTACTACATACTGCCACAATTGCTGTAAGTTCATATGGGCAAGTTCCCGGGAGTCTGGAAGACTCTGTTTCCTTGATTTTTTTTTTTAAGCTGTGCGAGAATGTAACAAAAGTGCTTGTTTATTAATTCCTGATTAATGGTACAATAGCTACATGGTCAAAGCATCCTATGTTCTGAGATGTAATGAGGATGTAAACAGGCTATACAAAATGGAGCCTGGAGGGTAGGAAATTTAAGTAAACAAGTAAAAAACATGCCAGAGTGGAAACTTACAAGTTTGCTGTGGAAAATTACAAGTTTGCTGTGGAGCTAAGATTAAGATTTGTGGTGTTCTTGCTGTGACTGAAAATCCCCTAAAGAATAGATAAACACTCGCATCTGCTTATCTATCAATGACATAGACCAACTGGGTCTGAACTGTATAAAGGTGAAAGCAGGAGCGCTCACCCTCAGAGCTCTCGTGGTCTGGGCAAGGAAGCAGAAGCACTCCCACACACAGAAACCTAAGGACCGTCCTGAAGGTCCAAGGGAACCCAGCGGACAAGTCCAAGTGCCCGAAATCTCCAGTCGTTGGCTTAGGTTCCTGATTGCAGCTTGTAACCACTTGAAGCTGCTCTGGAGCCCTCAAGCCTTGGACCAACTCTGCGTTCTGGACCTGGGACCTGCCGACCGCAGCTGCCTTGGTGACTGACCATCTCCGTCCCTTGGCCCTCGCGAATTTCCTGTGAGAGGCATCCAGTATCCAGTACTTTAGGAACTTCAATGACACGAACTTCGGACGGACTTGCGGCTCTCGCGCCACGGGAGGTACTTTAATAATTGGCTGTATTAGACCCAAATAAACCGTGTGATTGTTGAAACTGAAACTAAGTGTGGGTCTGAATTCCTCCTCCTGTAATTTGGGAGTGTGCTCACGTTATGAGACTAAAGAGCCTCTGCTCTGAAGCAAATTGGCATTGACTCTGAAAGATGCTTGGTAATGAGGAATTAAAAGCAGAAACCATTGTTGGGTGACTCCATTCTTGATGTTAGAGTAGAGAATGATCAGATGGTCACAGTAAGAATTTACCCCCAGGATAAATAGGATGTGTGGGTTCAGATGAACTTCTACCATCAGCCACACTCAGGCCCAACAAGAGACTCCCAAATTTTCTCAGTCCTTAGTGCCCTTACTAAGTCTCCGAGTATTTCTTCCAATGCCTATACCACAGAAAAGACACTTCTAACAGTTCATTTTATTAAAATGCAAGGGCTAGGCTTAAGAGATAGCTTATATGTCAAGGCAAGAACTGCTCTTCCAGAAGACCTGAGCTGGGTTCCTAGCAACCACATTAGATGGCTCACAGCCAACTATTACTCCAGTTCTTGAGGGGTTCTTGTGCCTCTGGCTTCCATAAGCACCTGCATTCATGTGTACACTCACCCCAAGCTCCCCCCGCAACATAGAATGTAAAACATTTAAAAATATTTAAACTGCAAGGATCAAACTATGTTGTAATATATTAGTTACTTACCTCACTGCTCTGGAACATACTGGACAAAGAAATTTCCAGGGGATAAAGTCCATCATGGCAGAGGAGAAATGAAAGAAAGAATAGGAACTAGTTGGTAATTGTGCATCCCCATCAGGCAGAGAGTCAGGGATATTCAAAGAAAGCAAGCTCAGCTCACTGTATTCTTTTGATTCAATCCAGGACCCTAATCTGTGGACTAGTCCTTCCATATTTACAGTGGGTCTTCTGACCTTCATTAACTTAACCTAGAAAATCCCTCACAAACATATCCAGAGATTCCCCCTACGGTGGGTCCCATCAAGTTGATAGTTAACCATCACATTGAAAAACTATAGGAGCAAAAACTACACATAAAATTTAAAGTATAATTACATTTTCTTAAATATCTTTAAATTTTTACTAATGGGACATGTATACCTGTTATACCTATACAACTTCTAAAACCATGAAATTCAATCAAGTAAAACAGTCTAATTTCTTTACCACATCAATCTTCATGTGGCATTTGCTTTTATTCCCAGAAACTTCTGAAAACCCAGATTATCAAAGATGTGGCATCGCTGAAAGGATTATAGTACTATTTAATAATTGAACTGTGAGCTGCTGCTAGTCATCTACGAAGGATCCAACAGATTTTGAGAACTGAGCCTTCCTTAAGCATTTGTCATAAAAACCCTTCTTCCAAATGTGAACTAAGGACTCTAGGCAATACTTGGGACATAGAGCGCCAACATTTGTGATATTTTATCTTTGTTTCCTTGAAGAACCACTGTCCTTGGACTTGGTATCCTCACTTTTGGTGAGTCAACACATTCTAATTGATTTCCTGGCTTAAGTCCTTTAGACCGTGCCAACAACTTCCCTTCTTAGACTGATTGATTATTTAATTCTCACATGGCAGTTTCATTTGTCTGGTTTCCAACTTCCTAAAAATTGCTTCCATGTACATACATGGTCAGATAACAGCAACTATTCAAAACCATTCAAGAAGTTCACATGAAATTTACAACTACCACAATGGTCAGAGAGTTGACCTACAAAGCTTTGAGTCTGTCACTATCATTTGGCTGTATTTGGTTAGGTGTTTGTTTTTCATTCTTTGTTTTCAGAATAAGATTTCAGTTTGTAGCCTGGCTAGCCTCAAATTCACAATCCTCCTGCCTTGGCCTCTCTAGCGCTGGGGTTATAGGTATGTATACCATACACAACCATTTTTCCACTTTCCCATCAACTTATCCTCAATCAAAATGTGAGTGCTGAGCTCTGAGGCTCCTGGGCACCTCACTTTGGTTATTTTGACTTCCTTTATAAACTCAACAGAGCAATAGTTTGAGGACTCAGAATAGTGAAAGCATCTTCCTCTAACATGAAAAGCTCCTATCTTCATGCATCAAAGTAACCGAATATATTGCATTGTTTCTACAGCAAAGAGAGAATAAAATCATATTTCTATAAACGAATGACAGGTAAGTAATGTATTTCAAAACCATCTCTTATCTACCCAGTCATTCTGGCTTTAGAGAATGCAGATTGCAAACAGATACCTTTAAAGAGACAATGCAGCCTAATTTTTATAGAGTCTCTAATTAATATGTATTTTATAAACTTCAGTAGTATTGAAGAAGAGTTTGTTTCATTTTAAAATTTCTCTTGGCAGTGCTGTTCTCCTTGCTCACAAATTAAAAGTACAGAAAAATCATAGACAGATGCTTTGTTCATGTCTTTATTTTCCATAGAAATGATTCTGTTGATCATAAAAAAATCCTCCGGTCTAAAAGATGAAAGCTTAATATATCACGATTAAACATACATTTTTCTGTTTTTCTGCCCTTTGTCTATTGTCAGAGGAAGAAAGACTATTAATCAGCAGTAATAGTACCTTTAACATGAGAAGTAGAGGGATGCAAAGTCTGATTTGATTTGATTGGGTTTTAAGGTTCAAGTTAAATTAGCCAGGTTAGATGAAATTTAAAATCCAGCTCCTTAGTCTGTTTTTATTTATAATACTTAATGCAATGGACATGCTATGCAAATAGAGCAAATTATACCCAGAAAATGTCTGCACATGGTGAGACACATCCACCCTGTTCCCTACCTTCCTCTCCTGGTCCTTCTTTTTCTTTTTCTTTATTGAGATGTCCCTGTCCTCTTTTGTTAATAGATTCTAAACTTTGCTTTTAAAACACACATATTTTATTTATACTTTAGGAGGAGTGAACATGATGTTTGATGCCATCATTTTGTTTCAAATATCCCCCAACTGTCCGTGTGTTAAGGGTAAAAACAGAAAGCTGACAAACATATTTAGTTCATTACTGGCCTAGACATTGGGCAATTTCTCTGTCCCTGTCTCTCTCTTTATCTGTCTCTGTCTCTCTCTCTTGAAAATGAAGATTCTAAACATTACTTAGATTTCACTAGAGTTCCTGGAATGATGAATATCCAAAATCTCCTAGAAGATTTTAACCCCACAACCCCACACCTACTTCTTCGTATCACTTATTGTGAAATCTCCTCCAGGATGGTGGATCAAGTTGAGACTCTTTTATCAGCCCAGAGCCCAGGCGTGCAGGTCTACCTGGAATGTGATGTTCACATCAGTCATGTAAGCAAAAACACAAGAAAGCTAGTAGAAAATGAACTCAGTGCCCCACAAAGCCTCACCCGCTGTTTCAGTGATGCTTCCATCCTTATTTGTTACCAAAAGGAAGATGTGCAGTCTCGACTCACATAGTGAAAAGAGAGATATAGTCCTCCTAAATCAGGGGAGCACAGGGAAGAGCAAATATCAGTTCAATACTTAACATGTTTATTTATTTACTTATTTATTTTTATTGTATGTGTGTGAATGCTGTGCCTGCATGTGTGTAAGTGCACCCATGTTGTGCAATGCTTGCAAAGGCCAGAAGAGGGGGTCAGATCCCCTGGATATCTTGAACTGGGTCTTCTACAAAAGCAGCCAGTACTCTTAACCACTGAGCCATCTCTCCAGCCCTTCACTTGTTTCTTTTCTCATGAAAAATGTCCTTGACAGAAAGACACCACAAAGTACCATCTGACAATGGCACTGGAATCCAAGTGCCTTAACTTATAAGAAGACAAATTGTCCATCGATATCCCATTTCAAAGTACAACTGTAAGACAAAGCACATTAACCACAATGCACCCTTGAGCTAAAAATGGGAAAGGTGGGTGCATGAGATTCTTGGCTCATAGCAATTGTGAAATTGCAGGGCTGAGGACTGAATGTAGGCCCCTAGATCAGAGCTTTCTAAAATTTTCCACTTAGTTACCTTTTCTCTTACTATAGCACAATATCATCACAACAAAAGCAACTTAAGGAAGAAAGGCTTATCTTGGCTCACAGTTCAGGGCTATCATCCATCACAGTAAGGAACACAAGGCAGCTGGTCACACTGCATCAAGGGACAGAGAAAGATGAATGCTTACTCTCAAATCACTTTCTCTTTTATATGCAGTAGAGGATTCCAGTACAGGAAACAGTGCTAGCCACAATGGGCATGTTTTTTTTTTACTTCAATTAGCATAATCAAGATATTTTCTCACAGTCGTGTCCAATCTCCTAGTTGATTCTAGAACTCATCAAGCTGACAATTGAGATTAGCTCACTCACCAGTAATTCCTTTTTGCCTTAGAACTTTTTTGTGTGGCCCCTGGGTATATAGGTATGAATCAGGTCTACAGATCAAACATTTACTGTAAAGCAA
Source organism: Eospalax fontanierii (assembly GCA_035773235.1). Lineage (NCBI taxonomy): Eukaryota > Metazoa > Chordata > Mammalia > Rodentia > Spalacidae > Eospalax > Eospalax fontanierii. The sequence continues at coordinate 40,605,951 of CM069548.1, read as the reverse complement.
TTCTTTGGTATGCATATAAGATTATTATTTATAAAAATGAAAGTAAATTTTCCCAATAAGAGAGATATACTCGCTTTTTTTATAAAAAACTAAATCTTGGCCGGATATTTGATACTGTTGGATATAAAGCCTCTTCAACATTGTTCAGAGTCATTGGATATTTTGATTTTATAATCATCAGTGCTGGGAATTCATAATATACAATCAGAGCCCACATGTTTCAAGCAGTGTCCATTGGCCTTGTGTTCTGTGACTGAATGTAAAGTGCAAGACGCTTATGTTCTGTGTTCAGAATCAAGGCTGCAGTGACGTCTCACAGCATAATAGGTGCCAGAATCACCTCAGATTCGTTATACATTTAAGTTTGAATTAATTTATTGTTGTTACATACTCAGGAAACTTTTACTGTTGCCACATTCAGCTATACGACCCCGTATTTAGTGGTAACTCATAGTTTAAGGTGTGTGTGGGCTGGGTGCAGTGGCTCATGTCTATCATCCCAGCCTTGGAGATGAGCAGGAGGATCATGCTGAGGGTCAGGCTAACCTGGGCTTAATAGTAAGTTCCACACTAGGCTCTTTTGCTCTGAAGTTGTGTCTTAGCTGTAGTCAACATTTATCACCCAAGCAATTTCTCAGTGGTCAAGTTTGTGACTAACTAGAAATGAGAATTCTTCCTGTCCTGGCCTACAAATTCCCCAAGACTATCTACTTCTTTTTATTCTCCTTGCAAGCTGGATGGCTGTTTTCTGAACTTGTTCATTCTTGTATAATCTTCACAAATCTATTAAATGACAACGAACTCCTAATAACAAATACATTAAGTTCCAGGTATTCAAAAGTATTTAAAAATGCATTAGACTTTCAGCCACATACTTTCTTATTGTGCAACATGGGTGTCGTTTAGGCATATTCTTCTCTTTCACTGTCAAACACTAACCAGCCAATTCAAGTCATTTCATTTCTTCACTGGCACTACAAAATATACTTCAGTCCTGCTTCAATATCTCTATTCATTAGATTCAACAAGATTACGTTCCTAACAAAAGAGACGTTTAATTTTGAATATCGGTGACTTATATTACCAATAGCTGTTTCTTTTTCACATTGACTGTTGTGCACTCCCACCGTGCCTCAGTGTGGACTGGCGTGGAGTACACCTCACTAGCTGGATGCTAGTAAATCATGTCATTGAAAATGCATAATTTTCAAAATATCGCTTGTGACCTCATGCCATTAGCCAGAGCATTTCACATAATCCATCTCAGTCTTGTTAGGAAGGAAATGCCTTTCCCTCAGTGGCAGAGGCAAAAAGAGAATAAAAGAATATATATGACTCTCACTCAGTTCTAATTGGCTCAGTATGATGTGACTCTCTGAAGGTAATGGAGGCAGAGAGGTATCCCTGCTATGTCAGTAATATTTATATGCTAAGATAGCTCTATGTATCAGGCATTTACATAGTAACAGACTTTAATAATGTCTTTGTTACTCTTATTATTTTGAAATAAAATTGAAACATACCTTCTCCTTGGTCTCTACAGATGTCTTTTCTAAAAACTGTCGGCTTGCCTTCCTCCCGCTAGCACATACCCTGAATACATGAGCATACAATAATGGCATTTAAGTCTGGCCCAATACTTACACACATGCAATATCAAACATACCAGTATGAATTTATTTTTCCACTAGACAAATGTGAATCTTGTAAAATGACCATACAGCTACAGTGAATAAGAGTTAATAAATAAATTGTCTTTCATTCTGACTATAACACTGTGAGGAAGCAGTCACCCGGTTTCCCCTTGAAAAAAAATGCTTTTCTCTAATATGAATGAGGCGTGAAGTCAAAATTCTCCCACCTTCAGGCCTCTAGCCCTTCCTCCCATCCTCTGTGGTGAAGAGTTTGGAATTCCTTTGAATTATATGAACTTTTAGCTTTCATCCTTCAGATAATATTTACATACAAGGGTCAGTCCTAGAGCAATCATCTCATAGCTGACTGCCAGGGAGAAGTGTGAACAAAGACAGGCTGTGTTTCTCTGATGAGGAATCAGACTACCCTTTGCACCTGATAGTCATTTCTGCATGTGGACAGATTTCTGGCACCGTGCAATAAGAAACTCCATCCGCGCGGGAGCTCCATGCACGTGTCCTCATCCTCAGCCGTTCTGTGGCGATTATGTCATTCATCTGTCTGATTTCACAACCGTGGGAATAAGGATGAAAGCTGCAGTGCTTCTACAGGAATCTCAGGCCAGCTGCTGATGTCAGTTTTCCACCTGTTCATCATACCATGAGCTCAGATTCACAGGGATGACAGAACTCCCTTGGAGGAAAGACTGGGGCAATTAGGCTGTGCCTGGATCTTCAGGGACACGGAATCATTTGTTATCACAGCCGTCCAGCCTGCACCTCAGCCTGGGTCGTAAGATGCAGGAGTGAGGAACAGAAGCAAGCACAGGCAATTCTGATTGACCTCTTAAAGTCGAGTCTTAGACTCAAAAGTGATGTAAAATCCACATCCATTAAACCTGATTCTCAGATGGAAACTCCAGTTTTTATATGTAATTAAGAGGACTTTTTCCTGAAACATGGCAAGGTAAAGTGTCATGAAATAAAATTTAAGAATTGCTACAAGTTTGAGACCAGAATGGCACAAATCCAGAGCTCTGACAGGAGCAACGAAGGCGCGGATGTGGAACAATGAGAGACCTTGTTGCTGTGCTTGAGAACATAGACCAACCCCACTTGAAGACAATTTGCAGTTCATGATAAAATTATACTTATTCATATAGTGTGATCTAACCATTGTACTCCTTGGGAGTTCACAAATTAATTGGTAGCTATGAACACAAAACACCTGGGTGTTTACAGCATCTTTAGTGATTTTTACCAAATCGTGTATGAAACAGAAACACACTCTAGTGGGGAGACTTGGCTGATACATTCATTTGATGGAATAGCATTCAGCAATACCAAAAGAAATGAGATACCTGGCTATGAAACCAAAACTAAAGGGAACTTAAATGTCAATCACTAGGTAAATGTAACTAATCTGAAGAGGCTGAGTAGGAAATTACTTCAATTATCTTTACTTCTACTGAAGGTGAAAGTGTGGACACAGAAAAAACATCAGTGGATACCAGGGCTTCAGGGGAAGAGAAAGGACATGTGGGATTTTGAGGGTAGGAAAACTATTCTGCATAACAATGGAAACGCAGCATTCTATATCTATAAGCCAGGCAATGTACAAAGAATGAACTCTAATTAAACTGTGGAGCTTAGATAGTAATTTTGTATTTGCTCATTGTTTCCCAATTGAAAAAATTCCCAAACCAAAAAATTGATGTGTTCATCGATTACACATATATGACACTAATGGAGGATTTTAACAGGCAGGAAGGCCATGTGTAGGGAGGTCTCCTGTAGGGAAACAAAACGTTCCCCACAGTACCAGAATTGAACATGTAAACTCCAGCTGGTGGCGCTGTTGTGAGAGACTGTGGAACCTGTGGGACGTGTAGCCTAGCTAGCAGGGACAGACCTCGATGGTTATATCCACATCTGGTTCTGGCCCAAGCCCTCTACTTACTGATCTGCCAACATGTGAACAAGCCTTGACCACATGATTCTGCCACCATGGACCTGCTCTACCCATAATCCTACCATGATGGATTAATTACTCCTGAAACTCTGAGTTAACATGAACCTCCCTCCTGTAAGGTGTTTGTGTCATGTATTTTGATCAACGTGACCAGAAAAGTCACTGTTTTCAGGAGGAATATTTGACATTTATTTGTTTCCTACTCACTTTATATAAAATTAAAACTACTCAGAAATCAAAGACAGAATTTTAAGAGATTGAGTTTTGGAGATAATTAATTAGGTTACACCATGAGGAATCATTAGTTAAAATTAGCTAGGCTGATTCCATGAATTATAGATGAAAATAATTTTCATTATGCATGATTCTTTTTCACAATGTTTCCAGGTATTCAGAAAAAAATTTAATGTTATATAACTGCTGACCTGCATTACTATCTATTTAAAGGCTTTGCATCTTTAAAAATATACTCTATGTCTCTAAACAATATTAAGTATGAAGACAGTTAAAGATTAGGAAATATCATAAAATATTTTATACTTTTAAATACTTAAACCTAAACATTCTCTTTTAAAATAGTGTTTAAATTGAAAATATTTTTTTTATTATTTTCTTTTTTATGGAGTTGTGGATCAAACCCAAGAACTTGCTCATGTTAGGTAAATACACTACCACCTGACTATATACATAGTCCCTAGAAACACTTGTAACCAGTAATCTTTATATTGATTCCTACCATTGATTTAGTTACAATACCTATTATCTCTTGTCTATATTATCAATGCACTTGTTCAAACTTTATTCAGTGATCACTATGTGGTAGGCAGAGTTATAGATGTTTAGTAGGAAAAGAGAGAAACAGAGTGAGACCTCTGACATCCAGACACAGAGTTCAATGGGACAGAGTTACAATGTTTGTTCAACATGGCTTTAATTCCGTAACACACAATGTTAAAGTTTCAGAGGCATTACTGATGGACATCCTAGACGGCAAAATGAGCAGAGGAATGGGATTAAGTTCCCAGCACCTACATGGTGGGTAACAACTGTCTATAATTGCAATTTCAGGGACTCCAATGCCCTCTTCTGCCCTCTGTGGGCTTTGCACAACACAGGTGCACTTATATACATGAAGTCAAAGCACTCATGTACCTCGTGTTTTTCTCCATTAGCAGATTGCAGTGTCCTCCAAAACTGTGAGAGCTGGACTTTTGTCAAGAGTCTGTCCTGTCTTCAACAGTAGGATCTTATCTTCAAGTTCTGAAAGATAATCATTGACTGTGCCAATAGCCTGTGCAATTTGGGGAATCTCTTGGACTGCCCTGACAAACAAGCTCAAGGGGAGGTTTCTCCTGCCTGGCACTGGCGTTGATTCTTGTCATATAGCCTTCAGCTACACACATGCACTCATGTATAAATACTGTGTGTTTGTCAGTGGAATTTCGAACTAATACATTTCCCTCTGGTTTCTCACACTAGTTAAGATTTATTTTTCTCTCTTCTCTTTCTCTCTCTCTCTCTCTCTGTCTCTCTCTCTCCTTTTCCCTATCTCTCTCTCCTTCCTTCCCAGTTAAAGTAACCCTGTTTTTCCCATTTGCCACCTCTTTTGAGCTCTTTCTTTTCCTCTAACCCCAAGGCTCCCTGGGTAACCCTCCTTCTTACCCTGGCAGTTAAGTATGTCCATTCTACCAATTTCATGCTTGATAATCCCTGTTTCCTACTTTCCCTCATCCCCAGAATAATGTGACCAACTGGGAACCAGACATTTGCGATGTGAACCGATGGTAGACTTTTCACATTCAAACCTTATCAATTTTGTTGGGAAGATATATCAGTGCAGCTGAGGGAATTAAGAGGGTGCTGTTAGAATGTCTTCAGAGCAGCAGGGAACTCAGGCAAGTCAGGCCTGTGAGCCAAAACAGAGGAGCAGGTGGAAGGAGGAACCGCACTGAGAAAGCTCAGGTGTTGTGAGGAGGAGAAATTATAAACAAACTGGGAGCTTGATGGGTGCCATGAAGTCACATGGATGGAAAGAAACAGAGGAGGGGACAGCAGCTCACCCTGGGAGCTGCTGCAAGTACCTGTGTAACAGTCTCCGAGAGTTTCTGCTCTTTTCAACAGCAATCTTCAAAGACAACATCTATACCAATCACAGTGCAGTGCCCTCCCTTCACAGCCTTACACTAACCCCAAATAAGGAAAACACAGAAAAGAACCCAAATTTGCTCATGAAGATCATTATGTGCATACTAAAAATGGTGTACATTACATAAAATTGATAACTCCAAAGATGAATTCTTGTGTATTTCTCCAGATCCTCATTGTAAATATTTAAAAACCAGTGATAACAGGGAATTTTCTACTTTAAATTTTCACATACACCAAGAGGTTTCTGGAAGTCTCTCTTTTGCTATGATGATACCAAATAAAAATGGTACAAAGACTGATACTTAATTTAAAGCTACATAAATTAGAAATTGTTGTGACTTCACTTATCCAATTAGTCTTTTCACCAACATGTCTTCAGGTACCTTGATACAGCATGGAATGAGAAAAAGAGGAATATATAAATATGAACGTGAGTCTGGAAGACTCAAAAACAAACAACATACATTACCCCTCTTTTGTGGATCTAAGCACCAAATCCTTCTATGTGAGTACATATTCTAATGTAACTGCAGACGCCAGCAAAATGGAAAGAAACCAAAACCATGGAGGTAACAGGAAAGACGGAGCACTCCTGAGAGAGAGACAGAAGCTGGCAAATAGACACAGCAATGGAAATAACCTGCATGTCATTTTCTTGCTCTAATTCCCTGAAGTCACTTTGCCACAGACAAGGCCAGAGGATTCATGTGTATAGTGGACTGGGTTAAAGGAGTGGGTTCTCTGGTATCAGACACTGTACTACTTCATCGAATTTTTAAAATATTTTATTATTCTAATGTTCTGTGTATGATTGCATTGCCTGCATATATTTCAGTACACCCGTGTCATGCAATGCCCTTGGAGCTCAGAAGAGGGTGTTGGATTCCCTTGGAACTGGAGTTAGGTATGGATGGTTGTTAACCACAGTATAGGTCCTGGGAATCAAACCAGGTCCTCTGGAGAGCAAGCAGTGCTCTTAACTGATGAGCCAAATCTTCAGCCTCACTACTGTAATATTTTATGACTGAAGTAAATGCGAACAGATCTTTCACTTGTGAGAGCATCCTTATTATCTTCACAAACAATACCAAGCCTGAACTCCGTTCTAGAGTAAAGTGGATCTGCGTCTTCCAAGGTTATGTGCTATACAAACATCCTTGAAAAGATCAAGTCCAACACTGCCAAGGCCTCAGCTTACAAGATACTAAGAAACCTGGGAGACTAGAATTTTTTTCACATCAGTGACTGCTCCTTTAAATCAAATTATCTTCTGCATAATTCATATATCCAGATGACAAGTTTAATTAAGTTTTATATGTTTGTTGATACTAAACCTACTCAGTGTTTTCTCTATGAATTAGCAATAAATTATAGTTATAGACTGACTCCCTTGATATCAAGATTCTATTTTGTTAATAAATAGTAAATACATAAATTTGCATCGAAATATTTCTTATTCAGGCAATCTTAAAATATTCTTTTGATTAATATCTGTTAAGTAATATATTATACAGACGTATGTTTTATATTTTCATTCTAGGTTTTTGTTAGGCTTTTGGAGAATTTATTAAAATAAATAGACTAGGATTTAATTATGATTTATATAATCTGTAAAATAAAATTGCATTCTTAATTTGTTGTAACAAATATATTGCTTTTTCCAATAATGTATTTTTGCAAAATGTCAATAAATAATCATTTCAACTGATTTATACAAAGATTTCATTTTTTGTGTTTTGTGCAATAATTTATCTAAAATTTTCAATGATGTATTACTGAAAATGATACAGTTATAGCTAGGTAAAATCATGAACTTCTACCAAAAAATATATTACATTGTATACATTTTTCATGCTAAAATACATATTTGGAACAGTAAAATACATATACAGATTGTTGTAATTTCACCCACAGAAGGAAATGAACTAATAAAATTAATAAAGGATATGTTCAGGCTAAGTACATTTTTAGGTAAGGAATATTCTCTGAGACATAGAAACTAAAAAGAGGTCTCATGCTACATTTATAGATTTGGCGGAACAGTTCTTAAAAGTGAAAGGTCCTGAATTAAGGAGTAAAAAAGATCTACAAATCAAATTGCTCACTTAATTATTGATTCTTTGAGAATTTTATATGTGTTTGATCATATTCAGACCCTCTTCCTCAGAACCCTTCTTCATCTCCAATCAGACTCCCGCCCCTTCCTACCCCCCTCATTTCATGTCCTCTATTCTTATTTAAAAGGCCTAATTTGTGTTTCCAAAATGCCCTTGCATGTGGGTCCATACTCTGGATTCTAGGCGACCTACCTGCCATCAAATCATTAAAGAACTGACTCTCCCTTTCGCAGAAGCTATCAATTGCCAATAATTCCTCCACTAGGGCTGGGACTGGGACTTCTTGTCCACTTCCCGGGTCCACGCTTGGCTTTTGTCTGACTTGGACTCCATCTCCTGCAGTCCACTGGCAATGCCAAATGTGTCAGACTGGGACCTCCAGAAAGCAGACGCCAAGTTGCAATTAAAAATGCAAGGATGCCCTGAACCTGACAGCTCCTTCCTGGCTTCACACACATTTCAGAGCAAATCACCAAAAGTGCCCTACTCTGGATGACACACTGTTCCAACATGGAGCCTCACGTGCCAAATCATGCTTTTCTCTGTGCTCAACCTTCAGTCTGCAATTGGCCTGTTCGAGTCATATTTATTCAGAATCTTAGAGAAGATTTAGCATGAAACACTCACTTCAATAAAAAAAGTCATAGACTGTACTGTCAATTTGTGTATGCAGATACAGTGAGGATATGACTAAGACAGTGATGGCTCTGACATCCCGGTTCATATGAATCACGGCAAAAGAAAATTTGAAATAGCCTCAAATCATGCGACTCACATTTGAAATAAGCTGAATGGAAATTTGTTTAAGTATACCATAATCCCGAAGACATACAGCATCCTGCCAAGGACAAGGTGAAAAATGGAAAGTTTCATGAAGTCCTTTCACACCTGGCTCCTTCTTTTTGGTTATTTTTGGGGTTTTGGTTTTAAGTTTTTTTGTCTTTTGTTTTTTTTTTTTTTTTGAGACAAGATCTCCCATCTGACCTAGAACTCACTATGTAGTCCAGCAGGTTGACACCATGACCTCACAGACCTCTGCCTGCCTCTGCTTCCCAGGGATTAAGGGCAAGAGCCACGGCACCTGGCTTCCAGGCTACTTCTTATTGTCTACTCTGACTGACATTTCTAGCTTGATTCTCATGACCCAAAAAAAACCACTTCAGGAGTAGCCATCCAAAATAAGACAGGAGAAAATAGATGAATAATATGAAAATCATGACATAGTATCCCTCCAGCCTGTCTCCTATAAGTATCTATCCTAGAACATTTTTGACATCATTCCTTTGTTAATCTGTGGTTATTTGTCCATGACTAGCCAGAGAGAGGATGTGGAAAGAACGCAGTTCTCCTGGAATGCAGTATGTCTGCTGAGAATCAAGGCTGCTACAGGTTGGAAAGTCAGGGGAGCAGGTAGGAGGGTGCTGGTCACCCTCTCTGCTGTGCACTTACCTTGTCTCTTAGGAACTTGTTCAGGTCTAGATCTTGGAGCCCAGCTCTTAACTTTTTCCCTAGCTTTCTGGTCTATGGAAGGAATCTAATTTTCTTTTCTGTTTCCAAAAAAGTGTTTGGTGATTCATTTGGACATTGGTCTTACAACTCATTTGATTTCTTTCCAGTAATACGTCTCAAATCATTGCCTGAACTTGGATGATCATGTAAGTTACAGTCAGATGACTCAGAGTCCCTGCTCTGATCCCAGCTCATTTAGTTATACAAGTCAAAGGAAGGGCTGGCTCCTTCTTTCCAAGAGACTTTGTCCACTAACACCTTGAACGTTCACAATGAAGATAAACCCATTTTGTTAAACCTCACTAAAGTATAGCTTTTCATTTTCTAGACCAACTGCCAAATCACTGCATCATTATATTCATTTTCCTCTTCTAAAATGTGTGGAGTATTCTCCCTGCACTATGCTGGAATGACAGAAGACACTTTCCCTTCATGATGACAGAGTATTACAAAATCTTTCTGGACCTAGTAGTAGAAGTAGGTTACTCAGATAACTGCTTTGCTGCCAGAACATGTCACATAAAACAAGGGATCACTGTGTACTTTCACAATGCCTCCCCAGTTTAATATTTCAATACTCCAAGACAGTTATAGCACATTTCCTTATTTATCTCTGACTTTCAACTCTATCTCTGGTTTCACTTGTTGGCAGGTGTTCTTTGGCACTCCCCCGTGGATATTCTACACACCTTCCAGCAGGAGTAGCTTCAAAGAATTACTCTATTTACTGTTGCTGATTATGCAACCCATCATTTTTGACAGCCATAACATGACTTCCTGGAATTAATAGAACACATTGTTCTTAGGTGGCAATTTGTAGAATATAAAAACAAATTCCCATGGAAATAGTCTATGATAAATTTAAAACGCCATTAGAGTGATTCCTTCTATCAAATACTATCTAAATGTGTTTGAATAATCTAGAGGATGCAATGACAGAGAATGGTTTTGCAAAGAATAAATTGACTCAGTGTACTCCTTAGCTTCAGGGGCTCAAATCTCTGGCGTCCAAGGTCAGATTCATTTCAAATAACCAAATATGTCAATTCTGATATGAGTTTCCAACAAATGTATGGATTCAAAGATAAAGAGTAGCATTACCTGATATAATAGGGTCACATTTATCTGAATATCTAAGAAGTTATCTCAGAATATCTTAATCTTTCTCTAGATTTTAGAAGATTAAATAAACACCAAAAGGGTGCTTTCTTTTAAGATTTTGAAATTTCTATTTTTTCTTTTTAAATTTTATTTTATAATATTTTATTTATTTATTTTATTTTATGTGAATGCGTGTATTGCCTGAATGGAGATAGGTGCACCCATGCTGTGTAAAGATCACAGAGGTTGTAAGGGAATGTTAAATCCTCTGGAACTGGAGTGACAGATGGTTGTTAGCCACCATGTGGGTGCTGGGAATTGAATCCAGGTCCTCTGCAAAAGCAGCCAGTGCTCTTCACCACCCGACCTTTCTTTTTTCATTATTATCATAATTCCCTCAAACCATATTCTGTACTTTTTTCATGTGGTTTCTTTATCATATGTTCATTTTTGTCACTCTTACAACTTTAACATATGGTATTACCTCAAGTATCAGCCAGGATTAGCTAACCTATGTGGTGGGGTAAAATTTTAAAATTAAAGTGAATTCAAGGGTATATATGTGCGCTAATACATGAACATACACACACTTCTCATATGTGGGGAGTATGTGCTCAGCTGCCTTCCAAGAAAGTGGAGGGTTTAGTATAATGCTATCTGTGGCTCCAGAGTCTCTATCTTCAGTCACCAGGGTCACAACAAGAGATTCAGTAGTAGTTTTTTGTTGTTGTTGTTTTTGTTTTTTAACCTCACTCTAACTCACAGATCATCATACCTGGCCATGATCTTGTGAGTTTGTAAGAGCACATGTTTGTACACTGTTCAGCAAGTCAACAAAGAGGAAACTTGAGCATCAGAGAACTTAGGAAATGTCTACCTTTCTGTTCATAGAAAATGGCTTTTTTGTTGTAATACATTTCCTAAAACCCTACATTTATTAATGTTACCATTTTTCCTTGGATTTATTGCTTCTTTTCCAAAGTTTGTTTACATCTTCAATTCCCTTTGATTTCTGTGGTTAGTAGCTCAATGTATCCATCTAGATTTCTCCTCTGGTTCCTCATTTCCAGCCTATGGTGTATGACTGGTAGCTCTGTTCCTTGGGGAGAATGGAATCTAGTGAACTTCACACTCAGAAAGGGCAGAGAAAAGAAACCACACCTTACTGTGGGTATTTAAGGGAATTTGAATCATACAATCTTCATTAATATTGTCCCGGCCAGAGCTCTCTATGTACTTGTCCATTACAAGAACTTTCTGAATGCCCTACCAACTTGTCAATGGAAAACATTAATAGTTGGATCCCTATGATTCTATTAGTTCAGTTCTTAAAAACCTGGAATCCAGTTGCAGGATTTGGGGAGTCAGTGGCTCTTTCAGTATTATGGATCAGCAGTGGAAAGGAGTCTGGCTTTGTTACTCCATGTCTCAGGATCAGGCAAAATCTTGGGAGGAAACTGAACTATTCAGCAGTCTGAGAGCAAAGAACAAGTCAGGAAGCATAAAGTTAACCAGTCACAGTTTCAGGACAAAGATAAATGCAGGAGGCAGTTATGAGTGTACATACCAGATGTTGACAGCTGAGAAGTTCAGAGAGGAGGAGGCTCTGTTCAGGCGCCGAAGTGAAAAGGCAAGGTACCTTCACCATTGGTGACTAAGGGCTAATGTCATCGTCTGTGAATAACTGTGATTTGAAAGTCCTGAGGTCAGTGGGCAGATCACCCTACAGAGTCACCCATCATCACTGCTGTGACGAATAAGAACCCTAAAGCTACAGAGAATTTCTTGCTATCTGCACCCTCATCTCTCCAGGGAGCTGCGTGGGTTTGGACTGTATAGAGACAGGGGAACCTTACAGATCTCAGTGCTGTGCTTGCTTGCTTCCCTTCTCACAAGCACTTGAGAGACAGTCACTGGTTCAAAGGTTAGCTACTCTAGAGAACACAGACAAGGTCATCATGGGAGGGTGGGGGAACCTGCCTGGTCCACAGACTGCAAAGCTGAGCGTGGCCAGCGACCGCTCCTTCATGTAAAGAGAAGCCTGATTTCATAATTGTCAAGGTTGAGAACTCTGCTTCACATAAACGCAAAGTACAAAATGACAGAAGTCCGTTTAGTGCTATTTCAGAAAGTTTTGAAAATTGTCTTAATACCAAACCTAAATTCTTTTAATACTTTTTAGTGAGGTTATTTTTTAAAAATTTTTTCTTCTTACTAATTTTATTTCATGTGTATGAGTGTATGGCTGCATGCATGTAGGTGCACCCATGTTGTGCAACGTCCGTGGATGTCCAAAAAGAGGACAGTGGATCCCTGGAACTGGAGCTAAGGTCAGCTGTTAGCTGCCATGTGGGTGTTGGGAATCAAACCTGGGTCCTCTGCAAGAACAGCTTGTGTTCTTAACCTCTGAACCATTTCACCAGTGCTAACTTTAGTGAAATTCTTAACAACAATTTAAATATTTAAAAAAATTCAATCCAATCCAATCTGATACTTTCATGCTGAGGAACGACAGAAGGAAAACACTGAAACACTATATTCCGTAATTAAACCGTTATTATGGAACTACAGTTCTACTAGAGAAGAAAACTTAGCATGTGGAGTTGAGCTTCCCGGCTTCGTACCCTTCCTTCCTATGGCATCAGCCAGTGTTGGCGCAGTGCTTGCCGGTGATTCATGAGATAACAGCAGGTTCCATGGGAAGTTACATGCTTAGAATCAAGGTTGCAGAAAAGTCGCAATGCAACATGGGAAAGCAATGCCAGAAACACCTTAGATTCGTTGAGAGTCTGATTTTAAGTAATTTTTGGTTATTTCACATCTAGAAAGCTTACATGATTGTCACATTTTTCTCAGTCCTCATGTTCAGTTATATGACTTCACATGGGGTGACAAACCCATAGATTAAGGAGCTGAGCAAAGATATAGGCAAAGATAAGGAACTACAACACTCTGATATCAACCAAGAAACAGCATGGCCACAGTCTCCAGGAAATCTGGAATATGATCATCCAACCATGTGTAAGAATGGGTGGGAGAGAAGAAGACAGAGGTGGGATGGAAACCATTCATAAACATCTACTCAATAAAATTAACAGAAAACCCCCAGTCTACCAAAAGGAACAGGGGAACTCAAGTGGAATTTGTATAAAACCTTTTAAGAGTTCTTTTCCTGTCAATGAAATTAGTGCTTATTCTTGACACAAAAACATGATTCTCACCTCAAAGGAAATAAGAGATAGCTTATTCTGAAGCCAAACATGAGTGACCATTGCTGGGGAAAACAGATTCAGGTTTCCTCAAATAGCATGTCGCCCTGTGGAAGGGGTTACATGAGCTTTTGTTAGTTACATAATAAAGAATAGCATAAATCAAAGTATTTAACACATACATCGGTGGGAGACATGGGTAGGCAGCTTACCACAAAGTTGAGAAAGCTCTGTTAAAGGTTTTAGATGTTATCTGATAACATTCTTCACTTTGGAATCAGTGAAAGCTCGCCATCTGTTAAGAATACATTGTAATGTAAATTAGGCCAGAGGATGTGGGTGATGGCTGGGTTTTAAAGGGACTGAAAAGGGTCCAAGATAATGTGGCTCAAGTCTGTAACATTTTAACTTGAAGTTTAGTCATTTGACCTTGAAGTGTCTTTAACACAGGTATAGTTTTTGCTGTTGTTGTTGCTTTGTTTTCTTTTTCATTGTCCTCTTTATATTCTTTTCTCCTTCTGGGAAGTTCATTCAGCCATCATCTGAGAACTAGTTTGTTCGCTCATGGAACAGGTCTGCTTCCATCACTGTATAGGATCAGAACTGTGAACATGATTAAGGGTGCACACAGGCTGCTTCATCATGCATCCTCTTGCCTCCTACCCCAAATTTTCCTCTTTTTAAACCTAAAGCTCATGTCAGTGCCCCAAAGATGGACTTAGGTTCACTGGGTTGGAGTGGGCAGCAAGTAAAGTGAAATGGGAGAAGGCAGATTCTCCAGAGTCAGAGTGAACTGACAGTAGCTGATAATTCAGTAGCAATCCTCAAATAGGGTCTCACCTCTTAGTTGAAAATGAACCAGAAGAGCAGCTGAAGGCCAGAAACCAGCAAGAAACTAAACAGTAAACTGTTTACAGTAAACAGCATTCACTGTGCTTTCCTGATCTAAAGCCAGCAGTAGCTAAAGGAAATGTACAGTAGTAGCTGTGACGAGCTAGCTTCCATCTCAAACACCCGTCCTGAGTTTGGAGTCATACAGAATATTACTCAACTGACTGCAAAGTGAATTTCAACAGTAAGGGAATAAGGCTAATTATTTCTTCTTGGCTGGCCTAAAGAGGTACAACATAGTTTTTACAAGCAAGGTTCACATCATCCTGGGCACCTCGATTAAAACGTATGTGATGTGACTGGCTGCTTTTCTGCTTTGCCCACTCGGTCTTCTTGCATGATGCCCCTTCTTTCCCTGAACCCTGGTTTTGCTAAGTTTCTTTAGTCTATCTTCTGAGAAGAGCTCCTAGGTGAGACATCTCTAACCTTAGGCCTCCTTTTCACAAGGTAAAAAGGTTCCCTATTTTGGATTCTTAGTCACATTAACAAAAGAATTCAGAAAAGGATCTGAAAGGAAACTCTAGGAGAATTTTATTAGAGTTTAAGAAAAGAACAATAGGTCAGATAAGCTGTCAATCCCAGCAGCTATCCAGAGGAAGAGGATGGAGAAGAGGAGGAGAGTTGTTTGTAAGCAGCCACACAGCAAAATGAGAGTAGCCTCAGAGAAAACCAACATGACAGCCCAGTGTCTGAGAAAGCATGCCAGGCTTTGGCCAGTGTCCAAAAAATAGAGAGAAAGAAAAGGGAAAGCTACCCTTTTCTGAATAACTCAAAAAAGTAAGCATCTGGCCCAGGAAGAGTGTCAGGAACAGAAGGCCATAAGTGTCACGTTATGTTTAGACAACATAGTGCTGATATGATCCGGTATGAGTCAGCTAAAACATGGCCAACACTGAACATGGGGCTTGTGCGTTAGTTGGTACCAGATGTTTGGGGAACCCCAAAGCAAACAGTAATATAATCTGTTATATACAACTGCTTTTGGCAAAGTACTCCTTTTGTGCAATTCTGTATAAATATAGCCCTGGAGGTCAGAGGCCTGAGCCTTCATCAGCCTGCCTGCCTGTATCTGACTGTCTGTAGGCCTGTGTGCCTGCCTGTGTGCAGCCCATGTTTGTGCCTATGCTCATGTATGTGAGGCCTGTGTATGCCTGGGTGCCTGCTGGAACCTGACAGTAGCTGACTGCCTAGAGACCTTTACCCTCAGTGAACAAAGTATGTTTTAACTGCCTATAATTCCTCACATTCTCTTCATCGCTCAGGCCCAGCCTGCATGGCTCTCCTCCGTTCCTAGTTTTGAAGCTTGGACCTCCGAAAAGGGCTTTGGGGAAGAATAAGTACATCCTCTCATTAAGGGGGTGCTCAGTGCTCCCCTGGCTTTAGCATATCTTCAGGTGATACAGATTTCCTTGGGGAGGGGGTTACTCTTGGCCAGATAGTTGACAGGCCCGACTATAGGAAATCTTCAAAGGAGAGTCAATAGCGTGTATGTTTTGGGTCTCCAACTAGGGACAGAGGTCAGTTAGATTCCATCATTTCAACTAGGAAGAAGTAGCTTTGCTTTAATGTTCCTCAACTCAACCTCAATGCGTTCTGTTCTCCTATTCATATGGTACTTTAAATCCTGAGGAGGGATAAAGCTAATTTATCTTTCTAAAATTTTATGACAACTAGATGTGGGGTACAAAACCTCAGTACCCCAACAACACCTTTACCCTAGGATGGACCCCTTTGCCTACTGCTCTTCCCTTTCTTTGCTCTTCACTATTATTTGTGTCTTTAATTAGTATATTGGATTGGGAGGCTAAGCTCAGTTCATTGTAGAGCAGGGTCTTTGGGCATAAAATTCTGATAATGGAACTCTTTCAAAAGCACTTAGTTTGGGTGTAGTGTGAGACTGAATCTTCTAGAGCATGAGAACCATCCTGACCAGGCTCTCCTGAAGTTCCTGTAACTCATCTGTTTTGTGGGATGTGAATGTGAGACTTTTCCTGTTGTCTGTGAGTTTTGGCTCAGGCATCAAAGCTGAGGACAAGGCCTGATAAGAACCCTGGAAGTGAGTGATTTAAGACACAGAATGGTGTGCGTGTCAGCTTGCCAGAGTCACAGGAGGCTATCTCTATACCCAGCTGGGCATTTAACTCAGGTTTCGACTAGCAGAGGCGAAATGCCAGGGATTGAGCCAACTCTGGGGCATGGCGTGAGTAGTTGTTGGGACACTGGGGATTGGCTCTTTTCTAGAAGAGTCAAAGTCTCATCCTGAGGTTGCTTGACAATCAGAACAAAGACTGCAGCTGCTAGGGGAGTGGCTTGTCCTTGAAGAAATGGGTGAGACAGAGTAGTGGCCTGTTTCCCAAAACTGAAGGCAATAGCCTTGGAAGGGAACCAAGAATGAGTCATCAGGTGCAAGTCATCAGGAAAGAACGCAGCTCAGGAACACTGGGACTACGGCTAGGGCAAGACCCTGAGAGGCAATGGTAAAGAAACAGTGCAACTTCACTCCTTGACTTAGGAAACAGAACAGGTATGGAGCTGTGGGAAGGGAAGAAGAATGAGTTCCCAAGTCCCAGCCTGGAGAAACTGGTCACTTGCCATGACAGAAAGCCCACATTCCTTATTGCAAGAGCACCAGTCCCTTAAGGGTTTGCCCTTTCCCCGTCATTCCTGCACCCAGAGACTTCAAGACTGGAGGAAGAGGAAGAAAAGCGGGCAGTGAGATGCAAAGGGGACAGGGAGTATAGCCAGGCATCCTATAGCCTTCTATAGAAGGCATGAGTGACCCGGAACCTGAAGAATCTTTGTGGCACTGGAATTATATGGCCTTAGATGAAAGTTTCAGTTCAATAAATCCACATGAAATTGTGCTAATATCCAAGAGGCCCTGGAAGGAGGAGCTGAAAAAGCAGGTTTCTGTAGTGGAGGGGCTGCTGGGCAGTTGTTTTTAGTAAGCACCATGCCTAATTTAACTAATTTTATTAACAGGCTTCAGTTGTCACAGCAAACTTTCCTGGGCAAACTCACTGAAATTAAAATACCTCATCAATCCAGGAGTACCAACAGTTCAAGTCCAGCTGCCATCCCAATAGGCCAATTAAGGGTTTGAAGAATGAAGAAAGACAGGATGTTTAATCAATGTGGCATGCTCGGGTGAGGAACAGATAAAAAGGTCTAGTGACCTCAAGTCCATCTTTGGGGCACGGACTGTGTTTTAGGATTAAATAACAGTGTAATTGGGGCAGAGGACAAGAGATAGGCATGTTTAAACAGTCTTGGTCATAGTGGTCTAGTTGCTCATTGACTCGGTTCAGATTCTTCAAGGTAGGCCAAGAAATCGTTTTTGCTTAAGAAGACAAACTGGCTCTTGCTCCAGGGGAACAGCCTCACCATCAGGGATACTGACCTCATCTAGAGTGTGGTCTGTCCTGGACAGTGACTGGATGGATTCAAGGCTTTTTATCTTTCGTTGAGTTACCTTGTGATCACAAGAGAGCAGTCAAAGTTTTCTGGAAGTTTCTAAATACCTTCAATAGTAGGATATTGAATTTTTCTGTTTTCTTTGTCTTTTGAAGCAGAAAATATGATCAATTTGGACATTTGTTATTTGAAAGCATTAGTGCACCAATTGCTTTTCTCTTTTCCCTGACAAAATGCCCGACAAGAGCCGCTTGCAGAGGGAAGGGATTCCTTTGGCTCACAGTTTGAGAGTGCAGCTCATCTTGGTGGGGAAGGCTGGTGGCTAGAGTCTGCCTGGTCACATTTCCTCTGCAGGGACAAAGCGGCTATCAACGCTGCTTCCCTCTCTTGCTCCTTCTTATTCAGTCCGATGTCTAGCCCAAGCGTTGATGTTGATTCAAGGTAGGTCTTTCCTGTTCAGTTAAACCTCTCTGAAAGAATCCCCAGACATACACCCAGAGACATGTTTCCATGGTGATTCTAAATCTAACCAATTTGACAATAAAGATTTACCATCAAAATCAGTTTAACTCACGTTTTGCTATATGGATGAGGGTTTTATTTCCCCAGCATTAACTGCTGTTAAATTGACTCCTGATTCTCAACATATTCCCAGACTGGGTCAAACAAAAAGATGGGGCAAAATATTAATATCATCAAAAGGATATCTTTGAAGAATTTGAACCTGGAGGAAGACGCACACACCAGAAGCCAACATTACGGAAGGCGGCTGCACTTCCCTTTCAGATCTGACTCCTCGACCAGATTCAGGCTGGACAGTTTTTAAGTTCTGAAAAATGTAAAAGTCCCTGGAAATGTAAAAGTCCTGGTAATGTGAAAGGCAGAGAGAGATTGCCTTTGGCCAAAAGAAAGGTTGCTGCTAAGGGAGGGAGAAATGGAAGAGAAGCCTGAAGAAAGGAAATGGTAGGAACAGCAGCCTTTGAGTCAATGAGGTCCTTGACAGCTGCTGAGAGAAAATGAGCATCAATTTCCCAACACTCAAATATTGATCTCATAACTAATTTTATCAGATAAACAGAAAATCTTCCTTTAAATTTCTGTAGGTTTGTACTCTTTTTTTTAGAACGTCTACTTTTTGTTATATACATTTAATTGTAAACTTGACTTTTCACTAGACTAATTAGAAGCTAAATATTTCTCTTTGTTTCAGTTTTGAGTTATCCAATAGCTGGCATTTATTCAATAAATGCCTGTTGAGCAGAAATGTTTATGTGAAATAATCCTTTGAGGAAAATGATCCCTCTAGTGGCTAATCTACAACAGTGCATTCCTCTTCAGCATGATAAAAAAATAGGAGCCACTGTTTTGAAAAGAAGTGATTCAATTTTGATCTATATACACTTATTATATATTAGCAATTAAATTCGTACTTTATATATCTTTATGTTACTGAGAAGGGAAAGATATGGCAAATAATTCATTAGTAATGTTTCACATACACATGAACTAACTACATTCTAATCCTTATGGATTGCTTAATATAGTTTATGAGTGTTAATAATCCATTAATGAATGCTTCAAAAGAAAGCAGTTTCATGTTTCTAAACACACACACATACACACACACACACACACACACACATATATATATATATACAAATATATATATACAAATATATATATACACATTAGCATACAATTGTTGGGCATTATGCAAGGTGGGCCTAGCCAGGCCACCTGCTGGGAGGAATAGAGGAATGGCTCCTGTAGGTGTGGCATTCTGCTCTGGCTAGTTGTGAGACCAGCACCTGGAAAGTACCTGCCTACCTGGGGACAAACTTACTATTGGCTGTATTGGAGACCCCACCCCATAAGGTCATTGGCTATCCAGACCTATAAGAGCTTCTGCACCTGTTCAATAAGCGAGTTTGCAGGGCCACACGCTTGGGCTGCTTCCTGTCCAATTCCTGGAGTCTGTGGCTGGACTCTGCGTCTACTCACACCCCACCCCCCCCGCACGTGGAACAGGACCCTGACCCCTCCGTGAGTAGACCTCGGTTCAGTTCAGTTTTGTGTTTGATTCGATCCTTGTGGATGAGCAAGAATCCCCTCCTTTTTCTTCAGCTTCCTGTATTTGTCTCCCTACCCCGAAGGAAGCACACACTGCCTCACGTCTCTGAGACCCATGTTGGCCCCTCCCTTTCTTGGTTCATCCCGGAGAAAACATAAGGACTTGAACCTCCTGATTTTGGAACCCAGGCAAAGCTATCCAGCTAAGCCTTTTCGGAAGAGACATGGTGTATTCTATCTGTGTCTCTTAGGGACAGGGCTGAGTTTGCCCTCCAGGCTCAGCTGCTTTAAAACCAGTCCCCCTTCCCCTGGAGAGAAGAGGCAGTTAGTGAGCAAGGACCTTTCAAATGTTAATTGACTCTGCCTGGCTTTAACTGCAGTGCCTTTAGAAACTGGCTCAAAGTCTTCTGGACAGGTTTTTGTGTGTGTTCTGCTTAGGGAACTCCAGAGGCTAGAATGGAAATCCACAGAATGTCTCTGTGTTTTCTAATGGTGGCCATTTTGGCCTGTATGGTAATAAAGGATGTCCCCTCCCATAAGGTAACTGCCATAAGGCGCAAATGGTTTCCCTGCAGCTTGTCTTTAAGGAAAGGACACTGGCCTCTCCCTCAATGTGTCGGAGAAACCAGCTCTGACTTTGCATGCTTGGGCTTCTCTTGGCCCTTGGGCGGAGTTTCATCCAACCCACCCTCGCTAGATGATCCCGCAACAGCTTCATACCTTTGCTTAAGATCTTACTTTATTTCGGACTTTGACTTTTGTATTCTAGGACCTTCGGTATTTCCCCTTTTGTCGGATTCCCTCTAAAGTAAAGCTCTTATAGGTCTGGATAGCCAATGACCTTATGAGGTAGGGTCCCAAATACAGCCAATAGTAAGTTTGTCCTCAGGTAGGCAGGTACTTTCCAGATGCTTGTCTCACAACTAGCCAGAGAAGAACGCCACACCCACAGGAGCCATTCCTCTATTCCTCCTAGCAGGTGGCCAGGCTAGGCCCACCTTGCATTATGCCCAACATACAATATAGAGTAAAGTGTGTTTATCATCAAAACATTAAACAATACTCTTGTTTTCCTATGGTTACAGAACTAGTAATAGAGAATGTAGGGGCTTAATAAGACACAATTCTATTTGGAAATTATTAGATTATTGATGAATGAACAGTAATAACATCTTAATATTTGACTTAGTGCCTCACACTTCCAAGCAAATCTTTTAAGATTTTTTTTCCTGTTCATTATTGTACAGTGTAATGTTTGATGGAAACTGATGAAAAGTATGCTTGCTAGTTCTTGTACATGGAGATAACTATGGATCTGATTCTCTTACTTGTTACATGTTCTGCTTTTAAAAGCTGCCTTTCTGGTGTTATGATGTAACAATATTTCTGTTTTAAATATATTTCTGTCAGTGGTATCTCCTCCATGAGCCAGAATTTCGGTCCCCTTTTGTGAGGCTGAGCTGTGGTCCTCTCCCGTGAGCTAGAGTTGTGGTCCCCTCCCTTGAGCTGAAACAGTGGTCCCCTCACATGAGCCTGACAAGCTCCTACCATGAGCCAGAGTTCCACAGCCCTCTGGCAGTAGGCTGATGGTGGATCAGAGTAGAGGACTTTCTGCTGTTTCAGTCTTCTCTGGGAAGTTGAAAAGAAAAAAAAAATTAATTTTGTAATTACTAACCAGATCTAATTCCCAGTGTAAAAATATGTACTTAGAACTTTGAATACAAATTTGAAATTCTGTATGCCTACTCTCACTTTGGAATATTGTTTACTGATGAAACTGTACTACTTCAACAATAATGTGAAACTCGTCACTGTTCCTATAAAGTGAATTTGTCACTTGGTTGCTTTCCAGATTCTCCACCTACACAGTCTTTCAGTGTAACCATGTTACTTCTTAAAGAAAGCAATGCTAAGAACATATTTGTTTTCAAAAGTGTGGGGCACTGGCTGCTCTTGCACAGAACCTGGGTTTGATTCCCAGCACCCACAAGATGGCTAACAATATGGATAACTCCAGTTCCAGGGGATCTGACACCCTCTTCTGACATTCTCAGGCACTGTACAACACAGGAGCACTTACATACATGCAGGTAAAATAAGAATAGTAAGTTTTTAAAAAGGTCTCTCCTAGAACTATTTTAAAATTTGTGTATATAATCCTATGCTTATTAATTTAGTTAGTATTTATTGAACATCTACTATATCATGTGCCTGACTTTGGGAGAACACTATTGTTTTGAGAGTTTAGCATGTAAATGACAGTTGGTAGTAAAGTCTGGATCTAGACCATATCCAGTGGTTCATGTAGTAAAGGCTCGGGCTCCTGGATGATGCTGTTAGGGTGTTGTAGAGATACTGAGAGGGATACCCAATGGGGAATCTTCTAATCCATGGGATGTGCCCTTATGGGGACTGTTAAGATCCTGCCCCTCCCCCCCTCTCTTGCTACATTATAGGCATGGGTTGAACACTTTCTAATATAACATGCTGCCTGCCATGATGTGAGTAGGAAACACCAACCCTACCTGAGGAACTATTGGCAACTGATGGCTGATTGGAAGGGTAGAGTCAGTCTCATTTAATGGCAGGGCTTTTAGTAGGTTGACCAGGCTCCAGTGTATGAACCCACACTTAAAGGCATTTGAGGACACAAATTTCTAAATTTGACTCTATAGGCCTTCCTGTGCATATGCATAACGGAGTACATGAAACTGGGCAAGGTGTAGTAAGAGAGGGCATCTAAATACTACCCAAATATATCACAGGAACTTCCCAAAATTTAATTTAAAAATTCTTAGTTTTCCACTGTGGCTCATATCTATTATTATAGCTTTTGGGAGGCTGAGGCAGGAAGATTAAAGCAAAGGACACTATTGAAAGGAAGGAACATTTTTAATTATAAGAAAAACAAGTGGGCTGTAGATATTTGGAAAGTCCAAGAAAAATTTTTTAAAAATCACTCAATGACACTTCCGAAATAAGCTCTGGAATAATTTTGGTCTATAGCTTACATATTCTTTTTATGCTTACTTAGTGACAAAACTGTAAGTTTCTAATAAATGTTCCCTCCAAGTCAGATACAACCTTATTCTTCAAAGTGGAAGATTCTACTATGATCTTCCTTTCATGGCTGAAGCAGCTGCATCTCAGGAAGGAGAGCCGACAACCCAAGATCACATAGCTCGTTGAGTGACACAGGCGGGAACACAGCCCTTGCAACCTGACCCTGAAATCTATGTGCTTGACCTTCATTTACCTGTTTCTTGTTTGTGTAATGCTTCCATCAGCCCTTTCACCTGATGTCCTAGGGATCAAGACACTGTTAAAAAATTATTGGTAAAAGAATAAAGAGAGAGAGGGGGGGGAGAGAGAGAGAGAGAGAGAGAGAGAGAGAGAGAGAGAGAGAGAGAAACTAACTATAAGGCAGATATACTTCAATAAAACTCTAACATTTCCTCCTATAGATAACCAATCCTACCTTGACACAGCATCTTTAATAAAATAAAGTCCCCCCACTATGATTCTGAAATCATTTATTTTACTTTTCAATTTTCTAGGGATCCTATTCCATAGATTTCAAATATGTATCTCATCTTGAAAGTCAGTGCTATAACAATCAGCTACATCTCCATGAAGTAATTCCACTATTTTTTCAGAAAAACGCCTTCTGAATCTTTCAGTATATGAAAAGATCAGTAAATTCCATTCTTATATGCCCACTGCATATAAGAGCACCACCAACAGCTGGAGACCAGCCTGTGATGGACATTTTATATTCATTGGAAGCAAAGACCATTCAAATAAAGACAGTAATGAAGAAACACCACCATGTTGAGCAAATTCATTATTTTCCAGCTGAATTCAATACATAAAAGGGGCACTATGTGCTGAAAAAGTAAGGGTTTAATTTCTGTTCTGCAGTGTGGATTATCCATAGTGTTGATTTATTCATAAAAATTGAAAAGAAATTGTTTTTATTTGTAATGAGTTATTTCTTTCACAGGGCATCCATGACAAAGAACCTGCAACTGGAAAAGTTCCGAAGGTTGGAGGTCCAAAGTCAAAATGTCAGTGGGGCCATGAGCCCCTTTGAGACTTCTAGGGCAAGATGGGTCTTGGATCTTCCTAGTCTCTGGTGGTTGGTGTCAATCTTTGACTTTCCTTGACTGTGTCCCTAGAAACACTTCCTCCATCTTCAGAGACAATGATATCAACTTCCTTAAATAATAACTATAAAATGCACAATCCTCTCAATCCTCTTGTGAGTGTGTCTTCACACAATCCAGCCTCTCACACCCATTCTTAATGGATTAAGACCCAGTCTACTAATCGCATTGCAATCCCATTAAATCTGCATAAATAAAATCCAATATACCAACTAAAACCTTTTTCTCAATAAGGTCACATTCATGGGACTGAAAATATTCTAAGATTTAAAGTGTCTTTGTGTGGAGGGGGCACATTCAGCTGATTACAAGATAACATGATTGTGGACCATAAAATATCATAAGGAAGCCACATAAAAACCAGTAGAAAGTGAATTTAGTTTGTCCTTGAAACCAGCAAAAAAAAACCCTGATATTTCTTTAGTTTACTAGGCACACATAATTGGAAAAGATATTACTCCACTTACAATACAAATGAAAAAAATAAAACATTTCATGGCAACTGAGACAAGGTCAGTATTTGTAACCAGCCTAAAGGATCACCCAAAAGTTGATCAGCATCTACAACTGTACACTGAACAGAGAAACATTTGTAACATGACCTCCCAAGGGATGACTGGAGGCAAGAACAACATTCAAACAAGACCCTGAAGGATTGCCCAGAGGGATTACCAGCATCTGTGACCCAACCTCCTAATGGAATGCTCAGGGCTGTGACAAGCATCTTGAAGCCCAGGATGGAATTTGGAGATAGACAAGATTGAAACCCATAAGCAGGTTAGACTGAATGCGTAGCCTACGCACACCCAGCACTCTCCTCTTCACATGCACTCCTCCTTTATTTTTTCAGTGTCAGGCAGGCAGGCCAGCTTGATCCTGCTCCTCTTATCCTCTTAATCTCTTGTTTTTATTCTGCTCTCTGCTGTTTGCTTTTCATAGGCTTACCCAGATGGCAACAGAGTAGCTTAATTTGTGGGATCTCCATGTCTCAGTTTCTTGAGAACTGGGACTATTGTAGGTTATCTGTTAGCATTCCCTTTTTCTTGCTTCTCCCTTTTCTTCTACATTTAGCTAAAACTGCTTCATCTCCCCTGATATATTTTACTGTTCCTTCTTTTTACAGTTTCTTCTTCCACTTTTGTCTGTCAACTAAGTACTACTCAGTGGGATTCTCTGTCCTTTTCTCTTTCCATTTATATATATAGTACTGATACATTAGTGTGCCTACCAGTATCAGTGATCTTTTACTTCACAAAATGATTGGCACTTCAAGGGTGATGGTGTTTTATTTGATTGTTGTTGTATTTTCGTAGTGGACCTACTGTCTGATTGTGATTACTTTCATGAACACTGTTCTACTCTCAGGAGAGTACTGAGGATCAAGCCTGGTCCCCAGATACCAACAAAGCAGAAGACGATGACACCTCACTCTATAAATACCCAGTCCATTGCAGTGAACACTGTGAATACGTACACTGAAAGAAGATGGTGATTAAAAAAAATAATAATAAATGACTTAACCCAAGAGGGACATCCCCAAAATAAAACACAAGAAACATGACAATCCACCTTCATAAATCTTCCCAAAATAACAAATCCCATGGTAATGGTCTCCAGTGAAAGTAAAATAGAGGAAACCAAAACCCAGACAAAGAATTGAAAGAATGATTAAAAGCATGTTCAAGCAAATCAAAGAGAACATGAACTCTGAATGAATTCCAGAGGAACACAAACTGCTGGATCACAGAAAGAAGTCAATAACCATATGAAAGTGGAATTTAGTACAGACATTCGAATGCTGTAGTAAAACCAAATTGAAATGATGGAAATAAAAAAAAAATCCCAATGAATCAAGTAAAAAGCTTTGTGGGAAATCTCACTAATAAACTGGATTAAGGGGATGATAGAACAAGGAACTGAAGAAAAAGTGGAGGAATTGAAATATTCAGACAATGACAAAGATAAATTAATATGAATTTATTAATAGAATATTTGAGATTTATGGGAAACTGAAAAAAACAAATATATGAAGTATGGACATAGAAAACAGAGAAGAATTTCATGCTAAAGGCATGGGAAACATTTTCAATTAAATAATAGCAGAAAATGTTCCAAATCTAGGGAAAGAGATATCCATTTGAACATAGGAACATGTTAGTCCAAACAGACAACCAGAAAGAGCTTCACAGTTAAAAGACTAAATATACAGAACAAGAAAGGATATTAAAGCTTCAAGACAGAAACACTAAGTCACATATAAGGGCAAACTCATCTGAATAATAGATTTATCAAGAGAAACATTAAAAACCAACATAAATATGGCATGTCAAGTTCTGAAAGACAACACAACAACTCCCAACCCAGCAACACTGCGTGTCACAATGGAGAGACGAGAGAGAGAGAGAGAGAGAGAGAGAGAGAGAGAATGAAACCTAATTCATGGTCATCACAGAAGACAATTGAACAAATCTTTCAGAGTGAGGAAAAAGATAAATTCACGAGGGTACAGCAAAGAATAAACCATGTTTTAAAAGCAGTTAAGAAATAAGAAATACTAAAAAATACACTTTTAATAAGTAGAATTAACATACATCTTTCAATAACAACTCTGAGTATTAATAGACCCAATTCTCTCAATCAAAAGATGAGATAGAAACTGGATCCATCAGTTTGATGGATGCACCTCAGTGTCAAAGATAGATGTTACCTTAGAGCGGATGAGAAGAAAAGGTGTTCCAGCCAAATATAAGAGGGAAACAAGTTGGTGCCAGTCTCTAAGAAAACAGACTTAAAATAAAACTAGTTAAAGCAGACGTTTTAAAAAGTCACTCCATACTCATTAAGGGAAAAGGTCATCAAGGAGGTATTATAATTTTAAACGTATATGTACCAAATATAGGTGTACTTAATTTCATAAAACAAATATTACTAGATGCAAAATGACAGATTGACCTCAACACAATAACAGTAGATGACTTCAGTTCTCCACTCTAAGCACCGTACAGGCAAGTCATCCTAACAAAAGTAAGCCCTTCTGAGTTAAAGTACACAATAGTTCAAATGGACTTAACAGTTATGTGCAGAACATTCCATCTAAATATTTCAGAGTACATACACATTCATCTCATCATCCCATTTTAAAGGACTTTCTTTAAAATAGATGGTATATGAGTACATAAAGTATTAACAAATAAAGGATAATTGAAATAATTGCTTGCATTCTATCTGACTAAATGGAATAAAAATAGAAATTAATAGCAAGAGAAACTACAGAACAGGTCCAGACTCATGAAGATTAAATGACATAGTACTGAATGATGAATGAACCAAAACACTAAAAACAGATCCACCACATGATCCAGTAATACTACTCCTGAGTGTTTACCCAAAGGATTTAAGCTCAACATACCACAAAGATACTTGCCCATCAATGTTTAATGTAGCACTATTCATAATAGTTAAGTTACAGAACTACCGTATGTGTCCATCCATAGAAGAACAGATAAGAAAATGTTGTATACACACATGATGGGTTATTTTTACTACCATAAAGAAGAGAGAAGTTATGTCATTTGCTGGAAAACAGGTTCAATTAGAGCTAATCATATTGAACGAATTAAACCAGTCTCTAAAAGATGAATGTGGTTGTTTTCTCTCATTTCATATGATACATGAAATCATGTATGTATATATGACATGGATGTGGAAATGAAACTGTCTAGGAGAACAAAGGGGATTAACTAGAAGGGTGAGAACAGGAACAGGGAATTGTGGAAAGATATGCTCAACATGTAATGTAACCTTGCATGAATATTTTTAAAATTAAAATTTCATGGCTGGTTCTCAAATACACACAGGTAAATATACTTCATAATAGTAAAAACGAAGCCAGATGTGGCTTTAATCACTGTACTCAGGAGGCAGATGAAGGTGGATCTCTTCGAGATAAAGGTCAGTCTGGTTTATGAGCCAGCTGATGTGACAGGGAGACCCTGTCTCAAAACAAAGAAAGAAAGAGAAAGAAAGAAAGGAAGGAAGGAAGGAAAGAAGGAAGGAAGGAAGGAAGGAAGGAAGGAAGGAAGGAAGGAAGGAAGGAAGGAAAAAAGAGAGAAAGAGAAACATTGCTGAAATAATAAAAAACATACACATATAAAAGTAAAATGGAGGAACATACTTTGCTTATGATTTGTATGACTGTTATGGTGTCACATATCTTCAAACTGTCTATAGACTTAAAACAATTCAAAGCTCCAGCAAGCTTCTTAGACAGGATTTGCAAGTGGTTTCAAATGAGCCAGGGTAATTAAGGTGATTTTTAAAAGAATAAGAAGAAATCTGAAGGACTTAATTTAAAGTCTCATTTTTAAAGTGGTAGTGAAGGTAATTTAGCATTGGCAGAAAGGACAGAAATATAAAATTCATGGCACCAACAAACCTTTAGAAACAGAAACACATACATAGAGCATCCATATACACACATATAGAACACACAAAGACATATATAGGCACATGTTCATAGACACACAAACATATAACACATAGGTCCTACATAGACACAAGTACATGGAACATTCATACATTGAGTACACATATACATATGTACATAGACTATCCATATATATAATACCAATGGACACATGCAAATAGACTCTCATACGTAGACACACAGGACACATATACATAGACATAAGCATATGCATAGCACACATAACATCTAGACATATACATAAACACATAAAGATAGCATGTATGGACAATGCATTCAATATGCATACATATGTACATAGAACATATGTGGAAATGCACATAGAACATGTATACATTGAGCATGCATAGGCACACATATACTAACACATCTATACATGAATCCAACATCCATAGACACACATGCATGAAGCATATACATAGAACATACTTACACTTGAATGCACACAGATCTATACATAGACATACATATGTCATGCATAGAACATGCATAAGTACCTGTGCATAAAGATATATAGACACACATACATAGAACATGCACAGATGCACATACATAGAGAGGTTCAATTTGTGGTCTATTAAATCACTAAGAAATGTAGTGGGAAAAGTAAAATTTTTTTTCACAAATGTTTTGGGGGAGAAATAGATAACCTTATTGGAAAAATGGTACTTAACATCATTAAACTGTATCTAGATAATAACTTGGATTATAATCTTAAACATAAAAAGTTAAACTATACAAATTCCAAAGAAAAAGAGGATATCTTACAATCTCCAGTAAATAAAGATTTTCTAAATTAAACATAATAAAACCCCCCAATCCTGAAATTAAAACATAATGCATTGGACTTTATTCAAGACTAATAACATTTTTTTGTGAAAGAGACCATCAAGTAAAAAGGCTAAATATGGAATGTAAAAAATATACTCAACTAGTAGTTCTGATAAAAGGCTTAGATCTCAAATAGTCAGGGAACTCATAATTTAATTAGAAAACTAAAGGGGTGCAGGGAGCAGAATGCTGAGCGCCTAATGAGGCTGCAGAGGCCGTGCTACGCTGTCTGGCTAGCCCTCTGTCTGCACATCTCTCCTCCCATCCCAATTTCCTGTCTTACAACATTGTTAAATTAACAATGATTAATTAATTTTCAGTTAAACACATTTTTAAAGACCTCATATCCAAATTTAGTTACATTCTGAGATTCTTAAGGCTGAAACTTCAACCTGAGAACTCGTGAGGTGCATTTAGCCCTTTATACTTGTTCATGAACTTACAGAGAAGAGTTTTCCACAGCCAGGAAGAGGTGAAGAGGACTGGTCTCGTCACTAGCCCCCAGAACAGAACCAAAAACCACCATTCTTTGCAATGTGTAAAATTAAAAAAAATGCTGACATCCCCCAATGTAAGACAATGTGACATCTTATAAAATTCCAATGTAATTTAAAAAACTACTAATGTTATAAAGCAAATTAAAAATGTTAAACATAGATCTACCACACAACAATTCTGCTGAAAGAGGACTTTGATTTATCCATTACAAATTAAGACACATTTTCACAGAGTTTACAGTAATTGTTCACGGCAGATTGATTTGTTATAGCAAGAAAACTGGAACTTTTCAAAATGTCCAGCACTGGGTGAGAGAATCTACATGATGAGGAAGGGTAAAATCGAATCACCATCAGCAGTGAAAGGAAAGGAAGTTTTCATGCCAGTAAGTTGGTTGAGCACAGAATCAAGCCATTGACAGATGGTATAAACAAAAGGGTACACACTGTATGATTGTCCTTTTGTAACATTCTAGAAAAGGCTGTTATCAGTAGTAATGGAAAGCAGAAAAGCGGCCACCAGGGCTGAGATAGAGACTATGAAATGGCTCAAAGAAAGTTGGGGCTGGCAGAACTTTCTGTATCATTACTGTATACATCTGATAAAACTTCCAACAGTATCCTTCAAGTGTATGCATTTAGTAGCATAGAAATGATAACTGAATGAATGGTTTGAGATAGTATCTTCTTAGCTAACTCAAGCTGATCTGAGTTCACAATCCTCCTACCTCATCCTCCCAAATGCTAGAATTGGAAATAAGAATTTCCACACCTGACTGGACATTTTTTTAAAATTTAAGTAATATATAACTCACTTTTCAATTTATTTCATTCTAACTCTTCTCAGTCATTTTTCTCTAGACAAGGCCTGCCTATTGGATTGTCAAGACTAATCGTGGGTTCTTTCATTTCCCTTTCTACCTTTTCTTTTTCAAGGGTCTATCTAGCTCAGTGCCTGCCAATCATAGTGAATATTGTTTTTGTTTTAAATTGAGTAAATGAAAGAGCAAGGGATACAGCTCAGTGGTAGAGAGGTTACCTGAGTTTGATTCCTAGAAAGACACACACACACACACACACACACACACACACACACACACCCTTAATGAAAAAATGAAAGTGAAGCCTCAGAGAGTATTCTGCTTCAGTACCTGAATACTCAAGACGTTGGAGTGAGGTGATGATTTAGTAAGGTTCTGGCTACACAGTAAGAGGCCTTGATTCAGATCCCCAGCACCCACATAAAATCTGGGTGCCAGAAATCTGGGCTTACTGACACAGGCCCAGACCCCTGATACTCACTGGTCAGCTAATCTTATGGAATCAATGAGCTCCAGGTTCAGTGAGAGACCCTATCTCAAAAACTAAGATTGAAAGTAACTGGGAAGCCTTCTGACGTAGACCTCTGGTTTCCACATGGATGCACACACATGTACATGTACACCCACTTAGCCCTCCCTCTCCACATACACACACATATAAGTTAACCATGGTACTTAAAATTGATTACTAAATTAGTAAACTTCTTTCTCTGTCTTTCATGTTTCATTCTTAAGTCTATCTTACTTATTCCAACTCCTCTCGATGACGCTTTCATACTAGAGTTGGCAGTAAACACTGAGTAAGTGCAGAGCTCATTCAAGCCAGATCTGGCTCTGGCTCTTTCCAGAGCCTGTTTACTTAAAAATGACTTGGGACTTTTTAAAAGTAAATGAAAATTGTAGCATATTATTCCTAACAATCTGCTCTGTCTATATTTTTTATATTAACTGTGTTCTCCTTGAGGAGAAAAAAAATTAGAAATTATATGATTCTAAATAGTTTTTAAATGTAATGCCCAACTTTCAACAATTTGAAACTAGGTGGGCAGCATATTTTAAATTTCTGTATGTGTGATGGTTCCTTTCTTTTTAAAATATGCGTACTAGTCACCATAGTAACACATGCAGAGTCTTTTCTATGTGCATCCTGGTGTTATCACTGTGAACAACTGCAAAATATTAGACTCATAGAAAAGCAAATAACAAATTCACCATAGCACATCATACATTTTAATAACTATGCTAGTTTTAAATTACATTTAATCTATAGAATATATGTATTCATTATTATATAATTATTCAATGATAAAGGAAACATTTCATTTGCAGCTATAAAACATTAATATTAATGCAAACATAATTTGCATATGTATGGACGAATAGCCAGAGCTATCAATCAATATGTCTTTCTACACTGCTCTTTGGAGTTCAAACACCATGGCCTTGTTGCTGCAAACCATTAGCACAAGCAAAGCAGAAACTGAGTTGACCACTGGCATTTTATAACTCCTGGATACACACACACACACACAACATAATTATATATAGTGACTAATAACACAGAATTCATGTTTTTTTAAACATTAGGCATAACAGATTCTTTACAAATGGATATTTTAAATAAAATATTTAAATGTTGCTCTTTTAGGGCTTACTTCCATCCTTCTTTCTTAGATTTCATTTATCTATTTATTTGTTATTATTTTAATTTAATTGTATTGTTTTTGTGTCTAGCCTTCTGCTGCTCCCCTCTGCCAAGACCTTCCTTGGTGCTCAGATTTCTTTTTTCTTCTTTTTCTTGGATGGATTTTTGTTTGCTTCTTTGTTTTAAACTCTTGTTAATGTTTTTACATTTATTTAGGCCAGAAATATTTCCAAAGCCTAGTTATGAGGATCTTTAGCAATATCTCTCAGGAAGAAAACTGTGAGGCTCTATTATCTACCTATCATCTATCTATCTATCTATCTATCTATCTATCTATCTACCTATCTATCTATCATCTATCTATCTATCATGTATGTTCTATTTATCTCTCTGTTCCAGTTTGATTTATTTTGGGGGGGATTTTTTTTTTTGAGACACAGTCTCCCTGTAGCCCCAGCTGGCCTGGAACTCTCTATGTAGACCAGGATGGCCTTGAACTCACAGAGATCCAATTGCTAGTGCCACCATGCTCGGCTCTAGTTTGCTTTTAATTGCTGTGAAAAAACACTTTGACTAAAACCAACTTGGGGAGGAAAGGGTTTATTTTGCTCACATCACAGTCCATCATCAAAGGAAGCCAAGGCAGGAACTCAGGGCAGAAACCGGCAGCACAGACAGTGAAAGATAGCTGCTTACTGGCTTGCTTCTTTGGCCCCTGGTATCCTGTTTTCTTATATGATACAGGACCACCTGCTCTGGGGTGGCACCTGCCCAAAGCAGGCTGGGCCCTCCTGAAGCACTCAACAATCAAGAAAAGGCCTCACAGAAACGGCTACAGGCCATTCAATGAAAGCCATTCTCCAGTTAGGGTTCCATCTACCCAGGTGTGCCAAGTTGAGAACTAAAACTACCCAATGCATCAACTATCAGCTACCTCCCATTCATCTATCTGACTACCTCTCCTGTTTAAACACCTGATGGCTCTCTTTATTCGGCTTCTAGCTATCAATTTAGGAAAGAGAAGGAAAGAGAAAGAGTCTGACTGAAAATGAAAAACACACACTTTGAATTGAAAAATTATGGAGCTGGAAAGTCAGGCTGGTAAATTTCATTTTGATAGTTAGAGAAACTGAGGGACAGAAAGTAATTTTTTCATTTCTTTCCTTTCCTCCTTCCTTCCTCCCTCCCTCTTCCCTTCCTTCCTCCCTCCCTCCATCTCTCTCATATGTATGTATGCATTGCCTGCATGCACCTGTGTCATGCAATGCCCAAGAAGGTCAGAACTTCTGGAACAGCCAGTGCTCTTAAGCACTGAACCATCTCTCCATCTCTCCAGCCCCTCAAAACCACAATTTTTAAACTAAACTAAATTGACTTTAGGCAATTCATTGATTTATTGTTGTGAATTCATTTTCTGATGTTCTTGATCTGGAAAACAGGACTTCTGAATACAATATATTCTGAATTCAATATACCCTGTAGCACAGATAAATTAAAGGTCACTGATTAAATGTTTTCTAATAGAATAAGACATTATGCTTTTTATAGTTCACCAGTCATGACTATTTACCAATTTCTAGGGAACATTTAATGAAACATCTTGCTATATAAAATTGACTTTAGAAATAAATAGATAAAACTCTCATGTACAAATCAAGTTTGCCAATTTCAACCATTCATTTCATCAGTGTCGATTATTGACTAAATTTTTAAAATAATCCAACTATAGGTCCAGTATACTTGCTATACATAAAGTTCTCAAATGTAATGCCAAGAATTCTAAAGGGAATTTTTTTAGCCATTTGTCAAACTGTTACATGTCTACACAATGAAGTGTTAAAATACATGTTGACTAGATAAGCTGTTCTAGGAATTTAATGTGACCATTGTGAGATTGTTTTCTTCAGTATTTTATAGATAGTGTTCAACAACAAGGTTCCCATCTTACCTCTTAATCTACAAAGTATGCAACCTTCCAATGTTTCTAGAAAAAGTATCTCATTCTGAGTCTGGAGAGATGGCTCAGTGGTTACCAGGGCATTTGCAGAAGTCCCCAGTTCAGTCCCCAGCACCCACATGGGGAGGCCTACAACCACCTGTAACTCCAGCTCCAGGGATCTGATGCTCTCTTCTGGCCTCTGAAGGCATTGCATTCCCATGCACATAACCACACAGAGACACATTATTAAAAGTAAAATAAATTGTAAAACATAACTTAATAATTTAAAAGTGTCTGATTCTAACAGCACAATGCCATTTGCCTAACTGGCTCTAATGTGAAGAAAAATGTTACCACATGAAGGATTAACTACTGCTCTGCTCATGAGTCACCTTTACAGGGAACATCCACTCTCTACGGCTTCATTCAGTTTTCTCATCAGTGAGATTTAGGTTTCTGGAATCCTCCCATCTCCAGCATCAGAAACACAGTACTGGCTCCCAGAACTGTGGTACATGTAGTCCATGAGCCCAAGCCCAATATAAAAAGCAACCAAATTTTGCAGACCTGACTATTCTCAAGTCTTCAATCCATGTCAAATCCCATTCTCAAAACATACATGTGTCTGCCAATAGCATTCCTTCCTTCCCTCCCTCCTTCTCTCCCTCTCCCCCTTTCCTCTCTCCTTCCCGTCCTCTATTTCTTTTATCATCTGAACAATAATTCAAATTTATTTTTTTAAATATGTTTGTGTGTGTACAAGTGTATTGCCTGCATGTGTGTAAGTACGCCCTGTCAAGCAATGACTGTGGAGGTCAGAAGAGATGTTGGATCCCCTGGAACTGAATTTATAGGTGGCTGATGATGTCTAACAGTTGTCTTTACTTTCAGTTCCAGGTGGATATGATGACCTCTTCTAACCTCCATGGGCGTTTTACATTGTGGAAAATAAAAATCAATCAATTTTTTTTAAATGACATAAAGTAGAATAAATATCTATGAACTTGAAGTAACTTACATAATTATATTTTGTCAGCTATTTAAAACAGTTTGTTATTACTATGTTTCTGATGAACTGATTTCTTAAACTAAAATATCAGCAGATATGCAGTTTTAAAAGTAATGGATTTTTGTTAGATTGATGCTAAAAGAAATCCTGTTTGATTCATTTTGTAGTAGCTTATTTTTTAACATATTAACTCAGAGTTACAGTTTATAGTATTGTGATAAAATAGTTTTCCCAAAGCATATGAAATAAAAATTAATTATTGTTTAGTTGACTATATATGAATATTCACAAAACCATAGCACCCCATATCTCATTAAAGCTCTGTTAGACTTAAAATTTCTTCAATTTAGACAACTACAATCTAGCTATTATCTAATAAACATAAGCATGTACATAAGATATGCATTTTAGACCTCAACATACAATCTCCAAAAAAAAAAAAAAGAGAATGGTACTTGACATCAAATTATCAAGACATGAAGAAGATATTTTCTTAGGAGTTATTTGCCAAAATGATGACATCTTAGATGAAATGGCTTGGATATTAATCAGACAGAGACTTATAAACCATCTGTTGTATAAGATTTCTCAATCAGAAAGAATTAACTCTATCTAAACCAGTCAGACAATATGGGCTCAGGCTGTTTGGCAGAACTTATTATCCTGTTAATATTAGAGGAGAATTTATCACAATGTTTGTGAGAAGACATATACATTGCCACTTTCATTTTTCTAAAGGGTCTCTCTGGTCTTCTTGCTCATCAAATGAATACAATTATAAGCATGATTTTCATTTAGGTGTAGGTGTGAACTTAAGAAAAGTTAGAGTGTGACTGCTTTTTGCCCTGATTTAGTGCCTCCTTTTCCTAGATCCCAGTTTTGACTGACAGCCAAGTAAGAAAATTAACTCCACATGCTCCAGTCACCCTGTGATGTCAGGAGAGACTGATCTTTCATTCATTCTTCTTCCTAAAGATTAGCCTGGGTGTGCCTGCATCTGGTGACTACATGATTTTGCTAATTTTCCTCAACAAGTATCAGAACACATGTTAAACATGTGTTAAATGTTGTATGCTCCTATCCTCAACAGAGAAAGCTAGATACTGGAGCAGGAGTTGGAACACACATGGCTAACAGATAGAACACCGAAAAATAGAATGCAAAGTGTTTTCCGTCAGAGGTTTGTGATCACTATCTCAGCGGATATATCAACAAAACTAGAAAATAAATGCACTTATTTTAGGTGTTGTGGTAAGGTCATTGATTTGTCCTGCAGAGATTTTAGGATGAGAGAGATTCACTCTGATATCTTAGTTACCAATGGGGAACTTGGTTAGCCAATAGAACTTAGGAAAAAGTTTCTTTAATTAAAGAAGAAAGTTTATTTGGTACCCTCTTGATTTTGGCTGCATTGATCATGAAAGTATGTCAAATTAATGAAAATCTAAGGAGGGAAGGAAACAGTGATAGCTGATGGGTTGCCTAGCAACTACTTGAGATCTCGTACTTTCAATTCAGAAACATTAAAATAGAAAAAAAATCAGTCTCATAATTAAAAAATACACTTACCGAATTGATTACATGTGTTGCATATTTAAAGCATGCAGGACATTGCACCAAAGGTGTTTCACACTTTGTTTTATTTGATCCCCAAGATTCTGAAGTGAATTCTGATATTATTTCTATGTGGTGATAGTGTGTCTGATGTTGGGAAAATTAGATGGCTGTACATATCCCTTCAGATGGTTAAATGTTCAAGAAGTTCTATCTTGACTGCTTTTTGGATCTTGACTGAAAGTCTATACTGCCTACAGTAAGAGTTGATCATTCTCTTTTGAATTAGATAGAGTGATACAACTGGGTTATTTCCCAGCCCAGGTACTTACCACCTGAATGACCTTGGGAAAAAAGCTATAACTCAGTATCTAACTTATGTTTTCTAGAAGATCTACTATAAACTATGGTTTATAGTATCTATCTCGTATGCTTTCTGTGAGGCTAAGCATACTTGAAATCTTTCAACAGGGCCTTGCACATGGGAAGAGTTATTATTAAGTGAAAACATTAAGTACTGGAAAAGGGAATCTGAAAAAGAAAAAGAGAATAGATGTTCTATATTTAGCACCTACAGTTGTGAAGGGAGCGTAAAAGAAGAAGGAAAATCTACCGAGTATGAGTCCTTTTATTGTACTGTCTGGGAACTAAGACACAGGGAGCATGAGGCTTGGACACAAAAATAAAATGATCATTTAATGAAAAAAAGGATCATTGATTAGAGGACAGAATTGCTTTGATCCTGCAGGCATTGTAGCCTGAAATCTTTATCATAGGGGGGTCTAGATCTAACTAGATTAAGCTGATACTCCGTGGACTGTGGAGGAGCCCTAGAGTGGACCAGGCAGAGAGCAGGTGGGAGGCCTCTGTGTGAGGAGTAGATAATTAGAGAAGACAGGGGTTACACTTGGGGTGGAAACCTAAAGCAAATGAAGAGTGATTGGCTACGCAAATCAGGGAGAACGGGTTGAAGGAAGCAATGTAGTTTTACTTACATTGTAACTTCTTGGGTCCAACTGCTTGCTATTAATGTTCCTGATAGACAGCTATTTTTGAAAAGTCCATGATAATCTGTTAGTGGTAACAGAAAGTATATCTCCCACTTACAATTCTCCCTTTCACAAGAAAATAGCAGGTTGCGGACAGTGCCAGCTGTTGTTTCTCACTGTCGTCCTTCAGAACTGTATCTGAATCGAATGCATGTGTTTCCTTGTCAGTTGTCAGAACTGGCTACACTGTAATGCTGATTTTATTGCCAGTTTTATCATGGAGAAAACAACACAGTACCAAATCCTTCATACGGTTCAGGAAGATCCATCTCTTATTTCTAGGCCCACTAAAATGCACACTCAGTCAGGATACAGGATGTTTCCATTGACTAGATGGATGCCTGCTTGCCCTGTGTCACTCCCCTTTTGATAGCAGGCAAAATCAGGGTGATTTGTGTTTTGTTGGGAGACAACAGAATTTTAAGTTATCTATTTATGACTGGATTATGTGGCATGATAAAGTAAACACTGAATGCTTAATATAAATATGTGCTTTTAGGTTTGAAATGGCCTTTTCTGAGATGCAGCACACTAATCATTGTGAAGATGATTCGGCACCATGACAGCATAATGCTTAAGGGGACCAGCTCTGAGCTCTGGAATCAGTTCAAATTCTGGATTCAATACTTATCTACTGTGTGACCTTGAGCAGGGTCCTTAGGGCATGCAGCAAAAAGCACATAGCGATATCATCTTGTACCCTCACAATGGCTTTTATCAGAAAGACAAAAGATAGAATGTGCTGACAGGGATGGGGAAAAAAGAGACACTTGTACACTGTTGGTGGGACTGTAAACTGGTACAGTCAGAGAAAACTGAATGGAAACTCCTAAAAAAAACTAAAAGTGGAATTGCCATTTGATCCAGCTATAGCACTGTGCCATTTACCCAAGAGAATTGAAGTCAGTTTGTCAAGAAGATGTCAGGACCCTCATGTTCTTTAATGTATTATAGTCAAATTACAGAAGCCACTGAGGCCCTCTATCAACAGTTTAAAAGACTAAGAAGATGTGGCATATATGCACAAAATGAAATTCTTTGTAGTCTTTAAAATGGTGGAGAGCCTTTTGTTGTAATAAGGACAGTACAGGAGAGCATTCTGTTAAGAGAAATAAACTATGCAGAGTGAGACAGATAGCCCCTGAAAAGCAACGGAACTCATAGACACAAAGAGTAACTTGGCAGTCACAAAGGCCAGACACAGGGAAGGAGGAGAGGAAGGCTAAGGGGTTCAAAAACTTTAGGAGGAGTCATGTTTTCCATTTTATTCCTTAGTGTGATAACAGGAATATAAACACTTCAGATTGCTATGAGAGTAAATTCAAATTTTCTTACCACAAAATCTTTAAGTATTTGAGTTCATAGTTCTATTAACTAGCTTAATTTAATAATCACGTTGTATCCCTAAGTCACGGTATCACTGAATTCCCAAGATTGATACAGAAATATAGTGTCAGATTGTAAGAAAGAAGTCATCTCCGCACAGCAGATGGACTCAGTGGCAGATTTTCTTTTTTAACATGAATGGTGCTCTGAGTTTAATCCCTAGCATCACACAAATAAATAAATACACAGAAAATAAAGTGCTATCAGCCTTGTGCCATATAAGATGAAAACAGGCAGTGAACTCTGGCCCCATGCCAGGCATGGTGAATTCATAGACCAGACTCACTGCGCCCTGAGGGGTGAGGCGTTTCTGTCTCTCAGCAGTGCTGTCAGCGCTGAACGCAGTTGTATGCCGCTATAATAATCTTCAAAAACAAATCTAGATAGGCAGAAAGAAACGAATCTAGACGGGCACAGAGGAAAGACTATTTGGAAGTGCTTTGAATTCTTAAAATAGTTTTTTTTATAGAGGTAGAGTACAATCTTTTCCATCAATAAGTATGAACAAGAATAACTGTAATAAGATGTGGATTCTTGCGTTTTTCTCTTGTTTTGTGTATTTTAAGTCATTATGAGGGCAGAAAAACATTTTCCCACTCGTGTAGTGAAAGAAAAGTGGCAACAGCAGCAGCATTTTAGAAGTGGTGTGCCCTGAGACAGCCATGGAATTTATCTATGGAATCAGAACTTCAGCTGGAGACCTCATTGCCTGAGGGTTTAACCAGTCACTAGTCCACACATGCAACAGTCTTTGTGCTTGGAATCCTTCCAACTAATCTGAAATACCTTTGTGAAGTTATCAATGGAGATGCAAATTGGCTTCACCACACAGCTTAAGAAAACCCTAGACTCAGAATTGTAAATCAGAAGCATATGGAGGAAGAGAGGAAGGACTCCTGTAGGAATGTGTAAGTAAGAGCAGCCTAGACTCTGACATCTATATAGGTAGCATGAGTTGAGTTGCCAGAGGGACTAACAGGGAAGACAACAGACTTCTTCCCAATCATGATTCTTCAAGCCAGTAGCTTGATTAGCAAAGGAGGAATGATAATGCATTCCCTTTGTCCTCAAATAGCAGGAGCAGATTCTGTGACATAACTGCCCAGAGATGGGCTAAACCCACTAGGAGGATGACTAAGGTTGGCCGGGATAAATAGGTGACTCTGGCCAGCCCACGCTTTGGGTGGGCTGTACACAAGAGACCAGCTGTCCAAGCCTTAGTCACTATCACTGTCTCAGAAGACCCATATCTTTTTTCCAATGCTTCATTTAGACTGTCCCAGGAAGTTAGCTGCCTGGGGCTCTATTAATGATCCTGAACTCATGGGAGAGTTTATCTACCTGGCCTGTACAATGCCTCATACTTAATGGGCAAGACAAGGTATCATGGTGAAGAAAAGCAAGAGGTAAGCTTTAACAAAGCTTCATGGAAGAAGCCTTTTGGCCAAAGTCTAGGGCCTAAAGGTGTCATATGGAAGTCATTGGGGAATTCTGTATTCAACATGAACTCTGTCAATGTGTATCCCTGGGAAAATGAATGTGCTTCTCTCAATTTCAGGTTCATTGCAGTGAAAGGGAGAAAGTATGCCCTTTCTAAAAGGATTGTAGGAAGGTTAAGTGAGAAAATGTATCTTAAAGTAGCTACAGTTCCTGGGATATGATAGAAGCTTCACAAAACAGGTTTGAAAAGGATTAATTCTCTGTTTTCATTTCTTTGGTCTGCTTTTATTTACCTATAAACCACTGTGAGCAGCCTACAAGTGGAAAACTGGTCTTTTCTCTAATTTCAAGAGC
The DNA here is from genome assembly GCA_035773235.1 of Eospalax fontanierii. Classification (NCBI taxonomy): domain Eukaryota; kingdom Metazoa; phylum Chordata; class Mammalia; order Rodentia; family Spalacidae; genus Eospalax; species Eospalax fontanierii. The sequence goes on along the minus strand of CM069548.1, from coordinate 40,564,709 downwards.
ACTTGAAAGAAGATTCAGTTGAGGAGAAAGGGAGTGTGAATGTAAAACATACAACTCTCATTTCAAAAGGATAAGAGACAGTTTATTCTGGAGCCAAATATGAGTGACCCTGGCTTAGGACAGATTTAGGTCACCCCAAATTCTATGTATTAACACTGTAACAGTTCGATGAAGCTTTTATAGTAACAGAACAAAGAAAGTCATAAACTAAGGCACTTTCCAGATACATTAGTTGAAACATTATGTAGGTTGTTTAAAGCACAGTAGAGAAATTTCAGGGATCAGCCTCAGATGCTCTCTGATGATCTTGTCAGCCTGTTGGTTGATAGAAGCTTGGGGACTGTTCATATATTCACAAAGGTTTTGCTTATTAGTGACAAGGATGCTAGGTCAGACAGGGAGGTGGGCAAGGAATGGTTGACTATTAAGGGGACTGACAATAGCCCATGATTAATGTAGTTAGGCTCTGCATCAGTCCACTCTCTCTAAAATTATTGAGGTCCTCATCAGTTGATCAGCCTTGTAGAAATGGAAGATGCCTTTTCTTTTTTTTCAGAAAATCTCATTTTCAGAGGTAAAGTGGTACAGGAAAGATGAGGGAAACAGGGACTCAAATTGTGCCCACTGAACTAAAAAAAGGTAAAGAAAGTGATCCCTTAAAAGTCCTGTTCTGTCTGTTCTAAGATGGAGGACAAGACTTTCATTACTATAAAGGTGATGAAGATGACAAACAGAAATAATTTTAATAGAAAGGGGTATGTAGTGTGTGAAAATATCTTTCACTAGCCTGAGCTTCAAAAAACAAGCCACGTTTCTTTCACTGCTGTGAAAGTTGAGTTTTATATCCGCCAGTCAACAAATTTTTCTTTTCTTTCAGATTTCTACATAGTCGCTGTACATATTTATGGGTGTCATACTTCCATGTGCACATACAAGGCCACGGCACTTGTAAAGCATTTACTTTGATTTGGACTACCTCCTCTCCAAAGGCTAGCAGCAAAGGAAAGGATTGCATTTGAAACAGCCATCACAAAGTCAAAGAACTCTTCTCCCATGACCTTTGATGAGAGGGTCACTGTCTGAGAAAAGAGGATCTGTGGTTGTGACTTGACCCCTTTCCTATGATTTGTCACTCTGCAAACAGGGGCCTTCATATCCGGCAAATGATTTCAAGGGAGAGAAACATGACATCATATTGACTACGACGGGGCCAAACACAGAGCCGCCTAGCTGCCTGTGCTTTTATGGATGCTCCTTGCTCAGCAGATTGCTTTGCATTCCACCCGTGTGAGTCTATAGAACAATCTGAGATTAACCTTCTGTTCTTGGCTGATGACACTATTATTTCCTGATCTTTTACAAGTCAGTTTGTAAGCTGGTGAGTTCTCTTTAATACATCCATGGGGGCAGGCTTTTTTTTTTTTAACCTCTGTTGAGGTTCTGAATATGATAACAAGCAAATATTAAAAATTAAAATGTGGCTATCACACAGTCTATTTAGTTTCCTTGAATCCAGTAAGATTTCTGATACCTGCTCTAACCAATGATTTCTCTCTTCTCCTTCTTTTGCGTTATCAAGAGAACTTCTTTCTACACTCTAATTATCTTAATAAATTAAGTGGGACTATTTATGCCAGTCAAGTTTAAGAAGAAACATCTATTCATCATTTTTCTAGCCAGCCATGAAGACAACTTAGATTGAGGCTAGGACATCTCTGTTCTAGTCATTATAACAGAAGCACATGAGGTTGAAAAAATATTGCCATCATTATCTACAATAGTTCAAAAAAATCAAAGAATTCTAAAGCAGTTAGGGTCTGGGACAGAATCCAGCACTGATTTCTTAGGAAGAAGAAAGGGAGGTTCTTGTTGTTAGAGGTGGAGTCAGTTCCAGGTCTCCCTGCTCCTCCTGAAATGATCTTTTGTTGTGGCGGCTCCAGGGTTACCAGGGCTCCTCTTTCTTCGGGGGCTGCTGCTGACTGCTTACTTTCTCTGAAGTCTGACTCAGACAAGCACTTCTGAGAGTCTGGAAAAATCTGTGCAGACACACTATGATTTCAAAAGGGAAACAGCAGCTTTACTTCAGTGGGAAAGGCCACAGAGGGCCACTTCAACAATGGTCTTTGTCACCCATTTCTTGGACCACACACCTCTATCTCTCCACCACCCACTCTCTCCACTTGCCTCAAAGTCAAAACTAAAAAGTGTTTCCCTTCCTTGGAGAGCAGGGTCTTAGCAAATTTGTCTTCTGTCTGCTCTGGCAGGTAAGCCTTTCTCAGATTACACTGAAAGGAAAAATTATCTAATGGCAGGAGAGTAAAATGCCAGAAAAAAAGGTATGCTTGGTTCTTTCTCTATTGGAAATCCAACCTCTGTATTTTCTTTTTTAAAACAGCCCTTGACATTAGTATGAGGTGCTGCAGAAAGCAGACTGAGAATGGAATAGCTTTTACATTGAGCACTTCAGATATTTATTTATTGCTCTATTTTTTTCCAAGAACAGACATTATTTCTGCTGTGGTCTGTGGCATTTACTTTGCTTACTAATGATTTCCTGGGCCCAGACTTTTCCATATGTGGGTATAATTGCTACTCGTTAGCCATTCTGGAAACAGGGTGGATGGGCATTTATATAGAACAAAAGGTTCCTGAACTTAAGGAACTCATGCTCAATTATCTGACACTAAAATACTAAAACAGCTGGGGAGAGTCTTAAATAATATTGTGTGTGTGTGCACGTGTGTGTGCACGTGTGTGCATGTTACTGAAAAAAATTGCATTATTTTATTATCTGGGTCAAAAATATGTCCTCATGATTTCATCCCTTTCATTGTTTTAGTGATCAGCTAGTGGGCATCTTATGAGGCTTATTCAAGTTTCAAAAACAAAAAATTCATCCTAACACTTCACCCCCGCCCCCTGCAGATGGCCAGCATGCTTAGGGGTCAAGTGCACTCTGCCACCCTCTCCAGTAGCAGTTTGTAGGTAGCATTTACTCTCCACACATCCAGCAAGAACAGCCATGCCCATGGCTTCCTAAGGTTTAAAAAAACATGAAAACCACAAAGAATGTTTGAAATGATTTTCTCCTGGTTGACGGCACAGATGCCTCTCCTCAAGGAAAACGCCGCAGGCTAAAACAAAGCCATATTCATTCCAAATAGATTGTTTAGTAATTGCACAGACTCTGGATTTTGTAAAACCCACTTTCAATGCAAGGATTTTACTTTTCTAGGGAAAGTTTAAAGGCAAAGGAAAGCAGGAATACCAGTAGAGGACAAAGTGTTTAAAAGAATCAACTTTGCCATGGGCAAGAGCAGTTCAAACATCAACCCCATGCCTATGTTGAAAGGAAACCAGCCAACGTGTGTGTGTGATTTTGTCTCGGGGTCACTGAAGAGCACCTGGCTGGCTTTATTTATAAGGCAATTGTCAAATCAATCTGCAGAATATGGATGAGGTGAAACACAGAGGTGGAATATTATTCTAGATCATCTGTAACTTTTCAAATACAACCTTCGCACTGAAATTCCAGGGAGAATGTAAGTGAGTCCAATAAAGAAACCTGTCAGTCAGTCCAGACTGTTTATTTATGATCCCCCATGCCAGGCTCTGTTCTAGCCAATATGAAATGATACAAAATAAAGCTTAGTCATCACCCTTGCAATCCCCTAAGAGCAAAGGGATTAAGTCTGCACACACACACAAATATCCCATGTGGGTGGTCAGGAGCTGCATCTATATACCTGTCCAGTAAACTTGTTTAGGAAAATCACGATTAGAAAACTAAATTTCGAAAATTATAAAAACTGGTTAGGTGTAGTGTCCTACACCTTTGATCCCAGCACTAGAAAGAGGAAGCAGGTAGATCTCAATGAAATCCAGGCCAATCTGGTCTCCATGGTCAGTTCAAGGCCAGCTAAGGCTACAGGGAGACCCTGTCTCAAAAAGCAAGCAAACAAACCAACAACAGAAGCACAAAAAATGATATAAAAAATCTAAGGAATAATGGATTACAGATTGATTAATTCATAAGGCATCATTAGTAAAGCTGAGAGTATTTCTTTTCACCTTCAGAAATTTACAAAACACTTTTGGTGCACATTAATTGTGCAATTTTTGAATCTCACTGATGTTCAGGTGTTGCTAACTAACTGGAATAAAATAGCAAGGCTTATACCCTTAAAATGTAACCTTCTCAAAGTCCATGTAAGGGACTTATTTGCCTCTATATGCAGTCCCATGAAGGCAAAAACAAAAGGATAAAAATGAATTTTTGACTGTGGGCATGAAGAGATCGCTCATCTGTTAAGAGTATTGGCTGCTCTTACAGAGGACCTGAGTTTGTTTCCCAGCACCCACATAGTGGCTAACAACTGTCAGATCCAGGTGATTTGATGCCCTCTTCTGACCTTCATGGGCACTGCATGCACATGATGGACATACTTATATTTAGACAAAACACTCATACACATAAAATAAAAATATATAAATAATGATAAACACAAAAAGAATGAATAGAACACGTTCATAAAAATTTCACAGGAAACTTAAATTTACTTTATTAATTGATTGATTTATTTGCTTTGTGCTGGAGATAGAGCTCAGGACTTCTTAAATGCTAAATCTGAAGTCTACTAATGAACATCTTCAGTCCTCAAATTGAAGAGGGAACAAAGAAGAGGATTAAGACGCGGCAAGCAGAGAGGTCATGCCGATTGGCCCTCTAAGGTCAGAGAGAGGGCTGAACATTTCAACTGGCCAAATGCGCATCATCATGGAGACTGGCCCAGTAGTTTATCCCTGCCCCCAAAGCAAACTTCAGTTTTAGGAACACTGTTAGCTTGGTGTTCTCTCCCATCACAAGCATCCCTGTGGTTGAACTGTATGCACTGATAGGTTAACAGAAGGTTTGGTGACACTTTTGATTGCCTGCCAAAGCTCTTGCTTGATAGAATTTTATTTTTATTTTCAGTTTGTTACTGAAGAAGATGCATCTTTTGTTTAGCTTTCAGACTTGCTGCTTGTGCCTTCAACACTTTCATAAGGATTTTCTGCCCCTTGATAAGGAAAGCATGTTGGATCCTGTCATAAACACATGTACCCCACATGGAACCAACTCTTGGCCCTGCTGACATGTAACGTGTATTATTATTTCTTCTTCTCCTCCTCGTTGCTGTTGTTGTTGTTGTTCTTCTTCTTCTTTCTTCTTCTTCTTCCTCTTCCTCTTCTCATTTTAGACAATCTCCTAAGAACTTTCTATTTCAGCATGAACTCCTCAAAGTATATACAGATTTGGATGCTTTCTCAACCTTTTGCAAAAAGGAAACCAGTTCAACCATCAGGTGTTTGTGGCTAGTCTAGGAAGGTATGTAAAAAGCCACACGTTGTGTTCCCTAGACAGTCCAGGAACTGGACATTCACATAGGGCTGCCAAGAAGTACTCAATCTTCCCAGGGCAGAGTTTTTTTTAGCTGCGGCAGCCCATCTAGTGCGCATTCGGATAGAGCAGTGCATCACTTCGAACGTTACACAGTCCTTTTACCTTTACCTTTACCTAAAAATTATTTTTATTATTTTTAATTATGTGCACATGTGTGTCTGGGTATGTGCACAGCATCAGATCACACAGAAGCTGTTGTTACAGGCACTTGTGAGCCTGTAACACGTGGGTGCTGGTAACCTGGGTTCTCTGGCAGAGCAGTGCCCGCTTATACTCTTAACCACTGAGCCATCTCTCCCGCTTCCATAAGTCATTCATCTTTATTTCTGCTTCATCCATCCTCCTTGGGACAGCTCCATAGCAGAAGGGTCTTGAGTACAGCTCCCTCCTTTCAGTGCAGAAACTCTGGCATCATCCTGGCAAAGCCTTTTGGGAGTGAGGATACCCTTGGAAATTAACGACAAGTCCCAGCCAGGGAGGCAGGGAGGAGAGGTGGGCCCTCTCCCCACTTCGCGCACCTCGCCTTCGCAGCGCCCTTTTGCAGCCTGCGAGCTCCTTATTTGGGGTTAGGGGCGCCCTGGGGAAGGGAAGCCCGGGCCGCCTGGCGGCATTCCTCGGCGGTGTGGGCTCCGTCTGCCGCGGGCCCGGCAGCACCCCCGTCTGCGCCAGCACCTGTTGGCCGGCCAGCTGGCGGCCCGCGCCCCCCGCGCCCCTCGCGCCCGCCCCGCGCGCCGCCCGCTGGGGGAAGGTGGAGACGGGGAGGGGACAAGCGAGGTCCTCCCGGCCGGCCCGGCCTTCCCCGCTCAGCCGGTGCCGAGCCGCCGCCGCGCCCCAGCTCTGCACCCGGCCGCGTCGCGGGGCAGGCACCCGACCGCGCGCGACCCCGCGCGGCGCTCCCCGGGCCTCCCGCAGCCCGCCGCCGGCCCCCGGGGGAGCTTCGGCGACCGCCGGTCCAGCCGGGGCGGCTCGGCAGCGGCGGGAACGAGGATCGCGGCGGGCCCCCGTCACCCGCGAGGCCTCGCGGCCCCCCGGGACCCGCGCGGCGCCCGGCCGGTCCCCTCCCCCCAGCGTGGGGGTGGGGCGCCGCTGGCCGCCCGGTGCCGCCGCTTTGTCATTGATCCCAAGGTGCTCGGCTCCGCGACCTGGCTTCCAGACGGGCTCCGCGCGACCCCGCGTCCACGCCGCCGTCCTGCCCCCCAAACTGACAGGTGCTCCCGGCGAGTCTCGGGCGGCTCCCCGCCGCTCCCCCGCGTCCCCACCCCCTCTTGCCTCCCTCGCCTCCCCCCACCCGCGGCACTCCGGCACAGCTCAGGATTTGTTTAAACCTTGGGAAACTGGTTCAGGTCCAGGTTTTGCTTTGATCCCTTTCAAAAACTGGAGACGCAGAAGAGGGCTCTAGGAAAAAGTTTTGGATGGGATTATGCGGAAACTACCCTGCGATTCTCCGCTGCCAGAGCCGGCCCCGCGCCCCCACCGCAGCGCAGCCTTCCCCTGGCGGGGCTGAGGCTCCGAGTCGCCGCTTCCCCAGTGCCCGCCGCGAGTGAGCCCTCGCCCCAGTCAGCCAAATGCTCCTCCTCGGCCTTCTGCTGCTGACATCTGCCCTGGCCGGCCAGAGACACGGGACTCGGGCTGAGTCCAACCTGAGCAGCAAGTTCCAGGTCTCCAGCGACAAGGAGCAGAACGGTGAGTCTCCCCGTCCTCCCCTTCCCGCGTCTCGCTGCGCGTTCCCCTTGGCATTGTGCGTTGGTTGGCGTGTGAGGTCCCCCAGCCCGGGAGCCCGGGGTCGCGTCCCTGGCGGTGCAGAGGCACCCCCCCCACCTCCGTGATTCGCCGTGCACTTTGAGGGGACTTGGGGGAGTTTGCAACTTGGGGCGGTCACTGGGTAGCGGGAGTGTCTCACAGCCACAGCTAGGAGGGGACGCTCTGGGAGCAATTGGAAAAGTGAACTCAGACCACATTGCAGGGTCGCGTCTTGCCAGTCACAAGTTCAAGAAGTACCTTTAAAAGGAGATTCAAAATAACGAGTCTTGGCTTTTTGGACTTTACGCCGATAAATTTTGGAGTGACGAGGGGTTAGGGGGGGGTCTTCAGGGAAAGTATCAGTCGTGTTCATTGAAACACTGGAGGTGGGACGGCATCAATTAAGAAATAGGTGAGAAATACAGAAGTCAAGAGGCCACGTGAACGTTTTAGGAAAATGAGATAAATGTTTCTCTTGCACTTTTTTAAAAAACGTGCCTTCGTGCAGTTCTTACCTCTCCGGTTGTGTGTTTTTTTTTTTGTGTGTGTGTGTGTTAGTCAACGACTGCTATTTTGTGTGTGTTGGAAACGACCTAATCCTGCATAGGAAATGAGAATTACTTTCAGCTTTCAAGTGTACCTGAAATGTTTAGAAAACTCTCAGATGCAAGTTCCCCTGGGCTGGGATTGCACGGAGCCAGAGAAAGACTCCTTTCATAAGGCCAAAGAAGCTTCGGGGTGTGTAATTTGCTTAGCCTCTGAACCCCATATGATTTACATCATTCAATTTCTAAACGCTTGCTCTTGATCTACTATTATGAAGTCATTTTGGAGACTCCTTTGTAAATAGAAATTTTATACTGTGCATGAAGCTACAATGTTAATGTAGGCTGTCTAAAACCTGAATATTAAACACTGTTTACAAGTGGTGGTTCTTGCTGCTATTTGAAATGAAATGTGCATGTTTTTCTTCTTTGTCATCTGCTTACAATGCAACTTCACCAATCAGGTGAGGTGAACTAAACAGCATCTTGGAAACCCAGAGTGGAGTGCCCTGTACTTTTAAGTCACACTGACTTTTTCTTTATATGGGTGGGTGTGTGTGGGGGTGTTTCCAGACTTCAACCATGGATTTGATTCTATGAAGTGTTATAGTCCTGAAATCTATAGCATGAAGATTCCTGGTACACAGCACTCCTATTTGTTGCTTACGCACCAAGATACAGCATTACATTTATCAGCCAGTATTATCATGGTTGCTTCTTACTGCTTGCTAAAGTGATGGCACGTGGCACCTGCAGGCTCCTTGAACTGCTGATCAAAGGGCAGCCTAGAGATCCATCTATAATCACCAGGCCTGCAGAAGGCTGAGGGAAGTGATCAAAGAGTCACAATACCAGCTGTACCCAGGCAGGAAGCAGAGCTAATCAACCTTTGTTCTTTCTCAAGTACAATAAGTAAATGTCCAGTTCAAAATATCATTTCTTACTGGATCAGCATCGCTATAAAATAATAGTGCCTTCCTTCTTTCTTCTGGCCTTTTCTGGCCCCTTATTTGCTATCGTGCTAACCTAGCAACTCCAGAACTCCTTGCTACCTGAGCCTCAACTTCTTCTTTCTTTGTAGCTCTCTCTCTCTTGTGATCCATATGCTATCACCACTCTTCAGTGAGCCTCAAAGAAGGCAGCCAGCAGCCATTGACCCCTTCACTGTGTAGGTTCACACTCTCAGAAGAGGTAAATTCAGTAAGCCAGGCCACACACATTCTGGTGCCATCCAAAGTGGGGCCATTCTCATTCCTAAGATGCATGATGCTAAAAATAGCCTAGTTTCCTAATCTGTGGGCAGAGGATTGGGCTATGTTTAGCTCTTGGAGGGTTGGCAGCAGGAAGTTAGTAGAAAGGAGAGGAACTAAGCACTCACCTTGTAGCTTTTAGTAAGGAGAGGTGGAGCTGGTTAGCACTAGGGGGCAATAGAGAGCTACTTTTCTGCACATGCTCAGGTTGAATTTTCCACTTCATTAAAGTTCCAAGATTTGAGGATAACAGGTGGGTGGGTACTGAAGAAGATCCCCTAGAATGGGACCAGATTTCCTGGAATAAATCCAGCAGCTTCTTCCTCTTCTTTGACTTTAAGGATCCCCACTTCCTTATTTGGGTATTTCCACACTCTTGTTCTGTTCTGTTTGGGTTTTGATTGCCCTGTTGCTCTCTGCTTTGGTGATTATCTAATTAAGTGTTCACTCTCCTAAGCATTCCACCTGGATAAAGCCATTTTTCGTGCTTTTTTGGTTTTGTTTGGAAGGTCTTCCCAGAGCCAAACATGAAATGTCCAAACTAATCTTGTATTGGCATCCCAAGAGCTCTGCCCTGCTTTCGAGGACCGCTTTCCGTGATGCTTCCTCTTCTACGCTCCCAGATGGTCTTTAATCACTCATATTCTTAGGCCTGTGCAATTTCAATATTTATTTGTTGCCATAAGTGGAAACTGAATGCTTAGCTGTGCCATAGGATGGTTAGATATAGACTGGACAACGTGAAGGATTAGTATTACTTACCTTGTTGCTCAATGCTCGGTTTTTGAAATTATAGCTCTTGTCACTTTAATGTAAAATAGTTTTATCTTTTTTTCAGTGGCAGGGATGGAACCTGGGCCCAGTGCTTGCTGGACGGTTACTGGTCCACAGCTGCTGGAACCCTAGCCCGTTTTCATTCATAATGTAATTTTACATCCTGATGTCTCATATATGAAACAATACTTTCTAGATTTAACTTAAGGAATTGGATCAAAAATAACACTGACTTGTCTGGAGGGTTTTTGGCTGTTAAACTTCTCATGTGACTGAGGGGAAAATACTAATATTAGTGGGCAATGATTTAGAAGGGATACCTACCATCAAAGGCAGAAGTTCTCGGTTAGTGCTTCTGAATTGTAGGAGGAGGAACCATATCTATCTATCTATCTATCTATCTATCTATCTATGTATCTGTCTATCTTCTATCTATCTATATTTAGAATCATCAAGAAGAAAAGCTTATTGTGTGCACTGAATGCAGCCCAAAGAAATGGCAAGTTCAAGGTTGGTAGAGTGATGCTTCTTCTATCCCCAGTCGCTGGTATCTGATTTTAATTGACTTATAACCTGGAACTGTTTCTTGCTTTCCTCATTTTCCCTAACCATTTGAGTTTTGGTTTAGAATATGCTTTTATTATAATAGCTACCTCGTGAGTGCCAATTACTGTCTATTCTGTTTCTTCAGGGTCTTTCTTATCTCAGGGGGGCAATTTACCTTAGGGCAGTAGTCCACTTTTGGGTCCTCATTTTAGTTCCGGGTTTTTCTTCCTATTGCTGCTCTGTGCCTGTGCTTAACAAAACTGTGCCCATTCTGTACCCCTTTAGGTCTAGCCTTAAAGCTCTTTTGTTAACAAACATTGATCACAGTCTTTAGAAATATATTCAACAGTACGCAGGCATTGACCTGAGGACTGAAGGGACTTTCCAGCAAGACAGTCCTTAAGTTTTAGTTGCATGACCCTTGTGACATTTATTTTTGTTATTTAGGGCCTTTAAAAAGAAACTTCCTCCTAAGTTTATGCTCTGTATGACAGAGCTGAGGAAGCTGAGGAAGGAAAGGACTATTATGCAATGACGAGTGTTGAGTGCTATCCATTCCAATATGTGATGTTTAGAAGTCCCATACCAACTGTTACAGTCTACATTTAATCCGATCTACTTTACATTTAACTCTAAGAGACATTCAGAAAGTGTGAATGTTTTGTGAACTCTTAGAGACAGGCTTGTAATTTGTTAATTGGTTGTAAATAGATGGCAGGGTCAGAACTAAGCTTTCTCCATTGTGCTATCCTGTAAATGAAAGCGTTTCTTCAGTCAGCTAAACCTTAGCTTTGGCTAGTCTTACTTTATTTTTTTTCACAAAAGTCCTTTCTTACATGGTTTCTCTATGTTCTTTTCTACCTTTAAAAAAATTATGTGTTTAGATTTTGGGTTTTATCTATAGCATTTCTCATCTTTTATATAAAAATTCTGAGGATAATGCTAATTCATATATAAAAACACCCTCCCTCCCAAAGAAAATATTTCCAAGACTATTAAAGTGTCCCCATGAGCTTTGTACCAGTCAAAATGATACATCAGGGCCAGAGAAATGGTGAAGCAGTTAAGGACACTGGCTGCACTTGCACAGAATTTGGCTTTGGTTACAGCACCCATGTGATGGTTCACAATCATCTATACCTCTGTTCCAGGAGAATTTGATGCCATCTTCTGGTGTCTGGGGGCACTGTACACACACGATGAAAATATATACTTTAGGTAGAACCCTCGTACACATGCAAATAATAATAAAATAATATGTCATAATCAAAATTCCTTCATTGACTTCCCCAAATTTTAGTGTTTCTGATCATTTCATTTGAAACCATTTCTATAGGTGAATATCTCTGTATTATTCACGGAATTTCTGACTCATTTATGTAGCAATCTCTGTGCTGCATTATTTATCACCAACTCTGGCTTTACCTCTTAGTTAAGTTTCTTTTTCCTTTCTCCCGTGAATCTGTTTAGAGGTTGGTTTTCAGTTGGTGGGCCTAGTACTTACTTTCCATCCCAGCTATTAAAATGGGGAAATGTTTATAATGGGTTGAGAAGAATGAGAGCTTTTCCACCAGCCCAAAGGGACCAGCCCTGTAAAGCTACAGAACTGGCCCTGCCCAAAGCCTGTGGGATGCTCCTTCAACATTTGAGTCTTTGGCTTGACTGGTCAGCGTTTCTGCCTGGGCTAGTTTTTTTGACACTTCTGGTCTGACAAAGTAGCTCACATTGTAGTTAAACTCCTGTCTCAGCTCTGCTCAGCACTTGAGGGACCTTGTGTGAAAAAGGCGTAGAGCTTCTTTTGGTTACTTCCCTGCCTTGGTCCTGCAGCTCCTTGGGCTTTAAGCCCCTTAAGGGCTGGGTCAGGAAGGTGTGAGGAGGTAGGCATACGATGGCAGTGACTTAGCTGGATGCCCCTGCCTCTGTGGCTGATACTGATCCTCTGCTTTTTGAGTGGGGTCTGCCTTCCTGTCAGGGGTATTAGGTGAAGCTTCTGCCAGGAAATATCCTCCTTACCACTCAGTCCAAATTAGCCAAATCTCCTATTTCATCAAAGTTAATCAACTGTAGACCTTACTGCGCTTTGATATTTTTCTTGTTTCTTGATTTCTTTTTCAATTGTCGGCATATCCTTCACTCCACTTACTATGGAATCTGAGTTCTCTGAGAGCATGGGCCTAGGCTGATTTATTCTCTATGGGAGCTTTAGCACCTGATTTAGAGTATGGCAATTCACATGTGCCTACTAAATATCTATGAATCGCTCTCCCAAGTGGTGATGCATAGGGTCTTTTAAGTCAGATTGTGGTATCTATTGTAAAAATAGGCCTGCTTTAAAGGTGTCTACCATATTGTTTAACTTTTTTCATAGGAAGATAATCTTGAGAGTGATGGAATGTACCAGAATATTTCTCTGCAATGTTGCTAAACCTGTCAAGTCACTAAGTGAGCAGGGACCAAGCAACTGTCAGGTTTCCTAGACACAGTGTTGGTTAAAAGTGTTATCGGCAGACACATGCTGTATCTTTCGAGAATGGGATTTGATGTGGATTGGAGACTTAAGAATAGTCAGGTCTGCAAAATCTAGTTGCTTTTCATGTTAGGCTTGGGCTCATGGACTACATGTACCACAGTTCTGGGAGCCATCTAGAGATGGGAGGATCCCAGAAACCTAAATCTCACTGATGAGAAAACTGAATGAGGTGGTAGAGAGTGGATGTTCCCTCTAAAGGTCACTCATGAGCAGAGCAGTAGTAAATCACTTCATGTGGTAACAGTTTTCTTCACATTAGAGCTAATTAAGCAAATGGCATTTCGCTGTCAGAATCAGACACTTAAAAATCATTAATGTTTTACAATTTATTTTATTTTTAATAATGTGTCTCTGTGTGGGTATTTGCATGGGAGTGCAATGCCTTCAGAGGCCAGAAGAGAGCATCAGATCCCTGGAGCTGGAGTTACAGGTGGTTGTGGGCCTCCTCATGTGGGTGCTGGGGACTGAACTGGGGACTTCTGCAAATGCAGCAGGCCCTGGTAACTACTGAGCCATCTCTCCAGACTCAGAATGAGATACTTTTTCTAGAAGCATTTCTTGATCATAAGAAGGTTGCATGCTTTGTAGATTAAGAGGTAAGTTGGGAACTTTGTCCTTGAACACTATCTATAAAATACTGAAGAAAACAATCTCACAATGGTCACATTAAATTCCTAGAACAGCTTATCTGGTCAACATGTATTTTAACACTTCTATTATATAGACATGTAACAGTTTGCCAAATAGAAGAAGATTCCCTTTAGAATTCTTGGCGTTACATTTGAGAACTTCATGTCTAACAAGTATACTGAATCTATAGTTGGGTTATTTTAAAACTTCAGTCAGTAATCGACACTGATGAAATGAATGGTTGAAATTGGCAAACTTGATTTGTACATGAGAGTTTTTTCTACTTATTTCTAAAGTCAATTTTATATAGCAAGATGTTTCATTAAATGTTCCCTAGAAATTGCTAAAAAGTCATGACTGGTGAACTATGAAAAAACATAATGTCTTATTCTACTAGAAGACATTTAATCAGCAACCTTTAATTTATCTATGCTACAGGGTATATTGTATTCAGAAGTCCTGTTTTCCAGATCAAGAACATCAGAAAATGAATTCACAATAATAATCAATGAATTGCCTAAAATCAAATCAGTTTAGTTTAAAAATTTTGTTTTTGAGGGACTGGAGCGATGGCTCAGTGGTTAAGAGCACTTACTGCTCTAGCAGAAGACCCAGGTTCAAGTCCCAGCTCCCACATGACGGTTACTCGTTGTAACTGCAGTTCCATGGAATCCAACACCCTCCTCTGACTTCCTCGGCCATTATACGACATGGGTGTCCTTACACACATGCAGACATCACACTCATACACATAAAATAAAACAAACAAAAAAAAGTTTGTGTTTGAAATTTCTAAATCTGAACACAAAATTATGGAAATTGTAAAATGAGCTCCAGGAAAGCATTTACTACTAAAACAAAGTCGCTAAAGGTGATATTTTTGGTAACATAAACTCATTGTGACTTTTCCCTTCATAAATATATACTCTAAGCTCAGGCCTACAAAATTTATGTTCTCACACTTCCTGCTAGGGCTCATGTGCCCCTCACAGCAGTTATTTCTGTCCCCGGGAGGCTGCTTTACCTTCTTTGACATTTTTCTTGTTTCTGACCTCAATCATCTTTGAAAAGCTGACTTTACTGTTTCTGCTCTTCGTGTGTTCTGTGTAATTCTTCGTTCAAACTATGATGATTTTCTACTTGGTTTGGTCCTTTCTGTATTAGTTACTGTTCTGCTAATCACAATAAGCACCATGACCTTTTGTAAGGTAACTTATAAAAGGTTGAGTTTATTTGGGCTTACTGTTCCAGAGGGATGATAGTTCAATCCTCAGACAGGACCATCAACTGACCAAGTGTTCAAACATTTGATCCTGTGGAGGACGCTTTCATTCAAACCAGCATACTTTACAGTGGAGTTGACTTATCTCTCAATCAGATGAGGGACGAATCTGGTTGTTGTTGAGCTCCTTGAGTGAAGAACAGAAGACCCACATTAGTGTAAGTTCACAAATGTGGGTTTCTGCGAGTGCAGTGTTCACTGTGTGCAGGAGCAACAGAAGGAACACAGAACCCACAGTATGTGAATAGGTCTCGGGTTTCTGGGTGAGCCTCTCATTTTGTAAAGCTAATTGACTCCCCAGAAGTGCCTATCAGGGGCCACATTTGTGCTGAGTGTTTGCAGAGAGTACACAGTCTATCTGCAAGCATCCCATGAGGTATTCATATAAACAAGTAGCATAATGGAGTTTCCACAGCTGGTGAATGATCCTGCCTAAATGTGACTCCAAGCCAGGCCTCAGAGCCACATGTCTCTCCCTTTATAGAACAGATCTTCTCATACTTCACTCCAAGTTGTTTTCAGTCAGCAGACAGAATAAGCAGGTGCTGGTGCTAAGCTCTGAATTGGGTGCTGAGGTGCTGGGGACACAATCTACTGCCTCCCCCACTGTTTTTTTTTAATATATATAGATATATCTGGTCTTGCTTTGTAGTCCAGGCTGGCCTTGATCTCATTATTGTAGCCCAGGCTGGCCTTGATCTCATTATTGTAGCCCAGGCTAGTCTTTTAGAGTGCTAGAACAGTTACTGATCTTGAGAACTCTGCTACAAAAGGATGAAAGAATTGTCCTTTATGTCATCTTTTGCTAGTTTTCTGCCAATAATGCTATAGGAACATAGAGTGGCCACCACACTTCAAAAATCCTCTAGATTACTGAATGGTTGATTTTGCTTGGGCAGCAAGCTCAAAGAGAACAGTTCCTTTAGGCATAAGCTAACTTGATTTGAAATGAGTTTTTGAGACAAGGGAAGGGGAATATTCTAGGTGGAGGGAAGAGCCTGAGTAAAACAACAGCAGCATGAGAAGCCACATCCTAGACGTGAGACCAGAGTTTAGGGCAAAGACAGGAAGGGTATGGACAGTTGTCCTGGGCTCATGTCTTTGAAGGCGTGATGCTGGTTGCAGTGCATGCTTCGTCAGGGTTGCTAGTCAGCAGAATAAAAGACACAATTGTCTACACGTTATAATCCATTATAAACCCACTGTTTCAGAGGTATTTCCTAAGCAGGCATGCAAAACCAGAGTTCAAGGTCAGTGCTCATAGCTAGCTTCTTACTGTTGGAATTTTTTCTTTCAGTGGTCCGGTAAGTTCTGAACTGAATAGAATAGCAAGCAGCACAGTCTGGGTTCCAGCTCACAAGGCCTGCCTGTGTCCACAATTCTGTGCTGCCTCCTTTATGTAAACAAAGAACTATTTGCACACTTCATTCATGAAGTAGATGGCATGCAGGAAACTGGGGAGGGCCAGAGGCTGAGGAGAGAGGCAGCTTCAGTCACAGGGTGTTAGCCTTGGAAGCTATTGCTTCACACATACAATGAACTTAACATTTTTAAGGGAAAGGATTTCAAGTTTAGTGGAATATTAATCTCTCTGAGGTGATGTAGCATTGAGTAACTCCATCATTTCTCTTATGAGATTCGTTCTGGCCCCTGCACATATAACAATTTTAGCAAGATCTTAATATACTTAACGATTGGCAGTGACTAAATTGTCTTGGTGAGTGTTTGTATTGTTATCCTGCCATTATTTGAGGCTATACTGTGTGCATTCTAGGAAATCTTTGTTCCTGGGTGGCTACTATTTTAAGCACTTCAATGTTTGTGAGCTAGAGATCGGCCCCTGGCAGTAGTATGCCCAGCTGCCCACAGCACCTGTCCTTGGATCATTACAAGAGGAGAAACCATCAACAACAGAAGTTAGACTTCTGGAATACATATCTCATGTCATTTCTGGCAGTCATTTTTTTGTTGGTTATTTATAAGGACATCTGTCTTTTAAACAGTCATATTATTTATCTTTTCTTTCAACTGAGGGATAAATCACAGCTTATTTCCCATACTGCAACACATATTCATAGCTGGGGTGATTAGAAAAGCAAATTAGAAGGCTTCAAAGCACTATAATTTTCTTTTTATATGGAAGCATAGGATGTTTAAAATCAGTGTACCGACAAGGAACATTTACTTGAAATGTGAGCAAGATGTGAACGGATGAGAAGAAACACCCAGCTTTCTTCAGGATACTTTCTCACTGGGTTTTGGGATACTGGGAAAATCCAGTGTTTATTTTTGGCTTGTCATATTTTAAACCTAGACATGCTTACAAGTGGGGTGCAAATTGTTTAAGAACATAGAGGAAATGCCCTAAATCCACAAGAACTCTTGGTAGAGTTTGACCTGCCATCAGATCACTCATTTAGAGGGCATACAATTCAATCTGGAGTGAGGGGCGTGGCTTAGTGGTAAACTACAGACAGCCTGTGCAAGACGCTTGGTTTGATCAATACCGTTAAAAGTCTATAGAAAATTAAGTCGAGTTGAATTTCCTACAATAATTTGTGAACAGTATAAAGAGAAGGATAAATGCTAGATAACCCCGAAAACACGAAACTGCATATCCTTAGCGAAAGGAAGGTGACCTAGATGCAGAGATGGGTATATTGATGTTGTAGGCAATAAAAGATAAGGAATTAGGATGAAGCAGTGTCTCCACAGCTACGAATACATTCCCCAACTTTTATTTATAAACGGAAGTGCCACGTTGCTGGCGCAGAGCCTGAATGTGAGCAGTGTCACCATACCAAGACCACATTGCCATAGAACAAAAGAACTTTCTTAGTCTCAAATGCAGTCTTCTATTAAAGACTCAGATGATGACTCCAGCAATATCCTGCTTTATGTTTGTTGGTCATGGCAGTCAAAATGGTCTTGACTATTTCAGAAGAAACAAGCATGTAAAAATAGCAGGTTTTCCAGGTTAGGATCTGGCCAAGATTTGGAGATGCGGATCTAGAAACTTAATTGGTCAACACTAAATCTTTTCATTTTGTGTTTTCCTGAGAATATTAGCAGACTTGAGGTTTGAAGGCATGATTAAGAATATGAGGAATTAAATCATCTCTCTGCTTCTTAAAAGTTTTTTTTTTCCTGGTGGAAAATTTATTTTTAATCTGCACCGATAACTTTTAATAGGCATCAGTTGGGCACCCCATTAAACTAACTGCTTTAAAACGGTTTCCTTCTAGAACTAACATTTACATCTAAGGAAATCAATTAGGGTGTCTGGATTTCCCATTTCCCTGCAATCTTCCTTTGCAGCCTTTTCAGAGTGGTTAACCCACCATAGCAAAACCCTCAGAGGTACAGATCTTCTGGAAGAAGTACAAATGTCACACTTTTACTTGGGAAAATAGGAAAATAGGCCATGTTTGGTATATCTGCCGAACATTTAGAACTACATGAAACACAGGAAATACTTTTGGCGTGTGGGAATGTGTGGTGCTTCCAAACTACAAACATTGTTCTGCAAAGTTCCCCGGTAGTGGTGAATTATATGAGTCCACGTCCATCTAAGCAAGGCTTGTTTAACTAGCTTGTGGTTCTGGGGCTCATTCAAACACTCTTTAGCAAAATAAAGGGAATGGACGTAATAACTTCTTTATGGAAAGGCCATAAAAAGCTAGAGGGCCATGTAAACAAATTGGGTCATTTACTAGATGTTTAAGTGATAGATTTGCAGTCCAAATTCAGAGCTGTGTGTGATGTTTTATAGGGTCCCGGCTTATGCTCTACCTTAAGAATAAGGGGACAAATTGGGCTGTTTGTGTGTTTGCTTTCGTCTAGTGGGCGAAATCCCCCTACTGTTATTTTAAAATATAATTTGAAAACACCTAAAATTTGGACTATGTACATTTGTCTGTCTGTGCAACTTTGCAAATTTTTTGAGAAGTTGAATTGACCTGCTTTTTAGTAGCACTGGGTTCTATTCAAGGAAAATACGATGATTGAAATTGAAATTTTCCTTCTGGGCTCAGACATGTCTAAACTAATTGTAAAATAATCATTCTGGCTCACAGGGGTAGACTCATAACTACAGCTATGTAAAATAGAAACCCAAGAGCAGTTATGATTTACAGTCACTGTAACTCTACCTTCCTTGGACCAAAACCACTGTTGTAAACCAACCTCATATGACATTTGTACCTCATTCTGGAGAAGTAGATCTTAAGTCCCCTCCCAAGTTGTCCTGCCTTCAGTAGGATATTAATTTCTTTTCTTTGAAATTAGACATGAGTATTATGTTAGACCGAGACAGGAAATGGGGCCTGGGTAGGTGGGACATAAAATCCTCGAGGCTGTACATTAGCGGGAGATGACGAGGAGTGGTGGAAGGCAGGTGCACACGTGAGAACTGCCGTGAGCAGGACATGGTAAATAATTCCCATGTCGATTCTACAGCACATCTCAGTTCTCTTGTTTTTCTCAGTTCTGCTTGGCTCTCTTGGCCTTAAAGAAAGTGATTGTGCAAGAAACCCTTAGCAAAAATCAGTGAATCAATGAGTCTTTCTAAGTTTTAATAATAGATAGCGTCTTACCATATTAGCAACTCTGAAGTGTTGCTGCTGGATATTTGAGAGAGGAAATAAGTTCCCTAACTCCACAGGTTTAAAAGCAACAGACAATGGTGGATACAGTTTCTGCATAATGTGTGACTTGCTATTTCTTTCTTTCTTTTTTAATGAATAACTCAGGATTGCCTTGTTAAGTCTGAACAAAAGAAAAACCCCGACTTTTTCTTAAATTGGACTCTGTATCTTGCACAGCACAGTTTTCATCATTGTGCATGAAGTACTTACTTAGCCCCTTTATATGGTTGTATGATATGTATCCATCCCCCACCTAGCCAAAGAAAAACCTTCTGAGTGTTGAGATGTATATGACTGGAGGATGCTTAATTCCTGTCCAGAGCTGTGAAGCATTGTAGAAAGTACAAGGTTGAATTAACCTTTGGCATTCTGTCACTAAAACAATTTACCTGAGGTAATCAACAGTTTACACAGGAAAGAGGTTTATTTAGCGCATGGATTCTTATCGATGATTGGGCAAAGCCACTTCTTTAAGTCTCTGGTTGGGGATAGTGGAAGTGCATGGCTGGGAAGAAGAAGACAGTATGAGGAAGGTTCTGGTGTTCTGTAGCCCCTCCACTGGTATGGCCTCAGTGTTGCTAAAACCTCCCACTAGAATCTAACCCTTAAAGGCCCTAACACTGTCCAGGTGTCATTCTGGGCACCTCACTTTCAGCATATGGATCTTTGGGGACAGTTATGACACTGATAGCTTACTTGTTGCCTTCAAGTTGTTTATAATCAAAGAAGAATATGAGATATACAGCTAGAATCAGGAGTGTAATCTCAGGACTACAAAGACTGAAACAGGGGGACTGATGTGAGTTCAAGGCCAGCCTGGGCTGCAGATGAGACTCTGCCTTTTAAAAAGAGAACCAAATAAGGTGCTATTGAGATGGCTCAGCAGTTACGTGCACTGACTACTCTTGCAGAGGACCCACAGTCAGCTCCCAGCACCCATATGGTAGCTCACAATTGTCCATAACTCCAGTTCCAGGGGACCCATCGCCCTTTTCTGGTATCTGTGGGTAAGACACACATGTGCTGTAATTGCATACTTGCAGGCAAGACACTCGTACATAGAAAATAAAAATAAAATTTAAATAAAATAAAAAATACACAAAACAAAACAGAAAGAAAAAGATATGCTACCAGCTGTTATGCAGGGTTCGAAGAGATACGGTGCTAGGAGGAATTGAAAGAAAGACACCTTATTTTCAATGGAGCAGTTAGAGAAGGTAAGAAAAGCTGTTGGGGGCGGTGGGGGAGGCGACTGTGTTTTGAGCAGAGGGTCTGGAACGATGGGCAGCGCCAGCACCTGTAGAATCAGAGGGAGTCTGGGTGATGGGGATTCATGAGTAGATCGACAGAGAAGCAAGCCTGGACATCTATAGTGTGTAAAGTATAGCTTGTTTGACAGTAATCTAAGAAATAGATCTAGTGGGATGGCTATTGCAAGTTGAGGCACAAAAGGAAGAACATTCCACAGGCTTCAGAAAAAGCTCAGGGAACTCCATCATCTGCCTTCCTATGTCAGCTCTCCAAGAAGTGAAATTATGGACTGCATCTAAGTGGTGCAGAGAGGAGAGTGCTGCTGAAAAATGAGGAATGAGGCAGAAGGGATGAAGAATTGGGGCAAGACATGCCCGTGAAGGGATGGCAGTTTAGAGCAGGGGCAGCAGCCTTAAGACAGGGAGTAGAGAATGCCAGGAATCAAGAGAGAAGTCTGAAATTCAACAGCATCGAGAACATGGTGACCATGAAAAGGAATGTTGGCAAAACAAAAACTTGAAAACTTCAGCCCCTTCCAGGGTATTATGGAGCAAGGGAGGAAGGGAGACCTGTAGGTTTTAGGAGGCGGAAAGACTGATGTGCTTCCAGAGTGGAGAGAAAGAAGGGGCAAATGACGTTCTGTTTCTTTCCAAGTTTGTTTTTAGGGCTTGGGAGATAGCCTGAGGCTAGGGGCATGTTAAATACACAGCGAGAGTTAAGATTCTGACTTCAGCAGTCCACTGCAGGAAATGTAGGTGAGATGCATGCTGACTACCCAGTCTTTATGATCTTTATTTTTAGCTCACTCTTAGGTGATACAGCATTCTTAAAACACCACTAATACAAATACCCTTATAATTGAACAACAGTCCTTGGAAATACTTAAAGTTCTTTTAAAAAATATTTGTGTGTGTGTGTGTGTGTGTGTGTGTGTGGGCACATATGCGCAGGCCATGGTGCACATTTGCAGGTGAGAGGAGAATTTTGTGGAGTCAGCTAACTTCTTCCATCTCTACGGTGAGCACTTTACCCAGAGTCATTTCACTGACCTTGAAATACCCAAAGCTCTGAATTTGACAGCCTGGGATCTCTTCATGCCTGTCACAGTCTTGCTTCTTACAGGATGGTCAGAGAGGGTAGGAGAGATGTGTCTGAGGGATCCAGTACTCATGGCACATCTTACCATTTCCTCTGAATAGCTTCACGTGGAAGACATTTTGTCTTACTGTCACTTTGATGTCTTGGTACCTGCCTTGTTGATACCTCACTTCCGTCTTGCCATCCAGTTATGCTTATGTTTAGAGCCCTTTCTGATTCTCATAGATTCACTTGGTCTCAGAACTCTGAGTCTAAGAATGTAACTTCAAATGGACAGATCTGTGCTGTATTCTAAAACAAAAATTCAAAATGTATAACAGTGAATTAAAGAAACCTAGAATTATTTTCAGATTTGTGAGTGAACATTAATATTTTTGTAGGTAACATATAAAATATTCATATTTGAATTTGCAGTTTCTGCAGTTGGCCATTGTCCTAAGTCAGGTGCTGGCTGCCTATGGCATAAACTGTGTAAGAGTTTCCTTCTGTGATCCAGGTTTTTCTTCTGCCCTTTCACCCCTGTTGATCAGCTGTTAGAAGTTAATGCTAGTTAATCTCCCTACACTGGAGCTATGGTTGAGTCTACTCCAGCTAGGCTTGGATGGGTGCCTCTTTAACTTCAATGCTTTCACACATCACCCAGGGGTTGAGTTGAAATTCGGGTTCTAACTTACTAGGTCCCTAGTGGAACCTGAGCAGTTCCATTTGAACAGGCTCTTAGGTGATGATACTGTCACTGGACTGAGGCCTGAGAATCAAACCTTTGGTGCCTCAAAGGTTTACTATGATCCAGTAATGAAGAGTTCCATGCAGAAGGCACGGGCTTGTGAGAAAGTATATAGTCTTTTCATAGCTCTTCTCTTTCTAGTAGGAAAAATAAGATCAAAAAACATATTTGCTAATGATGAAGGACTGTCTGTCATGCTGTAGAACGTGAATAGGTATTAATGGAAAAACCCTAGAAACAACTGAAAGAGTTCAGCTTTTAGGTAATTTGTTTTTGGTGCCAGAATTCTTTCCTTTTAAAATATGTATGTTTGTCATATTATTATTTTATCATCCTATAATATTTTCCCCAGCATTATGGAATGTAATTAATGTACAAAAATGTCAATGCATTTATCGCTTAAAATTCAATTTTGATATAAGTATTCATTGAAAAAATCATTACCACAAACTACCTAACTATCCATCACTTAACATGGTTATCTTTTCATGAATATTTTACCTTTTAAGATGTATTCATTTAATGTATTTTGATTATACAATAATTTGATTTTTATTTGATATAAAGATATGTAAGTGTGACTGTGGGGGACAGTGAAACTAGAGCTGGAAGGCACAAGCCATGTGCTGAGAATACAGCCCCTTCATTTAGAGTCTGTGCCCGGAGTGGAAGGCCTTCATGCTATGTATTCATAGCCTACATATGGTTAGGGCCCAGCATGCCTGGTGCTCTCTACAGAGCCTTTCCTGTTACTCAGTCTGCTGTCTTCAGCTCCCAGAGTGTTCCAGTGCTCTCCACCTGATACTCTGGACCCTAATATCAATGAGTCTTATCTCCCATAACTTTCAAGTGTGAAAACGTAGAATAATCTTTAGCACAGCACTCTGTTGGATGGTAGGTCTTGGGCGGAAAGACAGACAGCAAGCAGACAGCACACTTCGACCCGGCACAGCTCGTCCTGCTGTGGTGCTGGCTTCATCTCCGAAGGCCTTTAAGTGAGTCATATGACTTATTTCACAACTGAGAGATGCTCATGTCTGGCTTCAGTTTGAGGAACTAACAGGGGACACACAGGGCAGCCTCAGTCTTTCTGCTTAGACTGAGTAAAATTAATGCCCACAGAACCTGATGGGCAAATTATAATGATGACTACTTGAAATGTTATTTCCTCAACCAGAAAACAGAACTGTATCATTTCCAGGAAAAAAATATTTTAAAAGTGGGAACTTTATGATGTTTCTTTGCAATGTGTTTATTATACCGAAGGATATAACTATCAAGTCTATTTTCAATAAGTTTAAATTTTGAATTATTTTCTCCTGATTTTTCAAGTGAATGTAAAATGTAACTCAAGTGCTTTCTTCTTGTTTTTGCTTATTTTTCATTTTATGCTTTGGGGTTTTGAGATTAGCAAATTCTAATTTATTCTCGGGAAGGCAAAACTATTGAAAAAGTTCTGTTTGTTTTTTAAAGTCACTCAAAGGATACATTTTTTCCCCCTTGGAAAAAAAGTTGATTTTCTCAGCTGTGATCATGTGAGATTATGGGCAAGTTGTCCTTAGTTCTGGCATGTGGACAAAACAGAAGCAGACCCTGGAGAGCGAGTTCAGAATTCATGGCGCGAAGCACATTTTCAGTATGCCAATATTTATGATGTCACAACCAAAATTAAAGCCACACACTGCTATTTACCTAAGTGTGGTGCCCAGACTGCACAGGCCTGTGCCTCTGCTGAAGGCAATACAAATGTTGGGGACACATAGAGACCAGATGTTTGTTTTCACTTCATTTTCTTTCTCTACGAGGGAAGGAGAGTTATTTTTTTTTTTTTCATTTATACACAGTTTTGAAGTTAGATGCAGTTTAGACCAGTGGACTGGCGTTGCGCTCTCATGGTGCTATATGGAGGCTGCTGGGTCCTGGTATTCTTCAGGCCCGAGCTAAGGCGGAAAATGTGCTGATTATCCAACAGAGCATGGATTGCTCTATGCTTACAGGGGTGATTCTCAGCCTTTCCTGTGCACATCACATCTTATTCATGTTCTTAGCTTGGGTTTCATCTCTTTGGAAAACATCGACACATATATTTTTGGTAAAGATGCATGTTTGTTGGTTTTCAGCAGCTTTTAAAATATTACCATCTGGTTAAATTTAAAGGAAAATAAAATATCAGAGGCATTGTTGGGAGCATATCCCTTTTCTCTGCATTTAAAGACATATTAATTTTAACTGTAATAACACTGTTATGCACTCATACAGGAATGGAAGTGAGACTGAAAATACCAAAGAAAACTACATAGACTGGAAATAAGTTCTGTCAAAAGCAGCCTATCACATTTGTTGGGGTTAAGGTGACACAGACTGTGAAACTGTTCTGATTGGTTCTTTGCTCAGGTTTGAACTCTTTTCAACTTCCTTCTGAACCGAATCAAGTCTAGGAACTCTTTCGAAAGTTTCTAGCTGGATGAGCACTTTTTTTTTTTTTTTTTTTTTTTAGCAGTTTGACTGTTTGATTTGGCTGTTTGAGTGATGGTCCTGTGTCTAGAGAAAGGTTTTCAACACAACTGGTGACTGAAAGCAGTGATCTTTAGTGCAAAGGGGGAGGCTTTCTCTCTGGAGGATAAAAGAAATTTCTTTCAAGGGGTAACTCCCTTGCAAGCCAATGGAGCTTGACTATGTAAATCCTTCTACTTAAGAGACAAAATCCAAGATATTTAAGAAGTCATTTTCTGCTTTGAGCTCTGTAATTTAAACACTGTACTTAGACTTTTTGTTTGTGCTCCAAATATTTTATTCTTAAGATTTCCTTTGGAGTTTCCATAAAAAGACAAAATTCAGTATGTTTTCTTTGTAAATAATTATCTTCAACATAGATAAAAGAGACAATAAACGTTCCTGGACTAGTTTATCATATTAATTAATCAATGCTTTTTATGCTGAAGAATTTGAGCATGATTACATATTTTCCCTGCTCTTTTTTATGTCTAATTTTGGTGCTGGAAAGAAACGCAAAAAGCAAATTAAGTAAAACAAAACTTCTGTGGAGTATACTCTGATAATTTAAGTCTATTACCGACTAATGAACAAAGCTGAATTTCCTTAGAGTGGCCATTAGAAGGTTGAAGAAAGGCCCGATTTTTGCCGACCATTAGTAGATCAATTTGTTGACTGTTTAGTTCCAGGACTCTCATTTATTGGCGGCACATGGGAGAATTGACCTCTGTTCTTCATATGCTGGTCTAACAATCTAAATTAATTTTTGCAGTTGGCATGTCAGTTAGGTCTTTGTCCTGGACCTGAAAGCAAATAGGTTAAAGAATACTTATCACCTTAAACAGTGCTAGGTTTTGTTTCAGGGTGGTCACGTTTCAGTTGGTCACAAAAGTGTAGTTGCACTGACGTGTTCTTAAAGATGTCTATTTGCCTTTCTAGGTGGAGGTCAGTATTGGCATCATCAGCAATTTACTGCCAACAAATGTGTATGGCATTTCCTATGAAGCCTGGCAGCATTATTGAATCTATGTGTAACAGCCAACCTATAATTTAGGTTCACTCTACTATTGGTTCATGACATTAAATTCTTTGCTCCTGACTGTTTCATGATTTCTATATTTGTTTATGTGCCAAGAGGATATTCGTTAAACCAGATATTTAGCAAAAACTCTACAAAAAAGTTTTGCTTATTTTAAACATGGCGTTTTGAAACTTTTCAGATTTTTCCCTTTGATGGGTTTGTTGTCTTCTGCTACAGGCAAGGTATGCTTACTTCTTCTCAGAGCACATGTTAAAATGCATTATCCTACATGGAGACAATGTGACTATTCTTGTCATTTTACTGATTTGGGACAAGGAAGTCTAAAGCAGAAAAATATTCCTGGGGGAGAATATTTTTATTCCTTGTACATTTAAACATGCTACTAGCAGTATCCTTGACCCTAAAATTTACACTTGAGTTTTTAGATGTGGATCATTTTGTGGGCTTGTTATTGAACTTTGGAGTCACAGCCTGTGCCCCAAGCCAGGTTCCATCACCTGTCTTCAATAAGTCAATCAAAAGAGCCAAATTTATAGTGGAAAGTAGAAAAAAGAGATTTATTCAGTGTGGACACATTGGGAAGATGGACAAAGAGAACCAATGATACCCCTCAAATCCATTTATTAAATAGAGACTCAAGGATATGTTTTGGTATTTCAATAATTATTTCAATTTTTTATGTTTCATTTCCTAAACATATCTCCTTAGTACTTAGAAGCATTTTAGAAATTTATGCATTGGTTTGAGTGAGAAATGCATATTATAGGCTCAAGCATCTGAACATTTGGCTGGTTGGTGGTGCTGTTTGGGGAGGATCATGGAATCTTCCGGAGCTGTGACCATGCTGGCGGAAGCACATCGCCGGGGTGTGCTTTGGGAGTTCGTATGCCTTACTTCCTGCTTTTTTCTCTGGGCATCTTTCAAGGGGCTGAAGATGTGAGCATTCAGCCTTTTGTTCCAGCCATTTGGCCACCATGCCTTCGGCCATAATGGACTCCTCTCTCTGGCACCATAAGCCAAACAAACTCTTCCTTCTGTAAGTTCCCTTGGTCATGGTGTTTTATCACAGCAACAGAAGAGTACTAATACATAAGTGCAAATAGGGATTTTTCCCTCCAGTATAGTACCACTTACAATGCCATGGAGAGGAAATGATAGCCTTATCTCTTACCTTTAGTAACTGGGTCTGCAAATTAAATTGGCAAAAGATAACATAATTAAGAGAAGAGGCAAGGGAGTGTCATTAATATTTTTAATTCTATAGGCCCTTGGACTTTACAAGGTGATGTCAAAACCTAAATGATTAAATATGGTATTTTTTGTACCATCTAAATAAAGGATGATGAATTGCAGAGAAGACTGAGACTAATGACTTTAGGCTCCTGGACCGGTAAGTGTTGGAAAAGTGGTAAGAAAAAATATGGAGGAAGCAGTGCTAGGTGTGGGCTGTTGTGGTACGGCTTGTAGAACTGCTCTTGGTATCACTGATTCTCAAGGAAGCGAGAGTCATTTTCTTCATCCTCATATGGGATGGAGAGAAAGTGTGAGCAGAGAGCTTCTCTTGTATTGTTGATTCTCTACTACCTTCAGCATGATTTCAGTGGTCTGTTCTATATCTTTCAAAATCATTGGTCAAAACCTCAGAACTGTTCTGGTAGCCATGTGGCCTAGAAAAAGGGATATCCTCAGGATTGGTCCTGGCTGGACATGCCCAGGCTTGTCCATCCCAGTAATCTGCCTTCAGTTCTGGCATGCCTTTTTCTTACTTCTCTTCCTGAAAGCAAAGCCAAAAGTTACAAATAATATGTCATCCGTGGTGTAATAGCTTCTGCCAGGATCGGGCCTGTATCATTTCATGTGAGGCTGCAGAAATGGTGCTGGGGGAAGGGAAGGAGAACAAGGCTGCTTTGGACTTCCTTAGGAACCAGAGATCATTCCACTAATACCCTGTTAGGAAGCCTAAAGTGCTATGACTCATTTCATTTTGGCTATTCACAATATAGGAAATTTCTTGGCTAGGAAGGAATTCCTTTCAAACTGCCAGTCTTCCCCACATGGCCCTCCCCCGCTCTGTCTGAATGGGTCGTTCTCTTTGCATAGACATTCTTGTGGGCTTAGCTGCTGTGTAACCTCCTTACCCCTCATTAATAATTTCCTGAGGCCAGTTTGTTATAAAGAAACATTGCAACATGGACAGCACGAGTGTGTATGTGTGTGTGTGTGTGTGTGTGTGTGTGTGTGTGTTTTCTCTTTATTGACCAACCAGAATGATATTAAGGCTCTAAAGAAAAAAAGCGAACATTAGGGTCCCCTCACTTCCTGTTCCATTACTTTTCATGTTAATCAAGAGCAGCAAACTCTTAGGCAGAAAATCCTGAATGCTTTTCAATTACTCTTCATTACTCCAGTGAAGTGGCTTAGTTTCTACATTATACACCTTTGAAATATTTGAGTGTTTAATGGAATAATCAAGCATCCTTCCAAGGCTTTGTAGTTATTAGGAAACCACAGAAAAATTGATCTTTTAGGGTCTCTTTTCTTAAAAAAAAAAAAAGAGATCATTTCTGGAAGAACTCATGAAGGGTATGGCTGTGTTTGGAAGGACTCTGGAGCTTTGCCCCTTTGCACTGTAATGCTTCTTCACTTTTCTCATATTTCTGCTACACACGCCATCCCTGAATTGAACCGCGGTTCAGTGACTGGCTAGCAGAGAAGTAACCCTCCCATTAGAAAGGCTCTGAATTATAGAGAGCTGTCATTACTCAGAGGATTCTAAGTGACCCAAATGCTACTTCCGCACTGGAAAGTGCATGCTCATTGCTCATGCTAACTGAACACACACACACACACACACACACACACACACACACACACAATGAAAACAGAGCTTAAATATTTTTACATATGGCTCCATAAGTATTTCCAGGAATATAGAAAGACTAAAGTGAGACACACTAAGCACTAGAAATGCAAATGTTTTCTTGATAAGGGCTAAGCAAGCAGTCAGTGATGGTCTTGATAGCCCTCTTCCCAAATACACTTAGTACTTCCTAAATCTTTTCTAGTAAGCTCACAGTGCTATTGCATTGAAACTAGTATTGTGTTAGTTTCTGAACCTTATTTAGAGAGTTGAGTGAGAGAAAATATGAGTGGCCTTTCCTTCTGCTCTAGCAGACAGCGTCTAAAACACAGGGTTTGGTGTTGGAAACCCAGGTCATGGATTCCTAAAGGAGGCCCTTTAGGGTTAAGATTTAGATTTGATTCTGACTTTTATCCCAGATGTGGCTACAGCTAGAGTATGAGTGTGGATGCCCAGTCCACACAGGGAATCCTCCTGACAATTATCTGTGTTGATTTTGGCACTTTACCAGATACACTGTTTTCATAAGGTGTAAGAGTTTTGTCTTAGAAGAAAACAGATAGCTGCCAACATTTGGCAACATATGGGGTTTCTTTTTTCCTTTTTTTAAGCTTAGGGGATAGTCTGTCCATCTTGTTCAATGAAGGAAAAGTCTTTCTGTGTGTGTGCGTGTGTGTGTGTGTGTGTGTGTGTGTGTGTATGTGTGCATGTGTGTTTATCACACAGGGTTCCCCTTTGGACACATGCTGGAAACATTGAAAATAAGCCAACAGTTGCACACCATTGGTCTTTGTTTAGACGAGTTGTGAAATGCAAATCATAAGAGAAATTGCTGGTTTTACAGATTATCTACAATATACCATCCAAAGTCTGCATTGGCTGACTACTTTCCTACTCTTCACATTTACTGAGACTAGCAGAGAAGGGAACAGACAATGAATTTGCCTTTTGAGATGTGATATGTGCCAATACATGTCTCTGACCAAAATAAGCTGCTTCAGTGCGATCCAAAGGCTGCCTGCTCACATTACCCTGCACAGACTTCTGTGTCTGTTTTGTGACTACTGTTTAGAAAATCATGAATAAAAAATTCTTTTAGAAGAATAAAGGAAATTCAGCCCTAAAGAGTACTATAGTGTTTATGGAAGAAGACCTACAGTTTTCATTTGTGACACTCTAAGTGTGTGGAAGGTTCATTTCAAGGGAACAGTTTGTTTTTTAAAAAATAGCGATAGGGATGGCTGTTTATTTGTCTTGTCTATGAATACATTTATACCTTAGTGAAGGGAACTGTTTGGGGCTGTCACCTCTCATTGATGTGTCTTCATGCAAAGAAATAAGCAGATGAGCAGCCTGGCCCTCCTCTTCCTCCCCTGCCTTTGCTCTTCAGCCCTCCCTGCACCTAGTGACTAGACCCACTGTTTGCCTGATCTGCCCTGGCACTAGTGATTTACAGTGCAGACTCACTGAGAGCGCTCTGCTGGCCTCTGACTGTCGAGATAGATGCTCACCCTACCTGCCTTCTCCTTCTCAAGCTGAGTCTGGGGTTCCTTCCTTTCCTTCCTCAAGTGACATCTAACACGGTTCCCAGTGTTCTTAAGGCAGAAGATGCACTTATTTGTACTCTGGATGTTTTCAGATTTAGGGAGTCTAGAAATACGAAGACACAACCTGGAAGTGACTTAGACATCGCTGTTCCATGTCCAGCCCGCCCAGCTGGTAGAAGTGAGGCCCTTCTGAAAGTGGTGAGGTCACATTTTTTACTCATGCAGACAGTGGCTGGCAGCAGGGCCGGAACACAAAGCGGGCTCTTGTCTGATGGCTTTATCATGATGTGCATTTCTGTTTGTGTGGTCTTGATGACGGAGAATTAAAAAACCCTTTGTATAGGAAAATATTTTAAATAAATAAATGTCACCCGTTGTGCTGAGAGAACACAGTAGCTCTTCCTTTCATGACCTTGGTAGATTTGAGCTCCCTGGTACCTCAGGAAGGGGAGTTGTTTCTCAACGAATAACACTTGATATTTTGTTCATTAAATGCAAAGTAATGCCAAACCTTTCCTTTACCACAGAGTGAACACTTTGCTCTAGAGAATGTTTGCTTACTGTTTTCATTGACGAGTAAAAGTCAACCTGGGTGAAGTATTGGTTAGTGTACTCTGCAGTATTTATGCATTTTAGTTTATAAATTTCTGGCCCTCAGCTTACTTTGTTTACTATAATGCTGTAAAAACCAGAGCTGCTGTTTTTCCTCAGTCGGATCATGTATTTCACATTTTACACAGACAAGGAATATTTCAGCATTTCAGATTTCCCTATTTTCAAAATGTCTTCTTCCACACCTTCCATGCCAGACATGAGTTAAGCAGTACTTTCTGGTAGACACCATATTCTGTGGAATTTTACAAACAGAGTCTTGGTTTGGATACGAAGCTTCCATCCCAAAGGCTCATGTTCTGCCTGATTGATTTCTAGTGTTTCTGGAGCTTCTGGAAACTTCAGAATTGGGGGTCTAGTTGTAGGAAGTAGGCACTGGGGACAGGACTTTGGGACCATACCGGGTTTCCAGTCGCTTCCTTGTTCTTTTGTGTGTTGACCATAGAATGAAGAACGTCCTCCATAAGCTCCGCTACTCTGATGTTTTACCCAAACACAGGAGGTCAGATCCACAGAGCCAGTCAGTCATGTACTGAAATTTCTAAAATTCTGAGGGAAAATTAATCTTTCTTCTTTTTTAAGCTGTTTCATTGGTCATTGCAATAGAGGCTAACAACACGGTTACTTTTGTGATTTTTTCATATTAATATATATTTAAAATAAATACTCTATATTTTACAGAAAAAAAATCAAGGCTTAAACATAAGCGTCTAGTTGTAGGAATGATAAGTATTGCCAAAGCAAATAAACAGGAGAAAGTAGAATATGGATCTTGGCTTGCGAGTTCTCGTTCAGTAGCTGATGTATAGAAGATGGGATTGGCTCTAAAAGAGAAGGCTGAGAGCTTTATGCTATAAGCCCTGTAAAGTGACTTAGTCACAGGAGGCTCATGAGTGAGCAGCGTCTCGGAGAGGAGAGGGACTGCTGCTGCAGTGGGTATTTTCAGATGAGAATTGAAACTAGACTGCTGAGTCTCTGTGGTCATTAAAATTCCCAAGGTGCTTTCTGCAAGATTTTGAGTTTTTAGCTAGCACCCTGACCAGATGAGTGATTGCTCTGTCAAGTGCCCTGCGGTCTTGTTTGTAGGGGGTCATTGCGTCTGATCTCCTGGAGTTGAACCATCACGTTTGAGGGGAGAACCATGTCTTTAATTAACAAGTTTGTGTATATATCATGGGTGCTCTTGCTTTGGAAAAGAGGTAGTGGTTTGTTTAGTATCTAAAAAGCAAAGCTCTTTTTTCTTTAAATCTTGCATTTTTGTTTTATATTCTCATTCAGGAGAAGGCATATCACTCTCTTATTTCTTCCTACTGTTATATTTCACGTCATAATGACTGTTATACATTTCTGCAGACTTTCAAAGGGATTCCACCATCTTCTATTCATTTATTCTTTCAACAAATATCTGCAAATTGCTCATGTAGTAAGCTCTAGTAGGGTGCATAGATGGTACAGCAGCATGCAGAATGCATGAAGCCTGCCCTGGAATTCACTTCCTAGTGAGTGGAAAGAAAAATAGCTAAACCATTCATATGGTGAGAGATGGATCTCTGTGTTGGGGATGGGAAGGGTAAAGGTTGCTGTTGAAGTCTGATGAAGGTTCCATAGGACCTACTGAGCATAGGTTGTAGAGATAGGAAAGAAGGCCTTGATATACAGAGATGAAACACAGTGCAAAGGCCCTGGGGCCTTCCTGGCACAACTGCAAATCAGCAAAGTGGATAGTGTTCTGGAATGGGGTAAAGAGATGAGAGGTGGGTTTTCCTTTGCAGCGACACACTACCCGCACAGGAATGAAGCAGGTCAGGGGCCATGTTCTGAAATTAGAGCTACTGAAATTTGTGCATAGACTAGTACAGGGAAGTGAGTGGATTGTAAGGGTGAGACTGGAACACCCTTCTACAGGTTTTATCTTTAGGTCACATGTTAATTTTCCTGCCTTGATGAGTTGTAACATTGAAATGTGAAATTGAAATACAGATTAGTGATGAATTTTACTCTTTGTTTTCAATCAGGATCAGCAATCATGTGAGTGAATCAGTAGGAAAGATTTGCTGCTTTGGAAGAATATTATAATACCCTTGCTAAGTGGAGCTGTGTGTGTTTTTCAAACAATATGCTAGCTCTGCATCTGTGCTCTTTGCACTCACTGATGCTTTTAATCATTACCGACAAAGATCAGATCAGAACTGCAAGTATTATTCCCAGTTCGAGAAGAGTGGAAGCCACTAGGCTAGTGGCTGAGCAGGACACAGACGTGGTCTGAGGCTCCATCAGGTCCTTTCTCCCTATGTCTCATTATATCCTAAGAGCACACTGACTGGATAGTGTTGATCTTTCTGTTATCTGCAATGTGCTATGTAAACTTACATGTTTTATAGTTTCGTGTCTTATATGGAGAAAGACATTAAGTATTCTTAAATATCTATTGTTGATTCCTACTAACACTGTAACACTATGTATTTGTTTTAAGGGAAAACTTGGGTATTTGGGATAAGAAGAATTTATGACTGGATAAAAGGTTGAATATAAAATCTAACAGTGAAAACTAGAATGGTATATATATATATTCTGGCTGACCTCTTAGTTATATGGTCTTTATTTAATCTTTGTAAGTGACCTGATTTGTAACATTTAAAAATTAAGACTACTTCACTGTGACTCTTATAAAAATGCCTTATCTGATTAATAAGTATAGAAATTCCTAAAACCAAATTAGATGGAAAGAAAAGGTAAGTAATGAAAGTTCATTCAGTAAATAATTTTTATGCATTTCAAGTCAAGATTGGACTGGTCATTGAGATTCTGAATCTTGTTACTGTTAATATATTCATCCTGGGCTGGCCAGGTGGCTTAGTTGCTCAGAGTGCTTGCTTTGTAAGCCTGACAACTGAATTTGATCCCCGAATGCTACAGTGGAAGGAGAGAACTGACTCCTGAAAGTTGACCTCTCACCCCCCAAAATGGGTCTTGGCGCATGTGGTTGTGTATGTTTGCATACTCACATACGATAATAAGAAAAATAATAAAATAAAATAAAATAAAATGATGCTGATTCAGCCTCAGTAGGCTTGAGGTAGGGCCAGAGGGTCTGTATTGTAGCAAGCTAATGTGATACTGAAGTTGCTGGTCTGTGCACCATTCCTCAGCTGATAAGGATATAGCAAAATAGGCATATGAAGAAGTCAGTGACAGTGAATACCAGGAAGCCAGCAGCAGAAATGTGGACTGAACTCCATGGATGAAATGAACCCACCTTCATGGGAGCCACTTCTGATTTGTGCTATAGATTTATCTGCCTTATTGGACATGGCGTCAGACTGCTTCTTCTCACAGGTTAGCCGTAAAAAGACGTGGCCAGAGCACTGAAGCATTAGTAGTCAGATTGACTCCTGGCCTGGAAAGCCATCAGGCAGCATGTTTCAATGCAGGGCTTCTTAAACTTTTTCCAGTTAGGACCTCTTTGCCCTGAGAAATGTTTATATGACCCTAAGTACACAGGTTTCGAAAACAGGTATACAACTCAGTCATATACTGATAAAAATCACAAGGAAATTTAATATAATATTTTCATATATGTATAATTTTATGATTAACTAAAGACAAACATGTTTGCAGACTAGTGGGATGAATGTACTTGGTTGTTTTTACATAGAGAGTTACATCTTAGCTGAATATTTGGTACTGCAGAATACGGAGCATCTTCAATGTTTTTCTAAGTTGATCTCTTGGTGTTTTAGAATCATGAGTGATGAGACAGCCACTTCCAATAAATATGTAATATAAAATGACTGAAGAGTTTCTGGGGAGTTAGCTCAGTGGGTTGAATAGTTGTTGTGTAAAGATGAGGACCAGACTTCGGAACCCCAACATCCACATAAAAATCAGGGCAAATTGATACACACTTGTAACCCCAGTACTGAGAGGTTGCAACAGATGGATCTAGTTTAGCTGAAATGGCAAGCTACTGATTCCGTAAGAGACTGTGTCTCAAAAAATAAGGCGGAGGCAGGGGCTGCAGATATTAAGAGCACTGGCTGCTCTCGCAGAGGACCCAGGTTCGGTTCCCAGCATCTATATGGTGGCCAGCAAAGTCTGAAACTCCATTCATGCCCTCTTTTGACATCCATGGACATTGTGTGACATGAGTACACTTCCATACATGCAGGCAATACACATACACATAAAATTAAAAACAAATAAAATATTTTTTAAAGTAAGTTGGAGAGTGATAGAAGGGACATTCTGACATCAAACTCTGGCCTCCAAATGTAGTTATGTCGAGTATATCTATACATGTGCACCCACAAATACAGCACAAACACCACACACACACACACACACACACTGGCTGAAGTATTTTTAGACCATTTGAAATTGCTGGAAAATTTGTCCTGATGTGTTATGAAACTCAGGTCAGTAACTGAAAAAGAAATTCTTAAAATCAAACATTCAAATATTTCCAAAGGTATACTAATTAGATACTCGTTGAGAAATGAAGTTTAAAAAGTTAAAAAGTTTTCTTAATTAAACTGTTATGTCTCTATCAAAGCAGTAAAAGCACTACAATTTATAACACACCATGCAGTAGTCTGGAATATGAGCAGAGATACTTCAGGCAACATTTTTTTAGTGCTGGGTGGTGTGATAGCATACAGAATACAAGGTGTGTAAAATGTGTGTTTGGAACCA
The DNA here is from genome assembly GCA_035773235.1 of Eospalax fontanierii. Lineage (NCBI taxonomy): Eukaryota > Metazoa > Chordata > Mammalia > Rodentia > Spalacidae > Eospalax > Eospalax fontanierii. Next base: position 40,529,001 of record CM069548.1, on the reverse strand, counting down.
AGACTGCAATGAAGTCATTCAATGCAACATGGGTGAGTACTGCCATGAACACCTGTATTTATTTCACATTTGATTCTGACTTTTATGTTTGTTTGTTGGTAGTGTATTTAGAATCTTTTACTGTTGATACATTTTTCATGAGGCCTACATCCATTTTTGGGGGGGGGGCTACTTAAAAGCTGTGTCCTAGAGGCACTTCTCCCAATGGAAGAGTGATCAGTTAGATGATTGACTGCCAGAATTCATCTTGTCTTGGGATGGGAAAAGCCAAGCACTAACCAGCAGAGAATAATAATCTGAGAACTCGGTGACTGGTGTCAGTCTAATGTGTTTTGCTGAATAGAAATCTCAGACTTCTGTCAGAGTTTTAAAGGAACACAGTCACCTTTGCACTCACATCTTTGAGTGTTTTCTGATCATGTCATCCTGGCATTGCAGTTACATACATGTACACATACATGCTCAGTAACATACACCTCCAGCATACAATGGTTGCTTATAATTTGCAGTTATTTTTACTGTCTGTTCATTTCAGAGAAGTTTTGAAAAGACCCTTCTAAGTTACTAAGCACTGAAGTGTAAGCCTGTTGTTTCTGACGACAAAGGAATTCTTTTTTTTTTTTTCCTTCAATTTTTATGCAGTTGTAGTGTTACTATAAAGAAGAATCTATCTATGGAAAATGTGATTTCTGTTCTCCCAAGGAATCTTTTTAAAAATATTTTTATTTATTATTTTATTTTATGTATGAATGTTTTACCTGTATGTATGTCAAGTGTATTACATGTGTGCAATGCCAGACAGAGGCCAGAAGAGGGTGATGGATCTCCTAGAACTGGAGTTACAGATCCTGGTTATCTGCCATGTGGGTGCTGGGAATCCAACCTAGGTCTGTTGGAAGAACGAGTATTCTGAACCTATGAGCCATCTATCCAGCAGCCCCTCCTAGGGAACCTTAAAGGCTTATTTTCGAAAATTTCTAAAGTTGGCACATGTTAGAATGTAGTAATTCCATTCTCTCTGTCGTGTGTGTGTGTGTGTGTGTGTGTGTGTGTGTCTACCATGTAAGAAAGCACATTAGCTCTTAGACAAAAAAAAAAAAAATTCTAGAGTTTTTGAACACCGTTTGGTTTGAGCCCTAGGACTCTCCTGTGCTGGCCTTCAGGAGTGCCTGTGAGCACAGAGGAATGTCATGCATTTATACTTGTGTAAATAAGACCCTGTGTGCTTTCCACTGAGACCATGCAAGCAGTCCTTTTATGGTCAAGTGGGGGTTTCCCTCTGAAGCCTTCAAGCAGATCACAGGACTGCACATTCTAGTGTATCTTTGATACTTTCTAGAAGAATGGATTCACAATCTGTCTCTCTTTTGTAAAATCTTGCATATGTTTTTGGCATATTTGACTTTATTTTCTAAAAGAACATTTAGGCGCTAATGAGGGTTTCATGGAGACAGTCTAATTCTTTTTATTTTATTCTTTTAAAGCCATCTCTGTTTGTCTTTAATTTTGTTAATAGATTCCATTTTCTATGCCTCATCTCATCTAAGTGCTTCACACTGATCTCCAGCATTGTTCCTTCCCTTCAAGGAATGTATGCTGTCTTGCTTTATTGGTTAGGTAACATGATTTCAGTGTGAAATGCCCCCACATGCTCATGTTTTGAACCTTCAGTCTCCATCTTGTGGTGCTATTTTGAAGACTATCATGCAGTTAGGAGGTGGAGCCTGATTGTTATTAAGGTTATTAATATAGGCATAATTCCACAACCTCAGAGAAGATGCATAAGCCTTACAAGATTTAAGTCTGTAACCTCTGAAACTTTTCAGAATATTTGGAAATATACTAAAGTACTTTGAGAGTGGAGGCTGTCTTGAAATTAGAAAACAGTTGCTTTCCTGTAATAATAAGATGGTTTTCTTAGTGGTTCCTTGACTGCAAATCAGTAGTTTTTAGCTATATGCACATTAAAGTTGTTACATTTATTTATTTGTTTATCTATAGACTTGTTTATTTATATGTGTGTGTGTATCTGTATATGGATGTGGGTTCACTTGTGCATGGTGTGTGGTGTGTTTGTTGCAGATAGAGAGAGGGAAGAAGGGAGAAGGGAAGAAAAGAGAGAGAGCACAAGTGGGGAATTGAGCTTATATACTCTACTTAGAATAAATGAAGGAAAAGGCCGGGATTGGTAGGCCTTGGAGATCAAACATAAGTCCTCAAGGTTGGTGAGAAATTCTTTTACTCATCGAGCCATCTCGCTGGGCCTCAGTATGTCTTTTTATAATCCATACTTTCTAGCACTATAAAGAACTTTCTAATGAAAATAGTTTGTCTTGATTATTAATTGCTAGCTATAGATATGGTATGAAAATGAAAAACAAGTCATTTGGCATTTATTATAATTAGGAAAGAATGCTTCTAGAGAGTTGTATTGCCCGCCAACTGCATAACTTCCTTTCCGTTAGTAAGAAACAGCTTTGCATGTGATAGACCCAAGCAGTTACATTCCCATCCAGTTCTGCCTTCTGTCTGCATAATACTGTGTCCTTTCTAGCAGTTTTGTATCATAGAGTTAATAATTAGGGAGTACAGTTAGCCGTAGACTTGAAATAATCATGCTTAAAATTAAGTATTCTTAGGAGGATATGCTCATTTAATTTCTTTGCTGTATTTATTTTTATGTGTATAAGTATTTTGTCTTCACGTAAGTGTATTGCATTCATGCAATGCCTATGGAAGCCAGAGAAGGTGTCAGATCCCCTGGAACTGGAATTATGGATGATTGTTAGCTGCCGTGTGGGTACTGGGAATTGAATCCAATTCCTCTGCAAGAGCAGCCAGTGATCTTAACCACTGAGCCATCTCTCCAGCCCCATTTAATTTCTTCTGAAGACACATTTATTGCAACACGACTTGAGAGGTATGTGATGTAAATAAGCCACAATTTGAATATCTGATGCTAAGAACTTTGCTTCTTATATTTCATTTGCCCAGAGTATAGGTCTCACATCACTTCTTCATTGCTACTGAACCAAACAAGGTGTTTTCTTTCAGCTAAAGTTGTGTGGATCTGTTCTCCAAGTTATCTTTGATAAGCCTACTTTTATTTCTTGGCTTTATGGAAGAAAATTCAGGCAGTTCTCACTTGCTGCTTGCTGACTGACGGATTTTCTTTCATGTAGGGAGGAACCTGCCTGTTTCTTCTTGTTCCTATATCTGAGTCAGTGAATTATTTTTCTAATGAGTTCACATTGTTCATTATGTCAGTAGTACAAGTTTGCACATAATGTTATTATATAATGTAAGATGATATTTGGAACCAGAAAAAACACATAACACAAAAGTGGTGATGTAATGTCTGCAGTAGAGGTTGGGTAGGGTGAAAGTGTGGCAACCTTTGTCTAAAATCTAGTGATATGTTGATTGAAGATTAAAAGGTTTTCAGTTAATAGTATGGGCATTAATTTTATTCATCCAGAGGCCGAGAGAGAAAGTATTTTATTCAAGGGCAGCATTCAACCGGAAATTTTAGATTTCAAGGGTGGGCTTAATCTACATTATATTTGACATGTACTTATAGGAATTCTATTCTAATATTGGATAAGCATGCATTTTTTTCTATCTCAAATCAATATGATTTAAAAATTTTAAATTATTGTATGTAGTTTAATCTCTAATCTGTATTTTCTGAGTATTGAAAAATATTAAGTAAGTTGCACTCACATTATTAATAGTCTATTAGTGTATTTGTAGTGTTTTTACATGTGCTCATTGGGACATCATTAATTATGCAGATCATTGATCATTTTGAGATTTTTCTTCTGAATAAAAATGTCTAAAACTTACTTGCAAATAAGTGTTTAATATGCTCTTCTTACATATAATTTTGCAGTTTATCCAATTTATTTTTAAAAGAAAATAAGGTTTCACATGTGTGTTACTTCAAAATCTGCCTTGTTCACTGTACAAAATTTTCAGTGTTTTCCTGTATAAAGTCCTGTTATTGTTAGTGGCTCCCCAACTCTTTTAAGTTATTTGATAAGCTAGAAACCTGTGGAACTTTTCTTCCTCTTATAAAAATTTATAAAGAAAATATATTATGTGAAGTGTTCCCCGTGTCTGTACTATAAATTTCTCTGTGTAAGTATCCAGATTGCTTTAATTCATAACTGTGCCACAGAAATCTAGCCTCTGGAAATAAATTTTGTTCAATCAGCACCTTATGGTTAGCCAGGAAGATTGCTTTAAATATGGATATTACAAACACTCTATACTGATACTTTAGGCATTGCACACCTTTTTGTATATCTTCCTATGTGGTTCACTAGATTGCTTTCTACAAGTCCAAATTTTACTTTTCAGAATATGTTTGAGGTATTTTACATACTGCCTTAAAACAATAAGAACCAAGAGAATAACATTTTTCTTTTATTTGGTAGAATTTTAAAATATTTTCCTGCTTGATGAATTTAGTATATGAATTAAGTTGTAGATATGTTAAATTAACATTAAATAAATAATCACTATATGATTAAAATTGGAAAGAATTTTCTGACCTTGGTTTTGTGTCTATCACAACTTTTCTTCATACCCGGAGCAAGTTGCCACTAAAAGATGTATTGTTCAACAAATATGAGAGATTATATGTTGGTGCTAGAGAGAAATATTATTTAATAAGTTCAGAGTCTAAAAACCATTTTTTCCCACCATGGCCAAGAAGGAAGACATGAGTTTCTCATTTTTCCCTTGCTTAAATAGTTTCTTGTATTCTTTAGGCTTCATTATGGGGGGGCTTGCAGTGGAGAGACAATAGTTATCTAATTCCGTGGAGAGGCTTATGAATTCTGATTCTTGAGAAGCAGTCAGATGCTTTAAGTGATCATATTCCAAAGATACTATGTCATCTTTCCATTGGAAATTTCCTTTGTGACTGTGCTTTTAAGGGCCATGAGTTTATTGTTTCCAGATTTCTGTTTCTACGACATATCTCACCTTTGCCATTTACTGTCATGTCCATGTGCCTGTTAGTCATACTGTGTGGACCCTCCCTTGAGTATCTCAATTTTTGACGTGCTCCAGATCGATCTTCCTACATAATTTCCCAATGTGGTTCTTCTTTTGAATCCTACTGTGCAGCACAAAATAATATTTTCACCAAATTGTTCACTTCAGAAGTCTGTACCTCTCTGATCTCCATTCCTATATTTAAGTGTTTCCAGAATTCCTCGTTCTTATTGCCTGTATATCAAGCCTTCTTTTGTCCCTCTGTTGCTTAGTTTCTGACATTACAGTGATCCTGGAGCACGACCGTCACCTTTGTGTCTCTGTCCTTCCTGTGTTCCTGTGCAGCCATCCCATAGGCCGGCACTGCTCAGCCCTGTCATCTCCCAAGTATTCCACAGCTGTCATTTGCCTTTTGGGTGAAATCTAAGTTCCACTCCTCAGGGCAATTTTCCAGTGAGTCTTCTTTTTAGTCTTCTTCCATTCCCCACTCATGATGGACATTTTGACCTAAAATATGTAGATGACAAAAAGGCTGCTTTATTTTTCTCTGTAGAAACTGTTTATTAATGCAAAATAAGTCTCATTTAACCAGTTGATTGTACATGCTCTGCCCCTCCCTTGAATAGTGGCTGGTCTTGGGATGGCAGTTGTGAAGAAGAAAGACCTTCCATATAGAGGAAATTCTCTTTTCCAGGTTTGTGGAACCCAAATTCTAACCATTCTTGTGCTGCCTTTTCTTGGTAATTTTTTTTTGAATTTTTCTTCATCTCATACAAAACATTTTTATCATCTTTATAGCCCCTTCCCCAGTGGCACCCCATGACTCCCCCTCCTCATTGGAAGTCATGCATTCCATCACCGGGTCAAGTTAGTGTTCTGAGCTGTCCCTCAGTGCACGTTCATCCTCTGTGGTCTAATCAGTCTAGCTTTTACATATTCCCCAGGGAAATGGTTTGGATCCCAGACAGCTTTAAAAACTGTTATTCAACCTTTTGAGATGATAAGTACCTAGATTTACTGGAATGATGCAGCAGAGTGATAGTATGTTATAGTCAGTATACAGCGGACCGCTTGCAGCATTAGCTGAAGTTAGTCAGAGAGCAGTGATTTATATTTTACCATTTCTCTTCAATGACTTGGTCTTCTTTTTGTGCTACAATAGGAAGAGGAATGACACTGTTTTAAAAAACACCTTCTGTTACCTGCTGTAAGCCAGCATTCTCGTGTTTAGGAGCACTAGAGAGGACTTCAGATCTTTACTTGGGGGCCCATTTTAAATTGCAATTTTATCTATTATATATTTATTTATTCATGTGTGTTTTGCCAGCATGTATGTAAGTGCATCCATGTCCTGCAATGCCTGTGGAGGCCAGAGAGGGCATCAGATCCTCTGGAACTAGAAATGCAGACAGTTGTTAGCTGCTGTATATAGGTTCTGGGAACCGAACCAGGTCCTCTGCAAGAGTAGCCAGTGCTCTTAACCTAGGAGTCATCACTCTAGCTCCTAAATTGGGAATTTATTGATAAAAATAAAGAATACAGCGTCCAGTACTAAGTGTCCTGCAAAACGGGCAATTATTTGCAATATGAGACCGAAAAGGAGGCGGGGCACCCTCAGCAGATTGTTGGATAGTGTCTGGGAACATTTACTGGGAACAATATTGCCCTGGGTGACCAAAATTTTTGTCATTCACTCTTGTGTGTTCATATGTGCTAAGGACCACAAATGGTGCTGCCTACTAGGGTATTATTCTAGGAATAATACAAAAAAATTTACCAGTAGGCATTCCCAAACACAGAATCTCAGAGTAAAGAGTCAATAATCTAGTAGATCCAGATACTTTATGAACTACAGTAACACAATATGAAGAATGAGATAAGTTCTGAGAAATGTGTATTTTGGGGTGATTTCAATTTGAAAACTCATAGAGAGTGCTGGTGCAGTCCTAGATGGTTTCTTTCAGGGTCTCCATCCAGCCTGTTATGCAGGTGAGAGACCTGGTCAACGGTGGTGGGAGGGGGCTGCTGGTGTTCTGTTTTACATGCACTGCTTTACAATACGCTCTTCTTTAAGGAGGAAGAGTATAGACTATATTAATGTAAAATATAGAAAATATTCAAGTTTATCACCAAGCATTATATGCTGCATATCCTACACTTGAACAAGATTTAATTTCTTATTTGGTAACAGAGACATATCTAATACAAGCCAGCATTTCATTCACTCTATTTCACTGAAGTCTTTAAAAAGCCCTGTGAATTGCCTGGTGTTCTTGTGTGGGTGAGAAAACCCTAAGTCAGAGATCCTATGGAATTTGCCCCAGGTCCTACAGTCTTGTGGAAAGGGTCAGGGTTCTGCTCTCCACAGCCTGATTCTTCCATGTGACACCTTCATTCTTTGAGCACAGAGTGTATTCGTCTCAGATTTGCTTCTGTTAACTAGGTAAGATAAATATGCCTATTTTGATTTTTGAAATCTAAATTTAAGTACATACATTTATAAATTTTTAAAAATACTCTAAAGAATGTAATTGAAAGGGATCGGTGGTGAACACCTGTAATGCCAGCACTGGGGAGTGGAGCAGGAGGATTAGAAGTTCAAGGTCATCCTGGGCTACACAGGGACCTCCAGGCTGACCTAAGATACATGAGACCCTGTCTCAAAAACAAATGGGGCTGGAGAGATGACTCAAAGCACTTGTTCTTGCAGAGCACCAGAGTTCAGTTCCCTGAAACCGTGTCAGGGGACACACACTTGCCTGTAGCTCCAGCCCCAGGGCATCTGACATCCTCTTCTGTCCTTAGTGAGTGTAAATACACACACACACACACACACACACACACACTAATCCCAAGTGGTCAGTCCTAAACACATGTACATAGGAGCACCACTAAATGGATTCAGTGCATTATGTATGTATATTTATAAATATATATATATATATATATATGTATATGTAACAAGAATAATAAAAAAGGACAAAAATTGAGAGGGAGTATGTGTGGGGAAACGTGGGGAGAGTTGGAGGGAGCTGTGAGAGGAGTAGAAATGACACAAATATAAAATACCCCCCCCCAAAAACATTAAAAAAGAAAAATTAGAAAAGAAAACAAAAACAATAGAAGTTTTAGGAAATGAGAAGATAAACTCAACGGAGTTTGGGTCCTGATCAAAACAAAGCTTACTACATGTTACTGAGTAGATTAAATTTGTATAATATTAATAAGTAAACATCTTTTATCTCTTTTATTTATATGTTTTCTAAAAAATTTAAGCTATTTTTAAAACAAAATCGTCTGCTATAAAAGTCATGAACAGGTGTTGTAGATGCTTTTAAAATGTTGATGAAATATACTTTTACGAGGAGTGTTGGAGCAATTTCCAAGGGGAAGATTCTAAAATAAAACTTGAAAGCACACTCCATTACCTGAAAGTTTTCTGTTCACCAGATGTAGTCTAAAAGAAAAAGAGAACTCCAATAAATGTAATGTTTAAAAATCCATACAGAGATCTATTCCACTGTAAGTATAAACCATAATTCTGAATAAATATCTCCACTTTACTCTAAGAGGATGGTTAGCATAGCTAATGTCTGGGTGGTCCAAGGCTGCAGAGGACTGGAGCATGCATGAGTCAGGGCTAGCAGGCTTCCTTTCTAATGTGCCAGCCTTACATTTGCTCAGTCTTGACCTTGATCATTGCAGCACATAAACAGTTAAGGTACAATGCATTTGGGGTTACTGTGGGTCCTTGTTCTAGGAAAGCTGGGAGGGAACTACTAGTGACCCACCCTACCAGAGAGTCAACCTGTCAGGTGTCCAGAAGCACATGCAGTAATCAGAGGTGAGTGCAAGCCTGGGGCAGATCTGCCTTTGTGGATCTTTGCCTGTAACTTAGATTTCCTTCTCAGCAGGACTAGCACACTCTGTCCTGTAGCTCAAGGCACATCTAACTCTCTCTGTGCTGTTGCTGCTCCGCTGTCTTTTCAGAAGCTCTGTGTTTGCCTTCAGAAGGAAAGACAAAAAAGTTTGAGTAATAGGAATTATTTGCTATTTTACTCAGCACACGAAAGGATCCGTGTTTACTGGTTTCAGATTCCAAAGGTCAAAATTCTAAGGCTGTCCTCTCCTTTGCTTCCACAGCTTTTGTCAGTTTTTTTCTGTTCAGAACAATTTTCCTATATCTCATACATTTTAGATTACCACTCTTCACCTCCAGCAAAAAATAGCAGAAGATGGTAAAATTTAGCCCTGGGATTATTGGGTACAGAAATTAAACCCCAAATAAAATAGCAATGGATACTAAACCAGACTGAAATTCATGTATAATAAAGCTATGAACCTATATTCTTGGTAGGTAATTATCTTATGGGGCAGGAGAGATAGCTTAAGAGCACTAGCTGCTCTTGCATAAGACCTGGCTGGGTTTGATACTTAGCACCCACAGGGAGGTTACCAACTGTCTGTAACTCCAGTTCCGGGAAATCCAATGCTCTTGCCCTCTTCTGACCTCCACTGGCATTGCAGGACCCAGGTATGCTTACATACATGCAGGCAATAAACTCATACACATAAAATAAAAATAGTAAATAAAATAGTTAAGAAATAATTATCTTACTGTTAATAATTTAGGCAAGGTGTTATAGCTTTCTAACCGAGTTTTATTCTTTCTTTATGATTATATAGTTGTTGCAAAGCAAGGCTGAAATAAAATATCTTTTAAGATTCTGTAAACAGCTGGGCATGGTTCTGTATGCCTTTTATCCCAGCACTCTGGAGGCAGAGGTAGGTCGATCTTTGTGTGTTGGAGGCCAGCCTGGTCTACATTGAGAGTTCCAGGCCATCTGGGGCTACTGGCAGACCCTGTCTCAAAGAACAAACAAACAAACGAACAACAAAGATCCTATAAGCTATGTATTGTCTACTTTCCTTCCTTCCTCCAAATCACTCATGGGAGGATTTGTTGGGCAAATCTTTCATTGATCAGATTAAAAATGGTATTGCTTTATCTTAAGCCAGTGATCTGCAATTCTTTCAGCTCCTGGAGCTTGGAAATTTTTTTTCTTTTGCATGAGTTTTGCTTGTTTTAAAATTCTGTTCTATTTGTCTAACTGGGGGATAAAAGCTTTATTAGCAATGAGATTGAACTATACACGATTCTGTAAAATAAATTTACTTTTGAATGAGATCATCTTCTAAAATTATAATATAAAGATAATCTTTTCAATTTGCATTCAGTGTGTGCAGGTTTCCCAGCGTCTCCTGAGAATTTTTAGAGATGTGTGAATCTAGAGGCCAACTGAAGGAGTGACTGAACCAGTTCATTTGGTTTACAACCATAATTTAGTGACTGCCTATTTGGTATTCTAACATCTGGCATATCACCATATGTGACCTGAGGAGTTTTTTCCAATGTCTCTACTTGTGTGGGCCTTGGAGCATGGCTTTATGCTTCTCAGGACATTGCAAGTTCTGGCTTGTCAACACTGATATCATCAAAGGGCCGTTTGAAATGTAGGAAAGGAAACTTGTGAAACCCCAGATTTAAGTGTTATCAACTCTTCTTAATATCACAGGCATAAGACAGTTGAAGAAACCACGGGGTCTTTTCCTTTCTGCTTGGCACAGATGTTGAACACTGACTCTACTTTGTTATTAGCTGACCTGAGTTAACCCTATTGAATAGTGAACCCCTTCCTGATGGAGGAAGAAGGGGAAGAAGATTTTTGTCTTGGGATAATTCCTTTGTGTTTGATGCTGAGAAACTAAAAGACTAGAGATCTTAATCTGCAAATACCGTGCAGCATGACCAGTTGTGTTTTAAACTGGAGAATAGTTCTGTGGTTTTACTACTTTTTAAATGAAAAACTGATTTTATGAACTATGAATTGTTTTGATAAGACATTCTCCTCCTCTTCCTCCTTTTTACTCCCCAGCTGGCATCTCCCTGAGGTAAATTCCTTGTTGTTTGCCTCTTCTATTTCTCCTAAGATGCTGCTCATGGATTTATTGAGAGATCATTTTCTACTTCTCCTTTTGGAAATCCAGGAGGATTCTTTAAGTTCATGGGTTCTCTTTTATTCTTTTGCTTGGCTCTCTTGGATGTGTGCTCCTGTAATGTGGACATGACTGTCTTCATCACAGCCACACTACAAGTGAGGAGATGATGGCTCACTCAGTCAAGTGCTTTCTGCATACACAGAAGGACCTGACTTTGATTAATACAGCCACCAAGCAAAAGCCTGGGTGGAGTGGAGCAGTAGTGCCTGTAAACATCACTGCAGAATTGGAGACAGGGAATCTTTAAGGCTCACTGGCCATCCAGTTTAGTTGAATTGGAGAACACTAGGTTTAGCGAGAGAAACTGTCTCAAAAATTAGGTGATGACCAGTGGAGTAAGACATCTCATGTTGACAACCTCCACATGTGTGTGCACGTGTATGCACACACGTTGTAAGCCCAGGCACATGAACATGAACACCTACATACAACCCTCTCAAATAAATAAATGAATAAACAAACAAACCACCCTAGAGATACACTTAGTTCTTTAGTAACTATAAACTCTTTTATTATGATAAAGGGGGGAAACCTTTTGTCAGCAGCATTTTGTAGGAAGTCTATTGTGCCACATTCTATTCTTCAAGAGTTGTGTGCTATCAACTCTTCAAAGGCTACCATACAAGCATGTTTCTCAGAGCTGCCTAAAGAGTGTAAAAAAGAAACTCAACCAGTGGATTGAAATGGAAGGACACCTAAAGTGACAAGTGGAAGCATGCCACAGGGTACGAAGTCTCTTTGTGCTCTGTGCATTCATCTGACGCCTCTGTGACCATTTGGGCCCCATTCATTCTTCTGGTCAGTTGACCCCTTGTACTTTACTGATCAGCCAACTATTCTGAGCTTGTCTTTCATCTTTTTCTTACCCAACAAGGTCTTTTCCTTTTCTTTTGTCCTGATCTACTAATTGTATCCTTGGATGCATATTATAGATCTATGTGCTATTCATGAGATTTCAGTCTTTAGGAATAAAATTGTGTAGCTGAAAAGGTGCTGGTCAGTGACTCATAGAGCGGCAACATATAAACAAACTAGCGTAAGTGGGAAGAGAACATCTAAATCCTGATGGTTGATCATAGTTCCTCAGTACAGAGGAAGATGATAGTGTGTAAACTGAAAGACAGACATGGTTTTTAATTTCTTTAAGCCCAACCAAATATGTATTTAGCACCGTAAAATAGCTGCTTTTTAACATTAAATTATTTGGAGCTGTATTTCATGGTTTTAGGATTCTACAAGTAGTTACTGACAATCTAATTTATATACTTTATTGTAGAACTGATTCAACTATTTATTGAACTCAGAATTAAATATCCAGGAGTGCCTCACCTCTGTAGGTGTTTCTTTGTTTCTCATTCATAGTATATTCACACCTTCAGGATGTACAGGTTAAGGTCTACAAAATTTTAAGTCTTTTATACTTTTTAATGCCTTCAGTAATATTCACCCTCAAAATTGTTTGTAGTTTTACAAGGACAGAATGATGCTTTCCTATACTTTCCTGTGCTTTTAGGGGCTTTTTATCTACAACTCTCTTAGGGATTATAATAGCCAATCTTTGATCATTTTGAGGTCTTTAAGAACCCCAGCACTTAGAAATGAGGATTACTATATGAAATATCAATACCCATGAGTTCTCAACATTTAGATTTAATATTACATTCAATAAATATTTACTGAGTGAATAAGTAAAATAATGAGCTGACCATTTAATGATTAATAACCCAATGAAAGATGAGTGACAGTAATGTATCCTTTAGATCCTCCTCTCTTCTTTGTGTATCATATTTTCCCAGGACAGCACATCTAGTCGCATGATATATATTGCACAATTTGCATGTACATGTACATATATCTTTATGTGGAGAGTTTACTTATTTGTCTTTGATTTCCAATCTGTATAACTATGAATTGATCCAGATATAATATCTATCTTAATCTTAACGGGGCCTAAATAAATCGTCATTTTCCATACGTGTGCTCTTCTCCTTATCTTCCTTCTTGGAAGGGTTTGCTGTCATTAGCATGTAGAGGTTCTGATGAAGAAAGTATGGAAAACTCTTCAGTCTGCTTCTCTGCCACCTCTTGTTATCGAGTCATGGGTTTGTGAAACAGGTCAGCTTTCTTCACACATGTTGCTTCAAGCGTCTTTGCATCAGTTTCCTGAATTTCTTCTCTGTTCTTGTGGGCCTCACTATTCATTTGCATCAGAGTTATCTATTAAGAAGGTAAATGCTGATGGGAGAAATAACTCAGTGGTTAGGAGCACTGGCTGCTCTTGCAGAAGACCTGGGTTTGAAACCCAGCACCTACATAATGGCTAACAATTGTCCATGACTCAGGTTCCAAGGGATCAGATGCTTTCTTCTACGTCTGTGGGCATTGCATGACATGGGTGTACTTATACACATGATATCAGTCACACATGTTAAATACACATATCAGTCACACATGTTAAATAAATACATTTTTTTTCCTTAAAAAAAAAAAAAAAAAGATGAGCAATCTGACCCTGCCAAGTACTTCCCTGGCGATGGGAACTTTATAATCCGTTCTTTGCCTGCTTTGCTCACCTGACTTTACATGCATGTCTGTTCTGCCTATGTAATCTGACTACGTGACCTTTCCTTGCAGCAAGTATGCCGAACTTGATTCCCTTCTGATGATCCCTTCCTTTGAATCTCTTACTTCTGGTCCGGCCTTGGATGACCTCTTTAGCCCTAGCTGCTTCCCTAAATGGCACCGACTCTTACCTGCATCAAAAGGCTTAATTCAGGAGCTTCCCTGCAGAACTTCCCCCTGCAGTCTAGCAGATCAGAAGTGCTGTGAATTTGGTGTTGTGAATACTGGTGAACTCACCTGTTCTTTGGGCACATGACCAGGAGTATGGACCAAGAGCCTTCCCAGTGGGAACTAACTGAATTTTCTCACCATGGCCCTTGTCCTGATGAGAACCTCTTCATCTCCTTTTCCTGGTTCCCCACTGAGTACTCTTCAACCACCTGGATGGAGTAGATTCTTTATTGTTGAATCTTTGTCCTAAAGCCTATTTCTAAGGGAATCAAAATTCAGATTTTTTGGATATCTTGTCTTTTCCACATCAATTTAATTTTCTTGAGCACCGTTATTTTCCATGTTGCTTTTGAATGTGCTTGATTTAAGAGCTTTTTGTCCCACTGGACTGTAAGAACTAGGATAGCAGTATGCTTTTTCATTTCAATATACTCAGCTGAAACACACATACTCCATAAGTGATTGATGGTTAAATGGGCAATACTTTAATATAGACATAAAAAGGCCCAGTTTCAAGACTGTATATTATAAGTTGAAGTTGTTCAGCTGCTGATGAATAGACACTTGTCTGTGTCTAATGAAGTCTTGAACTTTTATATGAACCAGCTTTGTAGAGACCAAAAGTTTTAGCCATTCATTGGGCCAATGTTTATTGAATAGCTCTTCAGTGCAATCTAGGCAAGGCTGCATGGCTGGAGTGGCATATTAAGCAGGTCTTTGAAAGAATAATATTGTCAGAGAATGAACATCAGAAGTTTCCAACTTTGGGGAATAAGTATCAACAATTCAGCAAGCATTTCCTTCCCAACCATGGAGTTGTCTTGTTTTTACATTGGTCCGTCTGGCTCCTGTCCACCTCCATCTGTGTTTACTGTTTTTCTGTTTGTCTCTCTCTGTGGACTCTGAGTGCATAAATATATCATCTGATTCTTTTTCCATGTCCTTATTCCCAGAGCCATGACTGTAGTAAATGATGACTGATTTGATGCTCTGTTTCCCCATCTAATTTCAGGGACTTTATAGGTTATTTTAAAAAGTAGCTGGTAGCAAATATTTTTCATTCTAATGACATTGAGGGGGATTTGAAAAAAGGATCTTCGCTTTTCTATTTAGTCTTAAATGATGGTTTGAGGGAAAAATGGCTCTTGAATTTTCTTTGAAACTGCTTCTTTGTTTATTTACAAATTAATTTCTTTCATGAGCATTTCCCTTTAGTGCTAGTAATTAGCAGTATTTAAATATAATTACTAACAACATCCAGTGTTGGTTTTCTATTATTTCTTTTACTCATTTGAATAAAATTGGATGAGGAATTATTTTTTCTTGTTTTTGAGCTAGATTTTTAGCTATACATTTTTTAAGAGTCAAAGGATACTCAGTTTCATAGGCTGGAATTTTTTTCACTTGAATACTATTGATGTATAACAAGGCCCTTAATAGCACATTATTATTTTAGGATGATGTTAGATTTATATATGTATCAATTAATGATATTATGTTCATTTATCAATCTATGTTAATTTCCTCCATGAACTCAAGTTTTTATATCTGGAAATTTTAATTACTCTTTTTCAAAATTTAAAATATTGTATTTATTATTTTTTATTTTATATGTTTGAGTGTATTGCCTGCATGTATGTAAGTGCACCCATATAGTGCAATGTCCACAGAAATCAGAAGCGGGTGTCAGATATCCCTGAACTGGAATTATGGACAGTTGTAGCCACCATGTGGGTGCTGAAAACCCAGACCTTCTGTAAGAGCAGCCAGCGCTCTAGCTATCTCTCCAGCCCCTAAAACTTAATTATTCTGTAGCACTTTTGGACTCACTATTTCCAAATGCATGACATAAACAAATGTTGCTCCTCACTGTCTCCTAGACATCAATATGGTCCCTGGAATTTCATTTAATGTGCCAATGTAAGCTACCAAAGTGGCTTTTGTATGTGAGGATCTAGTACATTCAAGGCTGAATGTGACACTTTGTCACTATCAGTAAAATTTCCCAGGGATTACTTTAACCTAAGCCATTAGAAAATAACAGGCTGGACTTTTCCTGCCAGAAACACTGTCACTTTACCCTTTGACACAATTATTGTATAAGTCATCCCTTACTCTTAAAAGACTTCTTTAAAAAATTTAAGAGTAAATTACATCTGACTAAGTTAATAAGCAAATGATTAGTGATGATATTGTAATAAATAATTCATGCACCATTATTGAATGCTGAAAATACCTCAACTCAAAGATGCTCATTTAGAAGTTCTTTCCATTGCCGAGGTTGTTAAATCTATTTGTGATGTATTTGACAGTCTTTTTCCTTCAAATGCTGTTTTGAAGTCAATGATGCATTAGTACAGAATGGTGGGTTAGTGTAGTCTTTGCATATTAATTATACAGGAGAAGGATCTATGTCTCTGAAGTGTGGAGTGTACCAATTTGTTACATTAATTAGAGGCGAAACAGCCACAGGCGTCCTGGAGTTCACATGTGTATAAGAAGTTACCTTTCTGGGGAGAATATGGAACATTTTGTTCTAACTGACATTTTGGATTAAAGGACATTCTAATTTCTCCTCTGACAGGGGAGGTAGTGGCAATATTGTTTCTAACATAGCACTTTCTGTAAGCCAGTGCTAGGACCATAACTGTGGAAAAATTGCTCTACCCAGTGAGGTAGCCAGTCATGACATTTGACTATGTAAACCTCCTTAGTTGTTGCTGTCACTTTCAATTATTCAGTAGCTAATGACCATCGCATTGACTGCCCAGAGCAGATCCCTGTGTTTCCATCCTTCCACGCTGTTGTTGGCATGCGGAAGACCAAGCCACAGGGGGAGGTAACATGAGGCATTCACCTTGGAAGCCTAAGGACCATTACAGAGAGAAAAACATTTGCTAAGATGTAGTGTGAAGGAACCTCTATCCATGCCCTGGGAAAACCAGCTCTATTTACTACTTTAAATTTGGTTTATTTGCTTATATAATAAGGCTGGAAAAGGCCCAGGGCTCTGTGTGTCCCAGATGATTCTTCCAAGCATCCCTGCCTTTTGCCCTGTTGGCCCACCTCCCGGACCAAACCTGATGGGAGAGACCACAGGACACAGCTCCAGAGGCAGAAAAGACCAGTATCAAAACCTCCTTTGAAACCTGCTCCAATGACCCAAGGACCTTCACGTAGACCCAGCCTCTGAAATTTCTACCGCCTTCCAGTATCATCACCTGAGGATAACCCTTTAAACATGGGCCTTTAGGGCTGTTTCTAGATCCCATCTCTGGACATCAACATTTTAGCAAGCCTCTCTGACTTGCCTGTACCATCTTTGTTTGCTTCCCATAAGACTTAACCCTTTAGTAACTTTTATTCCATCCAGGCTTTTGTTTATGTATTTGTTTGCTGGGACAGGGTCCCAGGCTGGCTTGTAACTTACTACGTAGCAGAAGTAAGCTTTGAACTTATGATCCTCCTACTGCTCCTTTCTGAGTGCTGAGATTATGGCCACCCACCATGAGGCCCTGCTATAATCTTTATATATTAATTATTTAACCTGTATTTTTCAATGCCTGCTCTGTGCCTACTAGCATTGTCCTAGGTCCTGGAAACAGAGAGGTGAATTACATAGGTGGTGTCCTTTCTAGAGGTTGTATTCCAGGGTGTAGGATGGTAAACTGAATGTTATGACTAAATTACAACAGAGTAAGTGGTGTAGTTGGCAGAAAGGAGAGAGGAATGAGATTTGAGGGAGGAACATGCACTTAGACACTGTGGCTGAAGGAGGTGCCTGTGAGGGTGTTCATTTGATTGAAGTCTGAGATGATGAATCAACAGCTGTACTAAGATTAAAAAAAAAAAGTATCTACAGGCAGAATGGACAGGATCTGTAAAGGCCCTGGAAAGGGACCAAACTGTTAGAGAGGCAGCAAGAACTCTGAGTGATTGCAGGTATGGAAGGTATGGAAGTAGGTAGATCAGTGTGGGAGACAGGCAAGGACACACATGAAGCACTGAAGGTCACAGGGAGCCCTGTGACTAAATGCTAAGAAAGGAAGGATGCAGAGGGGATGCGAGAGTTTGGTTCAGGTTTTAGAAGACGATGTGGCTTTGGTTTAGAGATTGGACAATGGACGGATAAGCTTATCAAGTAGAGAGAGCAGATAAGGAGCTTCCAGGAAGCTCCTGTGAGAGATGGTGCAGGTTTTCACGTAGGCCATGCTGCAGAGGGTGAGTGAGACTGCCTCGTGCGTGCCTTGTGTCATTCACATTCTCCATCCAATCCCAGCCTTCCACGCCATCTAACTGTTTCATGTGGAGAACTTATTCAAATGCCATTCTGCCTTCATCTTGTGAATACTCCCTCTTGTCCGCTTGTGCTGAGTAGCTCATGGCTTCTATAGCTCAGTCCCCATGTCTTGTATCTACATGTAAAAACTCATAGTCATCAATGGACAAGAGCACTTCATACCTTGTTGAAAATCATCAGGCTTTGAAGGTTCATGCCGTTTTGTCAGACTAGCTTCTCTTCCGCCCTCCTCTGGAGCATATAATGCTATTAATTGTACGCATCTGTAAGAATCTCTAGTATGTTATCAAGGGTGGAATTTTCTGTGTTTGCTGTCTTCTGGTTTTAATATCTACAGTGTGTCAGGCATCAAACCAATGAATGAATTTTCTTGATGACTGTATGACAAAAGATTCTGGCCTTCAAAAATGGCTGCATGTGGGGCTGGAGAGACGGCTTAGCAGTTAAGAGTACTGTCAGTTCTTACAGAGGACTGGGTTTGAGTCCCAACACCTGTGTGGTGACTAACTGTCTGGGGGATCCAGCACCCTCTTATGACCTCTGAAGGCATTACACAACACGGGTGAACTTACACGCAGGCAGGCAATACACTCATTCATATGAAAAATAAGAAAATAATAAATGTTTTATAGAAAATTCACTATACCTCTTCCTTACAACTGAATCCCTGTTGTATCAGGACCTAAACTAAGAATAAAATACATGCTTCTGAGAAGGATGTGTCCCCATAGGCAAGTGCAACTCTGTTGGTCTTTATAGGCTGTTGACATCCATTTTTTATTTTCGTAGAAGCCGAGGCTCTATGAGGGGTGCAGCTGCACACTTTATCACCACCGTCTCTAACTTAGTGTTGACATAACCTGGCACTTCAGTGTATCAGTTGTCAGGGTAGTAACCGCAGTGCTCGATGTGTAAAGAAATGCTAGTTTTTCTCTCTGTCTCTCTCCTCTGTCTCTCTTTCCTCTTTCTCTCTGTCTCTTTCACACACTTCATGCATGTGTGTGATTGAGAAACTTGAGGATAGCTGCTTCGAAGGTACAGCACTGAGCAGACAGCTCAGGGGTCAAAGAGAACTTAGAATTATCAACTCATAGAGTTCAAATGAGGAAAAACACACAGCTGTTTCCTTTAGCAGTAGAGTCCCCAGCATTCATGAAAGCAAATAAGAACATTTCTCCACTGAGTGATAAGTTAAAGACATTTCTCCTCCATTATTTTCCGTGTTCAGTTTCTACTCTAGCTGCACTGCACACTGGGCATTGACAGGGATCAAGATCTCTAGTAAAGTGCTGGAAGATGGAAGGCTACTCTCAGCTTGTCCCTCCTTTGAACGATGGGGTCAGTTCAATTAGATGGACCAGGAAGCCTGATTCACCTTTGATAGACCACGGCTGTGATCACAATGGTAAAATGACTCAACCAAAAGCTTCGTTTGAAATCTGAGAAATCTGGGATTACACTGGAAAC
Organism: Eospalax fontanierii; assembly: GCA_035773235.1. Lineage (NCBI taxonomy): Eukaryota > Metazoa > Chordata > Mammalia > Rodentia > Spalacidae > Eospalax > Eospalax fontanierii. Next base: position 40,509,377 of record CM069548.1, on the reverse strand, counting down.
AAAACTTGTTAACCGTCCTTCTTTACTTTTTTCTTCCCTCCCACCCTCCCTCCCTCCCTCCCTCCCTCCCTCCCTCCCTCCCTCCCTTCCTTCCTTCCTCCCTCCCTTCCTTCCTTCTTTTCTCCTCCCTTTGAACTTCACTCCTTCTTCTTTTAGGAAACTTATTCTTATTACATTCTCTTCATGTCTCAGGTCATCCATTTGCTCCTGATAAGCACTGTATCCTGTACTGCTTACTGGAGGCATTCAGTGCTGTTCTTAGTAGTATAGGTTGAATTTTCTGATTATTAGTTGTTCAGAATTCTTGGTTCACCCCAGTGCCATCCCCTGGGTCTCCATCTTCTCTGGCCATGTTGAATTATACTAGCTTTGTTCCTTTCTTTTACACTTAACACAAAGCCATTATGAATCATGCGTTTTTATTATAGTCTTGGGATTAAATAAAGAAGAGGACTCCGGCTAGCAGAGGAGAAGAACTTACCATTGCCCGGAAATGTTAAGACACACCCCTTTTTTTAGACAGACAGTCTTTATTCTGAGTTTCATACTTTTTAAGCCCATCCTTGGGTTCTCAGTGTTGGAAGAATTTGTCCATTCTCAGTTCCAGTCCGTTCCTGCCTCCACTTACGGCTGTGTCTCTAAAAGTCACAGCTTTTAGCACTTTCTTACTCAGAGAAATTTAACATTCAGTCTGTAACAGCTAGGCTCCAGGCCAATGTGTCACATGACTAAAGGTTTATCCTATCTGGCTCCCCAAAGAATGTTCAACCTTTTCTGCATCTCAGAGCCAGAAAAATGGTAGAAAACAGTTTTTAAGTTGAGCCCCAATAAATTCTTTTCTAAAAAAATATTTTTTCTTATTTATTATTTTTAGTGTATCTGCATGATTATATTTGCCTGCATGTGTGTGAGTGCACCTGTGTGGTTCAATGCCCACAGAGATCAGAAGATGGTGTGAGATCCCCTGGAACTGGAGGTACTATGTAGGGTGCTAGGAACCAAACCCAGGCCCTCTATAAAAGCAGCCTGTGCTCTTAACCACTGAGCCATCTTTCCTGCCCCAGAGTAAATTTTTAGACTATTCCCCACCCAGAGGAAAAACTGTAGCAGTGTGTGTGTCTGTGTGTGTGTGCACATGTATATCTCTATGCATGTACATAGGTGTCTATGTATATTTTTCCCTTTCTGTTCAGCTTTTTAAAATATGATTTATATATCTTCACAATACAAAATCTTCTGATGTCATTGATATTTCTTTTAAGTTGCCATATATGGTTTATGGAGCAGCAATAGCAAACCTATTCTGAAATTACAGGCATGTTTGTTGGGGCAGAACAGGAGGCTGATGAGGATGTAGGCTTGGACCTTTTTTTTGTGTTCAAACTCCCAATTTTGTTCAAATGTACTGACATGGTGTTTAAGTCATGGTCAGTTTTCCTAGACAATGCATCTGTTCGCTGTAATTGCAATTCAACGCAGTGAGTTGATGACAATCTTGTAGACTAGTGAGGATAGTTCTGCTTTTAGACACCTAAAATATGATGAGATTCCAGTTACCTCTCAAGTTAGTTTCTCTGTTCAAGTTAATACCATCTTGTCACAACTCACACCATTATGGTCTGTGCCCTGCCTGCCTCAAGTTCAGGCCGTGTTTAGGTGTCATATGCACCCCACGGAGAGGGGCAGCACATCTGGAGGCTTCTTTTTGGTCCTTGGTGTTTCTTCCCATACTTTGTGTGGCCTCTTTAGGGAAGTGCTCAGTTTGCTTGAAGGGAGTCTAACACCCTGCTGTGGTTTCAAAGTGTCTCCCAAAGGCCTGTGTCGTGAAAGCTGGGTCACCAGTTTGTGCACTGATGGGAAGTGGGAGTCTTCTTAGCAGAAGGAGCCTCGTGTGAGGAAGTTAGGTGACTGATGGTAAGCCCTCGAAGGGGATTGTGGGACCCTGTCCCTTCCTGCCTCTCTACTTGCCAGTCAACTCAGAGATGAGCATTTTCCTCCACTTAGTGCTCCCTGCCCAGTGCTGTGACCTTGTGTTGTTATACCAGATCCTTGGGGAAGGACTGTAAGACGTGGGGGAACTTGCCCAGCTTGTCACTAGTCTCTTGGCTTTCCTTCTCTGGAATAACTCTTCTTCACTGGGGAGTTGTTGAAAACCTGTAAATCGATTTATGGACTGTCACCCCTTCTCCCCCTTCAGTGCCAGTAGACTCTCTACTTAGGTGTATGTCATGAAGTTTGGAGGTCACTGAGGACACTTGAAGTCATCGGTATGTCAAAGCTCATGCACGTCCTTGTGTTGTTACTTTTTTTGAAATTCTACTGGGATCCGTGTGAAAGCATGGCTTATAAAGCTAGCCTGCTTTAAAACAGTGCTTGACTCCGCTATTTTTCAATGTATTGACGTAAACAAGATAAAAAAAGTTCAGTTTTATTTATTTTCACTTTGTGTGTATAAGGGTTTTCCCTGGATGTGTGTAAGTGCACCCATGTGGGCAATGCTGGCAGAAGCCAGAACAGGGTGTCAGATCCCCTGGAACTGGAGTTTTGGGGACAGTTGTTAGCAGTCACATGGGTGCTGGGAAGTGAACTGGGTTCCTCTACAAGAGGAACAACTTTTAAACTGCATATTTTGCATTATTTTTCTTTTTTAAAGTTTTTTATTTTTATTTTATGTGTATGAGTGTTTTTCCTGCATGTATGTCAGTGCATATGCACTGTCTATGGAGGTCAGAAGCGAGCATTGAATGGCCAGGAACTGAAGTTTGAACCCTTTTTAGCAGCCTTATAGGTGCTGAGAACCAAACCAAGGTCCTCGGGAATATCAGCCAGTGTTCTTAACTGCTGAGCCATGTCTCCAGCCTCATGTTGTTCATTTTCAAACCTGTGTTTCTGTGTAAGATTGGATGGGCATATGGAAACAAGTTAGCAGCTTCCTAAGTTTGGAAAGAGAGCTTTTAATAGATAGTGTTGGAAGCACATTTGTGCTTGCTAAGTCATGTTGTAAAATAAGTGTACATTTCTGTCTTAACTTTATTATCATACAGCTTAATGACTACGATGCCAGAGGCTATTAGAAACCATATACTCAATCTAAGTTTTTTCAGGAAATTTGATGCAAACATTTTTTGGTAGTTTTATAAATCTTACCTTTCAACGTTACCAAAATGAATTAGTGGGAAATGCTTGTTGCGGGATGTGGTGTGCACATCTACCACCCACCTCCGGCCGGTCCTGCCTTCTCGTTCATGTCTTATAAGTGGATTGTATAAGTACAGCTCCCAACTATGTTCTCATTCTGTCTCTGTCCCGCTCTTTCTCTTCTTCCCTCTCTCTTTTTCTCTTTTATAGTGTTGACGATCAGCCCCAGGACCTCATGCCTGTCAGCTCAGCAGTCCAAACCTGTTGCGTATCTGTAGTTTGATAATAATGATAGCATAATAAATTGCTTAGGGTGGTTCTTTGTAAAGAGATACATAGGCTTAAGAATAAATTTAAACAGCATTCCACAACAAATAATAAAAAATGTGTTCTATTATGACTTAAGGATTGTGTGGTGTGGTGAAAGGGTTTGATCTTAGTTATGTCAGCTTTGTAAGCTCCTCCAGCTCTAAAAGAAATGGACTTCAGCCCACATCTGAAACTTAACCAGCCCCCTCTCTACTAATGGAACTTAATTTGATTTGCAACAAAATGAAACTGTTCTGAATGTAGGAATAGACAAGTGCTTTCAGTATGAATCTACTTGAGCAACTAATGAAAATAAAAGAGGACTATTTATAGTTGATGAAGAATGTTCTTTCAACATTAGAAATCTGAAAGCTCAAAAACCACATGTAAGCAAACTATTCCACTGAATGTAACTCATGTAGATTTGGTGGGCTAAAGTTGGATTAAATGAATTTGTTAAAGATTTTGCAAGATAAATATTTTGAAGCTCCAATTTTAGAATGGTACTTAGGAAGTTCTTTAATTATCTTTATCTAAAAATATGTAAAAGAAAGATCAGACCCAAGGTAGAAATAGAATTCACTTTAGGTTCAAATTTTAGTATGACCTGTGTTTGTGACAGTCGTTGGGTTATTTAATTGTGAATTTCCAAATACATGCATATTTATTTTATTCTGAAGGTAGAGAATGTCATGGTTTTCTTCTGCATGTACAGGAGTGTCTAATTCTTCAAGATCCCCTTCAGCTTCAGTTCCTTTAATGCCTCACTGTCAGTGACATTCATAAGCACAAATTCAAAGAAAAAAAACCAGAAATTAGTTTCATAAGTGGCTAATAGGCAATAGTTTGTTTCAAAGTATGCTAAAGAATATAGGTATTTATTTTTCAGTCACAACTAGCTATTAGTTAACTTTAAAATTACCTATTTTCTTTGTTTAAGGTTTTGCAAGCATTTTATATTATATAGCACATATGTGCTACGAAATGTGTAGGCTATGAATAGAATTTGGAGTTAATTTTATGAAAATATGGTAAAAATAACAGCATATAATATGGTTTTAGTTTTCATGTGACAAATATTTAAGGAGCTTCTAACATCATACTTCAGTAATGCATTTGCAACGAAGCTCTTCAGAAATCTGTTATTAGCCTCTTTCTGGCCCTCTCACCTTGGGTGGTGGTAAATTCCCATCCGATCCTAGTGTACATACTCTGAGCCTTTTGAATAGTCAGTAACTGGTATAATATTTTATTCATTGATTATGAAAATCATACTTTTTTCCTGTGTCAAAGACTTCCTTTCTGTTATGAAAATATTTTGGAATTTCCACACAAGTTTACTGGTTTATCAACATTCAGTGCAAGGGGTAGGCAGAGCAATATCCAGTGTGAAGGTCCAGCGTGAGGGTCCAACATGAGGATCCAGTGTGAGGGTCCATCATGAGGATCCAGCGTGAGGGTCCATCATGAGGATCCAGTGTGAGGATCCAGCATGAGGATCTAGCGTGAGGCTGCTTTCTGTCACTAGTCAGGGTTACAGTGGATGGGGGCAAATGTAAAGTTCAACCATGTTAGAAATTATTCTTGAAACTAAGGAAAAATATAGTTAACTTTTAAAAGGCTCATATGCCATCAAATGCCATCAACTTTTTTATTATTTATTTGTGTGAGTGAGTGAGTGTGTGTGTGTGTGTGTGTGTGTGTGTGTGTGTGTGTATGTGTGTTGTAGCCCCAGCTGACCTGGACCTCTCTATGTAGACCAGGCTGGACTCAATCTCACTGAGATCCAACGTGTAACTGCTTCCAGAGTGCTGAAATTAAGGTGCCAACCATCTTGGAAAAAAAAATACCACAACTCTCCCTTCCCCCACAAAACTTTCTTTTATAAAAACAGAAGTTTTTAAATGTATAGAAGTATTTTGCCTGCATGTATGTAAGTGTACCCATCTGTGTAATGCCCATAGAGGCCAGAAGAGGGTATCAAATCTTGAGGAACTGTAGTTATTTAAGGTTGTTACCTGCCATGTGGATGCTGGGAACTGAACCCTGGGTCTCAGGCAAGAAGAGCCACTGAATCAACTCTCCAGCTGGCCTTCAAATTTTTGAGAGAATATGAATTATCAAGTATAAATGCAAAATTGCGTGATGTATTATATAAATATAAGAATGTCCTTATAACTATGAAAAGTAGGTTTTTAGCAATTTATTTTTGAATTGAGCAAAAATAGTTAATTAAGTGCCCTTTAGAAATATAACAATAATACAATTATGGGAAAAGATCATTGTTTCTTTACCCAACATTTTCTTTTTCCCTTACTTATTTACTTAATAATATTACTCACTTCTAATTAGATATTTCTAGCATGGCATATTCTGATCATTCTGTTAATATTATTGGCATAAATGTCAGGAAAAATCTAGACATGTAGAAAACACCACACATACCCCAGCCCTACATATAGGTGAAGAGAATGGGTCTGAACACATTAGCCTCACAAATGTGAGCCATCTTATCACATATTTGTCAAATGACTTAATACAGTTAATACACACAGAAGGTCACATGCCATTTGGAGAGCCAATGTTCATTGTCGGACGCCCATGACAATGGCTTTGGGCATGCGTCACCACTAGTTTCCTTTGCAGAGAATATATATGTATTAGCCAAGTTTCCCCAGAGACACAAAACCATAAATTATATATGTACACATATATTATAAATATACATGTATTATACATATGTAATGTGGTTATGGGGTTAGAGAGAGCCTAATGTCTTTTGTACCTTGAAAGCTGGAAAAAAAGGAAAAACCAATGGAGTAATTCAGTACTAGTCCAAAGATCTAAGAACGAGGGGCATCAATATCTAGAGCAAGAAAAGCTGGATGTCACAGCCTCAGCAGAGTTCAAGTTGCCTCTTTGTGTTTTAGTTCTTTTGGACCCTCAAGAATTTGGATAATACTCAACTCCATTGATGCAGGTGATTTTTGCCCAGAGTGCTAATTCAAATGTTAATCTATGCCAACAACACCCTCCCAGACACACCCAGAAGTAATGTTTATTCGCCATGTGGCTATCTCCTAGTGTCAATTAGGTTGACACACAAAACCAGCAATGGAAATATATGCACTGAAGTGCAAAAGTGTTTTAATCTTAAATCTACAGCTTGGTGAAGTTTGCATGGCCCCAATTGGTCAATCAGTACTTATCCCTATCAATACCTGTTTTGAATTCCATGGCCACTAATGCCTTTGTTCCTGAATGTCAAATAAATGGAAATATACAACATTAAACTTCTTAAATGTCAAAAGAATACCCCCTGATGAAAATAAGTTTTGGACCTACGGAGTTAGACTTAATGCCTTCAAAGGTCATTTTGAGTAGTATGGATAGATATGCATATGCCAAAGTACATAGAGAAGAGCTACCTAATTATGCTTGGGAATTTATTTTGTCATTTCAGGAGTGATGGAGGTTTGCTGTTATCACTCCAATTTGTAGCCTTTTTTTTTCTTTCTTCATCTCTATATTTATTTGAGGAAAGTTTAAGTTCACATATTTCCAGTGTTCCTACAGAAATATATTTGTAGCTGTTTTAATATTTGATTTTGAATTTAATATATACCATCATCACAAATTAGGATAGAAGCTATTCTAGAATTTTAAGCCAATTTGTAGTTATTTATGTTATTACTCTGTGAATCATTTAGTAAGGGACTGATTTAGATTAAGTAATACTAACCATCTTGAACTTGCTATGTAGATCAGGCTAGCCTGGATCACACCTGTCTGTGCCTCCCAAGAGCTTGGATTAAGGGTATGCCCAACCATGCTCAGTCTGTCTTTTTTCTATATTATTTTTTGAGAGCGACTATATGAAAAACAGCACTGCAAGTTTTTGATAATCGTACCTTTTATTAGAAAATTACTACCTCCTATAGATTAAAGCAGCCTGAGGTAGAATAACATTATAAAGTATATTTCAAATCCAAAATTTAAATTAACATTCATACTGACATAATTGAGTGATTGAATGTAAATGAAAAAAAAGAGACAAAGTTCTCATGTAGAGGAAATCCAAATGCTGTACAGAGACTCCATTGTCAAAGAAGTGGAACTGAACTCCACACTGTAAGTGATTTCTTAAAAAACATGGGAAAGGGGAAAGAGAGAGTGATCTAACAATAGAGAGATCTGAGAAATACTCCTTCAGCAAGCTGATGTGGCGTAGCGTTGACAATGAGAGAGCGTGCAGATAACACATGGCTTTAATATGATTTGGTTTGAATGACAAAATTTTCTTCTACGCTGTGCTTGTCAAACCTATAAACCTGTCTGATTAGGAAGAATCTTCAGCAAAATTTAAGTTGAGGGACTTGCTATAAAATGCGTGATCAGCCTTCCTTAATACTGTTTTGTCCCACAGTAAACAAAAAAGGAACAAACCAAAATGAAAAAAAAAAAAAAAACAAAACTCCAGGCCAGAGAAACCTGAGGCAACATGTTGGCCAGGTGCAAATGCAACATCCTGGAATAGAAGGACTTTTGGCAAAACTAAGGAAATTGTAATAGGATGTTGGCATTGATTAATAACAGTAATGCTGGTCCGTTAAGTAGAACAAATGGGCTACCTGAGTGTGAACTTGCCAATGAGCACGAAAAGCAGACACAAGGGAAATAAGAATTCTGCATTAGCTGCACAGTTTTTTGAAAAACTTAAAACTTTCTCTAACATGAAACTTAATTTAAGATTATATGTAATTAAATGTAATTGAGGAAAAACATTCCAGGTGCCAAGTTTAACTGAGCTGCCAGTGTGGCCCGTTGTGGCCTCTTTCTTTCTTTTAACCTTCCTCAAAACAAGGAGAAACCCAGGTCTGCATAGAGGAAACACTCCCAAAAGAGCACTAGGAGTCAAGAGTCTATTTACACTTTAATTATATCCCAGAACTTCAAAGATAAACCTTTGCCCATGCTCAGGAATTTTTTTAAGTACATCATAAATCTTAAAACAAAACAAAACAAAACAAATAAAACCCCGTCCCCTTAAGCTACCTTCCTTCCAAGAATTCTAATTACAACAAAGTGAAAAACCAGGAAGATAAGCCCCATTATTCACCTGTCTACCCTTAAAATTATAGCTTTACATTCCACTGTATCACATGCTTTACAAGCCATTGTAAACAGGACAGTAAATGAAAGCAATAAAGTGATTATTCCTACCTCACATTAAATAGTAAGTCAAACCATCTCTCTCTGCAGGTAGTAAATGTTCTAGAAGTATAAGTAATCAAATGGAAAAGTTGAATTTACTGTTTATAGCACTGGGTATAGTTTTAATGAAAAAGAGCAGGAAGGCCTCTCAAACTTTAGGACTTTAAGAAAGATAAGCAAGTGATTCGTGTTGTGTAGGTACACCAAACTTATGAAACACTGATGGTAATTATTTCCCATCCAATAACTCTAGAGGCAATAATGGGAAAACTGTCTATTACATCCATGTGGCACATATCCTTATAGACGTAAGCATTCATTTATGTGTAGATTGTATATTTCTGCTTGTCCTCCACACAAGTAGTATTTGTACTAAGTACCACAAATCATCCTTTGGTCATTAGCATTTTACATGACTATCTTGTAAGCAATAAGATGCTTCTTTGCAGAAGTCTATCTGCGGTTTATTCACTGTGGGACAGTGTTCACTCCAGCTGTTGCAGGTATGACATGTAGGCCTCCATGACCCCTCAGGCCATTCTCACATAATTAAAGCCCAGATAAGGGCTTAATTTTCTGAATAGATATACTTTGGTATCTGGGTAAATAATATTTGGGAATGAATGAAATAGTATTTGGGGATGGAGATATTTCACAAAGGTTGGGAAGAAGGAGTGGAAATCCACACAGTTGAACCAGATGATGGATTAGAAAGTGTTGGACAAAACAGAAGTTTTCAGTCACGAACTTGGATACAATTATGCCTCTAGTCCTGAAATCCTTGTTATTTGGATGATTTTTATTAGTGCTTTTGAGTCACAGTTATAGTTTACACAGCTGCACATTATGGATAGCCATCTTATCTTTGAAAAGCAAAATAAACATCCAATAATCACGCTAATGCCTTACCAGGGAATTGAGATATAAGATTAAAGAATGACATTGTAGCCACTCATAGGCTTATCCTGAAAACTCAGTGAAGTCATAAACAGAAGGCATCAAAACCATGTCTGGCATGGGGGACATGGTTTATAGTGTTCAGTGCTTAGCAGGCATTCTCAGATTTCCAGACTCTTGTTCATTAAGCAAGGATGATTAATTCAGGAAAGCTTGATGGGTCCATTCAAGTGGGTGTTTACTTCTGCTTCTAAGCCTGTTCCAAGAGCCTGCCAGCTCCTGTATCTTCATGCTTTTTGTATTTACATGAAAGGCATAGACTTCAGTTCTGCCTACTGCATAGTGCCGAGTGAGGAACTGCTATGACATGGGAACTGAAGCTAGCCTGCCTTTCTTTGTCAGTGTTCCATTTTCTCTTAAGATAGTTGTTTTAAAGAGATGGCCTCCAGAGGATTCCTTTTTAAAAAATTTTATTTATTTATTTTAATTAGTTGATTTTTATTTTATGTGTATGAGTGTTTTGCGTGCATGTATCTAAGTGCACTTCTTCCTGAAATGTTCACAGCAGCAAGAATAAGGCATCAGATCCCCTGGACCTGGAGTTACAGAAGTTGTTAGCCACAGTTTGGGTGCTGGGAACTGAACCTGGATCAACATTTCTGGAAAAACAGCCTGTTCTCAACTGCTGAGCCATTTCCAGCACCCTGGTTTCCTAATTGTATTTCATTTATGTGTGTGGTGTTTTGCTTGCATGTACATATAATTGCATCACAATTGCCTGCAGAGCCCATAGAGGCCAGAGCATGGTGTCAGATTCCCTGGAACTGGAGTTACCAATGGTTGTTGGCCTCCATGTGGGTGCCGAGAACCAAACCCAGGTCCTCTACAAGAGCAGCCAGAGCTCTTCACTCTTGAACCACCTCTCTGGCCCATGGTTTCCTTTTTACATCATGTATTTATTAAGCAAATATTTATTTGGCACTTATTTTTTTTATTTTACACACCTACAGTTGAGCTGAGTAGCAGAATGTCTTTGCTTGTATGGTTCTTTCATTCTAGCCACAATGGTAACCTGTAAACACTTAGGTATGAAGGTGTCAGGTGGTGATGCCCATATACCAGGCAGGAAGGTTATAGGTTGGGTTAGGGACTCATGGCCTGTAGTTGGCAGCTACTGTATTATTAGCCAGAAATGACTTTACTGAGAGGGGAATAGGAGCTTTGAGTGGTGTGTGTGACTTTTCCTGGAGACTTTTTGCCCTGTTTGACCCAGAGAGAAAGAGCAATCAATGCAAGATCAAAGAACTCATCTGTCCAGTACAGCTTGAAGAGTCACTGAGTTTGTTGGGATCCAGGCACCTCTTCTTAAGGAGGAAAGAACTGTTAATATTACTAGAGTAACTGTAACATCCACGTACTAATTTGCACAAATGGAAGAATTTTCTTAGTTTCTTTATTTCCATCAAAATTGATAGCAAGAATTCTTAATTGTTCTATAAATTAAATTTTTTGGGAAAGGGTCTCCCAGCTGGCCTGTAACTCACTATGCAGACCAAGCTGGCCTCAATCTCACAGAGGTCTGCCTGCCTGTGCCTCCTGAGTGCTGGGATTAAAGGCATGTGCCACCCTGCCTCCTTATAAATTAATTCTTAATTTGGATGTCATAAATGAGGGAATTAGTGTTTGAGTGATGGATAAATAGCAGTTATTTTTGCTAATTGGATGATTCCTATGGACACTTCCCATCTGCTATTTAATGTTCACAATGGTTTTAGAAGGTGTTATTAGGCCTGCTTGAGAGGCGTGAGGAGCTCAGTGAAATTAAATAATTTGCCCAAAGGCACAATTAATGAGTAATGGAAAAGGATTCCAATCCCGGTTTCTTTCCCTTCCATCCGCTATAAATTAGGGCACTGAAAAGAGAAAATCAAAGGTGCTGGCCAAGGACTGGGGTTCTCCAAACTATAAACACCTAGCAGTCCTTTCCTAGCTGCCTGTGCTAGTCTTAACTCCAACTTACTCCAAAGTCCTTATAATTTACGGAGTGACCTCATTGTGGCAGTATGGTAGTTCAACCATTTTAATTTACAAAGTCAAGTATCTTTTTTTTTTTTGTAGTTGTAAATTTATAGATACCTGGTTTTGAGTTACTAACAAGGACTCATTCATCAGCTTTTTTCAAGGCAGTCAGTGCGGAGATGTGTCTTGCTTAATCCTGCCAGCTGGGTAGCAGATTTATTGTCTTTTCTTGTACTTTGCCACATTTTAAGTTAGTCTTCAAATATGTCACAAATTCTACTGAGTTACTTGATTAACAAAAATGGTTTAGGTTATGTAGTTTGTTTTATACTATTTGGTAAGGCGCAAGTGGGTTTATTTCTGTTTCTGCAATTTCCTTGGCAGATATGCTCCCTCAAATTGGGCTGTGTTTCTCAGATTGATCAGTCAAAATTCACTCTTTAATTTTATAACCACGGAGTTACTTTCAAATTTTCCGTCTTGATACCTGTTTCTGAAGTTGTTATTTACTGTTTTTTGTTTTATATTTTTTACATATTTAAAACTTTATTATGCTTTTTTAATGTATATAGGTATTTTGCCTGCATATATGTAAGTGAAACTGTGCATGTAATGTTTGTTGAAGCCAGAAGATGGTATTGGATCCTTGGAAATGAAGTTACAGAAGGTTGTGAGCCACCTTGTGGGTTTTGTGAACTGAACCCAGGTCCTCTGCAAGTGTAGCCAATGCTCTTAACCTCTGAGGTATCTCTCCAGTTCCTGTTTTGATGCGTTCATGTGTATTCATGTAGTGTTCATAGGAGAAAGCAGCTTCATATTACTTACTAACATGACTGTTTATGATGAATCTAGATGTAGAAGCTCTTACTGTCGTCACCCACAAGCATCATGAATCCCTGTGCTCAACTATTTTTTCTATTGTTTTACTTAGTTTCTTGTGGTCTTCACATTGTTTTCTATGAGCCAATGATTCCTCATTAAAGATATATTGCAAATCAATAAGGTAACTCACTAATGCACCATTTTATCATATAAAGAAAATGTTCAATTTGCTAAATAAATCATTCTATTTTAATCATCTTCCATGTATTGGTATGCATGTTTAATGTTTTATCTCTACAAAATTAAGGTTTCTTTAACTGACTCCCCTTTATCATTGTGTACAGTATACATGCATACTAGTATGCACACACATACTTTAACATTGTGTACAGTATACATGCACACCAGTGTGCATACACACACATATTTTATCATTGTGCACAACACGCGTGCATGCCATTGTGCACACACACACACTTTCCTGTTGTCCTCCTACTTCCTCTTGATGTTCTGTTTCTTTCTTTCTTTCTTTCTTTCTTTCTTTCTTTCTTTCTTTCTTTCTTTCTTTCTTTCATTCCTTCCTTCTCTCTCTCTCTCTCTCTCTCTCTCTCTCTCTCTCTCTGTCTGTCTCTCTCTGTCTTTCTTTTGTCCTTTTTGAGTTGAGACAGGGTCTCCCTTTGGCCCCATGCTGGCCTTGAACTTACAGAGATCTGCCTCTGCCTCCTGAGGGCTGGGATTAAAGCCATGAACCACCACATCTGGTGCTGTTCTATTTCTTAATTGTTTTTGAATATAGGGTTAATCTTAAACCACTTTATGCTACAAAAAAGAAATAATTCTTGAAATTGATTTTATATGAGTATCTAATACATAATCATTAGTTACCTATCGTGTGTGTGTTCAGGCCAGAGAAAGATCAATATCCAGTGACTTTTATAAATTTCTCCTCCTTATTTTTGAGAGAGTATCTAGATCTGGAGTCTGCTAGTTTGTCCAGACTGGTTTGGCTAGTAAATCCCAGGGATCTCTCTGTCTTTGCCTCAGCTTACAGTTTACAGCACATGCCCTTATGCCTGGCATTTTTTGAGAGGGGTTTCCCTGTTGCCATGACTGCCCTAGAACTCACTATGTAGATCAGGATATCCTCAGTGTCACAGATCTGCCAGCATTTTCATTTTTTTAATGAGTTCTGGACAATCAAACTCATGTCCTCCTGCTTGCGCGACAAACACTTCCTGGGTGCCATCTCTGGGGCTCTCCAGTGCCTGCTTTATTCTGCTTAGTTGATGATTGAGAAGTTTGTATGGACCCATTAAAAACAGAAAACATGTTTCTTAATATGCTAAAGTTAGGAAGAGCATTTTAGGCAGAGAGTAAAGAAAGCAAGACCAAAAATTTATATTCCATATTGTATTGGTTTAGTGGAGTACAGAATACAAGAGGGTTCTAAACTGGTACTTCATCAATAGGAAACTGGGTGAACTTATAAACTGTACAGACAGCAGTTAGATGAAGTAGAGTAGGTGTAGGGGCCTAGCTCAGTGCAGAGCACTTGCCTAGCATATGCTGGACTTGACTCCAGAAACACACACAGAAATCAAAATAGAAAAGGAAAGTAGGTATGATAGGGCCCTTTTAATGGATAAACCCCCAAACATGATATTAAATTAAAAAATAAATTGAACATGATTCTTATAGTTTAGTAGGGTGTTTTGGTATGTATATATGTATGTATCTATTATAGGTATTGGATGCATTATTTATGAATACATACATTAGAAACCAAATCAAGATAAAAGCCACATGAAAATGCAAAATGTTAGGAGACTGTGAAACATAGGTAAGATCATTAGTTGCATGCTCTTTGGTTCTTCTAAAAAATTCTAAAGCAGATTTCACAAAAAGCTAATATTTGCTAAAGCTGGATCGTAGCTATTGCTTATTATATTTCCAGAACTTTATGTTTAAAATATATCATGATAGAAACCACAAAATATTTTACAACAAGATCCACCATGAGTTACTTATTTAAACATAAGGTCAGACAGTAGTCAGGACTCAGAGTGTCAGGCATCGTATGATGTATGAGTTATCGCCCATGGTTTGCTTTTTGATTCATCGTTATGCTGATAATTCCAACGTGCCTGAGCTTACCCGCATGCCTCCTGTTCCTCTTACTGTGAGATTTATCTGTCCCAGTGCAGTATTCTGGTGTCACTGCATACACAGGTCTAAAAGGAAGCATTTATTTTAATCTAGCTATCTTTATTTTGGCCACCTCTCTCTCTGACTACTGATGTATGACTGCTCTCAAGTTTCTACCTTTCCGCTTTCCACAAAGCCATACTCCGTACAGTCTTGTCGTCCTTGCCATCACTTGAGCCACGCCTTCAGTCTGTCTTTTGCCTGCTCTTCTGCACAGATCCTCCCCTTTCATCATCCAACTTTGCTTCTTTATTTGTCTTAGTATTTCCAGATTGCAGTCACACCCTACATGTGGCTTATTACCAGTAGCAATGTTTCTTGTGTTTTGGGAAGCTGTCACCTTTGATTAAAGGGCTGCCAGATTTAGTATCTATCTGGGCTGGATGAGGCCTCCTCTCGGGGAAGGGCCAGGCACTCAAGTCCCCCAGGGCTTCATCTCCCGTCATTTTTCAATGGTGATACTATCTCCTGCTGTTACATGGGAAAGTTTCCACGTATTCCTTTGGGGGAGGGGTTGCGCAGAATTTATCATTCATATTCTCATGTAAAACACATATTTTCCCCTTTATGATGGGCCTTGCTTTTCAGCTACTCCTTTCTTGAATTCTTTATGTAGCTTATGCTAGCCTTGAATTCACAACAATCCTCCTGCCTCAGTCTTCCAAGTACTTAAGTTACAGCATGGGTACCTGAGCCCAGGGTGTTGGTTGTTGTTAGTTTGTTTCAGTTTTATGTTATTTAAGTCAAAGCCTTTTCTGCTTACCTCAAGTACACTTAAAAAACAGCCTCAAAGCTTTTAAATGCTCAGTTAACTTCCCTCTTGTTTCCTGTTTGATCTGTAGATCTTAAGATTTCTCCAAGGCTTTGGAGGGCAGTGAAGGACTTTCCTTACTGAAGGTCCAAGTTATTCTCACAAACAAATCATTTCTGCCCTACGTGGTGCCACCCTTTCAGCAAATGATCCATAAACACCCTTTATTGGATCATTTTCAAATCTTGAAATTTAAACCTGTCTTTACATTCACCTAGTAGCTTTGGCCTGCAGAGTTCTTACAAAGTGTTCAGGGACTGCCTGTGGTTTTCACGGGCTTCAGGTACCTGTAAGACTAAGGGACTTGCTAGCTTTTCTGTTATAGTTGTACTCTCTCTGTAGCTACTTTCTGTTCAGACAGTAAAGCGAAGTCTGCAGTGTTTTTCAGTATCTTTAATTTTTTGATTTGGGGTACCAGAGATGGAACTCTGAGCCTCTTGTATGTTCATGCCAGGCCCTGAAAACCTATACCCGAGTCCCTTTTTTCAACTCCTAATGCACTTTCGTGTGTCATATATGACTTTTCTTACTATCTAAGTGAACTTTGATTTATTCACATTAAATACCATAACAATATAACAACTAAAATTTGCCACATTCAAATTGCCCCAAAGTTACAAAGGTTGTGTTGAAAGTTGGAACTGATACAGGGATGGAGGAATCTGCATCAGATGGGGCTTTCTTACCATCCAGTCTAAACAGCTGTATGCTCAGGAGCACGAGAGCCATTGATGTTTGGGGGAGGCTCTGGAAAGTGAAGATTCTATTAATACTCACCCTTCAGGGTAGTTTAAGAGATAAGAGTGTGTGTAGGGGAGCATCTAGTGCAACTCCGTGCACTCCTAAACTCTGATGGAGCGTCAATGGTTCTCACAAACAAGCTTGACAGCAGTGATTTCTACATCTAACTCTACATACTTTAGATTGCTAAGTATTTGTGAATTGTGCTGTAAAATCCTGTGTTATTCCCTTGTGTTGTATATCCTTTGCATTGGTAGGGTTACATTGTTCATTGACTCTATTAATATTTAATTAACCAGGATTCCTTACTCTTGAGATCACTTTCAATATTCTTTGTCTTTTAAGTTTATACTTAAAATGCTACAATCATCCTAATCTCCCTTATTTTCTGTTATCTGACTAAATTAACTTGTTTTGACTTACTCTAATGAAAGTGGGTTAATTATTATTGGGGCAGTGTTAATGTTTCTCAGTGAATCAGCACCCAGCTCTGTGTAGCCTTATGAACCTTACCATGCTGCTCTCTTTCTTATTTACTCTTCATCCTTCCTTCCTGTGAGTTGTTTTAGTCTCATGCTTTCTTTAAAGCCACTTATGTGCCATATACCCAGTCATATACACATGGCTATGCACTGAGCATTCTGTGGTGTAGGTACAAGTTCCTCTGTGTGCATGTGTGTGCGTTTGCATTTGGAGGTTGGAGGTTAGCATTGGTTTTCTCAGTTTCTTTCAACCTTTCTTTTTATTTAGAAATTCTATTTAATTTTATTTTATGTATATGCGTTTTATCTACATGTATATGTGTGCACTTGTGTTATGCAGTGCCCACAGAGACCAGGGGAGGGTGTCAGAGCCTCTTGGACCTGAAGTTATGGACTATTGTTAGCTCCCATGAGGATACTTGGAACAAAACCCAGATCATTTGCAACAGAAGTCAATGCTCTTAACTACTTTGCCATTTCTCCAGCTTCTCTTGACCTACTCCATACAAGATCTCTCACTGAACCCAGAGCCCGTTGATTTGGCTGGGCTGGGCTAGCAAGTTCTGATGATACAGCTTCCCATACTAAGATTACAAACACTCCCTGCTGAACCCACCTTTTATGTGGGTGCTGGAAACCCAAACAGGTCATCAAGCTCAATTGGCAAGTTCACGGAAAGATCCGTTTCCCAAGCCCTGGACACATCTTAAAAAACAAAACAAAACAAAACAAAAAATATTTTTGAAGAAATAGAGGGCGAATTTATTATTTTTTTTTGGCAACTGTAAATGGAATCTATGATTTTTCATTAGTTGCTACATATAAAAGTTTGAATTTGGTGGGGCCAGCAAGATGTTTCAGGGTTAAAGGGGATTGCCTCTGCCCATGAGGACCTGAGTTCACTCCCTAGAACCTGCAGGATAGGAGAATATTGACTCCCACAGCTTGTCTTCTGACTGCCACACAAAACTATGTTAAAAAGTATTTATATTTTTACATAGTATGTAGTGTGTTAGATTTGGTTTTATTTAGAAATAGAAGATTTTTGAGAACGAAGTGAACATACTTATGGATAGTAACAAACAGGAATGGAGATCTCATTATTGGCTATGACTGTATCCAGATGCAGATACAGATGTAGATCGAGATGCAGAACTATTAGACTGCATGTCCAGGCCTGAGATAACTCAAGGGTAGTCATAACTAGAGAAGGTTCATTGACAAATATGGTCATGGATCCAAATTTACAAAATGGAGAGTCTAGCTCTCAATCAGAGTGTCTGAAATGACTGAAGAACCTAGTGTTTGGGGAAGAGTCCATTTTTCATGCTAGTATTTTGGAGAAAAGCTGATGATTAATTAACCACAGAGTCCTTTTAATTTCCTTTTTGATGAAATCTCAATTATCCCCTGACATCGTGCTATCAGTTTTGTATTTGCACATTCTGCCTCGAAACTAGAGGATTAACTAGCTTTGAATGCCCAGTTTTGGAGGCTAAAGTGTTCCTAGATGAGGGTATCAATTAACGTGTTGCTATATCTATTGTGTCCACCAGTAGAGGTGGGGCCAGACTTGAGACTGGGTTGTGATTCACTCACAGTGAACAGTGCTGTGATAAGTGCTGTATTGTTATTTATGGATAGAATAACATGCTGGCATTCAGCATGAGTGTGAGGAAGGAATGAGTAAGTAAGTTGCTCACTTAGGAAGGTAGAGTGATAACCTCTGTTACAATTTCCTGTGTTATTTAAATTGGACTAGAATTAGATTATTTCTCAAAGAATTCAAGATAAACCACCAAAAAGTCAAGATTATAAAAATAAAGTATACCTCATCAGACTTGTCCAGAGGTATTATTAATACAAGCTTGTTGCTAATACGCTGTGGTCATGAAGTAATAAATGTAAATACGAACGGTCTATTAACCATAGGTTATCCAACAGGTAGATTTAAAAAAATAATAGCTTAGCAGTTTTTTTTCTTAGCTTCTGCTACATATCAAGCACTTGGGCAAACGCCGTAAAAGGTGACGTTTGTGAACTTCGTGGAGTACCACCATCTAAAGTAGGCGGCTAACTCTCCTATAAGAGAAAAACTATGTAAATTTGCTGTGGTTTTTTTTGGATGACTTTAAAATATGATATGGATACGTAGATATAGATGTAATTTACATTTTCTATCAAGAAATTTAACACAGCTTGAGCTTCTAGATTGTGTTTGTTTGGATTGCCCATGACATTTATTAGTCTAGGTCATTACTGGTCAGCCAAGAAGAAAAATGGACAGAACCCACTAGTGCTAAAAGTTCATTTTAATGGTAATGAATGATCTCATAAATAGCTGTTGTAGAGCTGTTTTTATTTGGTGTATACATTGGACCTGCCTTGTTTGTGAATCACAGGACTGAAGGTTAATGTGTTTTGCTCTTGTTTAAATAGTGAATAAAATAATTATCTTTTACATTAAGAAAACAAGACTATTGTAATGTCTTAACCTTTTCTTTCTTTTTACTAAAATTATTTTGGCTATTTACAAATAATAATCTGAAAATAATGATAACAAATATGGTATGTTAGTTATTTCGGCAATACATCAAGCATTCAAAATATAAACCTATTGGGGACAGTTCAATTTCAGACTATAGTATATAATTTTATCTTTTTCTAAATAGAGAGTATTATAGTACCAAAGACAACTGAGAAAGAATGCTGTAAGGTGTTACTTAATGAACCTGTGGGGTACAGGCAGCTGCTAGTAAGGACTTGATCAGATATATGTCAGATATCTGTAGTTTTCACCCTTGAGCATTTGCTCAGATGATCTAGTGTTCCAAAACTGTGAGAGCCTGCCCCCTGCCTGGAAAGCTGGCACAGGAAATGGCTTGAGTGACAGCTGCCAAGTGCTCTACCTGCAGCCAGTGGTTATGGGGTACATGTGCCTGTGTACTGCAGCTGATGTCAACACCAGCAGAGAAAGTGCAAGGTCAGCAGAAATCTTTTGACAGAATAGCCCATTTGTTGGAATTCTAATAAAAGTATGTTTCTCTCTCGCGCCTCCTTCCACCCCTTCAAACTCAGAGATCCATCTGCTTCTCCTAATTGCTGGGATCAAAGGTGTGTGCCACCAGGCCTGGCTATATATCTATAAATCTATATATGTCTATATAATTTTTATTGTTATTGTTCTTTTTTTTGAGACAGGTCTACCTCTAGCCTTAGCTGGCCTGGATCTCGCTATTTAGAACAGTCTGGAATCGATCTCACAGAGATCCACCTGCCTCTGCCTCCTGAGTGCGGGCATGAATGGCTTACACCACCATGCCCAGATTTTCATTTTTTAAAAAAAAATCTCCTTATATGTTGATAGTTTTTCAGGCTTTCCACAATATAATCATTCCTTGAGATGTTTATATCTTAACAGACTTTCCAGTTTATAGTTTATCGGGCAGTCTTCTGTCTTGATTATATTTCATCTCTACTAGAGAGTTTTGATAGGAAATAGAACACTGAAAAATTACAATATTAAAAATGTAAACTCTAAGAGCTGTTTATGCAAAGAAATGAATAATTCTGTGGGGGGTGCATTGAATTTCACTGCTACAGGATTTCAGAGAGCTCAGCTGAGAAACACATCATTTTCTTAATCACACCTGAGCTGGAGTATCACCTAGTACAGAGAATGACTGTGGTTTGTGCAATGATATCTGCCATTTACTGATACATGACATGATTTGCATTTGCTTTATGAGGCAGATATTATTTTCCAGATTGCATAGTTTCATAGCTTCTAGGTCTGTTATTTCACTTATGCCAGATTACAGAGCTGTTAGAAGCAGCATTTGAGTCCAGTCAGAACCTAGCTCAGAACTTGCTCTACTCTTCTGCAAAGCACGCCCAGAGGGGCAAGTCCTTTGTGTTTAGAGAAGTGAAATCTCTGCTAGTCATTCTAGTGCCACTCAGAAGAGTTCTAATTTACATTCTGGTTCAAGTTTTCCAACTATAAAAAAACTTTAATCCACATCAATACCCATAGAGAGTTCAATTTTAGTGGAAAATGATCACCTACAATGAAGGCTTTCTCTTTGACATTAGTAGCTGTGAATTACTCACAATCATGTCTTAGGACATGTGCAGGAGGGAAGGCTTATACCATTTTGCTGAATTTGCACTGAACCTGTTTATCTGAGGACTGTAGAAGTTGGATGAAAGGTTAACCTGAGGTCATTTCACGTTTTCTTTTGTTACTAAGTGGAGAACACTATTCTTAAAGACTGGATCCCATCTTTTGCTTTGACAATTCTCACAGTCAGGAATTTGAATGTAAACTTGGACATCCATTGCACATAATTTTACTAAAACACTTGTGCTTTTGGCTTCATTACACATTTATCAAATGAATATATTTGATAACACAGGCAGTAAGAGAATAAGACTAGGAGAAAAGAACACCTGTTAGGAAATATTGCATCTAAGGTATTCTTTAAAATTTATATTACTGTTGCACTGTATTTATACACAACACTGTGCAGTTTATTAATAGATTTTTATATTGACGTTTTACCAACGTATTTATTGACCATTGTTTTACTCTGTGCTACGTGCTTGGTCAAAGAACTGAGCTTACTTCAAGAGTTTCTCAGTTTGGTGATGAATAAATCAACTGAAATGTCCTGTTCCCTTTGGTGGCACTGGCAAGAAGTCTAGACCTTCTGTAAGTCAGAAATCGAGGTGGTGGTGAGCCACAGAGAGCACTGAAGCTCTGCCCAGGTCTGGAAGTGTGGGAAGCATCAGCCAGCGGAAATAGAAATGGGTGATCTGAACAGAGGCAGCTGCATGTGTTGTGGGTCCAAGTACGAGACCCTGGGATTAGAGTCCACACAGTCACAGGACTCAGGGGGATGAAAGGTGCAGGTGGCAGATCTACACGTTTTGTACAGCCAGGACTGAGTTGAGGAAGGAGCACTGTGTACCCTGCAGTGGTTGGACCCTTGCCATCCTGGTTACTCTGTTCTCTGAGTCGGCATCTCTTTTCACCTTGCACTCAGCCGCACACTGACACTCACTGATCACAACTTCCAAACAGCCTCCGTCTTCGCATCCTGCTTCACCTTACTTGACACACACAGGTTCCAGATCACGCGCTGCCTACGCTCACTGCCACCCAGGAGTTTGGGAAATGTAATCAGCCAGTATGTATACATCCAGACAACAGGTGGTATGTAGTAACTCAGATGACCTGCTTAAAGAAGAAATGAATTGAAACATCAAGGAATTGGCCAAACAACCCAGAAAACGATGCATATCTACATGTTACATATATTTTCTCCTGTAATTTAACACTTGGACCTCTCAGCATTTTAAAAATAAGCATACAGCCTTAGCTACAATCAAAACTATATAAGCAAAACTTGCAAAATTACCCTTGAAATAGCCAAGAGTCCTAGAATCCATTCACTGAGAAAGAAACCAGCTACTGTTGAAAATCGGGAAAACTCCAGGATTAGAAAATAAATCTGAACAGTATGTGTCAGCTGCAGGTCTGTTTTAGATTCTGAAGGGTTGAACAGAGTGGAGTTCTATTGGCCTGAGAACTTACAACTGCATTGAAAGCTCATTTTGGCACATGAACCCTGTTACAATGTTATTACCCTTAAATACATGAACAAAGGGCAATTAAGAACCTTGAACTTAAAGGACCAAGTTGGATTCTCAGTTTTCAGGGTCAGACAAGTTACTTTATTCTTCCATGTAGCATGGCAAGACTATCTTTTCCTTCTGAATAATCCAGGGATATTATGAGGGATAGTTGCATCTTATATAAGTAATTACATTAAAAAGGCCAAAATAGGGCGCTAGCTAAAGTGGGATTAGCAGGCAGGTGTAATGTTTAGGGAAGCTTCCACAGCTGTCTGGGGGATGGTGTGGTCACAGTGAGTAATTGGTTAGATGAAAAGATGAGGAACAATGTAACAATGCAGTGTTAAGAAATCATGGCTAAGGGAGGCTGGTATCTGTCTGGGCATGAAAACTAGATTTCCAAGGATGATAGGTTTGAGTGAGAGATGAGAAGTTTGTAATCATCCAGAATGCTGTCTGAGTTTATCATGAGGTAGTATACTCCGGCATGCATGTTTTCTCCTAGTTCTGAGGGGAATGCACAGAGGTAACAAGAGACTATGACTATGACTCTAGTTTCTGAAAAAGCTTTTATTAATTAATTTATTAATTTTCTCTCAGCCATGTGCTTCTTAGTTAAACAATCTCTTCTCAAATTCTGGGAGAGTTACATGTGCCTATTTTTTTTTCTTTTTTCTTTTGTGGTTTTTTTTTTTTTTTTGAGACAGGGACTTACTGTGTATCCCCAGATGACATGGACTTTGCTATATAGAGCAAGCTGGCCTGTATCACACAGAAATCCTCCTACCTCTTGAGGGCTGGGATTAAAGGTATGTGCCACCACACCTACCATATGTGCCTAGGTTTTGTCTAAGAGACCATGAATGCTTAATACAGGACTCTAGCAAAGGCTCATGCATGCATGAATTGGTAAAGAATAAAAAAATGATTAATAATGAATCTGTAGTGGTATGTTTATTAGAAAAAGGCATGGAGAGCAAACCAAATGAAAATGGAATTACAAAAACAGGCACAAAACCAGAGAATTCTAAGAAGACTGAGAATTGAAAGATCAGTTTAACTGGTCAAATCATCAGTACAACTGTGAGGCACATTTTAAAGTAAGGAACTTCTACATAGATTTCAGGGTAATGGAGCAGGAAGAAAAATGTGACAGGAAGCCAGGGTGTGGCCCAGTGGCAGAGTACTTGCCTGGCATGTAGAAATTTTTGATTGATTTTTAAAATCAGCTTTATGTATGAGCTCATTATAATCCATACAAGGCCTTCTTTCCTTAAGGGCTCTATCAAGTTAAATTGAGCTCTCAATATTTAGATGAGAGTTGAGCTATTCAGCGATGTTTGAGTAGTGGTAATTGATTGATTATAACCTGACTTACTGTCTTACAATATTAATTTTTCTCCTGTTTATATTAATCTCTAAATAGTAAGATGCATGTGATATTTCTGATGAATACAAGTTGAAGACAGGCATTTTAACCTGGGCAATAGAGCAGAACTGTGGTCTCATTGCTTAATTTCTGGGGTTAACCAAAGTTCTGCTCTACAGGACTCCACAGGCCACAGGAGCTCCCTTTGTCACTACCTGACACATCTTTAAGCTATTGTGGCTTCGTAGAACTACACATGTCCCCTTTAACCTTATTTGAACATTTAGTTGCTATTTATCAAGAAAGTATCTTCAAAAAACAAGTTATTTATAAAGGAGTTTCTTACTGGAAAGATTTTGAAGTATTATAGAAATAAGTTTTCTATTTTTCCTTTACTGGCTTTCTCTCGAGCACAAATTTATCTATTCTTTTCTCTAGATATTGGCAAGGACACTTAATTTTTTTTTAATTGAAGCCTATTATTTGAAAAATGTTAATAATCTTTGATTTTGTCTATTCACTTATTAGTAAGAAATAATTAACACTATAGAATGACTTCAGGCAGGATATATAACCATTCATATTTAATGGCTTGTTTTTCTGGAAATGTAAGCATTATTGTAGATGGAGAGTGGGAGGAGTGTCACCTTGGGCAGCTGGATGTGTTCCCTGCCTCACTTGTGAGTATGATTAAACCAAACCAGAAGAAATCTTACACATTCCAGGTTAATGGACTTCTAGCTTTAACATCTGTTGTAAATAATTACATGAATAATTTATACATCTATATCAACTTTCACACCTACCTTAAGGGATAAAGCCCCTAAGTATACAAGGCAATCTTCTTCCATCCTGTTGAATGTGTGAATCAGTAAGTCTGTTATCCCAAAGCAACAGCATCAGTATCATAAGAATCTTATGTTTCATCTTAGGTTCCTGATAGACATACCTAGATTGCCATCTTTTCAGAGAAGAGATTCACCTTAGTGAGGTTCCCCCCTGCCACTTAAGGGTCACATTTCCTTTCGCTCCTTTAAGAAAACCTCAAAATTTCTACTTTTCCAGAATCTATTAGGTGGTTTAGTGTGCTTTACAATAGCAGGCAACAATTTTGCACAAGACAGCCATAAAATCACTTTCAACTGAAATGCATGCTTCTGAGAATGTAGATATTGGATTGGTAAGCTCTGGCATGCCTGTGTTTGAGGTTTGGACCAGATGAGTCTGTTTCGCCTCTAGGGCTCCAGGAAATTGTTCCTCAGACAAAACTCAGCTCAACTGTCAGTCATATCATCGGATTATTTTCTTGATTTCTTTAAATTTAAATAATGGGTAGTGTTATGTTAATTTGTAATAGGCTTTACTTAGCTTACACGCAGTTATGCAGCTTAGCTATAGGGAACAAAATCTGCAGTAGTTATCTGTCAAACAGTTTCCTTTTACTGATGACAGACATCTGACACTAAAACTTGTATTCATATAACATGTATACCAGTTACAGAAACCCACCAAATTTTCATCATTTCAACTGAAACAGATTTCAGGTACAAAGATAGGACGTGCTTTCACCAAGTACACAGAGAAGGCACAGAACCCTTCCGCATATTTATGTTGCCTTCTGTTTCCTCCTGATTTGGTTTAGCTCTCCGTGGAGGATATGAATTTACAGGAAGGAAGAGGTCTTCATGTTCCACAGACAAACACTTGCTTTGAATTCTACTGAGAATAGAGTCCACTAATTCTGAATGACCAGTGGAGATGCTGCTATTTACCTTCCTTGCCAACATTAGCATGAATGCCTTTTGCCAATCAGCTGCATGGGCTTGCCAATAGGCTTGCCTTTAGGATGGACATGAAGTGGAAAACAAGAACAATGGCGAAATGGCACAGAACCCTGGAAAGACCCCATCCACCTAGGACGATATTGTTGGTTACATTTTCAGTCAGTTAAAATAATAGTTTAGAGAATAATAGTAGTTAAAACGTTTTCAGGTAAGAAAAGTAATCCCTGCTCATCAATGATATCATTATGTTTATTGAGAAGAATGCTGGGAGAGGACCCAAGAGGCCCAGAGTTCAATGCCATGTAATGGTAAAGTATTTCTGGCAGTATTCCAGCGAATGCATTTCCTTCTGCATATTGTAAGTAGGTGCAACCTGTCAAACTAGTACCTATAGTCTACAAATAGATAGCCCATAAATCTTAAGCATAGTTCCCAAAGGGTTGTCTTCTATCTGAAATGTATGATTTAATATTTGGCCGCAACTGGTTACCATAGCAAAGAAGGGAATGACAGAGTGAGGTAGCAGCCAGAATGAACAGACAAGAGCCTGACATCACCTGGGGGCATATCTAAGAAGACCCCAATGACCTTGACCCTGTCATATCATTGCTCAGTCCCAGATTCTTCATCTGTAAATCAATACAGTTGAATCTGATGACTTCTAATTACCTTTCAGCATCATGTTTTGTGGACAGCTGATGTCTCTAGAGAGACATAATTAGAAAAGTTAGAACACAATGCTTAGAACTCAATGGCATTAAGACCCACATACACTTTTGCTCATATCACAGATATTGGTTAAGAACTTTCCATGTGCACAACAGAGAGGAAAGCCCTAGAACCTGGGAACTTATCCTTCTCAAAGAGTAAGTGAACAACAAACAGCTGATTATTCAAATCCCATTAGTTATATGTGCGGTGAAGATAAATAGGATGCGCTGCCAGAGTGTATTACTGGGGACTGCCCTAAAGTAGAGATGACTTCTGTCCCATGGTCTGTAAGTAAGAGAGCAAACACAAACTAGAGGAAACTGGGACACTAGAGAACCACAGAGATATTAGAGAAACATCCAGAAACCGGAGAAACTTGGAGGTACCAGAGAAACATTGGAGTACTAGACAGACACCTGTGGGTATTCTTCAGTTAATTGCTTTCAAAAACTGCTTATCTGTGTGTGTTTTAGTTTGAGAATAATCTTGGAAGATTCTCACACTTACACTTTTATAACTTTAAATGCTGTGAGGACGTGAAGGGGGACGCCTCTCCTACAGTCAGTCTTTCAGCCGTTGCTCATGTTTTCACCCACTTTCTCTGGACATTGATTATGATTTTGCCTTTGATTCTACTTTGATTTCCTTCCTCAGGAACATGTTTGCTCTTAGTTTCCCTCATCTTTTAAAATTTCAGTTTTATTTATTTTTATTTTTTGTATATGAGCGTTTTATCTATATGTATGTATGTATGTGCTCCATGCGCATGCAGTGCTCATGGAAGCCAAAAAAGGGTGTCAGATCTCCTGGAACTGGAGTTACTGGCAATTATTAGCTGCCACGTAGGTGCTGGGAATTGACCCTAGTCCACTGCAAGAACATCCAGTGCTCTTAACCACTGAGCCATCTCTCTGGCTTCAGTTTGACTCATTTTTCTGGATGCCCTCTGAAGGTTTTCACCCATCTCAGGCCAATTAATTCCTCAGCAATTATTGATAATATAAAACTTTAAAAAATTCTTTTATTATTATTATTATTTGTGTCTACGGAGTCACGTTTGCTGTAGATTTTCTCCTCTGCTTCTTCAAGATCAAATTGCCTTTGTTTGTGCTTTGATATGTTTTCCTTCATTGTGTCTATATGCTTTATTTTCTGAAGAGACTTTTGGCCAGACCTGGCTTTTACTGCGCTTGGGATGGGCTTTCTCATCCTCTCTCAACGCACAACTGAATCATGATCACAGTTCTTTCAAAGTTGTCTCCAGAGTGAAGGTTGATGGGCCTCTGTTCAGTACTATTCCCAGGACTGGCATCACGTCTAAGGAAGCTGGGATGTCGTTTTTGTTGTGGTGCTGAGGACAGAAACGCAGGAGCCTTATACATACTTACTAGTTAGTATACGCTGCTGAGTTACAGCCCCAGCCTGAAGCTGGTCTAGCACAATCACCCAGATCTCTGGCACCATTTTACTCAGACACAAAGCAGAGCTTCACAGACATCTTTAGTTTCAACCCTGCACGTTTTCCAGATACACTTTGATCCTCAGAGCTCCTGAGGCAGGTGTTCCTTCTCCACTGCAGTTTCAGTACCTGACATCTTCCTTTCTTTCTGTTCCACTCATCTTTTGCTTTTTACTGGCGTTCTGGTAATTGCCATGCCTGAATTTTCATACACATAGGAAACTGGGAAAAGTGTGCTTAGAGAAATATTTAGTAAGTGTGGGATAAACCGTCTACTAGGCAACTACAGTAGCTAAGTATTTCCCTCCCTTTTTTCAGGAAGATGGCTTTTTTTAATTTTTATGTATTCATTTAAAAAAAATTTTGTTTTGAGATAGGCTCTCAACCAGTGACTAGCGCATTCAAATAAAGGTTGATTCTGAGCTCCTGACTTATGGCATTTTACTCTGTTAATTGTGTTAAAAACATATTTTGTGGTGTATATTAATTCATTTCCTTCTTTATTGCAGTTAAATCAATTTACTAGCCTTGTGATACACAATGGGCTGTGGTTATCATCCATCTCACTGTGTGAACACATCATAATTCTGTATCATATATCACGGTGTTGTTAGACTACTGATTTTCCTCTTCCATGGAAAGTTTTATGCCTCGTATTTGGCCATGCCACCCTTTAATGGTGTCATTAATCTCAAAACTGATGCTACAAATGATCTGTCCTTACTTTACAGTAAACACTCAATCAGTCATATAGTTGTTACTTGTGAGTGAGGCAGAGCCATTGGTATTTGGTCCCATAATGACTTGTGATAGTTTCAGACTGTGCAGTGAGAGACGACATTTCTGAGAGTCCTGGTCATTATTGTATTTTTTGGATTGTTCTGCTTTTTGTTCAGAGCTGGTATTTTTCATTGTCATTGTTGAGGGACAAGACTTATCCATTATAAGCTTCCAGAAAATGTTATCATTTGCCCAATAAATAAAAGATTGGACTGGGGATGAAAGCAGTAACCAGTCTTGGTTCCATCCTTTAGGACCCGTGAGCCTTTTTCCTAAGCTTCACACATTGTATCATCAGCACTCACACTCTTATCAAAATCATATCTGCTTGTGCTATTGTTCATAAATATTTGTCCTTGCATTCAGGACCCTTTGTTCTTTAGCAGATTTTCAAAGACGTGGAAAATTTCTGTAGAAACAATAGGATTCGTTTTTATTTATTATCTTTAAAATATGTTCTCAGCTGTTAGAGAACATGTCTTCTTATGGACTAGCAAGATATCGTATTCAGAGCCACCAGGAATGTAACTAACTACCCCCTTTAAGAAACTCCCATCCAGAACCGTAGTGCTGAGCCAAGCATCATGGCAGGATGCTGGCTGCCACAGCCACTCTAGGAATGGCTGGGGAGGAGATTATGCCGCTTCCAGATTCTCTCCTAACCTAAAATCAGTAGCCAGTGAGCTACTGATGCTGATTTGTACTGCGGTATTTAAAAATACTTTTCTGAAAAGCAGGGCTTAAAATAAAAGGTACATGTTTTACGTATTTTATATCTCATTATGCAGTCGGCATCATATATGTGTGTACATTCTTTCCCTGTAAGAACTTTTAACAAAAGACTGCAAATGCAAATGCTTTCTAAAATTCATAGCCATTCTAAAATGGCCATGGATATGAACATACCTAAGTGTTTATGCAAAAACATTTATCAAAGATCAGGATAAGAATGTGTATTCAGTAGCCCTAAGATCAAATACTGAAAAAAATACCTACAGAGACATATTTCTATAGCCTTAAGCAATTTGCAGTCTAGTAAAGGAGGAAAAAGCCCAACATATCTGGCAATTAAAGCACACTCCCACCTACAAACTTTGCTTGCATGAAGTGTGAGTTTGAAAGATGTGCCTTGGGCATTCAGACAGGATGAGATCACTGTGTGCAGAGCATCCCTGGCTTTGTACAAGAAGTAGACTCACTGGCCCTTTGAAGTCTTGAGTCAACAAGGTATCCCAGTTGAAGTGCATTGGTAATGTTTGCTATTGAATTCATTAGAAACAACAAATGCTTAATCAGATTTCTGGTTTTGAAGATCTAGTCTTGTCTTCAGTCCTTCCATTGCCATGGGCTCATTGCTCTAGCTCTCCCAAAGTCATCCCTTTGCCATAGAGGTTGAAAATTGCCCCTTGTTGATATGTGTGTGCATATATATTTCATTATATCATCCTACTATAACATATCAAGTGAGCAAGCATAGAATTTAGGAGCAATTGTGACTGTCATAGCTTAATCATACTGGGGAAGATACTTTGTTTTTATTCATGGTGGTAAATGTCCATTGTGTTTAGTCTTTTATTAAGAGACTAGCTTTCATAAACTTAGTTTAATTTGTTTGTATTATTAATTTAGTATTTCTTTAAAATTTGTCATTGTGGGGCAGAAGAGATGGATCAGCAATTAAGAGCACTGGCTGCTCTTGCAGAGGATCCAGGTTTGATACCCAGCACCCACCCACATGGCAGCTAACAAATATCTGAGGCTGTGTTTCCAGGAGATCTGACACACTTTTCTGACTTCTATGAGCACTGCATGATATGTGCATACCCATATACACACACGCAACACACTCATACACAAAATATATAAATAATAAATAAGGACTGGAGAGATGTCTCAATGGTTAAGAGAACTGGCTGCTATTGCAGAAGACCTGGGTTCAATTCCCAGCACCCACAGGGAGACTAACAATTATCTGTAACTACAATTCACAGGGCATTGTACTACATGGGTGCACATGCAGGCAATAAGTTCATTCACATAAAATAAAAATAAATAAAATATTAAAACTATATTAAAAAACAAAATTTGTCATTGAATTTTTGGGAACCTAAAAAAATATAGGTTTCTTAAACATTTTGAGAAATAGTATTTAGATTTGTCTTCCTATATACAAAAATGAGGAATGCTCAGAAGTGTATTTGTAAGAATATCCACAAGTCACTCAAAGATTCAATTTGATCTGAAATACTATTTTAAAAGCAGTTTATTTAATATCCCACCTGAATTTCATAATCAGTTTATTTCCAGGAGTTCATTTGACTTAATAAATCATTTTCAGTGGGTGCGATGGTACATGCCTGTGATCCCAGGACTCAGGAAGGTGAAACAGAAGTTGACAGGCAGTCTGGGCTACAAAGCAAGACTGACACAGAGTGAAAGAGAATAAGTGAAAAAAATTAAGTCATTTCCGTAAAACCTGTCTTTAGCTAGTTTGCATTTGGATAAGACATATTGTAAGTATGCTTTATATTTAGCCCATGTATAATTTTTTTTTACTAATGCACAGATAGAACAAACATTGTTGAAGACTTTGGCATACTGAGAGTAACAACAGATGAATTCTTTCCAGAAGGTTCAGTTGTCATTTGGTACACTTTTTCATTTACTTTAACTTTGGGTTATAACTGTATCTTTTCTTGTCTTCAGTCAAAGAACATTTCTTCAAATCATTCAACTGCTTTAACTCACAAAACAGTTTTTGGTGTTTAACAAGAATTTAATGCCTGATAAAATAAGCAAATCAATTCGATTAAAATTGGACTAAACTTTGAAAAACTGTGTGGACATGGGC
Source organism: Eospalax fontanierii (assembly GCA_035773235.1). Classification (NCBI taxonomy): domain Eukaryota; kingdom Metazoa; phylum Chordata; class Mammalia; order Rodentia; family Spalacidae; genus Eospalax; species Eospalax fontanierii. The sequence continues at coordinate 40,478,148 of CM069548.1, read as the reverse complement.
TGGAAAGAGTCTCTCATTTACACTTCAAAATGGCTTTGTGTTGTAAAGGAGTCTTAATCTTCAGGGTGTTTTTGTACCAGCTGCTTAGAACTGAACAATCTTTTGAGGCAATTGCTCTATATTTAATTTATAAAAATGTTTGAATTAATAAGCCTGTTAGTTTATAGAATCAATTTGTTTATGAGTGAACAAAATAAAAGGCATTGAAGTTTGCAGGCATAATACCTGGTTCAGTATTATAGGGAATCCATTTCCCAGAAGCCCTGTACACAGAAGGAAATATTCGGAGGCTCTTTTCATCAAAGAATCAGTCTTGTGATTTCATAACACTAAGAAATATTGTCTGTTCTGGATCACTTGTGAGCTTTATTTATAGTGAAATTCCTTTGAATGAGGAATTTTAAAGATAAAATTAAGATAAAATAGTAGGAAAAAACCGATCTATTAAAGGGCAACACAAATGCTGGAAGAAGCGTAGGTGAGGGTTAACAGGTAGAGGCACTGTTAACCAAGATGGGCAGTCATTTTGGTGAAATTGAATTTTCCAATTTATTGCTGATCTTGGGATCATGTTGCTCTTCTTTAATAGATAAGGGAATTAAATACTCATACAGAAGATGAAGCAAAGTATTTCCATATTAAATTTCAGCCATATTATTACCTAAGCATGATCCGTTAATTAAAAGATATGCTTTATGCACTCCTTATAGCAATGTAGTCTTCTAGTTGTTGGGGACACCATAATAGACAAGATGAGCTGCATCCCTTGCCTCTAAAGAATCTGTCTCTGGAACAGAGACAACAATGAAGCCCATCAGTGTTGCAAAGTTGGTCTGTGTACTCAGGAAAAGCATAACCCCATGCTAAATACAATGAAAAAGATGCCATTGATATTACCAGTACAGAATTGCTACTTGTTAATGTAAGGTATGCAAAGTCTTTGTGACAATAATTAAACATTAATGGTAGCTAGAGCACTATTAAAAACTGTGCATATACCTTAACGTAGGATTAATGTTTTAAATTGAGGGTAAGGCAACCAAATGTTTAGAATACATTAGCATGGTGTTTTTGAGAGATTCAGAATTGGTTACCTTCTAGTAACCTTCTGTTTTACTTTTATCTATTGGATTTGGCTTTGGGATATTGCCGCAAGTGTGGCATAGGCAATTTACCACGTGAGAGACCCAGGAAGTAGCCCTTCCTCATTGATTTTTATGGGAAGTCTTATTTTGGGCCCCTTTATTTTCAGTATGCTTTCTCAGTTATTCAAGTACTGTTAGATGGGAAAGAACACATGTCCTATGAATAAACTGACAAAGGAGTAAATTTAATCTTGCAGATATGAGAAATCCTCCAAATAATTTTATAAAGTGAGTGTAATTAGAATGAATTTCTTAACGAATCTCAGGGAAATTGATCAGGAAGTTTTTGAATTGGGCAGCAGTACAGTTCTTCTTTAATATGCATGAGATCCTAGGTTCAATCTCCAGCACTAGGAGAATAAAAAGTGTGAAGGACCAGTGTTAGCGGAGCCGTTAGTAAACTTTATTATAATCTTGGGAGCACGGTTCCTCAACAGATAATAACAGGGCCAGAATGGGAAAGATGAAGAATGCAGTGAATGATATTAAGAATACTGACTATCCAGCATTGCATACAATTCATGCCATAAGCAGAAATAGAACAATAAGCGATGAGATATAGAAGAATGTCTTTTGCCATAATTAATTGTGTATTTTATTTAATTAGACAAAAAGAATCACAACTTGGCTATATTAAAATTAAACTTTTGTGTATAAGTGACTAAACTTTTAATAAAGGTTGAAGAATAAGTTAATCCAGAACCAGCCTACATTAAAATTGTTCCCTCATTTAGTTTCAAGTTTTCTGTTGCATATTTATTTATTATTTATATCTGTGTGTGTACACAGCTGTGTGCAATGGTGCACATTTAGGTTAAAAAGAAAAGTTGTGGAATCCAGTTCCCTTCCCCTGGGGTCGGGATCATCAGGTTCCCTGCAAGCTTCCTAGTTCACTGAGCCGTCTAGCCAGCCCACTTACTCATTGGCTTTAATAAGAAAAGCCATGTATGGGCCTATTTGTTGAAATTCTTTTCCAAATTGATTCCTGTGGAAAGTATTAGATTATCTATTGCTTTTAATATAGTTTTATTTAACTAATAGACATATTCAAATGTTGCAAAAATACAGTGTTACTTGAAAGTAACCAAACTATCTTCTGAAAGGTTAGAAAATTGACCCTTTGTTGACAAAAATATCTATGTGACAATGATGACCAATCCCTGGTGAGGACAACTGTAGAAGCAACAAATGTACAGAGAGCATTGCTCATAAGCCCAGTAATCTTCACTTACATTGTCCTAAGTGAATGGTAACACCTTCTGAGGCTGATTGGTGAAATTGTGATATCATGAATAGGAATTAGGAAGCAGAGAAAGGCATAGAGCTCATAAATTATTCATGAATGTGGAGTGGGATATATTGAAGATGAAAGAGGTAGTGACATTTCTGATTATGACTCTAACTTGGAGGAAAGTTCTGAACTTCTGATGTAGATTCAAAGAGCCTATGCTCATGAAATGTATACATTTAAGGTTAAGAACTACTTGACTGGCTGAAGAGATGGCTCAGTAGTTTAGAACACTGGCTGCTCTTGCAGAGGAACTTGATTCCATTCCCAGCACCCACATCCAGGGGATCCAGTGCCCCCTTCTGGCCTCCACAGGCATTGCACAACATGGGTGCGCTTACATACAAGCAGGCAAAACACTAATACACATAAAAATAAATTTTAAAAAAAGTTTAGTCATACTTGGGATCACCAAGGATTTGAGGGTATATAAGGGTGACTGAAGACAGCTTAGGGAAGATCCAACTCCATATACAGGAGACAGCAGGTTTGTACTAATAAAAGAAATACAAAGTAGGGCCACGTAACAGTGAGATAAAGCCATCCAAGGGCTAGTCAGTCAGAACTGTTTCTTCCTTGACAGTTACTGGCTCATTGATAGAAAACAATCATAATACCTGTTTGTGAGAGTATATCCATTCCTTACCTTTTTAGTTATACTATAAATAATGGCTTGCTTCAGATTTGGGGAGAATTAACAAAATCTTTTTTTGTTTAAATATAGGAGTAGAGGTGAAATATCTGCTATGCTGCTTTTTATTTACATACATAAATATATTTTTAAGGACAAATCTTTATAGTTTGTCCTTCAAGGTTAATTCTTCTAGAGGGAATGACTTGCTGGGGCTGGAACACAGGGCCTTGAACATACTAAGTATGTATTCTGCCAATGAACTGCACCCTCAGCCTGAATTCTATTTTAAATTACTGACTCTAATTATTAGATTGTTCTAAATTACACAATAAAAGTACATTTTTTCCATACAGTATCTTAAGTATTTTATATTGAATTGCACTGGAAATATGTGAAATGGTATCATTTTTATCATTATCTCTCGCCATCCTTCCCTCTCTTTTTGCCTGCCAGTTAGGGACGTAAGACAGGGAGTTCAGTTCAGTGACTGAGTATTCGCCAGGTGCAAGCCAGCGTACCATGCCCTGATCTGCAAAACCAAACAACTACAGCACCACTTAGCTGCTCCCTTCTGGGAGTGATGAGCTCACTGGTTTTGCTTTGTGGTGTCAATGTCATTTTTGAGTAAAGTGGTTTTTCAAAACTCAATTTTACAGAGGAAGGGCTAGCTGGTGTTGTTTTTTTTTTTTTCCCCTCGGAGGGGGAGAGCATGTGGTTGAATGCTCTAAAATCATGTGGTTGTGTGAAATATTCTACTTTCTGTGTCCACCCCCTTTATAAGCATCTCAAAACTTTTTCAAGCTCCTTATATAGGATTAAAAAATAGCTTCTTTAGTTTTCTAAATAATTGGTTCAGAGGTTCAACATCCTGCAGGAATTTTGAAGGATGCAGTTTTAAAGACGGGGAAGGTAACCGGCATTCTTAAAAGCCGATGTTCGGGTTTGTTTTTGTCTCAAATGCTTCTAATATTGCTGTTCTCTTCTGTCTAGGTCATCTGTCAAGCATACCCTTTGCTCTGATGGTGCCATTGCACTGTACTGCAATACTTAGGGTCACTTCTGAACACCCTTTCTTTCATGGTTCACACCTGGCACAGAAAAATACAAGATCAGCTTATCTCAAGACAAGTTTTGATCTTGAAGCTGTGGAGGGAAGAGATCTGGAGAAAATCCCGTTACTATGTATTGGTATATATTCACCTCCCTAGTCTAGCTAAAGAACATGGAGACTCTTGATTATAATATAACTGTGTTCCTTAGGAACAGATTTTCTGCCATTGAAAAGAGCTGTGGACATCATTTCATATGTTACTCAATGGATCTTTTCAATTCTTAATTCGGAATTACAAAAAAAAAAAGCACAACACTTGATTCAAAGTAACTTTTCAGATATCAGTGAAAGTTCAAGAATCAACCCATATATCATCTTTTTTATTTACTGAATATTCTTAGTAAAGGAGTCTGCAGGTGTGATTTTCTTAGGCAGTCAGCCAGCTTCCACATATTCAGTGACTGTCTACTCTATGTGACACACTGTGGTAAGCTTTAGGTGACATCGCAATAAACACAAATGACGCAGAAACAACCATGGACAGGATCTTTTTGAGTTTATCGAGTGAATTACACATATTAAATTACACATATATAGCTTAACGCCATACCTGTGAAGGATGCAAAGTTGTTAATATTAGTAGAAGTTGTTTACCGTTTACTGGATTTTTTAAAATCCTGATCATTAGACACATTTTAAGTGATCTCATAGCAATTTGCTACTTATTAAGGAGTATCAAGTTCCTGAATGATATTTACACTCAGGAGTAGAATTGGTGTGAATCTGATTGATCTAACATTGAAAAGGTGCGAGAACTGAACAAATCAGTAATAACTCACAAAAATGTCTCAGCTGTATTGGTTGCATTAGGTGCATCTCCCAATTTTAATAAAATAAACACACAAAATAGTTAATAGATCATTGTTTTTGTACTTGTTTTGACCTCTTTGAGTAAAATATTCTAATTGTAAGAGATATTATCAATTTTATTAAAACTAAGAAAACATTATACTCCGTAGGTTAGATTGAACAGAATGCAAGTAAGAAAACCTACACATATGAGCTCATCACATGAATTTTCAGGCTGGAAGATTTCCAAGAGTAGTGTGAGACAGTGAAAAGGCATACTAGTTCTACTCAAGAAGTCTGGGTTGCAGGTTGATGCTGTATTTTGCCATTACAATATTTATATGTCTAAGTTTTCTGGGATGGTCGTAGTTGATACTTGCCACTTGAACATGGTACTACAAACATCTTGCATTCTTAAAAATGTATTAATTTGGGCTTTGGAGATACTCAAGAACATGTCTGTGTACTTGCTGTACAAGCATGAAGACCTGAGTTCAGATCCCCCAAGACTCAGGTGAAAATCCAGGTGTAACCGGTTGTGCATGCTCCTGTTTCCCCAGTACTATGATGGAGTTGGAGAGAAGAGGATCCCTGGGGTTTGGTGGTTGCCAGCCTAGCTCCTAGTTCGATGTGAGGCATTGTTTTCAATGAATAAGTCAGAGAGTGGTAGAACATGATGTTGGCATTCTGCTCTAGTCTGTTCATGTGTGCATGGACAAATGTGCCTACACACACACACATGTGCATATGTGCTACACACACACACACTGCTCACAGGCTCACACAAATTTTAAAACTTAAAAATTAAACCTATTGGTTTAGACAACTAATTCTGTGACCACCCAAATTAGGACACCTAATTCGGCTTTCTTAGGAAAAAATATGCATGATACATTTAACATTTAAGGTTATTATGCCCACTACAAAATACTGGAACTCTAAAATGATAAACCCTATAGAACATTGAAAAAAAAGGATACATTCATTTGGGAAGAGTGGTAGAGCATCTTTACAGAAGGGACTACTGTAAAAAACTTCTAAAAATTTATCATTTATTTAATGAATTTTATGTGTATGACTGTTTTGTCTACATATATATCAATGCACCCGTCATGAAATGCCTGTGGAGCCAGAAGAGGGCGCTGGATTTCCTGGAACTGGAGTTACCAATGGTTGTTAGCTGCCATGTGGGTCCTGGGGATTGAACCCAGGTCTGCTTCATGAGCAGCTAGTGTTCTTAACTGAAGAGCCATTACTTCAGCTCTCAAAGGGAGTACTTGAATAAATTAATACTTGTCTTTCTTGAATAAAGTAGTGACATTTTTACATGGTTAGTTGTAGAATGGTGTTTTCCCAAAATGCTTTGGGTTGGGTTCAAGTCATAGACCATGTCCACAAGGAACACTGGCTCTTACATGGTGCTTGGACCACGAAGAGTGATGACTTCCATATACATCGGAAGGGAGAAAGGGCCAGTGTTCATCATTTTGTCAATGTTAAACTCAGTTTCGAATGTCCTCAGTCTACTTCTTTATTATCATCTGATTACTTCATACCCTTCCACTGGCTTCTGAAAACGAAACTAATTTGATTGGTTTCATGAATCACTACCAGCAAGCATACACTTGAATGCTTTCCCATTGAGTTTGGTCTCAAGTATGCAGTGCTCAAAGAAAACCTTGTTCCTACAGCTCCATTCCCACCTCTTGTTCTTTTCTAGGTACCTGCATTTATGCTCTATGAATTTTCCCCTGGAAAGTTGTAGGAGGGCATATTGATTTGAAACAAAATAAATCAAGAGCAGTGTTTGCCACTAGCAAAGGAGTTTTCAACTGTCAGGCCCCTGTAGCAGTAGGAAGAAGAACATGGTTGTGCTTAAAGAGGAGACTGACTGACTTAGGAGGATGGAGGATCTTGGAGTGCAGAAATCATCTCACCATGGGGGCCTTACAAGCATTCAGTTTCTGGAACATGATGTAGAGGATAACAATGTCACAGGACATTAAAAAAAACTTTAAGTAAACAGTATGTATTAAGCATCTGGCCAGTACCCATTTCTGAATAAATAACAGGCAGTAGTTGAATGACTGAACAAACTCTGAGTGAACTGAAGTGTCCAGGTTGTGTATCCCACCAACTAATGCTCTTTCTTACATTTTTTTCTATGCCAGCCAAGACCCTCTCCTATAAAAATTATTACAAATGACCCACAAATAAAAGTTCATTTGAGAGACTCAGATAGTTTTACAAACTTTGTGTGTCTTTTCAATTATCCGATTTATTATTATTTTTTAACTTCCAAAATCCAAAATTGAAGATTCTGAACCACCTAGATTAGGATTTGAGGTCACCAAGACTCAATTTTACTATCTCCATCTACTGGCAGGGAGGAACTAAACCAAGCGTCTGGACTGGCATAGAAAAGAGGAGAAAGAACACTGAAAGGTAAGCCAAAAGTATCTTTTCATTTCCTCTGCATTGTACGTTCATTGTACACTGCATTGTACGTTCACATGTTGAAGGTTGATCTGAAGAGGGATCGTAAAGCAAGAGATTTGGTTTGGGTGATGGAATGTTCTTACCTGATTCTTCAATATAACTGACTGTACATGGGGATTTATTTATTTTTTCTTTATAGTGGTAGTCTTTTCTGTCTTGGCACTTCTAAGCTTCTATTGGTCATTGCAGTGTTTGAGTGCTGTCTTGTGGATTCTCACCAGAATCTCACCTGTATTCTCATTTTTATACACTTTCTGACATGTTAAAGGTAGTTTTGCCTGTCCAATTATCTTCAGTGTTAACATTTTGAGAGAGTAGAAGTGTGTTTCTTTCTTGTTATGTAAGTTCTTTTCAGTGTGGTGTTTCTTGAATTCTTTTTGCATCCTTCATTTATAAATGTTTTCCTTTGAGAAGGGTATGGAATGGAACGTCCTAGTTAATTGACAAGTTAGTTTTAGAGCATATTTCTATCAGTGTTCTGCATGAATAGGTGTGTGTGAGAGACAGAGACAGAGAGACACAGAGATATAGAGATAGAGAGATGCAAGGGGGGTGATCTGGCATTTTGTTTCCCTGCAAGAATTCTTTTGAATTTTTACTGGTAACAAGATTTTGAAATTACACTGAAACTGTGGCATGGTAGCTGTCATAAAACAAATACTTCAATGGCTTGTGTTCTTGCGCAGTGAGAGATCTCTGTAAGCAATGTATGTGTTTGAAATGTCAGTATAGTTGTTCTTCAGGCTTATGCTGTTCATATCTGTCTTTCCCAAACCTTATCAACTTGAGATTCAGAGTATCTGCCATGTCAAGATAAGGGGTGCTTTTCTATTTGCTCCAACTAAATTAAATACAGCTTGCAGGATTTTATTTTTTAGGTCTTTTCTACTTGTCTACCTACACCCAAATTTGCTTACCTCTTTGTTCAAGGTCTCTAGGCAATTTAACATTTCCTTTCAAAAAGATACAGGTAGACTTATAAGGAACAAGAATAGAGCCCTTACTTCAGAATGAGATCTCAGGCACAGCAATCGGCAGGGATGTGCTCTCTTCAAACAGGTCTGCTGATATCCTGGAGGGTCATAAATGTAGCTGGTCCATTTGCTCACTAGGGGACTTTAACGAGTACGAATGTCACAAAGAGGTATCTGACATCTTTCAGCAGAATCAGTGCCAACCTGACGTATTCTAATGTCTTCTCTGAGAGCGGGGGCATTTTTCAACAATGTTTAAAGACTAGTGATAACTGGAATATCGAGGAAAATCTCCCTTTACAAATGGACACTCTGCTGGAACTGGTAAAGTATTATTCAGTTGCTCTTTTGAGTGAAAGCCTGTCTCCTCTGGTCTCCAACTTCTGCCCTGACTCCTCATCTTATATCTCATGTGCCTTGATTTTTTTACTCTATTTGAAAATTGTTGTTGCAAAGATAGCTGTTGTTGAAGAAGCTGACAGTGGATGATGAGTTCAACTAGTGCCACATCAAGGGGCTCTTCACGTTTATGCATGTTCATTCTTTAATCATAGACCTTCCAGGTGATTAAATACTGAAAGCTAGAGGGAATATCTTGAGACAATTGGTTATTATCATTATTGCTAAAAATATATGTTTGTTGGGCCTGAGGAGATGACTCAACAGCTAAGATCACTGGCTACCCTTGCAGACGACTGGGGTTTGGTTCCCACCACTTATATTACTAGCTAACAACAACCCATAACTTCAATTCCAGGGGACTCAGCAGCCTCTTCTGGCCTCCGTGGACAGTGCACACACATGATGCACTTACATGCAGGCAAAACAGTCATACAAATAAAATAAAAAGAAGATAGATAGATAGATAGATAGATAGATAGATAGATAGATAATTTGAGCACTTTGTTTTCCTGTCAAATTATGTGAATTTTATTATTGACTCTTGGTCTTCATTTCTTTTAAAAGTATCACATTTATATGTCTTTTGTATTTTCAAGTCAATTTAAGGCTGATAGGAATTGGTGGGGGCAGAGTGAGCGCGGAAGCAGTGTTATCTGGCAGCAAAATGATTAGGGCATTCACAGCCCACTTGATTTGGATTTAGCCACGAATACAGTCCTATCGAAGTGTAACTGCTCTTTGCTTACCCCTGGTATTGTGTGGAATTACTGATGAAAGGAAGGAAAGCTGCAGCTTCTGCTGTCTTGTTACAAACATACTTTACTAAGTAAGAGTGAGCGCAAAAAGCTAGGTGTGGTTTTGTGTGTTTGTCTGTAGCCCCAGAATGGTGGGGCAGAGACAGAAGGACTCCTAGGGCTTGCTGGATGCCAGGTCCAATGGGAAATCATGTCTTAGAAGAGGAAGTTGATGAATAATAGATCAGGATATTTGACATTTTTCTTAAACCTCTGGGTGTGCGTAGCTACATACACCCCCGTACGCATGTGTGCATACTCAGATGCATGCACAATAAAAGTCATTACACACTCATTTAAGATTGAACATGCAGTGTATTTATTAAATATAAATAAAATGTAAATCTGATTTTACAGATTTAATATGCTGTCTACTGTATAAATATCAATTAATTTTAACTTACTGCTGCTTTTTACATTTTGTTTATAATGCAGCATTTAACCTAAAAGAGAATTGTAAGCATATTTTAAATATTCATCAAATCCGTGAATTAGTTCACTTATTTGCCCTTTTTCTATGAATACATTTTCAGTGGATATTATTTTATTATTATTTACATTGATGAATTCTAAACATCTTCTAATCAAAACATTGGTACTTTATCTAGATGCTGTGTATTCACAAAAGAATAATCAACTACTCTTCAGTTTAGAGATGACTAGTTTACTCTAAGAAGATGTTTAAGATTACATGAGTAAAGCAGTTAGAAAACCAATAAATGTAGTGTCACAGCATACATCACTGGTGCAGTAGTGGCATTGTCATCTTGGGGGCAATCAGTTACCACCTAATTAGACTTAAAGCACATTCAATGGGAGGAAACTCATGTGTGATACTGTAATCACAGCCAAATGACTGAAGAGGTCATAGATCTTAGAGAAATCCCTGAGGCTATCACATCTAGACTAATGTAACTTCTACTAAGTGCAAGATATGTATCCTTTTATTTATAGTCAAGTATCCCAGTCACCACTCATAGACTACTAGAGTACCATAAACTGGTCACAAGCGGACATTGTCTGTGAATTGCCCATGCCTAAGTGGCACATCTAGAGAGAGCTTTTACACCTAAGGTTCACAGAACATAGAACAAGGGGTAAAGAGGACACTAATGAATCTCTCAACTCCATTAATAAAGCTCCCTCATGCATCATAGGGCCAGGAACACAAAAGGTCACAAATGGCCAAAGAATGGAGATTAGGAGTCTGCAGAGTGTGGGTCCCCGGACAAGACTCATATATTAAGCTTCCAGGGTTCAGGGACCATTTTAGAAGATGGGGAGGAAAGATAGTAAGAGCCTGGGACGAGGTGCATAACCAGATAGAAGTAGAATCCTGCAAACTTGTGGACCCTGCTGATATGACCCTACAGCAGTGGTCCTGGCATGCTTAAGACCCATGTAAATTCAAGCAAACAAAAACCCAGCATGGGCCTGGACAAACGGACAGCAGAAGATATTGGCAGCTGATCACTGCTGCGTGAGGAAGAGCTAATCTTAAAGCAAGGGTCTTTGGATAGACTGACTAGACCTCAGTGTGTGAACTTACAGAGAGGAATGTCCTGGGACATTAACTTGGCACACTAATCCTTAACACAAATGACAGAGGGTATGAATTCCGGGTGTGTGTGGGGGTGGTTTGCTGTGGGAGAATGCCAGGGAGGAAGAAGGTATAAAAGTGATTAAGGTCGAATGAGATATGTTATGTATAAAATACACTCAATAAAAAAGGGAATTAATAGATGTTAAGTCACGAAAATAGATGTTGTTTTTAAAAAATGCTTTCTTTAAATTTGTTTTACAATGCTTATAATATGATGCTTAATCACATTATTTTTTGCCATCATAATATTATTTACTGTGAATGTATTTTGTTGCTTAATTATTTTCAGACATAATACTTCCTAATATGTATTTGAACTTTTGTACATTAAATTCTAATTCAATTAAAGAGTAGATTTGATATTCTTATTCATAATGAAATTATTTATTTATAAATACTATATTTAAATGAATTTAAATAAAATAAAGATATTTAAATAAAATCATATTTCTTACTTATAAATAACTATAATTTTTTTATTTTATGTGTTTGAGTGTTTTCTGTGCATGTAAGTGTACCATGTGTATGCACTGCCCACCAAAGTTAGTAGAAGGTGGTGGATCCTCTGCAGCTGCTGTTATGGAAGGTTGTTAGCTGCCGTGTTGGTGCTGGGAGTGGAAGTCTGATCCTGTGCAAGATCAGCAATGGCATCTCCACTTCTCCAGGTGGACGTTTCTTTTGTATTGTGAATTCATTTTGTTGATCTCTTCTACATTCTGCTTTTGGTCACTTTGTTGTCTCTAAAATAATGTACAACTTAATAGAATAAAAGGAGTATCTCCTAAGTATGTTTCTCTGTATCAGAGCATGTAATTTTGCATATGTGCCATTAGATATTTATTGCTAATTATTGTGTGCAAATGCCTCCAAGGGACTATTAGTTTGTTAACTTGGATGTTCGTGCTGCACCATAATAAGCAAGAGGATTATTGCCGGTTTGTTTTCCACAACTGTGCTCTCATTTATAGTCCTGTCCCATTGCAACAAACCCTAGCGGGCTCTTTTTATTATTACCTCAAAGATCAAGTATTATGTTATGAAATCTTCAGTATTTCTGAATCATGTATCTCAATATGAGAAGAATTTTATAGGCCTTCCTTGATGAGGTTTTTGGGACATAAATGGGGCATTTTCATGATTAAAGGAACCAGTGATGATACTAATTGCATTAGTACAGCATGTACATCAGTGCCGTCTCAGGAAAACACAAGCAGATGCACACAAGCTAGGTTGAGTTAAGCTATAAACTCCTCTCTTTATAATTGGCTTAAAAATAACTTCCTTTTAAAGAAATATTTTATTTATTATTTTAATTTTATACGTACAGATATATTGCCTATATGTAAACGTACCCATATCTTTCAGTGCTCCTGGAGGTCAGTAAAGGGGGTTGTATTCCCTGGAACCTGAGTTACAGACCGTTGTTAGCTGCCTTTTGGGTGCTGGCAATTGAATCCTGGTCCTCTGAAAGAGTTGCCAGTGCTCTTAACCACTTAACTGTCTCTCCATCACCAAAAGTAATTTTCTTTCTCTGCAAGTGCAGAGAAAGTTGGAAATGGCGTGAATTTGTTGTATGATTTGAACCGGGATTTGGCTCTGCTTCTTATACTACTGCACATGTACCCACTTTCACACATTGACTTGCCCTGGACTGGACCCTATTTTCATGGCTAAGGAGCCACCATAGCTTAAGAGTTCATAACTACCCCCAAATTACATGATCCCCCACATACTGAAAAGAAGCTCTTAGTGTTACTCTGAAGGACCCTTTAACGTGATCTGGACAGTGAAAGAACTCTGTCTGCATTGATATCCCAGAATGCTTCTGGGTAGGGCCAGCACAGCTCTGTGATTCATGGTAAAGATGGAGAAGGTCGGGAAGCCCCGTTCTATTACTTTCAGGCACTACATGTGGAAGCTTTACAGTGCCTTTCCCGAGCCTCCTCTACCACCTCTGCCACAGTCAGTCAAGAGGTAGTGCTTCTTAGACTTTCATTATATGATATTCAAGAAATTTTCATACTTACATATGAGTAATTTTACATTGAATTTCATACCACAGCCTCTTGATACTTCATAATTTTTTTCTCATTCTGTTTGAATTAGAATATTATATACAGAGTTTTTTATTTACTTATATGCAGCTTGGTAATTATTTTACTTAAAAGTACAGTTTTTGTTTAAAAATGACATTTGATTGTCTTTAGTTAATAAAAATCAGGTATCAGATTACCTGTCTAAAATCACAGATTTTATTATCGGTTAACTCACCTTTTAGGATTTAAGTAAAATTATTACTCTAATAGTGTAAATGTGGCATTCCCGGAGCATGCGACATTACTGAGCATGTTTTATTTTAAAAATAATGAGCAGTTGTATCAAGAAAATGCCAGATCTCAATGATGAGTGCTATTGATGTGGCACCTTCAGCTGGTTAGGACTCATTTACAAGAGATGGACTCAGCCAGGACATCAGATATAAATCGTCCTATTTCAGCTGATGGATGTGCTTTTTGTAAAGCATCCATATCATGTGTAGTCTTTGGAAACTTAGGGTTCATGGGTGAAATGTTGAAGTAATGTGTAGAATTCTACTCTGCCACACTCTGGAATACACATTTCCTTATACTACCAGTGTGTGAGCTGGTGGGAGTGCGAGGCACAATACTGGATACAACAGAGCTAGTTACGGATAACTAGTAACTAGGTAGTTAAGGATGTCGTGAAAATGTCTTCCTTCTGGAAATCATAGTGTGCCATGAATTAAAAAAAAATATATGAGTACATCCGCTGTGTTTCACGCTTGCAGTCTTGAGGTATTGGGCAGAGTGAACCAATGAATGTATTGTAAAGGAGGGTCCTTCTGGACTGGGAGGCCAGCCAATGGGATGCCAGCCGAATAACCCTGAATATTCCTGACCTACGAATGCTGTCAGCAATCTAAAAATTACCGTGTTAGAAGGACAGGGCTTCGTTTCACTTCAGATGTCCCAAAGTTGCTGGACATCAATTGACACAGCATTTAACTTTGGGGGAAGGGGGAGATGTGATTGGTTAGAATAAGTCCAAGAGCCTTAACTGAGTATATCTTAAATAGTTATATATGTTTTTGTGGTATGCTTGGTGGAGCAGTCCCTTCTTTAATTTTCTGTTAGAGGTCACTTGTTCTTCCTTATAAATTGGTAGAAGTACTCAGCTTTGGTGATTTTCTTTGTGCTCTTCTGCTATGGTGTTAAAGTCTCAGGAAATGGCATATTGAACCTGTCAAGGTTTCCTGTCTAATCTCTTGCCTGACTCATCTGTTACTCCCCAATTTTAGGGACTTCTATACAGGCGGTATTGATGAGTATTTGTCCATGCCATGAAGCAAAGTATACCTTTTTTATTCCCCTCTGAATGAAATAAGGTCAGGGTGAAATCACTCTGATTATTCGAGGCAAAATGGACTTGCTCATGGACTTGCTCTGTGAGTACATATTTACACAACACATATATGTTGTATATCATACAATTTCAGCCATTCTTTTAAATTTTATTTTATGTGTGAGGGTATTGCCTGTAGGTATGTATGTAAATGCACTCATGTCATGAAATGCTGGGTGAGGTCAGAAGAGCAATTTGCATCCCCTGGAACTGGAGTTACAGATGGTTGTTACCCACCATGTGAGTGCTGGGAATTGAAACTGCGTCCTCTGCAAGAAGAACCAGTGCTCTTAAGAACAGCCAGTGCTTTTAACTGCTGAGTCATCTCTTCAGCCCCAGGATTTCAACTATTCTTAAAATTAAGTTTGTTAATTAGCTACGCAAACAATCTGTCAAGATTAAGGGAAGATTTTCAAAGGGGAAAATAAATAAATAAATAATAAAATGAGTCAACAAAGCAAAGTACAATTAAGACTAGTGAGGATTAGAAATAGATGCACTGATACATAAAGAAATGATTTTTAAAACATATTTAAGAATGAGATGTACTTAGAAGTAAACACAATGCACATCTCATAGGACATCTGTGAAGTCTTCCAGCTTGTGGGTGGTGACACACTATTGATATAAGTCTTGCACTCTTTGGAGCTCACAAACTAAACTCATTTCTTTTTATCCAACATAATGCCAGTTGAAAGTCAGTATAAAATATTAGCTTTATGGCGGTGTACTCGTGCAGTCACAGCATTTGTGAAGATGTGGCGGGAGGGTGGGAATTTGAGGTCAGTGTGGGCTGCAGCCCAAGTCCTTGTATCAAAAAAAAAAGATTTAAAATATTATCTTTATTAATAATACAACTTCTTGAAATATTATGCTTTTTATTGATTTGATGAGCCTCCTGTTAATAATCTCTGTCAACAGCAGTAAATATGTCTTTAGAACTGTCAATAATCTGTAAGGTATGGAAGACAATAAGGAACTTCTCTGCTTTTAGTGCTAAACTCGTTTAGTGCATACAGATAAAATGTGTGAAATAACTGAGTTGCATTTATATAAATGTGATCAGTGGTTTCAAAGGATTTACATTATTAAAATCTATTCTTTTTTTTCTTATCGACTCATTTTAGTTTCTATAACTTCTTCCTTAAGATGGGTTGAGACCGATAATATGACTTTGCATATAATTATTTCATTTAAAAGATTTATTCTTTTCATCTAAGATGTATGAGGTTATTTGTTTGCTTCAGTGTATACTGTAGGGATCACTGCGCAGGTGTCCTAGTCATTTGATTACAAGAATGTGTTGTCTTTGTACTTTGGTTTTGGTCATTGGCTACAAGGAAAGCAAACTCAGTTAAACATAATACTGAGTGCACAGATTAAGCATAGTACTGAGTGCATAGATTAAACATGGTACTGAGTACTTGTCTCATCCTAAAGCTACTAGCAAAATTGTATCTTTGGAAAGACAGCTGTAAAACCAACAGAGCTCTGAGTGTGCCTCTTAGTTTGCTGCATGACCCCCGCTCTCTTTCTTCCTTGCTTCCTTTTTGAACATGGTTAGGTAGCTCTAGATTTACATGAAGCTTTGCCTGACATCTGCAAATCACATGCATTTGGAGGCATACCTCAGAACATTTTGAGGAAAATTTTTTGGAGCTGCAATTTTGACTTGAAAGAAAGTTTACATTTCTTTTACCACAAATAGAGGCTACAATTATGCCTTCAAAGTGTGTTTAATTATAGTTTTGTGAAATTATGAATTATAAAGAAAAAAGATGTAAACAGAAACTTAAGCATACACATTTTAGCCATGAACTTTTGACTGTGTATAAAAATTGAATTATGACCTTTCAGTTACTGTGTGGTTATCCTCCAGATTGTATATGACAGACATTGCTACATTTATCAACCATCTCTTTCATTGAAAGGATGTGTTTTGAGATAGAGCACAGCATATACTGAATATGAATAAGTGTGCTTGGAACAATAGTTCATTTCAAATATTAGTTGCTAGATAAGTTACTTCTCTACCCTGTTTTGAACTATGTAGGAGGATACTGGAAAAAGCAAAGGATAGGAGTGTAGCTCCTTTAAAATATTTGAAAGTGATTTATGAACATTTTTAGTAACTCATGATCATGATTTTCTTAATAAAGTTTATCAGGACAAAGAGTTCACGTAGCTTGATAGATTCTTCTGTGATCTTAGGACATAGACTGTTAGGTTCATAGAAGAAGTATTGATTTGACTTTTTTAGTATGTATACTATGGGAGATGGGACCTAGGGTTTTGCACCTGCTAGGCAAGTATTCTACCACTGATCTATACTCAGGTCATGATTATTTTGTATAAGTTAGCATAGCCAAAATCAGTATTGATCATATTAGCACCCAGGATAAGGAAGCATATTTCAGGATAGGTGTTTTTGGCTGAAGAAAAGTTTGAGCACTGACACGAAAGGCAGCATTAAGCTATTTAATTTAAAAGTCTCAAATACAAGGTTCAATGTACTCTGGGTAGTGTACAGATAAAACAGACTGTTCATTTTTATGTACATTTTAATGGCTTGTGTGCATTTCATATAATGCATCTTAATCAAATTTAGATGCCCTCCCCCTCTTACCCCCCCAGCCTATCCCACTAGATTCCATGCATTCTGTCATGCATGTTAAGGCCTATCTGGTCAAGCATTTGTACCAAGATGTCCCTCAATGCAAGTTCATCCATTGGAGTCTAGTCAACCTATCTGGAGTCACCCCCTTAAAGACGATCTGCTCACCCTCACCCTGCCAGTAGTTCCCACACTAAGGTTGGAGCCTGATGCCCATTTGTTCAGCTCTATGCTGAATTTTTGTCTGATTGTGTTAGCACGGGGCATACTGTCACCATTGTTGAATGTTCATATGAGCAAATTCTCAGAGACCTGAAAGCCTCTGTTTCTTTATGTTCATGCACCAAATCTGACTCCTATAATCTTTTCTCTCCATCTTCTGCAATGGTCCCTGAGCTATGGGAAGGTGAGAAATAATATAGGAGTCCTATCCAGGGACACACACTTAGGAGGTATAGCTCAGTAGTAGAGAACTTAGCTGTAGGGACACACACCCTGCAGTCTCTTATTCTCCAAAACTTGGCCAGTTGTGGCCTTCTGTGTGTATCACACTCCGTTGTCTGAGGAAACTTCTCTGGTGAGAGTGGAGGGATGTATTTGTTGTCTCTACTCCTTGTTCTGCTGTGTTCCATGAGACTTAGGTAGAGGTTCCATTGTAGATGTGTCACTTAGGGCTGAGCACGTATTCTCTGTGCGTGATCAATTGTGGTTCTCAGCAAGTGACTCCATCTGTTGCAAAAAGAAGATTCTTTGGTGAGTACTGTGTGGTATACTTGTCTGTAAATATAAGGATCCTTATTTAGCATACAGTAAGACATTTCAGTTGTCCAGAGATATGACGGAGACAGGGTTTTCTCTAGGCTCTATGACCTCTCCAGCCTCGTGTCTATGGCTGTGCATGACTGTGAAAATAACTGACAAAAAATGAAGTTGTAGAAAATGAAGGAGAGAAAAGATGAATAGAAAAAAATGAGGAGTTTCATCTGAAGTCCAATGCTTTAACAGGCCTTACAGACACTGTGGAGCAAAAGCAGGAGTGAGTATCCTGATCCCTTCTATCTCTCTAAGTAGCTGCTTACCTAAGAGGTTGGACATTGGGAGAAAGGCTAAGGTGGAGTGCTCAGAGGAAGATGATACTCATGTCTCTCTGTAATCTAAGGGCAAACACAGCTCACTGTGATGAATGTCTCTTGACAAGGAGAGTGCTCCTGAGGAGTTGCCATAGCAACTCAGCTGATGCGGAGAGGATAAAAACCACTAACACATCTTTCCATGTCTTGCCAAACACCTCCTCATGTGTTCAGGGTGTACTTTCAGGCTTTTGAAAAATTTCATAAAAGTGTATAAGAAATTAAGTAAAGGATGGTTTTAAAGGTTGTTTCTCCCCTTGTTGGAATTTAGCCTGTTTGAATTGCTTTTCATGGCTTGAGGACATAAGTGGGTAAATGACTACTTACTGTGTAAATACCACCCTATCAAAAGAAAATTATTATTAAGATCATAGTTTCAGAGACATATGCAGTCTCACTTTACAGATTTGAAAATATGCCATGCCAAGGAATATTGGAAGATAGTTTGTACTGTACTCTCTCCTTGTGGAAATTCAAAATTCATAATAACATGTGAAGGCACTGGGGAGGCCTGCAGATATTATATTTTAATGCCATTGTGTAGCTATAAGTAGTTCTGACAGAAAACTGAGGTCATTAATTTGATCTGAACTTGAAGTCATTTAGTAATTCCAGCTCATGTGAAACTTTGAGGTTGTATTGGATACAGCTCAATATAAAATTGAATTCTGGGCCCAAATAATGAGTTTTTATTGAGATCATCTTGCTGGATCAGCTTCTAAGGTTCTGGGAATAAAGAACAGACAGAATGTTTTGCATGTTGTGTGCTGTGGTCTGCTGTTGACAGTTCAATCTGAAACGGGAAAAGTTGGTGACATCTTCCTGTAGCATTTGACTTCAGCTCATTCATTCTCACATTTATTTTTCTCCATCCATTTCATTTTTTTCTAACATGTAAAATTAATGAAAACTGTAAAATAATCAGTTCATTGTAGCTGAACAATCACTTTTGCACTTAGGGAATTTTAATCAATTATTTGTTGCTTTAGAAATGGGATGATTTGATGATTTGAACTTGATGGTTAACACCTGTAATCCTAACACTTGGAAAACGGACGCAGGAGAACAGGAGTCTAAGGTCCTCGTCCACTCCATAATGAATTTGAGGCCAGCGTGGGCTACAGGAGATCCTGTCTCAAAAGAATAATAGCAAAGTCAGTCATAGAATATTTTGAGTCCAAAAGAGTTGATAATTTATATTTCTGTAATTTTCTTAAAAAGAATAAATGTTCTTACTATTTCCAGTATAAAATATATAGATTGTAGTAATAATATTTTCAGGAAAATTTTTGTGAAGAGTGATGCTTGGTTTATATTACATATGGCATACTTAATCTCAGTACCTATTTGGAGTACATGTGAATACTAAAAAAAAATCACCTGCTTTGAACCCTATAATTTTTGAAATGTCTCTTCTAACAATATGTCTCTGTGTTTTTGTGTTAGGAGTGCAAGATCCCCAGCATGAGAGAGTTGTTACTGTGTCTGCTAATGGGAGCATCCATAGCCCAAGTTTTCCTCACACTTACCCAAGAAATACAGTGCTGGTGTGGAGATTAGTAGCTCTAGAGGAAAATGTGTGGATACAGCTGACATTTGATGAAAGATTTGGGCTGGAAGACCCAGAGGATGATATCTGCAAGTAAGTGGCTGTACTTGGAATTCCAACAGAGTGCACACTGCCATTCTTCAAGTTGCTTCACTCTTGTGATTTTTTTTTAAATGGCATCTCTTGTTTTCTTTTCTGATGAGCTGCATTTAGAAGCAAATTCAAATTCTACTTCATTTAAAGACCTCCTTTAAAAAGTCAGAGGACTCATACATGTGCTTATTTATATGCAGTAGCTATTTTCATTCCTAAAACCATTTGAGAAAAAATTTAGAGAATCTGAATGAAACTGTTTATAATAAGAAACAAAGAATAAAAACTGTGGAAAAGATTGTAGTTATGTCAGAAAATTTCAATTGCCCTTAGTACTAATTTTATATTTGAGCTTCCTGAAAAAAAATTAACAAGAAAAAAAAAAGATGTCTAAAGAGTGCTGGGAAGAGAATTCATGTGGTGAACACGACATGCAAACATGTAGATTCCCCAACATCCATGTAAATGTAGCATCATTTGGTCTATAAACCTAATGCAGATCTCTGGAACTTTCAGAATCTGTTAGCTTTAGTTCCTCAAGAGAGATCCTGTCTCCAAGAAAAAAAGAAGGAAGAGAGAGAGAGAGAGAGACAGACAGACAGTCACACACACAGGGAGAGAGAGAGAGAGAGAAGAAGGAGGAGGAGGAGGAGGAGGAGAGAGGATGAACAAGGCACCGTAAGTCAGCCTTGGACCTCTGCATGCACGCACACACATGTTCACACATAATAACACTTACACATACATACACACATCCCCACACAGGAAAACAGTCTATCTATACATGTTTATTATGCAGATGAGCATTGACATACATCCACATCCATGCAGGGCCAAGCATGAATATTTCATCACAAAGAAAGCATGTGGTGAGAAAGCAGAATCTGATATCCAGGGTAAGCGTGCAAGGTAGGAATTCACTGTGATTCTCCAGCAGCATTCACGAACCAGTCAGCTGGGATGTTTCACCCACACAGAAGACCACCTACTATATGTCAGACAAATATTACTCTTAAATTCCATGTGAATGCACTTGTCAAGTTTGGGTGGTCTTCCTTGAGACCTATCACTTCAGTGATATTTTTATCATCAAAATATTTTACTTGAACGTCTTTGCTAGATTCCTTAGTTTTTCTTTGATATACAAGTTAAAAGAGAATTTCCATCT
This sequence comes from Eospalax fontanierii, assembly GCA_035773235.1. Lineage (NCBI taxonomy): Eukaryota > Metazoa > Chordata > Mammalia > Rodentia > Spalacidae > Eospalax > Eospalax fontanierii. The sequence goes on along the minus strand of CM069548.1, from coordinate 40,456,932 downwards.
TATCATATATTACAGATAAATATTTCAGTTCATATGAAATAAACTTTGACCTTGCTGTCATCGGTTTTTATCTTCAGTGTTTATGTATTTCCACCACATTTCTTCTGCCTGTGACTGCATCTCCTGATATGTTTCCCTTCCATCTGTGATTTAGACCTGCATTCTACAGATAAGCAGACTGGGGGCTCGGTGCAGCCTACAAGGAGCTGATGCAGATTTTGTACCTAAACAAATGCTAAGATTCATTTTGACTGGCTCCCATTTAAATATTTTTTTTCCCATGAATAGGTTTCTTAATCTTGTGAAACATTGGGAAGGATCTAAGATTTACCCTATTACAAAGCAGCAATGTAGATCAATAGCAGGAAGACCCATGAGATGTCTGCATAACTGACAGGCCATGTTATAAGAGAGGGCATAGTATGATTGCATATGTATACCTGTATTCAATATTTTTAGTTGACAATCAAAATTTAACTATCATCTTGCCAGCTTGCAAGCAGCTTGTGCCTTTATCCAGCATGTGGCTCAGCTTTGGGAAGCTCCCTTCTGATAGCTTTGAAATCTGCTGCCCATGCTCTTCCTTCAGTATATCTTGTCCCTGCAGATAAACGCTCCACCTGAAAGTAACATGCCAGCCTCTAGCCTACCTTTCCTCCTTTCCTCTGCTTCAGTGAATCTTGTATTTATTGTGGAATGTCTTGTGTTCTCCTTCTGCACCACCGCCATCAAACTTTGTGTCCATGTCTAAGAATGGCTGGGCAGCAGGAATGACATATATATATTTTCAACTCTCCCTGGCAGCATTAAATCACTTTTAAAAGTGACCAATTTACCCTTCCACCACCAATTTGTAACACTTTCCTTGCCTGACATCCTTACCAACCTTTGCTTTGTCTTTCAGTTTTTCATAATAGAGTGTAAAATTGCACCAGATTGTTAATTTGAATTTGTTTTTCTCAGTGCTAATGAAATTGAGACATTTTCATGTTTATTATTGCTCACCCTTACTTAACTGGTCTGTGAAATGCCAGCTCATACTTGTGGTCTGGTTTCCCATTAGAGTGTTTGGCTATTCAAATCTTGCCTCTCATCTTGAAGCCTGGATCTTCTGGCATTTTGATCTGTGCCCATGCCTGTTTTCACTAGGATAATGCAGTGTTATGCCATCCTTACCCACAGAAGACTCACTCTCACCAGGTGTAAGACCAGCCGACTGGCAGGGTGGACTTCTGCTTAGGATCCACTGTGACTGCAAAGTTCTCTTTATTTGGTCATCTGTGTATTTTATCAAATAGCATTATCTTAATTGCTTTTCACGTTATAGAAGCTTCTATTAGGGAAGTCTCATCTCATTTTCACATTTCTTGCTGTCTTGGCTAGCCTTGTTTACATATTCAATATATTTTCCAAGTACTGGGATTAAACCTAGAGCCTCACACATGGTAAGGCAAACACTTTACCACAAAGCTACCTGATCTCCAGCCCTCTTTTCATTTTGCTTTATTTTGAGATAAGATCTTCCTAAATTGTCCAAGCTGTCCTTGAACTCACTAGTAGCCCAAGCAAGTCCTGAGCTGTGATCCTCCTGCCCCAGAGTACTGAAAAGCTGGAGTTGCAGGCTTAGGTCACTAGTCTTGTTGCCTTTTAATATATTCTTTAGAAACAAGTTATAAATTTCCTTGCAAACTATCAAAACTTCTAATTCGGTTGCTTTTAATCTGTACATCATTTGGGGGAAAATTGACATCACTATAATGATGGTGATGCTTGATCTTGAGAACTTTATGCTTCTTTGTTTGAGTCTTCTTTTCTTCCATGGAGTTTATAGCTTTTCTTCTTTAAGCTACTATGTGTCTATTATTCAGATGAATTACAGATTTGTCTTGTATTGTTCAGTAGTTCAGGCTGCCTTAAATTTGTGGCAATCCTTCCACCTCAGTCCCAGGCTATTGGGATTATCAGTATGTGCCAAACCCCTCCCATTTTATTTGTAAATTTCCTATGGATTGTTGCTAAATATCTCATTTTAGAAAACTACGTTTCCTAATTGTATCTTATTGTTATTTAGAAACATTAACAACCGATTGGTATTAATCTTTTATCTGTCCAAGTTATTAAGCTTTTATTTATTTTAATAATTGTTCTAGGGCTTATTTTGAACTTATACCAAAAAACCCCATATGATTTGTGGAAAGATTTATCTTAATTCTTATTCTGTCTTTTTCAGTTCGTTGACTCTTGAGTGTTTTAGTGAGCTTTTCCTTATTTTAGAGTGTTTTCTTTTTAAAGAACTACTTTTATTTGGAATAATTTTGTGTTTGCAGACTGTTACAACGCGTACAGAGAAAACTCCCTTGTCTTGGTGGTCCAAGATTCCTCAACATTAGCATCTCATACAACCACAGCTCATTTGTATAACTAGGAAATTCACATCTGTATGATGCTACTAGGTAAAGTGCAGACTTAACTGGAAAATCTCTCAGCAGATTTTCCACTTCGTGGCATTCCTTGTCGTTTCCGGACCTGTGCTCTTTGTTTAGTGGATGTCTACTCACCCCCTCCCATTTTCTTTTCTCATGTTTCATGACACTTTTGAACAGTGCTGTTTACTCACTTTGCTGGATTCCTCAAACTTGGTTTTTACATAAACTTTCTCACAGTTACACTGAGGTTATTACTCTAGGGAATTCCAAAGATCATATGTGCTTGTCATACCGGGAGGTCTGAGCTATCCAGGTCACTTACCAATGATTATGGGAGACTTGATAACTTAAGTGTGGTGTTATCTACTTTAGGGATCATTTTATTTATTATTTTTATTTTATGTGTATGAGTGTATTGCCTACATGTATGTAAGTGTATATGTGTCATACAATGCCTACAGAGGTCAGAAGAAGGCATCAGATTCCCCTGGAACTGGAGTTCCTGACTGTTGTTAGCTACCAAGTGGCTTCTAGGAACTGAACCCACGTCCTCTGAAAAAGCATCCAGTGCTCTTACCCGCTGAGCCATCTCTCCAGTCTTCTACTTAGGTTCTTATCTAGTAAGACCATCTATTTCCTTCTCATAGCCTGTTATTTGAAGTTATGTAACCAAAGTCAACATGTTCTGAAGAACATAATGAGTAAGCTTTGCCCAGGTGTGGAAAGTGTGTGTGTGTGTATACATATGTGTGTATAAAATTGGAATCTTTTTCCTTGTACATCTATTAAAATAGTATTATGTTCATAGAAAGGACATTGTCTGTCTTTACTGATGCCTTGTTTCTCCTTCAAGGTAACCCCTTTAGTTACTATCCTTTTGGTCCTTTCTTGTTTTATATGTGCATGTATGTTAGACTATGCATCTTTGTGTAATATGTTCATATAATTTAATCCAGCACATTGATACTTTATGAATATTTAGATCTTATTTCATTGTTTTGTGTGTTCCATTTGTGTTCATTTTTATGTTCCCTCAATTTCTCTTCTTGCATTCATTTATGTTATATTCTCATTCTATTTTTCTTTCCTTCCAATTAAAAAAGAAAGTATTCAGCAAACTCTTTTTAATAACTACCTCAAATGCATTTTAACTAAACAACATATAAAGCTAACCAATGTTTTCCCTCATCTGACAATATAAAATACTCTTCTGGAATAATCCACCTCAGTGCATGAGGATTGTCCTAGAGGTGTGTTGAGGTCTAAGAGGGTAGGGACATATTAAGTACTGACCTTTGCACAGTCCATTGAAGATTTGCTGATTCCTGCAGGAAGGCCATGGATCCCCGTGACAGGTTTTCAGAGGTGGTGCATTTAGTGGTCCGGAAAAAGGTAACCTCATAGAAGTTGGAAAGCATCTGGTTTATCTGAAGCTCATATCAAAGGCTGGAAGCCAATTCTTGGAGCCAGTAGCACCAGAGTCCAGTTTTAATACCCTACGGGCTGCTCTAATGCCTGATTCAATTATGACTCAGCAGGAAACTGCTGGCAAGACCATTGGATTCACCCAGAGCAGTCATAACCTCTGTGACTCAGGATGGCTCCAGCCATGTTGAAATGAAAGCCTACAATGCTGATGCAGCATTGACTGCTGGCTCCCAGGTGTCACTAAACTGAACTGCTCTGATCAAGTAGAACTGAGTTGTTTAATAAGGTGGAAGAGAAGGCTGCTTGCAGCTTTGCTAGTATACAGGAGGAAGGTGAGCAAACCCAGACTATTCATTTGACTTAATTTCAGCTTCCTTTATTGTAGGGATGTGACAAGTTTTACCATATTAGTTTCATTTTCTGTTGCTGTGATAAAGTACCTTGTTAAAAGCAACTTTAAGGAGAAAGGATTCATTTGTCTTACAATTTCAAGTTACATCATTGTGGGGAAGTCAAGGCAAGGACTTGAAGCAAGTCACCTCCACAGATGAGATCAGAAAGAGAAATAAATTCATACCTGTGAGTGTGCAGCTTGCTGTCTGCTCTTACAGTCTAGGATCCTCTGCCTGAGGAATGGCTATGCCCACGTTGAACTAATCTTCCTACATCAATCAATGATCAAGACCATTCCCCATAGACATGCTCACAGGCCAAACTGATCTAGATAGTCCTTCACTGGGACTCTCTTCTCAGGTGATTGTATACTATTTCAAGTTAACAATTAAAAATAACCATCACAATTACATAAAGACCTGGATGGAGTAGTGTACATCTAGTGACATAGCAGGCTTGTCAGTCACCTAGAATGTTCAGCAACATCAGATAGTCAACTACTGATGCTTTTAGCCGAAGGGATTCTTAGTGTTTCAGGCAAGTTCCTGGAACCAGCAGTAACATTGTTTGCCTAGGTGAGGGCCTCTGAACCTCTTGAAGACAGCACAGTGATAATATTGTGATACTGTGCACTGTGAGCAGGAAAAATGATAGCTTCAGACAGTGCTATAGACTTCTGTTATGTCTCACTGCCAGTACCCAGCATCTTAGTGATTTATAGCTGCTCCTAAGGTGTTCAGCATTGTATTTGTTAACTTCAAAGTTTTCCCTTTTCAGTACTGTTACAGGTATTCCATGTTTCTTAATTGTAAAAATGTGCCTGCTTTTGGTGTTAACCATTTCTTCTTTACAGAATCTTTCTGTAGGTTTATTGTATTCATGCAGTTTTTAAGTTTTTTTTTTTTTTTCTGTAGGCCAGTTAGCATTTAACCATTATGAGTTTGTGAAGATGTCTGTTTCGCCTTCATCCTTAAAAGTCAGGTGATTTTGGATTTTTACATTTTGTGTTTTTGTCATGTTTTGAGGATGTCACTCCACTTTCTTAAGGCTGTTGAGATGTCTGTCATTACATTAATTGTTGACACATCATTGTAGCCCCCATTAAGCTGCCCATTTTACAGAGGGATGTATGTAGAAGAAAAAGGTGAAGGAGAGATTTGTACCTCACCTCAGCCCCTCCTGTTCTTTGGGTTCCTGCCAGAGTCTTCCTTAATTCCAGCCTCCTGAGATGCCTCAGGACCCCAGACCCCATCTGCCTCAGCATCCTAGCCTTTTCTTGTTTTTCTTTCTCCTAAGTACTTGCTAAATTTCTTGATAGTCCAGTACTGCATGCAAAGCAATGGTTTCTTTCATTTATCTAGCAATTCTCATTGTCACTTACACAAAGGAGTAGTTTCCGCCTGGTCTTGTCTACCATGAGGCTGGTGGGTGAATGGCTGTTAAGCAAAGTGAAATCTTTCCTGTTAGGCACAAGTACTGGGAATCTTAAGTGAAAATTTGAATTGAAAAAAAAAAGATAAAATCAATTCTTGTAAATGAGCATTATGTAACAGTAGACACTTGCTCCCCGAAAATGCACTGCTAGAGGTAAAGTGACACACTGCAGCTTTCTGCACGTCTGGAACTGCCTGGTGTCTAACATCTACAGCAGTACTTTGTCTGTGTCTTTTAAAAGCATTCAGTCCCTTGAGGGACCGGCACTAGGCTGGGTCCCCGCGGAGGGCTGGCCCTGCCACCCTTCTCAGCCATCTTTATAAAGACACACACAGGAAGAATCATAGACTCATTGAAGATTTGAGGGGAATTTTGTATTACAGTTTAATTTCCGTATTTCTTATGGGTCTGTTTAAGATGTTGATCTCTACAGATTTCCTAGTTCAACGTTGGGGAAGTCCACATCTCTAATTTTGTTCATTTGGATTTGCTCTTTCTTTCTTATGGTTAATTGGGATAGTTGTTTCTCTATCTCGTTTAACTTTTCAAAGAACCAACTCATAGATTCATTGATTTTTTTATTATTTGTTTCTATTTCATTAATTTCTGCCCTGATTTTTGTCATTTCTTCTTATTTATTAGGTCTGTGGTTGGTTTGTTCTTGCATTTCCAGAGTCTTGAATTGTACTATTGAGTCATTTGCACATGCTTTTTCTGATTTTTTTTTTATTGTATACACTAAGGGCTATAAATGTCCCTCTTGGGAGTACTTTTAAAGTGTCCCAGAGTTTTTGTTGTGTTGTATTCTGATTTTCATTTAGTTCCAGGACTGCTAGGGGTTTTAGTTAGTCTGGGTTAGGAAACTAATCCAGAAATTTAAGGCAGAGGATTGAAGTGGATCTCGATCTAAGGCTGGCAGGGAACACTATTATTGGAAGAGACAAAGCAGTTCAGATACAAATTAGGTTTGAGCACTTTGTTGGCATGAAAGTATGCAATCAGTTGGGAGGGTCAGACAGAAAAAGGACTAATGCATATCATAGACACATGTGTATGTGACTATTGCCTACTTACCTTCTTGTATAAAATATTTTCTTTTTCATTTCCCTCCCTCCCTCCCTTCCTCCCTGGAGAGGTTGACCAATACGGAAATACATCACAGACAGATGTATCAGTGGTCTTCCCATCTTCTGCTTCATACAGTGAAGCAGTGCTTATTTGATATTACAGTCTGGTCTTAGACTTCTGATGTTAGTGGCATGAGATTTTAGTAGAAAGCATGCCATAAAGTTTCTTTTGTTTATTCCATTTTTGAAGTAAACAAGGTTTTTCTAAAAAGAAAGATGCTAAGAGACAGCAGTCCATCTCCTTTTCATCTTTTTTTTTCCCTAGTAATTCCTCTTTTAGGTTCCTATCTTTCTTTTCTCCCAGATTCTACCTATGGCAGGAAGCATGTGATGTTTACTTTCTGAAGGGGATCATTTCACTTAGTGTAGACAATGGCTTTCTGAATAGGATTCTAGTAGTTCATGAAGAAAGTACAAGACTTGACAAATGGGGTCCTCTCAAATCAAAAAGCTATACAGCTGAGAAATAATCAACAGAGTGAAGAGGCAGTCTGCAGCAAGGATAAGATTGTGTCAATATATTCATCAAGCAGGGGATTAGTATCTAGAATATATAAAAGACACAAAACATTAAATAACTAAAAACAGAGAATGTAATCTATATAGAAGCTATGAGACTAAATAGACTCTTTTCAAATGAAGAAGCATAAATAACTAATTGATGCATGAAAAAATTCAATACCTGTAGCCACCACAGAAACACAAAGCAAAAGTTATAATTTTTCTTCTGGCTGGAGTCAGAATCGCTATAATCAAGAAAAAAAAGAGTAAATATTGGCTAAGACCCATGGGGAAGAATCCTTATTAATTGCTGATGATAATGTTAATTGACAACATACTATGAAAATCAGTGTGGGGGATTTCTCAAAAAATTAAAATTATAGCTTATATAAATTCAGCCATACCACTTCTAGTTATTTGCCCTAAGGAACCCAAATCAGCATATTATAAAGATATCTTCATACCTTTGTTTATTACTGCACTATTCACAGTTATTAAGATATAAAATTAACCTAAGTGCCCATCAACAGATGAATGGATAAAGAACATGTGGTACACACACACACACACACACACACACACACACACACACACACCACCCCATGCACAATGGAGTTGCTGGAAAATGGAAGGAATTAGAGATCATCATGTTAAGTGAAATGTTATTTTCTTCTTTCTTGTGTTTACAGGACAGCTAAGCGGCTTTATTATTTTGTCCTTTATTATTCCTACATTCAGCAACCATTTACTGAGCTCTGTGGTGGGTAATGCGTTGGCAGCAATGGGCAGCAGATGACTGTGCCCTCTTGTAACTCACAGTTGGGGTAAGAGGCAGACTAGTAAATAGACAGTTAAGATGGAATGCTGGAAAACAGAGTACAGTTGTTACTATAATTGGTTGGGTTTAGAGTGCTTTGTCATCCGTTTTCTTGTGTATTTGTGCTAGCTACTAAATAAATATTGATTATACATAGAGGCGGTAGATAGACTAAACGTGACATGCTGACCTCGAGTCTCAAACACCAGTTTCCTTTGTATCTGCTTCCTAGAATAACCATAGATTTCTTATTCCAGTTGTGCATTCCCATTGCAAGTTGTGCATTACAACTTTTTAAGGAAGTCTCATTTTATGAAAACAATAATGACTTGCGGTAGTTGGTGGCTCTGCAGCTTAAGTAAAGACAACGGTGTTTGTTTTGCTGATAATGACTCTGGAGTTTTTGAAATGCATCAGTACTTATTTCTCAAGGGGTTTGTTTTCTTGTTCTCCTTAAAAGGACCGAGGGAGGGAAAAGGCACAACTGCTGATAATTTATATTTGGCACAAGCAATTTCATATTTGAGCTACTGAAGATCCAAAGCTGTTGTATGTTAACATTTTACATATTGCATTCCTAGCTCATTTTCCCACCAGAGCCTGAGAATAAGTAGCCTGGTGTTGGACTGTAACTTATTAATTAGTGTTTATTTTGATGGTACATAAAAGACAGGTTAAAGGAAGAAATCAGGCTTCTGAAAGTATTCTGTGGACACCCAGCTAAAGACACGAATGCCTATGTTGCTGGGCCCTTGATGTCATGGGTCTTACCAACTTGTGCCAACTAAGGCAACCAGAGTAGCTAGAAGTGTCTCTGACTTATTTAGGACGTGCCCCAGGAGACTCTCTATGTGGAAACATAGAGGCACTGGATATTATCTCCACCCATTTAGGCTGCTATAACAACCATACACTGTGTGACTTATAAAAAGCAGAATTTTATTTCTCATTTCTGGAAGACAAAATCCAAGACACGAGGAGCCAGGAGATCCAGGGAGTGGTGGCCTCCAGGCTACAGATGTGGTCTTCACACTCTGTCCTCATGGCAGAAAGAGTGAGGATTTATTTTTGTAAGAATAAGAGCGGCATCCACGACTCCGTCTCCTTTAAAAGCCCTGCTTTTAGCACCGTCAACCTAGGGCTAGAAATTAGCCTGAGAATGTGGAAGAGACACAAGGATTCAGACATAGATGTCCACTAAACAAATCAGCAGGAAGGGAGAAAGAGAGGGGGTGACGGCATCTTGGGAAGGTACTGTGCTATGGATAAGAAAGGACACATGCGCTCAAGTGTAGAAAGGTTGTTCTATCAGAACAGTGCGAGAATACAGAGTATACTAGACCTTAGGACTAGTAACTGACTGGCTAGTAGATGCTCCATGAAGTAACTTAAAATAATAGGTGGATTAAGAAATGAGAGCTCAGAGCTAGACTGGAGGTAGAAAATAGAGGCATCCAGAGTCATGCACTGGTCTATACTTTGGGAAGATGATTCTAACAGATCCATGCAGAATCTGTTATTGATTATTATTTGATTACTTGATTATTTGATTTACCAAGCACAAAAGCTTGCGAGAGGATAATTCTTCAGACTTCCACTTTACCCGATTGCTTTTCAGTTGCTCCAAGACCAGAGAGCATGTTCCTTTCTCACCAGTGCTCTTCTCTTTGGTGCACTGTGGGCTGGGGATACCCGTGAACTTGTATGGAAAAGAACCCCAGTGTATTCTATTTCAAAATCTCAATTATTTTTGTATGAAGCCACTTACGCGTCATCTCAGCTGAAAACATTTGTTAGAGATCATCCACAGAGAAAGTTAGAGTGCCATTCTGTGATCATGGGGAGAGGTGGGCCTTTTCTCTCCCTCCTAGAGTTCTGCAGGAAGTTACCTAGGCTCTGAGCTGGTTGGCCTTGAATGTCAATTTGACAGAGCTTAGAATCAGAGAAGAAGCCTCAATTGAGAAATTGCCTAGAAAGAATTGGCCTACAGGCATGACTGTGAGGAGTTGTCTTGATTGTTAATGAATGAAGGAGGGCCCAGTCCACTGGTCCGCACCATCTGTAGATGGGTAGTCCTGACCTAGACAGGAAAGCTTGCTAAGCGTGAGCCTGAAGCCAGCAAGCAGCATCCTCCGTCGAGGTCTCTGCTTCAAGTTCCTGTCTTCACTTGATGACTCGATGGACTCAAAGTATAAGCCAAATATGCCCTTTCCTCCGCAGTGTTACTTTTGGTCAAAGTGTTTTATCACTGCAACAGAAAGGAAAGTGCAACAGATTCTAAGATAAGGCAGACCTTTACAGCCTTGGGTCTAGGAATAATATCACAATCCACTGGAGCTGTGTGCTACTGAAACACGTTTCCATAACAGGCAGTTGAATGATTTGATTCATGGAGGGGTCCTAGTACTATTCTTATTTTCAAGTGACCACAAAGAGTCCTCTAGTAAATCTAATCAAGTTTAAAAAGGGCACATTTGCATCGTGTCACTGAAGGTTTCCAGGGTAGCTTTATCCAGCCTCTAAAGGACTATGATCCAACGTGTACTGCTCTGTCTGCCCATTGGTCTGCCACCCTCCAGGTAGGTGGCTTTCTTCTCTGTCTGCCTGAACTCCTCAAATGTCAGAGAAAGCTACTGCAGGAGGAACTTTTCCTGTAAAAGTTCTGGGAGGGGTTTTGGTGTGATGGAATTGAGCAGGTTAAATTGAGTACTGGATCTCAAACAGTCATAGAATCAGGAAGTGAAAGCTCTGTAAAAGTAAAACCTGTGACAGGCAAGTCACAGGTTCAGGTCCATCCTCCAAGTCAAAGGCATGCACTGTGATTTTGATTCCTGAATTCAAAGCTATCTCTTTCCATTCAGGGAGGAAGAAGTTCCAGTGGTGTAAAACAATGGTGTCGCCCGTGGGTGATAATGACAGGCAGGGGTTGACACGCAGCTTTCAAATTTCCAGTTACTGTTTTCCTACCTGGACTTTTGGCCACAGAGTAAAGCTGTTGTTAGAGTGCAGTTGCCCTTTCCAGAAACTCTTTTGAGTATACTTAGCTCAGTGGCATAATTTATAGTTTTGTTATCCTCTGACCTCTGTAGAATGTACTTTTGTAGCTTAAAAAAATTCCCAAGAGGGCTGAAAATGATGGGTGGGGATCTGACTGAGGCTTAGATCAAGGGACTGTGCTCTTGGCTAATGAGATGTTTTGGTTTTATGTTTTGAAATGTTCAAATTCAACATTCCAAGGAGAGCAAGAATGTGTCCTGGAACTCCCCACACTCCTGTCTGTCTCACCCAGTGTTTGTTTCTCATCGGGTTCCACGATTTCCCCATCCCCCGACCCAAGCGCCCTTCTCTTTGCTACCTTTCCTTTCCTTGCTTTTTGGTGAGAGTGCTGTGCTTCCTATACTAAGGAAAAGCCTTACAGTTTGCTAACAGCATGCTGGCTGTTGGATGCATTCTTGTGACTTGCCCTCACTCTCCTTTGTCTCACCTGGATTCTTGATGAAGCCACTTACATAGATTATTCAATTCACTTGGCACAGTGGCTTGAACGTTTACAGTTTAGAGAACCAAAGGAATACAAATGTTATTCCTATCTAGTTGACTAATAAGTTACCCACTTGTACTGTCTAACTGGAAAGAAAAGCAAGTGCTATCACTAGAACAGTTGACTAAGAAATTGATTTTCAAATGAGTAAATCTTGAAATGCTGTGATAATTCTGCAACCATCTTCTGTCTTAGCCTCTCCTTCCGTGTTTTGTATAATTATATCTCTAGTATTAAAACATGCGTGTCATTTTGCTATATGAATTTTCAATTTTAATACATATTTACTTGTATGGGGGTGACATGTGCTACAGCACACAGAGGACAGATTGCAGGGGTTGGTTTTCTCCTTCCACCGTGTGGGTCACTGAGGTAGAAATCAGGTTGTTAGGCATTTCCTGTCAATCCATCTTGCTAGAAGCCTCCATCATTGGTGCAGCTGGCCCAAATGAGGGTGGACAGACCCACAGTGTCCTTGTGCACAGGGTCCATTGCTCTTGGAAGCCCACCAGAAGTACAGAATAAGCCCTTGTTCCTGAAGACACTACACAACTTGAATGCAGGAAGCTCCCTCCCTGTTCATTTATACTGTTCAAGGTGCTATGCGGGCTCTTAGGGGAGAAAAGTCGTAAACAATTGCACCCATCTGCAGACCCTGGGTCTGTCTAGTGAGATATGCTCATTGGTACCACGGTGGCATGGATGTTTTGAAGGCAACCAACTGCTTCCTGATGGGATGTGAGTGCCCCTCCATGGGAGGGAGCACATGTCTGACTCTATAAAACTTGTCAAAAGCCTGTGCTAAGGAGATTACTAGGGAATCTACTATTGATATTTTACCTAATGAGCATGCAGTTAAACTACCTTCTAAATATATATGTGGGTAGCCACAGACTAGTACATCTCTTAACGTTGGTCAGGGAAGTCTTTTTCAGCCATGAGTGTTAGTCAAAGCTGTCATTCATAATTGGTCAGAGTGTTAGAAGAAAAGATAGCTAAGTGCTTAGTCCTAAATAGAGTGTCTGTGTCACTGCCCCTTGTACCTGCCTTTTCCTCCCAAGGCCCAGGCACATCACAGAAGAGGGGAAGGACTGTGGGAATCAAAGGAGTGGGAGGAGTGTGGTGAGGCACTGTATTTGGCTGCACCGTGGCTGTTGCAGTTATGAGTACAGCACCTGTGACTGCATGGAGTCTGAAAAACAGGAACGAAGGAAGAAGGAAGGAAAGGAGGGAGGGAGGGAGGGGGAGGGAGGGAGGGGGAAGGAGGAGAGAAGCATGAGGGTAGGAGGAAGACTAGTTGGAAAGAAGTGATTGCCAGAGTGAGGGAGTGAGAGGATAGTTGGAGGTAAATGTGATACAGTGCCTTATATACAAGCTTGATATTGTTAAAAAATTTTAAGTAATAAAATTAAAAAATTGAAATGCCAATAGCTTATATTGTTTTGGGAGCCTCTGGAGGCTACCCGACCAACAACTCACAGGGAAGTCTCCCACGCCTATGATCATATTTGAGGAGATGGAGATGCTGTTGTCCCTGATTTTCGGATTACACCTTATAGACATGTAATCACATTATAGTATTGCCCTTTAAAAAATTATGGATTTGTGTGTTAATGAAAAATAAATGTTGTAGTTGATGACATGTTTTCTATTTTTATATAGACGTAGATTTCACATGAGATTAAAGCAAATGTTCACTATTAAATTAGCAACATGAATGAAGATGTTAAAGGAAAAGTCTCTTTTAAAGTTACCATTTCATTAGTTCAACTCAAGGGGGAAATCCATGTCTTAATTTAATGCAGTGTGCTGAGGCATATACATGTTGGTTACGACTTGCTTAAACTGTATGGATACTGAGTGTTGGCCATAATAGATGCTTATGTAGGCCATGTCTTGTCTTTCTTGCAGATTCTCATCCAAATGGGGGAGGGGGTCAATGTAGGAGGCTAGATGTTCTTGAGTCTCCTGGATAAGAATGCCCTTGTGAACTCAGTTGCAGAATGCAAAGATAATAGATGAAATCGTGGTCTCCTTCTCTGTATGCGGATACTGAAATATGCCCTTACCGAGAGTAAGATACCTTTTTAAATTTTCAGTTACAATAAGTATGTACCTTCTTGGACTACTGATATTTCTAAATAATAGGGTACATGATGACACTTTGACCCTAAGCACTGCAAGTGTGTGTGTGTGTGTGTGTGTGTGTGTATGTGTGTGTGTGTATGTGTACATGCTCTTTAGCTTTATCAATAACATATATATGTCAATAGACACAGAGGTTTGTGTTCCGGCCCCAGATACTACAATCTGTGGGAACACATAGGGAGAGGTCAGTCTGTGTCAAATTCAGAATGTACTGGTTTTGGCACTCACAAGATTGGAATAACTACTTTGGAAATTAAAAATGTTTGCTCTATTTGCCATACTAAGAAAGTATATCACCACCAAACATACCGGGTCCTATCAGCATATTCTTAAAATGCAGTAAAAGAAGAGGATAGTGTCCCAGATGAAGATGTAGTACCTGTCTAACCCTGGGTAGATTTCTGTCTTTTTGACGTGCATAGATAGATAGATAGATAGACAGACAGACAGACAGACATCTAAGAGTTTTGTCTTTAGACAATAATGTTTTATAAAAATCTTTCAAAGGTATTATATTTGAAGATATGTTACTCAAGTTTCTTAACAATAGATGAATCTCTGATCCCTTGCATCTTTAATTCAACATTGAATTAAACTCCACATTATAATCAGTTTAGTGAGAGAAATTTTCGTACAGTGACTCTGCTTTGATAACCACTTGCCACACACCTTTGCTCAGGGAATAGTGAGTGTGCTTCTTACCTGATCCCCTCCTTCCTGATTGCTTTAGACCTGTGAGTCCTCCTCCTCTACACGAACCTCAGTATCATGTGTTTTTCACAGCATTATTAAGTTGTCCAGGTATCTCTTTCATTTACAAACTTTTAACCCTATGATTTAAGACCATGAAAAATTACTAAATGAAATGAACGAAACCAGAAATTCTTTTGATTCAGCACACTGCTCATGTTTATGGAGTAGAAAAGGCATAATCCATCACCCTCAGCACATTTTGAAAGTCCTTTGCCCTGACATGTTATTCCTCATAGGTTTTTCAGGAACTTGGGAAATGTCTGTGTAAATCTTCCACCTTCAAGTAAGCTGCCCTCCCAGTCTGCGGAGAAAGGCACTTGATGTCCCAGGTGGCAGCTGATTTACCCGCTGCTCTTTCCCAGCAGAACCTCCACACTGACTTCAGAAACAGTTCATTTTCTCCTTTCTCTCTGTAGTCTCCAATCATTCTGTCAGCTTGAACAAGCAAGCTAGTTCATGATATCAAAATATTTGTATAAATGGAGCCGGTCATAATTTATTGCTTTTAACATTATTTCATGGGATTGCGGTAGGCCTTATTTTTTGTGAAGGAATTGGGGTTAATCTCAGTGGAAATGAGGCTGGTGCTCTATGTTATTACAGTGAATTTTGAGGAGAAAAATCTCTCTAATCTCAGTTTACCTACTATTTATCTAGATTAAGAACTTCCCGAGAGGTGACTGCAATAGTTTGACATCATGTTGCCAGTTGTGAACCCTCTCTATTCAGTATAGCAAAACTCAGATTGTTTTCTATGTATTTTGATATCCACGGCAAGGAATTTCTTAAGAGATGAAAAGGAATGTTGAAATATATATGCTGAGTTTCTATATAATGTACCAAGGGAGGAAGGAAAGAAAAAGAGAAGAAAGAAGATAGGGAAGAGTGAGGGAGGACGGGAAAGAAAGGCTGAGAAGGAGGAAAAGATGATGCAGGACATCATTTGCATATTTCACCTCTCTCTACTACTGTCAGTTTCTAGGATGATGGGTGGAGAAGTGAAAGGGACAGAGGTCATTTGCCAGGAAGCTTGCTTACATTACAATGGCTGTCTACAACAGCTCTAAGCTCACAGCTTCTTACTGGTGGAGATCACTAACATTTCAAACTCGACACTTAGTCATTGCACATTTGCACGCATGCAGTGAACTCCTTTGAGTCATGTATACATTATACAGTGATCAAATCAGCTCCCCTAGCACATCTGTCACTTCAAACATTTATCCTGTCTTTGTACAGAGACCATTTAAACAAGTCCCTCTTTTGAATTATCTATCATATTAGCGTTGGCTGAGGTCACACTCTATGTAACATAGCCTCATCTTCCTGTCTAGTTATTACTTTCTTCTCACTGATGAGCCTTCATCTTCTTCGGCCCTAGTATTTGGTAAACATTTTTCTCTACCTCTATGGGAAGAGCTTTTAGAATCCACATGGAAGTTAGTTACCTCCTGTGCTTATTATTGTACCCTGCTTAACAATAGAAGGTGTGGACTGAAAGGGCAGGTGGAGAAGTGCCTGAGTTGGCAGAGCTCATAGAGATGGTCTGCACGCTTTTACCTTATGGTGTAGTTGCTTGTAAGACCAGGCTTATTGCTTTCAGTACAGTACTTGCTAAAAGTTCAACCCTACCTTTCCTGTCCATCACAGATAAATAAACAGAAAACACATTGGAAACTATAAACTATCAATCAGTTTGGCCATCATCTCAGGAGAGTCCCCTTCAGTTGGGTCAGTAGGCCTGTAAATGCAGACACCTGTCTGTGGGGTGTCATTCCATGCACAAGCTGATAATAGGAATTCATGGTCTTCAGATCTTCTAGAATTTCACATGGTTCGCTTATACTGTAATTTGTGCTCTGTGCAGATCATGTGGGACTCACTGTCATCCATCAGTGTTACTAGGTGCTTACTGCACATTTGGGAAGTATAAGAAAGCCAAGGGAGTATATTAAATGCCAAGGGAGAATAAACCCTTGAGCATAAACCCCGTCATTGGGAACTGCTTGCCAGGAAGACCTTGGTGTGTCAAGTAAAGACAAAATCAAGATGGTATGAAATGAAATGAAATGCTGGACTGCAGAGAATGGACACCCTTACAAAGCATGGCAGGGAGACTGGATTTGGAAGTGGACACTATGGTTTAGATATTGGATGTTTGCCAGTGGCCCTTGAATTAAGGGTTGGTCACCAGTGTTGTGCTTTTGGGATGTGGTAGAACCTCTGAAAGGTGAGGGCCTCGCAGGGGGTTATTAGGACATCATGGTGTCAGAGGGGATTGTGGGACTCCAGTCTCTTCTGTGTGTTTCTTCTTTGGTACATGATGTAAAGGGTTTTGCTGAACCCCGCCCTCCCATCAAGCTATTTTACCTCAACACAGGCTCCACATGTAGACAAAAACTCCAGAAACCTGTGAGGCAAAATAACCCCTTTCTCTTATAAGTTGATTATCTCAGGTATTTAGTGACAGTGATCAGTACCTGAGTAGCAGTATAGAAGTGAGCAGAAATGCAACCTTAACAGATGTAGAGGTCAGCAACAAACTGGCTGCCAGGAACTGTCAAACATTAGTATTTGTCTCCATAAACTCATGGCTTCTGTATGGCCTCTCACTGAGGTGACTCGACATCTGCCTGGTACTACCTATTTTAACCCATTTTAGCCTCTTGTAACACGCTCATGCAAAATACCCACTTAGAGCCAGAAGGAAGCGTGTGGTATATCCATGAAGGAGTGACTCAGAGACCCTGATCTGATAAAAAAGAGTTATGCCTGGCACCCCAAGCCATGCTTTAAGAAGACAGCTTGGCCAGAGAACCTGTTGCTAAGGAAGATAAGCCTGGGGTGATGTTGGAGGTGTGCAGGGAGTGGATTTCAGAGGTCTTATGGGGGTCTATTAAAGTCATCTGTAAACTGATAAGACCTTGAGCAGTGTGATTCCAATGTGTTGGGAGGAAATAGACAAAATATTTTAGATTATTTTATTACTTTTGTTTTATGTATGAGTGTTTTGCCTGCATGCATGTAAGTACACCCATGCTGTGGAATGCCTGCAGGGGTCAGAAGAAGGCATTGGATCCTCTGGAACTGGAGTTATAGATGGCTGTTAGCTGCCCTGTGATTGCTAGGATCCTAATCCACGTCCTCTGCAAGTACAACCAGTGCTCTTAACCACTGGCCATCTCTCCAGCCACCAAACAAATTATTTTAAATTCAAACATTTGAACTAACAATTTCAAGCTGTGTGACAGAGGGGCTTCAGCCCATGCTTCTTCAGAACTCCATCATCTATTTAAAAAGGAGAGGAGGAGAAAGAGAAAACACTCAACTTCAGTCTTTCCTGTGACTTCCTTGAAAAAAAAAAAGAAACATTTAGTCAAAGAAAATGATTACTGATGAGTATTATGATTGCTTGTGATATGTAATTAATGTGTTCTTCCCAGTTCTTCATTCAGTACATAAAGACTATGGCAGATGGGCTATATAAGTACATTATGTCCTCAATTAGCTGAGTGTTCTCTACAGTTTGAGAGTGTCCATCATTGGAGACTCATTGGAAAAGGAAATAGAAACCAAGACCTGAGCGTCCAGTACAGCAAGTTCCCTGGCAGTGTTAAATAGTATACCAAATGGTAGGTGGAGGCACAGAGTGCTCAAAACCATGGTGACGATGAACATGTGAGAAATGGAGGACTTTTAGCACCAAGATTCAAAATATTGTATTCAATATATTATTCTGCATAAGGTCTAGAATCTTCATTTTAAAAATCATTTGCACTTATTATGGGGAAAATCAGCTGGCTTGTATTTAATATGTCTATCCAGAATTAAAGGCAAAAAATATTTCGCAGCACAAATATCAGTTATTTATATTTCCTTTTTTTGTTTTTGAATTACTATTTTTAATTTATTATTTTCATTTTATGTGTATGTGTGTGTTGCCTGCATGTAGGTAGATGTACCTCTGTTGGCAATGCCCACGGAGGTCAGAAGGGGTCAGATTCCCCTGGACTGGGTTACTAACAGTTGTTAGCCTCCATGTGGGTTCTAGGAATCAAGCCCCAGTCTTCTACAATAGCAGCCAGTGGAACTAAGCACTGAGCACAGTCCCAAGTTATTTACATTTCAACAGTGAATGTAAGATTGTGACCATTTTGCCAACTCCTTCTCTAGATGCTCATCTATAAATCTGCTACCTTATTATCTGCATGCAAATTCACTCCTCCTCCCATCCGTCAGCCGTTACCTAGCCATTTCTACACATGGACGAGATACCATGCTAAATATCAGGCATACAGCAATGATATTGGTGGCTTCATGCCCTCTAGAAAATATTGAATTATAAAGAAAAGGCAATGCAAAAAATAAAATTCAAACTTGTGATGGGTGTGGCAGTGACTGCTGCAAAGATGTCACTGCCTCTGCCCCGAGACTCAGACGGATTCCCTGAGGAGCCCATATGTTGCTGAAATCTGAAAACCCGGACATGGGGTAAATGAAGTGGCGAGCGTCATTCTGGTAGTAATGCAGGGGACTTGATATCTAATGTTCAAAATATTGACATATAGTCCTTGGAAGTTACTACTAGGCACTTTCTAAGTCTGTTCCATGAAATGTACTGCTGTGCACTCTTGGAACCCTCAAGTCATCATTTGGTGACATAAAGTATGTTTTTGACCTATGACAGGGCTGTTATTGCTGGAATTGCTGTACCAAAAGATGTGATCATATTTGCCATCTGGTGAAATGTGCTGTCTCGCCCAGGCTGAGGTTCATGGTGACTAAAGGCTGAAGTAACCCACAATGACTCAGTTGCCCAAAAGCCCCTAAGTAGAATGGAAAGCTGTCTGCTCTATTTCATTGCCTCCTCGGACTGAAATTTTCAGTGGAGGAGAGAGCAAATGTATTTGTCTCGCCATCTCATATGCATCTGAACACCACGGAGCCTTGAATTTCTCAGAAAGAAATGGCATTTACACACAATGAATAGGATAGGAGTCATGAGGATAAAACCCAAAAGGTCTTCGTTATCTCCTGGTATCCAGGGAACTTACATCATGTTTATCTTTAGCTTTGTCTTGGATCTATGCTAGTTTTTTTTTTTTCTTATGTTTTGCTTTGTTTTTCAGACAAGTTCTCCCTATATCCCCAGCTGGCCCAAAACTCACTGTACAGACCAGGCTCAGTCTCTCAGAGATCACCTGCCTCTGCCTCCCGAGTGCTGTGATCAAAGACTGTACCACACTATATGCTATTTTAAGGCTAGAGTCAATTTTCCTTAGTTTAAATTCTAGTTTAAATGAAAGCATAAGCAGCCCGGTAATTAAGAGTACATAAATTGCTATAAATGACCATTTGCTGCCCCTCCAGTCTTGTCTGTGTATGTGATCATTAGCACAAGGTTCAGACACATTTCTGAAATAAGAGAGTTCAATTTCTATTTGTTCCTGTTAAATTACTGAAGGACTACTAATGGAAAGTTCTCCCATTACCAAAGGATTTTAGATTCATATTTATCTCTTATTAATAGCTTATAGATAAAATGAATGGGATACAGAAATGAAATGCATCATTGATTGGTATTCCCAGAGGGTAACTGAGGCTCCGTGGAAAAAAAAAAAGTGGGTAGATAAAAATTTGCAATTTGCTAATAGAACTCATCATAAATTTACCTAAAAGCATGCCTGTCTCTTCTGGCATAGAAAGGGAACCAGAGAGAAATCATCTGGGACAAAAGGGGAAGTGAAGTGAGTGATGGATTGGAGACTGTTACAGTTGCTGAAAGCTCTGGTGCTATGGAGGCCTGTGAAAGGCTGTGGCCCCAGTGTTGACTGTAAAAACACCTGCAGGGAGGTAACCAATACAGTAAGGAAGTGAACAGAGAGCAGAGGAAAGAGGTTTGGGAAAACAGCTAGGAAGAAAATAAAATAAAATGGTGGCCAAATAACCCTTGCCTCGGGATCTTGCCCAGGAGGTGAATTTAACCAAGTGGGCACCAAGTCTGGTATTTCTTATTTCCCTTTTCACGTCGTAAAATATGAGGTCACCTCCTTAGCAAGATTTACTAAGGGATCAAATCACCTGACAATCTGAACTATTTCCTTTTACATAAAACTGTTTTTCCTTGTTGCTGACAGATTATGTATCTCAGGAGTTCCTTCTGATGGACAGTGAAGGCAAGTGGCGACCCTGGAAAGGCACAAACTCAAAACCTTGTTTTTCACTCTGGGAGCAATTAGGGTATCTCGTCTATTGGCTTTCTGAAATTTAACTCTCTCACAGAAAAGGTTAAATTATTGTCCTGTGCCAGGACTTGAAGTTTGAAAGGTGTGCTGCCTGAGTGCCAGTGAAACTCCCTTCCTCTGATTCATTCTCCCCAAGTTCCCTTTGTCCAGTGAAGGGGGACTCTCTTGCAATTCCCAAGTCAACTTTGCTTTAAAAATATTTTCTCATGTGTACCTATGAATGCCTGTATGTATTTATGTATGTTCACCATGTGTGTGCTGGGGCCAACAGGGCCAGAAGAGGGTGTTAATCCCCTGGAAGTGGAAAAACAAATCACCCTGTGTGCTGCTTGATACAGTGCTGGGAACTAAACACAGGTCCTCTGCAAGAGCAGCACAGCCAGTGCTTTTAACTGCTGAGCCATCTCTCCAACCTCATTTAGAAACTTTTTGTGCCATACCTACTTAGTCCTGTCTGTGGAATTTACATATTTTTATGATGTTTAAAGTGTCCCATTTCCTTTTAAATTGCAATTTGCGTTATACAAACCATGAGGAATTTTTTTTTCCTGCTAGAGTTGTTTGTGGTAGTCACAGTTCTCATTTTTAGGTTGGCAGGTTGTAAGAGTCTGGAGACTGGACAGTCTGGAGGAGGTCTGCACTTGTTCCTCCTGTAAGGGAGCATCACTTGCCTCCCAGGACAAAGACTTCTGAGGATGGAATGCAGACCGCAGTGTAGTGGGGGACTCCACTCCGTGGGGTCTGGGCTTGCAGTCAGGACCATCATAATTGCACACACACCTTTACTTTCTAGGAACAAATTTCCAAGGAACTGTTAGTGCTTTGGCATTTAGAAAGTGGAATGTGTGGACACCTGTGGAAAATATGGTGTTTGGGGAACACGGTGCTGTAGAATCTTTGGAAAATAATACAGTTTTCTCAAAAATGCAGAAGTGGATCTGGTATAATAAGATGTTCCCTGGCTGAGTTTCCTTTTTTTTTAAATATAATACAAATATCACAAGAATTACGCTTTCTTTCTTAAGCCAGAGGCAAAGTTCCAATTTTTAAAAAACTGATATTCTCGACCATCTAATTCAGTCCTTTATTTTGCCAAGAAGACACTGAAACTTCTTCCTTGAAATTCATGAGCTTGGGTCTAAGTCAGTGGCAAAAGGAATGGTTGGCCCGTACAAGACCCTGGGTTCTGTAGTCTTCCCCCTCCAAAAAAAAAAAAACCCCAAAAATCACCTCTTTGAGGAATGAAATAGTCTACTTCTTTCTTTGTATTAGTTTTGATGAAATGTAACTGTAGAGATTTAGCTTTACTGAGGTCATACTTACCCTTCCCTTTATTCTGTCCTAAAATAAACTTTTTTTTTTTTTACCATTTTGACTGATACCATCATCATTAAGAAAACTTGTATGTCTGAACATAGAAGCCTTTTCAATGCTGTATACTGGTTATTGCCGTTAAACATTCTCTTTGTAAACAAGACTTAAAGTCATGATCTTGCTTTGGCAAGTAGTAACAGCATCCTACCCAAATTTTATTCTCATACTAATTAAATGTTTCAGCTTGAGATCAGTTCATGCTGAGAATTCCTTGCCATTGGTAAATACAGCATAGAATAAAAGACTAAATAGCCTATAGTTGGTAAAGGTGACATGATCAATGATTAAAAAAAAGACTCATTTCATCCTAAACAGAAAGTGATATTTTTCTTTTTTAATTAAAAAAAATTTATGTGTATGAGTGTACATAAGTGTACCCATGTTGTATAATGCCCACTGAGGTCAGAAGATCCCTGGAAAATTTAGGCACTATGTGGGTGCTGGGAACCAAACCTGGGTTCTCAGCAAGAGCAGCTAGTACTCTTAACTCCTGAGCCGTCTGTTCAGCCCCAAAAGGTGATTATCTTTAGAGTAATCAGAAGTTACTTATTAAGCTATCATGTGCACATGCTATGGCCGGTAGTAGGTAAGCTTAGGTGACGATGTTCACCTGTTTGACAGAGATGCTCTGGTTGGTAGGAAGACACAAGAGAAAGAAGCTGGAGTATGCCTCCTGCTGGATGGTGCTGCAAGCCTGAAGCCTTTCCAGTACTGAGAGCATGAGAATATATTCACAGCTCTTCCTTCTCACCTTAAAATGCTTTGTCCTTTAAGGAAACCTTCCTCTGTATATGTCCATATCAATACTTCTGAATATCCTGACCTTAGAAGATGGACTGCATCAGAGAAGGTAAAACCCCCACAGGCACACCTTCTCTTTATCTGTATTCTGGAGGTTAAATATAGAGGAGGATGGCAACATATAAGCCAAATGTTAATTTCATTTCTTAAATTTAATTCCTCAACTTGATTTTAATAATGCACCAATGCAGTCAAGGGCATATGTATATGGATATTCTAACTTATATATAAACTGTTTAGTTGTGACCAATTTAATAGTGACTCATACAATGTGTGTTTGATACAGAGCTGTGCACCACACATCATCACATATTAGTGAGATGCTTTTGTAAAACTCGTCATAAGACAGACTGTTGCAGAGTACAGGAAGTGCTCCTCAGCGGAGAGAGGAGCTAGAATTCACTGAACCTTTTCTTTTGAGTATTGTGCTCTGTGTAGCACAGTTACATTAATTGTCAAAATCTTTGCATCCTGTCAGCAGTACAGTGATATAAAGTGAACTTCCATTAAAAGTAGCAGTATCCAGAAGTAGTTGAATGAGGAGAAGAAATTGTGTATTTCAGGAGCTGTTCGTTCACCCATAACTATAAAAGTGCTTTTTATACATTAGTCTGCTGATCTCCAAACTAAGTATAGCATTTATACTGAAATAAAGAAAGTGCTCAGATTTTGTGTGATTAACGAGTCTATCATCTAATGCAATAAAAGGAGGAACTGTTAATAGAAAATAGATGTATGCTGATATTATTCTAGGCAGATTGCATTCAAGACAACCACTTCCATATGAAAAACTGATGATGGGAGGTTGCTTCTGGCATCTGTTGCCATGTAATGGTAGTGACTTGTGATTACCATACAGCATGGTGGACCTCTGTAACTATTCCTCCGCCCTAGCTGAAAAAGCCTTGTGTCAATAGCCCCTCTCTCCACAGCCCTTCCCCTGACCCCAGCCTATGGTTATCACCTTTCTGCTCTGTTTCCATGAGATAGATTGTCTTTACATTCCGTATATGAATGAGGCCAGACAGCATTTTATTAGGTGCGCCTGGCTTATTTCACTTAGCGTAACATCCTCAAAAAAAAAAAAAATGAATGACAGAATTTTAAGCATTGTTCTTTTTTCAGAGTTATTAAGCTTTCTGTATATATATATATACATATATATATTGCTAAATATTCATCTGTATATAAGTAATTAAATTGCTTCATTGCCCTTTTTATTCTGAATAATGAATGCTTGTGAAATCTTGTTGATATGCTGGTATAAGTTCTTTTGTATAGTTACCCTAAAGTGAATATATACATATGTGTGTGTTTGTGTGTCTGTGTGTGTGTGTGTGTGTGTGTGTGTGTGTGTGTCTATATACATATATTCTGCATTTAATTTTTGGAGGAGCTTCCCTGTTATGTATTACTTCCTAAGTTAATTGTGCTAACCTCTATACCTAGCAATATTGCATGAATCATTATACCAAGCTCATAGTTGTATACAAGTACTTTCAAAATAAATCCAGTTTAATTTAAAATCAGACATCTGTTCAACTTATAGTTATGTAGGAAATTTCAGGGTCTATTCTTCCACAGGGGTCAAGTCTTGAATGAGACATTATATGCTGAATTAATGGCAATCTTTTTTTTTCTTAAAAATAGCATTTACTGGGCTGGGTAGATGACTTAATATGTAAAGTGGTTGCAGCCCCAGTCACAAGTTCTTGAGTTCAGATGCCAACAGCCATGTAACATGACAGGTGTGGCAGGACACATCTGTATCCCCAGTTCTGGGAGGCAGAGTCAGGAGGATCCCAGGGGTTTGCTGGCCAGTCAGTCTGGATGAAACAGCAAGTTCTGGGCTCAGTGGGAGACTCTCACTCAAAAAATAAGGTGGAGCAGTAATTGGAGAAGACATTCAGATGTAAACCTCTGGTGAAGACATGTATCTTCACAGACAACTGTACCTGCAAATCTATGCAGACACATCTATATACAGCTACCCCTACACGTACACATGAAGGAAAAATTAGTATTTAATGAGCATACATTCTCTTAATTAATCCTCACAACAACTTTGAGTTAACGAATATCATCTTTGCCTTATAAAAGGGGTTCCAAAGAGTTTTACGGAGACTCTTACAAAGTTGGTTATGAAAAGTCCTCTCTTGGCCTGGATAATCTTCACTATGTCTTATTTAGACAGAAACCGTCTGAATCTTTAAAGTATGGTGTGTGGGTCTAACACTGGACTTTGTCCCTTCCTTTCTGACTCTTGCCTGTGCAACTTTGCTTTTTATTTTTTAATTCACAAGTTCTCTGCCATGGGCGTAGTCATAGTATCCAGATGGAGTTTGTTTGGAGATGGAGTTGATATTTGTGAAGTCTCTGGTTCTTTGTATGTGCCTCCTATTTGTTCTATTAGAATGATTATTATTTTACACAAATATTTTGAAAACCTTATCCATAATTTGATGAAAAATAAATTCTTGACTTTTTGTCATTCAGTAATATTGTCTGTTTCTTCAGATGACAGGTATTCAATTCATTCATTAATGGTTACATTTTTTCTTGCACTCAAACATCTGCAGTGACTTACATATTTCCTTATGAAATTTCTGTTTCCTTTCTTGAACAAAACTATTAATCTTTGTATATTAATTCTGTAATCAGTCCCTTTTCTGAACTGTCTATTAGTTCCACATCCTTTTGAAAATCCTAAAGTTTAGAGAAAGTTTTAACTGTCTTCTTAACTCACACCTGCACCTGAGAGATCTCCCTCAGGATTTTTGATATGTAATAGTTACCTCCATTATGTGATCCAAAAGTGCTGTCTCACGCATGAATGGTTGCCAAGTACTTCCAGCTTCTGTGTTAATCCTACTGAAATTTGTTCCCCAAATCTATTAGCTGGGCCTTGAGGGATGGCTCATTCAGTAAAGTGCTTGACTTGAAATGGTGAGGAGCTGAGTTTAATCCCAGGACTAATACAATAAAGCTAGGTGTGGTGTGTGCTTATAATGGCAGTGCTGGAGAGGTGGAGGGCAGAGTATCTCTGGGATGGCTGGCCAGCCAGTAGAGTCAATTTAGTGAGGTCTGCTCCATGCCAGTGAGAGGGCCTGTTTAAAAGGAGATGGGAACATTCCTGAGGATGATACTGGCGGTGACCGCTTGGCCCCACACAGTTGCACCTCACACAAGCACACACATACACAGTTTATTAACAAAGATATTTTTGATCCTCTGTTTCAATTACAAGGTTTTTTTTTTTCTTTCTTCTATTGCCAATTTATCTATAGCCTGCCCTCTACATTTTCCAAAATAGTGATGAGAAGGAGTTGTCCAGCCACCTGGTTTATTTTGGAGTTATAGTTGATGTAATTTTATTTTACAGGATGCATGTGGCTTGTCTCTGCTAAGGAATTTTGTTGTTGTTAGAATTTGAAAGTTTCCTGGTATTCTATTATTAGGTGGTCGATTAGATTAGATTGGTGAAGATTTACTAATATAATCACATCAGTTTTATTGCTCTTAATATTCTACAGGGCCATTTCATGTTTATTCTCATTTACCAACAAAGCTCATACTGGCTCAAAGCAGTGATCGCTTACTGTACTCGTGGCTGATCTTTAATTAAATTCTATTTGGGACTTTTGTAGTTCCTACTATGAGTGAAATAGATTATTATTGTTACTGTTATGTTTTGCTATTTCAAGGGAATTGACATTAGATTTAGGCTAGTTTTTTTTTTACAGTATTAACTTTTTAAAAAGATTGCCATTTTCAGGATTTTATGATTGCTCATGCAAAACTGGAAATATATATTCACTTTTTTATCTTTTCTTTAATTATTTTATTTTCAGCTTTGTAAGTTGAACTCATTGTTTATATATTTGCATTATTTTTATTTAGTAATGAGATTACTTTGAAAGCTTAGTTTGACATCATGTGCTGAACCATTTCTAATCAGTTGAACTCTCATATTCCCAAAAGAATATCTCTGTCATTTCTTTTAGTTCTGGGAAGCAGGCTTGTTGGTTTGGCTTTCTGAGTCCACACTGACTTAAAGTTCACCAAAAAGAGTTTAGAATGGTTACTAATAAATATTACCAAGTAAGTTGTAATAAATCTCTCTGAACCTTATGTGTCCAAATTAGCACAATAAGTGATAAGTTTTATCTGTAAT
Source organism: Eospalax fontanierii (assembly GCA_035773235.1). Classification (NCBI taxonomy): domain Eukaryota; kingdom Metazoa; phylum Chordata; class Mammalia; order Rodentia; family Spalacidae; genus Eospalax; species Eospalax fontanierii. The sequence goes on along the minus strand of CM069548.1, from coordinate 40,429,770 downwards.
GGCTACTGTGTTTTAGAAGACCTTGAACAAGTCCTCATAGTCAATTTGAATAGAAACACATGAATTCCCCATAGTTAAGCTTCAGAATAAAGTAAATTCAATTGCATTTTAAATACAGTGAGTAGTATGGCTTAGCCCCTATGAGCTTGGCATAATGGATGTGACCTCTACAGCTGAAGCTGTGGCTTTAGCTATTACTGTGTCAATTTGGCCTAAGTACTAAGCTTTTCTAGGTTTAGTTAGCCATAAAGTGGGCAGAATCAGCAACATCCACCTTGTTTCTAAGCGAATCTGTTGCTAATATAATGAAGCACTCGAGAAAGTTCCCCGCATGTAGTAATCACATACTGAATATAATTCCGACTTTAAAAAAGATTTTCACTATAAATCAAAGTATAGCTGAACGTTTGGTGTCCAAAAAAACTAAATAAATAAAGAGCCTGAAACTTCTGCTTCTGTGTGGGCAGCATCTGTGGCACTGAAGCCTAAGCCAATAAGCACTGCAGAGTAACTGTCATCCTAGTACTTTTATTACCTTTCGCAACCTGCTCCCACTCCAGTTGACACTTGCAGAGCAGGGCTTTTTCTAATCCACATTCACTTGGCATTGTTTCTCAAGACTGTCAGGCTTCATTATTCATGGGGCAGGTTTAATTGACACGGTTTTAGTGAGTCTGAACTAGAGACAGCCTGTTCTGCAGAGTTGGTTTATTTTTGTTGAAGGAAGCTGAGTGTCTGACAATTATGTTTACCAGTGAATTTATTTCTTTGGGACAGTACTTCCCATTCTTAAGAGCAAGAAAGCAGCCCCAATATCCTCACAGTTTCTGAATTCCCACATGAGAACAAAAATTTTGTCTACCACACTAGACTTGTTTGTTAAACATAAAAGAACATAAATCCTCTCTGGGTCCCAGGGGTATGTTAGGGAAAGAGAATGATCATTACAGGCCACTTAGTGCTGTGCGCTGGATCATGTTGCCTGAGAACGTGATGTTTGATTGGCTCATAAAATAGGCTTAGTAAATCCTTTAAATACTGATGTGGGCAATTGTTCACCTTGAAAATTAATACCTGGGAGTGTATTATAAGGATTACTGTGTCTCCATGAGGGTCACCTGGGCATGCAAGGAAGCTTGCTTTAATCATTTTCTGTTTGTTTCATTATGACTTACAGTTATTTTTTTTTTTCTTCATTGGATTCTCTATTCATCTCCTCCTTCATGTTTTTGACCTCCGTTAGCAAACATCAGTCAGCCAACTTCTCTGAGTCCTGTATTTCCGCTAAGGGCATTCTGTCAGGAAAAACAAACAAGAAAGAAAACCCTTCAGATTATTAGAGAAAATAACCAGATTGAGTGCTTTCTGCTTTTCCAGTCCTCATTCTACAAAATAAAATGAAAGGAAATAGTGATCCACATGTCAATGGCATTTTATTTTTCTGACCTTGTAATTTGATAAGATCTGAATTATGAGGTATGGAGATAGTTTCCAGACAGATCTTTGCACTATCTGTTTTGTTTCATCTGACCTTCAGTGCAATTTTTTAAAACAAAACTGTTTTGGTATCCTGTACCGGAGGATTTGTTGTTTTCCTTAAGAGGAAAATTGAAGCCTTAATATATAGTTGTTCTACTAATACTTTTAACTTCCCTAAATGCCTTAATGGGTATTAGATATGACCATGAACGAAATGCTAGAATAATTGGATGAATTTCATAATTATATTATTGTGTAGCAATAGCTCTGGGGGAAAAGACTTGGGATGCCTAATTTACTCTGAAGTAATTTTTAGTTTATATTAAATTCTGCTGTTTCATAGGCAGAAAGTGTATATTTTAGCTGGGTATTTCATGCCTATGGAATATAAAGCTATACAGAGCATTCAAGAACACTTCAGTAAATATATGTTTCAGACTTACATATGCATTCCATAATTAAATGTCTGCCTGGCATTTGAAAATCCAGAATTAAAAAAAACTGAATTCCTGTATTCATTAGAAAATCTGTATGAAATAAATAATAATAGAATTATGACCCTTCTCAAATTTGCATAAGGGTGAGTTTTCATCACTCTATAAACTAGGCGAGGCCACAATTAAGACATTTATTCTTGTTAGATCTTGCTGTGCAGATATCAGACCTACCCTTCCCTCACAGCTGCTGTTCAAGTACTCTACCTCTGTCTGTATGCCCAGTCCAAGACCTACTTGGATAATTTTAAGAATTAAAATTAGAATCCCAGTATTTCCTTGTACTTTTAAAACCCCTTTTTAAAGTACTTTTTAAAGGCAATCACAAATCAAATAAGCATATATTGTGTTTCTTTTTGAACAGAAATGAAAACTAGATTTAGTAAAATAGCCACACAACTTGTTAATTTTAAATATTTGGAATATGATATTTTTCCTTAGAATGTTCACTCTCTTGATATCTAATATTTTACTAGTTGTTTTTAAAATGATCAGAAGAAAGTATTTGACACAATGTGACCTTCCTAAAATACAAACTGAAAATGGCTTTGAGCATTTGGCTTTCACTGTTGGATTTTTTTCTTTTGTCAGTGTGACTGGGCTGTGAACTTCAGAGAGTGGTGGAAAATTTTCTTTTTCTTTCTGTAGCTTCTATATCACCACTTACAGTGTTTCTGTGTTTCTCTGACTATTCTCTTGCTGGACTCTTTTGCTAAAAGGACCTCTTCTTTTCCCACACACCCTCACACCTGAAATGTTTCTTCAAGTTTCTCACATATGTAGTGACCATCTATCTTTGCTTCTTCCCCACTGACTGCTTCACACACTGTAAGAATGTCAAGTGCATATGCTTGCCATGCTAAATACTGAGGAAGTCTGCTTTTTAAAAACATGGAGAATAGATAGGTATTTCTAATACTCTTTAAGAATGGCCATGTCTCCATCAGTCTTGATTTCAATCACTGTCAAGTGCACATTCCTTCATTTCCAAATGCTGATCAAGCCTTTTCTGTTCTACCGGTGCTAGAGGAAATAGAAAGTTAAAGCTCCTGTCCTGGAGCTGTCACCGATTTCGGAGATGAGCGTTCATGAAACTGAATCAAAGCTAATGATATTTGATATTGCCAGATCTTAAAACCTCATATTTCTGCGAACCTCCCCTTTGTACATATATAGGCCTGAATGTTTTAAAGATAGGGCTTATTAAAGCTGTGCCCATCCCTGTTTACATTGTTGTCTTACAGTGAAGATTCTGACAGCTCTGTCGGAGATGGCAAGGTCTTAGAACTTGGACCTATTTCCCCAGCTTGGTTTGCGTCTTTGTTTTTCGTCCTCTATTCATGATTGACTGTGCCTGGCCCCTTCCTTCTTATATTACTTCTTATTCATTGTGCTTCTTGCTAGAATGCGTTTCCACTTCCCTCCCTTTTCACCCAGGTCAGGCCGTCAATACTCATTCACAACTCAGGTATCAAATCCTTTGTAAAGAGATCCTAATCTCACTGTGTAAAATTGATCTTGCTCCTCCAGTCTTTCACACAGGACACTTTCAGGAGAAAGCTTGCCATGAGCTTTATGGACCCTTAGGCCTAGGAAGTGTCTGGAGGCAGGTGTGCTGCTGCCAGAGCTGGAGCAAATGACTGGGTGGCAGCTGTCTTTCAACAGCTCTTCAAGCTCTATGTGTGTATTGTCTCATTTAAAAACCCCAGTCCATGTGTGAGAAAAATGAAACAGAAGGAGGTGGTTAAACAGCATTCGAGAAGTCTGGGTAATTTCTCTGGAGGAGATTTGTAACTATAGTCAGTTCATACGTTGTCTTTTTTTAAAAACATAAACTTTTCCTTTAAATACAATACCATGTAGAATATTTTAATGGGTTTTACCTGGTAGGTACAGACTTTAAAAACCTCTCAATATGTTTTTATACATGTCAGACTTCTTTCTTAACAAAAGTTTTACAGTGTCCTCTTTTTAATTCTGACAATCAACATATAGAAGCCATCATTTATTTATGTGTGTAAGTGCTTAAAAAATAAACAATGGCTTATAGGTTAGGTAAAACTGAAATAAGGCCTGCAAATGTATCCAAACACTGAAAAAAACAGCAAGATGATATATAATAGAATAATGTACATCAGTACCTACATGCTCATGATCAAGTGCCCTAAAAATAAAAAAAAGGAGTCAGATGTTTGCATCTTATTAAGTAGACTAGTAATATGATACAAATATTAACAATAAACTCAATATCTCTTTGGTGGTTCCATTTTATAAAAATTAGTAAGTAAATGTTGACAGAATTCTAAACAAAATATAACATCTCTCAGCTAGGAAAGCTGGACGATGCTGGTAGGCATTCAGAGAGGAAACTAAACTGAATAATGCATGAATTAGATGTAAGATATCTTGCATGATGCAAAATATTTAAATTTTAAGAGGTTTGGTGAACGTGGAATTTGTTAATGGTGAATCTGGAGGGCTTTGAAGAGAAGGCGCGTCTTTCTCCATCTGGACGGTCATGTCAGGTCAGTGTCTGCTTGATCTCCATTCCACTTGGGAGCAGCTTATCCACCTACTCCGTAGATTCACTGCACTTATGCAGTTTGATTTGCCCAAATACATAATGACATTCAGTCTCTGTCCCCTTTGCTTCTCGCAGGTATGACTTTGTAGAAATTGAGGAACCCAGTGATGGAACTGTCTTAGGACGCTGGTGCGGGTCTGGGACGGTGCCAGGAAAACAGATTTCTAAAGGAAATCAAATCAGGATAAGATTTGTATCCGATGAGTATTTTCCTTCCGAGCCCGGATTCTGCATCCACTACAGCATCGTCATGCCAGTAAGTACTACTTTAGACTCCCCCTATTTAACTGAAGTAGCTGTTTGTTAACTTGACTTCCTCTTTTAAAAATGAGAATCAGAAAAACAAAAACCAGAAAGCATTCCCTAGCTTGGATTACTTTTTCACTGTATTTGTCACAAACAACATTGTCATTGTAGCACATTAGAAATGTTAAATGCTTTATCATGTAGCAAAATTAAATATGCTGTTTTACATTTATAAGAAGCAGCATGCTATCCTACGAATGTCAAGATAGGTGTTCAATCCTCAGAACCCACTTAAAAATGCCAGACATGATGATGTGTACTTAAATCCCAGCTCCTGGAGATACATAGATCCCTGCAGCTTGTTGGCCAGCCAGTTTAGCCTATTTGGTGAGCTCCAGGAGACTGGTGAGAGAACCTGTCTCAACAAACTAGGTGGGCATCTCCTGAGGAATGATACTTGAGGTTGAAGTCTGACCATCAAAGAAGATAGCATGCTTCTCAGGCCTGGACTATTGACCAGCATTTCCGCATTGATGGGGAATGACATTGGGAAAATAAGAAAACCTGTGTCATGTGTCACACTTTTCTCACTGAGGAATCACCACAGATGTTTAACTCAGAAGTGACTTTCTGAACTGATTCTAGTTTGAGTCATATAATTAAATATAATTTTAGTTTCCTAACATGCTTGGTGACCTTTGTCAATATGATACATACATACATATATATATATATATATATATATATATATATAATGTATATATATATACTATATATAGTTCTGGACAGCCAGCACTATTTGCAGTTAACACCATTTTCACTATATTTGTGTATATATTACTTTTTAAAAAAGACAGGGTCTCACTATGTAGCTCTGGTTTGCATGGAACTTGCCATGTAGACCAGGTTGACCTGGAACACACAGAGATCCACTTGCCTCTACCTCCTCAGTATTAGGATCATAGTTGTGGGCCTCCATACTTTGCTGGCCTTGATATTACCTTTAAAATCCATACTTTCATATGACATTTTCCTTTAAAATAGTACTATTTCTTTCTTTACGCATCAAAATTTGTTTTTAGATATCTTTTTATATATACCACATTGTATACTACATTTATATTACATTCTTAAGCAAAAATGTAAATGTTTGACTTCCCATCACAGACTCTTTTATTTGGTAGCAGAATAAATGGAGAAATTTTAAGGATTGATTTTATAATACAGCAAAAAAGGAACAACAGAATATAAGCTGAAGTCTGAAAATGATAGTCTGTTCATTTAACAATAGTAGAATCCTTTATTGTATAGACTGATGTTAATGTAAATATCCCTAAAATAAGTTATGCATTTTTACTGTGAATCTGGGTCAACCTTCTTTATAGATTATTAAAGATATCCACATCTTTATTCCATTCTGAAAGCTTTTCCTATCTAGATTCTCCAACTTTTCCTTTGTTACTTTCCCCAAAATTTATTAATTTAGCTTAATGTTATAAATTTTTAATTGAATAATTTGAGCCAAATAAAATTGAGTTGGCAAAGATGTACAAAAGTGCTGTTTATAAATGACATTTGGGTACTGTGATTATTTGCTGGATTAAAGCCACTGAGGGTCTATTTTTCCAGTATCCTGCTCCACAGAATTTATGATTTTAATCTGCCTTTAACTGAAATATGGCCTTGAGAGACATGACTATGCCTTGACGATATTGCCAACACTTTCAGTTTTAGTTTTAGCATTTCTAAGGTTAATATTTAAATATGGAATGATCAAGTTATAATATTAAATATAATAGACTTCATAAGAGCCAAGTTTTATTCACCTTAAACCAGGGAATGATTAGTACTGCAAATGACCTAGTCTCTTCACATCATTTTAACTTAACTGTGTATGGTCTGCTGTCCTGTTACAAAGGATAAAGTGTGAGAACTAAGATATGTTTGTACCACCTTTGGGGGAAATCCTTCCCTAATTTTGTGACTATATGGATTATTTGGTTGTATATCTGAAGGAGTTTTACAGATTACATGAAATACATAAAGATAAAAACAGTATTTATAGCACCTGGCTCAGAGAGCACATTACGGACACTCAGTAAATACCGGAATTCTGAGTTAACCATGCACTCCAGTAACTGCAGCTTCTCCAGCAGAACACGCTAACACTGCTTTTATGTATCTGGAAATGGATATCAGTGTCATAAGCTTTGTGGTGAGGTACAAGACCACACAGGTACTTTTCTGCCAAATGCACCACCACTCCTTAGGTGAAGAAAGACTTGTTGCCTGATTTTGACCCGTTCCCCAAAATTTACAGTGACTCACACTGCAACTGCAAGACTTGAAGACACACGTGTGTCACTGGTTCCATCATGAAAGTTATATTCAGTGCACTTTTAGATGAAGTTGAGATATTCTGACGAACAACACGTGCAGCTTGTGTCCGCTGCCTTACTGGCCTCTCAGTCAGGACATCTATGGTTATACCAGCTGTAGGAGTTAGATGAACATATTGCAATTACTCTGACCATCTTTAGGTAAACAATGGGCCTGCACTGAAAGTAGCGAGTGGTAAGTTAGGGTCCTCCAGTGCTTAAGAAGATGGACTTGGTGATGCTAATGAAATTGGTTTCTGAAATCAATACATATGTATTTTCCAATTTCACAGATTTTGGTTCTTTTGTGTGTAAATTGACTTTGTCAGTTGATCTGCCATTTCTTCCCTTATCCCTTAAGCTTCATGAACCCCTCCTCCCCAGAACATTCATTCCACTCCCAATAACTCTCTGAAGAACACTGGGATTTGATGGGTGAAAATCTGACAGGTGATTATGATTTTAAGCCTTGCAGAATGTTGTGAATTACTACTGCATATTCCTAAATGTGCCCTTCCCTCACTCACATGAACTAACACTGGCTAGGCAGCAGTTCATCAATCTTATCTATAAATCAGATAAATGAAAGTCTAAAGGGAGAAAGTGTGCCTTTTGGAGAGCAGACTTCAAGGACCTTGTAGCATTCTCCCAGAGGCAATTTGTCCCTGCATCATCTCACATGCTTTTCCTTTCTGCCAAGGATGGACTTCTTTATTTCCATTCCCAATTCCCTAGAGGCAATGATCAGATCGACTGAAAAATCACCACTGCAGCGTCCTTAACCTGAATATTTTCCCAGCTTTTATTGCTAAAAAGACTGGGACCCACAATCCTTGGGAGGCCACTATCATCCCACACTGATGGTTGCCGTACATACCTTGATCAGCACCATTCCCATTGCAGCTGCTCATTGAAATTCAGCCATGTTCTCAAAACTTATCTAAGACTCCAGTGCAATATCCTAACTCTTCAGCTGCTCCATGTCACCCTTGCTGCTCCTGAATGATACAGACGATGAATTAACTAGAGAACCAGTTACGGTAACGATGCTGTGCCTTCTCCTGACCCCCATGTGCTAGATGGTGTCTCCATGGATACAACTGGGCAGTAATGGAAATCGTTGCTCAGTGCCCTGGTTCTGGTGAGGAGACGGCTGCGTGTGCAGAATTATTCCACTGTGGTCAAACAGCTCAGTAAACACCACTTGAGACCATTTATTCATAAATGTAGCCAAATAACCAACCTTTTCTTCTTTTGATAATCAGTTCAGTGAACATTTTACACAAATTGTAAAGTGTACTTCTATGCTTATGTTTTGTCAGTAAGACGCTAACTCGGTGGTCTTGTTTGTGGGCACCAATGGACATAGATTCTCGTCAACCGTAACTCTGTGGTTCTGATTTTCATGTCATAGAGGAAATATTTTCAGTTTGCAATATTCTCACAAACATTTTGTTTGTGCAGCGCAGGTGGCCTTTAAGTAATTGTGTTCATCCTTTTAAGATGATGTACCTGTTCTCACTCCCCTTTAATACATGAATTTTGGAATATACAGTTAAACAAGGGATGCTGGAATATTTCTGATCAAATATTTTGTTTTACACATCTATTTTTATTATATTGATAAAATTTAGGAATCATGTCCCGATCCTCTAATAACCTGGAATGAGACCAATACAACTGATCTCTCCATTTTACTGCGTTAAGTTGGTGTTAGCTAAGCCTCAATTTAAAATGAGTAACTTGAGATGCCCACCTAAAGTCATAGTGAATTGTAGCTTTAAAAACTGTACAAGATTTGCCAGGTGGATTTAGAACTTTCCCATTTTACTGCTATTTCAGAGAATTACTTTTGGAATTATTATTCCCCAGTTATGCCTCATTAACAAATAATGAATAATAAATAAGTTTGTGAAATTAATAGCAAATAATATATGTATTCACTTTTATGATTGTGGACAAGAAGATAAAATGTCTTTCATTTTTCTCTTCTTGCTAAGGACAGAAAGAAATGAAGAGAGAGAGAGAGAGAGAGAGAGAGAGAGAGAGAGAGAGAGAGAGAATATATCCTGATAGATTAGCAGGGAGAGACTGTTTAAGAAAAATGACGCAAACTGAAATAAAACAGTGTGAGGTTGTTTCCGTTTGAAGGCCACACACAGTGAAAACCCAGAACACACTTCAGATATTTTTGAAAGAAGGGTTCGTGTTTAATTTTAGAGTAATTTATATTAGATTATATATGCTTGACTTTGTAGTGTAGCATAAACATCATTATTTAAAATGTTAAGAGACTTACAAAGGCTGAAAATAACATCTTTTCCTCCAGTGTCAAAAGATTTTATTCAAAGTTTTAGTTCACATTTTTCTCAGGAAGCTGTTTCAAAAAACCGTATCTGGATTTTTTGGTAAAAAATATGTAAATTCAGATCTGGACCTTTGCAGTGGTTCCATGTTATTTCTTGAATCTGATGCTATGTTAAAATATTTTTTAAATGTTCATGAAATGTGAGGGTTTTCTTTTTCTTCCTCCAACACAGGGAGCTTGATGAATCATGATTAAGCAAATGCTAATTCTTTTTAAATGATTTTATGAACTCTCATGTTTTTAGCTGTTTACAAGTTACCGAGGAGAACAAATGAGGTAATATTTATGGCAATTTCCTCACGCCTTTTCCACTTGATGAATGCCAGTTTGGATTAAGCACCATCACTGTAGCTTCTGTAGCCTTTGACTCAAGTGTTGTCACCTGCTCTCATTGCTGCAGAAGGCTGACCTGCACTCAGCGACCCTCACTCACGCCCAGTCAAGGCCATTTCCTTTCAGCGTCTAGCAAATGTATCCTCTTTTTATGAATCGACTGTAAAAGTATGTGTACTCAGTGACACCTGAATACATATAGATTTTTCTTTTTATTCTTGTCAGGTTGATTTATACAAAAGGAAAGCAAAGTATTGTAAAAAGAACACTGCATTGCTGTATAGAATAGTGCAGTACAAGTGTGCATAAGTAACTGCCTCGTAGCCCATTGTGTTTCCCATCTAGTGACTTTGTAAATGACTTGTCCAGGGATAAGTCAGCATGCCATTGTGGTAGCTTCTGTGAGGGGTGGGTAGAAGGACACTTGGTGCCCCAGGAGCCTTGAGGAATGCATAACAGATTGCCAAAGCAGTTATTAATTAATGTGTAGACAACAAAGCACTCAATGGATGCTGGAGTTGGAGAGAAAAGGAGGGAAAGGAGAGGGCTGCTTGTTGATTATTTCATCGTCAGTGTTCCCTAAAGAGAAGTTACAGCTGAGGGCCAAATTCACTGTTTTGTTCAGGTAAAGAACAACTAACCAACTCTCAAGCAAGGTCTCAAACTCAGTGTTCAGAAGGTTGTTTTTGTTTTGTTTATTTTTTTAACCTTAGGAAAAACAAGTCCAGCATGCCTAGATCAAATTTCCTTCTTAGAGCAGCACAAATGCTTTTGGGGAAAACCACAATGGTAAATATGCTCACGATTCTCAACAACGTTAAATTGCAGCAATTGCCTTGCAAACTCTTATAGTATTCAGCTTAGTGAAGCAATGATCCTTTAGTAGAAATTACTTTCAAAAGAAACTCCTATTTACATGGACAGAGAATAAAGAGAAATTTTTGTTTGTTTGTTTTGGAATTTAGGGTAAAATTGAGAACTTCAGGGGCATTTCAATAGCTTATGCCTACTGTTGTCTGAAAAACTTGTTGAATGACTAGATTTTTATTAAAATACACAATGTGCTTGTATATTTATGAAAGGAGTTGTGAGATGACAATGTTTTATTGCATCAAAAACATTATGTAATTGCTACACAGACTAAACTCCTACTTTGCTAAAGGATGTTCATTACATTTTCATCCGACTCTTTCATCAAACATCATCCTGGTTCTCTTCCATTTCTACTGACTCTGTTTATTACTATTATTTCCTTGCAATCTACAAAGGACTTTCCCATGTAACAGTTACTCTTTGAAAGAAGATAACCAGCACTTCTGTAGGAAAAGCAAAAGGCAGGTAGACCATTTTAATCTACGCTGTAAGAAAGAATCTAGGCAAGTTGAAAGCTTGAGGATTGATGATCAGTATCCAAGGCCACAAGGATGTAGCACTTTGGAGTTATTTCAGCAACCAGACCTGGTGGATAGTATTGTTATTTATAAGATTAATGCAAGTTGAAATCATAACTAAATACTCTGTCACTGTTCAAATTCATTCTCCTTTGAATTATTTTCCTGGATGGGTCTGCGTGTGTATATGTGTGTATGCCTGCACATATGTGTGCATCTACGCATGCAAATGTAAGTGTGTACATATGAAGTCCAGAGGAGAATCTCAGCTATCTTTCCGTAGAAATCCTACCCAGTTTTTCTTGTTGTTTGGTTATTTGAGACACTCTCACTGGCCTGGATCTTGCCAAGTTGGCTAAGCTGGCTGACCACTGGCCCCATGGATTCTCCTGTCTCTACCTCTTAAGTGCTGGTATTACAGGGATGCCATTATGTCTAGCATTTTTTCTTATTTGGATTTTGGTAGTATAGCACGCATCTTTTTGCTTATAACATAAGTATTTTACCCAGTGTGTCAACTCCTCAGCCCTCACAAGAATTCTTCCAATAAACTTTATTGAGCGATTTCTGATGAAAGATTTTGAGGAAATTTAAAAGTGTGTAATAATATTCCCCAAATCACTAAGTATCATATCTACAGAAATATATTATGTGCCATGTAAGTGGTTAGGAAAGAATTTAGGAAATAAGAGAGGAATTGTTGGGGGGGAAATGAATGTCATAACTCTTTAAGAAATCTAAGCAATCAGACCTACAAAATATTCAAGAATTATCCAGTATAAATTTGATATCAAATATGTTCTAAAAATTTCACTAGACCTTATCCTGTGAATTTATTGTTGCTTGTCAGAGATTCTCTTTTGTTCTGGGTAGTACCAGGGACCTTTTATCACACACGCTTGGAGATGAGAATGCAAGAAGAGCTACATAGAATTGATCTGTTATATTATTGTTTTAGGTGCAGGCTTGGGAGAATTGCAGGAAATATAAATTAAACAGGATAGAGTTAGTTCTATTAAGATGATGTAGTAATAATTGTATAGTCAAACAAACATGAACATTGTGTAACTCAGCTTGGAATTTGCATACATATTTAGTAGCTAACAAGCCACATGATCCTTCTCTATTTTTCAGAGTTACAGAAAGTATGTGAATTTATTATAGAATTAGATGGATATATTTCAGCCATGGCATGATGGATCACCTTCTGCCTTCTTTGGTGTTCAACACGAACTTTGAGTAGTCATTCACAAATGGTACATTTCCAGCTCACAGCCCAGTTCTAGGAATGATCTCCTCTCATTCTATGATATAATGAGACACTTCAATAAAACAAGATGTTTCCATCCATCAAGAAATACTCTTTCACATCTTTATACATTGTGCTTACATTGAATTTTTGTTTAAGTTAATCTTGCACGTAGTTTTAAAAGTCAAATGCCTCTTTCAGACTTGTTATAACAACTCTTCCTTCCTTCCACTTTCTCCTGCCTACCCTTTTCTTGGAAGCTCTTCACAGGGAAGCACTTCCAGTTCTTTCCTTTGACCTTTTCAGAAGTGGTCCCCACAGGAGTTTTTTTTTTTTTTTTTTTTTATAACGTGCTTCAGTTGCTGGTTCTTGACTGTCCTTTTAGGACCTGTCTCCTGACTTCCAGTCCAGAGGCTGATTCTTCTCTTCCATCTCACCGTACACAGTTACTTCCCACTACCTCGTCCTCTGTTATATACTAACAGATTTGCATTCATTGGCATGGCTAGGCATCATTTTCCCACTTAAGCCATGAAGTAAACTATCACTACGTTACTTTCCTATTCTCCCTTTTTAAAATTCACTGAAGTTGTATTAGGCTTTTATTCACTTAGGTTTTATACTTACCTTTGTCTCTTCCTTTAGTCTTTCCTCCACTGTGTAAAGTGTGTCTTCGTAGATACATATACTTGGGTTTTCTAATAAGTTCGTATTCATTTATTGGTTAATTTTGTTATATGACAGTTTTGTGTATAATGCATTCGAGTTGTTACCCCAGCACACATACACTCATCTCCCTGCCACCCTTGTCCTCCACACTTCATCTATATGAGTCCCTGTCCCAGCTTCATGACTTTAATGTTATTTTGTGACCTATTTAGTTTAACTGGGGCCATTTGTATTACCAGTTGATTTGGAGCTATCCGTTGGAGTCTGCTGGGGTCATCACTGGTTATACAGTGGAAGGCAAGGACACCCCTTCTCCTTAAACCAATCAGTAAAAATAATTCATCACTTAGTGATAGATCTCCTTTTTCTCCTCTTCCACCCATGTCTGACTGTTCATGGACCTCTTTTGTATAGACCCAGTACAAACATCCAGAGCTGCTTTGAGTTAATTATTACAATGACTGTGTCTGGCCCAAAAGATGACATTTTCCAATCCACCTCCCTAACATCTGTCTCTGACACTCTTTCCAACATCACACCCCCACTCCCCCCACCCGCCCCAATGATACGTTAGCCATAGAATGGATGGTACAAATGCCTTACTTAGGGTGGACTACTAATCTTTCACTTATTTTTAGAATGGTGGACAGTGATGAGTGTCTGCAGTCACCAACATTTACTGGAAAGAAAGGTTTCCCTGATTAAGGCTGAGAGTGCTGTTTGTATGTGCATATAAACATGAATATTTCAAGGCAGCTTGAAACTATGTCCGTTTAGTAAAACAACAGTATTCATTCCCTCCTCAGTCTTATGATCTTCCCACAATGGGTTTTTGGCAAGGTTTACAGAACCAGACATGGATTCACTCCTGGGAAGCAAGTCTCTAATCCAGCCAGAGAGCAGTTGGTTACCCCCATAACAATAGAACCACTACTGCACAAGTGGCCACATCTTTCCGGACCTCTTGGTCTCATAGATTATAGAATTCACACGTGATTAAGACCACTGATGCCTTTTCCCCTCAGGCATTCTGAATAACATAATCTGGGAAGGTGAAAACTGCACTCCAGTTCTATACCAGCTTGATTTCTTTATAACATGCATCTAAGGTGTGTGGTGTCATCAATAGTGCACTATCATCTAATTCTGGCGGGCAAACGAGAATGGCCAGAGCCTGCATTATTGTAAGGGTTCTCTGGGGCGTCCCTGAACAACAACGCATAAGCATTCCTCCCTTGGTGTGGGGGGTTTTGTTTAGTAATCTGTGGTTACTAGGAGCAACATTTTCCAGCAATAAAGAGTATTTTCCTTTAAGTCTACTTTTAATGTAAATTGCATTTCTTAATTTGCTTAAAAGATACAAGATTTACATTTTTTTTCATATCTCTTTCATATTGGTTAATTCTGTCCACCACCCCTCATCTCCACTATCCCCTACCCTTCCCTGCTTAAATGTTTCTGCCCCCAATATTCAACCTGTATTTTCATATTAGCTGCATTCAGTTATCCACGCTCCCTTAAATACCCTCCATCCCAATCATCTCTTTCCAGTTTTCTGGTTTCCACAGGTACTCTAATTCGAATATACAATTAGAGATTTGACAATAGAAGCCACCTGTGAGGGACAACATTCAGCATTTGTTTTATTTGTGCCTCAATATAATTTTTTCAAATTCCATCAATTAACCTGAAAATTTCATAATTTCATTTTTCTTTACAGCTGAATTAAATTCCATTATATATATATATATATATATATGTATATAATGTTTTCATTATCTGTTCATCAGTTAATGGATATCTAGGCTGATTTCATTTCCTAGCTATTGTAAATACAGCAACAGTGACTGTAGATGAACCAGTATCTCTGTAGTTGATGTAGAGTTATTATTTAGGTTCATGCCAAGGAATGGAATACCATTGTTCTCTTTTTATTTTTTGAGGAATCTCCACACTGATTTCCATTGGGGCTGTATCAGTTTACATTCCGACCAACAATAGATAAGTGCTTCCCTTTCCTTGCATCTACATCTGCTTTTGTTACCATTTGATTTCTTCTTTTTCCTTCCTTCCTTCCTTCCTTCCTTCCTTCCTTCCTTCCTTCCTTCCTTCCTTCCTTCCTTCCTGTTTTGAGACATGGTCTCATTATATAGCCCTGACTGGCCTAAACTTGCTATGTAGACCAAACTGACCTTGAACTCACAGAGATCTACCTGCCTCTGCTTCCTGAGTGCTGGGATTGTGGGTTGTGCACTACCACACAACCATGCCCAGAGTTATTTAATTCTTCATGATAGCCAATCTGATTGATATGCAGTAGAATCTCAAGGTATTTTTAATTTCTACTTCCCTGATGGTTAGTGATATTTAACACCTTTTAAAACCTTTATCAATCATTTGTATTTTTTCTTCTGAGAAGTCTCTGTTTAGATCTATAGTCCCTGGTCATGTCCTACTTTACTTTCTATTGCTGTAATAAAACACTGACAAAAAACTACCTTGAGGAGGAGTTTATTTGGTTTACACCTCCCAAACATAGTTGATTATTGAAAGAAGCCAGGACAGGAACTCAAGCAGGGTGGGAACCTGGAGGCAGGAGCTGAAGAAGAGACCATGGAACATGCTGCTTACTGGCTTGCTTCTCTGGCCTGTGCTCAGCATGATTTCTTATACAACCGAGGACCACTTATCTAGGGATGGCACTGCCCACAATGGGCTGGGCCCTACCATATGATGCAACAATCAAGAAAATGCCTTACAGAAATGCCCACACACCAATCCATACAGGTATTCACCCTCTTTAATTTCCCTCTTTCTGCGTGTTTCAAGTTAACAATTAAACTACCCATCACAGGTCATTTATTTGCTTTATATTTTTTAAGTTCTTTTTTAATCTATGTATTAGTTTTCTGTTTGGTGCAAAGTTCTTCCATTCTGTGGGCTGCCTCTTCACTTGACTATTTCCTTTGATATACAGAAGGTTTTTAGTTTCATGGGATACCATTTGTCAATTTGTTGATCCTATTTCCAGGTTCCTTACCTATGCAATGTTATAGCCCAATTTCTATCTTCTAGCAATTTCAGAATATTATTTTTTCCATTGAGGTCTTTGATCCATTTGTAATTGACATTTGTGAAGGATAAGAAATAAGGGTCTACTTTCAATCTTCTGCACGTGGGTGTACAGTTTCCCAAGACCATTTGTTGAAGATCTATCCTTCCCTTAGTGTGTATTTTTTATGTCTTTGGGAAAAATCAGGTCACTGTAGTTTCATGGAATTAAACCCTGGTCTTCTACTGTATCCCATTGCTCTACATGTCTATTTCTGTGCCAGCATCATGCTACTGTTATTACTATAGCTCAACAGTGTAACGGGAGATTGGGCATACTAATGCTCAGGGTGGCCTTGGCCATCTGGAGAATGTTGTGTTGCCATATAAATTTTAATATTTGTTCTATTTCTATGAAGAATGGCATGAAGAGTTTGATTGGGGTTTCATTGAGTCTATAAATAGTTTCTGATAGGATGGCCATTTTCAAAATATTAATTTTATGAATCCATGAGCATGGGAGATGTTTCCATCTTCTGGTGTTTTCCTCTCTTTCTTCAGAGTTTTTAACCGTCCATTGTTGCGTAGAGGTCCTTTTCCTTGGCTAGGCATTTTCCTCTTGGTTTGTTTGTTTGTTTTGGAAGCTATTGTGAATATTTCCCTGATTTCTATTGCCTTTTCTGTGTATTTACCATTGATACAGAAAAAAACTAATGAATTTTTTGTGTCAATTTTTTATCTGCTCATTTTGCTGACAGTGTTTTCAGAGTTTTATGATGGAGTTGTTAGGATTTCTTTGTATAGAAACACATCATCTACAGACACGGATACTTTGTTTTCTTCTTTGCCTAGTTGGATCCCTTTAAGTTCCTTCTGTTCTCTTATTGTTCTAGCTAAGCATTTTTTATTTTATTCTATTGAGGTATATTCCCTACAACCTTATGCTCTCTAGAACTCTTATCTGAAAGGGATATTGGATTTTGTCAAAAGCGTTTTCTGCATCTAGTTAGGTGATCATGTTATTTTGACTTTAAGTTCATTTATGATTTATTGCATTTATTGGTATGTGTGTGTTGAGCCATCCATAATATATGTAATAAAGCCAACTTAGTCATGGTAATTAATCTTTTCATTGTGTGCCTGTATTCTGCTTGCAAGTGTTTTGTTGAGAATTTTTGCATCTATGTTCATCATAGACATTGGCCTATGCACCTCTTTTATTGTGACTTTATCTGATGTGGATATTCACATAACTGGCTTTGTAGAGGGTGTTTGCAAGTATTCCTTCCATTTGTATCTGGGAATAACTTGAGAAGTATCGAATGTAGATCTGATTTAAATGTGTGGAATAATTCTGTTCTGAATTAATCTGGACTTGGGATATTTAGGTAGGAGATTTTTTTAAATTACTACCTCAGTATCCTTGTTTGTTTTGTCAATTTAAATTATAGATCTCATCTTGGTTTAGCTTAGATGAGCCAGACAAATGTAGAAATTCATTCAATGGTTATGATTTTATGAATTAATTCTATTGATATCTGTTATAATGTCTACCATTTCATCTCTAATTTTGTTAACTTAGCTGATTTCTATCTTTCTTTTGGCTAAGTTCACTAAGGGTTTGTCAAACTTGTTTAACTTTCAGAGAACCAATTTTGTGTTTCATTGGTTCTCCATATTTTTTGTTGTTATTTCATCAATTTATGCCCTTATTTTGATAATTTCTTCCCATCTACTATTTTTGGTTTTGATTATATCCTTTCTTACCAACTCTTGAGGTATATCATTAAGTTATTTATGTGTACTTTTTCTCATTTTTTTATGGAGGCACTTAGAGCTATAAATATCCCAATGGTTTTGGTACATTGTGTTTTCATTTTCATTTGATTTCAATAACTTTTTATTCCTTCTCAATTTCTTCAGTGACCCTTTCGTAATCTATTGTGTGTTGCCTTAATTTTCTTGAGTTTACTCACGTTCTAGTTTCCCCTAGCATTGATTTCAAGCTTTATTCTATTTTGTCCCAATATATGGTCTAGTTTAAAGAAATTTCCAAAGGCTGCTGAGAGAAATTTCCTGTAATGCTAGTATTCTAGGGAGGAGGAAGGAGAGGGGACTAGCCAGTGGTACGGTCAGTGTGCGATCCTTGCACGTTAATTTCATTCTCTTGAAGAACTCTAGGCTACTCCAGATCTCTGCTAGGTAGGGCTTTGTGGGAAACTCCTTCTCCAACATCCTCAGCATCCCCCTTGAAAGTTGATGTCTTGTATTTCATCCCCTCATTGCTAAATCTTTCATCTTCTCTCTCCTAGTTTACTAGGAGAACAAAACCTATAAGAATTTGCTAAGAAAAGTGAGCACAACAGATAAAATATCTGTAGACCTTGCATGACCAAAAGTTAAAGTGACCCTTTAACTTAAGTGACTGCTTGCCTAAGTTTAAAGTCAAGTTGGCCACTTACAACCTGATTAACTATTTTCTGCAGGAGAATAAGATTGTTCGCTTGTGATCTTTACCGATGGATTTTCCTAGTCTCTTTCCCCACACAACTCTTTGTTGGTATTTCTGAGAACTGTTACAGAGTAGATTAAAACCCAACATCTCAGCATGAAATCTAAATTTTTTTACTCTACCCTTATCCATGATAAAAATATCTCCTCCCTACTCTGCTTAGGATCTGTCTACTCAGGGTATGAAGCCAAATGGGGATCATGTCGCTCTTCTATCATATATGGAAGTATATTTGGGGTGTCTGATTGTTTAATTTGCTGATTTTCACTGAAGTTTGTGTTTTCCTCGTCATGGTCATCTCTGTTTCTGGGTGGCCTTTTGCCTCCATGAGATTACTTGTTGACTTCTGCTACACTTTGGAATGTCTGCTAATCTAGTGACCACAAAGCCACCTGCTTTTTAGTTTCCAGAATTCTATTGCTGTAGGCTTCTTTTGAAGTTTTTGACCAGGAGTATGCATTTTAAAATTAATCTTAGACTCAGTTATTTCAGGAGGTAAAATAGCTTAGAGCATTATTTTTCATGCTTGTATTTATACATTATTATATAAAATATGTATATAATTGCATTATATATAATTTATTTGTTGTTGTCCTTATTAGATATTAGCTTCTGCCTTAAGTAAACGCAATATTCAGAAATTCTTCACCACAAATCCATATGTAGGTGTCTTTTTCCTGAAATTACAGAAACAATGCCTTGTCCCCCTGCCGGCATTGTAGGCTTTGCATGATGGTACTGAAACTGTGCTTATTTTATTTTTTTATGTGTATGAGTGTATTGCCTGCATGTGTGTAAGTGTACCCATGTCGCACAATGCGCATGGAGGTCAGAATGGACATCAGATGCCCTGAAACTGGAGTTATGAATGGTTGTTAGCTGGGAATCCAACCCAGGTCCTCTGCAAGAGCAGCCTGTATGCTCAACTACTGAGCCACCTCTCTAGCTCAGAAACTGGGTTTACTTTTTAAATATTAGACCCACATACATAAGGATTATTTCTGTCTTAATATTAGGGCTGTGTTTAGGCAAATCCATGAGTCATAGCAAGCGAAGGCTGCTGCTCTGTGTGCACAGATGTGATTGCTATGATACAGGTCTTTGCTAAAAGAAAGCACTAATGGTACACACTGTCAAGGAGGCAGTATATTTTTGTTGTTTAAGAGTAAGTTTTGGTTGCTGTGTTTTTAGACAGACTCTTGCTGTGTAGCCCAAGCTGGCCTATGAACTTACCATTCTGATTTTTCAGCCTCCAAGCACTGGAACTTTAGGTGTGTTCCACCATACCTAGTAAGACAAGAGTCTTGCTCAAATGTACATATCTTTTGAGTTGATAGGAAGGGGCTTTGTACAAAGGAAGAGGAAAAAGTGAGATAGAGATTGTGAAATTTTTATATATAAAGTTATTCCTCTCCGTGGGTCACATGGTCCCTTTGGGAGACATCATTTTACAGTGGATTTTTAGCTTATGACTTGAAAATATCATCAGTTGTGATGATGATTTCATGTGCACATGGCCAACCAATGACTGCTGTTTTCTGATGAATTACTAAGCTCTTGTAGAGGTTTTCCTGAAAGCAACCTCAAAGAGCTTTGCACCTTGATAATTGACTGCTGATTCCCAGCCAGTTTCACTAGGATACCTTGTTCATTAGCTGTGCTAGACATTGCCAAATGACTCATTCCATGATATATGCATTTGAAAAAAACCTTATCTACCTTTAGTCTACAAACATTTATCCATTTCAAAAGTACTGTTAATGTATTAAGATTTGTTTGGGAGCTGAAGAGATGGTTTAGCAGTTAAGAGCACTGACTGCTCTTGCCAAGGACTGGGGTTTGATTCCCAGCACCCACATGGAGGCTAGCAATTGTCCATAACTCTAGTTTCAGGGGATCTGACATCCTTTTCCGACCTCTGTGAACATTACATGACATGAATGCACTTACATCCATGCAGGCGATATACTCAGACACATTAAAAATAAAAAAAAAATAATGAATAACATATTAAGAAAAGAGTATTTTGAATGCACATTAATTTGAATACATAAAACACAATTTTTGTATCAGTCCCTAGTTTTTGAATAAAGCAAAAAGATACTTGCATTAGTGTTACATATTTGTAAAAAGATTAATGTTGGAAGTGTGAATACAGTAAGCTCTTGTCAAGGAAGTGCTTTAAACTGCAAGGCCTCCTACTTTCTGTGGTTCCACTTAACGATTTTTTTACTTAAACCATGGTGGCCAAGCAGTGTTTGTTCATTAGGAACCCTTCTTGGAAGTTTGAGCTCTGATGATTTCCTGGAATAGCAGGGTGACGTGTGGTACCACACTCTTCCTGATGTTTGGCGGCCACTGTGGCAGGACGTTCCCAGTCAGCAGGCCTGTAAGCCCAGGTTCTCAGTGCTGTCAGGAGTACCAAATGAATTTTTTAATTACAGTGCTTTCAGTTCACCTGAGCTGTATCAGGACATAATGCCATCATAAGGCAAGAACATATGTAGTGGAGGGAGCAGAAAAGCGAGAAAGAAGATTAAATGAGTGCTGGGCCTTGTAAGGAATGTTTGGATGTCTTTCCCTCCCTCCCTTTTCCCTTCCTCTTTGTCTCTCTTTTCTTATTTGTTTATTAACTTATTTATTTAGATACAGCGTCTCACTACTTAGGCTGGTCTTGAACTCATTTTGTTCACCAGGCTGGCTTTGAACATGAGTGCCTCTCTTTAGCAGTTCACAGTGCCAGGATTCAGGTGTGCATTACCATACACCATGATGCATCAGTATCATCATTTTGAAGTTTAAATTTGATAGAAGGTACATATTTAGATATAAGGGTACTAATTCGAGATTTCTTTTCTAAATTCTTTTCATTTTCCATATTTTATTTATTACTTTTATTCTATGTGTATGAGTGTATTGCCTGTGTGCCTGTGTGTGTGTATAAGTGTGTAAGTGTGTATAAGGCATTCTCATACAATGCCTCTGGAGGTACAAAGAGGGTGTCCCATGAATTCTCTCGAAGTTCAGCCCTACCTCCCACTCAGAGATTTGAACCAATTGAGTCGACAGAGAATGCTGTCTTAGAGAAATTAATTTATTCCGGGTTACTTACAAAGGATTCATCCCTGGGGAGAGAGACAGAGATTTCATATGGCAGAGCCAGCATTTTGATCAGAAGTCCCCCTCAACCTCTGGCACACACCCAAGATGGAAGCTCAGCTGCTTGCCTGCCCACCCATCTCCCTCCTTCCCAGCATTCCCTGCTTTTCCATTAGACCTCCCCACTTAAATCATTGGTTAGTTGACTTTCAATCACATTTGGAGGCATGTCCCTCAAAACAGAGAGAGAAAACTGTAGATTTATTCAACAGAGGGCATTGGATTCCCCTGCAACTGGAGTTATGGACAGCTGTTAGTCCCCATGTGGGTGCTGGAAGTTGAAGCCAGGTCCTCTGCAAGAGTAGCCAGAATAACCTTTAAAATGCAAAAACAAACAAGATATAAGTACTTTGAAAGGGACTTTCAATATAAATGAAGGTAAAAACAAATGAAAATTATAAATGTATCCAACAAACCTGTCACCTCTGTAAAGAACAACTTCTGTGACATGAGCATGTTAGCACCTGTCAGAATTGTAATATTCAGGATCATTGAAGTCTAAAGTGTACAGAGAAATCATAAACTAAAATTCTGGCTGGTGTATTTAGTAAATAGAAAACCTTCTTTGGGCTGAAGAGATGGCTCAGCCATTCCTTGGGCTCCCAGGCATACTGCTCATGCCAAGGACTGTGGCTTGGTTCCCAGCACCCATGAGAGGCAGTTCACAACCATCTGTAACTCCAGCTCCAGGGAATCTCAGGTACACATACCCATAGATACACACATACTATAATTTTAAGAAGCAAATAAAACTTTTATTAAGTTATTACTGAATGCATTGTTTTAGAATGTAACAGTCCTCCAGCATTTTAGTTTGAAATGAGGCCGTTTATAGAGTGTCTGAAGTACAATAAGCACTCAGTAAATTTTTTTAAAAAGTGAAAGAGGAAATACATATCTTAGGACTAATATATGTGTGAATCCTATTGTGCGGCTGATTTTGTAATTAGTTTCTGGCTGAAGGCCATCAAGGGCCACAGAGATCCCTAGACTGATGCCTTGATCCTGGGCCCTGGGGCTCTCAGGTCTGGGTCCTTTGTGTGCCTAGGTATAGCACTCTTACTAAGCCTGGCTTTGTTCATGTGTGAATCAAAGCCACCATGAGGGTACCTGCCTAGTCACTTCCTTGTTCTTCCTGACTGCAGGTAGTGTTTTAGGTGAGGGATTAAAACTGTCATCTCATGCCTCAAAAGACCATTTGAGTTATTTTAAGGACTTCCAAAGTAGGTTGCTTAAGAAAACTAGGGCTTACACTAAAAACTCTTTGGTCTTCTGGAAAAAATAATACGAAGATATTAGGAAGTTGAGGTGGCAACTATCTATGACTCTAGACTAAATTGGAGTTTTATAAAAACTGGAAATACATATACATATTTCCAAATAAGTGTATGCAGTTTCTAATGCCACATCTGAAATAATTCTTTTAAATTTGTATTGCTTTGCTAAGGAAGAAAGTAGCTTTTCCAGTAGAATGACATTCTGAGAGGGTAAAAAGAAGAAACACTTTCCTGCTGGGTATAAGTTAATGAAATAGCATTAAATGTAATTAGTTATTTCAGAGAAAGAAATATGTGAGACACTGCAGTGTTAGGTATATTGCATGCCCACACTTGACTTCCAACACCTGAATGAGGAGCTATTTAAGTAGATGACACATGTGTTGCCTAGAGTTCCTTAGAAGTCATCTCAAACATTCTGACACAAGAATTTTCCTTTCTTTGTGGAATATGATGAGAGACAGAACTCTGGAGTAGCCTAATCCTCTTACTGATAAAGGTAACACAAAGAACTCCCAAGTCTACCAGTGTTTTGCTTTAATTTAAGTCTGAAAGGGATCCCTTTCAGACTTGGTCTTTTGCAGGGAGTGAACTTAGTTCTGAACTGAATGTTTACATACCCCTTTTATAGTCAAAGAAAAAGTTTAATATTCATTAATAAGTGTTATCAAAGTGTGTAGTTGCAAACGTATAAATTGGTAAGGTGTGCTTTCTTACTGCGTAATTAAGCTGCTTTCAAAAGTCCTGGAATCCTGCATGTGTTTTCTTTCCTGATAGAATTGCCAGTTACACTGTGAAGCCTTCCCCTGGCCTTCATGCTTTCCTCTGCCTCAGCTGCAACCTTGCTTGACATGGTTCCATGCCGCAAAGCCATTCGGTTCAGGATCTTTACTTTGTAAAGGGCTCTGCTGGATCAGAATGGCAGTGGCTGAAACCTTTTCTCCCAGCACTTGGGAGACTGAGTTAGAAAGCATTGACTACATAGTGAATAGCAGGAAAACCTGGGATACACTATGGGACCCTGACCTAAAATAAATAAATAAATAAATAAGAAAGGAAGAAAGAAAGAAAGAAATAGAGTCTATAGTATAAACCTTAGATTTTTGTGATATCTTTGTCATCTGATTTCAAGTCTGGGGCAGGATGGAATTTTTAAGGATTTGAAAAGGTACTTTATTTATTATTTTTATTTTATGTGTGTGACTATATTACTTGCATGTAGGTAGATGCACCTGTGTTGTATAATGCCTGTGGTGCTCAGAGATGGATTTGGATCCCCTGGAACTAGAGTTGTGGATGGTTGTTACCCCCATGTGGGTGCTGGTAGTCACAGCCGAGTCTTCTGTAAGGATAGCCAGTAGTCTTAACCACTGAGCCATCTCCAGGATGGAGTTTTACTTACAGAGAGTATTCACTCATTTGACTTACAGCTTTTTCTGGTTAGTTTTGTTCAACTAGTGACAAAAACTAGAGTCACCACCTGGAAAAGTGCCCCTCGATTAATTAATTAATTAAGTAATTAATTAATTTCCTCCATCAGACAGACCCTCAGACATGTCTGTGAGGCATTTTCTTGATGGCTAATTGATGTCGGAGGGCCTAGTCCGATGTAGATGGTGGCATCCCTGGACAGGCTGACCTGGGCTGCATAAGAGCCGTGGCTGAGCAAGCCAGGGAGAGCACCGCTAAGCAGTGTCGCTCAGCATTTCTCCTTCGGTTCCAGCCTTGCTGGCCTGCCTTCCTTCAGTGACAGGCTGCCTTGTAAGCTGAAATAAACCCTTTCCTCCCCCAAAGTGATTTTGTTCATGGTTATTACAATAATAGAAATCAAACCATGTGTAATAAAGATTTCGTTTTTAAATAGTTTGTGTTAATCTAATAAAAACGTCACAGTCTACCCATGTGAATGCACGGTTAAATGCTTTCCTTGGCGTTGTTTATTTATGGCTGAGGATAGGCCCAGGACCTCTTTTATAAGTACTCTACCACTGTGCTATACTTCAAACCTACACGACTTAATTTAAATTTTAAAAAATGAAATCCACCTGCATCCATCCTCCTTGGCTGCCTCTGTTCTCCCCACTTTTCCCTCCGAACTCCATGTGACTCTTTTATAAATCCACTGTGTTCGCTTAGTGTTCGCACAGTGTGCAGGCCTACTCCGTTTCTTGAACTCTTTTCACCGTCTTGGGTTTTGCCTGAAATCCCATTCACTTTTGGCAGCAGCTGCAGGAGAAATCACCACCACTTACCTAAGAGGAAGCAATACATAGAGACTTCTGATTCCTAAGTTTCATAACAAATAAATGCAAAAAATATATTAAAATCATTTCAACCATGATATGGTATTTCCTAATCAGTTTTACTCAGTTAAGACATTTTTATTATTTTGAGTGTTTTTAATTGGTCCACATTTGCAAAAAATATAATAGATTCCATTTACTTTTTACTTATTTTACCTCAAAAGGCAACACCTTGCAATATATAGATGTTCCTCAGCTTACAGATTTTAGTTTGTGTTGGTGAAAAATGATGTACATGCCTTAGGGTTTGATCCTTGCCAAGATCGCCCATGTGAAGTTTTTCTTTTGATGTGCTGAGCTCTTCCAGCCAGCCCTCATGCCCAGGTAGCAGCATCTCCATCAGACAAGCAGCAGACTCTCATGGTGCTTAGCCTGGTTATAAGCAAACCAAATGGACCGCATACATCTTTCACAGGACATTTCCCAATCAGAGTTGGTTTATTGTGTATTCAGGGGCACTGGTATAATATAACACAATGTGGAAATAGATAATAAGACCATGAGGGTTACCCCCCCATTCCCAACATACACCTCAATTCTTAATTCTTTCAGTGAAGACAAGGTCAAAACACTATAGGAGGCAGTAAGTGAAAGACCCTCATGAAATAGCTTATAAGAGTCACAAAGATCAGTCTGTAGTTTAAACAGTGGCTCAATGTAGAATACAGAACGCATGTTTTGAATCAAAAAATGACTTCAGAATATTCACTTGGGTGAAGAAAAAGCTTTTACTCTGAATTAGGTGTCTTTGTAAATTTCTTCTAAAATTCTCCAGTGTGGAGCTCAGAGTAGAACATCTATCATAGATTAAGGGTTGCAGAATCAAAAATAATACCACAAATCACTCCTCTTGATGTTGGATTCAAAGTGAATGTGTGAAACATAAATAGTCATGATACGTAAATCCACGAATGAGGCTTTTCTGCCTGCAAGACAGAGATTAATGAAGTTTTAGGATGCTAAGAGCTCAAGATAAAATCTATAGCTTTAAACGAATGTCAAGATTCAAAACTGATTGCTTAAAACGTCTTTCATTTCTCTGGGATAGATTGATGACTTTAGAGCTACAAATTTTCTTCTGCAAAATGTATATAATTTGGTTCCAACAGGTATGGTATGTGGTAGTATTTGCATATCAAATGTAACTGTATAATATGCAAAAGTCAAACTATTTCAAAGCCAAGGACAGTAGCCTATGCTACTTCCACAGCATTTCTTAATTTCAGAACCAAGTGGAAGCCGGCTCCGGAACACATTTGAAGCAGTTCATTGATGCAGGAGTTGACTTGAATGTTCAAGTGTGGAGTCGTAAAAATGAGACACATATTCATAAACACTGAGTTTCAGTTTACTCCTTTTTGCTTAGGGTCAGTCAGGACCTTTCTTTTTCAGGAGTACAGTTTGCTCACTTAAATTCTGTCCACTTCCAGGAATCATAGCCATAATTTATGCCTTAGTTATGGCTTTCATCATGGCCTTCTTTCAGTACAAATGAGAACTCCAATAGACTTGAAAGCAATCTAAGTCTGTGCCCTTCTACTGGTATATAAGGTCTTTCATATATACATATATATATGTATATATATATATATGCATATATATATGTATGCATATATATATATATATCCCTAACACACATATCCCTAACTTAATGCCAATTAAAAATATTTGTTTTTAATTGTTTTTATGTGTATGACTGTATTGCCTACATGTATATAAGTGTACCTGTATTGTACAATGGAAGTCAGAAGAGGGTGTTGGGTCTCCTGGAACTGGAGTAACAGATTGCTGTTAGGCACCATGTGGGTGCTGGGAACCAGCAGGTTCTCTTCAATAGCAACCAGTGTTCCTAACTGCTGAACTGTCTCTCCACCCCCTTCATTGCAATTTTTATGGCAGCTTATATAAATCAAGTCCTTCCAAAGCATTCATCTAAATGTTGAGGAACAACCAACTCATATTTTGCGCAGTTATGCAGTATTTATCTAGTTTAAGAGTTACAGTACTACTGATACAAATACTCTGGGGACAAATAAATCATCTCTTAAATGCAGGTTCAACTGGTTGGAGGAACAAGGTGTCAGTAGGCAGTGCTTACTGAGTTGTGAGTGTCCTCAGTCCATCTCTTTGCAGGCACGGAGAGGTGGTCGCACCAAGATTGCTAAGGGAAGGATAGTTCCTATAATGGCTGATCCCTTTTTCCTTAGTGCAGTTTTCCTTCCTGAAGCTACATGATTCAGTCTTCCCAGAAAGTGAAAATCACGTGGTCAGTAGACTGGCAGCTGTGTCTTGAAAGGGCATCAGGGTTGCTGACAGCAAACCTTTTGCACTGTGCATATTTGATGTGCCTTTGTTCTCTTCTATGAATTTCTTATGATTTAATTTTAGCAGTTCTCAAGCTGCAGATGATAGCGGGGCTAACTGGAGCCTGCTTGGAACTGGAAGGAGTGAGTGTCTTATTCCAGTGATGTTCATGTGGATAGAACGTGTTTTCTTTTTTTTTAGAAAGATTCACTGTCTTTCCCTCTCTCCTTTCCCCCTGCCCTCCTTTCTTGCCTTTTGTTCCATGTTCTCTCTCTTTCTCTCTCTCTGTCTCTCTCCTCTGCCTTTCAATGTGTGTATGTGTCTCTCTCTGCCTCGTTGTACACTACTTGTGCTATTTTGAAAGTTCATATCAAAACTGAATCCATGCTTTATCACATTCCTACTTTAGAAAAAAGCCAAGGTGTTTTTGTTTTGTTTTGTTTTAATGTTTTTCCAATTAAAGCAACTTCATTCATCAGGTATTCTACTTCCAAATGTGTGATCTGTGCTTCTAACATAGGTGTGTTCTGATTTGAAGAATAAGGCAAATGACAGCAGAATGTGCAAACTAATCTGCAGAGCTTCTCAACTGGTCTTTATGCCAAGGCTATGAGCAAGCAGATCAGGCAAGTAACAATAGTTTATTAAGCTCACGCTCAATTTCTTCAATGCAAATATAACACACATAGCACGTAGCCTGCTTAGATCACAGAGCACCTTGATGCAGACTACAGCATCTGTGGCCATAGCAGTATTGCTCCACAGTTATTCATCAGAGCCTTGGTTATACCTGTTTGTTCCCGGGTTGGACATTCCCAATCTAGCTTGATTTCCTATTCTCTCCGTAACTACCTGTATAACCCTTGGTAAGTTTGCCGTCCCACCATCTGTTGATAACAAGAGTGTCTGCCATACATTTGACTCACACTGGATAAGAAATGTGCTCGAGGGTGTGGAAACCAGCCAGAAAGCAGCCTTCCTCTGTGGCTCTGCCCGTGTTCCTGCAGGAGTTTCCACCCTGACTTCCCTCAGTGATAGACTGGGAACTGAAATGCAAGATGAAGTCAATGTTCTCTTCCCCAAGATTCTTGTGTTCATGGTGTTCATGGTGTTCATGGTCCTGTGTTGGCACAGGAAGCCAACTGGGGCAATGACAACATGCTGTCTCCTTTCACCTGGCTTCATCACAGTAGTTTGCCAGCAAATCCTCTGAATAGAAGGATTATGGAAGGAAGATTGGAGTCCCTAGGCTGGTGGAGCTCAGAGGAGAACTTGGAATCAGTTCTTTCCACCATGTTGAGGATATTCCCCATGAAATTGTTAGCCAAGTGTATGGTAGACCTTTGTTTCAAGGTCAGGCATACTGCGGTGTTCAGATTCAAAGCCACTGTTCTTTTAAATGGGCACATTCCTGTTCCTTTTTTACCATAAGGAAGAATTATAAAGTGTCATCATGCTTATATAGACACATGACTTCATTTTTCAATGTCATATTTGCTGGGAATATTAGCATATGACTATGATCCCAGCTGTTCCAGTTACTGAAGCAGCCTAACTCTATAGCAAGACCCTCTCCCAATATTTAAATACAAAAAGACTGCAGCTGAAGCTGAGTGGTAGAGTGCTTACTTAGCAGGTATAGGGAAAGAAAGCAAGAAAGCTAACAGTATAGGAAATAATTATTATACTAGTAACACATTTTTCACTCTTGTTTTTTTTTAACTTTCTTTTCTTTTCTCTTCTAATACTTCTTCTGCTGGGGCTGGAGAAATGACTCAGTACTTAAGAACACTACTTGCTCTAGTAGTTGACCTGGGTTCATTTCCCAGCACCCACATGGCAGCTAACCACTGTCCTTAGCTCCAGTTCTAAGGGTTCCAACACCCTCTTCTGGCCTCCACAGGCATTGAATGTATGGTGGTGTACTAAACATATATGTAAGCAAGACATGCATACATATAAAAATTAATTAATTAAAAGAATACTAATTATGATATATTAAATTGATCACCTTCCTGTTAAATGAGGAAGCCAAAGCAGAAAGATTGCATCTTCAAGCAGGCACAGGAAGCAGAGTGCAACACTGGAAAGGAACAAGGCTAGGAAGTATGAGAGCCCACCCCCAGTGACGTGCTTCCTCCAGCAGGGCCACACCTCCAAACCTCCACAAACAGCGCCACCAACAGGGCCCGAGTATTCAAATGCTTGGAGCCTTCAGGGGACATTCTTATCCATGCCACCACACATACATACCTTTAAATTGCAAAACACTTTGATATGCACTAACATTTTAATGATAATTGTGATGGAAATGGTTCTCATCCTTGATGTAAATAACTCCGGTACACTATGATGCTAAGATTTCTTATTTTTATTAAAATATTTGGGTGCATAGAAACTTAAGCAGATATAGAAGTGCATGCCAGTGGCCAAGGTAAGAGCACTCTCTTTGGATTGTTAATTCTTGGATATTTTGTTCTATCTAATTCATAAAGACTCAAAATGGGAAGGAATCTTGAAGATGCTTTTGAACATTTTCCATCAGAGGTACTAAATATACTTTCCTGTGAAACAAGATGACCTGTGACTTATGCACAACGTTTCTTGAACTTACTGCCTCAACTCTTGAGGCTACTGTTTTTTAACCAGTATTGGTTTCAGAAGTTTCTGTTTTTTATTAAGCAAAAAATCTCACTTCTCTTCAGTTCTCCTTCCTGATTCTCAGTTTCCTTTTGGAACCACATGCCACAGCTATGTGACTTTCCTCATGATTAATAATGCATACTTGTTCTTTACCTTAGAAAATATACTGCAATCATCTTATTGCAGTTAACGGAAAGTTGATTAAATGTTCTATGTCTTCCCATGATTCAACATTACTTCAAAGTATCTTTCAAGTTTTCAGTGATGTTCTTTTGTACCTAGGTCAGTCTTACAGACTCTCCCTTCTCAGCTCCTGTGGTTGTCTAGGTTTTGTCTTCCAGTTCTCTAGTGAAATCATTGTCAGTAAGCAGCATTATGCTGTGTGTTTGCACACATGCACCCACACTTGTGAGCACATGCACACACACATGCATACACATATTTATACGTATGAAATACTCAAGGATAACCCACAGCCTTCTGGCTGTTTATTACAACATACACAGCCTCTGAACATACCACCCATAGAACTTTGGAATATATTTGAGTGTGGTGTGTAAAATGTATCGGAACAATTTTAAAAACACATTCATATGCCATTTACTATTTCAGAGTCCTGAGTTCTCAAGTAAAGAATTAGAGATCTCATCTTTTTTGGTATATTTTCCATTTAGTACAACTCAAAATTTTTATTTTTCTGGAAATCTCCAAAGATTCATAAGTTTTTCTCTTTGTACCCTGAATTTTGGCTAATGATACAGCATTGGGTCTTGGAGTCTCAACTTCTCTGATCAGCCTGAGAAGTAAATGCTTTCCAGGTGTAGATCCCAAAAACTTACGTATTTCCAAAGTTCACTGAGAAACTGCTTTGCCCAGTTGATCTGGGATTGTACCATGTTCTGGCTCTCAAAGAATGAGGTTAGCTCAGTGTCAGCAGTTACATAATCCCACATGCTAATCCAGAAGCAAGATGAACCACTTCCCAGAGTGACAGTAGCAACAGCACGAGCACAGGAGAAACCACACTGAGGCACATGTAGAAGTCACTGTGTTCCTGGTAGCGGATTCATTCTCATGATAATCTGCATAAAACCATCAGCAGCCAGGAAGTATTTACACGTAAATGAATTAAGAAGACCCTTACTAAGATAAACTAATTAAGAATAACCATTTATGGCAATGATTATAAAATATTTGTTGTATGGGAGCCCAAGTCATGAGGCATATTACCCTCTTTAAACAGATTTCTCTGAAACCATGTCATTTAAATCTCCTGTGTCTTTAATCATTTTAGTCAAATATGCTTTGTAGAGGCTATTTGATCACCTGAAGATAATGAAGTTATACCAAATTTAAACATTTCTTCACCCTGTATAAGAAATAGGCTACTGGGGACTGGTGAGATATTTCAGAGGGTAAAGATGCTTACCACCAAAACTGATGACCCTAGTTCACTCTCTCGGACTGATATGGCAGGAAAGAACTAACTCCTCCAGTTGTCCTCTTGTGTCCACATCAGTGCCATGACATGTGAATACACCATATACGCACGCACACACACACACACACACACATATACACACACACACACACACACTATACACCATGCAAATGTATGAATAAATGTATTGAAGAAAAAATTTTCTGAGACAGGATCTTCCTGTAGCTCCAGTTGCACTGGAATTCACTGTGTAGATCAGGCTGGCCTCACTGTGTAGATCAGACTGGCCTCTGTTTGTGCCTCGGATCTGCCTGCTGTGCCTCGGCCTCTCCAAGGCAAATGTATTATTTTTTAAAGAGGTAGCCATTGATCTCACTATAAAAAAGAGTGCACAATTCAAGTAAGGACTTTTGACCCTTTTGAATTTCTGATACTGAAATTTAATACTAGCAAATTATTTCTATCAATTTGTTTTTATATTTTAATTTTTAAATTGTGTTTCTTATTTTTATTTTATGTATATGGGTGTATTGTCTATATGTATGTAAGTGAACCCATGTCATACAGTGCTCATGGAGCTCAGAAGAGGGCTTGGATCCACTCTCACTGGAGGCAATGTGGGTACCAGTGCTCTTAACAACTGTACCATCTCTCCAGCCCTCAATTTGCCTTAAAAATAGACTCTTACTATGGAATATTATTTAGTCTCTCTTGTTTAAGTATTGAAGAATTTCTATTACCATGTAGTGACAGTTCTTGCTAGTTTTTGACGCTCTGAGTATTGGTAGAGCCCATGCTCCCAGGACACTTCCCTTAGTGCTCACTGGAGTCTCCTTGACCCCGGAGGTCCTCATACTGCTCTTATATTCACTCCTGTCACCACAGTCTTCATCCAGTTTGAGTTGCCAAGTAAGAGACCTTGTCTGGGGCAAGTGGCCAACACCCTTGATTTCAGGTAAATGTCCACCCTCAAAGTTACGACCCCACACCCGGAATGGCGGGAGTAAGTGCAGCGCCTCTCCTCCTCTGACTGGTTTAACTTTACTTAGGTTCAGGAATTCTGGGGTGCTTCAAGACAGTCCTCCTCCAGGTGCCTTGTCTCTCGTCTCTCCTGTGCTCCAAGACTAGACTTCTACATGTTCTCTCCTCTCATGCATCTTCTAACATCCTCTCTCACTTCCTCTGTCTCAGATGACAATTTGGCTTGCAGGACACAGAACAGATGCCACCAGCAAAGGACTTGCAAAGGCATCCTGCTGTCCTGTGCCTGTTATCTGCACCCGGACGATGGATTGTCCTTCCCCTGATGGGTGCCTGCTCCGTGCTGCCTCATTCCAGCTTGTTGACCTCCTGTCTGTTCGGGATGCCTTCCTCTCTGTCTTCCCCCCACCGCCACCTTGCCACCCCTGCCACATCTTTCTCTCTCTCTCTCTCTCTCTGCCTCTTCTTCCACTTTCCTTTTTATCTACTGGTTCATCCTCTCAGTATGCGCCTATGCTGTCATGTGCCCGATATTAAGAGGAATGAGTGTCTCCTCCTCCAGCCTTCGTCTGACAACCCCGTGCTGTCTTCTCACTGGTTCAGTAACCCCTCAGCCAGTCGTATTGTGTTTTCTGTCGCCAGTTGCTCTTCAGTCATTCTCTCCTATACCTGTCTTCACCATGCAGCTTCCATCCCATCCAAATCTTGGCAAGGCTCCTGGGGAGCACATTCTCTCATCAGACCTATTGTCAGCCACGGGCAGAGTCTTTCTTCCCCACTCAAATGAATTCTCTCTGCTTTGCTCTCGAGGCTGCCTCTTCCGCCATCCTCACCTGTGTCTGCCCTTCCATCTTAATCTCTTTTATTGGCTCCACTGTGCATCTCTGACCTGGAATTATGCAAGTAAGTCCCTCTTTCAGTCAAATCACTCAGTGGTCTCTTGAATGTACGTCTGCTACTTCGACTTTTTCCGTCCAGTTGCTGGAGCCACTTTCTCCGTAGCCTCCCTGTTTCTGACTGCATCTTCCTGTGGTCTGTATTGAGCACAGCAATGAGTCTGACCTTTCACAGCTGCAAGTCATTTTCTTGAAGCTTTTCAATGACTCTGAGTTCAGCTGCATCAGTAAGCGAATGAAAACACGGGGCACCTTACTTTCTAAGTACATTTCAGTTAAACAACGAATGGATTTTTGTCCAAATGACTTCTGTCTATATTTGTACTAAGAAAAAAATTCATAACATTCCTGAAATTCAAATGTAGCTATACATCCTGTAGTTTATGTGATAACGGTACTCCTAACACACCCACGGGAAGTTCTTGAGTCTTAGAGTGAACAACAATGTCTGCATGTAATCTAGACCCTGCTGAGCAATCTCTGATATAGCCACAAGGCCCCTTCATATTACTTCTTAAATTACATTACCAGACATGTGTCCTGCCTCAGAATATTTCTTCTGCTGTTCCTCACATATGACTTGATCTTGCTCCTCCAGCCATGTCTTCCAGCCTCAGTGCTTTTTATGGTTACATGTCAGCTTCTCGTAGAAGCCATCTATCGCCTTCCTTTTCCTATCCTCTCCCTGCTTTATCTTTTCCTATAACGCATCTCACAACTAACATTCTGCATATTTTAATTGTTTATGGCCCCCTTTTCTCAAGGGGTATATGTATCTCATAAAAGCAAAGGCACTTATTTTCTATTTGAAATCTGCTCAAATAGAGTTGGTGATTCTTTTCAAAGTGCAAGAAGGGTTCAGAGAAGTAGAGATAATTCTTGGGTGTTGGATTCTTACTCTGTGACTGTTCTTGTCCTTTATGTGCATGGTCTGTCAGCCTCCACCCTTGGCCATCCCTCTCTGTTCAATGCCATGAAAGTGTTCGGAGCAGTCCATTGGGCATATCCATATCAATACTCTGTAATCTATATTCTTCCTTCATTTCCAACAATTCAGTGTTGGATAATGATGCCACTGTCAGCCCATCCTTTCAAGCTAGAAGCATTTACTATCATGCGCGACTCTTCTCCCATTGGATTCTGTTGAGTCCATCACAGATCTTTCTCTTCCTTTCTTTTCCCCAATGCTGACAATGTCAGCTTATAAAGAACCCTTTTCTATTAGAATTTCATTGATATTTTCTGCAAGATCCTGAAGACTTCTAAGTATCAAAAATTATCCACAAGATGTAAGATTTATCCCATGCAATGGAAGACCTTGGAGACAAGTGATTTCAAGTCGCTGTAGTGCTAGAGAGAATCAGAAAGACAACTGGCTTAGTGCCCAGAGAGAAATCATTACTGTCATCTACTATAAGAACCATGTCTTCATTGATGGGTGACAAGTCCTATATGAAAAGGAGGAAGGAGATTTCCCACAAGGTAACTAACTGTCTGTGGCTCACTCCGAGTGCATCTCCTGCTAGTCTTATCTCCACATCCAGAAAGCCAAAGGCATAGGCTTCTGGTTACCTCCTTTTCCTTAAACTCTCTTGATTTCACTTTGCATCCGTATTCCATAGTTAGGCACATAAAGCAACCTCCACCACAGATCCCACCTTGATTCTGCAGCCTCACCACCTGAAAAGTCCACCACCAAGAGCAATGTTCTCAGAACTCTGCTTTCATCCCTGTAGTTCCTGAAGCACTTTTTCTAATGTCTGTAAGTGATTTCTTATTCTCTAATGTGCAATCGAATGCTCACCTCTTTATTGTAGTCCCCTCTCTCCCAGTGTCCATAACAACTCCTTTTGGTGATCATTTGGATCTTGTGTGTCTTGGGTTTTATTGCTGTTTCTTGGTTTTGTCACGGGGTCTCTCTGCTAGCCCACACACTTACAGTGGTCTTGTCTTAGCCTCCCTAGGGCTGGGACTACCGGCTCTGCTCTCATAGTGACTCTCATGTGCTGCAGTCGCTGTCACAGTGTTTGGTTACTTCTCTTGGTTGTAGTTTTTTCCTAACGACCACAGTGTTTTCTGTGGACAGATAAGAACATCACAGGGGTTGTGGAATTTATTGTCTGTGTCATAGCATGGGATGTAATAGGTACATCATGAATTCCATGGAATGAGTTAGCTTTTTATTTGCCCTGTTTTGAAAGCATGTCTTGATGTATCAACAAAGCGTCGAGTTCTCCCAGGCATGTGGGGGATGGTACAGCAAAGTCTCACAGAAGCGTCCTGTGTTCTTTGTTACTCTGGATGATTTTTGTGACCTGTCTGTGTTCTAACTCTGTGATATAATTTCTTTTTAGTGGAGTGTCCAACATGAAAGAACACAATGCCAGAACAAGCACTGTTTACACTATTATTTGGGGAGGTACTGGGATCTGGGAAAGAACACTAAAGACATCATAGCATAATAACAATGTCATAGAATGGTTGCAGAAAGTGAAAAAATGACAGCATTGACTGAAATAATTGCCACTTCCATCTTTTCTTCCGTTGTTGGCCTGACTTGATGGACATCTTTTTAAATAATACTGTGTAATTAAGGTAACAGTATCCAGTGGACAAGAGCAGTGAACTATTGCATTTTGGGCAGGGTTTTTGTTCTATTTCATGTAAAGACCATATGGCAAGGAATATGAATTCAGATGTGATATACGACATGTGAGCTAAAGATATTATTGCAACTATTTTTTTTCAGGTTCCTTAGCATAGAGGCTGTCATGGCTATAAACAAACAGATTTTTCATTCATTCCAGCTTATGAAATGCTTCTTTCCTCCTCCCCCAAAAAGCTACTGAACATAAATTCGAATTACCAAAAGAAAAGAGGTTTGTTCAGAGGTCTTTCCTGGACAAGCTGTGATTTGCCTTGTGGGCATACCACGTGCTGGGCAGAGATGCCTTGACACATTGAAAGCAATGTCACCTCATAGGCTCAGGCCAGTGTAAGTCATCAGCTCATGTTAGAATAGCTGTATACCTTGGTTAAAAATGGCAAGATTTAGATAAATGCAATAAACGTTATGCATATGATATTGTCTTTTAATTTGTATTTATTTTCACTTTATATGTATGAATATTTTGCCTGCATGTATGTAAAGTGCACCCATATCCTGCGATGCCTGTCGAGTCCAGAAGAAAGAGTGTTAAAATCCAGACACCAGAGATAGGGACAGCTGTTAGCTGCCATGTGGGAACTGAACCCAAGCCTTCTGTAAGAGCAACCAATGCTCTTAACTGTTGAGCCATTTCTACATCTGTTTGCAGTAATTTTTAAGTGTGGAGAGTGCTATTAATTTTACTATCTTATTTACCCTATTAATTGTTTTCCTAAGTTGTTGGCATCACTTTTGCTTTGAATATGTACCTTGTAAATGCACATATAAATAAGGGGCTTCCCATGTGTTTTAGAGGAATATCCATCTCATCTTCATGACTAGAGGAAGGGATGCTTACTCCTTGAAGAAGTGAGCTCTGTTGACATCTGCAGAAATGTACAGGACGGTTAGCAAACACCTGCAGGCATGAAAGAATATATCCGAGAGAGCATAGACTGAGGGTTTCAGAAGCATACCAAATAAACCGAGGTTTATGAAAAGTGTGTGTCCCTTTCTATTTTGAAACGTAAAAATGGTGTTTAAAATAAAGACTAGTTTTAAAAGTCTAATTTTTAAAAGCACATATGTAGTTATAGAAAACTGGTAATTTTTCTAACACCCTCTCTACCATTTGTGGTAGAATAGAGTTCTTTCATTTAATCCCCAACACAAGCAAAAAAGAAGCCAATTGGAAGACTAGTTCAGGGGATGACCTGATGGTCAGATTCTAGTCGTGGTCTGAGGATAGGGCCAAGATTATCTGATGCAAGCTATATGTGTACGTTTGGGAGAGGAGCAAGGGATGACTCCAAACTCCAACATTACTGTGTGACGGAGTAAAACACCTTGATGAAGTCCGCACATAAATCATACATAATGCTTTGAAGCCACAGATTTTCACCAAAGGAACGAGTGTAGCAGGATACGGAAGAGTCCATGCATGCAGAGAAAAATGGGGAGGAACCAGGCAACAGAGTCAAGAATCAAACAGCCCGGCAGAAAGCACCCGTAGAGTGCAGTGCCCTGAACGCCACGTGGAACGGTCAGGTTAGCGAAGATGAAGGCTGAGAAAACAGACCATGGGATTCAACCCTGCATGGGTCACTAGTGACCTCTACACACATTCCAACCACTTCCTCTGGCAATTCTCTTGGGGAGGGGATGTTTTATCACTGTCTGAATATCCATTATTTACTCTGTACTATGTAGGGTCCATTTAAAAAATGTAATTCTTTATTACTCAAAATCAGGTCCTACATTCCATCCCATACAAAACTAGAATGAGGTTTAACGTCTTCTCTGACTATTAAATATTATGGAAAGCATCTATCAATGTAGTGACCATGTCCGGGGTAGAATTCCACCACACAATGCACAGGTGCTCTTAATGGCTTGTATGTGAATCATGGACTGCATTAAGAAGAATATGTGTGAGGAAGAACCTTCAGGAACTCTGGTTTGATGTGAATTCCAATTCAAGTTTTGCAGTGGAGGTGTTGTTTTCTTCTAATGCTTCTTAGTTTATATATTTTCATTTGACGTTTCATAATAATCATCATGTCTTGAGTACAATAAAAGAAATTCCTGAGTCTTCAGAGTGATAAGATGAAAAGTCATGTGATATTTTACAATTCTTTGCTTACAGCTGCTAGAAGAAGGTTTCACCTTTTTATGGCCTGCCATATTTTTTGATTCAGTATAATATTTTTTTCAAAGCTTGGCCAGAAATACAAAAACAAAAATAAAAACAAATTTGATTTGGCTTCCTTTAAATGCCACTGTGCAAAATGTTCTTGGGACTATGCTATTTAGTCCTCCTGGTTTTCAATACACATTATTACTTATACTGTATAATTTTATCTAAAAAAAATGAAAAACTCTTGACTCAGACTCACCAGCCACTGGCTATCCTGCCCTGTGTATGCTGAGGTGCTGGCTTCATGGTATCTACGCCTCAGATCTAGATGCTGAAGTGAAATTTCCTCTTCATCCAGCACTGCTATCTCTGTTGGGAATAGGCTTAGAGGGTAAGAATGTCTTAATTTATAAATGTATTCAGAGTCTATGATTCTCAAATATCATGGGATAGGAAAACGGAGCCCCCCCCTAGTTGTTTCATCCATCAAATGAGCAAGAAGTGGTAC
Source organism: Eospalax fontanierii (assembly GCA_035773235.1). NCBI lineage: Eukaryota > Metazoa > Chordata > Mammalia > Rodentia > Spalacidae > Eospalax > Eospalax fontanierii. The sequence continues at coordinate 40,390,720 of CM069548.1, read as the reverse complement.
TTAGGAACACAAGCTTAAGACAATTTTGGCCAAGATTTCCATCTCATTTTCTATATATGAGCTGAGGCAGAATCTGCTCCTTTCTGGGTTTTGGTGAAACTGTGAAGTTCATGAACTCTGAATGTTAGCTGCAGGCTTGGACACTGAAATCATTGCCTTTAGATGCTGGATGAAGCCCATTGTCCCTGTTCTACAGCATGACAGAAAGACAGCAAGGCGAATTCACTTTCCCTGTCCTTTTACTAAGACCCTCGTGCTAGTGAGGCTGGATGTGAGCACACTCGGCTAACTTCCCCAGGATTTTTCACTTAAATATATAATCTCCATCACCCACACAGTATTAAAACATCTGTTCCTTAGTTGGAATGTGAATAATTGCTCTTCTTTGCTGGCTTAAAATAATTAAAAACAAAACCCAGATAAGGTTTTGGATGGAAATAGATAAGAACAAGGGCGAGGAAAGGAAGCATGTTGCCATGATTGTTCCAGGGCATTCTGTGTCTTTATGAAACCGCCTCTCATGTGTTCCTGGCAGGGGCTTTTGTCTACGTGCCCTGTCTGCTCCTTAAGCTCTCCAAGTCAGACCTGTGTGCTATCAGCTTGGCACTGGATAAATGAGAAGGGACACAGCTTCACGAAGGCTGCTCTACAAGACTCCGCTTTCGAATCTTCTTCTTTTGCTTCTGAGATGAGGCTTCTCTGTGTTGCCCAGACTGGGCTTAAACTTTTGGGCTCAAATCATCTTTCTACCTCAGCCTCGTTAGTAGCTGAGACTTTAGACACATATTCCTACCTTTGAACATTTACATTTCTCCTCTTTCCATGCCTGATATCTTTGTTCCTTTATATTTAACCACAATGATACAGCTCAGTCTCTATTACTGACTCTTGTTAGGCATGAATGAAGGGAAAGCCTTATCAGTTTGAAATATGCTGTACACAGCTGACTAAGAGCACTGTATCATAAATCTTTGTGGCACTAAAATTCTGCAGCAGTTGCTCTGCCTCCCAAGGTAAACATTTGTGTGTGTGTATTTGTCCAAGGAAGCTTCATTATAAATGTTGTATTTTTAAAATCACACTCACCACGAAAACCCTAGTGAAATGACAAGCTAGTCTTTTAGAAAGCAGTGACTATTTACTGTGAAATTATGAGCAGTTCAGGTTGTACTATTCCAAACAGGAAGGCAGTGTTTCTTTTTCTAAAATTAGGCAAAGATGGTAATCAGTGCATAAAATACTTAAAGTAGCCACAATAAATACAAAGCACTAAAGTACCTACTTTCAAACAACACACTGGAGAAGTCAGTACAGAAATTTACTTTTGCAGCCAATCTGGCTGCTGGATCTTGTAACTCACTAATTCACTTCATTCAACTATTCCTTTCATTGACTTCATGGGCTCCCAGTTACTTTTCAAAAATAAAAGTGAAAATATATTTGTTTCTCAACTACTCTTCTATTCCAAGTTGAGTTCTTGTGAGCCACAGCTGTCAGGATTCATGTGATACTTGTTTGGTTACTTATGTGATTCGTAACAGCAAATTTTCTTGCTTTATTTGGGCAAGAGTTGACTCTCATAAGATGTAGAATGCCTGGCTTAGAAATTATGAACTTCTCAAGGTCAAAATTTTCACAGTAATCACCTCACAGGTTATTTGGTAAACGTTTGTTAAATTATTTGATGGATGGAATCCAGGGTGGTCTTAGCAGATCCACATTCTTAGGGGCTACGGCAATGGAATTACATGTTCTCTCAGTTTTAGATTCTTGAAGTTAGAGATCAGAGCATAAGACTTGGTTTCTGAGACCTCTTGTTGACTCCTAGATACCTGTGTATTCCTGTGTCTTTACCTGGTCTCCAGTCTGTACTGTTTCTACCTTCAAATGTCTTCACATGCATACCTATATTTATTATTGTTACAAATTTTAGTGTCAGATACCAAGCCCAGGTTATCTCACAGGTTAGTAGAAAAGAACTCTGCCACTGACTTCCATCTGCATACAGAATTTCTGCTTATAAAGCCATCAGTCATATTGAATTAAGACCGCTCCAATGACTTTATTTTAACTATAACTCCTTTAAGAGTCCATCTTAAAATATTGGTAGATACAAGGTAGGATTTGAACACGGAATATTTGGATAAACACATTGTGCCCCTAATACAGCACATACCTTCATGCAGAGCCCTCTTTTTTCTGAGTTTTGGATGCATATAGTGTCTCATCACAAACCAGGAATGCCTTTCTAAGGCTTTTGGATTTTTCAAAGGTAAATTAACTTGTATGTACTCTGAGGACAAAAGTCGTCAGTCTATATCTGTGTAAAATGTTAGCTGTACTGTAGGATGATATTTCTCTGAATTCACTGATAATTGATGTGTCAGAGAAGACTTAGGAGTAAAACCCTGGAGCCTTCCCTGAGGACAGAATTACTAGGTTGTGTGCTCATCTGGGAAGCTCTAACATCTGACATCAGCTACAATGTTTATATTTAACAGCAGGAAGACAATCTTGAAGGTCATTATTTGAGCTGCTGTGTTTTACTGAGGCAGAAAGCAGTTCCATCGTTGACCACATTCCTGTTCCATTGATGTGAGCAAGTTCACAATGAGACCAGGGCTCTTTACCTCTGATCGAGCTCTTCTTTCATATATTGGCATTTAAGGATCCAGACACTCTTCTTCTCTTCTCCCCAGACACTGCTTGACACAGATGCACTTACACACATGCAGGCAAAAAACACTTATTCACATAAAATTTAAAAAATAAATAAAAACTTAAAAACCATTTTCTGTATGCAGATTATAAAACTTTCAATTTTCTTAAACATGAATAAAACTCAATTCTTTGAAAAATTTTGACTTCCTAATTTGCATTTCACATAAATGTATACATCTTGATTGTATCTTTAAATTTTGCAAAAATTTGAATTAACCTTTCACATTAGATATCTTTTTACAATTTTATTTGTTTACTTATTTACTTATTCATTTATTTTTGTTTTATGTGTATAAGTGTTATGCTTGCATATCCGGATGTAAGTACAGCCATGCCATGCAATGCCTGCGAAGGACAGAAGAGGACATTGAATCCTTTGGAACAGGCGTTACAGAGGGTGGTTAGCCATAAGGTGGATGCTAGTATTCAAACCCAGCTCTTCTGTAAGAGCAGTCAGTGTTCTTAACCACTGAGTCATCTCTCCAGCCCCTCACATTAGATATTTTACAAATCTAAGCCAAAATGGTCAAATTAAGAATCAAACCTTCATTTGCCCATGTTGGCACACACTTTAATTCCAGCATTCAGGAGGCAGAAATAAGTGGATCTCTGTGAGATCAAGTGTAGCCTGGTCTAGGTATTGAATTCCAGGGCAGCCAGGACTACAGGGAAACCCTGTTGCAAAACAAACAAACAAACAGGCGACCCAAATCTTTACTTTGTCATTTAATATATACTTGTCATTGATTCATAATACAGTTACTGATCATCCAGTGCATTCTACCAAAGCTATTTTGTGTTTCATGAATATTAAGTATGCTTGGAGTATATAAAACATATCTGATTTGTTTCTATTCACAAAAGTTTAACAGTTTGGGACTAGAGTGATAGTTCAGTTGGTAAATTGCTTACTTTGCAAGCTTGAGGACCTGAGCTTTCTCCTCCAAAAAACACATAAAAAGCTGCACATAAAAAGCTTTTGTTATCCCACTGCTGAGGAGGCAGATATAAACAAACCCCTGTGTCTAACATAATCAGTGAGCTCCAGGACAATGAGAGACCCTGTCTCATATAGAAAAGGTCTATATGAAGAAAGACACCTGATTGACCTCTCACCTCTACACACAGGTAAGCATGAACCCACACCTGTGTGCATGCAGAAGAAAAAGTTTAGCAATTTAATTGGCAAAGTAAAAATATCATAAAATAATTGGAGAACATATTACCCTAGTATTTTAACTAGTTCCTTGACATTATTGAAAGTAGGCCTTTAAAATAAGTCTGAAATTGTTGTCCATGGCTGCCTTCTGAATTGTTGCTAATCAAAGAGAATAAAATCATCCCCTGGTGGTTGTGGGGAGGATTCTATACCACAGTGCCCTACATCCCTGTTCCTAGAGGGCTCTCCCTGACCAGAGAAGGGTACTTGGATTTTTACTATATAGAGCAGTGTTTGCCTTTCAAAGGAGGAGCCCATACAATGTATCCACAGAATCGATCTGCAAAGATGCATGTGTTAGGGAGGTCCTGCCGCTGTTGAGGGCTGCATGGATAATTAGTTTTTTTAAAAGGCCTTTACTAATGGCAAAGAGTCATATTGTGAATCAATATGAAGGGGAGATTGGAGTGGGGAGGATGTAGGCAGCATGGACAGGCACAGAGTGTGATGTGTGATGGTTAGTGAAGAGACTAGATTGATGGGAACAAAATATGCCTGTCTTTGATGAGTAGGGATTAACTGAGAAGGCAAGCCAAGCTCAGACTGTGGGGCCTGGATGCTGGGAAAGGAATTTGGATTTTATCCTCCAGATGAGAAATCACATGATCAGTCATGTCTTATTTTAGGCAGATTAACCCAGAGTTAAACAGCATAAAGGGAAAGGAGTGAATCCTGAAGGCCAGGAGACAAGGCTAAGAGCTGCAGCCTGTGGTACATAGATTTCATGTCTAGCCCTTGACCCAGTTAATGACTGTGAGGAGGAAGAGAGCTGATGCACCAGGAGTTCATTATAACAGATAATGTTTTATCTGATTTACAAAAGAAATCCTTGATTGCTACAGGAAAAACTGAAGGATGGAAAGTATAAGAAAAAGGTAAAAACACCCTTCAGCAGATGAACTTTCTTGACCTTAAGTCACCATTTTTGTGTGTGTGAACTTATGCATGCCAAAGTTGGGGTATGTTGAGGATGTTTTAGGTAGAATTTTTTTATCATTTCTTCTTTTTCAACAAAAATATCTGAGGGATCTCATTTTTAATGGCAGCACACTACTCCATTATTTGAATGTAGTCTAAGAAACTATTCCAACATAATATACTTACATTTTCCTCTATTTTTATTGTTTTAAATATTGATAAAAAGAACATCAATCATCACAAATATTTGACTTGCTACTCTTGGTCCTCCATTTATTTGGATAAGTGGCATCATTTATATTTCTAGAAAGACATAACATTTGTTAGTGTACTTATTTTGAGCTATTTTAATGAAAATATTTTAACTTACTCATATCTATTTAATGTGTATATATGTTTTGCCTGCATGTATATAAGTGCACCACATGCATGCAGTGTTCATGGGAGACCAGAAAAGGGTATTGGATTTCCTGGAACTGGAGTTACACAGGGTTGTTAGCCTCCACATGAGTCCTGGGAATGTAACCCAGGTCCTCTGTAAGGGCAGCCAGTGCTCTTAACTGCTGCATCTCACCAGCCCCCTATTTTAATTTTAACTGTGCTCTGACATATCTTACTTTTAGTCAGCAATAAAATAAAGGGTGACTCTTACTGAATTTTAAATACTGCACATAAAAACCATTCAAATTTCCCCACCTTACTGAAATTACCATCTGACTTTGTTGCCTGCCTTTCATTTGATTTTGTTTAATGCATTTTTCTCTGCCTGGGCATGTATGTAGGTTGCCTCCAGTGTTTCTGTTCAAAGCAGCATTGTAGTGGATGTAGCTGCACCTACTGTAATTGCAGGGGTATAAGACATAGCGGTCTCTGGTGCTCATTTATTCCAGCTCCAGCTCTGATGTGTGGTGTTCCCACACACTCCGGATGGCAGATCCCAAGAATCCCAGCTTGCCCACATCCTCAATAATACATTCTTAATGTTTCTAATCCATATACGAGGAGTACTAGCTCCCGTAGTACTAGCGTATATGAAAAAAAAAAAACAAACAAAAAAAAAACATCATTTTCTTCTGCATGAAGTAATGGATTTTAGCTTATGTTCTTGTGTTCATTGATTTGTTCCAGCTTCTTGCCTGGAGTTTGTTGTTGTTGTTTTTTCTATCAAGTGATATCTTCTCTCTCTCTCTACCTCTTTATTCTAAGTTTTAGCCTTGTGACAGTTGCATAGTATCTCAGGCTATTCTTCAAGAATCTCTCTTGTACCTGGATTCTATATATTAAATCTTTTATAGTAAAATGTTGTTGGGAGGCTGGGCATGGCAACTGATACCTTTAATCCCAGCACTTTGAAGGCATAGGAGACAAATCTCTGCAGGGACAAGATCAGCCTGGTCTACATAGTAAATTCCAGGCCAACTGGGGCAACAGGAAGATCTTTCTCCAAAAAAAATTTTATAGAAAGTTTCCTAAGCTGATCTTTAATAGTTTAGATGTTTTCAGTCTTTCCTTAAAGACATGTGTTTCTGTGTGTGTATTTTTGCGCACATGAATGCAGTTGCCCTCGTATGCCAGAAGAGGGTGAAGGATTGCTTGAAATAAAGTAAGCCACCTCCTGCAGGTACTAGAAACCAAACTCAGGTCCTCTGCAAAAGCAGCACTCGCTCTTAACTGCTGAGCCATCTCTGCAACCCCGTATGCTTTCAGTCTTGATTATCAAGTTTTTCTCCAGTATCAAGTATTTCAACCTATATTATATTTGAATTCCTATGTTTATTTTATAATTAATTTTAATTTCATCAGACGCTATGTTGCATTTGCTACTAGGTTAGGGAAGGTAAGAATCTGAAAATGAAAAAAAAAAAGGTAAAATATGCTACAATTTCAATACATCTGTATTTCAACTGTGGAAGTATTTAAGTTTAGGTGTTAAGTTCATTGCTTCATAATTTCATACCTGTATCTAATGTGATTGAACCCACCCACCGTTTGTCTCCCCTCCAGTTCATTCTCCTCTCTCCCCACTACCTTCCCTCCCGACTTCATGTACTGTTTTGTTTTTATACCCACTGAGTCCACTTGGTATTGCCTGTGTAAGAATGGGTATTGGGCCTTTTAGGGGATGTATCCCTGAAGAAAACTGACTTTCTGTCTCCCCGAAATCAACAGTTGCCAAGAGCTTCCTAGTTAAAGGTGGAGCTTTATGAGCCTGTCCCTTATCCGTGATGGGATTTTGCCTGGATTGACCTTGAGTGAGTGCTGGGCATTCAGTCAGAGCTGCTGTGCACTCATGTATAATGGCCCTGTCAGGTCGAGCAAATGACTCACTGCAGATGTCCACTACTGCCGGCTCTTAGAATCTTTCCACCTGCTCTTCCACAATGATCCCTGAGCTTACAGTGTGATGTAGATGTTCCATTTAGAGCTGAGCAAGCCAGAATCTCTTACTCTCTGCACACTGAGCAATTGTGGGTCTCTGTATCAGTTGTCATCTACTGTGAAGAGAAACTTCTCTGATGAAGGCTGATGGGTGCACTACTCTATGGATATAAAGATAAGCACTTCGGGGATAGCTTATTACTATATCCATTTAACAAAAAAATAGTAGCAGGTTCTCATCCAGGGCCTATAACCTAGCCAGCCGTAGATTTTTTTTGGGGGGGGGACCCAATTAAGGGTGTCAGACATGAGTGCCATCTTCTGCAAAAATGAATCCCCCTGAATTGACTGTAGTCTTACTTCCCTTGTGCTTTCAGCCTTAGTCCGCATAACTTGACGCACACATGGAAAAGGACTGCTTTGCCATTTTAAAAAGTTAATGAAGGGTTCCTTTTCCTTTCAGCAAGTCACCGAAGCTGTGAGTCCTTCAGTTTTACCCCCTTCAGCTCTGTCACTGGATCTGCTCAATAATGCAGTGACGGCCTTCAGTACTTTGGAAGAACTGATTAGGTATTTGGAGCCTGATCGATGGCAGGTCGACTTAGATGATCTCTACAAGCCAACGTGGCAGCTTTTGGGCAAGGCTTTTGTTTTTGGAAGAAAACCCAGAGGTAAGCTTCTGCTTGAGGTTAGAACCTGATTTAATTTTCTTAGCAGGTAATGTTTTCAGACTCTTTTGCCACAGCTTCTAAGAGAAGAGTGAAGACTTCTTTAGTGATATGTTCAAACAACTCACGTTCCTATCAATTAAACACATAAATGTAGCAACTGAGATTATAGACAAAATGAAAATTGAGAGACACTTCTGCTGAAGTTCTCAGTCATTTATCTTATAAAATATCACTTTGATGAACCAGTCTATTGCATTTGATAAGAATTGCTTATTCCAGTCTATGTTTTGATGTTCATGAGTAATAATCACAGTTGCAAAACCAAGTTTGGGGCTTGAAAAGGGAAGTGGCTTCATGGAAATCATTGTTCTTTTTCTATTTTGTAAACCTAGAAACTTCTAAATAATAGGGACAATAGTATTAACCCAACATAAAATAGAAGTTTCCAAGTTAGAATTCACAGTCAGAAAACAATGGCCTTCAGGAGGGCATAAAATGAGAACTATTCTCTATGTAAATTTGCCTTTGAAACCGTTGCTTTTGACCAAATTGACTTATTTCCTTTGAAGAGCTAAGGTGATGATAATTGAGGCTAATTCCACATAATCACACTTTTGGTAGTGATACTGCCTGAATTTCCAGTTAAGTTAGTTACTTCTCCTAGTGACATTAGAATTGTGACATAGCCATATCAGTCACAAATAGCAATGTAAAAGAAGCAACTGGTTTAGAGTGCTTTCAGCAAAATCTGTTGAAGTCTGTCAGAAACACTGGCATCTCTCCAAGGAGAACCGAGTGACAGCTTGGAGAATTTATGTGGAAGGAGCAGGGTTTAGTTAACTTGAGCCATTCACCAGAGTGGATTGCACTAGACTTGGTCTAAATCTTAGGAGAAGAAACCTGATCCCTGTCCTTCCAGTACCGCCTTGCAGGCCTCCAGATCATGAGCTTTCATCTCCGCCAGTCATGTTTGAACCTGGCTGGCTCTGGTATTTCACTATGCCGACAGACATGGTTTCCTTTTAGCCGTGTTTGAACATGGGTAAGTTCAAGGATATGGGCAACTGAATCTTGCCCAGATGCTGAGTGTGGTTACATAGTTATAAGATCTGATCCTGATGAACAGCTTGATGAGTAAGTTACCGACAGCCCTGCCCTTCCCTGTACTTAGGAATGGGAGACTAAAGGTCTTTGAGACAAGCTGAAACTCTTGAGGAGTACCCTTAGCAAATATGAAATAGATTATCATGTTCATCTGTAAGAAGCAGAGCTGTGAAATTAGTTCTAAGCTCACAGCAATTTTTTTGACAAGTGATTCTGGATCCCAGCCTAAAATCTGTCCTTTGAGCCATGCCTTTAAGCCAGGATCTCTCTGCCTGGTGCTCACAAATTTGGCCAGAGGTTAGCTTGTACTTAAAGGAATTGAGTGCTTATCCAGGTCTTTCACATATTCATTTAACAGCTTCAAAATTGAAGCCCTTTACCATTTGCCAAAAATATTAGCTTTTTACGTATGTAATTAGTGTGAGAAAAGCAATGTATATTTTTAGAACGTTACCAAAACTAAAATTCAGGTGTGGGCTAACATCTCTAGACCAAATCAACTCCCCTACTAGAGTCTTTACAAAGGAACAGGAGAACACTTTTAAAAGCCTCTAATTAAACATTGAAATAGATTTTCCCCCAGAATAAACATATCACAATGTTACCACATTCATCTTAGAAAGACCACCCTCAGACTGCATTATGGAAATATGATATCCTTGGATTGAATATCTTAAAAGGAGGAACAACTAACAAAGTAAAATGTGGCCATAATTTCTTGTCAGTATTCTCCTGCCTGGTAAACTTGCTTGCTGCTGAAATTTCTTTGGGAAATCATGAATTTGATTGGTGATATGCTCTCTATCTTTATTAGAAAGACCAACTATTATATCTCTCAGGAGGTAATCATGGGAATGTTGAATCAAAAGACTGCTTTTTTTCTTCAAAATTATTTTGCAAAAGGAAACTTACTTAGCATTATAGTTGTTAAAAATATGCCTTGAAGCATAATCTTTGTTTTCCTATCCCTCTTTGATTTTATATTCTCTCTCTCTCTCTCTCTCTCTCTCTCTCCCTCTCTTTCTCTCATTTTTTACCTACAAAGTTTGTAGGCTATTTGGAAGCTTCTGTTTCAAGATTATGTTTTAATGAATCCTCTATTAGTTTGAAGCCTTTGGAGTCAGATGCACAAATTTAAATTCTTCGATTTTTAGTCCAGTGGAGTTTGCTAGTGTGCATTAATACTTGGGGGCTTATTTTCTTTATTTCCTTTGCTCTAACTGTTTTCATTCATTTGGTGTTGCTACAGAGGAAATAAAAACAAAAATAAGGTATTTTCTAAGTCAAGCTTAAATAGTACTCTAGTAAAGGTCTTTTGACTCGGGTGTCAAACGTGATAAATGAGTGAAAGCTAAGCACAAAGCTTGTTTAATTTTCACTTTGTAGCAGGTAGAGCAGTTCAAATGGGAAATCTACTCTAGCCTTTTGTTGTGGTTAAGTAAACATTTTATGGAAAACATAGGCAGTCTGGTTTTTTAGCTTCATGAAATAGTTGCTTAAAATTTATGTGTAGTGAGGATCCTTTGAAAGCAGGAGCTTCATTCACATGTCTTAGATAGATTGTGGCAATCAGCTTTTGTATTTGTGCATTTTTAAAAGATATAAAATCACATATAATATTAAAATTAAATAGGAATATATCTCCACATAATCTTCAGGAAGATGAAATAAGATAGAAGAAGGGATATCATTAACAAAATGATCCCACTAACTTTACTAGAGATGAATCAGTCTTTTCAGGGCATTTGAAATAATTAACTCATCTGCTTTCAGATATTTAAAAGCGTTCATTTCACCTGTTCATTTCCAGATGAAATCTTTAAATATTCAAATAAAGCTATGATTTCCTACTGAACCAAATACATACTTTGACAGTTGAATAAACTGTTGAAATGGGCCCATTAGCATTGTTTTGGAGTATTAATATGTTTCACTTAGGTTTTTGGTCAGTTGTGGTTGGACATGTTTATGATTACATATGCATAATATGATATTTCTTGAAAATGTTTAAAGTTTCCCCCTTTGACACTTCAGAAATACTTGATCATGTATATAATGCTAATAAAACTGCAGAAACAAGTGCTTTATTTTTACCATCACATTTTAAAATCATCAAAAACAGTAATGTTTATTTTTCAAAATTGGAATGTCAATGATCATTGTTATTTAAAGGCATTCTTAACTATAAAATTATTTCAACTTTCTTTTTCCATATTAGTGTAAAGATACTTATGCTGATTCATTGCATTTTATATGACATTATATAGTTAAGATAATTTACTCTATAAAAAAACTAAGAATGAATATATATGGGTCTGAAACATTTCAGTTGTATTGAATTTTTTTTCATTTTTTGACTATTTTTAAGGAAAAGATAGGCAGAACCATAAGTCAGAAACTGAAACATATTTCAAGTATATGCCACAATAATTATTTTTCCCATTTTATGTATAAGTTCATAGTAATTGTGACATTGTTTTCATGTAATTTTTCCAGGGCAGTATCCTCGGAGATAAAACCGATGACTCTTTGGGAACTTACTGTACACAGCTGATGAAAGGATATTTGTTGGCTCTTCACAAATAGATATTCTTTTTAAAAATAAAGAACAGCATACTTAACCAGCTAACTAAAAGAATAGAGACAATGGTTATAAATTAGACCTTATTCCATCTTTCAACAAGGGAACAAGAGAACTCTATAGGAATCCAATTAGTCTGTATTTCAAAGAACACAATTCCTAAAACATTTGCAGTCCAGCTTTCCTACAATTTCTGCTTGTACTCTACAAATATCACATTTCTCTCACTCTGTCTTCAAAAAACACATTTTCTTCATTTTCTTAGTGTTTTGTGTTCCCTATGACCATAAAGATGATGGAAGTTCTGGGGATAGGCTTCAATAAGTTGTTCTGCATTAATTGTAAAAGCCTGTAATCCTTTTAAAAATTACCCTGGCCTTTTAAATCAAAGCGTTCATACTTCTGCATTCTGTTCTTCCCTGCAATGCCCTCTTTGTTTGCCTTTTGACTGAGGTTAAAAGGTGTAGCCCTTTTTCTCTATATAAAGTTTCCTATTTATAGCTCTCAACTATTTCGTTGGCTCTATCCTTAATATTGCACAATGCCATCTCTTTATTGGTCACTAAGTCATAATGAAGCTTTGTTTCCAATGAAACAGAAAGTCCAATTTGTGAGCTGTACAGCCATACAACCTAGTTAAAATGAGACGGGACATTGTTCAAGTTATCATTCATGGAATAATCTCTAGGAAAAGAGCTAAAAAATGGACTCAGGTGAGAAGTATGAACATCTGTTTTGTTTTTTTTTTTTCTTTGTTTTGTCATGTAGTTGTGGATCTGAACCTTCTCAAGGAGGAGGTGAGACTATACAGCTGCACACCTCGTAACTTCTCGGTGTCCATACGGGAAGAGCTAAAGAGGACGGATACAATTTTCTGGCCAGGCTGTCTCCTGGTTAAGCGCTGTGGAGGGAACTGTGCCTGTTGTCTCCACAACTGCAATGAATGTCAGTGTGTCCCAAGCAAAGTAACAAAAAAATACCATGAGGTAAGTATACTGTTTTCTTTCCAGTTTCTATTAGGTATTTTGTTTCATAAACACAAAAGAATGAATCTAAAGTGGAATTGTGTTCGGGAAGGATATGTTCCAGTCACTGAAAGATAAACACAAGGTTTACAAAGGCTGTGTGTTCTCACTTTTAAAATGAGAACCTTTACTTTGAAAGCAGACATTAAGAATTTAGGAATCTCATTGTGTGTAGATAGATCATGACAGATCAGTGAAGTTTGTGTCCTGTTTTGTTTTGTTGTATTACTGGGGATGAAACCCAGGATCTTGTGGCTGCTGGTGATGGGCTATACTACCAAGCTACAACCTCAGCCCCAATCATACATATTTGTAGACAACATCTTTCCTGAGAAAAAAGAGAGTGAAGCTTTTTGACTTTGATGGTTTTCAATGTATTAAATAATAGTTTAAAAACAAGCTTAGAAATAAATTATTATCTAATTTGGAGAAGTGAGATCTTTGATATTTGTTTTTTTATATGTGAAATAGCATTGCAAATAAATTTCACCACAACCATATTCTATGTTTGGCCAATGTTCATATTATATCTGTTTGCCTCAAATGTGTTGAACATTTTATGAATCCTTTCATGTCCTACCTCATTTTCTTTTGAATTAGAAAAACGGTCTGTTATATTAGTAAATTACTGATTTTAGAGCCATGGAAACCACAATACTTGTGCACTCAAACTCTTCTGTAGTGGAGTCAGGCTTAGTGCACATACCTGTGAATTCAGCTACTCCAAGGGCTGAGGAAGAGGACCACCGATGCCCAGGAGTTCAAGTCCAGCCTGGGCAGTACAGTGAAACCTAGACTCATTGATGCTGGAATACCCTTACTCATATTCCACCTGCTCCAACAACCTTATCAGCATGCATATGCCCAGAAAGGATGTCTTTCTATTGGATCAGGTTTAAATTCTACAAATATGTCCATATTATGTCTGCCCTTCTGACTTTTCTTCATTTCATTATTTTAATTTTTTGTCCCAAATAAAGCAACACAGAGTAGATGTCTATATAATAACATGATTTTCATGTATATAAAGACACCAGTGAAACCTTCATTTGTTCAGTCTCTATGTACATGATATCCTAAAGTATATGTCCTATATCACAGTTTTCCTTCCCTTTACTAACAGTGTGTTGCTAGCTGAGAAGATAAGGAGACAGGAGATCCAATTCCCATGATTTCCATCTCAGAGCTACCATTAACTTACTGTTACTTTCACAAGTAACTTGTAATATCCTAAGCTTTCCACAGTTACTTTGATTATGGTTTCTTTAACCTCTGAAACTGGCACTCGGTGCTTGTCACAGGACGGTACTATTTCCTGTCATTCTTGTTCTATATACATTTTCACACTGCTTGCTTTCAAAGGTTTCTGTACTGACAGTAGAATTATTTGCTGTAGGTTCAGGTAGGTTGTTAACACACAGTGATACATAGAGATCAGTGACTCTCAGAGCTGCTGGCGGGTTTTTCCAGCAGTCCTGCCTAACTGTCACTTCTTCAACTGGGATTGTAGTCCAGAACACAGGCCTTCAACTTCTGATCCTCCTGCCTAGATACAGATTGAGTTCACAGCTAGCTTGGGATACATGAGACCTTGTCTCAAAGAATGAAGAAAGAAAGGAAATATAAAATATTTTCATCACATATTGGTAGCATAGTAATGTTATTAGTAAAATTTTTACTGTTTTTATGTCAATCACTGGATCTCTTTTTTAGAAAACATGTTAGCCAAAGAATTGTTGTTCCTTTATAATTTCTCAATTTCCTAAGTGAAATGTTTCTGAGAAGAAAGTTAGGAACTCTATAGGTACAAAAAACTTACATACTCCTTTCTTGAGGCATATTTTAAAAAATATTGTATTTACTATTTTTATTTACTGTGTTTGAGTGTTTTGTCTGCATGTATGTAATGCAGTGCCTGTGGAAATCAGAAGAGGGCCCTTAGAAGTGGAGTTACAGATGGTTGTTAGCCTCCATGTGGGTTCTGGGACTCAAACCCAGGTCCTCTGGAGCAGCCAGTGTTCTTAACCCCTGAGCCATCTCTCCATCCCCCTGAAGCATATTTTAGTCTCCTGTCTGTCACAACATATCGAATCATGTTGTCTTTTGTACATGTAGAGAACTTTAAAGGTATCTGTGCTAGAAAAGTTTTTCTATTCTAAAATCTTTTATGGATGGGCAAGATGGGTCCATTTGTAAAGGTGATTGCACTAAGACTAACAACCTGATTTCAATCCCCAGGACCCACATAGTAGATGGAGAGAACTACTCCTGCATATCGTCTTCTGACTTCCACACATGCTTTCATGGCAAAGTGCCCCTCACCCCAGTTCACACACACTCACAGATAAAAAAAATGTAATAAAATAATTATTTATACTTTTTTCTACCAAGATGAAGGCTAAGAAAAGTAGAGACCATGTTACAGCTCAGTGCTTAAACACACAAGCTTTGGAGCTAGAGAGATTACTCAGTGGTTAAGAGCACTGACTGTTCTTATAGAGGACTCACCACCCACATAGCAGTTAACAACCATCTTGAACTCCAGTTCCAGGAGATTCAAGGCCCTCTCCTCGCCTTTGTGGGCATCACATGACATGAGTGCATTTGTATACATGCAGTCAAAATATCCATACACGTAAATTACAAATATGTAAATAGATAATAGATGGAGAATACAACGCAAGCTTCAATGCCAGGCATCCATATTTGGTGCTAACATTTCTTAGCTGTGTGATTTTGAGCAAGTTACTTAATCCTCTGAGTCTCACTTTCTGTAACTGTGGGTTTCCAACTGCAGACCACTTGATGAAGATCCAGTGAGTCAATCTATATAGAACACTTCGAACTTGCACTCTTCAAGTTGTTCCTGTGTGTTAGTCACTCCCACCCCTATCTTCCCGCCTCTGTGCCTGATCTTGTTCTTTGACTCTGATTAATTGCCAGGGAAGTAGTGAAGTTTGCAGACGGGAAGGGCAAGGGATCTATAGTATACTCTGACAATGCTAGTATATCTGTTTCTTTTTTCTGTTTTTGTAATTGGCTTAATGATTTTTTATTTATATCTTCATATATTTAATAATTTTTATATCATATTATCAGGAAGTGGGGGGCATGGATGAAGCTTTCTCTAGTCTACTTCTCCCAGCTTCATCATACCACTTAAAGTTTTAGTCACCTTCTAAAATATCACCATCCGCTGCTAAGTATTCAGTACATGAACCCGCAGAGGACATTTCTATGTAAACCATAACAGGCGTGAACCCAGAGCCTTATGCATATTGAAAATGTACTGTGGCACTGAGTTCCTTCTGAAGCCCTCCTCTCAAAGCTTTGTTGTTTCTTTCCTGGTGTTATAGTCCACATCCTAAAATCTAAAGATTCCCCTTTAATATTGTCTTGTATCTACTGGGACCTTTTCAATTCTACTCCTATCTTCTAGAAGTCAAAACACGCCGATGGAAATGAAAAGCACCATAATAATGTTACCCACATCCCTAAAGTAGAGTTTCCTCTCGAGTTCGAGTTCTTTAGAATCCATAGATTATGACGATTTTTTTGCTCTTTGTAAATCTCCACAAGACGAGCAGGTGAAGGGGAGGCACTGGGTCGGCAGAGACATCTTAGCTGTGCAGATGGAAGCAGGGACATGGCTCGAGCTCAAGGTCTAGCCAGTGGAGGACAATCCCCTGTAGCTCTGCATTTCTTCCCTGATGAATAGATGCCTGGATCGTAGAGAGGAGAAGTGGCAAAGCTGGGTGCGATACTTCAATTTGATTTTATCAAACCTCGTTCCACGGGGAAAAAAAAAAGAAGCAGGCATAAATGAGGAATAGCAGCTTTGCCTAATTTAAATTTGAATCTTCCATCACGCTCACGCATTTAAAAGCACTAGCCGACATTAGTGACATCACATAACACGCAGTTGTCAAATCAGTTCAGTTTCACATTAAAGTAATAGAAGCTGAATGGTTTTTGGTCCAGCATTGTGAAATGTAATAGACTGAAAACTTAATTTTGCAATTGCTGGTAGTTATAATAAGACTTTGGAATTTACCTCTAAAGGAAGAAGTTGGTAAATGAACAGAATGATCGATAATATTAATCCCTTATAAAATTATCTATTATTCTAAGTATAATAACTCATGTGTGCTTAAGAACAAATAACAACTCTACCCCTTAGTCTGTCTAAATCTGTTCACTTATGAGTAAAACAAGAGTGATAATTGTAGATTACTTCATAGAATTCTTGTGAGTTAAAGTATGTAAACACATTATTATTGTGCCTGGCACTCAGTAAGTATTCAAAAAATGTAAGCTAATTAACCTCTGTAAGAATCATGTACTACAAAAGAGGTGTGTAGGCATTCCCTGGTTTCAGACAGAACAGTCATAAGATTTGACTTGGGCCTCTATGGATTAATGATGATTTAAAGGAATGGGGGCTTTACAGAGTCACTTCATAAGGTTTATTTATGTCACACAAAGAAAGCAAAGAAGCTGGATAATTTCATATTATTTCTTCATAATCCAAACAGCATAATTCCTAAAGTGTATCATTTCTGTTGCAAGAAATGTCTATTATTCTTTAGATACCTTTAGTAGAATACACAGCAAGATCCTTTCATTGCAGTATTACAAAGAAAAAAATGTTCAGATTGGGTCCCTGTATTTTTTATTTGAAACCTCAGAAATCTAGACTGTGAATAAGTTCATTTACCAGAGATTCTTACTGCCAAGCCTCCTTAGTGCTGCACAGTAGGATCCAGCTGCAGATAGTTAGCTGTGACTGGGGCTGATATCTATGAAGTACATCTAATCCATCTCATCAGGTTTATAGAGGACTTGAAGTGTGGCCAAAGAAATTAATGAGCGGCATAATTGAGCAAGTTCAGCTGTGGTGTGATCGGGTTTCCTTCCACACTATTC
Source organism: Eospalax fontanierii (assembly GCA_035773235.1). NCBI lineage: Eukaryota > Metazoa > Chordata > Mammalia > Rodentia > Spalacidae > Eospalax > Eospalax fontanierii. Next base: position 40,373,176 of record CM069548.1, on the reverse strand, counting down.
CAGCACTTGAGTGTACTGCATCAAGTGTAAATATTTGTTCTATGTGTGAATGAGAATATGGGAGGGATAAGTCAGCAAACAGAAAAACAAATTGTGCACTCGTGTTCCAAAATACTTGAGGTGAAATTCTCTCTTGTCTGATTACACTGTGAAAATAATGAATACATTGTGAGCCATTTGAGTTAAAAGTTGTTCTGTATTCTGAGGCAGTGGGCTTTGAAATTTTGGCACTAACATGCCCTGCCCTTGATGAAATGATGCTGCTGTATGACTGTGGTGAAGGAACTTGTATACAGCAACCTCACTACGGAACACTGAAAGTTGTAGATCTTTGTCAGCCCCCAAATTCCTTTTTCAAGTGTTATTTGTCCATGAAGTCACACGTGACAAACATTGAATTTTGGAAGACGACTTACACCTACTCTTTTATAGGTCCTTCAGTTAAGACCAAAAATTGGAGTCAGAGGGTTGCATAAGTCGCTCACTGATGTGGCCCTGGAGCACCATGAGGAGTGTGACTGTGTTTGCAGAGGAAACACAGGAGGGTAACTGTGTGCTCACCGTCAGCACACATCCCCCCAGCATCCCGCATCCCCACCAACGTCCCACATCTCCACCAGCCTCCACCACCAGATGCAGCGGCTGGTTGTGTGCAAGATCTTAATCCTCATCTCCATCCAGAATTTCAGTTGTCTTCTGCAACAACCTTCCATCTACAGACATGAAGGTTTTGGAAGAAGAGGCGACGAAAAGTGTTAGTAGTTGTGCAGGAGTGCTTTGGAGAGAGGGCCCCAAGGATGGAGAGGTCTTCAACCCTGAAAGCAAATTAAACGTTTATAGTTTGCTAAGAAGCTCCAGAGTGACCACGTTCCTTTTCTACTGACAGCAATCTATATTTTAGTTGTCTCAAGATGGTGGAAGTGATGTCAGAGTAAGAAAAAAAAAAACAGTGAAAGTGAGAGCTTGTTCTGAACATTGCAGAAAAAATCGGGATTTCCCCTCTTATGTGTGCATATATAAATCTTAATGGTCTGTGTTCTACAAACTTGGTTTTTAAAGAGGAGCTATGTTATGAATTACATGTGTCATGCTCATGAGAGAGACTGGATTTTCTATGCTTCTTAAATTTTCTGCCATTTGAAAGAAGAGAAATACATTGGTGGTTTGGAGGAAACAACCTACAAGGAGTGGCCTTATTTTCCCTTACCTCTGAGGTGGTTTATGTGTTGTATTGTGTACATTTTTATATTCTCCTTTTGACATTATAACTGTTGGCTTTTCTAATCTTGTTAAATATATCTATTTTTACCAAAGGTATTTAATATTCTTTTCTATGACAACCTAGATCAATTATTTTTAGCTTGGTAAATGTTTTTCTAAACAGAATTGTTATAGCCAGAGGAACAAAGATGAAATAGAATATTGTTGCTCTGACAAAAACACATGTATTTCCTTCTTGTATGGTGCTAGAGATTAGATTAATCTGTATTTCACAAGGTGGAAGTGGAAATCAATAGAATTGAGAGGTCACAGGGATGCTTTGGAAATAATCAAATTACCATAGACTCCACCTCTGTTAGTGGAGATTCATTTAAAAAGCAACCTGGGAGTCATTGCTAACCCATCCCTTTCTGTGGGAAATAGGAGAATAGCTCAGAAAACCATCAAACAACTTCATGAAACAGACATGACCACTTCCTGACAGAGCGTACCGTGCCATGCTGCACTGTATGAGCACATCCTATTTATTGAGATGCTAGGGTTTATTACCTTTAAACTCTGCTCCATACACTTGTATAAATACATGAATATTTTTATGTACAGAAGTATATCCTTTAACTAGTCCACTTACTGTACTCTGGCAATTGAGAAGAAAATCAATATGATACTTTGCTTGTAAAATGCTTACTACTGTGCCTAGGTTATGTGGTGACTGAACTAAAATGTATTGAATCAACAAATAAAAGAATGTGGCTATTTGGGGGAGAAGTGAAGTATGTCTGCCTAAATGTATGTTTGTGTGTATGCACACATGTGTGTTCATATGCATACTAAATTTGTCTCACACACCATAGAGATGAAGATAGCAAAGTCCTGTATTGCCACCCTTCACATTGTGTAAAAATATTGGTCAATTCAAAAGACATAGAGTGAAAGCATGTCTGCTGAATCTGTCCTGCCTGCCTCTACTTTCTAATGTCTTCTGGAATGGTTTTCTTTTCTTTGGTAGTCTTAACAATGATTTTGGATGAATTAAATTGCACAGTACTCGAAAATTATGGTTTGTGAAAGGCTTAGGGATATAGTTTATGAGATAGGAAGTTGGGAGCGGGTCCTGTAACTTTCTACTCCAGTCTTCATTTTCCATGACAGTCATAATTGGGTAGGACTTGATTTGGTCTATGGATCACAGTACTTTACCCAGTACCCTTTGGAGTGCTGTTCCTCCATTCCAGGCTTTGCTCTTTTGGGGTCTGACTTCCTCAGTACTTGTCCTAGGCCCTTGGCTAGATGGAAAAATCATGTGGATAGACTCAGGCTCTGCAGAATGAGTTTCCAGACAGCACCCATTTACTATGCTTCAACCACTGGCAGTCCTGCCCTGTCTCTCTCCCACCGTGAGAAACAAATATACAAAATAAGCATATTCTCTGTCTCTTTAACTTTCGCATTTTTGTCCCAGCCCTATAAAGACCTAAATGTAGCTTAACCAAGCTTCACGGAAAATGCAAAGTTACTGACATTTACGACTCTCATTAGCATAGTGAGAACTGCAGAGAATCGCAGTAAATAATATATTTGATGTGTTTACGCTGGTATATCTAACCAATTTTCTATTTTCAAAAGAGGACTATTTTCTATTTGTTTTCTGGGCATGGGGGTGCATGCCTTTAATCCCAGCAAGAAAGAGGCAGAAACAGGTGGATCTCTGTGAGACTGAGGCCAACCTGGTCTACATAGTAAGTTCCAGGCCAGCTAGGACTACAGGGAAACCCTGTTTAAAAAAATATAAATATTGCTCAGGGGGCTAAAGAGATGGATCCGAGGTTATGATCGCACACTGCTCTTTCGAAATGACCGGGGTTCAGTTCTTTGCATCCTCATCAGGGTGACCTACAACAGCCTGTAACTCCAGTTCCAGGGCACCTAGTGTCCCCGGTCTCTGTACGCACTTACACACACGTGGAGCACTTAAATTCATGCAGGCACAAACATGTAAATAAAAACAGTAAAAAATATTGTTGATTTGTTTGGTGGTAAAAAGCCATCATAAAGGTAGCCATCCACACAATGCTGCCAGTTGTGAGTCCAGTTGCTCCCAGAGCTTAGTATGTTTACTAAGGCAAACAAGACCCAGAACATTAACATATGTGACCCCAATTTCTCGTAAGACCGTGATGTTTTGAGTGATTTGACCACACACCTTGTGTGTCATACCAGTGACTCAGACCTCTGTTCCTGGGAGAAGGTCTGTTTTTGCATAGTGATGTTTATTAAATGTAAAGAACAGGGCTTAACTGTATGATTCTTCATGAATACATTTTCCATTTCTGCATCTCATTGGTACCTTCCTCTCCCCTAAATGTGCACCTAGAAAATATAAAGGATAAAATAGGGAGCCTTGCCCTGGGAAAATCATGCTGTCAAGGTGTAGTTTTCCTCAGGACATTCAATTTCCCCAAGTACTGATTTTTGCTTGTGGTTTGGTTTATGGAAAGGCAGAAAATCTAAGCTTTATATTTCCTGTAATGCCTGTATTTCCTAAAGAATAATGGAATAGCCTATCTCTTTTAATGTTAATTAGTATTAGTTACATATTGTGGATGCCATTAAAAATTTAAATTTAAATATTCTACTTAAATTCTAAGACATTGAAAATACAGCAGATACATTTAGTTCAGATGCTCAAGCACTGCACCTCCATGCTTCTAAACCCAAATGGATTTCTCAGTGAAGAAGGCTGGAAGTCTTAGGTGGTGTGCTGCAAGGTCAGAGTTTGGTGTGGGCCTTCTCCTGGCTGCTGTCTCTGGGTATTTTCACACACTGAAAAGAAAGGCTGAGTGAACTCCGTGCAGCCTTTTTTATAACGCACAATGCTGTTTCTGAGTGCCTGCTGTTGTTTCCCCTTCCCAGCCCGTGTGATCATCAAAGCTCACTCTGCTGCCATTTCAGTCTCCCACTCTTGTTCCCCCTCCCTGTTTCTGTAGATGCTGTTCTGTTCTGGTTGGTCCAGCCTTGTACCTTATCCCATTCCAGTACAACAGTCTCCACTTCCCTCGTCTTCCAGCCTTGGTCTCCATCCTCTCTCTTCCATCCTCCACACCACTGGAAATTCCCCAATGGAAATCCACAAAATTCTAATCTTGGTATGGTACAGCAAATCCCTCCTAATCTCACTGTTTACCACTTTCTGTTCATTTTACACCATCAGGCCTGACACAACTCTGGTGAATACTTGTGGTTTTCTGAAAATGCCAGTATTCTCTCACATTTTGTGCTGATGTGGGCTGTGTGCTCTTGGGAGCACAGTTCTTTACACGTAACCATCTCAGGAGCTTCCTGCACAATGTTACTAATCCCTCAAGCTTTGTTTCCTTTCCACTACTTACACATACTCAGAGAACAGTTCAACCATAAGTATTGTCATACTGTTGTATAATTACCTCGTTTGGTTTCTCATTAGACTTCTACTCTAATGGGATTCTTAGAAAAATTACTGCATTCTTCTTTTGCCAATGCTTAATTGGGCATTGAATCAAATTGGGAGTCGGATAACAGTTTGCATTGAGAAATAGGTGAGGTGAGTATGCATGCGAATAGATGATTTTTTAAATGGGGCACTGATTATGACACCCAAATCCTGGGGCTAAGTACACTGACCTTCAGTGGTAAGATGAAGGAGAGAGGAACTAGAAGTGGGCTGTTTCTTAGTTCTACTCAGTCCGGTGTGCGATTATGTCAGGCCATCTGTCAAAATGGTTGTAGCAGGAAGACTTTTTTTTTGCTGACTAGAATGCAAGGTTATAAAGTGATTTTTCTCTTGACTGGAAGAGATGGCACAGCGGACAAATGTGCTTGCCATCAGCCTGACCACCTGAGTTTGATTACCAGGACCCAATGATGGAGGAGTGAACCGACTCCCAGAAGCTGTCCTCTGACTTCCATATGTGCACAGTGGTGAATGTGTGGATGCGCGTGCGCGCGCACGCACACACACACACACACACACACACACACACACACACTGAATAAATATGATAAAATTATTTTTCTCTTTAACAGACTCTTGAGATAATGTATTTGATTTTCTGGTTAATGATTATCCTACCAAGCCTTCCTAATACTCCTTCTTTATAAGTTGACGTTTATGATTTCCTTTATAGATTATTCATATCTCAAATATTTGTAAAATGATAATTATAAATGATTTTGTCAGAATGCAAAACAATCTTTAAACTGTGAACATGTAACCATATATATGAGAGAGAGAGAGAGAAAAAGAGGGATCACTAACAGTAAAACACACAGTTCTAGCAAACAATCCCCAGAATGATAGGATCCTCTCACGTGCCTTGCTAATCCTCTGTTCCTTCATTTCACATCCTAGTCACTTCCTGTACAGTTACTGAAGTGTTAGTTCATCCTCTTATGGATTGATTGCCGCAGAAAGCACCTGCATAATCACCCGCACCATGCTTATGTCATTATGGAACTCTTGTCATTACAGCAAATCTTGCACAGTCTAAATATTTAGGAAATTTAAAGATAAGACACTATTTTTTAAGAATTATGTTTTTAAGATTAATACCTTTATCTTTTCTAAAGTTCTATGTTTGATGTCAGCTGGTGCATTTACAGAAATTAATAACCTGTTCTGAATATTCCTAGAGGAATATGAGGAATGCAAAGTGACTAAAAAATCTTGAAAAAGGAATGCAAAATGAGCAGATCTGACTTCCACATTCCAGAGTTTGCCACAAAGCCACAGGAACAATGTGGCATGGCTAATAATGTTAGCTAGATTAAGAATCCAAAAATAAACTCTTATATTTGTTGTCAATTGATTTTTGACAAGAGTGCCAAGACAGTTTGGTGGCAAAAGATTGGCTTTCTGATAAATGATGCTGGGCTAACTGGATATCTATTCTTAGGAACATGGACCTTGTCCTTATCAAACACAATAATTAACCCAAAATGAGTCAATTAAGCTTTCACGACCTGGAGCTGTTTATCAGATATAATACTAAAATCTTAAAAGAGAAAAAATAGATGAAGGAAAACAGGGAACCAAAAATTTTAAAATCTTTATGCTTCACAGGAGGTGATCCACACAGTTACAAAGATTGTAGGTTGTATAGTAGAACAGGGTCAAATATGCATGAAGTATTCTTACATCTGAATGATAAAAAGACAATAGAAAATGAGCAAAGATCTTGAATGGATACTTCACAGGAAAGCACATAAATGTCTAATATGCAGAAAGATCCTCAGTGACTATGGGAAATGTATATGAAAATCACAAAGCATTGCATCACACTCACTGACATGACAGAATGAAGAAGATGGTACGAAGTTGTGCACGGTTGTGCAGAAACGGGAATCCTATTATAAAACAACATAAACACTTTGTAGAACCGTTATGTAACACTTCAGATGGTTTAACGTGGGGTTAAATTTGAGTCATCAATTCCACTCCTAGACAGCCATCTAAGAGAACTGAAAGGCCTTCACAGGTATGTACACAGCATATTTCCCAGGACACTCCAAAGCAGAAAATACTCAAATGACCATCAGTTGACAAATGGACAGTGTGGTGTGCCTACACAGTGGAATGTAATTAGGCCACTAGAAACAATAATGAAGAATCGATAAATGTCATTAGGTGAATGACCCATGAAAACATACTGCATTAAAGCCACCATTCACAAAGATGATATACTGCGTGATTCCATTTATATGAAAACTTGAAAATAGACAAATTGATACATATAGACAGTATATTAGTGTTTTCCAGTTGAGGGGGAGGACATAAATTGGGATGGCCACTAATGACAATAAGTTTTCTTCTTAGAGTGATAAAAGTATTCAGAAAGCAGATGGTGACAGAACTGAAAACATTGCTGTTGGCATGTGCAATATAGCTCATAGAACTTGATTTTACTGCTTTGTCATGTATTTTGCTGATTACTTCTCTTGCTTGATTGTGGTGTTTCTAAGCCACATTCAGGCAATGCTTCAAAACGAAACAACAAGACTCTTAGCCTTCATAAGGCCAAAAGTAAACCAAAGCTGCCGAGACTACATCCCTTCAGCTGTCTCTGAACTCCCCAACAAGACCTGGCCCATTCTTTTATTGAAGCAGGGTCACTAACCTCATGGGTGGGGCAGGAGAATGGAAGTCAGAACTCACTTTTAGCTGAGAATCTTGCCCTTTGATTCACAGGTCTAGACTGTCACACACACAACAGATTCCTGTCATGATTTGTAATGCATCAAGCACACTGCTTTCAGTGTTTTGGTATGTAAAGCTGGCAAACACACATTGCATATTTATTCACTACTTTGGGTGCAGAGCAAGGAGGGGTCCTGAGGGATTAAAGTCATAGGCCCAAGTCACAGGCACGTGGCTCAGTGAGCTTGTTTACATTACAAAGAATAATTTTTTAGGTAAGACTTTAGTTATTTTGTCCATGTTCCAGACGTCACTCCTACAGCTGACAGTTGAAAATGTTGATAATATACTCTTACTACTCTCTCCCACCCTTTCTTATCTTCCAGCTCTGTTAACATCCCCTCGTCCCTTCCCAGGTTCACTTGGGGGTGTTGTGACTCATGTAGTTGAACCAGGGTGACTTCTTTTAACATAGGTGCCTATAATGCAGCACTCAAAAAAAAAAATAATGCCTCTTATTATAGTAGAACAAAGACCATTTAAAAGTGTATCCCCACTAGCTCCATGCATATGATACGTGTACTGTGATGCTGGGTGGTAGGATGGCATCACCAGTTTGGCTTGGCCTCATTTGGTAAAATTCCACATCTGCACCTGTCTTTGTCGTGGCCCAACTTTGGTGCCAGTGTCTTTCCCACTTTTCGTGCAATCATTTTGCTTTACTCAAAGCACTGACAGCCTGCATGCTGTGTGTTCAGGCTACAGCAGCGCTCACACAGGTGGGTGTGCTTGCTTTCACAGATGCCGTCATCATGAGCTGAGTATGCTGCTCCATCACACACTAGATGCAGATCTGAGTCCAGTCCTTGTCCAGGATCTGACTGTGTGTGAACAGCCCACAGATGTCTGATTGTGAAATGTTGCTTTGGGTTCAAAACCACTCAAATAACTAGGAGTGTCTGTCATGCAAGAGATAGTTCATTGAAAATTCAACCAAGTTATACATGCTTTGTGTGTGTGTACATTTGTATGCGTGCATGTGCTGTGGTATGCATGTGCATATGCGTCTACATGTTTCCTTGTGTGAGTATGTGCTTAACCAGGCCACTGTGCATGTGTGGAGGTCAGAGAACAACCTCCAGTATGAGTCCTCGTCTTCTGCTTTCAGGAAGCCTCTCTTGTTTGTTGTCTACCACTGTGTAGTCTAGCCTAGCTGGGGCTTGAATTTGCAACAATTCTTCTGTTTCTGCATCCTACCTTACTATAGGAGACAAGACTGCATTCTACAACATCCAGCCTTACCTGACCCCCAAGTTTTCACACATCTCGGTGCTTGGCCCCTGAGCTATCTCCCAGGCCCAACACATCACTTTGCAGTGAAAATGTCATGTTGATAATTTCATTTGAAACATGGGGATGATATGTGGAAATACACTAGAAAAGAATCATACAAGCTGGAAAATGTTTTAATAGGAGATTCAAATTTTCATAACAATCCTAATTGTTAAAATTATTACTAAAACGTTAAAAGGCACAAAATCCTTTACTAAGCATTTGCTCTTACTTTGTTCAGAAAATGTTCATTTACTGTTAAGAAAAAAATAGAGAAATTAGGTCTCTGACAGACAATCCAACGAACATTTTCAATGATCGCTCTTGTTTTTGCTAATTATGTTTATTTTGCTGTTCAATAAATACTTATTAATATTTAATAAACATTTAATGAACTAAAACCAATAAAAGGATTTAGTAGGCATACAAATATTTTATGTTTATATTTTAATAAGCATTTTATAATGTGAGTGCTTTCCTGTTTTCTGTGTTATGGTCTTTTTCTATTTTTATTTATTCTAAGAAAATTTCATTCACTGAAACAATATACATTTACTACATCCACCCTCTGCGTCCTGTCTCCAAGTCTTCCTAGTACCTCTCACACTGTCTACCTACTTCGTGTTTTCTTTTTCTTTATTTATTTCTTGTTCTGTTAGACAGGCTCTCATTGGGCCCAGACTGGCCTCAAGCTTGCTATGTAGCCAAGGATAACCTTTAATTCATGATCTTTTAGCCTAGGATGAACCACCACACCTGGTTTAGGTGGTGCTGAGGACTGAACCCGGGTGCCTACATGCTTGACAAGCTACGTCCCCAATTCTCTTCTATATTTTTCTTTAAAAAGCATGGTGATTGCCTCCCATATCTCTCTTTATGTCTTTCTACCTCATCTGTCTCCTTCTTTTCTTTTCTTCTCTCTTGCAAGATATTTTCATAATCCCCAGTCCTTCAGCTGTACACCTGATCATTTACCTAATGCACAATTTATGTCCAGGCTAGCAGTTAGCTGTAGGGAGAGTTCAATCCTTGATTCTATTTTTACTTTTCTAAAACTTCTTTGTCAAAATGAGCTACAGTTTAAGGATTAGATATACTCCATTTAATTTTTAATTCTTTGGGGGAAAAAGAGATTGAGAGCAATTGAAAGAATGTGGTCCTTTGATGAAAGAATTTTGCTTAGCTCTCTCAGAAAATATGTTTTGTTGGGATTAACTCTGGAAGGGGCATGTGCCCATTCCTCATGGGGAAGGAGAGGGGACAGATAGAATACACTTCAAATCTTATTTATAACTCAGTGTGAACACCTGGAGTCTATGCTTTCATTTGAGGGCATAGAAATTTTCAATTTCCAAATAACATCTGAAGCTCTTCCCAGTTTCCACTCACAATAGAAAAGCAGTTAATGCTAATTTCTTGCATGATTCTCTCCAAAGTCAGCCACATTCTCATCCACAAGGGTGTTAGAGGTTGTTTCAGAGCTATTTCTGAATGGAGAGCTTAAGTTGGGAGTTACACAAAGCCAACCGACTTTCAGCCCTTAACTGTCATTGTCTGAAGTTTGCAGCATGTGACAGGTGTCCTCTTCCTTGGACATGCTTAGGTCTTAGCTTCTTGTTGGAATGTTGTTTCTGTAATTCGACTCCCCCTTCTTCATTCTTATCATCCTGATGCCAGAAAAATACTCTCCTATATTGTTGTAATTCCAAAAATAAATTCACTTTGACATCTAGTGTGCTATGAAAATAAGTTATTTCCATTTTTTACTTCTGGGTTAAATAGGATATATCCCTCTAAAAACAGATATATTCTTCATTTCCATCTGGTTACACACTTAATTTAAAGCATCATTAATGCTACTTAGTACTGAGAATGTTATGTCTACTCTGCCCATTTGTAGGGACCACTGGGATTCCACTGCCTTCTCATTTGTGAGAAAATACTTCCACAGAACTTGGGCAAAAAGTATACTAATTTCCTAAGCTAAATCTCGTGAGAGCATAGTTTTAAGTTTTGCAATGATATTAAATTTCAGTAAGTTGACTACTTAAAGGAATGATCTTTTTAACTTTTTCGATTGCCAAGCCAGTTATTAGACATTGTTATGAAATTTTCAAGCACGTATGATTTAGTGAGTTCTCCTCCTGTCCCCGTCCCCTCCCAACCCTCTAACTGCCCCTCACTCTCTCCTCCTTTCTTTTCTTGGTCCATATGTCCTCTTGCCCCTCACATCCTTCCTCATCAACTCTTCACCCTCTTTTGGTCTCCTTTCTAGTTTGTTAATATTTTGCTTATTTTTATTTTATATGTATGTGTGTTTTGCCTGCATGTGGGTAAGTACAAACGTGTGTATGGTGTCTGTGGAGGCCAGAAAAGGGTGTTAGATCCCCTGGAAGTGGAGTTTGATGGTTGTTCAGTGCCATGTGGGTGGTAAGCACTAAACCCAGGTCCTCTGCAAGAGCAGTCGGTGCTCATAATTTCTAAGCCATCTCTCCAGCCCCTTTTCTAGTTTTTTAGACTGTATCTATTCTCTCTCTTGCTCTCTCTCTTTCTCGCTCTCTCTCTGTTTCACTCACATATATGTGCTATCTATCATTTATCTATCTACCATCTCTCTGTATTCTACACTAGACCACTCATGTGAGAGAACACGCAGTTTTTGTTTCTGCTTTTGACTCACCTTATTTACTACTGTACATTCCAGATCTACTTATTTTCATGAAAATTTCACAGTTTCTTTTTTTAAAGATACTGTATACATGTATACATGTATCTGGTTGTCATTATCCATTCATGTTGATGGGTGTCTAGGCTGGTTCCACTTCCTTGCTATCATAAACAGAGCATCAGGATGCAGGGATGTGGATGTCTGTCTGGTTGTAGATGTCTGTCTGGGGTAGCATATGGAGTCCGTTGGGTGTGTGCCCAGTGACAGCCTGTTATTTACTGGTAGGGCTACTGTTAACCAAAATGCATCACAGGTAAACATTACAGAGTTATTAACAGAATTGTGGGTCTTACTAACAGACAGATTAGCACCAGCAATGTCCATGGTGGTGAGAAGACTATGAAACACCATTTGTGTAACATAACCTAGTTTCTCAGATAAGACAAGTATCTATGTGTTTAATAACAAAAGTCAGTACAGAAACTTAGATAATCCCTTTAAAGCTCTGGATAATAAAACACATTGTTAAATACCCTTGCTTAATGAATGGAAATAAATTCATCTTCTAATTCAGATACTAACTTTTCTAATACTAGAGTTTATCTTCCAAATTACCCAAATGAGATCTGGGCATGGTTGCACAGGACTTTAATCCCAGCACTCAGGAAACAGAGGCATGTGGATCTCTGTGAGATGAAGGTCAAGTGGGTCTACATGGGAAGTTCCAACTGACAATCTTAACTTCAAATGTGTTCCCAGATCAGCAATGGCATGATTTATGTATTGAGGGACAGATCTTTACAAGGAAAGTAGAAATGAACGTGATAGGACATTGACTAGAGTTAATTTCCTTCATTTCAGTCCTGATTCTGGGAACCCAGAGTGTGATTTTTCCCAATTGCAGAAGGAATGTTTCTTCCAGTTCAGTTCCTGGGAATTCCTGCAGCTTTATCTTACCCGTGTGAGGGGAAAATGGCCTTCATTGAAAGCACAATATGAAAAGGCTCCAACTGATGTATCAGTCACTGGTGGGTCTTTAGAAGTTTCTGAAAGTCACATAATATCAACCAGTGAACCTTGGCTATCATTTATTTTATGGGTTATATAAATAAAAATCTTATATTACATAAGATTTATCAAATTTAAAAATGTGTTTCTCATCATCATAGAAGAGCATACAAATTCTCAACAGGATTTATGCCTTGTCACATTATTAACTGGCATGCTAATAAATCTTAGTGACATGTTTTAAAAACTGCCTTTTATCCAAAGTTAATTAAATGCTTTGCAATGATGACTTTTGTGTAAGTCTTTCTTTCTTTCTCTTTCTTTCTTTCTTTCTTTCTTTCTTTCTTTCTTTCTTTCTTTCTCTTTCTTTCTTTCGCTGGATCTTGAGTCAGAAAGTGAGCCCATGACAGGACTGAATCCCACACAGACATATAAAACTATTTAACCATTTGAAGAAAATTATGAGGTTCATATTTGTTTTCAGTTCATGGGAGAAGGCAAACTATGCATGTACACTTTAAAATTAAGTGACTCAATATCATATAAACAGAGTCCATATCCTTTCATCTTTAATATACTTTATTGAGCTTTTGTGTATTTCATATAGATCTTAATCAAATTTAGATGTTCCCCACCATCTGTAGCTCCTCGAATAATCCCCCTCATTGCTTTCTGTCATGTGTGTTAAGTCCTATCCAGTCAAACATTTGTACCAGGTGTCCCTTAGTGCAAGTTCCTTTGCTGGACTCTAGTCTGCGTATCTAGATCACTCCCTTAAAGAAGATCTACTCTCCCTCACCCCACAGCAAGCAGTTGCCAATAGTTCCTCAGTTGGGACTGGGGTCTGCTACTGATTTCGCCAGTTTTGTACTCGATTTTGTCTTTTCGAGTTGGCATGGCTCTTGTACATGCTGTCACCATTGTTACAAGTTCATATGAATAAGTTCCCAGAGGTCTGAAAGCCTCTGTTTCCTTATGTTCACGCACTAACCCTGGCTCTTACAGTCATTCCAATTCCTCTTTTACAATGGTTCATGAGCCATTGGTGGGTGAGGTTTAATATAGGATTCTTATCCACAGAATCATATTCTGACATCTCGTATTATCTAAAACTTAGCCAGCTGTGTTCTTCTATATGCATCACACTCTGTTGTGTGATGAGCTTTGCTGGTGAGATTTGATGGATGTATTAGTATTCTCTCTACCTCCTGTTCTGCTATGTTCCATGAGCCGTAGGTGTAGAGGTTCCATTGTAGATGTAACACTTAGGGCTGGCCATCCTTCAGACATATAATCTCTGTGTGTGACCACTTGTGGAAATCAGCAATGGATTCTTCCTGTTACAAAAAGAAGCTTCTTTGATGAGTGGTATTTGATATACTTATCTGTAAATATGTAGCATACAGTAAGAAATTTCATTTGTCTGGAGATACGACAAAGATGGAGTTTTCTCTAGGATTTATGTCCTCTCCAGCCATGTGTATTTGACTATATTTCAGTTCCACCCACGAGTTCCCTCTCATTGAGAGGGCTTTAAGTCCAATTAGACAGCTGTTGATTATCCCCTAGATAAAAGTGCCACTACTACACCAATACAGATAGTTTGCTGTGCCAGTTGTTGTGGTTATTTGGCCTTAGAGTTGGATTGAACCATTGATTGATTTTATCCCTTAGAAGTTTGTGTAGTATCCACTAGAACTATGGGAACTACTTCAGGGAGAAGTCTTCCAGGTCAATTCCAGCTCCATTGGTCTAAGCCCTGTGTCCGAATTATGTCCTGCCTTCAACAATAAGGTCTTACCTTCAAGTTCTGGGACATATGCAAGGATAGTGACAATAGCCTCTGTTATTTTGAGAGTTTCTTGGGAAATGCTGATTAAAAACTCACAGCGAGGTGTCTCCTGTCTAGCAATGTGATCTGTGTTATACAGCCTTCAGGTACACCCATGCACATACGTTCAGATATGGTATGTGTATTTTTCATGGGGTTTTTGATTAACACATTTCTCTCTGACTTTTTACTCCACATAAGCTTTATTTATCTCTCTTTCTTTAAAGTGAATTTCATTTTTTACTCTTGGGATGTATCAAAGATTTTCTACAGGATCTGTGTAAGAAGACCTGTACCCTAGGCACCCAGCCATGTGAAGCTTCATTTTTACTCTTGAGAACTATCAAAAGCATCTACTTAAGCTCTATCCTCCAGTATTTAAGAAAACATATATTATCCTAGGTGCCTGGAAAAGCAATGTTATTGAAGTCTATCATGAAACTCTACTGTCTATCCACAGATCCATTGCTATTTCTAGCAGACATGACAAGATGTTCCACCTCAGCACCCTGCATTTACAGCTCATCACCTTTTGGTTTGAAGCCGCTTTGACAAGTAGTAGCTTGAAGCTCCAGCCCAATGCCTCCCCTCAAGTCTCTATGGCCCTGCAGTCACTCAGCACAAGTAAATTCATCACAGTATTCTGAGAAGCACCCAAGCTTTCAGATCTGCTAAACACTCAATTATTTTTGAATGAATAAATGTGGAGGTCAACATACAAATTTCTTTCCTCACATATCTCAAGCCCTCACTGAGACAAGAGGATAATCTATAGGTTTGGAATCATGTGCTACCATCCTTAACCCCTGAATACTGTCTTGGTATTACATAAACACAAATTCTTAGTTTTTTTCAAAAGTTCTGCCTCCACTCAAATTCCCGATAGATAATCTCTTTATTTTCTTAACAGGTTCTCCATGGATTTGCCCATAGAATTAAGAAATTGGCATAATTGTTCCAGGTTATCAGCATAAGAGACAGAGTTTAAATGTGACCTTTTAGGTCACTCTTCCATGTAGTAAATAGCTTAAGAATATACCCTGATAGATCTAAGGGCTACCTCTACTTAGGCTTGTCAATATTAGATTAGTGATTACTATGGCCTAATGACAGAGAATTCTTCCAGAATTTACGCTTGAGCTTTAGAGATGCCTTTCAAAAAGGGAAGAACTGCTGACTGGTTAGGATTCTGTTAGTCAAGAGAAATGACAGAGCATTCATGGTCGGCCTTACATTCATCCATCCAGATCTTGACTTTATAGCATTAAGGCTGGTTTGAGAAATACTGAGAGAGTAGGGTTATCTCCGTGTCCTTGTTCCTTGGATTTGTAGTCAGCATTAATCACTAGATTCTCAGACTTCAGAACCCGTGCCCTATGCTAAGGCTATCGACTCCTCATGAAGAAATTCCGGCATTCTTATTGTGAACCTGTCAGAGAATATATGCCGTACTTTGCCTAATGCTCTTTCTTGATATGCTCCTCCTGCTTCCCAGTCCACCTTGCTTCTTGGCCTCTTTCATGATCAAGTATTGTACTTTGGTTTCTTGTGCTAATTCCTGTTCACTCATTGCTGTTGATAATGTACTTTTCCAAGCCTCTAACTCTGTGCCTCCATATACATTCAATTCATATTGCTTGCTATCCTCTCTGTCCTTGATTCTGAGTTCTGGTCCAGTTCAATATAGCCATTCAGCTAAATGTTCAGTGGCATCCCTTACATGGAATCAGTTCTAACGAGTTCTTCTTTTGCATGCCTGTACTCAATTTTGTCTGTGGTGCATGATATTGCCTTACATCCTATTTATTAACCCTGGTAGCATTCTCAGTGCCGTCTTCATTCCCAGGGGACCTGTTGCTCTCCACACACATGGTCAGTTCCATTGCTGAACTGGTACAAAGCTGTGCTCACTCCTTTTCTTTAGCGCAGGCCAATATTGTCCTTCAAGTTTTACCAATTTCTTGGTTGACATCTCTCCTTCACTATGATTACTTTCTTTGTACTGTCCTGCCTCTTCTCTGGTACCTGTCTTCCACCGAACACACATCTGAGCATCTTTGCTGAAAAGATGCATTTCAAATGCAGCTCTCATCTTGCTCAAAACTTTCCTACATCATACCATGCATGCAGGGTTACCCAGCCTCCTGCGGGCCCTGATCCTGATGAATCCTATCCATGGGGTCATTTCTTCTACCATGTGCTGTCTCCATTCACTACTTCATTCTGCTCTAAATGGATCTCCTCTCTTAGAGTAAAACCTATTTGTCCTTCCAAAGCTAGCTCGAGTCTCTTCCTGGGAACACACCTTCAGAGTTTGCAGCATGCTTCAAACATGCTTCACTGCTTTAGCTACTGACACCTACAATGTGCTTTTCTCCAGGGGCTGTCCAGGAAAGTCATTTCTGGCACTAACAGGACCTTGAAACATTTATTAGTCTTTTTTGATTCATCATATTGCTAACAAATAAGCAGAGATCAAGTGACATCTGCAGACTGAGGAAAGTGTTAAGCCAAGTGGCTGGTTCCCTTGTCACATTAAACTATTGCATCTGATGTCCTCTCCTAGAAAGATGATGAGAAGCAAAGGTCTATCTCGATGCCTATCGTGGAATAGGCACTCAGTAAAAGCTTGCTATACTGAAAGCCTTTCTAAATAGAAGGAAAGATCTCAGTTCAAGTCGAATAGAGATAGAAAATGTTTGTAAGTCCTTTGTGCACCATTTTGTCCTTGCTTTACCCAAAATGCTCGCTCTGGCATTGCTCTTTGCTCTTTTGTTTCTTTGATGTTTTTTTCCTTCTTGCCTTCCATCCTCCCTTCCTTCCTTCCTTCTTGTTTTTCTGTTTTCTTTGAGTTTGGGTTCCTCTATGTTGCCCCCATAGTTGTGAACTCCTGGACTCCAAGGAGCTTTCAAGTTGCTGGGAGTGCAAACAAGTGCCACCAGATCTGACTTCTTGAATTCTTTAACAGAAGATACTTCTGCATTTCCATGTTCCTCTTTTCAGTGGTCCTGCACTCACTTTTGTGGGTTGCTGGAGAGGACCTCACACACGCTAGGTAGGAATTCACATACTCCCTCATTTTTGCCATAGTCGTAAAAAGTGCTTTACATCATTTCTCAGCTGTGTGAGTCTCTGTTCACTGGACACATTCTGTGTGTTGGTATATAACCTCAGTCACAGAGCTGCTCTGAGGTCGGCTTCCCTGCGCTTGCTCTACCCTGGGTCTTTCCTTTTGCCCTTTTCAGAGTTTTTCATTAATCACCTGCTGTCTTCAACTGTAAGCCAATTCACCCATGTTGCCAACTTTTGAACATAACTGCCTTCTCCTCCGCGATTCCCAGCTGGCCTGTAACTGGCTATGTAGGCCTCCGTCTTACAGAGATCCACCTTCCTCTGCCTCCCAAGTGCTGGGATTAAAGCATGTACCCTGACACCTGGCTCTTAGTGTTATAGTTCTAATTTCAAAATTTATGGTTTGTTGATAAAGAGCTATTGGAAAATTACTGATTTCCAGGGACTCTTTTACATCTTTTCTGGGGTAGAATGCCTGCATGGTATATATAGGACCTTGGATTTACCCGGTTCCAAAATTTAGAATTTTTAACAGAAATCTTTTTTTTTTTTTTTTTTTTTTTTTTTTTATTTTAGTACCTAGGACAAAAATTCCTAGATCAAAGGCCATGGGGTGCTTGGGACTTCACAGAGCCTGTGGATTTTATGGTGGGCGGGTAAGGAAACATACAAAAACAGACACATGGGCACTTTTTTTTAATGCTATTGAATGGCTTCTTGATACAAAAGTTTGTGAATCAATAATTTACTAATGAAGGAAGCTAGAGTGTGATGTGGTAGTGGTCTGTTAAAGTCTGTGTTTCTAGTAGGTGGAGAACGAACGCTGCTCTGTGATGGTCAACCTTGAATCTGATCTGTAAGAGGCCACCACAGCAGGAAGGCGTATGTTTCCCTGAGAGGTTATCTCTTTCATCCGCACGGCAGTTAACTGGTATTTTAGTACCCCTGAAAGCAGATCACTGCAGCTCTAAGTCTCCGTGGAAGGAGTCAGGTCTGTGCTCCACAGTTACAATCTAAGCTCAAGGATGCTGAGAAGCACTCAGCAAGCTCCACTCCTCGCAGAACTGCAGGAAGATTCTCATGGATTAAGTTGCCAGATGTGTGTCACAGATAATTACTCGGAAAGAAAACAGAACCTGCTTGGGTGAAATTACGGTGAGAGCTGACAGGGAGTGCAGCGAAGGCTTAAGTATATTAACCTCTGCTCAATTCTAGACTCACGGCCAACACCCTGAACACCCGATTTTCACATGTTCAGAGTTCGGGGCCTCCCCTCCCCAGGCTCGCAGGCCTCAAACAATGCAAACTTTACTGTGTGCCTAGAGAAAAGCCACGTGACTGAGGAAACACCGTAGTGATTTAGAAAGGACAAATGGAAAAGAATGCCTGCCTGGAACTCAGCCCCATGAGCCTTCCAACTTCTTAGTTGTATTCTGATGTGCTATTTCTGTTTAAAATTCGGTTTCCTATTGGTTTCCAAGTCAACACCGAAACTTTCCTGTTGCCGTCGGTTTTCCACATATGATGCATCTGTGCGCTAACAAGTAGAGCCTTCTCCAACAAAGGAGATTTCAGGAATGTCGAGCCGATATCTAAGAATAACATATTACTTCATGTTAATGAGACGAAATGATTTCCTAATAACTTCAACAAGTTTTGAGTCATAATGTTATTATTCTCTCCTCCAAAATGTAGAATTATACAATAGAATTCTCTATATAATTCTTACATACTATTTACTCTTAATATTGTGTGATTAACCCTTGTGCATTTTGGCCCTGTCGAATAATTTGTTTCACAATGCCTGGACATAGAGACATTCCTCTATTGTCCCCTTCTGTTAAAATTATTCATAACTTTCCATTACTAAGTAAGCTTATCTTTGATTCTGCTGCTGAGTTGATTCCCATGATAAATGTGATGAGAGTGACCCTACTTAAAGTTCATTATGAATAAATCACAACAGAATCTAAGGGCATTGTTTGTTGGTAATAATGATACAAATATCATATGCTTTTAAAGGGTCTCTCTTGTTTAACTTGGGTATTTGTCAGTTCAGACTTGTTCTTGGCAGAAACTCTTTTCCACAGCTTAAGTTGTGCACAATATTAGGACAAGTCCAAGGTGGCAGTGAAAGTTAGTTGTCTGATGCCCTCTGAAAGTTTCTACTGCACCAAAATCCAGTTTGTACTGCAGTCAGTTTATTGATCATGAGTGCATAATCGGTGCTCTTCTTCCTATGCAGACCATTAGCCTGCAGAAATGTTTTTCTTTCTTTTTGTCTCTTTAGAAGCCTTCTAGTTCCAGCAGGAAGTCCATTAGGTTCTGGGTTTACTTTGTCATCTGTTTATTTTGATGTTTCATTCTTCTTTGTTAATCATTGTAGCATGTGTCTGCACACATGGAAGACCTTTGTTACACATGTGCCATCTTGATAGCAATGAAATTAAATTTCCTTTAAAATGATCTTGGATGGGGATAAAGACATGGCGCAGTGGTTAAGACCACTGCAGAGTATCTATGCTGACGCCCAGCACCCACACTGTGGCTAACAACTGTCTATAACTCCAGTTCCGGGGGACCTGATGTCTTCTTCTGACGCCCGTGGCATCGCGTGACATGGATGCACTTACACATGTGCAGGCAGTGCACTCATACATGTAAAAATAAAAAGAATAAAATATTTTTAAAGGTGATTTAGGAGATTTTTTAATATATGTGATATCAGGAATAGTTACCATGTTTGTGTGGCTTTCACAGAACCAAAAGACCCAATCTAGCCAGTAATGCTAAGGGCCTACCACAGAAACTTTAAAAGGCTCTTATAGCATAACAGATATTCCAGAGAAAAAGGAAGTAAAAGAAGGAAAATGAAAATTAATGCTTAGGACACCTTAATATTTTGATAAGAAACAGTAAGGAATAAGAACTCTATAAATCTGTATACTTTCAGGCATCCATATAATCTGAATACACACACACACACACACACACACACAGATACATAAACAAGCACACAGAATATCCAAATGTGCACACAGGAAAACAATAGCAAAATATTCAGAATGAACAGAGTCAAAAGAAGGAGTATAACGTTGACTACTGTTTTCTAGAAAGTTGACTAACTTTTAGAACTAAATCTGACAATATATACTCAATAAATATCTGTTGTGGATAAATAAATGAATTAACATATTAAAGAACAAAAGTCTTCTGAGTTAAAAGATTTAAGTGGTCAAAGCAAATAAATCCAATGTCCTGAAGCCTTCACTTTTCATGTGTCCTTAACATGGCCGTGTAGAATCTGTGTTTCATCTTACAGAATTCAATTTTTCCTTGGAGCAAGCACAGAGATTAGCTCAAGTATGTACTATGCTGTGCATCTAAGATTTATCCATTTGGCAATTTTTCATGATGTTGTTTCCCACCCCACCTAACATTCTTTCTGTCCTGTTTATATCTTACCTCAAATTCCTCCAGGCACATCCCAAGACCTATGCTCCAAGTTTTGGATTATCTACCTTTCTTGTCCCTGAGAGCTACAGAGTGAAGAGACACCTTCTCTCAGGGACAAGTGATGCTTCTCCACATAACACAGAGTGTTACTGTACCAGAGGGAGTTAAATTGCTGATCTTCCATTTCTTAGAGAGTTTCCCATTCTCATTTGTGCCTAAATGAGAAGTGGGATTACTTCAATGTCCCTTGCAGGTTGGTTGAAAGCCAGATAAGCTCTGATAAACAGTTTTCATTTTTGAAATCTGTATCTTGTATATTTATTTCCCTCCTTACTGGACTCTCATGAATGAATTAGCACACACCCACTTCTTGATGGTTGATGGTTTCTGTGAAATCTGTTTCTAGCATCTGCCTGCATGTCTGTCTCAGGGCAGTTGAACTTGGAATGTGTTTCTTATAGCATTTGGACACTCCAAGATCATATTTCTTTTGAGCACCTAGAGAGATGGTAGAAGGAAATGAAGCACACAGCTTCTAGCTGGAGCTCCACGGTAAGAGGGAAGATGTCTAGATCCCAGCTACTGGGTATCAGCTACACTGCCTCAGGAAAGGTGACAAGCTTTGGCAAGTGTCACAGTCCTAAGCTACAGCGACTAAGGATACAAGCAGAAGCCACCTGACTTGATATCTTAAAAGATTCACCAAGGGAATCCATACAAAAATTTTAGCTCAGCTTCTAGAACAAACTTTTTCATTTTGAGATAAGTTCCTTTTTCTGTAGCCCAGGGTAGCCCCTAACTTCCTGTCTCACTGTGTAACCCAAGTTTATCTTGAATTCAAGCATTCCTTTGCCTCTGCCTCCTTTGTTGTGATTACAGGTGTGATCGGTGTGCCAGACTGTAGATCAAACGTATTTTGATCGGTAATTTTTAGATTTAAATTTCACCGTCGTCAGGGTTCCTAATTTGGTGTTTGGTTCTCGGCAGCATTTTGAGGTCTTGTGACCTCTGCTTCATTGCTTGCTCCCCTCACTGCAGCTTCAGAGAATCCTTGGAGCTCTTGGATCCTGGTGACATAACCCTGATGTGCTCCTCTGTGCTTTTCCTTGGACACAGTTTTTTCACATCACAGAAATTAGCTGAAGCAGGCTGCCGCTCACATCCACTGAACTCTAGGGTTGATAAAATGATAGAAAGTCACTATGACTAGATCTTCCTTTTCAAATGCTTTGGAAGCGCTTATCTGATCATGGTGTATAACCGAATGTAGCTGAAGTGCCATCATGCTTGGTAGACACTGGTGATGTTGGAAGCAGAAAAGGCATCAGGACAGTCTGAAGGTAGAAATGAAGGCCAATTTCCAGCAAAGTGTGGGCATAAGTATATTAGTGTGTGTGGAGAATAAAGAGGGAGGGAGGACCCCTGAACAATTCTGGGAAATAGTTTCTAAGACTGCTGAGTGGCTGAGGGATCTACCTGTGGCTCAGTAATGTGGATAGGGAAATGCCAGGGGCTTTGAAACACAGGTGTTGATGACCCAGGTTGCAATGGTCAGCTTTCCTGAGAGCCTCCACAGTCTTAGAACGCATTTGAGAATTCAGTGCTGTAACCACTTCACTCCACTACTTTTCTAGTAGTGGGCAGAGAAAATCCCCAGAACAGGGTAATTTAAAGTAATTAAGATGCTTAAAAGAAAATATCAAAGAGGCAAAACTCTCAAAATCAAACAAGACAGTTTTAGAGAATTGGGTGTAACTCACCTGATCTCTCTCATGTCTACATGCAAGAGCACACAGGCCATATTTTATTTCTTTACCAGATCCTGAGCTACCACTCTGTGTTTCAGCCCCTCTACCTTAATCTCTTGAAAGCAGTCAGTTCCTTCCAGGATTTGGTTCTCTGGCCTGAAACATAACAGAAAGTTGGTAAATTCTGAAGAAATGAATCCACAAAATCATACTCTGAATTTAGACATTGAATTGTACAATTTGGAACTTCCTAATTTATGTTCCTGATACAATAAACAGTTTTTCTTGACTTGTATTTATTTCTTTTGACTATGTTCCATTCTGTAAATTACTGAGTAGCCATTCTCAAGGCAATAGGGCCCCAATATATTGTCTGGTGAAATCATGGTCAGGATTAAGTTCTGGATCACATCTTAAAGTAACCAACATCAGGGTACTCATATAAGCATCTTGCCCATTTGTAAGCTTGCAAATCTACACCAAATCATTTTTCTGTTATACAAGGAGCTCATTCTGTTTGGAATGAAGAATATTTACAATTTTAAGACAGCAAAATGTTGTGGAGTAGTTTAGTTTTGCCCTTTGAAACAGGGTTTTTCTTCATAGCACAGACTGGCTACAAATGTGCCATCTTCCCACTTCCATCTCCTGAATGTTATAATTTCAAGTATGAAATCCTTCACACACTCACTTTTACACAGCTCTCCCCGGAATATATCTGAAACATTTTAATATTTCTGAAGCAAAATATAATAATAGTGATCATATCAGTACATATATACCTATATAATGTGCAACCTCAGCTCAGTTTAAGCTGTATGTTTCTAGCTAAGTGCAGGACAGTTTTAAGGACCAAATAGGGTTAAGGAGACTTGAATCTCAGGCTTAAATTTTCTCCTTTTAAAGATTTATTTTTTAAAAATTATATATATATATATATATATATATATATATATATATATATTATATGTGTGTATGTGTCCTTTCCTACATGTATATATGTGCACCACATGAATGCTTGTTACCCATAGAGGCCAGAAGAGGGCATCAGATACCCTGGAGTACCCCCTGAGTATCAAGTGCTGGGAACTAAACATGGGTCCTTTGAAAGATCACCCTTTGCTCTTAACAGCTGAGTCATCTCTCCAGCCCCTTTTAAATATTTTTTATATTGCATTTTAATTTAATTTGTAGTATGTGTGTATCTGTGTGTGTGCATGCCGTAGTGCCCATGTGAAGGTCTGAGGACAGCTTGGGGGAGTCAAGTCAGTTCTCTACCATCATGTGGGTCCTACATATTAACTTCAGGTCAATGCCTTTTTCTAGGATCAGTGTTTCTTCATTATATCAGATCCACTGCCATTTTTCTAAAAGAAATATTATGTTCTTCTTATGCTCCCTGACATAAAGCTCTGAAATAAATTTGCCTAACTAGGTGAACAATGTTGTTTTACAGAAGTCAGTGCAGTGTTCCACATGTATAAAGTAGAAACAAAAACACCATACAGTAAATGACTGCATGTAACCACATGCACATGCCGAGACTCTGCCCTCCAGAAAACACCCTGACATAGCATAGCCCTCCATGCACACATATGTTTGGAAGCCTTGGCCAAGCTGCTGCGGAAAACAGAGTGATAGAGTTGCTACCAAAGAGCCCGGTAACTCCTGGTAACCTTTTCTGAGATATTCTGCTAGTTTTTAAAATGCAGGACTTGTTTTCCTGGGAAATTTGGTATTTGTTAGATCAATGAAACAACTTTGGATTAACTAGAAAATGGATACAGTTCTAAATTCAGATAATTACAGCCTGGTAGTGTTGCCGCCACCCCTTCCCCAGCAGTACCGATGCCATGTACCATGGAGCATTTTGCCTTCTCATACCCTGCTGCCACCTCTTGTCCTTGGCCTATTCTACTCTATGTCAGCCCCTAATTGTGCTGAACCAGAAGCACTGCTCTATTTTGGCTGATGGATCTCAGTCTCCCAGGAAAGCCGTGGACCTTTTTGAAGTCTGGATCAGGAATGTTCCGCCAGTGGTCTATGGGTTGATAACTTGGTTTCTGGGATGGTTGTACTGGGACTTTTAAGAGGTAGGGCCCTTGTGTTGTTGGGGCATGCTTCCAGAGGGACTGTGAGACAATGTCCATCTTCTCTGTCCATGTGTCATAGTTTCATTTCTTCTTGCTGTTATGAATTAACAAACCCTGACAAAAGCAATTTAAGGTAGTAAGGGCATATTGGCCGGGAATTGTAGTTTACAATCTATCATGGCTGGTTAGTCAAGGCTGCAGGAACACAATGCAGCTGGTCACAACCACAGTCAAGAGCAGAGAGTGTGTGCATACATGCCTGTGCTCAGCTCTGTTTCTCAAACCTTGTCTAGTTCAAGATCACCTGTCTAGGGAATGACGCCATCCACAGTGGGTACATCTTCCCACCTCAGTCTATGTCATAAAGACCATGCTCTACAGAATTCTCACAGGCCAGCCTGAGCTAGACAATACTTCACTGAGCCTTCTCAGTGTGTCAAGTGGACAACCAAAATCATGACACCACCCCCCTCTTTCTCTCTCTTTCCTCCCTCCCTGCTTTCTGACTAGAGTTGAGGCAGTTCATTCTAATCCACACTCCTATCTATTGTCTTGTTCTGCGCTCACTGGAGGCCCAAGTCAATGATCTGCCTGATCATGAATTGAACTTTCAGAACTCCAGCCAGCCTGAATCAAAAATAGTCTTTGTTGGATATTTCATTATAATGATATAATGATATGAATCTGCTTAACACTTGATCTCATCCTTCCAGTCACCACCTTCTTGCCTCATGTGTGTGTGAATGGCATAACTGAAGCAGGACAAGGTGCCAAATGAGCTATTTGCTGATTATGAAACAAAAGAGGTGGATTCTACCTAACGGGCATTCTAATGTCCGTCTATCAGGTTTGTCACTGCACATGCTGTGACCCTATGAATCTGATAGTATCAATTTTCTCAGTTTTATCAGTTTTGAGTTTTTGTCTCCCTCTCTGAGATTGCTTAATTCCTGGCATTATCTGCTCCAAAATTTTGGAGTTAAAGTTGTTTGTTATTTTTGCTTAGTGCTTTTGGGACTCTTTCTATGTATCCTCAACTCATTTTGAGCTTATGATCCTCCTGATTGCATCTCAGGAGGGCTGGGGCACACACAGATATGCACACACACACACACAGATAGAGACCCAGACATACCCAGAGATACACAGACTCACCTAGACATACCTTACCTTGAGGCTGTGATAAAGTTCAAAAACCCCATCCTCTTTCTCCTGAGACACAGTAACCTATAAGATACTATTTGTTTCTCTTTAGAATTTCTTTGGTGATCAGCCCATAACCAAAATTTCTTCAAAAATTACATTTTTGCTTGTCTTTTTTGGTTGTCCCATTCTAACTCCTGTTACTCTTGGACTGGCTCTCTGAGAAGCCATCTTTTATACCTCTCCCCCACCTTTGATTCAGGAACTACTTTTCAAAATTATCAAATTTATTATTTTTATTTTATGTGTATGAGTGTTTTGCCTGCATGTGTATAAGTTCATGTGATGCCTGCAGAGATCTGAAGAAGGTGTTGGATCCCCAGGAACTGGAGCTATGGATGGTTGTTAACCTCTTTATGGATTCTGGGATTTAAACCCAGGTCCTCTGCAAGAGCAGTCAGTGCTCTTAACCGTTGAGCATTTTGACTGCAAATTAGAAAAGATCAGAGTCAAATTAACTCAAGTGCAGGGTGCAGGGATTGTTACAGTCATATAGCATATAATCTTGTGGATATTGACGTAAAACAGTTAATGGCATGCAGAATCACACAGAGTTTGTGAAGGAAAGAGTTTCCGAGCTTCCACATGCACTTCAGGTTAAACACAAAAATCAAAATATTTAGAGCTAGGACTAAAACATGGGAGACAGCATGTGGTGTTTATCTTTCTGGTTTTGAGTTACCTCACTCAGTAGAATTTTCAAGTTCTAACCATTTACCTGCAAACTTCGTTTTCCCTTAGAGAGGAGTAATATTCCACTGTGTATGTGTACCACATTAACAATACCCATTCTTCTGCTGATGGATCTCCAAGATGGTTCCGTTTCCTAGCTCATGTGACTAGAGTGGCGATGAACAGAGGTGTGCACCTATCTTCATAGTAGGCTATCAAGTCTTGTCAGCCGAGGCCCAGGAATCATAGAACTGGGTCATATGGGCGATCTAGTTCTAGTATTTGTTTTGGTTTTTGAGAAACCTCCAGACTGACTCTCACAGTCGCTGCCCTAATTCACACTCATAATAGCAGTGGACGGCAGCCTCCTGTTCCCCACATCCACATGAGCATTTGTATTCCTGATTCTGACCATTCTGACTAGAGTGAGAAAGAATCTTAAAGTAGTTTTAATCTGCACTTCCCTGATAGCTAAGGACATTGAACCAGAGTTTACTAGCCATATGTATTTCTTCTTTTGAGAATTTCCTGTTTGATTCCATATCCCATTTTAAAAATTGGGTTGTTTGTTTTCTTTATTGTAATTTTAATTCTTTTTGTATTCTAGACACTAACCACCTGCTAGACATACAGCTGGCAAAGATATTCTTCTATTCTGTGGGATACCTCATCACTCTGTTGACTGTTTCCTTGACTGTACAGAAGTTTTTTATTTGTTTCGTGAGATCTCATTTGTTAACTATTAGTCTTTTTTCTTGATCTGCTGGGGTCCTATTTGGAAGGTACTTAACCTTTGCCCATAAGTTAAAGTACACACCCCTATTGTTTTCTCCAGCAGTTTCAGGGAATCAAGTCTTAAGTCCATGTCTTTGATTCATTTGTAGCTTCATGCAAAGTGAGAGATAAGGATATATTTTCATTTTTGTGCATGTTGAGAGCAAAGTTTCCCAGTAATATTTGTTAAACGTATTTTCTTTCTCCAACGTGCCTTTTGGCATTGTTGTCAAAGATTAGGTAGCTGTTGTATGGAGTTATTTCTCGGTCCTCTATTCTATTCCATCGGCCTGTATATCTGTGTTTGTGCCAGGGTCATGCTGTTTTTATTACTATAAGTCCACAGTATAATTTGAAATCAGGAGTGGTGACAGATTCTGCAGCCTTCTTTTTATTCAGGATTGTTTGGGCTATTTTTGGTGTTTTGTGACTGCATATAAATTTTGAGGTTTTCTTTATGTCTATAAAGAATAGTCTTGGTAATTTAACTGGATTTGAATTGAATATGTAAATGGTTTCAAAGTTGACCCTTTCCACAGTTTTGAGTCTTTTGTTACATGGACATCGGAAGTGTTTCCATCTTCTGGTATCTTCCTCAATTTATTTCTGTCTTAAATTTTTCATTGATGAAGTCTTTCCTTTCCTTAATTAGGTTTATCCTCAGTTTTGTTTGTCTGTTTCCTATTGTGATTGGGGCTGTTTTGCTATTTCGTTTTAGTATGTTTTTTGTTGGTATATAGTCATCCTGCTAATTTTCGTTAATTATATCCTGTCACTTTGTTGAAACATAAATGGGTTATTGATGGGAGGGGAGATTGTTGAATATAGGTTAAATGAAGGTAGAGAGGGGAATACTGTTAACAGAAGAATTCTAGCAGGTATGAACTAGTTTATTGACAGCATTGGCAGAGCCATCATCAGTACAGGAGAGAGGGAGGTGTGACTGGGCAGGTGGAGGAGATGTGTTCTAATGAGGTACACCCCTTAGCCACTCCACTGGGGATCCCTGCGGTAGGAATGCCCTTCCCAGGTTTCATTCACTCAGAATGCTGAGCCATCATCTTGGAGAGGTAGGTTCTCTTTAGCCAAGGACAACCTCAGAAAGGTTTCCCAAATGAGCTCTTACACAGCCTTCAGGATAGCGTCAGTGTTCAGATTTGCAGTGATTGTCTGGGGCCACAGCATCCATCAGCACAAATTCAGATCAAATAGCTTTCCCCATTTCAGTTGCTTTTAGCTCTGCTTTGCTACCGGCTTTGGAAGAAAGGAGTGACAAAATCAATATGAAACTAAAATCTCCAGGAAGACTTTTCGTTCTCTGAGAATAGGAGGGATCCATGCTGACTGTCCACTCAGCAAGTACTTCTGCATTGCTGCTTCTGAAGAGGGCATAAGAGCAATATTGATCTCTTAGAAGCAACTCCAGGTGGGAAATATGGTTGCTATGTGGTATAATTCAGTTGCCTAGTGTATCAAGGCCTTGAGTTCCATCCCCAGAATAGGAATCTATCTATCATCTATCTATCTTCTATATCTCTATATCGATATCTATCTATCTATCTATCTATCTATCTATCTATCTATCTATGTCTTACAGAGAGTCATAAACTAACTAACTTTGGAAATGCAAACTGATTTTTGTAATATGCTTCAAAGGTTGGACTTACCTAAAATTTCTAGAAACTTGTCAGATGGAAACAGTATTCTGTCACAATGACCAAAATCTTCTCGCTACACTAATCACTCTGTAACAGCTCACTGCAGTTAAATCCACCTAAGTCAAAGCATAACTTCCTGCTTCAGAGATGAAAAGTCTTTAATCTTCCATTTTAAATAGTCTCTGGTTCTTGCCCCTTTAAAGTGCACTAATGCATATGTTTGCTCCTTTGAAAATGTAAAGTTAAATGTTTGCTTTAAGTACATTATAATTCCCTTTGCCATCATTTTAGGATGGCACTTAAAGAAATAATTGCAACATTCCATATGGTAGAAAAGCCATGAACAAGACTCGTTGTATAAACATCTTCCTGTATGGCACTCGCATTAGCGAATCATGACTGTAAAAACAACACTCAATCATAGTGCCAGAGTCTGGGCACTGTTTTCAAAATGGTAGCTGAGGTTTAAATTCCTGTGAACACAAAAGAATCACCTTGAATGATGCCTCTATGGAGTCATGTTTTAAATTTCATTCTCCATCATTTTACTCCCAAGAAAGATGAGAAATAAGTTTATGGAATATGTCAACAATCACAGCCAAGGCGGCTCCCATGCACTCTGAGCTAGCTCTCTGCATGCCAGAGAACCCTTTCTGACCAGCGGAAACAGAAGAAAGCTGATAATGTACAAGCTGTTTGCAGATTCTTCCAGAGTTTTATGCTACATTCTCCTTGTTGTTTTTCCCTTTTTCATGTCATATCACCAAATTTTAAAAGTTAGTCAGTAAAAAATGTATGTTCAATTAAATTAATCATGTTAGAGAGCTGCACAGAAATCCAAGGGGAAATGTACTTCACTACATGCACAGGATTGATTTTGCATGTAGGTCCATATGTATGTATGCAGGTACGTCTATCTGTCTGTACCTATCTTATCTATGTCTGTCTCTCTGTCTGTATCTATATCTGTTTATCTGTATGGATTTATATATCTATTAACTCTCTATGTACCTGTCAGCCTGTCATCTATCTATCTATCATTTATCTATCTATCATCTTTATCATCCTCTCAGTTGACTAGCAGTCTGTAATTGCGACCTTAAGCATTTTATATAACTTGCAAAGCATTATATTTCTTAATGGAAAAATTTAGTTTTAAATAAATGTTTCTAAGGTATTATACGTCTTAAATATATCGCTTTATACTGTTTTCATGTTTCTCTTGTCTTATAAAATTAGACACCAAAATGTATAAAGTAGAGAAGCAAGAATGAAATTTCCTCTGCCTCGTCAGGCTGCTTTCAGTTCTCCCTCATTTGCCTCTTTCCTGTTTGCTTCTTCCTTTTTAGTCGTTCTCTTTATAAAGATTATATTGATCGTGATTGTGTAAAAAGATTGTATTGTCTGTGCTTGGAGTCAGAGAAGCAAACAACTTACTGTCCATGTGCAAAATGGCTCATCACCAGGGGAAGAGACATTCCCTGCAGTGCAACTTTTTATCATGATTATAGCTTGTTGTAGTGGACATCTGTTATTTATACCCTTTCTTCTGATAAGAAAATTTGAAATTATTTTATGAGATATCCTTCTTGGTTTAAGGCTGCAGGTTTAATTGGGGGTGTCACCTATCACCAACCCTGGGTAGGTTCCATTTTCCTGGCAACAGTAATTGGCACACAACCAAATCAAGTGACAGAGCATAGAGAGAAAGGGGCTTAGGAAAAGATGTCAGTGATGCTGCTTAACTGAATCAAGAGGCAGATTTTGCTTGGAGCTACAATTCTCCCATGGCTTTGTTCTCAATGTCTTTCTCTGACACTGATGGGAGACATTAGATGCTGTTTCTCCTGCAGGAAGCTACCTCAGAAAGATAAAAGTAATAGAGAGGACCATGTCCCCTTCACCCAGTT
Source organism: Eospalax fontanierii (assembly GCA_035773235.1). Taxonomy (NCBI): domain Eukaryota; kingdom Metazoa; phylum Chordata; class Mammalia; order Rodentia; family Spalacidae; genus Eospalax; species Eospalax fontanierii. The sequence goes on along the minus strand of CM069548.1, from coordinate 40,342,358 downwards.
TTCCCCAGGGATTGCATCTTAAACAATTAAGATTTGATACTCAAAAACTAAAACAAAAAGCAAGCAACAAACCAACACTGGCACAATCTGTGGACGTATGTGCTCTTACATATGTGAAAAGTCATATGACCACTATAGCAATCAAGTGGGAAGACATCACACTGCCAAGTGAACTGGATTATCCCTTAGGATGGATATCCAAAGAGGACCTAGAAATGACAATAAACTGAGAAAAAAAACCTCAAAATACCAGAAACACCATTAACATCAAAAACCTAACCCCCACGAAAATGTGTCTATCTGTAATCAAATCACTAAGAAATGAGAAGCCTAGAAAACAGACAATTTCTTGAACTTACGGATTTTTTTCCAGTCAGCCATCACAGAGAATAACTCAATGCTTCTTCCTTCTGCCAGTAAATTTCAAGTAGAAGGCTCAGCAGTGCAGCAACTTGGGAAGCAGAAGCTAGGATATATCCCATGTCATCAAAGAATCATGGCCTTTGATGCTTAGGTTGAAAATATCACACACACAAAAGTAGACTCCTCAGTTATTCTCATTACTTTCAGTAAGAAAACCTCATATGGTAATCAAGGACCCAGATCCATTCACTCCCTCAGGAGGAGGGCAAGGTGGGGTCCTGTAGGATCAAGGCCTAGTGCCCAGATCAAAAGGGGAGCATATGGCTTGTTTTCATTATGGAGTAGTTTTTTGGCTCAAGGTTAAGCAAAAGTTATTAGTTCAGAATCTATCCATATTGTAAGACATTTCCATAATGGATTTCTAACATAGCTGCAAAAAGAGGCTTCTTTGATGAGGAAGTAAGAGCTGAACTTATATGCAGGCATAACGCTGAGTATTTAGAATATAGTTAGAAACAATATTGATTTAGGAAAACGGCAGTAGTAGATTCCGCTCTAGAATCTGTGACCTCTCTAGCAACAAGTGGTTGGTTAGGTTTATAGTGCTAAGGATTTTTACTAGCAGAGTATTCTTTTGATATAAGGTGAGACGTCTAATTTTCTAGCAATTGGAATTTGCTTCCTTTTATTAATTATGGTTACTATAAATCATGTATCAGAGACTAGGCTCCCAAAAGCTCTCTTGATGGAGTGTGCACCCAGGGTGTCCTAGTTTGCCTTGATTTGTTGTGACAAAACACTCTGACCAATACCAACTTGGGAAGGAAAGGGTTTATTTTGCTTACATCTCTCGGGTCACATAGTTCATCAGGGAGTCCAAGGTAGGAACTCAAGGAAGGAACCTGGAGGCAGGAGCTGGAGCACAGGCCATGAACACTGCTTGCTGGCTCTTTCCCCTGACCAAGGTCAGCCTGCTTTCTTCTTATGCAATAGACAACAACCTGCCCAGGGAGGGCAGCACCCACAGTGGGATGAGCCCTCCCACATCACTCAACAATCAACAAAATATACCATAGACATGACAGGCCAGTCCAATGGAAGCAGTTCGCCAAATTGAGCCTCCCTGAACCCAGGTGTGTCAAGTTGACACTAAAGCTATCCAATGCACAGGGAGAGAAAGAAATGGATCCTATTTGTAGGGAATAATAAATATGGGAGCAAATCCAGCAATTCATGTCTTGTAACCACAGTCATCCTGGAACTTTTCACTATGAAGGCCCAGCTGGGCTCTATCTCACAGAGATTCACCGGCTTCTACTCTCTAAGTGCTAAGATTAAAGGCGTGCACTATCATGACCAGGCTAAAACATATTTAAATTAAAAACTTAATATATTTGTCAGAAGATAGCATGGAAATATACTTTAAAATTCTCTACTGAATTTACAGAAGTTCATACAGAAGTATGTAATATTATCCAAATCAATTTATTCTAATGATAATGATAATAATGAGACAGAGAACAGAGATGACCATTCAAATCATGACTTCTTTTATGAAAGTGGATTGTGGTTAAAAAAAAGTGTATTGAGTTATGTACTGTATGACGTAAGTTTAGAAGAATAGAATAGAAAAATGAAAATAATGAGAATAGTAGAAAAATGATAATTATAAAATTAAACCTAATACAAGAGCCTCTATTGGCTGATACAGTGAGGTAAGGCTTCTTAAGGGACCTGAATTGAGAGGCTGATGAAAGGAGAAGGGAAGATTGAGGTGGCTCAAGGAAGGCTGAAAAAACAGCGGCAAAGCTCAAACACCGCACCTTGGGCACACAGCTAGCCTCCACTGAAATATGAACATCTGGGAGGAAGAAGCATTTGAATGCACATGTTCTGGAAAGATGCAAGAACAGGAAGGGGTTAGAGTCAGGTTTCACACATACAAAGACTGGGAAAGTAGTTTAAAATATTTCTACCTTACCCTGAGGCCACAAGAATTCTTGACACATTCAGATAAATGCCAACTCTATGATCAAAGTGCTGCCTTGATTATATTCTGCAGAAGATTAATCTATATATTGGGAAACTGAGAGATAAAAGTCAGAGGAACTTATTAAAGATTAATGGCAAAATCAATATCCAGTTCATTAAGTTTAGTGATTGCAGCGGGAATAAAAGGAAAAACAATGTCTTATTGAGCAAAAAGCTAAAAATCTTGATTCCTGCTGGTAGGACTGTGGGAAGGTGGGAGGGTGGAGGGATCTTAGGGATCTGCAATAATGAGTAAAGACTCTTGACCACATTTGGCATTATTGGAAATTAACTAGTTAGCTGTTTAATTTTTTTTTAATTATATTCTTTATTGAAAGATAAAGAGACACACACATAGAGAGAGAACAAGAACAAGAGAGAGAGACAGAGAGAGAGAGAAAGAGAATGTGCATGTGAGTACAGGTGCCTGCAGAGGCCAGAAGAAGCCATGGGACACCTTGGAGCTGGAATTAGAGATGGTTACAACCCATCTACCCTGGGCAATGGGAAACTAATTCAGGTGTGCTGCAAGAACATTTACACTCTCTTACCCACTGACACTTCTATGGACTTAAACTGTTTCATGAGAAAGTAGAGCTAACATTTTTAGAATACGTTTGTGGTAAATCAATAATGAGGCAGAGATAGACAAGATAAGATTCTTGTAGGGGGTGGTGGAAGGTAGTGAATAAACTTTCCTTGGAAAGAGCATCAAAGGAAATAAAAGGGCCAAGTTGTTTAATAGAATTCATTGAAGATCCCGAGTAGACCATTTGAAGGGAGAAGTCCCAAGAAGTGTGGTCACTTATTTGGACTGTATTAGGTGGAGAACAGAGGTGACCTTTACAATGTTGGCCTCTTTCCTTATGAAAAGATGACGTGAGGAATCTGAGAGTGGACTGTGTTAGAGTCCTCTCTCGTATTCTATGACATTAAGCAAAGTATTTATCTTTCTTAGTCTCATTATCATGAGTATTCTCCCAGATGGTTTGTTACAAGGAAAAATGAAGATAAATCATGAAAACCAGCACAGTGGCTGGCATGTCAACACCTAGTAAGCTACTGCTATTTTCTGTAATTTTTTGGAGTGATCTACTCATGCAATTCTCTGGTTGTAATATAAAGGTCTTTTCTTTGTTCTGTTCTCATGGCTCTTCTGTATAAATTAACTCATCTACATACTACTGTCAACTTAATAAGGACCTTCAAGTCTAGGGAAGAAGACAGGGTGATCGTTCTTCTTAACCATCACATACATGAACATTTCAGTTTGTCTTCTTGTAAAGTTGGTTTGTCTCCCTTCACATTCTGTACATTATGTCAGGAATACCCCCAAAAAACTATGTGTTGAAAGCTTTGTCACCATTCCGTGGGTCTGCTGGGAGGTCACAGAATTTTTAAGAGCCTGGCTTGAGGAAATTATGTCACTAGAGGTATACTGTTGAAGGGGACACTGAGAATCTAGCACCTTCTTTCTCATTTTCTTCCCAGCATCCATAAAGCGAACAAGCCACCTCTGTTGCACTAGCTATGGTGGATGTTTTCCACAGGCCTAAAGCAACAAGGCCAAGGGACCTGGAACTGAGTCCTCACAAGCTGCGGCATCTTAGTTTATTTCCTTGGATCTCTTGTGGTGGAAAGCTTAGCAACATGCCACACTAGTGATAGAATGCACAATCAACTTCATCTAGTTAGACATATTAAATGATAAGTTTAGCTTAAATCGTTTCTAAATTCCATAAAGTCACATGGTTCTTGCTAGCTGGGCTTCATTACAGCATGAGAGGATACAGAGAAGAGTATCTGTCACAGTCATTGTGACACTGAGTTCATGGTTCTGGAGGATCATGTTCATAATCCTACACCTGTGGCGTGCATGTATGCAGTGCTGGTAGAATTCTCTAGATTTCTCCTTTTTAAAAGGAAAGATTAAAACACGGAATGATTTTTTTTTAAGTATGGTTGGGTCATTTTTGGTACTGGTGTAGTATTAAATTAGACTTGAATAGTATTTATGGAGAAATAGTTGCCAAAATTTGTATGCTTTGAACCTAATACTCTGTGTGTGTGTTAGGGGGGGTGTTGTATGGCAGCTAGCAGAGTAAGTTAGGTGTCCTGCTTTCTCACTCTGTCTTATTCCTCTGAGAAAGGGTCTTTCCCTGAACCTAGAGCAGAGTTTGCTTTGACTTTTGTGGTTAGACTCACAGCCTTCGACCTCAGTTAATCTCCTGCCTCTGCCACATACCAGGCTGGGGTTGCGGTCTCATCTGGTCCTGCCAGGCTTGTTAAACGTGGTTTCTGCTTGTCTGAACCCAGGTCCTCATGCTTGTGTAGAAAGCACTCTTTCCCATTGTGCCGTTGCCCCAGTCCACTAAATACCTTTTTAAAGGATTTTTTTTTCTTTTTTTGGTCCTTTGAGACAGCTGGCCTAGAACTCCCTATTAAGACAGAACTGGCCTTGAACTCACAGATCCTTGCGCCTCTGCCTCCCAGTGCTGGGATTCAAGGAATGTGCAAGCACTTCTGGTTAGGACTAGCTTTCTAATGTTCTAATATTCTAATTGACTCTCTTGTATGTATTTGCTTTAAGATGGCAAATACTGCAATTTCATTTTCTTTTTTGAATATGAAAAGTCTTTCTAACATTATAGAGATATGGAATAAAATCTGGGAGATAATTTTAAAAATACAATAAAGGGTATAATCTTCTTGAGCTAAATAACATGTCAATTATTTAGTCATTTGTGCAACTACTTATAACAGAATCTGGGACATCTATTTCTAAGTTTCAGTAGAAACAGATATCACATACTGGATATTAAATCATAATTTAAAAATTCAAGTCATCTACTTTTATGTTTTCATTTGTAGGTGTTGGGTGCAGAAACTCAAAAATTCTGTGGTGTAGAACAATTTAACTTACCTCTGGCCTGTTAGGTCAGTATTTTGTAATAAAGGCAAATGAAAATAGACAAGCTTTGGAAGAGCTGCCAAAAACACCCTCCCTTCATAGAGATGGCACTTTGATGAATGGGCAAACAGCTGGCTCAGACACCACTATGGGCTGCAAATGCAACAGGCTTACACTCCACATGGAGCAGGTCTTCCTCTGTGGTAACAGGTCAGGTGCATCGAAGACAAGCCCAGCATCTTCATGGTGGCCTTCCAAGTCCTGCTTCTCCCCTGCACAGAAAGCTCAATGCAAGTCTATAAAAATTGGTATCTTGATTTGGCATCTTTTAAAAAATAAAATCAAATATTTAAAAACTAATTCAATATCAAGGATTGTTTCCGAAACCAGATCTAATTCATAATGAAATGTTAAGTAAACCATTAAAATATTTCAAATGTATTTTAATTTTGGATCCTGAAAGCTAAATTATCTTTCTGATCATCAGTTTCTTAAATTTTTGACAAATCTGAGCATCTCTCAGTTACTTGCATAATTTAAGTAAATAAGCCTGGTTTTTCTCATTCTACTTTTCTTGTTTTTTTTTTTTTTTTTTTTAATTTAAGAAACAAACTTTTTGAACCCGGAATAATACACGCTGCTAATGTCTTCATCCTTGACTGTATGGAACTAGAAGAGGCTTGTAAGTCTGGCTGCCTGGAATGCAGTGTCTGAGCTGGGGATGAGCATGCAGAAGGCTCATTAGGAAGATCCAGGAGGCAGAGGAGATGGTTAGACACGCAGGTTTACCAAAGACCTCAGAACAGTTCCCTGATATGAGTGTTTTATGTAGACAAGTATACCATACACCACTAGTCAAAGAACAGATGGAGACAATTACAGTTCCACAACTGGTCACACACAGAGAACATAAATCTGAGAGATGCCCAGCCCTAAGTGATGCATCTACAGTAGAACCTCTGTACCTAAAGCTCATGGAACATACTGGTACAGGGATTAGAGATGATACCAATACATCCCTCAACTCTTACCAGTAAACCTTCCTCATACAACAGAATGTGATGGACATAGAAGGCCACAATTTGCCAAGGTGTAGAGAATAAGAGACTGCAGAGATCATGTCTCTAGATATGACTTCTATATTAAACCTCACCCACTCACGGTTCAGGGAACGTTGTGGAAGAGAGGACAGAGCAACTGAAAGAGCCAGGGATGATGCATGACCATAAAGAAACAGAGACTTCCAGGCCACTGGGAACTTGCTCATGTGAACTTATAGCAATGGTGACAGCATGCACGAGAACGATGTTGACTCAATCAGACAAAACTCTAACATAGAACTGTGGAAACGGGAGGCAGACCCCAACCTTAGTCAAGAAACTGTTGACACCTGATTACTGCAGGTTGAGGGAGAGTTGATATTCTTTAAAGAAGAGACTCTAGTTAGGCTGACTAGACTCCAGCATATGAACTTGTACCAAAGGACATCTGGGTGCAATTGCTTGACTGGATAGGCCTAACATATATGACAGAGTGCATGAAATCTGGTGGGGAGGCTATGAAATCTGGGGGAGGGAGTCTAAATTTGATAAAAATCTGTTATATAAAATTCACAAAAAACTCAGTAAAAATACACATGAAAATAAAAATAAAATAAATTGTTCTCACCCTGAACAAGGGGTAATGGAGGTAGAATCATAACTGAGCCACCTAGGAGGTGACAGGGGGAGTGATTTGGGTTTAAGTGTTGGAGACCCTGTCTTCTCTTTGAGTTGTGACATTTAAGTTCCTTCTGGCTATTCTATTGACAAGCAATGTGATTACTCTGTCTATCATTTTCCAAAATATCCTTCTCTCCACCTTAATTTCTTCAAATTATTTACTCCACAATATGCTGTTCTGTCTTAGTGAAGCCATTTGAAAAGGCAAACAAACAAACAAAAAACTTGTGAGCTTAGAGGCTTCATCTCTGAAAAGAGAGTGTCCATTAATCTCTAAATGAAGAAATCAGAGATGTAAACAGGAGCCAGGTCAGGAAAAGTCTTGCAGGAAATGCTAAGGAATTTAGGGATTTTTATTTTCTTATGTGTGATGGAAAGTGAAAAGATTATTAAGCAAGGAAATGACTGAATTTACATCAAAGATAATTAAAGCTCTGCTCATATTAGGACTGTTTTGTTCAAATATCTCGCATCTAAGCACTGATTAGGTACAAAGAGTTTTCTGATCTTAAATACTGTTGTAACAATATAAATAGCCCTGATATGACTAGCTTGATATTTCCTTACTCCTAAGACATGCTCTGCAAAGTTTATTATAAATGTTTCATTGAAAAACATTGAACTTGGACATTATCTGGGTGACTTTTATGAGTTTCTTAAGACACAAATAATTTATTCTCAGATGAATGTAACATGATTATTTTACTGATAAGTTCTATTTCTTCCAATGCAGTTCAGTTTTTCTCTAGTCTTTAGCTAGTGCTACATTCTCTAGACATTGACAACCATTTCTATTCACTGGAGCCATTTCCAGTCCTCTCTGTATAGGGAAGAAGCCAGCTCATTTCTGTTCCTTTCCTTCACCCCCTCTGTCTTCTGTTTACTCTTCTTCAATGAGTCCTAAAGCCCTTAGCAACGACTGCAAACTGAATCTTGCATATTGGGATTTTCTCTACTGGTTGTCCTGAGCCAAGTGCAGGCTGCTATGGTTTGAATTCTAGGCTGTCGAAATCACCTTCCCTCTGTTTTCTTTCCCAGCCCTCCCAGGCACTTGCTGCACTGCCATCAGTTATCTTCCTGAAGGGTGGCTATGCTCCCAGACCTCCTCTGGTGAGCCTGCTGGAGCCTCACAGCATCAAGTCTAAACTCATTAGTGTTCAAAATCAGTCTCACAATCTGTTGGCATTCCTTCTCCAGTGAGGTCACAGAAGGGAACTCCCATTCAGTCAAGAGACAGTTTTAAAAAACTGAACGGAGAAAGGTTAACTCTGCCCTGCAGGCCCCTGTCTTTTGATGCCTGGGCAGAAGGAAGGATTATTTATGTGAACTTGGTTCAGACTGGCATTGGACAATGGTGGCCCTTCTGATATACCAGGCCAGCTGGATGGAGTACTTACTCTCCCACCATGGAAAGAGTCAGTGGAGAAAACAAGAAAGCAGCTGCTTGTACGGGCAATGGCTGATCTCTGCCCAGGGCCCTCTGATAGGCAACGGGGGTCTACACAGGAATTAGGAAAACCAGACATCCTGGCGAATGTCCAGTCACCAGCACCTTAGGAAGAAACTGCTATCTCAGTTTGGCAGAGAATTCTGCCTCTGCCAAAAAAAAGGGAGTGAATTTTCACAGACTGAAAATAACAAACTAGCTGGTCTGCTGCAATCTGCTGGCATTCAGGCTTGTGTGGTCCTGGGACAAAACACTACCACACTTACTGTCCCTTTCCTCTTCAGAGACTCCACAACCTCCCCTGCATCAGACTACTGGCTTGATGTTAACTACCTGCTGTGCTCTTGTGCAGATGGTTTCTTCCTTATGAAACTAGCATTCTGTCTTTCCAGACAAACTCCTAAATTTGGCCAGTTTGTATCTTCTTGTCAGGCAGCAGTAGCCATGGGTAAATTTGAGGTGAGAGAGACCAGATGTTCCAGTCTTCATTCAGACTACAATACATGGACCACAGAACAAATTCTGGCCCCGCCTACACTTCAAAAACACATTCGTTAGCAAACAGCCATAAACACTATACTTAACCTGCTCTCTGGGCCATTCTCTATCATCACTTTGGAAGAAAAGTTCATCTCAGACAAGTGCACAATGTTTCAGTGGCATCCCTCTTTTCCATCAAGGATGGTTCTGAACTTCCAGAAAGCCATCAAACCAGACTGTTAAAGAACTGTCCCTGGAATCTGTAGTACTCTTCTTCCCAGATCACAAACCTAGTAGAGTATACAATTGCATTTATTTAATCTACAAAATCTCAGCTATGAGATCACTCTTTACACATATATGCTGACAAACTACCAACTTCCAAGTGGAAACCCTTTTCTGAAATTTACTACTCTACTTAGCAAAATGTGATACTCATTGATCTTCTTGAGATTACAGGCTTATGCCATGGAACATGGCTTTTTTATGTGGGTACTGGTGATTGAGCTCTGTTCCTCATGTTCGTGTGGCAGGCTCTATAGGGACTGAGCTACTCTCCTGCCTCAAGTACAGGGTTTCTTCACTTTTCTGACAGCCTAGGAAGGCTTCCCATAACAACGGTATCAGTCAACAAGAGTAGATTTGAGGACAAGGAATAGAATCAATGTTCATCTTTCACTAGATTGACAACATATACCATCTCTTACAATTTGTTTTCTTTTGACAAAACCAACTTTCTTTGTTTTCATGAAGATATTCTAAATGAAGAAGATAAATTTATGCTTGGATAAGCTGTTATATACTAAACCAATTTTGTTTGTTTTGAGGGGGGCATTTTTCTTGAACTGAGATTCTTCATGTAGCTTTGCCTTCTAATCATATTATTATTTACATCTTTCTTTGCATTCTGTCTTTGCTGCTTTCAGTGCTTAAATGTTTTACTCATCTAAATCCTTAAAACATCTCAATGAGTTAGGAAGTTCTGGTATTATTTTAAGACAAAGAAAATCTTCCAGAGCATTTGATTCACTTAATATCATAGAACTAGTCAGTGGAATTTCTCAACAAGAAATCTAACCAGACAGATTTGTCAAAGGAATTTTGATTCCAAAATTGGAGCCATCCTGTCAGGGGTAGAAGTTCTGAAATCACCCAGAGAATTGCTGTTGCACAGGAGTTAGTGTTCACAGGCCAAAGAAACATGGATTGAATTTCCATGGGCAACAACTGGAGCAAAACAAAACCCTATCAAGAAGGATCAAATCTAGGCTCCTCATCTTGTCCTTATGCTCCATCTAAGTTCATTGGATGGTGCTGCCTGTTCTCAGAGCTGGTCTGCCCAATCAGTTTGCTGACCCAAGTACCTGTTTCAGACACACCCAGATGTTCTTATTCTCCTTCAGTCCAAACAAGTTATTGATCAAGAGTTAACAGTCCCTCAAAGGAGATAATATTGTGCTGGCTTGGGAGGAATAACAAGAGAAATAATAACCACTCCTGGTGAGTTACTGGTATAGCCCCAGAAAAAACAATGATATTGTGCTGGCTTACTCTGGCCTGGGGAACAACATACCCAGATAGATTCTCAGGGACCAAAGCACATAGTTGAGCCATAACTTCCTCCTAGGCTGTTGTCCGGGAGGAAACACAACTCCAAGAAAAGTTCCTAAGAATGTTCCATTCATATCTATGGGTAAAATGCCGGAAAAGTGTTGAAAGGGGGAGGAGAGCTGGGAGAGCTGCACAGTCCATAGTTGCTGGTCCATGGCTGAGATGCAGTCCCATCTCTGATGGCAGGTTATAAGCAGTCCTGCCGCTGGCACTGGAGACCAGGCAAGCAGTGATCGTGCCACGGAAGAAATTTGCTATCCACAAAGTCATTATTTACATTCATGTTAACTGCTCTTTAAATTATAGTTCTGGAGTAGTTTTTAAGTTTGTTGAGATCACTTGAGGGAACATTACGTAAATTTTTATGCATTAGAGAAATGAGGATTTAGAGAAGATATTAAATTGAACTTTAGAGGCTGAATTTATGATTCTTATAGAGTTATGATGTTTGAATTATTCATATTATTTATATATTCTCCTCAGTTATATGTGAAAGTATTTTATACTGTAAAAATATGAGAAATAATTTATTAGTGAAATATTTCATATATAGATATATGCAATCATATCATGCCCTCAGACTGACTCATTGCTTGCTTGTTTCCTGGCAGGAATGCAGTCACTAACTTTTGGAACGTGACCTAGAAGCTCAGTGCACAAGATTGGGACCAGAATTACTGAGTTTAAATTCTAATACTGCTTCATGCAAAATGTATGCCTTTGGCTGATTCACTTAAGCTCCTAAAATGTAGTTTCCTCATACCTGACCCCACAGATTTCTGAAAAGTCAAATGTTAATGTGTTTCATGTACATAAAGGAGTGTGTGTGTCATTGTCGGGGTCAAGAACAGTAGCTGAAGTTATTCTTGGTGACCTTTATTTTACTGAATGCCCCTATCAAATGTCTTTCATTATCTTCAATTTACAGAGTTAAGAGTTACGATGTTTGAATTACTCATATTATTCATATATGCACTGGGCACACACTTGTCCACAATGGGCATGACCACTATGCCCTGAGGCCTCTTTGTGGTCTGGAATATGACAATTAGAAGAGAAATTTGGGCTCCACCCTGGAACAGTTCTTTTGGCATGCCAGGTCTCTCTGACGAAGTCTCTCTCTTGTCTCTCCAGTGTCTTATTAGCTTTGTTTATTTTCTGAGGCTCTTTATAGAAAACCAGTCTTTGAAAACATTCGATGAGTAATTATCTCATAGGTTCTCAGGAGGCCATCTATTACAAAGATTGTTATTATTAAAGAAAAAATGAGTGCTGGAAAAATAAGTTTATAGAATGTCTTCAGCCACAAACTCATGTCTCCTGGGTCAGTTTTACTGGGCGTCGTAGATGCTACTGTGTTTTCTTCCTTCATCATGTTCCCTGTTCTCCACACCACTGAGTGATTGAAGAAATGAAGTTACGACTAACACATTGATCTCATGAGTCTATCTTCTAGTCTCTTGATTTTAGATTTAATTTTAAATTGGCTTTTCCTCTTCTAGAGATTCTTCCTGATTTTATTTTTACCATTTAAAGTATTTGTTTTACCTTTGAAAAGGATGAGTCATGAGTATTTCAATAAGAGTCTGGTTTTCAATACATTACTTTCTGAAGTTTCTGTTCTCAAGAATGATTTTACAGAGAAAGCAACAAAAACAAACAAACAAAAACCATGTCTTTTAAACAATATTTTTAACCTATCAAATAGCCACAGAGCTCCACTGTTAGTGCTGTTTGAGAAAGAGCACTGTGTAGCTTGATTTTCTTTTCCTTGAGATCTCTAGATATTGACTAATGAAGTAATCCTGATTAAAACTCAAATCTAAATTCAGATGAAAAACATCTGCACTTAGGTAAAAATTGTTACTGAATGATGGGGTTCATGCTGTGATAACCCTGACCATGTGGTCTTAGGTCTTGGGAACTATGATAACACTGACTATATGGTCTTAGGTCTTGGGATCTATGATAACCCTGACCATGTGGTCTGAGTTCTGGGGAATGTGCTGCACAGTTTTACTTGACAGCTTGACACATCTGGATAGAGGGAATCTCAAATGAAAGATTCTCTGTATTGAACTGGCCTGAGGCTGTGTCTGTGGGACATTTTCCTGATTGTTGAGTGATATGGGAGGGCCCAGCCCACTGTGGGTGGTGACACCCTTGGGCAGTTGATCTTTTGCTGTATAAGAAAGCAGGCTGAGCAGAGGCCAGGACAGCAAGCCAGTAAGCAGCATTCCTCAATGGCCTTTGTTCCAGTTCCTGCCTCCAAGTTCTTGCCCTAAGTTTCTACCTTGGGCTCCCTTAGTGATAAGCTGTAACCTGCAAGATGTACTATAAAATAAACCCTTTCCTTCCCACAATGGTTTTGGTCAGTGTTTTTATCACAGTAATAGAAAGTAACTAGAAGATGAACTGTTTAGCTGGAGGGTGTGGAAAGCTTAGAACTTTGGAATAGAAAAAGCATTTATTCTTAGAGTTTAATGTTCCATTCTGGTGGGAGCTTGGAAAATAGTATGAGAAAAACATGGACAGTGGAGGACCAGCTCATGAGATGTCAGAGGGGAACAAGAACTCTAACTGGAAGTGTGCTGAGGGACATTCATAGGATATTTTGACCAAGAATTTGGCTTTATTCTGACCTTGTCTTGAGAGAGTAAGTGAAGTGGAATTAAGAGATAATGGGCTAGCATGCTTGGCAGAACAGAGCATTCAAACTGGTGCTGAGAAAGCAGCTATGATTGACAAAGCAGTTAGCACTGCTGAAGAGAAGCCCCCTAGGCCACACTGGGATAATAGGAGAGATGATCTGAGGACGAAACTCCACTCTTAGGTAGTTCAATCTGTGAAGATTCAGGTTTGTTTAAAGGAAGAAAGTCAAACTGCCTAGAAAAGTGTTTCCCCAGGGTCGACTCACAGATGTTAAGAAGGCTGTGGTTCATGAGAGAAGACTCCATCTCTAGCTCATATTAGAACTTGGCACATCATCATTGTCTTGAGTTCCTGACTCTGTGACTGGCCACAATGATACACTGTAACTTGAAACTATGATCTAGAATAATCTTTCTCTGTTAAAATGCTGTTGCTAGGATATTTTATCATAGTAAAAAGAAAAAAAAAAAGACCGGTCTTTTGTAGATGAAAAATGAAGATACAGATTTTGCTCTTGACTTGGCATGTTTCAGAACAGTTAGAAAGAAAAAGTTGATTGTGAATTTTTGTCATGCCCCTTACCTGAAGTGGATGGTAATGGGATTACAATAGTGTTCTCTCTTACTCTCTTTTATTACTTAAAAACGTTAGCAATTGTTTCCAAAACTATATATTCTCAAATATTCTAAGGAAATAAAATTTGAGGCAAAGTATTGAATTCAAAACAGACCAATATTAAACATTATTTTTGCTAAAGATAAAAAGTGCTTTGCTTTTCCTTTATTTAGAACTTAAAGCTATTCAAACCACAATGTAAGTAGAAAACAAATTTAATTCACAAAAATTTAGTACTAAATCTTAATATTTTTCATTTAATATATATATTTTTCTAAGTTTTCCGTGAATACTATCAAAACTATTTCCTAGATGATCAAATATTCTCTTCCTTATTTCTTTATTTAGAACTTCTTACACTGAAACTTTTGAAGGTGTAAGTGAATAACGCATCAGTTTCTTGGGAAGTCTAAACAGTCTTAAAAACGTGGAATTGTATGATAAGGACCTGTGGCTTTTTATTTGTCAAGTAGCTAATTTTTGTATCTTTCTGAGAAAGAAAAACTTGAAATTGCATCTTTCATGGAGAAAAATTGGTTTTTATTGCTTTTTGGAAAATTAATTTTTATGGCAATGCAATGAAATTTATGCATTTTACATTTTAACTGAATTTCTGCAATTTTCATGGAATGTAATTTGATGGTATTTGGATCCTGCCATCAGAACCTCCCCTTATTGATTCCTCCAATTTAATGTACTCTATTTTATATATATATATATATATATATATGTATATATGTATATATATATATGTATATATAATATCATATATAATATTTAACGTACTCCATTATATATATATATATAGTATTATATATGTATTATGTAATGTACAGTAGCCATCTGTTACCTCATTTTCCCTAGATGGGCTTGGGACTTTTTATCCATTTCTTCATGTCTATGCTGGGAGTTTTTCTGGTTTGAGCTTCCCTGGGAGTTACGTATGTTGACACTGTCACTGTGAGTTCGTATGAGTAATTGAAGAGTTGTCTAGGAAACTCTGTTCCCTTGTGGTCGTCACCATTTTCGGCTCTTTCAACCTTTGTGCTCCCTTTTCCATAACTGATCCCTGAGCCATGGGAGGTGGAAGTTTGATATAGGTATCCTATTCAGGACAAGCTCTCTATAGCTTCTTGTTCTCTACGTTTGACCAGTTGAAGGTTTCTGTGTTAAGCACCATCTCTTGCATAAGGAGCTCCTCTTGTGAGAGCTGAGAGATGCATTAATCAATGTGTATGACAGTAAATTATTAAGATTCAGTTTTATATAATAACCGTTCAGTAGAAAACTGACATTAGGTTCCCCTCATGTCCTGTGACCTGTCTAGCCTCAGGTTCCTAAACCTGATATCACTGTTGGGTATGAGCTCCATCTTAGAAGCAGACCTTAAATCCAACTAAAGAGTGGATGGTTACTCCCATAGCATTTGAAAATCAGTATGGAGATTCCTCAAAAAGTTTGAAAAATTGATCTACCGTATGATCCAGTCACACCACTGATGGTCATACACCCCAAAGACTCCGTACCCTACTACAGAAATACTTGTTCATCCTTGTTCATTGCTGCTGTTTTCATAATAGCCCCTAACTGGAACCAAACTAGATTCTGCAAACTGAGCAGTGGATAAAGATGGTGTGATACGTATACACAATGGCATACTATTCAGCTTAAAAAAACAAAGTTATGAAAATCACAGGTAAATGGAAGAAACTGGAAACAATCATCCTAAGTGGGTGTCCCAGACTTATAAAGACAAGCATCATATGTTCTCTCTCATAGCTGGACTGTAGCTTTGCAGTATGGTTTAAATGAATGGCCATGGATGTATGCTGTGGGAGAAGCTTCCTGGAAGGGGTGGCAGAATGTGAAGGGGAAAGGGGACGCTGGCCTAGGAGGGGTTATGCAGGTTGGGGACGGGAGGGAAGGAAGAGCAGGAGCATAAGGAAAGATGAGCAACACTGAACACCTTTAGAACAAGCTTTATGAAAACCTATGCACTATAGAAGCTTCTTAGTGTCTAAGCATACACACCATCCTTACAGGGGGACATGAACTGCATAACAAGAAAATCTCAAACTGGGGCCGACTTCAGAGCCTCATCTCCACTGGCTGGTGTTCATCATGCTGGAAGGAAAAAATAATAATCATCCTTACCCAGCTGTGAATCCTGTGAACTACGACAACAAGATATGGCCACTGGTGCAATAATAGCATGAGTATTATAGGACATGCTTTGGGGATTTTTTTGACACTCATCTGATTTAAGGAAAATCTTGGGACACTAGTTTCTTTAAGTATAAAATGAAGTTAATTTAATGATGCACTGAGCTTTAGTGTTTTTGATTTTTATATAAATTCAAAGTGAAAAATTACAAATATGCTTGCTTCTAAAAGAAAATATTTATCAAAGGTGCTTCTAAATATTTTTCTTCCCATATTTATGCAATATGGAAGGAAATTAAAGTAACTCTATAATAGAAGCTATTTATCCCTTTGCTACCTGAGCAGCTTCAGATTATTTTATACCACAGTGATGCTTTAGAATTCTGTAGAACGCTGCCACTTCCTCTGCTATAATATTGGCAATGTACATCTGAAATCTGGAAAACATTAGCTATTGTAGTCCACCTAGAATAATCTATAAGTAGTTGCAAGGTTAAAGATATGACCTAAACAACTTCTTATGCTCTCGGTTTCCATGATTCCTTAATTGCAAAGTTAAGGAAAAAAAATGACAAATGACCAAAAAAAAAAAAAAAAAGACAAATTTCCCTCCATCCACCGTCCATCGTTATTGCTCTTTCGTATGTGTATTCACTTCAGGAATATTGTGGCTCTCACCACAAAACCTCATTTCTTACCTTAATGTAGATTCCTTCTGTCAGGGTTTGAAACCTCTCCATGGCATCCAAGAACTCGAGCACGGGAAGGAAATGATGGTCCATAAAATTCTGTAGCCCTTTGAGCAGTGGAAAACAGGTATGCATTTCAAGTAGGGAAACTGGGAAGACAGTGTGGCTGCGTGCGCTCAGTTACTGAGTAATAGTTTTTCCCAACTGGTTTTGCTGTGCTTTAAACGACAAATTTCAATGTGAAGTTTTCTTGGATAAAAGTTAAAGAAAACACCTCACAATACTTAGAATTAAACTACTTGGCTCCCTTTTAAGCCTAAAGTCAGTGTATGCTATTGGAGTGAGAAGTATCCTCCAGAAGTTCATGTCTTGGAACACTCTGTGCCCAGTGGGTGGTGCTGTTTGGAGAAGTGGGACTTAGCTGGAGGAAATTTGCTATTTGGACTTAATAGCCTGACCCCGGTAGCCTAAGGTCTCTCAGCTTCCTCATAGCCCAGGTGAAGTGATACATGCTATGGGCCAGGGAGAAGAGCCCATTTAGCTGACCACTTTGCTGCCATAAAGCCAGAATGTTCTCACTGGGCCACCAACCTCTCCTCCTTTCAGTTACTTCTGTCAGGCATTTTGTCACAGCCATTAGAATGAGGAACTCATGTGGTATACATGGCCCACACTAGCATTTCTGCATCAATGGGAAGGAGAAGAAAACTTGGAGAAGTACATGAAGATTTTCTTTATTTTAAGGTTTACTTTTATTTTATATATAATAAAATATATAAGAGTATTTTGCCATCATGTGAGTATATGCCCTGTGTGCAGGTCTGTTGCCCATGAATGCTAGAAGAAGACATCAGATCCCTGGAAACTGGAGCTACAGACAGCTCACAGGTACTATGAGCCACCACACAGCTGCTCGGCACTGAACTCCGGTCCTCTGTGCTCTTTTAAAAATGTGTATTTATTTAGTAACAATGATGCATCTTAGAATTACAACATACAGTGGGAAAAAAATAAAGCCAATTTCTCAGTGTCTTCAAATTCCTGGCACTTCGTTCCTCTTTGAGGTACAAAGGACAATAAATCACTATCCTTAGGAATGTCCAGAAATTTCAAAACTGTGATTATTTTAAACAAACTTCTAATGATCTACACACTTTATTATTTTTGAGCTACCAAAGTTTTATAGCTACCCAAATTCAATGAAGAATGACTGAACTCTAAACCACAACTACTCCACTGTAGAGCTTTGTTCACACAGCCGACTAATACTGTAGCACGTATTCTTAACCACTGAAACATCCATCCAGCAATAGGTTCTTTTTTAATGTTTTTAAAAACTGGAACCCAAAATTCTGTGTTCCATTACATCGTTTTCATACATAAACGTTTTCAATTCTCCCACTACTCCTCCTTCGCTCCCTTCCTGGTCACAGTAGTTTCTCTTCTACATTCTTGTCAAATGTGTTCTATTATCCTCGTTTTGTTTGATGTTCAGTGTCCTTTTATAGCACTTGTTAACCATGTACCTCCAAAGGGGAAACTTGGAATCAGACAGTCTCCTAAGATCTGGATTCTAGCCCTGATTCTCTTTTTATTGTTAGCAGAGATCTCTGGCAGTTCACCAATCCAAATCCAAATTTGTTCTTGGGCATCTTATTTCTCTCTCTGACGCATTATTGTTAGACTAAAATGACATAATAAAAGCATTCAGAGTGATGTGTTGCACAAGCATCCCAGAACAGAAACAAGATTTCAGATCAGGAAAGAATAGGTTTTACTTGTTTGTTTTGTAATAGATCTACATATTCAAATTTTATTTTTATTTACCTTAAAATGTCCTGTAAATTGTCATGCTGAAAGAGAAAATTAAGGTAAAATAAATCCAAATAAGATAAGACGAAAAGTAGCTGGGTTCATTTTGTAGTGCTGAAGGAAGAAAGAAAACATGTTTTAAGGAAGACAATAAAGAAAATTATAATACTCAATAGCTTTATAAGAAATCCCACTTATGTTATTTTAAGGTAACCAAAAGACAACCATAAGTCTGCTAGCCAAAGTTTATTATCTAAGACCCTACGGACTGGAAGAAGACCATCTCTTTTTTGATTTCCACAAGAGTTATTTGAAGCAATTTTAATGTAGTGATAAAATTTAAATAAGATTATACCATCACATTTTTCTATAGCATCATTGAACAAAATGTATTCCAACAGATAAGACAGAAAATAATAAAGCATTGAAAAAAAATAGTCACAAAACTAATTAGTATTGCTATAGCCTATGTAAAATTCTAAATTCCACAACTAAAAGTTGAAGAGGTACAAATGATACATTTCAATAAAATTATCAATAGTAAGAGAATCAGTGGCAGATATATTAATTTAAAGAAGCTATGATGTGATATAAGAAAATAGAAATAATACAGTCAAATTAAATTCAAAATTACAAAGATAAGCTTCAATATGGAGTTGACAAATATCCATCAATAAAGATGAATTTGAGCATAAGAGAAGAATTGAGGCTATCTTTCCTAAGCCTCCTATTTCAAAGTCAGGACTCTCAGAAAGATGAAACAGTATGCTGAGTCTCAGGATAGGGATATCTAGATAGTACAGAATCTTCAATTCCCAGTGTGTCATGAATGCTGTCTCCTTTTGACTAGGAGATAGTGCTCACTCACCTGCAAGGTCCTGGTAGAAATCCCAGTGAGGCAAGTACTTCATAAGATAATCCCTGCTCAATTCAGGTTCCACCCCTTCCCACCTGAAAATCAAGGAAACACAAGAGACAGATGTCAATCTAGCTAAACTGAAGAAGTGTATGCATCCTACTTAGGTATGATGAACTGCCAAAAACTCTTGCAGGATCTAGATAATTAACTACAAAATTTCAGAGCCAATGCGGAGGCAAGATTCTGAGTGTTGAATAGATATGGATGTAACATAAATATGGAGAACAAATACACACACA
Source organism: Eospalax fontanierii (assembly GCA_035773235.1). Taxonomy (NCBI): domain Eukaryota; kingdom Metazoa; phylum Chordata; class Mammalia; order Rodentia; family Spalacidae; genus Eospalax; species Eospalax fontanierii. Next base: position 40,322,705 of record CM069548.1, on the reverse strand, counting down.
CACACATACACAAACGTGCACACATGTATAAATTACATACAATTAATGCCTGGTAAAGAACAGAGAAAAATGAATTCATGTGCAGCTAGGATAACTCTTGGATACATGGATATTTTTCACGGCACAGAACTTCCATGACAGAGTGGAGAAATGGATTTAAAATATTCTTATAATAAGTGCACTAGACTATAAAATCTGTACTATGTAAGACAAATATTCCAAAGCAACTCTGTTCCATCTTAGAGCCCAAAGACACTCCATTTATCACAAGAATGAAGAAGATATTGGCAAGAAGATGGTAGTTAGTGCCGTGTGTTCTAGATCTTGCTAAGGAATTGCTCCACTTATGGAACCACATTTCTGTTTCTACCCCTCTGCCATGCACTATCAGTTTCTTAAGAAATTATTTCAATTTGCTCATAGAGAGGTATTCTTCTCTCTGATACCTAGTTTCTGGGGCCTCAGACAGGAAGAATCAAAGGCTGAACAGCAGCTCCAAATTGTACATATGAAAAAAACACCTTCACCCACATGTCTGGTGCCAGGGCTGGAATGACTTGAGGACTTGGATTTCTGGGAGCCTAAGTATGGCTTTTCTATTTGATTTAACCTGTAACTTAGCAGCTTCAAGAGAGGCAGTTCTTGCATTTTGATTTGGGCTCCAAGCATAAGTACCTCATAATTACTCTAGAAGCAACATCAAAAAGTCTTAATTTGGAATGCATCATCAAAAACTGTTATCATTTATTAACTATGCCCATTAATGTAGTTCAGTGTGATATTCACATTCATGAAGGAATCATGTGCTGATTAAAGCCAATCTCCATTAATCCCTCCCCAGTCCTTCCCAGCCTCTAAAATCTTCATTCTATACTAGGTCAACTTCTTTTTCTTTGTAAACAGATATAGGAACAACTTGTGGCACTTGTCTTTCTCTATCTGTGCTATTTCACTGGAAATGCCAGGATTTCGTTCTTTATGGATGTATTAGTTATTTGCCTTTTGCTGTGACAAAATACTCTGACACAACCTGAGGAAGGAGTTCCTTTGTTTAGAATTTCCATGGAATAGTCCATCATAGCCTAGAAGTTATGGAGATAGGAGCTTGAGACAGGAAGTCACACAACATACACAGTCAGGAAGTGGTGGGATGAATGCTTGTGCTCAGCCCTCTTGCTTTCTCCTTTTGATTCAGCCTAGGCACCCACAGAATGATGCCAACAATACTTATTGTGGGTCTTCCCATCTCAATTAGCCTAATCCAGATGATCTCTCAAGGTGCCCAGAGATTTAATCCCATGGTGCCTCCAAAGCTGAACAACAGCCGAACAAATTTCCTTTGTGAACGTATACCAATCTTTATCTTTTCATCTATTGGTGTATTTACATCTTAGCTAGTATGTATAATGCCAGAATGATCATGAGTCTGCAGAACCTTTTGGTATAGTGTTATCATTTCTTTGAGTTAATACAGTCAAAGAAATGAAAGAGCTAGACCACAGCCTAGCTCTATTTTCAGTCTTTGAGCAGTCCCCGTATGGGTGTCCTAATTTATATTACCACAGATAGAGAAGGACAGTTCTTCTCCAAATCTTTCCCAGGACCCCTTACTCTTTGTCTTTTGGGTCAACCATTAGGCCTGGGATGAGGTGATTTCTCATGGTCATATTTTCCTCCATTTTCCTAAGGAATCCATCCATTTTGTTATAATCTGGTGGCTACTAGAACACAACTCTGATTTGTAAGCTTCATAGCCTTACATGGCAATAGGAGGAGAGATTTTAGACTACCTTCCAAATAATCCTGGTCCATGAAAGAGAGATATTGTCTTTCTTTTCTTTCTTAAAAGAAACTACTGTATTTCATGCATTCTGACATTTATGTGAAGGCCTACCAACTTAAGTTAGTGTAACCCAGACACTGTTCAGTGCAAGGTCATTCACTGGAGTCTAGTCAGCTCACCCAGAGTCATTCCCTTAAAGAAGATCAGCTCTCCTTTACACCATAGTAATCAGCTGCTAACAGTTCTTTGGCAACCATAAAGAAAAATCACCTGAGCATTTTCCAAGTGATGCCACCTGAGTCCTCCCGTGGGGAACAGATCGTCTCGGTTTGGATTGAACTCTATTCTGACTGGGCATTCATCTTCTTACACAGAGTCTTGGCCAACACCAATATTAGAGGCCTTACAGACTCTACCACCTACCAGTGTATGGGAAGATCCAAAATAGCACTGTATTATTTCAAGTACATTTGTTTTCTAGGACTGCTGTAACAAAATACCAGAGACCAGGTGACTTAAGCAAAAGCAGTCTATTTTTCTCACAGTTCAGGGTGTGGGTGTCACGATTTCAAGATCAACAAACATACTGGCAGATTCTGGTCTTCTGAGGGACTTCTTGCTCACAGGTTTCCTTGCTCCTATCTTCTCACTTAGTCTTGTGTCTGCACATGTGTCTGACGTTTCTTTGTCCAGTTCACAAAGGACACTAGTCTGATTCAATTAAGACTTACCCACATACCTTTGTTTTAACTTACACTCTTTTCCAAAAGTCTTATATCTATATATAATCATAAATCCAGGTACTAGCAGGTTGAGGTACGACACAATGATGCCTATAAACTACACTCCTGAGTGAAGATATTATAGTTCTGGTCATATAAACTATTGTGTACTGAGCCATTCATAGCCTGCTAGTCTGATGGAGGATGGAATGGTCTATTACTGAAGAGGACCTAAGAAACTAGTTTGGAGACAGTACGGTGGAGAACTGACATTATATAAATCTGTGCTGCCAGAAGGAAGACTATATGAGTTTCTGAAACAAAAATAGTATTTGTTTTTTATGTTTCCTGTCTTACAAGCTTGGGATTTATAATAAACACACTCTCGTTCCCAAGGACAATACTTCTGCCAACAATCATAGTAAGCAGCCCTTGTGCTGCCATAACACTTCTGACCCGTTATGCCAAGAGATAAGGAGACACAGAGTGAATTAATCTCACTCTCAATGGTAACTGAATGGAGTTATCAGGAGAAAACAGCGTGGCTTCAATAAAATGTGGCGTGAAACATATATTTGATATCAGGTGATTCCCTGGGGCATATTTTGGTGGTTCACATCATTTTAGTAGTACATAGATAATAGAATGGTCATGACATGAAGAACAACTAAGATTCATTTGGAATTAGGGTATGAACACTGAATCTCTAGGTAAGAACACAATAATTGCAAGCTAAGAATGAAGATAACTGACAGCGTGTGGGGGAATCATGACGCAGTGAATAGCAGTCATGATCTTGAGATAAACTCTAGCTTTGGGATAAAGTCGGTCCACTGATCCTCTCAGTCTGTGTTCTTCAGGAAGCTCTAGGCACATGCCAAACCTCCTCTGCCTCATTGTTAGCAGCAGCGGGACATTAGTGCAGCAAAACATGGACATTACACAGCACAGCCCTCTGAGCACACACTGTGATGGTTGCTCATCACTATGCACTCTCCCCAGGATTTCCACAGCTCCAAAGAACTGCTTTCTTCCCAAATTCATTCCCTATTGGCAGTGACCCAGTGTCAAAACTAGTTGCCTAGCTGATGTGTGCAGACGGCTGGTCCCTGACCTCATCTGGGTCAAGCCAGAAGGTCCATTAAAGGCCCAGCACTCCTAGTGGAGTTGTCAAAGGTCTGTGCTGACATCGTTTCTTACTAAATTCCTCCCTCTGCCTGCTTCCGCCCTCCTCGCTGTTTTATGAGCTTTTCTCTGATATCATACCACAGTACATGTTCTGCACGTTCCCTTTCATCTCAGAAAATGTTTCCATGGAACACATTTTAAGTCAGATGGAGATAACATTCAGCTCTTTTACAAAATGTTAGGTAGGATAGCCTAGAGACCGTTTCAAGCAATAAACTCAGAGCCACATGCCACATGTTCTGAAAGCTGTAAAGAGAATGAATGCTTTAAATCCCTCTGATCTTCTATGCCTCCTTCCTTCCACTTTTTCTCCCTCCCTCCTTCTCCTCCTCCTCCTCCTCCTCTCCTGCTCTGTCTTCTCCCACCTTCCTTTCTTTCCTCCCATCCTCCCCTCCTCCCTCTTCTCTCTCTTTTCCTCTTCCCAGTGTCAGGGGGTAGAACATACAGCCTTATATATGGTAGGCTGGTGAACTACTGAGCTACAGCCCAGTCTCAGACCCCCTCTACTCTTAAACAAGTATGGAGGTCACTTGAATAATGAATAATCTGTGAATCACAAGAGAATTAACTACTCTGATTAATAAATAAACTGAGCCAGGTGTGATGGTGCATGCTTTTTAATTCCAGCACTTAGAAGGTAGAGGCAGGCAGGTCTCTGTGAGATTAGGCCAACCTGATCTACATAGTTAGTTCCTTGCCTGCTGGGGCTACAGGGAGATCCTGTATCAAAGAGACACACATAAAAACAAACCAACTGATCACGCACAATTTCAAAGACTTTTCTAATTTCCTTCTGCTGTACAGATTGGTGATCTCACAAACTTTCATCTATGAAACCATTGTATCTCTGCTTGTTACTACTTAAACATTCTCATTCACCACTCTCATCACTACTGAAAGCAGAAATACTGCCCTACGCTTGCCTTATACAAAACAATGTTGAGTGTGAGCACAAATTAATGAGCTATTAACTAAAGTAATACCTGACTTCTCCTCCCTTTACATACATTTTTCTCATTAACTCAAACTTCAAATTTTTTTGACATAAATCATTTAATTTGCCCCAAATGAATGGCACAATTTGTGCAGTTCTTTAATAACCTTTCACACAAAACCAAAATATCATTATCACACACATGTAGGGATTAGGGATTAAATTTCAGACTCATAATTGCAATAAATTCTTTCTGGTAATACCATATGTGTCAGAAAGTAATGCAGAGCTATGCTGATAATTACATGCCGCAGACGTGCTTTCCCAGGAACTGTGAACTGGTATACGAGACCCATATCCTCTCTGCTCCTCGGGTAACATCTGCAGTTCCTGTTGTGTCTGAGGCAATCTAGTTAAGGTTTTACTGCTCCTCTTAAAAAATTATGGTGGAAGGAAAATCTTAGTTTCAAATTCTCAATATTTACTACGTAAATAGAAATGAAAGGAATTCTTTCACATTGACCAACATCTTCTCTGTCTTAACATATTGTGATGTTTGATAGCTGATTTTCAAGACACTTTAGTGACACTTAAAATGAAAAGATTTAGTTATTTAAAAACAAAAACCCACTCTCTCTATTCTTTCTCCTCTCTCTCTCTCTTTCTCTCCACCATTATCTTTTTCTCCTGGTGTGCCATCCATTCTAGTTTGCCTTCAATTGCTGTGATGAAACACTCTGACCAATACCAACTTGGGGAGGAAAGGGATTACTTGGCTAACCTCTCCTGGGTCACAGTTCATCAGGGAACCCAAAGTAGGAACTCAGGGAAGGAACCTGGAGGTAGGAGCTGGAGAACAAGCCATGAAGGAATACTGCTTACTGGCATGCTCCCCTGGCCCATCCTTAGCCTGATTTCTTATACAATACAACACCTGCCCAAGGATGGCACTGCCTATAGTGGGTTGAGCCCTCCCACAGCACTCAAAAACCAAGACAATACCCCACAACACGGCCACAGGCCAGTTCAGTGGAGGTAATTCCCCTATTGAGGCTCCTTCTACCAGGTGTGTCAAGTTGACACAATAGCTAAAGCTATTAAGCACACCATCTTAGTCAACAGTTTATACAATTGCTATATCTTCCAAATTTTGACATCTTCGGAATCACTTGGGGACTTTAATAAATAAATTCCTTATACCTTAGAATCTCTGATTCAGTAAGTAGGATAAGGATTGGACATAGGAGGTTTTCTAAAATTCTAGATTACACCAAATTTGGACTTAACTGAAATTGGAATAGTTAAATGACATTAACTGACTGTTAATATTTCAAACACAAATTATATTTGAAGATTCTAGTGTCCACCTTTGTGAATATAAATATTGTGATAACTCTGTGCTATACATTTAATTTTTTTTTCTTTTGATGACATTCTAGAACTCAGATCACTCATATTAGAATATTGTTACAGAATAAAACATCACTATGAGTAATTTGCTGTGATAATCAGGGTTTCCAAGACAACATCTGTATGAGATTTTTACAATAAAAAAATATCACCTACTCTCTGCTTTGTGGTGAGGCTCATTCTCAAGTGAATTTTTAAATATAGATTAACTTTAAAAGTAGTTTCTGAAGGAGTATGTCTTGATGTTATTACACTAGAATTTCTTCCATCTAGAAAATCCTGGGACAGATTTAAAAGTTCAGTTGCAATTCTACATTATTGAGGTAGGTAATCTTTCTACATATTTCCTCATTGGAAGAGTAGAGGGTGATCCTGAGGGCCCCTTACTATCCTGTATATTGGTTACCTGATTATTCTAGGTAAATTCTAGATAAAAAAAAAAAAAGGACAATTTCAACAAGGATTTTCCTCTGATTTCTGAAGGAACAAATTAAAAACCCTTGAAAATTAAGAAGGTGGAATAACAAGTAAACGGAGTCTTCCAGACAGCTGCTCAGTTACTCACATGACCCACAGCAGTAGTGACAGCACGCACAAGTCCCATGCAAGCTCAAACTGGAAATGGTGACAGCACGTACAAGTTCCGTGAAAGCTCAGACTGGAAATCCCAACCCAACCTGTGTTACTTTTGGGAACTGATGGCTGCTGGCTGGAGGAGAGACAGTGTCTTACAGGGATGGGTCTCTTAGTGGGCCCAGGGAGTGGACCCACACTGAAGGACTTTTGGAAACACAAATCAGACTCTACAGGTTGCAAGATATATGTATCTGTTTATTAAACTAGGCAGAGGCTCTGGGGGAAGGTGCAGATAAGGGATCTAAATACCATAAAACAATACTACATGAAAATTGAACAAATTCAATAAAAAATAAAATTTCAAACGAGAAGGTGGACTATTGATCTTTACTGTATCTTCTTTTTAAAACATACCGACTTGATGACAATTTAGAATACTCTGGATTTGCCAACTGTTAATAGTATTTGTAGCCTTTAATTGAATGAGAAACTTTGAAAGCATGGATTTTTTATGAAGCGATCTTAATAAGATGAAAACCTAATGCAAACTGAAGCCAGCTGGAACTGCACGACATGTGCTCCGGCCTCTGCCCACATCGGTGACATTCATCCCGACATGTTACAACAGTAGCACCCTGAAGAATAGCACTTTAATCATCTTGCAATCATGTAAGTCCAATCTCACATTTTGAAATTTCTAATTGAGAGAGCTATAATATCTTCTGGTAAATGCTGACCTTTCGTCCATTTGAATGACTTCTTAATCTTAGCAGCCTTTTCTATGACTGTTTCACCTTCAGTGTTTCTTTCTTCTCATGACTCGATGTGCATTCTATTTATTATTTTATAATTATATTCCTCATTGGGGATTTACCCAGAATACTACTGACCTACTCCCCAGCCCTGAAATTTTTATTGCAATTTTCAGGATCCTTGTACTTCAAAGCTACACTTAGCTCCTGCCTCTGTCAACATTTGGATGGAAGCCACATGAGCTACTTTGTCTTCTACCCGCCCTTGAAGACCCTAAATCACTGACTTCTTGCACACTAGAAAATGTGTCATTGGTTTCCCGTGTTCCACCTGACTGCCAAGTGCAGTTGCATAGGAATGGAGCAAAAGCACTCTGTGAAGATTGGTTGCTATATTAATTTCCTCTCCAGACTGCTGGCTGCTTTAGAGAAGTAGAACAAATTTATGTGACTATCAGTCACATCAAAGGTTGCCTTGGGAGCATTATTTAACTTTCTGACCCTTTAAAGGGACCCTGGAGGAAATTTATCATGTTGTTTGACACAGAAGCCACAAAACAGGAGTCAAAAGACTCCCATAATTTTGCAGTCTGGGTGATGAGGGGACTGATAATGTTCCTCCAGGAAACAGGAAACGCTGAGAAGCATGGAGATCATGAGACCATTCCAAACTGAAACGGTAACTTACTAGTAGTTGGAAAGGCAGGACCAAGGCATGGGATAAAAGTGGGGTGTAAGGAAGTTTTTAAAAGTGAATTTCTGAAGATGACATAGAAGCTGTGAGATTATCCATCGAGAGAGCATGCAGGGGAGAAGTCCCTGGTAATGCTGGTCATGGTAGACGGCAGGTTAGACATGTTACCATGAGACCTGCAAAGGCAAAAGCATGGGCCAGATGCTGCTGACTGCTTCAGAGCTCACATAGCATAGTGAATGGTGTACATGTGCGTGTGTGCGTGTGTGTGTGTGTGTGTGTGTGTGTGTGTGTTGGATAAAGGTTTGATTTTCACATAGCCTAGAGGAATTCCTTCATGATATATGTTTCCTAGGTTTGCGTACAGCTCCCCCCTCAGGATGGAATGGATATTGTTCATGAACTCCAGTCCATACCACTCATATATCTGCATTTCTAGACTTGAACCCCACAACTGTGTGTCTGTTTTTGCGTTTTCAGTCTGTGACCCCTAAGATCAAAGAGAAACATTTCATATTGAATAGGGCACCTAAATTTTGGGTCACTGTATTATAGGATTTATGCTTGTTAAAAGTTGGATTTGCTGTGGATGTGTTATGAATTGAACTGCATCTCTTGAATTCATGCACTGAGGATTGTCTCCTCAAGGCCTCAGCCTGTAGTGCTGTTTGGAAACTGCTTATTTGTAGACATGGTTCACGAAGATGCTGACCCATTAGAGCAGATGCCTCTGCTCCTCTATACCCGTCTTCTCATCAACAGGGGACATCTTGGCACAGAGGTGCATATCAGAGATTGTCATGTAAGATTAGAGGCTGGCATTGCAAGACAGGGAGCCCCAAAGGCCAGAACAAACCAGCAGGAATGAGGACAAAGGTGTGAGGCAGGTTGTCTGGAGCAACCAATCTGCTGACATGTTAATCTGGACTTTGGCCTCCAAAGTTTAATGACAATACATTGCTGTTGTTTATGGCACTAAGCTTGCAAACTAATATGATAGAAAGAAGATTCTTCCTCAAGAAAACATTTGATTAACTAAACAGAATACAAGAAAACTCTTTTTTACTTTTCAATGACTGTGATTTTTAAAAACTTGTAAAAAAGAAAACCAGTTAAAAAATAACATGACACATTTCAAATACCCATTTAATTAACAGACACGACCAGGTTTGAATCCTGATGTTCAGAAGAAAGCTGTTTACTTGAGGGTATATCATTGAATTGATTTCAGCTAGATATCATTTTAAAATATGAATTACAACTGAATCTATCACATAGCAACATTTTAAGGATCAGGATGAGAAATAATATAGAAAAAGCTTTGCATTGTGCCAATACGGAACAGATTTCATTCAATATTCTTATCAAATTTTATCAATTGCTTCATGTTTCATTTTAAAAACTGTACAAAAGAACATCAAAGTAGTATGCAAATGCTGACGACTGAAGGAGCTCAGAATTTGCTTTTCCACGTACACTGTACACTCTGTCTCTTATAATGCATATCTGCAAGGCTGTGGCTTAGCCAGTATACAAGGCTTAGAAATACACAGATACGTTCAACTTAACTACTTTTGGTATTGATAAAAGGCACTTAATTTAAAACTGTCATAGAGGTTGAGTCCAAGAATCTAATGTCTAGAGGCCAATGGTGTTTTGCAGGCGTCTGATTTCATTCAGCACCATGGTGTCTGAGTTGATTTCCCACCCTGCAATGGAAATTTCTCAGAGGCAGATGTTCTTTCTTTTTTGTCTTCATCTGCTACAACCCTTTGTTGAGTAGCTGATGTGTGCTGAATCTCTATCACGAAGAGACCGTACTACAGCACTCACAATTCACTTGTCTAAGGAAATGAAAGCTGTGCTGCAGGAAGTGTGCGTTCATGTTCTGGAAAACCTCTTCTTTAATGATGATTTTCTCATTTTAATGGACCTTCCAATGTTAGCTTTCCATTGCTATAATAAACACTTGATTCAGATCAACTTTAAATTTTAATAAGTTATTTTTATTTTATGTATGAGTACTTGCCTGCATGTGTGCAGGTGCACCATGTGCATGCAATGTCCAGAAAGGCCAGAAGTAGGATCTGGGTATCAGATTCCCCGGCACTGGAGTTATAGATGGACACCATGTGGGTACTAGGAATGGAACCTGGGTCCTCTGGAAGAGCAGCCAGTGCTCTTAACAACTGTGCCATCTCCCCAGATCCAGTGATCAACTTTCAAGGAGGAAATGTGTGTGTTTGCTCATGATTTCCAAGGAGTGAGTCCTTGCTTGTAGTGAGGTAATGTATCGTGGAGGGACAGTGTATAAGGGAAAATGACTCACCTGATACCTGCTGGAAGAAAGAGGGAGAGAGACAGAAAGGGCTCAGGATATTTCCAGGGCACATTCTTGATGAGCTAGCTTCTCCTCATCAGGGCACACTTGCTAGTTTCCATTGCCTCTAAACAGACTAGGAGCTATAGGTAAAGCCTTTAACATATGGCCAAACCATAGCACCACCTACACTTTCTTAAGAATAAAGGACATGAAATGCATAGCAGTATATTTGCTTGTGTTACTTTCCAAATTTTTATTACAATTGCTTTAGTTCCATCTTTTTGAGATGTTTGACTGTAGTTAAGCTTACTTGAATATATTACTCAAGCCCCAAAGACTACAGTAGACATTTTGAATGTATCAAATTTAAAACTAGTATTTAAAATGAAATATTGTTTTCTGATTCACTTTATGCATCCCATTTGTCTAGTAAACTTTAAAGGCAAGGTGTCTTGCAGAGATGATGGCTATAAAACAACCAGAAAAATGAATGAACAGAGTGAAAATAAGACATATTAAAATAATTTTGTTTCTTGCTTAGGTTGCACTAAATTTTCTGCTGTTTTTATTTTTTTTACATATTATTTTTATTTTTAAGTACAAACCAGGAATTAGAAAACCCTAGTTGGGGTTAAAGATCAAAGACCAAAAAATAAAAAGCCCTAACTTCACAGAAAACATGTGCAGTTTGTAATCTGATAAGTGTTAAAAATTGTACCTACATAAGTATACTATAGTAAAATAATTCAGATCTATAGTTTTAATTTATACATCAATTTCTAGAATGATATAAAGAATATCCAGTATTATATTTTAAAGTATATCAATTTTATTATTTTAAATATGACTTATGTTCTGAATTTGTAATTTCTTGCTTTTCTTCGTATTTCATGGGAAACAAGATGAGCTCATATTAGTCCTGAAGGACAGCTGGCAACATTGTGAATATATCTAGTTTATGTAGCATTATATTTAAAAGTCAAGAGAATAAAAGGCTAGCTTTACTTTCTATCACAGCCATATGTCCAGTTGACTTGGAAACAGGTAGAGTTGGTAGTTATTTAAATTTTCATAGTTTTTTTTAAGACCTCGTAGAAGGTAGAAATGTGGGGTTTATGTGCAAAGTTTGTGGGGAAAAAGAAAGTACTGGGTGATGACTTAAAATCAATTACATTTGTCAAATATTTAGTATTAGAATTCACCACCCTGTGAGTTGGACAGTGTGACCTATAATGTGGCCCTAAGCATCCTTGCATGAACTTGCTGGGTATGGCAAGAATGTATGACCTGACTGCCCAGCATCAGATCATTTCTCCACCTTTTGCTCATCACTCAGGTTTTCTGGGTGCTTCCTAAAAGAGAGAGAGAGCACAGTGGTCTTGTCAAGCTCAGTGTGTGTCGGCTTCTAGGCAAACTTTGTACCCGCCTGCCTTCTTCTGGCCTCATTCATTGTCTGAAGGATGGGGTGGATCAATAAAAAAGATGTTGCTTATGGGACTGCTTGATGTCTCTGACCCGGGGTCTCTGTCTTTCAACAGCATCCATAAAACACCTATAGGCTTTTTATGTAGCAAAGCAACTTGTTAGGGCAAAATTCAGGCTCCAACATTATCTTAACTCAAACTTGAAATGATCCACAGTAGAGACGACAGTACCAGGGATGTTAAGAATATCTCTACCTACAATCGAAAATACAACTGAAATACAGTCAACATTTCTTTCATTTCACTGTTTTCTTTCATTTACCAACTTTCTATGGAACCAAAATAAAGTCCAAAGCCACATTCAACATAGGTAAATGAAACAAACAAAACAACAACAACAAAAAAAAACATTTTGTAGGAGGAAACTTGTTATGCTGTAATTTGGGGTCATAGAAAGTATTTTAGAGCTACTTAGCAGTTGAGAAGAAAGAATGCGCTTGGAAAGTCTTTGAAATGAATTAACCACTAGCATATTTTGAGTTGCCTAGCAGCAAGATGATGAAGATGATATTTTATGATGTGGCTGTTCTCAGTAGTATTGATCTGATGGTTAACCTGCCTTCTTTAATGGATATGGGTTGGAATAATGAAATGCCTGTGATACAATTCTAACCCTCCAATTCTTCTGTGAACTAGTGACAAGCAGTAAGCTGAGGTGGAAAGCACTTAGTTGTAGGTACATGTGGAGCCTGAGATATCTTAAATGTTTATATTTGGAGAGAGAAACTTCTGATTCCTTTAAGGCCTCTTAAGTTAGGTGCAAAATATGTTCATGTTTGAATGGGAAAAAAAGCTGCCAGAGTTAGTTAATATCTGGTCAGTCTTTTAGATTAGAGCAGAGATCACTAGGCATGTTGACCTCAAGATTTGCCCCCACAGATATATGAACTATTTCCTGAATAAGCACAAAAGTCTGTGAGAAACAGTATCAGGCACATGCAAGCTTTTGACATTGGGTCATCATGTTGGCATCAACAGAGATTATGTTCAAGAACCACACAATGGAGTTACACAAAAAAATAATCATAAAAAAACAACCCTCAGTGTTTTCAGTACGACGTGTTCGGTCAACTTCATAGCTGTCACACCATGAGCTGGACACCTATTAACACTTTATATGTAAATAATATTTCATTCAAAAACGTCTGAAGAATCTGTTGGTCCTTTTCATTTTGCCTTTTGCTGTTTGATGTATCTTTGATACCTAATGAGAATCTTGTGTACTCTAATGACGATAAGGATAAACCAAAGGCATTTTGTCCTTTTAAATATTCTGTGCATTCCATTCTCCTTTACCAAACAGTACTTTATGAATGTGCAGTTCCTGTTGCCTACTGTTAATTCCACATATCTTCCTGTCATCATGTGGCCTCTCTGTATCATTGCTTATTTTCCGTATGTTCACAGGGAATATGCACAGGTCTGCTTTTGCTCTGACTGGGATGAACAGAGGAGTGAGAAGAATAAATGCTTCTTTGTTAAAATGTACCAATGACCAGAGCCATTGTGCTGCCATGACCTGCCCACTGGTGATGAAAGGACTTTTTGATTGTGTGTAATTCATTTCATCATTTCCCATGACAAACACACCTGATCAAAAACAACTTGGGGAAGGAAAGATTCATTTTTAGTTATAGCTTGAGGGTGTGGTCCATCATGGCACAGACATCTTGATGGTAGAACTATGAGTTGCCTGGTCACACTGTGTCTACCTTCATCAAAAAGAGAGAGATGATTTCTGGTTCTCAGCTTGCTGGTGCCTTCTTATTCATCGGGACCCCAGTCCATAGGATGGCGCGCCACACTTTTAGGGTAGGTTTTCCCTTTTGAATTAAACCTCTCTTGAAAGTCCCTCAAAAGACAACAAGCTGTGATGGAGAAGGTCATCCAAGCACAATCTGCACCTCCATGCCTGCTATATAGGAGGTCCTTGCAAAGTCCCCTTCCTTAGATTGAATCATCCTGTTGGAGCGTTTGATGACATTGCCACCATGACTTCTGAGAACGAATATTTCTTTCACACAGAGAACTGTCTTTTGCCTTTTCTCACTAAAGTGCTGTGAAAATTATTTTTGCTGAGTTTCCATTTCATGAATTCTAATCCAAATAATTTTTTTCCATTAAAGTTTAAGAAAAATATCAAGAAAGTGAATCATTCATGCAATTGAGATCATAAAGTAACATAGAGATTCATCACTTGGAATTTACACAAGAATGACTCCCTGGCCAGGTTTTGTTGTGCCCTGTACCACAAAGCGGTCAGATTGCCCCTAACAATTCAGGAGAGGACTGGTGTGGTACTGCCATGGTTTCAATGTAAAATTTTCAGCACAGGCTCATATTTTTAAATGCTGAATCCCCAGTTGGTAGAACTGTTTTGGAATGTTCTGGAAACTGTGAGATAGAGTCTCACTGGAGGAAGTAGGTCATTGTTCATGGGAGGTTGTTCTTGAGGGCATCTGATCTTTAGCATTCTTGAATCTCTTGTCCCCAAGGAATGAAGAACAGCCTTTCCGAAATTTTCCCGTTGACACAATGAACTGCCCAAACACATGAACTCAGGCAACTATGCACTGAGTTTTGAAACTGTGAGTGAAAATTAATCCTCCTTCCCTAATGCTATGCCAGAGATTGTAGTCCAGCAACAGATCCCCAGAGGTTGATGATCTATGTCTTCACTTGAATGTGTGAAACCTTTCTAAGTAGTTTCAAATAAGGGTACCAGATAGCATAAACATTAAAACTCATCAACTTTTGATGCTGTAAAAGTCAGAAAACGGTCAGGTCTGTGACCTGGGATGACATATCTAAAAATATTTTCATTTTCCAAGCCTACCATAATAGTTCCCTGATATTTGCATAAAAATATTAAGGAAAATAGTGCAATTAAGACATGCTTGTAGAAATTTCTGGTATTTAAGTATATTTTGGAAAGAAACTGTCCAGTATTCAAAGAAGAGGCCACAGAGCACGTATCCTTGAGTAGGACACCTGCATCAAATCTCTGCCGCCCGAGGCTCAGGGATCATTGCAGAAGAGAGGCAGAAGGATTGTAAGAAACAGAGGGGATGAATGACCACAAGGAAGCAGAGTTTTCCAGACAACTATTCTTTTACTCATATGAACTCACAGCAATGGTGAGAGCATGCACAAGTCCCATGCCAGCTCAAACAGAAAACAATCCCAGCATAGACATGAGGAGGCGAGTAGGAAAGCCCAACCCAACCTAAGGAAACCGTGGCTGCAGATGGATGTTTGGAGTGGCAGAGACAGTCTCTTTCAAGGATGGGAATCTTGGTTGGTTGATTAGGCTCCGGTGGATGGACCCACACTCAGTGATATTTAGGGACACAAATTAGCCTTTATGAGCTTTATTACATAACTAATAGAGTACCCTAAATTGGGAGGAGGGCAGTAAAGGGAGGAGCAGATAGGGAAGTGGGTCTGCATACCATCCAATTAGATTGTATGAAAATGTTAAGAGTTCAATTCAGATGGAAAGAAAGAAAAGATCAAAATATTCTCCCTACGCACTTCCCATTGAACTTAGAAGTAAAGTGATCTCTTTTAAAATGTGCAGCAAAGTCTTTATTCAACATGATGTCACACTGACACGCTTATTGTGTTATGAAATATCAAAGTGAAAGTTACCAATGATTAGAAATGAATTGGGGCCCTGAACTTGTTGTGTCTGCAATACTGACATTTACAACACCAGCCATCTGCTTACTATCCTTATCTACACAAGCACTAATGTGAGCTTCCACATGTGTACATGTATAGTACACACACACACACACACAAATAAGTACACACACAGAGAAGAGTTTTTGTTTTAAATGCAATAGAGGCTTAGATACATTGTGATACTTTCTAGTGATCAGGTACAAAAGCAGCACAAGCCAATGTGCTTCCCAACTTTTGTCTTCTCAAAACCTAATGGGAAAACTTATTGCTTGAAAATGTGAATCTACTCAACTCAGAAGTCTTAGACCTGTTATTCTAATTTCTTTCAGGAAACTTTGCCATATTTATCTTTAAGTGATTTATGCCATACCAAAGTTTTTAATAGGCTTCAAAATCTTTCAAAATGCCATATCATTCCAAAGCAAGTTTGTACAACCATCAAGAATAAACATCTACTTACCTTCAAATTCAACAGGGATTAAATTTGGGCTTTCATTGACTAGAACACTAGGCAGAAGACCTTGAATCCTTACTTTATAGTAATATATTTACATTAAACTTACTTTTTTGATGACAGAAAATAGAGTGTATATTCATTATCCTAATCTTTTATAGTGATCATTTCATACGTACATACAGACAAACTCACACACACATATATATATATATATATATATATATTCACTTATTTTTAAAAAGTAACACTGTTAATATGTAGAACTTTCTCCTCAGTGGTAGATGAAAAAAATCTATGCATCTGTCATGAGTTTAATAATGTCCTCATTCACCATGTCTGTAAACCTATAACTGGTTTGACACATTATGAAATCATCAGCATGAGGCTTCATTTTCATTCCCCAAATGGATTTCCTTAAAAACTCTACAATTTCCCATGAATCCAAGAATTGTGAGGCTACTAAGCAACATCAGCAGTTCCTACTCTAAGGATTAATGGGAAAATATTTGGAATTTTCTGCTCTGACTGAAGGCTGGGTGAAATCAATTTTTTAAGCACTATAAAGCAAGTGCTTGAGTCTCAGACAGCGATTACAAAGCAGACACACTTTAACACCCAGAACAACCATCTGGATCTTGTTGACTCCTTTACCATGGCAAAGGGCTGAATTAAATATAATTCCTCTCTGCTGATGACATGGAGATTCTTCCAAATCTATGAGCAGCTGGAGCTTCCATTTACACACACACACACACACACACACACACACACACACACACTTATTTTGGCTGTACAGATGTTAACTGTAAAGAATTTCTCCAGGTTTTATTAAAGCAATAAGAAAAGCAATAGATTTTTTTTTACTACCGTATCTGCAGTAGTCTTGTGGACCTAAAACACTCAATTTGTGCAAAGCAATAAATGTCAACACTTCTCGAAGGAAAACATCACACTTCAAACTTGCTCTGAAAATAGATATTATGGAAAATGTATTAAATATCTGACATAGCTTTTACAGAAAGTCTGTTTTCAAATACTTGGAAGAGAGGTGCTTACTGTGCGTAGCAATTATACCCCCCAAAGTTTCTCTTTGTAACAGAGTGAATTGCTTCAGTGAATGCTTATCAGGTTGCAAAAAGTTTCTTAAACAAGGGAAAATCAGTGCGTGTTTTGAAATGATACTGGAGACGATGGGAATGAGTAGGAGAAGAGTCTTGAGAGGAAGAAGGAAGTTTTCATAAACAATCGTGTCCAGATACCCAGGTGGAAGATCAGCCTGAGCTTAGTGGCTTTGAAATCTAATAATAACATAAAACTCCCCTCAAAGCAGTTGAAGCATTTGGTGCTACTTTTTCCTGTACAGATCAACCTGAAGTAATATATCAAGATCAAGGTACATTTCAAAGAGAAACTCTTTAAAAACAAATCATAGTCACTGCTGATTAATCACTCAGAGTCATCAATCTTAGGTGGTGAGTTAACAGTGAGCAGATAGACTCCCTCAGCTGAAGATTCTTAGTTACCGCCCCCTCCCTGTATATAGTGATTGCCTGCGGTTTTAGCTTCAACCCAGTCTCAGTGTTGGACCAGAGGATGGGGCTGCAAACCTTACTAAGTTTCCCCTGAAAGAGTCTCATAAAATTATACATCACTTTCAATGCACAACATAATGTTAATATTGCAGTTGTAAAAACATCCTATGATATTGCAAATGACTCAGATATCATCACAATTAAAACTGGCAGGTTATTTAACCCATATTATATAGAATTTGGTATGTTCCATTATCTATTTTAATGTATATATGTGGAAACATTACATGGCACCCTATTTATAAGTACAATTTCTTGGTTTTTACATACTAATTGAAATGAATTAATTTATTTAAATGCATGAAATATATTTGTGATTAAATGTCTTCTACTAATCATCCTACTATGCTCCCAAGAAATGAGAATTCATGCACAAATATATGTGTGTATGTGTGTGTGTTTGTGCGTGTATGTGATTGAAAAGTAGTATTTTTAAATGAAAAATGTAGTATTTATAATGAAATGTATTGTTTTAAAAAATTTCCTGTGATTGTGTTTCTCTGACCATGAAGTAAATGTTTCATGTTATATCAAAATCATTATGTAGTAGCTAAATATTAAAATTCTGAAAAATAAGTAAATATAAAATGTATTTTTTAGTAGTACATCTATTAATAAGATAGTGGGTAATTCATTAAAAATTAAGTTATTCATAAATGTTTCTTGTCCCTAGGTTTACAGTATTCAACTGTAAGTATAATAATATTTTTTTTCTTTTTAAGATATACATACTTAGAGTCTTGTGCCTGTAATCTCAGCATGAGAGACTGAGGCAAGAGGACCAAGAATTTGATGCCGTCCTGGGCTACATGTAGAATTCCATGCCAACTTGAGCTGCTAAATAAAGCTGTATCTCAAACTGAGTTAATTAACTAGTTAATTAAAGTGAAAGAAAACTGGAATGGGAAACAGAGAAGAGTTTGCATGGGTTGAAGACGGTGCACATGTGACATTAACAATACATAAAATTAAAATGAAAATTTAAGTTTGTCTTTACAGACTAGATGTGTGCATATCAAAAGTCAAAGCATTGTAAACTTGCAGTGAAGGGCCTTTCTTCTTAGTTAAGATTGGCCAATTAATTATGTGGCCTTACTCAGAGATTAGATGGTTTATATTTCTGCCATCAATGTACATAACTTCTTTTCAGGAAAAGGAAGTAGGCAGCATCAATTGTTCTTTACCAGGATATTATGATTTAATAACTGGAGCATTACACATTTCATGTAGGATCAAGAAACATGACTTAATCCTTGGGCTCACATTAGAATTACATGTGACATTTTAGAACACTTAACTTTAAATTAAACAACAAATTGGTATAAATTCCCAGTAGGAAAAAAAAAAAAACAACTCAAAGAAATGTATTATTTGAACTTTGCTCTTCATTTTAAGCTTGTTTCTTACCAATATTCATATTCTATTACCAAATAAATATTCAGATTTTCTATTCCCATTCAGAAATCCATGTATTTAAATCTTGCTTACTGGCCATGTTCCATCTCTCTAAGGTTTTTTTCATGGTAATACAGCCCCCAAGCATACCTATTATGAGAAGCATGCTATTTCTGTCTAACATTTTTCTGCTTCCTTCTCAATTTAAACACATTTTCTACTGATACTTAGGCATTTTCTGGCCCAATTGGAAACAGGAATACTTCCTTCTTGGAAACTGTGGCAACGGCTAGGATTTTCTTTTTACAGTGTTGTAATCAAAATCAATAATCTTTATCTACTAAAACTAATTAACACATTCATGTCCAGCAGTGTCTATACTTACAAGAACTTACCAAATCATCTTAATATCCTGTTGAGAAAATATTATTTTCATATTTAACAAAGTTGCACATTTTGCTCATAGTGAAGCCTGTAGAGGATGGAGGAGCTAGGACTCAAATACAGCCTTCTCAAAAATCAGCTCCAATTAATTAAACAGCAGAGTAGGAATTAGTAAAACTTTGAAGCTATTCTTGTCTGAATTTATCCAGTGTGTTGACTACATTGTGAGTCTATACAGATCACAGTGGGTCTGAATGAAAGTCTCTGTGCATATAAAGATATTTCTTCACTAAAATAACACAGATTTAAAAAAATTTTTTTTCTGGTAAGCTGATAGCTGAGATGCTATATTTTTTACTTGTTCATGAGTTCTGGACTTCATAATATATATTGTCAAATATCCTGAAGAGTATAAGCTTCACTATCACACTTTTATTTGTTAGAATTCAAGTCTCACCTCTGAAATCCTCAGTACTTAAAAAATAACATTTTTAGATATGTCTCAATTTCACTTTTTTTTTAACTATACAATATCTGATGCCATACTCCATGTGGCATTGCCATGCCCATTCATTTACTTTCGTGCCCTATGCCTGACTAGGACGGCATGTTCCACCTGCTCAGCCCCCATTAGAGCTCATCACTTACTCTTGCTACTCAGTATCTGTCTTATCTTGTTGTTCCGTGTCGTACTTTCATTTGTTGTAGTCAGATAGGCATTGTGTCAGCATTTGTGAAAGGATTAGTGATCTGAGTGCAAAAACGTTTTCATAAGAAAAATAGAGGCACTCAGAACATCTGACCGTGTTTTACAATGTCTGCAGTTTTTCACTAACATGCTTCAGGATAGAAAGTGTTTTCTTTTCATATAGATTAGGCTATATTCTAGTGGTTCAACTCTGAATTTTGATTATGGGGAATTTTGACTACAGGAGTAAGTTTTTAATCACAGGAAGTGTCATTTTCACTTGTGATAATATAATTTCTGATTATCATAATAAATGTTAGAATGTATTCCTAATGGTAAAATTAAAGACTTTTCCAATCTATAGATCATCTGAACTATTTCTGAGAGATGTGCTTGCATTTTTTGAAGTGAGTTCGTAAGATTCTAACAAGGCTGTGCTTTCTCTTTAGAAAAGAGACCTAGCTTAGCTATTGTAAACTTTTAGATCTATTATTCCATAAGTGCTCTTAAATTTATTTATGAATTCAAATAAGAAGCTAGGTGTAGTGTCTCAGACCTTCAATCGCAGCACTTTGAAGGAAGAGGCATATGAATCTCTAAGAGATCAAGGTCAGCCTGGTAGACATACCAAGTTCAGACCAGCTAGAACTACAAAGAGGACCCTGTCGCAAAACAAACACACAAACAAACAAACCCCCTCAAAACAAACCAAAACTTCAAATAAAAGACCCAGTTCCAAATGTCTGTGGGCTCTCTCCCCTCAAGTTGTTGGTCAGATGTGTCCTGGAGAGCCCCCAAAACAACAGTCAATTGTCACTGCTCTTGGTTGCTCACCATAATTTGATGATATGATCCTATTACTGAGAACACCACCCAAGCTGATCACAGGACTTTGAGAAATCAAGTTGGTGCTGAACAGGAAGATCTTCCTGCTGGCTAGTTTTCCTTATCCTGTAAGTTTTCTGCAGGCTACTGAGGGGAAAAGTCAACAGTCTAACACAGCTGTAAAATCTGTGAACTATAAAAATGGCCAGCCTGGGAAGATATTGCTATGTGTGTTACTCAGGCACAAAATGAATCTCAAGAAATACAAAATAATTGAAATAATTCCATGCATTCTCTCAGACAACTGCAAAATAAAGTTTAAAACCAACACCAAAAGAAGCCCTAGTAACTACATGAATTCATGGAAATTAAACAACATACTCCTGAATGATGAATGGATAAAGAAGAAACTAAGAAAGAAATAACATTATTCCTGGACCTAAACAAGAAGGTAACACAAAAGAACAAAGTCTCTGGAACACTTTAAAAGCAGTCTTCAAGAGGGAAGTTTATAGCTCTAAGTGCCTACATTTTAAAAAATAGATCACACACACTAAAAAATGACTTAACATTTTAACTCAAGACTCTGGAAAGGCAGCAACAAATGAAACCCAAACTCAGCAGACAAGAAGAAATTAAAAAAAAAAATCAAAGCAGAAATTAATGAAATAGAAACAAAGAAAATAATACAAAGAATCAATGAGTCCAATAGCTGCTTCTTTGAAAAGATAAACAAACAATATAGAAAGACCCTTAGCCCAGTTAACCAAAAGAAAGAAAGAACAAATCAAAATCAAGAAAATCAGAAATGAAATAGAAAAAAATCACAACAGACACTAAAAAAAAAAAATCCTGAACTTTATAAGGGAATACACTAAAAATCTATATGATATTAAATTTGAAAATCTTAAAGAAATGGATTACATATATAAAATAATATTAATCAAAGCTAAATCAAGAAGAGATTGATTTAGTTTTAGTTTAGCCTTAGCTTTAGTTTAAGAGATCAACAGCTTAAACAGACCCATAGTATATATAAGGAAACTGAAACAGTAATACAAAACTTCCCATCTGAAAATAATCCCAGGCCAAGACAGATTCACAGCAGAATTCTACTAGACATTTAATCATTTACAACCAATGCTACTTAAACTATTCAAAAAGATAGAAACAGAGGGAGAACTCCCATTTCCTTCTATGAAGCCAGCATCATTCTAATACCAAAACCAGGTAAATACACAACCAAAAAAGAAAACTATAGCCCCATATCTTTAAAGAACATAGATGCAAAATTTCTCAATAAAATACTTGCAAACCACATACAGAACAGACACACATCATCCACCATGATCAAGTCAGTTTTATTTCAGAGATACAGAGATGGTTCAATATACCTAAGTCATTAAATGTCATAAATCACATAAATGGATTCAAAGACAAAAATCACATGGTCCTCTCAATAGATGCAGAAAAGGCCTTTCACAAAATTCATCATGCATTTATGTTAAAAGTCCTAGAGGAAATTGGTCTGGAAGGAACATACTTCAACATAATTAAAGCTATAGACAACAAACCCACAGGAAACATCATTCTAAATGGAGAAAAACTGGAATCATTCACATAAAATCAGGAACCAGACAAGGCTGTCCACTATCTCCACTTCTTTTTAATATAGTGCTTGAAATTATTGCTAGAGCAATAAAACAGGAGAGGGAAATTAAAGGGTACTAACTGGAACAGAAGAGGTCAAGTTATAACCCTTTTTGCAAATGATATGATATTATAACTAAGTGGTCCCAGAAATTCCACCAGAAAACTCCTAGAAATGATTAACTCTTTCAGTAAAGAGCCAGCTCACAAAATTATTTACAAACATCAGTAGCCTTTCTAAGAACCAATGACCAGCAATGAAAGAAAAAGTACATAGAAACCCTCCCATTCACAATAGCCTCAAATAATAAATAAATAAATCACAGACTAAACCTGACCAAAGACATTAATTAAAGGTCTCTACAATGAAAATATTGAATATTTAAAGAAGGAAATTGAGAAAGACACCAGAAAATGGAAGGACCTCTCATGCTCATGGTTTGGAAGAACTAATACTGTGAAAACTACCATTCTATATATTTAGGTATATATATTCAGTTCAATCCCAATCAAATTCCTCATGACATTCTTCACAGCATTAGAAAAAAAATCCTAAAATTCATATGCAAGCACAAAAGATCCCAGATATTCAAAGCAATTCTGATTACAAAAGCAACGCTAGGTTAATTACTGTATTAGATATCAAACTATATTATAGAACTATAGTCATAAACAGCATGGTACTGTCACAAAAATAGTCAAATAGATCAATGAAATATAAGTGAAGTTTCAAACATGAGTGCATTCAATTCCAGCTACCTGACATTTGACAAAAGTGCCAAGAGCTGACATTAGAGGAAAGGCAGCATCTTTGACAAATGGTGCTGGCAAAATTGGATTTCCACCAGTAGAAGACTGAAGCTAGACTCTTATCTTTCACCTTGCACTAAAGTCAACTCTAAATGCATCAAAGACCTCAATGTGAGGCTGAAACTCTGCAAATATTAGAAGAAAACATTGACAGTAACCTATAAGATATAGATGTAGGAAAAGACCTTCTAAACCAGACAGCAGTTGCTCAAGTATTAAGGTCAGGAATCAACAAGTGGAACCTCTTTAAACTAAAAAGTTTCGTACAGCAAAAGAAACAACCCATGAAGCAAAGACAGTGGGAGAAAATCTTCATCAGTGACATATCTAGCAGAGGTTTAACATCCAGAATATATAAAGAACTCAAAAAACAAAGAATCAAGAAAACCCGTGTCCCAGTTAAAAGATGGGCTAAGGTTATGAGCAGGAAGTTCTCAAAAGAAGAAATAAAGATGACTGAGAAACATCTTAAAAAGTGTTCAACATCATTAATAATTAGGAACAGGCAAATTAAAACCATTTTACGATTTCATCTTACCCCAGTCAGGCTGCCTAAGATCAAGAGAACAAATGATACCAAATGCTGGAGAGGATGTGGGAAAAGGAAAATGCTCGTTTACTGTTGGTGGGATTGCAAATTTGTGCAACCCCTATGGAAACATTGTGGAAAACTCAAAACCTATAAATGAACCTGTTGTGTCACCTGGTTCCACCACTCCTTGGCATGGACCCAAAGGACACATGCTATTGCAGAGAAACTTGTACATTCATGCTTCTGGTTGCACTTTTCATGATAGGTAAGAGATAGAGGCAATCTAACTTCCCCCAGCTAATGAGTGTATAATGAACTAAGCTATATTTACACAATTTTGTTCTACTCAATGGTAAAGAAAAACAAAATCATGAAATTCGCAGGTAAATGGATGGAATTAGAAACTGTTATGCTAAGTGAAGTAACATAGACAGAAAAAACAAATGATGTATGTTCTCCCTTATTTGTGGATCCTAGCACCAAATCCTTATATGTGAGTATATATCCTGATGTAACTGCAGGAACCAGGAAAATGGAAAGGAACCAGGGAGGTGAAGGCAAAGAAGGAACCTGAGAGAGAACAGTAGGAGACAGGTGTTACTGAGGGAGAAATAGATAAAATGAGGATATTTGAACAGGAGAGGGGGAGAGAGGGTTATACAAGGAACTGTGAGAATAAAGGGGAAGAAGGAGCTCAAGAGAGGAGGGACCACAGGAGACAAGACTTAACAAGGGAGAAATGTAGAAAATGGGGAGCACGTGGATGAGGGTTAGAAAGAGAGAAGAGAGATAAATAATGCCTAACTAGGCCCCAGATCATCAAAGCATAGAGGGTAAGAATCTGCAAAATGTGGGCACAGGCCACCTATACTAAATGTCACCCACCAAGAGCTCAGGGATCATTGCAGAAGAGAATGGGATGACAGTAAGCTCCAGGGAGGAGGTACATGACCCATGGAAACAGAGTACTGCAGGCTCCGGGTGTCGGCGGACAAAATCCCAGCACAGAACTATGCAAAGTCCCAGCAGGCACCAAACCTAGTGGAAGAATTATTAGCGGCTGATTACTGCTGGATGAGGAAAAGTTGATCTTCTTAAGGGAAGGAACTCTAAATAGGTTGAATCAATCCCAGTAGATGAACTTGCACTGAGGGATGTCCATAACTTGACATGATAGGCTTTAACAGCAATGACAGAGAATATGAATTCCAGTGGATGGGGGGCTAAGGGAGGTGCCAATGGGAAAGGCAGTATAAAGATGATTACGATGTGAAATACATGAATTTTAATTATAAATTTACCAAAATCCCAATAGTGACATGAATATCATGAGGGTGACCATCTGAATTCTAACTGGAGTTAAGGCCTGCTCCATGGAAAGAAACACATGCTTGATACTGTAGTACTATAATTTTGGCCAAGAACCCGCTGTTGGGGAGGTCACAGGACCCAGGGGCCAATCTACTACTGTTATTCTGCTAAATGGACATAGCACCCATCTCCTCTCTACTCTACTCATGTCGATACTCAAATTAGTGTAGCACTCAGATCTCGTAAGAGAAGTTTCTGCGCACGGTGGATGGTAGTTAATGCAAAAACTCACAACTGGACAAGGTGCAAAGAATGCGTTAGTGGAGTGCTTACCCACAAATGGAACATCTATATCACCCCCCCCACACACAACTCCCCACATATACGACCCCACACAAGGCTCAACAACCATCACAGAAGAAGGTGCAGGAATATTGTAAGAGGCAGAAGTCAGGAATGACCAGAGCAAAAGTGTTGTCCGGACATGACAGGACCCCACTGCATTCATAAACTCAGAGCAGGTGTGGTTGCCTGCACAAGATCAAGCCAGTTACTATTCTAGCATAGGATGCAAAGTGGTTCATGGGCCTCCATCCCCAACTGAGGAGCTAATGGACAGACAGCTGGTGGCTTCTGAGGACGGGAGGAGGTTTTCGTTAAGGATATGCCCCTGCTAAATCCACCATGTTCCAGGCATGGGTACATAATCAGCAGTGCAGGAACACAACAACTGAACTTGATGGGTTACTTAAAACAAAGAAAGAGAGGACACGGAGTTGGGGAGAGAGATGGGAGGGTGAAACAGGAAGGAGTTGGGGTGAGAAGTGGGGGTAAAACTAATTAAAACATGTTGTATGAAGATCTTGAAAACATAATAACAGTATTTTTAAAAGATCAGACATGATGAAAAAAATTATCAAAAATTCTAAAAGAACACAGAGTATAAAATTAAAATAAGTAATTAAGGAAATGTTAGCTATGTTAAAATGACAACAAAAAATGTGGTAAACATGAACATTTATAAAATAAAAATCTCTTTTTAGCAAAATGAGAAAAATTGTATTGCTTTGCATTCTGAAAGTCCTGGATTAATGGAATGCACTTGGATTAGCTCATGGTTTTGCTTTCAGTCTATACAGGCAAGTTGTTTGGGTTGTAGTTTATGATGAACATTAAACCTTCTGCCTCAAGTAACTTATGTACTTGAAAGAATAAATAATTTAATAATCTGTGAATAAAATTGTGTTTTTAGTATGATTATATCAAAATTTAAGTGAAATTTTATTAAAGATTCATTGCAATTCAAGACCTCAAGCCATATTCATGAACATTCTGTATTCTGAAGCATTGAAATCAATTTGCACATCTTGCATTTGGAACGGACTTCCATACTGGATAATTTTAGGATGTCTGGCAGTAGTATTAGGAGATATCTGTGCTGTGTAATCTACAGATTTTACACTCCATTAGCAGTTCATACTCTTCATTATATACCATAAGTCATTAATGTCATTGCCAGGTTCTTATATATGTGTTACTGGAATATGGCCAATATGATGCAGAAGACAAAGGTTTCAAAAGTCTACGTTTTGCGTGCAAACTCAAATTTGATCACTGGTGAAAAACATTGATGATTATTATTTTAATGTAATAAGTTTACGTTTTCATTTGTGGAGAGAAATCTTGCTAAGTATACAGACTCAAAGTCTAGATTGTAGTTTTCACTTCTTCATTCAGATAAAAATAGTGTTTTCTGATAGGGACATCGAGGTCAACTCTAACTCAACCAGACATGGTCTTTTCTCTAACACAACCAATGTCTGTTATTATGAAGCATAAATTCTTCACACAAACTTCTCATTCTGCCTTAGGAATATTAAAAGGTCTATGTTTGAGATTGAATGTTGGAAATTTATTGCTTTGTTAAGAGATATTTTTTTCTTTTGGTGCTTGGTACTGAACCTTGGATTGGCACATGCTAGGCACATACTTCTACAGGAGCATTGTTATATACAATTTTTCCTTTGAGAATGCAACAAGAATGAGGATGCAAATCTGGCACAGGCAGGTACTGACTGGATTAAGACTCCCAGCTTCACTCGTCACCTTTGTTCCATCAGTACAAATAATCAAACATGGAAAAAAGCAGATATCATCTTCGTGTCGTTCCAGAGTAAACTCCGAAGAGACTCTGGATCACAGTGTAATATCTCTTAACCTAGCTAATTTTTTTTAAAAGTCATTGTGTCCAGCCAGCAACAGAAAATTGAATTTTCTCTTAGCTAGCAATGAAGTAAACACAGTCTTTCTTCTGAAATCCTGCTCTGGGATAGTGAGGGCTTCCTGCCTGGTATGATTGGATGTGTAATGTGGACTTCAAAGAACTTACAGAAGGCAAGTGTAAACCACTCTGTACTTATTGTTGATAACTATGGTTTCTACTAAAACCAGTCTAAGAGTTTGGCCTGACATTTGGATAAAAGTAATTTATAACAGTTAAAAAAAATGAAAGAAAAATGCTCCTGAAAAGAATATTTGTCATATGGGATCTTCTACTTAAAAAGAACATGAACTGGGACCAGTTACTTATCACCAGGGCTCAGTCTCCTATTAACCACACAACCTACCCCTGGTTGTCAAGAGGACTCAAAGCCATTACACATAAGGAGAATAACATATCACCAATTCTGACTCCTGATCTCACTATTGCTGTGATGGTTGAGTTTGCCTGGAACTGGCTGGACCAGTGGTATAGTTTAGATGGCATGTGTGCCACTAAGGCTAAAGAAATGTTTGAGGGTGAATATAAGCATGTCTAAAAGAGGAATCATCAGAGGTAAAAATGAAGAAGTTGGTTAAAGAAGACTTCACAAATGAGATAAGGTTTGGATTTAAATTTGGTGAGCATAGGTAACTGGGAGGTCATTAAAGGTTTCTGAATGAAATGATTTGATTTCTGACCCAGAGGTGAAGTCAGTATCAAAGTGTGACTTTAATGGAAGGAAGTGGGCGGGGGGCTACCTATGAGATGCCCCTTGTCATCTTAACACAACTGCTCATCATGTTTCAATTTTATAATGAATTCCCTGGAATTCAAATTTTGATAGAGCAAGCTTCAAATGAATGAATGTTACCACTGAGATATGAATAATGAATTCAGGGTTTCTTTGATTCAATTAGATTTGAGCCAGAAACAACTGGAGGGCAAATAGTGCCAAATTGTTTATAATATTTGGTGCCTACAGAAGCTTGTTGGAGTTTTATTATTCCATAAATGTATAAAATTTAGTCTCTCAAGATTATTTTTATGCTTGATCGATTAAAAAAATAGAAATAAGTTCCTTTTGGATCATGACATTCATACAACTTCCTGATCTCTCAGATGCAGGGTTGAACTATATAAAAATAAGATAAACTTTTGAGGTGGTAGGACACTGTTATGTTGCCAGCCCTCAGGAAGTTGCAGGAGGAGGAGCCTTGGCTGGACTAACTAGTAAAAAGATTGTCTCAGAAAAACAAAATAAAACAGTGATAAATTTTTCTTTTTTTCCTTCCATTTTACCTAAGAATCTAGTTACTAGTTCCGAAAGTCTGGACCTTGAGAATCAAGTAAGCTCAGTGTGAACGTTAAATACATCTCTATCAGGACATAATTAACCCACAATAAAAAGTAGTCACGTGATTACATGTAGTTACTTTTACTGGGTGAAAAAAAATCAAGCAAAACAACGAATAACCCCCACCCTCACCCCGTACACCTTATCATTTCACAGATGTCCATTACTCAATCTTGTCTTTCACTCAGGATGAGTAGAATCAGTGGCACTTTCATTTATTGATTTGTTGGAAGAGACAAGACTATGTAATTGTGTCTTCCTCTTTCTAGTTTTCTAGCATTCATATTCAATACCAATTTGTGAATTGTAGTTGGAACTCAGTGGTGGAACATTTGCCTAGCATGCACAAGTTTCCTAGTTCAGTCCCCCACACTGCAAAAATACAGAACAGTTACATTTATGTAGCAGAAACCAATGTCACCGTCCAGTTTACATACAGCAGAAAAGGTACTCCCCATGTCACTGCACGCTTGTTTGGTTTCCTAGTGTGGAGCAAGATTCTTCCTGGGGGCCCCATGTGTTGGCGTAACCCAGCTGTTTGAAGAATGTTCTTGATGAAAGGAAAAACTGATGGAGAACAAAGGGAAACAGGTGGCTTGTCAAGAGCAAAGTCATAGTGTGATATCTGCAGATTGCTCTGTGAGTCCAGGATCAACACGCCTCACCCCTACAGAGGTCTCATAGGATATAAAGTTGACGACATGGAATGCAAAGTCGACTAAAGCCACATGCCTATACCCAGGGTTCAAAAGATCTTAAACACAGGAAGAAGAAGAGAAGGCACAGCAGGACACCCAAAAAAGTGACTCTCTTCAAATATATATAAAATCATAATATAAATACTAATATAACATTTGACATAATATTGTGTTTCAGAATAGTGGATTTTATTGCATTATACCCATAATCAAAAAACAGAACCACATGAAACTCCTCAAATGTGTTTGAGATCTTCTATTGCCTTTTATTGTCACTCAGGCCAGACCAGGAGGGTGTGCTCATAAATCAGCATGTTCCTAGCTGCAGCCCACTCTGAACCTGTGATGTGCTTTCCCTGAAGGTTAACAAAATATGGAATACATTGTAGGAGACAGAATGCTTGATATGCAGCTGCTTTCACAGCTCATCAGGGTGACATGTAAGATGTACTCCCCTTGCTGGGACTCTGCAGACTCAAGGCTGATCAAATTCGTGCAAGTCTTTTTTCTCCCCTTCCCAGTCTCTAATTCCTCAGTCCAGCTCCCAATTATCCAACTTCTCCATCTTGTCTACTGGTGTTCTTTAGACCTAGTTGTAGAAATCATTCTGGTAAATAAATGCCTACAGAAGAATAGGAGAACAGGAACCATGCTATTAAATTATGTCTACAATTTCATCCAGATAACCTCAGAAATAAGCCTAAAAGTCATTGTCAGGTGTGCCTTGTCACTTTCAACATTTTAAGAATCAGATCTCATATCTTTTGGAAAAAAAAAGGAACACTGGTAAAATGGATTCAGGAGTAGAACTGAAAGACAAAAATTAAATATGAATACGAACTGTTCTTTCCAGGATGAAAATAGGCCAACGAATGTTGCATTGGCTTTCTCTTCTGACTCTGTATTTGTGGAGGTAGAGCACGCTTAGTGGTCTTTCTGGCTCTACATGTAAAAACTTGCTAAAAGATGACAAAAATGGGAAACATGAGCTCATCCACCTCCAAATGCTGTTTAGCTAATGACTGTGATTGTTTAATTGTGCCTGGAATAGCAGCACCAAATTTTCAAACAAAGCACATCCAAATTTGGATTGGCCAATAGCATATTTACTAATATTGCTGTCCAAGGTCAAAGCCAGACTTTCCACACCCAGGGTAGGATTTGTTTGGATCTGTTCTGGGATTCCCTGTGAGTCTCCATTTAGAGCTCTAATACATTGCTTTCCATGTAATAAAATAAAACCAAATCTAACAACACGTTCCTCATTTCAGTACCTTACTTAAAAGCAGATGGAAACTATGAGACTAGTTCTGACCAATAGGCTATTAAATATTGCCAATGTGCTCAAACTTAAAAACTTCAAGTTGTGGGAGACTAGACAGAGCAGGCCATGTACCACATACTGAACTTAACTGCATGAGAAATCAACCTTGTGTGAGAAATTTGGGCATTTTTGTGTGGAGCAAGCATAAAAAATTCTAATTAAAATATGAGGCTATGGGTGTTTTTGCATTCAGTTTAGAGTTAGTCCACTTGTGTACAAATGAATTCACATATTGCTTTGAGACAAATGAAAAAACATTGCACATTATTTTCTGTCTTTGTGTTTTTAGCTCATTATATATTAGAATAATTTATCTTTCGTCTGTGATGCATGTGCCTTTTTCTGTTATCTTTCTGGTTCCAGGGGTCAGGTTCTGGGGAGAGTGTAATTAGGTTCTTGATTTCTTACTCAGGAATAAAATAAAATTACACACTGATTTTCAAAAGCAGCAAGGAAACTTTATTTAAAGCAAAGCTAGAAAAGATCAGTGCAGGAGAATAGGAAGTCACATGAATGAAGAAACCCAAAGGTCCCGGTTATTCTATGTAGCTTCCTTTTAAGGGATTCAAGAAAAAGAAGATTGGCTACTAAGGATGTTGTGAGAGTAACTTTTGTTTTGATTGATTAGGGCACATCATCTTTTTTCTACTGTGCATATTTCTTCCTATAATGCATCTTATTTTAATAGTATGCATACCCAATTATGTAAAAGCATAAGATGTTAAATATGGGATTCTCCCTAAAGGTTCACTTGATGGTACAATCTCTCTATATTATACATGCACCCCAAGCCAGTTCTAGGTGGATTGGTCCCTTACCCCTGGAACTAGGATGTGTTAGTAATATGTTTGACTATAAATCATCATGATCATTAAAGTGAAGAGAGACCTGTTCCATTGTTCATTGTACGACATACATGTAGCCCAGTGCAGGTGGGGTCTAAGTTTGCTAGGTGCATCATTTAGAGACAGTTGTATGTGCGTAGCATGCTCATGTAAAAGAGCAAGAGGCTAAGTGCACTATTAGAAGAGAATGTGTGTGTATAATTCCTAAGCTCTTCTGTCTCATTTCAACAGGGCTTTTTACTGAAGTTTTTATCATAGTTCAATTCATGTGTCAAACTCTGAAGAGCTCTGGGATAATATTTTGAAACTTTCGACTGTGTTCTTCTTTTTCTATTTCATATTCTTACATTTAAAATATTGGAATCTTTGAAAGTTTTGATGTATAAGTCAACTGTAGTCATTTCCAAACAGTGACTTACTTGTCTCAAGTCTATTAAATGCTTCTATCATTGACTCAAAATGCAACTGTTATCATGTATACTTTTCCATATGTTCTTGGATCTATTTCTAGACTTATGATTCTGTTACACAGACCTGTGTCCCTGTCACTGTGCAAGATTTTATTGTCTTCAAAAATACAGACCAATAAGGCTTCTGTGTCCATTTCTTTGGAGAAAATCCTCTTGTCTGAAGAATCAAATGCTCATTTTAATTAATCTTTAATAATTCACTGTGGAGGTTGTAGTCATGTCTGGCAGCTGATGAAAATGGAGTGGTAGACACCACAGGGATGGGTGAAAAAACGTGGCCTCCAGGAATCACTGTATTTTGTAATAGCAAACCAAGAGCTTTGGCCTGAGTCAGCCATTTCGTCCTTCTTTTATAGTTTGGATGTGAGACACCTTAACATCTTGAGCATATCTCTCTGCATCCTCTCCTTTTTTATATTTATCTCTAATAACTCTTAACTTTCTTAAATTGGGAGGCAAAGTGATTTTTTTTCTCTTAGAATGACTAATTTATATATATATATATATATATATATATATATATATATATATATTTAGGAAGGTTTCAGACAAAGATAAATATTTTAATTAATTTCTTAGGAAAAGGAGACAGGGTGAAAATACAGTTCCATAGCCACTAGGTTTTTGTATATTTTGTAATGTTCTGCACCATTAGTTTTGATGCATACATTTTGAGAAAGTCTTTGATAAGACAGATTTGGACAATATCAATGTTAGACAATATTTTCAGAATAACATAAAAATTCTGAAAAGTAAACTCTTATTTATATATACCACTGTTTCTTCATAATTTTCCCTAAGATTTGATGGATTGTTTTAGTAAATTGCATTGAAGGGCTTGATTATAGTGTCTTATGATTTTAATTTCAGAGATTGAGAGATGGCTTAATCATTAAAATACTGTGCAAGCATTATAACATAAATTTGGATCCTTAACACCCACATAAGAAAATTACGTGTGGCAGTATATGCCTAAGAATCTGGCTCTGGGGACTCAGAGACAGTTAGGCACCTGGAGCTTGCTAGCCAGCCAGTCTAGCCCAACTGGCGAGCTCTAGGTTCAGTCAGAGACTTCCATCTCCAAAAGTAAGGTGGGAAAAGACTGAAAAAGACACCTAACATTGACCTCTGGGCTCTACATTTACGGACACACACACACATGAATATGTACTTATAAGTACTTTGAACACAGAAACATTTACAAACACATATACCACCCATATATGTGCACACATGAAATCAGCTATTTGTACAGATAACAGTCTAATCTCCTGTCTCTTTCTCCAGAATTTGTTCTTTTTTTTGTCTATTTGCTTTAATATAAGTAAAATATAGCAGATATTTTTTGTTGAATACGTATTTCAGTTTCTCCTTTCTTCACCATGTTAAAGAGAGAACTGAACAATATCTCTGTGTTGCTCCTGCTTAACTAGTGTATTAGTTGCCTTCTTCCATGATAATGTCTTGTAAAATATCATCTCAAATGTCAGGAACTCGGCATAAGACTTTATTTGCCTCTCCATTCTGTGGTCAGAGATTTGAACTGGGCTCAGGGGGATATTCTGACATATTGAGTGATCAATATATAGTTCTGGGGATCTTAGGTGTAGAGAGAAATGAAGACCTTGGGCCAACAAGATGGCTCAGTGATAAAAGGTATTTGCCACCAAACCTGATGAACTGAGTTTGATTCTCAGGACCAAGATGGAGGAAGGAGAGAAGAAACCCTTACAAGTTGTCCCCTGACCCCCACCTGTGTGCCTTACACATGTGCAGAGAGAGAGAGAAAGAGAGAGAGAGAGAGGACAAATAAATGCAATAAAAATTAGAAAAAGAAATTAAGAACTGCAATTGATCTGTCATAATGAGGAATGACAATTATAAGGAGATACTCACTAATAACTAATTAAATTTAATAGAAATCCCTGTAGGAGTAGAAAAGAGAGCCTTATGAACTAGGTGTGGTATAATATTTAGTTTATTTTCTGCAGAGACGAGCATAGAAGAGAAAGAAACCTGTAAAGAAAGTGGGAAGGAAACAGGCCACTTTAATGACTATTTCTAAAGACTTTTTCTTTGCCGTGATTTTAATGTCATCCAAGAGGTCATCAGATGAATTTTCTCTTTAATCACTTTTGAGCTTGGATTTGTGTGGGTCACAGCTCTGTGGTAAAAAATGTCTTGATCTCTAGAGTCATCAGTGTTTGTTGCACACAGCAGCCATATTTCTCTGACACTTTTTAAACAGGGATATTATTTAGGTCTTAACTTCTAGGTCCTCTAGGAAGTTGAGAACTTGCTTCCGAAGAGCAGTAGTTACTGAGTTTGTCTGGAAGCTTTAAACCTATGGCTCTATATTTTACATTGTGATACAATGCTGGCATTCTGCAATCCAGTTTTCCTTTGCCAGCTGACTCTGCTGGGTCAGAAGCAGATAGTAAACGGATTTTTCACAAGAGGAAGGGACTGCTTCTTCCCGTGGTACTCTGATCATGGCAATGGTAGTGGTAGTTGGCACAAATTTCTAGGTTATTCTATACTATCATCATCCTGACTCCCAGATATCAACACCAACTGGTGGCATGTGTCTCTAGAGAGTCCCGGTTCTGTCAGATCCTGCTCCTTGGAGCTCATGATGTACTGTGAACAGCAGTGAAGTTTTGATTTCTGCCTTAACCTATATAATCTAATGCAAAGAAATTTTCTACAGGGACTTAGACACAGTGCCACTAATGTAGCTAATCACCCCCAGCATTGTCTTAGTATTTCTTTTTCTAAGCAAGGCACACACTTCCATACACAAAACTTGATGAAAAATGAAACAACTTTGCTCAATCTTGTGATCGTTCCTTTTTGTACACCACAAAACTGATCTATTCTTCTTAAATTCACTAAATTGTCAGGAACTCTTTAACAGAAGTTAAATTTAAAAGTGAAATGAACAATGAACGGAGAAAAAAGAACATTTGTCTGGGTGAAGAGAGTTGGATTATACACGTGTGTATTAGAAAATAGAAGAGAGTCCTAGTAATAGACAGCAAATTTCAATGAACGTCAAAGTTACTCCTTAAAATGGCAAAGAAGCTTTCTGTGACTTCAAGAAACTTCCAGAGTTCAGTTTCAACTTTGGGCATTTTATATTTCCTTAGTTAACTGTAAACCTCTCTTTATTGATTGTTTTCTATTGGTATTACCCTCCCCCGGAGAAAACCTGTGTATCTTGGGTGTTATATGAGCCAGAGGAGACTGATGCTGAATGTGGTTTTAAAATTCAACCGTGAATTGTTTACCTTGTGCTCATTGGCTGTCTTTTTCCTCAGCAATTAGCATAAATTTCTGGCAAACAAGGAAGTAGAATAGGAAAAACACACATTTGCTGGTGTTTCTTCAGAGGCGTAGGGATGGGAAGTAAGTGGAATGTGACTTCGCCTTTCTTCTGACGTGGGAATCATTCCGTGTTGTCTGTGTGCCTGGAGACACATTTTCATAAGTAAAATAGCATGGTTTCTATTGGCAGTGCTGCTGTGAATCTCATTGGCGCACCACTCTGCTTTCATTAGAGGACTGCCATAGAAATTCCATTTAAAATGCAAAGAGAGCTTGCTGCATCAATTTGCAAATATTGAAAAACAAATGACAAAAACATTTTCATTACGCAAATGACAGAAACATTTTCATTATAAATACATTTAAGACTAGAAAAAAAATTGAGTATTAGTAGCCTCATCTTCTTCTTTCTTTGTGTTTAGTGAACATCAATTTTGAAAGAAGACATTAATTGTCAAGAAGAAATGTAATTAAGACTATGAAAATTTCTGGGCATGATTTCACACGCCTTTAATCTTAGCAGTCAGAAAGCAGAGACTGGAGGGTCCTAGATGGAAGCCAGCCTGGTCTACATAGTGAGTTCCTGGTCAGTTGGTGCTATAGGGAGACTCTGCCTCAAAAATAAAAAAACAAAACACCACCAGCAAAAAGGATTATAGGATTTGATTTACTTTGCTTTGTGAGCCCTGTGAAATTTACTTTAAAATGTTCCAAATGTAGAAAATTAATTGAATGGTTAATACTCTTATACAGCTTTTAATTCTTAATTATAGTTTTAATCCTCTGTGATTATTAAAATGTTAGTAATAAAACATTATATACATTTTAATACTCTTGATATAATCCCCTTTCTTTTTAAATTTTTTTGTGTGTGTATGAGAAAATGTCTCCCTGTAGCTCCAGCTGGCATGGAACTCCCTATGTAGAACTGGTTAGCCTCAATCTCAGAGAAATCCTTCTGCCTCTGCCTTTCAGGTGCTGGAATTAAAGGCATGTATCACCATGCCCTCCTGTGTAACCTTGGTTGCTTCTCTTGTTTCCCACTTTGGACCCATTTAATGTTTCTTTCTGATGAGATTCAGGCTGTACATTTGAGCAGAAACAGCAGAACAGTAACTGTGCTTCTTCTAAATCAAGCATCAGGTGTCAGGAAGTTTTCTTAGTTGATTTAATTTTGAGCACATTTTTTGGCCATTTGATTAAAGTGATTCCTTCTCAGAAAGACTACTCACTTTGAGTCATGACTTGTACATATGCTGTGTGGAACCACACTGAGAATGAGAAAGCTTAAATCCATCATCAGTTTTTCCACTGGTTTCAACATCCATCAGTATTTACCAGCTCAAACAATATTGTTATAAATATCGCCACATGATGAGCATGTAGTGGAATCTGAAGTTGCCTGAGAAAAACCAAACAGAAGTATTCTGTGATTATGGCTAGGTGGAAACTTCAGACCAAGAGTCAAAATTATGCTTGGTCCTCTTTCCCCTGAATACTACCTGCAAACTATCTGTGTTTGACTTAATAATATCCTTTTGGCTAGCATGTAGAACCATTGGATCGCATTAACTTACCAGACCGCAAACTTGCACCAACCCTAAATATAAAAATGTTATCAGCTTGAGTCCGAAACCTGTAACAGAGATTTTCCTGGTTTTCTACCCCTTTCTCCTGATGTTCCTGAGAAGGTGTTGGTAAATCACTGAACTGTTTGTTCTCCGCTGACTGTCAATGTCCATGCGTTGCCTTCCACTGGGCAGCAATTCGAGCTAACTTCAACTTGTGTTCCTGGCACCTGGTCACTCAGATTTGGCTTAGAATAACCTAGCTATTTCCTGTGCAGCAAAAGCAGTGTTTTGCATAAATTCTAGCTTCATCTTCACCTGTGAATGTATTACTTTGCATTCTATTGAAAGGAACAGCTTTCTTTTCCCATTCACCCAAAAATGAATTGATTGATCAATGGAATTCTATTTCACTGGCCGATTTTGTTTCGT
The DNA here is from genome assembly GCA_035773235.1 of Eospalax fontanierii. NCBI lineage: Eukaryota > Metazoa > Chordata > Mammalia > Rodentia > Spalacidae > Eospalax > Eospalax fontanierii. The sequence continues at coordinate 40,285,227 of CM069548.1, read as the reverse complement.
TGTCATCATATTTTGATGTTGAGATGGCAGGGAATGTGGAAGCATCACAGTATTAAGAAGACCCTGGGAGAAGGCTGGTCAGGAGTGTAAGAATCTCTGATGGGGTTAGAGCCTTAACTTTCCTGTTTTTCCGGGTCAGCCACCTGTTCATGGGACCACTCCTAGGAGTGTACACCTAAGTTATGCTCAAGAAATGAATGGAACGCCCACAGTGTTAAGATGGTGAGCTTTTCCTGCCTGGATCCTCAACTCTTAGCACAGTTCTTGTGAATCGAGTTACACACATGTAGCTCTCCCTCGGTTTTGCCTGCTTTACTGGAATTCTCCCCTGCCTTTCCTGAGGTTTTTGTTTTTCTTCTTCTTCTTCTTTAAATTCTAATAAAATTGTCCTAAAGTTTCCATTTGAGACAGGGTCTCCCTGTAGCCTCAGTAGTTAGCCTGGAATGAAGATAAATAAAATCTACAGTGCACAATGAAAGATGCACTCCAGTAGCATGTCCAGTTTCAAGGTGAGGTGTTCTTTCTGCCCAGCTACAGAGGGTAGCATACAATATGGGCTCAGACTCTGGGACAGAAGAGGAGTGGACTTTAGATAACACTTTAGTGCCTGGGAAGGCTTTGTACATCACTGCAGCCTTCTGCAACAGTGATGGAAACACTGATTTTCCCAGTATATTCGTCCTCCGATGGAGAGGTGTGCTGTGATTCTGAGACCATCCAGTTGGGGAAGACAGTCAGAAAAGGAAGGCATCTCCACAGATGGCCCAGCACACCACTCTAACTCTTCATTGTTTTTCCCCTTTCACTCCAGTGGGGATATGGTTACTTTTTCTTCATGCTAGTCCATTTTAATGTTTGGTGGGAGACATCAATGACAGATAAATCTATGTGATCATCCAGCTAAATATTGAGAAGTTCTTTTACTTTTCTGCCAATTTGACCCTACTTGTAACTTAAAAAAAAAGTTGGTCTGCCATGATTTAATGGATGCTAGTAAGCGATTTGTGCCTAATGAATAAACACAATTGACTTTATTGTTCATATTTGAATGGAAAAGGGCGTCAGTGAAGACCACTAAACAAGAGAACCCCATGTGGGGCAGCAGTTTAGTGGGAAGATTCAACTGCTGGGCTGCCTCCTGGGATCAGAGAGACAGCCACCAGCAATAGATGTCAGGCAGCCTTTATGCAAAATTAGGAGGTCAGGTAACTTTCTATGACATGGACTGGAGTGGTTTAGCTTGGGATTGGTTGGTATACCAGTCAGCAGATGGCCTTGCACAGACTATGCTTGGACCCACCAGTTTAGATAGTTGATTATAAAGGGTGATGTTGGTCTTTCATTAGCTACTTCCTGCTGGACAGGGATGTCAACAAGGAGGTGGTGATGAAAGGCTGGAATATTGGTCAGAAGTCGGCGGTCAGGCAGGCAGGTGGTGTGAGGAGACAATTAAGAAACTTGGTTAAGAGGATGTGGATCACTGACTGTTGGTTTTCTCCTGAAAATCACTGACTCATTGATTTTCTCCTGAAAAAAAAAAATCAAAAGGCATGAAATAATGATTATCCTGAAGAAGATGGATATCAATGAGTTGAGGAGTGCAAGAAATACAAGCAAGAGTAGTTGGGCACAAATTCTAAGTAGGGAATTTGTGAATTCAGATGGGGTGAATTTTAGATATCCAACTCAGAGTTTCTTCACAAGTACTTCCAAAAGCATCCATCTACTGGATTTCTCATTTTTCTTTTAGCTTCCATGGCTGGACTCAGGGTTTGCTTTTTAGGAACTTTCAGAGTTGTTGGAGTGGTTAGAAACATAGTGTGAGTTCTCTCCAAAATGTCTCTAGACCTGGAGAGAGAAGAAATGTATCCATTATTTAATTGTTAGATAAGGACAATAGTGGGGTTTGCATTTGGTTGCAAGTAGGCACTACAGAGCTGATTTGGCCCAGATTTGAAGTCTTATACTTGAGCCATATTTCTTTATTAAGAACAAAATCATTAGTGAGAAATTATTTAAATAATATCTTATATGAACTTAATCCTAATGTCTGGGAAGTACAATCCTTTGTACTCATAAAGAAATATACCAGTCATTTTAATCTTTAGTTACACTTTCCTGTTCTGTGTTTAAGTCCATGCAGTTGGTCCAAATAAATCAATTTATTTTTACTCTTAAGGTTGGTTATCTGTTCTTCAGTGATCACAAGGGCTTAGGAGGAGTCTCTGGCTCCTTAGGCGTTACTTTTACCATCTATGTGAGAATAAGCCAGAGATCCTTCTCTACCCTAGCATCACATGGAAGCATCAAGGAATCCTTTTCGTGTGCTGACCATCTTCTTTGTAGACAGGACACTAGGTTGTGTCCATCTAGTGGGGTCTCCATGAACTAACTGAACAGGTGGACATGTGACTCCCCACATGTACAGGATATGTCAAGAGATACCACATACTCCCCTGGGATTTTATTCACCTTGGTGGGCAAGAGGCAAAAAATTGTCCCTTCAAGTCCCTCTGACCAGATTAGTATATACCTCTAAATATGATTGTTAAAGATCCAAGATGGTCAGTTGCACCAGTCTGGTGCCTTTAATTACTGTATAATATGTAGGTTAAACTTGAATTAAAAACCCAGTGTTAAATAAATTCTGACTTGAACATATTAAACAGGTTAAAGTTTTAACTACAACAGTAATTATTATAATAACAACCCTGTATGTCTATAAACCTATTTAGACCTTCAATAAACTTCCTTAAATGTTGTTGTTATCCCAACTATTCTGGAAATATTTCATCATCTTAATCTTTACACATAAATTTTCTTTCTTACATTATATTTATTTTATAAATTTTAGCAACCTGCTTTATTTTATTTATTGATACCTGAAACATAATATTTACAAATAAATCTATCATTTGAGTGAATTTAATAAACAATTAATATATATATATATGAACAGTTATCTCAAATATACTATCATAAAGTTTGAGATGTCCTCGCAAATCTTGAAGCAGGTTTTAAATGACCAATTTCTTTTAAATGTTTAGAGATCTTTTTACATAGGTTTGGCAAAGATAAGGACATTGGAAATATTGTTTGTTGGCTCTAAGGAGGCCACAGCGGTACAATACTGTTTTTTATATAAAACATATTTAAAAGAAGAGATAAATGGCAACCTGGAACAGAAGTAATCTTCACTTAAAATTAATTTATATCCTTGAGCCATAGGAATCATTTTGTAATTTAACAATTTTAGCTTATGTGAAAACTTACTTCTAAGTCAATTTGATATCAAGAAAAATATGATTTTTTAAATAATTGTTCCTTTAATATTAAACATAAGCCAACATATTCATTCACAACAGTCCTATACAGCAAATACTGTGGTCAGACACAGTGCTATGACAAAACTAGATTAAAACAAATAACCAACTTCAACAACAACACCTTGATGAAAATTCTGATGAGAATAAAATGTGACTCTAACAATCAAAATGGTAGTGTTCAAAACTTTTCATGAAGGAACACAGAAAACTGTGGTTCCCAAAAAATGCTGGAAAGAGATAATATCAGAATGCTCTTTCACTGTAGTCTGTCCATGACATCGTAACTAGAAAATGAAAAATAGGATGCCCAGGGCATGATGGGGCAGGAACCAAGGCGAGCATAAATACTTTATTTCAGAAAAGACTAGTTTGACATCATTCGTGCAGAAAGGGCAGGGATTAAGAACAGTGGAGACTGCATCTTAAGCCTCCCACCCAAGAAGGCTATCACTTTGAACTGACAAATATTTTATGCAAAACAATGTAAGAATTCAAAATAGTCACTTTTAGAAATCAGCATATATACCATATATGTCAAAATCCAAATAAATTGCCTTAAAAACAGGTAAATGTCATGAAAACAATCTCAAAATCCAAAACAGTTCTCTTTGAAGTGAGTAAACATGTAAAACAATGTGAAAATTTAAATAGTCATTAAAAAAATGGTAAATACCATACAGGAAATTAGAACTCAACATAATCCCATTCAGAAACAGGTCAAAAGAATGTTAAAAACTGAATTCCAATTGTGGAGGTCTGATGTTACCCCTAGATTGACATAAAAATGCACTGAACTTGTTACAAGGCAATAGAGACTTTTGAAATCTCTTGCTTTTATCCGATTCCTTGATGAATCCAAGATGAAAACCGAAACAAAAAATTGTAAGAGGATTAGGACACATTATTAAATGCCTGCAGTCCAGGAAATTTTCCTGTTCTCATGATTCCATAGAATTCAGTAGTACCAATAAGTACCTGGGTATCACCATTTTGAATAATGAATGTGGTTGGATTCAGGTGTTAGCATAGGTCATCGCCATTTTGAAAATGTTACTGTTCAAGATGGCAACCAAGCCATGTGAGTCCCAATACTGATGATGTCATCACCCAAGATGGAGACAAGATCACATGGCTGCCTCCCTCTTGGTGAGGTCACCAGCTATGTTGATGACCAAGCCCCATGATAAAACTGAGCCCATGCCCTGCCAGGACTTAAGCCCTGAGGGATTCACATATTTTACAGATTAAATGTGAATAGCAACCCCCTATTCCTTTTAGAAACCACCCAGTTAAGTCATACAGGTGTAGCAGGAGAAAGTACCTTCAGAAATATAGGCCCCAAATAAGAAACCAAAACAAAGGAATTCAAGGTTTCAAACCAAGGAAGGGAACCTATGTTTCTTACCATCCATTGCCACTGTGTAAGCTAAGCAAGGTCCCTCTGGCTCTTCATTCCTAGATACAAGCTGTTGCTGGGAAAGAAACTCATAAAGACAGCAAAAAAAAAAAAAAAAACCATGAGAAATATGTTCTGCACACACATAGGCTGTTGCTCTGAGAGCATGTCTCACTGAGCATGGAGTGTGACCCTCTTTGTTCTCTGATGTTTAAAAATGCTTACTTACATTGAGGTAGAAAGTAGCTGTTTTGGGACCAGAACCATGACGGAGAAAAACACCAAAGCCTGAGAAAATCCCTAGGAAAGAAATAGCTTTTAAAACATTTTGTTTTTCTCTTTTTGTCCAAGAGGTAAGCAGTTTGCAGTTCCAAGTGCCTGAGGCAACATAGCAAGATACAGAAGTCCATATGCTTAGCAGCTGAATTAATCACACCTGTAAAAACTTTCCTTGTAGCAGCCAAGAAATAAATAAGTTATTAGTATTTGGCATCTATTTGTGGTTGCCAAGATGATATGAGAGAAAGAGCATCCACTAGAGGGTTCAGAATCTCATTTCCAAAAAGAATTTAAGAATGGACTCAAACAGAAGCTTCAGGAGAATTTAATTACAAATAAAGAAAGTCCTCAGGGTAGGTGAGCTGGGAATCTCAGCAGTTGCCTTGAGAAAGAGAATGGGAGGGAGACAGAAACAAGTCCTGAGGCCAGGCAAGTCTAGAGTCTGCATGAAAGCTGTAAAGGAAAAGCAAAGTGCAAGAGGCTGGTGAAGCTGAAAGCATTAAGGAAAGCATGTTTACCAAAGGGATCTAAGGCAGAAAAGGAGAGAAATCAGGCTTCTCTGAAGAATTCAGAAAGTGGGCAGACTTACAGAGACCCATGTCTGTGATCAGGTTCCGAAGTACTCAGCATAGGCAGGAAGAAGCAAAACCAGAAGAACCTGATAAGCATAGCAATGGGGTGGGGATCGGACTATTTTGCCCATGTGGTGATACAGATATCTGTGAGAGTTTCTCAAGTTCATACTGGAACCAAAGTGTGTTGCAATAAAAATAAGGCAACTGGGCTTGAGAGTGTCCCTGAGTCCCGGAGAAGAGAGATTTCAGAAGGCAGGCGAGAGAGAGAGAGAGACTAGGAGTTAAGTGGCATGAAGCTGAGGGTGCTCAAAAAGACAAGAGTGTTCAAAGACAAGGGTCCAGTGGGAAGCTGCCGGAGCTTCCCAGCCATCTTGAACTTGAGATATGTCCCTTCAAGTCCAGGATGAGGAAGGGAAGGAAGGTCTCTCTCTGTGGAGGAGTAGCTGTGAGAGGTGTCCCTGTCACACTGCCATTCCTGCACAAAATAGTGCTCAAGTTACTCCTCATGGACCCCCAGCAGGGCATGGGGAGATGTTCAGCGTGCCCATATGACTTAAAAACTGATTTTAACCCCTCTGGAGTGAAGGGCGTACCTCCAGGCAGGTAGGGAGAGAAAGGAAGGAGCATGAGAGGTACAGAGATGACAGAGAGAGAGAGAGAGAGAGAGAGAGAGAGAGAGAGAGAGAGAGAGCGCTCAGAGAAATAGACTAGCTGCTTCATGAGTGCAGCACTTACCCACACTCTGTCAGAGGACCAGCCTGGTAGTGAGTGGCAGAGCCAGCAGGGCCAAGAGCGTCCATATCACAGGCAGGAGTGTCTCCTCAGCAATTTGTTTGGCTCAGGAGGAACCAGGTCAATGGCAACCAAACAGGCCCTACTAGGTTTTCAGCCCCTAATGAAACTGAAAAGCAGGGCAGTGAAGATCATCAACCAAGACAACTCCATGGGGGGGAGCAGTTTATTAGGGAGATCAAACTGCTGCGCCAACTCCTACAATCAGAGGGACAGTCACCAGCAGCAGAAGTCAAGCAACCTTTATAGGCAATTAGGAGGTCAGGTGACTTTCCATGCTGTAAGCTGGGACAGTATGGCTTGGGATTGATTGGTCTTCACATCAGCAGATGGACTTGCTACGACTAAGCTCTGACCCACCATTTTAGAATATAGCACTGTGCAGCCTTTTTAGGAGTCTACCAGAAACCCAACAATATTAAAGAAAGAAGGATGACCATTACATCCCCAGTAACAGTTCTCACAGGATGATATAAAAAAGCCAGGTCATTTAAGCATGTGCAATGAGTTTTTGCCACAGAAGAGGAGTGGCCATTTAAAAACGTGAAATTTTTGTATTGGCCATTAATCATGCTTGTCTGCCATTCTAGAAGAATATATTCTTCCAAGTCTGTAAAAACCCTTCCCATTATGTTCGCATAGAAGCTAATGCCTGTAAGATCCATAACTGATGGAGTGAGGCAAAAGGATTGTTTCCTCCAGGCCAGTCTGGGTTATAGAGTATGACCCTGTTGATAGTGAAAGATAGATGGAGACAGGGAAGAAAAATAAGAGGGAAATATTAGGAGGGGGGAATGGTGGATGAGAGAGAGAGATGGGGAGAGATAGAAAGAGAGAGAAAAGAAAGGAGGAGAGAGGACAGAGGAGAGAAGACTGCCTTTGGTTTTGGCTTGAGATATTTTCTCTGTCTTCCAAAGCTATCTGCTCCTCAAAAATCCTCAAAAGAACAGGGAATAATGTCTGAGATACCTACCTGTCCTCTACAAAGCAGAGAAGCATGAGGGCCTCCTAGAGAATCCACCTCAGGTGATACTAGCTGAAGGAGACTGTACGCTGCCGTGTAAAGCAAACCACAGCCTGCCACGATGGGTTGGAAATAAGCAGATTCCAGAGATAGAAAAATTCAAGTGTCAGTGACACAGGTGTAAAGAGGTAATCCTCAAAAGACTCGTGAGCCACAACGTTTTTTTTTTCTAAATTATGCATAAACAAATGAGGAAGTTACGAGAGCAATTATAAAAAGAACAAAACGTGCATAATGCAACTGGAGAAGTTCCCAGAGGAAAATCACAGCATTGAATGTATGTGTCAATAAAAACGTGTTAAAATCAGCTGCCTATACTTCACTTTTGAGGTCCAATGAAAACCATGACAAAACAATGACAAAATTCTATGAGGAAAGTAATAAGGAACAGAAACCAATAAAAACTGAAGCAAAGAGCCACCCAAACCAAGAAAACCAGCCTTGTTTACTTGAGCAGATAAATAAAGTTGAGGAGCTTTCCGGAGATTTGAAAACAGAAGGCGAATGAATTCCAACATGAGCAATAAAGAATGATGTAATACAGATCACAGACTGAAAGAACATACGTGAACACCATGAATTTTACATGAACATGTCGTGGGGAATAGAACCTTCAGAAATAGAAACAAGACAAAACAGAGACTCTGTGTTCTGGCATGCATTAAAGAAAATGAATATGTAATCAAGACTACGCATGCAATGTCATATGCAATGAGAGATTATGAACTATTGCTGCAATACAATAACATGGATGAGCCTCACAAATACAATGAGGGAAGAGAATCCAAATGCATACAAGCACAAAATAGAGGATTCCTGTTAAACTAAATTAAAATTGGCCTCTATCTGCAGCAAACTGCAACTTCAAAATATGCTGTGCTTTTGTAGCAGATAGTTGAGTCCATACCAACTTCTGATGGTTGTCAAGCTTCAGCAAATCATAGGGTATCAACTAATCAAACCAATGCAACCTGCAGCCAATCAAGCTGTTTCCACTGTCACTTTCTTTTTCTGTCTCTAAATATTGTTTGCCTATCTTGCTGGATGTTAGATCTATTGGCTCAAGGTGTCATCCAATTTATGAATTATTCTTTGTCCATATGTCAATTTTAGTTTGTCTTAGGCCTTTCCTTTAATATGCTATTTATATGTAGTTCAAAACCAGGGAGCAGTCCTTTACGGTGGCTAATGTGTGGTTACTTCTCTGAAGACTGAGATGTCAGATGAGAACATGAAAGCCAAGTAGTACTGTCTGTCTTGATCTTGAACCTGGGACTGTGTGTGATACACTTGCAGGGATTCAACATATTAGACCTTATAATTTTCATTCTTTTCTATCTATATGCTGCATTTCACTAAACAGCAAGTCAAGTAACAACTACAAAACCTTGTGGAGTCAAAGTGATGATCTCTGATTATTCCTGTGTCTGAGAGTGCACTGTGGCGTCTTCCCCTTCTCATCGGCTGCATTAGTCTCATGGGGAAGATTATAAAATAGATAATCATTATGAAGGTATGTGCTAGATTGGATTATGTCAGGAAAGAATTTAAAAGCAAGCCTATTTTTAGTATTTAGGCTGTCTGAATTCACTAGCTGACTTCAAGAAGGCAAAAAATGAGAGGTTATGAAGACTCTCAGCAGGAGGTATTTATATTAGGGGCTTAGTGCTGTAGCGTATTGTGAACTAGAAAAAAAGGCAGACCTAATTAGTGGGTTCTGTGCTGTGGAAACTGAACCATGTTAGGATTTGGCTGGCTTTACATGAGAATGTGAGAACATACTCATAAGAAGTGCTGTAGTTCTATCCCATATAAAGTCATGAGGACTTTTCTATGGGCTACGGCTTCTCATCTGTGGAGTTCTCTAGTAAAATTCCTTAAAGATCATTGTTTAAGGAAATAAAAATAGTTTGTTCCTATCTGATGTTTTCTTTTTCCTTTCTTTATTAGCGATCGTGCTATGTAGCTCAGGTTGGCCTCAAATTCGTGGTGATCCTGTCTCATCCTCCTTGGTTCCGGGATTGCTTTCATACACCACTATTCCTGGCTCTTGTCTGATTTGGAAGGTAACAGCCCATTTGGGCCATGAGAATAATTAGGATAAGTTCTTTCACTGCTGCTGATTTTATCCTAACGCTTTGGCCTCTGCATTCATGTGAGGGATTGGCATTTACATGCATGTCAAATTAAGAGCCTGCTGCCTGTGACCAGCTGCTTTCTGGTGAGCCTCCAGCCATTCATCCTACTTTTCTCAATAATCCATTGTGCCTCAAAAGATCCATTCATAATTATGGACTATAGATTACCTCAGAATTGTGCCTTTTCTAAAGGAAATATAATCTTCTCATAAACCCCAGAGTTCAATTTTAACCAATTCTCTCTTGAGAGTTGGTGGAATTTGGATTGGAAGGCCTATTTCTAGCAACTCATTGTGATACTAATGACTTTATTCTCTCTATGGAAGGTTTAGGAACAGTGATTATTAAATTGATATTGGTAGATGCCAAGAGAATGAAAACAAATTCCATAAAGAATGCACAAGCAAAACTACTGAAATTTTGGGAACTGTGTGGGGCACTGAGCTCCATTGTCCAAACCTCAAACTATCACAGTGCTACTTACTCTTGGGGTTTAAAACATCACACTCCTTCAAGTTTTATTGTATTTACCACTGCTTTCTCCAGTATAAGTCAGGATGACCTTTAATTAAATGAACCTTTAATTAGTATTTCTGGTTAAAACAGTGTTGTGGAAATCCAGAGTATACCAGGATAATTGCTTTTGCTCACTCACATAATGTGGCATAAAATAATCTGTTTTCACATTGCAAATAAAAAATAAAGCAAAAGTTATAAATAAGTATTTAACTGCAAACAACTCAAATGTGCCTAATTGCTCTAGGGTAGGTTTTGAAGTTCAATAGAAGGATCAGGTTTCTAAAACATTTGCTTTGATGAGAGCTGCTAATGTTTCCAGTGGAAAGTTGTTTAAATTTTACTGCCCTGGATCATAAGTGCTTTTTGTAGGAGGCATAACAGGGGTGAGCGATAAAACAAAAGAAGGAAAAATATCATGCACAGAGGCATTTTTTTTTCTTTGCTTCTAAAGAGGTAATTGTGTAGTGTTCAGGATCTCTGGGTTCCTCTGAAACTGATACCCACCCTCAAAATTATACCCCATTAGTTCTTTTTGTCTTGCTTGATTTCAGACTCCAGCCTGCTCAATAGCATTATCTAAAGCATTCCCTGCCCACCCCATGAAAAGGTATTTGAAAAGTTTTCTGTTGAGTCTTAAGTTGGTTGTTTGATTCAGAATAGTATTTTTAGTCAATTAAAAGTTTAAAGAGCCACGGAATCTCCAATATAGCCAAATACCCCAAAGTTAACCTTCGGAACTGAGTTCATAGGGGGAAATAATTGGGAAAAGATTCCACACGCTACCGCATGGTTTTCCTTGGGACTCTGAGAAGAGTTTTTAAAAAAAATTTTTTTTTTTCATAAAAGCAGATGGATTTGTTTGCCAGGTGTAAATTTCAGCACCTTCACAACTTTGCCAGAAAGTAGCTTTAGATTTGCTTATGAGCCGTATTTAGGTGAAAACCTCTGATGCAGTCAGAGAGGGCCTGCTCGAGGCATCAGTGGGTTACACAGCACTCTAGAGGTGATCATACAATCTGTTGAAAATAATTGATCTTCCAGTTATGAGTTCAGCAGATTTGGGGGCGTCATGTGACAGATAATGAGCTTTCTGATTTCAAAAAATAAACCTTGCTGACTAACACTGGGGAAATAATTGTTTATCTTAATGAATGCTTCTTACAAAAGAAAAGCTGAGTTCTAACAACACTTATGCTCTAAGAATTTCTACAAATCTTATTTTATCAGTTCAGCCTGACAAGTCTACTTACAACTACAACCGGATTAACCACCACCGCTTGCTAGTGGTTTCCCTTTCTCTGTTCTGGCTATCCTCTAAAACTCCCCATACTCCACAGTGCATTTGTTACATTCAGTTTGTAATCTCCCACTGCTTAGAAGGGCAGGGTGTATGGTTTGGTTCACTAATGTATCTCATGCACAGGAGGGAGTCCCGAGCATTGTGAATATTCAATAAGTATTCATGGAAATCAAAACAACTGGTTAACTTTCAGTGAGCCATTTTTATGTGCCAGGCACCAGGTGCTTTCTCCTGTGAGTTAGCCAGCTTCCCTCCAGGTGAAGCAATGTCTGAGATAGATAATCAATAAAAAAGGGGGTAAGGGAGAGAGGTGCATTTTTCTTGGCTCCTTGTTTTATAGGTTTTATTCAATGCCTTTAGGAATGCAACAAGAGAGCTTATTACACAGGGGAGCCTATGGTGGGACAAAGCTGTTCTGTTCTCAGGGCAGCAGGGGACGATGAAAATGGAACTGGCCAAGGACATGATATCTGTCCCAAATGATCAGATTTCCTTCTTGAAGAATCACTTCTTCTTGAAGCTTCTACCTCCTACCAATAGAGCCCTTTAGTGAACAAATCTTCAACACATTACCTTTTAGGGACATTACTATTTAAACAGTAACAGTTAGGTATATATAAAGTCTTTGTTTAGTTCCATTTTCTTATTTGAACCTTAGAGATAACCTTGGGAAAAAAGGAGGTGGAGAGTAGGGCTTAGTGAGGTTCTGTCATGGTCAAATGGCCATTGGAAAGAAGAAACAGGACCTGATTTACAATATGCCCACATTCAGAAAGTACTTCTCCAGGAAATGGTTTTTCAGATCCTTTCATTTGAATGCATATGTGTCAACTATAATTGGATTTTAAGTGCACCAAAATTATAAAGATAATTCCCCCAGTAACTGACAAGTTTTTTATGGATTATTTGCATTCTAAGGTAGTTGAATTTTACCATTGGTTTTTGTTTGCTAGTTTTCAGAGTCTGGAACTTTGGCAATTCTGATTGGTATACACACAGCCAAAATGTTGTTACCAACTATTTAGACTTAGCCAGCACTGAGATTTCTAAAGACAAAGCCCCAGGGAGGGCAGACACAAAGTGGCATTGTACCTACGGTCCTCTTTACCCAGGGCATAAAGTTGTTTGGATCACTTTTAACTGTCTCCACTATTGGCTTAGAATGGAATTTCTCTTTTGACTTTCATAGTAAAAATTACTAGGTAGAAAAGAAACCCAAGGACTAGTATCAGCTTTTTTAAGATCAAAGGAAAACTTCCTGTGCCCGTATGTGCTTAGCATGTCATAGGAAGGGCTGGGCAAACATAATCTGAAGAAAAGAATTTTTAATTTCAATATTGATTTACCTATTAAATGCTGTTGGCTCAGTCTTTACATAGAAAACCAAGGAACAGATTTGTCAACGAATTTAGTCACTATCAAAATCATTAATCAAGAAATCTAGATATCACATTGTAATTCAAAGGCCCTAAGAAGGATTCTGAGTCATCTTTATGAAGATTACGTTTTAGATACTGATCATAAATAACTTAGATAACATAGAGATACTTTCATTTCTGATGTAGATGCAGCTTTTTATTTTACATTACATACACTTAATGGATAGTGTGTGTGAGAGAGAGACATTTAAAAAAAAAACTGCTGAGCACATAATTGTAAAACCATTACATCAATGTTAATGAGTCACGACTTGTATCATAGACTTCAGATGAGAAGGCTCTGATGATTTCAGAAGAAAAGTGACACCCATTTGAGATAATATCAGTAATAATGCAATAACAAAAAGGCAGGAGGCTGCTGTCCTGAGACAGTTCCTGTACTTTGAGTTCCTAATGAAACAGACTTAGGAAGTACAGCATCATAACTTGGAGTCTAAACAAAATGAAAGCTAATTTACTAGATATTTCTTGTAACAAGTTTCTGGGTTGGGGCTAATCACAAACAACTGTGCTTCAGTTAGTCACTGGCAGTCCACTGATCAGATTATGTCCATATAAGGCAAATTCTTTATCATAACATATTCAAATAAATAAACAGCCTAGCTGTAGCCAATCAAACGATTTCTCTATGTTGTTTCTTGGACCCATCTACCAAAATAGACTGCCCCTGCTGCTGGGTGGACTGCTCTGAACTGCTTCTGCTTTAGAAGCTTCCAATCCACGCACTGTTCCTTTTTCATATGAACTCTGTTGAATTTGTCTGAAGCTTTTCTTCTAACAAACAACTATTCTTCACAGTAGTATTTTTGGAGAGACCACAGTCTTACTAAGAATGACTAATACCTCTCTTTTCAAATGATTAGGGACTTACAAAAAAATCCCTTCACAACATGGCTAGTAACTATGACAAAGTTCACTCTTATGTATACTTTTTCTCAAGAAAGGCCATACTTGGTAATATGTTACGAATGAGCTTTAGCAGTGGGGGAAGGATGATGTAGATCTAATTTTCTTAGCTCTCTCAGGCTGTGGTACTGCCAGAAGAATCACATTTTACTTTCAATTTCTGAATTTTTCTCTGTGTATGAGTGTGTATGTTTGTGTGTGCGTGAGTTCTGCAAAACACAGGCAAATCATTGGCTGATCTTTATATCAATTAAAAATTTACCTGTGGCTGATTTTTCATTTAGAATCACTAATAGTTAAAAGTGTCAAGATATTTCAATGGTAATACTAATCTTACTTTGGTTCAAATATGCTTTTTTGTATAGGAAAGAAGAATATTTCTGGATGAGTTATAGGAAATACCTGGAAATTCCTACACTATCCAAATAATTTGTAGGCACTTAATGAATCTTCTACAATCACAGCAAAGATCTGAACATGAAGCCTGTGCAGCTCTTCCTTCTGCCCCTCCCTCTGGGAATTCTCACTTCCTCATAGCTCTCAGATGTTTCCAGAGTCTCCCAAGAAAAGTTTGCATGTGTTGTAAATACTGTTGAGATACCTACAAGTGTCTTCTGCTCTACCTCAAGGGAAAAAGATTCAAATTCCAATATATTGCTGGTGGGTTTGGAGTCATAGACACTTGCAGCTTAGACTTGGGTTCACAGTCTGACTCACCAGAATGCTACTAATTGTGGGCACGTCAGAATTTCTTTACCAGGAAGAATAGAGGTTTAAGCTTTTTAAATTTTGTTTGTAATTGAAATGACAGCTTTTCATACATTTTCCCAATATTATTTATTGAGGGCCTACTGTATTGTTCATAATATTCTAGATCTTTGTAAGGCAAAGAGTACTGAAACCTATTTCACGGAAACTCAAATTTGGTTTATTGAAGTATCTTTTAATATATTAGCAGCTCAGTTCAATGTGCTTTCAGCAAGATTATCTTATACCCCTTTGAGTACCATATGCTGATCAGTACCACCTCTTTCAGCATCCAAACAAAAGGCATAAAGGCTATGGGAATGGTAAACTCCAAAAGGTAGACAGGAGAGCTGCAACCACTCATTAGCTCCCCATGCTTAAAAATAAAATAGCAAAACCTACTACCTCTCAACACAACATTTTTCACAGGCCGTGGGGATATACAAATTATATGCTATGAAATTTGACTGTTAAGAAAATGAGGAAATTAGACTCAGATGACAGATAATATTCAGGCCTGGTCTGCCAGAATCTAAATCTAATAAACTGAGGAAAGTGGGATAACAGCTATCAGAAGAGTTGAATGATGCCTAAATAGCTCTACTTTTAATACAAAGAGTAGAGGCCACCCTGGAGCATCTGGTTCAATCTGGGAATACTCCCTCCCAGAGAGATGAGGCACCATCAAGCTGGAGTTACAGAGTAAAAGGCTCAGAAAATCTACACTGTACTTTGGGTGATAGATATTGTTTTAGTTTAGATTTAGGTTTTATTATTTTAATTATGTATATGTGTTTAGGTAAGAGTGTATACAAGTGAGTACAGATGGTCCAGGAGGACAGAAGTGGTTATTGGTACCCCTGAAGCTGGAGTACCCAACATGGGAACTTCAGATCAAACTCAGGTCCTCTACAAGAGCAGTATGTGTTCTTAATCACTGAGCCACCTCACCAGGCCATGATGGGCATTTTAAAGAGCAGAAAATGTTGACGCAGTCAGACCAAAGGTGTGCCACAGTAGCCCTGGCAGAAGACTTTAGGAAAAGCCTGTACTCTTCTCTAGGTTTTTGGTCTGGAGAAGTTTGGGTATGTTATTTCAAAAAGAGCCCAGCTGTGATGGGGGTTTCTGTTCTGTCTCTGAATCAGAATTTTTGTATCTTAGCAATTAGAAACCTGGTCATAACCAGAGTCGATACATGATGATGGACACAGGCTTTCATCAGTGTTTTGGGCGTTTGTAATTATCACACAAGGGTGTGGGCAGCATTTGCAGTCAGACTGCTGAAGGATTACACAGAGATGTGACCAACCTCTCATACTCCACCAGTGAAGTTCCACCCATTGATCAAGCCAACATTAACACTCCACTAGCCAAAGGAGGTCCTGGAGGAGAGAAGTCTTCCAGCAAGACCCCTGAAGGACATCAAGGGCCATGCGCAGCAGCTGTGGCCTTACAGCATTGCCCAGGAGTGAGGGGTTTCTGGGAGCTGGAGAAGGAACTCTCGAGAAATCAGCAGATGCTAGTTTGTAATCATACTCTGCACTCCCCTCTAGATCTCTCACTGCACAACCATTGCTCCTTATTTAATCCCGGTGCAAGTTTAGCAGGCCAGCTCTTTCTTGTCCTGTATTGTTCTCTATCTGTTCTATTTTCCTTTCTCTCTCTCTTTGATCCTTTTACATTTTCCTTTCACAAAGAATGAGGCCTAGTTTGCTGTGTGTGCTCTCAGCCTTCTGAGAGCAGGGACTGTTCTATGTTGTCTGATGGTTGCTTTACCTCTCTCTTTCATTCTACCTTTGCTGAACTGCCCTGTCTTGTCTCCACCATTCCCTTTTATATTTACAGTTCCTTCCTCTGCTTTTTAATCTATCAGTTCAATGCTGCCCACTGCTCTCGCCTTTTTTTCTTGTTACTTCTTCTCTTCCATTGATACTCACTTTAGTTAACATATCAGTGTACACAGTACTGAAAGTGCTCCTTCCTAGCATGATTAGGCACTAACAGGCAATTGTTTTCTGTTTTGTCTTATTCTGTATTGTAAAAGGGAGTCTACCCTTTGATAGTGATTGTGTTTGTCGACAGCATATCACTGTCAGAAGACTGGGAATTAAGCCTGGGGTCCTGAACACCAGTCTGTCCAAGAAAATATGATACCTCAACCCACATAACCTAATCTCTTTGAGCATTGCAAATACATCCATTGAAAGAATAGTGGTGATCTTGGGAATGACTTTTGTTAGTGGACATAAAAATAATCTGGACTAACGACTTTTAATTCACTCCTGCAAAACAAGGTGCTCCTGTACCTTGTGACCTTGCCACCTATTCTTGTGTTCTAGGCAACCTCAATTTGATACTCCACCACAAAAGATAATGAATTAAGGCTGTACAGGTGGCTCAGTGGTTAAGAGAACTGGCTGCTCTTGCAGAGGACTGGTGTTCAATTCCCAGCACCCACATGACAGCTAACAACTGTCCATAGCTCAAGTTCCGGGGGATCTAATACCCTCTTCTGACCTCAGTGGGCACTGTAGGACATGGGTGCAGTTGCATGTATGCAGACAATACACTTATACACATAAAATATTAAAAACAATAAAGAAGATATTTAAAAAGATAATGAACAAATCATGTGAGTATGATTGAGAATTAACATTGCAAAGTGCTGAAAGGCAGCACCCCATTTCTATTGACATAAGGGAGATGGGGAAGGACAAGTGAGTTGGGATGAATGAGATATTCTAGAACTAGTAATGAAAAGCTTGAATAGTCTGCTAAGATCAGGGTGGAACTAAGCTTGCAGTTTACCAACTGAAGCTGGAGAAGTCAGTGTGAAGAAACTTATGGGTGGGGACTCCAGAAACAGTTCTCAGGGACAGAGTTCCAACAAAACAATTCTATCAGCACAGTTCTGGGTGGCACATGGTTCTGAGAGATATCTGGGGAATGCATACCTTCTGAGTTCAGGCCCAGTTTTAAAAACTAAATTTAAGAATTAGAGTCTTATTTTTATCAGGTAATTATATTGTTGGCATAGGAGCAACACAGATGACTTAAAAAACCAAAATCTTAAACTCAGATGTGCAAGTCCCAACACAACAAACATGAAAAACCAAGGCAAGAAGAATGCTCCAATGATTTACGGCCCTTCAGTCATAGCTGGCAATGAATGTCAAGTAGAATTCCAGAGAATGAACTTGAAAAGAATGATTATAAACGTCTTTAAAGAAATAAAAACTGCATAAATAAGCTGCATGAAATTAAAAAGAACACAAAGGCTGAATGAAATGAAAAAGTTAATACCAGATATGAAAGAAGAATTCAGTAATGATATGGGTAGACTGGAGAAAAAGAACAGACTGAAACATGGAAAATTAAAAGCTCAGTAAGTGGAATAAAATTCTCTGGGGATAGATTCACCAATAGAATGGACCTCAGGGAGGACAGAATATCAGGGCCTGAGCAGGGAGAGAAACTGGATTATTCAGTCAGTGACGACAGTAAATGAATCAAAAGTACAAATGAGACATGCAAGATCTAAGGCGTGCTATGAAAAGGTCAAATCTGCAAGTCATGGACATAGAAGAAGAAGAAGAGTTTCACATCAATGGCATCGAAAATATTTTCGATATAAGTCAAACAGGAAAAGTTTCAAATCTGGGGAAAGAGGCGCCCATCCAAGTACAGGAAATATTTTGAACACCAAACACATACCCGAAAAGAACATTCATGTTATAGTTAAAGGACCATGTGATGGTTAAAGTCCATTGTCAATTTGATGACAGCTCTAGAGTTACATTCCCCTGGACATGGCCCTCTATGCTTGCGTGTGGTGTATCAACTTGATTAGGTTAACTGAAGTGGGATGACCTACCAGCTTTGAGGGACACCACCATCCCCAGACTGTGTGGAAAGGAGAAAGCAAGCTGAGCTTCTTGCCTGCGGATGACTCAAGCTCCTATGGCTGTCAGGTTCCTGCAGTATGGACTGTAACGTCAAATGAGCCAAAAAAGGCCTTCCTTCTTCAGGTTGCTTTTGTCAGGGCATTTAATCACAGCAGTGGAAAACACACTAAGACATACTAATTAGACAGGAGGAATGACAAATATGGAAGCTGCAAGAGAGAAACACCAAGTCATAGATAGAGGTTGGTCCATCGGAATGACATCAGATCTTTCAACAGTAACTTTAAATGCAAGAGAGCCCAAGGGGCTGGAGAGAAACCTCAGCCGTTCAGATCACTGGCTGGTTCAATTCCCAGGATCTTTAAGGCAGCTAACAACAAGTTGAGGGAATTTGACACCCTCTTCTGTCCTCTCTGGGCATTCTATGACACATGTGCACTTACGCACATACAGGCAATACACTCATACACATAAAATTTAAAAATAATAACAACTAATACATTTTAAAAAATTTTAGAGGACTTGGAATGATGGGATTCAAGTTATGTTATTTCAGACAATTATGACCACCAAAATTCTCCATCATGACTGAAGGAGAAAGGTAAACTTTCCACAATAAAAACAGACTCTGGAATTGATGATTTCTAAGCCAGATCCGCAGAAAAAAAGAAGAAAGGAAGATTAAATTGAGGAGAAATTGTGGAAAATAAGAAGATCATGGTGATTAAACAACACACTGTTGAATGATGACTGTGCTATTGATGAAATAAAAATTCTCGTAATTAAATGAAAATAAAAACAAAATATATCAAAACCAGTAAGACACAGCAGTCCTAAAAAGGAAATTGACAACTCTAAGTGCACACATTAGGAAAAAACCAGAAGAGTATTTCAAATAAAGAGCTCAACAATGCAGTTTAGGCACTGGAGAAAAAAAGAACAAGTCAAATCCAAATGAAGTGGATGGTAGAAAAGAATTGATATCAGATTAGAAATTAATAAAAGAGAACCAACCAAACAAAAATACTAGTAATCAATTACATGAAGAGTTTGTTCTTTGAAATGAAAATGGAAATTGATAAATCCTTAGCTCAACTAATCATTAAAAAGAAAAGGCCCAAAGTAATAAAATTAGGGATAAAAAAGGAGACATTATAACAGAGAACAGCAAAATTTATATAATCCTAAGTACATACCTTAAAAAGTTATATTCTATTAAACTGGAAAATCTGAAGAAATGGATTTCTAGATGTGCATTACATACTGAAATGAAACAAAAAACAAGATGAGAAAAACAACCTAAACAGATCTACAAGAGGAAGATGGGGGAAAAAAATCACCCAATGAAGCCCAGGTCTGCATGGATTCACTGCTGAAAGCTTCCCAAGTTTTAGAGAACAAATACTAATTCTTCCCAAATTATTTCCTAAAATACAAAAGGAAAGACTACTACCAAATTCCTTCCATGAAGTCAGTATTACTGAAATGGAAACAAATAAAGACACAACAGAAAAGCAAATTCTACTACTAACCTCCCTGCTAAACATAGATGTAAACTTTCTCTATAAAACACTTCAAACTGAAAACAAAAACACATCATAAAGAACATGCAATATGATCAAGTTGCTTTCATTCCAGATTTGCAGGGATTGGCCAACACATATAAATCAATAAATGTAATACACCAAATAAATTGGCTCAAGGGCATTAATCCCATGACCTTCTCAGTAGATGCTGAAAAGAGTTTGGGAAATAAGCAACATCCCTTCATGATAAAAGCTTTGAAGGAATAGAAGGAATGTATCTTTTAAAAATATTTTATTTATTTTTTATGTGTTTGAGTGTATTATCTGCATGTATGTAAGTACACACAATCTTGTATAGTGTCCACAGAGGCCAGAAGAGGGCATTGCATCCCCTAGAGCTGGAATTATGGATGACTGTTAGCTGCCTTGCAGGTGCTGGGACTTGAACCTGGGTCTTCTGCAAGAGCAGCCTGTGCTCTTAACCTCTGAACCATCTCTCCAGGCACAAGAAAGATCATATATTAACAAAATAAAAATTATGAGAAACCTATATCCCATAGTTCACAAAGTCAGAAAAGAAAGCATTTCCAATAAAGTTAAGAGAAAAGAAATGAAGTTCAGATTTTCCACTCTTATGCAGTGTTATACTTGAAGTCTTAGTGAAGGTAATACAAAAACAGAATAAAAAGAATATAAATAGGAAAGGAAGCAGTCAAAGTAGCATTGTTTGAAGAGAATACAATTCCATACATGAGACCCTAAATACTCCATTAGAAAGCTCACAGATCTCAGAAATGCTTTCAAGCAGAAGGATACAAGGCTAGTATACTGAATCAAACACACTGAGAAATGAATCAAGGAAATCGCTCCATTTGTGAATATCATAAAAAATATTGGAAAAATTCAATCAAGGAAATGAACAACCTCTGAAATGGAAAGTTTAAAACACTGAAGAAAGCAACTGAGGAAGACACCATAGACGTAAGACCGTCCATGTTTATGGCTTGAAGAATTGCTGCTCTGAAGACGAGTGTCTACAGAACCAACCTACAGAGTCAGTGCAATCCCCATCAAAATTCTAACACCATTCTTGATTACACAGGAATAGAAAGAACTATCTCAAACTTCCTAAGACCTAAGACAGTCAAAGCAGTCCTGAGCAAAAGAACACACTGCCTTCACGAACAGGCAGTCCCATTAACAAGTGGTACAGGGTAAATTGTTTAGCCTCATTCTGCACACACACAAGCATTAACTACAACTGGATCTAAGATCTGGAACTCTGCAACTATTAGAGGATAAAGAAGGAAAAGCATTTCAATACATAGAGTAGTTGAGGACATTCAGGAAATAGTCATGTTAAGTGAACTGAGCCATTCTCAGAAAGACAGATATCATGTGCTTTCTGTCATCTGTGGTTCTCAGAATTTATACAGATATATGAAACTAGATGACACAGAATTAAAAGTGAAAGTGTCCAGGGAAATAAAAGAGACTAATGAGAGAATGGAGGCAAGACAAGGGCATGTGAGGGTATACGACAAATATGCTCACCCTGCAGTATATGCTTATACAAAGCCTTTAGAAATAAGCCTAGAAAAAAATTGAGACAATTAGAAGAATACTGAAAGGCTTATAATTAGATATAACCTTTTGATGTAATTAGATTAGCCATCTTCTCACTCCATAATTTTCCTGTCGCCCACAGGTTTCATAGCCAAAGCATTGAATTCTGTTCAGGTTCAGTTCACAGCTATTAAGATAGTCTGCAATAGTTAAATTAGTAATTTTGAAATAAAAATGACTATTTATTTATAATGTTTGTACATTATACACTCAAACCATCACCAAATGGTATTTCAAAATCTGACAACTTAAGGCATTGACAAGCAAGGACAGATCTGAATTCTAAGATATCTCAAGATTTGGAGTATCATTGTCTCTAAGTATATTGTGCAAGGAACATTTCAGAGAAGGAATGAGAAATGCAGGCTTAGAAATATGAGGATTTGGCCACATTGGCCATTTCCATAAGTACAATAAAATAAAAAGAAACTATATAATTAGAGTGTGAATTTGTAGGACATGCAGGTGTCGGAAGGAGACCACAGATGATGCCTGGTTACTTGAGAAAGGAAACGTTGCTAAGAAACCAGAAAAGGCAATCCCAGGACCAAAGAATGGGCAGCATACTGAACTTCTTTTGCTTGTATGTCTGTCTTTAGCCTGTGAACTAATATATTGTGCTCACGTGCAAATCAGGGATAAAGCAAGAGGGATGGACCCTAAGATCTTCCTCCAGAGCTGCACCATCCTACCAGTCATCAAGCCCGTGTGTAGATAAATGTTCTGGAGAACAAGACACTCCAGTGTTACCTGTGACTTCATAGATGACTGTTTTCTTGCTCTTCTTTCTCCAAGGAGATGTTATGATCACCAAAGTGATCTGAGTTGCTCAAGATCATCCAACAGAAAGTAGCCAAACTGGGTGTTAGTTTCTTGATATGAGCCTTTCTGTGCTGTTTCCAAAAGTATTACTGTACTGTATTTATCCTAACTGTTTTCCGAAACCTCAGGTATCGGGTAGTACACATGTTTTCTTGTTAATATCTAGCTTTCATTATAATTTCAAAGGAACTGTAGCAGAACTGCACTTCTCTTAAATTTTCAACCACACCTGTTGCTAATCGTCTCCTCTAAATGTCAATGAATACTCACTCTCCCCATGTACATCATTCGATGGACCCCTGGGGATTTCTTTAATCAGATTTTAAAAAAACGATTCTAATATTCTTAACTTCATTTTCCTTTCTTCATCTTCACTGCTTTATTTTGAATATTTTAGGTCTTTTTCTTACTTTGAACGCTTATTTCATTTCTTTTTTAAATAAGAGATCAGAGTTCAGCATAGTAACACAGAACTGTAATTCTAGCAACCAGATGCAGAAGAAGGACAATAGAGTTTATGGTCATCAGGGGCCACACAGTGAGACCCTGTTAGAAACAAACAAACAACCAAACATATAAGCATGCTTGGGATACATATTTGCACAGATCACAACTTTGCTCATCTCCCATCATTTAGATAAGTCTAATTTCACCGACTGGAGTTTTGGTTTCTTGTACACAAGTCACTTCCCAAGAGTTAATTGAAGAGAAATATAGGGAATGGTCAGGAATGTTAGCTACATAGTCTGCGTTTTGAACACAGTCCTAAGATATGCTTCATGGATTAATATCTTTTTAGACACTTCCACTTATATTAAAAACTTTAAAAGCTTTCTTTTCTTGAAATTTTTTGGACTCTGTACAATATATTTGATCATATTTAGATTCCCCCCTCTTTGCACCCCTTTTATAGCTCCTCTCTGCTCTGGAGCTCATGTACTGTCTCATATACATTAAAGTCTGTTCAGTAGTGTTTGTGATCCAAATGTTTCTATCTGCTGGAGCCTAAGTAATCTACCCAGTGTGCCACCCATACAGAGGACTGACTGTACCTCTCCCGGCAGTTATCGGTTGCCCACAATGCCTCAGCTAAAGTTGGGGTTTCTTCCCCACCTCCCCACTTCTGTGCTAGAATTTTTTCTGGCTTGAGCTTGCATGGTCTTACGTATTGCTGTGACTTCATAACAGCAACTTCCCAGCTGTCTGGAAAACACTGTTTCTTTGTGCTCATCTACCACCTCTGGCTCTTATCATCTTTATGCCCCATCTTCCTCAATGGAATCTGAGTTCAAAACCCTACTGAAAAATACACACACAATATATTTATGACCGCATGTGTATAGCTGAAGGCTAGATAAAAAACAGAGAACCAGCCAAGGTAAACAGTGTTTTCTAGACAGCTAGGAAGTTACTCATATGAGCTCACAGCAATGCATAAGTCCAGACTGTGGAAGACAGGATATATTTTAGACACAGGACATGGAGAAACTGAACTAAAACTGACCTGGAAGCCTCTTTCTATGACTAGCTTTCATAGTATCAGAGGATAGAATGCAAATTGCCAGGGAAGAAAACCAGTCAGTGATCCTTTCCAGTTGTAAAGTCTATGAAACATAACAATGACTGGCCCAGAAACTATAATGTCAATTTTATTTTGGGGGTAACAGTTATATAATTGGAATTAAGGCCCATTCATTAGGAGGGATCTCATGTGTGGCACTGTACACATGACTAAATGTAGCTAAGTACACATGACTTAACTGATCATATATCCTAGAAAAAACCTAGTTTTGCCACATTCCTAGATGAAAGAAATTTTTAACTGTATTCTAAATATGTATCATTATATGAAAGAGAAGTGTACCTCTTAACACTCATCAAAGAAGCTTTATTTTGCAACAGATGGAGACTATTACAAAGTTCTACAATTGGTCAAATGCGGATAATAGGTGTCTGTGAGGTGCCCAGTCCTAAGTGACACATCTACAATGTCATCTCTACACCTAAGGCTCAGGGAACAAAGTGGGACAGGGGTTGAAAAGAATGTTAATGCACCTCTCGACTCTCCTTAGTGACACTTTCTCATGAAATAATTGATAATTAACCCAGAAATCCATGGCTGACCAAAGTGAAAAGTCTAGGAGAATGCAAAGTGTTTATCCATGATTAGGACACCCGTATCAAAACTTTGCCAGCCAAAAGCTAAGATTTCTTACAAAAAAAGTTCCTTTATAAATTTATAATTGTTGTTTATATTTTCAAAATTGTTATATATTTTAGGCTCATTAGATTATATTTCACAATAAAATATTATACTTGGGTCAATTTACTGCAATATTTATCAGCATTTTAAATGAAGTTTTCTGTTTCAATATTTTCAAGATATTCATGGTTTGTATATGTTTATATGTTGAGACTGAACAAAGTCTCATACATAGTGAACATGCACTGTACCAGTGAGCTAGAACCCTGGCCTTCATTTTCTGTTCCATACTCTTATTTGCATATTTATAGATTGCTCCATATGTGATGTTTCCCATCACAGGTTGTGATGATGGCTTCTGTTCTAGATTCAGGGCATAGATTGTACTTTTCATGGTCATTGGATTCTCAAAGAATATTGATCATAGCTCCTGGTCTAATTTTCAGAGCATGAAAATCTTATCTAAATACTATTATTAGACACAAAGCAATAAAATACAAAAGTCACAGTCAGCGTATTCATATTCGAATTGTCTTCTCAGATGTGAAAAACACCAAATTTATCCAACCCTTTTATTCCACTTCTGTATTTCTTATGATTTCATCTATAAATGGGATTAAGGTGGCGTGTGTGTGTGTGTGTGTGTGTGTGTGTGTGTGTGTGTTGGGCTATTGTGGTACCTGAAAAGATTAGACTTACATTAAGTACAGCATACTATATTAATCAAATGCATTTTCTATTTACTGTTGGGGACATGCCTTTCTTGTCATGTGACGTACATAGCTGATTCAATTGACAGAGCTGAAACAGTCAACAAGTCTTCCCTCCATTCTTTAAGTGAATAGTTTATTTAGAATTATATTATCAACTATGTTTCAATTTGATATAATCTACTATAGTTTTTGCATGTGTTGTGTTGGAATTGAACACAGAGCCTCATGTTCTGAAGCTCTTGGGTAACTGGTCCCTTCTGGATTGTCTGCCATGGTTTTCATATGGGTTTTGTGATTTTCTTTGTTTCCACAGACAGTGTGATAGAAAGACAGCAGACCACATTGTTTTAGGATGAACAGATTGGCACTTTTTTTAAAATTTGGAATTTCCCTTAAATGGCCCTGGGAGTTAACTGGACAATTTTGCTGACTAATAGTCTAAGAGGGCTAAGTTGAAGGGTGTTGGGAGAAAGTACAGAAACGAGCAGTGTCAGTGGGGTAATTTTGATACTACAAGCAGATAGTTAACTGCAAATTGCAGAAGAATACCTAAAAGCACATTGAAAATTATTTCTAGGCATTTAAATATATTTGAAAACCTCTCTGTCATTCATTTTCTAAATCAGATAAAACTTATTTCCAACATGGTAGTATGAATAATATGGAGTTATGAAAGGCTTGTTCAAGTTGAAATTGTATAGAGCTAAACTTTATTACCTAAGTATTCCAAAAATAAAATATTCAATGACTCATATTTGTTTGTATCATTGAATACTACCATGTATACATGTTTGCATGTATCTGTTAGCCATTATCTGTCCACAGATACACATGTACACATATTTGCCTAACTACTACTATTGCATTTTATCTTGGAAGAAATCATAAGTAATTGCTAATTCCATAAATGTAATCAAGACATAATACCACATTTTCCCTAACATTTGAAGAGTGTGCTTAAACTGTTCTTTAAGGCCTTCCAGAGAGCTTAAAATCTTTGCTCAGATATATTAGTTTTTCTTTAAAGTGATGTGAAGATGTCCTGGCAGTAGTGGTGGTTTCCCACTACCCAATTTTATCCTTTAGCATTTGAAGCTGTGTCCTAGGACTCTGAAAGTTATCACCTGACATATTTCAAGTTGCTTTGCAATAGCCACCAGGAAATTTTGCTTTCATCTACACTATGCACATAGTCAATATTTTTTATGGATAATCCAGGCTGACCATTACCACAGAATTCTTTTATCCAAGCACATTGACAAATATGTAGGGAACAGAATAGCAAAGAATAAATAAATGTGAAGTTGCACACAGAACTTTGAACCCACGTGTTACCAAGATTCAGGTATAATGCAGAATGACTCAAAGGACAATGATCAAACCTAATGCTGTTGAAGGCTTTGGGGAAGATATGTAAACTGCACATATTCCTTGTTTTGTTTGACTTATTTGAATTATGACACGAGTCTAGATTTACTGAGAGTGATTTTGCATATAAGGGTACTTTAGGAAGCTGCTGGAGTCCAAATTCTTGGCTCTTGCTGCTTAGATTGGATAGATGTGCACATTTTAGTTATTTACTGATTCACTATTTGATTGTCTTTTGGAAACGAATAAATGCATGTATTTTGTCAAAGAACAGAAAGTCTTGCTAATTGGTTCATCTTGGAGAGAAAATAAGAAGCAAAAGAGGATGAGACATCCTCAGGGGGATTTTGGAAAGATTCTGCCTATATATATATATATTTTCCAGCAACTTATAGTCATGCCATTACTAGAAAATGATTTTAGTTTCAAGCATCCTAGGGAATGAACCCACTTATGATACAGTGAGCATGTCACTGAATTCCCAGTGGGGGAGAGTAACATAGTCTACATAGTCCTTTTTGTCTTTGTGTGAACTTCCTTTTTACCCAGTGATAGGTATCAATCAAAATACCTCCTTCAGATGCACTGGAAATCCACTTCCTGAAATTTGTTATCCAAGATGTAGGTGCTGAAATCTGAACCTTGGTCCTCTGCAAAAACATCCAGTGTTCTTAATTTCTGAACCATTTCTCCAGTCCCTGCAGCAGCATTATTGCACAGAGTATATTTTTGGAGATCATTAAATTGGGAATATTGAAAAACCTAAGGTAGGATCTGGAAGATCTCATTGTATTGGGGGCACAAGAAGGACCACAAGTGAGGAGAAAGCAAGAACTTTGCCAGTGAAAACAGTTGACAGGAAGAACCCCAGAGAATTCATCTGTGCTTTTCTTTCCCAACATGTTTTTGATATCAAATATAAACTATGACCCCTTAGGACTTTTGTGCTAAGCTTCTATTCTTCATAAAACATGAAAAATAAAGAAAATACTTTATTTTAACACTTCTACTGGTTAGGTTTTTGTCAACTTAATACAAACCTAGACAAACCTTGGAAGAGGGAACTCAAACTGAGGAATTTCCCTCCATCAGACTGACCTGTGGTCACGTCTATGGGGCTCGCTCTTCCCTTTCTTTCTTTCTTTCTTTCTTTCTTTCTTTCTTTCTTTCTTTCTTTCTTTCTTCCTTTTTCCCTCCCTCCTCCTCCATCCATCCCTCCCTACCACCTCCTCCTCCTCCTCCTCCTCCTCCTCCTTCTTCATGTTCTACTTCTGCAGGTTGCAGCCTGCTGGGAACTCACTCTGTAGACCAGGCTATCCTCACTCTCACAGACTTCCACATGCTTCTGCCTCCCAAGAGCTGGGATTAAAAATGTGTGCTACCAGGCCTGGCACTGGGGCATTTTCTTGATTTTTAATTGATGTAGCAGGACTCAGACTGTTGTGAGAGGTGCGATGCTTGAGCAGGTGAATCAGGACTGTATAAGAAAGCGGAAGCAAGCCAGAAAGCAGTGTTCCTCCATGGCCTGTGCTTCAGGTCCTTCTTCCGTATTCCTGCCTTGAGTTCCTGTCTTGACTTCCCTAAATGACAGACTGGAATCATCAGTCAAATAAACTCTCATTTCAAGTAGTTTTTTGTCAGAGTTTTATGACTGCAAGAGAAATCAAAGTAAATCATCACTGTACTCCAGATTTTTGTGATTTTAACTTACCTTTTAAAAACAAATAATTTTAGCAAAGTAGTTGAGCAAGTATTACTCTTTTTAGCAATATGTATTAATAATCGTCTTCTAGATCAAAACATTTGAATGGTAAGAGCCGCCAGCAAAGGTACTTATGAGCTCTCTACATAGTTCATATACGAGCCAGTTTCAGCAATGGAAGGATTTAATGCTACAAACATTCTCACTTTATCATAAAATAAACATTCTCAGGCAAATTTTAAATTGATGGCATTTGCTAAGGGGGAAAAAAAAAACCTTTACTTCCCCTCAATGTAATGTGGTAGAAATAATAAAGATTAGTGTTTATTTTTCTGTAATTACATTAAATTTCAATAAAATATGTACTGTATTCTGTGTCTTGATGTGGTGGAGTAGAGTTCATTGCTTCTGAAACTACTATGAACCTTAGACTGAAGTGAGGCCTGAGGATTCCCAGGGAGCATGAAATAGAAAGAAACTAAACCCAAGCTTCCAGCAAGAGGCTGGGATTTTGGACACCGCTTTGATGCCTTTTTTCCCAGCCCCTTTCTCTCCTGCTTCAATCCCCTCTTTAGAGCAGGTCATGAGTCAGAATGTTTCATTCGAGGCAAATCTCCATGGATTTGTTTGTAAGATTTAAAAAATCCACATATTTTATTTTTAGCATTCAAAACGTTCAGTCTCTCCCATTTTATCTTTTCCTGGTTATTTTTTTAAGTTGAAATAATCTGGTAATAATTAAAAGGCAAATTCTTTCATCAGGCCCACGACCAATGTGTGAGCCCATGGTGAACGCAGCTTCTACTCAGGAAGTTTCAATAAAACACATTTCACTCATGAGGAATGCATCTTGAGGTTTTTTAGAAAAGGCACATTAGTCCCTAGGAAATTTGCAGAATACTATCTTGCATAGCAAAGATCACAAACCCATCCAGGAAGATTTGATGGTCATCTCAGTATGAGAGCAAATCCTCCTTGTGCCACTAGTTCTAGGCCCAACAACCTGGACAAACATGAGGACAGAGGCAATACTCTCAAGAAACACCTAGTTTTGACCAAAGGGGGACAAAGGCAGCTCAGGTTGACATTAATCTCAGGTATAGGTTGAATTGGTACACCATTATTTCTCAGTCTTATGAGATTAGCCTTATATTTCTTCTTGACAAATATATTCCCATAGTGTATTTTCAGGTCCAGTTTGTTCTATAGAATAATTCTGTGAACTTTAATATGTAAACTGAACCCGGGTAAAAGAAGTTACCTGATGGGTCTGGCAACTATGAGCATGGTGGACCAGTAACTAATACTAGGAAATAGATATTATTAAAGGAAGTAATTCCCAATGAATATGTTGATGACTCTGAGAGTGGGGAACTGTATTGAACAACAACACTCAGCTTTCTTTTCCAGAAAGTCTCTGGAGCCTCTGTTGATGAGCTTGCAACTGATCACCTCAGAGTCATAGAAATCATGTGAAACTAAGAGCAACACAACATAAAGGCTTGCAGCCCAGATGGAGCTGGGTTACAGTAATATGTAATGCATGGCTGTGATTCAGGTTTCATGGTGACATTACCTGAACACACTGGTCTCACAAAACAGAGAGGTGCATGTTAACATGGGTCTCTTGTCATTTCAATCTACTGCTTCTGGAAGTTGAGGCCAGGAATCTGCTTTTATTGGTTCTCTCTTGCCATTCAGATAATTCTTAGTGTTTAAAAGCTACTGTGCTGTGTGAGGATTGACTTATGAAGCGTGGTTAGCTTGCTGTGTCTTGGAACAAAAGAAGTGGATCAGAGAAGAGCTGCTCCCTGAGATGTCTCTCAGTCATTTCTTCACCATGTCCTGGAGTAATGGTTCTGGATTTCCTTTCTTCCAAGGAAAACTCATGTGGGACTAGCACAGAAAAGAGTCCTTATGCCACCATTTTATTTCTCAGAAATATTTCAGAGGCTTCTTTTACCCTAGGGAATATTGCCATAGGCATAGCTCAGTCTAATATCTATAGTAATATGCCATGACTGTATAGGCACTAAGAACTAGCAAAAGAAATATTCATGATTAGTTCTCAAGCAGTCCTTTCAGAAGACAAACACGATACACCTGAGTAAAGAACATATGATTGAGATTAATGGACCTGGGTTGCATCCAAAAATATCTCAGAGGTTCACTGAGCACAAAAAAAAATGTAGAGTTCAATTCTCCATCAGTAGACTAGACACCGACAACAGGAAATCTCCACTGAAGTAAATGGTACATTGAATTAATGTGTAAATGTAATTCAGCCTGCAACTAACTGTAGAAAATATATGGCTTGCTTTGGACAAGTAGGTGGTATTAAGCAATGTCATTGCAAATCAACGAATTAAAAACAGAAGTGGAGAAAATCTCACCAGTGTGTGAATTCATGTATGTGGAGGGCTCAGAGAGGCCAGAGATTGGAGACTGAGGTCTCAAGGCAATCTGTGCTTGTGGAGAAAGTGAACGTTGGGGAAAAAGGAATCCTAATTTATGTGATATGTTCCTTTAAAACATTTTCCTGAACTTGAAACTCTGTTTTGGAAAAATATTCATACTTGAGAATCCATTGCAATTAATCTGCTATGGCTTGACTTCATTATTATTATATTTTATGGTCTGTGTCCACTCTACTGGTTGCTGATTCCCTTCCTGGCTGTAATGGGGTTGGGATCTGCTTTTCTAATATGTCAATCTGAGGCAGGGTGCTTGCCAAAATTTAACAATGGTTTATAAAGTAATTTACATCGAAGACTACTATTATTCCAACCTAGGAAATGGAAATTTAGTGGAATACAAATGACCATATTGTCCCAATGCAATGCCAGACTTAAATGAGAGGATTTACAGACAAGAAAAAGGACATATTGTAAAACATTATTAGATGATTTCAATGTCCATGTAGCAAATTAAACAAATTGTTTTATCCATAAGGACTGGTTCCCTAAATGGTGCATAGAAGGGAATCTAAAATGCTCTCCTTTCTTCTCTCCCTCCCTGCACGTCTTTCTCCTTCACCTCCCTTCCTTCCTCTCTTCTTCTGTGTCTAAGATCTTTTCTCTCTGACTGTTTTATAATTTTAAACTCAACAATGTTTTGAAACAGTACTCGAGGAGTTGGGGGATCTACATCTAACCTGGTAAAAATATCTATATCGCTGTAGTCTAGTAATGCAATTCCCTCAGATTTGAGTTTATTTACTCATAACTGGGTGATCTTAAAATGATTCTCTTCCCTGAATGTAAACAAGAACCTGGGAGTATCAGACTACAAATCTGAAGACAGAGAGAGCTTTATCTTGGGAAGCTGTAGATGTGACAGATGCATCTCATGTGTTTTTTGAAATCTCATCTTTTGGAAATGTGTTAAATGGATTCAAGTATCATATCATATGCCACAGATAATACAGTGCCTGCCATCTTTCTGAAAGTGTTTGAATGGCCTATCATATATTCATATGGTATTTTGGCTTTGATGAGGGGGAATCTGAGTTTGTTTACTTGCTGAACACTTGCTTTAACCAAAATCTCATCTGTGTCCACTCATGTTTGTCCATTCCTGTGCAGATAAAGAACTCAACCCTGCTCAGGGCACAGAGGGTGTGGGGACCATCTTGGTATTTAAGATTGGATTCTGGCTCTGACACATAGTTTGTGAATCAACTGGCTAAGAAAGTTAAATTGTCCTTTCCAACTTGGGCCCAGCAGGAATGGCTCCTGCAAAGAAGGCTGGCAAGAAGAAGGGCCGTTCTGCCATCAATGAGGTGGTGACCCAGGAATACACCATCAACATTCACAAGTGCATCCGTGAAGTGGGCTTCAAGAAACGTGCCCTAGGGCACTCAGAGAAATCTGTAAGTTCGCCATGAAGGAGCTGGATACTCTAGATGTGTGCATTGATACTAGGCTCAATGAAGCTGTCTGGGCCAAAGGAATAAAGGATGTTCCATATCCTAACCATGCTCATTTGTCAAAACAATGTAAATTGTCAAAACAATACGTAACATAGTTTACCATTTACCACATTCAAAAATCCATAGACAGTCAATGTGGATGAGAACTAACTGCTGAGAGCCAAATAAAGTTATAAAATTGCCCCAAAAATGAAGCTTAAATTCAGAACTAACTGCTGAGAGCCAAATAAAGTTATAAAACTGAAAAAATGGGAGAATGAAAAGTTTCAGGAAGAAACGGTCATTGAATAAAGTGTGGGCGGGAACAGGGCGTAGGAGTTACAGGGGCATTATGAGGAAAAAGCGGCTCAAATGCTCTGACTTGCATTCCCTCAGTCATTTCACAGAGTGGTTTCTAGGAACCTATTACATGAACTGTATTGCATTAGGAGTTGGGTTTGCAAGGGAACGTAAAGTGCATGATGATCTACTTGCAAGACAAAGGGTCATGCCCTTTGAGAAAGAAAGCCAGGATGTCCCCACTTGGTGTGAAGGTATCACATTTGAGTTGACGCATGCAAGCCTTCAGTCCTTGCTGCTTACACTATTTTTTACTTTATGTTTTACATGAATTTGTAGTTTATTTATTCATTTAAATTTTACTTCTGTGTGTGTGTGCGTGCATGTGTCTCTGTGTGTGTGTGTGTGTATATGTGTGTTTGTATGCCACAGCACTTGCATGGAGGTTGGAGGACAACCTGTGAGAGTAGGTTCTTCTCTTCTACCATGTGGGTTATGGAGATTGAACCCTCTCTAAGTCATCTCACTAGTCTAATACTTTAAAACATCTAAAGTTTTGCATGGTTTCAGCACCTCTATTGCCCATCCCACTCTAAGGAGCCTTCACCTTTTCACATGAAGAAGAGTCTGCTGTTATCCCCACTGAAAACTTCCCCCAGTACAAGTTCTTCACAATTTACCAGTCTGAACACATCGACAAAGCCTACACTTTGTTTCTGTTTTAAACCTCTTGATACTGTCATTTTGCTCAAAGGGGGTCAGGGTCTAAAGTGTTCTTCAGGGTCCTCTCAGAAACATTGTATGGTCCTGGGCCCTCTCTGAGTAGGTCAGTGGGATTCCCTTTCCTGCCTGCTTTGTTCTTATCAGGCTATAGCACAGAGAAGTCAAGCAAAATCCCTCGCAAGGGACTTCATGATTGCTGTCTCTCAGCCTGGGATGTGCTTTGTGCTTCCCTGAGATGTATGTGACTCATCAGCTCATGGCCTTCATGTATTTTCTCAAATGCAAGTTTAGAGCTTATTTATTGACCACTTTATTAAAGAGCCATCCCTGCCATGTCAGTACTGTATATCTACATACCCTTAGCTTGCCACAATCGATATATTTCATACTACTTGCTTAATTATTGAATCTCAACCTTTTATGGGATGTGCACTCCATGAGCCATGTCTAGAATAAAGGTTGATAGGGTTGGTTTTTGCTAAGTGGTTAATGAGGGAATGGGGCACCTAAGATGACAGTGACAAGGGAGCATTAGTCAAGTGGAAGAAAGGGCTGGATGTGGGGAAGCTCCCAGGCAATAGGGGAAGAAAATGTACCTGTTCTGAATCGGCAAATGATATTTGGAAGAAATAAAGGACGTGGATAGACTGTGGAAAGCAGAGGAGACTGGAGGTCGGTAGCGATTTCCACTTACTTCTGTAGTCTTACCATGCTATGTTGAAACAAGTCTTCCTCTTAACTTGAGAATACTGACAGGAAGGAAAAGCAGCCTCTGGGTTTTAATGATGAGCTTATGGATATATTAGACAATGTTCTGCTTAGGAAATAATCCTGGCTTATTTTCATGATAAGTAGGATGATAAGATTCCCTGGAATAAGTAGATATTCACATTTATTGAGAGGACTTTATTTATTTATTTATTTATTTATTTATTTATTTAGTCATTTTGGAAATAAGGTTGCTGGCCTGAAAATCACCACGTAGACCAGGCTGGCCTCTAACTTACTGAGATCTACCTGCCTCTGCCTTCCGGGTGCTGTGATTAAAGGAAGGTGCTACCATACACAGTCCCAGAAAACTCTTTGGAGAACGGATCTTTTAGGTGTTTTAAATAGAAAGAGTGCTTTTTCTCCATTTACATTTTTTTCTTCTCCTCAATTTCAGAAACTGTCCTTTCTTTAATATTTCACATTAAATGCGTAGACAAAGCATTGCTTAGATGCTTTGCATTATTGCATTCTCTTCCTCTGGCTGTGTGTTTCTTTCTAGGGCTGCCTCTGTCAAACAAACCAGGCAGTTTCTTTTTGGCTAATGACTGCTTCCATGAGTGACGATGGCACGTCCTCTGTTTGGGAACGAGGATGTCAAGCCTTGTCTGGAAATCATGGAATATGGGCTATCCACTGTCATCCTCAATATGAAATGGAAAGTTTACTCTTGAAAAAGACATGTGATGAAAGAAAAGATTCCTTTATTTAATCATGGGAATAAATCATAAAAGAAGTATATTCCTACAAGTGAAGATATGTTGAAATGGTTGAATTAGTGGAAAAATAAATATGTAAATTTGCTTATGAAAACAGAGCATGTTGCTAAAGAAAGAATGTTGAAAAATTGAGTTTGATTACATTATTATAAAAATGGTATTTTGATTACATCATTACAGATTGAATAATTTCTACATGAAAGAGCAAATTTACTTTGACTTAGGGCTTTTTTTGCAATCTAATTGAGAGCAGTTGGAAGGAAGGTAAAGTCTAATTATCAGGTTCGTGTGTGTGTTTGTGTGTGTGTGTGTGTGTGTGTGTGTGTGTGTGTGTGTAAGTTTGTCATTGAGTCTGGAGGGGCTTGTCCAGTATAGCCTCTGCTGGTAGAGGGAAGATGTCCTTGGAGGAGGACGTAACTGGATGGTTGGAAGTGGGAGGAACTGTGGAGGGTTCCTTAACTGAAGGACATACAATGCTTGATTTTCTTTCTTGACAGGCTTGCTATGATAGTAGTTTAAGTATTGCCCATAGATACAGCACTATAGCATGCTAGGCAACTTATTAACAGATGCTACAATTCACGAATCCAGTAAACAAAACCTGTTTAAAGTTCACAGTGGCACAGTTCTGGATAAGTTTGCTTGGAACTCTAAGACTGACATAACATCACTGAGCAGTAAAACAAATTAGGTAGAAGGCATGGGGTTGTGAGGGGAAGGTTTGAAGCAACCATTAGAGGAATAAAGGAAAGCTCATCTTTGTAAAAAGGGGCATCTGTTAAATATGATGTTGAAATCTTTGTTTCTATTTCACAAACCCTAAAACAGAAAGAATTCAGAAGAGAAAGGCAGAGCAGCAGGTAGACACTCACAGCGTTGCTCCAATCCATAGCAGTAATCAGCTTATATCCCTCTTCTTACATAAGAAAGTATCGAAAATAGTCTCTAAAACTGCTTAGCATAGAGACATTGACATGTTACACATAGAGATGAAAACAAATGAACAGAAAATGAGAAGACTGTGATGAGAAAAGCACAGAGGAGCAGGCTGAGGTTAGGAAGGAGGCTGAGGTTAGGAAGGTTCTGGTTACTACTGTTTTATACCAATAGGTCAGGGGTAAAAGTACCAGTGTAGATTCATATTTAGTGGTAAAATCTAGATGCCTATGTAGACATTGTTACCACCTGAGAAATGCTGAATAAAAATACTGATAGTTAAAAGTATGTTTAAAAATCAGAGTGGAGAAAGGACTTGAGAAAGCAAGATAAAGCGTGTGTCAGGGAGCTTGTTTGGGGTCAATATCAATTAACCAGGCTAGAAATAGAGATGGTCTATGCAGACAGTATAACTGATTCAAAGAGGAGACAGGGAACAATGGTGAAATCTTGGAAGTACATTCTTATTGAGGAACTAGAACTGGAAGAATGGGACGTTGAGATGATCCCTCATAGAAAGGATGATGCGGCCCAAGATGGGAAGAAAATATGGAATAGAAGAAGGACAAACAAACTTCAGACTTGTTTCAGATATGATAAGAAGTAAGCTGTGTATATATGCATATGTGTATATGCTGTGTGTATATGGATATGTGCATATAAATGTACACAAACACACACACACACACACACATACACACACATGAACATAGCAATCGCTAATCAAAAGGAGCCACAGCGGTGAAGAAGAGCAGTGAAGAATTCAAAGTTGGCCTCACAATGCTAAATAGTCACTGAGAATTAAAGAAAATACAGAAACAACCCCTCGTATCTCAGACGGAATACTGTCACAGGTGGCAAAGATCCCTTTGGAAAACCTTGGAAGAAGCATTGCTCTTGGGTTATACTGAGTCAAGAAGAAGATGATTATGAGTTATGACATATGAAGTTTCTTCAAATTTTGAAGTAGCAATCAGGACCAAATGTAGAAATGGGCCCAGAGACAGCATGCAGGAGTAGGGCTAGATCAGTCTGTTCTTGAGGAAACACACAGCATGTACAATTGACACCTCATTAGCTCAGGCTGCATTTCAAGATCACCTGAGACTGGAAACTACGGCTAGTATGTGTCTGTCAGTAACTACACTTCTCCCATGCCTGCAAGCCTATGCAGACTTCCTAAACAGACTCAGTAGGAGATTAGAAAGACTGAGAAGGAAAGGGAGCTATAATGATATGCTATAATGAAAGGTGAGAGAGTGTGGCACAGTCTCTCTCTCTCTCTCTCTGTCTCTCTCACACACACACGCACACACACACACACACAGAAAGAGAGAGAGAGAGAGAGAGAGAGAGAGAGAGAGAGAGAGAACATTATTGTACTGTACTCACCCTAGTGATAAAATACTGTGATTGGTTGGCTGTGGCTAGCTGAAACCCTGCAAACCAAAACTGTGGGTGGGATGGAAGAGACTCTACAAATTTAGAAATTGCATTTAGAAAATACAATTGATCTGTAGTTCAGGCAGAATCCTAATAGAATTGTGCCCCTGGAATTTCAGTGATGTTAGCTGCCCAGCATCGGTGGTGGGAACAGTACTCAGGTTTTCTAAATTAGCCACAAGTGCCCTTAACAACTGAGTCAACTCTCTAGATCCTGCATCTAATATTATTGATTAACTATTCATTTTGTCATTGTTGACTTTGAACTTAATACCTTAAACTTCAAAGACAGTAAAAGAGAGAGCTTTAGATGAGACAGAGAAAGTATTCAGGACAGGTAGACAGGCATGAATTTCTAGGTTTTCTTAAACAACTTTTCCTCAAATTCTATAAATTAATAAATTTTAAAAATACCTAGGTTTTCCCTGAGTTTGGCTACATTTTCTTTCCTCAATGGGATTCTAATCTTTCCAAGTCTAAAGTTTATAGCTTCAGCCCTATTTGATTTATAAGAGCAAGAAGAAAAATCTTAACAGTTTTTTTATAACTGGAGAAACATATTTATTCCATTTTAACATAACTCACAAATAGCTAGACAGATTTTACTTAAGCCTTCAAAAGAAATTCCATTTTAGACTAGACACTATTGTGGAAAACTTGAGGCCAAATGATTTAACATTTTAAAGTCTTATATCTAGGAGGGAGGACAGACAGAGAGAGAGAGAGAGAGAAAGAGAGAGAGAAAGAAGAGGAGGGAGAGGGAGAGTTAGAGAGGAAGGCAGGGATAAGGGACAGAGGAAGGGAAGGTAATTATTAATTAACTGGAATATTTTCCTGAATCATCCCAAATATATAGACATATTTAAATTTTTACTTTCTAGCTTATATGCTCAGAGTTAGTGGTGAAATGCATGCTTCAATTTTAGTTGAATAGTTGTTGTTTCTGGAAAGTGTATAGGTTAATATTGAGTGAATTGTACCATTAAAACCAAACTTTTTATGATATCATGAAGAAAAGCAGAAGCTACAGCACAAATATGTATTAGTTCAACTCTCCTCCACTTGTGAGATGTGGGGGTAAAACAAAAAAGCAAAGGGCTGAGTTACCAGCCACCCTTTCTCTGCACTGAGAACTCCCATGGACTTCAAAGGCTCGCTGCACAAAAACCAGACTCATGACACAGGGGAGGGAATGAACGTACGCCAGCAACTGCCCGTTGTAGAGCTGCAGCCAAGTTTCAGAAACTTGGAAGTTGTCCTTTTTGATTTTTATCAGTGAAAAATGTCTGGAATGACTGGCGTCACTTCTGAAGTTTTCATTTCTTTACATTTGTTTGGACGAATATAAGTTGGAAAACATTTGGTTTTCATTAAGTGAGTCCCAATTATAATACATAAAGTGTTAATACCGGTAATTTCTTCAGGGGCAAGTTAAACTTGGCTTTTATTTCGATATATTTATTGGAATCATAATATTTCAAATCTAGAAAGACTGCCAAATATAGTGTAGAGCTAATGTCTAACAAAAGATGTGTTAAAATGGATTTTTGCTTGCTTCTTTAGATTTTGTCTTCTGCTTTGCGTATAATGTACTTTTGGACTCTAGTAGAATTTTGGGTGAAATAGGGTTCTTCCTACATTTTCCTAACTAGTTTCTTTGATTTGTAATTTATTTGGACACATTAGGCAGTCCTTGGGGTAGCATACAAAGTTAGCCTTCCTAGAAACTCTCAGCAAAAGGTACAGCTTGATTTGATGAGGTTCTGCTTTATAATTTTGAACATATACACATGTATAATAATTCTACATGACAAATTCAAGCAATCTTATATAGAAGCAGCAATAAATATCATCATTGATGAACTATTGTCTTATTATTCATCTTCAAATTTGCTGATGAAACTTGTTTGAAATAAATTTTGGGTTTCAGAAGAACTTGTCAATAGAACAGTGAAGTGTAATTGTGTCTCACATTTTTCTGTCAATTGCTGCTGTGCACCCTGGCAGGTGTGTGTGTCCCAGTGTGCCATCTGAAATAAGCTAATGGTATGTTGGGACAGATGGTTTTGAAGAAGCCTGTCCACTAACCTGGAACCCAGCATCAGGAAATCCAGCAAGCAGATTTGGGAAGAGGTGTGTCTTTATAATGGGAAAGCAAAGAGCTCTTCATTTATGGATATCACAGTATAAGCAGCTTGCTTCATTTTTGCACTTTAAATTTAAGATTTCCTTTTTGAACTTGTGTTTGTTCGATATCTCTGTTTTCTTATAGACATAGCTTTGGAGGGGTTTGCTACTTCTTTCATTAAAATGTGTTGAGTACACATTCTGCCACATTGATGTCAAGTGGTACATAAACTCATTTAGCAAAATCACTGTTATCAGTGGAGGGCACGTGGAAGTGGATGGGATACAAGTAAATGATCATGGTGAAAGCACACTGAGCTAAGTGTATCAGTTTGGACACTGGTTCCTTATCAATATTCTGTGTTAGAAAAAAATTGTTTGATAAGAACAGTTTTGAATATGGTCTCTATTTGAAATATAGCACAACTTCACAATTTAAAATCTAAAATACATACAAATAAAAATTATAATATAAATATTATGCATAATATATAATATACACATGAAATATAAAACAATATTTTGTATCAAGTATATCATTTATAGTCTGGTTTTATATCATAGACATAACATTGCTTTAGCATTATTTGTAAAGTTGTCTCTCTTCTCTCCTGTCCTCTCTCTCTCCCTTCCTCCCTTCCTCTTTTTCAATAGGCCATTTTCCCTAATTTCTACTGGAATACTATGTCTCTTTTATGCTTGGTGTGTTTGGTTACTGTTTTACTTTTTATAAAAAGAGTGCCTTTGAACAATATAAAAATATTTGAGGATTTTGTATTATAATGATATATGTTAAAGCTCCTATGTATACCTCAAGGTTCATAAGAAGATTTAGATCAATCTGATTAGAACTACAGGAGGAATTTATGGTGACTAAAACAGCTGACTGCAGAGAAGAATTACAAAGGTTAGGGTTGTTTGGGGCAGTTATCCATAAAGGATGGGTTGGTGGAGGCAATTATGTAGTTAGTGGAGGCAATTACATGGCGTTAATTCTTCCTCCATTTACCATTCTTTACCTGACATCATCTAAGCAGCCATTTAACTTACACTTATGTTATTTTATTTTATTTACATATGTATTTATTTAATTAACCTATATTTTTCTCCAATGTAAGGAGGAAGAGAATTTTCTCATCTGAAGATGCCAGTCTTGATTTGTTTTGTACAAATGTAAAGAGTATGACAGTCTAATCCATATGAAAATCGTGTTTGTGGGCTCTTGGGAATGTTGCCCCAGGTTAACCTCGTTTTCTTCTGTTTGAGTTCATTCTCTTTACCTTAACAATTTCATTCCTTACCATCCCGACAGAATGTATCTATGCAGCCCAGGCTTTCCCTCAAGCCTCACACTCCTAATCCAACTGCCTTATAGAACTTTATCCTTGACCATCTGAGTTGAAATCAATTGCTGATTTCTTACCTGTGGCATTACTTTCACATCCTTCCCTATCTCAAAATTTATTGTATATACATATGCATATAAATGGGCAATGACATGGGTAAGGACAACAGAGTCCAAAAGAGGCAAAAGGAGGTGGGGCTGGGGTTGCAAAATGACACATGTGGCATGAAAACAAAACAGACATGTGTGGGAGAAAGATAGACGGGGGTCTAAGGGGGGTACTTGGGATAATGAGGAGAACCAAATAAAATAATATAGTAACAATTATTATTTTACTTGGTTAAATGATAATTTAACTAGCAGACGTTGTTCTTACCGGCACAACACATCTAGCACCAGGCCATTCTTCTGTTCCTGCCTTCATGGCCTCTGCCATCTTCTGCCTCCTGAGCTATTGCAGGAGCTTTTAAATTGGCTTCCTGCTTTTTCTTTCTGTGAAAGGTCTCAGCTTAGTCTATAAATTAGTTTTTCTAGAGTTTGATCTGAAAAGTTGAGTCAGCTAGCATCATTCTCCTTTTAATAACTTCAATCCTTGTATAAATTGATCTCATTCCCCCAGAGTTTTTACCAAGGGTACCCAAGTTCTTCATGATCTCTTTTTCCAACCTTCTGAAATCTCTTCTGAAGTTTCTCTTGGTAAACTGCCATCTTATTGCTTCTGACCCATGCCAAGCACATTTGTGCTTTGGAATCTTCTGTTTTTCTCTCTTGTTGTTTAAAATGTTCTTCCTCTAGGTAGGCATAAGCCTAGCACAGTCCTTCCTTGGGTCTCAGCTAACTCCAAAGTTTTAGACCACCCTGACTAAATTATCCCAATATCCACTACCACAATCTATCTTCTTATCCTATTAAATACTTTTCATCACTATCTGGTATTATACTGTCTGTATTTCTTTACACACACACACACATATACACACACACATACACACACACACACAAATTCCATGGAAGTATAGATTCATTGTATTTTCTTACTTTAACTGCAGATTCCAGAAGATTGCATGCCTACCATGGGCTTTTGGTAAGTTCTTGCTGACTTGGACTGCATACACTGACCAAAGGCCAGGCATGATGAAAGCAGTTTCAAATTCCTTCATTGTCATTTTTGAGGTCTCCATAAGGACTAAGTTTATTCAGGAGATTGTTATTACAATGATAAGAAATATATAGCTTTTCCATTTACTTCTTTTTAAAAAAAAGAACATATGTGAACTTCTGATGACAATAGTGGTCTTAATTCAATCAACACTGTTTTTCTTGGCAAAGAAAAACTATCTGTAACAGTGAAATGGGCAGCATGACCTCTAAAAAATTTCTTCTGTCTCTTCTCCAGGCTAAAAGACAATGAATTAAACAAAAAACAGTTTTGGAATACATACAATTAAATCAAAGGCTCCAACTGAGAGCTGAGACAAAAATATTAAAAAATTCTGAGATGAGTCAATACTTCTCTAAATATTCTTGGTTTTATTTGATATCATTAAAAAGTAGCACAATTATATTTATCAATTATGATTGGGATCATAAATGCTTTAATATAAGAAATCATGAAAGTAGGACAAATAGACTGGAACAAGGGATAAAACTGTATTCTAAAAGTCTATGTTTTAGAGGCAAATACGATAGATTTTTTAAATTTCATATTTCTCTGTCATGAGAAATTTATGAAAAAAGTTCAAAAGGGAAGAACCCTGAGGTGGAGGTTACAATAACCTGACTTCTAAGCAGTCCAACAGAAGACAAACTTTCTAAATATAAACTCAGATCTTCACGTCCCACTTCAGAAAAGATACTTTCCTTTTCAGACACCTTTATATGTACGCCAAGGGATGTTTTGGATTTTGTTACAGACTGATGTAAGCATTGTTGGGCAAGTTAGTCATGATTTCATCTAGAGTACAATTGGCATTTGGGAGATTTAGTATGTATGCATAATGAGTTGCCACATATGCCTGGAATTAAATGTCCCAAGCCCCTCTGGCATTCCACGTAAGATCTGTTGTTTGCTTTGTATTTGACTATAAAAAAATGGCTAAGAGATTTAAGAACATCTAAAAACAAACCTAATTACCTCAAGTAGGTGAAGACATAAGCTCACGAACTGATTGATAAATGTGTGAATGAGCACCAGTAAAGCCATAAACAGAACTGAATTCCTGGACTCCGTCACTTCTGAATGACATGTGTGTACTTCTCCACGGCTGAGAGGCTAAGATGTCTCATTTTAAAAATAGAGAGAACAATTATTGCCTGGCTGAAGTACAGATTATTGATATCAAAAGATATAATAAAAGTTGGCAAAATGTTAAAGAGACTTCAAGAATTTTATGAGGATAAAATGAGTGTTCATTCCAGACAGTACCAGAAGCAGGGTCAAGTACACATCAAAATTCCAAATGATTTGCAGTGACAATTCTACTGATAAAATTAGATGTACAGCAGGCAGTTATGAGCATAGTGGTTTTCTGTTGCTTGGAACAAGATGTGCAAAATGAGCCTAGCCAGTTTAGTATATTTAAAACAGGTCCAGAGCCGAAGTTTCACAATAAATATTGTATTGTATAGATGAGGGGTAGTGTCTCAGAATGGGTTTCCCAAAAGTAGGTCCTGAGATGTGGCTTCATGCATAAGTTATTTATCAAGAAGAGTTTCCTAAGAAATTGTAAGGAAGCATAGAAAGGGAATAAGGCCAGAAACAGTGTGAAGATACCAAGCAAAAATGTGTTATCCAATCAAGACACACAAAAAGAAGATTTTTCTCAGTCCCACT
Source organism: Eospalax fontanierii (assembly GCA_035773235.1). Taxonomy (NCBI): domain Eukaryota; kingdom Metazoa; phylum Chordata; class Mammalia; order Rodentia; family Spalacidae; genus Eospalax; species Eospalax fontanierii. Next base: position 40,241,817 of record CM069548.1, on the reverse strand, counting down.
GATATCATAGAACCATGTCAGTCACACCTTAAATGGGAGGAAGATAACAGAAGAGATTAAAAAATAATAAGATCCATTCTGTGGAATGGTGACACTCAAATCTGATTGTTAAATTTAATTCAGACCATATTATTGCATGCCCGAGAGTTGAATGAGTGTTTTTGGATATTCATTCATGGAGTCATACATACATCCTACTGTTCCAGGTTGAGTTCTGTTACTGTGATAAACTATGTTTTTCTTTTTTCAGTCACTTTTCCACAGATTACCAAAAAGTAGGAAACAAATCTTTTGAAAAAAAGAAACCTGCCAGGGTTGAAATATGTAACCTAGAAACTCAAGCCCACTGGCCAGTTAATGTATCACAGCCACGATTATGACCCAACTCACATCTCTACCACCAGTCAGCTATGGTTCTGGCCAGTGATATGTTGGTTGGGAAATGTCCTCTATTTTCTGGGGTGCTGAGAACCTTATACCTTTAATTTAAATTTTAGAATAAAATTAAACCAAACTACCAGTCACTCCCTTTGTGATCATTCCCTACAAATCTGTGAGTCTGTTGTAATGGAATGGTTTTTTATGAATTACGCATTCTACATGAACTGATTCTTAGGGTCTCCTTCATGGGTTCTGATATAAAGTGAATGAGAGAAAGCTGAGCAGAAGCCCTGAGACCTTTCATGGGCAGTAGGAAGAGAGCCTGGAAAAAAAAGGAAGGTGGAACTTCTTTCAAATATCCTTGTCACTTCAGGCTTCTGGTAACATACATGAAATCGGTGTCTTGTGAGAGTGTGGCTGGTTAAAAGTATGGCTTCTCATCTACTTTTTGTCCACACAAAACTATGGAGAATGCAATCCACACAGTCATATTAACAGATGAAGCCTGAAGGTCACCTACCCCATTGTGGCAAAAAATGATCGCATTCCAGAATGACATGTGAGGACACCAAAGGAAGAATCAAAAAGGACCTGAAGAAATGTATTTGAATTTCAGGGTACAATGGCTGGATTTCAAAAGGCTAAGGCTACTGGAAATTGAGCATTTCTTTTATAATGAGCCTCCTTGGGTGCTATGATAGAAAGGAGAGAGGCACACACACTGGAACAAAGTGGTGTTCTGACCTTCATAAGGTTTCAGGTTTTGTTTGTTTATTTATCTATTTGCTTGTTTCTGGGTAACATCCATCCTCATGTGCGTGTACTGTATTGCGCTTCTGTTTGACAATATGGTTGTGAAAATAAAACAAAAATGAAGTGTAGGTTTATCAGAGAGAGAGAGAGGAGAGAGAGAGAGAAAGAGAGAGAAAGAGAGAGAGAGAGAGGAGAGAGAGAGAGAAAGAGAGAGAAAGAGAGAGAGAGAGAGAGAGAGAGAGAGAGAGAGAGAGAGAGAGATTTGAATAACTGCTTCTATTTCAGTGGTCCAAGGTCATGAACTCTTTCAAGAAAGTCTTAGTCACTATGGTAGACATAGTTCAAATACCTGGATTTCTGCCCCAGTTATAAGGATTCTGTGGAGTCTTTAGGGTTGGAGCTCTGTATGGTGTTGGCTGAGTTCACCAGAGAGACTGTGGCAGCCACCACGTCCTCTGCCTAATTTTCCTATTACCTTGTCGGTCCTTACACTTCCTTTCACTTCTTTTTCTTCTCCCTTTCTGCCAGTGACGTCCTAAAGGAATCTTTCCTCTGACATACTAAAATCATCTCATGACTTCTCAGGGAACCCGGGATGTCACAGGAACCACTGATTTTTTTGCATTAAGTTCAAAATATTCACAAATTAACAAAGAGGCAAGCCTTGCCGTTTGACTTTTAGCTATGTTGGATAGCAATTTGAGATAGCTAATTTTCCAAGCTTGCAATTTATTTAAATCTATGGATGGAACATTTTATTATATAGATTATTTTATGTGGAAAATTTCAGAGGAAATTTAAAACCACGTCATGTGAAATAAAACCATTTTTTAACCTTATCTCCTTCAAAAACGAATAATAAAAGTTAAACCCATTTTAAGAGCTATAATAATGTATGGGTTATTAATTCAACATGAGCTATCAATTCATGCTGAATTAAATTTCTTAAATTTACATTTTCATTCTGGAGGAAATATAATTCTTCTAGTAGTCTTGTGTAGGTTTCTTTGGACAGGGGAACCAGACTTAAATGCATCTTTTCTTGCTTCTAAGAGAAAGACTTTTTCTGCCTATTAGGTTTCTTTATGTTGGATAAATATATTTGTTAGTTTAATTTATTTGACTTAGTTTTTATTAAGGTGTCAGAAAATTTCAAACCAAAGGTACTTACAAGAAATGTTTACTGTTATTAAGATCTTTTCCAAGGGTCTGCAAGGAGAAAGCAAGGTAATTTTAATTTTTCTGTTATTATCCACACTTTTTGTAAAATGGTAAATGAAAGATGAAAATAAAAAGACAGAAAATAAAGAAGCACTACTCTGACCTGAAGAAGGACTTTGAAGAATTCTTAGAATTGTATTTAGACGTCTACTTACATTAAACAAAATTTTTCGAAGCCATAGTGCTTATAAATGAACCATTGCTTATAAATTAGCTATATTGGTTATATAATCATATTGTGGGCAATAAAAACAATAAAAAATTATTAAACAATAAGTTCATTTGATGAAACAAGCACATATGCAAACATATGTGCATACCTGCATGTTCATCTGCATACACAAATGCACACACACATAGACACGCACACAAATGCACACACACACGAACAACAACAGCTAAATAAGCGTTTCCTTAACAAAGGCAGAAAGCATAGCTTTGAATTTTATTGTTTTCTGGAACAGTAGCTCCTTCTGAACAGAGAGTCACAAGAGAATTAAGGGAAGATATTTCCATCCCTGAGACCAGACATCTGGAGGGCAGCCATGTGAGCATAAAATGTGAACCCGGCCAAGTGTTTTATTTCTTACTGGATTCTTGACTCTTTCTGACTTTCATCATTGAGTGAGTCCTGAGTGACAGGAGTATTTGCATCGCAGTAAGGACTGCAAGACGCATTTCTCCAGGCAACCCTGCCTGCAGTTTTCTTTCAAACATCAGGGAACATTCTTTCAGTCTCATGAGCTGCTGAAGTAAGAATGGACTCAGAACCAGACTGTGAGTCTCTGGCTTCACTCTACATATCCAAGGTTATACAATGATTCTAGGTCAAAATCACATGAAGAACAGCCTGAATTTGGTGTCTTGGATCCTGCTGGAAATGGGGAGTTCAATGTCTGGGTGCCTCATGAGAAGCAAAAGGCACACCACAGGCCTGGGGCTCAGCAATTGTGGGTCTCAGTCCTTATCTGGTTGTGATGTTAGTAAGTCATTCAAATTCTTCAGCTGCAGGTATTTTTTCGGCAAATGAGAGCTAGAAAATAAATCTTTTTGCCAGGTTGGTGACCATTTCAAGGACAGCTAGACTTTATGTGAAATCATCTCATTTTAATGCTCTATTAATTTAATTTTTTAATTTTATGCACTAAAAACACAAGTGCTAGATGAGACTTTTGTAGAAAAAGCCAAGAGTCATTTAATGTTTCCTTCTTTGGCCTCCACTATTATTCACAGTGTTTTCTACTTTGCATCTTTCGTTTTCTCTATTTATTAGTTCTGAATAACACATGTGTCAGTCAGACTGCTTCTCCCCAAAACAGATTTGTACAAACACCCATCAGGACCCATGTCGTAGCCGTGTCATCGAGCACAATAGACAGACTTGCCCATATGGGTCTGGCTTTAAGGCTCATTTGAAAATCTAAAGTAAGCATTTTGATACTGTTGTGTTAAGGGTCTCATATAGCCCATACTGGCCTGGTACTTACTTTGTAGCTAAGGATGACTTTGAACTCCTGATCTTCACCATCCGAGTGCTGGGATTACAGGTGTATGCAGTAAAGTGGAAGGCAGGGGATCAAACCCCAGCAGGTTTTGTGCATGCTAGACAAGGTTAATTTCCAACAAATTTTTCCTAATTGTATATTATCTATCTATTGAATAGGTAAATCTTATCATTGCTAATATTGGTTTAAAATACCCTTAAGATTGCAAGTGCCTCCCAAGCCTGTATCTCTGAATCAGGGCTGCTGTATCCCATAGGAGTCCACTGCTTTTTAAATATGTACTTTTAGACCTTTTAATTCAACATGTATAATGCTCAAGGTATTTTTTCCTTAAAACCTAGCTCTCCTCCAGGAGCTCCTGTATTAGCTTCTTGACCAGTTCTCTCAAGCTGGGCAGTTCAGCACACGGGGAGCCAGCTGCCTTCTTGCTTGTGTCCTTACCTAGATCTCCTAAACCATATGTCTCTATATGTCTTAAATTTTCTAGAAATAGAATATTTCTTTCCATCCATACTATCTCCTTGGTCCAAATAATACTTCCCCTGAAAACAGCCAGACCCTGTCCCCTTAAATGCATTCAGCAGACATAAATTTATGAAAAAAATCTGATTATGACTCTTTGATATTCATAGCCATTTGGATATTATTAACTTTGTGTTAGAGAAGACTTTAGAAGTCACTTGTACGAATGGACAAGGCTGCACCCAGATGACATGGTTTTTTAAATACAAATCTCAGTACCAGGCTTCAGATCCATCCCTATGTGTCATAGGTCAGGGAGGCCCCAGAACCACCCAGAATTACACATTATATTGTAATTATTCTTGGTTCCCCACCATAACTGGATTGTAAGACCCTATTCCTGAAGACACCACTCACTTTGGTTGGAGGACTGAGAGAAACCAACCTTAAACTGACTAGAAAATTTCTCCCCTGCTGGCTAATTTTGATCGTTTCTCAAGATGCTATGCAGGCTGCTGAGGGAAAAGCACAGCAATGAGCTAAGTTAGTAATGAACCCTACATGCTCTGTTACTGACAGGAAATAGTGACATCATCGTCAGGGAGTTAACTAATCACTTTATGATTGGATCTGAGATCGGTTCCACAAGCAGGATCTCATGCCTGGTACTGTAACCCGATCTAAGGCCCATGCCTGGGACAAACATGGACCCCTGATGGAAAACCTGCTTTTGTTGCTTTGCTACATGTTCATATTGTGAAACTGCCTTCTAAATATTGACGTTTATACCCAAAGATGTGTAATGCTCTTATCTTAGGTCAGAGAAACTTCTTTTTTGCCATGGATAATGGTTAATGCAGACTCATAACTAGTCAACCTGCTGAGAATGAGTGTTCAGATGTAGATGGGACATTCACATCCATTTCTACCCCATTCGAGGCTCAGAGAACATTATGGAAGGGAACAGAAAGAATATATGGGAGCAAAGGATGATGAGTGGGGGAACTGTGAAGTGCTGTCTTCTGAACATGACATGGTTATTGCACTCACAAATTCACTGGAGCTATGCTTACCTGCAGAAGACCTGCACAAGATCAAGCCAGTCAGACTTTCAGCATGGATGGGGGAGGCGCTTCCAAGGTCTCATCTCTGAGGAGCTACTGGCAGTTGATGGCTCTTGAGGGAGGGAGAGTCCCATTTCTTTAACAGTGTGGTTACTGGTGTGTTGCTTATGGCCTGGTAGATGGCCCCACATGCATGCACCTCTGGGTAGCACTAATTGGACTCTGGGTTATATAAAAAAAAGTTGGGAGGAAAACATTTTGGGGGAAACCAGAAGGAGCTGAGGGGGTGGAATTATATATGATCAAATACATTCTATTTGTGTATGAGGTTTTCAAAGAATAAATAAAATATTATTTTATTTAAGAGAAGACTTCCAATTTTATGATTATGGAACCACTTCACTGCTACAGTCTGGCTTTTTTTCCCTCATTATCTTTAGAAGGACTTGCTTTTCATCCTGTTAGCCTCTGGTTATTTTTTCATTTCCTTCAGTTCAACAGGTCTTCTGCCTCCAGCTTTGGTCTGTACCACACAATCAGTTCCCTTCCTCTGGACAGAACCTTATTTTCCTGACACTTTTTGGACACTTTATTTCCTTGGGCCCCTCTTACAACTATTTGTTTATTTAAAAAGTTGTAAATATTTGACTTACCCTACTGACCTGTTTGACTTAAATGTCTCCAATGACCATGCCCAGCCTATAGTATTACTGGCAAATGATGGATCCATTAGGAGGTGCAGTCTCAGCCTAGTGGGAAATTTCGTCCCTGGGATGTCCACTTGAAGAGAATTAAGACCCTGGCCAGTTCCTCACTGTTTCCTGGCCATCATGAGCTGAGAAGCTTGCTCTGCTACACACTGCTGCATTCATTCTGCATTGATCACTACAGTCCCCCAAATGGCTGATTCCCAACATAGGCTGATATCCCAGAATCCATTACCCAAGTACAACATTTTTTTCTTTTCTTAAAAAAATTCCAAGCTTTATGTCTCAATAACGGACATGAGACAAATTATTTGTGTCAAAGCCTAGCATGGTGGTGCCTTAGCTAGTTTGCAAACTCTACAAGGAATAGGACCATATTTTCTCATTAGATTTCAACTTTCTAGTGTAGTTACACTTCAAAAGGTACGATAAACGCAACTTGAGAGAATGAGTGATTTTGAAAGTTTTTTCACACCTTGTCTTGCATATATTTACAAATTACAAGAGTTCTCTGTGATATGTAATGATAAGCTCCTCTGGCCTGGGTCCTAGAATGTGGGATTATCCAGGCAATCGCACTCCCTACATAAGACACAATGCTTTGATAGGTGTCTATTCAAAAATTATATTTAAAGGTTCTAAAGAAGCATTTATTTGCTTTTATTGAGGCATTGACCTTTAAGATAGAGTTGAAGTGTGGAACTGTTGTGTCTGACACAAATGCCACTGCTTGGGGGAACAGATCATGGAAGGGTGGGGACATTCTTTTCCATCATCTGTGTTTCATAAGATGCTTTGCTATCTCCATTTCGATCTTTCCTGCTGTTCTTCTCTCCTCCATTCCTCCACAGCTTCTTTGTTTCCAAATGCCTTTTACTCTGTTCCCATCAATTACTTATGTTGAGGAAAAGTTTTCTTTTACATACTTCCGAAGACGTACAAGCTCTTTAAGCTCCCTTACTGTGTTAAAATCCTGTCAGCCTACCCAATAATGTTCCTCAATTCATTCCTCAGAAGACCCTTTGACATCTACTTCTAAATTCTCTCTTCCTTATCGTAATGACGCATTCCGACTGTAACCCATGTCTTTCTTCATCGCCCCTGACTTTGCAATGGTAACCCTGTCTTCTAGTTAAAGACATTGGCCTTAGCAGGATTCTCTTTGTGACTAGTTACTGGGTCTGTGGCCCCAGTAATGTCTTTTAATGTCCCCAGAGTAGCCATTGGAACTCCCAAGAATTTACTTATTCTATAGCTTGCACTCACAAATTGAGAGGTTGCTTGTCTACTTTAAAAAAATTATTTTACTTATTAGTTTATATCTTGTGTGTATATGTGTATGTGATTGCCTGTATGTAACCCACGGCATGCAATGCCTGTGGAGGTCAGAAGAGAGTGACAGATTCCCCTGGAACTACAGTTTCTGATGGCAGTTTGCCACTATGTGAGTACTGGGGATCAAACCCAGGTCCTCTGCAAGAGCAGTCAGTGCTCTTAACTACTGAGCCATCTCTCCAGCCTCTGCTTTGTCTTCCTGTTCCTAAAGAAAATGATATAAGAGTTGAGTAAGAGTCTCTCATTTGAACACAAATGACCCCTTCGGGATATCTGTCCTCTGTAAATGTTCTGTGTTTCTTTCTCCAACAAGCAGGACACAGTATTGGACTATATTCATCACTTTCATTGTCTCTTCTACACCAACTGGTTGGGCTCCCAGCAGGACTTCCCTTTCCAGTGCAGGGTGCCTATTCACCCTCACTGCTGCTCCTAAAGATGCAGAGATGTATATACATGTATTATTTCTCCCTTGACTCCTGAACTGTTAATAGCCTTCACAACTGTCTTCTTCGAATCTCTTTCTTTACTCATTTTAGAATATTTTATTCACTTACTATTTATAAAATTTTATGTGTATGAGTGCATTCTGCATGTATGTAAGTGCACTCATGTCATACAGTGCCTGCAGAGGTCAGAATAAGGCATCAGATACCCTGGAACTAGAGTTAAAAATGGTTGTTGACCTCAGTGTGAGTATTGGGAACCTAACATTGGTCCTTGACAAGAGTAGCCAGTGCTCATAATTGCTGATCTATCTCTCTAACCCTTCTTCACTCATTAAAAAAATTATTTACTTAATATTGTGCATCTGAGAGTGTATGTAAGGGAATGCAGGAGTCCATTGCTTTGGTACACCATGCACATGCAAGTCAGAGGACAACTTCCAGGTGGCTGTGCTCTCTTTCCAATCTGAGTAGTAGCAAGGATCGACCTGAGGTCATCAGCCTTGTAGCAGGGGCATTTGCCATCTAGCCTTCTCTTAGCTTTCTTTTTAAGTCTCTCTCTCTCTCCCTTCTCGGGTGTGCTCATAATGTCTCACCTCCCATATCTTAAAACATATGATTGCTTAATTTGCATTGTTAATCAGTTTTCTTGTCTTGCGCAGCATTTTAACAATTTTCTCTAGCATAATAAATTATGAGTACTATCCATACATAGTGTGGTATTGAAAATTGTGACTCTAGGAGACAAGATACCTATTTAGAATGGTGCAGTCACACCTTGAGTGTGTTCACAAATCACTTCTTTAAAATGAGATTATTACTTTTTTTGTCTTCCCAGTTCTGTAAAACAACCTCAGTTTGTATCTATTTTGGGTAGAAAACAAGAAAATATCCCTTATATTTTTAAATCATTGGGACTGTCAGTGATTCTTGAGAATCTTTAAAACTGTCTCCAGAAATCTGGAACTTACAGTAGTTTGACTTATGATTTTTTTTAATCTTTATGAGGCTAATAAAGAGATAAATATTCAGAAGAAAGTATTTTCTATTTTAAGTTTTTGATCTTTTCCTAGGCTAGATTTGGGGAGGAATGGCTTAATATTTTCATCTTGACAGGATCTAGAATTGCCTAGGAAATAAACCTCCAGGCATGTCTGAGAGGGGGTTTCTAGACTGGGCAGCACCAACCCATGACTGAGACCTCATACTGAATCAAAAGGAACAATGAAGTTGAGATTAAGCATTCATCTCTCTCCTTCTGATTGAAGACTCAACATTAACTAGCTGCCTCCCGATCTAACAACCATGCCTTCCCTACATGAGAGATTATACGATTATACTCCAAACTGCAAGTCAAAATACGCCTCTCCTTCCTTAAGTTACTTTGGTCAGGTATTTTGTCACAGCAATGAGACAAGTAACTAATTCATAGCCTTTTGACTAAGATCAAGTGAAGGGTAAGCCATCCCTTACTACAGGATATTGAATTGATAAGTGAAAATACTACATAGGCTATGGTATATTAAATGCATATTAAATATATGATGTTTTCACTTTCTAATGGATGCATCTAGATGTAACATCATTGTAAAGATCATCTACGCTTATCTAAGCACAGCATGTACAAGCCTGTGTCATAGGAAAAAGAAACGCAGGAACCTCTTTTATTGATGGGCTAAGGACACCCAAACTCCAGGTTCAGTTGTAGAAGTTCTAGCAGTTGTCACCAGGTGAAGAATCGGTACGGAAAGCTTGTGGTATTTGTACAACAGTATACAGTGAAAGGAAGCAGTGTCTCCAGGGAATTTCAGCCTTGGTTTGAAGAGGAGAGTCTAAGGCTTGCGGAAAAAGTGATCACCAGCAGCGCTTAGTCCCTTTGTGGCTAATATATTCAATGTGGCTTTTTTTCTCAAGAAGGCACTGTTTCCCCCAACTAATTGGGGCCATTTCTATTTTCCTTGGCTACTACTAGTCTCATATAATCACTTAAGATCCTGCCACATCCTAGTGTGTCTAGATGTGTAACTAGAATTTTTGCGACAATTTAGACATAGCAAACTAAGAGCCGGGAGGAGAAGACTGCAGGTTTGCACAAAAGCATGGACTCAATGTGCAGGAATAGAGTCTGTAGTTACTAGAGACAGGGGACAGATGCATAATCTTAAATTGAACTGGGTTTACTAATAAACACTGTCCTATCATTGCCTAGAAGGTGTACTGTCCGTATTACTTGTTGATTGCAAAATGGACGTAGACATGATCAATGCTAAAGTAATTTGCTGTGCTTAGTATACCTAATATAATCTAGAATAGAGGTCAGTAAATGACAGCTTCGGGTTCTAACTATATTTAGTGACTACTTTTTTGTTTTCTTTTGTATTAGCTTCAAATTTGCTTTTTAAGAGTTCAGGAGCTGAGTTTTTTAATGATATAAATTTAAATGGTATATAAAGGTCCACATTATCACTTTTATTCTACCTTTCAGTTTAAAATAGTTACTTTGTTGTCCTTTAAGAAGATGTTTGCTATGGGCCTAGATATATGGCTTAGCCATTAAGATCACTGACTGCTATTGCAGAGAAAACTGAGGTTCTGTTTTCAGCACTCACATGGTGGTTAAGAATCCCTTAACTCCAATTTCAGGGATTCTGACATCCTCTCTCTCCCCTCTGCAAGCTTTATACACATGTGTTTCAACTACATACATGCAAGAAAAATACTCATACATACAAAATAAAGATAAATAAAATATTGTAAAAGGAAAATGTTTGCTAGTCCCTGGGCCAGTCTCAGAAGGAAAGAGTCTGAATTCATGGAGACATGATTAATAGACTGGCCTTGTATGTTTTACACCACCTAAACATTTCTTGCTAAATGCTTCTCAAAATAGTCCCTTTCCACTTGCTATTAGTCTAGTATGATGGCAACACAATGGGATCGAGGAAAACTGTGCCTAGACCACCATGTCACTAATGAAAACTTGTATGAACCGAACAGCAAAGAGATTTGCCAAAACTGAAAAGAGAAAAATTGTGTTAGCAGAAGAGCAGAACTTCCAATCTTGTGTCTCTAAGGCATAAAGGTCTGGATAATCTCCTTGTGAAAAGAACCCAAAACAACTAAAAGGCTGAGCTAGGTGGGTAGGAGAGGTGTGATTTAGTTGAGAAACACAAATGTTGAATGCAGTTCCAAATACATCCTTATGATGACTTGCAGAATCTATAGTCTTTTTCTCTCTTGTGTCACATATAAATATGGGTATTCGACTACCCTTCCCTTGTTCTTTATTCATTGATATAGGCTAAGTTAGCTTTCTGTCCTAATATCCCACAACAAAAGAGACTCATGCCAGAAGAGAGCAATGATGATATTGTTCAGAGTCGGCAGGTTGACAGCTGTTTTGTGTCCTGGTAAGACTTTGTATTTCCATCCACTGGGGACAGCATATCAAAGTTTCCATTTGTGGCATGATGACTGAATCATGTTAGATGGAATATACTTGATTTGCTTGATGTTGAGTAAGGAGCAAGGATATGAATCTGAAGGAGCAGGCGTGCATGCACATTTATGAATTAGCTGTTTGGCAAATTTAGAGCATTTCTTACTTTGTAAGCCCATGCTTTTATAAGAGTAAAGCCAATAATTTAATCATATATATACCCATTACCAGAAGGCAGGCATATTACGTGATTGCAAGTCATGCAAGCAACCTGGAGAATGAAATTTGGAAACCAGTGATGCAAATATAGAAGTGACACGGGATCTACCATGACGAAAGAGCCAGTCCAGCATTTTTTGACCCCGTAAGAAAAGTAGTTTTGTGTATCTGGCAGCAGTTTGTCCAGGAAAAGGTTTCTTCAGGATGGTTTGAATATTGCATGAATCTATTCTCATTTGATTGAATAGAAGCATTTCTTGCTGATTATATCTTTTTTATACATACCAGTGCCTGGGTCAATTCATGTATAAAACATCAACCACAGGTTAAATTTTATGAATAGGCAGATTCAAAATGTAATGTCTTCAGGGAACAGAAATTTCTTAGCTCATATTCTGTAAGCTGGACACTTTTGCTTGTTCACCAGGGTTAGTTATGTGGTTGTATTCATTGGACTAGTCACCTGGGATTGGGCGGTCTCTGATGGCTTCATGTTCATGACTGGTGTCATTGCTAGTGATAGCAGTGATCAAAAAGTATGACATGGGTGATTCATTCTAGAGGCTTTCCTAGGCTTATTACTATGTGACAAATGCAAGCATTTTGGAAACCCATACTTGTGTAAAATTTCTCATTGGACAAAGTGAGTCACATAACTGAGCCAAGCCTTAATTACTAAAGAAATGGAATCCACATCTTCAAAAGTCACATTGCAAAAAGGTGGACACCTAGGCATAGATACAGGAGGAGTATCTGTTGATCCTGCACCTTCATTTTACTGTTAGAATCTTGATGGTGCTTTTTTTGAAGCATCTAGTTCTTTTGCTATGCAAGCTTTCTTCCATGTTTTGGTTTCCCATCTTCCCGAGAGAATCTCCATGAAATCTTGCTCTCAAAATTCAGAACTGAATTTCTTCAGAAAACTGAAAATTGTAAATCATTTTTTCTATCAGTTCTTGAACATATTTCCAGCTTATCATTATTTCTATTTCTTCTATAGCATGTCACCACTGAGTTCTATTGGACAACAGTTTTCTAGACAATGGAGTTTTCACAGGGTATTTCAGGAGCTATGGCTGAGTGAGGTATGCGTTCACATTGCTATATTACTGTATCTTCTAGGGCTTGATAGCAATGACTTTGTCTTGGGAACTCTGTAGCTCTGAGTGATTTTCAGGTTTCTGAGGAGCATTTATGCATAGAGATGATAGTATCTATTTAAGTTCTAGACTTTTAGGAGGCTAAATGTAGTATCATTCCAGAATCTGAGCAACAGTCAAACAGATGGACTAGAGACTATAACTCTACACCATTCTTATAACATGTTCTAATTACCATAAAACTCCACATCTTTCTAAACAATTGATACACCATAAAGGTAAACCTTGGATGGAATATATTAATCCTGATTATGTGAGTAACTATGCTTAAAGGTAGAAACTACTTAAAAGTAGAAACTGGATTTCCAAAATGGATTTTTCTTTTTCATTAGTTGAAAACTGTCTATACTTATACAGTGAGTGACGATGATATCCATCCGCCTTCAGCTCCCTCTGGATCTTCTTACACACATCCACCTGTGGGCTCCAACCTCTTCGTCCAAGGTGGATTTTTCTTAACAACAAAGGTGGAAAAGCACTTAGAATTCTCAGCACTATTTAGGGACTTTCCCATTACCTTATAGTGAGCACAGTAGTTTCTTATTTTCCTTTTCCTTCCCTTAACTTTCCTCCAAATCTGAGCCAAATCAGATAGTCACAAAAGGGGAAGATCTTCCTCACTCCCTGCTTTGTAGTAGAATAATGGAAAATGCTTTGTAGCTCACATTCGAGCTCCTGGCAGCTGCTGTGTTGGCAACAATCAGGGAAGATTTTGAACTAAAAGTCTGGCTGCTGAAAGATTTTGGATTTGGGGTTTGATGTTATCAAAAAAAATTCATCTGGTCAGATGCAGAAACACATTGTTTAATCTAGCAGGAATGCAGGCAGGTTGTCTTTTGCTGCGCATGCTGGAGTGCTCTGTCTTCTTTTGCGGTGAAGTCCACAGCAGTTGCCCTGTGTAACATGAGCTGAGTATGTCTGGGCACAGAGGACTCCACCACACTTCAGTTTAGTCTGCTTCAACCTTTCGGCTGGCTCTAGAGAGTTGTCTCAAATGAACAAAACAGTGGTTAAATTTCCTGGTTCCTTCTGCAGAGTTTGATTTGTTGTACCAATCTTAAGTTAATTCTTTCTCCTAATCAGATTTTAAATACGTAGACCAGGAATCATTTTCAAAAACACACACAGAAAATGACCTTGTATGAGGATCTATTTGTTTGACTCAGGCAAAGTACTTTTATTGCTTGAAAAAATATTATTTCTAATAATAAACTATATTTGACCCAAACTGATCAACCTCTTTATGGCTGTTCTATTATTTAATTGTGTCATTTTAGTTGTTGATAAATACATAAGACAGAGGTCATCCTTTTAAAACATAGTCTTTAAATTTTTTAATATAAAGATTATGTTAAGTGAATTGGTCAAATATCATTTCTATAACACACACACACACATACTCAAAATACATCTAATATCAGGATCTCTGTCAAAAAGTAGGATGTTAGTAACTGTATTTGTAGAGGAAATATCTTACCTATATTAGATGGTCTAGAGAATAAGCAAATCCATTCATGTTGCTATGATACAATATAACACATACCGGATGACTTGAATGCAGACACTTTAAGTTTCAGGGCTCACAAGTCCACAGTCAAGGCTCTGGCAGGCCTGGTGTCTCTTGAGGACAATAGCCAGATGCTGCATACTCATATAGTAGAAGGTATGAATGAGCTCACTGCATCTGTCTCTTGTATAAGAACACTAGAGTCACCCATGAGGGCTCCACCATCAAGAACTAATGAACTTCCATAGTCTCCACCTAATAATATCCCAGTATCTAGAGTGAGGATTTTAACTACTGAATTTTGAAAGGACATTAAGAGTCTTAAGTTCATAAAACACATCTTTGAACATCAGTTATGAAAGATAGGCCCACAAGGCAACTGAAGCTAGTGTCTGCCTGTGCAAGAGAAATATGCTACTTCTTGATTTATTTTAATGGAGACTAACGGATCAACTTTATCTGTTGCCTAATTTCTCAGTTGTTGATGTCATAATATCACCATGATGATTGTTTCCTTATAACATCTGAACATGCTGCTCTGCTGGGTGGCAACAGCCTTCATGAGTTGAGGCATGACTCTTTTGAAGTTTAGGATATGGGCCCGATAATATATTGAAGACTTTTGAGATAATTAAATTTTTGGTGCCTGAATCTTATTCTTCTAATTTAAAAAATCTACGGGAAAGCTTTTTTTCCTCTCATATTTAGCTATGTGGCATTTTCTCTGTATATTTTTACAATAAGGTAATGTTTGACTACATGATTTATTCATTAAACAATCTGAGTTGATATGCCCCTTGTATGACTGTCTGTGTCAGTTCTCATTACTGAAACAGTAAGATCACAGCCACCTGACAGTTCTTTGGTAAGTTAATAAATAACTTTCATATGATCAAAGCTGTTTTAGATTTATCATTGCTGAGCCTTTACATCAATAGCCAGATGCACATTCTAGAATGACTTGGGGATCCATTTGAGCTGTGACTATAACTTCTGGTTCCTATACAACACAGGAGTTAAAAAATACAAGAAAAATTAATCATATCTTGGCCTTTGACCTCTCTAGTAGGGCTACAGTACAAGACTATAAATGCAAGTGAGTGGTTGTTCAAAGTATTTAGAACAATCCAGTGCCTGGAAACTTTCCAGAAGTTGAAAGTCTGAAATGTGAGGCTCTGTAGACGTCTTTATTTATGCACATACTTTTCAGCTTATAATGGAGTTTTTCTGACTAAACCACCAAAGCCGAAAAGATTGCAGGTTGAAAATACACCTATCTCTTTGAGCATCATTGTTTAGCTACATGTAGTGTGGACTGTTTCCCTTGGAAATCGTGGCTGACAGCTGCAACTTGTCAGCATCACGTACAGCTCTGCTGCCACTAACCTAGGGAACAAGATCGAGATTCTAATTTGGAAGTACACATTTGCTGTATTGCTTGTGCACCATCATAAAATGGATAGCCATTAAGTAAGCCAATAGCAATTGGACACTAACTGCAATTAAACTCTGGAAAAAAACGGGTGTGAGGGGAAAACCAGCTTTTATGGCTCTATTATGTGACTTGATATGGTGGAATTTGAACTCCTTTCTCTGATGTCTTAAGGAAAATTTTACTCTTAAAATTATTTACCATTGAGGTTGAAGAGATGCCTCAGCGATTAAGAGCGCTGACTGGTCTTGCAGAGGACCTGGGTTTGATTCCCAGCAACCACATGGCAGCTAACAACAGTTCCATAATTCCAATTCCAGAGGATCTGAAACCCTCTTCTAACCTCCACCGACACTGTAGGACACAGGCTCTCTTAAATATATGTATGCAATGCACTCATACATGTAAGACAAAAAAAATATTTTTTAAACTATTTACTATTATCAACGGTATCCAAATGTCTCCATTTTAAAACCATAGAAATGACTTTGATTCCTCTTCATTCTTGTGTCTCTGTTTAATACAACATAAATTGTTAGTGATAAATCTGTCTCTTACCCTGACCCTCCGTCCTCTACTTGTAACAAAGTGCCTCAAACTCAATTTATAGCCAAGAGGTGGCTTCAGCTTTTGATCCTTCTGCCTCAGATTTTTGAGTGCTGGGGTTACAGGCCAATGCCACCATACCTGAATGAAATGTGAATTTTGAATATAACTCCACAATATACTGGAGTGACAGTCAGCTCTTCTTCTGTTCTTCCTTGTTCATCAATCCAGATGGCTATTAAACTGTCTGTTATACTTTATTCATGCACCTTCTATCACTCAGAAGACTCTACTTCATATTATACAGCACTGTCAGATTAGACTCTGAACCTTATTTTTTGGAGGTATATTTTCCACGGAACAATCATGCACAATAGATGTTGACCTGATGCTTTACAGGTTTGTGTAAATGAGAGGGTCAGGCCTGAGTTTCCTGCTCAGCTTGAACCTTTCAGACTGTCCCTCAGAGCCCAGGTGCTCCAGTCTGCTGCAACCCTTGATTTGTAGCCCAGCCTTTGCTCCTCTGTACTTTCCTAGGCTGCTCTTTCACCTAGAATGAACTTTCTTCAAATTTTGCATTTTAATTTGAAGTTTTGAGGACTTGGTATAATATATTTTGATCATCTTCAGACTCTCTCCCTGTACTCAATATATGCATGTGCGTGCATGTGTTTGCGCGCGTGTGTGTGTGTGTGTGTGTAACTGAGCCTAATTTGTGTTCATAAATCCTCTTCGTTCTGGGTCCATCCCCTGGAACCTGGTTAATCTATCCAGTGTCACAGACTTAAAACTGACTCTTCTTCCCTCCCAGTAGGACTGATGCTGCTTATCCACTTCCTCATCTTTATGCTGGGATTTTGTCTGGAGCAACTTACATAGGTCTTGTGCGTGCTGTCACCATTGCTGTGAGTTTCTATGAGTGACTGCCTAGTTGTTTAGAAAAAGCCTTGTCCTCTTGGTCATCCACCACCTCTGGCACTTACAATCTATCCTCCTCTTCTGAAATGATCCCTGAACCTTGGGAGACAGAGGTTTGATATAGATGTCTGAACAAGGGACTCTATAGTTTATTCCTTGTACACTGACCAGTTTTGGGTCTTTGTGTTAATCAGCATCTCTGCATTAGGAAGATTTTCCACTGAAAATTGAGAGATGTTATTAATCTATGGACATAGCAATATGCCATAAGGAATCAGTTTAATACTATGTCCAGTTAACAGAATAGTAAAAGTAAGTTCTCCCCATAGCCCATGACCTTTCTAGCCACAGGTTCCTACACTCTATACCCCTGTCAGGTACAGCCTCCATCTTGTGAAGATACAATTGGAATGTGGTTGGTTGCTTACAGAGCATTTGTGCAACTATTGCACCTCTAGGAATATCTTACCAGGCCAGTTGTTCCTGTAGCCCACAGGATTCAGAGCTGAACAACTTTAATAAGTTTTCACTTCTGGCAGTATTCCCAGCACCTTCCAGCTCTGTGAAAGCTAGCCAGTAGAGACGAAGCTTTGGGGTCCTGACGAGCTTGGTTTCTCCTTATTTGTTCTACAGCTCAAAGGTGTAGTATCTTCAGCCAAAAATTTTGTTGTTGTTGTTTCTTGTTTGTTTGTTTTTGAGATAGGATCTCACTATATATCTCTGACTGATCTGTAACTAGCAAGGAAGATCAAGCTGCCCTTGAGTTCACACATTTATACCTGGTTCAACCTCCCGAGTGCTTGTATTAAGACATGCACCATCACAAAATTTTACATTTTTAAAATGTTCCTAGAATGACCATTTAAAAAATGTTTCCCTAATCTTTAAAACTGCCCTTTATAAATATGTGTAATTAAGGTTTGTATTCCTTATAAGCTTCTGTTTCTTACAATTTGTACATTTTAACCAATCCTCTTGCATTAATGTTTGTTATTACACTGTAAGTGCTACAGATATGAAAACCAGTTAACTAATATGTCACAATGCCTCTATGCCAATAAAGACATTCCATTATGTGTTATTTTGCCTCATATTACTTAATCAGCTTTATTTTCTTCTCCTTCAAGAGAGATGATTTACTGTAATTAGCAAAGTCTCTTTGCCCTTCCCTGTAGTTCACAATCATAATTCTCCTTGAAACCTTGCATTGACATTGCTGAGTGGCATGCTCTCTTCTCTTTGGAAACACTTGGTCATGGTGGTTAGGAGCCAGAATTCTGGCATGAAGGAGCCAAGGCTTAGTCTCAACTCAACTCCTTTGGAACTGCTGACCATTCATAAGTGTACCTCTTGTTAAAACAGAAAAGACTCCATTTATAGAGGTAGGTGTTTATTACAGAGACTGGATAATAATAATATTAATAATACATAGTGTTATTGTTGACATAGTCAACAACATAAGTGTTGACTCTATATCATCCTGCTTCTTATTTTCTTTCAATATCTTTATCATAATGAGAAAGAAGATGCTATTATCTGAGTATGATATGTCTCCCAGCGTTTATGTGTTCAATGTTTGGTCCCCAGGTTATGGCATTGTTGTGGAAGTGGTAGGAAGTTTGGGAGCTGAGACCAAACCAGAAGCAGATCACTGAGGAACTGGCTTTACTGGCACACCTGCTCCCCTGTGCCTTTGTGCTCCACCGTAATATAAACAGCCTCTTGCTCCTCCATATACTTTGCTTTCCACGTGTTTGGTCTCACTCACTGTGGGCTCAGAGCCACTGGAGGAGAGGCATATGATCTGAATACAATGACATCTGGAAAACAAAATCTTTCCTCCTGTCTTCTGTTTCCATCAGGAATTTTACTCACAGGAACACAAACATAATTGAAATAGAAGGACTTAAGGATATTGATTAGCACTGTGTTCCTGGCACAGACATGGTCAGCCAGTTCCTTCCCTCATCTCCGCCCTCCTGTTTGAAGATCTTACAGGCCCAGTGAAAGGCATTCAACCTTTTTCTAATGATGGGCTTGAAAAAAGCAGAGATGTTTATAGTCAGGGTGCATGTGTTTGAAGCATCAGAGTGAAAGTGTCTATTTTCTCTGTGCTGTAGGAAACTGGGAAAGTCTGAGTACATGTTGAAGGGTTTATTTGGAAAGAAGCAATAAAAAAGTTAAGGTGAGTTAAATTAGCTTTGACATAGTGGAATATGATATTATTAGTTACCAAGAAGGCTCATGTTTCAGTTAAGGAGCGCTGGAGAGTACAGCTTCAGTCCATACATGGAATGCAAAAGACTGAGATAAAAAAGAGGGTGGAGAATGCACTTAAAATGTAGGCAATAAGTAATGACAGATTGCATAAAGGTGTATTCTTCCCTAGATTTGATGAAAAGTTCTGAGGTTGAGTTCTGATACCAATAGAACTATTGAGGTGTAGACAAAGTTTAGCATAACAGACATGGCTTGAGTCACCAGCAGGATCTAGACACTTTGCATAATTATGGTGTGACAAATGCCATGGTCATGTGTGGCTGTGTTGATGTGGGACACCAGAGGAGAATTCTAGTGCAGTCCAAGGGTGGAGCATAGGCCTGGAAGGCCTGGGCTCAGAGCCAGGTGTTATACATGGATACAGTTACCTAGAAAGATGAAATCTTCAGCCCATGCAATCTTGACCGTGTCATGCCCACTGTCATAGGAGAATCATTAAACAGAGTGGAGGTGGCTGTATTCAGAGGGCACCCTGTGACTCCGGTGGTAGACTAGACACTGAAGCCTTTTCTTTGTGATGAAATTTATTATGTGAGTCAGGTAACTAAGAACGCCCCACCCCCTCACCACCTCTAGAGTAGGAGCTTGTACCTGAGGTGGAAATGAAGGCATTGCTCAAAAAATTCCCAGTCACTGCAGAAACTTGCTCTTCCAAATTTGTTCTCATGGTCATTAATGACGTAATGTCATCCAGTGAGCTGTTTGACTAAAAGGGTCTAGTCTGTGTCTTCTGGACTATTAGCCTTCCTCGAGTCTCTGTTATGTGATGCTCTCCATAGAGTAGCTCAGAACAGGGAAGTTTGCTTCAGCAGAGTGAGCAAAGGGAGAGAGAGTTCCAGAAGGATGCTCATCCTCCTCAATAACCAATGTCACCTTGCTATGCTCTGTTTACTAGAGGCAAGTCAGTAAGTTCAGTCCACACACACCAAAGAAAGGACTACCGAAGTTTAAAGATTATTGGGCGTCTTTAGAGCCAGCCCACTCCCAGATATATATCCTAAATATTCCAGTTGGCACCTAGTTTATAGTTTTCAGGCCTCTAGTCTAGTAATACTTGCTTAGTTTGTCAGTGTTCAGAAGTCCCTTTTTGTCTGGTTGTAATAGTCAAGAGAGAAGTAATAGCTGTCAGCTAAGTTGACGCAACTTGTCTCACAACATTGTCAGTCTTCTCAAGGGAGGAAGGTAGTGTTTTCTTCTCCTTTCATCATCAATACACGAATTGAAAACTCAACTTGGAAAGGCAGATGCTTATATACTGAACCACAATAAGGCAAGGCCCAGATAGGAGGGAGCGAAAATCCTGGTATGTAAGTCATTGTGCTTAGTGCCAAACAACAGACTCCATTCTGAGTAATCCAAGCAGAAAAATGTTTCATTAGAGGCTGTTGCCCGGATGAAGAGAGAATCAGATTTCAAAGATTCAGATACCAACCTTAATACAGATTATTCTCTACTGAAAACGCAACTGCTGTTGTGTATAAGAATTTCATCTGGACTCCAAAGCTCTGGCCCCACGGCCTTGGGGAAGGCAGACAGCTCTAGAAACAGTTATTGGAAGATCATTTTCCCTGTGAGTTGTTTTACTCTTGAATCCATTTATCACGTTAGTAAGTCTCAGAAGGATGCAGTGGCTAAAGAGCCTGTGTGTGTGAGTTTTGTTTATTCCTCTGAAATAAGATATTGGTAATATGAAAATCATGTACTATATTAAAAAAAATTGTGGCCTCATATGAATGCAATCAATCTAAACAGGACAAAGCAGAATTGCTTCCCACATGACTCTCCTTGGGCTAACGTAGAGGTAGAAATGTCACTTTTTCTGTGTCCTGTCTTCAGGAACCCTGCCTTACCTGATTGCTTATGCTAAACTCTCAGGAGCTACGGTGAGTATCTTACCATGCAGACTCTTGATCCCTTTATTCTCTAACTGAGCTGCCCTCTGTATGTTTCTTTTGGAAGGCTGATGAATTCCCCCTGGGAATTAGTTCTGCTAAAAGCAGATAAAAGAAATGTACCACATGCTGAGAAATAGCTAAGGTGCCTCTCTAAGCAACCTCAACATAGAAATGACATTTCAAGTACGACAAAGTATTACCAGAAATTATGCCAATAAAGGAAAATGTGAGAAGTGTGTTAGAGCATCTCTACGTATGAAAAAAGTCAGTAATATCCAAAATCTCCTGTATTCATATCTGAAAAGCCAATCCAGATGTAGGGCTACTCAGGTGGATGTCAACCTTTGTAGCTCAGCTACCAGTGATGAAAGGCGCCAAGTCATTCCCTCGCAGGATGTCTCAGCCTTGTGTCACAGATCAAATCCAAGATCCTGCTACTCCTTCTTTTTAATTTGTCCTTTACAGGGATAGATGAGGCCTGTTAGGCATAATCCAGTGTTGCTAGCTGCATAGAGCTTCCACTGGCATGTTAAACTCTTCTTCCAAGCAGGTTTTGTTCTTTTTTTTCATTGTTTCCCTGGTCACTTTCATGATGAGCTAGGGGAAAGCCTGCTAATCATCTCTCACAGCCCCTAAATTTTCCAAAAGAGTATTTCAAATACATCATGTTCTAAGCAGACAGTTTTCCTAAGAAAGGAATGATTTAATCGTAGAATAACTGTATTACATGAAAGATTTTACTATGTTCTTAACACAAGAAAAATGGCTCTTCCATGACTACAGAGCCCAAATATGGACAGGCATGCCGGGAAGAGAGATCGTAACTCACCGTGATAGCACATTATCAGGTGTTCTCTTTCCAGTGGGATCTTCCAAGGTGGACTTAGCTGACTCTAGGATGACTCATAGAGCAGCAACAGAAGCAATTACACCGGAGGCCAAGCAGTTCAGACTTAGAGATCGGAGAGAGGGGAGATTAACTGTGAGGGAACTAAAGACATCATTTGTCACTGCAAACCGACTCTGCCCTGAAAGATGACCCATTCGCTCGGCAGCACATCCCACTCTCTCTGAACCCTTTCATCTCCATTTAGGATTAAGTTCCCAGCACAGCTGATCGCTGAGAGTTCAGAATTGTGCTAAGAGGAAAGTAGTCTTTCTTTGTTTAGTTTGACTCCATTTCATTTGCTAGAATTGAGGGAGAATTCTCAAAGGAAAAGTTGGTTCTGAAATGGTGGCATTTCCCATAATATTGCACATGGGCTGTCAGGTTTCTTGGTTCTGATTCTTCTCTTCAATCACAACTCATAGAAGAAGCTTGCTCTCCATGGTGGGTACTCTTGGGGATTTACCAGTGGGCTGTGTCAGAGTATATGGATTGTAGCCATTTGGTGAGGAAACCAAAAGAAACTATTTATCTTAAGATGTTTAGTCACTTAACATAAGGTTGGTTCTTGGGGTGAATTGTTCCCTGATGGTTCATCAATTGCAAATGCAGTGACAGCGAAATTGGTGGCAAGGTCTCACATGTTCTGTTTTGTATGCTTTAA
Source organism: Eospalax fontanierii (assembly GCA_035773235.1). Lineage (NCBI taxonomy): Eukaryota > Metazoa > Chordata > Mammalia > Rodentia > Spalacidae > Eospalax > Eospalax fontanierii. The sequence goes on along the minus strand of CM069548.1, from coordinate 40,218,997 downwards.
TTTTTAGGGAGATTTTAATGTAGATATTTTTTAATAAGAGGAAGGAGATCTTGTAAGTGCAAAACTTGAAATTGTCTTTTGTGAACTGAATGACCAGTGAGCAGCTGAGGGTAAAGCAGCCTCGTGTTCACATGTTTGACTCTAGTGTCATCTTGCACTATTTAAGTTCTCTGGTAGAACCATTGTGGAAACGCAAACGCAAAAGATAAAAGTCAACTCAGTTGGAGTACATGCTCTTTCTTTGCTTTGTTTTTATTTCTTGTCTTTTTCTCTCCTGGAAGGAGCTTCTTCACGCAATTACAAGATAAGTCAAGCTATGGTAAAGTTTTAAAGAGAAAAGTTTTACTGCTAAAGTGAGTAGGAAATCCAGTCGAGTTCTCATAAAGTAGCTGATATTTAAATATGTGAAATTTTAAGGGAAATTATTTGTTGGCAAGATAATTTGTCATAGTAAGTGTAGATAATTAAATGGCTAAATTAGGCTACATTTGGTAACTGAAGAGTAGATTTATTCTGGAATGTCAATTCGCATTCCAACTATCCTTTCTTATGTGGGCAGCTATAATCAACAAACAGACTCTAAGCAAACTGTTCCACTGGTTCTAGTAATCAGAATGCACTTGTTCTACAAACTTCTGCTCTACAGAGTGCATCATTCCATGTTTTGAATCTTGATTTTTGCTTAGTTCAGTGCTGAAATACAAACCCAAACTACTCTTTCCTTCTGCAGTTCTGTAGTTTATAGAATGTTTTTTTCCCCATGCCAGGAGATGAGAGAAGCAACAGTGGAGCCCATGGAAAAACGCATTATAAAACAAAACAAAAAGAATTCTATTTTCAAAGCATTTATAACATCTCATTTATGATAATGACAGAGTATACATAGAGTATTTATATGGAATCAATTTTTCTTAAAAGCATTTCTTACAATGCAAGAAAAAGTAGAAGCTATCATTCCTTATAATATGCAATTTTATTAACATCTGATCATTTAAAGACTTTGGCTATGTGTATATAATTGCCAGAAAATTTGACTGAAAGTGCAGGATAGTTGTTCAAATATGAAGAGGTTGCATTAATGTCTAGTTTACAGGAAGTGGCAGACAGTGATCGTGACATTTGAACATTTTGTTGTTTAGAGATGGATTATATTTCTTACTAAGCGCTAGTTTCCTTTTGTTCTGTGTCTAACCAGGCATTGCATTGAGGAGAGTCAAAAGAAAAGGACTAGCATGGCTCTGCCACCTTCTCACTACTTCCTAATGTTCTTGGTTGCACTGATTTCTGGCTTCATTCTCCAGGTTGACACTTGCACTATCTATTATTCAGCTCACCAAAGAAATGGAAAACTTGGGCATTAACTACAAAAGTGATCAGAAATTTCATGGAAGCTCTGTTTAACGTGTGAGATTAATTTTCAGTTTTAAAGATTTTAAAACATAATACTAATAACTCAATTGAATTTCCTACTCAGTTTAGCAGAAAACTTTTCTCTTTAAAACTTTACGATAGCTTGCCTGACCTGAATAACTATCTGCTCCACTTAACGCTCAGTGATTTTCTGATTAGATCATCTTTAAAACACTAGTAAAAGCACTATAACAGGGTGTTTTGAAGCACAGGACACATTTTCTGTTGAAAACTTTCTCTGTGAAGACCCCTGAATGGAATCAGAGAGGGACAGAAAGGTCAGGGGAAGTACACATGCTACTCTAAACAAGGATTGACCCTCGGAGGACTGTTTGTACATCTGAGGAGATTCCAGACACACTGCAATCAGACAACCAACAGCAGCCCAGACAGGATGCATGAGTCAAGGATATCTAAAGGCAAAGAACACGTGGCATTCGGGCATTTGCAACTTTCCAACTGCCAGTCTGTGCTTGTGGTCCATTCTGCTGGATGGAACAGGCTAGAAAAGAAACAGAAACAGTTTAAATTGGGCAGCAGAGCTTGCGACACTCATCTGCCTTTCCGAAAAGATGAATGAACTGGTCAGAAACACATGACATCCTCAGTCTCATGGAACAAGGGACCAAAGAATCATTGATCCTAATGAACAGAGAATATAAATGGACTAGAGGCAAGACTTTCATGCAAAATTCCTATGGTCTCAAAACACACACTACTCAGACAGCTGTGCAGAATTCCATCAAAGGCCAAAGTCGTACCTTAAACTGATTTATCTGATTTGGCTTGGAAGTAGCCATTAAAAATCAGGAAGCCTCCTGACCTGGGTCATTTCTAAAAAAGAAAAGAGTTGCTTTCTTTTAGCTTTTCTTATTTTAAGAGCAGATGAATGCAACCTCTTCAGTGTTAAAGGGCCTCTAGCTGGAGTGGCATTTACCTAACGAAGAAAGGTATAGGTCAGACTCTAAGGCCTCTTCTCACAAACCTTTGGTGTTGGTTTCAAGGAAGGATATCATTTTCCTTGGCCTTGTAGCCATCACTTGCTAGTTAGGGTTCTACATCCCACTTCATATATTTTATGGTTTATTTACTTTTTTGCTCATTTTATTTCTGCTGAAAGTATCTTGGCCAGTCAGCTGCTGATTATAGAAAATAAATAATATTAGAATGAAAGTAACTTCTAGTTTTTTTATTAACTCTTTAGAAGGGATCTAATAAATTAATGAATGTAAACTCCTTGTACTTAACCAAGAAATCTGATGTTCAAGGATCCTGAAGGCATTCTCTACAGGGCCTGTTGCTTTAGGAAAGGGTCCTATGTAGATGCAAACCCAGCAAATACTGCCATTAATCCCATTTCATCAGGACTCCTTTATGCAGTTTGACAAAATATGCTCTGCTGTCTTAACTCAAATTTCCCATCAAAATAAGAATCTAGTGTGCTGAGCATTTTCAATACCCTGCAAGGCAATGGAGATTGCTTTAGTGCCTGGACACCGTTGATCCTATTACTAAAGAGGAGAGGCCGTCACTAGTGGTTTTTTTACCTTCCTGGGGTGTTACTTTAATTTTTTAACTGACTTTATTAGCAATTATTGATGGTCCTTCTTCCTTTCTTCCTAATCTTTTTGTTAATTAAATTAAAGGATAGAAGCCATACTTTCTCTTTGTTTTCTTAATAGAGAATCTTCATCTGTTTCCCAGGCTAGCCTGGGTTATATAACCCCAGTCTCACTTCAAACTTACAACGATCCTTCCACCTCAGGCTCCCAAGCACTGGAATTGCAGGTGTGAGCCACCCTGCTTAGTTAAGCATTTGCTTTACAAAGTGCATTCAGTTTAGTATTTTACTCTAACATACATGTTTCACATGACATCACATTAAGAGGGACTTATAACAATCAGGACAGCATATTAAGTTTATTTAAGTAGAGTATTTGTTCTCCATTAGGTTGAATATGATTTCTTCTTTACAGATTCAAAAGAGGAGAGCAATTTACTATCTCTATGGCTTTAGGCAGAGATATGCTTAATGACAGATCCCAGGACATCGTGTATTCTCTTTCTAATGTGTTTGTGTGTGTGTGTGTGTGTGTGTGTGTGTGTGTTATGTGTTTACAGAATCTCAGCTAAACTAGAATAAAATGGCTGCTGCAGAAAGAATCAGGCATACTCTTACAGAAAGAATTCAATAGATAATTTTTAAAAATAGAAAAGAAAAACCCTTATATTCAGAAGTTCTTTGCTCCTAGAGAAGAAATAAAAGTAGAAATATTTTATCATTTAGCCTACCAATTATTGAACACAATAGTATCCTCCCCTCCATGTCATTGAGAAGAGTGGAGTTTTTGCTGTGTAGGTGGTGGATTTATTTTGGAAGTAAAAACTCATTGCAGAGGAGAGCACTTTGAGAATGTGGAGTATGATGTTTTGGCAAAGACTGTATGAGAAACTTGCTTCATGAGTATTTCTGTTCCCACTGGAGGGAAACACTGGGAATGTGGTGCTTCAATCTGTTCTCTAAAGGCTTGAACTTGAAGTTCACACACCCACAGGGTTTAGATAAGAGTCTACCAAGATTCCTACTCTGTGGATGTTTCCCATAGTCCTAAGGGGCATTTATACCTTTTGATGAAGCTTTCTCTGAGTCTATTTGTTAATTAGGAAAATGAAACCCTGAGAGTGCTGGAGAACTGTTAATAAAGAGCACAATCTGCTTTGCATATTTGTAAATATAGCTCAGATAAAAAGGTCAGTGTTACGGTTTAGATTTGGAACTTCCTCCAAAGACCCCTGTGTCCCCAGTATGTAGTGGCCTTGCAGTGGACTGGTCCTTAAAAACGTGGGGCCTTGTAAGAGGGCTTGAAGGGAATTATGGGACCTTGCTCAGGTGATCTTTAGCTCTTCTTTCCTGCTGAGTGGCTTCTGTCCATCACACAATCCCAGGCATGTTGCTCTACCTTGAGACCTAAAGCAATGCAAATTCCAGAACCACAAGTCAAAATTTATCTTCTCTGTGTACTATAACTCATGAGCTCAATCAGAACAAAACAGAATCCTTTGGCCAGATTCTGATCTGTTCTTTCTTCTTTTCCTAGGCTACATGCAATCCTTTGAGGAGAGTATAGATCTAAGTCTTCGTTTTCTCTTGAACATCCTCTCTCTCTTCAATTGCTTCACTGATTACAGAAAAAGCCCTCACAAAATATCAACTATTCTTAGATTGTGTAGATGGTACAAGTAAGCCCTGAACTGATATAACATCACTTTGATTTAAAAAGGAAAACCTGTCTAATTCAGAATTTTACTCAGGAATATTGAGTTCAGACATGTGGATATGTTTCACCTTCAGAAAGATTTCCTTAGAGAATAAATCATATGAGAGTGACAGATGTGGAATTATCTGGGCATTGAGTGAGAGCTCATGAGCAAGACCCAAAGTAAGCCACCGACATGATGAGACATGTGTACTGTAATTTCAATAGATAAGGTCACATTCTAAGAGCACATCTGATGCCCATTACAAATCAGATGAATTATTTTTTCACTTTGCATAGAAGCATGGGAATATTCTTAGCTCATCACTCGGGCCTGATTTAACCCTAGCATTTTAGTTCCAAGAAACGTGCTGTGTGTATGTGTGTGTGTGTGTGTGTGTGTGTGTGTGTGTGTGTGCGCGCGTGTGCGCGCTACAGATTTAAAAGTCATTACCTAAGACAGGATACTTATTTTTCTTCCTAAGTAATTTTCTATTACTGAATGTATATGTTATCTTTCTTTGCCTATAAAAAATACACCAAGTATTACTGATTAAAAATTGAATGCTTAGCATGTAACAGTGTCTTTGACCTGGGAACCCAAGCACAAATTCTCTGTGTTTCTGCAATAATTCTCTACAATGTGGTCATAACAGCTGTGCAAGAGGCTTTTTATCTGAAGGTGAAAGGTCCCCCAAAGCCAGCATAAACATAGATACCTTGCAGTGCTGGATACTTGCAGCCTCTGTCTTGAGAGTCATGTGAACCTGGTGGGTACCAGCCAGAGCCCCCTTCTTAAGTGTGGGCTTCCAAACACAGGCCACTCAGAACAGGTCACCTGGCAAAAAGCAAGCTTTATTATGGAATATCCCAAATATTTATGGAAGAACAGAAGAGGACTGTGTTATGGAAGTACATTAAAATGTTTTGTGGCCTTTATTCCTTTGAATAGAATCTGTGTATTTAAATTTTATTTATTTATTTTCATGTGTACGAGTGCTTTGTGGATGGCTATGTAAGGACACCTGTTATGCTGAAAGTTACGTTTGACTGTCTAAAAGTGCTTTAAATTTTCCTGCTCAGGCTCTGAAAGCTCTTTCTTTTTTTTAATGATTGAGTGAATGGCTGTATCTTGGATCTGGCTCAGGACAGCAGTCATTTACAGTTTCATTTGTTTGTTTGCTTCTCAGAGTACAGATGACATATATTATTTAATGTGAAAGACAAGGTGAATCCTAAGGAAAATTTTCAATCCCTTTTCAATTAGTGAGAATTCTCATGGATGAGAATGTTGACTTATTCCTTGGGGATATTCAGATATGAATTAGATCCCTGCTTTCATGGAGAGAGTTGGGGCTTTGAAATCAGAGAAATACACCGTAATGCAATTTAATTTCTCTAAGCTTCAGTTTTCTTATAGAGTAAAACATTAGTATTCATTCAGTGCTTTGCAAAAGCAAAGCTATATAATATATATGATTAAAACATTTTAAGTACTGGGAATCAATCCCAGGGTCTCATACAAGTAGACAAGTGTTGTATTGCTGAGTGACACTACCAACGCTGTGTGATATCTTTGGTACATGGTTTTGACAAGTACACCCATTAGCTTTTCATCCCATATCCTGCTGGACTTGCCTCCACCTATTTAGTGTAGGAAAGAGAGCTTGATAAGCGAGGGGAAAGGCAGAACCCGAGAAAGGCCATACAAGGAATTTGTATATAGTTTTCAAAAGGAACGTTATTTGAGGAATTACTCCAAGATAACAAACTCAACATATTAGAATTCTGGCTCCCCCAGCAGACTCTTGAAAAATATAGAAAATGTTGCTAGTGAGAAGTTAAGATGAAGGTTAAAATTTGGGAAAATTGAGAAGAATTACAAGAGTTTTTCTTCTGAAATGTAATTTCTATCCAGTGGCAGAATGTTCATACCACCCACTATTCTGCCTTTGTTTTGGGTGATGTAATGAAGTTTCTTGGCCTCCAAAGCAATGTAAAGGACTGTAAGTATTTATTATAGAAATGAGAAAAAGAATTAGGAATGCAGAACAAATAAAAGTAAAGATAAGATGTCAAGTGCGAACAAAGTTTATAGATCAGGGGAAACCATTTCCAAACCACCATCTGACAGGGAAATAATAACAAAAGTACATAAGGAACTAAAACAACCCACGATCAAGGAAACCTGCAGAGGACCTAATCATAATAAACACTTCTCACAAGCAGACATGCAAATGACCAGAAATGTGTGAGAAAATGCTCATTAACAATGATCATTGTAAACAAAGCTCCAATGAAATAATCAACTCACAACTGTTACATTGGTTATTTTCAAAAGAGACAACAGATAAGTGCTGAGGAAGGTACAGAGTAAAGAAATATACGCTGTTGCTGGAGATGTAAATCAGTGCAGCCATTATAGAAAATAGTGAGTTAAACAAATGAACAGTGGTCCCACTTCTGGACATCTATACATACAACTTGAAAATAATATCCAAAAGAGATAGATACACTCCTATGTTCAATGTGCCATTATTCACAGTAGTCAAGATGTGGAAGTAATCTAAGTATTTATGGACAGGAGAAAAAATAAGAGCGAAAATCTGAATACAGAATGAGATACTGTTTAACTTAAGATCTGGGACACCAATCCTACTGTTTGCAGCAACATGTGGATGATCCTGGAGGGTACTGTGCTAGTAAAGTCAAGCCAGGAACAGAAAGACAAATACTGTCCATTTTGGCTCATGTTAGGAATCCTTGGAGTAGTGTGAAATGATGATTACCAGAGAATGGGTGGGAGGTGGGTGTGGGTAGAGGTCAATGGGAGAATGTGAGATATTGATTAAAAGGCAGAGGAAAAATAATCTTCAATGACCATTCACAGTATGACTGCAATAAAGAACAATGCATTGTGTTCTTTACAAACATCTACCTTCAAAACATATCCTGTCCTGAGTAGTTTCACAATGAACATACACATATACATGCAATATGAGAAATAGATTTTTGAATCTGAGTCATGCTTACTACTGGGTCCAAGCTGGTCATCAACACAAGATGCTCAACAGGCCTTCCTTAGACTTCCCAGGTTTGTGAGTATAGGTATGAACCATCAGGCCTATAAATACCACTTGAAATACAATCTTTGAATGCCAGCTTAAATTCATGTCCTAAAAGGAGATATCAGACAAATGTAAGTTTCTGGACTGAAACTCCTTTTGTGAAGCTGCTAGTTGTAAGTATAAAAGAGAAGAGATCTGAAACTCTGTGTCCTTGAATTAGTGGGAGGGTTTTCCTTCTTTCCACCCTCTCTCTGTTCCTATCCTGTCTTGGGAATGAAAAAGCTGGTTATTTGACACAATTATCACAGTAAGAACAGAGTGTGATTTCAAAGATACTTATGGCTCTCCTTGTATGTTGAAGGTGACATGGTGAATAGGCTCTCCCATGATGATGAGTTGCTATCAGTCATGAAGTAGAATTTAAACTTAGAACCAGTTATATCTATGCACCCCAAACTCTGAAAGATGGCTCTGTATCATAGCGATAGTGATAGCGATGATGTTAACAACAAAAGTCGTCCTATTTTACAGTGACTAATACTTCAAATAGGGTTTACTTATTTTATCCCCTAGAGAAAGTAGCTAATACTAGCTTTGCTTATTTTATATGGGAGGCAACAACCTCCATAAGTTTTTATATCTCTGTGTAAGTTATAGCTTTGCTAAACATCATTCTGGGCAGCCCGGCTCTGAATTCCGAACATTTAATCTCCAAGGAACTTGTGACCTGTATGCTGTACTATGATGCTTCTCTATGAAGGGCTACAGATATTGGGTTATTTGAGGACCAGATTCATAAAACTTCTGATGAGTTTGAAGTCACCTTGATCATATTTCTTTGAGTACTAAGTAATATTATAGACTCTGCTAATTAGAGAGAAAACTATCATTTCAATTTACCAGTGTGCATAAAACAATAACTTGTTTCCACCGAGTACAGTATTTTCCTCTCCAAGTGGAGCAGGAGATAAATTTGCAACAGGATCCTCCCATTCCTGAAATGAGTCTTAGGAGTCTCTGCTCAGTCAGAACTGGATGTTACTACGATTCCTTCTTGTTTTTGGATAAGTGCAACTACTCCTAACGACTTTGCGATATATAGCCAATAGTTACTTCAGAGCCTACCTGATCAATTCCATTAGGAAGATAGCACCCATGAATTTCCCTTTTTTTAGTACCTCACTTCTACTTTTGCACATTTGTGAGAGACATCTATCTCTTTCCTCCTGGAGGAATTATTATTATTTTTTTACCTGGAGGTTTAATTCCTCCTGGTAAAGCACTATGGCCTTAATCACTTAGAAATATAATGTCTGCTTCTGTTTGTCTTCGGTCAGAATTCCTTACTTGAAGTATACTGCAGTTTTAAAATTCAAGGTAAACATAAATATACCAATAATTATATTGAGATGAAATTTAATTCCCACACAAGCTAACTGTATTCAGGCTACATCAAATACCTAAAGTTAGTAAAGTAACACCAAACATGTCGATAAAATCACTGACCAAAGACACATGTTCCATTTAGTGTAAAATCAGACTCACCGGAATTTAATGTAAGAAATATTTATAGACATAATGGAGCATTCATAAAGTCAAAATGAGCTATTCAGAAGGCTATCAGGGTATCGGCAAGTAAGAGCACTTGCTGAATAAGCATGAGAACCTGAGTTCAGATCTTAGCACCCACAGAGAAACAAGGTGGGCATCACTGTGCACACACCTATTACCCAGCACTGCTGATGCTCACACAGGAGCATCTCTGGGATTTCTTCTCTAGCAGCCTATCTCTATGTTCTATAAGAGACCTTGTCTCAGAGGGATAAGGCAGAGCATGATACACCAGGATACTTGATGTCCTCACTAGCCTCCCAACATTCACCAGCATTCTCTTGTATGCATTTCACACATACATACACCAGGCACACATGCACATATGCACATGTGTGGATTCACACATACAAAGGAAGATCAGAATCTTAAATTTGTATGCATAAAGTAAAAAATCTCAAAGGGAAAAATAAAACATTGTAAATGACATGATCGTGAGCATAGAAAATCTCAAGCTGACCATAGAAACTACTAAAACAAGTAAATAGCTCAGTGAAGATCAATGAATATATTATCAGCATATAATAAATAATTGTGCACATGTATGTAACAAATAAATGGGAAGTTAAAAATATGAGACCATTAACGTCTACCAAACATTGAAGGGAAAAAGTAACAAAAGACATGCATTACCTCTTTTAAAAAACTAAGAAACTTTTTAAGGAAACTAAGGAAATCTGTATGAAATGCTCATGGGTTGTGGGGATGGAGAGATGGTTCAGCAGTTAAGAACGTTTGCTGTAAGACTGGGATTCAGTCTTGGCACCCACATTGTGGCTCCTAGCCTTCTGCAATTCTAGTTCCAGAGGATCCAAAGCTCTCTTCTGGTCTCTGCAGGCACTGGGCATGCATGTGGTGCACATACATACATGCTGGCAAAACTCATACACAAAATGCAAGACAAATCTTCAAAAATGTTCAAGAGTTGGAATGGAGAGATTGCTCAATGGTTAAGAACACATACTGTTCTTGCAAAGGACTTAAGTTTGGTTTCCAGCACAGACAATGGCAGCTCACAAACACTTATAACTCCAGATTTAGAGTATATGATGCCCTCTGCCCTCCAAGAGCATATGATCCCAAGTGCACATATCCACACCCAGGTATGTACACCTACACATTAAGAAAAACATAAATATTAAAAGGATAACGATGGTTTAAAAGACGGTGTTTAAATCTGTCAATTCTTCCCAAACTGTTCTATAACATTAAAAATGTTACACTGCATGTTTATGCATGTGTGTGTATGAAAATTAACAACTGTGAAAATGAAGACCTTCAATATCAAAAGTATGTGACTTCTAAAACAGACTTTCAAGTCTTCCTTCTTAGTTTTACTGAAATATAAATGACATAAAAGTATATATCATAAGGTGTAAAATGTGACGGTTTGATATACACATATAAGGTGAAATCATGATAATAAACCCTATTAACAAATCTACCACCCTGCATACTTACCTTTCTTTACATCTGTGGTTAAGACACTTATGACATACTCTCAGCAAAGTTGTAATATACAAGCTAATATTGCCTTGAGTTGGTACTGCATATCTGAGCCTTAGGACTTACTCATCTCATAGCTGAACACCTGCATTGATCTCACTCCTCAGTCCTCTTCCTTCATCCACCACTCCCACTCCTTGGCAATCATTACTCTAATTTTGAAGTTAATTTCTTGGATTCCACATATTAGTGAGATCTCACAGTATTCTTTCTGTGCCTGACTTGATTCACTTTGCAATATGTCCTCCAAGCTCATCCACATTGTTGAAAATGACAGGATTTCTCTACTTTATGGCTGAATAGTATTTCTTTGTATATTTCCATGTACACACTCCATTTACGTATCCATTTGTCCATCATTAGACATTGTAGTCACTTCCATCACTTAACTATTCTTAATAATTTTACAATAACTATGCGATGGGCACTATCTCTGAATTTCTGATATTATTTCCTTTGGCTATATCCCCAAAGGTAGGATTGCTGGATCATGTGATAATACAGTTTTAACTTTTTTGAGGGGCCTCTATACTGTCTTTGCTAATGACTGAACAAGTTTCGTTACCACAAGCATTGCAAGTGTTCATTTTCTTCATACCTACAACCACATGCATATTTTTGTCTTTTTGTTAAAATTCATGTTAACAGACATGAAGATACCTCATTAAGGCTTTGATTTTTTGTTATCTCTGATAATTGGGACTGTACCCTGAGTTTTTTAATATATCTGTTAGGCACTTGTGTCTCTTCTTTTGAGAAACATCGTATTCTTATTCATTGTCCACCTTTTAGTCAGATAATTTGGATAATTCCATGGAATTATAGTAATTTATCATTAAATTTTTCTCTATTTTCTTCTGATAGTTCTAAAGCATTTGGATTTAAGATTTCCATTCTTCACTGAGATATGCTGATTATCAAGTCAGAATTATAATCTTCTGACTTCTTTGGAATAACTGTGCCAGTCACAACCCATCACAAAAATTACACAGCACTTGAGAAAATTATTTTATGATTAACTTTTGGGTCACATGTGTAGATGATGGATTTGATACGTTTTAGTCTTCTGAAGGTGCCAGAAAGCATGGTTTGGAGTACATGGAGAGCAAATTCTTTTCCTCATGGTCAGAAAGTTAAATTAGAGAAAAAAGGGGTCAGTATCACACAATCCTCTTTGAGGACATGCCATTCAATGACTTCAGAACATCCCTGAATCCCCATTTCCTGCACACAATATTCCACCTTCTCCCAATAACAACGCCCTGGGGACCAAGCCTTTAACACAAGAGCCTTAGTGAAAATAATCAACAACCAAGTTGTGGAATGTTAAGATCTAGAATATTTGACTTAAATGTTTTAATTTGAATACATAAATAATGTCTTGATTTAGTAATTATATTTAGTAACTTAATTTAGTAGGTATATTTTAAGATATTTTTCTCTATATACTATTCTTAACAGTGTATTAGACAAAGCACTAAGGATATAATCTTAGCCTTTAAGAAGGTTGTGCATAGAAAAAAGGAGAAAAAGTTACCCAATCTCACTGTTAATTACAATAATCACCAGAACAACACAGGACACACAAATACAATTCTAAAAGAAAATTTAACAAATGATAATATGTTACTACCATAGATAAAAAAATATCATTTCAGTAAATGACCTTTTTTTTCAAATTATAAAATGTTTACTATAACAATAAAGAATATGTAAAATAAAACAGAAATATGATAAATGTAAATAACACACTTAATATACTTCATGTAATACAGTGTTAATGAATAACCAAAGAAACAATGTGTAGGATTTTCTTTTCAAATACAGATGAGTAGGAGGAAATAAATCATGCAAATGGAATGATCTCAGACTTCAAAAACAATCGTTCAGTGCTCAACTCAACTTAAAGGCATCACTTCAGATGACTGTAACTTACTGATGGCATGTCATTCAATTTTTTAAGGAATTCACTGATTATTGGACAGAAGTGAATTTAAATAAAATTCTGCCAAACTGTTTAAGCATTTGGATAAAAATCATTTTCATTGGAATGCAAGAGCAATTTTTTTTTTTAAAGTCAAAGATTATTTTGAAGATTCTTCTTTCCAGAATTAAGAAAATTAAGGGCAGGAGGCTGGGTGGTCAGATCCAGATGAGGTCATCATCATCCTGAAGGTATCCGTTCTGATGAATGTCATGACATCATGAGAGTGTTGTATATTCATTATGAGCCCTCCCTTCTCAAGAGGAGCAGATACAATTCTGAGCACTGTGTCAATTCTCTTGGGATAGTTCCTCTCCCTAGGACAGCTGTTGTCATGATCCAAGGTGGCAAGAATTTCACCAACATCAATGAAATTATTCTGGATATTCAGGAAAAGACTCACTACTGTTACAAATAATTGCTGTCTTACGCCCAGATGAGACATTGTCTAATACAAATATTTTAATGTAGTTGTCAAGCATAAATTCTACAAGACAAATCTTTTTAGAAATATCATTCTCTCTGAAGGACTCTGCTGATGACTTTTGGGCGGGTCCTCAGCTTCAGGATGAACTGATCTTGGACATGTGGACTCCATTGCTGTAGGACCACCTTTTGGAAGTTTACATAAGAGGTCAAGTCAGTTGCACCCAGAACCATGAATGCATCATTTTGAAAGGGATTAATGTTGATGGCATATGGATTCTCGTACCCTATGAGTGAACATGGAACTGCTGGTCAGAAGAGAACCACAGTTGATATTCTTCCTCAGCACTCGGTATCTCTAGCAATGGTCGTAACTTCTCAATAATATCATTCACAATTTCCCTGTTTGTTGATGTTACTGTGAAAGATGTTTTTCCATATGGGATGTCCTCTGTGAGTACCTCCAGGGAAACACTCTTCTTGCCTTGTGTCCTTTTCTTTTTATCAATATATTGTTAAAGGATAGAATGCTATTCCCCCTTTTCATTTTAAGAACGAAAGGTGGTTATGAAATTCTCCATGGGCCAGACCAAGAAAGTGGATTTCTGGCAACAACTGTAACAAGTCTGTAACAACACAGCCATTCATCCTCAGGGAAATCAGTGGGATAACATATTTTATCTTATAGGATCAGTTATACCATTAGTCACAATCAAGAAATCCCAGTACAAATGGAGATGGCAGTTCTTACTGACAAGGCCTTTTCTGAGTTCCACTGGCCCATGGAATATCAGAAGTTTATGGAGCATCTTTCCATGTGTGTTTATCTCATTGAGGGTTTCCATTTTTGAAGAAAGACTTCCTGTTACAAGACAGACAGTTTTACAGTGAAGTCTTAAATGGAGAGCCTTTCAATGAACTTGAATTTCTCTTTGCTTTCTTGGTACTAAATGCCCCAAATTGGCTTCACCTCTTGGCAAACCAACTACTGAAGTCTGAGGATTCTGCAGTAGTCAGATGATAGGTCTCTATGATGTCAAGATTCTGAGGCTCATGTCATAATTGACAAAGTGATACATTTCATGCATTAATTTCCATAATACTTTTGCTTTAAAAAAATCGAGATAGTTTTAGACTCACAAACAGTTTCAATGGTTAGCAGAGATTCTGATAATATTCATATTCATTCAGATAAATAGTAATATATAACCCTAAACTCCCAATATCCTGATTAGGTAGACATATTTGTTTTTTGTTGCTCACTGTTTGGAAGGTTTAAAGGACAAGAAGCAGTAGTCTCATCAATTGGCCTCTCTCTGGTCTGGTCAGCAGCATCACAGCAAATGGAAGAGGCTTGCATGAGACAGGAAGAGAGACAGAGTGCAGAGGGGCTTGCATTGCTCTCTGGGATTCTCATGCAAATTTCCCATTAAAACAACCTTAATCTCTTCAATCTCCCAATGACAGGTTAGCCACCTTTTAGGCCCTGGTTCTTTAAAGTCCAAAGCTCAGCATCGTCACACTGAGGACTGAGCCCTGGGGGTCAAATTATGTCCAGTTGCGGAACCAGAATGTTAATATTCATACAGTTAAGACTGGGACGTTTGAATTCCTGCTATTTTTTAAAAAAAGATTTTTATTGAATAATTACATGTTTCATACAGAACATCTCTATCAATTTTAATAGTCTTTATAGCCCTTTCCCGACCAGCACTGTCCCATAGTTCCCCAAATGGAATCCACACATTCTTTCTTCTCTGTTAAGTCTATTGAGGCAAGTTAGTGTACCCAAGTGACTTAGGTGCAGGTTCATCCACTGAGGTATGGTCAGCCTACCCAGAGTCTCTCCTTTCAAGAAGATTTGCTCATCCTCACCCAACAGTAATCAGTTGCCAATAATTCTTCAGCAAAGTTTGGAGTCTGCTACCCATGCTGGACTTTTGTTTGCTTAAGATTGCATGGGTCTTGACTATGCAAAGATCATTGCTATAGGTTCACATGAGCAGGGTTCTAGGAATGTCTTCCCGTATGGTCATTTCCTTCCTGACTGACTGTTACAATATTTCTGTCCCCTCTTTTGCAAAGTCCCTGAGCCCTCAGTGAGTTAGACTTAATATTAGAGTCCCATACAGGAATACAGACTCTGTAGATACCTAATCTCTATGATTTCAGTCATTGGTAATCTATTGTGTTGATGGCCCTGTGGTCATTCCTTTCTTCAGCTCTTTGTATTGCTTCAAGTATTCTCTGAAAGGCTGGTTTTCTGGACATGATTCTTTCAGCCTTTTCATGTCTTGGAAGATTTATCTTTCCCTTTCAACTACAATAGACATTTTTCCTGGGTAAAGTATTCTAGGTTGGCATCTATGGACATTTAGATCTGGGAATATTGGTCCAGTCTCTTCTGTCTTTCATAGTTTGCACTGAAAAGTCAGCTGCAATTCTGATGGGTTTTCCTTTGTATGTGACTTATTGTTTTTATTTTGCAGCTTTCAGTATTCTCTTTTTCTGTATACTTTGTCTTTATACTATGATATGCCATGTGTTGCTTCTTTTCTGCTCCTGCCTACTTGGGGTTTAATGTGCTTCTTGTATTTGTATGGGAATGTCTTTCCTAAATTTGGGGAATTTTCTTTTACAATCTAGTTAAAAAGCTAGTCAATAATATTTTCCTGAGATTCTTCTCCTTCCTCTGTGCCTATGATGTGTAAATTTTATCTTTCCATACTTGGCCCCATTTCCTCTATATTCTATTCCTGTGTCTTTTTAAACTTTTCATAGTCCTTGCTTGGGTGCTCCCATTCTTCAAGTTTATCATCCCATGTTGATATATCCCATTTTCCATTTCATTCATTCTATTTGTGAGACTTTCTCCCATCATTTCAAGTTGGCTTGCTGAGTTTTTCACTTCTTTCTTCATTTCAGTCTAAGTTTTCTTTCTTTCTCTTTTGTGAATTCAGTCACAAGTTTATCCCTATCTTCTTGCAATTATTTCATTTGTTTGTTTTATAGTTTTAAATTCATTGACTTCTTTGATCATGGTTATGATTGTTCTTTTAAACTCTGTGTCCTGGGGCCTATGGGGTTCTCATTGTAGAACTCGTCTATGGGACTGATGATGTTTGGTGGGGACATATCGTTTAAGTTTTTCATATTATTATTTTTTCAATGTGATCCTGGCATGTGGATTTCTTTTGTTGTTTGTGGTTCTGATGTGAGACTTGAGCCTTCGTTTGTTTGATTGAGGTCTGATACTGTTTGTATATTTTACTTGATTTGGGTATCTTCTTATTGAGTATGATAAGATGGTTACTTATGGCTTCAGCTTCTCTTTTGACTTTATATTGAAGCAATCCAGATGGCTCTAATCCAGCTGCTCCAGAGTTCTCTCAGAGGCACAGGTTAGGTGAGATCAGTTGCTTCCAGGCTCCCTCTTAAGGTCTGTGACTCTTTAGCCATCAGGCACAACACAATTTGGGAAAATTGCTAGGCAGAGGCTAAATTCAGAATTTCTCAGGCAGTCTGCGAAGATCTGAGACCCAGTGAAGAAGACTGCTCACAGAAATCCAAGGCAAGTTGTGAGAGGGGTCAGCAAATGTAGATGGGAGGTTACCAGAATTCAAAGACAAGTTGAGAGTGGGGCTAACCTGTGAAAGCTCTAAGAAACTAAACTGAAAAATAGAACTGGTCTGAGTATGGGATTCAGGATACAGACAGTGGGTCTGGACTAAGAGATAAGACTAGAAAAATGTCCATTTTTTCCTTTATTTTTTTCTGCTTTTCTCTTAAGTCTCTCAGCAAGGAGTTATAAAGTTAGAAAGTCTTCTAACATAATTATCATTTTATCTTACCCTGTTTGAGTCCATTTAGTGTGAAAAAGCAATCAAGAATCACTTCCAAGTACTGAAGAGATGTCTTAGCAGTTAAAAGCACTGACTGCTCTTGCAGAGGACCTGGGTTGAATTCCCAGAATCCACTCGGTGGCTAACAACCATCTGTAACTCCAGTTCCAGGGAAATCTCACATCTTCTGATGTCCATGGGTATTGTTTGACACAGGTGCACTTACATACATGCAGGCAATACAGGAAAAAGAATCACTTTCAAAAATTCCAGAAAGATGCTTCTTTTGCTTTAGAATAAACCAAGCTTTTTACATATGCTGGCTGGAGTTTATATTTGCATATGTACCTTGGAAAAGCAAAGTGGAATCTTGCAAAGATCAGAACACACACATTCCCTGACTCAGCAATCCTATCTAGAGTTCGTTTAATAAAGAAAGGCATAAAGATACACCACATTGTTCAAAACAGCATTGCTTATAAAAACTTCAGACTGGAATATCTGCAACCAGAGACTGGAAATTATTATTGCCATTGAATCATTGCATTAACAAAATTCACTTTCAAAGATATATAAGGGAACAACACAAGCATCAGAGGGACATACTTGGGATAAGAGTTTATTTTTTTAAATTTCCTATATATGTGGAACTTTATGTATATTATTTAGTAATGCATATATTTATTAACAATATCTAAAGACTTTTAAGCAAGAAGAAAATTCACAGTAGCAGTGACCCATGTGGAGGAGGAAGCCAGTGGTCACTGGCTTGTGGTACATCTAGAAACATTCTGTTTCTTAACCGGATATGTTGTCATCCATCCCTCTTTATGAAAACGTAATCTAAGTTCGCAATTTATCCCTTGCATTTTTACAATGATAAATGATTCTCCATTTGTCATCTCAGTATTTACTGAGAAGATAAGCAGCTCTCTCCAGTTTCAACATTACATGACAGTGCAGTACTACCTAAGATTGCCACATGTAAGGCTGGAGAGATGGCTTATAGCTAAGAGCACTGACTGGTCCTACAGAGGACTCAGATTGAATTTCCAGCACCCACTTGGAGACTCACAACCTTCTCTAACTCTAGTTCTGGGGACCTGATACCTCCACAGGCGTTGCACGACATAGGTGCACTTATACACATCAGGCAATAAATACACTCATATACATAAAATATAATAAACAAAATATTTTTGAAGTCCAGTAAGTACAATCAATATTTTTCCTTTGAAACTTGAATGAATTTAGAGATGCAAATATTTAGAATCTTGAAATCAAGATCATGGAATAGTGGATAAATCCCAACAACTTAATTAAAAAGTTCAACACAAAAATTTCCAGGTCATTTGACCAATTGGAACCCAGATTAGGTCAAGTATCTTTTTATAATAGAAAAGGCTGAAAAATTGAAAAAATGAGCTCTTAGGCTAGAACTCCTTAATCTACAATAGGAGGAGTGTGTTTTAATGTCATTCTCTTCACCTGGCCCCTTATTTCATGACTTTTTGTCTGCCTGACAAACATATGAAACAATGAATGATTTCTTTTCTTCAGAGATTTTTGAAACAAAACTGAATTTTACAGATTAACCTGATCACACCAACAGACCTTAAATATCCTGTTTACCCAAGTTTTCACACAATGGGGTCTTTCATAATTTTCAGGAGGGTTGTGGAAATCTTAAGTAGTCATTGCAGGCCAGTCACAGGGAGGTGTTTTTTTCTTTGACAGATAAGGATCAGGTTAGTATTCATGGTGCCAGAAATAAGATAACGTTTCACTTCAAAACTTGAGCTGTGTTGATCTATCTCACCTCCTTTCTTGTAGCCATTTATAGCAGTCAGGGTCAGTAAAATGATCAGCTTCAATTTCATTTCTGTCATCCTGAGCACGTGACTGTATCTGGAGCACGTCAGTAAGGAGCAGAACAGATGTATCTGCGTGGCACAATGTCTGTGTTTTTCAAAGGAAATAAGACGATTATATGATTTCTTTTCATAAAGCGAGGCATTTTCAATAAATGGTATTTGACCTAAGGTGAGCACTTATTTTTAGAGTATGGAGCCTTTTCCTTTTCTTTTTTTTTTTCCCCTTTGACCAACTCTTATTTATTTTTTTCAGAGTTCATGGCAGAACGTTGGATTTCAAACAGCAAAATCACATTCTACTTTTGACATTATGCAATAACTATAATAACAATCACTCCAAGTTTTGAAGAGGACCATGCTTAGTCCTTGACCTGCAATGACATGTAAGAATTTTTTACAATTATTTCAGTGTCTGTATATGCATAAACTTTTAATCCCCATTTCGTTAAATCTTATGCAAATAAGACTTTCTTTACAGCATGTGTCCATAACAATATTCTTCAAATTGTGAACTAACTTCTCCAAATTCAAAATACAACAGTGGATTTTCAGAAAAAGTCTATCCTAACAAGTCTTTTTTTCTGTCCATGTAATAAGATAGAAGTTCTTGGATTGCCTGCCACTCAAAAATCTCACTAAATGGATCTGAAACCTGAAGCCTGGGGCAGGTATGAAGTATTGGAAGACTTTGGCAAGGATAGACCACACCTGTTCAGCTTCTGGGGAAATAAATCACAGTTGAAGACAAAACTGACCATTCACAGTAAGAAAACATGCCTCAAGTACTTTCTATTCAAAGGACAAATCCAAACAGAGGTCTTTAGCACTCCTGTCTAATCTCACTCAAATGCAAGTTTTCCTATGTTGACTCAAAGGTATTTTTTAAATTTGACGGAAATTTTAAACTTATCATGCAGCTCTTATAATTAAAATCATGTCTCATACTGTCCTGGCAATATATATGAAAAAATTAAAATGTAGCTCTAATATTCAAAGTGCCGAGGTATCCTGAGACCCAAATTCTTTCTAAATGGGAAGTGCTGTACTGTTATGTGAGGTCCACGATTCGCCAATACAAATCTCTCACCCAGATTTTCAGGACTCATTATGACAGACTGAAGAATCAAGTGACATGGTAAAAAAGAGAGGAGAAGGTCTAATTTCACCTATTGCTTCCGATAGTGATCTCCGGTATGTTGCACAATGTATTTCCTTCTGATATTTCTTTGTGAGTGATGCTCGTAGAAAACAGAAATAATTCACAAGCCATAAAGCAGTTGACTTTTCTTAGACTGTCACATTAAACAGAATCAACAAAATAAATCCTATGTTCTCCTAAATCCTAAATTTCCAAGGAATATTTTAATAAGCAAAAGAAAGAGAGGGCCTGGTGTTATACTACACACCTGTAATCCCAGCCCTCAGCCTAAGGCAGATGAGCACTGCAAGTTTGAAGTGTGCTTTGTCTGCATGGTGAGCACCAAGTCGGTCAGGACTACATAGCTGGACTCTCTCAGAAAACGAGAAAAGCTGGCTGAGGGAAGTTGAAAAGAGAAGAGAGAAGGGGAAGGAGAGGACGATACTGTTAGCCTAAAACAATTTATCATAGGAATCATTCGGGAGCTATGCCTGAAATACATCAAAGTTAGAGTATCTCATAAAAACATTAAAATGTTCCTAGTTCCTTCATCATATTCATGATTAAGCATTTTTGTGATTACTGTATAAATTATCCTTTTTAACATATTTTCTATTTTAGAGGTTGTATTAAAAGCCTATACAAATAAACTGTCCCTGTATTGCATAGCTAGGTTCTATATCATTCAGCATGAAAGCCTGTACTAAGGCTGTCAGTAATAAAAAGCTAGAAAATGAATGCTGCATATTAAATTTAAACAGTTACAGCATGTCACAGTAAGTACAGAGATTAATCAGTATAAGGAAGAGAGGTGCAGAGAAGGTGGATGATGGTGTAATCTCTCTCCTGCAATTTGTTCTTTCTCTTCTCTGTCTCTTATTCTAAATGTTACACTGTCCTACCTCACTCAACAGGAGTGCTAAAAGCCAGTAACACCCCCAATCGTTACTTCTTTGTCTTCCTTATACTAAACCATTACAAACTTTGCTGCAGCCATTTCATCTATTTAGTATTATAGTTGACTACAGAAGATATTCCATTGCTAAGACAATGTCCTCGCCCCACTGGTGTCTCTCCTTCATGTCCTATAAAGCTTATCAGGCACAGGACCTTTGCTTTTGGCATAATCTTGTTCTCCAACCAGCTGATCAAAACTGTAGCTCTTCTGTACGGAACTTTTGAAAGGCAGAAGCAAAGTCAGAATATCAGTATACTACCTGACAAAATGACAGTAATTTATAATGGTTTTGGATTGCAATTTCATTGTTCATAAGAAATTTTTCTTGCTTTAGGATTTGTTTTACATGATTCATTCACAGACAAAATTTACTATGTAACATATACAGCCTCATAGTCCCAATTGTTTTCTGCCAGTCAAGAAACATGTGACTGACTTTCCCTAAGCAGTTGCCCAACTGAGTGACCAAGTCACTGGCCTCCTTTAAATATTCTTTCCTTATTCTTTTTGGTAATTTAAGTTTTTAGGAGATAAATGTAGGCATATAATGGTTGCTGAACCCTGTACTTTCCCAGGTCATTCTAACCTCCCTTTCTCCTCTTTTTTTTTCTTTTCCTTTGTTTAAAGGAAACAACAAGGAATTATTTATTAACCTAATGTCACAATTAACAGTTTTTCATGATGTAATGTGGACACACAGCAGTAATGGAGTCCTAGCCTCTGATCTCAGTGTAGGTACCTACAAAGAGAAAAATGCAGAACTGAACTAGCAGTTGGCTTGTAGTACAGTAAGGAATGCTTGTTTGGATGGTGAGAGTGCAGAGTATCCTAACAGGCTTTGTAGGAGAGGGATGGGAGTGCAACCTAGTCTCTGGGGTTAGACGTATCCGTAATTAGTCTGTGAGGGATGAGGAGAATGGAGACAGCTGAGGGGAGACAGGCAGAGGAACAGGCCAGACAAGGGAGTTTTATAATGTAAGAGAGGGGCAAAGAAGGGATTTGAAAGAAGAAAGCAAACTCAGCCAGCTTCACAGGAGTAAAGAAGCTCAAAGTTCCTGGAAATTAACAAAAGATGTTACTGAGTATTAACTGTTATAGGAAGAAGAAGACTCCTAACTCACTTCAGACACTTTTCAAGAGCCTAGTAGAGAATATCCCTGTGGACTACATAAGGCCATTAGTTCTCATGTACATTAAGCACTAGAATGACCAAACAGTCTCATCTTTCACCCTTGTTAGGAAAATGTTTTCAGCACTTAACTCCATTTTCTGTTAACATTTTTATTTGGAAATTATATAGCTGTACATTATTGGCCAGCATCTCAAGATAGCATTGTTCATTTAGACCAAAATTTGTTGTTGATACTGAAACCATTTTGAATCTTCATTGGTTTTCAAATCTGATTAGATTATCACTAAAATATAAATAAAACCTAGATTTAGAATTTTAAAGATTTTGTTAAATTTATTTTAGTGTTATGCTTGCGTGTATGTAAATGCACCCACGTTGCAAAGTGCCCTAGGAAGCCAGAAGGCATTGAATTCACCTGGAACTGGAGTTATGGATGGTTGTTAGCCACATCATGGGTGTTGGGAATCAAACCCTGGTTCTCTGCTTTGACATCTCTCTAGTTCACAGATTTAGAATTTTTGCCATGTTTGGTGGCACAAGTCTTTAATCCCAGCACTCAGGAGGCAGAGACCAGTGGATCTCTGTGAGGGCAACCTGGTCTACATATTGAGTTCTAGGCCAGCTGGGGCTACAGGGAGAGCCTGTCTCAGAGAGACAAAAACAAAACAAAAATAAAACTAGTTTTAGGTTTTTCAGTTTGATGTTTTCTTGAAATTCCTTTTTATTCCATTTTTCTTGTTTTTAAAATAAATTCTTTCTCAATTTTTGCAACATATTTTTAACATATTTGTCTCCCAACTCCGCAATTGGGTAGGTTCATTGTTTTTTAAGCCCATCGAATCCAGTTTGTGCTGCCTATATATTCATGGGTGTGAGCCTATCCACTGGAGCGTGGCTGATCTACCAAGAGCCACAACCACAGATTGTCCCTCTCCCAACAGCTGACTATTGCCAACAGTTACTTAGCGAGAGGTGAGACTTTGTATCCACCTTCTCCTTCCATGCTGGGATGTTTCTATGCTTTAAGCTTGGGTAGGTCTTCTGTATACTGTCATAACTGCTGTGAGTTCATATGTACATCTGCACAATGGAATATTATTCAGCTCTCCATAATCAGGTACCTATGTCTCATTTTCAGTTGAAATTTCTCCCACAAGGTATGATCAACAGCCTCACCATCTGCCAATATTGGGCAAATAAGGTAATAACCCTATTAGACAAAAGATTTCTAATACACATATACACACACTTCATTTTATGACAAAATTCACATAAATTCCTTTCATCATTTTCATTTTGTTCATTTTTGTTTTCATACTTTTTCAAGTTTTCACTTTGCGATTACTCAAACCCATAACTCTGTTCAAGTTGTTTATGGACATGTAACTGTTTTCTCTGTGATGGGGAGAGGTACAATCCCCAAACAAATCAAAATAGACAGTGATCATATATATGTATATATATATATATACATAATTATATAAAATACTATATATGTATATATTTATCATTGTTTGCCAAATTTGAGAAGTTCATCACTTTCAAGGAGTAGCCATAATTGAACAAGCTTGTTTATTACTCAGAAATCAAATTAAAAGCAAAAAAAGGAGAAAGAAGGGATTAACTGCTCTGGAACGTGATAAAGCAACTTTGACTTTAATTTTTTATTTCAACACCGCCCCCCCGCAACAACAGCAACAAAAAAACATACAAAAAAGCATAATAAGAAACAACAACAAACTTTATCAAAAATGATGGTTTGGTATAAATCCCTCAAGGGCACAACCAATGACTGGGTCCTCTTTCTTTCATTTACTGGGGCTGAGGTGCTTCATCTTTGCTTTCTTACAGTCTCTTTCAGGATCTTAAAGCAAAACCTGGCAACAGCAGAGGACCCACTCCTAAATTTCAGCTGCGTGCTTAGCTGTGTCATTAGCCTTCTCCTCCCGGTGCAGTCCTGTCTGGGTCATCTTTTCCAGAGTATTACACAAAACAAAATGAAAGAAGGCTGGTCTGTGCTCCTTCTTCAGCACCCGCCACCCTAAGCAGCATGCTGTCAGTGACCATCCCGATGGGCATGCTGCTTCTCTATTAAAACAAGTACAGGGGCATTAAGGAATGAGCTTTCTCGAAACGCCTCCTCCCTTTACCTAATCTTGGAACTAAAATTAATCTTATGCTCTGAGATCACTTAATACTATTCAATCTGTTTTCCTACTCTGTAATCAGGTTATTTAAATTAACCATCTTTTTGGGAAACAATGTAGAAAATCTTACTGGGTCTTTGGCTCCTGTTGTAATGAACTTTTACAAGCTGAGCTACCCAAGTAGCTTTAATCTTTGATTATTCTCCCTCTTTCTCCTTTATAACCTTTCCTTGACCCTGGCCCAGAAGAACATATGTGTGTGTATATGTGTGTGTGTGTGTATGTGTGTGTGTGTGTGTTGTGAAAATATCATCACTGGAAGCAGTAATGTTGGAAGCAACAAATTATGATAGTATACATTGAAAGACAACATGTGACTTTAGGTTGATAACATCTGTTTGTGGTTTTGTAAGCTGTTCTGGCTCAGCAGAAGTCAGGTAAGGAACGGCTTCCCTGACAAGAAAATGCCTCATTTCTTTCCCATATCATACTGAGTATACTGTTCAAATAAATAGTATATACTTTTTGTATATACTTTTTGATATATACAGTTCAGCGAGAAATCAGAAGAAATTATTCTGATAACAGATTAGGCCCACTCTTCGTTTAAACAACATCACTTTAGTCCTTCTTGAATCAGGCACTGCTGCATTAAGACATCTATAACATTATCATTTGAGTAAGTATCCTGAAAGGCTGTCTCATGAATTCTCTCACAGTGAGGCCTGGCATTCAGTCCCACCCCACAGCCCTTGGTTTGAACTGATTGAGCAGACAAAGAATGCTCTCTTAGAGAAACACAAATGCTTAGGCAGTACCTAAAAAGACACATCATATTTATCTTGCAAACAATTAGAGTAGCTTTTTACGGTGGCTTATAACTCTCCCCATCACTACTGGAGGTGGACATTCTTTTTTCATAATATCAGATGTGTGTTCCCTCCCTGAAGAGTGGACCCTAAATCCAATTATAACTATGCTGGGGGTGCACATACCAGATGAGCCTCTATTACACCAGCAGAGACATCTGACAGTGATGCAAGATCTGTCATTAATCAGAGCTTTTCAGGACCATTCTCCCATAACAGCCTACATAGCACCCTCTAGCACTCTGAAGGCCAATCATCCCTTCGTAGGGAGTTTTCAGTTTATTCCCACTAAGATCTCTCTTTCCATGCTCGGACCATGTCACATCTTTGGTAATAAGGCCTTACTGTCCACAGTGTGCAGCCAGCATTATAATGGGGCAAGTGCCTTTTGTTTTGGTAGAAGGGGGTTTTCAAGGCTCCTCTGGCCAAGATCTCACAGGGGGAGCAACCCACACCTGGTACTGGAATTACTAGTTAACAATTATATAAAGTATCCTTTTACTCTTTGGAGTAAAGATAAGCCTAGGCCCATAGAACTCCCAGAACTTCACAGCTACACTTCACCCTGTACCCTGTAAGAGTTACATTCCATTCTTATTTCTTCAGGTGTACTTGACGCCTCTCAACTAGGTTTCATATCTGTAAAACACTCAGAAGTTACATTATATGCACACACAAGGGGACTTAGCAGGGACACGAAACCTCCATAACAATGTCAAGGTCCTTGTTGAATGCAGTCCTTCATTTAATCTTTAGTGAGCACAGGCTTGTCTGGTCCTGTGAAAGGGGTACCGTATGTTGTTTTTTCTCACATCCAGTTCTCTCAGCAGTGTCTGTCCCCCTTTTACTGTTCTCCAGCAACTTGCACAAGCCAGTCCGTCAGAGACTCCTTCCCCCTGTACTGCCTTAGGCTACGCATCTTAAACTCAAGGAGGGGTGTGCAGTTATGTTGCTCAGCTGTGCTGCCTCTGCAGCAATGAAAATAATCTCATCTGCTCCCATGTCCCACAGCCTTACAAGCCAGGTAGGTAAGGGCTCCTTCATGGTTTGTTTGAAGGTCTTTCCCAGCTCCGGCAGCTCTAGGGCTGAGAACCCTTTATTCACTAATTCTCATGCTCATGAAGGCCTCTATCAGCATGCTGACATCTGGATTTTTCCTTTTTTTGTATTACAGGTTGAACCTGAGAGGCACATTTAGCTTCTTCTGTGTTGATCCCTCCCTCATCGAGGCCTGATTCTTCCCAGGGGTTCCAGGTCCTAAGGTCCCA
The DNA here is from genome assembly GCA_035773235.1 of Eospalax fontanierii. Taxonomy (NCBI): domain Eukaryota; kingdom Metazoa; phylum Chordata; class Mammalia; order Rodentia; family Spalacidae; genus Eospalax; species Eospalax fontanierii. The sequence goes on along the minus strand of CM069548.1, from coordinate 40,192,507 downwards.
GGATGGGTCTTGTATTATCAACCTGACCTGGGTTTTCATCTCTTTTTGACCTCCTAGCTGTGAAAAGTGGCAGGCTAAAAGCTCCATCTCCTTTTCTCTTTTATCCAATCTGCAAGCAAGCTCAGAGGCTAGTATTGAAGAAGCAAGCCTCATATCTTTCTTCCGATCTAATTCATCTCTCACACTTTGGAACTCTCTCTGTGCTAAGACCTCAACCTGAGACTGCTGTCCTGGACTGGACCCTGGAGTCGTGGCCTCCAACATGGCATCTCTGCTGGTGTGTGCCACCACCACCAATCTCATCTGCCTAGGCAAGTTCACCCTAATTACATAAATCACTATAAAACTCTGCAATACACTGTACACACCAGTCCACCATATCAAAATTTCTTAGCTAGTCCCCATATTAGCAGTGGATTCGTAAATCTTTTTCCCAGAAGCATTCTCCTTTTGTCAGTCAGGCTTTCTCGACTACGTCAGTTGTCTCAAGAATTCTCTCGTGGTGAGGTCCGGTGTTCAGCTACACCCCCCACTCCTAGGTTTGAACCCATTGAACAGACAGAGAATGTTCTCTTAGAGAAATTAATTTATTCCAGGTTACTTACAAAAGATTCATCTCTGGGGAGAGAGAAACGTGGATTTCGTGTGGCAGAGCCTGCATTTTGATCATTAGTCCACCCAACCTGTGGCCCACAGACCCAAGATGTGGGCCCCTGGCTCCATGCCTGACTCTCCTTCCCAGATTTCCCTGAGTTTCTGCTAGTCCTCCCCACTTAGTTGGCTGTCAATCATATTTGGAAGCCTGCCCCTTGCATCAGAGAGGAAACTGTAGATCTATCCACCAAAGGCCGGTGTTTTAAGGGCTTGGTCACCAACCTTTGGCACTACTGAGAGTCAATGGAATCTTTTTACAGAGCCTTGCAAAAGAAGTAAGATCATTAGAATGTGCACATAAAGGAAATATTGGGACCCTAGACCTCTATATCTCCCTAAAACTTCTTGGCCATCAGGTAACTAGTTTTATCTATCATGTATTCTCTTTGTAGTTTTCTGCCTCAACACGGACCCAAAAACAAGAGCTCTACCAATTATGGAACAAAATCTCTAAAACTTTGAGTCAGTATAAAACTTCCTTCTTTTGAAATTTTACTTACCTCATATGTTTTTCAAAGCTGACCCACATAAGGATTACTCTACTAATTCTCTCTCCCCCCCGCCTCTCTCTCTCTCTCTCTATATATATATATATATGTGTGTGTGTGTGTGTGTGTGCATGTATATATGAATCATTAATGAAAATAAATACCAATAAGATTTGATACAGAATGTTTAGTGCAGCCACAACTTCTTATATTACAATTTTCACAAATGTGAGTATTCAGATATACTGACATGCTTTTCTTTTGATGAAGAATAATTTATTGCTTTTAGTCAGGCTTGGTGGCCCATGCCTTTAGTAAGGCAGAAGCACATGGATCTCTGTGAGACTGAGATCAGCCTGGTCTACGTACTGCAGGCCAGCTGGGGCTACAAAGAGAAACCTTGTCTCAAAAAGAACAGCAAAAAGGGAATATTTCATTTTTTGTTAGTCTTCCTTTGACTTGGCTTTCTAAATTATCTCAATTACAAAATATACCCAACTTTTAAGAATACAGTAAAACATAAACTGCAGTAAGAATGGAATCTTTTTAACACACATCAATATTGCAGAAATAAGCTTCAGTAAGGAAAGCTATTTGCCCCACTCTGAATTGGTGTACAATGATGTGGATTTCTGAAGAAGGGATAAAATTGCTTAGCTGCATTTGAAAGTGCTCAGCACAGCTCAACTCCAGTTGAATTTCTTTGAAAAGCAGATTCGTTGCTCTGGAATTAATTGTGAACTTCTTAGTTGCAGATGCTCTTGTTAGAGTTTTTGAAGATTCTCCAAAGCTTTCAGTTCAGTTCTTTGCTCTGAGAACAATACCTGAACACTCTTAACACAAATTTCTCCTCTTGGCCTCTCAACCCATTTTTGGTGGAATTAAAGAGGCCACAGTAAAAGCAGAGACTTTTATTTCTTCAATGAGCTTCAGAATGAGAGACCCTGAGTTTAAAAACTTCTGTGATCACCCCCCTGTGTGGGAGACGTGTAAGGTAACCTATTCACATGCTTTGTAACTTGGCATCAAGGTTTCAAGCCTGGTTGTTGTGATTAATACTTTAATAAACTAAGTTAACTAAATATAAGAGTTCTCAGGTCTTATGCAAGTGATGCCGGCTGCTGAAGGTGATAGGAAAGATGACGGAAGCTGGAGAAAGGCCTCTGTTTCCAGAAAGGTTTCTTCAGGAAAGCACCTCCGCATAGCACCTGTCCAGAAGGCAGCTTCGGACAGAACTGTCAGGGGGAAGAAGAGATGAGAAAAGGAAAGAGCTAAAAGCATGCCATGCTATAAGATACGCTGAGTCTGTCTTCGGCATTTTGAGGACAGTTGTCTAGATAGATTACTAAGCCAAGTTCTGGCCTACTGTTTTACAGGGTACATAGTTTCTGAGATGCCAGTGTGGACCTGTCTACGGAAACTAGTGATTTATTCTCTCTTTTCGTCTCATTACAGTACTTGGCCAAGTTTCCTTGTTAAAGTCACCTTCTACTTCTAAATGTATCAAAGTATTTATCCACACTCCCTTACTTACATATTATTTCACAGAAATATGACTACTACCTTGGACGTGACCTGTGATTTCTTGTCTTAAACTCCCAGGTATTAATGCTTTAATGATCTGCTCTTCTCGATCTTCCACTGTTTTTTTTTTTTCATATTTCTGAAAACTGAAGATATTTCTGGCTTTTGCCTTTTTAAATGAATGCTCAGTTTGTTTCCTTCCTTTATCAAAATACACAAGCTCAACAATTTGGGAATTGCTAGTTGAGATTCCTTGCTCCATGGCTCATCTCTCTTCTCTACTGATTCTGACTTAAAGGTTTTTTTTTTCTTTCTCTGTGACATTTGGCTTGGCACACAGTCCTGCTCACCCCTCTTTCCTCAAACCTCTTTTTTCCCTTCATTATTGAATTGGTGTAATGGGTTAATCACTTGTTCTTTTTCAATTTTAAAATTTTCCTCAAGTTATTGGGAAAAACAAAAATGTTTTTTAAATGTCTTTTTAAAATAAATTTTATTTTTTTATTCATACCTAAAAACAAAGATTACAGAAATTCATTGGATGGAATGTCATGATTCAACATATATGTACATTAACAATTAAATTAGCTTAAATGCCTATCTCTTCAAATATTTATTTTTGTTTGAAGTAGAAAAAAGTATTCAAAAATCCTTCCCTCTCAATTTTCGAGAGATCTTTGGCATAGTAGTTATCAATTACCACCCTTCTGTGCAATAAATAGCCCATCAGAATTTCTTAGTCTTATCTAAATGTATGCTGATGCCCATTGACCAACTGCTATCCTTCTCTGCCTTCCTTCACCCCAGCATCCAGGATTTGATATATTTTACTTTTAACTTCTATCAGATCAATGGCTGAAATTTCTTAGATGAGTGAGATGGTGTGGTATTTGTTTTTCTGTGCCTGGCTTGTTGCACTTAACACAATCTTCATCTCTTTTGTAACAAATGACAGGGATTCCTTATTTATGGATAATTACATTCTTTTATATATGCACAGCACATTCATTTTGTCCTTTCATCAGATGATGGACAAGTAGTTTGAGTCTATTTATAGGCTATAGTGCTGTAATAAATATGTGGCTACGGGAGTCTCTTTAGCCAGCTGGTTTCATTTTCTCTGAACATATAATCAGTAGTGGGCTTGCCAAATCATACTGTGATTCTGCTTTTAAATCTTTGAGGAACATTAGTTTTCTCTTCAACTCCCTTTGGTTTGGGAGCTATTATTGGCTCCTCTCCCCTCCCACTTTTCTATCACTGAAGCTTCATTTTAGTGCCTTGACAACTTCAACAATTCTAAGATCACAAGGTTTCCTTTTACCTTCTCTGCAGTCATTGAGTTCCCTTCTTGCTTGAAATATCTTCATTGTCTCTGGTGAATTCATACACTCAAAAAAATTCTCTGGGATATTTAGTAACCATGTCATGTCTTTGCCATTAAAGATTACAATACCTTCGTTTTCTCTGAATCCATGTCCTTCAGTACTAACGTAGAATTCATATCATATGATCTTATCTGAGTAAATCTTCTTACGATTGAGTTTTAATTTTCTTATGAGATAGAATGTATTTCAATAAGCTTTCATCATAGAAAGTGGAATAGCATATGACATATCATCACATAGTCACTGCCATATCTCATATGTTCAAAGAAGGTATAGTCTCTCTGCACAGTGCAATCTTTCTCTCTCTCTCTCGAAATACCTATATATATTCTTTATAGATAGAGCTTTGTACATAGCTTTTGTTATAGTATATTAGTCTCTCCTATTTTGTCTTTAGAAACCATTATTTATCCCTTAATGGACCTAGTTATAAACTATGTCATAGATATGTATATGTAGGGGAAAGCACATATATAGAATTCAGGCACATGTAGTTTAAGGAATGTATAATTATCTTTTGATAATTATAATAAATAATAAAAGGATATATTATAATTTATTCTGTACCTTAAAGTGCATTCAAATACTCATTTTATTAGATATTATATGTAGTTCTTTAGCCTTCTAATATGATGCTTTAATAAGTGTTCAGATGTTGTAGTCAATGTTAAACTCATTTTTAATTACAATATAATAATGTTTTCTATACGATGCTTCATTATCTATCCACTATCTATCATCTATCTATCTAATATCTATCATCTGTCTAATTGCTTAGAGTCTTGAAGATTTATATTCTCATTATTGAAATTATCCTTCTAATAAAATAACTACTATAAAATGATAAATATATATCATAAGTGTATATCTTGATAGAATACCCTACACAAACCAGTCTATACTGCAGCACTCGGGTTAACATCTGGAATAGTACCAACTCCACAGAAACCACTCTTTCTGCCCTTTCAAACCACTAGCATCTTTCTGTTTTTCAAAGATAACAACCATTATGACATCTCACGTTATTGGGTGGCTTTTGAAATATATGTAATTCCAACCTTATGGACTGAAAATCATGGAGATTTGCTATTTAAATACCCCTTCTGGAAAGGCCTCTTCCAACCACAGGAATGTGGGTGGCTGCCAGCCTCCAGCTGTGAGCCTTGCCTAGACTATCTCAGTCTTTGGACCAAGGCCATCCTATTTTTGAGATCCTTAGTCAATGACTAAGTCAGGTGGCAGCCGTTCTGCCACATGCTCTTCTTCCCAAGTAGTTACTGAGCAGCTGGTGGCATGACATATAGAATATGTCTCCAAAGCCATGTTGCACTGATTGCCAGTCTTCACGTCAGCGTTCCTACTGTGGACAACCCTTTGCTTCCTCCTGGCTTTCTATCTTTACCTCTTCTAGGTGTTAAGCCTCTTCCCAATAAACTACTGGTGTGTAGAATCATTTTTACAATTCTTATTTTGTTCAATATTATACGAGTCTCAAGTTCTAGGTCAGCCTGAACTATGTAGTGAGACTATTACAAACAAAAAGAAGCAACAACAAAATGAAATTAGATTTATATGATGAGCCCAATTTATTTGTTAAATATATTAAATTGTGAATATGTTCACCATCTTATACTCATATTAAGTTTGTTGCTGTCAAAAAAGAATATGGTGAACCCTGGAATCAGACCAGGAATATTTCTGTATTTATTTAATTTCAATGTTATGTTTGTCCATTTAGGTTTTATATTTACATTTAAATGCTAATATTTGATCATCAATTTCTATAAAATAACCTTTTAAAATATTGTAGAATTTTGGTGCATATAAAATTAAATCTGGAGAAATTATTAATTTTCAAATATATTATTTTTATTTCATTTTATTATGTTATATACATGAATGTGTTGCCTACAGGCAAGAAAGTGCACCTGTGTGCTGTAATGACTGTGGAGGTGAGAAGAGGGTGTCAGATCCACAGAAACTGGAGTTACAGACAGTTGTTAGACTCCATGTGGGTGCTGGAAATCAAACCCGGGTCCTCTACAAGAGCAGTCAGTGCTTTTAACTACTGAACCACCTCTCTAGCCCTAACAAATGATATTTTAACAATGTAGATTATTCCATCCAGGTCACAGCATTTGCCATCTGATAACTGAGTCGTCAATTATTTCTCGTAGAATGTTTATTATGTGATAAAACTGCTTGTGTCATTTTTGAATTTTATTTTAAATATTTACAGGCAACTTAGTGATATTATAAAATGTATTTTTAAGTTTATAGGTGTTGGAGAGATGGTTTAGTGAGTAAAGTGCTTGCTGTACAAGCATGAATTTGGTTCCAAAACTACCATGAAAAATCTGGACACAGAATGTGTCAGGAATCCTACTACTGAGAAGCAAGAGGACAGAGAGAAGCTGGTCTCACTGTCTAACCAGTGTATCTGAATTGATGAGATGCAGGGTCTCAAAAACCATCAGAGAGCTCTAAAAGAAGACACATGATTGTAGCTCTCTGGAGTCCACAGGTGTATGCACAATTGAGCCTGCTTGCATAGCTGTGTATGTGCGTGCACGCACACACACACCCACGTCATATACTTATACACACAAAATTAATTTCCAGTTATTTACTGTGTGCAGAAAGGAAAGACTTATTTTCTCAATATAATTCTTATATATTTTGTAATTTATTTAAAAACATTTTATTAATTATTTTTATTTTATGTCTATGAGCATATTGCCTACTTGTACATAGGTGCATCCATGTCATGCAGTGCCCAAAAAGGTGAGAAGGGGTCATCAAATCCCCTAGAACTGAAGTTATGGACAGTTGCTAGTTGCTATGTGGATGCTGGGAATTGAACTTAGTCCTCTGCAAGAGCAGCCAGTGCTCTTAAGCACTGAGCCATCTCTCTAACCTCAATTCTTATCATTTAATATCTTATTATACTTATTATTTCTAATTTTCAAGGGGAAAATTTTCATAAGATAAACAATAATATGAGATTTTTAGAAAAAAATCTTCCTTTTTAGAAAAATATTTCTTGGGTCTGGAGAGATGGCTTGGCAGTTAAGAACACTAGCTGCTCTTACAGAGGACCTGACTTCAGTTCCCAGCATGGCAATGTTAGCCAACAGCTACCCAAATTTCAGTTTCAAAGGATCCAGTGCCCTGTTCTCATCTCTGTTTTCACTGCATGCATGGGTGTAAGTGCAAACATGCACACAAAACGCTTACACACAGAAAAATATTATTTCATTCAGACATTTTATCGACTTGAGAATTTCACGCAGTGCATTTCGATCATGTTTAGACCCATTCCCCATCCTCCCCACCCCCTCACCACCGCCTCTGCCAACTTCATTTGCTCTGTTTCTCTCTTTTCCTCTCTTTCTTTTTCATTAAGGCCTTTGAAGTCTAATTTATGTTTCCCAACTGGTGAAGGCCCGTCCCATGGAATCTGGCCAACCTTTCAGGTGACACACAAGTAAGGAAAACTGACGCTCTCTCCCAGCAGGTATCAATTACTAATAAGTCCTCGGCTAGCCTGGGGTTTCTGGCCTATCTCCCAGATCCATACTGTGTTGTTTCCTGTCTTGGGTTTGTACAGGTCTTGAGACTTCTCTCAAAAGTGCCAGGGGTTCATGTGTACAACTATCCTGTGGTGTCCAGACAACATGGCTTCCTTGCATTCATCTACCACCTCTGGTTCTTCAATCTTGCTGTCTCCTCTTCTGCAGTAATCCCTCTGGTCTCTCAACTCTCACCAAAGAAGCTTTTCTTGCAGCAGATTTTACTTACAGATTTTGTGAATGCCATCTAATAGGGCAAATTAGTTTCTTTTTTAGTTCCACAATGATGAAACATATGTTAATTGATGTCTGTTATTTTAAATACTTTATTTCCATGTCTTGACATAATCATATTGTTTTTCTCAATACTCTGTTAATGTTTTAATCAATTTTGACTTTCTAATGCTATGCAAACCCTAAATTCTTAACGTTTTTACTAATGTGTTAAGTATCCTTCAAAGGTCCATGAATAAAGGTTTGTTACCACTTGTGGTGTTATAGTGAGATAATGGAACCTTTACAAAGCATGGCCTTGTAGAAGGAAGTTAGGTCATTGGGGACTCTGCTTGTAAGAGATATCGGAACCCATTCTTCTCCCCCTGTACAGCTCTCCTAACTAGACAGACCTCATCTGCCATGTACACTGCCATCAAGTACTCTGCAACAAGGCAAATAATCATAGACTGACACATTTCAAACAATGACTAAATAGATATATCAAAGGCAAACTGACTAACACATTTAGGCAAATACCTGTTTATTATGTGATACAAATATTTCTTGATTCTATCAGTTGATATTTTGTAGGGATTTTCAGAATCCATGCTACCATAATAAAACCACATTGAATGGGTGGTTTGAGGAACAAATATTAATTTTCTTATAGTAGCTGCACCTGGAATCATGGGATTAGGGTATTAGTGAACATGGTCTTTTCTACCATCTTTTCTTTTTATCATGTTATCAGGAAACATCCAGTGATGACAGACCCGTTGAAGAGAGAATACAAACTGTCTAGTGTGTCCTTTCTGATGGGCTCCTTCTTAAACCTCATCTAGCACAAAGACAAAAATTTTCTAAATATCACCATCACAACAGGAGTCAGAGCTTCAACTGAAAATTTTGAGGAGACAAAAACATCCAATTTATGACAATAGTTGTGGCTCTTTCATGAGCTGAGCAGTACACATTTTCTGGCCAGGTAATGCCTTTGTCAGATTTTCACATAGTGTTTGTACAGACCTCAAGAATGAAGGCATCTTTCGATCCTTCTACTTGTATAAAATAACATCATTTCTTTTACTAAATGTATTATGATAATTTGAACTTATTTCTTTCTAAAACATTTTCTAGAATTTACCAGTGAAGTCATCTGGACTTGGAGTTATTGTTTTGAAATGGTTAAATTAAAATTACTTTTCTTTTAAAAACTGAGCCAATCTATAATATCCTATATCATTTTTAAAAATTTGAGTCTTAAGAACATTAATTTCATAAAAATTTCAAATGCATTGTCAAATTTTTCTCATAATTGCCTGTCTGTACCAACTGAATGCACTTGCCTTACACAGTATTTTTATGTTGGTTATTTGAAATTCTGTTTTAATTTTGACCTGACTTTAGGGCATTTTGCACACTTATTATTTTCCTAAAAGAATATTTTCATTTATCTCCCAATTCTTTAACTTAATTTGTTTCTAAATTGATTTTAAATCATTCATCTTACTAATTTCTGTTGGTATATTTTGGGCTTTTCAATTCCATATGAATCTTTTAAAATGTGTTATGTGTCTAAATTTTCTTGAATATAATAATCCTAGGTATTTCGACATCTGTACATAATCATCTGACTAGTTTTGAGTTCTGTACATGACAATGATTCTGAGGTTAGCTGTTTAACTCTTTCACGTATACTGTCTCCTTATTGGCCATACATTTTATGAACATGGCTCTGAAATCCGTAAGCTGAGGATATAAGTCTTTTGTAATCTGAAACACTGATATTAAATCTAATATAAACACATTTATGAGTTGCTTCCATAATACAGCATAAACATGTGTTCAAAACTTAGTCACTAAGGAAGTATTCCTTTCTCTGACTATTAAGTTGTAACTTAACTGATATATGTCTCTTAAAGCTTCAGGTGATCAAAACATAGATTTACAGGTATGGAGCTTGTGTCTCAATTCAAGTTCAAGAACCATGCTGGAAATATCTCTTCTTCTTGTGGTATCCCAGGCATCATAGAGTGTCCTCAGAAGCCATGTTTTACCCATAAAGGCCTCATTTGAGAACTTTCAAATCTTTTTTTTTTTTTTTTTTTTGCCTACATTCTATGATTCAAAGCAAATCGAAAACCATATGGAAGTTCGCCAGCCTGAAAAGTATATCTGACCATAAAATGGAGACACTTAGGGGCCAAAGAGCTGCCTCGACAGCTAAGATCGCTTGTTCTTCCTGAGGACCTGACTTTGAGCCTCAACACCACTAATGGACAGCTCACAATTGCCTGTAATCCCAGCTCCACTGCATCTGATGACTGCTTTTGGCTTTGCAGATACTGGTACATATGTATCATATATACACATAAATATACACATGTACACATAACAATATTTATAAAGGGAGACAGTTTGAAAATTAAAACACAATACACGAAGGAAAGGAGAAATTGAGAATAAGGACACCGTCTCTTCTAGTCTGCATATCTTTGCTATAATTCTGAATGCCTGAAGTCTTTTAGGGAACCCATGTGGCATCTCTTGTGCAGTGTTTGGCACTGCTGTTTTTCTAGTATTTCTCACTACTTTAAAGGAACTGTGCACATCTTTGGCCAGAAATAACTGATGTAACCCATCCCATCCCATAGTAGCTTCTGCAGTGTTTATATTGAATAATGGAAATTTTTGTGAGTTGTAGAACGCTTACTAAAATGAAAATTATCCCTAATTCTAGGGAAGGGGTAATACTGATTTGGGAAGCACAGAGAACATTTAGTAGTCTAATTCTCATTCATATTCACATTTACCTAAAGAGGGAAACTCATAGAAGCACACTTTTATAACTTGACTATACATGCATCAGGAAAAAGATAAGGGAGTTAATTGTGTGCCAAGCAAACAGACTGATAGAAGAATGAGCCTGAGTCTGAACTCTGGGTGCTGAAATAAAAGTCAGGAGGGGGTGCAATGCCCGGAGTGGTTCAAGGAGAGGATTCAAGAGTCGGAATGAGCAAACAGGAAGAACATGCTACTGACTTTCCTAGAGCTTATTTATTCCTCAGCTAAAAATATGGCAGTGGGGCTCCAAGTGAATAAAGCCTCCTCGATTGGGTGCTTGGAGAGGTACAGCTGTCTAAAAGGGAACGAAGTACTTTTTATTTAAAGATTAAAAGAAAAAAAAATCAGAGCCTATTCCCTTCTGAATTCTTTCTAGGAATGTCTAACTTCTCACAGAAGAGTAGTTTATTTGTATTCAGATGGAGCACTAAAATGTCCTCAGGTCCATCCTCAGACCTTTCTGTTTAAGAATTCCTCTTTGGAGATCAAAGATAGAATAATGCCTTTCCTGCCTTTGGTGGGAAACAGGCTATCACTTTGTCAGACAAAGAACCAAATCAGCAAATCCCTCCAGACATCTGCCTTCTCATCCTGATGAACTTTGGCTTTGAGGATGAAGGGGACGTGGGCAGCGGCAAAGACAGAGCTCTGGCAAAATTTCTGCTCAGCCTTGTCAATCATACTTCCGTGCATTTAGAGCTATCATTTAAACAGACTAATACAAATGCAGCAAGAATTTACAGACTGTTTTGATATTTTGTAGACAGTGAATGAAGATGTTAAATCTGCTACACAGATGCTACATGCACTTTTCTCCTCAGAATATAGAAAGGGCATACTCACAGAACCATGCCATGTACAAATTCATACTTCCTTCATGAACCTTCAATATGTCAGCTATTTTTTGATGACACAATGTCCATCACTTAAGAGTAAGCACTCCATGTAACAATAAACCAATGTAACTATTGGATTCCTGACTTTGAGTTTACTTTGAGTTGCTTATTTAACAAGGTTGAGAAAATGTTGACGATGTTGGGTTGGTTTTAAGTAACCTTAGTCATTTAATTATTACTTTTTTTACAAAAAACATTTGACAGTGTAAAGCTTATTAATATTTCTATGTGTGAGTCTCAGAGACTAGAAGGGAAGTGCCAGAAAATAACTTTGGAGATAGAACAACACTTTCATCGATTAATTTTTTTTTTCAGATGTGGAAGCAAGCTACATTATAATTTTCTGCATGTGGAGAATTACCTTGCTTTTTAGATTGTCTTTTTTTGCTTTTTTCATGCAAGAATAGCACACTGCCAAAACATCATTTTGTATTTAAGAACAGTAAATCGTAATCCGAGAAAAAAGACCTAGTGCAAACATATGAGACCAAGAAGTACCAGGCATTAACAGGAGAAGTAGATGGAGTGGAATAATTAGAGTAGGCTGGTAATTAAAGGCTTCTGAGGACCAAAGGAAAGAGAAATGCATGTTGGTGCTGGGTACAAGGCCTATCTGCAATCACATGACATCACAAAGAAAGAAAGAGCTGAAATCAAAGCTGACAGAGAGGGGCTGGTCCTAAGCAACCGTCCATGCAAACAGTGCTTGGTTCTGACCCTTTGAGTTGTGTGAGAGCAAAGCAAAATGCCTGTTCAACTCAAGGTTCTGTTAAATGTCACATAGAAGCTTTTGATGTCTTAAAATATAAAAATATTTATCACCATAAATACATTTATAAAGCCAGCATTTGAAATCCACAGCAAGAGGAATTTGAGTTTGAGGTCAGTAAGAGCTATATACTGAGTCAAAAAGTTAATTAAAAAATAATAAAGTCTCTATCTTATATCATTTGGTTTGTTTTTGCTCATTTGGTTTGCTCTGTTACCACTGGGGAGGAGTACCTCAGTCCTCCCCTCCCCAAGGTCTATCACATACTCGAACACTGAATGATATCCTGGCTGTACTGATCACTCTATATATTTCCTAATATTAAAACAAATGTGTCTGTAGTCTCATATCCCATTAGAAACATTCAGAATGGAATGCTACTTTTTCTATATAGCAGGCCAGGGACCACTGTAGTCATTCCATTTATCTGCAGAAGTTACTCAGTCTGCAGATCACTGTTCAGAGATCTGTTAGAATATATTATGAAAAATCTATTTCACTTTATTTTTATTACATTTCTTGATGGTGAATCCATGGCCTTATGCGTGATTAGTATATACTCAACCACTGGTCACCCTCACTCAGAAACCTGTTCTAAACCACAATGCTTGAAAACACAAAATCCATTTTTTCCCATAACATTTTGTTGTTATTGTTAGATAATTTTATATACAAATTTATAGTTGAATTTTTAAATCTCATAAAATATGTTTTGATCATATTTAGACCGTCTTCCCCTATTTGCATCCCTTTTATACACGCCTGTCCATTTTCATGCATGCTATCACATATATTTAGACTTATTGAGCCATATTTGTGTCCCCAAATATGCTTTGGTGTATGTCTATCCCTTGGAGCCTGGTTAACTATCTAAGATCACAAACTTAAAGAAAATTAGTAGTTATTGATTGGAAGTAACTCCTCAGCTGATGTTGGGAATTCTTTCCCACTACTTGTATGCTGGGATTTTGTGTGGCCTGAGCTTTCATGGATCTTGTACACGCTGTTACCATTGCATTGAGTTCATAAGAGTAACTTCCCAGAAAACAGTGAAAGCTCCAGATAATTTACTCACATTCAGAATGAACACTTGCTCAAGATTATGTTCTTTTTTAAACCTTCATTCTTAACCAATTATCACATATACTCACTCCTTATGGTAATATTCAAGAACTATCATAGTATAGGGAAACAATGGTTTGGGAATTAATATTTTTGCATGAAAAATGTGAGAGATTGGAGTATAGCAATAATAACATAATAGATTATCATTACAGATTGGCCCAGAAAAGTCTTGTATCTCTAAACTTTCCTGACACTCTTTATATCAAAAAGTGAAGTCTGATAATCCTGACTAGTCTGTTATTCAGGCATTACCATGAACAGCTCCCTCATTAAACCTCTAAAGCATGCTAAATCAGATAAAAATCCAATCAACCTGTTTATGGTGCTAAAAGGAATTATATCTGACACCATCAAATTCATGTTGTTTAGAAATAATTTATTCATATATTTAAATTATGATAATTTAGCAATAAAATATGTACTATTTTCTAATTTACATAGTAAATTAGACCTAGCAAGTAATTTGAATAGCCAATTTTGATTTATTTACATGTGCACATAAACTCTAAGCCACCATAGATTATGATACAACTCTATTGTTATGTAAAGAGTGAAAATTAGTTAATATGGAATACCAATCACTTCCAAGAAATTCAGTTTGTTAGGGTGCGTATGACATCTCTTCAAGATATATGAGTACAGGCTGTGTGTTGTTTAACATGTTTTCAATTAAATCAAGGTTGGCACAGAGATCCTCATTGATGTCATATTTAAAACGTCAGGTGTATCCTAAATATCACTGACTCATTCACTTTCAGGGTCTGGCAAGTAGATAGGTAAATGATAGATGTTGATGATGATGATGATGATGATTATGACAGATAGATAGATCGATAGATAGATGAAAGACAGAGGTATATGATTGATAGATTACAGATAGATAGATGATAGATAGGTAAACTGATTCATTGCTTGCTTAATTGATTGATTGGTTGTTTAATTGATTGACTGATTGATTGATGATAAATGAAAAATAGATGATAGACAGCTACACAGATAGCAGATGGATTTGTAAGCTGTTAGGACATTTAATTCCTCCAGCACGGCACTTTGAGAAAACGCGCAGGTTCTGGGAAATATCAGCCTTGCTCTGGGTGCTGACTATCTCACTTCCTAGAGATGTTGCTTTAGCCTATTATCCTTTCTAAGCCTCAATTTTTCTATCTTTAAGGCAGAGTAGTTGGAAGGATTATGTGGTAAATTTCACTTACAAGATAAGCATTGTGTCTGGCACTCTTCACACTTCCAGTGGTGCCTGTCTTGTTATAAATGATGCTTATCGCCTGATGTAGTTCTATTGAGAGCATCTCTCATCCTTCCCAAGAAGGGGTTGATTATTTTTAATACTTATTCTTAATTCATCCAGAATGAGTCTGCTAAACAACAGCAGCTCTGAACCAGTGGAACTGCTCTACAGAGCAATAAAAATAGAGGATATCCCAACAATATAAAACTTGAGTATCAGCTAAACAACAATATATATTTAGTATAAATATACTCTATGATTTATCTGGCTGCCCTAGTCTAATGGCTGCTCCAACCTGCTATGGGAGCCTGTGTTTGTTTTCATTGTGAGGACTTGAATAGGTCAGAAGGAGACTGTTAAAATTGAGCTTGCTTATGTAAAATAAGTGATGTTTTATATTTGGAATATAAACAAACTGTGAGTATAAAATTATTAGAAATAGAAAATATATCATGAAATGTAACAATGCTGTATGCCACCCTTACTGAAAAGTAAAAAAATAGAAAAGGAAGACAGCTTTATAACATACTGTAGGCTAAGAAATAAAAAAAAACATGTTTAAACTGCCACAGAAAGCCTGAGTACAAATATGATCAAATTTTAAAGGCATTATTCAAAAATGAAGCAAAAAAGACTTTTTAGAATAAATAAAAACTGGGACAAGTTATGAACTCTAGACTTGACATAAAAGGAATGCTAAATGGAGTCTGTGAAGCTGAATTTTAAAAAATGCAAAAGCTCCATGAAGATCTATAGAAGGGAAAGATCTCTGGAGAAGGTGAACACACAGGCAAATTCAGGATGTGGCAATGGTGTCGGGCTGGGTCACAACTGCTTCTCATTGCTGAACCAGCAGAGAGTAAACAACAGAGGTATAAAATAACTACAACTTTACACATATCACAGCTCTGTCTATACTGTGTTCTAAAGGAATTATAAGAATACTTAATATCTTCTGGAAGGTGTGACATAGAGACATCAAAGTGTAGAGTTTTAGAATGCAACTAAAATTATCCTCAGCATCAATGGGTTTTCATGACAGCAAGATGTTTCCTGTAAGTGTTATGGACACTAACAAGAAAACCACCATAGAAGTATTCTGAAGGAAATATCTATACAAGAGAAATAAATTAATAAGAAATATCAAAGTATGCCATTATGTACAAATCAATGAACATGAAGTCAACAAGAAAAGGTCAAAATGACTATAAAACAAATAGAAATATAGAAAAACATGAGCAAAACAGTGTCTCTATTAGAAGTCACTTTAAGCCTAAAGTAGTAAAGCTTTCTAACCAAAGTCATAGAGTGGCTAAAAAAAGTTACCAAATATAAGATCGAATGCAGGAATACCAATCATGTGAACCAAGAAGATTCATTAGAATTAAGAATGTACAAAGGCTGAAATAACATAATAGATGAAGACAGTCCATAAATGTCAATCCAAATTGATCACTTGTATCCAGAATCACATGAGAAAACACAAATAAACTAAATCACAAATTCTCAAAAAAACCCTCAAATGGCACAAGTGGATACATAAGAGACAATATGAACACACCAAAACATCAAAATTATATATTTATATGTAAATATATATATACATATATATATGTAAACATCAGAATATCCAAATGCACAAACCAAACATTTCAAAACTGCTGGAAGAAGCAGATAGCAGCAGAGTCTAGTGCCCATTGTGTGGCTGTCTGGAGGATATGTGACAGGACACCACCAGGCAGAAGAAATTATGCCAGGCAAATCTGGGTGAGTGAACCACCAAGCCCATGAGTTACTTCCAGGATGATGTAGAGGCAGCTGTACCTCTGGAAAGCGGGTACCAGCAGATGTGACTATTCACAAAAGCTGTGTCACTGGGCGACTTAAAGCGATTCAGCTGCTTAAAGCGATTCAGCTGCTTGGACTTTCTCTTCTTCCCACCGACTGTTACTGCTAGTATGACCTTTCATTGGACCTTGTGGATACTGTAAGATCCAGGATCTTCCTGAGACTTGTTCATTTTGTTTACTTCAGGAACCTGGTAAGTTTTGTTTACTTCGTGAGTCTTAAGGAGTTTCACTTCTCTAAGAGGGGATGTTTCCTTTCAGAGAAATTGCTATGGAATAATACCTTAGTTTCAATAATGAATAGAACATCCAGGGAGCAGACCAATTAGACGGAAGGACTTGATAATACTGCAGAACCTAACAGATATATGCAGAGCACTATATCCAAAGGCAGCAAAATGTGCATGCTCCCCAAGCACACACAGGACATTCTCTAGCTTATTGTGTCACAGAAAATGACTTAAGAAAAATTTAAAAGCTTGAAATAATAGCAAATCTCATTTTACTACAACATGATGGACTAAAATCAATAGTAAAATAAATAGAAATTAAACAATATATTCTTTAGTAACTAATAGGTGAAGGATTACATTAGAAAATGTCTTCACAGAAATGAAAATCGAGCATGGCAGAACAAACATGCAAGTGCAGCAAAGGTTCTACTACGAAGAGCATTTATAGCAGTAAATGCTTATATTGAAAAGAATAATCAGAAAAGATGCCCTGATGCTCCAGCTAAGGGAACTAGAAAAATAAGTACAGACTAAACCCAAATTAGACAGAATAAAATAAGGATCAGAGAAGAAAGAAATGAAATGGAAAGTCGAAAAAACAAGTAGATATTATCAATGCAACTGCAAGTCAATTTCTAGTACAGATAAAAAAATTAAAAAAATATGTTTAGACTTTAGAAAGAAAAAAAATAGAAATAATTAAAACTCAGGAAAATATGTTGGAACTCCTGCTGTGAAATTAAAAGTTGTTATGAGATTTTTAGGGAAAAAAATCCACGAAAACATTTAAATAACTTAGAAGAAATCGGTAAGTCCTAGAAATACAGACGCTGCTTTCTATGAATCATAAAGAAAGAGAAAATGTTGACAAACTAGTAAGAGTTCTGCTCTGCTGATGATGACTATGATAAACTTGGTAGGAAAGAGTTTATTTCAGCTTACAGGTTACAGCCCATCACCGATGAATGTCCAGGTGGGAACCTGGAAGCAGGCACTGAAACATCATCAACCAGGAGTGGTACAGAGACTACAGAGGGCACTGCGTACTGGCTGGCTTCCCCTGGCGGGCTCCGCCATTTTTCTTTTTTTTTCTTCTTTTTATTGATTTTCTTTTGTGGATTTCATACAACACATCTTAGTCATTTTTAACCCTACTCTTTATCTGCATCCCCATAGCCCACCCAGGACTCCATGCATTTTGTTTGTGTTCCCAGATAGCCCTAGGTGTGAGTTCAGCCACTGGAACCTATTCAGCCTATCTAGTGTCAGTCCCTTAAAGATCAGCTCTCCCTCACCCAGCAGGATTAGTTGTCAATAGTCCCTCCCCAAAGTTGTGGCCTCCTGCCCATTTTCCAAGTTCTATGCTGGTTCTTGTCTGATTGACTTTACATGGGTCTTGTGGATGCTGTCACCATTGCTGTAAATTCACATGAGCAAAGTCCCAGAAGCCATTACAATTTTGTTTCATAATGTTCACACTCCCTCCTCTGGCTTTTATAATCTTTCCTTCTCCTCTTCTGCAATGACCCCTGAACCCTCTGTTGGTGAAATTTAATATGGGAGTCCTGTCCAGGGATCCACACTCTATAGTCTCTTATCCTTCATACTTTGGTCAGTTGTGTTCATTGTCCTCTGCTGCATGCGGAAGCTATGCTGATGAGAGGAGAGATGCATTAATATTCTCTCTACCCCTTGTTCCGGTGTGTTCCTTGTGACTTAAGTGTAGATGTGTCATGTAGGGTGGAGCATCTCACAGACACTTATTCTCTGTGTCTGTCTAGCTGTGGAACTCTGTATACTCTCTGTTTGTTACAAAAGAAGATTCTTGGCTGAGTGGTGACGGGCACACTTGTCTGTAAATATAAGGATCCCTATCCAGGATATAGTAAGAAATTAAGTTTGTCTAGGGATATCACAGACTTTTACCACAGTGTTTTCTCTAAGATCTATGACCTCTCCAGCAATGTATATTTGGTTATGTGTCATACATGAATTCCTTCCCATTAAGTGGGATTTACTTCCAATTAGGTAGCTTTTGATTACACCCAAGACAGAAGTGTCACTACTGCATCAATATGGTTTGCTGTGTCAGTATTATTGTGATTATTAGGTTTTAAAGCTGAGGTTGGACCATTGATTGCTTTTTTTCTTCCTCTTAGCAGCTTTCACAGTATCCTCCAAGATTATGAGAGCTTGTCTTCAGGGAGGAAGCTCGCAGGTCAGTTCCAATTCCATTGCACCAAGTCCTGTGTTCTAAATATGTTCTGTCTTCAGCAATAGGATTTTACATTCAAGTTCTCAGAGGCCATCAAGAGCTGTGGCAATGCCCTCAGTAATTTTACGACTCTCTTGCATTACCCTGACCAACAATTTGAAGAGAGGTTTGTCGTGTTATTAGCCTTCATGTCTACACATGTTCTCATGTGTAGATATTATATATTTATTTTTCAGTAAGCCTTTGAACTAATACATTTCTCTCTAAACATTATCGCTCCTCTCTCTCCCTAAATAACCCTTCCTCCTCCCTCCCAGGTAAAGTGCCCTGGTTTTGCTTATTTCCCCATTTATAATATTTATCTCCTTGATCCTACCTCTCTTGAGATCCTTCTTCTCTTTACGTCCATGATTGCTTGTAAGCCTCTCTTTCCCTTTCTGTCTAAATAACCCTGTTTTACCCTCTTCCCCCTTGGTAAAACCTATCTCCTGCTTTCTCCAGGTTCTGTCTTTCTCTTTACCTCCATGGTTTCTTTCCATTTTCCCAGATCCTGCAGTTACATCATGATATCTACTCACCTAGAAGGTTTTGGTACTAAGATCCACAAATGAGGGAGAACATACATAGTTTACCTTTCTGAGTCTGTGTTACTTCACTTCCTATAACAATTTCTAGTTCCATCCATTTACCTACAAATTTCATACGTTCATCTTTCTTTATACAGGGCAGGGTCATGTGCCCAAGGGTGGCAGCATCCACAGTGGGCTTATCCCTCCTATATTAAATAACAATTGAGAAAATGTCCCAAAGAAATAGCCACAGGCTAATCTGATGGAAGACATTTTTCAATTGAAGTTCTCTCTCTTCTCAGAGTATTTCTGTCAAGTTGACAACTGAAGCTAACTATGATATTAAGTAGAGAGATTAGATCCATTAACAAATACTTCCCAAGGCCCCCCCATGACTAAAACAAAGTCCAGGAGATGGAGTTGCTAGAGAATGCTTCTGAACATCTTGCAAAGGAATAGAATTAATCCTTTCCAAAAATTCTTACTATTCATCAAGTGATTGACACTAGTCTCCTCCCAGGTCCTGGCAGTGATGAACATGGATGAGCAGGTATTTCGGTAGCAGGGTATAGTCTTTGGGATATATACCCAAGAGCCACCACTGAGCCACGTGGTAGATCAAGTTCAAGCTCTTCGAGGAATCTCCACACTGATTTCCAGGGTGGCCACACCGGTGCGCACTCCCACCAGCATTTGTCATTGTTATTTGGAAGCATTCCCCATTCACATCCTTGCCAGCATTTGTCATTGTTATTTGGAACCCTGTTATTCTGAGGGGATAAAATGAAACCTAAAAATGGTTTTAATCTTCATTTCCCTGAGGACTAAAGATGTCAAACATTCTAAAAAATACTTCTCAGGAGTGTGAGAGATGGCTCGGCAGTCAAGTGTACTGCCTGTTCTGACAGAGGACCTGGGTTCAGTTCTGGAAGACATATGGTGGCTAACAACCAGCCATAGCTCCAGGTCTAGGATATCAGATGCCCCCTTCTGACCTTAGGAAGCACTGCATGATATGACATAGATGTACTTACATGCATGAACAAAATATACTCATAAACATAAAATTTTAAAAATACGTATTTTTTAAAAATAAAAAAGTACTTCTCAGCTACTTGTGTTATATTTTTCCAGAATTTCCTGTTCAGCTTCTTGCTCCACTTTGTATTTGGGGTGTTTGATTTGTGATGTTTAGTTTCTTGAGTTCTTTTTATAATCTAGATACTAACCCTCTGTCAGTGGTATAACTGGTAAACATTTTTTTCCCATTTTATAAGCTGGTTCTGCACTCAAATGATGTTGTTCTTTGATGTACAGAAGCTTGTTGCTGCATATACATAATGGAATATTATTCAGCTCTTTAAAAAATGAAATTTGCACATAAATTGATGGAACAGGAAACAATCAACAGGAATGAAGTAAGCCAGACTTAGAAAGACAAATGTCATATGTTCTTTCTCTTAGCTGAATGCTAGCTTTAAAATCTTGGAGACACATATTTTAATTTAAAACTTCAGAAAAGACAAGAAACTTATAAATGGCCATATATAGGTAGGGAGGCCTGGAGAAGTCGTAGAATCCAGTGCTGTTTAGGGGGAAAGCCACATGGACAAGGACTGTAGACATTTTTCCAATGACAATATGAAGTCATCAGCAGGTGTATTAAAAAATACTCAATGTCACTTATTATTAGGGGTACTAACATCAACATTGTCAGTGGTGGCTGCCCTAGGGGTACTGGCTCACCCTGCAATTAACAGCTTAAGGAAATTTGTAGCCTTTTGGGGGTCTTCTACTCAATTAAAACCTTATTCTTGAATTTGTTGGATAAAGGAATTTCAGAGTGAGCCAGTATGAAGCAAAACTGGAGTTTATCAGAAAAGATTTTAATATATACTTTAAGTATGAGTAGTAAAGAAGTGTTTGAGGAGAAAATAAGTTACACATGAGTGTGAATGTAGGTTTCTCAGAGTCCGACCTTATTATCTTACAAATATACCACTTTATGGATTCAGAAGCTATTATCTCAAAGGATTGCTAAGGAACCAAAATGAGATCATAGGGTAGTTTCTATGTATTGGATAGGATTTTAATTGATAAGGTAGAACCCTTGGTCACAAGAATCATGGGAGGAATTAAGATTCTTTTATTCTAAACAAAGTTTTGGTCCTGCTTGTGAAATTCCTAAAAATTATCTGGGAAAGGAATTGTTGAAGGTCTTATACTTTTAGGTCATAAGCATGGTTGATTATTATTTTTTAAATTTCTTTTAAAATGTAATATTTTCTCAATTTCAGAAAACTCCATAGTAAATGTGAGTAATTGTGCTGGAATTAATGACTCTCATCTGTCAAGAGGTGTCAAGCAGACTCCCAGAAGAGGTGGCCTTTGTCTCACCATGTCGCCATAAAATGTGCTGTCATTCCAACCTCAAAGACCACAGTGAAATTTTCTAGAAACAGGTCTTGGGTAACAAAGAAACAGAACACCATTCCAATTAATATGCCTCGACAAGGTAAAACTTTGCTTCTGATCAGAAACAGTGCACAGCTCACAATAGGGGAGAGGCAAGGACACTGAGCAGGACATTTCATAAATCTTTATCCTAATATAAGAGCACTGTATCTTTTATCTATTGACTAAGGTCCTACCTTACAATCTTTTACAACTGACTATTCTTGAAAGAGTTTTCACAATGGAAATGAAGAAAAGAGTTAAGGACTGGACCAAAAGTCAGTCTTTTCAAGCCATCAAATCCATCAAGTTCCAAAAAGGCATCAGGGACTTTGAGTAAACAAAATTTTTACAAGTTGGGAGACATGAAAATATTTGAATTCCTTCTTAGAAATGATAGTTTCACAATGTTTGACAAAAAGACTGATATTTAATATTTCTTATAGACATTATTTCACACCCATTAGAATAGGCACTAACTAAAACAGTGGAGAAATTTTTGTTGAAGATGTGATGAAAGTACTATGATTGTGCACTGCTGGCAGAAAAACAAAATGGTACAGTCAGATGGAACCAAAATATGAGCTCACAACTCCACTTCAATATATCCAGAAGTGCTGGAAACAGGATTTTGAAGTGATCTCTATACCATGCTCACTGAATCATTACCACATTATCTAAGAATCAGAAACAAGCTACATCAAAGGATAAAAAACTGTAGCATATGCCCGCAATGGAACACTGTTCAGCTTAAAGACAGAAGGGAATATTGTCATGGGCTTCAACACTGATGAGCTTTGAGATTATTATGCTAAGTGAAAGCAGCCAGTCACAAAAGAAACATTTCTTGATCCTGTTTAGAAGAGGTATCTAACATAATCAAATTCATAAAAGCATATGATGATTTCTAACAGGTGGGAGGAATGGGAAATGGGATTGGCTTTTCAATGACTAGAAAGTGACAGCCAATAAGATGAAAAGCTTCCAGCAATCTACAGTTCTCCTATGTAACTGTAATCTTATGCTAAATATCTGGTGAGAGCAGAAATGATTCAAAGAGATACTGGTGCTCTTTTCTTGGCTATCAGACCAGCAGTTTCTGTTTTTCACACAGGAATCCTAACTTGAAGGACTCTAAAGAAAAAATGAAAAAGGCTTCTATCCTGTTCCTATCAAAAGGATAACCTAGATCTAGAGAATATTGATAGTCCCTAAACCAGGAGGATATTAATGTCCTGCTAAACCCATGTTCCTTATCCTGAACTTAAATATAATACTGTCTCACCATAGTATAATCGCAATGAGGCCATTACATTTTGTTCCCTTACACCTGGGAAAGGATGAGTTAATGTTTAGAAGACTCAAGCATTTCAGACCCTAAACAGAAAAGGAAAGGAACAGAGCAAGAATACACTCTGCACACCCTCCCATGGCCAGGTGGTGAGGGGGAGGCTTGGGGAGAGGACTTGGAGGCAGCCTGACTAAAGCCACATTGTCTAGATCATTGACCAAGCATTGAAATGGATCACCCTATGGAAGGCCTCTCTATCTTTGTCAATGCACTCCCCACATCCACTTCCAGGACAATTTTCCCTTTCCCACCAGGGCTCCTGACCTCCTGCCAGGGTTCTTCTCCCGCAGTGTGTTTCCCGTTTCAACAATGAATGTTTAGTTTCAACTACTGAATTTTCAGTTTACCAAAATCCCATGTCCGTCTCTGTCCTTTGATTCTGAAAATCCTAGTACTAGGTCAAGGGTTCCCCTTGGCTTGGTCTATCTCCTGACCCAAATGGCAAAAAACTCTGCTTCAGTGTCTGTTGAGGCTTTGACTATAGTTGTAAAGGGAATCTTGAAGGTCATGGAGCTATTTGCTTCTTTCTCTCACTTTTTCCACTTAAATCTTCAGACTTCATGAGTACCAGTTCATACCTTTGCTATGCTGGGTAGCTATAGTTGTAACCTGACATACTGGACTCAGCGAAAGTCAATGGAGGCAAGGGAGACTGGCACAGCTGTGGCCATGTCTGTGGGGCATTTTCTTGACTGTTGAATGATGTGGGGAGGGCCCAGCCCCAGCCCACTGTAAGTGGTACCAGGTGGTCTTGGGTTATACAAGCA
This sequence comes from Eospalax fontanierii, assembly GCA_035773235.1. Classification (NCBI taxonomy): domain Eukaryota; kingdom Metazoa; phylum Chordata; class Mammalia; order Rodentia; family Spalacidae; genus Eospalax; species Eospalax fontanierii. The sequence goes on along the minus strand of CM069548.1, from coordinate 40,168,349 downwards.
AGTTGAGCACTGGCCAGGGGAGGAAGCCAGAAAGCAGCATTACTCCATGGTCTGTTCTTCACGTTCCTCCCCTGAGCTCCAACCCTGGCTTCCCCTGATGATGAACTATAAGCTGTAAGGTGAATTAAATCCTGTATTCCCCAGGTTGATTTTGGTCAGTGTCTCATCAAAACAATATAAAGAAACAAGGACAGGTGCCTCACTGACAGTCAATGGATTAAAATAGGTCAGTTGATGAGATCAGGAGGGATTGACTAAGCAGTATGTGAGAAAAAGACTCAAAGAGAAGCAACCAGTTTCTTTTCTGGTTAAAAGCCAAATGTGTTCCCAGGAGTCTTGATAGCCTTATCCAGAGGTCAAAAGGGACATGAAATTTGGAGGTTTTAATATATGATTTTATTCCTAAATGATTTTAGGGTTACCTCTTTGTTGGTGGTGGATATGTTAGAATACCAATAGTGACTATTAAGAAAAGAAAGTAAAAGAAAACCTCCTCTGGTCAAGGGAGTAGTCTCTTCAAGATGGAGACATAACATTCCATTTGGACAGGGTCACTGCCGGGCCAAGGCACCATTTCTGGAAAGGTGGGTTCACATTAAGCCATGCTAAAGAGATAGTTGATAGTATTTTAATGAGTGAATGTACTTTTCCTTCCCAGAATTCTACCCTGAGGCACATAGTTTACCAGGACACACAGCCACGCAGCTTTGTACATCTGTCAGCCTTTTTGAATTACTCAGAAAAGTGTGATTTTCGTCTTCTTCACCCTTTTTCTTTTCCCAGCATGCTTCCCCTGCACTGTGGGATTCCTTCCTCTTCCCCCCCCCTCCATGTGTGTGACATCAGTGCTGGCTTAAAAAGCATGTTTGTCTCTTCCCTTCTCTCCTCCATTATCCTCCAGGCAACTGTTGAGATTTGCACCTGGCCTGTCCTGCATTTTCCTTTAAACTCTAATAAAATTCTCCTTGATACTCCATTTGAGTCACTTCTTAAATTCTTTTATTAATGAAATTTAAATCCCCACTGTCAAGTGTTTTGAGGTCCTCCTGTCTTTGACTCCTAACCTCCCTTGGTATCTGTCTACTCTGTTGCTTGTGATGACAGAATTGAGTGACCCTACAAGCTGAAGAGTTCCTTTTGTTCTCCCCCCCGGAACAGTAAAGGGCTTGTTTCTTCTTTATATGAGTCTTCTTCACACTGTAAGGATTCATCTTTCTGTACCCCCTCACTCTGTGTCTTGGTCTGAAACTCAGTGCCTGCCCCACTTTTCTCCTCTAATGCCTTTGCTTCTACTTTAAATGATTTTCATAGCAGATAGAAGGAACAGTTGGAAGAACAGAGGACAGGCTGACAGAATTTATTACTGCAATTTTTCTTTTGAATCAGACTTCCTGATCAGAGAGATCCACGGGTATAAAGGGTTTGGGGTTATCCAAGATGGTACGTCCCTGTGGTAGTCTGAAAGACAATGTCTCCCATAGGTTCCAAGTATTTGAACACTTGGTCAGCTGGTAGCTCTGTCTTCGGATGGTCGTAGAACATTCAGGGAGTGTGGCCTTGCTAGAGGAATTATGTCATGGGTGTGGGCTTTGAGAGTTCATAGCTTTGTCCTATTTCCAGTTTCTCTCTGCATCCCACGTATGTTTAAAAATGTTAGCATTCCACTTTCTGCTCTGTCTGCCACCTGCCATGACTCCTAGCCATGACGGACTATAATCCTTTTGGAGCTGCATGACCAATAAACTCTTCCATCTATAAATTGCCTTAGTCATGGTGATTGATCACATCAACAGAAAGAAAAGAAACTAAAACTGTCCCCTTTTCCTCAGCTTCAGCCACTGAAGCCACTAGTCAGAAGTGCTTCCAAGCCACATCATTGCACAGGAGTGCTGCTTCCCTTTCTCCTCCCTCCTCTCCCACCATGTTGGAGAGATCCCTCAGACATCTAGGTTGTCTTTCCAGATGTATTCTCTCTTATACACTCATTTTGGAATGTCTTACAGAGACTTGAAAAACAACTAAACTATATCCCTTTTCTCTTAAAACATTTTCTACTCTGAACAACTTGTTTACTCCTTTATCCTAAGTCTACGTGACAGATTTTACTTTCTGTCCTTTGCCCTTACTAAGCCCCTTTAGGAAGAGCTTAACTTGACAGGAAATCATCTGATCAAATGTAATCATGTTGCACGTTCTTTAATTTTCTTATTGCAGTGTTCATATCTGGTTTTGAATAATTGTTTATATGTTCATCTTAATTTTTATTTATTGTCTTTTGAGACAGGGTCTCCCTTTAGTCCAAGTTGAAATGGGACTTGGTATGTAGATCGGGCTGACCGTGATATCATAGAAATCAACCTGCTTCTGCCTCCCAAGTGTTGGGATTAAAGGTATATGCTACCATGCCAGGATAATAAATGTTTATATGTCCTTTTGTTGACTGGCCAGCTGTCACATGTGTTCATGGTAATTGTTTTCATGGAAGTGTCTGCATTTCATTTTATATTCTTAAGAAAAATCAAAAAATAAAATATACATTCCCTTCATTCAAATAACTTTAAAATTTTTTGACTATTATTCTTGGTTATATGCCTAATTTTAAGATGTGTGCATGTATTTGCATGTATGCATGTATTTATGTGTGTAAAATATTTAAAGATGATTTTGAGTGATAATAAAAAGTTTTATACACTTAATCTTTATTTGTGTGTGTGTGTGTGTGTGTATGTGTGCAGTGTGAACATTTGTATTTATGAATATGGGAGCTTGGGTGTGTGGGTATGCATGCCAGTCAAACTGTTTTTCTTTTAAATCTTACCTGCCTTTGCTATTTGTCAACTTAAGCCTGGAACTGCACACACCTGGTATCAGTCCAAGAGTGGACTTTTGAAAACATCTCTGTATAGAAAAAACATACAGATCAGTCTTTTCTGTCCTCTGCTAGTCAGTAACTATTGACCCAGAAAAAGGCTCGAGACAGAACCTAAATTTATGTGACTGTTGTTCAATCTTGTATACAACCACCAAATATATACATATATAATAAAAAGGACACTGGCTCATAAAAATTCTGCTTTCTACTCTCTTCTAATCTGTTTTCCTGGTAGAACTCTAAAAAGCAATATAATTCTTAAGCATAGATTCACTTTAATGGTACCCATAACAATGCTATTGAAACTGTGTTAGTCTCTGATGTCATCCATCACAACCTCCTCTAACTTATTTTATAAATAGTTTAAATAACAAAAATGTCTTTCAGAAAGAGGAAACCATAAAAATCTTGAGTCCTATGACTCTTTCTTTGATGGAGCCTGTTCTGTCCTTATTCTCTACTTACCTTCTTGTACACTTCAGTAAACAGACAGGGCATTTCTTCCAGAATTCAACAAGCCCAACTCCTAAAGCTTCCACAAGTGAACAATGGACAATGGACAGTGAGTGAGCAATGAATGTTTCTGATATTAGCCTCTTACCCAAAAACCATCATGTGATTAACCACCATGATAGGGGGTCCCTGCCTTAGGCCAATGACACTCCAATTCAGCAGGAAGTAGCCAGAGCACCAGTTTGATGCCTACTAATCCCTTGGTGTATCCTCCTCTCCCCATCTCTTTTTCTAGAACATCAATCTTCTGTTTTTCTCTAATATAAACAGAAGCCTGGAAATGTTAGCATACCCAGGCCCTTCAGTTCTTATGCAGAGAATGGTGGGAAAGGGCTGTGAACACACTCAGACTCTCACAATACCACTTGGGGTCCAGAGTCAACTTAAGGTCACACCTTCCAGATAGCACATTAACCAAAATAGATTCCCCCACCCAGGAAAAAACCCAACATGCATATAGCATAATTTACACTTATTCCTCTGTCCTGTGACATAGATCACATATTAACTACACTTGCCTCCTTGTGGTTCAAGACCTAGTTTTTCCCTTAGAAATCTTTAAAATCAGTCATTTTGCTTTGTATGGTGCATTAAAACTTTCTTTGGATGCGCCCACACCCAACACCACATACCTACTATAAAATCTGCTTTAGAATTGAAAGAACTTTTGCCTATAAAATAATATTCTTAGCAGCAAATTTTTCTCAAATCTCAATTCTTTTCCGTGTCCCCCCAAGTCAAATCTTAAACTGGCTCTTTTGTGGCTGAATTAGCTGTGTTCTAGTCATTGCTTTGTGGCTTTCTATGAACCTTAAGATAGCCACTGGCACAATGGAGAGGAAATCAAACTTCTTCCCCACCCTTGACTTGGTGCTGATATCAGACCGTACCTTGTCCTAAGACACTACACTGGGTAGACACTGTGATGGTGATGGCCCCACTGACCTGTCATCTGACTGTCTGGCATGTGCATTAAGGGACTTAGATGCAGAGATCTCCCAAATGTCCCAGTATTTCAGCTTGGCTTTGTCCCTGCTGTTGACAGAGCCTGCTTGTGTTGCCGTCTGCCCATCTTCCTGTTCACCAACAGAGACATGGCATCCATACATCTGCTCAGTCACTCAACTAGTTCCAGTCCTGCCCTTTCACCTCTTCAGCTGGACTGAACTGTGTAGTGCTGGTTTGTGACACAGACATAGCCTGATGTACATCAGCAGCTTCTCTTGCAGGCTGCATTGCTGTTCATTATCTTTCTCCTGTTAAAATTAAATTTATATTTCTATCAGCTTCGTTACCTCTAAGAACCCTTTGCTGTTAACTCTTTATAGCAATTCTGCAGGCTACAAATGTGTAGATAGATTCAGATACATATAGATTCACTCTGGGATCTGTGTGTAATCTAGAGTTAATACTAGCAATCAATCAGAATGAAAGGACCTGTGCTTTCCTTTACCAGGGCTATCAAGGAAAATGGGACTATGTGGTAAAGTGATATAAATGAATCATCATATCTTGTAAATATATCATCGTCCAATGAATTCTGACATTGTGAAAAAACATAAATGTGCTTTGTCTATTTCTGACATAGCATGAGTATGATACTTAACCAAAGTATAAATAAAATCAACTCAGACAATTGTTTTGTGCACTTAAATAATTGTTAAGATGGTAGATCTCATTTTTTGTTGTATGTTATTACTAGAATTCAAAAGGAAAACTTAAAAAGCATACGTAAAAATCAATGTACTTTTGGTATTTGGCTGTTTTCCAGGAAAGTAGAAGTTTCCTTTATTTAAATGACTTATCTTTCACATGTAAGACTCATTGACTGATGCTAAACGACATATAATGATTGTTTAATGTTGGACAATCAATTCTGTATCAGTGCAATACTTAAGGGCATCTGAAATCTTTTGTTTGCTAACATAAACACATTATTCATATTAATCACACTATAGGATTACCAGTATTCTTGTTAGAGAGTTACTATATTTGCAAACAGTGACAAAACTAAAATATTCTATTCCTTTGAGATAGAGAAAAGTTGATGAGCCTCTATCATTAACTATCTATTTCAGTCGCATAACATGATAATTGATGCTCTATTTTCTATTTAATTAGCCATTATTATAACTTTATTTGTAAAAACAAAACAGGCTCATTGTTTAATTTGGATTGTCCTAATTGGGTATTTAAAAACAATTCATTTTGTTTAGAGGCAATACATAAGATTGGGTACCAAGTTGTATGAAAGACCACTTTGAAAATGAAAGTCCCAATGAAACTGTGATTTAATGCATTTTCCAAAGAACCAATACTTCATCAAATTCCAAATACTAAAAGGCGGTTCATCTCATAATTTATGATGACAGTAGTAATAACTTTTGGCTCCAGAAAGAAACACTTAAATGGAAAGACCGTTACCTGATTTGCCATAAAAAGAACCATCCAGGAGACTAACGCAGTAAGATCACTGGCCTTGCAATTTGATTTCAACATTGAAACTTGGGCATATGTAAAGCTCTTCTTAGAAGTGTCATGCACACAGAAATAGGCTTTTCCAAGAAGAAAGAGGAGGTAGAAATAGAAAAGGATGCTTTTAATACAGAATGTTGAGAAAGAAAGTAATTTCAGTAAATAGTATTTATAAAACAAAAGATTATTTGGGGGTTTGTATTGAATAAAGTGTATCTACTTAGTAATTAAAAGCAACAAAAACAGCTAATGTATAGTACTAGAAAATTCTTAGCAAATGTAAAAAACAATGGTCACTGAGTGATTGTGTCAATTAAAGAAGATCATGCAGGCAATGGCCAGAGTAATGCCCAGTGAGTCTCATTACATTTCATGACAGTGGTGAGAGCAGTATTATCTTAATTTCCAAACTCAAATGTGAAGATTAATTTTAATACTTCCCCTTTCTACCTCACAGACTAGTTGGTATTGTCATAGCTTTGTTTATAGACTCTTTGTTGATAAAATTACTTTACAATATTAATATTTTCTAAAAAAATATTTAAAAATACATTGACATGTACTTTAAAAGTAGTAGAATTATATAAAAATATTCAGACACAATTCTGAATCTGTGGTAGGGGGAAATCTCCTGCCATGGAAACAGCATGATAGACATCTCAAAATTAACAGAATGTGGAGTAGAAGGACATTGAAAGAACGAACTTAGCTGGGGCACCAAAGAACCGTACCACCCAGGAAAAGGAAAGGAAGGACCTGAACATGAAGTGAGAAAGTGGGAAGAAAGCTGAAGTCCTGGAGGCATTAAGGATGTAATATTAGCATACGAGAAAATCTTGTTGGCACAAAGGAAAGGCGGCACACTACAACCCTGCCCCATCGCCAGTGGAGAGATCCACTAGAACTGACTGAATCCACTGGCTCATGGTCAGAGGCATTCCTAGATGTCTGAATATGACTCACAGTTTATTATAATACTAGAACACTCAGCCGTGGAGGGGCATTTAAGATGCTAATAAGACAGGAACTTGTATGTAGAACTACATGTAATTGAGCACGGTTAAAAACATCTGTAGTAGGCTGGTGTCGTGATGCACACCTTTAAACCCAGAACTTCGGAGGCCAAGGCAGTTGGATCTCTGTGAGATTGCGGCCAGCCTAGTTTACACAGAGAGTTCTGGATACACTGGGGCTATAGAGAGACCCTGACTTTAAAAAACAAAACAAAGCAAGTTTAAAAGCTTGGTTTTAAGAAATTACCCTGAAGTCCACATATGGGCTTCATTTTCAGTACATCGGAGCTGTCACAGCTCCCCTGAAGAGGTAGCCACTGATCCTGGATAGTCTCTGATATCAGCAGCACCAGATCAGGGTAAGGAAGAACTTGTGTCCAACGCCAAGAAAGAAAGTTGGATTTTACCTGTTTTACAAATATGGACAGATTGATTATATGAGCTTCAGTGAAGCAGGCAGTGAATTCCAGACTTCTGGTACAGAATAAAGAAGGAGCCTCCAGAAGGTCACAATAGAGGCAGACCTCTGGGTCTCCGACAGAGCTTGGAACAACAAAACGACAAATATGCACAAACAACAGTGACATGTAGCTCCAGGAAGAGCGGAAGCTCCAGCTCCCAATCAGCCAGCAGTTAAAACCAGAGCACTCCAAGAAACTTAAATCGTAGATGAACAGAGACAGAAAACAAGGGTGTCTATGTAGTTTCTGCAGATACTCTTAGTCTAGTATAAGGGGATTTGGAGGGAAGTTCCTGACCTATCAACATCTAGATTATAATATCAAGACGTTTACACCCCTGTGGCTGTAGTTCAGTGTCATTAAATGCCAAATTAGATGACCATAATCCCTGTTGCCATGAAAAGTGTGTCAGTCTTACTTCTGGTATGCAGTGAGAAAGCATGAATCCTCACACCTACGAAGGGCATTAGCCAGTGTTGCCAGTTCATATTTTGACTCACAGAAAAGTGTTTGTCTCACAAACCTAGGCACATAGATTCTGGTGGAAAATCCTCCCCTCCCAGAAAAGAGAGAGTGTGATTTTATTTCTAAGTGTATTTAAAGGTAAAATATTCTTGTAATCTATCATCAAATGTAGGCTTTTATTGAGCAACTCTTACTTTTATCCACAGCATAGGAATAGTTTTGTGTTGGGATGTATGAATGACATTCTGGGAGAAAAGAGGAGTGGTGGAGAATCTCCTTGAGTCATTCTTTCAAGTTCTTATTTGGATGTTCAGTATCTGTCACAAACATTTCTAAAACAGAAGAACGGTCCACAAATAAGCCTCCTTCTACACTTCTGCGGATTCATTTTTCCGTATTCTCAGGCCATAAACCTTAGGAGTCACCATTGGCTGCATTGTATTATAATTCCCAACTATTCCCAACTAATTAATTTCTCTCTCTCTCTCTCTCTCTCTCTCTCTCTCTCTCTTCGTGCGTGCGTGTGTGTGTGTGTGTGTGTGTGTGTGTGTGTGTGTGTGTTGCTTTTTGGAAGCACATACAGAATAGCAGTAATCATTCTAAGTCACCATGACCTTCTCCTAAATCACTGAAATCTGCTTATTTACATATCTGCTCTATTTGTGTCCTACAGTCTTTTTGTTACACCGAGTGCAGAAATATTTTACACCTTATGTCACATTACTTAGGTAATTTGCTCGAAATTGTCTATTCAATGTAAAATCCAAGTCCTTCATCTTGGCTCCTATGCAGCCCATGCTAGCCCTTCCTCCAAGACCTCTGGGCTTGGCCATCTGACAGTTTTCTTGCCTCCTCTGACTCATTTATCTACCTTCCTTGGCACCCTTTGTACCTCAGACATGACAAGGATGTATTAATGTCAAGTCCTTGGTGGTTTCACGGTCTGGAATCTTTTTTCCCACATTCCTAGATCCCACTCCTCCCTCAGGAGCACTAATGTCTGGGTCTTAATTGAACTGCGCTGCTGTTTTCCTTTCATGCTCCTTTCCTCTGCTCTGTTAGCCTTCTAAGCATTTATCATTGCCCCACAATCCATATATGATTTTATTAGCTTCTATTAATTTGCTGGAATGCAATCATCACCATTCAACAATACAATATTGTCTATACGTAAACCATTCTTCAATAACTACAAGAGTCCATGTCGTAAAGTATATATTTAAGCTTGTGTAAATGAATGAGTTATCAGTTAAATAAATACTGTAAAGGAAATTCAATACCTATAATAAAGTTTTAATAGAATAATTTTTCTCCAAGGCAACAGACACATCTAAAGGTATAAAAGAGATTAAAATTTTAGAAGACTAGCACTAGATTATTATAAAGCCTAATGCAAAACTTTTGTTTTGAAAGATTTCTAGGTGTCAGAGTATAGTTCCAATACGTTTACATATGTTTTACAACACAGTCTTAAAGATAAACATTTATGTAACTGTTTAAGGCAAATACAAATTTGATTTTATGAAGTTAAAAGCAACATTGTTTTTCCCTGAAATGCTTTGTAACTGATAAAGTTAATTAAGAGCCAAGTGCCTGGAAAGTACAGTCTACAACCTTGCAGTGGAAAGAACAAACCTTTGCCTTCAGAAGACTTAATCTTGTTTAGGTAACAAAACATAAATGAAACAATTGAGATGAAACATATGTCAATATCAATGCAATGCTTTGATGAAAAATTAAATCACTATGTTGGGCATAATGTAAGGTGGGCCTGTATCTTAATGTCACCATATGACAACTGTATGTGGAGTCTTCAGTAATAGGGTCTTACCATCACGTTCTTTGGGGTGACCAAGAGCAATGGCAATAACCTACATTGTTTTGGGAGTTTCCTGGATACTTTGACAATTTGAAGGGCAGTACCCTGAACCTGGCATTGGGATCTTTACCTGGCAAACTATAGCATCCCTGTGTAGGGTAACTCAGATTAAACTCTTTTATATGAATACATACATACACACATATGTATATTTAGGAAGTTTATGAAATAGAAGTTAAGAATTACATAGGAGGAAGAATTCGTAGTGTTTCTATTTCTGAGCCCACTTTACCTCAATACAATCTTTTCCAGTGTTGTTGATTTTCTTGCAAACTGCATAATTCCATCTTTCTTCATGACTGAATAAAGTTCTATTATGTATCTCTACACTGTCTTCACTAATCATTCATCTACGATGATTCCATTACCTTAATATTGCCACTAGAACAGCAGTAAATAAGGATGAGCAAGTATCTTTGCAGTAGAATTTAGTCCTTTGGGCCTATGCTGACGAGTGGTGGAGTTAGATCATATGGAAGTTCTATTTTTAGCTTATTGAGAGTCAGCCACACTGGTTTCCATAATGACTGTACCAGAATACATTCTTCCCAACACTGATATGTTATTTTAAAAATCATGCATTATTTTTGGTCAAAAACTTTTGTCAGTTGATGTCAAATTATATCTTTAAAATTACCATTTTTAACCTATCATATTTAAAAAAAATATGGTGTGCATATGTGAGTATGTATACGTTCATGTGTATGCACACATGGGTGCATGTGCATGTGTGTGCATGCATGTGAATGCCAGGGGCTGATTTTGAGTGTCTTCTTCAATCACTCTTTGTCTTATTTTTTTGAAAGAGTTTGAAAGAGATTCTCTTATTGAAGCTGGAGCTCACTAATTTCGCTAGACTGGTAAGCCAGCAGTCCCAAGTATCCTTGTCTTCATGTCCCCGGTGCTGGGATTACAGGCAAGCACTACTGCCCAGCATGTGGATGCTGAATCTTGAACCCAGGTCTTTATGCTTCTGCAGTTAACACTGTTCCAACTGTGCCTTCTTCTTAATCCTCATATATTTCAACGATTTTGACAACTGTTTTGTTTTTAATTGAATTATGCTAATTTAGTGGATAAGCATTTTATGAGTGTTTTCTTAAAAAACAAATTTATTCAATCTTGTAATTAAAAAGTTGCATATACACCATATCTCATTTGATACAAATTCTTTTCTAATTAGCTTCAGTTAAAGATTGAATTATACAGACTTATTTTAAAAATTCAATAATGTTTAAGCTAAAGTGGGTGAAAATTCATATTTATGAGCTCCGCTTATGAAAACTCAGACATGCGGACCCGTTTTGATTATTCTGATATGACAGTGTTGTTTACATCATGTGTCATATTTCAAAATATTTCTAATAATATTTTCAGCATTTTGTTTCAGGAAAATTAATTCACAGGACTCTTTGACTAGATTGATACTTGCCAATTTGATGAAATGCGATCTCTTTTTTGAAAGAACGAATAAGTAAATAAGACCCTTTTCACCTATAATCACAATCACAAAGTTTTGTGTGCTTCATTCCCCCCAGATTTCGACATTGTATTCTGTGTGCCTCCTACCAATAGTCAGCTCAACTGTAAATATTTATTTCTTGCTATATGTGGCTTCAGTCTATTATTAATGCATATATTACATGGTGGTTAAGTATAACTCTGTCAGTTCTCTGTTCAGAACCAGCACAACAATGGTTCTCTGGGATAAAGACCTGGAATTTTAGCAACAAAACTCTACAATTCAGTCCATGCCTATTTCTCTACTTATCATTTTTTTCTGCCTTAGCTTTATATTCTGTCCTACTAAACTTGTAGGGTTTTTTTTTTTCCTTCTTTCCTTCTTGTCCATTTTCTTCCTTTCTGCAATCAGCTGTTCTAATTTTTTGAGGAAAAACATTGTTTAGGTACATAGCATTTTCAGTGTTAGCCTGGGAAAGTTTGGGGAAATTCCAGGACAACTGTATCATAATCTGGGCAGTTTCCAGTTTCCTATCCCTTTAGGACACAAGTTTCCTCTTCCTGAAATTCAATTTATTCCCTTCTTTGAATGTCTAAACCATACTCATGCCTTAAAATTATGACCTGCAATATCTGGTGAATTGTTTCACTAGCCCTCCACACAGATGCTCAGGTACCCACGACTTACAACACAAAACTGCCTTCCCTGCATTTGAATTCCTGGAAGATCATAAGGCATTTAATTTTCATTAAGCCGTTAAATACAAATGAGCTGAGTGAGAAAAATTCCCTCCACCAGAACAAATCTTCACATTGATAGTTTGACCTTGACCCCCTTCTATGAACAAGACCAATCCTAACCAGTGATTTCTTTCAATACAGTATAGCTAACTTCAGTGAAACTTAATTCTACCTGATATTTAACTTGTCTACCAATTTAAGGCTTACTTTTTCTCTGCAGTACTTTCTATGACTCCCAATTGAATCAGTTTTAAAATGCGTGTGTCTCTCTCTTCCCCTTCCTTTTCTTGCGTCTTTCTCTACTCCAGTGCCATTCTTGAAATCAGCTAACCTGCACTTCTCCCTTTGTAGTCATCGTCTGCTCAGGTTCGACTCACTCACTGTCTCTATGAATACTTATCTGATTATCACTCCCCCAAATCTGTGCTAGTTCCTCATCTTGCACTTTTCTGCATTGCTTGATACATTTTAAGTCCCAATGTCATATGGTACTTGTAATTTTTATCTTTTCTTCCATGTGAAATCAGCACTGAAGTGTGTATTTTTTCATGGCCTAACTCAACGTCTGTGCCCACTGAACAAAGAATAAAAAATTACTGTTCAGTGGACCATCTGCTGAGAAGTAGACACCCTGAGAACATTTCCCTTTTTATCTTAAGAATGAATTAGGAAATTTCTGCTGGAAGTCACTACATATTACGACAGCAACTTTTCTCTTTTTATTTTAAAGAATGATTTTTTACATAAATAAACCAGATAGATTGTTCGGTGACCAAAATGTCAAGGAAATCTTCCTTTGAATTTGAAATTTCCTAAGCTCATTAAAGTTCTTAACTGCTTTATAAATGGTTACCATGGAAACAGTGTTTCAGACATTGTGTCTGTTCCTAAGTGTCACATCTGCTGTCATTCTGTTTATAGCATCTCTAACTCACACACAAGTTATATAGTTGTCTTTAATGCTCATGGTACTCAAAGGTAATGTTTACATTGTGAATACAATGTCATTTGTACTCGTGGCTATTGTTTAAAAGTAATTGAGGAGTAATGAGATCTGCTTGATCTTAAAATATTTTGTGGAGGTAATGTAACTTCTGGAAAGTGTAGGATTTTGATCTTACTAAAATGCTATACTCAAGTGTTCGGCACATTTCCTGTGTATTTTTCCTTTGAAGTTCTGGGTGATCTTACACTTGTCTTTTAGATTTACTCATGTAAATAATTGCCTCTTCAAGCAATGTCAGTTCTGTGAAGGGCCATTGCTCATCTTCGAATGCTTGGGTTCAACCTTTGTACTATTCACCCCCACAATGAGAAGACAGAATCCATCTTTTTGCCCCATCCTGCCATATAATTATGTTCTTAATCCTCTCATATAGACATTGATAGAGTTGTTTATTTTCCTTGCAGACAGAGAACATAGCATCTGTGCCAGGTGAAATGCTCAAAGAACAAATGTGAAGAATTCTGACTAGTAGAGGCTGTGTTGAAAGGTGAGTTTTCACCATTCTGAAGAATCAGCAAGGATTAATGCCTGGGGGGCTTTTTCTTTACAGTCATTCATGTGACCAACTGTAGAGACTCATAATTTCAACTTGCACTAGCAAATCTGCTGTTAAGTCTCCTGCTTCTTACCTATTGCCTGCCCTGGTGGGACTCTTGGGCAAATGAGAGCTGGATCCTTCCCCAACCTGTATATTTCTCTTTCTGTATGTTCAACATGGTCATAAATACTTTCAGAAAGAGTAAGTATGTAAATTAGTTCACATTTATTTAGGCCTCCCACGAAGTATTTTTGAAACAGGTAGAATTGACTTAGTTATTAAATTTAATTCTTTGCATAAAAAACATCCTCTGAATACAGTTTGGCAAGTGATCTTGTGCTGGGAAGAAATGATACCTGATATCAAACATCAACATTGTGGGGGTATGATTCTTTGGACCAAATGGCATCATATATCAAAACTTAAGAAGCAACACAAAACTATTCAAAAAGAGTGTTCACTAACTCAGTGCCTTGATTCTGTCAGGGAGATCATGGAACAGCAGTGTGAAGCGACCCGGGTAGGAGAGCATTGTAGCCTTGGGGCTTGCATAGCTGTGTGTGCCCATTACAGACAGACCAATTCCGGAGGAATTTGTGCTTAAGAGGATTTCCTTTGAGATGTCTTTTAAGACATGCTAAGCTTGATTCATTTTTAACACATTCAGGGATATCTCTGTAGTCATCAGCACAAAAGCAAAGCAAGAGATCAACAGAGATTTAGAAAATATGAAAAAAATGGATGATAAAATGTACCAACATAGACCTGAATCTTCAGAGAACCCTGAATCATGACAACAAATAGTAAGAGACTCACTGAACCTGTTGCTAAGAAAATAGAGAACAAGAAGCAACCAGGCAAATCCAAACAAAAACTTACAGTAAAGGAAAGGTGACGAAATGGAAGTTTTGATGAAAACCAGAAGAATACAGAGCGAATGAAGCTCAGCAAAGGCGTGGGCTTTTCTAGAGAGCAATGCCAACAGCTGAAAGATAAGGATTAAGCACTGACCTGCCTTTAGGCTTTTGAAATGCTTTACATAACAGATTTATTGGAACACTGGGATGATATATTATTTAACATAGTTAAAGTACAGGAGAAAAAACTTTAGAAAACATTTAAGGAAGGAGAAAAATGTAAAGTGGTAAAAATTGCAAGATCATATGTCACAAAAAATCAGAGCATTTCAGACAAAACTGCATTTTAGTCTTACGTTATTATTTTAAATTTCCAGGGGCACTTCTGTTTGCTACATAACATAAATGTAGTTTAGAAATAATTTGCTGTGATCTGTGTCACTTTACCATGGCTGTTTTTTTGTTCTGTTTGGCTTTTTCTCCTCATAGTGTGCAGCCTGCATAATCTCCTATAATGGTATATGCTTAGAAGGATCATAGCAGATATTAATGCCTGGCAATGACTCTGAAGGTATTGAAAGTCCCCAAGTATGGATTCCAAAACAGTGTGGCAGCAATCGCCTGAGAGAATAGTACCACACACTTTATACCTTGCTAACTATCTGTCGCTTTGGGCAGCTAAACATTTCTTTAATGAATATTTAGAAGCATTTATCTTTTGTTTGCTACTCATATTTAGATTTAATTTTTTAATTTATTATAATTATTTTGTATGAAAAAGAGGAGAGAGAGACAGAGAGAGAGAGAGGAGAGAGAGAATGAGAGAACAAGGAAGTTATAGGACAACCTTCAGAAGTCTGTTCTTGACTTTTATCGTGGGATCTGGAGATAAGATTCATGTCTTGAAGTTTGTGTGTTGGACATCACCTTTGCCTGTTAAGCCATCTTACCAGTCAACCTTTTGATTTTTGGTTTGTTTTTCAGTGAGAATCCAGAGCCAAATGTAGGTCACTTCTTGACCGGCAACTTCCAGCTCGTGGGACTACCAAACTGTTTCCTCACTGAGCAATTCCACGACTTTGCTGTCTGTCATCATACTGTGGACTTGAGCTTTTCATGAACACTTTACCCAGATAATGAATTTCTGTGTGTATTTTAAGAAGCCTATGCAATGCTGGCATAGAAATCATATTCAGGGAAGATAAATTTAGAAAAAGAAGGAAAGGGAGCTTCCTCTTCTAATTTCAAACCCTTTTTCTCATAGAACACATAATACTTTAATTAAAATCAAGTAACAAAGTTCTTCAGACCTCAGGCATGTGCAGGAATCATAGGGATCTTTAGAACTAAAGTGAAAGGTTTTTAAAGGCTTAGAAAATGGCTTCCTGCCGTCAGTTCACCCTCCCTGCAACCTGAACTTTCACTCTTTGAAGCTTCCTTCAGGCTCAGAGCCAGGTGCGCCTGCTCTCCTTCCTCTGACTGAGGTGCTGCTCTGTGTTTGTGCCTCAGGGCATGTTTCAAAACTGAGACACAGATCAAGTTTAAAAAGCCAGTATTTATAATGAGCTTTCAGCCCTGAGAAAGAAATTCTTGTTGGATCATTACTATGGAATGTTCGGATCTTCAGTTCTCTCCACAACATATGCTGTATAGTTCCGGAACCCTGAATTAGTACTTGGAACTGTATGGAACAGGAAAGGGTTGACATGCTTCCCTTGATTTACATAATCAGTTAAAACTCAGAGACTTTTAAGAATTTAATTTCTAAAGAAAGAACTTTAAATAGTACTATTCAAAGATTCATCTGTAAATATATTTCACAACCTTTGACAATCTTCTGTTGCTTGTAACTTCAGAGGGGGAAATATGTGATAGAAAATACACTTTGTGTCTTTGCACTTCAATATGAGTAAAAACTTTTCAAGAATATATTTACAGTTCCAAACAATACATTAATGTATAGGAGAACAAAATGAGCTTTAAAATATTTTAAGTATTTTCTTTGAAATTCTTTCAAAAGTATAATGAAACTGATACAAAGAAGAGCTTTCTTAAAGGGAATGAAGCAAGACTGGAAATTCTTGGAAAATTTATGTTTAAGAATTAGGTGAAATCAAAGACTGTGTGTAATTGATGTCTTCTGAATCTCGGTAATCTTAGAAAACTGACAAAGCTTTCCAATTTCAATTGTTTTCTCAAAATAAATGGCAGAAGAGCTAGAGAGCTGTTTTCATCTACAGATCGATGTGTTCAAGTTTTTCAAATATTTCACCAAATCATCCTTAATTCTGAAAATCTAAGCTTTAGTTTTACACAGGGGCAAGTTCCCAAATGCAGTGGCTCTAATAGCCACTCAGCAATTATTTTATAATAGATTCCACATTGTTGGCCAGAGTGAATTTACTCTGAACCTTTAGACACCTGTTGTCACTGTACTGAGGTCATTCAGAGCCATTTTTGCAGGATTCAGTTACTCTTGTTCCAGCCTCATAAGCAAGCACTGTGAAGCAGAGCCTCCACGGCAAAGAATGAGTTATTCCAAAAAGCCAAACTCATCTCCTATACATTTGAGCCACCTCTTCACTTTCCCTCCAGCTGTTCAGGATTTTTATAAAATGTGGATCTCCCAGAACGTGCTTCATGAATTGAAGCACCAAATGCTGATTCTAGTTACAGGAAACTTAGTTGTGAATGCTACTTTAGGGGACACATTTATGATCAGTTATAAAGTTTTAAAATACCAAATAAATTACTGTCCCTCAACAGAACAGGCTTTTCTGACAACCAATCGAATACAAATCCATAACAGAAAATGAATAGAAACAAAAATAGAGTATCTGACTTTCCCAATTTTTACATTTAATTTTTCCTTTGATAATATTGTAAAATTATCAGAGGCAGCAAATTTCCAGTTATATCTAAAAAGGTGTTTTTCACACTTCTAAATATTTTTCATTGTACATAATTTTAACTGTTTACACATTCCTATTTTTTCTTTTTTTGACTTTTTTATTGAAACTTTGTACATATCACATCGTATATTTTGATTATATTTATATCCTGTCCTCTATCTGTATCCCACTTTATTACTTCCCCCAACTTCACACACACACACACACACACACACACACACACACACACATATGCATGTATGTGTGTGTATAATATATATAAAATTAAGTCCTTAAATGCCCTTTGATGTGTTTTTAGCCACTGGAGCACTGTGGCCTGGTCATCCTACCAAGGGCTCTAAACTTAAATTAGACTGACACTCTCCCTCACACTTATCGTCAGTTACCAATACATCCTCAGGAAGAGTTCTCATTTCTTACCCAGTTATGCAAGTTTGACATGGATTTTATATGGCTTGGGATTAGGTGGGATTGTGCATGCTGTCACCACTGCTGTGAGTGCATACGAGTAACTGATCATGTATCTGGAAAACTCTGTTTATTTGTGGTCATCCGCCACCTCTGACATTTACAATCTTTCCATCCTGTCTTCTGCAATGATCCCTGCACTTTGGAAAGCAGAAGTTTGCTATAGGTGTCCTATACTATTCAGGAATAAGTACTCTGTAGTTTCTTATTCTTGACAGGTTGACTGATTGTGGTTCTCTCTGTTAATCAAAATCTTCTGCATAAGGAAGCTTTTCTGCTGAGAGTTAAGAGATTCATTCATCTATGGGTATAAAAATAAGTCATTAGGAGTCAGTTTGATAATGTATCAATTATCAGAATAATGTTATTAGGCTTTCTCCTATGCCCTGTGACCTGTATAGCTTCAGGTTCCTAGACCAGATGTCAATGCCAGATATGGGTTCCATCCTAAGAAGCAAACATTAAATCCAATGAAAAAGTGCTTGGTTCCTCCCATAACATTCATGCCATTACTGTACTAGTGTTCTTATCTTCCTGGGGAAGTTCTTGTTGTAGTTCTCAGGATTCAAAGCTGGATAAGGTTGATGACCAATTTTCACTTCAGGTAACATGCATAGCACCTTCCAGTACTATGAAAGCTAGCCAATAGAGATGAGGCTTTGAAGTCAGTATCAAGTTGATGTCTTTTTCTTTGTTCTATAGCTCATATATAGTATCTTGAGTGATAGAATCTTACTGTGAGGTTCTGAGAAGTGCAGTGCACAGTGATGAGTGCTGAAGCAGAGGTTTCAGTACAAGACATTGGTACGACTTGGTCATCAGCAAAACAAGGCATTCAAGAAGTTTAAAGAAAATGCATTAAGAATCTCTCAAATAATTCTCCAGTATATCATAATTCCTAAAACTCTTGCTATATGTTGAGAACAGTATTTCATTTAAGGGAGAGAGAAAAGGAATCTGGACTCAGAGCAGGGCAGATCATCTCAGAAAGACCATGGGAAATAGTAGTAAAATGGAAGCAAACAGAATCTGTGTTATCCACTCAGAGACTTGTGCACACATTTTTAAAAATGAAACTTAAGTGAAGTAATTTTCTGGGATTTGATTTCTTTCACTGCATGAGTCTAGCGTGGAGCAGACCGGAAGCTCCCATGCTCGTCTAGCATATTACCGTTTTACTCGGGAGCAACTTTCTAGTTCATTTTGTTCATCAGAGTTCAACTTTAAATCTTAACTCTTCTTTAAGTGATATAAAGTTACTAAGAAGATTTCCAGGGTGCTTAACTCAACATATCACAGTTCCGTTAAAGTTTCTAAGGTTAAGTTGCAGCTGAAGATGTCAGGATTTGAGTGAGTACCGTGAAGGATGTGTAAATTCATCGAACACTGGCTGAATAACTACTGTGTTCAAGGTTCTTCGTTTAATTTCCCAGGTGCAAATAGAAAAGGCATCACTCAAGAAGATTATGAAGTGTATAGTTGGAGCATTGTATCTGAAATACAAGCTAGAATGCACTAATTGCCTTTATAAAAAGGTTTTCAGATGGTTGAGAAGATTAGAGGAGAGACATCTGAAGGAGGTGTAATCTGAAGAGGTGGTCTTCAAGGATAAGTCCAATTTTGACATGAAGTCTGGGAAGGAGAAAAGGAGCAGGGATTCCTGAGAACAGATGAAGCATTAGTAATATCTGAACAGAGAGAAGGGATGAGGCCTGTTTGCGGATGCACATGACTGGAGTTTTGGATGTTCCTTTGAAAGTGCAGAACACCAGCTGGCCCGAGTAGACTCCAGCGTGTGAAAGCTTTCAGTGTCTGAGGGTATATATTCTAAGGTATAAGTGGCCTTAAAGAGAAAACTCATAACTTTAAAACAAAACTATGTGGGCATTTTTGTTTTTTGGCATGTTTGGCCAGAGAGGCCCACTACCAAGAAAACCATGCATGAGGATTTGGGATAAACATGAGGGTTTAAGGACCGAAAAAGATGGCAGGCAGGGACTACAGATTTTCAGCTGTAGATACTGCTCTCAGTGCAGAAGTCAAACCTGATAAAGATAGGCTCCTGAGGGAATCAGCAAGGGGTATCTTTGAAAAATGTAAATAGGTTCAAAGATGTAGGTAGCTCTGAGGGAGGACCTGGGATTTTCTTGGGTCGTGGGTAAACTCCTGCTTGCATCAGGGGGACCAGGAGACAGTGCTCAGAACTCTGACAGCACAGGCTTAGACCTTGAGAATGTGAACCTTGGCAGCCGGGATCTGGATGGGATCTGGGAACATGCCTGTGTGTACGTGTGAGGAGGTGCTGGGAAGAAAGCTCAAGGCCCAGTTACTAAACTGAGCACATGATCTACTGCTGAGCTACAATCCAGTCCATGGGAAAGAAGTGTCAGTCTATTGTAACCCTGACAATATACATTTCTGATCTT
The DNA here is from genome assembly GCA_035773235.1 of Eospalax fontanierii. Classification (NCBI taxonomy): domain Eukaryota; kingdom Metazoa; phylum Chordata; class Mammalia; order Rodentia; family Spalacidae; genus Eospalax; species Eospalax fontanierii. The sequence continues at coordinate 40,148,262 of CM069548.1, read as the reverse complement.
GATTGTAATTAGTTAACTTTTTCATTAATGATACAAGGTTCCGATTATGCCAGAACATACAAATTATCAAATTAATTTTTAGTGAATATCACCGAAAAGATTTTAGAAAATATCATGAAAAAGAAAGATATGACTATTTACTGGAAAATTCCATGATATTATTTTCTTTTTGGTAGTTCTGCTGGAATAAAATTAATTTTTACTTCAGTTTGTTCTGTGTATTGTTTTTTGTGCTCTTTCACAGTTCTTAGAATGAGTGAAGTCACATACAAGCACAATTAAAGCAGGTCTAATGCATAATTAGTTACTTAAATATAGCATTCTTTATGTACATAGCAATATACTGTATAGTAATGATTCATTTAGGGTACCCATAATGAATGTAAATTGTTTTTTTCCAAAAATATCTAATTATTATGACCAAAACTACCAACACAAAATACATGGTACTTGTAAGAAAAATCTGTATTTTTAATAATTTTGGCATCAGAAATTGCTACATCTGTGTATGTGTGTGTGTGTGTGTGTGTTTAATGAGAGTTTAATCCACGAGAATTAAAAATTATTTTCTTTCTTGGCTTTGAGTTGCATAGCTTTAATTTTCCACTTAAGAATATTTTCATTAATTCTTTAAGAATTTTATACAGTTTATTTTGAGCTTATTCCCCATTTCTTTCCCTCACATGCCCAGATCTACACTCGCCCTCCTGTCTCTACAGCTTCATACTCTGCTCCCAAATCATTCAAGTCCAATTTGTATTGCCCACATGCTCCTGGGTATGGAGCTGTCCACTGGAGTGTGGCTGACCTACCAGGGGCTACTCCCTTCAAAGAAAACCACTCTTCCTCACCGAGAAGCTATCAATTGCCAATTTGCTCCTCAGCTAGGAGTGGAACTCTTTCCCTCCTATGGTGGGATTTTTTCCTGGCTTGCACAGGTCTTGTGCGTTCTGTCAGAAGCAGCGCTAAGTTCATATGTGCAACACTTCCCTGTTGTGTGCTGAAAATATTATTTCAATGCATTTCTGTATCATCTCTAACTCTTGCAATCTTTCCACATCCTCTTCTGTGAGAATCTCTGAGCCTTAGGAGGAGATGTATGCTATAGGTACCCCTTTAGGGCTGAGTTCTTCACAGCCTCTTATCCTCTGCAAATTGAGCAATTGTCGGTCTCCAATTGCCATCTGCTGCAGATTTCTGGTAATAGTTGAGAGATGGACTATTCATTGGTATCACAAAATAAATCATAAGGAATTGGTTTAATATCAAGTTTGTGTAGACTTTCCAATGTTAATACTCAAACTCCAAAAACTGAGGATTTGCATAAATTAAAATTTAAGTTTAGAGCATACAGTTATCATCAACATCTTTATTCATAGTAGTCTACGTTCTTTAGTGTTACATGTAGCTGCACAGTGAGGCAGGATGTGGATACGTGAAACCTGGTGTATTTCTATGGCAGAGTGTTTCTAGACCCACCCCCAGGACAACCTCACAATCTTCCATCATTTCTCTATAGGTTGCTTGGCTGAAAGCAGAATCCAGGAGTGATAACAAAGGACAGACAGAAGGACACTACCTGTCTGATGTGCTACTTGAAGAAGGGCCAGCTTGGGTGGGTGGGGGGAGGCACTGGATACATTAATCACCTTTGGACTTGGTACTAACAGGAAATAAACATCTAGCGACTAGAGTTCGCAATTTCAGGGTTCTTTATTTTTGTAGGTAGCAGTACTTACCTAAGTAACACAGAATATTTCAAGAAACTAAATCAATTCCCTATAGTAAAAGAACTTTTATATTTGGTAGATGAGATTTTATTAACTGAACACCTTTATAAAATTTTCCTGTAAAATAAGTTTCAGGAAAGCAAAATCTAGTCATTTTGGTTTTGTTTAGCAGAATACAATGTCATTATAGTTCATCAAGACGAACCAAATTTTCCCAGAGAGTCTCTGATTTAGAGGGCCCTTTATAAATAGCTAACAGAACAATATTCTCTAAAAAAGAATATTTATAAGAGCTGAAGAAGTGGCTTAGAGATTAAAAACATGCACTGTTCTTACAGGATAACTGAGTTTGTTTCTCAATATCCGTGTCAGGTGATTAACAACCAACTGTAACTGAAGCTCCAGAAGATCCAGTGTCTTTCTCTGGTCTTTATAGGTGTCTGTACTTGCACATACCCACACATACACACACACATATGCATGAGTAAAAAATAATAATAAAAAGAATTTGTACAATGATAAGATTTTAGTATATAAGGTTATCAAAATATGTTTATTTATCCTAAGTCTTCTGATATCTTGGAAATGAGAAAAAATAATTGAGAATACTTTTACGTCTAACAGTGATCCACAATACAGAAATATGTAAAGATTCTTTGAAATAAATTTCAAGCAGTACGGACAAAGAATAAAATATTACTTCAAACCAATAAATAATTACAAGCCGTGAAGAAGGATGTTCTAATATGAAGGTGCAGTGAGCAGTCAGAGTTGACACATGGGGTATGGAGAACATCTGAGTTTCTTTTTTTAATATTTCTATTCTTTTTAAATTTCATGTGTTTTGATGACACCCATCTACTGCTGCCTCTTCCCCGTTTATCTTCATGTCCTCTTTTTACTTTTATTTTTTGGTATTGATTACTTACTGAGTCAAGCTAGTGCTGACCCATCTAGGCATGGGAGTGGGGTCATCCTCTGGGTCATGGGCAACCTACCAGGGTCACATCCCAGTAGAGGAACAACGCTTCCTCCCATATGAACCACCAACTACCAATTGTTCCTCCATGAACAACCAGGGCCTGGACCACTTATTCTTCACACATTCCTTTTATTATTTAAGACAACTTTGGTGTTATTTTAAATAATTTTATTTATCAGAGATTAGAGAATGCAAAGATAAAAGATAATGCAATCCCATTTTCTATGACTAATTCTGCAATCTCACCAAGCTTTCCTTTGGTCCGCAGGAATAAAACAATTTCTACACTCAACCCTGTGGTTCTGAAGTTGGTCTGAATCAGAGAAAAGACACGTTCAGTAGCCAAAAGGGCAGTTCTGTGACAGTCACAAGCCATTTGCAATTTCAATGAAAACAGCTAAGAAACACATGCATACTGTCTCTGAACTTTTATTAATATACATTTATCTAAAGAAGATAAAAAAGTACTCTATAAACTTCCTTCAATAGGACAGTTCTCCCTTTGAAAATCCAAGCAAAAACTAAGCATTTTAACTTAAAGATACTACATATTACTGGGCATGATAGGCCTACCTTTAATCCCCGTACTCAGGGGGCAGAGGCAGGCAGATCTTTGTGATTTTCTGGTCTGCTTAGTGGTTTCAGACCATTCAGGCTACCCTGTCTCAAAATAAATGAATGATAAATATCACACTTTTTCTTCTCCATGTATTTAGTGCATGAGTCAGAATTCATAATTGAAGTGGATAAGCACACACAGGCTAGTGCTCCCTAGTCTGGAAAATTTGGCAGTAAGGAGAATGGCAGGAGATATGATACAGGAGAAGAGGAGAGACTGTAAGAACACCATGCACATGAAGCTGATGTGTACAGACAGCACATCATCATTTCAGCATTAACTGAAAAGTGCAGAAATTGCCCAGTTATAGCACAGAATGTTTGTGGTACTCAGCAAACAAACGAAGTGCTCTGTTACAGGAACTTCTAAATGACAAGGTCACTAGGAAGTCTCATCTTAATGACTGTGGTCCTCCCTGGCTTTGCTTCCCTGGTGCTTGATAAGAGGATAGCAGTTTCTCATATTTGAAATACACGTCACAGATTTACACATGTTTTGTGTGGTGTCCTTGAAAAAAAGTCACATTGTATTCCAAATACTAAAACTGAAAGACAAGCCAAGAACATGTCAATCAGCAATGATGATGCTCAACTACGTTTTTCTTCGGCTTCATCATGACCACCTCTGCTTGAAATTTGATTAAACATTAGGTTTGGTTTAAGTCAAGTGCAAGATAAGTAGTCAACAAACTTGAGAAAGCAATTTACTGACATTCAGTCTAGAAACTCAAGTTACTTTAAAAGTAGAAACAGCAAACATGGAAAAAGAGCCAATGACTCCAGTTTCACCAGCTCATAAAGTTAGACAGCTCTCAGGCTGGACTCTCCAGAACCCAGTTAGTAATTGTATCTCTGTAATGTGTAATGATATGAGATGCTGGTTCAAGATTTGAAGATCCCTTCAGAAAGTCAACGACAGCACTGGAGAATGGCTTCCTTTCTTTTGTTACACTACTTTTTTTGTTTGTTTGTTTAAGCTACTTTTCAGACTGGAATAATTTTCATTTGGAGTTCAGTAATAATTGCTTAGGATTTTAAGTTCTTTCAAAATAACTGTGTCTCTCAGGAGGGCTGCAAAGTGTATTTAAATATTCTAATCTTATAGTAAAAATTCTTTGTTTGAAATTATTTCCCTTATACAATGGTCCTGATTAACTTTTACAACTGATAATAAATTTAAGAATGATATATTTCATACATCATTATCCAAATGAATAATTTTAATTAATTTCATATTATGTGTAGATAAATTATTCAAACACAATTAATAATCACATTTTTAGGGGAGCAAATGTGAATCTTCCATAACCTGGTTGTCATTGATAATATTCTATGGTGTTACAGATTCTGATGCTTAATGACCCCCAGACCTAGCTTTGGGAAAATTCACTAGGGGACAGGCTGTCTTTTTCTTTTACTTTTATTTCTTTTTAAAAATCATCGGACATTTGACCATATTTCTTCCTATCTTTTCCTATACCATATTAAACACACTAATACTTTGTCATCCTGATTTACAGACTTGGCTAATGGACCCTTCACCCCACCCTTACCAGCATCCTTCCACAAGAAAATGACTGTTCTTAGCAGAGTGTATTCTGTGATTTTCATTTTTCTATATGGGTTCAATAATAAATAAACAACATAACTTTGACTTTGTTTTTTGTCACTGAATTATTCTGTTAGCCAGCTTTTTAATAAAAATTAAATGCATGAGGCTGAGTATTATAAAGAAAAGAGACGTATTTAGTCTGTGGATTTGGAGGCAGTTCACTGTTGACTCTGGCCAGGACCTGGTTGACTAAATCCTTCCATGATGGGAGGCACTACCGGGATCATGTGTAAAAGGAGAGCAATCACATGTGCGACAGAAAACTGCAGTCAGGTGGGGCCAGTCTTTTTACCTCCTAGATCCAGCCTCTTAAAGTTCCTAACACTTCATAACACCACACTGTGCACTCTGTTCCTAAACATGAACCCTCAGTGGAAACAGTCAGCCCATATCCAAGCTATAGTATTGCATCCAGATCCTCAAAGGTTCGTGAGCTCAGGATGCAAAGTGCAATCACTTCTTCCCCAAGAGTTAACTTGTTCTAGTACCACTCAGAAGCCAAGTCACAGATTTCATCTGAGACAGAGCCTGAAAAACACAATCTAGGAACAAGTTATACACCTTCAAGATACTATGTTGGGTAGGAATAGTATAAATCTTACTCCAGAATGTGGAAATGATGAAGTGGAATATGTAACCAACTCGAATCAAAACGCAGACCCTGATGATAGAGGATTCTAAGTCTACGGCGCCAGTCCTATTGTCCTAAGAACACGGCATTGGGCACTGAGCTCCCAAGGCTTTTTGTACAGCTCTTTCCAGTCCAGGCTGCGTGTTTATACGAGCAGCTCGCCTGGGTAAGCACTGGAAAGGTTTTTCTACCTTTCTCAGTTCCCACGGCAACGCCAGTGCTGTAACTCCACCGGCACCTTCCACTGCGGCATGTCTGCAGGGTTTCTATTGCGGCAACTTTCTGCCTCGCTTTCCATGCCATCCGTCGAGATCTCAGTGGAAGCTAGGGTCATTCCATATCTCCTAAGTTCTGTTAACATGAACACTGAGGTCTGCTTACAGAGTGAGTGTCTGGACCCAACTGAACCATGGCCATTGCCACTGTGAAGTGCATCACCAGAAAGTCAGCATTCAGAGGGTAAGCTGTGTTCTGTGAGTCAGTGGAAGGATCTTAGGATTGAATGCAATGCTTCTGACACTCCAGGACAGAAGGGGAATGTTAAAAGGGAAGTCTCAAAGCTTCCTCCGATTCTCTTAAGACCTTTTCTCACTGTGCAGATTGGCTAATGGACCTCTTCCGTGCTAAATTCTTTAGCACTTAGAATCTCCTCAACCTTATGAGTTTGGTCCACTAAATCTTACTGCAAATGAGAATAAAGTGGCTTGTGGTACCCATGTAATAGGTCAACTGCTTTGTTGTTTGAAGTTTCTTCTGTTAGATGCCCTCGGCTACCACTTTGAGATTCAACTTCCATGAAGCCTAGCATACAAAGAACAGTCAACTAATATATTTGCCACAGGATAACAAGGATGGCCTCCACTGTAAAGAAGTCAGTTCCATCAGAGATGAGCTTCCTAGACTTGTCTCATGAGTGCTCACCAGAATCACCAATAGTGTTCAGTTCACAACATTTTAAGGTTTGTCTTGCTTATTTCTTCAAAGTCATTCAGCTTCTACCCATCAGTCAATTGCAGAAACATTTCCCAAATTTATGGGTTCAATTATATAATGGCTTCTCTCCTGTTAGCAATTTTCAGTAGTAATTAATTTCTCATTACTATAATGAAATGTTTAAAGCTAGGTACTTATTTTAAAAAGAGCCATATTAAGGTGACAGTTTTCAATGGCGATGTCCCAGACATCACTGAGCCAGTCCTGGTAAAGATTTCTTCTCTGCCATACCATACTATGGGGGAATGCAGCTTGGTGTTACTGTGAGAGAGATCACCTTAGAAGAAAGTCTGGAGGAGGAAGGGTCAGATGCGTAGCCCCCGGTGGAGGGGAAGAGTAGCTCCAAATTACACAGATAGATAGTCAGGAAGGAGGCCCAGGCCAGATTCAGTGGCTTTCCAATGACTTTCACTTTCATCTAAGCTAGTACACTTCCAAGTTCTTGTCCAAAGTTGGCATTTTTGGTGGGTCCCTTCTGGTGGGAATTTCAAGCTTTCTGTCATTGCTTTACACAATCAGGTTCTTGCTTTCATATGAGTTATCCAAACAGCAACATGCATCCTCCCTTGGCCAATCCAAAGGGAGAAAGAAGAGACCAGTCCTTTCCACCACCTGCCCTATCAAATATAAAAGCCTAGACTTTCCAAAGAGGTAGCTAATGGTCAAGCTCTGGATCTCTCCCCTGCAGGGAGTCTGTCTCTTTGTGTGGTGAGTGGAGTGTTACTTTTACTTCAATAAACTTTGGCTATGTGTTGTGACTGCAAAATTCTTCTCATGTAATTCTTTACTTGGTAAAGAAACAGCCTCCAGAAAAGCCCCTGGATGACATCACTGCCATGTTCCAGCTCTTAAAATTTTCTACCACTGCCCAACACTGCCCCACATTGAAGAAAGCCTTCAACACCAACACATGAGCTCCCTCAGGTGCACACAAAGAGACTCAAGCCATAGCAACCACACTGTGTGTACTGTCTTTGTGCTTCTTACTTTCTTCTCATATTTTTTAAAATTTCTCTATGGCCATTGGGCCCATTACTATTACCATTAATAGTAATAAGTATCAGAAGAAGTGAAATTAACCATTTCTGTCAATGTCCGTATCACTATCACAGTGACTTTCTGTCAACATGCCATTTAACTTTTTGGCATATTTTTCTCATAATTCTTGCTTTCCTTTTTCTTTATGTATGAACCATTGTTCTTTAGAGTTTCATATTTAAAATGTACTATCCCTACCCCTGATACAAATAGATGAGAGACCCAGAGTCTTAAATATATATCCAAATAGAAACTCCTGACCATATCATATTTCTGCTGTTCATTTCATAAAATGTTAATCTTATTCCTATTACTGATTATGGTCTATTGTATAATGCCAGCTTTTACCTTTCTGAAGCCAAGTTAAGTTCTCAATCAATGATATATATTCACAGCACAAATCTGATAACATACTCAATACTATCATTTCAGTTTTAACTCTGTGGGTGCCCAGTGCATAGAATTCAGAGGTATTGTAATTATATGATGTCAACTATCTTTCTATCACTTTGACAAAATAACGATACAAATGACTTAAGGGAGGAATGATTATTTTGGCTTACTGTCTCAGGAGTTTCAACCCATGGTCAGCTGGTACCAGTGCTCTGGATCTCAGGTGAGGAAGAGTAACATTGCAGGTGGGAGCATGTTACAGGAGAGGCTTTTCAGCTGGATCAAAGAAGTAAACAGGAAAAGCAGCAAAAGATGAGACATGACCTCAGGACTCAGCCCATTCAACTTGGTCCCACCTCCTAAGTTCTCATAACCTTGCAGTAGCCTATCAAGTTATGAACCCATCAGTGGATGATGAGGTCAGAGGCCTCGAGGCCCAGTGACTTCCCAAAGGCCCACCATCTGGCACACAAGCTTTTAAGCTCATGGCCTTTGGGAGACATTTTAGATTCAAACTAGAACATAAGAGAAAAATCACATCTGTATTCTTCTTCACATTTAAGTTAAAGACATCACTTATTTTAATAATAAATTCTAGGCTAAAACACCGATCCAGACACTGTCAGTCACACCTGTGATTTATGTCTGCCATGGAGTCACAGACCCTCCCATCTTACATGATGGCTGTTGCAGATGTCTCAGAAATTATTTCTTGCACTTGCTGCTGTGTAAGTTATGGAAGCTACTAGAGATGTCCTTATATCCTAACATTTAATACCATAGTAAGTATGACTATATACATGACTTTATAACTTAAAATCTATTTTGCTCATTAGAGCTTGAGCATAGCTGAATGCCTTTCTAAGCCTCTGCATTTTTATATATCATCCCACTAGAACATGATGGGATTAACCAGAACAGAAAAGGTTAAGAACTCCATTAAAATCTTAGCTTTCAGTCTTTTACTTTGCTCTTTTCCCTTCTTGACAGTCTGCCCTTGAACCTCTTAATGTACTTAGGAATGCCAAGCCTTGTGAGACAGAGTGCTAATAGAAATGAAGCCATGTCTCTTTGTTGTTAGCCTGAATGCTTGTTTTTACTTAGACCTGAATCTTCTTAAAGGTTCGCACTTCTTAATGTGTGCATTGCACAATCATACAAGTTAAAAAAGCCAGGTTAGGGCTCTCAGATACAAGTGGACACTAGAGGAAAGCACAAAGGAACTGACAAGCAGTGTTCCTTAGTAACACGGGGATGGCTCTCATTTCAATCTGCTTCCTAACTTCATGTTTTGAGATTGTTTTTTTTGTCTGAATACTGCTGGTGTGAATTATCATATTTATGAATTCTTCAATAAATTAAGCAACATATGTGATTCTGTTTTAAATAATAGTTTTATTATCACCCCCCAATAGTATTTTATTTCAATATTGTATAGACATCTCATTTGCATTGTTCTGGTTTCTTCAGAGAAATAGAACCAATCAAGAAATTTATTACTTCAATCATCACATGGAAAGTAGGAAAGCTGGAAGTTGAGCTCCAGTGAGAGTTGGAATTCAAAGACAAGGGATGCTGATATACCAGGTCAAAGATTATCAGACAGAAAAAGGCAGTTTAACCTTAGTGAGTTCTATTCAGGTCAAAGACCTGGGTAAAGTCCTTCCATATTAAGGAGGATGAATAATCTCAACTCAGTTTACTGACCCATCTTTAATCTTATCCAGAAACCCTTGGAATAATATCCAAAATACTATTCTCAAATATCTGGACAGCCAAGGCTGTACCTGCCCCAGTTCCTGCAGACAACTACGTATTCTTTGCCATGGCCACTTCTAGAAAGTACTTCTACCTTCCTGTGGCTTCAGCTGCGTCAAAGAATTTCCGGGCCTCTTTTCATCTTACACTGCTTTTTTATTATTAAAATTTGAATTGTCTTTCTAGTTCTAGCCTTTTCCTTAAAGTGTATTAAAAAAAATGACTGTGTAATCTATCAAACAACAAAGGGAAAATAGAAGCCCTCGTAAGCACCACGGGGAACAACTTTCTTCCTTTCTTTCTTCGTTGATGTTCTTGATGTTTGGGGACCTGTCTGTCCCATATAATTTGTTACCCGAATTTCACTTTCCTCTGTTCATTTCAATGTGGTTTCTAGAATATATTCTTTTGTTTTATGTTGATGCCTCGCCTCTCTTAAGTGACCTGAGTGTCTAATTCATTCTAGTTACAATATACTGTGCTTTCGAGCCACAAATTTTACTCACCGTCAGCCTTCAAACTGCTTTCATGAAGTACTTGAACTTTGTTCTTAGTTCTCATACTAATAAAGTTTTATGTTCTAGTACCTCAAGACTTCGTCATATTCCTTTTGCCATCTTTTATTTCCAGCCTTTCTCTGTTGACAACTATTTGCTTATTTTTTAGCTTTCTGTAACCCTAGACTATTTAAAAAATATTTTATTCATTATCTTTTAATTTTTATGTGTATAAGTCTATTGCCTGCATGTATGTAAGTGCACCTGGGTTGTGCAAAGCCCATGGAGGTCACAAGAGGGCCATGGATCCACCGGAACTGGAGTTACGGATAAGTTAGCTGCCATGGGGTGCTGGGAAGTGAACCTGAATCTTCTATCAGAACAATCAGTGCTCCTAATCCCTGAGCCATTCCTGCAGGCCCTGGACTCTTTTTTCATGCCCAACAATATGACTGGGTTCCTATATATGACTCTGAATCAGCTCACATGGTTGGATTTTTAATCAACATATGTAATGCTTTCACTCTCTAGTTCAGTAGAACATTTTTCTTATGAAAACACCAAACTTTAATCATTCTAAGTATTTGCAGACCATATTATGCATATGGTCTGATGGTTAACTGTGCTTGTTCACACAATTGGCTTGAAAGAGACCTAAGAGGTATTTAGGTCTGTCTGTGAGGGCGTTATCAGAGATTATTAATTCATGGGACAACACCTAAGGGAAAAGTACCCAGCCTGAATGTGGTTGGCACCATGTAAACAAGACGGAACAAAAACGAAAAAGGACAACGACCTGGCACATGCAAGGTTCGTTCTCCTGAGCAAGTCCATCTGTTGGTGCTGCCGTTTTGCATGGACATCAGACTCCAAACCATCAGTCTTTCAACACCCATGCATAACTGCGACTTCTCAGGAGCCTCCAGATCTTCACTTTCAGGCAGAAAGGAGGTGACTCCCGTGGGTGAACTTGCACTGAAGGACATCTGGGTAAAACACATGACCAGATGGAACTTATCAAGTGACAGGATAACTTTCCAGCTTGCAAGTTCATCCACGGGAGTCACCTACCTACAGAACTTAAGGAAGGTCCACTCTTCCTCAACCAGTTATAATCAGTCCCCCACAGTTCGCAGGTTGGGGCAGGCCTGCCACGCATTTCCAAGAGGATCACTCTCTGAGAGCATCACTTGTCAGGTGGAATTTGCATGGGTCTTGTGCAAATAGCAGCATTGCTGCAAGTTCACATGAACTGTTTTCTCTGGCTGGAGGCAATGTCTTTCCTTCCAATGTTACATGGAAGCTGGGTAAAGTAGTTCTGAATAAAATCATAATTAATGCCTCTTTGGCCTCACGTGTGGAATCATTGGGTCCTCATATAAAGCTGTTTTTCATCATCACACGCTTCTGTCACCTACACTTGGCCTTAAAGTAACTTGTACCCTGCTAGTTTCTTTACTTTCTGACTGAACTATGCTAATCACTGTGAAGAATATTTTTCACATTTCTAGACTCTTTTCAAGGACAGCATAACATCATTTTCTAAATTCACCTCTATACCTATCCTCATTCAGCCTCAAAGTGACCTCTTCATCTGAATAGTCAGATCATCTTATCTATCACTGTGGCTTGTTCAAATGACATTTTCTCTCTACTAAAACATACTGAAAGCTGAGCATGGTGACAATATCCTGTAATACCAGTACTCAGGTGGTGTAGACAGGAATTCAAGGATAGCGTCTGGTACATAGTAAGTTTGAGGCTAACCTGGGTATATAAGATGGCCTCTTGAAACAACAAGATAAAAAAGTACGAGAACAGAACAGAAAAGAACATTAAATTTAAATATGATGAGAAATAAAAGCACAGAACACTGGGGTGATTTCTGGTTTGCCCTGTTTATATTTTTTAGGTAGTATTGACTTGGTACAAAGTAGCAACTGGGACACTGATATTTAAAAAAAAAAAAAAACTGCCATTGAGATTTGCTGGACATGATGACATGCACCTTAAGGCTAACCTGGTCTACATACAAGTTCTAGACCAGCTGAGCCTATATAATAAGACCCCCTCTTAAGAAAAAATAACGTGTTTCATATTTTTATTTGATTCGTGGGATTTAATAATTAAACTAGGGTACAAATCCAATTGTCTTTGGTTTTCCTAACTACACGCATACTAAAAACATGGAAAACAGTGGACTCAACGACCTAGTTTCTATCTGTTGGTCTTTAACCCGGAAAGAAAATTCTTACATTATATTCCCAATTGGCTGGAATGCAGTTTTGTCCCGCAATTCCCACCTCTCTCCCTTCTTAGTTCACTTTCCAGCTGTATTACCTCACTTCGGTCTCTAGCTTATCACGTTGCTTCTTTCCTGTCTAGTGTCTCATACCCTAGCCAGCATAATCATTCACAATTTAGAGTATGGCTCTCATGTGCTAATCTTCTGAAGTCATTTCCTCTTTGCCAAGCACTGTACAATAACCTGGCTATCTGTTGTCTGTAGCATCCTTCCACCAGGTCACCTGCAGGAAAGACCACCAACATTCTTTATGTCAGTGAACAAATGTCATTCGATTTAATGAAAAAAACTGCTTAATGAAAGCTAGCCTAATCATACTTTTTGGCATTACAAACTGTGTTCACAATACCAGTGTCCTGGATTTCTCTTACCTTTGAGATTTTTTTTCAGTAAGAGTTAAAAATTTTTCCTCTATAATTGTCTCATAGTTGTCTTCTGTTCACTGTAATTTTCCCAAGAGATAGCTGTCAGAACAGTCACTGCTGATTACAATGTTTAGGACAATGCAGTGTGGTTACTGCTCTGTTGTTCCTTGTTGCCTTTGACTATTTGATGTGGGGTATGCCGATGTGTTATGAATTCGCTACATCATCTGTATGAGCTTCATATTGTGCTTGGACATTTGTTGTTAGTGGAGGAGAACTTGTGCAAAGAAAGGAGCAATTTTTTAAAATAATGGACAAAATGATGCTGCAATGGGATATTTTCAAACACATCATAGAGCTTTGCTTTCTCTTTTCCCACTTCCCATTATCACCCTTCCTTCTCACTTTGTTTTTGTTTTGGGTGTTCTTTTGGGACTGTAGCCCTGGCTGGTCTAGATCTTGCTATGTAGACCAGGCTCTCTATCAATCTCATGGAGATCTACCTGCGTCCATCTCCTGAGTGCTGGGACTAAAGGTTTGCACCACCTTCCTAGCTTATTGTTGGGCTCCTTGCTCTTTCTCTCACACACATGCACACACACACAAACACACCCCATTCACACACATGTATAGGTATGTATGTATAAATCTAGATTCTGTATATGAGAGAAAACATGATTATTTGTCTTTCTGAAAATGGCTTATTTTGCTTTACATGGGTCTCCAGTTCTATCCATTTTCCTGCAAGTGATAATTTCAGTCATCTTTTAGTTTGAATGAAATCTCACTGTGTATAGATACCTCATTTTTTCCATGAGTTTGTCTGTGGTTGAACATCTAGGCTGGTTCCATATTTTGGCTACGGTGACTAGTATAGTGATACACATGGATTCTCAGGTACCTCTGTGGCCTACTTGCTAACTCCTTCAGGCACACACCTAGTCGGGTCATATAGAAATTCTACTTTAGGTTTTTGCGCATCATCCCTGCTGATTGTACAATGGTTGCACCAGTTTTCATTCCTACTGGCAGTGGGTTAAGACTCCTCTTTCCCCAAATGTGGTTGTTAGTTTTGGTCAACTTGACACAAACTATAGACACCTAGGAAGAGGGAACCTCAATTCAGAAATGTCCCCCATTGCACTGGCATTGGCTATGTCTGTGATGCATTTTCTTAATTGCTAATTGATGAAGGAAGACACAGCCCACTGTGTGTGGTTGTTCCTGGATGGGAGGCCTAGGCTGTATAAAGTAATAGCTGAGTAAGCCAGGAGGAGCATTCCTCCAGAAAGTGGTCGATTTCTGTGGCTGACATGACTTTACTGTTTAGGGGGAGAGGATTGGAAAGTTGGGCTGCAAAAGCTGTTGAGTGCTTGGGGTTTAGTGAGCTGTTTTGTGGGTTCTTGGAAGACACTGCTTAGAGAACTTCAGACAATGTAGGTTTGGCTTGTGATGTTTCAGACAGAAGTTTGAGAGTCCCTCAAAGACTCAATCAGGGGTCTTTTTGATATATATTTGAATTAAGAATTCACAGTTTATGGTCACCTAGGGCTGAAGAATCAGCTGTGATTAATAACGGACCAGAGCCACTGGAGTGAAACCTTTGATTTATTGGAACGATCAATATCAATTAGCTAGAACTGAAAAATTAATTCTGATTAAAAAGAGACCAAGGTTACTGAGGTGAAATATTCTGGGAAGTGTTTATTCAGTGTCAGTTCACAGAAACTTTGCTCTAGTGGTGGGTCAAGTCTGTACATCAAGCTGGCAGCAGAACTTGACAGATAAAGTTAAATGTCTATAACATGGCATTGCTTTTTAAGGCATGCAGTGGCCATGGAGAGTAATAAAAGCTTGTCTCTGTGTGACAGGGCTGGAGTCTCTGGACAGAGGCCAGGAGAGGCTCTGGTGAAGGTGAAATCTCAGTCCAGTAGAAACCCCGGGATTCAAAGGATCACAGAGAGAAGCTGAGGTACGACATGTGCAAGGCCATCAGCGCAGGTGCAGCCACAGCTGCAGTGGAGAACTTTGCATTGCCAAGACCGTGGGACAATCACCAAGGACTGACTGACATTGGTGTGCAGTGAGCAGGCAGATAAAGCACAGAGAGCAGAGCTAGAAAGATGGCTTCCGGAGGTTTGGGAAGTTTAGAATATTGGGAATGAATGTCAGAAGTCAGATACTGCTCTATACCAGAGGACTCTGGCTTTATTTAAGTGTTCCGGTAAGTCACTTAACAGTGATAAGAAATAATGATAACTGATAAGAAAGTATGTAGCATTTTGGATTTTACACGGGGCCATAGCCAAGAGACCAGTTTGTTTTTAAGGATACCTTGGGCTTCCAAAGTATCAAACACTTTAAAGACTGTGGGGCTTTTAAAACTGGAATGTATTAATGTGAGATCTTTGGGAAAAAACAAGAGAGGTTATGACTTAATAGTGATGGGTTAGTTTGTTAAGTTGACAAGGGGTAATTGTGTTGATTAGATTTTTGTCAGCTTGACACAAACTAGAGGCATCTAGGAAGAAGGGAACCTCAGCTGAGAAATTTCCATCATCAAATGAATGTTGCAGCCTACGGGACATTTCCTTACTGCTAATGGAGGTAGAAGGGCCCAGCCCGCTGTGAGCAATGCCATTTCTAGCATGCAGGCCTAGAATACATAAGAACAGCAACTGAACAAGCCAGGGATAGCAAGCCAGGAAGCAGGATTCCTCCCCATCCACTTCTGTTCCTGCCTCCAGGTCAGTGTCTTGACATCCTTGGATGATGGAACCATGATGTGGACATGTAAGCTAAACAGCTTCTGTGTTCTCCCAATGCTTTATCACAGGAACAGAGGCTGTATCCTTACCAGAATTCGTTGTCATTTGTTTTCTTGATTATAAGCATTCTGACTCAGATGGGATAGAATCTTAAACAAAGTAATTTAGCTTTCATTTTTGTGATGGCTAGAAAGGTTTTCAAATATTTATTAGACATTTTAATTTCTTTTTTTGAGAAATGAATAATTAATTAGTCTATTTATTGACTAGAAGATTTTGTGTTTTTTTTTTTGGTCTTCAATCTTTGGAAATCCTCATTTTTTCCCATTCTACAGGTTGTCTCTTGACTCTGAAGTTGGCTTCTTTTTTTTCATTATTCTTTTTATGCTATGTATATGAGTGTATTGCACGTGTGTAAATGCCCTCAAGATGTGCAATGCCCAAAGAGGTCAGAAGAAGGCATTGGATACCCTGGAACTGGTGTTAGGACAGTGGTCAGCCACCATGTGGGTGGTGGGATTTGAACCCAGGTTCTCTGCAAGAGCAGCCAGTGCTCTTAACCACTGAGCCATCTCTCCAGCCCCAAAGATGGTTTCTTTTTCTATGTAGAAGCTTTTTAGTTTTGTACAATTCCATTTGTCAATACTTTGGATTAGTTCCTGTGCTATTGGAGTCCAATTTTAACCACATTAAGTATATTGTTATTTCAATATTGTCAGTGTTTTACACACACACACACACACACACACACACACCATAATTTATATTTGTTTTTCTGGAAGACAAGTCAGGTATTTCTACAGTTCTTCACACCAATCACTTCTGTGTCCTTAAAACACCACGTAGTCTGGTTCATATCTTTGTTCTGACAAAGACAAGAGAAATCTGAGCACCCAGTTATCTCAAGGGAACCTCATTAAAGTCAATGTGTAGCGGGTGTGGTTTCTGCTGTCTCAGATAATCATGTGTTCAGACATTACAAAGCAGGAAGTAGGCATGCTTCTGAGATCTGGATTTAGGGGTTGAATTATTAGCAATTTTAGTTTAATAGGTAACTAACAGTGAAGTTTGTGAATATTTCCACTGTAAATCTGATTCAACTTGTTTGTTTAGGTTTATTTCTTATTTTAAATGAATAAATATGGTTAGCTTTGACCTTTACTAGAATTATGCTCTTTATCATGTTGTAGGAAATAAATGTAATATATTTTAAGGGTTCTCAAGTTTCGTCAACAGAGGTTCCATGGGTTCCCATTACACTATTTAGAATTAAATGTGTTGTAGATTTTTTTTCTAACTATGATTTTCTAAGTATCCAGTTTTTACAGGAATAGTTGCTGGAGTTAATTATATCTTATTAACACTCTGAGAGATGATCCATCAAGGATAAGACTAGAAAACAATACTGTGAACAGCACCCAAAGGAAGACCAGGCATACTTCTAGCAGATTTAAACACAAGTCTGCGCTTGATGAACGTGTTCTGGTAATTAGACTTAATGCATATTTCCTATTTTGGAAGAAGCCTGCTGAATGGGCTTCCTGGCAATGTCATTCTGGTGCCAGAACATACCATGTTTTCCCTTTAAAGATTGCTCAGAGCGATCAGTACCTTCAAATGAGTTTGAGTTAAACCTACATTCTCTACATCCTCAGTTTGCCACTGCATGCTGGAGAAAAAACTGAATCCTGAGTTTTGTGCCTTTGTGGAAAGGATTCCGGGGGTTGGTTGCACATTACTTTTTTCATCCCTGCCTCCCTCTCACCCTCCCTCCCTTCCTTGTTCCTTTCCTCTCCTTTTCTTTTCACCGTCTTCTCTTCTATGCCTTTTCCCACGCTCTCATGTTTCCCATTTAAAGATGAGTCACAAGTCAGGAACTGGAGACCCGCCTCTGTGATTAAAAGCACTGGCTGCTATTGCAGAGGACTTTGGGTTCCCAGCACCCACATGGTGGCTAACAACTGTCCTTACTTCCAGTTTCAGAAGATCACTCTCTAGCCTCTGTGGGCATTATACTCATATGGTATACTTACATACTTGCAAGCAAAACACTCATACATATAAAATGGAAATAAATAAATAAATAATAAATTGAAAAATATCTAAAATTCCTGTCTTGTTTGTACTTCTCATAGCATCTAAAAACAAGCTCACATTTATATCCAGGTAAAGACCCCAGCAAAGTAGAATGCTTAACATAGTTGGTTTATGCTCCCTGGAGCATTGTCTGTCTATAATCACCCTAGACAACTAGGGCAGTGAGCTGATATGTTATCCTATCATTGTTTTCAGTACCTCACAGGTGAGCATGAAGATGTAGATGCAGCAATCCAACTGAATTCTCAGATATGAACTGGAATCTCTGTGTTTTGAGAATTCCAAAATGACATGAAACACTTTTATTAAGCTTGTTGTTGTTTTCTTGTAGTGTCTCCTGCATTTAAACAGTTTTAAATTACATTCTGATTATTTAAAAATAATACTGTGTTTTCCAGAATTCTGGGTGACTAATAACAATGGGAACTGCACAAGGCTAAAAAAAATACCTCACAAATATTCTTGAAAGGTTTTAATGTAGTTCCTCAAATGATCATCACAACACTCTAGTGAAGAGAAGAAGTGATTTGTTCCAGATGAATCAGTCCTCACCATAAATAGGGCTTTCTTGGAATCAAGTGAGCTGGAGTCAGGAGACAGAGTGTCTGGATCGTAGAGTCTTCCAGGAGCATTTTTCAGTTAAAAACAATAAGTACTTGTATGGCATTCTCTGCCTTCCTAACTCATTACCAATAGTACACCAAATACATGGCATTCATTATCACTTTGGGGATTGATAGCTTGTAGAATTATTTACCAAATTTAGCTGCAAAATCTCCCTAAAGATCACACATGTTTGAGTACAACTTTGTTTGCCATTTAATTAAGTCAACTGAATCCAAAACTAAATTTCTCACTGCAATTTCAACAACTCTTGTTTATTGTTCTCAACATCTTTGTTGTTGACTAGAGTTTTCCTGTGATCGATCTGAACCACTGATGGCCTCCTAACTGCAATGTCTTCTTTTGAATAATGAGACAAATGATCAGGACAGTATCTCCAAATCTACTGCTAAGTAATTATCAACAGTAGTAAAGAATGCGGGGAGATATTGGAAAAGGAATGGAGTTGGTAAGCTTGCCAATATCCTTTCAAAACGTTTTAGGCAAAAATGTAAATTTTTAAAAATTTTGACTCAATATTTTCGTTGAATTGTTTATTGAAAATAAAATTTTATCTTTAAGTTTGTACATGCCTTACGTTGAGCCTGTTCTGTGCAAATTCTATCTTTTATATGAATCTATCTAGCACAGGATCAATAGGAGCACAGATTTCACTGTGATTCATATTGGTCCTCCAGAAGGATTTCCTTCAGAAGATAAACAGGAAGACAGATTTCACTGACTTCAGCAGCATTTGTGGAGATCTCAACTTGGACTTCTTTGTTATAAGGTCCATCGATTGCTTCCTGGGTGCCTTGTATGGTGCCATTCATTAGTCAGACATTTCTCACTGCATTAGTTGACACAGAATACAGGGATTTGAGTAATTAAGCTGTGTTCCTAATATTAACTTGGAGGGTGTAAAGGCAGGTCTGTTTTCCTGAGAAATAATGACAATTCTGTATTTTCTTTTAATTTCAGTGTATGTGTAACTAAGAATTGAAGCTTGAATGGCTACCCAGAGCTAACCTAATCTAAATAATCTCTCAGAGTGATGTCTGAAAGTTTGTCTCTCAGATCCTGTAAAGTTGGTAATCAACACTAATCATCAAAGCACAAATTATATAAAGGTAAATTGATAATAAATAATAGGCAGCGATTTATATTAGAAAGCACATAAAATGAAGCCACAAACAATTATAGTATGCTAAAGATACACCAAGTAAAATTATTTCTAATTATTTTTAAATTATTAGACCTATATGTGTAGGTGTAATTATATATAATATAGTAATTATATTATATATGTTATTATGTAGATAGATAGCCCACATTGTTCATTTAGTGTTCCTTGTATGTACATGTGCTTAGGGCTTACCACTTGGATTGGATAACTCCTTAGGAGCTCATCCATGAAGTACACTGATTCTCTTTCTCTCAGCAGTCATTTGTTTCTTGTGATTCTTCAGCTAGACCTGGGACCTTCTGAAATTTCCCCATTCGTGCTGGCATGTCAACCAGTACAAAGCTTCAGAGCTGGTAAGAACACACAGAATAAGGGACTGTGGGTGCCCAGTTTTAACTGATACATCTGTAATGTAATCCCTACCCTTAGCCTCAGGGAATATCATAGAGGGGGGAGCTAGAAAGGTTGTAAGAGCCAGAGGACTGGGACATCTGCTGCCAAGATGGAGTCTTGTAGACATTACCAGGAAATTGCATCCATGTAATTGCAACAATACGATTTCCTAAACAAGATCTATATAATGGCCATCTAGTTAATGACAATTTTAAACTCCAAAATAGTCTAAAAGTAGGCAGTATATGGGCAATGGGGGGCTGGGAAGGGAAGAAGAGAGTAATAAGTTTTCATTATGAAGTCATGTAAAGACTACTTTTTATTATACTAGTTCAGTCAACATTAAAATTTTTAATTCAATATAAAGAAGAACCTAGACCTTGTTTTTTGACATTGGGGTATATGTATGTTAATACATATTTATACAGTTAGATATATTATTTAGTACCCAATCAAAGTATTTATTATCTATTAATATACTATATGTTGTATGTTAAGATATTGTTTGATTTTATGTATTTGACATATTACTATATATTATATAATCATATAATTTATATCAGTGACAAAACTGTCTATTATTTGTTTCGATTCCACTCTGACACAAATTAAGTAGCTGAATGGTCTCCTTTTGCCCTTGGCTATGGACTACTCATTTTTATCAAATGGCTAAAGAACACCATTTACACTGTTTGCTTTAAGAATGCTGTAACAGAGGCTTTTGGGACTTATAAGCTTGATTGAGATATCTTTCCTCCTAAGGAAACCTTGCCAAACTAACAAACCCTTAGATGCCAGAATCTTCCTTTATCCTCTCGCTGTTAAACACAACATTAAGCATTAAACATCATGTCAATTTTCACCTTTAATTCATACTCTACTTTGCAAAAACTGAAACTAATTGATCAAAAGAATGACTAGTTTTCTCTTAGAGACTGAACACTTATTTCAACACTTATTTGACTGGAGTATTTTATATCTTGTTCTATGTATTAGAAATGTTCTTAATAACTTTATTTGTATATTTGTATATTTTAAGTATTTAGTAATTTATATTCCTTGAACATGTACCATGAACAGGAAAAACACAACTCATAGGATGAGTTTTTTAAACTGTGTTAGGTAGGGTTCTAGCTGGCGGTGCTTTTGCTTGTTGTGTTGTCTTTTCAATATGTTTTTCTCTTCCATTGCTCGAGATCTCACCTGGACTCTGCTGAACGAAAGTAAAACCCCTTGGTAGGTGGGCCTCTATTGCCTTCATTTTCTGCTAGGTTGCAACTTCCTCCCATCCTCAGTTCTCTGTGTCTTTGTGGTTATAGTCCTTGCTTTGATCTCTGCAATGCAGCTATCACCGTGAGCATATCTTTCATTGCATCTTGCTGGCAGTCTGGAAAGATAGCTCTCTGCATGCCATAATCCATGCTTTCCAGGCGATCATATGCCATTCTCTGAGTGATGCCGTTGAAGTCGTCCAAGCACACCCTCGGCAGTCATACTTATAGTGAGGAAGTGACACACAGAACACTAACAACTCTCTCCAAAAATACCTATTTAATTCTTAATTGACTCTTTAGTCATTGCTTGTGAAACATGAAGACATGTTAGGCAAAGTTAACAAAGCTAGTTTGGCACTTTTATTTTAATCCTGAGAGATGGTCTGGCACCTCCTTTTTAATGCTGCACTGGGTGGCGCCTGAGTTTCTGAGTCCTTGAAAGAAAAAGGCATTAGAAAAAATAATCACATTTTAACCTTATGAGGTATAATTAGAAAACCAAAGTTAACAATGATTTATATATGCATTTGGTCAAGATACAGTATAAGGTTTATAAGACTGACAGTATCTTTTTATTTTATCTGTAATATATTAAAGTATACCTATAAGCCAGATTGGTTCTCTCCTTTAATCAGAAGACAGAGGCTGATGAATGTCTGTGAGTTCAAAGCCAGCCTAGTTTACATAGTGAGCTTCAGGCCAGCCAATCAGGGTTACATAGGGAAACCCTGTCTCATAAAAATACAAACAAAAATTACCCAACACAAACACCACAACCCCCCAATAATAATAATTAACGAATAAAATAAAGTATACCTATAGTATGGTATCATAATATATTACTAACATAGAAAAACAGCTTACAAGAAATCCAGGCTTTTCCATGCCAGCATTCTGTGTTGGAGCCATTTCCCTTGTGAATCCTCATGAAGCTACCCACAGTGAAAGTATCTCCCCTGCCCAATTAGCATAACCAAGATAATCTGTAATCCCCCACAGACACACTCAGAGGCTCTTCTCCCAGGTGATTCTGGGTTCTGTCATAAAGGTCAGCTTTCCACTTCCAGCATGTTCTTACCTTTCTTTTATGTATCATGTTACTTACCTTATGAATTATCTCCAATTTGCCGGTTTGCCTCTTAAATCCTAGAGCACCCAGTCAGGAGCCAATTCCCCATTCACAACTAGATAGATGAGCAGCATAGACATCTCTTTTGTACCACATGCTATCCACACTCATGGTAACATTTCACTTCTACTCTGGGATAGTCACTCACTTTGAACTTACAGTCAAATTATCCCACAGCATTTCTCTTCATACCCTATAAATTCTTAAAGTAAACTTTGGTTGTCTTTATGCAGGGTTCTTTTAAGAAATGGTCTGAGTGTCTCCCAAAGTCTTATCTGCTAGCAGTGTGATCCTTGGTGTGGTAGCTTTTAGAAGAGATCTGTATAAACTATGAAAATAATCTTTCAATACTTTATTATTTATGTATACGTGTTATGGGTATTGTCTGCATGTAAGTACATTAACACACCTGTGTCGTGCAATGCCTGTGGAGGTCAGAAGAGAATGCTGAATTCCCCTAGTACTGGAGATATGGATGGTTGCTAGCCACCATTTGGGTGCTGGAAACCTCTCTTAACCACTGAGCCATTTCTCCAACTCTGAAAATAATCTTTATAGAAATAGATTTATAGATATTCTTGTTTCTCTAATGCTTTTATTCCATTAAAAATAATTCAATAGGTCAATTTTATAATGAATTGAATTTCTTATTATTATTTTAGGCAAGGGACCCAGTGTCAGTTTTGTAACAATAGTTCATTACTGTTTAGCAGTCTGTGTTTCTGTTGCTAGTTTAACTACATTTTTACATCTTTGATTATTTTATTTTGCTTTACCATATTTACTTCAAATATTAAATAGACAGCAGTAGGTGAGTGCTTTCTTGCTAGGTATGAAGTCCTGGTTTCAATCCCCAACACCACTTTCATATGCAAATACACTTTTTAGTGTGTATGCACATATATATGCATGTTACTTGGTGTGCTGATGTGCAAGCACATTTAGGTGCATATACATGTGTGTGAACATGTGTATGGAAGCCACAGGATGATCTTGATTGTCATCACCAGGAACATCATCCACTTCCTGGAGATGTGGTGTCTCATTGACCCCCATCTCAACAATTGGGTTAGACCATCTGGGTAGTGAGTCCCAAGAACCCTCTTAGCTCGGCCTCTCCAGTGCTGGAATTACAACTATGTTCTACCTGCCTGACAATTTTTAAGTGGGTTCTGGGAATCAAAGCCAGGTCAAATGTTTGCTTTATCATCTGGGCCACCTCCCCAGCCCCAATATGAGCATGAAATAAAACTAGCAACTCCCTGTACACCAAGGAATATTCATACTTATGACTACAGAACTAACATATACCTATTGTCTATACTTTCTAATGAGACCAGTGTTTGTCTGAATCCATGCTCTGATCCGACTCTCATGTTTGTCCTTATGGCTTACTAACTACCTTTGATAATATATAGTGTCTGGCACAGGACAGTTAGATAAGGAATATTGGTTTTCTTTTGTTTATTGAAACTGTCTTGACACATTTGAACCAGTTTTTCATCTCAATTTCATTACTTTGAACATAGAATGGAAATTATTATTCTATCAGTCATTTTCCTCTTGCTTTATGATTTTTCGGCTCTGTTATTTTAAAGATGAAAAGAATATCTTTAAAAACTAGCAGCATCTATTTCAGCATTAAAAATGTTATTTAACATCTCTACCACATTATTCCTAATAATTAAAGTTACTAACTGAAAGAAATTTTGAGTTGTATGAGAAAAGTAAATTGCTAACTAAATCTTTGAAGATGAATTTGTTAAATCTTTGTGCATCTAAGGACCTGGAATTTACTTTCTAACATGGAACTTGGAGCTTAATTTATCAACTTCAGAAACATTAAGCTAAAAGTATATGTCTTAAATGTCTTAGATACTTTCCCTGTTGCTATAAGATACTAGAACAACTATAACTTTAAGGGAGAAAGGATTTATTCTAGTTAATAGTTCAAGTTCATCATGACAGGGCAGTCAAAATGGCAGCTTGCATCATCACACCCACAGTTACAAACCTGAACACATGCATGATGCTCAGATCCCTTTCTCCACTTGTATAGTCCGGGATCCCAACCAGGGAATGGTGCCACTCACAGTGTGTGGGCCTTCCCACCTTATGGCATCAGGATAAACTACCCAGACATGCCCAGAGGCTGATTTCCCCATTGATCTGAGATTCTGTGAAGTTGACGCTTAACACCATCACATGGTCATCCTGTAAGGCAGAGGGAGAAGGCAGAAGAGTAAAAGAAGGCAAAACGATGGCACCACACTTGAACATCCATTCAGCTGCACAGCTGATGAATGCCCCCAGTGGGAAGATGATCAAATGGCTGGAAAAGGAACAATCAAGTTTGACTTTCAATTAATTTTCACTAAAGAAGCCTTACTTGCTGTCCCTTCCTTAAATTTAAATCATCTTTGGGGCTGGAAAGATGGCCCAGCAGTTAAGAACACTAGCTGTTCTTGCAGAGGAACCAGGTTTGATTCTCAGCTCCCACATGGTGACTAACAACAGTCTGTAACTCCAATTCCATGGGAATCTGACTCCCTCTTCTGACCTCCTCAGGCACTGCAGAACACAGATATACTTACACACATGTAGGCCAAACACTCCTACACATAAAATAAAAATAATAAAATATTTTAAATTTTTAAATCATCTTTGAGTCACACATAGATATGTGCATATGTACATGTGAGTCAAATAATGTGATTCCTGTTTCTTTCGTACAAAAAAGAACCATTTTCACCCTGCCTAAGTTATCACATGTTAGAGCATCTGGAATAGGAGCTGAGATGTTCAATGTCTATACCAGACAATAAAGACTGGTTTAGTCTTCATGCAAATCTGCCCTAGAGATTCAATGCATTCTTTCAGTGGTCTCTTTGTATTAAGGAATGTGGCACGTGACATGTACTGGAGTCATTTCAGCCATTAAAAATACATTTCCTATGGGTGTTATCAGTCACCCAGAAAGACATTGAAAACAGCCTGTTAGTCTCCTCATACTGTCATAAGATCATTAGTGATCCTCAAGTTCCTTGATCTTATTAACTACAGGGACCAGTTCTGTATACTCTGTGTGTGATCCAGGAGAAGCAACTAGATAACAATTAAGGAGTAAATTATGGATTGAATGCTTTGGTCCTCTTCAAAACTATGTCGCAAAACTTAACCTGAAATTCCATTTAGGGGAGGTGCTGCCTTCAGGTAGTAACTGAGTCATAAGGCCTCTCCTTTGCAGGTGGGATTTGCAGCCCTTCTAAAAGGGCTTTGTGGAGGGTTTTCACGCTCTTTGCCTCCTATGTTTTGCCTTGTTAAGACACACCATCCCTTCCTCAGCCCAAGGACACAACTTTGAAGTCATCATATTGAAAGCATCTGAGAGTGTGCCAAGCCCAGATAATGAGCCTATCAGTGCCATAACATTGGGATTCCTGGTCTCCAGAACTGGAAGCAATGAGTTTATGATTTTTATCAACTATCAAGTGTGTGAGACTCTGTTATAGTATCATAAATGAAATGGATAACAACTACTGTGTCTTGTGACTAAAAGTGCAAGTGAAGCCAGAAGTAATTTTATTCATAACATTCTCACAAACTTTGACTTTTTATCTCTCTTTTTACTTTTTTTTAACATTTGGACCAAGGGTTTGGTTGATGGCCAGAGGGAGAAAGTTTATATGTGATTATATATAGAATATCTCCAGCTTTCATAATTATAGTAGATTCTGAATTCGAAAAACAAACAGTCAAACAAAAAAATGATCAACAGGAATGCCGAAAAAATAAGGGCCAGCTGAAAATGCACCCACAAGTTGAATATTAGCTATTTGGAGTTAAAAATATGAAGTACTTAGAATTTTATGTTGTTGTTTTTGAAAGAATTGAGATAATCAGTTTAGCATGTGAACATCCTGTGAATTTTGTAACTGACCATCTCTAGCTCCACATCAATCACTTGGGAAATGAAAGAAAAATTGAGGTATGTGACTGATGAGGAAAACAATATTTTTGAAATAGCCGTGACATAAAGCAACTAGTATTATTTGAAGATATGGCCAGGAAAAACATAACTGGTTCAGTTTATGTCAGCCAGAACCATGATTTGGGAATTTAATCTTGGTAGAGTCATTTTTAGAGTATTCACTGTGAGTTCCAACAACATCTTCATCAAATTCATGGCAACACATTTGGCTCTATGGATTTTTTTTAATCTTGTAAATGTATGCATGTGTACATGCCTCTGTGTGTATGTATGTATGTCAATACATATATTTTTGAATTGCTAAATTTCAGTGGTAGTCAATGTTCTAGTTTGTTTTCTGTTGCTGCAGTAAAAAGTCCTGATGGAAACAACTTACAGGAGAAAGGGTTTGCTTTGTCTCAGAGTTTCTGAGCGATGGAGCTCAATCACAGTTGGGAAGACAGGGCAACAGGCAGGAAAGGCATGGCAGCCAGAACGGGAAACTGATCACATTGCATTCTCACCTAGCAGTAATGAGAGAGAGAGGTGGGGGGCAGAGAGAGAGAGAGACAGAGAGTTAGACAGAAAGAGAATATGAATATCAGGCAATCAAACTGTAAAGCTCACCCTAGTGACATGCTTCCTCCAGCAGCAACCCACCTGCTCAGTGATCCATAACATTCCCAATGTGCCACCATTTGGAGACCAAGTATCCAACTAGATGAGCCTACGAGGGACAGTTCGCATCCAACCCACAGCATTCAATGAACTAAAATTCCACAGATGGGGCAGTGGAGGGGAAATTTTTACCAGGATATCGCACAAGGGGTATCTTGACTCTGAGGGGAGACAGAATGGCCCACTAGGTTCAGAGTTAGCTTCCTTCTAATTCAGCAGCATCAGCACTGGCTTTCTCTATGTCCTCCTTCAGCACGGCTCTTATAAGCATCAGCTTCTGTCTTTGCTGTTTCTTCCTTGTCTTCATTTCCTTTTCCTTGAGTTCTGTGAATGCATTGATAAACTGTAGATGACTGTTTTTAAGTTTAAAATAGTGGTGAGGAGAAGGGAGAAAGGGGAAAGGAGGATCCCAATCCCTGCCCTTTTCCTTGTCCTCGATTTGCTGTGATAGAATAGTGA
This sequence comes from Eospalax fontanierii, assembly GCA_035773235.1. Lineage (NCBI taxonomy): Eukaryota > Metazoa > Chordata > Mammalia > Rodentia > Spalacidae > Eospalax > Eospalax fontanierii. The sequence goes on along the minus strand of CM069548.1, from coordinate 40,120,783 downwards.
TATTAGAAAGAGCAGCTGGTGAATGTTCAAGTCTTTAGGGAAGTAGACATGAAGCAAAGATCCTTCATCCCCAACATTGCTCATAATGGTTAACAATTATTTCATTGCCAAACTGCTGTAAGTAGAGGCTATGTAACTTGGGAAGTTCATATTAATACTTTTAAAAATCAATTAAAATAACTGGTCACAACCTAGGGGGAGTCATTCCTATTATCACAACCTTCAGGAGATAAAAGTAGGAGGATTATGTGAGTGGAGGGTCAACAAGGACCACACAGTGAGCTCCAGGCCAGGCTGGTTAGAGTGAGATGCTACTGTGCAAACCAACCAACCAAGCAAAAATGCAAAAAGGTGATACAACTTTCCACAATTACATGATTTTCTTGCCATTTGTACTGGTAGCATCAGATTTAATACAGAAGTTTTATTTTTTCTGACAAAATTAAAAGAGAATATTTCTGGCATCTTCACAGATACAGTTCTCAGGTCAAATGACACCTTGAGTACCTTGTTTCCTGTGGCGGCAAGGTGGGGGCCTGTGGAAGTGCAGAAGCATGTGAGCAGATTTGGACCTGATTCGGCTCTAAAAGTCAGTTTTTCTTGATTTCTCAGATGTCATTCAAGTAAAAAAAGATAAACTCAGTTTCTGATAATTCTTCTTATTCCAGAGGCAGAATTTTGCGTCAAAAAGCTAGAACAAATAGAGTTCCTGGCAAATCTCATTTTGTATCTGTGAACAGAAACACTTCCTGTCCCAAAGAAGAATGAAATCTTACTTTCTAGGCACATCCAGAAGTACACAGTGGTAGACGATTGTTGTCCAAATCTGCTGCTGACTACCACGTTTACATTGGGAAAGGCAGAAAAAGACAGTGAACAAACCTGATGTTCAGAGCAAACATAGCCCACTATGAATCTTTTGATTGTCTTCAAGTGCTTGCTGTCCTGCAAAGGTCCAGGGAAGATGATCACAGCACACAGCAATAAGAAAAATGCTATTCAGTAGCATGCATTGTCAGACTGAAAGCAACATCACACTTCTTTATGGCAAGCCTTAACTTTTTCCCTATAGGGGAAGGGGCAGATTGGTATCAAGATCTAGGAGTAAAAATGAAGTCATGTGTATGGGGTTTGCCTTCAAAACGAGCTCCTCAAAAATGAATCGTGTATTGGAAATGATTCAGACCTGAAAAAGCATTTTCCAAGGAAGTTTCCTTCTCCAAGAGGAAATCCAATGAGATTTGGGAAATGACTTAGCCATTAAGAACACTTGCTGCTTTTTGCAGAGGATTTGAGTTTGGTTCCTAGAACCTACATTTGCAGCCTCAGAGGATACAATGCCCTAACCTGTTCTCTGTGCGTACCTGTATGCAAGTACACACACACACACACACACACACACACACACACACAAACATGCACACACACAAATTTTAAAAATAATAATATTGAGTGTCAAACTATATGAAAGTAAAAATAGTTCTCAGTGACTGATAAATGACTGTCCCATGTCATGTAGTAGCTAAAAATAAATTAGAAATTTATAGTAAGTAGAAAGGCTGCCAAATGTACAAAATGGATGGAGGGAAATCTAGATGAATTAATCTCCAAATTATTCATTGAATATTAACATTAAATATCTTACAGAAGAAATGAGTTCTTTTTGGTTGATCATTGTTGGTTTTAAAATATATATAGTGATTATATCATAATAGATTATTAGTATACTTAAATTGCCTTAACCCTTATATTATTTAGAATTTCCAGGGTGAGAGAGAGTATATATTAAACACTGTGTTTGAAAAGCTCTCATTTCACTTAAGAGGATCAAATACTACAGACTTTTGTTCATGAAGAATGTTATAATGTTAGACGAGAAAGTTATTTAAAGTAAGTTGTTTTCTAATGGTAAGATTTTTTTCTATTTTTTAAAATTTTTATGTGTATGAGACTTTTGCCTGTGTGTGTAAGTACCCATATTGTTAAATGGCTATAGAGGCCAGAAGGCAGCCTTAGATACCCTGGAACTGGAGTTAAGGAAAGCTTTTAGCTGCCATGGGCATGCTGGAACCAAACTGAGGTTCACTACAAGGGCAGTCATTGCTCTTAACTGTTAGACATCTCTCCAGCCTCTTGACGGTAAGTTTTAATGAACTAAAACACCCTCCACACACATACATACACGTAAACACCCCACTACCACACACATTCCCCATACCCCTGCCAGCACACACACCATCTTCCTTACTACAAATTTTCAAATTTGGTTTGAAAATTAAAGACATTTCTTTTGTAAATGATAAGTCATGGAAATTCAGAAATCAGTTTCGTGGTTGTTAATCACTTCTTTAACTTTCTTTCTCTCTTTTTATTTCGAGATAGAGTCTCTTGTAGCACAGGCTGGTGTTAAAGTCATTATATTGGGGACGATGAATTTGAGTATTTTATTCCTCTGCCCCTACCTTCCAAGTGTTGGGATTACTGCATGCACTGCATATGCATTGTTTTGAAAGATCTGGTAAAATTACAGTCCAAATAATAAGAGAATTCTGTGAATATCGGTGTCTATTTTTACCTGAGCTTAGAATTACATGGAATTTTGGCAGCTGTTACCACCAGCCTGGCAAGAATCAGATCATTCAGAGTAGTGACATTGAGTCAGAATTCCCCTGAAACAGTGGAGAAAGCACTTGGCTGGAGAAAGACAATTTTTCTCCTCAGTAGTCTGAACCTTGGAATCTTTGCGTAAATTGGTTTCCAACTATTCACAAATCAAGCAGTCATTCCAATAACAATCTTAAGTGAGGGATGCAATGTATCCTTGTAACACTGAGAGAGGAAAGCAATCACCCTAATAACTATCTTAAATGAGGGATACAATGTATCCTTGTAACACTGAGAGGAAATGTGTGACTGAGTGCAGTAACTTGCATGAGCTGGGTTGGAATGGAAAATAATCGTTTTCACAGGTCATTTAGAAACCTACTTGGGAAAGACTGCCTTTTCAACTTTGTTTATCTAATATACACGTGTGAAGAAGGTGAATCAAAATACAGGGAATCAAAGTCGTGTACTTAAAAGTTTTAATTTGAGGATTCTTTTTGTTTACCTTGGATACTAATATATGCAATTCCAATGTAATATTGTAAAATATGAGAGGTTAGCTTTTCTCATCTGTTTATTAGTTCTAGTGGTCACTTAGCAGATTTGGCTCCCTAAATCTGCAGATTTTGTGGGGAAACATAATCATGTTTCCTTTTATTAACTGGGAGAACAGTAAGATCTGGTAAGGCCACCCGTGAAAATGCTACTGAAGAGTGATGCTTCCTGGGTGACTTTCTTCAGTACTCTGCCTGTGACACTTCGGGCCCATTTTTACATTTTTGCCCCCATCCTCATTGCTGCACTGCTATTTTTCTGTATTGAAGTGTGTTCATTGCCAAGAGTCTGAGCTTTCTAAAATACAGATTGAACCAGATAATTTTTCTCATTTTTAAAATTAGGACATGTACCTTCCTCTTAGAGTTCACATTTCCAAACTTACTAGAATATAACATTACAATATTCTCTTATTTGTGTACTATTACTTTTCATATTTTTATTATTTTCATTCTCCCAAGAAACAATTTTCATGAACTTTGCAAATACCTAACATCTCTAGCATCCTATTGCATATATTAAGACCTCAAAAGCCCATGTATTTGTTATCAACTAAAGCATAAATAATATAGTTTGTCATTAGCAATTTCCCAAGATGCCAACACTTTTTTTGAAATCTACATTTTTTTGTGAACTGAAAAATGTAACCACTGGCATTCATTAAGTGCATATAATTTTCTTGTGCTTATATTTACTCAATCCTTATTTTTAAAAAAACCTGTGATTACTGATTTTTAAATTTTTCTCATTTATTTTATAAGAAGACTAAACCTTGGAATCCATAAGGGAGCCTGGCAGAGCAAAGTGAGAAAGTGAATAAATGATAATTCAAAATCAAATGGTCTCATCTGAGAAGTTATAGTTTTAATCTTCTAAAACATTATATTTCTCAGAAATTGACTAGGGAAATATAGTTTTAAAGAATGATACAAAAAGGGGACAGAGAGGGCTTAGCTGGTAACGTTTGCCTTGAAGGCATGGGGACCTGAATTTGGATTCCCAGCACTCACAAAAAGGAAGCACCTGTAATCTTAGTGCTGAGGCATGAAGACAGGATTCTGGAGCTCACTAGCCGGCTAGTCTAGTTGAATCACTGAGCTCCAGCTTCAGTGAGAGAACCCCACTTCCAAAAATAAGTTAAAGATCAGTAGAGGCCATACATACACATACATACACAGAAACACATGAATGTACCATGCATACATACATGCATGCATACAGACAAGCACAGACCTACAAAGAATGATATAAAAACTTCCTTCAGAAAAGTTATATGAAGTAAATTAGAAACCAGTGAGATAATTTAATGATAACCGATCCCATTTGATCTGAAATCCTACCAAACAGCACCAAATTCAAATAATGGATTTTTTTTTACCATTAAAATGGTAAAAATACCTTTATTAAAATACCTTTATTTGACAAAGATTCAAAAATTGTGGTCAAAAGAAATAAAAAATAACAGATCCACTAGATTAACAATGAAGAGCAAGGAAAGAACTTTGAATCACTGTAATTCAAAACTCTCAGAAAGCAACGAGCGGGAAAGAAACTCCACAGACACAGAGGCAGGGCAAGCCACTGCTCACGGTCGGTCACCCTTAGCTCCATCGCTGACCCCATTCTCAGAACACCTTTTCTGTCAGACCACAGAATGTAGAATATGACAGATGTGCAGAATCCAACCCAGTGACATTTGATGTCTTTCAAATGTGTGGCCTGTCAGACAGAATATAAACAGAATATTTGATACAGACTCTTGCCTGCCCAAGTCTGGCCATAAATTTTAAAGGCTGTGAAAGAATCACAGATATAGGAGCAACCAAGCAAATGAAACTAAATAGGATTTTAGAGCTAAACAGTAAAGTACTCAAATACATGAGGAGAGCAAGGCATTCACAGCACATAACAGGCAGTAAAGCTCTTATCTGCCATCATTGTGTGGCTATAGATACCTTATGATACGAATGAGGTAAAGACATTTTCAGCCTCAAAGACCACAGAGAACCTGCTATTATGAATTATACAAAGGGACTCTATCTGTTGGTGAATGTTTCCAACTGAAACTGACCTCAAATATCAGCAAACGTCAGTGGTACAGGAGTGACTACATTAGAACTATTTCCTTAGTGATTATTTATTTTTAAAACCCCACATAATTCTAACCCCAGGACAGAATAGAAATCATCAGTGTTACCAAGCTGTGAACCCTGAAATTTATAAAGGCTGTCCAGGAAGATATGCCCACTGATGTAACAGTGGCATGAATGTTATAGGAATCATCAAACATTTTCTGATTGGATTTATGGCCTCCTCCACAAGAAACACTTGCCTGATACTGTTATTGGGAAAAAGAACCTGATGCTAAACAGTCATAGACCCTGGGAGAGATTCCCCTATTATTCTTCTTCTAAATGGAACTGGATTAAACACGTTGCTGATGACATGGTTACACTCATGGATTAGTGCATCTCTTGACTCTCGTCAGAGAAGTTTCTTTTTGCAGACTGCATGTAGAGACTAAGAGGCTATGGAGTACTCAGTCCTAAATGGGACATATAATATCAAATTCTGTCCCTAAGGCTCATGGATTATCACAGAAGAAGGACTGAAAAGGTTGTAAGCACCAGATTAGGTGGATGACTATCATCCGTCTTTTCTGGGCACAATGGAGCAGTTGCACATATTATATCTCACTGGTTGTGACAATATAAGATTTGCTCAAAAACACACAGTTCCCCTTCTAGCCTTGGGCACAGGCTCACTTTGCTCTTAACACCCCAGATCCCTGAACTACCCTCTTAGCTCTGTGCAGGCTCTCCAGTTCACACCATGCCCATCCCCCTATGTTGGGACAATCTGCAGCCCCTCCCACTGATGCAGGGCTGGGCTTCTCTGCCATTTAGCATGGGCCCAGACCTTTTCAGATAGCCTGAGAGGGCCTGAATCTCTGCATGATGTTGAGTTCTCTAAATCAGGACATGCTTTTCCCCCTACGTTAGGAACAACTGCAGCCCCTCCTTCTACTGAAGGACTAGGCTTCTCTGCCATTTAGTAGCAGCCCAGACCTTTGCACACTGAATGAGAACACCTGAATCCAACTTCCACCTAGCAAGCTCCCCAGATTGGGCTGCACCTGCTGACTAGAGGGGCTCAGGTCTTAGGAGGAAGCCTAAGACTATCTGATTGGCATCTGATTTGGGCCTCTGGGGAAATTCCTGAGTAGCTGAACTAGAGCCATCTGGTCTCTCCAATATAAAATCAAAAGAGAGAACATGAAGCCCAGATCAACCAGCTTTTCATATGCAATAAGAAAATAACTAAGGCACATCAAGTATACAAACAGAATCAGACTTCAATTGAACAATAGAAACTTTGAGTTTCACAATAGAATCACAAACAACAAAAGAAATCCACATGCCAAAATCATAACGAAAAAACAATAATATGAAAAACCCAAATAATAGGCCCCATGAAACATCACCAGTCCTATAGTAGAGTTCTAAGATGAGAAGCCACTAGATATAACCCAGGCCATAGAATGTAAAAGAATATTTATGAACATGATCAAAGAATTCTGAATTCAACCAATTTAAACAACACACAAACAAATCAAAGAACTAAAAGAAGATAAGGATAGACTTCTGACTGAATTCACAAAAGAGATCGAAATATTGAAGAAAACTCAGGCTGAAACGAAGAAGGAAGTGAAACATTTTGGAAAGGCAGGAGAAAGCCTCACCAATTGAATGAGCGAAATGGAAATCACAATATCAAAACTAGATGATAAAGCTGAAGAATCCAAACACTCAAGCAAAAAGTATGAAACATTAAAAAATAAAACACAGGAATGGGACACGCAGGAAATGTGGGACAACATGAAAAGACCAAACGTATGCATCAAAGGCATAGAGGAAGAAGAAGAATCTCAGGATGATGATATTGACCAGATCATTATCAGGAGCTTAGAAGAAAATTTCCCAAAATGAGGGAACGACATTCCCATACAAATACAAGAATTACATGGAACATTAAATTGACAGGGCCAGTAAAAGAAACAACCCATGGCATATCACAGTAAAAATACTATATGTACAGAACAAAGAGAAAGTACTGAAAGGTGCAAAAGAAAAACAATAAGTTATATATAAAGAAAACCCAACAAATTTGCAACTGAGTTATCAGGGCAAACTATGAAAGTCAGAAGAACCTGGGCCAAAGTATTCCCAGTTCAACTATAAAATAAACGCCTGATTTAAAACCCAATCCTTGTTCATTTTAAAATTTAGAAAAATGTCTATTATATCCTGGAGGATTTTGAAAGTAGGACTAGTCAGTTGTCATTACATATTAAAAATATACCTTAGCAATGACCTGGGGAGATGCTTAGTAAGGGGATGGGAGGGCTTGGAAAGAACACTGGCTGCTTATGTAGAGGAAAGGAATTCAGTTCTTAGCACTTGTAACTCCAGCTGCAAGGTATATGATGCTTTCTTTGGCCTCTGTGGTACCAGCACACAAGTGTGCATATACACATAGACACACAATATTTTAAAAACATATTTTAAAGAACCTTGTAAAATTTGCATAAAATTTTGTCTGAATTGGGCCAGCCAAATAAAATTGCTACCCTCCCACCCTGAGATTTAAAATGTTCCTGATATGTTGAGTTCAGTAATTTAGTATATTCTGTCCAGAAATTCAGTCATTGAGAAGTATGGTTTTACTTAAGGCATATTTCATAAGTGTTTCCACTTTGTCTGATAGTAACAGAAACCTTCTTTTGTCTAGTTGTGTATAACTGCTAGGTGTTACACAGTGCCGAAACTACGGACAAATTTCCTCTTCCTCATCTCTCTTTGTATTAGTTTTTCTTGTTATTGTGAGAAAATACCATTTCCAAAAGCAAATCATGGAAGAAAGTTTTTTTGGCTGTGGATTCAAACCGAGAATGCCTGTTGGTGGGTGAGGCACTGCCACAGGCTGCCAGAGTAGAAAGTTGAGAGCTCCGGTTTTCAATGGCAAACACAAAACAGAATGAGAAATGTAAGTGGGGATAGGCTGTAAACACTGAAAGCCCCTCCCCACTGACATACTTCCTCCAGGAGGGTTTCCAGATTAAAGGTGCAGTAACCATCCCAACCACACCACCAAGTGTTCAAATATCTAAGCCTATGGGGATATTTATCACATAAACTACGACATTCCCTCAGGCCTTTCTTCTCTATCACTCAGTGAAGACTTCTGTGCTAGCCCCTGATACTGTGGAGCGATTACTCATGGTCAAGGGCAAAAGAACACTGACCTTTACTTTTCTGGATTCCAACGAATTGTTGTGAGAAAGCAAAGCAGCATTACCATGTCTCCTCCTGGTTAGGTCTGGGGAAAGAAGAGAGGGTATGAGAAGCTGTCAACAACCCCACTTTCTGCACCGGGGCAGAATGAAAGAAGAAAATCTAGGAGTGTTGATACTCATATTCATCTGTGATTGAGCACACACAGTCACATATTTTTTGGTGTTATAAGCCATCACCCTCTGCAATAAGAATCCTCTGTGACCAAGGTGGGAACGGGAACAGCATAAATCTGTGGTGTTCGAGCTTGCTTTCTGTTCTGCAACAAAGACATTGACCAAAGTACATTGGGGAGGAACTAGTTGATTACTATTAAAAGTGATGGTCCCTCACTGAGGAAAGCGAAGCAAGAATTTAATTAAGGAGTGCAGGGACTTGGAGGCAGGAACTGAAGCAGACCACAGAAGCACGTTGCTTACTAGCATGCTTACCTGGACTATGCTCAGCCTGGTTTCTTAAGCAACCTGGGACCAACTGAACTGAGGTAGTATCACCCACAGTGAGATGAGCCTCCCACATCATTTACTGATCAGAAAAAGGCCTCAAAGAGATGCCCACAGATCAATCTGATAGAGGAAATGCTTCAACTGAAGTTTCCTGTTTCCAGATGTGCCAAGTGTTATTCCATTGTGGTCAGGTAGAATGTTAGATGTTATTTCAGTTTTTCTTATTTGTTGAAACTTGCTTTGTATACTAAGATATGGTAGGTTTGGGAGAAATTGTTATGGGTTTCTGAGAGGAATGTATGGGCTTTAGTGTTTAGGTGTAATGTTCTATAGATGTCGATATGTCCATTTCATTTATCTTGTCTATTTTTTCTCCATTGTTTTTTCTCTTTAGGTTCTGTCTGGATGATCGAGCTATAGATGAGAGCTGGGAGTGAAGTTACCCAGTATGTCTGTGCTTGGATTGATTTGTTGCTTTAGATCTAGTAGTATGTCATTTTTGAAACTAAATGTGCCTATGTATGATCAATGTCTGTTTAGAACTGTAATGAACTCTTGATGGACTGCTCCTTTAATGAGTTTAAAGTGACCTTTACTGTTTCTTCAGGCTAGTTTCGGTAGGCAGTCTGTTTTGTAAGATGTTAGAATAGATATGCCTGTTTTGTTTTTTTCCATCCCATTTGTTTAGAATACATTTTATCATGTTAACCTTTGGTGGTATCTACAATTGGTAACGAGGTGTGCTTCTTAGAGGCAGCAAAAAGACAGGTTTTGTTTCCAATCTGAATGTATATGTCTTTTTATGGGAATTAAGACTGTTAATATTGAGTTTTTCATTGAAAGATTTGTATTAATTTTTGTCATTTTATTGATTTTTGTTGTGCTTTTTTAGACAACTTCTGATTAACTCTCCTGGTAGTCTTTATTCCCTGCGACACGCTGAAGATGTTTATTCTTCTTCAGACTGACATATTCATTCCAGCTCCTTCTGTAGAGATGGTTGAGGGATCATAAATTCCTTTAAAATGTTTTCAGCATGAATCTTCTTCAGCTCTATTAGATACTTTTGTTAAGTATAATAGTCTGGACCATCATACCTGGTTTTACAGAACTTGGAATACATCTTTGCAGGCCCTCCTTAACATTTTTGCATTAAAGTTTTCTTTTTCTGATTTATTTATGTTCATGAACGTTTTGCCTTCATGTATGTAAGTGTACCACATGCATGCAATGCCTGTGGAGGCCAGAAAGGGCATGGAATTGCCTGGAACTGGAGTTATGGACAGTTTTTAGCTGACATGTGTATGCTTGGGACTGAACCCAGGTCCTCTGCAAGAATTTCTAGCATTCTTAACTACTGAGCCATCTCCCCAACTCCAGAAATTTCTGTTAAATAATCAGATGTTATTCCAATGGGTCTGACTTTACAAGTAACTTGACATTACTCTGGTGCAAATTTCAATACTCTTTTATCTGTATTCTTAATGCTTTAAGTATAATATAGTATGTAAAGTTTCTTTACTGGCCCTGTAGATTTGGTGTTGAATAAATAGGCATCTGTTTTTAAGTGTGGAAATTGTTTTAAATTTTATTGAAAATCAATTCCATGTCTTTAATATGCTGTTATTATCCACATTTCATGATCATATTCCAGAAGTTAGGTCTTTCCATTTTGTCTCAGATCACTCAATCCTCCATTCGTGTATATTTTTAAATTTATTATTGACTTTTACTGTTTGATTCAATTCTTCTAGTCTTCCAGCTGTGATCCATTCTACTGGAGGGCATTCATCTGAAGTTTTAATTTGGCTTATTGGGGTTTTCATTGCCAGGATTATTTCCATTTATTTTTCAAGCAATCCTATATGTAATGGATTCTGTTTTCGTTATCTTTCTCTGGCTTCCTTTTCATTCAGCTCTTTGTTTTGATTCTCTTAAAGTATACGCATGCATTCTTTCAGTTGGATTATCATAGTTACAATGATTTTTTAAAAATTATTTGTGTGGAAGTTGCAGTTTCTTGTTTTAATTCTACATAAAGAGCATACAGGGCATAGCAGAGAACATAGCTCTGTTAATATATAGTGCATGTGCATTATGCATGAAGCTCTGGGTATGATCCACAGCACATCATGAAGCTAGGCATAAGGGCACACAACTGTAACCCAAGCACTTTGGAGGTGTAGGAAAGCAGAATCAAAATCCCAAGGGCACCTTTGGCTTCATAATCAGTTTAAATCCTGCCTGGGCTATATGGGACTCTGTCTTAAAAGCAAATACCTAACAAACAATTACATTAATGTGGTTCTTTCTCTAAAATATGCCTAAAAGTATTCATGATTTGATTTTTAACTTTATTTTAATGTTTTTCATTTACTTATTGGGAGAGAGTGAGAGAGAATATACAAGTAGGCCTTGTCTTTCTGGGTGCCTGGGTTTGAACTCAGGTCATCAGCATGGGAAGCAAGTGTTTTTATCCACAAGTCATCTTGTCAGTGCCATCATTTGATTTTATTTTCTATCTCTCATAAACTTTCTGTAAATTCAATGTTTTTTTTTGTGAATTGATTTCTCTTATTAAAACTGAATATTGAGGACTAGAGAGACGGCTCAGAGATTAAGAACACTGGCTGATCTTGCAGAGGATTCAGGTTTGATTCTCAGCACCCACCTAGCAGCTATCAACCACCCGTATCTGCAGTTCCAGGGGATCTGACTCCATCTCCTGACTCTGTGGACATTGCACATGAGTGCACTTCTATGTATGCAGGCAATATACTCATACACACAAAATTTTAAAAAATAATTACAATAAGTTTTTTTAAGTTTGAAAATTATATCAGAATTTTTCTTTCGCTTCTCATTTCCTCATCAATATTTGGCAGCCACATGTGTCCCGGCGCAGACGTGTTAGCATTCCTGGCATTCCTCTGTCACCACCTCTTTCTCTTCATTTCCATGTCTCTAAGTCCACTGCTGTCTGCTCCAGTTGACTTCTGTAACTTGATCCACACATAACCATACCTCTCAATCTGCACACATGCTCCCAGCGGAGGAGCTTTCTGAGCCACACCAAAATATATTTTTCTCCTCTACATTAAAAAAGTGTTTCACTTCAACAATCTTATGTCGCGGCTATAGTGGAGCTTCCTGTAAACATTATAACTGACATCATAAATGTATTGTCATCTTAGATATATCCTCCTACTAAAATCTTTTTGGCAAAAGTCAATTTAGGGCATGACATTTTTCCTTCCCTTTCTTGTCCCTTTTTACTTTTTGAAATGGTGTGCATGTGTGCATAGGTAGTTTCTATCTATATGTATGTTTTGTGTATTAATTGAGTATAGTCCATGTAGCTGGAGAAAACTATAGGACCTTAAAAGCTATCCTAAATTTTGTGTAGCTGTTAATTCCAAACTGAGTCATTCCCTACAAGATGAAGAAGGAAAGTTCATAAGACTCAGGAACTAAATCAAACATAACGGGTCCAGGAAATAAATGAAACAAGGTTCAGGAATCTCCTGAAAATTACAAGATTCACAATGCCTTTACCCAGGGTTATATAAGAAGTACCAATTAATGAGAGATGGGGATTCTGATCCACAAAGCCACCTATATACTCCTGGGGCTTTCATGTACAGTCACCCGTGTTATTAAGGTCTTTTCAGTGGTCCATCTGCCTTGAAGCCACCCATTCTATTCTAAGTAGTCTCTCAATTATTCACTGCAGGCAACCCCAATAAACTCACCAATTCACTAAGCTGAACTTGGGTGGAATTGTTTCTGTCATTAGTGCCTTATCCAGAGTAGATGTTTTCTTCACTTATAAAGTAAACTTGATGCCCTAACAGTAACTGACAAAACCAAAGCTGGGTTGGGAAGTCATGGCTGCATGTCCCCTGGAATTGTGCTAAGACTTGCAATTGAGGGTGATCCAGGTGGAATCGGAACATCTGTGTGGATAAGAATGATGTAGATAACTTACCTATATGGTAAATGATGGTATGCCTCCTTGATCTAGAGATGGTTGCATGCTTCTTATGATGCTTCAAAGGACACAGAGCAAAAGGCTAAGCCTTGTGAGAATGGACTAACCTTGGAGTATTCCTAGGGAGGATGGCTTGATCTCTATGGTGTTGGCAGCATGCCCTCTTGATGAATGGTGTTCACCATGTGAATACAAGGATGCTTCCCAATCTAGTGATGGATTAGAAAACATATACCAAACCCAGAAAGCAAGACATATGAGAGAGGTTTGTAAGCAGCCTTGTGGCATCAGTTTCCTGACCTTTGCTAGCTTGATTACACATGTAATTCAGGCTCAACTGTTTTTCTAGAAAGGATTTTCCCACTTTAAGGGAGGAATTTCAATGGTAAAAAGAAATGTCAATCTTTTCCACTGTATTGGCCTTTGACTTGGTAGGAAAAGTGGAAACAGGGAGGATGAGATGAAGGTGCTGGCTTGCCATTCTTACAGCTGGCAGGATGCCGGGGAAAGAGTGCACACTCTATCTCTGCTGAAGAAGATCTTCCTGGAATCCAAAACCCTGGATGTTTTATGGAAATTGTCAGACAGTAAAGATGAAGAAAATGAGGTAAGAGTCATAGAAGATAACCCTCATATTTGACCTTCAACAAAGACAAAAGGAGAAGCCATGATTCAGCTTGCTGACGGGAACTCGATCACATATACTATAAAAGAACTGTGGTCATCAGGAAGCACTCAGCACTTGAACTGGGAAAGGCTTATAAACTAGCAACAAGAGAACCTTTTATTCTCTCCCTCATGAGGCTGTAGGGTTAGAAGGCAGATGGGATTGTTCTCAGTGGATTGGTGTGGAAGAACAGAAACTAAGTAATATACTAATCCACCCTACCTTAAGTCAAAGGCTGCGTAACACGAGGCAATCTGAGGGAAACCAATTTTGATGGACTGGTATATAGGAACCATAAAGAACATTAAATTCTTGCCACCTGAAGTCCCTCTGAGTGTGAGACAGGATCAAAATAGAGGACTAATAGGCATTACTGAGAGAACTGATCATGAGAGAGGTGGTACTTGATGTTCAGTTCTCTGGGTCAGACCAGACTCAACTCTGTTCACAAGAATTAAGAAGAAGATTGATTCAACAGGGAACTCAGACTAACATGGAACTCCAGTAGCTTTCCTGAGCGGACAATGGGATTTGATTTTTAAGGGGAAGATCAGAATGGTTTAAACTGGTGTGAAATTGAGTTTGTTAAATGTTAAAGTAATCAAAGGTGGACGAAAGTAGGACAAAACAAACAAAAACATCTGTCCTGGTTAATTCAAGGTTGATGTGGCAAGAATCGTGTGAGGAGGAGTTTCTAGGGGAACCTCTACAGACAGCGAAGTGTTACTCTAGTTAGCTTTTGGAAGGGTTTTAAGCCTAAGCAACAGCTCATAAGAGAAATAAATAATAAAACAGTTCAGATGAAAAAGATTAAGTTTGACATAGAAGTGGGTAGTTACCCCAAAGAGTATGTCGTATACATGTATTTCTTGCAAGAAGGAATGTTGGAGCAAGATTGTTTGACCAACATGAGATCCTTTCAACAACAAGGTGCCCACGTGTGGCTGATGGGAATTCAATGGCTGTGGGTGTAACATGGCTGGGGAACTGACAACAGCAACAAGACAAGCGCCTGGCCTTGCTTCTTCTTGGACTTGAGACAGGCTGAGCGAAACAAGTTGGTCCTACTGAGACTTCTTATTGAGTTGGGGAAATCCCAGCAGACCCATGATTTCAGAAGAACTCCAGGATGAGCAGCGCAGGTATCTTGAAGAATGTGGATTATGGAAGGCTGGGTGGAGCAGTGTCTCCCAGCAGTGCCCCAACACCCAACATTGTTCTTTAGAAGAAACAATGATGTAAGTGATGAGGTCGCCCTGCTCAGCAATGGACCTTGGAAACATTTCTCTTTTAGTATTGCCTTAGCCATCCAAGACAAACATGAACTTGACAATGATGGGATAGTATACCTACCCTCTGAAAAAAATGTTTATTTACACAGTGCTCACCCTGGAGTGTCTCACAGATCTGTAAAAGCAAGTGGGTAACAGTAAAGATGGCAGTTGAGGGATTAAATAAAAGCACTCTGTGAATGGTATAGAGTCCTCTCAAAAGCTGTAAGGTTGTTGGGTGAAAATCCCTATGCAACACTGGGCTACTTTCCCATAAGCTGTTGTTCAGGGAGGCTTCAAGTTCCCATAACCCAGATAACCATTATCAAAACTGCAGGCTACATGCCAAAACTAGATAGTTAAATTCCCCTATGATGAAGACACTTTGGTGGTAGGACATGGAACAGTTTGGCCAGAATTGAGCTACATGTTCCTTCTCCACTGTCTGGCTTTCAGTATACTAGAAGCTATGTAGGGTGCTGGCAGAGAAGTGTTACCAAAACTCCTGCTTCACTATGGTCCTTGAGTACTATAGTACCAGCATGCTAGGCAAAATGTGTCCACATGTGTAATATTGGCATGACTATTATGGATGTAACCACCTTTTTAAACAATTGTACCTACGGCACACTTAAGAGTAGGAAATTCACATCTGGTAAACCAGAGAAAAAGTGCACGATTTGTCTAGGTCACAGAGTCCACTGATGAAGAAATTGCTACTGTTTTGTTAAACAGGTGCAATATGTCCATCAAATTTCCTTCTAAACATTTATACTTATTCCCATAAATTGCAATCATTCTCAGCCTCAGTGAGTTATTTCTCAGTTAGGAGATCTCTTTTTGCAGTGGGTGAGGTACTGCAGAGATTCAGAATTGTTATTCTACTGACAATACTGTTTCTGTGGCATAATGGTTTCATATTCAACCACAGATGGAAGAAAACAGACACCTGCAGCACCTCCTCCAACGTTTGGATAACACTGCGGTCAAGAAACTAGAAATAACATAAGAGCCAAAGGAAGAGCTGAAGTGCAACCCAGCTGTTGTTTTCTCTGAACTGAAATGCTCCTTCCTAAAGGGACGGTGGAGGCTCATAAAGCTCAGGAACTAAATGAAACACACAAGTATGGCGAGGTGAACAACACAAGGTTCAGGAACTCACGAATACAAGACTGAGAGGCCTCCAATCCAGGATTATATAATCAGCAATTTCTGCTTTGTGACTGGACTTGAGGTTCATTCCACCAGAGCAACTTTGCACGATTGCTGGTACCTTGTGGTGGGAGGTCTGGGGTTGCAGCTTTCATGAGCTGTCACACAACCAGTGGTGGTTTTCTTTGGTGTTGATAACAGCTGGGGCTTAAAAGTGACTCCTCACCTACGTGTATTTAAATAACACCAATGATTTCATTGATACACTGAACTAGACTTGGGTGGAAGTGTTTCTTTTTTCTTTCGTTGGCACCATCCCTGTCTAAGGTGAATATATGTTTCTTTATGTTTCCCCAGAAAATGTCACATAACACTAAGCTTCACCAAACCAGTTGCCTAACAGTCACTCACAACAGAGAATGTAATTTATTGGCTTGGTTAATGTTCAACTGCTAAAGGTTTCCAACTAATCTTACAAGTCCATGATTTAGAAAGTCATTCCCAAAGTTTAAAAGCGAAAGACAGAAGGCATGCCATGTGATATATGAAACCTTTAAAGGATGCAGCTCTAAAATTCCTGTTGATGTAAGAGAATTCAAGAGGGGCTGGAGAGATAACTCAGTGGTTGAGGGTGCTCACTACTTTAGCACAGAGCCTGATTTTGGCTTCCAACACCCATTTCAGGCAGCTTATAACTTCCTGCAACTCTAGCTCCAAGGGTCTGAAACACTCTTCTGGCCACCACAGTCAATGCGCTCATGGATATAAACTCACACTTGCAAACAAATAACTTTAAAAACAGTTAAAGAGAATATAAGAGACTTTTTAATAGGGTCAAAGGTAGAGGAATGTTGGGAAAGGATATGATTAGATGAGCTTTCATGCCAGTTCAAAGTAAGAAATGATAGCAACTCCCAAAGGTAAGAATCATGGCTTCGTGTATATCATTTCTATTTTAAACCCTCAGAAAATCGCTTTGCAGCAGTATAGGAACATTTAAACACAAATATTAACATGACTTGTTCTCTCATGACAGGAAACACCTAAGAAAGCACTCTGCCTCCTTTCCTGTGTCTCTGACATCGTTTCAATTTTCTGTGCCCACCACCACTTTATGAAGACATGTGTGCACATATATAAAGTATAGAGAATTTGTATGTATGGATCAGTATATAGATAGACAGATATTTGTGTGTGTTTGTGTCAGTGTGTGAGTACAAGTGCATGTATGGAGGCTGGAGGACAACCTTGTATGACATTCCTTTAGCACTGAGTATAGTTCTTTCCCTGTGCTTAGCATGATTTCCATGTTGAAGCTGAAATTATCTTGATCATGGAGTCATGGAAACTAGTTGAGCAGAACAATACAGAGGAAGCTAGGTCTATAGTAGGAGTAACAGAGTTGTGTACACCCCTAATAGAGGGGAGAAGACGTCACAGGACCATAAGCTTGGGATGCAGCTATTATTTCTTCTGCCCTTGCCTGCCTTCTGCTACAAGCGGTCTTGGTGATGCCTAAGTATGGAGGAGGCAGAAGGTTGGCTAAAAGTGGGACTGCATGAGACAGCTTCCATGAGGGCACCTGGATGGACAGCCGACCATATCATTCATTCTATGTGCTTGAACTGGGACTAAATAAAAAGAGGAAAGTACATAGCACAGGAAGTCATCCCCCTCTGCTTTCTGAGTATGATGCTATGTGTCCAGTTTCCCTGGGCACTTGATTCTCTGAGTTCCTCTCCATGATGTACTGTACCCTGGAACTGGAAGCCAAAATAAACCCTTCCTTCTTAAGATGTTTTTGTGGAGTATATTATCACAGCAAAGTGACAAGTAACTAATAGAGTTACTTAATGAATTCAGCTTAAATATGGAATAATTGCTAAGACAAACAAAATCTCAGAAAGCATGGGCATAACAATTAGAAGATAATTGGGAAAAATGTAAAAGGATCTCAAATTGCTTAACATATACTGTACTCTCATTGCTTAATGAATCTCTTGCTTAGGTTTACTAGAAATGCTTGTCACTCAGAGGACCTATATCTGGAAAAGATTTTGATTCACCAACAAAAGACTATGAATGAACAAACAAGTTCTAAATAAAACAGAGATGACATATATTTTCATTAGCATATGTGTATATTTATAAAATGGAAAATATTGATTCTATAGATAAAAACTTAGTCAAGCAAGGAAAAGATGAGCTTTTAATGCTTCTTATTAGTTTTATTCATATTTATTTCTACAAAACTTACAATGTTTTCTGTTTTCCTGATCTCTGCATCCTACTTTATTTGTATCTTTATGGATTTATTTTTAGGTCTTTTAAAATATTTTCTTTAATATTCTCATATGTATGCATATGAGTGTGTTGCCTGCATGTATGTAAGTGCACTCATGTTGAGCAATGTCTATGGAGGTCAGAAGAGAGCCTTGGGTCCCCAGGAACTGGAGTTACAGGTGGTTGTTAGCCTTCATGTGGGTGCTGGGACTCAAAGTCAGGTTCTCTGCTAGAGCAGTCAGTGCTCTTAATTACTGAGCCATCTCTCCAACACCTATTTTTAGATCTTTTTGAGACAAGGTCTCCCTACAGGCATAATTGACCTAGAACTCACTATTTAAACCAGGCTGGCCTCGATTTCATAGAGATCTGTCTGCTTCTGCCTCCTGAGTGCTTTATTTTATCCTTGATACAAATTTCTTCTGATTTTTTTCCCAGTAGTGAAGAAAATAATTGGAGATTAAGACAAAAAAAAGTAATAGCAAAACTGCCAAACATACTTTCTTTTTCACTTACATTAGATAAAAATCTTTCATCATGAAGTCTTTCAAATACAAGAAAAGGCGAAAAGTTGGCAACAAGGAAGAATCGATCCTTTCTTAAATCTGTGGAAGTGCTGGATTAAAAACCTCAATTTTAAATTATTTTTATACTGTTTATCTGTGTATATATGTTCATGGGAGTAAGAATATCATGATAATGGGACCAACACACTGTCAGTGCACAGATTTTTCTATTAAGCTTTCATTTAGGGAGGAGAATAGCAGTTGTAACACAAACAGAAAAGAGATGAGCACTTTCCATGATAATTACACAGGAATGAAGTACTATGGTTCTGGGTCAAAGTGGCAAGCCCGCATTTCTTAGCCAAAAATGACTTCTTGGGCTTAACTATGCTTCAGTTTATTCCAGAAGTCACTGAAGCCTATTACTCAATCATTTGCTCACATTCATTTTGTTTCTCCTTTGTAACAGTGGTAGCCTTTTAGGGTAGTGGATTACGTTTTGAAAATCACTTCTTAGTGCTTATTCCTCTCAGATACATTGTTTAACTTAAGGTGCATGTGATGGTTAACTTTCATTGTTAGCCTGACAGGATACGGAATCTCCTAGTATGCATACATTTAGACCTATCTCTGACAGTGTTTCCAGAAAGGTTTAAAGAGGAAAGAAAACCCACCCTTACTGTGGGTGGCACCATTCCATGGAGTAGTGCTCCAGAGTAAAAAGGAAGAGAAGAGAAAGCCAGCTAAATACTCAACTTCCATGAGCGTTGTTTAGGGACTGAGCACAGCATGAATGAACTCACCCCACACTCTGGCCTCCGTGCCAGGAAGGACTGCATCCTCTCTTAACCATGAGACAAAATAAATCCTTTTCCTCTTAAATTGGCTCTTCTCAGGGGATTTGTCATGGGCAGGTGTAGAGTAGCTGATGCACGGTGTTTCCATGATTTATGCAACAGATCTCTAGCTACTTATAGTCACGATAGTTTTTGCTTTTATAGATTTAGATTATGTTTTCTTATTTCATGAGCTTTTCTTTCAGCTATGAAATAAAAAAAAATAAGTCTCTTTTTTATATTAATGACCTTTACTTTCCTTCTTCTTCCCTTGCGTAGTTTGTCTTAGCCCCATCTCTCTCTGAAATCATGCTATAGAAAATGCAATTATGCAGGAAGCATACTATTAACTAGTGAAGTAGAACTGATTGGGAAGAAATGAGATATTTTTTTGCTGTTATTTTTTTCATTGTTGCACAGCAGAACCTATAATCTCTTGGTTGACATAAGGAAATTTTTATTGTAAGATAAATAAAGAGTAAACAGGTAAGTACAATAAATTACAACACTACATATCAACTTAAGTTTTATGATTAAGCTACAGTTTCATTAACTGTAATTCAGAATATTTCTGAGAACTAAGATAAATATATACATATATATTCACTAAAGTCAAGAGATTCAGACAAAATTAAATTCTGCTAATTCAAGTTCTCCTTTGTATATGATAAATATTTATTCTATAAAGATATTTTGCTAAGTACACTGTATGTGTTATTACAGTATCTGTGATATAGGAAAGGAATGAATGCTAACCAAAATTGAAATAATTCACTAAATGAATAAATGTATTAAAGGATTCCTCAAATTTTAGAATATAAACAAAATTGTAGTAGAAAAAAGTCATACATATGTAACTCTTAAAATATTAATAACAGGCTAGGGAGTATTTCAGTCAGTGAACTGCTTGCTTTGCAAGCAAGATCTAAGCTTCATCCCTAGAGTCCACTTAAAAATGGTGAGTGTCACAGCAAATACTTGTAATGTCAGAGCTGCAAAGACAGAGACAGATGGATCCCTGCAGCTCACTGCCAAACAGCCTCACCTATTTGGCAAGCTCCAGATAAGTGAAAGGCCCAATCTCAAAAAGCAAGGCCTACGACTCCTGAGAAATGACACCCAGTATTGTTCTATGGCCTTCACATGCATGTATGCACACTTGGGAACCCAACCACATACTTACACTACACACATGTGAACAAACCATGAACATACATTTATACACATATATACACATACAAAAAATTAGTAATACAGATCTCAAGAAATTGTTATTAACAAAATATTATTTCTAAATTCCACAGTTCCAAAACACAAAATGTTATAAATATAACATTGTTTGTATTAAATATAGTATGCTTTGTAACTTAATGAGTTTGAAAATGCAACCAACTTGACATTAAAGGAAAATTCAACAACAGCTGTTCTATTCAAAGTACCAATCCACTAGACTTTCTCAAATACATCTTCTGAATTCCCTGTAATTATGGATTTGTAACATGTCATTTTTATACTAGGAACTCGGCAGTACAGTTAATTCACATGCATTTTTCCCCTCTGTTTTTAAAACATGTTACTTTAAATGGATGCATAAAAGAAAAAAATCCAAAAATTTCCTGAAATAGAATATTTAAGCATGCCTTTGAATGGCAGAAATGAAACCTACTCTTCAAAACAGAAACTTTTATTATTTCTCTTCTTTATTTCAAAACATCCCATAAACGTTTAAACTAAACCACCTAATTATAGCACTACATATAGCAATCCTTAAAAGGGTAATAATTTTTATATGTGTAGAAAACATTTTGCCAGTGTTATGTAAACTTCATAATCCTTCAGAAAGATTTACTCGTAGAGAATGCCCAATAAGAAAATCAAATCACGAAACTAGACTGTCAAACATAATGTATCGATTTGCCAGTTTCAGTTGGTACATAATGAAAGTATTTAAGGCATTAACAGCTGTTCTTTTGGCCTGGTGTGGTGGCACACACCTTTAGTTCCAGCACTTGGGAGTCAGAGGCAGCTGAGTCTCTGTGAGATCCGGGCCAGCCTGGTCCACGTAGTGAGTTCCAGGCCATCTGGAGCCACAGAGAGGCCCTGTCTCTAAAAGACCAAAACACTCTCCAAACAACAAAATGTTTTCCTTTTGTAGCCATTTTATTTTCAGATATTGATCTCTTTGTATAGGTAAATACAAATAAATAAGAGGATTTCATTCCACTGCTTTGACTGTATTGAATAAAACATACTGATGCACAAGAAACCTGAAAATATTCTTATCCCTGGCTCTCTTAGGCTTCTATTGTTTCTACTGTGAAATATAAAATACTGCATGTTTATTTGTAATTTTACTGTGTTGGGATTGAGAAACAGAAAAGAAATCGGCCAAACCATTTGACTAGGACTGTCCTGTACTCTTTCTGGATGCCACAGACATGCCCTTCCATTCTCTTTCTGGTCTTAGGAGCTGAGCTACCTATGTTGTTCAACCCACAATGCATCCTGCATCTTCAAAGCCCGCAGTGCAGCATCTTCTGACTCTTCTCAGATTCTTCAAACACCACCTTGACTCCTTCGACAGCTTCGCCTGCCTCATTAGAAATACCTTTATGAGTCAATTGCACCCGTGATTTTCATTCATAATAGCCTCTTCATCTCAAGGATCTTTACCCAATCACACCTGAAAAGTCCTGTTTGCCAGGCAAGAGAACCTGACTACAGGCTCTAAGTTTAGGAGATAGAACCCTGTAACTTTGATGCTTGATGAACATATAGGGCCTTTAGCAAATAGCATAATTATATTTAAAAACTTAAAACATTAAATGTGATTGATGAGTTGAACACAATTGTAGATTTATCAAAAAAATCTTTAATGGAAAGATGTCTGTCTTTACACCTTAATAATCGTGGGACCTGAGACACATTGCATTCCCTTGATGGACTTCCCTTCATCTGAGAGCTATCCTGGAGAACTCATCCAAAGGCCATGACTGTTTTAGAAGGCTAGTATTTTATAAGATTCCTTAAGAACACATCTATATTTAGGTAGTCTAGCATAGCCCCATTGTAATTCTTTAGAATTTTTTGGAACAAATATGTCATTAATCAGCAGTTTACAATGGAATTGAACTAGATAACTTTAACACAAAAACTACAGTATATACAACTAAATTTCAGATAAACAATATAGGGTTTCATACCCTTATAGTTAGACTCAACTATTTCATGGATCATAATTACAGTAAAAATTTTGAATTATGTTTTTACAGTACAAATGTAATTGGTTTTCTTATAATTTTGTTTTATAACCCTAAAAACTCTACGGAGGAATGAAATTGGGTATAGGTGTCAAGAATTAGCTGATATTAGAAAGAAATTGAAAATGTTGAGGAAGTAAAAGCTGGAGAAGCACAGTTTGAGGGAAATCAGATGTCCTTAGTCCATTGTCAATAGGCAGAATGAAAGGTGATTTACAAAAATGCATTGACAAACACAGAGCTCTTGTAAATCTTTCAGGAAAAGACGAAACACTGAAGTATCATGGGGAAACTTACACAGAGAGGCAATTAATAAAAGGAGGCCGAAGATATCAGATGAGCAGGTTTGGGGAAAATATATTAAAATTAAAGAAGAGTCAAAAAATAAAAGTTTTCAACAACATTTATAATCAAACATAAAAATATTCATGCTATTTAAAAGTATTAATAACGTGGTAAAATGGGAATGCCACATCTTCTATGTGTATGGATATGTGTGCGTGTGTGTGTGTGGAGGCAAGAAAATGAAGTCCAGGGTCTTCTTCAATCAGTCTCCACATTAGTTTAAGACAAGATCTCTCCCTGAACATGGAGTTCCTCAATGGGCCCCAGAGATTCCACTTTGTTGCCTCAGCATGGGGATTACAGGTATACACTGTAAGGTTTGAGGGTCTATGAGCCCCACTGACCAATGACTTAAAGAATGGTAAGCTTTGAAACTAAGATCCACATATGCGAGACAACATGTAACATTTGTCTTTCTGTGACTGAATTACCTCACTCAGTAATGGTTTCTAGCTCCAACCATTTACCTACAAAATTCACATTTCATTTTCCTAATCAGCTTATTGTGTAAACACACTCCACTTTCATCGGGTGATGGACATCTAGGCTTTTTATTTCCTAGCTATTGCAACTAGAACAACAGTGACCATGGATGAGCAATTATCTCTGTTGTAGGATACTGAATCCTGTGGGTATATGTCCTAGGGTGGTACAGCTGGGTCATATGGTAGATCTATCTCTAGGTGCCTGAGGATCTTCCACACTGATTTGCATAGTGGTTTTACTCATTGTGGAGGGTAACTGTTCTTTCCCACATCTACAGTAGTATTGGTTCTCATTTGGTTTTCTTTGTCTTAGTCATTCTGACTGGGGTAAGGTGAAATCTCATCATGACTTCAATTTACATTTCCCTAATGGCTAAGGATGATGAACATTAAAAAAATAATTCCCAACCAGGTGTTGTGTGTGAATTCTCAGTTTACCTTCATGCCCCCTGCCCCAGTTTATAAACACACACTTCACTATTTTTTATTCTTATGTATATGCATATGTGCATATGTGCTTTTGTGAGTGTGCACCACATGTATTCAAGAACTCCTGGAAGTCAGAAGAGGGTATTGGACCCTCTGAAATTTTAGTTATAGATGTTTGTGACCTGCCATGTATATGCTGGAAATCCAATCTGGATCTTCTGCAAGAACATCAAGCATCTTAACATCTGAACCTTCACTCCAGCATTCCATGCCCCAATTTCTAATTGCAGTCCTTGTTTTCTTCATTCTTTGTATATTTTACATGGTAGTTCTCTGATAGGTGTAGGGTTAGAAAAACATTTTCCAAATTTATAGGCTGCCTCTTCCCTTGCTTGATAGTGTCCTTTGCTCTACAGAAACATTTCGCTTTCATAAGGTTCTATTTGTTAACTGTTAGTCTTAATGCCTGACAAAAATGCATAATGGAGAAAAGACAGACTCTTCAACAAAAATGGCTCTGGTCTAGATGTAGAAGAATGAAAACAAATGATAGGCTCTCATCTTGTACAAAATTCAACTTCACGTGGATCAAGGATCTCAACATGAGACCCAACATCTGTTAGATGAGAATATAGGGACTATGCTTCAGCCCACCTTTTTGATGGAACAGAGTTTCACAGGCTACCGAGCAGATGGTATCTAATCTCGGATTCCCACAGAATCACCACAGAAACTCAGCTTCTGTCTGCTTCCCTTATTTTGACACTGACTTCGTTATCCAAGTTTCCAGTTTCCAGTTTGTGTCTCATCTCCCAGGGCCCATGTTTACCAAAATCTCTTTCCATACTAAACGCAAGATAATTTTCCTCAAAGTGTAAATATTACCGTAGAAACAGTCCCCTTTCCCTATCCCCATCCTCACTGTGAAGTGCCACTTGCTCCCATTTGCTCTCTCTTGCTCCTAGACTAAAGTTCAGAGACCAAAATGCCTCACTTGATTTATTAACTGCCACTTCAGCTTTCTTGTAGTGCAACGCCCTCCCTTGTCTGAAGACCTGCTACCTGAA
This sequence comes from Eospalax fontanierii, assembly GCA_035773235.1. NCBI lineage: Eukaryota > Metazoa > Chordata > Mammalia > Rodentia > Spalacidae > Eospalax > Eospalax fontanierii. Next base: position 40,095,532 of record CM069548.1, on the reverse strand, counting down.
CTTCTCCAGCTCCAGAGCTTGGCATGCTGTCTCCCTGCACCCCTGCAGATTTGACCTGTCTCTGCTCTGCTTCATTGGTTAGCTATGATTCGTTGATCACAGCCTAGATTTGCCCTGGCTTACTCAGGAAATCTTTCTCTGATCTCTGTGACTAGATAACACACTAGCTGAACATTTGTTTCCTCGTGGTACATTTTTTTCCCCTTCATAGTTGTAACCACATAGGAACACTGTCTCACTCATGTGGTTATTTGATTCATGTTTCTCACTCACTAGAGACTAGGCGACGAAGTACGAGAATCCAATCTAGTTTTTCTTTTTCTCTTCCGTCCAAACACATCTCAAATAAACTCATTGAATAAGTCAAAATAACACCGTTCTGTATTCTCCACAGGGCCTGCTGGACAGGCAATGTAACTAAGCATGAGAAACTTTCATCTCAGGTTTCTGACAAAGATTTAAGTCTCAAAATACCAGAGACCAAAGAAGACAGATAGAAAGTGTCTGTCACTTCTCATTAACCTTGCTTTGCCACTGGGATGACAATAAGGGATCCTCCTGAGTCATTTTCACCCATTTCCTGTAGCAGTTAGCGCTGCCTTCTGCAGATGAATGGGTCAGAAGACAGGATGGCTGCTGGCCTCCATGTTTGGAGTCTTTAGGGCAAGGCTATTTCACTCCAGGACAAATTCAGCATAAGTTAGGAAAATTACCCATGCAGAGTTTTCATTTAAACCAAGAACTTGTGAAAGAAAGTATAATAGTTAATGAACTATGTATGGAAACAAATTTTTAGGAGGAAATGTGCTTTATATTTATAGCTATCAGTCAACTTCTTTATTTTACCTTATAACTGACTAAGCTTACGTATATTTCCTTATCTTCTCAAGGCGAGCCATCACTGATTCAACTCACATAAGCTGAATTAATGCTATGTCTTTTTATTTTCTTTTATTTTTATTTTGAGACAAGGTCTCAAACTATCACTGTAGATTGGGCTGGCCTTGAACTCACAAAGCTCTATCTGCCTCTGCTTGCTTCCTGAATGCTGAGATCAAAGTTAATGGGCCACCACACCCTGCTAATTCTCAATATTTACACTGGGGTTTTTATATTTTTATTTTACTGTTATTTTTTAATTACAAAATAAAGCCAAGAGTTTTGACACATGCTTTTAACCCTAGCTACTGGGAATCAGAGACAGGTGGATTTTGGTGAGATCAAGACCAGTCTGGTCTACATTGCCAGTTTAAATAGGGCTAGAGCGAGACCATGTCTCAAAAAGACCAAATTGTTTTTTAAAAAGTAAAAATGCAAAATATCTAGGAAAATACTATGTTTTGCTGAGGGAACAAATTAAGCATTAAACTTGGCAAAGTCGGTGGCCTTCATTAGCACTAACAGTGACTCTGTCCTTATGGTTGGTTGATGCAGCCATAATATTTTGTCCAGACCAGCCAGTCTGCACTATTAGGCATCCTGAGGCTGGATATATCAACAGCAGAACTGTCACTTGCCATCATTTCTTTTGGTCTTTTGAAAAACCAGCCTTTAGAACATTCAGCTTAAGTATGACTTGTAGATGGCATGACTTTAGTGACTGAATCTGTGGGACAATATTAACATGAACAAAACTTCTTGCTTAAGTTAGGAGCTTTGAGATGGGTCAGTGTGTATCACAAAACACTTCACGGATTCATTACAAGAGCAGGCGAGGACTTCCCCCTTAAAAATAGCTCAGACCACTAAAGCAGCAAGTGTATACCTGTCCTTTATAGCTCTATGGCTTTTCAGTAGGCCTGTGACTATCTCCTGTTTTATAATGCTAAGAACTGAAGATCAATGAAGGTTAAGTTTCTTTCATCTTCTGGTAATCAAATGCCTGCAATAAACTCTGCCTTCAAAGCTCTAGACTTTAAGATCTATTGCTCTATTTCTGGGAATCTTGCTATAATTGTAGTGTCCAGTAATTATAAATTCAGAACTTGAGTGTGGGATCATCTGAAATACTGCCCGTTATTAGAAAAAAAGAAGGTTTTGCTGCCAAGAAATGTGGTATTGCCTTACTAGCATGTCTTTGCCCTCCCATCTGCCAGCATAAAATAAATCTTATTGACCTTCAAGCCTGGTCCACACCTACCTCCCCTCAGATGCTTGCTCAGTGAAAATACCTATGAACCTCAGAATGTTCATTTAATCACTTTCTTGGGAACTTAGATGGTAGCAAGTCTTTGTGATATCAAGCAATATCATATATGTATTTTTAATTCACTTAACTGTTCCTTCCACCTTAAATTTCCATCTGTATACTTTTCTAGATGAATAAAGACAATAGCATTTTGTGCTTTTCCCAGCCTCCACAAGACTCAAAACAACACTCAGGGAAGAATAGGTGTACTATTAATTTGACCCTAAATTACCCATGAGAGAATTGCAGTAAGTAAAATCCAGGTGTTAGCACATGTCACATTTCATTTATATACACTTAGTCCCCAGGTTGCTTTGGATTCAATTACTTTATAGTGCAAATTCATAGTTATGTTCCAATACCAAAACAAAGCAAAATGTTTGTCTATTTTACCCATCCTTTATACATGTTACAAATGGAACATACATGCAATTAAATACATTGTAATCTGTTGGAAAAGAAAAAAAGTATCTTCCTTTAAACATCACTCTTGGTTTTCTGGTACTTTAAATCACTTGTTCTTTCAATTTGATACAAGAAAACTCACATCTACTTTCAATACTTGTGGCGCCTGCATCAAGACCAACCAGTCTCTTCTAGAAGTAAATTTGTGTTCTATACAACTCCTCTGCCTGCTATGTCAGAATCTGTTACTTTCTCAGAGTGATTTGCAGGGTACTGAGGTGTAGACACAAGAGCTAGGAGGAACCTGTATCAGTCATACAGCAAGAGACCAGATGCTTCTGAAACTTTAACTAGAGGCACCTTTCTAATTATCTGAATTCTTCATACATCCTTTCTTCTCCATAAAAGTCTGTTAAATCCAGTCCTTGGGTCATATTATGTAGATGTTAGAGTACTTGAAATGTTATTTAGATATTTGCTTTAATTTAAATATATTTATCTTCAATTACACATGAAGGAAACCATGTGTATGTTTAAAGGCTTCCATCCTGAGAGACAGATGTCAAAGTTAGTGAAGTATTTAAATTTTTTAACAGAGTACTGCTGATAAGAATTTTGGAAAGAATGATAAAACACCACCACCAATAAAAATCACTGTGAAGAGAGAAAAGGTGATAAGGTTCTGTCACCTTTACCCTAACTCTTTTGCTGGGCATTTTGCTGTCCACACAGTTCACAAGAGTGCAATCTGTGGTTGGGCTGTCATTAGTGAAAACATAAAAACACATTTGGTCATATTCAATGATTTATAGGATTCTGGCTTTCAGTCTGCTCATCACGGTCTTTTGGGGATGGTGAAACTTCGTTCGCAAAAACACTCAATTCTCCAAGGTGGTCTCACAACCAGTTCTGAAAATGTTCCAAATATGAAGCCTAGCCACAGAAATCATGACTTCCGGAGTCTCAAGTTCAGATCTAATAAACAAAGCTTTAGGACTCTGAGTGCGCACATGCTCTTGGCCACCCGTGACAAAGGAGCCACAGGGACCGTAGCACGGTTACAGAAGACAGGTCCAAAGAATAAAAACAGAAATCCCAATCACTTAAGCGGCTGGCAATTGTGGAGCTCAACCATGTGGGATTCTCACCTGGACGTCTGCAGCATCCTTGCCGGTCACTCCCAGCTCACACTCACGCTCCTTTATTGCTCCCAATTGTAGGCCAGAGGCAGCAGAGGTGAACGCTGCTTGCTTGCTGTGAAAGTAAGATACGAAATGTTGCTTTTAACCACAAAACTAATCCCATCAACACAAAAGTTAGCTCTCTGTGACCTCCCGTATGACCCACGCCTACAAGACTCAGCAGCTGATAACTACCCATACTAATAACTAAGACCTCAACTGCCTTCGCTTCAAGTTCCTGAATTCTCTAATTCCAGCCACCTCCATGATTCACCGAACCAAATACTTATTAGAAATGACAAGATATGATAAGAATGATTCTGCAAGGACCCAGGACATTTTATTAGATAAGATCACACTCTGCAGCTTATCTACACATGGAATTAGTTTAAAGGTAAATTTGAAATACATCCTCTCATTTATTTTCAGAAACTATTAATGTAAACTTAACAAAGTTCTTTTTCTGCCTCTCTGAAACTATATTATCTATTACAGGATGTAGCCTAACGGATATGGCAACTTTACTATTAGCAATAGTTCATAAAATTCATTATATAATAAATGTTTCAATCTATATTCCTAAATAGAATATAGATCAGTTCATTAAACTTTTAATTTCATTACATACTAAAATACTTATGTTCTGGGATAATTTCATACTTCTAATTTATAATTAGTCAGAATAGGCCAAATTCAGAGAATAGGAAAAATTGTTAAATTAAAAAATGAAGTGAAATTAAATACAAAAATTATGTTATTTATATGCTATTTAAGGAAAATTAAACCATTATTTACAAAACACATAGTATGTTTTAAGCATAATGAGTTGTTCTTTAAATATAAGGAGGGTGTAGCTTAATGGTGTAGGCCTGTAATCCTCCTTCCTCAGGGAAGCTGAGGTGGAGGAACGAAAGCTGATGTTACCTGTGTTGCAGAATGAATTAAAATTTGGCCTGGGCCACTTAGACTGTAAAGGGCTGGAGAGTTGGCTCAGTAGATAAAGTATTTGCCTTGCAAGCATGGGAGCCTGAGAACCTGAGTTCAAATCCCCCAAACCAACAGAGTTCCAGGCAAGGGGACATGTTCCTGTAATCTCAGTGATCCTAGAACGAGCTGGGAGGTGACAGAGGAGAACCCGGAAGCTCTGCACCCTACTAGCCTGGTGTATGCAGCAGTGAGGCAAGAGACCCTTTTTCAGGTACAATAGTGTCCTAGTTGGTTTGTGCTGTGGTGATAAATGCCATGACCAAAGCTAGCTTGGGGAGAAAACGGGTTATTTTAGCTTATAGAACAGGTCTTCATCAAGAGAAGCCAGGGCAGGAGCTCAAAAAGGAACAAGGAAACAGGGCTTGAAACATAGGCCATGGAGGAATGCTACTTGCCGGCCTGCTCCTCTGACCTGTGCCAAGTCTGCTTTCTTTTACAAAACAGGACCACCTGCCTAGGTGGCACTGCCTACAGTGGGCTGTGCCCTCCCACATCAACTATCAAGAAAATGCCCATAGACATGGCCACAGGCCAGTCCAATGGAGGAAATTCCTCAACTGAGATGTCCTGCCATGATGGACTCTTATCCTCCTGGAACCATAATCCTCATAAACCGTTCCTTCTAAAAGTTGTCTTGGTCATGATGATTTACTTTCTCTCTCTCTCTCTCTCTCTCTCTCTCTCTCTCTCTCTCTCTCTCCCTTTCTAGTTTATGTTTGTGTGTGCGTGTGTATGTGTATGTTTTCATTTGTTCTGTTCTATTCTTTTGAATTTTGTAGACACAGGGTCTTACTCTACAGCCCCAGGATGGCCTCAAACTCAAACTCATGGTATTCCTCCTACCTCAACCTTAAATGACACATGCCCAGCAGATTTTCTATTGGTTGGTTGGTTGGTTATTTGGTTGGTTATTTGGAGTATTTTTTCCTTTGTTTGGGGATTTTTGTTTTGTTTTGTCTTATTTTGTTTTTTGAAACAGGTTTCTCTAAGTAATTCAGCTGGCCTCTGTAGCCAAGATTGGTCTGGAAATTTTGATCCTCCTGCCTTAGCTTCCTGAATGCTGAGATTAAAGAAATTTTCTACAACGGTTGGCTTCAAATTGTTTTCAATAAAATTCAACAGTAGAACTTTAGCTATTTAGAATCTTTCTATAATCCACAAATCTGTTCCCCTAAACATCTGCAAGCCATAAATAGGGAAAAATTGTAAAGTTATGATAATCCCCAAATAGGTAACTTCTTAATGTCTTAGAGTATCAGTTAAAATAAAATTAATTTAAAAAGAAAATGGTTCAATGTTAGAAATAGCTGGAATGTTGCTATACTTAGTTACTCACTGTGAATGCTAGTATCTTTTCCCCTTAAAATGTAGCCCTCTTGAGGATAGCGAGTACCTCAAAGAAAGACTGTTTTGGCTAGAACTATTAACATTCTAACAACTGACATATGCACACCATTCTTCAGAATTCCTTCCAAGAACTAGATCCATGACTTTCCCTCCTCTTAGTGGAGCAGTGAGGTTTCCAGGAAGATATGATCCTATAGTAGAGGTGTGAGTGACGTTTGTAGAGTGGAGGAGTCTGATGAACACAGTTCAGTCACAGTGTAGGTGAGTCTCCACACAGCCCCGTGTACATATATGGTCTTCAGGTTGCATAGAGCTAGAATTTTGGATTCTGAGCGTGAATTAGTCTGCTGTGATTTACATACAGGTTGATTGCTTGTAAGATACGAGGGAAATCAAGAAAAAGAGTTATTGCAGGGAGAGATAAATTAGCAAAACACCGAAGTATGTCAGGAAAGGCTTGGTCTCTCAGTGCTAAACCCTGGGCTGCCCTAACTTGTGAGATTTCACCCCCACCTCTTTATTATGGCTGATGTTGGAGTTGTTGTGTTCTTTCATTCCTCTAGTGCAACACCTAGAATCTAACACCTATTCAAATCTTCTGAAGTATTTAGTGAGCATACCAAAGTAACTACTATTTAAATATCTGATGCCATATTTAAAGAACATACTTATGTTATAATTAATTTTTATAAAAATGAGTAAATGAAAATTTGTGGAATTTTCATATATATCTGAACATATGTTAAATTGATTGGCTTATGGTTTAAAATATTTTTATGTAGTCTTCATGTATCCATTAACCTCAAAATCCTTCTGCCTCAACGTCTCAAGTACTGGGATCACAGGCATGTACCACCATGTGTGGTTTGACTTTTTGTTTGAAGTATTAAGTGGACTCACTTCTTCCAGGGATATCTTTTACTATGGCATCATGCCGAAATTATTTGAGGATTGTATATACTTTTAGGATACTATGTACTTTTATGTTTGGCTAAGGGGTGATTTCCTTTTGGCACATTGTTTTAGCATGACTGTGTGAGATAATAAATATGAAAAAGCAGAGATTATGAGGTGCTTTTAGAAATTTTATAAAGTATAACACATGGATTCTTTAAGAAAATGACTAGTCAATCCTGTTTCACGTTTATCTTCAGTCTTACTAAAATCTCATGTAGAAAAGAAAAAGATAAGTTATGAAATAATATCTGCTTGAGCTTTGATTGGCAGTGAGCTTACAGTTTTTTCTATTTATAGAATTATCAGTATCTTTGAGAAGTTAATCTAGCTCCAAGAACAAGATATGTGCTTTTAATCATTAATGCAGTGTTTTGTATCTTAGAATATAGTTGAACGTGGCATTTGAGATGTTAATTGTGTTTCCTTAAAATTCATGTATTGAAGCTCCAGCCCCCATTGTGGCTGTCTTTGGAAAATGACATTTAGTGAGATGATTAAGATTAAATGAGAACAGAAGTGGTTCCCTCAAAGGAGCCCTGGGAGGAAAGAGGAAAAACCATGTAAGGACATGGTGGGGAGATGACTGCTGAAAGCCAGGAACAGACTAGACGCGTGTGGAGCTGAACTGGGTGTGGTCCTGCTCTGGACATTTAGCCTCTGGAATGGTCAAAAGATAAATGCCCATGTTTAAGCCATTCTACAGTGTCTTATTATGACAGTTGAGCAGACTCATACAGTGCTTTAGCATGGGTGTGCATTTCCTATAAACTTCAAGCTTATTCTTTGTGTGTGGTGTGCATGTGCTACATGTGTGATTATGGGGTTTTGTTGTGGAAGGCACATGTGGAAGGAGGCCAGACAGAATTTTCACTGAGCCTGACACCTATTCAGCTAGGGTCACAGTCAACTAAACTCCAGGGATCTATCTGCCTTGTTGTGCTTCCCCAGGGGGGAATTACAGTTACTCACTGCCTTGTCTGACTCTTATGTAGGTGATAGGGATGCAACTTCAGGTCCTTGTACTTGAGTGACAAACACTATACCCACTGAACCATGTCCCCAGCCCAACTCTATCACAGTCTCAGTTATCGTCGTGTCTCACCACTTGGGGCCAGCCCGAGGGATTGGGTGTGAGTAGATGAAGAGTCAAATTGTAGACTCCGGGAGATGGTTGGGAAGCAGGCCAAGCACGTGGCATTGCCAACATTTATTGAATAGGTGCACAAGCTCTTATAGGCCTGGATAGCCAATGACCTTATGGGGTGGGGTCCCAAATACGCCCAATAGTAAGTTTCTCCTCAGGCAGGCAGGTTCTTTCCAGGTGCTGGTCTCACGGCTAGCCAGAGCAGAATGCCACGTCCACAGGAGCCATTCCTCTATTCCTCCTTGCAGGTGGCCCAACAAAACTCTGTCTTTTTAATATCTCTTTAATAAGCTTGCCTTTAAACAAAGTGTTGTTCAGAGAATTGGTGTGTCCTGTTCTTAATATGTGACTCAGTGGAGATATATTGGAGGTATATATAGATATGGATGTACACACAGATATAGACACACAGACATCAATACAGAGACAGACGTGCACAGGTGTAGATAATATACAGCTCTTTTTCAGTGTTTGGGATCAATCCAGTGTTCCATACATGTTTGGTCAACATTCTACCACTGAGCTACAACCCCCAGTCCTTTTTTAACATTGTATTTTCAGACTGGTACTCACTAAGCTACCCAGGCTGACTTTGAACTCACTCTATAGCTCAGGCTGGCCTTAAATTGGACAACCATCTGTCCCCAAGTCTTCCTAGTATCTAGGATCATACGCTGCAACACAAGGCCAGATTCTATTTATATTTAAAGAATAATTTCTTATCCTTAACTTACTAATATACTTTTAAAATATGGTTTTCAGTCTTATTTAGTAAGACTGAAAATAAAAATGAAACAAAATTGATTACTCATTTTCTTAAATACTGTGTTTTGTACATAATGGTGTAATTTTTATTAAAACTTATAATATTTCCATTTTATTTCTTTTCATTATTAGATTTAGTTAACTCGGTTTCCACTCTTCTCTGAATGTGGATCGAACAAGAGGAACACTGAAGACAGTGCTGAAGATTCGAGACCATGTTGAGTTCAGGTTATATGTGCTGAGGAAAAGCCATCACCTTCTGTTTTTCTCTCAACCGTGATTATTATGCCACCGAGAAAGGGAAAGGGTTCTGACAGTTCAAGATGGCAGCTGGCTGAGTCATCATCCAGTATTGTTCTCAGTGTGGAGTATTTTTCCTGCAATCTCCACTGAGCTGCTGATGGTTTTCCTGTGTGTAACCATTTAGTCAACTGGATTCTTCCATTACAAGTTTGAAATCACCAGTAATGCTCCTACGATGCGGCTGGTCATCTTGACCTGACAAGCATTCTGTCAGCTACTTATGTTTCCCCTTTGTCCTTTTAAGGGTACTTTCTCTTTTTCCATTAGTTTTCATTATCACAACAAATATCTTGTCTTGTTTCTTCTACTTTCCTATCCCTTCTACCATCACCTCTTTTCTCCTCATTATTCATTTTATTAATATTTTGATTTCACTTTATCACTAACTAAAATAAATAAAATAATAAATAATTAATAAGCAGAGGGTCTTAATCGTTCATTATTTACTTTCATCAAAAGTGGCAGTATCTTTTGAAGTTTGCTATTTCGACATCCACATTAACACACAAGTGCGTGCATGCACGCACGTGTACACACACACACACACACACACATCTGGTCATAATACTAAAGTATTATGTTGTCTTTAGCTGGATGAAATACACCAATAGTCAATTTTTGCATGAGCAAAGAAGCACAGCTTTATGTGTTGTCAACCTGACCTTATGGCCACTGTGTTAAAGCCCCTTATTCACTTTCTCAACAGCCACTTCCTGGAAGACAACTTCTACTGCATGTCAACTGCTGTCTGCCGCTCAACTGCTGACTCACTTTCCCATCATCTTTCTCAGGAAGCATCTCCAACCTCTTCACTGCCACTGAGTCATTATTTGGGTTACATGCTGGTTTGCTATGCGTAGCACATGTATCATCAACATCCATTACGATGGTCAATTTATGTCTTTAACCCACCGTGAGAGAGAGGCTTGAGGGGCAGCACAGCCATCATCCTCTTACATTGTTCTCAGCACTCTGAATAGACCCTGCGTATAGTAAGTATATTGAATAGTTTACAATTTTAAAGTTCTATCTTGGGAACAGATCTTCCTCAAACCACTTTATAAACTGGCATGTCTCATTCCCGGGGTAAGGGTATCAGACAGGAGCTATGACTCACTCAGTTTTATAAATGACCCAGAAAGGTTGCATAACATGTCCAATGTCATGCAATTTATATGCAGCAAACTAGGACTCCTGTCATGCCCATCTGGATACGCCACCAATACTTAGTCTTCCATTCTACAACTTCATTATAAATGAACGCTTTTATGGCTTTGACTGATTTAATGTCACTAGACTCTAGACTATCAAACTCTGATAGTAATTTTAGTGATATAACATTAATGAATTAGGAGGCACTGAAATATTTCTGTGGTGAGGTAGAGATCCAGTCACCTTATGAATGCTGCCATCATAAAAACTATTACATTGAGCATAATTATGTTTTTCTTTTCTAATGGAGTTTATTTTAAGCCAACGGTTCCTCAACTGGGATAGTCTGATGATATATACAACATGAATAAGAATGAGGATTCTATTTTAGAGTGGCTGTTATTCAAGGGTATGAGCTAAATGGTAATCAACAAAGCCCAACAGACTGGACAAAGAATGCTGCTCTCAGGACCTAACCTAATATTGTTAATAGCAGCAAGTAGAATTTACTGAGTGCCTTCTGAGATTTCATATATATACATATATATGTATATATATGTATATATATATATATGCGTATATATGTATATATATATATAATTACTTCTCCATCTTCCATTTAAGAAAACAGAGGTTCAAGTGAATTTAAATAACTTACCCAAGATGACAGAATTTTTAGAAATGAAAAAAATACTTTGAAGAGTTGTCAAACTGGCATACCACCAAAATAGTTATTGATTCTTAGATTCTACTCTGTATTTAACAATTATATTTGCAAAGGACAAAGTATTCTGACTGAATTTTCTATTGTTTGAAAAGCTAATAGTTCGTTTGAATAAAACATCCTGAGTTTGTAAAGATAATCCTGAGTTTGTAAAGATATTCAGCTTTTTTTTTCCCATGTGGCATAACAATTAATGAATTCTTGTTTACCTTCACTAGCATTGTTTAATGAGTTTGGGATTTCAAAATGAAAAATTCAAAGACAAAAAAAAATTCTCATGGCCCTTCCTTTTAGCTGGTTTAGAACAACATATCTGCTAGGATTCTGGGGTGACAGGTCAAGTCCCTGCAGCAGAGAAGGAAGTGGTGTTGGCAGATACTGTGCTAGGGCTTTGCTGTGAGATGCTCAAGGACGTAGCCATTCTTGTCATCAGCTCAGTTCTCAGCCTGGTCTGGGTGTTGCTCCTGGAATCTGAGCCATTGACACATCTCTGTGGCCCTTCCCAATATTCCATGACTTGCCTAATATGTTCCAAGAAAACTTAACTGCACTGAAAGTGGTCAGTTATTCCAAAATGAGTATATGCCCAACACACATGCTTTAAAAATAGATTCAGTCCTTCTAAGCCACAGGGACTGTGTTATGGTAAGAGCTCATCTTGGAGGTGTTTCTTTTTAAAATAGATGTAGGAATTGGCTTTTACTTTGCTCTTTCAGATTAAACTTGCAATTATTAAAATTGTTAAGAAGCAATCATTCTACCCCACTGGTGATTTTTAATTTCCTTCTCTGAAAAAAAAATTGACTCATATTCTTCATTGTGTATTTGGGTATTGCTAATTCAGAGGCAGAGGACTATGTATGATACTGGCTTCTCTTTCCAAGTGAAATTTCCAAACCCATACTTTTATACCTATTACTATAGTCTGAATGTTTAGACCCTCTAAAACACAAGTTGAAATGAAATTACCACTGAAAGGTGATTCAGTCAAGGCAAGATCAGGTCATGAGGATTCTGCCTTCAAGCATCGTGGACCAGTCTCCTGGAGAGTTTTCATGTGAATGGGTTTCTGTTACGAAGGCTGGTCGTCCCATTTTTCTCTTCCTTCCACAGTATACTTGCCTTTCACCGTATCACCATGTAACACAAAGGTCTCCACCAGATGGCAATGCCACAAACTTGACCTCTCTAACTTCCAGAAATATGAGCCAAATGAACATCTATTGTCAACAATTCTAGTCAGAATTTTTCCTTCTGGGATAGCAGTGGAAGAATGACTAAGACCCTTATTCTCATAACAATTACAAAATATGGCTTCAGTTCCATCAAGACTAATTACCATCACTGAATAGGACTCCAAAACAAAGTCATTTATGACAATGCTTCAATTGCAGAATACAAAAACTCAAAAGAAGAGACATACTGACAAGCCGTCAAATGAATGGCACAGCTGAACAGCATCTTATCTTTTCCCACTTCTTAAACATACTCTAGGCATTATTTCCTCTCTTAAGGCTTATAGGAAAATTCACCTCTGATCTATTCTTAGGGCAAAACTATAAAGCTTATAGTAAAAGAAAACGTAAATAATAATAATAACAAATTTATCCAGGGAAGTCTTCCTTAATTTCTACTTTTCCAATAATAATTGCTCAGTTCTACATGTGATTTTTTTTTCAGGTAGTGATTTGAAAAATTATTTTGGTAGAAAAAACAGTGTCTTAATCTGTGCTTCTATAATAAAATATCACAGACATGTTATTTGGAATAAAAAACATGGATTTCTTTTAAAGAACCATTTATATAATTATTATTTTTACATGTGTGTGTGTACCTGTGTGAATTTATGTGCATTATGTTCATTTAAAAGCCCACAGAGGCCACTAGCAGGTGTCAGATCCTCTAGAACTGGAGTCACAGGCCATTATGAGCTGCTATATGGGTGATGGAAATCAAACCCAGGTCCTCTGAAACAGCAGCAAACCCTTTTAATCTCTGTGCTATCTCTCCAGTCCTATGATAGAGATTTTTATTTTATTGTGCTGAGAAGTCCAAGATTGAAGTGTTAACAGGAGTTGACCCAGGTAGAGATTCCAATCTCTTCTTCCAGGATGGTACACTGTTGACTGTATTCCTCCTGTGACAGAAAGACACAAGAGCACTCCTTAAACTTTATTCTCTTTTATAAGGATTCTCATTTTATTCTGAAGGGTAGACTCTCATTTTAACTCTGAAGGATGTTTGCCAAGAGGATTGCCATGTATATCAGTGAACTGAGTTGGACAAACTCAATGAATGATACTAGTACCATCTGAGAGGCTGAAAGCCAAGGCTGAATGAAAACACAGGAGAAGGGGTAGGTTCATATACAAATAACTGCATTCTCTCTGGAACAGGTGTGGTATATGCTGTCCTCTCACCCTTGGGGATCAGAATCTTTCAATTTAGCCTTTGAATGCAGCTTTATTGTCTCTCTGAGGAAGTTCTGGGGGTTCAGCCTTACTGGGGGCTGTGGCAATGGTCCACCCTGCTCTGAAGCTTACTCTTGTCTGGACTGAGCAATGAGTTGCCCCCTGGGTTCTTCAGTCTGAAGGTGGCCACTATGGGAGCCAATCCAATAAATTATCCCCTATAATGATATACATATTTTATTGATTCTGTTCCTCTAGAGAACTGTATCTATCCAACTATACTTTTAATAAAATTTGCTAAGGACCTCTTTACAAAGAAAATCACAGATAAAAAGGGCTGTAACTGTGGTGGAGAAATAGAGGAATTAGAGTCAGCCTCATGTTTATACTCATTTCATCATCTAATTCTACCTAGGAATGTGGATTCCATAAAATTATTACATTTATTACAATTACTGAAAGATTAATGTCTATTAAAACTTTCAATTTAGAAATGTTCTGTGAATTAATATTGCATATATATTCGTGCTAAATGCTTTAAATGTGTTCTTTTCAACTCTAAAAATATTTCAGTATGATAGTTACTGCTCTATTTTGAAGAGTAATAAAATTAATTCTCAAAATATTTAAGTGGCTTCTCTAAGGTCATCTAGCTAGGGAGAGACCATTCTTCATCCACTTGTTGCCAAAGTGTACTTTATTGTCTGTACAACATAAGGGCACTTAAATATATAATTAATATATTATAAACATATATGTGAATATATATTAAATGTATCCAGACAGCTACTGCTATAAAATTTAATTCTTAAGGTTATAAACATATGGGAATTTTCTTTTTCCAGTAATGTCTGTGTATTAGTGACTTTCCTTTTGCTGTAATAAAATACCATGATCAAGGCAATTTAAAGAAGAAAAAGTTTCCTTGGCTTACAGTTCCAGAGGGATGAGCCCATCATGGTTGGGAGGCATAGCAGGAAGTAGCCAGAGGAGAATGCTGAGGGCTCATATCTTCAAGTATGCACAGGAAACAGAGAGACACGCTAATCTGAGAAAGGCTAATGAATTCTGAAAGCCCACCGCAGCAGCACCCTTTTCCACAATTCCTAAAGTTCCATAATCCTCCCCAAACAGCACCACCAACTGGGGACAAAGTGTTCAAATACCTGAAGCCTGTGGGGGACTTTGTCATTCAAACCACCACAAAAGTGTGGAAATGACTTTTCTGGGAATGTCTTGTGTTTACAAATATGGACATGTTTCTCTGAACACAACAAAAGGCAGAATTGTGGGAATGACTTTTACCTGACCATATAACCAAAGTTATTTTATGTTTCGGGATCATTTACTATTATCTCTGCTAGTTTATATTATAAACAAGTTTACTTGGTCTTGGGATCTTCTTACACTCTAAACATATAACTTTAATCTCTCATGATCCTTTCTTTTCCTTGATCCAGAATAATGAAAGTATGTGTGTGTATGTCGTGAAAATATCAAGTGCTGTAAGCAGTGCATATTTGCTGGAAGCAATGAATTTTCCCATTGATATTATAAACCAGGTGGAATTAGATTGATAACATGTCTGTGGTCACATATACTGTTGTTCATGGATGCTGTTCTGGGTCAGCAGAGGTCAGAGAGGGAAAATCTTTCACTGATAAAATCAAGTTTCCCGTTCCTCCCCCCATTTCATGCTGGATATATGATTTCAAGAAAGAGAAAGTAAAACTTTGTATATGATTACAGTTCTGAGAACAGTCAAATAATCTTCATTGCCATAATGACTAGCATTATTAATGGTCTTTGTATGCTAGGATGCACACAAATGCATACATACAAATAAAGAAAAATTTGCCCACATAGTCATGTATCAATATATCTTCTAATGAGGTGGAAATGACCCACGACTTCTAGTCCTCATGTGGCAAGAAGCACAAATTCAAAAATATGCACAGGCTCTCACTGCTAGAACACATTAGGGACAGAATGCATACTGTGGGTTCAGGGTCTTGTTTCAATACCAATGAACTATTGTCTTTGTCTGTTTCAAAAAAAATAAGACAGAGCATAAAATTATGTGACTAAAGGAGTTCAGCTGCTCCGAGTGCTGCAGAGATTCTGAGAAGCTGAGTCTGAGCACTGGTCACTCAGTCTTTGTGGTGCAACTTGTTGGAAATATTTACAAGAGAAGTTTTAGAATTGGGAACCAGATCTTGCTTAATTGTGGAACATGAGGAACATGTGATGTGAATTGTTGGGATGAGACTGTGGACAATCTTTGAAACATTTGCTCATTTAGTGATGTAGAGATGTGAGAAAACACTGGAGAATGGAGTGCTCGTGTATTAGTTTCCTCAAAATTCTGTAGATTAAAACAAAAGAACATCTTTTTCCACTTGAGGATTTCTGGTCTTTAATGGAGGTGTCAGTCACCTTCCTTCCGATGCTTCATCCCACTTTTTATGATGCCAGGTCTTCCTTGGTGTGCAGTCATGTTCTCCTAGTATTCACCAGCATCTCTGTGTTGACTTCCTTCCCATAAGTATTTGTACCATGAGGACTGTACTTAAAGATACTATACTATACTGAATATTTGAATTTTGCTAAGGAGACGAGTCATGTTGCTGTCATTAGAAAAAGAAATTGAAAGACGTAAGGATTTATTGGAAAAAACAATATGATAGAATGAATCATATATGATGCAGTGACAAGTTCAATCAACACTGGAATGTGTATGAATGTCAAGGAGCACAAAGTGTTATGTGTCATAATATCTACAGATTGTAAAGATAGCAATTACTTCAAGAAACAATGTAATGAAATAATGATTGAAGATTACATATAGGAATTATAATTTAAATATTGTTGTTCAAATGAGAAACTTTATAAGACAGTCCATTTTTTAATTGCACTAGTTTAATATGCAGAAACAGACAGTATTGCCTGAGGCAATCCCGTAACTAAGGAGGCAGAGGGGAACAGATCATATGTACACAAAGGAACTCAGCACCTAGGTTATCAAGCTAATAATTATTTTATTATTGGTAGGAAAATAGCAATTATCTCAGATACTCAAAATATCCTCAAGACTTTGAGGTATTTTCACACATCAATATTATAAGTGTCAGTGGTAAAATTACTTCTTGTTAGAGTGTCAAAACACTCAGAAACAATTTTAAATTTCCTTTGATTTAGAGACCTAAACCTAGATAGACCTTGTTTCTGCTGCTGTTCCTTTTTGAATAAAACATCATCTTCAGTGAAGACTGTCAGTTCCTCTGGATATTTTTTCATTGCTATGATTCTTAACATAGATTTTGTTACAGGTATTTAAATGTAGTAGCTAACAATCCAAACAACCCATTGCCAGTCCTTGGGTACACAGTCTCACATGCCAACAATAAAGCAACAGGTTCTGTTAGAGACAGCTACTGCCTTCCCAGGGCTGAGTAACCCAGACCCTGGTCTCTATTGCCTCTTTTATCTTGCTTCAAATCTTCAGCTCATGGTCAGCCTTCTTATGCAGGATGACTTTGAATGCCCAGAATAAATGACAAGCCAGAGAGAAAGCCAATTTGGATGTGAGCAAGTGGTGCAAGGGACAGAAAAGGAGGGATGAAAGATTTTTAAAAACTAACTGTTTGGAGGTTGTTTATTTGAGGTAACATGTGTCCTGTGAGAGGGAGAGAAATGACAGCTTAACTTAAGAAGAAAATTTGGTCCTAAGACATCACACCTGACTAGTGGAAAAAATAATTTAGTGTCAATGAATCAGTTCTATAACATGGCTATAGCGAGAAAGGACCTTCAAATGAGCCTTGGAAATCATCAAAGGTGGAAGTGCAGACAGTGGCCAACTGGTTGACACTAAGAGAAACAGAGAAAGAGTGCAATAGCTTCTCAGTAAAGAAAGAAATGTACAGACTGGGTGTGGTACTGTAGGCTTTAATCTCAGCTCTTGGGAGATAGAGACATGCAGAGCTCTGTGAGACCAACCTGTTCTATATAGTGAGTTCTGAGCCATCTGGAGCTATAGGGACACCCAGATTAAAAAGAAAAACAAGATAGTAATGTATAATGACTGCATAATGTATAATGAACACATTTCCAAACACTATTTGATGTCAGATTTTAAGGAAGCAATCTTCTTCACACAAAACCTAAGGGAAATACACCAATTTCTCAAATGATAGACAGATTATAAATGTAGGATCTTGTAACTGCACTTCTTGCTACTTTAGTGTTTTTCTAAAAACACCAGGAGTTTCACTGCTAACTCAATAGAAACATGCTTGTTTTATTTACTAGTTTAGGTGAAAACATTGCCATTGTCTTAGATTTTTAAGAGATTTTCTGGAATATAATTTAACAAGGAATAGGAACTTTATGATTGATTCAGGCAAGCATAGAATGATAAACCTGACTGAATTAATCTCATCTCAGTCTATCATATGGCTGCTCACTTACAGGCAATTCACTAATTCACTCTCTGTATTAAGCAAATAAGCCTGTGCAAGTCAGAACAAACACCTCTTTGGCCGCATTCCAAAGCCTGGGCGTTGCTCTCTTCTCTAGAATTAATCAGTTATCAGTTTTCTGTATCTCTTTGTAGAATGTCATTTAACATTTGCATATTCACTCTTGCTGCTGTCAGTCCATACATTCTAAAATGCAGCAATCTAAAATCTATTATTAAGTAAAACACAGATTACATACTAGAACTCCTATAATTAAATTATAACATGTGTCAGAATTTATTCAAATGTAAAGAATAAATTAAATTATAAAATTTGCAGGTAAATGGAGTCAGAAATAATCATTCTGAGTGACATAACACAGACCCAGAAAGACAAATGTCACATGTTCTCTTTCATATGAGGATGCTAAGATCATAATTTAGATGACCTATTGAGGTCAAGAAAGTAATAAGAAACCCTGGGTGAATTTCAAGGTGGGAGGGTCGGGGGGTCCTAGAACACAGGTAATAGGGAGCAATGAGCCAAGAAAGGTTGAGTGGGGGCAGGGACTAGGAGGAGAGAGTAGAGAAGGGACTATACGGAAGGAAAACTAGCGTTATAGACCTTCAAAAGCTATATAGATGTCTACTACTGAATACACTTCCTAGAGTATACAAAAAGAGGTTAAAGGGAATTACCTTACAAAGGTAAGATAATGCTTTTCCCAGACACCACACAGACTATTAAGTAAACAGCCCAGTGCTGAGCCTAGGTTACTTCTTTTCAAGTGGTAAATCAGCTGGGTCTCATAGACCCGCCCCCCAAACAGTCTAGGCTATCACTATTGCTTTACTCTTGGTTACCCTCCAGAACTTGATGGGAAGACCTTGCTGAAGACACACCATACTTTAGCCATAAGGCAAGGTGCAATTAAGCTGGTATTGACCTGGAAGCTTTAGTACAATAGGCTAGCTTTCACAGTGTTGGAAAGTACTATGCCTGTTACTGCAAGAGAAAATAATCCAACCTTATGAAAATATGACACCTCTCAGGAATGATAATGATTGGCCTGGCAAGATGTGCTCATGGGTGCAGTAGTGACATGGATGTTGAAAGAGTAAGAAATCACTTGGTAATTAGATTTAAGGCCATTTCCACAAGACGAAATCCATGGCTAGTACCATTAACTGTCAAAGGCCCTAGGGGATAACATACTACTATTATTTTTCTAAATAAACACAGTATTAATCAACTTCTAAAGACTTAGTGTTATACTCAGGGATGTATAATTCAATTTTTATCAGAGAAGCTTCTTTATGCAATGGGTGTCAATTAATACGGAGACACACAATGGGTCCATGTGCAAGTGTTCTGCACTAAATGGACATCTGGATATCCCCTCCTCCAAAAGCTCAGGGATCATCATGGAAATAAGAGTGGAAAAGTTTCAGAAGCCAGAGGTAGTGGTTGAGTGCAGCAAAGCTATGTTTCCTGATATGACAGCTTCATTACATACATGAATTAATAGTAATGGCATCCACACGACCTGCACAAGATCACACCAGACAAAATTTTAGCAAGGAGTTTGGCGGGGCTCAAAAGGTCTCACTTGCAGCTGGGGATCCATTGACTATTGATGACCGATGGGAGAGGGAGGGTCAGTTCTCTTCAGGGATACATCCCTTTAGAGCCTACTCAGGCTTTAGTAGGAAGACCCACACCCATGGACATACAGACAGTGATAAGTGGACTCTGTGGACTTTTTAAAAGAACACCTGAAGGGAGGCAAAGTGATGGGGGCTAGGAGAGAAACTGGAGATTTGAGGGATGGGAATCTCAGTTGGATTTGGTCAAAACACATTATATGCATGTGTGGTTTTCTCAAGCAATAAAAATAAAAATTTTAAATGGTTCTATCATTGTTGTGAACATTTACTTTAAAAATTCTTCTTTTATAAACATTTCAAAATTATAAATAAGGAAATTGTTTGGATTAATTATAATTATTAATTGTTATTGTAATTGTAATTACTAATTGTTGGATATTAATTATATCAATAGCAAATAAACCTTTATTCTATTCCTACTTTTATTTCCCATTCATACCTAATTGCTTTGGTCAATTTTTATCTTCTGCCAAAATCTTCTTACAGCTTTCTGATACCTGAAGAAATACAGAAGTAAATTTTCTTGAAGATGTGGTATAAACCAATAAAATAAAAAATTAGAAAGCCAATGCTGGAACAAACCTGATAGTGTTTGCATCTCTATGATGTCTATCTTTCTCCATGTTGTGAATTCCGTTGTCACTGTGATAATTATTAAGTTGAATTGGAACATTTGTATTAATCAGAGTCCACAAGAGAAATGGAGCTATGTCTCTGCTTTAGTGTCTCCCTCACTCTTCTTTCCTTTCTATGTACTATCTGTCTATCTATCTATCTATCTATCTATCTATCTATCTATCTATTTGTCTGTCTATCTATCTATCTATCATCTATCTTTCTATCCATCTATTTATCTATCTAATAATCTATCCAGCATAAGAGAATGAAACAGGAGAAGGGAGGTTAAGAAATCGGAACTATGATGGTCAGTCCTGCCAAATCTGTAGAGTAGGCCTAAAATTGAGATATTGTTGTAGACTCCACAAGAATTCCTTCTTCGGGAACTGGAGAGATGGTACAACAGTTAAGACCACTGTCTTCTCTTGCAGAAGACCCAGGTTTGGTTTCCAGCACCCACATGATGGCTAACAACCATCCATAACTCCAATTTCAGGGAATCCGAGGTCCTCTTCAGAACTCTATGGGCATTGCGTGCACAGTGTATTATGCATATACATGCATACAAAACAATCATAAACATCAAATATAAATAAATAAATAAATAAATATATTTTAAAAAGAATTCGCTCGGTCAGTGTCAGTTTTACTATTGCCTTCACTGTTTCTTGGTTTTCCTCTCATCCTTCCTTGTCTTTCCTTCCCTCCCTTCCTCTCTTCTTTCCTTTTCCCTCTGCTTACTTTTCTTTCTTCTCTGTTTTGTGTTTTAAAGTATTTCATTAGTGTATTTATACAAAACATTGTGTTTTATAATGACATACTTGTGCGAGTTCTCTCTCTTGTATACGTGTGTGTGTGCGTGTTGTTCCAATACGTCCACTTCTCCTTTTGGCCTCCTGGTCACCATGTTTCCTCTCCTCTTCCCTGATATAAGCCCCTTTCTGTTTTCATGGCCTTTAAAGCAACTCTAGAACCTACATAAGAGAAAGCCGTGAGGTCTGTGTCCGTGTGCGCCTCACTTATTTCAATTATAGCAGTGATCTGATCTTCCGTTTTCTAACAGATTGCATGATGCTGTTCTTCCTTGTGGACAAGTAAACCTCTACAGTATTTTCTTCCTCCATTTGCCCTCTGTATCATGAATTCTCTCATGGTGAGGCCCGGCAGTCAGCCTCATCCCACTCCCAGGTTTGAACCAACTGAATGGACAGCGAATGTTCGTTAGAGAAATTCTATTTAAATTTATTCCATGATACTCCACAGGGAGAGAGGGGTGGAGATGGTGTATGGCAGAGCCTGCATTTTGATCACAAGTCCCCCTGGAACTCTAGAACGTGCACCCAAGATGGAGACCTGGCACCACACCCGCCTCTCTCTTTCCCAGCCTTCCCCGCATTTCCACTAAAACGCCCCTCTTAAGTTGGGTGTCAATCACATTTGGAAGTCCATCCCTCATAGCAGACAGAGAGAAAACTACTTTTCTGTGCAACACATCTGATGAACACTTAGGCTGATTCTCTAACTTGATTTTAGTGAGGAGTTCTGTAATAAACTAGAGCCTGATTTGTTTTGTAATTAAATTATTCATTACTCATTTTTTTTCATTCATAAAAATGAGTCAAGAGACTCTACTCCACAAGACAGCCCATTTTGCCTGGTTATCAAATCCAGTGGTATAATTTTAAGTCACTAGAAAATAATCATTTTGGGGACTGATTGATGAAATTTGATTCTTGATTTTATGTGTTCAATATCTTTGAATTTAAATTCAACCCTATTGCTATCAGGTGAAGGTCTAAAATATTAAAATAAATTTTCATAATAAAATATGTCAACATAATTCACTAAAATGAAAAAAGTGAAGTTGTACTCATTCTTGTTGTTAAAGCTATCATCATTTAAAGAAATTTGGGGATATATCCTAGCAACTTACATTGAGCATGAGTAAAGGATTTTGTATTTCTGAGGCTAAAGTGCCTAAGAGCACCTCTAATTTACTACTAGACAGAGTGGTCTGTGGTTCACGGATCTGAGCTACAAATTGAAATATACATTTGAAGTCTTAGAAGAATCCAAGACCAGGTCTAGTTAAATAGTGCAACTTTTTGTTGAATAGTGTAAGATTCATTATCTATAAACTATAAAATAAAAATAACATAGTTTAAAGCCTTTCTGATAATTAAACTCCTTAGGTTTATAATTATATTTATAATAAGAAATCCCATCTTTTATAACTTGAATGGCAAAGCTGAAAAGAGCATAAGTGAGAGAAAACTTTGCATCAAAATTGCAGTTACAGCACATGGCAAGTAGAAAAATCCTTGATGACCAGATGGCAAATGAGATGATATAATTCGAGGATAACTATATAACTGCGGAAAGTACAAACGCTATGTATTGTGCTCTCTGTAGGAGTGCAAGATTGAAAGCCACAGGCTTTGGCCTGAGACATTTTCATTTCTGATAAATAAAAGTAAGGCATTTTCGCTTGCCAAATAGAGATATGTGAAATATTTTTATGATATTCAAAAATGGCCAGTTTTATCACACCATCTATCAAACAAATGGCCTGCAGCCCATATACATGTATTAAGTACCCTGAAAGCATTAAATGTCACTCAAGAAAAAAGTTTCTGCCTAACATCTGGCTACACTTCTAATTTACTGCTTAACACTCCATTTCAGAGTTACATTGTACATCAGTCAGAGTGCTTTTGTCTCTTCACCAAGCCTAGATCTTTTTGCCTGGCAAGCTCATCATACTTTAGTTTCCAAACTCAACAGCAGTAAATTTTCATCTTTTGCTTGACATATCTGTAAGGTAACACGGATACTGATCATTCTTATATTATTAAGAAAGACAATGTAAAGTTCTAATATGGCTGGGAATTGTGTGACAAATCTTATGTTCCCATAGCAAAATTTTTTCTCTAAAATGAAATTTGATATTTCTGTTACAATAAAAGATTGAAATAGTTTTTAAAAGATTAATATACATCTGCTTGTTTGCAAAAATAAGAGAAATAAAAATAGTTCTTGATTGTTGATTATATAAGCAAACATTATTAGAAAAGTACATTTTAAAAATGAAGTATTTTCATTTGCAGAAATTTATTTCTGTATAGGAAAATAGCTCACATTTCACAATTTATAAATATCTATCTTATACTGTTAGTCTGTGTGAACTTACCATTTCCTGGTTGTAAAGAAAGAGATTGAAAACAAATTATAAAGAAAGAAAAGTACGCACACACATATACACACAAACACACACAAATACACACATACAAATGCACACACAATGCACACACACAAATACACAAGCACACACTGCACACAAATAAATAGGCACACACATACACAACCAAACAAGCCTTTATGCACACACATATACATATACAAATGCATGTGCACACCTATACACACACATACTACAAACAGACCTAAATACACATGCACACAAACACATATACACACACATGCAGAAATACAAACACATATGCACACAAACACATGCACATACATTTACTACTGGTTTTTAAATTTATTTTTATTTTATATATATGATTGCTATACCTGCATGTATGTAAGTGCGCTTATGTCATGCAATGCCCACGGAGGACAGAAGTGGGCTTCTGATTTCATTCACTGGAACTGGAATTACAGTTTGTTGTTACCTCCATGTGGATACTTGGACTTGAACACTGTATTCAAGAGTGAGACTATTAAGTTCATAAAGTAAACCAAAGTCACAAACCTCAGAAAACTCCTTAAACTTACAAGATTCACAAGTCCCTTCCCCAAGGTTAAACAGTAACAATTACTTAGGAGAGTTGCACAGATGTATGCTGCTTATGCAATGAGCTCCATGAACATAGCTGTTGTGAGTTGACACACAGGCTTTTTGGTGATACAGTTGCCTTTGCGTTGCCTATGCTCCTGAAAATAACACCTCACCTACATTTCTGCAATTACTGACAATAAACGCACTGGTTCATTAAGATAGACTTGAGCAGAAATCATTTTTTCTGTCTGTTGTCAGTTTCCCATCTGAGCTGAACAGATGTCTGTTCATGTCTCCCAAGGAAGATTCAGACAACACAACTTGTATCCAAATAGGGTCAGACAAAACCAAAGAAGAGTTGGGAAGAAGAGGTTCCATGACCCCTGCAAAGGAAGCTGAGGCATGCAACTAAGGCTAATCTGTGGGAGAGTGCAGAATCTGTGAGGGCACTGATGATATCAGCTACCTTTCTCCACGTGGTATGTGATGATGTTCCTGCTTGGTGAAGTGTTGGTAGTGCTCCCTGAGATGGGTGACAGGATATGCCACCAAAGCCAAACTATCCGAGAGTGAAACAGCCTTGTGGGAATCCCTGAGTGGCCATCCATTTTCTATTGCAATGTGTGAGGTGGCATGCTTCTTTGATGAATGTGTTTTACCATGTAAATACAGTGATCAGTGATCCTGTCCCAAATTGTTGGACTAGAGAATATGTTACAATTCCTGAAAGTAGCAGGTATGGAATGGAATCATAAACAGATGGTGCTGTAAATGGCTTTTGTTATGAAAACAAAGATCTATAATTTAGGCTTAGCTCTCTTTTCAGAATTAACTAACCTGCTACATTAGCCTCTGATTTGGCAGGAAAGGTGTGAAAGAGAGGAGGTGAGATGCAGGTATTGGCTTTCCAGTTCTTACAGCTGACAGGTTGAAAGGCGAAGAGTGCAAAATGTGCCTTCGCTAAGGAGTCCTTAAGGACCCAAAGCCTGGAAGCTCTGGAAAGAAGCCAGCAGTAAAGAGGAAGAAAATAAGTAGAAGTGATAGAGATGCGTCTCAGAGACAACTCGTAATACAGAGGAAGGGAAACTCGATGTCGTTCTTCATGCAGGTGGGGATGCCGCAAATGCTCCAACAGAAGAAAATACCATGATCACGAAATACTCAGCCTCTGAGTATAAATAAACAATGAAACAGCCTCTCACAGCCAGGACTGTGGGATGTGGGAGAGAGAGGCAGATAGGATCAGTTAAAGTGTCATAGAAATAGAAAAATTGAGTGATACAGCTACCTACACCTACTCTTTGGAACAAAGGTACAAAACTGAGGCAGTACAAGAGAAATCCGATTCTGGTGACCTGGCTCCTCCGAGCCACTAAACACACTTGTCTGCCTAACTTCACATGCATATCTGGGTCTGGAATACAATAAAAGAAGGATGGGCATTATTAGTAAAAGGACTAGGCACAAGAATGATGAAGTTTAATGCCCAGTTTACAGGGCTAGAGAGAACTGTACTCACAGGAAAGCTGAGCCATAGATTAATTCAGCAGGGCTTTAATGGCTTTGCTGAGCCATGTGATAGGACATGTTTCTGTTTCTTTGGTTGGTTGTTTTTGTTTGTTTGTTTGTTTGTTTTGATGATACAGGGGATGCTTTGGCAAATCTGAATAACCTTGGCATGTAGATTGGGATCATAAAATGAAAAATATAGTAAGAGGGGATGAAGAAAGAACAAAGGGGTCTATATCACTAGAAAGCAAATGTGACAAAATTTACCTATAAAGCAGAGTTTCTCTGGGAAAATATTAACAAAAAGCCAAATGCTAGCCTAATAAGCCTCTCTGGAAGGCTTAAAATGTTGAATAGGACCAGGGAAGGAAAAGCTAAGTTTGTCATAGGTGTGGTTATTCATCACGCCCACAGTGTGTGTGAAGTAAAGTTCTCCAGGGGTACAGATTGTTCACCAAATCCGAGGCTCCATAGCAGTAGGTATGCCCAATGGAAAGGCAAGGGTAAAGTGCTGTTCCAGTGTGTGTCAAAACAGAGAAACTAGCCCCGGCAGCATGCATAGTAGGATAGAGGGCAGCACTTGAGCTCGAAGCCACTTATACAGTGCAGCAAGCCCTGATGAGAATATCACATGTGGGGAAATGAACAGGATCCCTGAGGTAGCAACAGCGTATTAGAGGAAGGAGGCCTGATGGCATGTCATGAGAATGTCTGTGTATTGTGGAGGGCTAGATGGGGTGATGTGTCCCACCCCAGTCGTTGTACCAACACTGTTCATTTGACAAAGCAAATGATAGAAAATATATAGTCTTTATGTACTTTCTTAGCCCTTGCTGATGTTTCAGATTAGTAGTCCCTAAATACTGAAGTCTTGCTGGCACTTACTTGGGGTAGTTGAAAGTGGGTCTTCAGAGATTCTTCTCATCTTCTGGGAAAAGATTTCACTACATAACTCTAACATTTGAATGTCTTACAGATTTATAAAAGCACCTGGAAGTACACTGAAAATAGCAGTTAAGAAATTTAAATGAACTTATTCTTTGAGTGGGAACATGTACTTCCATAAGCCATGAAATGAAAATCCCACAACCAAAATGGGGGCTACATTCCTATAAGTTGTTGGCCAGGGAGACCTTTCTACCCCATAAACCATGTAGGCTATTACCACTGATGGTTATACGACAGAACTAGATGAGAGATCTTTATTGGTGGATATGCCAAATGTTTGGTTACAAAACATGGAGAAACAATGCCGGGATTAAACTGGAAGCTCTCTCTCTGATGGGTTCACAGTACCGGAAAGTACCATTGATGTCTAACTAGGAGAGAAATGCCACCAATAGTCCTATTTGGCTATGGACCCTGGGTGCTACAGTACTAATAATATACCAGGCAAGATGTGCCTGCTGGTATAGTAATGGCATGGTTGTAATGGTTGCAGTCAATTGCTTTCCAATGAGATTTAAGGTTTGCTTTACAAAAAGGAGTTCACATGTGGTACTGTAAACCAGGGTAAGAGCTGCTGGTTGGGAAATACATAGGCCTTAGTGGGGAGGCTCCTAATGTTGTTTTATCAAATGGAGGCAATGTGCCTCTCAAATTTGCTTTTAAGTCTTTGTGTTTCTGTACATTGTTTACTATTGCTGTAAACTTCAGTTAGTCAGGGAGGGAAATGTCATGTTTACAATGAACAGAGAAAAAATGGATATCTATAGGCTCAAAGCACATTGTGATAGAAGAGACCGGAATAATGTGATCGCCACAATAAGGAGTGAACTATTGTGCAGCTGTCTCAGAGTTTTAAAACATGTCACATAAGAGTTTCAAAGCTAAAGGAAACTCAAATGGAGAAAAAAAATTTTTTTAACCTTGCTACCATTTATATTGTTTCTGGGCTCCAAAAAAGACAATGGACTTTTCACCTTTCAGATAACTTTTTTTTTTCTTTTCTTGTACTCAGAACTTTCCTCATGTTAAAGGCTAAAGTGGATTATAGCCCAAATTCCAAATCTTTCAGGCCAAGATGATGACTTATTAAGGAAGTTTAAATTTAGCATTTATTTTCCTGGCTATTTAATGATTTCAAGGGGAATTACTTATAAGAAAGCCACATTTGTAGTCAGTAACTGTTCCTCTCTGCAAAATGGAATCATTAACAATCTTTCATGTGATAACAAAGGCAGTTAGAGAAGTGCCCCCGTATTTGTCTGACATTGGCTTTATCACTGCAGTTCCCTGAGAACAGTCACTGCCCTTGCAGACTGCCTGCCGGGTTCAGACTCTTACAGGAACACTTTCCAGAGCTGATGCCAGGTGTTGTTCCTTCCATGGATTCTTGGACCACACCAGTATCTATCATTAATTCTCTGTATAGAGGATGCTCAGGACCCAATTGCTGATTCTTTATTAATTTTAACACTTGTTTGTTTTTCCTTATTTTTATTTTGAGTGATACTGGCTATGTCTAAATATTGTGATGTGAAAAATTCATTTTGAAATTTACTTCTGTAACTCTTACACTGAACAAATATTTTGGCCTGTATAATCCATACAAAACATTTATTTTTATTTTGCATCGTCAGTGTATGTTGATTATGTTCTTTCTTCCCCAGATTCCTTTCAGACCCCAGACCATACTTACTCACCTCATGTTCTTTTTTAATTTTCTCCCATCTAGTCCAATTTGTGTTGCTCGAATACTCTCCCATGTGGATCCAGCCCTGGTGTGTGATCAACCTACTAGGGAACACACCCTTAAAGGAAATAGACTCTTCCTCATCCAGCAGCTGTCATAGGCCAATAGCTCCTAAATTAAAGGTGGGACTTCACACCTACCTCACTCCCTCCATGATGAACTTTCCCTGGGTTGAACCTGAGCAGATCTTATACAAGCTGTCATAACTGCTATTGGCTTATAGGTGCAACTGCCCTGTTATGCTTGGAAAACACTATTTTGATGTAGTCATATACTGCCTCTGACTCTTACCATCTTTCTGCCTCTTCTTCCTTGAAGATCCCTGAGCCTTGGTGGGAGGGTGTGATATAGGTGGACCATTTCGGGCTGACCACTCCACAGTCACTTATTCTCTACACATTGACCAGTTGTGGGTCACTGTGGTAATTGTCTTTTACTGTAAGAAGAATTTTCTTTGATGGAGGTTCAAAAATTCATTAACCTCTGGGTATAGCAATAAGTCATTAAGGGCTATTTTAATACTATGTTCATTTAGGAGAATATTAGTTGAGGATTCTCCCTATGGCCCATGTCCTATCTAGCCCTGGGTTCTTGGCCTTCAAAATGGTGCCAGGTATGGGTTCCATCTCCATGAATCCTGTCGTTCAAAGTACATTGAGCTTATTAAAAGAAAGAACATGATCTGGAAAACAATTTAAAAATAAATATTTCCTTAAAGTGAAACATTTAAGGTTTTCACATAAAACTTGCACAGCTATAGGAAATTTAATGTCATCCTTTTTTCCTTGCTGAAAACATTAAAGATTGTTTTAAATTTGATTCGTCTATGGAGCACAGTGTAATATTTAACCAGCCTCCATTTCCTGGTGTTTTTCCTACTTTCTGAAGCCTCCCAGGTGGCCAGCTCTCATGTCCTGTTACTCAAGTTGAACCATTTCACCCTTGCGAGTCGTCCTTTACAACTGTTCTCTGCTAGGTTTACAGAGTTTGCTATTATGCTGTGCCCTTGGCTACTGTAAATTTGTGTTAGTTCAGATCATGTCTTTTTCAAGACAGAGTGTGTGCACCTTGTCTTCAGCCTTCAGGGAAGCTGTCACATCACACCAGAGGAGGTTGGCAACTTTATGTGAAACATATGGTCAGTGCTCAGCACTCGGCATCGAACGTCTGGACTGCAAAGCTATTTCAAGGAGCAAAATAAGGAGGGAAGCATCGTCTCCTGTCAGAAAGAAAGGAAAACAAAATAAAACTGTGGGAGGAAATTAGGAGAAAAAGTCCAAATGAGAGTTCCTGAAGGCTTTAACATGTGACTGTGAAGAATAAGTCACTTCTCATGAAAATTGAGCCTCCGAAAACAGAGGCCAGCAGGGACAGAAGGAGATTTTTAACTGCAGAGGATAAGGTCAGGAGCCTCAAATAATTTACAGCACACCCAAACTGCCATGTCTACACAGAGACGTGCATGTGATTCTTAGCGATTTGGTGTGCAGGGTAGAGCATGATTTGGAATATGTGTCTTAAAATCATCATCTTGTATCTGAAGGGAGGTAGAGGTTGTAACCTGAGAGATATTTTACAGAAGATAAAATGTGTGCTACGGATTTATATTAGCATTATCTTTGTCTTAGACTATCTCTTAATTCTACTTTGTCCATAATTTTTACAAATTGCTTTTGGTACAAAAGTTTGACATGCATTATTCTATTCTAGAACATGTTAATTATGTCTTAAGAGACAAGGTCCTACAGTGACTGTAAAGACCTGTTTCCTCTCCAAAATTTCCAATGTAAAAATTTCTAAAGGTGAATAAAATGCGGAAACTTAGAAAATATCGAATTATGCATTTCATAAGGAAAGAGATCTGTTTTTTCAATATATTTTATTATTAAATAATACCTATTTTCTGATTAAAGATATTATGTATATAATACTTTCAAAGGATAAAACTATATAAAGATAAACTAAAAATGTCACCGTCATTTTCAGTAAAAGTTCAAATAAACGTATACATGTTAGGTAGTTTAGGTAGTTTGTCCTTCTTAAATTTATTTATTTTCTGTATACAAATGTCTACTTACCCATCATTGTTACAATATTTAAGGCATTTTTGTATGACTTTCAGTGCTTAGTTTACAATGGTCACTGCATAGAATATTAACGCATGGATGTATCATCAAGTACCTGTGTCAGGGAGAAAGGCGGTAGAAGGAAGAGAAGGAGAACGAAAAAGGAGAGAAAACAATCAGTCCTAGGAAGGTAATATAAGTTATGTAAGCAAATTTTAAACATTGTTATTTAAAGGGATATTTTCTGAATTAAAAAATAGTCTTTAGGTTCCTGGAAGTGTCAACAATGCAGTAATATTTTTACATCACTTTTTCCTGAAACTTTCCAGAAAGGCACTATCTAGGCCATCTTATTAACAAGAGCAATCCAATGAAATCTTAACTTACTTCAGCCAGTAAAGATGGAAGCCATAGAAAACATCTACATATCTGTTTAATACATTTCATTAAAACACAAAAAGTGCCTCCGTAGACAAGCCGGCCTCTCTTTAGTTTAACAGCCACTGGCTTTTCTTGATTTGTGTGGTTGTTTTGAACTTCTTCTATGAGTCACATCCACCTTCCATCGTTATGATTTTAGGTTTTTGTCTTTTAAGTGAAGCAAAAATCAAAGACATATATGAAGCAATCTGACCGCAGAACCCTTTGACTGTTCTTGAAAGAAACGTTCGCTCTCCCTGCTTCCTTTCCCAAACATCATTTAATGCGAATATTTTTTGAAGTATACTTTTATTCTTTTCAAATGAAAAAATTTAAGGATTTATGATATTCAAATTGTCTCAGTTTGGGCCAATAGTAGCAAACTGAATGCTGAATTTTGTATCCTTATAACATGATTTGAAGTTGTTTATTTTCTGTGTAAGAATGTTTGTCTGCATGTATGTACGGTCCCACAATTGTGCAATACCCTAGGAGGTGAGAAGACGGTGTTGGATTTCCTATAATGGAAGCTTCACATACAAAGACATGCAAACCATAGAGTCTTATACATATACAGTCATATATATATACATATACACATATATACATAATACTGTATATTATTTCATATCAGTGCCTCCAATTTTAATCCATTTTATATTGTTTTCATTATTCTTCCTCAGTTCATATTTATTTAGCCCTTCAAAAAGCAAATGTGATGGGCTGGATAGATGGCTCAATGATTATCAGCACTTACTGCACTTCTAAGAGACCCAAGTTCAGTTCCCCGCACCCACACAGTCCTTAACTTCAGGCAATATGACACACTCTTCTGGCTTGCATGAGCATCAGGCATGCATGTAATACACTTACAACCATGCAGTCAAACACATTCATACACAAAAACAAAAGTAAGTAAAATCTTAAAAAAATATTTTCGAGTTTACTTTAGAGAACTGGAAAGACTGCTCAGTGGTTAAGAGCATGGACTTCAGAGGGCTCGAATTCTCTCTTCAGCACTCACACCATGCAGGTCATAACTGCCTTTAACTCTGGCTTCAGGAAATCTGATATCCATTTCTGGCCTCCTCAGTCACTTGCATTCACAAGCACAGACCAACGCAGACACATGTATACAGACACAGACACATAATTAAAAAAAAATACTTCTGTTAATGAATTGTGGGTACTTTGAATATTTTAAAAGCTGCAGTGTGGTGGTCAGTGTTATGGAGGAGGAAAGCCAGTCCGCTGAGAATGGAGCATCCTATGTCTGGAATGCTGAAAGGGAGACGTGGAGAAGGGAACTGAGCAGTACGTACTTATTCCTTGATCTCCAGCTGAGAGACACGATATCGCGAGCCGCTCCAAGCTCCTGCTGCCTTGATTTCTCTGCCACAGTGAATGATACCTTGAACTATGAGCTAAAATAATGCCTTCTATAAGTCGCTTTTGTCAGAGGATTTTCTCATAGGAATGGGAAAAGAAATTACCACATGCATCGCCTTTTATGAATAATTATATAATGGCAATAGTATGTGGGTGAACAATAAATTATTATGTATACTACGAGTAGATAGAATGTAAAACTAATAAAAAGAGCAACATTTTTGAATAAAATTATATTGCAGTTAGAATATAACTTTACTAGCATCAAATAAAGAATATCCTTTTTTACCATAGTTTTCTCATTTTTTTCTACAATGTTTCCCTTTTTCGTTGAACTTTTGCAAATTTCACACTGTATGTTTTGACCATAGTTAGATCCTCTCCCCTATCTGCACAGCCCTCACTACCCCACCCAATTTCATGTACCCTAATATATACGGTAGAGTCTAAATGTCCTTCAGTGTGGATCCATCCACTAGAGCTTGGTTAACCTACCAAATATCAGATCCTTAAAAAAGACTGGCTCTCCCGTTCCCAACAGTCATCAGTTTCCAACAGTTCCTCAGGTAAGGCTGAGGTTTCTTTGCCCAATTCCCTACATCTCACTGCGGTTTTGTCTGGCTTTGGCTTCTATGGGACTTGTGCATGCTGTCACTGTACGTTCCTACCTGTAGCTGACCAGTTTATGGAAAACTCTATTTCCTTGTGATTGTCCACTATCTCTGGCCCCTACAGTCTTGCTGGAATCTCTCCCACAATCATCCTTGAGTCTTGAGAGATAGAACTTTAACACAGGTGCCCTATTCAGGGATAAACACTCTGTATCCTCTAGTTCTCTGCACATTGACCAGTTATGGGTTTCTGTGTTAATTATTATATGCTGCCTAAGGTAGCTTCTCTGGTTCAGAGATGCATTAATCTATGGGTATAACAGTAAGTCATTAGCCGTCACTTTAATACAATGTCTACGTAGCAGAATAGTGGTATTAGACTCTTCCCTATGAACTGTGGCCTATACAGCCACATGTTCCTAGGCCTGATATCAATGTCAGGTATGGGTTTTTCTTATATAAAAAAAGCTTACATCCTACTGGAAAGTGATTGGTTATTCCCATAATAGTTGTACCACTATCATGCCAGAGGTCATATCTTACCAGGAAACTGGTTGAAGAATGCAGGATTTGCAGCTTACCCAGATAAATGATTGAATTTTCTAATCCAGTAGTATGCCTAGCATGTTCCAGCTGTGATAGCTAGCAGTACACATGAAATTTTGATGTCAGCACCAGCTTCTTTCCTCCATGATTGTTCTATGGCTCATGTATGTAGTGTCTTCAGTCATGGGGTCTTACCATGACTTACCATCTGGTGCGTAACCAAGAGCAGGGGCAAGGTAATTCTTTTTAATCTCCCTTTATAATGCATACTTTAAGAAGCTTTATACTTTAAAAAAGTTTAAGAAGCTTCAAAGTGATAGGTCTCCATATGGCTTTTGCTAAAGGCCTTTCATGCTATTGTTTACTGATAGTACAGTTACTTCAATCTCTCTCAAAAAAAATATGACCTTGAACCTAAGTCAACACACTGTCTATGACCCCTTAGTTCACTCACAAGTATACAGATAACCATTCTTTTCCTTAGAAAGCATTTCTTAACCACATTAGTGGATGGCTGGTGATTTTAAAATAAATCACAATGATTTTTTGTATGAGACTTCAAGACTAATTTTAATACTTTCTGCAAATTATTGAGAGGTCATCACAGCTTGTAATAAGGGTTGTTGGGACTAAGCACTGATACAAGGATGTAGGCAGTGAAGCGGTTGTTAATCTGGAAAAAAATACATCTTGGTTCATGGGAGGAAGTGGAAACTGTGTGATATTTAAAAGCTTTATAAAATTTTCTTGTGATATAGTTATACTGTTTAATTAGTGTAGTAATATGACCTATAAAATATTATAGCCTAGATTGTACATAGTTTATATTCTTCATGCACTATTTATAGTTATTATATTCTAGTTTCTTGTGGTACTTGAGGTCAATAAGTGTTAAATAATTCAATAGTTTAGGCTCCCTTGAGTTCAGAAAGCACATTCCATTAAATTTATATACCAAACAAATAACTCAGTAAACCTTTAAGATGGATCAGAGACTTTCTGTCCAGAGCACAGTAGTGTGGAAGGTACAAAGTTCTTTTTCATCATTGTACATAAAGCCTAAGAAACTCTCCAGCAGAAGTGGCTGGGGAAACCTGAGAGGGTATGTATACTAATGACGACAGGCCTCAGGATGCAGCTCACTTACTGTGTATTGTTTAAGAAAGGAATATGTATCTCTGGGACATTGTGAGGAAGGGGCGAGGGCCCATCATAACCATGGAATTTTAAACTAAAATAAACGATCCTATGATGACTTGTTGGGCAATATTTCTTTGTAACTGTGGTACTTTTTCCATGGGGAATAAGAGAACAGCTATTCAATTTTCTTCATTCTGTTTTCTTGTACATGTTTACCAACTCACACTGTTTTCTAATGCTACCACCACAGAAGCTTTGTTTTATAATATCTTACTATATGATATAAATATTTCAAATAATTTTATTAAATTATTTTATAGTCAACAATCTTTTGAGTGACCTCATTAGCAAATGTGTGATGTTTTTATTTGTGAATTATTAGAATAATCTGATTTTATTTTTAAAATATGTTATAAAATATATTCTTTTAAAGACCTTTGCAATATGTAAATGTTTAAAGAGCTAGATATGTTTACTCCGATTGAAACTTGCACAGTGTAAACATGTATCTAAGTGCAGATTAGATCCTATTAATCTATACAGGATTTTGTGTACAATTTTTATGTTTCTGTGTACCTAGTTGTAATGTGTAGTTTTAATTTCACTTTGCTACAATATGGAATCAATTATAAGGACCCTAAATTGAGAAAAATTTTAATGCCCTTAATTGATGTGGGCAGCACCTCCTGGTAGCTTCCCAGATACAAAGGAGGATCATTGGCTTGTATGACCTTCCCTCTCATAGAGGACTTAGTTTAACCTGTTGCTTCTTCTGCTGTCTTATTTGCTGAAATCAGAAGGAATAGTTCCAAGCTTCCATCACTGACAGTGGTTTTCCAAGAACTTCCAGGTTTTCACAGTGATATTAGTGAGGCACACAGTTTCGGGACCATGCAACTACCAAGTTCAAGGCCTCTCAGGTGTGATTCAGCTGCAGCTACATATTTCAAAAGAAACTGATTAATAAATTATATATATATATATATATATATATATGTATATAACACGTTCCATTGCTATAATCATACAGTCTGACCGAGACCTACCTAGGGAGAAATGGTTTTATTTGCCCTTCAGCTCAGTCCATCGCTGAAGGAAGCCAAAGTAGAAAGTTAGGGCAGAAATGTGGAAACAGAGACCATGCAGGAACATGTTACTGTTTGGCTTCCCTGAGCTTGCTCAGGTAGCTTTCAAATACAGCCCAGGTCTGCCTGCCTAGGGTTGGTCCTACCCACTGTGGGACCTTCATAACATCAGTTATCAATAATGAAAATGCCCACAGACATACCTATAGGCCACTCTGGTTGAAGGAATTCCACAGTTTAGGTGTCCCTTTCCCAGGTCACTGTACTTTGTGTCAAGTTGGCAAAATAAAACGAACCTGCACAATATGCATCCTATTAGTTATGTTCCTCAGAGAATCCTGACTAATATATCGGTAAAATGAATTTAATCTGTATGAAAATGATTTTTTAGGACAGAGGCGTCCTTCATTTATTAATTGAAATTCTTTATGTTCTAATGTGAACACTGTGAGTAAACAAAATGCGGATTTTGCCAACTAAGCTTAGTAGTGAAGGTTAATGAATACATGGATGCCTAAAATATAGAATATTCAGTGTTATAAATTGACTTACATGTTCCTAATGGAAAACACTGGAGTGAGATTCAGATTACCTGTGAGGCATCAGAGGAGCCTTTAAGTCACATGTTCAAAGTGATTAAGTGAAGTCAAGGCATTGGGCAGTGAGGACATCCTAAACATTAACCTAAATGAGGAAAGATAGAAGACAATAACATCTACCTCATAAATTATGTGGGTTCCTTAAAACAGAGGAATCTTTCTCCCATTGCTGCAGGAAGCAGGCAGAGCTTTGTGTGTCCCTGCTTGAATAGATTTCTATTTTGGCCGTCCATAAAGTAGGAACATTGAGTTAAAAAAAATAGATTCTATTTGGTCATTTGCTAGGAAACGTTTTCCTAAACTTCCACTTTTCCAGGGTTGTATATTTTATATGCCTTATAAAAACTTACAATAATAACCTTGTTATATGGTCTTTATTGGGATTTAGTTAACCAAAATTACTTCAGCAACTGAACTAGTCCCATAGTTCACATAGACGTTACACAGAGTTCTATAGAAGTCACAATGTACAAGTTCGTTTTTCTCATCTGAGACAATAGCCTAGCAAAGTCAAGATTAACTTGAAATACAAGAAATGTGACCATGAAGGACATTTCAGCACCCTTAGGTGTTGTTCGCTAAAGTCCTTAGCTAAGTCCACAGGAGTTCTTCTACAGAACATCAAGAGAGAAGGCTAAAATGAAGATTCTGAGATGTTACTTGAAACTGGATAAATGAAAACTTCTTACATTTCATTATAGTTATCATCTACTTTTTGAACTTTAATTCAAATATCTTTTCCTCTAAAAATTGCAGAAATAATTCTTAAGCCCAAATAATTTACCTGTTGCTTCCTACCAACTTGAGTAATGATTGTGTCTCTTGTTTTGGATTTAGTTTGTGTGATTTATTTGGGAAGGGAAGCTTTACCTGAGTGATAGAAATGTGCCATATTCTTGTGAGCCAATTTCTTGTTACATATTAAGTGCTATTGGGTCACTGGAAAAGACAGCAGACTCTCCTCTCTACTGTGATGAGACTCATCCAGTCACTTAAAAGTAGCACTAATTTTATCTGCATAACACTTTCAGTCTTGTTGGTGATACAAAGAATAAACAATTTTAAATAATCAAAATCTGTGAGTTGGGCTGGAGTAGTGGCACATGCCTTCAATGCCACCATTTTGGAGGCAGAGGCAGGTGGTTCTCTGTGAAACTGAGGCCAGCCTGGTCTACACAGTGAGTTCCAGGCCTGCTGTGGCTACAGGGAGACCCTGTCTCAAACAGAACAAAACCAAACTAAACCAAATGCCACTTGGAAAACTAAGGTTAGGGGTAGCTTATGATTTATGATACCCCATGTTGTTTGCAAATCTGTGATAGTTACAGGTAATCGATAATAGTATTTAGTATCACCATTAGATCATCTTCTGAAACACATCCTTGATGGCCTATTTAGACTGAGGTTAGCCTTTGAGAGTGTCTATGAGGGATTATCTTGATTGTGTTAAGTGGCCTGTCTTTACTATGGCAGGGCCACTCCTTGGTGGGGGATCCTGGACTGTGACACGGAGAAGAGATGCTGAGCACGAGCGTTCATCAGTCTGCCTAGGACCAGCTGCCCGGTCCTATTGCTATTGCAACTTCCTGCAACAGTGCACTGTAACCTTGAACTTTGAAAGAAAATAAACCTTCCTTCCTTGGCTGCCTTTGCTGGGGTATTTTTACCACAGCAACAGGAAAAGAAACTGAAACAATGCCTTTTGAGGTCCACTCACCGGAAGCATCCTTCTCAATCACTTTCTAGGAATCTTCCAGAGCTCTTCATTTTGTAGCTCAGAGTTATTTTTGACATCCACATACACAACTTACAGCAATCCCTCTTTGTCTTTTCTATTTTCCTGTTTTCTGTAACTACACACTATCAAGTATACTGTGTTATATATTTGTTGTGTAGTGATCTCCTGATCGCCTATCAGAAGAAGAAAGAAGGCTTCTAAGTCTCAAGAAGTGTATGAAACTTACAAAGCTCAGGAAATAAAAATTACAAAGCTTGGGGCTGGAAAAAAAAGCTCATCAGTTAAGGCCACTGGCTGATCTTCCAGAGGAGCTGGGTTTGGTTCCCATTACCTACATAGCTACTAACAAACATCTGTAGCTCTAGTTGTCTGTGATCTGATGCCCCTTCCACAGGCACCACATGCATGTGGTACACTTACATGCAGGCAAAACACTCAGAAATAAAATAAAAATAAATACATCAAAAAATTAAGAAAACAACTATAGGGTTTATAAGGCCAGTGCCCAGGGCTAGGTAAAGAGTAGCAATTGCTTGTGAGAGTAAAATTGCTCTGCTGGAACATACAAATATTGCTGCAGAGAGCTCCAGGGATGCAGCTTTCCTAGTCATCACTCAGGCTGGCATGGTCTTTTTGTGAAGCTGCTGCCTTTGAACTACTCATACTATAAGTAATACTGTTCCCTAAGCTAGGCTTGCGTAGAATTATTTCTTTGGTCTGCCATCAGAGCCCTGATTGGAGTGGGTAGGTGTACTCACTTTTTCCAGGTATGCTGTTTATATTTCTTTAGCTAGCTCTGTTCACCTTTCTTACTGTAACATGAACTCCGGGTGGGCATCGAGGTGTGTGCTGGGTGACACACACCTTCACTTACCTAGATAAACGTCTAGGACCAGGCAGGTGGTTGGGGAATGTTTCCCTGAATAAATTAGTTGTCTGTAAAGGGAGGAATATCTGGCACATTGATCTTCATTTTTCTGGATACTCTGTGTGTCCTACTCCGTTTGGTGAAGCATAAAGTACAGTTTAGACAAGAGACTAAAGGTAGTCTGTAGTAAACCTGTCTATTTGTTTTCCACATTTCATATGTTAAAAGTCCTAAAATAAGATGAAGAATCATGTCATTGCCGTTAGCTACTTTAATCTTTGGCTTTAAACATAATACAGGAATTTTGACTCCCATTTGACTTCTAAATATACAAAAGTTTTCATAAATACTAGTAACAATACTTATTATAAAAATACTGTAACAAAATTATTATTATTATATATATTCTCCATTTGCATTCCACTACAAAAAATATGAATTTTAAAAGCTAAATATTCCTATATTTTCAAGTAATCAAATTACTATTCCATGATATTTAATATTTAAGGAGATTAATTTCTCAGGTAATATGAACAGATTAATGCCAAGAAGATGTGAATTATCCACCAGTACAATACTAAAACTACTTTGTGATAATATTATTTATATCCAGGGCAAATGCAACTCAACTCCATGAAATGTTTTTCCTGATTCAGAAGATATAAAATTTGAAAGATGTTTTCATCTATACCTAACTTCTTAGAGTTGAACACACATACATATAACATACAAATAAAAAAGTATAATGATTTAAAAAATTTTAAAAGAAGCAACAGTTTTAAAGTGTGACCATTGAATTCCACAGCTTTGTTTCTAACTTACTAGTTTCACAGCTCACGTTCTAATCATGCATATTTGATATAGGACATCTCAATCACTTTTATTATCTTCGTACCTGTTTCCCCACCGACACCCCCAGAGCCCTCTAACTGGAATCCAGACATTCTTTCATCTGTGTTAAGGTCTATTGTCTCAAGTTAATATCCCCAGATGGTCCTCGAAGCAAGTTCATCTAGTAATCCTATCCAGAGTCCCTCACTTTAAGAAGACCAGCTCATCCTCACCCAATAGTAATCAGTTGCCAATATTTCTTGAGCAAAGATTACAGTCTGATGCCGATTTCCCAGTTCCATGATGGGTTTTTGTCTGAGTCTACATGGCTCTTGAGTATGACAACACCATTGTTGTAGGTTGAGAAGAGCAGGGTCCCAGGAGCTTGTAGTTTTTAATTAGATATCTTCATATATTTTGATGACCTAATGCCTCATACAGCTGTTAACTGATTTTATTGCTCAGTATCTTGACTGGCTTTGTCAATGATTTTATCTGTATTTGTTTTTCTGACTTACAGTGATCATCACAGGAACTCTTCAGAACTCATATTTACACATTGCAGGAATACCTGATTTATCTTAGCATCTATTAAAAAGGAGTTAATGATTATATTATAAAATTCTTTTTACTGTTAGGGCATACATCAATTCTGCATAAGCATTAAGGATGACTAGGAGAGTAGTTCTCCATTATTCTACTCACATTTTAACTTAAATTTGGATTAATGATACATATAAATCAGAATGATTTTGAAGGTCTTTCAGGTATATTTATATTGCAAAGAGTTTTTGGCATATCTAGTAAGAGTTAAAATCAAACCCTGAAATTCAAAGCACATTCTGAAAAATAGCCTTCAGCTGCTCATTTTGACCATGAACATAGATGAATAAGAAGTATAATTTCCAAATATTTTAAGGAAAAAATTTAAAATTGAAAGCCAAATATGTGTTTAAACACAATTTCTTTATTCTTACACTGATTTTAATATTTTTAATAGATAAAACTAAGAATTTTTTTCTTACAGGGCTGGGATTTGGAATAGAGCTTCACACATACCAAGCAAGTGTTCTAATAATAAGCCATATTCCCAGCCCCCAAACTAAAAGGTCTTGAGTTGTGAAAAAGTAGCATTATAGTCACCTCACTTGGTGACCTGCGTACATGGGAAATCACTCTGCAGAGGTTAAGAACATGAAGCGACTCAAAGTCCTTTCAGCTCTCCAGTGAATTAAACAGACCTGTCGGTCATCACGTGTAATTGTTTCAAAGCGTTCATCACAAACTCCCAAGTCATTGAAGAAAGTTTCCATAGCAACAGAAGTAATAAAAAGATAGATTTCTGCCTCATTAGTCCTAAGTAAGCACATCATAAGAAATCTTTTAACGGTTTAAAAAAAGTTACATATGCTTTAGAGAGGAAAAGAGGTCCCAGCTGAATATGATGGAACACATCAAAATCCTAGCACTGAAGGTCAGAGGCAGAAAGATCATGAGTTCAATTCTAGCCCAAGCTATACAGTAAGAAGGAAAGAAAGAAAAGAAATCTCAGCGCAGAACAAGATGAGAGCAGCGAAGAAAGATTCTCCCCAGAGACATGGCAGCTTGAATAGCTTTTCAGATGACAAACCACCATCTCAATAGATAAGAAATCAGGTTAGAGACCACAGTTCCCAATTTTAATATAATAAAAAAGAAAAAAAAAGTATTGAAGAAGATAGGACAGAGTTACCAGGGTTACCCTCCCCAACTCCACACAGGACAGCTTTGAGAAAGTTTCTTCCTGGTTAGAGAAAAGAAAGGGAACCTAGTATAGGTCTTAGACTTGCAGGCCAGTAACAGGACTGTCATGGGAAAATCCGGTGCTAGGCAGAGCCTCAGGCTCCCTACTGACTGACTGAAACCTTTGGACCGCTTCACTGGAACTGCAAAAGCTAGGTGGCATGTGCTATCCCACTATCCCCAAGCAGCAGGAAGCAAACAAGACTCCATGCCCTAGAAATTACTATACAAAAGCCATCAAAACACTGGGGCCTGGAGTTTAGACCTGGGCCCACTGTGGTGATACCTGGCACTAGGTAAAAACCAAAGGACCCTATATAGAAGCCAGAGATCAGTGAGGGGTACTATAGACATGCCCAGGCATTGGGATTATGAAGCGAACTCTTGTGCTGTGGTATGATAGACTTTAACTTTGGTTTGCATCACTGCTGCCCTGAGACAAGGTTACCCCATTCCCAGGGGTACAGCTGTGAAACTCAGACACAATCCATTTTCAGCCTTGGTGGATAAGGGACTGCACCTGCCACAAGTCCCCAAGGTTCAAGCAGCCCAGCTGTTTATAGGCCAGTAGACAATTCTGTAGACCTGGTCTACCACCAAACAGAAACTGGCACCTGGGAGTTTCAACTTGCATCTGAGCTGAGACAAGAGTCTAGATGAACACCTACTGCTGTACAAGTCTCTGTGGCTATAGGATTCAAGATGTGATCTATCTTAGCCTCCCAGCCTTGGGTAGCATAGCATAGAGCACAACTCCATTTACAGAAAGAAGAGCAAAATATTCATCACAAGACTGTATTTTGGAACTCAGGGCTATACCAGTAAAAACTAACACTGAGCAGATTCGAAAGACTTCCATCAACCAGTGGACTGAGCACAGATGGAGCCTTTGTAAGTCTTGGCATAAATGTCAC
This sequence comes from Eospalax fontanierii, assembly GCA_035773235.1. NCBI lineage: Eukaryota > Metazoa > Chordata > Mammalia > Rodentia > Spalacidae > Eospalax > Eospalax fontanierii. The sequence continues at coordinate 40,053,246 of CM069548.1, read as the reverse complement.
ATAAATGCATGTTACACCAGTCTCTTTGACGTCTGTCCTTGGAAGCAACACCTGTGCCTGGTTGCAGCAAAATGGAGCCACAATCCAGCTAAGCACATTCCCTAAAGTACGATCCTATCCCAAGGATACAGTAGTCTTGGTGGGCTGTGGGCTAAGGTTGTGACAGCTTTGCAGTAGGCATAGCATACAAGCCAGGGTTGCCTTCCATGGTGACTCTTCCAATTACCAAGAAGAACCCCATAAAAACTGCCCAGAGACCAGTGAGTATGGAAAAGCCACCTGGATCTATTCTATTCTGAGGAAGGGTATGGGAAGGAATTATCCTTCTGAGGTACTCCTCCAGTTCTACTGATCAACACAGGGGTTGCAGATTTGAAATAATCCTTGCCTTGAATTGCGCTCTACTGATAAAGCAATGACAACTTGCAACAGCGTACTCACAGCAGATCTGGGTTTAGGAAACCTCATGCTAAAATTGTAAAAGTAAATATAGGCTCACAGAAGAGCAGTTTGTTTTAAGGCATTCTGAAAAGACAAGCACATAAGGACTAGATTACAAAGACTAGACTAAGTAAGTTTTCACTTCCCAGGTGATTTCACTTATGAATCATCAAGAGGTTTTAAGAAACCGGGTATTCGCCTACTACTTAAAATAAGATGCCAAAACATGACCTATGTTTGTGAATTCTGAAATGGACAATTTAAACGGGCTATTTTGAGGAAACTAAATGAGCTTCAAGGAAAGAGAAATGTTTGAATACTCCCACAAAGAAATTTCAGAAAAGGATGGAAGCAATTTTGAAAAAAAGTAAACAGAAACCCATAAACTGAAAAATACACTAAGCAAGATTTAAACTGTGGTAGCAGATATCAATAGCAAGAGACATCAAAGAGGGAAAAGTAGGGATTCCAAGGCTACTTCTGAATATTCAGGAAGGAGAGACAGAAGATGAATTAAGAAAAGCTGAAGAAATTTTGGAACTGCATGGAAAGAGCGAATGCACGACATTCGAGGTAGAGGAATTTGGGAATGGTTCGAATATCCAGTTACAGAAAAACCAAAGTTACCAGTAATATCCAGGTCAGCTAGGTATGTAATCAACTGAGTTCCAGTCCCATCTCAAGGCAAGAAGAGAGTCATAAATAGCATATGAAGTTGCCCTTACTTTTCTGACAATAGACTCTCAATAACAAATTTTTCAGGAAAGAAGCATTATCAATCAGTTTAGGACTCACAGATGCCATCCAAAAGTATTGATGGAAAATCTATTCTTTGCAAAGGACAGAAAAAAAACAGTTCCAAACAAAAGCTCAGAGCCCTCGTCAGACTTGTTCTACTAGAAACACTAAAGGAAACCCCTCAAGCTTCAAGAGAGAGACTAGTGACTAACCAGAAGCATCAGAAAGTATCAAATTCACTGACAAAGTTATTATGCCAGCAGAATGCTCTAATAGTGACATAATGACATGGTTTAACAAAAAAGTCCTGTCTTTAGTCCAAAGACTTAAAGCATTCCAGACAACAATAACTATCTTAATATATTAAGGGAAAACAGTATACAGAGAGAGAAAACAGTGCATAACAATTCAAATGCCTGTGGAGAATGGAGGACGAGAGAAAGGATATTTATTCGTATATTTTTTGATCCATTTTTGTTTCTTTTATTGTCTTTCAAATGAGATTGGATTATTCTATAATAGCTCCATATAATCACAAGTTTCTTTTTTTTTCATAAAGCTCATGGTAACCAAGAAGCAAAGCCAACAATTACAACAGATCAACCAAAAATAGTAAGTAACTAACAAAACCGTACTGTTAAGTTATAGTAAATCATTTCAGCATAAAAAGAGCAGTGGAAGAGAAGAAAAAGAAATCAACTACAAAGTGCTAGGAATCAAGTTTAAGAAAATGGATGTAAAACTAGCATACCCATACTATTTACCTTAAATGTAAATGGATCAAATTCTCCAATTAAAGGACATAGAGACTGAATACATATTATTATTGTTATTAACAAAAAAGTCCAACTAATGGTGCATATAAGAGTTCCATCTAACTTTTAAATACATACATAGACTGATGTGCAGGATAAAATATTCTATGTAAACTGAATCAAAACAATGTTCAAAAGCCATCTATCAGAAAAAAAAATTTAGGCAAAATCTGTTTGAAGAAAAAAGTCATTGTGAAATGAAAAACTGGTTAATTAAGCAGGAAGTAGCTATTTTAAGTGCATATGTATCCAATATAAGTATTAATAAAATTAAATGGAGAAATATATGCTAATACACTAATAATAAGAGCTTTGGGGAGGGGTTGGTATTGTTTTGGGTTTTTTGTTTTTGTTTTTGTTTTCATTTTGTTTGAGTCATGGTCTCTCTATAGCCACTGCTGGTCTAGAAATCACTGTGTAGACAAGGCTTGCCTCAGTCTAATGGAGATCTACCAGCCTCAGCCTCCAGAGGGCGGAGATTTTTTAAGACCACTTTCAGGAATGAACAAGTATATAAACACACAGAAAACCAACAAAGAAACACCAATATTAAATTTTACCTTAGACCTAGCAGATCTAAGAGAAGTCAACAGAACATCATCTCCAACAGCTGCAGATGCACACGCTTCATGAGCACACTGAGCGTGCTCCACAGAGACCATAGAAATGGCAAAAGAAGTCTGAACAAATCAAAACTGACTGAATCGTATCAGGTATTCTTTCCAACCACAAAAAGTAAAACTTAAATTGCGAACAAGAATAATTTTGAAAATTATATTAGGTCTTGAAAATTAAACCGTCTACCCTTGAATAAGCAATTGAGCAAGTAAGAAACTTTTAAAAATCAATGAAAAGGCCAAAAAGATGATTCAGTGGGTAAAGGTACTTACTGCCAATCTGGATGACCCGAGTTTGACCTGAGGATCTACATGGTAGAAGAAGAGAACTGTGACCCCAATGAATTTTCCTTTGACTTACACACACACACACACACACACACACACACACACACACAAACACACATGGAGTGAATAAATATAATTCAACCACTTTTTAAAAGAAGCAATTAAAGTTTCTTTGGAACAAAGAAAATGGAGATACAATTGACTAAACATCTGAGATACTGCAAAACCAGTACAAACATGGAAGCTGACCACAGTAAGTGCCTGCATTACAAAGGAGAAAGACTTCAGAGGAACGGCATGCTGCACTCCAAGAAACTAGAAAAACATAAGAACAACCAAATGAAGATAAGTAGAAAGAGAGAAATAACAAAGACTAGAGTATCATTTTGTAACTGTAGAGACGAAAAATACATAGTAGATAGATACATAGATACATAAATAGATGATAGAGAGATAGATAGATGATAGATAGATGATAAGTAGATAGATAAATAGATGATAGATAAGAGAGATAGATGATAGATGGACAGATGATAGAGAGTTAGATGATAGAGAAATAGATGATAGATAGATAGATAGATAGATAGATAGATAGATAGATGATAGATAGATAGATTTTTTTTTTCTCAAATCATGTATGGTGCCTCCTGCCTTTAACTCAAACACTTGAGAGTCTGAGGCCAGAGAACAACATTTGTTTAAAGTCAGCCTGGCCTACACATAGAGTTGAGGGGCTACAGAGAACAACCTCTTAACATCATGGATTAGTAAAACATAATATTGTGAAAATTATTATCCTACTGAAAGCAATCTACAGATTCAATGAAATACCAATCAAAATGCTAGTGAGATTCTTCACAGAAACAGTACTTTAAAAATTTTTAAATTCATATGGAGGCCCAAAAGATTCTGGATCCCAAAGCAATCCTGAGCAAAAAAGAATACTGCCAGAAGTATCATCGTGATTTCAAGTTATACTACAGAGCCATAGTACCAAAACATTATGTGTTGTCACAAAGGCAGACACGTGGAATAATGGGACAGAAGGTGAAATTTCACACAGCTACAGTCACTTGAGTTTTGAGAAAGATACCAAAGGTACACACTGGAGAAAAGACAGACTGCTCTATAAATGGTGCTACGAAGACTGGCTGCCCACATAGGAGAATGAAGCAACAACCTTGTCTGTCACCCTGAACAAAAGTCAACTCTATAGAGAACAAGTACCTCCATCTAAGACCAGAAAGTCTACTGCCTGAGGAATTAACAGGACATGCTCTTCAAGACACCAGCACAGAAAAGAATTTAATACCAACAATTAACAAATGGACCTTGATGAAATTAAAAACTTCAGTACAGCAAGGGAAACTGTTACCTTAATCAAGGGGAAACATAAAGAAGGAAGAAAACCTTTACCAGCTGTGAATCTCACAGATTACGATTCAAATTATACCAAGAGCCCAATAAGTAAACCACAACAAACAACCAATCTTGAAAATGGGCTGTGAAACTGAACATATTTCTCAAAAGGAGGAATATTAAATATTTTTTAATGTTCAACATCCTTATCCATAAAAAATGCAAATTAAAACTGCTTAAGGGTTTTATTTTACCCAAGTCAGAATGGCTATTACCAAAAAAAAAAAAAAAAAAACAGAAACAATGACCACAAATGTTGTCAAGGATGTGGAGAAAGGGGAACACTTATTGACTGTTGCTATCCACTGGTGTTCATGAAAATCAGTGTAGCGGGTCCTCAAAAAACTGAAAAAGAAAAGTACCATATGACCCAGTTAGACCACTTTTGGCATAAACTCAAAGGATTCCTTCCTATTACAGAGATACTTGTTCATCCAATTTCATTGCTGCTCTGCAAACAATATCTAGAAAACAGTTTCAGCATAGATGTCTACCAAATGATAAATGGATAAAGGAAATGTGGTACATGGGCATAATGCAATTTTATTCAGCTCTGAAAATGAAATTATGAAACTTTCAGGTAAATGAATGGATTTAGAAAGTATTAAACCAAGTGAAGTAATCCAGTCTCAGAAAGACTAATGCCACATGTCCTCTCTCTTTTGCAGATCTCAGACTCAAATTTTTATATGTCTTTGTTTAATTTGGAGTACCCTTAGAGGCTCAGAGACTAGAAAGTGGCCATTGGAAAAGGAAGCTGTTACGAAGGAGGGGAAGGAAGAAATCATTTAATGTGAAAGAAGAGCGGGGATACTGAGGGTGAGAATGTTTATGTGGAGAGAGAGGAGATGGGCAGGTGGAGACAAGAGTTAACCAAACCAAGGATGTATTGGAAAGCATACATAATACCAGGATTTTGTGAGACAGTTTAAAGATATAATTTTTAAAAGAAAGTTTGAAGAGAACTCTGAATGTAACAAAATCCCAGTGTCAGGTGGGAGACACCTCCTTATGAGTTGTTGTTCAGGGAAATAACAGAGAATCCCTCAAACGATACAGATTATTACCATTGTTCTTGGTGGTCTATCATAACTAGATGATAAGACACCAAACCATTGGGTTTCAGGACAGAAAAACATCAAGTTGGACCTGACATGTAAATTTCTCCCTCTTAGCTCATTTTTATAATTCAAGAAGGTGCAATGTAGGAAAATTGGGGCAGAGAAGTCATCCCCAGTCTAACCCAGCTATAAACTGTGAATTACAATACCAGCTTATCCCTTGTCCCCAATAGTAATATGACTGCAATGGAGGTCTTTCTGATTGGATTTTAGAATAATGCACAGAAGTAATTTAGAGTTGGTACTGTAAAATCTGACCAAAGCCATTTCTGGGGAGATCATAGGCATTCTGGAGGAACCTACTATTATTATTTTGCTACATGGACATGATGTCATATAGCCCTATAAATATTTATGCCCATGCTCATAGATCAGTGCTTCCTCAGCCTTGGCCAGAGAAGCATCTGTTTGCAGTGGGCAATGATTAATGGGAAAAGCAATACAAACAAACAAGAAAACAACATACACACACACACACACGCACACATAAGAGGTCAAAGTGTTGCAAAAAGTGCCATGTGATCATTCATATCTGAATGGGACATATATATCACCTGCTTCATAGCTCAGGGAACATTATAGAGAAGGAGATAGAAAGAATGAATATATGAGCCAGAGAACATGAAGACCCACTGTGAAAAGCTCTGTTCTGGAAATACCATGGCTCTTGTACCCTGGGGCTCACAGCAGCAATGGATATCTGCAGAAGACTTATACAAGACTGGGATCATCAATGCTGAATCATATACAAGGATGAGCTAAGTAGGCTTCATCCCTCCTGTGGAGCTATAGACAATTAATAGCTCCTGAGAGGTGGGGTATATTGCCTCAAAGGTGTAGCCATGGGCAAGTTGTCGTTACTCATGTGTTCATGCAGGCAACCTTAATTAAATGAAATGAGAGCAAACAAAAGACTTGAACGTAGGACAGGAGTTATTAGGAAGAAGACAGAAAGAGCTCAGAGAATACCGGGAAGGGTGTGATCAAAATACACTTTGTGTGTGAAACTGTGAAAGGAGATATTTTAACATAAGATGAAAGGAACGTATGCACTTAAGAATCTAGCAAATACAACAGCCAAGAGCAGGGCGGTCCAACAGAAATGTAATTGTAGCCACATACAGAAACTGAAATGTGTAGTAATCACATTCAATACTTTAAAAAGCATGAGTCTGAAGTTAAGCCACCATAGGCCAGCCATAAAGTCTGCACCAGTTCCAGCATCCAGAGTGAAAAAAAAGAGAAAGAGGGACTGTGAAGATAAGACTTGTAAAAGTATGCCAGGATTTAGAGACAGGTCAAAGAACCTACCCAGATTTTAGCTGCAGAAAGGTTCTAAGTGTCTTGGGTGGGAAGCTAGAGGCTTTTCATTAAAAGGTACAAGGAACTAAAATAAAGACATTTGTCATGGTCACTGCATTTATATCGTAACTTCTAATTCAGTTTTGGGCCACTTTTCATCATTTCTTTCACAGGAATGCTAATATTGGAAATCTTACAAAAGTGTTAGACATAGACACAAACACTTTCGCATGCAGTAAAAATATTTAACACATTTTTATATAATTGTTGCCGTTTTAATTCCTGATATGTAGAATAATCTGAGTATTTGTTTAGGGAAAGGTCTGAACAAGCTTTATTGGGCTTAATGTGACAAGGGAGGGGCAGGCTATGTACACGAAATATCTGTGTTATCTCTCAGAATTCAGTGTTCAATGGCATTCACTGTAAGTAATCAAATCACACTATCACATTTTCAACAAATTTGATCGTCCTTTACTCTAAACTGTGCTTTCTAAAGTTTCAATGCAAAACATATTTCTTTATCCTGTTTTCTAATACCGTTTCTTCTCCAAGCACTGGCCATGTTTACCTGCAGTAGCCTCACAACTGCTTTAAAAGAAATGGCCGGCCCCATACTATGACCATCTGCAAACCCCCAAAGGAGGTTTACCAAGTACCCTAAGCAACCAGTGGCTGCAGATGATGCATTTGTATGATCGACACACAGAAACTTGATGGCTCAACCTTGCTCCTTTCCTCAGTCATTCAGGAATCAGAAACCATGTGACTAGGAGCAAGTACTATGAATTAGTCATCGTTCCTTGACATGGGGCCTCTCCCCAGCTCTGAAATCTATAAAAAAGAAATCCCTGTCTTGCCCTTTGACACTTCACTCTCCTCAAAGCCCTTGTCTTTCCATGGCATTAACAATTCCGCTGATAAACCTCTTGCTCAAAAGGACAGTCCATCTCCTGGTCCTACTTGAACCCTGAACCCTGAGACCTTACATGTACCATATTTCCTAGCCTGCAGCCACAAGCTTAGAGGGCCTCTAGCTCCATTTATATGAAGAGTTGTTTTTAGCTTCTTTCTGCCATCTCTTCCACACTTGGAAAGTAGCACAACCACTGACCACCTTATAAGGAACATGGAAAATGAGAATACCAGGAGACTTCCACAGGAATTTATTTGATCATTTGACTCCATTTCTGCATACTACAGAGAGTATTTTTAAATATTATAAATTTTTTTTCATAGAAAAGCCTATGCTTAGTTCTCAGAAGGTACATTTATGATATGTACTTAGTTCTAGGTAGATTAGAGTTTCAGTAGGACATTCTGTTAGCTGTTGCTTACTAAATTGTCAAGTTGGAATTTCACCTTCCTTAAGACTTGATAAATGAAAGTATGAAATTTTCAGGTAAATGGATGGAGCTAGAAAGTATTAAACTGAGAACAGTAATCCAGGCCCTGAGGGATTCTTGTTAAACTCATAGGTACTCATGGGATTCAGGGCTTTGAGTCAGTCAGGAAATCTCTTCATTCTTGACCCTCTGCTTATCTGTAATTAGAGTCTTTAACTATAGATTCTTGATAATCATCGTGAATATTTTACTTACTTTTATTTTTGGCTCACACTGGAATATACTGATATAAATTAAATGAAAGCTCTTTATAATCTTCTGGGAAGCTTTTTCTTCTTTGTCTTAAATCATTCATTTGAAACGTAAGAAAGCCTTGACTATTATAATGCATTCCTCATCACTGAGACAGGAAGCAAGTAGTAACATTAGAGCTTCAAAATGCTCATTGAATAAGTGAACAAGTAACAAATCACTAACTTTGCTTTCTGTTGAGAAAGAATTTGGTTTTTCCTGACCAGCTTGTCAGTGTTCAGTTTTTTGTAGGTTATGCCACATTAATAAACAGTCTCACAGACTCACTTGAACTGAAGCATTTAAGTTCAGTTTTCACAGGGGTTATGAAATGGCTGAATGCTGCCTGTGACCTCACTTCTTCTTAAGCTTAATGGCTCAGGCTTGGTGAGTAGCCCAATCTAAGATAATCCTCCTTGTGGCACAACTAAAACAGCAATAGAGAAATCACCTGATATCTGCGTCTTTAGGTCTGTAACAGCATACATTATTTCTATTATTCCTTGATAAAAACTCAATTTTTGTCCAAGCCTGACTCCTCATAAGCATGGACTAGAAAGAAGAGGGAGGCCCGAAGGGAGTAATCTAGGTCATTGGAGAAGTGCATCGCATGTGATATTGAAACCGAATCTCTCCTTTATCTCATTGCTTCCTGGCTGCCTCAACATGAGCAGCTTCCTCCTCCACATGCTCCTGGTCAGGAAGTTCTGGGTAGCAGGACCCCGAAAGCACATGCCTAAATGGTCGTGAACTGAAATCTCTGGAACTATGATGCGAGATAAACTTTTCAACTTTATTATTTTATTTTCTTAAATATTTAACTATAATATAAAGCAACTTAATACACTTGTTTTTCCTCCTATGCCTAGAAGATATAACCACTTCTTTCCTGTGGAGCTAACCTAAATTCTCCAATTCTGAAACATTGTGATAATCTCAGGATTATCTTAATGCAGATGTCTTTATGTATACTTAGGAACTGTAAACAGTGGGCTGGGCCCTCCCATATCACTCAATAATCAAGAAAATGCCACACAGACATGGCCACAGGTCAGTGGAAGGGAGGGAATCCCCCACTTGAGGCCTCCTCTACACAGGTGTGTCAAGTTGACAACTAAAACTATCTAGTACAACATGGGATTTCAGTCAAATCAACATACCTCAGTGACCTATAGAATCTTACCATTATTCATAAAAGGCAAATCTCAACTGTCGGTATGTTAAGTTCTTTAGAGGGTAAAGTTCCATGTGCTGCTTTTCTAAATATGGGTGATGACATTGCATTTGTCTTTCACATGTCTCTTTTATATACTGTTACTAAAATACTGAATTACAGAAAATTATCCTCAATCACAACCTTCAGTAAAAATATGATGGCTGACAAGTCAAAGAAATTTGGGTATGAATAAATATTTGTCAAACAGAAAGGGAGGGTGTGTCTTCCTTAGGTCTCATCTGGGCGACCAGGTATCTGTTCCCAGGTGGAACTTATTCAGTCCTTACCTGAGTCAGCACCGTAGCTGGTAAATGACCTACAGCTCTTGACTGAACCAAGTGGTCACACAATTGGTCCTTGAGTGCTGAATTGTTAAAGGTCTTATTTCGTTCACTTTCTGGATTATATCAACCATTATATTTGCCAGCATTATTAGGTACTCAAAGAGTCCATGAATTTTAGAAACTAGGCATTATAGTGTCTATTTTTATTATTCTTTGAAAACAATATTAACAGATGTTAATTCTATATGGATGACATTATGTTTGAGATACTTTTTGTGTGTATGGATCTGTCCTTATGCATTATCTGTTTTTCAAGTTGATATATAGTAGAACTACAATGCTAGAGAATAAATCATAAGTAAAAGGTAGGGGAAAACAATCCCATAGTGCTGCCAATATAGTTGTTTCTCAGTCCATCAGTCCAGCTCATTATGAATATCGAATGCCATGAACCTTCTACAAGTCTGTCTCTCCGCCATGACAGCCCTCCATAGACAGGTGTATACAGTCTAGCCTCTGCTGCTTGTGTACCGTCCTGACTCAGCATTGTGTCTCTCAGTCTTCTTGATCTACTTATCATATAACATTTTGTTTGTTTATTAAGTAAATGTTAGCATCTTTTTACTTACTTAAATAATCTACCATGAATACAAATTTAAATCAGTGTAAAATGAAAGTTTTGAAGAAACTGACTTAAATGACTACATGCACTTTTTAGAAATTATTTTTTTATTTTATGAGTGTCGTGCTTGCAGGTGTATAAGTACACTCATGCCACACAGTGCCCGCAGAGGATAGAAGACGGTGTTTGCTCCTCTGGAACTGGAGTTATCAATAGTTGTGTATGCTGGGATTCAAACCCAGGTCTTCTGCAAGAGCTGTCTTAACTACTAAGTTGTGTCTGCAGTTCTCCAGTCCAACAATTTTTTTCTTTAGTAAATCAAGTTCACACATGGTAGAGAAATGTTCTAGCTTATAAATTAATATAAAGAAACATCGATAGCCTTCATAGTAATCAAACTGGGTTAGTGGTCACCTGTGTTATACTGAACTGAGATCCTGGCTTCCATGGTGTCTATGTGACTTAGAGAAAGTTGCCTAATATTTAACATTTATTTACTTTTATTTTTTTAGGAAAAGGGAACAGTATTTCTATCTACTTTGTGATGTTTTAAACCATGAATTCAGGAAATAACTGACCCAATGAAAAATACCTTAAAGAAGTCACAGCACTGAGTGAACTTTGACAGATAACAGCTATATTTAGGTTTCTTGTTCAAAGGCTCAAATCTTTTCAGAGATGTGCATGAGTTTGATCAATGCTTATTTGTATACAATACAGAAGAACCCTCTCTGGGAAGAAAAGGGAGCAAATATAAAAAAGAACATTTGAGAATTATTGTTAACCCAGTGTATTATGAAATATTTAGGAAGTGGAATAAAGTATCCTGAAAAATGATTTTGAATATACTGTGGTTTAGCATCATGCAAAGCCTTCCTGTTCCTAATGCTTGCCAGTCTCTTTCAGGGTCTGCTGGAGCTGGTCTGCTAAGAATTTCAGTGGCTCAAGGCATGTGAGTAGCAGATGACCTAGTTGTGACTTCCTGTGTATCATGCATGGTCTCTAGGACAGGAATAAGCTCTATCTTGTGAGTCTGGAGTGTTACGTAGACATAGAATAGTTACTGTGCAATTCATCTGCAGTTTAGACTGCACAGATAAAGGACTGGATGTATACAAAGGTTAAGGATTGGGTCAAGGTTTAGTGTTGACTCATTTTATTGGGCTATTGAACTTTATTAGAGAGATTACAAAATAAATTCTCCTATTATTTGTTCACAGTCAGAGGACAGCAGCACAGAACTGTTACTTTCTAAAGTGCTTCGTTTTCTTTCTGCAGATGAGTCTGAATTGTTGCTTTGCTATCATGTAATTCACATGTTTAAATCTTTTCCAGATTGAAATAAACTTAATTTACAGGTTTTAATTTTTTTTTATTTTTAATTGAAACAGTTCTCTAGTAGTTCCCCTCCTTTGATCTCAGTAATCATCCTGCATCTAGCTTTATGACCTTCGCCTTGGTTTGCTGTGGCTTGTGAAATTCCAAAGTGACAAGTCCCAGTCGCCCAAGAGCATTGCTCTGTGGCCAGAGGGCTGCTTTGCTTTTCCTTTTGTTGTGTCAGAGGCATTTATTTCAAGATCCAGTTAAAATTCTTCTCCTCTAAAAACCCTTCAGGGAACAGTTTCTTTCTGTTCTGAACTTGTTTGCTTAATTCCTGTTCTACCAACCCCCCTGGTTTATATGACTTTTGTTTCCCATATCTTTCTAGAGACTGAGGGCAGCAAAGAACCAGATTGCCAGCCTCTGGCCATGTCAAGCAGCCTTTCCTCACATTGCAAATGTGATGACTTTCTGTCCTTGGAAGTTAAACCAAAATAAAACACAACTTTTCCACAACCATTGATTAGCTTATGTTTAATTATATGGTATTACATCAAACCCATTTATAGTATGGTAAACACCTTCAGCATGAGAAAAATAATGAAGAGAACAGAAAAGAAACAGAAAGTAAAAGAAGACAGATGAATAGTTTTGAAAAGGAAAATTTTAGAGAAGGAAAATCAGGTAATAATACATAAATAGTAAGTGATAAATGAATAATTCTCATTAATAAATGAGAATCGCAGTAAGGCTACTAGAAACTGTCCTAAGGCACAGTGGAAACAATGTTGAAAACTCCGAGTTGTTTTTAAATTGATGTTAATAATTTATACCAAAGGCCAATATAAGGTAGAAAGCAAAAGCCAGACTTATAATTGATTGATATCATTTCCAATAATAATGGAATGACGATAACATATATCACCGTCATATGTTCAATAGAGAGGACCATCAATGAGAGCCAGACATGACAGTACAATATTGCAATTCCAGCCCTCAGGAGGCTGAGGCAGGAGGATCACAAATTTAAAACAAAACATAGTCCTGAAGTATTTCCCCACAATGCATGATCCCAATTGACAGACATCACTTTGGTTAAAGTATTGGCTGGCATTCACCAACAAGATATGTGCCTGTGCTCTAATAAGATGCAATGGGAATAACACAGGTGTCCTCCTGTGGTATCTTTACCAAAAATGTGTCCTTTGAGCATGAATACAAGGAAATATTTTGCTAATCCAATACGAAGAATAATACGCAAAATTACTTCCAATATTAATCCAAAAGTTTCATGCTACAAAAACATGAAGGTGGCGATATCGCCTCAGATTTGACTGATGAGGAGGAGGTCTGATATCTAAGCACAATGTGTGACTTGGGAGTGAATTTTGGACCGGAAAGGACATTAGTGAAACCAATAGTAAAATACAGATAAAGCTATGTCTATTACTTACACTATCTTTCCCACTCTTGTTACTATCATTTTTAAAGTTATTATCTGAGGCATTAGGATAAAGAAGATCTGGAAAATAGTTGTCCTATCTTTAAATTTTTATGCATCTCTGAAATTATTTCAGAATTAAAAATATTAAAATTAGAATAAAATGTGACAGCCTTCGTAGAGACACATGATCTCTATGAGGAATTCAAAGGCCTAAAGGTCAATTCAGATTCTCCAAATAACACTTTGAGAAAAAGCAATATTTCTTTCTTTGTGTGTATATTTTTATTGAATCCTTGTGTATTTGACACAGAACATCTTAGTCTCCGTTACACCCGCTTCCCCTCCGGTACCTTCCCACACCCCACCCCTCCTGGATCTCATACATCCTGTCATTGTCTTTAGGAAGGCCTCTAGAGTCAAGCTAGTTTCCCCAGATGTGGCTCAGTGCACGTTCATCCAAGGGGCTCTAGTCAGCCCATGGAGAGTCCTTCCCTTTAAGAAGATCAGCTCTTCCTCACCCAGCAGTAATCAGTTGCCCAAGAGTTTTTCAGTTAAGATTGGCGCCTGCCGCTCGTTTGTGTAGTTCTGTGCTGGGTTTTTGTCTGCTTGAGTTTGCATGGGTCTTGTGTATCTGACAGCACTGCTTCAGGTTTGTAACAGCAAGGACCCTGTACGACTATTTCCGCATGATCGTGCACCTCCTCCTCTGACTCTTAACAGTATTTCTGTCCCCTCTTCCACAATGGTCCATGAGCCCTGAGTGGTTGAAGCTTAATTTAAGAGTCCTGTCCAAGCACATTCTGCAGTTTTATTTTCTGTGTTTTGGTCATTTATGTCTGCTTGTTTTCATGGCTCTGGTGCATGAGGGAGCTTCACTGATGAGAACTGAGAGTTGCATTAGTATTCTTTCTATCCCCTTTCCACATGTTGCATGAGTCTCAAGTGTAAAGGTTCCATTGTAGATGTATCACTTAGGGTTGGGCAATTCACAGACAATCTCTGTGTGTGACCAGCTTTGGAACTCTGTAATAATATGTCTGGAACTCTGTAATAATCTGTCTGTCCTAAAGAGCCTTCTTTGGTGAGTGGTGACTGGGATACTTGCCTGTAAATGTAAGGATTCATATTTAGAACATAGTAAGAAATTACATTTGCCTAGGGATATGAAGTCCTGAGTTTTCTCTAAGATCTATGACCTCTGTAGCCTTCACCTCTCCAGTATTTGGCTATGTTCACAGTATACCACACATGAGTTTCCTCCCTTTGAGCGGGGACAAAGCCCATGTCTTATTTAATTGCTTACAAAGCAAATAGATGTGCAATAAGAAAGGGATGAATGTTTTCAGTATGTATTGAAGAAAGAGTATACAGTTTATGAAGTGAAATGTTTGTGAACTGTCTCTAGGTTAGTTTGAGATTATTTGGTGTTCTACATTTAACATCAAATTAGATGATTAAAATTTTATTTACATTAAAGTATTCTGAAAATAAAATAAAATATTGAATTCCTTATAATTAACAGCAAATCAACATAGAAAGCTCCTAAGCTGTCACTTTACTATAAAACCTTTCTAAAGTACAAAATGAGAGAGAGAGGGACAGACAAAGAGAGAGACACAGAGAGAGAGAGAGAGAGACCCATGTATATTCCAAACACACAGTGACATAGCATTTAGCTAGGTGCAAAGTTGTGACATAGACATTTTTACCTAGGCCAATTCAAAAGAGCAATATCAAACCATTTTTAATGGACAAAGTACTGCAGATAGTTTTAAAACCTAGTAAGTACTGCAGAACAGAAATTTTAACTTGAAAATATTTAATAATTAAATTATGGCCATAACACTTCTTCAGAAAAAGTCTGTTTCTGGGAAAATTCTCAAGAATATTTAAAATTTCTTTTTATCAAATATAATCTTATAATTATTTTTTGTGTTTAGTTGTATCTGTTTAGACCTGCTTTCCATACTTTTAAAATACTTATTATGGTAACTAATTATTTAAATTTAATGTATTTTAATTGAGACTTGAAAATTCTACATATGAACTAAGTACCTTGTAATCTACAGTGTAATGCTTAACTCAGGGCAAACACTGCTGTCTCTTCAAATATTTAGCATTTCTCCATGGAGGAAAAAATTCAGTGTCCTTTAGCTTGTGTAATTCTTGTCCCTGTTGATAGTTCTTGAACCTACTTGTTTGTGGGTTTCTACAGTGTTGACAAGGATATGCAGATTTTACAAAACTAAATAAACTAACCCTAAAATGTGTGGTAGCAGGAACTGCAAATTTTCAAAGGACACTCGTTTTTGATCATGGCTTCATCCTGAGGTGACATGTATATCACCTCCCTTGTATCTGAAGACAGGTGGGACCACGGTCAAGGCTGAGTCCCGGACAGCCTGGCTGTCATCTCATTTCTCACAGAAACCTCCTTTGCTAGGCCACCACACAGGAGTGTAAAGACTGTCTTGTGACTACATGGAGGTAACTTTTGGGGGCTCCATGGAAACAAATGAAGAAGCTGGATGGACTAACCCAAATGCCCACTGAAATGTGAAACACACCAATGTCGTCCTTTGGACTCTGTACTCTGGCCCAGTAGGCTGGATATTTCTAAGTGATTCAGTAGACCTCTGGAGAAGAAAAATCCCTCAGCTGATCCCAAACTCTTGAAGCAAAGAGGATAATGGCTTTGGTCAGTAATTTGGAACAACTTGGTATACAGAAATCGATAATGAGCACACTAGGGAACCTGAGCATGGGGGTGTATACCTGTAATGTGATCCCAGTAATCAGGAGTCTGGGGCAGAGGTTCCTGAGTTTAAGTCCCAGGCTAAGTGACATAGATATAGAATTTCTTTAGTATGATAATTTAATGTTTTCAGGTCACCAGAACTGTTCTAGGCCCTATATTAATGCTTCTCAGATTGTGTTCCTAGCCAAAATCCTCTCAAATGCACAGGCCTCCCAATACCCTTCTGTACATTATTGCTTATTATCATAATTAACTTTCTTTGCACACACTCTAGATAAGGTCTAGATCACAATACTAGATCTAATAGCTGCTGCTAAAATAAAATGTGTATTTTAGAAAAGAAATAAAGTAGTAAATATATTTAATTCTAGAAAAATTTAAAACTCCCTCAAAAGACCCCTTTATATTTGTTTGCTTATTTAATAAGAATCAGAAATGGTACTTTTAAAGTGCCCTTAAAACTTCCTCTAATGTGTGCCGTTTCTGTAAATTGCATTGAAGCATTGAATTTTGTTTAACATGCTTATAGTAGTCACTTTAATAACCTAAACCAGAATGGTATTCTGAAATATTTCAATTTGAATTTTAAAGACCTATTTAAATGACCTATTATTCTGCTAAATAAACATAGTATTAACTTGCCCCTAAATATCTAACCTTTATACTTATAAATTAGCTCATCTTTCAGTACTCATCAGAGAAGAATTCTTGTCCCAGTACATATCAATTAGTGCAAAGATTCTCAGTTGGTCAATGTGAATATGTGGAGAGTTCACTCTAAAATGGAGCATCGCCATCATAACTCCATCCTCCTCCCGAAGCTCAGGAATGAAGGCAGAATAGGAAGTGGGAAGATTGTAAGAGTCAGATGTAATGAATGAAGACCACAAAACTGTTTTCTAAAGATGACAGGCCTGTAGTACACCGGAACTCACAGTGGCCTTGTCTGCCTGTACAAGACAGGCGGAAGATCAAGCCAGCCAAAATCTCAGTATACATGGGGAAGAGGGCTCATGAAGTCCCAACCCTAGCTGAGCAACTATTGTCAACTGATGGCTTCTAGGAGAGAGATTCAGTTTTCTTCAGTGAAGTGGCTCCTCAGAAACTACTCCTGTGTGCCAGTGAGGGCTCTACACCCATGGACATAAAGCCAGCACTAGGCGATCTCAGTGAGTTAAAAACAAACAAACATGAAGTTGTGAGGAAACAGCTGTGAGGGTGATTGGGAGGGACTGGGAAAAAGTAAATGGGAGAAGGACTGGACCAAAACACACTTAATGCATTTATGAAATTCTCAAGAAATAAAAAAAAATTAAAATTATATGCTTTGAAGTATTCAGTATAAAAGAAGAAAACAGTCTCTGAATCTAATTGCATTTGCTGTATATACATATTATATGTTTTAATAAGGTTTGTCTTCTTGGTTACACATGTAATGGTATTAACAGAAGATAAGAACTTTAAAATTTATAAGGTAGTTGTGAAAAATAGATGCTCTTCTTCTGAGAGTGTGTTCATTCTCAGGAAAGCTAGCCCTTGAGCCTTTTCACATGCCCATTTGCCCTTTCAAGCTGCCCAGGCACTTGTTGGCAATGATGAGTCTAATATCCATGAGCCCAAATCAACATCTGCCTTATGAATTGCCAACTCTCAGTTACACTACTATGGCTGCAAAAAAATGGTCTAAGATACAATAATGGGGGAACTGGCCTTTGATAAGTCAGTTTTTATGGATTTTTTGTTACTGTTATTGCTTAAGAGTCAATGGTCTATGGAGTAGTTCTTTTAAATTGAATTGAATTGAATAAAGAAAATGCTACAGAGAGTACATGTGTGATTAAGGAGTGAGCATACTCTAGCCCAGCCCTTCATGGGTTAAAATATAAAAGCTTAGACAATACAATGTGTAAGTAATTCTGAGGAAAGTTAAATTAGAAAAGAATTATTGGTAGGAAAATGAAAATAAAAATGTGAGAATAATCGGCTCTGGAAGTCTGTTCCTCAATGAAAACAATAAAAATGATGAACAAATTTTTGGTATCTACCTTTTCACATCTCTGGAAAATAGTCAAAAGTTTGGAAAGAAGCATGGGACTATTTATTTTCTTAAGAAAGTCTATGAAAGCTCAGTGTAAAACGTAGAATCTGTCCCTTTTAATTTAGATTATTTCTTACCCCCAACTCTCCAGATTCACAGAAGTCTGGGAAACAGATTTTGGCTGTGAAAATCAGCAATTTAAGCCACTCCAAAGTCGAAAGGATGAGTTTGGAAAGCCACAAAATTTTCAATCTGCCTGACAAATCTTTGGAAAGATTCTGTTGGCAGGATTTCTGCATTAATTGATCTGACTTAGATTTTACTAAACTAGAAAAGTGAGAGTTCAAGGGCATTTTTCTTTTTGGTCAAAACCACTCAGCAGTAACTTTGTCATGTCATCTGCTTGTGGCTGAGACACTAGTTAAACAAACAGGGGGAGTCTGGTCACAGAAGAAAAAGATCTGGGAATGAAGTGTTCAGGTTGCACACTGAACGCTGTGGCAAGTAAACGAAAAGCCGGAGTGACACATATAGGCAAGGCTGTTGTGTGCACATAAAATGTGTGAAACACCTCTGATCTTTCACTTCTGGGTGATCTAGAGGCTCTCTACGTGCACAAGTTAGACTGAGTCAGGGTTTTAAATTCCTAAGCACTAAGGTTTATCACACACACACACACACACACACACAAAAAAAAAACAAAAAACAAAAAACAAAAACACACAGGTTTATAAACTCAAACAGAAGAAAATCATAGACTTAGCACTTTAAGACATAGAGGGTAATATTTCTATAACCTGAGCAAACTGTGTACAGTCTTCAATGGATTAGTACTAGGGAGAAACACGCATCATAATTCTGTTGCAGGAATGGTACTACAGAACAAACAAAAGCATCAGAAGCAGTAGCAGCTGCACGAACAAAATGTCAAGAATAAACTCAGGGGACACAAGAGCCTGATTCCCTGAATATCTATATAACAGTTTTGTTTTGTTTTGTTTTTCAAAAAATATGACACATGTGATGAATAAAATATAAGGATGGAAAAAAGTGTGGTACACACAGCAGGGAGAAAAAAATCAGTCAGATAATTTATGCATGAAGAGGCCAACATTTGGAAACAATAGATATAAGTCACAGTTTTAAATAGATTTTAAGAATTCAATGAAAGTATAACCTAAAATTAAAAGTATAAAGATGGCATCCTGCCAAATATAAGAATATGAATTTTGCCAGGCATGGTGTCACATACCTTTAATCCCAGCATTTGGGAGGCAGAAGCAAGCAGATCTCTGTGAGTTCCGGGCCAAATTGGTCTGCATAGTGAGTTCCAGGTCAGCTGCGGCTAAAGGGAGACCCTGTCTCTAGAAGACCAAAAAAAAAAAAAAAAAAAAGAACATGCGTTTTAAACTACAGTAAAATAGAAATAAAAATTATGATGCTAAAAAGCATAATCACTCAAATGAAAAATTCATTAGAATAACTCTAAATTAAATACAGTAGAAAAATCAATAAAATTAATTTTATTTTGGAAAAATTTGAAACACAGAGAAGAATGTTGACTGCCATATTACCATATCATATTATAATTACTTCAATAAAACAGTTGACTCTTAACTTAGTTTTTAAGAGTGGGCCCAAACTCAGAGGGTACCTCCTCCCATAGATGCCTCTTGGAACTGTGTCCTGGAACTGTGCTCTGATAGTGTCTTCTGGAGCTGTGTCACTAAATCAAACCTCGCCCATAATTTTAATAAAAACCATTTCCCCAGGTTCATTTGGGAAAGTACAAACTTGAATGAACCCTTATTAGACAATCCTGCTGTCCATCCCTAAGCCTAAAATATCACATACATACAAGGCCAAGTAATAGTTTTCCATCTTTCTTGTTTTCAATTAAGATGCATGTGCTGATGTTCAGTACTTTGAAATGCTAGCTCTCAAGCATGTATTTGGGTGAAGTAAGCAAATTGCAGTTACTAGAAGCAAAATCAGGTTCGAAATTCACAAGAGCACATGGTTCATTCAGTGAGTAGCCACGTTCAATTTAAAATCATTGGTTCTGATTAGTCTATTTTATAAAAATCATCCATATAATTAAGCACTTTGATAAATAGAAAATATACAAGAATAAAATAAGCAGAGCTGCAGGAACTGAAGGCAAATCACTAAACCAACTTGCAAGAATCAAGAAGAGCAGACAAGGCAAAGATTCAGAAAAAACTTTTGAAGACATAATGTTCAAAACTTCTAGTGTGTCGAAAAGCATCATCTATACATCTAGTAAACTTAACAAATTCTAAGATAATCTCTAAGACGGCCATACTAGCACATTGTGTCTGTCAAATTGTTAAAGGATTGGGAGGAATCATAGAAAAGCTGTAGGATGCAACGCAGGATGGGCCTTAGCCAGATCACCTGCTATGAGGAAAAGAGGAATGGCCCCTGTGGGTGTGGCGCTCCTCTCAGGCTAGTCGTGAGGCCAGTTTCTGCTCAGCATCTGGAAAGAACCTGCACCGAGATGGTCTACCTGGGGACAGATTACTATTGGCTGCAATCAGGACCCCACCCCATAAGGCGATTGGCTATCCAAACCTATTAGACAGACCCCTTGCATTTCCATGAATAAATGAGCTTGCAGAGGCTTGCCCTCTGCATGCTTCTCACTCAGCTCCCAGAGTCTGTTTGTTGAGTCTGTGCCTACTCATCCCCGCACGGTGGAGACTCTTCATCCCCTTGGGTTGGTCCCGAGCACAGGGAACCCCAACAAAAAGCCATTCAGTATCCTCAAGAAAATCTATATGAGATAACGACTCAATTGTAAATCTGAAATCACAAAAACCAGAAAACAGTGGGGTGTCAGAAGGAAAGGAAGGTTAACAAAGAATTCTGGATCTAGAAGGACTATCCTCAAATTGACACTAAAGCCATTCTATAATATATAGAGACCAGAAGAATCCATAACTAAAAGACCTGCCATAGACAAAAGTACTTAAGTAAAAATTATATATTAGTCACATTAAATACATAGCCAATACAAAATACAGCATAAATATTTAACTACATAATTTTTAACCTTCTATCTGATTTACATAACAACAGTGAAAATTATTTTGGATCTTCAATGATAGTCTAATATAGCATAAAAATGCAAGTTTTCTAGTAACAGAGTAGCATAATGTGGGAGTATAAAGTAAATTTATATAGGCTAATTTATGTGTAAAATTAAAATTGTTATTAGAAATATAAGCCAGTATTTTATTTTGTAAGAATATAAGTCCTACAACTTAAAAAGAAGTTGTCTGGGCAATTCACAGAGTTTCTCTCTTCCTCAAGGGACATGACTCCAAGTATGTTGATTGACACAGATGAAGCCATTAGAGTCAACCACTTTCCATCCAACCAACCAGTGATTTCATGGGGAGGGAGGGTCTAGCAGGAAAGTAGAAAAAGCTGGGTAGGAGACTCTGGCAGGGCGGCAGGTCTCCATCTTGTGTGTGTGCTGGAGGTCCACCCGACTTCTGATCAGAGTGCTGGTTCCCCAATATAAGATTTCTGTCTCTCTCCATGGGGATGAATCCTTTGTAAGTAACCCGGAATAAACTGATTTCTTCAATTGGAGAGCATGCTCCATTTGCTCAATCGATTCAAACCTAGGTGGGGCTGAACGTCTGGCCTCACTGGGAGAGGAGAATTCATATGACAGAAGTATTCAAAACTTAAGTAGTTAGTTATGGTATTTCACTGCAGTATTTCTACTGCACACAGAAACTGCTATCATGTAACCCTGCACAGCATTATCATCAAAGTATGCACACATTAAACGATATAGCCAATGAGGATGGATTACACCTTAGGAACTCAGACTTGTCCAACAATCTAAACCACATATAGTGCAGATAACAGGAAAGCACTCAAGTAATGTTTACTTCAAAACTATGACCTTGGAAGAATTTATGACAGTATCTCAGTCATTTGCACTAAAACTGAAAAATCAGCTTGATGTTATGATAGCAAATGTTTGTGTAATCCTAGTAAATCTTATACCCAAATTGAATTTAAAAATTTACCCTTGGAGGAGGAGGAATAATATCCTACTGCAAATAATACAACACTTTTTAGTAACTAAGGTCATTTTAAGTATTAAATTTAATAGAAAGTAATAATAAGAGTGCTAAATAATAAAATAGTTGTTTAAAAAATTATAGACAATTATTCTCCTTAGCACAAGGGATTTAAGGAAATGAAAGCTCTCATGCATGAAAAGCATGCACAACAATACTTGGCTCACTGGACACATTTAAAATAGTATACATTGCTTATTTTAATCTAAATGATATAAAATTTATTATTTCATAATCTAAAACAAGGGTCAATCAGATGATTTCTGGTTGGTGACTTGGATGCTGGAAATTATTCACACTACCACAAGATAAATAATAATAGTATTTCTTAACAAGGTGCTTTAAATATTCTCATCAATATCTCTGGCACAGACTAGTTCAGGTTTATGCTCTAACTGTAAAGCAGAAGAGAATCTGGACTCAACCCACTAATTTCTTCCAGCAAACGAGAGACTAGAGAAGTCAACCTCCCTGAACTTGGGTGTTGACTGACATACTTTGTGAACTTGGTGATTGAAATGGTTTCTGTCTCAAAATTATTCAGGATAAAAATTGGACACCCCCCACAACACACACACACACACGCACACACACACACACACACACACACACACACATACACACACACACATACACACATCAACTTATAACATGAGCACAGTCCTTTATGTCTTGTGTGTGCCTGGAACAGCTGATGCTGGGGTTTCTTTCTAGGCAGCTGACTCTCTCCCAGGTAATCTCCTCCATTTTAATTTCATTTAAAAGAAAGAATATGTGCCCTACATTGTTAAGGTTTTGCTCCAGTTCATTCAATTTATCATTACATAAAGGAAAAACTATTTTCCTAGAAATGCATGCATCTTAATACTTCTGCATACATAAACAAATAAAGGCACTTTCTTTACAAAGATAATTATGTTTCCTAGTATATAGTATGGCTTTGTCTCATCATATAATGAGATTTAGTTAAGAGTATAGGGTTATCATATGTCCACACTTTGGGCCTGTGCATGGCCTAAAGATGTAATGCATTGAGCAGAATAGAGGTAGCTTTGTTGGTGCTGGTTTGTTAATTTTCATAGCTGCAATCATTTATAAGCTCTTCTGCATAAAACCAGCAGGATGCTTTATTGAACTGTTCATGCCCAGAAATTTTGAAACGATGAAAATATCTACATTTAACTACTAAAATTAATTTCAGTGACTGTTAGTGTTTGGAAAATTTGGGACAAATAAACTTGAGAACAACAACTTCTCTGAAAGCCTAATATTACATATTATACCATAAGTACCTTAAGTGGGCACCTGCCTGTTCCTCTATTCTGCTTCTCTATTGCTATGACCAAACATTCTGACCAATACCAACTTGGGGAGGAAAGGGTTTATTTGACCTCCCAGATCACACAATTCATCACTGAGGAAGCCCAAGGCAGGAACTCAGGGCAGGAACTGGAGGCAGGAGCTGAAGCACAGGCCATGGAGGAACGCTGCTTACTAGCTTACTCCCTGATCCATGCTCAGCTTTCTTAATACAATTCAGAACAACTTGCTGTGGGTGGGGGCACTGCCCACAATGGGCCCTCCCACATCACACATCAAGAAAATGCTCCATAGACATGACCTCAGGACAGTCTAGTGAACGCAAATCCCCAATTGAGGATCCATCGACTCAGGTGTGTCAAGTTAACACTAAAGCTATCCTACACAACTGTCCGAACAACTTGCTGTGGGTGGGGGCACTGCCCACAATGGGCCCTCCCACATCACACATCAAGAAAATGCTCCATAGACATGACCTCAGGACAGTCTAGTGAATGCAAATCCCCAATTGAGGATCCATCGACTCAGGTGTGTCAAGTTAACACTAAAGCTATCCTACACAACTGTCCATGCCTGGTATGAAACTGGGAGAAAACTAACAACTTAATAAACACAGTCTGGACCCAAGTATTCTTAGATGACTGCTACATTCCAAAGCTACATTACAGTTGGGCCCGGATTTACAAGCAGCCTGACTCTCAGCATTCATAAGGCCAAGAAGACACTTGAACTGCTGAACACCTACTCCTTCAGATGTCTCTTGGAATTGTGCTTCCCAGCAAGGGCTTTGCTAATTCTTTACTGAAACAATATCTGCAGCATGAAATGGGGAAGTGGAAGTCAGAACCAACCATTATCTTGTCAGAGAATCTTGCCCTTTGATCCCTAGGCCTAGCATATCACACACACTGTTTCTCTCATTGTTTGCAAGGAGAAAAGCAGCTGCATTCAGTTCTGTGATCTGGGGAGTAATTGCCTCAGTGAGTTTGTTTACATTATTAACAATAACTTTTGGTTAGGTAAACGTTTTCAGTCCAGATTATGATCATATCATAAAAGTTGTACTTAAAACTAACTTGCTTGCTTTGAGGCTTAATCTACGTGTGGGCCAGATATTTTGGCTCTTCATCTTTTCTGCATGCTTTACTTCTAACCCTCATGGTTATCATCTACATGTACCCTGGTCACAAGGAGAAAAAGACATGGTGTTGATATGCATCTATACAAATTCATTAACTAGACTATAAAAAAATAAATGTATCCTTTAAGGAGAGGTCAATAGCTGCAGTGTGACAACATTTCCAATTCCATAGGAACATCGTTGTTAAATGAACAAAGATGGAGCGTGTAGCATGTTTACCACATTGCACACCGTATCATGCAAATTCTATGGCATTCTACAAATCATAAGATACTTAAGCTGTGTATTTGTGTCTACTTCTTTTGAAAGGGGGAGGGTATTGAAAAGCAGAGGGCAGCATGAAAACACCTGCACAGGGACAGCTTTCTCTCATTAGAAATAAAGCAAAGGGAGAAGGAGTGGCTACAGATCATTGAGGCAGAGGTTATCTTGCTGATATTAATAGGAACATGTATTTTATGGAAAAATATAATATGTAACTTGTTTTTAAATAAAATTAACCAGTAGCAGACTGTTGAAATGGCTCTGAGGGTTAAAGTGCCTGTTTCCATGCCTGATGACATAATTCTGGAACCCACATGGAGGAAATAGAACACTGACTGCCATAAGATGTCCTCTGACCTCCACATCACTAATCACTACCATGACATTATACCTCCACACAAATGCATATCTAAACACAATATACACACACACACACACACACACACAAACACACACACACATACAAATCAATAAATGTGATTTAAAAAATAAAAAGTAACCACTAGTGCTGGCTACAGAGATCAAGTGATGACATTTTCCTAGGATTTTTAACAAAGATAGATCTTCTCTGTGAAAATTATTTCCACACAGGTAACACAATCTTATTTGATGATAACTCAACATTTTAATTTTTGTTAATTTACATTATTGCCAAATGATCATTTGTTTCATAAATGTTAACAATTCCCCCAAATTGTCCGTATTTTTTTAATATATTTCTTCAACAAGAATGTGGATCTTTAAGTTACAAAGATAATTGTATTTGCTATCTATAGTTAATAAGGAGCTAAAAGCAAGGCGTTTAGGCAAATATATCAGGTGAAAATAGTTTTAGCATGCAAATATTCTTAGGGATCTGAGACACTGTGCTAGATTTATTTTACTTTTCTAAATTTTAAAATTACCGCATTCTGGATAGATGGCACAGTAGGCATTAGCAATGGCTGTTCTTCCAGAGGATTCAGGTTTGTTTCCCAGCATCCTTATGACAACTGACAATCATCTGTAACTCCTGGTCCACAATCTCTTATTGTCTCTTCTGGCCTCCATGGACATTGTTTGACAGTAGTGAACTTACATCCATGCAGACAAAATACTCATACACATAAAATAAAATAATTTTTAATTGCATATGTCTTTGAAGTTTAATTGGTAAATTGGATATGCACTGAATAAATATAATTTGTGTACTGGAGAGGTATAACAATTATTAATGGAAATGGCTTATAAAAGTTATCTTTATGTATACAGTTCTGGTTGATAGAAATCTATTTATAAAAGGTTTATTAAGCTTTGTTAAATATTATTTTTTGGATAGATAGTAACTCAAAACAGCTTCACATGGATTAAGTTGCTTTTGGTCATTAATTGTAAAGAATATTTCATCAGAAATTGTTCCTTAAAAAATTGCCCAATTTTAGAAGAAAATACATATGATTTAACTAGAAAAAAAATAGATGTAAGAATAAATACAAGATGTAAAGAATTCAGATTTCTGATTTCTCCCTTTGGTATTGCTTTTATTAATAATCAAGGAGGAAATTATGAAACTGATGGTATTTTGTTGATAAAGAAAGTGTCTATGTACAGTTCTGGATATTAGATATTTTTTAATGATAGTCACAGAATATTAAGGGATTATTTCAATTTTGTTTGTGATTCCAGTTTTCATTTAAAAAACATGACATTTTAGGGTAATGGTAATAAAAGTTATTCAAAGTCCTAATACAAGCACTTATTAGGTAAGTCAAAGTTGGTACCTTCAAATACCATAAGGGAAAAAGTACTCAGATTCCTTAACAGAAGTACTTTGCTGACTGGGACATTACTTTCCTTCTCTAAAACTTTTCAGTAATTCCTGGGTAGTTCACAGAAGGTTTTGTTCTTGCTTCTTCCTTGTTTGGGTTTTTAAAGTGACATATTAAGCAAGGGTTAGGGCTCCCTTGTTGGATGGGAACATTGGATCTGGAAGTTATTTCCCTCTTTCTGAGTTCTTGAAATTGAAATGTGTGGTCACGAGGGGACTGGATTACATCTAGAGGTTTTTATTTTGTTTGGAAAGCTCCCTTGGTCCACTATGTGTCATGCTCTCGTGTGCTTTGTACTGTGAGCACTAAGTCCAGCAGAATAAGCACTTTCACAGTAATGGGCTCAAAAAACAAAACTGCAGAATAAGAACAGTGTATTACCAAACTTGCAGTTCTCCAGGAAGTTGAGGATAGATGTGCAACCTGCAAAAATATTTGTTAATATTTAACGTCCTTCACCAGGTCATGACACTGACCACAGGAAAAACCAAAGACAACCTTCTTCAGAAAGCATTTCAACACTTGCTCCATCAATTCCCTAGTTCTGTACTAGCTGATGCATCGTTCATTCCACAGTGCATGGTGTGACAAAGCAACTGCCAGCTCTAATTTACATCTTCTCATATCTTATTTGAGCATTGCTTCTGCATTTATATAAAAAAAAGGAAGCAGAGGTAATTTTGACTGAATTAGCAAAGACGCTTTTTAAAAAAATTTAAAGATAACAATTTTGTATCATTTTATCATATAATAAACTAAAGGAAATCAGCTTATTAATCTGATTGTTTGATGTATTAATTCAAGTAACTAAGTTGAAGTGTCAACATCTTCATTGTATATTAATGTGAATAAAAGATTAAACATTGACCATTACATTTTATTTGTAGTAAGGAAATCATACAAATTCCTTGGGAGTACAGAATCTTGACCTAAACAGTAATATGCTGAATTTAAAAAGCCGGGCTCAGACAGTAAGCTACATGTCTTTCCTCATCTGTGAAAACTAAAGTGCTTCATCTCAAAGAGGAGTCATACTGTCCATAACTACAGTTATGGGGGATCTGACGCCCTCTTCTGACCTTCGTGTGTACTGCACGATATGGGTCTACTTACATACCTGCAAGCAATACACTCACACAAATAAAAATTTTTAATATCTTAAGCCTTTTAAAGCAATGCATATGTATGGAATGTACCACACTTATATGTTAATCATTACATATCAATTAAAATTACAAATCCAAAGGAAAAAGAAATAACATATAGATAGAAATTATCTTGAAATTGATCATGATGCAGACTTAACTAAAATTCTTTATATACAACTGCAGTATTCTTCCAATGTTAGGATCTAAGGATTTAAGCTAGTTATTAAACTGTGCACATATTTACATGTTCATAACTAAGTACATTTAAAATGTCTGCAATAAAGTTGCTACCAACACAAAATTATCTGACCTGGGACAGTAAATGTCTTTGCTTTACTATGAGTCATCAGTCAGGTTTGGGAAGTGCTTTTCTCTCATAGTCATTGAAAACAAGATTTTCAAACTGAAAGCCATTAAATGTATTTCTACAAAATATAAGTGGGGTTCAAACAAATTAACCTATGAAATACAGAGTTTAAAATTTTTATTTTAAAATATTATGATCAATTTAGAATATCTGATATTGCAAAAAGCATCTTTTGGTGGGTTTCCTCTTTGTAATATATCCTAGGTTGGAGTATAATGGAATAGTGTTCTCTCTCTTTTTAATGATGCATTTTTATTTTATGTGTGTGTGTGTGTGTGTGTATGTGTATGTATCTGGTGTGTGTGTGCCTGTGTGTGTGTGGTGTGGGGGTGTATCATTGATCAGATACCATCCATCTTTTAGTCTACACAAGGTATCTTAGTGGCCTGGAGCTCACCAGGAAACTAGGATGTCTGGCCAGTAAGCCCTAGGAATCTACATGTTTCCGTTTTATCGGGGTTGAGATCAGAAGTGTGTTCTTTCAAACCCATCATTTCTACATGAGTTCTGTGGATCAGAGTCAAGTCCTCATGTTTGCATGACAAGCAGTTTACCGAGTCATTACCCAGTCTACAAAGATACACTTTATTTTATGTTCAAGAGTCTTAGTTTTCAATATAGATTAGGGAAAAAAACTATTTGACAGAACCACAGCCAACTAAACCATTATCAGTAAACAATAATGTATATTTTATAAAATTCATCATTTTAATTATTTTAATCTACCCTTTCTAATTCAAAAATATTCCAGATTTGAAGATAAATTATATAATCAGAATATTCTCAATCATCACTTACTTGGCCAGAATCAAAATTAACAGCCAATACAAGTAATGAAATATTGCTAAGAAATTAATTCTTAAAAACCATAGCATAAATTTTGTTTCACACAGGGACAAAAAAATGAAGTTATACCAGATGTAGCAGAATCAGCAGGCTACAGAAAGAAAAATTTTATTATTAGTCTATAAAATGTTATAAAGAGATAAGGGGATATGTGGACAAATTAATAAAAAAAACAAATAAGGAATATTAATCAGTAAATAATGCCACTGAAATATAAATGTAGCGACCATTTTCAAATACAATATATGTACAGCATAAAACAAGTTAATATTGAGACTATTAGGACTACAGGCTGGAAAGATGACTCAGCAGTTAAGAGTACTTGTTGCTATTGCAGAGAACCCATGCTCAGTTCCCAGAACCCACACGGGCGCTCACAACTGTTTATACCTCCAGTCCCAAGGGATTCGATGCCTTCTCTCACACACTTATGTGTGTGTCTGGATATATGCACCTGAGTGCAGGTGTACACAAAGACCAGAAAAGGGCATCAGATCCCCTAGAGCTGCAATTACAGGCACTTGTGAACCTCCCAGTATGGCTTCTGGGAACTGGACTTAGTTCCTCTGCAAAAGCAGTATGCTCTTAACCACTGAATCATCTCTCTTGCCCTGAAAATAAAATTTTAAATCTACATATATAGACACATTGTATTCAAATGGAACATTTCCTTAAAATACTACATATATTTCAGTAAATTATTTTTATTATTAAAGATAATAGAAAACTATAATCTCCCTGAAAGAATGGAGAAAGCAGATATTCCATTTTTAAATATTTCGTTTATTTTTATTTTATGTGTATGAGTGTATAAGTGCACCAGTCATACAATACCCACGGAGGCCAGAAGAGGGCGTTGGACCCATAACTAGAGTTATGGATGTTTATTAACCACGCTGTGGTTGCTGGGAACCGAACCCAGGTCCTCTGCAAGAGCAGACAGTGCTCCTAACCACTTAGCCCTCTCTCTAGCCTCAGAAAGCGGATACTCTTGTTTCATTGTTAATTTGAAGAGAAATGCTTTGATTTTTTTCTCCATTTACTATATAATTTTGACTCTAGGGTTTTCATATATAGACTTTCTTATGTTGAGGTATAATCCCTTATTCCTGGTTCTTCAGGATTATAAAAAGAGTTATTAAAGTTATGTTTATATATGTCTATGTAGGTATGTGCACTTGAATATCTATGTCTGTAGAGGTCAGAAGAAGAAATCTCCTGGAGCTGACATTACAGGTGATTGTGAGCAACCAGACATGGATTCTAGGACCCAAGCTCATGTTCTCCATAAGAGAAGTATGTCCTCTTACTTAGCCGTTGAGCCATTGCTCCAATCCTCTTCAGGGTTTTATCTGAAAGTGTTGTTGGATTTTCTCAAAGGCTTTTCCTGTAGTTACTGATGTGATCATGTGATTTCAGTATTTGAGTCTACAATGTGATGTGTTACAATTACTGATCTGTTCATTTTTAAACCATCCTTAGATCCCCATAGTGAAACCAGTTTGACCATGGTTTGCGATCTTTTCATGATATGTTGTTGAAGTCAGTTTGGCAGTCCTGTTCATCTGGAAGTGTGGCTTCTACTTTTCTTTACTGGTTGTGTCTTTATCTGGTTTTGCTTTCAGGATAATTCTTTCATCATAAAAAACATTTTGGTAGCATTCCTATCCTTTCTGTTTTATGGAATGATTTAAGGGGCATTGGTGTTAGATCTTTAAAGGTCAAGAACAACTCTAAGGTGAATCCATCTGGAAATTTTTTATTACTTCTTCAATCGCTTTGCTTGTTAAAGATCTAAGTTGTTTACACCCTCTTGTAATTCCAGCACACTTTGATTACAGATGTGAGCCACTATGTCTGGCTGGTAGAAACCTATTTCAACAAAGAAGAAGGACAAAGTCTTTGTACTTAGATATTTTTCCACTGATCAGATGTCACTCTATCGTGGTTCCTGGATTTTGTTGTATCCCCAGTGGGCTGACTCACTTTTGTCTCATGGTGAAGTGTGATCATTTCCAAAGTTGTCTTGAAATTGTCACAAAAATAAAAGCATATCTTTTCTGTATTTCTGGTACTATATTTTTCTCATGTGTGATTTTATTGGCATTAACTGTCTTTTCTCTTGCTTCCTTCTCTAACCTCTGTTCTTGTAGACATGGTACGCCCAAGCAATGTACCCCCTGAAATGGCAGGGTCAAATCAACCTTGAGGAAAGTGCACTTATTTACCAAGCATATTTAGGAAAGTGATGATTGTGCAAGAGATTAACTTGTTGGTGTAGTTTTTGTAAAATGCATGAATCCTAAGAGAAATTAATTTTATTGAAAAATAGTTCAAGTATAAAATTTTATGATAGATTTAAGTGATAAATTTTTTATGTAAATTTAATTCTGGTAACTATGTTAATGATTATAATAAATAAATAAATAAGTGTAGGTCATTTCCTTTTCAGTATTGATTATGAAACACTATGAAATTGGAAAGAGTCATGATCTAATAAATTAAATAAACAGAAACATAAAAGATGCCTGCTAGGAAATGGGAGAGTACTGGTCTGTGAAGTACACAGTTCTTTGATAGCCAGGGCTCATGCAGATGGCACTGAGGGGTATCAACCAGCATCAAGCTCATAGTTGAGCAAAAATGCTGCCTCCAGGCTTTCCCTCTGAAGTTTGTCTCCACATTAATAACTTGAAATTATCACCACTGATATTTTTCCCAGTGTGGCTGTAGGACAAAGATCTCTAAAATTTTATTGTTCTACCATCTTCTGGTTTTTGACCACATATTTTTACAGGCCATGTGATAATGATGACTGGAAAGCTGCAGGCTCCTAAAAACAGCCTCACTTCCTGATTGGCACATGTCGGGTCTGTAGAACTTGGTATCTTGTTAATAAACCAACCTGGACCATAAAATACACAATATTTTATTAAACTTCATTTGAATCTCTACATAGAAATGTTTCACAGAACAAATAGACACCCTGTGGGCTAGTCTCAGACATATAGGTAAATTTCTTATCAAACCCATCAACCTTCACTGTTAGGGAGACTTCACAGGTTACAGAGATTGTTCCGTAAAAACTAGGCAGCAAGTCGCTCTAGAAGGGCTGTCATCTTGGTCTTTCTGTGCATTTACCAGAGCAGGGCAAATGTGTGCTCTATAGAAGGACGCGTGACTGTGCTCTCTTTCAGAGGAGCAGGAGCTGCGTTTCCCATTCCTTAAAGTTGCTTTGAACATCATTTCCAGCGAATGTGCCAATATGGGAAATGGTGTGAGTCAAGGCTTCCCAATTTCAAAGTCAGCTTGCATCACTTTGAAT
Organism: Eospalax fontanierii; assembly: GCA_035773235.1. Taxonomy (NCBI): domain Eukaryota; kingdom Metazoa; phylum Chordata; class Mammalia; order Rodentia; family Spalacidae; genus Eospalax; species Eospalax fontanierii. The sequence goes on along the minus strand of CM069548.1, from coordinate 40,020,843 downwards.
ATTTTATTTCTGCTTTTTGCATTCGGCATCAAACCGGTGAAAGCTGGCTTGTACTCTCAAAATCTAGAATAGACAGCTTTCAGTAAGTAATCACTATTAACTGCACCGCTTAGATTCCACCAGGTTCCGCTTCTCACCCTCTCTCAGCTTGGTTTACTATCAACCATAGCATTTTATTAGGTCTCTTCAGCTGGAAGCTTGGAGACCAGAAACTGTGGTATGAGGATTTAAGGAGCTGGCAAAAGCTATTTTGAACTGGGAGTGCAGGGCGGATCTCCTCTGCCGTTACCAGAAAAGCAAGCCAAAAGTAGTTGTAAGAATTGAGCAATAATTATATAAAAATGAAAATATTTATGAAAATGCTGTTGCTGGAGTATGCAGGAGACATAACTAGTCACCAGTTAAAACTTCCAGTCTATGCCAGTTGACATGGGAGCGGCTGGCAGGCCTAGGGATGCCCTCCTCTTTTCTGCAACTCTCCTTGACTTGATGAAGTTCTTGGGACTCAGAGCTTCTAATCAGTAGTTTGGTATCACATACAATGCCCTTTACTGAAAGAAGTGTAGATACATCACTTTCAAATGAGCAGAAATTTGATAAAGACTTACATATACAGCTATAATCCAACAAGAATAAAATATGCAAATAACAGACTATCTCCTTATCTTCCTGTAAAATAAAGTCTCTGATTATGAGGTGAAACAGTCAGCCAAATTTAACTGGGTTATCAGATAGGTTTAAAACCCATTTGCACTTGGCCTTGAATCTTCATCTGCAGTTTTCTTTGCCCCATTGAACTTGCTTCCTTTGCAGAGTTCTAGTCTCCAAATTTCTCCTCTTCCTCATACTGTATTCAATAGGGAGACATTGGAGGCCACAAGTTTTTCCTGGGAGGAAAAGTTCTTCCAACTTTCACTGACCTTGACTTTTTTACGAAAGTCAAGTAACTGAATCTTTCACCAGCTTCTGTATGCCATACCTCAAGCTGTTCTCAATGACAGCTTGAAATTCATTGATTTTTGTTAGCTTATTAGGTTAAAGGATTTATACACTTTTATAATTATGTGAGTATTGCAGTAAAGAAAAAAAGCCTTTTTATGATAATTGGTCACATATGTAAAATTACAGGAAGGATATACAGAGTTACTTTTTACCGTATGAATCCAGCTGTATTTATTTGGCTTATTGATTGGATTGGATTCTGTCGCTGAAGTGTGGTTATTATATAACATAATAATCCAATTGTGTTGTCAACAAATAAATAAAGGTTAAATATGCAAAAGTAATGAATTGATCTACTAACTAATTGCTAATTGAACCCATTGTCATATCCATTTATTACTGGCAGCAGGGAGACCAATGGTGTAAGAAATAGCAGAAAGAAAAGATCTGTTATCTCCAGTGCTCCTTAGAGTCTTTACAACTGCAAAAGAAATGGCAGACACTCTTTAAACAATGATAGATGTTTAAAGACATATGTTTAAGAACATATATGTTCTTCAGTCTCCAGGTCATGAGCTATTGGGAACTGTATCTCAGGGTTTCTCAGGCTTGCTTGGCCCTATTGACATTCAGGTGCAAATATTTCCTTTTGTGTTGAGCTGTGCATTATAGGGATGCTTAGCAACATCCTCAGACAGTTCCATCAGCTTTCAAAATGTCCTCAATTTGTGAGAAGGAAAAGCATCTCCAGATTTTGCCACACATCCCCCAAAGAAGCAAAATTGCTCTTCAAGCTGAGCATCAATGCTCAGTGTGAACATAGATGACAGATACTGAACTCCAGCCTTACTTCTTAGGCAACTGGCTTTCTGCCTTTCCTGCACATTGCAACCAAGGATTTAAAAAATCAATGCTTCAGGTCTACTGCATAGATTGTCTTGTAATTGCTGTGTTGGAATATGTAAAACTGTTCTTTCATTTTAATGGGTAGCCTTGTCTGAAGACCTTTGCTTTGAAAACTTAAGTAATCAGGCTATTTAAGAGAGCTGTTTCTTATGTTTTACAGTCATTGATAGATACTTCAGAACTTTCTAATCAGGTCTTTGCCTCATGGCTTTTTGCATAGAGTAGCAAATCGGCGTAAAGCAAATTACATATATCTGTAAAAGTCTAGAAAATATTGACCTTTAGTACATTTTGCATTGAAGGATATCTTAGACAAAAATTAGGGATTACTGAATATTAAATATATTCTCTACAGTGAATAAACGTATCAGCTATAGCCTAGATCCATACTAGACTGATGCTAAGGCAGGAGTTAAGCCAGCTTGCTAACACTTTTTTAAGGCAGTTGAGTGAATGCATAACATTACATTTGGAGGTAATAAACTAGAAATTTCTTTCCAGTTAATCTACTTGCTTTAAAAATACTAACTACCATTGCACAAGAAGACACTGTAGAAACCTTTGCTTAAAAAGCAATTTGTAGGGCACGGTGGAACAGCCTCTTCAGGAGGATGAGGCAGGAAGATTATTGGAACAGGAGTTTAGGCCAGCTTGGGCAAAAAATTACTATGTATGCACAAATAAAAAGATCATAATCAAAAAGCAGAAACTACCCAGGTTAAAAAAATCTTATTTAGATCTTTAAAATATAAGAAATAGATAATATATTGACCTATGAATTTAGGCAGTTTATTAGAGAGAAACATTTTCCTCATCTCAGAGGTAAAAACTTTGACATTCTCCCTATATTATCAAATAACCCTGAATTTCAGGATTTGTACTTGTCAGTTGGTTCTTAGTTTCGTATTTGGTTTCTGCCTCTGCTATAATTTGCCCCTGGGGTTTTATTGTTGTCACTGCTTCTTATTTGGAACATCTCCACAACCAGCTGACTTTCAAGCAACAGTGTATACAATAAAGAGATGTTTCAACCTACGGTAAAGCTTAAATGCAATTTCTAATTTTTAAATATATCAATATCATAAATTGTCAAACAATAAATAGAAATTCTATTATTTACTACAGATAGTAAAAATCTTTAAAACTATCAACAGTTCTCAACTTGATCTCACATTTTCTAAAATAAAGTAAGAATTTTAATGTGTACTTAATAACTGAAATGTTCATTTGATGTTCAATAGGTCACATAGTGTAATGTTTCATACATTTTATAGTGTTATCTCTAAGCTCAACAGAAGGAGAATGTGATCCTAAAAATATGATCTTCAAATTTGGAGATGATACAAATAAAACTGTCCCAAGTAAAAGTAAAAATAAGCCCTAATCTTGAATCCATTAAATAATAATGAATGCAATTATACAAAGCTCTACATTTTCTAGATATGATGACATAAATACGAACTCCTTGCTACCACTTGTTTTAAAAGAGAAACAAGGGCCTGGAGAGATGGCTCAGCTGTTAAGAGTACTGACTACTATGGCAGAGGACCTAGGTTTGTTTCCCAGCACCCATATGACAGCTAAGAACCATCTGAAAACTCCAGTTCGAGGATCAGAACCCCTCTTCAGACCTCCACAGGTATTGCATGACATGGGTGCACTTACATACATGCAGTCAATACACTCATATACAGAGATTAAAAATAATAAATAAAAATATTTTAAAAGGGAAGTAAAGCCACTATTGTATAGTTTCAATTATGCAGTTTACTTATATATAAATTTAGTTGATAATACAGAATAAGTCCTCAGGTGGCTCAGAGTGCGGCAGGAGGAGGAGCTCCTGGGATACTACATAGGTGGGTAGTTCAGTTATCAAAACCAAGGCAGGGGTTTATATAGGGAGGCCTTTCTGACCATTACAAAAGGCAGGAAATTTAAAGGTGGGGTGCTTGGTGTAAAGGCGGGAAGGTTGTAAGGCTGATGTGGAAGTTCAGGAACAAGGAAACGAAACCCAGAAAACATGTTCTGGTCTGGGGTGGGGGAAAAGAAGATTCATATCTATAGTGATTTCCTGGGGCCAGGTTATCACATCAGGCAGAGTGGACCAGACACCTGCCGTCCGTTCAGGGTATCCAGGGGTTGCTTGCCTTGCTCAATACCCAGACCTCCACATCTCCCCCAGTATCCCAGTAACCACTCATCAAAGAAGCTTCTTTTTGCACCAGACAGAAACTACTACAGGGTACCACAGCTGGTCACACAAAGACATTGTCTGTGAAGTACCCATGCCTAATCAGTACATCTGTAATGCAACCTCTATGCCCAAGGCTCATGCAACATGAAACAAGGGGTCAAGAGGATGCTAATGAATCTCTCAGCTCTCAAAAATGAATCTCCCTCATGCAACAAAAGGTCACAGATGGCAAAAAAAATGGAGATTAGAAATGTGCAGAGCATGGGTCGATGGACAGGACTCATATAATAAGTCTCACTCACACAGGGTTCAGGGACCACTGTGGAAGACGGGGCAAAGGGGATTGTAAGAGCCAGGGAGGGGCTGCTTGACAGTAAGGAAGAGACTCCTACAATCTCATAAGAAACTGCATCAATGATTTTGGCATGCTCAAGACCCATGCAAACTCAAGCAGACAAAAACTCAGCATGGAACTGGAGAAATGGCTAACAGACCCCAATCCTTGCTGAAGAAATATTGGCAACTGATTACTGTTGGATGAGAATGAGCTAGTTTTCCTAAAGTAGAGGAATCCAGATAGGTGGACCAGACTGTGGTGAATGAACACATATTTGTGTACACTACGATACAATAGACCTTAACACAGATGAGAGAATGTATGGATTCCAGTTGAGGGTGTGTGGGGCAGGTTTGGATGGAAGAATAATGATGATTAAGATGTACTGAGACACTCTGTATGAAATACATAATTTCAATTCAGTTTTTTTAAAAAGTCAATGAGAATTATGACGGCTAATGATTTGAATTGATTCAAGATTTTCTTCCTTAATGGCTTTACCAGATATCTCTCTTTCCTGAAAACTCTGCTCCTATCCACTATCTAGTGTTTGTTAGGTTTTAGGAATGAGCCTTCCTATCAGAACATTATTTTATAGAATTTAATAAACAATATTTGGTCCTCTCCCACTTGCACAAAATATGATGCTTCATCAACAGGGGAAACTGTGAAAAAAAGCTCCCATTAAATAAAAAACAACTATTATTGGGGGCTGGAGAGATGGCTCAGTAGTTTAGAGCACTGACTGATCCTGCAGAGGACCTGGGTTTGAATTCCAGCACTCACAAGGCAGCTAACAGCCATCTGTAACTTCAGTTACAAGGGATCCGAAACCATCTTCAGACCTCCACACGTATTGCCTGACACGGGTGCACTTACATACATGCAGGCAATACATTCATACATGTAAAATAAAAATGATGAATAAAAAATCCATTTATCTTCAAACTAGATGTTTATCAAGACCGATGAACTGATTAGAACTTCAACGATTGCAGAGAGTTGGGAATGTTACAGGTCCAGAACCTAATTTTAATTTATATTTGGACTACTGTGGCCATTCCATGTCTACCACTATGTCTGACCTAACATCCTGTAACCAAGAGATATAAACCTTTTGTAATGTATTCACTTAATACAGCCCTAGTTTCCACCAACCAAAAGACTAAGAAAGACAGAGTGTCAGGAGACAGAATATGGGGCTTGTAGATGGGCTTTCTCAATTTGTTAGCTCTGCCTAATCAATGTTTCCACCATTGTACACATACAGTGTCTTGATTTACGACTTTCTTTGTTCTGTTACTATAAAAACTTCATGAAACTACTTCTACTTTAAAACATGAGATTTGGCATAACCGGAATCTGTGTTCCTGGGCCTTGGTCACTCATATTTGGCTTCAGAATAAAGTATCTCTTATTCCATTAAAAAAAAAAAAGATTTGGTTTAAATGTGATGACAATGTCTTATTTTCCTGAAAATGTTACTATTTGTATTAGACTTTTCAAAAATCTAAATATTGAAATATATTCACTTTAAGTGGCATGTGATTTGTTTCAATGTTAAGAAAATGTAAATCAAAATTATAATGACTTAGACAAGCAAGTAAGCAATTTCCCTGTTGCATAAAGAAACTGTACCGAGACAGGTTCATCTGTAACAGCTCCTGATGTTCTATGAGGTCAGCGAACTCTTGACCCTGCTTGTTTCTTTTTCTGCTTTTGGGGTTTGCTATGTAGCTTCTACATGATAATATGGTTAGCTTATTTTCATTGTTGTTTGTTTTAACATGTTTGTTACAACAAATAAAGTTTATATCTGACCAACTTTGTTTATTCTTTCCTGTTCCCAAACATGTTCACTGTGCCATGTCCTCCTGACAACTAATTAATCAATGTGCATTCAGCAATATGCTTGGCATTGCTCCCAATCTATTCTGATGTAATGTGAACTGATTTTAGTAATTTATAAAAATGTGACTCATGTCCAATCACTGCAAGTTTAAGCTACCATATGCAGGAATGTTACAGAAAAGTAACAGAGCAACAGTGCCTTAAGAAAGGAGAAAGAAAGGGCTGACAAGATGGCTCATTGGGTAAACTCACTTGCTGATATACCTGAAGGCCTGAATTTGATCCGCATAACCTACGAAGGAGAGAACTGATACCTACAACATGTCCTCTTACACACACATGTGTATCATGGCATACATGTAATCATATATATATATATAGAGAGAGAGACACAACACACATGCACACAGATAAATAGATAAATTTTAAAGATTGTTTTTAAAATGCAGGCTTTTGTTCAGGCATGTTGAAACTGGCTTCCCAAGGACAGCATGAGAAAAAGGAGGATATCACAAGTGCTTATGGATTCTTCTTGAAAACAATGTTGTTATTCCATTGGTTGAAAAGACTCCTGTGGCTGAATCAAATCAAAAGGTCAATAAGTGATCTTAGTGCCTTCATGAAGAAAAGAACAAAATCACATTGCAGAAAGAATTTCATCAAGGACTAAAGTTATTTGAGATCAGTTTTCCCCTCTATAAGCACATCACAACCCTTATTCCATTGGATCTTAATAAGTCTTATTAAATGGCAGGCGCTATTTTCATTTTATTTTCTGTGAGTGAATTTCCCTCATTTAAACTAAGTTCTAGATTAAATGTGCTGTATACATGGGAAAATTTTCTAACCAGAACTCTTTGAGGAATATTTCCCTAATATGCAAATGAGGGAGTTTGATTCTTACTCTTTGGGTTTTCTGATTTAGGCTTATACATAGCTTAAATACCAAACTTGGAGCCTGTTCCCACCCTTACGGTAGTTTCAAATCTAGTAATTCACGCTTATTCCATTGGGTTCTATGTTCTTGTATCTGGACCTTCTTACATCGCAGGAGTGTATTTTGAGATCTAAGCTTTGATAAATGCAAAATATTGCTCAGTTCAGTCACACCAACATATCCTACCCATATTTTCCAAAATTAGAAAGACTTCAGAGTTTCCGTAATTGTGGATGCCAATGGCTGACCATGAGAACCACAGGAATCTTTTCAGCAGGGACAATCAGCTTCATCCAAAGTTTCAGATTTAGTATTTCAAATTCCCAATTTGTAAGATGCTTTGAACTTGCATCATAACAAATATCAAATATGTATTTCCCTTAAATAGATCTATGGTTTCCAGAACCTAATTATAGTCTACAAAATGTAGTCACTTCTCCTAAAACAATAAAATATTAAGAAATAACGTGAATTCTCCTCTCTTCTCTTTTAGGTTATCTTTTAAAAACATTTTGTGAAGAATTTAGTCTCAAGAAAAGAAGTCAACAAGTGTATGCAAGTATAAATATTTTAGGCAGTTTCACATACATCTATTGTGGTCCTAAAAAGTTTGAACCCAAACTCCTATGTATTGTTTTCTGTCAAAAATAGACCATTAGAATGGATTTCAGGTAGTATGAACAAGTACAAAGCTACAGATATATTATTAGGAAGGTTTATGTTAAATTCAATCTCTTTTCTGCAAACCTCTGGGAGTCCGTAAGCATAGTAGTCACTTGATCTAAAAACAGACAGTGGGGCCTATGGCAGCCAAATTGCTTTAATGTAGACCTGACTGATAAAGTGAATTTTCTTTTACCACCTCACCATACCAGGAAAATCAATGTAAAGGACACTTATTGCTATCAGGCACAAGAATACAGGTATTAATTTAGAAATATAAGAGGCCAAACTAATTAAAAAGTGGAGCTTTCAAGTTGGAAAAATTGTACATGAATCTTTGTTCAGTCACTTGTGTTCAGCTCTCCTTAAGTTATCTAATTAATTTATTAATCTATTTAGTTACATGATCTATTTAGGCAGGACAAAATCACAGAACCTTGTCTTACTTTACTCATTATATATTTCTTCATAATTTTTATAAAAATTCAGTAACAGATTACATTTGACATATTGAATGTAAGTAATAGGAACTAAATACATGACTCAGTGGGTAAAGTGCTTGTGTAACAAGCACGAGGACCTGATTTCAGTTGCTAACACCCTCTTAAAGTCACTAGGCACGCCAGTGAGAGCATGTAATCCCAACTCTGGGGCAGTGGAGACAGGAGACTGAATCCCTGGAGCTTGCGGGTCACCCAGTCAAGCCACATGGGTGATCTCCCTGTTCAGAGAGTGATCCTGTCTCAAAATGAATGTATAGAAACATTGAGAAAAACTCCTGGCATTGGCATCTGGCTTCTACCTGGATAGTCACACACACGCATGAGCAAATATGTGCAGGCATACACCCTACCAACATGCACACAAATGCACACTGTATTATAGATATGTGCTTCTCTCTGAGGTTCTTTTTTTTTTTAACTATTGGTTCATTCAGTGGCAAGTGCTGCCCTCTGACCAATAAGGGCACAGGAAGGCGGGGAGAAAGAGGAGAAAACATGGCAGGGAGTCCTAGGGAGGGGCACAGAGAATACTCAAAGCCACAGGGGAAGAAAAGTGCCCAGGCCCCAGGCCCACGTGCAAGGCCAAGACTCAGGGGGCAGCGTTCCAAGTCCCCGAAGTCCTAAGAATTGAGTGAGTGGAAGCAAAATTCAGGCTGGGCCACCTGGCTGCTCCAGACCTTGCTGTGGGCGACAGTAGAGTATAGATACAGTCTAGGAGGAAGGGAACATGGTCGAAGTGACAGGATACAAGGTTAGATCCTCAATAGAGAGGAAGGAAAACCCACCATCCACCATGCAGATGGGGCTTTAACAATGGATGGTGAGATGGGACAGGGAGAGAACATTTTAGAAATGGTACAAGATACCTTTCAGGTCAGCACTTTAATAGAGAGGAAGGGAACAATCGATGATCCAGCATACAGCTCAGGCCCTTAATTATGCCCCAGTGCAGGAAGCTATGATCATCAGGGGACACTCAGCACTTTAACTGTATTAAATTGAAAAGACAGACAACTACAGAGCCTGGCTAATAAGGCTGTGGAAGATGAAAGAGAATGGAATTATTGTGAGTGGTATGGAAACAGAGAAACTGAGTACTATCACTGTCTTTCCCTCCTGGCCACAAGGGCTGTCAGCCTGCAGCAGAATAAATGAAATCAGTCCCTGATGGATGCTACATACAAGATCTGAGGCCCACTCAGCTAGCATCTGATGAGATCCCAGTAAACAGAGCACAAGAAGAAAACAGAGGGAGGCCAGGCATTACAGAGAGAGATGGATGTGAGAGAGGCAGTATTTGATGCCCAGTTCATTGGACCTCATAGGACAGTGTTCACAGGAGAGTTAAAAAAATTAGGTTGATAGAGCAAGAACGTTGAAATGGTTGGTGCCTTAGCAGTGTTGCTGAGCCTTCTAGTGGGATGGAATTCTATGGGTCAGGAGAGCATTTTTTTCTGATGTGAATGAGCTGAAGCAATTAAAAGGATAAGAGAAGGACAAGACAAGCAGGTTTCTCTGCATCACACGAAGGGAATAGTTGTAAGAGTTCATAGGGGAAACAATTAACAAAATGTCAAATGCTATAATATTGATCTTCTGGAAGACTTTAAGTCTTGAGCAAGGGAAAGAATAATTACTTCTTTCCTATGGCTGGGCAGTTATTCTCCTGAATCCCAAGAGTGTATGGTTTAAACTATACTAGGGGCTGTGAGATTGTTTTCCTAGCCTTGGTCCTTTCCGCAACCAGGTATGGCACTGAAAAGTCGAAGACCGTTGTGTTGTTTCAGAACCTGTCCGAACCAGCTGTGCACTCCAGTGAGACATGGAAGACATACTCCCCCTGGAATCTGAGCCAAGCCGAGCAGTGTAGCCCAGATCCATAGTTGCCAGTGGGTGTATAGATGGACACACAGCTACCTCACTGTGGTGGCCACACCCAAGATGAGTTAGCTCGATGTCTCATTAAAACCACCCATGGAGTATGCAAGTCTAGTTAAAGCAGTGTCCTCCATCTGTGCTGCCACAGCCAACGTTAATCTTTCAACAAGGCTATTTATAGAAATGGTGACATCATTCTGTAATGTATGAGACTTTGCTAATATTTCCTATCCTGTGCTCTTTTAGCTGAAGAGGAACAACTGGCACTTATTTGGTATGGATGATGGTAGGTCTTTGGAGATCTTGTCCACTCTGATCAGAAAAGTTTCATTGCATGATGCTAACCCTTAAGTGTCTAATAGATTTCTAAAAACATGTATAAAATTAGTAAAGCCCATGATTAAGTTTTTAAATGAAGACACTTCTGATGTATGGGAAGCTTCACTCCTAGAAGCTAAGGCTGTTGAATTAAAATGCCATGGTGGTACTCACTTATTAGTTGTTCTCCAGGGAGGCCCTTGAGACACCGCCAACCATAGTGTCTACTGTCAGTTCTGTTGCCTGGATGCCAAATTAGATGATAAGCCTCTAATGCTTAAGACACTATATGCTTTGACACATCTGGTACTATAAGGTAAGGCCCAAACTGGTAGCTGGGAAGGTGGCAGGCCCCCATGATGAGTCCTTTACTACTTTTTTGTTAATTGCTTCTCAAATTATCGCCTTATAAATGTGTATTTATATTCCCATACGTCACTGATGTTTTCAGTCTAAAATGGCCATGGAAGGAAACTTCATTTTTGTAATGGGAGGTGCACAGCAGAGACTCATGACTGCCTATTTCTTTGACCTAATGGCCTAATAATCTTTCAAAGATGTAAGAAAATAAAGACATCTCTGTTACTCCCTGAACTGCTCAGATAACACTGCAGAAAACACAGTGGAAAGAGTGTGATCCAGAGGAAGGCATGGTGTGTTCTATAGCAACTTTCTGAGTTGAAACATCCAGTCCTCGAGAGAATCCTCTCAGTAAGAGGTCACATATATCTCCCAGTTATGATATACACAAATATAAATATGTAGATTACAAACTATGGTTTGTAGCACAAGAAAATTTGAAGAACTAAAGATTTGCCATTGTGGTTTTCAAACATCCTCATTCCCAGAAGTGTTTCCATTTTTCTTGCTTAACCTGAACTGCAAGATTTCTTATATATAAAAAAATCTTCAAAATCATCATATTTGGTCAAAAGTTCCTCAGACAGCAGAAACCTTGTTGTTTACTTCTGCAAATACTCTGAAACACTCTGCCTTCTTTCTCCCAAGTTTGAACATTCTTTTAGTATTGTTCTCAGGCCTTAGCTTTGTGTGATGGGTTATGTGTTATGTGCAACTATGATCTCGCTGGTTTCCTCCATCGGATGTGGGCTTAAGTCTGCTATGTTATTATGCCTCCTGTCACTTTATTTTCTCATGTGATCATTTGTTTAGTTTTTAACCGATAATTATATTCATTTATGGGAAATAAAATGTGATGGTTTGATGCATGCATGTATTTTGCAGAGTTTCCAGCAACTTAGTTAATTCAATCATCTCACCAACTCCTTCGTTCTTTGTGGAGAACATTTCTGCAGTTCAAAAATATGTATATCACTTTTAATTACAGTCTCCATATAATATTATTTAGCCTTGAAAAACGTGATTCTCTCACTTATCAATTTGTAGCCATATACATATCTGTTTGCACAGACCATCCTATAAAATCTTGAGTACAACACACTGAGGTAAATCAGTTCCAGAAAGACAGACACAGCATGTGCTCACATGCACATGCACTGTAAAGTGTTAAGTTCATGGCAGATATACAATTGTTAGCAATGACTCTTTTTTAAAAACTGAGAAATTTTTTGTTAGAAGGATAAATCCCCCCGACGCCCCCTCCTGCCTCTTCTCATCTTCCTCTCTTCCTCCATGTCCCTTTTCTTCTTCATCTGACTTGTGTCTGCCACTGGCATCTTTTTCTGCTTTTGAGATCCTATACTTACTCTACATGGTAAACCATTTCACAACAGACTTATACCGGTGTAATTAAAAAACTGCACAGAGAATTTCTGGTTCAAGTACATAAAGTATCCTTACATATTTGAGGACTGGATGAAGCCTTTCATTCACTAAAGCACATAGGCATACACTGTTACAATTCCAATTGGTACATGATATATCATCACGCTGTAAGGACCTAAGGAAATGCATGTGTGTTTTGCCAAATTACCTGCAGTTGTGCATGAGTTTCCCAGAATGCCCCAGTTTCTAATGCAAGAAAGTAGATTGCATACATTTATCATGAAGAAATTATTTCTGGGATAATTAGAATGTTGTAAAACCTCCATGGAAGAACATCTTTCTTTCTTATTTTTTCCCTGCACCGCACTCAAAATCCTTTATGAAATCACAGTCTGGGGTTTTACTCTCTAATACTTTCATGCTCTTATGTGTGGGTTATATATCTTCCTGTTGGAAGAGAAAAAAAGATCTTTGTCTCAGCCTTCTAGCACATGTTCATTCTCTCCTGGAGGCTCATGCGTGGATAATGCACATTGTAAATCCTTGAAGATTCCAAGTACTCAAAGAACAAAGGCAAAGAGAGAGCTGAGTCTGGCTCCTCTGCTCTCTCTTCTTCCTCCAGCACCTCCCTGCTTGCCCCACTCAAAGAAACAAACAGAAACATTTGTCCTTATTATATAAATGATTCAGCTATTTTTAAAATTTTTAACTTCAAAGATTTGACTCTTCCTTTTAGTTTAATTCATCATGTCTGTGCCCTAGTTATCAATAAATCAAGTCATAATCCAGCAAAACTTCTAAGCTACTAAATGCTTGGGATCTACTTTGCAGTGAACTTTCGTGTTTTATTTAAATCTAGAGAAAAGGGCTTCATTTCTGCTTCATCAGTGGGGTGAAACAGACATTTTCTCAAAACCCAATTTAAGTACCCACATTCAAGGTATGAAGAGATAAGCCAGAGGGTCTGTGTTTCTGGGTCTGTGCCACATCACACTGCCAGAGAGTGATTTCAAAGTTGTTTTGTTTGAAAAACGAAAGACCCAAACTATCCAAGCTTTCCTAAGAATTAAGCATATCTCTACCATAAAGTAAGAGGAAGAAATAAAAGCAAGCGATTACAAAGGGAACCTTGTGTGTGTGACCCACGAAATATGATAGCATAACATTTTCAGTGAGAAGCTGTTCAAACAGATAACTTTCATAGACTTATTTCTGATTGTTTGCGGTGGGCTCTCAGGCTTTCAGGCACTTTGTCTCCAAAGGCTTCTCACAGTACCATCTAAAGGCTGTTCCAAAAGCAGTTGTATCTTGAATAGACCTTGGGTGTTGAAAAGTTTTTCTAAAGAGTTGTAACTGAAGTGGGAATGAGCGTGTAGTGGGTGCTAGAGTGGAAGTATGTCTTCCTGAAAGCAGTTATTATCATCTTTAGACTTGTCGATTTTAAAGTGTTTGTTGTCTAGATGTAAAATTAAAAACGCAAAGACTTGAAAGAGGGCCTAGAGAGACTGATCATTAGTTAAGAGAGTTTGTTTCTCTTGAACAGGACAGTTTCTAGTTCCGGGCCCTCACAAGACACCTCACATTTGTCCTAGTGCCCTCTTCTGATCTCCATGGGAACCAGGCACACATATGGTACACTTACACACATGCAGGCAAAACATTCATATACATAAAATAAAATAATTCCTTTTAAAGTGACATGAAAGAAAAGGAATGAAGAAATATTTTGAGTTGCAGTGTTAAATTTCTAAGTTCTCTATAAATGGTGTGGTTAGAATTTGTCGAGAGGCTTAGTCCAAACCAGAGGTCCGGGAAAGGGAACATGGAGACCAGGTATCAAGGTCCAACAGCTCATTTTATTAACGAAAACAAATTAAAACAAATTCATTCACACCACCTGTCCCAGAACAGAGATTGTCGTGGACACCAACTCTGCTGCTATGGTAGGAGGATCCTGGACTTCAGACTAGGGGATGGCAGTCTCAGGATTCTTGTGAATTAGCCTTTGCCATCTAACCCTTGGCTTTAAGCTTTATAGGGAATTTTAGCAGTGTGGCCCCAGTAGCCAGTCAGTTTCCAGATGACTTCCCTCACTGTCCTGCTCTTATCAGAACTTTATGGTGTGTGTGATCAAGGAGTCTGATATGAAAGGGAGCCCCTGAGCTCTAGGCACGGGGTCCACTGCAAGCTCTGATACTATGAGCATTCTGTCTACCAGGAGCTTGATTGGAGCTTTTCCAAGAAAAAGTAACTTTTAAGTCTCTATCTGCAGAGCACCTGGCTTTTCTAAGAAAGTGCTCTGGCCCTATCGGCCTAGAGCTTAACCAGGAGCCTTCCTAAGAAACTAAGGCACTTCTGGGGCTTTATAAGCTCAGCGCTTGCTAGAGGCTTTTCCGGGAAACAGAGCAAAGGCTTTGGCTTATGACTTTCCCAGAAGAACAGTGCTTTGAGGCTATGGGGCCCACTTTTAACAGGCTCTAATGTATAAAACTAGGCTCTGACTTCTAATTTATGAGATTCTATTATGGATTTACAATGTCACTACTTATATGCTAATTGTCTTTTACTCATATGCTGTACTTTCTATTGTGTACTTTATACTTACAAAACTATGGGCTTATATTGTTACAACTAACAAACTAGTGAACTTAGAAGGCTATGGGTTTATAACTTGTAGACTTAATTATTTAGCACGTGCTTCTTATACTTATGAATTTAAAATAATTGTTTATCTAATACATGAAATTATACTTATAAACTCATGGGATTTACATCATTACAACTTACAAACTAATTATTTAATGCATGCTTCTTACACTATTACAACGTTCCACATAGATGGATTGTTGAAATATTTAGAAATTTTAAATTAGTCATTATAACAGGGAGATATGTAAAAAAAAGAAGTATGATGATGTTCACAGTAGAACTCACTTTCTCTTAACCAAAATTCTGAAAAAAAAGATCTCAAATTAGATGTGAGTGGATATAATCAATGTAGTGATATCTCCGAGAGGCAGAAAGGACTGCCTTCCAAACAGAATCAAGAAGTCTAGTCTTAGAAAACTGAAGTGCTTCCATTCAACTATAGTTGTTTTACACTATATACACAAAGAGAAAGAGAAAGGAAGAGAGAGAGGGAGAGAGAGAATACAGAGTTGTCTAATCCAATAGACATGTTACATAACTTTCACATCATAGTTGAGTCAGGGTTATCTTTCTCTGTCAAGATTAATTTGACTTTTTTTAAATGTTTAAGAAAATTGGTTTTGATTTTCATGTGAAATGAACTATCAATATATAAATGAATCACCTCCATGCAACTGATTGTGACTCAGCCTTTTTAATATAAGAGAATTGTTGAGGTGAAATTGTGTTGATGTGGATTTAGATTTCTTGTTTTTTTTTTCTAGAGATAAAATTTCACATTCACTGCACAAACACTTCCCACTGAGCTACACCCAAGAAATACTGAAGATCCCTACAACTTCAATAAAGTAATGGACCATCTTCAAAAACACTCAGATAAAGTGTTTTAACTTAGGACAGACGTTCCTGTAGGACACTGTGTGTGACCCATAGTCTATGGGTTATACACTCATTACTTTTATTTTGAAAGGAAAAGTAATCGAAGTCACTAGATTGAATTTGACAAATTGGAGTTGTTAATTCTGTTTGTTAAGTGGTCTAATTAACATATTATAACGTCAAAGTTAGCATGTGAGATTGTATGTAGATGGATTGTATGTTATCAGTAGTTTTCCTCTGTGAGATTTCTAGATTAAATCTTTTCAAAGCTTATCTCTTTAATGTTTGTTTTTGTATTTATGTGTGTGTGTGCATATGTGTATGTGTTTATGCTATGTGCATACAGTGCCCACAGAGGCCAAAAGAGGGCATTGAATCCCCAAAAACTAGAGTTACAGAACTGCCTGACATGGCTAATGGGAACAAAACTCGGGTCCCCTGGAAAAGTATCATACACTCTTCACCAGTGAGCTGTCTTTCCAGCTGTCTCTTTTCTTATGTAAGATGAAAGTAATGAGTGAAGAGGAACTAAACAATCCTGAGGCTGTTTTCCACTTGGAGTGTGAAATTTTGTCCTAATTTTCTTTACCCACCTAAGTCAGTATGGTGTTCTTTAACAACATTTACCATTAGTCAAATACTTAATGATCAACATTTAAATATTAAACATCAATATTTATTTATATAGAGGCTAGAGAGTTGATTCAATCATTAAGAACAGCAGCAGCCCTTGCAGAGGGCCCAGATTCATTTCCCAGCATCCACATGGTAGCGAACAATTGTTCTTAACTACAGTTCCAGGGGAATCCAAACCCTCTTCTAACCTCTGCAGGCACTGTACATGTACATGCAGACAGTAAACTCAAACACATTAAAAAAAGAATTAAAAATTAAATTTTACTATATTTTTAATGATCTTAAAGATCTGATAAAATTTTTCCTAAACTCTTTGATTAAATTTCCTTGAACTTAGAATTTTCTGTGTTACGTATTTGTTTCAGTCATCTTTAATTCACTGCTGTATTAGGAGAACAATATGGATGAAGTTCAGTACTCATCAATAGCCACTTGTTTTTTTTAAAACCTGCCTAATGACATGTTTTCTCTTCTCTTTGTTCTCAGAGACTTTTGATATCAACTTTACAAGAAGTTTTCATCAGCTCATAGACATATTTCTGGCCTTTCGCCTTTTCTTATTCCAAGTGACTGGTCCTACCTCAGAACCACAGAGTTGGTATGACTTCAGTTCTATAGCGGGTTATGCTCTCTCCAAGGGAAAGTACCTTCTCTTTGACCTTTCTTTCAAAGAGCAACCTCACTGCTTGGAAGTTATAGTTTATGTTGCTTACGAACCTTTGTCTTGCATTTCACAGAAACATCCAGATGCTAGTAGAATAGTAATTTTATGAATGAGATTGCACTTTGGTTTGGTGGCTTCTCCACTTATACATGTTTCAGGCATTTGTAACCCTCACCACTGTGGTTACAGACCTAGTTCCCTAAAGAACCGGTGTGTTTATTAGTATTGTAGAATATTAAAGTTCTACTACTACAGCCATCTGCTGAAATGAGTCTATTTAATCCAGATTTTCTCTTCCTTCTTTTCAAATAGGATCTTTGTATGTAGCCCAGGCTGGCTTCAAGCTCTCAGTCTCCTTGCCGCATCTTTCCAACACTGGAACAACCAGTTCTGTGTTATTATTGCTTTTAGTTCTGAGATGTCTGGTTGCTAAATGCTTAGATTGTATTTGATAACTAGAATGGAAAGCACTTGATATTTTGAAAGCAAATACAATATTATTCTGAAAATTTTTTTTTGTATTACTAGATTCTAGTTCCTTTAGTTTTGAAAGGTTATTTTCCATGAAATTTCAGGACCGCAAAGAGGCTTTATAACATGCTTTACTTTAAACTTGGATTTTTAAGAAAGTATTAGTTCAATTGCTTTAAATATCAATCACTCAATCTGATGCGGAAATGTCTTTCAGACTTTACAGTATATCACGAAACTTTGTTCAGGTTATTTGTGCTACTGTAAAATCAATTCCTTGTATTACTTTCAATTTGATCAGAGCTATCTCTGAGAACATTTGATTAAATATTGGAGCATCTTTAAATCCTCGAACAGTTATTTCTGATGGTCAAAGATAGGGATTTTATAATGTGTTTCTTTTCTAAATAGAATTATGTTAGGTTTAGAGCTAATATAAACAGAATAGATTAAGGAGAAATAAGCTCATGGTAAATTATGTCAAGAAAAAGCCAAATCCAAATATTGGACATGACAAATGCCATTTTTGCGAGTGTGTTGGAAAACATCTGAAGGAAATGGTCACATTTACCCCAGGCCAAAGTGAATCAGCACTTTGGGTTTTAGCTAACAACAACATTAGGATGTATCACATATTTGTGGTAAAAAAAATTGAACCATTTGTCTATTTTTATATATTGCCTCCTCACAGGAAAGGATCAAATCAATTGATTTGGAAAAGGATGTTTTCTCATCAGCAGCATTTTCTTACTATCATTGACAATTTCTGGTTTTGGTTTTGTTTTGTCAGATGTTATTTAATGTAACCTATATGTCTATACTTGAGAAATAGACACTATATGAGAAACAATATTAACCTGTCTTAGAGTATTAGAAACACTGTTTATCCACTCTGCCTGAAGGTTTCCATGACTTTTGGGTGTCATTGTTGCTCCCTTCTTCCACAGCAAGAACAGAGTGGTTAGCAAACATCTGGCTGAACAAATAGCTCTAGGAAGCAAGGTGATTTCTCCCCTTTGTTGAAAGTTCATTAAAATTGGGAAAGTATAGACATAACTTGAAGGACAAAAGCAAACCTAAAAGTCAATATTGGTCCTTCTGGTGTACTTTAAACTTGAACTGTATTCATAGCAGTATTGACATAAATTACTTTGAAGAATACAAGACAACCAATACTTGTCAGTAAATACAATAGAAACTACGGAACTGAGTGACCAGTATCTTAAAGAAATCTGCCTCCCATCTTCAAATGTGAATTATCTGTCTTCATGGAAATTCAATTGTTCATAAAGAAAATTCTTTTTGATTTAATTCATTTTCAAGACTTTGTCCTTCAGTTCATGCTATGCTTGAAGCTGCATTTGTGCCAGACACTAATGATTTAGAATCTCAAAGTTCAATGGCCTATTTTGCCTCTGTACAGCAATCAATCTGTAGAAGCATTTGACGTTGTTTAATCTAGAACTCGATCCGTCTCCTAAGACACAGGAAAACTGGAAAAGCTCCATCAATTTTACCTCTGCAATGTTTCTCCTCAAATCTTTTCCAAACTGAATGAAATTAATTTGGTCCTAAAACTTAACTTTATTTTTGTAAACATCTCTGGCTGACATTTTCATTTCTTTCAGCTCTTCTTCATTCTTTGTCCAGTTTCTGAACACTATTTAGGTACCAATGAACAATATTTTCTAAAATTTTTTGCTCATAGTTTAATTTTAGCTAATTCATTTGGGCCATTTTTTTTCCTTCAAAAATGTCCCAGTCAATTCCTATAATGATCATCTTCTCCAATTTATTAATAAAGTTTAATTGTGTATATCCTCACATTTAAGTATTAGCTATACATACATCAATTCTGTGTCCTGTCATCAAAGGTAAAGTTTGATAGTCATGATTTGGGCTTTGGCTTTTAGTACAAGTTGAATATACCTTTCCAAAGTTCTTGGAACAAGGAGCGCTTCAGATTTCAGAATTTGTCTGATTGGGAAGATCTGTGGTACGTAATTAGTTATTTTAGGATTTGGATTCAAATCTAAACGCAAAATTCATTCTTTATACACTTAACTTCAAGAAAATTTTATAATTTTTTGTGTTTCTGAAAGCCTTTCTATGACTGAACTATTATGTGAGGTCAGGCATAGAGTGCTATACTTAGAGATGCCATATTAATTGTTGATTAAGCACTAGTGTATACATGTATGAAGCTATCATGCCAAACCTTATTAATACACAAAATTAATTTACATTAATTATGATGATTAATCTTGTTATCAACTTGACTGGATCTAGATTCACATAAGATGTGAGATTCTGAGTACACCTGTGAGGCATTTTCTTAATCTGATTATTCGAAGGGGCCAAGAAAGTATCCACTTTAAACTTGTTCATATTTAATCAATGTATGCAAAATATTTGAATTATGGCATATTTGAATACATCAAAATCCAATTCATTGCATATTTTAAATGGTTAGATTTTATTTTAGATGAACTCTATCTTTATCAAACTGTTAAAATTATACTAAGCAAATTAATAGGGATACGACTAACGCTAACAGATAGAAGACATCCTTCATTCCTGGCAAGCCTTCATTCTCTTAGACTTTACTAGAAACTGAAGGGTTTACATTACAGTTAAGTTGAAATCATACATCATGTAGTTCTAATGATGTCACATATAAATTATACTCTGACACAAATTATTTTTCCTTTTTACCTTTTGCAATTTACAATTCCTTAGAAAGGAGTACAAAACGATAAAACGCATAAATGGATGCTTCTGCTCATGCATGTTAATACATGTAAGATAAAAGTGTGGTTTATTCTCCTGTGTTTCAGAGTTCCATCAATAGTCCAGATAGATACCAACTTTGTACATACTCTTCAGGATTTTCTGTTTCTCTTGATGGCTTCTTGATGAGTATTGTGTTTCTCCAAGAATATATTCCCATATTTGTGTTACTTAGGAATAAAATAGAGCTTTGTCTCATATATATTAGAAATTTGAGATCATATTAACAGGGATTTTTGTTCAGTACTTTTATTATCAATGCCAGGGATTTCCAATTAACTTCCGCAGGTCATCAGAGATACCACTGTTGAGTGCCTACTATGCATCGGGCACAGAAGGTTCCCAGATTCCATCCTTAGAGCAGAGATGCTACTACTTTTATTTTAGTATTTATACAATTTGTGTTCAAAGAGGATACATTTCCCATCCAAGGTTTTCCCTTTATTGTCTTATCAACTTGATTAAACTGTACTAACTCCTTTAAATATATCTTGGTCTACATCATCCATATAGCTGAATTGAATAAGATGCTATATCTGAAATCTGATCCACGCACTGGGCATGCGTTTGATCTTGTATGTGTTTAGGTGATAAAACAAAAAAATTGAAATTAGCTCATAAGAACATTCCAAGGTAACATTCCTCTCCAAGTTTGCTCTGGAGTCCCTAAATACACAAATACCTGAAATATCATGCAGAATATAAGGATTCATGAAGGGCAAAGAAAGCTATTTTCTCAAATGGCATAGTGATTTTTATAAAGTTGTGGATAGGCATACAGCCACAAGCTTATTTTTCATGCAAGGATATTTTAATACTACGTGTAGATCTGTTTATCCCAGTTAATTTGCTTGAAACAGATGTTCGATTCGTTTTGCAAAAAAATTATTAAAAATAATTTATCATCATATTATCAAACAAAATAAATTGCTGTATTTTCTGCTATCCAATTTTGGTTTATTTGTATGATATTAATTTTAAGAAGTATTAATATTAGCAACAAATTTTCATATCTCAAAATGCAATGTGTAAGTTTGAAGTGGAGGCAGGTAAGGGATTTCTGCTTTCTGCTGCCTCTGTGCAGATAAAATACCCATAAGATATATATTCCTTGTCTTCTGTCCTTTAGGGAAATAGTTAACCTTTGAACTATTTTTTCATTAGCGTATTAATGCATAAACTTGGAAAAATAAAAAGGTATATACACCCGTGATTGTAATAAATGCATAAATAATAACAAAAAAAAGAAAATTTGGGAAAGTGAAGTTTCTTTAATTTTATTGAACAGGAGAGTTTTATCTTGTCACCTAAGTTTCCTTCCAGTGTGTTGAAAGCTTGGGCACTAGTTCTTGGCACTGTTGGAAAGTGGTGGAGCCTTTCAGAGGCGTAAGGCTTTAAACCATTGTGGGTGTGTCTTCACAGAAGACATGGGACTGGGGTCTTTTCTTTTTTTCAAGAACCTCACTGAAGGTGTATTAGTCTCTTTTCTGTTGCTGTGATATAAACACTGACCAAGGGAACTTACAAAAAGAAGAGCTTATTTAGCTTATGGTTTAGATGGAGGCAGAAGTGGCTAGAGTAGACACAGAAGCTAAGTGCTCACATCTTCAAGGAGGAACAGGAAGAACAGAAAGATTGGAGATAAGAACTCTCCAAGGCCGTCCCCAGTGAAAGGTGATTCCTCCAGCATGGCCACACCTAAGACCTCCCAAAACAGCACCACCAACTGGGGACAAAATGTCCAAATACTTGGGGCCTATGGGAGACATTCTCATTCAAACTACCACAGAAGGAAATGGTTTTGTGTAGCCCAAAGGAGATCTGGCCAGCTGACCATGAATTGAAACTCCTGAAACTGAGCCAAAGTAGTCCTTTCCTCTTTATAAACTGATTGTTTTAGGTATCTGTTACGGTAAGGGAAAATTCACAAACTTAGTTTTGTTTTGTTTTTTCAAGTATATAATAATAAGCAGGAAAATTTCAAATATGGTTATGGATTTTTCCAAGAGATTTGGTCTTCCATTAAATCATGTCAGGGCTGACAAATCACACAGGGAAGTCTTCCATACCCACTGTAGTAAAATCTGGTTGTACAGGATGAAAACAAGGCATGCTATGAAGACATAGAAGATAAGAGATTAGTGGTTTCTGAGGAAATAGACAGGTGCTGGCTTGATTCAAGTGACTGTATAGATCATCTAAACTATTTATTTAGACTGTAATGTGAGGAAGGAACAACCTCTCTCCCACTTTCTTTACTTTTCTTATACTGCTCTTTTGAAAAAGTAAATTTTTAATAAATACATGAATAGTTTATAAAGATTTATAGTATATTAAATACCAAAAGTAAAATATCTTTATGGTTATTTTTGTACAACATTGAAACATAAGTATTACTGTGACAGGTATTTGCTAGGAGGAAGAGAAATAGCCTAACTCTTAAAATATGAAAAAGAAAAGAAAAAGACAAGGAAAGTTAAAGCACTGTTTTTCATAAAAACAAGAAATGCTAGAACACGGAATTCATTGATCCTAGTGAAGCCGCCCTGTCACCCGAGGGAGGAAGCAGTGATCTAACTAGTGATCACTAAGCAGTGATCTACTAAGCTAACTAGTGCGATAGCTGCACTGTCTAGTCACAGTAGTATATCTTCCAGGACAATAATGGGCAAGCCTAGGTTTTTATAATCTTATTATTTCAAGTGAAGATATATTTTTTAATTTATTTTTCCCTTTTGTTGAATATTTGTGAATTTTACACCATATATTTTGATCGTATTTAGATTGCCCTCTCCTATCTCCAGTCTGCCTTGCTACTCACTTTCAACATCATATAGTCTATTTCATGTACATTAAGACCTACAGAGACAAATTTGCATCCCCAAATGATCCCTCCACTGGGGCCTGGTTAACCTACCAAGAGTTGCAACCTCACAATAAACCAACCCTCCTTTTCTAGCAGTCACTGGTATCCGGCTGCTCCTCAGGTGGGGTTGGGGTTTCTTACCCACTTCTCCACATATACGTTGGGACTTTGGTTGAACTCACAGAGTACTTGTGCTTGGTGCTGATCAAACCCAGTGCCTCAGATACAATCTCTATTCAAACAGGTTTCAATTCTTTCTGCTTCACCGGATTGGAAGCCTTCTAAATATACTTTGTACAAATATCTTTAAAATTGCAAGAATAAAATATAATAATGGTTTTATATTGTTAATATGTTTTTACTTGTCAAATGTGGTGATGCACGCCTTTAATCTAAGCACTCAGGCTGCAGAGGCAGGTCTGTGAGATTGAGGCCAGCCTTTATGTACTTTAAAGAAGGATATTCATTCAAGAGAGCTGGCAAAGAAAAGGAAGCACAGCCACGCATGGAGAGCAGCAGCACACTGAGTGGCCACCCAGCCCCTCACCACCAAACACTTCGAGTCCAGCTAAAAGAGGGAACATCCAGAAAAATTATTGTTCTCAGCTTTTTTTAACTCTTATCGCCGCCACCCCAAATTTTCATTATATATGTCCCCAAAGGGAAAGAACACATATGTGATCAACATCCCCTTTTATTAATTACTTTTCTGTTACAGTGATGAAACACCAGGACCAGGGAACTTATAAAAGGAAGAGTTTATTTGGTTTAAGATTCCAAAGGGGTAATAGTCCATAAAGGCAGGAGAAGCACGTGGTTGAAAAAGACTGGAGGAGGAAGCCCAGTGGTCACATCCTTAAATCTGGCATTTGAAGTAGAGAGAGCCATTGGAAATCTAGAACCAACTGGGGTCAAAATGTCCAAATACTTGGAGCCTATGGCAGACATTCTCAATCAAACCACCACTCCCTATTCTGGATTCAAAGCTATATCATCAGGAAGAAAACGCAGTTTCCATAGCACGTTGCTAAAGTCTTTGCAATAGCGACTTGATTGCAGATATAGGCATACAATCAATTTTCTGTGGGATGATTATGACAGTTTCATATGTTAGAAAAGGTATGGCATGAACTTTCTTTGATTAAGAAAAATAAATATTCTACATACTAAACTCATTTAGGAAAAATGTAGATGAATCTCTTTAAGTTGAATTATAAGTTAAAAATGAGAAATATTCTACGTTTTTATTTTATAGACAATAGAAGTCATTTGAATGCAGTAAAAATTAAGTGTATTACAGTTTTTAAAACATATTATTTCACTCACAAGTGGAGCAATGTTTCAAATTAGCTTTTTAAGATTCTATGTATTTTCTAGTTCTTCAAACTCACATCTTCTAATTATATTATTTATAGGTTCAACATAGTAAACTGGTTAAAAAAAATGACATTTTCATATGACAGAATGCTTGGAAACCAGTGGGCAGGCAGCCTACCGGGGATGTCCGGATGGGAGGGAGGGTGTATGATAATTAAGATGTTTTATATGTAATGAAATGTACAACATTCGATAATAAAGGAAAATTAATTGAAAGGAAAGAAGCAAAAACAAAAGAAGAGATGGAAAGGAGGTAAGGCAGAAGGGAGGAAGAAGAAAGAGAGAGAGAGAAGAAAGGGGGAACGGATTCTGCAGTTAAGGGTTTGCGTGAATGTTCACAGAGCAAAACAAAAAAAGAGTCACGCTTTTATAAAATATTGAATTCCACTGACTGAATTCTATCACATACTTATGTTTCATTACTATTTAAAACACCCTTTTGGCGGGATTTCTGAGACAGAGTCTCCCTGTAGCCCTTGCTGGCGTAGAACTCAAGATATAGATCATCCTGACCTCGATCTCATGGAGATCCGTCTGCCTCTGCCTCCTGAGTGCTGGGGTAAATAGGCATGTGCCACCGTGCCCCGCTTTAAAAAGCAGGTTTTATATAGACAGTTAATCTGTCAGTGACAGCTCGAAGTCTTTCAGACGCATTAACTAACAACTGCATATTTGTTATTGACAGTGCAGCAAAGGGAGAGAGAGTTCTAGTAATTCTTCATCTGTGACACTTGTGACTCGATCACAATACTCTTGTTATAACATCTCTGTTCTTCATTTCCAAGCTGCTCTGCTGATGAGTGTATTCAGTTTTCTTTACTTGTTTATTTAGCTAGACCTTAACCCTGCGCTATTTTGTAGGTGACTTTGAGATCTGTATTTTTATCTGAGACCTGAAAAAATTACAGGTGGACCTGGTAGTGAATACGTATCTCCAAAGAAGAACTTAGGCTGAGAGATGACCAGACTTTTCTGGACAATGTTGATCATGTTCATTGAGAATCTATTTGAAATAAGAGACAATCTTTTTCTAAACTAAATTACTTGAGGTAATCAAAGTTAATATACATAAACAAGTGGTGGGTTGAAAGTCGTATAAATTCTTGTTGACATTTAGTTGCTATGGCAGCAATATGTAAAGACAAGACCTTGCAGAGGGACATATGGTCATGAAAGAATCAATGCTGTTGTCGTGGGCGTGCATTTCTTCTTCTGGGAGTGTACTCCTGAAAATATGAGAGCATCTAATCTGCTGTTGACTTGTCTTCTGTCATGTTGTCTTGCATTGTGAAGGCCTCACAGGTGTTGGCAGAATTCCCTTGAACTTCCCGGACTCCAGAAGTATAAGCTAAATAAATGTTTAATGTTTGCAGATTACCTAGCCCCTGATATTTTCCTATAGTACGAGAAAACTCCAAAGACAGAATATGTAGAAGCTCAAATAGATAAAACGATCATAATGTGTCAGCATGACAGTTGTGTCAAGCAAATACCTCCCTCCCCAGATGTGTTCATTTCAGGAGTTCCCTCTGGCTTGAAGAATAACTAATAAAGCAAATTATTTCTAAACATAATTTGAATAATTGGCCACAGTATATCTTCAGTGTGGATATGCTGTCTTTCATTTTATGTTTTGAGTTCTATGAGTGGGAAAATATAGCACGTTGGGACTAGAAAGAAGCTCAGTGGTTAAGAGTGCATATTGCTATTGGAGAGGACCTAAGTTAGGTTCCATGGACCCATGTCAGATGTGTCACAACACCTGCAAGTCCAACTCCACACCATCCAACTCAACTCTCTTTTCTAGACTCTATTGGCAGTGCACGAACGTTCCCACAAACAAACATATATACACACATAAATAAAGATAAGTAAGTAGATAAATAAATAAGAATAACATCTTGAAAAACCTGTCATTTCCCCCACTTAATGTATAAGAAACTGTGTAAATAAAAGATCTGTGACTCTCAGAGCTTAAGAAAACATGCATTAACTGCTGTGTGCATTCTATCTTTAAAAGAAAATCCTCCAAACTAGGTGCTTTTTGGATATTCGTTCCCTCCCTGGCAAGCTGTTCTGGATTGAGTTGTGCAAGTGTGGAGTATTGCTTCTACACCCGTGACAAGTATCACCACCAACACATGTTTGGTCTTCCAGAAACTACTGAGTATCTATCTGACTTCCACCAAATCTGAATGCAGCGGTCGTGTGTTCAGTGTGTGTGTGTGTGTGTGTGTGTGCGCGCTGCTGTGGTGGTCGCCTATGTCTGAGTGTCTATTCAATTACTATCATTATATTTTCTCACTTCTTTGTAGAAGAGGAGAAACAAGCCAATCACTCTTTCCAAAGAAAAAGGACAGTATTTTCCAAATCATCTTCTCCATCCTTCCTCTTCCCAAGTTCTATGTCAGAGCCTCAGCTCTGCACTCTGCTGATGCAAGGGTGCTTCTGCTGTGGCCAGAGCTGTGGATTTTTTCTTTAAGGAGTAAATTAGGTTCTCCTTGCTTCACACGTGGGCAATCCTAAAATGTACAGAGACTTAACAATAAGAAAACAAACGTGCATCCTAAATGATTTTTGTGTAATTGATCAGTGAAAGTACAAGAATGCTAATTCTAACTTTTGGTAGAGCTATGTTAAATGTATCCTACGCCCTGGGTTGGGTTCAATCCCAAACCTGAAAAATAAATGAACAAATAAATAAATTACTCTCATCCTTGACCAGCAGAGTAATACCAGATTTTAGGAGAAGTAGGATGATACTGGCAAGGTCAGGCAGACTCCCGGCTTGCTGGTCTAGAACAAGCTAGAACCAATATTGAGCATGTGTGCACAATGAACACTTCCTGGGATTGAACCTGGGCAGTTCTCAGGCTACCGGCTGCCATCCAGGACCAATGGGAGCAACGAACTTCAGATCGTCAGGTGTTCAGGACCTATCAGAATGAAGCACG
Organism: Eospalax fontanierii; assembly: GCA_035773235.1. Taxonomy (NCBI): domain Eukaryota; kingdom Metazoa; phylum Chordata; class Mammalia; order Rodentia; family Spalacidae; genus Eospalax; species Eospalax fontanierii. Next base: position 39,993,279 of record CM069548.1, on the reverse strand, counting down.
TCAAATGACTAGATAAAGACCTCCCCTAAGCCTGACAAAAGTATAAATCTTGTTCCTTTCTAAAATTAAATGAGATCATGGCTCTGCTTTCTCCCAGGGTCTATGACATTGACTCTGCGCCTCCTTACCCTCTCCTCCGAGGGACCCAGCCATGCTAGCCAACGCTCTGACCTTGCCAGAATCATCCTACAAGGAGATTTTAAAAATTCAGAGCAGTATAGAAAAAGTCACAAAGAATGAGTAAAAAGAAATTAACAAAATGTACTGTTTGCCTATGACCTTGAAACCTTTATATTCTTGTGTGAAAAAAATTTTTATGCTGACACATAACAGCAATAAATAAGGAAAACTAGATGCAAAGTTATTCATTAAATCGTATTAATGCTATCCCTGAATCTTCATTTTTTTATCCTAACCTTCAAAGAGACCTTGAGAATAAATCAAACGCAGATAAACCCTGACTTGGTTTTATTATTCTTGGTTGCTTCAATCTTTTCTCAGCTAAAAATAACTTGGACAGCTCATTAATTACGGGCCTATGTTTTTGCTGTTGATTTAGAAAATCTTAACAGCACTCAGCTTTTCAGTTTCGGATACCCTGACTTGAAGAGCCTACTACTTTAAAAAACAGGATTAGGTGTCCAGGGACAAAGAAATAAAAAGATGGAGTTATTTCTGCAACTTTCCTAATGGCCCCTCCTGACGTTCAGCATTGTGGAACTTAGGATGTGTTCTGGGTTCCTGTGTAGATTCCTGTACATACTTTTCTTACAATAATTCCATCAAAAATATTCAATAAGACACAGATGATTAGTCCTATGTTAAAAAAATAGATTACACACAAAAAAAGAAGATTGTGACCCAATATTCCATGAGTAACAGTTCCTTTCCCCTATGTGACAGGTTTTCTTTACTGGTTAATTTTGAAAGAAAACACAGTAGGCAGATTATGTTGCCTTAGATATTTGCTCTACATTTGCATAATGTCAACTTCTGATAATAGGAGTCATTACTAAACTGACTTCCAGCTTGGCCACTCTTTGTAAGCAAAATCTGTGGCTTTGTTCCACAAAATGTTCCCCAATGAGGCAGGATGCTTGGTTTGGCTTGTAAGCCCAAGCCTGAGAGATACCAAACAGTACTAGAAGTAGAGAACATACAAAGAAATACAGGATTTTCATCTCAAAATATTTGCAAGCTGGTGACAGAAAATAAAAATCATTTGCCATGTAAATGACATAAGTTCTCAACAAACGACTTAGACAATATCAAAGGCAGGGATGAATAATTCAGATAACAGATGTGGTCAAATGTTTCAAATCTGGAAACAGAAAAATTTAATGCTACTACTCTTCGGCAATCATCACTGTGCATGTGTAATATTCACAATGAATTGTGATAAATTTCTAACACTGAAAAGCAAAGTATTTTTATTGACTTATATTGCTCAGTCATTTATTTAGAGTTGGCCTATTTACTACTGAATTCTCATGTTTTGGAAATCCTTGGTTATAATTTTTCTATCTAAGAATAGTACTTTAATTTTCTTTTCCTTGATATATATATATAATTATACATATATATATATAATTTCAGCATAGAATATTCTATACCATAAACCATTCTTTCTTTAACACTTTTGTAATTTTTACCACAACAAAAAATACTTTTTTTTCTCCAGTAAATTAGTTATGTTTTTGTGGTAAGAAAAGAGGGTTTCTTCTAAACCATTAAATCAGTGTTGATATTTTCAATATCAGAGTGATCCGGCAATTTTTAGAACAGTCTGCTAATTTAGCCTAAACTATCTGTAGTGCCAAACTATTTAACCAGAATATTCCTTGCTAAAGATAATGAACAAAAGTTTTTAATAAAAATATTTCAGAAAAAGTCTCTAAATCACCATATTTAGTGTGAAGGAGATCAGGTATGTGGGATAGTGAGCCCTGTAAAGTCACACAAATATTCATGATGAGAGTAAGTGTGAGAAAACTCAGTTTGCCTCATCTCTTACCTAATCCCAAAACGTGTAGCTTTAAGAAGCTTTTTTAGGTTTCAAAGAAGACATGGATACATTCATAGATTTTAACAAAATGGGATTCCACAAGAATGTACTTTAATAAATAGTTCTGTGTTTATATTTTCACAAAATAAAATTGTACTCATGTTTAAAGTTTATTTGTGACTTTCAAATTACCAAACGCTATCAAGTCAAGCAGAATTATACTGGAAAACAACCCGATGTAGAAGAAAATTTATTCTCTTTGTTGATGCTTTTGTCCTTCATGGTTGTACCACAAAAAAGCTGGGCAAGAGAAGAGCTGAGGAACCAAGATGCCCTGTGGCTGAGCTCTGAGGTTTCTACAAGAATGACAGTTATTTGAGAGAAACAAACATCTGTGACATAGTTATCTGAAATAAACTTTCATGTGACTGAAAAGCATCTTCCTCTAAATCCCCTTCCTCCTTCCTTATTTCCATCTCTTCCTCTTCTTGTCTTTCTTTGGGTGTTACTTCAAATATTGCTGATGTGATGAATAAATCATTCATCAAATTAGTATTCCTGTATAAAGTGGAGGGATTTAAACAAAGACTACAGACTACAAATCTAAACTGAAGAAATGCTTTAATCACATGTGGACAGGGAGGGTCCTGTTATCATTTTCTATCTCTTCCACACTGAGAGGGGCTTATTCTTCAGTGTACAGTATCCTTTCTTGAACATATAGATTATTAATTCCATTTGCCAGAACTAACACAAATGGTATTTACTCTTCCCCAAAGAGGAAGTTTAACCACTAATCCTTTTCTTCTCTATGGTTTACCCAAAGCTCAGGTTATCCCAATTTAATATAAACATCCCACTGGATAAATAATCTGAATTTGCTCTCATGCACTGTGAATGTTGATTCTGCCAGGCATCTGTCACCCTTGTGTAACTGAATGGCAGGTTGCTTTTGAAAAGTCAACACTCCCTCACCTTTATGTGCTCCAGGCACTGACTGCAGTGTTAACTGCATTTTTGGCAAGAAACTACATTTAATTTGGCTCATGTTTCTTCTCTCATTATCAACGTTATTTAGAGAATATGTGTGAAAAATGATTTATTTATTTCTAACTGGAAAGTTACCAGGACGCTGTAGTTAAACCCTTGTGTGATGACTAAAAAACAGAATGTAAACTCTGTTTGTACCGGGTCACAATATGTTGTTAAAATATTGAATGCAACTGAAGAGACTGAATATTGATCATAATTATAAATAGACTCCTTCCGAAATAGGAACTTCTCCCACACCCCTCTCCTTTCCTGTCTTGACACATTCTACATGTCACAGTCAAGAAGGTCAGGTACTTTTGAAAGATTTCCCAGTACATTGCTTCATAATTAATTCATATTCCAAATACTAGGGGAAAACAAAATACTTTGAGCAACCACTATGTTCTAAATATCCTGAGGATTCCAAATGTCATTGAGTACTTAGACAACAATTAGATCACAAGTCTAGGTAAATCTCTAGAAAACAGGATGAAAAGAGACTGTGTATTCAGTGTTCTGCTTCCCTGGAGATGCCACATATAATTTATGTGTCTTGACCTCTATCTATACTAGCATATCAATTGTTGTGTCTAGAGGGAAAGTCTCTTGTATTTCAAGTTTTGATTATTCTACTGAGCTATATTTGAAATTTGATAGATCAAATTATGCTTTTAAAATCTAAAGATGAACTATCAATTCTTCTGTCAAATTATACTCTATTTGAGCTGAAAAAAGATCATATTAGCTGAGCTGACTGATATAATTGTAAATGATTTCAGAAAAGAAATGCTAAATAAAAACTAAATCATCATTATCACACACTAAAGATATCTCTCAGACAGATAATCATGGGGCTAGCATAAAATCATACTGCCATCCGGTTCTCAGAAAGCTCTAGAGATATTTCAGAATCCTCTTTTGCAATTTGTTCAGATGGACATAGCCCCTTCTAGGAAATTACCTATAATTTCTTTTAATTAAAGAACAGCAAGGAGAAATGCACGATTATTTCAGAAAGGGATACATTATGAAGATACCACAAACAACTATGCAGCACAGCTAATCTTTGCTATACGTGGTCTTCTTTCTAGCCCATCCGCTCAAGATCCATCACCTAAATGCAAGCTGCTTCATTAGAAAACACAAGGTTTTAAAGTCATATAATCAGTTTTAAATTGAACATTCAGACTCTGGTTCTTTAGGAACTGTGATCATAGAGTCTTGATTTCTTCTTCTGTGTTCCTCATGTATGACGGTAGTACAAATTCTGAAAACTGCTGTTAACATCCTGGAAAGAAACAAAAACATGTAGAAAAACATCTGTGAGCAAACACTACTTATGGTAATGAGATATTTCCGTCTAAATTCAAATTCAAAATATAGCAAACCAGGGCCATCATTATCTAATATAAAAATTTTAAGCCATGTCTTCATTCAAATTCCTGACTATATCTTCTATTCACAGTAATTAACTCTCAGTATTTTCACTATGCATTAATTTTAATCATCCTTCTCTGTGAGATGTACCACCAAGTCAATGAAACATCTGCTTTGATGAATAATCTCAATACTAATACTTATTTAATCATTTCTCATATCAAAAAATAAATCAGTGCCAGAAACTCAGGCAGCCAGTCATGGATCCTGCTCCAGACACAAACGCCTGCACGCCTTTCTGCAGAAACACCAATCCCAACGGTTCTATGACAAGCAATCCATTTTTTTCTTTATACTTTTGCGATGTGCCCATTCATCTCTAAACAACATAATTTCATTTGCTACCTCTTTGATCAGAATATAAATAGCATAAAACCTTCATCTTATGGTTTTCTCTTCTAATTAGAAATTAGAAAAGCACTTTTTTTTTCCTTTTTAAAGATTAGAACAGTTACAGGCTGTTTTGAAAACCAAGTTTAGAACATGTGTGCCCAACATCCAGATTAAAATAACAGCTTACTAGTCATTTGATCATAGGAACAATTGTCTGCTTGTTTTAATCACTGAATAATTTAATTTTGCTTTGATTTTTTTTTACTCTAACTACAGTGCTCATTGTATTTGTGTGGTCCTTGTTCATTTAGGTTCACGGTATGTCCATACCATTTTTCATCTTTCTTCTCAGATCTTCTATGGGTTTTCATTGACTTTCTGCAAGAGGTCCATGGTAGCATTGTTTTGTCTTGCCTTTAAATCCACACACTTCTCAGTAACAAAGCTCTGTCCTTGCCTTCCAGTAATAATGGCCTGTCATTGTCATTTTACAATTGCTGCAGAAAGGTCACCTTCTATCTACCATTCACAGGTTTGTGAGAAAAATATTTTGTCTTTGGTTAATTTTGATAACATTGGGTAGATAATGTGTTTCAAAGTTTCACTAAGATGTGTTTTAGATGTAGATAATTTTGTAATTTTGAAAAAGACATGATAAGCTTTCCAAATTGGTGATTTTGTAATTATGGAAAAAATGTTTACTTATTTTCTCCTCCAAATTTGATTCTATCTCATGCTTTCCCTCAGATTTGAGTACAATATATAAGATCTCATTTTATTTCTCATATGATCTTTAAAATTACACAACGCTGAGAATACCATAATGTGCCCCATTCTAAATACTATCTCACCTGCCTTCTGTCCTATTCCTTTCTGCAATTCTAATTTGATAATGCTGTACTTAGGATTTTGATAGAGTTATAGAATATTTGATATCTAAAATTTTATCTTTCCAAATTTACAATAGGTCAATTTATTGTCACAGACCCATACTTCCCGCACTCTGGAGATGGTGGCAAGAGGAACACAACTCCAAAGCCTTCAAAGTCTCGGCTACACAGGGTGTTGTGAGGTAAGAATGAACGAGATGAGACCTTTTCTTAGATAACTAAATAAATTAAAATAAATAACAATCTGCTAAGCTACAATTAGCATTCTCCAATTAATTTTTTTTTGTTTTCTTGGCATTTTGAGACATGGTCTCCATGTAGCCTCAGCTGGCCTGGAACTCACTATGTAAATCAGGTTGACCTAGAACTCAGAGATATCTGCCTGCCTCTGCCTCCCAAGTGCTGGGATAAAAGACATGTGCCACCATGCCTGGTCCAGTTTTTTTTTTTTTTTAAATAATGTTTAATATTTCCAAGCATACTGTAATTTCTTTACAGTTGTAATCCTGGATATTTTATAATGTGTCTCTGATAATTATCAGCTGTCTTATTTGTCTGGGTCAGTTTCTGCTATTTTTGGTATATTTAATTTTCTTTGAAAACTTAGATCATTCTTCATAGGTTCTTATATTAAAAAATTATTATAGATTCTTGGAGATGTAGAACAGAGATGGCGTTTGTTAGGAAGTTGTAGTGTTTGTCAGTACTGTGGGGGTTATGAGTGAGAGCCATTAGAAATCTAGGCTATGTAAGGTTTCATACATTACACAGGTCAAATGATGGAGGCATTCATCTGCATAAACTGCGACAGTCTCTTTTTTTCCTTGTCTTATTTTTCTTGATTTTTTTTTCCAGTAGCAGGTCAAGTGATGGAGGCAATCATCTGCAAAAACTTGCTGCACATTCTCTGTTTTTTCTTCTCTTATTTTTCTGGATTTTTTTCCAGTAGCAAAGAGCCTTTCTACGTCACAGGTAAGGACAGTGCACTGGGGAGAAAAGCTATAACAGATCACTTCGTCTTCTGTTCATCTTTCTTGTCTTCAGAGACATATCACTGAAGTTCTTTTGTCTAAACAGTGATATTATTATGTAGAAAGTAAGAACTAGTTGTTCTAATGGAGATTTACTCCTCTGGATTTCCCTTCGATCTCATGTAACCTTTTATCTTGTTAGAGTGTCAGTCTGTGTGAGGGAGGGACTCATATGTACGTGTTATATAATACCTGTCTTCATGTGAATATATTAATCCTATCATACAAACACATATTTAACTATTATTTCCAAAGTGCGTGGAGTTTTACCGTGTGTGTACATGGGATGGATATATGTAAATATATTTGTATATATGAATTTGGGTGTGTATCTGTGACAGTGCCTTTGTGGAAGTCCAAGGGCAATATTAACTGTTAGTTCTTTCCCTTCACTTTGTTTGAGATAGGGTCTCTGTTGTTTTCTGCTGTATACACAAAGGAGCTGGCTCAGTAGCTTCTAGGTATTCTCCTGTCTCTGCCTCCCATCTCTGGACAGGAGCACTGGGATTATGGGTATTCACACTGTGCATCCGAATTTTATGTAGGTATTGGGATTTGAACTTGGGTCCTTATACTACTAGTGCACTGATTTTTTTACTTACCGAGTCATCTCCCCATTCTTAACTGAAGTTTTTGAAAAGTTATTTCATATAACATTTGTTTGTTTACAGTGAATATTGAATCATTTCCCCAGTTCTACCTAGAGTTTTAAAAATATATTTTATATAACATTTGTTTTGACTAAATATTGCTGTGAGTTGAATTGCATTCCCTCAAATGTTGTATGTTGTTCATCTCCTAACCTGTCAGAGCTTAAGAATGTGACTTTGTTTGAAAATAGAGTTTTTGCAGCTTGCAATGAGGTCACAGCAGAATACAGCTAGACTTTGCCCCAATATATCTGTGTTTTTATAATGTAAGTACAAATGTTATACAGGGAGAATCTTGCAGGAATATGAGGAGACTAAGGAAAAACTTAACCACTAAACAGAAGCCCTTTCCCCTGAGCTACTAGAAGTTAGGATCTAGGCCTGGGACAAAGTTTCTTCACGGACTTCAATAGCACTCGTTCTGGAAAGGATCTTGACATCAAATTTGTAACCTCCAGTCTTTGAGATAATAAATTTTTGCTGTTCATACTAATCCTGTCATTTAGTTTTGGCCTCCCCAGAAAACTACTAGCGTTGGGTAGGTTTAAGTAGTGATGTCAAGAACTTAAAAACTATAAGCCTCAAAATACTTTCTGTTTTGAAAATAGTTCTGTGATGTGTGTGTGCATGTGCGTGTGCATGTATGTGTGTGTGCACATATGTTTGTGTGTGTATGTTTTGCAAAGAACAAAATCTATCTATCTATTATCTACCTGTCATCTAACATTTTTCACCTTCCTTTTCTGCTGCACTGGTTACTCTTCTCATTGCTGTTGCCAAATAGCTACAAGAAGCAACTTAAAGGAGGACTTTATTTGGCTCACAGTTCAGGATGTACCCATGACTGGGTGAAGGCACAGAATCAGGAACAGCTCTTTTTTGGCGGGACAGAGCATGAGAAGATTTATTCATGTGTTTGTGGATCAGGAAGCAGAAGAAGGCAAATGCTAATGAAGTTAGAGTTGATAGGACTAGAGCCTGGGTGCTGGCAGTCTTTGCAAGGTAGGCTTGGCCATCCATACTCAATTGACTAATTAAAGGGACAGACTAAAGGTGAAGAGAAAGGAGATTTATTCAGTATGGCCACACTGGGAAGAAGAGCAAGGTTGTCTAATGAACTTGCACATCTCACATCCCACATTCTCTGTGGTCATAACATTAAATTTAGCCTTAAAAACAGGACACGATGTCTCCATGGCCAAGCAATTCAGGTCAGTGTGGTCTCACCCATCATCACTGTCTTAACTCCAGTCTAAGAAGTTCATGAAACATCTATTAAGAAGCGGTGTTGTTAGTGCATAGCCATTGCCTTGATCTAGTTTGTTAAGTATTATAATTTCTGAAAACCACAATAAACTCAACACCAGCCAGGGTGGTTATTCAGGAGACAAAATGCTTGTGTCCTAAGCATGCGGAGCTGAGTTCAGATCCCCAGAAAAACATGAAAAGATGAGAACAGCAGCATATGCTTGGAATTACAGTCACGGAGAGGCAGAAAGAGGCAGGGAACTTACTAACTTGCCAGCCTAGACAAAGTAGTGAGCTCCCCACACCAACCTGTCTTCCCCATGCACACATGTACACAAACATGTAGACACATACTAGGTACACACACAATAAATGAATAAATAAACAAATTAGTTAAGACAATATTAATGATGGATGGAAAGACTGTAAATGTATAGGACAAACTATCAATAATCTACCTATATCACTTAGGTAGGTAAATAAAATAACATAATGAGATCAATATTATAAGTTTTGAAGGAATTCATCATATAGTTACAAGAACAGACTCTTTATTATTTATTTTTAAAATAATGAGTTCTCTCATAGATTCCCTAAGCTCCCATTTGGTACATTCCACTGCATAAATAGGTTCCACCCAACTCTCTGCATCTCCTTGAGAGACTGGGTACAGACGTCCAGCTGGGCAACATGAACGTATTCCTATTGCTCTTGCTATGAGGGATGCCACAGGACAACCCCTCAAAAAATTCTACTTAGAGCTGGTCCAGGTAATATTCAAACTGATGAATGATTGTAACTCATGTGTCTTTTATCTCTAGCTATATTTTATAACTTTATTCATGATATGTATTGACAATAAAATTGATTGAAACCTGAAGGTCCTCCTCATAATGCTGTCTTTTGTGGTGTAACATCCTGTATATTTCATTTCTTGCATAATACAATATTTATTAATTTTATGAATTATTATTTACTTAATTTTACACTGCTAAGGTTAAGTTCAGGGCCTTGGATATGCTATAGACAGGCTCTACCACCAAGCCATGTACTCTACAACACTTTTATTTTCTATTATCATAATGGATTCTTTATTGTATTCTATGTGTTTATCATATCATGCATTATCTCATTATCATAGATTAAAAATTAATGAATGCTACACCATCTATATCTTAACAACTTATGTTTCTCTTGATTGTTCAAATGTCTGAATTTGTCATGTGTAGTTTTAATACTACCTGTGATCTTATTTTGATTACTTTTTCATGTTTGTTGATAAGTTTCTCTAACTCAGAGAATTCCCAAACAAAGTATTCTTTCAAGTGTTTCTTTTAATATGACTGGAACAGCAATATTCCTACCATATTATAGACCTGGTTATGAATTGAATGCTTGTATTGTGTCAATTATGTGTTGAATGCATAATTTAGAGTAGTATTCCCCAATATGATGGTATTAGAGATGGCACATTTGAGGAGAAATCAATGTTAGAGGAGATTGTGAAGACAGAGTCTTCATGATGAACTCACAAAGAAGTTACAAGCAAACAAGGAGGTGACAGCTGTCTAGCACCAAGAGACGAACCCTCAGAATAATGGCCTAGAACGCTGAGACTTCTCATCTGCTATAGCTGCACAAAATCAATCTGTATTTTTAAGCCACTTTATCGGCCAATGGTATTTTCTGTGGCAGTCTGTGGGTCTATTTTCATTGCCTCCTGTTTTTATGAATTTTTTTTCTGTTTTTAAGGAAAGATAATACTCAGAAATATTATTTCTTTATCTTATTGGAATAGTGGCATGCTTATCCTTACACAATTCAATCAGATCCTGGACAGCTCACTTGCAGAAGTCAAAAGGCAGTTTACAGGCAACCAAATGGTTTGTGATTCAGTTCATTGGAGAAAGACTTGCACAGTCAGCATTTCATATGACTAATGTAATCTAAGAGATAGTTTGGGGCAAGTAATCAATTAATAATGTGTTTCTTATGTGGTGAGACCTTAGAGCTCAGATCTGTTAAATATAATTGCATATTTATCGAAGATATCTCCTCATTCTAGATGGACTTTTTGTTAATTTGGAAGAGAAATAGCATGGCCAAGGTCACGGATTTCATCTCACAGATTTCAGCACTGGGGAGTGGCTTGAATGCTAAATGGCTTGTTCACTTAAGGTATCTGTCAGTTCAAATTCAGGCCACTTTCCAAGCCTCTGATCATGCTGGCCCAAGTGTATTCATGAGTTGATTTCCCACCTATTTTAGAAGTTCCTGGGACAATGTCCATCTAATTCCATTTCTTTTGGGGAACTATTTTCAGTGTTTGTTTAATTATTTCTCTATAGTTACCATTATTTAGATTTCCCCTGAGTTTCACAAAAATTTCTTAATTTCCTTTGAACTCTCAAAAATTCCATGGGCCCAATGAATGAAGCCCAATACAAAATAATAAACTCATCTGAACATTATGAGGGGCCAGAGACGGGACTCAGTCAGTACAGTGCTTGCCTAACAGGAACAGGATCCTGGTTTGAGCCCCCAGCACTGCATAAAATGGGTTTGGTGGTACAGGAAGGAAGGTGGAAGCAGGAAAATCAGAAGTTCAAGGTCATTCTTTGGAAGTAGGGGCTATTTGAGGGTTTTGGACAATTTATTTTGATTTTGATTTTGTAGTTCTCATATATGATCTTCATAGATAACAATGTCACATCTCAGTGTTAAAAGGCTGGGCATGCCTGTCAGTCTATATTTAAATCCACCCAGGTCTACTAAATAGGTTGAACTTCCATTTCCCCTTTAGCCCTGTTGGTTTGATGATGATGATGATGATGATGATGATTAATGGTGGTGTCATTATTGTTATATAAAGAAGATTCATTTAGAAACAAAACAAGAGCATGTCCAAGCTTTCTTAGGCTTGTGGAGTTGAACATGATATTACTGTGTCATGAATAAAACAAAGAAACAGTGAAGCAGCTCAATTTATTCTGCACATATTTTCTTCTTTTGAGAAGGCATTTGTGTGATTCAGGGCAACTGTGTTAACCCAGCGTTGTTCAAGTATGAAAGACTGGCATGTTGACACACTGTGTGATGAAAAGTCAAGTTGGAGCAATGGCACATTTGGGTAGCCATGTGCTGACATCTTTAGGTCTGTTACTTTAGTTAGGTTAGAAATAGCAGTTTATGCAAAATACTTTGCAGTTCAAGTTCAAGCAGACTGTTTTGTACCCTCAAACCAAGCAGGAAGTGTGTCACTTATTTTCCTTGGGTTATGAATCAAACCAATGGGTCGGGTGACAGTCATGCACTTTGCTTAAGAGTCGGTAATGAGGCCAATGGTATAGCTCAGTGACAGAACATTTGCCTATCAAATGCCCTGGGGTGGATTCACAGTAGAGAGAGGAAGGGGCTGAGAATGGGAGAGGGACACAGAGTGGACGGGTGATGAGGTGGTGGCAAGTCACCTCAGCTGCCAACCTGCAGTCATCTCTGGGCACCGTTAGGTACACTGAGGTTGGAAGGCCTACCCACTACGGGTGACTGCATTCCCTGGACTGAAATCCTGGCCCCTGTAAGACGAAAGTGAGCTGAGAGCAAGCAGTCCTCATTCTCTGTTTCTTGACTGTGGAGGCAACATGGCCGTCTCCTGCGGTCAGGAGTCCCTCATCATGGCAGACTGTGTTTCAAACTGTGAATCAAAACAAATCATTTCCTTCTTAAGTTACATTTGTTAGGGAATTTAATTACAGAAAAAGTAATTAAGAAACAAGAAGGAAGCTGGGGAGGAGAAGGAAAAGAGGATACTATGTGTTGATGTCTGTGGTAAAAGTTGGCATTTGTGGGGTCCATGAGTCTTATTGACTGAACATGTTTAATATTTTTGATTACTGTAAACTTTCTAATGTTTTTCCTCTTTGGGTTTTTGCTTCTATCCACACAGGATAACTAAACTTTCCAAACCTATTCACAGGTAAGCAAAAGTGTATGAAAAGATGTAGGTAATTAAATGTTAGCAATTTTGCAACTGGTGGGTCAGCGCATTTACCAATGTGCGGACCGTATTCACCTTCCGTTCTCTCTGTTGTATTCACCCTGGATCCAGACTCAGACAGCAATATCCTAAGATGAGTCTCATTTCATCTGGGAATCACCCCAGAGAGAAAATTTCCTTTAGAGGGTTGGACTACACACATAGGATTTTATACAGTCTTTCTTGTTTAGTTATTGACATTTAGACTTACATTTTATACTGTCCTGCTTTAACAGTTGATACATAGTACCAATTTTAATCAACATTGCTTGCCAACCATATCCTCGGTGGAAAACAATGTATCTACACAGGTAAATTTTTAATCATTTGTGTTTCTGCTTCTGACTGTCCCCATCCATTGTCTTTAAGTGATTAACAGAAAAGCCATCCTTCATGTAATTTCTGATCTGATTCAACAAATTCTATGTCACATCTTAAAGATATATTCAACACTGTTTCTTTGCTTATAAAGTTGCTATGGATCTCATGGTGAATGAATCTTTTTAAGAGGCTGTGAGATTTCATCTTGTGGAAGTAGAGTCTGAATTAAAGAAAAAAAAAAAAGATCCACGACAAACATAACAAATCATAGAGGAAGATGAATAACATGTAAAGAATAAGTAATAATGACCTGGTCCAGGAAAATGACTTAACTCAAAGTTTCTTTTCCTTCAATATAATAAAGAAGTACTTTTGGATTTCCAGTTAGGAACCAGGTAACACATTACTGGAACTCTTTGTGGCTCTCTTTTGTCCACAACACAGTTTTCATTGCTATATGAGTTTAAGGATAAAGTCACAGTCTGCTTAGTTTGAGAAATAACAGGGACAATGCTGCTTTAAAGAAAAAAGATACTTTAGGGGAGTGAGAGTTCAACTATATAAAATTATTTTTAGATTTGACCCAGAATATTGTCTGTAAAAATAAAATAAAATATCTCAACTCCTTCTGAAAAACAAAAGGGTGAAATGCCCAGTGAAAGAGCAAGAGCACCGTCTGTGTGATGGATGTGGTTTGTTTTTGTTTTACTTTTAATGGCCAAGGCCTTGGAACCACTGGGCAGAAAAGAAACGGGAAATAAGGGTTTATAAATGTGTTTTTTTGCCTTCAGAAGGAAATAGAGTAATCTAACTATTATTCACCAAACAGTCAAAAGCAGTTTTACCACTGATGGGGAATTTTCAGCATATGGTTAAAACTTTACGAGGAATTTATTGCATCAGTTTCACAAATCAGGTGAAGAGTTGCCAGCATTCACATGGGCTATTTTAATCCTTTACAGACATCTTGTCCCTTAGGTACTCTTTCATTTTAGCAGTTGAGAAATGGCTGCCTGTTTTCTAAATATGTTTCTATAATGAGGAAGGATCATATCTTCTCAACATGTATCTGATGCAAAACTTTCCATTATCAAGTTTTGTCCTCAATCTTGGGTTCTTTTTCCTTCTCAGAATTTTGAAAACAATGAACAGGACAGTACCAACTGAGAAGTAAGAGAGACTTTTATCTTGGCCAAAAAGAGTGAAAGTGGGAAGTAACTCAGAAATCAACTCATCAACCTTTTGGATATATATATATATATATGTATATATATATATATACATATATATATATATATATGTTTATCCTTATCTTTAAAAAGTGGGGTATTGGGGATATTTTTATAAGAGGAAAGAGTATGCATGTCTTTCTGCAAATTCAGGCTGTACCCTGCTCTTTTTATGATGCTTTCTACTCTTTGTCAGCTGTTATGATGCTAGAGTATGTCACTTAGCCTTCAAGTGAGATTATATTCAAGTTAGAGGCCCCCTTATCGAAAGTTCTCTGGCAGCCACCTCACACCCAACCTGCATCAGCAGGGCCATCGAAGAGGAACTGGGACTTCTGTCCTATGGGCATCCTGTCCTCAATGATAAGATTACGGGGAAAGAAATTTGACTGGCTCGCTTATGCAGAACTCCGTGTAACATTTCCTCTGAATCTCATTTCTTTCTTTGACATTTATATTAACTTTTTAAAGAGAAGCAAATAATATCCCAATTAACTCCAGACAAAAATACCATTATCTAGTATGGCTCCTAGTCTAGGACTAGGCCATCTTATGTCAGGTCTTTCTCTTGTCTAAAGGCTGAAGTTTTAAAAGGAAATACTAAATTACATAAGCACAATCTTTATGCAAAGTTGTCTCCTATGAAGAAAACAGATAATAGAAATTGATGGACCTGAATTTAGGGTTTATTTTTACAAAGTAGAAAATATCACCTTTTCTATAGGATTTAGCAGCAAAAGCCACAGTGCATGGGGATTTGGGACAAGGTCTTTCTCATGCTAGAATATTAGCAGACTTCTTTGTGTGCTCTGCTGCCTGGGATGAATGTGACCCCATCTGTTGCAAGTTGCCTAATAGAGAAAAGAAATGACTATTTATACTATGAAATATCAGGATATAATATTTTTAATATGCAAATATCAGATATAGACATTAAAGCCTGAAATTACTGAATTTGGCTTGGGGTGAACTTGGTGTGTTCAACATCCTTACATCTAGCAGAAGAAAAGAATGCACAAAGCATCAGAAGACCACTTCTGTTTGAGATAACATAGTCTACTACCAACTTAAGGCATTTATTCTTTTTTCTTCCAAAACATTTACTTATCACATTTAAAATACAGATTCAAACACTAAGACCCAGATACAGGAAAAACAAAAAACATAAATATCTAAATATATACCTTATTTAGCTTTATGCACACCGATTTATACATTCTAATTTATCCATCCATGCTATTTCTTGAGTGAAAAATCAGTGTATTTCTAAACTAAAAAATCTGGTCATCAGTACAACTGCAAATATAATTTATTTTCAGTTTATTACTTGAAGAAACACAAACATTTATGAGAATAGAAAAATTACCAAGCAAAAACTCAGCTTGTTTGTAAGACTTCTTAAAACATGTCCTCTAGGAATAATATCTTGAATGGTAGAGATATTTTATATTACTTATTTATTTTTAAAGATTTACTGATTTATACTTAGTTACGTGTATGGATCTGTGTGACTTAGCATGCACCATGTGTATGCAAGAGCCCATGGAGTTCAGAAGGTGGAACCTGATCCTCTGGACATAGATTTATAGGAAATTATGAGCCAACGTTTGGGTGATAGGAAAGAAAGTGGGTTTTTCCACAAGAAGAGAAAGTGCTCTTTACCCACTGGGCAATCGCTCAGCCCAGAGATATTTATTTGGATAATTGTATGCAAGAATGCGTTTTTGTTTGTTATTTTGTTTCAAATGAAAATAAATCACAGTATTTACAGATCACATTTTCTGAGGAATTGAAAAGAATTGTTAGGGCGAGAGAGAGTTATAGCTGCTAACTGTTCACTAATGAAGTATCTGACTTTCAACACTAAACAGATTAATCCAACCACTGTGAAAGAGTATAGTCCAGGAAAGGCATAACTTCTAGCTTGCCAGATCTGTAAACAACCACATGACTAGATAATCCTGAAACTAAAATCTAAAAGCATCTTTATTCTGTGATGTTGTTTATCTCCTTGAAGCAGTTTTTTTAATTTTTTATTGATTTTTTTGCAGTTTTCATACAGTACAATTTGATGGAATTTAGATCACCTCCCATACCCACACACTTCCCCTTACTGCTCACCCTGCTTAATGTGCACACACACACACACACACACACACACACACACACATATGGCCTATGGAGTCTAATTTGTGTCCCCAAATGTCCTTCAGTGTGGGTACACACACACACACACACACACACACACACACACACACATATATATTACATATATATATATATATATATATATATATAATAAAGCCTATAGATTCTAATTTGTGTCTCTAAATATCCTTCAGTGTGGGTCCATTCACTGGAGCCTAATTAACTGACCAAGAGCCTCATCCTCGAAAGAGACTGTCTCTTGCCAACAGTCATCAGTTGCCAAAAGTTCCTTAGGCTGGATTGACTTTTCTTATCCATTCCCCATGCCTACACACTGAGATTTTTGTCTGGTTTGGGTTTGCATGGGACTTGTGCATGCTGTCACCATAGCTATGAATTCATATGAAGAACTGCCCAGCTGTCTAGAAAACTGTATTTCCTTATTGCTGTCCAATACCTCTGGCTCTTATAATATTTCTGCTTCCACATCTGCAGTGATCCCTGAGCCTTGGGAGGCAGAACTTTGAGATAGGTGGTCTATTCATGGACTCTATGTTCTCTTATTCTCTGCACATTGGTCAGTTGTGGGTTTCTGTTTTAACTGCCATCCACTGAATAAAGAAACTTCTCTGGTGAGGGAGAGAGATGCATTAATATATGAATATATCAAAAAAGCCATTTAGAGTCAGTTTAATACTATATTTAGTAAAAAACTAGCATTGGGCAATTCCCTATGTCCTGTGACCTGTAAAGCCTCAGGTTCTTAAGCGTCGTATCAGTTTCAGTTATGGGCTCCATACTGTGAAGGAGACATTAGATTCAAGTAGAGAGTGATTGGTTACTCCCATAATATTCATGCCACAATTGCACTGATTGGAAAATTCTTGTAGTTCACAGGATTCACAGCTCGGTAAGGTGGTCTTTTTTTTTTCCTTCTGGTAGCATCCCTAGTAACTTGCAGCACTATAAAAGCTAGCCAGTAGAGATGAGGCTCTGAAGTCAGTACCAGGTTGATTTCTCCTTGACTGTTCATGCGTGCACTGTTTTCAGCAATAGAGATTTATTATAATGTTCTGCGAAGTAATCACATAGGGGCAGTGGCCAGTAGTGTTTAAAGACGTATGATTCCATGATCAACAGCTTCACCAGAGAGCCCATTCCTGGCATCGAGGTTTTATTTCATTACCTTATTGTGTCTAGTAGGGACAATGTCTCAATATAAGGAACTCCTTTTAATCTTTCTTTATACTGTATATGCATGTACTTAAAAATTTCTATGGTGGTAGTTTTCAATATGGCTCTTTCTGAAGGTCTTCAGTGTTGGTTAACCTCTCCCCGGCCCACCCGTTCCCCATTCCGTTTAACCTTTCATACTATTATGGTTCCCTTTCCTATTCATATAGCTGCATTCTACCACTCCTCCCAGGAATCCTGTCCCCACCCCATGATAATTTATTAGTTTCATAACTTCTCTGTTGATGATTGTTTCCATTTACATCCATTTACCTGAGAATTTCATAGTTTCATTTTGAATAACTGCATAGTATTCCCTTATGCACCACACCTTCGTTATTCATTCATCAGCTGATGGACTTCTAGGTTGTTTCTGTTTTCTGGGTGTTATGAAAGGGGCAGCAATGGACATAAATGAATAGTTATTTGTGCAGTCAGGTACAGATTATTTGTGGGATATACCTGAGATTGGTAAGGCTAGAGCCTATGGTAGACTGCAAGTCCTTTGAGGTATCTCGACATTGAATTCGTAGCAATACCACCATTTTGCACTCCCATCAGCAGGGATTACAGCTCCCTTTCTCCACATCCTCACCAGCATTTGTCATTCTGTTTTGGATCTTAGCCATTCTTAGTGGGATAAGATGAACTCACATATTAGTTTTAATCTATATTTCCGCAATGACTAAAATCACTGGACATTTTCTAAGTATTTCTTAGCCACTTGAATTTCAACTTTAGAGAAATCCCTGTTCAGCTCCTTTCTCTAATTTTAGTTTTTTGAGACCTTAGTATATATTCTAGATTCTAGCCTTGCATCAAAGGTATAACTGGTAAAGGTTTTTTCTTATTATCTAACTTCCCACTTTACGCACAGAATGGTGCCCTTTACTGCAGAGTTTCTTAGTTTCATGAAGTCCCATTGATCAGTTACTTGGACTTAACACTTGTGCTATGGGATTTCAGTTCAGAAAATTCTCTCATGTGCCTATAAGTTACAAAGTATTCCCTATTTTCTCCTCTATCTGATTCAGGAAAGGGTTTATTTATTTATTTATTTATTTATATTTTGCTGAAAATAATTTCTGTACCTCTGACCTGTATTTCTTCTTCTATGCCTATGATTCACAAGTTTGATATTTACAATGTGTCAAAGTCTTGCATATTCCATTCCTGTCTTATCTTAGACTTGGATGTTTCTTTGTTTGGATGATATAGTTCCCTAAGCTTGTCTTCAAGATCTGGTATTCTATATTCTGCTTCCTCTACTTCATTCTTTTTCTTTCCTCTAAGTTTTTTTATATCAAGTTTTATTGCAGATTGGCTTTTCTTCAGATAGTCTAGCTCTTTGTTTAATTCTAATTTCATGTTTTGAATTATTTCAGTTATTTCATTAGACGGTTTTTCTGCATTTTCACCATCTTTATTTAGATTTTTATTCATATCCTGAGTTCCTTGAAAATATTTTTCTTTGCTGTTTTTAAGTCACTTTCCTGTGCATCCATTTTGCTGTCATTCTCGGAAACATGAGATTGCTAATTTCTGGAGCAGCTGTGTTGCCTTGGTTATTCATGTTGTTTGTGTTTTTTAGATGACATCTATGCATCTGAACTTGGGTGATAGTATCTCTTGTTAGGGGTAGGTGACTGTTTGCTGAATGTTTGTTTATCTTGTTTGTTGTTTTTCCAATTTGTCAGGTTATGTATGGCCCAGCTGAGTAGTGCTTCGTGTTTCTTTTTGATGCCACTTTAGACTGGTGTACATTTAGAGTGAAATAAGTGGTCTTAATTCAGCTAGAGATGGGTACAAAACCTTTGATTTGAGATGCCAGGAGTGACTCCACAGGGTCCTGGACCAACAGAGTGGGACAGAGGCTACTAGGTGAACAGGTTGGCTGATAGGGTAAGGTGACAGCTTACCCATTTGAGCACACAGGGTTCAGATGCCAGGGTGTAGAATGGTATCAGAAATGGGAACTCAGGACCAAAAGTCTGGGGCAAGGAAGGTACCAGAGACAGACTGTGCTGAGAGCTGAGATGTTGGAAGATGACTCATCCTGCCAAGACTGGAAAAGTGTCCAGGTCAAGGATGGGATAAGATCTCTGTGACCCTGGAAAGTCTGTGAGTTAAAATGGCAGGGTACTAAGGGATCTCAGGGATGGAGCTCAGGACTACAAATCTGAGGCAAAGGAGGACTCCCAGAAACCCAGGATGGGCTTACAGCTGAGATGGCAAAGAATGGCACACCCTGGTAAGACTAAATCCCAGATAAAGCCTTATAGAGGTTACACCCATCCATGGGACTCAGAACTGCCGCCAATGTTCCATGCTAGTCTCGTGGATCTTGCTGATTCAGTTTCTTTATTAAGTCTCTGCTAGAAACAGTTCTCTCTGGGCCCATGAATTGGGTATCAAACACGGCTTCCCGCATACCTAGTTCCCTGCCCTTCCTCTGTGGTCTTCCATGGGAACCTCAGTTGGAGATAATCATGTGTCCCTAATTGCTCATATGAGCCAATCCATCAGGGACTGGTTTCCTTCATATTGATTTAGATTGTGAAGTCTCTGGCTCAAAGAGGGATGAGTGGTTATATTGCCATCCTTGGCTCTGCCCCATCAATCCCATCGGTCTGGCTGGCTTCATTTTAGTTGTGTAGCTCACTATAAACCCCACTATCCAGGCAACAGCTACCACACGCACTAGCCCTATGGGGACAGTCCACCATGTCAGAATTTCCTCTGCCCACATTCTTCCCTCACCCAACTTTGCTTCAGTTTTTAGTCTTCTTCTCCATATATGAGATAATACTGTTGCTCCTCCCAAAGTCATCCTTGGTTTGTTGTGTCCCTGTTCAGGCACCCATTGAGATAACTAACTATGAGGGAAGTTGTCCTTGATGTCCAGTTCATGGGCCCAGATGTTTTTACTGGAGACTTAAGAAAGACACTGATTCAGCATTGGTGGCAGTTCTGAGCTCCATTGTTGGGAGTGACCTGGATGAGGCAGGAGAGGTTTGAGCTGATTTAAATGCGTTGGACCAACATATAAACTTGGTTCGAAAGACCCTAATGCAGGAGGGGAAAAGGCAAGAACTACACAAAAAGGTCTCTCCGTGTCTCTCAAGCACAGATGTAGCTGGATCTGCGCAGATCAGGGGCTGCTAGGGACAAGACTGATCAACAACCATATGCTGTACTGGTCTATGGATGGCTTTAAGACCTGACTGCAATTCACCACTGGAGTAAAGGAGACTACAGACCAAGAGGTACAGGTGACTCCAATTGCACCACCCACTCCAGAGGAGGGAGTCTTATGGGATGGGAGCTCCCCCAATCCCTCCTCTGAAGTGGCGGCCACGGTTGCCCATGGGTAAGGTCCATACCGGGCAACTGGAGTCCCATGTTGAATTAAGGATTTATTGGTCCCATTAATTACAAAACACATGGGCTCTAGTGGACACTGGAGCAGAGTGCACATTGATTCATGGCAACTCTTCAAAACACCAGGACTTATGGATGACAGTGGACTGGTATGGAGATAAGACTATACAGGTTAAGCATACTAGACTTACTCTAGGGGTGGGCGATTATCCCCACCCCAGGAGTACACAATGTGCATCTCTCCCATGCAAGAGAACATCTTGGGGGTGGATGCCCTGCTGGGACACACCCTACATACCACCATTGGGAAGTTCCGGCTGAGGGTGAGCACAGTAAAAGCAATTACTCAGGGGTAGGCAAGATGGGAACCAGTCAAATTACCCACTCTGTGATGTGTGGTGAATGTCAAACAGCAAGTACAGGCTTCCTGGGGATTGAGAAGAAATTACAGAAACCATCCAGGAGCTGGACAGGGTAGAGATTACCTACCCTGCCCCAAAGCCCTTTCAATGGCCCTGTAAGACCTATCTGGAAGTCAGATGGCTCCCATCCATGCAACTCTGCCCAACGTTGCATGTCTAACCAAAGAGCTGGTGCACGAAATGGGGTCTTTCCATGCAGTGGTGGACCTTGCTAACATGTTCCTTACTATTCCATAGCAGCTGAATCCAATTTGCATTCACATGGAGTAGAGGACAATGGACCTTCAGAGTCTTTCCCCAGGGTTATCTCTACAGCCCACTGTTTACCATGGGATAGTGGCCTGGCACCTGGTCCTATTGCCCTGCCTTCCCTCTGTGAGGAGATTCCATTATATAGATGATATAGTGTTGACTTCTGGGTGCCTTACAGATTTGGAAGCCCATTTGGGGGACACGCAAGTGTATCTGAAGAGGTGAGGATGGGAAATCAACCCTTCACAAGGTACACGGGCCTGGAGCAGGGGTAAAGTTTTTAGAATCTTATGGTCAGGAAGGACTCTCATAGCACCCAGTACGGCAGTTGAAAATTTTACAACAACCTATACCAATAAATGCAAAGTAGTTACAGATATTTGGGGCCTTCTAGGATATTGGCGAGTTTCTATAGCTTACCTTGCTCAGGTCACCCATCCCCTGTAAAATCTAGTACAAAGAGGTGCTACATGAGATTGGGCTGCAAAGGCCCAAGAAGCCTTTAAAGCAGATCAAACAATCCTGATTGGATTCTGGCCCTAGTCATGGAAGAGTGCAGAGTGCCAGCACATAGCCCTTAAATCAGCAACTGCTAGAAGCGTACAGATCATTGCAGCAGGTGAAATACATTACAGTCCCTCCATTACTATAAAAACCGCATATCCTATAAGGCATGGGTGGAAGGTCTGCTAGCCAAACTGCTGTCTGGGGTGGCACAAAATCAAATGGTGCACAGGTGATATGCTTATTTACAGCAGCAAGGGGTGGTGTCAGCAAGCCTGGTCATCAATGCCATGCGGGCAGCGCTGGGCGCAGTGTCATTTCAAGGCACCAAACCCCTCCCCCCACCTACTATAGTCGACCCTCCAGCAAGACCAGACTGAAGGGAGTCCCCCGATTCCTGCTGATGCCTGCTATACTGACGGTACCAGCAGGGGAGCCAAACAAGAATGGGTGGCTGTGGCAGTACAGATGAACACTGACACTATGTGGCTGGACAAGGGAGAAGGGGAGAGCAGACAGTGGGCGGAGTTAAGAGCAGTGTGGATAGTAATGACGCAAGAGCCCTGACCAGTAACCATCTGTACTGACAGATGGGCGGTGTTCAAAGGCCTAACTTTATGGATGGCCCATGGGAGAAGGAGAACTGGCACGTGTTGCGACGGCCGCTATGGGGACAACAAACGTGGAAGGAAATATATAGTAAGACTCAACAAGAGTCAACCACTCTGGTGGTTTATCATATGGCAGCCCAACTCCTGGTGAGTCCCCCAGGGAATCAGAAAGCTGACATTCTTACTCAGGTAAGGGTTATCTGCCCCAGGTACCCTTAGAAGCAGTTCCCTGGATTCATATCATGTCTGACCACGGGGGCGGGGGGGGGGCAGCACAGGATGGAAAATAGCCAGAGCTGCTGGCATTCCTATAAACTATTCTGACATTTTGCAAGCAGTCCACTCCTGTAAGGCTTATTGCCAGCTAAGGCCTCAGAGGATGGATGCCATGAAGAGACATGTGCATAAGTCTGTCTCCCCCATAAAAAAAAGACTGGCAAATAGATTATACAGGGCCCCTGCCAGTCAGTGAAGGATGCACATATGCCACTTGTGTGGACACTGCCACAGGCCTTACATAGGCCTTTCTATGCAAGAGAGCAATGGATTAAGGCTACTATTTAGGGCCTGACCCAGCTCAGTGTCATGTATGGGTGCCCATGGAGGACTGATAGTGACAGGCACTGACTTTACGAGTACAGATGTACAAGCCTGGGCCAAGAATAACCAGATTCAATGGTATTTCCAATTTCCCTATTATTTTACAGGGGCAAGGTTAATTGAAAGAAAAAATGAGTAACTAAAGGAACAGTTAAGAGCTTTAAACACAGAAAGAACACTATGTGGATGGAAGAGAGAAGCCATACGGCCATTAAATGAAAATCTCAGCATGAAGAGTGGGTTCCCCCCATGAGCTGTTTGCCAGGGAAGCCCTGGAGGCCCCCCCAAACCATGAAGGCTGTTGCCAATAATATCGGTTGCACACCAGAAGCAGACACTAAGACGCTATTGCTTAAGACATTGCATGATGTAAGTGCAAGAGAGGGAGAAATCAGGCTGAGACTAAGCTGGAAACTCCCTGTCACCAGTTGGATGGCCTTCATCGTGCAAGAAGGTGCTATGCAGATGGCTGGGGGAATTGTCCTCCACAGCTCTGTTCAATGACAGATCCCAGGTGATACAGTATCGACATCTTAAGACATTCCTGCTGGTGCAATAATGACTTCTCTCCTGTATGTACAAGTTGCAAATTTCCCATTGGACTTAAAGCCCGCTCCCAGGGAGGGAACACTCACCTGGTACTGTAAGCCAGGTTGACCTCCAGTGGTGAAGGAAGTTATAAACCCTAGTGGGGTTTGTTGGATGTGATGCACCTATTAAGGTACTATCCAAGTATTTGTGTTTAAACCCACACTTTAGGTTATTATAGCAATCAGTATTTGTGTGGTTTATGTGGATGTTACTATTTTCCCATTTTCCTATGTTACTATTTTACTATTTGTTGTTTTAATAGTAGGAGGAAGTGGGAGGAATACTGCTAAAAACAAATGACAATGAGACCCAAGAATTTGATACTATGCAGCAATGGGAAGAGGCTCATCTTACACCTATGGTCCCTTTTGAGTTTCAGGAAGATTTTGTAGAAAAGGATGGCATGAAGGACGTTAAGAGCCAGAGAAGGGATTAAAGCGTAGGGTGAATTAATTACCCAAGGGACAAGCCAGATGAACAAACTGTGGACAAACACCTCCCTCTCAGGCCGGGTGGTACTTACCTAGGACTAACTTGCACAAAAAAAAAAAGAGGAACTGGGAAAGTCAGACGCCCCTGTGCCACCCGGCTTATTGGCCTTGGAAGTAAGGGGGCGGGGTAAAGGAACATAAGCTGAGGGTCCCACGAGGTGAGCCCTGTTTCCTTTCTTGTAGCTTTTGGTCTGGCCACCAGGAAGATCCAAGCCTGGATGTGGATTTGCTGGTGTGACTTATGAAGGGGGCAGTTATTTACATTCTTCTGGAAGTAGAACTTTACCCACTGCTTTGTTAATAAGCCTAAGTAAATTAGCTAGAATTTGCCCAAATGTGAGTTGGGGGATATGTGCCTCGTTTGTTGTAGGACTGGGGGAGGAAGGGACTAAACTAAGTGCCTCCGTGGAGGAATTTTAGCTACAATGACTCACCCTGTTAAGACTAAATCCAAGATTCTTAATTTTTAAAAATCATTTATTTGGCCTGCATGTTTGTAAAGACTGTCATGCAGTACCTGTGGAGGACAGAAGAGGGCATCAGGTCCCCTGGAACTGGAGTTATGGACGGTTGTTAACCACCATGCAGATTCTGGGATTCAAATCCAGGTCTTTTGAAGAACAGTCAGTGTTCTTAACCACTGAGCCATCTGTCCAGTCCCTATATCCCAGATTCTTAATCTGTGGGTTACAACCACATCTTGATTAGTTTAACAGAATCTAATGATTTCAAAAAAATGCCACCAGTAAATTTTTTTCTGAATACACTATGACCAAAGTTAATTAAAAAATGAGTACTGAATCTAAGCTGTTCCCGGACATGCTCGTCTGCGCTGTCCTGGGCAACCTCACTTCCACCTTAACTCTAACACCACATACCACCTTACACTGTGTGCCATCATGCCACACAACTCCAAGGAACACTGCCTGAATCACTGCTGCTCAGATTCAAGACTAATCATATGTTATCAATCATAGTGTGTTTATCACATATACAAAGTTTCTGCTCTTATAGCAATAATGCTTTAATTATGAAAAATAAAGATTCACTATTTTCTCCTATCACTCCTCACTATGTAACAAATTGCTATGTCTTTGAATTTGCATTTAGTATAATATTTGATCATAAGAATTACTGATTATTTGCTGACGTGAATTGAATGAAAATTTGTTCATTGAATTGTGGTTTGGGATTCGAGCAGAATTTTCAACAATTTTTAAAATTCTGCCATGTGTAGTACACATTTATAAAAAGTGGTATTATCAGCATAGATTATTATAAAATCAGAACATTGTTCAACTAAAAAGCATTTGAAGATATTTCATGTCCTGTAGTATCAACTATTCAATAAGATTTAATGATTTAGGTAGAAATAAACACATACATCCCTCTCCCTAGTAGAAAATTTGCTTTTATCTTTAATAAGTGTAAAATTATATATAAACATATTTAGACATGAATATACATATAAACCTAAGAATATGTAAAATAAATTTATGAAACCTCAGTGATATGGTTGCCTAAATAAGACAGTACCAGGTGACATGACTACATAGATGGGGGAAAGTTCACAAGGTCACACCTCTAGAAGGCCGCCAGCAATTAATGTTTGCTGAGAAGAGAGAACAGTTTTCTTCAGGAACAAACTTCCTGATAGTTTGCTCAAATTCAGTGGTCATCCCTAAACACATGATATACTGGCACTATGAAACGGACAATTGTACTCAGTAAATTTGGACTCAGTAAGTTGTATACATACATATAGATAGATAGATGAAAGATAGATAGACAGATAGATGATAGATAGATTGGTGTACATATGTGTAACAATAATAAAGATGTCAGGAAATTGGGAAGGAGTCAGTGGCATTGGATGGGGAGAGAGGGAGGTGGATACAATGTAAATACAGTACTTATATATGAAAATCTCAAACAATTAAAACTTAAATTTAAAATGTCCAAAAAATTAAATCAATTTCTTGATGATTTAAGAGTATGGTTTGTATGTCTATTTTATACACCTTTATACCCAAGTTACATACAAACTCGTGGTCAAAAAGAGGCCTCTGTAGAAGTTAAAGAAGCCCTGATCTAGCTTTTCTGTGGCCAACACATACTAAGCCTCTGACATGTCAGTCACCCAACTCATGGTACAGAATGTCATCAACTGCCCCATGATTGCAAATGCTCAAATTACAGAAACACACATATGTCACTATCAGTCAAATTTATATCAATGGTTTCATAGCAGCAACACAAATTGAACTACTTGTTACTTGTGTATAGGAATATTAATACTTGAATTATACACTGCAGGCTTGAATATAGACCCCATTCCCCATTCAATGTCCAGTAGCCAGTGACTTTGGTAGTGGTCTCACACCCTCAAACTATAACTTAGCAGAACAAAGCAAACTTTCATCATTGTCACTCTTAGTTAGTTTCCCATGGAAATAAATAAGATGCCACCTGATAGATGCACTCATCTCATTTGGTAGGCATATTCCTTTAAAAAGGTCACTTACCTTTTGGACTTATGTGTGGCCAAACTAATACTTCAGCATCATCCCTCCAAATGTGCTTAATTGTGATTTTATGATGGACAGACAAGCAATGCTTGGGCTAAAATTCTGAAACCTGTCACTTCTTGGCCAAGATCCCTCCAGTAGTTTTGGCCAAGTGAGAAAAAGAGGGAGAGGAAGAGAGAGAGAGAGAGAGAGAGAGAGAGTCAGAGAGACAGAGACAGAGAGGCTGAAGGACGTGGAATAAGATTTTTCTCTCCTGCTTCTCAGTGCTGATCTCTTGTCTATGGCCACACCACCCTGAACACACCCAATCTTGTCTGATTCCTCCTTCCTCCAGGCATTGACCCAGGAGTACTCTTTCTTCACTTTGGCAGTGACAAATTGTTCCAGAAACATATTTTCCAGAGTGATTTTTTTCCATGATTTAAACAGCACGTTTTTCCAGCCATTATAATGTTGCCCAAAATCTTATGGTCCCAGACACCAACAAAGGGACAATCTTACAGGCAGAATTAAGGGTCCAGCTTAAGCCTGCTGTGTAAATTCTTTTCTTTACATAAGGTATAATCAGAGAGGTGTCAACTGGAAAGAAACAGTGATCACCATTACAGAAAGGGAAAAAAATGTTGAGATTCTTACATGTATCAAGTTTTGAGGAAAGAGCCTTCTGGAGTGAAACTCAGATTCCAAGGTAGAAAGTGGTTGTCAGTAGGTCATGGTGTTTGAATAACAGAGAGGCACGGGGGAGCTAAAATTCAAGCATCTGATGGCAGTGGGTTCTGGAAAACATGTTCACAACAAATTAAGTGTTCTTCTCCATAAGATGAATTTAATTCATTGCATGAACAGCTCACTTCCCAGGAGTCAGCATATCCCTCAATAGGTAATATCTGTACTTTTCCAGCAAGTTGCTTTATAACCATATCATTAGTTATTCATAGATTCTATAGGTAATGTCTATGTTGGCCTTACTCCAAAGGCTTTGACAAGGTCAATGGACTTTATATAGTAATAGTGCATGTGCCCACAGCTAGATGTTTAGTCCCTTGCTCTGACGTACCATCCCATTAATGGTGACAGACATTTTTGAAAATCATCCAGATCTGTAAGAAAAGGACATTGAGGTTATAGATACTAAAATGCTACTTAATACTTTTCATGGAGTTGATACTTTTTTCAAAATAAATTTTCAAAGCAATAATAATGACCATAAGATTGAAAAGAATATGTGCAAATGGGCCAGGTATTAATAATGCAAGCATAGCTCATTCTCCCCTTTCAAGCAGTATAACTTGCATGTTACTCTTATCTTTCTCTCCTACATTGTTATCTTGAAAGGATCACCATTATGGTGTAACTTACTGACTGAAAAGGAGATAAGTTTGTGGTGGGTCATGAAATAATTTTATAAATTCCCAAATGTGGTAAGAGAGTCACTGACCTCTTTTTCCCACCCAGATACTACAGCAAAATCATTAGCAGACAGAACCACTTCCCAAGAAGTTTCATTTTTCTTCTTAATATATAATTTATTATTACTATTTTATGTATTTGAGTGTATTGCCTGTATGTATGAAAGTGCACCCATGTCGTGCAATGCCTGTGAAGGTCAGAAAAGAGAACTGGATCTCCTGGAACTGGAGATAAGGACAGTTACCAGATGCCATGTGGATGCTGGGAATTGAACCCAGGTCCTCCTTGAAAGCAGTCACTACTCTTAACAGCTGAGAAATCTCTTCAGCCCAACTATGAATTTTTCAAGAATGAGGGCATCTGCTTCGGCTCAGTTTCTCATAGAGGCCGAGCTATCTGGCCTTTGCTTGGAATTTAGATTTGTTCCAATGACACTTTCCACTCCTGGTACACACCACTCATCATACTTGGAACATGAAGCACCAGACTTCTCTTCTGTACTTTTGTAGTTAATCTGGGGACACTAGAAAATCAGGGGTCCCGGTCCATCTTCTTTTAGCACTTCCTGTCTTTGCCTCATCTACTGCCCTTTGTCTACTAAACCATTTGCTTTGAGCGGATTACTCGCCTGTCTGACGAAACAGGATCCCTGTACTCAATTTATTTACTCATTCAATCGTTCATTCATATTTTGCAGTGACAAGCATGGAACCCAGAGCCTCGTAAATGTGTGGTAAGAGGTGTATCACTGAGCTCTACCTCCAGCCTCTGTTCTCATATTTTAGATTAGAAAACTTCAGCCTTTGCAATGAAAATGCTATAAATGTTCTCTAACTTTTATATTAATGGCATAGAAAAATATAAGCACATAGAAGCGAACCGCTTTATACAGCATAGGTTTTCTGTATGATTTACTTAATGCTTTCTGAGCATCTTCTGTCTGTCTCTGGATTAGGCATCACAGGAAGAGTCTCCACATTACCCTCTTTGCCTTGTCTCACAGTTTCTTAATAGAACACTGACAGTGTTCTAATTCTTATGTTTGCTAAGCTGCCAAATATTTAGCATCCCTGGATTTTTTCTATCAACAGCCTATAGTACATCAGGACCCACATTATTCTGACCACTAAATACAGCAGGCACTTGATGTAAGACATGCGCCCCACTTGAAAACCACTATACTCTAATCTTATCATTAGATAATTTAAAGCCAGGTGCAGTGGGCCACTTCTGTGTTCCTAACATTCAAGAGGTGAAGCAAGGGGATCATGAGTTTGAGGCCAGTGTAAGTTGCTACATGGCAAGACATTGTCTCAAAAAGCCAGGAGAAAAAAATAAGTCTAACTTTGGTAATTAGATAATTTAAGAGCCAATAAAACATTGTTCGAAGATGTCTTTTCATCATGCTGATGTCTTCCTGTCTGAGAAGGTTTGCTTCCCTAACACTTAATTCCGACACCTCTTTACTGAGCTCGCACCTCAGCTGTGTCACCTCTGTGGAAATAAATTTTCCAGAGTGGATAATCCTACTGTCGGAGATTAAAGTCTTCATGTCAGCTCCGTGGCATGAAGACTTTATTCATCCACCAGCAGAGTTTTCTCCAAATGCTTCACTCCCACTAAATTCTATTTCCTGTCTGAGGAAGCCTCAATCCTCTCCTTGATTTTCTGAGGACTAAGGATTAGCTGGCCCTGACTCATCCAGCACTTTCCAGCTTGGTTAGCTGATTTAACCACTTGCAAATGCTATCTGATGAATCATTTAGTTTCCTTCTTCAGTTTTCCCTTTTTAAAGCTTCCTTCAACATCACTGCTATAACAAAAGTCTACTTCATCTATGCAGACCGTAGCAGACCCTTTTTACCTGGAATAAGAAGTAAGATTCTTTTTTTCCCCACATGGTGCAAAAGAAACCTTTGTCAAAATGGAAAGGTGTACAGAAAACCACATTCTGTTTACTCCCTGTGGATGGTGGATATACACATTAGATGTCACCATGACATGTCTCCATTTCACATGAGGCCTCTAATGCGCTCCAGAGTTCTGTGAGTCTCGAAGATTCCATGCCATATGAAACTGAATGTTTCATGAAGCAGAAACCTTATGATGCTTGTGTTTTAAATTGTATGCTTAAATTGTAGTTGAAATTTGGTTACTTTGTAGCTCTTAAGGTTCCACAAGTCATGATAAAAACTTGAAGTTGCAAGAGAAAACTAAAACAGGAAATGTATCATTGAGTGAATTTAACTGGAATTTCTCTCCGTATTTTGCTATTGACTCATTCAGCAGCAAGACCCACCCTCCGACCAATAAGGGTCTGGAGGAGGTGGGCAGAAGAGGAAGGAAAAGAAGTAAGAAATACAAAAAGGCCCTGGTGAGCTGCTAGACAGAGGAGAGTGCTACAGGAAAAAGGTTGGAAAGTACAGTAACTCCCCGGTGGAGTCCTGGAAGAAGGAAAGTGCCATGGCCACAGTGACTCTGGCCATGTTCCAGGCCCCAGTAGCAACAGCATATGCTGTGAGTAGATGAACTGTGGAGAGGAACTTGGTATGGACTTGTTGGAGGCAAGCACCATCTTGCCAGGGGGTGCAGAACAGAGGGCCAGAGTTACCAGCTTCTCACAATGCTGAGACATCTTCCCAGTCCCTCCATGCGATTAGGCCTTTGTAAATAATCCCCAAATAAACTCTAAATAATTAGAGGGCATTTCAGTCAAATTGGGACCAGAGGGTGAGACCAAACCCAGCCCACATAGGCATGGGAAAATTTTCGAAACAAGTGGCTTCTAGCACATTCTCTGGAGTTTGAGCCTTCCCCAGTTTGTATTTTTTTCAGTATCACTTAACCATTTTCTAAGCCTTAGTGTCCACAAAAGACACACAAGTAAATACCTAAGTATCCCATGGTGACATGTTTCTGACACAAGCTTAGACCAAAGGTGAATCTGACAAAGTTTATAAATCAAATAAAACAGTCACCAGGGACGCTAAGAGGAGCAACCGTGCAAATAAATTTTGTATTCAGTGCTTCAGATCCTTACACTTAATCCAGTTTTGTTAAAAGAGAAGACTTGTCCATAAACTGATTTGCATTCAATTTATTAAACAGTTGTATTTTTTAAAGTGTGTTTTTGAGTATATTCAAAAGACCTTTTTGAAGTATATGATTGATAATGAACTAAAATACTCATGGTGAATATTTAGAAATAACTTCCTTTTTTAAATGAATTTATGTGATTTACATACAATATAATTTGGTGGTATTTAGATCCTGTCCCCTATCATTCTCTTACTGCCCTTGCCCAATTTAATGTACTCTATATTTGTATATACATATATATATTTGTATATACGTTCAAAGCCCACCCCTAGTGACATGCTTCTCCAACATGGCTACAATTCTAAAGGTTCTGTGACTCTTCCAAACATGTACTGGAGACCACGTGTCCAAATATTTGTCGCCTATGGGGTACATTCTCATTCAAACCACCACACCAGTTACTCTCTAACTGAACTTAAGGCTACCTTCATAGGATGGAGCCCATATCTGACAATGATATCAGGCTTAGGAAACTGAGGCTGGACTGGTCACAGGGCGTGGGGCTCTCCTTGATAAGGAGATTAGATACAATAAGGAGAGACTTCCAGATCTGCACTTGGACAATAGAAAGAGTACCCTCAGGTCAAGACCCCACCCAGCTAAGCTTCCCTGTGAAAAGAAAAGGCCTAAGGAGTTTCCTGCTATTAGAAAATGTCTTCAGACAAAAACTGTTAACAATGTGGGTAAAGTGGGCCAGAGTCCATCCCACACCAGCAGCCAAACTTGGCAGAGTCCATGTGGTACTGGCTTTAGATGTAAGAAGGATGCCAGAGTGAGCGGGGTGCGGTCATTGGTTCTTCCTCTGAAGTTACAGAAAACCACAGGCTCACTGACTTGTGCAGGAGGAGAGTCTCTACAAGAAGGCTCTGACAGGCAAAGAGGTCCTGACAGGTCATTGAACAAATGTGTGAAGATGAAACTTGATTGGATGTGGAGACCCCAAATTGTCAGAGATGCCAGATTCATGGGACATCTGTCAAAGAGTGTTGTATTCACTGATGGTGTCCACTCACGAGAGAAAAATATACACCGCAAGCAGCAAAGCTAGGGGGCTCAGTCATCTATGCCCTTTGGAAGTAAAGGCTGAGATGCTGGACCTGGAGCTGCAGAATTTGCTATTTTCCCTGCTTGGTCACAGTCTTTTTTGTGTGTGGTATTTTCCCACTCTGTCCTCATCCCTCACTTTTGGAATGGGAGTATGTATTCCATTCCATTGTATGTAGAAGTATGTAATTTGTTTTTGGATTTGACAGAGGATGGTAATTAAAACATTGCTTGAGTCTCAGGGGAGACTTTGGACCCTGGACTCTTGAATAACGTTGAGACTGTTGAAGACTATGGGTATTTTTAAATGAGTTTTGCATTGTGGATATGGTCCTGAGCCTATGGAGTCAGGGAGTAGAATGTGGTGATTTGAATGAGAATGTCACCATAGTATTTGGATGCTCTTCCTTAGTTCACGGAGGAAGAGGGTCATTGGACTGTAAGGAAGTGTGCAGTGCTGGATAAAGCGTGTCTCTGGGAACAGGCTCTTAATCCTTGCCCAGTGTCCAGTTTTGCTCTGCTTCTTATGTCTGCTTACGTTACGAGCTCTCAGTATTCTGTTCTGGCCACCTCTGCAGCCATGCCTCCCACCATGATGAACTGTTACCTGATGGAACCTAAAGTCAAATAAATTCTTCCTTCTGTAAGTTGCTTTGGTCAGGGTGTTTCATCAAAACAACCGAAAAGTAGCTAGTACCCTTGATTGCATCCACAGTATTCACGCCACGGATGCAGCAGTTGGCATATGTTGCCTGGCCAGTTGTTGTAATTCACAGGACACACAGCTGGGTAAGACTGATGATTGATTTTTCTTCTGGTAGTAGGTACAGACCTTCCAGCACTATGAAAGCTATCCAGTAGACATGAAGAAAGGTCCGAAGTCAGTGCCAGATTGATTTCTCCTGGTTTGTTCTATAGCTCATGTATATAGTGTCTTCAGCAATAGGCTCTTTCTGTCAAGTTCTGGTGGATGACCAAATCAAGGGTAGAGACAATGGTAGCAGTGTTTGAGGGTCCTGGTCACCAGCTCCAAGAGGGGAATCCATTCCTGGCTGAGTTTTATTTTGTTAGACTATGGTGTCTCATAAGAGAAATGTCCCCCTGTTATAAGGCAACTCCTTTTAATTGCTTTTTATTTTATATGTATGCTTTAAGAAGCTTCTATAGTGGCAGGCTTCCATAGTTTTCTTCTAAAGGTTTTTAGTCTTTCTTCTCCCTGCCTGTACTCATCTCTCTGCCTTGCCCTCTCTGCCCCAAATAGTTAAACCTTCCTAATTCATTATTGTCCTGTCTCACTTTATATCACTACATTCTACCATTCCTTGCAGGAATCCTATTATTTAGCTTTTTTTATTAGTATTCTAACTTCTCTGGCTATAAATAGAGTCTTAACCTTAGATTTGAAAAACAAAAATCTATTTTTATTATTCCATTAAATACAGGCTTTGCATTTCTCCACAACATGCGTGTTTTAATCTTCTGAATATATGTTTTGGTTCTGAAATATTCCTTTTGAAATTTCTTTACTGAAAACTACAACAAAAATGTGGAACTCCAATAAAACAAAATTTACCAATTCAAAGATTCAGCTTTCCGTGATAACTAAACAGGAAGTATGGGAGGCTGGTGTTTGTAGACTGAGAATGGTCTCAGCACTGTCTTACTGCAGCTTTGGAAGTCGGTAACTTACTGTCAGTTCCTGCTGGAAACCCTCACTGTTTCTTTGTCTCACACAGAGAAAAAACAAAGCCTGCAGGTACAGGAGTGCTCATAGCTGTTACCTGTTCTCCCACACATTCATTCTCTAACCACATTGGATTTCCGATCACGCCTTACATTCTACACGCTCTGCTCTTAGAGCATCTGCTCCATTCTTTTTCTCTGCTGAAACTACTTTCTCCTAACCTTTAAGGATTTTCTTAAATATTATCTTTTCTTTTTCTTTTTGAGGCAGGGTCATAGCAGGTTGCCCATATCGGCTTGGATTGCTGGGCTCAACTGATCTTGTCTTCACCTCCAAAGTAGCTGAGACTACAGGCATATGCTACAAGGTCTGTGACACAACCTTTTCAATGAAGGACACCAATGTCTTTGTTTGTAGCCCACTGAATATTCATTTCTTTCAGATATGCCAAACCTGAACAATCCTGCTTAATTTGTCTGTTTTTCATGATATTCACTGCCTTAAAAATATTTTACTTAAAATTTTAATTTATTGGTTCATTTCTATGTCTTTATAGAAATACAACACAAAACATACAGGTATGTGTTCTCTTTGGTAATGGTTCACAAATGACTAAATGAAGAGTTAGCTTACCTATGAAATCAATGATTACTTGTGTGTGTGGGGGTATGTGTTTTGGGAGCAGGGAACATCATGATTAAGTAGTGATGCTAAAGATGCTGTTGCTCATGATGGCAATCTTTATATTGACTTCTTTGTGTTTTTTTCCAGGATATAGACAGATTTTTCATAGGAATAGAAAAATTGTCAGGCAAAACTCCAATCTGTAAGTTTTTTTTAAAGCACATTCTAGAGGAATAACAGATGAGCCTGTCAATCAGTCTTGGGCACATTGCTTTAAAAGTGCTTGAGTTAGAAAAAGATTCTTTATGAGGCTAATTGAATTCAAAAGTTTTGTCTATTTAGATTTTAGTTTTAAAGCATGTTTAAAATTTATTTATTTTTATTTTATGTGCATGAATATCTTGCTTACCAGTATGTAAGTGCACTCATGTCATGCAATGACTGTAGAGACTAGAAGAAGGTATTGGATCCTCTAGAACTGGAATTAAGGACAGGGGTTAGCCACCATATGGTTTATGGGGGCTGAACCTAGGTCCTATGCAATAGCAGCCGGTTCTCTTATTAGCTAAGCCATCTGTGCAGTTGTCGCCCATTTACTTTTAACTGTTCCTGCCTCTCATATGGTAACTCTTTTTCTAGTTTATTGAGAAACCTCCAGACCGATTGCCAACGTAATTGCA
Source organism: Eospalax fontanierii (assembly GCA_035773235.1). Taxonomy (NCBI): domain Eukaryota; kingdom Metazoa; phylum Chordata; class Mammalia; order Rodentia; family Spalacidae; genus Eospalax; species Eospalax fontanierii. Next base: position 39,957,765 of record CM069548.1, on the reverse strand, counting down.
CTCATTTACACCGACATTGTACAAGGGTTCCCATTTTGCTGCATTCACAATGCATTTCTTGTCAGTTGTATTCCTAAAAACGGTCGTTCTGATTTGGTGAGAAGGAATCTTAGAGTACTTTTAACTCCCATACCTCTAGTAGCTATGAATGTTGAATGACTTTTACTGTGTTTACTAGCCCATTTGTCTTTCTTCTTTTGAGAACTTTCTGCTCAGATTCACAGCCCATTTTTTAGTGGCTTGTTTGCTTTACTGGGGTTTGGGTTTTCTAGTTCTCTGTATAACAGGCAAAGATTCTCTCCCATCTTACCTGCTGCATTCTTTTCATTGGGATTTTATAGGCAGACTGCTGATTTTCATGTGTTAATTTTGCCTCCTTCCATTTTGCTGGGATTATCAGCTCTACTAATTTTTTTGTGGAATCTTAGGGTCTCTATGTAAAGATTCATATCATTGGTAAACAGAGTTATCCAGGCGTCTTCTTGTCCTATTTGTAACCTTTCTCTTTCCTTTCTCTTGTCTTACTTACTTCTCTAGTTAAAACTTGAAGAACTATAACAGTGCAGAGAGTAGGTACCACGTCTTATTCCCAGTATTACTGGGGATTCTTTGACTTTTTCTCCATTTATAGTATGCTGTGAATGCCTGTCCATAAAAATGAATTCTTTGGCATGAACCATGCATAGTATAAATCTATCTATCTATCTATCTATCTATCTATCTATCTATCTATCATCTATCTATCATCTTCAACAAGGGATATACATTTTAAAGAGTGGATATAGAAAATAAGAAGAAAAATATGCAAACATTTAAATAGATGTGAAATATCACATACCTAACAGCTCAGCATATGAATGAAGTTTGTTCATGTTTAAGTTGGTAATAAAAATAGTATCTATGTCAAAGAGAAGCTTAGAGAATTAAAATAACTTATACATTGAAAATAGTTAGAAGAATGCCAACTATGCATAAATGTTTTCATAATTACTATCATTCTGATGGGAAGAAATAGATCTGTCTTTACTTGGAACTCACATGGAACTAACTCATAAGTGATCTTGCCAGAAGTTTTTATTATATTACATTGCACTGTATTTATTGTAATTTATTGAGTTGCATTATATGGTATTGTATTTTTGTTTGAGATGAGATTTCTCAGTAGCACCAGCTGGCTCAGAGTTTGATATGTAGGCCAGGTTGGTCTCCATCTCACAGAGATATTTGCCTTTGCCTCTTGGGTGCTGGGATTCAAAGCTTGTGTCACCATGTCCAACTTTGCCAGTATTTCTAATTAAAGAATGAAAGTCTAAGTTCAGTTAAGTCTGTTATCCTTCTTTCTCTTCTTTCCCTCAATGGCAAGTGGGCCTAGGTAGAAATGGGTTGTCAGGATGGAGAAGGCTTCTTTTTATTCTTATGGGTGTGCATTATATTGATGTAATTCTTCCAGTTATAATGGGATTCTGACTCTGGTTTTGAATTTTTTCATCCATATACCACCCTGAGATTCACTGATAATAACTTGTCGCAATCTATTTATGTCCCACAATATTCTCCCATTAACTGTTTGGCTCCATATGACTTCTGCTTTGAGTAAACATCTAATTCAATCTGCAAAGAAAGGAAATTAATTGTTGACTAGTTTCACAATTCTTTGATATAATTCCTTTTAGGTCTTTAACTTTTTTCTAAATATTGAGTTTCTTCATGCAGTATTGACTATACTATCTAATATGTCTTTACCGGTATCCTTGAGATAATGCTATCTAGGCCCATATTATTTTTACATAGATATACCTCTAGTCATCAGGACAATAAAATTTCTTAAAAATTTAGGAATGGAGTTGTTAAAATTATTCAAATCATTCACTTTCCTTGCTTTTAAGTTTATTTCTGATTTCTGAGGCTCTTTAAGGTGCTGTGAAATGTTAGGGGTCCCTGTGCTTGGTGCCAGCCCAAGTGGGACGAAGGATCTCTGCCATTGGGGGGTGGTGTGAGTAGGCCCAGAGTTAATACACAAACTCTGGGAAGTGAGTGAGAAGCACAAGAATGGCACTGCAAGCTAGTTTATTCAAGGAAGTGCAAAGGGTCTTATAACCAACAGCCTTAAGAGGTGGGGTCCCAATTGCAGGCAATAGTAGTCTGTCCCCAGGTAGGTCATCTTGGTGCAGGTTCTTTCCAGATGCTGGGCAGAAGCTGGTCTCACAACTAGCCAGAGCGGAGCGCCACGCCCATGGGAGTCATTCCTCTATTCCTCATAGCAGATGACCTGGATAAAGTCCATCCTGCATTGTGCCCTAAAGTGAAATCTCATCTTTCAGGCATCTTATAATGACATATTTTTTAAAACGCCTATGACCTACATATAATTCCCAATTTTGTATGAAAATATGAAATTAGAAGTTTTTGTCTCATAACATCAGAAAATCTTTTCATTTAATACAGTCTTTTAAGAAAAGGAAATTCTGCAGTAACATATGTTCTTCTTGGAATTATGTGATCCAACCATTTGCTTGCAAAGCTCTGAGTTTTATTTTAAATATCACTCAGCTTTAGTGTATGTCTAAGCTTCCAAGCAAATTTAGCCTCCATATTCATATTCTTTTTACTTCTACCTAAAATGACTAGTGTGCTGAGAAGCACTGGGATTTCCTAGCAGTGAATTGATTCATATTGTACTCTAGGTTTTCTTTTTTTAGGTATTTATTTACGTTTTTTGGTTACAAGAGCTTGTGAAAAACACATGACTCCATTCTAACCTGAATGTCTACACAGATGCATGTGCTGATTGGAATTAAAAAGTTTCCAGGGTTGCCTGCATAGAATTGGAAAATGACAGCAGATAAGCCTGGAGCAGAACTTAATCTACTGTGGACAGAACTAGTACTACAAAGGGTTAGTCCTCCAGTTACGAAGGGGAACAATACCTAAGGCAAGAAAGGGAGTTAAGGAGTTTCTGAGAACTAAGTTTACTTGCTTCACACATAGTTTATAAAATAATCCCTTGCTATAATTGGTGAAATGTGTTCATTTGATCTGTTAAGTTTTTCAACAGCCTGTCGAGATTCTCAAGAGTGAAATGAGTCTTCACTTAATATGATCAACTTGTCTAGGAAGCTCATCACAAAGAGGGATGCAACCACTTCAACAAAACAATCGGAAATTCAGCAATACCTACTATGCAATCAACTCCGTTCACAGATAGAGAGTAAAGAGTTGTGGCTGTCGTTTACAGAAAGAGACAGAGAATACAATAAAGACTGAAGAAAACCGTCCAAATGGGCAGAACCCTCAACATGAAAAACCAAAGCCCTTTCAGAGACGAGCATGTGTAGTTAATATGTGGCCCAGAGTCAGCTGTAGTCTGCCAATGGTGTTAGCCTGTGACCTGCCCCTTAGTCCATCCCCTTTGCTCCCCTCCACTCTCCTCCTCAGCCTGGTAGAGGCCCATCACCCTGACCCCAGACTTCAGGGTTCCATAGGAGTTAAGATTAACATAGAGAGTGTGCTCTGGGGTTGGGGTTAAAATTTATCTTTTAGAAATTGAGTAATAAAAATAGGTAGAAATGTTGTCTGGAGTTCAGAGTATATAAAAGTTGCTGTCTTAAAACAATTTATCAGAACTACATTCATGGCATAGCATTTATATAAAAGCCTTCCTTTAAAAAAATCTTTCATTTATTCATTCATTCATACATTCATTCATTCATTTATGTATGTATGTGTGTGTGCATGTGCATGCCTGAGCATGAGCACATATATACCTCAATGGGTGTATGGAGGTCAACATGTAGGAAGCCGTTCTTTCCTTCTCTCATGTGGGTTCCAAGGGTCAGTTCTTCAGTCTTGGTAGCAAGGACCTTTACCTGAATGTCAGAGATGTCACATCTCAAATCCTTCCTTGTGCTTCAACTCTGAATTAGTTGAGGTTCTCTTTTGGGGTTTTCCTAGCACAATGTCCATAAGCCATAGTGTTGATCTAGTACCCCATAACCTTCAAGTTAGAGCGCAGACTCTCTACCTACTCCCCATATCTAATGATACCTGTAACAGAGTGAGTATTGAGACTCACTCATTTAATGGTTAAGTAACAAATAGTTCTTTGTAACAGAAATAGCTCTTAATACATCATGGTTAAACCGATGAATTAGGAATGATTCACTTGTCAGTGATTTCAGAAACATCTACAAACTGTCATTAATAAAACTAGCAAGTAACAACAGAATAGTCACAGGCATATCATAGGCACAATTTACCCTGAATTATCAGCATCACTGATAAAAGCATACAAAATGGGGCTATGAATTAACATTTTTAACTTTTGAAAAGTTTAAAGATTTTCACTCTTAAAAAGTAAAAAGATTAAAAAGCTTATTTCCCATTATTAGGAATAAATACTATATCAGAATCAATTTTTCTTATTACCTGCAATGATGCTTAAGGAAAATATATGGCTAGATTACCATTTGAAACTGTAACTAGGGCCTGGAGAGATGGCTCAGCAATTGAGAGCCCTGGCTCCTCTTGCAAAGAATTCAGCATGAACATGGCCACTAACAACCATCTATAACTCCAGTTCCAGGAGATCTGGCATCATCTTCTGGCCTCTGAGGGTATTGCAGGCATGTCATGCACTGAATAAACGGATAAGCAAAACACTCATACACGTAAAAAGATAAAAATTTTTAAAACTGTAACTAAAAATGGGCTAAATGTGTGGATAGATGTTAGAGCACTTACCTAGCATATGAAAAACTGAAAGACCACCTGAGGTTCCGTTTTGAGAACTGGGGGACCAGGAAATTAAATAACAATGAGAAGAAAAGACAAACAAAGCATGGTGGCCCACTCTTGTAATTCAGAGGTGGGGGAATCATAAGATATAGGCCATCCTGTGACACCCTGTGAAAAAAACTACAATTAAAAAATTAAATTAAGTTTACAGGCATGAAAGTAATAGGTTGATCTGCATTCCTTATGGGAAATTGGAAGTTCATAAATAACCTCTTCAAAATCCAGAGTGTTAATTGGCTGTTGTTATGATAGGCTTTTTCCTCCAGAAACTTCTGGCCTCTGATGGCATTTCCTCACTGGTACAGTAGATGTTAAGATCCTGGTAAAATACAGAGGCCAAACCATTTTCACTAGGCTGTGCTTCTTAGGTTAAACTGTACTCACAAAGATGCCACAACTTTACTAAAAGCTTTGCATTCTACAAAAAATTACTGTTAAGAAGGTATTCATGCTGTATTTCTAACATGAAGATTCTCACAGTGTACATAATTGTTGAGCTCCATGTTTTTAAGTCTAAATTATAGATTTTTAAAAGAGACTGTTTCTCAAAATGTGTAAATTATTTTGGTTTAGAAAGTTAAGAAAACATTCAAACCTGCTAATGAAACCCACACATTTTATCCACACAGCTCTGGGAAGACATGGAAGTGAGGAAGGATTGGAAACAATCCTTCCATTCAAGGTCTAACTTCAGAGATATGTACTTAGGGCAGAGCCAGTTAAGTGTTGTACTATCTGAAAGCCACACCGTGAAAGAATAACAACATAAAGCCAGGATAATAAACATGTCCGTGCAATTATGGTTCAAATGTGGGATTTTTCACAAACAATTATGCTTCATCTGGGTACCTCAAACATGTTACCTTTTATTTTTAATATTATAATCAGAGGTCCCATTTGAACTGGAATTTTAAAAGGCTGGGAATTATTCTTGCCTTAACATAGCACTTTGTTTTTTCTTATGACTGTGACAGTGTTTCCCAAATCATCTGTTATAGAGCAGAGAGGCAAAGGGCTGCTTTTGATGTTTGGTATTATATTTGCTTTCTTTTTTGGCAACCGAACTTGGCTTCCTGGATATTTTTTCAAACACTGAAAGAACAGCATAGCCTGAAGCTCAGTGACTGATCTAAATAAGGGGAGCTAGATATGAGCCTGGAAATTTCCTGTTCAGTAGTTTCTTTTTCTTTTTTTAAAGATTCACTTTTTTTTTTTTTTGGATGTGTGTATGTGCTTGCCTGAATAAGTTTATGTGCACCACGTGCATTCAAGTATTTGCAGAGGCCAGAAGATGGTTTTGGATCTCCTGTAACTGGAATAATGGGAGTTTGTGAGCTGCCATTGTGGCTTCTGCAAACTGAACCAGATCCTCTTCATGAGAAGTGGGTGCTTTTAATGGCTGAGTGATTGCTCCAGCCCATTCAAATTCTACTTTTGATGTTATATTTTTTATTTCAAATTATTTACTCAAAATATAAACATCCAGTTACTAAATATTAACATAGAGAAAGACTAACATTATCAGTCATCTCAAGCAAATTTAGTAATAAATATAGAATTAGTCAAAACACTGTTTCCAAAATTAAAAGATTTGCTGACTCCAATGATTTTATAACTTAAGAAAGAAATAAAAGCCTCTTATTCTTAAGGCAAATGCGTCCACTTATTACCACTGGGAAAGCACAGCACAACAACCCACAAACAGTTTATACCAGAGTCTCGTCATAATATTGTATTGCTGTGTTTCCTTGAACAATATATAACTATTCTCATGTTTTTGTCTTAACCATTATTTATTATTATCTCACTTACTTGTTTCTTTTACAAAAGAATGATGATACACCATGTCTGTAATAAAGTAAATTAATTGGTGAAAAAATAAAACTATTTCATCATGAAAAAATACAGCGCTAATAGTGCTTGCATGTATATTATAAAATATCTACTCTTGATTTATTTCATCATTCTTTTATGTTGTTTTATTTCATTTTTGTAGGTATGTATTTGTTACATGTGTACCTGTTTGAGTGTACATGTGGAGCCAGAGGTGAATGCCAGGTGTCTTCTTTAATTAATCTCCACCTTAGTTTTTAGGACACGGACTCTCATTCAACCTGGTGGTCATCAATTCAGCTAAACTATCTGGGCAATGATTTCCAGTGAGCTTCCTGTGTCTGTCTCCACTGTGCTGAGATTACAGGTATGTGGCACCAGCTCTTTACGTGGGTTCTGGGGATATGAAGTCAGGTATTCAGCTTACCTGGCAAGCACTTCACAGACTGCACTATTTTCTAGCCCTTAAGTTATTTCTCTAAATTTTTTTTTCCTTAATTCTTTGAGAATTTTCATACAATATATTTTGGTCATATCCAGCTCCCATCCAACTCCTCCAAAATCCAATTCTCTCCCAATCAATGTGTTTCTTTCTTTTTTTTTTTTAAAGTCAGATTTGTGCTAGCTGGAAACTCTGGCTGATAAAGATGTACATATATGTGTATGCATGGATATGTGTATCTATATATAGATTAATCAAAAATGCAAACTTAGAATACTGAGTTTGTTACACATATCCTATATGATTTTGAATAAGCTATTCAGTGATAATTAAATACTTCATCCACAATGTGAAAATACTATTTAGTCACAGTCACTTAAAGCCAAGTTTTAGAGAGAACAAATGTGATGCAACATTAATCATAACAATTTTGTAATGGTAAGCACAGACAAGAATAACTGCTAACACTTTTACACAAAGGACCATTAAAACACCTCTGAATTACAAAATTTTCTGTCAGCCTTTCTTTGTTAGTCTCGCTGCTACTTGTGAGTTACTGGAACATGCAATTTTGTGGCCACAGAAGGCTTCAAAGCTAAGCTTGAGGAACTTCTGTCAGTTATAACAAGAATGTACTTGAATTCTCACAAAGGAATAACAAATCTGATGTACTTCTTCTGTTTATGAAGACAAACTTGTAGAATAGCTCTGACTGACTGTATACACGTGATCATTTATGTTTTAGGCTATTTTTATTGAAATGGAGTAAAAATTATATGTAGATATATGTAAAAGGCAAAATAGAATCTTTCTAGTATGGCCCAAGTTCTTAAGCCTTTGGAGACTCTGGGAAAGGTACCAACGTACTCAGTCCAGTGATGCTCACTAGAACCTTAGTTCTGCTTTGGAATCTCTGTTCTTCTTCTGTCTGTATGGCTGAACTCTAGATAAGCTGCTTCTTTCCCACCAGCTCGCTAGGAATGAACAAACTCCTCAATGGACTGGCACCATCTCCTCCACATCAACAAAGTATATGTGTAGATGCCCCATTCCTTGGAAGCCTTTCAAATACCAACATGCAAAAGTTACTTACTAATAAAACTACATTGAAAAAGACAATAAAATATCTAAAGTAATAAAAGTGTGTAATATAAAATTGATACAGGAATCTAATAATTTAAAGATAATTTAATTCTAGAAACGAAAAGTCTATTTCAGAATCAGTTGGTTTTAATATAAAACAAAAATTTTAGTAAAATAAATGAAAAATATTTAAAATAGAGCAAAGTTATGCTTGTACTGAATTGGCAGCATCAGTGGAAATGTACAAGACAGAATAAGCTAAAATATATATCCTTTCCCTTGAACCCCAAAGCCAGGATCAAATCAGCAAAAGAAAGTAGAGAACTGAGACCATGGTTCATCCTGTAGCACCCGTTATAATAATCTGTCATTTCAGTACACTGAAGCATATATATGCATTTTTATCATCATAAGTATTTTGGTTCATACCCCTACCCTGGAAGAACACTGAATCAGCAACTTATTTATTCATGCAAATAGTCTGGCCAACCTACTACATGTTTCACACTAACCTAGGAAAGAACAAATATACCCTTGACATCCACACCAAAGAAATTCTGGAAAATAAGTAACTAAATAAGAAAGCATCAGATAGCAACTAATTACACGATCTATAAAATAAGGTTATTTGGAAGAAAACAAGTTGGTGACATTGTAAATTAAACTAGTATGTTCAAGAGAAACCCTTCATAAAGAATCAGTTTAATGGAATCGTAACAAATAAACAAAAATAATAGTATAATAGTGATTTTTATATGAGGACAGAATTGTTTAAGAGAGGTCACAAAATTAGGAGAAGACTCAGGGGTAGGACATTTGTCTGTCCTTCCTGAGGACCTGCGTCTTATCCCCTGCACTTCTAAAAGAAGAGGGGAAAGAGAGAGCGTTAAGAGAGGAGACCAGGACTGGAATGAAGGGGACATTCAAAGAATACAAACACTGGCATTGCTGAAGTGTAGGATACCATGGTGAGTATGACGTGAAATGATATCAAAGAGAAGAAAGAGTTCAATCCCTCCATGACTGCTCACATTCCATATAGTCCAGCCCCTAAACAACACTGACCTATGAGTCAGTAGATGGACAACTTTGGACTGTGCAGAAGGATATGCCTTGTCATTATCAGGTTTGCTGTTGACTTTACTTTATACAATAACATGATCCTCGGATCACGTATAAAATAATTATTGAGGATGTAGACTGTAGTAGCATGCATAATGAACTATATACGATTCACTTAAATAATTTTCCATCACCTGAGAGCAGAGTAACCCATTTAAATTCAGTTGTACAATAGGTCTGTTTGTGTTTGGACTATATTCTGATCCACTGATTGCCTTACCTAAACTTGTCTAACAGTACATTTACTTAATCACTACTACTTACTACTCAGTCATATTTGTAAATTCTCTTGATTCGTTTTCTTTCTCTTCATAAAATTGCATTCATTTTTGAACTTTTGAATTTCATGAATCTTAGGATCTCAGTTTATATTATTTAAGATGCATGCTATGTTGAAACTAATATTCAAATGTGGTAAATGCAATGTCTATAATGAAACTCAATTTAATACAGCTTTCACTTTATTCTGGACATCCTTAAATTATTATTACTGACTTATGACTTTCAATATAAAGATTTATTACTTAATTTTCATGGAATTTCTGTGTTGTATTTTTGCATCTCGAGTGTTTTTCAAAGGCTTGTGTGTTTTACAGGCTTGGAGTCTTCCCTGTGATACAATTCAGAGGTAGTGGAATCTTTGATGAGGTATAGTCATGTGGGAGGAAGTCAGGTCACTGGGAAAGTGCCTTCCAAAGTGACACTGACCTAGACAGTTTCTACGTTCTCTTTGCTTCTTGACTACCATGATGTGAGTGGGTCTTCTCTGCCATATGGACATCATAAGACCAAAAATGCAGGACCAAATACCATGGACTGTAGCAGCAGGAAAACATGACCAAAATTAGTTATCTTCCTATGAAGCTGATTTAGCATAGATGTTTTGTTATAAATGAGTAAAAGCAGACTAGGATGCCTTGGTCACTGTCATTTTTAATTATTCTTAATTTTGTGATTTAGAGAATTTGATTATTTTTAAATATTCACCTTAGTTTTCTATAGCATTTTAAAATTCACTGATTATTTCTTACACTTTGTATATTTTTGTTTAACAAGCAATATTTTTTTTCAAATAATGAGACTTCTTTTCATTTTATTTTTTGAGTCTTTCATTCCATTACTCTGCTTTGTTGCACAGAGAAATTAAAAGTAGTGATGTAGTCCTATCTTTCAGTCTTTATTTCAGAACTCAAACTTTTAATATTTATCTTTTTATTGTCAGTTTTCCTATATTCTTCTTCAAGTTGGGAAAATTTTTATTCCCAGTTTATAGAGAGATTTATGATAAATGGGCATTAAATGCTTTTTCTGAATATCTTGAAATGGTCAGGTAATTTCATGTATTTTTCTCCTTAGTTGAATTACATTTAAAATTTGAAAATACTAAGCCTAACATGCACATTTGAATAAACACTCACTTAATCATAGCTTGTTATTTTTATGTGTGACTAAATTTGTTTGAAAATATTAATTTTAGGATTTTTAATCCCTATGAGAAGAGTTTATTAGCACATTTTCATTTTTGCAATGTCTTCATAACTTTGTGTGTCAAGGCTGTAATGGTATTCTCAAATGGCTTTGTATACCTTCTTTTATATTCCTTCTTCTGAAAGAGTCTGTATTCAAATGAATGCCCGTACATACTGGCATACTAAGTGAAATTCATTGATGCTATTTGATCTGGTGGCTTCTTGCTGAGGATTTCGTGGTATTTTTTTTAAAATAGCACATATTAAGCATACATAATGATAGGTTTCAAAGACACTCTGATTTGTACGATGTGCTTCAACATTTACCTTCTACTTTTCCATTAACTCCTGATCCTTCCCCATCTCACTAGTCCTCTTCTTTGAACCAAAGAATTCCTCTACATAAGAACATTTAATGTTGTTATAATGCAATCTATGTGGGCATACAGAGGAATTCATAACTTTGGCCTCTTTAAATAATGTCACAATAAACATGGATGTGCAGGTATCTCTATACCATGCTGACTTAGACTCCTTTGAGAATATTTCAAGAATGGTATAGCTGGATAATTTGATAGCTCTTTAGTTGTTGGTTTTGTGTGTTTATGCGATGTGTGTATGTGTGTGTGTGTTTGCATATTTCTGAATATTCATATTCATGGGGAAGCCTGAGTCTGATGTCAGATTCCACCTCCTATATTGAGAATGGGTCTCAAATGAGGTCTCTTATTTGTTAGGACAGTCTATCTAGCCAACTTTCTAGCAGGATCCCCTGTCTCTCCCTCCCCAAGGTTAAGATTATGGGTGGGATGCCACACCTACAAGGCAGTTAAGAGCGCTGACATGTCTTTCCTCCCATAATCCTCCCTCTGCCTTGGCAGTTTGTTTCTTGACATCTCTGGATTTTCCCATTGAAACACATGCATCCAAGAATTCAAAGCTAGAGTCATTCATTGGATCCAATCTTTCTTATAATGTGTTTAATTTACATTTTCAACTTTATTTTATCTAATCTTACCTAACGAGTTACTTTAAAATTTGTTGACCAATTTTATAATGTTCAGAGTATTCAACTTACTGAGGTTGGAGAGATGTCTTCTAGAGAACTCGTGTTCAGTTTTCAGCACCCACATGGCAACTAACAACTATTCATAACTCCAGTTCCAGAGGATGTTATGCTCTCTTCTGACATCCTTAGGCATTGCCTAACATGGGTGCACTTACAGACACGCCAGCAATATACTCATACTGTTAAAAGTTAGTGAATAATAAATAAAATAATTTTAAAAAGAATATTCAACTTCCTTTTATCACTGTTACCCTGGAACCTTTCAGTATTATCTAGTATAATTCTATGACTGTCAGAAATATGCTCTAGATGATTTATATTCTCTGTACTCTGTTGAAATTTAATTTCTAGCACATAGTAAAATCATGCCATATATATTATATATATCGTATATATATAATAAAACCAGAATTTCAAAGGAAAAAATCTGCATTGTAGAAATCCAAAAGAAGCATTTATATTTATTACCAATAATCATAATATAGTAATCATTCAACTCAGACCTGTATTGACACCTGAAACTCTGGAAGTCCTTGTTTTAACTGGTATATGTTTATGTATGATATATTTTTTAGTGAGATGGATTAATTTTGTATATTTAAAACTCAAATCCTAAGTTCTGAATACCTCCTGGCTTTCTTTGAATGATTTCTTTTAGTTCTTTGTACCAAGAGTACTTGTATTTCTGCCAGTGCTTGTCTATTATTATCCTTTGGACATCATGAGTTACATGACAGACACAGGGTTTCCTAGCATTGCCTAATATGTGGGCTTGAGACAGATTTAGAACTGACTGGAATCACAGAGCTGATTTTAATGTACACATACTTTATTTAACATTCACATATGCGTCTATCGGATGAATGTATTCTTTTTTCTTTCTTTATCCCCTTTTAATATATATTATCTAGATATATTTATATGTTATTCTCACAACTTTTGTTTATCAATATGTTTACAGCTAATAAATAAAATCTGTAAAATTTGTCTCCCTTTCCTAACAGTGGATTCCAGTCATGCAGAGTGAGCCAAGTCTATTTTAGTGGCTGAAGTCACAAGTAGTGACAATTGGGTATCTGTTTTCTGGCTTCCATCACATTTCTGTTTTAACTGTGGTTTTATTATAGCATTAACTTTGACTCTTTCCCTCTATCTGTAATACGAGGACATGATAGCAGAATTATCTGGATGTTCAGTAACCACTTACGCAATTTGGCTCTGTCCAGCCTAGTGAACTATAAACTCTCTAAATGGAGGTCTAAGAATTTGTCTTCTAATGGAAAGTCCCAAATGGACTGAACTAAGCACAGCAAAGTCTGAGAAATACTTGCATAATCAGAAAGCTGATAGAAATTCTACATTATTAAATTCTCATATATTAAAGTGTATTTGGCATGGAATAAACTTCAAATACATAGGCTTATCTTGTCAAAAGGAAATGTTTTATTTTTGCATAATTAAATATGTCATTGGAGAATACAACTTTTAACTTATACAGTATAAAAATCCACATTTACATTTACAAATGCTTTATAGCTTTTTCCTTTTTAAATAGTGTCCTTTCGTTGGTAAAATATGAATATTTTTATATAAAATCAGTATGAAGAATGGTTTGTTTCATCCATAAGGAATAAAAAATCATGAAGGGAAGGCTGATATATTATCTTTTGTAATTATGTCATTTTATAGATAGATGAACAAGCTTAAAGTTAATGTTAGAGTAAAATCACAGAAAAGGAGTAGAAAGGAAAGTTACTGCAATGTATTCTTTCTGGTCCACAGTGTCTTCCCGGATGCCTTTCTGTTCATTTCTTTCCCACATCGTGAATATCTTCAAGTCAGGTCACAGAATATCCCAATATGATTTCAAAAATATGTCACTAAACTACTTTTTTATTTGTTTATTTTTTATTTTATGTGGATGGGTGTCTTGCCTACACAGATTTAAGAGCACCACTTGCATCAGGTGCCCATGGAGGCCAAGAGACGGTATCAAGTCTCGTGGATCTGGATTTAACAGATGGCTGTAAGCAACCATGTGGATGCTGGGAACTGAACTGGAGTCATCTGAAAGAGCAGCATGTTAGTTCATTTCTCTTGCTGTGATAAAATACCATGACCAAGACAATTTATAGAAAGAAGAGTTTATTGAGCTTACAGTTCTGGAAGAATTAGAGTCCATCATCATAGGGAGGCACGGCCGCAGAGGGACTGGGGCAGAAAACTAACTGCTCATATCTACAAGCAAGCACAGAAATCAGAGGGGTGGCAACTGGAAAGAGTTTATGTCTATGAACTCTTGGAGCCTGCCCTGAGTGACCTGCTTCCTCTAGCAAAGCCACACCTTCTAAATCTCAGCAAACAGCGCCAGTATTGAAATACTTGGCGCCTATGCAGGATATTCTCGTTCAAAACACAACAAGCAATCAGTGCTCTTAATTAATAAGCCTCTGACAAAAATAAAGAACAACAAGGATGTGTGGTCTAATGCTCTTCACACGCTATATAGCACATAAGAAATTAAAACTGAAGCTAATCACTGTTAAACTTCCAATGACATAGCTCTCCCTAAAGATGTAAACCACACAGAGCAGTATTTCTTAAGATCAAGCTAGTCATCTCTTTTCTTTTTAAAATAAAATTAGAGTGAAAGCATAAGACCTAAAACTGGAATAAGACAAAAAGAGTCATCTTTCCTCAAAGAAATTCAGACCTGTTTTCATGCTTCCATTTCCTGAAGCAGATTTGTGCAGGGTTTTTGCATGTGCATGACTTCTCACAAATATGTAAAATAAACATGACACCCAGATTCATATACTGAGCATGGAAGTTTGAGCACATAGGCTTCTGTCTACTGATTCGCAAAACCTCCAAAATGACAGTAATCCATGCAAAAAAATTAATCCATGCAAAAAAATTAAGGGCAAATAGAAAAGTCAAAAGAGGTTATTTTTATAAAGTGTTGAATGAGTCCTGTTTAGGAAATTGGTTCAGGCTACATCCTTGCTCTGTTTGAATTGTTCTGAGACCCTGGTGTGATGATCTTCATGGGGTTTGTTCAGTGTACCCCAAAGTACCTTGTCTTTATTGTTGGGTTAATGTTACCTAATTCTGCCTCATTTTTCTTAAGATATTCTTGCAATTCATCTCCACTCATTCTTGTATCCTGTATGTGCTACTCTTGGGTGAGAAAATTACTTTCAAATTATGTATCAGTGTCGTTCCCAGAGTTTTGAAAGGCGATCACTGAATATTCACGCCACGTTATTTAGAAATGCTAGAAATTCAGTGTCCTGCAGTTTGACCCTCAAGATGTTGTAAACCAAATTATGAAAACAATTTAATGTGATGGTGTTTCTGGATAAGAAACGAATAGGACAATTTGTTTTCAGTTGTCAGGATGTTAGTGAAGATGATTATAACCGTGAACTTGTATGTTCCTTCTCTATAATCTCTCTAGTAAAATTAAAACCATAGATAGTAAAAAAAATATCTTTAAGTTTAGCCTTATTGTGTTTGTGTGTGTGTGTGTGTGTCTGTCTGTGTGTGTGTGTGTGTGTGCTATTTTGAGACCGTTCCTCAAGTAGCCCAGACTGACCTTGAACTCACTTTGTAACAGAACAGAGCTCCAGATATTCTTACCTCCACTTGCCAGAGACATTTACTAACATGCTCAGCTTCATAGCATCCTTTTACAGGCGGTTTTAAACCTATCTCAAGAAATACACATAATACCAATTTTAAAAGAAGATTAGCAATAAAAAGCAGTAGAAATAGAGGTAAAATAGTATAATAGATGCAATATTCCTGTCTTTAGAGGAGGACCACATTTTAGTTGGAAATGCATCTATTCAATCATGTATACATTCATTTATTTATACATTTTATTCCAAAAGGTTGAAGTTATTCATAAAAATTCACATGGTTTAAATATAGAAAAAACTACAATGCTCACATATTTGTTCCATGAATAAAGATACACTTGTAATATACAGTCAAGAATTAAGCACAATGTAATACATGCAAAATCAAAAATACATGGAATAGAGATAAAATAGAGCTAATGAAATTAAATTGTCTATATATCAAGTTAAAGCTGCAATTAGCATACTTCGAAGGCTTTCCAAACGAACTGAAGGGGCTCAAATTCCAGAAAACCAGGTAAACACAGACACATGCATACAAAGCTATTACATGATTGGCAGTATGAATGAAATGAAAGCAAACCAGATACTCAGAGGAAGCACAATTGTCTCTGGTAATGGGGCTTAATAGTCTTTCTTTTGGATTTTACAAGATCGAACGGAGTTATGTTGTCAAACGAAACAGAGGGGCATCTTTGAGGAATAGACAGGGTTTCAATTAAGCCTTTCTTTAGTTTTGAATATTTGAATAGGGAGAGAGGAAGCTGGACAGACGCACTGCAGACAGAGACAACAACAGGAATGGAATGAAACGTGACGAATGAGCTCTGCATGGTCTCAGGTCAGTTAAAATGGCAACAGTAGGCTTTGTACTGGAAGTTTGTGGGTGAAGTATGATGTGAATGCCAATGAGGCTCTTGTGCCGAGAGAAGACGAAGTCCCTGGGGGGACAAAGCTGGAGATAGAAAATGAGGAAAGACAAAGAAGAATGCCAGAAGATCTGCAGGAAGGGGGCAGTGGTGGTAGATATAATAGTATTTTATTTCATATTATTTTAGTTTTAGGTTTTTAGAGACAGGGTCCTGCTATGTACCTATGGATGGTTCAGAAATTGCTACCATAGACCAGACTGGCCTTGAACTCCCAGATATCCACATGTCTCTGTGTAGAAAGTTCTGGGATTAAAGATACCATACCCTGCAGTTCTAAATACATACTGAATCACATATACGAGAACAAAAACACAAAGTTACATTTAAAAATAAAACATAGCAACATGATAATTTCTTAATTTATAGTTGTGGCCAGTAGTTTTATAACACAACTTTAATATTTGTAATGATTTTTCTATTGGGCATTTTTAATCTCCAATTTATAGATAAGGACATTGAATTATTAAGTCGTCTGAGACTTGCATTAGGTAAAATGTATGACCAGAATTTCTGATGTTTATAGTTGTTTTGGGCTGAATACTGTGACTGCTGACATTGTGCACTCTAGACTTCTGATGTTTGAGATTTAAAGTTATCTCTGCTGCATACTGTATTCTGGACACAAGAGGGAAACTGTACCCATGAAAACTCCACACCATGTTTGCCCCTAAAAGACCTGCATAATGATAACATCTGATAACAAACAGTGTCTACGTGGGAAATTTCACAGGGTTCAACATTAGATGACGAACTGTAGGTCATCAAACGCCACTGAGGGAGGGAGAATTGGTTTTCTCCAGGGATTAGGTCCCTGATAGGTTATATAATCCCAAGTGGTCAGCCCTGAGCACAAGTTCAAATTAGCATCAGTAAATGGAGGACAAGAAATTGAGAGGGAGTGTGTGGGGAGGATGGGAAGGCAAGGGAGGAGTTCGAGGGGGTGGAGGGGTGGAAACAATGTAATACTGCTTTCATGTTCCAAGTTGTCTAAAAATGTCTCACTAGCCACCAGTATCTCTTGGTATCTCAATTTCTTTGCTTTGTAAATGAATGTGGCAATACACCCACCAGATCTATCCTGAGACTGAAATGACTCATGATTCATAACACATTGAAATGGTGCCCTGTGCCCAGCATGCAATTCTCATGCAGTGCTCTCCCTTCTCACCTTACACCAAGTATAGAGGAAAACAGAGAAGGGTGGAGATTGAGTCATTCATCCAAAGAGAAGGTGTAACGATACTCTTGTCAATCTCAAAAGAAAAAAAAATTAGTTCCATAAACATGGAATAAAATGTTCCAAAATTCAAGTGCTAAGACCATAATATTCCCATAAAGATCTTCAAAATTATATCTTAACCCTCAACTAAATGGTGTAAAAGAAGACTCAGAGATACTCTGAAATTCCCAGAAGATGCTGTATTGTGTTCAGACATTATGAGAGTCTCAAATAACAGATACAAAAATTACTTTTAGCCTTACTAGGTTCTCTCCACTAGACATGTGGCAGAAAGCACTTAGCCACTATCAGTTGATGAGCTCTCAGTGCTGAGTTCATTATGAAATACTTACATGCTAACTACTGGTTTTTTTTCTTCTTAAAAATGAAATTTAGATCATATTTTAGCAGTTTGGGATATCATCTAAGTTTATAGTAAATACTCGTAAAAGGAGATCTTTTTCATATTGTTTATCCCTTTCATTTCTTACTTATACAGCTTATTTCTGCCTTTTCAGCTTATCTTTCGTATCTATAAGGAATTTTAAAAAAGCACGTCAGGTTGAGGCCACTGTCTGTTCTTTTACAGTTGCAAGAAGGTTGTTGAAGGAGGAGGTGGTAAGGCTTAACTAAACCCCATACTCCTTGAAGCAGATTAAGTTGCTCTTTGAAATCTCTACTCCACTATGATGGCATTTAAAAAAAACTAAGGTAAAATAAGTTCTCATCTTGTAGAATGATTGCTTTGAAGTAAAAGAATATTAGTTGTACATTGTGAATCAAAGGAAATCCATGAGGTAATGGATCTGCTGGCCACTAAGAGAAAGTTCAGTATGGACCTGTTCATTCTAAATTCTAATTGCATAAAAACAAGTTAGAATGAAAGGCTTAAGGCAAATCTAGATTTAGAAATAGAGTCAGCAGATGCTTCCAGTGTAGAAATATTAATGACTTTTACTTGCTGTGTTTGGAGACAGATAACATATTTTAAATAAATATAGATCATATTACCCTTAATAAAAGTATGGCCACCAAAAGACATGAAATGATTAAAAATTGAAGAATTAATGAAAGAGAATGATGTGGAAAAAAAACAGTTGTATCTTATATTGAGAAAAATATTGGATGACATGTATTTTTCAGTAGCATACAAGGGACGCAATTAAAAAGTGGAATATTAGTTTCCAATACTGGATGAAGTATAAGTTTAGAATGTTACATGCTGCAAAAATATACTTCAGTAATGAAAGGAAAACCCGAACATTCTCAGAAGAAGGAAAGCAAGGCGGATTTGCTGCCAGCAGACCTACTTGAAAACACAGGAAGGAAATAAAAAAGAAAGCATATCTGAACGTTAGAAAAAAAAGAAAGCAGAAAACATGGATAGATTTCTTCGTCTCATTGAGAGCTCCTAATTAGCCAACACAGAACATCAGAAGATGCTGCCTAATGCTGTTCTCGGAGTATTTAGAGAAGAATTTGAGACCATTTCATGGTGGTTGTGGACAAGCAGGGACCTAAGAGGAGGTGAAATTCTACACTTCCTGTGGGCTGAGGAGTGTGCAATAGTTTTAAATCTTGACTAAGTTGACAGAAGAACAGGGTACGTCATCCGCCCATCTTTAGTACCAAGTCTGATTCAACCAACCGCAGACTGAAAATACTCAAGCTGAAAACTTTGCGCTGAACCTGGATGAACATTTTCCTTGCTATTTCCTAAGTGGTACAGAATGACAGCTATTTCTCTACCACTTCCATCACAGTAGATATTGAAAAGATTTAAATATAGATGACAGCATGCATTGGTTACATGCAAATGCACAGCATTTCTGTAAGAGACTTGAATATTCCAAGATTTTTGTAACTGAGGGTGATTCTGGCACCGATTCCTCATGGACTCTTAGAGCACTTGTGTATGTATGAAGTTGTGTGACTCTATATGCCTGCACATTGTTCCAATATAAATTCCTCATTTGAAACTGACAAGAATATATGAGATATAATCCCAGGGTAAATTCAGGGAGGTACATGAAATCTCTGTGTATTCTCCTTGCAACTCATTCTGAATTTCTATTTATTTTAAAATGTAATTAAAGCAAAGACACTTGGAAAGACACTGCCTCAAAGACTTGTTTTGTAAAGACTTGCTTCCAGAGTAGAAACTCTGAAACTTGATTCCTTCAGAAGGATCTTTGGTTCCTAACCTCCAAATGGTGTAGTGTACACAATGATTTTATAAAGTCATCATTCAATTGACTATTTAAGCCTATTAATATTAAAAATGATTAGCAAGACATGTCTTAGTTATTCATTTCAAATTATGTTGAAAAAAGATGCCTAACTTCAAATCAGTTGTAGGGAAGAAAATCATTTACTCACAGGTAGAAATTCATTATTTGAGGGAATGAAAATCTTCATTTTGAAGTATTAGAAATATAGTTTATTACACTTTTTGTTTTGAAACAATTTTCTTTTCACAAGAGATCATAAGACAAAGTCAATGTCTCATAATTACAGCCCCTTCTCATGGCAAACTCATACAAGTGTGGTCCCCTCTTACAACCAAGAGCTTGACATTGATACAGCCCATGCAACCGTTCAGATCTCAGCAGTTAAACGCGTGGCTCTACTCAAGTTCATTGCATGTGGCCTTGGATAATAACCTCCTTCTGTGATGAAGAGGGCCAGTAAAGGAATGGGAAAAGCCACAAAGGTGTAAAAGCCAGTGCTGCGGTGATGGTGTGCCCAGCACCTTGCTTTTCAACATCAAGTATAGAATATGTTTTGAGTTAAGGCTCTTTTAACTTCTTTACAGTAGGTTTAGGCTATTGTCCCTGAGGTGAAATTCTCCTTGAATAATCAGAATACAGGAAAAATGGTGAGTTTAGAAAAATAATTTATCAAAACCACAGCATACCATTCTCTTTTCAGATGGTCTTACCATTTAAATACGAGTGTCTGAGGAGAAGATGTATTTGACAACAAATAGAACTCAAATGGCCTCTTGTATTTGTTAACCTTATTAATTGCTTTAACATCCTAGTGCCTTCATTTATTGGCATAGAAAGTTCTGGTTATTTATTGCCATTTATTGTGGAAGACCTTTGTTCTTCGTGTTTTTCAGCTCTGTTGTTCTTAGGAGCCAGCGACTCTGACAGCTGCTGCCAGGTCTGTGCAGTTTGTTTAAAACAATGGGGGAAATTGCCTAGCAACCTCACATCCAGTTTCTGGTACCCTCTTGGAAATCACATTCCACAGTCTCTGATCTCCATAAGCTCACAGGGAAATCACAGTGCGTGTGCACACACACACGCATGGAAACACACCATAACCAAAACTTCTGATTCAGTTTTCTAAAAGACGTGCTCCATTGCTTACAATCTGTGCAATTGTTTGACACATGAGGGATGGGTGGTTATTAAAGCTGAAATGATCTCATGCACATTTATGCAAATAAATGGCTTTGCTCTCTTTAGCGTTTTCTGTTAAAGACTTACTTTTTTCTTAGGCATTAATGTACAGCCTCCATTACTAAACTTGACAAACACTTCTCTATCTTGGGCTTAGTATGTGAGGCCTTGTAGGTACCATATATTTCATCCTATTTGTCAGTATCTAGATAATTTGTGAGAAATGCAGGTTTCTTTTGAATCAACTTCAGAACAAGGTAAAGGATTAAAGCCAACATTGTTCCAAAGATAGTAAGAGCCAGAGTGTTAGGTGGATATATTGTGTTTCTTACTGTTCCATACCTGGTGATGATGACAAGTGTTTAGGGCAGTATTAGCTTTGTGAGAATAACACTATGCCAATATGCTAAAAGCCCTGCCTTTAACACTGGGCTTGTGTCTGTCCATTCTGTTCTCTTTCTTTGGGGAAATCTTTTAATGGTTTTCTCTTGGTATTCTTATTTGCAAACTAGAAACTCACAATAAAGAGAACTAAGCTGGTTTTCTAGCTAGAGGTCCACAATTCCATAAAGGCCTTCCAAGAAACTGCTTACACAGGTACTTGAGAAGGAATAACATAGGGGCACAAACTTCTTTTATAGCTGTTGACTATGACATTAGGTTGAATAGCACTATCTTTAAAACTAAAAGATAGGAATGATCAGAGGGACGGTAGTGTTAATTATAGTGATGAATAAATCTTCCTATGAAGTCACTACAGGGAACAATTTCAGTTCAAATTCTAGACAGGCCAGAACCTATAATTTAGGTACCGAATGCAACATGTGACCAAATTCTGTAACTATAGACATGATTGAATGCAATGAATCTGTTCATTTTCCTCCTGTATGTGGCTGCTGTCTGCTACAGTAACAAAGTAAAATTGCTTCAGTGGTGTCCATATGCCTTACAAGACTTATAGCTAATTATTTTGACTTAAATCAAACACTGGAACCAGAGTATGTGCTTTCTATAAAAGAGAAAAATACAGACAATACTTCAGATGTTCAATACAACCAGAATTCAAAAATAAAAATAATTTGGCTAAGAGGACTGATGTGCTCTTGGTTTTTCTAAGAATTAATTAAGCAGGCAGAGGAGGTCGTGTCTATATTCCTGCACTCCTATGCCAGATGGGAGGGAGAGAGAGGAGAGCCCCCAGAAGTCCGCAGATGAGTTACCCTGGTGTCCTCAGCAGCGAACCATAAGACATTCCATCTAAATGAAGTAGATGGTGAAGAAAACATACAAGGTTGTCCTCTGACCTCTACATGCACTCCGTGGTACATGAGCTCATCTGCACACATATGCACAAAAACACATGCCAGAGCTTGTACAGATCCATACATATACACATACACAGGGAGAAAGAGAGAGTGTGAGAGACACAGATTAAAATAGAATAGCTATTATCTTTATAACTTCCAATAATTAGATAAATGCTATAGATATTTTTAAAGTATTTTTAAAACATTACAATTGCTACATTGTGAACTTACAATAGTTCAAGAATATTTGAGTATTTGGAGCTTTTCAAAACACAGAAGCATTAGAACAAAGGAAATAAAAATTGCAGGGGCCTGGAATCTTGAATGATGTATTAAAAGTCACTGCCATTGTGAATGTGTGTAGTAGCCACATACAACTGACGAGGTGTACCTTAGCAGGAACAATCTGATCACAGCGTTATTTCTCAATCATCTATATTCATTATGATGTAGATACTACTAGAACCTTTAAAACAGAAATATAGAAAAATGTTAACTTCATGGAGAAAAGAATATTTGTCTTTCTTTCATTGAATCCCTTCTTCTTATCCTAAAGGTCAAAACAGCTAGAAAATGTTATATCTTGCCAGGAGTTCCCTAAAATCATGAGAAATTTTCATCCTTTCATATTATAATTCTGGTTGATATTACACCTTGTGTTGCTCTAAGAAAGGCAACAATGTAGTGGGGAAGTTCATTCCTGAAAAACAGGTAAAACCCAGCTGCATTGCCATGGAATTAGAACATAGTATGGTTGTATCAGTCCCTTAGATTCTCTTAGGCTGTGCAACAACTGCCTAGATCACTTGCTACCCCAAAATAAAATGCATAAGATGCCATCAAGTTCATGGCAGGAGACTGTTCTATAGAGAAAGATGGCAAAGAGAGTAGAGGAGAGTCTGGCACAAGAGACACAGAGCAAATGCAAGTAAAACTGTAGAACTTTACCTTAGCCCCATGCACCTGGCTGTAGTCTACCTGGGAATATGCATTTAATAAGACTAATGTAAGGGTGTGGGGTTTAAAGAGCAGGAGCATTAAAGAAAGGAAGATATTTAGAGATTACATGTAATGACTGACTAGCTTCCTGTGACCACCTGGTTTCTACCAGGCAAGAATTCCTTCATCAGCTTGAGTCTTCTCTCACTGGGCCTAGTGTCTGTTCTTGCATTCTTTTTATCTACTTCTAAGTAGCAGGCTCATTTCCTACAAATCTGATCTCCATTTGCTGCACAAGTTCCATTACCACAACCTTAGCGATGGTGAAGATCACTTACTAAGGGTTGTTCCCTTGTCAACGCAAAATAGTGTCACCTGAAGATGGTGCTTTCACATCTTTTTTAAATTGATTTTTTTGCAAATACACACACACATACACACACGCACATACACACATACATACACACACACGCACATACACACACGCACACACAGACACACACACGTACACACACACACGCACACCCACATACACACACGCTCATACACACACATACATACACATACACACACACGCACATACACACATACACACACGCACACACACACGCACATACACACACGCTCATACACACACATACACACACATACACACACATACACACACACACACAGACACACACACGTACACACACACCCACATACACACACGCACACCCACACGCACATACACACACGCTCATACACATACATACATACACACACGCACACACACACGCACATACACACACGCTCATACACACATACATACACACACGCACATACACACATACACACACGCACACACACACACACGCCCATACACGCTCATACATACACACATACACACACATACACACACGCACATACACGCTCATACATACACACATACACACACGCACATACACACATACACACACGCACACACACGCACATACACACACGCTCATACACACAAATACATACACACATACACACACGCACATACACGCTCATACATACACACATACACACACACACGCATATACACACACATACACACACGCACACACAGACACACACACGTACACACACACGCACACCCACATACACACACATACACGCACACACACACACACATATACACACACACGCACACACACTTTGTTTTTGAGACAGTGTCTTCCTGTAGCCCCAGCTGGACTAGAACCACCTATTATGTAGACCAAAGTGGCCTTGATCTCACAGAGATTCTTTTGTCTTTGCCTCGCAAGTACTGGGATTAAAGCTGTGCACCATCACAGCTGATAGTCTTCATACAATATACTTTGATTGAATTTAGATTCTCTTCTTCATCTCTACTGGCTAGCTTTCATAATTCTAGAAGATGCTATGCATGCTGACAGAAAAAAAAAATGAATCATCACCATGACATAACTATGAATCCAGCGAGCTTAAGCAAAACTAGCCTGGCAAGTTATTCCCATCTGTGCAATAATGGCATGAATATTACAGGAGTAACCAACCGCTTTTTAACCAGATTTAAGATCTTTATCATAAGGTAGAGCCTATATCTGATATTGATATCAGACCTAAGGTTACAAGTCATAGGGGAGAGCCAAATTGTACTATTCTGATAAGTAGATATTACATTAAAATTACTCCTAATGACCTATTGTTACACCCATAGATTAATGCATCCCTCAACTCTCACCAGAGAAGATTCTTTACACAGCACATGAGGACCCATACACAGCCCCACAAGCAGCCAATGTTCAGAGAATTAGGGGCTGCGGACTGCTTTCCCTGAATAGGACACCTATATTAATCTTCTGCCTTTCAAGGTACACATGGGAGAGCACATGGAACATGCCATGCTCCCTGTCTGACTTGCGTTCATTCTTCTGACTTTGATCTTGTGTCTTCTTGCATGTCCCTTTTGCTCCTGGTCACCAGTTTCCTTGTCTCACACCTTTGCCAGCAACTTGACTGAAACTCCATTTTTCTCAACAGATCTTCTGGATCTGGGATGATCACCCTAGAACCTGACCATCCAAGTCAATATGACTTCTTTCAGGTCTGTGTTAATCTTGTCATACTGCTGATAACCAGCAAAAAAGAACAATTAAGTGTTTAAAATGAAGTTAACACTGTAAATGAAATAGTAAATTGGTTTTTTTTTACTCAAAATATTAGATGACCTCAAACCCATGCACATACGGGCAACACTTATTGGACTTAGTTATGAAAAAAGTGACATGAGCTGGAAGTGGCTGTGTTGGAGGAAGATGTGGTGGGATCTGAGGGGGAAGATGGAGGCAGACATGTTCATATTTCATTTTATGCATGGATGAACATGGATGAAATTCTCAAGAATGAAAAATTTAAAAATAGCTTCTGTTTTCTTACCTTACATTCCTCTACATACATTGTATTTTTTTCTACCTCTGCATTTTTTCATATCCCTATGGGCCTATTTATTTAGTGACAGAACGCTTACCAATTTTTAGCTTGGATAGTGGAGAGACTGTTTTTTTGTACAGAGTCTAAAAAGTTATGGAGGTCAACATGGTCTTTGCAGCTAGGTAGATGTAATATTTAACTCTGATGTAACTTTGATCTAATTTCTTAATTTTAAAACTGTGATACCATTATTATCAATCTAATAAAATTTTGAATAAAAACAGACATTCATATGAAGTTCTTATCTCAGTGCCAGGTAATAGAATTCATCAGGATGCAGAAATCCCTTTGTTCTATTCTGTTCATATCAGAAATAGAATGTTTAGTTCAAATTATGTCAAAGCCTTCATCTTTTTCTGATACATACGTCTGGTCTACAACATCATCTCAAGTCTCTCCTGCTTAGATTAATTCTTCATCCACAGAGAAGATATATATATATATATATATATATATATATATATATATATATATATAAAAATAATTGCCTAACAACATAATAGTCAAAGTAAAAAATAGAATCCAAGACAAAAATTGATAGAGCTTTCCATTTGCATAAAGCTGAGAGACTAATTGTGTCAATTTTTAAGCCACTGATATTTAAGGAATTTCATTGCATTTCGTTGATTTACACTTTCTCTTCTTGTTTGTGACTCTAGGCTTTCAAGCGTTATGTTAAATCATCAGAAGTAACACGACTGCCCAAGTAGAAACAAGTCATTTTGTAAGAGAAGCTCACTAATGTATCTGAAATCCAGCAATGCACGTCGACACTTTTTTTTTTCCAAATTTTTTGGCACATAAGAGTGCTAAAGCAACTTGGTAATGCTTGTGGAATATGTCAGTAATTGGTAATAAAATGGTTACATATTTAAGTAGTTTCTAGTGTGCCTTCTCCACCTCTGCTCCTGTTAAAATCCTAGTGAGCACTTGCCAAGGAGCAGGGACCAGTTTCTTGCAATCTCATTAATGAAATTGGTCAAAAAGCTTCAAGAAGGCACTTCTTCCTGTGATGAACTGGACTCTAGCAACAGACATTTCCTAACAGTTCTGTTGGCTGGAAACTCAAAACCAAATACCTGCTGATTTGATTTCTGGTTGAGGGCCTGTTTCCCGGCTCCAGAGCCTTCATGTTGCCTCTACATGGCAGACAGAAAGAGAACAAGCCAGACCTCTGGAGTCTCACCTGTGAGGACACTGATCGCATCACTGTATTGTGTACCTCTTGTGACTCCACTTGACCTTAATTACCTCCTAAAACAAGAGACATAATTGTCGGAATCTTCAGAAGACGCACCATTTGTTCTATAGTATGCTCTTCCTATTTCTAATGAATACTTCTTAGTGTTGTGTTTATTTGTTTTAAGCTTACTACCAATGGTTGAGTTGTTCTCTATGGGTAATTTGTATCATTAAAGAAATGGGAGAAAGAGAGAGAAGTATTCTGTCCAGTGATACATTACCGAATTCTAAAATTCTAGAAATATTACTGGAAAGAAATAAGCTCTAAGGAAACCTCTGACAGTCAAATATTAACAGTTGTATAAATATGAACATAGTATGTTTTGATGTCCTTACTATTAACAACTGGTTTTCAGTATGATTTCTATTATTATAGGACAAACTGAATATTCTAAATATAGACAAAGCTAAGCCATTTCAAATTAAGCAAAGAACAGCTAGGAATCAGGAGACAGTGTGTTAAAGTTTGACAATATTGACACATATCAATACAAAAAGCAGCTGAAATTAGTAGACAATAAACTGCACAGAGATTTAGTACAGAGATTGCAAATGTGTGCAATTCTAATGGCTCTAAAAACGTTCAAGCGGTAATAGTATTTCCTACTTATTTGAAGAAACTAGTTTAAACTGAGGTAATGTGTTAAATTGTATCTCTGTAGAGAGACACCTATCAACCACCTATCTAAACAGAATTATTTTTACTAGCTGGTTTTGTGCATAACTTTAAAATTGTTAGCAGGAAGAAAATGAGCTCAGCTAATCTCAACGAATTTATGAGTGTTGAGTTAACTGAACATTAAGTGATTGCTCACACTGCTAATCCGACCAGTGGGTGGTTACGGAGTCCTCTGGGCTTCTGTTCCCCATTTTCAGTGTGGTTCCGCTCCTGTTCAATAAATAGGGCATTTCCCCTTCAAAAGAAAGAAGTAGAAGATCCACTGACTGTTATATTTGCCTTTGGTCGCAAATTCCGTGAGGGTGTGTGTGTCTGTCATAGGATCAATTATCTCCCCTTAAGGAATGCTGTGCATCTGAAGTTCTGTTGTGGCCCCCAGGAACTGCTCCCTGAATGATATTCTGTGGCGCTTGCCACTTCTTATCTGTCCAGCACTCATCACTCAGCCCAGGGCAGTGGCTCTGTGCCAACGGTAGTTGCAGCTGTGAACAGAATCGTCTTTGTTTCTGTTTAAATAATTGCATTGTTCTTGCCCTGCTTGCCCAGTGGAATGAAGTTTAGCATAAGGACAGAATGATGTCAGATGCAGCCTGAGAACGATACAGGCAATGACCTCTGTGCCTTATTCTTTAAGCACACATTTATTTAATATATGGAATTAAACCAAAGAGTAACCAACTGATAGGATTAGAAAAAAAGACAACATATTTACACCTGCTAGCCAGTCTGAACGAGTCCAAATTATATGTTTTCCTTTGCCTTCATTTTACCTTGAACATGGCAGTTCCTTAAGGAGCACAATGCTTATATGCTCACCAATAAAATTCTTTCCTGCAATAAGAGCACACTTAACCCATTCTAAGGCATAGATTTCTTTCAGTTGAAGCCAATAAAAAGACGACTTCTCTTTGCTGTCAATGCCTGGTGTCCATGGTACAGGTACAAGTGCAAAAGGGGTAGAACCATGATATTCTGTGGAAAATACTTAAGGCTAGATAACTCCTCTTAAGCAACATAACAGGAGGAAATAGTAATCAATATTAAATTACTCTGTACAGACTTCCTTAAGGCAGAAAGCTCTATTATGAGGATCAATGTTTTACATCAAAAGGTGAAAAAAAAATCAAGTGCATAAACTATATGTTTTGTCCTTCCATATTATAAAATTAAAGTTCTTTCTAAATCAAGCATACTACGGTGCTAAATAAGAGATGAAGCCTCATAAATCATAAATATGTACCTACTTGATAGAATCCTTAAAAATATAATTTCTGAATTAGATTGGTAATTTCTTTTAACACGTCTTGCTGATTTGTAGTTTCTTCAGCAATTTATAACACAGAGAAGTTATCAGATGTGAAAGAAGTGAGCTGGAAGAGGACTGTATTTTTGAGCACTTAATGGAACCACGTAGGTCAATTTAGAGTTGCCTAAATCCCTGTTGGCATTTTGGATACATCAAGAGCATTGAAAGACAGGACAATGTCAGAGAACAATGAGGTGGTTAGACCATGGACTGGCCAAGGCTGAGTTTTCCCTGAGCTAGTTTTGTAGTCTGTGCGTGGAGCAGGGCCATCCCTAGGCAAAGGTTACATATTTATTTCATTGTGCTGGCTTTTGAGCCTTACATCATATCACATATCTTTTAAGTCAAGCAAAGATAGGCTTCATGCTAGAGAAAATGATCTGTGGAGCCCTGGGTTAACAGAGATTTAGTTTTCTTTTGGAGAACTGTTAGTGATCCTGCCACTATATTGATCCAACATGCTGGACTGAGAAATTAAAAAGAATTGAAAAACTACTTAGAACACTAAAAAATTACAATATTGATGTTCATTAATATTTGATCTAAATGTCATCAAACTATGTTCTATGAAAAAATCACAAAAATTCAATAAAAATAAAAAATTCACCTCCTGTATCTGTAGGAAAGAAAAAGATTCATTAATGGTTATTTCTGAATCTCCAAGTTGTTCATTTTGATTTAGTTTTGACTTAAAGAAATTCAGTGTTCAAACTCTAAGTCATATTTTTCTCTGTTTATAACCCAGGAACATTTCTATTTAGGCTAATTTATTCTTTATTATTCAGAAACGTTTGTTCTTGAAAAATCCTAAAAAATGTAATGTTTTTTTCTTGAAATTTTGTTCCTGTCATTGGAGCTGTATATAATTTGCTTCTTTCCAAAATAAAATGTCTCATATTCCCAGAATAAGAGGGAAAAGTGAAAGAAAGAAAATGATTATAAGAGTGTGTCCATGCAAACATCCAATAAGTTCTCCACCTACAAACGCCAAACAATTGGATTATATTTTTCCTGGGTCTTGATCAACTCAATATCTGTCAGTTCATAATTCAGGGTGAAGAAAATTTAAAGCTGTAAGTTACCTGTTGATTTGGCTCATGGGATATCATCATCTGATTCTGTTTCTCATCATATGCCCTGGTGTATAAGATCCCATTCCACTGCAGAACTTCCTTACCTAACCCGACTCTAGAAAATCAGTCAATCCAAACAGCAGTGCAACAGACCTCATTCCACCCAGTATTCCTGCCACCTTTGCACAGAATCCCACTCCATTCAGTAGAAATACATGCCCTTCCTTTCTTAAGCTGCATTTGAAATTCCTTCATGCATCACTGAAGACATGCATTCAGTGGTGGCTCTTCACCATCTCGGAGACCTAATTTAGAGTCTCAGTATCAGTGTTATCAGAGATAATTACCTAGATTCTGCTTCTTCAGCTCCAGAGAGCCTGATCGGCTATGGTTTCTCATTTCGTACTGCAAGCCATGTGATTCGCTCTGTTGGGTGAAATGTGAGCAAATGTGCACTGAGCTCCATCATGAGGCAAATGATCCCTGTTTATCCTTCATGTTTCTCCTACTTCCCGTTGGCTCCATGAATATCAGTGTGTTGGATTCATGGGTCCAATGACCGAGGCAGGAGGAACAGACAGAGAGAGACAGGAACACTACTGCACCAATAGTTTTCATGGGCAATCATTCTTGTTTATTATGCTTCACACCTGCGTAGGACAATCGATGGGTTTTCTCCCTTGAAAGCTTATATAGCATCCTTTGATACAATAAGAGCCAGTCTTCAAGGAGAAGCCTTTCAGGTTACTTCCAGCTTGATGGTTCCAAGTCCTGTGTATGAAATATGTCCAGTTTTTAGCAATAGGGTCTTACCTTCAAGTTCTTGGAGGCAGTCAAGGACTGTGGCAATAGCCTATGTTAATCTGGGAGTCTTTTGAACTCCCCTGACCAACAACTGAAGGTAGGCTTTTCCTGCCTGGCACTGTGTTTTTTGTTATATAGCTTTCAGCTATGCACATGAACTCACATGTGTATGTATTTTCAATAGGACTTTGAACTAATGCATTTCCCTCTGGTTTTTATTACCTCCTAAGCACTATTTGTCTTTTCTTTCACTCCCCCTGTATAAGATAAACCCACAACTCACAAATGTGCAGAAAACAAGAGGTAGCAGAGGGTTTATCCCTGAATAGAACACCTATTTAAAACCTGTGCCTCCCAAGATCACTGCAGAAGAAGAGGCAGGAAGATTTTTGAGCCAGAGGTGGTGGATGGCCACAAAGAAACATAGTTTCCACAGAGCTGATCAGTTACTCATATGAACTCATAGCAATGGTGACAACATGCACAAGTCCTATGCAAGCTCGAAACAGACAAAATTCTAGTAAATACATTGCTTCTAAACATGACAAGCTTCATATGATTTAATCTAGTAAAGTTCCTGATGCTATTAAAGCGTCTTTGTGTATTTAAAAATTTGTCCCATTATCTTTTAGTCTAGATATTGAATATAAATGCAGTTACTTGTATTAATTTACTTTGTTTTAATATGAAGTGTTAATACATATGTGTTTAATACACATGAAGCTTGTCATGTTTAGAAGCAGAATCCTGGTCCTATATGGACATTTTCTCATGGTTGCCCTTTGTATTGGCCATGAGCTTATCAACATGGAAAGAAATGTAGAAGAATTGTTTTTTAATTATCTTTAAACTTTTTAATGTAGTTACAATACTTCATTTTTAATTTTTATTTTTTCTTGGATTTTTGTGATTTTCATACAATATGGTTTGATGGTGTTTAGATCCCCTCCCTTAACCCCACGTCCTGCCATGGCCCCATACTCCATTTAATGTATTCTATTACATATACAGCATGACCTATAGAGTCTGATTTGTGTCCTGAATGTCCTTCAGTGTGAGTCCACCCACTAGACTTACCAAGAGATTCATCCTTGTAAGACATTGTCTCTACCACTCCAAGCAGCCATCCATTGTCAAAAGTTCCTTAAGCTGGGTTGGGGTTTCTGACTCATTTTCCCATGTATTTACTACAATTTTGTCTTATTTTCATCAACACCTTATAACAGAATGGGAGTATTTTCTTCAAGATTCAATACACATGAAATATTTAACGTCTAGTTTTTAAATATTGAAATCACATTCCTAATATTAAAACAATTTGAATCAATCGTGTTAAAACAAATTGCAGAACTAATAATCTAAAATGTTCATTACTCGCATCCATTTTGGCTTCTGAACAAAGTTTTAGATTCTTTCATTTACTTGATTTGGAAAATAAATGAACTTCTTTTCACAGAAAAGAGGTTCAAGAATGATTTATAAAATTAGAATTTCTAGTTGTAAATTCTTCTACGATCTTTTGATAGCAATTGCTTTAGTATTCATCACAAATTCTGACCAGTTAAGTATAACAAATGGATTAAATTTCTCCACCACACACAAAAGCCTGCAACACAGGGAAGTGAGTGCTTTGGCAACGTTTACTTGGTTTGTCACATCCAAATGGTTTCAGAACCATGTTTTGAAGTTTTCCTGAAAGTGAAAAAAACCTCACTATTTTTTTATATTTGGTCATCTTTTGTAATGATTCCAAACTGAATATTGTTCTCAAGTTCTAAGGGTAATAAACAAATCAGAAGTGGTTTGGACTATGATCACACATTTACTTTCAGAAATAAATTTTATTTCTTTCACAATCCCATCTCACCATTTTTGTAAGAACAACGTCTCCTGGAGCTATAACAATTCAGAGCACAATTTCAATAAATAATGATACAACTAGAAAACAAGTAACTTTACTCCAGTTTTGCAAATGTTCTCAGTTCACAGCATTCTTCTGTTACAGAAGTGTTTGCATAGAGTCCCTAGGATAAATCTGACCTCTACTAGAGTCATTTACTAGTTAAAAGTAGAGTCAACATAATAATTGCTAATATTGCAAAAACTTAGTACTCATTTTACAAAATAATATGCATTAATTAAAAAGAAATACTGCTCCCATTTAAAGACTTTTTTTTTCTTTTTTTAAAGACAGGGTCTTACTATGTAGCACTGACTGGACTGCAGCTCTTTGTAGACCAGGCTGACCTTGAGCTCACAGAGGTCCTCTTGTTTCTGCCTCCAAAGTGTTAGGATTAAAGGCATGTCCCTCCACAATCATTTATGAATGTCTCATGTGTACCAGTTGATTATAACCCACAGCTTAATCTTTAAAATCTAGCTTGAGAATATCAAACCCGTTTCTTATTTCACTCTGATTTTCTAACGACTTTAGGCTCTGTTGTGAAAAATAACGAGAATTCAGGTTCACAAAGATTTAACAACATTGGATTATAATCTGATGTTGGAATTGCAAACTATTTTGAGTTAGCTGACTGCTTCTGACACTTTGAAATCACAGTCAACCATGGCATTTTCAAGAGTTTACTGTGGACTTTAGGGTGCCTGTGTGTACACCACGGAACTGTGGGTTTCATCAGTTCTTCTGTCTTTTTTTATAATACCAACTTAAATCTCTCCAGTATGGTACTCTAATGAGGCCTACCTAATGACAAACTAGTTAACATGCTAATGTGGATGGAATAATATCATGGTGCCCCACCTCTAGATGAAAAGCTACAGGCAATCAAGTGTTGCTGAGTGAGAGAGAACCAGTTTGCTCCAGGGACTAGCTTCCTTAGAGGTTATCTGATCCAAATTTGGCAGCCCTAAACACAGGTACACAGGAACACTTGTAAATGGAGTCAGTGTATTATCTATCAATCATCTATCTCTCCATCATCTATCTAAACTTATAAATGTATGTATGAATATGTAAAAATAGTAAAGAAAAGAACAAGAAAATGACAGTAAATTCTCAGCACAAAGGAGCACAATAAGCTCTGTTCAGTTTTATTGTCCGTTTGTGATCTCCTGGGAATCTTACAGGGGTTCAAACCCTTAGACAAAAAACATGCTTGCATGTGTCTTACATGTCAACCCCTTAGATAATCTGTAAAATGTCTTTTGTGTGCCTGGATCCTTGTCAATGATCTTTCACTAACTTCACTAACGTCATTACACTCAAGCGCCCAAGGTTTTTCTCTTACATTCCATTTTGATAGTGCCTTGACCTTTGCTCAGAAAATATTTCTTCATTTAGAAATCATATACCAGCTTAAGAAGCTGAACATTTTCCATACCAAATTCTACTTCTTTTTATTCAACAATCACCCTCTCAATGTTTGGCTTTATTTTTGTATTTTCTGACAGGGAAAAGGAAACCAAGCAACACCCTCAACACCTTGATTGAAAATCTCCGTAGGTTTATGATGTGCATTTTCTATATTTTATTTTATATTTCACCAGGTGATAGTACGGTAATGTAAGGAAGTTAATCCCTAATAAGCAAACAGGGTCACTGAAAAGTATAAGGACAGCACACATTTGGTTTCTTATTGGCCTCTGGCAGGGAGGCCTTATGTTTAATTCCAACAAGGTCCCGTCAACTGACCTGCTTAGAGTTACTTAGCCCCTAATATGTCAGCTTAGAGATGTGACTTAGCTTTTTCTTCTTTGTTTTAGTTGACCAACCAAAAGTTAGGGGAACAGATACCCCTATAACCCTGAAAACTCCAAAGATCCTCAGGGGACGTTGGAGTCTCAGTTTTCAGGTCCACTCCCCTTGTGATTCTTTATGTGTGAGGGTGTGATTCTTTATCTTTCCGTGTAGGTTAGTTTGCTTCTTACTCTCTGCTGATCTGAGGTTTTTCCTGCCATTTAGTTCTTTAATTGAGAAAGGGAAACAACTATGCCCTGAGGCCGATAACGCCATCCACAATGATAATATTGGCGAACTTCTGGCGTTAAGGATCAGTGATTCGTCTTGCCTTCAGTTTCAAATAGCATCTTGCTCTTTTCCTCCCCATCTGTGTGTGTGTGTGTGTGTGTGTATGTGCAAGTGCATGTGTATCTGTGTGCACGTATGTGTGGGTGGTGTGCTTGGGATAGAATTCAGGGCCATGCTGGTTAGGAAAGCTCTCTAACACTAAGCCCTGCTTTCACCCAATGTTCGTTTCTTTGCGTTTATCTCTGGTAATATCATTAAAGTTCAAATTTCTGCTCACAGTCTTTTCAAAGTGACTGACTTTTTCTATGCAGCATGTTCCTTTAAATGATTTTTTGAGCTGGATATATGCTAAGCCAGAAATCTACTTCCAGTGATGAAAATATGCATCAGATGTTTTTTGTTGTATAAAAACATTACCTTAATCACTGAACACAAAGAGTTTTTGTAGAGAGGATCAACCTGCATCTTACTGCTGTTCCCTTGCTCCACAGTCTCATAAAGACTAAGCTGTCTGACACAGTTGCTATCATCTCAAGGACAGATTGAGGAAAGGACACTCTCAAATTCACTCATGTGCCTAGAAAAAGAGAACAAAATAATCGGATCAATATCTCTGGAATAAATCCCAGCCAGACCTTTATAACACATTATTTGAAAGCCAATAACCATATAACATTATGTATTATTTTCTTCAGCTGTGGTAAAATATCATGCCTAAAAGCGACCTGCCTGTAGAAGAGTGTATTTGGCTTTCAGTTCCAGACAGAGTTCATAATGGATGGAGAGGCATGGCATGGCTGCAGGCAGCTGGCAATCACATTTATATCCATCCACAGGAAGGAGAGTGAGCGAGTGAGAGAGAGACAGAGACAGAGACAGAGAGACAGAGAGGTGTGTGGCGAAACTAGAAACCCTCAAAAGGTACCTCCAGTGATGTACCTTCTCCAGCAAGTCTGCACCTCGTATGAGTTCTATAACTTCCCCAAACAGTATCACCAACTGGAGACCACATGTTCAAAGGGAGAGTCCTAAAGGGAGAGAATTTGATGACAGTTTCAGTAAACTTGTCAACTTTTCTAAAACTGCACAGGGTTAGCAAAACTTGAATCAGTGGATTTATTGGGCATGGCTTCTAGAACATGTCACATAAGTTTTGTAGCTATCAGAGTAAATACAACAGAAACACTGTTAATTTAAAACACTTGTGCTACATTTCAAAGACTTTGTCACCTACATCTTGTAAGTCGAAAGTCTCTGGACTCAGGTGTTCTTTTTCTGGCTGCCACTAGATCTTTTCTCCTAACGTAAGAGTCCTAGAACTTTCCAATTTCTTGGTGTTCATTGTTTCAGTCATCTGATAGCCAAAACGGAGACTTTAATCGTCTTTTTAGAATACCTTCATGCCTGCTAGGACATTAGCCCTTATTTCATTTAAGAATAGAGTTAAAGGAAAATGTATCTTATTTGTTTTGCATAGAATCCTGCAATGCCACAAATGTGAGGAATTTAATGAGGGACCTAAATCTGTTTATTGCTTCACAATAAAAAAGAAAAAGAAAAAGAAAGGAAGTAATAAAAAAGACAAACTTAAAACCAACACCCAGCTGCCGCGGTACAGAGAAATATCGGGAATTCTGTCCGGCCAGCATGCCAATGGCCATCTGGGTCTCAGACTTTCCGAGTGAATTTTCGTGTTTACTTGCTTTCACAGCAAAATCCCTCAGAACACTCCTTGGTCACTTGAAAATCCATGTTGACACAAGCTTTTCTGGAGTTGCCTGTACTGCCATGGTAACCCAGAGTGTCTCTGAGCGGGGGTTTGGCTGCCTTCATTTGTTTGCACTACATTTTAGGAATCGGAGACAGACTTAGGCTTGCATAATTTCAGTTCCTTCTTTATACCCAGAGGCCAGATGAGGGGAAAAAAAAACAAAACACCATGTTGAGAACTGGGGGATTCTTAGCTAAACTGAATGAGAAAATTGAGGCAATTACTCAAAAACACATGTGAAAACCTGTTATCGCTCAGAATGAAAGGTAAATATCTGAATCTGAGTTTCATTGGGACTAAGCCTCACTGAGGAGATGGCAATCTTTTCCCTCTCATGCATAAATCATGAGCCGCACATTTGCAAGGATGAAGGTGTCACTGAAGTACTTGTTTAAAAATAAATATTGCTTTTCCCAGAGTGCCTAAATTCATTCTCCAGGGAGCTGCAGTCACACCAGTGTGACACTCAGACCTAAAATCAACAGCATTTTCTTTGATGAAGCTAGTTACTGTGTGGTTTCCACAAACGCACACATTTTGTTCATTTAGTACTGAAACCATTCACCTACCACTCTTAGGCCTCATGATCTGCAGTTCTTAAATTTATTTGCTCTAAAAATAGATGTGACTCCACCTAATCATAAAGGCTAAAATTATGTTAATAACATAATTTCATTGCTGATCAACAATGAATTCCAAGATCCATCATTTCACTGAACAAAAACTGTTTCTAATATAGCCATAGGACTTGGCTCTTGGATTTATAATTTGCCTTTCACATTTATAATAGGTTGTAGTTTGCTTAAGGAATTGTTTACACAGCGGAAAATATGACTTTGGGATGTTCGTTCTTTTTTTAGGCATAAAGCTTATAATATTTTAAAGTTAGTTACATAGAATCATAGTAGAAAATTTGAAGAATATTCAAAAAATCCTTTTACTTAAAACATAACAGAAAATATAGATGACATATAGACTATCCATGTGCATTCCACAGAGCCAACAAAGTGCATGCATTAATATTTCCTGTTTTTCACATTGAGTGTGTCTAAGTGTTTCCTGTGTCACTGGCATTCTTTAAAATTGTCTGAGATTTCAAGTCCTGAGGTCATGTGATACCTTTACTCATTCACTCTTTCCCACATATTTGAGCCATATAATGCCACTTCTGAATCATTATTTTTATTATTAGTTAATTATTATTTTATTAGTATGTTTTAAAGACTATGTTTATTTAAAGAAAGATAATAATTTGCTATTTTGGAAATTCTCTTATGTCTTGATCTTCTAGAAAATACAGCAGAGCCTACCAGTCAAGTTTCGTTATTTCCTTTAAGAAATTTAGCTTATCTACCTTTAATAAAAAACGTTCATATCCTAATATAAAAACAACTATCAGGGGATGGAACATGCTTTTTACTGAACAATATTCTAAATGTAAATAAGTTCCTGATGTTTCAACTTAGGGTTTTCCCATTGTTCCATAACATGGTTGTAACACTAATACTGTTTGATTTTTTAAAATTCTTTCCTTCATCTAAGATTTTTATTAGGAAACATTCTTTTGGGAAATTGAGACAGAAGTTACTCCCGCTTACTTTTAACCAGGTTTTATGGTTTTTAATTTACATTCAAAGGAAGGAGATTCATTTTCAGTTCCATTGCTGTGCCTCTCTGTGATACAGAAGTCAGCAGTGAGGAGTAGTGTGTCCCTAGGAGCCCTCTTCCCTTCGGTCTTCCTTCCCACCATGTCCTCGGGAACCCTCAGTAGTAGATGATTGTGTCTATAAGGACTGTGTGCATATGAAAGTATTTCTGTTTCATTTTTAATTCGTTAAATATTTATTTATTTATTTATTTATTTATATTACATAGATGAGTTTTTGCCTGCATGTATTTAAGTGCACCCATGCATGTAGTATCCTAGAGACCAGAAGAGGGCTTCAGGTAGTCTGGTGCTGGAATTGCAGACAGTTGTTAGCAACCATGTTGGTGCTTGGAACTGAACCTGGGTTCTCTGCAAAAGCAGCCAGTGCTCTTAACTGTTGAACTGTCTCTCTAGCCCCAATGTTGTTTTGTTAATTGGTGCATAAAATCATGAAACTCATGCAACTAATGGAGTACTGTGTGATATTTCCATTTGAGTGCATTGTGTAATGTTTAAATTAGGTTAAAATTTTTGTTTCCTCAAATATTTACCAAATCTTTGTGATGAAAATATTCAAGAATCCTTTCTTTCAACTTCTGAAGTACACAGTAGATAACTATTATGTAAAGTCACTGCAGTGTGATAGACACCACAAGCTTTTAACATTAACTTAGGTCCCACTGATCAATGTCTCCCCTTCACACCTTTTTCTACTTGTTTATTTTAACCATCTATAATTTTGATGCTCAATAATAGAAAATGAAGAATTTCTCAACTAAGTTTTAATGCACATTTATGCTTAAATCCCCAAGATCAAGAGCTACTATTGTTTTGAATAAACTAATGACTCAAACACTTATATGTCACTGGCAACTATTATTTTATTATTCTTTAAGCCTTATCAATATCTATAAATACTTATGAAAACAAAACCAGAAAAAGAAAAAAGAGAAGGGAGACCTTTATTTTTCTAATTAAAGTTACATTGATATAGAGTTAAATACCTGCTATTGGGTGATCAGTGATTGAAGAATATGTTGTTCATTCATTAAGGAGTCTCACAATAGGATGAATAAAGCCACACAACACAATGGGAACTTATACAATGGGAAGTTATACAAAGGCGTTTTGAAGAGTGCTGCAGATATACGCTGCAATATAATGGTGCCCAAACAAGGCCAGGCTGACTCTTGGCATCATTTATAACAAGACTGAACCATCTGTTCTCAGAATTTATTCATTCTGAGTTCTCTAGGAGCTGTTCTCTCAAACAAAGAACTTATTTTCTACTTAGTCAAACAGTACATCCAGCTTGCTGTGGAAAAAGAAAAGAAGAAATGATTCTTATCAGGGAAGGATTTTCCCATTCTGACCCCTACTGACCCAGGACAGCACATACAGCCACAAACAGATGCTATTAATCTAATCCCACTTGTTGTTTGCAACATGAACTGGCAATAACTCATTGCTTCCAGTGATGTTTACCACTTTCAGAGACATTCCTACAAACATGTATTAATCTGGTTGGGACAAGGAAGGGTCATGAGAGATTAAAGCCATATATATATATATGTATGTATATCTGAGGAGCTCATGATTTAGTAAGATTGTTTTTATTGTAAATAAGCGGAGAAAGTGTTAAAAGATCTAAACATTAGAATAACTTTGGTTAAAATGTTAAGATTCCCATTTGTAACAGAGGCATTATCAGAAAAGTCATTCACATAGGATTTAGTGATGCAAGTGATGCATGCAGAAGTAAGGTCCAAAGATGATCTGCTGAGCAGGACACTGCAGGAGTATGGGTCAGGGCCGGGCATGGCAGTGCCATCAATATTAGATGGTTAAAAATATATGACAATATTAATCTGGGTGTGGTGGTATAAACCTTTAATCCCAGAACTCAGGAGACAGAGACAGGTGAATCTCTATGGGATAGAGTCCAGCCTGGCCTACGTGGTGAATAAAAGGTCAACTGGAGCTCAATGGAGACCCTGTCTCAAAAAACAAACAAACAAACAAAAGCAAAAACAAAAAGACAAAATTCATGGTAATGTTGCTATAACTCTTGACTTAAACTGTTCTCTCCACTCTGCCCTCTTTAGCACAGGAGATCAATGGAACATAACTGATGAAGTAGACTGTGGACAAACCATCCATTTAATCAATATCCTGCTGCTTGCTGATTATGTTCCTCCTAGAAGCTCCTCTTTCACAAGATTATGCAAAATACAGAATAGTGAATTTTCTAGCATTTGCTAAGTTCTCATCCATTTACAATATCCTTTCCTCTTCCTTGTCACGTCTTCTGTCTGTCCTTCCTTTACCTGGATGCTTTTTACTGAAGATGAACACGGCATTACAGATTTATAGAATGGCTTTTTTCAGGCTTCCAGATGTTAATTTGCATTGTTCAAGATAAGAT
Organism: Eospalax fontanierii; assembly: GCA_035773235.1. Classification (NCBI taxonomy): domain Eukaryota; kingdom Metazoa; phylum Chordata; class Mammalia; order Rodentia; family Spalacidae; genus Eospalax; species Eospalax fontanierii. Next base: position 39,917,085 of record CM069548.1, on the reverse strand, counting down.
TGTGGTAATCATTCTTCTTTCAATTGCTTTCTTCCTTAATAGCAATTTGAAGGAAAATACGAAAAGTGAGAGAGTCAGGGAGGTGGCTCTGTGGGAAAAGCATGTCTGTCTTCAAGCCTGAAGGCCATCACATATTGGAAGGAAAACCAAACCACATCATCAAGTTGTCTTTTAACCTTCTCATGTGCACACATAGCCCCATACATGTACACACACACACACACACACACTCCACTCACATGCAAACATACAAATAAAATTTTAAAAATAAAAAATATATTGAGTTAATATGTTTTTAGTTACTGAAAATGAGCACATTGAAAATATATCTTGAGATTCTTGGCTTTACTGAGAAGTATCAAGGCATCCTTTATCCCTATATATTTTATATCCTGTTGAAAATCTCAGAAACATATGCTACAAAGAAAGAACACAGATAATTTATATATTCAGAACTTGTTCCCAGCATATATGGAATGCTTTATAAAGTCAGTTGGCAGCCTGGTGGATAGCAGTTACAGGTTGCACACAGTTCAGATATATTATTATTTTCCATGATCCCTCTCTAAAATCACCTCTGCCTCCTTTTTTATCTCAGCTCAGTTTACCTTTAGTGCTGGCTAATTCAGTACATGCAGTATGAGACCCAAAGCATGCCAATGTAAGAAAGCAAATTTTTCATGCCAGCAGAAGTTTCTATGTATAGAATTTTGATGTGACCATTTTTTATATAGTCTACGTTTTGTTTAACATTTTTGAATGCATGGAATGTAGTTAAATTAATGATTTAAATATTCTTATCTCCCTCAACTTTTATGTCTGTGCCAATTTTGATTTGGTTTGAGCTGAATATTATTCTGATCCCAGGTTGTCCTTCCCTGCTCCTGATCTTTGATATGATAGTGAACATGGTGAGTTTCAATTTTGGGGTGTTAAATATTGTTATATTTCTGTAAATATTATTTAGCTCTGTTGTGGAATACAGTGAGTTATATAGAAATAATTTGGCCCTATTAGATCTTATTTTGTGATTTGTTCCTTTGCTACTAATCAATCAGTCAGAGCTAGCTCCCCCTCCCTACTTAGGAAAGGGCTTCCAGAATGTTCCTTCCACTGACTTTTTGTGATTGTGTTTCTGGTATCCTTTGTCCTTCCTGTAGCTCCCAGTCCTTGGGTTCTTTGTCAAAAGCATTCAGACACAGAGAGGACAGAGAGAGATGATTAGAAAGTAGAAGAGGACAGTCTCATTAATGAGAGTTTCCAATGGCGAAAGGAGTGGCTGTGGCGGAAAACACTCTCAAGAGGTGAGCGTGGGCAATGGCCACCAAGACCATGTGCAAACCTACATTTCAAGTAGGCTTTATAGAAACAGATCCCTTCCTGAGGAGTGTTTTGCTATCCAGATGACTGACAGGCCTAGTTGGTTAATTCTTAAGTGGCAACGTTAAGTCTTTTGTGTTTTACCAGAAGTCCTCCTGCTGAACAATATCTTAGAACCTTTCATGCAGTTTCAAATGTCATGTCTATGCACAGGGCTGGTACAAGATTCAGATCCCATTCCTCTGACCACAGTCAAAGTCCTCGGGTTTCAGTTACTGTTTTGATAAGCTACTGATTGTAAAGCAGGGGCCAGTGCTCAATGACCTTCAAGCCCGCCAGTATCTGACTTTCAGATGGTGGTTTTTTCAGGTGCAGGTCCTGAACAGTACTCTAATACTGACTTGTGGAATTCTTTAGGATTTTCTCTACTCTACAGTATTCTAGCTTAAGAACTCTGGCCCTGTTAGTTTATCTGGATCTGCACATATATCTCTTCAGTACCGGAAATCTTCTAGGTGCTCCCTGTATTTTTTTCTCCCTTGCATTATGATCTGAAATTCTCTCAAGGAAACAAGTCATTAAATTGTAGAGTTCACGTGAATACAGCATGTGCTTAGAGTTGATAAAAGTGAGACCCTGGGTTTGACTCACTGCAGAAAGAGGGAGAATGAGAGGGAGGGAGGCTAGGAAGAGAGAAAGAGAGAGAAAGAGAAAGAAAAGAAAGAAAGAAAGAAAGAAGAAAGAAATCAAGAAAGAATTAATTTTTATTTTAAATAAAAAGTTGTAGATAAATTCAACAATAAACTATGCTTTTTTCAAGACAGTTTAGTAAACTGCTAGTTAATTATGATCTTCCATGCTTATCAAAGGTAAAAATCCTTCATTTTTAATGAGTTTTCAAATCAAATAATGGAGTATTTTTATAAATTATTTTAAATAACATGTCGAAACTTCCCTCAAACATACACTTTACTCAATAGGCCTTAAAATGCATGAAAAGTATGTGAAACAGGACTAGCGTATGAGAATGGTGCAGTTATCTGAGGGGTCTAAATATAATAAAAGTATATTGTATGAAGTTTACAAAAATTCAATTAAAAAAAAGAAACAGAGAAAAGAATAAAGATCTCCCAAAACTGTATCTTTAGTTCTAGTATGTTCTTGGTCAAACTGATCTCAACCTTATGAATGCAATTTTAATAATAAATAATTTAGGCTATAGTTTAACTGAAACATAAAAATCAGTGGAAAAAAGCAGCCATTCTTGAAGTCTCATTTAGTAAAATATTTGTCTAGTTATAATATAAAGTGACAAAATAATATCTTAAAAATACATAATTATAAAAAATGTTTTAGACAATAGTCTAAGTACAAGCAATTTTGGTCAACTTTTGCATCAGTAAGTCTGAGTCATCTTATCATACATTGAAATACTTTTGTTTATGCAGCTTATCATTAATAGAAATGTTTTAATTAGGGTGACCAAAGTCTTAAAGCAAACTTTGAATCTTTTTAAAGTCTTTTTAAAACTACAAAATCCATTACGTGATTAAAATTACACAGCAAAATTGGGACATTGCTGTTGTCATAGGAAAGAAATATTCTCTTTTTAAAGGCCAGGATGGAATATTTATTCATGAATTTTTCTTGCAGTAAATGATGACTTGGAAATACATAAAACATTTTCATAAAGCATTTTGATATCAAGACTTTCTCCAAACTTCTAGTCCTAACTCTCAGCACTTTGAATATGAGAAATCTTAATTTATGCTTCTTTTGATGGTATTGTCTGCCAATGAAATGTGGGGGTCATGCATAAATACACACACAGGCAGAGAGACACACACAAACACTCACACATATATGCACATTCTTAACACTGAGCTCTGGTAAAATATTAGCATTCCCATACATTTAAAATACTAACTCTAATTTTTAAATAGAATTTTACCTACTATTAAGTATTTTCAAAGTATCTTTTATTAATCCCTGTTTCTTTTCATTTTAAAACTAACAATTGATGAAGAAGTAAACTAATATTTTTAGTGAGTGGCTTCTATTTAAAGAAATGCTACTATGGCAGTAAAACTGCTCAAAATAAAACATTTCAGGTTAATGTCGGACTACCCATTGGGAGAAAGAGAGAATATTTGTACTGCTCTAGTAATTTTTCCAAGTGTGACCCTGACTTTCTTAAGCCACCCATATGTCTCGTGCATGACTCCATCCTTTCACATTTAAAGTCAGAAAAAGCAGCCATTGCCATGTGGTTCTATCCGTCTTCTCTTATTTCTAGTCTGTTCCTGTCTCATATGACATTTACAGCTACACACTCCACATTTTTTATAGATTATAAATTTTGTCTTCTACGTGTGCACGCGCACACACACACACTGCTAAGCTGTTGGTAACATCATGCAACACAAGTTTCTCTAGTTTCTAAGGACATGTTCTTGATTCTATTTTGGGGCTTCACCAGTTTCTTTCAAAATGTTTGTAAACAAGCCAAGAGGCATTTATAGAAATTTTTGTTGTCTATGGGAGGATTTTGATTTGGGGAGAGACAGGCGATTTAATTTGACTTCTACTTACCTACTTTTGAATTGAAATGCATGCAAATTTTCCGATATCACATCTCACCTTTTTGTTTTTGAAGCTAATAACCTTTTTTTCTAGTTTGAAGATATTAAGTACGGAGATGTGCCAGGATGATTATATGACGCATCACTCCTTGTAACTTAATGAATTGATAAAGGTGGCAAAGTGCAGATTGTTGAGTTGTTAGAAGTAAAGATTTGTTCTTTTCTTATATTTTCTGTGGATGCTGTAATAGATGATCTGTTCAGGGATCTTGGGGTAGGTAGAGTAAACTCATCTTAGATACAGCATGGATATATATGTATCTTTTACATGGATGACATTAATGGCTCAATTTAATCCATGACTTAATCCTTGAAACCTGTGAACATACAGTTTTGTGACAAAATAGATACGCATTTCCAGACAGAATGAAGTTTGCTTGCGAGTTTCTGACTAAGCTGGAGATATCATCAACAATATCCCCAGAGGTCCCAAATGTTCATCAGCAGCTGAGGCTTTTTCCAGCTTCGGTGAGTGTGCAATTGCTGAAGTAGTAGATATTCAGTATCTGATGAGGGTGTGTTCCAAGGACAGGGATTCACCTGCTACAGCTGGCCTTGAACATAGAGGAAATAGGTTGCTGGCTTTAAAAATGGCCTCAAACCAAGATATGCAGGTGGCTGCTAAAACCCTGCAGGAGTGCACCACTGAGAGCCAGCAAACAGCTATGTCAGGTCTACAACTGCAAAGCACTAAAATTCACCAATAACAAAAAGCAAGGGTTTCCACAGTCTCAAAGAACTCAGCTAGACACTCACGGTGGATGCCTGGCTTCGAGTGTATGGAATCATGTCTGACAACAGCTAAGAAGACTGGGTCTTGGACAGCATTTGTTGTGATGACTCTACCCTCTTCCTTGGAAAATTAATTTATGGCTCAACTCAGCTTGCTGTAGATGATGTATAAAACTCTGTTGGGCATAATGCAGGGTGGGCCTAGCTAGGCCACCTGCCAGGAGGAATTGAGGAATGGCTCTCGTGGGTGTGGTGCTCCACATCAGTTGGTCCTGAAGCCAGTTTCTGCCCAGCACCTGGAGGGAACCTGATCCACCTGGGATCAAACTGCGATTGGCTGTAGTCAGGACCCTACCCCATAAAGCTATTGGCTAACAAGACCTATAAGACTCTCTCTCTGCTCTTTCTTGAATAAATAAATGTGCAGCAGACCACCACTGCTGGCTTTCCCCTCAACTCCCAGGGTCTGTGTCTTGACTCGGTGCCTACTCGCTCCTCACTCCACAGAGGAGACACTCCGGTCCCCCTAGGGCTGACCCCAAGTGTAGGGACCCCCGACAAAACCCCTCATTAATTCACTCCAGTTCCATTTCCCATTTTTCAGAGTTTCTATTCAATAATTTTATATTAGTTGCATTCTTAATATTGCCCATCCCCCCATAATTTTTTTTTCTTAGAAAATCGTTGCAGGTTTCCTACGTACTTTTAATCTTCTACCTGAATAAGCACTACTCCTGTACTCGTTTTCAGTCTGGCTTCCTCTTCAGCTCCATTGCAGTTTGTGAATTATTATGTAAAAATATTATATGGTAATCAGGGGTTTGCAAGGCAGGCTGTGCTAACAGTAACTACAATGGTAGACGCCTAAGGGGGCAATGCAGATTGATTGCAAAGAGGCGGAAAGCTGCTGTAGTGATAGACCAAGAAAATGTCTTCAAAATCAGCAGAGATGTAATTGAAATCATTTGGGGTTGTTGTTCTTGTTGTTCTTCATCCTTTGAAATACCTGTGTTTTGTGTTGATATTGGACTTAATGCAGATGGGTGATTTGAAGAGCCTCAAGTACTAAATTTTACAAATTACTTTTTCAACTTCACTTCTCATTTTGTAAATACTAGTCACAAAACGTGCATAATATTTGTGCATAACAAATGTAATGAAAATAAGAATTGAAAAATATAAATAAAAATAAAAATAATTTTATTCCTTATCATTTGATCTTTTGCAATATTTAAATTTTTTAAAAAACTCAGTCAGGATCTGGTGATATAGCTCAGTTAACAGATTGTTTGTCTAGCATGCATGAGGCCCTGGGTTAGAGTCCCAGCTCTGCATACTCTGAGCTGGTAGCTCACCCCTACAATCCAATTCAGAGGGAGGAGGCAGGATGACCACAAGTTCAAGGGATCCTTAGGTACACAGAGTTCAAGGCTATTCTGGGATAGATAAGAGGCCAAATAAACATAAAATCTCTATCAGTGATCTTTCCTTTTAGTCATCAACTAAAATAAAGCAATAGCACACAGTTTTACTTCAGAAAATGAAAATAATCTGAATAACTCCCTACCTTTGAAAACCTGGTTTGAAACCTCAAGTGTGAAGCTGGCTGCCCTGAACTTGCACATTTCTCATTGCAATTCACCTATCTACATCAATAAATTTAAAGCAAAAATTAAAGAAGGAGGTAATGAATTTATTCATAGAAATATAAATGAATCGTGCTGTTGGAAGAATGTGCAGAAACTGAAATGATTTAACAGTTCTAATTACAGCAGGGGTATAAAATGCAATTATAGGCAGAGTGCTGAGTGACCTGCTTTCCTATTTCTGAAGTCCCCTCCCCAGATGAGCTACCCTCTTCTGTGTCTCATGTTTATTTTATAAACTCTGATGATTAGTACTTAAAATGCAAGTGCATAAACATAACAAACAAGTCATTTCAAACACCATGGTCTGATTACCCAAGAGTATGCTTCATAGTGAATTAAATAACATATTGCTGTCACTGAGTAGATTATTAATTATACGTATGAAATTCCTAACATGTAATATTCTGGCACTTGGATTCTAAATTAAATTCAGTGTGATTGTTTTAGATAGCTCGTCTTTGTTCTTTCTGGCTAACAGTTAATTAAACTCAAAATGAGAACATTAAACTGTGCCTTACTTAAAACTACAAAACACGTTGTATCAGAAGAGAGATAATAATTGGGAGAAGAGATGCTGTGATAGTTTGAATGAGAAATGTTCCCCATAGACTCATATGAGGACATGTGGTTCCCAGTTGGTAGCACTGTTTGGGGAAGTTATGGAGCTTTTAGGAGGTTCAGGCTTGCAGCAAGAATTATGTTACTAGAGGTGAGTTCTGAGGGTTTCTAACCCTGCCCCACCTGCGCGCATCATGCCACACCTCTCTGTCCATTACCGACTCTATCTGGAACTGAAAGCCAAAATAAACTCTTAGGCACGATATTTTATCACAGCACAGGAAGGTAAATAATTCGTAATGCTATATGATTATTCACTTCATGCATGGTTTCATTATGTTTTGAAGGTATTTTGATCAATTTGAGTATTTCAGCTCTTAGTTCTCTTAGTAATCCCAAGTGGCTTACAAGTCAAATAGAAGGCAGGGGAATGAGAATCAGCAGATCATAGACCCCAACCATGAAGGAAAAAGATTCTTTTCAAGATCATCTAGTTCAGTTTGCATGCAAGAGAGAAATTTGTCACACAGTTTTGGAAGGGTTCATTTGTATTTTTGTATTCAATTAGTCTACCTAAATTCCCCCATGCGGGACAAAATCTCTTTACAGTATGCGTTGGGATGCTGCTTTCATTAGCATGAGAGTTAAGTTCTCCTTTTCCAAAACTGGGATAGGAATAATATAGACAGGTCGTGTTCCTTACTGTAGGAGTCATTTAATAACTGACACGAGATAGTAAAATTCAGGATATAGGAAGCAAATAAAATCTAGTAGGAATAATTTGATAATTCCTTCTTATTTACATTTCTCAACTTTCCTAGTTAGCTTTATGTTTTATTTTGTAGTGATTTATAAGTAAAACTTTTTAGGGTGTATGGAACTGTAAGCCAAATTAACATGACACATTCATTTTTCATGTTGCTTGGGAGCAATAAACAGAATAAAGTAGAAGATGTGTGATTAACTTCTCTTTCTTCATAACAGGCTTGTGTACTCACCCTTGTATCACAGCACCAAGCACAGCTGTTACTTTAATGTGGAGATGAATAAATATGTTTGTAGAATACCATTTCTTCAGAGCCAGGAAATCATAGTTAGGGGATACAAAACACAATTCTTGATTTTAAAATACAGGTTTAATACACATATTTTTCTTTTTTGTCTAAAAACATGATGTTCAAGATGAATGGAAGGAAAGAGGATAATAGTCTGCCTTGTGCGTTTGTCATCATGGCTCTCGTTGGCAGTTTTGAGTGTCATTTAGCATGTCTTTTAAAATACATTTGTATTATATTTATTTTATGTGTATAAGTGTATCACCTTCATGTATGTAAGTGCACCCATTTTGTGCAATGCCAAAGGAGGTCGGAAGCTGGCAAGACACACTTCTTGATACTTCCCTGTATGGGTACAGTTGGGGGTTGGTTTTAAGTTTGCCTTTTTTTTTTTTCTTCCTTTCTTTTAAATTTTATTCTGAGGCAAAAAACAGATTTAGGTCCCATATGGAATCCTTAACATTTGTGAAATGCAGGATCCTGTGCAAACCAAATGAAGTACATTTGCCTTTACTTCTACTTGTTTTTAATTGAATTTTTGTGTATTTACTACAGAGCGTCTCAATCAATCTTCCTCCCTTTTACACACCTTTCCTCACTGGTGCCCTCCCACAGCCCCGCCCCTGGAATCCTGGAATTCATACACTCTGTTAATTGTGCTAACTAAGGACTATTGTGTCAAGTTAGTGTACCCTGACATTTCTCAGTTCAAGTTCATCCTCTGAGGTCTAGTCAGCCTATCCAGAGACCCTCATTTTAAGATCAGCTTTTCCTCAAACAACAGTAATAATCAGTTGCCAATATTTCTTCAGCAAAGACTAGAGTCTGCGGCCCATTTCTCCACTTCCATGCTGGGTTTTTGTCTGCTTGAGTTTGCATGGGTCTTGAGCATGCCGACCCCATTGCCGTGGGCTTATATGTGCAGGGTTCCAAAGCTTGTAGGATTCTATTTCCATATGGTCATGCCCCTCCTCCCTGTCTATTACAGTCTTTCTGGCTAGAAAAATAAATAGCAGTAGAAGCAGAGATGCATGGAGGGAAGACGCACGTGTGTGCATGTTTGTGCGTGTGTGTGTGTGTGTGTGTGTGTGTTTGTACCTGTGTGCTAAGATACCAAAAGTAGACTTCTTGTGTTTTCCTCCAAACCCCCCACATTACTTTTTTGCTTTTGGTATATTCTATTGATATTTTATGGATTTTATACAATACATCTTAATCATATTTAGCTCCCTTTTCCTAAGAGTCTATGAGTTGTCCAACTCCCTTTTTGAGACAGAATTTCTCACTGAACCTGGAGCTCACCATTTTCCTAAACTGGCTGGACAACTACACAGGGAACCTTCTGTCCGCCCCTGCTGGGGTCACAGCCATGTGCTGCTGCACTAGGTTTTAGGTAGGTGTTGAGTGTGTGAGCCCTGGCTCCCATGATTACACAACAAGGATTTTACCTGCTTAGCAATCTCCCCAGACCCAGAGACAGGGGGAATGAAGTGATTGGAATAGACAAAGAGAGTTTAGTAGCTCAAAGGCCCCCTGTACTGAGACCAAGGCTTTATGGAACATGACTGTGCTTCGGGAGTATTTTGTATAACACAGACTTTCTTTTCAAATTTTTATTTATTTGTTTTTATGTTGTGCGCATGAGTGTTTTGCATGCTTGTATACCAGTGCATCCGTGCAGTGCCTGAGGTGGGAAGAAGAAGGCTTTGGATCCCTTGGTATTGGAGTTAAGGATGGTTGTTACCTATCCTTGCGGGTGCTGACAACCGAACCTGGATCTTCTGCAAAAGCAGCCAGTACTCCTAACCACTGAACCATTTCTAGAACCTGAATACAGACTTTCTTGAACCTGCCCTGTTACATATAGTTCTCCGTACAACTACACATATCACATGTCTCATTAGCACTTTACATCTCTACCCATGAGTTTGTCTTAGTATAATAATGAGTTACAAACACCATCTCTGGAGGAGTCCCTCTTTACCTGGACCTGTGAAGACCTCAGCTAGGCAATTCAGCCTATCTTTATGCCAACTGCTTTTCTGTATACGTTAATTATGTAATCTCTGTGTAAATTAAGACCTTCAAAATTTCATTCTCTACCCTAGTCTGTGATCTCACCAAGACTTGTACATGCTAAAAAAGCAATATACTTGTGAGTTATATTGCAACCTTGCATTTATCTCTGTACATTAAAAAAGTGAGGTGAAAATTAACTGTTAGTCTTCTTTGGAAGTATGTAAAACTTTTGGTTTAAGACAAAGAATTCTAATTTTTTATCCCCCTTCCCCAATTGTAAGACTTTTATTTATGAAAAGGTCCCAACAAATTCCCGAACCTGAAGGGCTGGGGAAGCAGAGCCCTTTCTCCCCTTTCATCAACCTTCTCTCCACTTCCTTTACACCAGTTTCTTTTTAAACTACTCAGCTTGGGAAGACTATGGTGCTAGACCCCAGGCACAGGGGAAATCATTCAGCACTGTTGTGTTAGAGGTAAAATCTTTTTAGACTTCTGGGTCATATGTGCTTGTTCAGTTGTAATGCTGCCACAGCGCACCTGTTTAAAAAAGTTAAAGCTGTCTTGCCCAAATTTTGTTTTCTTGACCATCTGTTCTCTGTGTGGGATCAGTGGCATCCTCAGACTTCAGATTTTATTTTTAACAATTGGGAAAACATCCATTTTTAAATTTTTAATTCATTTTTAAGTTAACATACAGACAGATTTAATAATGACATTAATGATATTTTCAAACACAGACACATAAACACACACACACACACACACGTGCGCATGACAGAATAGAATAGGATAATAAAAATGAAAGAAAAGCTTCTATTATATGCTATTCTCTTTTTTCCTCGAGATTGTTTCTGAATAAGTTATTTTTTTAAAATCTCAAATGAATGGTAAACTTGAAAAATATTCAACTATCACTGAGACACAATTGCAGGGACACACACACACATATGTAGAGGTAATTAAAAACTATCAAAGAGAAGGAGAAAAGAAGAAATATGTGCATTGAAAGACAGTATCTAGATGATTTTTCCTTTCTTCATTCCAATTGATGATAGAACAAAATTTGATATTGTGAGAGACAAGAGGTCGATTGTCAAAGGCTCTCCAGCATTCCTCCTATCTGTCAGTCATCTGCTGGTGACCCACAGGGTACTCAGTCAAGGAATCTGTCTGTGTTCTTGGTCATGAAGCTGCAGAACATTTCTTCTATGTTGAATTAGTCAGTGTAGGAATCATCCAGCCTAAAAGAATAAACACATCTCTAAAGAAAATTCCTGTTTGACCTGAGGTCACCATTCTCTAGCATCTCTGCATGGCAACAGACATTGTCAGATCCTCTAAGGATCTTAGAAATATCCCAAAGTTGTAAACAAGGAATGATATCCTTCATTTGTTAAATGACTCATAAATATTACCAAGTAGTTAATATGCACTTGATAAGTATAATAGATGTTATTATGAGAAAATATAACATTGTTTCCAACCTCAGGGATCTAACCATGTAAAAGGAGAAACAAATATCAACTCAAGCTTTATAGAAATAAATATCCCAGCATTAGGAGGCATTGTGAAAGAATGAAAATGATCCATTGGCTTCAAGAAAAGCAAAACCTATTATGTACAGTGGGGTGATGGGGAGAATGCCTTATGATGATGACAGGAGAAAAGAAATCATATGTGTTTTCTGAAAGCTAAGAAGTGAATCAAGCATTAAGAATTTGAAAAAGAGGGAGGGGCTATGATTAGTTAAAGCATCAAGAGAGGATAATTTCCCTAAGAGAGCATTCTCTGTCTGCTCAATTGGTCAAACCTAGGGGTGAAGGTGGGGCTGAACTCCGGGCCTCACTGAGAGAGAATTCATAAGACAACATCAAAAGATAGCCAAACACCAGCTTCTTGACCAGATAACAGCATTGATTACTGGCACCGTATATAACACTGGTGCAGTAGTGGCACTTTTATCTTGGGACCAATCAACCGCTACCTAATTGATCTTAGAGCCCACTCAGTGGGAGGAAACTCATGCATGGTACTGTAATCATGGCCAAATACACATGGCTGATGAGGTCATAGATCTTAGAGAGCTCCTCAGGGCTGTCGCATCTCTAGGCTAACATAACTTCTTATTAAATGCAAAATATGTATTCTTATATTTATAGTCAAGTATCCCAGTCACCACTCAGCAAAAAAATTTCTTTTGCTCCATATGGAGACTAATACAGAGTATCACAGCTGGGCATATACAGACATTGTGAATTGCTCATTCCTAAGCAGCACATCTACAAACCAGCTTCTACACCCAAGGCTCATGCAATACACAGCAAAGGATAAGGAAGACACTAACGAATCTCTCAACTCTCACTAACGAATCTCCCATATTGCAGCAAAGAGGCAGTAACAGAAAAGAACACAAATGGCTAAATCATAGAGATGAGGAATCTGCAGTGTGGGGCCCTGTACAGGACTCTTATATTAAGTCTCACTCACCTAGGATTCAGGGTCATTGTGGAAGAGGGTGCAGAAAAAATTGTAATAGCCAGTGAGGAGAGTCATGAACATATGGAAATAGAATCCTACACGCTCCTGGAACCCTGCTCATATGAACCTACAGCATAGTGTTGGCATGCTCAAGACCCATGCAAAGTCAAGCAGACAAAAACCCAGCACGGAATTGGAGAAATGGGTAACAGATCCCAATCTATGCTTAAGAAATATTGGCAACTGATTACTGTTTTGGCTGAGGATGAGCTAGTCTTCCTAAAATAAGGGTCTCTGGGTAGGCTAACTGGGCTTCAATGAATGAACCTTCACTGAGGTCACTTGGGGACACTAACGTGACACAGTAGACCTTAACACTAAGGAAAGACTGTATGGATTCCAGTTAGAGAGTTATAACGAATGTGGGGGTGCCAGTGAATGTAAATGGATCTAAACATGATTATGATTGATTGAGAGGTCCTGTATGAAACACACAATGATTCAATAAAAAAATTCATTTAAGTTAACATAATGGAGAACAGTTACACTATGACCTTTATCCCTGCATTTATACCGCAAGCATTAAGTGGAAGGAAAGAACTAATCCATTCTCATTTGTCCATAGAAACTGTTTATGAAGCTGGCCTGTCCTTATCTGAGTCAAGCATACTGGTGATATTTGACTGCTCTAAATGCTGAATAACAGGTCTACAGACGGTGAGGTGCTCCATTCATCCCTTTTCTGCTGAGCAAAGAAATGGCTGAAGAATTGTAAATGACAGGGAATTTCAAATTGATGTTGGGTGACTATAAAACAGTATGGTCTTCCCTGTAAGACACTGAAGGACATTTGGGGACACAAGTCAGACTGTGTAGGTCATGTATGTAGGAACATAAAATTGAGAAAGAGGGCACTTGAGAGAATTGCAGAGAAAGGAACAGATCTAAATATCATCAAACTACATTGTAGGAAAATTTCAGAAATTCAGTAAAAATGGATGTAATTTTAAAAATTGAAATACATTAAAACATTTAAAGTTTCATTTAATATGAATTTGAAGAAGGCCAAATTCTACCATTTTAGAACTCATGACAGCAGTTACCTTTTAGACACGGCATGGCACAGTTATGCCCAGAACATGGAGGAAGCGGGGATCTGGGAGGCCAACGTAAACCAATGGGGTTTTCTTTAGTGTTCAACTCTGTCTGCATCCATTTGTATATGCCTAGCATTTTATACATGCTTATGTCTCTATGTTATGTTTCATGACACATTTTACTTGGTTTGGTTTTTAAATAAAAACTCATTACACTATGTTCCAACTGGTTTGGAGATATTTACATGTAAACATTACTGTTTAAACAATGCTTCTGTCTACTAAGCAAATTTATTTTTTTTTATCAATACCTTTGAAGTTTCGTTTGTGTCCTTCAACAATTTCCCAATGTTTACAATAATTCTGGACCGTGTTTGGGTTCATTTTATTTTGGGGGTTTTATTGTTTTGCTTTTCTGACATTCTGCAAGACATATGAATTTAATTCTACCTCCAAATTTGGCTTCATGAGACAAGTCTATTTAGTCTCAGAGGGCCACATTCAGAAGAGTTACAAGATTAATATTCCGATTACACCTTCTTGAAACCTTGTTTGATGAGTTCTAGCTTTAGGTTTGTGCCTGTGGATAAAGTGTGATAAGGCAGTACTTCAGAGGGGAAGGGCACATGGTATCTGGCCACCTTTGCTAACTGTCCGTGGACATAGAAGTCCTATATGGGAGGTCCATGAAACTCAAAACAAGGATGTATGTGACAACTACAACTAACTGCAAAAGTCACATATTCTGTTCATAACAGAACCTTCATCAAACATTGCACAATAACATTCCAAGTCATTAAGGTACTCTGTTGCATCTTCTCTATCAATTCAGTTCTACTGCCATGAACATGATGGCCCAGCAGGTAAAGGATAGATGGGGCCCTGCTCTTCTCTTCCTTTCTACACTTGTTTAGCTGTGAGTATGCTTAGGAAGTGTTGGCAAAGTGAGTGCATTAGGATGAGAAATAAAAACTGCTCAGTTTTGTGTTGTGTCCACTGTGCTGGTAGAATGAAATCCATGTTGATAGATGAGGAACACAAGTTAGATAGTTTTAGTTATTCTTCGTGCTACCTAAACATTCTCATTTACCTTTAAAATTCTCACTGAAACCTACAAATATGAAGTATAAAATCACTCCTAAGAACAGAAATTTTTAATTTATTTTTAACTTACAAAGACAGTAAATAGCCAACCCCACAACACACAACAAAAACCTCCCGGGAAAGTTCACGAGAGTATGTAGAACAAAAAGTTAAAGTTTTATGCGTGATATCTTTAACGGCGCTCTTCTCTTACTTTTTGAGCAAGAAGATTACACTTTCATTTTTCAAAGATTTTCCCTATGTTCTTGCTTGATATAGGCCTAGAGGAAGACAAGATTGCAGCTGTTAGCAGGAAGTGCTTACAGGTTCCTGGGTGGGTGCTTTCCCAGACCTCCACTGATTAACACATTATCCACATCTTGGCTGGCTGTTCATTTGCATGTGGCTGCCAGAGAGTTCTTTATTCATTTTTGTCTTAGCTCTAGTGACTTCTTATTTATCTTGACTGACTTTATTTGTCACATCATGATTATTCTTAATGATAATAGATCCTACTCAATCAGATTATTTTTGTTGACATATCAGTGTAAGATATGTCATGTGGGGCTGGAGAAATGGTTCTCTTGTTAAGAGCATTGGCTGCTCTTGCAGAGGACCCAGGTTCAATTTCTAGCAACCACATGGTAGCTAACAATTATCCATAACTTCGGTTCCAGGGGAATCCAATGCCTTCTTTTGATCTCTGTAGGTTCTGCATGGCATGGGTGCATGCACATACATGCAGGCAGTAAGTACACTGATACAATGAAATAAAAATAACTATTTGTCATGCTTTTAATCCTAGCACTGGAGAGGCAAAGCCTGACAAATCTCTTTTGGTTAAAGACCAGCCTGATGTACATAGTGAGTTTCAGGTCAGCCAGGATGGCGTAATGAGACCATGTGAAAAAGAAAAAGAATGGGGAAAAGAAAAGAAAAGACTCTCAAAGTTCTGCAATCCCAAATATTATTTGTATCCTTCTAATTTTGAAGAATATCAGCTCACCTGTACTTTATATCTACGTGTCCTAAATGTTATACCCACAGACAAAGTAAAAATATGGGTAAATTCTAGAGTTTTCCTCATACTAGCTTTATTATTAGAACTATATTTGATTATTAATAGGTAATCTTTAAAAATAAAAAAAACTAAAAACATAAAAAAGTAATAGAAGTTAATGAACTATATCTAAAGTGTGAATTCACCACAGTTTCCTTTAGATCTGCCTCAAAGAACCAAGGAGAATGTATCAAGTAGGCAAACTTTAACGATGCCTACCTCATTATGATCTTGGACGTTTTGAAATAATTTATTCGGTTGACTGTTCCACTATTCTTATTGTATACCATTGTGTGCGCCTTAGCTTTTCATAGAATTCTGAAGTTTTGACAGTGAACTGTAGGCATCTTAAAATCCTAAGGTAGAGTGGATTAATTCTCCAAGGCACAGCCGGATAAACGGTGGAATGACACCTCCCTCTCAGACAGGGTGGTACTTACTTAGGACTACCTGCTTGAGAAAAACGAGGAGTTGGGAAAGCCCTACGCCACTTCCAACCAGCCTATGAGCCTTGGATGTAAGATGGGGAAGGCTTAAAGGCATTTGAGCTGTACTCTGGAAAGGCAGCTCATCATCAAGAGTAGATAATGGATCCGATCCGGTGGTTCTGCACCTTCAGAGTTTGAAGGGCCGCTGAGAGCAATAGCAGTCGTTTTTTACTTAGTCTGTTCTTCTCTCTCAACCTGCAGAGCTGTCAAGTTCTCATCATATTTGAAGTCCTTCTCACTCTAGCTTTTCCTCTATACACAGTCCAAAGCCTAGTCCAGGCATGGTGCTGCACACTTTTAATCCCAGCACTTGGCAGGCAGCAGCAGGTGGATCTCTGTGAGAGAGAGAGAGCCCATCCTGGTCTATATAGCAAGTTCTAGGCCAGCTGGAGCTACAGGAAGAACTAGAATCAAAAACAAAAGTGAGAAACGGGCTGGAACGATGGCTCACCATTAAGAGCATTGGCTGTTCTTGTTTAGAGGACAGGAATTCAGTTCCCAGGCCCCACGTGGTGACTAACAACCCAATCATCCATAACTCCAGGGGTAGGGGATCTGATGCCCTCTTCTGGCATGGGCAAACACTGCACACACAGAGTGCACATAACATAACACTCAGGCAAGACACTCATACACATAAAATGAAAAATAATTTTAAAAATTGTTTAAAGAGATCAAAAAAGAATTTGAGAGGCAGCAAGAATTCTCCCTAGAAAGAGTCATTTGGAGAACAACAAAATTAATAATTATTGATGCTACACAGAAAACAAATACTTAGGAAGAAGTTTAAATAAAATAATCACAGATGGTTGTATCTTGAATACCATGTTACTGAAAATAAAGCTTAAATGTAAATAATAACATTTTAAGGATGGTACAAAAGCCAGAATTTAATGTACTATGAGAATATTCTTCAAATCTGAATATAAAATAAAATCATATTCTGTAAAACAAAGGCTATCACTTGCATCACAAGAACTGCTAAGCAAGGTTCTGAGGGTAGAAGGTCAATGATGCCAGATACAAAGGAAAGGGGAAAAGCCACAAATAGAATAATTATTTTAGGGTTGTCTTTTAGATTTATTTACAGAACAGGTGACTAAAGGTAAAGGGAAAAATTAAATTCTTGTTGGGAGCAAATTATGGAGAAGAAAAAATGATCTACATGATACAAATGACACAGTGGGGTTGTTTAGAGTGTAATGAGGATCCTAAATTTTATGCAAAGAAA
Organism: Eospalax fontanierii; assembly: GCA_035773235.1. Classification (NCBI taxonomy): domain Eukaryota; kingdom Metazoa; phylum Chordata; class Mammalia; order Rodentia; family Spalacidae; genus Eospalax; species Eospalax fontanierii. The sequence continues at coordinate 39,899,673 of CM069548.1, read as the reverse complement.
TATACTTCCACTTGTAACTAGACTAAGTTCAAGACACACAGTGCAGCCTCTGAAGGAGCAAAGAATTCAGTGTAGAACATATAATATTTAAAGTTTCACTGTCTCTGTTTCTGTCCTATTGAACTATGCTACTGTAGCAAACTCAGCAGCCTTAGACTGCATAAACAAATGGGCCAGGGTTTCTACCAGCAGATTTTAATTTTCAAGTGTACATGGCAGGCTGCACAAGCTGTCTCTGCAGGAGAATAACAGCCAAAAACTATAGAGGAAGGGCACACAAAATCCAAGTGGACTTTTTAAAATTAGAAAACCGAAAACAAAAAGGATGATCTAAAAAGTAGAAAAAGTGAAAAGAGAAAAACAAAGAGATATATTGAAAACAGAAAAGCAAATTGATGTAGCGCAAACCCAACTCTATGAACATTTACAGAGACACTCTCATATGTGAAGAAATATCAGACTGAATGGTTTTCAAATCATATGAGCTAACTTTGTGTGTTCATGAACTATGTCACTTAAATAAAAAGACACTAATAATGTGTTTTAAAATGAGAAAATCATGCTACACAAAAAAAGTATTTCGATGGTGTGACTTTCCTACTGAAAGTCAGGCAAACATTAATATAGTGGTATTAGAAGTAAAAGAAGTGTGAAGACATGTTTATGCACACACAGGTCCTCTTGGGGCTTCCTTTTCAGTTTCATGATCTACTTGTCAGTGCTGCTGTTTTTACATTAAACTGTCCTAATTGCAGCTTTAGAGTGTATTGGACTCAGCGACTAGAAACACTGGTCTGATTGTTCTTCCTCAGGAATACTTTGGATTGTGGATCATGTGTACATTATGTAACTAACATTTAAAGAATAGCAAAAATCCTATGTGGATTCAATTTTGATTTCTGGGTTTAGAAACAAGCATGAGAAGAATTGATTTCTTAATGATTCTGATCTTTTAATTTTCCAGTACTGATTTTCTAAACATTTAGTTCTTTAATCTACTTCAACAGTACTGTACAGTTTTAAGTCTAAAATAACACATTTATTTAAATTACTCCTAAGCATTTCTTAGCTTGGGGTGTTTTCATTGATGTTATTTTTAAATTCTTCTTTTCAAAATCTTGCTGATAATATGCAAAATCCTGTTAATTCTTGTATGTTAACCCAGTGTCCAGCAAACATGCTAACTTCATTATGAAATATTGCTTGGAGTGAAGTATTAACTTTATTTTCCTCTTTTGCTGTAATTAGATTACTAGAATTCAATTTGATACTTTAGATTTATATAGTTTGTCAATGTTTTATGGATGTCTTGGTGAATATTCTTTGTAACATTTGGTATCAGAATAAAGATGATTTATAAGACAGTTGTAAATTGCTTGCTCTAAAACTCCTATTTTGCCAACTTCATGTTGTCTCTTTCCTAAGCATTTAATAAAATTCACGTTTATTAATTTGTTTGTTTATTTATTTATTTAAAATTTAGAGCCTTCATCCCTGTATTCTCAGATGACCTGGAACTCCATATGTAGAACAAACTGGCCTTGATCTCACAGAGATTCACCTCCAAAGTTCTAGGACTGAAGGTATGTGCCACCATGCCCTGCAAAATTCACATTTTAAAATTATTTATTTGATTAGGATTTACTGGAAAGCTATTCATATTATTTATGGAAATTTTATTCAAAAACATTATTACAAGAATGTTCAAAGGATATTGAAATAAACAGAAGTGTAAGCAGGCAAATTTAAGAATACATCTAATAAGTCAAAATTAATGTTAACCGTTAATATTTCCTCTTCTAAAGTTTAAGGCTTACTATTAGAATTTTGCAAGCAAGGAACTGACGCAACGTGAGAGGACAGTATTCTACACTAACTGGCTCTTACAGAAACTTCAATCTGAACAAATACACAACACGTAAATACCTTCAAAAGAGCTGAGACAACCAGGTAAACGTTCTTAATAAGAGTCTAACACAGGATTAAGAAAACATATTAGGACTTGAAAGATGGCACAGCAATTTAGAGCACTTGTTGCTCTTGCAGAAGATCCCCATTCAGTTCTCAGCCTCCACATGCCTGCTCAGAGCCACCTGTAACTCCAGTTTCAGGGGATTCTGTTGGCACTGTACACACATGGTGCACATACGACACTCAGGCACATACACATGCACATAAACAAACATTTTTAAAAAGATAACAACTCAGATGGGAAGATAGGTTTTACTTGATCTGAGTCATCCCATTCACCGGGGGAGAAATAATTTAAGGGAAAGGGGATTATAGAACAAAGCGATGTGATGGGGGAATGAGGACTAATGGGAGAGAGAGTTAAGGGAGGAGAGGAATTCCAGGGTGGGGAGGAGGTGGGGGCAGGAATAATAAATATTAAGGACATTTGAAAAAGCCATATGGAAACCTGTAAGTGATATAAGCACACATATTTTATACACACACACACATACAAACACACACACACACACACAATATGAGTTTAATTGGAGTTATACCACTCAGAGATTAATGATTCTCTTCAAAATCAATAGGATGCCAAATAAAAGGCCAAGTGTCAGGTGTTGAATACCTCCACTCAAATATTTAGTCAGGGGTACCCTATAGGCCTACAAATAATGCAGGCTAATTGCTGTTGCTCTTGGTTGCTTTCCAGAACGGTATAGTAAGATCTTATTGCTGAAGATTCCACAGTTGGTCACAAACATGGAGAAATCAAATTGTTAATGACCAGGAAGTTTCCTCCCACCTGGCTGATCTTCATACTGCTATAAGGTGCTATGCAGGCTGCTGGGGGGAAAAGTCATCAACTTACCCAGCTGTGAGTTATAATAACAACTATTATGGTAAAATATGCCAATAGATTCAATAGTTTCATGAATGTTATAGGGATAACCAACTGCTTTCTGATTGGATTGAGGTCTACTTCACAGGACAGAACACACGTCTGATACAGTAAAACTGGACAAGAATGGTTGGGAAATTCATAGGCTCCAGTGTAAGCCTATTAGCATTATTTTGCTAAAAGGACATACTATCAACCTGTCTTCTAAATTTGCTTCTCCATACCCATAGGTTAGTATCACTCTCAAATCTCATCAGAGAAATTTTTGCATATGCAGGGGATGGTGGTCCACACAGAAACTCATAACCAGACAAAGTGCAGAGAATAAGAGTTTATGGAATATTCAACTACAGTGGGACACATAACACCTTTCTTCCCAAGACTCAGCAACCATTAAGAAAGAAGGTATGAAAAGACTGTGAGAGCCAGAGGTCAGCTGATGAAGACCCAAGTGAAGCAGTGTCTTCAGGACATGACAGAACTGCTGTATTTGTGAATTCATGACAGTCATGGTTGCCTGCGTGAGAACTGCACAAGACCAAGCCAGTCAACACTCCAGCACAAAGGGGGAGGGGCTCAGGGACCCCAACCGTAATTGGGGTGATACTGACAGTTGATAACTTCTGGAGGAGGGAGAAACAGTTTACTTTAAGGGTGTGGCTCCATGTAGGCCACCCCATGATCCAGTGGAGGGTTCGACACCCAGGAGCATATGGACATATTGGAATTGGTGGGTTATTAAAAAATATGACATGAATTTGGGAAGAATTGGGGTGGATCTGAGAGGAGTTAAGTAGATGACCAGAGGGCTGATTATCATCAAAATTCATTGTGTACATGTATGGAACTCTCAGAGAATTAATAAAAATAATATACTTCCAAAAAGAAAAGATACCTATAAGTGGGTAGGAAGGAAGGTTTTACAGGATCTGAACCCCCGCCTCTCCAGCATGGGCAGTACATTGTGGTGAGACATAGCTCCATAAAAAAGGAGAAAAAAAAAGGAGCACTAGACTTTACCTTGGGCCAGACATAGGGTCTGCCCAAGTCAAACCCAGCAGCAAGCAGTTACCTACATCCTCGGATTCCTGGCAGAACCTGCTTGTTGAGCCCTCAGACCTACCCTGAATCCTCTGTATTTGGTACCCGGGCCTGGAGGCCATCTCCAGGACTGTGTCAGGATCAGTACAGCTTTGCAACTTCCAAGGCTGTTCAGGGATCAGACCAAAATACCTGAGACATCAAGATGTAAGCCCACCCTTGGCGCACCAAATGATTAGACAAGAATGTTTAGGCAGGTTCTTTGGCAAGGGCTTTCCCAGAAACACATAGTCTTCAAGGACTGAAATATGACCCCTCTCATCCAGATTTGCAAACATCAACATAAGGCAGTTAGATGTATGAAAAACTGAGGAGCCATAGTCCCACAAAGGAATACAACAATTTCCCACTAGCTAAAACAAAAACCTGGCAATAAAGAGCAGAGTCTGTCTGACAAGTCAAAATAATTATCTAGGAAAGCTCAAGGAACCACATTAAAATACACAAACTATTAGTAAAATCCGGGAGTAAAAAAAAGTCAAAATCCAAAAGTTTGACAGAGATTGAAACAATTTTTAAAAAAGCAAATGGAAAATTCTTGAGCTGATTAATATAATTAATGAAAAATTCTGTAACCTCAAAGATTGGTTATTTAAAAATACACAGAAAAAAAGAATGGACAAGAATGAAGAAACATTAGGGGAAAAGTCAGACTCATGATAAGGGCACAATCGAATTCTGGGTGAGAGAAGGAAGACATTTCTGAGTTGCAGCACATGAAAAAGGCAGTGTTACAAATCATCAGATCAATGCCAATCTAAAAGCCATAAGATAGAACTTCATGCTTTGCAGAATGACTGTTAGACACAAAAGTTCAATTAAAAATATACCAAAAAAGGCAAGAAATGATCTTTCAGAAAACTTGTGTAAAATGGGTATCTTCATGTGACAATTAAAAAGTACTTAGGAAAAAAATAATTTAGAATAGTGAGTTACAAAGCCTATTAATGGATAGCAATATTGTAGTTTAAGGTTGAAATACTAGTAACAGTGATATGTATTGTTGAAAATAAATAAATAAACAGGATCAATGATTGAAAGATACCAACTCTTGCCAAGCACATGGAGAAAGGGAACCTTCCACACTGTTGATGACAATGTAAATTGAGATGGGCAACATTACTGGACATAGATCTAAAGGAAATTAAAGCAGTATACTGAACAGACAGACACCTGCATGCCCTATCTATTCACAGAGGTCAAGATATGCAATCTTCCCACGTGCTCACCAAGAGGAAAATGTGGTTTTAATTCATAGTGGAGTGCTATTCCACCTTAAAAAAAAAAAAAAAGGAAATCCTGTCTTTTGGAACACAGTAGACAATTTGAAAGACATTCTATTAAGGGAAATAAACCAGTCACAGAAAGACAGACATCATGGAATCTCACTCACGGAGGCACACAGTAAAATTGTTTTTTTGGGGGGATGAGAGGGAGTTAGGACTGTTATTGGTCAACGAATACAACATTTCAGTTAGATATGAAGAATAAAACTTATAAAACATGTGACTGTCGTTAACAACACTGCATGATATTCTTAAAATGTGGTTTCTTCTTAATAGAGAGTGCCCTTTTATAAAACCTGGTTTTATGTGCTATTAGAAAAATATGATAATCTTATGGTATTTTTCCAAGTACCCTTACAGTATAAGAAATATTTTTAAATTACATTTATTTATCATGTGTGTTTATGTGCCTGTGTGGGCCCACATATAATGACATACATATAGAGGGTCCCAGAATCAAAATTTAGGCTTTGGCAGGAAGTGTCTTGATACACTGAGCGATCTCCCTGGCACAAAGAGAATTCTGAAAACAGAATCATCTCCTCCATTGGAATTGATAGGGTATCATGCTAGGATGCCAACCCTTCTTATGAGAAGGTTCTGGGAAATATTAAATGAGATGCTTTGTATTTAATTTCAAATAACAATAAGTAAGGTTAAATTGAAATGAAAGCATCATCCATTTTAAGATTCAAATATCAATATCTTATGTCACCTAAAAAGTATGTGTATGTCAAAAAAGGAATTTTTTATTTGCTATTAAAATTTTTGATAAAGTGATGTTGCAGAGATGGATCAATAGTTAAGAGCACCAGCTGTTCTTTCAGAAGACCTCGGTACAGTTCCCAGACACAGCCATCTTTAACTCCAGTTCCAGGAGATCCAACACTCTCTTTTGACTTCCTTGGGCACTGAACAACACAGGTGCACTTATAAATGTGCAGGCAATGAACTCAAACACATAAAATAAAAATACAAAATAAAAATGTTATAAAGTACATTTGGGCATGTATGCCTTCCTACTTCTGCTTGCAGTATGCTTTTTTAAACTTTGAATATTTCAAATAAGGACTTATTTCATAAAGAGCTAGTGTTCACTTCTTTGAAAGTATAAACTAGAACCTGTTCGTTTCTGATTTTCTTGAAGCTATCAAATGGTCAGTCATTCTGGTTCTGTAGTCACAGGTAAAGGTTATATAAAATTTTTAGTATTTTAATACTAAAGTATATATCATTACCTGTGTTATATGAAAGAGTTTACAAGGCATTATGTAAGGTCTTGCATCAAACTCAAAAATTTTGTCACCTTTTAATTTCATCTAGGAAAAAATATAAATAATTTTAAATGAATTTTATTTGAAATTGTTCTACTTAAATATAGTGACGATTATAACCTGGGGGCTGAAGAGATGACTCACCAGTTGAAGACTCTGGCTGCTCTTGTACAGGACCGGAGTTTGGTTCCCAGCAACTACATTATGCCTAAAAACCATCTGTAACTCTAATACCCTCTTCTGACTTCCATGGGCATTACACAAAATGGGTGTACTTACATACGTGCAGACAAAACTCAAACACACCAGAAATTAATTAGTTATTTAATTAAATTGTTAAAAATCTGCTTATCTGTCATTGATACTTATTCAGTGGTCAGTTTATAGACACCGACCCCTGGAAATATCATTTTAGAAGTAATTTGTTTTACTTTAAACCTTATTATATAATGCACTTTGAAACAGATATTTAAACACAAGCAGATCATTGCTATTTTGAAAGTTTGTATTATTCATTTAATTGAATCTTATTTAATTATTTCATTCTTATTTAAAAGTGTTAACAGCATTTTATGAGCTGGAGAGATGGTTTAGTGGTTAAGAGTACAGTCTGCTCTTATGTAGGACATGAGTCTGGTTCCGAGCACCTATAAGCAACATCTTACAACTGCCTGTATCTCCAACTCCAGGAGATCTGACACCCTCCTTCAACCTATGTGGGTACTGCACTTCTGTGCAGAAAGTACCCCCACCCACATATGTACTTTATTAATAATAAATACACAAATACAGGAAAATTCTTTCTTCATTTATTTTTTTGAGGAAACATAAATAGACGTCCAAAATATGCAGTAAGAGCTACTGCTGGACCATCTTCTGTGAATTTGACATTCAGGCCATTGAGAGAATCTGGAATTTAGGCTGATTGTTTTATTTCTAATCCAAGAAGACTCAGTGGACAGTCTTCTGGACCTGAACACACAGGCTGAGGAACCTGTTAAGCGGTGAGGCAGGAAGGTTCTTCTTATTTCCTTGGTGGTGTTTATACATCAAAGTGTGTGGTATTAAGTGATTCTCCTGTGTCCTACTTGGGATTATGTGGAAATACAGGAAGCTAGGGACTTTCATACAATGTGTACAATTTTATTAGGAGAGAAATGTTTTCAAATGAAAACAAGGTTAAAGCCGGCATTATTTATTGAGCCCTGAAACCATTATCCGCCCCTTGAGAAGCTAGCGGTCTGTGCCTGAATGACTGCCAGAATTAAGTTCTTCACTTTTAAAGTGCTGCTCTCTATACACAGCCAAAGAAGTCTCACACACATACACACACTCAACCAGACACCCTTGAAAGTTATTTCATATGAATGAAGGCTTTAAGTGCTAAGAACATTCTCAAACACAGAGACATTTAAGGATATTTGAGGTATAATATTGGACTGAGTTTCTGAAATTTTTATGTAAATACATAAATGCAAAAACATATGCACACAGGTACACATGCAGACACACACACACACGCACGCACACACACACATACAGGCATGGTGCACTTTTAAACACATTATGTGGAAAGTCTTCACCGTGTTTTTTCTCTAACAGTGAGATTTGGGTTCATTATGTGGACCCGACACGGTTATGAGACGCAGTTTCCTATTTAATTTCATGGAGTGACATAATTAAAATAGGACTTACCTTGTAATTCTTTTAAAATTAACTTGTCAGTACTTAAGGAATATAAAATCATCACAGTAGGGAAAATTATATATACTCAGAATCCCTCCTGGATGGTCATTTGAGGGGCATTAATGCTGGGAAAATGCAACATTTTCTCCTGATTTCTTTTTAAGAGAATGAGCAAACATTGAGAATAAATATTCTTTCTTCTGTTCCTCAAAATAAAGGTTAGTTTACATTTTCGTTTGGTGAATTAAGGTCTTCAAAATCACCATTATCAGCATGGGGTTCGAATATGAATTATGAACGCAACTATGAAGCACTGAATGTGGAAGCGACTTGGTATAAAATCTTTCACCCAAAGATACAAATACATTAAAAAGTGTTCTAAAAACAGAAAACTTCACTGCAGGTGCCTGCTACTGGCAATGTCGTGTAATAAAGTAGTTGGCATTGATCTATGTTTTCATAAGCCCTGTGGTATTCTGCAGGCTTATTAGCACAGTGTGCTTTGTAAAGCTGGAAGTCTGACTGTCTTTCTCAGGGTGAGTCCTCTCACAGTCCTTGCTTTTTCAGCAGTTATTATAAACGGCTCCCAATGGATTCAAAACAGAAGGCAGGACTGAGATAAATCTGACCTTCAGATTTTTGGAGGTCCTCTCTTCCACCACCTGCATAATGTCAACTTTAACAGTATTTTAATAAGTTTGTGGAACAGCCAGGTTGAAACACAAATTGCAGTGGAGGACAACTCCTCCATTGAAAATATATGGCTGCAGTCTTAATCAGAATGACTCTAAGTACCAAAGCACTACAGGAGGAAGGCTTAAACAAAAGTCCCTGTAAGTGCTAAGATACCAAGCCCATTCTAACTCGTTCATTTCAACCTTTATTCATACTCGTCAATATGATTTAGTTTTTCACACTTGTTTCCTTTTTGAAAGGCTTAACAGGCAAGTCAAGCATTTAGCAAAATTTTTCTTGTAATATTGTATTGATATTTTCTTATAAAAATTGAATTATGTTAGTGTAGGATTTAAAGATATTTTCCTCTCTGTATTGCAAAGAAATATCAAACTAATCCTTTGATCTGTGGCATAAAAAATGAGCACCCTAGGGCTCAAAGGTAGAGCAACTTTATAGTACGTACATGGCCCTGGGTTCAACTCCTAGAATTAAAATAAAACCAAAACAGACTACAATCAACGAAAAATTCACTGAAGTTTTTGAGGACACAAAAGAAATAAGTGGCTCGATATATATGAACTTATGGTACGTAGGCTGAATATTAATAGCTGACAATAGTTTTTACAAGACTGCTATTAAAAGCAAATTTTTTGCCTGTCATAGCAATTACATTGAATATATCAAATCTTAGTAAAAGGGCAGCTTATAATTTAATTTTATATTTCGTTATGGTCTATAAAGAAGAGAAATTAAATTGAGTCCTCTAAAGAAGGAGAATCCCCTTGAGCATTATTGAAATAACTTACTTAATAACAGAGTAAGTTATTTTAGGAAGCTTCCTGAAATTTGGCAGTTCTCCTGAACTTCTGAGGTGAAACTCAGAGGAGAGCTTGGCAGAAGAGTGCTCCCTCTAGAGAGGGAAGGGAGGACAGCAGGTGCACTGGAAGCACGTCCTGTGTAGATTATACTAGGTTGGTTGGAGAATAGGCCAAAATCTATCCATCCAGCTAACTGTGACCTTCCAAAAAACACTGTTCTTTACATGTTCTATACAATTTTTTTTTGTTTTCATTCCCTTCCACTTTAACCTCTGTTCCAATAAGAATACACCAGAATGTTTCCCTATGGGTAAAATAGAACACATTCCATTTCATAATTTCACACCAGTAAGACATAGGCTGACTTCACTACAGGCAGAAAGTTTAAATTTGCCAATTTTGTTGAGTGTTCTCACAATCATTTGCGATTGTATTCTGACTTTGAGAACTAGAAATTGGGGTTAATATTTGAAAAAGCATGCTGAAAATTTGGGTGAAGTAGGAGGTAGAGAGAGATGTGGAAAGGCTAGTGTGTGGGTACTATGTTAGAGAAAGAGTGAGAAGCTGCATGGTGCATTTGGGCTGGAACGTCAGTATACAAAGCAATGATTACTGTTTGTGTCATAAAGTTAGGGAAAAAGATTTTGTAATGTTTTCAATCTAAGTAGCTGATAGATGTTTAAGAAGATAGACACGTTTATCAGATTCAGACAGTGTAAGAAATATATAAAAGCATCACATAGTAGCTCATCAATATGTAGAATTTGGTGCTTTGATGATGGAGCTTTTAATCAATTGTAAATTGGGTATCATTATAAAAATCATTTAAAATTAGTAATAAATCAGATAACAGGGTTCAAAAAATCTTTTCTGAAATCTAAATGGAAATTCTTCATGGTGCATTAATCTGAATATCATAATTAAATGAATACAATTGTGAAGACATTCCAACCATATTTTCCTCAAAATTTGCTGTTATGCAAATTTCCAAGTAGCAACAACTCTGTTCAATATTCTGGTTGATTCTACAGTTGTAGAATTACATGGGTTCAACTATATGTAAGCTAATAGGGCATTTATTCAAAGAGAGACAGAGATCAGGTTTATAAAACTTACCAAAATATGTCATTTTAAAACAAAGAAGGGACTTGTCATGTTATATTGAAAGCAACATTAGGAACTTGTTTAAAGAACATTCTTTGGTGGAAAAGCACATTTTAGAAAATGACCAAAGGTAGATTTTATTGCCTTTAAAGTCATTATTTGGTATTGCTTGTAAAGACCCCATTTATTATGATACTTTGGTAGAAGGAGAACCCTTCTGACATAAGTGAATGCTCTGCACTGTGAATAGTTATATCCATTAGTATATCCACTAAATGTAAAGCTACAACATCACTAGAAAATTATGAAATGAAATAAATTGTCTATTTAAGTTTCAGTCCTAAAAGGTAATTCTGATTTCATCCTTTAAGATTTTAATTGCAATTAAGGATTTTGTTAATAAACACTGATAGTTTATTATTAACTAATATGATTATTTACCTTGAATCCTAAGATCTTCTAACTTTTAAAAACAGTTGACTCCAATATTATTGGCAAGCATATACATGTGAGAAAAACTTTCCAAAGTAACTCCATCTAAAATAAGTAAAATAGTTTCCTGTTTCTTTGTGGCTCATGTACTGTACCTGAGGATTTTTATACTTTGTTGTTGGAATGAAGTGTTTTTGATGACTGATCTGAGGCCCAAGCAAGAGAATTTAATTACTTTTGGTCTTTCTTGTATGTGCCTTGTGTTATGCTTGTGCGTGATGTGGTTGCATGGTTATATACTTGGTTGCATATGTTATGGTTGTATGAATGCATGTTATGGTTGTATGGGTATATGTAATGGATGTATGTGTGTTATGACTGTGTATGCTATGCTTGTAAGTGACATTGTTCTATGGTTGTATATTATGGTTGTATGTATGCTATTGTATGTTATGGTTATATGGGTGTGTGTAATGGTTGTCAGTGTGCTATGACTGTGTGTGTTGCTTGTATGTGATATGGCTGTGTGGTTGCATATTTAGGTTGTATGTGTGTTGTTGTACATTATGGTAGTACATATCCATGTTGTAGTTGTATAGGAGAGTGGATTATTGTTGTGTGGGTGTGTGTTGTGGTTGTGTGTGTATGATGAAAGTGTGAGGGCTTATCTGCAGGGAATTTGAAAAGTGATCTTTGTTGTTTGATATCTGCTAGCAGTTTTCAACATTTATGAAAAGGTTAATGGCAAGTAATTTCTCAGTTAAATTACTAGAAACTGTAATTCAACACTGCAATCACACAGTAGTTGATAATTATTGCTATAGTGGCTTTTGTTTTTATTGAGACAGAGGGCAAAAGGTTGCATATTTATGGACTATTGATTTTCATCATAATTCTTTAAATATTTTATTTTAAATTATGTATAATTATAACTTAATGAATACTAACTAAATAAACATTGTCACACTATCCAAGCATTGGCTACATAACTTTACACTGTATGGGCCATTGATTTTCCTGACAGTTTTCTATTTGGTTCAGGTCATTGAATTCATCTGACTGGAAGAACAGGGAGTCATTCTAATTGTTCCCGTGATTAGCTCCCATCCTGAATTTCTGTTTTCATGAAGCTTAACTATTATTTTGGGTCCAATTTAACACCCAAGTACATGTTGTTTTGCCTCCCTTTTCAGAAGAGGAGAGCAGCAGCAGTATTGAGTTTCTGGAAGCAGAGACAGGCCTGAAGGGGGCACACACCAGGACAAGACGAGAGACGAGAGAGAGAGAGAGAGAGAGAGAGAGAGAGAGAGAGAGAGAGAGAGAGAGAGGAAGAAGGAAAGGTGGAGGGAAAGGTAGAGGAATGTCGGGAAGGATTCCCTAAAGCAGCGACTTGAAGACAAGTGAATAAGATTTTCCTTTTATGAAACGTCGTGATACCTAGGAACTAGTCCCCATGGTGCCACATTTGGGTGCTGAGCCCTAATCCCCCTTGGTGTCTCTCTAGTGAAGGGGAAGTGCTAATTTCTCAGCTTTCATATTGTTCAGTACTTAAAAACTGCCCAGCCTGGTTATTCCAGCACCAGAGCTTTGGAAGCCAATTAGCTTTTGCAGTTTCTCTGCTTGGAAATCAACATCTGATAATAGCATGCTTACTTTGTCCCATATTTGAATTTCCATGTCAAATCTTTCCACATGTCCCAGATCACACTGGTACATTTTCCGCTGCTGCTGTGAGTCCTCTTCCTATGATCTAGGTGGGGACCCAGCCTTGGTTTTTGCCCCTTCTCCAGGACATAGCAGCCCCAGGAATATCACAGAGGCAGGCTGTGGATCCTGCTCAGGATCACCAGTCCCAGGTATGAACACACTACACTGTGTTCACTGTGAGCTTGCGTTTCTCATGGTTCACCTTATGGTAGCCTGAAAACAAAAGAGAGAGAAAGGAAAGTGTACGGTCTACTGCAGTGTGGGCCTTAGCCAGGTTGCCTGCCATGAGGAACGAGGAAATAGCTTCCTGCCATGAGGCATACGGAAATGGCTCCTGTGGATGTAGCACTCTGCTCTGGCCAGGCATGACACCAGCTTCCGTCCAGTGTCTGGAGAGAACCTGCACTGAGATGATCTACTCAGGGATAGATTTCCATTGGCTGCAGTTGGAAACCACCCCATAGGCCAGTTGGCTAACCAAATCCATAAAACCCCTTGCACTCCCTTGAATAAACGAGTTTGCTGTGGCTTGCCCTCCACCCACCTCCCAGTATCTGTGTTCTGACTCTGTGCCTCTCACCCGTCTCGGCAGAGACCCTATGTCCCCTACAGCTGACCAGAGCAGAGGGACAGGAACATGAAAGGGCTCAACCATCTCCTTAAAGAGCCTAACCCAAGGGACCTACAATCAAATCCCACCTCTAAAATGTTCACCATCTCTTAACAGCATTAAGCTAGGGACATCTTTAACACAAGATGGACTTTCAACATCCAGACTATGGATACACTTTTCATGTTAAGCCACAGAACACATGTTACTGGTAAAAGGTCATTAACCACTCTTACATTGCTTATAGGTCAAGTGTTAATTATAGGATCACTCAGTTGCAAGATGTAATGTGTTGGTCAATGCCTTTCAGCAGAGCACTCAGATCAAAAAGTGACTGAATGTTGCTGAATTGGAGTTTCATCATACTATCCCCACAGCATTGGGGGAATCCCAGACTCTGAATCCCAAGAAGGTCCATTTTCCAACCCCTTTGATACCATATGTTGTGATACAAACTTAACATAATTTTATTCTTTTAGTAGTAGTTTAGTTTTATGTCATAAAGAAACAGCATTTAGAGGCATCCAGAAAGATTTGTTCTTAGTAGTTTTTATGTAGATAAAAATATGAGAGAAAGCCAAGATTTATTTTTAACTAATCCTTCTAAAATGGACAGCAGCAGCTAAGTTGGTTCTTACATTTTTTACCTGACTGCTGCATAATTAATTGCCCTTTAAAAGCTTTCAGGTGGCTAAAGAGACACATCTCAGAAACTGAATTTGTTTCCATCCCATGAGGAAACTTATGAGTTTCATGTTAATGCAGAAAATACACTAAATGTGATAGCTTAAGCATTAGAATTGTTCCCCACATACAATACAACTGAAAATGTCCGCAGAGCCACCTTTTGGAAGGCTTCTTTAACATCTCTCGGCCTTCCATGAAGTTTTGAATGCAGATAACACTAAATATAGAGATTAAAGGCCTCTGTGCAAAGATACATTAGTTTGGATAAATCCATTCATACAATTTGATATTTGTATGGCTTATACATGTTTTGCATTGTGATGCAAGGCTAAAGAAGACAACCAGTATTTTATATCTATTGTGAACTTTGATTATCCGTAGTCAACAATCGTTGTCCTCAATCTTCTTGCCACACTAATTATATTTTAAGAAGATATTTAAATACCTTGATCCACCAAAAATCCACAGGAGTTTGATAAAGCCAGTGACTTAAAGAATCTCCAGATTGTAAAGACACTTCCCTGAACATAAAGTGAGATTTCTAGGAAGTCCCTTTTGACTGTGTGCAAACTCGAGTTCAGCAAAATGTAGGCTTGGACTGTTATCGGTCTCACTGAGAAATGCCAAGTTTCAACTGGACCTGTTCGATATTTCCTGGAATTCAGGGATGGTCCCAAGGAGATTGTCTGGTCCACCATATCTCATGACTCCACATTAAGGACTCAGAAAAATATTACTGAATTCTGGAATGACTGATTTTAATTCTCACAAGAGTTTGGACTGAATCGTTAAACATCTCTGTCCTCCTTACTCTGCCTCTCTACCTCTTCCTCTCCTTTTCCTTCAGATAGCTTAGAGCCAGACTCCAGCTCTATGGATTGAGGGTCTGTGTGTATTCCTCCCTCTGACTTTGATGTCTGTACACGTACCCTAACCATCTTGACTCAATCACTGTTTGCTTTGAGATTTGCAGGCCAATATAAATTTTTTATGGAACAAAGTAGTAACTAAATAAATATACTGGCCCTCGGCAGTATGTCAGGAGCACAGTCACTGTCTTGTTCTACTTTGTACTTAGGAATACATCTTCGGGACAGCTTGGTTATTGTGGTCAGTGGAACCAGGCCCCAGCTATATAAACACTCTCTCAACAAACAGCTTTATTGTCAAGGAAATTCAAAATTGGTTCACAATTTCATTTTGTTAAGATTATAGACATGCCTTAAAAGAAACCGATTTCACATTTGGACCTGTTGTGTCTATGTGACTTGCCAAGACAAACTATAGGATTTGCTACCTAAATGCTACTCACAGGGGGGGTTCAGCTTAGCTTGCAATAAGCCGATAATTGACTAAAGCCAACTTGGCCTTTCACGTCTATTTTTCTTTATTACAGTAATTCTTTAAACTTATATGGAATTCCTTACACAACTTGCTTTTTAAAAATGATTAAAAATGCCTCAACTGAATTAGAATAACCAACAAAGATGTGTTAAAATAGGATTACAGATGACAGAATATATCATGGGATAAAATATTTATTATTGCCAAGTAATTATGGGAACAAGCAGTCCAGTGCTAAGTACAGGTTCTGTTACTCGGTCTTAACAACAAAAGTAATTGGAAAGTGATTTTTGAATGATGAATGACTAAGTGGATATTTTTTAACGTATTAAAATTCTCCTTTGGAGATGTATAATATTAATTCCCTTTGCTGTTATTGTGCCGATTACTTTGCTTACAAATGATCCCTGGATGATTCAAGTTTAATCCTTACCACAACATCATCTGAACTAACTCAGAGGCACAAAATCGGAGATTGAAAATAAATAATAATAGGCTGGAGAGATGGATCAGCAGTTACAAACATTTGCTACAAAACCATGATTGGAGTTCAGATCTTTCACTCATGTAACAATTCTGGAATCCTCTGACACGTGCCTAAAACCCAATCTCTGAGGGAAGTGATGACAGGACGAACCCTGGGGTTTTCTGGTTTCCTGTCCAGCCTCTTGGAAGCAAGCTCCCAGTGCAGGGAGAGACCCTTCCTCAAAGGGATAGGGAAAGAATGGTAGAGGAAAACATTAGACACACTCTTCTGTTTTCCCCATATGTGTACAGGCCACATACACATGAACATAAACACACAGACATGCACAATTATAAATGAGAGATAGATAGATAAATAGATAGATTAGATAGGTAGATAGATGATAGATAGACAGATAGATGATAGACAGACAGATAGATAACGTATAGATAGATATTCTTAGAAAATTAAGACGTAGAATCTAGAGAGATGACTTAATGTTGTTCTTCCAAAGGACTCCAGTTAGGTTCCCAGCCCTCACATGGACATCTCACAACAACCTGTAAATCCAGCTCCAGGAGATCCAATGCCATCTTCTGGGTTCCAGGTGCTATACACACAGATGCACAAACATAAATCAAAGTTTAACCAAAAAAATGAGAATTACTTAAGAACGAGTACTAAAAATGTGATAACACATTGTATTGTATCAGGAAGCCTTCCTTTCTTTGATCAGAGTGTGACGCTCCCTCTCTATGGGCTGCCCCATTATGAGATGCATCACAAGCAATGAAGTTACTTGGAATTTGCTCTATGGTGTTCCACTGTGAAGTTCAAAGATAGAAAATTTAGCAATATTTCTCAAAATAAGGCCCCAGGGAAAGCAGGTGGTTCCTAAAATGAAGACTTGTTTACAGAAGGGTGAGCAGAAAGAAATCCTCCCTGGTCTTTCCATGCTGCCCTCACTTGGATGTATACAGAGAACCATAAAGATGTTCTGTTCCATTCAAAGCTTAGATGCAAAACAATTATCAGCTTCTTACAATCACACAGAAAGCTGTCCAAATGTCTAGACTGGAATAATATTAAAGAACCAAGTATCTTTAGATGAACCCTGAATACTGGTGACTACCTGATGAAATGTGTGTCGATGTGATAGGCCCATGAAGCTTGTGGGTATCCTCAGCCTTCATAAGAGGGAAGATCCTCTTTCCAGTAGCCTTGTTGAGTTATCACTGATGATCCTCACCCTGTGATTCCACATTTGTCAGCTTAATGTGCTGCTATTTTGGATACATCAGGTCTTAATTTGTTCTTATCTTGTATACAGCAATACACACTGTGTATACAGTATACATACCGTATTCTGTGTGCCTCCTCAGAACTATCATATATGACTCAATTTCACAGGAAGTCACCATCACACAGGGCCGTTCACATCTCTAACTTCCTTCATTTCTCCAGCTGGAGGCTTTCTGTAATTACTTTCTTCTTGCTCTATTCATCTCTATAATAAATAAGTATCCAGTTTCGTGAGTTATAAGGCAGTGTGCCCAGTGCCTGTTCTGTGGTGTTTCCTGGGTCTATTATGTTAAGTGTCCCAACATTTGAAAGTCAAATATTTACAAATTCAAGACTTGTATGTATTGGCATAAAAATATTAAGTTTAAGTATTAAATTACAGGACACTTGGATTACATAATTTCAGAAATCATCATTAAATCATATTAGCTTCCTCTACTGCACAGCACCTTAGATCTATTACCAACTGCTTTGTATAACTTTTAAAGTGGGACTGTACCATTGGTAGCATCATATGTCTAGAGTCCCAATGCTGAGTGGCAGATGCAGGAAGATCGTCATGACTCTCTGAACAGCCAGTGAAGCCAATCAGTGAGCTCCAGATTCAGTTGACAACTGTCTCCCTCCCCCATCTCTTAAGCCTGGTTTTCTATTCTCATCCCACAGTCCCCTTTCTACCTTGGACTTTACCTACCATTGTCCCGATACAGATGCTCATATTTAAGTTTTAAAGGCTAGAATGGGTATATGAAACATAACATACAGGACTTACCTTTCTGAGCCTGGGTTTCCTTCCTTATTATATTTTCACATTTTATCCATTTCTCGACAAACTTTACTTTTCTTCAGAGTTGAATAAAACTGCATTGTGCATGTGCCATGTTTTCATCATTCATTCGTCTGCTGGTGAACATCTAGACTGATGCTATCTCCTTGACATTGGGGAAAGAGCATCAGTCAGCAGAGATGAACAAGTTATCTCTGTTAGTAGGCAAGGTCCCCTGGATAGTATGTTCAGAAAAGCGATGACAGGTCACATGGTACTTCCAGTTTGCATTTTTTGGAGGCCTCTCACACTAATCAATCTCCACACAGTCCACACCAGTCTACCATCCCACCAACGGTGGTACCTTTTGCCTTTCACATCATCTTTGTCAGCATTTGGTGTTTCTTTTCCTGATGATGGCCATTCTGACCAAGATGAGTTGGAATCTACAAGCAGTTCTGATGACATTTCTCTGATGTCTAAGGATGTTGAACGCTTTCAAAGTTCTTATTGACTACTTGTGCTTCTTCTTTTGAGAACAGTCTGTTCATTTCCTTAGCGCATTTGTAGAACCTCACATTTCTTTTGGAGTTCAAGTTTTACAGTTCTTTATATATCTTAGATATTAACCCCTGTCTGAAGAACCTCTGGCAAAGGCATTTTGCCCATTCTGTATGTTATTTCTTCACTCTATGGATAGTTGTTCTCTTGTGTACAAGCTTTTTACTTTCCTGTAGCCTGAGTTAGCAATTCTTGAGGTTATGTCTGGTAATATTGTAACTGTACTTAGAAAGTTCTCGTGTTCTATGTATACCCTGAAGTGTTCTCCCTCAGGAGTTCAGTATTTTCAGGTTAAATTAAGGTCTTATGGATCCAGTTTCATTCATTTGTAAGTGGATAGCAAGTTTTTGTCCCTATCAGCTAAGGCTGTCTTTTTCCAGTGTGTTTTTGAGGCTTTGTTAAAAATTAGGTCTCTATAGCTGTTTGAGTTTCCATTTACTCACATGTCTGTTTTTGTACAGTATCATGCTATGTTTGATACTGGGACTGTGCAGTATACTTTAAAGTCATGTAGTGTCAATGTGTCTGACCTGACATATTTTTTGTTCCTTTCTGGAATTGTGCTGGTTGTCCTTCGTCTTTTCTGTTTCCATGTGAGTCTAATTTCATTTAGTATTTTTTTTTCTTTCTGTGAAATACATCATTGGCATTTCAAACTCAAAAATTATTTTTATGATCATAAATAGGAAGGCAGGAGAATTCTAAGAAGTATATTAGAGTTTTATTCAGCATAGTACTTGTGGAAAATTAACAAGTTAAATTGTTTAACAGCATAAGCTCAATCATGGTTTATATGAATTGGTAAAAGAAAAATGGATATTCCAGTCACTGTTAATACACATTTTCATTTATACTTCTACATATGAGTTAAATATTTTTAATCACAAAAACAGATCACATGGACTTCTGTCAGACATTTGAAGTAGCTATAATCTTTTCTTTCTTTCTATTGTTTTTCAGAAGTGATCCCTTTATTTTCTCATTTATCTCTAAGTATTTTTAAGGCCAAAAGTCTAAAAAAATTTCTGAGATTAATCACTGGACTATGTTTTTCTATCATGTTTTCTGAGTTTGCCAAAATTGAGTATTAATAGAAAATGTATTTTGGTTTAGCTCAAATGGAAACATTCAGTCATTTAAAAATAATGTTACAGAATGGAATTATTTTCTTTTGGATTCACATCCCAGAAAGAGGTGTTTATTTCTTCTATTAAAAAGAAAAAAAAAAGGGGTGGGGGGAAGGAAGAGGGATTGTGAAGGAAGCCAGGCATGATGGCACATATCTGCGAGCTAAACACTCAAGAAACTGAGGTAGGAAGATCCTAGTTCAGTAAGTCCTGGTGACATGGTGAGAAGTGAGAACCATCTAAAAAAACAATAATAAAAGGAATGCGGGCATGGTGGCACACTCCTTTAATCCCAGCACTCAGGAGGCAAAAGCAGATCTCTGTGAGTTCAAAGCCAGCCTGGTCTACACAGTGAGTGAGTTCCAGACCAGCTGGGTCTACAGGGAGATGATGCCTCAAAAAAAAAAAGAATAAAGAAAGAAGAAAGAAAGAAAGAAAGAAAGAAAGAAAGAAAGAAAGAAAGAAAGAAAGAAAGGAAAAAGAAAACAAAAAAGACTTCCTCTGGTTTCATCCACTGCTTCATTCTTAGAAGAGGAGCTACAGACTGGTACCAGCCTCTTACAAGGTGCTCAGAAGTGCTCTACTCTGTGTTCTCATGATTGTCTGTTCCCCAGATGCGTGGGCAAGGATGTTTGAAGTGCAGTTGTAAGCTTGCTCCTGAGATCCTCCTCACTTGCTGTCACTGGAATGATAAGGTTATATGAGCTCCACCTCAGCTGAAGCTATTCATGGAACTTGTTCCTGTTACCTCTGTGTCAGGTGCAGTGATATACAAGCAGGATCTGAGAAAAGTTCTGATTATGTTGTAGCAATGTAAAAACTTCATAAAACGGCTAAGCCAATTTTTTTAAACATGGGATTTCAATGTGGTGATTTAAATGTAAACAGAACAAAAAACAGTAAGATGTCACATACCTGACATGTATCACATGCCTAGAATATATCACATGCTTGATGTGTATCACACGTCTGACGTGTATCATGCTGCCTTTATCACTGTGGCTCTGTAGTGTAGCTGAGAGTCAGGTAATATCACATATCCGACTGTATTGTTTTCTGCCTAGAATTTCTTCGGCTGTCCTTCATGATTTCTATTTCCATGTGAATCTAATTTCAGTATCAGTATACAGTGTATTTCTAAAATGTTAAATACATGTTTCAGATAAACATCCACCTGAACTAGGAGGACAGACCTCCGTAACAGAAGGCTCACATTGCTGCTGGTCTTGCTGGCATGTCTACAGTAACAGAATCAAGTTCAAATCATTTATGTCTGGAAAGTAGCTTACCAAAAGCTTTTGTGAGGTCAATTTGTAATGTGTCCTCTAGTCTCAAAACTGTAGATAGTTGTTAACCCACAATTTCCAATTCTCAAAAAATAAATTATGTAAACAAAAATTATAATATGTTGTTTCAAAATATGATTTGTTTGTAAGCAGAGTAGAAAATATGGAATTCAATAAGCATATCAGAATATAACTTTTCTCGGATCATATGATAGTTAACTAAGTTTTCATATTTTTCTTAATTTGGGGAATTTATTATACTGATCACTTATTTTATAATCAAAATATTAAAATCTTCTAAGAATTTCATTGCTTGAAACATGAAACATTAGGTGCATTCTTTTTTTTCTTGGTTAAAAATGATTCCTGCAGGAAAATTAACTTGACCACCTTATCAAGGTCACTGTCTTGGACACCTTTCCATAGTTGGAAACCTTAAAATTGCCAAATGAGCACAGAGGCCTACGTTATAGATTCCATATTTTTTGATGTCTGTCATATGAATTATGTGAGGTTATTTTCCAGTACTGCAGCAATACTTTCAAAACTATCAGGAAACATGTTTGCAAAAACTTGATCTCCAGTGGGTGTTTTGTTTCGATTTTTCTTATTGGTTAATATTTAAGTAAAAATAAAAAGTAGCCTTTCCTGCTCCATCCTTGGGTGGGAACAGGGGAAGAAAATGTTTTTCTTCTTCCAGAATCTAGCACTGTGTACATGTGTGAAATTACCTAAGAACAATCTCCATTATTTTCCTAAATGTTATATTATATTCTTCCTAATGTTTACCATGAAATGTGAATATTTATGAAGATAAGAATGACACAGATATACTAAAATTGGTTCATACGTGACTCTCATTTTCTAGTTCAAAATTAATGATTCCTAGAAAATACATTTTTAAACAGGAAGTATCAATAGAAGTAAGCAAGAAAAAGCATGTGCCTCCAAACCTCACAACCTGAGTGTGATCTGTACAACTCACATGGTGGAAGGAGCGAACCAAATCTCGTAAGTCATTCTCTGATGTCCACGTGCACACTGTGGCTCATGCACACTATCATTCAATCCCACGTACTAATAAATAAATAAGTACAAGAACATAAAGAGCTAATCAAACTATACTAAAGACTTATACCAAAGGACTAAGAGTAACACAAGCTGTGGAACTGAGTATTTTTCTTTGAAACATGACCAGGGTTTCTCCTAGTTCATATTTATCAAGGCAGTCCTTCACTCTTCTCAGCACACATTCCACCCTACATCTCAGCCTGCCACTCTCTTATAACATTCGCACAAGCATCCCTCCCATTGTCTCCAGAGAAGAAAAGGAAAAGCATAAAGATAAAAGTTTGTATATGTTTTATGAGGCTGGAGAGATGGCTCGGTGGTTAAGAGCACTGGGTGTTCTTGCAGAAGACCTGGGTTCATATCCCAGCACCCACGTGGCAGTTAACAACCACCTGTAAGTCTAGTTCCAGGAGATCTGACTCCACTTTCTAATCTCTGCAGACTTTGCACAAGTAAGTACTCTTCCATATGTTCAGGAATAACACTCATACACATAAAATAAAAGTAATTTTTTAAAAAGGTTGTGTATGTTTTATATAGTTAGAATTCATATGGGAAATTGGACAATTTTATGTATTCAATAATAACTGATGAATTCCTTAACCTGTTAGATCTATCCTTAGGAATTCAAAGTTTGTAACCAGTATCATCAAAACTGATAACAAGTCGGACACTTCAAAGACTGAGGCAAGAGCATTTCTATGTGTTCAAGGCCAGGCTACGCCCATACTAACTACTCAGGGCTACACTGTGAGACTATGTCACCTAAGAAACAAACCTAACAAAAATTAATGACAAAAGAGAGAAGAAAATGTACTGCATAGCTGACATCTACTTAAAAAAGAAGTATGGCCAGGAATAACATCCCAGTACTTGGGAGGGGAGGCAAAATGGTCAGGACTTCAAAATTATCCTTGACTAGCTACATAGAGCATTCCATATCAGCCTGGGATACAAGAGATCCAATTAAAGGAAAAAACAGCATGATTAATAGAAAGAGTGGGATTCTGAACTCACGTAAAATTAATAAATTGGGATTAATCTAGGTGTTGAAGTCCAGTACTCCTTTTTAAAAAATTATGTGTGCCAAAGTTTAGTGCACCTATATTCATTATTGTAATGTCTTCTTGGTTGACTATTCCCTTAACAAGAATGAAGTGACCTTCTTTATTAAAACTTCTAAAATTTAGATTGAGAAAGACATTGGAAGATGGAAAGACTCCCTAGCTCATGTATTGGAAGAATTATTGTTGTGAAAATGACCATCTTACCACAATAAATTTCCAGATTTAGTATAGTCCTAATCAAAATTCCTATGGCATTCTTCATAGAAAACATTTTTAAAAATCATAAAATTCATACACAAGTACAAAAGATACTAGATACCTAAAGACATTCTGAGCAAAAAGGACAATGCTAGATTTACCATACCAGATTTCAACTACATTACAGAGCTATAGTAGTAAAAAAAAAAATAACATTTTACTGGCATAAAAAAAGAGACATGTATATCAATGGAACAAAAATGGAATTCACAAATATGAGTGCACTTAATTACAGTCATCTGACATTTGATAAAGATGCTAAGAATACACATTAGAGGAAAGACAGAATCTCCAACAAATTCTCCTCAGAAAACTCAATCTCCACATGCATGATGAAATTAGCCCCATATATATAACCTTAAACAAAAATTCACTCCAGGTGAATGACATCAATGTCAAACCTGAAATGCTGACATTAGTAGAAGAAAAACCTAAGCAGAACCCTACAGGATACAACTAGAAAAAAGGACTTTCTAAACTCAACTTCATTCACCGAAAATTAAGGCCAACAATTGATAATGAGAACTTATTAAATTAAAAAGCTTTCAGTATAGCAAAAGAAACAACCAACTGAGAGAGGAGAAAGCTCAGAGAGTATCAGAGAATCTCTGTCAGCTATAAATCTGACAAAGGATTAGTATCCAGAATATGCAAAGAATTCAAAAAACAAAAAGTCAAGAAAACATATGACCCAATTAAAAACTGGGTACAGATCTAAGCAAAGAGCTCTCAAAAGAAGAAAGATGGTTAAGAAATACCTTAAAAAGCGCTCAGTATATCTAGCAATTAGGGAAATACAAATTGAAAGTAAGATTTCATCTTACCCCATTCAGAACAGCTACGAGGACCGGGAAAGGGGAGCCTTCATTCGCTATGGTGGCAATGCAAACTTGAGCAGACCCTTTAGAAATCAGTGTGGAGAACACTTAGAAAATCAGATTTACCATATGAGATCTACTGACTACTCCACCCCTTGGCCTAACCCTAATCCTAACCGTAACCCTAAAGTTCTCTAAGTACGCACTATCTACTACACAGATGCCTGCTCAGCCATGTTTGCCTATGCTCTTTTCAATACAGCAAGGAAATGAAAGCAATCCTAAATGCCCCTCAACTGATCTATGGATAAGGAGAACGTGGTATATTTGCACAATGGAATTCTATTCAGCTGTAGAAAAAAAAAAGGAAATCAAGAAATTTGCAGGTAAGTGAATGAATTAGAAACTGTGATAGCAAGTGAGGTAAGTGTGACTTATTAAAACAAGCGATGCGTATTCCCTCTTGTCTGTGGACCTGAGCTTCAAATGCTCAGATGTGAGTACATACCCTCATATGACCACAGAAGCCAAGAAGACAGAGAGTAACCTAGGGGGGGATGAGGAAAAAAGAGTTGTAGAGAAAAGGGATAGAAGGAAGCCGAAGTGATCAAGACGGAAATGGGGGACATGTGCAGCACCTGAACTAGTGAGGGGGTGGCTGAGCAAGGCAGAGCAAGAAAGGGGGGTGAATAATACCAAAGTGGTGTAGAAAACATGGAGAAATGTATTCAGTAAGCCCACTGAAAAATACACATGTACAGCTGAAGGCTGTATAACACACATCACAGTACCAGCAACAGGAAACCTCCGTTTGAAATGTTGGTCAGGATAATCCAAAAGACTCCCCAGTAACACAGGTTATTGCCACAGACCTTAATTACCTTGCAGAACTTGAAAGTAAGATCCTACTATGGTAGACATGACACAGTTCACACACTGGACTTGGAACAATTTAGCTGGAACTCACCTGGAAACCTCATCCCTGGACTAGTTCACCTGGTGTCTGAAGACTTCATGCAAGCTTTATGTCAAGGGAGAAAACCAATCAATGATCCTCCCCAGCTGTAAATTTTTACAAACCACAACACTGACCAGCCCAGTAAACTGTGTCTATTGGTGCAACTACGGCACATTTATCTTGGGTATAACCAACAGCTGTCTAATTGGACTTAAAGTCCACTCAGTTGGAGGTAAATCATCGTACTTACTATAAACATAGCCAAGTATACATGACAGGAAAGATCACAGATCCTAGAGAAAGAAAGTACTTCGGACACTTCCCTGGAAAAGATGTAATTGTTTACTGTACCCTAATCACAAATCCCAACGGATAAATGTGCCTCTCACCACTCATCAAAGAAGCTTCTTTGACAGCAAATAAAGAGAGCATAGGTGTCACCCTAAGTGGCACAACTTCAATGCCACCTCTACAGGCTCAGGGAACACAGAGGTAGAGGAGGCAGAAAGAGTGTAAGAGCCAGAAGTACAAGACACCTCCTGCTAATCAATGTATTCTAGATATGACAGGGAAGCCGACCAAACAAATGAAAATTAAAAAGAATGCCGACGATAGCAAATACATGTTCAATGAATAAAAATCTTAAAACTACTGTTTCTGTTACTCTCTTGACACGCTTGTTGAGATCATTTTGATCCATGTGTTGGCTTTTTCTTCATCATTGTAGAATGTTAGGAAGAAAAACATGCATGGTGTAGAGAGGCCACAAGAGGACACCAGGGCTTATTCTGTCACTCTACACTTTATTGCTTTGAGACACTGTCTCTCCCTGAACCTGAAGCTAGTCTGATCGGGTCCTCATGCTTGCAAGCTGATTTTGATCAGTGGTTTAGTACAGCAAAAGAGAAGCAAACTAGAACATCCCTGAAAGGTTCATGTGTTAAAGGTGTGTCCCCTAGCTTTGCTATGACTTGTCGACAAGTAGAGGACTCTTTTGAGGATGGGGTCTGGTAGAAGGAAGTTCAGTCATTGGGGATGTTCCTCAGATGAGATTTACTAGGCAGGTTTCTTCCTCTATTTCACTCCTGGTCAAGAAATGAAAGAACCTTCTTCTCTGAACGGCTCCCAGCATGATGTCCTGTCACAGAGGCCCAAAGCAAAACAGCTATTCATTTATGGAGTGCAACTCCAAACTATGAGCCGAAAAGAATTAAAATAAATGAAACCATTGCATTGATTTTTCTTAGATATTTGTTGCAGTGACAGAAAGCTAGGAGATCTTCTCTAAATCTAAACATTGTTCAGTATGGAGGCATGAAGATTTGGGAGAAGTTACGACGTTCAACTACAGTAATTAAAAGTGATCATTATTCTGTTGTCCATTAGGATAGGAGGCATTCTTAGCCAAGAAAAATCGAATTAGGCATCATTATTAGCCAAGAGTAGGAGAATCAGAAGCAAGCACTGTCTGGTTTGTTGATGCCTATGTACGCCCAGCACAACTAGAGAGCATTTTAGGATTCAGGAGCCATGATTTACAACTTTGCTGAAATACAACTGATGACATGCAAGCTACCCTGTTATTAGAATGTAGAAAATGCAGTTATGTAATGTTCATGGAATTTACAAGAGTTTGAAGAGCTGAGATATAATGGTTGGATCTTAAATGAATCTCAAAGTCCCTGTGTTAAGGGTTTGGTGGCTTGCCTGGAACTCTATTGGGATCTACAGGCACCTTTAAAAGTTAGGGCCTTGTAGGAGGTCTCAGGTCATTATGGTGGGTGTGTGAACTTCGAAAAGATATCAGTGCTTTGGTCCCTTCTTGTCTCTCTGTTTACTTCCCATATACCTTGAAGTGAAGCTTTGATCTGTCACAGGCTCCATACAATGTCTGTCCTTGTCATAGCCCCAACCTGACACCCTGACAATGTGAGCAGAAAAATGCTTGATCTCCCCAGAAGTGGTTCCAGGTAATGTATCACATTGGTAGAAAACTGACTAACATATGAGCGGTTACTTAGTAACTTAGTATTGTCTTTATTAAAAACATACATTTTTATTAAAAAAAGAGATAAAGAAGGAAAATGAAGAAGAGGAGGAGAAAGAGGAAGAACTACATATATTTGTACTCCTGTCTCATCACAAAGGAATGGCTTACCCTCTAAGGAAATAAGATTCAATATCTTTTGACATATTTGTGACGAGTTATTCCAAATTTTAATACAAATCAGAAGGCTTTTTTTCATGTCTCCTAAATTTTATTTTTCTGAAAAGACTTATCTTTGCTCTTGGAGATTGGACATTTATTCAAAATCAAAGCAAAACTAAGTAAACCATGGGACACTCGGAGGAAGCTAGTCTCTCATTTCCAGATAGCCTGCCCTGCTCAGAACGTGCTCCTTTTCCTTCCGAAATCATTTCATAACTTCCTATCCTTAGTGTCACATAGACATAGAGGAACACATTCAATAAAACAGGACACACAACTGGACTGGGCTTTCCCAGGTCGCCATCTGTGTTTCTCTGCTCTGGCCTTTCAAGGCAGCACTGAGAAACAGAGCTTCCTGGGATGGAACTTACAGAGTTAGAAGACCATGGCTCTGGACTCCCCGCTGACAAGAGGCACACCTTGCTGTCAGTAGAGAGGCTCTTCTTAACTCCTGGCCCCACTGGGTCGTCTTCAAATTGTCCCTGCCACTCACTGCTTCTCCTCAGCAGGTTTAAAAACATAAGGAATACCAGGTTCCTTCAGCCTGTTTTTCCCTAGGGTCAGTAGGGTTTTACATATGCGCCCTGAGACTCATGATTCGGACTGTAAGTAGCTACCCCTCCCCTGACTGGCAGGTTCCACAGAGAGGGTCTGGTCTCACATCAAGGTAAACCAGCGGCCGTACGCCTGTCATCACCCACGGTGGATCAGCGGATTGCAATGAACACCAGTCGAAACTGCCTTGGCCTGGCTGGCAAGGACTGAAGTTGACTTTCCACTTGACATTTTATTAAGCACCTGGTGATTCACTGAAATATAAAGTGAATTTTAAATAGATGTTTAATGTAAAATAGACAAGAGTTTTTGCTCCATCTGCCCCATAGGACAAGTTAGCTTGACCTCTGAACAACTGGCTTATCTTCTGCTTTTCTGTAAGACAGAGGTTTTCTCTTCAGCTGAAGAGGGCAGGAAAGCTGGTGGCATGAAGCACATGACTGCTTGGTGAATGTGTGTGAAGGCCTTTTGACCATAACCTCATGTCTGCCTCACATTT
The DNA here is from genome assembly GCA_035773235.1 of Eospalax fontanierii. NCBI lineage: Eukaryota > Metazoa > Chordata > Mammalia > Rodentia > Spalacidae > Eospalax > Eospalax fontanierii. The sequence goes on along the minus strand of CM069548.1, from coordinate 39,871,146 downwards.
AATTTGCATAATAAGCTAAAAAGCACTTATAGTAAGAAAGCAATGCCCAGTTGTTTGTGGATTTTTTCTTCTTCTTCCTCTGCAACAATAAAATATCAATATTCATTTATAGACCCATATTTAATTAGACCCTTGTAGTATTTATTTGATCTTTCTTGTTGAAAGACTGTCATAAGTTCCCACATGGAGATTATCATATTCATAATTAAAACTCTGATTCCGTTACAGAGTGGAAACTCTTTGGTCCATGTGGTTTTTTATTAAATGGGCCCCATTAGTAGTTTTCATTTACTATCCTAGTTTACAGATTTCCTGGTATTTGATTTTACAATTCCTGTTCCTGCCTGTCCTCTTGAAACGGTAACATTTAACCTTCCTTCTCCAAAGCATTTTTGGGATGACTAGGCCAGCATGTACACGTACATGTTTACATAGCAAGAAATCTCAACACTGACACACAGGGTGTTCCAGGTAAACTTAGAAATTCAATTCACCTCTATGATTTGTTTATATCAGGTTATAGCTATATCACAGGACAGGGATGGTAGGAATATGTTCATGGAGTTTTAAGTCAACATAATTCTATCCTGCTATTTGAGAAGAGTGTTGTTTAATATAAACTGTTTGGACCAAGACTAGGTTGCCTTTAAAAGTATAATCCCAGCCAGCTGCCTATTTAATTCTGGGATGCATTGGAAAACAAAACAAACTTCAAAGTGGACTACCACAGTCCTCCCCCCACTTTGCCAACTCACTTTATAGGCAGTGTTTGAATCTTTCATTTCATTTACAAGCTTAATTGGGAGCCTCTAAACCATTCTCAGTAAATATCACTAGCCTGTATACTGTAGCTGAATATGATGGCTCAGGAAACAAGGAAGCATTGGTCTTTGAAGTTTGACTGTTAATGTGTCAAAATCAGAAAGACTTCAAAGGGAAAGGTTGGGCTCCTTGATCACCTCAGCCTACAGGACGGGTTCTCCACATAACTTTATAAGCAGGTGGAACACAGAAACGTGTGTCCTGCTAATGAGAATGCACCCGTGTTTCTAACCTTAAAACTTCAAAACAAGTTTTGTCCCTGCAACCCATTTGAAAGCTCAGTGAATGAACTGGACCCTCCATGTAGCAAACAGATACTAGCTATCCTGCTTTGAAATGGGAGGTGGCCTTCTTTTCATATGGTGTCATGATGTTTTCTCCTGTAATCCTTGTTTTTATCAGAACGTATTCCCCTTTTCTGCATAGTTACTCCTTCTTCCTGAGAGCATGCTCATAAGACTAGAACATGGAAGCTAGGACTTTGTATCTCTGTTAAAGTTTACCTTAATGATTCTGCTGACATTGAAAGTGTCTAGTTATCCATGAAAATCACTTTTCAGTTACTGACGACAGGTCATAGAAGAGTGTCAGAAATTATTCTTGGTAAAGCTTTAAATATCCTAGGGTTTTCCATTCATGGTTCAACCTGTGAATGAATGTTTAGTTGAGAGAATAGATATTTTTAATTAAGAATAAACTGATGTACCCCGCATAACTCCTAAATGCTTAAAACTAATCTGTCCAAGAAGGTGTGGGGCAATCTTATCAAAAGAGAGAGCAGCACATCTTTTCCGATCCGCCTGTGTCTTACTCTACATCACACAGTTCCAGACCACACGCAGGCAGCTTTTATGACATCTCTGCTCTCTATCTTTGCTTTCCTGATGGAGCAGATGATGAGAAAGAAGAAAAAGTTCTCTTTACCACAACAGAACCTTATGAATGGAAATCATTTTACATTAGAGAAAATGACTCAATAAAACATAAAATAGACATAGTTGTTAACATAACATTGAATTCAGTCCAAAATTAAGAATCAAGCATAAGCAAAGTTTAAGGTTTCTACCCCAGTTCATAGTAGAATCTTTACTGCTTCAATAATAATTTGTACACAAACCTAGGAATATAATGTCTCCTCCTGTTTCTTTATCAGAATTAAGAAGTTGAAAGTTTCTTACTGAGAGTGTGTTCACGGATTTGTGAAGCTTTGAAGAGTGCCTTTTCAGTACACAGAGAAATTCACAGATATTGGCAAACACGGGTTAGAACAGAGATAATGACTACTTTTATTATGGTTATATTCAAACAACCTCTGTGTTGCAAATATTCATTAGAAAGCTAAAACAGAGTGAGGTTCCATGTGGGCCCAAGAGGATAACAAATCTTTCTTTTTTCAGAAACCTCCAGTGAGACAGTTTCATCATATGTTTTCTTCTCCAAGGTATCTCATTGAATTCCATCCTCCCAAGGGACAATAGGTAAAGTATCCTTTTCTTCTTTGTTTCTGAGCTTTGAGTTTCTGAGACACTGGTCTCAGTATTGCTAATTTTTCTAAGACTGATCATTTCAACATTATATAATGTACAGTTGCATCAACCCATGAGTTAATGAGTCAAGATGTTTTCTTAAGAAAAATAGTATCTACATATATTTGAATATATACATATATAGTATGACATAATCTTACTGTATAGCTTCAAGCTCTTATTCCTCTTGCTCTCCTTCCCCAAAGCTGAGGTGACAGGTGTGCTCTACCACATTCAGCTGTAAAGTACACCATTTTTTCAGCTTCTAGTTACAGCAGGCATTCTAAAAGATTTCTGGACATTACTTCACTGAGCTAAAAAGTATTTGCAAGATAGAAATTAGTGTCTGTATTGTACACTAAACTGAAACAAAGAATAATCCAACAAATCCTCAAGCAGAAAGGTTAAGGTTTGCACAGAGAGCTATAGACAGATCAGGGCACAAGCTGTAAGGTTTCCCTGCAGCTATGCTGAGTTTCTGGTCAGCACCTTACCCAAAACTTTATTTACTGACCTATTTTGTTTTCTTTATTCTTTATTTATCATAGAAAACATCTTAAACACACTTAATTGAGGCAGTGCCTCTTTAGCTGGTTCTCATTCTGTAGCCAAGACTGATTTGGTTTCTACTAACAATGCTCCACTGAAACCTCTCTTGCTGTTACCAAGAAATGCATTCTTTGGCCTCATCTCACACCTTGTCTCCATCATTTAACAAAACTGAGAACTTTTTGTTCATGAAGTTCCCCTTTCTTGGCGTGCCAAACATTACACTCCTTTGCTATTTTTTCTGCTTGTAAAACTCCATCTAGTACTTTATTTTAACCTAGAGCCATTTTTCTCAGGGGGTCTCGTAAACTTTCTCAGTGTGCTCATGAGCTGGTGTAAGCCAGCAAATTGATGTCTAAATATATATTTCTATCTTAGTCTTCCCTTCCAGGTCCACACAGTTGTAGGAGACTTTTCTTCGTTTTTTAACCTATTTTTCCATAATCCTCTCAAATTCATTAGGTTTCCAATACAACTCCCATTCACACTGTTTTTCTAATCCATCCCAATGCCCCCATCCTAACCAATGAGTTCAAACATTTTCTTATTGCCCAATCTAAATATCTCTTCATTATTGGGAATTCCTCTTATGCTGTCTTTCCAATTAGCCACCAATTTTCATTCAGTCTCTTGGATTTTTCACTTTCTTTTCATTCTTGTTGCTTTTTTTTGAGTCCCAACTTGCGCTTGCACAGAGTATGTTGTGGAAAGACCAATATTCCTTGGTGTCAGGTTTCCACAGTTACTGTTCTCATAGTATGTAATGCCCACCTGGGTTTAAAAGTTATTCAATGTTTTTTTTTTAATGTGCGAACCTAAACTTTTAGAAGTACTAATCTAACCTGGTGTTTAGGAAACCTTTTCTGCGAGCAGTTATAGAAGTAAATACTTCAGATATGGCAACCTCAGCTGCCAATACAACTGTTCAATTACATTTGTTCCATCAAAACAACCATAGATTGAATATAAATGAGCAGGATTTCAGTGAAATGCCAGTGATCAAGACAGGCTGGCCATTCCCTGATCTAGAAAACCTGCTCCTGTCACCCTCCAGCAATACTGACTACATTGTTCCTGGACTTGCCATGCTGTTTCTCGTCTTTACATGCTTACATTTGTCCCTTTTCTCCTGATACACTTCCTTCAAGGTCATAATCCCTATTGAACATCAATTTTTTGTGTAGTTACGACATTTTCTTGGAAGCATTATTCAACCTCTCTCACATCCACTTCTTGTGTTGCCATATAATGTTTTCATACACTTCCAGTAATCAATTTAATTGCATTTCCCCCTGCAGTTCATAAAGGAAGGGATATGGCTCTTATTCCCCTGGATTCTAAAATCTCAAAACACCACCACCTTGCTTTCTATATATAGATGTCATGAATTCCCTTTGTGAATGAGCTACCACGTTTTCAAATCCATCTATCCATGACATATGAGGATGAAGACCAGTGATATTCAGAAATTGATTAGCAAGGGAAGCCTTTCTGGTGGCTGAAGAACCCAGTCAGTCAGTGTTCGATCTCTTAGCAACCCCAACAATGTAAGAACTCATGAACAGATGGTTACATTCCTTGAATTTCATGCTGATTAGCATTAGTTGTCAACTTGACACACCTGGGTTGAGGGAGCCTCAGTTGGGGGGATTCCTCTATTGGACTGGCCTGTGGCCATAACTATAGGGTATTTTCTTAATTGTTGTGTGGTGTGGGAGGTCCCAGCCCACTGTAAGCGGGGCCACCCCTGGGAAGGTGGTCCTGTATTGTATAAGAAAGCAGGTTGAGTTTGTCAGGGAAGCAAGCCAGTAAGCAGTGTTCCAATATGTTCTGTGCTTCAGCTCCTGCCTCCAGGTTCCTGTCTGGAATTCCTACCTTGGGCTCCCTCACTGATAAACTGTAACCTGGGATATATAAGTCAAATAAACCCTTTCCTCCCCAAGTTGGTATTGGTCAGAGTGCTTTGTCGAAGCAATTGAAAGAAAACTAAAAGAGATGTCACACTGAGTTGAATCTTATAGCTGAACCAGAAGATGTGGACTCATTCTGTTTCTTAGGATAACTCCATTGAAAGAAAAATCAGCTTTGTACCTCAGCTGACATTGGTTCTGATCACTTACTTTCCACATACACGTATTTCATTTCCCATCTGTCAGCAACAGTACTGAAGTGCCTTGGGTATTGCATTAAGAGCTCCCGTTTGAACTGAATTGTTGGGGGTCCTGTGCTCAGGGCCAGCCCGAGGGGACAAAGGGTCTCCAATTAAAGGGGGTGAGTAGGTGCAGAATCAAAACATACAGATTCTCACTCAGTGAGAAGCAGGTGGTGGCAATCCACTGCAAGCTCATTTATTCAAGGAAGTGCAAGGGGTCTTATAGGTCTGGATAGCCAATAGCCTTATGGGGTGGGGTCCCGACTGCAGCCAATAGTAGTCTGTCCCCAGGTGGATCATCTGGGTGCAGGTTCTTTCTAGATGCTGAGCAGAAGCTGGTCTCATGACTTCCCAGAGCAGAGCACCATGCCCACAGGAGCCATTCCTCTATTCCTCATATCAGGTGACCTGGCTAAGACCCATCCTGCATTGTGCCCTACACTGAATCACATTGGTTCATACAGAATAATATTTGAGAGCTATATAATTATGTATGAATTACTTAACTTTCTCTTTTTGTAGTATATGTACATAAATATATGACAATAATAGCCATACTTTGCCTAGAGTTTACTGTGTATCGTATATACTTTTGAAGATTTAAATATTTCAACCAACTTAAAAATATTTACCAATTTAAAAATAAATATATGCAGGCTGTTATTCCTCTCATCCTCAGATGAAAAGAAACAGAATTACAGGCAATTTATGCAAGTCCCAGAATTACACATTGGAAAGCTTTGAACCAAATCTAGTCAGTCCAGCTCCTGAATGTATGTACTTAAAGGTCACACTCTGTTGACTCTCAAGTTTTAAGTGGGAAGTCTCATCTGGAACATGAGAACTATTTTTCCTTTTTATGGACCATGTTCACATTCAGATAATGAAAGGACCAAGAATGGATTTCAGATTTGTGATAGATGGTTGTTATTTTACTGTCAGTGAACCAAATTATAATTCAAACCCTGAAAGTCAATGGCTTGCTTCTAATAGAAACAAAATACAAAATAAAGTATAAATCACCAAAAACTCCTATATTTCCTTAAAATCAGCATTGAAAGGAAAATAGCCCATGTATGGAGTTCCTGGGCTTTGAATCCTTGTTTCTTCCTTTGCTAGCTTGACCACAGACCTCAGAATGTTGCCTCTGTGAGGCTGGCCCCTCTGTGCCTGTGGACAACAGGATCCTGGGCAGCCACAAGGGGAAGGAAGTGAGGTTTGCTATGTTAACCATCAGGCTTAGCTGTCATGATGTCATTTTTTTCCTAAATCTCAGAATTCAAACAAACACAAATCCAAGTTCGTAAACAAACACACATACAAAAATCCCAGTCTTTAGTTCTACAACCAGTCCAGAATTTAGATTGATGATAATTTCTATTGATGCGCAGTAAGTGTAACTGCACTATGACTAGGGTTGACTTCTAGTTCTTTGTGTTTCCTCGGTATTATGAGGGCTTTCTCAGATATAATGTAAGGGATTCTTGCTTGTGGCAATTCACTTTGCTCGATGATGCTGTATTCGCTTATTCTTGATACATGACAGGGAGCTCCCTCCAGACAACCTTGGCTTCTCTTTTACTCTGAACACTGCACTGTTAATACCTTTGACATAGAAAGAAACCAATGTTACAGGGCCTAGAACTTATATGGTTTAGGAAGATCTCATAGAGGAAAACAAAATATTTGCCTATAAATTATTTCCATTTGCATTGTGGTTACTACAATGCATGGGTTGCTAATAACTATAGATTTCATATATGAAGATTTTGTTAAGTGACTATTATATGGAAATAAAAGTTTGGGCAAAAATATATGATTTTTGAAATTAAGCTCAGGACCTGTAAGACTGTCCTACACCGAGGATCCAGAAAGTAAATTTCATGGATTTCAAGGTGAGGCAGTGCCTGTGAACTTGAAAAGCCCTTCTAGTCCCCACAGAGCATTTTTCTCTAATCCCAGCATAATTCTGCTACAGGAGCAGAGTTTCAATAGCAAAAGACAGAAAGAACCTGCCTTTAATTTCTCTTGGCGGCAGGGGTGTGGAGTTTTAGTCTACCGTCTAGAAATGGAGAAGGGTGATTTGAACTGGAACTAGCAGAACTCATTTCTCAATAATCACCCTGCTGCATATAAATGTCTGAAGAAAGCCGCACATGCAGCATAGACTCCCACTTGCAAACAGTGAAGTCTGAAATAAAACTAGATGTATTAGCACAATTACACTCTATACAATTCCTATAAGATAAGAAGTTTTCCTGGAGGCATGTTACATAATCAATATATTAATTATAAGAGTCAAAAGAGAGACAGAAATGTAGCTCAGTGACAAAGCACTTGCTTAGTATGTGTGAGACCTGGGGTTCAACCCCAAGTCATAACAATTATAAAAGCAAGTAAATAAATAAACCCAATGATATAACTGGCTGGATTTGTCCTATCATCGATTATTTTGGTAGAATTGTCTCAAAAATTTTTAAAAGAAATGTAAATATTGAATTAACATTGAATAAGGACATAAAAAAACTCTTAGTTCTCAGGAAGAAGTTTTGCATAAAAATGCAATTAATTATGTTCTGAGAACATGAATAAGTAAAGAAAACAGGTGTGATATATGTAAAAACTGTCAATCAAGCATAGACGTTTGTTTAGGATCAAGAGAGATTAGCATTATCTAGTAATGTCTTCCTTTCCCTTTAACTTTCAATTGTAATCATAGATGTACTGCTTCATAGTACTGAAAAAAGACATAAAGCATCTTTAGTAGGCTAATTCTTTGATTGTACTTCATAACTTTTAAGTATTATGTGGGAACTGTGAAAGGAGCTTGGCCTTTCCTCTAGATCTTTTTTGGCTACAGTCATCTGTAGGTGAGTCTACACGAGTGACTGGTATGCTAGCTGAAGGTCTTTTAGTACTTTTGAAACTTATGCTTACTTAATTTTTTCAGCATTATTGATATCATTGAAAAATAATTACATATCCAACAAACAATATGATGTTTTGATAAATGTATACATTGAGAAATGATTATCACAATCAAGTTAATATATCTATGATCTTAGATGGTTATCAATGTTATCATTATATAACATCTAACAATATTATTATCATTTGTGTGTGTTAAGAACACAGACAAATTACTCTCAGTAAATTTCAACCATATAGCATGCTATTACTAACTATACTCAGCATGCTATGGATTCAGTCTCCACAGATTATCCCTTCTATTTTACTAGGATTTTGTACACATTAATCAACACTTTCTGTTTCTTTACCCACTCCCCAGACCTGGGCTATCACCTTTCTAATGTCAATTTCTATGACTTGATGTTTTAAATTCCTAAATTTGCCTTTCTGTGTCTGTCTTATTTCATTTAGCATAATGTCTTCCCTTCGAGCCATGTCACAAATGACAGATTTCCTTCTTGTTTAAGGTTGAATCATCTTTTATTAGAAGAAAAGTGTTTGTGATCATATACATTAAGTGAATGCTTATTAAACGGCATTGCATTTAGAACAGATCTATGACTTCCAGCACAGGATGAATTCTACTCTCCTCAGGATAGGAATGTCTCCATGACAGTCTGGATCTTCTCATGTGAAAATATTTCATGCACACAAATAATCATTTGACTTCAGAAATATATTCACTAAATTTAATTAACATACAAATTAAATTATATTGAGTAAGAAATTGATGTTGCTGTTATGTAGATTACACATAGGAAAGATCTTCAGGAATTCTGCCATTTAAAATGGATTTGAATACTAATACAATACTTGGATCTACACAGTGATTTTTTTACATAAAATTAGAATGGTATGTAAATTTACAACAAAATTACAAATTGATTAGTCTAGAATGCTATTGCTTTATGAGAAAGATATTGGCATTCTTAACTGAGATAAATAGAATCAGACTTTTGGGAAACTTCCCAGGAATACTTATATATAGGAGCCTACCCTCAGCCTGTACAAACAGTTGCTTCAGACTCAAGTGTGTATTATTTCAGAAGGTGAAAGCTGATTTGCATGCTGCCTGTGAGCCATAGATCCTTTCATTAATTCTCTAATAAACTATTAAAAGAATACTAAACAAAAACACCTGGTTGGCTTACATGATTTCTCTAGTATACTGAGGGAGTTCAAAGCTCTTTGTAAGCATTTTCCTGTTTTACACAATTAGACTACTTAAACCACTTCCTGACTGTAGTGCTAACCTAGGGAAGTCAATTAATTATGTCAAGATATTGGGTATTATTAGAGCACCATTTACTCTTTGTGTAATGTGACTGCAGAAATTATATACACTGAATTACTGCAATAAACACAGATGCAGGGGAGAAGAACTTAAATGAGGCTTGTTGTGACCACGTACTTTAGTGTGAATAAATAAGAATGAAATGACTTCAGACTACTAATAACCCTATCAAGCATATTGCTTTGATATAAAACATTCATGCTAAAAATGCTAGTATAAGAGTAAGACAATAGAGCAAAATTAATAATGTACTTCTAAAAGTTGCATTTTTATGTAGAAAAAAATTCCCAGATTGCCATACAGATAACTCTAGAACTTGACAAGTACATTTTTAATATGGCCATAAAGCGGGAGGAGAAAATATAGTTAAAATAATGTAATCAGAGGGAAAGCATAAAAAAAAACAAGCAATAAAAATTTAGTGTAAAATCGATATCAAAATTGCATTACTTAAAATGGAAAGTTTTTTTAAAAACTGATATAAATATTTATTTATGTGCATTGTGTGTCTGGTATGTGTATGCCACATATATGCAGGTACCTGTAAAGGCCAGAAGATGATATCACTTCCCTTGGGGCTGGAGTTACGGGGTTTGGAATTATCTTTCTCAGAAGATGGTCTCCCACCAAGTTCACAAGTATTCTGGAAGTAAAATAGTAGTATTTTAGGAAACCTGCTTCTAAAATCTGACACCAGCCTTGACCAGGCCCAAGTATCCAACCCTGAAGGATATGCTCTACTCTGTACATTTTAACTGGGTATGTGGAATCTAAAAAGATTCTAAAGGTGTTGGATATAGCCATAAGCTCTGTACCACAGACAAAAGTAACAGCCTGGTGTAGCTGCCTGTGCACACAAAGTTGCTTTCCCCACATTTATAGGGAGTTTAGAGAGATGCATTTAATTTGAAACGTGATGCATTATTACCCCATCACTTTCTGTGAGCAGACAATGAAGTGCAGTTACTAAAGATAGGAAACATATGACTATATTCTGTCAGCTTCAATATTGTTGGCCAAGTGGAGCTTTGTAGAATAACAATGCAATCTTTGGAGCCAGCTATCTCATTAAACAGATGCTAAGGAACAATCTTCCCATTTAGAAGTTTATGTACAGCATCCTGGCAATTCTGATTATTGGCCTAACTCTGAAAAGCAAGGCTTAATCTTATCACACTTAGTTTGTTGATCATTCATTAAGCATTCAAATTAAAAAGTAAAACTTCAACATTACGTGTTCGTCATAAACCAAAGGAAGTCTCCAACATTATATATTTATTTAGTATGCACGTGATTTATAGGAAAAATTAAAAATTCCTTTAAAAATGATACAAAACTCAATGAGCTCTATCCCCCCAAATATAATATTAACAAAAACATCAGTGTGTTCTTAGAACTGCTTTGTACCTGTGTGTCTGCTTGTAGTTTAATGACTCTGTATGAACAGTGAGATCAAGCATTGTCATTTGCTGAGAATGGCCAGTCTTTCTTGCCTCATTATCAAGCAGTGCTCTGGATGCTGTGTTGAAGCATCCTGTTAGCACAAAGCATCACAAGATGTCAACATGCCTCTGCCCCTTATTTCCTTGGTAAAGACCTGACATTTCAGGAGAGAAATGTCTTCAACAGCTCTTACCTGTGACGATTTCCAGCAAGCTAGTACAAACTGCTCCTTTGAGGAAAAGAAAACTTGTTGAAATATATGACCTGGCATTGGAATTTGGGCACCATCAGCACTCCATATGGCTCATACTGTAAATACTTTAATTCTAATTCCCTTCCAAGCTGCGATATGTCCGTTCTACAAGTAACACATATTTATGATGTCTTAAGGAAGAAAAGTAATTGGGGTTAATTACAGAAAATTTAGAAAAATCAGACAATTAAGTAGAAAAATTTAATGAATTATTTTGATTTTGATTTTGAAGAGTTTTTATTGGCTCTTCTCCATATATATATGTGTGTATCTATATGTGTATATAGTATAGTGTATAGAAGTATCTATGTGTGTATATACGTATATGTGACCAAGTATTATATATCTCTACAGACCCTATAGTTTGTGGACTGCACTATTTCTACCTCTGACATGCACATATTTTCACCCTATCATATCCAAATTAATGCTTCCTATGTATTCCTATAGGAGACTGTTTCGGAATGTGGCAATCTGTTCCAGTTAAAATTCAGAACCCTGAAAGACATCAGGGTCTGAGAACAGGAAGTTCGAGACCTCATCATAGAGTGATAGACGCTAATGAATGGAATATCAATACGCAAACCTATGCCCGCTCTTCGAAATCCAAAACCCTGCAGACTTCTGTACCTGAAAAGAGCACAACACTGACAACAGCAAAGTTGGTACGGAACGTCGGACAAACTTTTACCATAATCGCATGGAAATTTCCAACTCCCAGTTTCACCGTATAAGTGAATTTTACCGGATAAGTAAAAAGAACTAAGCATTGTCTTCTGTTTTGCTTGTCTCGGAGTGATGGCACGACTTTGCATATTCGGGCCGCCAGGGAGTTCCAAGAACAGTATCACTGCTGAGCTGTGCGCCGTTGCTGTGGCGGGACTGTAGCACAGAACCTCGCAAACACAGCTCAGGATAGTTGCCTCTTGCCGCATGGAAAAATAGAAAGGTGAAGAGTGTCCCAGCTTTTCACGGGGCCACTAGAGTCACTGTCCATACTGAAGAGATCCTATGCACCACACTAGATGCCTCGGCGCTGTTGAAAAAAAAACCTTTTAAATTGCATCACAGAATCCAAGATATAGCACAGACGTGAAGGAGACAAAGATGTTATCAATTCATGGTCAGTTTCTATAATTAGGAAGCTACACTCACAATTCTAGGGAAACACATTAATAGGGAACATCTGAGAGGTCTTCAGAATAGCTAGCCAAGTTGCTTGGTGAAGGTCTTTCCTTGAACACGTCTATACTATAAAATTAGAATAAGTATCTGTCTTTCAAATGTGAAGAAACAAGGAATAAAAATGCACCATGGCACAAAATGACCCTCTAGAAATTAGTTCTGGAGCAATGAAAGTATATGAAATGACAGGCAAAAATAGGTGTTGATGATTCTAGGAAAATGATACATTGAATAGCAAAAAATAAAAGCAATAATTCAACAAAGAGAGAGTAAACCTTAAAAAAATGAACCTTTGCTGAAGATGGTAATCACCTTGAAAATTCAGTAGGGAACAGAGGTTTGACAGAAGCAGAAACAAGAACTGGTGCCTGAAAAGCAGGTCTCTTGAGATTAACCAGAGGAAGAAAGACAGAGGCTGAGGCTGAGGCTCGAAAACCTCAGTGCAGTAGTACAAGCACCACATGACAGAAGGTCTGAAAGAGAGGAGTCTGACTTTGAGCATCCATTTATCTGAAAGGACCCAAGCTGCTCTGAGAACCTGTAATTTCAGAGTTCTCCCAGATCTGTGCTCTCTAACAAAGGCCTTCCTGCCTTTTATTGAAACTGTGAATTCAGCGTGAAATGATGAAGAAATGTAAACCCTATCAGAAGGAATTTTGTCATTGTGACCAATACTGACCTAGAACAGCACACATGCAGAAACAGATGCTATCAGTCTAATCCCACCTATTGTTTGGAACATAAATGGGACAATTATGTCACTGCTTTCGGTGAATATCCACTGCTTGCAGAGCTTGCTTGTACACGTAGAACATATGTAGACAACACACATACACCCACACAAACTTGCACATTCATACATTGTTCTATGTCAAGAACAAGGAAGGGTTTTGAGAGGTTAATGCTATATTCCATGATCACAAGAGAAGTCCAAGGCACAGTAAGAGTTCGAAGTCTAGTTACCTTGTTTTACATTATAAGCAAACTGAAATAGTGTTCAATTATCTCAAAACATAAAATTTAGTTTTTGGTAGAAAGGTTAGGTAAAAGTCAGGAGCATGTTCATACTATAAAAGTCATTCCCACACATCAGGGCTTTACGAGATATTTACATGTGCCAGGAATGTTAGGGACAAAATATACTTATTATGGATGTTACAGAGGAAAGAATAGTTATGATATTAAAAATAAAAGCAAAAAATAATATCTGAAAATTTCTCAATTTTAGAAGAAAATGGTCATCAGATGTAGATCAATTGATGCAAAGTGTGAACACAGAGATCCCCAGCAAGACACCACAGGGTTCGATTCCCACACGCCAAAATCAGGAAAGATAAGGAAAGCAACATGGGACAAATGTTGTGGACTGTACCTGAAGCGGGGAGTGAGGATTGAGAAATGAAGAGAGAGAAAGGATAGACTATGGAGGGCTGTCAGTCAATACTGAGGCCCAACTTTATTTTTTCTCAGTATAATTATACCTTTACATCTGTAAAGCAAAAACAAACATGCATTCACATATGTAAAACTATTCAAGTTGCCCACATCTACTAACAAAGATCCTCAACCTTGGGCCTAAGTTAAATTTCCACTCAGGAGCCATAAAGTATTTACATAGCAATCCTGCTCCCACAGCACTTCTGTGAACAAGACTGAATTCTGCTTAACCCTAAAACTAGGGCATAGTTCAAGGCAGGCAAATGGCTCCCAACAAAATGCCTTACCATGTGCAAGAGAATCTCCCTGAAATTCTCAGCAGATTTTCAGCAGCATCCTTGTAGGTCAGAGGACAGCATGATGATGTGATCAGAGTTGGGAGTGGTGGTGGGGAACACTGTCCACTAAAAACACTGTATGTGACAAATCTGTCTTTCAAAAATAAAAGAGATAAACACTTTGTACATTAATGAGCAGATCACTACTAGAGGACTCTCGTAAGAAATGCTAAAGGGAGAGCTTTGAAATGATAGAAAAAGATGCTAAAGAGCAAAGCAGAAGAGAGTATAACCTTCACCTGTGTGGGTACACGCACATGAAAGTAAAGACTGCTGTAATAATGCAACCATCATGAGTGGCCATTTTAGTCCTAATGTAGAAAGATTGTAGGTTGAATATTTATGTACCTGTAGTTCATATATTGATCCACAATCCACAGAGTGATAATATTTGGAAGTAGAACATTTGGGAGAAAATTTGGAAATGAGGGTATCCCCCTTGGGATTGGGTTAGTGCTCTTATAGAGCCTGGGGTCCCTGTGCTCCTTCCTCCATGTGGGACCACAGCAAGAAGATGGCTTTCACAATCAGGATGTGGACCATTTTCAGGCACCAGACTTGCTGCCACTTTGATTTTGAAATTCCCCAGAATCCAGAATTTTTGAGAAATATATTTTTTGTGTTGTTTAAAAACAACTGAGTTTACTGTATTTTGTTTTAGTAACTAAGCTAAAAGGAGAAATTGGTACTAACCAGTTAAGATGTATTGTATCAAAGCCCTCAGACTTGTAGAGGGCTTGTGACTGGACAAAGGTGACAGCTGAGTTTGAGGTGAATGCTAGAAAAGCCCAGATTGTAATGAGGTCTCCTTTAAATGCAATTCTGAGGAGACATAAACAAAGACTAGATCTACAAAAAAAAAAAAAAGCCTCCATATTTTGAGACAGTATTTAAGAACTGGGCTGGACAGACAGCTATGTAGACACAGTGCATGAAGACCTTGTGTCTTCTATTCCAGACCCACATTTTACAAATGTCAGGCAGAGGTAGGTGAATCATCGGGGCTCTTTGGCCTTTCAATCTGTCTTACATGGCAAGTTCCAAGCCAGTGAGAGACCCTGTCTCAAGTAAAAGTGGTCAGTGCCTGAAGAACAACAACTGAGGATGTCTTATGACCTTCACACATATGCAAACACACACAGCCACATATCTCAAGAGAGAGAAATAATGAAGAATTATAAAAAAATTCATAGAAATATAGATATTAAAGGCCGTTTTGATGAAGTCTCAGAGGAAATGAAGAATTGACTTAGAAAGCAGAGGAGTGGTAATCCTTTTTAAAAATATTTTATTTATTATTTTTATTTTATGTGTATGAGTGTACTGAATGTGTCAAGTACACCTGTGTCCTGCAGTGCCCATAATGGTCAGAAGAGGACATTGGATTCCCTTGGATCTGTGGTTACAGATGGCTGTTAGCAGCTATGTGGGTGCTGGGAACTCCTCTGCAAGAGGAGTACTCTTAACCACTGAGCCATCTTTTTAGCCCTGGTCATTCTTAATTTACGGCAGCAAGAAACTGAGATTGATAATCTTGTGCTTTGTGAAAGGTAGAATTTCTGACTGATGAAACTGAATATTTAACTGAAGATATTTTTAAGAAGAATTTGAAAGCAAAGCTTGGCTCCTACCGATGACTGTTTATGATGAAATACAGGGAGACAGAAATTGCTTTAACATAGACTTGTGAAGCAAATAGGAAGAAGTGAAAGCTGTAGACATTCACAGCCTGTCCATATTGCAAGAAGAGAACACTAGGGTGTGTCCATAGTACGGAAATTAATAAGAAAGTCATCTCAAAGAAATCACACCTATCAGACATTATTATTGCTCTTGGTTACTTCCAGAACTTGATAGTAAGACCCTATTGCTGGGAGCTAGAGAATGGCTCAGTGGTTCTTCCAGAAGACCTAGGTTCAAATCTCAGCACCCACATGGTGGCTAACAACTCTATGTAACTCCAGTTCCAGGGGATCCAATGCCATCTTCTGTCTTTGACGAACATTACACAACACAGATGCACTACACACATATACAATCATATACATAGAATAAAAATAAAAAGACCCTATTGCTGAATACACTTCATACATGAGTTGTAGAGCAAAACTAAAGAGATCAAGGTCGTACTGCCCTGAAGCTTTTTTCCTACCGACTCACTTCCACAGTGCTGGGAGGTGCTATGCACACTGATGGGCAAGAAAAGTAATCATCAACCTTATCCAGCTGTGAACCTGTGAGATACAATAAAGACTGGCCTGGTAAGTCTGGTACAATAATGCCATCAATGTTATGAAATTACCCAAACACTGATTGGATTTAAGGTCTGCTTCACAAGATGGAGCGCATACCTGACACTGTTATCAAGGCCAAGAACCTGTGACTAGAAAAGTCACAATCTCTGGGGAGAACTTACTACTATTGTTCTGCTGAACTGATCCTAATGGCTTTTTGTTTTACCCATAGGTCAATGCATCTCTCATCTCTCGCCAGAGAAGCTTTTTCCTGCAGCAGATGATGATTAACAGAGACTCACAACTGATCAGTATGAAGAATAAGAGCGTGTGGAGTGTTCAGTCATAAATGGCATACCTATATCACACTCTCTCTTCCCAGAGCTCAGGGATCACTGTGGAAAGATAATAAGAGCCAGAACTGGAGGAGGAATACAAAAAAAAATAAAAAAACATGCTTTCAAGACACAAAATACACATGACTCCACAGGACTTGTGACATAATACACAAGACCTGCACAAGTCCAAGCTAGACAAAACACAGCATGGAGAGAAGAGGCAGGCAAGAAGCCCCAGCCCTGGCTGAGGAGCTAGAGAATACTGATAGGTTCTAGGAGACAGAGACTCAGTTTTCTTTAAGGGTGTGATGCTGGGTAGGTTGACAAGGCTTCAGGGGATAAAAACATATCAAAAAGTCTTTAGGGAATACAAATTATGATAGATGATAGATAGATAGATAGATAGATAGATAGATAGATAGATAGATACAGGCAGACAGACAGATATAAATAGATGATAGATAGATGATAGATAGATAGATAGATAGATAGATAGATAGATGATAGATAGATAGAGAACATGAAGTGATGGGGATAAGGAGGAAGCAGTTGGATCTAAGAGATGGGCAAGGGGGCCTGGGGGTCTGAATATGTTCAAAGTACATTGTATGAAATTATCAAAGAACCCGTAAGAATATTTTTAAAAATAAGAGGAAAAAGACCAAGTAGTATGTTTAATATTATGAAAGGTCTGGGAACGTAGCCATTGGTAGAGAACAATTTTCCCAGCATTCAAGAAGGCTTAGGATTACCCTAGTCAACTAACTAACTAAATAAATGAATAACTAAATATACAACAAACTAGAAGAGTAGCTCTGAAGCTGAATCAGAGACACTTAGTGTTTCTACTCCCATCAGAGATTTGAGAATGTACTGGTCTAGGAATCTGACAACGTCCACATGATCAGACTACCTAGAGCCACAGAGCCACACCACCAGCCTGAGAGTGCCTTGGATATGGGATCCCATTCCAACAGAGCAAGTCTTCAAAACCTTCAGAAGAGAGTCAGGGCAGAGCCAAGCTGTATTCCCCCCGTTCCTCGGTCCTGGAAGGCAGGGGATTTCACCAAAGAGTCTTGTTCTCTAGCCTTACAGCTGGAGGCTTGATTTCTTTTCTTTATTTTTCTCCTTTTGGAATGGATAGGTCTACCCTCCACCTCATTCCTGACAAGGGTTTAAAAGCTTGCAACTCATTTGGCTTCACAGATTCATAACTGGGTTATAATTATCTGTCAGGATAAATAACACCTCTAGTTCCATGATCAATAATATAGATATTTTAAGAATTTGGTCTTTGGATCTTAAGCTGGAATGAGTTAAGACTTTAGAGAAACTTGAGAGGAACATATGTATTTTTCATGTGAGAATACATGAATTTTTAGGGGAAAGGGAACAGAATATCATATATTAAATATTTTCTCTCTCTGACATGCATATACTGAAATTTCATCCCCCAATCCGTGGTAGCTGGAGGAGAGAGGCCTGTGAGGTGGTTAGACAAGGAGGAAGAGCTCTGTGCATAAAATGGTGTCATTAAAAAAGAAACTCCAGAACTCTTTACCCTTTTCAGCCAAAAAGACAGCCAAGGGCACAGCCTGCTTGGAAGCAAGAAGGGATCTCATCACACACCAAAGCTGGCAGCTCTTTCATCATCAGTTATCCAGCTTCAAAACCCAAGAAAGTAATTTCTTTGAAGTCATTCCTCTACACTCTTCTGTTATTGTAGTACGAATTTCAAGTGCACAGTAGACAGCACTTTTCCATAGAAGATTCACAACACAACGGGATGTATTTGCCTAAGAATCTCTCATGTGACACATCATTTTTATTTCTTCCTATGGAAAGTTGATGATTTGAAAGCTACTGGCAGTCACACAGTTTTGTGAAATCACTCAATAGTTTTGTGTGTCTGAGAGACAGAGAGAAAGAGAGAGAGAGAGAGAGAGAGAGAGAGAGAGAGAGAGAGGAGAGAAGGGACAGGGACAGGGACAGGGACAGACAGACTAAAAGAAGCTCTTGCTGTGTAGCCTAGAATGGCTTCAAAATCACTACCTTCCTGCTTCAGCCTCAGAAATCTTCACAAAAAAGAAAATGATGTATTTTAATACAATGTTATATAATTTATCCAGTAGTTCAAAATATAACCTAATGTAAGACTCGTGTATCTTATAAAGAAAAATAATACATTTTCAAATCAAGATAAATAAATTATTAAGTAGTTAAATAACTGTAGAGCCCTTTGTTAAATGTAAGACCTGTGGGAGAGAGCTGGGCCTGACCACCCACTGTGACCTCCCTAATGAGCATTCACCTTGACAAAGGACTCTGAGCGCCACCTTGGCAGAAAGGTAAATAACTTCTCCAGAGATTCTCAGCCACCAACAAAGAGAAAAAAGATTCTCCTTGCGCTCCCCCACCGGGCCTGAGGAAAAGGATAATGTAGCCATCACAGTCCCAGGTGGTTAACAGTGTCCCAGCTAACCCTCCCGTTCCCATCGCTCAAAAGTCAGGTCAGGGCTCCTCCTGAATTTCCTTCTCACCCCTACTCAGGAATTTTGAATGTAGAGCTGAGTGTGACCTACGGAAATAGTGGGGAAACTAAATGCCCATACACAAATTTCTATCTTCCTTAAGTTAATATCTGTTAAAATATTATATACATGCAATATGCAGAGTATGCTGTTCATATTGATTCATGCATAACTGTTACTGTAACAATAATACCTTTGTGCACAAATACTTTTGCTTGAAGGAAGTCTATGCTAAATGTTGTTAGCTTTTCCTTTGATGGACTAAATGAGTATCTGTGGCATCTCTGTACTTTTAGGAGACTTATTTTAATACATTGAGTTTTTATATTGCATCTTCTAAGACAGAAATTACAGCTATTAGTGTGGAGGCTCCTTGACCTTGTATCTCTGAATATTCCTTGTCTGTCTTCTAGTTTGATGCAACTACTTAATCTACTGGTCATAGCCAAGATGGGCCACTTAGACCTCTTTTAGTAGTCTTTTGCATGGTTTTTAGTGCCCTTTACGGGATGATAACTCGCAATTCTAAGTCTTCACTTTGAACTACTTTCCTAAGTGTCAGATCTGTGTACTTCATTACCTACTCTTCATATTTGAAACAGAATTAATATTCATGTAAAATGCTACATTTTAAATTGTCTTTTGAACTATTATCTATTCTCTCCAAGACATATTTGTTTATAGAATTTGCATTTCAAAAATTCTATAGATGACTGTGCTGTCTTAACTCTATTCAAATGTATGTATGCTTATTTCAAACATCTGCAAGCCACAGCAGAGTAGTTACATCAGGAAAATGGGCAAGCTCTACAAAATGGTATCTTCCCCCTGGCAATGCCAGCCATTTGCCTTTCTGCTATGGGACTCTCTCCTCATTCTTTACCGGACAGATCTTCAGAAGAACCTCTGGTGAGATGAATTCCCCAATCTCTCTCACTAAGTCGTTTCTAGCTAATTCCAATCAGTAGAGACATTGCTGGCAAGTGGAATCTAAAGGAAAAGCCAGACAAGGACTCTGATAGTAATGCCTTCTTTGATGACTTGCCTGAGAAATCCACGTAATCTTCTTCCAAGGGGTCACTGTCGCTCCAGTAGTATCACGTCTTCTTTTTGTTCTGCAGACTATCAAAGACCATTGTGCATATTCAGTTTGCAACAGAAGCTTCTGGTTTGCTACTCAGCAATTCAGAGACGTGTAACAAAGTCCCTGTGCAAAATGCTCTCCGTTTTAAATTCTAAATGTCTGTATTATCCTTGATCTAATTAGGAAAGAGAAACACACAGTAATTTAATTGGAGAAGTTTAATATCAAAGACATATGAAGCTGTGAAGAATAACTTTAAGAACGTAGGCCTAAGTGTGAAAGGGCCTTAAGGTTGCTCAAAGGCGGTCCAGACAGCTGGGAGAACCCGTTGTGTATCTAGACCCACGTCCGGTTGGGAAAGGTGTGGTTGCAGTTCATGGAATGGCAGAGCGGACTTCTGAGGTTTTCCCAGCCAGAGCGGGTCCACACTCCGCAGACAGGATGCGAATAAGCCAGCCTACAGGGTGCAGGCGGCTCCACAGAGGAAGTCTGGGTGCTGCTGAGGATGCCAGGCCTGGAGCATGAAGCGGCAACATGCTTGCACTGGGAATAAGCAACGTTCTGAAGGTGGTCACAGGGCTTGGACTGAGCCTATGAGGTCACTGTGTCCTCGGACTACGTGGCTGAACAGAGAGCCACCGTATGTTCTCACCACACACCCACATCCGAACGGAATAACTGCAGCAGAAGCCAAAGCAAAACTAACAGAACCACAGGAAAATCCCCTTCTTTCTGCAGTGTGGCTCCAGTGCCCTCTATCGGCAACGTTGTTTAAAGAATGTTGTGTTTAAAGAACAGCTTGATGCTGGGGTTGAGCTCAGAACAAAGAGACATTACGTTGAAATTGACACACTGTCTTTTTGATACTCTTGATTGGGATCTGATTGACCAACATCTCAAAACTGGAACTTTCATTTTATAATGTTACCTCTTCTTTCCATCCTGCTCTACCATAAAAGTCAAATTCAACATCTCATTGATGACTCAGCTTTTTTCCATAGCTTTTGACCAAACATCTGCCTCAGTTACGCCGTCCCCTTTTGATTCTCTCAGTCTCATACTGACTCATTATCCATCCCGTGGACGACTTTATTTACTCTTCAATCAAGAAATAAGTAGATATCTAAAGTTTTCCAGGCATTTGATTGGCACGTGTGCTAGGTAGGCATAGTTCCTTTTTGTTATGTAACTTAAGGTGCAGTTTAGAGAGAAAATGGCACCACTGGAAAAGTGTATAGTAATCATTCAAAACATACATGTGATAATAGAATAATATGGATATCAATAACAAACATAATATGAATAGAGACATTCTTAGATGAGAGTATACTTAAACAACCTACTTGAGACTAAGAGGTTTGGGCCTGATGCTCTGATGCTTGAGTGGGCTTCTGGACATAGACTGTCAGGGGAAGAGGTTAAGGAACATTCCAAACAGAGGGAACATCATCTGTCTATAAAGACAAGAGCATGACTCATTTAAGGATCTTCAAGCACACACACACACAAAAGTGCCTGAAGGGGAAAGCGAGAGGATGATGATCAGGAATGAAAATAAAACTGAAAAGGATCCTGAGACTAGGAGATGAGGCTATAGATGTAATAAGTTGATAGACCATATTTGGATTGGAAAGAAAAATGAAAAATGAGTATATATTTTCCCCAAGACCTTTGATGATATTTCTAGTAATTGCTTAGATTAATAATATTTCTAGTAATTGTTTAGATGGTATCCATTTTATGGTTCTTTTCTGCCAGACCTCAGTTCTAAATTCTATTCTGCAATAGTCCTTTCCTGTCACAAATGTCTCATAAGGAAACTCCTACCTTTCAGATGGTCTCCGAATGCACCCTGTCAGTTCTGCTGTGCTTCCAGTTCCAACACCGTTGGGGTGGTCAGCCTGCAAGATGGGACTCAAAGACTTCCTATGCCATTACCTCGTGTGACTGGCTGCATTGCTAACTGTGGACTGTGGAAGTGACAGCATAATTTGCAGCAGTGGCCTTTGCTTGCTTTCTCTTTCATATCACTTGCTTTGAAAGCGCCAGGTGCTGTATTATGGGGATACTTGGTATGTTAGTCAGCATCCCACTTCCACAATGCAATAATTGAAATAGTCCTCATATGATATGAAGAGAGCTTTATTTGGGCTTATGGTCCTGAAGGTTCAGGTTCAATACAGGGTTTTACTCAGGCCTCTGGTGAGTGGGGCACATCACGATGGAAGTAAGTACTTTCAGCTCAAGCCAGAAAAGGAAGAGAGGGTTACAGGAAAGGACTGGAATCCCACAGGGGTATGTGGGACTTCAACGACTTCAGGATCTCCAGATAAGTCCTACCACTTAACGGTTCCAACATTTCCCAGTAACGCCACCTGGGGACCAAACCCCTTCACACGTGGATTTGCTGGGGGAAATTAAAATCCATCCCATAAGTCTCAAGACTCCCATAAAGCAAGGAACTGAAGCACCATGCCAACAGAAAATGAAGAACTGAGCTCCCTGCCAATAGCTATCAGAAAATGATGTTTCTACCAGCCTCCATGAGAGCTGATCTGAGAAGTGGACCTACCCTTTCCCAACAAATCACAAGGCGTTTAAAGCTCCTGACCTGTTAACTGCAGCTTCATGGGAGAGTTTGAACCAAAAAAAAAAAAAAAAAACAATTAATTAAGCCATTCCCAATTTCTAGATATTGAACAGTTCCAAGATACTCACTTGAATTCTTACATCATCAAAGCCCTCAGGCTCTGAATTAGTGTGACATTCTCTGCCAGTTAAATTTCATGGAGATGAATTAAGAGAAGTTAGCTACATGTCAATTTCTTTTTTTCCTTATATTCTTTTTTTTCTGTTATCCAGGAGGAGAGTCCACATGATATTTTGGTACTTACAGAAGCCAAAGATTTTGATATTTGTAGATTCCTACCTTTAAGTATGCTTGGGATATAATAATAGTCATTTTAATCAATTCACACAATAGGAAAATCCAGTGCAAACCTCACATTTTATGGGACTTTTTTTCTGACTGCCTAGGGTGAGTTACATTTACCTTCATCATAGTTTTTATTAAATGTATTGAGATTATCGTTTGGTTTCTAAGATTTCTCAGAAAGTACTGCAAATTATAATAAATATGGGGTCATTGGAGCATGACTTTCATCATGCTTCTCATATTGTGTGCTTACAGGATCCTGACACTTGTGAATATGTAGAAGTTACCAGGAAACCAGGAAACCCAGCCCTACTATAGCAAATAAATACTGAAGTACAAACTTTAGGAGACATAGAGGTTTCTAAGCAAAAGAAATAGAGCAAGAAAACTGAAAACAATTTCAGTAGCATCTTTGAAATTCTGTCTTGTTTGCCTTTTGGACTCAACAGTTTTTGAAAGGTGATGGTTGTAAAATGTGACAGCCAAAAAGACATAGACAGGAGTTTTAGTTTTAAAAGAAAAGAAGTTTACTAATTGTATCTTGTTCCTATGACTATTAATATTAGATCAGATGCAATCTAGAAATTGTATTTATCTTTAATTTTCTAGTTTCCAAAGGTGAAAGATTTGTGCATCTATCCAATGCAATAATAATATTCATTTACAGATTTTCTCATCCTCATTAAGTCTCAAGCCTAGACTCATCACCAGACTATATTCTGTAATGACTAATAAAAAGTGCTTTTGAATCAAACCTTCTACCAGGGATCACTATGCCTCTTACCTATTTTCCTATGAAAACCTCAACAGCAATGGAACATCCAAAGTCAAACTGTACCACCTAAATCCTTTGGACTGAAAGCACAGGGGCAGAATTGCATAGTTATTCAATACTGTACAGCACTCAAATCTGGCTTTCTGCATAAACTGCTAGATGTTCATTCATACAAAGTAATGAGGAGGACTACAAATAAATTCAGTAGTAAGTTAAACCCAATAACATAACAGGAATGGGCTCTTAGCTTCTATGCAGACTCAAGCTTAAGCAGGCACAGTCCTATCCAAAGTACGTACCTGTTTATTTATTTATTCTGTGGGAAGATGTGCAAGATGAGAATCCATGTAAAGTGATCAAATAATTAGAATAATCAATCAGTTCCTCACTAATTAAAAACATTACCCCCTCACTTTTTTACAGTGACTGGTAAAAGGCTAACAAAACATTATTTTCCATTAACTTATAAGTATCAACGCATCACCCTACATTTCCTGGGATGGACTCCACTCTTATTTTAGGTCAGGTCTGCACTGCACTTTGTTGTTTTATTTCCTATGGACTATCCAAGGCATAAGCCTTCAGAAAAATTGCATTGTAATAACAAGGTTGTGTCTTCCAATGCAAGACAGGAAATGTACCTTATGTAGGTAATAACAATGGACGTGTACCTGCCAGTCATTGTTACGTGTATCCGGGAGAATTATATTGGTGGGTAATTCTTCAACATAATTAACAAAGGTATTACTTTCCTACGTAGCAGAGCAACCCTTAGAGACAAGAATGGACAGCTTTGAGGAAATAATCAAGACTTACATACCTTACAATTTTCAGTTGTGCAGTGAATAGTTAAGTGTACAGGCATGACTTGGTGATGTCAGAGTTTGTGTAAAACTTGAAAAGTAATCATCTTCCTTTGTGGAAAAAAAATTTTAGAATGTTTAAATTCACAAAAGCGGAGACTGATATATTGCTATTTTTCATACATATAAATTTTATCTGCTTCAGCCTAAAAAATAAAAAAGATGTGGTAATTATGAGACTGTGTTCTTTGCTTCAAGGTATATCTCCACTCCAACTGCCTTTCTAAACTATTTTGCTCAGCTTTTCAGAATTGTCTAGGATCACCTCTAATGAAATAAACAAAATATCTAGCCTAAGATAGTATAGAAGAACATGAAAATTAACAAAAGAACTAGCATTTCTTGTTAGCTAGCCAAGTAAGTGGCTATTGAGTTTCTTAAGGACATGCCAATATTAAAACAAAACCAAAAGTCATACACTTACACAATTCTCTTCAGGCCTATCCAACCTTTTGAAATTGCAAAAGAGCGCTATCATCTATAAAGTTCACACTAGAGAACTGTGCAATCAAGTTATGAATAATATTTCAAAATGTGTGGAGTAAGTTTACCATTCAGTCACACTTGTAGCTGGATCTTCAGCCATCTGTGACCTGCAGGCCTCAAGTGTGACATACCTGTTTGGAAATATACTTCTAAATAGTTATAAATAGTCAAACTGAGTCACCAATAATTATTCTAATTGTATATCACCTTTCCAAAACATTTAAGAGGCACATTTTGAAGTTATTTTGGACAGACTTTTTTAGGGACTGTGGAGCTTTTAAGGTTTTACTGTCTTATGTTGTAACAGTAATGTTAACATATCTTGGGGATAAGAAATGGAGAAAGGTTGTGGTTTAGTAGTGATGTGTTTTGTGTGTCAAGTTGACAAGGGGCCAGTTGTGTTGGACAGGTTTACTGTCAATTTGAGACACCTAGATTTAGGGATCCTCAACTGGGAAACTGTTTCCATTGGACTGGTCTGGGGCCATGCCTGTGGGGCATTTCCTCGACTGTGAGTGCTGTGAGTGCTGTTTTCTCATAGCAATTCAAGGCAGAGTAGAGCCTGTATTGTAATCGAGCTGAGACCTCCTCATCTCCATGCCCATACCACCAGCTCCACTGCCACCTTCACACACTCTTTTATTCCTATTTTTTCTTCTGTCAATTCCTATCAGTCTAATTTATAGTCCCCAAATCCTTCTGCATGGGTGTTCATCCCCCAGAGCCTGGCCAACCTACTAGGCGTCACACTCTGAAAGAACCAAATCTTCCTCTCTCTGCAACTATTGTCCCTTATTTAGCCAGAGCTGGGGCTTCTTGCCCTCCTCCTCTCTCCCTCTCTGCTGAGTATTGATTTTTGTTTTGATTTGATTTGTTTTCATCTGGCTTGCACTTACAGTTGCACAGGGCTTGTGTATGCTGACACAAACACTGTGGATTCATATGTGTAACTACCGTATTGTGTTCAGAGAACACATTGCATTTACTCACCACCTCTGGATCTTTCAAGCTTTCATGTTCTTTGTACAGTGCTCCCTGAACTTTGAAACGACGGATTGTGATATAGATGTCCCATTATTCTGTGCACATCAATAGGTTGCAGGTCTCTGTTAATCACCATCTACCTCAGGATGAATTTTCTCTGATGAGAGTTGAGAGATGAACTAATCTATGTGTATGTAATAAGTCATTAGGAGTCAGTTTAATAATTGTCTATTTAGCATAATAGCAGTAGGTTTTCTGCTATGGCTTATGAGCTGTCTAACCATGGGTTCTTGACCATGAAAATAATGCCAGGTATGGACTTTTTGTGAAATGGACTTTAAATCCCAATAGAAAGTGGTTGGTTATAACATCTTATAACATTGGTGCCACTATTGTACCAATAGGCATATCTTACCAGTCCAGGCTTTGTTTTAGTTCATGGGGTTCACTATGAACTCCGTAACATTGGTGACTATTTTTCTCTTCCAGTGACATGCAAAACACCTTCTAGTACTATGAAAAGTAGTACTAGTACTTCGTTAGAGATGAAGCTTCGATGTCAGGACCAACTTGATTTCGCCTTGTTGATTCTACTATCCAGGTATGCAGTGTCTTCAACAATGTCCTACTACAGTAACACCTGCTCATCCATATTCATTTCTGTTCTATTCACAATAAGCAAGATATTAATGGCATACCTTTAAAATTGAATATACTTTCTTGTAGTTTGGCTTAACAGTTATTCATTCCTTTGATTTTAGTGGTTTCTTCAGACACTGGAAGTATTTAAGTTTATTTATATCTAAATTGTTTTGATGTTGTTTTATAGATAATTTTGCTCTCTATCTCAGGCTAGTGTGAAACTCATTGTGTAGACCAGATAGGCACCAAATTTACAAAATGTCTTTTGCCTCAATCTCTTGAGTGCTGGAATTATAGGCATGAGCCACCATGCTGAGCTAGAGTATATTATTTTCAGCACATTATGATCTGACTCAAGTAATATTGCATTAGTCATATATGGTATAATAACCTTGACCAGTCATTCTCCTTCCTAGTCTCTGTGCTGTTGGGGGCACACACAGTCATTATATAATGTGAAACAATATTTTATATTGCAAGTGTTAGTCATCTTTTTAGAATATATTATGATCATTCACAAAGCCATCTGTATTTATCTGTATATTTATATGCTCTATTGTTCTTTATTCTATTATGAAGATACAGATTCCTTTTGCCCACATTTTCTTTCTATGTGAAGGATTTATTTTAACATTTTTATAATGAGTCTAAAAATAATTTTTTTCAGCTCTTATGTATTTGAAGACTTCCTTCTGTGCTTTTGTTTTCAAGACGTAATTTTAGTTAGGCATAGAATCCTGAGTTGTTGTTGCTGCATAGTCTGGAACTAGCTATGTAGACCAGGCTGGCCTTGATCTCATAGAGATCCACCAGTCCTATCTTCCTGGGTGCCAGGATTAAGGGCATTTACCACCACATCTAGCACCCTTTAAATATTTTTGCATTGGGTTTAGACTATCCTTATCTTTGAACTATCTGTAATTTTCTTACTGTTTTCCTGTACATAATGTGTCTTTCAGGATCAGCATTTGATAATGCAATTCTGTTTTACGCAGTTTTCATCAAGCTTTTACCATCCTTGAGATTCCTTGGGTATGTGGTATGTATCATTGTTTCTGTTTTAAAGTGGGAATTATATTTTTTGAACTAGTTGAACAGGAATTTGTATTTTGGGTATTTTGATACTTCTTTGTTCTTTGTTCCAGGGTAGAGATTCAATTCCTTGCCATCCGTTTCCTTCTGTATTAGGATCTATGTTAATATTTTGATGGCTGGCCTGCAGACTTTATAGTGGTCCAACAGCTCACTAAGTTTAAAGGACTTTCACTCATCATTCTCCTTGTTTGCTTTTGCTCACTACTCCTTCCTCTCCGGGACCTGTGTTGTGTGTGCTCTGGGTCACTAGAATCCGTCCCAAATTTATGGCTGGCCTACTTTTCCCACTCAACTCTAAATGTTTCAGGTTTTTGTTGTTGTTTTCATGGTTTCTGAGGAGAGACTGGATGCAACTCTGATTTTTACCTACATGAAAGATGATTTTGCCTACTGGTTTCTTTCGGGATCTTTCTGCCATTTTAGTTTTTTGTAGTTTGGTGTCTGCCATTAATTTTAGGGGACATTTTAGTTATTATTTTTAAATACATTTTTTTGTTCCTGTCTCTCTTCTCCTGGCATTGCACTTCTGCATACATTACCTTTTGCAAATGTCCCATAGACTCACATATTTTATTCTGTTTTTGTTTCAGTCTTTGTACTCTGCATTTTTATTTTTTTCTTTAGCTATGTCCATTCTGTTACCAAACCCATCAAAGACAATCTTAATGTCTTTTATATTGCTTTCCTTTAAAAAAATGCATAGCAGTTATCTGTTTGAGTCTCTCTTAAGACCTCCATCTCTCTGCCTCTATTATGTGCTATTTCAATCACCACAGTCCTTCGCATATTTATTAATCATAACTGGTCTCAATTCTTCATCTATACTCTGATAATTTCAATATTCTTATGACATTTGAGTGTGGTTTTAATGCCTACTCTACATCTGCAAGCTATGGTATATTATTTCCTTTTAGTCAATCTTAACTTTTTTTCCTAGAGAGCCAGACATGGTATTTTAGGTAAAAGTAACAATAAATAGACTTTGATAACATGGTGATGAGGCTTGGGGAAAGAGAAGCACTCTAGGGTATAAATGCGGTCAGTGTTCTATATCTTTGCTTTTGAAATATGAACTTGTATATATTTCTCCTTCAGCTTCCTCCCCCTTAGCGGACAGATGACTGGAGTACAAGGAAGTTGGGTGTTTCTCTTGCTTAGGCCCCTCAAGCTGGGATAGCACAACATGAGGCTGGACTTAGTTTTTCTGATCACAAACGGTTAACAAGAATGGACTTCTTTTTCCATCTTTCAAAATGGTTGCTCCCCCTTGTGTCTGCCAGGAGCACACAAGAAAAACTTTGTTCAGATGTTTATTCTGGGAGCCCTGTTGAGTCCATAAAAATGAAATTCACAACAGTGTGCCTCCTTTCCTTAACAGGGTGTGCTTCCAATTCATTTTGTTTTGTTTTGTTGTTTTTTTCTGAGGCAGTACTGAGCGCCAACTGTCCTGGAACATTATGTAGACCACACTGGCTTCAGTCTCATGGAAATTCAACTGCCTCTACCTTCTGAGTGTGTGAGTGCAGAAGTGTACCTGGAGAGGCCAGGGCCCTGAAGAAGCTTCAGGTGTCAGATCCCCTAGAGCCTGAGTCTCAGGCAGCTATGAGTTTCCTGCAGTGAGCACTGGGAACCATATTCAGGTCCTCTACAGAAACAGTGCACACTCAACAGCTAGGCCATCCTCGAGCCCCAAATTTACTATATTCTTTTCTTGACAATCTAATATTTTATGATATATTTGACACTGTATTTTTCAGCACTAAAAGTTTGATTTGTGTCTTTTTGAAGATAAACTCTATGACTGTTCCTAACGTGATCAGTCTTTCTGCTCTTTCCTTTCATATGTGTATAGACATATAATATATTTTGAAGACCCTATGGACTACTATTGTGATGTGTTTCACTTCTGGTTTGACCTTTAATGATTTTTCCCTTATCATGGGTAATATTTTTCTACTTTGTTATTTCTCTTGAAACTTTATATTGTGACTTTACCAGTTACTATAGATCTTATGATTCTATAAATACTCCTCTCTTTTATTCTGAGATCCATTTATAGAACTTGGAAACAGTTTGATTCTTTCAAGGGATACTTTTAAAGTGGGTTAGAAAGAACTAGAGCATCCTGTATGCTATTTTTTTCTACTACTAGAGGAAATCAGTGCTGAGTACTCTATTCCCCAGGAACTATGTAGTTTTCTAAATTTCCTTGTTAGACCAAAACCATTCCCATCCATCCTGGGGCCATCACCATGGTTGATTTTTAACTTTTGGTTATTTTTTTTCCCTTTGGCATTGAGTAGCTTCTTCATGCAGTTGTGTGCTGACCTGTGCTCAGCTGGACCCTTGAGGGAGATGTCCTGCAGATTTCTAGCCCTCTGTCTTCAGAACTGCCATGTCATTCCTAGCTACTTGGGCTTCATAATGATTCCCGCTCTGACTTCTCAGCTCAAAAGTCCTTCTATGCATATCTAGTCTCTCCTTTTCCCCAATGACACCTGGTCATTTCCCCGCACAGTAAGATATGCAGCTGATCCAGCTTGTCTCATTTGTGGCCCATTTCCCCAGGATGACTGTCCTGTACAAGCTGATGTCTAATTTTTGAAACCCTTGTTTAGTCCAGTTTATCATTTCATTTGCAACTATAAGTACACTTTCTGTCATTCCATCTTGCCTAGAAAATTATATGTTACAGTTCACCATAATACGTTTAACCTTATAGGTATTACATAAAGAAATAAGATAAAAATTGAATCCAGTTGTTCTTAGAAAAATTAGGATAATGATTAAAATGTCATAAATCATGACTGTCGAGATGGCTCAATGGACAGTTACTCGCCACCAATCTCAATTACCTGACTTCAATTTCCAGCACCCACATGATTGAAGGATATGTAATCTCCCAAAAGTAGTCCCTCCTCTCCATATGCACGTCCCCACCCCATCCCCCCCAACCACATGAACACATTTAATACAATCTTTTAAGTGTCACAAATCTATTATCAGACAATTGCTCTTTCATATGATAGCAGATTACAACCGGAATAAAGACACAGGTGCACAGCCTAATCTTTAAGAAAGAGCATGGAAAGTGATCCTATTTGCCCCACTTTATAAAATGGGATGTAGGATTAAATTTGCTAATGATGTAAACAAACCCAACCAAAACTACAAGGTATGTTTGCTTTTCTGTCTGTTGACTACTTTGTTGTTGGATTGATTTATAGTTTCCTCTCAGCTGCAAGGGACAGGCTTCCAAATGTGATTGACATCCCACTAACCAATGACAAAGGGGAAGGTCTACCAGAAGTGCATTGAAGGCTGGGAAGGAGAGAGATGGGCATGGTGCCAGGGCTCCATCTTGGGCACATGTTCAAGAGGTCTGGGGAACTTATGATCCAAATGCAGCCTCTGCCATACGAAATCTCTGTCTCTCTCCCAGGGACGAATCCTTTGTAGGTAACCTGGAATAAATTAATTTCTCTAAGAGAGCATTCTCTGTCTGCTCAATCAGTTCAAAACTAGGGCTGGAGGGGGTGGGACTGAATGCTGGACCTCACAGCAAGAGAATTCATAATACATTTGTTCTTTAGAGACAAGGTATTTCTATGGAGCCTAAACTGGACTGGTACTAATAAGTATCAGCAACCCCAACTGGACTTGATCTTACGGTAATCCCCCTACTTCAGTTTCCTGAATTCAGGAATTATGGACATGCGTCACCATGCCTGGCATCAGGGTATAATTTCTAAATCCCATACTACCAAGCCATAAACAAAACTACCAAAGTCACAGGACAACAATCAAATATGGTGTATAGATATTATTTTACATGATTTTTATAACATTCTTCAAATATTAGTTGTTGATATATTAGATATTAAAATATCTTACACTAAATATGATCTTCTAAATTCAGTTGGCAGTTGGATTATTTGGAGTGCCTTAGCCTATGTTTCTTGCTGCAGCAAATCTTCTGAAAGTCATTTTTGAGACTGATACCATATATTACCATACACACTCACATAAAAAATACAGATTTGTGGGACTCCACTGGTCTGCTTTAGGTGTTTACATTACCTGCCCATAAATGAAGCTGTTCCTGTGCAAATATATTAAGAATCATGTAATAGATTTCTGATATTAAAAATTAAGTTCCTGTGCACATACACAGAAACTTCACAAATAAAGATAAGTAAAATACATGTCTTATGTCATAAGAGGTGACCAGGTGAGGTGACTTAAAACAACTAAAGGGGCTGTAGTTATCATTTCACAAAATGTATCTATCAAATCATTCTATTAAATACATTTCTGCATCTTGATGAAGTTGGAACTTTTATTCACACATATACCTATGTTATGTATGTGATTCAGTAATAAAGCAATAATTAGTCCTTAAAAGTCTCAAACTACTGTAAAATCTGTTGACACATGCATAAGAAAAAAAACTAGAATAAAGATACTGTCCCTAAATATTTTCACCTAAGAATGTTCATGAAAAATTGACTGGAAATGGAAATTCTAATTTTTAAATGAAATTTTTGTGAATTTCATAAATATATTTTGATCATATTGAGATCCCTTCCACTATCTGCACCCTCTTCTAAAAACACCCCAAGCTGGGTTTCATGTACTCTATCATATTAAAGCCTATTGAGTCAAATTAGTATTCCCAGCTGTCCTTCAGTATGGGTCCATTCACTGGAGCCTGGGTAGCCTTTAAGAAAACGGACTTTGGGAACTGGAGAGATGGCTCAGTGGTTAATATCACTGACTGCTTTTGCAGAGGACCCAGGTTGTGTTCCCAGCATGCACATGAAAGCTAATAACCATTCTACCTCCAGTTTCAGGGGATCTAACATTCTCTTCTGACCTTCACAGACATTGCATCACACAGGTGCACCTACCTACATGCAAGCAACACACTCATACATATAAAATAAAAATAATAAAATATTTCAAACAAAAAGGAAAACTGATGACTGTCTCTCTCCCAGCAGTTATTAGCTGCCTATAGCGCCTTAACAAAGGTTGTTCCAAGTTTTGAAGCAGATGTGATGTTAAATAAGAATGGTGGTCAGCATTTCAGCTCAATTTCATTTTCCTTCAGGGCAGGTCGAGTTCAGCTTCGTGAAGATCTAGCATTAATGGTGATTTAAAGTTCATTAAGTAGAAGAGTATCAGGATACTTAATTTATTCAAAGAGTACAGTAAAAATATCCCTAGTTATAGTCTGGAATATGGAAATATCCTGAAAAGGAGATTTTTAAAAATCAATGCAGTCAATATCTGAGATATTTTAGTAAAAAAATCATTGTAACATGAAAAATGAGGAAATATTCTTTAATACTTAAAAACTGTGTCACAGATGACTCCCTAGGTATATGTCAATGGTTTTCTTTAAATACTTGGAAAAATAAATGAAAATGAACTTGGAGAGAAATGCTTTTTTAGCACTTAGCACAGTAATGACTCTAATGATAATATTCTGGTTAGTACTTGAACTCTTAAAATGAGTCTTTAAAAACTGTATTAAGAAGTTGACTCAATCAAAAATTTGTAAAACATATGATACAAGAATTCATTAAGATGATTAATAAGCCTCTGTCCCTTTATGTGTGTATGATAGGCTTGATAGATGTAAAGCTTTTGGAACAATTGAATCCCGAAAAGTTGACTCACTTAAAGGATCAATATTTCATTTAGAAAATAGCCCTGACTCTGTTTTACATTTTCTTATTCAATGACATCTAAGAATTTGAAGGAAAGCAATACTTTTAGTTCCAAATTATAAACTGAATATTCAGTGTTGCTGAGGTCCATAGCTGACTCTTTTGCCCCATCTCATTTGTATCTTCCTCCCCATCAGTCTTCAGGAAGGCAAATAGATACCTGTGGCTGCTTAAGAGCCAAAGAACTTTATACAGCATGGCTGCATGCTAGAAAGGAATATGCTAAAGGCCTCTGTTTCCTGTGCTGTTCATTATCAAACAACACACAGAGCCTATGGACTTCTTGTGTCCTGGTGGTCAGAAAAGAGTCACATTCCCCTTCTAGAATACAAACTGTTGTAGAAGGAGGGTGACATGGCTAGCTTCTTTAGACAATTATGATTTAGACCTTATGCCTAAGTATATGGCCAAGCATAGCCAAAGTAACGGAATTGTGTAAAGAAAGAGAAATAGGCTACAGTCCTGCTACAGTTAAAGCTGTTCCAGTGTCAGGAAAGTAAGAGGAAGTGTTGCCGATTTAGACATCCAAATCAAACTTAAGTGGCTACCAAAGCTTGAGATAATGAGGTATAATGTAAGAAGAAGTAAATACAGGATTTTGCCTTGTAACATCTCTGTTCAGAATACCTTATAAGGTAAGGAGCAGGTGATGATGTATTCACTGAGAAACAATGATGACATTTAAACTAACATCAATCCAAGATTACTTTCAGAGAATCATTTCTGTCTTGCCTAACGTTTACAGTAGGTTACACTATTGCTATGGTATTGTTTTCTTGTTGGGGTCCCAGCACTCAGGGCCAGCCTGAGGGGGACCAAAGGATCCCCGCTGTAGGGTGAGGGGGCGAGTAGGCATGGAATCAAGACACCGACTCTGGGAGTTGAGCAGAAAGCCAGCAGTGGTGGTCTGCTGCAAACTCATTTATTCAAGAAAGAGTAGAGAGTCTCATAGGTCTTGTTAGCCAATAGCTTTATGGGGTGGGGTCCTGACCATAGCCAATCACAGTTTGTTCCCAGGTGGATCAGGTTCCCTCCAGGTGCTGGGCAGAAACTGGCTCCACAACCAACCCATGTGAAGCACCACACCCACGAGAGCCATTCCTCCATTCCTCCTGGCAGGTGGCCTAGGTAGGCCCACCCTGCATTATGCCCAACATTTTCTATTTCAGGATTCCTTATAAAGAGATTGTTTACAGACTAGAGATCTGGTAAAGAACATCTTAGTGAGCCATAGGAGAAATTTTCTTAAATGCCAAAGGCATTTGAAAAGAAAAGAAAATACAGAATTTTGTGACAGCTATCTTCAAATTTAGAAGTATTACAATATGGAACAACAGTTAGGTGTTTTCATTCGCAGGAGTAAATTTCATTGGGTTCCTTTTATATTCAGAACACAAATACATCTGTGAACTCATGAGATTTAATGTTTGAATAGAATAACACTTTTCACATAGAGTCAGAACACAATATGAGTTCAATCAATGCTGATATTCATTTTTGAAAATTTAATAAATTTGGAAATTAACAATAGTCAGAATCTTGAGTCACTTTTTAGAAGAACCTTCAAATAAGGAGCATTTTTGAATGTTGGATTTGGTTGTCTGGAGGTTAAGTAACATGCTTAGCCCAAAAAAAGCTCAGTGTCTTTTATTAATTTATTTCATAAATGTTCACTTCAACAATCTGTATCAGACTGTTTAACTCTTGATGTTACAGCCATGAAGAAAACTAAAGCAAACTCCTAGGCCTCTTGGAGCTTATATGTTAGTGGAAAAGTGATGCAAAGATAGAATATAATGTATTCTATAGTAAATGGTATAGAGATCATGGAAACAGAATAAGCAATAGCCTTTCCAGGATGTTCCTGAGTAGTTGTAGGGATCAAAGAAGCATTCTGGTTATGAGGTCATGGGAACACACACCTGAATGGTATCAAAAAGCCAGATCTTAAGTGGAACAATAGCATTCCAGTCTAAAAGTACTAGGGAGGTGTGCTTAATCTGTTAAAAAAAAAAACAGCAGTAGGAGCAAGGGAATGCACAGAAAACAAAATATGAGTGTGGCAGCCTGAGTCTAGCACCGGAAAGCCTTTTATGATAGCTTAGATTTTTTTTTCTATACAGGAAACTGAGGGTCTTCTAGTGAGGGAAGAAAGTTCATTAACACCAACCTGTCAATCAATGTCACTACAAGGGAATTCCACAGTTGGCTAGGTAAATAGACCACAAAATTACTAGATTATGTCTCAGATGTGTGTAAGACAGAAATGTCTGTTACTTATAAAGCATCTTGCCAATGACAGCTTGTGACAGCAGCTCTGACAGATTGACAGCATCATTGCACTGAGCATAGGGTCTATGGTTAGATCCCAAGAGTCATGACTTACAAGTCAAGCCATCTCGTTCAAACCTAAGATTATTAAAACAAGCCACTTTAATAACCAACATCTGTGAATTCACTTTAAGCAAAAAGAACAAAAATTATACTTAGATTCACATTCAATCTATTGCTTCTCTTCATCTGCTGCATCTGTTCGACGTCTCCTTGGCAACACCCTTGGCTGTGATGCTTCAGATGAAAATTGCTGCGAAGAGAACAAGGACAGAAAGTTACCAAGAGAATCTTCTGCTGCAGCAAAAATCCTTTAAGTCCTACAGGGTGTTAGCACCATGAGCTCAGATTTTGCCAGGAGGCGACAGTGTCCAAACGCCTTTCAGAAACAAACCTGGTACAACGGCTTGGAGCTTGCCAGCAATTACAAAGATTCCTCTCTATCAGAGAAATCGTTACTGGAATTCAGCACAATGAAAATAGAATGTTCAGTCACTGCCTTTAAATGATGACTACTGGGTCCAGAAAGATGTGCTGATGTACATTAAACACATTTTATTTTAGATGTGTCTCTGTCTCCTCGTGAACTGTATAACCTCTTGAAAGTACTGTATTGCAGAGTTCCTGGAGATTGATCTAGATAAATACTTTAACAGGCATGAGAATCTTTTAGAGAACTTTCTAGGCATAGACTGTGGGAGCTTATCCTAGGGTTCTGATCACTCAGCAAGGGTTGGGTTAAAATATCTGGCATGGCTGATGTCACAGGAGGTTGCTGAGTCAGAAAGGACTATTTGGAACCACTAATCTAGAGGTAATTACATCTGAAATGAAATGTATCTTCCTGTTTAATGAATTGGGTTTTATTTACTGGACAGTGAGAGTCTGGTAAGTTATTGGTTACTTGCTTTAAAGTCCTAAGATTGTCAATGCACAATGGAATTTTATTTTTCTCTTAATGTGAAATATGATTATAATGGCTAACACTCACAGAGAGTTAGATCTACCTGAAAACTCGGATACTTAGAATACTTCATGCCCCCTAGAGTCTAAGAAGTAGATATTACCATCGCACTTTATAGGTGACAATCAACCTGTGGTGAGCTAGGTGATGTGTGAAGAATATAATACTGTTTGACAGCAACGACAGTATTGAATTTCTAGAATTTAATGAACCTGTAGGCAATCTGGGAATCCTGTTAAAATGAAGACTTGGCTGATCATGTAATGAATGAACAGTAACAAAAATCAATAATAGTATTTCAAATGAATTTATATCACCAGATTATCCCATTACTTAGATAATCTCAAAGGGTGACAAGCTGGTATAGATATGTTGATACTACACAAATAAATTGTGTATGGCTCACATAAAATTGAGGCGTATTTTTATTGTTTTTTTGTTATGTCTTTCCTTTTCAATATATTTTATTGAATTCTCATTCATTTTGTACAATACATCTTAATCATATTTACACCTTCTTCACTATCCACACACAACCACATCACATCCACAGGATTTTATGCATTCTGTCATGAATCTTAATGCCTATTGAGTCAACTTTGTGCCAGATGTCCCACAGTGTGTTTTCATCCACTGAAATCTGTTCAGCTTGTCTAGCATCAGTCTCTTAAAGACGATCAACTCTCCTTCACTCTGTAGTGATCAACTGTCAATAATTCCTTGGCTAAGGTTGGGGCCTGTTGCCCATTCTCTAGTTCTGTGCTTGTTTTTGCCCTCATGAGTTGGCACGGGTCATGTGCATACTGTCACCATTGTTATATTTCATATAAGCAAGCTCCCAGAGGCCTGGAAGACCCTGTTCCCTTATGGTCATGTCCACTCCTGGCTCTTACAGTCTTTCTGCCCCATCTTCCACAATGGTCTCTAATCCCTGGATGGTACGGTTTAATATGAGCCTATCCAGAGACATGCACTCTGCAGTCTCTTATTTACTACATTTAGGTCAGTTGCAGCCTTCTACATTCATTGCCCTCCATTGCATGAGGAAACTTGGCTGATGAGAGTTGAGAAATGTATTAGAATTCTCTCTAGCCCTTGTTCCATGTCTGACAAAGGTTTAACATTCAGAATATATAAAGAACTCAAAAAACAAAGAATCAAGAAAATAAGTGAGCCAATTAAAAGATGGGCTAAGGATCTGAGCAGATTTTTCAAAAGAAGAAATGGAGATTGCTGAGGAATATCTTTAAAAGTGTTCAAAGATGTTCAACATTGTGTCCCTCAACTCATGAGTGGATAATGAAAATGTGGTATATTTATACAATGAAGTTCTACTCAGCAGTAAAGAAAGACAAAATTCTGAAATCTGAAAGTAAATGGATAGACTGCTAAGTGAAGTAACATAGATTCAGAGAAACAAATGATGTATGTTCTCCCTCATTTGGGGATCCTAGTACCAAATCCTTATATGTGAGTATGTATCCTGCTGTAACTGCAGGAAACAGGAAAATGGAAAGGATCCAGGGATGTAAAGGGAAAAAACGAACCTGAGAGAGAAGAATAGTAGGAAACAGATAAAAGTGGGGTACTTAAAAGGCAGAGGCAAGGGGATGTTATGCAAGGAGCTATGGGGATAAAGGGAAAGAAAGAACTCAAGAGAGGTGGGACAGAAGAGATTGGTATTATCAAGGAAGAAATGGGGACACTTTAAAGAAGGAACAACTAGAAGGTGGGTTAGACAGGGAGAGAGAGATTGAGAAGACAGAAAATAATAACTACTTAG
This sequence comes from Eospalax fontanierii, assembly GCA_035773235.1. Lineage (NCBI taxonomy): Eukaryota > Metazoa > Chordata > Mammalia > Rodentia > Spalacidae > Eospalax > Eospalax fontanierii. The sequence goes on along the minus strand of CM069548.1, from coordinate 39,832,397 downwards.
GGTGAAACATGACAAGGAACCATGTTAGTCTAACAGCCTAAGGACAAACTTCACATAAAATATCTCTACATGAGTACATGTACATAACTGAAGGCTACATAACAAGAAACAGTGCCAGAGAGGAAAAACTTTCCCTTGAGTTGTTGACCAGGGTGGTCCAAGAAACTCCCCAAATTACACAGGCTATTGCCACAGTTCTTAATTGCCTCCCAGAACTTGAGCTGGAGAGCCTCTGAAGAAGCACCTGTCCTCAATTAGCAATGGAAACCTGGACGCTCTGGTTCTGATGTCAGTGAAAGCAGCAGTGACAGCAGAACAAATCCGTGCACTGGTAAGAGGGAAGACTGAACAAACAAAAGGCTAATGATCTTTCTGCCATGCCTCTGTCTCGGCCTGCTAACAGAAGGTTGCTCCCACCTTTGGGGTGAGTCTTCCCACAACAATTAAGACAATTCCTCAATTGACATCCCTATTCAGGTGATTCTGATCTGTGACAAGGTGCCATTAAAACTGTCACAATCCACTCGATGCACCTTAGTCTCCTGCATAATTCTGAAGCAAGAAAGTATCACTGTGTGCTGGAAGACGACTCGGGTAAAGTCGCTGCTGTGCAAGTATGAAGTCCTGAGTAAAATACCTGTGTCCACATGAAAAAGTGGGAGCTGCGTACTCATAATCCAAGTATTGGCAGGCATAGAGATGGGGGTTTTGGGGTTCACTGGCAGTCAGTCTTGTGGAAAGAGTGAACTCCAGGTTCAGCAAGTGACCATGTCACAAAAACTAGGGAAGAGAACAATAGAAGATACCTGGCGCATTGACCTCTACACAAAGTGCTGAAGGCTTATTATGCCAATGCTAAGATTTTGTTCCTGTTAATGAATATGTTGAACTTGGCATCTGTGGGTTCAGGAGCAGCGCATAGGAGGCGGAAGAGCTTGTATCCTGTGTGGTGGTGAAGTCTGTTGGCAGCTGAAATACCCATGCTTATCAGACAGGAATAAATCACCCACATTCCTGTGCTCACTGTGAATTAAATTTTACTTAACTTGGTGAATTGCAATGGAGAATATTCTAGAATAGTAATGATAAAAATATAAAATTTATAACAGTCAAGGATGTCAAGAAAAACAAAAGAAATGTTGCCAGAAAGTACCCAGTTATTTCAGAATGGAAAAAAAAAATACATGTAATGTAGGAAGTAACTCTTAAATAAAGTTTCAGAATGTTTTCAGAAGTTTTCTCTTTTCTAAGATTATAATACTGCAATCAATGAGTCTGGAAAAAGAGCAATAAAATCTGTCAAAATTTGGGCAGTTCTCTCAGTTTTGATGAATTCATTCACATATTTTTAAAAGAAAATTTGTGGGTCCCCTACTGTCAATTATTATAGTCATATAACATTTAAAAATTGTTTTTATCTCTATTAAAATAATTTTGAAGTATTTAGTTTTCTGTATATATTATTATTTTTTGTTTTTCTTTAAGGATGGATATCTTTATTTGTTTGCTGTTTATTTACTTAATTTTATTTCATTTTGAGGTATAGTCTCAAGTATCCCAGTTGGCCTGAAACTTGCAGAGGATGACTGTGAAAGTCTGCTTCTTCTGACTCTACCTCCCACGCTCTGGGATCATGGGTGCAACCTGCCCTGGTTATATAGGGATTATATAATAATCCATAGGGATATGTGAGATTACATAGAGATATATGGGATTGTAACTACGACTTCACAAATGCTTGGCATGTGCTCTACCACTGAGCTCCATCCTCAGCCTAACCTTTTTAAAATAAACTAAGACAATACTTAGTGTGTTTCACCTCAGAATAATTGTTGGTGGTTTGCACTGATTTAATCAAATCCTATTATAAATAAACACATGGATAAAAGCAGTAGTAATACTCAGTACTCTTTATTCTTGAAAGCACGAAGCTTTCTTGCAGTTGTTTGAGCTTCTGTGTTAATTCATATTTCATGGTCACTCTGATTCAGTTGGAAGCCACATGCTTCTTCCCAGACATCTGTGACCACATAGTATTCAAGTAGCCAAGTAGCTTCTGTCAGTTCTTAATTTTCACCTTTTTCTGATATAAGCATAACTTCAAGGAAGAAAGGTAGTATGCTGTGTACTTTCTTTTACCTTTGGAAGGAATGCTGATTCATCTGAGGAAAAGATGACATGTGGTTCCAAAGAGGAGGTGATGGTGAGGTTTCATTGTTGACTTGACACAATTTAAAATCACTTGGGAAGGAGCCATCTAGATTCATTTGCCTGTGGGCATCCCTGTGAGGCATTTGCTCACCCAGATTAATTGAGGCAGACACACCCTAAAAATGGGAGCACCATTTCATAATCTGATCCCTGGACTGAATGAGGAGAGCCCTAACAGGAATCCATTAGCTCTTGACTGTGGGTGTCACGTGACCAACCATGTCTCACAAGCTCCTGCTGCTGTGACTTTCCTGAAGAGGTGAGCTGGAACCTGGAACTGTGACCTAAAATAAACCCTTTCTCCATTGAGTTACTTTTATTGGAATATTTTAGTACAGCAACAGAAATGAGACGTAAAGATTTTCATTCTCCTCCAGTCTATTATTGTTGGTTACTACAACAAATTAATTACAACTACTTAGTCTTATCACTGGGTTGTTTCTGTTTCTGTTAGTTATTTGCCCCAAGGCTTGAAGTTAAGATATGGCTACCAAGTAAAAACTTTACAAGCTGCAGTTTTAGGTTTGTTTTTGTTGTTGTTATTTGTTTGTATGTGTGTGTTGTGTTGTTTTTGTCTTGTTGTTTGTTTTTTAATATTGGCAATCTAGCCTGGAGCCTAGACCATACTAAACATACATTCTACCACTGAGTTACCCACAGGCCATTGGGGCTAGAAAGAGTTTCACTAGTTAAGAGCACTGGTTGCTCTTGAAGAGCTCCTAGCACTCACATGGTGTCTAAGAACCATCTTTAACTCTAGTTACAGGGATCAGATGCCCTCTCCTGGCCTTCATGGGCACTGCATGACACAGGTAGGCAAAACACTCATACACATAAAATAAATAATGCCATTGCAGCATTGAAAGGATTCCTTTGAGTTCAGAAGCTGAAAACTAACTTCCTTAAAGTAAAATGTTAGCCCAAGGTTCAGTAAAGCAAAAAATATATAGAACTGAGTGAAGTCATGAGCAACTAGCAACTTGGATTATTTGGTGGGATATTTCCAAGTTCTGTGTATTCTTAAGTTTATGATAAGTTTTCTCTACTGACCGCTCAGATTTCAGCAAGTAACTCTGAACGATTTTAATTACTCTATGTGGAATATTTCTTGTGGAACTTCAGTGAGAATCAGTTGTCTTGAATAAATATGGAGTTTTTGCCCTCATTATTGATATTTCTATTCAAGATTTTTTTCTTACTACATGTTTCAAATGAAAGAACCACACTTTATCTTTATTTATTTTATTATGTATGTGTGCATACACAAGTGGATAAGCATGCATGTAGATGTCAGAGAACAACATGCGTGAGTCTGTTCTCTTCTTCCACCATGTGGGTTCTGGTGATCTAACTCAGGTCCTCAGGCTCTGCAGCCAGTGGCAACAAGCCAATCTGATCAGAACAATTCTTCAGTTAAGGTTCCATCTTCCCAGGTGACTCTAGTTTGAATTCATTGAACCACTTCACCAGACGACACTTAAAATAATTCAAATTCTAACAATGGAAAATGAATGTGGCAGAATTTTTATGGCCTTTTACTTTGCCACCTGACAATCTCTGTTAATGGAAGTAACTGAGAGGACCCTGTTCCCTCAGCACATTGCTCCCTTGTCAGTCATTTTATTATTGTGATATTTAATGTTGCTTCTCACAAATTCCATAGCAACAGTGCATAATTAGGCTTCATAATTAATTGCTTCTTTCTCATCTGGTGCAGAAGGCTGCCAAGGAGTGTGAGTTCCCTTCCTCATTGAACACCCAGGGTCCAGCAAAGAGCCATCATGTTAAGTGCTCTCTTCAGAAAGGAGAAGCTCAGTATGGCTTCTTGAGAAATACAAACAGGAGCAGAGGTGTGAGCTGCAGCTGGGATGCTCAGCTTGTCCTACTGCTGCTGTTACCTTTTTCATTATTTTAAGTCATAGATCCCAAAATAGCTTCTGGCATACCATTCTCAGCACATAAAACTCAGCATGGGGAATATTAGCTTTACTATCCCTCTCTGTAGGTCAGATGCTTTCAAAATCTAAAAAAAGAAAAAAAATAAATAAAGGAAGGAGGCTGAAACATATGGCCAAGTCTGTCAGCTAAGAACTGTAAAAATGAGGTTGCATGCCTGTTGCTAATTCCCAGGGACAAGCACTCTACTCACCTAGCACCCAGCACTTAAAGGCGCTGACCCAAGACATGATTTAGCCAGTTGAAAAGCATTCTCAAACCTTGAAACTGGAACATCTGAATTCAGTCTGACTGGAAGGGTGGGATTTGTCTAGAGAGGTATGTAAAAATAACTATTGTAATATGTCTTCTGAGACCCCCCTTCCTAATGTAAAATTTAACTTGTCATACAGCTTCCGAGGAAATGTACGTTGCTCTCAATTTCTTGGCCACTCGTCCAGAGAGACATCAAGGGTGAACTTCTATATTAACAAACTTTCAAATGCCCTTTCCTTTCTTTTCACTTAAAAATTCCTGGAGCCAGCTGGGCATACCTAGATATAGTCTTATCCGCCATTTTAACTTTTTAAATGTGTTCCGTGAACTTGAACTAAACTTGTCCCAGAATGTGTCTGATGGATCTTCTTACACTGTGATCTGGACCTGAGCATGCTCGCGACTGCACTCCTGACAGAGCATGCTTAGGAATGCGCAGACCCTGAAGTACTTTCTTATTTGAATATGTTTGAGTTTCTTCCTAAAAAATTCCTGCATTTGTTAGCTTTGTTCAAGAAGGGCTTTGCTTTGGAAATAACTTCCAAACTGTCTTTGTTTGTGGCAGGTAGTAAATCTTTCTCTTCTCTTTTGTATCTTGGCTGTCCTGGTTTGAGCTTTACATTGACCAAGAAACATGACCACCATCATTTTCAACTTCAAATCCATTCAAGAATCCAAAAGCCACGCTCATCTGATGATTTTATAATGAGGCAAGGCTATGCATCCTTGCTAACCTGAGAAATTTGCCTAAAAATAGAAAAATCATTAAAAAATAATTATCAAATTATCCAAATATTTTCCCTGTGCATAAGATAGCTCTACATTTCACTTTCTATCACTTGCGCTTATGGGAAGGAAGGAGCTATTCCACTCTGACAAGGGTATTCCTTTCACTCGCACACCTTCCTGAGCCTCATTTTCATCAGTGTTCTTTCAGAAGTGAATTTCGGTGTAGAAACCCTATTTTCTTAGCACATTGATTCTCTTTTCCTTGTCTCTCCTCTTTGAATTACCACTCTCAAGTTGCTCCTTGGGGCTCTGCTGATTAAGTGGACTGCCACTAACCTCAGTGACATTCTCCACTAATCTACTTGCTTGATTCTTTTTGCTGTTAAAGACACCATGTGCCCAGAATTGAAATTCAGATCTAGAAGTTTCATTGACCCTACAATTTCCTTCTCTTTATTTATTGAATGTTTTCTTCTGGAAAAATATTCTTTCAAACTACCTTTCAAATTTACACACACACATACACACACAAACACACACACACACACACACACACACCACATCACACATCACACACAAAAATATCCTTGAAAATACACTATTGTCTATACTAGCGTTGGATATGTACACAAATAGTTTTTGTTAGTTCTTTAACCTTATTATTATTCTACTCTTTTTTTCTCAGCAATATCTTTCAAGCACATTTTAAGTATATACATATATATTAATCACCTCAGGACTATGTTACATACACATAGAATATGTCATACATAAGGAAGTATTCTCTGGTAGTCTTCAGTGTGGGTGTGTTTCTACCATCTTAGAGACCACCATGTGAATCTCACCTATCTCTGATAAACATACTGTGTCTTAGAAATGAGGGCTGAATTTTATTACTTTCTGGAACAGACTGCAGCTGGAGATATTCCAGAGTTGCTTGAAGGCTCTTGTTTCCCACGAGGCTGTCACATTTGTTAACACTCAGCTTTCTAATTGGTGGGTAAAATGGCATCTATGTAAATATACTTGTTTCCTTTATTTTCTACTTTGGATATTAGTGGAGCAAACATTTCTATATCCACTAGTCATTCTGGCTTTGCCTTCTCTGACTTGTCCGTTCCTAACCTTAGCTTATTTTCCTTCTGATTTTTCTAATCAACTATGAGTATTCCACCAATGCCATGCGTGCTACTTCCTGCTTGTCCTGTTTCAAGTCCTTCAGTATATTTACCCCATCTAACATTGATTTATCAGCTTTGTCTGTGGGATTTTAAATTTACTTTTCACGGGTTTCTGATTCCTGCTTGGGACTCTAGTCTACGATGGTGCCCATTTTCCAGTCACATTTTTCAGCCCATACCAGCACTGAAAATCAAGGAAATGTAGCTACTGCTTATGTCTATCACAGTATTCTCTTCGGTGTATATGACTATGTATCTTACAAACTTGGTAGGATTCAGAATTACCATGGAAGCAAACATCTAGGCATGTTTGTGAGGGATTTTCTAGACGGGGTTAAGTGATGAGTGTCACTATTCCATAGGCTGGGTCCTCGGTTGAATGAAATATGGGTAGTGAGCTGAGCATTCACAACTTTCTGCTTCCTGACCTGGCTATACTATGACCAGCTGCTTCATGGCTCCAGCCCCATGCTTCTCTGCCATGATGGACTGCATCCTCAAACTGAACCAAATTAAATGCTTCCTTCCATGAGAAGTTTTGTCAGAATGTTTTCATAACCACAAGAAAAGTAGCTAAGGCAGAAAATTGATATCAAGAAGTGGGGTATTGCTGTGATAAAGCTTTGTGGTTCAAAGCCTTTGGAACTGGCTTTCAGGAAGATGCAGAATAGTTTTCAGTACTGGACTAGAAATGGTGGAATAATGTGTGCTTAAAGGACCATTCTGATAGGCATTTGGAAGACTGGAGGCCTCAAAGAAAGCACAGAGTGAAGGCGTACCTCATGAAGGTTCAGAGGGGAACAAGTCTCCAACAGGAGATGGACTAGAGACCAATCATGTGATAGCCTGCCAGAAAATCTGTCCACGAATTGAGAACTTGAGTGAGATTGAATTCAGGAGAAATGGGCTAATTTGTTTGGATATTTCAAGACAGGATGGCATTCAGGCCGTGGCCTGGCTAAGCTTACCACTGTCATTAAAGTCTATAGTAAGAGAGAACAAAAAGTAGACTACATATATGTGGAAAAATGTAAAAAAAAATGTGCAGTTTAGCAAAGAAAGAACATGAATTTAATCTTACTAACATTAGTAGTATGATTTCTAAAGATAGTAATGTCATTAAAAAGAAATCTGGCCTTTTTCACAGGAACAACAGAAAAGGTGTCTTAAGGGCAAGATCCTGCCCATCAAATTTTCCATCATCTGAAAATACAAATCAATTTGAAAGAGAAAGCTTAAAGTGAGAACACCACTGAAAGGGTTCCCTACTCTCCAGAAGGGAACTGTCCAGGGAAGTGTATCCCTGGAGTGAGCATACAGAAGCTGACATAACTGTGCCCAACGAGGCCAGACTAAGTCCTGAACTGGAAATAGAACCTGACAGCATTGTCTACGGAGGCCTGAAAGATATAGGATTCAGGGGTCATGAAGTCTTGATCCATAGTTCTAGAGAAATGCTATGGCCGGGAAATGTGTGGCAGATCCTTGGAAGGAGGTCTTGAAAGGACACTGTGCAAAGCTCTGAAGGTGAAGCCTAAGCTAGAATGAGACTTGGGGATGGTGGAGATAGATGTCGGATCCATGCAACATCCACTGAGAGAAGGTGTGGCCATGGAGCAGGGATGGATCTGGAGAGAGTCTTCGTGTGCTGAGGAAGTAGAGTTGGAGGAAAAAAAACAGGCCACCTAAGACCTTTGGAACCCAGATGATTCTGTCACCAGCTCTAGGCAGGACACTGATCTGTAGGATTTGCGTTTTGTCCTGCTGGGTTTTAGTCTTGCTTTCATCCAGCCTTTCTTTGCTATATCCCCATTCCTCCCATTTACAATGGAAGTGTTGATGCCATGCATTGCATATTCGAAGTATGTAAACTGTTAATTTTATAGGGACTCTCAGTTAAGCAGTTACTTTGAATCTCAGAAGACAATTTGAAATTTTGACAGTTGAGTAATGTTGAGATTGTTAAAAGCTATAGGGACTTTTAGAGATGGACTAAAGCAATTTCACAATATAATACAAACATGAAACTTTATGACTTAAAGTGATGTATTTTATATAAAGTTGACAAGGGATAGAGTTGTCATAGTTAATATTGATTATCAACTTGATGGCATTTAGGAGTGTCTTGGAAACAAAACTCCTTTGGTATATCTATGTGTGGGAGTTTCTAGATTCTGTTAAATAAGGATGTGATCCACGCTAGATGTGGGCAGCTCCATTGCACAGGCTGGGGTCCTGGACTGAATGAAAAGGAGAAGCAAGCCGATCACCCACTTCATCTTTCTGTATCTTGAATATGACATAAGGTGACCAGCTATTTCTGTGACTCCCCCACCTCGATGGCCTGCACACCCAAACTGTGAACCAAGGTACTAGATAGATGGTTCAGAGTTAAAACCATTGGCTGCCCTCACAGAGGAGCCAGGTTCAATTCCCAGCACCTACATGGTGCCTAATGACCATCTATAACCCTAGTTCCAGGGGACTCTTCTGACCTCCACAGGCATTGCATGACATACTAGTGAACTTATACACAAGCACTCATATACACACAAAAAATTATTTTTTAAGATGTGAGGCAATAAAAACCCTTGTTTCCTTAACTTACTTTTGTGAAAAATTTTGACATAACGTTTTGAAGAGTGATTAAGACAGTCTGCCTACCTGTTCAGTTTTTGACTTTGCTTAATTTGTATGTATATATGTATGTTTAAATACATGTTTGTATGTTTGTGTGTGCATATGTATGTGTCAGCACAGAGACTGACACTGAGTATCTTTGCAATTTCTCTCCACCTTATTTTCTGATAGTGTTTCGGGGAATGTGGAGTTTGTCAATACGGGGAGACTGACTGGTGAGAAGACCCAGGAGATACTCCTGTCTCTGCCCCTCCCTCCAACATGGGGGTTATTGACACGCACCTCCACATTTACCTATTTTATTTGGGTTCTGGGGGATCAAACTCAGGTCTTCATGTTTGAGTGATAATTATTTTATTAACTAGTTACATTGTCAGCCCCTATATTTTGGTTGAAAGGTGTGCTCACTTAACTGTATATTGGCATGAAATTGTTTGAGAATTAATGCTGAGAGATTATAATTTGCCCAGCTTCTAAAAATGATATTTTATAAAGCCTTAGCATAATACCGTAACCATAATGTTGACGTTAATATAATCTCATCTATTCAGACTTATCCAGCTTTATATTTTGTATGTAGTTAGCTCTCTACATTATTTCTGATGTTGCTCATTTTGGTATTGTTAATTAAAAACGTCACCTTTTGAGAAGCTTTAGGTTTGCCTCATGAAGGAGTCAAGTACAGAGTTTTCATGTACAGCAGTCGGTCCCCACTCACAGCTCCCCATTCTAGACAGTCACCCCACAACAATGTATGTTACTTACACACTGTAAACTTATCCAGTGCAGCATCATTTCAGCCCATGGTTTGCATGGCCTCCTCAGTGCATTGTGTATTCTATGGATTTTCACAAGGGATCATGCCAAATACTCATCACTGGTCAGTACTTTTTATTTATATTCAAGTCAGGTGGCTCATTTTCTTTTTCTCCTTAACTGTTTAATATATTAACTCATATTACTATTTGCAGTCAAATGTGTTTGAAGGTGTTGTTAGATTTTTGTACAAATGGAAAATATCAGTTATGGAAAATAGCATTTATGACCAATGACACTAAATGAGAGCTTACTTAAGGAAATTCTTCTTTCCTTTTCTTTTCTACTACAGACGTCTATCTCCAAAGAAGTATTATCAAAGAGTTTTTCTGCAACAAATATCATATTAATGAATGTCTTCAGGCTATGTAAGATTATAGTGTTTATGACTGGGAATATAGATTAATAGTAGTGGCCTTGTCTAATATGTAAGGTGACTGGATTCCCAATGTGACGTGTTTCAACTAAGGGTATTTTCTAGAAAATTATCTGAGTAGTTTTTATTTCCCAGATTTTCCAGTTTTGAAATCCACGTTCATGTGAGTTTACAAGTGAATTCTATTACATATGTAAGGAAGAAATTATACTAATTCTTCATAATGAAATGAAAAAATTGAAAACAGGAAATAAGTAGATAGGTAACAACAAAAATAATAAAATTTAGCAATTACCTTCATGAAAATAAAGTAGAAGGAATACTAAGTAACTTACTCTATAAAGACAGAATTATCCTACCAAACTAGATAGACATTACAAGAAAACTACAAGAAGCCCCAGGAATGAATTATCAATTATAAAAATGTCATAGAATACTATGTTAATATAAGAAAGTTAATTGCTTTCCAACATACTGCAATAGACGAACAAAATTTGAAATTAGAAACACTACTGAAATTAAACAAACCTAAATTCTATTTGGGAAAAACTACAATATTCTGATGTACCATATCAAGGAAGAACTCAGTAAGAAATATCGTATTTACAGACATGAAAACTCAGAATTGTCAAGATATCAGCTCTTTGCACATTGGCACAAATGAATCAATGAAACAGAAAACTTATGGTGTACTTGATGACAGGTGCCTGAAATTCCACCGCTCAGGAGGTAGAGAGAGATCAGTCAGCATAATTTCAAGGCCACTCTGGACTACATAGTGAGTTTCAGGTTAACTTATGTTACAGAGTGAGACCTTGACTCCAAAATCAATAAAAGAAAGAAAGAAAAGAAGGAAAGGAAAAAATAGAAAGCAAGCCCAAATAAGTTATTTTATTGGTGCACATCAATTGATTCAAAAGCTCATATCAGTAGTGGGACAAAAGATCAAGAATAGCCAAAGAAACAGTAAAGTGTAGAACAAAGTTGAAGGAATGACACCAAGCTTTGACAGTGATGCGGATTTAACAGCAGTATACATGTGCCCAAATACTACACACATGCAACTGATTTTTGACAAAGGAACAAAGGCAATATTGTAGAGCAGAATCAATCTTTTCAATAAATAACACAAGAAAAATTATTTACCTACCTACAGTCAAATGCCAACAACAAAAAACAGAACACAAATCCTAGACAAAAATCTTTTGTAAAACTTGTCTCGGAGTGGAGTTTATAGACTTACAATGCACAACCACAAAACTACAGGAAGGTAACATAGAAGAAGACCTAGATGACTTTGTATGTCTTTTAACTGTAACACCAAGGGAATAGTTACTGAAAGAAATAAGCCAAAATTTATTAAAACTAAATCTCTGTGAAAGAAAATGTCAAGAGGATCACTAGACTAGCTACTAGATAGGAGAAAATATTTCTGTACGACCCTTCTTCATCAAGGGCGATCATTAGAAATATAAAAGAAAACATAACTTCTTAAAGCACATCTGTTTCTTAAGTAAATAATTTGGATTTTTCCCTTTTTCTTACCGATCCAGAGTTCAGGTTAATTAATATTTTACTGCATCTGATAATGTATTATGTGTTTCAAGCCTAGTGAATTTTCATTTTATGTTCTTGTGATGTCATATGCTCAAATTCTTCAAGCACTAAAATTCTGATTTGTTTTATTAAAAAATTCCACAATAAGAGAGTGAATGACTGTTGTAGTACTTTTTTGGGTCCAGTGAAGTTAATGCTGTAATAATTAAAAAAGCATGGCATTGTCATAATACTGTCATACAGACACACCAACGGAATAGTAGTACAGACAATCCAGAAAACAATGCCTCTATGAATTTACAGACAACTGCCTCCTTTTGACAAAGAAGCCAAAGACACTAGATGGGTAAAGAACAATCTTTTCAATAAATGACCTGGGAAAACAAAGTATCAACATACAAAAAATGAAAGGACAACTGTATTTCTCTCCAGACAGAATATCAATTCAAAATGCATTAAAGACTTGCACATAAGACTTAAAAGTACATAAATACTGGAAAACATTGGGAAAATGCTTCAAATGTTGGGAAAATGCTTCATGTCATTGAGTTAACAAAAGTTCTTTTATATTGACCCCAAATACACAGGCAGCAACAACAGAAAATTTGACACACAGAATTGCATCAAATTAAATAAAAAGGTTATGCATAAAAATGTGATTTGAACGTGCAGTGAAATATTCATTCATAAAAAGTTTTGAATAATAATAATATGAACCAACCTGGCTATCATTAGGGCAAGTGAAACAGGTAAAGAAAGAAACATATAATAGATGTCATTTAAAAGTGTGACTAAAAATGTTGGTCTAGCTGAAAGTACAGTAGTGATCCTCAGATTCTGGGAGCGCACAGGGGAGATATAATGCACTTACATAGGAGGTGTAAGTTATGGTGGTCTATCGATTATCAAAGATGGTATAATAATAATTCATTCTACATCTTGAAATAGATAAAAAATGTTAAATACACTCATAAAAATGATAAAGCGTTAAGGTGAAAGATATGTTAATTAACCTATTTGTCACTACCTGATTTGAATTTAAACACCACATTATGAGTCATAAACATGCAAATATTTGTATCAATCAAATGAACACATTAAACTCAAATGATAGTATTTTTATAGTAATTATTTATGTATTGCCAAACAGGAGCTATGACAAGTAATTTTTATTGTCAATTTGATTGATCTAAGAAACACTTAGGGGTAATGAAGAAATGGCCCAGAAGTTAAGATACTTAATGCTCTTCCAGAGGACCTGGATCCAGTTACACAGAAGGCAGCTAACAACTGTTTGTAATTTAGGTTCCAGGCAATCCAACACCCTCTTCCACCCTCCACAGGTGCAGCATGCATGAGGTGTTCATACATGCAAGCAAAACACTCAAACACATTATGAAAAAATAACTTAGTGCATTAGTGAGGCACAACTTTGGGTGTGTCTTTGAAGATATTTCCAGAGAGGAAAAACTGAGACTGGACCAACTCTGGATGTGAGTAGCACTGACCCATAGCTTGGAGCCATGTGAGCACTGATATCACCTTTGCTCTGTTTCCTGGTCCACTAAGTTGCAAGCAGCTGCCTCATGCTCTCATGGTCAAAGTTACGGGCAGCTCTTGCCACCATGCTTTTTGTAACATTAGGGACTATATACCCTTAAATGTGACCCAAAATAAATCTCTCCTCTGTTAGGATGTTCAAACAAGCATTTGATCACAGCAATAAGAAAAGTAATCAATATACAGAAAATTGGTGTCAAGAATGGGCTAGTTATTCTGATAAACCCCACTATGTGGTTCATAATCTTTTGAAACTATTTTGTAGGAGCAGTTTTGAAGAGTTTGAACCTGTGGCCTAGCGCAACCCTACAGTGTGGTAACCAGAGAAGTTTAACAGACCAGAATGCTGGCAGAAAGGCTAATAGTACAGACCAGGCTCAGAAAGTGTCAGGGGGATCAAGGACTTCAGAAGAAATTAGCCCAAAGCCAATTCATGCTATCGTCTAGCAAAGAACATGGCTGCATCCTGCCTGCGTCCAGAATGTCTGAATTAAGCAGAATTCAGGTTCACCAAGTAGGTTGCTTAATGGAGGAAATGCTGTCGAGAAGGGAATTTAAACCGGGCTGTAGCATGGTTACAGCTCACTGTTCTTTGTCAGGTTTATAGTGAGAAAGAGCAGAGCAGTGTGAAACCCACAGTTTGGAACAAAAGAAGAATGAACAGAGTGAAAACTGCAGAGAAGACGAGTGGTTGTACAGTGTCTGTAACTGTTCGAGCTTAAATAGTAGAAGGAAACTTTGGCCTCTGCACTAGGATAACAGGAAAGGTTTCTTAAAGGCAAGCTTTCCATCTACCACAGACTCCTAGTTATGAAAGAGTGAAGATGGGGTGATAGATTGCCTGGAACTAAACTTATAGCTGCCATGTCGGTGGGTGCTGGGTACTGAACCCGGGTCCTCTGCAAGAGCAGCCAGTGTTCTTAACAACTGAGACATCTCTTCAGCCCCAGCCACAGGTGCATCTTAAACTAACCATTACAAACCCCAAGCTGCTGTTCCAATTTGTTCTTAGCTAAGCCGTGATAGGTACAATTCTTGCAGAAGTACTGCCATGTCTGTTTTAAGCTGTCTGTCTGAGAGTCTGCATTCTCTCCTATTCCAAAATTGCTCCACTTTTTTTTTTCTGAGATATCATATTTGTGGGCATGAAAATCTTCAGAAAGTTCCTTTATTGCCTTTTTGACATCACTGAGTCCTGGAGTGATGTTCTTATTTTTATTTCTGATACTGATACTTTGCATTTTCTCCTTTTAATTCTCAACATTACATGAAGTTTATAGATTTTTTTTACTAAGCCGTTCATAGAATGAGCTCATGTAAAGTTTGTTGGTGTTTCCTTTCATTTCTATCATTTCTTTTCTTCTGCTTCTTTTTGATTAATTTGGCTTCTTTTTACCATTTTTAGGGTGAAAGGTGAAATAATTGATTTCCGGATCTCTTTTAATATAAGTGCTTAATGCCATAATTTTCTCAAAACACTATTTTAGCTACAAAGTTCCAATTATCATACATTCTATTGTCCTTTTTATTTACTTCAAGATATTTTAAAATTTCCTTTCAAATTTCTTTTTTGATCCAGTGTTCTTTAGAAATCAAAGCTTGGTCTATTGAAAGGCAAGTTTAAAAAAAATATTATTTTATTTTATGTGTATGAGTGTATTGCTTGCATGTAAGTGTATCCATGCCATGTAATGGCTGCTGTGGTCAGAAGAGGGCCTCAGATGCCCTGGAACTGGAGTTAGTGATGGTTGTTAGTCACCATGTGGGTGCTGAGATTCAAACTCAGGTCTTCTGCAAGAGCAGCCAGTGTTCTTAACTGTTGAGCCATCTCTCCAGTCCAGAATGGCAGATTTTTAAAAAAACATTTTTATTTGTATGTCTGTCTCTCGGTCTGCCTGTCTAAATATGTGTGTGTCATGTGTTTGTACATGTGGAGTTGAGATTATCCTCTGTATTTTCACTTACAAAGACCTATTCACAGCTCCTTATTGAACTCAAGTCCAGTGGAAGAGCAGCAGGTCCTTGTGACCACTGAGCCAGCTTTCCAGCCCCCAATGCAGTTTTCATATCACCCAGAGCCGGCATACGAATTTTCAGTTGGGCAAGATGAATGACTCTGGAGCTAGAACGTGTACTGTAAGAATACAGGTGACAATGCTCTGTGGTTTATTTAAAAATTTCTAAGAGAATAGATTCCAAGTGTTTTGGTGAACACAGCGGTAACTTTGTGAAGTGCTGTATGTGTTAATTAGCTTGCTTTTAATAATTTCAGTGTTATTATTTTTATGTATCTAAACAACAACTTAAAAGAAGCAAATTTATTCTGGTCAAAGTTTTAGGGGAATCAGCCCATGGTCACCTCAGTTCTCAATTTTGGGTTCTTCTGTGGCAGAACTTCATGCTATAGAGGCCTGAGAACAAGAAGGCTGCTTACCTGATGGCCAGCCAGGAAAAGAGGTGTTGTGGGTGGCAGGGAGAGAGTCTCGGGACAAAATACAACATTCCTAAGAATCTGTCAGTAGAAATCTACTTCCTAGAGCTAGATGTACCTCTCCAAACATCCAGAGCCTCCCCGAATAATATTGCAAGCTAGAGAATTCCTAACGCAGGATTCTGTGGGAAGTATTTCATATTCAAGCCATAAGAACAACATATGTGTATACCAAACAGCACATTAATTTATAACCATAATTTATTTATAGAAATAGGTGTGCATGTATAGAAATACATATATACATGGTTTTTAAAAACCACAAAGAAAAAGTGCAGATCTACTGAGTTATATTTATAATCTGCAATGTCATCTCTAGAGTGTTTTTTTTCAATGTGACTTTAAAAGAACATCGGCTGCAGGACCACTAAACCCCAAATTCAAGATAGTTGTCTGAGAATCACTGTAGCTGCCATCACTTGCTAACAAGTGGCTATAAAGTTCTGCAGTACCAATACTCTGTTCTTCAGTTCTACTTCTGTAAAATGGGACTAATGTTGTCATAAATTTGTTGTGTTGTTGTTGTTATTTTTGACAGGGTCTCCCTAGTCCCAGCCTGTCTGGAATTTATTGTGTAGACCAGGCTGATCTCAATTGAACAGAGATCTTTCTGCTTCTGCCTCTGAGGGCTGGGATTAAAGGTGGGCACCATCACACAGGACATCACACACACACACACACACACACACACATATATATATATATATATATATATGTATGTATGTATAATTACAAATTTTTGTGAATTTTACACAAAACTTCTTAATCATATATATATGATTATATATATATATATATATATATAATTATAACCCCTCCCCCATCTGAATCTCCCTATAAGTCCCCACCAGATTCCATGCATTCTGTCATATATGTTAAGGCCTATCCACACAAGTCAGTGTACCCAGATGTCTCTCAGTGAAAGTTCACCTACTGGAGTCCAGTCAGACTACCTAGAGTCTCTGCCTTAAAGAAGATCAACTCTCCTTTGCCCAACAGAAATCAGCTGCCAATACTAAGGTTGGGGCCTGCTGTGTGTTTCTCAGTTCTATGCTGGGTTTTCATCTGATTGAGTTTTCATGGGTTTCTTATACATGCTTGACACCATTGTTCATATGAACCTACTGCAGCATATCATAGGTGCTCAATAATCCATACATCTAAGTCATTGTTATGGTAAATATACAGGATACATGATATTTATCTTCGACACAACTGTCATACCCGTTGTCCTAGTCCAATTAGCAAAAATTGCCAGAGGTAATGATTCCTCAAAAGAACGAATGATGTTGGCAGTTACCAATTTAAGTCAACAGTGCCTATAACTGTAATTATTCATTTTTAAGAAATAATCAACTAGCATAGACATTAGGACTGATAATACTTTCTGAAGTTTTATAGACATTGTTGTTAGTTTTTCTAAAAGTTGATATTTGTATTAAATAGCTGAAAAATAACAAAGAAAAAGTTCTCTTACTTGAAAAGGGAGACAATTTCCAACACATCTCTTTCTCTCAGCCATAGTTGCTACTTTTCTGCAATATATCAATGTATAATATTAACTTCACTGACACTGTAATGTTTCTACCTGAGTTAGAATTCTTGGGAAACAAAAGAGCTTAGAAAATTTTAGAACACGTTTAGTTTATTGACAGGTTAAGAAGTTACTACACAGGTGCTTGTAGAGAGTCAGAAGGATAAATAACTGATTAAGAAGTCATTTAAAATATAAATCTGTTGACTTGGAATCTACGTGAGATTTTCCATTTGGGGAAAGAAGAAACAAGAAGCAACTATTTTCTTTTGCATAGATTGTTTTGAAGCTGAAAAACGTGCCATAAGGTACTGGAATACTAATATTTCCTTTGAACTTCCATTTCCAAATATATAGTATATTTTAATAATATTACTAGCATTTCTGAAAATTGAATATTTTGCAAAACAATAGACTATAAAGCATACCATCTCGAGGAGAAACATCCTTGACATCTGTTGGCACTGGATGAGGAAGCACAGAGCTGGGGAGAAGGAGCCCTGGAGCATTCTGTGGGAGGATTTGGAATTACATTATCCAAATGACAGTAACTAGTTAAATGTGCATCTATAAATTTTGGCTAAAATTTAAATTTATAATCTAATTAAATTTGAAAATTTGTCCCTTAGGTTCACTAGCCACATTCAAGTGATGAATATGCCGGGGAAGCCAGATGTTCCTGAAGGAGAGCACAGCTACAAGTCAATTATTTAAGAAAGTGCTACTGAACAGCACATGACAGAATACAGCAGAGAACCGAAAGCTGCAGACTTAGAGTCTTCGACTAAGAACATCAAAGACCTTTCAGTTTTCTGAGGATGGAAAGAACAGCCTTTCTATTTTCTAGACAATTGACAGCCAGCTTCCCAAATATCTCTCATGAAAACAGTGTGAGATTCAAGTTCTCTGCGGGAATCAGCAGATCTTTTATTTGCCTGGAAACTGACAACTTCTTCAGCTTTGCCAGGGAAGTTTACAGGTTTCTGGTTTGACAATGAACCAGAAATAGGAATATTTGCATACATATTTCATAGAAATATCACAGTCATCATCATGAGTGAGTCAGCAACTGTAAGGTAGGAGCAATACAATGCTTTGGAGTTTCTGGAGTTTTAGATACTTTGTTCTTGTGAAACTAACTGAAGTCTACTAACATAGTTCATCAGTGAAATAGAAATCCGATTTCATTTTTTAAATACTCATTTGGTAATCCAATTAGACCACAATTTTAATAGGGGCAAAAATAAGGTTTAAAAAAATCAGTTTGCATTTTGATTCAGTTTTGAAGTAAACACGCTCTACGTGGCTCTCGTGGTGGGAACTGGAGACTCCGCGGTGGCTCCTAGCCACCCCGTTTGTGTTCTACCTCTTTCCCATGCTCTCCTCAATATTCCCTCCAGGACTTGCTGGAAAGCACTGGCTCCAACGACTTGTGGAGCTATGCGTCTTTGTCTTTCAGTTTGTGTTTGCTTGCTTGTTTTTGTGGTGCTTGGGATCCAACTTAAAGCTATATTCATGAGAGACCACTGCTGTCCCATGAAGCCGTTCAAACAACCCTCTATTAAAAATACATACATACAGGGCTGGAGAGATGGTCTGGGGTGATGAGAACCGGCTACTGTTGCAAAGGACCCAGATTGGGCTCCTAGTCCCACATGATGGCTAACTGTCCGAAACCCCAGTTCTGGAGGATGTGGCACCTTCTTCTGGTCTCAGCAGGCATTGCATGCAGATGATGCATTTGCATGCACATAAATGAAAAGTTTAAATTTAAAAAAAACTAGTTGCACTGTATTATTTTATCATGATCTGATATTATGCTATTGAAATTTAAAAGATATTTTAACATGTATTTATTTATTTATGTGTGTGTTTATGTTTATGTGACATTGTGCACATGTGGACTATAGATGACAACTTGCTACAGTCAGTTCTGTTCTTCTGCCTTGTGGGTTCCAAGGATCAATTTCCGATCATCAAGCTTGGTACAAAGCACCTTTGCCTACTGAGTCATCTCACCAGCCCCCTGAAAAATTATTTTCCCTCAACTGCTTTAGTCATTAAGCCTGTCTCACTGGTCTAAATAAATACATAAATCAGGATATTAAATTTCATATATGTAGCATCACAACCTTATGGAAATCTAATATTGTTTCCTAAAATAAGTCTATCAATTACCCCAAGAGAAGACATACACGAACTATTTTTGAAATACCTTGCTTTCAGAAGGTCTGGAAAAGGCCAGTTGTGGTTGTATTGATGGCTTTATGTACAATGTACACATTTGTGTACTTTTGTGTATAGCAAAAGCTGCTCCTGGCTGAACAGCTGTGAAGAAGTCTGGGTGATGGTGGAAGCACACACAATGGTCTCTGTGGGTTATTGTTGTATTGTAACTGAGCATTCATGATTGTCTTCTGCATTAGAGAAAGACGACAAGGAGAAGTGGTAATCTCCTGTCAGACCCCATTAAATAGCAGAAAACTTCCTCATCATTCTAAGTTCTAGGATAAAGCAAAACTTCTCCAAGCCCACTTCTGAAAATATAACAGCTCCACCTTGAGGCAAATTTATTTTCATCTTACTTCACAGGTTCAACCTGAAATAGATTGCTTTTACTTAGGATTCTTACTTAACAAGGCTAAAATGTGACACTACAACAGAGAAAATCAGGAAAAAAAACATCGAATCTACTCCAAACAAGGATTCACTGTTCTTAATACTGGTTACAAAATATACATGGAAACAGCCCCGCCCTGTAATTTTAACCACATATTGCTGTTCAGGCTTTTCTAATTTTGTCTTGTTTTATATAGAGTACTTAATCTACTTGGAATTTTGCTGCAGGTGTTCATGAATGACATTGCAAGCTAATTACATGTTTAGTAATGATTCCTACAAAACTTCTTTGGTCTTCAAAAGTTTATGGAAAAGTCATTTCTTGTTTATGTTGATAGTGTGTTACTGATCCCTCTTATGTTGAGTATTTTTTTCAGTAACTCTTACAGAGTTTGAAGAAACAGATGATCAATCATTCACCAGCAGGATACTCTTATTGCTGTTTATTTCTTAGAAAATTCTGTATTTATAGGAGATCAGACATAATGTTTCTGAAGCATTTTAACATCTCTCTTACACATTCATACTTTGGATTTACTTTAATCACTAGGTCTCAGGTTATCCAATGAGATGAAATTGCCACAAACTTACTTTATGGGAATAGTGACCTCTGGAACTGTTGCGGCTGCCGTAGCTTCCTGAGTGGACTAACAGGGTGAGGACTGGTGGGTGGCCCTTATTTTCTACGCACCAATTTAGTCTCAGCAAAGCAGCTGCAAACCAAACAGGCAAAGCACATTGGAAAAATCCTCCCTTAAGATCACGCCGCTCTCCAGCTGTTAAATTCTATTCAAACACCCTCGTCTTCAGTCTATGCCTAACACTTTATTCTGACAGCTGCAGATGCTGTGTCAGAGCTCAGCTGGGGGATAGGGAGATATATTATATAAAAGAAAACACAAAACCATTTTATATATATTCTCAATGTAGGAGACAAGGAAATGTTTACATAATCATGATAGATGTGTTACAATAATTAATAGAATATATTTCTTTGATATTAAAATCTCCGCTCATACATTTTCATAAGCTGTAAGGATTCTTCTAGAATACAAAATGCATTTGAAGATAGAGTGTTTGATAGGTCTAAATATGTTCTTTTAAAAATTCAGAAGTCCTTTGTATAAGGACACTTAAAAGTCATTTCATAATGATTGGACTATTTGGAAACAGGGAACAAAAATTACAATTTTGAGTCTTAAACATGATGGACAAGGTTATAATTCTTAGTTTTTTTCAGCTACACAGACAAAATGCAAAGTAGCTGATACAAGTAAGATGATTTTACAGATGAAAACTTAGTGCAGCTCCTGGGAATGTAAAGTCTTCCAGATAAACTGAAAGATAAGTACACCTGCCGGGTTACAACAAATGCAAAATGACTAATGTCACAGGGCTGAAGACTCCATTTAGGACAGCATGTGTCGACCCTGAGACTATAACATAGAACATATAATGGAAACACACTCACTTTATCTGCCTATGTGATGCCAGATTAATATGTTCCATGAAATTTGAAGTATACTTGCCTTGAAGCAAAAATTCCTAAAGAGATTTTGCACTATGTTAATTTCATAATAAACAGCTCTCAGAGCCCCTTCCCTGAAATTCTGTAACTATGTGGGTGATATTTACATAATGAGGGAGGAAAATATGTGTTTTGCAGTTTGCCTATGAGGCAGGCACCCTGTATGGATGGAATTTAAACCACATTTTGGTCGTTGGTAAATGGGTGTCCTTGTAAGAAGTAAAAGGGTGAAGGGTCATACCAGAGCAAAACTGCTCCTTCCCCGTGCCTTAGGAACGACTTGTGTCAGCGAGTGCAGGCGTGAAGCGGCCATGGAAGTAAGCATCACCAGACAGACTCAGACCTGAAGGAGGTCCTTCAAAGACTTGATGCCTGACTTTCACTGGGACTCAAAAGTCTGCTCATGGCTCTCCCGACCCAGGCCCTGATCTGCGTTCAGAGATGGCCTTCCAGTTCGTCCCTGGCTACACCCACATGGTAATAAATTGGTCATGTAGTACTTGCTGATGTTTCTGCATTTCGAGGTTTCACTGACACTGCAGAGGCAGTCCTACCAGGATTAGTCAATTTGTTCTCTATAGTTTATATTTTTATTTATTACTGCATGCATCTTCTTTCACCTACACCTGGGTTCTGTGGATTAAACATAGGTGATCAGGCTTGCACAGCAACCCCTTTACCTGATGAACCAACTCACCAGCCAGTTTCTACAGACAGAAAACAGTATCCTAAATAAACCTTTCACGTGTACACTAGCCAGTGCTAACAGTGTCCATCTGACTAACCCCTTCATGACTTTTAGAGTCATTATCCCTTTACCAGCATCACTCCAGGACCAAGTATCACACAATCAGAGTCAGGTGCAAAGCTCCAGAGCTGCCAGAGCATTTGAAGTGGTCAGTCCTGAGCCTTCTAATCCTTCCCAGTGTGGATGACTTTTCCCTCACTCCTCCTCACCCTTTTGGTGGCCCTATGCTGACCTTTGTGGTGTGGTGTGATATGCCCCATCCTCCTGAATGTGAGTGAGAAACAATCTTTTCAATAGCTATCGTCTAACATGTTGGCTTTACTATTTGTGAATAATGACAAAGTCTACTTTTTAAGCAACTCGTCCTTATCCACTCTATCTTCCCTCCCTAACACACACACACACAGAGAGAGAGAGAGAGAGAGAGAGAGAGAGAGAGAGAGAGAGATTTCCTATGAAGATAGTGACCTAAATTTTTAACTTTTACAACCTATCCTGCCTGTCATTGTGTCTGATGTTTCCAAACCACCTTGACGCCACCCTTGACCTCTCCAGCACTGACAGCTTTCCTTTTGAAGCCCTGTAGTACACCATGACTTCATGGTAGCAAGTGGCAATTTATAGAACATTTGTTTACTTGGTTGATGTGTTTTAGTCTCAAGATCATTGTGTCATTTAATTTTAGTGCTTCAAGTATGCAAACAGCTCTTGACTATTGATGATGCTCAATGAATATTTACTGGGTGAAGGTCTTTTTTTTCAATAAATAAAGCCTTCCTTGGCCATCTTTGCAGTAAATGGCATCTTATTTTTTCAAACTCGCTGTACCATTCATTCATGTGTCAGTTGTCCACTGCTGTGGATAAGATAATGTCTAGTTCATATATTCAAGTACCCAAACTAGGCTTCAATTTGTTAAAATTACACTCAAACTGTTTTTCCTTTGGGTTGAGTCCAATGCTTGCATGTGTTAATAGCTGACTGATTGCTTTACCAATCTAACTCAATTGAAATTATTTTTAGACCATGAAAGAAGCAAGAAAAATGCTCTACATGTATCTTGAAGTATACAATCTGAGAGCACATATTGAGGCGATTATTGTATATATCAAGATGCTTGCTCCGTGAGACATCCTCAAACTCTTGATTCTGTAAATGAATGTGATCAATGTTTCTTGTATATTAACTAAGTCCATATCAAAATATACAGAGTAATGTAGTAATATTTGTGGTAAAATGCATGAATTATTATACATATAAGTAAACCTCATTATCCTGCTTAAGAATATTTGTCTGCAAGGATTACAAAGCCCTTAAAACTTACATAAGAAGAAATCCTTCCTAGAAAATGCACTAGCATCTCATGTGATCCAACAGCCAGGGTGTAAAGCAAAGAGTGTCATCATCAGATGACAGTACGTGCTCTCTCCCTCTGTGTCTCTCATATTCTCTCTCTGTCTCTATGTCTGTCTCTATCTCTCTCTGTCTCTATCCCTGTCTTTTATACACACCCACTCGTATTTATTTCATTTCCTTGTCTACTTCATTCTTTACTTCTTTTACCTGACTGCTGCTCTCCACTTCCCATCAGTGTGCGCTGCTCTGTGGTACCACCCCAGCCCACAGTTCAGAGCATGAACTCTCTCACATTGCTTCTGCATCTCCACAGTGGTAGTTTTCTGGGAGAAGTCAGAATCAGGCATATTCCAAAGTCTCTCTGATGGCCTTGGGGGAAGAACAGACAGTGTTTTGAGTCTTCTTCTATTTGTGCCACAGAGCTGATTTTCAAGCTTTGTACCTCAGAAGTCATGTTTAATTATATTGATGTCCTTTGAGACTGTAGCACACATAGTTTTATGCAAATCTTCATAGAGTAATGTTGGGTTTTCTTTAATAAAATCTTTTGATCTGTGACTCATTGCTTCTGAGTCAAATTCAGATGTCAGCTTAAGCCTGCCCCTTTGAGGCCCCATTTTCTAAACTGCTTTGGACTCCTTCCTCTGGCACTGGTTTCCTGTTCTTCCATAGTGCTTACCAGCCTTGGCTAACTGTGTGAGCTTCTCGGGCCATCATGAAGTCCTCCTTAGTAAAGAAACACTTCTACCACTGAACTGAAAATATATTTTAGCAAAGATATACTGTATCACCTTGGGTAGGTGTGGGTAAGCTGTGCTGTTGATTTCCCCAGGAGTCTATAAAGCCCTAACTTGGCTCCATTATTGTAAAAAAAAAAAGGTTTTGTAAATGACAAATGGTGACCAATTACATGACAGCAATACTAAAAGAAAATGAGCCACTGTAGTCAGCTAGAATGCCTAAATTAGCCTGTCCACTGTAGGCTAATGCCTAAATTATTTCCTAACTCCCAATCAGTAATAAAGAAACACAGTTTATCATAAAGCTCTACTTTTACTGGGAAAAGATTTTAAGTACATAATTTAATATTTTCAGCATGTTTAATTTTTAACTTTATTGTACAAAAGAGACATATTACCAAAGGCTATTTTGACCAAAATACCATCAAATGAGCTGAACTCTTCTTTAAAATTTGATTTTTAATTTTTATTTAATGTTTTTTCCAGAATCTCATGCATGAGTACATTCCCACACCTCCTGATACCCCTCCTTTTCTCCCATGTACCTCCTCACTCGCTCTTGATTTCTTGCCATCTTCTTTAATAATCATTGTACATATATTTGTGTGTGTGTGTCTGTGTGTGTGTGTATGTATAAATACATAAATAACCTACTGAGTCCATTAGTGGTACTAGTATGTACATGTGTTCAGGACTGACCAGTTAGGACTGGATAACCTATTATGGAGCTGGAGAAAATTGGATTTTCTGTCCCTCAGAAACCATTGATTCCTTGTATCTCTTCATCCAGAGATAGGACATGTGAAATTATGCAGGTCCTGTTTAGGCAACCATATTGTTGAAACTTCATGAACATTGTGTGTCTGTCTTCTGAAAGACACTGTTTAGCTTCAGGTGATCTGGTACTGAGCCTTACATTCTTTCTGCTTCATCTTCTGTGATGTCCCCTGAGCCTTGGGTGTATCAGCTGGGGCTGGGCACCTCACAGGCAGTCCATCGTTCTCCACTTCTTGACCAGCGTGAATCTCTATGAGAGTCCCCATCTGTTGTTATAAAAATAAAAACAAGCCAGTAAACAAACACAAACTTCTTTGATGGGCTATAAGAGTGATGGTTATCTGTGGCAATGTTGCAGGATGTTAACATTAGTGAGGAATCTTTCTTTGACATTTCTTAGACAGCCTGCTTTGCTGTAAGCCTGTTAGTGAAGCCAGAACCCTGTTTAGTTTAGTGGTAAAACCGTTAAGACTCTGTAAAATCTGTTTTCTAATTAATTTAATTAATGAAAAACCGAAAGGATACATTTAAGGATAACTCTGAATTGAAAACAAGTTTTTATGCTTGTTTTTAGTCTCTCCATAGGAATAATCTAGTGGTGAAATCCTTTTTACTGTTTGTTAGGAGATAGGAATGCAAACTTTAATTCCACACAACCTAATTGTCTAATCTGAATTACGAACTGAACAGCTGTTTCTGATGGTGCATTTAGTGTGTCCCTCGATCAGTGTATTCTCCTCTGCTGATTATTGGCTGCCCCCATGACAAGGAGAACCCTAGACATAATCATAGTACAGCTGTGGTCATTTGATGCTACACAGTATTTCAAGTGGCTTTTTAAACTTCCGTCAAGATAGTTTTAAGTGATCATGTTTGTGCTTTGGTAAATGATGATTTGTGCCTCTGGGGCGAGGTTCACTGGGTACCATATTGTAGCCTTCAGAGATGTAAATGGTACTTTCATAGTGTAATTTTTCTTCTGAAACAAATAATTGGAGAATTCTGGAATCCAAACAAATATCAAAGTGCATTTCTCAGATGAACTCAGAGTACTAATAACTACTGAATGGTACACCAGTGTCCTAGCTTCCAACGATAGTAGCCTGATTTTTCTCTGTAAAAGCACCTGAGCACCCATTTAGTGCTGTGTGTTTGAGTATCTGCCGAACACTGGCTGTTTTTATCTATTCACAGTGGAATGCAGACAAAGGCAGGGATTAAAGAAATACACTAGAAAGGACACAGGTGACCTCCTTCCATAAAACATGCTATAACAATTCCTACTTATTTTGGTAATTTAAAAGAAACAACAGGAATCTATTGGAATCTCGAGGAAGATTGCTTGATTACATGCTAGGTCATGAGCCTGACAATCAGAATTATAAACATAATCACTTGTTCTTCCTTATGAGCGATCACCTGTGTGTTTCCACAAACAACCTACTGAAACAGAAAAGACACTTCAGCCATCAGCTTCATCACCTCATTCTGTCACATTTTTACCTTCCGGATCTGAGAGGACCCAGAATTTCTTGATCATCCTTGTCTGGAAAAAAAAAAAAGTAGGAAAAGATCAGATGACAGATCGCATTCCTGCTTCCAGTGAATATTTTCAGACTCCCACCTAAAAGCATACTTGAAGCGAGCAAACAAAGCAGTTTCTGACTCTCAGCTTATCCTTCGCTATTCAGAGGCACGCCGGAAAAAAATCGAAATTCTGTGGTAAGCTCCTTGACCATGACAAAGGAGCCGAATGGGAAGCTAGAGCTGATAATACTTTTTAAAAATTGGAATTTTGAAAACCTGTTCCCTCACTGAATCCTCCAAAATAAGAAAACCTCCTTGTAAATAACGAAGAATTCAGGGGCACATTTCAAATAGCCTTAAAGAGATTAAAATAACTTAAAAGTAAATTCCAAAGTTTCTTTTATTTGAATCCATCTCAGTGTTAAATTTTGTCTGAATTCTGAGAAGCAATATAGAACAGGAAAACCTTCCAGAGCCATCTAGAGAATTAGAAAGGGACCGGATTTTACAGCACAAAGACCTGTGAACCCTGCTCTTCATTTCCAACTGTTGTGATGCAAGAATCTTTACTCTGCTTCTCAGGGCTGGCTTCTCCTAATGTGCAGTTTGACACCTCGAAGGAAATCACAGAGGTGTGGCAGAGGGTTTAGGTTGATTTAAATGACCATATATAGAGCATGACCTTGGGTTAGTTTTAATGAGTATACATGTATTTAGGAGCATATATAGAGTATCACCTTGCATTAGTTTTAATGATTATTGGTGCGTCTATCTTTCTGTCTTGTCAGCATATTTTATAGCTGTTAATTCTTTCCCCTGTTTTTTTGTTTTTTTTTTTTTTCTTTTTGGTTGTTTGTTTCTTCAGGCATCAGTGGCGCATATTAAAATTCATTCGAATGGAAGAGATGCACAGTATTAATTTGGAGACCTAAATATGTCAACAATCAAACAACAAAAATCTGTGAATTTCTAATGATTAAGAGTTTGGATATATTTTATGTCTTTGGAAAGTCATTCTTTCAGTTAAGGAAGTATATGGCTGGAGAGACTGCTCAGTGGTTAAGGAGACTGACTGCTCTTGCAGAGGACCAGGGTTCAGTTTCCATCACCCACATGGCAGCTAACAACTGTCCATAACTTTAGCTCTCAGGGATCCAGAGCTCTCATTTGGCCTCCTTGGGCATTGCACACATATGGTACGCCTATATACATCCTGGCAAAACACTCACACAGATAAAATACGTTTTAAAAGGAAGTACACAATCGCTTTAATTTTAAATATAATAACTTAAGACTTGTTTTTCTAAGTATGAAGATTAGATAGATACTGGGCATAGCGTCTTTAGCTGAAACTGTACCAAATCTATAGCTCCTCACCACTCAGGTTCCCAAGAATGCAGGGCCGGATTGTCATGCAGAGACTGTTCTCCTGAGATACTGATAATATTAATGGTTGATAGAATGAGAAAATTATTTTGTGGCCTACAGCAAGTAATTTTCTAGATTCATAACTTCTTCATGGAAATGACAACTCTCTACCAGCCCAGCCCATGTTTTAAAGTGGAGGAGCTATTAGCAACTGGGAAGCTTGCATGAAACTAGAGCTTTCTGTTTCCCTGAAAGAATCTTGTGACAGAGAAAAACATAGACACACACACACACACACACACACACACACACACACACATATATATATATATATATATATATATATATATATATATATATTGAATATAAACTTTTCTGGTAGTTGTGAATAGAGCAGCAACGAACGGGGATGAACAAGTCTCTTTAGCAAGATATTGAGACCATAGGTATATACCCAAGATCTGTTTTTAACTTTTTGAGGTGCCTCTATAATAATTTCTATAATGGTTGCACTTGCCTGCACTCCCTCGTACAGTGAACAGGTAGTTCTCTTGCCCCACATCCTCACCAGCATTTGTTTTGATTTGTTTTCTTGATCTTAGCCTTTCTGACTTGAGTTATATGAAATCTCAATGTAGTTTTAATCTGTATTTCCTCTATTGCTAAGGAGGTTGAGCTCTTAGAAAACTATTTCTGACTAGGTGTGGTGGTGCATGCCCTTACTCCCACCACATTGGAGGGAGAGGCAGGCAGATTTCTGTGAGATTGAGACTAGCCTGGTCTATGTATCCAGTTCCAGGCCAGCTAGGGCTACAGGGCTACCTATCTCATAAAACAAAATTTCTCGGTTCAATAACCAATTTTTAAATTGGATTTTTTTCTTGGTATTTAGCTATTTGAGTTCTTTGTATATTCTAGACACCAATCCTCTGTCAGACATACACCTGATAAGGATGTTTTCCCGTTCATTAGGCTGTTTTTCTCATTCATTTGACAGTGTTCTTTGTTGTACAGACATTTCTTGGTTTCATGAGATCTTGTATGTTAATTGTTGGTCTTCCTGCATTACCACAGTCCTACTCAGAAAGTTCTTACCTGTACCTGTAAGCTGAAGCATGGTTCATCCTTGTCCTCTAACAGGTTTAAGGGTCAGGACCCAGATTTTGGTCCATTTAAAGTTGAGTTTTGTGCAGGTGAGAGATAAGGATTGGATTTTATTCTTCTACATGTAGCTATTCAGTTTGACTAGCACCCTTTGTTGAAGATGCTATATTTTCTCCAATGGCCTCTTTGTAAAAAGTCAGTTGTCTGTGGGAGTATGGACTTCTATATGGATCTTCAGTTATATTCCATTGGTACTCATTAATGCATGAATAATGAAAATATGATACACATATACAATGGAATTTGATTCAACTGTAAAAAACAGATGTAATTATGAAATTATCATACAAATGGATGGAGCTGGAAATAATGATTCTGAGATACCCCAGACCCACAACGTTACTGCTTCATGTTTTCTCTCATCTGTGGAGGCTAACTTTGAATCAGTAGATGTATGTTTAAATTATGGTGCCTACAGAAATAAGGAAGCTAGAAAGAGACCATGGGAGGGATGGACTTCAGGGCAAAGGGGAAAGCAGCGGACAGCTGGTAGAATGGAGCCAAGAGAATAACAGGGCAGTGACAGTTAAGTGAGGAATGGGAGGGCAGGGAATAGGACGGGGAATAAGGATGGATAACTAGCACTAAAACCTCTGTAAACCTGTTATTGTAGAAGCTTCCCATAATACATGCATGAACATATACACAAAGATTTTAAATGGAGCTATCTTATATGAGAAGATAATGCCAACCCAATATTTTATTTTTTTATTATTTTCACCTTATGTACATGAGTGTGCTCCTTTCACGGAAGTCACGCAGCCAGGTCATGCAATGCCCATGGGGGTGAGAACAGGGTATCAGATTCCCCTAGAACTGGAGAGTTAGGACAGTTGTTAACCACCATGTGGGTGTTGGGAACCGAACCCCAGTCGGCTGGAAGAGGAGCCAGTGCTCTTAACTGCTGAGCCATCTCTCTGGCCCCCACCCCAGATTTAAGAAACCATCAAATAAAAAGCCCCACCACAGGTGTGGATTACCTCTCTTCACGTGGTTGATCAGCGAGACCCCAAAGACTCTGAAAATCACACAAGCTACTGTCATTGTTCTTGGATACTCTCCAGTACTTAATGGTAAGACCCTGTGTTGTTAAAGACAGCTCCTTGACTCTTAGGACACAGCCATCACTGACCTGGAAGCTTCATTGCTAGTGGTTAAAGTCATAGGGTCAGAAGGTGCTATGCTCACTTCTGGTGAGAAAAGTCATCAACAGTCACACCCAGCTGGGAATCTTGCATATTAAAACAGCAACAATCTTGGCAAGATATGCCCATTGATTCAATAGAGGCACAAATATTTTGGAGTAACTCTTTGATTTCTGACTCAATTTAGGGCATGCCTCACAAGATGGGATGTGTGTCTGTACTGTTAACTGGCCCAAGAACCCATACTGGGTAAGTCTCGGGCTCCAGGTGAGTAATTAATACTATGATTCAACTAAATGGCACAGTATTTAACTGTACTCTAATATTTCCCTTTATACTCACAGATTAGCCTTCATCAGAGAGGTTTCATTTTCGCAAGAGATAACAGTGAATACAGAGATACACGTCAGAGTGCAGAGAATAAGAGAATGTGGATGCTCGGCCCTAAATGGGATTTCTGCCTCACACCCGTCTCCCCAAGAATCTGGAATCGCCATGGAAGAGGGGACTAGAGCGACTGTAAGACCTAGAACTAGTAGAGGAATTCTCGGAAGCGGTGTTTTCCAGTCAGGAGGGACACTACACACATGAACTCACAGTGGCTGTCACTGCGAGGGCGAGACTTGTGCGATCTCAAGCCAGCCAAAATCCCCGGATGGATATGGGAGGGGCTCATGAGGTCCTCCCCCTAGGCGAGATGCTACTGCCAATTGGAGGTTTCTGGGAGAGGAGGAGTTTATTTCACATGAGACCTGCGATGGGCTACCCATGTTTCACTATGGGGCCTGCACCCATGTACATACTGGCAGCAGTAAGTGGGCTCGGCAGGTTTAAAGAAGATGACGTGAAGGTGGGAGAGAAATTGGTGGAGGGGCATGGGAAGAGGTGGAGGGAGGAAGAAGGTAGATCTAATCTAAGCTCCATTTCTGAGTACTCTGCCACATATAAAAGTGTTGTCATCGCATAGTCATCTTTGTGGAAGAAGACCCCGGAGCAGAAACACAAGAACTCTAAAACCTTGTGATAAATGACATGAGGAGTTGAGTATGGGTTAAGGTGAAATACGGTAGAAAGAAATGGTAAAAAAAAAAAAAGAATTTCTTTTTATGAGAACAGTTAGAGGAAGTCATATATAGTTCAAGAAGAATCCCATAGAGATTATTGAGACAAGGATGACAATAACGAAGGGAAATCTTTAAAAATATAATATTTAGAAATAAAATGATGTACATGAAGGATACATTTTAAAAATCTTCCATGAACATAATTAGCCACCAGTATAAAAATAGCAGTAGAGTAGAACCGATAGCCAAAGAGGACTAAGGGAAACAACTTTACATTATTATTTAACAAGGCTGAGTAGCAATAAAAAGAGAAATGATGAAAAGGGAATATTCTACCTTAATATTGTTTAAAGTCGGGAATTAGTAGAGCTTACTTAAAATGTGTAATCAGAAGGAATAGATGTGTGTTGGCAACGAGAATCTAAGGAATCTTTCAAAGCAGCATCAAAACATTTAAAATCAGAAGAAAAGACAACAAAGAAACAGACAGCAAAGCAAAATTCTTTTCATAGCTAGAGAGAAATATAAAACCAAAAAAGACAAAAAGTCCACAGGAATACAGATAAATAATTTTATGTTCTTCTGTAGAAAAAGGTTTTCACATCACGATAAGATAAAATCCGTATCTCTTTAGTACTGAAAAATCTATTGACTATTGGGCCACAAGGAAAACAAATTAAAGAATCCAAATGTAATAGAGATGTTTTTATCAGTAAGTAATTAAACAGTAAAAAACTATAAAATCACAAGCAATAATGCCTCCTCGTGCTCGAATCTGAAGTTTTCCTTTCAATGTATCAGTTTGAAATAAAAAAAAATATATGAACTGAAATTTCAGAATAAAATAACATTTATCTTATTGAGATATAATAAACATAGCACTTATATTGAAATTTTTATATCTATATCAGTAAAAAATAATGAGGGTTTGAGATGACTAGAGGCAAAGCATGAGGTCCCGAGTTTGAATCCCCAGGACCCAAGTAATGTAGCATGCCTACACTCATACACACATAAACACACCAGAGATGCACACACACACACACACACATACACACACCCCTGCGTGGATATTAAAAAGAAAGAGTGAAGACAAGCATTCAATCAAATTACTCAAAATATAATAAAGCTCTAATAAACAGAGTAAAGTGTCAGTGGAATGAGACTGATCAAGGCATTACGAACATAAGATATCATAAATATACTTAGGATAACATTAGAAGACCCGTGGTACAATATCTAGAACTGGGAGAACACAACAATACAGGTAAACTACGAGAAAATCAGTAGCATCATGTAGTAGTGGAAGCTGTGCATATTCATGTACATGTAGTTGCCTTTGTCTGTATAAAATAGCTAATGTTCTAAAAACTTTTGAAATTCACCCGAAGTCGTAAATCTAAACAGGAAATTGACTTCCCTATGAAGACAGAAACATGTCTGTAATCTGCCTCTCATCTCCTGAAGCCCTGTACAGGTTATGTCACATCACAGTTTTGCAAGACATTTTAACATTGAACAACTTCAGCGCTGTTTGAATTATTCCAGAGCTTACAAATACAGATGATAACATAAAATTCTCTATGGTGGGGACAGCACTAGTGTCAGTTGGTGAGGAAGATCAAGCATCTGCGTGGATGGACAGACACACAGAGAAGACAGACCAAGTTCTCTTACAAAATCCTAAGTGAAAATGTTAAAGAACAATCATACAAAGTTTATAACTGCTTCAGGAAACGAACTAAAAGATGGTTTATTAAAACTGCAAAATGCTTAAATGTTGAGATCTACTTATAATTCAGCTTTTTCCTGGGTAAAACAAAACTCTACTGTTCATTTCAATATATGTTCAAAAGTAACCTGAAATAGTTCACGAAGATGTTATTATTAAAAACACCCAGTACTTTAGGACAGGGTGTCTCACCTTCTCTGGAAGATAAACATGCATGCAGCTCTGCACTGTGTGAATAGTGTTCTTGTCTGTTATAAGACATAGGTACATTTTCTTTTTTATTATATATATTGATTGTTGTGCATTTCATACAATATGTCTTAATCATATTCAGACCCCGTCTCTTATCAGCACTCCCCGTAGTCCCTTGCCTACTGGATTTCACGCATTCTGATAAGGTGAAGTTTGTCTACCTAGGTGTCCCTTAGTGTAAGTTCATTCAACCTCCTTCCTTTTAGTTTCTCAAGTTTTTCTCCTTGGCTCATGCTGCTCAAGTCTCAGCAATGCTATTATCTACGGTCATGTTCCCGAGACTATACACTAAGTGGTTTTGAAAGTGTGTTTGTGTTGTACAGGATGATACTTAACATTACTATCTCTGGATTTTCTCTTATTAGTTACATTATACTTGAACTAAATTTAAAGTTAGTCATTAAAGTATTACGAACTTCAGGGCAAATTATCATTCATTACGTACTTGTGGGTATTATTCTTGGCCCAAGAGTCAGTAATCATAGTCAGTAATCATTGAGCCGCAGACCCTAAAGAGCTTAACCTATCCTTGAGATTGTGTCTTTGACACAGGCTTTCTGAGAACTGGCCTTTTCAAGGGTCGAATGCCTCTTTAATCCGTATACCTTCACTGAAAGTATCATAGTAAGAGATGAATGCACACTCTAAGGCATCTGTGTGCGGTGCAGTGACACACTGCCTAGTGTGCACAAACCTTACTTCAATTCTGACATGTGGTACACACCTGTCTGCTCAGCACTCAGAAAGCTAAAGTAAGAGTATCATGAATTCCAGGCCAGTGTGGGCTACAGTAATGTGTCTCTGTCTCAAACAAACAAAAAGAGTAACTTTCAAGTGGCATATGAAAATACAACATTTTAATTGAGTAGATGTTTACAATTTTATGTCTGCTAAGTGAAAATTCATAAAGCTTGATTTATATTCTTACATAGTAGTTGAGGACAGCTAAAGAACAACGGAATCTATGTCCGTACTTGCGTCCATAATTATGAAAATCAAAGACTGGCTCTGTGTTTGAGGGAGAACATGACCTGAAACTAGAAAAGGGCCTTGGAGTGGAAAGGTGTGAGCTGAAGCCAGGGGTGTGGGGAGGAGGCCAGGAGAGCTGGAGAGGAAAGGTCCGTAAAAGTTATGTGTGACATTACCATAATGACCACTCTATAAATAAATAAATAGATAAAACTAAAACTACATATTTTTACAGAAAGTTCAATAATCCTTAATAATCAGGCAAACACCTACTGATGGAAAAGCTGCATAAAATATTTGCTTAAAATATCACTGAGAGTCAGCGTGGCGGTATGTATCTTTAATGCCAAGACCCAGGAATTTGAGGAAGAATTCAACCCAGAAAGTTTGAGGATAGCCTGGGGCACATGACGGCACCCTATCACACCATGTATCTATTAATAAATGATAGACAGATATATAGATGATAGATAGACAGATATATAATAGATGATTGATAAATAGATAATAGATAGAAGATAGATGATAAATATATGTTATATAGATACATGATAGATCATGTACATGCATATGTTCATAATAAAATTTATTCCCCAGACTAGGCAAAATCCTGTGGATTTTGGTGAAACACACTTCTGCTGTTTCAAACTCCCCTTCATCTTCTAAAATGTCTTAAAGTAATCAAGACTTGCATTAAACACCTCCTTGGAATTTACACTTGTAAAGAAAAGATTTTCAAACTGCTGAAAACTAGTTTAAAGTCATTTCATCTTTTAAAAAATTATTTTCTATATTTTAGCCAATTTTTTATTTTAAAAATTTCCAATTATTAAAATACAGTAATCATTGATATTATTCACCCAAATTAATCACTTTTTGTGAATACAGAGTCCTTTTTTTCAGTGTGTTAACTAGCTTTGGATCATTTGAGAATATGGTCACATATGAAAATTTACACCTAAATATTTGGTACCTGTGTCCTAAAATGATGACATTCTCCTTAATAAAATGCAATACAACCATCATGCTCATGACAGTTAACATAAATATAACAATATACCTATTTCCGGACTCAAACCATTCTAATTAGCTCAGGTATTTTTTGTCACAGCAAAGGAAAGCTAACTAATACAATGTGAGTGATTTTATATTCATGTCCTCCTATATTGTAAATAAACATCAGACCAATTTCCTATTGTTTGGAAATCGGTAAAGCCTATGATTTATATAAAGTGAAATACCCAGAACCTTGAGAATGACAGAGATTGATAAAATAATTAGGTTTGAGTACTGGTTTGACTTGCATTTTAAAATAAAGGGGAGTTGGTGATGGACGCAGCCGCAAGGAGGGCAGGTTCCTTACAGTTCTGGGTGGTGGAGAGATGGTCCAGGAAGCCAGGCAGACATCACTCCCACGTTACTGGCTGAGCCATTAGGAGACTGCTGGAGTTTCACCTTTGTGGGGAAAAGATGAAGAATGACATTCTTGTCTCTATAATTAAAGAAAAAGACTCGGAGCTTTCTTTTTCTTGTTCCTTTGGACATACTAGCCTGCATTGTATCCGCTTTACTTAGCGGGCAGTTAGAGTGAAAAAGAAAAGCGCCGTTTCTGGGGAAGTTGATTTTCCAGATGGTGGCATTCGGGGGGGCTTGAGATTCCCCTCTCTTGGATCTTCCCACAATCCTGTTGAGGGTTTGAGGAAAGATGCCAGATCTTAAATTCACCTCTAGTTAGTCACATGAACAGGACTATAGAGCTCTGCTCTTGCTGATCAGCATCACAAATGAAGTCTTGAGAACAGATTGAAAATTACCGAAGGCTCATAATCAAAAGAAGAAATGAGACCGTGAATAGAGTCAGACATTTTAAAACCCGGAGCACATCTGCAGCCCAGAGCACATCTGCAGCCCTTCCTAAGCCACCTGGCAGCCCACGGGCAACTTCCATAAAGGCCAAGAGCACACAAAAGCCGCATGATGGGGCCAGCACAGTACAAATCTAAATCTAATTCTGACTGCTGACTAATGGTTCCGCAGCAAAAGAGAAGACTGGAAATGCCACACAGCTCCTTTATGTGTTGCTCCATAGGAGAGAAAGATTGGCTGTGGTAGGGATGGGCTCCATCCGGGATGCAGAAACAGATTTCCAGTCTGGCAGCTTAAGGAAGCTCTCTGGTCCCTCTGGTTCTGCCCCGGCTTTATTTTTATTCCAGGAAGCTGTCAGAGGACAGAGATAAAGCATAGCTGTCTGCAGTGCTTGAAACATTAAGATTTAATCCAATTTTCAAGATGCTGCAACTGGCGTTTATTCTTATTTGTTAAAAAAAAGTCACCCTCTAGATTTCTCACTGGGACGATGCAGCAAAATTAATGCTGAGTCTCATGTTTATTGCCTTAAACAACCTGAAATTAAAGGATCCTTTTAAGGTTCTTATGAGGAACCGCACTGATAACACAAAGTAAATACTATTACAACTTAATATAAAGTTTCAACTCAATAGGAAGTCTATTTTATGAGGCCAAAACCTCATTTTCCAGCACATATAATCTCTGAAAGAGAAAAGAAAATATTCTGGTAGATTTTAGGCAATAAATTCATTATGTAAGCATACAAATGGCTTGTTTGTTGTCATTAACTATGGCAGGGAAGTGGCCAAGTCATCAGCCTCCTAAACCAGATCAGAGGGGTTTTCTCCTGAGTTGAGTGTCATGGTCCTGTGCAAAGCTGCTTCTGTCTGCAGAAGATATTGCAAGATGTCAGAAGGCATAAACAGCAAAGGAGATATACTTCTGACCTGTTCTGTTGTTAGCAAGTGACAAAAACATCTTTCAGCAAAACAATTATGAGGTTACACTCTCCAGACAGTCACGTGAGAGTCACAAGCACCTGTTGACAAGAAACTGAGTCTAAAGAGCTCTTTCAGGGAAGACAGAAAACCATTCTTCTTCTAAGTGAAAGTGATTAGGGAGGAAGGCATACTTTAAAGCTGGTTTTAAAATAGTCAGGTTTACTACTACTGACCTAATTACAGGGAAGCTCTGTAACACTTCTGCGATTAAAGTCATGAATTTGAATTTCTCTAAGGAAATCTCAAATTAGAAAGGAAAAAAGGAAGCCAATACCAACCCAATTATTAGTAGTAGCAAAAGCTCATTTAGTTGAGAAGTCAAGGTCAGTAATTTCTGGTCCTGTAGAAATGGCATGCTCATACGCTTATATTCTCTTTCCTCTCGTGTCATCAGATAACAAAGATTTAAACTTCTCATTTAGTTGTTTATTCACATGTCTCTCCAGAATGGTAACTACAGAGAAAACTTCACATCAAATATCAACATTAAAACCTCAATCAGCATATATTAAAGAGGTCTTTCTCCAATTAAGATCATTTCCTTTGTATAGCCTTGATATATGGATTCAGTCTCTCCTAGGGAAAGATGCACCTCCAAACACTGCTTATGTGAAAATGCAGTCTATCATTCAGTACATTGTAGTAGGCTATGGTTGCTATGGAAACTGCTTTCTTAGGAGCTCCCTTGCACACCATAATTTCCCATCTTTTCTCATTCCAATCAATGTAGAACCCAAGCATCCCTTTAAATGATATGGTTAGACTCTCTGTGTCCTTAGAAATGACAACTTAAAACTATGTGTAAGTAATTGGGTAGGTCCCAAAGTATCCATTATTTAGATTTTCCATATAGTAATTTGATTTGTACCCACCATGAAACTAATTAAGGGGAAGTAATCCCTGATAAGTGAGTTACTATATCAGGCAATGCAAAGAAACCCAAAGCAATTGATTACTTTCTGTGGTTGATTGATTATACGGACAACAATTACTTCTAAAGAGGTCTTTAAATTTTGTCTGATTTTAAATTTGCTACTGACATAAAGATATACACATAAATTGAATAGAATTAAAAGTTGTGAAATCAACTAATAGTTATAGTAAATTGATTTTCAACCAGAGTATGAAGACAGCTGAATCTTTTCAACAAGTGAGACTGAAAGCTAGGTATCGCTGTACAAAATAATGACTTTACACCTGTAATTTATGAAATAAGCACACTTAAATCCAGAAAGATCATAGGTATTGATATAAGAATTAAGATGATGACACACAGAAGAAGAAAACACATGAACAATTCCTTGTGATGTTGGATGAAGCAACAGTTCCCAAGTGATAAACAAACTGATAATAAATTAAATTCATAAACATTTGAAAGTTTCATGCCACAAAGTGCATCATCAAAGAATAGTCAAAGCAGCCTTCAGAACAGGGAAAAGGTTTTGCCAGTCTTATGTTTGATAAAAGATTATATTAAGCATTTCTTCACAGAATTGATGGAAATGGCCAATTAATGAACATTGTGTCTTTAGGAAAGTACAAATCAAAACCACAATGAGATACTATTTCATAGCCAGAAAGAGGGCTGAAATCAGCAGGGTAGATGCTCTGCTGTGCTGCAAAGATGTGAAGAAAACACACCCTGTCTTATTACAGATGGCACATGAATTAGCCTCTCAGCTACTATGTAGAAAAGTAAGTCTCATTGAAAATGGGGCAGGAGAGATGACTCAGCGATGAAGAACACTCACTGCTCTTGTAGAGGACACCAGCTTTATGACCAAATAAACACATCAATGACTGCAACAGCACTAGACACTGGTGCAGTAGTGGCACTTTTATCTTAGGGCCAATCAATGGCTATCTAATTGGTCTTATAGCCCACTCAATGGGAGGAAACTCATGTGTTGTTCTGTAATTATAACCAAATACAGATAGCTAAATAGATCTTAGAGAGATTCCCTAGGCTAATGTAACTTCTTATTAAGTGTAAAATATATATCCACATATATACAATAAAGTATCCCAGCCACCACTCATCAAAAAAGATTTGTCGCACCAGATGGAGACTACTACAGACCACGATTGGTCACACACAGACATTGTTCATGAATTGCCCATACCTAAAACACTACAATGCGACCTCTACACCCAAGGCTCATACTCTGTGCTACAAGCAGTAAAGAGGACACTAATGAATCTATCAGCTCTCATTAATGAAGCTCCCTCATGCAACAGAGGGCCAAAGAAGGTGGCCAAAGAATGGAGAATCTTCAGTGTGTGGGTCCCTGGACAGACTCCTATAATAAGTTTCACTCACCCAAGGCTCAGGGCCCATTGCAGAAGAGGGGATGGAAAGATTGTAAAAGCCAGTGAAGAGGTCATAACCATATGGAAATAGAATCTTATAAGCTCCTGGAACCCTGTTCATATGAACTTAACAGCAATGGTTTTGGCATGCTCAAGACCCATGAAAAACTTAAGCAGACAAAAACCCACTATGACACTCGAGAAATGGGTATTCCCAGGAATATTGCACACAAGTGTTCATTGCAGCACTATTTCATAACACCTTCAATGCTAAAATATGCCAATGATCCATCAATGGATGAATGGATAAGCAAATGTATTGGGCAATAAAATTGACAAACCTTGCAACATTTGTAAAATGAAAGAAGATGGTCAAACACACTATGACATGATTACATGATTCCATTCCTATGGGAGAGGGCTTATCCTATAAATGTCAATAGGTGATGGGTATGCTATACAGTTCAGTAGTGTTGGTGGCTACACAGCCGTGTGCATATATTAAAATAACTGCTGAGTTTTGCTCTGAGACAAGGTTAGCATATGTGAATGAAATCTCAGTAGTGTCACCCAAAACCCAGCAGGTTGAAGAGTCTCTGACCCACAAGGAGACTTGACAATATTAGGCTGTTGGGTATTCATTCCACTGATGAAGACACCATACCAAAGCCAAAGTAAGCTAAGCCAACTATGTTGCGTTCACGGTCAGATCAGCAGCTTTGCCATCTCGTTGAGCTCTCCTACTTCATGCTAAACATACATGTTTCAAGTGCTCTCACTTTACCCATGCCTCCCAGGCAGGATATGCAGGACGTCGGTATTAGTCCAATATGTAATTTGTGTTTGTACTGTCAAGATTGCAGATATATAGATTCAGACAGACCGACTTCTAAATTCTGGTTGAGCTGTGTGACCACAGATAGGCAGCTGAACCAAGCTGTCTGAGTTTCTTCAATTGTAAATTGGCTAAGATTAAAAAGGTAGCAATAAAATAACACTTAGATCACAATGTGTTGAGTCAATGGAACTAATATACACGATATTCTGGTGAGTAGATGGGAAAAGAAAGGGAGAGTGAGGAGGACAATGTAGCTTCTCAGTTACAGGAAAATGAGGTCCAGATCCCCAAAGTAGAGGCTAGAGAAATGGCTTAGTCTGTGTTCTGAGGTGGATCTTCACGATAACTTATGTGCCTAATGCATTGCCATAGCAATAGACGACGTCCCCTTCCCATGCTTTTCAGTCAAGGAAAATGAGAGTACTGAGAAGAAAAGATGCTGAAATGGAAGAAGGCCATAAACACAGAAAGGGATCTTCCCGAAGCTCCCGGGGCCCATCAGGTAGTGCTAATTTCCACTTTTCTCCTGGACCAAGCTGCCACTGAAGAAAAGAAAACAAGATGACAAGGACATTTAAGGTTGGGCAGAGGTGAACCCAAGAGCTCAATAAAATATGCTGAGAGATCTGCTTCTATGTACAAAAGTAAAGTATTTTGTACATATGAAAATATAATCTTGGAAGGAAAATCTACATATATGTTATTCAATAACCTCAGGATCATTTTCTAACATTTGACTTTTCTTGTTTTGAGTACATGGATAAATAGAAGATTCCAGAATGTCTTCTAGAAATCATACTTGTTCAGATCACTCTGTGATACATATGATTTCATGGGAACACATTTATTATAAGGAATCGAGTCAGAAAGTAAGCAGCCTGGGATGCTGGGCAGGGGACATATGGCTAGCAGTAGACAGAATATGAAGTTCCTAGGCTCTCCCTGTAGTCTTAATGTCCAATAACAGAATTAGTAAGCAATAACTCATGTATCATGAAACACATTCAAAAGGAGAAAAAAAATTAACTGTCGAAATTGCAGCATTCCTACTCTGTAGCTCCCGAAGGAGGACAGTGAGAATTAAAAACCTCTATTATTGTGCCAAGAACAAGATCGAAACGAATGGAGTTCATATCTTAGACGTCATGATTAACATTCAAAGATGATAAGAAACTCAGGCAGAGGTGGACTAGATTCTTTAAATTCTTTAGATTATCAAAAGTTTAGGTCATCTAATCTGAGGATAAATTTGCTTCTAAGACCAACATAAGAACTATATATTATCCCTGTTACTACTTTAGTTCAAATTCCAGATCTCTCTCTTACTATGTGACTTTGTCAATGTTTCAGTAATCCTATGTCCTTATAATGGCTCTATAAGTTTAAGACATACTGTTTGTGAAGACTTTTTCTCGGTGTCAGACACTTTGAGGCACCTCTTCTTCCTTTCTCATTGTCCTTGTGCTTCTCAAAAACATTCTGTAAAGAAGAGGACATTAAACAAATATTTATAAGTTTGAGCTTGAACTTTCATTTATATTTCTTCTCTGTGATGGGGGATTCTCAGAATAAATGCTCTTTAGTTCCCTGAGGGAGGTAGGAAAAGAAGATAGGGAAGGAGAGAATAGAGGAAGAGGAGGAAGGCCGAGAAGGAAACACGAATTAAGTAGCAGGTACTGTTTCACAGCAGGATCTACTCCCTCTGACTCTCCCAGTCTTTCTCCCAGTCTTCCACAGTGATCCCCTGGCCTTGAGGGAGGGGTTATGTTATAGAAGTTCCATTTAGGGCTGAGCAGTACACAGTGTTATTCTCTGTACATCAACCATGTGTGGGTTTCTGTACTAATCCATCTAGTACAAAAAGAAGCTTCTCTGTTGTGGGTCGAGAGATGCACTAATTTATGAGTATAAAGAAGGGGTAGGTATTTTTCTGGTAAGATGTTGACAAAGTAAAAGCAAACAATCCTCTCTGTGAGACAATACTGTTTAGCAACACAAAGCACTTCATAGGAGGATGGCCCACAGAGCCTGATCTTAGAACAGTACGCTCCTTAGGAGAATGGCTCAACATTAAATTTTCTTTCGGAGTCAAAGTTACTTGAATTGAATTAAAGTTGATGAAAGAAGGATTCGGCAATGTGTTGTAGCAGTGCTTAGCTCTTGACAAAGCTATTATCAGAAATTGCAGGGCTTTTTCATGACATGCATTGCTGGTCTGAAATGAAAATGCTGGTCTTTTTTCTTTTGGCATTTTGTAAATTTTTTTATTGAAATTGTGTGCATTTTATACAAATCTTATTCAGTTTTATACACCCTCCCCCCATCCACACCCATCCACAGCCTCCTCATCTCTCTCTATATTTCATGCATTCTGTCATTTATATAAAGGCCTATCAAGTCAAGTTGGTGTCCCCCGACATCCCTCAGCGCAAGTTCATCCACTGGAGTCTAGTCAGCCTGTCTAGTCACTCCCTTAAAGAAGATCAGCTCTTTCTCACCCAGCAGTAATCAGCTGGCAATAGTTCTTCAATTGAGATCTGGGCCGGCTGCCCATTTCCCTAATTCTGTGCTGGGATTTTTGTCTGCTTGAGTTTGCTTAGATCTTGTACATGCTAATACTATTGCTGTAGATTTATATGTGCAAGGTCCCAGGAGCCTCAGACTCTGTTTCCGTCTAGTCATGTACCACCTCTGTTGGCTCTTACAGTCTTTCCACCTCCTTTTCCACAATGGTCCCTGGACCCTGGGTGGGTAGAGTTTAATATAGGAGTCCTGTCCAAGGACCCACACTCTGCAGACTTATTCCCCATGCTTTGACCATTTGTGGCCCTTTCTGTTCATTGCCTTCTTTTGCATGAGGGAGCTTTGTTGATGAGAGTACACATTAGTATTCTCTCTACCCCTTGTTCCACTATGTTCTATGACACAGGTGTAGAGGCATCACTGTATATATGTTACTCAGGACTGGGCATTTCACAGACACTTACTCTCTGTGTATGACCAGTTGTGGAACTCTGTGATAATTTCCATCTGTTGCAAAAGAAGCTTCTTTGACAAGTGGTGACTGGCATACTTGTGTGTAATTGTAAGTATCCATATTCAGCCTATAGTAAGAAATTGCATTTGTCTAGGAATGTGACAGCCTTGGGGTTTTCTCTAAGATCTATGACCTCTCCAGTCATATGTATTTGGCTATGTTTACAATGCCATAATTTGCTGTGCCGGTCATTGTTGTGGCCAACATTGAATTTTTAAAGGACTTCCCACACTTCTAAGAATTTTCATTAAAGATTTTCACATTAGTGAAAAGTATTAAATTATTTATTTAGAAACACCAATGCTCTGCTTCAAAGTGAAATGTAGTGTATATTTTCAAAACTTTAGCATAATAAAAATAAAAGTAAACAAAGTAGGAAGGCACTATGAACTAAAACTGAATATGAGTGTAGAGGCTCCTGACAAGAGGCCCAAGGTCCAGCTCGACCTGGGACATTACTGAGCCATCACAGATAACCCAACTTCACAAATGTACTCACTACACTCTAAACAAGTGCTCTCCCCGTTTCCAAATACAGGAGAGGTTAAGATTCCCTGGTGTCTCACAGATAGGTCCTCTACTCTCCCTCACGACTGGCTTGTTGTTACATACGGGACACACTATTCACAGTGTTCTAGTAATTTCATACAAATCTCTTCTCCAAACATGGACAAAGCTCATGAAGAAAGGTGCGGAATACTTGCAAACCATCAAGAGTCATGTGGTTCGTTTCACTCTGTGTGTGTGGATGTGTGATCATGTTTGTGTGTGTGTGTGCACTTGTAGTTTATGGGGGAGCATGTGTGGAAGCCAAAGGAAAAACTTAGTCACATCTCAGGCACTGTTCATCCTCTTTAAGATGGAGTTCTTTAATTGTCATGGAGCTTTGTGCAGTACACTTAACAAGCTGGCCAGGAAGCTTCTGGGTCTGAGGGCCTCCACCTCTCATCATCCAGGTCTGAGGGTCTCCACCTCTCATCTTCTGAATCCGAGGATCTCCACCTCTCAACTTGCCATCTCTGGGAATACAGATGTGTGTCTGTCTCTGCTCCTGGATTTTTACTTGATTTCCAGGGGTCTGCATTCTAGGCCTCATGGTTGCAAGGAAAGCACTTTACTAACCGAGCCATCTTCCCAGCCCAGTTTTCCGATTAAAGAACACATCTTTGTTAGTTGTACTTTGTGAGAAAATTCAGTTAAAATTGAAAACTTTATACTGATAAAATATTAGAAGACCAACTTTCACAAACTTTACAACTTAAAGCTCAACACCAAATAGAAAAGAAATCGAATGCTCTGATTTACTGCAAATAATAAAAATAGTATTCCAAGATGTCCTT
Source organism: Eospalax fontanierii (assembly GCA_035773235.1). Lineage (NCBI taxonomy): Eukaryota > Metazoa > Chordata > Mammalia > Rodentia > Spalacidae > Eospalax > Eospalax fontanierii. Next base: position 39,787,728 of record CM069548.1, on the reverse strand, counting down.
GATTTTGGACACATTTTTTGCTAAATGATGATAAGGACATGTACATTAAAGTTTACCTTATTCATTTTTAGCAGACCATTACAGCGTAAGTAAACTGAGAACACTGATTATCCATCAACATTTTCCAGTTTTAGAACAATGTCTTCATCCTACATAAAAATGTCATCCCATTTAAACAACAATGATTCATTTCCCCTCACCGGTCCTTAGTCATCCCTAGCATACTTAAGGCTTCTTTAAGGTTGTCTATTCTAGAAATCTCAAATGAGTGAACTACTATCACCCTTACTGGAGTGTTCCCAAGTGCGGTTGTTTGTTTTGTAATGTCTCCCTAAGGCCCATGTAAAAAGTATTTGATCCTTAGCCCATAGAGCTATTAGCTATTAAGAGGTAGGACACAGCAGGAGGAAGTTATGTCATTGTGGATGTAACCTAGCAGGAAATACTGGACCTCTGGCCTCTTCCTCTCACTCCCACTTTTTCCTTTCCCAGAAACCATGAGGTAAGCAGCTTCCTCTGACACACACTTACATGATGACACACTCTCTTGATAATACCTAAAAGAAATCAGCTACACTCCTATAGATAGAACTCTCCCAAGCTGTAAACCAAAATAGACCTTTCGTCTTTAAAACTGATTTTCTCAGGCACTTACTTGTTGTATTGATAGAAAGTTGACTAACATATCAGGGGTCATTCGTGATGAAGCATGGTTCAGAATTTTATGTTTTTTAGTAGTTGAATAATATTCTATCTGCATGTAGAGTTTCATTTTTTATGTCAGGCATAGAAATCAGGGCCTCGTGCATGTAAGTACTCTAGATTGAACTACATCCTCCAAGACCTCGAAAATATATAAATAATATATTTTATTTATTCATTCTTTGTTGGTAGGCATTTTAGTTATTAACCTATATTTTAAGCAAAACAAAATTCGCCAGAATGGTATAATCATTCACACTTATAGTACTTTTAGCAATTTCTATTTTCGTTTTGTATTTTGATTTTTTTATTAAATCATTGTGTGTTTCATACAGAACATCTCAATCAGTCTTAATCATCTTTATACCCCTTTCCCCACTGGCACCCACATGCTCCCCCCCAACAGGAATCCATACATTCTTTCATCTGTGTTAAGGTCTATTGTGTCAAGTTAGTGTCCCCAAGTGACCTCGGTGCAGGTTCATCCACTGAGGTCTAGTCAGCCTACCCTGAGTCCCTGGCTTTAGGAAGACTAGCTCATCCTCACACAACAGGAATCAGTTCCCAATATTTCTTAAGGAAAGTTTGACATCTGCTGCGCATTTCGCCAGTTCCATGCTGGGTTTTCGTCTGCTTCAGTTTGCATGGATCTTCGCCGAAACGATTGCTGACATTTTTGTTTTTGAAGGGGACCAACGAGACAGTAAAATCACTTTGTAGTTCATTGCACCAGCGAGATGATGGATAGCTCGCTTTGCTGTTGGGTCACTTACTAGAAATGTGAAAAGCCTGCAGGTCCTCACTTTTCCTCTTCCATATTCCCACTTTTCACGGTGGATATCCTGAGTCCTGTTTTTAACCATCTCTTCAGCAAATACTCCCACGAAAGCTGAACAGCAGACAGAACTAATATCTTGGGCTTTTTAAACTTTGGTTTTGTAAGAGTCATTCTTTTATTCAAATTCCTTTCAATCGCATGGAGTCTCGAATCACTTATGGCTTTAATAAAAATGAAAAATGAGGATTTCTATGCACTAGGTAATTACAGTTGCATTATCTCTGATTACTGATCATAAGAAAATGAAATTTTATATATACTTCAATGCAAATTAAGAAAATAGAACTTTAACTCAACTAAAGAAAGATATCTTCATCTCCTTTAGAATATATATGGAAGCTAAAAAGCTTTATTTTTCACTTGTGTCCTCTACCCAAAAGAGGAGATTCCCCAAGCCCACTTCTTCCCCTCTCCTGCGTGCATATGCTTGAGAACAGACTGGGGAAGAAAGCCAATCTTGGGCATGCAATAGTAAGATTTCCCTCATTGAATATTGTACAAAGTCACAGGCACTATAGAAATATATATATATATATATATATATATATGTGTGTGTGTGTGTGTGTGTGTATTCTTTATGTATGCACACATATTTATTTTAAAATCAAATATACTCTTTGATTTATAGTCCAAAATCTTTAAATTGGATCTAAATTTACATATCACTTTATAGACTTTCCCTTTTTAATATGTAGGACACTAACACAAATGAAGGATTTTAATCAATCATTGGGAATTGTCATGGTCCAGTCACTTCTGAGGAAATGATTTAGCAATTACTTCAGTCAAGGTGCATGACAATGATCAGTGACCTCATTTTATTCAAATTGGGCAGTTATAGAGAATGCTGAAATGAAAAAAAATGTTGAATTATTCAAAGCCAGTGCGTAGCTTCTATGGGGTAAATGAGACAGGTTTCCAAACAGCTCACACAGCTTCAGAGCAATGGTTATGGAAATGCATGCAATCCGTATGGAACATAGTATCTTGTTCAATTGCCACTGCTATCACAGGAGGCCTCTGATAAACAGTGTTAACTGCCATAGAGTCTAGATAGGACTGCAAGGTGTGCCATCCCCTTAGCCTCATCCTTACTGATTGTTAAAGATACTAATAACCTCTTTAAGGATATATATATATATATATATATATATATATATATACTCATATATGCACACAATTATCTCTCTGTACCTTTCAGTTCCAAATTTGTGAGTTCAATAATCATGTAAAATATTCAGAGGCTATAGTTTATAGGCAAACACTATGCTGTTTTTTTACAAGATTTGAGCATCCACAGATTACCAGATCACTGAGAAATAAGCAATTCATATGTTTTAACTTGTGCCATTCAGAGATGCATAATAAAGTCTCATGATATGGGATGAGAACTATTACTTTGTCTGGCATATCCACATTCTTATACAATGCCTGCCCTGGTTTGTTTTCTATTGTTGTGTTAAAACACTGACCAAAACCAACTTGCAGAGTCCTTCATCAAGGTAAGCCAGGACAGGAGTTTAAGCAGGGACCTGGAGGCAGGAGCTTAAGGACATACCATGGAAAAACAGTGCTTACTAACTTGCTCCTCTGACAGTGCTCAGCCTTTTCTTGATACAAATCAGGACCATCTGCCCAGGGGTGGTACCTCTCAGTGGTCTAGGTCCTCCACATCACACAGTAATCAAAAAAATGCCTCACAGCTAGAGCTGTGGTTCTCGCCTGTGAACCTGGCACTGTGGTGCTCTCCATGAGCCTAGAGCTGTGGTTTCCTTCCTTGTGAACTAGAGTCATGACCCCTCCTGTGAAGCAGAGTTGTGTTTCCCTTCTATGCACCTGGGGCTGTGGTCTCCTCCTGTGAGCCTGGAGCTCCCCAACTGCAAGCCATGCTTCCACATTTCTCTGGTGGTGTGCTGATGGTGGAGAAGATTGGAAGTGTGAACATTCCCACATGTTGGACAGCAGTTTCAGCCTTTTTTGAGCACTGTATTCCCCACAACTCCCTCCCCCAAGGTTCCAGGTTGTGCACAGTAGTGGCTTTGCCTCTGTGTTGGGCTCATCCTGAGAACAGGACTGGTTTCTGTCATTTGCAGATTCTAGTCTTAGGAGGACTGGCCATCCTCTGTGCCAGCTGCGGTCTTGGCTCCACTCATGGTCCTGGACATCCACGATCTTACCCATTCCCAGGCACCAAGAGGTTTCCATCATCTTTCTATTATTCTTCTAGCCCCAGTGCACATGCCCCTGTGCCCTACAGAAAACATAAAACACCAGATTGAACTTCTAGAATGTAAAATCACAGTCAGGGAAGTTAAAAATTTTAAAGTACCTTAGTAACTAAATTGATATGACTCTCAAACTAAAAATATTTTTGGAATGCAAATTCACAATTCTTTATGTCTCCTGTAATTTTTTGAGTATTACTGACAAAACCACACTACTGAACTTCAACAATACTTTCACCTCGCACATAGCAGTCATGTTGCTCATCAATTCTATTGTTATGATGTGAATGAATGATCTGAATAAATGGTCTCAGGGTATAGGAATAGAAATGCTTGTAGCTTTATAAAATATATGGTTATCATTCTATTCTTATCAGTTACTATTATTTTCTCAGTATTAAATGTTGTCATGGCTGTTTTTTAAACCTTGGATTCTCTGAACAGAATGACACTGAAATCCTGTGTCAGCATGGATCCAGTTACTGGATTTACCGGTAGGTATTTGATGTACGTGGGTGGCAATGAGATTTTGACAACTATTGTTGCTTAAAGAACAAAGCTGCTTCTGCGCATTCCGTTTGAGATACCTAATGAAGCCTAGAGCAGATGGATGAACATGTCGTCCACCAGCACAGGAATGATGTCCCTCTCCCAGCTCCTTCCTATGGCAGGCTAAAAAAGCACTGAAATTATGAAGTTCTTTTTCTTACTTTTCTTTTGAATAAAAAAATAATTATCATTGAATAGAGCTTAACATAAACAATTTCTTCTACAAAAACATGTAACATTAGTCAATGTCCCAACATTAATAAACTCTTGATTAATATGAAAATGAAGAAAAATAGGAAAAATTGTCTAGATTTGAAAGAACAGTGCTTTATCTAAAATTGGAATTAAATGATGTGAGGAGATAACTAAAGAAATTAAAAAGCATGCTTTCTGTTTAATCCATCACTTTTTGATAGTTTTATTCAAATATAGCTGGCATAGTTTCACAATTGGTTTCTAATAGATGGTTTCTGATTCTATTAAAGTTCTTTTTTATTTCTTATTTTTATTTTATGTGCCTTCATTTGGAAGGTGCACGTGTGTCATGAAAAGTCTGCAAAGGTCAGAAGAGGGCATCGGGTACCCTGGATTTGAAGTTACAGATGGTCATTAGCTGCCATGTGGGTGCTGGGACCCAAACCCAGGTCCTTCACAAGAGTGGCCTGTGCTCTTAACCACTGAGCCATCTCTCCATCTCCCTGTTAAATTTCTGATAGAAGAGCATAGTGGATGTACTGACACCACTCACACCTTTACAGAAAAGCTGCCCAGTGGACTTTTGCTGTACTTTCAAACCTGAATATCCCCCAAAGGCCAATCAATGGAATGTGGTCTCTGTGTGCTATCCAGAGGCAGTAGAACATTTACAGCAGGGCTCTATGAAAACACGTATTCAGTTAGATACATGGAAATCCTCTCTTCAAAATCTTTTGAGATACATATTTTGTTATTGTTAATTATTTTGCAATTTTGTGCTATCAGAACACCAGAACTGATTTGATAAATCAAACAATACAATTGTACAGATTGACAGACCTCTTCCCATCCTGCCTTTCCCCTACTTGCACCACTCTGGAGCCCACTAATCTACTCTTGAGTTCAATGAGATCAAAATTTTGAGAGCTACCTAATTCCTAAGCTCCCGCGGTGACGTCTTTCTGTGAGTGGCTTACTTAATTCAATATACTGTCTTCCATGTCCATCCAGGTTCTTGAAAACCACAGGATTCTGTCCTTTTTATTGCTGAGTAGTATTTCACTGTGTATGTGTGCCACATTGTCTCTCTATACATCGTTTATTGTACACATCGTTTCTTTACAATTAGGTACTACTGGGACTGACGCAGCAGTGAACGTCGGGGGGTGGTGCAGCCATCTCGTCAACATACTGATTCCACTTGCTTCGAATCTATACCCAGTAATTGCCTCTCTGAGGCATACGGGACTTCCATTCTTAACTTTCTGAGAAACCTCTATACTGTTTTCAGGAATATCTGTCAGAAAGTATGTTCCCACCAACAACATCACTAGCACTGGTTACCTTTAGCTTTTTGGGAGTGGTAGTATTTCTTATTAGATGAAGCTGTTAACTGATTTTCATTTTCACTTGCTAATACTACTTCTAAAAATTCAAAATGTTTAATAATACTCTAAAGATACTTATTTTTTAAGAGTATTTCCAAAGCTTAGTGCTGGAGAGATGGCTCAACGGTTAAGAGCACTGGCTGCTCTTACAGAAGACCTAGGTTTGATTCACAGCACCCACATGACAGCTAACAACTGCCTGTAATTCCAGTTCTAGGGGATCTGATGCCTTCTTATGATCTTCGTGGGCACTGCAAGATATGAGCACAGTTACATACATGCAGGCAATATACTCATACACATACAAAAATAATAATAAATAAAATATTTTAAGAATATTTCCCAAGCTAATTTTTAATCAAATATATACACTTCATAATTCCTTATGATTAGAGACTGTGATGGTCTCTCTATTTTCATATTTAAGACAAAAATATTTCATTATTTTCTGCTATTTTAACTAAAAATCTCAGAAAAAGTTAAAAGGAACAGTTGATATTGACAACAGAATTTCACAGCCTGGAACTAATTAACTTGTGATACACATTTCTACTTTTGAGTTATTACTTGATGAAACAACATATAAATTTATAACATTTCAAAGAATTAGAATTAATTTTAATGATTTATAGCAAAATGGGGCACTCCAGTGGACATTAATTACATATTTAAAAATAGCAATAGCAATTTGAATGTTCTAGCCATAAAGAAATGATATATCCTAATAACTCTAGACATTAAAGATTGTACATAAACACTGAAATATCATAATATACAGCCAAAATATATTCAACCACTGTGTGTCATTTAGAAAGAAGGACTATCTTTTTGAAATACAGGGGAAAATTCTGAGTAAACCAGAACTCTCTAGGTAGACCAGGCTTGTCTTGAACTCACAGAGATCTGTCTGCCTCTGCCTCCCAGGTGCTGGGATTAAAGATGTTCACCACTGCCTAGCAGAATCTTGAATATTTTGAAAGTCTTCTTTGCTGAGTTCTAAGGATTTCAAGGCAGTTGTGTGTCAAAATACGATGTGGCATAAAGACAGTAACAAGAGCGAAAACCACTGCTATCTAGGTCACAATTACTTCTGTTCACCTCTCTATACAGAGATGAGTCCAATAAAATATTCGCATTTGTAGCTCTAATATTCAGCTGTGAAGCCTCTAGGCATGTGTTTAATAAGTATGTTAGACTTGGATGGAGCAGTGATATTTTTTAAATACCACAGGTATGCCTCATCCATCCATCCATTCACTTAAATACTCATTAAACATTTATATATGCTACACTCTATTCTAGCCACTGATGTGCAATCAACAATAGAAACAAAACCACCTGGTCTTCCGGAATTCACTTTGGAGGAGAAAGAAATAAGAAGTAATCAAACTTAAAGAAATAAAGTACTTGGTACAGTTAATCCGTGTTGTGGAGACACACAGAAGGGAAGTGGAACAGAAAGTTTAAATAATGTAAACACAGATTGCACAGCACGGAGGGTTATACTTCAATAGAAATGAGATACAGGTCAGTGAGAGTCTGTCTAGGCGAAGCTTTACACAGTTGGACGTGCTGGAGTGATGCCCTACCTCCAAGTGGACACTAGTTATTTTAAGGGTTAAGTAGGAGGTTCATACAATTGGAATTCAATAAACAAGAAGCAAAGCTGCAAAAGACGACATCCGACGTTGTACATAGAAACAGTAAGGGCTTTGGGCTTTGTTCTGGATAAGAAAAAAAGGCTCTGAAAGGATTTGAGCAGAAAAATAGCAGAATAAACATTTTCTCAGGACCCTCCTATGCCTACAATGAGAAAAGCAAGGTCACTAAAGACCATGGAGCATAGTCTTCAAGAAAAGGATGGGTGGTTGAGATAAGGAACTGACCATGACAGACGTTCTCAGTGCTCCTGGATTTGCTGCTGAAGTAGATATGCTAAGTGAACAAGTCAAATTGATTGTTTCCCCTGAGCCATTTTCTGAGCATAGAGGCTAACAGTTTTAGTAGGAATTTAGCTTAGAACATGTGTTTGGGTGTCTAATAAATGGAGCCATCAGTCTTGCCTGACAATATACATTTAAGAGTCACTAGATTAAAACTCAAAGAATGAGCTGACATAGAAAGAGCAGGCCACAAGCCAAGGTACATGGACACGGCTGACAGGAGAGGAGAAGTCAGTCAGCCTCACTGGTTTTGGTTGCTTTTCTGATTACTGTGACCAGACACAGGATGTAAACAACCTTCAGGGAGGACTTGTTTGCAGCTTTCTGTAAGGATAATCCCTCTGGATGAGAAAGAGCAATGAAAATCTTAGGTCCATGATTTGAGAATGATCGAGGAAGACTACAAATATAAATTTTTGAAAAGCCAAATTTATTTAAATTGTATCATTACCCCTGGCACCATGATCACCATTCTCTATCACCACCACCACCATCACCACAGCCACCAGGGTCATCATATAAAAATAACATTACATCTAGAAAGAAAACAATCTTTCAAATAAATATTCCAGCACTTGTATGTTTTCAATCATACATGTTAATGCCGTTTATTAATTTAGAAAAGCAAGCAAGTGTATAAAATAGTTGGAAAACATGCATAAATCCATATGCAGAATGTAAGACTGTCTCTATCAGTGAAAAAGGCCTGTTTTCTGTTTAAACATCTGTAAAGCATTTAGTAACTGTTTATACATTCAATTGATAATAAAAATTAGTTCAGATTTTAGAGCAAATCATACTTTTCCCACCAGAGTAACCTCACACTCCAGCTCCTGATCAGCTAAAACAATCATCAGTTTCTTGAGCAAACTGGATGCATATATGTATATGAACTTATTTACATATATATGTTAATCAAGTTTCTCTAGAGGAACAGAACAAATAAAATACCTAAATATATATTTAAAATATATATTAAACTGGCTTACATGGTAGAGACTTGGAGTAGTCTAGCAATTGCCAACTGCATACAGGGAGGTGGAGAAATTGGTAGCTACTGAGTCCATGAAGCTGGACCCCTCAACCATCCAGTACTCAATGCCTGTAAGCTCTGTGGGCAGTCACGGGTATGTAGTAGGTATTGGAATGCCAAAGAATCAGATGTCTGAAGTCAGTGGAGGATGGAAGCGATGTTCACTCACAGAAGTGAGATATGATGGCCACAAGGCACACATCTGCTGAGGAGGCAGCGAGGCACACATGCACTGATGCAGTCAGCCAGGCACTCACACTGCCTTTTCCTTAACTTCTTTTTATCTAGGCAGACAGTGGGAAGGGACCAATCACATGGAGGATAGGTTTTCCTTTCATTTAATCATCTCTACAGATCCCTCACAAACATCTATGTGATTCCAAATCCACTGACAGTAGCACTCATTCTAATATATTTTTGTCTTAACTTCTAAAGGCCTGGCTTGATACCTTTTTTAAACAGGTCAGTGGCCTATAGCTATCTAACACCAGTCCAAGGCTAGACTTGACCAGTAAAACTCTTCAGGCATTAAGATGCTTTTATAGAAAACAATCTTTTAATTGCTTCTCTTGACACAGATTTAGTTAGGATTTTGAATTCTTCTTGGGTCAGTTTTAGTAACTTGAGACCTTCCAGTGATTTCTCTGAGCTCTGCTCCTCCATCAGAGTTTCCAGTAACCGCTTCTGGTAGTAAGAATTTCTCCTATTTCAGGACATTTCTCTCAAATCTCATGGTTTCCTTGTAGACATCAGCAATGTCTCTTGGTGCAGATAAATGTTGACATGCTCACCAAGGTGTCAAGGCCCATAGCCTTTATTTGCACCATTCATCTCAACTCAAGAGAAATAAAACTGATTTAACTTGTCACTTTACTATAAGAAACTTGAGAAACACAGCATATAAAGTGTTCTCTGTGAATACACAGAGAAAAGCAAAGGAAGCAAGAGGGACTTATGAAAATGTTGCTGCAGAATTCTTTCCTCTCCTGGAAAAATACATTTGCAAAGTATACACAGTTTGTATTTCTCCAAAGGATAATTGGTTCTGCAGAAAATGAAAGAAAAATTACATATGTGAAAAGCAGCAAGATAAAAAGTACTCAAAGATCCTCTCGGGAAATTTCCAGAGCTCTCGGATTTCAAGAACTAAGATCTACTTATTTATTTTAAAGGCCTTAAAATCTTCACTAACAGACGAAAATAACAAGCAGAGTGAACTGTCAGTAACAATATTTCAAAGTATTAAGGGAGTAAAACGAAGAATAAGTCACCATGCCTAGTTAACTGGCCTGGAATCCAGCTGCCACAATGAAGAAAATGTCAAATCACTTCATGCCAAAGAGCAAAAGGAGGAAACATTGTATGAGATTAGTGGTAGAGGTCAAGGACACGCGTAACAAATTATGTCAGGTGTAGACAGGCCTGTCATGAAAATGCATATATAACCACACAGGATTGATTGCTGACTTGATCACTATTGGTTTTAGAAATAATTAGAAGTGTAACTTAGATGTCTAAGAACTAGATATGCAGAAGCATATGTAAAAAATCAATTTATTGGAAATTATTTTTCTGTATATTTACTCCATGATCATTCAGAGATATGTCTGGTTCCTGTCATTTTATATTTCTGTTTCTTGACCATTATCTTGTATGATGCTATAACACAGCCCCTCCCTTGGGCCACACTACAATAGGAATAGAAGGCTGACTTGACAGTGGGGCTCTGCAGGACCTGGACTCTGACCTCCCTAATTCCATTTTGTTTCTGTCTCCATCCTGGTTCCTCTTATTTCTTTCATTCTGAGCTCTTCCAAGTCTCCCCTCGCACTGAGGACTAAATGAGGAATGGCCCTGGTAGTCTCATGAATATAAACACTTGGTCCCCAGTTAGTGGCACTGTTTAGGAAGGTTATGGGGCATTTAGCAGCCTTGCTGGAGGAAGTCCATCACTGGGGCTAGACACTGAGGATTTGGAGTCTCACCCACTTCCTGCTCTCTCTGCTTGTTGTATGGTGGAGATGTGATCCCTCAGGTTCCTTCTCCTGATGCCATGCCTTCCCTGACATTGTGCTGTCTAACCATGAGTCAAATAACTCTTCCTTAATTTGCTTTTGGTTATAGCATTTTATCACAGCAACAGAAAAGTAAATAATATACGTTGGCTCCCAGGAATACCAGGTTTTATTGATGAACATCTTAAGACAAATGATAAAAACTAAGTAATAAAGACCTTGGCATCCACTCTACATGGCAGATCCTGTAATAATGGGCTAAGGTCACAATGAATCAGACCATGATCAGGCCAAGATGGCCTCGACTACTGCCATGCAAAGCCCAGACCCTGACATTGTCTCCCTTACATAGTTGTACTAATCTATACTTTATAAGTTAAAACCAGAGCTTGATCTGGGGATTGAAAACACTGATCTTTTACTTGGGAATCCAAGCCTAAGAAGGAAACACAAGGTACAAATAGAAAAATGGAGAGAATGATGTAATGTCTAACCTCAATGAGTCTGGTTCTACATTCAGCAGCAAGAGTCAGATGGAAGATGAGTTCACTCAATACAGGCTCTTGGGGGAAAAAATTCAAGGAGGAAGTATTAAGTTTAATTCACCAAAGAGACAACAGGGAGACTTACCTACCTGGCTGTCCCCCATCTTCAGCTTCTCTTTGTCACTGTTGCAACCAATTGCACAACTACATTTCCTCTGGACTTTACTTACCTGCTTTTATCTATCTCTGGAAAGTGTGCAACACTTAGTTAAGGCCAACACAGGGGAGAGAAAAGATCTGAATTGCCATCTGCTTTAGACTTCTATTCAAATAGATTCTTATATGTCGAATTTTACATTATCTAAAATTAAGGTATAATAGATATTGATTATATTTCTATTAAATGTACACATTAAATATAATCATTCATTAAATATAAACACTTAATACATGTTTAAAGTATGGACTTGTGTTCTCAAATGTATTTTGAAACCCTGCCACTAAAGGTTATGTGAGGATGTACAGAGAAGGAAAGATAAGCAGAAACCAAACCCACTGACACTTTGATTTGAACTTCTGACCTCTAGAAGTATAAGAAATGAGTTTCTGTTGTCTCAACTATTCATGATGTAATATTTTGTTCCGAATGATCTAGTAAAATAGCACACTGTATAATTGCTATTATCTTCTGTTTCTATTAATATTCAGGAACTTTTTTCAGTAATAGATACTATTTTGTTAAGCTTAATAAACTTCATACTTCATTGACTCTATTCTCCATGATATTCAGAGACCTAAAGATTAAGGACTTAATCTTAAAATAAATGGTAAATATATAAATTTACTTCTGTTAGTATCTTTGTGTTTTGTTTTGCTTATAGACTAGCATTTGATGGAATGTTAAGGCCTTTGGGATAAGGCCTGGACTCTAATCAGGAGGTTATATTAAAATACCATATGCTCATTGCTTGCAAGTAGCAGAGATGCATTGGTCTTGCTTCAGAAGGCTGAGAAATCTGAGATCAAAGTACTAACTGACTTGGTGTCCTTTGCAGTCCCGGTTCGCAGATGGAGGCTTCTGTCCTCACATGGTGGACACAGTGAACAAGCTCCCTCAGAAATCTTACATGGACACTAATTCCACTGAAGGCTTTATATTTGTGATCTGGTCTCCACAAACTAATGCTATCATGTGGCAGATTTTATTTTAGTCTTCGAATTTCACGGGAATACAAACCTTAAGATCACAGCAGAAATGCTTCCTGGCATGAGGACAAATACTGTAATTGTAGTTCAGAGCTGAACTAGCTCTTATAGAATACCAAAAACGTTAGCCATAGATGAAAGAACAGAAGTTTTACCTCTAAATACTATTTTCATGATTTTTATTAAGAATAAATTGCGTTAATATTTAAAGATGGAAGCCAGGCATGGTAGCACATGCCTTTAATCCCAGCACTCAGAAGGCAGAGACAGGTAAATCCCTCTGTGAGACGGAGGCCAGCCTAGTCTACATAGCGAGTTCTAGGCCACCTGGGGCTATAGAGAAACCCTGTCTAAAAAAATAATTAAGTATTAAAAATGATACATATAACTACAGTTCACTAAATGGATGATTTCATTTAGGGGTTCGGTTTGCCACATCTGGAATACAGGTCCAGATTGAATCATTCATGGAAATGGTGTTAGTGTATATTCAGTTTCTTCACTGATGTCATTCAGATTTCATTGGTTATGAGTATTATTTTCATCCTATTTGTTGAATTTACACTGTTTCTTAATAGTGGTTGACCACAATTTAATTTGTATTTTATTGCTACTAAAGCAAATGTGTGTTTACCATATGTATTGCTTCTTGTGGGAAATATATTTCATCCACTTATCTTTGGAAACATGAATTGCCTATAAATTTCAGTCATGTAAATAGTATAGATTAAATTCATTTACTTAAATGCGTGACATAACATTGGCCAAATGCTATTTTTATTTTAAATGGTTATCTACTACTTGTCATTTTAATGTTTATAAATAAACGTTATTAGCATATATTAAGTATATGTAATTTTTAAAATTCCATTATGACATTTTAAAATATATGTGTAATATAATTTGAACATGTTTATTCCCTATTATGCTTTCTATTATGCCCCCACTCTCACTTGTCACCTGCTTCTTCCAACTAATGCATTTCCCAAATTCATGTCTTTTCTTTTTGCTAGTTTTTGTTAACCCACTGAGTTTAGTTATGGTTGCTTACACGGTTTTAGCAGGAGCATATGCAACTTACTAGTGCCTAAAGACTTCAGAAGTGTCTCTGAATTTTCTTCAGAAAATGTCTCTCCAACAACCATTAGCTGCCTACAAATTCTGGGGGAGGGGTGAGGCATGGTGAGTCCCTCCTTTTGCCATGATGGAGCATTTATGGGCCCAATTATGTACATTTGTACTAATACTGAAAATTTATGAGGATTTTATGTTTTTATTTATTTATTCTATTATTTTTATTTTAAAAGTGTGAATGTATTGCCTGCTTGTTTGTGAGTGCACCCTTGACATGCAATGCTTGTGGAGATGAGATGAGGGTGTGGATCTCCTGGAAATGGAGTTGCAGATGGTTCTTAGCTGCTATGTAGGTTCTGGGACTTGAACCTAGGTCCTCTGCAAGAGCAATCAGTGCTTTAACCACTGATCCATCTCTTCAGACCCAATTTTATGTTTTATTAAGATAATTGTATTTATGATCTACAAATTTTGTCCAGCTTTTGACTTAGAAAGTAGCTTAGCAAAGTCAAGGACTGTAAAATTAAACTTTTTTAATTATCATGTTATAAACAGCAATTTAAAAGTGACTTTTAATACATATACCATAATACATCTACCATCCTGTGTATTTGAGCTACAAATGTGTGGAGTTGTGTTTCTCATCTTTATATATAATGTATAAGTTTGCGCAGTTAAAGATATGTATGATTAACACATATATAATGACTAGTAAATGCTGTATTTTATTCAATATCCACCACATCTGGACTGTGAAATGCCAGTGAAATTCTGTTGATTTTTCTGCTAATTTTAATCAGTACCATTCAGATGAAAAATCTACTGTCTAGGTTATCCTGCTATGTGACACCTTTGTCTCTATTTACTTGCTTTGGCAAAATAAATATTTTGATATTGTATGTATGCAACACTCTTGTAGATCAGAAAATGTGTCAGTTTGTGGCCTCTGGCACTGGCTTCCAGTCTGTAAGAGGAAGAAGTAAAATGTCTTAAGATTTGAAGTGCTAAAGGTTTTGAAACTGAGTGTTCATGAATTTGAGGACATCCTAGACTTCATAGTGAGACTGTGTGTCTCAAAGGCAATAACAAAAAGAGAGTTAATGGGTGAGGCATGTGAGCCCCCCACAATGTGGAATGACTTGATCTTGTGAGGGTCTTGTGCAGGCAATCAGAAAGTTGTTGGTTGCACACAACAGTTATATCACTATTTCTCTGAGGAGCTCATCTTGCCAGGCCTGTGCACATTAGAGCCCGCAGAGTTCACAGCTGGGTAAGATTAATGATTACTTTTCTGTTCTGTTAGAATGCATAGCACCTTCCAGCAATGTGGTGGCTTATGAGCAGAGATGAAACTCTGAAGTCAGAAGACAACCTGAATGGTTGGTTCTCCATTTCCACCACGTAAATCCCAGAGATTGAACTAGAGTTATCAGGTGAACTCCATAAAATATGTCAATAGCACCCTGGAACAGAGAGAAGAAAGAGTCAGCAATTATTAAGTAAGTCTAATCAAATATTAAGTCTGCGGAAGGGCAAATAAAAAAATTGAAAACTGGTGAATAGTGTCTGAGAGCACCTGAGGCTCCACCAAGTACAGTGTCATCCTCTTCAGGACAACACGGGAAGATGAAGAAGATGGAACATAAAATGTATTTGAGAGTTATAATGCCTACTAATGTTCTAAATTGTACAAAAATCATAAATTGTTCAAAAATGCAGCACAGCCTTAGAAGGGTAAATTCAAGGGACTCTTCCCTGAGACAAACGGAAATCAAACTGTTCAAAGCAGAAGACAAAGACAGAATGATGGAAGCAGCAAGACAGAAGGCTTGCGTAGCACACGTAAGTGAAGCTAGAGAAACCAACAGCTTGTTTTCCATCAGAAACCATAAAGAACAAAACCACACAGAATGACCCTGTTTAACCACTGAAATGACAGTGAAAATGTCCACCAGAAATTGTTAAATTGGGAAAAAAATCCTTCAGAAATGAAGGAGAAATTAAGATCTCTCAAAATGAGAAAAAAATGTAAAAGAAGAAAACACGGAGAGATATCTTCTCTTCAGGAAATACAAAAGGAAAATCTTCTGCCTCTAAGGGAAAGGTAACAGATGGAGATGCAAAGCTCTCTGAATAAAGAACTCGTGTAAATTTAACTACATAGACAAGTATAGTGGCCACTATCACTGTACGTTTTGTTTATGGCTTATATTTATATTGTACCTTTGATATAAAAGAAAAGCATAAAGCAGTAAGTATAGATATATTATGAAATGGATGAGTATATAGTTTGTGAGAAATATAATTTGTGAATAGCAGCATTATACAGGAGCAGCTATTTTTATAATATTGAAGTCATGTTGATTTCTATTTAAACCAGTGTACAAATTTAGCATGCTAATTATAATTGTTGTTATAATTACTAAGAAAGACAATTCAAATAGGCATAAAAGGAAATATAGGCACATGCAATTACACACACACAAACACATGCACACACTTACAACACCTAACTAGACAACCACCAGAATAATTAATTCATCACATGGAGGAAACAACAGAATAGATGATAAATAAAAGCCATAAGACATAAAAATAGCATAGTACAGATGTAAGGCTGTCATTGCCATTATTTACTTTTACTCTAAATGGGCTAAATACTCCAGTCAAAAGACTAAATTAGGATGCTTGTGAGGACACAAAATAGAATGTGATACAATGCTTTCCTCACAAGTGCATGTCTGGTTGAAAGACATGGATAGTTAGAAAATGAAAGGATAGAAAAGATAATCCTTTTAAATAGTCAAAAGACATATAACATGCCTACAATGATATCAGAAAAAGTATTATTTTTTATTACAGTAAACAAAAGATATTATGCATGGATAAAAGTGACTCAGATAGATAGGTAGATAGATACGATTATAGATAGATAGATAGATAGATAAATGATAGATGATAGCTAGATAGATAAGCCAAAAGTATACTTACATGATGGACAATAAAATATCAAATATATAAAGAAAATATGAACAGACTTAAAAATGGGGCATTAAAATTTCTACAATAACATCTAGAAACTTCAATATCCTACATTAACATCTTGGGACATCAGTATCCTGATTGTAATAACAGATAGAAACATCAATACTCTACTCCCGATAATGGATAGCATATCCAGACAGATTTATAAATAAATATAGGTCTTAATAATGCTATAAAACACTAAAGGAAACACTTCACTAAATGTTCAGAAAATAAATGTTCGTATCCAGTGAACATGGATCCTATTTTAGCCAGATAAACATCCTCAGAAAAAAATACGTTAGATTATATCAAAGACTTTTCTTCCACAGTGAGATGGCACTTCAAATGAGTAGCAGAAGGAAAATTACAACCCTTATACATGAATAGAAATTAAACCACACATTCCTAAATAATCAATGGCTCAAAGAAGAAACTCTAAGAAAGATTAGATAAGACAAAAAAATGAAAATAAGAACATAAACTAACAAAATTTATGAAAGCATGTTCTAAGGGAAATTTTTTAACTTAATTAAATTTATTAAGACTATGAACTATGGCATGAAGAAGTATTTTTAAAACAGAAAAATGTGTTTTAAAATTCAGATTTCCCTTTCAGCTAACAGTGGATACTGTTGAAATGACTTTTACAATATGGGTAGAATCTGAACTAATGTCTTTTAATTAATCTTGCATGTAAAAAAGCTACTGTTTATAATGTAAACAAGCTCACTAAGTCACGTGACCTTGTGACTCCAGCTTATCCCCTAATTCCCACAGGACTTGCTTTACCTTCACCCAAGATAGTGAATGAATGGAAGGGTGTTTGGTCACCATTATCAAACCACCGGGCAAGCTACTCTTATTAAAGGCAATGAGAAAGATTGAAAAGCTGCTTGATATTGGTCACATGAGATATTTTAGGCATAGGAATCTAAGGGTATGATTTTTTTTATGACATGGGAGTGGATCCTAGCTTCAACTTCCACAACTGACGCTGGAGATACTGTTTAAATAAAAAGTGTGAGTGAGCCTATATTAAGAGTACAGATCCCTGAGACATCTGCAGGAACCAGCGGTTCTCAGGGTTCAGGGTCCACACTTGACCTTTAAAACTAATGCTGACTCAGGCTGATTCTTTACTCAGAAATAATTGTAACGTGGTTTAGTAATGCCTCAGGTTTACACAAATGGCTAGGCCCATTTAAGGGCTTATTTTACATTAAAATGTATTATATCTTGAGATAATCATCAGAGAATTACATGAAAAACATTATATATGAACTCATCGGTAGGGGATTTAAGGTAGCAAAAAAATAATTTGAAAAATGAAGTATCTTAGTTTAATGACATGGATTTATACCTCAAGAAACAAACAAGAAAACTAAACTCAAATCTTCTAGGAGAGAAAATAATAGAATAGCCATAAATGAGAAAAAAGAAAAAGAAAATCAAAACAACACGTTAGTAAATCTTAGAGTAGACAAAGAAAAAAATGTCAGTAGCCATGAATAGTTGAGAATGGAAATGAAACTATATTACTATTGACCTTAGCAAAATATGAGGCAATGAACAAGTTATTGTATAACAAATTGATGATACAGTAAAATAAATACTGAGTAGTCCACAAAATACAAAAGTGAGAAACGAAAAGTGAGGAAATCTCAAGACACATTCAGTGAATAAATGTACATAATTAGAAATAATAATCGTAGCAAAGAAAAGTATAGTCCCTGACAGTTCACTAGTGAACTATAGAAAATACTGCATAATTAACTAAAATATTTCCAAAAGACTTCCGAACATAGAAATGGAGACATTTTCTAGCTCACTAGTGACCACTTTTACTCTGACATAATAGATACAAGGAAAATATCTACACTGACTATGAATACAGAAACAAAAATTTTCATTAGTAATGGTCACCCAAATTTCACATATACAAAGTGACTAAGTAGATTTATCCTCATTACAAAGTTGGTTGAATCTAAGAAAACTGGTTGATGAAATACACTGCATAAATAATTTAGGGGTAAAATAATCATGTGCTCTTTGGGGCTGGGGACATAGCTCAGCAGTTAAGAGCACTGGCTGCTCTAGCAGAGGACCCAAGCTCAGTTCCCAGCACCCACAGGATGGCTAACAACCATCTGTAACTTCAGTTCCAGGGGATCTGATGCCCTCTACTGACCTCTGCAGACAGTATGTGCCTTCAGCACACATTTACATACATGCAGACAATACACTCACATACATAAAACAAAAATAATAATGTTTTTAAAACCATGTGCTTATCTCAATTGCATTAGAAAGCAAGAATGGTTAATTATAGCAGTGATACTTAAAATTATCTCTCAGTGTTAGATAATTGGGCAAGAAAAGGTAATAGAATTATTCAAATCCAAAAATAACTGAAACAATTTCTACTCATACAGTATAATCCTAGACATAGAAAAATAACCACACAAAAATGTCTAAAGCTAATTTTTTTTTAAAAATTGAAGGGTGCAAATGAATATGCAAAATTAACTGTGATTCTGAACACTGAAAAAAGTACACAAAATTCATAGGTGAGCTTATTTGTACTCCCATCTAAAAGACATAAAACGTCTAAGGAGTCAGCTGAATCAAGGAAGAGAAAGAGTTGTCAGCTTAAAACTACAAAGCATTGCAGAAAAAAGGAAACTAAAGGTTCTAAATAAATGGAACATTCAGTTTTATAGACCAAAGAATTTATTTTTTAGATGACAAGGCATCCCAAGTAATCTGGATTCAGTTTAATCCCCACCAAAATTTCAATATCCTGTTTATAAAAGTAGGATAACCTAAGCCAGAAACACAATGTAATCTGCATCCAATTGATTTTAGACAAGGATTCCAAGACTATTAAAATGGGAAATAATCATCATCATCCAACAGATGGGACTAACATAAATGAGTATCCACAAACCAAAGAATGAAGCCGGCCATGTTAGGATTTGAATGTGAAATGTTCCACATAGGCTTACGTATTCAGCATTTGGTCTCCACATGGGGCTACTGATTTAGAAAGCTCTGGAACTTAAAATTTTTTCTTAATTTATTTTTATTTTATGTTTATGAGTATTTTCGTTTACAGATAAGGAAGTGTCATCTATTGCCGTCAGCAGCCAGAGAAGGGCATGGGAACCTCTGGAACTGGAGTTAGACAGTTGTTAGTGCTATATGGGTGCTGGGACCTCTACAAGAACAGCCAGTGCTCTTCACCATTGACCCATCTCTGCAGCCGCATGTGAAACTTTTAAGAGATATGGCCAGCTAAAACAAATCCTTCCCCTATGTTGTATCTTGTCAAGTATTTGTTTGCAGCAAAAGAAAAAGTAACTAATACAGACAATTGCTAATAAGAAGTGGAATTCATGCTTCAATTACACTAATGGGAAGAATTTAGGAAAGAACAGAGTTATGAGCTATAGAACCCGTGAAAGCTATAAGAAGAGTTTGACAAGTCATTTAGGAGGGAGTGTGGGAAATCAAAAGGCTGATTTGCAGACAATAAAGAACATGTTCATGAGGATTCAGAGAGGAATATGGATTCTATTGGAGTTTAGAATAGAAGCCATTTGTGTTACATTCTAAAAAGAAATATACGCATAGTCTATGTGCTCTGATCATTTGAATTGGGCTGTGGACTGAGCTGTTTGACAGGAAATTTCAAGACTGCATAACTTTCAGACTGTGGCATGATTACTGGCAACAAGTGAAGTGCAAATAAGGCTAAAGTCGCAGAAGGATGGGAGTAGACACAGTGGCCTTAGCTACTAAAGAGATAGGTAGCATTAAAGATTGTGCACTTTGTACTGAGAAAGCAGGAAAGATACTTTGGAGATAAGACCTCTCCTATTAGTCTCCAGCTCATAGAAATTGAAAATTTGTTTGAAAGGAGAGGTCTGAATTGAGACTGCTTCAGAAAGAATTCTTTGCTCAAAACGGCCACCTAGGGAAATGTTCTTCCAGGTTCAGGCTCGAAGACAAACAGAAGCCCCTGCAGATAAGAAGGGGACAGAGTATACCATGAGCTGCTATCAGAACTAAGAGCTGATTTTGCAGACTTGCAAGAAACATGAGTGAGACCAACACTGAGGTGTGTGGCAAAGTTCCAGAAAGCCACTGAGGTTGGAGTTCCTGAGAGGAAGCTCCAAGAGGTCATGGCTTGAACCTGTGAAGCTGAAGCCTAAATTGTAATGTAAAACCAAGGATATTGAAGGTGGCAGAAATATGGAGTATTTTCCAAGGACTGCTACACATATCTGGTGGAGCCAGCTCAAGAGAGGAGACCCTAGAGGACCTAGGAACTGTGCTGCAAGATTCAAGTCTACTCAAGCCTGGTGGAGTCCAGATGATGTCACCAAAACTCCAGATGCCAGAAACAAAGCTAGAGTTTGATGTTTGCCCTGCTGAATTTGCATCTTACCTTGGTCCAGTCTTTCTTTGCTATGCCCCTTTGGACTGCAAATATTTACTCTTGCCCCATTGTATGCTATATGAATGTCATTTATTTTTTATTTAAAAGAAGCTCAAAATTAAGAGATTGACATGAGTCTTGATGAGACTTTGATCTGGATCTTGAATAGTGTTATAACTGTAAGGATTTGGGAACATTTTGAAGGAATGTTATTATTGTACTATGAAATAGCCAGGAGACTATGGGGTTCAAAGGCAGAGTACTGTGGTTTGAGTATGAAATGTCCCTCACAATCATATATCTGAACACAGGGTACCTAACAGTGACGCTGTTTTGGAAATTGTGGATACTTTCAGGTGTGAAGCCTTTTTGGCAGAAGTAGGTTACTGAGGACTAATGGGCTGTAATGACCTTGGCTCTGGCCTAGTCTCTTTCCTTCTTCGCTAGCACAATGTGACCACCTTCAAGTTCCCACACTAAGGCAAGAGCCCCACCGTGTCCATCCCCCTGAATGGAACTATGAGTTAAAATAAGTATTTCTTCCCCAAAGTTGCTTCCTTTTAGGTATTTGGTCATATTGACACAAAAAATAACTAATACTAACCTCTATCATATGCTATATTCAAATATGTTCAAAATTTAATTCAGCACAGATCAATTATTTTATCATAAGAAGAAAACAAAATCTTTTAGAGGAAAACAGACCAGTGAATTTTCATGACAATGGATTTGCCAATGAATTTTTAGATATGAAAAGAGAATGAGCAACACAAGGAAAGATGAGTCAATGGGCCGCATCAGAATTAAAAGCTGTGATGTGTCCTGTTAGAAGACATTATCAAGACATAGGAGAAAAGCTAGAGAAAGAGAAAAGCACTGAAAGCTCATCTATCTGATAAAGGTATGTCTTGTACTCCAAAATATATAGATCACTTATAACTAAATGTGCAAAACACTAGTAGCTTGTTTCAAATGATGAACTGACTTAAATACATATCTTTCTTTTTTATTTTTTTGTTTTATCTGTCTGAGTGCATTGGCTACATGTGTTTAAGTACACTTGCGCCATCCAATGCCTGAGGAAGTCAGAAGAGGGTATTGGATCCTCTGGAACTGGAGATATGGATGGTTGTTAGCGACCATGTGGATGCTGCAAATTGAACCTGGGTCTTCCACAAGTGTAGCCAGTGTCCATAACCACTGAGCCATCTCTCCAGCTCCCTAAATGCACATCTTTCTAAGAAGTCATACAAATGACCTTTACACATATGAGAAGAGTCAACATCATTAGATACTTTAATACATCAAAGCTACTTTGAGAAACTATTCACAACCCCTAAATCAAACAGAAATCAACAACTCTTAGCAAAGATGCAGGTAAATTAAATCTTTCATATGTTGAAAATAAAATGCAAAATGTTTTGTTCTTTAACAGTATATATACATATATATATACATATATATATATATATAATAAAACAAGGATTCAAATCAATACTTAATGTCAATGTTCAAAGAGCACTATTCAAAACAGTCAAGGGACCAATGCAATTGCTATGCCAACAGACAGATTGTGATATGTAGAAATCTACAGTATTATTTTGGCATCTAGAGGAATAAAGAAATCATCATAATACAATATTGATGAACTGTGGAAATACTAAGAAAGGTCTGACACAATATGGGGAATGTTGTATGATTCCATTTATGAAATACCCACAGTAGACAGACAAATAGGGAGGGAACATAGATTGGAATTCCAAGAGTATGGAACAAAGAAGAATAAGGACTACTTAGTGAGTCATGGAATTTGGGGTGATGAAAGTACTTTGCAATTAGAGGTGATAGTTGTGCAGAATTCTGAATATACTAAATGCCATTAAAATGGTATTTTAATAGTGTTAAATATTAAGGAAATTCTGTCTCAAGAAAAGTCACAAGGCAAATAAGTTAATAAGACTAATAAGATGAATAATCAATGGACATAAAACCTCACATTCAACATTTCCATCTTAAAATTAGAGTAAATCAAGCCATTTTGGTCTTTTTTTGCCTAAGCTGATATTTCAAAGACATTCAATCACATAGGAGCTATTCCCCTGTGTTTGTGTGGTTTTAATGCAGATCAGTTTTTGAGGTTTCATTTTGTTTATTTTACACCAGAAAAAAATCTTACAAAAATTCATATATTTATTTAAGGAATTCTTATTTTGTCTCACCTTATCCTATCCCATGATAAATAATAATGGCTTAACTGAATAACATTATAAATAGAGAGGCAACATAAATTGCTTATGGCTTTTCTGCCAAATTGTTTCTTATGTTATTATTATTTCTAATATCAGCAGAGCCTTTCCTCAATTTTTTAAATGGGAGAAAAACCACAATAGCATTGCCTTTCTTTAAAGACTTTCACCAAGTATGTTTTTTATAATGATTTTAATATTACAAATATAATTGTTTCTTTTGATACTTTGGTAAGACAATAATGCCTATAAACATATTCTAATGTATTAAATTATTCAGATTTCACAGTTGTGATTATTTTTTGACAGATCCAAGGCTCTCTGTGAGCAAGGACACAGAATGGTTTGTTCTTGGAAGTTTGACCATTCTTCTTGCTGAGGGATCTCAAATACCCTTGACCCACATCAACTGAAACTCACAAAACAAATTTTGATAGTGCTCTGTTAAGGTTAATATCTTCTTCAGCAAAAGAAGAATTCTCGACACATTTATGAATGATTTTCCCATTTAGAAGTTGCTCTAGCCAACAGGTTATAAGATGTGAGGCAATTGAGAACTAAACATCTCCAGACTGCTATTCCTCATCCATGTACTTCTTGGCAACTCATTTTCTCTATTTATTAATGTTCTTCTCTTAAATTTAAATTATGCCCTATTCAAGTCTTTGGCACGGTCTCTCTCTCTATGAGAGAGAGAGAGAACTATATAAAGATACTTATATCTATAGATAGATAGATAGATATCCCTTCTGTAAGTCACCTGGTCTCTGTTTAGCAATTTTTCATTCCAAACCTGCTCTCCATCTCTGAAGCTTCACTCACACTGTTCCATTTCACTTCTCAGGTATCCCAGAGTTTTCTTCTTTGGGAACTTCCTTACCAATACAGTCATTAATCTTGCTTAAAAATATTTTTTAATTGAAGATGCTAAGCATATTAATGGGACAAAGTAGTGGGGTTTGCTCTTGGCATTGCTGTTTTGGTGCTGAGATTGAGCCAAGCCCCCCAAGCGTGGTAAGCAAGCACTCTACCACTGAGTGTATTCCCAGTCTCAAAGAAGGAAGTTTAAGTGAATAAAATAAATCTACTGAAGCATTTATAATTCTAATTCTATCATCCAGAGATGTCTATTGGGAGCAGGAGCAGGCAAACAGGACCCAGTGTCTCCACCCAGTCACTAAATGCTGATCACATTTGTGTTCCAATCAAGGACACATCATGGTAGAAAGTTTCCAAGGAGCAAAGGAAGGTGAAAAGAAAGGCCGCCTATGATCAAGCTATCCAGACTCAGGCAAAGCACATAGAGCAAGATAAGATGCCTGAGTGCTTCAGCTAGAAGCACGTAGGGCTGGATCTGTAAACTTTAAGAGGCTGTCTGTGCAGCTGTAAGGTGAGTCATGAAGAACTTACACCACAGTGTGAAAATATGATCTCCCATTCTACTGTGTGTTTATAACATCACTTAGTATATCCAACTTGAATCTACTCTCTCTCTCTCTCTCTCTCTCTCTCTCAGTCCTTGACTTGCAGGTAAACTCTTAGTCTCTCTGGTATTATAATTTGAATCTTAATAATATTTAGAGCCCCCCCATCTCTCCCTCCAGATTTCATACATTCTGTTTATATGCTAATGCCTACTGAGTCATTTGTGTTCCCAGGTGCCCCTTGGTATAAGTTTATCTATTGGAGCCTGTTCAGCTTCTCCAGCATCATTCCCTTAAAAACAACCAACTCTCCCTCAGTTAGCAGTGATCAGCTGCCAACAGTACCTGGACTAAGGTTGGAGTCTACTGACCATTTCCCCAGCTCTCTGATGGATTTTTGTCTGTTTTGAGTCTTGTGCATGCTGTTGCCATTGCTGTGAATTCATAGAGAAAGTTCCCAGAGGTCAGAAGACTCTGCTGCTTCTTTGTGATCAAGCACCACCCCAGGCTCTTACAATTTTTCTGTCCCCTTTTCCTCAATGGTCGTTGAGCCCTTTGTGGGTAAGGTTTACTATAAGAGCTATTTGAGGTGTACATTGCAGTACCAGAAGACTAAGAAATATATTGTCTTAAGGAAAATTGCACGTCTTAGTTAAGACCCTTTCTGCTGCCAATATAAGAAATAGACTTGTAGGAGAATGTATCATCTCATGTAACTCAACAGTATAGCGGAAGAACAGACCAGATGTGCTTGCTTTCTAGTTGCGCAAACTTGAGCCTCAGCTTGGCCTCTTCCATGTTTTAATTCATCTGCATCCTCCTGGTGGTAAACACTGCTGTATCGATCATGAGCAACTTTGTATTTACATAAATCACAAAGTCACCCTCTTCAAGAGTGCAAACAGAAGGCTACAAAGCCAAGTCTCATCTGGTCTAAGAGATTCTCTTTAGGTCACTGAGGAACCTGTGTGGCCTGGTGATCTGTCACTTCTACTTACTTTTATAGCTCAGAATGGAAGAAGGTTCGTCTCAGAGTAAAACTACACCACCTCTTTAGAAGGGAGAGCAAGTGGCCACCAGATATGGTGGCACACCTCTGTAACCCCAATAGTCAGAAGATGAGGCAGATGGACATCAAATTTAAAGCCAGCCTAAGCCACATAGTGAGAATCTCTTTCTCTCAAAAACAATGCATATGTATGTGAGAATGTATATAGAGTAAATCTGTGTGAGTCTAACAACAAATTCTCATTACATAATGCATGTGGTATTTGTTTATATTGATCCATCATATTGACGTAATTGTTTTCATTATGGCTGGAGGACTATATACAGATACACTATCAGAACAAAGAAAAAGAAAGGAAGGAAGGAAGGAAGGAAGGAAGGAAGGAAGGAAGGAAGGAAGGAAGGAAGGAAGAGAGCAGAGCAGTGTACTTGCTACTGTGAGGCTGTACCTAGTACCTGTGGAGAAATGGTGCTTGTTGCCATTTCCCGTCTTTACAGCTATTATCAGTATGCACAGTCCATTACTCCTGTAAGACTGCTGGCTGGTTCAGGGACTCATTTTCTATTCAGATTAAACTGGCAATTACTTCTGTCTCAAAGATAATTTTTATGAACATGTGGAATAAACAGCTCCAAAGACGAAACTATATTTATTCTAAGTTGTTGCTAATTAGAGACTTGCATGCCTAGATTGACCTGTAATAAAATGCTCTATGATTTATAATTATGTGTTCATTTAAAATCATTAAGAGGCAACATTTAAATCACTCAAATGAGCTAAGAAAGATTTATGGAAAATATATATTAAAATTTGTTACTTAAAGTAGTCTTTTAAAAAATTTTTATTGAATTTTTGTATTTCATACAGAACATCTTAATCAACTTTATACCCCCTTCCCCATTGGCACCTCCCGTAGCCCCCCACCCCTCTACTGGATTTCATACATTCTTTCATTTGTGTTAGGGGCTATCATGTCAAGTTAGTGTTCCCAGATGTCTCTCTGCCAGTTCGTCCAATGAGGTCTAGTCAGCCCATTTAGAGTCCCTCTCTTTAAGAAGATCAGCTCTTCCTCTCTCAGCAGTAATCAGCTGCCAATAGTTCTTTGATTAAGATTGGGGCCTGCTGTCCATTTCTACAGTTCTGTGCTGGGTTTGTCTGCTTGAGTTTACATGGGTCTTGTGCATGCAGTCATCATTGCTATAGGTTTATATGAGAAGGGTCCCAGGAGCCTGTAGGACTCTATTTACATGTGGTCATGTACCTTCTCCCTGGCTCTTACAAGCTTTCCATCTCCTCTCCTGAAAAGGTCCCTGAGCCCTGGGTGGGTGGAGTTTAATACAGGAGTCCTCTCTGAGGACTCTCTGCAGAATTTTATTTCTATGCTTTGGCCATTTGTGACCTTTTGCGTTCCTGAAACTCTGAAGCATGAAAGAGCTTCACTGACCAGCACTGAGAGATTCATTAGTGTTCTGTTTGCCCTCTGTTCTATGTTCTGTGAGCCTTTGCTGTTGCATTATAGATGTGCCACTTAGGCTTGGGCAATTCACAGACAAACTGTATGTATGACCAGTTGTGGAAATCAGTAATAATCTTCATCTGTTGCAAAAGAAGCTTTTGTGATTAGTGGTGACTAGTATACTTATCTGTAAACATAAGGATTCATATTTTGCCATAGTAAGAAATTGTATTTGTCTACAGATGTGACAGCCTTGGGACTTTCTCTAAGTTCTATTACCTCTCCAGCCATATGTATTTGACTGCATTTACAGTACCAACATGAGTTTCTTCCCACTGAGTAGACTTTACATCCAGTTAGGTAGCTGCTGATTAACCCCAAGATAAAAGTGCCTTTAATGTACAAATGCTTGCTGAGCCAGTCATTGTGGTTATTAGGCCTTAAAGCTGCTGTTGGACCATCGATTGATATTCTCCCTTAGTAGCTTTCATAATGCTCTCCAAAGCTATGAGAGAATTTATATTACATTTTATTGAAACAAAATGTGTCATATCTAAAACTAAAACAGGCATCTGACTTCTCCGGTTGGGCCCAGAAGGTAACAAAAAGCAGGAGGAAAGGTTTGCATTTCTGCCTTCATTTTGTGCCTTTCTCCTTTGCTTTGGCTGCTGGCACATAACTAAGTCTCCATCCTAAACTTGTAGTTACCTTGCATTGCTGGAAGAACAAAGACATAAGGTATAGAACACAGAGGAGCAAGAAAGTCATGAGGACCAGGCTGTACCCAGGTGCAAAAGTTATTATCTGAGAACCACCATGCCCCTTCAAGCAATAAGGAACTTGTTGGCTCACGGTGGCTAAGACAATGATCAATGAGAACACACCTAACTAGGATTGCCTAATTATGCTTACCTCTTGCCCTAGTTATTCCTCTATTTAATCTTAAAACTTATGACAATAACCCACATATGCATGTAGGTTCACTGAACCCTTTGCATTCTAAAATCTTGTGTTTTCATAATTAAGCTATTATGTATGTGTAAGAGCAGGCAGCTTTGTATGGGCAGTAAGAACACTGAACTTCATGACATACAATTATCTTAAATCTGAGGTGTGATGTGGCATGCAGCCTGGCATTGCTGTCACACCATGACATGCATGGTAAAGAGTGTGTGTGCGCATTACCTTCTCAGGCTCAGAACCAAAGATGCATTGAAATCATATGATGGAACCTGAGTGAGTGCTTCCAGAAACACACTGAGTTCATTATGCATTTGACTTTGAATTAATGCTTCCTCATTGTACATTCAGAAAGTTTGACTTCTTGACTCACTGTCCAACCCACAGTTTAAGAAGTTGGGCTTAGTCCAGTAACTGAGACTCTGGCTTAAAATTCTTCTGTCCGAAGGGAGAAGCAAGCTGAGGTGAAGTAGAAATTCATTTGTGTCACAGAGGCAGTGCACTGGATAAGATTTTCACTGAGAATGCTGAAATCTGTATCCTCAAGCTATGCTAACACCCTATTCTGAAAGTGCCTCCTATCAAGATGAGAAAGGGCTACTAAACAGTCACTCAGGTCCCAGGCAGTGGCCAACCCACAGCACTGCAGCATTCTCGTCTTTATTTCCATACAGAGAGGCAGACCACCCATTCTGCTCATCTAATAAAAATGAGAAGTCTGTCTAATCTTAGTCTTACCTAATCAAAAAAGTGGCTCTCTCTAGGCTATTTAGAAGCATTGCCAACTACAAACTTCACAGGGTGTCCAGTTCCCTAAAAGCACCGGTCAGTGACTGCTATAGGACTGGTGGCTCTCTATGAGTAAAGACAAGTTTAAAGGGGAAAGTGTCACCACAGAGATATCCTGCCACTTTAACTTGGTAGCACACATATGCACAGAGCAGCATGTAACTCACATAGCTTAGTGCTGTAAAAGGCAGAACTCGACAGCTGACCCCCAGTAAACCCTCTTCAGTGGCCAGCGTATCAGCACTAATGCTGTCATCCCATCCCAGTCTTCCCCAAATGCGGTCTTCAGTTGTGAAGTGGCCTCTTTGCTTCCCAGGGAACATACACTGTTGCTTCTTTTAAATACAGTTTGTGCTTGCTGGAGTCTGTGCTCATCCATAAATTCTTTCATCCATGACACCAGCAATCTGGACACCTAGATTTGGCTCCTACCCAGCCCGCCTTCCCTTGCAACAAAGACTCACGGATTCCTGATCTCTGTGTGGGATGCATAGACCACCAGTGGGTCCAACAACCCTTATTCCTAGTGACCATCCTTCACAGCTTAGACCGTCTCATCTTCAGTAACATCAGTATCCCCTAGAGCCGAGCCTCAGGGGGAAAAAAACCCCTGAGTTCAAGAACATCCATTTCTTCATGTATGTCTGCCTTGTGAATTATACTTTTAGGAAAGCTCCTCAAGGTCAGGATTGCTTTGGGGGTGGAAAGTTGAGGTGACCCTGGTTTGGAGATGGTGTATTTCAAAGATTCACTCAAGAAAGGATACCAATTGGGAAGGGACTCATAGAGAGTAAACTTTGGGAGCACTTGCAGTTAATATCAGCATAAGGTTACAGAGCCACCGGGTACTGAGTCCTTGCAGATCAGGCCATACCACCCCACATCTCCCTTTACTCGAGGTGCTACCACGGGGAGATAACCAGCCACCTGGTGAGACCCTACAGCCTTCTTCTTTCTTTATAGCTATCACAAGGTATAGTCCTGTACCTTACTCCTGCTGCCAAGGCATCGGAGGAGACTTAACTGTGGGCAAATAGCATAGGACATTTATTAACTAAACCTGCTGCATCTGTGGTTTGGGACTCATCTTTTCCCTCAGAAACTTTAAGTATGGACACTGCACTATGTCTGCTGGAACTGAAGGCTCTTTACTGAAAACAAAATTCATCTTTGCAATCGCCTCTCTAACAACCTCTCTTCCCCCTCACAATTTGATCTAAAAATCAGACAGTTCCATTGCCTCTGATCTGTATTTGTTTTCATGAATATTTAGATATTAGTATTAATTACTCAAAGCTGACTATAGCCTTTATGATATTCTATTACCAATTATTCTCATGCATCACTTACATATTTTTCTTTAAAAAATTCATATGTATGAGGTATTGCCTGTGTGTATGTAAGTGCATCCATGTCATTCAGTGTCCTCAGAGGCTAGAAGGGACATCAGATTCCCCTAGAACTGGAATTTCAGACTATTGTTTGCTGCCATCTGGGTGCTAGGAATCAAACCCTGGTATTCTGCAAAAGCAGCCAGTGTCCTAACCACTGAGCCACTCTCCAACCTCCACGTTTCCTTTTTTAATTGTCCTGTCTTTGCCCAAATTTTGCCTTTTTCAATAGTTTGACTCCCATCTCACATCTTCTAAGTATGCAGCATTCCCAACAGCTAACTGCACTCCATGATTATTTGATAAATGCTTACTCTGCTCATTATCCACAACACAAACATCTGTTATCTTGAGTTCTGCCTGGGTGAGACAACTGCATTTCTACTCCATCCTCATTTATTTATCTCTGAAGAGGATGCCTATAGGCCAGAAGTCTCTCTGCCTATGGCCTGGTGAAAACAAATTCGATATAGATGACTGCTAGAGTGACCCCCAGTCAACCTCTAACTTTATTACAATCCCATTTATAAGCAAAGTGACATACTCTTCAGTAAGATGAGCGCTGACAACTGTCAAGGTAAAAATTAGAAAGGAGCAAAAGAGACATGGCCTGGATTCCTGGACGACACCAGCTTCTCTTTTCTCTTTTTTCAAAGTAGCCTCCCCTCTTTGCTTCTTCTACGCTATATTAATAGTGTCTGTGCCACAAAGGGTTGAAAAATTAGAGCGATTACCTCCCACTCTTACCACCCTTTCCAGAGATTAGACGTTCCCTTCACTTCTCTTTTGGACCTCAGTCTTATAATTGGTACTACATATTCTAAGATGGAGAAAGGACCTAGTTTAGGGGCAAAAACTGGTAGCATTTAATCCTAATAATACAAAATTATAGGAGAAGGAAAATTAATTTCCCTTTCCCCTTCTAAGCTCTTCATTGGGAAGCTGTAATCCCAGATCGACAAGAGAAAAACAAGAGATTTCTCAGTACATGTTTCTTATGTGAGAGAAAACATAGCAAAATGTGTACCTCTCAGAAAGCACTAGGAATCCAAGCTCACGCGTGATGTTCAGGTAATGAGAAGAGCGTAGGGCGTGAGGAGGCCAGTCATAGGGTGGCAATTGAGAAAAGCGTGCTAAGCAGAGCAGGGTTGGCCAAGAGGGTCTAAGCTGATGCCTGTCATTGATAAAGAGTGTCAGGGATTTATCATTTATAGTCTGTGGTGGTTTGAATGAGAATGACCCCCAGAAGCTCCAAGTATCTGGACATTTTGTCCCCAGTTGGACAAACCTTTCTGGATATGTGGCCTTGCTGGAGGAAGTGTGTCACTGGGGGTAGGTTTTTCGATTTCTCATGCTGTGCTGGATTTCCAGTTGCTCTGTGATTTCTGTGCCTATTTGAAGCTGTCAGTGCTCCTCTTTCTGTTCCGTCCTCCTCTGCTTCCACGCCTCCCCTCCGTGAAGGACTCTTCCCGTCTGGAACTATAACCAATATAAACTCTTTCTTCTATAAAATGCTGTGGTCGTTATTTTTTTATCGCCACAATGGCAAAGCTAAGACAACATCCTTCTGTTACAAACAGAAATTTCCTGTATACATGTAGATTTCCCTCAGAAAAGAGAAGCTTCTACTGTATTTTCTTACTGTGCCTTATTGTTCCTCAAGATAATCGGCTCAAACTAGCCCTCATGCTAATAGAACCTCTTTGGAGTTATCACATTCTGGTCTCTTAAACGGCACAACATGTTAACTGACAGTTCAGAAAGCAAAACTGTTTCTACTTTGTGGGTATTTTTGTATTTACATGGCTTGCTTTGTTTGCTGCCATCTTTTAATCACAGACACAAAGATAGTAAGCTTTGCTTTTTAATATTCTGATACCTATTCAAAATTAATGTTAAACTAGAAATAAGCTTTAGGATTAGAGTAAGCTTAATGGCAATCTTTATAATATACACTTTTTCCAGTGGGTATTTTCTCCATTTTATTATATTAAACTTACTATTAATAGAACTCATCCTTTGCCTCTTCTTGCTTTGGATGGCTTTTATGCCATCCTGAGCACTAATGTCTTTCCCCTTGCTCCAAAACAGACTTTCTCCTTTTCTTTCTTTCAGCCTTTCATCTTGTTCTGTGGGGCCAATGCGGGGACCTCCATAGTGCTTCTGTGTTTACTCCAACAGTCTCACAAGAGCAACCACCAAGATGAAAGGAAGCCTATCATATGAGATTGCATTTCAAGTTTAGAGCATCCCTGAGTACTTATAAAAAGAGACACCTGGCCCAGAAGAAAGCTGCAGTGTCTTCTTTCTAAAGCTTGGTATCTTACAAAAAACACTGTGTGTATAACAGCAATTTATTTTTGTTACAGTTTTGAGTTATTTCCCTTTCAGATGCCAATGTACATTTAGGCCCATGGAAGCCTAAAGAAGCTATTCATTTGAACCTAGTGTTATATCTTCTTTTGTGCACTCTGAGTATACTGAAGTGTATAGTCAGTGGAAACAGGTACATGCAGAGACTCAATTGATCTTGTAATCATATTGTAAGAGGAACATCCACCTGTTCACCTTACATCCCACTTACACAATTATTATGTGTACTCTTAACACGAGAAACAGAGGTATGGTTGATAAAGTTCAACAATTTACAGGGTCAAATCAATTAAATGTTCTGACAACTACCTTATATGAGTTTCTAATCAAAATATGACAAGTATATAATCTGAGAATCACATATAAATCCCTGTTTTGAATAAACTTAATTTCACAAGTATTTCTTTTCACATTAGTAAATAGACTGATGATAGAAAGCTAAGGAATTAGTAAGTTGTGTAACAACTTCACATTGATCTGCAGTTATTAGAAGATACATAGAATAAAACCTCTGAGCTGAATAAAGTCTTTTTAAAGTACGAGTAAGTAAATCAATGAAATCAAGACCCTTTGAAGAACTTTCTCCTCAAAGATCATCCGGTTCTGATGTGGAATTTATCTCAAGTTTTCTTGGTGAGAGACACTGGTACCAGCATCAAATTCTGCCCTTCTGATGGGCTCAATTTATCTTCTTCATCCAAAAAGTGTCTTTTTGATGCTTAAGATGACTGATGGGTAATAAGTTTCCAGAGGCTGGCTTCATTTCCAGAAATCCTATGATTAATGATAATATGGGAAATAAAGGTTTCAATTTGTTAGTAATAAAAGTCTTGCTAGATTTTGAATGATCAAGGTCAATTATTTTTCTCATTGTCTGTGCATCTAGGAACAAACGTTTATGGATAACCGGAAGACAACTCCTTTGGCTGTCTAAATGTCACTTTGGGAAATTTTTCAATTTAAACTCAAATGAATGATCCATAAGAAGGTCAGCTATGTAATTTATTATCATAACCCAAGATCCTTTGAGAGTGCACGAGGTGCTCTTAATAAACCCGTCCAGAATAATGAGCAAAAGTGGTGATCCCAGACAAACTGGGACCTCCTGTCACACTGGCCGCCCCTTCCATGAAGCTTTCAGCCTAGAGTTCAAACTGAAGAAAATAAATGATGGAGAAATTTTCTGTGTCTCTGGGTATGGCAAGAGACATGTGATAAGACCTTAGTAAAATAATGCCAACAGCAACTTAATTGTGACTCTCAGAATGTTTGAAAACAGGGGTTGAAGAGTGGTTAAGGGCATGTAGTGCTCTTGCAGAGGACCCTGAATTCAGTTCCTAGCACACATATCAGGCAACTTTACTCCTCTGGCTTCTTTGAGGACCTGAATTCATACACACACACACACACACACACACACACACACACACAGATTAAAAGTATTAAACAAAATCTTTAAAAATGTTAGAAAACATTCTTTCCAAAATAATTCTACTTAGTTGAATTGATACTGTTGGGTGATAAATTTACTGTACAAGTCCAGATAAAAGGGTTTATTTGAGGGTCCTCATAGAAAAAAAAACTGTGCTATTTGATGTGTTTGATTTATTTATTAGAATAAATAGTAAAGCAGTGTACTGCTTTTGTAATGGGGGGCAAAGTGCTATCTATAATGATCATGAAGGGGCCTCATGACCTAGTGTCTTCTTGGGACATGGAGAAAAATATGTCAGAAGAAGTAAAACTGGGACTCAACAGGAAACCCAATATTTTTATTGTAGTAAATATCTTTAAACAATAAGTAGAGAGTTAAAAATCTGTATAAATGTAGAACCCAGGAAATCAGGTAGGATAGTAACTTTTGTTAACCCAGTATATTTCCCTGGAGTTTCCACATCTTAATCAGAAATTTAACATTTTTCTTTATAATGTGATGTGCTGGACATGGTCAGTGGTCAATTTGACTCATCTGGGTAGAGGGAACTTCAACTGAGGAATTTCCTCCAACGGACTGGACTGTGGCCACGTCTGGCGGGATTTCTCAATTGCTGAATGATGGGAAAGGGCCCAGCCCACTATGGGTGGCCACCCCTGGGCAGGTGGTCCTGTGCTGTATTAGAAAGCAGTCTAAGAACCAGCAAGAGAAGAAAGCCAGTAAGCAGCACTCCTCTGTGGTCTGAACTTCCTTCCAGCACTGAGCTCCTGCCCTGCCGTCCCTGTTTGATAAACTATAAACTGAGTCTGAAATAAACCTTTTCTTCTCCA
The DNA here is from genome assembly GCA_035773235.1 of Eospalax fontanierii. Classification (NCBI taxonomy): domain Eukaryota; kingdom Metazoa; phylum Chordata; class Mammalia; order Rodentia; family Spalacidae; genus Eospalax; species Eospalax fontanierii. The sequence goes on along the minus strand of CM069548.1, from coordinate 39,752,694 downwards.
AGTTGGAATTAGTCAGCGTTTTGTCATAGCAACAGAAAGCTAAGCAATGCCATCACTTGCCAAAAAGGCTACTGAACAAATAGGGGACTGTGAGTTATGTGATCTCAGACCATCGTGTACCTGGTTCTGCCTGTGTGTCATAGCCATAGAGGAATTTTCTGAATCCTTTATTTTATTCCTTCTTGCTTCCTTTACTTTGTCCTTCCTCCCCTCCCTCCTTCTTTCTCTTTTCTTCTTTCTTCCTTTTTATTTCTCTATGATATTTGTTTCTGTAGTTCCAGGCCTCACACCGATGGCTGTGTGATAGCCAAGATCATATTCTAACTTTGACCCACATGCCCCAGTGTCTTTATTTACTTTTCTTTGTAAACTAAAATCTTTACCATCAAAAGTCAGTATTAAAACAATTCTTTGTGTGAAATTGCCCTGTCCTCAGTATCAAAGGTGTACTTTTCAGAACACTTATTTGAGATGCCAGTCACGCATTTTAGGTCCCCAATATTTATGAAATTTCCTACTGCTAAATTGTAACTGAGATTTAATATATAACTCAGAGACGCTATATAATGAATTTTGAATGTCAATTTTATGAGTCTTTCCACAGTATACCACATGAATTTTTAAATTGCCCTTTAGGTCAATAAAAAATATATATATACCAAACCCAGCATCTTTCAATCTTAATATTAATATCAGAGACCAACACAGACTATTCATCATATTTGACAAAAGAGCTATGATTTCAAGGGTTGTGTCACCATTAAGTTCACAGTGATAACAAAGACTTAAATATTTAACAATCGAGTGGACATTGAGAGGCTTCCAGCATCACAGTTGAGGGAAAATTAAAATTGGGTCTGGACAAATTCCTAAATATTTTAAAGGAGAAGAAAGTTAGACTATTCCAATTGTATATAACCGTTTTAAAGTGCCACCAAACACAAAATCTCTGTGAGTAGATGATGCTATAACTTTGGGTTATGAAAATGAAGGAAAATGAGGCTGGAGAGATAGCTTGGCAGGGAAGAACACTGGTTATTCTTGCAGAGGACCCAGTTTAAGTTCCCAACACACACATGGTGGTTAACAACCTTCAGTAAATCCAGTCCCAAGGGATCTGACACTTTCTTCTGGCACCTGTGAGCCTCGCATGCACCTGGTGCACTTAGAAACATGCAGGCAAAATACTCATAAACATAAACTATAAATAAATAAATAAATAAATAAATAAATAAATGTAAGGAAAATGCTATGGACCCATAAATGCAGGTGACTTCTGAGAACCTCAAGAAGGAACCTGAAAAGTTCTCCCATCACATCTCAGTATAACCCTGCTGAGAGAGTGTACTTACATCATTTTTATTTGGGGATTTCGTTGCCCCTCCTGCTTTTATTATTAGGTATTTCCACTATAAAGGAGATGCTTTTGTTTGTGTTTTTTTTTTGTTTTGTTTTGTAGTGTATCTCTGTAAGTTCTATCACTTTAAAATAGTCTATAACCCCTTTGATCATTAGTTTTTGTGTTAAAATTTCCAGTCATTTGGTCAATTGAAACCTTTCAGTCTGCTTGTGTTCCTCACTCACCACTATGAACATGACCTATATCCCTTTTATAAAAGCAGATCAATAAGAGATGCACAGCATACTTACTTCATCGATATCAGTGGAACCCACAGAAATGAAAGACCTAAGTGGTCCAGGGGAAACACTTTCATGGTACATATGAGTAAAGACATAGAGAAATGTGATTGTAGAAAAGTGTCAGGTGTCGTGACTCGGTGCTAATGTGTGGGACATTGTAGAGCCATTCTGTTCAGATTCTTCTTAGTCTTTGCATCATATTTCTGTCCTTTGGGTAGAAGTCAGGACACCTTCACATAGGGGTCCTAAGCCTAGATTCAGGGAGAGGTGTTGAGACAGGGCCTGTGTTAGTCACTTTTCTGCTGCTGTGATGAAATGCAATGACCAAAAGCAACGTCTAGAAGAAAACGTTCTAGTTTGCTTTCATATTGCGGCTCTGCTGAATGACTTTAGTTGTCAGCTTGACACACCTGAGTTGAGGGTGCCTCAGTTGGGGAATTGTCTCCATTAGATATGGCCATGGTGTGGGAGAGGTGGCGGGGGGGGGTTGTATTTTCTTGATCGTTGAGTAATGTGGGAGGACCCACCCTCTCTGGGCGGTACCAGCCTGGGCAGGTTGTTCTACACTGTAGAAGAACGCAGGCTGAGCATGGGCCAGAGGAGCAAGAGAGTACGCAGTGTTCTTCCATGGCCTGTGCTCCAGCCCCTGCCTCCAGGTTCCTGCCCAGAGTTCCTACCTTGGGCTCCCTCAGTGATGAACAGTGATCCAGGAGATGCGAGCCAACTAAACCCTTTCCCTCCCAAGTTGGATATTTTGTCTTATAACTTCTGAGGAAAGAGTACGTAATGGCTGGGTAGGTGTGGCCACGGGGGGCTGGAGCCGAAGCTGAGAGAGCGCATCTTTAACTACACAGAGAATGCACAGAGAGCAAACTGGAAGTTGAGTGAGGCTATGAACTCTCAAAGTCAGCCCCCATTTGCCATGCTCCCACAAGCAGCATCTATTCACAAAGTTCCTCAGCCTCCCCAAACATCACCACTAACGGAAGACCACGTGTTCAGACACTTGAGGGGCCGCATTTCTCACTCAGCCCTCCACGGAAGCCTGTCTAGGTTTCATGGCTCATGATGGTGGGAAGTGGTAAAGAGAGAGGAGAGGTCGCGGACACTACACGCCTGGCTCTTTGAACTCCAGCTCCTTGGCATATGTACCTAGCATAGATTTGGTGTTCTGAGCTCCAACACCAAAGAGGAAGGAATTTCCTATGACTGAAATGTTATGATTCCTCTCTGTTTACTTCCTAGAGTGTCTTTCTGTGGATATGTACTATTTTCCTCTGTTTTTCTAATTTCCTATGCGCGCGCGCACACACACACAGACACACGCACACTTTTTTCTTTTTAATTTCTGGACAATGAAAATTTGGAGCAGTTTACAGATTTCCCACATTAGGAGAGCACATCTCGGTTACGCTCAAAAGGTGCAGTCGCTTGTATGGTCTTATGTAGTGGAGGGAGAGGACTTGGTGTTTATTTGCATTCTCGTTATTCCTTGCGGTTCTTATTTTTCATTCTTTCCATGTCGCCATGTCTCTCCATTAATTCCCTTCCTTTTCCAACCTTTTACTTCCCAGAAAATAAATGAATAAAATCTCTGTGAGACTGCCAGTTCACATCTTGCTATTCAGATACTTTCTGCATTTCTCCCTCCAGCCAATTTTGTAATCTCATGGTCTCAGACGAATTTTGAGTACTTTCATAATTCATCAGATCTTTGTCTTTCTTCTCTTTTATTTCCCTCAGTTTGTGCCTTATGTGCTCTCTTTCATAGTCTGAATTCCAGACTTAATACCAATATATTTGGTGTTTATTTCTGCATTTATCCAAAATAATTTTAAATTTAGCTTGCTTTCTGTACTGACTTGTATACAGATTTCAGTGCATCTAATTACCATTTTCCATAGAAAATGTAAAATAAAGAAGATTCCCCTCACTTATTCAGCAAAAGATGTCTGTTTTGCTATAATTTTCAAAGAGAAACACATTTTCCTCAATCCTCTATCAATTGCCTATCTCATTTATTCTATTAAGAACAGAATTTCTCCTTATGACCCTTCCTTTGCCTTTTATCTGTTCTGATTTTTATTTCTGAATCAGAGAATTAGGATTCTTAACTTTAATCTTGCTTTTTAAAAAAATTTGTTCTAATAAAAGAAACTAATTTTCTGTACTTCAGTATAACCTAATTATATTAATATGTACACTAATTTATGAATAAGTCTATACAGTGATTTGAAAAAAATGATCTAAGGATGATTCTACCAACTATGGAGCATTGCATAGGTGGCTACTGTGGATAGCATTTACTCCAGTTCTGTAATCCAGGGACAACTCTCAGTACTTTACAGTGACTGTGTTTGGAAAAGGTGTTGCATTAGTTATCACTGGGGTATTACTACCATTGTAATTACCCAACAAGTAAAAGCCTAAATCTTAAGTTCAGTTTCTAAGACTGGGCCCAACTCAGAGGACACTGTCTTCTGGAACTGTGTTCATGGATCTCTCTCTCTCTCTCTCTCTCTCTCTCTCTCTCTCTCTCTCTCTCTGTCTCTCTCTCTGAAACTCCAACTCTGTGTCCAGAGTCCAGCCTTTCCCATAATTTATTCAAAATGTCCTCTCCAGCTTCAATTAAGGAAGGACAAGTCACCTCTGTCCTTATCTTAGCAGACCACCTGGCCTTTTCACCCCTAGTTCTAGAACACCTCATTTATCTAAGGTCACAGGTCCTTCCCAACCTCCACTGTGTTCAGTGGAGAAGGGCACAGCCTTTCAGCACTCTATGTTATTTTTCAATATACCCATATTTATTTGTTCCTTCATTATCTTTTTTCAGCAGGTCCACATCCGTCTTCTGGGACTTTACTTCCAAAGGGCTTAAATGGCTCAACTCCTCCAGCTTTGCTGCATGCAACATACATCTCTCTCTTCCGTTGCTACCATTCCCTGTATGCAACTCTCCTTGGTCAATGTCTCAAGACTCTGGTATCTCCAGTGTCTTTTTGAGGTCCCCACTGCCAACCAAGCTTCATCATCAAAGCTTTATGTAATGGCCTACCAGGGCCTTCTTTATTCAGGGACTTACCTGCTGAACACTACTGGCCTCAGCAGCTCTCTGAAACTACAGAGGAGGAACTGATGACCCCCTCACTCTCGAATTTTTCATGCCTCTAAAGCCAGCAAAACGTGAATGACACTGACAAGTTTGGCGTACAGTCTGGAATACACTCTGGCCAGCTTCATTCACAATACCTGTAGCTTTTCTATACTAGGAAGAGAAGAGCTCTCAGACATTTTCCTTTCACAAGTTGGAGGCTTATCTGGGTCGGATCTTACCCTAGAAGCCCTATTTCTAAGTGCAAATCTCTAGGCCTTTCCTTTAGCTCCAACATTAACCTTCCTAGTGCTCTTTTTCAATCCAAACTGTACATTCTGCATTTCTTTCAGCCCCATCTGCTCTTTTTCGCTGTAAATCTGAATAATATTCACCATTAATAGTCACATGACCATTTCTACTTTAGACTATCATGGAATCTCCTCCACAGGCAAGTAGGCAGACTCTAGCCAGACTCTTTGTCAAAATATCCCAGTTGTTACTTAAGTCTTGTTTTCCTCTGAAACTACTTTTCTCTCAGCAGTACTTTCTTCCAGACTCTGACTAGAACAGCCCATTAAGCTCTTCTGAAGCATTCCCACTTTTATTGGCCCCAAATCCAAAGTCTTCCACATTCCTCCAAAAACCTACATGGTCAAATCTGTCACAGCAATACTCCATGATCCTGATACCAACTTCAATATCAGTTACTTCTCTGTTGCTGAGATAAAGCACTGTGATCTAGGACATTTATAAGAGTTTGTTTGTGCTTATGTCTCCAGAGGAACCAGAGTCCATCATGGCAAGGAGGTGGCAGGCACACTCACATTTTGAAGCAGGCACAGGAAGCAGAGAGTGAGTAGAAATCCAGCAAGGTTTAAGAATTCCCTAAGCCTGCCCCCAATGACTCATTGTCTCCAGCAAGGCCACACCTTCTAAGACCTTCCAAAACTGCCACCAACAGGAGGCAAAATGTTCAAAAACTTGGGAGGCTTCGGGGGGTACATTCCTATTCAAGTCACCACACCTAGGAAATAAATGAGATTAGATGCCAAGGTCACAAGACACAAGGACACGTGGCTTGGCCGGGGTTATGCCCACACAGCGCTTAGTGTTTGTGTGCCTCACTTTCTCCTTTGTGACTATGGAAGTCGTATTTATCCATAGGCTTTCATAGGATATCTCATTCTTATGTCACTCAAAGGGCCCATTTGTTTTACACTACTCTCCTCAGCAAGATAGACTGAAGGAAGGTCTGATTCTGTCCTTCACTGTTAACCTGGCTTTCTGGATCATGTACTTGTGAAATCTTCTAGCTCACTCACTGCACTTTCAAGGTTAATTTTAAAGTCAGATCCCCATGAAGACAGGTACAAAAGCCTTTCAGGAGTAAACCAACTGTGAGTTTCAAATGCCCATGTCTTTACTTTTTTATTTACCTGTTCTTTTCGGTCTTTTTAGCTTTAGTCATAAATAGCTTTAAAAAATTTTTTTTTCAAATACCTTATTCAGCAATTCAAAGTTGTCAGAGCTTGTAATAGAAAAGGGAATAATTATTTTTTCTAAAGTAATTATTAAAGATGCCAGAATACTATAAAGTACAAATTAGTTAAGAGAAATTTTAAAGAAAGATCTTTTTCTTATGTAAGAAGTAATATCTTATAATAGTATTACACAGAGTTTTCTCTAGTCCTCAGCTATTAAGACTTTCCTTTCTTTTCTGACACATAAGCTGTGAGGAATTCTGTCAGGTGAGACAAAGGGGAGATTATGGCCTAGCCAAGCTCTGGAAGATAACTGCAACAGGGACAAGTGGTGGTTTCGATGAGAAATGTCCCACATAGGCTCATGCATTTACACAGCTGACCTGCATTTGTTGGTGATGTTTGGGAAGATTATGGAATTTCAGGGATGGGAGCCTTCCTGGAGGAAGTATGTGGAAGGAGAGGGGAGAAGGCAGGCTTTGAGAGTTGATAGCCTCACCAGCTTCAGTTCTCAGTCTCCTCATCCCATGTGCAGTTGCCGTGAGATCACTCAGCTTCCTGCTCCTACTCTCATGCATTCCTCACCATGATGCACATCTAAACATCTAAGCCATCTGGAAAATGCAAGCCAAAGAAAACCTCAGTGTGCTTTGTGTCATTGCAGCAATAGAAATGTTCGTAACAGGATTCTTGTTCTATCAACTCTGCAGGTGGCAGCTGCACAGTCCAACTGCTTTTCCTGTCACAATCAAGGCAGTAAAAATCAGCTTTATTTTTCTTCTTATTTTCTACATAAACACACTGAAAAATAGGAACTATCTTATATACACATATATGGGTCGACAATATATATGTATATATGAAAGAGTTCTTTCTGCTTATTAAATAGGTGAAATTATCTCTTTGGAGTAGGATGGCTAAAGCTTTCAAGTACCCAAGCATCAAATATTAACAACTACAGATATAATTCCATCTCTGTCAATACGAAAAAAAAAACATTTAAAGCTGAAAGAATATTTAGAAACATTTCAATCCATGAGAAGATGAGTGTCTCCAGAAATGGCTGTTCTCAGAATGTTTACACCTGAACAATGGGCACCTACCACTTCCATGGGTTCTCACCTGGTTAAGGTTGGAATTGCTTGTGGAATTTGCTTTCTGGTCAATGAGAAAAATTCCCCACAGAATATGAAGACTGAAATTATGGAAAAGCAAAGTGTGAGATTTCTATTTTGAAATGGTAATTGATGCCTTTCCAGAGCATCCATTACAAACCTTCAGTGTAGCTCTTAATTTCTCCAGTCTCCTTTGATGTGATTGGGGCCCTGTACTCTTTAGTCATTAAGCAGAGATCAGAGTCAGTAAAACATGGTCATTGTCACAGTGTTACTAACAGTGTTCTTACCCAGAAGGAACAATTTAGGCAGCAGTTTGCAAAAGGATAGAGCTGGATGTGGAGAACATGGGGCTTGACTTTTCTATAAGGAGGAATGAAGAGTAGAAATTACTTTTTAAGAGAATATGCCATTTTTCACTCTAAACATAATTCAATAATTGTAATATCAAGATTTCGTAATTCAGGTTAGAGGAGTCATAGAAGCAAAAGAACCCCATTAAATAATTTATGCATATGAGAGATATAGTCAGTTTTATTATTTTCTTCTTTAAAATAAGCCATTAAAGAGTCTTGAATGGCTTAAGGATATTTAAATGGAACTTTTTAATATTTTATTTATTATTTTCATTTTTGTGTGTATGAGTGTATTGCCTGCATGCATGTAAGTGCAGCCATGTTGTGCAATATCTGAGGATGTCATAGAGTGATTTGGATTCCCCTGCATCTGAAGTTTAAACACTATGTGGGAGCAGGGAATTGACCCAGGTCCTCTGCAAGAGCAGCCAGTGCTCTTAACTGCTGAGTCATCTCTCCAACCCCTTACATGTAGTGTTAATACTGGAATTATGCTGTGATGGCATCCCTGCAATCTATGTGCCGGAAGTTTGGCAATGATAGGGGAAGGCGGTACATGAAGAGACACAGCCAAGTGGCAAGTCTTCAGTCGGTGGGGGCACGAGCACAGCTCCCCATCTCGCGCTGCCTTCCTGCCTTGCCGTGGAGTCTCTCTCAGTGCCTCTCCCTTGAACACCAAAATACCACATTTATCTTTACTTCTCTGATTTATGCTCTAGCACTAAATGATTTCTCCATTTCTTTTACTTTTCTCCATTTCTTTAATTCTTTTTTTTTCACCAAACAAGGGACTGGGGAGATGACTCAGTAGGTAAAACGGTTGTCTGCAAGGCTGAGTTCCTGATTTTGCATACCCCGTATTCTAGTTTGCCTTCAGTTGCTGTGACAAAAACATTCTGACTGATACCAACTTGGCAAGGAAAGGGTTTATTTGGCTCACATCTCCCAGAGTGCATTTCCTTACTGAGGGAGCCCAAGGTGTGAACTCAGGGCAGGAACCTGGATACAGAAGCTAGAGCACAGATCAGGAACCCTGCTTACTGACTTGCTCCCCTGGCCCATGCTCAGCCTGCTTTCTTATATAATACACAACAACCTGCCCAGGGATGACACCACCCACGGTGTGCTGGGCCCTCCCACATTACTCAGTCATCAAGGAAATGCCCCATACACCTAGCCACAGGCCAGTTCAATGGCCACAATTTCCCAGTTGAGGCTCCCTCAAGCCAGGTGTGTCACGTTGACAAATAAAGCCATCCAGCACACACAGAAATCATGAAGAACCCCAGCACAGCAATGTGCATCTGTAATTCCTGAGTGGAGGAGGCATGGACTGAAGGATGTCTGGTGCTTGCTAGTCAGGCAGTCTAGCCAGTCTAGCCAACTCTGAATTCAATGAGAAGCCTCATCTCAAAATGAAAGGTCTAGACTTGATTGAGGAAAGCACCAAACATCAACCTATAGCCTCCACATCTTCATGCTTAAACATGCATGCTCACCCACACATGAGCACATAAGTATACAGGCCCAAATGAATATGTGAACACACACACACACACACACACACACACACACACACAGAAAACCACTTCCAGTTTGTTTGTTGAGGGAGTAATCTTAGTTCAGAATCATGGCTATACCACGTAATTTAACTCATCACCATCTAATTTATAGGTGGGAAAAGTATTCCACTGATATTTTATAATCAGATTGCTAGAATGTTAAAACATTAAAACGCCACATTATTAGCCTCATATTGTGATAAACACCTATAGATTCAACATTTGGGACATGGGAGACTGAGGCTGAGGGATCTGGAGTTTGGGGTCAGCAATGGGTGCAGCATATATGCAAAGTCAGCGAAAGTACTTTTACATTTACATTCACTCACGTCTGCATGGTAGGTAAATACTCTGCCACAGAACTGTGTCTTCACCCTTTATTTTATTTTCGAGGTGTTGGGGGATTGGATTTATGGCCTAGTTCATGAAACCATGTACTCTATCCCTGAGTTCTATGCCCAGGCCCCAGATAGATTGAAAGTTTTCTGAACATTATGAACTTTCTTCTATCGTCTCTCCATTATTTAGTTTTTAGTAATATATTGAATTATCATACCAGTTTTCCTTTCTTCAAGATTTTATTTAAAAATTCAAATCCCCATCACACAAAAATAGAACATTAAGGTAAAAATATATGTGACTTAATATATTATAATATGCTTAACAGTCATTCATTAAGGTAACATTTATGACTTAATATAGTATGTTTAACGGTAGTTATAAGATTGTTTTCAATATTACAAAAAGAAAGTACAAGGAAAATTGACCACTCAATATCTATGAATACTCTGAAACCTTACTACAGTAAATAAAATCATCATAAAATAAAGGCCTTCTGGTTGGGGAGGAGGGAATTGGCAATGGCTTCGGCTACTTGATTTGGTAAGAGAATTTGAGAACCAAGAGTCTCCCTTGGGAGACTCCAATCACCACTGAACCTCAAAGTCTGATAAACCTTGGGAAGGGGTTCACAGAAGTCAACTCTTTACAGATCATAAAGGAAGTTAGAACTGGGAGAGTTTGGTACACACCTGTCATCCCAGCACTTGGAGGCTGAGGCAGGAGGATCTCATGAATACAAGGCCAGTCCAGACACATATGAAGACCCTGATTCAAAAACCACCAAATAGCAAACCATCACTCTCAAATATGCTATATCTTACGAACCCCAGGGAACATCCAGCCCAACAGTGAACTAGCAAATTACAGACCTGCCCCAGCCTGTCATCAGGAGAGTGGGTTAGTGCATTTTGGAATTAGAATACGGAAGGGGCACTTAATAACTTAGGAGTACCCCTCAAGTTCCCCAAATCACAGTGTCCCCTCTTTGGAACCTAGCTGATCACCAAATGGTAGGTATCTGTCACACAGAGACTTGTATGTGATTGAAGATGGTGGCAGTGAGGTCCAAGAGCAAGCCAGAGAAGCTGGTGCTCTGTCACAGCCCCCAGAGGTCTTGGGGAGGCCAGGTCCTCTTTAGGGTGGTGGATAAAGTGGCATCTCAAGCCACAGGGACAGCTGCCCTGGAGGTAGAACTTGTGGCAGAGTTTGGTCCTGTACTTGGGGTGGCGATTGGCCTGGCACAGTTTCCCCAAACCATAAGCAAACTGGCGGTAAGGCTCATAGCAATCAGCCTCTTAGAGAAGATCCCACAGCGTTCAGTCTCCTAGTGAGAGGTGGTGGGACTCACTGTAGGCAAGGTTGGATGAGGTGTGTATTAGTCAGTTCTCTGTTGCTGTGATAGAAACACTGACCAACGGAACTTAGAAAAGAAAGAGTTTATTTAGCTTACCTTTCCAAAGGGGCAAAAGTCCGTCATGGAGGGGAGGCATGGTGGCCCCTGAGGTGGCTATAGTAAACGCTGAAGCTAAGTGCTCACATCTTCAAGTAGGCCCAGGAATCAGAGGGCATCCTGGAAGGTTTAAGAACTCTCTAAGCCCACCCCCAGTGACGTGCTTCCTCCAGCTTGACCGCACCTTCTAAGACCTCCTGAAACAGCGCCACCAGCCAGGGACAAAAGGTCCAAACACTTGGAGCCTGTGTGGATCTTCTTATTCAAAAGAGCACAGGGTGACAACTCAGAGCCCAGGCTGGGAGGCGTGGATTTGAAGTCATGGGGCCAGGGTACCCAGCCACAGTATCAGTCCTCCAACAAGCTGGTGGTGGAGCCACTCAGAGGGGAGGTAACCCCAAATGGAAGGGAGTCAGATGCATTTATGCTCCAGAGTCTGAGGACTCCGTTCCTCTGCGGTAGGATGACAATTCAGGGCTCAGCAACAGGGGCTTTGCAGACAGCAGAGACATTCACAGGGACCTGAACGGCCATGGAGATAAGGATGAAAGTCAAACTGCTTGGATTCATTGTTATAAAGGCAGGTCTCTTGGTCTGGTAGCCTGTTCACTCTTTGTGCCAGCTTTCCTAGAGCTACTGAGTCGCAGTGACAGACTATCTCCCAGCACCTTTGATCCTTTCTGAAAATTAGTACAAAATTAGGAAGACCTGACATTCACCCTATGACTTTACTCAACGGGACTAGAAGCTTTACCATCTTATCAGAATACTTATATGTCTGCACTGAGCAGTAGTTCATTCTTTTAAGGAAAAAGTTTATTTCTCCTTTCTTCTATGTGTATTTGTGAGTGCCTGAGTGTATGCATGTGTACTACAGGTACGAAGTGTTCTGGTGTCAGATTCCCTGGAATTGGAATTACAGGTGGTTGTGAGAGGCCTGATGTGGGGGCTGGACACTGAACGTCAGTGCTGTGAAAGAACAAGTGATCTTAACCTCTGAGCAATGCCTCTAGCCCCAGAAGTTCATTCCTAACAATCGGATCCATTCATTTGACATGAGGAGAATGTTGTTCATCTAAATTCCAGCCTGACTGCTGGGCAGTGATAAGAGAAAACAATGGTTCATTTTTACAGGGTCTTTGGCAACTAAAGAGGTCTTTGGGAGGTATTGGAAAAGAAAGAAATTAAGTTTTCAGGTCTGTGGAGACTATTCATGCGAATGAGATGATTCCTCTGCTCTGCGCACTACAAATATCAAAACTCCTGTGAGATCTGGGGAAACTATGGACATAAAATTCAACATCTCAGTACGACATTGGAAGGAATGGTACTAGCCACAATGACTGTGTAAATCCAGAGGAAGTGAGTCATGGAAATTATGGGGTATAGGTGTAGAGCTGTGGAACTGGGTCAGTATAGACTGACTTCAGTCTCCCAGCACCTGGGTGACTTTTTTGACTTTTTCTACCACCCCAACTCCTGTTGAGATAATGTGGTTTTCCTTCTAGACCCATGACTGATCTATCCCAAACTCAGAATTACAAAGGTTTTCAAGAACATTTCACAATATAATTAAAAGTAATACACATAGATATTTCTTCCATCAGGCTGAGGCAGTCTTTCTAGGTCAAGACAGAAGGAAGAGACTATTTGCCTTGCTCATGAATGGCTGCGGCATCATACAATTTCTTTTTAAAACACATCAGTACAAATGTGTGCCTGAAAGAATGCTACTAGGGTTCCAGTACATAATTAATGTGTGAATTCGAACCTACCACATAGCTCCACATTTTGACTATATCTCCTGGTATACCTACTTTGAAATTATGAAGAGTAGAGCTACATTAAACAACTTTTAAAAGAGAGAGCGAGAGAGAGAAAGAGAGAGAGAAGGAACTCACTCAGAAGTTGTGGCATAGCACATTCCTCCTTACAACAGGAGAAGGAAACAAAGGTAATTAGAAAGCATTTTTTCCTCTAGCCAACATTTTTCATTGAGACAGTTAAGGTTTTCCCCTTTAACTAAAAGTGGAAAATGCTCTTACCTAAGGAGATCTTAGCTAACACATGCGGTAGACATTCTGTTTGACATGAAGCTGTTGACAGCCATTGATATCTACTGTCCCTGATGATCTGTCCCACCATGAAATTTTAAGGAATGCTTTAGAGTTATTGCAAATAAATACAGATGTTCTCACTTACTTTACATCTGCTACAGCTATCAACTTATTTTCTTACATGACCCTTAAAATATTCCCCAAGTTCATACAACATCAGACACATTTTTATTCAACATCATGAGTGAAAGAAGGAAATGTTTTAAGAAAAAAAAAAACTGGAGAGAGTGGAGAAGAGACTCTGGTTTTTAGTCACTAATTAGAGTAGCTTATAAACATAAGCCATTGAATGACATGATGGGATTTGTTTTATGGTTTGAATATTTATGATTTCATTGACTGCCACAAATACCTAGAGAAAAATACCTTTACTTTTATGTAATAAAAATTAATGATGACTTCCTTGTTATCCTCAAATGTAAATGATGACTGGATAGATGTGACAGAGAGCAAACCAATCATCTAACTATAATGTAATGTTAACCAAATGAATGTCTATCTCAGATATGTGATTGTGCCATTTCAAATTAAATCAAGAGCTCATCATAATAAATAACATCACACACATTCTTAAGTGAGAGAAGTTTTTGCATGACCTGCTTCCTCATAGATCATTTCCATTGTAAAGAAATTATTCTGACCAGGGTCCAAGTCTATTATACTTTCATATGTCAAATTCCTCTTATTGTCATCAGAGAGCTCCTTGGTTAATGAAAAAAAATGTTTATAAAATAACCATTACAAAGCTAAACATTCCTTTTAAAGTTTCTAGTGTTTTGAATGGTACAATGAATAATTCTTTGTTAGTAAACATTTTATTACCATTTTTATTTAGTATGAAAGGAACTGTATTGGACAGTCAGAAGATTACAGTCACCATTCATAAAAACAAGGAAGGTATTAATAAACTAAACAAGGAAGGTATTAATAAACTAAACTTTGGTGGAGTTTTTTTCAGTTTCCATTATGTACCAATTATGAACCCTATGTCAAGATCACAAATTAAACTCTGAATAAATGAAAATATCATATGCTAAAAACTGTCTTTCCCTATTAGACATCACAGTTGATGCAGCATGATCAATCAATCAATCATTCCTCAGTACAGTAATTTCAAATAAAATTGAAATTAATTGTGATGAATCAAAGATATCATCCATCAGGTCTTTTTTTATTTGAAATATGACATATAGATCCTATATCCTTACAGAGAGATATAAGAAAGAGCATAAATCTATGTAGATATAAAAGGCTTGTAGAGAGAAGGAAAGAGTGACGAGGAGAGAGATGGAGAGGGACAGAGAAGGGAGAGAGAAAGAGAGAGAATTTGTTTCTATGCCTAGGAATCCATAATACACTCATGGGGCAACTCATCTTAAAAAGGTTCAAAAGTGAGCATGGTTGTCAGATAATATCCAAGGCTCTATTAATGGAGCCAGGTGAACCACTGGGGTTCTTTTGCCTGGATGAATAATTTGCTCTGTTTGTAAGCTAATGGCCAGTGCAGAGTTCCCAGCAACCAAACAGTTACTTACCATCAGACACAGGGCTCTAAACTCCTTCTCTACTATTTCTTTGGGAGGTAGCTTTGTGCACTTGATTCTGTCTTTCTGAATTTTCAATTTCCTCATCTGTATAAAGGAGATAATGAGTGATCCAATGAGTTTACATGGTAATAACATAATATATCTGGACTAGTCAATACATAATATATTACAAATAAAGGATATTTTCATATTCTACCAAACTACAGTTAAAATCAACAAAAGATGCTCTCATGTAGAGAAATGCCAAAATCATGTTCAATATCAGAGTTGTTTAAGGCCATGCTTTGTCAATATAACATCTTCACATTATTGCATAGGCCGTAAAGTGACATAAATTCAGCCTTCTTTTCCAATCCCCCAACATATAAAACCTGCCACAAACAGGGCAGGTGACTAGACTGTATGGAGTTATCCAATGTTAAGCCAAGTGCCAATAGTCAGCATCTTAAGAGAACCTTCTTCTTCACTTGGGCACCTCAGAGCCATGCCACAGTGATTCATGCCAGGTACACTTTTCTTCGGATTTCTGATTTAGAGTGAGAGGGGAAAGAAAGAAAGTGTAAAGGAGTGTAAACAACTTGTGGTGCTATTTGGTCTTTTAACTGGAATGACAAAATCCATATATACAATAGAGGAATGGGGTTAAAAGGTATGGAGTTGTTTATTCTAACAAACACATATTGATGGTTACCAGCTGAAAAGGGAAAATGGAAACATTCTTATTCTGGCAGTCAGAAAAAAATAATAATATGTGGAATGGCTGAAAATGATCCACCTTTTTTATGAAGCAAATTGTTCCCAGTGATGGCAGAGATCTGCAGTCACTGAGTACTGCATACATGCTGCCAGCTTGCTGATCATTTTTGTCGTCACACAATGTCTTCTCAGATAACAGAATAGATCTTGGTACCACTGTAACAAATTCTCCCAGATATTAGCTGTAGTTTTTATGTGTCTGTTTGGAAGTTTTCAATGATTCCTGTTGCTTCTAGTGTCATGGCTATCGTTAACTATGAGTGGAAAATAAAAAGTGATCCTGCAAACTGCAAATTGAACTGGTTGGAAAATTAAAGATTGTTTATATTTGCATTATGAATTTTGACACTTAGAGTGGCTATAAACTTCAAAATTCTGACAGCATTTAGTTTTTCAGGACCAAGTATGAGTAACAGTTCTATTTTTAAAAATGCTAGTGTTTTGGTGTACATACTTTACTCTGTGCAGCTGTAGAAGCTCTGCTCACTTTTCTTCCAAACTAGCCCCTGATTCTGGGAATAACCAGTTACTTCTCTATTCAACATCTTGAGCATGAATTGTTGGTATAATACTTGTTATGATTTTGTATATATATTTGCTCAGTTTTCCTTTACCACAATAAAATTACATATGCAGTTAGGACCATGAGTCTGAGATCATGAAGACAGTTCATAACTTAGTGTGGAAGCAATATCGTATATTAGTTTATTGATGCTAACAATTAGTGCATTGTAAGAGTTGTGACAGCATCTGTATATTATTGTGCCTTGATGGAGAATCCAGAGTTGTTTTATGAAATACACATTTTTCCATTAAACTTGCATGACACCATCTACTTACTTCGTGTTGATCATTTGTACTTTCGACATTTTTCATTCTTGTTGCCATTTGAAATTAGGTCATCTATTGTAGTGCTTCCCCGTGAATGGGAGCACTACACAGCTCCAATTTCCATCAACACTACAAGCTGTACTGAAAATTCACTACTAAGAAAAACATATTCTTATATAGAAGATAAAATCCAAGCTGCTCTTTTTCCTGCCCTCAAAGACAACCAAGCTGATGCCCTGGGGATTTCATAAAGTACCTACTTCCTTTGCACTGTGGTAGTGGCTTACGAATACAAAGTTGATCTAATGCAGACACAATACAACAATGTGTGTTTATTTTTCACAGTGGGAAACAACCTCACAATGCAATTGTGCTGCATGTGTCTGAAGGACTTAAAACCAGAGCCAGAGGGAGCATTTCCAGCTTCTTGCAGAGTTTCACAGGGGAGGCTTGAGGAGCATGAGGTGTGAGGAGCAGGTGGTAAGGGCCAGTCCTCAGTTGTGCAAGGAATTTAGAGCTCTGAGAATGCTTAGCATCCTAACAGCACACACTGTTTGCAAATGGTGCCCTCCAGATACTATTTCCAAAAATAATCACTGTTCCCCATCTACACACATACCCACACATTCCCAAGGCACCTCTATAACCACATCCAGTGTTTTAGCAGTGCCCTTGAAAAGTCTTCCTGACTGTACACATTAATTCAAGGCCCAGCCTTAGTTATGCTGCTAAAGTGCTGACTGTGTTTGAATCTGTGGTTTTATTGTTAATATATAAATCTGTACTCTTGGTACAATTCCCTATTCCATTTTCATAGATTTGAAGATTTAAAAAATTATAAATATAACTTAATGCATAAACTGCCAATTTCTTTGTTCAGACAAGGTTCTGAAACCAATAATCAATAGCAGCAATGATAATGAGTAATTTGTTTGAGTAAAACAATCTTCATGTTCACATCTCTTTTTTTGTTCTCCTTGTAGAACAGAAAATTTCCAACATGACAAAGTTAACTTTGTTTCATCATTTGGGCTCTGAATCCTTCTCCTGTTGAGTGATAAGCTAGAACCCCAAAGTTACAGAACTGTAGAAGGAAAAATGTTTTTGCCTTCTTCATCAGGAAGTTGAAATAAAAGGGGAGGTAAATAAAAGAAAAATATTAAATAATCTGCCTAGGGAACTAAGACTTAATACTATTAAGGAAGTACAATAGCCAGAAAGGAATTAGGAAGACAGGCCTGGGAAAGGCTGACAAATCTTTACAGTGATGACGGCTCAGAACTAGCTTGAAGAGCACACAGGGGCTTCTAGGACTGTCTCTATTTGGAGAGGACTTTTCAGCTACACTATAAAAAGATAATATTCCAAAATGTCCTGTTAGTTCATAATGACAACAAAACCACCTGGCCAAGTTAGGGCATTGGGAGTGCCCATTTCGAAAGCACATTGCTGGACCTCAAGTTCTAGAGAAATGTTCAAAGCTGCACTTTCCACAACACTGAAGGATCGCCTCCTCTGTATGAGGGTTCCAGAATCACTGGGTGCTGTTTTGAAACTCCGAACTAGCTTATCTAGAATTATGACTTTTGCTTTGTTTCCAGTCCATGTCATGTCTCACAATATTTTGCTTTTGGGTTTTGGCTTTGGAGACTTTTTCCTTCGTAGCCACTAATCTTTTTAACTTCTCCTTTTCCCCTTTTCTTGTTTCTTTTGCAGTACTGGAAGTGGAGCCCAAGGCCTCAGGGACTTTAGACAAGTGATCTACTGCTGTGTGCCACCCCCCGGCCTTTTCCTGATACTTTTGGAGGAAAATAAGCTCATAAAAGCAAAGCAAAGGACAGGCACTTTGAGAATGGAAAAGTGAGCCCCCCAGGAATCTAAGAGAATGAAAAAGCAAGGATGACCAGGACTTGGAAAGGGTCTAGAGACCTACTGTGCACTCACAATGGTAGCTGATTGAATAGTCTGGGAAGCTAGTCTCAATGAGGGACTGTCTACTGTCCTATTATGCCTGCGGAGGGAGGGGTCGAGGTGGGTTGTCTTAATTAATTAGTCAATGTGTAAAGACCCAGCCCATTGTGGGCAACACTGTTCCCAGGCAAGGGGCCTAGAACTACAGAGAAGCTAAACAGCACAGCAAGCAAGCAAGCAAGCAGGTAAACGTGTCTGCATTCATTCTCTCTGCGCTTGACTGTGAGTGTGACAAGCTGCTTCAGGTCCCTGCCCCTGGGATTTCTCAGCAATGATGGGCTGTAACCTGGATCTGTGAACCAAATAAACTCCTTTTCACTTTAATTTGTTTATGTCAGTGCATTTTATCAAAGCAACAGAAACAAAAACAGTTATTTTGTTCTCTTTTTTCTTAATACGGGACTACAATTCTATACGTATCCTTACAGACTAGACATAAATATAATGTTCTTACAGAACTGTGTCTCATCTGATGATCTAGTATGAATATTTGACAAAGCTTATTGGAATTGAGCAACTTGGTGAATGAAAATTAAAGTAGCTTTGCAGTTTGGGAATGTCTGGAAAACTCTAGCCTCCAAACTCATCCTTTGAAGTTGGGGTTCCTTGAGATGAGCTCTCCTTTCCCTGATTATATGACTTGCTTTCTACAAGACATCAATCCACCACACTTCTCTAGCTACCTCAGTGGAGGCTCAGCATGGCTATCGTCCATCATGAAAGAACCAACTCGTCAGTCAACTGAGAAAATAGATTTGCAGCAGAAGACAGATGAACAGAACCACTGGTGTCCAGTATCATTTTCTTTTGGACAGTTCTTTATTTGTTTTTTCCTTCAATTTACCATTATGTTCAGGGAGCCAGTTAGATAGTGTAAGGTATCCTAACCTGAACTCCTACTAAAGCAGATCCTTTGGACTGATCTAGAATAATCTGTGAAGAGTCTCAGTGAAAAATTAGATCAAGTTGGTTTGTGGGCATGTTTGAGGGGGATTGTCATGTGGGCAATGTTAATTCTTGTGGGAAGACCCAGCCCACTGTGAGCAGTACCATCTCTAGGCAGGGGGTCGTAGCCTACAGGTAGAGGATTGAGCACAAATAAGCTTACATGCAGCCTTTTATGTCTGCTCTTGATGGTGGATGTTCTTGAGTTCCTAATGCCTAGACTTCCCCACAGTAGAAGACTGAAAACTGGAATTTTGATCTAAAATAAATCCTGCATCCCCTATGTTATTTTTGTCAGTGCCTAATTCATAGAGAGAAAACTACCATTTTTCAGTTCTCTTATGATTAACAATTGAACTAAGTTCAAAGGTCACAATGAACAAACTAGCAATAATATTCTCCTTAGATTGTCCTGCAAATTACTACTTTGTTTCAACAAGCAGTTAATGTAATTTCAACTTGCTAAAACAATTTGACACAAAATATAACCATCATTTTAACAAGAAATTATAATGGACCAAAGAATTTTGCTCTAATTTTGAATATAGACAGAATTGGTGCTGAGTTCACACAGGCAAGTCTGGAAATCTCAGGAAGGACAAGCTTTGAGTCTTCAACACAGAGACAGTCAGATCCAATTGCTGCCAATTTCACAGTCTTGCCTTTACAAAATTTTGTAGTTATTGAGATCACATACATTAACACAGACCTTTCAAACTATGTAATAGCTTGTACTGTTCAGAGGGTACAAGATTAGCAGTAAATGAATCAAATGTATCTTAAAGTGCTAAAAAGTATTTTCGTCTTGCTTCTAAATTAGGACAAGATTTTCACAGTATGAAAAAGGTCTTTAGGTCTTTCTATGCCCATGGTAAACACTACGTACTACACACTGAATAGCATTGGGGAAAAAACACGAATAATGGGTTGGACATGTAGTTCAGTGGTAAAACACTTGCCTGACATGTATAAGGCCCTAGGTTGATCTTCAACAGAGAAAGGGAGGAAGGAAATGAGGGAGGGAAGGAGGAAGAGAGAGAGAGAAAGAGAGGAGGAGGAGGAGGAGGAGGAGGAAGAGGAGGAGGAGGAGGAGAACAGGACATGGACAAGGAAGGAGAATAAAGACCACACAAGAAAAAAACTCTTTAATTAAATAAATTAGAACCAAAAAGCTTCCCTTGAAACCTATATATTTTTAAAACGTATGTCAAAGTCAAATACTTATTTCGCATGAAGAATTGCATTACAGAAGAAGACAAGTTTTGTCAAAAAGCAGAAGGTATAAGCAAATTCCTGATGCAATTTGTTCTTTTTAATACTCCCAAGCAGCTTAGTGTTAAAGTAGTTTCTTCCTCTTTGATGATTAACAATGAATAAGAGAAAGAAGTTAATGAAAATCCAAGTAATGCAGAAGTCAGTTACTTAAACAGATAATAAATACAATAACCAATATTCTAAATGTCTACGAACTAGGAGTAACTCCAGCAATTCTTGTGAAATGAACACTTGATATAAACGTTGAGCTGAAGTTTTAAATTCAGTGGCATAGACAGATGATTAACAGATAGATGATAGATAGATAGATAGATAGATAGATAGATAGATAGATAAATAGATGATAGACAGGTAGATAAATGTCACCAAACTAGAAATTGAGGAATAAAGTTAGTAATTAAAGAACAGTTCTTAATAATACAGTTGGATATTTCATTTTCAAAACACATAGCTCCACTAGCATACTAACATATATATCATCTTAAAGAAGTTGAACTTATAAGTTTCTATTTCTATATAATTTTCAACAGTATATTTCTAGTATTAATAAATATCCTCTAAATGGAACCAACTTGAGGTCATCTTGTTCTTTTGTAATGACTCCCTACTTCACAGAAACTTTCCTTAAATTGTTCTCACTGAGAGGTATTCAATGATGAATCATTATGCCAATAACCAGCTCCAACAGGAGACATTACAAAGCAGCTCTTCAACTGAGAAATCTTTCATCAATATCAAAAATACTGCATTTTCCGTGATGTACAGCAGAGGGCGCACATTAGGCACAATGTCCATTGGCATCCTAAGACAAGTGGAACCCAGGGACAAAGCTTTAGCTGTCCTCAGACCAGTCTTAGATTCTCACAAAAGCAAGAGAGATGAGAGAGGGAGAGTGAGACCGAAAAAGATAGAGAGAAACGAAAGAAAAGGATTTTGACAAAGTAGGGTTGTGCAGTCCAAGATGAAGAGAGGAAGCGACCATTTGAACCCAGTTACCATGACAGCCATTTTTTAAGTGAACTGGATGGAAGCACAAGAAAAGATCTAGCTTTAGGACTGGGATTCTAGGGCTGGAGAAGGTGGAATTCTCCAGTACACAAGCACAAGAATAGTTGATGCAATGGGCAGAGCCAAGCAGATCATCCAACATGAGCCTAGAAGTTTAACTATTCCTTAAGAAATGAAACCAAAAGTTTATCTATGAAATTTCCTGTATATAATCTCATTTTGTAAATTATATAGAAATTGCTCAATTTTGTAATAAATAGACTGTTATTTCTATAATATTTTGTTCAGAGTTCAACAAGCTCTTTGTAATGCTCAGATTGAAAGAAAAGGACAATAGTTCCAATATTGTTAGGCATCTACAGAGTAAGATTTTGATGTCCACAAATTACAGAACCAGCTCAAGAGCCCGCACTAGAGACGGTCTGAAGGAACGCTGTTACTGTGACTGTATGGTCACAGCTCTGCATTACTGCAAGGACATCTGAGGTAAATCAACTTCTAATACAGAAAGTTTATTTCAATTCAGTTGGGAAGCTTTCCATTTGGGATTGGATGGTCCTGTTGCTTTGGGGCCTAAGGAAGGCCACAAATCACATCAGAGATCATGTAACAAACCAAAGCCAGTCAGCTTACCACCAGGGAGTGAAAAGTAAGAAAAGAAAGAGTTAAGGTCTATAGTCCTCTTCAGGGAACCTACCTAGCAACCTTACTTTCTCCTGGGCTCCATTGCTTGAGGTCTCCATCATCTACTCATAGTGCCACTCTGGGGAACCAAGCCTTTACCTAATCCACCTTTCGAGGGGACCCTTATGATCCGAACTACAGAGTGTAGGCTCAAGCAAAGTACAAATGATCACTTAGTGAATATATTATTCTATGTATCCAAGCATTAGATTAATAGTTGGATTACATGAAAGTGATGAGAACGCTTTTCTTAAACATTGTACATGTGTTGGATGAGATCTTTTGGACAGAGCCATGATGATTTTAGCCTTCACTGTATTCCTGTGGCTAGAAACTAGCAGTCACTCAGTGATTTCCACTGAATGAATGACACTGCTTCATTTAGCCAATAAATAACATAGTGAAATAGACACTGCTGAACTCACATAAATGATGTAAATCAGATTCACTAAGATTGAATTATGCATCAAAATTTCAAGCTGAAACTGCCTTTGAAACTGGAGAAGGAATAAAAGCGAAGAAAAAAGAATTGATGAGTAATTATCATGCTTTGCTGTGTAGACAGACTGCTCCTTGCTCTTTGACTAAGTCACTGGTTGCCATGTTTCTTTTACCAACACACCCATCAACAGCCACGTAGCTATCCTCTTAGCACTGAACTAAAACAGATTCTTATTGACATTTTTAAAGTAAATTAGAATTGGATGGTGCTTTATTGACACATTCATTTACATTTCTTTACTGCTCTCAATTTCAACATGCAAAAATGAGAATTAAAGTAAGTTTAAGATTATACCTCACAGTATATACACCAAGTCATAAAACTTCAATTTTATTATCTCTGGTAATCATGCATCAGACAGGCAAAAAATTCTTTGCCTTTAAATTTAGCTTATATAAAACATTTGGTACAATTATATAATTTTCTATTTTTTTATGGGGCAGGGACAAAACCTGAGCCATTTATCCTTTTTTATTATTTCTTTATTCAGTATAAGACTTTAATAGAGATGCTGAAAATGTTCAGTTGAAATAACAAAATATTAAACCATAAAATTCTAAAATATGAAGAAAGAAAATGTATTCTGTGAACCTGCATTATTGGAAATGATGTTTCTTTATCTCCACACAAAATGAAAGATTAGACATAGGAAGAAACATAAATTCCTGAACTTGAACTTTATTGGTTTGCAATTGTGGAAATTTCAGAGCCAAAGAGTCTCAGTACTCTGTATTGCAGAGCAAGTCAGTGGCAGCTAGAATAATAGACTATAATTAATTTATTAAAATAAATATCAGGAGTAGAGAGATGGCTGAGCAGGTAAGAGCAAGCTACTCTTGCAAATCATCCAGGTTCAGTTCCTAGAACCCACATGGTGGCTAATAGCTGTACATAACTCCAATTCCAGGGGATCTGACGTCCTCATCTGGCCTCTGTGGGCATTGCAAGACATGGGTGCACTTACATGCAGGCAATACACTCATCTACATAAAATTCATAAATAAAATATTTAAATAAATAAATAACAAAACAAAGCACAAACTGGAGTTTATCAGTTCACCTTGAAACAAAACGGAACATTGAGAAACCTCCAATAATGGAAATTTTTAAAATAAATAGATGTAAGAACATACCTTAGCAGCCACCAGGTAGGTAGTTACATTGAATTCATTGCATATATTTAGATAACTGCCTCTGTATTTGTCCTAGCTTCTATGTTTTGAAAGCAATCTTTTCTGTTACTGAAAAAATATATTTCTCTCATTTTTGTGCATTTCTCTCTCTCTCTCTCTCTCTCTCTCTCTCACACACACACACACACACACACACACACACACACACACACAGCACAAAAGTTAAAGAGCAGAAGCCCTGCATTGCAAATTCCTCAGTGACAAATATGAGCGCCTGATTCTTTGGTCTTCCCATGCCGTCGTATAATCAACAATTGTTTAACAGAGTTCAGGAAAATAAGGCGCATTTTAAATCAGTGTTTTAACTATGTGATTAATGGTGCCCTCTTGAAGAAAAATGGTCGCACCAGTAAATGAAAAACTCATTATTTCTAAAAGCTGTTTTCTCCTACTTAATGACCTCTTCTAATAGGCAGATAAATTGAACAACAGCATATGAAAGCTATTAGCCTGAGCATTTTCACAGGAAGGAAACTTAATATTGTGTTGTAGGTTCCTGATCAACTAATCTGAAAGTAATGAAACAGCATCCCGTAAAGAGCTTTGTGGAAAGGACCTGCAGGTAACTTTTAAACAAGTGTTCAGCTAGGATGAGTTTTACTCACATGAAGTAGTACCTTATGTATACTACACAATAGATCAAATTAGCCTCCGGGAAAACCTCTCTGAACCACTATTTATTTACTTAGGTCTCTTATGACATTATTTGACATAATCAGAAAACAAGTATCCCAAGAAAATTGGCAAAGTCATCCTCAACTATCTGATTAATTCTCTTAAATGCTGAGAGTCTGGCAATGCAAAGAACACTTAACAGCTAGTATCTGTCCCTGGGTGTGTGGGCAGGGGTATAGCTCTTTCATTGGAGTAGAGTAACCAAAGAACTAGCCACAGCCAGAAATATCTGTGATCCCAGCTTGGCAGCGTCACGGATCCATGTCCTTAGATGGCCTCCAAACGTGGTGGAGCCTTACTAGATGGGCCTGAAAATTGGAGATGATTACCTGACCTGTCTCACAGGGTTGTATTAAAGTGTGAGAGCACACATGTCAAGCACTTGCACATTTAAGACAGTTGTCTCTTCTATCAGCCATTGTTACTACGCTATTCCAATAAATTGGAGATAATCACCAATCAATTATGAATTAAATGTTTGATAAAAGCAGATTAACAAGCATGGTACCCGTGAACCTGGCAATGCCTCCTGTGCTTTTGTCCAAGTAAATTCTCAAACAAAGCAAAATGGGATTGCCACCATCAGATTCCCCGCAGTGCTCGTAAATCACCCACGAGCAGATGTGGACATGGGTGAGACCTAATTTATCATGACATAAATTCATTCTTTAGAGAGAGAGAGGTTATTCATCTTCATAGGGCAAAAGAATATGTATTTACTGACTATGTTTAAATGGGCTTCCAGAAGCAAGGTTTCCATTGTTCTTAATTATTATCAGTCTGCAAAATGCATAACACTCTCAGAGTCTCTCTCCCCGTGGCCATTCTTATCCTTAAGGATATCAACAGTCATTCTTCCATAAGGATTTATACAAAGTTGCTCTTTCTCCTCTGGTTAAGCAGTGAGTTTCCTGTCCTGCTAAGTTCACTTTTTCCTTCTGTCTCTTGTTATGATTTATTCTTGGTGCAGACCCACGAGCTGGGAGCTGAAATGGTGTTGGTGTGTTTCAAGTCCCTTAGCGCTTACAGGATGTTCTCCTGTCCCTGAACCACGAATTCTAGGACTCACACCCAACTTGCCATCCACATGTTACTGTGTCTTTCAGGAGGCTTGTTCTGAATCTGTCCTCCTCTTTCTAGTTCAGTACAAAACTTGAGCCCTGTGAGAGGCTTTCTTTGACTACATTTTCAATATATCCAAACTACCTTCATCTCTTAGCTGAACTGTCTCAATTGGTCTACAGCAGTTGTGTTACTAGTCCATTCTTTTTTAAAGGTCTATTTTTATTTTTTAATTATGGGGGAAGTAGGAACATTTTGTAGGTGACCCCAGAAGCCACAAAAGAGGGCCAGATTCCCTGGAGCTAGAGTTTCAAGCAGTTGTGAGCAGCCCTGTGTGGATGCTGGGAACTGATTTTAGATCTACAAGAGTAGCTCATGCTCTGAACCACTGAGCCGGCTTTCTGCCCCACCACACCCCCAAGCCCATTCTTGACCTGTATACTCACTAGACAAGTCAGTGATCATTTTAATCAACTGAAATTTCTGAAAAGAAGACCTATACTTTAGCAGCAGATATATGAAAAACTATTCAGCATCAGTAATCATCATGGAAATAAAATTTCAAGCCACAATGACAGAGAGATGACTTCACTGCAGTAATAAAAGTTGTGATCAAAATGTTTAAAAATTACAAGCACTGGCAAGATGGGGATGAAAAAGCACATTTACACCTTCCTGGTGGGAATGCAAATAAGTACGGTTGTCATGGACATCAGTGTGGAGACTCTGCATACAATTAAAAATAAAACTGTCATATGAGAGCATCATCCCATTATCGGATATATATCCAAAGAAAATGAAGTCAACAGGTTGAGGACACTTCTGTGTGCCTTTGTTTATTGTAGCCCTGCTTATAATTACTAATTAATGGAAACAACCTAGACTGATGAATGGAAAAGGAAGCATAGTGTATATACACAAAGGGATATAATCCAGCAGTAAAAAAGAATGAAATTCTGTCATTTGGAACAACATGGATGGAACAGGAGATCAATATGTTCATTGAAATAAATGAGACACAGAAAGACAAGACCCCACTTGATCTAGCTCATGTGGAATCTCTAAAAGAGCCAACTGACTTCATAGAAATTTAAAATAGAATGATGGTCAACAGATTCTGGGTGTAGTAATGGGCAGTTACGTACTAAGTTAGAATTGGATAAGTGTCGGAAGTTCTGGTGTGCTATTGAACTGTATGTGACTACAGATAACAACAATTCACTGAACATTTCAAAAGGTAGAAGAAAGCGTATAAAGAAAGCTCATAATAGATTGTATCTAGGAATAAACAACAGCAAAGTGGAATAGCAAATTTTGATTCTCAATCTGATAGAATTGTTGTGGAAAAATTGGAGATCAGCAGCCAAAGTTAAGTGAGGAGAGGAAAGTTTAATTCCCTAGGAGGACTGACTTCCATAAAGAAGGCGGCCCCTTGCTCCAGGGGTCGTATATACTCATGCTGGAGATGTCAGGCCCACGTAACATCCACTAAATAAAAAATGAAAATGGTGTGGAGTCACCCTAAGAGTGAGGTTCCATGTGCTGCGAGTGGCAAAACTGTAAAGGAAAGGTTGTCCAAGCCCACTAGAGTCAAAATGACGCCAACGCGATCTCCAGATGCTGCACATGATGCTGCAGACTGTGGGGTTTGCCCTATTGAGTTTCAGGCTTGATTGTATCTTTCTCTTTCCCAGCTCCTCCCTTCTGGATTTGGAGTGATTACCCTGTGCAGCTGTATATTGGAAGTATATAACATTTTATTTTAAAGGGGCTCACAAGGAAGAGATTGCCTTTAACATTAGAAAAAGTTTGGATGTACAGTTTTCCAACAAAGTTAAAATTGCTAAGATGTAGAGGATGCTTACAGATGAACTAAATGCACTGTGTATTAGGAAATGGCTATGAACCATTGGAGGCCGCAGGGGGTGCATCATAGTTTGAAATGAAGGGTATAGGTATCAAGTTAACAAGATTAATATGAGTGGTTCAATGCCATGGGCTGTGTTCTTGGCCAAGAAATAGTAAATACTAATAACAATACTAATACTAATACTAATACTAAAATAAATAAAGGCAGAAGCATTCACATCTCTCTGTTTTCTCATTACAGCGCAATATGACCCGCTCCCCATTCAAGCCTATACCACAATGATTAACTGTGATTAACTCTCAAAATGTGAACCATAATAAGCCTCTTCTTTCTTATTTGTTTTTTGTGTTTGTTTTGTTTTATTTTGTTTTTCCTTCTGGTCTTTTTGAGACAGGGTTTTCCTATATCTCCAGATGGCCTATATCTCCCTATATAAACCAAACCAACCTGAAACTCAGATCCACCTGCCTCTGCCTCCTGAGTGCTGGGATTAAAGTTATATGCAAACCATACCTGCCTGCCTCTTCTTTCTCAGGTTGTTTTGGCCAGGTACTTTGTAACAGCAAAAAGAAATGTAACTAATTACCAATGTATCTCCTGAGAATTCCTGTATACAATAGAATGGGATCATGCTAGCAACAGAAAAATGATCCACTGGTTGTCAGAAACTAGCTGAAAGGGGGAAGGGAGGGCGGAACAAATACACTTCTGAAAAGCGAATTAAGATTAAAAGGAACAATTCACAATTCAGTAATCTTTAAATCTAGGGGACAACACACAGCATTGAATGTTAATGTGCTGATTTGAAAACCGTAGCTAAATTCCCCAATGAACTTCACTTTTGGGCCAGGGCTGGGGAAGCTTGCCAAGTATGGACTAATTTGGCTTCTATAAACCAAAAAACCTAAGCAAGAGACTTTTAGGAGAAATGACCAAATTAAAATAAAACAAATAACACAAACCAAGGGAAAATTAAAGAGAGAGAACAATGAATTTAAAGGACTAAATAATTTTTTTAAGAAATAAAATGTGCCAGGGTGTGGTGGTGTATGCCATTAATCCCAGCACTCTGGAGGCAGAGGCAGGCAGATCTCTCTGAGATCAAGGCCAGCATGGTCTATATAACAAGTTCTAGACCATCTGGGGCTACAGAGAGACCCTGTCTCAAGAAGACCAAAATAAATAAACAAAAGAAACAAAATGCAAGAAAGATAAATATATCTAAACTGTGGGGTTTTTTTATTTGAAAAAATGACCAATAAAATGATCAAAGAAGAAAAAAGTGATACTCCAAATCAGAAATTAAAATGTATAAAATTATATCACTTTTATTGAATTATGTAAATGAATATGAAGTCCTCCATTTCCTTTAAGATGTATTTTAAGATATTTGTATTATATATGCATAGCTGTAGTGCCCATTATATTCTTTATTCTCACTCTCTCTCTCTCTCTCTCTCTCTCTCTCTCTCACACACACACACACACACACACAGTGGAGAAATTATGTTTTTCTACTGGAATTTATGCAGAAAGGTTCCAAATGCCTTAAGTGTCTCTTACTACCACATAATTAAAAAGAGGCTCATTTCTTGAAGAGAAAGTGAAACCATAGCCAAAAAAACAGAAAGGATGTTATTCAGGAAAGCTATGCCATTTCCCTAGTTAAAAGATAAAGAGTCAGTATTAAAAGCTTCATGAATCCAAATGCATTATCACATATTAAGTTCAATGACGTAGTTATAAAAGCTCTGAATCTAAAGTTGATTTGGTTGATGGGAAATATAGACACATCAAGGATTCCTTAGGAACAGTGATTGAGGTATCCACTTCATCCTCTAGAGGGGAGAACTTTTTCAGTTCTTATTAATTTGTGTATAAGAACCAGTAGTAGGAAATTAGTATAATGTTCATGCTAAAGTACAGGGTCAGTGACTATCAGCAAATTCTACCAGTCAGTCTTATATGTGGTTTTCTAAAGCTAATCATTCATTTTTGGATATGGGATGTTAGCTATGTATATAGCTAAAACCTGTCTTTTCTATTAAAGGCTGCAGTCCAAGATCCCCTATGGATGTCTACACTCTGTTTATTTCCTGTACATGAGTACCTCTGATGAAGTTTACTTTATAAAGTAAGCATAATAAAAACTAGCACCAAAAGGATTCTGTAAAATACAGCATTTATAACAATATATTATAATAAAGCTATATGAATAAGATCTACCAAAATACTATACTTTGGCTTTTCACTTAAAGAAGGTACTGAACAACTAAGCACACTAGTTAATAACTATACTGATTTTCTTATCGTATTCAGTTCGTTGTGCTGTCTTCATGAATTTCTTCATGTCCTCTTTGATTTTATTTAACATTGTTATAATACTTACTTCCTATTCTGGAACTTCATCTAATTCACTGTCTGTAATCCTAGCACTCAGGAGGCTGAGACAGGGAGATCAGGAGTTAGAGGCCATCCTCAGCTACCTAGTGAGAACCTATCTCAAAAATAACATAAAAATTCATTCTCGTGTGATTATTCTTTAGTTTGGCCAGAAATATCTGAAAACACTCATTGTCTAAGCATAACCAGGATGTTAATTTTTTTAAATGGCCAAGGAGCATTTCTAAATTTTGTTATTCTCTTCTCCTTTTGTGATCTAAAAGCCATGAATCCTGACGGGAAAAAGGAAGACAAGACCGTTTTCAAAAAGAACCTATTACTCTTCCATCCACTTCTCACAACGATCACTGTGGTCCTGAGCGCTGGATGCCAGCTGCTCTTTCTGACATTACCACCTGAGTCTTCTCCAGCTACATTATTCCAACTCCTGTATAAACCCAGCATCCCATGAAGTCAGCCCCAGCTACACTACAGTAGGATTGATTTCTGGTAATAACAAATGGAGAACATAAGCAAGTTTAGACCTTTGACCTACAGGGCTAAAATAAATGTCAAAACAAGTATTAGTCTTTGAACTCTGGGAAGGGAAATCATTAATGGTTAATGCTATGTGTGGGAGATGGAAATAATTGATGAGAAGGAAGTTGCACTTGGAATATTCAGTTCAGCCAAAAGAAAACAGGTCAAGATATTTTGTGTGAATAAATAACACTGACAGCTGTGGAGGATTTTCTATTTCACATAGAATAGTTCCCTTAAAGAAAGTCTTAATGCTTACTGTAATAAATGTAATAAATACATTACCAAGGTTTCCACAATCAATTAAATTTGTTCCTCGATATTACTGAAAACCCCAGCAAACATTTGCTGAGAATCTATATGGCCAGTCTCACAAAATGTTCCCATGATAAGTAATCCTATATGGATTTAGGTTTCGCTTGAGGTTAAGTAGAAATAGCCTTTAAAAGGACAAAAAAAGAATTATATATATATATATATATATATATATATATATATATAGAGAGAGAGAGAGAGAGAGAGAGAGAGAGAGAGAGAACTGATGCTTATAGACTCCATGGAGAAAGAGCCAGAACAAATTTATTCATTCCATCATGATTGAAAAACACATCCTTTCAAGGAAAGATGACCTTGAAAACAAATAAATCATCTATTTCCTAAGATTGGACTTCAAGACACACTATTCACATTTAGATTACTGTTATTTTGCAGACATGGGAAGAGTATGAAAGGCGAGAAATACCACTCAAAGCCACTGTACATGAAAACACCGTCATTCACTCCATAGTTTTGCATACTCAGATCCTTTCTTTTTCTAATATTTTATTATAACTTTCATTTTATTTTATATGTATGAGTGTACTGCCTGCCATTCAGTGTTCGTGGAGGTCAGAAGAGGGTGCCAGATCCCCTGAAACTGAAGTTAAGGATAGTGGTTAGCTGCCATATAGATGCCGAGATTTAAACCCAACCCAGGTCCTCTGCATAAGCAGCCAGTGCTCTTAACCACTGAGTCATCTCTCCAGTCCTCTTACTTATATTTCCGTAGAAATCACTATCCTGTTCTACCTTGATACAAGTATGTATGAACTGGTGTGGGGAGAGGGCTTCTGTGGAAGGTAGGGGTGTGATTACCCTTTTGGAATCACAAAGGACTCAGAATAAACCTAGAGCCTGCTATCTCAGCATCCCTGTTCTACCCTGCTCAAAGGAAAACAGGTGTGCCTACATGTGGACTCTCTTTTGTCTTTCCCCATTGATTCAGACAGCCTGAGTGAGAAAGACTGTGAAGCCATTCCTCTCTCAAGTCTCGCTCATAAACTGCAAGTTACGGGAATGAACAAGGCAGGACAGTCTTAACCATCATAAACACCATTATGTAGGCAGGGAAAATGGGACTTCAACAAATAGTTCGTTATTCAATAAAAAAAGAATCCCTATCCTGGGATAACCCCATTTGAAACTGCTCAGTTACACTAATACAGGGATTTAACAGAATTAAAACATTAGTGCTGATTACAGCATCACTCGGATATGTAACAAATTGTATATTGAGGTTCCCCTGAAAAATGCCATCTCCTTCATGGATCCAGACAGGCCTGTAAAATGGCTTTGACATTTTAATGCTAGTGCATTATAACGTTCCAGATGACAGCTGCAGAGCCAACATTTTAAAGCCATCAGAAAATTCATGCTGTACAATGGTCACAGCTGGACCCATCGATCAAATGGTTTTTGCTCGAATGAGATTCAGTGGTTGCTAGGTAATTAAGCATGTTCTGGACTTTAGAATTTTAATCATGAGAGCTAGACTTGGAAGGAAACATAACACAAAGGTTTTTCCCTCCCTGTGGCCTGTGATGAAGTGCTTTTGAGTCCAGAAGGACTCTAGGACACTGAGAGGTTCACCTGCAGAAATGAATCCAATACTTGTTATTGGCTGTATTGACCATTAAAGTTAAGAACATGCAAATGTTGAGGACTGAGATAAAAACGTCAAGTGAATCCTTCTGACAAGAGAGTAGCGAGTGGTGCTCCCCTGTTCCTAGCCAGGATCTAATCTGAACTTTATGCAGAAGGACAGCGGTCATCAGTCCCATTACTTCCATGCTGCACAAAGTCACCTGAGAGGGCTTTCTCCAGAGGACACAGAAAACTGTGGTTTTCACAGCTTCAGTGAGGACAGTGCCATGAAAACCCTTTCAAAACGGAGATGGCTCAGTCAAGTCATTGAAGTTCTGCTGTCACTGCTCTGGCCCGGGTCCATCTTCCTGGTGCTGTACTGAGTTTCTAGCTAACACACATTAACATGCACCAGCCTTAGCTTCAGAAGCTCTGTAGTTCGTGCAATCCTCAAATAACTGTAAGAGGATGACTTATCTTGAGAGACCCACAGGTACATATTAATGGATTTATCTTTCAAAAATTCTGTTAAACAGACATTATTATTACCCTGTTTGCTTATAAGGGAAGACCAGAGAGTTCTCTAACATGTGTCAAGTGCAGACCTGGGAGCCGATCCCAGCCTATTGATTCCAAAGCCTATATTCTTAGCTGTTAGGCCATCCAACATCTTTGTCTCATCCAAGATGTGACCATTATAATGAGAACCACTCTGGCCCCACCATGTGACTGAGTCTAAGGGCAGAGGATCCTACACCCTCATATCTCAAAGAGCAAGCAGAGGTTTGCCAAAGCCTCCCCCTAAATCTTCAAGCAGACTTCCTGTGGCAGAGCTATTACACACAGACCAAATTGATCCTTCTCACAGGCAGCCAAACCTTCCTGGAAAAGAAAAACGAAGAAAGCAGGTACAGCAGACATGCCCAGGAGCCTGGGGTGTCTGCTTGGATGGAGGAGATACTGCAAAGTCAAGTGAATACATAAAATCAACTCCTCTTTAATCTCTATGCTTCCCTTTGACGTTTGAAACCATGACCTGCATCAGAACAGGACAAGGCCCCAAGTAATTGCCTTACTCCTTTGAATGCTTTTCACGTGGAAATATCCACCCACTTTTCCCTTTAACTCACAGTTGTTGAAACATTCTATCTGATATTTCATGATGCTGGACATGCAGTAGGGAAGGAACACATGTACTCAAACTGTGAGAACAATCTTTATATCTACATAAACCTATCAAGAATCTCAGAGTAGGAGGGTAGCAAGCAAGGTGAGAAGGGTGTGAGTTTAGACGACGATGGTCAAGCGGAGCTCTTTGAAGAAATGACATTGGATAAAGTCTTAAAGGATCTGAAGAAAAACCAGAATTACAGAGATGGCTGGCTGGTGATACTGGGCTTCTGGACTCTGAGGAACAGATAAATCAGCACAAATCTGACCCCACCAGGCAGAAGTAGTTTGCATTGCAATTATGCTTCAGGTTCCATCCTGTAAAATGAGGACCTCTGTAGATCCTCAGAGAGTACTAACTCGGTTGCCACTTTTCACAAGGCATATTCTGTGCAAAGCTTGGAGCCCCACAAGTGCTTAGTCAATATCAACTGCTGTGTCTATCTGAGGAAAAGTAACCAGCAAATTACCTGCTTGGTAAGACTGAAGTCACCAGCAGAGGCAGGGGAGTGGGCAGAGGCAGTGGCTAAGTAAATAGGAGAAAGTGGAATTAAATAGCTCTGGCCATGAAGGCTCAGCTCTGATGCCACAGGAGGGTCACGTTCAGAGTGAAATGAAGCCACTGAAATGCAGGCATTTGATTCCAATTTAGATCTCAGATTCTGACACTCAGCCAGATGAAAATCTGTATGCGAAAGGAACCAAATAGCTCTTAACTCCAAAGGCACGTATGTGAAAGGAACCAGTTTGAATCTGCTTCCAAGAGAAGAGCCAAGCCATCGGAATGTTGGTGGCATCTTGCCCACTGCCTCCCTCCACTTCCTCCCGTATCAGATTCTTGACCACCTTGAGACATGTCACATTCCCTTAGACTGAAACAGTCTTGTGGGAGTCTTGTTTTTACCTCCACGACACCACACATGTTGGAGTGTGCATGTGGCTATTCCACGCAAGATAATTAATCTCTCAATATTGGGAACCATGTATCGTCTAATATAGTCTTATACATTAGGACACAGAGGTATTTTCACACTTGATATTAGCCAAAAGGCCGAGAAACGTTCATAGAGGTAATTTTAAAAATAAATTTAAAGTTTTTTTTCTTAGAAATAACCACTTAAACCATAAGCCAGTGTTAAAGCAAAACCCCATTGCTTTAGCAAATCAGACCACAAGGTCAACTCCCAAATGTCAGGCATTAAAGCATGGAGAGATAAAAGATGGTTTCAACAGGATACAGAGCTTCACTCAAATTGTAAAGGAAGACACAGAATGTCAAGATGTCAAATAACATTTCCACCAACAATTTAAATGACATAATTTATATATAATCAACATTCTGTACTGGGGTTTATACAAATAGTATCTAATAATGATGGATTTAATTTTGGAACATTTTTAAAAGCATCAAGAAAAAAAAAGATGGAAAAACTAGTAGCCTCCACTTGGCTAATATAAATTAAGTCTCAAGTGTACATTCTATCTCATAGTTAACTGTACCTAGTTTTATGTGAGTAATTTATATTTACGGGTAAGTATGTTATTTTCATGGCCATAGTGGACATCTAGCTTGTCATAAATTTACAAATAAATGAATGTTGAAGTAAAAAGAAGACAAGATGATTTTGGGGTGCTTTGGGAGTATTTTGCAATGTAACAAATAAGAAAAAAAATAGGTTGTTTATCTCATAAGTAGATTCGAGTTTCACATAGGACAAAAAAGGTCCCCATACATAAGAATTTACCCTGTACAGCAGACTGAAAACAAAGTAAGATTTGGAAATGGCCTTGTTCATTCAGGGCTGGAGGAATATTGAAATGTCTGGCCAACTCTAGTTCCCAGGGTGATGTATAGTTCTCCTGGGCACAGATTGTCAAACTGAGTTAGTGTCAGTGAAATAAAATGGGGGATGGACTTTTAGATGTTGTCATTCAGCAAAAGAGAAAAATACAGTTCAAAGAGGTTTTTACCCACTGAGCTTTCCAAATAACGACTCAGAAGGATGGATATATTACTTCAGAGGGAAGGCTCAGAGGAATACTAAAAGAACCCAAAAGATATCATCATTTTAAAAGGTGAGTCAGAGGACTACATCTGTCCTTCATCCAGAGAGCAAACAGATGCTGATCAGCCCACTGACAAGGGCGCTTATCTGGCCATGTGAATCTAGAATGCTTGTGTTTACACACCGCTTTCATATAGCCATCTCTGCTTTGACCAGCCCATCATCTCTTTTCCCTTTCAGAGCACGAAACCAATTACAGCCATTGTCTCTGGACTTTGAATTTCCATCTTCTTTGGGCAGTAGGTCAGGAACTCTACAAAATAGCTCTTAACTCCAACAGTAGTGGCAGGTAAGGCAATCTGAGTAAGATCTTAGTCACTTTTATTTTTCCCCTTTTACATTTACATAAAGGCATTAGTAGTGAAATACAAATGTAATACTTATAAAGTTTCTTAAACTTGAATTTTGTACATTCTATTGCCATATATCTATATATAGTTATATATAGATATATACATATATAGATACATATATATAGATATATATATGTCATTGGCAGTCCTAAGTTAACTTTCCTTTGTCAAATTCAGAATTCATGTGATATCTGACATGTAAATATTTTAATCTACCTGTCCTTTGGATGACCTTTGACTGATGACTTCACTTCAGAACATAGTCATCTTTGTCAATAAAGCAAGATCTGTGTCATTATTTAGATCCCTTGGCTTTTATCACAAAAGGGGAAAAATGAAAGAACTGGTCCATAAGAAGAAGGCTATAATAAGAAGGCCAGCTTCAGAAGTGCCACAGAGATAGATAATATCCAACCGGTTATCTGCCTCAATAAACCCATGAATCAATTGGCCTCCAGTTAGCCAATTATGGGAGTAGCTGCAAAAGAAGGAGTGAAAATTGAGACTTCTAAAAATGCAAGAAAAAGCTGTGTCTTCAAACTTCCAAGTGTGGTTATAAATTCTATCCCACCCTCCCCTTCCCCTTTACTTGGTCTCAGATATAGAATCTGTTTGAACTAAATCTCTCAATTTCTCATACAGAATCTATGTAGATTCTATCTTTTGTTCCATCATTTTTTCTTCTTCAACTCAGATCTTTCAGTGTGTGAATGAGAGACTAATGTTTTGCCTAACACTCTCAGTTGAGTGCTGTGCTGGTGGGAATGAAGCTCAAGTCATTTTACATTTCTGTTTATTTTCATTCTTTTATACAGGATCTAAAAGGCTGACCTGCAACTCACTATCTAGCCTAGGTTAGCTTCATACTCTCTGCAATGACAGTCTTTCTGCCTCAGCCTCCTGAATGGTGGAATGACAGGCATGAGCCACCCCAGTCATCCCCAGCTATCCCCACTCATCCCCAGCTATCCCCACTCATCCCCAGCTCCAAAGTCATTTAGATCAGTATAGATAGGAGACAGGAAAGAAGTTCTAAACAGACATCAAAGTTAGGACTAAATAAAGTCCTCTGGTAATAAACTAGTGAGTAGCTGAAGTGTCACTGAAAGAAGATGTGTTCCTGACAAACTTCACAGAGGAAAACAATAAGGTTCAGGATATATATGAGGCATGCTACCTACATCATTCCTAGCTTACAGATAAAATGAATAGCCTCAAGTAGACCCTGAGCAAACATGAATAAACTAGGAAGATTTAATCAAATACTGAGTAGAGATCAAGTACCAATTCTAAAAATTCCCTAAAATTGCAAATTTGGGGAAGCTAAAGACACAAGTAAATATAAGAAAATTACATCTGTGTTTTTTGATCCTCTGATACTTATAGTGAGAAAAATTTTAGTAATAACCCCAGCCCATGCTTGTCTTCATAGTTCTCACAAAAGCTCAAGGATAAAAACATATTTAAAGGCATCTTCTCTGCCCGACCCTAAATTCTTTTTCTGCTTTCTCCCTTTGTCTGCTTTTCAAAATGGGAAAAGGATACAGGACCTGAGAAATCTGAACAGAAGCTCACAAAGAGGAAGCCAGTTGTTCAGAGTGAAAATGTGTCAGGAGAGAAGAATTGAGTTGGTCCAGATGGCAGGGTGCCACAGAACAGGAGCAGAACTCTTCATCTCGGGCAAAGCAAGAACAGGCAGTGTTTCTAATGACGTGCTAACATCTGTCTGCAGACACCGTTTCCATGGCACCCAAGCTCACCACCCAAACAAAGGAGAGCCACGGGGAAGCCAGAACTGCAGTGTCTTTCTAATTTATAAAATGAGGAATTAGGATTGTAACTCATACCATCAGAGACATTTGACAGGTTCATGAAGGAACACCACCCTGAAAGGATATCTTCATATTAGATGAGTTGTGATAAACAAAGCAGGCACGTGGGATTGCAGTATGAAGCATGTCTGCTGGCCTACTTCAGTTGGTGTCAGTCGAGTCCAAGAACTGGCTTGAATATTCTATTTGCCTAAATTTTTCCCATACCCATCACTAATTAGCTTTTTGTCTCTGGACAAATTATTTAAATTCCTTTAGCTTCTGTTTGCTGTCTAATGAAGGACAGGAATATACAATTCGTTCAGAGTTAAATAACATAATAGATATAGAAATAGATATAGACATCAGGCAAATGACAATTAATATGCACCTATTGATAAATGTAAGATTTTTTTCTGCTTTGCTTATAAAATAACCACTTTGCTTTAATCAAGTTTCATATTAGACACTATAAAAATGGTTTATTGATGCTATAAAGTGAATTGATTTTATGTGTTTCTAGTCCCTATTTTAGGCACAGTCATTCGAATCCTCTTTCCCATTCCTGAATGTCATCTTGAGTGGATTTCATAACGTATGAATGTTTATTACTAAAATTCAATCCAGTGCAAGTTAAAATTGCAGTCTCATCTAATTCCGTCTGTCCCTTCTGCCACTGTTTAATATGCTTGTGAAATGTCCCACGGAGCGGCACAAGTCTCTCACTCGCTGCCTCTCCATCCTCTTGTAAACTTTATGCCCTAGCTGACTACAACAGTAGATGGGACAGGGGCAGATGGATGCCCTTATGTAGCAGAGAGCGAGCACCTGAGCTTCTCCTACTCATCCAGATGCTGGTTGTGAGGGAGCACTGGTCCTGTCACAAGTCTCGCTCACAGGTGAGAGTCCTCCACATGTTCCTGTGACAATTCTCTATAATGAGACCTGAGTGTAACTCCATCCCAACCCTCTGGATTCCTGTAACTTCAGCCCCTGTTTGTCTCCCCAAGTGTCTTGCCACTGGGTCCTCTAATAGAGTCAAGTCCCCTTTGGCGGGTCCCACTGTGCATGGGACAGGCACTCATTTTTGTTATGCCCACATGGGCAAGACTACTTGCCAATTGGTCCTCCTCCCTGTCCTGCCTTCTCCTCATGCAGGAAGCAGATGGCCGTTTCACTGAATAGGAATCCAAATGTGCCTCAGAATGCCAGGGCTCCCATTTTACCCTAGTTTTCAGACAACTGCTCCATCTTTTATACCTTCTATATTCACGGTGGCCGGTGTCAGAAAACTTGAGGCCTCAGGCTAGACTGCTGTGTTCTCTACTGGGGAGAGGGTGAGTCAAAGCTCATCACTCAACACTGGTTTCCCTGGAGACTGATGAGTCCTTTTTACTCGCCTCCCACAGTTCCTCAGACAGTCCCCAGGCACACACAGGGCTATTATTTTCATGGGGCTGAACCTGGGAGTGTCTGGCCACAATGATTCATGGTGCTTCTGAGAATGTGGAATGATGCTGTTGATTCTTAGACATGGATACAAGGCACCTACACTAGGACAAAAGGGTAACAGTGTCATTCTTGTTTAATTGCAATCTCATCACACTAAAATGAATGTGAATACCTGACAAACAATAGAATTAAATAAATGTCAAGAAGCACAGGTATTATGCTGTATTTTTTTATCTCCACTGTATAACTCCCCTTGCTGGTCTTTTCTGCACAATGCTTGATCTGTGACTCCAAAGTCACTCTTGGGAGCTTGAGGAAGAACAGGAAGTAGAGTCTCAAGCTCACTAAGGGTAGCTGAGGTCCATGACCATGTTAGCCTATGCACTGGATAGTCCAGTACTTCCTGGGTCATACACATCTTGTCTCGCTCTCTTAGCTGAATTGGCAGTTGGCTGACTGGACATTTATTAGAGTTTAGGACTGCTGGCGTCAGGCAGCTACCTGTGCATGCCGACCAAGCCCTTCCCTGGCATGCAGAGGCTTAGAGATCCTATATTCTCTACCAGATCCTCTAACGCATAGCAGCTTTTGAGACAAGTTGACTCCACCTCAACTTGGACAGTGCTATGTCAGGGATCTGGAAAGCACGGGAACCATGTGTGAACTTGAAACTACCTTGGAGATCCTTGTTTTGCACTCATCCCTTCCACTCTCTTAAGGAAAAGTCTTCCCTGTCTCTGTGGATGGCTTAAAACTACAGTGAACTCTCTCTACACGTGCTGGTTTCCTTTGGAAATTTTCAATATCCATTGGGCAAAGAGACAGTTCATTTGGTTCCCTGAGATAGGACGGTTGTCACCGTCAATGTCATTGATAGAACAGAGAAGCCATAACTACCGTCATAGTCATTTTTGATAGGCACTCTGTATATTACTGTTACCATTGCTTCAATTTAAAATAAGCAAAAATCATACTATAATAGTATAGTATGATTGAACTTCCCCACTAAAGACAGAAAAATAAGGAAACAAATTTCAATTCCTATACATCTGTCCTTTTTTTTTTTACTATTTTGTTGAGAGGTTTCTGTGCAGATATATGTTACAGAATTTGAGGGGAAATAAAAAGAGAATAAAAAATGGCAGTTAGGAGAAATGGAAGTCACTACAGAAAATATTCAACAATTTGCAATGCCTATTCCTTTTAGGAAATGATATATTAGTATCACTTAGATTTTGCAAGTACATTGCCTGTGATTTGATAGTTAAAAAATACGATTATCTTTAACATGTAGGAAATGCCACAATTGAGTTGAAGATCTAACAAAGCAATTATATGTCATCCATCATATAAATTATCCTTTAAAAATCTACTGCCATTATCCTACAAACTTGTTGATTGATACAGAATATAATATGAACTAACCATGTAGTCTCAAAGCCAATACTTCAAAATTAAAGTTGCACTAGCAAGTCTTTGAGTATTTATGTCCCAAACTGTCTTTAACACATGTCCATGTTTATGGAACTGATTTTTTTACAGTACTAAAGATTTCCAGGTTAGTGATGGTTAAGTTACATAACAAAAATAAAACTAACAGTTACCAATGTGATAATGATTATGTATGTGAGAGGATAATCACATGAAAAAGATTCAGAAACTGAGTTTTCTGAATATTTAGAGTGGTGAAATAATTTGGATTTTAATTCATGTCTTCGTTGGTGCCTATGTGTGCATGAATATGTGTTTTTGATTGTGTGCTTGCATGCATAGTGTATGTGATGTGTGCTCTGTGTGTGTGGCTGGTGTATGTGTGTGTGCATGTGTTTTTGTGTGTGTGATGTATATGGTGTGTGTGCATGTGTGTATGTGCATGCGTGTGTATGCGCATGTGTGCGTTTAATGCCTTGGATGTTTGTGAGATGCATGTGCCGACCAGAACTTTTCTTCAGTGTGTGATGCATATTTACAGCCTGTTTTCAATAGCAAGGTTCATGTCTTCCAAAAGAATGATTATTAGCTGAAAACAAAGATGAGATTCATTGGAATAAGAGTCTTTGGCCAGGTCTGAGGCAGCACTGTGAAGTGGAGAATAGAGGCAATTAGCAAAACTAAAAACCATTCACAAACATTTCTAGAATGTGCACATGAATAACCAACCATCTCTTCCTTTATAGTGTTCAAAATTGAGAAGGAAAATCTGAAGGCATCAGTACACATGCATAACATTACCAGCATTTAAAAACCATAGACCATTGATCAGGTAGAGCTTTTATCTGCAGCATGTTACTTCAGAGATGAGGCTATTGCCACAGGTCTTCCCTTGTTTGCAACAGACACTGTCTAATAAAGAAGAATCTAGTGAAAGATAGTACAAGATAATTCTATTGTAACACAAAGGAATAACGACAGGCCTCTCATATTAGAAGAATCAGCAATTTTATATATAAGGGTAAGTGGGACCTGTGGTTTACTTACGCTGGCAACACAGAACTCATTTAAAAGCTCACTGGGAAATCCAAATGGCAAGGACCAGTTTCCTAGCATAAAACACTGATATGCTCTCTCAATAGAGTCTTACACCAAAAGTACTTTCTGACATAAAGAAATGATAGAGCGCCTCAAAGGTCAGAGTTACCCCTGTTCAACTACAGCTGGCCTTGGGAACTGCCTGGTAAGTTATTGCAGTCATTCTGTAGAGATTCACCATGCTATCTAACATAAATAAGTGATGACATCCTCATTTTCAGTGTTGATAATTCAAACTCAGGGCCTTGAATATGCTATACAATTGTGTGTTAAAACTGAATTGCACCCCTAGCCTGATTTTTT
Organism: Eospalax fontanierii; assembly: GCA_035773235.1. Taxonomy (NCBI): domain Eukaryota; kingdom Metazoa; phylum Chordata; class Mammalia; order Rodentia; family Spalacidae; genus Eospalax; species Eospalax fontanierii. Next base: position 39,710,709 of record CM069548.1, on the reverse strand, counting down.
TTGGTCAATTATATTTGATATTATTTTCAATTACTTCAAGCATTTTTCTGTTAATATTTTTCTGTTTAAAAAATTGCTATGTTGTTAACAGTATTTAACTATTGTCAGTGGGTAATTTAATCAGGCTTCTGCTGAGGTAGCGTTAGATAACAAACACCTCCATAAATTTCTCTGGGCTAGGCCAGGTATGGTGGCACACACCTAATTCTAGCACTTGGGAGGTGGAGACAGGTGAACCTCTATGAATTCGAGGCCAGCCTGGTCTACAAAGCAAGTTCTAGGCCAGCCAGGGTTACAGAGTGAGATCCTGTCAAAAACACAAATTATTTTTTTACTCTCTCTGGGCTATAGAAACATTTTTTTTTCTGCACTCACATACTGGTGGGCCATCTGTCAAGTGGCTGACATCCCAGCGCTTGCTGGGCAGAAACATCATTTTCCTGGGCTAGACTGGGGTGCTTCGGGTCTTCATCTCAGTACCCAGGCTGAAGGAGGGGCCCTGAGATCTGTTTCTCTTATAGCAAAGGGCACAAGTTATGAGAACACTTGATATGCCTCTTAAGGCTTCAGTTTGGAACATGCCCATGATCATGTCTGCTTACTATTTCATCATGAGAGGATTAGCATTTGGCTGTCAATGAGGAGACCAAAGCCAATGGAGAGACCAAGTTCCCAAGGCCAATGAGGTGGCCACATGTTATCCACAGTGAATTTATGGAGATATGGGAGAGAAGACTTAATGATTTATAATACAATCTAATCTAGTCATACAAGTGACGAGATGGAAACCAAAGTCCAGTATCTGATGCTATTGCAAAAACACTCGGTCCAGAATATCCCAGTTAGTAGAAGGAGAAGATGTGGCAGCACAGAAGGCTTGTGCTCCACCCTGGAGCAGCTCCAGCTCTGTTCTGTCATCTCTTCCAGGCACTGTTGCGGATGCTTTCCTGAGTTAGGAAGCACACCGTCTTCACCATCATTCTCCTCATCCGGCTTAGTGTTTTGGCAATGATATGCCAAACAGCATTTCTTTTGAGTTTGCCTCTGGTCTCTGTTGCACTTTCAAAAATATTTTATATACTATTTTTTTTTTAATGTATGAATGTGTTGCCTGCATGCGTTTAAGTGCACCCATGTCCTACAATGCCCACAGAGGTCAGAAGAGGGCTTCAAATTCCCTGGAACTGGAGTTATAGATGGTTGCTAGCTGCCATGTGGGTGCTGGGAACTGGACCTGGGTCCTCTGCAAAAGTAACCAGTGCTCTTAACTATTGAGCCATCTCTACAGTAACCACATATTCATTCCTAACCGTTCTTGCTACATATTCAATCAGGGATAGGTACTATCATTATCCAATCACCCATCATAGATTAAACCTGAGGTTCACCATTAGAACCTGATAGTTCTGACCCGTAAGTCTGTTTTCTACCATTAAATACTATAACTTCTTAGCTGGTGTGTTGGCACATGCCTTTAATCCAAGCATTTGGGGGCAGAAGCAGGTGGGTCTCTTTACAAGACCACAGCAAGTTCCAGGCCAGCTGGGGCTACAGGGAGACCCTGTGTCAATAAAAAAAAAAAGAGGAAATATGAGCTTCTTAAGTAGCGGTGGGGTCGTGAAGCGCAGTAGACAGTTCACGCTTTCATCCCGACCTCGGTCATTAAGATTTATAGGTTCCTTTCACATAAAAGATGTCCCGCAGTTGACCTCTTGGTAACCTCATGCAAATATTGGCAAGCATGAGCTTTAAAGTTCCATGGAATCCTGTCAATTGATATTAAGCATTAGAGACACTATCACTCAGTTCTTGCTTTTAATACCTGTATATTTTTTATTAAAAACTAACCTAAATATCATACACATTTCAAAAGTTTAGAAACTATTCAAATTTAAACAGCCTTTTCTAATTTAATAGACAAAGAAACACCCAAAGTTTTACTTTATCATTAAGTTGTGAACCTGACTTTTAGATTGAAATATGACTCCAATTCACATGAACTGAATTTCATATTTTATTGTCGTTCACTTCAAAGAACATTTATTGATCATATGATAAGATGTTAAACTGCTTCACAAAAGGTAACAACCAACAGTGCCCACAAGCTTCTGTCCTGATGAATTTCTGGACATTATCTGTTAAGGGTACAGATAAGAAGGAGCTCAAGAAATTAAAAAGAAAACTTTTCTTGATATAAAGTTTTACAAAGAAAATGACTCCTAGTCTGTGTATTAATTGAAGTAGGGTGCTGAGCAAGACACTGGTGAAAAAAAAATCAAAGACGAAAGAGCAACAATAGAGAGCTGAAGGGACTGGCTCTCCTGTGTGAGTGAACACGCGCTGCCCAATATACACAGGAAAGAAATGGCTGGGTTCTAACGTCCACTGAGGAGGGGAGAATGCGGTGTCCACAGGACTCACTGTTGTGGACAGGAGCCAGGTCACTGAGAAGTCTTCACAAAGATGGAGGTGACATCCATGGGGTAGTGTTTACAGCTAACCAAAGACAAGCAATCGTCCAAGGAAAGAGCAACCAAGACTCCCGTTCTATTAATCATTCTCCCAGTCACCAACCATACAAACTTGACATATAAAACCCTCTTGTGGCCTGATTTTTGTAACTAGTGCAGTGTGGAAAGCTGTATTGTCAAAGAACTTATATGTAACAATGGATTAATTTAAACAAGAGCCTCATAATTTAAGATATTGACAAGGAAAGCCATTTAAGCCTTCTCGTGTTAAGTTAATCATTTTTGGAGTCTGCTTTGTACTTTGGCCTAAAATGATAATATACATAGCTTTGTGGCTGGACTAGGCAGTATCCTAGCAACAAAATGATAAGCACTTTCTTTGCAGTAAGCTAACAACTTTAATCTTCTCATACATGGAGGGAAGGAAGTGCTCTGACACACTGGTAGAAACAAAAATTCTTTCACAACAAAATGGATGGAATTTGTGTTTTTCTGCATTCAATACACATCTGCTAAATGCCAAATACAGTGAGAATCACTGGGGACTCAAGGCAGTGTTCAGCATGAGGTCAAGGTCCTGTAGTTAATACATTATTAACACCCACTTATAAATTATTATACAAATGCCTGTCTGCTTTTCACTGAAAATATATTGAGGAGAGTGTGAATGTCTGTGCTAGAGCTTTACAGAGAAACAGAACCAATAAGATACAGAGAGAGAGAGAGAGACAGAGGGAGGGAGGGAGAGAGAGAAAAAAAAACTTATTAAAGTAGATTAGCTCATGCAATTAAGGAGGCTGGCAAGTCCCAAGATCTGCAGCATGAGTGTGCAATCTGGAAGCTCAGAAGGGCAAGATTAGCTCCAGCTCTGAAGGCCTCAGACAGGAAAATGACAGGAAATTCTAGTTCAAAGACTTGAAGGCTTGAGTTTCAAGAAAAGCTGTGTCTATCTGAGTCTAAAGGACGGAAAAAAATCAGTGTCCAAAGTCAAAGGCACTCAGGCAGGATTCTTGTCAGATCTCTTGCCAGGGAGATCAGCCTCTTGCTTTTTGAGACTTTATTCCACTGCTGGCCTTTGCCTGTCTCATGGAGAGAGATGATTTTCACTTGATCTATCATTGCAAACATGTCATTTAGAAACAGCCTTACAGACACACCTAGAATAATGTTTCATCAAATATCTGTGATTTCCCTGGGTATTAGATACTTTTCTGTTGGTGAGATAAAACACTGACGGAAACTAATTTTCATCTTACTTTTCCAAGGAACAGTCTGTTGCGGAGGGAAGTCGGGGCAGAAACTCAATTCAGAAATCTGGATTCAAGAGCCGAAGCAGGAACCACAGAGGAACGCTGCTGCTGCTGACTAGCTCGAGTCTCTGACCTGCGCTCAACCTTTCTTCTAAAACCCTGGAAGGTTGTGGCACCACCCACAGCGGGCTGAGCCTTTCCTCATCACTCAACAATGTACAAAATGCCTCATAGACATACCCACAGGCCAATCCTCTGGCAGAAGAAATTGCCCAGTTGACGGTCTCTCGTCCCAGGTGTGCCAAGTTGACAAGCAAAGCCAACCAGGAGACTGCAACTCGGTCAGACTGAAGCATTAAGCCTTACAGGGTCCATTTTACAAAGTCATGGGAGTGATGCTCTGAGCAGTAGTAGTTGTATCACAGAACAAAAAGCCGAAGAGTGGACAGCGGTGAAGGACGGAGTGGGGAATGCAAGCTGTCAGGTGCACAGGGAGGATGGCCTGTTTACCTGCATTTTCCAGTGAATGAGTACGCAAGAAGTTTAGAACAGAGATAGATTTTAGAAAAATCACAGCTCGCATGTTCCGGCTATGGTGCTGCTGGGGGTGGGCTGGCTTTGTTTGCCATTCTGGATATATGTGCATACATTCGTGCGCTAATTATCAGGGGTGTAGAATGGCGCGAAAAATGAATGAAGGCAAAAAGAGAATGGGAAATTTCCAGGTAAAACTGCCGTGGCCACGTCCATACCCGGCAGCCTTATGAGACAGCGCTGTTTTTTTGAGGCAACTCACAAATATATGATTGTGAGCAAAATATTAATGAAGACCTTGAGAAAGTCACACAGCTCACTTTCCGCTTTCAAGTATACACTTACATCTGTCCAGGAATGATATCTTACATTCTATCTTTTTATTTGTCTGGAACATTTTCGAGGTTAATTCATTATTAGAAATATTCAATTTCCACCTAAATGTTTCCGCACAAAATATTAGCGTGTAATAAAAAGTCTTAAAATACCTCAGTGCATGGATAATGTAATTATTATTACAGCTCTTAATGCCGATGTTCTTCACTCTGCCTTCAAAGGCATCCAGTTGTGTGAGGGGACTTGTTAATTGGTCTCCTTGGACCTCAGTTCCTTCCGTTGGAAAGTGAAAGTTTGGATAAGAAGACCATTATGGAGTTTTCTAGTTTTAATTTTGTATTCATGATTTCTATATGGTTTTAATATTGGATTTTCCCCACACCCTGTAGTCTGTTGTAAGAGGTACCATGCTGCCCTCATGTGGTTAGACCTGAAATAGCACACAAATGATTACTTAAACCAGTAAATAAATTTGATGGATAAATTCCTCTAATTGTCAATAATCAAATTAATTTGAAATCTATATTCACAAAGTTCTGTTATTTTATCAGTTCACAGTGATACAAAATTTTCACATAGCAATGATATCAAATACCAATACAAATATTAGTTAAAATTAATGTACTAGGTAATACAAATGTATAGTTCATATCATTCTATTCTTTTTTCATATCCTTAAATTTCAGATGAAGAAATCAAGACAGTTGTGCACCCTGCAAAAATGTCATGACAAATTAGAGATGAGATCAACTTCCAGGTCTCCTGGTCCACAGCCAAATTATTTCAACACTATATTCTCACTCTGACATTTTAATCTCTGACATTCCTTTGTTCCTAGGATATAGTCATAAGAAAAGACCTTATTTCATAAGAAAATGCTTTAATATGTTAGGAGATATTATGGCATGTTATGAATTAATGTGAAATGTATTAGTACAATACGTATAAGGAACACTGAAGCCCAAGAATGTTAACTTATGCTTTATTATAATTAATAGAAGGAAAATGTTTTATGCCGCTAATGAATAATAGTTTTCTCAACAGTTCAAGCTTTATCATGGTGAGGATGAACCTATTTATTTGAATTGTGTGTGTCTGTGTGTGTGTGCACATGTGTGTGTGCGTGTGTGTGAGTGTGTGTACATGTGCGTGTATGCTGGGACGGAACTCAGGGCCTGACAATGTTAGATGAGGGGGTAATACTCCCAGGTCCTTCATTTGAAATTCTATAACCAACAGGAACATGATGACTTCATGGAACAGGTGAGCAGCTGCTATATATTTTCAGTTGCATGAAAGATAAAAACAATTATAGTTTTAAAAGCCAAAGAGGTGGGATAACTTGTTAGAAGACTGAAAGCAAGAATGAGGTTGTCAGGTGAGACTCTGCTTTTCCAAGTTCTGACAGGTAGCCTGAGCTGCTCTTCCTCAAACCAGGAAATTTCCCATCCAAAAAGCAGAGACAGCAGTACTGGCCTAACCTGAGCACTACAGGCTTTCATCTTCAGTTTCCCAATGATCTTGGAAGTCTTGGGTTCAGAACACACTCTCCCCTTATCCCATTTTGTTTCATTGTATCAGAGGCATGCCCTAACTCCAGGCCCATTTCAGAAAACCATCACAGTCAAAGACGTGTGCTTGATTGAACTTAATTTGATTGTGTCAACTCCTCTGTAAGACCTGGGGTACATGATTGTATCTTCCCATTATTACTTAGTGTGGCTGCACACACCATCAGAACTGCTGAAAGAACCACACAGATTCAAGGAGCAAGCAGGTCAACTGCACGTAGCGTTCTGCCTCCCCATATTCCAGGGCAGAAATCGTGCTTCCTGAACTACCATCTCTGGTATCTCATTATTTCTGTTCTAAATGACCAAATCTTTTGTCTTTGGATAAATGCAAATTTAGAGATTAATGAAAAACAAAAAAATTCTCTGTATTGGCTGCATCAATGAAGAATATCCAAGAATGAATAGTCTAGGGAGGAATTATGTTTATAAAAGTTTAAGTCATATGAAAATTATCTTAATTTCCTGGTATTAATATGCAGAGAGCTCTTACACTGTGTAACTATGAATGTAGTGTTGGCATTAGAGAAAAAAAACGGTCATTAGGAAGTAGAAAAGACGGGGAAAGTTTACAGTCTTCAGATCTAAAGCTATTTTTGTCTTAGGACTTAACAGTGAACAAAATAAAGTACGATAATTTTGATTCTGAATCTTCCCGAAAGAAAGTTTGTAGCCCATTATAGCTCCCCAAGTCAATACCTACAATCCAAGCATCCAACCCAACCACTCTCTGCCCATTATCTCTAACCCTCATAACAAGAGAAGAGTGAGAAATGATTGCTTCCAATTTATACAAAATGAGATTAAGGCTTAAGAAAGATCAATAACTTTCCTAAGGTCCTAAAGCCAGTAAACAAACAGGATGAGCTACATTCATCCAAATCCAAGAATGTGCTTCATCCACTCAGCCCCCCCCCCATCCACCGTCACCCTGGATATAAGCTCAAAGATTGCCTTGCAGATCATGTGGTAAACAAATAGGGTCCTGAAAAACAATGATCAAAAGAAAAGCATTAAACCAAGTCACTGCTCAAGCAATGAAAGAGAGTCAAAGTACTGCTCACTGCCTTTGTGGTTGGGCTCCAGGCAACTGCCTTCTTCATATGTTGCTCGGGCTGTACGATTTTCTATAACTAGTAAGAATGAGGTAGATTTGCAGTCAATATGAATCATCTTGTTTACAAAAGTTGCACCTCATACAGTTTTTTCTGTACTAGTTCCTTCTTTGTGATCCTAGCATTTCATACCGTTCTCGTTTGTAATAATGTGGCATTTGCACTGGAAACAGAATTCAAACGCATGTGATTCTTGCAGGCGTCATCTAACTCATGGGAAATAGGTACCTATACCTATTAAAGCAAGATGTGACACTAATATAAATGATAAATACGGGGTAAAAGATACCAGAATTTGTTTTCTTAGATAATGAAAATGCCAATTATTTGCTATTAAAATCATTGCATGACTGAAAGGACATGTTAGCTGGTTAGTTTTAGGAACCTTCCACATATCATAGCTCTATTGAAAGTATTGTGCATGCTGATATCAGACTTTTCAGAAACACTTAAGACTCAGGAGGCTCCTCAGTGCGGTATTTGGCAAGTATGCTGAGATCAAGCCGTTTGTACCATCACCATCCTGTATGCAGGCAGCAGGGTTAAAGCTTTTATCTCTTCACATTTATTCAAATGACAGCAGACTAGAAACAGACTGTGGTTTCCATAGAAACCTTACTGGTGGTTTCAGGTGTTTCTGGGGTCACTTTGCTCCATTAGCTATTTGGAGAAGGAGCTGTCAATTATGGTTTTTCATTAATGCTATTCTCTCTCATTGTTAGAGGTTGTCTGCTGGAGTCCCACATTCTCCTGAGTCTCCCTGCATTTCTGGCAGCCTCTGTCACCACTCTTCACTGGGCCTGAGAAAAAACATGAAGTAACTTTTTAAGCTTGGCAAATCTGATTCACTTTGATGCTTATCTTATAGCATTTCTTCTCATTTGATCAGAAAGGAACTTTGTCTGTCCCTTCCTTAGAAATTCATGTGACATGCTTTCTTGTTCAAAATTTACGTCATCCTTGATTGAAATTAAGGACAAATGCAATGACTATTGAAACCCAACTAATAACAACAGCAAAACCAACAAAAGAGGGTGGGGTCATGCGGTGCTGTTTAGATTTTGTCAGCTCGACACAAACCTAAACATACCTAGGTAGGTGGAGTCTCAGTTGAGAAGTTTCCTCCTTTCTCAGGCTGACCGGCAGCAAAGTCTCCGAGACATGTTCTTAATGCTGATCGACGTAGGAGGGTTCAGCTCACTGTGAGCATTGCCACCTCTAGACATGCAGGCCTGGGCTATATAAGAAAGCTGGCTGAGGAAGCCAGGGACAGCACGCCAGGAAGCAGTAGCGTTCTTCGTGATCTCTGCTTCAGTTCCTGCCTCCAGATTCCTGCCTTGTCCTCCCTTGATGATGGACTGTGAGCCGTAAGATTAAACCCTGTCCCTCCTAGATTGATTTTAGTGAGTATTTTTTCACAGTAACAAAAAGCAAAGTAGGACAGAAGTTGGCATAAGAACATAAGGCACTCCTGTGAAAGACCTGACCATGCTGTTTTATGGGAGGATGGTGGAAGTGTCTGGAACTATGAGCTAGAAAAGCGACTGAGTGCTTAAATCCTAATGGACTATTCTGTAGCAGCTTGGACAATAAGAAGAGTAACAGGAATGCAGATGATGGAAACCCAGCTTATGAAGTTTCAGAAGAAAACAAGGACTATCAGGGCTGTTCATGTGATACTTTAGATTAAGAATATGTGGAAATTAAAGCTTTGCTTTAATGGGACATTAGATGCTGACAGCCTGGGCTGAAAAATCAGTTGTGATGAAGAGCTCAGATTTCAGAGGTGAAGTCTGTGAAACATTTCCTCAGGGTTAGCCCACAGAAGTTGTGGTCCAGAGCAGGCGAAGGCTAGATCTAAACCTGGAGGACAAAGGCTATATCTAAACCTGGAAACCAAACTTGGCAATAGGTAAGCATCTCCCACATGGTACTGGTACTGATATTGAATTCATGGCAAGGTCATAAATAAGGCTCAGCACTCTGAGAGGCCGTTGACAAAAGCGCAGCCTCAGGTGCTGTGGGGAGCCCAGGATGGAAGTGGTCATGGAGAGAAGCTCAAGTTCTGCGTGATGTGACAGAGTCAAAGTCCTTGAAAAGATGAAAAGAGACCATTGCTGAAGGTTCAGCGTCAGCTGCAGTGGAGCTCACAGCATGCTACAGATTCCAAGACTGTGACAATGACCAAGACCATGGTAGGCGTGGAGTGGAACCAGTCTGGGCCTTTCTGAGACAACTTGTACCTGTTGCACATGGCAGAGCCGACAAAGTGGGCCTTCCCAAGCCCTTTGGAGCCCAGGAGATCACTAATGAATCCCAGACATCAAACACTGAGCTTTCAACAATGATGGGTTTGGGGTTTTGCTTTATATTGATTGTAACTGTGCCCTGCATTTTCTCTCTTAGAATAAGAAAGTAAGTAACTTATTTTGGATTTTTACAGGAACCCACAGTTAAGAGACTTTAGATATTTTAGAGAGACATTGACTTTTAAACCTCTGGAAATTTTAAAGACTGTGATACTTAAAGTTCTTATGTATTTTGTATTATATTAACATGAGATCTTGGGGGCAAACAAAAAGGGAGAGATTACGGTTTAAAGTAATATGTTTGTGTGTCAAATTTGACAAGGGATGAACTGTGCTACTTTAGGTCTTGTCAGCCTGACATAACCCTAGACGTACCTGGGTCTCTCAACTGAAGAACTTCCTCATGCAAGCTGACATGTGGTGACATCTGTGAGTCAGTTTCCTAATTACTGATTGACATAAGAGGCCTTGTGAGCAGTTCCATCCCTATCCCAAAGGGCCTGGCCTATATACGAAAGGCAGCTGAGCAAGCAAGGGAGAACAGCTCAATAAGCAGTATTCCTCTGTGCTTTCTGCTTCAGGCTCTTGCTTTAGGTTCCTGCCTTGTCTTCCTTGAGGGAGCTCCTCCATCCCCATCTGGAGCCAGGCACACCAGCCTGATTCCCCAGAGCCCCAGCCCTAACATGAGGGGGCTAGCATTTCTCCATTCCTGAGTGGAGAGAAGTTAGTCCCAGCTGGTCTTCTCTTAATAAACCAGGTCCTGTTAGCTTCCAGTGGAGTCTCTGGTCTCTCTTGTCTGCTGTGTCCCTCGAACCCAGAACCTTACAGTGTTAGTAAAAATCCAGATACAAACCCAACTCAAACTCAAAGGTAATCAACTGTGTGTGGTGGGTCAACCTGTGATCTCAGCACTATGGAAGCTGTGAGTTGGGGATCATGAGTTCAAAACCAGCCTGGGCTACACAGGGAGTTCCAGGCTAGCATTACGCTGAATGTGAAACCCTGTCTTGAAAAACAATAAATCAGCAAAGTGAAGGTAATGAAGTATTTCAACACAGACTCTAGGTGATTACTTATCTGGAGCAACGATGCCCATCCCATAATATAAGGTGACAAATTAAACAAGGAAGAAAACAATGCAATGCATGGAGAACACAATTATATTCATTTCCAAATGCCATGCTTTTTTCTAAGTTATATGTGAACACAGAAAGCTCATAGCACTCTGCAGAGATATGATTAATAAAGAAAACACAACACAAAAGCTGCTTAAGAAACAGTAAGGTTGGCCTTGGGGAGACTGAGGACAGCTTGAGGTAGTAGGTCTGAGGACCACAGCTCAATAGGGACCTCACCTTGTTTTCACCAGCTGAAGAACTTCCCCAGAGCTGAAATGCAAGTTCCTCCTGTGTAAGCGAGGCTGCTAATTACCACAATGCAAGATGTGGGAAGGTTCAGGTAATGAGCAAGGTACCTTCTCATCGGATGCTCATTACTGGACTCTGCAGTACTGAGATTCTGAAGTTACTGCACATTCCTGAAATCAGGACATCAATCACTGAAGAAGGAATCTTTTCCAATCGCGCACCCAGATTTACCCTGTGTCACTCTTAGCTTTATTCTATTTCACCATCTTTAGATGATTTTACATCTATAACAGCTCACACAATTTCAGTGCTCATTAACTACGGAGTGGTGCTGTGTGTCTGGAGAAGACGCTGGCCTCTTTGAAGTATGAAAAGTGAAGGTTGAGAGGTGTTATGGCATGACACAGACAAGTGCCACAGTCCACAGACTTGCACATCACACCCCCTTGTGATCTGACACGTGACCTCAAGCAGGTTCCTTAACTTTTCATTGTTACTGTTTCCCACCTATTACACAGAAATGCCAGCTCTAAGTACAGCAGGGATTTATTACCATGGGAAAAACTAAATTCATAAAACGGTTATAAGCCCCACAGATTGGTAAAATCACTATAAGCTTGTTGAGTGACAGTAGAAACAGAAAGAGCTACTTCTTCATAGGAAAGCCATTGGAGATGGAGAGAGAATGATTGCAAACTGAAGAAGATTTAGCAGCTTCACCAGACCACAAAACCATTCTCCAAACCAGTGACTAATGACTGGAATATATGAGGCTGAGGGAGAGTTACAGACATAGCTCACATTCCAGTGCAGTTGCACACACAGAGAATGTCCTTATGTGTCAGTCACTGCTTCACTCACATCAAATATGAGTCAGGTGGCTAGCCTTCAGGATGGCAGCAGATGGTGCCCCAGATCCTGTGTTCACACACTCCTGTGATTGCAGTCTACTGATTGTTCCAGACTCAGTCTCTGTGGTGGATAACAGCAGGAACAATAGCCTGATAATGAAGTCTCCATTACCCCCACATCCCCATCCCTTGCCCGCCCCCTCCATCTCCAACCACTCTCTCTGGAATAATGTGGCTATCATGTCCCACACAGCCTTGGAAGAGGAAAGGCCAGGTATTAGGTTTTTGAGGACTTTGCCTAAACCAAGAAAGAACTGAGAAATTCTTCCCATAGCTTGGAATAAAGTCCTGCAATGTCAGATGATTGCAGGCCACTGAGTAAGTGTCTGCTGCCTCAGGAGAGACCCTGAGCTTTAACCACCCTGTCCACACCTGTTACTCAGTCCACTGAAATGGGGGAAACTAATACAAAATAGTATTGTGAATGCCTAAGTGTGGGGATTATTTTTATATGCAGAAACAGATATGAGCAAGTAATAATATAAGGTTGAAAGAGCCACCATATGTTATTTTGCAAATTTGATGACATTAACTCCTCCCAGGAGATGCTCTGCTTAGCATTTCTTCTAATAATCAGCAGGTGTTACTCCTCCTTGCTGAAAATTTTCTTAAGGCATTTAAAAATCTCTATGTTGAGGCTTGAGAGATGGCTCAATGGTCGCTCTTGCAGAGGCTTTAGATTCAGTTCCCAGCACGCATATGGCAGCTAACAACCACCTGTAATGTAACTGCACTTCCAGACTGACACCCTCTTCTGGCATTGCACACACATGGGACAATTATATACTTGCAGGAGAGACATCCAAACACACAAAATAAAACATAATTTTAAAAGATCACATATATTTACTGTTTAGAAGATAATTCCGATTTCACTCTTCCATAGCCTATAAAGGCCTATAGATCTTTGATTCTTACTTATCTCACATAAACTACACACCGTTTGTAGTACAAATGAAACACATTTTGTTCGTGGTAAATACTCCTTCTTAGTGTCTTTCCCTGCACATATGGTTCATTTTCTCCTCTTTCCTTCTCCTTTGCTCAAATGTCCCCTCATCATCGAGGCCCTACTTAAAACTGTAGCCCCTCTTGAATTTCCTGATATTTTCTATTGTACCTGAACATGTGTAATAATTTAATTCATATCAATTCTCTGGAGCACCAGCTCCATGAAGGTACAGATTTTCATCCCTTCAGACTTTTGTGCACCAATGATACTTAGTAGGTATCCACTAAGTGTTTGTTATTATGAACTTAATTTACCCACTTGCAAAAGAACTGCTAAAGAGCATGAACAGAATCTGTAGCTTATTATTGTTTGTGTCAGGTCTTTGTCATCATATTTTCCAAGAGGAATATTATCTTAGCAAGGACACATAGAAAAATATGTCCCTATCTTTCCTCTTAACGCTCAAAACAGATTTTATTGCCAATTCTGCATCAGAGAATAGTTATTCACTGTACCTAATAAAAACCAAAGCTATAAATCAGATGTTGGTTCTGCAGATGCAAGAGGGCTACGACATAGATATTTGAAGACATCTGGGAGGCTCATTTAAAACAGATTATAATGGGCCCAGGAGAAGCAGGTTCATGGACTGTGACCAGTACAGGAGTGGGTGCTGAGGTGAACTGACCGTGTGAGGTAAAGTTCTGCGGCTTCCATGTTAAAATTCTTAATATGTTATGAACAAATAGGCCTCTATTTTCAATTGGTAATTATAACTTATGTAGGCCAGTCCCGTGGTCTACAGAAGACAATCTTATTCCCCAGTTACCACTCATAGGTAACTAAGAAGAGAAGGACCTAAGAAGAGAAGGAATGCTCAGAGAAGCAGACAGAACTTTCTCTGAGACTGATAACTCAGCTCTGTCAGCAGCTTCCCGTTACTAAAACTAAATACCCAAAGCATTCATGATATAAGCATCAATGTTCTGTGTTATCTCTCGGTTCTGAAGGTTTCAGTCCAAGATCAGACTGTCAGCCCCATTCTTTTGGACATTTGGCAACGTTAAAACATGACAACAGATGTACTGGCAGAGCAAACTGCATATAAACTATGAGCCAGGAGGCAGTGAAGTACTAGATGGGCTGTGGTCCCACAATGCACTTCAAGGTCATGCCCCTGATGATCTAACGACCTTGCACTGATGTTTCCATCATCTTCCATTAATATCACCGAAGAACCCAACTTTTAACACAAGGGCTTCTGGGTGACCTCCACATCCAAACTTCAGCACCAGCCCTAGTTCCACTTTCCTTTAATAGAGGGAAATGAAAAAGACACAGCCCAGGAGCACTGTTCGTTGCTGTGGGCATGGCCTGACCATCAGTCTCGCCACAGGGAGGCTGGTTAAGAAAGAAAGCAGAGCCTTCACATTTTCTACAATCTGCCAAATTCAGCAACCTGCACGAATTATTCCATTTGATACGAAAAGAAGAAAAATAGCGGGTTTAATCTTGGAAGACAGGAAATACGATAGTTTAGATTTTCACGTCACTGCAGAAGGCATGCCTGACTCTGTCTTTTTCCTGTAAGATAAGAGGCAAAACTCTGAAAGTTACTAAAAAGGTCAACAAATGCTGGATGATTCAAACAGGCAACAACTTAACAGCAGGAACCCCAACAACTTCCTGCTGCCAGGGCGGCCAAGTTCAGAGGCTCAGGGGCCTGAGAAGGCGCGCCACTCTGCGGGAGGTGCACCCCACTCCGGTAGTGGGAGGAGCCGGAAAATCGAAAGAGAAACCCCCGGCGGCGGCCGAGCGCGGCGCCGGGATGGAGCCGCCGTGGCCCTGGCTCTGCCTGCTGTGCTGCTGCGAACTGGGCCTCGCGGGCGCCCGCCCCAGCGCCCCTGTCGCCCGGACCTGGCCGCGGAGCCGCGAGCGAGAGGCGGCAGCCTTCCGGGTACCGACTGCGCCGTTTGCTTCCTTCTCTCCTTCCCCTGCCTGCGGTAGTCCCGATTCCCCAGGAGAGGCTTTTCACTGTGCATAGACACGGTGCGCCCGAACTATCTGAGGATGTGCTAAAAGTATGACGGATGGGCAGCAGCATCTCCGGGCTGCCCGCAGGCCCGGCCTACTGGCCTCCAAAGCTGTCCCATTCCCGCTTGCCCAGACCCAGAAACAGGGAGCCAACCTGTCACTTAGAAAGATTCCCCCAGGGGGCGCTGCCACCCTCCTCCCTTATCGGAAGTCCCAGGGCCAAGAGCAAGCTCAAGGAGTCGAGGCTACACTGGATTAATGATCTGCGGTCTCGTTGGATTCTGAGCTAGAACAAAAAGAAGTGTCTTATTTCCATTTTTGCCCCGGATTATTTAGAAAAGTTTTCAAAATAATCCTTCAGTTTTACTCCAGCCCTAGATCTCTGAACGAAACCAATTAGTTGAGTGTAGATTAAGTTTGCCTGTAACTAGGAAAACCTCAAGGAAGGTGGATTTACAACTGGCCTTTGTTCCTATGGTAGGTGCTATCTGACACATCTTTAAAACCTGAAAAGATGCCATTGTGATTTTATTTATTAGAAAAGAAAGTTCATTCTGAACTAAGAATCGGTCTGAATACGATTATATTGAGCATTGAAAGTATCTAAAGATTTGAGAGTGATAGAGGCTCACAAAAATCAGTGCCTTAGTTTCTTTCGTCATTGCTGGGACAAAAACACTTGACAAAAACCAGGCCAGGTAAGGAAAAAACGGTTAATTCTGGCCCACAATTAGTGGTACAGCCGGTCATGGTGGGGAAGTCGCGGTGTAGGGGCTGAGCTGGTCACACTGCTTCCACAGTTAGAAAGGAGACGTGAATGCTGGCTCTCAGCACGGTTTCTCATTTGCCTTCAGTTCAGCCCATTAGGGTGAGTCTTCTGTCTTCCATTAACCTAATCTAGAAGCACCCTGACAGATTTTCCCAGAAGTTTGTTTTCATGGTGATTCCACATGCAATCGAGTGGACCTTCAAGACTGGCCATCATAATCATTTACAAATAATATTAAAATGGAATTTATGTTTGTAAATTATAATGTACATACCTGCTCATATTTGTCTTATAAGGAGCTTATAACCCAGACGTGCATATATAGAAAATACAACTCTCCTCAGAAGAATTGTAAGGACACAGATGGGAAAATGAAAAGTTGTACGTTCAAGGAGACATTTCAAATCTTGCTACATTTTAGAAACTTTGGGTTGAGAACACCAAAAAGTTTTCAAATTCCTGTTATTTAGTAGGAATTTGCTTGATCAGGGGATGCATGGAAAATGGAGCATTTAGACTTTAAACTATATTTGCAAGAAACTTGGAATGCCTCTATGTGCTAGACCTCAGGTGGACAGCTGGACACATGGATGGGAGCACTGAGTTTCATTTCTCTGGTAACCATAAGCATTAGGAAGGGCTTTTCTGACTATATAGGATTAATTAAAATATATGGTAAGTAAAGCCCAGTTTATAATTCTAGAAACCTTTAATTTTACAAAATTATGTCAACTGATGATTGGTAATTTGAGACTCTACTGTTTACCTGCCTGGTAAATTGTGCACAAAATATACAAAGTTTATTTGTCTTGGAGTACAGTAATTTTTTAAAAAGTTATATCATGGTGTAAAATAGAGTAACAAAGTATTCTATGCTCCACAGGAACATTCCTTAAATGATAATGAAATGGTACCTGTACCACTATCTCACAAGGTATCATTACATTACTATTCAATGAGACAAAACTCTTCCATGGTTTCTTGTGGGGTGACTCATAGAACCCTTGAGAAGAAAGAATGGTCAGCACTCCTGTGTAGAATTCCAGGGCTCAGCCATTCCTAAGTGGCCTTTTCTTCTTTGCAGTAAAACCTAATTGCACGCATGTTTTCTGATGCTCTTTATTTTATGCCATTTATCCATTTGACTGTTCCCCTGGATGGTATAGAAGCCTAGAAGGCTGCTGGAGTCAGCTTTCTGGTACTGTAACACAATACTGAGGGAATCACCTTTAAAGGAGGAAATCTTCATTTGGTTTCATGGTTTCATCCCAAGGTCAATTGGCTTACATCCTTGAGCCAGTGGCAGCAGAGTGGCCATGGCAGGAGCATGTGGTGAAAGAGGCCTGTTCACCTCCTGACAGCCAGGAAACAAAGAGGCAGGCAGGACCCCTCCGAGGAACACCAGGAACATTTCATAGTAAGAGCTTACAGGGATAAAGATGCAGTGTTAGGTCAAAAAATGACATAAGTCCTTGTACTCCTTCAGAATAATATTGACATGTTAATGAGAATATGCTTGCAGATACATCTGAATAGCCATAATAAGCCCTGCTCCATCTTTATTAAAATGTACATGCTTCTCAGCCTACCTATGTATAATCAAATCTTTATTTTTTCATTTTTTTAATGTGTATGAATGTATTGCCTGCATATATGTAAGTGTACTCGTGTTGTGCAATGTCCATGGAGGTCAAAAGAAATTGTCCAGTACCCTGGAACTGGAGCTATGGATGGTTGTTAGCCAATATGTGAGTGCTGGAAACAAAATCTAGGTCCTTTGCAAGTGCCCTTAACTGCTGATCCATCTCTCCAGTCTCAATATCAAATCTTCTAAGTGAATGATTATATTGAGTGAGCCACAGATACCTGCTTGCCAAATCCACCCTTCTAAAATTTGGCTTATCTCCTCCAAATAAGCTTGATCAAGGGTTGCTTGAAAAGTATTTTAAAGAAGTGAGTTTGAAATTAGGTGATTTCAGTTTAGTAGACATTTTCTGATGGTTGTAGCTTAGAGCACATATTGTCTAAATGGAAATATATCAAAGCTTTGAAAATATCATTGATCAGAATATGTTCATTCATTTGTCCTTCTGACCACTCAGTTATCAAGTAATTTATCATTTATTCTGAATAAGGAAGTGTTCTGGATTTCCCTGATGATAAAGTGGAGATTACTCTAAAGTTATGTAATAACAAAGAATGCTTAACCATTTCTCAAGGTGAAAATTTAAACATTGCATGATAACATGTAAGCTGAGCAGAGTGGTGCACCCCAGTGATCACAGCACTTTTCTCACACTTTTGAAAACAAAATGATGAACATGAGCCTCATCACAGGGGAAAGCTTGTTATTGCAAATATTGGGAGGACAAATAAGACACAGTTAATAGAAGGGAGCTTGGGTAGCAATGTGGAATTGTTAGCAAATTGCCATGGCCATTTCTGATTATAAAATCCACATGAAGCCCCATAAAGTATGTGTCCCTCCTGCCAGACCCCTACAGGTTGAATGGACACACCCATCTACCACATGCTGATTGTATGACATTGAGAAAATTATATATCCATGTCTTAGTTTATTCATCTGTGAAGAGCAGGAGATGAGCAATTAATTACTTTATACAGAACCATCAGCTCAAAGAAAGAGCTTAGAAACAAATACTTCAATTTAGCCATTCTTCCACCCCTTCAACTATATATTTATTGAATTTAGTGGCTGGGAACATTCTTCATAAAGAACAGAAAGTCCAGCAGTTTGGTCTTTAAGAATTGCTTACTTCCTCAAGCCCACTGAGCACACACACACACAACAAATGCATTATGATCTTCTTTACTTTAAATCAGTGAGAAAGATTTGCCTGACTCCTTTCATAAGGGGTAGATTTCAGGACCCTCCCAAACCACAGGTTTTCTACTCTTAGATCTTTTTGAAAATAACTGTCTCTTTCAGGTATCCTCAACAACACAGCTTTCTAACACATTATTACCCATAGTTGGAAAGTTTGGGGGGTTTTTGAGGGGCATTTTGAGATGCCTAAAGTGGAATGAGAGACTTTCTAATGTTGTAAGAAAAATGCTTGTTTCTGAAGAATGTTAAGACTTCCTAATCTCCATAGGAGACCAGTTCAGGCCTCTTATCAGGGAGGTGAATTTTGTCATCACTAGCCCTAGACAACCCTCTGTGCTTCTGGTTCTCAGTAAACACTGTCATTCCTCTCTAATTATGGTTTTATAAGATGCTCAGAGCATTAATGAAGCATCCTGTCTAGACCAATAAAGCCTCAAATTAGAATATTGACAGGTGCACAGGGATATCTCACAGTTGCATTTTAGTTCTCATATATGTATATGTATATGCATGCTGCACACACATACATGCCTGAACACATGCACATGCATATATAATATATGTTTATATCCACTTATAAATGTGTGCAAATATATATATATATAGAGAGAGAGAGAGGCAAAATTAAAGAAAGCTTGGCTGTCAGAAGTCATTATAAGGGTAAGTCTAAAGAAAGGGTTTTCTAGAGTTGGGACTTGCAGTGTTAAAGAGATTTAAGATGTGCTGGGCTTAGTGGCCCACGCCCTAGTCTCAACACTTGGGACACAGAAGCAGGTGGATCTCTGTAAGATTGAGTCCAGCCTGGTCTACATAACAATTTCCAGCCCAGCTGCTACAGGAAGACTCTGTCTCAAAAAGACTGAAGGCGAGGGGCAACACAAAGAGAAATACACAGAGAGATTTAAGATACACAGTATGCATTAATATTCAAGAGACAAGTTTACTCCTAATTTTTATGATCACGGGAAAATGTCCTCATGTTCCTCAGTCTCGAAACCTCATCCAGGAAAGGATATGGTATCTCACTATATATCAATCAATTAAATTACTTATTTCAAAGCCAAGCAAAAAGTAGGTGGAGGTAGGTCTTTCTCCATTGTTATCTGTTCAGAGGCTCTTATTTATCAGCTCAAACTTTTCTTATATAAGGTCCATCTGATTTCCATCTGATGAGGCTGTGGGAAATTTGCTTCAATAGCCAGAATTGTGGGCCACAAGGAAGGTCACTAGAAAATACAGATAATACCAGAAATGAAATAAAGGACTTCTTAAACAGTCTGAGCCTCATGTTATGCAGATTTGGAATGACTTTTGCTAATCCAACAAACAGGAGAATTAATATTCTTGCCTATACTGTCCCAATGGCACTATTTTATTCTGAAAGTATCAACAGACGGCATGCAATAGGTACAGTCTTCTTTTGTAAATACCATGAAAAATATTTGCTCCATTTTAACTTAACTAAGATGAAAATATCATCTTTGTGTGTTGTTTTCTGTATCCAAATGAGCTATTTTTAAAGCAATAATGAATATAATAGCATGAGGATGTTTAGCCGGTCACTTGTTCTGCTGACCACTATGAAATATACCTTCCTAACATTATCATATTTAATCCCTACATTCTGTCACTAGGACCCCAGCTCACAGAGGTTGAACATGTAGCTTTTGACTACATGAAAATAAGGCATAGATGTTAGTTTATTGCAAAATTGTGTCTGTGTTTAAGTGCACAAGGATGTAAAGTAATTATACTTCTGCAAAAACTTCTAGAGAAGAACATTCAGTGTTAACTAAATATCTTATAGAATCAAAAAAAGGGAGTTGGCGTTAGTGGCAGGGAAAAGAACCTCTTGTTCTTGGCAAGAAGTCTGCCACGATAAGCACTGACTGTCCCTGGCAGGCATAGAGAATGAAGTAACTGCGGGTGAATGAAGTGGCTGAGTGGAAGTCTTCCATTGATCTCTGCTTGAGCAAGTGGAAAAGAGCAGTGTTCAGAGTTGGCCAGCAGATGTTACTGCTGCTGGTGGATGTCTAAGAACCACATCCAAAGCAGCAACAGTCAGAAATCGTAGAGGAGACACATTTGCCATCTCAAATCATTACTGAAAATTAAGCTTTTGGATACTTAAAATAGATCAATCCCATATCATATACTTTTATTACTATGTTAGTATTATAACTACTCAGCAACCAGAAGGCCTGAACTGTAGATGTCGCATGGAGAACAGATGATGTACAAATTTGTTCACTTCTAGGTATTTCGGATTTGGTATTATGTTTCGTAACTCAGAATGGCAATATTTTGTTTTACACATAAGATGAATAAATTACCCATTAAGATGTGCTTCCCAAAGCTCCCTGAGGGAACTGAAGACAACGAGCTTATGCCTTCCAGCCACAGGTTGATAGGACCTCACAAGTGTTCCTGTGAATGCTTGGAGCTATAACATGCCCCACACTTGTGAATCTCAAGTTCTAAAATGAAGGTACAACCAAGTGATAGAGCTTTTGCCCTGGTTTGATCCCAAGAACCACTCACTGAACAGTCCACCCACACACAAATGGTAACAATAGTGCTATCTATTAAATTAAATTCTTGGAATCACATTTTCTTGGTCAAACACATGCAATTTTAAAGATAAAAGTACATACTGGTTTTCACCTCATGGACATGTGCATATGCTTGTTTGCCACCATCCTCTTCAAGAATGAGATTTATTTTTAAAAACAATGCAAATATTTCATAGATAAAAATAAGATGCAAATATTTCATTTTTGTTACTTTTCCACTGAGATTCTTATTTAAAATACTCTATTTAGCGTGTGTGTGTGTGTGTGTATGAGTATATTGCGTGCATATATGTAAGTGCATCCATGTCATGCAAAGCCTAAAGAGGTCAGAAGAGGGCATTGGATTCCCCTGGAACTAGAGTTATAGATGGAGATATCTCTCACCGCATGGGTGCTGAGAATCAAACTTGGGTCCTATGTAGGAGCAGTCAGTGTTCTTACCACTGAGCCATCTCTCCAACCCCAAACAATTTATTGTTTTTATTTTATGTGTAGGGATATTTTACCTGTATGTTTGCAAACACCCATGTCATGCAATACTCAGAAAAGAGGATCAGATCCCCTAAAACTGGAATTTCAGATGACTGTTAAACTTAATGTGGGTGCTAGCAGCTGAAACCCAACATCCAGAAAACTAGCCCAGTACTCTTATCAGCTGAGCCATCTCTCTAGCCCTATATTTTATTTTTTTATTCATTTATTTTTAGTTTATGTGTTTGAGTGTTAGTTCTACATGTATGTAATGTCAGCAGAAGCCAGAAGAGAGCATCAGAACTCCTACAACTGAACCATCTCTCCATCCCTTCCACTGAAATTCTTAAAAACTGTGCATTAGTTATTTTTCTAGTTTTGACAATATGGGATTAGTCACTTTCACTATTGTGCATTTTTTACATTGTTTTTACTGATTGCATAGGCTCCTTGAATAGTACTACCACTAACTTTTACTTGCAGATCATTTTCAGGAACTTTGTTTACTTCTTGATTTTGTTTGTGGTTTTGTGGATATCAATTCTAGACTCACTTTCCCTTTTACTGAACTGTGAAAACCCTTACCACATTATTAATTTCTTTAAAAAGAAGTTTGAATTTTGGTCAGAATCACATCAAATATTTCTATCAATTTGGAGAATATTGTTAACAAATTGTTATCAAATCAGTATGTGATTTTTCAAGCCACAAGTATGATGTAGCTCACAGGTAATTTGTATTATTGTTTGTTAATATTATTTAATTTCCCCTTGTAATAAGTTGTAGATTCAGTATCTAAGACTGACACATTTTTGTTAAATTCATTCCTTTTAAAATATTGGAAAACTCTGGGGTTAGAGAGATGGCTCAGAGGTTAAGAGCACAGGCTATAATTTGAGAAGATCCAGTTTTGAATCCAAGCACCTACGTGCAAGCTAACAACTGTAAAGTTCCAGGGGATTTGAAGCCTTCTTCTATCTTCTTCAGGCACTGCATAACACAGGCACAGTTACCTACATTCAGGCAATACACACATACACATAAAAATTTTTAAAGTAAAATATTTTTAAATTATGGAAACTTCCTGTAATGTTTCATGCTTCACCTTTTTTTTAGTTAAAAAACTCACTTTCTAATATTTTGTTGTCATTATAAAAATTAAATCGATTTTATATTACTCTTGTGCATTTTACAAGCTTGCTAAAATATTTCTGATAAATTCAAGCAGCATTTTGCAAACTTTTTTATGCCTTCTGCATGTATTGTAATGTCTCCTTCAGCTATGGAGTCTTCTTTCTTTGTTTAAAATATTATTGAGGGACTAGAGAGATGACTCGGTAGTTAAGAAAACTGGTTGCTCTTGCAGAAGACCTGACATCAGTTCCCGGCATCCACATGGCAACTCACAACCCTCTGTAACTCCAGTCCAAGAATATCCAAAATGTTCTTCTGGTCTCCACAGGTACAAGGCACACACATGGTACATGTACATACATGTAAGCAAAATATTCATAGCATAAGAATAAATAAATTATGAGGCTGGAGAGATGACTTAGTGGTTAAGAGCACTAATTGCTCTTCTAGAGGATCTGAGTTTGATTCACAGCACTCACATGGTGGCTAACACACTTCAGGTACTCCAGTTCCAGGGGATTCCATGCCCTTTTCTGTCCTCTTCAGGCATTGCACACACATGGTGCACTTACATACAGCAAGTACTCATACACAAAAATCTTTTAAAAATAAATATTCTAAAATATTAGTGAATAAAATAAGATTTCGGGTAACATTTGTGAAATCAAAGTAGAGGAACACCAAACATTTTTTTCTTATTTCCCATTCTGAGGAAAAGAACATCTACCATGAAGTAAGTTGTAGACTTCTAGGTCCCATTGGTTTATTGAAATGGTCCTTGATTGTTAGAGTTTATTGAATATTACTGATTACTGTTCTCAAGTAACTTTTACGTATTTATTAAAAATATGTATCAATTTTACTTTCATATTCTCTTAAAATGATATGTTGATTTGCATTCTTATGCTAAAACAATGAAACATTTTTAATAAGCTGCACCTGACCATCATGATGCACTGTCTTCCAAAAACCTTGTGGGATTTATTTGTTAATATTTCATTAAGGATTTTGCCCCTCTATGCAGGAGAGTTATTCACGTACAGGCCTTTATTCCTGAGACGTCTTATTCTGGTGTAGAATCAAGGTAACATTCATCTTACTTAAACTGTAAGGCATTTGTGTCTCTATTTTCCAGAAAATTGATGTTATTTTTTTCTTAATTGTGTGGAATTCAACATCAAAACCACTGTACCTGGAGTTTTCTTTGTGGGTCGATTTTCAATTATGATTTTAATGTCATGAGTTGCTACAGGGTGCTCAACTTTTCTTTTTTTCTGATGTTCAGCTTTAGTCATCTGTTTTTTTCAAGGAGTTTTTCCATTCCTCACAAGTTGTAAAATGTATTGGCATAAAGTTGTCAAAAGAATTACTTTCCAAATGCTTGAAGCACTGTAATCATGATTTTTCATGCCTGATATTGATAATTTGTGTCTTTATTTCAACCTTTTCCTTCATCATAGAATGCAGAGAGGTGAGCTGGAGGACTGCAATGTAACCCTGAACCTGAATGTCAGAAAGGGAGGGCGTTTGAGTGATGTGTCCCTCTTCTACTTTGTAGGTCAAGGGATGTCTGAAGGTTTGTCAAGGCCACTGGGGCACCCCATTAATCAAAAACTAGCTATCAGGTGATTCCATGTCTCTGGCACATAGCCAGCTCCGTTCTTAGGAGTCAGCTGGGTACCTCCATGGAAACTGCAGCTTCCTGAGTAATCAGCCAATGGCAGCTAAGCTCTGGACAGATGCAGAGGTCTGCCAGGCGCCTCACAGTGGCGGCCACATGCTCTCTGAATTCTTAGCATCCTTTTTTTTTTAGTGCTACTACAGCTCCAGAAAATGGTCTGTTAATCTTACTGATGAATGACTCCTGTGAATCCTTTGCAGTTACCTTCTGTTGCTTGTGTTGTCCTTTGTGGCATGCAGAATTGCCTATTGCTTCTATTTTTGGATGAGCATATTAAGTTTATATTCAGTCTTGACTCAAAATATTTTTAAATACCCGAAACTCAAAAATCATTTAAACCTCACTGATTAACAGGCCTTCTAGTCATATTCAATAAGGAAGCATTAATATTATGTTGGCTCTTAGCAAGAACATATTTCATATTCATAACTTTAATCACATGTGTGGATGCCTGCAAGTGACAATGTGGCATTAGTATCTAGTGCTAGTCAACCCTTCAGCAAATACGTACTTCTCTCAGCGTGCCTGGTGAAGAGGAAGAATAGGTGTGTAACACCTATTTGCCCAACCTAAAAATAAAATTTTAATTACCTTGTCATTCTAAACAAAATGTTTGTAAATTTGATAAGAATATCTTACACCCCTTTCTCATGAACTGCAAGAAATAAATCAAGCTTTGACTTCTGCACCTGAAAAATACCTCCAAGGGAATTAGACACAGTCTTCCTTGGAGAGCTGAAATGGTAGATATGAAATAATTTCTTTCCATTCTTTTAGGAAAGTCTTAATAGACATCGATACTTGAATTCTCTTCCTCATGAAAACGCCACTGCATTTTATGGAATAAATCAGTTTTCTTACCTGTTTCCTGAAGAGTTTAAAGGTATGGTCTGGTGATACTATAGGTTAATTAAGTTCTTAATTTTAACTTATTTCCCTAATTTAGGAATTGCTTAATTGGAATCCTAATTGAGTGATAGTTGATATTTTAAAATACCAACTTTCAAGCTAGTCATACCAAAAAAAAAAAAAAAAAAAAAAAAAGAATTAATGACTTCTCTCGGCTAATCATTGTATAAGAATTAAATGTAGTTATATGCAAGTCCATGAAGCTGCAAAGGATGATGAGCAGTGCTCTAGTGCCTTTTCTGCTCAGAATGTCCATGGTTTGTAGGTACCGGGGAATGATATCAGTTGTACACATTATTTATTGCTGGCCTCATTCTATCAATCTAGAAATGTTAAGTACCAGCTCCAATCTTACTGTAGGAATTTTCTTTTATAACTTTCAGAAAAAATGCATTCTGTGCTATAGAAAAGCACAGAGAAAAGCTTTGAATGGCAAATTCACCAGAAAGCTACTGTTTCTGCTTGAAAAGTTATTCCAAAAGGACTCTCAAGGGGCCTTTCTTCTAATACGCTCTGCATTGTTTCTACATGCTTCTGTTCAGCCATTTATTTAAGCAGCATACCTGCCTGGGCTCCCAGATACCCAGCAGAAGGACAGACACCAATACCCAATATGTCTTTACCTTTGAGATTTGACTGGAGGGACAAGCATGTTGTAACCCAAGTGAGAAGCCAGCAGATGGTAAGGATTACTGTCATTTTTCTCTTAATAATCTAAGCATTAGAAAGTACTCTAAAGTTCAAGTTCAATCAATCTTGCCAAGAAACCCATCAGTCTTTCTAGATAAAATCACACCTCAGTTGTCCAAAAGTAGCAGAAAAGTATTGTTCAGGAATGAGAGAATTCATTGGCCATTCATGACTTTTAAACCTGCCTTGGTGTGTTCACTAACCAATCTCTATTGCCCTCAGCACAGGAGCTTAGGAATACTTGCCTGTATCCATGGTTCAGAATCCAAGCCTTTTGTGGAATAACAGGTAGAAGGCTGGAGATGGCAGTCATGATCACTGACTGTTTAAATGATTCAAACGGAAAATCCTCTGAAAAGTGAAATGACACTGGTCCCACTTCCTGACAGTGTAGTTTGTTTTTAACCTTCACCTTATCCTACAGCCAGGGTCATACACCACTTAACTTGTGGTCCTTAGAAGTTGCAGTCAGTGCAGTGTAGATCCAAGTTATTACAGATCACCTCTGTCCAATTTTGGACAATAAAAGGGACAGGATTATGGGAGAAATGAGATTAGATCACAATGCTTAAAAGCTTTGTGACACATATTTAAAATAAACAGGAAATTAATAAATAGAGTAGTCCAATGTTTTTACCTGTTGAAGAAATAAGACATATGTACACTCAATGAATAGAGCGGTCCAGCTTGAAAAAGACCCACAATGTGCCAGCCAAGGTGGGGGATGGGAGGAAAGAGTGTGGAATACTGAGTTCATGAGAGTTACTGCAAACCTGAAAGAAACTGTAATACCACGTGGGACGCATGTGACCTGTAATTCAGAGGGGCTCACCTGTTTGTCGAAGTTTGAAGGAGCACATTTATGCTTTGTTCACATTTTCTACCCCTGTGTATTCCGCCATCAGCAGAGGAAATGTGACCCACCAGGGAAAGTCAGAACTGCAGGCAAGGAGGGTACTCTTGGGATGCCTGCACCGGACACCTCAGCTGACCCCACGACCTTCTCTTGTAAGAGAATGTGTTATGCATCCACCGTGTCTTAATCTCTATCTAGTTAGAATGGCCTTTCGCAGCTCTCAGATGCCCTGTTTATGGCTGTGCTTAATTAAACTTCCCGTGAAGTCATTTGGTTTATCATTGCATTCATGATAAGTGGTAGATTATTCATGAATCCAGTCTTTCCCGTTAGAAAAGAAAAGGAACCTTTCCTTAGCAACTTTGTGAAGGCAATTTACACACTCAACAGTGTTAGGAGTTGCTCTAGTGGCTTGACAGATACTGGCTGTGGCGGGGTCAACAGTCAGGGTTATGTTTCTCAAGGTTTGGAGACCTGCCGTCCTGAGCTGGTGGCTGTCTCCCAGTGTATAGGCACTGAGACAACTGCGAAGTTGCTCAGCACTTTACCCCGCAGACTTCAGCTCGTCTTCTTTACCCGCAGACTTCCAGCTCGTCTTCTTTCTTTCTACCAGTTCTGTGCTACAGGGGCTTATAACTGAGCCTGGTTTTAACTAGTTCTTTTCTCCCTGGGTCACCTAGACTTTTCCATTTCCATTCCCAGGATCTTCCTTTCCTTTAGAATCAGCCCATTTATTCTTTTCTAAGCAGCAGTCACTTATAAACAGAAGTCACAGATTAGTCTTTTGGGTTTTCTTTTTAAAGTAGTAACCCCAAGTGTTTTCTTTACCTTTAATAGCTCATTTTATCCTGCCTTATTTAATTTGTAATAGTGACATCACTGATTTGGTTTAAACAAATAATTAGATGACAGTACTAAAAAGAGAATTTTCGTTTTCTTTTCCTTGTTCAACTTGAGTGAGTGCCTGGTTCGTAGGTTTGCAAATTCTGGAAACTTTGCTGGTTTTGATCACTCGTTGGATTTAGAGACACTGATAAATTTAACTTAGACCCCTGTCTTCCGCGCAGTGTGGAGGGTGTTGGGCCTTCAGTGTCATGGGTGCAGTGGAGTCAGCATGTGCGATCCAAGGGAAGCCGTTGGAGGACCTCAGTGTGCAGCAAGTCATTGATTGTTCTTTTAATAACTATGGCTGCCAGGGTGGCTCTCCTCTCAGTGCTTTGAGCTGGCTGAACAAGGTAACTGTCTCAACCTTTTTAATACCAGTTACTCTACCATGTTAAAAAAGGTTCCACATTCAGAAATTTAGATGCCCACAGCTTGATTGAACTCATCAGGAAACAAAAAGCACACTACAAGGAATCAAACCAAGGACAGGCACATTGTAGGCAAGCGCTCTACTACTGAGCTATATCCATAGATAATAAAGGTATTAAAAGTGGTCTTCCAGGCAGATTAGCCTGATGAATAAATTAGATGAATAAATATCTGAAACATGTTTTCAGAAAGAGTATATATATATATATATATACATATATATATATATATGATTTATTCATGTTTCCTGATAGGTAATTTTCTTGTGAAATTCTGTCATATAACTAATACTCCACAAAGAGGAGAATGTGACTTCCATGAGCATTCTAAATGATGATGTTAGTAGGGATGTTAGCGATCAGCTGCTTTATAAGTCTTTTAGGTGGAAAAATGGTTGCCAAGAGTTGGGCTCATATTGCTGTCAGTGGCTGAGCCAGACAGAACGGCACTGTAAGCTGTTCACCTCCTGCTTCAGGACTTTGCTCACAGTATTTCATGTCTCTCAAGCCTCTCTGACACTTTTCCATATCCAGGATTGATGGCATGAAATAAACTGATGCGTATCCATTACAAAAGTCATCAAGTCAGTGATCCCCAAACCCAAACGCTTTCTTACTATACATTGACTTTATGTTCAACCGCTGCATGCCAGAAGCTGCTCTATGCACGTGATGGGTCATGGTGAATTGTGCCTCTACTCTTCCAATCAGCCAAGCATTCGTCTGTCAGTCCAGACAACTAAAAGCTATGTATCACATTAAGACACTGGTAGGAAGACTCCTTGGCCTGATCAGTTGCCTATGTTCAAACCATCCATCTTAACCTTGCTAGTCCAGAATTAGTCACTCTGGAAGGAAACTGGGTTGCCCTGGCATGCCCTCTGGGGAAAGACCATGACACTATTAGCACATTTGGGGTAGTTTAAAGAAGGAACATCTAAGAAAAAAAATGGAATAAAAGAAAAAGAACCAGTGATTCTTGCTGTATGGGGTGTTGGTAGCAAGCATGTGAAGAGTCAGTTTAGGATCCTAAGGTCAAGGTGTGTCCACATGATGGTTTGTGCATCTCACTTACTTTGGTGCTTTGAAATACGTTCCATTCAAGTTTAGAAGCAACTCACAGTGGACATTTTTGTAACTCCTTCCCGTAGACACAAGTCAAACTGGTGGCAGATTCAGAATATCCATTTAAGGCAGAAAATGGCCTGTGTCACTTCTTTCCCAGTTCACATTCTGGAGTTTCAATCAAGGATTTTTCTGCATATGACTTCAGGTAAATCTTTGTCTCTCTGTCTCTGTCTCTGTCTCTTTCTCTGTCTCTCTCTCTCTCCCTCTCTCATGTGTGTGTGTTTCTGTAATATCTTTGCCATTTTCAGAATTAATATGTAATTATTATTAATATTTGTTTAATTAATTATTGAAGTCATCCTTGTATACACTTGGTTTATAACCCATGTCCTACTAGAGAGCTTCACAGACAGTCTCAATGGAGTATTGCAGGTATTTCTTAAAGAGAATCTACCTTTTCTGTGTATAATCATACTAAAATGAGGAAGTTTAAATGAACCACTTTTAATTGAACTTAAACTTATAATTACTGCTTTCTTCTTATAAAATTCAGAGGCTAAATACATATAAATGTATTCAGTCTTAGTATTTGAGTCCATCTGAAATCACATTGTATAGGCTTTTGGCTGATAGCTTGCAGAATCCATATCAAGAAGCATTTTTAATACTATATTCCTTGCAGTTCTCAAGTAACCAGCTATAAAAATTCCTAAGCCAATCAGATCAAAACTCAAAGCTTAGACTATAACTCTGATAAATTAGGTAGACACAATATATGGTGGGAATGCAGAGATAAAACCTGGCAAAGGGAAAGGACTACTATTGGAAACTGAAGGGACAGGATGACTTGCGATGGGTTCAGGTAGAAACAAACAGCAAACATCTTTGAAATCTCATGAAAACACAAAGCTCGCTGGTTAATAACTTAGGCCATTTAGTAGCATCCAAAATCATAATGATATGGACAGAGAAAACTCAACCAATACCTGACTCCATTAACAATACATGATGGGTCATTACACTATCCTTGAATCATTAAACAGAAGAACAGGGTTCAATTCAGAAGAGGACACAAAATGTCCTCTGACTTACTGATGCTGGGTTTAGAAGAATCTCTTGATCCAGATGGCATCTACCCATGGGACCTGACAGCAATCAAGAGTGAAATTAGATCCTTGACCAAAACACAACCCCTTAAATCAGTGTGTAAGTATGCAGAGTATTGGCAGATTGTCAGCTAAGCTCCTGCCTGCATCCAGGGCGCTGGGTGTGTTCCTAAACGCCACATGTCAGAGTCTTGCTTCCATAACTGACTGACTGCATAGGGTTCTGAATAAGATTTGCAGGTCACTAGGAACATTAGCCACTGACTCCTTTAAAGATAGTGGTAATACACTTCCTAAAATGATAATGCGTGCTTCTAAACGCTGCCAGTTCCTTGAGAGTAAAGAGAAAAGTATCCACAAAAGTAACCAGACTTCCAAATGGCATTAAATGGCTTTCACAGAATACCATGTCAGGAGTACATGGTGGAGTTTTAGTTTGGTTTCTGTTGCTGTGATAAAACACTGACTTAATCCAACTTGGAGTGGAAATGGTTTATTTCATCTTATAGTACAGTCCTTCCTCAAGCTAAGTCAGCAGCTCAAGAAGAAACCTGGAGGCAGGAGCTGAAGCACAGACCATGCAGGAATGCCAATTACTGGCTTGGTTCCTCTAGCCTGTGCTCAGCCTTCTTTCTTGTATGACACAGGACCATCTGCCCAATAGATAAGGGTCTGTTAGGAAAGTGGATTAGAAGAAGGGTGTGGAGGTGAGACACCAGATGCATAGCAGTCAGAGAGAGCCAGGTGTGACTCTTTATGGAAGAGTCTAGGCTTTTTGGCTTGAAAAACTCAAAAATTTGAATTCTCAGAATTAGGCATGATAGTCTAAGGCAAGGAAATAGTTCTAATGAACTATGAGTTTAATGGGGATTTAGAGTGACCATGAGAAACTCTGTCAGAGGTAGAGGAAGGACACAGAATGGGGAAAAGACTTCTTTTTTCAAATGTTCGTAACTTGGTGTTCACTCTGGGATCAGAGGAGAGACACACTTCTGAGCTACACACACACACACACACACGCACACACACACACACACACATTATACCCACCAATTACAAGGAGCTTTTGGTTGAGGGTTCTGTTGAGGTAGAGATGGCCATGATTCTTGAGCTTGTTGGATATTCAGGCCCTCAGAGGAGGAGCTGGAATCTCACTGTTGAAAGTGCAGCTGTGTAGCACAGCACTGAGGAGATGGGGTCTTCTGTGGTATCCGGCACAGCCATTAGTGTCCAGTCCCTGGCATGTTAACATCACTCCTTCCATCAGTGATGGGCTTGGAACTCAGTGGAGGATGTAGAGTGTCACAGAGCTGTGGGCTATAAGGCTGGGTTAGAACTGGTACCTGTCCAGCTCTGATCTCTCTCTCTCTCTCTCTCTCTCTCTCTCTCTCTTTCTGGTACTATGGCCAGAATTTCTAGTTTTCAGTATTCTCAACACTTGTCTGTTTAGGGCACAGTGACCCACCTAAACTTCCATAAAACATTGTGCAGAAATAAGAAATATCCACAAAAGCAGAAAAGTGACAATACAAAGTATCCCCAGATTTTAATGCAAAACATGAGGTGCTCAGCTTCAGCTTCATGAACAAAGTTCATGAGATCCAGACACCGAGCCACTCAAACTAGCACGTGAGATGTGAGAGTAGCTCTGCAGATGAGTGGAAGCAAAGGAGGACCCTCCACACTGCAGTGAATCAGGACAGTAAGACAGGACACGTCACATCAAGCTCTGGAAAAGGAGAGGAAGTCCAGAGTCATCAGACATCAGCAACGAAGGGTACTTGTCTTAAACAATAAACCTTGATGATGATGACATTTAGGAGAATTCTTTGAAGACTAGATTTTATAAACTGATCCTTGAAATTAGCAGTCAGCACATGGGTCCAGGGTCTAAAGAGTTATCCATTCTCAGCAGTGTACATGCTCACAGCTCACATGGGTTTGACAGTGGAGATGAAGAGTCTATTGCTGTTCAGTTCAACTTGATGAAAGCCACATCTTTCTAAAGAGCAAGTGATACCAATGTCACACGTTTGCGTGGGCAAATGGAACAGGTATCTGCTGACCATGACCATGATCTAACCTATTTCTGATTTTCTAATATATTTTCTACCATTTCTTTATCCTGCTCATATTACTGGTGAATTGTATCTTTGCATCCACGGTGTTAAGAACCCTTTACTTTCCAAGACTGACACTATGACTCATTCAGTTCTTTTCTGGTACTCAGAAACTGGATCATTGATGTCAGGAACTTATTGTACATGTTTTGTTAAGTAGACAAAACTGTTTTGATAAAGACAGAGATCATAGATATATACATATTATACATGTATATATTTTACATGTATATAATATATATGCATATTATATATAATGTGTAAATTTCAAAATATTCAAATAATTCAAATACAATAAATTATATATTGTACACTACCTCCTGGGTTGCCTCAAAAGTTCTTGGATAACCTAGAAATGAAAGCATGAGTATAAGACTTGGGCCTAGTACATAATACACAGCCTGTTTCACTCTATAATTTTATGCTTCTGTTGAATGTAACTATTAGACAAGATGACTCCATCGTACAATGGGGATTTGAACACAAATATGGAGAAATTCAAAGCCTATGTTTGACCATGGTGTCTTTGAAATTTTTTTATACTTTTTCCTGTATTTGTGTAATATTAACGAATAACTATTATTAGAGCAATTTTTTAAAAACCTGATTTTAGTTATGCAAAATCCGAATTTCATGTTAACAATTTACATGAGTTCATGTGTCAAATGAACATGTAGTTTCTATTGCAGTAAATTCCACTATTATGACTTCAGTGTTCTCACATCTGCGGACTAAAAATATCTCCTTGATGGAAACAGGGCCCTGGCTGGGCAGAGTGAGGGAACATTTATTATGCAAGCTTCTAATCTACCAAAGCTTGCTGTAGTAATAAACTACCAAACGCTAGCTTAATGGCTCGAGCTATCAGTAGCACAGTTTCACTACCCTTCCCAGACAAGCTGGCCTTTAAAAAATGTAAATAATAGTTTGGTCGCACTTATTTAAGATGGGTGAAGGCTAAATGCTGTGTAACATTAGATTTTGCTGTCTATGTTCATAATTGTAAAAGCAGTTGTGTCATTTCAACCTAGTACCTAATTCTCCTGGAATTTTAGAATTTCTTCATGTTTGACTTATCTTTAGTGTATTATTGCATTTTATTTTTAATAACCCTGCTGTATAATTTCAATGTTTGGCTTTCACTGTACTCTGGTGATTCTCATACAACCATCTCTCAGAGGTGGCAAAGTACTCACAAATATCAAATCTTCACACTTCCGTTATTAAAAGGAACCCTGTGTTTTAACAGAATGCTTTGCCAAGCTGATAGG
Organism: Eospalax fontanierii; assembly: GCA_035773235.1. NCBI lineage: Eukaryota > Metazoa > Chordata > Mammalia > Rodentia > Spalacidae > Eospalax > Eospalax fontanierii. The sequence continues at coordinate 39,677,050 of CM069548.1, read as the reverse complement.
AAACTGTATTCCATATCTTCTTACAAACTAGAGTTGGCCACATGACTGAGTTCTGGCCAATGAGATACATGCATCCAGAGTAGTGTTATTTCTGGGACATCTTCTCAACAGAGATACAATATTTCTCCTTTCCATTTCTTGTTGTCTGAAAGCAGCCAGTAATCACCTTGGCTGGATGGAGTGTCAGCAGCCGTCTTTGGGTCACAGACAGACTTGAGAATGGAAACTCTGCATAGCAAAAGAATATGAAAGAAGCTAAACTCCTGATGTCCTGGAGTCCCAGACAGCCCTGGGCTATCAGCATCTCAGAGATCTTTCAGTGTCTGTTGTTGGATGATTTGCAGTTGTAACCAAACTAATTCCAAATTATACACAGATTTTTAAGTCTCCTTTTTTACTTTTACCTTAAAAAGTAAATTCTTTACCTGAGAAGTTCCTCTTTTGACAGTGAAGAAGAGGATGAAATGGCAAAAGCGCTTCTCACCTTTGGCCCTTTGGTTGTGATAGTGGATGCAGTGAGCTGGCAGGATTACTTGGGGGGCATCATCCAACATCACTGCTCCAGCGGAGAGGCAAACCATGCAGTGCTCATCACAGGCTTTGATAAAACAGGTAAACCCTGGCAGACTTTCCAGATGATACAGTATCATCTGCCTCTGAGTCACACTCTCAGCCTAAGAATGATAAATTTCAATTCATATTTAGTACTTTCTGCTCTATTTAGGGTTACTGCTGGGAAGAGAGAAATACTTGATAGTTTATCAGGATTGTATAATACTTCATTTTCTAATTCCCTAGGAATATGTGTTTGTTTTGTTTTATGTAGTCTCTGTATATTAAGCAAAATGAACTTAGGCATATATTCTACTGAATACTGTGCGACACCAAGTAGAGTTCAAATTTACTGAGCTAGTCTACTTATACCTAGACAATAATCTATACAAAATAAATGTGAGTAATATAAATTAGAACAGTTGGATTCTTACAACAGTTGGATTTATTATACAACCAACTTTAAATAACTAAATGTATACATCTCTAACAATATGGACTTATCAGAGTCTCTTACCATCTTACATTTATAGGAAATATTCCATATTGGGTGGTCCGGAACTCGTGGGGAAACTCTTGGGGGATAGAAGGCTATGCCCATGTCAAAATGGGAGGGAATGTTTGTGGTAAGTTTTGAATTTCTGTTGAAAACTCCAGGCTAAATGTGAAACAGTTTTTTAAATATATTGTCATTACAAGTCTGAATACTTCCAGTAGATTTAGAGCACTTTTGTAGCATTAATTTTATCCTTTATTCTGTTGTGGAATAAAGTTTTTAATAATTCAACATTATATACACATTAAAAATGAAAAACATATCATATATATATATGTATATATATATATATATATGTAAAATCAAAACATAAAACACCAATAAGTCACTAAGACTAACTACTTCAAAAACCAGATCAACACCCCATTTAGGAGACTGAACTCCATAACTGTGTCCCTGTTCCAAATTCACAGTTTGTAAGTGTATGAATGACCCCCACTTGCTTGGAGACGGTCAAGAATCCCTGGGAATGGAGCTCAATGGTAGGACACTGGCCTTTAATACACAAGACTCTAGGGCGGACCCTTAACAGTGCCAGGAGGAGGAAAACATGAAAGACAAAAATATAATTAGGAATCAGGTTTTTCTTTGTGTCCAAGTACTAAATTCAGAACATCACCCTTGTTTTTTACTTAATTTCTTCCCTTCACCTGAAAATTCTCACAAAATAACTGCTGAAACAGTAAGGCTTACCAAATACATGCATACTTTGATACTGTGTAACAAACCTACCTCAAAACAAACTGAAATAGGTAGTTCAGTATCCCAAGCTGATGCTAAAACCTGTCTTCAGAAGTGTGGAATAAGATTTGGTCTGGAAAAATCAACCTATTTTCTAAATCTAGCTAGATCTAAATTGAAATGAAATAAATAAAATGAATGAATGAAATAAAAACAAAAACAGTCATTTCTCAGTGTAATGAATTCTAATCTATATGGTTCACAACCTTTTACAACGTTTAGACCCATTCAGATTGTAAGAGATATAAGAGAGTTGCTTCAAAATTAGGGAGTGGGTGTTTTGATTGAATCTAGTCATTATTGGTCAATCATTCTATGATTGAATTTCAAGAGACCAAGAATGAACCTGTTGTATTTCCCCCAGTGAAACACTTTTCATAGACTGTATCAAGAAGAGTCAGCTCACAGAGCACAGCCGACCAACCAGGCCTCTGATGCTTAGAACCATGGCTACTCTTACATCATTTGGATTCACATGTCAGAGGCTGCCTCTCACTGACCCTTTACTGCTGACATTTCAGTCTCTAACTGGCAGTGGTAGTGTGTCTAGCTTCTGCTGAGAGCTAGCTCTGACCAAGGCCATGAGGTGCAGGGAGTCCCATGAACACAGTTCAGATGGAAGCTCGTAATTGTCTCAATTCCAGCTCTGCCCCTGGCTTTTCCTCAGTTCTTGGGTTTCTTCTGTCTACCTTCATCACAGTCTGAGTCTCAAGGGGTCTTCCTGGTTACTAACTGTATTGGGATCCTTCATGACAGTGTTTCCTGTACAATATATACCCTAGGCTGAACACATTATTCCTGTGAGCAATGGCCATAAGTCCAAGAGATTTCAGAGATATGGGTCATTAAATGAAATCTGGTCTTCAAATGGTCCGTTTTTGCCTTTACCTTAATATAGATATTCTGATGTGCTAAGAAAGTCCAGCACAGTTATGATTTATTAAAATTTTCTGAAGTTCAAGTCTGAGAACGTAAATTTTAAATAAGCATTTAAAATAATGTTCTAAGTTATTTTATTTCCTTTAGGAATACATATTAGTGCAATATGGATCTGACATGAATTCGCTTATTCAGCTAACAATTAGTTTGGGGTGTGTGGCCACCTACTGATTTCTGGGCAACCTACCAAGGGTAACACTCTTCAAAAAAACTGAATCTCCCCATTCCAACAGCAATCACTTTCCAGCAGGTGTGGGATATCATGCCCACATTCCCTGTCTATGATGGGATGTTTTCTGGCTTGTTCTTGCACAGGTCCTGTGTATACTGTCACAAATACTATGCTTTCCTAAGTGCTTCTGTCGACACTGTTATATCCAGAAAACACTGTTTCCTGGTCATCTACCACCTCTGACTCTTATAATCTTTCCACCCTCTCTCTGTAAGGGTCCCTGAGCCTCGGGAGGAGAAGGTATGATATAAATACCCCCTTTAGGGCTGAACATTCTTCAGTCTTTTATTCTCTGTACCTTGAATGAGCCTCTGTTTTGATTATCATCTACTGATGAAAGAATCTTCTCTTATGAGGATTGAGAGAGGTTAATACATTTAACAGAATAATAGTAGTTGTTCCTCCTTTAAGGCTTGCAAACTGTCTGGCCATAGGTTCTTGGCTCAGAAAGCACATGGCTACCCCAGTAACATTCTTGCTACTATTGTTCCAATGGACATGTCTTTCCAGGCTTTCATTTTTGTACCTTGTAGGGTTCACAACTGTGTAATAAATACTAAGTTGTGAAAATTAAACTTTAATTTACTATGCACAATCTGTAGAAGAAATAGACCGCCACTAATGCATTCTCCTTTCTTTTGTTTCCTCTTAGGCATTGCAGATTCCGTCTCTGCTGTATTTGTGTGATTGTGTGATATTTTGGAGTCATCAAGATACAACTGAAAATGTAGCTTTACACACTATGACCTAACATAGTACTTCGTTCTAAGCATTATTCGATATCAACCTTCAAAAACTGCCCGTAAGAGGGTCTAAGAAAAAATCAGCATTATTTAAAGCAATGGTAGAATATCCCCTTCTTGTAGAAAGTTGGACAACCAAAGTCTGTAGGCTGCACCCCCATCCAGTTGGCCTATAAGGACTTCTGTGGAATAGTGTGGAATTTCTAGAGTATGTGCAAATCAGGAGGCACTAAGTATCCTCAGGCTGGAAGAAGCTTGGTTTTTGTTTGCTTATTGTCTTTCTGCTTCTTTGTTTCTTTACTTTAAGGGAATACTTTGGTCATGTGGGATCAATAAGTGATCAGAATTTGTTTGCGATTTTTTGGGGGAGGTGGGGCAGTTGTAATCACCAGCCTCAAATTACTCCATCTATAAGAATAGTCAACCTAGAGACTAGAGTTGGCTCAGCAGTTAAGACAGTTAAGGCTGGGGTTTGGTTCCCAGCACCCACATGGAAGCCAACCACCATCTGTAATTCCAGATGCAGGGATCCAGCGCCCTGTTCTGACCTCCACAGGTGTTACACAACATGGTACACTTACATACATGCAGGCAATCCACTCATATACATAAAATAAAAATAATAATGAAGACTTTTTAAAGAGAGTACTCAACCTAACAGGACACGTGGCTCACAGTTACCTTAGGCTGAGATGGAAGGTTGTACAGATGGAGTCAAAAGCCGATGGCTTTGCCTCAGCAAATGGATCTTGTTTATGAACCGGAGAGCAGCTATGCACAAGGAAAGAAAGTGTAAATCTCTTCTCTGCAAAGTAAAACCAATTAAAGTTAAACGATGCTCAGGAGAGCAGAGGAACTGGAAGCCTCCAGGACCACTGCTTGTGAGGCAGATTGCCTGGAATATTTCACCGTCAAAAATGCATACATTGAGCTTCTAACGTCATCCCCTCTGTGTTCTCCCACATTTGTTCCCTCTCATTCTGCTGCTTAACTCCCTGGTGTTCCTGCTGGCTCGCCTTCTGGGTCTAAAGAAATCAATTCCATTGTTGACTTCCCACTTCTTGTTTCCAGTCTCCTCTTCAAATCCCTTCATCTCAAGGGCTCTGCCAGCATCAGGGCCTCATTCTGTCTTCCTCTCATGACGACTACCATTCCTTTTGTAGTCCCGCCATCTAACCCCGGAGAGCATCTACCAGGTGAGTTTGCCAGGCTCTCACCCTTTGGCTTTGTGCTTAGCTTTCCACGCTTTCCTCCTGCTTTCATACAACTCTGGGTTCTTAACCCCTTCCCGAGCTCATCCTTGCATCATTTACTCAGTGATGGCAGGTGGGATGCTGTAAATGGAGTGCTGATGAACTGTCAGTCTCTACAGTAATGAAAATGCTGTGAGCTCAGCAGAGATGCTCTGTGGCTCACACCCTAACCCAGCCACTTTTCATACAGCAGCATGAGAACCTCAGAACAAAAGGACCAGCTCTCTGCTTGAACATGAGGGCGACCACATTAAAGAGTTACTAAGTAGAAGATTTATCAGATACAGTGTGGGGCATGTTTCCTTTCTAAAACTCATCATTGCATTCTGATGAAGATGTGACTGAAAATAAAACTTCAAAACCAGGAACAACCACTGAAAACATTCTAAGACACTACCCCGCTCCTCTCATAAAAGCCTTCTTTCACATCCTTTGTTAGAACAACAGCCTCAAAAAAAAATGGTGAATGAGATCAAAATAATGCATGCAGACTCAGGTGTGAGGAGATAGGCAGTATTAACATTTTGGGTAAAGTACTCTAATTATACAAAGCATCCAGACAGGAATTAAGTTCTGTCTAGGTTATTGTTATTGATTCTCTACATGATATGAATGTTTTTGTAATCTTTCAAATGCTAAAGAAGTTTTAACTTTTCAAAGTGCATAGTACTTCTCAACTATTCTAGGTTTTGATAACATTTATAATAAAACAACTTATATTTGACTTTGAGTTGAAAAGAATTTATTCTAAAATGCGTGACCTACATTATTTACAGGTATTGATAGATAATAATATTAATATGCTTTACATTCACACTCAATTTCATCTCTAAACCATATATCAAAGTATTTTTCTCCATATATATTTTAACCTCAGTATCTACACAATCCCCACATCTCCCCATATGCTACATCTGCTCCCGTTTCTTTTTGTCAGCAGCATCACTATTTGTATTTACACAATGAATCAATAAATTCTAGATTTTAATCATGTCAACTCCTCCTTAGCACTAACATATGTGTTATACTCTGCCTTCTCCCCATTCCTCTCATCCTTTCTGAGAAGCGCATTCTTTACTGTCTCTTATCTCTAGTATTGAGAGATAAAATAACCATCTAAGACAGATTCTTCAGAGACAATGGGTTCATTACTCTAGAATGTGTAGTGTTTGGAATGTGTGCTGGCAGGTGTTCCCAAGGAGGTGAAGGGAGAGAAGGGCTGAAATGACAGCTAAAATGAAAAGCATCACATAGGTTCTCCTGGGATAACCACTCCAGCTAGAAATATTCATCACAAATATGGCAAGACAAGCAGGCAGTTGCCAGGCAGATGTCTTTTCAAAAAGACTTTTGTATGAAGTCATGTGATGGTGTAGTCCTAGACAACTTTTGTGACAGTTCTTTCTATGTAGCATAGTTATATAATATTCCCTTTTTCCTGATTTCCCAGACTTGTTACTTATTCTTTAATTTCCTGTTAGAGCTTGATATAAATAATACCTGTTTTATTCTGACAAATTTCATTACTAATTATAATCCAGTGGTTTCCAAACCATAACCTCCAGAGCATAATCCAGGGGATTGTGATCAATGTTACTGGAAGTATCTCCTATTTATCCCTAGATTTATACTTCTTTCAAAATGTCGTTATTTTTTTCAGTTTTAAATCACTTGGGTTCCCCAGTGCCTGTTAAAACCACATGCAGATGTTTTCAAATGAGAGGCATAGCAAGGTCCCTCTCTACCATTGAGTCCACGGTTATCACTCAAGCCACACTGGTTCACGGCTGTTCTAGCTCCAGAAAAGCAGCTTCAGAGTGGGGGAGTTCTTCACCTAGTATTTAAGACTCAATGAAAATCACCAACAGATTCTTGGAGGTGATTTCACAAGGATCCCAAGGTAAATGTTAAATCAGTCAACTTTACAGTGACTTTGTGATTTACCTCAAAGTTATTACCAAAGCAAGAGGAAATGAGGTCAAGTGCAGGAACCAACAGTATTTCAATATGTACATTAAGAATCATTGAATCCTTAGGAACAAAACCTCTTGCAATGATATTGTTTGGTCACGGCAAGAAATATAGATGTAAAGAACTCAGTCAGACATAAACTTTGAAAAATAACATTTGTCCAGTATTCCTGGAATTTTGATGATAGAACATGTATTAACATATTTCTTCATTGTTTGATGAGAGAATGTGATGTTTAGAAAGTAAGTTCTCCCCAGGTAGATGGAAACTGGAGCTTCAGTGGGGGTCGTAACACAGTAAATAGTTAGGTCTTTGCTCTTTAGCCTGCTGATTTTCAAGCTACTACCTGTGGCTTCTGTGGCAATTGCCTCTGTGTTTTTTCAGTTTATCAATCACTGTATACTTTGTGTGCATAGCATGTGTAAAACACACAAACACATGAACATAGACACACAGAGATAAGTTCAAGATGGGTGCAATTTGTTCTTTAATATATTCAAAATTGATAATTCACTAGATTCATGACTGCAGAATCCAAGGACATAGATGGTGGAGTTTCACATGCAACAGAGACCAGCTAAATATTATCTTTTTGAAAAATACGTCTCAATAAAAGCCAATGAATAGTTCACTTCCTTCAAGAACTTCTTTCTTGTTCAAAGTTGATGTACACTTTAGATTCCTTTCATAATACTATTCCTCCCTCCCATACCAGAACTTAACTGAATATTGTCATCATAGAAAAGAATACTAAAGTATGAGTCCGATTTAAACTCAGTGTAATGCGTATATTAGGAATGAACAAGACTGTTATAAGTGATCCATTCAGTCTGGTAAAAAGAATTTTCTTTTGGGGGGAACTGCTCCTTGTACCTAGTCAGTTCTTCTATGTGTTAAGAGTGACTACCTCCCAAACTACATACATGCTCTGGGCCAGGAGAAAGATCACCTTTGTTTCTGAATGCAGGGACATGATCCACAGAAATCTGTGGTACAAGAGAAAAGAATACAAATGGAAAAGCAGACTACAACAGGAAAAATACAGCTGTCCTTGCCACAGAAAAGAAGAGAATCTTCAAAGTTTTTCAAGAATAACATCTTCCAGGAACTCGGTTCCTCTGGTCAGTAATTTTCAAGCTCCTTTGATTTCTGGAAGCAAATGGAGTAATCAGCTCTTAACTCCCCTCTAGGAAAGCTTCAGGTTGATTTCTGGCACTGGTCATCAAAATTCCTAACAAACAATGTTTCACAAGCAATACACAACCACAGACTATATTTGTTACTTTAAAATTTGCTTGATAATTTTGTTCAGAATGCCACATCATATTACATATAATATCTGAATTAACATTAGGTTAGCAAGCCTAAAAAGCATGAAACAATAACATAATGATTATAATTCCATTAAGGTATCAGGAAAATTTGAGTTTTTAATAGGAAAACACTATCCAATGCTAAGGATTAACTGAATTATTTATCATTGTGTGTCATCATAAAAACAAAGTAATAAATTATTTCCAGAATTGAACCAGAACACCATGTTACTGAACTATGTATATAAATATGTTACACTAAAATTCATATATTCATGGAAGTTTAGAAAGTTAGAAAAACTACACTGAAAAATTGATATTCTGCATTGATAGTCACATGAAGTTAATCAGATTCATCACTGCTGAAGTAAGAGCTGTCGCAGTATTCAGCTGTATAAGTGAATTTGTGAATGATCGGGTTCATCTTCGGTATCCAGTGTCGGGGAACCAGGTATGTTGAAAGGTTAAATAAATCCACAAATACCTTGTACCTGTCACTGGAAAAGCATACATATATGCAGAAGTGTTAGAGTGTTGATATGAAATATGCAGAATTTTCTACCCCAAAGATTTTTTTCTTATACATCACCAATAAATTATAACTATTTGCCATATCATATTTGATGCATATATTACATATGTTACTTATTATGTAGTGATAGTATTAAGATTGCTGAGTTTTTTTAACCACATCCAAGTGTCATGCTTATAAATAGTATTATGTGTTTGATTCAGTACAGAGTGACCGAAATACCTACAGTGTTTATTGATATGCTGTCTTCATGTACATTAGAGTGTGTCCTTATTTTTAAAGTAATAATTTTAAACGTTGAGTTCTTAGTTGTTCATTGGAAAATATTTCCTAGCTGCAAAATAGCTGCCAAATAACTTCTGTTGAAGGATTTATAAATTGAAATAACATCTTCTGTTCACCACAAATGTCTATAGACTGGTTTTTGTATTAAAATTGCTTTCATGTCTGTCGTTCAGCTATATAAAATAGTTTTTAAATAGAAAGGTATTTCAGAGAGTAAAATTTTATGGAGGGAATTCTATATTTGCCTTTGAAGTCAGCTATGTCTGGTTTGGGACTCTGCTTCAGTCACTTGAAGCACACCAGGGCTTGGCTATGTTGTTTAAGAGTCAAAGGTCTAATTTCTACTCTGAAATAAAAGGGGTAATCCTCCTCTGACTAGGGTTTTGTGCAGATTAAATGACTTGACTATGCACTAGAAATGCTGTTTGTGTTCCCTATTCAAACTGGGTGCTCATTTTGTACAGAAAATCATTGACTGCTTTTTGCCTACATAATTTCTTCCCAAGGAGAGCAAAGAATTTCGACCTGTTCATTTTATTAGTGAGCCACTCTGGTAGTAAGGTTAGTGAGGGAAACAATGTATTAGAAAGAGTTAGGTGGACTAACTGAATAGCTGACTAATTATTGACTTGATTCTTCTTTCCCAGGGAACCATGTTTTCCAATTTCCAGATGTATCCTTCTATCTATAATGTTGGGAATATTAAATAAAATTAGAACACAAAAGTCCAAGAAACTGTGCTAGCAGGTTTCAAGTCCTAAATATATGTTGACCTTTTTCCTTATAGATGCTAAGAAAGGCACCCTCTGGATAGTTGAAAACAGTTTTGTAATACAAAATTCGTACATGGAGAAACAAGAAATTATGTTAGTTGTGTTATCCATTTAATCATCTTTAGAGAAATGAATGATGATAGTTTTAGTCTGTTCAAACTTGAACAGAACTCATAAACCAGATATTTATACCATACTCTCTAGGGCTCAGGTTCAGTAACTGCAGAAGAAGGGTAGTAGACAGATGTCAGATCTAGAAGACAGGAAGAAGGACCTGCAATGCCATTCTCTGGGGATGATAAGGACATTCTAATCATGGATTCAATGCAACTGCACCTACTTAAACTGAGCTTGCACTAGAATGGCCTTGTCAACAAAGGAGAGAGGGCCTCAAGGGGCTCTGCCTTTACTCACTCACTAGAGGCCACTGACTCTGGGGAATGGGAGCCATTGATGTCAGTAGAGTAATGACCGCTGAGTGTACCAAGCTCCAATGGAGAGACTTAAATCCAGCATCATAAGGATGGCCATGGTTAAGCTCATTGGGTCTCAAATAAAGCAAAACATTTGAATATAGAGAAGGGATTTAGTGGGGGAGAGGTGGTTGGTAAGGAAGGAAGAGAGGAAGTGGGGGACAAGTTGAGAGTAATCAGGAAGCACTGTACACATGTATGAAAACGTCAAGGAACAAACAGTTTAAAAATGAGCCCAGTGAGTCAAAGGCTTCCTCCTGGTGTGAAGACTATTAATTCCTCTATAGCATTGCCACTGGACAGTCACTAATACCTGGCCTCCTTTCATCACATTATCAAAATGGCAAAGTTCCATGACTGGGGGTTTTCTATAATTACCTCCAGACGCTCAACAGAAATATTGCCATCTAACCACAATATGATGTCATCAGTGAAGAAAGGACCAGATATGAATGATTTTAGTGAAATGAGGTACATAGATGTACAGAAGCCAAGATCTGGCGACTTCCACCATGATGAAGAAGGCCCCACTCACCTCACAGTTGAGCGCAGGTACTGATAACCTGAGGATCCCCCGGTGCCAGCTTTGCTGCCCAGCATCCTGTGCACCATGCACACATGGTTATCTAGGCAAACACATGATTTACTGCATGGATATTTCTCTGCCATTAGTTCCACAGTGTTCTAAAGTAGGGGGTAGGTAATGATTATTGCTTCAGCAAAGGCTAGCACCTTATCACTTAGCCAGATGGAAGGGTCACATGTGAGCACCAGATGAGGCCATCAGGTTGCCTAGCATCCCCATGGTTTATGCTATATGCGTTCATTGCTTTTAACTTCTGAGCACAGCAAGGGGGAGGAAGGGCCACACAATGGCTTTCATGAGTCCTCCCCAGTTGTACATTTGTGGGATCATTTCTCCAGTGAAAAACAGAAGCGCCTACTGAAATCATATTGTAGCTGATGAAACTAGAGATCAGCATTTGTAATATAAGTCACAGTCTGCAAAGGGGGGAGCGGGGGGACAAGAGACAGAGGAACCAAGAAGACAGAGTATTACAGGATTTCTCTCTTGTGGGCCTGTTTAAGAATATGTACTTTAAAGTAGAAGGGGAACATGTGGGGGAATAAAGGGAACAAGAAAAGAAGGGAGAGGTTAGTAGTAATAGAGTGAATATGAAGAAAGCACCCAAGGAACTGGAGAGACAGTTCAGCTCTTAAGAGCACTGACTGCTCTTCCAGAGGGTTCAGTTCCCAACATCCACATGGCAGTTAACAACCGTCAATAACTCCAGTTCCAAGAGATCTGAATCCCTCTTCTGACCTCCACAGGCATTGGACTTACATACATGGAGACAAAAACACTTACACACATAAAATAAGAATTAAAAATAAAATCTTAAAAAAAGAAAACATAATAAGTATGAAAATGCCATAATTAAACCCATTATGTCATATACCAAATAGAAATTTAACTAAAACCTAATAAAATAAAACAAAAAAAATGAAACAAATATTTTATTTTAAAAGTCACTGGCATAAGGATGAAGATACTACTATTTATAGTAAATGACTTTCCTTGACATAAAGGTCAGTCTTCCTTTTAATTGTAAAATAAGTTAAAACTTTATTTCAAAAAAGTACTGTGGTAAAGAAGCAGAAATGTGGAAGAGATACAGTGGAGGACTTACATCTCCATTTGGTCATGAGTGTGTCTATGTCCATCAGGAAGGTCAGCAACTGGAAGGGGACCTGGAATCGAGGCTCTTCCCTAAAAGGAAATAATAAGAAGAAGCCCTCTGTCTACACAGATCTGGTGCATCAAGACAAGTCAGAGTCATAGCATGTCGCCCTGTTAACTTCGTACTCAGGAAGCTTTGTTAAGGCTCTGTTTCTTTATGCCAAAAAATGAGATAATACTACTATTCTCTGTCTAGTGTTTGTGTGAAGTCTAGAAAGTTCCATATGATATAGATGAAGCAACCAGTCATAAACTTGCCTGATAGTATATGATTAAAAGGATAGTACTTAAGTCAAATGCTAATAATAATCAAAAGTATGGGTGTAGATAATAAAACATGAAAAAGACTATTTCTATTTCCTCTGATATGTCTGGATTCACTTGATCCTCTGACCCTTCAAACGTCTCAGTACATATTTTACTTAGAACACAAGTTTGAGTGACACCATTTCTTTCTTTTATGTTATATTTTTATTTATTGTTCTTATTTTATGTGTATGAGTGTATTGCTTGCATGCATATAAGCACACCCATGTTGGGCAGTGCCCACAGAGGCCAGAAGAGGGTGTTGAATCCCCCAGTACTGGAGTTACAGATGGTTTTTAGCCACCATGTGGGTGCTGGGAATTGCAACTGTGGTCCTCTGCATGAACAGTCAGTGCTCTTGACCGCTGAGCCACCTCTCTAGCCTGACATCCATTTTCTTTGAGAGGAAGAAAAATAATTAAAAGATTTTGTTCCTTTTGACTTCAAAGAATCAGATTTGAGAAGATTTGAAAAGCTAAAGACAACTTGTTGAGTTTGGTTCTTTCCTTCCATCGTGTGGTGCCCAGAATCTAACTCATGTCGTCAGGCTTGGCTACAAGCCCATTTACCCTCTGAGCCATCTTGCAGGCCCCTCTTTTCATTGTATTAAGCGGGAAATCCTTGGCAACTATTCTTTAATGAAATAATAATTTCACAGTTGGATTTCTAAGAAAAATGAACACTGGCATTTTAGGATACTTAACGACATAAAATATTTTACATAATTTAAGATATGTTTGCTAATTTGTATATGTGTACTTGCAGTCTAACACTGGGGTAAGGTGATAACTCTTTTTATTTTAAAGTTTTTAAAAATGTAATTATTTTCTCTTTTCTCCAAAAATTAAATTATTAAAAATTAGGATTGTAACTTATATAGTGAATCCTTGACATATTCGCTAGATCTGCTCCTCAGTTTTACCATTTATTTCTTTTCTCCGTGTTTGGTATTACCTGTAGAAATATATCATCAGTGCCCCCTGCAGAGCCTTGTACGACAATCGCCTTTCACCTGTAGGAACAAGTTTTCTGCATTAGCCTCTACCACTGAGCAACACCCACAGTTCCCAGCAAGTCTGAAGCCAACAAGTACTTTGGGGCAATCATATTAATATGCTATCATCACCTTAAATAATTAAATGCCTTTTGTGCTTTTTAGGGACAAAAATGACTTTTAGTTTCAATCTTTTATTCTTTGTAACCTGTGGTTCTAAAAGGCAAATGTACATAAAGAATATATATATAATATAATATTATATATATACTTTAAGTTGTGAAACACGTTAAGTGATATATTAGGAAATTCTGATACAAAGAATAGGTAACTTTCATGATAAGTGTATTTTTAATTGAAATAGTATAATGATTAATGATTCACTTATGAAAAAACTGACAAGATTTATTTTATTCTTGTTTGAAAGTAGGTGGATTTCTGCTGTTATTTTGTTTCTTTTGCATGGTACAATGGTGCACATCTGTAGTTCTAGAACTAAGAAGAAGAAGTTGAGGTAGGCAGATCATGGATTTAAAGTCAGCCTGGATACATAGTAAAACTTTGTTTAAAAACAAATGGTTTTCTTTAAATCATTTATAATTAGTCTCCTTGGTTTAAAAAAACAATGGCTGTATAAGATTGTGGTGTTCAAGGTAGTGGAACACTTTGCTTCTTACTGTAGAAAAAAAATTGTCATACTTTCCTGAGGATTTTTTAAAAACGGAGCCAGCAAAGGTTAAGCCTATAGAATTTAATGGTGACCTCATCATGGCTAGACTTCATATTTTATAGGAAAAAAAATTATTTTTATCCTGCTTCTTTGTTAAAAGATTTTGAAGTAATATGCAATAAAAATCTGCTTTGGCCTCCCTGTACATGCTCTGCAAGTTTTTTGCTAGCATCTTATAAAATCACTGGCCCGTAGCCTTGCTAATGTACAGCTGTCAGAGAGGACAGCTACCGGGTTCCTTCTTCTCTAAGAATAACAGCAATTCCCATTTATTTGCCCCAAGTTAGGCTATCACTGGGCTTATAACATTTTTGTTGCTGTTTTTCTTACGCTGACATTAGAGGGGAAAGATCCTTAGAACAATACATCTACCTTTACTAAGGAGATGTTCGTGGCGTCTCTCATCAAATAAGGACAGTAACACCTCTTTCTGCTTCCGAAATTCAGCCATCTGCTCCTCCTTTTCTTCCGACTCTTCTTTAGCCTTTAGGGAGAATACTGTGTTAATCCTCATGAGCAGAGAACAGATTGCTGCTTTAGAACGCTTCCTTTAGGGTAAACGGAGTCTCAGATTCAGCAAAAGTGAGAGACCTATAGTCTGAGGGACTGAGCATCTTTTATGTAAGAGCAAACTGACATGGCTGATGGTCAATAGAAAGGATCTAACAGAAATGAGAGACAAAGAAAAGTTAAATGGCTCCATATATTTGGTTGACTATTCTCTTCTGTCCTTAATTATGCCTAGAATGAACCATGATGTGCACTTTTCAATAGGAATGAAAAATTTTATTGATCTTAGCTATTTATCACAGATAGAAATTTTGCTTATTATAGAGGTCTTAAGTTAGCATCATTTTTATTCCACATGCATGAAGAAATTAAATTGGTCACATAAATCAATCACATAATATGTAGTCCCAGAAGACACATTTATGAAAGAAAAACAATATAAGGAAAATTTTGAGAAGGGCAGACAATTTATGAATCAAATTTCAGATTCTTTTTGTAGTAAGTTATGTTATGATGAAATAATTACCTGAATCCGTAGGAATTCCTCTTCCAGACCTTTCATGATATTTTTTTCAAACTTTCCCCAGAAGTTAAATCCATGTGGCTCTAAACCAGGTGTTCTTTCTAGCCATGCCTTAAGTAAATAATTATTTAGGTAAATACATGATAAAATTTAAAAACATATAGCATACAGCTAATATCATAAACTTAAAAATTTTTATAACTTTTAGAAACATGCTAAAGTTTATTTGTAAATATTTGTCTTTTTTCATTTATTAATTTATGAAATAGCAATGGATATGTTTCATTTTCTTAGACTTTAAAATAACTCTAGGTAATAGTTTACTGTTTAAATCCTGCAGAAGTTAGCAAAATTTTCTCCTAGAAATCTACGAACATATCCAAGTCTTAATAACATGTGGTTCATTTTCAAAATACATGGTTTTAAGAACTAAAGAAATTATACCACAGGACTGGAAAGTTGGGTCTGTTGTTGACAGCACTGACTATCCTTACAGAGGACCTGGATTGGGTTCCTAGCACCCACAAGGCAGCTGACATCTGTTCCTGGGGATCCTAAGCCCTCTTCTGGCCTCTATGGTTATTCTCACATGAGGTGCACTTACATGCATGTAGGCAAAACACTAATATGTATAAAAGAAAAAGAAAAAGTTTAAGAAGAAAGTGTGACATGCATCAGCTATAATCTTAAGTTCAAGGTTATTAAAAATTACTTTGAAGCTTTAAAATTGAATAATTAGGCAATTATTTTAAATACTTTCCTATTATTTTTAATTATGCATGTATGTGTGTATATGTGTGAGTGTAGTGCTGTCCAGGGCATAGAGAGCACTGTATCTCCGGGGGCTGGAGTCATAGGCAGCTGTGTGGACCAACTTCAGTGCTGATAACTGAACAAGGGTCCCCTGGAAGAGAGGTAAGTGAGCTTATTCACTGAACCATCACTTCAGTCCCATACATAATTATTTTAAGATTGCAAAAGACCTTATTTTCTAGGAATAAACTGCACTTATGCACATCTATGGATTCTCATTTAGCCTGTAGTTTTGAATTTAGCTTTTTTATTCTTTCTTTCTCCATATTTATTACAAATTTCACAATACTGTGTAGCTAATACTAAGCTAATTTCACATTCACAACACCCAGAGGATTCAAGAACAGAGTATAATTCACCAGAGGAGAAGTTTAATTTGAGAAGGAAAAGGCTTAGTGATGAAAATCATGACAAAACTTGCTTCACAAATTACCATTAAAATATCAGATTAGGGGTTGGAGAGATGGCTTAGTGGTTAAGAGCACTGGCTGCTCTTGCAGAAGACCTGGGTACAAATCCCAGCACCCACATGGAAGTTAACAACTGTCCATAACTCCCAGTTTCAGGGTACCTGACATCTCTTCAGGCACTGCACAACATGGGTGCACTTAGGTGCACATACAGGCACAATACTCAGACAGATATAAAAATAAATTAAATTTTAAATGAAATTAATAACCCTAAATATTAATTATAATATGTATTATATAGTATTAATATATTAATATAAAGTAATACTATAGAGTCCTAGAGAATTTGAATAGGAAGGAACTTTTTTAATCTTAGTAATTTATTTTCATTAAAAACATTCAATTAAAATTTTCAGTTGTACTATATATTTAGAAATAAAGTTTATTAAGTAATCTACCACAGTCTTCCTAAAAAAAAAAAACAAAAAACCTAATTACATATTGCTTAGCAGGGATGTTTGATGGGATTATTTAATTAGATTATGTTACTAAATATTGAAATACAATTTATTATATAAATCTTGCTAAATCAAGATTCTTAATATTTTAAGTATTTCAATAAGTTAATTTAGTTTAGTATTTTTGAGGGTTTTTTTTTTCTCTCCTCATTTATCATGAATATAACCCAACTTTGATGTGAGCCATGAGGTTAAAACTTTGTAGCTGGTGACAAGCTAACAAGAGGCCAAGAGACGTGAAGTTAAGCTGGGCCGCAGTACACTAGCGCACACCTCTACTAGCTGTAGAAGAGTCCGCTCCTGCTCGGACGTCAGCAGTAGCTGGTTATCGTCCCCTCTGAAGTTATCGCGATAGTGCCTTCTGTTGTAAGGGACTCTCGAGTTCTGATGAACCCCTATCTTGTTTTCTAGCAGTCGGAACTGTAAGCTCTGGAAGCCTGATGCTGGAGACAAGTATTCCCTGAGAAGAAACAGAAGGGAAGAGAAGAGAAAAAAGACGGGTTGTCATTGTATACCACTGTAATGGATTTCTCTAAAGTGAAGCGTTGTCAGACCATCATCAGGAGCGGACCGCCACCTGGAATTCCACCGAGCATCAGACCCTCATGTAAATAAGGCAAATGAGCTTCTTAAATAGCACCATCACCACTGACCAGTTCTTCTCTAGTTATGAATGACATATATTCTGTGCATGCATATTTAGCATATATGAATTTGTGTACATTAAACATTATACAAATTTGCTATAAGCCTATATTGAACAGATGTACACATTGTATATGTGTGTATGTAATTGTGTGTGCATGTAGGCATTAATAGTCTTTCTAAAATAAAGACAAGTGGATATTAAGCAATTGTGCTTTTTCCACAGTGGTTGGTGAAAGAATACATTCAAATGTTATTTAATACCCCTTACAAGTGATGTTTCTGGATATTATCATGCATCTCACTACCCAGTATTAATATTTTTCTATGAGATAACATAAGTAAACAGATATGGTGTAGCACAGACACAGGCCATCAATGATATTACTGCCCTTGTCTTCAAACCGTTGGGGCTCTTAAATGCCCATTATCTAAGCTGAGATTTTAACTTCTTCAAATCTACCACATATATTTCTACCTCTTTTCTTTGGCTGTAAAACTCTATCATGTACCCAATACAAATTTCTTGAAAATGGTTCTCTAATTTGGGTACGAAGAAAAAAGCTTGCATGTGTTCTCTTTTAAAAAAATAAAAGTCTGTATTCAGATACCGATATCAATGCATACAGTTACACATATGGACTTGATTCTTGGGAAATTTAGAGCAAAAACTGACACAGTAGAAAGCAAATACTGACACTTGATGACTTCTTTACATGTCACTTCTGTTTCTTTTTTTGCATATTCTATTGAACTTTGTGCAATTCATCCACAGCATCTTAATCATCTTTACACCCAGTTCCCCATCATCACCCTGCCGAAGCCCCCACAACTGGATTTCATGCATTCTATCTTTTATGTTAAGACCTATTGAGTCAAGTGTCTCCAAACATCCCTTGGTGCAAGTTCATCCACTGGGGTGTGTTCAGCCTATCTAGAGTCTCTCTCTTGAAGAAGAGCAGCTCTTCTTCACTCAGCAGTAATCAAACATTTCTTCAGCTAAGATTGAGCTGCTGCCCATTTCCACAGCTTTATGTTGGGTTTTTGTCTGCTTGAGTTTTCACGGGGAGGAGGGACCAGAAAGGTTGTAAGGACCAGGGGAGGAGGTGCCTGAGCATTTGGAAATAGAGTCTTGGGACCTTGTTCGTATGAAACTACAGGCATGGTGACAGCATGCACTTCTGTTTCTTACTCTCTTACGTTGTAATATTTGAGCTGCTTGATGTTTAATATTCTTTAAAGAGAGAAGCAGGACACACAGTAAACAGTGAACTGAAATTATTCTTTCACATGAGTTCTTCTATCAAAAAAATGAGTCATGAGATGTTTCTAACAAATTCTCAATTATTTTGTGACTAACGGCCTCAATGTCCTTAAAAGTGCTAGGGGAACAAGGCCCTCTTATCATTCAACACACATTAATCTCCTTCACCACTGGAAGGAGCTGGTGAGTGCCATTGCTCTCTAAACTGCCCAGTGCACACCTGAAGTCATTGAAATCCAAGGCTGTCATCGTTTCCAGCACAGAGAACTGCTGTACCAGGAGCTTGAGGATCACCACCACACGATGCATCCGTGTCACCACCTTGAGCATGTTTCTCTCATCCCTGACCTGGTAGGGGAGGAAGAAAACCCAAAGTAATCAATTCTACTGTGAGAAGATACAGAAAAATCTGTGGATGAAGATACATTGCCATCAGTTTTATGTTAATCTTAACAAAAGTTTAGAAATAGAACTTCCAAAAATAAATGTTGAGCTAATAGTAGTTCTGAATTGCATGCAAGAAACGTCTGCAAAATTGGCATTTTCCTTTTTTAAAACTAGAAAATACACAGACACTGGGTCAAAATAATTTGGAACAGCAGCTTCCACTAATTTCAAAACTAGTTTCTGTTTTAGTTTTGTTTCAGAGAAGAAAGGTCAAGGTAACTCAGAGTTTTCTGTATAAGGATCGAGCAGCTCCTGGATAAATCTGTTCTCTGACAATCATACTTGCTGCTGGCAACCCTAGGTATGTGCACACACACACATGGACATGCATACTTGGCTCTTGGAGCAGAGACTCGGACAGGGTACCTAAGACTGTGTCCCGAGTGACCGTGAGAACAGGGAGGAGACAGTCAGACCTCTGTTGCCCAGCCTCAGTGTCCTGCATCCTCTCATCCTTTGTCTTCTGACTCTTATTCCATCTTTTCTTCATCCTCCTCCTCTTCCTCTATCTCCTCCTCTTCCTCTTTCATTTCCTTCACTGTTCCACCTATCTTTTAATAGCTAACACTCAATAAAAATTCAGGTTTGCTATCTACTAAAGGATCTTTGCTAGTTAGCCTGGGAATCTGACATTTATGATATCATTTTAAAGAGAACAGCATTGAATTCTATACAAATGACTTGAAATTGGGACTGGTGAGGTGGTTCAGTGGTTAAGAGCACTGGTTGCTCTTGCAGACGACCTGAGCTCAGTTCCCAACATTCACATGACAGCTAACAACATCTGTAACTCAAAATCCTAGGGATGCAACACATCTTCTGGTCTCTGTGTGCATTGCATGACATTGGTACACTTACATATGTCTAGACAAAAACTCATACACATAAAACAAAAATCAATCAATGTAAAAAAATTTTTTAAGTATACAAAATCAATTTTGTGACATAGTAACTTACATGGCCATTTTGAAAGATCTCTCGAACAGAATCTAATTCCCAGAGAATTTGCTTAAACCAAAGTTCATAAGCTGTAATTAAAAATGTATTAATTAGAAAGTTACATGAACCTCTTTGACTATATTCACATGAAAGATACGTTTAAGATATTGAAAATATGTAACTATAATAAATGTAACTGTAGAATCATTTTATGCTAGAAACAAATATTAAAGTTACAATAGTTTATTTTATAATAGTCTATTTGTTGATTTTTTATTAAAAATCAGATATCTTCCAGATATTATATTTATATTCTTTATATTCATTATCATTCCAGTGTTTCCTTTTGTTGTTTAGATCTTTTTGGATACAGGCTATAACCCATTCCTACTTCCTGTATGGAGCCTAGAGGAATGAGGAAGAAGCTGGAGTGTTCAATTTCAACTATAAGCATATAGATTAATGATCACAGCAGGAAAGAATGTAAGGTTTTATGTCTGAAAATGATTAAAGCAGTAATAGCAAAGCTTCGTGCAAACGAGGATGCTAATTCCCAGAGGCCTCTGCATTGCAAGTGATTCAGTCTCATACAGCTCATCAACTCAGAGAACACCCCCTTGAGCCCAAAGTTGCTTCTCTGAGCCTGAATCTCGTTAGAGCATTTCTGTTGAAGAAGGTAAGCAGGATCTTTCAGTGTGAGGGTTTCTTTGTTTTGTTTTGTTGTGCAGGGGCCACCAAACAACACGACTGACATTGAAAAGTTTTAGAATCTCATGTGGTGAAAGAAGCAGTCAGGATCAGTTTATCTGAAGTTACAAAAAATGTCAAATGAGATTTTAAAAAAACATATAAATTTTCCTTAATATCGACTAATCTATTTGTACAGTGATTCCACAGCTATCTTCCTGTAAGTGGAAGCCTGTGCATCAAAGTCTTAAGATTTCTAGCAGCATGACAGACACGGGAAGACATTTTGACTCAGTGCATTACTGGACTGTTCCTGGCAAGCAAAACAGTTCTTTCCCTCAGCTTGTCCTTCAAATAATTGCAGAGGTCTCTAACTAAGGATCTTTGTCCTACTCATCTACTTTTTTTCTTCTAGTGCTTGACACTGGTTGTTTGTAGTAATGAGATGAGCATCGAAGATCAATAAGCTGATGTCTCCGGTACATCTCTTATGGTTCTATCATGTGGAGAAAGGCTATGCTTCTGTGATAATTAGGAAACTTCCGTGTAATTTAAAAGTATGTCCAAGACTTTGGGAAATCTAATTTTTCACATTTGCATAAAAGGCAAATCATATTTGTTAATTAGGTTATGGATTTCTTCCTAAGTTTAACCTTATGTGGCTAATCCCATTAAGTGCTGTAACTGAAGGCTATAAGGAAAGTGTGCCTATCAAATCACCCTGGCCACCAATTGATACATGTTTATTATATGTTATACTCTGGCTAAGTATTTAATACATATTAAACCATTTTACCTTCATGGAACCTATGAGTGTGAAGACACAATAATATCCTTCATTTTCTAAATGAGGCCTGAGACCTAAGCAACTTGGATAAGGTCACATAATTCATAAGGTAGAGATGGGATTCAGATCATCTTTGAATGCCAAGTTTGTGCTAATATGCCAGGATTCCATCCCTGTTGATTTTGTCTTAGTGTAAGGCACCAATAATCATGTATGCCCAAACCAAACCAAACCAAAAAAGCAAGCAAGCAAACAAATTAACACAATAAGCCAACTCTTCTCCATCTTTGATTTCTTCAATAAAAGGAGTTCTTCATTTTTGCCATTCACAGAAGTGAGAAGTCATTTGGAATAAAACTATCAAGAAGCTCTAGGAAAGGAGAATGTATATGCTCTCAGAGCAGAACCAGCACTAGTCCCTCTTCAGACACATGACTGCAATTTGACCCTGATAACCACAGGGCAAGTATTCTTAATGTTTTGGGGTTATGTTCCTAATTAAGATATATAAATGTGTAGAAAACTTACATATAATCTCAGAGTGCATGGATTTCTAAAGTCCTAAGGATATAAATGCCTAGACAACATACCACTGTCTAGAAATTTGAAATCTGGAGAGTATTTATTTGTAAATTTTTATTGATTTTTTTTGTGTATATCATACAGCATATCTTAGGAAATTGAAACAGCAATACAAAACCTCCCAACCTAAAGAAAACCAGACCCAGATGAATTCATAGCAGAATTCTTCCAGACATTTAAATAAGATCTACAACCAATTGGGACAACGCCCAAATTCCTTCTGTGGGAAGTATTTTTAAAAATGTATGTTTTTGCTAAATATCATATTTTGATGAAATTCTATAAATTTACAATAAATTCGAGTGATTCCTGTCTTTCCTTTTCTTTAATTTTCTTTTTGAAGCAGGGTCTCCTTGTAGGCTAAGTTGGCCTAGAACTTGCTGTGTATACCAGACTGGCCTCAGTCTCACAAAAATACACCTGCCTCGGCCTCCTGAGATTAAAGGGGTAGACCACCATACCCGGTTAGCTGATTTATTTCTTTTTATAATATTTTATTGGTTTTATTTTATGTGTCTGAGTGTATCACCTGCATGTGTGTAAGTGTGTCTGTGTCATGAAATGCTCTCAGAGGTCAGAAGATGCCAGATCCCCTGGAACTGGAGTTAAGGACACTTGTTAGCCACCATGTGGGTGCTGGGATTTGGACCCGGGTTCTTTGCAAGAGCAGTCAGTGCTTTTAACTGCTGAGTCATCTCTCTAGCTGATTTATTTCTTGGCAGTAATATTTTAATGCTCCAAGTGAAGAAGTAATAACATCTTAATTTCTAATTCTTTGTAAAAGCCCGATCGATGAAAGGACTGTCTGGAATTAGGGACAAACCTGGAATTCTATGCAATCTAATTACCCGTGGCAGAACACAAAGATGACTGACAGAAAGTCCGGTGTCCTGTGAGATGTATGACACAAGACATTGACAAGTGTTCTAATAAGGCTGTTCCTCAGTCTTTCACTATCTTACAGATAAAGGACATCAGCTATCTCATTGTGATAAATAAGATCACTAGTACCCAGCCCTTCACGACTTACCTTGATGAGTTATGATGAAAAGGTGTTCATCATGGATTTTATTTCCTTTTATTTCACTTTGAAGTTCTTGGGCATTCAAAATTTTTTCCAACTTAAAATAAGAAAATGGGAAGACTGATTCTGAGATTCCACATCTTGTGTTTGTAAGCCAACATTAATAAGAAGTAGATTACAATTCTGGAAAACCCCCAAAGTTCCAAATTCTCAAAAACAATCCGTCTTCTTTTAAACAACGAATCAACAAATGAGTCTCCTCACAAAGAGTAAGTTGTTAACCTTCTGATTTTTTGTTTTCAGTTTATAAGTTCTATTTGGCTTAGAAATTCAGTGCAGTAGAGTTGTCATAGCAATACTGTGTCACTGAAATGAGGCCACTGGAAGCCTGACTGCTTGCTTGGCCAGCTGAAAGTCTGCAGCCCTTCTCCTGTTATCTCGTAAGGAGTCTCCGGAAGGCCTGGGCATTCAATATCAATTCACTGTTAGAAGCCTATGGAAAGGGGTACTGAGGGTTCTAAGCATTTTTCTTCTTTAAAAATAAAATAAACAGGTGGAAAGTTAGTTACAATAACCTCCAAAATACCTCACAGGTAGCTCGCCTGTATTTACTACTGATTTCAAGAAAATTCTGTGTGCTTTTAACATTTCTGCTTTGTGATGAGCAGTCTAAAAGGAGAAAACATTTCTGCCGTCAACTAGGCTGGTTTACTGACCACATCTATCTATCTATACTGTGAATCGCCTGCCTGCCATCGACACTGCACTCCATCCTCCATACTCTGTCCAGATACAGAGCTCTTTATGCTTTGTGCTTTGACAAGCCTCTCATGGGGAGGTGCATTTTCACCTCCCGACTCGCTCTAGCAAATCTGACAAAGCATAAACATGCATGAATAAGGATATCAATGGGTTCAGAAAACTACTGATGACTGAGAAAAAAGAAAGAATACGGCCATGTGGCCAGATTTGTGGACAATAGGGGCTAACTTCGCTAATGACCTGCCACATACCTGCAGGTAGTCCCCATAGATAAGTCCACCTCTGCTGGCTCTGTTCACACCACTTTGAGCTTGGTCTTCTTCGCTGCTTTCTATAGACAGCTTTTTCAAAGAATGTCTGCAGTTGTAGAAAAAAAGAAGTAAAACATAGAGCTTGAAGAAACACAATAATACGGGCAATGGAAATTTTATTGATGATTGTGTTTGGTTTATTAGTGAAGAGAGAAAAGGTGGGTGACAGGTTTTAGCGCTCTTTAAATTTAGAACTTAAAATGCTCATGCTTGGAAGACTGAAGACTCTCCCTCTGTTTAGAACAGGTAAACACTCACCCCACGCTGTTTCCTGAAAATGGGCATCCACTCATGATGCTGAGGCACCGAGCACACGCAGGTTCACAAGGTGGGTGATGGCATCAACGTACTCAGAAGCTCTACCGCAGCCTTTTATGTTTCCTGATTACCAGCCCTAGCCAATCAGCGCTCTCTGGTCCTCTTTGGCAGGATCTGGTTTAAACTGATAGAGCTGAACCTCTGTAACTTTAGAGTGGATTTTGGTTGGGCACAGTTTGTTTACTAGGAGAGGAAGCAGTCAGCCATATCGAACCATCTGACTTGCCAAGTTGTGCTTTTATATTCCATGGAGCAGACGTCAAATAAATCAATAGAGGCCAAGTCCAAAGAAATTTGCATTTAACTATTCAATTCCAATAAAGCTTTTTATTAATGTTAGGATTCATTAAATGATGAGATTTTAGTAAGACAGTTGTTTAATCTCTCAGAGTAGGATAGTCTTACAACTTTTAAGGCACAAAACTGAATTGAAACATCCTAGGGAAAAGAAATTCACTAAAAATGAGTCTGCTGAGCACCCTGCCATCATATGTTAAGAGTTTATCTGACTTGGGGCTCTGTAAAAAAAGCACACTGTACTGACATTAAATGTTACCTAAGATATGTCACTGCCAGGGGGAAGAAACTCATCCACACTGGTGCCCATTGCCTATAAAGCATGTAATTAGGATTTGTCCACTGTTCTGAACCATGTGCATGATACACTATCTTTTCTAGAAACACCTCTTATTATTTTCTGATCTAAACAATAATTCCAAGAGAAACTTGGCCCAACCATATGTTAAAAGAGATTAATAAATGCTTATTTAGAAAAGTTATGGTGCTAGTTTTAGAAGATGATATCAAAAGGGAATGTCTGTGCCCATAATACACAAGGACTCTAATATTAATAGAAAGTTAAATATGCCCCCCACCCTAAAGATGTGAGAGAACATTTTTAGGTAATAAGAGGTTTACCAGATGAAGATGTGTAAGATTAAAGAGGGGATGGAATGTGAAGAAAACAATAGAAAAAGCTGATGAGCAGTCAAGAGAATTTCTCTGGCAGAGCTGGGGCGACTGACAGATCTCAGTGTGAAAAAAGAACAAAACAAAAAAATGGGGCATGTCCATCAACTTAGTAAAAACAGTGGAAATTGTAGTAGACAGACGAAGAAGGTGCACTGCCATTGTAGAGTGCGTTTATATAATACTCTGCACTGTGACCACTCTGCAGAGCTCTGAGGTGACACTGAGAAAAGTGGAGAACTCTTAGCTGCTATTCCCATGTCACTGAAGCCTAGAACCCAGGAAGTAACCACCTAGAATTAAACCCACACAGAAGGGTTCTACTTCTTCAGAGGTTCACAGCTCAGTCATTTGGAACCCATAGTTTAGAGCGGGCAGTGTATGCATAACACTTCACACTTATATACTTAAGGAGTATCTTTCCCCAAATGCTGAATCTGTTAGAAGAAAACATAGGCAGTGTAAGGTCAGGGTTCGAGAGACACAGCGGACAGAAGGGACCAGAGACTCCGCTAGCAACTAACAGGAATCCGCTTTATTGAGAGAAGACCAGATGGGACTAGCTCCTCCACACCCACGAGTGGAGAAATGCTAGCCCCCTCACCCCCATCTTGGGGCTGGGGCTCCGAGAACCGGGCTGGCATGCCAGGCTCCAGATCGGGATGGAGGAGCTCCCTCAGGGAGAGTGCAAGAGGCAAACTCCCCGGGGGAGCGAGCTCAGCCCCAAAACCCAAGTGCCAGTTCCAGTCCCAATCTAAGTCTTGAAGTCCATTCTAGTCCCAGTCCTCAAAGCCTTAAAAATCCCTCAGCCCCCTCCTGGCTTTTAGGGGAGGGGGGGTTGCCATGACATCTGATTGATGTTTAAGGCAAGCTTCTGGCCAGGAAGTAGCCTTTTTTACAGATGTTTGTGAATTCCTTGAGTCAGGAACTTTATCTGTTAAGGAAGCCCAGTGTCCTTTGTGAATTTGAGGTCTGGAGTCTTATCTGAGCTATTTTCAAGGCTTAGAACTCTGACAAGTTGCAAAAGTCGGTCTTTCCTCATGCATCTTTTGTAAACTCCGACTCCAGGTTTCCATCTTCCTGAGTTTGAAATTGTTGCAGGTTTCATTCACACCTTACAGGCAGTCCTGTACAACATATAGGTGTAGGAAAGGACTTTCTAAATCGGATATCACTTGCTCAGGAATTAAGTTCAACAATCAACAAGTGGGACCTCATTAAACTAAAAAGCTTCTGCACAGCAAAAGAATCAAGGAAGTGAAGAGAAAACCCCCCTGAGAAAATACAGTCTAACTCAAAGCAGCAAATGTAAAGGTGAATCTTAGGTATTATTACAGATCCAACGATAATATATACGCGATCATTGCTAAGAATCTCCTGAATTCAGATTTCCACATGCCAGTAACCAGGTATACACAGATTACAGAGCCTGTTCATTGACAGAGACCATATGTAGCCAAGCATTTTCTCATGTGACGTCTGTCGTTTCTCCTTCATCAGCTGCCACGATGTTCTTCAGGTTAGACTCCACTATATCTTTACTGGAGCTCCTCTTTATAATGCAACTGTGTTTTACACTGTTGAACATCTAGAACTACCTTAAATGAGCTTATGCAATAAAGAAGTACATTTCTATAGTTCTTTGTTCATTTGCATTTGATTTTCAATTTTGTTGAATTCCGTGGACAAGGATCTGACACATGTGACAATTTTACTAGTGTCTACACATCTGGGAAAGGACAAGTCTCATCAATTCCATATTCACTTCCACCTTTGGGCCTGTTTTAGCAGGTAAAAGGGGTAAAATACATTGCAAGTTAATAGGATAAAATATCACTGTAACACTAAAAGATTCATAGCCGTCATACAATAATGGTAAATGAAATTATTAGTATTTTCTACATGTTATTTATTTCTTATATTGTAGGTATTTCAAATATAGACTAAGTATTATAAATTCCAACATTAATCTAATGGTAGAGAATTCTTTAAAATAATATGCTGGAATAAGGACTGGGGATACAGCTCGGTAGTAGTCTGTTTCCCTAACATGTATGAGATTCAATCCTCCGCAACACAGATAAAATAATGTGGTCTTAACTGCTGGCTCATATTTGTCACCAGGTTATTTAGATTTGTACTACAAGCATTCCTTCACTCAGTGTATTAAACATGATTACTAAGTTGCAATTGGGGTTGGAAATCCTAGGTTTAAAGTGATGATCAGAATAGAGGCACATTAATTCTTTTCATGAAGGTAAGGTCAGTAGAGAGAGGAGAAATAGCAATTAAAAAAAGAAAACAAATTAAACAGTACGATGACGATTCTAGATCGAATTTGGGGCTGTAAGACAAATAAAATAGGACTATGAGAGGGAATTCCAGAAAATGAAGGTGATGGGAATGGGTGCTTCTGTCAAGGAGACACCTCATGAAGCCATAATGCAGGGGGTCTCTGAATCCATAATGCAGGGGCACAGATCTACATGAACATTAAATTACATGTGACAATGCTTGCTCCCTTTAGGAAATTTTGATTCCAGTGGAAATTCCTTAAAACATACAAATAAAGGTGAATATCCAGTATATTCCAATGCATAAGTCTTACCTGTGTTCTACCAATACCACGGGTCAACGGCAGCTTCTGCATGCTTCACCATCACTTTCTGAGATTTGCTCCTCTGCAGTCACAGGGCACATAAAGCCTCAATTCACTCAGTTGTTTTATGCATCCCAATTAGTTGTGAATCTTTTTTTTTTTCCTTTTTTTTTTTTTTTTTGGCCAAGACACGTTGCTGATCTCCAGCCTCTGCTTGGTACAGAGGGTCACACATATATACTAAGCTTACCAGTGTTTCTGTCTCATTTGTTTCTGGGGCACAGAAACACTGGGTAATGGCATAGATGCAGACACAAATTGGTGCCCTCTGTGTGAGACTGCTCAAGTACAGTTGCAGCTGGAGAGTGTGTCCTCAAAACTGAGGGTCAGGGCAAGACTCCGCCTTGGTTCTGCCTTACTACAGTTGAACATTCTTGCCTTTAACAGGTACAAAATGCTTAACATTCTGATACTAAATAATGTAAAGAACCTTGCTGTTTAATGGGAAGAAATAAATCATTTTATAGGTAATCTTTACCGCTTTTATACTAGTTTCAAAAGAATTTAAATACAGAAGAATAATACAAGTGTGATGTGTAATTTTTTTTTCAAATTACTTATTTTACTTCAGGTGATTGAAACGAATTGTAGTGTGAATTTAAAAGTAATTGTGATTACACAAACATTTCTTCTGCTCTTACAATAAACACACACACACACACACACACACACACACACACAGCAATCTATGTGCTACTTCTGTGAAGACAATTGATGGTTTCTGCTAATTGTCAATTTGGCAGAAGTTAGACTCACTTAGGATACTTGTGCCAGGTGTGCCTCTGGAGGATTTTCTTGATCATATTAATTAAGTAGATCTGCTCAGTGTGAGTGGCACCATTTCCTAAGCAAGGGGCGCTGGACTATATAAAAGCCGAGACCTTGAACTGAGCTCTGGTGTATGGGCATTTATCGCTCTCTTCTGACTCTTAGATGTGATGTGACCAACTGCTTTGAGCTGCTGCCACCTTGACTTTTGGACCATAATAGACTGTAACCAGGAACTGATAGCAAAAATAAATCCTTTCACGCTTAAATTGCTTTTGTCAGAGTATTTTATCACAGAAACAAGAAAACAAAGACAGATACCTACCAAGCTGTTAGCGAACTTCATATCTTAGTCCAACCCTG
The DNA here is from genome assembly GCA_035773235.1 of Eospalax fontanierii. NCBI lineage: Eukaryota > Metazoa > Chordata > Mammalia > Rodentia > Spalacidae > Eospalax > Eospalax fontanierii. The sequence goes on along the minus strand of CM069548.1, from coordinate 39,647,617 downwards.
TTCCATCTCTATTCCTATTCCGTCTCGTAGAGAAGTTACACCCGCCTTAGTTTACTCTCTTCTCTGGCAGGCACCAGCTAATCATGTCTCCCAGCACAAACCATTTGGCCAGAGATCTTGTCTTAAAATTGTCAATTTATGACCAATTCACTCCAAGATAGGAAGATAAAGCCCAGACAATTTCAGAAATGCATCATCTATTTAGAGACGGAATGGAGGCAAAACCATTTAAAATTTTGCTCTATGCAAAAATGCAATGATTATTCTCCTACATTACACAGCTTTGCTCAAAGGACAATGGGCTCATTGAAGAAAATGTATGCGTTCAGAGAGTTCATTAAAAATACTGTTTTTCAACCTTGGTTTATACACTTTCTGTTCTAAAGGAAAAGGGTACCTATTAATTAGGTCATTTATAACATACATTTAATGGATGTTTAAAATAAAGTCTAATAGTCCTATACCTTAAGCTTGTTATAAGTTCTCTATGTTCGTTTTCCTGTTTTAAAGAATTATATGAGGAAGGAGAATAGAGAAAAGAAAATAGTATAGAAAAATGTGTGTGGCCATGCCAATGCTATTCATTTCTTCATGTCCTTGTATAGTCATTCTTCCTTCCGCCCTAAACCAGACTTAGCTCCGTTAGTTCAAAACCACAGCCAAGAGCTTCTTCCTATTGGCTTTTCCCTTTGCCAGCATGCCCAGTACGTTCCTGGACCCTGTTCATTCTACTGATTCTTATGGCCCTTCTTTCCTGAGTTCCATTGCTATTCTGCTGAATATTTTGATGTCATTTTCCTTGAAAACTTCACAAAAAACCAAACCGACAAGTATTCCTATATCGACTTCTCTAGTTCCCTAGGGTCTGGTTTTGTGTTTCTGTTTCCTTCCTTTTACCGAACGTGTGGACTATCACTCTCCATTTGCACATTACCTGACAGACTGTTCAGACTCCTTAAACAGTTTGTCCTACTCCAGGTGTGTAGGAGCCATGGCTATATAATGAGACCCTATCTTAAAAACCCCAACCCCAAATCAAACCAACAAACAAAAATGCCCTAATCTGCTCTAGCAACCTTGCCTTCTCTCTCCACACATTCACTCTTGCGTGAGTCATTTCGTTCAGTGTTGATAAATATAAATAAGCCTGCTAGTATTGCTCCAGCGTGTGAAAACTTTCTGTGATCTTATTCTCCCTGCCAGCAGCATTTTACCCCCTCCCTCAGCAGGAAAAATTCCTCAAGAGAGCTGTTGGTGTGCACTGTGTCCTGCTTCTCTGCTTACATTTTTCTTTACATCACTTGGATGCTGACCCCGCACTTTGCTAAAACTCTCCACCAAGTCCGGACCTCACTGTATTGGGCTCAGCAACAGCACTTCTGTTTCTCTTTTTTCAGTTAACAAAGCCGTGTCTTCTGGCACAGCATTCTCATACATCCACATTATTATATTTTGTTATTATTAGTTCTCTCTACTCCCCCCCTTCATAAAGCCCCCTGCTCTCTCCTTGACTTCCTTCTTCCCAACAAATAGCTCTTTTTACTTTCATGTTACATGAATTCAATCACGCTCCCTTTTCTTCCCTTCCCCCTCACTTAAGAGCTCTTCCTCTCTCATGGTTCCCCTTCTATTTTTCTCACCTACACACATAAAAATTTAAAACTACATTCCACATATGAGAGGAAACATGGTATTTTCTTTTCTGAGTCTAGTTTGCTTTGCTTAACAGGATTTTGTCCAGTTTCATTCATCTTCTACAAAGTTGTGATTTCATTTTTCTTTATGACTGAAAAAATTCCATTATGTGAATATTTACAATATACATATGGGCTTGATTTTCTTTATCCAGTCATCTATTGATGAATATTTAGATTGTTTCCATTCTCACATATTGTAAAGAGTGCATGTACATACATCTCTGTTTTGTGCTGACCAAAAGTCCTTCACGTATGCTCCCAGGAGGCATATAGCTGAGTCATGTAGTGGTTCTATTTTCAGCGATTGTTAAAGATTTATTTTTATTCTACATATGTGTGTCTGTATTAGTTTATGCCACGTGGGTGTTGATGCCCACAGAGAGGGCAGAAAAGGTCCTCAGATGCCCTGTACTAGAGATGGAGACACAGGTAGTTGTGAGCCACCAATGCTGAGGACAGAACTCTGTCCTCTGAAAGAGTAGCAGGGACTGTTTATCACTAAGCCATTTCTGCAGCCACTATTTTTAATTTTTTGAGGACCGTCCACACTGACTTCCACGGTGGCTGCCCCAGTTTGCATTCCCACCCGCTGTGTAAAGGAATCCTCTTTCCAACCTCTGCTCCAGCCTTTGCTGACATTTGTTTTCTTGATGATAGTCATTCTGCCTGGGATGATGAAATTTCAAAGCAGTTCTAATTTACATTTCTCTAATGACTAAGGATGCTTAACATTGTTTTAAATATTTATTAGCCATCTGTGCTTCTTTATTTGAGAAGTATTAGCAGCAGAATTTTTAGGAGCTGACCAAGCTTCCTCTATGACTAATTATCTGCATTTGGACTCAAGAACATCTCATTCCTTTTTTTACTGGTCACTCTATCTATGCTCCTTCTCCTTCTCCATAGTTTTAAAAATTGGAGATGCAAGGTTCAGCATTTGGTGTTCTTTTTAACTACAGTCTCTGCCTAGTGATTCATTCTAATGGCCCACAATTCCATTTATTTACCATTGACTGCCAAATGCTTATCTCTAGCTTAAACTTCCTCTTTGAGTCTCAGCATCATTTACCCCAATTCCCTAACAATAAAGGCTATTTCCATTGCTCTGGGTTACACCAGAATTTGATGGTAAGACCTTCTTGCTAAAGTGACCAGATACTTTGTCCATGGGACACAGAGAAATCAAGCTGGTACTGACCACGAAGCTTCCTCCACACTAGTTTTCATAGTACCAGAAGGTGCAATACAGGCTGTTGAGGAATAGAAGGGGGCAGCAATTACATAGCTGTGAACATTGTGAGCTGCAATAAAGACTTGCCTGGCAAGATACAACCCTGGGCACAATATTGGCACGAATGTTATAGGAGTAAACAACTGTGTTTTGAGTGGAATTAGGTCTAGTTCCACAGGAGGAAACACATTCCTGGTACTGCAAATCTGGCCATGAACCAACCCATTTTTGGGAGAGCTCATAGGATCCAGGGGTAAACCTACTATTGCTATTATTTTGCTAAATAGACACAATATCAGATTGCTCTCTAATTTCATATCTCTGTACCCAAAGATTAGTGTAGCTCTCAGGCTTCATCAGGAAAGAGTCTTTGTTCAGTGGATGGTGGTTAATGCAGAAACTCACAACTGGTCAGATTGCCAGTGAAGAATAAGTGTCTGTGTAGTGGTCAGCATGAATAGGACATCTGTATCACACCCACTCCTACCGAGGCTCAAGAATCATCATGGAAAAGGAGGTCAAAAGATTGTAAAGGCAAAAGGTCTGGAAAGACCACAGTCAATGTCTTCTGGACACGACAGTACCACAATAGCCATGAACTCATGTTAGTTGTGGTGGCTTGCTTTAGATAAAACCAGTCAACATTTTGACATGGAGAAGGGAGGGACTCATACGCTCTGGTCCCTAGCTGAGAAGTTGTTGCAATGGGCTGCTTCAGGGAGGGAGGTTAGTTTTCTGTTAAGGTGTAGCCCCTGGTAGGTTGATCATGCTCCAGTGGACAACACCGTACTTATAAGTACAGTGGTCTACTACAATGAATTTGCAAGGTGAAAGCGGCAGGGTGGATCTGGGAGGAGTTAAGAGAAAGATGATGAGTAAATATAATCAAAATACATTGAATAGTGTACAAAATTCTCAAAAAGATCTAAAAATATACTTAAAGATAAAAAGAAGAAATACACAATTATCACTGCTGTTTCATAGTTTATTGACACTCCAGGCTCAAAACTTGATCAGAGTCAAGTTTAGTGTTCTGCTTTCATAAAATATTTATAGAAAGCCTTCTCTAGTTCACTTGACTGTGATTCTGTCTTTCTAGTTGCACATGTTAGAAATCCCAGTCACCGTGGACCCTTGCTCTCACATCCCATGTGCCTCTGCATTTAAAACTGCATGGAGAATCCAGCAACTACTTGCAAGCTTCTCTGTAATCTTCTCATCCTGGCATAGCTGCAGTTTCTTTTTGTATGGGAAATAATATAATGAACAGTAAATCTAGGGGACTAGAGAGATGGCTCAGAGGTTAAGAACAGTGGCTTCTTCCAGAGGACTGGGATTAGGTTCCTAGCACCCACATGGCAGCTAACAACCATCTGTTACTCCAATTCCAGAGAATACAATGTCCTCTTCTTGTCTCTGTGGTACACTTACACACATGCAGTAAAAGCACTAATACCCATAAATAAAAATAAATTCAAAGAGTCAGGCATGGTTGCTCCTGCCTTTAACCCAGAACTCAGGAGGCAGAGATTGAGGCCAGCCTGATCTACATAGCAAGTTCTAAGCCAGCTGGGGTTACAAGGAGATCCTGTCCCTCCAAACAAAACAAAACAAAGCAAAACAAAATAAACAAAAACTGAAATAGATAAAATAAAAAAAAAAAACTATAAACAGTCAATCTAAATTAGACATTGCCATTTCTCTTTAAATCCACTTGAAAAATTAAGTAAAACAAACCAAACCTTTACAATGATCCACAAGCTCAGTGCCACCTGGCCTACCAGTGCCCTCTGATCTCCAGTCCTTCCATCTTCTGCTCGTCTTCTGTTAAGCAACTTTTACCCCTCAAGATTCTGCTCACATTTCACCTCCCTGAGCATGTCTTCACTCTGCATCCAATGCGTTATCATCTCCTCATACTAAAGACTTGGGAGCACTTCTATGGTGTTCTACTTCTCAATCTACAGTGTGCTTTATTCCCTTCAACGTTAGGGAGCATTAATGCATTGGATTTATGTCTATTCCTGCAAAGCTGGAAGCACCATCCAAAACAAGAAGTGTGTTTTTCTCACTGCTCCATCCTTCACAGCTGAAAGCAGTATCTGGACGCCAGTAGGCATCCCATGTTTATGAATGAAGATAATTATCCTTAGGAATAGAAGAGTAAACCCAAATTTATGCAAAAATATCTCATATTGTTCTTGATGTACTGAAAAAACTGCAAGATTCCATCCATATCCTGTGACATAGATTCATGAAGTCTGTATTGCCTTTGGATTATAATTATAGTTATTGAAGGTCTTTGCGTCTGAGTTTATCCCATCAACCACTTCAGTTATTGCATTTATTTATCCATGCAGCTGCATAATCTATTATCTACTATTATTTAACATGTAATATCAATGGTATTCTTTAAAAGTCATAGCAAAAATGGTATAAGGTATTTCACACAGAGAAGACCACTCAGACACAAAGTATTGCCAAAAGAAAGTCTCTATAACCAGCCGGCGACTACACTGGGCATTTTGATGCTGAGTATTTTCTCAGGGTAAGCTTTGATACAGGAAAACCATATTTTTGTCAGCTCCGGGATGCAAAGTCCCCAACAGTTTACAGTTCTTAGCAGGTACAAGCTAAGCAGAAAACACAGAAGCTAACAATAAGCATTTAGCAAGATTGGTCAGGCATTCCAGTCAGGCATAAACTTCCCCTTTTTCAGATCCATACCCTGGTTCTCATAAGCCAAACATCTCTATTCCCACACTTTGAGCCATTTGTCTCTAATTTCGGGGCCTAGGTTCAGCCTGGACTTCAACCTGGCATAACTATGGTAACTCTAGACGGTGTCTTATCACAAAACTAAACTTTACTTTGCAGGTTAAAGCCTTACTTTTGCCAAAAAGGTTAAAGGTATTTTGTGTCTTGGTTAAAACTCACACACCTTTGTTAATGGGTATTATATTTTTCAGGCTGCTGTAATAAATGACCACAAATCAGGTTGACCAAAGTCCCAAATCAAAGTTGCCCGAACTCAAAGTCAAGGTGCTCCCAGGGCCAACCTATCTCCAGACACTTTAAAGAAAATCTTCGTTGTTTCTTGTTTTATTTTTTCTGTTTTTTTTGAGTCAGATTCTCCTTGTTGCCACAGTTGACCTGGAACTCACTACCTAGACCAAACTGGCTTCGATCTCATAGAAAGCTTCCCACCACTCCCTTCTGAATGCAGAGATTAAGGGCACGTGCCACCATGCCTGGCCTTCAGAGGCTCTTTCCCAGCTGCATCTTCCAGATTCCAGCTTCCAGCTGTTGTCATCTCAGAAGCTGACAGCTTTAATCCTAGTGGCAGCCTCTCTCTCCACATGGCTTCCTCTTCTCTTTGACTTGGTCTTCCTATTTCTTGTAAAGACACCAGTGTTTGGATTTAGGTCCCTCCTAAATCCAAGAGGATTTTATCATGAGACCCCCTAAAGAAATGCCCAGGAAAGTCTACCCAAATGAAGTCACATTCCGAGGTTCTGGGGAGACGTAGAGCTTTTGGAAACACTGTTAATTCCACTGTGGTGTACAAAATCCACCGGATGAAGGTTTAATCAATCCTAGTATATGATGCTTCATGATTTGACTTTGTAACTTTATAATTTTTTATTTTGCCATCCTCAAATCTGTTTTGTTTTTTAAAAGAAGCATTATCCATAGAACTTAAAACCTCCATTAGAATAATCTCCAAGGATATTAAAATGATAGCAAAAATTACTTTTGTTCCAGGGAGTTGGAATGTTGGCAAATGTTGCCTAGATATTACAGAGAATTGAAATATTACACAGAACTGAAATGTTGCCTGATATTACATAGAACTGAAAGTTTAGCATTGAAAAAGCAGACAGGAATATCAAATTTCAGGGAGAATATTTGGAGAAACTCTCTTGAGGTAACCTTGACCCTCCGTGTCATGTGGTGTATGGACACACCATTTCACAATGTAGTGAACTGCAAGTTAAGCATTAGTAGAATCATTCCCCCTCCCTTGACCAATGACTGGGATACTTTTGATACTGCACTCTTCGTGTTTAAGGACAAACTGTGTCCCTCATGTCTTGGATATGGATGAGTGACAAACAGAACCCTCCCACATGCAGAGCCAATGGGAGACCTCAGGGACAACTGAATGAGAAGCGTTTCAGCATTCTCCAAAGTGCCTTTTGCTTTCAGAAGACTGAGCTCAACAGCTAGGTATGGGTTTTTCATATGTACAAGTATTCAGGACATCTCCATAGTATATTTAATCAATGTTTGCTAATGATGGCATCATAGATACACAGTATTTTCCTACTTTGTGTATTGCAAAAATAAAAGCTGCTTCTCATATTTGAAGATCTGAGGATAAGTATTTGTATTTTGTTCAGTTAGTATGTGCAAATAAATTTCAGAATTCTGTTCAGGTAACAAGTTTGGCAACTTATTAGCTATAGTCATGGAACAGAATAAAGAAACAGAAAGGATGAGATTTACCCTTGTTCTGACAAAATATTTAGAAGTTTGGGTTCTAACATGTCTGATAGAAAGTTATGAAATATATATATATATATATATATATATGAAAACAAGAATAAATTTACCAAGTTTTTTAAAAAGAACATCCAAAATTTAGAATGTCTATGCATTGCCTTAACTATCTCTTCATAAACACTCAAGTTACTGAGAGCTGAGAGGATCATAAGTTACCTCCTTCTTCACACTAAAGTCTTGTGATCCCTCAAATCAGTTCATTGGCATCTACAGCATTAAAAATTTGAATTTTCAAAAGATCAGAATTTTTCTTCTATTTACTTGATTTTACTGGATAATTACAGAAAACAATATACAGCAAGTATAGGAAACTTATTTTAATTGATTTGTCCAGGAAAATTATTCATTTAAAGGACTTCTTATTTAATAGCCACCATAATAAATTATAAGGGACAAAACTGCAAAATAATCCATGAATTTATACATACATTTAATTTTTTGATCAGTAAGAGCAGAGAATTAATCTTTACAATCTCTTCACTAACAAAACAAAAATTTTCAATAAATAAATTTAGAAAGGGTGATAGGAATCAAATACTGTCATTTTGCAACGACCAAAGTAATAATTCTGTCCAATAATATTTGTTGATTTTTTACTAAGTCATTGTATGAAAAGATTTGGAACAAGGTAATCTTTTCTCAGTGGCCTTGAAAAAGGGACAAAGGACACAAATTTGGGGGTGAGAATGGAGATGGGAATAGATTTGGGAACAGAAGAAGGGGTGGTCAGAATACATTATGAAATTCTCAGTTAAAAAATATTTTTAAAATAGCTGTCTGTGCAGTTTACTTATTAATTATGAAATGGTAATGATTCATTCACAAAAGAGAGACTTGGAAGATTCCCATCCAAGAGGTTAACTCATGGTCAGCAAATATAAAAGAACCAGAGGCCTTGAACTTCTCAACATGATGAACTTGTGAATATTTGACTTGAATCTATCCAGAAAGAGGAGTTCAAACAACTCTGCGTTGACATGTGCTCTGAAGAGTATCTGTCAGTGACTCTGAAACAGAATGAAAGGAGAAGTGAATAAAATAACACAAAACAGCCAGCACAGGGGCACGCCTTTAATCCCAGTGCTGAGGAGGACAGGTGTTTCTCTATGAAACCGAGGCCAGCTTGGGCTACATGGTGAGTTCCAGGACTGCTGGGCGCAAAAGAGAGACCCTGTCTCAAAAAGCCAAAACACAAAAACAAAAACAAAAAGACCCCCTAAATTAATGGCCACAGATGGAGTTCTGCAGGATTCAACATTATTAAACACTTGCAAGACCTGCAATCTATGATCCTTGACTGGATCCTGGATTAGCAAAATTACATGCTTTAAAATTGCAATTAAAAAGAATTCAGAAACTATGAACATAGACTCACATCAAATAATAATGCCTTAGGAAGGCTAAGCTTCCTTAATGAAAGCTTTATATTCCGTTTATTCAGGAGACTGTTCTGGTTCTTAAGACAAGAAAAGATTGTGGGTTTTGGTAGTGAAGACAAAACTAATGTGGGGAAGTTTGTAGGATGCTAAGAGGATATCTAGGTCCTCATTGTAGAATTTTCTGAAATCCAAGGCATACAAATTCATTAACATGCCACAGGAAGCCGACTAGACAATCACCAAGGGTCACCACCCAATAGTCAAACAAAATCCAAAGACATATATCCACTTTCTCTAGAGGAGGGTCATAAAAGGGGTTTTAGGAGACTGAAAAAACGGTAGTTTAGGTAAACATAGTGGATTTAGGGAACAGACAATGGCCTGGGTCAAATCCTATTGGTCCACAGGGGAGACAATGTCTGAAATACAGGGAATGGTGCATGGCAACATCTCCGGAGTTGGGTTGCCATGGCAACATCGCAGCAGGTGGGTTGCCATGGCAACACCTCCGCAGGTGGGCTGACATTCTTCAGTGTTTCTTCTTGCGGTATGAATATTATTCATGAAATCTCAGAGAAGGAACTAGGAATCTCCCTTGCATCAAGTTGCTCAGTATACCACACATGTTTTAGTAGCTACTCTGTGTTCTGTGCCTAGTTTTCTTTCACTTAAGTCTTGAAACTCATTTGGGTTTACCTGATTTGTTCCTTTTTGCTCACTTATAGAACTCATTACAAATCATTAGAACACGGTTGATCTTTGGATCAAGTTTCTTTCTTTCTATGTTACAGATAAAGAGTCAAAGGAACAACAACAACAAAAAAGAAGTTTGGGGACTCCAAAGTGTGAAAAGCAATATATGGTGGATTCTTTGTTTGTTTTTTAATGGAAGGTTTAGGACAATTTTATTATCATTTAAAGAAAAATTGCCAGGTCAGGCAAGCTGTAAATCTCAGCCCCTGCCCTAAGCAGGAGGATGAAGGGAGAAGGAGAAATCCCATGCAGTCATGTGGTTTAGAGCTGGCACAGAGGTCAGACCATGTGGGGGACTAATAGCCTTGTGGTGGGAAGTGAAAGGGAGCTCTAGAGAAAAAGTAAAGAAACCCAAAACGTTGGGGCAGCCACAAGAATTAGGGAAAGCACGGCTAGAAAACAGTGATAAATAAGAAAAAAAGGACAGGCTTTTGAAATAATTCAAAAAAGCAGGCAGACTTGGGGAAAGCTACGAGTCTGTGGCCTTGGTGCTCTAGTGAATTTTTATTCTAACCAGTGATGTTAGGAACCTTAGAGTCATATGTTGGATGAGTTGGAAAGAGAGCACCTCGTGGTTTGCATGCATTAAGGCTATAGAGAAGAACCTTGGAGGGATGTGGGTGGTGTGGACGTTTCCCCGAGACTGATTAGCCTGAGATCTTTGCTGACAGAGACCAGAGTTTACTGTCTTGAGTCCTGCCCTACAGTACCATTATTCATTTTTGAGGTCATTTCTTTCTTAAGGAGGGAGTCTAGGTAAGAATTCTTATTGAAAAGAATATTCAAATCTTCCGCTTTCCAGTAAATACAGTTCTTTTTCTTTGTGGCATCTTCAAGAGCGTCATCATAGGAAGAACCTCACAGCCTGGCAGGTTCCAATCTATGTGTTTCTAATGTTCATCTCTGATGATAAGCCAATTTTTAACAATTTTCCACCTTTCAAAATAAAATGTTGAATATACAGCAATTTTCTTATATTATAATAATAAAAGCAATGTAAGACGGGGACAAATCCCTTAGTTATTCAGCAAGAATTTGCAAATTGCCATCTGCCTGCTGTACATTTGTCTATGCAGTAGAATAGGCAGCAAACAAAACAGGCAAAATGTCCACCCTCTTAGACTTTTCCTTTTTCTTCCCTGTTTCTGAGGTTCCTCCTCGGTTAAGTTAGTGAGGATGATGGCAGGTCACAAGAGATTCTTTGGCAAACTAATGTACTTTTTGTGTTACATGCTGTCACTTCAAACACATGAATTTGTTTTATGTTGATATGCTGCATCTTCCTCTTTGTGTCCTATAAAAATAATACCATACATACACACACAGGTACTCACAATCCCTGTGACTACTACATACACAAGACCCGTACAAGATCAAGCCAGCCAAAATCCCAACGTGAATGATGGAAGGGCTCAGGAAGTCTCACCCCTAGCTGAAGAGCTATTACTAATTGATGGCTACTGTGAAAGGGAAAGTCAGTTTTCTTCAGGTATGCAGGCCCTGAAAGGCTACCCATGCTCCAATAGAAGGCCCTGGACCCATGTGCATACTGAGAGCCCTAAATGGACTCTGTGGTTTTTAAATGAATATGCAGATTGGAAGGGAAAAGAGGTGACAGGGATGTAAGAGATGCTGGAGGGAAGGCAGTAGGCTGCATCTGATCAAAACACACTATACGCACCTGTCAAATTCCCAGACACAGAAAGAAAAATCCAATCTGTCACTTCAAGCACAGAAACTAACATCAATATTAAACATGCAACTAATAGATTATTTGTTACTAAAATGAGATTTAATCTTTTAGAAGAAAATAATTTGACTTTTAAAATTAAAGAATGTTTATTATGTAATATGAAAAAATAATACTGTACCAAAAATTCTAACCAATAGTGATAGTAAAACGTAGCTCTGTCAGTTCCAATTTTATCATATTATAAACCTAAATCAATACAGCATTAAATCATTTATTATTTCAAGCACATGTTATGATGAATGTTTGCTTTGGTTTTACTTTACAAAATTACTTTTTATATTTTATTTTATGTGAATGCATGTATTGGCTGCTTGTATGCAAGAGCACCTGTATCATGCAATGCCACACTGAAGGGTGTGTTAGATGCCCTGGAAATGGAGTTACAGATGATTGTTAGCTTCCATGTGGGTACTGGGATTTGAACTCAGGTCTTCTGCAAGATCAGTCAATGATCTTAGCTGCTGAGCCATTTCTTCAGCCTGGAATACCAAATTATTTAGTAAAATAAATATTGTAAGTAAAATAAAAGTATACTGAATCCAAATCTAATAACAATAATAATAATAACAATAATAATAAAAGTACCACAAGTAGTGGGCATGCATTACCCAAAGAGAAAATAAAATGCCATATTTTAGTTCAAAACCAAACTGAAAGGTAGTCACCAAAAGGCTAAGTATATGACTCAGTGGTAGAACAATCATTAGCATATTTAGGGTCCTAGGTTATTTCTTCATCCACACAACAGAAAAGAGTAGCAACCAAGGATTTTTTAATGTTGTGATAGATATGCCAATTCATAACATTTGAACTCTTTATTAAAGAAAATAACCATATTTCAAAAATAAAATTAGTTAGGAAGTCTTCAATAACGCACACACATTTGTGTCTTTATAACTGGTACTGGACCAGAATAAATATACTTCTCTAGACAGTGCATATTGATTTCAAACATTGCTTGTCGGGGGAATCCAGGTGAAAGGGCAGATGAGAGGTTTGTTGTTTGCTTTTCTCTGCACCTTTTGTCAGTTAGTCTTCTGTGCTTGTCAGTGTTACTAATAAGTCACAGTTCCCGCTAGATTAGCTTGACCAAGGAATTCTCTACTTTGTATTAGTATGTGAGGAGGGGCATGGGGACAGGACGGGAGGACCTCAGAATCTGTTCTTGGTCACACACCAGTAGCTCTGGGGAAACATCTAAAAGTCCTATCCTGGAAAACAGGAAGTGAAAGAAAAGTGAAGCTAGTCAGCGGAGTTTAAGCGCATGCACGCTCCTGCCCGCATCTCCTTTATGCTATGAAGCAGATCAAGGGTAGGCTAGGGGCTCTTGGTCTATTTTTCTGCTGCTTTTGGAATCACACTCTTCCGTCCACGAGCCCCATTTTCCTGCAGTCCTCCTTACTCCCCGCCGCCCCCGCCCTGTGTGGACAGCCCTTCCAGCCTCGCTTGAAATAGGGGTTCAATGAGCAACTGACAGCCAGCCTGCTTGGCACACTGTTGTGTAACTGTCTACAGCAAAGTTTGTGGAAAGATGGAAGGAAGAACGACGGACCAGAGACAAGCGAGGAAGAAAGAGTGCGAGGATGATTGCTCTCAGGAGTACCCGAATGCTGAGGCTGGGTCCACAACTGCAAACAGAAATTTCTACCGTGAAATTTACCTGGCTCCTCCCTGCAGCGAGTGGAGACTGATACCCAAGTCCCTGTCGTGCCCTTAACATCGCTTGAAGGATCGTAGCTTACGTCCTTGTAAGACTAGTTTCAGCTTGTACCACTGTTAGTTTTCAAATTTCTAAATATATGCACATGTAAGTAACTGTGTTACATACAATACATGGAAACTCTAGTAGAGCTACATGTAATTTCTGTTCTTGGTCAACAGATGGCAGCATTTATTAGTCAAATAAATGGTGATTTCTCAAAAGCGTTAATAAGAAAAAATTCTGGCCCTCGTGTATTATTCAATGTGCACTATCTAAGAAATCACTTCTTCTTTAGTTAGTATTTTCTCATGGCTTCTGATTTCCACTGGCTACTATTGCTATCGCAAACAATTCCATCTACTATTATGACAGAATATTCAAGGAAAAGATATTTTTCACACACAAAAAAGTCATTCCAACTTAATGTTGATTCAAAGTTGTACAAAGAGAAAGGCAGAAAAAAATCTGACGAGACTGCCCTGTGTGGGCCACTGTAGCAGTGTAAAACCACTGTAAAACCACAACCACTTGACAGAGATTCTTTGTTTGAGAAAATGGTTTCCCAATGGTGCTTTCTGTCTTTCCCTCTCTGGTTGCCTCTTGTCTGTCTGCAAATGCCCATAGCTGGTTTGCAGATTAAGTGCTTTATGAGGCTCACATAGCAACACAAACATTTAAATTGCCCTCATAATTTACAACCTCAACTGCTGTATTTTATATAAAGGCCACAAAATGAATACTGTTATTAATGAAAATTGAGTGCACCCTGAGGGCTTGGACTCACTGAGAGCAAAAATGGATCAGATCGAAAAATCAAAAGTCCATGCTAAGAAAGGTAGGTGAATAGGAAAATCCTCAGAACAGTTACATTCATTCCTAAAGACCAGAAATATGCAAAGGAGAATAGGGGGTATATTTAATCCATTGGGAAATTTGAGTCCTAGTATTATTTTCACAGTAAGTATTATGACTTTAAAAATGAATAATATGATTTTTAATAATAAAAGACTGACTTGTGATGCTCTCAAAAATAATTTGAAAATTTTACTATTATGTTAGAATCTATTTTTGTTGTTCTTTTTTTTTATTCATTTGTATCTAGTAGGTGCTGCAGATCATGCTTTTAAAAAAACTTCTTCAGTGATCCTAAAGTGTTTCTGTGATGATCAGCATTCCATGCCATACCTACATGGAGGAAAGTGAGAAGTCTACTTTGTGGACATTGCACCTTTATTCTCAGTTCCGATATTCTTGTCAGGCAGAGATCACCTAAACCTTCACTACTCATCCAAAATATTCATTTAAAAAAACTATGGTGCTTCTAGCAAGTACCAGAAAATGTTTGAGTCAGGCTAACCCAGTTGCCAATAAGTAGGTCTTTATTAAAAGAGCTGATTCCTGAATGTAAGGGTAGCATTTCTAAATTTTTTTTTTAAGGGGAGCATTTGCAGCTGGATCTACTATGTCTGGCAGTTACTGGTTATGAGATTACTCTATGGATTAATAGCCCTGTCCCCTCAACAGGAAAGGCAAGAGGTGCCTAGGAACTGAGTCAACTTTATTGGGGTAAATTCTTCCTAAGTGTTTCTAAGTAATAAAAATTGATCCTAATTAAATTTATTTTGATAATTAATAATGATAACATGCTTCATGCTTCTGATTTTGTCCTGCAGCTTTGCCAGATACTGTACATATGCTACTTAACCTGACACTAAAAAAAACATGTTGAGGGTGCTACAATTCAAGCCAATGGTAGTAATATAAACATTGTTACATATTAATAGTATCTTTAAAATTGTAATATAAGTTGTAAGTGTCCAAATACTTCACATGAAATGAAAACCTTTAAGGAATGTTGATGAATACAATTTACATGTCCTTACATGTCCCAAATGGAAAAAAGTTTAACTTGTTATTTGGAGATTAGCAACATATTAAATACTGCTTAAATGATAAGTAGAATTTGAAGCCTTTTGGAAGTAAGTTAATACTGGATGGCTGACAAAAGTATTTATTGACATGAAGCAAGAGATTAAAAAATTAAATACCTTTATTGTAGGCATTTATGAGACTACTACAAACTCATTTTTTTTAAGATTTGTATTTATTATTTTGTGTGTGTATATTGTTGGGGGGGCGCTACTGCCCATGTCTGGAAGCCAGAGGAAAAGTTTTGTAGAATTAGCTCTCTCACCTTTATGAGTGTTCCAGGGATAGAACTTAGGTCATCAGGTTTGCATTGTAAGTGCCTTCATCCACTGAGAGCTAGCCCACTAGCATCACCCAACTACTTATTTCTTAAATGAGAACTTCAAATGACTTCTCAAAACCTTGACTATTTAACCATTTACTAACTCACTACTAAATTAATAGAAAATGTAAATATCTAAAATTGTTGACTACTTCTCATCATCTGTGTAATGTGCTGAGTCCTCTCCAGATACTGTATTATTTTATATGAAAAATTATGAGGCAGGTGTTATTGCTGTCAGTTAACAGAAGAGGCACAATGAAAATCAAAAACATGACTGAAGTTGCCTAGGTTCCAGAGGAAATCTGGACCAGAAGCTGAAGCCTCCAATTGCAGATGCATCTCATCCTTTTAACTCAGAGCAAATGCCACATCAAAACAATGAAATACAAAGGGAAACCTGGATTGTTATTTTCTGTTACCAAATATACTTCAGTGAAACTCTCACTGGTCTCTACTGACCAATACTGATAGTCTTTATTTACTTGATTGTTGATCATGTCAGAAGGATGAATTCATTTTCTAAATGTGCAGGACATTTACTTCACTGATCATAGCACTGAATTTTAAGCATTCTGACTGAGCAGTAGAGGAGTAAAATAGTTATGTACAAAACAGGTGGTACATGAATGTCACAGCACCACAAGACAAAGATGAATTGATTTCTTGTCACCTTACTTTTGACTTTCAGAAGAAGCCTAATTTGCCCATCACATGTAAAGAACTTTGTGAGTCTTCAGAAAGAAAAATATATTTTAAAAATTAGTGCTATTTCTTAAAATTATGAGTGGCCATAAGCAACTCATTCAAAGTGGGTTGAATTTGAAGCTGAATGTAACAAGATATCAATGTCATGTCACCAATTCCTTTTCCTTGACAGTCGCTGTGCTGCAGAAGGCTTTTGGCAGGTTCTTGTTAGATTCTAAGTAAATCGTCGAAAGCAAAGTGAACCCTAGGCCTTTATGAATTGTACATAAAGAGGATAGCTTGTCTAGTCCTTTGTGTGTTACATTGTTTTATCAACAGCTTTAAGGTTTCCTAACTCATGGCCTTTTCTGTCTGATTATTTTATGGGCATAAGGACTCTTAGAAAAGATAAAGATTCACCTTTCAAAGAAACCACTGCCATCTCCGACTGACAGGAAGAAGTTTGATCATGACTTTGCCATCTCTACTTCCCTGCACGGGGTATACAATATTGCCCAGACCAAGAGCAAAACTCGCAAAATGATCTGGTTGTCTGTTGTTCTGGGCTCTATCTCACTTGTTGTGTGGCAAATCTATAGTCGCTTCCTCAACTACCTCAGATGGCCAACCACAACATCTATAGAGGTTCAGTATGTGGAAAAAATCGAGTTCCCAGCTGTGACATTTTGTAACACCAACAGGTAAAAATTGCTTTTTGTTATCCTGATTACTTAAAGAACTTTTTAATTAAAAATTTGTTTTTGTATGTGTATGTGCATATAAATGCATCCACATCATAGAATGCTTGAGGAGGCCAGAAGAAAGTATCAGATTACTTGTAACTGGGGTTATGAATGACTATTAGCTGTCATGCTGGGAACCAAACTTGAGTCCTCTGCAAGAACCCTTAAGCCCTGCACCATCTCTTTATAGCCCCTTTACAACTATTATTTATTTGTTTGTTTGTTTACCCATATGAGTGTATTGTCTGCATGAATGGAAGCCCACCACTGACATACAGGGCTCACAGAGGCAAGAAGAAGAATCTCCAGGAACAGGAGTCATTGATGGAGTTATTCCCACTACTGTGTGAGAGCTGGGAATGGACTGTGGGTCCACTTCAAGAGTAGCAAGTGCCCTTAATCCATGCACCATCTCTCTAGTTTCAGTGAATACTTTTCAAAAAAGAAATCAACTCTAAAGCTGGGCATGGTGGTGCCTGGTCTTAATCTCAGCACTTGGGAAAGCAGGGGCAGGCAGATGTACGTAAGACTGAGACCAACCTGGTCTACATAGGGAATTCCAGGCCAGTTGGGGCTAAAAGAACATCCTGTTTCAAAAAGAAAATCAATTCTAGTATAAATGCATTGACATAAAGTGTTTTCATGCAGTATTTTTAACATATGCAAACTTAAGAGTACAAATTTAGTGAAGTAAAGAAATGTGCTAAATTTGCTTCAAGTAATTTTTCTCCCTTCCTTGCACAATAATATACTAAGTCAACACCAAACTATGGTTAAATGATGTAAAACTATGGAATCCTAAACTTTAAAGGTTTGTTAATGAGAGAGAGAGAGAGAGAGAGAGAGAGAGAGAGAATATGAATGAATCCCAATGGAATACAGTAATTATTTGACATAGTATAGGTATATACCCAACTTCTTAAAACTCAGAGAACACATTAGCAGTCTCCATGTGGAATACCCTGGGAATCTGGGCATTTAAAAAATCATTTTAGTAGTTCTTTTAGGAATTCATAAAATGTGTTTTCTTTCTTTCTTTTTGGAGACAGGGGTGTCCCCTGTAGCCCCAGCTGCCCTGTAACTCGCTATGCAGACCAGGTTGGCCTAGGTTTCACAGAGATCTACCTGCTTCTGCCCTCAGAGTACTGGAATTAATGCTGTGCCTGGTAACAACAACGTATTTTGGACATATTCTCCCCTTCCCTCTCTTCCCGGGTCCACCCTGTCATTCAGTTGAGTACCCTCTTTTTGTTTTTTTTAAACCCACTGAGTCCATTTTATGATGACCAGATACATTTGAGTGTGGACCATCTACTGGAGGTTGGCCAACCAAGCAGGTGGCACACTCTTAAAGAAAACCATCCCTCCTTTTCCCGGAAGCTATCAATTGGCCATAACCCCTCACCTAAAGGTAGGGCATTGCTTCCACCTGTTCCCTCCATGCACAATTTTGTCTGGCTTGAGCTTGTGATTTTTTTTTTTGCATGTGTCACAACTGATGTGCAATTGTCTTCCTGTCTGGAAAACACTATTTCCTTATCATCTTCTAGCACATATGACTCTTACACTCTTTCTAACCCCTCTTTCTGAAATAATCACTGAGCTTTAGGAGGGTATAAGTGTGACACAGATGTTCCATTTAAAACTGAGCATTCCACAGTTTCTTATTCTCTGCATCTTGACTAGTTGTGGCTCTCTGTTAATTGTCATCTCTTGCAAAAAGAAGCTTCTCTAAGAGGCTTGGGAGATACACTAACCTATGGGTATAACACTAGTCATTAGGAGTGGCTATGTATTTATATAATAACAGCAGCAGGTTCTCCCCTAGGGCCTAAGGCCTGTCTAGTGACAAGTTCTTGGCCCTGATAACAGTGTTAATTATGGATTTCATATTATGGATCTGACCTTAAATCAGATCAGAAAGCATATGGTTGCTCCTATGAGGTCTGTGCCACTATTGCACCAATAGGCATGTTTTACCAGACTGGCTGTTACTGCAGCTCACAGAGTTCTCAGAAGGATAAGATTAATGATTACGGTTTTCCATTGGTAGCATACATAGCACTTCCCAGCACTTTGGAAGCAGGCCAGGAGGAATGAAGCCTGTAGGTCAGTACCAGCTCAATTTCTCCACATTATATGATTCAAGTATGTGATGTCTTCAGCAATAAGGTCTTACCACCAACTTCTGGATCCAGTAATGTTTGGGGATCTATGGCACCTCACTGAAGAAGTCTGGGTATTAAAGATAACTAGAAATTCCAAGGAGGAGATGAGAAAGACCTGGAAAAAGAAAATAATGTGCAAATAATGTGCAAACACACAGATTATGTACTTTTTTGTTGTCTACATGACAGAAAATTTAACTTAGTAGAGGCAAGGTTAGCTGGAGCTTCAAAAGCATGCTCCCTGAGCTATGAAGAGCCTACACTTGATTGAGTTTTCTGTTGCTCCTCTGAAGCCCTGAACTGCAATCTACTGCAGAAAACTAAATACAATGCACAAACTGTACCAGATCTGCAGTGAAAAGGTCACCTTCTTACCATGGGGCATTACAAGCAAAGGCTTAGAATTGTCTATAGTGAAACTTGAAAGATCCCACACAGGAATTTTACTGGAAAGTGTAGGAGCTCTGTAAGACCTACTGCTTATCAGTCACTTGACTATGGGCAGATCACGCCATCCTCTTAGCTTCATATATGTGTGTGTGTGTGCGTGTGTAACATGGTTTTTTTTCTGTTACCTCTGATAAGGTAACATAGCCTATTTTGTTTTCATTCTGAGTTAATTCTAGAACAAGTGTTCAATGTATTGTACAAATTACAACAGGTCTCTGTGACCAAAAATTGAAGCTATGTATCAAGGTCTCAAAAAGTAAAGATAATTCAACTCTCTCTCTCTCTCTCACACACACATACACACACACACACACAGACACACACACACTCACACACAAATACAAACACACAATCTTATAGTTATTGTCTCATATTACTTTTTCATATATCTTTATATGGGAATTTCATGCAGTGTGTTTGGCTCATACTCAGACCCTGCCCCTCTTTCTGCCCACACCTTGCTGCCCTCTCCTGACTTCATTTCATCTACTGTTATTTGCATTTTTTAAAGCCTACTGAGTCTAGTCTTTGTTTCCCAAGTATTCTTGGGCATTAGTTGCCCTTGGAGTCTGTTCAGCCTACCAGGTGTCACACCAGTGATGAAAACTGACTCTCTCTCTCTCCCAACATTTTGTAATTATAAGAGATCCTCAGTTTGGCCTAAGGATTCATGCTGGGTTCCTGTATGGCTTGGAATTGCTCAGGTCTTGTGCATGCGGTCATAAGCACTGTGGGTTCATATGTATAACTCTCCTGTGATATTCAGACAATACAGCTTCTGGGTATTCATCTCCCACCTCTGACTCTTTTAGTCTTTCTGCCCCTTTTCCTCAATGATCCCAGAGGCAGGAGAGTAGAGGAATAAATATGTTTCCCATTTAGGGCTGAGCACTTCATCTCTTATTATCTGCACATTGATCATTTGTGAGTTTCAGTGATAATCAGCATCTGCTGCAAGAAGAACCTTCTCTGGTGAGAGTTGAGAAGTGCACTAATCTATGGGTATAACAGTACGTCATTATGAGTCAGTTTAATATTATGCTAACTAGCAGAATGATAGTGATAAGTTGTCAACTAGGACTTGTGGCCTATCTAGCAACAGATGTTTGGCCCTGATGACAGTGTCAAGGATGGACTCCATATTATGAAGTGGGCCTTAAATTCAGTGCAAGAGTGGTTGGTTGCTCCCTTAATATTCATATTTCCATCTTACCACTGGCAAATTTTGCCAACTCACTTGTCACTGTAGCTTGCAGGGTCACAGCTAGATAAGGCTGATGATTACCTTCCTCTGCTGTTACAGGCATAGCATGTTCTAGAAATATAGGCCCCTAGAGATTAGAAAAAGACCATATGAGGTGATCCACTGTCTCTGTTCCCAGGGAAACAGCTGTAACTGTTGAAAACAAATGTTTTCATAAAGCAGCTACTTAAATATTTGGAAGTTTTCCTAGGGAAATACAGTCCATGAAGTAGTGTTTCTTCGGCAGCATCTACTTACTAAATGTCAGTCCTGACAGTGAACGTCAATGAAAACGTTGCCACAAACCTGCTCCCTTTTCCTCCTTTCTATCTCAACATGACAAAAACTACCGTTCAGGAGGATGTGGGTTTCTTTACCCTCATCTCCCAGCGGGGGTGACAGGGCGTCCTGCCAGATGCCAGTGGCCAACACGTCCTCTCCACCCCAGCTCCATGTGGCAGAGGCTAAATTCCAATGAGTGTGGTTTGGAAGCTGGGGGACCCTGCATCCCTCTGATTCCTGTTTGTAGGGTGGACACTGTACTCTGTAGGTAGTAGCCAAGGAACATTCCCTCACTCTCACCTTGGCCTGCTCAGAGGGTAAAAGTTCCATTCACATTGGCAAGAAAGTCCAAAGTCACTACCCCCTCACCATCCCACCAGAATTCTGAGTGTAAAGACTTCCCAGAGGAGAGGCGATTTACAGGACAGAGAACTTCAGAGCTCTCCCTCCACAGGGAACGGACTTGGCTTGTAGTCAAACATAATGAGGTTCAAACTTGGGCACACACTCACTGCATATTTTGGGGGTAGGCCATTATGAAGATGATAGCTGCATATGGTCATCAATCCAAATCATAATTTGCCAGTGAGACTCTGGGAAATATACATCGAAGAAAGAGGCCTGCTGTGATCAGAAAAGCTGCCAAAGTGAATTCTCTAAAGCTACTGCAAATGTTGCTAGATTGAACTGTGGAGTGATTCCCAGGGTATTGTTAGAGACCATAGATTCTGACCTTAGTGGACCCCAACCTAAACATGATTCTGACAGAAAGATAGAAAAGGGGAGTTAGACAAAGAAACTGTTGAATAGCCCTCCGTGACTGTGTGGATTCTTAAGGCTGTGCCCTGGTGAGTGACATCAGGGATTTTATATAGGATGAGGGAATAGACTCTTTCGGAAAAGGCCAAATCACCAAGGAAACACAAAGTTAAGAGTGGCCGGAAGCATGGATGGGAATGAACATAGTCAGTGGAGTAATATCGCCCCAAAGAACATGTCTACTGGATTCTAGCAGAACTTTGAAGATGTAACTAGATAAATTATCATGAGCTTAAACTGCATCATGGTAATGCCGAAATCCAAGGATTGATATCCTCATAGGTAGCTGAGAGGATAACATGACGACACAGAGGAAGAATGGTCATGAAACCGAATCAGGGACTGATATTCAACCTGGCACAAACCAAGGGGTGTATGAGGTAATCAGACCTGGAGAAAGGAAGCAACAATTCGTGTCCAAAGCTTTCAGGAATAGCATGGCCCTGCCAAAATGCAGACGTTACTTAAGACTTTTCTATACAGAAATATAAAAGAATATATGTATGTAATTTTAAGCCAGCGTTGTAATAGTAATTTTATTGCAACTCTGAGAAGTTAACATAATTAGCATCCATATTTACTATCATATAAAATGTTAAGATTTGGTGAAGACTAGGAGACATACAGGGGTTGGGAAATTGTTAGTTATACACAGTATAAACAGCAGGTAGTACAGACTGCATGGCCGAGGTATCAGACCTAGTAAAGACTGTAAAGCAGTCATTAAAAATATGTTTGTAAAAGCTACATAAAATCACACTCAAAGAAGCAAAGAAAACATAATGACAATCTCTAGACAGATAAAATACCAAGTAAGATACAAAAATCACAAAAAAAGTGAACAAATGGCTATTCTGCAACTGAAACAGACAATGAATGAAGCTAAAAGTTTAGTAGATCCGTTAAGGTGCATAACCATAGATTTGAACTAGGTGAAGTAAGGATTAGCAAACTTGAACACTGGTGCTACAATGTTTATATCTGAAGAACCGAGGGAAAATAAATGAAGAAAAAGGTAGAGAGCATTCAAAACATAAGAAGCAGCGTGAAGCATGACCACCTGAGGAATGGTATTACCAGAAGGAAGAGAGGAGGAAATTGTGTACACAACAAATAATGGCAAATTCTCCAAACCTTTGCAAATGAGCATTAATCTGCAGAGCCAGAACTTTCAGTAAATCCATGTAGGATAAACGCAAAGGGGCTAATGACTAGCATAACACAGTGGAAATGTGAAAGCCAGAGCAAAAGAAAAACGTATTGACCAGAGCAAGGAAAACTAACTGGCCACGCTTGAGGGCGAGGAAGTCCAGTGCGAATACCAGCTGACCCCTCACCTGTCCAGGCCCCTTCACTCAGCGTTATTAAGTTAGGAGCTGGAAGAGGTCTGCTGGGCGTCTCAGTTCAGACACTGTGTGTCTGCCTTATCAGCCGGAAATTGATAGCTGTTATGAAGAAACATGCCAAGGGATTTAGGATTTCTAGAAGGTCTTACAATTTATGACAAGCACCAAGGACTGTGCAGGGTATATGGAGGTACAGTAGCAGTCACGGTCCTGACATAAATTATAAAGTCCTTCTCACTGAGAACCATGTACAGGAAACAGCGATAGCTTACACACCCCCACTGCATGTAAAAGGGCTAAAAGTGAAAAGAAGTGATACAAAATTAATCAAACAGTAGTACAATATTTTAGTATTACTGTAATTTTTAAAAAGAACATACTTTTATTTGTTGCAATAATTAATACCAAGTTTCATTTCCTTTTTAGCATTTACTGATAGTTGGTTTACTCTTGAGCTGTACCCACAGCCCTATGGAACACTTCTTAAAGAATACTTCTTTTTAAGTTTATTGAAGTTGAAGATAAACACAGTATAAAATAATTGGATTTTATATTAAATATCACATATCATTAAAATGTCATGTCCTTATTTCTAATATTGTTAAGCCTTATTTATTAAACTTAATGAATCTGTCAAAATGATCTTCATAGTTTCAACCATCATTAACATGACAAAAATATTTTTTAAAAATATTTTAAGATGGAGACCATCTTCATAACTTTTCTATGATAGTTATACCACCTATTGAAGGGCCAATTCTTTTGGTTTTTGTCAAATTCCTTTTGAAAACAACTGAATTAACAATATAGGAGAGACACTGACTCCTGTTCTCTGGAGAATTTCAAAGTTGCAGGATAACCATCAATTTAGAGCTAGGACTGTGGTTTTTACCAAAATCTATTCCTAAAACAAGTCATTAACTCTTAAAACAATCACCAGGAATACTCTTTTATAGCGGAGAAGTGAGGCTGTTAGATATCCTGCAGTTAATAATGTCACAGTAACCAAGGATGAAGAGCGTGTCAGAGGAGGAAGTCAGCAGAGGCTGTTAGCAGGCTTGGGATCTGGGCTGGCTGGCGAAGATCAAAACCGATGAAGTGTGATGCTAGAGCATGTTAGATGAGGATTGTGGAATCAGGTGACAATCTCTGAAATGCCATTCAGTGTCACATAACAATGGGTTCGGGTTTTTGTTTGTCCTACATTTGTTGGGAGAAGATTGAATATGGCTTGTACTAGAAAGGAAAAAGTTAAAAGTACAAAAAATACACAGGAAGTTGAAAATAAAATCTAGGACAGAGTCACAAGTTACTCCCTCTAAGCAAGAATGGCTATTCCGAAAAAGGCAAGTAACAGCAAACATTTGTGAAGATGAGGAGAAAGGGTGACCTTCCACACTGTTAGTGAGAGTGTAAGTTATTATAGCCATGTGAAAAATAGGATGGTGTTTCCTCAGTAAGTTAAAAATAGAAGCTCTACATGATCCAGCAACCCGACTACTGGGAACTTGTCCAAACAAAAGGAAATCAGTATGCAAGACACATTTGCACACCCATGATAATTATAGCACTGTTCAGTGGCCAGGAGATAGAAACAATGTCAAAGCCTACCAGTTGATGAATGCTAACAAAGATGTCGTACATGTTCCCAATGAAATACTTACATCCAACAATAGAAATTAAATCCTTCCATTTGGCATAATGTGGACAATGCTGCAGATCATTATGTCAAATGAAACAACCCAGTTCCAGAAAGACGTGTATTGCCTAGCCTTGCTCACAGGTGGAACATAAAAATTGTGTTGCTCTCATAGAAGGTGTGAATAGAATAGTAGTTTCCAGAGGCTGGGGAGAGTGGAGGGGAAGGAGGTGGAGAAGGGCTGACCAGTGTCATGCTTATGTCATAATTAGGAATAAGTCTGACATACTGTTGCACAGAAGTGTGGCTGTAGATAATGAGAAAGTGCTGGGCATCTCAGAAAGCTAGAGGAGAGAATTTTGAATACTTTTCTCATTGAAAAATGAAAATGACAAATGCTTGAGGAGAATATGTACTGGACCTGATTAATCACTTCTCAAATGGGTTCACATCCCACTCCAACAATATTTACCTAATTTCCATCTTTTATATATTCTTTAAAGTAAATTTAATAGTTTTATGAAGAAAACAGTGAAAAAAATCTAAAGCATAAGAAGATACAGTAATGGAATACAAATCATGTGTCATATGACCCTGAATGCTACCAAGTCTGGATCACACATTCCATGGAGTGCTTTGTATATCAGTTAAATAGAAGAGAAAAGTTGCTAAACTTCAATGTTTACAGTCCCCAACTGTGAAAGTATTAATCATGTTTTGAAAGAAATGTAAGCATACAAATAAAGACCTATACATAATGTAAGGTAGAAATTGCTTAGCAATATAAGAGAATTGCAAAATAATATAGTAGTTATTATGTTAAATAGATTACTCTTGTTTTCATTGTGAGAAAACCCTTTAATAACAATGAGAATTAATCTTATCTAACACTTCATATATTCCAAGAACTCTTCTAAGTGTTTTTTGGTAAAATAATTAATTCATAATGTTTTTAGACATCTACAGTGAAACATATCAATTTTACAAATGAGGAAAGCAAGTGGTAGGAAAGGAGGAAATTGGCTATTATTCCAATAAATAACTGTAATCATCAGGACTCAATTAAAAACCAAAGCCATTGCTGGGGACACACAGTAAGGGAGTTGTTATAAAAATGTGGTCTTATTCAGGCATGAGGGCTGCCTAGGCAATCTCTCTTCATCTGTTTCCCTTGGTTTTGATGCTGGCCCTGAAGTCAGTGGGCATCAGTCAAAAGGAAAACGAAAGAAGATAAAAATCTGTGCTTGTCTCTCAGTACCTCCTTAGGAACAAGCCTCATCATCGGGCTCTGTTTCTTACCTTACCTGGTTTAGAAGCTAAAGGAACTAAAGAATGGCTGGCCCATCAGCTGCCCTGTTCCAGCCAGTTGAATCATCAACTCAGCTGTGATATGTTCAGGCTCCTTCCCCACAATGAAGTTCAGAGTGTCACAAATGCAATGGAGGATGAGAGTGTTCAGAAATATCGGCCCAGCTCAGCAAACTCAGAGCAAAGCTCTGATCAGGGAAGAACCTGGGTGAGAACTCAGGGAATCTGGCTTAAAATGCATTCCCAACTCCTTTGAAGGAAAGGAGGAGAAACAGCAAATTCTTTCCTTTTCTGTATCTCTCTTCTTCTTCCTTTGGTCTTGTGGGTCTAGGCGAGGAAGCCAGGGCCTGATACATGATACTCAAGCACTTTACCACTGAAATAAATCCACAGTCTCTGGTATTTTGATACAAGATCTCAATATGCCGCTCAGGCTGGTGACAAACTCTGGATCCTCTTATTGCAGCCTACTGAGTGCTGGGATTATATCATCATATAAGTCAAGAATTAAATCTTAAAGATACGTTAGGATTCATCCAGAGAAAGTGTTGGAAACATTCTAGATAAACAGATTATCTGTACCAATTCAAGACAAGTTGTACAGTGTGCCATAGAGCATTGGGAAACCCAGTTTTCCATGAATGTCACATGAATGAGGGAGATGGTCAAAGGTGAGAAGCAATAATTTGTCTATGATTTCTAGAAAATTGTAAATTTTATTATTCTAACCAATCCACTTATCCCTACTAATAGATTCCAAACAGATGCTGTAGCCACATTTGGACTCATTTTCTATTTGTGGGATGTAGTCTCCAAAGTCCTCCGACTTCAGGATATCAGTGACAACTCTACTGGTCCACCAGAGGCTTTTGAGTTTGTTTCAAGTCACCAAAATTTCAGCATTACAGAGTTTGTCAAGAACAATGGGTTTTATCTCAATAAAAATACTTTGTTGAGGTGTGACTTTTTCGGGATACCATGTGGCCCAAAGGTATGCTTTGATATTTCTCCAAATATTAGGATACTAAGTCACTTTTTGTACTGTTTCATACTAAAGTAAAGGGTTTTTTCTTAAGAAATCAATCTAGGTGTCCTCAAATATGTTTTATTCATGCTGATAATCAACTCCCGATTTATAAAATTAAGAGATATGGAATATACTTGGGACAAATTCTTCTTTAAAGAAGTAAGATAAAGGGCTGTTCAATGGGTGGGAGTCCTTGTTGTGCAAATAAGAGGACTTGAATTCAGATCTCAGTGCTTTTTTGGACAAAGCTAGGTGTTGCTATGCACTTGCCTGTAATTCCAGCAATGTGGAGGACAGACACAAGAGGATCTCTGGGGATTTCTGGCCATCCACCTAGGTCCTCAAGGGAATAAGGTATGATGTGACAGATCAGATACCTATAACTGTTCTCCTGCCTTGCACATAAACATATACTATGCATGTGCACACGTACACACACACACACACACACACACACAAATAAAAAAAATTAAGGGTTTGATAGATATGTCAGTGGTTAAGAGCACTGACTGCTCTTTCCGAGGACCTGGGCTCAGGTGCCATAACCCACATGGAGGCTAATAACCATCCATAACTCCAGTGCCAGGAGATCTGATGCCTTTTGACTTCCGTGGTCACTGCCCATTATTGGCACACCTACCTACATGCAGGCAGTATACTCATACATATTAAATAAAGTATCAATAATATTTTTTAAAAATTGGATTTTTTTAAAAGACAGAAAACAGAAGTTTTACAAACTTTTTTTGCAACATCTTTTTTCCAAAACTAAGACAGTTCAACACAATAGAATATTCTAACTTTTCTCTATCCTTCAACAGCTTATTTCAAGAAAGCATCTCTACCTTCCTTAACAGCTCTCACTCCATTTCTAGCTTATGGGAGTCCACAGGAAATAGAAATATTCTGGAATTCAACTGAGAATTTATGTTATATATGTGAAATTGACATACTTTATAGTCAAACATAACATAAAATTCTGCTTCTATTACTCATGGGGTTGATCTCTGTTTGAGATAAAGTACTGAATGTCTGCCATCTATTAATACATTTATGATTAGATAAGTTGATCCCATATTTCCTATATCACCAATTTCCTATTCTGTGCTACGAGGTCATTCTAAGTCAATTTTACGAGTTCATGGTCCAAGGACATAATTCCTTACTTGTCAGCCTCAAAGAGTCACATGGTAAATAAAATGCCTGAGAGACAGCTGCCAGGGATGAAGACACCTGGCAGAAATGCTCTGAACTATCAACACAGAGTTCTTTCTTGCTTTGAATTCACTAAGGTTTAAACTCACTGCTAGGAAATTGTGCATTAACGCTTATGCATGACAGAAATCCAATTCTTGTAAGCTGGTTTAGTTAACTGTATGCTCTGAAAGTGGAACTGAGTTCAGAAAATGCTCTACCAATGGTCCTCAATACCATTGCTTTGATTCCATCTTATAACTTTGCCTTCTTCTTTTGGTGTACATTCTCTGGACAGAGAAACAAAACTGTGGCCATGAATACTACTCATGATTACAGGCTCCAGGGGCCATGTGCCAATCCCATGTCATCATCTGTTCTGGAGCCAGTTGCTGAGGCAAGAAAGTGGGAAATTAAGATCAACCCAACTTATACCACATGTACACCTCTTTGTAGGACGGAGGCATTTGGGGGGAGAGTTCAAAGGGGAGGAGAATATGGCTGTTCTACTAAGCACAGGGCAGAAGGCCACCCTCTCAGATAAAGGATGTTGAAGCTGTTTCCATGAATCATTAGCAAAAACACAAGCAAGTTATTTTTTTCCTCTTAACTATTGAGACTGAAGACCAACTAGAGAACTCCAACTTCACCAGTAACTGTCCAGTAGGAAAAAAAAAAGAAAGAAAACTGGTCATGAGAATAAGATGCTTTACTCTGGGTGGATATGTAAATTTCTAGTTGTATCAGGTGAATCACCTGGCCACAGGATCACCCCTCAGAAAGTAGATTCACCTTAAATCATGCAAAACAGATAGCGGGGATACCTCATGTGTTAAGAAGATGGTGAATTTTTCCTGACCAGAATCCTTGCCCCTTAACGCAGTGCTTGCAGAGCAGGTCACAAACAGGAAGTCTGCCCATTTTTTTGATTCCTTCAAAACAGCAGAAGCTCTCTTTTTCTTCTCACATCTGTCTTCTAATCTGTGCTTTCCCTAACATTTGGAGCAGACCCAACATTTGCAAGCAAGTTATTTTAATTGTTGTAAAAAACATGCTTAATTCTATATAAAATGTCTCATTTTAATACAGCAAGCCAATTGACAAAAATGCATACTATACAGATGTAAATGTTATTGAACATACATGTAAATCACTAGGCTACCAATTTTTTCTGATATAGGCATCTTCATTTAAACAGCTGCAAGTTTTAAAAATGTTAGAGCAATTTAAGTTTTGGAAACAATGAAAGTGCCCAACTGATTGTGTTTTCTTTGATTCTTTGACTCATTTTCCTACTGGAGGATTTTAAACATATCTTCACTGAATATGGAAATTGCTTTACTTTTAATCATGGAGAAAATATCCAAGGGAAGCATAAGATCAGCGTCTCTGGAAGAGGCTTGAATCTGCTCTTTGATGTGAATCAGGTACTGAATTTTTTTCTCATTCTAGACTGGGTCCAAAAAGAACAAGAAGAAGCATAGGTTTAAATTTTTAATAAGAACACTTGCCCTGTCAAATACCTTCCACCAGTTGGGTATTATTTTTTAATTTTATAAATTTTATAATGAATTGTATATAATTATTGTCTTAGATTCAGCAGACAAAATTTTGAGACCTAACATGGAATTTATTGTGCTCCTATATTCTATTATCATGATTCCAGGAATTCATGCAACAGAATAAGAAACAGATTTCTAGGGTGCAAAGCTTATAGCTAATTCAAGATGACTCCATGAATTTAAGACATAGCTTTTGTAGGCTTTTCATCTAAACTAGGCAACATGTTTTCTAAAAGAACTCTATGCATACATTTGATGAGTCATAGAATTTTGTATCTGGAAAGAGGATAAAAAGATATGACAGTAAAGAATAATATGTACATGGACTTCACTTAAGCCTCGATTTTCATTGACTTGTTTTTATGTGGTTGTTGTTATTTGAAACTGGCCTCAGAAGTTGTATTTGGACCTCGGAGACAGGTGTTCCAACTCCTAATAAATGCATTGGTGTTATCTTCAAGGGGATCTGATATATAGTTTCCACTCCAGGTTAATTCTGTTTCCTTTTGCTACGGTTACACATACTCCTACTATTAAGCATTTAAAGAGATGGTACTCCATTATCATGGGTTTATAAATTAGGATTCTGTAATGGTGGCTGATTGAATGTCCAAAAGCAAACAAAGAATGACAGAGAAGAGAAGCCAGCCCCATCTTGAATCACACCAAACTACCACATCCGCCATTCACATGCAAGAGGCCATGGCTGCTTTTAAAGAATTTCTCTTAACATTGTCTTCGTAACTTCCCCCTGTAACCCATTCAAAATAGTCTTATGTCCAAAGACAACATTGCACCCAGTAAATACTGAACTAATATTTTAAGTTAGTTAGATAATAGCCCTATGACAAGTTTAATTATTAAGAATTTTTATAAAAGTGGAATTTCCAAAATATTTTACAAAGCAATTAAAACCTACAAGCTTATGCAGTGCTCCATAAGTAAATACCTAGACATTTCTCCAAGCTAATTTCTTAAATATCTTAAAGATTTTAGCAAGTCCATAAGAAATAGGACTCCGTGTTACTCCATGTTTATCAGAGATTATGACTGGCCCACTCACTGCAGTTTGGTGTAGGCTCATGCCCATCCCTCTCCTTATGGACTGAAATTATAGTATTACTCGAGGTTTACTCTTAAGCAGCTTGACAGAGACCCAGGAGAAGAAAAGGACTGGGCAGTGAGATCATCAGCTGATACCAGCTGTGCGTGGACAATTGCTGAGGCCTCTTAGGTACCGTCAAGAAACATGTCTTAGATGCTGATTTTCACATCTTTTATACACAATAGATTGAAATTTTAATGTGAAGAAACTGATTTTAGGAAAGTCAAAAGTATCTCGAAATGATGACCCTAAGCTTTGAATATCATGTAGAACTGTTCTAACCCTCTGCAGTTTGAGTCAGTGTGTGTATCTGCCACAGGAGGAATTTACTGATAACCCTGCCCTTGGTTTCACGGATGCTGGAATCATTTTTGTTATCCACTCACCAAAGAAGGAGCCACAGTTTGATGGCTTGGGCTTGTCTTCGCCTGTAGGGGTGCATGCACGGGTGACAATCCGTCAGCTGAAGGTAAGAACTCCAGAGACATGGCGTTACAGGGAATCAGCTAAGAAGTGAATGCCTTAAACATACAAATAACATTTGTCACAGAAAGCCTTTTCTATTATGCGTTTAAACAATGGCTGGAAACACCAGTTTCATTTCAGATTCTCTTGGTTTATTTGGAGGCACAACCTTAGTAAAAGCAATTACTTCATCTATACTACCTAAGTGAATGTGAGGAAGCCTACTAAATGCAAGGTGGCCTCTAGCTTCTTTGGGAATGAGATCATGTAGTAAGCTGATGAACTGAATGTCTCCTAAGGGAAACCATGGAAACAAGGAAATGAAAGCCAGAGAAGTGTGAGTCCCTGGGCCAAACTAGCCTGGCAGGCTCCACTTAACAGCTTTCCATTCCTGAGCTTCCTTGACTAAGTTTCTGAATTCGCATCTCCTTCTTGTGCTTTTGGAAAATGGATAGAGTGTTTCCTTTTCAGAGTGTTTTAGTTATTTAAGGTAACATTAAGAAAGCACTTATTTGCCTCATGGCAAATACTAGTTGCTCAGTAAAGGATTGTACTTGTCACATTGGTTGGTGTTTTGTCAGTAGTCTGATTGATATGATTGTAACATTTACAAACTTTGTTAATGTGAGTTAAGCTTTAGAATGATTGGCATTTAGGGTAAATGTGTATAGACCACTCTTAGAGATCACTTCAGGGGCTTCAAGGCTAACAGTGTGGGCAAAATGGGCAGATTTAGCCAACTGAAAATAATCAAAAAACTGAGACAAAAGAAAAAGTATAGGGCATTCTTTTAGGGAACATGGATGGGTGGATGGGCCAGTCTCCTGCCTCTGTGTTTATTCTGTTTGAAGACAGTCCACCAGGAGTACCCATGGGGAGAATGCAACCCGAACATCAAGTTGCGGAACTTCAGCAGCTACAGCACTTATGGGTGTCTGAAGGAGTGCAAAGCCCTGCACATCCAGAGGCAGTGTGGGTGTCTGCCTTTTCTGCTTCCAGGTAGACAAGATCTTGGTTCATTTTACTTACTTTGAAATAGAAGAAATCAATATGTTATTAAATTGTTTTCCATTCTTATGAAACTCTATGCTGGGCAATGGTACACTTACCAAATGTTACCTTACTTGATATACTTGAAACCATGGAAGCATTACAGAGATTTCTGGGAAAGAAAATTGCCTCATCAAGCTGGGTTTTCAATTCTTATTTAGAAGGTTAAGGTCAGATGCTCTTAAATCCCTAAAATTGGACATCAAGGATCTTATAATTTCAAATAAAAATAAAGACATGTTTACACAGTACTACAGATGCTAAAGATTTCACTGCTGGGTGATTCTTTGCTTTGAGACTATGACAGGAATTCCAAACCTCTATTTCATGTGGTTTGAGACATTTCCAGAAGCAGCATACTCTGAGGCAGTCGTGGAAGCAGGAAGCACAGCAGGGGCTGGAAGGCAGATCTGAGCCTCATATTGTCTCATCTTGGTAATGCCACACAGGACTCTAAACCTGTGTCTTCCTGTAAATGGGTAGAATTGTGTCCGAGGTTATAGGTTCCTTGTAAAGATGAGTGGATAAGTGCCTGGCACGTACTTTGTAGATAAAATCGACAGGAGTAATGGGCATTTCTTCTACCATCACTGCATAGTGTAACTACAAAGAAAGCTAGACTAGATTAAGAGTAGAAGCAGTTAGGCTGTCTGTAGTATTTGCCACTATGGCATCTCTAATTCTAATTCATTCTTCTCTCCTCTCTCCCTCCATTCTTCCTTCATTCAATAAAGGCTCACAGACCGACTAGCCTGACCCTATGCCATGTACCAACACCATCCACACACATAACTCAGCACAATCTATCCAGCATTTCTCAGGGATTCCACTCCACCATTTCCTTCTTGCTGGCATCTAGTGATCACTGACTCTGCCCAAGCTGCCATTTAATAATACTGTTGTTCTGCCTTCCATTTGTCATGATTGATTATATTGTCTAAGGTATTGGGAAGGAATCTAAATTGATCCACACAATACATTTTAAAGTATTTATTACTTTAAAAATCTATCATCTTGGGGCTGCAGAGATAACTCAGCAGTTTAGAGCACTGACTGCTCTTGCAGAGGACTCAAGTTTTCCAACACCTACATGGTAGCTAGCTAGCAGTCAATTATCTATAACTCAGGTTATAGGGTATCTGATCCCCTCTTCTGGCCTGTGTGAGCATTGCATGCATGTGGTACACATATATGAGGCAAAACACTCATACACATAAAATAAAGAGAAATAATTTTTAAATATTTTAGGTGCATTATTTCTTATAAAGCACAGACTGAAGAGTTAATGTCATCCAGAAAGTAGGGCAGATGCTGTATAAAACACAAAGTAATACTTTTATACCAACTTTAGGATGTCTGAAGTGTTTTGGGAACTGTTATCTCACCCTCTAGCTCCTCAAATATCCCTGGAGATCTCCTGATGGGTGGGGAAGCTGTGATGTAGACACATGAAATTAACCTTAATAACAATTTGTAGAAGCAATTCTCCAAATAATCTTTTTACATATGGGTTGGTTCTAAAGCTTCTTGTCTTTTCTAATGGTAAAAATGTTACTTTAAGAAATAGGTAGGAAAGGGAAGCTATTCACTTGCAGGTTTTATTATTATTCCTCTTACCCCCGCCCTTCCTCCCTCTCTGCCTCCTTCTGCATCTTTTAAACTTCTTGACTATGGACCACAGGTGATACTTTCCCGCAGTCTCTGAAGCATTCTGAAAATTGTCCATAGTGCCAAGAGTGTACTCTTTTTAAGTTGTTTTGAGGATTAATGAGTAATCATGGCTAACCTCAGAGACGACATGCGCTATAACAATAGATAAACACCCACTTAGATTCAAAGACTAGCATCTTAAAATCAGCCCTGGGATTAGAAGTGGCTCAACTCTAAATTGATTTTATTTTTCTCTGATCTACAGCAGATATTAAACAAACATTTGTAGTCTTTGAAGGGCAATCTATCATTACATGGAGTAAAGATATTTTATGTCAATATTTACTTTTTATGTCAAAATTTATATTTTATGTGTTAATATTAATAAGATGTAATAATGCATACTAATGTCCAGGGGAGCAAAATACATGATATACAAAGTGCTCCAAGGCCTCTCTAATTGCATGGTCTTGAAAAAGCCACTTTCTGAGGCTTAGTTCTTTATCTGTCAAACAAGTCTCACATCATAACATTGTGAATGGGATCAAACGAGACGATAGATGTGAAAGCTATTTTAAAATTAAAATCTTCAAATATTTTAATATATAAATTCCAACCTAAAGACTCTGAGACTTGTGGAGAAAAGTAGACAAACAGAAACATTGTTTTCAGCCTGTACCCTGCCTGGATTCTGATGTATTTATATGACTAGCTTTCAAAGAATAAATGTCCATATGAAAGATGGACATATGGGAACACAGAGATAAGAACCATACTTTTGATATTACGTTGTTAATTTTAGCAAAAAGAAAGGCTTGGGTCGGGGTGTGTAGGTCAGTGGAGGAGGGTGTGTGGCATGTGTGATATGCTGTGTTCAATTGCCGGCACCATAGAAAAAGAAGGAACTCCAGTGAACTCCAGTAACAATTTGAAGAAGCAATCCCCAAAATACCATCCAAAATTATCTTTTCAGATAGGGGTTGGTTCCCAACTTCACTGTCTTTTCTAATGGAAGAAATGTTATACTTACTGTTTTTCAGGGAATAGTACAGAATGTGACCTACAAAAATACTTCAACTGTGTTTCTCCTACACTTGGTAAGTAGCTTCTTTCTTCTGTTTTCAATACGTAGATCAACATTACTTAGCATAAAATAGAACATTACACCATACAACGGATAGCAGAAATGAGAAAATAAGGAATAAAAGGAATTTTTAGATGATTCTTAACACCAGTTACACAAATACACACAGTAAAACTAGTAAGACATTGCTAAGTTTAAATGACTTGAAACTGCATCACCCTGAGAGTTCAGGATTTCATTTCCAATCTTTGTATTTTGGGTAAATCTTTATTCTCTTTATTATCAAAATAGTGTTGATTTCTTTACTACACAAATAAAACAAGTTTTTGTCTATGTCAGACATTCTACAAGTGAAAAATCATGTAAAAAATCAGTAAAAGCTTGACCCTCACTCTCATTTTTAAAATATTCATTTAATTAGTTTATGTTCATGTTTGTCTGCTGAGTGTGTGCATGCACATCATGTGTGTGTACGTGCCCATGGAAGACAGACAGGGTGTCAGATGCCCTGGAACTGGACTTATCAGCTATTGCAAGCTGTCTGATGTGGTTTCTAGAACCAAACTTGGGTCCTCTGGAAGAGCATTAAGTTCTATGCGATCTCTCCAGGCCCACTCCTATCATTTGTGAGAATCATTCTTTCATTTATTTACACACAAATGTTACATTTTTGTATAAATGAAATCATAACCACCTATGCTTTATTTATTGAAAAAAATTTAAGCAAGTTTACTGTGCCAACATACTTACAATGATATCCTTCCAATATTAATATTATATTATATTCTGGCATAATTTATATGTTCATAACTTCATATTTATGATTTAAGTCATTGATTGCCTTATTAAAATGCCGTATTATTACATACCTTTTGTCTTGGTTTTGTTTCTGTCTCTGTGCTAAAACAACCTGACAGAAGCCGCCTAGGGGGAATTTATTTTCGCTCAGAATTCCGGGTTACAACATCACTGTGTGCAAGTCATTGTGGCTGGAACTGGAACATCTAGTCCCATCGTATACAGATTCAAGAGCAAAGAAGAGCAAACTAACACAGGAATGCATGCTCTCCGGGCACATCCTCCATTCTTACCCACCTACACTGCACGGGTCTTCCCACCTCAGTTATTCATTATTCAAGATAATTCCACAGACATGCCCACGAGCCAACATGACCTAACAATTCCCCTTTAAAACTCCTCTCCCAGGTGACTCTACACTGTGTCAGGTTGACAGTGACAACTTCTACTCCCTTCTTTGAAAGATACTTTGGAATCAACTATGCAAAATTTTCTAAAATAGGAGGAATAGATTTAGCATTTTCAATTAAGCATTAGAAGATATTTCAAGGTCTGGGTATGTGATAAAAGGGCTTCTATATTTTCTCTAAGTTTCCAAACCACATGTACAAAAGCCAGCGTTGATAACTGATAGAATCAAACTTCGGGAGCTGGAGGGAAGAGGCTGGGGAAACAAATCACGTTTGTAGTGCTTGGCAGACTGTGGATGAATGCCTGTTTGTAAAAGTATGAGGATGTTGGAGTGTGTAAACGTGAGGGTATGTGGGAGTCAATGTGGGACAGACTGAGTACATGAGTATATCAGAGCCTGTGTATGTGTTTGAATATTCATGAGTGTGGGCATGAACAGGTGACTGTCTGGTGGAACTAACGTAACAAAGAAGACTAAAGACAGAGAAACTCAGTGGTTGTCTGAGAAGCTATTGGGTCCATTAAAACTAGAGACCCCAAGCCAATAGCATATTCCATACCATTGTAGGCAGAGACAAGTTAAAGATAAGTGTAGTGTCATCACTGCCCTTAAGAATTCCATTTGAGAGTTCCTCACAAGGTGACACAGTTTTATACCAATACTCTCCATCCTGTCCTGTCCAAACAGTTGATCTTGCCCAGAAATAGATCGAGGAACTTGCTAGAATTTCTTACTTCAAATAAGATATGACCCCAGTGACTGAATGAATCAAGGATTATAAGTGTGTTTTATATTCTTTTCTCTTGGTTATATTAATAGTAAAATATAAATGCTGCTTATTTAGAAAATAGGTATATGAGTAGTTAACCACATCATTTTAAACACCTAAAGAGAATGTGTGAAGTTCAAAATGCCCTGTCATACCCTTTGTGAAACCTTTGAATGCCTTGTTCTGGTTTCCATTTCAGCAGACATTGAGTTGAAGGAACTGTGTACAATGGGACCGTATAACTCCAGCTGCCCTGTGTCGTGTGAAGACACTGAATACCAGACCACCATTTCCTATTCCACTTTCCCAAGTCAAAAAGCATCAAAATTTCTCTCCAATAAACTGAATAAAAGCAAAGAATATATCAGGTAATCTGATTAGTCTTATAAATTACTCCTCATTGACATTAGATATGCTTACAACTTTTTGATAGAATCAGAACTTTGGATCCCTTTATCTTTTAAAAGAGCAAACTAGTGCTAGTGCAATGCACATGGTCAAGACTCTGGAAGCATTTTCTGGGATGTTAGTAATATGACAATAGTCATTTTTTAAATCTTCTCTGCTGTCTTTAATATTCAAATTTTATGTTATGATTATGTTTTTTCCCAAGATAAGCAAATGCTTTTATCACCATCATGTACAGATTTAGGAACTCTCATTGATGGACCAATCAGCTAACATGAAGATGTATAAACATCACAATATTTTTTGTGGGAGTGGAATTTATCTTCTTGCAGAAACACAAAGGGATAGTGTTTGTAAAGGATCATTAACGTTGAGCTTCAGACATTAAACAATATTATCAATGTACATCAAATTAAAAGCACAATGGAGGACCAAAAGACTATAATGCTACTAAAATCTCTGAATTTCCAAGACAACTTTATTACTTCTTTCACTTTGATAAATGCTTTATTATTTGTAAACACTATTACTGTCCTCAATGATCTGTTTAAACATTACACGTTTTCCTGTTACCCAGCATTAAACTAATGGAAATTAAGCACACATATTAATGGTACATTTTGAAATAAGTACATTAGGGAGTATTGATTCCTCAAATGGTAAACAATAAGCACAGTGATTTATAGCCATGTTCCTTAGATATGTTCCATGTTATTCTAGGAAACATTACTAGTCTGGTACATTTTTCATGAAAATTATGGCCACCTGAAATCATGAGGTAGTCAGTGTCAGCTTCAGCTTACAGCACAGACAGGCTAATTTTTAGTCACTCTTTTGTTGGCTCCATGTTTAAGTTGTTTTAACAAGTATGTAATGATTACCTGTTATTAAGATGTAAGGGATGTTATAGGTATGAGAATGCCATAGTGTATGAAAGTAACATCCTATGCCTTCTTCATGTGTGTCTACTATAGTGAAAATGGATGACAAGTACATTAGTTATATAAGATGATGTTATGTACTGTGAAGGGAGAGATAGGAAAAAGTTAGCCAAGGAAGCCAGAATGAGAGAGTTGTCTTCATGTGTGTGGACAGTGAGCACTAAAAATCTTCATGAGCAGAGAGGTCCATGAGCAAATCCTATATCTATGGGTTACAAAAATCCGTGTAGAACTGTACATCGATGCAAATGGTTCCATAAATGGCATGTATTGTTGGACTGGCTATGGAGTGCCAAATTTTATATTACAGAATGGACAAGTATCAAGAGTTTGACTGGGATAGTGATAAATTATTAGACAAGCTGAATGATCAAAAATCAATCCAATATATTACTGAAATTTAAATAGGGGTCTAGGTATAGGGCTCCCTGGACCACGTGAGTGCCGTTGTTTTAAACTACGTTTAGCCACTCTGGATACATAGGAAGATTTCTGAAAAACATTAAGAAAACAAAGTCTGTGCTCAAGTGTGTCACTGAGAAAGGAAAATAGCATGTACTGAGCATCCAGTGAACTCCAGATTATACTCTGGTTCTGTGTGTGTGTTGTTTAATTTCTCCTGACCACAACTGAGAGCTCTGCTCACCTTGGGGAATGAAACAAACTGTGTCTCCAGGGTCATCTAAGTAAAAAAGGAAAGAGCAAGAACTGAATTTAAATTAAACTTTCCAAGTTTGTAGATAATTATGTTTAATGTCTTTTTCCACTTTCTTGGGAATTGGAGATGGAAACATTACTGGTTTGAGGGGGGGAAAGTCTTTTATTTTCCTTAAACAGCACCACGTCAAGACTGTTTTGCGAAGATGCTAACTGGAATCAATCTTTACACACACACCGAGTCTACAACCTTAAATAGCTCCTAACTCTGGGAGCTGGAGAGACGACTCGGCAGTTAAGAGCACAGGTTGTTCCTGCAGAAGACCCGGATTCGAATTCCAGCACCCACGTGGCAGCTAACAACAGCCTGTGACTCCAGTTCCAGGGATTCCAATGCCCGCTCTGTCCACCACAGACACTGCATGACACTGGTGCACTTACACACATGTAGGCAATACATCATACACATAAAATAAACATAAATAAATTAAATAAATAAATAAATAGCTCCTGGATCTAAAATGAACATTGTTTTGTCAAACAGGAATTAAAATCAGTGTGGACAGGCAGAAGCTACGATAATTCTATTTTTATTCCCAGGGAGAATCTCGTGAACATTGAAATAAATTATAGTGATTTAAACTATAAGATAACTCAGCAACAAAAAGCAGTAAGTGTACCTGAGCTACTTGGTAAGTGTTATTT
This sequence comes from Eospalax fontanierii, assembly GCA_035773235.1. Taxonomy (NCBI): domain Eukaryota; kingdom Metazoa; phylum Chordata; class Mammalia; order Rodentia; family Spalacidae; genus Eospalax; species Eospalax fontanierii. The sequence goes on along the minus strand of CM069548.1, from coordinate 39,607,773 downwards.
TCTGATCCCTCCATTCTCATTGCTGTGGTTTTGAATCAGGCTGCTCTCCAGTTCTCCTATTAGTATCTCAAAGGTGGAGGAAGAATCAATTGTTTTTGTCTCTGGCCAGACATTTAAATGTTTATACTTCCAATAAAACACTTGTGAGTCAGCCCTTCAGGGTTTTGTCAAGGCAGTCACTGATGTCTCATCTCAGAGTTGCAGACCCATTTGCTTTCTCTTCAGGCTGCCCCATCACCAAGTCACTATTGTTCAATGTGACAAGGGGTCCAAACTTCAAACCTACCCAGAGAGTGGTAAGAAAGATCCTGAGCAAATAATATTATGCAACTACTTTACAAACTCTGTCTGTTCTCCCATTTCATCATGGAGTCCTTAACAAACTTCTGATTTCCTGGATTCCATTGCATATTAGAGCAAGCCCCATAGGAGCCAGAGAACACTAGATTTAGGCACAATCAGACAGCTGACAGCTTCTCCAGAGCTCCTGCAGATACCACGCTGGCACAGTAAACAAACAGCAGTATCCTAAGGATGAGGATTATCAATACATCAATCTGAGCCAGAAGAAGGCGCTAGAGCAGGAAAATTCACAGGGACAACAAGTAAAAGGGTGGTTGTCAGGGGCTGTGGAAGGGAGGAATGAGGAATTGTTTTTCAGAGTTCAGTCTAGGGAATGTGAAACAGTTAAAGCGATGGCAGGTGATGTTGGGTGCCCTCCAAAGGCAAGTGCACTTAACACCATAGAACCATACCCTTAGAAATGGCTAAGAATGGTAAGTTTGGGGTTATGTGAATGTTACCATAATGTTACGTAGATTTTTTAAAACTTTTTAAGGGGCTGGAGAGATAGCTCGGCAGTTAAGAGTGCTGACTGCTCTCAGCACCCACCTGGCTTCAAGCATCCATCAGTAACTCTAGTTCCAAAGGGTCTAATGCCTTCTTCAAACCTCAGGCATTGGACAGCATGGGTGCACTTGTACATATGCAGGCAATACATTCATACAGATAAAATAAAAGTAATATAGTTTTAAATTAAAAATATAAAAACATTTTTAAAATCCAAGTGATTCTTAAATATATTTTGGTTAAAGGAACTATTATAAATGCTTAATAGGAAATAAAATTTGGACACTCACAGTCCAAACTGCATGGATATTAACTTATTAGAAACAGCAAAATCCAGAAAGTTGCTGTCAGAAGGTTCCATGTCTGCTTTACATTTGCCTAGGGGAAATGAAGTTGTAGCTGTGGATTTGTCTAGACTTCTTATCTTCAAAGGTCTGAAGCAAATATTTGGAACAAATTTATTTATTCCTCCTATTTGAGATGATTTGTATAAATATTGTCAGCTATTACTGCTTTCTATTACTTTATACTATACTTCAAAATGATGCAATTAATGTATCTTCATGTATCCATTAGAATCAAACTATTAGAATCAAATAATTTATAGTATAATGTCTAATTTGCTTTTTATGAGAAAACTTAATTTCTTTATGACTTTTTATCACAGCAGATGTTGGTGGCCAACTGGGACTATTTTGTGGAGCTAGTATGATAACCATCATAGAAATAATTGAATATTTATTCACCAATTTCTACTGGATATTCATTTTCTTGCTGCTGAAAATACTTGAAATGATCCAGCAGACTCCTCCACCTCAGATAGTATAGAAGAATACTAACATTCTGTTAAAATAAAAGTTTGTTATAGTTTGTAGAACTTAATGAAACTCATTAAAGACATCTATTTCTTTATATACATTTTTTTCTGTCACCTATGGGAAATATGTAAACCTTGTCTAATTATTTCTCTGCATTTCTAATTATTTCTAATTATTGTCTAATTATTTCTCAGTATTTCAAACAGTATAGACTATTTCATAGATATTTCATAAGCTTCCTGTAAATGTTTGCATAATGAAAAAAGGCATTCTTTGAAACTAAGAAGGTAATTATAACTTATGAACGGACAATGTGTGTAATGGTTAGTTTTAAATGTCAACCTGTCACCACGTAGAATTATGTGGGAAGGGAATCTCAGTTGTGGAATTGTCTAAAACAGGTTGTTTTGATTGCTAATTGACCCAGCCCACCGTAGGTGATATCATTCCCCAGACTGGACCCTGATTCTAAAAAAGTGAAGAAAGTAAGGTCAGAAAGCAGGCAGGCAGGCAGGCAGGGATCCATGCACCGTTCCCTCTGCTATTGACTGTAAATGTGATGTTTTAAGTTCCTGGCTTGACTTCCCCTCAATAAAGGACTGTAACCTGAAATTGTAAGATGAAATAAACCCTTTTGTCCCTAAGTTCCTTTTGTCCGGGTATTTTATTACAGCATCAGAAATTAAACTGGAACAATGGGTAAACAAGACAATCTTTCTTTTAGAAATATTATATAATTTATACCATAGAATTTTTTTGATGATTTTCATTTTCTTTCATCTGGATAGTTCTGTAGGAACTGACTTTTTGAGGGCCAGGAATCTGTGTTTTCTGTACAAGTGGAGACTTACATTTAATTGTAAGTGAGACTGAATCTGCAGGATATCGGGGTGCATAGCTTTCTATCATTTCTTTCCTCGTACTTTTATGAATTGGTTCCATCTAAAGAAGAAATTCAAAGGATAGGTTGATTACCCTTTAGGCAATAGGACTACTTTCAGCCTCTCAGAAGACTCACTCAATGGTGAATTGCTCAAAAGCTTTCTTTAACACCTTTAACAAATGATAATCAAACCAAAGAGCTCTAACTCCAGGACTGAGGTTCAGTTCTGTGGTAGTGTTCACATTTACCATGCATGAAGTTCTGGACTCAATCTGTAGCATACACACACACACACACACACACACACACACCCCTAACTGTATATTACTTCTATACCATGTTACTGGATTGCACTTTTTTCCTAACTACATGAAAATGAATCCTGAAAAACTCAATCCTGATAAACAATAAGAGAGTGTTAATGCTGTAAGAATGAGGACATGCAGGCTGACGATTCTCAGTCAAATTTGACTGTTACATTTCATGACTTAGGGGTCCCAAGCTGGTAAACACCCAGAGACATTCTTCTGTTGAGCATACTCACCCATTCTCTCCATGCCATAGTGCTAGGGCATCCAGTAGAGGACCAGGAGGCTAAGAGATGCCACCTGCCAAATATTCCTGCAAAATTTCTGATGAGCCATCAAAAATAAAGAAGGAAAAGCATGAAAAAGAGTAGACGAGCCTAAAACACAGTAACTGCATATCATAATAAATACTTTTAGTGTATATTAAACATGCACAAATGGACCAAGTACACAGGTTGTCAAAGAACATATATTTGATAAGCATGTTAGAGATGCCTGAAGTGAAAAAGGAAATGGGAAGAGAAGAAATGGAACAGAAAAGAATCAATCAATAAATAACAAATAATGGCGTCAGCACTGAGTGTCTCTACCCAGTGGCCCCTAAATTAAGTTAATTAAACCTTATATGTACCTTTGCAGCCATGTTCTCTTGAGAGTTATGAAGAATGAAGAATGGTTTCTGCAGGAACATTACTGTGACTGCTCCTTGGACTTGTGAATTGGACTTGTTACTGGCTACACTGCAATTCCTCTAGCTTTACCAAACGCCCTAAACCAAACCAAGGGAAAAAACATTTTCCCTTTGTGTAACACAAGGTCAAAATCTTGAAATGATTTTAATTTTGAGTTACTTGTAGATGAAAGACTCAGTAAATTTCATTTTAACTATATCATAAAATGGCTGGGTCAGGAATAAAATGTAATTTGGATGACTCACCAATTTTTCCATTGTATCTATGTGGGGGCTGAGTTCAGGGACAAGGAACTAGCAAATGAGACATGTTTTGGACACTTCCTAAGAGTGTTCATGTGCTCTTGGTCCCAAGGACTGTTTATAGGAAATCATATGAAAGTAGCTTCTTGCCAAAACTAGTTATATACCAGCACACATTACTGTTTACTTTTGGGGTCCTCTGACAACTGATGTGAGGCATTTTGTGCTGAGCCCGAGTCCTCCTGATGTCTAGCATTAACCATCTTGGCTCATGTCAGCTACTGAATCCAGATCTGTAAGAGAAGCAGAGGTTAGTACAATGTTATCAACATAATGATACAAAGTGACCATCTTGGGTCATTTCCAGGACATTAAATCCTGAGTTCCCAAACCATGACAAATAATACAGCACGTACCCTTGGTCTCAAAGACTTTTTATAGAAAAGTTACACAAAGGTGGTTTATTTCATGACAGCTGTCTGTCCAGTGGCCTGTGCACTCTTGCCTGAAGAAAATAAAGCACATCTTATTTGCAAAGAGCTTCATGAATCTTCTTTAATCCCCCAGCTTCTCTGGACCCTCCATTACCAGCCTCCAAGCCCAGTCTCCACAGCCTAGCATTATAAAAACATTGAGTATTTCATATGACGCTCACTGACTTGTATTCCAATATGCTGCTACTAAAATGGGGAAAACCTAATTTTTTGAGACATTAAGTGGGATTGGCATCATAGAGGAGTGAACTAGCAAAGGATGCAGATTCTTACAATAAAGTCTCACTTCCTTTAATCTTAGCCAAGGAACCTTATCCTGAAACCTGCCTCAGCACTGTCAGTCAGCTGACAGAGATAATGCAGAATGTGCTGAGAAATGAATAGTCTTTATATCCTTAGATCAATACAGCTCATGCAACTGAGCACTGGGGATCTGATGAGACCTTGATTCCAAATGTGTCAGCCTATCTTTAGTGTAAATAACAAAATTTCCAAGGCTGATTGCCAGATGTACATTTGAGATCATTCTCTCTCTCTCTCTCTCTCTCTCTCTCTCTCTCTCTCTCTCTCTTTCTCTCTCTCTCTCCTCTCCTTTATTTATTATATATATTTAGTATCCTGGTTGAGATTCTCTCTCTGTCTCTTTCTTTCTCTCTCTCTCTCTCCTTTATTTATTATATATATTTAGTATCTTGGTTGTGGTTGGTCAACTTGACACAACTTGGGAAGATAATGGAATTTTAGTTGAGGAATTTTCTCCAGCAAATTGACGTTTGGGAAAGCGTGGCACCATCCCTAGGCAGGAAAGGTAGCTAGCTAGATATGTGCTGGGAACAGTCCACTAGGCTGCGTCCCTCCATGGTCTCTGATTTGGTTCCTGCCCACAGGCTCCTGCCTTGGGTCCCTGCCTTGGCTTCCTTTCCTCCCCAAGTTGCTTTTGGTCATGGTGCTTATCATAGCAACACAAAGCTAGAACAGGGAGTGAAGTGCAGTAAAGGAAGAGGTGCCATCTATACAGTGTCCTCAGTTCTGCGGACACTCTAATGAAAGTGAAGCTACTAATGAAGTGGGAAAACACAGCTTTCACACTGTGCTGGATAGTCAAGTGAAAACTTGGAAGTAGAGTATTCACTCAAGGGTCTACTTTTTCATTTTTTAAATAAATGTATCATCTATCATACAAAATTTTTGCCTGGTATAATTTAGCTAACAATAGATATAATTAAATACCTAATTTTATCTTTTATCTGAAAATTGCCATCAACTGCTTCTGACATTTTGAAAGCTTCAATATTTTGCTCCAGTGTTTAGGAGGGAAATATACAGGAATGAAAGAGCCTATTCAGAATGAGTATTATCATTTGATTACAGTGCCCAGTATTGAGACAGCTCCCCAATATCTAAAGGTATGATGGATATCTTTTGGGGGATTGATAGTGAGAAAATAAAATATCTGTGAATATAAAGTCAAAGTTGTACCTCGTACCTACATGACGTTAAAATAACCCTCCCAAAGAATTTTGAAATATGTGGGTATTTGCAATCCTAAATTTAAGAAATGATTATTAGCAATGACCCCCAGATGATACTGCCCTGAACCAACCAAACATGCATGGAACCTCTAGAGGTCCTTTTGCAGAAGTTGAATGGTCTATAAATAAGGTGGAAAATACCTGAGCTCATCAAAGAAGTTAACTTTTGGACAGAAAAACAAGAAGAGTAATAGCAAAAATGGGAGTGAAAAAATGCTAAACTGAGGAAACCTTTGAGACCGGAGGAAAGGAGTGGAAGATAGAAGCGTCTGAGCTCCTAACAGACATAACGATACAAAGTGACCATCTTGGGTCATTTCCAGGACATTAAATCCCAACAAACTTATGACATTTCTTTTCGTAGGTTATAAGGGAGCGCCGTTTTTGATTCTTTTATTTTTGTCGCTTTTTTGTTTATTCAAGACAGGGCCTTCCTGTAGCACCAGCTGTCCTGGAACTCTGTGTAAACTTGATCTCTCACAGAGCTCTGCCTGCCCTGACTCCCAAGTATTGGGATTAAAGGTTCTGCACCAGCGCGCCCAGCTCTACCGTCCTAACTCATGCCCTCTCTGCTGCGGAGCAGTTATTTCTGTTTCTCCACTTAGATGGATTTTGTAACAATGACACCAGAGAGGGATGGGGAAGAAGACATTAGACACCTGCTGAATATTCTTGGCTCAGCTGCTAGAACTAAAATATGATTGACTTGATGGCCGAAATCTCTCTACCGACCCTCCTGATAGTGATTGATAGTGAGCTGGTAGTTATAAATAACAACCAGTGCAAAAGCAGAAGGCAACATCTGAAAACCAAAGCCAGCAGCTAGAAAGTGCAGAGTTGGTGCAGTGGAAACATCTGTACTAACAAGGACGTGCAGCCTGGAGACCAAGAAGCAATAGTTAGGCCAAGCTTTAATGGGACGCACATGTGCCTCCATCCGAGGCTCATAGTCTCTCTTGTTCCACATTTCCTCTCATTCTCCATTAGCCATGACTTCATACCTGGAACTGCAGCCATCCATGGGACTCCACACTGCCTAATAACTTACAGCTCTGGGGGAAGTCCTGCAATACAATTCCTTTATTATTTGTTGCTTAATGTTGTTTCTCTTATTCCAGATCATGTGCTGGTTGTATTTTCTTCTGCCCCTTACAAACTAATCACACCGTGTATTCAGCAACCCTTTTTAAGTCTTTCTTAACATACTTACTCATGCTAGTTTGCTTTGACATTTGATTTCTTTCATTTTCAAGAATATCTTTCCCTTTCGTTAAAGTATCCGAATTTTCCCCATTTCTGAAGGTATACCTTTCTCTCATTTTATTTAAGTTTATTTTATGTGTATGAGTATTTTGCCTGTATGTATGCAAGTGCACCTGTGTCATGCAATGCCCATGAATGCCATAAAGAGGGTGTCAGATCCCCTGGAACTGGAGTATAGGCTGTAGTTAGCTGCCACATGGGTGCTGGAAATTGAACCTGGGTCCTCTGGAAGAATAGCCAGTATTCTTAACCATTGAGCTATCTCTCCAGCCCCTCTCCCACTTTCTTTAATATTAGTTTAATTCCTTTCTATCTAACAACAAGACATTTAAAAAATACTAAGCATTTATGTAAACTACTACAGTGAATCAGTAGATTCAACTGGAAAGTTAAACACAATTTTTGGAAAGGTTAACATATAAAATTCTATGCATACAGTGTTATCCTCTCTTTTGGTTATTAAATGTTTCCCCAAACAGAAAGTTCAAGCAAGTATGAAATGAACAGCCACATGTTCATCATTCAGTTTAACCTAACCATCGTTAAATTGAGATTGTTTTCTTTGCATTTTACATTCACGGTATCAGGTATGAATACTTTTATGAAGCCTGCTTCTCAGTTTCCCGTGCTTGCAGTGTATTTACTCTAACAGATGAAGTAACAGTATAATTGTTGTATGAAATTTTACCAGTAAATATACCATGACCTCCATTTTAGCTTTCTTCTACTCATATTTATGTAGTTTCAAATTTTCCTCTATAATAAAGACAATGAAATATGCTGTACACATTTCTTTTTCTGATATTTATCTAGAAGTCACATGGCTGAAATTTTGAGGGATGTGTGTCTTTATCTGTCTTTATCTATTATGTATTCTTAAATTTCTCTTCCTGACATAATCGTTCCAATTTATACCATCAACAAGAGTGTATAAAAATCCTAAATTCCCCATCATCTTGTGAGACTTTTAAGTCGTTTCTTTACAATTAGATGTGTACGTACCGGTATTTTTGCCATAGCATTTCAGTGTGTACTGATGAACAACAGGATGTCTGGGAAGGGATAATCATGAGAAGCACAGAGAAGTTGTGTCTGAAAACGAGTAGATATTTCTACAGTTTTGATGGATTCAGAATGTGGTTAAACTTTTACACAGCCTGTGATATGTGAAAGGTAAAGAGGGTGGACAAATCCCTCTTATAATCTGCCCACTTCAAATGATGCTTAGTTACATATTAGCCAGTCTATTTAGGGAAATAATGCAAGTGACTGGCTAATATCAATACTCTGTTTGCTTTTTCCAGATTTTAGTGGAGATAGAATTGGGGATGTGAGACAGATAAGATTACACATTGTCAAAGCTGCTGAATAATTTCCATAATTATTTCACTTATTACCTTCAAGATAGACCCTAGCGATGCTTACATGAACTCATTATCCCATTGGTTTTTACATGCTGGTACTAAATACCTGCAGGAAGAACTCGTCAAGTAAATAAATGAAGACACACAAATGTCTACTTTAATTGACATTTAAATTTTTCACAGGCTAGCAAGCCAGAGAAAGTCATTCACTTAGACATGGTTTTGTTCATGGCTACTAGGATGTTTAAAGAAATACGTTTTTCTAAGCCCCTTTCCTAGTTTCTGTTTTTAAGAACAATTCAAAGCCACCTTCTGGCTATTGTCTCTTATCCTGCTGAATCCCAAGGGACCAGGTTTCCAAAAAGACCAACTATCACTCTTTCTCTTGCATTATAGTTATGGCACAAACTTTCTTGTGAAAAAGATCATTTTTGAAAAGAAGAGAAAATAAAATTAAGCTTCAACAGTGACTTTTTACAACGTTTCTTGTAAAAACCAAAAAGTCAGAGAAGATGAACTACTCAGGTTAAACACTTGGAAAAGAGTTGATCCTGTAGACTTGATGGCTAGCACTCAGAAAAATGCTAGAAGGGAGACACGGAGGGAACCTGCTGGCAAATACTGTCAGCTACACTTTCAAGCAGGTTAACCAAAGGGAGTGAAAGAGGAATTAATCTGTGGTGTGGTAAATTCTTTTGTTCCACAAGAGTGACCACATGGGTATTTTGAATGATTCTGAAAGATATTCACATTATAGAAACAAACTGAAAAAAAGCCACATAGTTTCTTGATGAGATTATATTTGATGTCAGCAAGGAAAACTAGCCAATACAGCTGCAAGTGTTGACAAGGGATGCTGGAGCACTGGAACTGTCACATACTGGTGGCAGGTGTTAGCCAGGTCAGCTGGACCAGTCTCTTGATGTCAATATGCAGGCGCTTAGGCAAATCAAATGTGCATATACTTAAGACAATTTTTTTCTCGTAGAAAACACACACACACACACACACACGCACACACACACGAAAGAGATGAGGTGAAGGCAGAAGACAGATTCCCAAATGAAGTGTTCTTTGACAGGCACTGGATTCCCTGCTCCCTGAGATTAAGTACAACCAAGAACGTTTAGAAATTAAAAAAAAATAATAGCTTTTACATTAAATTATTTCCACTCAGCATATTCCATTTCCTTCTGATACCATTCATCACATCTTCCATATTAAAACTACAACTAGTTTTGGCCTTGGATATACTTGTGCCTATGAAAGGAAGGGCGTCTTCTCTTCTAGTCCTGCCCTGCTTGTTCTCTGGACCTCCAAATCCCATCTTCAGTATTATTATAAGTCTTGGGTCAGTCATTAAGTTAGAACTGACCTGAAACCTTCCTCCTTGCTGACTACTTTTCATAGTTCCAGGTAGTGCAATGCAAGACACGGGGAAAGAAAACACGGCAATTTTGGAGCCTGAATGCCACAGTACAGACCTGCTAGTGCATGAGAGCTTTAGGGGTAACCAACCTCTTTTCACTGCTTTTCAGGAGGAAATTCATGCCTTGTATACTAAAAGCCAATACTGTGAAAGTGCCTGTGGCTCAGGAGGTCACAGGCCCCCCGGGAGGACCTTCCGCTGTTGTTTTGCTAAATGAACACTTTCTTAGTATTCCTTTTAAATATTTCATACCCATCAACTTATGATGCTTCAGCGAAGCTTCTTTCTGCAGTAAACAGCAATGCAGAGATTCATACATCTGGTCAACGTGCTGAGAATACGTAACTATTGAGTGCTCTAAATGAGACATTTTTATCAACCTTCCACAACCTCCACAATGCTCAGAGAATGTTATAAATGAGGAGATGGGAAAGCAGGTAAGAGCCAGAGAACGAGAAGGAGTGCTGTGGAATCCTATCGTTTGGCATGACACAGTCCTTGTACCCCTAAACTCACTGTTGCCATGGTCACTTGCATAAGGCCTGCACAAGGTCAAGTCAAGCCAACACCAGTCAACATCCTAGTAAGCATCATTAACTCGACTCAATTGGTACCAATAAATAAATAAATAATAAAGATTAAAGAGTTAAAGAGGGATGTGTTGGGAGTTGGGGGTGGAATGGAAGGAAGACACGGCTATGGGAATGACCAAGATATATTGTGCACATATATGAAACAGCCAAAGAATAAATAAAAGATATTACAAGAAAGAAAGAAAGAAAAAGGAAGCAAGTTGAGCCCTGGCATTCATCGCTCTTGGCTTCCTGATCATGGATGTGATGAGAACAGATGCTTCAAGCCCCTGCAACTCGACTTCCCCACTGTGATGGAATGCATCTTGAACTGAAAGATAAAAACACTTAAATGTTTTAAGAGTCAGAAACATAACCAAGACCACCTACCATATTTGTAGTAAAACCTTTGCTTGATTGACTAGGATTCTGTCACCTGTATTAGTCGTGATTTCTCCACACCTGGCAGGCACTGCTTCCTGATTTCTTTCAGTGAAGGTTTTCTTGTGGTTGTTGTTGACCTTTGTTTTGTAATTTTATTTTTCTGATTTTGGAATTTCATACAAAGTACTTCGATCACATTCAGATTCCAGGTCTCCTTCCATCCGCCCCCGTCCCTTTCTCCACTTCCTGTCCTCTATTATCATTTGTCTTTTTTGTTTTTAAAGCCTATCAAGTTGAATCTGCTGTTCCTAAATGCTCTGAGGCATGGGTCTGTCCCTTGGAGTCTGTTCAACCAATCAGGTGTCACACAGGAAAACTGACTTTCCCTCTCCAGGCATGTGTCAATTGCCAAAGATCCTCAGCTAAGTCTGGGGTTTTCTGTCCATTTCCCTTAGACATAATGGGCCCCTGTGTGTCCTGGATTTGCATAGGTCTTATGCATAGTGTCACAATTGCTGTGAATTCATATACATAACTGCCCTGAGGTGTTCAGACAACAGTTTGAATTCATCCATTGCCTATGGTTCTTGTGATCTTTCGGCCCTGTCTTCTATAATGATTCCAGAGCACTGGAAGCAGAGGATGTTCTATAGGTGTTCCATTTAGGGTTGAGAACTCTGAAGTCTCTTATTCTCTGCATGCTGACCAGTTGTGGGTGTTTGTGATAAATAGCCATCTGCTGTAAGGAAAAGCCTCTCTAATAAGAGTTGAGCAATGCACTAATCCATAGGTATAACAATAATTCATTATAAGTCAGTTTAATACTGTCTTTTTAGCCAAATCATAGCAGTAAGCTCCTCTCTATGGCCTGTGACATGTCTAGCCAGATTTTTGGCCCTGATAACAGTATCAGGTATTGACTCCATCTACTGAAGCAGGCTTTAAATTCAATTAAAAAGTGGTGGGTTCCTCCCATAACGTTTGACACTGTTACACTATTGGGCATAATTTTCTAAGCCTGTTCTTATGACTCACAGGGTTCACAGCATAATAAGGTTGATAAATACCTTTCTCTGCCAATAACATGCATAGAACATTCTAGTCCTGTGAAAGCCAGCAAGGAGAGATAAAGCATAGAAGTAAGTAACAGCTTGATTTTTCTTAATTTTTCTATGCATTTGGTGTCTTCAGCAATTGAATCTTACCCCCGAGTTCTGGTGGGTAACCAAGTGCAAAATGAATAGCCAGTTTTGCTTGAGGTTCTATGGAACCTCTCTGGTCAAGAACTCCAAAAGAAGGAGTCTATTACTGGCACTGGGCTTTTTATCTGCTAGCCTGTGGTGTCCACTGGGTTCACTGGACCCCAGTTATAGGATAGCTACATTTAAACTCTTTTTATATTGTCTATGTATATTTTGAAAGAAGCATCTATATTGGGTTTCCATATGATTTTTCAAAGGGTCTTTACTATTAGTTATTCCTCTTCTTACTTCCTGTTCTGCCCTAACTCCCCACTGCCCACCACATTAAGCCCATCCTGTCCATCATTTCCCTTTCCCATTATGTTACTGTATTCTATCTCTCTTCCCATGAACCACACTCTCTCAAAGCCTTTTTCCAATTTGTGGGGCTTTGGTTCACTGTGTAGGAGTCAGGGTTCTGGCTTCCAGTTACCGGAGTATATATACTGGTTTTATCATTCACCTGCTGATTGACTTCCATACATTATCCAAAGTTCATGTTTACTCACAAGTAAAATAAAGGTGATAATGACAATTTATATGTAATGGATTGATACAAAAATTAAATGCCCGCAAAGTGCTTAAAACTCCGCTGGGCGTGCAGAGTACCTGGTGACAGCAGTGACTGTGGCTTTGTGTCAAACTGCCACCCCTCTGGAGGAGGCTTCCCTGCAAGCCTGGTGAGTGGGATTCGGTGGAACAGCAAGGATGCCGACCACCGCTCATCTCAACTCCCTCGTGTCTCTTACACTGAATGTTCAGTTTGATGCTGAGCGGTGTTTAAAGAAATACATGTTTCCAAAAGAAATTGCATGATTTTTGTTATAATGTTGTTACCGTCTTTCAAACAAAAACTTTTAAAGAGAACATTAGGTGTTGAAATAGATAATGAGCTTAAGCCAAGGAGCTTTGTATCTCAAATGTTGGTGAATCAGAGAACAAATGTGGTAAGTTCACAGAGGTCATTCGCACCTCTGAAATCTGAAAGGTTGCTGTAATTCTAGAACATTTGATTGAGCACAAATAGAAAATTACTCATGTGTACAAAGGTGTGCAGATCTTCTGGCATTTGTCTTTGTGCAGTTCTCTTTCTGTTCACAGTTTGATTATATCCCTGTCAAATGCAGAAATAGCAGGCTGGGTTGACAGTGAGGCCACCTTTAGCAGGACTTCAAATGAAAAGACACATCATGTGGGTGAGAACTAAATGATGAGCTAGATCCTTATGTAAAAAAAATGACGTTGTCAAAAGACAATAACTGCCATTTAGTGCTTCGTAAGTGCACTTCATTAAAAATTGCAAAAGAATTGTCAAGTGGAATGTAAGACCTTTGTCATCTAAAAACATTAAATTGCTAAAGCTTCCAGCTTATAAAAGGATCCAGTTTATGTTTAACAATTTTTTTTCTAAGAATATCCTATAGAAATAATTGTTCTTTTTACCCTTCTTGCCACTATATATGCAATGTTCTAGTACACTGAATGCTAAAGAACAAACTAAATGTTCAATTTAGAGCTCCATATTATAAATCAAAATAAAAAGTATAAATATACATATACCATTTTTCTTTATCCAGCAACTATGTTCTTTTTCAACTAATGCTATGGTTTGAAGTACCCTATTAATACACATGCACGTGTTAGTTTTTAATGTCAATTTGACATACACTGGAGTTACCTGGGTAGAGGAAATCTCAACTGAAGAATTTCATCTATCAGATGGGCCTGTAGCCATGTCTGTGAGAGACTGTCTTGGTATATGATTAACACGGATGGACCCAGCCCACTGAGATCAGCACCATCTCTAGTCAGATGGGCCTGAAAGTATAAAAAAGATAGTTGATCAGGAGGCAGGGAGCCAGCCAGTAAGCATCATTTATCTACGGTTCCTGTTCCTGCCCCCACTTCCCATGGTTATGAACTGGTACTTGGCAGTATCAGCTGAAATAAACCCTTTCTTCTCCCAAGTTGCTTTTGGTCATTGTATTTATCACTGCAATAAGAAAGCAAGCTAGAATACCTCATGGGTTGAAAGCCTTGTCCCAAGTGAATGAATATCAGTGTTGGCAAGTAATTTAGCCACAAAAGCTCTGACCTAATCAATGGATTTATTGATTAGTCTATTTTCTGGAATCACAGTTTGATATCATTATTGAGAGGTGGTAGAAACTTCTGGAGATATGACCAACAAAGCTGGAGCAATTGAGTAACTAAGGCATGTTCTTGGGCTGTGTCTAAACCAAGCCTCAGGACTGTGCCTAATCCAAGTCCCTGGACTGTGTCTATCCCAAGCCCCCTTTTCTTTGTCTTTGCTTCCTGGCTGCCATGAGATGAGTGACTTTGCTCTTCCAAGCTCTCTTCCTTGAAGTTCCACCTTCCAAGAAGCTCAGAAACACAGAGCCAAGTAGCTCAGAAACAGAGAGCCAAGTGACCACAGACTGAATTATGAACCAAGATAAATCCATCCTCTATTCTGTTGCTTCTGTAGGGTATTTTTGTAATCAAGAATAAAGTCTGACTTGTACAGTTATTCAGCATTTTTCTTCATAGTTTTATAAATGACAAAGTGGAAACATTGCTATAAAGAGAAAAGCAAGACAATCAAACATTTACAAGACTTTATGTAGAAGAGCTAAGCTTCATCTAGTCAAGTGTGATAGTGTGTCCTCTCAGAATTGAATTTAGATATGCTGGTACTGTGTGGTCTATACAGGGCTTCAAACAGGAAGATATAAAGAATGTAGAGTATTAATTTTAAATGGATTGCACATTGAAATTACAGTATTATTGAATATACCAGGCTTCATAAAATGTATAATTATAATCATTTCCCCTGCTTCCTTTCTACTTTTGATGTGTAACTGTAGGGATTTTTTTTTAATTTCAAAGTTCGTATATCATAGGTGACTCATACTGACAACTCACATTTTATTTCCATTAGACTATATCAGCAGAGACCACATTTGCAGTTTTCTATGTAAACTTTAAAACTGTCATAAAATGTATCAAGGAGTGATGTCAATCTTATCATTTAAAATTTTGTCCTATAGCTAAAATGGAAGATATAAAATCAAGGTATAGACGTTTTATACAAATGTCATGGCACATACAACTCTGAAAAACACTTTGCAACTCTCAAAGCTACTTGCTTCTCAGTGGATTATAAATAAAAGAAGCCATGAAGATGTGAGGATAATGGGAGGTATGTTGGAGGTGGAGGAAGAACTGGGCGTGGTATGACCAAGACACAGGGTATTCATCAATAACTGAAAAACAAAAAGGAGCAGTTAGGCCTCTGGTCACGTCTGACCTCAGATTCTCTACATCTTCTCACGTTTGCATATTCTTCAGGTCTTGTCCCACCTTCCTCACTGTCTTCTGGTCCAGGACACAGACTCGTTGTGGGCTACTTGTCCATGCCCTAGTGCTTTAGCTACTTTTGTGATGTTGTGATAAAATACCATGAACAAGATAACTTAGAGAAGGGAGAGTTTATCTGACCTCATTGTTCTAGAGGGATATGAGTCTGTCAGAGGGGAAGTATGGCAGCAAGCAGCAAGCATGGTGGCAGGAGTCAGAAGTAAGAGCACACATCTTCAATGGCAGACACACCAGAGATAGGAAACTGGAAGTGGGGCTATGCTATGATCTCTCAAAGCCCACCCCTGTAACATGCTTCCTCCAGCAAGGTTCCTAAACCTCCCAACACAGCCCTGACACCAACAGAGGACCAAGTGTTCAAAATTCAAGAGCCTGTGGCAGAGGCTTCTCATTTAAACCATCACATCTCATTTAAAACATCACATCTTGCACTATCTCATTGCCTGGGGAAGAGAGGGCCCAGTAACAGGCTTACCACACACTGATAAAAATGAAAGAAATTTCAGTTCTGTTATTTGTACTCATATACTCAACATGGCATAATCACAAGGCTGCCTGGGGTATGCTGTGTGTGTAGTTTTATTACTGTGTTATGTTTATGAGGATGGGTGGTTCCACTGAGGTTTATTCATAGGAAGGAGGAAAATCACAAGAGAGAGAACATTAAAGGACTTTAAGGAATGTGTTTTATAAGTTAATGTTTTTCTTTTACTTTTTCCCTCAGTTATCCCAAACTACTTGGGATGGGGCTGTTTCACTACTGAACAAAACAGGTAATGAGGAGCTCTGCAGGTGGCTTACCACCCAAGCATGAAAGCCTTCCTTTGAATCCCCAGAACCCAAATGTGAGCTGAATGTGGTAGTGCACATCACAGTGCTTCTACAGAGGGATGGGCAATAGAGACAGGTGAACCTCCAGAAGCTCTCAGACCAACAAACAAGTGACCCTGTCTCAAACTAGAGGGCAAGGAAACACCTGAGTTTGTACTCGATTTGCTTTTCGCTAAGAAGTAAGTTTCAAATCTCTCCTTGATCTATTGCTGAATGTTCCTGAACCGTCGAAGTTATTGCAGTTACATTTTTAGAATTTATTCCTAAAAGGTCCAGACCTAGTTACAGCATGGGGGTACTGGTATCTTGTTTAAGAAGTGTTGGGAATCTGGAGTGTGGGTTAACTCTAGACAGTATCTCGACCAGCTCCCCCACCCCTCTTTTTTTAATGGATTAAGAAACTAGATCCTAGTAAATTGAGTTGTGAAGGCCACAGGGCTGGCTTGCCATTACTGGCCTCAGGTCCTTTGTCGCCTGTCAGGCTTCTGTTTCATTTTGTTCTTTTTAACTCCCTTTCTTCTTTATAATACAATGAAATACAAATTTAATGCAAATTGAGGCTTTACAATTACTCTAACCACAGGGCACTGCATTTGTGTTTTATAGCTTCGCATACGAGGTGGATGCAACCCTGCTCCAGCAACACTGCGCTTTCACTCACAACACCAACTGCACATTTTTGTAGGCCTGCTCCGCTTACTACAGAATTAGCAGGAAATAATGAGCCAGAATTTCTAAAGGAGATATAGAAGAATAGATTTAATAATTCACAATGAGTAAAAGTTTTCATGGAATTCCTTGAACCTACGGAAGAGTAGGAATAATTCAGGGTGCAAACAAGCAGTAACTGTTGGTCCATACCAAATAGTGAACTTTTCTTACAGACCAACTTTGTGAATCCCTTCCTTCCATGGTTGATTCAAAATAACATTCTTTGCTGCCCTCTAGAGGTTCACAGACCAGAAATGAGGATGGCAAATAAATAAATAAATAAGTAAATAAATAATAAATAAATAAATAAATAATAAAATCAAAGAAACAAAAAAAAGCATTCTTAAAGGTAAAGTCTGCAAGAAATTATTTTCTGCTTTCAATGGCAAAGAAAACAGAACACAGTATTTGGTGAGTCAATCATAGAATTAAACAAAATGAGATGGTAAGTTCTGAAATATAAGCATATGTGTTTAAATCTAGTCATAAAATTGTGTGTTTATTATGAATTCAAACTGATAAACTGGTATTTTTTTCTTACCACATTTAAGTTTAGCTTGGGGGAAATTTTCATTGGACTTGTTTGAATATTCAACAAAGATAAAAACACATTCCCAGCTCTGGTTTGTTGAGTCTCTTAACTCTCATTACTCGTGTGGTGCTTTAGCCTTGACAATATGTGTTACCAATGATTTGTGAATTCGCATGTCTTAGAGCATGTTTCTGCTGTTCCTAAAAGGGTGAACCCAAGTTCCAATTCTACCATTTATGGATATCTCAGTAGATCTGCCAAGAATTTTATCAAATGGTTATTATATTACTAGTTTTTACAATGAAGGGATCAGGCCACAGGAAGGTTATGTCACTTTATCACTATCAGAGGTTAGTAATAGATTGTTTGGCAATTGTAGGTAGGAAGGCCCAACTTTATTTCTACACACATCATGCCCCCTGGAAGGAATGGTCATTGCCTTCTTAAATGCACCCACAAGCACTTTAAACCCTTGTCCATTATTCTCATTATCTTTCCCAAACACTGATGCCCCCTTATACAGCCTCCACTCTATTTAGTGGTGGCATCATCTTCCAACGAACTGGCTAGTAGTGACGAAGGGAAAACTGGGTCCCCTCTTATGGTTCTTAGTCTCATTAATACAAGAATTTAAGAAGCAGCTTTAGGACAGCTTTAATAGTTTAGTAGAAAAACTCCCAGGGCTGATAAACTGTAAATCTCAGCAGCTGTCAAAAGAGGAAAATGGAGAAGAGGATTTAAATAGAGTTAAGAAACCCAAAGTGTTGGGGCAGCCCAGAGTGTCAGGAAGCACATGCCTAGAGAAGAGATAAAAGAAAAGGAGATGTGATGCTTTTCTGAATTCTACACAGAGTGCTACAAGTCTGCTGCTTGGTTTTATGTGACTGCCTTAGCGGGCAGGGATTCCGGACAGGAAAAGTTCACCACCTCATTAATGCACTAGCTATCCCACCTGTCTCCTTAATGTGGCTTAAGGCAAACCCCACCTTTGTATGGGGTGGTCCCTTAGCAGGGTGATTGACTCTGGAAGACTGGAATGTTGGGTCTTCATCCAGGTCAGATATTGTATTCTCTTGACCAGTTTTCTCTTACAACTTTAACAGCAGCCTTCTGCTTTCCTGTTTCTCCTTCTCCCTTTAGCTTCCATATTGCAGCATACTTGATTGCTCCTGCCCTGATATCACTTTAGAGCTGACTTATGTGGAAGCACAATCACTCCCTACATCTGCTTACTCCAGATCTTTCCCAGTAACTTAGCCCCACACCAACGGCAGCACGATTTCCTCCAAGAACCAGGCTAATCATAGATTAATAAATACTTATCTAAAGCCCACACTTTTCTCTAATCTGTTAAATCTTCCCAACATCCTGAAATTCCAGTCTCAGCCACCTCCCCAAGAGAGTGCTCTGTCCACTCCTCCATTTCTATTTGTCAACTGCTTATTTTGTGGTAGGTTCCAGGAATACCTAGGAAAGGAGGGTGCATTTTGGATTTAAGACAATTACAATGAAATAAACAAGTATTTGCTAAGCATTTTAAGGAATGTGAGAGTATAGACCAGGCAGGTCCCATTCCTCAATGAGAGGCTATTGAGACCCATTCTTCCTATTGGGTCTCATTCTTTAATGAGAGGCTATTGGGCTAGATGATCAAAAAAGAGTCTGCTCAGTAAGGGAAAGGGTCTTTCCAGATAGCCAGGCACTAAGTTAAAAGTAACAGCTAGCCAATCTGGCTGCTCAAGGTGACAATCTATATTTTTGCGACAGGATATGAACAAGGACTAGCGATTAAGTGAGTTTAGGTGGGAGTGTGGAATGGAGAAGAAAATGCTGGGAAATAGGCGATTTAAAGGGAGATTTAGCAATTATTCAGGCAAGGGGTATTGTGTACTTAGAGAATTTAAAATATTCAAGATATAAAACTTGACCTGTAAGCTTTCAAAGGCAGAGATGTTTTGCTTATCAATGCACTCTGTGTCGACTGTCTGCTACTGTAACAGAATACTTGGGAAAACAAAGACAAAGTTTTACTTTGAATCCAACTATTTTTGTCCTGTGGTCATGCGGTGCATCACGGAAGGGGTGAATGGCAGAGGAGAGGGGGTGGCAGGTCTCCACAAGTCAGTCAAGAAGCTAGCCTGAGCAAGAAGAAGGTCTGGGATCCCACAAACTTTTCATGGGCACTCCCTCTATTATCTAACTTCCTTACACTGGTCATCGGGCCCTTCTATTAACAGCACCAAGCCAAGGACCAAGAACATGGGTTTGGGGGAGATATTTGAATACAAATTATCATACACCCCAACACCTAAGCCAGCATTAACCAGAAAGAAATCTTCAATAACCGTATCGGAGTCTAGGAAGATCTCAACATAAGTTTTGTGTTCTTTATCCTTCTTTTCTCAATTATTTTCTTAGTAGCCTTTTTAAAATCAAAAACATATTTCTAAATTATGAATATTAAATACATTGGTTGTTTTTATGCATGCCAGCCACCTCAAAAATACTGTGGGGGTATTTCTGTTGATGTCATTTCATATTTATCTGCACGTTTCTCCTGTGTTTCATTTTTTTCCTGCCACTTCATTAGTACTAGAGAATATTCATGCTAGATATGATGGAACATGCCTCTAATTGCAGCATCTGACAAGCTAAGGCAGGAGGATTGCTGGGGTTTGAGGATAGCCTGGTCTCAGACAGACAAATAAACAATAAAGCAGACTATTCCTAAAAGGAACTATTAAAAATTAAAAATGTATAACATGGATGAGTGATGGGTGTAACTCGTTGTTAGAGCATTTGCCTGCATATCTGAGGCCCTGGCTTCAGCCCCCAGCACAGAAAAATCCTAACAGTAACAAATCAGAATTAATTTGAAGCTCACGAGAAAAATTATAAAGTGACTTTTGAAATGGTGTCAATATCATTTTATTAAAATAAAAACTGTCTATAGACAAGTGGAAAAAATAATTTATTGCAGATTCTTTTACACATTAACATGGAACATTTATACTAGACATTGATGTGCTGCTAAGAAATAGTAAATTTAAAGACAAACATTTTTACACAAAAGTAGTTGTACAATATTTTATAAAGATAAATTATCAATAAATTATCAGGCATTTTAAGGATAACAGGCCAATTATTCCAATAGGACTGCAAATGCATTCTATGTTGAAATTAAACTGAATTTCCGGAACATGATATCCTGGCTAAGATAATATTTGTCTAAGCTAAGAAACAGAAGCTCATTTCTGGGAGTAAAGGACTAACATTGGCTTTAACAGCAGTATCCCAGCTACATGGGTCAAGCCTTGTTTTTCCATAGGGTTAGAACCCCCAGCAGTATGAAACAATGCAGCTCCCT
Organism: Eospalax fontanierii; assembly: GCA_035773235.1. NCBI lineage: Eukaryota > Metazoa > Chordata > Mammalia > Rodentia > Spalacidae > Eospalax > Eospalax fontanierii. The sequence continues at coordinate 39,586,880 of CM069548.1, read as the reverse complement.
CTCTCAGCTGCCAGTGGTCAATGAACCTCAGTACAAGACTAGGATACAAATGTCGGCTTGTCAAATGAGTCGTAACTTCCATGTCAATTTGCCTAAGCAACCAAAATTTTTAATGACAGAACCTGTATTTTCTATTTCCAGAAAGACATTCACATACCTCAAAATAGTCACTCTTTCCTTAGCATGATATTCTGAATTTAGAAGTCTGAAAATAAATTGCATTTTTCCTAAAACTTAGAATTCACTCCTTTAGAAAATGATTTCTAGAATGACATACATCAACATGATATAAACTTTGTTTTTATGTTATAGTCATTAAAATATACATATACACGGAGCATTGAACAAATCTGCTGGGCCATGATACACATACACATGGCCAAATGCTATTCGGTTTCATGTTATTAGATTCAACAAATACTTATTGGGTGCCTACCACTTGCCCATCACCAGTTTAGGTGATACTTGTAGTAGAATTTAGGACACACGAAACTCAAATGATCCACACCAAAAACCAAACTTTAAAAAATATACCTTAAAAATAACTGAAAGCAGAGCTAGCATCAAATAACAGAGTGCAGGATATATCAAGAAGAGAGGCTTGGGGTCATTGGAAGGGACGGATGAAATCCGTATCCACAGGCAAGAAGTGCTCCTGGGCTTCTCACGCATTAGGCAACCACCAGAACCTAACTGACAGTTTTCTTTGTCCTACAGTCTGAGATTCAGTTATCATCCTGGTTTGTTTCCTTAAAAAAGTGGAAGAAATATATCACTGATTTACAGTGATAATAAAGCTTACAGAGTTCCCCAAATATATTTTCCTATCTCTGACAGTAAATTCTACATATATATCTACAATTTCTATTAATCATTCCCATCCTGCTTTGGGGTGAAATTACTCTGTGGGGCATCCAACACTAGACAGCATTTGGATCATCAGAATGGCACCCCTGAGCACGTCAACCTCTGAGTAAATTACATAGAGCTACAACAGTTGAAGGAAAGAGGCTGTTTAAAGGTTGGCCTGCTATTATGTATCCTTTAAGGTTTACTATACTCTACAAAAGCACTTTTAGGAAATGTGTACACACACGGAAGGATACATCTTCACACCATCTTACTTCCTCTGAAGAGCGAACGAATCAAAACATGGAACAAAATGCACTTCTAACATGTGCCCTTGTGAACAAGTGCAGTGGGGCATAACTAGGGGAGCGCAGTCATGCACACATGGCAGGACTTCTTCTGGGATGTATATTATCAAGTCCAGGGGTTCCTGCTAGAGCAGAGCCATGGCTAAAGCTGCCCTAAAGAATTTCTTCGATTCTGGAAAATCAGAAATTACCCATCTTTCTAGAAGAAACTCACAAGCATCTGGATTATTAAAGAACGCAAAAACACTCCACAGGGAGTGCTCCTAGGAGGCTCTTAAGTTTCTGGCTTAATAAAACTCCCAGGAAGTGTGACCCTTGTATAGACTTGCTAGGATATCAGAAGGAACACCAGAGGCTGAGAAGAGAGCCTCATAGGTCCCCCAGGAACCAGTACTCAGCTGTACTTAAGCTGGATCACAGAAAACTAACTAAACTTCCATCCTGCTCAAATTGAGATTTGGTTTTCATTTCATTACTACACGGAAGCATCCCAAACACATCCTCTAAAACACAGAAATTGTTCTGACTGGCTAATTAGTGCATCAGTTCTCACGTTTTACTAAAGTTACTTTCTGTAAGCAAGAATTCCTTTTCTAGTGCATTATATTTTGGGTGGTTATGCTTGAACTCCCCACTTTGTATCCTGTCTTAGAAATAAAATGATCTCTGATTAGTCATACCTCTGAGCCTGTATTTTTTCTGGATAGGAACCAAACTTGCATTGGTTCTTTTTTGCCCTTCATGGACACCGGGCCTCTGTGCTCCAAATGGAACTGTGGATCTGAGTTTTCTGGAGACATGAGACACCTAAAGCCAGGGAATGAAACAGAAAGGGAAGTAGACAAAATTGTATGGAGGACTGAGACAACAGTACAGCACACCACAGTTGTATTTAAAGGCACCCAAGGTTTAGCCAGAACAATCACATCAGGAACACCAAGGGTGATGTGGAAGGACTTAAGGTGGAAACAATGACAATCTTCTCAAATAAAAAATGATTCCAACTGTAGAGGGGAGGCATGGTGGTGGTGGTGACTGTTTAAAGGTAACCTAACCATTCAGATAACCCACACACCTCTCTGTAAAGACCACGACATCGCCACTTACCTGTAGGTATATTCAGACACATTTATTTTCCCCTTTTCTCCTGTGGTTTCTGTTCTGCTTGTGAGATTGACGGTATTTCCAAAGAGACAATACCGAGGCATCCGCTGTCCTATGACGCCTGTCACCACCTCCCCAGTGTGGATCCCTATTGTTATCTGCAGAAACCAACACTTTGCTTCAGTCGTCTTGGTTGCTGGCACATGCATTTATGCTAACTCCTTGTTACAGAATAATACTCATGGTATGACATCATAAGAATTCTCTATAATGAGTACTAATATGTAATACTCTTTCAAATACCATCAAGAAAATCTGGCTCTCAAGAGAAATGATCTGTCTGAAGAACATTTAAATTGAAAATGGCAAAGATATGAACGGGACAACTTATATAAGACTTGCAGGTTTGAAATAATAAAACAGAAGCAGTAGGAAGTTGTATCTTATGCTCAGGACCTTCAATACACAGAACAATATTGCTAATTTATTTCCCATTTTTATGGAAGAATTAATACAATAATTTCTTTATTGCCAAGACATCATTTCTTGTACATATTAATGATTCCCTAAACAAGAATATGAATTTGTTATCCACCAGTCATGCTACCAATACCACAATATTTGTTTTATTTACTAACCTGAACAGATTCCCCATCTACTTGAACCTGGCCAGCGATCTCCATCATGTCCAAAGCCAGATGGCAGATGGACCGTGCATGGTGGATACACGGCTCTGGCAAGCCGCTCACTGTCATATACTTGTCACCAACGGTCTCTACCTACAGCAACATGCAAATTCAGATATTCAATGGTTTTGTTTAGTACTCTACTAAACAACATTTTCCCAGGATTACTAATGACATTCCTTTTATTTCGCTTAAAATAACAACACAGTGTGCTCTAAAAGAACGAACCTTGTAGTTATTCGGAATTTACACACTTGGCACCTGGAATTTGCAATCTTGATTAGACGCGAGTATAAGCACTGAATTTTTCCTTCTAATAAGCAATGACTTTTCAATTTGAGATCTCTTATAACTTAGTAGAATATGTCTGTGTGCACATGTATATGAAGTGTGATCGCCCACGTGTGTACATGTGTGTGTACTCACCATTGCGTGTGCATGTGTGTGTTCAGGAGACTTGTCTGTACTAGGGGTTGATGTCAGGTGTCTTCTATTGCTCTCCACTGCATTTTTCAATTTTCCTTTCTTTGTGTGTTCCTATGGCGCTGAGGGTTTAACCCGGAGCCTTGAGTATGCTTGGCAAGCACTCTGCCACTGAGCTGCGTCCTCAGTCTGCCACCTTCCTTTGAGAGAAGATCTCTTACTGAACCGAGAGTTTGTGTTTCAGCTAGACCGGCGGGAGAGCAAGCCCCAGTTCCACCGTCTCTACTCTCCCATCACCAGGGTTATAGATGCACACTTCCACTGCTTTAGCACGGGAGCTGGGAACCCAAACCTGGGGCTTGGCACTTGGGCAGCCTTCAGTAGAGTTTTGTAGTCCTACTTCCCACTTAAACAGCAATGGTTCAACAACACAGAGCTTCTGGCTTAAGTAAAGTGACCTGTCATGGCCACCAGCCATTTTTCTTTCTTTCTTTATTTGTGCATCTACAGGTATGTGAGCATGTTGCACAGGTACACGTGTCTGTATGCATGTGGAGACCTTGACTGTAATTCCTCAGATGCTACATATCATCATTATTTATTTATATTTTTGGCAGGGTCTCTCATTGACCTGGATCTGGCCAAGTAGGCTAAGCTTAGGTTTGTGTTGTAATGATGTGCTCATCTAGTGTAACTGTGTTTCAAAAGGGACTACAAAACAAATAGTCCCCGTGAAGTTACATACCCTGGATGCCTAGAGATGGCTAGCTAGGAACATTCTTGCCTTTATAAAGCAATATTCCACTGACATCATTTTTCTAACAGTACATTTGTTTTTACTTAAAACAAAGGACAGAAAATATCTTGTAAACGTTTATCTTAGAGTTGATAGTATCTAAAAGTAAACCTGCGTCCTGGGACCCTTCTCAAGTTCCATGGCTTCCTTACCATGCAAAGCATTTATGTATTTTAGTAAAATGTCTTTGGCTGAGCACAAAATGAGTGCTGTGTTTATACCAAATTCAATAAACAACCTGCAAAGATTCATTAACCTAGGTGCAAAGAAAATGCTGAACATTTCATTTCAACCAGCTCTCGTCTGTTCCATACAACATTCACTGTGGTTGCAATGAAAAGGATGTTTCCTAACAAATGGGAAATATTTAATATGATGATTCTACCCATAGACTAGCACTGCTCTCAGCCTTGGTTAGAGAAACTTTTTGTCATTAAAGTTGGGTAAAGCAGAGACTCATGGTTGGTTAATTTGCTGAGAATAAGTAAACTGTTGAGTACACAGCCCTAACTGGGACATCTACCACACGCTGTCTGAGTCTCAGTGAACATCACAGAATTCTGGGCTATGTCATATAGCCATACCACTCATGAACTCATTGAAGCTTCAAGTGCCTCAGAGGACCTGCACAAGACTGGGCTGGTCAGTTATGGATGAGAGTCGGATGCTGGGGAAAGAGAGATCATTGTCTTCAGTGGTATAGCCACTTGTGCATTGCCCGTGCACCAGTAAATATCTCCACATCCATATCCTGGGAAAACTCAGTGGGTCATGTGCCTGGAGAGATGGATCAGCAGACAAGAGCATTGGCTGCTCTTGCAGAGGACCCACAAGTGCATGCTAATAACCGTCTTTAACTCCAGTTCCAGGGGCTCCAATACCCTCTTATGACGTGTGCAGGCACTGCATGACACAGATTCACTTACATACATGCAAGCAAAACATGCATACACATAAAATAAATCAATAAAAAATTTCAACTCAGAAGGTCACAAAATGAAAACAAACAAAAAGCATAGAAGTTGGCAGGGGATTTGGGGAGAAGAGATGGGTCAGTGGAATGAAAGTGTGATAAAAGAAGAAAGGAGAGAGTGTGGATGGAATGCATTATACAAGTATGAAATGGTCAATGAGCAAATTTCTTCTATTTTCATCTTTATTTTTTGTTGTTACTTGCTATTTTTAAAGAAAGGGTTTCCCTATAAACCTAGCTGGCTTGGAACTTGATATGTAAGCCAGGCTGGCCTTGATCTCATAGAGATCTGCCTGACTCTCAAATGCTGAGATTAAAAGCATGAACCACCACGCCCAATCTTAATAAATTTCTTTTATAAGGAGACAATTATTTAAGTCAGTAGCCACCACAGGGATCGCAGGAACCTCACAGGCCAGTGCTGCAGTTACAACCTCAATACCATGATCACGGCTCCTGTGAGGGAATCTCAGGAGCCCAGGCTCTACACAGCAGCACACACCCATGAAAACTTGCCTTATAAACAAATGGGTTTTTCCGTGAGTCGGTCAGTGTATCAAATCTGGTGTAGAGGTCATTGAGAAGGTTAACGATCTTCATGGCTCCTTCTCCAGATGCGTGCTTGCTACAGAAGGCATTGAAACCCACGATGCCACTGAAGAGGATCGTCACATTGTCATATCTTTTGGCAGGCACTGGACGCTTGTGTCTCAGTTCATTGGCAACAGAAGGAGGAAGGACAGAATACAGCAATCTGTTGATGGGGATGAGGAGACAGTCACTATGAGACATACTGGGGAAGTCTTGATACTTCTGTTCCACACCTGTACAGCAACAATGCCACTGTACTAGATTCTCATGGCGCTACCCTCTAAAATCAGCATCAAACATTAGCTACAGAAAAACAAAACAAAACAAAAAAACAAACAAACAGAAAGACACACATGATTTTCTCAATCCTGAGCCAATTCAAACTTAAAATAAGTCAAATAAACAAACAGGCATTGATAACAGTAGACCAACAATAGAAAACCCACATTTCCATTTTGAGTTTTGCCTCTGGCCCCGATCTTATAATAGTGATGGTCTGAAGTAGTCCTGATGAGCACTTAAAAAACACTGCATGAGTGATCCACTAACAGAAACACATTCACCTTCCAGAATAAAAATCTCAAACTTTGCAGAGTCACAGCAAAGAGGAAGACTGCTTTCGAGTCTTACTCCCACCCAACCCCTGGAAGAAACTGATAAAGAACAAGGAGAAGTGGTCAGGGGAGCTGATAGTTCATTTCTGTAGGCAATATTAGACCGCTGTCATGGCATTGGGAGCAGTGGTTGAGCAGATAATGTGGCCAGTGTGCAGGAGGTAGAGAGATGGTAGATTTAAGTAAAGAGAAAGGACCCTGAGGCTTGTAGGCTGAAGAAGCAATAAGAAACAAGACCTTGTTATTTCTGTCTTTTAACCAAAGGGCAAATTTCAACCATGAAAATGCTCCCCCTAGGCATAGTGATAAATTCTTCACTGATAATTTTAATGTCTATACAGAAAGGACTTTCTGCTATATTAAAGTTAGAGCTTAATATTAACGAAACAGAAGAACTGCTTCATTTTAAAGAAGACTAAACCACTTATAATGAAAGCATCTTATAATATCCACATGAAATGTAACTCTAATCTACCCATCTAAAATTGATATAAAAATTATGGAAGCACAAAATCCTGAAACAGTGTGAAGAGTTTCTGAAAGTCAAACCAATCTTGGGAAAACCAAAACCAAGACATGATCAAGTTATGAAACCTTATCATCAATGACGTCAAGGTCTGGCTACAGTTCTACAACTCCGAAGACTGGAACCCTCGACTAGTGAGAGTTACTCAAACTGACACTTTAGGAAGAAAGTGAGTATTTTTGGTACAGAAGAGAGAATATCTTAATATTTTCATATCTCAAAATATACATGCTTTGTAGTATTAGATATCTATTTACTACTGCTATAGTTTGGACCTGAGACTTCTCCCAAAGGCCCATGTGTTGAAGCCTTAGTCCTGATCCTGTGATTCTAGTGCAAGTGGTGAAACTGTTAAGGAGCAAGGCATAGAGGGAGGAAGTCAGATCATTGGTGCACACTCTTGAATTGCATACTGAGACACAGACGTCATCCCTCTCTTTAGCTTCCCAGCCACCATGCCATGAACAGCATCCTCTGACAGATATTCACATAGTGATATTCTATGCCAATGCAGCCTCAAGTAACAGGGTCAAGTGAGCATTCACTAAAACCTCTGAAACCATGAACCAAAACAAACTTTCCTCCTTTTGAGCTTGTTATCTCAGCTATTTTTTACAGTAACAGAAAGCTGAGTAACAGCTACAAATGTGGGTGTCAGCAAACTTGCAATGCAAGAGACCACACCTAGGCTGTTTTCTGATATTTCAGCTAATGCTAGATATGGAGTAACTACAATTTTCTGACCCATACCACAGTAAATATCAATCTTCAGTGCTATCATTCAAACTCCATTAAAAGGTGTAATTCTTCATGGATAAAGGTATGCCATGTACCGATAAAGCATATACTCTGAGTTGTTTTCAGGCACTGAAGTTTTCAAATTGTATGGTCAGATTAAACTAGGTGCCCCTAGGACCACGGGAGAAGTAAAGTGGTCTCAACGGAAGTAAACACAGCTTTCAGACTCAGATACAAAGACCAAGACATGTCAATGGAAAAGCTATGGATAAAGACAGGAATTTAAACTGGAATTCTCTATTTTCATTTGTGGTATTAATAGTGTTAACTGATAATGTGTTTAGTTGTGTACACAGCATCTACCCACATACATCTACACAACCATCAATGCTAAGGAAGGAAGAGCAGGGTTTGATGCAGCTGTCAATCTTCTGGTGTTCAAATGTACTGAAATAAGTCTGATGGGAAGGAAGACAGTTTGCTTTAGCTCTTCAACACTGTAGAATATAATTTTATGAACACATAAGAGCATAGGCAAAATACCTTATGAACATCAGGAAACTTCTGCTTTTAATAACTGAGTAGAGGCAGGGCAGATAGCGTTCAGAGATGCAAGTGCTTCCACACTTTTCTAGTGTGAACATGAACTGTGACTACAGGTGAGCGGTAATGCATTATGACTAAAGATCAGCCTTTCTTTCACCCACTCTTACGTGTCTGTCTTCTTCTTTTCATCCTCTAGGGCTCGCAGCGTGAGCTGTAACCTGTCAGTGAGGATTTCCAGCTCTTGTGTCAGTTTGTACTCCTCCCTGAATTGTTCTCCCAAAAGAACGAGGTCACGAGTGGCATCATGGAGAGGGATGTCACTCAGGTATAGGCCTCTCCGTGTCAGGTCGTCCAGGTTCATCACGCTGTCACACAGAACAATGAGAAAACTCAGTGTCACCTGTCCCCACGGCAGGACCAGCTCTGCCAACCAGCAAGGGTCACAGTGCTGTCTTCTTCCGCTCACCTCCTCTTCCGAGGACAGGCTGAGCAGAAACATGGGAGACCTGAACGAAGAAGACTTTCCTCGCCTATGTACTTGAAAACCTGCCAGCCAGCCATGAAAATGAAGTACATTTTTGTGACGCTTTGCTTTTTGGAACCACTTTGCCTGTACTGAAAATAATGCAGTTTCTGCCCTATAGAATCTACTCAAGTTTTTAAGTGCAAGGCTGTGTTTTAATGTTATTTTATCTTCAAACAGGAAGAAAAAAATCCATTTTCATGCATGCATCAGGAAAAATGAAGCTTCCTTTGAGAAGCCAGCTCATTTTCGTCTTACAGTGCTAAGAATCTCGTAACTGATTGCTTTCCTCATTGGAAACAATACATTTCCAACATTTATCAACCTTGTTTAACATGTATTTTTATGTACTTAAATACTTTTTGTCTTATGATTTTTTTTCTTCTGGTTCTCATTTCTTCTAGTATAATTTTTTGATTCACTTTTCTCATTTTAAAAACTCTTGTCTGACCTTGATGAATTCTTTGTAACTTGAATCATTTTTCTTTTTGTAGCAATGTTATAATGATGACTGAATCAGTGAATTTCTGGTAAAGGAAAAACTCAATTTAAAAACCATCACTCAGTTAAAATAGCTTCAGGTTATGTTATTCGTTTGAATTCTTAAAGTACAAAGTAATAACTTCTAGTTATTCAGGATAATAATTTCTTAATAGTGACAAATTTGGGCTCTGACTTATCTAAGGAATTTTGAGTTAAGAAAAATAATTCCCATGAATTTATTCTCAACAGAAATGTCTCTCAAAGCAAAGTCAGCATGCCAATATATAAAAATAAAAAGGCAAGGATCGGGGGCTGGAAAGATGACTGAGCAGTTAAGAACACTGTCTGTTCTTGCAGAGGTCCCAGGTTCAGTTCCAGCACTTACATGGCAGCCAACAACTGTCCTAACTCCAGTTCCAAGGGATCAGACACCCTCCGCTGACCTCCGTGAGCATAGCATGATAGGGATGCACTTACATACATGCAGGCAAAGCACTCATACACAGAAAACAAAAATAATAAACAAAATATTGTTTTAACTCAAGAATATTACTGACAAAGCAGAAAGTCATTTTTAAAATGAGTGTGTATTTTAAGGCCCTTTTACAAAAATATCCCCATTTGGAAAGATAACAGATCATTTGCCACAAGATATACACCATCAAGGAATGAGAAGTGACAAAAACACATAAACTAACTGAAATAAAAACCCCAATGCCACATGTGAGACACTTTCCTGTGAGCTGTTGTTCTAGGAGGTCCCTGAGGTCCCCAAACAGTACAGTCTCCTGCCATTCCCCTAGTGTGCCCACTACCACTAGTTGGTAAGATCCTGTTGCTGAAGACATCACAACTTTGGTTGCAAGGTGTAGAAAAATCAAGCTGAATTGAGCTGGAAGCTTCCTCCCTGCTGACTAGCTTTTGAGGATTCTGGGAAGAAAATACATCAGTGCTTTTACCCAGCTGTGAATCCTATGATATACAATATGGACCTCCCAGGCAGGATGAGCCCACTGGTGCAATAGTGGAATGGCTGTTAGAGGAATAACCAACCCCTTTCTGGTTGGATTTGAGGCCTGCTCCAGAAGGAGAAATTCATACCTGGTACTGTAAACTCAACCAAAAACCCATGGCTGAGGAGGTCCTAGGCCTTAGGGGGGAACTCAGTCTACTGATGCTTAATCTAGTGCTTAACTAAGTTATCCTGGTACCACAGACAAAAGCCGATACCAGCTTTAATCAGAAAAGCTTAATTAGAAAAGCTTCTCTTTATAATGAAAAATGGTGAGACGCATGGCTGCTCAAGGTGTTCAGAATAAAACAAGGCTGAGTGCTCAGCCCTAAAAAGAACATTTATATATTTACGTCCTCTAAGGCTCAGGGAACATCCTGAAAGAAGGGCAGAAAGAATGAAAGAACTGAAAGACAGGGAGAAGGTTCATGAAATGCCGTCAAGTGCACAGCCAATGCATTTATGACCTCCTGCCTGTGGTGGACCTACACAGGGCTGAGCTTGTCAGCAGTCAATCATGGACTGGGGAGAAATCTATGGGCTCCTACCCTGCCCAGCTGAACTATGTGCAACTGATGGATCCTGGGGTAGGGACAATCATTTGCTTCCATTGTGAACCCACTGAGGAGCATATCAGGCTGTAGTGGATAAAACCCAGGGTCAGAAGGATGATCCTCTTTAAACTCCGTGCACTCAAACAAAACAAAACAAACAATGAGCACTGAAGTCAGGAATGTGGGAAGAGGACGTGTACGGAGGAAGGAGAGGTAATAGAGGGGGCTTCTAGTCAAGAGGGGCTATAGTACTCAGAACATGTTTATACATGTATGAAATTGCCCAAGAACAAACTTAAAAGTTAATCAATGAAATGAATAGTGAAAATAATTCAGACTGAGTCAGAAAACTTAATGACACTATAAGAATGTTATTCCTCCAAAAATTCCTTATGGGGCCCCTTATAGGTCAGTCAGTAGAGTGCTTGCCTGGCAAGCATGAAGTCTTGGGTTCAGTCCTCGGCACCACATAACTGGGTGTGGTGGCCCACACCTGTTAATGCCAGTGTGCAGGAGGTAGAGGCAGGAGGAACAGATGGTTATCATGCTTGACCACAATCCAGTTCCAGACCAGTCCAGGCAACAGGACACCCTGTCTCCAAAATTTTTCCTTTTTATATTTTACTTAATTTTAAATAATCATTCTAGAATTATTTTACAAATAAAACTTCTGTTTGATATTATGTTTTAAGGTAAATCTTTCTACATGTTTGAACAGAGCATATAACAATTGGTGAATGTGTCATTACAGGACCAATTTCTATATATGGAAATGAACAAACATCCTGCAAACCCTCTGCTTCTTTGTTCTCGCTAGCTTCAGCTGTCAGCTTGACATAGACCAGACGTATCTGAGCCAGTCTCAATTAAGGGATTGCTCACATTACATTGGCCTGCATGCATGTTTGTGGGGCATTTTCTTGACTGATAACTGTAGAAATGTTCAGCCCACTGTGGGTGGTACCATCCACTGGCTGGTAGGGCTGGGCTGTATAAGAAAGGCAGCTGAAAGGGAGAGAAGGGAGCCCATACGCAGCGCTTCTCCGTTGTTTCCACCTCAGTTCTTCCCCTAATTTTCCTTAATGATAAGGCTGTGACCTGGAAATGTAAGATGAAATAAATCCTTTCTTCCAGAGCTAAGTTGATTTTGGTCAGTGTTTTATCACAGCAATAGAAAGCAAACTTGAACCTTCTCTTTCTAAAGAAATCTTTCTGTCCTTGAACAAAACTCTTCCTAAAGTGAGCCTGTCATTCTACTGAAGTCCAACAAGGATGAGGAGTCATGGGGCTCCTGGATGTGTTAGCTTTAAGGATGCCTATATCCCATTAGCTTTCTCGATTATTTGTATAATGAATAATTCTCAGAAAATAAATCATAATTACTATTATACCATCATTTATACAAATTATCATCTAGTAGTAAGCCCCACACATCTTTTACTATTGCTTAAGCAAATATATATGTGCATACATTTGCATATTCTGAATCCCTCTGTAGCTATTAGTAAAATGCTAAAACTAGAAACATCAACTCATTGTTTGTCCCCTCTAATGTTAATTATAACATATTTAACATACATTTCACTTTCACAATCTAGTTGGAAGAATGTAACCAAATTAATTCATTAAATAGTTTAATATAAAGTAGTTCCAATCCAAAAATCATGCATCTTTTTTATAACTTGTTTTTCTTGTTTTAAGACAGGTTCTTACTATGCAGTCCTGGCTGGTATGGAATTTGCTTTGTACTTCTGGCCTCCAACTCAGAGATTCACTTGCCTCTGCTGTGATTAAAGACGTGGGCTACCATGCCCAACTTCTTTTTACAATCTTTTCTAACAAACTATAGAAGAGTTCATTATTTATATCATCATATCACATGCTTTACAAAATTGCTTTCCTACATGATACTTCTTTTGAAAGTATAAAATAATAGAATTAGTTAATTTCAGACAACTAATTCTGATCTAACAGTGTAAGTGTCCCACAGATAGATTATGATATAGTATAGAGTATGACATCTGAATGTATTAGCAATGTCCAATGAGATAGTTCTTATTATAAATAAGTAAATAGCAAGCATTGGAAAACTAATTATACTTCAGCAAATGTAAGTTTGATGGACTAAAATATTATTGGATGAAAAAAGGCTGGAATTTACTCATGCATTCTATGTGCAGGTATTGAAATATCATACCAGGATCTATTAATATGTACCATCAACAGATAGCAATCAAAATTTTTCAAAAAGCAAGTGTTATTGAACTAATGTTTATCATATATGAACTGCAATTAGCCTAAAAATTATGACCTTGGTGAACAGAGAAAAAGGATGCTGTCTGCTTCAGGTAAGTAGATCATTTGGCCCTTGAGACGTAAGCAGCTGATCTCAGTCCCAGTCAGTTCATCTTCACATTCCAGCTTCTCTACATCCAGCAATCCTTCCTTCAACAGCAAAGAGGAAGCAGTTAGCTCTTGCCTTTCTCCTGCCTGAGGAATAGCACCAAAGAGCACACAGCCTCCGTTCCCACCAACGCTAAGGGGAAGGAAGTGCCTCTACCAGAATTGAAGAGGGCAATCTCACCAGGAAGAAGCCCAACACCTGCCCTTCAGTACTCTGAAAAGCCACAGGATGGCCTCCTGCCAGAGGCAGCAGCTGTTCTGTGTTCATTCATCTGTTGTAAGCTTCTGTAAATGTTTTGCCCCCTGATTTTCCAATATGGCTTTAACATATATTACTGAGTTTTACCAAAACTAAGCCAAGCTAAGCCTATATCCACAGGCAGCTGCAAGCAGTCAGTGCCAAACATACAAAATACCTGTAACTGTGGCTTTTGGGAGAGGTGTGGGAATGATGAGAGACTTGTACTCTAGGAAAACTGTATTTGCTGTAACTGTCCCAGGAGCACAAACCATGGGATGTGGAAACCACCAAAATTATCAACTGTAGGAGTTTTTAATCCTTTTATTTTCCTACAAAAATGTGACCAAGAACAATAAACAATTTTCAGAAGAATAAATCAGTGGCATTGGTGAAGTGGTAAAGGAACCTTTGTTCTTTTGATTTCTTTAAATAAAAAGGCTTTGTAACTTCCAGAGAGTAGATGTTGGCTTTATTACATGACACTGAGATGTTCCCAGCAAGACACTTTTCTGAAACTTGTTTTCATTGACTCTGATCAGCTGGCAAAGTTTCATATTCCTTAGATCAAGCCAAGGATCAGCATTGCCTTTTAAATACTCGTCTCTTTGAGAGTTGGCTTTATTTTCCTATGATATCTCCATATCATAGAGTATTAGTAGATAATCTTCCTGCCTTGTTACTACTAATTGGTAACACACCTTCCCGGCATGCAATGAAATGAGAGATCTTAGTTACCTTGCTTCTCAATACAAAGACTGTGTTGATGTGAGAAAGGATTCCATGGAAACTGATGTCAATATGAGGGCGAACCAGAGAGAATACAGACAGAAGGCTGCAATTCCCAGGCTGAAGCTAAAATGTAGATAAAGAGCAAAGAGCACTTAGCTACTTGAAATTAACTTTATGACTTGATAGTAATCTCGGAATTAAGCTAGCTCAATTACACTTATAAATGGAAACATCATAATTGTCGTGTATGAAGCTTACTCTGACTATGGACATAAATTTTGCTATGTGCAACTCAGTGATTAAGTCAACATCAGATAGTTGCATGAACATGAAACCTAACATGGATTTAAGTCACTAGCATTCAAATATAAGCTGATACAAATAAAATACTCATTTCAGAAGAAAAAAATGAATTTTATCCTCTTAACTGCAGCATGATGTGTTAGATGCCTGTGACTTCAAATGAAATTATGTATCAAAACACATGCAAACACTTCTTAAAGTTCATAAAAAGATGGTAACATTAACAGAAGTAAGTAACATATGCCAGTTACTTATGATGGACCAGGCACTGGACTAAAAGGTTTTCAGGTGCCCTGGTTCCTTGTAACGGAACAGAAGGAAACAAGCAGTCAGTAGAGAACACTCTTCTGCTTCCAGAGCTACAGCTTTACACCATGTGGACTGTCCCAAATTACCAGCTAAAATTAATCCTAGACAAGTGTCATGAACAATTCCAAACATAGTTGATCAAAGAAAGAGGATGTAAACAGGAAGGCGTTCTCAGGAACACAAAACTTGACTCCCAGCTCTCTGTGGTTCTCTGAGGCTTCTTCACTCAACCCATGATAACCTTGATCTCTTTCATCTTCTTGAGTGTTTTTAAATTTCCTTCTTTCCTCTGTTAACAGTTGATTTCGAAAACCATTTTTAGAAGGTAGATAAACACTGAATATTTACTCAATAAATGAAAACGTAAGTGGAAGCTGACTGCAGTTAGCAAGTTCTCCCACTTTCTCAGAAAACAAGCCTATCCTCATGTCATTTTCTCCTGTCTCTGTAGGTGATTTACAAAGAAACAAGCAGATCCTAAGGAAATTTCCAGAATATTCTAACATATTTTGATTTAAAACTTGTGGGATACTTCCTGTTACATTGCCCAACAGTAAACAAATGAATAGCACCTGTATGCAGGGGTCCAGCAGACAGACAGGCTGCTGAGCGTTTTACCTGGGGGAGCACTCTATAGATGGCATTGCCACACTGAGTGACCACAAGGTCCCGATCAAATATTATGTGGAAAGGAAAAGCTTTGCAGAAGGTGTATGGGCTGATACGTGATTCCTGGGTACCATTTTCTTCAAATCTGTCAAGATCTTCATAAAAATCCTCTTCTCTTGACTCTTTTTCTTCAATTAAAAATTGAGTATGATCACACTCTTCGTTTCTTTGCTGAATAACCTGGATGCCAAAAGGAGAAAGTGTTGTTTCATTAAAATAGATAAATGGAACAGACTTTATGAGCATTTTGTTTAAATATTTTATGTTCTTATTTTTATTTGTGTGTATGGGTACATTGCCTACCTGTGTACGTAAGTGCATCCACATAGCACAATGCTCTCAGAGGTCAAAAGAGGTCACTGGGACTGGAGTTACAGGTGGTTGTTAGCCACCACAGAGGTGCTGGGAATCGAAACCAGGTCCTTGCCAAGAACCATCTTTCCAGCCCCTTGTATAGGATAGTCATTAGAAACATTAAAATACATGCAAACGCTACGCATGTGGAAAACAGAGAAGTATTCCTTGATGTTGGTTTATGAAATGTGAAGGCAAGTGTGATCGATTTTTGAGATACAGTCTTAGGTACTTTGGGCAGCCCTCCAGATGGCTATGCAGTTGAGGATGACCTTGCACTTCTGATCCTCCAGCCTCCACTTCCCAGGTGCTGGGATCCTGAACATGATGAAGTGCTGGGGATTTAGCTCAGGGCTTTGCACTTCCTAGGCAGGCATTCTACCAACTAAGCTCTGGTCCATAACACATAATTATCAATTACCAGTCTGGGATCAATTCCCCACTGACACACCTATGGCCTTTGGGGTAGACGATCCTTAGCCTGGCACTCAGAAGGCAGAGGCAGGTAGAGCTCTGTGAAGCCGACCTGGTCGACATAGTCAGTACCCAGGCAACAGGGTCTATACAGTAAGACCCTGTCTTGACTTTTTTTTTTGGATTTGATTCTACTTTATTCATTGGCAAAATTCCAAATTCAAAAAATCACAGTAAAAAAGTAGCCATAATTATGAGCAAGACATATTTTTTTGGTCTTTTTGAGACAGGGTTTCCCTCTACCCCAGCTGGTCTAGAACTTGTTATATAGAACAGGCTGGGCTTGAAATCATAAAGGTCCTCCTGCCTCTGCCACCTGAGTGCTGGAATCAAAGATGTGAGTGAAAGCCATAATTTTAAGAAATATCTACACTTCTAAAATAGTATTCACAGACTAATACAGTGCTAAAACATTAAGAAACAGAAAGCAGTGTTTCTTTTTACCCATGGAAAAAGTCTGTGTCTTTTATAGTTAGTTCCAAATGAGGAAAGGCTGAAGCAAGACTTCTTAGGTTACAGCTCAGTGAAGACAACCTTTCACTCATTTGTCTCCTTGCAACAGTTGCTATGGGGATCATTGAAAATACTCCCAATGTCTCTTGCATTATAAAACACCACCATCAGTGGCCATTACCTTCATGTCTATCTCAGTGCCGTGTATCTGTTGGGCGACAGTCTTGATAATGCCAATGACGATGTCCTGCAGCCCTTCCCTCTCAGAGTAGTAGTGCAGAATGAGCCCTTTGCCCTTGTCTGCATCGGTGCACCTGAAGGAAGGGGCACGCATCCCCGGGTAGATGGTAGCAAGGTGGTCGTGCAGGGCATCGAGGTTCTGCAGTGCAGAGGAAAGAAGAGAAGGATGACTAGACTCCTATGAGGACAGCAGGTTCAGCAACTTCATGGGTGGGAACAGGGTTCAAATCTGAGTTTACTGGAAAGGTCAGTAGAGTAAGCATTTACACAGCAGATCCTTCATGGCATCCCTGAGATATCTGTATAGTAACTTCCAGAAAGGGATTGAAAATGAACTTGTATAATTGAGAAGAACCTATGTGCTTATGAACAATATATTTATTAAAGGGATAAATAAGTCGTATTGATCAGAAAAAAAGAGCATCTTTAAGGAGGAAAGCAGGCTTTTAGGGTTATGTGTCTTGTAATAAACAATAGAGAATGCTCAGACCACACACACCCCTTCTTTTTACAGTACAGTCCTCAATTTAAAAAGAAAACATCAAAATGTCATTTAAAAAGGAAAGATATGCTTTATAAATCATGCTATATAAATCAAAGCAATATAATTCCTTCTTGTTCATTAATAACTCGCAATCAAGGTAAAAAATCATGGCAAAGTAGCAAACAAATTATGCTCTGAGCTGAAAGTAAAGACTAGTAAACTCTGTATTTTTGCAGAGTTGCCATTAATTTACAACATGACAAACTTTCTTAACAACATTCCCTAAGGTACAAAACTGAATTATTCAAAGACTGACACAGTAAGCTTGCAAACTACACTTCAGGCCAACATGAGAGCATGTGTTTGACAGCATGCCTCCTGCAGGCATGGGGAGCTACACAGAACACACATAGACATGGGACGGGACCGTGAAGGCTGACATGAATCCAGATACACGTTTCAATCAATTCCTCAAGTGGATAAATCCCATTTTATTCTGCACTGCCTCAGTCTACACTGTTTTCTTCCCTCTCATTACACCTGAGAAAATCAAGTTAGGCTAGTTCTTAACAAAGACACAGATTCCTCCTGATTGCCTCAAGAGGCCGCTGTTGACGTGTAAAAGTAGCTAGGTCCAGGCACAAGGTAAGTTTCTGACCCTCACATTTCTTTATACCAACTGAATGGTATAAGGAGTGTGCCTGTGACAAGTTCTTTTCCTGGAAACCTGTCTCTGTGAAGGAAGATTTGATTGCAGTCTTCAGGACCCTCAAGAACTCTTGAAGTTCTTTTGAGGTGGAAAAAAAATCTTGAGAGGGGAAAAAAAAATCTCTTGAGAATAAAATATATTGTCAAGTTTTCTTTTTCTCTCCATTTTCCACAAAGTCACAACTGAGTTTTTGACTGCAGTATGGACATTCTTCACACAGCCCAGCTCAAGTAATAGTTGTACGAATTAAAATGAAAGAAAGCCATCTCAAATAGGTATTTTAATACTTTTTCATTTCTTTTAAAACAGAGTATTTAAGCTGTTCCTGGTCCGTGCTATAGTCCACTCACTTACCCATCTGTTTTCATCTGTGTCATGATACAGCATCAACAAGTCTCTACATGCAGTCAAGCCAACCACCAAGCAGGGTCAAAAGGCACCATTTCTGCCTGATATTAAGGCAAGTCTGATACTGCACATGATCATCCAAACCCTGTACTAGATGAGCCACTAAAACAGACCCTGGATAAGGCTGTAGCCATTTGGATTTGTGTACAGCTATGGATAGTATTAAGGATTTAATATTGTAATAAAATACTCTCAACTGTATTCTTTATTTTTTATTTTCAACTATGTGTATGTGTGTGCACATGAGTGCAGGTGCCTTTGGAGGTCAGAGTTGGATCCTGGATGCTCGGGAGTTGGAGTTACTTGCGGTTGATGTGAGGTGTTCAATGTGGGTGCTGGGAACCTGACTTGGGTCCTCTGTAAGAGCAGTAGGTACTCTATGTAAATTGCTGAGCCATCTCTCCAGCCCCTCAAATGTATTTTAAGGTCAAATGGAATACTGAAAATGCTAGTGACTGTGCTCATGATTTAAGCCTTTCTTCGGTAATAACTCTCCAGAGATTTGCTGTTTTATTGAATTTACTATTAATTAAATGCACAAGTAAAGTGCTTTGTTGGAGCATGAAAAATTTAACAGCACTTACTGTGATATTGGTTTTCTTTAGATAGCATCTAGCATGAAATATACTCTTGGGGTCTTTTAGTTACAGTTTTCCTTACTCAGTTTTATTTTATCAAAATTCAGGTGATTGCCAAAGCCAGTCTCTTTCAAGAAATGGGATTATGATTCAAAATTAAGTTTTATTCAATTCATTAATGTTTTAATAAATATGCACTCTTCGTATTTGTACTACAGTTGTTGGAGGAAACTCAGAAAATAAAACCACAAAAGATGCCAAGAGAAAGCCTTTTCAATATTTGATAGCACTGTCTAAATGCAGCAGACTATTGGTGCACACAATTGTGGGGAATGTAAACTACATCACAAACCTGGTATGGTTTTATTTCTAAAAATACCTATGGAGGCATATATAGAAGGGAAATTGTCACATGGCCAGTCACCAAGAAATATGCAGATGTGTAGGAAAGCCAAAGAGGCCTGGGAACCTGTAAACACACACACTTCAACATAAGCAATTTCCAGGAAACAATGAACAACCCTCAAGTACATTTGGGCTGCTTCTCCTCAGCTTCAGTGAAAAGTGGTATTTTTGTTGAAGTCCTAAAATTCAGTCTGAGGTTTCTATTTCATTTCTATGTGCTCAGATATCACTTGTTCTCTCTCTCTCTCTCTCTCTCTCTCTCTCTCCTACAAGCAGAATGAATATACTTTTTTCAATGCGGAAATTCTACAACTGTAAATCCAGTTCTCTTATCTCCTCCTGGCGTTTATGACCTAGAAGAAAAAAGAGTCCTGACATCCTGGGACACCAGGCAGTTGCAGATATAGCACATTGTACAGATGTAGAGATTTAAGAAACAAGTTATTGTTCCTTTGAGAAATACTTTAAGGCTCCATATTTCTAAAGATCATGAAATCTCACAGTAATGCAAATTTTATTTTTGTGATATAATATGCCTTGCAATAATGACTTCATACATAACAGAGCTGAGCTAAAAAGAAATCCATGACCTTGTTTCTTTACTCCCTGTACCAGCTAATAATAAAAAAAAGAATTGTACATGAGCCAAAGAAATGGAAAGATGAGGTCCTGCATGGAATGGTTTAAGGAAAAGAGATTTCAGTCCCCAGAATCCTTAATCCTTATCCTAGTGGAAAGGAAAGAGGAAGTTTTTGTATTGAGGATTCAGGATTCACTGAGGTTTAGAAATCTGCCTTAAAGATGTCATTGAAAACTCTTTCTCTGAGCCTCTCCCTCTCCCTCCTCCCCTTCCTCTCCCTCCATTTCTCCTTCTTCCTCACTTTCTCCCTTTTCTCTCTCTCTCCTTTTCTCCCTCTTTCCCCCACTTTTCTGTCTCATGCCTGCATTTTCTTTCATTTTTATTATTCGCACCTCTCAACAGCAGGATAAGCCCCAACAGTGAATTATATAACTGGAAATACACCGTGTTAGTTTGGATAAGAAAAAGATCAAATTTGGAAGTGGAAACCTAAAACAGCATGATGGTAACAAAATTGTCAATCCATCCTAGTTAGGTGGGAATACCAAGCAGGCATCTCTTGACACCTTTCTGTGTCCTTCTGAATCTGCTTCTCAAAAAACAATCAGCCTTCCAAATGAACACATATACAAAGTTTATTAAAGAAAAACTGGAAGGGTCTAGATATTGGCTCAGTGGAGAAGAGCACTTGTTGCTCCTGAAAAGAACTGGGGTTCAAGTCCCAGTTGGCTTACAACAATGCATAACTTCTGTTCCACGAAATCCTACACCTTCTTCTGGCCTGTGCAGATACCAGGCTGGCACGTGGTGTACAGCCATACATGCAGACACACACACACACACACACACACACACACTAGAAATAAATGATTCTTTAAGAATTTTTAAAAGTGAACAGATCGATTTGAAAAGAAATATTACCATGTCCATTAAAATTAAACAGAAATAGCCATAACACAAAGTATTTATCATACCATGCTCCCAACAGAAATACTTGCATTAAAAGTAAAATGAAAACAACCAGATATACCTAGGCAATATATTTCACATGTTCCTGTGCTTTAAAACTCATGTTCAAAACAGATCTCTTGGGAGATGGTCATTACAGCTCATGCTCTCAATGCCAGCACTCAGGAAGCATAGGCGGGTGGTTAAAAACACTGGCTGCAATTGCAAAGCATCTGGGTTCAATTTCCAGAACCTACACAGCACCTAGCAAACCTTCCTAACTCTAGTTCCAAGGGATCTGATGCCCTCTTCTGGCCTCCATGGGCATTTCATGACACAGGTACACTTACATACATGTAGGCAAAACACTCCCACACATAAAATAAAAATAAAATGTAAAGAAAAAGATCCCTCCCCTATAATATATTTTGTGAAACTGAGAAAATACAAACCAGTTATTCAAAGTCTTTCAATTTTAAGATATTTATCTACCTTCTGAAGTGTTTTTGTTTGTTTTAAATAGAAGTAAGTTAATTTTTTAGACTGCAGGTTAGAGAAATTAGAGTTTTAGATACTAAGTAGCTTCTCTTGAAATTCAAAAGTTAAAAATAAAGCAAATAGTGCATTCTTTTCTAAGAAATATAAATAATTTAGGGAAGTATTAGAATTTTACAGCTGTTCAGGAATTCAGGAAAATCTTAGTATTTCCCAAAATAGCCCCTTATACAAACATTGGAGACTTAGATTGGTCTTCAATGCCAGGTGGCTGCTGGTGGGCTGGCGGAAGCCCAGGACTGTATTCAACAAGCCAAAGCTGGGGCCAAGCAGAACCCAAGAAAGGCCCCCTGCAGGCTGAATGGAGCACTGGTAGAGGAACTGGGAGAGTTGTAAATGGAGTCAGTGAATAAAATAGCCACAAACCCAGCTATGCTAGACAGGGTCCAGGGACTCTCCAGTCAGCAATGAAAGAACGGGGTCCTTACGGATATTTAAATAACCTCATAATACAAATTCATTTGACCTCTAAATGTATTTTTGTATTTTTCTTGTTTATGTCTCAAGTCAACCTGCCTGTTTTGATGCTGATTTTGTGTGTAAAATTGAAGGGGCAGGAAAGAATTTACAAGCTGTGGAGAAATACCCTTGGGAATGAGTTCATACAACTGTAGCCATCATGGAACATGCTATCGTATTTGGCAACCGGAATCTATGTTCCTAATTAATGGTCACTCATGTTTGGCTTAGAGTAAACACCCTCATAATCCCTTTGAAATGAGAGCTGGATTTTGTCTCAAAAATCTCTAATAAGTTACAAAGGGTCACTTCAAAGGATGGTCCTTAATGAAATCACTCTTCAGTGAGTTACAGGGAAATGTGCTCATCACTCTGTTTTTTCCTTGCAGTGAATATTTATTTGTTGTTTTTTTGGAGACTTTTTATTGATTTTTCGTCTATTTCATATAGAACATTTCAAACAATCTTAATATTCATTTCTTAAAGCTATTGATTCATCCCCAGATACACAGATTGCATCTACTGAAATACTGTATGTGATTTCTGGTCTACTGAGGTGACATCCTAGTGGAACCAATAGGAAATGATGGAACAGTTCAAGGACTGTGGGCCAGGACAGTGTGCTTTGAAAACTTGAGAAAATCCACTTACTCTGTTGTAAGTGGGGCAGTTTAGAGAGAGGCATGGAGTCTTCCTGAAGGACGGACTAGCCTTACTGGTATGACTAAGAGAGAGTGAACCATGACCCAGACAGGGGGAAAAGCTCAGAGTACAGGGAGAACAGAGGAAACACAAGAGACTAGAGAAATAAACTTTGGGGTTGGGAAAATGGCTTAGCTGTGAAGAACACTGACTACTCTTGTAGAAGTCCAGGGGTCAGTTCCCAGCACCCACATGGAAGCCAACACCCATCCATAACTCCACTTCCAGAGTATCTGATGCCCTCTTCTGGCCTCTGAGGGTGCTGCATGACACAGGTGCACTTAACATACACACAGGCAAAATACTCATACACATAAAATAAAAATAATAAACAAAATATTTCTTTTAAAAAAGAAATGAAGTTTGGCAGTACTGAGGGGAAGGAAGATGGATAGAGAGGGAAGAAAAATAGTTTGCAATGTCTGAAAACATAAACGTTAGATACTTCCAGTGATCAATGGAGAATCACTCAAAGGCTTAAAGAAGAAAACGATATGAAGAGATATATGTCCATTTTAGACAAAGCACTAGCGATGAAGAAGAGAGAAGAGTCTGAGATGTCAGGAAAACTATCCAGTTCTAAATAATGATAGGCTGTCCCTAGAAAGTTTTAGCAAAATGTAGAGAAGTCACTGAGTTCTCGAAATTCAGCATTTAGGAAAGAATGAAAAGATTTGATTGTTAAAATTAGGGAATGAAAAAGAAATAGAAAGCTCAGTTCATTGCACATTTTATCCAATCTGAGCCCCCACCCCCCCAAGCTTCAAGAAGAGAGTCCATCCTTGGTGCTGTGGACTGGTAAGTGCCTGTGACTAGGGAGGCCATAAACCCTTCAAGTGAACCTACTGCTTCTGGTTTTGCTAAATGGGCACGCTGACAAACTGCTTCCTATTTATGTGTATCTATAGCTGTAGACTAGTGCTACCTTTAGACTTAGTCAGAGAAGCTTCTTTTTGCAGTGAACTGGTCACGTAGCTGGTCAAGATGCTAAGCACTGAGTGCTCAACCCCTAATGGGGCATTTATATCATCCCCTCCGTGGCTCAGGGAACTTCTCTAGAGAGGGTGAAAAGGATGTAAGAGCTAGGATAGGGAGAAGGGCCATGAAGCACTGCCTTCTAGGCCTCACACAACCAGTAAGTACACTCGTGTGCTCACAGCAGCTGTGGTTACCTCCACGGGAGGAGGAGTCACTGTGCTCAATGGTGTAGCCTCTGGCTCCACATCCATGCCCTGGGCAGCTCTGGTGAAGCTCAGTGAGTCACAAAACAAAGCCAAATGAAATACAGAATGCAGTGGGAAGGGGAGGGGGAGGTAGAACAAGAGAGTGGGGTGGGTCGGACCGGAAGGTACTACATAGGTACAGACATGAAACTGTCAAAAAATAAAGACTGGCTTATTCTTCTTGATAAGTCTAACAGAGGGTCAAGTTGAGTAAGAAACAAGAAATCAGTCAAACCATGTGAATATGCGTTTGGTCATGTAGATATGGCCACTGAGAGTAGCAATGAAAGGAAGAAGAGCTAGAAGTTAAAAGTCCGCTGAAGAGGCAAGCTGGAGACCTAGCTCAACAGTTAAGAGTAGAGTTCAAGGGCTGGAGAGATGGCTCAGCAGTTGAGAGTCCTCTTGCATAGGACCCCAGTTCAGTTCCCCACACTTACGTGGGGGCTAGCAACCATTCATAGCTCCATTCCCAGGGGATTTGACACCTTCTTCTTACTTTCTGCAGGAATTGCACTTCATGAGTGTGCTTACACATATGCAGGCGATACACTCACACACATAAAATAAAAATAATAAATAAAATAGCTTTAAGAAAGATCAGAATTCAGGTCCAAGCAGCCACATTGGATAGCTCATAAAATGCTTGTAACTCCAGCTCCAAAGGATATCACACCCTCTTCTGGCCTCTGTGCACACACACATACACACACACACACACACACACACACACACACATAAATCACACACTAAAAAAAAAAAAACCCAAAAACTACCTTCACTGGTAAAGCAACAGTGCTCACCAAAAAGTTAATTTAAAAATGGACTGTGTATTCAAAAATCTAAAATCCCCCAAATACTTTTAAGAATCAAACTGCAATCCATTTGAAATAATTTAAGCTCGCCAGGTCCACTTTAGTGAAGGTCCCTGAGCAGCCGTCTCAATTGGAAGTGGCTGTTTTCTTTTGACACCAGCAGTTCGGTAAGTCCACAGCTGGAGACAGCAAACCAACGTTCATCTTGATTTAATGCTGCTTTAAGTTTATAAGAAAAATGTCCCTGTGTAAACAGCAGACATTTTGATTAAACACTAAAGTTCTTATTTTGGCTGTTAAATCAATAATGCAGCTGGCCTTGGAGTAGTTTACATTCCCTCAAAACTGGGCTTCAGTTCAACGGGTACTGCACTGACATCATTTTCCAGCAAGGTCTGGCCACTCTCAGCACCCAGGTTAGAAATAATCTTTGCAAACAGCTCCATGAGGTTCTGTGTTCACACATTCAACCAGAGGGTCTCACAAACACCAGAGCTCAAAATAGCACAGTCCATCCAGAAATAGTGTCTCAGCTAATGGGGAATTTACTAGTACAAACTCCTGAGGTAATTTTAACAACACTGTAAGATAAAGGTCTGGGTGACATGATTTGTTTTTTCAACTGAAACTGGCTTTGGGGTTTCCTAGTTTGCTGTTTGTGCAGATCAGTTAATAAGCAACTCAAAGGCAAAGAATTGGTTTTGGTAGATAGTACACCTGAATCCCTGGTGCTTTTTCTGGTAATAAACTTTATACTGAATGATGATATACTGTTTACTGAGACCTTAGAGTTAGGACTATGCCATGAACAAATAGGAATCCTCTTCAGCAGCAAGACTCTCTTGTCCAGCCAGCTGAAGAGATGCATTCTAGAACTCATATTTAAGAACTGGAAACTGAAAATCCTTCCCTAAAGGACCTCAAACTTCTCACCTGTAGAAATTCTCTGACGTTAGATCCCAGGACACGCAGGATGGTATCATAGCCAGACTCTTGACAAAAGACGAAAAACATCTTCCCAAACATTTGAAGGATTTCCCCAGCATTGAGATCTGTTGTATAGGTTAGAAAGGAAATTAAAAAAAAGACTGAACGTATTATAGGTGGAAAAGTGTTATGAGAATAGTAAACATTAGTGAATATGCAAATAACTTAAATTTGCAGCCCTTTAGGTTTCAGTGATTATCAAAACCAGGAAAGGAAAGACAGATTCGACTTACTGAGGACTTTGCTGGCAGCAGTCACCAAGTCATAAGTTTTGGAATCATCATATATTATTCTGACAAGAAATTGTCCTTCTTCATCCAACTGTGCCTCTTTTCTGGAAGAAAATAAGAATGATGGAAGGTAAAGTTAAAAGCAATAGCTATCTTTCTTAAATAGGATTTGTGAAAGCAAAACTGTCGGTACTCCGTGGGTCTTAACCACATCCACGATGGTGGGACCCTGGAAGAACTGACACAGCATGAAGTGCTAAAGGGTTCAGGATCCTGTGATGTAGCAGTGAGCTGATCTCGGAGGAAGGGCTCATTGGTATGGTTCTATATTGAGAGTGGAGGCCTGGAGTGCAGTGATGACTAATGTGTGGGTTCCTGTCCATGCTCAGCAACAATGTTGTGAGTGGCTTCAGAGTGGCAGAAAGACATATGTGCAATGATTCCAAGACAGGTAAATAAAGCAAAACTTGTTAAGACTGGACTGGGCATGAGGGAGAGAAAAAGACTCAGGGATGACAAGGTTTCTGGCCTGAGCCGCTGCGAGAAGGTAGCCAGTAGCTGGACTGGGAAAGCCTGTCCAATGTGGACAGGAGCAAGATCAAGAGTTATGTCTTAAACACGTTAAGTCTGAGATGGCAAGCCGCCTGATAAAGATTTTCCAATATGTCCTTCATTTCATAAACACAGTAGTTCAACTATGTATAATCATGAAGGGAAACCGCAGTTATTATTTGAACAGTCATCAGGATTCTATAAATGCATTTATTTTGATAAGATTTGGATTGGTTTTCTCAAACAAGCATCCAAAACAGAGGAGGAAGCCATCCTTTAACTACTACCAGGTAGCGAAAGGTTTGACAAGTTCCCAGACTGCTTCCCCAATGTGAAAATCACACAGAGCTTGCAGAGCCATCTCTGACTCAATCCAGCTTGTGTGAATCACTGTTCCTTGTCAGGGGGACACAGGGAGCCTGGCCCCTGAGGAAGGATACCAAGGAGGTTACAGGCAGTCTCCTTCCGGAAGCTGTGTGCTCATTGCTGCTGCTCATGCTGTTCACTCAATGGGAACTTGTCTTCTGCACTATCCCAGCAGAACATACACCTTGTGTCCTTCAGAGCATGTGATTTTTATGATTTTTCTGCAGTTATGCATAGCTTAGGATGGAGCCCACTGGCAGAGTACTTGCCTAGTATGCACAAGGTTCTGGAATCCATCCCCAGCACCCCCAAAACAAAGACAAAAACATGATTTCTGAGCATGGATTTTACTAATAAAATTGGACAAATCATATATACAACATGAGCATTAAAACCTGTCTTTTCTAAACTGGAAGTGACAACACTTATTATTAATTATTAATAATTAATTATTGATGCCTCCAGTTGCAACACCATCCATAACTATAATGACAAAACGTTGTGAAAAACTATCTCCAAAGCCAATTACTAATTAACATAATGCTTCATATGTGCGCATTCTCAAGTATAGAGCTATATGTCAAATGTGGCTTTACTCCGTTACTCAGACGTATATTGCTATCAAGTAAAAGGAACACAACTCTTCAAAGAACTCAGCTCTTCAAACCAAACATCAAGTGTGAATAAAAAACTCTGAGCATATAATATACAGACACTTACTTAGCTTTTGATAAATCCTATTATATGTGTTAGGCATTCTGATTTCTAATTGTAAAGATCCATAGAGCACAAGGAAATACTAAAAGAAATAATAATCTTCTGCTAGGATGAAATAATCAAGTTTCTCGTATTTGAATATGCTTGAACACATAGCACCTATCACTAATGTCTCCAGTTTCAATTCTGTATTTGATAGATATCTTCTGAGTTCAACAAATATACTTCAATGCCATGACTACATAAACCTGCATTGCTTAGACACACTGAATCCTTAATAGAGAGGTATAGTGCTTTGTCAAAGACTTATTTAGAGTGTATTTATTATCTTCCAAAAGTAAAACAACAGTATAATGAATATCTTTTTATCTAACTATATTTCTATATGAAAACAGAATAAATTCTTAAGAATGAAATTGCTAGTTTGAAGGATATGGCTCTCCTAACTCATTTCCCATTAATATTTTATTAGGAAACAACACTAATTTATACAGGGAACGCTAATCTGACCTGAGACATACTAATAGAATATACATACATGTTAGTCATACATACAATAAAATGTAAACCAATTCATTTAAATCGTGTTCTATTCCTCCCTTCCAGAGATGCCCCTAGCCAGGATCCAACCATTCTTTCTTTCCTCTGTCTGGTTGCTGAAACAAGCCTCTTTATTATAAACTTCAGCTTTCCTCCCTAAGGTGATCTCTCCACAGACTCCCTTAAGGGACTAAAGCACAAAGCAAGCAGTGGTTCAGGAGAGGAAGCAGTGTCTTCTGTAGAAATGCCATGCTCAATCCCACTGAATTATTCAAAGACACCATGACTCCTTGTTTACATTTATCCCAGAAGTTTTTGGGAATACCCAGTTGTTTGTTTTCTTTTCTGTGTCTTTCTTTTCTCCTCGTTTAGAAGTTATATTCTTCCATGCTTATTATCCTCCAGGCTCTTTGCAAAGCACTTCTTGTATGCCAATGGAAAAATTTTGTTTTTCTTGATGAGAAAGACATCTGCCCTCACTGGACTTCTGTAGCTGGTAGGAACAGGTAGTATGTGATGAATGTTCAATTTCACAGTAAACTACTGTGTGACAAATGCTGGAAGCCAAGCCAGACACAGTGAGAGAAGGGATGTGGAGGAAGCGGTGAGGAACCACAATCTGAACGCACTGGGTAGGCGGACTGGAGGGGATGTCATCTGAGACTTGAAGAGGCTCAACAGCTGTGGGCCATCATTCACCCAGTCTTACTAGAAGCAATTCCAGTTAGTGCGGCCCGGTTCTTGTCCACTTCCATTTTCAGGGGAAAACTAACTGGGGAATCCCTAGTCGTCGGCTGCAGTGGAGTACCAGACTGAACGGAGGATGAGCGTGCATGGGACACCATGTTGCATAAGTCAGGCAAGGCAGGCATTGCCAACCACTGAAGGTCCGAGGATTCCTGGTCATGGACGCCTTCCCCTCTCTCTCAGTGCTTGATGTCACTTCTACCTTCCTGACAAATTTATATTGGATTACACTTCATGCGGACCAAAGTCTTAGCCTCCATGTGGTGCAGAGACGTCATAACCACTCCCAGAGCTCTACATGACAGACTCACCACTAGTACTGGGTAGAAACATGAAGGGCTTCCCTTCTGTTAAGCACTTAACGTCTCTCCTTAATTTTAGAGATTTTTTTTTTCATCACCAGCTACATGATTGAAAACACAAAAGGTGACCAGCAAATTTAACTTAGGAAACAAGCTAATATGTAATTGCATATGCAACTTAGAAAATTCAAGTTATAATTCTCCATTTCTTATTTTATTATTCCATAACTTTAATCTTTTTCCTATAAACAAAACCTAGTAGATTTGTGTACCTATATCTGTTATATGTAGCACTCTTATAACTTAGTAGTTATTATTTTTATATGTTTACATGGAGAGTTTCTGTGGGGATTGAATTTTCCAAATTCAAGTACACTAAACAAATTTTCTAGACTCATTGTTTCAAAATGATCTTGAGCATCAACATTGTTTAAACTTTGGCCTGACACAAAACAGCTAAGTCATCTCTCCATCTGTAGTCTACAGGTTTCTTTGGGGATCAAAAATTTAAAAGTTCTCCAATATTAAAGATCTTGGACACACTTTTATTTTGTTGTTGTTGACTTTAAGCAACAAAAATTACATATGATGCCATAGGTAAACTAGATTAAAGTGAACTCAGTAGTGTTTATTTATTAAATAACAGCAGTGTTTGCTCTCACTTCATTCTGCTGCTTCCTGCTATTAGCAACAGTTCTACTGTTCTATTATTTTTTACTTTAATTTTAATTTTTAATTAAAAAAATTTTAATTCTCTCTCTGTGTGGGGGCACCAGTGTTCAGTGCCTTCCTCATCTGCTCTGCACCTTATTTTTATTTATTTACTTACTTATTCATTCATTTTTATGTGTATGAGTGTATTGCCTGCATGTATGTAAATGCACTCACGCCCTACAGTGCCTGCGAATATCAGAAGAAGGCGTTAGAGCCCCTGGAACTGGAGTTACGGATGCTTGTTTGCCTCTGTATGGGTACTGGAAATCAAACCCGGGTTCTCTGCAAAAGCAGTCAGTGCTCTTAACCCCTGAGTCATCTCCCCAGGCCCCAGTACTGTTACTTTTTACTATTATATTTAATACCTTTGAGTAAGCCCAAATGAGTGTAATCCCCCACTATTTCAAACAGAACAAGTCGTGACACTTTCTTACTTTACCTCTCATCTCATGGACTCTGCTCAGGTCAAGCATTGAAGTCTTTGGCTCAAATCATCACTCAATGAAAGTAGTCATCAGACAGACAGTCATAAATAGAGAGGGTATATTTTAAAGTGATCTGAGTAAGGCTGGATAGGGTGAAAAGTTTCCTCACTACAAACACACACACACACACACACACACACACACACATATACACATGCAAACAAGAAAGCCTAGAAAGAAACTCTCTTGATTTTCTCCATATCGTAATCATATCTTTCTTCATGGAGTATGCAAAACAAAGAAACAAACTAATGCTGTATGCGCTGCACTGAGTCTGGGGTGGGGAGAAGTCCACTCCTGTGTTTCCGTCCTTGTCTTTTGAAGAATACAGCAGCAGCAGCTCTCCTCTCCCATCACTGTGGCTGTTAGCAAAGTCAGCTTGTGTCTCTGTCTCTCACACATGAAGTTCCCAGTTCATCAGAGTAAGTTAGAGTAGCTGAAGAAGAGGAAATACCAACCGGAGAGAAAGACAGACAGCAACTAACTCAAAGGAATTTCTATTCAAATCTGCACTTTGTTGATTTGTTGATGAAATTTATGGATTCTAATAGGAAACAAGTTCCTTCTGTCCTGTATGCCTTAAAAATAGTGGTCAAATTCTCAGATGGGGATAAAATGAGGTATAATTGTAATCTATGTGTTCATAGCCATGATAATATGTTAAAACATGTGTGTATAACTGGCACATTTTCCTTAAAGCAATACATTTCCTACTTATGCTTATAAGTTGCTATTGTTTTAACTTAAATCAATCTTTTATATTTACTAAGTACATTTTGAAAAGATGGTAGGGGTATTTTTATCAGAATGGTGTATGCTGGGTTTTGATTTTTGCTAAAAAGGTAATCACTGGTGCTTGCAAGGGACTGAAATAATCACCCTCTAAATACATGAGTACACATTTTACATTTTAAGATGTAAAATGAATTAATTAAATGTACTTCCCCACAAATATCTCTACTTTATACTAAAATTAGGTCATTAAATATAACCTGCAAAATCCATAGTTCCTTTTTAAAATAAAGACTATTTGGGGTCTGGAGAGAGATGGACCAGTGATTAAGAGCACTGGCTGCTCTTGCAAAGGACCCAGGTTCAATCCCCCAGCACCCACATAGGAGCTAATAACCATCTATAACTCCCATTCTAGGGGATCTGATGGCCTCTTCTGATCTCTGTGGGCCCTGCACAACGTGGGTACACCTACATAAATTCAGGGATTACACTCATACATATAAAATAAAAACAATAAAAATATTTTTTAAAAGAATATTTTGTATTTTCTAAAATGTTGATATACAGTTTATCTAATCAACAGTTCTCATAACTCTACTTCAGCAGATACTCATGTTTCTATGTGAACATGGACGACTGAATTCACCTCCTGCCCTGATGCTGCCACTATGCAGTTTCCCAGGAAGTGGAAGGTCTGGGCCTTTATGTGGAGAAGTTTCCCATGGAGCCATGAAAAAGGGTGTTCTGAAATGGGGCAGCTTGGGGCAGCATGTCTCCACGTTCCCAGGAAGTATCAAAATAAAGACCGGCCCGCAGCTGGAAAAGGTCAATGGCATCAGTGCACTTAACCCTAACTGCCCTGTGAACTGATGATCCCAGTCCTCGTAATAAACCCAAGGATGTCACTAAAGAAGGAAGGAAAGGTATTATACATATTGCATTGTACCCCCTCATTATGAAACTTAAATGCCCCATTAGAAATCACAAATAACGACACACAACATGTAAAACATTAAAACTGCACACTGTAAGTGTACATGGCTGGGAGAAGAGCTGCTCTATTTTTATTATCCAAATGCAATGATTTTAAAAAGCCTTTGAACCCCCCAGGTGAGACTCCAGTTTGAGGAAGTTTCCCAAGGGAGAGACAAATCCTACAAATCTAGAGACAGTTACCAGCTTGAACTCGCTCTGAAAGTCAGTTCTTGTAATGAGTGACAATAGCATCACTCTTGGTCTATTTTTGCTCTTTGTTCTCAGCATGAGCTGCCCACCACGGGAGACCCTTCAGTATGATTTTATCTCTGAAAGCCACACAGGAATGTCTCAAATGATCCCTTTCTCATCTTCATCAGACATGTGAATGTATTTCACAGTCAACCTTGCCTGGGATGCACCTTGGGTATGTCTTCCCTGAACAAGTGATCTGCTCAAAATTTTTGTGGCTTTGAGTTTCTTCAGTAGAATTGCTGGTTGGTAAATAAAACTAATTTTAAAATATCATGAGCAAAGGCACCTGTGCACATGCTGGAACATTCTAAGAAAACCATATGTGTGTGTGTGTGTGTGTGTGTGTGTGTGTGTGTGTGTGTGTGTGTGTCTGTGTGTGCAATACTAACACAGGTCCCAATCCCTACTCTAGCAATAGCTGTGTTTGAGTCAGGTTACTTAACTATGATCATATTATTGTAAAATGGATCCTTTCTGTATCAGAGAAGAAAAGAGCATGGTCATCAATGACACCTTTTTTAGAAGGGTAGGAGTCCTTTGATGCTGTCTTGTGTGGCTAAATTCAAAGTCTTAAGACTTGTCAGTTTCAGTTCTCTGACTTGTAATGTGAGAATAAGGAATAAATGGGTTTCCCATGTTGGATTAAGTGAGGTAGTGAGTGAGGCGTATCAGGACACTACAGAATCACAAGGTCACTGTCCACTATAGATGAGACATTACATTCAAAGTAGAATGACAGACTGCTTATTCCCATCTGGCTTCCAGACTTAACTTCAGCATCTTGGACACTTATCTACAGTCTATGAAACTGACTCTATCCAGCATTTCACATGAGAAAGGACACAGTCAAGTCCTGAATCCAACTGTGGAACATGCTTGTGATCAACAAAGCCAACAATTCAATAACAGCGTTCTTGGGACTTCTAATATAGCCACACAAGACAGCATTAAAGAACTCTTGCCCTTCTAAAAGGAAATGGCACCATTCACTACATACCCTTTCCTTCTCTGATATAGTAAGTATCAGTATTTTACAATAACATGATTATAGTTAATGAGCATGTCACATACACTTGAGAACTGCCTAGAGGTTATGTCTTAAGTGTTCTTTCCAAAAAGAAGTAACTCATGGAAGGTGGTGGCTATATTAATTAGCTTGATCATGGTGGTAATTTTACAATGAATATACACATCAAAATATCAAGTTGTACACATTAAATATACCCGGTTTTCTTTAGTTAATTATATGTCAACAAGTATTCATTAAAATGAAGTTTTCATCATTCTGACATCAGAAATTCTGGTTAAAGAAAAAAAATCTGTGGTGAATATGTGTTACATGTGTGTGCTCCCTTTTCTAAAAATTCAGAAGTAAAAGATAATTCTGGGCTGTTGGCACTCACCATTCTGGAGCCCCTGGGTGGGTGGAAGGAAGGGATGGTGGCCTGGCCAGCCTCTCACCTAATGCTGCTTTCCCCTGTGGGGCTCGCAGCTGTTTGAGGATCTATTTTTCACTTTGTGATTATTTCACTTTAGATGCTGATTTGTGTGTATGTGTTTTTAATGGATGATCATCGACCTCCTTACACCCAACTCCACCTGCCTGCTCTTCCCTGGCTGTCCAGCCCTGAGGTGCAGAGGGCTGCAGCATGTTGCTGAGAAGTAAGGAATAGCTAAAGAGGCAGGCCAGCCTGGTGGGCTCTAAGAAAGGGGGCCATTGTAGGAGGAGTAGACTTGACAGCTGTGTTTCAAATGGGGTTTGTGCCAAGGGCTTATGGGTCAGTGGTTCTCCAAGTATGAAGGGTGGGCAGGTAGGGGCACCAGGCCCCTTCTAACACTGTGCCCTGCTGGAGAAAGCATGGACCTACGATGTCTCCCAAACCCTGTCTTCTGATGTGCCTTCTGCACCCCTCCTATTAGGGCAATCAGGCCCCTCCCACTTGGAAGCCCCCTTTTCCCTAGTCCTTCCTGGTATTCAGCCCCCTGCCCAGAGATGCCCCCTCCTCTCCTACCTACTCCCTGGTGTCCATCCAGGCTGGTTGTGTGGTCCAGTGATGTCTTTCCTTGTAATTTAAACAGGCCCAGCGTTGGGGTTCTATTTAACCGACATGATATAATGTTATAGGTCTTAAAGTGATTAAACATGCAAACAAATAAACAAAAAAGACAGATCACGTATATATTTCCATATCATTCACAGAGAAGATGGCAAAGATGGAGATAGAAATGGGCAACTAAGAAGGGAAGGAGAAGGAGACAAGACGAGAGGGAGAAAAGAGATAAAGAGAAGTAAAGTATAAAGAAGAGGGAGGGGAGGAAGAGAGGGAGGAAGGATGAGAGGGAGATAAAGAGATAGGTAGAGATAGAGATAGAGATAGAGATAGAGATAAAGAGAATATCTGCAGATTTTCTCCTAGGAGTAAAAAGGAGGCTAGACTCCAGTGACGCAAGGCAGTCAATTAAATAATATAAACACACACATTAGTCACTCTTCCATGTACTAGGAAGGGAAAGCACAGGGTCGGGGAGAGAGATGGGCCCTGCAGCAGCACCCTCTGTGATACCTCAAAGCTGAGAGATAGCCATTTACGGGACAGGAAGGAAGGAAAGGAACCCCTTCAAGGGGATGTGTTCTTGGACACATCTAACACTCTGTATGGCTGAATAACTTGAGAGCTGGTCCACAAGATCACATGCTGAGGGTAAATGGGGTCTACACACTGAAAGGGTCTCCATGACTGGTAATCTGACGAGTGTCTATAAAGAATTTCAACAAAACAGCAATTTAGTATTTCATGACTGGACAATCAATGGCATGTCAAATAGAAGTCACAATTGAAAGAGTATAAGTCCCAAGGAGTGACAATAAAAATTTGTGAATGCTGACCTTTTGCCTTGACTAGAAACTCCTTAGACCTTACTGTCTTTAACATAATTTGCGTATGAAAATATCTTCCCTAGACATAAGCCTATGACACAGTTTCCTACTGCTTCCTCTACAATGCGCTGGAGGCAAAGCAGCGGATACAAAAGCT
Organism: Eospalax fontanierii; assembly: GCA_035773235.1. Taxonomy (NCBI): domain Eukaryota; kingdom Metazoa; phylum Chordata; class Mammalia; order Rodentia; family Spalacidae; genus Eospalax; species Eospalax fontanierii. The sequence continues at coordinate 39,551,476 of CM069548.1, read as the reverse complement.
GCAAGATCGCGTCTGTGCATCACCGCTTGTGAACCGGACTGGCACTTTATAGAGCACAGTTCCTTAAGTGTACTTTCCTGCGGACATCTGCACAGCATCAACCCCTGACTACTGCCTTCCAACAAGTTTCAGAGAAACATTTTCCAGGCCCCTGATTCTGGAGAAAAAAGAGAATGCAAAGGACATCACTCTGGCAAGCAGCAGCCACATCTAGCTGACGTCTGCCATTACCACATCTGGGCAGAGTGAGAGTGAAAGCAGAGGTTCGTTGTATTTCTCTGCTGCTGCTCACTGCAATGTGCAGACAAAATGTCCTTCTCTCACACATGAAATTAAACAATGTGATTCTATTTTTTTTTCTAAATTCACAATAAAATGAAGAATGCAAAGAAATGGATACCTCAAGTCCAGCCTTCATTTCTTGGGACTGTTGCAGATCTTAGAAGCAAACTAAGAGAAGATGCCAGATAAGACTAGGACATGCCTTGTCACCTAGGTGTCATGTTGCTCCCAACATGGTCTAAGTCCCCAACATGGTCTGGGTTCGAGGGCAACCTGCGCAGAGAGCTGATAGGGAGAGAAGTGGCTGGACTGGCTCTCAGCATCTAGCTTTACAGCATCAAACGTTGGTGAGTTCATGACTGAAAAAAGACTTTCAGGCTTACTTGTAGACTTTTTTCCAGGAAGAAACATCCTAACTCTCACAAGGATTCCATTTACTTATTTTTCAGTCTATATAGGGACTTGTTTTGTAGAAGTTTGGAGGGAAGAGTACTAACATGGTTTTATTTAACATATATCAGAGTATCTCTTCTTTGGTAATTGTATTTTAAAAGAACCATGAAACCTGATATCAGAGAAGCACTTTCAAAGGTTGGATTCTTCAGCTTCTTCATAATCCCCTAACAGTCATTTGATTTGTTAGAAATTTGCTTTGCAGATAAAAATGTAAATAAATAACAACAATAGGAAAGAAATGAGCTGGAAAGTTATTCTCTATTTCAAATAGGTATTATAGCTTTCAACCAAAAATATAAAAAAACAAAAATAGTTTAAGTATATTTATAATATAAAGTGTCACTAATATTTTAAGGATATGTAGACTTGTTCTTATTTGAGCTGTGGTACAGAAAGGTATAGAATTTTAGCCCATTCCATCATGAATGTTAAAATCTGTTTAAAACATGGCAAACCATGATGGTGTGCTATTTTATTTGCTTTACCTTATTTCGACAAAAACAGATATTAAGGACAATAAATTTTAAAGCATCAAAAAGGATTGGGTCAGGAATGTGATTTGAAGATTATAATGTAAAGTTCATTCCAGCAATGTACAACTTCGGGGAGAAATGGCATGGTGAAATAATCCTCTCCCATAGTTTGCAGGGTGCAGAGGACAAGCCCAAATGAGATGCAAAAAACCTAGAGAGGGAGCTTTTAGAGTAGAGCAGGAAAGGTAAGAAGAGGCAGAAGGGAGAAGGAGAGTCCAAGACAGACTTCAAAATACAGCTGCCAGTTGCATGAATGGGTAAAGGAGAAAGGAAGAAATGAACTGAGCATTTACACTAGAGTGATAGGAAACACCAGGGTCGGTGCAACATTAGACACTGCTATTATTATTATTATTATTATTATTATTATTATTATTATGTTTAGGTACTAAGGCTACAACCCAGGGCCTCTCATGTGCTAAGCAAGCTCTCTAAATTTCAGCTACACAGAGAGACCCAGGCTACTCATAGTAAAAAAGGAGCTTTATATCTTTCATGTGAGGCAGGGAAGAAAGTTGAAAGTCTTGATTCTGGAGTAAAATGAAAAGTAACAGATCCATTAATTAAGCAGCTATTTGAGAACTGTGTTAAACATCCAATACATTACAACAACCAAATAGTTATTCATCTTTCCCTTACACAGCTGAGAGTTGGAAAATTTAAGCAAATCATGAAGTCATGTAACTAGCTTACGGTTAGGTGTTCAACCACATACATTAATTTCAAAACTGGAAGATCAGTGCATACTAGTCAAAGGGCAAACCATTTTCATATTTGAGTTACAGACAGAAAAAAAAGTTTTAAAAGAATGAGACTAAAAATATCCTGATATCTCTTGACTTTTCCAAGGCAAGTATTACATCATTTGCTTTTCTATCCTCAATACCTGAAATAAAAAGCTATGTTTATTAAAGATAAGTTTAACAATAAATGAAAGAGAAAATGAGTCAATAAATGAAGGAGCACATGGCCCTGCTCTCAGTAACCTGAAGAAAGCCATGGCAAATAAGCATGCACTGTGCACAGGGAAGAGAACAGACCGCTCCCAGAGGAAATGTTGATATTTATCCATAAACAAAACCATTATATTATTATCAAATTTATGTGCATACCAAAATGATGACCCAACTGGTTATCTCAGATCTCTTTTTAAAAAAATCAAAGAAAAAAATCAATACTCTGTACAGTATTTTAGAGTTGAAATGGTCTGCCATGGCCTTCTTAACTGTAGGCAAGCACTTGCCATTTTCTGGAGGGTGTTGTGTGTTGTTTGCTGTGTGGCACTGTGATCCAGGCGGATGAACATGCTAAGCACATGCCCTAACAGTAGCTACATCCTCAGGCTTCACTTGGTTTTGATAGACTTTTAATCATCTTAGAATTTTCAGCCCTTTAAATCCATTTTTATAATCCATATATATACATTCCGGGGTAATTGGAAAATCTAAACTTGAGCTCAGGGACACTGCAATCACAAGGTTAGCCAGGACTGGGGCCAGCATAACACAGAAGGAAATATGAGCATTTAGATATTTTAGTATGCATAGAGTCTGACTGCGTATTTTCTAAGTGAATGATTTTTTCTCTCATCATTTAGGATCCATGCCTTCTTAAAAGGATCACCTGAAAATCTAAAAGAAACCTACCACAGCAAGCAGATTCTTAGGTCTCTGGTTCTTTCACATCTGTTACTGTGTAGATTAGAAGTAGCCAAACTCTAGCTTGCTGCCTGTTTTCTATTCCAGAAGCTATTGAAGGAGTTTATGTTTATACGGATACATTTTAATAGTTATATAGATACAGTCAAAATAACCTCAATTCAGACTTTAGCCTCAGATACTGCAACCTTTACCATCTGACCTTTGTTGAGGCCTTACTGGAATTTGCTCTAGGACAACTTTTCTTTTTCCTCGAAAAGAGGGAGGCAAACTCTTGTGAAATGGTGATATTGTTCGTAAGGGTGTAAGTGTAGGCTGAGTTTACAGTGAAGCAGTTCGGCTCTTGGCCACCTAGAATTTTCTGTCTGGACCTGCTACTTAAGATTTTATTTGTCATTAAATATTTGTTTTCCCTTCTCATAAAGGATGAATGGCCACTCCCACTAAACCAAAAAGTATTATATAATGTGTTTATACACATTCCTTTAGGCAGTTTTTCATAGATCAAAAAAAGAAGCTAGAAGATTCTGATACTCATTGGGGCAAAGGAAAATTTTTTCTCAAATATTCAATTTTTCATGAAAAGTGTCTCTGACCAGTGACTAAAATGAGGTGCTGTAGATGCCCTGGGAAGAGAGGAAGCACCACAGTCATCAGGGGAGCAGTGTTTGGCAGTTACAGGTCTCCAGCTTTCAGTGAGATCTGCTAGGTGGGCAAATGCTCTCTTAGGAAGCATGAAACAACCCCTAGGGGAACTGGTGGTACACCAGAGAGCAGCTTCAGTCTTGTGGCTGGAGAGTGTTGAGCCATGTTGTCCAGCACAGACAGAAAACTGCACCCATGAGATACCAAAGGGATGCCTTTCTAAAAAGAAAATTAGCAGCTGAGTGGCCAAAACTGGTCCCTCCTACAGTTTGAGGTTATTTTAGAGAAAAATACACCCATATGACTTGTTTCATTATTACTAAAACAAGTTGTTTGGGGATGACTGGAATTATTTTCACTCGAATAGTTCAAAAATGTTGTTCAAAGGTACTTCAGATAGCTGGGAACGTGCCTGAAATCCCCACACTTGAGAGACAGAGACATGAAGACTGTTCTGAGTTCAAGGTCAGCCTGGTCTACACAGCAAGTACCAGGCTATTCAAATCTACATAACAAGAACCTGTCTCACCAACATGCAACAATATTTTCAGTAGAATTTGACAGTTAAGTTCCCATCAATAAAACTTACATATTTTCAGATTTTTATCTCCTGTTAAGAAAATATAGTAAACATTAACAAGCACCTTGATAATTTAATTTTAAAAACAAAATTTATGATTCATTTCTCTGTGAATTTTAATCTCTATAAATTTAATCTCTATAAATTTTAATCTCTGTATTTAATAGGTATCTAATAATGGTAAGACATACATTCTAAGTTTGTTTTAATCTGCATAAGGATTATCAAATTACAATGGTCTTTTATTGTACTCTTGAAATTCTGAACATTTTCGTTGTTATAGTATATTCACCAGGACATTTTGGGATGTTGATTTTAAAGATGAGAAAACATTATGTGGGATGTTCCTGCTGCTTCTACACTTTCACAAAGGAAGTGGCTGAAATACGATCCTACACATAACCTACACTGTAAAACTCTGTTCTTAATGTTTGCCTTTTATAGAACTCTCTCCTCAGAAAACAAAAATGATGAAGTAAGGAAGACTCTAACCTTACTACTTAGAGTCTTGTTTGATATGATCGTATAATTGTCACATCTGGACTTTTCTTTATACGTGTCCTGTGGACAATGCAAATGGCTTGCAGAACATGAAATAAATGTTCAAAGACAGAGTAAAGGGGAAGAAGATGTGATGTTCTAGTGCTTAAATTATAGCCCTGGTCATTTCCATGGAAACAGATAATTTGTAAAAATCACCACCCTGTCACTGCAATAATAAGACCTGCTGGAAATTATTTATAATAAAAATGGTAAGGAGTCATCACCTACTTGAGCTAACAGGATGAAATGAATGAGCACAGAGATTTATAATAATAACAGAAGCATGTTCCCATACGCCCTCCTCGTCTTTCTCCCAACCCATCCCCATTAGAATGTGACGGTTTAGCTGTCTCTCTAGGATGAAAATCCCTAATTCTGATTTAGGTATAGTTGGTGGGTGGCAGCATCCAAACATTCAGCTATACGAGAGTTAAATGCTAGTTTCAAGAAAGGAGAGAGGGAAAGACAATTTGATAGACTGAAATGTTCAGCTTGGTATGGTGACGCAAGTCACTAATGCGAGCACTAGGGAGGAGGCAGGAAGATTGACAGTTCCAGGCCAAATGCTTTGTAACTTGCAGGCCAGACTGGGCCTGATAGAGAGGTCTTGTTTCAAAAACCTAAGGCCTGGGGATATAGCTCAGCGGCATATGCCTGTCATGCACAAGACCCTAACTTCAATCTGTGGTAACCCCCCTCTCTCAGTCCCCACCGCTAATAACGATTAAGAGATGATAACCTGGTATTTAAATTCTCAGGTATGTGTATTTCTGGCCCCAACCTAGTACTGGGCTCAAAGAGCTGCTGAAACTAGGATGCCCTGCAAGGAATGCCAGTAGAAAGCAAAGCAAAGACGATTTGGGAAATTAAAGGGAAAACATCCTGTTATTTTTTTTTTAATAAGGAATATGAGCAGCTGAGGACTTGCTGGAGTAAAAGACCCCAAGTGCAAGGCACATACCCAAACGACTCAACCATATTATATGTACCCGGAGTTTAAGTATTAAAGGAGCCCAGATCTTCTGTGCAGTTCCTGCCTCAGGTCACAAGACCTTGTAGCGGCCTACGAAGTCCCTCGGTCTCCTCTGCGTGGGAGCTGACCAGCCCCCGGATCCTGGCCTGGGAGCTGCAGGGCTCTGGCGGAGTGTTCCCACGCTCAGGCTGGGTGAGGAGGCCGCAGTGGCCCCAAGGGGCTCGTTCTCTCGGCCATCGCCCTAGCAGCCCCGCCCCGGCCACCCCTCCTCGCCGGGTCCCGCTACAGAGCGTGGGAGCCGCGACCCGAGGATGCGCACGGCGACCCAGAGAGCAGCAGCCGGGGAAGCGGGCGCGGCGCCAGTGCGCGGCCCTGGAGCAAGGGGGTCACTTACTTGATGTCTTCCCACACCTCGGGGCCATAATTGCGGATCACCAGCAGCTCCAAGGCATGGTTCACGAATCCGTACTGCAAGGACAGGGGAGAACGGCATCAGGGACCCGCGCCCGGCGGCCGCAAACACCCACCCCGCTCCACTGGTCTGTCACTCACCCTGAGGCTGTGCTCTTCGGAGTACCCTATGCTAAAAGGGGGAGAACGCAGCGACCATCGGATTATCCGCACCACCATCTGCCCCACCCCCACGCCAGCTTCTCACTCCGGCTCACCTGTCACCGCGGGGCACCCGGCTCATCGCGGGAACCCGCGCCCCTAATCCCCGACCCCAACCAGCCTGCGGGAACCGAGAGCCGCCCGAAGTCAAAGGCTGGGAAGCCGCTGGGGGGTGGGGAGGGTCCACTTGGTACCCAGAGGCTCCGAGAGCTCCGCTGTTCCTGCTTCCCACCTCCCCCGCAAACGCCATCCCTCTCGCAGCGAGAATGGTCCCCGGGGTCCGTCCAGGTCCCCCGGGCCGGATGGCAGGTCCCCGGCAGCACCGACAGCACTCACCATGGTGGCGCCCGGAGTCCGGCAGAGGCACCTGAGAACCGGCTCGGGCAGACTGCGGCGCGGTAGTGCGACCCTGCCGGGGCGGCAGCACAGAGCCTGAGCTAGCGCCGCAGCCTGGACCCGCCCTGATTGCCATCTCTTCCCAGCCAATTGCAGACCGAGCCTCAGGAGGCCGGTCGCTGTTTCCCTGATCTCAACCAATCAGCCACAGAGGAGGGAATTCGGATGCTCTCGGCGCTACTGCGCTTCAGAGTCTTCCCGTCCCAGCCTGGTGACAAGGCCTTCACTTGAGGCCTCCGGGAAGACTGAGCACCAGCTGTGCTCAGTCCATCAGTAGGAGGGCCGTTGGGCTCTTATTAAATGTGTTCTAATCCTTAAAAGGAATATGCCTTGGTGGTGGTCAGCATCCTCAAATTCAGAATAGTCTTGCAGATAAATGTTTCCTGTGTGGCTTTGCCTCATAATACTTTCTGGAAAACTTAAAGCTAGTTGTACTGAGCCAAAGGCATTTTACTTTTAGTCAAGGAGGATAATTAAGTGAACAAACTAAAATGTTCAGTAATACCCAAGTAGTTTAGGGGGTGTGTTGGTTTTGTGTGTGTGTGTGTGTGTGTGTGTGTGTGTGTGTGTGTGTGTGTGATACATGACAGTTCAAAGGGAGGAATTAATTGTTCTGGCATTGTTTTCAAAGGTTTCGGTAAGCACTCCTTGGCTTCTATTGCTTCTGGGCCCTGTGTGAGGCAGAGTTTCATGCGGCCCAAGGAAGTAGCGGAGACTGTGTACCTCATGAAAGAGACAGAGAGACAGAGAGATGCATAAAAACTTGGGGGAGAATACAGCTCCAAAGGCACTGTCAGTGATCTATATCCTCCTGCTAGGCTCCAACCCCTACATCTTCCAGAACCTTCTAAAATCGTGCTACTAGCTGACAACTAAGCAAATACATCACAGAGTCCATCTAGTCCCAGCTTGGGATAGAATACCCACTTCTACCCCATGGCCAGGAAACATAATTCCAGTAAGTTTTAACTCTAGAATTGCTTTGTTCTTGCCCACAATGAGAATGTGAATTGGAAAAGAATCAGTATGAAATGTGTGCACTTTTAATTTATCTCTCTCAGAGTCTGCCTCCTAACAGGCAGGCAAGTTAGTTAATGGTCAAACTCAGGACAAGGAACAACTGGTAAGAACAGGAGCTATTTGTGGATTGGCTGTGACTTAGCTACATGTGTATCTTTCTGCATGGGCCAGGTCAAAGTGCAGTCAACAGTTTCGTGTGGATCTGAGCATCCACGTTGATCACCAAACCTCTGAGAATAGCCTCAATATGGAGACAGAAAATGCTAAAGCGGGGCTGGAGAGATGGCTCAGGAGTTAAGAGCACTAGCTGCTCTTCCAGAGGACCTGGGTTTGATACCCAGAACCTACATAGTGGCTAAGAATAGTCTATAACTCTAGTTCCAAGGGATACTACACCCTCTTCTGGCCTCCTCAGACTTTGCTGGATGGGTGTATTTATATACATACATGCAAAATACTCATACACGTAACAAATAAACAAAATAAAATTTCACCACCAATGACCCCCAAACATTTGTTGATGAATAGATGATATAGAAATGATGTAATAAAAATCATAACAAATAACCTAAATATTTCCATCAGGGATACTGCAATTAAATATATGAGTCATTCATACATGGGATATTCTGCTTTACACAACTACTAAAATATGAAACTACTCTTTAATATTAACCTTTTTTTCTTTATTTTTTGTTGTTGTTTTTGTTTGTCTGTTAGTTGGTTTTGAGACAGGGTCTCCCCCAGCTGGTCTGGAACTCACTCTGTAGACTAGGCTGGCCTCCATCTCATGGACATCCACCTGCCTCTGTTTCGCATGTACTGACATTAAAGGCATGTGTCACCTTAGCTGGCACTAACCTTTATTTCTTAATTATTAGAATTGCATGCTATACAACTATGAAAAGGCATGAGGAAGATTCAGAATGATAAGGAGAGATAAAGTTAAAAAAGTGATACAAATGAAATCATCCTCAATTAGTAACTGACTGTATAAAAGAGGAAGGGTATAGGTCAAAAGGACACACCTGTAGCCACATATACGGTTGCAAGCACATAAATGGGAGACGCTTAGACATTATTGAGAAAGTTACTGTCTATTAACTGGAGGGATCAAAACTTCTATCTCTTCTATTGTAATGATCTCTTGTACAGTAGTTTCCTTGAATTGAAAGCCCTTCCAGGAGACTAAGTCATGAGACTCAGGAAGCAAACAAAATGTCATATCTGGGAAAGCAGAAACTTGGAAGATTCCAGAAGACCTCTCTCCTCTTCCTTTGTAGAAGTAGAAAAAAAAAATCATGAACCCTCCCTGGACCCTGCCTTTTCCATCATTAACTCTTCTGTTTACTTTCAACCCATTTGTCTCATAATTCTAACTCAAAATAATTTCAAAACTCTTCGTGGACTTCCTAATTTATACTTGTGATTGTTGCTTAAATAACTGTTTAGACTTTTACATCTATAGTAGGCTCCTCTCTAATCTGCATGTTGGTCAAGTTCATCCAGAATACTATTCAGCAAACTTGCTATTTGGACTCAAAAACAGTCTTCAAATGCGTGAAGATGCCAGTCTCTGCCCCAGAGTCCGACATCGGACTTCCTATTGGAGAAGAGGCCCTATTCAGTCTTCATCCTCATTCAGCTCATGATGCACGAATATAATATTAGCATCCAGCCTCTGCTCAGGCCACAACACCTGCAGCAGCCTCCTCTCTCCCTTTCACAGATAAATACAGGCACCCTACTGAGACATTGACAGTCCCTAGCTCACAGACAATCTGGTGCCAGGATATGTGACCTGGGAAGTAAATTAACATCAAAGGGGAATTGACCTAGACCCATGGAGCTCCCAACCCCTTCTTGTCCAGGACAGGGAATCTGAGAACCTGTCTAAGGACTCCTGCTGTGAAACCTCCCCTATTATCCTAGAGCTATAGGAAGACACTTTCTCTGGCATGTGGGCTCTGATTCTCTTCAGTGTCCTCATCATGCCTTCTGTCTTTTGTGCTGAGCCTGAACTTTCCTCAGATCCCCTGTCATGCTGATGTCTCTCTCTCTGTCTGTCCATGAAATTAATAAATAACTCTTCTAATAAACTCCTTATTCCTCAGTAATGTCCCAGTACCCCCTTGAACCGTTCCTCCTATCACAAACCTAACACAGAAATGGAATATGCCCACAAAGAGCAGATGTGTGGCCAAAGGATGTGAAAGAGGACTAGAAGATATGGAGCAGCCTTGTTACCATCAGGCCTGTCTCTGTGGTCAGTCTAGAACCTCACATTTTGATGGCAGTAATGACTGTTCTACTTTCATTCTTTTGCTGTCAGACCAGACATTGTAATGCTTACACATTACAATCCATCTTGAGGAAAGTCAAGAGCAAGAATTCAAGTAGAAACTCAAAGGCAGGCCTGCTTGCTATTCCGCAACCTCCAATAATAGAACTCACTTCACAGGCAAGGAAATACAGAAGAAACCAAGGAAGAACTATGCTTGCTGGCTCTTACAGGCTTACACTTAAGCTAAACTTTTCTATAGGGTCCAGTACCATCTCCCAAGGAATAGTGTTATCTAGAGTGGGCTGGGCTCCCCATTTCAATTAAGAATCAAAATAATCCCCCACAGACATGCCCACAAGCAAATATGAACTGGGAAATTCCTTAAGTGAGTCTCTCTCCCCAGTTGATTCCAGACCATATTGGGCTAATAGTTAAGCTAACTAGATCAATCCCCTGGCCACCTTCCTCAGCAAAGGTTTGGGGAAGATCAAATGAAACAACATGGTAGAAAGTTTTGTCTGTGAACCAAGAAACTTATTACTGACTGAATGTTATGGTGTCAGAACTTCTGGGAAGGATCATTCATGCTCCATATGCTCCAAATCAGCCAAATTTATTAACTGGCCAGTGACTGTACTCTCTGGGCCAGGATCTAGAGGGCACAGTGCTGACTCAGAGGAGAACAGGCTTATAAAGCATCCTGATGGACAGGTGGTTAGTCAAGATTCCACAGGCATGGCGTTTGTTCCTGCAGTAGTCATGACATATTTGTTCCTATAGCAGGCAGGGAAATAGCTACAGAAGCCAGACAAGCATTAAACAAGCAGCTATAAAGCTGTAAGACATTCATTGAGACCTTTCAGGTTCTGTGGGGGTATTTTTCTGTGGTTAATTCTTCCTGGAACAGCCTTTTGGTTACACTTTTCCTAAAACTGCCTGCAAGGGTCAAGGACAGCTTGTCAAGCTTTATACAAAAGGGAAGCACTCAGGCCATAGCAGCCTACGGACCAAGAAACTCACTGGCGATTGAATGGAATTAGAAACTGATTTGGCAAGTACTCACAGAGGAAGAGACAAACATCCTTTGTGTGGCCATACTTGAGAAAAGCTCATGAATCTTCTCTGTTCCTTACAAAATCCAGTTTGATAAAGAACCCAGTAAACCACTTTAGAACCGCTTTGTTCCCTCTCTGATTCCTCTCCATATCTGAGCTCCCCTGACCTATCTTTAGGAATCCTGAGGTAGGTTTAGGCAGCATCTCTCTTGTCCCTGTGCTATGCTTTTCTACCCACACACCTCCCTGATGAGAAGTTCTAATTTGCCCATGATGTGTTTGGAGTTGAGCTTAATCTCTCTCCTTCGAGGGAGACTGGCCATTTCTATGGTTCCTGTTTCTATCACACCAGTCCCTAACAAAGTCTTTCTTATCATACTTTAACAAGTCCCACTGAACGAATGTTCTTTGCAGCAGTAATTGAATGACAAGTGATAGTCTGTTAGGGAATCTACTGACACCTCCTTTTCATATTCATATTTCTTCCATTATTAAAAAATAATGAAGTTCAAGTCTAAATAGATAATACAGCTGTATTATGAATTTTCCAAGAACAAAATAATGAAAAGGAGATAAATTATTAATTAATCTATTTACTTAGAACATGAATTTTTTTTTCTCTGAGTGGTTGCTTTAGCAGTTGCATCGATGTGAAATCAGTTTGTACAAAGGTGATAAAGTCTTAGTGATTTTCAATGAAATTTAAAGTAATAAAATTGCATCAAGTATAACCAATAGTATGCAGACAAAGAATATCTAGGATAAAAAGTACTTAGAGTTCACTTTGAGAGATCTTTATGCTTTCCAATGTCTCAATAGGCTACTGTCTATACGTGTCAGAGCACATCAACCTGAAGGACAGAAGCAGAGTCCTGAACGGGCTTAGTCAGATTCAAGAGCTGTGAATGATGCAGCACTCGAGAAACATCAAAACCCAGATGAAAAGATGCGAATGTAAGATAACATATGTTGTAGGAGGATTCTAATGCTCCTTAGTCTCAAAAGACGGCTCAGTGGTCATGAACGCTGGTTGCTCTTGCAGAGAACCTAGGTTCAAATCCCTAGCACCTTATGGCAGCTGACAACCATCTGTAACTCCAGTTCCAGGGGTTCTGATACCTTCTCCAACCTCCGCAGGCACTGTACAACATGGGTGCACTTGTATACATACGGGCAATATCCTCAGACACAAAATAAAATCAGAAATAAAAGTATTCTTTAAAATAATCACGATTCAAACTAATTTGAGCAGGTTCCATAATATTTTGATACATATAACTTGTCTGAATGAATTCAGTGGTTTTTTTACTGCGTTTTTAGGTGAGGGCTTGATGCCAGGGGAGTGAGAGACTGGCACTTGAATACTGTCATCTAGTGACTGACCCATTGCAGAGCATTGATTCACAACCAGACCTCTTTCATTACTGCTTGTTTGTCCTTTATGTGATAGAACCAAAAGTTGGTGTTTTTTGCTTGATAGTTATGTTACCTTAAAGGCTAGAGAGAGTTCAGAGAGAATGACCTACAATTTGATAGCTGTGTAAAGTGGGGGAATTCATGGTCCATCCCGTGTATCTGACTTGACTTCTCTGAAAAATCTAAGCACTATAAAATTAATCTTTGTAGTCCTCTGTGAAGTTTTGAAATGAGTTAACACATATGAAAACCTTGGATCTGCAGTCTAATTAGTGCACTTGATTCCCTGTCTTTCTATGTGACTGCCAGAATTCCTTGGATATTAAGCATTTTTCCATTGAGAAGAATGCCATGAAGGGGATAGGAGAATAATATTTATACGATCTCTTGTCTTTGGCCCAAATATGAGCAAGTTGCCAAACCTTTGTAAACCTCCATTTCCTCACCTAAACACAAGATAATCTACCCTGTCGATATCTGTAATATATACATTATATATATATATATATATATATATATATAGAGAGAGAGAGAGAGAGAGAGAGAGAGAGAGAACTTGACACCTGGTGATGAATTCTCAACCAGTATGAATGTCATAATCCTTGTAAACAATGAATTTGATAAAAATAAAAATAGTTTTCTTTCACAGGTGTTGTGTTTAAGTTAAAATATCTTACTTAAATCCCATTATAAAGCATATGAGTCAAGATTCCTGACCTCATCCCCCTTTCACTTCAGCACAACAGACAGGAGCCAGAGTCAGCAGAATAAAGCCACCCCAGATGTGTGCTATTTTTCTATTCTAATGAAGGAAATTCAGCTCCCCCTGGGGTGCATCTTTGTGTTCTCTCTTCCACATTAATGTGTATTCAGTTCAGCCCTTATGTTTTCTTTATGATCTGTTTCATTCCTTTATATTCCTACCAAGAAATTACTAAAAAATAGTCCACAAAGAATTGACCATTAAGTGCAGACTTTCCGTCAAAATCCATGGATCCTTCCAACCGATTCAAGGTATAGCTGACTCAGGGAAGCAAGGCCTTCTCACAAGAAAAAAATGACAGAGTTGACTGAGTAGAATTAGACAATACTGAGCTATAGTGTCCTTGAGAGAGACAGAATAAGACCTACACACACACACACACACACACACACACACACACACACACACATCCTGAGAATATGGTCAGATCCTCATTTTCAGAGCATCAGAGTTTGTCAACTGACATGGCAAAAGGCACATACAAATGTGACTGTGCCATGCTAAGGACACTGATATGGAGAATGTCGAAATTATCATATGGTCTCAGTTATTCAAGCAGAGGTTTCACAGTCAGAGAAATAGAGGTACGAGTTAAAGACAGGGCAGGTGATGAACCAAGCAGTGCAGATGGTGTCAGGATGTTGGAAGGGACGGATTACCTCCAAGAACTTCCACCTGAAAGTAGCCCAGTTCAAATCTTGAGGACTTTTGATCTCTAAAATCATAAGATAAAAGAAATTCTTATTATCTAAGTCACTAAACTTATGGCAATTTATTATGGCAGTAGTAGGATATTAAAACAATGATTTGTTTCTGAAACCAATTCTGAGATCTCAGATAGACCTTATATGAACTAAATGTGTGTACCCCAATAAAGTTCACATATTGAAGACCTAAGCACCAATATAATGACATTTGTGGCCTTTAGTGGGTAACTTGACTAAGAGGAAGACAAGAAAGCAGGACTTGCAAGACAGAACTAGTATTTGCGTAAGATAAGAAAGAAGAAAGACTTTGCCCCACTATGTGAGGAAGATACATGAAAAAGAGAGTCAGGAACCGGCTCTCACCAAGAACTAAATCGCCAACACCACTGTCTCAGCCTCCCAGCCTCCAACAAGGAGAGAAAATATCCGTCATTAAGTTGCCCAGTCCATGACATTTCATGACAGTGATCCAAGCCAACTAAGACCATTTCCAAGGGATACTTCTACCTAAATCTTTCAGATCTTCCAAAAGAAGCAGACACTCTCCCTCTCTACCTCTAATGAGGGTTCTACTGCTGGCCACGTTATATACTTTGCAGAGGAAGTGACCACACTGAAGTAGCTTTTGTCTAATACAAGCCATTCCTCTCACAGAAGGGCTAGCTCTTTCCCCCCAGGATCACCCAGGAAATTACTGGAGTCTTCACTACAGTTCTCCATGCCAAGCAACCAGCTATGGCGGACGTAGACAAAAACAAAACAAAATAAATAAATCAATAACTGAAACAAGAGTGTGAAAAGCATGAACTTCATCTAAATTCTACTCATGTCTGTAAAGGAAAGAATACAAAAAATAACACAATTGATCAGTGAGCCATATATGTTACAAAAGTCTAAAGATATTTAAGAGTGATATTTTATAAACAGACAGTAATACTTAATAGTTACCTTTGGACATGGGGTCTTTGTGTAATCTTCTTTGTGATGGAAGGTACATCAAATCTAAAGTTGGCTTTCTCTGTCTTCTCACAGCTAGAACATTGTCTCTACCACCATCAAAATCCTGGGTCTCTTTTCCCGAAACTCATTATTTTCTCACTGCACCTCTTGAACTCATGATATCTAGCCCCTTAGGAAAACATCAGCTAAGAAGCAAAGGACTGCTGAAGATGCTATCAGGGTTCAGTGGGCATAGTTTAAGCTGTTTTGTTGACTCCTTTTCTCCCATTAATATTCTCAAATCTCAAGCTGAACTGAAAAAACAAACAAAACTCCCCAAACTGAACCAGTTTCTTGGAATGGAATTTTGTGCATAAAATTGGAATGAAACAGTCACTTTTGAAAAAAAAATTAAAATATGCCTAGGGTAGTAAGTAGTTCATCCTTGGAGCTGAAAACTAAGTTTGAGGAAAGGCCAACAGTGAAGTTAAAATAGAAAGCAAAGGGGCCATCCTATGTAAAGGGTCCTCACGGTGACCCATCCTACATAAGGGGTCATCCTGAGATGTGTTCTAGGTAAGGGGTCATGTCTAGGACGCATCCTATGTGAGGGGTCATTGTTGGAATGCGTCCTGTGTAAGGGGCCGTCTCTGGGACATGTCCTATGTAATGGGAATAGTCTAAGGACTTTCCTGAAAGCTGATGTAACCTGCTTAGGAATCCTATCAAAAGTCATTGTCTTTACAATACTGACATCATAGAACAAAAGGGTGAAGCACTGGGCTTTAACTGAAAATGAGCCAATTTACCTTTAAATGTAATCACCTGCCTGGAAACATTGAAAGAAAAGGCATCCCTGTTAAAGTGGGCCACAAAAGTTTGATTTTAATAAAAATTTCCAAGACCTTAATCAGGTTCAATCTCAGGAGTCCAGTGCCATCTGTCTTACAGGGAGTGAGTACTTTGAATGAGATCCTGTGTAAGGGGTCATCGCTGGGACAAGGGGAAGCATCCTGAGATGAGTCATGTTTCCATATAAACATGTGAATGAAAAGAAAACTGTTACTAGTCATGTGTGGCACTAAAGATTCTTGATTATGCAGAAAAGCCCTTGAGTCAACTTATTCCCTGTTCCAGGCCTCATATCTACGGCTACACTTCAAATCTATGGCTCAGCTACTATCACACAGCTTAGATTCTTGGCCCTTCATTACCTTTGATTGCAGATATAACCGCATGGTGTCTGGTGGGGCATTTTCAGGTATAGTTTTCTCTTCTACTTCTGCTGCAGCATACTGAACCATTGCCATAGCCTAAAGAGGATAGATATAAAGTAGAAAGCATCTCTAATGAGGCACGATGTCCCATGCCCACTAAAGATGCTCATGGTCCAAGAAGAAGGGATAGACTGGAATGGTTGTCAGAAATCTTAGCAAAATTACTAATAGTTACATAAATATTTGCATAGTTACAGAAATATTATTAACCAACAAATCTTACCATCCAATAGATGAGTACTCATTCTCTATGAGAGATGGCACTGGACTCTTGAGACTGAAACCTGATTAAAGCTTTTGGAAGTTTTTATTAAAGCCAGATTTTTGTGGCCCACTTTAACAGGCATGCATTTTCTTTCAACGATTTTCAGGCAGTGATTACATTTAAAGGTAAATTGGCTCATTTCCATAAAGTCCAGTGTCATACTTCTGTCCTTCTGTCATCTGATGTCAGTATTGAAAAGACAATGACTTTTGATCAGATTCCTAAGCCGGTTACATCAGCTTTCAGGAAAGTCCTTAGACTATTTCCAGTTCTTGCAGTAATGAGATTCTCCTAGTAGATTTTTGGCTACACTCCCGTTCTTTATACCATATTCCACCTGAGAAGTTGCCCTCAGTGCTCATCTGTGTAGGTGTGAGACAGCCAGAATGCATGAGCTGATTGTCCAAAAGCAGGTTCATTCTCCCTTCAGCACGTGGGATAGGGAGGGAGGGAATCCTGCAGTCCCTTCTCAACCCATGCTGAAGCCAATGACAGGTGATATCCAATGACAGGTGACATCCCTGTTAATGCCTGTCAGAATGACACATTCTTTCTTTTATCAAGTAATAACAATCCTCTGTGTGTGTGTGTGTGTGTGTGTGTGTGTGTGTTTTCAGAGATTCTCTTCATGTCTCATCTGCTGACCATATAGGTGTATAACAGGAAGAATATTTCTCGCTCTAAATCTCAGGTGTTTCTTCTTTCTCTGGAGCTGATTCCATTGTAGCCCAATAAGTGGACCAACTGATAGACACAATCAAAGAGCACATCAATATTCTCTCCCCACAAGGACTTGAATGCACTGCCCCATTAAAATTCTGCTTTCCTTGTCACCTGCTGTTCTTACTGTTACATCACTTTCTCAGCTGAAGATGAGCTTAGTCTGAAGAAAACTCACCCATCTCATGACTACTCAGAACTCCAAAACAATGGGCAGTACAAAGTATAGAACAGTTCCTGACAATGGCTAGGCCTTCAAGTACTTATGATGTAGGTTGAGTAGTCATCCTAATTGTTGGTCCTCTTTCTTCAGAGCATCTGGTACAGTGGGTGTGGTCATTGCACTTAGTCTAAGCTAATATGAGCTCAAAGGAAGTGTGGCGCCTCCAGGATTTAAGTGATCAGCTAACACCTTGACTTTGAAGGCATTGTGCTCTGATTAAACACACTGGCTACAGTCTTGACAAATTATATTCAGCCCAAATTTTCTTCCTACTGGCAAAGATCATCTTCATAGTCGACAACACCATACTGTACTGAGAAAGATGCTTCTAGTCAAGTAGAATGGTCAATTGAGATACCTGATGGTATTGGTTTCATTTTACTCAAGGATTCATTTATTGAGGACTTGGTGTGGTGATGTGAGAGGTGGTGAGATTTTTAAGAAGTAGAATCTAGATGGAGATCCTTGGGGATTGGAAGATGTTGCCTCAGGAAGATAAAAGGTGTTCTGGTCTGACCTGTAGTTGAATCTGAGAAAGAGCTGTCATAAGAAGAGCGATCCTGCCTGCACCACTCTTCGGCTTCCTGACTTTTGACATCATCTCTTGTTTCCATCTCCCTCCATGAGGCCCTCAGCACAGCCAGAACTATGCCTATTAATCTTTAGCTTCCAAAGAAGTGGTGCTAATCAAATCCCTCTCTTCATAGCCTTGGCATGTGTTATACTAAAGAAAAACCTCGACCTAGAAAATTGGTATCAAGTTGAGGAGCAGGTTACTGTAACTACCTGCAAATGTGGAGGCAGTTTGAAGATAAGCACTGTGAAAAGGAGAGCATTGCAGGTGATTCTGGTCAGGGTTCAGAAGACAACTAGGGAAAAGCTGAAGACCTTTTAGAGACTTGCAAGTGGTTATGAAAGAGTGATTGTGAAAATGTAGAAAGGACACACTGTAAGGTCTTCCATGAAAATGAACATTCTGTTAGAAACGGACATGTCTTGCACCCCTGTGACTTGAGTGAACTAGCAGGTTTTAATGACGTGCCTGTTTTCTGTTCATGATGGATACCTTCAATATAAATGGGCTTCTCTGTGATTCAAATTTTCCAATAGACAGGGTGGATAGATTTAGAATAACTGCAATACATCACAATACATCTAATAACAAAGTGCTGTGTACTTGGAAGTTGTGAGGAAACTTTAAATGTTTTCCCATAAAAATTATGTGTATGAGGTAATGAATATATTAATTGATTTAATTTTCATAATGTATACACATAGCAAAACATCCTCCTGTATGTGATAAACATTGAATTCCTGTCAATTAATTATATTTAAGTGTACATCGTTTTAAATATTGCCTGGAGGGGTCATGATCTTCTTCTACCCAGGATGACTCTGTGTACTAGTTACAACCATGCAGTAGACCTGAGGTCATCAGCCCAATTGGACATAAAATCTTATCACTCAAGGAAATAATAACAGCAACCAAGCTATACTGTTCAAGAAACCATCTGTGGGCCTACTTCCTGATACCCAGCATTCAACCCTCTTGTCCTCCTTCCCATAAGTGAATGGTACTATAGAGGATGATTCGTTATCTGCCAGCTGCTCACCCTTCATCTCCCAGAAGGCTAGGCTTCTGTTGGCAACCCATATGCATCACCAGAACAGTCGGCAATGATGCAGGGTCTGAAATTTTGCAGGTTATACTGTTAGGTGGCCACAGTTTTATGATTATTCACGGAAGATATGAGACTCCTGGATCAGTAATAAAGGATTGACTCAGGTAACAGCTCCAGGGAGAGGGAGTCATCATGAACTTGCACTGATGCCTTGACCCCAGTTTCCACAGGGCAGTGCTAAGCGAACAAGTGACTCCTGTCACTTTGGTGAGTGGTATTACAAGACAGAAATCCTGAGTTTAGGAATTCATATCTTTGGAAACATTTATTTTTTGTGTGTGAGGGGATTGCCTGCATGTAGGTGAGTGCAGTCATGGAGGTAGGAAGCAGGTGTCAGATTCCCATGGAAATGGAGTTAGGAACAGTTGTTAGCCACCATGTGGGTGCTGGGAACTGAACCTCGGTCCTTTGGAAGAGCAGCCAGTGCTCTTACCGCTGAGTCATCTCTCCAGCCCCATAATACACATCTTTTACAATGAGCAGTAAGCATTCCTACACTGTGCTATGGAGTGAGACACCATCTCTGACTTCTGAGGGTACTGCCCTGAACATCCTTGTAAAGATAATGTAGAATTAATATAAGGCAATGATGGAAAATTATGTCTCAACAGAGTGCACTGGATGCAGACGAACTCCCAAGCTTGTGCTTGAGTAAGTCAAGGAGTTACTTAACAGCATCTCTCTAAGAAGGGATTGAAAATCATTGACCTGTGGGCAGCAATAGCCTGACATAATAGTGCAGATCCTGTTTGGCAACTCTCAAGGCAGAGGCTTCAATCTCCATCCTCAGCAGCAAGACCTACATCAGAACAAACCCATTTGTGAGACTTGGAACAATGTTTTTTATACTTGATTCAATGGTTCATTTTTCTTTTCAAACAGAATTCATTTTAAATTGAAAGATGATTTTTAACTAAATCCTTTTATTGCAGTATTTATGTAACAGCAATAACCAGCAAACATCTGAGACATGGAGTCACATTTGATATACTTTGCAACTCTGCCAGCAGCAGAACTCCAAATAGATGTGTTACTTAAACAAACTGTGAAACTAATAGTAAAAGGCATATTGTTGGGGTTTTCAACGATATGTCCAAGAACTTTCTCTACATAGAAGAAAGCTTAAACTTTAAATTTAAAAGAATTACTAAAATGGGGGTTGGAGAGAGAGCTCAACAGTGAAGATTACTGGCTGCTCTTGCAGAGGACCCGGGATTCGATTCCCAGCACCCACATGGAAGCTAACAATTGTGTATAATTCCAGTTCCAGTTCCTCTTCTGACCTCTGCATGACATGACACAAAAGTACTTTCATATATGCAGGCAGTACATTAGTACAAATAAAATTAAAATAATTAAAATATTTTTCAAAAAGTACTACTAAGACTGTGAAGATACCTATAGCAATGTGCATTTACCAAAAAAACTAGAGAAAAAAGGTTGAGCTGGGCTTCAAATAGTTCCTGAAAAGAAAATCTTAGTTGTCTGTACACAAAGGTCCATAAGGACTAAAGGACAATGGGAATAAAAATGAATTTCTTTGTTCTCAAAATTCAGAAGTGACTTCATCTAAACCAAATTCACTGTCTTCTGCCAGCTGTATGTTGCTGCCTTCCTCTTTCAAGAATTAGTTAGCATTTCCTCCTGGGGCAGCCTAGGAGCACCCTCCAGCAAGTCATTCAGTTACCAGAAGTATGCACACCTTGAGGTATATGAATGGATGGGTGCTCATTTTTGGAGGCTGTTGGTTGGTTTATATCTTTAGTCCAGTTCAGCAAGTGATATGTGACTCCAGTAAAAAAGAAGCCTTGCCAGTCAATCTTAGCAGTTCCCAAAGTAATACACAGTGAGTGTGTTAGGTGAAGAAAATGCTCGCTTCCGTTTATATTCACGATCACTTAGGAGAACGATAATAAGCTGAACTAATATAGAGCATAGATGTTCAGAGAGCGAGAGCAGTATATTATGTATATAAATGAGTATATCTTTATGATATATATTCAGTAACACAAAAGGTTGGAGAACGGTGTTTTGGATATAAGTGAAATTCAAGTTCTAATACTGTCAAGGTATGATTAATTTCCATATAGAAGAAGGTGAAGGAACAATAAGTTCTCTGACGCTGATATATTTTTATTCACTTCTGTTTAACACAATGCCGTATATTCAGGGAACAAAGCAGCCATTATCACTGAACAGTTCCTGAATGCCATAGAGCCTTAGTCACTGGAAATCGCCACAATATTCATTAAGGTGCAGGATTCCACAACCACTGTCACCATGACTTTCCAAAACGCTTCATTCCTTTTTTCTATTCTTCTGCCAGGTGGATTCCTTACATATTGGTCTGTCCAATTTCTATAATAGCATTTTTTTGCTTGGTTCTCATTTAGTTGACTCTAAAGTTAGCTCATAGTTCTTACCACAATAAAGGGTTGGCAGTATTTTCAAGTAAACAAACATCGTAACAATTCCTTTAGCACATGGGCATAAGGCACATGGCGATTTTCTTTACAATCTGGGAGACTCACTTACAGTTTCTTATTCTGACATTGCATGCTCAGAAAAACTTCAAAGCTTGAAAAATAGTCATACTTTCAGTCTTTCTCCAGAATGTCTGAGACAAAATCTTACATGTGCCATTTAAATTTTGTCTTAATTTCTACCCCATATTTAAGTCTAAGACAGTAACATATCATGAAACTAAGTTTATTATAAAAGCAATGGATTGGCCCTGGTGATGGAAGAAATATGGTTTTGAGAATACTGCGTTTTCCCTTTCACTCGTGATTTAAAATTTAAAATCTCTGTATTTACGAAGACCTTTCTGTTTTCTTAGAGGAAGCTCCAATTTGAAGAACTGGGCATAAACAAAATGGTTAAGGGAACGTTTTAGATAAAAATATATGTGGACCCTGTGGGTTAGTGAAAAAAAGATTTGAGTGCATCTAAGGATGATGGAAATTAATAAAACCCACTGGTATTCAAAGTGGCCCAAATCACAATACAGAATGAGCGCATATCATTAGCATGCTAAACATTTAAAGGGACCAGCACCTCATAAAACCTAGAAGCTAACTTCCCACAACACAGGGAAACTGAATACAATGAAGACTACAGGGGATCAATTGCTCTGTAAGTTATTCTTTATCTCTAAAGGAGACAGAGACAACCCAGGACCTGAAAATTCTCTAAACAACAACTGTATACTATAACCCTATAAAGAGTGATTGGAAATGACTTTTTGGCATTTGCTGCTTAATAAAGCACTCTGAAGCTTCCATGGAGTTTGTCTGTGTGTGGGTAAGTGGATTAAACTTCCCCTCATCTCCTCAGAGTGGAGTGTCTCTTCTGGAGCAGATGATAAAGATGGTTTTCACACCTTTCATATAGACCATGTCCCTGTCCATCCACCATTTAACTCTGTCTCCACATAACAATTCACATGACAGGTGAATTAACATCAAAACATAAGAGTAGGTGAAGTCAAGCCTGTTCTACAGTTCAGTGAAAGGGAGTTATCTGCAGTAGTTTCTATCTGGACTGTCCCCAAAGGCCCATGTGTTGATGGCTTAGCCCACAGGTTGTCACTGTTGGTACATAGTGGAGACATTTGAGAGATGGGGACTAGTGGGAAATCTTTAGGAAACCGAAGACATGCTTTTGAAATGATAGTTGGGCCCCATCCCATTCCTCTGTTTTCTACCATTCACTTTCAGCTATGACAGGAATAGTTGGCTCCAACATGGTCTTCTTCCCACCATGATATATTTCTTCACACAACTAAAGCCTAGACTGAAGCCTTCAAACCTGTGAGCCAAAATAAACCCCTCCTCTCTGTAATTTGCTTATCTCAAGTTTGTGCTGTGGTATGAACACATGCGCTGTTGAGCTACTCCAACTAATATGTACTGAAAAGATTCCTTTCCCTTATTGACAAGGACATGTGCAGGTCAAACATGCACACCTGAAACTGCTAGTCATTAAGGTTATTCAGAAGCCTATTCTTTTTTGCAACTGCTGCTTTAACAGAGACTTGAATATATGAGTTAAGAATAGAATAAGACTTAAGAGCTATTTATAGCCATTGACTTCACTGAGGTTATGTACGCACAGCTCAATCTGAGTAGCTTTCTAGCTGAGTAAGCTAGGGGGCCCCTCTCTATGCGTACCAGTACAGAGACAATGACTCCTGTTCGTCCATCTCCTTCATTTTCTGGGCCCACCTAGGAGCATCCTGTTCCTCCTGTGCCTTCAAACCCCAATGAAGGACATGTCTGGGAAGGGGCAGGCAATAACAGAATTTGGAAGAAAGATTAGTTGCAATGGCAGGAACTCTTCTTTGATCCCTAACAGGAGATTAGAAGTAAGGGACGTGGGTTTGGTATATGATTATATGTAATTCCAGGGTTAGACAGCTCAGGTTTCTGGTCACAGTTTGTGTATGGGCATGTTCGTGAGCGCATGTCAGTGTATGCATGTGCATGTGTGTGTGCAAGTGCGTGTGCTCGTGTGTGTGTAGGCCAGAAGACACCCTTGAAATGTCATTCTTTAGGTGCATCTGCTCTTCTTGGTCTTGGACAGAGTCTTTCACTGATGTGGAACTCTCTAAGCAGGCTAGGCTGGATGGGTAGCAAGCCCGAGAACCATGTATCTGGCTGTCTCCACTTCCCCAATGTTGCAATGACAAGCGCCCAGGCTTTGAGATGCATCTAGGGATTGAATTTAGGTCCCTGACTCAGCTATCTCCCCAGATACTTGTTCATGCTTTTGGCAAACTACTTATGGTATAAGGGCAGGGCTCATTTCTGTCGCCTGTGTGAGTATCCATTATTATCCCTGAATTTGCTGAAACTGTCTGTGAAGAACACCCAGGTCACTGGACCCCTCCTTCAAGCCTCTGCATGTCCCTTTCTCATGGCTTTAACACTGCTGCAGAGCCAGAGTGAACCAATCTGCTTTCTTTCCTGTTTTGCTTTTTCTTTCATTTTCTTTTCTCTTAATTATTGGACCTTCCTAAACAGGTCTTGGGACCTATCACATATAATTGTTCCGGGAAAATAAATAATTGATAACATTTTTATTTAGATAAAATGTCAAAATTATAGAAAGTTACAGAACAGTGCTTAGAGCTCCCATACAGCTCTTACCAGGATTATATACAGTTCCTCCCTTGGCTCCAGGTGTGTGCACAAATGACACGGTGGGTGAGATCATACATCATATACCCATGATAGATACATTTTTTTTCTTTGTGTTTCTGGGGTTAAAACTCAGACATTGTACATGCTAGCAAGTTCTCTCTGTCACCGAGTTATACCATCATCCTTGAAAGACAATTTACAATTCTCTAATTTGCAAGCTTTGGAAACAGATGGTTAATAAGCTATGGTCTACTTAACAATATGTTTTATAAAGATGGCTTTCTGTTTGATGCTTATAATTTCCTTTAATTCCGATTATTTTTCCTGTAATGAAAATTTTGTTGTAGAAAATATATTTACACCTTTACTTTCCTTATAGATACTTATTGAGCTTCATATCATTATGAGATCATAAATGTACTTTTCCAAGGTCTCTGATTTGTCCCAAAACAAGGTGGGTATTTATTGAGATACTTCCAGCTCTTTAAGAAATCCAAATACCTCTCACGGAACAGAGCTCCCCGCAGTGTTTACAGTAGTACCCTTTGGGATACTAGAGGCTGCTCAGTGACAGCTTTTACTCCTTACGCCACTATGGCATCTAAACTAATAATGAAGGCAAAAGGACTCTTAAACTGAGCTATGTTCAAATCTCCAGATGAGAAGTAAGTAGGTCTATGCTTCTGCTAATATGGATTTTAAAAACTATAATGTGCATATATCTCTTAACATTCATCTCACATTAAAGGTATTTTTTTCCCAAAACCAAGTACCGTGGACTTATTTCATTTGAGAACTTAAACTGATATCATTAAAAACAAAACTCCAAGCTCTGGGGCTGAGGTGTTACTCAGTAACAAAGCCATGGCCTAGCACGTACAGAGCACTGGGTTCTATCCCCATGATCACACAGATGAGCACAGGAGGAGGAGAAAGAAGGGGAGTTGAGACAAGGCCAGATAAGGGAAAGGAAATTAGTTCAAACTCAGAAAAAAAAAAATGTTTAGAAATCTCGATAACAAAATCACAATATCGTTTTCTTCAATGATACTAGTGGTCTCTTTAGAAAATATCATTAAGATATTTTAACTAGAATAAAAAATTCACAGATGTATATTTAATAATACAAAAATTGATTCTTACTACACACATATCCACCAAAATGCTCAGCAGAAACACTTAAGAAAACTAAGCTATCAAAAAATGACCAAGAAAAAGTTTTATATACTACTTGTTAGCTTATACTTTCTCCTTAGAATTTTATATGGCTCACTTTGGCAACCAAGGATTATTTCAAAGGTGTATATGCATATGTACAAATATTTAACTGCTCTACCTTATAATGGGTTCTCTGGATGCAAACTTTAATCCCAAGTTATTTTGTCATAATTAAATTACAATATTATTGCATTTAACTCAGGTTATAAGCTTAAGGTTTTACTATTATGTTTACATGAGTTAATAGGAATTAAACTTCTATTATCAATTAAAATAGGCTGTATCAAATTAATCAAATTAATATAAAAAGTTTTTGTATGATGTATTGTGCTATGAAGAATATTTTTCATTTCAAAACAACAATATTCTTTGATAGTTTACAGAATGATTTTATACCATATTTTACCTAATCCCTAACTGTTTATTTCCTAAAAAAGAAGACACAAACAAAAAAGATGCAATTGATCAAAGATACCAGCCTACTTTGTTTATATGCTAGCAGTTGAATGCGGAAAGGTAGTCAAATAGAGAGCTGAAAGGTCAAAAGTTCTTGTAATATTAAGTACTGTCATTTCTATTCAAAGCTTTTTAAAGATGACTGTCACAAATACACTTAATAACTATAGTGTTGTACCAAACACTGGCTGCAGGTGACTCCTCAGCTTTGTATAATTGACCTTGACTAAATTGCCTGCTGTATTTACAATGTGCTGGCTTTTGAGTGCAGGTAGTGATTGTTATAGAACAGAAATATGCCCCCAGAAGTCACTTTCAAGGTTTGTTTGTTTGTTTCTAACATAGAAGAAAACTGACGTGCTGAAGTGAATAATACGTTTTGACACGGTAAATGGGGAAGGAGTAGACTGGAGTTTAACCTCTGAAATTTTAATACTTTTTTTTCTGGAATCCTAAAGTGTTTCAGAGATTCTGTACATCATCGACGGGTCAAGCTCTAAACAAAAACATGTAAGCACACGGTTCACTAATCTATTCCCGAAGCTTTGCCTAAAAAGTTGGCGTTGCCATCTTCTCCATCTTTCTTTTGGAACCATGGTTTGGAATTTGTTCCTTGTTGCTGATAAGCATCCAGAAAATGACAGATTCCAGGAATGTCACTGGGGAAGTTTGGTGGAAGCTCCTCCCTTGATCTCGGAGTGAACACAAAACCAGGACAGTCTTTGAGTAATCTGGAAAGATTGAAATAAAATAAAAACTTAATACTCACCTAAGTATTGACAATTCAGGAAAAGAAGACAACCCAACTAAAGGATTATCAGAGCACAAGCCATATTAAGTGTGACTCACAGAAAGAGTCTCATGTTAATAGATATGTCCACAAAAAGTAGGACAATCAAGAATGAAATTCACATTGAGAAGTCTACTCATGATGTATTTCACTCATATTAGAAAAGAAGACAATTACACAATTTTTTATGATATGATTTATGTCAGTGCAATTCACAAACACAAGATTACCAAAAGGTCTAATAACAAAAACACACACATAATTTTAGCACTACTGAACTATGTTTCCTAAATCAGAAATGACAAATCCTTGTCCGTTTATCAATTTATTCATGCCATAAAAGCTACTGAGAAGAAATCAGGGGCAAGTTGTGAAAGAAAGGCAAATTGATAAAAATAATGTGAAAACAACTTTCTGATAGTTTAGTAATTTCAGATTGTAAGAAATCAAAGGAGCTTCTTTTACGGAAGGTCGGGGAAGGGCTGCCTGAGACAGTATCTCATTTAGGCTAGGTTAGCCTCAAATTCTCTATACATCCTAGAAGACATTTGAACTTGTTGATGCTCCTGCCTCTACCCTTCAGGTGCTGAGATTAAGGCATGCACACCACTCCTGGTTTCTGTGGCACTGGGGACTGAACTCAGCACATCATGCATGCTCGCAAGCACTCTATCAAGTGAACTATGTCTTCAAGCCCACAAATGAACTTCCGTTATACATACTGGGATTCTACTTCCTATTTGCTATGTATTTGTAGCACTTTGTCTTCTTAACCACCTGCTTTGCTGAGTTTTCTTATTTGTTACCTAACACTTGTCCACTGGGCTAAGCTCACTTCAGCGGGATTCTGCTGCCTCACTTCCCGTTTGCTTCTCTGGCTTTAGGTCAAATGTAAACTTGATAAGAAATTTTCTCTAAACTGTTCTTCAAGACCTGGATGAAAAATAGACCCTAAACCAGTTTTCACAGGGAAACCACTCAACACTCCTGCACAACCAGATCTGCCCTTCTGTTCAGCAGTCTGTGTACTCACCTAGGTCAAACAGAATGACAGTGGTAAGTTAGATTTTGGTACTGTGATGCTCTTCTATAAAGAAACCAAGTGAATAGAAGTCCCTGTCTCAACAATGAGTTCTGGGGCAGAACACAGTGTGTGGATATTCTATCAACTTTTACCAATGCATCAATGACAAAATTAATGAAAATCATGTTTTTATCAGTAACCCTGATATTTTTGCTGTGGTTGTTTTTTATAAGGCACAGTATTGCAGGATTCATTCTAACTAGCTTTGGGCAGGAGACTCTTCACTTTTTCATATGCTAGAATTCATATTACTTAACAGATAGCATGCACATACAGTGCCATGCTGTATTTGGCTCACATTTTCCTAAGAACCCATTACTGAACATTGGGGGGAAGTGTGCAAAACAGTGAAACCTCTTTAGGCTGAAGCCTACTGGGGTGAGCATGCTAATCCCCAAACCACTGACTAACACCACATTCCTGAGATTCTACCAAAGCAGGTTCATCAGAAAACAGCAGGAGTAGATAAAATCCATGAATCAGACCTTTCTGAATTAGATCTACATTTCATTCAGCAAAACATCTTAAAATTGGGGCTGGAGAGATGGCACAGTGGTTAAGAGCACTGGTTGCTCTTACAGAGGACCTAGGCAAGGTTTCCAGCACCCACATAATGGCTAACAACAACCTACAGTTCTGGTTCTGGGTGTCTGATGCCCGGGTCTAGTTGCTGCAGGCACTGCACACATGGGCTGTGCTTACATACATGGAGGCAAAACACTCATACACATAAAAAATACTTTAAAAATATCTCAAAATCATATTAGTAAGTAGATTAGAAGCAAATTGTGAAAGGATATGGTCATGTTGAGTGGGAACCCATTTTCCTATGGTTTTATGTTCCCTCTAGAAGGGCCTGAGTGAGAGTTCCTCTTCTGGATTCTGGCTTCCCTTTCTCCTTCCTAGTAAGCAGAAATGACCTACCTTCTTGCTGTGATAGGAAGAACCTGCCGGACATGCACCATTTAGTATTTTCCTGCCTGTCTATTTGGAAGCCTATCTGCCTCTAAATCAGCACATTTTTGGGTTTTCTATAGGGTGTGAAGGATTCAAGTTCTATTAGGTCAGACAGCTGGCTATGGGCAAGTGACATTTTATATCTTATACAGGTTTATCTTCTGTTTCTGCTTTCAATTCTTATATTCATATTTGCAGTTTCTGTATTTTATAGGACACATTTACTTTATAATCTATAAAATGTAACTGAAGGACATGTTGTAAAATGCTGGACACACAAATGTCATATTTCTTTGTTATTTTTCTATATGTCTTTGACAATGTTTTATGTAGGTTCAGGAATTAAATACAAACGGGGTTGGAGAGGTAGTAAAATTAAGAGCACTTGATGCTCTTGCAGAGGACTTGGGTTTGGTTCCAACACCTACACTGTGGTTCACAAACACCTGTAACGCTGGTTCCAGGGGATATGATGCCCTCTTCTGGCCTCTACAAGCACCTTCTGCATGTGGTACACGTACATACATGCAAACAAAACATTTGTATACATAAAATGTACATGATTTTTTAAAAAGAGATTAAATATAAAATACAGAAAGTGGTTTAATGAATAAAAATGTACCAAATTATAGATGATAGATAGCTTTCTCTATCTCTGTCAATACAGCATTTCTGACTAAATTTGGTAATCATCAATATAATGGTGTATGTAAAATGATATCAAAGTAGTCAGTGTTTGAAGTGCCTTTAATGTACATCATTTGAACTTGGTAAGTTCTTTGCTAAAGATAATAAAGCTAACATAAGCATATCTTCTGAACACAAATCCTATTGCATTGAAGGAACTTAACAATATAAGTAGAATACACAGAATTAGAATTAGAATGGTGATTCTCATATATGCAAATAACCAGAATTTATAAGCAAAACGATTTAGAATAATGATAGCAATTCAGATGAAGGATAAATAGCAGTGAAAGGCCAGACTCAATGGCAGTCATGCAGATGTCCAGTTCTGGTGTCAACCTCTTCTACTTTGATATCTCCCTGATACAGCTCAAGCCCAGTTGCTCAATCCTCGAATTCACAGACTTCCTCCACAGATAAGTTACCCGCCCCTCAGTGGGCAGAGTGCATTTACACCTCACCCCCATTTTACTTTTAGTGATTCACGGCCAAACACAGAAAGCAAAACAAACAGACCCTTAACTCATACTATAGAAAAAGATAATTCAGAATGGATCATCTGCCTAACTGTAAAACTATATAAAGTATAAATTCTTCAGAAAAAAAGAATAAATCTTTGTGATATTGGAGTAGGCAGCAGATTCTTAGACACAGCACCAAAAGCACAAGCAATGGAACCAAAATATGGGCAAATTATGTTTCATCAAAATTTACAACTTTTCAACAGGATATTATAAATGAGCTGAATTTCTCACCCACAGAACTGGAGAAAATATTTGCAAACCATATAGTGAATAAGGGACTTGTATCTAAAGGATACAAAAATGAATTCTTATAAGTCAACAGTAAAAGGTTACTTCAAAGACAAGGAAGGGATTTAAATAGATATTTCTCCAAAGAAGATACAGAAATGGCCATTAAAAGCTGGATGTGATGACACAGGCTTTTAACCCCAGCACTTCTCCTGAGGCAGGAGAATTAAAAGTTTGAAATCACCCAGATAACATAACTTTTCTCACCAAAACCAAGAAAAAAAAGGATCCAAAACAAAAAGATTCTATTTCACACCAGTAACAACAGGTATTTGGAAGGAGGGAGAAATGGGAACTCGTGAGACAGTGCTCTTGGGACTGTAAAATGATGTGACTACTTTGGAAAATAATTTAGCAATTCCTCAAAGTATTAAATATGGAGTTTACTGCATGACCCAGTAATCAGTCTTACTATACCCATGAGAACTGAAACAGACAAACCACAAGTGAGTTATATTAGCAGTGCAATTCATTATAGCCCAAACGTGGCGTCCTACTGGCAGGGGACTCTAACAGTGACAAACACAGTCATCCCTAGCTTTCCCCATTCTAGGAGAAGTGGACCAACATGCAGAATCCTGGTGCCTAACAAAAACCTTTTCTCATATTTCAGAGAAAGCATGGATAATGGCTACTCAGTCAATGTAAAATTAATCACTTGTTAGGAGTGAAAATTTGAAAATAAGGGTCTTTGTGAGGAGTAAATCTAAGTATGGACTGTCATTCCCGAATTATGGAGGAAGCGATCTGTATTTGACACTACACAAATTATTTTCGTTCTGATAAGTGATGGCTCCTAGCAGCAGCATTAGCCAGTCCTGCAGGATCTCTCCCTTCTAACTAGTTTTTTAACTTAACATTTTAAATCGGACTTACAAAGCCGAAGGTTTCCCTACGGCTTTTTCATATAGCCTTCGCTTTGGCCGCGCTCTCTTCCACTCCCTCGTCTCCTGTCCCCCAGCCCCAGTCTTTGCATCCCCAAGAGTCCCTACCTCTACCTTCTCACCACCTGTGCTCCCTCCTTCCCTTCCGTTGGGCATCCCTCCTCCAATGACCCTTCTAGTTTCCCGGCTTCCTCAGGTGCTCTAGGTTAAACACATAAGATTAAAGATTCAAAGCTTATAACTATGTATAGGAGCGAACACACAGTATTTGTTTCCCTGAACCTGGATTACTTCACTCAGCATCAACTTTATTCTAGTTCTATCCATTTACCCACAAGTTTTATAATTTGTTTCTTTACAGTTGAATAAACAACAAAAATCTCAGTGCTGTTGTTGTTTACTATGAGCTGTTCTGGTTTCATCTGAGTTTATGTTAATAAGATGACTCAGCTGGAGGCCAGGCTTCCAGACCTATCACCAGGTTAGGAGAGGGTTAGGATTTGGAGACAGCAGGATGGGGCTGTGTAGGGGGAAACTGGAGATTTGGTTCCATAACCAACCAAGTGCACTAATCTGTCCCACTTACATCAGAAAAATGGGAACCAGGAACTGCCCCTTAAAAGGGCAGAGCTTCTTGATTGTGACCCCACTGATGGGGCGTTCACATTTCATTGGGAGAGGCAAGGAAACTGCATTCAGGTCCGCTAAGACCTCAGCCTATCTGCTTTCTCATTCGTCTGCCTGATTTGCATTCCCTCCAATTAAACTGTAGTGTACCACTTGACTGAATCCAGCATCATTCTGGATGACTGTCTGACTTGAGGGGACAGGGGAACCCCCACATTTGTAGCTAGTTGGCCAGAAGTAGTGACAGTCCTAGGACACAGAGGTGTGACTAACATCTGATTAAAGGCAATTTTATTGGGCTCTGGCCCCTATAAGATGTGGTTATAATTATGCTAACTCTGGGTGACTACTGTTGGAATTGTACTGTTGTACACCAATTAGTGTCAGAACACCCACTGCTATACTGAGAGCATTAATATGTGCTCTTAATGAAAAATTATGGAGGAAGAAGTCATGTCTGTTAAGAATTACTGCCACGCTGCAATTATCTCCTGAGAGTAGCAAGAGCTTTAAGAACACGTTAAAGCGAGGACAGTAAAAGGTACAGCTTTTCATTTTCCTGTAAGATTACCTATGAAGAAAACAGCTATGGAGAACAGAAAAAAAGGACAACTACATAGTAATGAAAAACATATACTCTGGGTGCTTAATGTACTCTGTACCTGTAAGTGGTGGGACTGACGTTGATTTTCCGTGGCACACTGCAGGACTCAAACTTATTAGCCAGTGTGACATTGTTTCCGAACAGACAGTAACGAGGCATTTTAACTCCAACAACTCCAGCAAAAACTGACCCAGAATGCAGTCCAATTCGCATCTGAAAGCAAAAATAACAGAATGTTCTGGATCACTGGCCCTTGTCAGTGTTGTCTGAATTTGTTTGGATGTACTGTCTAAGTGTTTCTATGAGTAACTTTCAACACACCTCTCCCCTCTTCGGAACCTCCAGTTAACCTCCCTCCACTGCAGCCGCTGCAGGGGACACACGGCCTGACTCTGCTCAGCCGGGTTCGGGTTTGCTACATCTCTTTCAGTGTCTGAAACAAACTTGTTCATATCTCTCGTGATCACCACTACAGAGTAGCAAAGAACCTGTGGGGCTGCTCACTGAAGCCTGCCCTGTGCATCAAGTGAAAAGACCATTTCTAGACACCAGCAGGTTCTTTATAAAACAGTAACAGAGAGGGCAAAATAGGCTAGCCCGGAGGATCTGAAATGGGCTTAGTTGGTTTGTTTTTCAAGTCAGGCACAGTTGCCCACACTTGTAGCCCAGCTGTTTAGAAGTTTGAAGATAGAAAATCTCTTGAACCCAGGAGTTTGGAGTTAGTCTGGGTAATAGCCAAAATAGAAGGGGTGAGCTATAAAGACATTTTGCTTTAAAGTAATTTTATGCCAAAATCTATTCACTTATTTCATATGACTAACAATCAAGGAAAAGAAATGTCAATCTTTGAGTGGAAATAGCAGAGGAAACAGAAAATTTGAGTAACTGAGGCCCAGATCCCAGTGATTATAATCTGTATAATCAAGATTCATGAAGCAAGAAAATTGGGCCATGCCTAGATATGAGATATGGACTGGAATGTGTTGGGACAGAAACTTAGGAATTATAAATGGTCATAGGAGCTTTAAGATGAAATATTTTCTTTCTTGAGACAGGGTGCCATATAGTCCAGGCTACCCTTGAACTGGTTATGCAGTCAAGGATATCCTTACATTTCTGATCTTCCTGAGTTCTGGGATTGAGATGAAATTTTCAAGATTTATTTTTTATTGATGTCTCTCTCTCTCTCTGTGTATCATATTTGTGCAGGTGCCTGTACAACAGTGTTTAAAATCTCCTGAAGCAGGAGTTATAGGCAGTTGTGGGCCGCCCAATGCAGGTACTGGAAACTGAACTCTGGTCCTCTGGAAGAGCTCAAGTGCTTTTAACTGTTGAGATTTATCTCCAGTCTTGGCTTCAAATTTTATTTTAATTAAAATTTTTTATGAATGTTATATATTTTGATTATATTTAGATCCCCTCCCCATCTGTACCTCTCCTTTAAACCCACAAAATTTCCATACTCTAATATATAGAGAAATAGATAGATAAAATAGAGAGAGAATTGACAGAGACAGAGACAGAGATAGAGATAGATGTAGACATGTAAGTCTACAGTGTCAAGTCTGTGTCCCTAAATGTCCTTCCATGTAGGATCATCCACTGGAGCCTGGTCCGTTTATTAAGAGTCTCATCATTACATGAGACTCTTCTCAGAAGTCAAATTACCAGAAGTTCCTCAGATAAAATGGAATTTCCTACCCAGTTCACCAAGTCTATGTTGGGATTTTGTCTGACTTGAGTGTTGAAATATTTTAAATTAGATCATGTAAAATGCCTGATTCTTTGATGATTTGAGAGGGTGTGCACACTCTTGCTGCTACAGCAAGCATGCTAACAGATGGAAGCTACAATAGATATTATGTTCAGTATTTTCAGAGTCTTTGTTTAACTGACCATTTAAAAAAAGTTTTATGAGCAACATGCATTTCAACAGATGCCAAGGACTCAGAAATGTGGATGCCATTTGAAATTAGAGAACCCTAGGTTTTGGTCATTAAAATTGTTTTATTATTATTGTGTTGGGTGGATGGCATTTGCCACTTTGTGCATGTGGAAATCAGAGGACAACTTGAGGAGTTGATTTTCTCTTTCCTCAGGGGTTGAACTCAGGGCACCAGGCTCTAGAGGCATGTGCCTTTAACTGATGAGGTATGTTACTGGCCCAATTACTTAGTTTAAATTAAATTAATTAAATTAAAATTTACTTAGTTTTATAGCAAACTTCAAATATTTTCTAGAAGTTCCAAGAATCTTTTGGCTTTAAGATGTGATACTATACATTCCACAACAATTTCAAACCAAGTAATTCCTCTGTTCCTCTGTGAATCAGGAGGGCTTGCCTTCTGAAGATTTGTTTTCTCTTTGTCTTTCTGCTTAAACAAATTTGAGAAGACTTTTCCCTTAGCAACTGAGCACCAGAGGATTACTTCAGGCTTTTTATAATCAACTCTTTCATGGTGTCTCCTGCACAACTCATTGTTACGTTACCTTGATAGGCTCTCCGTGGGGAGACATGACTTCGTTGGAGAGCTCCATCATCTTCAGGGCCATCAGCGCTATCTGGACGGCATGGGTGTCACTCTCTCTGTGTAAACCCCCTGCAACACAATATGCATCTCCAATGGTCTCCACCTAGACAGAATATATTTTGTATATTATAAATAAAAGCTCTGGAATCACAGCAGAATCACAGGGCAGCAAGCTAAGTGCCCAGGTGCTGCGGAGAATCAGGGCAAATGAGGCACGCTCAGAAGCAACTTTCCCTTTCAGAAAATTCTCAGGATGCAGAGCACACCTCCTAATAGTGTGCTGAAGGGCAGTAGCATCCACGAGCAGACTACCAGATGGCTTCTACTGTAGATCTGCCATTAATCATGTCTCTATGCTTTCTTTTTTAAAAAAAATACTATTTAAAATGACTTTTATAGAAACAAAGGATCTATTTCGGATTTCCTTTTTAAGATTTTTAATTTTAATTGTGTGTGTGTGTGTGTGTGTGTGTGTGTGTGTGTGTGTGTACACATACCACATGTGTGTGGAAGTTGGTGGAGGCCAGAAGAGGGCATCAGATCCCCTGGAACAGTGGTGAGCTGCTCTATATGGGTGCTATGAATGAACTTGGGTTCTCTGGAAAAGGAAAATGGCTGAGCAGTCCCTCCAGGCTATATTTTGGATTTATAATAAATTTTGGTGCTTTTACACTGAAGTCACCCTCCTCAACAAATGTCATATGTATTTAATGAAGGTGTGTAATGTAAAATGGAGATACTAATAGTCATAAGTGCAAGATAGAACTTCCCCAAAGGACTTCTGGGACTCTCAGCAATTACTAAGTATCTACATGAATATTAATCACAAATGATGGATAGGAGCCAATTTGTCAAACTGGGAGATAAAAGCGATGGTACTTGAAAAGTTGTTGGAAATCAAATGTCATTTAAATTCCAAATGTAGTTATCATCTTCTTTAGTGTTGTTTCTATGGGCAGTTTTCTGATCCTTCTGTGATACAGGCTACAGAAAGCTGAATATTAATTTAAAACCATAAATAATTTTGGGGAGTCTATAGTTGCATTTTCTTGTCCTCTATATATTGTGACCTATTACATTATAGTATGTTCTTTTTATCCAAAGATTCTGTTAGGGAAGGATAAAAGTGAGAGAAGAGAAAAAGAAGGGGTGAATGAATGTTAGAAATGACCTCCAACAATTTCCTGTTGTCAGTGGAGAGGCCAACGTGCCTGGAATGCTTCCAGAGCTGTTTTTAAACTGACTTTGTTAATGACTGACTTTCTCCTTTAATTCTGCCCCTTGCTCATGCAGTTCCAGTGTTAACAAAGTCCTGTTATCACTCAGATGTACTAGCACATGCTCATTCTTCACTTGTCTAAAGTAAACTGTACATACCTGCCTCACTAGTCATTCTGTTCTTTCTCTCTGGTAAAACATCTCCTGCTCAGAAGATCTGCTCCAAGTGACTC
The DNA here is from genome assembly GCA_035773235.1 of Eospalax fontanierii. Taxonomy (NCBI): domain Eukaryota; kingdom Metazoa; phylum Chordata; class Mammalia; order Rodentia; family Spalacidae; genus Eospalax; species Eospalax fontanierii. The sequence goes on along the minus strand of CM069548.1, from coordinate 39,515,202 downwards.
TATGAGGTTTCCACCCTCGGCATTTCTTCTCCCCTTTAATCTGCTTTATATTTCCTTCCAGATTTTACAACTGTAATATTATATGTATGCGTTGTTCTTCCCCACCACACTATAACGTAAGTGCTCTGAGTCTGCCTATGGGATCTGCTTTATCACTTATACCCAGTAATGAGGGAACAAACAGGCTGCAACAGCTCAATTAGCTTTCCCTTAGCGGAGAACTCACAGAAATATCCATTATAATGCTAATGCATTGCAGTGGGCCAACCCTTACACCTTTCAGGAGAACTACTAATGAGCTGTACTCAGTTAGGTATCTGTTCCCTCAGTTCCTACAGGTTATACCAACTTGAGTAGAGTCAAGCATCCATCACATTATGTGGAGACTGGACATTTGCTAGCTCCATCTCTGTTTCTGCCACACGTGGACTCCTCTCAGAAACTGTCCCCACTTTCTCTGCATTCACTACCATATAAGTAGGCAAATACTGGATAACCAACAAAACTTTCCTATGAAAGTAAAGGAATAGAAAAATCAATAGGATATGACTTGTATTAGTTACTTTTCTGTTGCTGCAATAAAACATCACAATCAAGGAAACTTATAAAAGGAAGAATGCATTTGGCTTATGATTCCAAAGGGATTGGAAGCAGTCTATAATGACAGGGCAGGAATGTCAGCAGAGATGGCTGAAACAGAAAGCTGAGATCTCACATCTTTGAGCAGCCACAAGTAGAGAGTAACAAGAAATCCGAGATGAAGTCTCAAAGCCACGTGAGACATGCTTCCTCCAAAGCTGCACCTTCTAAATGTCCCAAACCAGTGCCACCGACTGGGGACAAATATCCAAAGTACATGCAGCCCAAGGGGGACATTCTCACTCAAATCATTACATTACTCCAAAGACGGAAACACTGGAAGAAAATGAGATAAATGAAAGTCCTGATTGAGTTAGCTCCTGTACCAAACACAGTGATGAGATTCTTTAGAAGCCATTTGAGGTCAGGCTGTGCACCTTCTGCACACATTAAATTTATTGCCTTGGAAAGACCATTCCTCATTTACTGGAATCATTTCCAGTGATTTTAATGCAAAATCAGAAATGAGAAGAAAGCAGAAAAGGGGCTGCGGGAGAAGTGATAGTTTGGTGACCTGCCCTCTCCCCCCCACCCCCACCCCTGCACGGTCCACTTGACGCTGGGTTAGTTAGGGAACTGTGGCCACAGTTCCTGTCAGAAAGAGCACAGTTTACAAATCCTCGACAGAGTACATGAAACCAGAATCACCAGGTGGAAAGTTCTCTTGCCAGTAATCACAGCAGTCTGAGTGTAGGAAGAGGGCTTCTGCCTCACAGTTCTGGGAGAGCACCATCCTCAAGAGAGAGAAATGATTTGAAATAAACAGTAAATTCCACAAGAGGCCATTAAACTTAACCCAATCGGTGCCAGTTGTTTTGTCTATGATGAAACACAGATCTCTCCTTCCCTCCTTTCCAGAGAGAATCATGGGTCCCCCTGAAATTTTCTGTAAGAAATTTCAAGAGAAAATCATTGCTTTTAGCAGCTCCAAGGAAACAAGACATGCATGTATGTATTCCCATATGGGCTGAAAGCTGAGGCTGCTCTCCTGGGTTACTGCATTAAATGTTAGGAGTTAGGAGATTGGGGTTTAATACCAAGATTAGGAGTTGAAAAAGTTGCAGGAGGAAAGGAAAACCAACTTAGTGGTCCAATTTGATCTTTATTAGTCAATGAGGGGTGACTATGGAGGAGGGAGTTTGGGATAGCCACACTGGCCTAATGGGGGGGGGGAGATTAAGTACCTTTACAGACACAAATTGAGACACCTGATTCAAGTAAAGGATTTAAGGTCCACCTACCACCCCCAGCCCCCAGAAGGATCTCAGAAGGACTTGTTTGCAAAGCAGGACCCTGTTTGCAGAGAAGAAACCCCTTTATGGCTTGGGGTTTAGAGGGTTTCCTGATGGACTTGTTTGTAGATCAAGAATTGCTCCTTGATTCGCATTTTTATGGGGGGTCTCCCTTTACTGTAAATATATTTGCTTCTTCCCAATAATTTATTTCTTTCATGTGTTGGAATGCCCAGTAGCTATGTGACAAGTTATAGATGATTTATGTCAGACAGAGATGAATGCTTCATTCTGATTGCCATTGTCTAAAATGCGACTATTTCAATTAGCTCAACGTTTTCATTTTAATAAAGTAAGCAGAACTTGAAATTCCCCATGTCCCATAATGTTTAAAAAAAATAACCTATTTGGTATCCAGAATAGAAATGGGCTGTTGGATCCTCAATGCCTAGAGAGATTCATGACTGATCACAGGCACCCAGAGGATTCTGGTGTCTAATCTACAGAATGCAGTCTCTGTTCACAATGTTATAGAACATGGTATGCTATTCACACATATACACTCTGGGAATGGCTACAATTTCTGTTTTAGACATGGAAGAGAACTTGTTCTGTATATTCACAAAGCAAGAGAAGGGGAGGACAAGTTCTGAGGGCAGGTTTCTTATCTGACCTGCTTTTGACCAAGCCAAGCCACAAAAATGTCTTAATTGACTTTTATTTCCATAAACCATCAATGAAAAGAATCATGTAAACTATTCATCTAATTAATCCATTGTAGTATAATTTTTTAAATCTTCCCATTTCTTTACTTTTAAAAAGGACAGAGTTCCCCTCATAATATACCTTTAATTAGCTCATGTTTAACTCAGTTTCCACAGTGAAGTGACTGGTCAATTAATGACTAATCACTAAGGTCACTGGAAGAGCTGTCCAGTCTACATTCAGCTTTTAGAAGATAATGTGGCAGACCTTTCTTGGAACAATTATCTCTGTTTCTAAAAAGATTCTGGGCTATTTTTGGCTGGAGAACACCCACTTAATTAATGTATATGCTCAGCGGCAGTCTGCTTGACCCCAGCACAGAGTCTCATTTTCCTTGCTGATCACTAAAGCCCTAGGCACAGTGACTTCTGCCTCTAAACCTTGTGGTGTTGACCTCTCCCCTACCTTGTAGACATCCAGCTCTCCACACTGCTGGTCAAATCGTGTGTAGAGTGCATTGAGCATGGTGATGACCTGCAGAGGTGAACACTGGGAACAGATGGCAGTGAACCCCACGATGTCGGAGAAAAGCATGGTGACATTACTGAACTTCTTGGCTTGCACCATCTGCCCTTGCCACAGCTGTTGAGCAACCTCAGAGGGAAAGATAGAGCACAAAAGATCTACTGTCTTCTTCTTCTCCTCCTCCAGGGCTTGGTGGGCATGCTCCAAGGTGGCCTTCAGCTTCCCCAGCCTCTTCTTCAATCCATCCTGAGCCCTGGCTTGTTCTCCTATCAAGACCACATCCCTCAGAGCATTATGAATTGGGATGTCAGACAGATAGAGTCCTCGTCCTGTAAAATCTTCCAGTCTGTCCACACAGGGTGACCCCAAGAACAAGATCGCATTAGATTCAACAATATAGATCATTTGACCTTTGAGGTCCATAACCTGTAAAACAAAGAGAATGAATTATAGAGGACTTAGTTTCTGAAAACCCTTCTGAATCCAAAGGAAAGGGGTAGATACAGTGACAACCCTTTTACCTGAGATCTCCTTTGTTCCAATTTGCTATAGAAAACGAGCTGCTTAAAAAAATCAGTTCTAATTTGCTTTCAGTTCTAAAAGACATGCAGACATTTGAAGACTATTCTAGACACTGTCTGCACAGACGCTCTGACTTGCCATGAGCAATGCAAAGCACTCCTTGCTAAGGCTTTGTGAAGCTGCAGGTTGGTGCTCTTTCTCTCCTGTATAAAATTTTCTCAGTAGGTTAATCTGCAGTTAGGTGAATTTTTCTTTGTAGAATTCGTGGTACTTGCGAAGACCTTGTCTCTATCCCCTTCACATACTCTCTCTCCCTTCTCCCCCCACTTTTTTTTCTTTTTTTTGGTCTTCTATTTTAGCAAGCTTTTCTTGTCTTCTCCCATGAGTTATTTGTCCCATCTGGCAAGCATAGAAGTTAAAAAGTCTCTAAATATGCACACAATTTTTTTTTTTTTGGTCTGGAGTTAGATACCGAGAGGCATCTTTTGGAAGTGATTATTTCTCCAGGGATTTCAGTCCAAGATAACTGGATTTTACAGGAGAAATCATGTCCAAATTTTACTTTTGCTTTAAGGTCCTAACAAAAGCTAATGAGAAACTGACCAACAAACAGAAAAGCAGCTAGAGTGCCTTGAAAGAGGCGGGGCTTCAAGTGATGATCTTGGACCACACAGTTTACTTGTACACTGTAGCCAAGTATATACTGTATCAGTTCACACTATATCAGAATCAAAGAAACCCAAACCTCTTCAAACAAAGCCACGCAATGCAACATACCATATCCTCCAAAACAATGAGGTACATTAATATCCAACAGCAGAGAGGGTAGAGCAACATCTATATATACTGACTGTGCTGGTTTGAATGAGAAATGTCCCCAAGAGGCTCAAATATTTGAACACTTAGTCCCCAGGTGATGGCACAGTTTAGGGAGGTTTAGGAGATACAGAAGGATGCTAGAGGAAGCACATCATTGGGGGCAGGTTTTGAGTTTATAGTCTAGTCCCGCTCCAGTTGCTTTCTCTGCTTTGTGTTTGTGGTGCAGATTTTGGCACATTGCCTCTGACTCATGATGGGATCTCCCTGGAATCATAAGCTAAAATAAAATCTTTCCTCTATAAGTGCCTTGGCTATGGTATTTTATCACAGCAACAGAGTAGCAACAAATACACAGACAAAACTAGTTGTAAGTTTCTGTCATCTTTGTTGCTATAAATAAACAATGATCTCAGTCAGACTTCTTATATTTTTGCTGTAATGGACATCATTGAATATTAATCATTTTTAAACACCTAAATATATTATTTTTATGGTAAAAGTAGTGATACAGTTGTTTCCATTTTGAGGAACTATTAGTGCTTCTGGGCTCCTTCCTAAGGCCTCTCTCTTAGCTTTGTTTACAGCATCAACTAGTTGGTAAACTTTCATTTTCTGATACAAAAATACCAAACTTCTTTATCATGATATGACTGAACATGTCCTCCTTGCCACACATTTTATGGCAATCAACTATATTAACTTATTCTTCCCTGTCTTTCTACAACATTTTATTTATTAATTTTATTTTATTGCCTGCATGTAGGTAGGTGCACCTGTGTTAGGCAACACCCTCGAGGTTCAAGACAGTGTCAGATTTCCTGGAACTGGAGTTACAGACAGTTGTTGGCCACTATATGGGTGCTGAGAATTGAACCCAGGTTCTCTGCAAGAGCAGCCATTGCTCTTAACTGCTGAGCCATCTTTCTAGCCCCTCTTCCGTGTCTTTAAATATTGATGAAAATCCATTTAGTTGACTCTTACAGCACATAGTTTTGTTCTTGTAAAAAAAGTACTTTTTATTATCCAAACCAGAGGTTTGATGACGATAATTAAAAGCAGGTTTTCTTTTTAAATATTTTATTTATTATCTTATGCATATGAGTGTTTTTCCTGCATCCATGTAAGTGCATCATATGCATGCAATGCACACAGAGGTCAGAAGAAAATACAGATTCCCTGGAGTTATGGATAGGGTTGTTAGCTGCCATGTGGGTACTGGGAACCCAACTCAGGTCCTGCAAGAGCAGTCATGGTTCTTAATTGCTGAGCCATCTCTCCAGCCTCATAAGAGCTTTTCACATAAACACTTCTAACTTAATTAAATACTCTACTGGGATTCTATATTTGTTTATTTACCTATCTTTGTACTTTAATTTGTGTGTGTGTGTGTGTGTGTGTGTCTCCACGAGTGCACATGCATCACAGCAAACATGAGCAAGTTCGAGGACAACCTTTAGGAGTTGATTCTCCTCTCCTAACACGTGGGCTCCAAGAATCAAACTTAGGTCATCAGGCTTGACACACACTTCGCCCATCATCTGTGAAGCGGTTTTGCCTCTCGCTTCACCACTTTTTTTGTTGTTGCTGTTTTGAGACTGTGTCTTAGGATCTTACATAGCCCACTCTGGCCTTGAACTGGCTCTGAAACCAAGGATGACCTTGAATTTCTGTTCCTCCTGCCTCTACCTCCTGAATGGTGGGATTGCAGACATGTGATGAGGCACAGCACAGACATATAGGGTGCTAGATAACAAACCCAGGCCTTAGGCAAACACCAACCCAACTTAGCTTCATCTCCAGCTCATCATTAGGCTTTTAAAGTCAAACTACATTCAATAAATATTTGTGAAGTAATGAAAGAAATGGGTAAATGAATGTAGAAAAGAATATTCCAAATGTTGTAGTTATTTTAGAATTTAACCAATTATATATTTATTTTTATTATTGATGTGTATGAGTGCTTCACCGGCATGCATATAAGTGCACCTGTACATGCAAGGCCCTCAGAGGCTAGGAGACTGTGTTAGATTCCCTGGAACTGTAATTATGAATGGTTGTTAGCTGCCATGTGGGTGCTGGGAACCTAACTGTGTCTCTGAATAGAACAGCTAGTGCTCTTAACTTCTGAGCCATCTCCCCAGTCCCTTATTTTAGAATTTTAGACATAAATGTATTATCAAAACATGTGAAGCAGCATATACCCATTTTACCTTTTGATTTCTGGCACTCAGATATGCAATAACTGGTTTTATTTTTCAAAATAATCCGGTTTCCCTTACCCTTGAAGATTTCTTCACAGAGTTGTCCCATCTCCGTACTCGTATGACAAACTGCATATTCAACATTGTCATGATCCCACTGAAAGTCTGATTAATTTTTGGAGTCAGGATTTCAAAGAACTCTTCAAAGTTGGGCTTCCCTTGGAAGTCCCTCTTGTTCAGCAGCCTTCTAATGCCATTGCCCAGTTGCAGGACGGTCAGGTCGCGGTCCAGCATGAAGTGGAATGGAAAGGTCTTACAGAAGAGCGAAACTGGGATCACCAGAGAGCTCTGGGGCTTGCCTGGGGACAGTGAAGGCTTGGTGCTTTTCACGTGGACAGAGTAGAGCAAATAGGGCTGGTTCACAAATTCTGTGCAATCACTGCGGAAGCAGGGAGGCATCAGAGAAACTTCCACGTGGCTTTCGTACAATATGCAAGCGGCTGCTTTGATGATCCCAGGGAGGAGCAGGGCTGTGGTTCTCTTGGGGAAAAAGTAGTAAACATTTAGGAAATCGTGGTCCTTGTCCAGGCACAGGATGGAGGCGTCTTCCAGCCGGCCCCGTCTCTCAGCTTCTTGACAGTGACTGCTCTGCTTGAGCAGCGTGCTGAAGCTGTTTAGAAAGTCCTTCAGGGTGCCTCCAACCACACCCAGGATGCGCTCATCTTCCTCATAACAAATCTTGAACAGTTCCTCACCCAGAGAGTCTTTGACCACCTCCACCGGGACTCCTGCAAGCACAAAGCATAGTGTCCACCTTCAAATGCCTCAACTCAGAGCAATAGCTGCTGCTCCCGCGATCAACCTTGCTTAATTTGTGATTTACTTCTGTATCTTAGGAGTTTCCAACCCAAACCAAATGCCCACATCCAAATTTTCAACATAGATGAGATTTTAGAATTCTGATGAATGATAAAAATCACAACACTGCATATTTTAATCCCAAAAGGACTAAGTTAGTAAAATGAACTACTTCTTTTTATATTTATTATTTTTGTTTTGACAGGGTCTCCCTAGGCCCAGTTCAGCTGGAACTCACTATGTAGATCAGGCTGGCCTCCATTTCACAGAGATCTGCCTGCCTCTCCCTCCCGAGTGCTAGGATTAAATGCACTACTTTAAAAAGATCTATCTTAACTATGAAACAATTAATGCCCCAGAAGTAAATTCATTTCAGATAATGCCTATATCTATGTTAATAACAAAACACACATCTTCTTGAAGTGTCTTCTACTCAGGAAAACTGGAATAGTGTACATCTGAAGCTCAGTTTTGTCTGGAGATAATTTCAGGGATGGTTTTCTTGTTACTTCGTATTCTCTCAATGAGTATTTGCCTGAAATGTATTATTCAGTTTCAGCATCTCCTTTCTTGACTTCCTCCTCTTCCTCAAATGCTAAGCATTGTACTTTCCTCCAGTAATGTGGAAAACAATGCCGCCCTCAAGGCGCTTGGTGACATGTGGAAACAGTGCTTAGAGTGGTGTCTAGCTCCTAAGAAGGCTCAATATAAGCTACGATTGCTATTATTATAATGATGAACAACATGTACTTTTATGAGGCTGTAGCTTCTTGGACTTCATACTCACACTTTGGAAAGGGCTCTGAAGTAGTTGCTCATCTGTTTTCCCCACAGTTAGTTATTCATGTGAGAACTTTTCCAGCCTATTTTCCCAGGATTGCCTTCAACCTTCAAAAATATTCTTTATTTTACAGAGCTGAGCAGACGTTTTCATGTACAAACGAGGAAGAGAAAGTTTGGTTCAAGACCAAAGCCTGTGAATGTCTGTGAGTCAGCTTCCCATCCAGTCTTATCTCCTCAGCAAATAAACACGATAAAAAGAGGAAATGTCTGAGGTCACACCAAAGCATAGGGTATAAAAAGGGTTTTGCGTTAACACATGCAAGAAGTTCAAACACTTCATACTAGGAGTCACTAACACAAGAATAGGACATGCATCTTAATTATATATACTTAAACAATTCTGTTACCTGCTGCAACTGCTTCATCTGCAATTATTTTTTCAAGGTCTTCTCGTTCCAAAGATTTCCTGGAAACAATTCAGTATCTTAAATTATAAACTGTTGAGTGGATGCTAGAGATTCACATTGTATTCAACACATGAAAACAACGAGATAATTTTCCAGAAGCAAATCTTGACTTACAGCTGTACACAAAAGAAACAGCTGTACATGACACGCACAAACCCAAAACAACGCTGACAAGCTGCAAGTATAAGCTGCATGGAGTGTCTCCTCGTTCCTCACAAGGCAAACTGGCCTTTGCGGTGCAATTACATGGGTCAAAACGAGAAAGAATCTGCAGTGGTGGGGAACTAAGAGTGGGAAATGGCAAGAGCACGGCAAGCAAAGCCCAGGTGACAGAGGAACTGCCTTGCATGCAGAGGATGCTGTGGACCTGGGTTCCATTCTCAGCACCGACAAAACAACAAGTTCTCAAGAGATAGATCGTCTAGTTGAGCGGGCAATGGATTTCACTGATCTTTCCTGTTTTTCTAAAGCTAAAGCATAAAACGGGATTTCTGATTGTTGAGTTTAAGACTCTAATTACCTCAGATATTATCACAAAAAAAATTTGTTCCTGATTTATAATCTTCTATCCAAATTTGGAACAAATCTATTCATTCCTCAAGATCACAGAAGCTTAAAACAATGATGGCATATAAGATGATTGGAAGAGGCTTCAGTAAGGTCAACTAAACCTTTTGACTCAAGTTTGCCTGGTTGCTTTTTGATAACTTTGCATTACAATGACCAGGAAGGGTCAGATTTACCCAAATACTCAAACATATTAAAGTCACTCAAGGTTCTTCTTGTGGTTCAATTTATCGTGAGTTGACAAGGCCAAAGCCAAGTTGACAAGGCATAATCTGATAGTTTAATACAATTCTAATAAGGCATGGTGTACTTTGAGAAGTTTCAGAAGGAAATATTTTCAAGCAGGAAAACTGCTCAGTGCACCACTTTATCCCATGAAAGTATAACACTTGCAAGTACTTAAAATAGTAGGTAGAAATATTTTATCTAAAGGATTGAAGATTCAATTCGAATGTTACATCCAATTTGAATGTGAGGGTTCAAAAATCCTTTGTTAGAGAGTTCATTATATTACTCAGTGTTCAGATTTCCTTTGTTTTCTCTTTTAAGCAGCTTCTATTTTTTCCCTCTATGGAATACAGCAGGCCTCCTCACTCTAATGCTGCCATTTCCTGATAAGTGCTGCTGTCACACGAGGGCAGAACGTTTTCATTCCGAACACTACACAGTGAGTGGTAGACTAAATATCCTCAGCTTCAGAAACAGCAGGTAGGATTTGCACATGACCAGCAAAACCATGTATTTCATACACACACACACACACACACACACACACACGGAGGGGTGAGAGGAGCAGAGACACAGACAGAATCATACACAAGCACACACAGTCCCACACATACACCAGTCATAAGTACATCCACATCACTATGTAGACAAAAGAGGGAGAGAGGTCACAGTGACTCTACCAGACGGAGGCGGGGCTCTGGCCCTTCATCCAAGGGCAATGTATGGTGCACATATTATTTGTGTTTTGTTTGCTTTTCAACCCCCCCCCACCACCAAATAAGCTGCATATGTCATCTTCTGGCAGAACAAAGATATAACAGAACAGTAGCAGAGGAGTCTCCAAACACGGGATGGATAGACGCAAATAGAGGGTCACCCAAGAACTGAAGACAGCAAAAAGAAGCAGAGCCACTCAGCATGCCAGCAAGGAGGGTCCAAACCTTACTTCAGTGACCGACTGAACGATCATCAGTGGAAAGCACAATCATCTCTTGTCTTTACAAAATTGGTGAAGTGGTAAACGATTTTTCAAGATTCGCAAATGAAATGATTGTTGTTTGTTTCACTTTGAGGTTTCTTTTCTCTGAGGAGACCCACCACAGGGAGCGTATCTACATGCAGCAGCAAGAACAATTCAGAGCACAAAGCCCTGAGAAAAAATCCTGAGGGAACTGGCTGCCTTGGACTACAGCAGACAGCCCCAGTAGCACAGGGACGTCTTATCAGCCTGCATGAGAACTAAGATCAGAAGCATCTGGGATGCTTGTCATATCTGTCCTGTAAACAGAGCTTCTGTCAGACACACAGATTCACACCCTCTCCTTCTGGACCCTTCCATGACCCTTTCTTGGCTCAGCCCTACTGCCTGCATGCAGTCTGAGAGCAGTCAGTCAGCATGGAAAGTTCAGCACAGATAATCCACAGGGCAGATAACCCAGGAATCATGGGAGACAAAGAAGGTGTTTGTAGACTGTGCTAACAGTGGTATTGATCCTCAAAACTCCAATGTTCTCTCTATTGTACCAATTTGAACTCAGTATCTATTCCATTATTCTCAAACTAAATATTGAGAATCCTGCCAATTTATGCACCAGAAACAAACATGACCCTTTTTATTTTTGAAAACTGTACAAACTGGGTTTTCCAAAAATGCCAACCTAAATCTCTTCTGAAACTTTTAAAAGTAAATGTATTCACTAATGAATTCCTAGCAACTAACATGCTTAGTTCAGTTTTTGACATGTTATAATGATCCAGGAAGGGTCAACCTATCTAGTAAGTAAGTGGTCAACCTATCTAGTAAGTAATGATTGCTTTTCACAATATTTGCAACCAAGGTGAGGCTTCTTACAGATAAAGTGATTTGACTTACCGGTTTTCTTTTATTTTATGTTTTGCTAATGTTCTCTGAAGTGCAAGGTTTAGTCGTTCACACTGGAAATAAAAAGAAACATTTGAAGCATTTTCTTAAAGTTTCTTAGAAGTCAGAAGAGACTTGAATGACAAGTGTAGTGGATTTGAACTTTAAAGAGTAAGACTTATTTCATACGTGTTTTCAGTCTTGGGAAGAAACAAGGAGCTCGACTACATGGAGTTTGGTGACCTGCGAGTCCTGACTTTGTCTCTGGCCGTAGTCTCACAGAGAGTCAAGCTGAGTCTGAACCCAAGCAGAAGACTACAGCTGGGGATGTCAAGTGTTCTGCAATACAGCAGTGCCTGGTATCACTTCTTATGGCTCTGGAAGTCTCACTGGACATCTTGCCAACACATCACCTGTTACAGAGCTCAGGCCAGATAACTGCTCCATTGCAAGCTATGTCCTCCCCATCCTTGGATGGCAGTACCCTTCCCTACAAATGTTCTTGCAGCTCAGATATCCCAGTCTAGAAATCTACAGTTATCTCTACTGCCCTCTCTCTTAATCCCTTAAATCAGTCTGTCATCAGAACTGTTTATTTCCAGAGTCTTGAGAGTATCTTAACTTGTACTAATTTCCAACCTATGAACCAATAATACTCACCAAATATTGATACTTCTACTCTTTTGTTGATTTCATAGTATTTCTGAATTTTCTTATTTTGCAAGAAATGTGTAAGTATGGCTCCATACTTGATAAATACTTTTGACTATGTATTGACCTCTCTTAACCTCTCTTCATTTCTAAGGAATAAACAAGTAGACTGTTGATAAGATATGTGCCATTTTTAACATTCCATACGAAGACCACACAAATCTGTACATTTACACACACATAATCATTGGTTCTTTTTTTGCAGTTTACTCAGAGAAAAGTGGAGAATTTTCTGGATATGGTCCAAGTTGGGAAATTCCTTTTGCCTTAATCTATTTATATCCCACATAGAGTTTCCATTAGTCAAGGAAGGCCAAGCTTTGAAAGAAAATAAAGATTTTTTTTTATGAAAAGGACTTTGAGTTTCAAATATGCATATAAAGCTTAAAAAGAAATACAAAATTTTTTGAAAGAAAATGAAATCACTGAAAGGAAATAACAAAAGAATTTAAATTGTTATACACGTTTTCCAAGGGCTTAGGCATAGAGGAGGAAAAGATGAAAGAAAACTGGTGGAGGAGCCCAGAGGGTGGAATCTGAACAGGCCATTTCTCCTGTGTCACAGCAGGAGAATGAAGACCTGCAGGTGAGGGATAGGTTCAGAAGGGAGCACGTTCCCAGAGTCTTTCACATCAAGGAGAAAGAAAAGGCGCAGTGCATCTTGTGAGAATGTAAAGGAGCATGTCAGTCAGGCTTCTGGAAACCAGTTTTATTAGGGCCTTCCACTCCACACCACTAGCTACAGAACTCCAGTGCCATATAATCCCACAAAACCACAGGCTTCTGTCTTTTCATATGTCAAGAAAGGGTTGTGGAGAAAATGAATGGGGATGCTTCTGTGTGTGAGCTCTCAGTTTTCTTCCAATGCTGCTACCTAGCTAAGGTGTTTTCTCTTATTATCTATCTTACCTAGTGCCAGAAACACCCAGAAAGGGCAAGGAATGCACATTTTACTCATCTCTACTTAACTTGCATGTCCAGAACTGCGAGCAGCACCTGCTCATTATAGATGTTCAATACACTCTGAATGTAGCCTGTGAGTGAATATTTCCTCTGTCAGGCTTCAAAGTCTGGAAGGCTCTGTATAAACATTTATGAGCCAAACACGGACATGTTACTCTATTAACTTGCTGACAAACTGTTTCCAAATCAATTAACTAATTTTATAATTAATTATAAATAAATATAGTTACATTTATTTCTTTATGTTTTAATTGCTGCCCTAATGGGGAACTTTTTTTTTCCCCTCAGGCTGGTGAACAAGCTCAGGGTCTTACATATGCTAGGCAAATGTTTTCCCTCAGAGAGAAACCTCCAGCTCTTGATCAGAAGCTTTTGATGGAATGAAGGAAATCCTACTAGCTTGGTCACAGGGAGTTTTTCCTTTATCTTCCAGTGTTACAGGAGACATCTTTCTCTTCCTCTTTGTCTCTCTAATTCCACAGGTGAAGTCATTTCCCTTTTTTCCCAAAGGTCCTTCCTTATGTTTCTAGTCCTACTGAACAGCCCTCCCCTCCCCCCACACACACAGACCTCCCCGGCTGTGGTAGTCCCTTCCTCCTACCTTGCAGGGGCACAGTGAATGGGGAGAAAGAAATAAGACACTCCTTTCCATCATTTCTGGGTTTGTAGAAAGGGATCATTTCTGACTATCCAAATCAGACTTATTCTCCTTTTAAAACAAGTGATGAATTCTTCTGGGAGCCTGACTAGCAAAGGAGAGCAGAGAGCTCTCCTTCATGCTGTTCTCTGTACATCCTCAGTCTAGAGTCTGAAGTGAATCTATATTGTATAACCATAGGCCAGACTCAACATAAAGTAGGATCTGTCACAAACAGGCAACTTCAGGGTCCATGGTGTAAATTTAACCAGCATGGGATTTCTATATATACTCAACCCCTCTATACATTGATTGTTTAGGCTAATGTAATGCTTTAGAATTAAATCCACTGTTGCCTTTAAAATTTGTTCCTTAACATTCAACATATATCGAGTAACACTCTTGCGATATATTTTTGTTGTGCAGAGCTCCTTTCTATTTGGGAAGATTTCCATTCTGAGATCTGAAGACATTATTGGATAATCTTTGGGTCTTGAAGTGTTGTGGATGGTGGAATTTTCAAATGTCAGAGGCACATCTGTCTTAAAAGTAAATAAAATATTATCTGCAATTTTATTTTTCTTCACTTAATATTTTTCCTTTGGCTCGATGGAGAATATGTAGGAATTCTTCCTTAAAGCACTACCTGTGACAGAATACACTATGTAAATATTTCATGAATAACTGCCATTTGAAACAACATTGCTATGAATATTCTGAAATCTGATAGAATTTCATTGTTATAGTTTATAAAAGAGTCATGATTCCAGTTGAATGCTTCTACTTTTATGACGTTTATGGTATGTGTATGTGTGTCTGTGTGCGGTCTGTGTGTGTCTGTGTATATAGGTATACGTGGGTGTGATATGGAGGCCAGTGGGCAACCCTCGGTGTTGTTCCTGAATTTTTTTTAAAATGAGGTTTCTCACTGGGTTAAGTCAGGCTGGCTGGCCAGAAAGCCCCAGCATGCCCCTGACTCTTCTTCCCCAATGCTAGGATTATAAACTCGTGTCACCAGGCCAAGCTTTTTTCATGGGTTCAGAGCATTAAATTCACGTCCTCATGTTTACACAGCAGGTACTTTGCTGACTGAGTCGTCGTCTTGCCAGAACCCTCTTCATTTTTTTCATGATTTTTCTCAACTAAGAATATTTTAATTCATAGAGATAATTATAATGCAATGAATTACTAATGAGATGCAGAACATTTTTCCATTACTTCATTTATGTCTTATTTTAATCAAATAATTCAACTTTATGTGCCTTAGCTGTTGCTAAATAGAAATGGTAAATTTCAGTACGGGATCAAGAAGGCCCTTTTACACTCAACACTCCACTCCCAGGGAATGAGAGCTCCAACTATAAGTCTGCTAAGGTTAATGAATTTTAATTCTTGCCCCTTCCCATGAAAGCCTAATTGGAAAGTTAAATCTGGTTATCTAAAATGAGAATTATGATATCAAATGGTATTTTGAGTCTCTACTTTTAGATTATTGATATAAATGAAACTAAAATGTAGAATAAGCATTAAATATATCAACTCAAAAAAAAATAATTAGGGTATTTGCTGTCATAAAGCAAAGGAATGCAGCTGTAGAAGAGTACCAGACAACAGTACCAACATATTCCTCCCTGTTAGGCTTCCTATAGCCTCCTCTGTGTGGCATGGCACTGTGGTCTGGTCTTGATTGTTATTCTTAGGAGTCCAGGACACAACGCAGCTTGTTCTAAATAAGATAGACCGTAATGTAACGTCTTTTGGTAGTGCACCGTGGTCTTTCAGTATTCTCTTAGAGGAAAAAGTGGGAGACTTGGCAGTAGTCGCAGGTCTCTTCTACATTGTGAAAAGGCACACAACCTATGGGTTCTCTTCTCGGAAAAAGGGAAAGCAGAGGAAGGCATACATTCACAGAATATTTCTGAAACTCCAAAACCCCCTGGCTGGCTCAACATGAATGTACTCCCAATATCAAAGCCAGTTCATAAAGGCGGGAGGCTGCTTCCTCAGTGCACATCCTCCAAAGTAAAGAAAAATAAAGACTAAGGGAAGGTGGCACAACCAAAGAACCAAAGGAAATCTCTAAGTCACCAACCCTAAAGAAATGAACAGCTATGAACTGTCCGACAAGGAATTCACGATAACCTAGAATAATCTCCGTAAGCGCTCAGTGAATACGGGTTATCAAAGTTAAGAAAATTATTCATGAACACAACAAGAATGGTAAAAAGAAGAAATCAAAAAACAATCACACATTCTGTTTGCTGCTGCGTATCTTGCTCTATCCCTGGGAAACACAGAACCATCTTCTTCCCAGAATGCCATGCAAGCCACCTGTGTGAGCAAGGTTACATCTCTTAGTCCTGACACAGCTGCTTGTTTAAAGACTGGGATCAAGGACAAAAGACTAAACATTTCAGTTTCAAAAGTCATTAAGGTTCAATGTGATGATACCATCTTTGACATAAGGACCATCACCTTTGTACAAATTCTACTTTATTCAAGTTTCACTCAGGCTTCCTATTTCTCAGTCACTCTTGCCTGTATCAGTGAAAGCATTTATTCTCCCTTCAGAGAGATGTTTTGATTTTGGTCAAGTCATTCCACTTCTCTCGCCATTCCTGGGGGTGGAGCATTATTTTTCTGAAATCCCTTTTAGTCCTAAAACAGAATTTTAAGGAAACATTCTATATTTCTTGTCCCCTTAAAGATGAGGACTCTATTTCTAAGCATTTTCCTTAGAAGAACCATTTTTCCAATTTTGAAATACCACTAACATCACTCAAGGGAGATTACTCACCTCTGGGAAGATTAGTTTGCAGATGCTCTCTGCCAGAGTGTGCAGATAGACCCGGCTGCGGCTGGTCTTCCTTTGGGGAACACTACCTTGTTCATTCTTCTCTGGAGCATGCTGGCAGATGGGCAGGATGGCCTTGAAGCTCTCAGAGCCTCCTGCCACCTCTTCAGTTGGCTCTTTAGGAACCTGACCTGGGGCCAGTAAGGAGAAAGGACACTCCCCTGTGATCTTGAGGTCCTTGAGCTTTGTACAGAACATGGTGTTGCTGTCACTCTGCTGCAGTTTCCTCTGGAACAGCTGTTGTCTGATGTAAGACGGATGAAATACAGATGCTACTGATTCAAGGACACTGGTAACTATGTGTCTGTTGGCAGAGGAAAGTCAGAACAGAAAATAGGAGAGGTGACTATACATATAAGAACAGAAAGGTGTGTAAAGGAAAAGATGGCATTGTCATACAAAGGGAAAGCCCTGACTAGAGATCATGATGAACACACCTGAAAAGGACTTTTAAGTATATGTTATAGTACATTTCAGTATACTATAGTGGTAAAATACTTGCCCATGGTATGTCAAAAAATTTCAAATAAAATGCTATTTTCTCTAACTGCTCTTAGCACAACCTACTAATTTCCACTTTTCAACCCATTTGTTTCACTTTGATTTCACAGGAATGAAACACCATCAGAAAGCCAAATCTAAATCTGGACTTCAGCACTGGAGCTAGTATATTTCACCTGTGTCCTTTCTAAATATTAGAATAGTACATACCAATGTGTCCCCTAAATACCTAAATAGATGCCAACACATATACATGGAGAGAGAGAAAAAAAGAAAAGAAAGAAAGAAAGAGAGAGAGAGAGAGCATGTGCCACATATATTTTTTAATTGGAAACACTAATTTTAGATTTACTAAATAGTAAATCAATTAAAAATATTATCATAAAATATTCTTTTTACAAAGAAGTACTGGTTCCTAAGAACACACTGAAATTTTTACAAAGATCTCTAGCTACAAATTCACAGAAGACACTCAAATAAACTAAAGAAGCCTCCATTCTAGGGACCCACTAAGAGCCTAAGATTTGTCTTCAGAGCATTCTCCCTGTAATGTTGTCGACAGCATGGTTGTAAGTCTTCGTACACATCAGCCAAAACCCACTTACTGCTAGTTATTTGTCACTGGAGCTTCTGGTTTGAATTTAGCTTATCAACAATGCCAACTGGATCCACCAACCACTTCCTACTCTTGAAATTCAAAAGAGCACAAGAGTGGAAACCTCCCACATCTGCTAATTCCCTCCTACAATCCTGCCAAAGTGTTGGGGACTTCAAATGTACATTCAATTCTCACAGCAGCCCCTGGGAGCAAGAATTACCACACTCAGAGTACCAGGAGCTCAGAACTTCAGGTCGTTTTCCTCATTTGAACTGCTAGAAAGTGACAGCACCAGGGTTCAAGTACAAGCTCATCTGCCTCTTTACCACAACTCACTCCAACAGGGCTGAGTACATAAACTAAGACCAGCTTCTCTTGGAAATATGCTTTGCATATTTACATTAAAAATCAGGCAAGAACCCAACCCCCCACCTCCACAATGACAAATGATAGTGTCTCATTTGTCCAAAGTACAGCCGTCTATTTCAAACTTAAGAATCAGAATTTGGTTTTTCTTGTCTGATCTCAACACTTTTAATATGTTCTCAGTACATGTGTGAAACAGCTTGTGAATCGTCACAGGCAAGCCTTCTAGTAGTTTAGAACAATAAACAATTCCTTGTCCGAACCCAGACAAATGAGGAAGCGCCATTCAACACTGGATTCCCTGGAGGTATCACAGAACACTGGGCCTGGAGAGATTAGGAGGCTGCCAGAAGCTACCAGATTGTCCCATTACTTACAAGTTATAACCCAAATCTATGATCATGCAACTTCAAGGTGTTAAGCAAGAGTTTATACACTCATGAACATACACCATTCTCTCCCAGAAGAGATTGGAAGCTCTGGGTTCTAACAGTTCACTGAGGTGGACCAAAGGGAATAAACAAATGAGGAACAGAATTTGCATTTGGAAATACTGAAGCACCTAAGGCATTCATCCAGTATTATTAAAACTCAATTCAACAACACCAATAGCAAAAATACTGCATCTCAATATAAGACTATTACTATCTTATGGTTGCTTACTAACTTTCTTTCTGGTTTATGGTTTACACTAGTCTGTGACCAGTCAGGCTTTTCTGTAAAGGGTTAGAGACGCTTCAGCATTGCTGGCTTTAAGTTCTTAGTTGCATCTATTCAATTCTACTTTCGTACCTTGAAAACAGACATAGGCCTACACAAAGGGGCATGAATCAGGTTGGCAGTGGACCCGCAGGCTGTGGTTTGCTGACCCCTGGCTGGAAACAGGTAAAGAACTCATTTCATCCCAATGCAACATTGACTAAAAGGCCAGACATAATTTATCCTCTTTTCTGCCCATTCCTCCTCTCTCCAAAGACAGTAATGTAGTAATGGGCACGGACTTCTACTATGCTGGGGAGGAGCTACAACATTCCATGTTCTGGGCAGGTACTCTACCCTTGAGCTACGTCCCAGCACATGGGTCAAGTTTTACATAATTTGAAAGTAATTAGAGAAGATAATTTAAAATAGTTATTTATTAATAAAATAATAATGTCATTATTTTGTATTATTGATCTAAAGAAATATTTATATTAACAATGGCACAATTTCAGCTATCTTAAAATATGACTACAGTAACTAAAAAAGGAAAATAAAACAAAGGCAATAAGAAACAGAACTATAACATTGCTTCTAATAATGAGTTTTAGTACACGTTAGAATGTTAACATTGGCCTTAGAGATTTGGCAGAATGGCTTATGATGGTTTCTATGAACCTTTCTTCCACACTGATCAAACTTAATGCTTGCATTCTTACTCAGTCTGCCTACAGGATTACATACATTACCTGTCAACATTCCTAGAAATTCTTTCTTTTCCTGAATTGCCCAGTACTCCCATTTCGAGAAAATGTCCTAGAATGTTTTTATTAACTTAAAAACAGCAACCGGAAGTAAGTTGCACTTACTAAAGATCAGTAAGTGTTTAGGTTCATTAAGTGACACATGTATAAACAAAGCAATTAGCATTCTTCATTTGCAACTGATGAAATTACACTAGGAAACAGATGCAGAAGGGCAGATACACCTGAAACTTCTGTTCTATTTGGATTTGCCAGAACACAGAACGTATTCTTCTGCTTAACTAGAGATTATTTTTACTGCCCCGGTCTTTACTACATCTCAATATAAGACTATTATTATCTTATTATGGATGCTTATAAAGTTTTCCTTCTGGTTTATGGGTGAAATCTGTGATCAGTAAGTCTTTTCTGTAAAGGGCTGGAGATGCTTGGGCAGTGCAGCTGATGTCAGCACTAACTAATGTCAGCACTGACTTCAGAAACAGTTTGGTCAGCTGATGAAGTTGGTACAGAGCTGGCGGAGAAATCAGAACACGTTGAGGGAAAAACAGATAAATTCAAATAATGTTTACTCGGGCATGGTGGTGTGTGCCTTTAATCCCAGGACTCCAGAGGCAGATGCAGGCAGATCTCTGTGAGACTGAAGCCAGAAGGGTCTACATTGAGAGTTACAAGTTCTCCTCATGTTAATAAACAGGTCACTACACTGTTCAGGCAAGCGCACCCTCCATTTGAACACTAACACAAAGTAAACAGGAACACTCTGCTGCACGTAACAAGGTCATGCAGAAACCAGAAAAGTGTTTCTTGTGCACTCCCAAACTCTAAATGCCTCTTTAATTAAAATGTAGATTTTAAAGTTTGAAATGACTCAAGGAGAATGCAGGTTAGGAACTAAGCCTCTGTCAAAAGAGGACAGAGCAGGTATAAGCAATGCTTAATATCAGACCAGAGTCTAGAAATGCCAGTAACTATGATGAAAGAGGTATATACCTGTTTCACCATCAAAACTGAAGGTGTTTTAAGAGAAGTCAATGATATTAAAATCACCTTGCTAATGATACAATTTACAAGCTCTGATATAACTTCCATTTTACAAATAAAAGTAAACAGTTGATTGTCCAGGTAGATTAAAAGACTAGAAGAGTTTCCTTCTTTTAAAATGGGGCGAAAACAGGAAATCGGGAGATAGAGGGATGGTTCAGTGATTAAGAAAACTCATTGCTCTGGCAGAGTAGAGGGTTCACAAAACAAAATAAATCAAAAGTTTCAATGGAACAAATGAATAAAATGCTGTAAATCAGCCTTTGGCAGGGAGTTTCTTTTCACTGTGCAGTAAAAAATGCTTATAGAATATTCGCTGTGACATACCAGACAAGCAGGAAAAGTGGCAGAAAAGCTGGTGAACACGCCCTGCTCTCTCCAGTTGTAAGCTGAAAACAGGATAACAACCCCGGACTTCTTAGTGCCATCATTTCTCTACAGAGCCACCACTGACTCTGTCTTCTCTCTTATTGGAAAGGCAGGGCTGTGGTTGAGTTTATTTCCACATATCACATTCATTCCTAAGGCTGCAATTTCGGATTTCATTTCTGGATATCATTTCCAATGTGCTATTGAAACTTCTTTATTAACTTCAAGGATGCTCACAAGTCCAAGCTCAAGATCCTTTGACTTTCGGCATACTTGAATTCTTCCTTATATGCTTTCTGGCAGCCTCCTGCCAGGAGTTATTTTAGACACAGTAGTTCAGTGGTAGCCAAAGGCACTATCTTCTCCCATAGGACATATGCTCTACAGATAATCTGCATCCAAATCGTCAGTGCCACGGGAGGTATACTGCACAAAGTGCTGTAGGAATGCAGGTAAGGATCCTGATTGGCCCCATAGGAAGCAATCAGCTCAACCACGCTTAGAGATCAAGATGTCATGTTTAAAGACCTGGAATTGATCCAGGCCAACTAAAAGAGACTGTCTAGAAGAGTAAGGTGAGGAGATGAAAGGTTAAATAAATGGAGGTTATCATTCTTCAGGTTTCAGTGGCCAAGTAAAACAAGCTAAAACTACCTTAAGGGTCATCCATTCATAGACTGAGAAACAAGGATGTGAAGAACTGATTCTAAAATTGTTGATGAAGTACAATGAAAAGCGAGTCTGAGTTGGGCAGAACGTAGGACTGGGTTGGGGTGGGCGGGGCCTTGGGATGAAAAGTAGACCAACTGCATAAGTATTTTGGAGAGACAGTCCACACAACTTGGATACAGGCTAAATATTGAGGCCAAAAAGAGGTTCGATGCATTCCTCGGGTATACCCTTAACAACGATAGACTCTGGCTCTGGGAACATCGCCATGCAGTCAACAGTGAAATCATAAACCTCCCATGACTTCAGCTATTTGACTGTAACTACACCCAGATTTGAGGGTTTGATCCTGTATTATACCTTTCAAGAATTGTGATACTTCAGTTTTCCCGCTAAACTCCTTGTAATACCAGTATTTGGGAGACTAAGGCAGGAGAAGCATGAGTTCTGTGCTAGCCTGGGTTGTACAGTAAAGTCCTATCACAAAACAAAACAAAACAAAACACCACTTAATTTGAGGGAAGTAATGTCTACCACTTCAAAAGCTAAGACATTGTAGAGCTGACTCCAGTTATGTTAGTAGGAAGAACATTCAGTTCTCCAACATACTGTATCTCTGTATGTAAGTGATCCTGCCCCCAGATAGTTCTAAAAGTGAAGATTATTTGCCATAAATGCTGGTAGCTAAAAAGAATGTACTGGCAAGTTACCCAAAGCAGAAAGAACAGCTCTGAGGGTACTGTCAACATCACTTCTAATGATCTAATATGTCAGGTGTCTTTAGCCCCAATGCAGTGGCCTTGCTAAGGTTATAATGCTGGGTGCAGGTGATATTTGATTCTCCATTAAATATAGATAGTTATGGTCCACAACCCTTTTTAGAATTAGCATTTTGTGTTTCTCAGTTTGATATAAAATATTTACAGAAAATTGCATAATGAAAGATCAAAGCTTTTGGAAATACTAACCATTAATATAAGTTTATATATCATATATAGTTTTCTTTTATTTTTCCACAGTCTCTATCTCTATACTATTATCTATAGTAGTTTATATATAAACTATTAAAATAATTGTTTGGAATTTGAGTATGTAAATTTAAGACTTGTATATTAATTATCATTGCCAATTTGGGTAGGTCACATAGATCCTGAGGAAGCAGGAAAAACTGTCTGATTTTTTATTTCTGAAATATATACAGTAATTTTGAAAAGCTCTCACTATGATTCTCATTATGTATTGTTAAAACACTACGTTATTATACTTGGTTACTTAACACACACTTGCTGAATGCATGCTGATTTGTATTAAATGAGATAAAGGAGAAATACACACTTCCTTTGTGCCCTCTGAAAAGCTAGTTCAGTTTTACCTATTTTCAAATAAACATTACATATTTCTACAACACGGACTGGCTCAGAAGTACCTGTAAATAAGGCAGAGCTGGTGGGCGGAGTGACACACATACTCAATCACTCCTGATTTTCTCTTTGACCCACACTGACCAGACCCCCTTTCTTGAAAGCTCCTTTTACATAATTTTCTTTTTATTTTTCCACAGTCTCTACACTAAGGAAACTTCTTTAAGCTAAGTAAACCTCTTTCCCTTGAAGTCAAGGTCTTTAACTATTGTAGGGCAGTTTGTATTGAATTTAACTTGCATTTTACTAAGCTTATGAGATTTTTAGAATAGCTATTGTTTGATTAGTGCTCGCAGATACTGTGAAGTTTCACATAAAATATTTTCTTCCCATAAGTCCTTTTATTTGTAATGTGCAATTTTGCTGTGTACATTTCCTATGAAACAGTATGTCATGCTGTATCAGAAGGGCCTCTACCTGAAGGTAACATGCTTTCTTGAAATTTACAAGCTAGTTAAAAATCCAGCTTCATAAGGGCATGTATTCTAAGACTGCGTTGGTTTGGTTTCGATTGAGAGAATGTAACCTGATGGAATTTTGAAAATGAAAACAAATCCTTGATTCCTAGGCAACTAGACTCACTGTAACAAAATTGATGACCCACCAGCATAATGTCTACATTTCCTCTTTTTTTAGATTTTCTTCAACCAGAAAAACTAGACATTGATTCATACTGAAGTTAGCATGCTCAGCCATGTGCTGAGAGAGCCGAGTTAAACAGACAGAGCTTAGGCTATAGCACCAGATGGTCCCCTCCCATGGACAAACTGTGGCCTTAGTCAAGATGTAAATCAAATTTCACCTCCATAATCTCCATCTGAAAAAACTGGAAGACTAGCAGCAGTCGATGCCTAAGCACACTGTGAGGTTGAACAAAACAGGAAGTGCTCAGCAAAGCCCCGTGTTCAGTTGTGAGGATTTGCTTTGATTAGCAGGACTGCTGCTTTGTAGTGGCATGACATTAGACGAGTTTCATAACTTGACAAAACTTCTGTTACCTTCCCCATCAAATGGAGAAATAGTGATGAAGCAGGGTTTAACTGAGGACCAGAAGCAACAGAAATGGTCTCATTTTGACTGGCTCCCACAGATCCAAAACTTAAAAAGAAAGAAAAAAAATGTTCAGTCTTGTATTCAAGTTGCCAAAAGGAAAGATGCAATAAATCATCCATTAGCCATCCCGGAAACTCCTTACAACAGAGGTAAAATTGTCAGTTGTCAAGCTGGTAACTTTAGAGTTCTGAGCGCCACAGGGGCATCCAATATGACGCAGTGCTCCCTACACTCTACCTAAGAATCATACTGCCAAAAGTTACGAAATATATTACTGAAAAATCATTGTATCATCTCATAAAGACTCAGGAATACTTTACACCTGTGAAACACTTTTAACCACTTACTTAAGGGAACTCTGAAATGTATCAAGTGCTTGTTATCCTAAAAATCTTGGAAACAATCTATTTGAAGAACACTGATAAATACCAAGAAAATAGCATCACGCCCCTTCCTGGAAACCCAGAGGTGATGTTAGAAGGTCAAAATTCACCAGAAGTTGAAGAAAGCCAAATGAACTGGGCTCTGCCTTGCCTTATTTAAAAAGAAGATTCTAGAACAAGTAACAACTATAGTTCTAACCCAGTTCTTTTTCACAAGCTCCTTGACAGAAAGGATCATAAAGTGACATAGCCAAGGAAAGTTTACTTTTATATACCATAGAAACAAAGCCTTATCAAACATAACCAAGAACAAAGTAATCAGGAGGTAGGCCTGTCCCCAGAGCAGCAGAGACAATGGAGAGTAAGTGCATAAGCATGTCACCAGGGAGGTGAGGTTTCCTAGAGTTCTGGTGGCCTGGAGGAGTTGCTCTTCCTGAAGCTGCCTGGGTGCTCAGACACTGAGCTGCTGGTCCAGCCAACAGCTGGGTCCTTCTTGAGATCCATGATCAATAGCATAGTTCTTTCTGATTCTTGGGAGAAAAAAAAAGAAATGACCACTTGTGACCAGTACTGAGCCAGTAGAATGCACTTCCCCAGTGCTCAATCTGGGACCAGGGTAGCAAGAGGCATGCAGCTACTTCTAGCACAGATTCAGATCTTTCTGAATACTTCTGTAATGATTAGTTCTGAAAAAATCATGACCAAAAATGCATTTTGGATTCTGAACATGTATTTAAGGTATAGATTTAGATACTGGCAAAGGATATTCTGAGCAAGAGTGAGTTTTTGCCACTATATTCAAAACCACAACCCTATTTTTTAAATAGGTTTCTGTTCTCTTGTTGATTCAACAGCAGGAGAGTTGAAAGAAATCTGTGTTTTCATAGTAAACCTCATTCTCTCCTATTTCAGTATGTCCACATAAAGTCACCGAAAAACGCATGCATCTGCATAAGAGAAGTTTGAACTGGAGTAAATATTCCAAATATTCAAGATCATTTGCTGTTGTCTTTTCTACTTACAGACTGCAGGAGTCTAGATACTGGTGATGGCACAAATCCATAAGCTCATCAGGGACAAGAGGAGGCACAAGTTCAGTTTGCTCAAGAGCAAAAGCTTCTACAGTACACACTGACCAACCACTTCCTTAACTAAAATGCAGAAACACTCCACTATGGACTCCCTAATCCTGCATGGACTAGTATAAGAAAAACTAGGGCTTAAACCCAGGACCTCAAATATACCAGGCAAGTATTCTACCACTGTACTACATGTCCTTGATCCCCACTTAGTTCTTCTGATTTATACATTTGGCAAGCTTTTAGCATTCAGATAAATCCATCTCCATCAAATCGGGGTGTTTCATATCACATAACACACAATGTTATCACACTTTGTCTGACTAAAGCTTCTCAAATCTATTTCCAGACTATATTTGCACGGTTTCTCACCGTCGTCTATAGTTTCTCAAGAAGAAATCTTTAGCCACCTCTCACGTCTTCAAATTCATTTTCCTGAGTTTGTTTGCTGGCTGTTCTGTCTTTGTCACATCACCAAAAGTTTAGTGTGACTCCATTCTCCACCCATCCTGCAAGTGTAGATCAAGTTCATCCAAGCTTGGACCAAGCAGTCAGTCACTTTCTGCTCAAATTAAAAGACAAGCACTGGCTCCACATCCTCTGACGTGAACACACAAAGGGGACAGTAGTTTGAACTATTATAAAATCCATCCAGTCTTTCCCTTTAGTTTCCTTAGATTTGGTACGCAAAGACTCAGACATACATATGTAAATGGCATGCAACGTGAAAAGGCCACCCTTTTTGTAACTTTTAATTGAAATTCGTGCATTTCACACAGAACATCTAACTCATCTTTATGTCCCCTTCTCCACTGGCACCTTCCAATAGCCTCCTCCCTCTGGAATTCATACATTCTGTCATTTATGTCAACGCCTATTGTGTCAAGTTAGTGTCCCCAGACATCCCTCAGTGCTGGAGTCTAGAATGCCTATCTAGAATCCCTTTCTTTAAGAAGATCAGCTTTTCTTCACCCAGCTGTAATCAATTAGCTGCCAATAATTCTTCAACTAAGGAGGGCCAGGATCACTAAAGATCAGAAATGGCCAAAGCAGAGTATGGGTCCTTGGACAGGATTTCTATATTAAACTTCACCCACACAAGGCTCAGGGACCATCCTGGGAGAGGGGGTGGAAAGACTAAGATCCAGGGAGGAATGCATGACCATATGGAAATTGAGTCCAACAGGTTCCTGGGACCCTGATCATATGGACCTAAGACAATGGTGTCAGCCTGCAGAAGACCCATGCAAACTCAAGCAGACGAAAACCTAGCACAGAACTGTGAAAATGGACAGCAAGCTCCAATCCTAGTTGAAAAGACCATCTTAAGAGTTCCTGTGCACTGTCTTCTCCTAATGTCTTATTATCTGCAATTTTTAACTTTTTGGAAAGCTGAAATCTCGTCACACACATGGGTTTTTGAGTTTCACTGAGGCCGGAGGTTGAAGTCACGAACACCCTGTCACCTCCCTCATTTCACTCGGACAAACCACGATTCCTAAAAGTCAAACACTTGTGAAAGCACTCTTCATAATATGCATCACTGAGCAATAAATGTAGCTAATATTGATAAATACATTGATATTAAGCTATTAATTCTAAACTACATAAAAGAAACACAAGGAAAAAATCTACAAAAGGCAAGTAAAATTAAGCTAGACCAGAGCCTACATCATATATTGCTTCTTAGAAAAGAAGGTAGACATATATTGTTAATTTTATTGGCAATTCAGTTAAAAGTTTACTGAGATACCTAAAATGATGCTTTTCTTTTATATTCTTCAAAATTTTATGTGAAAGATGCATACTCACACCAACATCCTTAAAAGACTATAACAAAGGTAGAAGGGGAACAGAAACAGAGAGTAGGAAGTACACATGAGAAACATCACTTTCAGGCTGTGGCAGTGAGATGAAGAACAGGAAAGCCTCTTGGAACATGCAGAATTTGAGGTTAGTTGTGAATGTGACTAGGGTTTGGACACAAAAGACTATAAAGGGAGAACTGTCCTGGGAATGCAGGAATGAAGGAAGCTGTGGGAAGGAAGCAGGGAAGGATGGCTGCTGGAGATATGACAAAATTAAAGTGGGTATGAGACAGCAACGAAGGAGCTCTCCGGCCAACAGTGGCTCTGAGGTTCCGTCTGCAGAGACAGCCATGGCACTGACAGAAAAGCACAACAGAGGACAGCAGTAGATGCAAATGAATGTTGAATTGTGGTTTTCTTTGCATGTTTTTTTTTAACTGTTAGCAATGGATTTAGGGAGAGATGCATTTGAATATGGGGGACTTTAATCCAGGAATGCAACAGACTAGAGACAGTAATCAGTGCTCCTCCCTTAAAAAAAGCCAGTGAATTCAGGACTTTGACTCAGGTCAAAGTGCCACATGAAGAGAGAGAGAGAAGATGACCAAATTTAGAACTCCGGGGTCTATTCATGTTTAAGGATTGAAGAAGGATGTTATGATTAGGACAGAGAAGCAGCAATTAGCAAAGTATGATGAATGAACACAAAAGAGGAGGCATGTTCAAGAAGAGATGCCTGTTGCAAGAAGGAAAGGAGCCTGGGAGGTCATCCTTCATGTTTCCAAAAGCAGCGTAACTCACAGTGCTAGAAAGAGAAATGAGGGTTGGAGAGTGGGCTCAGGTTACGAGCACTGACTGCTCTTGTAGAGAACCTGGATTCAATTCACAGCACCCACATGGCAGCTAACAACCATCCCCAACTCCAGTTCCAGGGGATTCGCTGCCCTATTCTGACCTCCACACAGCTGCACTTACACAAATGGAGGCAATACACTCAACACACATAAAAAATAAAAAATAAAATATTTTAAAAAGAGAGAAATGAGTGACTGGTTGACAAAGCAAAGAGAAATAAAGAGTTAAGATGAGCATCATGGAGCTATAATCAAATACATTCTGTTAGGAATACTGGATTGATGCATAGCAAGTTCCAGATTCTGAGGCTCGAAATCTCTTTTGTTTTGTCTGTCTAGAGTAGCACTTATTTATAAATGAAAATAATTACTATGTAGTGTACAAGCTAGCTAAAACAATATCATGTTTTCAAGTCTGGTCAGGGTGGAGAAACATCACAAGACATCCTCATTCCAACCCTAAAGACAAAAACAAGCTAGACAAACCACACACTTATAATAAAGTGCAGATAAAATCATACTAGTAAAACACTCACTGTTTTCTTTCTGTTATCAGGAATAGTTCAAGAATGACTCCTCTCAAGATTTCTAACAACCCTGTACTGAGTTAGGCCCAAGTCAGTTCACCAAGTTAAGAAGAAGAAACATAAGACAGAAAGACTGCTTGATTGTTCTGTGCAAATATTATTGTCCTCAAGTGATTCTCAAGTGATCCATAAAGCAACCTTGAACAAAGAAAGAAATACAGTGCGATTTCAGGATACAAGGCTAACTGACAGAAGTCCGTTGTAGTTTTGCAACTAAGAGCAAGTATTGGGAAATGATGACTTTTAAACCTTATCTATGATCCTGTCAAGAAATATAAAATATTTCGATTAAGTCTAACCAATGATTAGAAAGATTGTTAGACCAAAAAAATACAAATATTGGGGAGAAATGTTTTTTACAGTTTCTGTAAGTAGAAAGATATATTTAATATTGGTAAGGGATCCATTTTCCCTAGGTCTATAGAATGAATAACAGTCCAATCAAAACCCCAGGCAACTCTTCAGTAGAAACTGACAAATAATACTAACATTAAATGAAGGACGCAGAGGAGCTAAATCAATATTAAAGATGAGAAGCAGGACTTCAGGATTTACACATGACTCAGACTCAAGATGGCTTCTGGGTGTACATTTCCTTCTATTCACTGGCCCACTTCCATCCTCAGCAGTGCCCTTCTCTCCCCAACTCTCCGTATGTCTACTACCTTCAAGAACTCCTAATACAGCTCCTGCAGCAGAGAGGTACGGAGTCTGGCGCAGTGTTGAACACCTGCAGCTGCTGCTACCGTGGAGAGGGGGGCGGGGCATCATAGAGACGGAGACAGGATCACACGGCTCATGAAATAAGTCTAGGCAGCACAGAAAGACTGTTTCAGGAAGAGAAAAAATTAAAGTAACCGAAAAGAGAAGAGAAGAAGGTTAGAAGGGGAGAGGGAGGAGAGAGAACAGGAAAAGAAAGAGGACAAAAAGAAAGCGGAGAAAAGGAGAGAGGACGGGGCAGGAGCGGGAAAGAAAAGAATGCACATCTGGTCTGGTTCAAGAGAGATATTATACAGAAATCAACAGAAGAATCTCGTCCAAAAGGAGAGATCTACAATGATATGTTCGATGAAAGTTTCAAGACTTGATTTAATTGTGTCTATTCCAATCTCCCTCCATGTCACATATGCAAATTTATAAATAATACACACAAGGTGATATCTTGATTAAGCTTCATGATAGAAATAGAAGACTTAAGAGCTTATCTATGCTAATAGCATTCTGAAATTCTTTCTCCAGTGCGTTATTAACACTACAGTCCTTTTTGTTTATGGGATACAGTCTCAAACCCTTGCAACTATCACCAGAATCAAAGAAAATTTGCAGATGCTGCTATTGTTCCTCTGTATACATACCTATGCTAAAGTTCAGTTTAAATTAAGCGTGTTAAGAGACTAGAAACAAGCTGGGTTTGGTGGTGCAATCTTTAATGCCAGCACTCAGGAGACAGAGGCAGGATGATCTCCTGTGAGTTCTAGGCTAGCTAGGGCTGGAAGGAGTCCCTGACTCAAAAAGAAAATAAAAGACAAACAAAAACAAACGTGGAACAATGAGATGAATTATAACAATAAGTTGCTATAAAAATAACTTGAAATTTAGGAATTGTTTATTTCTGGAATTATCCTTTTAATGCGTTCAGACCACTATTGACACAGGCAACTGAAATCACAGAAAGCAAAACCATAGATGAGATTATTGTTAAATATATATGAGCCATATATTGTTCTGCAACCTATACAAGAAGTACATCAGGGTGGAAATGCTTGAAAATCGAGAAGAACCTGCTTGCCATTCCAGTCCATATGTGTTTATGCATGTGTGCATTTAGACTTGGGAAATAAATGTTTAGTAAAATCACAGAAAGTTCACGGCTTTTGGATTACCCCTCTTATGGGGACACAAAGCATCATGCATAGTTTGAGTGTTTGCATCCCATCAAATTCTGTCAAAACTAATCCCCAATCTAAAGGCCCTTGTATATGGAGTCTTTGGGGTCCCTCATGAGTGAAAGTAAAGGTCTTACAAAAGAAAACATGTAGAAAGCCCTTGTCTGTCCCACCAGACAGGGTATGTTCAGAACACAGCCAGCCATTTGTTGGTCTGTGAATAAGCAGATCCTCAACAACCCTGAATATATCCATATGTTGACCTTGGATTTCCCAGCCTTCAAAGCTGTGAGAAATAAATCTTCCTTGTATATAAAGCTCACAGTATAGACAATTGCATATAGTACTGAGAATGGGCTAAGACACAACAAGAATGCCAAACAATTTCCTATTTAAATCCAGAAATGCATACTGAACTGAGTAGTGAGAATTATTTATGAAGGTCTAATTGAAACTGATGCATATTCCTTATACGCATCCCCTAAACTTTTAAGAACATCTTAATACAGTTCCATATTAACTAATAAAGCGAAGACTCAGCCTAACATCTCAGTCTTTTAAACAAATCCCACTTTATCTTAAATATCTTCTCAAATGTTCTCCAAGATAATCTCAATGGCTCCAATCAGGTTCCTATCATAGCACACATTTTTGCTGAGGACTTATCAGCCACCCAGCTCTTCTAGGTGTCTATGAATAGAATAGGGAATTAGACTAAAATGGTACCACATCACACAAGGTATCAGTCTAATGGGGAAAATAGATGATTCTGAATACAATTGTAGTATATTAGGAGAATGCGACAGCGGAAAAACGGGGTGTTGTAAAAAAAAAAAAAAACAACAAGACATTCAATTCGCATTTGGGAGATCAAGAAAAGTTTCTGAGGAGAGTTAACTTAGCAATCTAAAGAATAAATGTGGGTCTCCCAATATTGGAACAAGGGGGAGGTAAAAACCAGAATACATCTGGTTCTGGGGTTCTTCACAAAGGAATATGGCAGACCAAGTAGTGATACATACGATATAGCCCACCTGTTTTAAAGGCTGAGGCAAGACGATAGCGGACTTGGGGCCAGGCTAGTATGGCAAGCCCGGTCTCAAAAAAGAAAAGGAAATAAAAAAAACATCGGCACTATGAGCTGTGGCTTTCAATATACCCACGCTACTCGCCCTGTCCAGTCAGTAGCATGGTCACCTCACCTATCTGTTCCTGGCTGTGCTTCTCGCCTACTTCTCTGCCTGTCCCACTCCTCACTAATCTAAAAAATCCTGCATGTCTCTTGAAGCCCAAAACCCTGGCTTATCTTAGTTCTTCCTTGGATCTGTTTCCTCAGTTTTCTTCACTCTGCAGAACTGTCTCCCTTCTCAGCTCTTCAGAACTTATTAAAACTGTCGCACACATATCAAGCTGCTCGTTAAAGGCTGACATGCATAATTTGGAGACTATTTCTTGCTTTTGCTTGCTGCCATGTGCAGACTTTAAATTCCTTCCAATCAGGGACGAGTGTCATCAACTTAGTTGTATCCATCCCAGTGACAAGTATAATCTGTAATAAAGTTTATTGAGCGGAGAACAAAAGAGTGTCTGATCCTCTAAGTAGGGCGCCATAAATTACAAAGTATAAAATAAGCTGAAGCTTTTAAAAACTGCAATAACAAAAAAATGCCTTTTAATTCCAGTGATGATGGCTAGATAAAGCAGTAACAATGGCATTTTTATTAGATGTAGGAGAAGTATTGTCTGCTGGGAGATAATGAAGTTCAAATGAGAGAACAGAGTCAGGCTGCACTGTTCTACTCTTGATTCCATCTCTGTTCCCCACAAAAGTGACATTCAGTGATATTTAGAACAAATACTAAAAAAGCAAATATAGGGTCCAGAATCTAAGAGATAAAACACTTTAAATGACTTTTAATCCGTTGATAGGGAGAAATTACCCTACAGAGTACTGAAAGGATTTGGGGATGGCATAAAGGAATTGTTAAAATCATCTATAAAGGTATTATAAGGGCGAGTCATGGCAGTGCAGCTATAATCACACCCTCAGCATGCTGAAACGGAAGAATCGTGAATTTCAGGCCATCCTGGGCTACATAGCAAGACTCTGTCTCCATAAAAAAAGGGAAGGGAGGGAGGGAGAAAAGAAAAAGAATAAGAGAGGGAGGTAAAGAGGGACAGAGAGAAAAGGAGAGAGGGAGGAAGGGAAAGAAGAGGGAGGGAGGGAAAAGCATGAAGGAAAGGATTAACAGGGAACAGAGAACCTAGCTAATGTCTCCGTTTTCAAAATACAGAATGTGGGTTTGGTTTACTCTACTTTAAAGAACTCCACATTAATATCAGGCTCAATTCCATAAAGATCCTTAAAAACAGATTGTATGAGCATGACAATAGAAAGTGTCATAAGTAGATCATTATAAATAAACCTAATGTTACTGCTTTTGGTTTTAAATTAAGTTACTTACCATCTATTCTTCGGAAAGTGGAAACAAACTCCAGCTGGGAATTTGACCAGGTCTGCCTGTCCCAGTAAACTCTTGAATCTCACGAAGAATGTAAACTCCAAAAAGAAAAAGGTATGTGACTATATAACCTGCTTTCTAAGAGGGCTAATTCACAGATAATCCTGAAGCAATGAGAAGGTGTCTAGGACTATGCTAATGGTCCTTCCAGTTCAACACTTCAGGTATTTGGATGACAATATTAATTACTTATTGATGAAACTGTTGATGCCTCTATATAGTGGGAAATGGTTAATCCGTATTATAAAATTAGAATTCCCAAAGACTCTGA
The DNA here is from genome assembly GCA_035773235.1 of Eospalax fontanierii. Lineage (NCBI taxonomy): Eukaryota > Metazoa > Chordata > Mammalia > Rodentia > Spalacidae > Eospalax > Eospalax fontanierii. Next base: position 39,481,756 of record CM069548.1, on the reverse strand, counting down.
ACTAATGGAACAATAAACTAAAAACAAAGTTTATATTTAATTGCAGGGTTGTTTTTTTTTTAAGTCCTAAATTAAGCCAGGCTTTCTGGCACCTACCTCTAATCCTAGGACTAGGAAGACTTCAAATTCATGGACAACTTGGACTAAATAATAAGATGCAAATCAAAAAGTCAAACATAAAATTGAGTAAATACAATGTATCTGCCGAATAATTTACAAAGGCACTGTGGAATTAAATATTAGAAAGAACACAAAATGAAAGACACAGGAAGGAAGAATTAAGGAAAAGAATGAAAGAAAAAAGACAGGATGAAAAAGGAAGGATGAAAAGAAAGAAAGAGACAGAAACAGAGAAGAAAGTCTGACTAAAGATACAGCATCCACTAGAGATAATACATCCAGTGGTATTCGGACAGTCAGTCCTCTGTGTGCACCTCAAAGCGTTCAGCTTTGAGGACTACACTTAAAGAAACACAGGAGTTTACAAAGGAGAAAATTCTTAAGAGTAACAAGAGTTTTTCCTTCCCCACTAATAATGAGTAGACATAACTAAACACTATCTTAGAAATAATGAGTTGAGCTACGTAAAAAATTTTACTAAAAGAGCAAAAATAAGTAAACAAATACTATAGGAACAAAGTACTATCACTCAATGTAAAAAAACAATCTTTATGTTCAGAACTGGCCAACTAAAGAAAGACTACATTCATGAGGAATCTTACCAGATAATTTGTCAAAATTGACTTCAGTCTTCCTAACTGTAATTAGGAAGTATGTCATTTGCTAAGGATGATCTCTGGGCATGGTCTAAATGGACTAAGAAAACTGATAAAGTTCTAGAATATTCACTATGGAAAATTCGTAGAGAATAAACCAAGAAAAAAATCTATAACTTAATAGCTTGTTGAACATTTTTTTAGAATGATAACTATTAAGCATTCATACACCTCAAGTTGGAGTTGATCTATTAATGGATGGACCGAAAGAAATAGTTGCTTTACTCTGTCCAGCTAATGCCACAACAAGGAGGAGTGTAAACAAACAGAAAAGGCAGAATCGATGGGAAAAGATTTGGGAGTTGAAACAAAACAGAAATTGGGGGTCAAGCTAGGTTGATAAAAAAAAATGTAGAAAAAATTATTGGACCACAGAAACAAAAATGGAAGAGAAAGCTGTCCAGTGGTTATAAGTCTGTAAAAATGTTTGGTAGAATAGAAGGGCATATTCAGAAAAAATTATATGAGGCACCAAGATTTTTTAGTTGAGGCTTAAAGGGATGTGAAGACCCACGGTGGGGGGTGGGGGTGTTCTTGAAGATCCTTTGAGGAAGGGGAGCAAGTTAAAGTCAAGGCCAAACGTGACGATCACTATCACGTGAGTTGATGTTGAGTGACAGAGTAGAGCCTCATAGGTGAAGTCTCTGTTATTTTAGATTTTTAAGGAAGAAGAAATGTTCACAAGGTCAAGGCACACTCATACTAGAGATGGAGTAACAAGAGTAACAGCTCAAAGCATAATTGGGGACAAAAATGTCTGAACGGGCTGAAAGACCTTTAAGAAGAGCACAGAAGAACTGTGGCAAGGCCACAACACTCCACATGAGTCCCTGCAAACAAATACTGTGCTTCATGATGTTCCTGAAGAAAATAGCCTTTGGCATCAGGGACAAAAGTCCTTAACTCAGTAGCAGCAATGTTCAGCCCATTAGACACCTACCGTGCAGCCTTCAAGGCCTGTGCATCCAAACACAGACAGCTGACACTGCCAGGAGATGTGGACATTGAAACAGGCTAGAACAAGAAAGGAGGTCAAGCTAGGGCAGGCAGAGAGTTAACGAAGGATTCTTCCCAGTTTCCCTGACGGCCATACTTAAAGCCATCATCTTCTGGCGACTTCTTAGTAATCTTTACTGTGTAAGAGTAGTTGGTATATGAGTCAGAGTTGACTTCAATTTTATAAAAAGGGTTTGTTTTAGTGAAAGATTAGCAATGGTCAAAAAGCATGACAGATGAAAACAGTAACTATAAGCACTGAGAGTCACATTCAGTAGTAAAAGAAATCATGGCCCAGAGCCCCTTTATGTTTAAGAAGTAATATTCTCTGTCATTGTGGGATGCAGGGACACCTGGCTTCAAATCCTTCATTACTCTCCCCAAATGGTGCTTGTTCTCTGCAAGCAGCCTAGGATATAGGAATAAGAAGTCCGTTGACCTGGACTTTGGGGGAGGGAAAATAGATGAAAAAGCAAAGGTATTTCTAAATGTTTTAAAGAAAATGAAAGAATCCAGGGGCTGATGACATGGCTCAGTGAGTAAAGAAGCTTACCACCAAGTCTGACATCCTGAGTTCAATCCCTGCAACCCTCATAGTGGAAGAAAACAATCAGACTCCTGAAAGTTGTCCCTCTGACCTCCATACATGCTGTAGTATAGGCATGTGTACACACAAACATAAACACACACACACACACACATGCACGCACGCACACACACACACACACACACACTAAACAAATGCAATTAAAATTTTTTAAAAATGAAAGAATCAGGAATGAGGGTTAATGTCCAAGAAATTACCTCAACCTCTAATAAATGAACTGAGTTTGGCACAAATAAATTGGTTCAACAAAAGAATTAAGATTGTTAAAAGCTTAAGATGACTATACTTCAAAGAAACTATGGCATATACATTTAGCAGAGAATAGATGCAGATGGCCTAGAAAAGAAAGCCATTATAATTATTGATGCTTTAGAATGAAAAATATTTCCTTTTGCTAAGGATAGTCACTTAGTAACTATTTGTAATTGAGTGGCATGAAAATAGTTCCATAACCTTTAATATGCTAGCCAAGCCAAGCCAATAACTTCCTTGCAAATCTGACATCAAGTCACTCTGAAATCCCATTTCCTCTAGTTTTCCCCATCCATAAGATACTTCTGTTATTTTATTGAAATACTGCTTTATCTTTCTATTTCCTCCAAATTGAGGTTTATTCTGAAAGATAACCTGATGTTAATTTCTTTTAAAAGATTTACCAGAGATTTGGGAAACACATCATACTATCTTAAAGCAACCTGCAAACAAAACCAATATTCCTACTCCCAAGCACAAACTCATTATCACTAGCCAATGTAAATAAAGTACTTCATTTTCTTACATGGTTTCTGACAAAATTAAAGGTTACAAAATATTCTAATTGTTCAGTAAGAGTTGTTTTTCAAATCTAAAAGTATGAAAAAATTCTTGAAAACTAAAATCCCTTCAGAATTTTAGTGATGTTAGTCATAATAGCATAATTTTGATATTATTAATTAAGCCTGTAGTGAAGGCTAAAAATTAAAACAGCTTTTCAAAAATATCTTAAAACAAGATTATTTAATAAATCATACTTATAAGACACCAGTTCTAAGTATTGTGAAGTTTCCCACCCTTAATTTTTCTCTCCTATTGCCAGATATAAATAACACAACTTTATATCTCTTTCCTCATGACAAAAGGCAGTCTTAAACATGTATTTTTTAACCAAAAGTCTGCAAATAGTGCCTTTACCAGGCTATTTATAGCCATGCATCATGAAAGACCATATCAGCACAAATGTTTTATACTTCAGTTGGATTTAATGAGAGAAAAGTATCTTTACTTCCTGTCATATACTAGAAAGATCTTTCAAGACAAGAAGAAATAGAAGATATTCATCTATTTATCACATTAAGTAAACCCCACAGACCTAAGCTTCCAAAGTGATACATCAAATAATATATTAATTTGTTTATTTCATAAGATTTTTTCTTCTTGCATTAATTTAATAAACAAAGTAAAGTGCTTCATTGTGACATTTTCAGGAATGTGCGTCACTGTACTGCGTGTTGCTCTGGTCTGTCGGGGCCTCCACTTCTTACTGCTCTTCTTTTGGTTCCATATGGAGTTTCTACTTCACATTCCATAGAGTCCTCTGCCCTCATTTGATCCTCATCCCTCCTCTCTTTAGGCCATCTCCTCCCGTCCTCTAATCCTTTCTGTGTCCATCCCATATGTATTTAAATCTAGATTTTTCATAGGAAAGAAAATTTGATATTTGTCTTTCTGAGCCTGGCTTATTTCCCTGAGCTTGATCTCCACTTCCGTTCTTTTCTTTTCCTACTAATGTATACATTTTCTTCATCCTTTCATTTGTTGATGGACAGCTAGACAGGTCCCTCTTGGATATCCCGACTAGAGGAGCAACACACATGGGTGAGCAAATATCTCTATGGTGTGCTGACATTAAATCCTTCATGTATATACCCAGGAGTGGGACAGCTGGATCGTATGGCAGTTCTATTTTTAGATTTGTTCTTGAGGAACCTCCATGCTGATTTCCATGCTGCACAAGTTTACATTCTTTCCAGCAGTGTATAAAGGTTACTCTCTCTTTCTCTCCATAGCTTCAGTAGCATTTGAAATGTTTAATTACTGTAGCACTGTTCTTGAATCCTGCTAGTCTGTGACTGTAAACTTTATGTAGAGAGGCTTGAATTTTGAAAAGAAAACACGTGGCTTACATGTTTTAACTCCTGTTCTCATTTTCCTATTGGGTCCTATGTTTCTCTGCAAAGTTAAGAAGTCTGTTCTATCTCACTAAAAATATAATGGTTCAAATACCTGGATGCAATGAGACTACAATAAACCCTAAAATGCACCCACAACCCCAACAGCTTAATATCTGAACGAAGTAGCATCTACAGACAACTTTCACTGGGCAAGTACACAGTGTTTCACATTGCTTCAGAACTCTAGTTTTCTGTTGTTATTTTGTTGGTACCCTTGATTACCACCACTCTTCATAATAAAGCTGAAAGATCATTTGTAAAGAAAAAAACAGATTGCTGCATTATGAACCAGGATATGATAAACTTATGTATCATTAAGACTATCAAGGTGTATGCAACAGGAACGTGAACTGTGTTCCCATCAAGTTCAGTTTTACTTAAAATAGAGACATCAATCATTGCTGGAGGACTGATCCTAAAACCCCACTACCTATGTGTTATAAAAATCCAAATGAAAGAAATCTACCTTTCTTAAATCTCAGCAAGGTTTCAGTATGTTGGAAACCAAGATGCATCCAATCAGTCAGCTAGCTGGGCAGCTCTCTGCCTCACTTCAGAAGATGTAAACTGTTTATCAAACGCAAAATGAAGGAACAACCATGTGAACCCTAGAGACCAAAATAAAGGCAAAAGAAAACCACCAGCTTGAAACCACATGATCACACACAAATGGCACTTAGAGGCAGCTCTGCGGACCCTGGGCAGGCCGCTCACGCAGACAGTCACACACGAGGTGATGGGGACTCCAGCCCACCGTCTTCCAAAGAGCCGCAGTCATCATAACAGGAAGGAGGCTGCTGGACCATCCCGCTCCCGCGCACCCACGAAGGAGACTCCCGCTCACTTTGCAAGAACCCCAGCAGCCCGCTGAAGTTTGCGGGCTGCGTTCCCAGGCAATTCGGCACCCGCAACAGGGCTTCTGGCCGGGGGAGAAAGGACTGCAGCTTACCCATCCTGCAGCCCCGGGAGGAGGATAGCCTAGGCGCGGCCACCAGCCCGAGGCTGTAGGGTCCGGGGGTCCCCGCGTGCCACCGGGCGCAGGAGGCCCCGGAGCCGCGCAGAGCTGGCTGCAGGGCGTGGGAGACAGCCGCCCACGCCGCGCACGTCCCCACTGCGGCTCCGCGATCGCAGAGCCAGGGCTGCTCCCAGGGACCCGGTCCGGGGCGTCCCCTCCCCGCTTCTCCCGAGCGTGGGAACCCGGCTGCAGCTTGCTGGGCGCAGCAGCCCAGAGCTTCCCGGGAGGAGAACGGAGAGGAACCGGGCGCCGCGCGCAGGGACGCCTCGCAAGAAAGCCGGGGCCCACGAGGCCACCGCGACCACTTACTCAGTGGCTCCCGAGACCTGGGAGTCCCCGACCTCCTGCAGCCGCCGAGCACGCCTCGCCCATCCGCACTGCGATCGCGCGCAGAGGGTGGCAGCGGGGGCGGGGGGCGGAGAGGCGACCAAGGGGTGGCACCTGCCGGTCCCCGCGGGCGCAGTGGGGTCACACGCGGCCGCGCGTGGCGCACACCGGGCTCGCGGAGAACCTGCTCAACAGGCGGGGCGGGACGCGAAGAGCCTCCCTCTCCTGATGGCCCCAGTCACTGAAAACGACCACTTCTCGCCCTTGTTTCTCCTGGTGTCTCTCCCAGTTGACCTAGCTTAACCCTTCCCTACCCCAAAGGCTTTTCACACCCTTCTCAGCCCCAACACACCAGGAAAGAAAGCTGCCCAAACCCACCATGGTGAGGTCACACGAGGCCGGGCGTTCCGGGCCGCAGGTGTCCCTTGCCCCGCTCGGCCCCGGGCTGGGTGCTGCAGCTCTTCTCTTTGGGGTCCTGTGGGCAGGGACTGTAGGAAGACTGCCTGGAAGCCGGCTGGTGGGAAACTCGCTGCGCTGAGTCCCTCCCATTCCTCCCAGACTCCGCTGGAGAACTGAGTCCAGGTCCTGCCTTTGTCCAATCGCCATCCTCCAAATACTCTGAGCCACACGCCAAAGGGAACTAAGGAAGGGAAAGGAAAGAGAGACTGGAGAAAACACTGACACACTTAAAAGCAAAAACAAACAAAACATTTTCTCCAGTACACACTGGTCTGGAACAAGTGCGGTTTTTCTTAATTCAAAACTTCAACCCGTTTGCAAGGAAGTCTGTCTTCCAGGGTGGCTTTCAGGTTTTGGTTTTCAGATCTGAAGTCAAACTGTCCTTTGCATAGGTAATTCTGTGGTTGCAGAACTGTAATTTCTTTTGAGTAAGGACCTGCCCCTCCTCTACCTGGTTCAGTACATTCGGTTCAGTTCTGTCTGTTAATACATACATGTATCCGTTGGTGTTCTGGTGTTGTTGGGGTTTTGATTATCTTTCTGGCAAGCTCTCTCTCTCTCTCTCTCTCTATATATATATATATATATATACACATACATGCATATATATACATATATATATAATTATATACATATATATACATATATATATACATATATATATATATATATATATATATATATATATAATTCTAGACCAGTTGTGCTTTACATTGTGAAGCCACAATTACTTCTGATGTCTTTGGGATTCTTCAACTCCAAGAGTCTGAGTAAATGATTCCTGTTGTGTCCTGACTCTGCTTCCTGATCATCTGCTTTGGTCCCGCTAAGACTTATCACATGCAAATTTGTCTCCGGCTTCATTTTCTATACAGCATACATAAAGAAGAATCAGACTAAAGAGAGAATGGAAGTTGGAAGTGATCAGGAACAGAATCAGGAAGTCAGGAATCCCAACTCAGAAGCTACAGAAACTAGCAAAACTTGGGCCCTGGGATCCAGTAAAACCTCACAGTCAATGCTTTATTTTATTTTTTTAAATTTCCTGCTTTCTCAGGAACTTCTCTTACTCTGCCTCCAAACTAATCCAGGAGGCTCTCTCAGATCAGTAGCACATTTGTACTCAGAGTACAATGAACTCAAGACCCAGAAGGAATCAACAGAAAACACTCATAATTAAAAGGGGCATCTCTATTATTTTTGAAGTAAATTAAATGACAGGACGATTCAGAAGAAGTGGGGCATTACTCTGTCAGGGAACATGTTCCTAACAGAGCAATGTCAGTGTTAGAGACTGAAGGATTGCTCATGTCTAAAAGGATGGATAGAGGAAGTTGCCATTCACTGGCAGAGGAAACTATGAAAGGGTATATGTGCAGGCCTGAAGATGGGGCAACGGTAGTCACGATTGCTAAATCAGCTTAATAAGCATGCTAAAGGACTAACACGGTTGTTAAAAATTAAAGGTACATAATGCAAAGTACAGGAAGACATGGGGAGCTGGTTAGGTTCAGATCTCCTAGTTTTCCTGTTTGTCATGAGTTCGGGTTCACATACAAACTTTTGATTCTCTCTTCACACACTGAAATCACATTTGTCATATCTGCAAAAAGACCGGTTGAGTGGTACCCAAATATTCCACCACTTCCAGGTCTATTCTGTCATATGCTTAGCTTGTAAGTTAACACCCATTGATCCTCTCTTGAGGATAGGTAAGTCCTGACAATGTAGAAAAATGCTGATAAGGACAAGTTATTGAGTGTGAAGCAACCCTATAACCTCAAAGGTCCTTGCAGAAGAAGCCAACAGGCTTTTGTTTCTTCTCAACATGCTTGTCTTTCCAGGCCTACAGTAGATCACAAAACAAAATTATGCCGATGGTCAACCTTTTCCCACTCCCAGATGAAGGGACACTGGCAACCAAAGGTGTGATTGAAATCTGTCCTTATTTGTTCTGCTTTCCTTCCTGACCTAGAATCTTATTAACAATCCGAGCCCTACCTCACTCCAACAGTACCAGAATGTTCATGCAACAAAAATCTGTATTTTCTATCCACATTGAAGTCTGAGAAGAAGCAGTCTAAGTCGGTTTACTAAGCATCCTAAAGCTTCAAATGGGATTTTGTGAATCTTCCTAAATCTAGGAATTCTCTGAGTTATTGTTGCCATATTCTGTTTAAATAAAGCAATGGCACCCAGAGTCAATTAGTTTGTATAAATTCTGATGAATATATTTTACATTATAATTGATGACAAATTGGTCCATTCTAGTCCTTCAAATGTCTCTTTTGGAATTCAAAATTTTGTGAGGAAAGTAGAGTATATGAAATTAGATTCCATAAACTGACATTCAGAAAGCAATTTGAACTTAAAAAGATTCTGACCAGTGACATTGGAATTTTGATGGCTATTGTATTAAATCTGTAGATTAATTTTCATTATATGAACTTTGCCAATCCAGGATCACAGATGTTCTTTCCATTATCAAATGCCTTCTTTGATTTCTTTTTTCAATTTCTTAATGTTTTCACTAGAAATTTTTAATTTTAGTATAATATTGACTGTTTATACAGCCTTTATTATTTTGAGGTATGCTACAGCCATTCCTGATGTCTGCAGGACTTTCATCAGAAATGAATGATGAATATTGTCAAAATGCCTTAACATCAGTTGAGATGAGGTTTTTGTCCTTAAATTTTCTTATGGGATGTATTACATTTATGTGACATGTATATGTTGAATCAACCTCACATCTCCATGATGAAGCCCAGTTGTTCATGACGTGTGATATTCTTAATGTACTCCTAAGTTCAGTCTGTATTTTGTTGGGATTTTTTCATCTACATTCATTTAAAAAAACTTGGTCTGTAGATTTGTTTTGTTTTCTTTTTTTCCTGTAATCTTACCTGGTGTTGGCCCCAGGATAATCCTGGCTCATGGAATAAATTTATTAGTGTTCCTTTTCTTTCTATTTTATGGTACAAATTAAGAAAAACTGTCATTTTTCTTGTTTGAAAAATTCTTCCTTGAAAGCTTGTTAGACTTCAACAGTGAATCCATTTGCTGCTAGACTTTATTTTGTGGGACGGTTTTTCATTACAGCTCTGATCTCATTCCTTATAATTGGTCTGCTTAAATTACTAATATATTCTTGCTTTACTATTTTGGGATGGATATACAAGCTTTTTATGAACAATGAACAGCAAGCATACAGGAACATTACACTCTGGTAATAAACAAAGTCAGGGAGAAGGTTATTCTTTTCCATTAACAAAGCTTTGCTCATGAATTATTCCAATGTCAATAGAGAAATAATTCTACTAATATGTATAACTGGATCTGAAATCAGCTGGCTTTAATTTTGATAGATCACATGCCTTTAGAAATTGATCTACTTCTTCTAGGTTCTCCAGGTTTTTTTAAATATAAGCTTTAAAAATGTTCTTTAATGATATTCTGGATTTTATTGGAGTCTGTTATAATGGCACCTTTTTGGCTCTAATTTTGTTGATTTGGTTCTTTGTCAGACTTGCTAAGGGTTTGTTAATCTCATTAGCTTTTTCAAAGAACCAACTCTTTGTTTAGCTGATTTTGTTCCTTCAGTTTCTATTTTATCAATTTCTCTCCTAATATTTATTATTGGACTGTTTACTGGGTGGGAGATAGAATTTATCAGTAATCTCTTGCCTTGAGAATGGAAAGGACTAGAATGCTCTCAGCCTCAAAAAAGAAGGCTAAGGCTAGAAAAGTATTTTACTTTAGAGTGTCCAGAAAAGACAGCAGCCCTCTTGTTACCATAGCTTTAATCCAGTCAAACATATTTCAGATACTCATTCCCACAAATGTAAGATAATAACTCTGGGTCACTCTAAGTGCTGTATTTGTTATGGCAACAAATGAGAAATTCATAGAGAATTTTTATAGTTTTCGTTTTAGTTTTGTATTTATTTTAGACAGAGTCTCATTGTATAACCCTGTCTGGGCTGGAATTGCTGTATAGACCAGGGTCCCCTGGAGCCCACTCTGTTTTCTGAGGCCTGGGATTAAAGACATGTATCACCATGCCAGGCTAACAGAAATTAGCTGGTGTGTATACACCGATATAAGGAAATGATGATATTGAGTATTTAGCAGAAACTGCTGAGGAAAGCACAGAAAGCACAGCCTTATTTTCTCTTGTAAAGTGTGAGAGAACAAAGTACCTGGAAGAAGAGCTGTGAGAAACAGAACGTGGATTGTTTAAGAATCCCTTACTCTGTTCCTGTTTACATTTTTCCATATGTATATGTTTATGATGTGTGTACAGTGTTTGTGAGTGCATGTATGTGATGCATGTGCACGCCTGCAGAGGCGAGAGGTGTCCAGCACTACCATTCTCAACTTTACACCCTTGAGATCAGGTCTCACACTGAATCTCGAGCTAGGCTGGCAGCCAGCAGTCACAATGATAGTCCTACATCTGCCTGTCTATGTGGATTCTGAGGATTTGAACTCAGGTGCTATGTTCATGTTTGCGTACTCTTAACTCCCTGAGCCATCTTCCCATCCCAACAAGCACTTTCATCTACAGAAATGTCTTCAAAACCCTTCTATTCCTGTTTTAAAAGATCTGTAATGTACTGATTGGTTTTCGTCACTTCATACAAACCTAGACACACCTAGAAAGAGGGAATCTCATTGAGGAATCCCCTCTAACAGATTGGCCTGTGAGCTTGTCTATGAGGCATTTTTCTTGATTGCTAATTGATGTCCAAGGGTCCAGCCACTGTAGGAAGCATTATTCCTAGGCAGATAAGTTTGGGATGTATAAGAAAGGTGGCTGAGCCAGTCAGAAGGAAGCAAGTCAGTGAGCAGCGTTCCTCCATGGTCTCTGCTTCAGTTACTGTCTCCAGGTTCCTGCTCAGGTTCTGCCCCGACTTCCCTTAGTGATGAGTCATCGCCTGCAAGCTAAAATAAACCCTTTCACCCCCATGTTCCTTTTGGTCATAATGTTTATCACAGCAACAGGAAAGCAAACTAGAGCACATGATATCCTTTTCTCTGAGAAACATCACATCTTTTCACTTTGGTAAAACTGAGATATTTCATCAATTCTCATACTGGAAAAAATTCACTAAAATATTAACATAAGGGATCCCTACATTTTTTTAACCTGTCTTAAAATCATAGTTATTTTGGATCTCTTACCAATATTTAAGCTGTGACTAATTACATAGACACTAATATTCAATAACTTCGCATGGGTTTTAAAAGGAAACATGATATATATCCTGATGTGCTAACTTCTGCTGCTTAAAATACTATTTCACGAGTACAACTTAGAATGCATTCCCTTTGGGAGTTTGAAAAGAAAATACAGAGTGAAGGCACTAAAATAAAGGGGAGCAAGATGAATGTGTTAACAACTACTCTAAATCAACATTTTTGAAATTTTTAAGGCGCTTATGAGGATAACTCAGGACATTTTAACGTAAGATATTCTTCACAAATGAAACTGACTTATTTGCAAACAATTGTTCAGCAAAATGAGTATATAATGTCTATTAAACATCTATTAAAAAGACAAAAAATCCCATTAAAAGTTAGCTATACTTAGGTGCTTACGTAAGACCTACGTCTACATAGGGATTCCTAGGCTCAGTAAAATAAACTAAATACTTGAAGTCAGATGTTTTTATGAGTTTTTTTAATATGTTATATCAGCATTGTTTTCTTTAAGAAACATGATTACATTGAAAGACTTTGTCTAGGTGGAGAATTTGGAAAGGGAGTGAATGGCCAATTCACATTGCAGGAACAGTGACAGATTTCACATTAATGTTGAAGCTTGGTGGTACAGTACTGTCAGCCAGTAAACAATATTAGAAAATGATAGTAGATACAGAATTCTGAATTTATAGTCTAAGATATATTTACATACTTTTAGTTTGAGGATTATATAAGTGTAGTTATTACAGTGCTTTCTGTTTCTTTTTTCCTTAGGTTTCCAGGTTGATTTTGATCTCTAGAAGTTCAATTAGGGCACAGATGAAGGCACACTGGGGCTGAAGAACAGAAAAATAATGGAGAACCTCTTGGTGCCTGGTAACAACGGGAGAGGTCTAACATCAAGGCCTGGAAACCCAGGACCACCTGTGGAGTAAGAACCACAACAGGGCATCTGGGGAGGTGGGAGGTCCATTCTAGAGAATCAGATTTTCCAAGACCAGAATCTGCAAATAACAAGAGGCCTTCCTGTCCCCGGCTTAAGAGGCAAAGCCTCTGCCAATTGCACAGCCTGGCACCTTAGGGGAGGTGGCTGTGAGGAATGTAGTCAGAGAAGGCGAAAAGTGCTGCGCAGCATCAGGAAGTCCTCCGCTCTCCACTCTCCTCCACCATCAGCCTACCAGAGGAACGAGGAACTGTGGCTCATGGTAGGGGTCCAAAGGTTCAGGCTCATGTGAGCGGACCACAACTCCAAATTTTACAAGGGAACCATAGCTCCAGCTCACAAGAGGAAACCGCAACTCAGGCTCATGGGAGAGGACCACACAGCTCAAGTGCTGAGAAGGAAACCACAAGTCTGGCTCATGGGGGTGGAAGTTGTGCCCAACTCAACGCCCAGCTCATGGAAGGATGCCATGGATGCAGCTCTAACTCTCTCTCTCTCTCTCTCTCTCTCTCTCTCTCTCTCTATCTCAACTCTCTCTCTCTTTCTCTTTCTTTCTCTCTCTCTCTCTTACCCATTCTCTGGTTTTATTTTACTTAATTTCTTGTGATGTGCAGATTCAAACCCGGGGACTTCCACTTGATAGGCAGGTGCTTTAACTCTGGACTACATCCCCTGCCCTGGATGCTGTTATTTGCTAAATAAGAAATGAATTTCAGCTTCCAGCAAAGAGATTCTAGCATTCTAATTTTCAAAAGAATCATAATAGTAAATATTACAGGATGTTAACTATGTGCCAGGCACAATTTAAGCCTTTTATATAGACTACATTATTTATGAGCCTGGAGTCATTTTGGTGTAACTGGTCTTATGATGTCACTTTTGAGAAAATGGAGATTTGGGGAGATTAAGTATCCTTCCCCAATCATACAACTAGCAAGTGGTAAAATCAGGACTCAAACTCAGGCTGTCTGAGAGGAATAATCACATTGGTCCACACTGGTCATCTTGCAAATATCACAGTAAAGGTCTCCATCAGACATGTTAAGGGTCTAGGCTCCAGGAGCCTGCATCTTATCAAACATTTGGATAATTTTGATGATTCAGGATCACACTCAAAATCACTAAAATATTCAAAACAGTAAGACCACCATACAGATGAGTTTCTTGGATGGGATAACACTGGTGATCCCACTCTGCTATAGGCAGAGTTTCAATACCAGCAGTTCACACTATTTGATTCTCTTGATATCTTTGCATGCCTTTAGTTTAAGCTACCAAGATATCAATGTAAACATTAATTAAATAGTTTGACTGATTAATATTTAACTGAGTAATTTTAGTGCCATTGTTTGTAGTATCTTAAAGGCCCATGTGTAAATATTTGGTCCTCAGTGTGGTAATATTATTAGGAGATGGTGGGACCATGAAGGAGCAAGGCCAAGGGAGAAGGCATCAGGTTGCTGTGTGGGTGCCCTCCAAGGGGATGGTGGGAAATCCAACCCCATCTCCCCTTTCTGTCTCCTGCTTGCTGGTCATAAGGTGAAAATTTTTGCTCTGCTGTATGCGCCCACCTTAACACACTGTCACCACCCAAAGCAGCATGATTTGGACTGAAACCTCCCAAACTGTGACTCAAAGGAAAACGTTTCCCTTTGTAAAGTGATTGTATCAATTTACTATTTGTTACTACAGTTGTTACTACATTTGTTATTAAGTTGTCTAACACAGGGGTGTGTGTTTTAATTGGAACGAAGGAAGGAGGGAGGGAGGGAGGGAGGGAGAGAGGGAGGGAGGGAGGGTAGAAGAAAGGGAGGAGGAAGGAGTGGGCAAGTGGTTTACTGAGGCAGGCAGGAAGGTACTATACCTATCTCTATAACTATGAATATTTTGAACAGGCTGCTTACAGAAAAATATCAAAGAACATATATGCTCAGCCTAATTTTTCAAATATCATAAAGCTGTCTTATTCCCCATTTGTCTTGTAGAAAGACCGATTTTAAATATCACTGACTAAATAAATGTCTGCTTAAGAGAACTGAACATTCCTTAACATCCTGTACTTCTAGACACTGAATCTGTAACAAGCTGCAGATTTCCTGAGATCGAAGCTCCCAACAGACTTCTTAGTGATGTAGTTGAGCTTACTGCTCTTTGAGGATTTTTCTATATAACTGAATAGAAATAGAATTTAGAAATCACACCTTTGAGCTGGGGATATTGCTGAGCAATAGATGGTTTATTGCTCGATCATCAGTATAACAACAATAAAATAGAAAAGAAAAATTTCAGAACTAAAAGAGCAACATTTTAAGATGGAAATGCTTCCTCAAGTTTGAAAAAATTTAAATATTAGAGACTTAATATTTAATTAGTTAGTTCATTATTTTGAGGTTCTGGGGAGTGACTCTAAGGACTTGTATGTTGTAGGCAAGTCTTTTCTACTGAGTTAAAGTCCCACTCCTTAGTGGTAACATTTCAAAGGGTGATAAGAAAATGAAAGCACAGTTAGCAAAGAGTCCATTCTTGTTTTAATATAACAGGGAAAGTTCCTCTCTCCTGTATTAAACTCCCACAGTGACAAAGCATGATCTGAGAAAAATATCATAGCCATAATTAAGCACTCCATAGAAGTAAGACCTGGTCATTTTCATTATTCCCACACAGAGTGATCGCTAACTTGAAATATTTTATTAATGACCTAAGTATCTTTTAAAATATCAAATGAGTAGGTGTTGATTTTGCATTCCTTCCCCACTTTCCTTCAGAAACCAGGGCGTTTCTTAGATCTTTATACCTGTGTTTCTCGGGTGCTTCTTCCTTGGGCACAGCAAAGTAAAGAGATCTCAGACACACAGACTCGGTGACCTCAAGTGATAGTACAAACAGACAGGGCCAAAAGACATAGTGTGTACCATAGTTTAAAAAGGGGGGGGGGTGAGTCAAGTTTCAAAGTGAACTCTGTTTTGACATAAAGAAAAGGCAAATTGTGCAGAGGAAGATTTGTTGAGATGTCATTTTATGAAAATGACAGTTACGACTGCTTCTCTCATGTTTGTGAAATACTTTGTTTAAACAGTATTACCTAGGGGAAAAAGCATCTGCCGAATCTCCTCCTTCTTACTTCTTCAAGCAGTCTGTTTTACTCTGATTTTAAACTGAACAAAGAGGCTTCTTCCCTCTGTAGCACTATAGTAGATGTGCAGAGAAACCCTTCCCAGACCCAAATACCTAAGAAGGCCAAATAAGAATTTAAAGACGCAGTGAGGCTTAACTTGGCTGCATGTCCAGAAGTAAATTGGGACTAGAATCAGTGAGAAACAAGGTACCAATGGAGAAGTAGTTTTCTAGGTGACCATTTCCCAGGGTCGCTGTTGGCAAAGGACTGGGTATAGGCCAGGAGAGACGGCAGACCAAATTAGCTTCTCCAACAAGAAGGGGCAACAAAGGAGTAGACTCTGAATCTGGATGTGGAAGTAAGAGGTAAGGGGAGAGGAGATGGGAGTGTATATTCACAGAGTATCTTGTCTCTGTAGATACTGGCTCAGTGGGGAACTGGAGAGAAAACAATATTTCCTGGAGGACTCCTGACCACAACCTGTGCTTCCACAGTTCTGGATTAGTACTAATCCTCAGCTCGGATACCTCAGGCAGAACCCTTCTTTAAAGTACTCATGCGTTGAGAATGCCCCCAGGAGCGGGATATGAACAAATATCCCCACTGAAGGAATCCACTTTGAAGATAAGCTTCTAGTAACTTGGTAGATGGAGTCCAGAGAAGATAAGCCTGTAGTAAGAAAGTGCCCTGATTTTCTTCCTGTTTCTGTGGTAAGATACCTTGACAAGACACACCTCAGGGGAGAAAGAGGTTTATTTTATCTCATAACTCCAGGTTAAGGGGCTGAAGAGATGGTTCATCCGTTTATGAGAATTTACTGCTCTTCTAGAGAGGACTCCAGTTCAGGTCTCAGCTCCCAAGTGTAACTCCAGCACCAAGGAATCCAGCAATCTATTCTGGCCTCGGGCATCTACATACATGTGGCAGAAATGTGTGTAGATCCACACATGTACACCTAAATAAAAATAAACTAAACCTGAAAACAAAACCAAATAAATTTCAGGTTACAGTTCATTGCTGTGGTGAAGCTAAGGCTGGCACACCATCTCCACAGTCAGAAACAGAAAGTAATGAAGGCTGGGCTGGAAAGATGGATCAGCAGTTAAGAGCACTGACTTCTTCCAGAGGACCCAGATTCAGTTCCCAGCACCCACATGGTGGCTAATGATTGTCAGTAACTCCAACTCCAGGGCATCTGGCATGCACTTCTGGCCTCTGTGGTCATTACATGCACGGGTGCACTTACATACATGCAGGCAAAACACATATCCATACAATGAAGATAAAGAAAAAATTAAAAATACAGAAATGAATGCACGCACACTCCCCATTTGACTGTGTGGGTTCAGCTCACTTTCTCCACTCACATAATTCTAAACTCCCTGCTTAAAGAGTGGCATTGCTGTCAGTGAGCTGAGTTTTCCCTCATCAAATAACATAAGGCAATTATCCAGATATACTTTCACAGGTCAACCCAATGTAGGCAATCCCCCTTGAGACTATTTTTCCAACTGATTGAGATTGTGTCAGTTCAAGCTCACTGTCAAAGAAAGACACCAAACAATGAGGGGAAGCATGTGATACAAGAATGGAAAACAGAACAAAGTAAAAGCTACAGCTACATGACCTACAAAGGAGAAGTCAGTGTCAATCAGTTTTTCATGAACAAAGTGCCTGAGTGTTAGGCTTTGAATATGAAATGTCCTCCAAAAGGTTTGTATGTCAAAGGGTTGATCCCAGATAATGGCACATTTAGAGAGAGTTGGTTCAGAAGGACATGGAACTCATTGATGAATTAATAGCTGAATGGGCCATAGGCCACAGGGCCTAGTTGGAGGAAGTAGCTCACTGAGTATGCAGTCTTGAGAGGTAGACATTGTCCTTGGTCTCTCCTCTTTGGCTGTCTCTTTGCTTCTGAGCTGCCGTGAGCTAAGCACCTTCCTCTAGGACAACACACCACACCACACTGATCTCCTGCTATCATTCATGATCTCCGCACAGTCTCAGATCAAAAGCAACACATTCCAAACAGAGTCTCCCTCCAACAGAGGTCCCCCTTCAAGGGAACACCTCTTCTTCTCACATGGTTCTTACCCTGTCTCATAGTCTACACTCGCTGTCAAACCCCTTTGTTTATGTAATATGAATATTAAAAGTCAAGATCTGCATGTGAGACAGAAAATACAATTCCAGATGCATTCATTTTTCTGCACATTTCATAACTGCATTTTTCCTTAGCTGAGTAAAATTGGAGATATATATATATATATATATATATATATATATAAAATCACTGTCTCATTATCTGTTCTCAGTAAACCAAACAGATAATTCTTATAGGCAAGAGATAAACTGATGAACTGCGACATTTTTAAATTTTAGAACTTCCATTTATTAAAGACAGTCAAGCAAGAAGCTATAAACTAAATGAACTCTGATAGGCAGTACACAATTACAAACAGATGATAACTGTAAATAAATGGGTTTGCTCGCATTCTTTATAATTTCCTTTGATACACTTCCAAGTATTTTGATTTAAAAGTTTATTTTATGATTACTAATGTCATTGGCCAGATACTTTTGTAAGTTTTGTCTGGTGTATGATCACATCGGCTTTGTGTGAAAGATGAATCCCATGCTTTTTGTTAATTTATTAAATATTTGTGTTCAGCAGTTTTTATCAAACAGGAATGTCAAATTCTATTCCTTTCACAGGTGATTTTAAATATCTCCCATTTTTTTTTTGTCACCATCATTATCACAGTTTAATATCATTTAAACTTTTGTAACTTTCCTAGAAGAATAGGAGACATTTAGAGAGAAGCTTTTGTTCCCCTCTGTCCACCTATCAGACAACTGAAACTAGGGACACCAACAAATTACTATTTTTCCAGGGACTATGTGTGGGCAGGGGACTGCTGAAGCCTGGTGCATACCAGAGGAGGTACTTGCCTTCCTCTAAGGGATTGTACATAGTTCTGACAACTTATGAGATCATCTTGAAGAGGTTGGAACTTGAACAAATCCTTCTCTGTTTTCTCTAGTACTTTTCTGTTTGATTGGTAGATCCTGGCTAGATGGTGGAACCTAGCTCGTTGGAGCTATCTCGGGCTAAGCTTTGACCCTAAAATCTCTGCTTCACTTTCTATATTGTTCATGATTGAGATATAAGTAGTTTTATCAATTTATTTAAAATTTCTTTATATATTGAGGATTTATCTTAACATTATATGGAGCAGTAGATCACAAGGAGATTTTTAAAAGAAGCCTTGGACTGGAGAGACAGATCAGCAGTTATAAACACTGACTGCTCTTGCAGAGGACCCAGGATGGCTCCCTGCAACCATATGCGGCTATCTGCATTCATAACAACAATCCCAGGGGAATGATGCCTTCTCCTGACCTCTACAGACATTGCACAACATGGATGCATTTACACAAATGAAGGCAATACATTCATACACATAACTTGAAAATAACAAATTAAAAATAAGAAACCTTAAGGGAGTGGTACTAGATAGGTTGACTAGACTCCAGTGGGTAGGCTCACACTGAGAGACATTAGGGACAACACACTTGGCTCAATAGGCTGTAACATACATGACAGAATGCATGAAATCCAGCAATGGTGCAGGGGTCTAAATATGATCAAGATATACTGTATGAAATGCACAAAAATTTAGTAAACAATTTTTAAGAAAAGAAATCATGAAGCCAGGTATGATGGTGCATGCCTTTAATCTCAGGACTCAGCACTCGGGAAGCAGGATCTCTAGGCTAGCCTGATCTACATAAGGAGTTCCAGGCCAGCTGGGATTACAAAGAAATCCTATCTCAAAATTAAGTATATAAATAAAAAGAAGAAGCCATGAAAGAATATGATACCCTGCTATGGGCTGAACATTATGCTTTTCAGTCTAGTCAAAGATAATTTGTATCATAGTGTTCAGAATGGACACAGTCAAGAGACTAATGAAGCAAGGCAGAAACTTGCTGAAAATAGTATGCATGCACGGTCCTTTTCTCCATTCTTACTGCTCCCCTTTTTTTGTTTGCTTTTGTTGTTTTATTTTGTCCCTGACAATAGAACAAGGAAAATAAGTCTCTATGATTACTTAATTGTTCTCATATTTTTACCAAGTAGCAATTACCAAGCACTGTTCTAGAAACTGAGGAGCAATAACATGTATCATTTTACCATGGCATTCCCACTCTGGCAAGATGGACAATTTCAAAACTTAACAAAGTACATGTGACTTCTGATGGCAGCATGTATGGTAGAAAAACAAATCAGAGGAATGGGAACATGTAAAGACGGGAAGGAAGGTGAGGGAACTTTGGATCTTCAGTCAACTTCTTCTGTTTATCCAGTGAGTTATTATTTGTTTATTCTCTTGATTATATGTTATTTACATTTTGTGACAATGCATCAGATTTCTTCTTCTTCAGGAAAATAGAAATCATTTCATACAGTTCAAACAGAAAAAGACACTAATGGAATTACTGGAAAACTGGGGGTCCCAGTTCAGGGATGAGAAGGAAGAAGCATTGATAAGATGGGTGATAGAAATATCTGATCTTTTGTCCCCACAGGTCACTGCTGTGACTAGACAGGACAACGCTTTCTCTTTTGCTCTGTCTTGTAAGTCTCCCATAGATTCAGAATCCAAATTCAAACTCTGGTTGGCAAGGGCTTCTGAGGAGATTCATTTCACACCTTGCATTGCAAAACGTAGTCTAGAAAGTAGAAGCGATGGTACTGCCTGGCTAGAGGGAGCACATATAACGACAACGTTTGAAAACAAGTGCATTAGTGCAAATACTGCAAAAGTTTGTTTCCATGCAACTATTCCATTCCATGCAATATGTTCATTTCAGAACACTGAGCAAATTAAGAAACTTGGAACATAAAGAGATGGTATTAGGCTAAGAAAAGGTTGGATAATGAATAATCCTAGAAGGTGGCATTGAGGCTGAGGAGAATCACAGTCCTATGTAATTACTTTCCTGACTTCTGAGGTAGATGGAGTATAAGAGCCAATAGTTATATAATCATTCATGTATTTGATTATAATTCATATCCATTTATTAATTTTACACATCCAAACATTTATCCTACCTTTCCTGAGATGAACTTGCAACATCAATTGTATGCAGCAATTACTTATCATTATTTTCTTTCAAGTAATGTAAATCTAGTCCTGGTTCTCCAGGAGTTCACAGCCTAGAAAAGAAAGAAACTAAAAAATAATTACACTAAATGATGCAAATAAAATAATATAACAAATGTGACCTCTAGGTTCTCTGGGAGCCTGTGAAGGGTACTGAGTAATTTTGATGAATTTGCATCCTTAAACTGGGAATGTAAGACTAGACTGTCTAGCAATTTTCTAAACTGAGTAGAAATTGTTATGAGAAAGGTGGAGATGGAACATCTGAAACACAGCTGGATAAGAATTATTTTGAAGTTGTACAGTGTCCAGTACAATTGCCAGATTCAGAATAGGGATGCTAACAGTGTGTGCTAAGTGGATGGACAGGTGAGAGAGAATTTGATGTCAGGCAAAAGAATAAGGAGGAAGGAGAACATTTTCTGAAGCTTTTCAAGACTTACATCACCAAATCTCAGAAATCTGAATGCTCTGTTCAGGGTCCACATTTTTTGTTTGTTTGTTTGTTTCCTTCTTAAATCTTAAGACATATTTTAAGAGAAAAAAACATAAATTCATGTCCTGATAATATCCTGCCCAATGCAAATAACAAACATAAAAACTAAGATTCTTAAAAAGCCCTACAGAATTGAATCAGGTAATCAGAGCAAGGATGACCAAACAGACAACAAACAAGGAGGCTTAAAACACACACACACACACACACACACACACACACACACACACATACACACGCACAACTATATTCAACTGTCATTTTATATTTAATAAAGCCACAAATAGTATTTGAAAATCTCCACGTGTTTTATATCTTCTTTCCTCAGATGTTTGTAATCTAAGTTATAAGTGAAGAGTTGACTGAGATTTTAAAATTATTTTTATTCATTCAGTCTGTAGGCTGAGTGCCACAGTCTGGCATTCTTAAGGAACAACCCTGTGGCTTTATCTATTTTATTCACTGTGTGGACATTTGTTTCTTATTATGTCTCTTCTTTTAAAATAAGCTTTGTTTAATGTAGGATTAAGATGACTCAGTTAAGGTAACAACAAATTCTACATGATAAAGAACAATCACTGCTTGATAGCAAGACCTAGTAACAACAAAGTTAGCTGTAGCTTAATTTTCTTTCTTTGTATAAAGTGAGATTGGTTCATTAACTAGAATTATTTTTAAGAAGATTTAAAACTATCAGCTGAAGTGTGGAATTAATTTAAAAGCAAAAAGGCTTGGCATATTTGGTATTCAGTTTCATTTTTTATTTTATGTGAAAAAAGTATTAAGAAGAATCAGTACATGAAACAGTCTCACTGTATTAAATTCTTATATAAGGAAGAATATTCATTTACATATTAGAACTGGTTAAAAACTCTGCATATATGTATGACTACTGTCCTAGTTTGGTTTCTGTTGCTGTGGTAAACACCAGGACCAAAAATAATTTGGGGAGAAAAAGGTTTATTTCAGCTTACAACTCCCAGGTTCTGATGCATAACTAAGGGAACTCAGAGCAGGAACTCAAGGTAGGCATTTGGAGGCAGGAGCTGAAGCAGAGACCATGGAGAAATGTTGCTTACTGACTTGCTGCCCTGGGCTGGCTCAGACACCCTTCTTGCACAGCCCTGGAATGCTACAGTTCAAGGTGGGTTTTGCACTCCCACATCAATCAGAAATGAAGAAAATGTCCCATAAACATGTCCACAGGCCACATAGATGGAGAAAATTCCTCAATTAATGTTCCTTCTTCTCAGGTACCTCTAGGTTTGTATCTAGGTTTGTGTCAAGCTGACAAAAACTAACTACAACAACTACCTGCACAATTGTGTCTGTGTCTCCTAATCTCTGTATAGCACAAGTCATATGAAACCAGTTTCCCACTAATGTTTTAACCTTGACTAAAATCAGATTATGTACGGAAAGACAAAGTTCAAAAAAAAGATCTCTTTAAAAGATGTTTATCAAGAATTACAGGGGAGTTTTTCAGAACCAATACACAGTGCACAAATAGTGCCCTTCATGGAAGATCCATCTTATGCATTACTTATTTTTATGTTGCTGTGAAAGAAAACACTGTGACCAAGGCAATTTCATAGAAGGAAGAGTTTATTTGCCTTATATTTCCAGAGGACTCAAGAATCCAAAATGGCAGGGGAGGTGTGGTGTCAGAGGCAGCCAGAGCAGGAAACTGAGTGATCACATTTTCAATCACACAGTGGAAGTAGAGAAAGACTGGAAATCCAACAAGACTTAAGAACTCCCTAAGCCCACTCCCAGAGACATGCTTTCTCCAGCAAGCCCCTGAACACTCCCAAAATAGTGCCACTAACTGGGGACAAAATGTCTAAATATTTGGAGTCTACGGAGGATGTTTTCATTCAAACCACCACAATTTTAATTTTTTTGAAATTCATTGTATTTCTTAAAAGAGGGAAATGGTATTAATCATCTTCCTATTTTATAAGGACTCCCAAATAGTTTGAGAACATAAGTTTTTGGTAGAAAACTGTACTCACTTATAAAATGTTACTTGAAGTAAATTTCATTTACCAGCTTTGTGATAATTAACTATTAATTGCTAACTAATTGGTCTCATTTTAATGAACTGATTCAGCATATAAAGGCTGTTTATCATTCTTCAAAATTGTTAAAATATTTAACTGCAATTTTCCTTTATTAGGTGATTATTATACAGAATAGGGGACCTAAAATTCCCACAGCTGTTGGGAAGTATTTGGGAATGGTTAAGGATTGCTGGACTAAAAATGACCTTGTAAAGAATCTTTTCAGGTATAGTTAATTCTTATAAAAATTCTTTCAATGGTGCAGGATAAGATTCAATATGCTTTCTTTGATTCCTCCCTTGAGCAGGAGAAAGGAAAATTCAAATAAAAATGATTGTGATGAATATTAATCTGTGGGTGGGTTGGGTGCCATTTGTGGGTGGGTCTCCATCTCCAGCATGGCTGTTGTGCTCCAGCCATGCCAGAGAATGGAGGATGATTGAACTCAACGGGACCTCAGGTGGCTCAGAGTGCGGCGGGAGGAATTCCCTCCCGGAATACTACATCAGTGGGTAGTTCGGTTATTAGAGCCAATGCAGGGGTTTATATAGGGAGGCCTTCCTGACCGTTACAGAAGGCGGGAAGTTAAAGGTGGGGTTTGGGGATAAAGGCGGGAAGGTTGTAGGGCTGATGTGGAAGTTCAGGAATGAGGAAACGAAACCCAAAAACCTGGTCCTAGTCTGGGGTCGGGGAAAGGAAAATTCGTATCTACAGTAGCTTCCTGGGGCCAGGTTACCACATCAGGCAGAGCAGGTCAGACACCTGCCATCCCTTTAGGGTGTCCGGAGTTGCTTGCCTTGCTCAATACACAGAAGCCCACATTAATCCAAAATTACGTTTTAAATTCACTTTTTTAAAAGAATATTTTATTATTATTATTTCATGTGTATGAGTGTGCTGCCTGTATGTATGTAAGTGCACCATGTCATGCATTGTCCGAGTAGGTCAGAGGATGGTGTCAGATCCCCTGGAACTGGAGTTACAGAAGGTTGTTAGTCACCATGTGGATTCTGGGAACCAAATCCAGGTCCTCTGCAAGAGCAGCCAGTGCTCTTAACTGCTGAGCCATCTCTCTAAGCTCTCATTTTTCTTTTTGTAAATATAATACATCAGTAAGAGACCAGGATCAATAAAGCATTAATTAAATGGAATTTACAGTTCAGTGTAAATGTTGTCATTTCTTTTCACCATAACCTTTATTTTAAGTCTTTAATTAACACTGGTTTTATGAGGGGTTATTTAAATTTCCTGGAGAATTGAATCATCTTGCACACCCTTGAAATCCACCTTCAACTTATATTTTCATCCTGTAAAGAAAGAATACTTTTTGTTAAATGGCTACAACTCAGCCTTCTGAGTTCTCACTACCTTCTAGGCATCTATGTAAGTACCTGTGGCTATTGTGGAATGTTTGGGTGAGTGGCTGGTATTGAGCCCATGCTCTTGGTGATTAGAATACTGTTATTTTTAAGATCATTTAAGAGGAATCTCATCATAAAGAGGCAAAACTTACTCATTGTATCACAGAATGGGAAATGTCAAAATTATACAAATACTTAAGCTGAGCTAAAGGAAAGAACCTTCCTGCAGCAGAGCAGTTACATGACAGGGTGATCTCAAGAGAGCCCAGTGTTTACTTCTATTTATTTACACAGTAGGAATAGGCTGCTGTCCCTGTGCCAGCCCAGCATGAAATATCCTTAGATGGGAACTGGAGACTTGGATGACAAGAGGGTCAGGCAACATATTTTATTTATCCTTGACCCTAGACTCGCTCTATAAGAAGTCCAGACCACTAACCCCAATGGCAGAGACTGTGAGAGGTAAATTGACAACCACCCAGTTACGGATTGTTTCCATAACTGGCCACATCCACATGTGAGCCTTGGTTTATCTACTAGAGCAGTTAGCACCTTAACTAATCCCCTAATACTGAAACTCTAAGATATCTATGTATCTGACATCTATCTATCTATCTATCTATCTATCTATCAATTTGCCAATCTATAATATATAATGTATATGAAAAGATTTTTCGTGGCGGTTACATCTCAAGAAAAGAGTTAGCTCATATTTTGTCTAGCTGAACAGCAGTAGGCATTTTCTCTGGCATGTTATTATATAACAGAGCACATGCAATCCATACCACTAAAATATAGTTCTCCCCAGGAGATGCAAAACTGTTACTGAAATTTTGAATGGAAGAAAATGAAAGTGTAAAAAGCCAATTTTTCCAGGAAGTCAAGTTACTGAGTTGGTTTAAGAATTCCAAAATTGGCTTTCATACTAGTATGAACATTTTAAATAGACCTAAGACAAATCTAGTAAGAGTTAGTAGACCTTTATATAGAAAACTGGTGTTCTGAACAGGAAGTGGTGGCTCACAACACTCTACAGGCTATAGCAAGGATATCATGAGTTTAAAATTCTGTCTCAAAATTTAAAAAAACGGTTTTAAAGGTACAGAAATAGAAAAGTATAGAGGTCTAGCATAACAGATTTTCTTCAATATTTAAATCATCCATCAATACCGTGGTTTTGTTATAATCAATAATCATTAGTGATGTATTCCTATTAGTTAAGGTTTATATAACACTAGAATTTTCTCAGCTTTCAACTTTGTCTTTCTGTTTCTATTTCCAGCACTACCTTAGATTTAAAGGTCATGTATCCTCCTTTGTTTCTTTTTGCCATTGGCCAATTTTCCTTCTTTGAGAATGTATTGTACACTATCTGAGTATATTGTCATGTGCTGTTAAAAACAGACTGAAAGCAAAGACTCTCCTGTCTCAGACTCCAACCTGTTTATTTCAATTATTCTCCAAAATGTTCTCCAAAACAATTTTTCGTGGACAGGCTGGCCCCCAACCCTTTACAAGGGGAAAAAAAAAGAACAACAAAACAAAGTAAGAGTAAAATCATTGTGTCTCCACAAAGTAAAGGTAAACCATCTCAACAGACAGACATTGCTATTATTTATTTCATGACGTAAAAATACCTGAAAAATGATCAGGAAGTCAGAAATTCAGACATAGAAATCTCATCCATGGAGAGAAAGCTGAATTAAAAACTCTAGTTTATAGCTCCAACTTCCCTGAGCAGTTTCAGCTGCCTATTGAGTATATCAGTTTTGTCTCTGTAATCATAAACTTCTGGTTTGGTAATGGTTCTCTCTATCTGCTACTCATTTTTTAATCTTTTTAATTTTGCTTGCTATATACTTAATAAGCCCATTTAGTCAAAATGAAAAGCACAGTTAGCATGCATCATTCTCCAAACTGAGCAGGACTTATTGGCATAGTCAATAGGATTCACATGATGACACTTCTGCCTCGAAAGAGAAAATGTTCCAAGGTTGCTGAGGAAATTTCTTTGTGAGCGGACTCAGAAATGGATAAATCAGGCTGTTCTTTATAAGCAATGGTCTAGTAAGCCAAAAGCTTTTGGGCCAAACCATGTGGCTCAAGGGCTTTGCAAAAGTTACTGGGAGAAAGTATCTGGCCTGCATGGTTCAGTAAGGCCAGAATTTACTGACCACCTATTGGAAAACTATTGAGAACTGAGATAAAGTATGACACAAAAAGTTCAGAGTACATATTATCAACATCTTAACATAACTTAGACTTCATTATTTAAAATGGTTTTATGTTTATAGAAACATTCAGAAGTTCAGAGAATTCGTATACATCCAACTCTCAGTTGCCCCCATTTTTAGCATCTTACATATATGACATATGTGGTGTAATGAACAGACCAATATTGATTAAGTTATAAACTGAATTCCATGGTTTCTTCCCATTCAACATATATTGACCTATGACTTTTAATTCTTGTAATCTCTTTGTCTTATTTTGGTATTAGGGTGACACTAGCCTCGTAGAACAATAGTGTTCCTTCAATTTCTATTTTCCAAAAGAGATTACAAAGAGTCATTATTTATTTCATATAAGTCTGAGGGATTTTACCAGTGGAAACATCTAGGTTTGGTTTATTTAAAGATCAATAATCATTTATTCCACATTTTTAATAGATGTTGATTCATTCAGATGATCCATATACCCTCATGTGAGATTTAGAAATTCATGTCTTCCAAGAAATTGATCCATTTATCTAAGCTATGCCCAGATTCTATTGACCTGGGGTGATTCATAACTTTCCTTTATTTTTGTAGCCCCTAAAGGATAAATAATGGCAATATTTCTCTTTAAAATAATTTTTAATTTATACTTCAATAATTTCAAACATGTTTATTTTGATTATATTCACTCCCATTAACCTTTCTTATCTCCTCACTCACTCTGGAGCCCTTCGTATAAACATCCCATTCTACTTTTATGGTTCTTCTAAAACCGTGACTTTAAATAGGGCTGTTTGCATGAGCATAGGTTGATAGACACAAAGTTGCTTACTAAATTATGGGAAACTCAGTGACTGCATACTTGAAGAAAATGACACCCCTTCCCCATCAACCATTAACTCCCAATAATTCCTCATCCAAAGATGGTGCCTTATGTCTATCCACCACGCATGCTGCACTGCTGAAGGGCTTGATCTTGAGCAGATAAGTACAGATACTATGAATTCATGACTGCAACAGCCATGTCTTGTCCAGTGGACCATTTCACAGCACTTCTTCCCATCATCTAGCTCCTACCTTCTTTCTGATCACTCTTTCATAGTGTTTCCTTGTAAGAATGACTTCATTGAACAAATGACTTTTACCAAACCTAACAATCAAAAAGTTAATCTTATGTTTTGAAATCATTTGAGAACACTTTCTTAACTTGTTTATTTTATTTTGTTATTTTATGTGTATGAGTGTATTGTCTGCATGTGGGTAAGTGCACCTTTGTTCTCAGTGCCCACAGAGGTTAGAAGAGGGTATCAGATTCCCTAAAACTGGAGTCACAGTTTGGTTGTTAGCAGTGCTCTTACACTCTGAGCCATCGCTTCAGCTCTTTAGCTTGTTCATAATGTAAGGACGCTTACTAGGCTTTGGGCTCTTCCTGTAGCTTAAACATATAGCTTTAATCCCTATGGCCCTTCTTTCCTTTGACCCAGAACAATATATGTATGCATGTGCACATTGTGCATATCCAGCAAGTGCTTTCAACAACAGATATCTGTTGGAAGCAATGAAGATCATTGTGGTGCAAACAGTACTTGGGATTAGACTGACAACATCTGACTGTGCCTATGTGTGCTGTTACAGGTCAGGACTGTCTAGAAAGAGCAAAATCCTTCTAATAAAATAAATGTTTGCTTTCCTTCTTCATTTCATGCCAGATGTATGTTTACAATAAACAGAGAGCACAGTTCTGGGAGAAATCTGAAGGAACAGATTCTCAGAGCAGTTCAGGTCCCCTCTTGCCTAAAATGGATGTTAAGAGTCAGGCTGTCTTCATTCATTGCTCTAATGTGGCATCACATACCTCTGCATTCCCTGAACCTTGGTGTGAGGGTGGGGACGGGAAAGGTACAGAAGTCTTATTTAGGGCTGAGCACGCCATAGTCACTGATTCTCAGTGCTTTGGTCAGTTATGAATTTTTGTGTTAACTGCTGCCCTCTGAAAAAGAATCTTCCCTGACTACAATTGAGTGCAGCCAAAATCTGAGTAAAAACATGATTATTTAGAAGGCAGTTTGACAATATGTCCATTTAGCACAATAATAATAATAAGGTTTTTCAGGTTCTTGCGATTGTCCCAGTCATGGGCTTTGCTCCGTTTTGCAGTAAACGGTATGTATTTACTCCTGTTACGCAGGCTTCAAAGCCAGTCAGAAAGTTGTCAGCTACTCCCAAAACATTCATGCTACTGTTGCACTCATGACCCCATCTTGCCTGGCAGAGCAGTACTTAGCATTTAGGATCTATCACTGAGTAAGACCATTAACGGCATTTCTCCCCAGCAGCCTACAGAGCAACTTCCAGCACCGTGAAAGCTAACCAGCAGAGAGGAAGTTTCCAGCTCAGTTCGAGCTTGCTTTCTCTATCTTGCAGGGAAGGTGCATAGTGTCTTCAGCAGTAGGCTCTTTCCATCTATTTATGATGTGCAACCAAGAGCAATTGCATCAGCACATTATTCGGGGGATTTCTAGCACCTTCCTGACTGACGTTCATAGAGAGGTACCCCACATCTCTCAAGACGATCTTCACTTAATAGCACATGGCTTCTGGGAACAGCATTATCCAGACACTCAGGACACCTCCATTCAAACTACTCTTTTGTGTTTTTGCTTAGCTTACAAAGTAGTGAGCTTCCGCAAGGCTTTTCATACAGCGTTGGTTTTGGTTGACCTCGCCACATCTCCTCTCTTTCTATCCAATCTTTCATTTCTGTTTTAAGTAATCTGTGCATTGTCTATTTTTGTCTTCAGTAATTTAACAAGGGAGATGTATCTGTTTTATTTATCTTTTCAAAAGATCAGCTTTCCACTCCTTTGGCTTCTTCTAGCTATGTTTGAATTCACTGATGTTTTCATTAATTTTTATCATATCTTTTCTTTTCCTTGATTTGGGCCACAGAAAAATTTGTCTTTTGTCAAGCTCCCTGCTGCAAAAGCCGAGACTGCTCATTTTATACCAGTTTTCTTTGCTAATATACGAATTTCATTGTTAGCTTCTAATTCAGGAATTTGGTGTTATAGATTTTCCTGTAAGCATATAATTACCATGTTTTATAAATTTTAACTTTGTTTTAGTAATTTTTTTGTTTTATGAATATGAGTGTTATGCCTACATGTATGTAAGTGCACCTATGCCATGCAGTGCCCATGGAGGACAGAAGAGGGTAATGAATTCCCTGGATCTGGACAGCTGTTAACCTCCACATAGGTGCTGGTATTCTAACACAGGTCTTCTACAAGAACAGTCGGTGCTCTTAACCACTGAGACATCTCTCCATCCCTTAATTTTGAGTTTTATTTACTATAAAATATTTTTTGATTTCACCTTGCAACTTATATGTTTGGAACCATGTTTAATTTCTAAGTATTTGTGGCAATTTCCAGTTTTCATTCTATTATCTGCATCTGATTTTCTTATCTAAGATCGTGAGCTTTATGATTTCTATTCTTTTAGGTTAACTAATCTGCGTTTTGTGGAAAAATGTGGTTTTTCCTCCTGCATGGTTCACACAAGCTGAAGAACAGTAAATCATTCTATAAATCCCAGTAAGACCAGACTGATGGATGGTACTATTCATTTTAAACCTCTTTATTGACTTTCTACCTACTTGATCCATTAATTGCTATTTGTTATTTTCTAACGCTGTAATAGAATACCATATAGTGGACAACTTGTAAATAAGAGAAATCTATTTCTCAAAGGATGGGAGGCTGATGTGTTCATATCGAAGGGTCGCATCTGGTTGGATCTTCTGGTAATCTAACCTGACAGAGGCTATCACTTGGTGGAAGGCGTGTGCACAGAATGGGGAAGTGGAGTGAGTCCAGGCCTTCCTCCATCCATGCGGTCCCAACCCTGGGACAGAGGCATGGATCCATTTACAAGATCAGAGCCTTAGTCCTAATTAACTATAAAGGTCTCCCTCTTTAGTATTGTTACAAACACAACTGAACTTGCTCATGTCCTTTAGAGGACATTTAAACCATAGCACAATCTGAAATGGAGACAAAAAGGCTCTCAGGCGTACAGGAGCTGTCTTTAGGACTCTCAGCTGCACTAGAGCTGTCTTTAGAGTCGATCTTTCTTTCTTGCATATGTTGCACTGTTTATTGTTTATTCACCTCCATTTCTGGTTCTTGTTTTTGGAGAACTGACACCCTCCCTTTTATGTGGAGATAGGGTCTCCCTTATATGGTCCTTACAGACCTAATGCTCCCCGCATAGAACAGGTTGGCTTCCAACTCGCAGAGATTCACTTGTTTCTGTCTCTGGAGTCCTAGTATTAAAAGCTTGCATCACCACCTCCAAGAATTGACCCACTTAGCACTAAGTAAAGCCAATCTGTACCTCTAATATTTCTAGGTAAGAGTCTGCATTTGGTGCCATTTGTCCTCTTGATCTTAGCCATTCTGACTGGGGTAAGATGAAATCTTAAAGTAGTTTGAATTTGCTTTTCTCTAATTGCTAAGGACGTTGGACATTTTTAAAGGTATTTCTTAACAATTTTTATTTCTTCTTTTGAGAACTACATTCAGATTTGCAGCACAATTTTGATTTGGATCATTTGTTTTCTTGATTTTTGTTGAGTTCTTTGAAAAGTCAAGATATTAATCCTCTATCAAATGTACAACTGATGAAGATTCTCTTCCACTCTGTGGGCTTTCTGTTCATTCAATTGAATAGTTTTTTTTTTTCTATGCTGTGCAGAAGTTTTTCAGTTTAATGAAGTCCCATTTGTCAACTGCTAGCTTTAATTTCTGAGCAAATGGAATTTGATTTAGAAATTCCTTTCCTGAATCTATATCATATCGGTACTGCCTATGTTTCTTCCTAACAGTTTCAGTGTTTCACACTTCACATTGATGTCTTTGATTCATTTGTAATTCATTTTTGTGCAGGGTGGTAGATCCGTGTCTAAGTTCATGCTTCTACATGTAGACATCCAGTCTTTCTAACATCTTTTTTTGAAGATGCTGCCTTTCCTCGTGTGTGCATTTTTGACACACATAAGTGGTTGTGATAGCATACACTCACATTTGGGTCTTTTGTTTTGTTCCATTGGTTTAAATGTCTGCTTTTGTACCAGTACCACGATATTCTTATTGCCATAGTTCTGTAACATAGCTTGTCTGGTATGATCATCCCTCTATCAGCTCTCTTTTTGCTTTGGCTATCCAAGTCTTTTGTCCTTCCATGTGAATTTCAGGATTTTTTCTATTTCTGTGAATTTTAATTTTACCAATTCATGAGAATGAGAGGTCTTTCCATCTTCTCGTGTCTTCCTCAACCTCTTTCTTCTGAGATTTAACTTTTTCATTGTAGAGATCTTTTTACCTCCTTGGCTGGGTTTATTATTTATTTTTTGAGGTTATTGTGAATGGGAGTATTTCCATAATCCGTTTCTTTGCCTGCTTGTTATTGGCATATAAAATAGCTACTGATTTTTGTAGGTTAAATTTTTATCTGCCACTTTGATGAAAGTGATGATGATTATTAGATGTTCTCTGGTGGAAATTTGGCCATCTCTTATATATAATTATATCATCTGCAAATAGGGATAATTTGACTCCTTTTCTAATTAGTAGTATCCTTTTAATTTCCTTCTCTTGTCTTGCTGCTCTAACTAGCACTATACTGAAAAAGAGTGGCACTGCCTTGTCTCTTTTCTGATTTTAGTAGGAATGCTACATGTAGAAGTTTTCCTACACTTAGAATGATTTGGGCTGTGGGTTTGCTATATATTGCTTGTATTATTTTGCGGTCCTATCTCCTCAAGTTCTATTCTCTCTAGCACTTTTATCACGAAGGCATGTTGGATTTTCTGTATCTATTGAGATTATCATGTGATTTTTGTTTTTAAGTCCATTTATGTCATTTATTAAACCATCTCTTCATTTCTAGAATAAAGCCACCTTGATCATGGTGAATGCTCTTTTTGATATATGCCTATATGCAGTTTGTAAGCATTTTATTGGAAAAATTTGCATCTATGTTCATTAGAGATATTGGCCTGTAATTTTCTGTTATATTGTATCTTCACTTAGTTTTGGTATTCAAGTACTACTGGCTTCATTGAATGAGTTTGGAAGTGCTCCCTCTGTTTCTATCTTTCTGAATTTTTTGAGTAGTATTGATTAGAGTTCTTCTTTGAAGGTCTGGTAGAATTTTGCACAAATTCATCAGGACCTGGGCTTTATTTAGTTGGGAGTTTTTGTATCCCTGTTTCAACCCAGTTATTTGTTATTAATCTATTTTAATTGTTGACCTCTGCTTGGTTTAACGTTGGTAGTCTAGTTTTATCTCGAAATTAATCCATTTCTTTAGATTTTCTAACAACAGATAATATTTTTTTTTAAAGTATTCACTTATAATGTTCTAGATTTCTTTGGTATCTGTTGTAATGTTTCCTTGTCCATCTCTGAGGCTGTAGGTCTGTTGATCTTATTTAACTATTCATAGATTCGGCTCTTAGATTCACTGATTACTAATATTATATTCTTTGTTTTTAGTTAATTGATTTCTATTCTGATTTTTGTTATTTTTTCCCCATCTACTGTGTTTGGGTCTGGTCTGTTCTTGTTTTTTTTCCAGTGTCTTTAGATGCATGATTGAGTCTTTTATTTATTTGTTCTCCTTCTGACTTTTTAATATAGACGATTAGAGCCACAAATTCCCCTCTTAGTACTTAGTACTAGTCTTAATATGTCCCAGAAATTTTGTTGTATTGTATTTTCATTTTCATTTAATTCCAGGAATTTAAAAATTCTTTCTTGATGTTTTCTCGGATCCATTTGTCATTTTGTCATTCAGTAGTGTGTTGTTTAACTTTCATGCTTTGATGTAATTACTAGAGCTTTTTTTTTTAACTGTTGATTTTAAGCTTTGCTGTTTTGTGATCAGAAATGATACAAGGCATTAATTAAATTTTTCTGTATTTGTTGGGGTTGTTTTTTGTACCAGTATGTGGTCTGTTCTAGAGAATCATAATTTAAAATCTGAGCATGATTATGTGGGACCTCTGTCTAGTTAGAAAGAAGACCAAATGGTATAAGGCAACACCAAGACATTCTGCTCCAATTTTCTCTCCTTTGTAACTTAAAAAAAAAAAAGATATCCAGCCATCTGTTGTTCACAAAATGCATTTAAGCAATCTCTGATCAAGGGGATCCTCCATGTTTTATCTAGAATATTTTCTCAGCTGGTCTCTTTAGTATATCTAAAAGAAAAATCTCAACTGACTTTTCATCCCTTCTTTGTTGGGAATTAGAAGCCCACTGATATTCTAAGACTGAGGCACTGATTCTTTCATCCCTTTCACAGTCAAATCCTTTAAGTTCCACAGATGCTCCCTGGGGGCTTCATTACTGTTCTTCCATTCGAAGTCCTGGTTTGGAAATTCAACTTCTGGCGCCAGGACCCCTTGACCTGCCCAAATAACCAGTGTGTCCCTCCTGAACATTATCCTTTCTTCTCTCAAAAACAGAACACTCAGACTAGACATTAATTTGGCCTAGGTATGAGGCTAGGGACCTAAGAACTGGTCTAACCACTCTGCCACCCTATGCGAATCATCTAGTAAGAAGCCAAGTTCTCTTCTAAGATTTCTGATTTCAGAGCTAGTTAACAAGGTCTTAACAATTCCTTCCCCTCTGAGGGAAACTCCCTTAAGGAAAAGTGGAGTCTGGGGTTTCTCCTGGGGAGTCTGAGAGAAGGGAGATAATATTTTAATATTATAATATTCATGTTTTGTCGCTTTTGAAGTTATCTCAGAGTTCCTGAATGCTCTGTTCTATTTCCATTGTTTTATTTTCATTTGTTTTCTATTTTAAATAGCATATAATTGTTACGTAATGTCATGACATTTCTGAAGAAAGTGTGTTTTAGTGACTCTCCCACCACTGCCATCCCACATCCTCCTCTGTCACTTCCAACTGCCCAGAGTCTCTTTTCTTCTTTTATGTTTCACGTGTCCTTTGGTCCAACTGCCATCTTTCCTCATCATCTATTACCTTTTATATAGCTCAGCTTGGAAAGGTTTAATTGCCCTATTTCAGTCTTTTGAATTCTCTCCTTGCCCAAATCATATTCTTCTTGGGAATCAAAAGCATTCCTTACTTCCATTATGGACATGTCTGTTTCTAACACTTTCTTTTTCTTCTTTCTCAGTTTCAATTTCTCTGTGCACATTGACTGTCTGTTCTGGTATGTTGTCTATGTTCTTCATGAACCTTGAACATTTAAAATTCCTGGACTGATGATTCTAACATCTCTGTCACATCTGAGTCTGCTTTTGAAACGTATTTTACTTCTTTGGACAGTTCTCTTGCTTTTTTGGCAAGCTTTGCAATCTTTTGAGAAAGCTGGCCATGCTGAAATGTAGAGTAAGGATAGAGGAAGATGGTGGTTTGGTGTGAAGATCTATGTTATGCTAGGCATGGAGTCTTATTTGATGGTTGCTTCAACTAATGTCAGATTCTTTCTATGTTCTTATACTTACCTGCCTCTTGGGCTCTAGATGACCTTAAATATGCCTCTCAGTAAAGAGTCTGCATTTCAGAACAGTTTCAAGCACAATCCACTATTATTCTATGGGTGTTCTTTCTGTGCGGTGTTCACTTATGGGTAGTGGATAGAGTTTCATCACCTTAGGAACAAATCTCTGTCTTTGAGTCAGGCTGTTGTTGCTGACAGTAGTATTCACTTATGTCTCTCCAGTGGCATACATTTTTTTTTGCACTATTAGAGAAGACTGGGGTAAGAAAAATGCCCTTCTTCCAAACAGGATAATGTTCTGGAAAACTTTCCCTCAAAAGCAGGAACTTTCCAGGGGGAAGGTACTAGGACTGTTTCACCATTGTTTCTTCCTTCTCCCATCACAGTCAAGAGCACACATCACAGTCAAGAGCACACATCACAGTCAAGAGCACATTTTGCCTCAATCCTTACAGGTGAAAGTCTGGTGATTGTTCAGAATCATCAAAGTGTGGGTTCCATTCTAAAACTCTCTGTAGCCACTCAGCCTCACCATAGTTCGCACTCCACATCTGGTAGGTCATCAGAGTCATCTTTAACCGTTCCCACAGAGTCCTGTGCCCAGTGACTTCTGCGGCTTGTGAGCAGATCTTGGCTATTTCTCTGGGTCCTTATCTCCCTATTTTAGGGTTGTGGTTACCATAGAGCTCCAACTCAGATTAGTCCAAAGCTGGGTTCATTTTCACTGTGTTCAGGTTTTCTTACAAAGGAATGACAACATTCAGGCTCTCTTGACATGTCAAAACTGAAACAATAAGTCCTGCTTGTATTATATTCAAAGGATAAAAGGGATTAAGATAGTCTCCATTCATTTATACAGATCAGTTAAATTTTAAGTAATGATTTTAAAATAGATGCATGTTGATAACACACACACACACACACACACACACACACACACACACCACACAATCTCAATACATCAAGACTGCAATATTAGCCAAAATTAAATACTACAAAATTTATCAAATTCCAGCTGCTTTTATTAGGCCCTTGTACTTTTGAAAGTGTTTGGAGTATAAATTTCACAGGAGGACTCAGACACCTGTAGTTATAAATCTCAGTGGAAGCATTTGACTTTAATATTGTCTGTACATTTATACCAGTTATCATTGCAAAACTTAAGTGTGCTCTTCTGAAAACACATTAAAGCCTTGTATTAGAAGCAAACAATGTAGACTTAATGTAGCAATAAAGTCCATTTAGCTATGTTATATGTAGAGCAAATAGCCCCATTAAGTTGAATAAGAATTTTGCTTAACATCTGTTTCCTGGGATGAGGAATTCCCTTTGATTTGTATTGAATTCCTTTTATTGCTAGTTGGTAGGAGATGTGAGCAATAATAATTTTCTTAGAAGTTATGGAAAAGGAAACATCTGACTTCCTCTGTTTATTACAGAAGCTTCCTATGCCTCACATTAGAAGGCTCTGTGGTTCAGAGGTCTTTTCTTTCTCAGAAGAAATTTTTTCTATCTGCCAAGTTAGATAAATCACAAGAGCAGCAAAGATGTGAAAGTGGATGTTAAAGACTTTTTTCCCTTAAGTCTTATGCTCAAAAAGCAAAGCTTGCTTGCCTTAGGCTAGGTGAGATTCCAGAGTTAAAGGGCAATGGCCCAGATCTCACACGTTTGGTGTGAGGATTCCATGTGAGGTTGGGGAACGAGGGTGTTACCGAAGTACGGCAGCACAGGAGACGGTCAAAAATGACTTTACAAACAAAGGCACTATATATTCTTCTTTAGTGCATAGATTCTGGGATAAATGCACATGAACAAAACATGGAAGCATTTCTGTGTCATCTCCCATGGTGACTTTTCATAATAAAAATAGTTTTTGATACATGTGAGATTTAAGCTGGCACTTTACAAAGTCATCACTGAGTTTCCAGATGTAGGGTTCTAATTCCATTCTGTAATAGAAGAAATCAGAGCTCCATGCAGAAGTAGATAGTAGATAAGCATAGGCCTGGAGTGGGGAACACACAAGACGACACCAGAAGCCAGTGTTGGTGACTCAGAGACGTGATCCCAAGTATTCTAGACACGTGGGGAGGAAGACCACGAGTTCAAGTCCTCCCTGAGTTACAGTGAGTTCAAGGCCAGTCTGGGCTGGTGAGAACCTGCTTCAAAGTTTAAAAATATCAATGAATAAAGACCTGATGATATTGGACAATGACCTAATAAGGTCACTTACCTAGCATGTGTGAGGCCCTGGGTTTCATCTCTAGCACTGAAACAAAATCAAAAGAACAGGCTCAGATGAGCAAAACACACATTGGAATAGCTCATGCTGTCAGAAAAGAATAAGCAGCAAAATCATGATATACAAAAGGGGCAAAGGAGTGATTTTGAAAAGCTTTTAGAGAGCTA
This sequence comes from Eospalax fontanierii, assembly GCA_035773235.1. NCBI lineage: Eukaryota > Metazoa > Chordata > Mammalia > Rodentia > Spalacidae > Eospalax > Eospalax fontanierii. The sequence continues at coordinate 39,443,840 of CM069548.1, read as the reverse complement.
GTGAGATGGCTCAGTGATTAAGAGCTCTTGCTGCTCTTCCAGAGGACAAGAGTTCAGTTCCCACTACCAATCTCAGGTGGTTCATATACCTGTATACTTGAGCTCCAGAGGATCAGAACCTCTTCTGGTTCCACCAAAACGCACAAACACGAGACATACACAAAGAGACACACACACATATATACATAAGGTTTTTTTTTTTTCTTTTAGTATTTTTCTGAGTTCTTGTGCATTTTATACAATAGAACTCAAATTCAGACCTCCTCCCCGGTGTACAGCACCTCCATATCTCAACCCCCCACATGATTTCATGTATCCTTTCATATATGTTAAGTCCATTCTGGTCAAGCATTTGAACCCAGGTGTCCTTCAGTACAATTTCATCCACTCCACTGTAGTCGTCAGCCTATCTATAGTCTCTCCCGTAAAGATTCACTGTCCTTTACCCAGCAGTAATCATTTGCCAATAGTTCCTAGGCTAAGGTTGGGGCCTGCTGCCCACTTCCCTTTTTCTAAGCAGGGTTTTTGTCTGATTGAGTCGACATGGATCTTGTGTATGACATCACCATTTTACAAGTTCATATGAGTTCCCAAAGGCCTGGAAGCTTCTGTTTCCTTTTGTTCATGCACCAAACCTGGCTCTTACGATCTTTCTGGCCCCTCTTCCATAATGGAACCTGAGCTGTGGGTGGGTGACCTTTAGTATAGGAGTCCTATCCAGGGCCATACACTCTGCAGTCTCTGATTCTTTAAAACTTAGCTAGCTGCGGCCTTCGGTGTACATTGAACTCTGTTGTGTGAGGAAGCTTTGCTGTTGAGAGTTGAGAAATGTACTAGTATTCTTTCTACTCTCTGTTCCTCTATGTTCCACACATAGAGGTTCTGCTATACATCTGTCATTTAGGCCTGGGTATCTATCGGATAGATATTGTCTGTATGTGACCAGTTGTGGAACTCTGCAGTAGCCTCCATCTGTTGCAAAAAGAAGTTTATTTGAGGAGTGGTGTGTGGTATACTTGTCAGGAAATTAGGCAAGTGGGTCTGTACCAGGCAGATCAGGAGGTCAGGGGCAAGGTGGGGGTGGGGTAGCCTGAGGAGGGTCTAATAAACTACATTAGAAGACTAAGCTGGTCTTGGTTAGGGAGCTAGTCCAGAGATCTGAGGCAGAAGAGCAGAAGTGGGTCTGGACCTAAGGAGAATGGGGCAGGAAGTGTGTGTGTGAGGGGAGGGAGAGAGTGGAGACGCTCAGGCTGCAGGGGAATCAAGAACTGCATATAAGTTTTTTAGAAATAAATTATTTTAAAAGCTTTCTGTGTCCAAAAATGAAAACAAATCAGTAAGAAAATTGAAAAACACAATGCTAGATTATAATTCAAGTAGAAAATAAGTGATTTCATACTAATCTAAATAACCAAATTGAATAATCAACAAATGGGTCCGTATAGTTCAGATCGAAGAACCTTCGAACATCACTGTAGGTGCTCACATCAAAGAGGTGCACGCCCCCTCACTTCTTAGCTGGGGGCTGCTCAGCAGTTCCCCCAGAGATTGTGCTGTAGAAAGGAGAGAACAGGAAACTGCCAGACGCCTGGAGTGCATGGAGAGGCAGCAACTCAGGCCACATTCCAGGTCCTGGTGGCAGCAGCATACAGCATGAGTGGAAGAACTTGGGAGAGTAACTTGGTGTGGACTTGTTGGCGGTGGGCACCATCTTGCCAGGGGGTGCAGAACAGAGAGCCAGAGTTACTGGCTTCTTCTCACAATGCTGAGGCATCTTCCCAGTCCCTCCAGGTAATTATGCCTTTGTAAGTAAACCCCTAATATACTCTAAATAATCAGAGGGCATTTTCTCCATTCTTTTCATCCAAATTGTGACCAGAGAGTGGAACCAAACCCCACTCACCTAGGCATGGGAAAAATTTTTACAACAAAATTGGCATAGCTGAGCAGGATTCTGCTGAGAAAAATGGAAAATGCTTTTGGGAAAAGGACATTATGTGGCCATTAACATCAGGACCCATGAAAGGAACTCAGACAAAGGAGGTTCTGGCATGGCTGATCCAGTGGATCCTTAGGTGGCTAAGATAATGTCACCAAAGCAGACAATGTCTAGGGGAGAAATCCCAGGATGGGAGCCCACTTCTAGCTGGCATGGGGATGGCTGGTCTTCACAGTGCTACAAGGTGCTAAAGGGTGCTATGCAGACCACTATGGGAAATGTTCCTGTAAAGCTCTGTTTAAGGACAAATCTTGCATCCTCCACTGTCAGATGCCAACCAAGATGTTCCTGCTGGTGTGATAGTGGCTTGTCTAGTATGTGCACACCCCCAGCAGATTTCTAATTGGAGTTAAGGTCTGCTCCTCAGGGAGGGAACACACATCTGATACTAGGAGAGGAACTGACCCCTAATTGTAATAGAGGAAGTTATAGCCCCCAATAGAGAAAGTACTGTGATTGTTTGTAATGTGAATATGATGCATCTACTTAAGTACTGTCTAAACATTCATGTTTATGATATTTTATATGGATGTTACTGCTTTCCTTTGTGGCTGCTGTTGTTGTGTTTTGTTTTGTTTTTCAGAGAGAAAAGGGACGGGATGTAGAGTGACCTTACCTGGAATTTATCTCTGTACTTTGCTATTGGCTCATTCAGTGGCAAGACCCACCCTCTGATGAATAAGGGGCTGGAGGAGTTGGGCAGAGGAGGGGAAAAAGTAGGAAATTCTAGAAAAAGGTGTGGTGAGCTGCCTGACAGAGGAGGGTTCCACAGGGAAAAGGCTGCAAAGTACAGTAAGTCACGTGGAGGAAGGAAAGAGCCACGTCCACAAGCAGCAACTCGGGCCACATTCCAGGTCCTGGGAGCAGCAGCATACTGCATGAGTGGATGAACTCGGAAGAGGAACTTGGTGTGGACTTGTTGGAGGCAGGTGTCATCTTGCCAGGGGTTACAGAATGGAAAGCCAGAGTTGTTGGTTTCTTCTCACAATGCTAAGGCATTTTCCCATCCTTCCATGCAATTAGGCTTTTGTAAGTAAACCCCAAATAAACTCTAAGCAATTAGAGGACATTTTCTCTGTTCTGTTCAGCCAAATTACAACCAGAGGGTGCACCCAACCCTGCTTAAATAGGCGAGAGAAAATTTTTGCAACACCAAGAGACTCCCAAAGTAATACAGGTTATTGCCACAGCCCTTGATGACCTCTTAGAACTTGAAGGTAAGACTGTGTTGCTGAAAACAGGATATATTTCAGACAGACTTCGAGCAATGGAGTGAAAAATTATCTAGAATTTTTTTTTCCTGAAGTCTAGCTTTCATATTATCAGAGGATACTATGCAAGCTGCCAAAGAAGGAAACAAATCGAAGTCTTACCCAGGTGTGAAGCCTAATAAACACCTTAATGATTATCTCTATCAGTGAAGTAATGGCACTTTTATCTTGAGTGTTATCAGTAGCTGTCTAATTGAACTTAAGACCCACTCAATGGAAAGACCCATAAACATAGCCAAATATACATAGATGCTGCAGAAAAACCCACGTCTGTCACATACCTAGACCAACGTAATTTCTTACTCTATGCTGAATATGTATCCTTATATTTACAGACAACTATACTTTTCACCATTTATCAAAAAAGCTTCCTTTTGCTTCAAATGGAGACTATTACAGAGTGCCACAACAACAGGTCCAACAGAGAATAAGTAACTTTGAGATGGCCAGCACTAAATGACACATCTACAATGGATCTTCTACACGTAAAGCCTGAGTAACATAGTGGAACAGGGGTAAAGAAAATACTAATGTGTCTCTCAATTCTAACCCGCTGTTTCCTCATGCAACAGAAGGTGATTAACCCAGATAGCCACAACTGGTGAGAGTGCAGAGTAATAGACTGAAGAGTACTTCTGTCACTCAAGCCTCGGGGACCATTAAAGAAAAAGGGATGGAAATACTTCAGTGATTTGTGAATACCAGGAACAGTTTGAACATATATCACAACTGATCTCAACCAAACAGAATTTAGAGCTCCAGTTTCATTTGCTACATTCACTTTGAATAAGATTAATCTCTGGCATAGTGAACCTTCTATTAACCAGTAAGGACATTTTGTTTTAGGACAAATCTTAGCATAAAAGTGAAAATAATAGGATCACATTTCTATCATCCATACTCTTGATCAAAACATGAATAGTATACTACTTAATAACTCACAGAACTTCCAAGGATGATTGTGCCGCTGTACACAACACAAATCCTGCACATGCTGTTGATTTGTACAGTTTGATGTCATAGTTGTACACAGAGGTTCTGATGTTTATCCCAGTGTGCTATGTGATATTTTGGTTTCAAGTTGCTGATCCCTGATTCATCTATGATGGACTATAGACATCAGTGAGAGCATTCATAAATTTAGTTTAAGATATTTTTGATAAAATTTTTATTCAAGAAAAGATTCAACCATTATTTGTAGTTCACTTATATCTATCAGTGAACATACTGACTTTTCATTTATATTTTAAAAGTCTTTATTTAAGTGACTGCTGTCCATTGATGTCTCACCAATTTTATGACTGTATAGTGACATCTTAACAACATTTTATAGAATTTTCTGTGAAGCCATCAAGTCTTTGATTTCTGGTTTTGAGGGAGGGGCATAAATTTTCCCCAACCAAGATGTTTAGATGATAGGAATTAAATCTCTGTGTTCTCTGGCACTCACCAATGCCACACAGTTACTGCATACATTGTTATAATTATCACTTAAAAGATGTGGCTAGTCTAAACAGAGCTGGCCCAGGAATTCGGAGACTTTCTGGGGACAGAATAGTTTCTAGAATACAGTCTGCTAGATTAACCTGAGGGATGGTTAACTTGCATGATTCATTTTCTTTCAATGGAATAATTAATAGATGAGCACAGTGTACATTCTATGCTTGCATCATATATGGTTGCTGATGGAACTGAGATCACATATTATGATATTATAAATGATGAGATACTATTACAATTTTTGTATTTCATGTTGTTGACTCATCTCTCTGAACTGCAGGAAAGTTGTCAGAGACCCCAGCCAGGAGCAGCAGTACTCATTTAACAATGTCAACTGAAAGGGTGGTCTTAAATATCAGGTTCTCACTATAAATGAGGGTGACAAAAGTGAAGCTACTGAAAGTTTTACTTGAAAAAGGTGCAGATGTAACATTCGGTCCAATATATGAACCATGAAAAGTAGGAACAGCTGCTTACTGTCTTCTTACTTTCCACAGTAAATCCCTTTTAACCATTAAGTCACCTTTTTCAAGGTCGGGGACCATGTCTGAAATACATTCTCAACACCCATCTGTGTGATTTCCAAGGCTGCACTGTGTGACTTCATTGCAGTCAGTGAAATTTCATTTGGAAGGGTCTAAATGAATATAAAAGAGGAACACGCTTTTCACTGAGTTCAAAAGGATGTGTTCTAGAAGAATAATGATCATTTTCCACATTACCATGTAATAAATTTCCACTGTGTTATGGTTTTACAAACCACAATGAAAAGATAAGCAAAAATATGAAATAAATGTGCTGTGGTCAAGAAATGATGAAACAGTTGCCATAAGATTTAAAATCAGCTTACTCTTACCTTCCAGATGAATAGTGATGAGAAATGAATGCAGCGGTAATAGCAAATGAGCACTTAGCAATTAAGACCTGGCAAGTGCTGCATCATCTTGGCATGGGAATGAGGGGTGATGGAGCGTGCCAGGAGCAAGGTAAGGATGTGTTATTCCAGAACACAGTTTACTCCTTGTGGAAGTGGAGAGGAGACAGGGGCCTGCAGCTTTTAACTCCAGTAGCATAAACTAAGTTAAAAGAAAGTTGTTTTATATTCAAAGATACAATTCACACTCAAAATATACTTATAATAGATAAACTATGTTGCTAACATTCTTTAGGGGGTATGAGCAATGAACAATGTCTGTCCCTTCCTTCCTTGGTCCTAACCACAAACTGAGGTCCAATTCCTCCAAAGTGCATTCTGGAAACCAATGAGTTTATTGGGCTTACTTACAAAGCAAACGGTGAGGGTTACCTACAGGAGTGTGGGTACTCCCCTTTAAGGCTGCACCAGAAATTCTTCACTCAAGCATGTGTGACATCCCTCCCAGGGGCTGATGGCTCCCACAGGACTCCGCCACAGAGAATCTGGAGCGTGCTCGTGTGGTGCCCTTCCCTCCGCCTCCGATTGCCCCTGCTCTCAGGAGAAGTCAGGCGTTGCAGCCTGCCCCACAAGCCTGCGCCTGTTCCGGTGGACCTGGGGCAGGGCTAAGAGTATAGCCCAGTCACCCCTCAGGCGAGGCCGGGGCCCCTGTCCAGCCAGGGAGAGACAGCAGCTGGAATCTTCAGAAGTCTTAACTCTTTATTGTGTTGCGGTTCTAACAGATGATACAGCTCTCCCCAGGCCCAGGTTTTGCTTTGCAAAGATCAAGCCTGCCCTTTTATGCCCCCCTCCCCCAATCAAGCCTACTTCCCCACTTCTTATTGTCCTATCATATTTGCACATTTTCAAGCCTTGCTTTTCCAGCATAAGGGCAGTCACATGGGTGGGTACACAGCGGGGTACAAGAGGCATTGATAATCCAGTCAGTAGACAGCAAGAATAAGCTCAATTATCATACCTGGGGGGTTAGGTTTTGATTTCTCCAAGCTCACTCAATTTCTCGGAACTGCTTGTTTATATCTCCGGCCGGAGTGGTCAAGTTTCACTTCCTCTAAGCACCATCTTGGCTGTCCATTTATTGTTACCAGGCATTTAATGAGACCCCACAGCATGAATGATAGCTACTCCACAGCTGCACAAAATGTCTAGAGACCCTCCCTTACACTTCCCCAGCCTCTACACTCTAACCCTTCCCACAGGCAATGTGAAATTAAGGCAGAATTGCTCATCATGGTTAGAAGGTGTGGTTGGATGCTCAGGTGAGGGTCATGTGACTCTCCCTATCCCTCCTTCTAGGCAGGGCATGACCAGTCAACAAGCTCAACTATGATGACCTTTGGCCAGAGGAAACTCAGGAAGATGGCATCTCTCTGACTCAGAGGACAGTCCTGTGCAACAAGTAAAGTGAAATATGTTTGATTCTTGGTGCTAATCACTCATTCAGACTTTTGGCCTCAGAAGGATAATTAGGTTTGTCCTTCTAGGAATACTCTGATTGCCCGGTAGGAGGATTTTGGGGTTTTGTGCCCAGAAAGATGTTAAGGACTCAGTGAAAACATGTGTGAAAAGTTACTGACATTTGCAGAGGAAGCAGTAAATGATACTTGCATTAGTCTGTTTTCCATCACTATAACACATACTTGACATGATCAACTTACAAAGAGGAAAGGTTTACTTTGGCTCACAGTTTTGAGGCTTCAGACAATTGACAGTGTTTCTTTGGGGCTTTTGCAAGACCCAAGATGTCAAGCAAAGAAAGAGGAGGAAGAAATGACCAGAATCCCCATATTCAATTCCAAGACAGGCCCTCAGAGGCTTATTTCCTCCTTCTACATCCCATTTTCTAAGGGTTTCATGACCTTCCAATAACACCATAGTAGGAGACCAAGCCTGAAACGAATGGATCTTTGGGGACACTTACCAAACCATAGCTTGTTCATCTACCTAATAATATTTCTAGGTCCAACAGAGCTTATAAATTAGCTGAAAAAGCAAAATAAATTATATTATTTGTATCTCCTTAAAATATATATATTTAGCAATTTATTCTCAAACCTAGATAAATGTTTCATGAAAATTTTCTTTTTTTTTCTTCTTTTCTTTAGACCATAACTAGTATGTAGAGTTTTCACATTTTGGGACACTTTATGATTCATAAAATAAAATGAAGGGCTTGTAGCATTAATAGAAACCATAAGTTCTGTTCTGGGAAAACTACAACAAGCACTTAGCACACAACTGAGAGCCCTAAGTTCCTTATGAACTGCATGGAGTGTGGAGTGTGATTTTCAGCCGTGGTTCACAGAAACTCAAATACACAAGAGATGGTGAAGTTAACTCTCAATCAAATCGATAAGAACAGATGGAAAGAAGATCGTGTTCACTAGTTGAAAGTCTAAGTTATGGGAAACATGTTCCCTGGGCCCTGGTCTCTACAAACTGAAACTCTCACTGTGGGTTGTAGACACATCATCTGAAATTCACTTTTTATAAGCTTAGAGATATGGGAAGCTGTTGGTTGACACTAAGCTTCAGAAGAGCATCCTGGACAGCTGGTACTGTGACTAGAAGCCTCATCTATTTTTATCACCACACAAACCTGCCTGTGTGAGGGAAAAGCTCCAATCCCCAGTAAGGACCAGGATTGGGTCCACACAGGCTCCTCCTACAGGGCTTCCAGACTCTGTACAATGAGCAATGTAAAAAACAGCTTCACCCAACCTCATGTTCCTTAAGCCTCTCTTTATGAGCTGAATCTTATCTGATAGTAGTTTTCCAAGGGAGAGTGAGTCATTTCAGAAATGTCAATTTTGCTTTTGTGAGGTTTGGCAAGGGACTTTCTATTTTCCACTTAAGTTATGAGATCTCAAAATAGGTTTAGGAATTCCCCTTACTATAAAGAGTATTGTATACTAATTTTTACTTTAAAAGTACTTTTAATTCCCAGAAGACTCCGGCCTGTCTTCTGTACTTTTGGTGTGAACATCCTGTCCTGTGGAGTGAAGCTGTTGCTACCTTGCTCTGTAAGTGGCAGTGTTAACAACTTAAATGGAGGTTTTCCAAGGATGCATGGTTGTCATGAGTCCATACTGAGAACCAAACCCAACTGAATCACTTCTTAATTGTTCTTTTGAGCACTTTTTGTTAAGTGCTGGGGAGAGCCTGAGGAAGTGCAATTCCTGATCCTTCCTTAAGAGTGAATGGGCTCCTACTCTTCACAGTCGGCAGACTTTCTCCACGGGAAAGGGTTAGGACTATGCTGTATAATTGTTTCAATCCTTCTTCTCTCTTTATGGCGTCTCTCTGGATGACATCAAGATCTTAGTCCATTTTATGCTGCTGTCACAAAATGCCTATATTTTGGTACCTTACATTGAAGAGAGGTTTATTAACTGTCTGACTTTGCTCTGGAGCCCAAGCTTCCAACACGTGAACCTCTGAAGAATGAATGCATTGGAGCCATAGTCCAAACCCTGGCAATCGGTTAACTCTCAGCTTTGCTTGTGGTCTACATTCTGAGCATTTCCACATTTATACATGTGGTTAATGATCCTTTCCCCTCACAGCTTCAGACCTGTGTATCTCCCTACTGGATACCTCTACCGGATTACCTTTCAGGACAGCCGGGCTTTGAAGGTTCCACACAGAAATCACGTATTGGAGCTGGTGCCATACCTTATAAACAACCCCACACTTGAGCGTCACCCTTCCTTCAGTCCTTCATACCCAAGCATTCTAGACTTGCTGCTGATTCTGTTTTCCAAACTCTCAAATTTCAATGGATTTTCCATTCTTATGGCCTCTATTCAGGCCAGGCTCCCATGACTTCTCATCTAAAGCAAAGCTTCCATTTTCTCACTGCCCCTTTCCTGCAGTCTGGCCTGCTTTCAACCTTGTTTCTAGTCTATAGTCAGCATCACTGGTGACTCAAAGCAGATAAGCTACATTTCTAACTTTTTAATGTTACCTGTAGAGTTTCTGAACCTAGGTCATGCCTTACCCTCTGTTTTAAAACTCTAAATATTTTTAAGCGCTCTAATCCAAGTCTCTGCTATACTGAGCTCTTTGTTGGGATGATCCTCGTATTTTTACTTTCAGTTTATGATGTCTTTCTTCTGCTGTAAACTTCACTTCCAATCCCTCTTCCTGCCCACTGTGTGATATACACCCTTGTGGTATGGACTGGACCAGGGAGCATGCTTTGTCTATTGATATGTGAGAAGACAAGGTCTGTGTTATTTGTTCATGATAACTCTTAAGAGACAGTGTTTCCATACAAGCTCTCTCTTGATTCTGAAGTATCTCATAAGAAGGATGATTGAGTACCTATAGCCCAGAGAGAAGATGTGAGACAGAGATACCTGTGGCTGATGTATAACACACATGGGACAAAAAAAAAAAAAAAAAAAGTATTTTGAGACCATTGAGATGCGGAGGTCTTTTCTGTTACCTCAGAAACTTTCAGCTTAATTTTACTGCTATATCGGTTCTGGAAAGCCTTCTCTGTTTCCTCCAGCTAGAACAGATTCATGTCTTCGGGTGTCTATGATGCCATTCCTGCCTCAGTGGCTCTCTGCCTGTCCCATCTGACAACACTCCCTGCACTATCTTGCAACATCTTGTATCTCTTTATTCCACTCCTTCTTCTTAGTATAACACTCTATGAATGTTACACAGTAACTGTGCTGTATTAATCAATGAAGAATAAGGACTTGAAAGGAAAGCAATCAAGAGTAAATCACGTTTCAAAGGCTGTGAAAATGTTTCTTCTTCAGGGTTGGTGAACCACAGTTATGCTAGGACATCTGCTTGCAAAGGTGACACAGAGAACACCGAAGGAAATCTCACTGGTCTGCCACAGCCACTGAACCCACGTTCTCTCATCAGACCTTTGTCAGCATTTATAGATCTCTGATGCTTTCAACATAAGCTTGTAGTCTAGATTACATTTCGTTCTTCAGGTATCTTGACCATGTTCAGTTTCATTCTGACAGGTATGCTCAGTACCAGCTGCATTAGTCACAAAAGAGAATTAATCTTCAGATCACAAAAGGGAGCTTGCAAGGAGCCATCCATTTTCAGGTTGACTTAATTTCCCTCAGTCCGATGTATTTCCTGCATTCTTCTATATTATGTAAGGATGTGCTTTGTCTTTTGTGATGCTAGAAATCAAGCAAAACATTAGGGAGGCTAGGCAGGTGCTCTACCAGTGAACCACACTCCAGCCCTACAATATATGCTTTTAAAAATGCTACACGGTACAGTTTTAGTCTAGCATCATGATAATCTTAGTTTTATATGAAAATCACAGCGTAGTTTTAGGTCCATGGCTTTCGTGATGAGTTAGCAGCTCTAGAAAGTCTCATGTATGTAAAGGGTCACACGACTTTTAATTACACTCCACACCCCGCTTGCTGTTGTTTCATGTCCCTTTTGCTATCATATGTTTTAAAAGCATAACACGTTTAATAACATTTCAACCACATCTTCTAACATCTCTTAGTTTTTATATTTAATACTATACTTAAGTATGCACGTGTGCACACACAAACAAATGCATACACACTTGCACACACGTGTTACAAGCATTCCAGGATATTATGAGATTTCTGTGAGAAAATGCTTGAAATTTTCTAGTCTCTTTGTACATCTATATTGATGTGTATGTGTCTCATGTGTGTGTGTCTGTGTGTGTGTGTGTGTAATGTCTGTATATATTTACATATTGTTACATCTTAGACATCTTTCAGGTCAGATACTGGCCTATCTGTGCTGCTCAGTTCTCAGAAATCGCAAAGGCTTTGGGTAGAAGCATGCCCTTGACATGTGTCCAGAGTCAGACTTTGGAACCCCAGGATGGAGGAGGCAATAGTCTTGTGCCTTACAAACCTGAAACAGGGGCCAAGAGACGAGGAAACACCCACTTACCCAGGGCCTACTGAGGTTGTTCAGTGCAGTCCTAATATGTGTCCTCTACTTTTCCTTTACTTTCTCCTGTAAATTCCAACAACAGCCTTGATCTAATGCTTCTTCTAGGCTCCTGTCGCCTCCCTTCCTTCTCTGCCTTTCTTTCCCTCTTCCCTTCTTCTCCCTTTCTTCCTTGTATTATTATAGTACCTATTTCCCAAATCATTGCGAGACCGCCTTGATTTCACTATTGCTAACACTGAACATTTAATCCATTGCAAACCCAGGCATGGTAGAGCCCCAGGCATGCTGCAGGCCAGTCAGTAATGGACAGTAAATTAAATAAACTGTTACCTAAGATGAATGTGTTGGGAAAGAACACAGGGACAGGAGCACTAGTTAAGTGAGAATTAAAAATCACCCCATGTTTTCAGCTTCGTAGAGTATATTCTTGGGATAATACCAGCTGAGTATCTTGCTTTTTCTAGAGAAAAAGACTTTAACGTATTCATAGGTTTATGGCTAAACATGCAGAATTGAGAGGACAGGAACTTGTCCAACTGGAAATATTCAACAAAAAGTGGAGATAAAATGAAAAAGAAGAAAAGTCAGGGCTGGTGAAGGTATAGCCTCTGGAGAGACATTCAGAAATCATGGGTGTGACAGCCAGGGGAATAGTAACATAGTCAAGAGGCCTGCACTTGTGCTTAGCTGTTAGTAAAGGAAACAGAGAAGAGCAGCCAGAGCTGTTCTCACTGAAGGAGTTGTGGTGTGGATTTAATGCAAAACGTCTCACATAGGATCATGTGTTTGCATACTCGGTCCTCAGGTCAGTTCTCTCTCTCTCTCTTTCATTCCCAAGTGTATCATGAATTCTCTCACGGTGAGGCCTGGCATTCAGCCCCACCCAACCCCCAGGTTTGAATCCATTGAGCGGACAGAGAATGCTCCTTTAGAGAAATTAATTTATTCCAGGTTACTTACAAAGGAGTCATTCCTGGGGAGCGAGATGGAGATTTTGTATGGTGGAGCCTGCATTTTGATCATAAGTCTCCCGGACCTGTGGAACACGAGCGCAAGAACGGAGCCCTGGCGTCCTGCCCACCTCTCTCCTTCCAATCCTTCCATGTGTTTCTACTAGACTTCCCCCCTTAAGTCATTGGCTAGTTGGCTGTCAATAACATTTGGAAGCCTGTCCCTCACAGCAGAGAGAGAAAACTGCTTATCTATACAACATCAAGTACGGACACAATGTGATCAGCCAGATACTGGCCACTACACCTTCCCTGCCTCTTGCCACGTCTTCCTTGCCTTGGTGGACCGCATAGCCCTCTGGGACTGTAAGGCAGAATGAAGCCTTCCTGTCTTATGTTGCTCTTGTTTAGAGTATGTGATCACAGCACAGAAGATAAACTAGGACAGGTGTCATCTTAGAATCCAAGTTTGGAGACGTCTGCAGGTAAATCCAGAAGCAGATGGGAAGGCATGCTGGTGGTGTCAGATGCCTGAGAGAAGAGGAGGGAGCCTCTCTAGAGTGGGCACAGTAAGGAATGAATGGTGCCCACCGAACACCTCCAGGGACTTTCAAAGACCTTCATATTTTTTCTCCTTCTTTCAGATCCACTTAGTCTTTGGTTCAGACAAATGACAATGTTGGAGAGCATCATTAACCAAAATAACTTTTACAAAACTTTTAGGATCTTTGAGTTGTAAGTATTTGGGAGTGTGTGAAGAGGAGCAGGAAGGGAAGTTCTCAGCTGAAGTATATTTGAGCAACAAGGGGCTGGAGAGATGGCTTGGTGGATAAGAGCACTCTCCCCTTACAGAGGACCTGGGTTTGGTTCCCAGCAGCCACACGGCAACTAACAACCAGGGGGACCCGACTCCCTCTACAAGCTTTGCATGCATGGGTGCACTTGTGTGTATATATATAAACAAAACACTCATGCACATATCAATAAAAAATAAATAAGAATAAATTTGAGAAACACTAACCAAGGTTAAGGAATTTGTCAAGCCATTAAGAAGTTAGTATTCTAAATCAAGTTAATCACGTAAGACTTATCCACACCTAATCTCTTCCACTGTGAACATTATCCAAAAATTTTGTGGCTCTTTAGTGTCCTATTGATCCCAATACAGAAAGTGTTGACAAAGAGGCAGGCAAGCTGCTGCCCAGTGCTACGTCCAACAGATCTGTCATCCAACGTCTCCTGCACCATTCAGGGGATCAAATGCAGAACCTTGCTCACGCTAGCTTAGCACTGTTCCACTAAGCTGCATTCCCGCCTCTGTAGGCTCTGTTGAAAGAAGCCCTTGGTATTGATCTTCCATCAACGACCTAAGCAACCAATGCTGAAATTCATCCTGCATGGTGCCTTGGTCGGCTCTATCTCTCTGTTCCTCAGACATGGCCTCTTCTGGAATTCTAGTCACAGCATCATAGATAAATTTCTTTGCTTTATTCCTGATTCAAGAAAATCAATTTTTAAAATTCTTACACTCTTTTCTGAGGCTTGTAAAAATAAAGTAGCAAAGTCTTTGACCCATTCAAATTTCCCCTGAAAAAAAATCTACATGGGTAAGTAAGCATTTGCAGTCTGTTTCCTAGCATTCTTCTACTTGTTGGTAACCTATGAAGGAAAAACTGGTTTTCTACCTCATTTGATAATATCTCTATCATGGCATTTTTATTTGTTTTTTGCTAAGCTCTCCCCATGACTGGGAATCATTGTTTAAGTGGTAGAGTGGTGGTGTGGGAGGGAGGAATTCACTCATAGACAGGCAAGTGGATCTCAGGTTGAAATTTCTAATTACTTTTTCACCTAAAAAGGAAGTGATATCTAATTACTGGCCTTTCATCAAGCTAGCTGGCAAAATGACTGAGTTAACCACAGTTCGGGTATTGTTAACATCACAATTTGTTTGGAATTAGGCTGTGGGAAAGAGGAGTTTCTACAGAAAGTTAAGCCAAGTTAAACAGACAAGCAAAAAAAATACTGTTATTCCCTTTACTCCAAGTCTGGGTTAAAGGGTTGATTATGTGGGAAGAAGCCAAAGGGTCAGAAATGCAAAACTCATGGAATCTGGCCTCGTGACAAATGCCTAAATATAACTTATGGTTTCAAGTGCTTTTTCCTATTTTGTACCATTAATTTGGGAATTCTGATACAGATTTCTGTCAAGACCCAAAGGAAATGGTTTATTATTTCTGACAAAGGGCTCACACATTTGCAAATTAAATAAAACTGAATACTAGGGCCTGGTCTTGTAGAATCTCAGTACCTAACCCATGCTGGCCTCAACTAGAAATCCTCCTGCCTCAGCACCCAGGCAGGGATACACTGTTATATATTACCAGGAAACTGACTTAAATGGAATAACTTGATGATATAAATCACTGAAACCAAGCTGTAGGAATGATTGCATCAGCTCAAATGAAGGGTCAATTTGATAGCATTGACTGGTGCTTACACTTCTGAGTTCAACTAAGTGCGCTTTGATACAACTTTAGTCCAATATCCACACTGAACTGTATTTCTCTAGTACCATAAATATTTAAGCTTTGTTCTTCAAATGTGTTGATTTTCTTTTTATAATATTTTGTTTTTATTTTATGTTTATGAGTGTATTGCCTCCATGTATATGACTGAATTCATGCTGTGCAATGCCACAGAAGTCAGAAGAGGGTGTTATATTCTCCTGGAACTGGAGTTAAGGATGGTTGTTAGTTGCCATGTGGATGTTGGCAATTGAACATGGGTCAAGAGCAACCAGTGCTCTTACCTGCTGAGCCAGATCCCCAGCCATTTACTGATTTTCTTAATGTTAAAAAAAGAAGATATTGTCTCTTTTCCCAGAATTACAGTTCTGTTATTTTCATGTAAGTTTTATGTTCTTTGGGTTGTAATATGTAGATATGAATGAAATCCTCTAAACCCACTCGAATCACAAACCATATTTTTTTTCCTTTTCCTGTTCTTCTTTCTCCAACCCAATGTGATGCAACTGTGCTGATTTAAATCTGTTTCTAATTAATTGTTCTTTTGGCTGAGAGCTAATAATTTTTCCCATAGTCCACTTACCCTGCTTGAGGAAGTTCAGAAGAGTTCAAGAAAGGATTAACATGCTTTAATTTTTTTTCCCTCACTAGGCAAGGGCAGCTGTTATCTGTCATGACGGGAGTAAACAGAGATGCTAGTGGTTATGGATGCCAGCTAAGACTCTAGGTCTGCAGTTTAAAGAAAATGAGCAGGTCTTCCTTTTTATCTACTAAAGATTTCTTCCTTTAATATATTTTATGTAGTTTCTGCTCCAGAACAGGTAAAAAGTGACTTGTATTTTACAAATGACTTGCATTTCATAACACAATTTCAGAACTGACTTACTTTAATTTTTTCCTTTGGTAAAATTAGCAACCCTGGTTAGAAGACATGGAAGACAAGATCTCATTTGGATGGAAAAAATTAAGATGCACTGGGTTCTATGGTCCTATAGAATATTAGGAAGGTGGAATGAATGTCCTTCTGAACATAGACTGCTGAGTTTTCTGGGCACTCTAAGTGTTACAAAGGTTATATTTTTTTCGTGTTGATTTTGCATAAATCATTTACATACCTTTCCTGCACTGAATTTTGAAGACAATTGGCCAACTGACACAGCATTTTTCACTAATTCTCTAGTTTTTAAAAAGTAGGGTAGGACAGACTGTCATTTTCTGTAAATAGAGTTCTTTGGAATCCATGTCATTCAGGGTGGATCTTAAGCCTTTCGGGTGATAAATGCTTATCAGAGAGGGAAAGTGAGAGAGAAGATGGAGATGAGAGGATGGCAGGAGGAACAGAAAAAAGACAGAGCAAGACAGACGTGCTGGCGAGAAAGAGCAAACTTAGTCAAAAGAGGAAGGGAAAGCATACAAGAAGCCAGAGACTGTGCCACTTAGCTCTACAATGTCCTCTAGCAGCCAGTGTGTTGAAGGCTTGATTCTCAGACATGGTGCAGTTGGGAGGTGGAGACAGTGGATCCTTCAAGAGGTGGGGCCTTGTGAGAAGCATAGTCATCAGCATTATGGCCGTGGAAGGGCCCATCTGATGCCATACTGATACTCTAATCAAAGTGATAGCGAAGCTTGTGCATTTTTAATAGGCTAGAGAAACTGTTAGTGAACAGAACATACTGAAAAGAGCACAATGTTATCTTTGAAAAATACCTCTAGCCATAGATATGGTATGAATTCAAGAAATAAAGGATAATGTTCTTGATTAGAAGGAATGGGAAGTGTGACAGTTCATAGTCTAGAGTCAATAATAGTAAAAGGGCTATTAAGTAAGAAGTGGCCATTTAATTCCCAATATTGTTTTCCGTTTCTTGTAACAGAATCATGAATTACTCACTGAGGTGTTGTATCTTTGTGTCATCTAAAAGGGGGTATGAAATGATGCACAGATGGGTAGAGATACATGGATACGCAGTGGTTATGATCAAGGAAACAGGCATAAAGGACTATGGTGAACTTACTAAAACTGGCAGGCTCAGGCTTTGATATTGGTCCCTTGATCTCACACACACACCTTGGAATGTGGGTATGTCACTTTTCTTTGATGAGGAAGAACTTATGATAAACTTAGTGGTTTAATACTATACACACTTGTCTCTCTCTGTGGGTCAAGAGTCCAGACATAGCTGATTCTTCACTTCAAGGCCTCATCAGTCTTCAGTTCCATTGGTGGCTAGACTGAAATCTCCCACAAATTTCCAGAAGGATCTTCTAAGCTCATTGAGACTATCAGCAGAATTCTTTTCCCTACAGTTTCAGGAAGGAGGGCTTCTGCTTTTGGCTGGAGGCTACCTCAGCCCCTAGAAGCTGCCATTGTTTACTCGCCACATGGATTTCTCCACTAGGACTGCTTATTCTATCACAGAGTGTTGTTTTAACACACGAGTGGAGAAAGACTGAATGCTGCTAGCCAGACTAAGTGTTCAAAAATGCCATGCATCCATGGGGAGCCATCGTGTCTCACTTTTCTCATCTTATTCATTAGAAGCAAGTCACAGTAATGGATGACAGATAAGGAGGGTCTTGGATAAGGGATGATTATGGGGGTGTAATGAGTCACCCTAAGGTCTGCCTGCTACTGTGTGTGAGATCATTACAATTTCTTCCATTATCTTGAAGCCGTGAACAGGGGACTTCCATGATAAGGTTGGCAAGAGTTGGCCCAACTGATCTTATCACAGGAAAAAACCTCTAATTCACAATTTTCTCTCTGTTGGCTACTGTACATAAATAACCCTTTACTGGTATAGAGACTAACTTATTTATTTTCATGCTGTTTTCTAAGTTTTGCATTAGGTATTTAATTTCATGCGCCATCTCGTTTCTGTCTCACAGAAATCACAGAGGCCAATACTCTTGCTCTTTATAACACCACATCCTGCACTCTCACAGCAGGTCGCCCTAGTCACCAAAAGTCCCCAAACAAGAACTCCACTGTCTTCGCTCTCTATCACTGGATTTGTTTGCTCTGGTCTACTAACATCCTCTGTACTCATCGTCACTATTTTTCCACTTGCCTGAATCAGACATTTGTGAATAGTTCTCCCACAGTTCAGTGAGCAGTGCTCTGAATGTGCCTCAGAACAGAGGAAGAGATGAGTGACACTCCAGCACAATAAAGAGCAAAGTTCTGCATTCAGGGATGTGCAAGTGGGACCTGGTGAGATTAGCTTTGCAGTGGAAGATCTCTGGTGGTCCCGTTTTCTAGCAAGACCAGAAAGCACAAAAGAAAAATGAAGGTAATCTGTGATTCCAAGAACCAGCTAGACATATTCCAGAGTTTGAAAACTTACTTCCCAACCTGGTAACATAAATGGGAGTAGAAGAGAAAAGTCACAACACCCACCCTCTGCAGTGAGACTGTCTCCAACTTTCCACAGTGATGAGATGTTCTGTACACACAGGAGCACACAGATGTCCATACCATTTATATAGTTAATGAGTTCTGACCTAATGTTGATTTGTAGGCTACGTTATTCCTTCCTCATTTATCTGCAGTGTGATTTCAGGTGAGAAGCAACAGGATCCAGTGTTTCAACCTTTGGTCTTTACATCTGAACTACCTGGTGCTAATGGGTGTGGAGCTCCTTTAACCTCTCTGCATTGCAAGATTTTTACTTTGAAAAGTTGTTGCAAATGAGCAAATAAGTTATTAGACATAAAGCAAGTGTTACAACACCTGGCTCATTGCAAGGGCTGTGTCTTTATGAACTAGTATTATTGCCTGAATACTATTTCATCCTATGAATGTACCATAGCCTGAAAAAGTATCACAAGCAGCTGCCAATCAGGAAAGAGATGTGGAACACCAGAACCTAACTTTCTTCAGCCTCCCAACCTGAACTAAAAACCTTTCCAGAAGTCCTCCTGGTCTTCAGCACCAGAGTGGGACTGCTGAGGCATCCAGCCTCATAACTATCACATTTTAGGCTTCTTGAGTGTGAAGACAACCATTGCTGGACTATTCAGCACACGTTACCCAAGTCAATCTAATAATTCCTTTTGTAAGCTGTGTTCCTGCTGTTGGTTCTGTTCCTCCAGAGAGCCCTGACAAATACTGTTCCTTAACCAGTCCTCTCCTGATAGAAAAGATACAATTACAATAATCCCATAGAATTTAAGTCTTATAACTGACAATATAAGAATTCTCTGAAGCAGTTAGTACAACACATTGACTAAAAATAACGGGAGAGAAAGTGTCATAGACCTGTGTTTGTGCCATGCACCTACATGTAGCAGTGAAGCATGTACATAAATCAGCTACTGAGGCTATGGATGCTATTGTGTTTAGCCTAAGATAATAAGATAAAAGGGCCAAGTTAGGAGATAAGAATTAGAGATCATGGAAATGCAGCTTTGGTGGTTTGGGTCTTCCTCAACCAGAAACAGACTGATGCCTTGTAATTCATGAAAATAGAAGAACCTTATCTTATCCACATGCAAGACTGAAATACATGACATGGAATAAATGTGACTTCTTGTCATTTTAAAGTGTTTCAACATGAGCTAAAGACCCTGTCAACAAAACACTAAATAGGGAAATAAATGAAGTGTTTCAAAGCAAGTACCTTATCTCAAGAGAAATATTTGCAGTGTGCTTTTAGTCAGTTTACTGATTAAAGGAAGGAAATTCAAAGGTACAGAGGTTCAAAACACATGGTCCCAAATTGGCAACTCCACTTCACATTCCAGAGAGTGAGGTCTGCTTACTGCCCCATGATGCTGTTCTCTATGAGCGACTTCCTGAGTGGTGGGAAAATCAGCTTCACTGAAGCCTGCTCTTCTCTTTTCAGATTGAATTTAAATACACTTTTAAAGAGCATCAAGTAAATGTAAATAGATGCTGGACTTCCATTACTGATGTTTCACAAACTGATTTACCCCAGTATGGGAAGAGTTGGCATTGAATCAATCCTAAGTAAGGACTAAAGTGAAGGCATGGGTATGCCCATGCTAGAGAATAAAAACCAAAACAAGGAAAACAGGAAAAGCAGTCATGCCCAGGCAGTGGTTTCTGCACTAGCTTGAATTGTTAGTAACCAGGCAAACAGCAACAAGCAGGTCAAGATTGATGGCTGCCAGTGCCCAGTGCATACTATTCCCAAGCTACCACTTGGAAATCTGGAGGACATTTTCTCAGAAGAGATTGTTTCCTCTTAAGTTGTCTTAGACGTGGGTATTTGCTGTTGTGAGGGCATCTGTCTCACTCTTGACCCATCCCAGGAAGCTCCCTGAACCAACCCTACAGACTGGCACGTAGAACCCACTTTGCTTTCATGTCCCTCTGGCTTCATTCTTGGTAATCTGACCTCTGGTGAGGAGTTCACTTTGCTGGTACAGCAGCTAGCCTTTCCACTAAAGAGTTTTGGCCTAAATGAGCAGGAAAGCCATGACTTATCTTAAAAGAAATGAAAATAATGACTGAGCTAATGAAATAAAACAAGATTCACATTATTATTGTAAAAACCTTTATTTAAAAATAATCTAATGCTGGATAACCCCCCTGCTTTTTTTTAAACATTCAAGTGTGAAAACTCTGCATCATCATAAAATTTCTATTAAATTCTTCAGCTAGGGAGAATAGCTATTTCTTTATTAAAATTTAAAAAAATATTATTTCTTTTTATTTTCATGTATATGAATGTTTTGTCTGCCATGTGTGTGCAATGTCTACCAAGACCAAAAGAAGGCATCAGATGCCCTGGAGTCACAGACAAATTTTAGGTGCCAAGTGAGTGCTAGGAATCAAATCCCAGTATTCTGCAAGAACAGTCAGTGGTCTGAACTACTGAGCCATCTCTCCAGCCCCGTATTTCTTATTACTTGTATAATTCCATTATCAGCATATTATTTTATTTTTATTGCTATTTGGCTTAAGCCCCGTATTTCTTATTACCTGTATAATTCCATTATCAGCATATTATTTTATTTTTATTGCTATTTGGCTATTTGACATTATATATATATATGTTATATATATATATATATATCCAGATCACCACATAATACAAATTCATTCTCAATTTCCATTAAACTTGATCTTAGGAACCAGATTTTTTTTTTGAGGTCTTGGGAATTGACCAGATCACTGAGAAATACATTCCTAAAGTCCAGCACCTCCTGTCTTCTTTTGAATCAGCAAATATGGCAAATATAATTTTAGGACTGCATTCACTAATTGCCATTGGTGTATAATTAGAGAAAAAAAAACATATCCCTACAGTTTGTTTCTTTTACAAACTTACTATCTCCTTAGATTTGCTTAAAGGAGGACTCTGGTGGGGAGGTAATTTTCAATAAATATTTAATATCTCCTCTGGAAGTTTTGATTGTGTGGGTCTGGGGAATGTCAAAGATTTAGATTTCTAACAATACTCCAGGTGATTGTTTTGGCATATCCATTTAGAACATTCTATTTCCTATCCAGCATGAAAAGTATTTCTTAATGTTATCATCATTTGCAGGTTACTAGCAAGAATTTTCTCCATTCTCTTAAGGGTTAAACGTGTGTGTGCTCTACTGCAACCTTGAATCCCTCCCTGCCTCTGTAAAACATAAGTGTAATGGGCCCTCGAGCATACTCCAGGCCACACATCTCTGGGAGGCTTGAATTGTCCAGAAATTAATCCTAATGAAAGCAATCCTAGAGGGAACTGTCCTGAAATGAAGCTTGTCCCCTGCAACAAAAAGTTGAGGTCAATGAATATTTGACTAGAAATTGTTTATTAAATGTTTACTTTAGATGTTTTATTTAGCACAAGGATTAAATTTTTGCAAGCTAAACACAAGACTCAATTTCTTTCTTTATTGATGATAAGTATTTCTCTGCTAAATTTCTGAATTCTTTTAGTGTCAGATTTAGTATCATGCAAAAGTGGTAAACATCTGATTTTTGTGAGTGTAATTTGGATATTAGAACACAGAAGGAGAAAAATGGAAGCTTCTAGAAGGCTATGAGCAGAAATGAAGTTAAAAAGAACAACCTTGCAAAATGCATACAGTTTCATTTAATTAGCTTATAATAAACAGAAATAAATAGAAAATGAGCTCTTACATTATACAAAAGTAAATACAGTTAGAAAAAAATACATCAAAATGACAATGGTAGCTCTGCCTGGTTCCAAAATCAATGATAATTTTGGTTCCTTCTCCTTATTTAGCTGTATTTTACCCATTTTAGCCACGAGGGTACATTGTGTTCATTATACTGTCAAAAAATACTGAGAAAACTCACATTGCTTTTTGAAAGATTATTGAAGACATGTTTTTGAGACTTTCTTTTGGGTCCCTCTCTCAAACTTGACCTTGGAAAGCTCATCTGATGTTTGTACAATAGCCTAAGCAGTAAAATTATTCACCAAGAATCAGCTGCTGAAAGTTCAGACTGAAGAATGTACTTGATAAGATGACATTAATAACATACTGTCAATTCTGTGTTTATGGGTCTTCAATTCAGTTGGAAATTTTTAGCTCCAGATGAAAACAATTCAGTCTTTTGTTCCAAAAGAAAAAAGGAATACCATTCTGAAGAGATAATTTAACAAGAAATTTAGGGAAAGGATTGTTCATGTCATAACCATATGTGAAAATTTTTTTTAACTCTAAACTCTTTAATTTAAAAGTAAAAATTCTTTTTTAAAGCTTTACTTTTTTTGAGAGCAAATGATGACTGTCTGCAGT
This sequence comes from Eospalax fontanierii, assembly GCA_035773235.1. Lineage (NCBI taxonomy): Eukaryota > Metazoa > Chordata > Mammalia > Rodentia > Spalacidae > Eospalax > Eospalax fontanierii. Next base: position 39,420,993 of record CM069548.1, on the reverse strand, counting down.
GTACTGGGTTCTAGTGTAGTCATTTCCAAGGAGGACTCTAAAATAGATTGCTGAGTGTCCTCAAAGTTTTAAAGTGAGTGTATTATGTTCCTCCCCAAATATCATGTAGAGGTCAGGCAAACATTATTGAAATGGTGGGGTTGATTTTGTAGTAGTTGATCCAACATCCACTTGGAATCTGATCCAATTGAAGGGCAGACTCCTTCTCCTACCAGAGACACCCAGCATGAAAAATAAAATGGCAGAGACATGGTATTCAGAGATTGACATCCGGCAGAGCACGGGAGCAGTTCCTGGAAGAGGAGAAAGAAACACCATATGTTTGTAAACTCTGTGTTTAAGACAATCAGTAAATAGTCCTGTGATTGATTGTTCCAACTTGCTTAGTAGAAACTTACCCAGCAGGAAAACTGAGAGAGCCTCCCACTCTCTTGGATCTTCGGAGAGTCCCAAGAAGCTAAGGAGGCTCCAAGCAGGAGTAGAGCTCTTGACAAGAGAAAGATGCACGCAAGGAGAATTGTAGAGAGGACCTTTCTTAAATTGGGAGCTGGACAGCGGCCAGGTTTTGCATAAGGGGAAATTAGCAGATGCCGGGAAAATTACTACTCTTGACACTTAGTGCTCACTAATCACTGAGGTCATTATAAGGGCATTTCTGAAATTCAATGCAAGAAGGAAAGGCATGGAAGAAAGTGGACAGAGTGGCTGTGAACTATGGGAAAACCTCAGGATACCTCAAATATGTTTAATTAGAGTCCTCAGAAGAGAGATGGGAAGGGGAACAAATAAGCAAATAAAATATTCCAAATTGGTTGAAAATTATAGGCACACAGGTTTAGGAAGGTCAAATTTCTGCAAATGAAAATGCAAAGAAAACCATCTCAATGAACATTGTAATCAAATGGCTTGAAGGCAGTGATTAAGAGGAAAATTCAAAAGCATCATAAAGAAGATAAATTTGGCACTAGAGAGATGGCTCTGCAGTTAAGAGCACTGGCTGCTCCTGGAGAGGACCTGGGGTTGATCCTCAGCACGCACATGGATGCTGACAACTGTCCTTAACTCCAGTTCTGGGGGATCCGACATTCTCTTCTGACCTCTGTGAGCACTGCAGGACACGGGTGCACTTACACACATGGAGACAATACACTCATACACATAAAAGAAAAAAATATATTTTAAAAAAGTTGATAAATTCATTTGTTTCAGACAGAAATGATATTGAGTACCACTGAAGTTCTAAAGGGGAGGAACGCAACCTGGCCAATGAAATCCTATATTCAGCAAAAATATCTGTAAACTGAATGTCAAAATCTCAAATTTTTGGACACATAAAATTTAAACAAATTTGCCACCAACAGGCTTGTTCTATAAAAAAAATGGTAAAGGGAATATGTAAGAATATAAGATGGACTCTTAATTACATAAAGGATGAACAGCAGGGGAGTTATAAACATGAATAAAGCTGAAATAATATTGTTTCATTTTTAAATATCTTTCAACATAAATAATTATTAACTTTAAAAATATACATTCATATAATTCACTTTGTCACATCCACAGAAATAAAAGATATTACAGCACTCACCCAAAATTAGAAGAGGAAATAGAAACACCTGCTGAAATATTTTTAATAAGTAAAGTGCTATAGGATTACGTCAAGGCAGTCTATGATGAGATAAACAATATAGGCCACAGACTGTTTTTTTTTTTTTTTGGAAAAAGGTCAAATAACGAATATTTTAGATTTTCTGACCATATAGTATCTGTTGCAAATGCTCATCTCTGACACTGCAGTAAGAAAGCAAAATATAATAATATTAAAACATGGTCTAAGAACATAAACTAAAAGGCAAGAATTTCAGATCATATTATAAGCATTCAACTAATTGTTATCTATTTTTAAAAAGTATCCAGTGTCAACTTCCATATAAAAATAAGAATATGTAAAAGATGAAATTATACTATATATGCATGTAAATATTGTCATAAATGAAAATTTCACAAGAGTGAAGTCTCCCCGGAACAAACTGGATTATTTCATAACCATAAAAGCATCAGTTCATTAATCTTAACTACTGTAACAGTTTTCTTGTCCCATAATAGCAAAATTCTGGAGTTGAACAGAGAAATAAATAAATCTCTAATATCCTTTCTTGCTGTGTGACAGAATGGGAAGAAAGAAAGGCAGAGAAGGCACAGAAGGCAGGCTTTTCAACTCCACCTCAACCTGAGCTTACCGAGATTTATAAAAGCCTCTGACCAATAACAACAGAATACAAATCTTTCTAAGGTACAAGTGGAATGTTTACTCAAATGAAATCTACTCTTGTTTATAAAATAAATATTAGAAAATTCTAGATGATTCTAGTCAAAATATATTCTCTGATGACAAGTATTTGAAACAGAAATTCATAACAAATTCATTTGTAAATTCTCCAGATATTTTATATATTCTCAGTTATCAGTTATTCAAGGAAATTATAAAGTATTTTTGATGTGGTTGAAAATGAAAACAACAACATATCAAGCCGTGTCAGACACAGCGACAAAACACAGGGAAATCACAGTATTAAATAGCTCTCAAAAAATAAAATATAGCTCAAAAAAACACCACAGGTTCCACCTAATCTAAATAGGAAAAAAACTTTTAAAATTTTAAAAGTCCCCCAGACTTGTTCTAAGTGCTTTGAAGGTCCCTAAATCTGCAAATGCCAAAATGTTTTATATAAAATGACAGTATTTGCATACATCCTATATACGTCAAATTATCTCTATCTTACTCCTAACACCTAACGCAATGTCAATAATGTCATCCTGTGTTGTTTAAGAATTAACAACAGCGAAAATATCTGCTCATGCTCATTGCAGATACAATACTGTTTTATCAAATATTTTCAATCCGTGGGTGATTGAATCCAGGGCAGTGGAAAACACATATAAAGAGAACCATTTATAATCAAATTCCAATGAACAAAACGTTGACTAGGTAATAGAATGAAACCAATGAATGCAAGAGCTTGTTCTTTGAGAATGTCAGTAATGTTGGTGTGCTTCTTGTCTCTGACGAAGAGACAGAGAACATAATTTTTAATAACAGGAATGACTGATGATGGCAAGTCAGTACCAACATGATCAGATCCTGTGTTATCCTCTATTCATGCCCACATTTCCCTGTTTCTGTGACAGCAGATGATTGCTCCATTCCAGACAGTACACATCTAGCTGTGCATCATATACGTCTCGCTATGACTTTAAGAAATCATTATTCTGACTAGTTACTGAAATTCTGCAAGCCTGAGAAAATTAGACATTGTGAGAGCTGATTTCAATACTACATGGATAAATGACATAGGCTATTTTCAGAGCCCCTCATTTCCTCCCATAACTTGAAGGACAGACCCTATCGCTGAAGATAGGACATACTTTTGGCAGAGGACTTGAACTAACCAGAAAGCCCCCTCCCTGAAGACTGTCTCTCATAATATCAGAAGATATTATACAAGCTGCTAAAAAAATCAACCAATGGTCCAACCCAGCTGTAAAGCCTAATAATCACAACAATGATCAGTACAGAAAACTGTTTCTATTATTAGTGCAATAGTGACACTTTTATCTTAGGGGCACTCAGAAGCTATCTAATTGGACTTAAAACAGTGAGAGGAAACTCATGTGTGTTACTGTAAACATAGCCAAATGCACATGGCTGGAGAGAACATAGATCCTGAAGAAAAACCTACGTCTGTCACATCCCTAGACAAATGTAATTTCTTATTGCATGCTAAATGTAGATCCTTATATTTACAGACAAGTATACCTGTCACCACTCTTCAAAGAAGCTTCTTTTTTCAACAGATGGAGGCTATTACAAAGTTCTACAACTGGTTAATTGTAGGGAATAAGTGTTAGAGAGATGCCCCGCCCTGTGTGACACATCTATGATGGAACCTCTACACCTAAGGCTCTTGAAACATAGTGGAGTAGGGATAGAGAGAATACTAATGCATCCCTCAACTCTCAAGAGCTGATCATCACTGAAAGTCACAACAGTGAACATGAAGAGAATAAGACTACAGAGTGCATGTCCCTCGAGTGGACTCCTACATTAAACTTCACCCAGGGCTCAGGGGCCATGTGGAAGAGGAGGTGGAAAGACTGTAAGAGGCAGGGTTGGTGGGTGAGCACAAGGAAGCAGAGCTTTCCAGGCAGCTGGGAACCTGCTCATAAGAACTTACCGCAATGGTAACAGCATAACAAGACCCATGAAAACTCAAACTAGACAAAAACCCAGCATGGGACTGGGGAAATGGGTAAAAAGCCCCAGCCTTAGCTGAGGAGTGATTGGCTGCTGATCACTAATGGTTGAAGGAGGGTTGATTTTCTTTAAGGGAGTGATGCTAGAAAAGCTCACCAGGATTCACGGATGAACTCACATAGACAAACATTTGGGGCCACAAATTTGACTCAGGCCCTAAAACAAATGGCAGAATGCATGAAATTGGTGGGGGGCCATCGGGAGTGCAGTTATAAAAGGGGTCTAAGTATGATTAAGAAGTATTGTGTGAAATGCCTAAAAATTCAGTATATATATATATATATATATATATATATATATATATATACTGTTAAAAACAGGAAGTTTGGGATTAAGGTTAAGGAAATGAATGGGAGAATGTAACACAGAGCAGTTTCAAGCTACTATTATGCCTGTGTACTATTACTCTTTACAACCTACATATTTGTGTTAAACGTTATATTAATTCAGTATGTAACGAAAGTGAAGAAAATTAAAGAGTAATTTAAAAATAACTTTGATTGTGAAAAGAGACATAGGAACATATATATGCAGATGCCAGCATAGATATAAATATGATATGAATATAGATGTAGAGATCTCAAGTAGCTGAAAGAATTTTAGAAGGTGTCTATGGAAAAAAAATGCATAGACAAATCCTTCCTAATACAAATATATCTTTAGCATAATACTTTAGAAGTCTTAGCACCTAAATGAATTTTCTTAGCTTTGTTAATTGCTTTTGCAAGTAACTTGGATTTCAGAAAAATTATAATAGTGTTTCGTGATATGTTCCAAATAACATTCCATATTATGAAATTAATTCCTTCTATAATGATCATCAGTGTCTTTCATAATCTTTCCACAAGAGATATGAAAGAGTTCATAAAGGAAGATGCATGTACAGTGCTATGGTTTGTACCTGGAATGTTCCTTACAATCTCATACTTCAGTTATTTGTTCCCTAGCTTGCCGCACTGTTTTGGAAAGCTGTGGAATTCAGCCCAGTTCCTGTCTTGTTCTCTGTTTCCTAGTTCACCACAATATAAGATGCCTTCATCATACATGCCTGCTGCCATGAAGGCCACCATGACTAAAACCGTCTGAAACCATAAGCCAAAATAAATCTTTCCTCCCTTATGGTTTTTAGTCAGATAGTATTATCATAACATCATTAAAGTAACTACTATACATAATAAATACCTATTCGCATTTGGGTTCTGTAGAAAAATAGTAAAGCTAAGATTATAAGCAACTAATGTAGTATACAATAAGTATTATTCATAGCAATCTCTTTCCCCATACATATGGAGAAGGAAGCTGATTCATTATAGGGTATTGGTCATGTGATAATGAGTCTAAAATCAAGTATCTGCTGTCTGGATGATGGAGACTGTAGAACGATTCTGGCAAGGCCAGGCAGGCTCCTGGCCTACTGGCCTAGAACGAGCTAGAACTGATACTGAGCATGCGTGCGCAGTGAACACTTCCTGGGATCGAACCTGGGGCAGTTCTCAGGCTAGCAGCCATCCAGGACCAATGGGAGCAATGAACTTCGGATTGTCAGGTGTTCAGGACCTACCAGAATGAAGCACATTAAATGACTAAAGACCTCCCCTAAGCCTGACAAAAGTATAAATCCTGTTCCTTTCTAAAATTAAATGAGATCGTGGCTCCACTGTCTCACAGGGTCTGTGACGTTGACTCTGCGCCTCCTTATCCCCTCCCCGGAGGGATCCAGCCATGCTAGCCAACACCTGGCACCCATGGCAGCCAACAGGAGACCAGGGAAGTCAATGCCTTAGGCAGAAAATCTAAGCAGAAGAAAGCTAATGAACTCACCTGGAAAATAACAGAATCCGGAGCACAGGAGGCTGGACAGAGGTGGACGTCGCATCTCAATCACGCAGAGAATTTGAATAGCTTCTCTCTCCTTTCTGTTCTGTTTAGAAATTCATCGAATTGAACACACACACCCCCCTTCACATTCAGAAGGGCCATGTATTTTACTAAACGCATCAATCAAAATACTAAATTCTTCCATAAACATTCTCACACAAAATCATGTCTGCTTGTTTTGTTTTCCTTTGGTTTTGGTGCTGGGGATGAACCAAGAACCTCCAACAGGTTACCACTGAGATATGCCTCCAGGGTTGGTGTAAGGCCCATCCAACTATCTGGGCACTCCTGGGAATAGTCTAGCTTACAGCTTTAACTGTAAATATAAAACAATTAGAGACTGCGGGGTCAGGGGAGAATCATGCTCATGGTGGCTGGGCCTTGTCCAGGAATCTGTCCTATAAAGACCTGGGCCAATCTCAAAAGATAACTGCTCGCAGGAGGCAAAGTGGAATAGAATCAAGCAGGAAAGAAAGACATGGAAGCTATAGGGAGCTGGAAATGGAAATGAACCCCCAGCTCCAGAGCCTGCTTGAAGTCTTTCACCAACTGAGAATCAAGAGTTCTAATTGGGCTGGGGAGATGACTCAGCAGTTAAGAATGCTTCCTGCTCTTCCAGAGGACCAGTGTTCAGTTTCCAGCACATACACCTGGCAACTTATAACTCCCTTAACCTGCTTCATAGAATCTGAAGTCCTCTTCTAACATACGCTGGCTTTCAGACACGTATGTGAATACATACACAGATACACAGATACACATAAATAAAAAATAAATAAGTAAATCTTTAAAAAAGGAGTCATGGGGCCTGGAGAGATGGATCAGTTAAGAGCACTTGATGTTTTGGCAAAGGACCTGGGTTCAGTTCCAGGTGCCCACATGGCCACTAACAACCATCTATAACTCCAGTACCAGGGGTTCTGAGATTCTGTATCGGTTTCTATGGGCATTGCACATATGAGTGCACTTACATGCAGGCAAAATACGCATACACATGAATAAAAATACATTTTAAAAACGATTCAAATTACTGAATGATGTTTGCTTAAGGCCCCTTTCTTTTCCCAGCTGTAAATGAGTGCTTCCTAGGAACCTCACCACAAACTCCATTTATAGTAAAAGGACATATCCTAACCACTGTAGAGGTTCCTGGTTTTATATAATGAGGTTATAATTTCATTCAAGGCTATTCTGAGCTATTCTGTAATCTCAGTTATTCAAAAGGGGAATAAAGATAGATTAAGGAGGATTTCTCAGCAACCTGTTGAATAGCGAAATTCAAAAGCTCCCAGATTCCTGCATATAGTTTCCAGTAAACACTTGGCATGACTCTTTAGGAAGCTCACACCTGCACTCACAACTGACTTGCTTTCCAAACTCTCTTATTAAAGCCTGTGTTTAAGATTTATGCTAAAATTGTATTTTAATATAATTCTGCTTCATACTGACTACTCTGAAATTATTTTCTCCAATGAAGACATGAATGCAGCTGTACTGAGGGAAAGTCTCAAACAGACTCAGGGAGCTCTGCAGGCTGCCCCTGGCAGTTCCAAGTTGTGTCTCCTGCACCCACCACTGCTTGCATTTGGCAGGGTCTCATCTGATCTTCATCTGAAGCATTGTGGGTATGTGACCTCCATTACTATTTCTTGTTCAATGATCCTCTTGGCTTACAGGTACCTTGGTTTCCTTGCTTCTGTTTTCAGTCCAGACACCCACATAGATTAGTGGATGCTACTGACACAGAAGACAGTTCCTTTAGAGCTAGCCACACCTTATTTCTAGGTCAGATGGAACAATACATCGCTGGCCTTAAGGACATTACTATTAGAACTGATCTGCTAATGTTTCTCTCTTGCCTCCAAGAGAACTGTTCAAGACAGAGAGAAGAATGATCCCCAGAGTGAGAGCTGAGGATGCCCATTCTGGACCCACAATACATTAAAAGTGACAGATCTATGCTCTCTTGACTGAAACCTTAAAGGTTCCCCCTGCTGCTCCTCCAGCAGCTGCTTTCTGATGGCGCCCTCTCATTCACCTCCCTGCTTCCATAAGACTTTTGACTGCTACTTAATTGTTTTTAAGAGGCTATCAGCCTCAGCTCTGGGGGACTCTGCATTCTTCTCCCCAGTGATACACTGTTTGCTTTTCTCTGTGTGTGCCTCTGATTCCTTATCTTTATTTCTAGGTTCTCAATAGGTAATATTTTGAAAGAGATGTTCCGGGACGTTCTCAGGGATGAAATGGGAACACTTAGACTCCACAGTTTCTCACTTATTTAGCTGCTCCATGTGTGTTTTTAAACTGCTATAAAGATACCAGTAAGATATAGAGGACTCCAGGGATGACTGAAGGTAAATTAGATACCTGAGCCTTAGGGGCACCCAACACCCGGTGATATGGGACAGGTGAGTGATGTCTAGTGTAGGGAACATGGAATAAGTCATTGAAGTTCAGACCAGATAGGGAACTCAATCTTAGGTCTCTGTTATAGTTTTCCATCTTTTTCCTTCCCTTTTTCTTTTAGATATATAAGCAAGCACAGGGAATATAATCTAGTCTCACTGTAAATTGATAGATTAAAAAGGATATGCAATGATATTGAGGAAAACATTTTCATCTGTAAAGGCATCTTTTTGGCAACTTAGGATCTACAATCATCAGAAATAAACCTTTGGACATGTCTGTGAAGAATATTTCAAATGGGGTTAAATGGTGTGGGAAGATCAGCTCTAAGTGAGGGTGGCAACTTTCCATGGGCTCGGATCCTAAACTGGATAAAAAAGGAGAAAGCAAACAGAGCATCTGCCTTCATCTCCCTCTGTCTTCTGACTGAGGATGCAATGTGTCCAGCTGCTCCACTCTCCTGCCACCACTCCCAATCACAGCTAATTATACGGACATTCAAACTGTGAGCCGAAATAGCTCCTTCCTTCCTGAAGATGGTTTGTTAGGTATGTTGTCACAGAAATGGGAAAAGTAACTAATATAGGAAATCAGTGCCAAGAAAGGGGTTGTTGCTATGATGAACGTGACCATGTGATTCTGAATCCTTTGGAACTAGTTTTAGGGAGGAACAAGGAAGCATTTGGAAGTTATGATTGGAAAAGTCTTAGAGTACTATAAGCAGAGCTTAATGGAGTTTGGAAGCTCACAATACAAAAAGGAATATAGGTATCAGAGACCCAAATAATGGGATTTGGGGGAGGAATAAGGATACTTCCTAGAACAAGGCTGGAGCCCATTCCTCTTATATTCTGGTGAAGAAATTGACTGCATTTACCTTGTGTCATGAGAAACTGAGTAAGGCTGAATTCAACAGTAATGAACTAATATGTCTGGTGAAAGAAATTGCAAGACAAGATAAAATTCCGACCATGTTGTGATTATTGTTCCCTGCTCTTACCTGGGCCTATAGTGAGAGAGGGCAACAGTTAGAGCAGAAAAGTATCAGAAGGGAGCTTAGCAGGGAAAGAATGAATTCAAATTGCAGACAAAAATGGCTAAGAAGGCAGCTGTAATTGTTAAAGAGATTGGTATCCTTAAAGACAAACGTCATACTCTGACCTAGAAAATTATGCAATGTGCCCTGAGGACGAGACCCCCATCCATTGAAATCACTACCTTATAGAGATTGAAGGGAGAAAGCCTAAAGTTGGAATGCCCCTAAAAGAGATCTTGGCTTGAAAATAGTTGCCTAGGAAAGTGTTTTCCCAGGTCCAGCACAGATAGTAATGAAACTGTGGTCCAAGAGTGTCATACTCCAATCAGATCTGGCACTGGGACTTGAGAGCATCATCCATGTGGCACTTGTTTTGAAGGCATAACAGATATAAGATTGAAGGGATCATGGAGACCTGTGCCAAGGGTCCAGAACATTGCTGAGATGAAGCATGTGTGGCAGGGTCAGAATCTCTTCAATGAGATACCAAGAGATCATTGTGTGAATCAATGGAGGTGAACCCTAAGTTGCAATGGACGCATCAGGATGTTGGAAATCCTAGGATCATGAAATTCCCATTGAGGAAGCCATAAGCAAGGAATGGAGCCATTCCAAGTGAGTGGCGACATCTACATCAGCAGTAGTGCTGGAGGACAGAGGGTACCTAAGCCCTCTGGACCCCAGTGATTCCATCATGAGCTTCACATGTCAGACATGGAGCTCTAGAATTTTGTGTTTAGCCTGATGGGGTTTGGTTTTGATTTTTCTGACTATTCTTGCTTTGTTTCTATGACTCCATTTATGAACGGGGGTGTTTTCTCTATACTATTGTATATTGAAACTGTGTGACTTGTGTTTAATTTTCTAGGTGCTTTCAGTTAAGGGTTTTCCTTGAGTCTTACATACAACATGGAGTTTAGAACAGAGTTGGGAATGCTAAAGACAATGCAGACTTTTAGGAATGAACATAATTCTTTTTTATGTGGAAAACAAGTGAAAGACTATCGCTTAAAGGTAGTGTATTTGGTTGTCAAGCTAACAAAGTAAGAAACTGTGATTATCAATATTGATTGTCAACTTAACTGAATCCAGAATATCCTAGGAAGAGAAGTAACTCCATAGCCCCCACATGGAATCCACACATTCTTTCATCTGTGTTAAGGTGTTATTGTGTCAAGTTAGTGTCCCCAGATATTCCTCGGTATAAGTTCATCCATTGAGGTCTAGTCAGTCTATCAGGAGTCTCTTGCTTCAGGAAAATTAGCTCATCCTCACCCAACGGTAATCACTTGCCTATATTCTTTCAGCAAAGATTGGGACCTGCCACCCATTTCTCTACTTCTATGCTGGATTTTTGTCTGCTTGAGTTTGCTTGAGTCTTGAGCATGCTGATACCATTGCTGTAGGTTCATATGATCTGGCTCCTTGGAGCTTATAGGACTCCATATGGTGGAATGACCATTTCTGTATGATCATGCACCTCTTCCTTGGCTCTGACAATTTTCCACTCCCCCCTTTCAGCAATGGCCCCCTAACATTGGGTGAGTGAAAATTAATATAGGAGTCCTGTCTAGGGACCTACTCTGCAGATTTCTAGTCTCTATTCCTTGGCCAATTATGGCCTTTTGTGTTTCTGGCCCTCCGTTGTATGAGGGAGACTTCACTGATGAGAGTTGAGAGATTCATTAATATCCTCTTTACCTCCTATTCCATGCTAGGTGAGCTGTGGGTAGAGAGGTTGCATTGTAGATATGACTCTTAGGCATAGGCAATTCACACTGTGTGTGACCGGTATTGGTCTCCATCCGGTGCAAATAGAAGCTTCTTTGATGAATGGTGACCAGGATACTTGACTGTATGTATAAGAACACACAGTTTGCCTTTAATAAAAGGTTACATTAGTCTAGAGATGTGATAGCCTTGGAGATTTCTTTAAGACCTTTTCAATCATGTGTATTTGGCTATGATTACAGTACCACACATGAATTTCCTCCCACTGAGTGAGCTCTACGACCAACTAGGTAGCTATTAATTGGCCTCAAGATGAAAGAAACACTACCGCACCAGTTTTGAATATTGTGCCAGTCATTGATGTGGTTATTTGGTCAAGAAGCTGGTGTTGGACCATCGATTGATGTTCTCCCTTGGCTGCTTGCATAGTGTTCTCCAGAGCTATGAGAGCTGGCCTTCAGAGGAAGTGGCTTCCAGCTCCATTGCTCAGAATCCAGCAGAGACATTTAATGTCTTTAGTCAGACTTATTCCAAGATATTTTATTATTTTTGAGGGTATTGTGAATGGGTCTCCTTATATTCTTTCTTGAAGTGCATGTTATTCATGTATAGAAAGGTTACTGATTTTTGTATGTTAATTTTGTAACTTACCGCTTTACTGAAAGTGTTAACCATTGTCAGGGGTTTTCTAGTGGAATTTTGGGCATCTCTTAGGTATAATATCATGTCATCTACAAAACTTCAACATCTTTTCTAATGAGTACTTCTTGAATTTCTTTCTCTTTTCTTATTGCTCTAACAAGAGTTTCAAGCACTATATTAAAAAGGAGTGGAGACAGTGAACAGCCTTGCGTGGTTCCTGATTTTAATGGGAATGTTGCCAGTTTTTCTCCATTTAGAATGATGTTGGCTATGGGGTTTTTGTACATGGCTTCAATTATGTTGAGGTATGTTCCCTCTAGTCCAGTTCCCTCTAGGACTTTTGCATGTTGAATTTTGTCAGAAACCTTTACTGCATCTATTGAGATGACCATATGATTATTGTCTTTCAGTCCATTTACATGCTTAATGATATGTACAGTCTTATGAGTATTGAACCACCCCTGCATCTCTGGAATAAAGCTGACTTAATCATGGTGGACGATCTTTGTGTGTCTATATGCGGTTTAAAGGTATTTTGCTGAGGCTTTTTTGCATCTATGTTCATTAAGGATATGGGTCTATAGTTTTCTTTTTTGGTTGTATCTTTACCCGGTTTTGGTATAAGAGTGAAGCTGGTTCATAGAAGGAATTTGGGAGTTCTATGTCTTCTTTGAATGTCTGGTAAAATTCTCTGTGAATCCGTCTGGGTCTGAGATTTTTATAGTTGCAAGGTTTTATATTATTGTTTCAATTTCTTTACATATTATGGATCTGTTTAAGCTGTTGATTTCTTCTTGGTTTAGCTTCTGTTTCCCATGATTTCAGATATACATCCATTTCTTTAAGATTTTTCAAATTCAATAGCATATAAGTTTTAAAAATATTCTCTTATAATGTTCTGGATCTCTTTGTTGTCTGTTGTGAAGTTTCCCCATTGCATCTCTGATTTTGTTGATTTGGAGTTGCTCTTTCTTTCTTTTGGTTAATGGGATAAGGGTCTATACTGTTTACCCTTCTAAGGAACTGCCTCTTGGATTCATTGATTCTTTTTATTGTTTACTTTGTTTCTGTTTCATTGATATTTGCTCTTATTTTTGTTATTTCTTCTTGATTGCTGGGTTTGGGTTTCATTTGTTATTTTCTTCCAGGATACTTGAGTTGCAATGTTAAATCATTTATTTGTGGTCCTTCTGATTTTTTAATATAGGCACTTAAAGCTATAAACTTCCCCCTTAAGACTGCTTTTAAAATAGGAAAAATATACTGCCTTAGGTCTGTATAACAAGCTTAACCATTTGATCTTTGTGCCACTGAGATTTCTTTCATCTCTTTGATTTAGAGTTGTAAATGTCCCAGTTCTTTTTAATTTTCACCCAGGGACCATCCTTGATACAATTTTGTCAAGCCTGTTCTTGGTAATTGTTTCCATGTAATTGTTTTTATACATCATCTTGACTGTGTGATTAAATCACTATTTTTGGCATTCTTGATTTGAAATGTGTGCATGGGAATTTGAGTGTTTCACAGATGATTTTTGGACTACCTTAATACAGAAGAGAGATTTCCTCTGTCAGGTTTGTTTGATTATGGTTTTGATGATAAGCCAAAATACAGAAATTTGAGGCTAAATAAAGAAAAACTGATTATATACATGGACTTTACCTGAGTCAGGCCTAAAATGCTTCCTAATTAAAATGTTAAATTTCAACTTCTTTCCTGGTAGAATGGGTTGAGTCTGGCACCTTCAAATACTTATTTTGAAATTTAAGGCTGAGAAAATCCTTTTTACAGGATTTCTAAGATAACATAATTTGTACCAAAATTCAAAATAAAAGCAGGTTACAAATTTTTCATAGATATAATTTAAATTTAACTATGTACTCAGACACCTGATAATCTATATTGCTTAGGTATTCTTCTTGAACTCTATTAAAATGGCATTGTTGGAGCTAGTATGCTTCATAAAACATTAAATGCTTGTTACACAACATTGAGATCTCTGATCTTCTGAAGCAAATATTCTTCAGAGTTAAGATAAACATCTAAAATATTTTATTGAATGTAAGTACAGTAAATTTATTTAAAACAATATTCACTTGGGTCACAAAAGTTTCATTAGTTTATAAAATTTTACATTACTTACATAAATCATAATAAATGTTTTCTCCTGTAGTAGATTCTGAAAAGAAATTCAGTTTTATTCCATCTTTGTAATAGTTAAGAATAGCGCAGAGGGGATATAAATATACTTCTGATTATTGTGCATTAAAATCCTCTTATTAGATTACTTGTTATGGATTTTTTTAGGAATATTATTCACATGCAAATGCTAAATGTAAGAATTTAGGAAGACTGTGATATATATCACATATATATATAATGGTTATATGTAATATATGTTAAATATCTTTACATTAATTTCCTTTCATAATGGAAATTGCGGAAGATACAATCCCAACTAACAGTATCATCTAGAATCGAAATAAGCTTACTCTATGTTTAAAAATAAGGCCTGGAGACATGGCTCCGTGGTTAAGAGCACTGGCTGCTCTTGCAGAAGATACAGGTTCAGTTCTCGGCACCCACATAGTAGCTAACAATTGCTTATCACTCAAGTTCCAGGGAAATTCAGTGCCCTCTTCTGGCCTACACAGGCATTGCAAGATGTGGGTACACTTACATACAAGGAGGCAATATACTCATACAGATAAAATAAAAAATATTTTTTTAATAAATAAAACACAAACAAAAGCAGGTTTTCAATGTTCTTATCTTGGACACCTTTAGGACACAACAAGAACAGATCATTTTAATATCAAAATGTTACAACCTGCTTAGATAACGTCAGTCTCTAAGTCTCCAATATCTAAATTTTCTTCTTTTTCTCTATTCAGATTGAGGCCTTTGGAAGGACAGGTTTTTTGATTAAGGATTAATTAATGCTATACAAAGACGGTCAGATCGTCAGTATAATTTAACCTAACTAGTGCTACAAAATATTTTTTTAAATCTACCTTTATTTTATGACCGTGTTTATGTATGTATTTTCTCCATGTCTGTATTTTTTTTCATCTTTTATATGGTGCCAACTTGACTTATAATGTAAGTGCTCATGTAAATTAGAACTGTTAAATTAGCCCAAATTTCTTTTAGTTCATAGTCTAAGTGGAGTTTTAATAGATAAATCACCAGCAGCCCAAACAAGCTCAGCTTGGCCATCTGCCTAATATGCCAATTAAAATACAGAGGAATGACAAGAGATCAAGTGAGGTGGTGAAATCAATATGAGCATGTTTGGGGGGAAAAGAGAGGCTTATGGTCCCAATATCACCTTTGGAATGCTGACATGAACTTTAAATTTAAATAGAGACAAAAACAAAACAAAACAAAAAACACGAGACAAGAGTTATATACAGCTGGACATTCTTGATCAGAAAGTTTGCTGGTTGATTATTGTCTCATTTTGGGCTACATGAAATGTTCCATTGAAGTCCATATTTCTTGAGTGGATAGACTGGTTCTCAAGCGTTGATTGCTTCCCATCCAAGGCACAGTTTTGATCTAATGAATAATTTCTCTTATTTAGGGATGAAGGCAATCTTGCTTGACTCTGCTTTGTCTGGAATCCAAGAATCCAGAGTCAGAGATGACATGTCTATGTACCTTCCAGTTTCCCAAAGAAAAGGAGACCGATGTACAAAAGGAAGGCAGAGATGCCAAAACTTAATCCTGCTTTGATTACCTTATTGACCCAAATGGAGAATAAATGCTTCTTAATAAGAACACCTTCTGGCTGTCTGTTATAAATTGACTTACATCTAAAACAAACAGATTCTCGGGGTTTTCTATTGCTGTTTGTTTTTTTAACAAGAGTGTTTAAGATAGTGACTCACTGTGTGGCCCTGGTTGGCCTGGAACTAGCTATGTAGACAATACAGGTCTGGAACTCACAGAGCTCTGCCTTCTTCTGCCTCCTAAGTGCTGGGATTAAAAGCATGCACCATTCTACTCAGCTAAACATTCTTTTATTAAGAAAAAAATTTCTAAACTTTTTAAATAAAAAAATAGGACAAAAAAATCATTAGGTTAAATAAAGAACTGAAAAGATATAGATACTAGTTATATTTTCTATAAGGAAGGTTAAACGAAGAAGGAAGTGCTTTTAGATTAAAAGGTACACTGGATGTGTAGCTTTTCTCCTAGAGTAAAGATTGTTCCAAAATGGAAACAGAAAAAAAGAACAAAACCAGAAAGATTAAATGCTCACAGCATTACTGATTTCCTGCATCAGAGGCAAGTTCATTGTCTCATGATCAAGAAGAATGACCAGTGAGGACAGTGGGAGACCAAGCAAGCAGTTTACTGAGAACTAATGAAACAATTTCCATTGCCAGGAGGTCACTAAAAAAATCAATTGCCACAGCATCACCCTGAACTAGAAGGTGTTTGTATGGAAATGGGCCAATCTGGTACTGCCCATACATAAATTTAGGCATCCAACTGGAATCAGTTTGGTTATTTTGAATGTATGTGGGGAACTATGGTTCATTGGTGGGTCATGTGAAACAGCACAGGCTCAGCAAAGCCAATCAGTGGGGGAAGAAGCCAGCCAAAATTTTCCAAGGAGGCAGAGAAAGAACCAGGATGCAAAAAGAACAAAATCTACTGGTTAGCCAGCATCAGGCTAATCAAGACTTTTTTTGTTACAGCTGGGAGGCTCACTGATTACAACCTCACACCATTTTCTTTTTAATTCATTTCACCGCTAAATTCACAGAACTACTCTTCTATGATCTGCCATAGTATCAGTATATACCTATTAGTATGCTTGTTTGTAAGGTCTGTGGGATCTCATTCCTAAGCTTAAAAGTTAAGACATCTATGTTACAAGACCTGAGGTTTTTAGTATTCCCAGAGCAGCCCAAAAGGAATCCATAACAAACTAGAGTGTTATGTTCAGATATGCATATCTGGCAACTAGGGAAATGTATTCTCCGTCCTCCAAGATTTGCATTCCCAAATTGAGGCTGGGAAGCATAGGAAATAATTAGTCTTTTCTTTGCTTGGCTCTGAAAACTCCTGCTTGGCAACCATAGCCCCTTTACCTGCTTGGACTATGGGCACACCCTCCTCTCTGCACAATGAAACCTAGGACATTATCAGATATAGCCTTAAGTGTGTGCAGCATAGGTCATACATGATTTGGAATAGTGCAACCAGATCATCTTTGGTATCTACATGAGCACAAACATTTTTAATATTTGAAAATCAGCAGCAAGGATATTACAGGAATGACTTTTCTGCTATGGACTTAATCTGAACTAAAGACTTTTACCTAAGTTTGCAACCAACAAGTTACTGTTAATAATGTAAACCAGCTCAATGAGCCATGTGCTCCTTTTGTGACCTGAACACCTGACCTTAATCCCTCAAGACTGCTCCTTGCCCTCTATCTAGGATGTTTTAAGATAAAGTATGAATGTGTGTATGAATGCTTTATATATCTGAGTGCTGAAAGCAGCATACTTTTCTCATTGCAAACAATGAAAGAAATCTGTTTCTTGTGTGTGTGTGTGTGTGTAATATTCTTGGTCTAGGGATCAAAAAGAAAGATTCTCTCATAAGATAAGGGTGGATCTTGACTTTACTTCTACCTTCGTGCTGGAAATACTGTTTCAATAAAAGAATGAGGGAATCCTTCCTGGGGAGCACAATTCCAAGAAATATCTGAAGGAACAGATACTTGACAGATCTGTCTGCTCTTGGTCTAATGAATGCTAAGTGTTAGGCTGTTTCTAGATGTCCTGTAACCTGCTATGTAGACCAGACTGGCCTCATTTCACAGACATCTGCCCACCTCTGCCTCCTGAGTGCTGGGATTAAAGGCATGTGCCACCACACCTACCAAGCTGTTTCTTTTTAAAGCATCACCAAAACGTGGCTTAGAAAATCAGTGCAAATACCTATTTCCTATATATTTTCAAGGTCTCCTGTCTTTATGGGTAGTGGAGTGGCTTGGTGCCTTCACCCTTCCCAAGAGCATCTTCAGGAATTGGGGACTGGAAGGATGGCTCAGTGGTTTAGGGTACTTGCTGCTTTACCAGGACCTGAGTTTGCTTCCTAGCACATGTCTGGCAACTCCATTTATACAACCACTTGTAACTCCTGCTACAGGGGATCTGCCACCCACTTCTGGCTTCCACAGGCACCTGAATGTATGTGGCATGTACACAGGAAGACATATACACATGTACATAAAAATAAAAATCAATATTTAAAATATAATCTTCAGAAGTTGTTTTCCAAGGACTTTTGTTTCCTTGGTCATCTACAACTCCAGTGGTGTTTCCATTAATTTTAGTGGTTATTGTATAATGCTGGTCACGCAGACTAGGAAAATACTTATTAAAGACTAAATTTATGTTTACTCATTTAATTATTGACAGACTACAGTGAACACAAGGCAAGCACATCCATGAGTCCATTAGTCACTGTGAGAATGGGCTGTTAACAGATGCTCTCTCCTTCAGTGCTTGCACTGACCGTGTGCAGGTGGTTTACCACACACTTTCTCATAACGTCTGTTCACAGACCATTTCACTAGAGATGTCCTTATGGGACAGCCTTTTCTTGGGTTTGCATCATTTTTTGCTGTGCATATTGACAAAAATCAATTCTTTTAGGAAAAAAGAAACTTTAAATCTTTTTTTTTTTTTCTTGGTGCTTTTGAGACAGATATTCCTTGTAGCCCCAGCTGATCTGGAACTCACTATGTAGGCCAGGTTGGCCTCAATCTCACAGAGATCTACCTGCCTCTGCCTCTTGAGTGCTGAGACTAAAGATATGCATGACCAAACCTGGCAGAATTGTACAAAACTTAAATCTGAATGCAGTGTCTATACTTGTGCCTGATTCAAGAAATGTAAAGAAAAAAAAAATGGCGTTCTTTCTTATGTACCTTTGTTACTAGGGAAAATTTATTAAGTTCTTTAATTCTCAAATTATTTGCTTTTATAGTCTTATTAAAAAACAAAACTCACTAACTTAAGAAAAGCATGTATGATCTCCATAAAGGAGGAGAGATTGGAATGTCCCCTTTATTTCATCAGTTAGATATAAAGCTACTGCTGTTTGGTGCTGGGTATGAACCCCAAGCCTCTGCCACTTAGTGGAACCCTGACCCCTTGCAAGGCTTGTTTTAAGAACTCCCATAACTGCCTCCATAAGACTCTGTCTCCTCCTTAGAGCCCTTCCCTTCAGTGACTGGGCCGCTTGTTACTCTGCAATGCAGTTCCATATATCCTTAGTATACTAGTCTGTGTCTGGATTGTTTGGAAAGATATTTTGGCTTTTCTTCCTTATAAATTAAAAGTTTCAGATCTCTCTCTCTCTCTCTCTCTCTCTCTCTGTCTCTGTGTGTGTGTGTGTGTGTGTGTGTTCATGTGCACAGCTATATATATGTGGGAAGTACCTGTATGTGTGCTTGAAAGTTTGAGGCCAGAGATCAACCTCAGGTGTCCGTCCTCAGGACTCATCTCCCTTTTCTACTTTTTCAAGCAGGATTCTCACTGGAACCAAAGCCTGAATCACTGTCTAAGCTGATCACAGAATGCACTTCAGGACTCTGCTTTTCCACTTCCCCAACACTGGGATTATCGTACCCTGCCATCACATCTTACTTTTATTCTTGGGTGCTGGGAACCAAACTCAGGTGCTTGTAGGGCAAGTAGTCTATTGAGATATCTCCCAGCAGCTAGCTAGCTTTCAAATTTTATTATTTTTTAAATACTTTTTATTAAATCATTGTGTGTTTCATACAGAACATCTCAATCAATCTTCATCATCTTTATATCTCTTTCCCCACCAATTGGAATCCATATATTCTTTCATCTGTGTTAGTGTCTATTGTGCCAAGTTAGTGTCCACAAGTGACCTCAGTGCAGGTTTGTCCACTGAAGTCTAGTCAACCTACTCAGAATCCCTTACTTTAGGAAGATTAGCTCAAACTTACCCAAAAGTAATCAGTTGCTAATATTTCTTAATCAGAGGTCTGGGTCTGCTACCCATCTCCCCAGTGCCATGCCAGGTTTTTGTCTACATTTTAATTGCTATTATTGTTATGAATTTTGTTGGCTTATTTCTTTCTTAATTTTCTTTGAGACAGGGTTTTATATAGCCCAGGCTGGCCTTGAACTTGTATAGAAAAGAGAAACCTGAACTTCTTGTCCTCTGGTCTCCATCTCCCAAGTGCTGCTCTTATAAATGTGGGTGGACTACTGCATCTGGTTTATGTGATGCTAGGACGGAAAGTCAAGGTCTCAGGCATTGTAGACAGTTCCTTTTAGTGGAAGTAAGTTCTCATTCCACCATGAATTGAGTCCTGTCTTAATGGTACACACATGGTTGTCAGCAGAACAGCTCCTCCCCACTCCCATCAATAGGTTCGTTTCTGCACAATAGATCAATCAGTTTAGATCTGACAACCCCTTCCTCACCCCACCAAAGGCTTATTTTTGAACAACAGATCTATCAATCACTTTAGGTTTGTTATATTTTTCATTATTATCTACTGGATACAAAGTAGACTCTCCTAAGAAGGGAGTCTTAATGAGACTGTCTAGTTAAGTTGACCACTGTGTAGATTGGATTGACCTGTGTGTACATCGGTGCCAGATTATCTGGATTGGGTTAATTGAGGTGGGAAGACCCTACCCTGAGTGGGTGACATCATTATTCCGCAGAGGGTCCTGGATTATATGAGAGAGCGAACGTGAGCTGGAATGCACGTTTAGTTCACTGCTCTCTGCCGTGGACAGTGATCAGTTGCTTCAAGGTCCTGCCACTTTGACTTCCCTGAACTGGGAGACAATAACCAAGATTTATGAGACAAATAAACTCTTTCTACCTTGAGTTGCTTTCATCGGGATATTATTTAGTCAGTAACAAGAAACTAGGACAATGTCCAAACATGATCATTCTTCTTCCCTGGGAGAATAACAGTGGGTAATTCTCACTGGGTGATATTACACAAACAGTTAATTTTGAGTTAATCTCTACAGACTTTAGGATACTACACAAGTGCTATTTTTAATCATTGCTCTAAATACTTGGTTCGTTTCTTCTTATTCAGTTTCCTAGAAGTCAGTATTGCTGAGGTTATTTTTAAAGATGTGATTTTGCACAGCCTGTCTATCACACTGGAAAAGAGCTTTCTATGACTAAGACCACTCTGTGGCAATTCAGGTTGAATTACAAGTAGAATACTACGTTGTTGTTGTTTTTTTAATCTTGAAACATACAAAGGTATCTCCAAAAGTGTATTGGAGAAGAGCTATATAGCACAGATCCAATAAACCAAAAATATTGGAAAACACTTGAAATGTATTTAAAAATACTATTCGAATGTAATTCATGGTTTGGCATGAAAAGCTGAAACAAGAACAAAAATAATCCAAAACAAAAAACAAACCAAAACAAAACAACAACAACAAAAAAACCCTGACAATTTATATTCTCTGAAAACCAATTCTGATGAGGATTGTGTTTGGCTGTAGACATCTTGTGTTATTTTAATGTGAGACAAAATAAGGATATTTCCTTTGGAACCTTAGAAGTCTGTTAAGGGAGATGAACCAAATCTGCCTCATGAAATTCAGTTAAGAAATATCTGAACCCAGTGTGAGGGCCCATACTTGCGATCCCAGCACTTGGGAGGAGGCTGCAGAAAGATCAGAAGTTCAAGGTCATCCTCAGCTGTTAACTGAAGTCAGCTTGCATTATGCAAGACTCTGTTCATGAAAAAAAAAAACGTATCTGGCAAGCCATTCAGAAGAAATATTTTTAAAAGTTGTTAGAGTGAAGTTAGCTGAGCTATTTAGCATGAGAAATAAATTCTGGAGATCAAGATAGCAAAGCTAACTGATAAGAGTTACCTTTCTAAATATTCTGACAACAGTAACTCACAGAAGGAAGTGTTTGTTTTGGCTCACAGTTTCGGGTATGTTACATGTGGTGGGGATGCTTAGGCAGCCATCTTGAAGCAGCTTGTCATGTTGCATCCAAAGTCAAGAGGCACAGGGAGGTGAATGTAGGTGCTCTGTTTGCTCACTTTCTCTGTTGTTCCCAAGTGCAGAGGGAATGGTGTTTCCCACATCGCGTGGGCATTTCCTCCTCAACTAAGCTAATCCACAAACTCTCTCTCTCAGATATGCCCAAAGGTTAAACTCAGGTAGAACCTCTTTCACTGGTATGCTCAGAAGCTTGTCTCTTCAGTGAATCTAGATCCTATCAAGGTGACAATCAATGTTAAATATCACACCAATCAAACTGAGTTAGGAAAGTTCTTATGTTCAAGAGACTATGACTAAAACCAAGTACGTATGTGCAATCTTAAAATTGAGAGCAAAAAACAGTGTTAATATTGGTTGGACTAGATATTTCTGTATTTGTACCCACACAAGGGAAGTCCTGTCACCTGAGCCTGGACTAGATGGTCTTAGGTTCAGATGCCAGCATTCGGTAGCCAGACAATATACTGCTTTGAGACTGAGAACATATAGTACATGTGAAGATTAATTCAATTACAAACAAAAATAAAAATGTGAATAATCAAACTAAACATCACCTATAGGTCAACTGTTTGTGATCTCTTGGAACAAGGGGCATCATCCTGCCTATATAATTGCCAGGCCCCAAATGAATGTTCTCAGAGTTGACTACTTTCTAGAGAACTACAGATCTATTTGACAGTATTGGAACTTTTCCAAGAAGCTTAATTTTTAAAGTACAAATTGAAGTTTTAAAGTATAAACTGAGATTAATTTTAAAAAATCCTCAAAGTAATTTTAAATTTTAATGACATCTGGAGACTATTTCCTGAATGGGATAAAACTTGAACAGCGCCAGTGGCCATCTTCTCCAGATTCTTTATTTATATTGATTTGCTCCAAGCTCATGTTTTTAATCTCTGTTAAAGCTCATGTAGCTCCACTAAATTAAACCAAGGTGCCAAAATATTACTTAAAATAATAAAATAAAAGGGAACAGCATGCTAATAACAGATAAATTCAGGGCTGTCAGAAACTGATTATACATGCTGTGATTCATTTAGAAGCCTCAAGAAATCTTCCTAAGGGAGCATGAGTTGATTAAGTTACTGTAAAGATGTTCATAAAACCTCATCGAGTCAAATTCCTTGAGTCGTTTATCTTAGATGGGTATGTATATCCAGTGTTCAAATGGACTGTGAACTTGACTTGGAAGCTCTGCTGGAAATCCCAGTGTTCCACTTTGCATTCTGCCGTTGGAGCCCAACTGTGAGAATTGTTGTCTCTCTTACAGCTGTTTGCTTCCTGTTTGGTTTCAAGAGTGGACAGAAACTAGAAAAAGATCATAAGGACAGCAGCAGGAAATCATGGGATTTGTTTCCATATGTAGGGGTTGTCTAGAGTGGATCATATCCTTTAACCAAAGCACAAAAATCTCAAGCCTCTCCATTGAATGAGAACTGTACCAGTTTCAACTATTAGGAGCCCATGTGTGGTTTGTCAACTCTGTTCTTTTTCTTTTGTAAGTATTTGATTGATTCTCTGAGGATTTCACACATGCATACAATGTATTTTCTTTTTAATTGAATTTTTGTGAATTTCATACATTTGGATCATATTTAGACCCCTCCTCATCTTTAGACCCCACCCCTCTTATAACACCACTCCCCACTGGAGTTCATACATTCTGTTATATATATTAAGGCCTACTGAGTCAAGTTTGTGTCTCCAGATGTCCTTTGGTGTGTGTCCATCCGCTAAAGCCTGGTTAGTATATCTAATGTCAAACACTTTAAAAAAATGAACTCTTCCTCTTCCAGTACTTATTGGGGTTTCTTGTCTAACTTCCTTACTTCTATGCTGGGATTTTGTGTGACTTGAAGGCATATGATGTATTTTGACCATATTCTCCATTTAGTCTTCCTTCCAACATCTCCCAGATCCAGCCTGCATCCTCCATCCCCTCCAACTTCCTGTCTTTAAAAAAAAAATCAACATTAAATTCGATTTGTGCTTTTCATATGTTCATGAGTTGAGGAGGAGCGTCCACTGGTGCAGGGTTGACCTACCAGGGACTCTCCCTTCCCCCAGAATCCATCACAGGTAGATAGCTCCCCAGCAAGGGGTGGGGCCTGAGAGTACCTCCCCATCTTTGCTGGAATGTTGATTGGCTTGATCTTATGCAAGTCTTGAGTAGGCAACCCCAGTTGCTGTGAATTCATGTGTGTAGAGGTCCTGTCATGTCCAGAAAGACTTCATTTTGATGTGGTTCTCTCCAACATCTGGCTCCCCTTACCATCTTTATGACTCCCCTTCTGCAATCATCTTTGAGTTTTGAGGGAGAAAGTGTGATGTGGATGTCCCATGTGTGGCTGAGCACTCTACAGACAATTTTTTTTGTGCACTTTGACCAGTTGTAAATTTCTGCATTAGCCACTATCCACTGCGAGCACACATTACCAATAAACAAACATTTCAAGAATCCGATTAACCAGTGTTTCGCTGTGAGGTTTTAGAATGCTATTTACAGAACTTACTCCAAAGTGTCAGAGGATTAATTAATAATAATAATAATAATACTAATAATAATAAAAGTGTGGTATGTGTGTATGCATGTGTGTGTGTGTGTGTGTGTGTGTGTGTGCAGCTGTGTGCAGAGGCCAGAGAAGAATTTTCTGTGTCTAGTTTTTATCACTGTTTACCTTACTCCCTTGAATCAGGGTCTCACTAAACCTAGAACTACTAGGGGCCTGGAAGTCCCTGTGATCCTTCTACATCCTCACTCCCACAGTGCTGGGGCTACAGATTCATAGGCCATGCTCATGGTTTTACATGCATGCTGGGGATGTTAATACAAGACTTCATGCTTGACAGCAAGTGCTCTTCACTGAGCCATCTAACCCTTCAGAGAAGTATTGAGACTCTGCATTCTCCTCATTTTGAACATTCTCTACATGAAATCAATTCAGTTCTTTCTCAGTGTGAGTTCAGAAAGAGGTGTAAACAAAAAATCAAGTTATAGTTTGTCTATGAAACACAAAGTTATTATAGCTGTTTGATTGAACTCTTCCAACTCTGTTTTATATGTCTTCATTCATCTGAGTAAGTTTCATTTGATCAGAGAAGCATTACTTGCCAAGCACTGCATCTGACAGGTTTTCCAATGCGCAGGAGCATTTCCTTGATCACATCTTTAAACAGCTGAGGACTAAGTAGATCTTTGCGTAATACCACCTGATGTTTTATTAACTTTGAATTTAGAAAGCATTTCTCTCTGAAATGTGTGACTTGGAGAGCTGAAATGTTCCTGAGAAGATAAAAAGAATGTCTTACCACTGCAAGCAGCTGGTCTCTTTCATGGCTCAAAGTGTGGTTTATATTACAAGTGAGTTGGCCTTCAGGGGAAAATTTTCATAAGGATATGAACTCTGATTACTAAATATTCCAGTAAGCACAAATTTAATAAAGCAAGCTGCATAACTGAGAGCAGTGAATGCTGAAATCCACTACTGAGTCCATTTCACATAGATTTCTTGGTACATGTTTGAAAAATGTGTGTGCCTGGGATTACTCAGCCTGAGATGTGGTTGATTGCCAGACAAACTTTTTTCTCATAGTTACGTCCTTATGAAAAGATAATGAGAAACATTTTGTTTTCTTGCTGCAAGCATTTATCCCACAAAAGATGGAGACTTCGTTCCTGGAGATCTCTGAGAAATAAATGGTTAGTTCTGAGAGTCAGCTAAGATGAACCTCTTCAATCCAAAAAGTCAAATAGAGTCTGTTAGCTATCTGGTTTCTTCAGTCTCAGGGACACTGCCGCTATCAACTTTGATCCTCTTCCATGTCTGACTTTCAGCCTACAGTCCACAACCATCTCTAGAATGATATAATTCAGCTGGCATCATTCCTCTTCTTAAAACCCTGTGAGTCCTCCTCCATTTTTTCAAAATAGAAACAAAAGCATTCCAGTAGTTTCCAAAGCCCCAGAGCCCACCTTTGCCTCTCTGACCTGATTCTGCACCAGCGTCTTCTACTCACTCTCCCATCTGTCCACTTCCTCCAGGCTGTCACCATCTGTTCCTAGATAATGGAGTCGTGGGCCTTTGTTAGTCTTCCCCCCACCAGGATGTTCTTCAAGGAATCTGTCTCCCTTGTTCTCTTCGGTCTGCTGAGATTCATGTTCCAGAGTGGCCTATTTGTTTGTGCTCTTAATAAAGTAAAAAAAAAAAAAAAATCACCCACTTATTCTACCCTCGTAGTTGATCTGCTATTTGACCTTTCTTCCAATTCCAGATTCTCACCATTTGACATACCACATAATTTATCTATATATTATATTGAATTGTAGATGCATCTTTGTCCCACTGGCATAAAAGTACCATGGGGCAAAATCTTTGATACTTTCTCATTGACATAAAGAACACTTGCCAATTGTTGTAAATGGCACATAAATACCCATCTTATATTGAAGACATCTTATGAAAACAAGGACATTCAAATTAAAGGGCAATTAGTACAATGTTTTAAAAATTGATTTAAAAAATGTAAAATTTCAAATATCTCAAACAAATGAATTCCACTGAGAAAGAAAGTACAGTACTGAAGAATTAGGCACAAGTCTTTCAATGCAGATGATTTGCTATGCCGAGCGGCGGGCAGCAAATGATGTCTTGGGGAAACTTTTCTTCATAATCAGAACTCGGCTGGATAGCTGAAGCTATTGCTTGGTGCCCCCTTAGGCTTCCTCTTCCCGCAACAGCAGAGCTGAGGAGTTGTCTTCCAAAGCTGCAAGCAAAGCCAAGGTGTCCCCTAGAACTTTAGAAAGGTTTGCAACTCTCTGTTAAACATGCACAGTGACTGTAAACAAGAGTCCATTTCCAACTGGGGTTCTGTGTCTCTCCCTTTCTCTGTCTCCTTGACTTTTTTCTTCTGTCTCATTCGGATTTCTCCTATAAATTACAGACTTTATTTAAACTTGAATTATGCCTGAATTCTAAACTAGTGACATCTTGAATTTCATATTTTTATTAGAATTCTCCATATTTCATATCACTTTGCATCTTGCACTGTGGTGCGCACCTATCTCTTTGTGTGTGCAGATGTCCTCAGTGTCCTCTTCCCATTTCAAACAGTTCTCCTGATGTTCTCTGAAAGATATTGTCAGACATTATTATACTATATTTATTCTTCCATAATTTTCTTGAAGGAAGATATAATTTTCGTTAGCATTTAACTCTAGCTGTGAAATTAGTGCACCTTATTTAGTAACGTCATTGTTAACCTAATAGCCGCATTATAATTAATGATAGAGAAAGGCAGATTACAATGACAGATTTATCCTTATGCTATGCAAAACTATAATAATAGTGCTTTTAAGGGAACGCAGTTAGGTGCTATTTAAAATAACATTTAATTGGATGTATTCAAAGGCTCATTTTTAACAGAGGTTAAAGTTAACCCGCAGCAAGTATCTGTTTAATTCAAACAAAAAGGTAGCTTTTAAATTTCTGTAGATATTTCTTGATTACTTTTACGTGTGTGGTAGGTGGTATTCATACACATGCACAAGGAAAAATGATGTACCTATTTAGAGGAGAGACAAAGAGACACAGAGGGAGATTGTGACGGAGACAGAGGAGGAAATACTAATTTGAGATATTTAATTTTTTTCCCCTAGGACATAAAAAAATGGATGTGTGACTAGGATTCTGAGAGGTAAAGTGCATGCAAAGCATCATTCTGTGCATTACTAAGGAGTATTTTCAAATTATTGCCAACTTCAAAACCAAATATGCACATAACGAGAAGTTTATTGTTTTCTGAGTGACAGCAATAGTTCTGTAATGGAGCTGTTTGCCATCCTATGCTGTATGTTTTCAGAACATTATTAGTCTTTTCTTATTTTTGATTGAACATGTATTTATTGAATGGCACTAAGGTGCTAAATACCACTGAAGGACTTTGGAATATAGTTAGGAAAACAAATCCCTGCCTGCTTGGAGCTTGTCTATGGGCAATCAAACAGAAATGAAGCGTCAGTAAAGGCAGTGAATGCCAATAATAAAGTGCAATAAAGACTGAACTAGTGGAGAGGAAGGTGAAGGGCAGCCTGGATGGTCTTCCTAAAAAGTTGCCAAGAAAGGTCTCAGTGAGGAGGTGACGCTTGAGCAGAGAACTGACCTAAGTGAAACAGCAAGATATGCACAAGTATCCCACAAGAGGAGGCTTCAAAGGCAAAGGCATAGCCTTACTACAGGGACCTGCTGACAAGTCAGGGTGCATTGAGGAGACAAGTGTGGCTGAAGGAAATGGCCAAGGAAAATAACAGAAGGCCTTGTTCTGCTTTACAAGAGACGAAGTGATTTGTGTATGTGATGTTGTAGGCATCATCTGATTATCTTGGACTTGGGACTCGAGGCAGGAAAGCCGAGGGTGATATTTTAGAAGAAATCAAAAGACTTAATTTCAGACTGGAAACGTAAGATCTAGGAGTTCAAGAAGCAAGACTATGAGATTTAACCCCAGTCCCTAAAAAGGTGTTTTTAGGTCTTTTGGGGGGTCCCTCCATTTACTCAAAATTTGGTTAAAGAATTTCTTATTCCTTGGCATTGCCCACACTGGGAAATTTTAGCATTTTATAGTCCTTCCTTGTCTCTGACATCTTGAGTCACTACATACTGTAAAATGCAAATTAAAACCTTCTTAAAAAGCAACAGACATTGCAACTAAAACAGAGACACATAAAACATGTCAGTACTGTTCAGGGAAACTGACACTCCAAATGTTCATGTCACTTCAGTCAACGGAACAAGGGTCTTTCTGGCAGCCCTGGGTACTGAGCTCTGCTAAAATGATGAGCTGAGTGTCAAGGTTTGTGAGAGGCCCCACATTCCTCTTGGTTTTGCTAATCTACCAACAGTCCTGTGAACCTTGCCTCTGCTCCAGATGTGAGAAGCCTCATCACTTGCTTACAGCTTGAGCATTACCATCTTCCGGCTTGGATGTCGATCTCATCTTCCTGACAAAATATCCCCAATAGTTCAGCTTTCAGAAACAAAGACAAAAAGAAATATTCTTTTAGATGTATTTTACTTTTTGCTCCATAACAAAAATCAGCTCCCTATGGGAGGGGCAAGCATAGTTTTCTTATTATTATTTTGGGACCATTTCAGAGATCTTTAGATGTCCCCATGAAAGAGCCCAATGGTCAGTTTCACTCCCGATGAAGCTGATTGGAGAAGGTGCAGATGTGTGCCCAAGTGGGCTAACACATCCTTTACCTCTTGAGAATTAGATGGACTTAGCCATTAATTACCAGCACGTTGAATAACGTCAGGTCATCTCTGCAGGGACAGGTCCTGCTAGTTAAAGTCACAGTACAAAGTGCTACAAGATGTAACAGGCTAGTTCTTAAAGACAAAGCCCAGGAGGAGCACCAGTCTTAATCTGCATATAGATTACTTCTCCAGTCAGTACTGTGGTTTAACTGTGTGTTCTTACAAAGTCCATACACTGTAGCTCAAACTGCCAGGCGAGTTAAGACTGAAGGCCCGGTGGAAATTAAGACAAGAAAGTACTCTACGATGAGTAGATTAATGCTCATATAATGAACTTTGGAGGGAGTATCTTAGTGCCTTCCTGTCATGAGAAGGTACAGCAGTAAGTGCAGCTTTGAAGTGACAGCAGCCTGCAGACTCTGGGAACACGGTGCTTGACTCTCCGACTTCCCGGCCTCTAGACTGTGTGGAAATTTATTTTTATTGTTTATAAATTACCCATTCTAATGTAAGTTTTTATAGCAGCATGAGCATATTACAACAGCTGTGCTAAGTCCTCAGTGAGTTAAGGAAGCTAGAAGCATTTCTGAAGCCAAGTCCCTAACACGGAACATCTGACAGGTGAAGGGACTTCTCCACAGGGCTGACCTTCTCAATTGTTGTTAGCAGCAAAGTCAAAACACAAGAAAGATATCATTGCATAAACCCATCTAACCTGTAGGCTTCCAAGTGCAAAGATTTTGCAACAGAATTCTCTTACTAAGCTGTCCTATTTCACTGTAGATTTTCAGTAAATATTAACCATGCCTACTTTCATGAACAGAGCAAATGACTCTGAAATTCATAAAGGAATCTTAGATTTTCTCCTTTTTGGACCTAATGTTTTCATGCATCTGGACCTAGCAAACTTTCACATTGTCCTTGATACTTGCCTGACTGAATCTTCCCATTCATCCAAAGTGTTCTAGTGAGAATTAGTTGTGACATGTCAATCCTCTCCGTTATCCAATATCCAACTCAAGCTTCACTTTTCCCGCATATATTTCTAATGAAGCAAACCAAATTTTCCCCCGACTACTAGAACTTAACATGAATTCACTTTCTAAGTATTTCCTCCTTGTTTGTGTGTCTCTGTGTGTGTGTGTGTGTGTGTGAGTGTGTGTGTTCTGTTAAAGAAGAAGATTCTTTAGGATAAGAAACACACTTCCTTTTTTTCCTGCTGTGAAAACTGGACGATCACTGAGCAGATCGTAGCAGCCCAGAACACCTCTCTGCTACATGTAGAATAAACAAAAGGCTGTTCCACTGCTCACTGTGCCACGTCCTGGCCCTGTCCTGCCACGTAAGGGCCGGCTAAAGTTCTTTGCTAGCAATTTATGTTTCTGAGCCAAGCCATTCGTAATCATATGTCTGCTAAACTAAGTCAGAATTTAAATTCCAGCTAGTGTCTTCCTCTTTTCCAAGCACAGATGACTACTATTCTAAAACAATTCTGAGAAATTGACCTTAATCAAAATTAACAAAT
The DNA here is from genome assembly GCA_035773235.1 of Eospalax fontanierii. Lineage (NCBI taxonomy): Eukaryota > Metazoa > Chordata > Mammalia > Rodentia > Spalacidae > Eospalax > Eospalax fontanierii. The sequence continues at coordinate 39,390,134 of CM069548.1, read as the reverse complement.
AATTCCATCTGTTTCATTTTTCACATTATGTGATGCCTTTTGCTTTGTGGTATGAATACATAGTTTTATATTTTCTAATGATAATTTAGTAGTGGAATGCTGTGCCTTAAAATGAGTAAACTCTTATTAGTCGGTTTTAGTTATGCACCTTAAGGAAACATAACACAACAGGTAAAATAATTAGTTGAGGATGCTAGAATAGCATTATTTACATGGATAAAGAGTAGAAAAACAGTTCTATGTCAAGAAATCAGAATTCAAATAAAATCTCATGTATTGTGTGTATATCATGTCTAGATATTCCAGTTAATAAAAATAATATAAAATAATTTTATCTACCTCAAATACATTGGTTAATACATTACTTTAAATATATAAAATATGAAAAAAATAACATGAAAGAATTCATAACATAGTTACACAAAGATCAAACTTGGGGTTTTCCCTGGATGAGTGGTGTCACATGAGTTTTAGTTTTCCATTATGGTTATCATGTATCTATTTGGTGTTTCTTTGTCTTTGCTTTTCATTTAATTTTCATTATGTGCATGGGGAAGTGCCAGTGTCCACGAAGGGCAGGAGAGGACACCAGGACTCTGAAGCTAGAGTTACAAGCAGTTGTGAGCCGCCTGACTTAGGCACTGGGAATTGAACTCGGATCTGAAAGATGTGGTTTGAGCTCCTAAGCACTGAGTCTTGACTCCAGCCCCAACATGGGGTACTTTGGAACTAAGTGTAGGTAGAAACCCATTCAAATTTAAAACATAAGCAGTAAGTCAAGTTATTGTCATGGGAATCTGAGAAAGGATTTACAGATTGAATAAGGTTAGTTTGGCTTGTGAATATTCAGTTAATTCTGGTTGGGGGGAGGGATTTGAAATGTGACTGACATATTTGGCAGAGGTACTGTTAAGGATTGAAAATATTTCTACCTGTTTACTCTGGGAGCATATAGCTTCCCTGGAAGCCAATGATCTCTGTGCACAGCAGGGTTCAACAGCAGTCTGGACAGTTTCATTTGCCTCCTCCAAATGATATGCATACTAATTTGTGGTAAGAATTCCTTTCTGAATTTTAGAGGTCAAAGAGTGAATGGTACAGGCATGGTTTATGGACAGTTCTTCTTCCTTTATACAAACAGTGATAAACTCTCATATTTTGCTTATTATAAATAACTTTGAAAATAACAATGAAAATATAAATATTTTACCAACAAAAATTAAGTCATCAAGAGGAAGAGACAGGGTGATGTGTTCACGGAAGAAGCTGGTAGGTTGGATAGCAATCATAGTTATTATTTTCACAGTACCTTTTGTTCTGGCTTCAGGAGAACACTATAAACAACAATTAATTCAAGTTGGTGAGTGGATTTAATGCATAGCTTATTGCAATTGTTATAGTTTGAATATGAAATATTCCCTGCAGGCTCATTGTGAGCCTCCAGTTAGTGGTGCTATTTTGGGAGGCGGTGGAAGTTTTGAGAGGTGGGGCTTCACCTCTCCAAGGAGGAAGTGGATGACAAGGGGCATGACCTTGGAGGTTTGACTTAGTCCCCGGACCCTTTCTCTTTCTCTGCTTCCTGTCTACAATGAAGTGAACAGTCTTCTCCTCCACGTGCCCTAGCTACATAATGTTCTTTCTTCCCAGAGTTACTGAACACAGCCAAGGACTATGGACTAAAATCTCTGGAAACTTGAGCCAAAATAAATCCTTCCTTCCTCGGGTTATTTCTGTCAGGATTTTTTGTCTCAGCAGTGATAAAGCTGACCAGCACAAAAGTTTCATTCTACAGTACCTAAGCCACCCACTCCTTTTTATCCTGCATATTGTACACATATTCCTTGTACATCTCCAGGAATGATGTTCACATTATGGACATAATCTAGACTATAGACTTTTACCTCACCTCACCACCAAAAAGTTACTGTTTATAATATAGACAAGCTCATTGAACCATGTGCTCCTCTGTGACCTGGGCATGTGCCCTAAATCCCTCAGGACCCTTCCTTGTCTTTCACCCAATATAGAGAATGAATGTGGGTGGACATAAGAAACATATCAAAGCACTGAAAGTCAAATGCTGATCATCGGAAGCAATGAGAAAAACTGAGACGTCTGTTTGTAAGTGTGTATCATGTTCTAGGTCTAGGGATCAAAGGGCCAGAGTTTCTAAGACACGGATGGATCCTGATTTCCACTCCCCCATCGCCTGCTGGAGCTTCAGTTTCAAAAAAAGCATGAGCAAGGCCCTGATTCGGGAACAAAGCTCCCAGAAACATCTGAAGGAATGGGTGCTCGGCAGTTCCAGGCCATTCTTGGACTTAAAACTAATGCTAAAAGTCAGGCAGTTTCTTTACTCAGGCATGACCACAATGGGGCTTAGAAATGTCACAGACCTCTGCTATATGTTTCTAGCAAGGTGCTGAGTTTAGTGGGACACAGTCACCACATAGAAAAAGGTCACAGTTTGTGGAACAGATAGATCCCAATCTGTATTTCATGCTTACCAATCTGTATTTTATGTTACTATGGACTAGTATTCTTGTTTCTTGGCAGAGTTCTAAGGTGTTTATAAGGGTACCTTTGAGAAGAAACATTTTTTAAAGATTTAGACAAATTGGATTTAACAAAATTTATCTGAACAAAGAACAGTCCATTAATTGGAGCACCATGAAGAAGAAGAAGCCCAGAAAACTTGTTATGAACTATAGAGGATCCACACACAGCAAGAAGAAAATAAACTTCTGAAGGGCTTGAGTAGTTGCAGCCAGGCATTTGCTGTCTGTGGACATGCCGTGATCACAGTTGCTTGTGAATGGCTGAGGCCCAACTGTTACATAAAAAAATTTCCTAAATTAGCCTGCTGTTTGTTTAGTTACTAAGTTAGGCTGCATTACCTGGGAACGCAAAGTACAAAGACAGCCCCAGGCCCACGATTTCCTGCTTATTCGACGTAGCATTTTGATAAGGAATTGAATACTGTAAGATGTGCTAGCCAGGGTTCTCCATAGAAACAGGTCAGTAGAAGAAACATATATATATATATATATATACATATATATATATAGATAGATAGATAGATAGATATAGATATAGATATAGATAGATAGATATAGATAGATAGATAGATATAGATATAGATAGATAGATAGATAGATAGATAGATAGATAGATAGATAGATAAAACAAAAGGGATGTATTAGATTAGTTTACTTGGCAGTGGCTAAGTAATTTAACAATGACCGTTGCACACTGGAGAACCTGGTACCTGTTTAGTTCATGAGGAGCTATGCCTTAGCAACACCAATCTGGTGTTGGAGACCTAGAGGACTACCAGGGACAAGCTGGTATTCGGTCTCAATCTGACAGCCAAAGAAGCTGGGTTCCTAAGTCACTGCAGGATGGCAGCAGCAGCAGCATAGATACACTGCCATGAAGGAGTGAAGGTATGCAGGCAAATCAGCCTTGCTTGCCGGCAGAACGCTCTGCACTTGGCCCTCTCCTGGAGGGTGCTATTGACTTTAGGGGAGGATCTTTCTCCCTCAGTTCATGCTTCCAGGAAATACCCTCACAAGCCCGCTCAGAACCATGACTCTTAGTTGAGCCCAGATCAAATCAAACTGACAACCAGATGAACTATCATATAGATTTTCCTTTGGTTTGCAGTTTACGGCCACCAAAAGGTCTCTAGACCTTGTAAATCTGACATACCTCAGCATATGTGATAGCACCTGTTTTAATCCTGTAAGGTTTGGCTTTGGGTTTGGTTCAGAGTGAGACCCAACAGAAGCAAATGAGAGATTCTGTCATGGTATTAATTGGGCCAGTTTATTAAGGGTACAGGGCTAGCCCTCAAACTTGGGAGTAGAGGAGCTGGTAGCTCCTTGGCCGCTTGGTGGGTTTTTTAAAGCAGGGGGGAGGTAATTAACAAAAACCATCTTATAATTGGTGTTGGAAAGCTTATCTTCTCAGGAAGATTATCTTATTGATGTTAAGGAGCTGCAGTCAGTCCCTTTTCAGAGATGCTTATGAATTCTGGAAGATAAGCTGAAGTTGCCAAGGTCCCCTGGAGTCCTGCAACTACTGGGAGGGGTGGGGGGGCCGGTTCTCTTCAGTCACATACAAATTCCAGCTCCATAGAGGTTAAGGAGGGGCTTAGCCTGGGCTAATCTAGGCTTCTTAGGGAGGCCATGTCTTAAACAAATGAATCTGTGATGTCTAAAGTACACGGAAGATTCACTATGATTCAGTTCATAGGGACCCATTAGACTAAGTTAAATGAACTTAACATCATTATCTCCAACTCTCTGCCCAATATTCAGGTACAATACAGAAATTTTCAATCCTGCCTCATGCTATATGAATTGAACTCATATTTGTGGTTTCTCTGGACCACATGGAATGAATTCTGTCTTGCATAGTGAGTCAAATTCACAAATATTACTGAAAGTTGATGATTAAAAAAAAGTTCTGTTTATAATTTTCCCAACATCTGCCATCACAGTAAACAAAGAAGATCTCATGTGATCATATTTATATAACAACTGTTCAGAGAGTCTTTTAAAATTTTCCATTAGGTCTCACTAATAAGGAAAATAAGTATATTTAAGTTATAAAAAAATCTCACTTATTCTCAAATATTTTTTAATAGCTGGGTATGGTGCATGTGCCTTTAACCCTAGCACTCAGGAGTTAGAGGCAGGAGAATCTCTGACTCCTTCGAATATCCTATCCTTATCATAACAGTTATACTATAAGCTGTAATATTTACTGTATTTACTGTATTTTTATTAGGTTTTGACAATTCCACGTAGTATATTTTGATCATATTCACGTCCAAGGTCCACCCTCGCCATCCCTACAAACCAAACATTGTGTCCTTTAAAAAAGTAAACACAGAGTCAAATTTATGGCTCCCAGACACTCTTGGGTGTTTGACCATCCCCTGGAGTGTGCTCAACCTACCAGGCACCAGACTTTCAAAGAAGGTTGCCTCTCTCTCTCCCAGTAGTTATCAATTGCCAATAGTTCCTCAGCTAGGGGCCAGCCTGAGAAATTTAGTATGTTCCTGCCTCGGAATTGGAAGTTGAATGAGGGCTCTTGGTGGTCTCAGCAGTGACGTACTTGACTAGTAGGTGTGAAGCTCGCAGCAGCACTGGCAAACAACAAGGAAAACCCAACTGCATCTAAATACAAGACAAGAAGAAACATAATGTCAGGGAAAGGAGGCAGTTGGTCATATCGCTTCCATAGTCAGGTAGCTAAGAACTAACTGGATGTAGAGAAGGAATATAAACCCAGTGACTCACTCCCTCTTGCTAGGTTACATCTCCTAACGCAACCTTCCCAAACAGCATCATAAGCAGAGAATCAACTGTCAAACCCATTGATCTAGGGGGAGAAATTTCATGTTCAAACCACAACATTCTGCTTTAGTCCCCACAGACTCAGGACCATCTCGTGATGAAAAATGCAGTCATTCCTGCAAAAGTCCCCAGGCTTTGGTAGCCCAAAACAAGACTTAAGGCAATTTCTTGACTGTGAGCCCCTGAAAAATAAAAACTCAAATTATGTACTTCCAATACATAATGTCACAGAGTAAAGATTCCTATTCCCAAAGAAAAGAATTTAGTCTATCAAGGGAAAACTGGGTCAAAGCAAGACTAAAATCCAGCAGGAAAAAACACCAACTTCTACAGTTCCATGCCCAACATCTGGGGCTTGTGTTGGAATCATATGTGTTCCAAAGGACTCAGGTAGCCTCACCTGTCTGCCTCTGCTTCCTTTAGCCTATACCTTTTCCCTTGGGCTGGATCCACTCTGTGCATGTAGCTTTCCTCAGTGAATATCCCATGGTCCTGGCATCTCCAGCAGCCTAGGATCTCTATTACAACATCAGTGCTTCATGCAGTAGCCTCTGGTCACACATTGCTTGACCATAACGTCTCTCTGGAACTGTGATAAAAGACTCCAGGATCCACTCAATCGTGCATTTTTCACACTGCAAAACTAGTACCATGTGGACAATGCTAAATCCTGCAACCAGCTTGGGATGGAGCCTGCTCCCTTTGGATCGCATTTGTATGTATCTCTGTGTGCTGGCTGTGGTGAAATACTTTTCTGGGCAGTTGTTTTGGAGAAGGAACCATTTATTTCCATCTCATTGTAGGCGCTCTGTTTTCAAATGCATCTGCTGGTGACTTCGATGGCTGGCATCTTTCCTTCATGACACTTGGATATTGTCCCTGTACAAAACAGGAGGCTTCTGTTTAGTGGTGCTAACTTTATTATTAACAGTTTCAATGCTTTCTCAAAGTATTTGTCGCCAACTTTCAATTCATACCTTTCCATCCAAACTGCATTTTTTTCAGATCTTCCTGTTCTACTTACTGTGCTTTCTCCTAACAGTACATACAAATTCTAGCCTGTCTTGTGATTTCTTCCACTCAGACTATTAGTCCGTTGCTTTCTGATTCAATCTCACTCAGGTTCTCCGGACATGGGCAGAATGCACCCAGATTCTTTGCTGGAATCTGAGAAGAATGACTTCTACTCCAGTTCCTGAAGTTCTTGTTCCTTTCTGAAACCTCATTAGTTAGTCTCCCACTGTCCATGTTTATTTTGGCATTCTGGTCTTTCAAAACCCCACTAGAATGGCCCATTATGTTCTGCTTACAGCACTCTGGAGCTTTTCTACTTAGAAAATGCAAAGTCTTCCATATTCCTCTCCCAAACCAGTTCCAAAGATTTACTAAGAGTCATGTGGTCAGGTTTAATCACAGCAATGGCCCTATTCCTTTACACCAATTTTCTGTATTACTCTTCCGGTTGCTGTAATCAAATACCTGGTGAGAAGCAACATAAGCATGGAAGGGTTTATTTGACTAACAGTTCAAGGGGATACAGTCCACCTTGTTGGGAAAGCATGGCAGCAGGAGAGTGAGACAGTTGGTCATATTGTTTCCAGAGTCTAGAGAATGAACAAGAAGTGGGGTTTGTCCATAAACCTCAAGACTTACCCACAGTGACTCGCTTTTGAGAGACAGGCTCCACCTCCTAAAGGTTCTACAACCTTTCCAAACATGGACACCAGCTGGGGACCAAGTATTCAACATATTAGCCTGTGGGGGACATTTCCTATTCAAGGCACACCACGGCCTTGCTTCACTCACATTTTGTCTCTCCCATGCAGTAGACTGGACATTAGCCTCATAACAACATTAGCTGAGCTCACATGCACCATTAAATTCCTATTTCATGTCAAAATATATAAAAGACACTTAAAAATTATTTAAATGAAGAAATTAATCAGGACCAACTAGATGCTTTCATTGGCAAAAGCACTTGTTGGGTACACCTGACAATTTGAGTTCAAACCTTGGAACCCACATAAAAGTCCAGATGCAGTGATGTGCACCTGTAATCTAAGAAGGCTTACAGCATGATGGGTGGCAGAGGCAGGACTGGAGAGCCACCAGTCTGGGCATATGCTGGACAGTAGCAGAAAACGTGGGAGACCACCTCAGCAAGGGAGAAGGCAAAAAACAACTCCCCAAAGAATTTCTTCTCTGACCTCTGACCATGTACATGCCTGCACACACACACACACACACACACACACACACACCAAACATGCACATAAAATTCTAAAATAAAGAAATTCATCAATTAATTGGCTGACTATATTCTCTTTCCTTTATCAGAGAGCTATCAGGAACACACCTCTGGGTTATCAGCAAAGCCTTGAGTCCCTCCTGAAGTACAGAACATACAATGTATGATTGTCTCCACTGTCACATGTTCCAAATGTCATCTTGTGAGTAATAGACTCAGAAGGGGACAGTTCTATTTAGTGCACAGACAATCTACTCAAATATAATCTTCACTTTTAAAACAAGCTCAGATAGGTGAATGGTCTTTTCCAAGGTCAATATTTGAATTTGGAGTGTCTGCTATTAAAGTTCATACTATGACCATGCAAAACAAGTGCTGGCTGATGTAAGGAAATTGACTTTCTTATCTGCCTGCTTCATTTCCAATTGAATCATATGCTGCACCTCTCTGCGAAAGAAATTAGGAGAATGGTTGCTAGGCAACCAAGGCACCAGGATGTCCTGGTTGCAGCATAATCAGTTGGAATCTGGCAAAGCTCCCAGGATAGAAGACCATGGATAATTATTTATCTGACCTCTAATATGCCATCAGGCTGTCTTGAAATCTACTCTCTTATACTCAAATCATAAATGATATTTCAAATTTCACATAACCTAAAAGGTAATGTTACTCTTTAGGATAATTTAAAACTCTATTAGCTATTTATTTAATCTGTTGGCAGAATAATAATGATTAGTATCAGTTCTAGGAGAGTTTCTGTAGGAATCACCACTTTCTTAGAGAATTTTTTTTCTAATTTCTAGATAGATAGGCCTGACCTGCATAAGGTCACATATCTAAAATATAAGCAATAATTCAAAATTGTGTGTGTAGTGCATTCAAGATGAGAGCTACAAGTCTCCCATTCCTGTGGAGGACTCTATTTCAACAGCCATGCAGAACTTGCAGAGAGGGGATTAAAAAGAACCTATTCTGAAACACTGAGAGCAGTATGGCTGGGAGAGATGAGGACTTGGGAGGGTTTCTTCAAAGAAAACAATGAGCCCAACCCCTTCTCCGCTCAGCACAGTGGAGAAGTAGATACGTTTACCTCAGAACTAATGACGTGTTGGGCATAATGTAAGGTGGGCCTAGCCAGGCCACCTGCTAGGAGGAATAGAGGAATGGCACCTGTGGGTGTGGTGCTCTGTTCTGGCTAGTTGTGAGACCAGCACCTGGAAAGAACCTGCCTTCCTGAGGACAAACTTACTATTGGCTGTCTTTGGGACCCCACCCCATAAGGTCATTGGCTATCCAGACCTGTAAGAGCTATTCAAAAAACGAGTTTGCACTGCCACGCGCTTGGGCTGCTTCCCATCCAACTCCCAGAGTCTGCGGCTTGACTCTGTGTCTACTCACCCCCAACCCCTTGGGCTGGCCCCGCAAAGTCCACTCGGGGGCTGGCCCTGAGTGGTGAGACACAACGGTAAAGGACACGACTATAATGAGGGACTTCCTTTCACCACCAAAAGACCAGGCCCCAGGATTTGAAGGATCATGTGCACAGGATGCTATACCTAAACTCATCTGTGAGAAGCTGCCATAAAAGAGCTATTTAACAGATTGGTGGTTATGATTTGTAAAGAAACCACCATTGACAACTATTCTAAGGTGTGTGGACCTGTAGGTTGTTTAAAGGGAAGAAGGGGAAGTATGTTCAATGTCATCTGACAAAATGGGAGAGATGCTGGTGGTTAAACAGGATGCATAGAAGAGTCATAAAGGACAAGCTGTGAACGGAGTTTCTACTTAGTGTTTAAAGTATTTTATGTATTATTTATTTTAGGTATATGTGAGTTATACCTGCATGTTTGCATGTACATAAGTGTATTCAATGCCCAGGAAGCTAGAAAAGGGTGTCAGATCCTCTAGCAGTGGGACTACTAATAGTTATTAGCTGGTAAGTGGAAGCTGTGAATCGAACCCAGGTCCTCTGGAAGAACAGCCATTGATCTTAACCACGGAGTCATCTCTCTAGACCCCAAGATTCTGTTTATGCTCAGGGAAGTCAGAGATGTCACCCAAAGGTCTCTATTGGAAGAAATGTCATAATTGGGATTTTCAGAAGACAAGCTGACAACCCCAACCACAGGCCTTTTCCCGTGAAGGCATTTTGATGGGGTGGGTCAACCTCAGGAGAGGAGACCTTTGATTGCTAAACACATTCAGAGATTAGTGTGTTTCATTGGACTGCATACCATTTTAATTAGTTCATGGATCTGCTTTGGAGAGCAAAATAACCAGTGCCTCTTCATTATGTCTGTGCAGAAAATGTACAGAATCCATCGGAGTGGAGAAGAAATGTAGCAAGGCAGATTTCTTTCATTCTTGAGTCACCTGCTTCATAAAGGTGTGAGAGAGGTTTCTGATTGGGAGTTCTCCACTGTTATAGTTAAAGCACTTTTTTATATATTTAACCAACATTTGATATTTGAAATTCCTTATCACTGAAAACAGAAAGAGTAAAGGAATAGGATGAAATTAAATTGAAATAAAGCACAGTCATGAAAATAGGGACATGTTTAAACTCAGATATTCATGAGCTTTCATCAAACTCAGCAAAGTCTCATTAATTTGAGCCAACGGAGCAGAAAACAGTGTGTCTTCTGTGTAATAGGCTCTGTGGCCAATACCAACACAGCTGGCTGTGCTGGGCATAAGTTCCAGGTGGGCCAAGCTAAGGACAGCCAGAGGTCTTGAGGTTGAGGCAGCCTCGCCTCTCCCCTTCCTGCTGAGTCCTGGGATTGCTTCACTCACCTGCACCCATTTCAGCCTTGTTGATGGTGGGAGGGACACCTCTAGGCGATTCTGTGAGCTAGGTGGCTGTAGTCATGTTTTGTAAGACAAGAAATGGAAACGTGCAGAAACACTCAAGAAAGATGTGCATACTACATATATTGTTGATATTCAACCTGAGTACCTTATATGCATATTAAATAAATATTTAATAAATCTACCAGATCAGAAGGAGACACCATTTTAGCCCCATTTTACAGAGGAGGAAATTGGTATACAAAAAGTACAGGTAACTAATATACCTCATCCCAACAAGCAAGTAGACTTAGAACTGAGGATCAACTGGGCTGACTTCAGAGTCGGCACACTTAGCAATAATTGAGTGTTGCCTTTTATTTTTATTCTTGGTGAATGCTAGACTAATACGTTTGTGGTAAAATCTAAGAAGAAGGCTATAAATAGTCATGACACATGAATTATTTTAAGACTATTTGACCACAGATACACATGTGTTTGGACATATTAAAAAACAAACCCTCGGTGAATAGGGATTGAGAAGGCCAAGCAGCAAACAGGATGTTAAGCACTGTCAATACTGTAATGAAACTCACAGGAGCGGGAATGTGTGCTCAAGTTCCCACCTAAGGATACACCATCTTGTCATAAACCTTGTAATCTCACTTATATAACAACAGGGATTATGATGTCTCTGTGAGTGTTAAATGCTGCTTTGTACCTACAATGCTTAGAACAGCACTTGCCACATGAGTACCTAATGGTAGCTTTTATCATGTCCAAAATTTTAAAATGCTAAAATAGTAATAGCTACATTTGCTTTCTAAAATACCATCAAACTAAATTAAAGATACAGGTCATGATCGGCATGTGGAAGCAGGAGTGCACATCAATTACTTTTCTCCTTTGATTAAATGTCAGAATAAAACAGGAAACATCAGAAGCTTTTGTGACACGGCTCCTCTAAGCCGTAGTTACTGAAATAACATGTTTAATGGAATGATGCTTATGGTCTCCAAGGGACGCTGTAGAAATGAAATGGGAATAAGATGGTAATATTTTGTAAACTGTAAAATCATATACCAACTTCAAGTATTGTTACAATGAGCAGTCAGAACAAAAATTCCAAAGACTACTTGAGGTTATGTGTTTTGAGATAGTTTTTAACATGCATAGCCATGTTTGAATTCAAAATACAGGCTTGTTTACTTTTTCTCAAAATGACATTTGTTTATTTGGAAGTGACACGTCTGTAAGATAAAAGCATGTTACAAGGCACCGCCGCTTGCCATGCAGTGCTTGTAGTTTCATACTGCACATTGCATATCGAAATGACAACTCTTGCGAAACATTAAAAAGGGATGATCTTTAGTTCTAAATAATATGGGCTCACTATGATTTTAACAAGTGATTTAATCTTTTGATTCTTTATCTGAAATTCTCACACGATCGGAACAATAAAATGTACCTTTTCTACAAGTAGATTTCTGCTTCAGGAGAAAAGTTGAGCTCCTTGAAATACTGACATGAATTTACAGGGTTAGTGAGCTTTGATCCTTTCCCATGCCTTTAGAAAATATGCCTTGACCAAACCAGACAGGGAAATTCTTGAACTCAGCCTTGCTAACTTGCCCATAGTTAAGCCTCCACTGTTTTGTTACTATTCTCTGTCATTTCAGCAAATACCAGTTCTCTTAACCAACTCTCTACACTGCAATTATAGGATGGGAACTACTGGAGTGAAGGAGATAGAAACCATGGTTGGGAATCTGGGAATAAGTACGAGTCTCAGTCAGCGCATGTATAACTTCAGTCAGGAAATGAGGTTTGTGTGGGAAGAAGCTACTGTGGTAGGTAAGTGACAGGATTTATGGGAACAGAGTAGTGTTATATTGGTAAATCCTTACAATGAGCTCTGGGGTTCAGGGGACGGACATAACTATGATTAGATTTAACACTTTATTTCATTTAGCTATAGCTTAGAGAAATTGTGATGAGAGTCAGGAAAAGCCTGAGTAGTGTATTTCTGATGAATTTCTGAATTTTTTTTTTGCCAATTTCTGTTGTGTAAATGCTCCATTTAGGCTGAATTCAAACTATTCATATGATAGAACCAAACAGGGAGTTGAGATTACATGATGATAGTCCGGGCATTCTCGCTCTGACTCAGTTCTGGATCACAGGTTTGATACTTGGAGTGATTGCTCTTGTCACTCCTATTTAAAAACTAATTAAAAATGAGTAATGCTCACGTTTCAGACAGAAATTGTGGGAACCAAAGGTATCCTTTATATTCCGCCTCCTTGAGACTAGAGTCTCTAAAAACCATAATTTCAAAATCCATCCCTCCATATCGTGGCCCTCTAATTTGGAAAATTGCAGGGATATAAAATCTTTCTTGTCCTGAAGCCATTGTCTTCTTGTTCTGGCAATCTTGCGCTTTGTTTTCATTGTCTGCTTTTGACTCAGAAACTTCTTTTCTGCCTGTGTTTAAAGATCTAGCTGCTATTGCAGCTATTCCTTTCTTCTGGAGGAACATAAGTATTTTGTAAGTATTTTGTGGGATATAACATAATGTTCTCATGATAATTTGAGTATGAGGCTAGGACATGTAATACATTGACTGAAGGCATTTTCTTCTAAATATAAGGTTGTTATTTTTGTATAGCAATTTTTTTTTTCATAGCCAGTGAGTCTGTTCTCAGTGACACTGTGAAGTACACATTCAGGAAACATTCTGAACATACCTGTGAGTCTTGACAGTAAAAGAAACATTCAATTTCCGACAATTCATTCTGATGAGGGAGAACAACAACAACAAATCAAATGTCAGTTCTGTGGAAAGTTAAGGTCATAGACAATACCAGTGCTGTTCTAGGCACTTTTTAATGCTATCTTTATCTGAAAAGGTTGCCACAGAAAAGAGCGATAGAATCACACAATAGTGTCATTAAACCTTGTGGGTGTCTGGTGATTCCTTTCTCCCCAGGGTTACCATGCCCCTGGATGGCAGAATTTATGTCTCCTGGCTGTGAATTCTGAGTTTTGTAGAGAATAGAGTTGCTTTGCTAGTGGCAGAAGAGACAGACTTGAGTTTCTTTTCTAGGCTGATGTCTATAAAATGATAAAGCATGTAAGCTGTGATAAATACCCAGTACAGGTTAAAACAAACATGCCTTCTCTGAAGATCAGAGGTTTCCTCTGTTCTCTGAGGAGTCAAATGCTCACATTTATTAACAAGCAAAAGCGTAACATACAACCTGATATTTGCTGAGATCAGAAAGGGATTTTGAATTTTTCTTCTTTAGCCAGTCTTTTAAGAAGACCTGAAAGAATTTCTAAGAAAAAAAAAAGGCCTAGCTCATCATTAATCCCTCAGTCTATCAATCATCAATATTTATTCATTCATTTAAAGTATGTTAGAAATCCCACTACCTAATAACAAATTAAACAGGGTGTATATGGATTGAAAAACCTTTATTATATGAATGAAAGTTCCCAAGGTTAGGGGAAGCATGTGTCTTCAACCTGGAGCATCTGCAAGGCTGATCAACTAATTAGCACTTCAATGACTGTGTAAAGTTTTGAATGCTGCAAATGCAAATAATTACAATTATCTTCGGTTATCCTTGCCCCCTCCTAAATTCTTTACCCACCTCTGAGTTTGATCTAAGGTCCTGTGGCTAACATATAAGAACCTTTTGGAATGCATTAACAAACTTTCAATTTTCCACCAACCAAACAGCTGAGTATCTTTAGATAGTATCTGAGGCTTACAGGTAAGAGTTCTCTTTCTTTTTAACTATTTTTGCTTTATTTTTCTTTTTTTTCTGTGTATGCGTGTACTGAGTGCATGTATACAAGTGTGCCTCTGTAGTGCAATGCCCCAGAGGACAGAAGAGGGTGTTGGATCCCCTGGAACTGGAGTTACAGATGGTTGCTAACCACCATATAGGTGCTGGAATTCAAACGAAAGTCTTCTGTAAGAAAGCCAGTGCTCTTCACCACTGAGCCATCTCTCCAGCCCTAAGATTTCTCTTTTGCTGTAACACCTACTTAATGTTTCCCCGATGACTTTGAGGAGTGACTTGACACAGCTTTCAATGCTCTGTTATTTTAAAAACTTCATGAAACCTCTTCCATGCTGAAACATGGAATTTAGAGTAATCTGAATCTATGTTCCATGGCCACTCATATTTTGGCTCCAGAATAAGCTTATCCCCTTTGAGGTGCAAATTGTACTTTTATGTGGACAGTTATGGGCTTTCTGTCAAACCGAAGTTAAGAGGATAAAACAGCTCTCATTTTACATCCAAGCAATTAAGTGACAATACCCAGTGTGTCACAGGTTCACAGAAAGGTAGAAGGGAGGAATGTGTTTTGATTATTCCAAGTATCAATAAAAGATCCCAAGCCTCATCTCCTCCACTGAGTCACGATGGATCACACTGGCAGAACTGACAGCATTGTAACATATGAAAGAACGACAAGTGACTTTCTCCTGACTAATACGAAATTCTCCAAAACAACCTTGCAAAGACTGCAAGAAGAAACAAGTCACGACTCCTGAAATGCCAAGGTCAAACCCCATCTGAATCGCACTTAATGAAATCATAAAATGCTACTTCTCCTTTGCCTGGTGGAAGTGAAGCAAATGAACAGTACTAGCTCAGTGCTTGTCCCCCTAAGGAGACACATGGTGGAGGGCGAGCCCCAAGACCCAGCTCCCTGGTATGCTCTTCACCAGACTCATCAAGACAAACTTTTGAAAAACACAGCGATAAGTATTTAATTTACTTCAGGACGTGGGATTCAAAAGAAAGACTAATTTAAGGGCTGGGAGTGGAGCTCAGTGGTGAAACACAGAAATCAACTTTAAAAGTTTACTTTGTGTAAGGTCTGGGTTCGAGAGATGCAACAGACAAAGGGACCAGAGACTCCGCTGGGAGCTAACAGGGCTGGTTTATTAAGGGAAGACCAGATGGGACTAGCTTCTCCACACTCAGGAGTGGAGAAATGCTAGCCTCTCCCACCCCAGCCTCCCCAAGGAGATGGGAGCTGTTTGTGAATTCTGGGTTGGGAATCTTATCTATTCAAGAAGTTGTAAAAGTCAGTTCATTTCTCAGATCACAGTGGGCTCTGAGAGTCTGGCTGGAGTCAGCAAGGTGTCTGTCCTGGAACTGCTGGGGGGAGGATGGGGCCTCCAGTCACATCTTACAGTCTGGAGGATATGAGAAGATAGATTATGTCATAATAGATTTTGGGCCAGCCATTTTTGTTTTATTTTCCCCTCTTTTTCTTTGTTCATAAGTTTGAACATAAGTTCATTGATTAAAGTGTTCTTTGACAATTTCACACATGTATATGTTATGTGCTGTTTAATCTTACCCTTTATCCTACTTTTTTCAATATATATTTTTTATTCAGTTTTTGTGGATTTCATACATTTTATTCATATTTAGACCTCCCCTATCTGCACCTGCCTGTAGCCCACCCACAGAATTTCATGCATTCTGTTTTACACGTTAAAGTCTACGGAGTCAAGTTTGTGCACCCAGACATCTCTTGGTGCGAATCTTTCCGCTGGAACTTGGTCAGCTCTCTAGTGTCACTCCTTTGAAGAAGATCAGCTCTTCCTCACCCAGCAATGGTCAGCTGCCAATAGTACTTTGGCTGAGTTTGGGACCTCTTGCTATTTCCTCAGTGCTATGCTGGCTTTTGTTGGGTTCAGTTTGTATGGATCTTGTGCATGCTAAGGCCACTGCTGTCCGTTCTTTTGAATAAGTTCCCAGGAGCCTGAAAGCCTCTGTTTCCTTAGGTTCATGCACCACCCCTGGCTCTTACAATCTTTCTGCAATGGTCCCTGAGCCCTGAGTGCGTGAGGTTTAATACAGGAATCTTCTCCAGGGACACGTACTCTGAAGTTTCTTATTCTGTACACTTTAGCCAGTTATGACCTTCTATGTTACTGGCCCTCTGTTGCATGAGGAATCTTCGCTGATTCCATTGTTGATGTGTCACTTAGGGTTGGGCATCTCACAGGTATTTATTCTCTGCGTATAACTTGTTGATGACATTTAGCATACAGTAAGAAATTACATTTGTGTAGAGCCATGACAAAGTTTGGGTATTCTCACAATCTATCACCTCTCCAGCTGTGTGTATTTGGCTATGTTTATAGTGCCATACATGATTTTTTTTCGGAATGAGTGAGCTTTAAACCCAGTTGGATAGCTATTGATTATTATCTTGAAAGTACAAGATAAAAGTGCCACTACTGCACTGATTTAGCTTGCTGTACCAGTTATTGTTGTGGTTATTAGATGTTAAAGCTGGTGTAGGACCGTTGACTGATTTTTCTCCCTTGACAGCTTGCATAATGTCCTCTACAACTACGAGAACTAGTCTTCATGGAAGTAGCTTCTAGGTCAGTTCTAGCTCCATTGCTCCAAGTCCTGTGTCTGAAACATCTTCAGCATAGGGTCTTACCTTCAAGTTCCTAGACATAATCAAGGGCTATGGCAATAGTCTGTGTCAGTTTTGGAGTTCCTGGAACTGCCCTGACCAAAAACTGAGTAAGCAATTTATACATTTAGTCTAGTGATTACATTTTTAGTCAGTTGCACGAATTAGGATACAATGAAGTTTCATGCTGGGAGATAAACTGTGAAGAGTTAATCAAGTGACAGAGAGAGAAGAGAGATAAATAATGCCTACCTAGTATAAAACACCAGAGGGAAGCATATTTGTCTAATAACTTTATGACAAATTACACATACAATATGTCTACATGAGTCCATGTGCATAGCTGAAGGCTACATAAAAAGAAACAGTGGCAGACAGGAGAAACCTTCCTTTGAATTATTGGCCAGGGTGGTCCAAGAGACTCTCCAAATTACACAAGCTATTGCCACGGCCCTTGATTGCCTCCAAGAACTTGAAGGTAAGGCCCTATTGCTGAAGACAGAATATACTTTGGACACAGGATTTAGAGCAATGGAGCCGGAACTGACCTGTCGGCCACTTCCCCTGAAGGCTAGCTCTCATGGGCAAGCTGCTAAGGGAGAACATCAATCAATGGTTGAATACCAGCTCCATTCACCCAATAACCATATCAATGACTGGCACAGCATAGAACACCACTGCAGTATGGCACATTTATCTTGGGGGCAATCAATGGCTACCTAATTGGACTTAAAGCCCACTCAATAGAAGGAAACTCATGTGTGGTACTGTAATCAAACACACATGGCTTTAAAGGTCATAGATCTTAGAGGAATCCCAAGGCTGTTGCATCCTTAGACTTCTTACTAAATGTAATTTCTTACCAAATGTAACTTTTTACTAAATGTAAAATATGCATCCTTATATTTATTGTCAAGTATCACCACTCATTCAAGAAGCTCCTTTTGCACCAGATGAAGATTATCACAGAATACCATAACTATCCATATACAGACTGTGTTAGTCACTTTTCTGTTCCTGTGATAGAAATACTGACCAAAGGAACTTTTAAATGGAAGTGTTATTTAGCTTATAGTTCCAAAGGGGCAAGAGCCCATCATGATAAGGTATGGTGGCAGAGGTGGCTACAGTAGATGTAGAAGCTAAGCACTCACATCTTCAAGCAGGCCCAGGAGGCAGAGAGCGTGACTGGAGATCCAGCAAGGCTTAACGATTCTCTAAGTCCGCCCCCAGTGATGGGCTTTCTCAAGCATGGTCACACCTTCTAAGACCTCCTGAAACAATGCCACCAACTGGAGACAAATATTAGAGTCTATGGGGGACATTCTCATCCAAACTACCACACAGACATTGTCTGTGAATTGCGCAAGCCTAACTGGCACATCTACAACACAACCTGTACACCTAAGGCTCACACAACATAGAACAAGGAGTAAAGAGGACACTAATCAACGTCTCAACTCTTGTTAATGAAGCTACTTCATGCAACAGAGAGTCAGGAACACACAAGGTCACAAATGGCCAAAGAGTGAATATTAGGAGTCTGCAGAGTGTGGGTGCCTGGACAGGACTCCTATTCTAAGCTCCACTCACCCCGAGCTCAGGGACCATTATGGAAGAGGAGCAGAAAGATTGTAAGAGCCAGGGAGGAGGTGCACAGGGAAATAGAATCCTACAAGCTCCTGGGACCCTGTTCATATGAACCTACAGCAATGGTTTCAGCGTGCTCAAGACCCATGCAAACCCAAGCAGAGAAAAACTCAGCATGGCACTGGGGAAATGGGCAGCAGACCCCATCTTAGTTAGAGAAATATTGGAGGCTGATTATCCTTGGATGAAGAAGAGCTAATCTTAAAATGTGGGTCTCTGGATAGGGTGACTAGATCTCAGTAGATGAATTTGCTCTGAGGATTGTCTGGGAACACTAACTTGATCCAGTAGGCCTACACACAACGACAAACTGTATGAATTCCCTGGGGAGGGCTTTAGAAGATTGCCAATGAGGAAGGAGTTATAACAGCGATCAAGATTGGTTGAGATGTTCTGTATGAAATACACAAAAATTCAATTAAAAATTCAATAAAAATTTTTTTAAATCAATAAAAAAATTTTAAAAACCTTTTTGTTGTTTTGGTTTGGTTTTTGGTTTGGGATCCTTATGGCTCTGCCTCCCAACTGGTGGAATTAAAGGTGTGTATCACCACACCTGGCTCTGATTAAAACATTTTTAATGCATATGTTAAATGAAAATGAACCTAACGAATAATATTTGCAAGATGATCCAACCACTCATGTTTAAAAATATTCGACAGTAGTTAAAGTTTTCAAAATACCTCTCTTTGTCGCACCAGTTGATGTGCTGACTTTGCTGGCCTCATTAATTTGATGTTTCTGCAATTCCAAACTAACCAAAAAATTAGTACTTGAGAAGAAATTAAGGCTGAAAGACTATGAGCCTCACCCAGAGTTTCCAGGCATATTTAAGATTCTACTTGTATGCCATTTTTCCAGAAATTCCCGAATTGAGGTAATATTCCACCATCTATGCTCACATAGCCCCTTGAAGGGTCTGTAGTGTTTCTGTGTCCTCTGCTGTTGTCTTCTCAACTCAGGGTCTTCTACTCACACCTGTTGCAGCCTTGTCTGGAGTAGTGCAGGCACACCAATTTAACACATCCAGCGTCAACTTGCAGATCTTTTAGCTAATAGTTCCTATCATTTGGATATCAGGTGATTTTGTTAATTTATTGGCCTTTAGTAACGTCATATTGAATGCAAGAATTTTAAGTCCCACCATGTAAACACAGATGAGATGTGAAAAGATCCGTGATATTAAAATACTATTTTCTGTTTTGTAGTCTAGGGTGTGTTAGAGGGACCTGTTTATGCTTTGTACGTGGTCTGTCATTGATTTATACTCCCAACCATAATGATTATTCCTTGAATTCTAACCTTGGCCATTCATTGCCAGTGTGGTCTAGCAGCTGACATTCTTTTGTGCTCATGGGATTATTTTTATTTTCTTAATATAATAAATTTGTGTCTAAGAGAGCTGAATTAACATGTCAAAAACACTTTTACTTTACAATCATAAAATTTGAGTAAATTAGTTATATAAAGTGAATGTATCACCTTTCTACTGATTTTAATAAAACATTTTTAGGACAACTTTGGGCTGAAAAAAGAAAATGAAAATACTAACTTTCCTAAAACCTGTGAAGGTTAAGCTCAATAGTCAACTTGGTGAGATCTAGAATCACCTGTGAGATGGTCTCTGTGCTTGCCAGTGGGAGATTATCTTGATTCGGTTATTGAAACTGGAAGGTTCACCCCCTGGGCTGGCACCATTCCCCTGGCTGAGATCCTGGACTGTAAAAAGGGAGAAAGGGAGCTTTGCACAAGCATTCATCACTCTCTGCTTCCTGACTGTGGAGGTGATGTGAGCTCCCCATCGTGGCCGGTTATATAATTGAACACCAGCTGAAATAAACCCTTCATCCCCTAGGTTGCTTTTGTCAGGATATTTTATCAAGCAACACGGAAATAAACTGAGACAGAAGTACAGAAATGTTACTGAGACTCTCAGTGTATATGAAACTTTTGACACATTCATAAGTGAACAGATGGCACACACTATAAGTGAACAGCTTACCAACTTCTTACAAGCCAAACCCTCCTGTAAAACTGATATCCACATAAAGAAACAGAACGAACAGAATTCCAAAAGCATCCGTGGGCTCCCTTCCAACCGCTTCACGCCCATTCCCATCCCCTTAACACACAGTTCATCTCTGCTTGGTGGAATCCTGGATACTTGTTTCTGCATGATATTTCTAACCTCGTCCTGGATCAGCAGTGAAGTTCTTCCACTCTACAGAGGAATAAATAGGAAAAAAAAAATCGATACAGCATGACCAGTTGCTTGAAAACATGGCAAATATGCACTCTGGCCTCTATTGTCAGTGAACCCTAACCAATAGAATCTACAGCTTACAACTTCGAATTTCTTTAAGTCTTATGAACTAGTACAGAAAAATGTAAAAAACAGTACATGTCATTGGTACCATGTGCTGTTTCGATGCATGCATACACTGTGTAATGGTTTAAATCTGGGAAGGCGTGGCTATCTCAAACATCTATCAGTTCTTTATGGTAAAAATATCCAAAACCGGTTAGTCTAGATTTTAAAATATGCAATATCTGATTGTTATCTCTAGACTCACAATTGTACAGTAGCACACTAGTACGTCTTGTTCCCATCTACCTGTAACTCAAGACCCCTGTATGAACTGTTCCTCTCACTGGCCCACTCCCACCCCCACTCTCCATTACTTCTGGCAATTGCCACTGTGTGTCTAAATGTCTGGATTTAATGGATTCTGTATGCTCTTTGAAGGTTATTCATTATTCTCATAAATAACTGAAGAGATCTTAAACACATGTATTTATGGTGTTAATATTAAAAGAAGCTACATTGGGACAGAATTTAGGGTCAGATAAAAGCTATAATATCAAAGTATATTGGCACATGCCTTTCATCCCAGAACTCAGAAAGAGGAAGACAGAAGGACCTCTGTGAAACTGAGACTAGCCTAGTCTACACAGAGAGTTTTAGGCCTGGTTGGCTATAGGGAGACTCTGCACCCAAAATATCACCCCCTTCCCAGAATTAGTAATTTTATTTAGAAGAAAAAAGTGCCTTGTCAAAAGCAACATTATAAGTTTATTTTCACAACTAATCAGATAATCGTTTGCATAGTTTTCTTGGTGGTATTGGTATAATTTACTTTTTTAATGTCCAAAAGAAGTTAATCTATTTTCTGAAGAGAAACATGGCAATGTATGTGACGGAGGTCAGAGTTTCTCTTAAGGGGAATTGCACTGCAAAAGACGTCATGGTGACCTATTCACATGAAAAATGTTTCAGACATAATATCAATAGCCTATTTGTTACCTAAACTTCAGTTGCTTTATCTTAAGTCTAATAAGCAAAAATATGTACTTCTTTTACATTTTTTCATTTTACAAGTGATAAAATAAAATCATGTTAATAATACAAATTTATGGGATAGATCTAAAGAAAATATTTCCAAAATCAACTCACAAGGAGATTATAACTAGTTCTCTCTTTTTTCTTTTTTCTTCATGTATATGTGCGAATTTGTCAACAAAGTAGGATAATAACCTTATGTATAGATTTATAATATAATTTTTATATTTATTTATGAATTTTAAACAAACTTCAATTTTTAACCTTTATAAGAAGTATATTATTTTTAAGATAATATTTCAATAAATATATGAATGACACTTGATAAGGATTGAAAAGTCTACTGCCAGGTAAATTGGTTAAACTATTCTACCAGTTTACCTTCTTACCATTTCTCTGAAACAATCACTTTCCCACACTTACTGTGGTTGGGATGGCACCTAACCCAACCCACCTTATAGGAAAGATTTCGAAACTTGATATCTTAGGGTTACTGTTCAGATTGAAGATTTTCGTAGAAAATATTTGTTTATATATATGTGTGTGTGTGTGTGTGTGTGTGTGTAAATTATTGTGTCATTAATCTACTTAGATTGGCATATTTCTTTTTTTTATAATGTCTAAGGGATCAACATAATAACAATTTAATTGTGAGATCATCAAAACACAAGAAACTGATAGCCTAAATCTTGTTTTCAGATTGAGTTTTCAAAAAAAACTTTATGTAAATATATTCTCTTTTTGGCTTTTTACCATGATGCTTTCGATAAGAACTTGTTATTGTTACAATTTTATAGATTTCTTTTCCCAGGTCCACCTCCTCCTTCCTTTTCATTAAATTGCTTTGTTTAATTTTAAAGCATCTGGATGTTATGTCACCTTAGCAGCTTTTCTCTGTGGGACTAAAGAGCAAGCTGATCAGTGAGGTGAGGCACTCGTATTAGAAGCTGCTTCCATGAGAAAGAAGTCAGAATAACCTAGAAAGAAGAAAAACCATAAGGAATCATGAAAGAAATGATAGGACAGATGAAAACCATAGGGAACAGAGAGACTGCACAGTAAAAAGCAGAAAGTAGCCTGTGATGTCAGAGATGGTGAAAGTCATAGCTCTCAGGGACAAGAAAAATTAGAAGCTCCATCCACAAGTGGTTTGTTTTCTGCTTTCTGAGTGGTGCTGGTGACTGACTGAGTGCAGAAAAGATGTCTGCTGACTAAGGGTACCCCCAAACAATCTGGATGAGATAGCCATTCCAGTAAATGCATATATCTCAACACAGAAATGAAGAAACATGAAAGGCAAAATGATTCTTCCAAAGGATCGTAACTCCCGAAAGAACAAATTCAAAGATCCCAAAGGGATGGAAAGGTCAGGCAAATCATTCAAATTCTTAGTTTTAAAAAAAGATCAGTTACCTCAAAGTGTTCAAGCAAGCAATTCAATGAGGTCAGAAAGTCAGTTGAAGATGTGAATAATCCATGCAGCTACAGTTAATATTTTAGAAAAGTGTCAAAACATGTCTTAGAGACAAAAATAGCATCTTCAACAAAGCATGCCAGAGAAACTAGATATCCAAACATAGGAGAATGAGGCAAAATCCATAGTCCTCACTCTGTACAAAACACAATTCAGAATAGATCATACCTTCATTCAAGGCCGAATAATTGAAACTGCTAGAAGAAACGTCGGAAAAAGACTTCAAGAAATAAGAAAGGACTTTCTGAAAAGGGCTTCAGTAGCTCAAGAAATAACGCTAAGAATTGACAAGGAGGATTACACAAAATCAGAAAGTTTATGCATAGCAAAGGGAAGAATCAGCAAGGAGAACAGACAGCCCAGGGAGTGGGAGGAAATTTGCCAAAGACACAATGGGCAGATTAATATCTGTAACATAAAGAATTCAGAAAATTAACACACAATAATCATCTAATGACCAAATGGGCAAATGCCTTAGACAAACAGTTCTCAAAAGCAGAATTACTAATAGCCTATAAATGTATGAAAAACAAAGAAAGGTCAAGATCCTTAGCTACCAAGGAGATACAAATTGAAGCTGGTGAGAATCCATCTCACACTGGTCAGAACAGCTGTCATGAAGAAAACAAACAGAAATTCTGTCCAGAATAAGGGAGAAAAAGCTGCTCTTGTAGACATACACTCCTGCAGCCTTTCTGAAGAGAAGTATAGCGTTCCCTCAAAACACAAACAATAACTCCCATATGACCCATACGAATGTACTCAAAGCTAGATAAGCAAGTTACAGAAATATGTACGCATTCATGCATATCGTAGCATTATTCATGGTGACCAGGTTGTAGAATCAGTCTATGTGTCCGCCAATAGCTGAATGCACAAAGATGCGGTGTGTGTACAAATAGAGTTTTATTCATATATATAAAGAAAAGAAAAACCATATCAACTGCAGGAAAATAGGTGGATAGGACTAGAAATCACTATGTTAAGTGAAATTAACCAGACCCAGAAATACAATCAGCATGTTTTCCCTCATATGTGAAATATATATGATGAAATTAAAAGTGGAACTCTTTGAGGTGGAGAGATGGTTGAGCAGTTAAGAGCACAGGCTGCTCTTGCAAAGAACCCGATTTTGAATCCTAGCACCCACATGATGGCTAACAACCATCAATAATTCCAGTTCCAGGGGATCTGATCCTCTCCTCTGTTCTCCTTAGGCATTGCATGACACAGGTGCACTTACATACATGCAGGCATAACACACACACACACATACACACACATATAAATAATAATTAAATAAATAATTAAAAAGTGGGACTCTTTGAAGAAAGGAAGCAGACCAGCTCCAGTGGGGGAAACAAGACAGCATATTTGGGTGGGAAGTGAATGTGACAATGTATCTGATATTTACATATGAAGGCACAATAGTGAAACTCATTTTGTACAATGAAGGTTGCATAAATCTTCACACATATCATCCTTTCTGCATGAGTCTTTAATCCACATATTAAACAACTTTATTTCAAAATTATTGTCTAGTTGTAAGGACAGTGAATGTCTCTCTACCAGGTCAGAGTAATTAGAAAACAATGAATTTTTAATGGATGTTTAAAGTAGTCATCTTACCCTGAAAGAAATAAATAAGGAAAACTGAAAATGAGAATGAGAAATGAGCCTGGAAAGAATCCTTGGGCACAGCAATGCTTGAGAAGGCCCGTTTACTGAATGGGAATCTTTGACAAGTGAAGGACAGTCATAGTTCAAAGTGAAATAGGTGAGGCTGAAAGGTCAAAGGCAGAAGAATGCTGTCAATGATCTTGACGGCTCACATCAGGCATCCAAATAGCTGCTGAGAACTGTAGGCTGCATCACCACAGATAAAGAAACCCTTTCTGCTAAAAGAACCACATAGAATGGTATGCAAATGTTCTATTAGCATATTGAAAATTCAAGATGCAGCTCATTCGTATGAAAATTAACAGAACTTATAAGAGGACAGGTTGGAACGTGTCATTCTACTAAAACAGACTTGAAAGAAACAAAAGATGATGCCAGATGTTGTGACCCAAATGGCAGAGGCCTGTCAGAGAAAGAGAAGTTGCAAATAGAATGTTAAAGTGGAATGGAAGGTAAATTCCACAACTGGAGATTAGTTTTATGAAAAATAAAGGAGATAATTGAGAAAAAAATGAGCAATGTAATGAAACTGAAGAGAAACCACAGCTTGAAATATTTCTTGGGATGTTAGATGGGTAGCCTATGGGTGGACAAAACAACTTTCAGCAAGTTTTTTACTCAGGAAAATGAAATCAGCTCTTCAGATGTCAAGTTAATCTTCAGCCCACCTCAGGCTTATCTGCATTTGTCCAGGCATTAGAATGTATCCTGCAGAAGAGTCAAACGAAGGTACATGGACATTCCATCAGATTTCCTCAAAGGTAATGATTTTCTTTTAGTCAGGGTAACAAATTTAGGAAAAACCACTCAAAGTGCTATGCTGTGTGCCCTTATGTACAAACTTACATTCACTAAGTCAGTCAGCAATGAAGCCGCTACAAGAATAAAGGTCTGGCTCCAACTGAAGTTAACAATCAGGGTTGGAGAGGTAGCTCAGCAGTTAGGAGTAAATACGGCTCTCTCAGGAGACCTGAGTTCAATTGTTAATCCTTATATCTCCAGGTTCACAACTGTCTGTAACTCTGGCTCCAAGGAATCCAGTACTGTCTTTTGACCTCTTTGGACTCCTGCAGTCTCATACACAAACACACACAAAGACAGATATATACATCATTTAAAAATAAATTAAAAATTTAAAATAAATAAAATGTATTGCCTATCGTGTAGTAGAGTTCTTGTCTTTACTTTTGTCTGTTTCTAGTCTTCTTCTCTTGTTCTGTCTATTATGAATTTGCTGCTGCTCTGTTGTTTCTTAACTTTGAATGCATCTAAACTCCTGAAAGTGCATGTCCTATTGCTTCATTTACCTATTATCTTACTACATCACTCATGGAAAGAGAGCACTGGGTTAGCTTGCTTCTTAGTTTTTCCTGCCAACCTTTCACTCTATTGGCAGAAATTTAACTCTACATAATATAAACCACTGAATATATTATTTTATCTTTAAATGATTTATTTTACTTTTTATTGAATCATAATATATTTTTGCAGAATATCTTAATCAATGGTAATCATCTTGATAGCCCCAGCACCACTCCACAGAATCCATACATTCTTTCATCTGTGTTAAAGTCTTTATGTCAAGTTAGTGTCCCCAAATGTTCCTCAGTGCAGGTTCATCCACTGAGGTCTAGTCAGCCTACTTTGAGTCCCCCACCTTAGGAAAATTAGCTCATCCTCACTCAAGAGTAATCAGTTGCTAATATTTCTTCAGCAAAGGTTTGGGTCTCCTGCCCATTCCTCCAGTTCCATGCTGAGTTTTTGTTTGCTTGAATTTGCTTGAGGTTGCTTTAGGTGCATATGAGCAGGGTCCCCTGGAGCTTGTAGGAGTCTATTTCCATATGGTCCATCACACACCTCCTCCCTGGATCTTTCAATCCTTCCATTCCCTCTTCTGAAATGGTCCCTGAGGATTAGGTGGGTGAAACTTCATAGAGGAGTCCTGTCCAGGAACCCACACTGCAGACTCCTAATCTCCATTCTTCGGCCATTTGTGACCTTTTGTGTTACTGACCCTCTGTTGCATGAGGGAGGCTCCTTAATGAGAGTTGAGAGATTCATTGTTTTGAAATATGTTTCATATTTACACTCACAATTACCACAGTTCTACAGTACTTCATTCCCTTATATACATTCAGAATTCTATCTGGTATTATTTTTCTTCTGTCTGAGAAACTTCTTTAATAAATCTTGCAAGATGGCTTAAAACAGTGTTGTTTTTTTTTTTAATGCTCTAGAAGTTCTTTATTTGACTTTCAATTTTGAATAAAGTTTTTTTCTGTTAAAGTGTAGCCTGAGAAATTGTTTTTGGTCATCTCTGAGTACTTGAAAACACTCCTCTTCTGTACTCTAACTTACATTCTTTCCAACAGAAAGAATCCTGTTATTAGAATCTCCTTTCTTCTGAACTGAGCTTTCTCTGCTTCTCACTAGTTTTGGAGAATACTTTTCTCCACATTTCGTTTTTGAGCATTTGATTACCACCTAACATGTGGTCTACTGTAATTTACTTCATAACTTTGGTTTTATGGCTGAGGTCCTAGGGTTCTTGGAAGTCTTTAAACCCAAATATTTATAATTTTCATCAGTTTGTGGAAGTTTTCAGTCATTATTTCTTCAAATACGTTTTCTTGCCTCCCCACCTCTTTTTGGAGATTCTACTTGTACATGTATAAGACTGCTTTGAATTGCACAATCCCTAACTGATATTCTGTTTCCAGTCGTTTCGTATGTTTCTCTTGATAGCTTCTATTTCTGGCTCACCAAGCTTTCCTTCCACACTTTCTGATATCTGTCAATCTTTCGGTTGTGCTTTTCGTCATCGATGCCCCCTTTTGTCTCTCAGAAATTAAAGATTTGCCTTTCTTTTCACATCCTCCAATTATCTGCTTCTGTGTTCAGGTTTTCTTCAACCTTTTTGAGCATATAGAGTGCATAGTTAACATCCATGTTGTGACATATTACTTTTTAACATATGCCTATTTATGAGTTTGTTTCTAATAATATTCCTCAAGATTATTCATATTTTCCTGATTTTGTCATATCTGCTACTCAGAGTTGAACATCAATCCAATAAAAATATAAGATGTCAGATAAAGTTGAATTTCCATTAGCCACTGTGAACTGAAAAGTTTCTGTTCTCCCAAAATTCCTATGCTGAAATCTTCTCCCTTCATGGGTTGGTATCATTGAGACCTTTGAGAAGTGAGTGGGACCTATGTAAATGGAATCATCGAGTTCATAGAAGAAACTCCAGAGAGATTGCCAGCCCTCTTTCTGCCTTGTGAGTATATAAATAGAAGGTGGCAACCTTCAGAAAATTCTGACCAGACCAGACCCAATGTGCTGGTATCTTGATCCCAGATTTCCAAGCAAAACTGAGAGACGTTCAGTCTTTTGTTTTAATCTAACTCTTTGTTGTAGCAACTTGAACTAAGTGAAACAATACAGGTTTTTAGTGTCAGCATGGCCCAGCAGTACGGAGGACACACTTGTGTTAAAAAGGACATATGCTGCTTTTAAAAATTTAAGGTAACCACTTCTGACACAGGACTTGGAACAACAGAGCTGAAGCTGACCTGGAAGCTACCTCTTTGAAGGCTAACACTCATAGGTATGGAGAACATTATGCAATCTGCTAGGGAAGAACATCAATTGATAGTCCAACCCCAGCTCTAAGGCCTAATAACCACAGCAATGACCAGCACTTAGACAGTAGTGGCACTTTTATCTTGGGGATAATCAACAGATACCTAGTTGAATCTAAAGCCCACTCCGTGGGAGGGAACTCATATGTGGTACTGTAAACATGGTCAAAGAAACATGACTGAAGAGGTCATAGATCTTAGATAAGATCTATGTCTTAGGCTGTCACATCCCTAGACAAATGTAAATACTTACTATGTGCTAAATTTGAAATCTTATATTTACAGGCAAGTATACAAGTCACCACTCATCAAAGAAGCTTCTGTGGTACAGATGAAGACTGTTACAGAGTTCTACAACTGGTCACACCCAGAGAGTGACTGTGAAATGCCCAACCCTAAGTAACACATCTGCAATCAATCCTCTACACCTAAGAGTCATGGAACATTGTGGAACATGGGGCAGAGAGAATGCTAATGCATCCCTTAACTCTTATCAACAAAGCTCCCTCATGTAACAGAAGGCAATGGACCCAGGGCTCAGGAACCAATGCAGAAGAGGGGGCAGAAAGATTGTAAGAATCAGGGGAGGAGGTACATGACCATGTGGAAAAAGACTCTTACAGGCTCCTGGGACCTTGCTCCTATGAACTTACACTAACCGTGACTGCATGCACATGACCCATGTAAACTTAAACAGACAAAACCTAGCATAGAACTGTGGGGAAATAGGAAGCAGGCCACAGAGTTGAAGAACTATTGGGCAGCTGATCTTCCTTGAGGGAGTGACTCTAGATAGCCTGAGTAGACCCCAGAGTATGAACTTCTACTGAGGGTACACTAATTTGACTTGATAGGTCTTAACTTAATAACAGAATGCACGAAATTCAGAGAGGACTGAGAGAGTTCTGTTGGGGATGGGGATATAAACAGGATTAAGATGGTGTATATGAAATACACAAAAATTCAATAAAAATATATTTAGAAAACATTAATTCTAGAAATGGGAGATGTTTCTATGGGTAAAAGTGCTTGCTGAGCAAGTACTGAGAACCCATGTTTGAGTTAAAAAAATCTGTGTAAAAGCTGCATGCACAAGACCTGTACATGATGAAGCTAGATAAAATCTCAACATGGAGTGGGAAGATGGCCCAGAAATCCCACCCGCCTTTGGGGAGCTACTAGTAACTGATGGCTGCTGAGACAGAGAGACGTGAGTTTTCTTCCTGAATATGGCCCCTGAGAGGCTACACCACTCCAGTGGATGAGCCTACACCTGTGCATGTGCTACAGCACTAAGTTGACTCTGTGGATCTAAAAAAAAGAGGGCACATGGAATTGAGAGCAAATAGTGACGGGAAGTTTACTTGAGATGAGAGAATGGGACATGTACTTTATTGAAATACATTATATTCATGATGAAATTCTGAAGCCATGCAAAATAGATGATAAAAATTAGCATAAGTAGCTAGGAACAGTGGCTCACTCCTACAGTCCCCAGCACTTAAGAGGCAGATGCAGAGAGATCACTACGAACTCAAAGCCAGTTTGGTGTACATAGTCAGTTCAAGGCTTTTCAGAGAAACATAGGGAAACCCTGACTCAAAGAAACAAAAGAGAGATGGGGGAGAAGGCAGAGAAACAAGAAGAAAAGGAGGAAGAGAAGAAGAAAGAGCAGAAAGAGGGGGAGGAGAGGAGAAGACCGGAAAGGGAAAAGGAGAAATTTAATGTAATAGTTTTTACTTACCTGGTAATCATTATGATGAAAATAATTGATGCCAGACTCTGGCATTTTGACAGATTATACACTGTTCTGATTACTTTAAATATTTTGAACTGTGTTCTGAAATACAATTAATTCAGAATCAGTTTGATCCTATTTGGAAGTTGTTTTCAAGGTTTGTTAAGGTAGATCTGACACAGCAATCCAAGGCGAGCTTGGTCCCACTTCTGAAAACGGATCCTTCAGAAGCTCCTCCCCTGGGAGTCTGGAGGCATTCCCAGTCTGGCTATGGGCACATGGACTTTCTCCAGTGTATCATCAGGAACCTCCTCCCTCCTTTCCAGTGGCTATCTCATCAACTCTATGGGCTTCAGCAGCTTCTGCATCCACAAGCCCAGCCCTCTCAGGCAAAGGTAAGAAGGGAGGGAGGGTGTCTTTGTAAGTTCCATAGCTTACCATCCATGTGACATCTTCTTCTTCAGAGGTCTATTCTTATATTCTTTGGCCATGAACTCCATGAGCTAACACTGCATCCTTATTCACTGAGAATCTTGGCTTATAAATGGAGTCCTACTTTTCAGATTACAGCCTGGCCACTCTTTGCAGGTGGGAAATGGAGGCGTCAGTAGGGGATGTCCTTATTTGTTTCTCTGTCTTGTGATTTCTTGTTGTTCAACACTCTGAAATTGCTGTTCATTTCTTAGTTTACTTTTTATATCTATTTAAGACAGAGAGAAACTTTTTTAACTGCTATTCAGACATGATAAGAAAAAGAAGTATATTTGTGGGATTTTAATCAGAAATATACCAGTAGGGAGTTTAAGTGTGATAGTCTGAGGATTTCTCATTTAAGAATGCATTAAGTCAATTTGCTTAAGCCTTTCATTATTTTCCAGTTAAGTTAAAGATTTACCTTCATATAAGGTGATTGAAAAGTGGTGAGAACCAATTTCCTAAGAAAATTCGAAAAGCTGTTTTGACTTTGTTTTGATGAGAGAATTTAAGGCACAAATTAGATAAGACCTACCTGCAGCTTTTCTTAAGACACTTTTTGTAAAATGGCCCAAATCTGTATTATATGGATACAGTACATAAAATAGAGATGCATAAATGAAAAATGCCACACAGTACAACATTTTATAAGAGAAAAAAGCATTTATTAAGAAAATATGTAGATAAAACGGACTCAGTAATAAAAGAAGGAATTTTCGTTAGAACGTCTGTTTCCAGTAATTACTCATAATTTACACAGTTAAATGTATTACTTAAAATTGTGCTATGGTTAGTCACTCTTCATGTCACTGTGACCAAATACCCAGCAGAAAAAAATTAAGGGAGGAAGGACTTGGTTGGGCTCACAGTTTGAGGAATATGATCCATCATGGGCCCAGAGGCATGGTGACAAGTAGCTCTGGGGCCACGAAACATAAAGCTGGTGTTATGTTTCCCTAATCAAAATGTAGGGAACTGAGGCTGGCGTAGGGCTTGGTTATAATAATCTTCAACACCTGCCTGCCCCCAGCAACCTGTCTCACCCTAGGCAGCACCATGTAAACTTTCAACAATCTCCCCAAGGGATGGCAGCCAGCAATCAAATATTCAAACATATAAGGCTATGAGGGACATTTCATATTCAAGTCATGACTCTGCAATTATGGACATTTGCCATTGTGGAAGCTACCTTAAGTTACAGGAAGCTCTTTTCCTTTCCTGTGAACACTCATCTGTGGAACCCCATAGATTTATTGCACAACAATTGCTAATATCTCTGATTCTACCAAAATATCAAACCATGAAAACCCTCTTCAGATGTCAGGCACAAACCATGACTTTCATTTGTCTGGGATACCAACTGATATTTGTGATGGCCTGTGTTCATGTCTGACCAAAGGACAATGCTTGCAAGCGATATTTTTCTGGGCTTAGAACCAAATTCCCATGGCTCAGAACTCAGAAAAATTGGGATCCTTTGTTGAAAAAGTAGAAAATTTGTTTCTATTCCTTCTATGTGCCACAGGTCTCTTGACATATTCTTGTCAGTTGTATTTGCTGTTCAGTGTTATGCCTACTTGGGCATAGATGCATGGCACCATCTAGGTACAGACTGCTACAGGATCCTGGGTTGGCACAGGTAACCTGAAATTTACCTGTTCTGAGTTCAAGGCCATGCCAGAAGTGGAGGGCAGTAGCAACTGGTAGGGAGCAAGTGGACAAATCCTGCCCTGAAGAGAAAGAAGGGCAGCAATGGATGTGCCAGGGGAGGTAAGGCTGCCAGCATAAAGGCTTCAGCACCCTGCTAACCGCTTCCTTGTACCATGGTACCTGAAGGAGCTTTCATGAATGAAACACAAGCCAAATATAAATGTATTAAGAATCTGTAAGTGAGGCAAGGTCTTAAGCTGTAAGAGAAGGCCTTGCCTAGGTGCATGGGACTTTATGTGAGACATCTGATTGTGGGCCCTGTGAAGTGGCCTCTGAGCTCACGGTTAAAGACATCTTCAGTGGCACTGGTCTAGCCCTCAACAGTGATTCCCAGTTCTGATTGTCAGAACACTCTAAGAACTATGAGGAGCAGCTCCAGCTGCTGGAAGAGAAGCGTCTTGCATTCATTTGGGCACATCCTCTACCTCTGGGTTTTGTCTACCAGTAGAGGACGTCAGATGTCTGTGTCCTGCATTCCCGGGCACACCTCCCAGTCTTGGCTGCTCCTCTGCCCCTGAACAAGTGCAGCTACTGCTTCAGTCCTGTTTTCACCTTCAGAGTAGCTGTGCTTAATATTTCTAGGCCTTCAGGAATGCATCCCTCACTACTGAAGTATGTGATAGGTAACATGAAGAAAATACCTATTCCACAAAGTTTACTCCAGTGGAGACTAACTATCCCATATTTAAGATAACATCAAAATTACTAGGTAGATAGCTCCTTTAACTTCTTCATCATGAACACTGTAGCTCAGCTGCTTTCTTTCAGGAAGGAACTATATTCTGTTAAACTTAATCCAATGTGGTTATATTAAGGCAGAGACTTTAGAAAATAATTATGTCATGAGAACAAATTCTTGTAAATAGTGAATTCTATTACTGCCTTCATAAAAGGCAAAGGGATTGGGTTTGTCCTTTCTTCCACATGAGGATCCAACAAGAAGCCACAGATATCACTCTTCTAGTTCATTAATCGACTTTGGACTTCCAAGCTACCAGAACTGGGAGCAATGTTCCTGCTGTTTATAAATTACTCATTCAATGACATTTTCTGTCTGAGGAGTATGTGTATGTTGTGTATGCGCTCATGCATTCCTTTGTGTGAATGTGGGCATGCATGAGACACAGCATGCATATGAGTGTTGGGTCTTCGCACCTGCCTCATTCGTGACAGGTTGTCTGTCCATTTTCTCATGGTGTATGTCATGTTAGCTTGCCTGTGACTTTCCAGAGACTTGCTGTCTCTTCCTCCTATTTCCACAGAGGAGGGCTGAGATTACAGAAGCCTGACCCTGCACATTTGCCTTTTACATAAAGATTTGAATTTAGGTCTTTACATCGGCACTCCAAGTGCTCTCATCCACTGAGTTATCTCTCTAGACCTTGATGGCATATTCTTACAGGAGCTGGAATTATCTAGAAAGATGAGGGAAAAGGCTAAAATGTTCCCTGTTAACCACACCCCAAAGTTTCCAAGTCAGACCATACGACTTAGTTCAGTCCAGGCTGAGCAGGATTCTTTATGTGAGCACATCAATTCTGCATCATCCCTGTGATAAGAACTCAGTGCTAGATCCACCACAGGAGAGCACTTGTAGGAACAGAAGAAGAAGATATTCTGAGAATTCTGAGTCATAAGTACTGACACCATTAAGCACTAAAGAGGTCTACTCAGGGAAATGCTGGAGTGCCAGACAGTCTAAAACACGCAGTCCTGCAGACATAGCCAGGGATGCCAGAAGTTTATCTCTGGTGACAGAGTCTTCATCCCAGTCTTTTAACAGGAATATTCTACCATCACCATCTACTCTCCCTTTTTACATGCAGCATAGAGTGCCTTACTAAGTGTTTTGATAGTGCGCCACTTTAGTTTCTCAAGTCTTAAAGTACAGAACCATTTCAACCTTTTGCTCCATTAGAAACAGATCTGAGCAACATCCAGTATTTCTGCAGCTTCTCCTCAGAGATTTTGTCTTTGATTTGTTGATCTCATTCCTCATTGAGGATCACTGTGTTAGAAGGATGTATTTAATTTGCTACGTGATATTGCCCCCATTTAACATTATCAATATATACGTTTTATCAACAAGAGGGCTACCTTTCATACATTTTCAAATAATCTAATGGTAAAATGCAGCACCCCACTTTTCTCCTAAGCCTAGATATCCTTATTCTAGGGTCTTCTGCTCATGCCTGTCATATACTGTCTAAAGACCAAGGGTCACATATTGTGGATGAATTGTCACATTTAAGGAATAGACTTTTCAAGTAATTAAGTATACCAGGACAAGTTATAAACATTCAGATTTTCTCTAAAAACTTAATCTTCTTCCGACTCTCCTTTCAAAGACATTGCTGGGATGTGTACATCCAAGTGAAAATGTAGCTTCTCTGTCTGCCCAACTTGCCTGCAAAAAGCTTTATGATATTTCATATTTCTCTTTGTGTTTCAGTCACAAACAACTCCTTTTCTTTTTATTAAAAATACTTGTTTATTATTTTAATTTTATGTGTATGTGTGCACTTCCTGCTTATAGGTGCAATGTCTGTGGAGGTTGATAAAGGAACTGGAATTATGAATGGTTATTAGCTATCATGTTGGTGCTGGGAACTGAACCCAGGTTCTCTGCAAAAGCAGCCAGTGTTCTTAACTGCTGAGCCATCTCTCCAATCTCTCAACTACTCTTCTTTAACACTCCATGTTCATCAAGACTTGGAAGAACCTAAAGAATATACATAAAATCTTATTTTATTATTTTAATTTAAAAAACTTTTAAGTTTTACATATATGGCTGTTTTGTCTGCATGTTTTTAAGTGCACCATGTGCTTGTAGTGCCCATGGAGGCCAGAAGAGGATGGAAGGTTCCCTGGAACTGAAGTTACTGATTGTTAGTAGCTGCCGTGTAGGTGCTGGAAACCAAATCTGGGACCTCAGGAGATAGACAAGTGCTCTTTACCTATCTCCAACCCTTAATTTAAATTTTTGATGATGTACATGTGTGTGTCTATATGTGGGTTTGTACATAAGAGTGCAGTGCCCATGGGGGCAAGAGAAGGCGATGGATTACCTGGAGCTGGAGTTGCAGGCAGTTGTAAACAGGGAGACTAAAGTGCTGGGAACTGAACTGAATTCTGCAGGAGCCTTATACACTCTTAACCCCTGAGCCATCTCTGTAGCTTCCACATAAAAATTTTCCATTATATCTGACATAACAGAGTTAGATACAGAAGGAATTCCAACCTAAGCTGAGTTTTGAGGAAGACAAAGTAGCCAACAAAACTTCCTGTTCTTTACACAGTTATTCCTAGATCCAGTTCTAACTGGAAGGAGCTTCTCCAGTTCCACCAGTTCATTACAATGCCCTTCTCCTCCGCCTTTCCCCCCAAATAATCCTGGACAAACACTGGCCCTGTTGGGAAGCACTGGCTCTGACTAGCGTCTGCACATACATTGCTTGGTGTTTTATTACCTTTTATGAAGCTAGGCTACCATTTGCAGCATCTCAAGGAGGCAAGATTGTAACGTAACTGCAGATGAATAGTCCCTGTATGACATTTTAATTCTCATAGCTTTGTAAGAGATCTATGAGACATTTTGCTCCCTATAAAAAAGTGGTGTTAAAGTCAACTCATCATTTCCTACATTTCTCCCACCCTGTGCCTGATGGAGGAAGATGTCAATGTATGAAACACTATGATCTTCAGAGCAAGCAACACTGTTCACTTGGTGTTTGGGAAGGTTCACAGGAGTGGTTCTTGCAAGACACATTTATCCCTTACTGGTTCCTTACTAGAGACACCTCTAGAGGTTATAAAAAGGAAGTGATGATTTTTAAAACTTTCTTTGTTCAGACAAGATACTCCAGATTTGTAGTGAAATCTAATTACAAGATTCCCTTTGCAAATTTATACACAGACACATTTCTCTCAAAGTATGGACATAGTAATATGCAAAGGACAAGAGACTGAGAAAACTAGAGAAAGGGACATTGCGCAGGATACTCTGAGATGTTATTTGTTTTTTTTAAGTGACTATATGCAAGTCTATCTTTCTGGAAAGTTCATCAAGACTTTAACAGAATTTTCTTAAAAATAGTCATAATAATTGCATGTGCTTACCGGCTACCATGAAAAAAACACCACAAACTGGATGAACTAGACCAGAAATGTGTTATTGTCTTATGGATCTGGAATAAGAATTCTGAGATCAAAGTGTTCACAGAATTCCTCCTGAGTCCTCTGCAGGAAAGCTCTCTGCATATTGTGTGTCCCTGTTCTGATATCTAGTGACTTACTGATGATCTATGACACTACTTACATTACTCTGGGACCTGCTGTCCTGATCACATGGGGTTCTCTCGATGTGTATTTCTGTGCCCAAATCTCCCTTTTTATAAGGGCACCAGTCATAATGGATTACAAGGCCCATCCTACCCTAACATGACCTCATTGGGTCTAGTTACAATTTAAATTACTTTGTTTCAAATTAAGAAGCAATCTGAGTGCTCAAGGTGATGACTTCAGCATATGAATTTTGTGGATACATAATTCAACGCATAGCAACAATCTATTAAACCAATCTATTTACAGAGCACAAGCCATTAGAATAGCAGCTCCACTTTCAGTCCGGCTTAGTAGATTTTCTTGACTTTCATTAGAAATCCAGTTTGAGCATTTCCTGGAAGACATTAAAGGCATTTATCCTTTCTTTTTAAGATTTTTAAAAATTTTAAATTATATGTATGGGTGAAGGGAGCCTCACATGCCTATAAAGTAGGACAGAGACCTCGGAGGCACTGGAACTAGTGTTAGAAGAAGTTGCTAGCCACCCAATATGACTGCTGGAAAGCAAACCAGATCTTCTGAAGACTACTGTGTATTCTTATTCACTGAGCCATCTCCCAGCCCCAAGGACAATTATTCTTTATACCAAGGTCAGTTCAAACTCCTCTATCAGGGTAAGAGTTTAAAGAAGCTTTCGGAGTACACCATTATAGGAAGTTCCCCCAGGTAGTCTATTTCTTTCTTTCCTTGAATACTATAAAAAATCTTAACCTAAATACCCATGGAGCACAAAGCTTTGAGTTTGTAATGTTGAGTCCTTAAGACTTGAAATCAGTACTGCTTGCTTACAAGTGGAGGCCTAGTGGTAGACAGGTCAATAGGTCAGAGGCAATTGTGGGACTCCAGATTCTCATATTACTGCTTCCTGGCTCATAACGCACATGTACATGGTTTGGCCCAACACGTATTTCTTCCCATTACCACCTACTACTCTCACCAGAGGCACAAAATTATGGGATCTTGGGCTGCAACCTTCAGAACTATGAGCCCAAAGAAACCTCTCCTTGCTTAATAAGCAGGCTAGGTCCATCATTTCACCACAGTGATAGAAGCTGAATAACATAGTTCAATTCCATGACACTTTGTTCCTCTGGGTTTTGAGTAGGTCTATGGTGGATTCAAGCAAAGCAGTCTCCTTTAACTCTCCCTTGTGAATTCACCATCAACTGGTCCAAGTGTCCATTCACTAGTACCCAGGGTACCAAGACAGAGACTCCACGTCACAGCACTCGTTCCTCTGACTCCAGCTCTATAAACCACTGGTTCCTGCTCTGAACTCTAGGGTCACAGGGATGCCATAGTAGGTCTACTCACTTCATATGATCCTGAAGAGGAATTTTCACAGAGAGTTTGTGGTTAGCTTATATATTTACTCTTTTGTTTTTGAGATAAGTTTTCCCTGTAAGCCCATTTGCCCTGAGTTTGACTAGGCTGGCTTCAGTCTCACAGAGATCTGCCTGCCACAGCCTCCTGAGGGCTGAGATTAAAGGTTTGCACCACCACACCCAACCATCTTACATATTGTTCATGCAGTCTCTAGTACACACTTGAATTTTCACCTGAATTCATTCAACAAATATTGGTAAGTACCCAATATGCATTAGACACTGTACTAGACAGACACAATGGAAAAACTTGTATTACATATGCTATTTGTCAAGTACTCATATGAATTATGTTTTAACAATTACTCGAGGATGCATAATTCATCCATACTGCCTCTTATATAAAGCTAGAGTATTTCACTTGGCTTTATGATCCGATTAATAACCAGTTGACAGATGACCTCTTGCATTTGAGCTCTTGTACTCAAATACTCTGAAGCTCTGTAAGTTAATAAAAAATTTATTGTACATCTGCTTCACCTACTGTGTGAGGCTTATTAATCAGAGTGACTCACTTCTACAGTCTGAAGTTGATTTCTTTAGGTTATTCCAAAGAGAACAGTTTCATCAAGTAAAATAATTTTTCTAGACTAGTTCCAAATCTTTCTTTTATAGTTAGAAGGCTGAGTTTAATAATGACAGCATAGTAAAAATATTAATATAAGACCTAGTATATATACCATTTAGATTAATTGTAATTTTCTCAAGAACTACAAACTAAGCCATGAATTATTTACTTCTATAGAAATTAGACCAGGAAAATTTTATACCAGGAGAATTATGACTTTCAAACATCTTGGAATGTTCGCCTATTCTTGCTAATAAAATTCCACCTGTCAGCACGCCACCACGCGTAACAAGTGAAATAATAAGAAAGTGGACAGTATTTTACTCACAGATCTAGGAATCAATGCATAATATAATTTTCCCAGGCACGTTATGTCATAATTGTGGTGTGATCTCTGAATGGATTAAATGTGCCTTCAGGTGGGATTCAGGGAAGAATTTAGAACCACTTGCATCTAGAGAGGGTTATTTCTGCTATTTCTAGAGCATTTCAGGGTATATCGCAGAAATATGTTCTGCGCTCAGAGCTGCATTTTCCTATGGAGTGATAGAAGCACTGACCGTCTGTCCTGTTTTGCAAAATGTAAACACAGGGAACATGCTGAACAGCTGAGACAGTCCTATTGGAATTGTATAGAGACTCACAGCATGCCAGCGTTAGGCAAGGATGGTCCTTAGAAAGAGAAATGCATGCAGACCCAGCATTAAGGGAATGTGTTGGTACTGCTCTGCAAGAAGCACAGAGAGATGGTCCGCAGAGGAATGCAGGATGGGTAGAGTGAGAGGCAGAGAGAGCTGTCTTCACTCCTCCTGTGTTATCCCCACACCCAAGCTGCCGCACCTCCAGTCTAATGGATCTTCACAGTACAGTTTCAGGTGTTTTATAGTGTATTGCTACAGCTTTATAAGTGCCTGTATAAGGGGGCTGGAGAGATGGCTCAGGGGTTAAGAGACTGGCTATTCTTGCAGAGGACCCGGGATTCGATTCCCAGCACCCACATAGCAGCTAACAACCAACTATAACTCCAATTCCAGGGAAATCCAGGCCTTCTGACCTCTGAGGACATTGCATGGCACAGGTGTACTTACAGCCATGCAGGCAATATGCTCATACACATAAAATAAAAATAGTAAATAAAAAATATTAAAATGCCTGTGTAAACAGAAAGCTCAGTTTAAACGATAGACATGGAGAATTAGCACTGGCTTCCTCTAAGCACCAGAATTTTTGGAGGAATTATAAAGGACAATGCAATAAATTAAAGCAGTGTTAACACATGCTTTCTGGTATATGTGGGACATAAATAACAAAATCATGCTGTGCTCCTGTGTGTGGAGCTGTGAATGAATTAGGAGCCATACATGGCTCACTGTGCTGTTGACTGCTGCCTCCAGCACTCACACAAATGCATTTTCCAGAGCAGCTGGAGGAACAACTGGGACAGGAGGAGATTAGTGAATATTCATGAGTTTTAGCTGCTGCCGAGGTGAATCTTCACAAATCCTGATTATGTTTATTTGACTGAAACATCTGCCAATAGAAAGGAGATGTGTTTATAGAAATGGCAGGGCTCCCGCCTCTGTCATCTGAATAATCATAATACTGACACTGGTTGCATTATCTTCTTCTTGATGGCTTTCTTTTGCTACTTTTATTATTCTCATTAATAATAAACTCTTGAAAAGCAAACTTCCTTGTGCTACCAAATTTAACAATACCCATAGGCATAAAAACACTGTTGTCTTTCCAGATGGAAAATGGTTGCTGGGTGCAAGGGAAGAACTCAGGAAGCAGCAGAGTTCTAACATAAACCGAAGCAGGACTCCTTTCCAGAGTTTATGTGCTGGCCAGTGTTGCACCAGCTCAGATCTGTGGGAAATCTAGATCCTCACATAGGAACAGCCTGTTGGAGTTGTCCTAGTGTTCCCATGTCCAATCACAGTAATAAGGCAACACTGAGCAACTCTGCAGATGTAACTAGTGTGAGGGGTATGCAAATGCATCGAGGTCGTAGTTCCTGGGCCAGAGTGCTCTGTTACCCTATTTATAACTTTGAATAAAAATAGTCTCTACTAAAAACCATAAACCTCCAGGTCCCCTGTGTTTCTGGAAGGCTCATTCTGTGAGGCCCGTGGTCTACTAAGTTGAGGGTGTCGAAGGTGAAGCAGGTATAGGCTGTGATTACATGGAAATAACATTCAGTTGGGAGAGAAGAAAGAGAGAGAGAGAGAGAGAGAGAGAGAGAGAGAGAGAGAGAGAGAGAAACAAGAACATATATCTACTTGTACCAGGCATCCACCAAATGGGAATCACTGGGCCAAGGCACTGGATACAACAGAAATACAATTAATCATACACTGGGCGATGTATTACATTCCTAATGTTGTCTTAACAAAATAAGAGTCTTCAACACAGATATTAATTCTCATACAGTTCTGAAGACTAGACCTTGGAAATTAAGTCTGTGCTCTCTCCAGAGCCTGGCATGGAGGAGCCTCCTTTGCCACAACTCTCTGTGGCCACAAGTGGTCTTGGTTTGGCCAAGCCTCATACCCTCTCTGCCCATGCCTTCATATCAAGTTTTTCCCTGTCAGCTTTTTTTACATTGTCTTCTTATAGGAATAGGGATCACATTGGATTAAGGAACAACTTACTGCAGAGTGACCTTATCTTAAATAATTATATCAGCAACCAGCCAATTTCTAAATAAAGTTAAATTCTGAGATAGTGTCAGTTAGGTTCTTCAAATGGTCTTTTTGTGTAAGGAAGGCACAATTCAAAACCAGCATATATCCTGCACTCAGCAAAGCTGGAGAGATGAGCCATCTAAGCCTTTTGGAAGTGAAGTCTCAGAAGCTGAACATGGAGCTACTGGATTTGGTGTTTGCCCCACTGGTTTTTGGTCTTGTTTCTGTCTTTTCTCACTAAGCCTCTATACCTCCATTTTGGAATAGGAATGTGTATTTGATTCCACTGTTTCCTGGGAGTATGTGATTTGTCTTTTGATTTTTCAGGGGCTTAGACTTAAGAGATTGTCCTGCATCCCAGAACAAACTTTGAACTGTGGACTTTTGAATAGCATTGAGACTGATAAAGGTTGTAAGGACTTTTAAGTTTGGAGTAAATGCATTTTGCATTTTATATGATCATGAGTCTTTGGGAGTCAAGGAGTGGAATGTGGTGGTTTGAATGAGAATGTCTCTCACAGGCACTAAGTATTCGGACATTTTGTCCCCAGTTGGTGGTGCTGTTTCAGGAGGTCTTAGAAGGTGTGGCCATGCTGGAGGAAACATGTCACTGGGGGCGGGATTAGAGAGTTCTTAAGCCTTGTCAAATCTCCACTCTCTGCTTCCTGTGCCTGCTTGAAGATCTGAATGCTTAGCTTCTGCTCCTGCTCCAGCCACCTCTGTCACCATGCCTCCCCGCCATGATGGACTCTTGTCCCTTTGGAATCATAAGCTAAATTAATTCCTTTAATAAGTTCCTTTGGTCAGTGTTTCTATCACAGCAACAAAAAAGTAACTAATACAACATCCATCTCTCTCTTGGGCTGGTACCACTCCCTGTATGCACCTCTCCTTGGCAGATGTCTCACAGCTCTGGCATCATGAACATCTTCTTGGGGTCTTCACTGTCAACCAGACTTCACCTTCACAGCTTCACAAACTGGCCTGTCAAGGATTCTTGGTCTGTCAGGGGCTTCTTTATGCAGGGATGCCCCTGATGCACGCTGCCTGGCCTCGCTGGTTTTCTGAAACTGCTGAGGAAGAACCAATGACCCTTCACTCTTGCATCCTTCATGTCTCTAAAGCCAGCACCAGATGAAGGACACTGCCAAATCTGGCTTCAGGTTTGGGATGGACCACAGTCTACTCCATCCACTTTCAAAGATTATTCTCTTCTATGGTTTTTTTAATAATAATAATAATAATAAATTCTTACAGTATTTCCCTTTCACAAATTGGAGCCTTACCTAGGTATGATCTTTCCCTGGAGGCACTCTCTCCACTGTTTAAGTGCAAAACTCTAGACCTCTCCTTAATCACTTTAATCTCCTTATCAAAGAGATCTCTCCTTCAGCACAAGCTTTAGCTCCAACATTAAGCTTCCTAGTGTTCTTTTTCAACCCAAACTGTACATTCTGAATTTCCTTCTGCCCCGTTTGCTCTTTTTTACTGTAGATCTGCATGATATTCACCATTAATAGCCACACCACCAATTCCATGTTAGTCTGTATGGAAATATCCTTGCTCAGAAAAATTAGTCCATTGCTTTTCAACTTAGCCCCAGGCAAGCTTTTTGGCTGTGGCCAGACTCCAGTCCGACTCCTTGCCAAAATATCCCAGTTGCACCTTAAATTCTTATTTCTTTCTGGAACTACATTGTTCTCAGCACTACTTTCTTCTAGGCACCTGTCGGGAGCCATTTGACTGCTTTGAACTTTGATCAAGCAGGTATCAGTCTTGCTGATCCCAGAAGTGCTGTGGGATTAGGGCGTTTTGCAATGTAACCTGAAGGAGAGATTATTTTAGGCCCAAGGCTGAAGATCCTGTAAACGCAAGGCTGAAAACCCTGTAATCCCAAGGCTGAAGATCTTGTATATCCTTGTAGGAAGGTCTGATTTAATTACCCGAGGAAAGTTTATCTTAAATCCTAGGCTTATCACCTTTTGATAAGTAGATGTAGGTGTTTTGAATAATCCTGTATATGTAAATGATGGTTGTATTTTTCCTATAAATACACTGAGCAAAATAGAGTCGGGGCCTCAGTATTGACTGAGAGCCGAAGTCAGAAGATTGTTCAAGGTTCCTGAATAAACTGCATAGAGAAGAGTCTGGTTGGTGTTGCGTCTTCCTTGCTGGACGAGGTGGTCGTGACAGGCACCTACTAGATTGGCATATTAAACTATGCTTACAGTAGTCACCTGGTTTTTTAGACCAGATTTCAAAAATCTTCCACATTCCTCCTGAACCCCACATGGTCAGGTTCTTCACAGCCAACAGTCTACTGTCTGGTACCAATTTCTGTCTTAGTTTGCTTCTCCATTGCTGTGACAAACCACTCTAATCAATACTCACTTGGGAGGAAAGGGTTTATT
Source organism: Eospalax fontanierii (assembly GCA_035773235.1). Classification (NCBI taxonomy): domain Eukaryota; kingdom Metazoa; phylum Chordata; class Mammalia; order Rodentia; family Spalacidae; genus Eospalax; species Eospalax fontanierii. Next base: position 39,346,157 of record CM069548.1, on the reverse strand, counting down.
CTGCTTGCATCTCCCAGGTCACACAGTTCATCACTAAGGGAGCCCAAAGTAGGAACTTAGGGCAGGAACCTGGAGGCAGGAGCTGGATCACAGACCACAGAGCAACACTGTTTACTGGCTTGTTCTCGTGGTCTATGCTCAGCTTGCTTTCTTATACAATAGACAACAACCTGCCCAGGGATGGCACCACCCATAGTGGGCTGGGCCCTCCCACATCACTCAACAATCAAGAAAACACCCCACAGACTTGACCACAGGCCAGTCCAATGGAGGAAATTCCCCAATTGAGGCTCCTTCAACCTAGATGTGCCAAGTTGACACTAAAGCTATCTAGCACAATTGTAATATTTAGAATTGAGAATAAGAAAAGGTAATTTGAAAAGAACAGGAGCATATTTTTTGTCTTTTTTCATGGTGAATGTGTGGATTCAACTTTCTGTGTATGGAAGTAGCAGGAACCATTTCTATTCCATTCTGTTAAGAGTCTAATAAAGTGTTGTCTTTTTAGGGCAATGATTGTGAGAGTTAGGCTTCCTTTTGATTCCATTCATCATTAGTGCATGGGAATTGGTCATGGTTGGACAGTGAATGCATGTTTTTCATATTGACCAACTTGGAAAAAGTGATTTGTTGTTGTTACTGTTAATGTTTGCTGAAGTTCTGGGCCTTGTGCTTGGATGTTTTTGATAAGAGTTTTCATTGTTGCAAATTCTTAAATAAAGCTGATTTTAGAAAAAAATCCAGTCTGTACGTTTATATATGTGTGTGTGTGTAGAGAGAGAGAGGGATTTGCTAGAGATGTATGTATTCACACACTTAGCTTAGGTGCAGCCCTATAGTTCTCTGAACCAATGGTCATTATCTACTTCTGTATTAACAAAGAAGAGACCCACATCCTCTGTCTCACCAACTCACGGTAAGCAAATCATCCTGTTGGGTCCTTTATGTTGTATCACAGGAGGTGCATGTATCTCTTTGGTCCCTTTATCTGGACTCCTTAACTTTGATTACCTGATTAATATAGTATCTGCCACGAATTTAAGAGTTTCCTATTGTAACTGATACATCATCTGAAAGTCCTACTTTGAGGCTACGTCAGTATCCTGTTTCTCATCAACTTTTGCTCATTAGTTTTAGTATCCATTGACGATTTCTAACTACATTATTCTTCCACATTAACATTTATTTAGTAGGCAATTTCTTATAAAGTAGACATGCTTACTCTCAGATGTCAAAAGACCTATTAAGGTTTCCATCATCTAAATGTTCTATGACTTGTTCCACAGTTTAGCATATGCTTTATGTTGGTGGGCAGTCTATACTTCAGGGGAATCATTTCAAAGAGTTCAGTTATGATTTTTAAGTTCCAGTGAAATTATACTTTGAAAAATTTAGATTCTACATGATTTGCCATTAAAATTATCAGGAATATGCTATAATGTTTTTAATTAGCTTAACATAAATAGTCCTAAAGACCTAAGGGGACAAGGTATTTTATGTCACTGTCAAAATTCATGTTGACTAGAGAATCACTGCATGAGGACTGTGGAACCCATTCTGTGACCATTTACTGCCCAGAAACTTATGTGGTTTGGGCTCAGTTCATCATGACATTACAGTGTGGGCTCTTTTGTTATTTCCCCTTTGTGTTTTTTACTTAAAGCAGCATTTCCAATTTTTGGCTCATAGATTTCCCCTGGGTTTTGTTAAAATTGTGTAACCTAATGCCTGTTTCATATATTCTAAAACTTTGAATTTTTATAGAATTCAGATGTTAGCATTAAAAACAATCATACAGATAAGTGTCTAATCCCAAGTAATTCTGATAGCAGGTGGTTAAGGGATATGTTTGAGAAACACTACTTGCAGATCACTGTTACTCAGTAAAAGTTTCTGTCTTCTATTGCAACCCTGACTTATTTTCACAAAGATAAAGAAATCTGAAAGGTGTTGCATTAGTTATTTGTCTTGCTGCTGTTGCTATGAAACATACCCGACAAAAACAACTTAAAGAAGGATTAATTTTGGCTCACAGTTCAAGAGCACAGTCCATCAAGTAGGACAGTCATGGTCATACGAGCTGGTACAGCTAGTAACATCCTCAGTCACAGAGGTCTGTTGGGAAGAGGAAGGAGACCATCAGGAAGGATCAGGAGAGGTAATGCCTGATATGAGTGAAGTACATTATGTGCACATGTGAAAAGGTCATAGGGAAGCCCATCATTTTTATACAATGGACACATGTTACTAGGAAAATAAGAAAAAGAGAAGAGAGCTGCTCTAAAAAGACATGGATTCCTGCTGGTGATTTTGTACTGAAATGGATTTTCATCCCAGGCATTAAAATCAAAATGAGACACAGGACGTCATTTCTCATGGAAAAGTTTAAGTGGAACAGAAACAGGGTCAGATATTGGGAAAAAGGGAGGACCACTGAGGAGAAGGAGACTCATCCACCAAGAAAATAACAGACCTTTTATGGGATTGCTGGAGTGCTCTAAGGTCTGGTAATTTCCTAGTAGCAATGAGAAGGAGTTTTAAGAAATTTTTGCCTTCTGGTTTTTCTATGTAAGATACAGATCAGTGGTCAGCTTTGTCTTGGAGACATCATGGTACTACCCTGCACTTCTGTGTGTATTCTTGTAATAAGACAAGGGGATGAGACATACACACAGTCCATACATTGACAAGGGAAGAGAGAGACTCTTCTGTTGAGTAACACATTATGGATTAATGCTGTAATAGTCAATTACCTCTGGTCCTCATAGGGCCCCTATTTGTATTTTGGTGCCATTGACAGTTATTTAACTCGAATCTCAAATCCTGAAAATCCAAGGCATTTTCCTTGATTTGGGCTGAAAGGCAATACATTGCCCACTACCTCACACTCAGAAGTGTTGATATATAGTGCTCACACAGCAGTGAATTACTAAATGGAAAGAAGGCACGTAAGATCAGGGAGTAGAGTGAAGAACATGCGAAAGCTGGATGCCAATCATGTGTGCTCGGCTTCTCTGATGACTGTTTTAAGGGCGGGGAAGCTATAACTTTCATTATTTTCACTTTGAAGTTTGATAACTTTAGACTATAAAATACAATGACTATAAGCAGAAATTAGGGAAGAGAAGATAAAAAAGGTCGACCTCCTAAGAGATGGATGTAACACAAGAAAGGAGGTGCTAGAACTGTTTTCTCTAGGGCTTAAATAGATACAGGCTTGGACCTCTGTGGTGAGGGATGTATTGCGGAAGGTCGGGGACATGTACATGGTCAGCCAGTGTTGCCTTGTTTTGCACATGAAGTCTCCCAGATAATAGCTAACCATGGTAACCACTGGGCCAGGTATCATGTCCCCATCTTCCTATGCAAAGATCCCTCCTATGCAGTCATGGGGCATGTAGCATAGAAATGTTTCTGTCCGCATTTGCTATGTGCTTTACTGATGTAGAAGGATATAGAATTCATTTGGTTAAAGGGCAGCTTTTCCATGTCATTCACGTCTGTAGAAGTCCGCAGTTTCTCTGAATAATCAGCTAACCAGCAAAAACATATATTGGGGTGGGAATTTTACTTCCCTACGTAACTGCAACGCTGATGTGAACCCAAGGTGGTGTCTGCTCAGCCATCATCTATGGGTAAGGTTAGTAGATCCAAGGGGAAGGTGCTTCACTCCTCTATGTATGGATGTTAATACACTCTTGAAAGCAAGCTAACTCGTATGCTTTTCGGTTTCTTTGTATAGCTTAAACTTTTCACCTAATTTTCAGTTGAGAAAATTCATGTTTCTGTGATAAATTGCATAGGCTTTTGAAGAGTTGCCTTCTCCTTTCCCACACAGAGTTCTATTAATAGTCCTATTTTAATTGGATAGAACTATCATTTTCATTTTTTCTTTTGAGAAAACCAATCTGTGCTAGTTGTGGAAATAATTATCTAACATGCAGCTTAAAAGCCTATTAGAACAATCTCCCAGGAAAGTCAAAAGCCAGGCAGGATTAGCTTTCCAACAGGGAGAACAGTTGTTTACACTCCAGTGCCGCACAATCCAGCAAATCTGGAAGATTTATTTTTAGCATAAATTCAGCTATTTCATTTTCCTCTACAAGTGAGAACATTAAAATGATTAACATGATTTTAAATCACTCTACACTCTCATGTTAGAAAGTCAGGGACTAATGCATGTAAGGAATGGAACACAGAAACACTTGGAAATTTGTTTTATTACATTTTGGGGTAGTCATTATCTCTATCTTTGGGCACTATTTTCTGTAATATTTTAGTGATTTAGTAGTGAAAAAATGGAGTAGTTCATTTGAGAACAATAAAAACAACAAAGCCTTTGGAAAAATTAATTTGAAGTCTTTATTGTTTTTAAAATCCTTGATTATGCTGTAGTTGTAAATCTAATAACACCAACAGTAAACACTTAACAAAGTCCTAAGATCACTGGATACAGAAGGAAAGATAATAAAATAATTTTTTAAAATATTCTGAATATTCTTCCTTAGGTAACTGACTTTTAGTATGACTATTAATATCTGAGAATATGGATTCCATAGCTATAAAAGGAAGTGATTGAATTTAATGTCATTTTTAAAATTGTCCATCAATAAAAGAAGCACAACTAATATTTAGACATACTTTAAAAACAGTGAGAGTTGAGAGTAAAGAGCTGGTTCGGGTGATAAAGTGCTTGCTGTGCATGAGTTCAGATCCCTAACACCCCTGTAAAACACCAAGTGCATTATTACCCAGCAGTGGGGGATTGAAGGCGAGTGGATTCTAGGACCTCACTGAACAGCCAGTCTAGCCAAAAAGGCAAAATTCAGGTTCTGTGAAAAACCTTGTCTCAAAAAGAATATTGTGGATATCAATAAAGGAAGACACCCATCGCTGACCCCTGTCCTCCACACATGCACTCATCAATAAATGTACGCATGGGTAAGCACATCACCTCCCCAACATTCATGTGTACCTGATGTAGGAGTGATGCACACCTACAACCCCAGAACTTGCACGACTAAGGCAGAAGTACCAGAAATCAGAGACCAATATATGTGACAATAAGTGTGGGCCAATCTGTGAACTACAGAGCAGACCCTGTCAACAAAACAAATGAATCCACGATCTTTTTCTATCATATTAAGAATATATTACCCTGTGAATAAATTAAATGATCTGTAGGCATAATAAATAGACCTTAAGAAAGTCAGCTCACTACTAAGAGTCTCAAGCTCTCTATCATCAAAAGAAAAGAGCTCCCTCCTGGTTACCATTTTGGCCTCAGAGGAACAAAGGGACCCTGATAACATGAAAACTTTTAGGTGTATATGTACTTTACAGGAAGAAGGTCTAGAAATCTTTTGTCAATGAGGAGGAACCACACTAGATGGCCTTCACACTGTAGCTGCTGAGACAGCTTCAGGTCTGTGTCATCTTTGGCTCTACTTGATTAAGGAAGATACTACTTTTTCTACCAAACTGACCATTCAAGAAATTATTTTAAAACCCAGATTTCTCATTGTCTATAAGAAATGTTTCATTATTATTAGGCAATTGAATAATTTGCTTTCATAAGCAGGATGTTCCGTAAATCAATTATCATTAAGTTCCTGAATTTTTTTAATCAAAAAGTTGACCAAATTGATAAGAAATTTCATTTACGTGAAGAGATAATAGCCATAAAAAGAAAAAGGTGGATATAATTGGGTTTTTCTTAAAGGACAGATGGAGAATAACCCAGAGGCAGGTGGATTGTGTATATACTTATTATGTAAGAAGATGCAAACAACTTTGGGTTACTGAGAAAGCCCACTGAAACAAAGCATAATGATGGAATACTTGCAATACTAAAACTGTCAAAATAAAGCTGCTTTAGCAACAATACTGAGTTCTAGGATGAGAAGACAGCTGGAACAGACCCAGAACGAGGAGCATCTGAGGGCTACGGACAGAATGGGAAAATGTGTCAACGTCTCATAGGAAATGCTTCCTGGAGTTATCCCACATGGAGGATGAAAACCTCAGGCATCTAATAAATCCACCTGCTGGTATTTAATTCCTGTAATATAAGGGATTTTGGTTGGATATCCTAGAGCTCATCTGCTGTGGTTTCACTGGCAGTTGCTCTAGTTCTTCAGACTCTTGAGTAACATTAGTCACAGGGTTCACACTAATTTCTTTCAAAGCTCTTGACTGTGGAGCAGTATGCACATTAAAATACACAGGTGTGACAAAGGTATATCCAGTGGTAGGTCACTTTTCTAGTGTGCATGGGACCTGGGTTCCATTCTCAGAGATGAATAAAAGAGATGGAGGAGGAGGAGGAGGAGGAGGAGGAGGAGGAGGAGGAGGAGGAGGAGGAGGAGGAGGAGGAGGAGGAAGAATAGCGTTGCTGAGAACCAGGGGACCACAGTCTCTGTCTTACTTCTCAACTGCACAACGAGCGACTCTTCTGCATTGCGCAGTTCCACTATAAGATATTCAGAATGGAGTATCCTACACTCCTTTCCCCTGAGGAAGAGAAAGAGGAGAAGGAGGGGGAATATGTGATACAGGAGAAAAAGAAGGAAATTACACTCTCCAGCTATACCAAATGATTTAATTATTGATTGAAACAATGATTAAAGTAGAGCTGTGTTGGTGTAAATGGATCGCACCAAATTCAGTTGTCTATTTGTATTCATGTACATGCCATATATTTAACAAGAAAATGAAATTTCAAATCAAGGATTGAAGTAGAAAGTAAGCTTGCAAGATATTTTTTTAAGATAAAGTCTCTCTATAAATCCAGCTGACCTAGAACTTGCTATGTAGATCAGGCTGGCCTCCATCACATAGAGATCAGCTTACCTCGGTCTCCTGAGTACTGGGATTAAAGGCATGTGCCACCATGCCTGGTGTATGCTATTCTTTGTTTTATATATACCTGTTTAAGTTAAGTGAGTAACCAGAGTAACCAGAGTCAGTATGTGGTGTCTAAATTGTATCCTACACTCCCTCCTCCTGACCTGGTGGAACTGTGCTGTACTTCAGTATGTCTAGAAAGGAAGATACATTTTAAGAGAAGGGAGAAGGCCCACTCAGGAGCCAGTTTTATATTAGTAGGCTTGAAGATCATTGAGGTTAGATTTCTCCTTCACATTAGCAGCTTATAAAATGTGGAATTGAAACTACAGGACTGTGATTACAGATCAAAAGAATGAGATGCAAGTCATATATGTGATCCACGGTAGAGACATTCTAAACTGCTGGAAATGAATGTGAAGACAGATGGACATTGGGTCCAGATAGACAAACAGGTGGATGGACAGATGGAAATATGATTAGGCCATGTCAACAGTCAGCACTCAGCTGAGCTGAAGTTCCTGGGACATTTGGGAGATCTCTGCCTGCTGGTACTTGACAGGCATATACCCAGTGGTCAAACTAGTCAAATAACAGGTAGGTGAGGAACAGGTAGGTATCAATTTCATTATGGGATGCAGTGAAAGAGTGGCACCCTTTCCTTTCCCTAGTAAGTGAAGTACTCAGGCACTGAGTGGGAGAGAGTTGAATACCCCCCGCCCTCCCACCCCTATACGCACCCACATACAAATTTCACCAAACTGTAAAGAAATCCACCTTCCTTTGCCAACCTCCATTTCCTAATTTATTTTCAAACATGGAAACTTAGGTGGCAGATTCATAGATGTAAATGTCCAGTAGTAGCGGTAATGATTAAACTTATTCCAAGATTTTTAGTGACAAGTGACATTAGTAGACATGGTGACAAAAAGAGAAATCAATTCTTGGTCACCATTCCAAGATGTCAGTGACCTTGCAGTTCTTCCTTGTACTCCATTCTGCAGGTTTGCCCGTTCTCACTTTAAATTCTTGACCTTCATTCCTAACAAGACGGCCAGTATGTGCAAGAGCATCATTCTGTGCCATCTAGCAGTCTTAATTAGAAACACTCTATAGCCATCTCCTGAAGATTAATGAGATAACTAGGAGGAAGATATGTATGGTGTGCCAGATTTTTAAGGACTTGAGGTGGTCTGACTGGGACACAGTGATTCTGTGTCAACAAGAGTTATTTAAAAGATGCCATATGTATTTCAGCAGGAATTGACATTTTTTGCATTGAGTAAGAAGGTTCATAGAGAAGAGCCAAGGTTTTGCCTTGTTCTGCTACCTAATCAACTGAGAATCTATGTGATGGGGGACGGAGGGGACAGGAAATGGGCCATAGCTTGAACTAGCAGCTGTCTTATAGATTGGCTACTCACATCAGCCAAACATAGGAAGGTCTACACTGCTTATAAATTAAGGAGCTCAGAATTCCAGAAAATTGCCCAAACTTGCTAAGCTAGAGAAGTAAGCTCAGGAACTTCATGTACAGAACGCCAAAAAAGATCTTTTCAAACAAGGCAAGTCCAAAAACAGGAGGAATAACAAAATCTGGGGTTGTCATTTGCAGAGAAGTTCTGGAACACTATGAACTTAAGTTCCCTGGGGACAGGAAAATGAAGAAAAGCGACACCTGTGTTCAGGATTCTGCAAGGCCAAGTGACTGAGTTTCATGATTGTGGAGAGTCCAAATGCTACAGGTCAGAGCCAAATTATCTTGGGCTATCTTTAGTCCCCTTAAACCTGAAAAATCATCGCTGTGTCTAAACTAACATTTTTGACTATCAAGGTCTTTAAAATGTGTTCTTAACAAACCAGTAGCTTCCACCAAACCAATAGCTAAGAATATATGCTGAAATCTGCCTGTGTATTGTCTCCATCGATGTATGGTAAATGCCTTGCTTTCCTCCTTTCTTTGATCTATAACTAATAACATTTTATGGCACCACTTCCACAGTGGAACATGGTAGTTAAGGCAACCAGAATCTGTATTTCCAGGTCATAGCCACACATATTTAATTCCAAGATAAATGATCTGTTATTATCTTTGAGGTGAGAATTATAGGCTTTGGTTTTTGTTTTTGTTTTTTGTTTTTTTTTTGTATCAACAAGAGAAACAGGCCTCAAAAACATGGGGAAAATTTAAGTGTCTGGTTGTCTCTGGGAAGGGAAGTCTTGTAATCATTAAATGCATAGCATGATGAGGACAGGGGGTCCCAGTCTCTGTCTACCGTCATGATGATTGGTTTTCCTATACCACGAGGTCTTACCATCATAACGTGCCACCAGAAAATCCAAGCAATCATGGACTGAAACCTCCAGAACAGTTAGACAAAGTGAAACTTTGATTAATTCATGTGCTAGAGCATGTGCTACAGTAACCTAAAACTAAGAAACAGGCATCAAAATGTACTTCGGAATATTAAAGTCAGATTTTTTTTTCAATGAATAACTGGTAATGAATTAAAAGTTACCATTGTTTGTTTCATTTATTTCTCAAAGACCTCTTTGTATAAACAAACATCTATCTACCTATAAAAAGCATCTTAATATTTAAATAATATTAATGATTGTGTTAAAAAGTCAGTTGAATTGTAATTGGACCCACTTGATGTTATGCTTATGTCTGACATATGTTTATACTAGGAAATTGCCACAACATGAGACTAGTAAAAATTGGTTAAAGCAAGTTCAGAAACACACTCTCTGCTTTTACATAGCAAATCTTACTTGGAGAATTTGCCCGAAATCAGCAATTCTGAAAATGCACATCTTAGTGATGGTGAGTAACACTGCCATGATCTGGAAAGGCCAAATATCTCTTCAAAGTTCTGACCTTAATTCTTTTTTACAAATATTCTCAATTAGCACACATAGGTGGATTGTAGCCATTTCCAGTTACCTGAGAAACCTCTTCACTGTCTCCAGTGGATAATGATGTTTGGTTTTCCTACCAAACACCTACAAGAGTTCCCGATGGCCTCCACCTCTCTGATACTACTCTAATACTCTGATACACTAATACTACTCTAAAATTCTAATACCTGCTGCCTTGTTTGTATCTCCTAAAAAAAATGGCAGTCCTCACATATGAGATATTGCATTATAGATTTAAGTTTCATTTCTTTAATGATTAATGAAGCTAAATAAATGTTTCAATATACCTATTTGTCATATACATGTCTTCTCTAGAGAAATGCCTACATAGGTACTTTGTTCATTTTTAAATTGGTCATTGGGGTATTTTTGCTATTGAAGTATAAGAGTTACATTTAAGACACATGGCTTATAATTATTTGTGTCATTTATTTTAATCAAGATGAAAGTCATGACAATTTTCTCCTGTGTATACTGGGTTTATAGTTTTAGTACTATGTTTAGGGCTGTAGGCCATTTTGAGTTGATTTCTGTGTGACGTTACAGGCTTTGATTTCATTCTTTTGCACATGGATTCTGTTTTCCCAAGCACCATTTGTTGAAGAATCTATCTTTTCCAATGAGTCCTCTTGGACCCTTGCCAAGGACCAGTTGACCGTGTCTATTTGGGTTTACTTAGACTCTTGATTCTGTTCTTTTGTGTCATCATTCACAATAGCTATAGTGTGGAGAAAAATATTAACTTTCTATTGAGAAATAAATGGACAAAGGAAGCATACAGTGTACATACTCATACTTTGAATTATTTAAATGTGATAAAGAAAGAAATTCTGCCAAATGTGGCATCAAGGATGGACATAATCGTGTTGAGAAATAAGGCAACGACCAAAGAAAAATATTCAATGATTCCCCTTACATTCAGGATTTCCACTATTCACATCTATAGAAAAAGAAAGCCATGTGCTCATAGCCAGAGACCTCACAGCAGGAAACAAGGATTGTATTTCATGATGTGTACTGAAGTTTACTCTGTTATCTTTCCCTAAAGGCTTACATTAAAGTATCCAGCTTGGCACTGTGGGGAGTGGTGGAAACATTAAGGTCTAGGGGCCAAGTTTAGGTCATTGCAGTGTGTCTCAAAGCAGTTCGTAAGATCTAGCCTCTTTCCTTGACTGCTCTATGGCTTTCCACGAGGTGAAGAGCTTGCAGCACAACATGATGGGTTGCTTCACCACAGGCCTGAAATCAGTGGGGCAGCTGAGACCTCCCAAATTCTGATACAAATAAGACCTTTCCTCTTTTTCAACTGTTCATCTCAAGTGTTTTGTGACAGTAACAGAGAAATCAGTAGCACAGTGCACATAATGTTTCAGTTATGCCAGATAAATAAATTTCAGAGACATGGTGTGCAACCTTGGGCCCATATTTAGAAGCACTATGCTGCATACTTAAAAATTTGATGATTGTAGATCTCCACAGTGTTTACTACCCCAGTTATGAAACTAAGAAATGGCATCTTAGTATTTGAATTCAGAACAAATTCCAATCATGTGCGTTACTTTCAGAGTTGATTGCTGATAAGCATGAAGATTTTCTCTTGTCTCAACTTAGTCACATTTTAAAATGTCTGTTTCTAAATATGAGGTAATGATACTAGAAAACATCAAACAGGGATATGAAGGCACTTAGAAAAGAATGTGATCTATTTCATTGTCCAGCAAAAATTAGTCAAAATGAGGTAATCTTACACTAAAGCTTTGGTAAACTGTCTGGTCATGAGAAGACACTATTTGTTAAGAGTCATACAAATTATGAGATTTCATAGAAGCCTTTACCCAGACCAGGGTCTAGGTCCACTTCTATTTCTCGTATAGTTTCCGTTTTAAAATTCCTTATACCTGAAATAGTTAAGTCACCGTATTTTGAATTTAACACTTAAATATTTAACTATGTTTTCAATCCAATGAAATATGAACTGGAAATATTGATGTGTGGGAAGAAACAACATAACTAACAGAAGCATATATTGGGATGTCACTGAAAATAATTAAGATGCTTGTGATCTTGAATTTTGTCCTATTCATGGAAAGGTGCAGAATACCAGATTAAAAATGTTTTGTCTGGTATAATAAAATTATGAGTAAGTTATGTCTATCAACAGAAAATTATATGTGTAATAATGAAAACATAGAATAGGAGCAAGGGGAGAGAAATATATTCAAGACACCTTATTAATTAACATTCTCTCTAAATTTTTTAACTGTGTTTTGAGGTAAGTCATTGAAACTCTCTGCTTCCTCATTCATAAATTAAGAAAATGGTGAGTTTGCCTAATAAAGCCATTGGGAGAATTGTGTTAACAGTGAAAGAACCTAGAGCAACAAGTATTTGTGGTAAGTGCTTTATAAATGCTATCTATCAATTGCTGTCATTGTGCTATTTATTTTTAAGTTTATGTATGTGAATGTTTTGTCTGCATGTATGTAAAGACACTCTTCTGTGAAAAGCCCACAGATGTCAGAAGAGGGTACTGGATCCTCAAAACTGGAGTTATAGAGGGCTGTTAGCCACCAAATGTGTGCTGGGAACCCAATCCAGGTCCTGCACGAGAGCAGCCAGCGCTCTTAACTTCTGTGCCATCTCTCCCACCCCATATTTTAAAAGGTCCAAGAATGATTTGAAAAATAGAATCATTACTGAATTTGTGAGAATACATTTTTATTTCATTTTCCAAAACTGATGCTCTATGACTGATCTTATGCAATAATTGTAGCATAACATTTTTTTTTCATTCAACTAATTCTTGCTAAGATTTCTCACAAGCATCCAGCTTTTTGGAGTTCTAATTATCATTAGTAAGCCAACAGTACTTCTCTCTACATGGCCATTCTCTGCAATGTGGTGTGTGTGTGCTAGTGGTAAACTTCATGTTAAATCTGTTTTTAGTATAAGGTTCTCATTAAGGAGATATCTGAAAAATGAAACAAACCAAAAATATAGATTAACCCCTTTAGTAACATTGTGTGGTTTCTCCACAGAGAAGTAAAAACATGGACGAAATGAGCAGGAATCACTGCCCATGATTCTAATTCCAGTTCTGTCCCCCAGGGAACCCTGCTCAGTGTAGCCATTGCGCTGTGCTCATTTCTTCTTCAAGTCCGTCCTTCTGCAAGTTATATAGACAGATTATAGTGTAAGCATTTTAACATCACGGAACTCTGAGTTTCTTCAGTATTTCTCAGTTCAGAGAACACAGGTCCTAATATTTGGTCATGAGTTCGATGTATTTTGAATCAAGTAAAATACTATAGCACCTAACTACTAAAGAGCTTAGCCCAGAACTCATGACCCCCACAGGAAATATAACCGAATCTGCATGTCCAGGAATCTGATACATTCTTAGTAGCTTTGTGTCCTTCATTGGGTTGGTCTGCTCTTTGATAAGAAATGCCTAAGAAAAATGGCACTTTCCATAATTCTCAGTGTATCCAGATTATGTGACAGATTTACAGACTCATGTTCCTACATTCCCGCACATTCTTTGGTAAGGTATGATGATGACAAGGGAAAAAATCTTTAATAAATATTAATATAATTTCAATTAGTATATACATATATATATGTCACATATACAGATCATGAAGTCTGACTTTTAGCAGCTCATAAGAATTTAGCTTTATTTTAATAAATGAACAAACCCGAAACAAGGAAAGGAAGGCACCGTAGCAAACAGAGCAATGCCCTGCCCCAAGTCCATATCACAGATGAGAGGTTTGGGCCAAGAGCAGCTTTCATTTTCGTTTGAGCAAAACCAGAGCCAGTGAGGCAGCTCTCTGCTTCTGTCGCACTCGTGGTCAATATAGGCAAGCACAAATGTAAACTTCCTGTCACACCTTGTGCAAGGGTTTTTTTATAACTTTTTATTTTTTGAGAAGTTCATAAATGAGCACTGTATACACATCACTTCCACCCCCCTCCTCCCTTCAACTCCTCCCTTGTCCCCTTCTCAAACTCGAAACCTGTTCCCTGATTGTTACTGTTTATTTACACACACACACACACACACACGCACACACACACACACGCACGCACACACACACACTGTCCTGAGTCAATGTAGTAGTGTTTATGTGTCCATGTGTTTACAGATATAAACAGTCGGGATTGACAGTTCACCGTCAGTGAGCTCACCACTGGAGAGAGCTGCTTCTCCCTTCCTCAGCAGCCATTGGTGGCCTGTAGCCCCTCCTCTAGAGGTGGAACCTTGTGAACTTTCCTCGGTCCACATTAGCATATCAACTAGTATTGTGATTTTTCAGGTCTTGTTTAGGCAATGGGGTGCCAAGCCAAACTGAAACATGCACAACGCAACTCCTACAGCTAAGGTCAGGGGACATAAAGGAAGATGGCAAGAGCCAGGGGAGCAGGCACCACTGCTGCTAGATGGTGTCTTCTAGACATCATGGGGAAGCCACACCCAGGCTGTCTCAACAATATGGCTGCCTAAAGAAGACCTCTATTTATTAGCATTATATGCGCATTATATAAGCATGCTCATTGTCCAAATTACTCATTTCCAAGCTTGTAAATGAACTGTACGTAGTGTTTGTTTACGAGAATCACAGCAGTGGTCTGATCCAGCTTCATTTTCTGTAAGTATCTTGGTGGAAGGGTTAGCACTGTGTAGATTTGCAGTTTTGATGCACACTCGTGTTTCTAGTGATCTTGTTTCCCACTGAGAAACATAGGAAGCTCACGTCACTAACCTTCTCATGCCCTCACAAAAGACTCTGTAGTAAACATTTTGAGAAAGGTAGCAGTGGGTGTGGTAGCGTACCACTAAACCAGCACTGAGAAGACTGAGTCAGGAAGGCCTGGAATTTAAGGCTAGCCTGGGAAACAAAGCAAGGTCTTGTCTCAGATATCAATAAATAACTTTAACATACAGTGTGTGTGTGTGTGTGTGTGTGTGTGTGATATTTCTAATGCACATGAGAGCAGCCGTCCTTTGTCCTTTATTTCTGAGGATTGAAAACAAATATATGAAGCCAATTTAAGAAAAATTAACATTCTTTTTCTTTGATAGACCTTGCAAAGTTCTTAATAGCATTGTTTTCCCATCATTCCCTGTGTAAGACAAGCAAATCATCAAGGAATATTTACAGTCAGGACACCAGGTCAGAAAAGTCATGTGATTATTCCTTTATCACACAATACAGGGACAGAGCATTGGATTAAGAGCAGAAAGCCTCACACTTAATCTTTCCATATCTTCTATGCAAGAAGCCTTGTTTTGGAAGCAACATTTGACCTCATATGAATCACCAATCAAAGTGCCTGAAACCTGGAAGAAGATAAGCGCTTCAAACTTAAAGTAAACCATAGCCCAGAAAATAATTGCAACCTTGTCAAACCATCAAATAGCTGGCAGCTGTTTCTTTCCTTTCAGTTTTTTTTTTTTTTTTTTTCCTAGAGTTCACATTCAGGTTACAGTAGAGATTTTCAGGAGGTTAGACTTTAACAACTTTGTTCCAACTTACCACAGATAAAATCAGTCTGAAAATGACAGCCAAGAAAATTCTAGTTAGAAACAGGGGACACACTCATGAGTATAGCATGACAGTTGTGTTTCAATAAATCGGAGCTGTCAGTCAGAAGTAAATCCAACTCCATCTCCTCTAGTGGATGCCATGCTTTGGAACCAGGGCTAGTTTTCACATACCATTTGTATCTTCCAAGCAGACAGCACAAGCGGAGTGGACAAATTTGACTGCATTCTCTGAGTAAGCCGAGCCTAAGGCTGCAGTTCTTGGGTGAAAACTTCTTTTCTATGTCACATCATCTTGATGCCAACATCAAGATGATGCAATTCTAGTGCCTCAAAGCCAGAGGTAGTACGAAACCACAGACAGACGGGCAGGTACCGAATTCCTGGCCACTCTGAGGTGCTCTGTGAGGAACAGTCCCTTCCCAGGACTCCCCATCATGCCCGTGGCTGGCAGAGCCCTCTCCTTCCACTGCTTCTTCTGGGGCACCCCAACCCCAGTTTCTTGCCAGGACTCCTCCTACTTTGCACAATTCTCACTGCTTACTTTACAGGTGGAGCACTCACCCTCTTTGTCCCTCTGGCACAGGAAGCACCCATCCAGAACCCACTTGGAGTCCCCGCTCACACAGCAGGTAGAGTCCTCACCTAACCCCTTCTGGCACCTCATTCCCACCCTGAGTACCTGAAACAAGTGTCTGGTCACTCCACAAGTAGAGCCCTCCTCATGTCCCCTCTGGCACTCTAACCATGTCATTTGAGGGCCTTCCTGGAACGTCTGTTTACTCCAGTTCCAAGCTGGAGGGGGTGGTGTCCGCAGGCTGGCGGCTTCTCCTGTCCAGTCGGCAGCGCCCGAGCGCTGCTCTCCATGGGCATTGCATTTACATACATACATGCGTACAGCGAAACTGAGCTCACAGCCAATCGGTTTGGAGCACCACACCCAGGAGAGCCATTCCTCCATTTATCCTGCAGGTGGCCTACCTAGGCCCACCCTGCATTATGCCTAACACCAAATGACACAACCAATGAGCAAACTCTACGTGCCCAAGTGTCACTGCAAAAACACAAAGCAGAATGGAAAACCAAGAATATGAGTCCCCTCCCCAAACCACCAATCCCATAGAAATTTCCCCCAACAAAAACTGAGGTAAAGTTTGAAATGAGGCATTCAAAAGAACAACTGTACCATGTTCAAAGAGTTCAAAGAATTAAAAATGGACATTAATAAATATTTGAATGGATTTAGACAGGGTGTGAACAAATCGAAGGACAAGAAAACATAATAAATAGCTAAATTAATAAGGACAATTCAGGACAGGAATAGAGGGTTCAATGAAGAGACACAAATAATGAAGAAAACCCAAACTGAAATGAAGCCGGGAATGAAACTTTCAATAAGTTTAATAAAAGGCTTATTAGAAGCTCTGACCAAAGAATGTTCATGTGGAATATAGAATGTCAGGGTCTCAAGACAAAGCAGATGAAGTGGATATATTTAGAAACACTTGGGCAGAATATGCAAGATCTTTGTGAAAACATGAAAATGCCAATCCAATGACTCATGAGCATAGAAGAAGAATTATAAGTCACAGTCACAGAAAGTATTTTCAATAAAGTCATAGGAGAAAATTCCCCAAATCTAGGCCAAGAAATGGCCATTCAGATACTTATGGCCCAGAGATCACTAAACAGACAGGACCAAAAAGAAACTCCACACACTATATTATAGTTAAAGCACTACATATACTTAACAAAGGGTACTGAATGCAACAAAAAGAACACCCAAGTCACTCATAAAGGTTAGCCATAAAAATAACAGCTGGTTTCTCAATGAAAATTAAAATTATTTATTTATTTATTTATTTATTTATTTTATTTTATGTGTAGGAGTGCACTGCCTTCCTGTATATAAGTGTACCCACGTTGTACAAAGCCCATAGAAGTCCAAAAGGGGTGTTGAATTCTCTGGAACAGAAGTTACAGATGGTTGTTAGCCACCATGTGGGTTCTGGGAATCAAACCCAGGTTCTCTGAAAGAATAGTCAGTGCTTTTAACCACCCAGCAGTCTCTCCAGTCCCCCAGAAGTAGACATTTTAAAAGCCAGAAGATCTTAAAGCAATGTACTTCAAGTTCTGAAAGGCCACAGATGCCAACCCACATTCCTATGCCCCAAAAAATATTGAAGGAGAAAGAAAATCCTCCTGTGATAAAAACACGTTAAACGAATTTATGGCCAGCAAGTCAGCTCTACAGAGATTATAGGAATGAATATTTCAAATTTAAGAGAAGCATAAGCATATCCAAGAAGCTACAAGAAAAAATATATAATGCTAGGATTATTGATATGCAAAATAGGACTAAGAAAACAAACATTAGAAAATCAAAAGTGACATCAGTCACTAGATATCTTTCAATAATAACTTGGAATATTAATGGCCTCAGTTTCCCAGTCAAAAGGCACAGGGGAGCTGACTGGATTCTAAAAGAGTATCTATCTTTTTGTCTTCTTCAAAAAAACACACTTACCTTCAAGGATATATACTACCTTAGAGTGAAAAGAAGGAAAAAAATATTTATATAGTAAGAGCAGGTAACTTCAATACCCCACTTTCACCAATGGACAGGTCATCCAGACAAAAATAGAGACATATTAGAGTTAAATGACATCCTAGATGAGATGAACTAACAGAAATCTATAAAATATTCCATTCCAATATTATAAAATTCTCATTGTTCTCAGCATCACATGTAACATTCTCTAAAATAGACCACACATTAGGTCACAAAAAATATCTCAGCAAATATAGGAAACAAAATAACTTCTGTTCTGATCACAACAGAATAAAGCTTGAAATCAAGAGCAAAAGAAACTACACAAAACACAAACAAACTCATGGAGATTAAACAGCACACAATTTAGTGATGAATGGGTCATGAAAAATTAAGAAGGAAAAAGCATTAAATTCTGGGATTAAGTGAAAATGAAAACACAATATACCAAAACCCCTGAGATAAATGAAAGCATCCCTCAGAGGGGATGTAGTTCTAAATACCTATATCAAAAAATCAGAATTCAAATAAATAATTGATTCATCTTGGGTGTTTAGAAAAGCAAGAACCAAACCCAAAAACAACCATCCTTTACTACAGTTCCAGGGGAACCAATGCCATTTTCTGACCTCTGCAGCTACTGCATGACATAGGTGCACTTACATACATGCTGGCAATACACTCATATACATAAAATAAAAAATAATAAAAAAAATTTTTTAAAGAAAACAATCCAAGCAAAAATAAAATGAACTACAGGGCCAGAGTACTTAAGAGCTGCTCTTGCAAAGGAACCAGGATGGGTTCCCAGCAACTACATGGTGGCCAGCAGCCATCAATAACTCCAGTTTCAGGAAATCCAGTGCTCTCTTCTGACATCTGCAGGCATTGCGTGAATGTGGTGCATCTGCATATATGCAGGCAAAACATGTACATAAATAAGATAAAAATATTTAATTAAAAACATTATAAAATGAACTATGGATCTGAACAGAGTTCTCAAAAAAAAAACACTATAGACTAATAAACATTTTAAAAACTGTTCAACATCATTAGCCATCAGGAAAATGAAAATTAAATTCCTATAAAATTCAATATGACTGTAGTGAGATTGGTTCTCATCAAAAAGCCAAATAA
This sequence comes from Eospalax fontanierii, assembly GCA_035773235.1. Classification (NCBI taxonomy): domain Eukaryota; kingdom Metazoa; phylum Chordata; class Mammalia; order Rodentia; family Spalacidae; genus Eospalax; species Eospalax fontanierii. The sequence continues at coordinate 39,327,153 of CM069548.1, read as the reverse complement.
TAGTGGTAGAGAGATGGTTCAGCAGGTAAGAGCACTGACTGCTTTGCAGAGGACCTGGGTTCAGTTCCCAGAACCCACATGGTAGTTTACAGCCATCAGTAACTCCAGTTCCAAGGGATGCCTTCTTCTGCAGGCATTGCACAACATGGATGATCTTATATACATGCCAGCAAAACACTTATACACATTAAATAAAAATTATACTCTCCCCCCAAAGAGAAATCAAATGACAGCAAATGCTGGTGAGAATGTGGGAAAAGTGACATCTTTCTTCACTGTTGCTGGAAGTCAAAACTGGTGCAGCCACTGTAGAAATCAGTGCAGAGTTTACTTAAGAAACAGAACTACCACATGATCCCACTATATCATTCTGGTGCATACTCCCCAAGGACTCTATAACCTACCACAAAGATACTTGTTCATTTATGTTCACTGCCTCTCTTTACAGTAACTACGAAATGGAATCAATCTGTACATCTATCAATGAATGAATGGATAATTAAAGTGTATGATATATACATAATTGAATTTTATTCAGCTATAAACTACAACAACAAAATCATGAAATTATAAGATTTGCAACTATATGAAACTGCAAAAAGTTATACTCGGTGGGGTTCCCCATGTCCAGATAGACAAATGCCATATGTTTGTGTCATATTTTTGATATTTAGTTTTGTGTGCTTTTATTTTGTTTGTCTGTTTGTGGAATACCTTTGGAATTTAAGAAACTAGAAAAGGGAGTCACTGGGAAACACATCTCAAGGGAGAGGGATAGTGAGTATAGATAGTACGAAAGCAGAAAGAGCTATTACTAGGGATGTAAGTTTTCATTAGGGAGGGAGGGGACTGCCGGAGTCAAGGGGGTGGGGCAAGAGATTAACCAAAATGAGGCATGCATGAAAAAAACATAAGGAATCTGCTATCTTTATTATGCACTTTAAGTTTTTAATTGGTTTATAAAACACAAACTTGCAGCTAGAGAGTTGGCCCCACAGTTAAAAGCACTGGCTGCTCTTGCAGAGGACCCAGGTTCAATTCCCAGCACTCACATGGTGGCTAACAACCATCTGTAACTCCAGTTCCAGGAGATCCTCTTCTGACCTCCATGAGCATTGCAGGACTTGCGTGCACTTACATACATGCAGGCAATACACTCCAACACATAAAATTAAATAGATAAAATATTAAAAATGAACTCAACTCCATAGGCCTTAACATAATGTGACAGAAAGCATGAAATCCCAGAAATCCCTATTTGTAGTTAATGGCGGTAAATGCAGAGATTCATAGCTGCACAACAGTCTGAGAATAAATGACAGTGCTTAGCCCTAAACGAAACATTTATACCTTCCCCTCCAAGGGATGCAGAAGAAGAAGCAGAAAGAATATAGTCCTGGAACACAGGAAAAAATGTGAAATGCCATCTTCTGGGCAAGACACAGATGTTCTACTTATGATCTCACAGTAGCTGCAGCGGCTTGAACTGAGCCCACACAGGACTCCATCTATCAGCAGTTAATTGTGGACTGGGAATGAGCTCATGGAGACCTCCCATCCCTGGTGAACTGATGTTTCTTTGAGGAAGGACAGTCATTGTCTTACTTGCATAGTACTAGTGAGCCCACCAGGCTCCAATAGTTCCAGTTCTGTGGACACATAGATGGCCTTGGTTAAAACCAGTGGGTCACATAACAAAGCAAAAGGTCATGAATTAGAACAGGGAACTGTAGGGAGGATGGTGGGTTGACAGGGGTGGAAGAGAGGCCAGAAAGGTAGGAGGTGAGAGTAATCGGAGTGCATTTTGTACATGTTTGAAGTTGTCAAAGAATAAATCTAACTTTTTCAAAACAGAAGTACCATCAATACCACCAAAGAAGAAAAACATAGTCCATAAATAATACATGTTTGTATTCATATAATTGATAGAATAAGCAAATAAATTTTAAGAAGTATTTAGAAGATGAGTCTAGACTAAGATCTTCTTGGGTTTGAGTGTAAATAGCTGAGCATATAAGCTCTCTCGTTCACAGACACTTAAGAGTAAACCTTCAGTTTTAGTCATGTGCCCATATTATTCATGTGAGATTCCGAGCACCCAACCTCTATATGACAGATCTTATGAATCTACCTATCATCAGCTGTAGGCTAACAAGGAACCAGATCTCATGTAAGCTGAGCATTCTCAGCCAGATCTCAACTTCAAGTAGTCTCCTCTGAAAATATTTTCTTGGAAAAAAATAGAGGATGGTGAGGCTGATCAAGATCTTAAGACATCTCTAACGTAGCCCACTCTCGTTTCTGTGACACCATATAAAATGATAAATTCAGATGGTTTCAAAAGGTGCAGAAATAGATATTTTTTTCTTTATTGGAGAAGCTGAAAATGCAATCATATGGAGACAGTGAAGAATGTGGGGACGGTGAGAGGATAGGTATTTGCAATCACCCTGCATTAATATGGCAGACCTGAAGCACAGCCTGTGATGCATATTCACATTGAATTTGATCCTCTGTGCAAGGTTGTGCCTGAGGGTATTGTGCTAGCTATCATGTGCTCTGATACAGTGGTATGTTCTCTAACATCCCCTGTATCTCTCCTCCATGTTACCTGTCACACTTCCCATCCTAGGTCGTTCTCACTAACCATATGTATTAATCACTTTTCTGTTTCTGCAGTAAAACACCATCATGAAGGCAACTTAAAGAAGGAAGAGTATATTTGGCTTCTGGTTTCAGAGAGTTTGTCACGGTGAGGAGACATCACAGGAGGCAGCCCGAGAAAAAGTCTGAGTGATCACATCTTCAAGCATGTACGGGAAGCCGAGAAAGACAAATTGAAAGCAGGAGGAGGCTGTGAACTCTCAAAGCCCACCCACAAGTACATATTTCCTCTAGGAAGACAACACCTCCTAATGAGTTCCATGACCCTCCCCAAACAACCCCACCAACTGACCAAGTGTTCGAATGCTTGAAGCCTGGAGTGGGGCATTCTCATTCAAAACACCACAGTCTCTTCCCTGGGCTACACAAGCTTATGACCATATCATAATGCAAAATGCACTGAGTCCAACTCTAAAAGTCCCCAAAGTCTTTAATAGTCTCAGCACTATTCAAAAATCCAAAGTCTCTTCTAAGACTCAAGACCATCTCTTAACTGTAAATCCCTATAAAATCAAAAAGACAAAATTATTTACTTCTAAGATACTATGATACAGAACATATATTATCCATTCCAAAAGGGAGGTATGAAGGTGTAATGAAGAAAATCAATGGTCCTGTAGTTTCATGTCCAATATCTTGGACTTTATTTCCAAAGGACTTAGATGATTCTACTTTTCTGGCTTTGCCCTCTGCAACAAACAGTTCTCACTTGGACCAGTACCACTCCCTATAAACAGCTCTCTTTGGCAAATGTCTTACATCTCCAATACCTTGGGGTCTCCACCACACCACAGGCATGACCTTCACAGCTTCATTCAATGGCCTTTTAGGGCCTCTTGGCCTATCAGAGCCTTCTTGCAGGGAATCTCTTGTCATATACTGCCTGAACTCAAGAGCTCTCCGACTCCTAAAAGAGTCAATGACCTCCTCATCCTTGTATCTTTCATGACTCTAAAACACCACATGGATGACACTGCCAAGTTTGGCTGCCAACATGGGGTGGACCATGACCTCCTTATATCACATTTTCAGCTGCTTTGGTATGTCATGGATTCCAAGAGCAGAAAATTCCTTAGCTAGGTAGTGTTTTCCCCAAAGATATCTTTCTAGTCTTCAAATGCAAATCTGGAGCCCTCTCTTTTGTAACTCTAATCTCCTTAAGGATGGATCTTCTAGGCACACCTTGGGTGGCTCCTGCATAAATAACACTTCTAGTGTTCATTTTCTCTCCAAAGTGTAATTTTGTTTCTTTCTGCCTCATTTGTTCTCTTTTATTGCAGACCTACATAATATTCACAATTAATGACCACGCCACAGATTCAACTTAGACAGTCTTAAAATTTCCTCCACCAAATAAATTCTTCCATTATTTTTTGATTTAGCCTCAGGCAAGTCTTTAGGCCTAGTGTAGATGACAGTCAGACTCTTTGCTGAAATATATCTGTTGCTGTTCAAGTCTTTGTTTCCAACCCCCTATGAAACATCTTGAGCCAAGCCTTAACTAAAAAGGCCCATTAATCTCTGCTTATAGCATTCAATCTCTTCTAGTCTTCTACATTTCTCAAAAAAAAAAAACAGTTAGTCACCTCACAGGAACAGTCCACTCTCTGGTATCAGCTTCTGTATTAGTTACTTTTCTGTTGCTGTGATAAAATGCCATGACCAAGGCAACTTATAGAAGGAACATTCTATTTGGCTTATGATTCCATAGGGATAAGAGTCGACCATGGTACTGAGGCATGGCAGGAGGCAGCCTGAACAAAAAAAATGCTGAGAGTTTGCCTTTTTAATCATGCCTATGAAGCAGAGAGAGACACATTCAAAGTGGGAGGAGGCTGTGCACTCTCAAAGCCCATCCCCAGTGACATACTTCCCAGCAAGGCTGTACCTCTGATAAGGTTCCACGACCTCTGCTAAACACTGCCACCAACTGACTCAAGTGTTCCAATACTTCCAAAACTCTGGGGGACATTCTTATTCAAACTACCACACCAAGTATATAAGACATGGCAGTCATCTCTCTGGTCTATAACAAATAGCTATCATACTACACTATATACATCATGCTATACTGTGTGTTGTACTATACAACAGTACATACCATAAATCAAATTATGAAGAGAAAAGTATCATTTTCAGTCATAGTTTCAAAGGCTCTTGTCTATGATCACTTGACCAAATTGCTTTTAAGACATAGTTCTGTTAATTCTTTGAGAATCTCGTACCTACTTATAATATATTTTGATCATATTCACTCTTACTTCTCCCTCTAAGCACCTCCCAGACTCACTCCCTCCCAATCATACCTCCAGGCCCACCCCACCCCAATCTCATCCTCTGGGATTTTTTGGTATTGTTTTTTCTATAACTCAATGAGTCTAATTTCTGTGGTCTGTATACTCATGGGTGTAGGCCCATCCACTAGACCATGGTCAACCTACATGGAAGGAGCCACACCCTTAAAGAAAACTTCCTTCTTCAGAAATGGTTGACTGCCAATAGGGCCCCAGTTTTGGGTGGAGCTCATTAGCCCTTTCCCCTCCGTGCTAAAACGTTTAGTGGCTTAATCTTATGCAGGTCTTGTATAGGAAATCACCGGTGTTGTGAGGTCATGAGTGAAGCTGTCCCATCATATCCAGAAGGCACTGTTTCACGTTGGTCCTCCACAACCTTTGCCCCTTACAATCTTTCTGCCCCGTCTTCAATGAGCATCCATGAGCCTTGGGGAAAGGGAATGTGATATACTTGTCCCATTTTTGGCTGATCACTTTAAAGACACTTATTCTCTGCACTTAAACAGTTGTAAGTTTCTATATTAACCACTGTCCATTGCACAGAGAAATTTCTCTGATGAGATCTGAGCGCTGCACTAATCTATGGGGTAGAGAGATGAATTTAGAGAGCAGTTTGTTGCTATGTCCGACTCCAAATTAAACCACGTGCACTGCTGCCCAGTCCTGCCCTTAGCAAATGGAGAGAAAAATACCACAAGAAGCCTCTGTGATAATGGAAAAATGCAAACAGGGGACCTCGAACTTAATACAGCTACAAGTGAGGAGCTCAGGTAAAACCCCATTTTTACCAGTGACCGTAACTTGTCTTTGATCTGCCTGTCAAGACACAGAAAGAAGCTGCTTTATTAATCTCTCTTCTCTCTCTCTCAGCCCACAGTCCCCTTCTTGAATGAATGAGATGAGCAGGGGGGAGAATGGGATGAGGCAGAGGAAGAGGGAGAGGAAGAGAAGAGGAGCAACCTTTGCCTTGCCCTGACCCTGTCTGAGCTTTATCACTGACTCATTCAGTCCTGCAGTATAAAAGCCAGGGAGGAGCTTCTCTCCTTCTCATTCCCCACAGGAGGTCAGGAAGTCCCAGTCCCAGTCCCCTGTGGATGCCCACCAGGCTGGAACCCACCATCCGCATGCACAGCCACCAACATTGCCACTCCCTTTTACTTATCTCACCAGTTTCTTCCCTACAGGGAGCAGGTCTTGCCCATCTAATCCTATTATTTTATTTTTAAAATAGTATCTAATTTAATTTTCACAAAATCAAAAATTCTAGTAGACTGCTGGATCCAACAAAACAGTCTTCCAATTCTTCACGGAGACAGATTCATTTTCTTCAGAAAAATAAACATCAACAAAAGAGAAGCAGCTGGCAAGCATTGGGGAGAATGCAGATGCCACTTTAAACCTAGTATCCTGTAGTCCTTACAGTCGTGCTGTCAGCATTTTTTAGTAAACCCTTTTAGGCTGATTTCTTGTATTCGTCTATGCTCAGGAGATTGTGGTATGAGATGCTTGACCCCAAGAAGAAAGGGGCAATTTGCAAATACTTGCTAAGCAAGAGATGCTGTTGTGCTTGATGTCTAGCATTTCATTTTGAACTTGTGGAAAAGTCCATTTCACAAACAGCAAGTTAAGGTTCAGAAAACTTAAACTACGCTTGAAGACACTTGGATACAAAAACACCTGTTTTTTCACAGAGTAGCTCTGCAGTTCTCAGACAGAGGCAGAAGAAATCACCAGCACTGCTGATAAGAGGCTTCCATTTTAATGAAAACTGAACGTTCTTTTAAATGCTGAAAGTGAGACTGGGAAACAAAACCCAACCCCACAACCATCCCTAGGGTCTGTCTGAATCGCAGAGGGGATTCTGTGCCTTCTGTATTCCCTTCTCCCCTCCGTTCTCCCTCCCTTCCTCCCTTCCTTTCTCTCTCACCTTTCCCCCTCCCTCTCTATCTCCCTTCCTTCCTGTTACGTCCTTTCCCCGTCTTAATTTTTGTCTTGAGGAAGAAATTTCCTGAAGGCCACTATTTACCTCTTTGTGTGAATCTACCTACAACAGCTTGATATTTTGTACTTCTGCCCTTGAAAATGTTCTTCAAGCCCCAGTGTCTTTTGCAAAGCCTGACTGTTAATTTGTAGCTCAAATGCAGAAGCACAGCTTACCCTTGAGACAACATTCAGAGCCATTTCTTAATTTAGGGCATGAGTCAGAATCCAGCAGAGCTGTCCCATGATCCTACAGTATACAATCCCAGTCCTGGCATCAGACCAGCAGGAAAAACTCTTAAAAATAATGAGAAATCATCGTTCTTTTTAAAACTCATAAAAGTGAAAAAGAAAAGGCCTCAGATCTCTAAAATTCTTATTACATTTATAGGCATCAGTGGCTTCAATTATGACAGTGGGCAAGGAACTTAGAGTATTTATTTAAACATTTTCAATAATTAAATCATCTTTTTTTCATGTTGCCTGACACTTGCTGGAACCAACAGTGAGCTGTCTCCTCAGAGGACCAAGGAAATCAACACTAATGATCTCCTACTGGTAATCCACAGGAGGGTTTGTGATTTCACTGTAATATATTGTAGGAGATAAACTGCGGATTTGCCAACACTGAGCAACTGCTTGAAATAATAGACTGAAATAAACCAAATGAAATTACAGAGAAATGCATGATTGAATCTATCACCCTAAATTTAGGCCACAAAAGAAACTTTCACCATGGGGAACATGGTCTAAGAGTAGGCTTCTGACAAGTACCAAGAGACATTTTATCCTCATAGGTTTAAAATAAACCTTCCTGTAGGGAAGAAGCTCTCAAAAAAACATTTGCTGTTTGGGGTTTTATTAACAAATGTACCTCATTTAAATAAAAGATACTTTCATCTACTATTCAGAGTTCCATCTACTAAATGGGCTTTTCTCTGTAAGGAGGTTGTGCCAACTGGAAAGTTCTCTTGTGAGGACTGATAGAAACAGGGATGCTGAATGTGTGTGAGTGGGCTTGGCAAGAAAATAAAGGACCACTGTCCACAAATGTTTGAAGTTCCTTTGTCTAGCTGAGAGATCAGAGTGAGTTTCTGTGGCTTCCGAAAAAAGCCTCCAACAAAGGCCTGAGGGTCAGGGGATGGCTGTTGTACTTTGGATCTGGAATTTCTCCCTAAAACCATTGTATTATAAAGGTTTGGTCCTGGTTTGGTACTGTTTGGAGGTGGTAGGACCCGTAAAAGGTGCCACTGAGTGGGAGATTTTTCGGTCATTGGGAACATGCCCGTGAAGGAATTGTATTAGTCAGGGTTCTCTAGAGGAACAGACCAACAGAATGACTTCACAGTAAAGGGCATTTACTAGATTAGTAGACACAACACAGTGTTGTCCAACAATGGATCTCTCACACTGTAAAGGCAGAGAACTCTGTAGTATTCAGTCCGTGAAACAAGATGTCTCAACAGTCCCTTTGTGCCATTAAAGGCCTGGAGTATTCCTCGAAAGCCATTGGTCTACTGTTCACTTTGGAAGTCCAAAGCTGGATCTAATATCACGAAGGAAGGCTGATTGCCGTGAAATCGCAAACCCTCTGTGGATTACTGGGAAAGAGCTTAGTGGTATTGATTTCCTTGGCCCTCTGAGGAGACAGCTCACTGTTGGTGCCAGCAAGTATCAGCAACAGGTAGATGAACTTGCCAGTGAGAGTGAAGGCCTGCAGGCTAAAACAAAGCTTTCTTCTTCCCTTCTTCCATCTTTGATTTTGGCTGCCACTGAAAGGACCATCCACATTTAGGAGAGGTCTCCCCACTTCAAACAATCTGATTAAGAAAGTCCCTCCTAGGAGTGCTAAAGTGGTTTTTCTTTTAGCTGATTCCAGATGTAGTCACATATACAACTAAGATCAATGGTCACAGGACTTATGGAACTCTGTCTTCCTCTCATTCGCTTTTGCTCCTCAGCGAAGAGATGACTTAACTTTTCTCTGCTGTGTAGTTCCACCACACCAGGTCACAGGCCACAAACATCAGAGGCAACTGATTAGGAGCTGAAGCCCTTGAAACCATCAGTGAAAATGAAGCTTTTCTCTTTATGAGTTAATTGTCAGAGACAACTGTTAAGGTGATGAAAACCTAACTTCACAGAGAAGCAGGATCAATTTAACATAAAATATAGAATTTCCCATTGTCCTGGTTTGATCTCAGTCACTGTGATAAAACACTTAGGGGAAGACATCAACTTAGAGGAAGAAAGGGTTTATTTGGGAAGTCAGACAGGAACTTCAGCAGGAACCGTAGAGAAATGCTGTTACTGGCTCACCTACTGGCTTCTGCTCAGTTCGCTTTCCTACACAACTCAAGCCCATCTACTTAGGAATGGTGCCACCCACAGAGGGCCCAGCCCCACCCCTAACAATCATCAATCAAAACAATGCCCCACAGACATACCCATAGTCATTTTGACCCAGGAGAATCTTCAGTTGAAGTTCTGTCTTCCCAGGTGACACTAGATTGTGTTAAGTTGACAATAATATCTAACCAGAACATCAGTGCCAGTTACACAAGTCACCATGTCATTCCCCCGGTAGATTGTCCATGCTCCAATAGATGAGCCAACATTCATGTACATATGGAGCACATTAGTTGCATGAGATGAGATATCAAAAAGAAAATATTGTTGGAAGAGGGATGTGGTAAGGACCCAGGAGGTAAGGAAGGATATGATCAAGACAGTGTACACATGTCTGAATAATAAAATATTCTATTAAGGAGCTGGAGAGAAGGTTAAGATGTTAAGAGCAATGGATGCTCTTGAAGAAGACCCAAGTTAAAATCCCAGCACCCACATGGTGGTTACCAACCATTCACAACTCCAGCTCCATAGGATCCAAAGACTTCTGGTTTCTGCAGGTGCTTTACAACGTCGGAGTTCTTACACACATGCAGGTATAACACTCATACTAAAAAATGAATTTAAATCGTTTAAAATTAATTTAAAATTTAAAAAATATCTTACATTAAAAACAACCAAGACTATGTTTGTCCATTATTTTTTCCAAAAGAGAACTAAAGTTTGTTGTGATGAAATAACGATTCACGATTCACACAGGGAGAGTGAAAATGAATAGAAGGATCACTTGAGGATTTGCTGAGGGCTCTCCAGAGAACAGAAATTCCATTCTACCAGCTCTTACTGAGGGCCTAGTACCTGGGACTGCCCCGTGATCTGACGTGGATACAACAGGATAAATGTTCAACAGATAGGAGCACGTGTTCCAAAAGGAAATGCAACAGAAAGGACTGGCACTCCTCAGCAGGCTTAAAAACAGCCCATGGGCCCGACAGTTATCTTATTACTGATGGATGTAAAATAAACTGTCAATATTCTATGGTTCTATGAAGGGCATTTTACCACAAATTATTGGATCAATATTGTTTCCTTGATAATGCAAAAGTTCTTTGTTTCTTCTCTGAATTTACTCTTTAGCACTGGAAAAAAGGAATATTTCTTTAACCTGCTAATTGGCCTTAAAATACATTAGTGATTTAGTTATGAGTCTAAATGATGTACTAATTCTTACATTTAAGCAAACATGGGACATTATTCCTAATGAAAAACTAGTTACAGCAGTAACTGATATGCTCTAGAGGCTATAGCAGACTACAAAAATGTCAATACATCATTGTTGAAAATCTTGAAAACATGTGACTGCACATCACACTGGAAGGAAATGCACTGCTTACGGCAATTTTAATAGTACTATTGTCATTTGGTTCTTACACTATTCATGAAAAGCCTCCTTAAAAAATACAGCAAGGTGGACAGAAAATTAACTGTTTTTTGACAGTGAAGAAAATTAAATACATACCAGGAAGTTCAAGGGTTGCCATGTGCTACCATTCTCCTTTGATTTCTCAAAGAGGTGAGGGAGCTCTGTGGTTTCATTAAAGTATAAGTTCCTAAGGGGTGAAGAGAGACCTCAGTGCTTAAGAGCACTGGCTGCTCCTGCACAGGATCCAGATTTGATTACCAGCACCCATGTCCAACACCCTCTTCTGACCTCTAAGAGCATTTCATGGCATGGGTGCACTTACATACATGTAGACATTACCCTCATACATGTAAAATAAAAATAATACATAAATATTAATATATATTCCCATCAAAGGAAGTTCAAAATTCAAATAATAGGGGCTTCAAATTAATGTATGGGGAAATAGTTTTTTCATTCTTCTCTTCTTGTTTTTAATGCTTATATTTACATAAATACTGTAAATTCTCCTAATCACTTTTCATAGAAGCTCATGTCCTAGAAATTTCTGTGAGCTGTGGGCCTTAAAACAATTGCTCAAATTCTATCTTTTTCCCATGTGAGCATTGCAGATGAAGATGATCCTGGTTAACTAAGCAGAGAACAGTCTATCCAGTTTTCTGTTATAAACTCTGCAAGCTGTTCCAGAACATTTATAGTATCTCCCTAGCTTACTGTCTAAAAGCAATACAAGCTGTGGGTTTAGCTCAGTGGGTAGAGGGCCAACCTAGAATACCAGTTCATCTGGGTTTAATGCCCAGCACCACCTAAATAAGGTGCTAGAGAAGCACAAATCTGGGAGCCCAGTGGTGAGGAGGCCAGAGGGACAGGACTTCAACACATGTTACCTTAGGAGCTCAAGGCTCACGTGGACTAGACTAAACCCTGTCTTAAAAAGAACAGAAGTAAAGTTATATCTAAAAGCAATGCATATGACCATGAAAAAAATCATAACAAAATCAAAGTTGTGAAGAAAAGAAAAAATACGTAACTCAAAGAATATTTACTAACAAAAACCCCTATCTTTTCATTCTTATTAATTTTTAACTGAATGTCTGAAAATTTCATACAGTGTATTTTGATCCTATTTAGATCTCCTCTTGCATATGTATTCCCTCTTCCTAATCACCCACCAAATTTCTGTACTCAAAAAACTAATAAATTATTAAATTATATTTGTTAACATATATATTAAAGCCTATGCAGTCAGGTTTGTGTCTCCAAACGCTCTTTGATATAGGTTCATCCAGGGCAGCCTAGTCGACCTACTTAAAGTCACACCCTTAAAAGAGACCGACTCTCCTCTTCCCAAGCACCATCAGTCTCCAACACTTCCTCAGGTAGGGTTGGGATTTCTTATCCACGTCCCCATGTCTGTGCTGGGATTTTGTCTGGCTTGGGCTTCTGTGGGACTTATCTGATGCTGTCACCACTACTGTGAATTCATATGCGTAATTAACCAGCTGTCAGGAAAACTCCATCTTCTTGTGGTTGTTCAGGGCCCAGTTCCAAGAGACATCTTGGGCAACAGGTGTCCTCCAAGTTCAGGCCCACTCTTAAAAGCTAAAGAGTCAGGCTGTTTTATTTCAGGTAAAATTGTAATGTGGCTACAGAATTGGAAACCACAGGAAATGTTCTGGTTTCCATCTGAAGTCTAGCATAAATGGTCTACCTGAGGCTAAATTCTGTGATTGCTAAGATTCAAATATCAAACACACTCATGCAAAATAGGTCTAAACAATATAAGACGGTACCCGACCTTCCCTAGTTCAGTACATCGATGGCTGACTGTGAGTCATAAACAAGGAGAAGCAATATGGATCTCCATTCCTCTTATACCACAGACTGAAAGGCTTAAACAATGAGAAGTTACTGTCTCCTGTATCTAAAACTGGAAGTCTGAAAATCAAGGTGCTGCGGACCAGGTTCTTCTGGAGGGAACGTCTGCCCTGTATGCCTCCCAGCTTCTGTGTTGGCTGAATCTCTGTACTCTTCTGGCTGAACATGCGTCACTATGGTTTTGTTTTCCATATGATGTTCCCTGTATGGAATCTGTCAAATTCCCCCTTTCATAAGGACACCAGTCCTGTTAGATAGGCGCCTATTCCACCCCAGTATGATTTCATCCTAACTTTATTAATAACACGGGAAAAGATTACACTTTGACATATTGGAAGATGGTCCTTCCACCTATGAATTCTGAGAGAAGAAACAGTAATTCCATAATACTTTTCAAAAGAGGAGGTGGGAAGAATAAGCTTTACTACGACATTATACTGGCAGGTTTTCACAAGGACGGCAGCTGTCAATCCAGTCAGCTAACCAAGCTTTCATGTAGAAATGAAAATAACATCCACAGGTCATCCTGCAACTTGGGATTCTTACTGATCTCCATGATTCATTGAAAGCTCAGATGATTCGTAAAATAAATTTTATGGGTAAAGAAATCATTTTTCCCCAATATAATTTAAAAATTCAGAATGGCTGGCTCCGCATGCAAAGTTACATCTATACAATTATCTAAGTATGGAATGCATTTTCAGTTTTAATATAATGATTTATATTTTTTACAAAATGATTTAAGCTAAATTGTATTTATTTACTTGTACAGAAGCCTAATTAAAATTATATTATGCCATGAACTATGTATTATTGCATAGATGGAAAACACAGCAATTTTGAAATGTCTTTCTGCTGTCTCCGGACTTAACCTCTTCTTTCTGTTGTTGTCTTTGTTGTTAGGGAGTATACACCCAGGACCTGTGTGTGCTAGGCAAGCACTTTAGCATTCAGCTACACAGCTACCTACCTGGCCTCTCTTTTTCTGTCCTTTATTCACACACACATACAAACAGGTAGACATACACACACGCACACACACACACACACATACACTCACACCTCGTACTAAGTTCATAATACACACTGAGCATTATCATGCATATAACTTGTGCTTGTTTGCAAAGATCTCTTTACAATAGTTTCCAAAGGTAGTGTTTTTATGTCAAATGTATTGTTTAATGTTCTTGATACATATTATAATGTTAATTTCATAAAAGGTGGCTATATCAGCCATTTGCCATTAAATTAACAAAATATACTTTTACTGGTAAGTTACATTGACTACCTTTTTTCCTGTATTTGATTACTTGGTGAAGATATTATGACATTTGTCTGAGTTTATATGTGTTTGAAGACTAGTGGTGTGATACTCATAAGTAATGTCTCATTCCGTGTTTTGTGTATCCTCAATGACTTCTGTGGCTTCACACTTAAAGGACTTGGGCTTCTGCTTGGAGCTGGGTGGTAGCTCAGTGGCAGAGGGCATGCTTAGCAAGCAGTAGGCTCTGGATTCAGTCTTAACCAGCATCTCCTCCCAAGTTTTTCAGCATGTTTATATTCAAAGCGTATTAATTTCTCATTACACTATGGTTTCCTATTTATGGGTCTTCTTTTTGATATTTTAGAAGTTTTGTATTGAAATTTTTACCTATGTAATTTTAAAATTTTGAAAGTCAAATTTGTTCATTCTGTTTAAGAATATTACAGTCATTTATAAACTTAAACAGATAATCACCTCCTCAAAGACTTGACAAGTAATTAGTTCTAGGATTTTTTAGATGTTCTGGGGTGTGATGATTGCATGTAAAATGATGAAAGATGCAGAATGTAATGATAAGAGTCTTTTTTTAAGTAATGCAATTAGCTTTTTTGAAATTATTTTTAATAGTTTAGGGATTTTTATAAGAAAAATGAATTCTGACTTTGATTCCTGTAAGTGAAATTGGCAACAGATATAGGCACACGTAGACAATGAGATTTACGATAGATTTCAACTTTAATATAAAGCATTTGAAAGATTAGAAATCCCTGTTTTTCTCTCTTCTTTTTAATAAAGTCACGTCATTCTGATTTGAAAGGAATACACACTATATTAGTTCCCTGCAGCAAAGTGACACTACACCCATTTACTCCCCCAGAGCTTTGGAGCTTGGCAGTGAAAAGCAGTGTTCTAGGAATAAAGTCAGAGTGACAGGTTTCAGCAAGGCTGAGCCTTCTGCGGGCCCTTGAGGTTGGCTGCCTCTTCCAGCCTCCAGGGTGCCACATTCTTCAGATCCTGCCAGCCTCTTCCACTCTCTCATTCTGTGTTCAGATCACTTTGCTGCTGACTGACTCTCCCATCCTCTCTTGTAAGGACATTGTAATTACATCAGACTCACTCAGGTAACCCAAGATCATCTCTCCATTTCAAGATCCTTCATCTAGTTTCCTCTGTAAAGACTATATGAATTAATAGTTGTAAGCTCTGGAGCTTAAGATACAAGGGCATTTCAGAGGCCATTGTTCAATCTATCCCATGTATATTTATTGATGTGATATATACTAACATAAGCCTTTAGTGTCATAAAGATGCAAAAATTAAACCTCTAAAGAAGAAATATATTTCTGAAAGAACTGGTCAATTCTATTTTTAAGAACATAGAGAAAACTGAAAAGAATGGGTAAAATAAACTACATTATTTCTTCACTTCCCAAATATACACCTACATGCATAAACGAAATGACATCACTTCCTCATCATTTTCCAAATACAGACCTATATGTTTTTTCTTTGTGTTTCTGCTTTTCATCTTTTCTTCCCCTTGAAAAGAAGGTTTGGTCCTCAAAATACCATGTTAGAGGAAAATGGCAAAACAAAGTCCTTTTTTCTCTAGCTGAATTTTTTGTGCCCTGTGTTTTGGGCCAGCCTTTCCCACTGCAGCCAGCCAGGCAGAATGTCTCATGCAGACAGTTTCGGGGAGTACATTGTTCCTACCACACTGAGAAACTTACAAGTACCCAGGTATCAAGTCCAGATAGCACGTCCTTCCTCCCTCCCAGCTGTGCTTGCGTCTCCATGGAGCCCATCGCTTCTAAAATTCTGAGAGACTTTTTCCTAATTGAAACTTTTTGTTAACTGAAAATTGCTTTGTTAACTAATCTGTCCCTGTCCCTGGTCTGATGTAACTCTGGTTATTGGCTTTGCCCCTGGCATGATGTAATTGTGGTTTATTAAACTTTATAAACCCTGCCCTGTTTCTCCTCAGGGTCGAGAATGCTTTAGGGACATTTTTTTACTGACTGTTTACAAAAGATTCCTAATTCTACCATCACTATGTGGCATTGCATTGTGCATGTCACTCATGTACTTGAAAGTCTGTATTCCTTAAAACTTCATATAGTTTATGCATGTGGTGTGTTTGTATGTGAGTATGCGTGTGGATATAGAGGCCTGAAGTTAACACTGGGTGTCTTTCTTGATTGCTTTTCACTTTATTTATTCAATGAGAGTCTCTTAGCCTAGAGCTCACCAGTTCTGGCTGGTTTTGCCTGATGGCTTGCATCCAGGGATCCGAAGTCCACCTTCCTAGCACTAAGGTTATAGGCAATCACCATACCTGTCAGATTTTACTGGGTTTTGAGGATCTGAATTCTGGTCTTCACACTTGTGCTACAAGCACTTTATCCACGGAACCATAAACCCAGACCCAAGTTGATAATTTGAAATCCTAATGCCTCTGTTGATTAGCAGATGGGAATTTGGGGGAGGAGCATGATTCCAAGGGACCTTTACTGATGAGTGCATTGACAATGCAGGACAAGGGAGAGCTTTGGCTTCTGTCCTTGTGTGAGGATACAAAGGGAAGATACATCATTTATAGACAGGAAACAGGCTCTCGCCATTCATCAAACCACCTGACTCCAAGATGTTGGACTTCTATGAAAAAAGACATTTCTGCTGTTTATAAGACCATCAGTTGAGCCAGGCATGGTGGCACACACCTTTAATTCCAGCGCTAACAGGCAGAGGCAGGCAGATCTTTGTGAGACTGAGGCCAGCCTGCCTGGTCTACATTTTGAGTTTCAGGTCAGCTGGAGCTACAAGCAGACCCCCTCCCCCTCAAAAAAAAAAATCAGTTTACTGTAGTTTGTGATCAAGCAAAGAAACTCAGACATTTGCCAAAGAACTGGAGCACATCAAAATCTCAATCCAATTTTCCTACAAAATTAAAGGAAAACAGGAAAAAGTATCTAAATATATTTCAGTGTTTCCCATTGACATATCATGAACACATCAGTTGATTTGACTCATCTAAGCATTAAGGAGGAGGACTACAAGGAGAATGAGCATGCACTACACTATTTTATCCTGGGTTCTAGTTCCCTGAGCAAACTCATCATAAGCGCTGGGTAACTTGGTTCATTATAGTGACATATAACAAAATAATTTATTTTCCATTAAACTTTATCTTTATTATAGCACCACCTACAATACCATGAAGGTTCTTTCTGTAGTTGAGATTTGGAATGTTCTCCAAAGGCCCATGTGTCAAAGGTAAACACTAAACCTGGTAGCTCCATGTCCAGATTCTGGGACCTCACTTCCAATGGTCTCAACTCCTCCAACGTTTCTGCGCACAACATCCATCTCTCTTGGGCTGGTACCACACCCTGAATGCAGTTCTCCTTGGCAGATACCTCACAGTTCTGACATCATGAAGATCTTCTTGGGGTCTCCATTGCCAACCAGATTTAACCTTCACTGCTTCACACAATGGCCTGTCAGGACCTTCTTTATGAAGGGATACTCCTACTGCACTCTGCCTGGTCTCAGAGGCTCTCTGAAACTGAGGAGGAAGAACTGAAGACCATTTCACTCTTGTGTCTTTGGTGCCTCTCTCTACAGCCAGTGCCAGGTGAACCACACTGCCAAGTTTGGCAGCCAAGTTTGGGATAAATCCCAGACTACTTCATCCACTTTCAAAGCTTTTCTCTCCAGTGTTTTCCAGTAGAAAACCTTTGCACTATTTTCCTTTCACAAGTTAGAGGCTTAGCTGGGTGTGGTCTTGCCCTGGAGGTACTCTCTCCATTGTTTAAGTACAAATTTCTAGACCTTTCTCTAATCACTTTAATCTCCATATGAAAGGGATCCTCTCCTTCAACACAGGCTAGGCTCCAAGGTTCATCTTCCTAGTGCTCTTTTCAATACACACTGTATACTCTGCATTTCTTTCTGCCCCATTTGTTCTTTTTCACTGTAGATCTGCATAATATTCTCCACATTGCCATTTTTGTGTCAGGCTGTCTTGAAATAGCCTCTGCCAGAGAAATTGATGTCCATCGCTTTTCAACTTAGCCACAGGCAAGCTTTTCGGCTGTGGACTGACCCTAATCAGACTTGACAAAAATATCTCAATTGCTGCTTGAGTTCTTACTTTCCTCTGTAGCTACAATGTTCTCAGCACTGCTTTCTTCCAGGCTCTGCTTACCTCTTTTCTAGCCCAACTTCCAAAGTCTTCCACATTCCTCTAAAAACCCACAACCAACAGCCCACTCTCTGCTACCAATTACTGTATTAGTCATTTCTCTGTTGCTGTGATAGAAAGACTGACCCAAGGAACTTAGAAAAGGAAGAGTTTATAAAGCTTATGGTTCCAAAGGTGCAAGAGTCCATCGTGGCAGGGAGGCTTGGTGGCAGAAGTGGCTAGAGTGGAAACTAAGCCCTCAAATCTTCAAGCAGGCACAGGAAGTAGAGAGTCACAGGAGATTCGATAAGAACTCTCTACCAGTGATAAGATACCCCCAGTGACCTGCTTCCTCCAGCATGCCCACACTGTCTAAGACCTCCTAAAACAGTATCACAGACTGGGACAAAATGCCCAAATACTTAGAGCCTATGGAGTACATTCTCATTCAAACCACCATACATGTGACTCCTTCTCTCACCTTAAGAGAAAGGAAAGACTTTATTTTAACCCCACTATCTCCACCAATTACTGCTTATGTTTCATTCCTTTCTGTGCTAAAATTTCTCAAACGATCATTTATATTAGATAACTCCCAATTCTCTCCCTAATACTTTCATTTTTAATTAAAAGTAATTTTATTTTTAAATAGTTTGAAGCTATTTATGCAAAATTCCAAGGCACATTGGAGCACATACTGAAAAATAATTGGAATCATGAAAGTAATTCCTGAATTACTAAAACAACTTGACTGCTGTAAACAGAGATGAACACAATTTCCCTGTGGAGTTTCAAAACTGCAGTACTAATTGGCCTGAAAGAAAAGGATGTTCTCTTATATCAACAAATAAGCTCATTTATTTGTTTGCTTGTTTGTTTATTGCTGTCTACGGTGCAATTCCTCATCAGGGTCCTCCATCTCTACTCAAACAGAAATATCTACTTTGGAGATAAACTTGCATAATGTTGCAATAAAGATTAGCAAATAATACTGTTGAAGTCTAAACTCTTGTGATAGAGTTTTAAACTGGGTTCTAAATATGTATTCAAGTAAAGTAACCTTTTTTTTTTTAATGGAAGATCAATTACAAAACCAGTTTCTTGGCCTGTGATTAAAATGTTAAAGGACTATGGGGGAATCGGTCCTGCAAAATTTGATGTTGTTTCAGGTTAAATGAAATCCGAAACTGTCGCGAGCACTCCTCGGAAGTATCCAAGGGGACTAACTGACCAGTAAGCAAATGCGTCTTATAGCAACATTTATTCACACAGTACACATTTACACCTAAATACCTCACACAAATTATAAGAGGTCAAGGGTCTCTGCAAGCAGAATCACCACAATGATTACCAGGGTGGCAGCTGTCAGCAAGTCCCTGGTTTCCAAGAACAGGAGTGCTGTGCCTGCAGCCAGGACAAAGGCATCTAGTCTCCGCTCTGGGTCTCGAATGCAGATGACTGGAACAAACTGCTTGACTCTTGGAGAGCGACGTCTGGTCATTCAGGTCCGGGATGCCACAGCTCCTGATGGAAACCCGTCAGACGTTCTGTGTGTTGCTGCAGAGGAGAGTTTCGGAATGAAAGCTCTGAAAGTGTCTCCTCATGATCGTCTTTTATATGCTTTCCTTATGTCCTCTCCCCACACACATCTTTATCTACTTCACACATAAGCTGTAAGCCTAGTCATTCAGTGACGTGAGCATTTCTATGGTGGTGCTCCTCTTATCTTCATCACACATGTTTCACTGCACACAGTTTTCTAAGTTTCTAAATTTCATTCTCATATTCTTATTTTATTCCTAATACATGCTCATTAAGAAACCTATCACAGCCTTTCCCAATGGTGACAGGATTGAAAGTTTTGAAGACAGTAAGAGTTCACAGCAGCAAGTTTAGGGATGAAGTGTCTATGCAGTTCTGCTTGGATGCTTGTCAACCTGAGTGCTGCCCTCATTTAATCTTCACAAAGCGTTAACTTGAAACGGTAGTTTGAAGATAGATGGCATTTCTAAATAGTCAGCTAAAGTATAAACCAATGAGTTTCCAGTCACAACACTTCTCTTCATTCTCTTCCCTTAAGGCTAAATCTGGCACTGATGATTTCATGGAAAGATAAATTCCTAAAGAAGTGGGTTCATATAAACAGGGAGCTAAATGCTAGATACTGGGTATCAAAATTAGATAATCCTTTGTCCTTATGCTTGTCAAACAAAGAATTAGCTTGGAAATGGAACATATCATCTTTACTATTTGTATAGTAAAATATTTGATACATTGCTTTGGATTATTTACTGTTTGAAATATATAGTTCTGTTCTTGGGTGGCCGATTTATAGTGGAAGAAGTTACTGAAGAAATGTAATTGAATATCGCCCTTCTCTACGTCATGGACATACGAAAGCCCATTAGAGCTTTGTATGAAAACTTAAAAACAAAAGGATGGAGAGACAGACAGGTTGTGGAGTAGCTCAGTGGTAACTTACCACAAGTAAAAAAAATAATGTACAGTGTGAGAGTATGTAATTCCAGTGCCCCTACTGGGAGGTGGGAGGCAGAACCTGGAGAATCCTGGGAAACTGGACCACTGGCAGTAGAAAAATAACAGAGACCTTGTCTTAAACTAGAAGGCAGAGACCAACAGATGAGGTTGTCCTCTGATCTTCACCTGTGAGTCATGGCAGGTGCGTGCCATATACATGAATGCAAACACATCAGAGAGAGAGAGAGAGACAGAGAGGACTTTAACCAAGGGCATTGGTGGAACTGAAATGGGGTGCCATTGAGACAATTCAAGTATCAGCATGGTTTCTAGGTGACTGCAATAGATGCTGAGACTAAGCAAGGGCTACCTGCCACACATAGAAGCTGGAATGGTGAATGTGTGTAGAGTTTCCAGAAGCCACTGTCCCCAATTTCTCTCAGTTGTCCCATGAGCCAGTGTACTGATCCATAAAAATTGCTTCTATGAAGACACCAGAAAACAGCTCAGAAGTTTTGCTAAGCTCAAGAACCAGCTCTTGGTCTCACCTGATGCGTGTCATCAGGCTCCATTTCAGTGTGGGGCGCAGAGCGCTTGTCCTTCTGGGGCCACTTTCTTCACTTCCCGGTAGGGTCACTAAACCCTCCCACTTGCCTTCTGCAGCTCCTTCCCTAGCTCCTCCTCATGCCTCCCTCTTTGAAATTTGGGAGCTTTCCTGAGTTTGCCTCTGGGATCATTTTCACTTCCACGCGTTTGTTCTCTCATACCTAGTCTCATAGCTTTAAATATGGGCTTCGTGTCAAAGGCTATCTCTGGCTTCATGTCAAAGGCTAGTTATTAAAATTCCTACTCTGTATTTACTTTGGAATGTTCAATAGATACCAAGAACTTGCACCCAACAACTGGATTCTGAATTTCCCTCAATTACTACCTCTTCCGGTCTTCCTATCTCAACTAATTGCAATGCAATATTTCCAATTGTTCAGGCCAATCACCCAGCATCCAGCGTCAGCTTTTCTCCTTTCACCTCATACACAATTTGCAAACCCTATTGTCTCCACAATAAATATACATTCAGAGTCTGACAATTTCTAACAACTTCTTTGGCTACTCCGATGGCCCAGTAGACATCCTGATGTATCTAGATTACTGCAGAAACCACGTACATCTGTCTCTGCTTCTGTACCTGACGTCCCTTTAGTCTGTATCCAACCTACAATTCAATGTCCGATTGTCTGTATTATGTACTAAGCAAATCACTTTGTTCAGTTTAAAATCCACTAATTACGTCCCATTGTATACATATAAAATCTAAAGCCCTTACTCTGACCTACATCTCAGAGTGAACCAGTCCCACCACTTCCCCTCCCCCTCCCGCCACTCTGTCTCTCACCTGCCCACACTTGGCTTCTTTCTGGCTTACCTGAACATGCTCACTCCTTTTGGGGGTGGTTCTCATCTGTCCATCTCAGCTTCTAATGCCTTTCTATCAGCTGTCCAAACAACTCAGCTCCTTTACTTCAATGATAAAGCGTCATTTTTTCAGTGACAAGTGTCATGGTAATAATTTCAAGCTGTTACTATTATCACCTGTTATACTGTGTCCACTTCATGCTTCTACTACACACCAGGATAAGGTTCAAGATGATGGGAATAGTTGGTAGTCCTGGGAAGCAAAGGGAAGTGCATGCAGAGAGGTCAACACTGGTGAGCTTACTGGCATGCCTTGCTGTCTTGATTACATGCTGAAAACAAGAAAAAAAAATATCAAAGGATGTTAAATAAGGGAATGAGTCAATTTAGTATTTTGCAGGGACAACAAACTGGAACAGCATGCTGCACTAGAGAGGGAACAACACTGAATTGATAGGACTCAGGCAGCCTGAGTGTTAGAAACAAGACAGGAAATGGTTGCTAAATACAATGAGAGTATGGAAGGGAAAGAGAAGAAGGAGAACTGAACAGGGGATGTGCGCTTGGCAGAATTGTTTAAACACCCCAAAGTGCAACTGTGTCATCTAAAAATGAGAAAAATAAAATCACCCAGAGTGGGTTTAAAGCACTGTCAAGATTTACAATGGAGCAGCAGTCTGAGATGCTTTCAGAAGCCAAAAGTCCATATGGAGAAAATGTTTTTAATTGGCCTGTAAACAAATCAATATGAGAAGAGTTATACTAAAGCAAATAATAATATATACTCCAAATCTGAAGTTTAAACATTTGTGTAGCATTTAAAAGGGAGGGTATTAAATGTCATGTTTGCTTTCAAACCACAACTGCAAATAAGCAGAGAGAATTAAGACATTAATTTGGGGCTGGAGAGATGACTCAGCAGTTCAGAGCACTCGGATGCTCTTGCAGAGGATCCCAGTTCAGTTCCCAGCACCCACACGGTGGCTTACAACTATCTGTAACTCCAATTCCAGGGGATCCGGCCCATCACAGGCACCAGGCACACATGGGGTACATATACATACATGTAGGCAAAACACTCATGCACTTAAAATAAAAATAAATAAATCCTGTGTGCTCCTTCTCAAACATCTAATGGAATAGATCTAGAATACCAGAGAACTTCGGGGAAATTTCTAGTAGGAAACCTCTTCCAAGCAAGGAGTGGTATTAAAGGCTCACACCTGAACAAATGGCAAAAAGGGAAGATGAATGACTGCTGGGAAGGGGAGCTTGATGCAGGCTTCCACATCGAATATGTGAAGAACTTAAGCCTTACGTGTTACAATGGAACTGCGTTCACCACACACTCTACCGATAAAGATCTATGTGGCCACCTACTTAAAAACAGGTAGTTTGTCTCTAATTCTAAACAACTCATAGAACTGCATCGGATTGACCCCTGCCGTTCACGAGAGTAACTGAGGCACAAAGCTGAGGACTGGTGGAACAAGAATGGAACTCTGTGCTCATGGCTTCCTGCAGTGCTTACCTAGGAGGGAGATTTCTGGATCAGTTTGACAGCACACTCTAATCAGAACACAGAAAAGGAGCCAAGGTTTCAAGAATGGAGCTAAAACAGCCTTAATGAAGTTTTCACTTGAAGAACCTTGAAGGTTGGTTAAATGCCCCTTTGTTGCTGGTAGAAGCATTTGGTTCAGTAACTATGAAACTTATGCCTGAAAATTCATGTTAATGCTGTAAGCATTATCATTTATGGACACCTTCTATTAAAAAATCACCTTTCTTATATGTTTTCCAAAGGTCTTAAGCGAATACTTCAATTTTATTTTAAAATTTACTTCAATCACAGCTAAATAACAAAACTCCATCATCCACAGAAACCTGTAATAATTCATTTCAACCTCCCAGTGAAAAGGGAAAATAAATTTTCAGTGGCAATCTTTTCCAGTTTTTACAAACACAATATATCTCCGTGTAGTTGAGAGATAACTAGTACTTTTAAACATTTTTAAAGGGTATAAAAATGTAATAGAGTAGGATCTTTGACCTAGAATTTTTTTCACAAATTTGAGCAATTTCCATTTTATAATTTTACTTAACTATGGGCAAATGTTTCCATAGAAATCTAGCCCTACCAGTATTTGAATTCAAACTGCTATTCATCCTTATGTGTTAAGGTCCAGCAAACCGGAGCAACAGAAGCCATTGGGAGATTTTTCACAGATGGTTACCCGGGTGATGGAAGAGCTATAATCCCTCAAAAAGGGGCCAGTGGGAGCACTGAGTGATGAGCAGCATGAAAAAGCCTCTCAGCCCTGGAAGAAATAGTTCTCAAAACCTTGAAGTCAGTGCTGCCCTGAAGACATCGGGCCCTTGACAAAGCACATAACAGGAATTCAGACATCTAGAAGATACTTCTGACAGAAGCCGGAATTCAGTTTGAAGTATCAGTCTGGTAGAGTGGATAAAAGAGAATGCCTAGCAGGCAAAATGGGAATCCTCAAAGATGTTCACATCCTACACCTTGAACCTGTGTATACATTGCTTGGCCTAGTAAGTGGGAGTTTGTAGATGTAATTACATTAATGGGCTGAAGATGAGAAAATCTGAATTATAGTCATGGACCATATAACAAAATTTTGAATGACAGATCACATAGATGATGCAGAGCCCATAAAATTTAATAAAGTCTAAAAAAGTAATAGGCTATATTATCCAGGATTGTGTAAGTGTGCTCTATTACATCACATAATGAAGAAATTGCTTGATGATGTTTAGTCTAGAACTCACCCTCATAATTGCCTGACACATGTGCATACTTGAATGGGCTCAGTAGAATCATGAAGATCATTATAAATGAAAAAAATCAGATAGATAAGAAGATTCAGGACAGAAGCAATAATCACAGAGTGAAACATGAGGATGGTACATGACTAGCCTTGAACAATGTGGACAGGACTGTAATCTGAGCAGTGCACTTTATCTCTGGAAGCTGAATTGTGCAAGAACATAGATAGGTTTCTGTTGAGCTTCCACAAGAAACAGCCTTACAGATATCTTATACAGGCCACTGGCATTTTTTAGACTTTCCGGCTGCCAGAACTTTATATATTCCATTTTTTTATGTTAGCTGACTAAATTTGTGCTAATTTATTACAGAAGCAGTTGCAAGCTAACATGGGATAAAATACTCAGATTCCTCCTCAGCTCCTCTCCCCCAATCTTGAACTAGTGGTTTTAAAATGTTCCAATGAAATTGCATTTTGTACAACTAATAGAAGCTAGTAAAAACAAACATGCAAAAATAATGGGGCATTTGTTTCTATTATCTAGATCCAGGTATTTTTGTATCATTAAGAAGCAAGAGAAATGTGAAATCCCTTAAGAAGAAATGTAGTTATGAGTAAAAATCAAGACTGAGTGACTCTGATGAGGTCCAAAGACATAAAGAAAACGTTTTTCTGTTGTTAGTACCTCTGGGAATCAATTATGGGCAGACAAATGGAAATACAGAAGGAAGTGGACCCCATAACCATTTAGGCCTTATAAACTAAACTCAATTGTTTTCAGACTCTAGAATAGAGCCAGAAAAAGCTTGTTGTAACAGAGATGGCCACTGCTACTTTCCACTTCAGAGGGACCCTTCTTTGTGGATCATGATAAAAGTGATCAGGACTATTTCATGCCACCTAAGTGTGCACTTGAGAGTGGATACAGAAGACAGAGGAGAAACTGTAAGAATATCCTCCTCTCCTTTGACAGCATAATTATTTTCAATATAGTCAAGACACACCACACAATACTTGTTTATCATCGGCAAGGAGCAATAAAATGAAGACAAAAGTAATTATGAGTTTTCAGAGAAAAGATGCCTTTATTCTGTGTAACATTTCGAAGAGCTAGAATCATAGTCACTGAATGGTAAAAGCTAATTATATAGCACATGCATTCCAAATTAATAATATTCAAAGTCTGTCAACTAATATTGTGATAGACAATGATCAAAAATTTACAAATTAGATATATGTTATTTAAAAAACAATCTTATTCATAAATGGACTCTTAATTACTCTCTGAGCCTGAACAAAACATCTGTCTAGGTTTTCACTTTACATGTGCAGCATTCTTATATTTGACTGTTCACAGTCTCCCCGCAAAGGATGCAAGGTCTTGGCATTATGAACTTACCTTCTTATTTTGGTGACTCCAAACATTAGTACCTGAAAAGAATAAAACCACAGATTTAGTGTATGTTGACCAAAGGGTAATCTATATATTTTCACTAATCAGGGTCAGCAAGTAATATTTATCATTGTAAACTTCTTTACATTTCATTTAATCAATACTAACAGAAGATTAGTCATATTGTTCTGATAGAGGACACAGAATAAAATTAAAGAAAGAAAGAAATAGAGAAAAAGATACTATTTTCCTTTCAACTAACAGGTGACCAAGAAAATGAAACTGGAACAGGGCATGGTAGCTCACTCTTAGAATCCTCGCACTTGGGAGGTAGAGGCAGGACGATGAGGAATTTGAGACTAGCTAGGGATGCACAATAACTTTTATGAAAAAAAAAATTTTAAAGCAAAATCTGATATAATGCAAAACAAATCAAAAGTCTGTATGAGATTAGTGCCACTGAGGAGATATCAAGTGACCTGCAGAATTACAGAAGGGATTGTGCAGGGGGGCAGTCTGAATACCAGGCAGTCAACACTACGAAGTGCTCAACCCTGGCGTGTGTGGCTCTTACCGCTTACAGAAAAGGAGTCTTTGCAGCTGTGATTGAGGTAGTTGCTTTGGGGAGAGGAATATGATGGTTTATATTAATTGACAACTTGACAGTATCTACAATCACTAAAGAGACATGATATATTACTTACATTTATGTTGTTGTGATAAACAGTAGCCAAAAACAGCTTTTGGAATACAAACTTATTTTGGCTTACACTTCCTGTGAGGTAATTAGTTCATAATGGCCAGGAAAGCAGGCAGCCAGAGCACAAGCAGAAAGCAGAGAGAGTGTGGAACTAGGAGTAGGATGAGGCTATAGATCCTCCAGGCCCTCCCCTCCCAGTGACATATTTCCCTCAACAAGGTTGCAAGGAACAGTTCCACCAACTGGGACCCAAGTGTTCAAATACTTGAGCCTATGAGGGACATATTTACTCAAGCTACCATGCCGCCCGGGGGCCTGTCTCTCAGGGATTATCAGGATGAGGTTAACTGGGTAAGAAGACCTTCCATAAATGTACCATTCCAAGGTTTCTGTTGTTTCACTCACCAAGTTATCAGTCACAGGAAACCTTTACCAAAGCAATGGAGGAGCCAGTGAACACTTCACAGGAGAGGCAACTTGAAAGGGTAACAGGTCTCTTTATACTGAAATGCAGGGTGAGCAGGGAGCCTGAGGGACTGAGGGCAGTGACTGTGTTGCAGACGGTTGTTTCTATGAATAAAGCTGAGCTCAGTGACATCTCCTGTACGTTGTCGCTGTAAACTCCAGGAAAATGGTGTTGACAGAGGAGTGGAAGGCAAAGACGAGCCCTTTATAGTTAGTGAAGGACAGCCGCCAAGCTGTAAGACTAACATTTAGTGACAGATGTGCCTCATGCTAGTGGAATTTAGGATATGCCAACCTCCGGTTATGGCATCTTAACATATTGTATGTTTTAAACTGGTGGAATTTGGGTTCTTTTTTAAGAAAGAAGGAGAGAGAGAAAGACGGAAGGAAGGAAGGAAGGAAGGAAGGAAGGAAGGAAGGAAGGAAGGAAGGAAGGAAGGAAGGAAGGAAGGAAGGAAGGAAAGAGTGAAGGACGTGGTGCAGTGTGGCCTGGCAAGGCCAGCTGCTGTGAGAATTAAGGGAGTGGTTCTTGTGGTCACCTGCTATGAGAATTAAGAGAGTGGTTTTTGTGGTTATTTGCTATGAGGATTAAGGGAGTGGTTCTTGTAGTTACCTGCTATGAGGATTAAGAGAGTGGCCTCTGCATCTGGAGAGAACCACCCCATAAGGGGTTGGCCAACCAAACTTATAAACCCCCCTGCACCTCCTTGAATAAACGGGTTTTGCTGTGGCTCGCCATCCACAAGCATCCCGCCCACCTCCTGAAGTTTGAGTGTTAACTCCACCCTCTCACCCTCTTTCCACAGCAGGGAACCTGCATCCCACTCTCCAGCCAGCTCCGAACAGAGGGACCCCAACAGAAGGGTTTGTGATGAAAGATCTATGACACAGAAAACTTTCATTAAATAAGTTCATATGATTTCCTGTCGTTATTTTGCTTTTTTATAGGTGCCTTAGTCATAAACTGGGAGGAGGGTAAGAACTGATATTTTGGCAGTTCAGACAGGGCCAAACCCTGTTTTAAACACACAGTAAGTGTTCATTTTTTAGAACATCATTCTATTGTTTGGATTCTAAGTATCCTTCACGGTCCACATGGTAAAGCTTGGTCCCAGAATGGCACCAGGAAAAGATGGAAGCTGTGAAGTGGAGGCCTGTGGGAGGTCTTCGGATCATTGCACTTGTGCCCTCAAAGTGGGACTCTCCTCTCTCTCTCTCTCTCTCTCTCTCTCTCTGCCCTCTGTCATGCTGTGATGCCTCATCACAGGTCACAAAATACCAAGGCCCATCATTTACAGAACGGAGCCTTAGAAACCATTAGCCCAAATAACTCTTTTTATGTTTATTATTTCAGATATTTCATGTAGAAACAGAAACTTAACTAAGAGAAATCACAGCAGCATAGTCATTACTGACAGATAAGGAGACCACTGAGGCAGATGGATAGGTATTAAACTTGATCAAAGGGACCTGGTTAACAATGAGGAACCCGTGGATATGCACCATCTTCCCATGCCAAGTAGCTTACTTTGGTTTTAATGGTTTGGAGTTTCAATAAGGATTAAGGTAAACCATGATACACTGTCATGAATATTAGTATACACTCAGTTTTCACTTGAAAACTGGGGCCAGATATAGAATATAATTATTTTTTCTTTCTGTTTTCTTTGTGACATGGTGAGGGGATAGATGCAAATCATTTACAATACTAAAGAACTATTCAATATCAAACACTGTTAACTACTTGAAGAAAAATTTCTTCAAGGTCATTTTGAGCTTTTTTCCCCTTGGAAGTTTTTCCAGCTAAGGACCAAGTATTTTGACAAGCAAAAGTATATTTTCTACTGAATTTGTCAACTTTGTAGAGAAGAAATTAAATGACCAATTTTAAAAGAGAGTCTGCTCCCATGGTAGCATTTTTACATAGGCAGTCACCCTTGAACCTCCTGCAGAGCCCCTGACAAAGTCTAACTCAGAGGAACTGATTGTCAAAGTCTAAATCAGCCCAAGACTTGCAAGTTTGAATCTTATTTATCTAACTTTGAGGATAATTCTTCACACTCTTTGCATCAATTTTAAATTTGCATTGTGACTAATGACAATGACTGTCGCAAACTTGTCTTCTATGTTATCTGTGTGCTGCCTTCAGTATGAAAACACACCAAGTAGAATCTCATGTGAACTTCAGAACATGCTGACCTCACAATGACTATGTTGGCTCAGAATCCAACTCTTAGCTTTGTAGATAAAGAAGCATATTTTCACCAAATAGAGGTGAAAAGGTGAAGGAAAATTGGCGTGCCTTATGCAAATAAATGCTAACAAAGCTTTGCTGTCTGACACTATGGATTATGAAATTTAAGTATATATATATATATATATACATAATATATATACATAGCTTAGGAAATGGAAATATATTTTCTTTGCCTAATTAAATGCAATCTTGCAAGTGTTTGATGGATATTTGTTCATTTTTAGAACAATTCAGGAAGAATAGCTATGTGGTCTAGACAGTGTTAGAATGCTTACTTGTCTAGAATGAGGACCCATGTTCTGTCTTCAGTACTAGGAAGGAAGGAAAGAGGGAAGGAATGAGAGAAGGAAGGAAAAGAATGAGGGAGGGAGGGAGGGAGGGAGGAAGGGAGGGAGGGAGGAAATAAGTATTAATTGATTTGGGTTATGGGAACAAGGCTTTAAGATCATCTATGGTCCTACAACCTAACAGTGCTTAGATAGTACACAGCCTTGATTCTTATCTTCCACATCAGCTAAGCTGAACACTAGACACATTTAAAGATTTACTTACTCATAATTTACTTAATATTGAAATTGTCACAGATTCAGAGTAACTAATTTTTATTAACTTCAATTGTTTGTTAATTTTAAGACATTAATCCCCAAACATACATACCTATACACCCACATGCATAACTATTTATAAACACGCTATGGACACACAAAATGCTTTGTGGCCAAAGCCTGAGTGTGAATAGATTTTCACTGAAATCCACTGGTACATAACACTCAATTTGGCAAACAGCTACGGAAACAAGAAATATCCACATTCCAGCCCGTTCCCACAAAGTGGGGCTCAGGAGGCCTTGCATGAACACAACGAACAGTGCGTGTCACCATGCATCAGGATCAACACACAGCCCAGAGGCTGCTGGCAAAGAAAGCAACATGAAAAAGTCAGCTAGTGGCAAAGACATGTCAGACTCCATTATTACTAAAAGAACTAAATAGACTCACTCTGATAATAAAGTACTTTTTCCAGTTTAAATTTAACTCCATGTTTCTTTTGATTATGAAGGCTTACACTCTAATAGTTTTAAATCTGATAAAATAATTTTGCATCATGAGCAGTAGATTCACCCAAAAGCCAAGAGAATTTTTTTTCAGATAGATATGTGTTCCCTCTGGCACCCTGTCCTCTCCTAAGGGAAAGTGGAGCTAAATAAAACATGGGAAAAATAAAAGTATGTTATCATCATTTCACGTTCAAGAACTTTGACTGTTTTTATAAGAAGCCAAACCAACACATCAGGATGGAATTAAATACTATTTTGGAGAAGTGCTTTTAGACAGATAAATATTAGTTTAAGACAGCACTTAAAGACCACTCAAAGAGTAGAGTAAAACACATAGGTGATCTCCTTATCTTTTAAGTAAAGTTTCCTGGACTAAAACTAGTCATTAAAGAATTCGTATTGGTCAGTTTTTAGGTACTATGACAAAATGCCAGAGATAACCAACTTATCCGGAGGAAAGATTTATTTTGGCTCACAGTTTCAAAGGTTTCAGTGCATAATGATTTGGACTATGGTCTGTGGGCCTGATGGTAAGGCAGGGCTTCATAGCAGGAGTCCATGAAAGTCCACGAAAGAAGAGAATACTCACATCATGGAGGCCAGGAAGCAAAAAGGACAAGAGAAGAAGGGGCCAAGACCACAACGTTCTCTTCTAGGGCACAGTTCCAGTGACCTAACTTCCTTCTTCTGGACTTCACCTCTTAAAGGTCCTAGACCTCCCAGTAGAGCCACAAGATGGAAGCTAAGCACAGAAGCCTCTGGAGTATGACACTGGAGCCACAACCTTTCACATTTTTCCTTCTGGATCCTTGTGATCGCACATTACTCCATACTGTGTATAACATAATCTAAAGCAGTGTACAGGCCACCATGATGAGATGCTGTCGTACAGAACATTTTAACAGAGCTCCCGCTCATCTCTATTTCTGCCCTTTCTTCCTTGTTCATTCACCTGAACAGCTCTACATACCTCATCCCTAGACTGACTGACTCATTAACATTTCTGCTATGGGTCCCAGCTGTCATAGAAGACCAGAGAAAACCATGGGAAAGTAGAGAGATCAGTAGAGAGAGATCAGCAGAGATCTATCTGTGGGTGTAACTTTTGGCCTTCTCTGCTAAAGCTTCTTAGCTAGGCTCTCTCAAGCTCTTGGTGAAAAGCCAAGAAATCTCTATCCATAAGGCCTTCTCCAAGCTTTAGCTTTATTTTCCAAATCCACCACCCTTTGACCTTCCCCTTACAGCAAATCATTTCATTTTCTGTGTCACACACATACACATGTTGAGAACAAGATAGCAAAGAGAGCTTCTCCAGGGACCTGTGAGTGCTTTGCTCTACTGTCTGCATAGACTGCACGTCTTTCTGCGTTCTTCCCATGAGAATGCAGAAGAGGTGTCACTTCCTGTCCAAATCTGATGTAACCACCCTTTCTTCACTCATCATAAAGACTTCATTCCACCATATGCCTTCTTCCCTCCAGAATTCTAAAATGTATCCTTTCATAGAACAATTATCATAAAGGACTTTTGACTCAAAAGAAAAATGTTTAATTTCTTCCTTGACTCAATAACCCTCTGTGGTTATTACACAGTCATTAGCTGCTTGAAAGGATTAGCTGTGCTGCCATAAT
The DNA here is from genome assembly GCA_035773235.1 of Eospalax fontanierii. Taxonomy (NCBI): domain Eukaryota; kingdom Metazoa; phylum Chordata; class Mammalia; order Rodentia; family Spalacidae; genus Eospalax; species Eospalax fontanierii. Next base: position 39,294,932 of record CM069548.1, on the reverse strand, counting down.
GTATTTTGTTCACTTATTGCTCAATTTACTATGGTTGGCTCTGTCCCCCACTTCTTTCCCATAGCTGTTGTTAAAGTCAAGAGTGACCTCTCCAATGTGTTATCTGGGAAACTATTTTTAGTTCTTCTCAACTTCAAAGTTCTCTCTGTATTCCGTGATATTCTCTGTGGTGATTCTCACATGGTAGTTTCCATTGGTGCTTTCGTTTATCTGCTTTTATCTCCTGTTCTAATTTACCATTAAATTGCTATATTCCCATCACCAGCCTGAAGAACTATACTATCCCATTACTCAGTTTTGATTTCACCACACACAAACATAGCAAGTAGAATTGTATGTGCCTTCCTGGGTTCCTTAGTGCTTTTTAACCAAACCAGACAGAGCTCATCTTTCCTCTGTTTGTGCTCCTTGCCTGAATTCTCTAGGGAGTATCTAACCAGTTACTCTAGAGTTCCTTGTCATTCTCCACCACATCTCATCTATCACCAAGTTTCAGAGCTCTGCCTACGAAAAGACTTGGATTTGTGAGCCTCCCACCTATCCAACCATTTCCCTTAGCATATAGATGCCAAGTAAAGAAATGTGTGTATATGAATATGTATGTGTGTATGTGTATGTGCGTATATGCAAATAGACAAGTTTCTATATACAGGAAGAGAATCATAAGGAAATAAAGAAGGAAAGGAAGGAGGAAGGGAAGAAGGAAGGAGGAAGGAAGAAGGGAGGACTAGCTATAAGCCTTTATTTACCTTCCTTATTTCAGAACCTCACTTCTGAACCCTGAGCACTTACTGTAGTCGCCTAAATGGTTCTCTCCTATCCTTATCATTATTGCCAAAGATAACATTTTTAAGCATAAATCTTACCATAATACAACAAAGATCAAAATATTTCAACATAGTTTCCACTTGGGATTGTCAAAACTACTTTAATGATTAGCCCCATCTCCGATGTTACAATGTAATTTTAAACCACACGACATGCTGTCAGTGAGCAGGCTGACAGAGACTCTACAATCTTCCATGCATGGTACTCAAGATTATTCAAGAGATCACCATCTCCGTTCACTAGAAGGAGTCATCCATAGGTAGAGAAACATCCCGCACATTTTCCAATCCCTAGAATTCAGTGATTTGACCACACCCTGACTGGTGGAGCTGGTGGTGGTGGTGGTGGTGGTGATGGTGGTGGTGGTGGTGGTGGTGGTGGTGGTGATGGTGGTGGTGGTGGTGGTGGTGATGGTGGTGGTGGTGGTGGTGATGATGGTGGTGGTGGTGATGGTGATGGTAGTGGTGGTGATGGTGATGGTGGTGGTGGTGGTGGTGATGGTGGTGGTGGTGATGATGGTGGTGGTGATGGTGGTGGTGATGGTGGTGGTAGTGATGATGGTGGTGGTGGTGATGGTGATGGTGGTGGTGGTGGTGGTGGTGGTGGTGATGGTGATGGTGGTGGTGGTGGTGGTGATGGTGATGGTGGTGATGGTGATGGTGGTGGTGGTGGTGGTGATGGTGATGGTGGTGATGGTGGTGGTGATGGTGGTGGTAGTGATGATGGTGGTGGTGGTGATGGTGATGGTGGTGGTGGTGGTGATGGTGATGGTGGTGGTGATGGTGATGGTGGTGGTGGTGGTGGTGGTGGTGATGGTGGTGATGGTGATGGTGGTGGTGGTGGTGGTGGTGATGGTGATGGTGGTGGTGGTGGTGGTGATGGTGGTGATGGTGGTGGTGGTGATGGTGGTGGTGGTGGTGATGGTGGTGGTGGTGATGGTGATGGTGGTGGTGGTGGTGGTGATGGTGGTGGTGGTGATGGTGATGGTGGTGGTGGTGATGGTGGTGGTGGTGGTGGTGGTGATGGTGATGGTGATGGTAGTGGTGGTGATGGTGATGGTGGTGGTGGTGGTGGTGATGGTGGTGGTGGTGATGGTGATGGTGGTGGTGATGGTGGTGGTGGTGATGGTGGTGGTGGTGGTGGTGGTGGTGATGGTGGTGGTGGTGGTGGTGGTGATGGTGGTGGTGATGGTGGTGGTGATGGTGGTGGTGATGGTGATGGTGATGGTGGTGGTGGTGGTGATGGTGATGGTGGTGGTGGTGGTGGTGATGGTGGTGGTGGTGATGATGATGGTGGTGGTGATGGTGGTGGTGATGGTGGTGGTGGTGATGATGATGGTGGTGGTGATGGTGGTGGTGGTGGTGATGGTGGTGGTGGTGATGGTGGTGGTGGTGGTGGTGGTGATGGTGATGGTGGTGGTGGTGATGGTGATGGTGGTGGTGGTGGTGATGGTGGTGGTGGTGATGGTGATGGTGGTGGTGGTGGTGGTGGTGATGGTGGTGGTGGTGGTGGTGGTGATGGTGATGGTGGTGGTGGTGGTGATGGTGGTGGTGGTGGTGGTGGTGGTGGTGATGGTGATGGTGGTGGTGGTGGTGATGGTGATGGTGGTGATGATGGTGGTGGTGGTGGTGGTGATGGTGGTGGTACTGGATAACTAATCCTGGACTCAGTGCTAAGTTATAACCTAATGCTGCTACACTCCCTTCTGAGCTAGTTTGAAATACCATCAAGCAATGCCCAAGGTGAAAGAAGGGATTTTATTTGAGAGCCATCAACCTTTGCTTAATTTGTCAGGAAATTAAAATGAATTCACTCATTTTCTTAATTCAGTCTACTTATGACCTAAGGTGAGTTCTTCCACATTGATCCACACAGCCTTTGTCAGTCATAATCATTCTCTTTTCCCAGTCATGATACCTTTATAATATCTGTCTGGGTCATCACTTTCTCTTTCTCCTTTCTTCCTTTTGTAAATGATCACCTTTAATACATAGTGCAGATCACTTTCCATTACATCCCGTTGGCTAAGGGAGACTTTCCTTTGTGTACTCAAAGCACTCTAAACAGAGCACTGAGCACATGACTCACAAATTTTTGTGTCTATTTTCCAACCCTCTGATACCCTGATGTAGAATAGTCACTGTGGTGATTTGCAAAATAAAGTTTCTTAAAATAAAGATGAACCCCATGATTCTGCTAAAACTAAATTAGAGTAAGCCTACTTTTTAGCTAAAAGAAATGAGTTACTAAGGATGGATTACTAAATGTTCTTATTGAACATTTTAGATACTTGTATTTATCAATTTAGGTATTTTTTTCAAGTTTCCTTTGACAGTCAGTGCAAATACACATTGAGATGTACTTTTTCCTATTGAAGAATAACTAATGATAAAGGCATGTACTATTGACTAAGTAAGCCATAGGCAGCAGAAGTTCCCTCCCTGCCGCACACTGTATGAATATAAACATTTCTGTTAAGTATCTTATATTTATGTCTGCATAAACAAATGAGACAAATCAAATTATTTGAGAACCTGAAATTTGTTGTCTCATGTGTCCATGCTAAGAAAACTGTGAATTTAAAGAAAATTAATTTCAGTTCAGTTATATAGTTTTCTCTTGATTCAATATAAGCCAAAGAAAACTAAATTTGAGACACATACCTTTATCAAATAGCAATAAAATTTAACTAAAAGAAATCATTTACTGAACTTTTAAAAACAAAATACTTTACTGAATGTATTTAGTTCCTTTTCTTTTTCTGCAATAAAACACCATGGCCAAGGCAACTTATAGAAGGAAGTGTTTATTGGGCTTATGGTTCCAGATGGATAAGGGTCCATCATGGTTGGGGAAGTAGGCAGAGGCAGCCTGAGCACTGAGATCTTCAAACAGACACAGGAAACAGAGAGAGCAAGCCTGAAATGGGACAATGCTATGAATTCTCAGATTCTCTCAAAGCCTACCCCCAGTGATAGGCTTCCTCCAGCAAGACCACACCTCCTAAAGGTCCCAAGACCTTTCCCAAAGAGTACCACCAACTGACCAGCTGTTCAATACTTCAGCCTCTGTGGCCACTTCTCATTCAAACTACACTGAAGTAGAAATATTTTGTAATAACCGTAGTTAAGTAGCACAGAACCCGAATTCAGCTTCCTGCCTGCCTCTTTACCAACTGAGTGACATGGAAAACCCTTAGTATTCACATCTGTTAATGGATGTTTAACTTGAAAGGCCTTATGGAAGGGCTTTGTTTAAGGAAAAAAAAAAAAAACAAACTATGGTTAAAGAAAAACAGGCACCCTTTCAGTGGTATGTAGTCAGGATTTTGTGGTGGACTTGTGTTAATTCATCCATTTGATGGAGTCATTCTAAAACTTTCCATGTGATAAAATTCCTCTGTATAAAACAAGACCTCCACAGAGCCCTTACCATGTGGGTGTAGACAAATTCTGATGCATGTTTGTGTATGTCCACACCCCTGCCTACACAAGGAAACCAGTGGAGTGAGTGGTTCACTTTGGCAGAAAAGTCTTTTATTACGGTTCATGTTTATAATTGCCAGTATAGAGTGATAATAAAAGTCAGTTTGACTTTTATTTGTTTTATTGCTTTTAATTCTCAAATGACAGCATGTCCATAAATAGCCTGAATCCAAGATAAATAGATCTCACTCTCTCACCATTGGTTACATGTGTATATTTATTCTCCAAATAAGCAATACTGTCAAAAGACAGAATAATTATCTTTAACTTTCTTTCTCCTATGCAAAGCACCACTATAAAAAATATATACCAGCAGGAATGAAAGTTATTATCTGAAACTTGGTAATACGCATCAATATGTATCAGAGAAAGTTGCTAACTGGCTAAGGAGTCAGAAAATAAAACTCTTGAGGAATAATTGAACAATAATTCTATTGTTTCCCCAACACAAGGATACCCCACCCTCCCGCCCTTCCTATCTCTCGTTTCTCCATAATTGTAGAAACATCTTCTTTTGCAAAAGCACGTTTATTTAATGTCTTGGTGACAACACTTAGGACACAGTTCTGCTTTCATCAATCAACTTTCTGTTCCAGATCAGCAATGCTGCTTTCCCCAATAACAGCAGCACTCTCTGAGCCGCTGCTAAATCTTCTTTCCATGAGAAATCCAGGGTTAGGACTCAGCTCTCCGGTCTGGTTTGCCCATATGCTCCCTTTCCTCCTGGGGGGAGGTTAAGCCCCTTGATCCCAGTCCCTGCTCTGCAGGGTCACTTTTTATCTACTTTGTTTCTGAGGCCAGGGCACTGAAGACGGGCTGTCTTCCCTGACGCTGATAAATTAATTAACAGCATGGCAAGCTTAAACGGTTTGGAAGGATTCTGGGTTGATGGCTTTCACTGAGTAAAATATGTTTATCCATTTCACAGGACCTATATTTTTAGATCAATGACCTTTGGGTGTATGATTCATTCTGATTTCATTTTTTCCCAGCGGGTGCAGTTTCACATAAGCCTATTTAAAAACAATAAACCAAATGAGGTTTTAAGCGGAATATAATCCATTCCACACCTGTTTCCTTCCTCTATGCTGATAGAAGTGAGCAGTTCCTATGAAAAATTATGGGTTTTGCTATACAATATGCAACTAAAATATTTATATGTTTTCCATGACTGTAGCATATGAATATTTTAATTTTATAAACGTTCTGTTAATGCTATTTGCAACAAGACAGTCGTGCCTATAAAATGAGACTTATCAACTGCAATAGCAGAATTTTTTAAGTCTGATTTATCTGGGTGATATTCTTTCCATGGTATCTTTGTAGGTTTTCTTCTGCAATGGAAAATCTATCCAGACACGAATAACTACGTTAGATGAAAACTGTGTAGCCCAGTCTGCTCACATGAGCTTGCCCATTTTGGCTGCCAAATGTAATTATACATTCTGGTAGATCCTGGTAACTCTGAGTACCATTTATAATCTGGAAAGATAATCATAAAGTTTCTTATAAATAATTTCACCCAATATGCTATGAGCACCCTTCCTCTGCTTTCGGTATCCTTTTATGTTACCTTTTTGTGTTAGAAGCAAACAATCCTTTAGATATTTAAGCTATTCCACTTAACTTGCCCCTGGGAATGAAATCTTCAGTCAAGTGCTAGAGAGTTTTGTTTTACCCCTGGAACGGTAGGCCATATTTGTCATCTGCACACCACTGACTACTAAAAGTGCAAAAGATAGCTATTGTTATCCACACGGACATCAGGTGAACATCAGAGCTATCTTATGCAAATCACGATGTATGCTCATCTTACTTTTAGGTAGTAGAAAAGTTCCGTCTAACCCCATGTACCATTATGACTCAGGGTCCCCGCCCTCTCCCCCATCTATGTGTCTGCCCTGCTTCTGGAATAGTACAGGGAGGGATTCATCCCCAGTACCTCAGTTTCGTTCCTCCCCACTTACTAATCCTACTTTGGTAGATTCTAAGGTAGGAAAATAAGAGACACTAAGGCAAGCAGAAAGAGCAAATGTCCAAGTTGACTAGCACATCTGTGAAATGGGACTGGCAGAGCAGAGACCCACAGTGCACTCATCAGATTCATGCATTCTGTTCTGGAACTTTCAGAACGTAGGACTCTTGTGACAGATGCTCCTCCCCATGCTGCTGCTGGGGTTGTTTTGTTTGTTTCTTTGCTTGTTTGTTTTGTTGTTTTTTTTCAGATACAGAGACTCCCTGGAGTCTCACTATATAGACCAGGCTGGCCTCAGACTCACAGAGATCCACCTGCCTCTGCCTCCCTAGTGCTGGGATTAAAGGTATGTGTCACCATGCTCAACTGTGCTTTTAGTCTTTGACTTAGCACTCTAACATATAAAGAATCTTCCCTCTGTGGACTCCAACAGACCACCATACAATCCCTAAGCACAGAATTCCTGGGTTACAAGCTCTAAAGACCCCCCCAAAGCACGATTTCTGTAATGTGGCAATGTGTGAGTTTGGGGGTGTTCAGGATCATTCCACAGGCTTTTGGAGAGAAGAGAATGGTTTTAGCTATAATCCAAGTGGAATACAGATTCTCGATTGATTAACCCATGGTGTCTGAAATTTTGCTCGATTTTACCTCACATCTTCTCCTTCCCTTCTTGCTGACCACCACTTCCACCACCATCACAAATGGTGCTATTATCACTTTAAGCAAAGACTAGAAACACGGTAGTGTCTGTGTTTATGAACTTCTTGCTCCAATGATGTCAGTTTGCCTTAATTTCGGGAAATACATATGATCATCCTCTGTAGTCTACTGTTTGCCTCAAGTCATTGATGTCCAGATAAACCAATATGGTATCCTGTCCAGAGCCCTCTTCTCCCTTCCAATCAGAAAGAGCTGTGAGAAACATATAGACCTCTGACACATCCCTTTTCACCCTTACAAGTGCATTAAAGATGACTTGATGGCCTCGTGTTACTGTTGCTTTTACCTTCAGCTTTACAAAGTAAGAGTACTAAAGACTCTGAACAATACTTTCCTTGGTTGTCTTGAAAACAAACAACTAGTGAACCAAGACCATTCTTTCCTAATCCTTGAAAAGATATACTTTTATTCCATTAACTATAGATATATGGACACATTTACAGTGACAATCAGTTGTGACTTGTATTCAAAGGCTTTTTCTTTCTTTCACAATAACTCTGTGGAGGAGATTGTTTTACAGAAGGCTCATTTGCCACTTGGCTAATTGATCCTTCTAAAATAGAGTCCAGATGTAAAAACTTTATATTGGATTCCATTTTGGACCCCATCAAACATAGATATCATAGCTCTGGAAAGAGAATTCCTGTAGAGAACAGAATGAGCCTGTTGATTACTAAAAATAACCAAGAATATTTATCAAAAAATAAATTTTGGCCATATGAGTAGTACAAATAATCTCAGAGAAAATGTGTTGGTCTCCATCCTAGGATAATATTGAGTCTCTGTGGGTATTTGTGTGCTGGCAAGGGAAGGCAGAGGAGTGCCAGTTATTTTTATATAGTTGTACCCACAATAGCACAGAGTGATTTACCAGATACAGCATAAGATCACTCGACTACCTGAAGTTTCCAGGATTGTATAACTCTTCAAAATAACGGATTTTGAAGAACGTACAATGAAATGATAGGAATCTTCCAATCTGCTCCCCATCCACACACACACGTTCACTCATATGTACACTTGTATACAGAAACACAGCTGATAAAACTTGAAATTTTCAAAGTAAAAGTACCTTCTGAATTAAATTGTTTGCTAGTCATTACCAGTATAAAGCTAGATTGCCAGAGGTACCTATCATTTAGGGATTGTATCCTCAACATTTCTCTGTTGGTTACACTTAGCCACATATACAGAGACTAGTTGTCATGGTCACATAAACACATGAAATATACTTCTGAGCTTTATTTCTGTTTGTAAAATTTAAATGCATTCTACTTTTCCACATTTTCTATTATTATATATTTTGTAATCATGCCTCTGTGAGATTCCATTCCAGGTTAGCAGTTAATACACACACACAAGACAACAAATTACATTGATTCATGCACGAAAAGATCTTAACCTAGAGCCACTCTCCCTATTTTAATTAAAAGAATTTATTTTCAACACCAATTCTTATTCTCAGTGATAAAAGTTACCTGAATTTGAAAGTGTAACCCTTGTTCTTTTTTATATGAAATGATTTCTACAAAACACCACAGGTCACAGTGAAGGTGGAATGATTTCAGAACTCTGTGAATTCACAGTGACCCTCACCACTTGTGAAATTCGCAGGCATCAGTAGAACAACACACACATGCCATGCATGGAAGCACTGAGCAACCCTGTCCTCCTAGCAGTCTGGGGACACTGTTTGCTTCTACAGTTAATCAGCAAAGGTCATCCTTCACTTATGCATCATTTCAATTTAACAATATCTCTGGAATTAATACTGTCTACCAGTAACTGTGTAATTCTACCCACAACGAACTATGTGAGGGATGAAGTCATTGCATTGAAATGGGGTTAAGGTCAACAGCACCAAAATGTCAGGAAGCAATAACACAGGCTTCAAATAAAAGGTATTAAATCATATGCACTACAATAGACCCAAGAGGTCAGTTTGAGGTGCATGAACAGTTGTATAACTTGAAATACATTACCTAGCCTTCCTGAGCCTTAGTTCCCATACTTCAGGATGAAGGTGCTTTAGGGAGGGATTAACATTTTCTTCAATACACAGTACTTTCCTGGCAAGCACAGTCATGAGCCCACAAGGGCCCTAACGTTCTCCAACTCGGGTTTACCAAGTAAAGAAAGCAGTAACATGCAAGTAATTTAGATGGGGAATAAAAGCACTAGATGAAGGCAGGCATGCAGTTCAGTGGTAGAGCACTTGAGCAACATGAACAAGACCCCAGGTTCCAGCAGCAACAGCCCCCACCCACTCCTTCCAAAAGAGGTGATAAAAATGCCAGATGATTGAAGTCTTTGTAATTTTTTATTAATATTTGACAACTTTGGACACTTACATGCTTAAAGGTTGCGGAGCACCCACACAAAATTCAATTATGTCTACTACAGCTTACTCCTAATCATCCAAGATTGGAAGTAACCAAGGTTCCTTTCAATAAATGAATAAGAAAGTAAGCTCTGATAACATCCAGACAATGGAATATTATTCAACCTTAGAAGGAAACAAGTTATCAAGACATGAAAAGACATACAGGAAACTTAAGTGCATATTACTACGTAAAGAAAATAGTCTAAAAGACAATTATGCTTATTTTATAATTCTAACTCTGACATTCTGTAAAGGGCAAAGCTGTAGGAAAGTAAAAAGATTATGGTGGCTAGGGGTCGAGGATTGAATGTGTAGAGCACAGAAGACCTCTAGGACAGCTAAACCATGTGGGATGGACACTGTGATAGTGGATAAATGTCTCTACATAACAGCCCAAACCCATGAAAAATCCAGCACTAGGATCGAATCTCCACATGAATGGACTTTGAGTGAAGGTGACGTGTCAATGGTGGCTCCTCAGCCATAACAAATGTGCTACTGTGGTGGAGGAATTCCGATAGTGGGGGAGGCTGAAGTGTGGAGTCGGGAGGTGTAGACTCTATCTGCACTTTCTACTTCTTTTTAATATGAACTTAAAATGACATTAAAAAAAAACTTACAATAAAACATTGCTGAGGACCTCAAAGGCTTTTGCTTGTATAAGATACAAACATAGTATCAAGCCTAAATCTGATCAAGTTAAAAATCATCAAAGTTTATTGTACAACTCAAAAACCAAAAGACCACAAGCTCAGGATGGGAAGACACAGTTTGAAAGTGTGGAGGAAGTCTGCTGACCTTACCAGGATTGCCTATGGTATGCTAGCATTCTCTTGAAGGCAATCAGAGCTGGTTAAGCTCAGCATATGGAGATGATTATTTAATTTCACTGAGTCATGCTGACAAAGACATAAAGTTTCAAGTATGTCTGTGTTTTGTTTATGGTTAGAACTAGTGTTTCAGGGAACTTAGAATGACTTAAGGCTTGTATACATGATTATGGGTGGATGACCTTGGAGTATGTTATACTTTGTTCTCCAAAAGCCCATACCTGAAGTCTTGATCACCAGTCTACGTGCAGAATTTCTGAGTTGAAGGCTAGAAGAAAAAAAAGAGGATAATATGTCCATAATTTCATCTCTCTTTGTGTCTTGGACACCAGGAGATAAAAGACTGTACCATACATTCTCAGTCATACTGTTTTGCATCATCACAGGCTCAGAAACAATGGAGCCCACCAAACATGGACTAGAGTCTCTGAATCTATGAGCCAAGATAAACTCTTCCACCTTTCAAACTGATTTGGTAGGCTATTTTGTTTCAGTCACAGATTACCCACTAACAGAGGATAGCTACACTATAAGACCCATTTTAATTTTTCTTTAACAGAATACAGTATTAGAAAATAGAGTAATTGAGAAAAATTGAAATATTTCTTAATCTGTTTTTCAATAATATTAATAAACTTGCTAGACTGACAGTGAAGCTATGTTGTAGTGCTGGAGAGATGCCTCAGAAGTTAAGAGCACTCACATTGGGATTCACAACAACATATAACTCGAGTTTCAGGGGATACAGCAGTCTCTTCTGGCCTCCCTGGGCATTGCATGTATGTAGTGCACTTGTATATGTGCAGGCAGAGCATTCATACACATAAAATACAAACAAATAAAATAAATAAGTAAGTTTTCAAAACAAGATACCTGAAGGAACAGCACTGTTTCTTAAAACTGTTGTCTGTGTCTGGACTAATGGTAATAACTGGATTCTCATACCTACTTCAATATTCAATTTATTTTTTAAGATTTGTTTATATTTTATTTACATGTGCATGTGAGCCTGTGCTAATATATGTGTGCCATGTGTTTGTAGGAGCCCTCAGAGCCTAGAAGATGTTGGGTCCCTGGAACTGGAGTTGTACATCATTGTGGGCCACCATGTGGGTGCTGGGAACAGAACCTGGATCCTCTCTAAGGACAGTATGTGCTCTTAACTGCTGAGCCATTTCTGCATCCCATATATTCAATCTATTTTAATGTGCTGTTTCGGGGGAAGTATTTAAAGAAAAGTTGTCCTGTCACAGGATAGTAGGAAAAGATTAAAGTATTTTGTAGTGTTTTCAGATTGTTGTGGATTTGCCTCTTCATTACTATACCAAAATTCAGCAGGTGATATTTTTAAAATGTTAGCTGCATTATGGGAACTGAAGTCCCAGCAACTCCTGATACATGAAAAACAGTTGTCTTCTGACAGGATGTGGCTGCTATGCTCCTGAGCTCTCAGCAGTTGTGATGACCTACACAAGACCTGCACAAGATGTGGCCTGTCAACATTCCGGCACGGATTGGGTACAGTCATGAGGACACACCCCTAGCCCAGGATTTATAGACAGTTAACGGTTGCTGGAGGAGGAAGAGGCATTTCTACAGGGGCATAGCCTATGCTCCTGTGAATATATCTTGCTCATGCTCACACAAACAACTGTTATTAAACTCATTGGATTGCCAAACAAACAAATCAACAAAAAAAATACCCATTGTATTTTTTTTGCATTTTGAATAAACCTCCTATTATTAACTCTGTGATACTGTACACTATTTGAAACTTTTGCTAAGCTAGAAAGATCTTTCAAATTTAGCATATAATATTATAACCTCATAATCCCTAACATCACCATTAAACATTCAATTTGGGGACATTTCCTACTCTCTCCTGTAAACAGATCCTTCCTTATTAAACAGAATTGAGGAGTGAAGTCACTCTTAACTGCAGAGAACTGATATGAAGATCAAAAAAGACACAAGATTGCATGAGATATATGGTCATGAATATGTATTTGAAAACTGATAAGAGAAAGAAGCTTGCCAAAGTTTAATATTGTTTTTTTGTAGGGTTTTAAGTGCATGGGTAATTAATTTTGTTCTATATCATCTGCTTAGCAACACCCTACACCTCCTACACTTGATGATAAATGTTCTACTTTGGGCTATTATGTAAAATTGAAAACTGTGCATCTGAGTAATTGTTAGGTGTAGTTATGGTCCGCAGAATATATATTTAGCTGGAGTTATGAAAGTATCATAAGACATTTCGCACATTTCCATGAATATTACACGTAATGGCATAATAAATGTTACTATAATGAAGGTTGAAACAATACTTGCTGGTGTTTAAGTATAAATTATTTATCTAAAATATACTCTGCATCTTAAAAATCAGAAGATTTCAAAAATCTTTCTTAACCCTTTGTTTAATATGTGTATAATTAGCCAAATAGTAACCATTTGGTATATTTATTCGAAGACAGGATTAAGACTATGCTAATAATGGGGCTGGAGAGGTTGCTCAATGGTTTAGAGCACTTGCTCTTCTTACAGAAGACCTGTGTTCACACATGGTGGCTAACAACCATCAGTAACTCCAGTTCCAGGGGAGCTGACACCCTCGTCTGTGCTCTGAGAGGACTGCATGACACAGGCACACTTACACACATGCAAACATAACACTCAGACCCATAAAAGAAAAATAAAATTACGAAACACTTTTTAAAAGACTACAGTGATAAAAATAAATGTCTTTCGGGTGTGAAATATTTAAGTGCTTCTTATATATTTCTTGAAGGCTAAAACCATGTTTAAAATAAATCGTTGTAATGATCCATTTCCTGATACTGCTCCTGCTGTAAGAAATGAGAAATACGTTGCATGTGCTGGAGTCAGTGTTTTGATCCTGTTGGTCTTGGAAGACCACCTGGGAAAGACGGAACCCTTTTTAGTACTGTGGGATGTGGTGGCTCTACAACAGATATGTCACTAACGCTGGCCCATTAGTCTTCGGAAATATTATGATTAATGTGATAAATATTTAAATACTTTTCCTCGGAGGAAAGGCACTAATGGCTGATAATTTAAGTTTGTTCTTCTCTCTGGTCTTTTTCCAATTTCTTCCTTGCATTTTTCAACTGCTACTTTTAGAAAAATCAAACAAATCCCCATTTAACTAGATATTTAATGACTTCAGATATTTGGGGGATTTTTATAGGCCATTTTTATGAAAAAGAATACAATCTCACATATACATATAATTTACAACAGTGAACTCAGAGTGGTATTTTTTTAAATGCAAGTAAATTATAGACGTCTTAGAGACGTGAACCCCTTCTCCTGGGAATTCTTTAGGCAATTAACAAGATTTCCTACATGAAAATGCTTCCTACTTTCTGCTTGATTTACCCTGGCCACCACAAAGCACTTTACAATGCCTGGAAACTCCAAGAACTTGGAAAAGGAATGGAACCTGGAAGTTAATTTCACTGACTTCTTGGTAAATTTGTGTTTGATTGCATCAATTAACTTATGATCTATACAATATGCAAACACCAGCTTTTCTTGAGTCTTATTGGTGGTCCAAATCACCAACAAGCACAAAGCTCAGTGGCTTTACAAACTAGCAATAGCCTGTTCATTCATTTTTATTTAATGTATATGAGTGTTTTGCCTGCATTTAGGTACATGCACCATGTGTGTGCAGTGCCCACAGAGGCCAGAAGAGGGCATCTAATCCTTTGGAACTGGAGTTACGGATAGTTGTTAGCAACCATGTGGGTGCTGGGAACAAAACCTGGGTCTTGTAGAAAAACAGCCAGTGCTCTTAACAGCTGAGCCACTTCTCTAGCCTCTGGAAATACCCCTGAGATAAAGAGAGACAGCAACTTTGATTTATTTTGCTTTGCATTATAGAAGAAATAGCTTCCAAGCCTTTCTCAAACTTTAGTAAATGATGCTTGATACAGAGGCATTGCTTCTTATTAGGTGTAGGACCCCTTGTCACACTTCAAATCTCTCCCTTTACGTATCTGGAAATTAATTTGATCTGTTTCACAGTTTGTATCAGAACACATCACAAAAATATCTCTAATATGCATATCTCCCAAATATGTCTATGTCTATAAACCTTCTGAAGTTTTATATTTTATAATGGAAGTCTTATGCTTTAAAATTTTCGGTAGATGATGATGATGATGATGATGATGATGATGAAGAGGACAGGAAGTTAGGAAAGAGATGGTTTGGGGGCTCAAATGGGAGCTGGAGGTAGACAATAGAGGATGGTTATGATTAAAATACATTGTATGTTTACATGTATGAAATTTTCAAAGAATAAATAAAATGCATTATTTTTAAAAAGAACTCATGGCATTGCAACCTCTGTATTATCAGAAATTATTTTATTCTTAAACTGCATTTCTAAAAGCTTGAAGTCACACAATTTCTAACAAAATGATGTGATCACAATGTCTACAGAGGGAGAACACGGCAATGCCCCAGGAGGTGCAATGAAGGAGTCAGCTCTCTCTGTGCAATGTCTGCTGTGAACCCAGCCTGACCCTGTTCAGGATCCAGGTGGGATCCTGGTTCCTCTTCTTCGGTGGCTTGTTGATGCCTTCAGAGCACATATTTGTACACTCACGAATCTTTCTTAAGCAAACAGTGCTCTAAAGTAGAATCTAAGAGAAAAAAGTCCACCATCCTCCGAACCAATGTCAGCATCCCCATGCTTCCACTCCCTACTTCCAGAGGCCTGAGCACACACATACACACACACACGCACATGCACACACACACACACATGCACACACCCATATACACACACGCACATATGCACACAGATATACACACGTACACACATGCATACACACACGCACATACGCACACAGATATACACACGTACGCACATGTATACACACATACACAAGACAATCCTTGCAAATGCAGTTTTGTGCTCTCAGTGGTAAATATGACCTCCCACGCCTCAGTATTACGCTGTGTTTTTGTTAATCATATGGCAGAAAAAGAGGACAAAGAAGGAACGATAACGTGACAAATTCTGTTTTCCTTTAGAGACCTTTTCCCCTAGAACTGGTTCTTTAGCCAGAGAGAAAACAAAGTAAGAAAAAGGTCGTGATGAGGTTCAACAGTGAAGCTGCAGCATTGATGCATACTGCCCCCTTGAGGTCTTTTGTGGCATCGTCCAGGTTCGCAGGTCAGAGAAATAAAAGATTTCAGGCACAAAAACCTTTACTGAGACACATCCCTTTGCTTGGAAGATTTGTTTTCAAGTCTAGTTGAAATTATAGCAGGAGAACTCATAGGAAGTCCTGATACTTATTGAGACCGTGAGATACATTCTTTTAGAATGTAGATTGCATTTTAAAAGTTGCATGACAGAAAATACTTGAGTAGTTTTTATACCGAAGTCTCTAAGCTTCTGGCCACTTGTAGTGACTGAGTGTCTGCGAACACAGAACCTGACCTATTAATGTTGCGGATACATTGGAAGAAAAGAAAGAAAGGAGGAGAGAAAATGGAAAAAGGAAAGAAACAAAAGAAGGAAGGAAGAAAGAGGACATTACAGTATGAAGCAACCAGTCTGGGATGTAAGGCACTATTGGTGTGGGGTTATTTATATCAGGCACCGAATTAGCCACAACAGCCCAACCTGACAATACCCTACCCAGCCCACTCTCCTAGTGCCTCTTTCCACCTCAGAAGCTCCTTTCCCTTCTGTTCAAGTCTGTATGCTCGGGAAAGAGCCAGCTGCACGGTATGAAGCTGTGCCTGTGAGCTCCACGGTGGGAAAGGCAACAGAGGCCTGGGAGACGAAAAGCAGTGTAGAAAAACAGCATTCTGTAAGAGGGAAAGGCAGCCTTAGACGCCAGGGATGCAAGGAGGTACCAGAGGCTGGCACGAACTGAAGGGAGGAAGAGCCTTCCAGAGCAACCTGCCTCATAAGGACCGCAGGCTTGGGATCCACAGAGCAGAAGTACAGAACTGCAGACTCAGCTGGGCCTTTGCCTGAGGCTATCCCCTCCTCAAAGACAACAGATGCTATCAGCTCTGAGGTCAGGAGAGGATTCTAGAAAGAAAACTACTAAACCTCCTATACATCAAATACACCATGGCTCACACCATCCTCGTAGGGGTTATTAATGACACATCTAGTTTCATTACCTATTTTTATTTGTACATAACAATTGCAGCTATCTATGTAGCGCCCTGCTGGGTTCCAGTGCAGCTATACATATTGTAATGATTAAGTCTCATCAAGCACTTATTGAATCTTTATATTTAAGATATTCAAAATCCTTTCTCCAACTTTTTTGAAATTACTGTTATTGATAGTCACTCTAATGAGCAGTAACAAAGCAGAAAGTCTCACTCCTGTCTAACTATAATACAGTGCTCATTGATCAGCCTTCTTCCATCCAATCTCTGTTCTATTCTAGAAACCATTGCCACCAGAATCAAAGCTTTACCTCACTTTAATGAGAGAACCACTGAGCCACATGCTTGAGTCATGGCCTACTGCATTCTGGATCTACACATATTTAAACACACAGCATATTTTCACTATCACACTTGCAAAGAGGAGAGGGAGGGAGGGAGGGAGGGAGGGAGGGAGAGAGAGAGAGAGAGAGAGAGAGAGAGAGAGAGAGAGAGAGAGAAAGAATATTTGTAAAAATGGTAAAAGATATGTTTGTGGTGTTTTATCAGTCAGCTGAGCCAGATCTGACTTTAGACTTTTCTCAAGAGATTTTCTGAAATTTTATTTGGTTAACAAAATGTTTATTGACTTGGAAAATCTCTTAGACTCCTTCTCACATACAAAAGAAATGGATAATAGATTTTAAACATTGAGTTTCAAGATCTCCAGTCAGCGTTTTAGCCACAATATCTAGAAATGTAATAGACATCGACTCAGAGATTCCTAATAACATGTATGACCTTTTTATTGGCTATATAGTCTAAATGTTACAGTCGTCTCACTTGCCATTCTTTGTGAGCCTAAGAAAACTATACATTAGAATTTCATTATGGGCACTAGAGAGATGCTCAGCAGTTAACAGCCATCTTGCAGAGCATGGAGTTTGATTCCCAGCATGCACATGGCTCCAGTTCCAGGGGATCTGACACCTTCTTCTGACCACCTTGGGCATTGCATAACATGGATGCACTTACATACATGCAAACGATATACTCATACATATAAAAAATAAAACAAAAATTTAAAAACCCCATCATGAATCAGGTTGACACAGTCACATTATCCAAGTGCTTTTATAATTAAGATGTTATCTTGAACTCTTACCCCGGGTCATAAAAATGCTTTTCTTTACATGAAGCCTCAATTAATTTTTTCAAAACCAATAAAATAAATATTAAGAATTCAAGAAGAAATAAACAGAAATGTGATTTTAAAAAAGTTCTGCCTCAGCTTAATGAAGTATGCCATGAACAATTTATTGCATTTATTTCTCAGTTTTCTGACTTCTTGGTTAAACTTGAGACTTGCAAGTACTGAAATACTGTTACACTGAGGAAGGCGGATAGCTCGGCATAGTGGACAAACATTTAATCCCAGCGCTTGGTATGGAAAGAAATCTGTTTGTGACTGATTTTGATTGATTAGACCTGGGATCTTTTCCTCAAAGTGAGATGGAAACGTAACACGATCATGCCTTTTTACCAATACATAGAATAACATCCAACTATAACTTAGTTAGGAGGACTATATAGTGATCAATTTAAATTTAATAAGTAATTATCACATAATTTTATAGCGAGGAAGAAGTGAAAATATCCACATTATTTCAAGCTCTGTTTCTGAACCTTGCAAGCAGCCGCATTTTCTCGAAAGGACATGATCTCCAGAGCATTGTAAAGCAAAGACACAGTAAGAGTTTGCCAAGTCTGTCTTTCCTAGTTGGAGCAAAGATGTTGGACTACAAGGCAAGTTTATTCTGAATTCCTGATTACGGGGTCAAATCTCTTCCAAGATCACCCAGACTTATACCTTTAATATTTTACAATTTCTACCAAATAGTCTACCCTACTAGACTTATTTGGGAAATCTTGGTCATTTTTTCCATATATACAAACTTTCTCTTCATGAAAATATGCTTTAGCTAAAATGATGTTGCATGTAACAAAAGAAAGATGAGATAGAGTGGAGTTTTAACTTACATAAAATATAATTTTGATAAAGAAGGAAAACTTTAGTTGTAATGTGATTCTTCCTGAATCTAGCATAGACTCAGTGAATAATCAGAATTACATTTTTTGATTTTGCCTGATTATGTCATAAATGCTTTAAGACTTGGTCATTTTTCAGTTAATTTTCATCATCTTACACTTAGGAAAATAATTGGATTTGTTAACTGCATAAGACCACCTAAAGCAATGTAATATCTGAATGAAATCAATGGATTTGATCACAGCCCACGTACAGAATCAGACTAAACCTGAGACAAGAAGGTGGTCACAGAGAGGTGCCCAACTTGAAAGACATGTGACAAATCCAAATGTGACCACTGCATTCTCAAATAATTATTTTATCTTCATAAGTTAAAAAAAATTAACACATAATTTAGCCCCAAAATAGAATTGAGCAAAGTGATTTCTATACTGCAGTGAGATAACAAAATTTATCTGCCTGTCTGAAAATAGAAATCGCCTCTTCATATCTTTACAATAAAGAAGATTCCCATGTGTCTCTGTCTATGCTTACTCGGAGCTTATTATGGCATTAATAACGTGATACTGTTCTAGGACACAGGAATCCATAAGAGGTATAGAAGCTAGGAAGGAAAGCTCTCTACTAGTGTGGGAGAAGATAGATGATTAACATAGCTCCAGCTAATAAATGATGTGATATCATGAGACTATGATGTTGAGGTGGGGGGACACCATAGCAGTAGATGTAGGGTGTATCCCCTGGGAATTTGAAACTGATAACCAGAGTAGATTTTATTAGGAACGTGACACTGACTAAAGACGGAAGAAGTGAGGAACCAGCCAAGTGTGGAGACACTCGGTCTATGTAGCTGGGCTGCCAGCATGCCGGGAGCATTGTGAGACTGGAGATCAGCCAGGGCTGCAAAGATCCAGTGGCATAGGGTGATGGCATAGACAATAGGGAGAAGTGCGAGGGTGTGAAATGAGCAGATGCTGAATGTGCATTGAAAGGAAAGTCCATAGAAGGTCCTCGCAAATCCAACTCAACAGTCAGCTTCAATCAGTCATCATCAAGACAGGAAGTGATGGAAAGGGACAGACAGGCTGCCCTCTAACAAATGCCTGGTAAAGGACAGGAACAGTACCAGGCTCTGTCCTGGGCAACACACCAGTAAACGCATAGAAAAAATGCTATCAGCAGCTCACTGTGGTCTGAACCAACAGTGAACCGTCAAGTCTCTCCAGTGTTCCGCTGGCTTCATTCTGTTCTGATAACAGGGCTTGAACGGATCCATGCTAATGAGAAAGAAGCGTTATGAGGGACCACATTTCTCACGTGGCTTCTAAGAGTTGTCAGACAATCCTTAGTGAGGGAAAAAAATTATACACTGAAGAGTGCTTGCCAAAAAACACATTCCCAAAACACTTGGAGAAGTAGATAGGAGCTGTGGAAGCCAACTTCAAAATAGAAAATTCCTAGGAAAAGCCAAGCAAAAGCTTTATGTGTAACAAAGAAGAAGAACGAACAACTTAATGACACTTGTGATTGACTGCCAGCATTACAAACACAGGGTGTGCCATCTCTAGTCCTCAAATCCTGCTTTGACATCTTCTGTTGAACTCTGGAACCAGAATGTACCAGAATATCTAGTGCTCAGTTTCCTCATGAGTACAAAAGTTTATTCAAAACAAATACTGGAAATAGAGAAATAGCACCTCTGTGCTTTGTCCCAGGCACCTGTCAGCTTCGGCAATTATCACAACTCTTTGAAGCAAATACACTCATGGTTCCCCGTTCTAATGAAATTCAAGTCAAGAAGCTGAACAATGTGTTCATAGTGTCTTGGTTCCAAAACAGAACAATGAAGTGGGAGTTAAAACATGTTTTCTTACACAGAATAAGGTTGATGTCCACATGGCCAACTGAGTTCATAGGGTTACAAAGCAAACATTTGAAACGGAAGACTTTTAAGT
Source organism: Eospalax fontanierii (assembly GCA_035773235.1). Taxonomy (NCBI): domain Eukaryota; kingdom Metazoa; phylum Chordata; class Mammalia; order Rodentia; family Spalacidae; genus Eospalax; species Eospalax fontanierii. Next base: position 39,274,550 of record CM069548.1, on the reverse strand, counting down.
TTTAATCCTTTAATACTTCTCCTCCACTGGGAAAACAGCCAAAATTTGGTGTCAACTTTTGTCTTTCGCAATAGTTTTCAGGGTACTTTCTGCCAGATTGGACTTCTCCCTGCCTGGATCCCCTGCTCACTGCTTCTGAGTCGGCTTCGATTTAATGCACAGGTTCCCTTCTTTCACTTCCTTGCTTATATAACACTCACAATTAACAAAATATTCTCTTTTTGACCTTCTTGTTCCTTTTTGGCACCTATCACCCTTTATCTGAAGACCACTAATGTCCACTCTGCAGTGTTCATTCTACAGAGAGCTGGGGTAAGAGTTATATACAAAAAGTGGGTGTGAAAAGTGAACTGAGTTAGTTTTTTATAACTCAAATTTCCATTTCCGTTGCATAGTAAAACCAATATGAAGATCAGGTAAACTAGCAAGGTCAGGAAAGTTGTCAACTGCAGATTAAAAGTTAGCCCTTTCAAGGTCTTTAGAAAAAGCTACATGGCAAACTACCCTACAGAAGGTTCTTAAAGCACACTCACACACACACACACACACACATTTTAAGAAGAGATTAACGGCTGGAGGGTTGGCTCAGTGGTTAAGAGCACTGGATTCTCTTGCACAGGACCCGGGTTCAGTTCAAACACCCACACAGCAGCTAAGAACTATCTGTAACTTCAGTTCCAATTATCCAATACCCACTTATGACCTCTGCAGGCACTAAGCACAAGGATACACTTACATACCTGCAGGCAATACTCTCATAAAAATAAAGAAAAATTAAAAAAAAAACTAAACTAAAATTAAAAAGTTTAAAAGGAGTTACCTTATAACAAGATGCATTGCCCATACTAGACACCATAGATTAGCAATGTAAAAGCCCAATGCTAAGAATGGACGCTGTCTTTTGAAACCATTGATCTGGGTGCCATGGACCCCTAAACAATACTGGTCATTGTCCCGATCTTGGTTCCCCACCAGAGCTTGATGCTAAGACACTATACTTGAAGATACTATGTACAAGGAGACCTCAAGCTAGTGCTGACTTCAGTCTCCTATTTACTGGCTAGCTTTCAGAGCTGGAAGGATGCTTCCCGAAGAGAAAAATTAATCATGAATCTTACCCAGCTGTGAAGTCTATGAACTACAACAGCAGCTGGCCTGTCAAGATATCCCACACTAATCCTCTCATTTTTCTGTTTACCAAGCCACATTCTGACCCCCTATAGCATAAACTCATTGTCATTTCCCTCTCTTGACTCTAGATAAGCTGCTAGAATCCAGTGGATGAACTTGCCCCAAAGTACATCTGGGTGCAAATGCTTGACTGGATAAGATTTAACACATATGACAGAATGCATGAGTTTCAGTGGGCATGGATCAGGAGGTCTAAACCTGATTAAGAAGTTTATGAAGTTTAAGAAGTTGTGTATGAAATGCACAAAAACTTAATAAAATATTTTTTTAAAGGAAGAAAGAAAAATAATGTTATTCAATGTTCATGTGATAAGGTGAAAAGATCCTCTTCCTTTGCCCTGTTGCCACTGGGAAAAATTGGTGTCTCCTCTGGGTTCTTAGTGTCTTATAAAAAAGAATTTCAAAATGGACTCAAAGGGAGGCTTGAGAAAAATGTTATTGGAGTTCGTAAGAAAAACAACAAGGCAAGCGAGCTGTCAGTCCTGGCATCTGCCCAGAGGAAGGACACGTTTGTAAGAAGCTGCAAGGCAGAAGTTGGGGTGCTTCAGAGAAAAGCAGAGAAAACAGAGCACACCGGGAGGAGCAAATGGAAGAAGTGAACATTCTGCTTCGCGGACAGCCTGACTCAGGGGAGAGGGCAGGCCTTGCAGAGGCTCTGCCAAGGTTAGCACAGGGGTTGCTTCTGGAGAAGGACCTGTCTCATTAATACAGCAATTATTCTTCCTATCTCTATCAATGCTTTAAGTGAATCAGCCTTCCTGAGGCATGGTCCATCGGCCAGGTGATTGACAGGCTCCACTGAATTAACTCAAGGGAAGACACAGTAGTATTAATGTTCTACTCTTTGGAGAGGACTAAAATCTCATGCCTCTACCCAGGGCCAGAGGACAAGTCCATTTTTTTGACTAAGAGTAAACAGTTTCACTGCTGACTCTCGACAGAGTCCCACTATCCATCCCCTCGGCCTGTAAGCCTGTTATAATGGTTCTCTTGCTGTAGAGTTTACTAAAATCTTCCCTTTGGATCCTTTGTTATTAACCAATACAAAGATTTTTCAAGCATGAAGTTCACAATTAACTCTTCTTTTGTCCTTTATTTATGAAGGAATAAGCTTACACGATAGGTGATATAACCAAAAAAACCACTGATAGTGGGGGAGGTGGAATGAATGATCCAAGTATGATATATACATATACAAAATGTTACAACAAAACTCATTGTCTTATACAATTAATATAATTGCTTACAAATCTGTTGATTTAAAAAAAAAATCCATAGCTCTTACAACCTTCCGACCACCTCTTCTACAACAATCCCTGAGCCTTGGGAGGCAGAATTTTCGTGTCCAATTCATGGGTAATCACTCTGCAGTCTCTTATTCTTTGCATGTTGGCCAGTTGTGAGTTTCTGTGTTAATCATCATCTGATGCAGAAGGAAGCTTCTCTACTGAGAGTTAAGCCATGCATTAATCTATGGGTATAACAATAAATCATTAGGAGTCACTTTAATACTATATCTGTTTAGCAGAGTAACAGTCTTGGGCTCTCCCTTATGACCTGTGACTTGTCTAGCTCCATGTCTTAGGCTGTTATTGTCAACTGTGGGCTCTGGTTATGGAATGTAACTTAAATTCAATTAGAAAGGGACTGACTACTCCCATCATATTTGTGCCACTGTTACCTCAGGGTTCAGTTCTTGCCAGACCAGTGATTACTGATGCATTTAGGAGTCACAGCGGGTAAGGGTCATAATTAATTTTTTTTTCCCCTACTAGTAGGTTGTTGCTAAGATTTCTCTTGGAAGGGGCTGACTAAGCTTAGTCCCTCCCCCCAGGTCCTACAACAAACACACAAATTTCCCCACTCACAGTCAAATTCCGGCTAATTTACTTGGGCTTATTAACAGAGCAGTGGGCAAGGGGTTACTTACAGAACATGGGCGCCCACCCTCCTCTAAGCAAGTTACACTAATAAACGAGCCTTGGATCTTGTGACTTCCGGGTGGTCAGATCCAAATGGCCAGTGGGGGAGGAAAAAGACCTGCTTCAGGGTGCCCTTAATTTAAATGCTTTTAGCCCCTCTCCTTCTCACATTGAAAACCAATGGACTGGTGGGGAGGGGCATAGGACTTTCCAGCTCCTCGTCTTTCCTCCCCACAAGGTGGTCCTGGGTAAATACCACTCGGCCTGGGCAGGGGTGGGTGTTTGTCCATAGCTTCTCAGGCTTGTCCCTGGGAGAATCAATTCACTCTACATAGGCATAGCACCTTTCAGTGTTATGAAATCTATCCAGGAAAGATGAAGCTTTAAACTTAGCACTAGTCTAATTTCTCCTTGTTTTTTTTTTTTTTTTCTTTTCTTTTTTAAATTCGGCTCATGCATATAGTGTCTTCAGAATAGAGTCCCACTGTCAAGTAATCAGGGGTAATCAAGAGTAGGGGTAATGGTCAGTATTGTTTGAGGGTTTATGGTACCCCGTCAGATTTTTGTAGATAGTTTGAAGTTGTTCATATGAACTCACAGCAATGGTGACAGCATGTACAAGTCCCACATAAGCTCAAGCCAAAGAAAATCACAGCATAGACACGGGAATGTGGTTAAGAAACTCCATCCTTACCTGAGAAACACTGGAAACAGACAGCTTCTGAGGATATGAGAGTCAGTCTCTTTTAAGATTGTGATTCCTGATAAACCTGATAAACTAGCCTTCCATGGGTGGATCCACACCAAAGGACATTTAGGGACACCAATTTGACTCTATAGGCAAATTGGCCAGGGGGTAGTAAAGGTAGCTGCAGACCAAGGGAGAGCACTAATATGATCAAAATATACTGTATGAAATTTGCAAGAATTCAATTTAAAAAGGAAAAGAAATCCGTGGAAGAAGATGAAGCTTGAATAACAGGGGAAGGGTGGTAGTAAATGATATTGAAAACCACACAACATAAAATGGAAGGTGAATTCCTATGCTGCGTCTTTTATCATGAGTTAATTTTAAGATCTTTGGTGTCACTGATTTATAAACCACCTTCCTGTTTTTCCAGAGCTAGGTATGTAGGTATATTCTTGACTTGCTGAGTAAATAAAAATAATCTAAGACAGAAACCAGTCATTGTGAAAGATTTCAAAGTGTCTTCATGTAAGTGGAAAAATTACAATAATGATAAGCATTAGAATAATGACTGCTAACGCCATGAACATGTGTGGCTCTAATGAGTTGAATATTTGCTCATCTACTTCTCCTAAGCACCGCGAGGTCTGCGCTATGATTAAACATGTAGACAAGTGATTTTCAGAAGGAAAATCTAGAAAATGGAGTGCTGGACTTTAGCTCAGTGTCACAATGCTTGCCTAGCATTAAAAAAGCCCAGGTTCAATCTCCAGTAGCACATGTCCCCCGCCCCCTGAAAAACTAGAAATTGAGAAGCCAGATTCCAACCCACACAGTGTGGCTCCATTATCTGACCTCTTACCAGATTGGCCAGTGTTAACTGTCAGGAGAATTTCTTTCTATGGCCATAGCGGTTGAAACATGGAAACGCATTTCAAACCATTCAATATTCACCTTACACAGCCTCATCACTGCCTTCTGCTGCTTTGAACTTGAAGTTATTTTCTGTAATTTGTCCTGAAAATATATAGCAATTTCCAGTCAAGTTACCTGAAGGAGACACTCCAATTTGTTGAGCTGCCAGAAATTTCTACAGTTGCAGCTTTCATGAGTCATCATGCGTGTCAGGGTGGAGCTTTCAATGATGCAGAATCCTGTGGGTTTTCCCTGTTCCTCTCAGTAACCCCTCACCTGAACTACTCTGTGTGAGTACGGAGACGCCCTGCGGATGGTTGAGGCTCTAGAACAAATACTGAAGTCCCTGACAGTAGCAAGTAAGGAACAAGAGTGTACTGAGCCGCCTCAGAGGCTGCCCCGCACTGCCATGTGTACAGCGGATGCATCTGAGGCCAAGATGGCTACTCAGCAAGAACTTGCCTATGTAAGGGAGGAATTACAAATGGAAAAGGAGGACATGGCTGCATCCCCAAGAGCCTCTTATTTGACAGACAAACTGGATAAAAGGCAGGTGAGATGGAGGACATCAGATCTGTAATAAAGCACTTCCTGGGAATAAAAACGTGAAATCCATGGGAAGAGTCAGACAGCAATGAGGAAGACTGTGACAGTACAAGAACTGATGACAAGAAAACACGTGTTTGATGGCCAGTCCATCAGGCCGGGTAGAACAGTGTTCACTGAGATTTGACAAAAAGGGATCTCAGGCCTGGAATGCAGCTTTAGTGGCTTTGATGAGGCCCATGGTGGAATGCAAATTTGTTAGATAAGAGGGGCTTTGGTACACCGGAATGATCCAGACCAGCATATAAATCAAGTTTTCAAAGATGATGCAAATTCTGTGGTTTGTATTTGAAAAGCTTTAAAACCTGACTAGGAGCTCACAAAGTGTTTAAAAGAAGACAGGAAGATACACGTAGTCCCATTGTACCCCCACTATTGGGGAAGGATATGTCTTGAGATAGCAACTTCTTCAGCTGCTCTTCTGATGGGATGGTTATGGTTGCCTATGTGTGACGGCCATACATGGTGACTGGAGGCCTCATGTATGGATTCGTTACTGTACAAAATACTTCAGCTCTGGTGGATACTGGAACTGAATGTACCTTAATTCATGGCAACCCCCCAAAATACCATCAACAATGATCAGCAGTGAACTGATCTAAGCATAAATGAGTCCAGGTTGAAAGCACCGAGCTTATCCTATGCGCCTATCCCACACACCCGAGAACACACAGCACACTTTTCTCCATTGCAAGGGAGCAGCTGGTGAGTGTATGTGGTGCTGGGACACACCTTGCTGTATTAGACCTTGCTTATGCATTAAAAAGTATTTATTATCACTTTCATTTGTTGTGTATGAGTGTATTGCCTGCACGTATGAAAGTGCACCTGTGTCATGCAGTGCCTGTGGAGATCAATAGAGTGTGTCAGATTTCCCTGGAACTGGAGTTATAGATGGTTGTTAGCCACCATGTGGGTGCTGGGAATCAAACCCAGGTTCTCTGCAAAAGCCGCCTCTGCAAGAGCAGCCAGTTCTCTTAACCACTGAGCCATCTTTTGAGCCTCTTGCTAATGCATTTTTTAGTATTCACTGATGGATCCCAACACCAGTTTAAAACATGCACTTAGAATAGTCAACAGTGGACATTCAGAGTATTCCTCCAAAATTATCTACTCAGTCCCACTACTTGCCATGGGATGGTGACCCAGGACCTTGTTTTGTGGTCCTGCCTGCCTTCTGTATAAAGGTTTTATTACACAGATGACACATTCTAACCTTTCAGTGTTTCACTGATTTACAAAGCATCAAAAGGACATGCAGTGCACCTTTTGGAATGAGAATGAGAGGTCACCTCACACAAGGTGTCAGGGTCAGACACAGCTGTAAAATTCTTTGGGAATATTATGGTGCACCAAGATGTGTGTAATATCTGACAAAGTTGTTGAGAAAGTCCTGTAACATACTATGCCTGTTAATGTAAAAGAGCTGTAACTCTTGGGTATCCTGAGATGTTAGCAAATATCTTGGTCAAGTGTCCCATCATCTGTCTGACTTGACAAAGGATTACTATAACAAGTTGCTTGAGCAGCCTACGATCCTTTAGGATAAGCTAAACAGCTGTGTGTCCTATTATCCCAGTGTCCCTTCATGTTAGAAGTCAGTAGAAGCTCAGAAGGCTACATCTGAGGGCCACAGCAAAAGTAACCTGAGAAAGTGGTTCCAGTACAATTTTGTCTCTGTCATATATGGAGAAGAAATTCTGGATACAGTGAGATGATAGCAACTGCTAATTGTACATAAAGCAGTGCAACAGGTGGAATCCTTCACTGATTCCGCTTCAATAACAGTAAAAACAGCCTTTCTAATTAAGGGTGGAAATGAAGGGCTTTTAGGAAAGCTGCTTTCTGAATTGGCACAAAATCAAACCCTACAAATGTATGATGCATGTTTACAACAATGTGCTATGGTGCCTTCAAGCCCTGTCAACAACTCCATTCAGGCTGTTTGGGTCCAGTGACCTTTCAAGACACTGAGTCCCCTCCAATAACTGAACCAACAGCTAAGACAGAGAACGTGTCAGAAGGGACACCACCTATTCCTGAAGATGTCTGGTACACACCGAGGGCACCAAACAGGAATGAGTAGATACAGCAGAAGAGCTGAACACAGAAAGCTTTAGCTGGGAGGAAAGAGACAGCAGTGGGGACACCACTGCCATCATTTTTGTTTGAATTTCTCCTTCCTTCCTTCCTTCCTTCCTTCCTTCCTTCCTTCCTTCCTTTCCCTTTCTTTCTTTCTTTCTTTCTTTCTTTCTTTCTTTCTTTCTTTCTTTCTCTTTCTTTCTTTCTTTCTTTCTTTCTTTCTCTCTCTCTTTCTTTCTTTCTTTCTTTCTTTTTTTCTTTCTTTCTTTCTTGTAATGATGTATGGTCTGTGTGTATGTAAATGCACCCACGTTATCCAAAACCCATGAAGTTCAGAAGAGGGCATTGGATCCCCTGAAACTGGAGTTATAGAAGGTTATTAGTTGCCATGTTCATGCTACAAACTGGACCCAGGTCCTCTGCAAGAGTAGTCAGTGCTCTTAACTGCTGAGCCATCTCTCCAGGTCTTGCATTGTTTTTAAATGGATGTGATATGTCTGTGAAACTGTCTTCTAAATATTTGTACATATTCCCATTAATCACTGTTGTAGTCAACCACAACTGGTCATGGAAGGAAACATTCTTTTTGAAATGGTTGGTGTACCACAGAGAATCATAACCACTGATGACCTTCTTGAGAGACTGTTCAGGAAACATTGTGGAAGAGGAGGCAGAAAGTTCACTGAAAATTTGTGTAGCAATATTCACAGTTCTTCCTGAAAATAATACATACACATTAACTTCATTTAAATAAACATTCAAAAAGAATGTTATTCTAGATGTCTTCACAGCATTTACCTCAAGGATTGCTATATAACTTTTCGTGGGTAGATATAAACAAACTTCTATTTACCCCAGATTGGGCACTGGAACAGACTAAAAGAATTCCACCAAGGTCTAACTTAGTGAACCAATGAGTTTCTTGGTTTTATTTACAAGAGCATAAGTCAGATATTACAGGGGCATGGGACACTCAAAGGGAAATGCTTCACTGAAAAGCACCCTGAGCGTCACCCAAGCTTGCAACTCACAAAAGCCACATCCCTGTCCTTTGCATTCAGTTCTACTGGAGAGAGTCTCCATTGACCAGCCATTGTTTACTACTTTAATAATCCTGGGGAAGGGCCTTATGACTCTTGTCATGTTATTAGCTTTCTAATCCTTGAAAGTTTTCTTAGCTTTCTGAGTTTTAGGAGGGTCTGTCCAGGAAAGAAAGCTTTAATTTAGGGGAAACAACTACACAGGACTCAGTCTCTTCTTCCAGTGCTTATATATTTTTTGCTGCCCCTCCCACAATGTTCTCTGAACCTCTGAGGGTGACATAGATGCCTGATTATTTTCTTCCACTAAAAGTTGAGCATTGAGCCACTGTGCCACATCAGTAGTCGCCTATTCTCGGGAGCTTAACTGGTTATTCTCTACAATAATAACTGCTCACTTAAAATAAAAAAGTTTCCCTCCATGCAGTAATCTGTGGGCATAAACTCAAATATTTAGAAGTCAATTTGAAAGAAATATAAATTTTACAAAACAGTAACAGTCCTTCACTGGGGGCCTGTGACAGGACATGGAGAAATGAAATTTTGTGACTAACCTAGAATCTCCCTCTCTACTGGCTGACACTTTTAGTGCCAGAAGACACTATACGGTTTGTGGGAGAGTCTCCTTGGCAAAAATATTGCAGGAAGATGGCCTCCTGATGCCTCAAGTTTGGACTTTTACCTAACAAGCTTATGGCACTTCAGAGTCTCCCTACCACTCAGGTAGGGGTACTTTTATTTAAACTCCTTCACTATTTGTTTTTACTGTCCTTCCAGACGCTTTTCCACATTAATAAAGCACTCCAGGTTTAGCACTATAATAAAACCTGTCTCAGAGAGTGGAGAGAAATTTTGAAGGCCCACCTATCCACCCCCAAGGAAGTGCCAATTTGTCTCACACAGCTTATAGAAGGAAAAGGTTATTTGGCTTATGATTCCAGAGAGATACCCGTTCATCATGGTGGGGGAGGTGTGGTGACAAAGGTGGTCAGTAGAAAGCTGAAGGAAAAGTTCCCAGAAGCTCTGCAAAGCTGGCCAACTGAGTAACACTTCAATGAACGTGGAGAGTTTGGAAAGTTGCAGCTCCAGAGCCTAGTTACAATCTATCTGGATGATGTTCAGCCTGCAAATAGCTCCTCCCTGCCCACCTCTGTTTCTGACCCAATATCTCAGAACTGACAGAATATATTAACGTAACAAAGAAACGGTTCCCACCAATCAGAAGGCTGAGTACCATCAGCTAGCTTCTGAGGCCTGTAGCTGGGATTTCTCTTTTGCTGCCTATCTGCCTGCTTACTGTTTCCAGCAATGTGTTAGAAAAGTGTCTTCCTTTATGACTTTTCTTTGTTCTGTTACTATAAACACTTTATGAAACTGCTTCTGTAGTGCCCAAGTTGCGAGGTACCACCAAGGAGTCCAATTCGGATGCAAAACACACAACGGTCTTTATTGTCAAGCTCCAACTGGGTCTGTGACCCAACAACCTGCGCAGCGGATGGAGGGTGAGCGGCCCAGAACTTCAGGGAAAAGAGGTTTTTATAGGGAAGAAGAGCAAGCGGGGACTTTCCATGCCTTGGCGTTACATGATAGGTTATGGGGCAAGTTGACTTTTGAAATAATTGGCTCGTTGGTTGGCGCCAGACCACAAACGGTTAACAGGATATTTAGAAAGAACATCTGAAACTTTACAGGGTAAGTTGTCTCGTCCTGATTGTGCAGTTGCTAAGGTTGGGCAATCGTCCTGAGGCAATGCATGTACTGTGGTCCAGCCTCCCAGTTACCGGAAGTCCTAAGATGGAGTCTGGTCCTAAAATAGAGTCTGTCTGGTTCCTTTTGCTCCTCTCACCTCCACTCTGGAACATGGGATTGGGGGTGACCTGAATCTGTGTCTCTGGGCCGTGGTCACTCATATTTGGCTCCTGAATAAACTCTCTCGTACTCTCTTTGAGGTGAGAACTATGCTTTTGCACTACCGAGTCCAAATACTTGGAGCCTATGGAGAGAGACATTCTCATTCAAGCTACCACATTCCACTACCCGACCCCCTCCCCACAGGCTCCTGACCATATGACATGCAAAATGCACTCAGCTCATGTTCAAAAGTCCCCATAGTCCTTACCAGTCTCCATATAATTCAAAAATTCAGAGTCCAAAGTTTCTTCTGAGATTCAAAGCAATCTCTTAACTGAAAACCTCTGTAAAATCAAAGACAAATTACATACTTCCAACATACAATGAAACCGAATACACATTCCCATTTCAGAAGAGAGGAATGGAGGCATACTGAGGAAATCCTGGACCAAAACCAAACAAAAAACAAAAAAACCACTGAAATCCAGCAGAGGAAACCTCAAATCCAATAGAACCCAAAGGGTTTGAAAGCTCAACCCCTCTAGCTTTGCTGTATGCAACATACATCTCTGTCTTGGATTGGCACCTCTTCCTGTACACAGCTCTCCTTAAAGATGTTTTGTAGCTCTGGCATCTTGAGTATCTTGGGGTCCCCACTGCCAACCAGGCTTCCCCTTCACAGCTTCACCCAGTGCCTGTCACTGCCTTCTTTATGGTGACGCTGCCCGGCCTTGGTGGCTTTCTGACGCTGTGGGGAAGAACTGATGACTCTTTCACCCGTGCCTCTAAAGCCAGTCCCATGTGAACATCACTGCCGGCCGAGTTGGCTGCCAGCCTGGGGAGGACCTTGGCCAGCTTCGTGCACATTACCAACAGATTTTATGAATTGCAGTCTTCTAGAAGAAAACTCCTTAGACTTTTTCCTTTCACAAGGTGCAGACTTAGCTGGGTGTGGTCTTACCCTGAAGGTACTTTTTGCATTGTTTAAGTGAAAATCTCTAGGCCTCTCATTAATGACTCGAATCTCTTTATTAAAGAGAGCCTCTCTTTCAGCACATGACATGGCTCCAGTAATCCAGACCCTATTTTCTTCATTCCTTCTGCCCCCATTTGCTCTTACTCACTGTAGATCAGCATGACATGCACCGTTAATAGCCATAGGCTATTTGTTTCTACACTAGGCCACCTCTTGCCCTAAGAATGGATGCTAAGAATCAGGCTGCTTTTTTAAAATTAAGGTATTAACTAATGTGCCATACATAAGTACTGCAGACAGGTACACGATTATATCATCCTCAGATTTGGAATTTGGATGCTCTCCAGCATCAAGGCATCTAGCTGCTGCTGGTAAAGACTCCGACCAGGCAGACCGAGAGAGGAAATGGTGTCAGAATGCAAGACTTAGAATTTTTAGTTTTATAAAATTAGTTGATTAATTATGAAACTGAGCTCTGTTATCTTGTCCAGACTGGCTTCAAACCCCCAAGTATAAGTGATCTTCCTAAAATCTCCTGATTAGAAGGGAGCATGAGCAAGTGCCACCATGTCTGGCAAAATAAAATGAAAGCCATGATTAGTTGAAAAATACAGGTGAAATGTTGGCTTTTATGGCACACCACAATCTGTTCATGGTGCAGAAAGAAGCCCTAATATTTTCAGATTGCAAACTACCAGTGTTCTTACATTAAACACCAAATGTCCAGAGATTTCTCATCAAGTAAAGTGTTTTCTTGACAGCACGGGCTGCCTGAAGAATATTATGAAGGGCTATCTAAGAATTTAAATGTTCAAATAAAATGACAGAAATATCAACAAGTCTTTTCTATTAAAAGTACCTACCTTGTAGAGCTGGAGAGATGACTCAGTGGTTAAGAACAATGCTTACTGCTCTTGGAAAGTACCTGGATTTAGCTCCCAGAACCCCTGTCCAGTAGCTCACAACTGTCTGTTACTTCAGTTCCAGATCATCTGATGCCCTCTTCTGGCCTCCAGTGAGGCAGGCATATGCTGTATACATACATACATGAAAGCAAATACTTATAAACATAAATTAAAAATAAATATTTACCTTTGTGATCACACCAGAGACAGTGGTGCAATCCCATAATAAAAGACTAGATTCTGCTATATTTGTTTCTTTAAACAAAAGGCTTTGAAATAGATGAAAAATCCTTAGAGACACTTAAAATCTTTAGGCATTCTGCAGCTCTTTGAAAGAAGGAAATGGGTTTAAAATAAAAGATAACAAAATCTTCCAAATTAGGCAAATTTTCTGGCAAGCACAACTAAGAAACATCCAAAAATACACATGCCGTTCTTAATCTTTTAAAGAAAGCCATAAAGAGCAATGAAAAGAAAATGAAATTGAATGGGTGAGATTCATATACAGGAATGCAAATTACACAAATTTGAATGCCTTGCAGTAGAATGAGCTAGTTAATGTTCCTCTTATAGATATATTCAAAAACTGAAGAGGCTGGAAAAGAAATCAAGATTCATGCCTATGAAGTTTCACATCAAAATCACAGTGTTTTAAGAGAAATCAGCTAATGTTTAAATAACTTGAAAAAGCCTTTCTTACATTGTACTGAATTGCTTGACTATGCAATGATACAAACTATGCAGTAATGAATTAAATGTTACTTCTAAAAAAGTTTTACCACTTCTACATTTTAGAATATTTTCTTTAATGACACCATAATAAAATGGTTTTGTTTTCTTCAAAACTTTCACTGAGGGTAGTTCGTGATAGGGATTCAGTCCCCAGCAGCACAAAGCATTACTTACTTAATACGCACAAAACCTCGAGTTGGGGACGAACAGATAAGGATCTGGAGTAGTTCCTAGAACAGTAATTGGCTAAGGATTCCAATATATAAATTATAGCAGGAATATCCTAAATTCGCCAGGAAGTTTCACTAGTTGAGTAAACCACTCTTGTATCTAACATATTGTCCTAAATGAAGTTAAAAAAAAACTATTGTGCTGATAGCTACACTAGAGACACTTATTCATAATTCCCTTGGTCACAACTGATTAAGCAGACCTGATGACCTAACCTCAACACAAACAATCTGCACACTGATGGGCTGTCCCAACAGGAATATGTAACTAACTAGATCAGTCATTCCATTATTGGGGAGGGAGCTTTTTCAGATACCTGTAATTAGTAGCAAGAGTAGGAGCTGAAACACCACAGAAACTAGCAGAATCTTGACAGAAAAGGACATTTGATGAGTAAATAAATTCCAGTTAAGTGAATGTCTTTGAGTTCATTTCCTCCAAAACAGAGTCAGAGATAGCAGGTCATTTATTAAGGAATTCCACGAGGGATAAGGAGATAGCTCAGTCAGTAAAATGCTTGCTGTGTAAACATAAAGACTTGGGTTTAAATCCCCCAGCCTCAGGTAAGTGTGGTCATGGTAGTGTGCATCTGTCATCTAAGTGCTCCTATGGTATGATGGGAGGTGGAGACAGGACAATCCCCAGATACTCTCTGGCCAGCTGGCCTGATGTGCACAGAAGAAAAACAGCAGTTTGAGAATGAAAGTTCCTAGAGAAGAAAGTGTATCTTCAAACTGAAACTTCTGTAAGGCTGATCAACTGATTAGAATGACATTGGTTGGGGAAGGCTTAGAATCTTGCAAGTACGAAGTCTAATTACAATTTAATTGGGCTATCTTTAGTCTCCTAAATAGCCATTCTTTGTCCATTTCTGTGTCTGACATTTCATCTTTTGACTAACAGATAATAACCTTTTGGAATATACCAACCAAGTCGACTACTGGCTTCTACCCACCAAAACCTGCATGTCTTCATGGTATTTGAGGCCAACAGTTGAGTTCTTTCTGTCACTGTAACCACCTGCTTAGTGTTTTCTCCAAAGTGTTTGAAAAGCACCTTGTTTATGACTTTGTTCTGTTACTATAAAAAGTTCATGAAACTACTTCCATGGAATTTGGGGAAACCTGAATCTAGGATCCCAGGCTGTGGTCACTCATATTTGGCTCCAGAATAAACTCTTTTATTCCCTTTAACATGAGAGCTGTGCTTTTGTGTAGGCAAGTCCTGCAGCTCCCATTGTCTTCTGACTTCCACATGCATGGACCATTGTATGTATTCATGGACCATTGTATGTATTCATCCACCTTCACACTCAGAGATGCATAAACATATACACACATGAACATGCACATAGATGATATGTATATCATATATACACCAACACATATATGCATCACAAATATACTTAAAGAATAATTTCTCTCTCATGGGGGCTGGAGAGATTGCTCAACAGTTAAGAGCACTAACTGCTCTTGCAGAGGGTCTAGGTTCAATTCCCAGCACACACATGGCAGCTAACATCTTTCCATACCTCCAGTTCCAGGGTATCTGATGCCTTCTTCTGACCTCTGTGTACACATGAGTGCACCTACCTACATGCAAGTAATACACTCATACACATAATATAAAAAATATTTTTAAAAAAGAATTTCTCTCTCATACAGACTGGTAAAGGCTGAGGAAAACAGGACAGATGAGAATAAGTAAGAAAGGGTATGAACTCAACGACTCAAGAAGGTTCTCCTTGTCTTAGGTCCATACATAGATATTACTGGCCTTAGGGGCATTGAAGATGGACTTTTTGAAGGAGAAATATTAGGTCCTGAATGCTTCTCCCATGGTTGCCACTCTCTGGCTCCCTTTGAGGAAAGCAGCAACACACCCACAGCTGGCTCCTCTGATTTGACACAATCCCATTCACTTCATGACTGACCCTCCTGGTATGGAGCAACCCACCCCACACCTGCCTCACATGACATCAGCCCTCACCCACTTCCCTCTTCCTGAAGGAAGAAAACTATAAAAACTTAATTCTGTAAGGGAGGGTACTCTGTCCTCTGGAACCTAGGCTGTGAGAAGGTGCCCAGCTCCCAGACCATTCTCTCCCCCTCTTTCGCCCTCCCTTTCTTTTCCTGGCATTCAGTACTTGAACAGTCCCTGGAGCCTACTTTAATTGAATGGCAGCTGGTCACTGACCTGGTGCCTCAGCCTTCACTGCCTATTGCTCCGTAGGCAAGGCAGGATCTTGTATCCAGGTTATTATTGACTGGTCCAAGAAACCTGTTGCAAAAGGTTTGTCCCCAGCTTTGTCTTGGCCCTTTGATTTTCTGTCATTCCAACATCCAGAGCAAGGGTCATCATCACACCAGTCCACTCAACACTGGCCATCCTCACCCAGCAGCAAGACAAGAGCCTCCTGTCTGCCTAGGCAGTGCCGCTAGGAAGGACAATTCATTTGATTTATACTTTGGATCTTGGAAATCCCTCAGAGCCCCACTCTGGGGGACACCCCAGTGGACAGTTTGAGACAGCCTATTGACCTCATCATGCTGGGCCTTTATCTTAGGGGACTGACTCAGTCCCCAGCTGTCTTCTCAAGACGTTGTCTCTACCTTCCTATCAACTTTTGACCAGTCCCCTAATTAGGTTATAATAACCAGTGACCTAAATTTGGCATATTTGATCCAAATTTTATACACAGGAGCCATAGATGACCTGGCGTTCCTATGTTCAGACTTCCTTCTCCGCGCCCATCCCTCACTTCTCTCAGACTCCTTTCAGTAAATTGCTATGTGCTGTCTGAGCTCACTGTTAGGCTAACTCTGGAGACATATGTAGCCCTTTTACTCCAGATCCAAGAATGCTTATCACTGAGAAGCTGACTCTAGACATGGGGTTGGCCTTCTCACTTCAACTCTAAAATCTTGAAGGGTTCTCAAGATCCCTCTCCTGAGCTGTGAAAGGAAAGAGAACAAAAGATGAATGGTAAAAGCAGAATTTTACATCTGGAATCTAAGATACTCAATCTAATCTGGAAATTGAAATTAGTTACGTTCACATCTAAAATGGAGATTTTCAGTATAAAAATAATAACATTTACCTAAATATTACTCTTATACAGAAACTTTGGTTAAAGGCATGCATATTAACCCTTTATGTTATTTTATGAAGAGGTTAGTAAACACCTTAACCTTTGCAGCTTGAGATTCATGAGATGAATTATTGCAGGAATTGTTTGGTAGCCAGCATCACAGCAATGGTAGCCACTTCTGCGGGGTTTGGTGTCAAGCTGTTTGAAGAGCTCGCTTTGAGAGATTCGGCAGTTTAAAGACTCTATTTTGTGAATGGGCGACCAAGTGCAGGATTTGAGGTGGTTGCAGAGGTTGCAATGTCGTTTCAAAATTATTCAATTCTGTGTGATGCATGTTCCACATTCTGAATCTGAATACAATTGGCAAAAGGTTAAAATCAGTGATTGGGCCCTGATCCTTTTCACAATGCTTTATTGCATATTTTAAAATTCCAAAGCCAACTCTTTACTGGAACAGTGGCCCAACCACCACTGTGGTTGAACAAATCTGGGAAAGTATACCTGCTTCATTAGATTCTTTCAAGCATTTCCTAAAACATAGTTTTTCTCTCTCAGCTGCTACAATTATATTCTTATCTTTGTTCTTGTGCTGTCCTGACTGTTATTAGTAACCCCTAAGTTCCTTGCTCATCCATGAGTCTCTTGTTATGCTCAGTAAATTCATTGATCTGAAACATTCTGCCTTTGCTTTAAGCTTTGCTAACTCCCAGTTACTGGGTCCCTCCCCCGCATTCACCCCACTTCCAGGGGATAATGGGAATAGAAGGTCTCATTAGAATCCTCGCATCTTTTCTCTAACAGACATGTACTAACTAGACTGGATCCTAATCATTAGTCAGAGAGATATCTCACAGCTAAACGGCCTCTGCTACCCTCTCCTATGCAACCTCAGGTGATCCAAAACAAAACTAGCCAGACAAGATCCCAAACCCCACCCGGTTCTTCTTTCTATTGAGACAGGGATGGGCTCTGGGCAAAAGCATGCCCTCGTCCTAGGTCTCCCACCAAGACTAGCCCCTCCTGGTCAGTGGGGACAGGGGAACTGAGACTGTGCCCCAGGGAGACACCAAACACTTTCAGGTGAGTCCTTTCCACCTCACAGACATTTTTCCCTTACACCTACTAGAGTATGGAGGTGATGTCCTCCAGCACCCCCACTCCTCCCTGCCCAGAAGGGCGAGCCCCTAAAACCCAGGATGGCTGGGACAGTGTCTGACCATCCTACTTAGTGTTGACACTGGAGTTAGTTCACCCACACCTGTCCCCTGGCAGCCAAAATTAAATTTGCCTGGCGTCTTAAATTAAATTTCCTGATGGTTTTCACTGAAAGCAAAACCAGTTGTATTGCTTTATACAGGCATTTTCAGGGTTCAGCTGTGACTTCAGTCATACTTAAGAGTTAAATTAGCCCTGTTTTTTTGAATTCTTAATTCAGAAAATGTCAATTGGGTCACTCAGTTCTATAGAGCTATCTATAATGGTCAGTACTGTAAGGCAATAGGTTCCCTCTCATAACGTCTGCGCTGATCTGTATCACCGACCCTCACTGGAACTCCTGTTGGGTCTGAACTGGTCAACAGCCACAAACTGACTCTTTTCCATCATAAAAACTCCTTTCACAGACCTGGGGAGGAGCTTCCACCTGGCTTACAGAATGACTCCCCACCTCTCAGGTCAGGCTACTTACTCCCTAGCCTGACCTCCTCCCACTCCACTAGCCTCAGCCTTCTGCCAGGGATAATCCACTCATAGCGCTCCCATTACTTAGCATAGCACCTTCCTCTATCCTAACAGTAATCCCTGTTAGGGATCTCCAAATTCCTTGCCCCTGAAATAACCTGGCACATGACTCTTCCTCTATGAATCCCCATGGAACAGCCCCTCCCAACCCCATCCAGTTCCTCAGTCCTTCCTCACCCTCTTGCCATGGCCTCCTTAACCAATTTCTTTAAGTATGAACAGAACTCCAACTACTCATCAGCATAGACTTCAGGACAGGGAGTTTTCTTTGCCTGCAGAGAAAACTTCCATATGCCTTCCAATTAGCCAGATGGGCACATACACACTGGCCTTCCTACTTCCTGTCGTCTCCACACATTCTAGGAGGGGGTTGCTGTTTTCACTAATAAGTCAAGTGGGATCTGGGAAGGAATAGGAAAACTTGAAGGACAAATGTCCTTATTAGGAGGGGGCCTCATAAGGCGGTTTCGCTCATCTGTCCCCTTGGCCCCAGCCTTCTCCTACTCCACTGACTGTAATGACCCCGCTACTAACTCATTGGACATGTTTTCAAGTCTGTTACCAAAATTCGTGGTTAATCCAGTCACAGCAAGTTCTCAAGCACTACCTTCTTCACACCATCAAGAGGAAACAATCAGATTGGATGATGATAACGTTAAAGTGACAAATAACCTAAGAAAATTAACTGAGATAGACTAAATAATCTCCAGTGTATCTGATGAGAAAATTCACCTGTCCAGCTTCACTAGTCTAAGGGACCCCACCCTTAAAGAGACAGGTTTATCTTAAGTTATGCTAACAGATGGGCAGAACACTTAGCATTTTAATGAGGTAGTGAGTTTTTATTCCCCCAAATCTAATCTTCCGGTGCTTTACTGTCTAATTCAGAGTGTACTCACTGGTCCAGTTAAATAAATTTGGCTGACTCAGAACATCTGGAGTCTGAGTGTCCTTCCCAGAAGCCTGAACGTCATAATTCCCACACCATTTATATCCCCTGAAGAGTCAGGAATGAAGGAGAAATATTACATCCTGAATGCTTCTCCCATGGTTACCTCCCTCCACCTAACTTCACAGAAAGCAGCAACTCACCCCCAACTGCTCCTCTAATATGACTCAGTCCCAATCACAGGGTGCTCCCTAGACAGTCCTTCATAACTAACCCTCCTCAAAATGGGGCAATCCATCCTATGCCTGCCTGATATGACAACCTCAGTCCCAAACCCCCTACCACCGCAAAGGAGAAAATATAATAATCTTGATCCTGTAAGGGAGTGTGCTTTCTCCTCCCCATCCTGGGCTGCGAGGGCATGCCCACCTTCTCTGCCCCCTGGACCGTGGAAGGGGTAGCTCCTCAGGTTGATTCTGCAGTAAGTCTTCCTGGCTCTGTAGAACAGGTTTCCTTTCTCTCCTTCATGCTTTCTATTTCCTTACACTCTTCCGTAATGACTGACTTCGGACTTCACCTCTCCTTTCCTTAGTAATCTTAGAAGGGGAGGCATCGCTCTTGTCCCTGATGATCTGAACTAGTCTATGAAAACGTGGAGGTTTCTGGGTTTTGTTGAGGCCCATTAAAAGACAGCTACCTCTTCCTGATTAAAAGAATGGAGTCTATCTCTGACCCAGGGTGGAGGGAGACATAACATTCTAATCTGCTCCAAAAATCAGAACATTACTTACTACTGTATTCTCTCTTACGTGGTATTAATCCAGTTGGGTCTTTAATAGCAGCACACTGGAGGCAGAGACAGGCAGATCTCTGTGAGTTTGAGGCTAGCCTGGTCCATATAGCCTACTATGGTTATGTGGTAAGACAGTGAGACCCTATCTAAAAAAAAAAAGAATTGACTAATTGAAAAGATGATGGGGTTTTAATATTCTGGTTTCTGGTTCTCTCTTGGTGCAAATATAAACTGGTACAGTCATCCTGTAACTGGCCTGCCTGAAATGAGGATATTCTAAATGTAAGAATCTTGTCTAAAAATAAAGAATCTGTGGACTGGGTGGACCTTAACTTTCCAGTTTTGCTGGTCATAGGAACCTCCCATCCCCACCCCCGGAAAGGCAAGTTCACCTTAATTAATTCTAAAAAGGTAGATGGAATACTTCGTGTGTTAATGAGATGGTGAACTTTTCCTGCCCAGAATTCCCACTCCCTAGTGCAATGATTCTGGACGAGGCCACAGACACGTAGCTCTCCATAGGTAGGCCAGCTTTGCTTTCTTCCTCTTCTCTAACGAAACCTCCCTTGACACCTTGAGCTGCCCCAACATTTTGATTCTCTTTTCTTTTACCTCAAGATCCCTTTCCATCTCTGCCACGTTATCTGCTTGTCCACCACCTGTCTGACCCCTCGTTGACACTAAATAGCTGTGGTTTTATGGGTTTTCCCCTTCTCCTCTCTTCCTCAAGGCAGCTGCTGAGATGTATGGATTGCCTACCCTCAGGGTTTTTCTTTAAATTTTAATAAAAATTGTCATAAAGTTTCTGAGTCCATTCTTAAGTTCATTCATTAAGTTCATTAAAATGAGACTAAGAACCCTAAAAGGGGGCCCAGCTTTTCCCCTGTATCACAGAGACTTTTGAGACAACGGACCCCAAAGAAGTGGGAATTTATCAGGGATCTCATGATGGGGGAGGGAAAAGGCACTAACCAGGGGGGACCTTGCATCCCAGAAAGAGATTTCACAGAGTTCTAGCAACTTGTTGGGCCACCCTACAGGATGAGACTGAAGCCCAGGAACAACCGGTCAACAATAAACAAGACCACACCTTGACCTGGACTGCTTAGTGTAGATTTTTGACCCTCTAAATTTAAATCTCACTTCAGGACCCTGATGACCAGGCTTGGGTGAGTCACTGGACCTTTGTCCTTCTTTCCAATGTGGCCACATTGCATTAATCTCCTATTTCTACTTTCCACTATGTACCAAGTTGAAAAGACAGTTCGGGGATGTGTAAACATTTGGCATATAATCCCCTATTAAATGTTTCTAAGCTGTTCTCACAAACAGTGGATGATCTCCACAATTTTTAAATTAATTTCGGTGAGACAGAATTTCTAAATTTTTTTCTAAAGTTTAGCACTGCGAATAAAATTGTTAAATTATCTAGGCAATAAACCCAATATAGAAACTAAGTGGCTTACAATTATGCACTTGAAAGAATTAGAATAGCATTTCAACATCTGAGAAGAAAAGTATTATACTAATTAAATTACTTTGCTTTCTTAAGTTCAGGGACAAATTGTTTTAGATAAGATTTGGGGAACCTTTTGTCTAAAACTACTAACAGATATGCTGTTTGAAGAATGCAATTTAATGATATTTGTTGAAATAGAGAGAGAAAGCAAGAAGCTATATTGGTCTACTGGTGATTTTAAAGTATAGCAAAGGTGTATTTATAACTATGACAGGTGTCATAATTACACAGGATCCCATTATATTTTATTAACGTAAATGTAACAAATACTGCTGATATCCAGTGGTTACAGCAAGTCATAGGCAAAAGCCATAATCAAAAAGCAAGGGAGGGGCCTTGCCTTTGCAAAAAAGGACGAGGGAGAGGAGGCTGCAAAGGGCATAAATGCAGGGAACTGTTAACAGCGGGGCCTTTCCTAAGTAGATAACAAGGCAGAAATGACATGAAGCTTTGTTTTCATGTCCCGTTTTCCCTGTTCTCTACTGTCCCTACCTATAGGTTAGAAAACATAATGGGAGCGTTGAGTCACTCTAGTAAAAAAAAGCAAAAAGGGACAATTAATTAAGTACAGTATTTTTTAAGTAGATGATTTCATATAAGCAAGTTCCCTGGCTGAAATATCTCTGAAGAAATTTGGTTGAAGTGCATTTTTGAAGTGAAGAAACAGAAGGCATCTGGAGATTTGGTTCTATCTGTGTCAACTTGTCGCCAGCATTGCAAGATTCTCTGTCCCCAGCACTGCAAGGGTCTCTTGTTTTTCTCTCGGTTCCGTCATAGTTCTTTCCTTATAAATGAGTTCATCAGAGAAGGGGATGGAATGTGTAGAAAGAGAGAAGGAAAGAGGGAAGGGAGAGGCAGGTGGGCGTGAAGGAGAGACCCACAGAACAGTTCAGACGGAAGACAGGACATAGACATGGCTCTCCCTGTACTCTAGCAATCTCAGTTTCTAAAATTATCGAAAGCAGTGTCACTCTTGACAGTTTTTTAGGAAAATCTCTTGACAATACCTAGATGAGAAAGAGGAAAACAACAGGCACAAGCCATCCCCATGGACCAAAAGTGAGGTATACTTATTCACATGCGTGACTGTTTTAACTCCTGCCGTACAGACAGGCATTTGCTCTCTAAAACTAACGAGGCTGTTCATGTTCTTCAAGCACACTCAGTGCTTGGTGCTGCTGTGTATATGTCAACTGAGAAGTCGTTAAAATTCAGAAACTCAGATTCCACTTCACACTAACCAAGTCAGGGATTACAGTTTAACATATGCCCTGGTGTAATTTACAAATTCACTGAAGTTTGAGAATCCTCCATCTAGTGTCCAAGGATCTGCCTTTCCACGTGTATTCCCAGGTGATCTTGGGGAGATTATTATCTCCTTAAAATTTAATCCTTGTCTCAGTCATCTAATTGTTGTAGCTCTGTAAGCCCATGTACCTTTACCTAAGGACTGCATGCCTTTCTGCATCTCTGACACATAAGCAAGATGTGTAGTGCTCTGAAGATCCTTGAGAAGAAATCACAGCATAGCCCCCTAGCCTCACTCACTTGTGAAAATAGCTGATCCCTTTAAGAAACAGATCTTGGTATACTTCTGGCTCCTGGTGGAAACTAATATCTTACAGACATAAATTGTCAGACCTGCCAAATTGTGAAATGGAAGAGGAAATCAGCACTCTGTTGTCAAATAATACAGTTTGTGCAAAGTTAGGTTCAAGTAAGTTCTGAAAACAATTCGGAGTTACACAAGCAGGTGCCTCAGGTTTCCATGGCACCGATTCCAATTTCTATGCACCTCATCAATGTCAACAATGGCTTCACTGGAAACTTCTTATAACCAAAAAAGAAAAGAAAGAAAGAAGGGAGGGAGGGAGGGAGAAAGAGGGAAAGGAGGCAAGATGGGTGTTAGCAGGCAGAAGTAGACTACTGCAATATCCCACCCCACAAAGCACAGAGACAGAGACAGAGAGACAGAGGAGGAGGGTGTAGTCTTCTAGGAAAAAAGAGTGATAAGCAGTTCAGCTCTTTATTCACTTCTTGATGAATAAGGGATAGTGATCCCTTTATTTACCCTGATTCATGAGTTAATGTTTTGTGTGATGATCTCATAAAAATAAAAAGATTAAAGAATTGATGACAAGGAGATTTTTTTGAACGTAGCATTTGGAATAGGTACTGATATTATTAAAGGATGCTTCATAAGAATGCCAGGACTGCTAACAGTCAAGTGGAGATCACCTCATATTCTGTGAAGGTTATAAAGACTTTCTTCAGACACCCTGTTGCTTTCCCACAGGCTCCTAATTAATTGGCTATGACCCAGTGAATAAGGAGGTTATAAGTGATCTTAGTAAATCAAAGAATAATTTGGCTACAGTTTTTGGAAATCTTACTATGTAGAACTGGCTGGCCTAGAACTTGCTATGTAGACGGGACTGGCCTTGAACCCACTGAGATCCACCTGTCTCTGGCTCCTGAATGCTGAAATTAAAGGCATGTGCTACCATGCCAAGCTTGATTTGTCCACTATTGCTATTGCATGTCTAATGACCTAACAGCAGCTATCCATACCAAGCACCTACTTGAACACTATGTGCAAAAAAGATCAACCAGTCCCCTTTAGACAGTATATATTACTGGATGGTAGTTATTGTAGACATTGCTGAAATTCATGTTCACTAGGGTGTACATACTTATTCTGTGTCCATGTTTTCCTGCTGTTCAGTCAGCATCACAACCTAAAAGCTTTACCGGAGTCATTTTTATCACCACGGTCTTCCTCATAGTACTGTGTTTGATGGAGGAGATTGTTTTACAAAAGAAAATGGCATACTTTGACTGACTCCATGAGAGTCACTGATTGTATCATGTACTGCCTTACCCATAAGCGACTGGCTGAACATTATGGTTGAATGACTAATTGAAAAGCCACTTAACTATACTCATCAAGGACCTATGGTTCCCCCACAAGATACAAAACACACAGCGGGCAAATATCAATAATTTTCATTGGTTCTGCAGAGGTATGCTGATTCTACAAAGGATCAAAAAAAGAAAAGATTCTCTGTCATTCCAAATGAATCACCTACAACATACATTTCTCGTCTATGAGTGTTAGATTCAACTCCTATGAAGGTCTTGTCTATCAAAGGATATCCTTTACATGGAGACAAAATAAGATTTCTATGAAACTAGAAGCTGAGAGAGAGGCTTGGCAGTTTGCAGTTCTGTTTGCCACTATATAAGCACTAGACTGGGTGATCTTATTATCAAAGGAAACTGGGTTCTTAGTATCTATCAGGAACAGGAGGAGTTTATCTGAAACATTCAGGATTTATAATGTAACATGACAGGTGAGGAAACACATAATATTAAATGTATAAGGAATATCATAAACAGTACTATAGATGCAGTGCTCTAATGGTTACTGACTCTGTGTTAGGCATTGCAAAAAATGTATTATATTTACATTTAATTTCCCAATAGTTACCAAAGATAGGTCTTCTCATCTTTTCTCAGTTTAACAGAGGTGGATGGGGAAGCTTGGGGAGGTTGTGTAACTATGCATAGTCACACAGTTACTAAGTGAAAGAGCTTGGATTTGCATAAAGGGTCCTATTCAAAAGTCCAAATCGGACAAAAAAAAGAGCAAACAAAATCTACAGAGTCAGGTGCAACCATGAAACAGTTAATTTCAACATTTACTCTGAAATGGAAGACTTGAGGCTACGTAGATGATTCTGTAGGTAAGGGTACTTGCTGTCAAGCCTGGTGACCCGAGTTTGATACTCAGGACCCACACATGAAAGGAAAAGCAGAAAACCAACTCCTGAAAGTTGTCTTCTGACAGTCATAAACACCCAGTCTCAGCACCCACACAAATAAAGGGGTGTAATAAAAGTGAAATTGAATGTGATGCAAAAACATGGAATCAGCATTTCATACAGAAACTTTTAAAAGAAAATGATCAATATAAGGGCGACAGAAGGTTTAAATGTGTTAAGGTAATAAGTAGAAATCAATGAGTCACAGCACAGAAATGGCACTAAATCTAAGATCTTAGTCTTCAATTTCATCTAACTTTAATCAAAACTGAAAAATTTTGTGATAACTTACTGATATAGAAACAAAACTTTGAGCTGAGCCTCAAGTGCAAATGAATCCTTAATAATGATATTCTTGCTAATTGATTAAAATTCTTCTTCTGATACTGATTTCCTACTTTATTACCTTGTTCCTAACTTTTTTTCCTCTCTAGAATAAATTTTAATTCATCATTTTCTTTGAACAATGTATTTTGTTCTGTTACCCGTGGTTTGTAATAAACAGTTTACGCCTCACTTTCCCTGTGTCCATCCATCACTCTTTAGGGAGTGTGTTCCTCTGCTCTCCACACATATGCCTCCATTTGAAAAAGCATTCAGGTTTATTTAATTCCTAGTTGATTTGTTGAACCCTTGAGGCAATTACCAATTCTTATGAATTCTTTTCTCATGATCTCATTCTGAGTGTCTAGGAAGTAGGTAATTAATTTATTGTTTTTCTGCATACTCTATCCATATCGAACATGCTTAAATATATGGACTGAAGAGATGGGATCAGCAGTTAAGAGTGCTTGCTGCTCTCTCAGAAGAACGGAGTCCTCTGCACTACATGGATAGCTCATGACCTCCTATAGCTCCAGCTCCAAGGGATCCAACTTCCTGTTCTGTTTTCCTTTGACCCTCACACACATGTGCGCATGCTCACATGTACACACATAAATAAAATAAATCTAAAAAATCAAAAGACCCACATATTTCCTTCTTTTAAGATTGAACCTTGTATTTAAATGGTCATAGAAAACATAACTGAGCTATTATATGAATAAATAAAATAATGGTGACACTATAGAAATAAGGAAAATGTAGTTAGAGGGGAAAAAGAAAAGCCAGCACAATGCACAAAGTGACAAAAGACCTTATTCAAGAAGAATTTGAAATCTACTGAAAAGCCGCTAGTCTTTCTATGTAAATAGTTTTTGTGCAGGTAGCAAGAGTATAAGCCTGCAAGCAGAGGTAAATATTCTCAGTAACAACCAAACAATTTATGTTAAAAAAATTAAGTAAATGAGTATTTCTATTGGGGTTTCCTATAGTAGAAATGCAGCTTACTCTAGGATTTTGGAATAAACCAACATTTGCTACTAAAAAAAGGAATGTTTAAATTCCACTAGTCAAGTCATGTCTTCCATTAAACTAGGACTATCTGGGCTTTTTACACTTTGTGCTTAAAAAAAATTACTAATATGCCTATTAGTAGCTTAATCATTGAACCGAGAGTAATAGCAGGGTTTGGTGGCTCTATTCCACTTCTCAGAATCACATTAATAAAATTTAAAATACAACAGAAGAATTTCAGAAAGGGAAATCAGCTTTCAATAGATCATAATGGGGAGTAACAATCACAAACTAAAGTAAAATGTATGTTGTATGAACTGCTGTAGAGACTACTCATGAATTTGCTATTTTCTATACATGTCTATCATGTTAAGAGACTATTGTCAGGGCTGGAATGATGGCTCAGTGATTAACTGCACTAACTGTTCTTGCAGAAGACCTGGGTTCAATTCTTAGCACCCACATGTTGGCTAACAATCATTCGTTACTCCTGTTCCAGGTGATTCGACACCCTCTTCTGACTTCCGTGGGCATTGCACGACAAGACTATTGGCGAAAACAATAGAAACCAGACCCTATCTCATAAAGAGTGCCCATGTGTGGCAACTGCTGTTGAAAGGCAAAAGAATCAAATCTATATTCCTTTAGATGTTCCTGCTGCTGCTTTAGAGAGGAGGGAGAAGATAGTGGCCCAGACAGAAGTCTCTGAAATGTACACATCACACAGTGAAAATGATCAAGATTGCCTTGCATTAACACTGGTCAGAGGAAACTCTTAAATATGGGAAAACTATATATCCTAAATTGTTTTAATAATGACATTTGAACACTTTACCAATGGAAAGATTTGAAATTGATGCTCTATATCAATTAAGCACAAAATCTCACATTTATTTACAAAGAATCTGTTGATCCATATGATAATTGGGTGATCTTGGCATTGGGGTTTACTACAAATTCACAACTCAAGTTACTAGTGAAATCTATCTGAGAGTAAAAGCAACAGTTTTTGTAGATCTGTTCTAAACTGGACACTCTGTTACATGAAAACAGGATTAGATTTATTTTCTGAGACCACAGAAGGAAATCCTGATCAATGTATAGACGATGGAAAACGTATTTTGATGAAATATGAAGAATATAATGGAGAAGAGCTGCCCGACAACAGACACTTGCACCAGGTGATGACAGCATGCCACATCACCGAATGTATTCAAGCAGGTGCTTTCATACCATTGCCAAAAGGAATTTGGTCCCCAGAGGCATGTTACAGTAACCATCGTATTCTAGGATTTAACTGCATAGGAAAAGTGCAATAACTGTAACAGTTTCAACTAGCTGACAGAACTCTATAAATGGAACAGAATGCTCATAATTTTGTCTGAAATTTGTCTATAACACACTTACTGGAATATAAACTTTAAGACTGATGCTGTAAGTCAAATTCAACTTAGCATTTCATTCACTTGGTATCTAACTTCTGATAATGTAGTGATGTTTCACCTTTAAAATCTGTACCCAAATTTCCAATAGACTTAAATATTGAAAAAAAGCCCTCTGAAAAATTTTTGGATCATCTATTTCTTTTCAAATATACCCATATTACCGAATTCTCCACAAATTCCAGATATATGTCACTCCAAATTTTAAAACAAAACAAAACAAAACACCAAACACAATAACTGTGAGAAAGTATGATTATGATCCACGATTAACAAGGAAAAATGGTCCTGACTAACATAAAATATTGACGCTTTGAAGGGAAAATTTTTACTGTAGAAAAGTAGACACTGAAATACATAATGTAATGGGGAAAGAATGTATAGAATTTTACAAGGAACATTCTTTTTACCTTGTCAGTAATGTGGTTGGCTACGAGTTGCACAAATACAGTGTTATGAAAAGAGGAGTTGACGTCTGGATCAAAGCCAAAGATTAAAAGCATCACCTTAAAATATTTACTCAAGAGCCACAAAAGTTCATTTTAAGGTTAAATAGCTCACATAAGGGAAAACTTTTATCAAAGTTTACTTTAGGGCTGGCTACACATCATATGTGTATAAAATGCCAAAAAAACCTGAATGCATGATTAGGCAGTGTCATGCTTTGAAGTTCTGTGAACTATTTAGTAGTGCCTTCACATTTATCACGGCTTGTTCTTTAATTTATGTTATTTGTAGTTCTTCTCATCTAATGGATTTCCTCAACAGAACTTTATTAAATGGTTCCTGTAATTGCTACAGAAGAAAGTAAATTCAAAACTTTTTACCTATAGAAGAGAATTTTCCAATTATACTTGAATTATCCCTCCTTCCTTTACCCTTTAATGTTTCATTTTAGAAATTAAAGAAAATAGTATTTTCATATATTTTTAATTTTATATTTAGTTTTTAAATTTATGGATAACTGAAATTATCTCTAAAGGAGAAAATAAATTAAACAGCAGAAAATAAAATAAGAAGAAAAAAATGGGGAAAGACATCTTCTTGTGTATAATTAGGATAGCTAAGGCTAGAGAGATGGCTGAGTGGTTAAGAGCACTGTCTACTCTGACAGTGGGTTCTGTTCCCAGCACCCACATGGAAGCTAACAACCATCTGTAACTCCACTTTCAGGGTATCTGATGCCCTCTTCTGACCTTGGTGGGCATTACATGATTACAGGTGCACTTACATGCAGGCAATACACTCATACACATAAAATAAAAATAACTTAAAAGGTTAAAAAATAAGGATATATAACTGATGGATAAAATTATACTAGAATACTCTTACAGTATTCACAAGTATTGCCTGCTGTGAAACATTTCTGGTATTTGTGGCACTAAGTGTAACAACAGGTTATGGGCAAAGGCTTTGATCCACTAATTCTATATATAGGATTTTCTTCTAAACTAATAACTAAATATTTCATACTTGTTTAGGAATGCTTCGGAAGTACATGTGATTGTGTAACTATTGAATGAGACACAATTCAGTTTTTAACTAACATGGGAGGATATTCAAGTTCCATGACCAGCCTATAAAACAGTATGTCTCAGGTGAATAATTTAATGTCTAAAGCTTATGGAAATAACTATAGTTACTAATATTAATCATAGCTGAGTTTGGGGGAGTGCAGAATTAGGATCAGGAAAAAGCTCCTAAAAATAATTTTAAATGTTTTCTTGTCAGACTAAGCAATAATCATCTAATTTATAATACAAAGAAAAATATGACTACGTAAAAAGCATCAGGAAATTACTTCGATAATTTTTTCAATAAAATTTTTAATCATCAAGCCCTAAGAATATTAGTGATTACATAACTGCTTTATAACTCCCTGTAAATCCTTTGCTGCCATCTTCTGGAACATAGTAGCTACTGCATGCCAGCAGATTTCGATCCAGTCTGAGGTAAAGGTTGGAAGACAAGGGAGGAATAATTGCAACCTCAAAGGGGAACAATGCCAAACCAAAGTTGGGTTCTTTGCATGCACTGAGGATCTGATTTATGATCACGAGCCCACACTTGTCCTCTGGACACTCCTTGAACATCCTGAAATGACCGACCTTTACAAACAAATTCCCACTTTTCAATGACTTGAACTTCCTCCGAAACTGGAGTCTAATTCCACAGAAATTCATACATGCTAAAATGCAGATACTGATAACAGAACAAAAGGAAAATGCAGATAAGCAATGCCTGATTTCTGTCTTACTAACAGCTCTGCCTCAAAGGGAAACTGCACAGAGCACGAAGGTGCCGGCTAATTCAAGCAAGGTACAAGGCCTGGAGGGCTACACACAGGAGAAATGATGCGTGCAAATTACGTATGTTCTAGAGGACTAGCAAAGACATAAAATGCTGGTTCACCATCTTACACAACACTAATGTAAGCTTCAAATGTGAGACCTTATCACAAGTGAAGATTTCTTTAAAATTCACAATATCAACATGTCACAAATGTTGCCTGGAAATTTTCAAGGGGAAAACATACTTTTGTTAAATATACCTGCATCTTTAGATATTACTGTACTGTTCTTTCCTTTCACCATTGACTTCTAGTAGGAATATCATTGATCTCTCCCTCTCCCGTCTCCTCACTCACTTGCAGGTTCTAAGTACTTGATCTTCTTCACCTGGTTGAGTACTGGTGAATGCTTTACTCTTCAGCGAAAGTAAATCTCTTATTTGTGGCATTCTATTCTAGTTATTATCTGACCATTTCAGATCATTCCACAATAGCTGGTTTAACTCTCACCTTAAGGTGGTCACTGAAAGCCAAGTTGGGACTGAATCTGTAGAAGGGACTCTGAGGAACAGATGCAACTCCACCACACCTCCCTCTGGTCTCTATGAAGCGCTATGCTTATCGAGGTCCCATGCAGCCCCAAAACCTCCTAACACACGGAGTCACCTCTCTGTCCACTGACAAATCGGCAGCCCTGGCCACTCCCTTCTTGCTGACTCCTTCTCCTCCTCAGATTCTCTTTTTATTTCTCTAGTAGTTAGTTGCTACGCTTCTATTAAACAGCACATACACCCCAGTTTATGTTTCCCAGGGGTTCCATTCATTGCCCCCTTCTGTGTTCTCTGTGCTCAGTTATCTCACCCTCATTACCGTCCATATGTCACAGTCATCAGAATCAACAAACTGGATTCAGCATCCTGCTCTTTTGTCTATGGAGCGTAGCTTTAGCTAAATTTTCTTTTTTAAATATATTTTAAAAAATTAATCATTATATATTTCATACAGAATATCTCAACCAATCTTAATCATCTTTATACCCCTTCTTCACTGGCAACCCCTGCAGTCCCCCAACTAGAATTCATATATTCTTTCATCTGTGCTAAGGTCTATTGTGTCAAGTTTGAATTCGCATATGTTCCTAAGTGCAGGTTCATCCACTGAGGTCTAGACAGCCTATCCAGAGTCTCTCGCTTCAGGAAGATTAGTTCATCCTCACCCAAAAGTAATCACTTGCTAATATTTCTTGAGTAAAGATTGCGATCTGCTATTCCTATCTCCGATTCCACACTGGGATTTTGTCTGCTTGAGTTTACATGGGTCTTGAGCATACCGAAACCTTTGCTGTAGGTTCATATGAGCAGGGTCCTAGGAGCTTGTAGGATTCTAATTCCATGTGGTCATGCACCTCCTCCCTGGCTCTTACAATCTTTCCACCTCCTCTTCCACAATGGTCTCTGAGCCTTGGGTGAGTGAAACTAAATATGGGAGTCCTGTTCAGGGACCCACACTTTGCAGATTCCTAATTCTTTGGCCATTTGTGACCTTTTGTGTTCCTGGCCCTGTGTTGCATGAGGGACCTTCACTAATGAGAGTTCAGAGGTACATTAATGTCTTCTTTACCCCTTGTTCTATATCACGTGTGCCTTGGGTGTAGAGGCTGCATTATAGATGTGCCACTTAGGTATGGGCAGTTGTGGTACTCTGTATTAGTCTCTGTCTGGTGCAAAAGAAGCTTCTTTGATGAGTGGTGACTGGGATACTTGACTGTAAATATTAGGATACATATTTTGCACTTAGTAAGAGATTACATTAGCCTAAGGACGTGACAGACTTGGGGATTTCTCTAAGATCTGTGACTTCTTCAGCCACATGTAATTGGCTATGATTACAGTACCACTCATGAGTTTCTTCCCATTGAGTGGACTCTGAGACCAATTGGGTAGCCACTGATTGGCCCCAAGATAAAAGTGCCACTACTGCACCAGTGTCGGGTGCTGTGTCAGTCATTGATATGGCTATGTTCTCCTTTGGTTGCTTACATAATACTCTCCAGGACTATGAGAATGGCTTCCAGGTCAGTTCCAGCTCTATTGCTCAAAATCTGGTCTCCAAAGTATGTCCTGTCTTCAGCAATAGGGTCTTACCTTCAAGTTCTGGGAGACAATCAAGGGCTGTGGCAATAGCCTGAGTAATTTTGGGAGTCTTTTGAACCACCCTGGCCAACGGCTCAAAGGAAGGTTCCTCCTCTCTGGCACTTTCTTGCTATATAGCCGTCAGCTATGCCCATGATTCATGTAACAATACTGTATGTGAAATTTGTCATTAGATTGTTGGACTAATATGATTCCCTCTGGTGTTTACACTAGTTAGGGATTATTTATCTTTCCTCTATTTTCCTGTCTAACCCTCCATCCATACCTTCCCCATTTAAAATGTCCTCAAATCCCTATTCCACCCTTAATAATACAAGTCTCATATGGCCCTACGTCTCTTGAGTGCTTTTCCCTTTATCCTCATAATTCCTTGTACCATCTTCCCTCACATCTCCCATTTAAATACCTGCCTTTTTTTTAATTTCTCACTTAGGAGCATCTGTTTTCTACTATTCTCTCTCAGGTTCTTTGTTTCCCTTTACTTTTCTGGTTCCTTTCCATTTTCCTGGTTCACACAGTTATATCAGGATACATACTTACATGTTAGGGCTTGGTTCTGGGATCCACAAATGAGGGGGAACATATGTCATTATTTTTATCTGAGTCTGTGTTACTTCACTTAGCATAACAGTTTCTAGTTCCATCCATTTACCTGCAAATGTCATGACTTTGTCTTTCTTTACTGCTGAGTAGAACTCCATTGTGTGAATGTACCACATTTTCATTATCCACTCATCAGTTGAGGGACACTTAGATTGCTTCCATCTCTTACCTAGTGTGAAAAGAACTGCAACAAACACGGATGTACAAGTATCTCTGTAATAAAATGAGTTCTTTGGGTATATGCCAAGAAGTGGTATAACTGGATCAAATGTTAGATTCATCTTTAGGTTAAGAATTCTCCACATTGCTTTCTACAGGAGTTACTCCAGTTTACAATTCCACCAGCAGTGAATGAATGTTCCTCTTTCCCCCATCCAGCATGTGGTATAATTTAATCTCTTGATCTTAGCCAGGATGGCTGGGGTAAGATGAAATTTTAAAGCAGTTTTAATTAGGATTTCTCTAATTACTAATGATGTTAAATACTTTTTAAGATATTTCTTAGTCATTGTTATTTCTTCTTTTGAGAAATCTCTACTCAGATCCTTACGCCAAATTTTCAGTCAATTGTGTTCTTGATTCTTTGTTTCTTGGGTTCTTTATATATTCTGGATGTTAAACCTCTTTCATATGTGTCACTGGTGAAGATTTTCTCCCACTCTGTTGGTTTTCTCTTCATTTTCTTGGTTGTTTCTTTTGCTGTACAGAAGGTTTTTAGTCTAATGAGGTTTCATTTGTTGATTATTGACCTTAATTCCTGAGTGACTGATATCTGATTTAAAAAGTGCTTTCCGAAACCTACATCTTCTAGGTGGCTGCCAATGTTTTTTTCTAACAGCTTCAAAATTTCCTGCTTCACACTGAGGTCTTTGATCCATTTGAAGTTGAATTTTTTTCAAGTTAAAAGATAAGAGTCTAGTTTCATTCTTCTACATGTGGAGATTCAGTTTTGCCAACTCCTTTTGCAGAAGATGCTGTCTTTCCCCCAGTGAGTGTTCTTGGTCCCTTTGTCAAATATCAGGTGACTAAAATCGCATGTACTCATGATTGAATTTTCAATTATATTCCATTGGTCTATGGGTCTATTTTTGTGCCCAAACCATGCTGCTTTTATGACTATAGCTCTGCAATATAGTTTGAAATCTGGTATATTAATCCCCTTGCATTGCTTATTTTGCTCAGGGTTGCCTTGGCTATTCATGGGTTTTGTGCCTCCATATGAATTTTAGGGTGTTTTTTTCTAATTCTGTGAAGAATGTCATTGGGGATTTTGATTGGGATTACATTGAATCTATATATTGCTTTTGGTAGGATGGTCATTTTCACAGTATTAATTCTTCCAATCCATGAGCATGGGAGGTCCTTCCATCTTCTGGTGTCCTCATCAATCTCTTTTTTTAAAGATCTAAAATTTTCACTATAGAGATCTTTAATGTTTTCAGTCAGGTCTATTCTAAGTTGTTGTTACTGTGAATGGGAGCATTTTCTTATATTCTTTTTTCAATTGCTTGTTATTTGTGTAAGAAAGGCTACTGATTTTTGTACATTAATTTAGTAACCTACCAATTTACTGAAAGTATTAATCATTTCTAGGAGTTTTCTGGTAGAATTTTTGGCATCTCTTAGGTTTAATATCATGTCATCTGAAAAAAGGAACAATTTGACCTCTTTTTTCCCAGTGAGTTCTCCTTTAACTTCTTTCCCTCGTCTTATTGTTCTAGCAAGAGTTTCAAGCACCATATTAAAAAGGAGTAAGTAGAGATTGTGGACAACTTTGTCTGGTTCCTGATTGTAAGGGTAATGCTTCCAGTTTTTGTCCATTTAGGATGATGTTGGCTGTGAATTTTTTGTATATAGCTTTAATTATGTTGAGATATGGTCCCTCCTGTCCATTTCCCTCTAGGACTTTTCACATAGATGCGTGTTGAATTTTGTCAAAGGTATTTTCTGCATCTATTGAGATAATCATGTAATTTTGATCTTTGAGTTCATTTATATGTTTTATGACATTGATTGACTTATGTATATTCAACATCTGTGCATCTCTGGAATAAAGCCGACTTGATCATGGTGGATGATCTTTTGATGTGTGCCTGTATGTGGTTTGCAAGCATTTTTTTTAGCATTTTTGCATCTATGCTCACTAAGAATATGGGTTTATAGGTTTCTTCTTTATAGTATCTTTACCTGGTTTTGGTGTTAGAGTGAACCTGGCTTCATAGAAGGAATCTGGGGGTTCTCCTCTGTTTCTTTTTTAATACTTTAGGTAGTATTGAATGTAGGTATTTTTAAAATATCTGGTAGAATTCTTCTGTGACTCCATCTGGACTTGGGCTTTTTTAGGTTGGTAGATTTTATATTACTGTTTCAATTTCCTTGTAGGTTATGTGTGTGTTTAAGCTGTTGATTTTTTCTTGTTGTTGTTGTTTAGCTTTGATGAGCCCTATAATTTTTGATATACATTCATTTCTTTAATGTTTTCAAATTTAATAGATTTTTTAAAGTATTCCCTTATAATGTTTTGAATCTTTTTATTGTATATTGTGAAATTTTTCCTTTCATCTATGATTTTGTTGATTTGGACTTCTTCTTTCTTTCTTTTGGTTAACTGGGCTAAGGGTCTGTCTATCTTGTCTATCCTTTTGAAGAACCAACCAGCTGTTGGATTCAATGATTCCTTGTACTGTTTTCTTTATTTCTATTTCCTTAATTTCTGCTCTGGTTTTTATTATTTCTTCTTGTCTGCTGGGTTTGGGTTTCATTTGTAGTTGTCTTTCAAGATTCTTGAGTTGCAATGATAAGTCATTTATTTGTGTCCTGTCTGATTTTTTGATGAAGGCACTTAGAGTTATAAACCTCCCTTTTAGGGCTGCTTTTAACATGCCCCAGAGGTTTTGTTGGGTTGTATTGTCCTTTCTGTTTATTTACAGGAATACTTTTATTTCTTTCTTAATTTCCCCTTTCACCCATTCATCATTCACAAGAGTGTTGTTTAGTCTACACGAATTCCTGAAATTACTACAACTTCTTGTGGGATTGATTTTAAGCTTTAATGCGCTGTGGTAGAATGCATTGAATCATTTCAAAATTTTTTGTGTTTATTGAGGTTTGTTTTGTGCCCAAATATGTAATCGATTTTGGAGAAAGTTCCATGGGGCACTGAATAGAATGTGTATTCTTTGGTGCTTGGGTGGAGTACTCAGTAGATGTCTGTCAAGTCCATTTGATGTATGGTATTGTTTAATTCAGATATCTCTCTGTTTACCCTCTGTCCAGTTGACAGTTGGGTATTAAAGTTCTCCACTGTTAGTTATGATTAATCTGTGTCTTAAAGTCCTGTAGTATTCGTTTCATGAAATTGGGTGCACCGGGGTTTAGTGCGTATACATCCGTCATTGTAGTGTCTTCGTTAATTGTTCCTTTGATCAGAATGAAGTGACCATCTTTATCTCTTCTGATTAGTTTTAGTTTGAAGTCTATTTTTTTCAGATATTAGAATGACAATTCCTGCTTGTTTTTTTGTATCATTTGCCTGAAATATTTTTTACATCCTTTCACCTTAAGGTAGTACCACTTCTTGAAGGTGAGATGGGTTTCTTGCAGACAACAAAAAGATAGATTCTGTTTCTTGATCCACACAACTAGCCTGTGTCTTTTGACTGGGATGTTCAGTTCATTGATACTTAAAGTTATTAATGAAAGATGTGTATTGTTTCTCATCATTTTAAGTTCTAATTGCATTTTTTGTCTAACTTTGTGGTTCCCCAGTTATACGTTCATTTAATTTCTTTCTGTTGCCCCTTGGGTATAGTCATTCCTTTCTTCAGCTTTTTGTATTGCTTTAAGTATTCTCTGAAGGGCTGGTTTTCTGGACATGAACTTTCAGGCTATTCATGTTGTGAAAGATTTTTCTTTCCCATGCAACTATAATAGACATTTTTGCTGGGTAAGTATTCTAGGTTAGCATTTATGGTTATTTATAATTGGGTATACTTTTGTCCATGTTCTTCTGGCTTTCACAGTTTGCATTGAAAAGTCAGCTGTAATTCTGACTTGTTTTCCTTTATATGTGATTTGTTTTCTTTGCAGCTTTCAGAAATCTTTGTTCTGTATGCTTAGTGTTTTCACTATGATATACCCTGGGGTATTTCTTTTCTGGTCCTGTCTATTTGGTGTTCTCTGTGCTTTTTGTATGTGTATGGGCATGTCTTTCTTTAATTTTGGGAAATTTTCTTCTACAATCTGGTTGAAATTCTGGTCAATACAATGCATTATCCTGAGATTCTTCTCCTTCCTGTATGCCTGTGACTCATAAATTTAGTCTTTTCATGGTGTCACACATTTCTTGCATATTTCATTCCTGCGTTTTTAAATTTTTTTTCATAATCTTAGCTTGAGTGCTCCAATTCTTCAACTTTATCATCTCCCAGTCTTGACAGTCTGATTTCCATTTCATTGATTCTATTGGTGACTTTCTCCTATTGTTTCAAATTGGTTTATTGAGTTTTTCACTTCCTTCTTCATTTCAGCCTGAGTTTTCTTCAATATATCTATCTTTTTGTGTATGTGTGAATTTAGTCAGATGTTTATCCATGTCTTCTTTTAGTTCTTTTATTTTTTTGCTGGTTTGTTCTTTAAATTCACTGAATTCTTTGATCCTGTTTAATTGTTCTATTAAACTTTCTGTTCTGCTTTATCTCTATGGGCTTTTCTTGTGGAACTCTTCTATAGAACTTGTGATGTTTGGCAGATACAGATTATTGGGGTTCTTCATATTATTATTTTTACATTGTGATCTTGGTATGTAGATTTCTTCTATTTGTCATTCTGATGTGAGACTCAAGCCTTCTGTTGAGCTGAAGCCTGATTCTGTTTATATATTTCACGTGACCTGGTTGTTTTCTTATTGGGTATTAAAAGCTGGTTGGTCAAGGCTTCAGGTTCTCCATTTTGATTTTATTATGGCAGAATAATATGGCTGTAGTCCAACTGCTCAGGAGAGTTCCTTCAGAGGCACAAGTTAGGTGAGGTCAGAAGCTCTCATGCTTTCTATTAAGGTCTGGGTCTCTCAGACCAGCAGGCACAATGCAATATGAGAAGATTGCTAGGCAGAGGCTGAATTCTGGCTTTCCCAAGGAGTCTGCAAATGCCTCGGCTCTTATTAAAGGGTTCAGAATCCTAGAACTGCAGCACTTCGAGGGGCTTCAGAGAGAACCAATGTAGGGGATGGGCACGGTGGGATTTGGAAAGCTCGCAGGCAGCAGAAATCAGAGCGTAGGCCAGAGATCTCGGGAGTCTGTGCCTGTGTAAAAGGTGAACCGGATGTAGGGTGGGGGAGGATGGAGCTGTTGTGGCAGAAGGGGAGTCAAGATGCAGTGGAGAGGGAAGAAGGCTGGTCTCTGGAATCCAAGGCCAGTTGGGGCCCTGGGCACTACCAGGGTAGAAGGCTGATCTCAGAATACAAGGGCAAGGTGAGGTGGGGCAGCCTGTGAAGGCTCTAACAAACTAGACTGAAACATTGAGCTGGTCTGAGTAGGCGGGATCAGGACCCAGTGGCTGGGCCTGGACTAAGAGGGTTATCCACAGATCTGGGGTGCTAAGAGCAAGAGCCAGCTTTGCCCAACGCTAGAAGGAGAACAGGGTGTGGGGCAGGAGAGAATCGCGTTGCTCAGGTGGGAGGAGAGTGGAAAGGCAGTGGGCAGGATCAGACTTACCCGGGAAGAGGCTGTTCACAGGAACCCAAGGCAGGTAGTGGGATGGGACAGCCAGGATAGATGGCTGGTCCAGGGTCAGCATAGGGAACTTGGGGATGGGAACAGCTTGTAAAGGGTCCAATAAACTAGACTGAAAAATTGAGCTGGTCTGAGTACGGGGGATGAGGATGTAGTGGATGGGTCTAGACTAAGAGGGTCATTTAGAGATCTGGCGTGCAAAGGGCAGGAGCAGGCCCGAGCCCAAGGCTGGAGGGAGAACAGAATGTGGCAGCTTTAGCTGAATTTTCTGCCGTAACATCTTACCCAGTTTTTCTTCTTTCTATTTCCACTGCCACTGCCTGACCTCATGTCCCCGTCACCTCCTCCCTGAGCAAAAACCATGGCTTCTTGGGTGACATCATCCTCGAGCTTCTTTCCTGGTTCTTCTCCCTCACTGCAATTCATCTTCCATTTGACAGTTGCAATTAGCTTTATTTGGGACAAAGCCAGTATAACTTCTTCCATTTTTTCCCTATAGACTAAAATTTTAAGTGCATAGCCCATAACTATTCTTGCTTCCCTGCTATGTGTAGTGCATACCAACCAAAATCAGATATATTAATGTAAAATAAACTTATTATTTGCCCAGTTTTTTTTCCATTTTGAGCACAGAATCTTGACTGAAAAGTTGGGTACATAAAAAGAAAATATAGCATGGGACTTATGTAATTTTTTGGCTTCCATTGCATTTTAAATTTAAGTAATAAATTCATTAATTTTGAGACAGGGTCTCACTCTGTAGCCCTGGCTGGCCCGCATCTTGCTATGTAGACCATGTTCACCTTGAGCTCACAGAGAATCTGCCTGCCTCTGCTCCCTGACTGTTAGAATTAAAGGCATGGGTGCCCAGCCCTGGGTTCATAGAATAGTAAAACAAACTAAGTAGTTGACTCATTTATTCTCTTATAGTTCAGGAAATGAGAAGCTGTGTAACCATTCCTTCTAGATTAAAACACTCCATCCTGGAGGAGAGGGGAGGGCTCACAAAGCTCACAGGGAAAGTTACAGAACCTACAAACAGCAGAGAACTACTGGGCGCAGCTAGCTGCAAGTTATGCAGGGAGCTTTAGTGACACAGCTTTCCCGAGCCAAGGTGCAGTTGCCTGAGTCATTCATGCTTGTGTAACTGACCCCTCACCCATACTCCTTTAAGTAAACCCAATAAACTCATTGGTTCGACAGGCTAGGTGTGGAAGGGGGAGTTTCTTTGGATTGCCATGGACAGGCTACACAATCGGAGAAACACTTCCTGTGGCATTTATTAACCACAACATCATCATAATCACCTGAACAAATAAACCGACTCAAGTTTTTAAGAGTGGGTCTGAACTTGGAGGACACTAGTTCCTCTAGTGTCTAGGTATCTATTAGAACTATCTGCCTCCCAGAATTGTATTGATGGATCTCTCTTGTCCCCGAGCCTGTGCAGATGGAACTGTCTGTGTCCTCACCCTGTGCCAACAGAACTGTCTCTGGGACTCAGTTTCTCACACTGTGTCCCTGGGTCAGGCCATACTCATAATTTTTTTCAAAATGGTTTCTCTAGCTTCATTGGAAAAGTACAAGTTCCATTTGGCTCCACTCTTGATCCTCACAGATCATCTGGTCTTTTCATCCTTTGTCCACTTTCATCCTCCCTCCACTGTGTTCAGAAGTGGAGCTCTGCCTTGTAACACTTTAATATGTAAGCTTACTCACATTCATTATCTTTCTGGGTGTAGTACCAAACTGAGGTTGCTAAGGAGAGGCTCTGGTCATCAGACCTAAGAGTGTATGTTTTTGCTGGTGTTAATTAAACATCCAGCTTATGTCCACTAATTGTTATGGTCTCAGAGTCCGGATCTAATTAGGCTTAGAGATGGACGTGTAGCAAGGCAAGAAATTTATTACGATTGCAATCGGGCCAACTCATTCTCCACAGGAGCAGGAGAGAAGTGGCCCTGAACTGAAGCACAGGGTCTTTTTATAGGTCTTGTAGGACTCTTTGCAAGCAAGCAAAGCTGAATACAAAAGCAAGAATTTGAGGTTAATCATTACTACAAATTTATTATAAAATCCTATAAATAGTTCCATGACATGGTGATCGATCAGCTCTGACCGGCCTCTATGGTCTACTGATTAGAATACCCTTTGTTAATTTAACATGAAGAACACAGAAGTGAGAAAAAAAAAAAACTTTCCCTTTAGTAAGAACAGTAAGGACAGTAAGAACAGTAAGAACAGTAAGACTAATGATTTAACTTATATTAAAAGCAAAGCTGCAGAGAAAAACAGAAATAGAGGATTAACAAACGTCAGAATGAGGTCAGCAAAATGCCAGCCTCTAACACTAATAAAAGTCATTACAACAGTTTCCTAGGCCTTTTTAGCTTCTAAGAGGCTAACAGCATCCTTGGCTATGGCCCTGCATTACTCCAATCTCTGCTTCTGTTGCTGTCACACCTCTCTAACCCTCACCCACACTTCTCCTCTGAAGACCCTCCAAGATCATACAGGATACTCCCTGCATTTGGAGGGCATTAATTTAATTACCCTCTTTAAAAAACAAATAAGGTAATACATTTTTCAGGTTCTTGGGATTAGGATACAGACCTTTCTCTGAGAGGGTGACCTACTTCAGAGATTAGTTAAGAACACTTGACTCTAGGTTAAGCTGTGTCCAATCTTGGTTCTAGTCATTAATCACTAAAATATATATCCAGGGATGAAACAATTACGTTTTTTAATGTTCATTTTCTCAACTTTAATATGTGGATATACAAAAAGTATAACGATGCACAAGAGTGAAGATCAAGGTAAATAACATGAGTAGAATAGAAGGAATTACACTGAACCAGTACATTTAGCAGTATACAGATAGTAGTGTCCATTCAGATCACATGTCTCTCTGGAATATCCGCGGGGGGGTGTCTGACTGAGGACATTAACCTAGTAAAAGACGGTTTGTTCAAAATGACAAGAACTGGAGCTGGGCACGATAACATGTGCCTTTATTCCCAGTACTTGGTAAGTGGATCTCTGTGAGAACAAGGTCAGGCTGGACTACATAGTGAGTTCCAGACCAGCTGGAGGTATAAGGAGACATTGTTTCAAAAAGCCAAAAAAAAAAAAAAAAGAAAGAAAGAAAGAAAGAAAAAGAAGACTAGGCTATATATAGACCAGGCTGAACTTCACCCCTTGAACTCACAAATATCTGCCTACCTCTGCCTCCAGAGTGCTGGGATTAAAGGTGTTCTCCACCAAGCCCTGAGCTGATATTTTTTTCTTTTTGTGAGTGCTTTTACATCTCACCAGTCTGCAACTATCAAAGTACTTGCACTTGGACTCAGCCTTATCCACTGACAGCCATGGAGATTTGCATTAGAACACACTTCTCACTTTTGATGACATCAGCACAAATGCTTGTTTCTAATTTTTGTATGATCATTGGCACCAGTGGCCGAAGAAATATAAATAGTTCCCTGATGTGGGAGAATGAGGAAGTTTTAAAAAATATACTATTTTTGTTAATTCTTTGAGAATTTCATACAGTGTGTTTTTTATTACATTCACCCTCCTCCCCTAACTCCTCTCAGATCTACCCAACTTCCTATACTATTTTTTTTAAGTTCATCTGGTACAATTTGTGTTGCCTAAATATACTTGCATGAGGTACCAACCCCTGAAGCTTGGCCAACCTACCCAGCATCAGACCCTTAATGAAAACTGACTCCCCCTCCCCCAGCAACTAGCAATTGCTGTATCTCCTCAGCTAGGGGTGGAGCGTCATGTCCACTTCACCCATCCATGCTGGGTTTTGCCTGGCTTCAACTTGCACATGTCTTGTGCTTGCTGTAACAATTGCCACGAGTTCATATGTGCAACTGCCCTGTTGGGTCTGGAAAACACAGTTTTATTGTAGTTATCGACCATCTGTGGCTCTTATAATCTTTCTGGCCCCTCTTCCACAATGATTACTGAGCCTTGGAGGGAAGGGCATGATATCGATATCTTATTTAGGACTGAGCACTCTGCATTCTCTTATTCTCTGCATATGGACCAATTGCATGTCTACTGTAATAAGAAGCTTCTCTCATGAGGCCTGAGAGATACACTAGTCTACAGCTATTGTGTTAAGTCGTAGGAGTCAGTTTAATACTATGTCCATTCAGCAGAATAATAGTAGTAAATTTTCTAGAGTCTGTGACCTAGCTAGTCACATGTTCTTGTTCTCAACAATGGTAACAATTACAGGTCCCATTTGTGGATCAGGTTACCCCATTCAGCCCTTCCTGTTAGTTACTCTCCTTTCCCCTTCTAAATATATTTATTTTTAAATATATTAGTCTTACTTTATGTTTATGAGTATATTACCTGAATGTGTGAGTGTACTCATGTTATGCAATGCTACAATGTCAGAAGAGGGCATCGGATCCCTGGAACTAAGGCCAGCTTCTAGCCACCATGTGGGTGCTGGAAATCGAACCTGGGTCCTCTGCAAGAGCAGGCGGTGCTGAGCCTTCTCTCCAGCTCTCCTTCCCCCTTTTAGATCACTGCATTTTTGTCTCTCCCTCTAGGAAAAGTCACATTTCAGTTTCTTTGTTATGCGGAAATAGGACTTCTTACTTCCCCTCACAACCCTCCCCCACACACACACCATGCCCAATAGGCAGTCAGACTGAATGAACACCACAGGCATAGGCTAATGGCAACACTCCTAATCAACCACTCGAAACCAGTCAGGTAGGCTCTATATGCTAACTTTTTGTCCTTTCTTCTCTCCTAAATTCATTATTCAACTCATACTTGCTTTGGTGAAAACTGAAATGCTGCAATAAAGAATTTTTCTCTCTTTAGAGCTGCTTGCTCTGTTCTTGTAGGGAACAATTAATTATCTGAATGGATTTCCAGTTTGTGTTTACTCTGCCTTCCAGCCATCTCTCGCTGGTAGCCAGGAACTTCATGTTTTACCTTTGGTCTCTAAACTGTGCCTCAGGATATGTTGTTTATGTTAGTATACTAAAGGAATGTAAACCTGAGTGACAGCAAGGCTTAGACATGAAGAAGGTACTAAACTCAAAGAGCATATCAAGGAAGTAATACAAAAGTTAGAGAAAAATTTAAAGCTAGATTTTCTGCATTTCAGTGCTACTTAAAATTTATTTTTATGGGTATGAGTGTTTTGCCTGCATATATGTAAGTGCACTTTGCATACACTGCCTGCAGAGGCCAGAAAGGCCATTAGATTGCCTGGGACTAGAGTTATGAACAGTTGTTATGTGACATGGGGCAATGGGAACCAAACCCAGTTCATTACTGACCTTAACTGCTGAGCCATCCCTCCAGCCCCATGCTTTAAGTTTTTAAAAGTGAGTTACCTGTGAGATTTTGGAATGTTTTAATATTATTTTTCAGTTTATTTTTAGCTCCTTAGTTATTTATAAGCTGATTTGTTTAACAATTTTATACATTAGCAAAAACTGGTACCACAATTCTGGTATGTAACACCTACTGACTTGCTATTAACATATACTGAGGCTGCTTGAAAATATTAGCATACACTTAAGATTTTGTAGCTTAAAATAAGAGAATATGAAAAGATATTGTGCATCAGACCATGTGGAGACTGTAGCTTTTTGTAGCATAATTATCCTATCAATTAATTATAGACAGTGAAATATGAATCAAATATATTCTGTAAAAAATAGGATCTTTATTCAAGAGCTCTCTTCATAATTTGGGCATTTTATACTGTCCTTTTAGAGATTTATTTTTATTGTTGTGTATGTGTCTGTGTGAATGTATGCCATTTGTGTGTGGGTGCTCTTGAAAGCCAGAAGTGGGTGCTGGATCCATAGAGCTGGAGTTTCAGATGGCTATAAGCTACCTGATGTGG
Source organism: Eospalax fontanierii (assembly GCA_035773235.1). Lineage (NCBI taxonomy): Eukaryota > Metazoa > Chordata > Mammalia > Rodentia > Spalacidae > Eospalax > Eospalax fontanierii. The sequence goes on along the minus strand of CM069548.1, from coordinate 39,230,104 downwards.
GTGCTGGGAATGGAGCCAAGGTTGTTTGGAAGTGTACTGAGCCATCTTTCCAAACCCCTCATTGACATTTTTGTAATTTTATTTCCATAATCCATACTTAAATGAAAATAATATTAGAAGGATAAAAAGAGAATAGCAAAGATATTTTTGCATGAATATAATTAGTCCAATGTAATCTAAATTTTAATTCTTCCACATAAAGAAAATTGAGACACCCACTTACTGTGGGCACAGATATTTTAATGGAATCGTATTTGTTAATCCATAGCAAAGCTAGCAGTAATTAGTGACAATGAAAACTATTTTCTTATTCAGCGATTTGCTTAAAAATGATTAAATACATCAGAATTATGCAAATTGAGTGTCCTAAACAAGAACAAGTTAAAAGACATAAACAGAGTTAAAAAAAAAATCCTTGAAAATGTTTATAAAACATTTTCTTGGGACTGGAGAGAAGACTCAGCAGTTAAAAGCGCTGGCTGCTCTTGCTTTGGACCTGGGTTCAGCGCCCACATGTCCCGTAACAAACATCCTTTGTAACTCCAGCTCCATGGAATCAGATGTCCTCTTTTGACCTCTTCTGGCATATATGCAGGTAATACACTCATACACGTAAAATATAATAAAAATAATAAATAAAATATTAAAAAAACACATTTTCTTACCAAATTTCATGTATCTTTTTACATGTATTTAAACTTTCTAAATCTGATTTATTATACCTATAATTCAACGTGATTTGTTTAGAAATAATTGCTGAATTAGCAAATTATGGTATAAACATGGAAACAATACAAAATACAAATCTAATTACTAGCCAGTGAATTCATTTTGTCAAGCTTTTTTCAAATTAAAAATAGTTGAAATCTATGCTATTTAAAAATTTTGTGTATTATATATTATAGATGCCAATTAAATGAAGACGTCCTTGGTCGGTTCCTTCAGCAGTACATTGCTCCTCAGCTTTATGGAACATTTGCTAACTAATTGTAACCAGATTAATCGATAAATATACAACGGGGAAACTTTACGTCAAGTAAGATGTGAAATAGTCTGTCAGCTGTGTGCACAGGGATACTTCTGTCCTAATCCCCTGTGAATTAAATTAGTTAGGTAAAACGTGCATGCCTAATAGTGACCAGATGCAATTTTAGTATTGTTTGCTTGCCTATTTATTTATGGAGATCCTGAGGCGCTTGTCCTCCCAGAGTTGAAGAGAAAGGACACCAAGAATCAAAGGTGCAGCTTGACACTGAGGCTGCACACGTCACTATGGCGTTATTCTGTTCCACATACTGACACTGGACAGATTCCAAGTCGTAACCGGCCACAGGACCAGTGTACTTTGCGTCACGCAACGCCTGCAGACAAAGACACTGACCCAGCAGCAGCCAGAGCAAGCAGGGCTGGAGGTGGAGGAGAGGCTGGTGAGGGGAGAAGGGAGCTGGGGGTGGGGGGGATGGAAGAAGTGGGCAGGTCCGTCTCCCTGACAACAGCCTTCGCACACCGGCGCGGATTCCACACCCCTCTCCCAACACCTGAACGGGTGATGTCACTTCCTTAGCCGCGGCGGTTGCTCAGGCGACGCAGGCCCGAGGGCCGCGTAGGGTACCCGAGAGACCTGCTGGTGGGAAGTCACTTCCTCTCGGGGACGCTGTTGCCTAGCAACCGATTTCTCCCTCCATCTTTTGCCCCGCCCCTCCTTACTCCAGTGCGGGGTTTCCGAGTCCTCCAGGCCCGGGCCGGGGAGAGGTCGGTGTAGGAGGCCGGCGCGGAGTTCTCAGGTCGCGGGACTCCCGGGGCAGGGTGGCCGGGCGGATGCCGGAGGGCGTGCGGGGAGGGCTGCGGAGGAAGCAGCGTGACAGCGGGGTTTGCGGCCCGGCGCGTGCGGGGCCTGGGCGCGGCGCGGGCGCGCGGACGCGGAAGCCACCTGGCCGGGCGCGGGGCGGTGGCCGGGGCCGGGTGGGCCTCCAGGGGCTCGCGCGAAAAGCCACTTTAAAGCGGCCTGGTGCAGGGACGTCCTTGTGTTTTGCTGGAATTTTCTTGTAACAGCAAAAAGTGGCTTGAGAAAATGTCGCTGCCATTTATGGTTCAACCTTGTCACTGAGTGCAGTTAAATGCAAGCAGTTTTCCTGGGCAGGGAGAGAGGTTCTGTAAGTTTCACCGCGACAGCCCTCTTTATAACGTAAAATAAGTCATGGTGGTTTTATAGGAGTGCTATACTTTTTGACTAGTGGAGAGGTGAAAAATACAGTACCCTAGTCTGGCAATATTTGATACTATTGTACTTGTGTATTCATCCTTAAAGTAGTTTTAACATGCTAACTTGTGTTTCCATTTACTTTAAAACAAATTTATTGAGAATTTTATGTGGTTTTAGATAGGACTTTGCAAGAACTCTGTTTACATTTTCAGAATGATATATAGACAGATTTCATGAGGGGCTTCTTTTACATGCTTTTATTTGGGGGGAGGGGCACTAGTTGAAGTAGTAAAATGTAAAAGCCCCTAATTTTTTTGTGTGTATTTCAGCCACTGTCAAAAGTTGAATAAATTATTCCAGTTATTTGTTAGTTATTATATAAAAGTACAGAAAAAGGAAACATTATGTCTGATGAGGTTTTCAGCACAACTTTGGCATATACAAAGAGCCCAAAAGTTACCAAAAGAACTTCATTTCAGGTAAAGTATTTCAAAGCATTTTTATTTGAAAGGATTTTGTAATGTTATACACCTTGATTTTCAGAATGGCCATATGTAAATCGGGAGAAAATATTGCATCTCTTTTCTGATGTCACAGATGATCTGTCATGTTTGGAGTCCTTTATTAAAATCCCTCTCTGTAGCTGCTGGTGTCCTCATTACTAGGTTCTAACTTAAAAATATGACTGGATTACCTCCCTTGTACAAATTTCATTTTTTACTGCAGCAATTTTTTGTTTATTAACTGTTGGATCACTACAGTTTTGAACTCATCTAGATTTGCAAAATTATATTCATTTCTGCAGTCTGTTAAAAAGTTGTTACAAAGCTGAGGGTGTGGTATAGGGATAGACTGTGTGCTCCAGTTCTGGAATCCCAAATCCCTCCTCCCTCAGGATGTTCAAGTTTCTAACAAAATGTCGGTTTCTTTTTTAACTCTTTTATTTTTATCTGCATGTCTGAATCTCCGTGTGTGTGTGGTGTGTGTGTGTGTGTGTGTGTGTGTGTGTGTGTGCACATGTGTGTTGCCTTCAGAGGCCAGAAGGCTTGATCTTCTGGAGCTGAAGTTACAAGCAGTTGTGAGCTGCCTGACATGGATTCTGGGACCCAAACTTGAGTCCCCTGGAAGAGTAGCAAGTTTCTTAACCACAGAGCCATTTCTCCAGCCACAAAATATCAATTTTTAATAAATCTTAACTAAATATAGGGCCCTCTCATTTAATACTTTAACTCAAATTACAATTAATTGCTATTAGCAGTTACTTCCTGTTTAACTGCAAACCCCATAGAAGAGGACTCCGATTGCCATGTTTTATAAGGTCCCCCCTGAGACCTTGGGGGAACAGTACAAAGTAGGCCTGGAGAGAATGTTAAATAAATGAAGCTTAAGTCTAAAAGCAGAATAATCGAGTATTATCTGTTTAAAAGAATTAATTCTAAAAAAGAATTCTAAGGATGAGACATCCCTGTTTGAATGAAAATTGATTTTAATGGTCTCATTTCAGGATGAGCTGATCAGAGCAATTACAGCCCGATCAGCTAGGCAGAGGAGTTCTGAGTACTCCGATGACTTCGACAGTGATGAGATTGGTATGTGAGAGAACGGGAGAGTTAACCACTTTCTTGCTTCCTTAGTGTTCACTCCCTAACTTCATCTGTTAAAATAATATCTGTGCACACACTCATTTTATGATCCTATATATGTAATGACTTAGAAAAGCTCTCTTCATTTTTAAGAAGTTTTATGAGTATCTTTAGTTTTTTCTGAATGTGTACTTGAAAATATAATTACTAGGCTTTCAGTAAAATGATGGCTTAGGAGTAAGCTACATAGAAAGAACAGGTTCCCCTTTAAGGTCAGCTTTTAAGAACGCTACGGTCACATAGTCACATAGCATTTAGCCCCTGGGCTAAGTGTTGTAGCACTTCTGTAATGCTTTCTGTATACGAGATTTGTGGGCTGTGATAGTGGATTGTTTTGAAAAACAGAACCTTACATTGCATATATCTACATGTGATTAACTTGGCTTCTTTTAAGTAGGTAAAAAATTATACTTTAGGTTCCAAATTATACTTTAGAACTCTGTACTTGAAATTAAGTGTTCTACTTTGTAATATTCACTGTCTAAAAATGTTCTGAATAGCAGTGAACTCATGTCTTCATTGTTAAGTTAATATTCTTTACTGGACTTTCATTATTAACATGTAGTATTTTGGAATGGATGCTGTAGTGAAGAGATTTTGGAGGCCTTTCCTGAGTAAGCAAAGTGCTATAGGAACTGGATAAATGATTTGAATAGGTTAATAAAACTGAGATTTTATTTCATAAATATCAATATAAGTGCCTACTTTAGGTATTTTCAAAAGCTACAGAATAAATTTGCACTGATTTTTGGTTGTAAAATTTTTCTCTTCCTTTCTAACCCTTAAGGTACTCTTGCTTCTAAAAAAAAAGTTAGTAGAACCTTTAAAAGTTTAAAATATACTGTTGAAAAGACTTTTTCTTTCCCATTTTAGTTTCTTTAGGTGAATTTTCTGATATCTCAACAGATGAAAATTCAGCAAAGAAAAAAATGAATGATTTTCACATATCAGATGATGAAGAAAAGAATTCTCCAAGACTATCTTTTTTGAAAACCAAGAAAACAAACAATGGCATAACCAAAGATGAGTCAGAATTTGCCATCAAGAGCAGAGACGAAGTGTCACCTGATGGCTGTGAAGATACGGTTGGAAATTCCTTTTCCCGATCTCAAAACGATGATCAAGAAGTTGAAAAAGAGAAAATTCAAATAAAGCCTAAACCCAGAATTCTTCCCATCAAAAGAAGCACATCTTCAGGTAATTTGATAAATTACTAAAACTACATTTCTTCTTGAATATTTATTTAAAAATAATCACTCACAAAATCCTTTACATTGTAGCTGATATTTTTAGCTATTCATTTTCCCAGCCATGAGATAATGAAACTATTACTCTAATGTCCTGTTGTATAATCACTCTGGAATCTGTGCTGGGGCATGAGAGAAAGCCAGAGTCATTCTGTCATCCATAACTATAGTTCAGAAACACCTAGGCCCTCATCTTCATCCTGTTTATGGGGATGGAGCCACAGTGAATCTTTTCTAATCCCCACCTGTCCCCAGAATTGAAACAGTCACCTGCAATATGGGGCTGTAGCTTGGTGGTCAGCAGTTGGCTGGCATGCACTTGGCTCTGGGCTCAAGCTCCAGCACCATAAAGCACATAAGCATTTTCATACTGATATTTTGTTGGAACATTTTTCTGGTGTTTGTATACTTAGAAGGAGAAAGTTTTGTTCTATTGGTTTTTAATGAAGCATCCAAACTCCTTAAGAAATCTTCCATTGGTCTACTGCATGGGGAAATCTACCAAAATCTAGTTTTCTGAAGGTAAGTTCCTGGAGTGATCTAGGTGACTCTCCCCACTGTTCTGCTGAACCCAGCCCCAAGGAGCAAGGACTAGTTGAGCCAACATCCTTTGGGAGATGCATAGGATCTTGCACATGCGAGAGTGAGTTTGGTGTTTTCCAGCCTTTCCTTTATAAAGGAGATTCTAGTTGATTAAACTTTGTGAAACTTTCCTTTATACCAAGTACATAGTGCTGGGGAATCTTTCATATTTAGCATATTAGATATCACTGGTAACAGCAAATAAATTCCAGACATGGTATTAAGCAGTCAGTCTTTCCTCCCTGCCAGTTCTATTATCTTTGAAAGAATAGAATCAGAGCAAAGAACACGAGAGTGTTTGGTGTCCAAGACACTGGACCAAAAATATAAACATGTGTTGGTTAGTTATGTGTGACTTTAGCAAATCGGTTAAGCCTCACTAGCTTACAAGGAGGTGAGTAAAACCAGATTTTCATGGCCTACAATATTGTTTGGAGTATCCATTCAAGTAAACAAGCAAATGCTATGAAAGTGTAAGCATTAATCAAAGTGAAGCTGAATGAGCTTCTAGCATGTGCCTTCCAGGGTAGTGAGGTCAGTCACAGACGGAAGGGAGTGTAATTGAACTCAGTAAGGAAGTATCAGGACCAGGATTTCATTTAATGGTAAAATGTCTGCAGAGCATCTGCAAAGGGATCTAAATTTGATCCCCGGTTCAAAATAAAATAAGAGAGAATAGAGAGAGAGGAAATATGTGTGTAGCCAGAAATTTGTCTGAAAGTTGAATGTATACTGGTTTATGGTAGATATTAAGAAGTAGTCACCTAATGAATACACCGTTTTAAGCAGTGGTGAAGCCTGGTGTGGTAGTACACATCTGAAATCCTAGCACCCAAGAGTGTGAGACAAAAAGATTTCTGTAAGTTTGAGGGCAGCCTGGGCTACTGTAGCCAGTTCAAGGCAGGCATGGTAGACAAGTCAAAAGGGAGTGAAAGGGGGTGGTTGTGTAATGGTGAATAAAAATTATTAACACAATACTGTGTTTAACCACAAGGTGGCAGCAGAATTCTGAATCCCTGTTAACATGTTTCTGTGTTGCGTATGTCTAAGCTGAAAGTCATTAAGTGGATCATCTTGTATATTTGTTTATATAAAAAAAAAGCATCTAAAACGTACTGACTTACTTTTCTTACTGAGAATTTGACAGTACTTCTGGAAATGGAATTCTGGTATAAAGTGTACTAAAGTCATAGTTCTAAGGTTCTTCAAGTTGAAGAGTAAGAATTGAAGCTAGTGATGCTAAGATAATGCCTGGCACAGACAGCTCACTAAGGATCTAATTGGGCAGAAGTGAATGTGGTTCCTGACTTTAGCCTTAGTCCCTGAGTTCATAGACTGATTTTTTTTTTTCATGCAGTATTTGGAATTTGAGGTTTGTCATGTGAAGTCTTTCTAGGTAGTAAGTCCGGAGACATAGGTGGATGGTAGAGCACTTCCTGGCCTGCAGGAAGCCCCAGGTTCCATCCCCAGCACTGCAGTATTGTACCAAACTGTCCTCTGTTCTCAGTTGCCTTTTGTACAGACTGTGATAACCAGATGCTCCCTTTGTAGGGCAGTTGTCACATGGGCAGTGATTGTAGAAAGGATTTTTCAGGGCTTGTTGTTTTTATTTTATTGTCAGAATTACTATAGTCATAATTTTTCTATATTAATCTTAGATCCATAATTTTCTAGAGGACATAATTCAACATAGTTCATCATTTTATTCATCTGTGAAATGGAGAAAATAGTTGAAACATCTCTCATGCTCAGTGCTCACAATTAAATGAATTCACATATTTGAAGTTCTTAGTACTAGAATGAATTGAGTAGTATTAGCATTTGCTCGTATGCAGGTTATTTTATTTATGTGTAATATGTATTGTTAACACATTTTTTATCATCTTATCAGAACAGTGATTATAAATAAGAATATAACATTGAAACAATGTAGTATCAGCCACCCAAGACTTTGCAGTTTAGCAGGAAAGTTTACCAAAGGTGAGGTTAGAGTGGAGGAAAGTGGATGCTTGAGTGACCTGAAGCATCCAGGAAGACCACTCAGTGAGCCGAAGCACCCAGGAAGACCACTCAGTGAGCCGAAGCACCCAGGAAGACCACTCAGTGAGCCGAAGATGCTGGTGGAGGTGAGGATGATGGAAATGAAGCAGAGCAGTGAGAGTGATCACGGCCCAGTCCGGGCTCTTGGAGGAATGGAGCTCGAACAGAAGCGGACAGAGGGGACTGTAGCCTTCATGACTGAGTATCAGGTCTCACCTGTGCAGTCAAGTCCGGGGGACTCCAGGCTTCTAGAACATTCGGATGCGTTATTTTTTGCCCTTCATAATGCCAGCCCTTGGTTCTAGAACATTCAGATGCATTATTTTTGGCCCTCCATAACTCCATCCCTTGGTTCTAGTTTTCTATCCTTCAGCCTCTCTTTCTTAAGCGGTCCTACATTAGAACATAAAACTGCCGCCTGTCTCCAGATCACACTGTTTTAGCCCTGTGAACATATCCTGTGACCCCAAATGGCACTTACCTGACCTGGAGCCACTTGCTGTGGACAAGAAGGGAAGTTTCTGTGATCAGTGAATAATGACAGTGGCAGTAGGAAGTTAGGAAGTGTGGCTCACGGGCCTGCGCATCTCACTGGGTACAGTGGGGATGTTTGTTAACCTTTTTCCATGGATGAAATTAGGGAGAAACTTTTCAAAGAATGCAGTAGTGATTGACAGCCAGGGAAGAGAAACATAAGAAGCCATCACTTCAACTCTTCATGTTCACTGAGAACGTGTCAGGCCCTCTGCTGTCTACTTCAGATATCATCTCAGGCTCCACAGGCACTTGAGGGAAAGCCCCTAAAGTTAAGTATTTTAAGGAAGCATATGGGAAGATCGGGGTCAGACCTAGGACTGAAGGGTGAGGTATCTAGAGTAGTCAGAAGAGAAGGGAGAATAGTGGCTTCCAGGTATTGGAGGGAGAAGAGAACAGAGATTGTTGTTCATCAGTGAAAAGTGTCTGTTCTGCCAAGCAAAGAAGTTCTAGAGAGCTATACTGTAGTGTGTACATGAAAGTTTTAAGAGGGCAGCTCTCATGATAAGAGTTCTTACTGCAATAAGATAGAAATGACTCAATACCTTATGAAATACAAAGTTGACTTAATATGTTCTTTTCAGGCATTATCTAGTATTCTGTTGAAGCCGACACTCCAAAGCCACACCCGTGTCAGGACAGTAACCAGGGAGCTGATGGATGTTCTAGGCACAGGACTTGGCTTAGGGAGAGGTTCGGTGGGTAGTAGGGCCTGTACTTACCTGAAAAACAGCATCCCAGGAATGTGCTTTGAATTGGAAGCGCTAAGACACAAGGCAGCACAGGCAGCCAGTGCCAGGCTGTTTGTGTTGTTCAAAGGCCCTGTGATTTCCTTGTGTTAGAATTAGATCACGGGGAGCCCCTGAGGAGAGGAATGAAATGATGTATCGTCAGTTTGTAGATATCATTTAGAAACAGATAAAGAGCTACCAGTGGGGATGAAGATGGTGGAATAAAGGAGAGGAGTTTGCGTCCTGAAGAATCGGAACATAATCACACTTTGACACAGTGGGAAACCTGTGAAGTAATCTAGACGGGCTTGTAAATTTGGGGGCAAGCATTTGGCCAGAGATTAGGAATAGCTAAAACTAGAACCAGAACTCATAAGACATCAGGTTGGCATTCTGTGAAATCTAGTAACATTCATAAGCCATTTGTAGGTACAGAGGAGGTAGGTGTTAACAAGTTTTTGAAGAATATGTGGTTAGAACATGGGAGAAACAAATGTGTGTTTCAGGTAAAATTTAGGCAAAAAGTACATAAATAAGAAATCTTCCTGTCAATGTTTGGAAAGATAAAAGCATATCATCAACAGGGTATTTTAAATTTCAAAGGGTTTTGAATACTATGAGAGCTCATAAGATCGAAGAGTCAGCCTTTCATAACACTGAAGTATGCTAGTTACATGTTCAGCATGGTGACATCTTCTAGATTTTGATTCTGAACTCTTACATACTGTACCTTTTAAAGCTGTGAGGATGGGCTGTAAGCTCACTGGGGCTCTCCAGGCACCATGCACCGCAAGGAGGTGTGGCCTCTTCTGGAGGGTTAGTTGAAGCTGTATTTGTTTTTCATAGGTCACCTTAAAGCATTTTATTTCCAGCAGAAAATAGCAGCAGTCTTGAATCAAATGGCCACTTTAAGCCATTGCCTCGGCCAAGGAGCATGTTAAAAAAGAATAGCCACATGGAGGAGAGAGATGGACCAGGAGGTGATGGAGAACCAGCCCTGAGTGAAGACCCAAGTTCTGCACCATGTTCCCTTCCGAAGCAGAATGGCACAGAGTCAGAAGCTCAGGAAACAGCTCACCCTGCTGACCTTGACCTTGAGGTTGGTATAGTGCTGAACGGTTGAGTGTGTTCTTGAGTCAGACCTTTGCATCTGAAGATAAGAGAGAAACAAAGAAAGCATTCCTGTCTGTGGCGCATGCATGTGGTGTGTGTGTGTGTGTGTGTGTGTGTGTGTGTGTGTGTCTGCACATGCATAGTGTCTTGCAGTTTTCTTTTGTATTTGGTAAAGAAATTTGAGATTTTATTAATATTATTATACTCTATTTCATTGAGCCCGAAACTTTTCCAACTGTAAGTTGTAGCGTTATTTTACATAAGCATAGGGAAGAATAAAACATTACCAATTAAGCCAATTGAGTTATAACATATCAATTTTCATAAGATGCATCCAGTTTTAGAGAAAATAATATTGAAATAATTTTGCTCTTCTGGGTTTATATAGTACTACCTATCTTGAGTTGTAATACTTTATATTATTTGTCTTTGTTTATGTAATCATGACTGAAACCAATTCAGTTCTTTTCACTCATTTGACTGGATTCACACAGACTTGTGTGTAATGAATGTCCATGGCACTGTTCTGTCTTCTTTGGGAGTTGAGAATATTTTCCAGGTTTCCATGGATGAGTGATGATGCGTCATCACTGAGGGAGACCATCTGACCCCTCACTTTAAATTTCACTGTGAGAAGCCAGCCTCCAGCACCTGTCTTAGAAAAGTTCAGAAAGATCATTTGTAGGAATGACTTTTATAAATGGACAGAATCTAGATTAATTAGCCCCAGCAAAGCAATGTACACTTGTGTCTTGTGACCTGGACACCTGATCTCTTTTCCTTGTCAACCTGTTTGGTACACCATCCCTGCCAAATAATGAATGTAAGAATGTTGGTATGTATATCAAAACACTGAAAGCAGTACAACCATCTCTGTTGCACACAATAAAGATTGGGAAGGATAGTGAACTTTGAATGAATGAGATCTAGAACTAGGGATGTTACAGTGGAGCCAGCTTCCCTATTTGAAAGCTGAAAAGTCCATTTTAAATAAAATTATGAGTGGGGCCTGTCTTCAGGACACAGTTCCAGAAATAGTACCAAAGACAGTTTGATTTGCACAGTTCCAAGAGATATCTGGGGAACAAGTGTCCCTGAGTTTTGGCAAACTCTTAAAAACTACAAGAATCAGGCTTTTTGTCAGGTAAATGTTGATGAAGCATATTAGTTTCTTTCCTGTTGCTGTGATAAGACACCATGACCAAAGGAACTTATAAAAAGAAGACTTTATTTGGTGTAGGGTTCCCAAGGGGTAAGAATGCATAATGTGGGGAGGCATGGCGGCAGAAGGTTACCAGGACAGAAAGGCCTGTAATCATATCTTCAAGCAGGCCCAGGAATCAGAGAGCAACTAGAAACCGGCAAGGTTCAAGAACTCTCAAAGCCCAGCCCCACTGACTGATGTGCTTCCTTCAGCAAGGCCACACCTTCTAAAACCTCCCAAGACAGTACGTCCACTGGGGACCAAGTGTCCAAATAACTGGAGACTCATTCAAACCACCACACTTAGTAACACCACAAATATTCTTCTTCCGTGAGCCACATGGGTAGATCCTGGAAGGTGAACTGCACACTACTGGCCAAGATCCTTTTCCCTTTCACCATCTGTGGTATTGCTGTGTGAGGATCTACTCCCAGGAGGTGGTGCGAACAGACCTTGGTACTCTGATTCCCTGCATTCTCCCTCAGATTCAGACCCATGTGTTAGGAAGCACAGTACGGTACTGAGTCTTGCTTAGAATTGTCAGTTTTAATACAGCTGTGTGGCTCCTGAATTTGTTCTGAAAAATCAAAATAAGAGACTTACACAATTGTTTCATATTTAATATAATTATCTGCTCAACTGAATATTATATTGTTTTCTTCTGGCTGCTGTCACAAATTGCCACAAGCTGCAAGACTTACAACAGGAGAAAATTGTTCTTCTAATTCTAAAATCCAGGTGTCATTAGACAACTTGCTCCAAAGCCCCTTATAGGTAGCTCTTCCTTTGTCTTTTCAGCTTTCTGGTGGCTGCTAGCAGCCCTTGACCTTCCCTGGTGTAGGGTGGCATCAGACCACCCCATCTCCATCCCCGTGTGGCCCCTTCCCATTTGTCCTTACTTTCTTCTTTCTTAAACACTCATTACTGTATTGGGACCAGTATGTATTTCTCGTACCTGTAATTACATCTGAAAACACTTTATTTCCAAATAAAGCATTCTGGTGGACCTGAATGGCGGGGTGGGGCATCATTTAAATAGGTGCAGATTCTTAGCTGCAAATTCCGTTTTCTAGCGTTTTCCTGCCCCGTGGTTGAAAATGTGTGTGTTTCTAATTTTTTTTTTTAAATAACATTATAGTGTGACAAAAACCTAATCAAAACGTATCCCCCTGTGACCGCACCATCTTGCAGCTGTGGCACTCACTGGTCTCTCCTTCCTGCATTCCATGTTTCTGTCCTTGTGCTTCTTTGTCATCCCACCTTTGTGTTTTGTGTTGAACTTCTCCTTTGTAAGTCATGGAGTATTGTCATACTGCTAGGTGGTCTTGAGACCATGTTCACATGCTGTCTGAGACGTAGCCCATAATGTAGAACTGTTACTCTTCTGTTGGATGCTGTTACTCTGTGTTGAACAGCTGAATGTCCCTTATCAGTCACCGTAAGTCTTCCTGGCTGTGCTCTGACGCTAAGGTCACCTTTTTGGGAATCTTCCATGTATTTGTACCTCTTCCCCTGTGTGTAAACATTTTCTCTTCACTGCTCAGCTCCGACTGTGTTCCTCAGGCCTCTTTATCTTTGTGTAAGCTTAGTTGATGGCCTACCTCCCCCTTCCTCAGTCCTGCAGATGTCATGCCGGATTTGAGGGGATGAAAATGCGGGGCCTTTGTTTCCACAGTGCGTCCTCACCTCTTATCTTTCCTCTCTGTTTGCACACTTGTGTGCATGATGGATATTTATGTTAATCACATACAATCCTGGATTAAACAGGTTGATCAAGACATTGCATTTTTGCGGGAATTAATTTGTTACTATTTTGTTAAGCCTGCCACTTATATAATGTGAAGACTACTACTAAATATTTTTTTCTTAAGATACTATAATCAGGCTTCAGTGTCAGGTGATTTAATTTATGTATTTATTGTGTCTGTGTGTCTGTCTTACTGCTAAAAATTTGTTATGAAACAAAAAACAATATTTTTTTCTCTTAAATTAGGAAGTTTACAAATAAAATATTCAGGGCCTGGAATCTTCTCTGCAGGAAGTACTGTGGCTGTGGTGTTATTGTGGGTTTTTTTTTTCTTTTTACATTGTTTTTCATTTTATTCATTAATTCATTTTGTCTGTGTGAGTGCACACACACACACAGACAAGCAATGACTTGCTTTTAGAGGTCAGAGGCATCAGTTCTGTCCTTTCACTTTTATAGGAGTTCTAGGGTTAGACTCCAGTCATCAGGCTTGCATGGCAAGCCCTTCATCTGCTGAGCCTTGTGGTCTGTCTCTGGTTATTCCTTCCTGATAGTTACTTTGACATTCAGATTTTTTATTTCATCAGTTTACTAACTAGTGTTTACTAAGAAATTTGTCCATATCATCTGCAGTGCTAATCACAGATGTAGTTGTTCATGATGCTTCGCATCCTTTTCATGGCTATGGCATCACGAGTTTCTAGCTTTGATTTCTAATGTATCAGTAGTATTTTCTACTTAATTTAATTTTGATAGGCATTCTTTAATTTTATTAGTTATTTCAAAGATCCAACTTTGGCACTATTAGTTTTCTGTTTCTTTCTAATTTCTCTCAATTTTAAATAGTTAAAGTGTTTGAACTTTCTTTGGGCTTTATGTGAATACATTTAAATTTGAAAGTGCTCTCAGAGATTTTTGTCTCTGAGAGCCAGCGGTGTTGTGTATGTCCTGCTCTGTGCTGAGACTATTTTGATGCTCACTATTTTCATTACCATTTCTTTTGTTTTATTCTTTTTAATGTTTTATTTTTTGTTTTTGTTTTATGTGTCTAGAGTGTATAGTCTGCGTGTTTGTAAGTGCACCCATATCATGCAGTGCCTGCGGAGGTCAGAAGGCATCGGATCCCCTGGAACTGGAGTTACCCACATTGGTTAGTCACTACGTGGGTGCTAGGAATTGAACCCGGTTCCTCTGCAAGAGCAGCCAGTACTCTTAACTGCTGAGCCATCTCTCCAGCCCCTCATTACCATTTCTTTAAATACACTTTCTCATTCTCTAGATTTTCTCTTTTTGGACCAGTTTATTTTGCAAAAAATATTTTTATTTGCAAATATTTGGGTCTTCTATAAATACATTTCTGCTATCTATTGAAATCTTTTGTTATGCTACAAAAATTATATCTTTCTCAATTTCAGAATTTTAATAATTGTTAATATCCTAGGCTATTAGTATCCAGTAGAAATTTCCCATGTGTTCCTGTTCTTCAGGAGATTGTTGTAATGTCCTGTCTCAGTTTCTTCAAGGTGGTTGGTAGTGTTCTTTCTTTCTTTTTTTAATCTTGATCATTTGATAAATTTAAGAATTTCCAACATATTATTTGCATGGCTCTTTGGGTTCTTTCAGGATTTTGTAATTCTACTATTAGGCACATAATGCATTATGATATCTTGACCCTTCTGAACATTAAGAACTGTTTCTCTGTAAATACTTACATTGCAGTCCATTTTGTGTGGTACCTCATCTTTCTGACAAATAGTATTTACATGGTATATATTTTTCCATTCTTTTTGTTTAAAACTAACTCTTTTTCTTAAAGTAAGACATAAGAGTAGCTTAGACCACTTTATTAAACTAAGCCTGACCATCTGTACCTTTAAGAAGATGCTAGTTTTTTTAGTCTATTTATGAGCATTTTGTCTGTTTACTTTAATATCATACTACCATGGTTTGATTTACAACAGGTTTGTTTTCTTTTTGTTTCATTGTATTGTTCTTTTGTTTCTTTCTGGTTTTCTTGGGGAATAAATAATGTATTGTTTAGTTTTCCATTTCAATTCCTCTGTTTTATTTTTAGCTATCCTTACTTGCATTATGATTTTAATAATTGTTCTGTGGATTATAAAATGTTCCTATAAGTAGTCAGAATCTGTCTAGGGTTTATGGTGTATTGTTTCAGATTCCCACAGAAATCATACAAGAGTATCTTTCTATGTGCTCTTGTCTCTTGAGTTGTCATATATGTAGACCTACATCATATGAAACCCAGAGTATAGTAGAATAACTTTTTGTAAGAGCCCTGTACATTCTGTTTTAGATACTAAAGAACTAGAGAAGGATAAAAGTCACTGTAGTTTTCACACACATTCATGTGTATTGCAGTCTCCGAGGGTCTTCATTCCTTCTTACCAACCCAGCTTACTCTTTTGTGTTATTTCTCTTTAATGTATGACACTGTTCTTCCACTTCTTGTAGCATGGTTTTGTCATCGATGGGTTTTGTCAGTCATTACTTTTTAACAAAGGTATTTCTGTTCCCTTAGCAGGTTCTTACCTAAGTATGGACTTCCTAACTGATAGCCCGTCTTCTGACTTCAGTCTCCACTGCTCTGCACTATTGCTGTTTCTGTTGTGAAATCTGAAGTTGCTCATTTGATGTCTTTCTGTACAGAGTGTGTGCATTTTTCTGCCTGCTTTCAGGAATTTTTGTTTGTTTCTGTTTGAAAAACAGAGTACAAAATGTCTGTGTCTGGTTTCTTCATGTTGACTCCGCTGAGATTAGTGGGGAGCTTTCAGTGTATATGAGCTGATGCTGCCATGATGATGTAGATTTCAAGTTACAAAGTAGTTTTAATAATTCTGTTACCTAAAAACACCTTCAATTCTAACCTTTTATATTAAATAATTTTTTTAAAAAAATAGGACTCATTGTTACCAAGTCTGACCTTATCATCCCTCAAAGAAAGCCCTGAAAATTGCTTCTCACCAGAATCTAGGGAAAAATCACCCATAAAAGGTATGTATCTGATTACTGTATCATATTTGGCAGTTTTATATTGCTTAGAAACCTATTTGCAAGAGAACTTTTATTTTTCATATTTAAGGGAAATACCTATTTGTTTTTGTCTGAATTTTAATCCAGACTGTGCAGTTGACTGCATGACTTTAGAACCTAGTGTTAAATTTCTCAGTGCCTCTATATCCTTGACATATATTGGTAACAGTCTCAAAAGGCTGTTGTGCAATTAAGTGCTAAGGTGCATATTTGCCTCTAGCATAGTCCCCAGGATATAGTGCATACAACACAGCATAATAGTTACATACACTTTTTTGAACCTTTTTAAGAGATGTGTATGAGTGTATTGTCTACATGTGTGTAGATGCACCCATGTTCTGCAATACCCATGGTGGTCAGAAGAGGGCTTTGGATCCCCTGGAACTGGAGTTATGGATGATTGTTAGCTACCACGTGGGTACTTGAATCTGAACCGAGGTCCTTCTACAGGTTACTGTCAGCAACATAGCAAATTCTAGGCCAGCCTGAGCTATTGGACACCTGTCAAATGAGAAAAAGAAAAGTAAAGAAAGAGAAAAAAAGGAAAACAAAGGAAAGAAAATCCTCATTTCTAGGAAGGTGAATGAAACTGTCATCTGCTTTTTGATCAGAAGGATTTAGTGCAGTTCCCCTCCCTCCAAATAGATCACGATGGAGAAGTCGCTGCAAACTCTGATTCCTTGATAACAAAGGAATATGAAGGCGATTCACTTTTGGTGGACTATGTTACTCCTGAACTTGAGAAGCCCAAGGGAGGTCAAATGGCAGCTGATGCTGATGCTGACCTTGAAGAAGAAAAGGAGAAGGCTGGATTTACAGATGATGACTTAACCACCGATCTACTGCTGTCCACATCTCCAAGTATCTTAACACCCACAGATACAGCAGAGTCTGCAAAGGTAGTTCTTGAAATTTATACCATTGTACTACAGCTTAACACATCAACTAGAACTTCAGAGTACTTTTCTAACTTATAAACCTGTATTACTTACAGATTTTTAACTTGAAGGAAAGTTTTAGTTAGCAGAATGAAGCCCAGAGTTCATCGTAAGTTGTGGTATATCACTATAATTTTAAATGTTTCAAAACTGTCTTCGTAAGTATATTGATTTCTATAGATTATGTGAATTCAACTGTCTAGAACAGTTGTGGAGATGTTAAGCTGATGAAATTTGAATATCACCTGCAAGCATTTAAACCACTTTAACAAGTGTTTTTGACTCCCTTGCTATAGAAGGAGTTCCAAACTAGCCTGAGCCACACAAGACCTTGTCCCAAGAGAGAGAGAGACAGAGACAAAGACACAGACAGAAACAGAGACAGAGAATGGAGTGGAAGGAAAGGAGAACGAGAAGGAAAAGGAGGGAGGGAGTAAAGGGAGGCAAAGCTAAGAAGTGTTCATTAATGTCTATTTAAGATAGATTGGCAGATCCAAGATCCATTCTAGAGTGTTCTATGATCCTAGAAATAAATTTGTGATGTATAGGATTACTTATCTTTATAATAAAGTGTACCAGGCTACTGTGCTTTTAAAAATGTACTGTGTAGCATTTAAAAATATTTCATCTGAGTTTAATCTTCATCTTACAGCTTCAGATTGCTATTGAATATGCCTGTCCATTCTTAGGGGCTGAGAACTGATTTACATAATACCAAGTACAGCATTTTATTAAAACTTACGGAGAAGGTTCATTAAGACCCATTGCAGAAAATCCTGGTGCCGGTCTAGGGGCATCCCTCCATCAGTGCCTCACTGCACTGCTAGCCACTAGTGCCACCTATGGGAAGCAGAAAGTTATGTCTGACGAAGAGGAAATGTTTTCTGTAGTGTGCAGACAGGATCTTGAAATGGGGACAATTTTAAATTAGAGTTCACAATTTATACATAACAAGTAAGATCGTAGCCTCTTTCCTTTGAGTAGACCTTCGGTTTTATTCTTATGCTCTGCTGAGTGATCTTTGCTACCTTTGACACTAATTGTCCCCTGATAATTTTTTGGTTGGTTTCTCATTGTGAAAATGGTGTTCACCATCTGATGAGCTCACAGACGCTGCTCTGAGAACCTGTTCCTCCCCTTCCCGCTCTCCATGTTCGTCACCGTGGACCCAGTTGTGCTGTTCATTATCCAAACACCTGTTTCTCTTTGTTTCCATCAACCTTCATGCTGCGTCCATTCATCATTCTCAGCCCTACACCATGCCCCCAGGGCCGGCCTGGGTCAGCTTCACCAGAGCATACGCACAGCCGCACTCTAGTCGCTCCCTGTCTCCATCCCCAGCCCTTTCTCCTTTGTGAACCACATTTGTTTATGTGATGATTCTAGTGATGCTTAGGAACCTGGAGGGCATTGTGCTCTCTGACCTGTCCCAATGCATACCGTGCTTGACACACGCTAAATGCAAAATAAGTAGTGACTTACTCACGGGTTTACCTCAGTCTGACATAATTATGGTGAGTGATCTGTATGTTTTCGGTCCACTAGAAAACAATAGAAGACAGAAACAAGAAGAATAAAAAGTCAGTGAATAATAGAGTATCCAGTGCTTCTGGCAGGTAAGAGATCATCATTCATGGGTAGGCTTACATTTGAGCAAAACTCACTTTAATTTGAATTCCATGAATCAGATTTCATGTGGTGGCATGGATTTTTCCGCTCCTTCCATTGTGAGATGCGGTGGCTACTTCCTGATGAAACTGTCAGGTGGTTATGTTCTTTCCTAACAAGTTATTGATAAAATAACGTGTCACCTGTCACCTACTGTTATGCTGCCCGGAATGTTTGTTTATGCAATGTCTCAGTTCTCCAGGTTTTTCTCTCTTGTGATGTGTTTCTTGTTTCCCTAATGCCACTCACAGCTCCTGGGATAAAGCTGCTTCTGTGCTTAACTGAGGTAGCCGTATAAATGGGTAATAGTCTGTGTAGAAGCCCAGCACTTCAGTTTCTATTGTCTTTGTCAACACATCAAAAATTGGACTTAAAGGCTTCAGGTTCCATGACTACATGGACTGACTGAAATATAAGAATCTAAAACTAAGCATGGTGGCACACACTTGCCAGAGCAGGACCCAAGAGGCTGGAGCAGGAGGACTGCTGTGAGTTCAAGAAAAATAAATAATAGTCATTATACTAATAAATCAATGAAAAATTCCATGTAGTTTCATCCTTGCTGCACTGAGGAAAGTTACTAACTCATAAGTGCTCAGCAAAACCTAACTCCTTTAAATTATTGCTAATCAAATCAAAAGCAAATCCAGCCAGCTTTTTCTTTAAATAGCCGGTATGTACACATTTTCAACTTCATAGGTAGTTCTGTCTGTGTTGTGAACTTCAGTTCTGCCATCTTAGCTGGCTAAAGAGATAGCCAGTGTGCAAAGGAGTGAGTGTACCCATGCAGTAGGCCTTGTTCACCAGAAGAGAAGTCAGATACTCCAGTCTGTCTGGAAGAGTGGGTTCCATTCTAATGATGCCTTTAGGGCGTTTCATGTAATAGAATAATGCAATAAAATATTAGAAGAATGTTGAAGACCCACTATAGTAGTACCATATTGTCATGTAATTTGAGATATGGTCCATGTTTCTTTAAAAGACTCTAATCATAAATATATAAGAAGAGAAATATAAAGTTATAAAATTTATGTTGTGTAGAACTTAGAAAACGGTAGTTTTTGGCTGGATCATTTTCAAACTAGTTGTACTTTGTTATATTGAGTCATAATATTGTTTCGTTTATTTGACACAGGGTCCCACACTGTAGCCCATGCTGCCCTGAAACTCACTGGGTATACCAGGCTGTTCTTGAATTCATGTTAATTCTCCTGTCTTAGCCTCCCCAGTGCTGAGATTATAGGTGTGAGGCATCACACTTGTCTTTAGCATGTAAATTTCAATATAGTAATTGCATATTCTAACAGATCTTTCTGATGTCACATGCAATGATAATACTTTATCTTGATCCATTTGAAACTTTTCAGATTGATGACCTCTGAATTTTTAAAGAAACCCAGTTCTGTAAGGAGAAGTCCATCCACAACTACCTCTTCTCATTACCTGGGGACTTTGAAAGTCTTAGACCAAAAGCCTTCACGGAAGCAGAGCCTGGAACCTGACAAAGCAGATCATATAAGGGCAGCTGTTTATCAGGTACAGGGAAAATATCTTTCAAATTAGGGTTAGTCATTTCCAGAAGACCATCTGTTCATCAAAGAATAAAGTGGCTTTGTCAGAAATAACAGCTGAATACTCACTGTTACTGGGAAAGGTTTTCTGAAGTGAATTGGCACTCCTAAGGATTTTTACTGAATTGTTTGCACCCATTTGGTTTGAAATAAAAATAATAAGTCTTAAGGAAAGAGAAGATGCTATTATAATTTATAGAAATACAGCAAAAGTATATTGTAAAACCTGCATGTGTTTCATTCTAATCCTCCTTAAACTTTGTATTATGCAAGAGCAAAGTTCTTACAGTTCTTTTTCCTGAGACTTTGTTAGACTTCTACAGGAAAAATGGTCTTTGTTTTGTTGTTTTTATATAGTACATATTATACTTTAGAAAATTTTGCACATGACTTGATTCTTGGTGTAAAATGTTAATATATTTAGCCATTATATTAATTTTTGAGGTCTGTATTGCAATATAAGAAAGATGATATAAATATGATTTTCTTAAATAATATTCATCTATATATTAGGCTATTGTTGGAAAGAGAAAATACTATTTTATATAAAATACATAAATTTTATATTTTCCTTTCAACAATTTTAAATCAAATATTTCAGAAATAGATAAAAATTCTAATTCATTTGAGCAACTTCAGATATTACATAAACTTTCTTATTTTCACAGGAATGGTTAGAAAAGAAAAATGTGTATTTACATGAAATGCACAGAATAAAAAGAATTGAAAGTGAAAACTTGAGGATCCAAAATGAACAGGTATTTGAAGTAAAGAACTGAAAAATTGTCCTTATTTGTATGTCAGAACCTGGGTCCTCTGGAAGAACAAGTGTTCTTAACCACTGAGCCATCTCTCCAGCCCACTTGACTGTTTTTAAATGGTGAAGTGTATGTATAAAAAAATTGATTTCTGATTTTATTTTATTTGTACTTTATGTATTTTTAGTTTGACTAATTGTTAGCTGTTCTACATAAAAACAGACACATATTTTCACTTTTACATGAATGGATAAATATGGCATGACTGATTGTGACTTAATATTGCTGTAACCACCTGATTCACTCTTAGAGACTGGTTTCAATAAGGACTTAACCAAGAACATAAATAGTCACTAGACATTGACCTCCAGTTTTCTTCTGTGCTGTCTTCAACGTAAATCCCACCAGAGCTCCTGATTACATTTTTCACTGCAGTGGTTCTCCTGTCCAACCCCTCCCATAGTTTTCATCTGCTTGAGAACCCACAGTGTGCTCAGTAGATTCAGCAGGAACAGCACTGGAACCAGTCAGTTCTCTGTGGAGCTGGCCTCCAGGGGCTGTACCTGTGATCATCGTGGTGCCGATCTGCATCACTGTATTTGTCTGTTGGTGCTTTGGCTTCTGAATTATGCTACTCCATGATGCAATTTATATCTCATAAGGTCAAACAATATCAGACATCAGACATTGGAGGTTACAAGATTAGATAGTAGTGAGTTCATAATATAGCTGCTGTACAGTCCCCTACCTGTTTTATAGTGTGACATACATTTTAAACATTTGGTATACATTTGTAGTAGGAATTTTATCCTTTGATATTGCTTAAAATAGGGTTCCTACCAAATGTCTATAATTTACTGTGTGAATTTGCCTACTTTTTGATCTTTTAACTTTCCTGATTTTTTTTTTAAATTGGTTTTGGGGGATTGGAGAGATGACTTAGTGGTTAAGCACATTGGCCGCTCTTGCAGAGGACTGAAGTTCAGTTCCCAGCATCCACATGGAGGCTAGCAACCATCCCAACTCCAATTCTAGGGGATCTGACACCCTCCTCTGACTTCCATGGTCACTACACAACAGAGGTGCACTTATATACATGCAGGCAATATACTCACACACACAAAATGAAATAAAGTATTATTAAAATTAGTTTTTGATTTATATATTTTTATTTTATGTGTATGAGTGTTTTTCTTTCTTGCATGTATATAAGTGCACTCATGTTTGTAGTATCTGTGGAGGCCAAAAAAGGACATTGGATTCCCTGGAACTGGAGGTTTGGATGGTTGTCAGCCACCATGTGGGTGCTGGGAACTGAACTGAGATCCTGAGCCATCTGTCCAGACCTACTTTTCTTACTTCTTTACTGATCATTTTAAAGTACCACTTATCCTGTTGCAGTTTATTTTGAAGACATTTATTTAGTATATTTCCAGAGACAACAGTTGCTTCTTTTGGTTGAATACTAAATAGGTCAATATCTGATGAGTGCTTTTGAGAAACAACCTTTTATAAAGCAGTGAATAATAGGGATAGCAATTTTATACATTAGTTCATCTAAATCATTCCAAATACATGATCTGCTTTGTGACTTTCTTTTATATATATTAACTATTGTGAGAGGAAAGATCAGTGGATTTATCTGTTTATGATTATGCACCTGTCTGTATATACATATGTATAACTACTATTTTCCCAAATAGAAAAGGGCAGCTAAGAGAGAGGAAGCACTGGCCTCATTTGAGGCCTGGAAGGCTATGAAAGAAAAGGAAGCAAAGAAAATAGCAGCCAAAAAGAGGCTGGAGGAGAAAACCAAAAAGAAGACAGAAGAAGAAAATGCCGCGAGGAGAGGAGAGGCCCTGCAGGTACACCAGCCGCAGCCGCAGTTACCCTAAATATGGCGAGCTCGGATTGAGTGAGTAATTCTACTTTATTCGTTTCAGAATAGCTGTGTTGAGAAAATCATTCTGACCTGTTTCAGGCTTTTGAAAAATGGAAAGAGAAAAAGATGGAATACCTGAAGGAGAAAAGCAGGAAGGAGAAAGAATCCGAAAGAGCAAAGAGACAGAAAGAAGAAGAAACAGTCGCCGAGAAGAAGAAGGATAATTTAACTGCTTTTGAAAAGTGGTAATGCAAGATAATAAAGACTTTGATGGAGTTGAAATTAACCTCAGGCTTTCCTAAGGTTTCCGTAGTTGAAATTTACTAGGCCTCTCACTATCCACAGCTGCATCAGGGCATCTTCATGACATACCCTCCTTTAACCTTCCACTGTTTCATTCTGTCCTATGTAGGAATGAAAAAAAGGAAGCACTTTTTAAACAAAAGGAAAAGGAGAAAATAAATGAGAAAAGAAAGGAAGAACTGAAGAAAGCTGAGAAAAAGGATAAAGACAAGCAGGCCATTAGCGAGTACGAGAAGTGGCTGGTGAGCACGTGTGCCATGCACTTACCTTTTTGTGATGTGCTTTTTCTCCCTCTTCTGCTGCCCGTTCCAGTTCTGTTTGTCCTGTCCCTGCTGCTGTTTCTGCCTGAAGCCTTGTAGCGTACATTCTCTGCTGTGCACATGAGTCACTGCTAACTGCTCATCTCTCCCGGTACTCCCGACACTCCCAGCTTACGCCGGGGTGCCGTGTTCCTTCAGCCCTGCACACCAGCTCCGTGCTGTCAGTCATGGCCACTCTTCCCTAACTGTGCTTCTTGCATCTGGTACCATAAAAAGTAGACAAGTATCCTTCTGAGGCTGCACAGATTATTTCAGGTGGAACTGGTCCTTGTACACAGTAGCACTGAACTGAATGGTGAGACTGTTAATCCATTGTTCAGTACTTTTCTTAGTTTCTTTTCATGTTTCTGATGATGTACAGAAGAAGGTCTTATTTAGATACCATTTGCTGAAAGGGATCAACTTTGATATTGAAAAGAACAATGTCTTTACTGCATATATGTATATATATAACAACACATATATTTGATTTTATTTATATATGTTAACAAGTTACTTTATTGTTTCTGTCAAGCAAAATACAGTTTTCCATTTTAAAACAAATATTTGTCAATAACATTCATGAATATTGACCTTGGTACAAGTAAATGACACATTCATACAAATCATTTACATGTTCACCTGATTCAGTAATCATCAAATAGAAAGTTTCCACAGTCTACCCAGCAGTTTCTTCCCTGACTTGTTGAAGTTATCTCAACATCATCCAGGGTATCTTTTGACTTGAATTTCTCAAACTGAACATGTTTTCACTTGTAAAAGGTTCATATCTATCTATCTATCTATCTATCTATATTATTCTTTTCTTACAAATTTATGTGTATATTTATTCTGCAAATTGTCACTTCATAAAATCACATTCTTCCCATTGGATTGTCTTTTCTTATTGATTTCCAGAAGCCTTATTAGTAGAGAAAGTAGTCTATAATTTTTGATGTAAAGTCAGAGGTTTTTTTGCCCGCTCTGTTGTTAAGTTTCCCAGTTGTGCTTATAGTGTCTTAGGCTATGCAGAATGCAGTTTTGTAGTATCAGATTTATCAGTCTTTTCTTTTGGCTTCTGATTTTCAAACCTTGTTGAAAAGAACTTCTCCATAAGTTGAGATTAATAAGTTCTCCCATTTTTCTCCTAGTGGCTTTCATATCTTAGTGTCTTAACATTTGCTCTACCTATAGGTCATTTTGATACATGGTAAGAAAAAGATTTCAACTTATTTCTGCCCAGATGCATCTTTCACCTCCTGGTATAAGTTCTTATCTTTAGTTTAAGATATATTCTCATATTTAAAGGTCTGTTTCTTGACCTTCTGTTCCATTAGTTAGAATCAGAGTCTCTGTCTCTCTCTCTCTCCGTCGCTCTCTCCCTAGTCCTATCCTTTTCCCTTTGTCTGTATATGTGTCTTTTTTTTTCCTCTAGTAAAACTGATCTGTTTAATTACTAGGCTTCACATATCTAAGTATCCATCTGGGCGATTCTCACGCCATTGATCTTCCTTCACAGTGTTTTTGACTATTCCTGTGTATTTTTCATACAAATCTTAGGATCAGCGTTTCCTAGAGGTACAGGACCAAGTGAGTGCCTTAGAGATAGAGTACAAGAGAACACACTTAGGAGGAAGAATGCTTAGAATTCGCGGAAGGACTCAGATGGAGACTGCAGACAGTATATCATACCTGCTCTTGGGTAGGAACAATCTTAAAATGACCCTTTACGGGTGTCAGTTCTCCAGAGACAGCATAATCTCATTGTAAAGGACAAATGTCAATTATTGTGTGGACTTTTCTACTGCTTCATGATCATTCTACACAGAGAAATCTTAATAAAATTGGATGATCAGTATTAGCATGCAGTGAGACTCTCTTTAAAAAGATCAAGGTCTGGTACTTAGATAAAGCAGATATGATTTCATTATGATCTGAATAAAAACATAAATAGTGCTCACTTCTTAAAAAAAGAGAGGGTTTCCTATATCAGATATCACTTGAGTAATTAAATGTAAAGGTTTGAATTTTCAGTGTAATCTCCACATTTTCTAGAAAATCGAATAGAAGCCTCTAACGGCTCAGTCACAGTTCTGTGCCACTGTTTTGACAGTAGTACTTTAACACTGTCCCATTTTGATTAGTCCTTAGGAAAGCAGTTCGTCAAACCTCAGGAAAAACATGAGTTTGTTTCACTAGGCAGTGAAATCTCAACCTCTCGAGTGGGCGAAACAGAGACAGACAGGGCCAGTCTTCTGGTTTCCACCTTACCCACTTGTTACCTGCATTTTCTGCCGATAGAGGAATGTCTGGAGAAGGGAGGGAGAAAAGCAAGGAATTCATTCTCCCACAGCTGTTGGAACACTTCCTAGTTGGGTCTTTCGGTTATTAAGATAACATTGTTGACTTCTCCTAACTGATAACATGTTAGTAATTGCCTACTTGTGCTCCAGGTCTTTAAGCATGCTACTAGTAAAATCAAATTTGTTTCAAGTTGTCACTTAGCCAGTGTGAAGTAGGTTGGACAAAAGTAGCTTATTTGATCAATTTCTAGAGACACAGTGGTCACTGCTTCTCCCTCCTTAGCTCGATCATCTGCCTCTTCCTGAAATGAAATACTAAAATGACTGACAGTGATTAAATTTCAGCTTTTCTTTTTGAAGGTTCTGAAGGGTTCCTCTTTGCTTTGATAGAAGTAGCAAGCACGCAGACATTCTTACAGAGCAAAGATGTGGGTAGTGAGACCTCTTTTTTTATAATAATATGAAGAAATCACCCACATGAGGAAACTCCCCAAACTTTTAGTTTTCCAGAGAATCAAAGAGACAGGGGAACAATGCAAGTTTCAGAATGGAAAAGACCAAGTACTCTTCAGAAACCAAGTCATCATATGCCTGACAAATGTTTAGATTTTGTACTAATAAATAGATAGACCTTTCATTAAAGGGAATGTGAGTGAGATGGGCTGAAATTCCCCCTGGTGTAATAAGGAAAAAAACATGTAAGATGGCCCTTCAGAAATAACATGGAAAAGGATTATTCCTCTATTCAAGCAATAAAACACAAATTACCATGTCTCCCTCTGCGAAGCTACATTCGTTCTACCTGACTGAAGTGTCCCCAGCCAATGCCAGCATACTCAGAAACAGAAATGAAACCTCTGCCCACATCCCCTCCAGCTGTGGTCCCACCATTCTGCTTTCCTTCTTAGCTAGTGCTAGAAAGCTTGTGGACACTTCCAGAATTCCTCAGACGCTTTCTGCCTCCTGTACCCAGCCTCGTCTCTCTCTAGCACCACTGAAGCTGCACTTGCAAAGTTCTGGGTTGCCAAGCCGTCTGCCCTGTGTGCTTTGCCTCCACTGTCCACCATCACTTTCCTCTCCTAAGCTCTCTCCTCCCCGGCTGCGCGCCCCTCCTGCCGTCCCCTCTGCTTGCTGCTGCCTGAGTTGCTCAGTTCTGGCTGTCACCGTGGCCTGCAGAGCTCATGCCTGTTGCTCCTGTCTCAGTCCTTTTATTCCATCTGGTGTTCCTCTCTTGTTTCCAAGCAAGCCTTGCTCACACTGGCAAGTTGTGAGCCTTTGTTGCCTCCTGTATCTCAAGATTTTCCAGAGTGTCTGAGCCATCATACCTTGTTTCCTCTGCCTGGAATGTTCTCTCCCAGTGCATCCACAAATGACGTGTCTTATCCAACATATGTTACTTTAAATTGGTGATCCCTTAGTCTACTTTTCTTTGAAGTGGATGCATACTCTCTTTTCGTGTCTGTCACAGCAGTTATTTTTGTTTCATAGACATTCACACAATTTAAGATATTTGTTATTAATTTACTTGTTTATTATTTGTCCATTTTGAACGTTTACCAAGTGATAGAGATCATATCTATGTGTTTGGATTTGATAATCACTTTGTATTTGACCCCAAGTAGAAGCTGAGTGCTTTACAGTTAAATGAAGAAACAAAAATGGAAGCAGCATGTTTTTGTTAGAATAAAAGAACCATGGGACACCTCGGGGCACGTGAGGGTGTGATATATGAAGAACGGCACGGCTTAGTGGTGGAGGGAGAATCACTGTTGGGGTAATTTCTGTGATATTTAGACTTCAAAGCAGCTGAAGAAACACCAAAAGGCTTAATGTGGTAAATATAAAATGCCAAGCATTTGTCAGAACCAAAAGAAAATAGAGCTTAACATCCATCCAGTATCATGGGATTGGACATGTGTTCCACAGCTATAAGTGCTATAAAGTCACGAAGGAAAAAATGATGTTCTCAAATTGAAAGCATCACAGTATCAAAACTTTAAAAGTCAGTGCCGATGGAAAAGTAAATTTCTACAACTGCTTAAGAGAATAAATGGTTGTTGTTCAGTGAGGGTAGAGTCAGGGGAAGGTGAAAGGTGGTGAAGGAGATGTCACCCACTGTGGGGTTCAGAGCATGCTCAGTGGACTCCTGTGTTGATACTACTCTATCAACAGGTGTTTGTGGTTGAATTATTTAATGCATTTTTAGGACACTATCTCTGTCATTAGTAATCCCGTCCGGTGAACAGCTTTGGAACTGGATCTCTGGATTCTCATGATTAAAAATGGGTTATATCTGTTCCCCAATTTCAGCCTATTTTCTAAATGACTTCAGGGTTATCTTTTCACAAGGGAGTGTGGTATTACACAGCAATAGCAAAGCCCCATTAAGAGACTGCTGGTTCCTTCTGGTCAAGAGGGTGAAATCTCTGGCCTTGGTGGACCAATGCCTAACATTCCAAGTTACATGAAATTCAAACAAATTGATCCTCTTGGGAAGGTGGATCAGCAAGGCTGGACACTCCTGGGAATACGGATTGAATTTATGCTATGCTAAAGAGATGAGATAGTGAGCTGCTGCACTTTTCCTCCCAGAACCATGCCCCCAACTCGCTCTGTCTCTTCTCTTCTCTTCTCTTCTCTTCTCTTTTCTTCTCTTCTCTTCTCTTCTCTTCTCTTCTCTTCTCTTCTCTTCTCTCTCTCTCTCTCTCACACACACACACACACACACCTTTTACAGAGCACAGCCACCAGCTTCCCACATCTGCCTGATTTTTCTGAATTACTCAAAAAAGTATAACTTTTCCTGTTTGTTTTTCTATCTCTTTTCCTAGCATGTTTTCTGAATGTGGGGCTTCGCTCACTTCCTCTGAAGCCCCCTCCACACTGCATGGTTGTCTGTTGCCCTGTGGCTGTGATTCAAAAGGCCCACCTTTTTTCTTTCTCCTGAACTGAGGTTTTTCTTTTAAACTAAAGGTATCGTCCTATTTGAATAAATTTTGACTTTTAAAATAAATTGTCACTAATAATAATGCAAACAAAATCATGCAGAAATAACATTTGTTATTTGAAAATAGCCAGACTACTAAAAATTTAAAGCACTATTATCCATATAAATCAGGTAGGCCAAATAGTTTAACAGAAAAAAATGGGCAACAAAATGCTTAAAAGCATGCTCAAGGTTAGTAATAAAAGAATGTGAAACTGAGTTTTCAGGTATCAGTGGGGTGTCTCCTGTTGCCATGGCACAGTCAGGCACTGCTCTACAAATTCACCTAGAGAAATCTGTTCTCAGGCAGTCATGACTAACTTTTAATAATCCCTATATCTATAATAAAACTGGAGAATAATAGGTTTCAGGTTGTTTTTATCTATTTATTTATTTATTTTCAAAACAGAGTCTTGCTGTATAGCCAAGACAGATCTCCAGTCTAGAATCTCCCTTCCTCAGCCTCCCCGATGCTGGGATTATAGATTATAGGAGTATCCCACAGTGCCCTGAGTTTTCCTTTGGCTTCATATGTCCTCTTCCTCTTTCCTGTTCTTCATCCCCTCCTCCTCCTCCTTCCTGTTATTACCATCTGTCTCAGACAGGATCTCACTCCAGGTTGTCCTGGAGCCCACTACGTAGTCCGAGCTGACCCCAAACTCCTGTCTGTGCTTCTGCCTCAGACTCCTGAATCCCAGGATTATAGATGTAAGCTACCATGTTTAGTTTTTAATAACTTAACTTTTTTTAAATGATGTGAGGCCAAGCATGGAGATACCCCCAGAGCTTGAGAGGTAGAGGCACAGGATTAGAGATGCAGGGTCATTCTTGTTGCATAGTGAGTTTGATTCGAGCTTGGGCTGTATGAACCCCTGTCTCAAAAAAACCAGAATGGAAAAAAGATAACATTAATAACTATTAATAGTAAATTTGTGTGTGTGTGTGTGTGTGTGTGTGTTTGTGTGTATTTCCTAGCTAGTGTTTCTTTATAAGTAATTAAGACATTATATACAAAATCTTATGGATGATTTGTTCTTCAGCAAGCAATGTGATCTGCTAACGTGTTCACATAATGCATATAAACTTACAGTTTTCTGGTTTTTTCTTTAGGAAAAGAAAGAAAGGCAGGAAAGGATTGAACGGAAACAGAAGAAACGGCATTCCTTCCTTGAGAACGAGTCTCCCCCTCCCTGGAGCCCTCCAAACAGAACTGCGTCCTCCAAAGTATTTTGACAATTCTGGCTCTTACACGTTTATCAATTCAACAAGTCTAGCCATGGATTTATAACCATTCATTTAATTATAATTAGAAGAATCTATTTTAATTAAGCTCAGAAACTTCTGCTGACAATGAAAAAGGTACTCTGGAGTTTAATCAGTGAAAGCATTTCTTGAACTGTAGATAAACTGCCGCAGACAAGAAGCTTATAATCAGGTTGCTGGGAAAATTAAAATGCATAAAGCTTTGTCATGTCTTGTTAATTGCTGAAGTGGAGTGATCCACAGTTGCTTTCACTGAACTCTGCATGTTTTTTAAATATATTTAATCCCACTAATGTAAAGGTACCACACTCCTAGAGTAAGTGAATTGGTGGAAGCTTGTGCATCCAGATTGGAGTTTGTAAATTAATGGCCCCTGAGGAGTATGTATGCATATATCATTTCTTCTGACTTTGATTCAAAGTCAGTTCAAAGCAGTTGCACCTGCTCTGTGCCTACTGCAGTTTTTGTGGGTTGAGGCAGTATAACTCTTAGTAAGTCACTTAAGAATTTTGCCTTGTGCTTTAGACTGAGGGTGTGTTACCTGTTTCAGGCTTACATGACAATCACAGGCTCTTTTACAATGGGCTTACCTGCAGTTTCCTAAGTCTTTTCTCACTTTGTTTACTATTTTTATGCATTAGCTCTAAAATCAACTTCATGGCAGGGGTGTACCTAACACCGAAGGTACGGAAGTTTCATTGAAATGCAAGGTCATTGGCAATACTATTTCTAGAATGAAGTTACAAAGGTGATGAAGGCAACTCCTGCCCTCGTAATTAATCTAAAGTTTTACAACTTGCATTTAGAAGCAGCTGAACATGAAAGTAAATTTGTAAAAATGTTCATGAACCTTTATTTATTTATTTATTTATTTGATCTCTGCTTATCCTGTATCAACTGGTCTCATACTTGACATGGTCATCTCTTTTCAAACATACCAGTTGTTTAGTTGCTGCTGTAGTTAATGATGCGATGCAGAGACAATCAGTGAAAAGAAACAGTTGTTACTGTTTATTAAGCACTTATGTCATCTCAGTTGGATCTTTACAAATACTAATTGTGAGCTTTGCAACAGCTATTCAGGGTAGGTCTCATTAGCTTCATTGTGCAGGTAAAAATACTGAAGCCCAAGAAATCCAAATAACTTGCCATACAGCTAACATGTGACTGGGTGGGGACCGGCATGGGATGTATCTCTGAACATCTCTCTCCAGAGACACATAACCACAGATTGTGGGTTCTGACAAGACTTCTGTATTAATCAACCTTGCAAGCACATGTCGTGTCAGTTCAGAGCCTAAAATCATGTATTTTTAGTTAGAGATTATATTTCCTAGTTACTTGAGATTCTGGACCTCCTTAAATCTATAAAATGAAGTGAGAATTCATGGAATTTAAGGTATTAGTCAAACATCTTACACCTAATATTGAAATGTCAGTAAAGGCAGCAGGTTTTTTAAGGTAAGCTGTGAGATTTCAGGATTTTACCTGTTGAGCAGCAACCTTACTGGGGTATATGCACACGAAACAAGATGACATGGACTGCTTTGTAACATTACAGATCGTATCACATAAAAAAAGAGACATCCAGAGAGTAGACTAAAAGCCTTTTGCTATTGCCAGAAGAAGCTGACATGATTACCAGCCATGTGTGCTATAAGGACAGCATTCAGAACTTCCATTCAAGTGTTTTCCCCACAGTACCAAACAGCGAGCCTGCCAGGACAGATTTGTAAGGACTTCTTGTCTTGAAGTAATATGTAGAAATATAAAGATGGTTGCAAATTCCAGGGCACTACAAGGAAAATCGGACACAGGTACAGCTCCTTTGAAGTGTCAGATACTATAGGTGTGCATGTCCTGAATGTCACATTATGTACTTTAACTCCCTGGACATTTTTTCTACAGTATTGTATTTGGTATTTACCATTACCTCCTAAATTGTGATAATTAAATGATATTTGTTGACTAGTATTAGAATCTGGAACATAAAGACTCAAGAAGTGTTCAGTGTCCTCCTTTACTGCACGCACTTCAGGAACCCAGGGTCAGCACTGGGGAAGCGGGTCGGGCAAGGGTAGGACAGTGGCTCTGCGGACTGCACATTTTAGCACACTGGAAGAACTGTCTTCTGACAGTCTGTGCTGCCCCATTCACAGTCATGCACCGCCTTGAGGAGGACCCTCTTAGAAAGATAACCGAATACTGGTTTCCTGTTTGCTTCTGAAGAGAATGTAATGTTCTAAAGTGTTCTCAAGGACACGGAGTGTTACTTCCCTCAAATGTGATTTGACATTTTTAACCTTCTAGAATAAGTAATGTGTTGTTTCCAATTTTTAGTAACCTGTGTTCAACCTCTGTTGGTAATATTAATTTATATATTAAAATAAACTTTCCTCTCATAGCAGAAATAAAGCTACATTTTTGGTGGTAGGTGATCAACCAGTTTTGTAATGTTGCATCCTTTCCTAGATCCAGAGGGAGAATCAAACCTGGTCATATTCTCTTGTCTCTTTATATGATCTGTCCCATATTAGAACCAGTCAAATATCAATATAGGTATCTACTCATTGGGTTTCGTTAATTTATAATAGTCAAAAAATAAAACTAAGGAAGTTAAGTTCCATAATAATTATAACAGCAAAAATAAAAAGAAATAATGTGGCAGTTTAGATATCAAGGAAGTAAAAATTTCCTTAAGGAAAGAAGTCAAGAACTAGTCAGAGTAACAATATTCCCGTGACTCCCAGCTAATGTTTTTCACTGTTGCCAAAGCAATAGCTCTTACGAGTTTGGTAGCCGAAGTTGCACGTTCCATAGAATGACAACTAAGTTGATAAGCCTGGCCCGGACTATTTCTAGATTGAACAATGTGCTGTTTGGATTCTCCAGCTCTGTGTCCAGTGTTGTTTGGTTTATCACTGGTCTGCCCATCACCCTGCAGTTGTGATGGTCTGGTAGGAGGCTCACTCCAGTGTTGTTAGCAGTCCTGTTTGCACTTGATCATGTGGCTGCTCCCGCATTTCCTGTTTCCTCCCCACCTTCCCCTGACTGCTCCAGTTCACAGCTTGAGCACTCACAGTGCTGTTTGGAGTATGGAACAATAGTGAAATCTCTTCAAGCCCGAGTGAGGGGCTAAGAGAAAAGAGACTTTGCAAAATAGGAAAAAGTGCAAGTTAATAAAAATCATTGTCAAAAATGGGCTACTGCGGGAAGCATTTGCCTGATTTAATCTGGATCCTGACTCCAGTAATAGTGTACCAAAGGGTACTTGAAAATAATCCGAGTGCTTCTGCTCTACACAAAGCAAAGATGCTGTTGGTTTTCCTCATTCCTTGCTGCACTGGGGAAAGATAGTGAAATGCTGTGTAAATACTGAACTGGAGGCTTCAAGTGTCATGTGGCTGCTATTTTGGAATGTGTGTGCTATACTGATAATTGTATAATGTTAACCAGGGTAGATGATGTTCTTGGTGTTGAATTTAGGAGAGATATGTTTAATGCCTGTTCATTGGTAGTATGTTTTCACATAATACTTGATTTATTAAAGTCAACCATTCAAGATTTGTGACATAATACCAGATTTTATCTGTGTTAAGAAATATGCTGTGGGTTTATGTCTTGGCTAAAGATAAAAATATGCCATGGTGATGTTTTCAACCTAAATTTTGGATATAAGACTGACTTTATCATACAGTTTGCAAATGTAACATGATTATTAAACAATTAGAAAATGCAAATAAGTCAAATCTCCCATCTCCCCAATTTAACTGTAGTCAGCCTAGTATCTCTTCCTCAGCTTTATTTTCTAGTGCATTTTTTCCTGTAGATGAAGTGAAGAGTGAAGAAAGCAGTGTGCTTGCTCTGCTTCTCTGTCCCCACTCCGCCTCTCCTCCCCCTCCTGTATCACTGTGCTACCTAAGTGTGTGCACATATGTGTGTGGGTTGTGTTTACAATGTGTATTTATTTCTTTAAAATAAAAGTGAGAGCAAGCCACATATTTGGTAACTAGAATTTTTCTATTCAACAACATGTCAAGGAAGGACAATATGAATATTTTCCTCCGACTGGCAAGATGGACCATACGTTCCAGCATTGCTCCTGCCTGCTTGGGTCGGCACCAACAAACGGGACTTCACTCTGTAGAAAGGGAGAAGCTGCAAGAGTCAGCTACCCCTCCCAAGCAACCAGTGATCTGAGTTGTACGTGGGGGAGGGACTAAGGTGTGAGCAGAGGAAGCTGGGAGGGGACTGACACCTTTGCTGTTTTGGGTGACGGGCAGTGGTACACTTGTCCTCGAGGAAATGTGGAACTTGCTGTGTGACCTCAGTAGAGGAATTCCCCTCCTTGTTAATGGTCTGTGAGTAAGCCCAAATAAACTCTAGTTTCCCCAACTGTAGTTTGGTGAAGTCATATTTTCTTCGTTTTGTTGTTCTGGACCTAGAGAGGAGGATGGGGATGGATGCCACTTGCACCTCACAGGAAGAACTTCTTAAGACAGTTGGTGTGGTTGGGCAGCATACAACAAAACCGAGAGTGAGTTTGGGAAAAGCAATTCTATTCCCACTGATACGGGGAAAGAGACCAGCCGGGTAAGGGCAGAGTCGGGCAGAGGTAGTTTGTCGTGGCTCATTCAGAGGCTTATGAGATGCTTAACTAAGGTGGAGCCACCAGGGCAGGTGATGTCTGTGGGAGAAATCCCAGGATGGCAATCCTGGCAATCCACTTGAAAATGGTTAATTAATGCCTCTTTTACATGCATTGTACCCAACATGGATCTGTTGAGAAAACAGTTGATACAAATGGATAAAGACTTTCCATGCTGTGTTAAATCTTGTTTAAATCTAACAGCATATAATGTTAACTTCTGAGTGTTTTACATATGTAAAACCTATTTGAAAAACATCAAGTACAACTGAAGAAACAAGGATAGAATATAAATTCGCACAGGGTATAAGGGCCAGTGTTGGGCCTTAAGAAATCCTAATTGACCAGCTGGCACCTTGTGGCCTGGGCAAGATGGCGCTGAGAGGAGCTAAAATGAAGACTAGCCAGAAGAGATAGTCACATAACACACATACCACAGTAATTAAGTGAACTAGGGACTTAAGTGCCATTGGAGGAAAATTACCTCTTCCCTCGTGAACAGCACGTGGACAGTAGTAGCCTCTATGTAAAGTAAAAGAGTGATCAGAGTGACCAGTAAAGTGATTGGTAGAAACTTCCTGCTGTATGCTAATACCTGTAACTCTAAACCTTTATAATGTGTCTGATAAGTTCAGTAAACGGCTCCCTGCGGTACCGTTGAAGAAGTCATATCATTAAAGCTATATCATCAAAAGAGCTGACTAGCTGCAGGCTTCTTTGGTCAGACGGGGGGGCCCCGGCCCGGCCTGAGTGTCTTCTGGAGCGGGCCAGGAGGCTGAGAATGGGCAGGCCGCAGCACCCGACGTCCCTTTGTTTCCCCGAGACGGCCCTCTCCTGCTGTGGGGAGGGGCTGGGGCAATCCAAGGGAAGTGGGACACAAGACTGGTGCTGATTCCCCTCGCAGTTCTCTCCTGCTGGCCGGGAGACAGAGGACCTGGTGAAGGGGTGTGCCTGCTGGTGCCTGTCGCTCCGCCGCACGAGAGAGCCACAGGCCAGATATAGCTGTACAATTCTTGGGAGCTTAATGGTTGGATAAAACAAAAGTGAGATCCACCATAATGATTGAGAAAAGTACAACAACTTGGGCCTATAGATACCAAAGAGAAAAAGATATTTTATATAATTGTTAATGAAAAATTCCAGTACCGGGTGTGGGTTGCCCCCCTCTGAGCTGTTGGCCAGGGAAGTCTTTGAGGCTCGCTCCATCACAAAGGCTACTAATGTTGGTTGCACACTCTAAGACCCTAACACTGAAGGCGTGGCATGATGGGAGCATGGGAAGGAGAGATCCAGCTGGGACCAAGCTGGAAACTCCCTGAAAATGGATGACTGGCCTTCACAGTGCTGGAGGCAACTGCACAGATCACTAGGGGAGAATGGTCCCCAAAAGTTATGCTTAATGATGGATCCTGTGTGTTCCACTATCAGATGCCAAGCCAACATTATCCTTCTGGTACAACAGTGGCTTGTCTAGTATATGTACAACCAACAAATCTCCAATTGGATTTAAGGCCCACTCCTCAGGGAGGAATACACATCTGATACTGTAAGAAAGGTCAATTGCAAGTTTTAGGGTCCAGTGGGGAAGTCACTGTAATTGTTTTGTTAGATGAATGTGATGCACCTACTTAGGTAACGTCCGAGCATCTGTGTTTACACCCGTAGGTTCAGTTATTATAACAGTCAGTATTTGTGTGGATGTTACATTTTTGTTGTTGTTATGTTTTTGTAGTAGGCATATCACTGAAACCAAGAGATAATGCATGCTGCAATGGAAAGAACATCATCATACACCTGTCACCCTCCCCACCCCATCTAAGGCTCAGGGACTCGGGCTAAAGGGGTTGGCAGGAAGTGTGTAAGAGCTAGAGGAAAAGGAGTGGAGTGTTGTATGATTTTTTTTTTTGCTCTGATTGACAAGATGGACCCCACATTCCACCCCCACACCTGCCTGCTTGGATCAGCACAAACTTTTAATGCTCCATGTGAAGGGAGAAGCTGTGATAGTCAGCTACCCCTCCCTCTGCAACCAGTGACCCCTTTACATTGGGGAGGGACTGAGGCATGACTGCAGGAGCCTTAGATTGGACTAACCCCTTGGCTATTTTGGGGTTAGCGGCACCCCAGTCCCTGAGAAAATGTGGAACTTGCTGTGTGGCCCCAATAGAGGAATCCTCTGCCCCCACGCTAATTGCCCTGTAAGTGAGCACAAATAAACTCTGGCTTCCCAAACCATAATTTGGTGAAATCATATTTCGTTCTCTTTGTTTGTTCTGGACCTAGAGAGGAGGGTGGGGCTAGAGGCCGTTGCGCTTCACATAAAGAAATTCTTAAAACAGACATATTTCTACACTAATATACCTTTAAAGACTTTTGAGACACTATGATTTATTTAACTTATTCCCGGGTAATTTGTTTTCTTGCACATGTTGTAAGGATGCATTCCTTATCCTTGTAGCATTATTAGTACTGAAGACAGTGAATCTTGTTAAATCAATACAAATAAAAAGTAATAGAATTTAAGGAGATATCCATCTTTTATTTGATACTAGACTGTCAGAAGAGCTTGCAGATTCTATTAATAGAGATGTTCTATACCGTCCCCTCATTGCTGTAGTGCTTAGGTGAGATCAAATGACGCCACAGGTCAGTTTGTAAGGTCATCAGTGGCGCAGATTTAAAGAATTCATCAATCAAACTAGAAGCCTTCCTGCATTACCAGAAATGCAACGCATGCAACTTTCTATAGAAGTTCAGTTTCCACAAAAAGAATGTTCTGGAAATTGTTTGCCTACCATTACTGTACCAAACACTTGAAAATAGTTAAGAGCAATTTTGCCCCAATTTAAAAAAATACACAGCAAAGAATAGTAATAACGGCCATTTATTAGCATACGAGAGAGAGATGTAGAAAGTGCCACTTTAATTATAAAATAGTCAACATGCTCATTGCAAATGATGCACCATTAATACAATTTTGGTTGCTAGGAGGGGGTTATATGCTAATGAGCTGAGATTGAGATTGAATGCTGAGTAAGAAAGGAACAGTTCGACACAATTTAGTAACGCTTCCTATCAGATACTTTCCTTTCATATCTTTTATTTTGTTTTTTTTTTGTTTGTTTGTTTTCACACAGGGCAGCAATCTTACTGTAGCCTAGGCTAACCTGAACTCAATAACTAGCCCAGGTTAGCCTCGAACTCAAAGCAGTCCTCCTTCCTCAGCTTTCCAAGTGCTGGGATGACAGTGTATTTTAGATACAATTGCTCATTTTACTTTTAACTTTTAAGATTAGCTTTAGTATTCTAAAAATTATAAAACTCAAATCACAGTTCCTTGGGAAATTATAGCACCAAACATGATAATCCAATCTTGGGTTTAAAGGAGATAAGATGAAATCAGTGTCTCTCCACAGGTGATATGTGTTGTAACATTTTTGTATACAGCCACAGAACCTGTAAAACTAATTAGCCCTTGGATTAATTTGCATCCCCTTTGCAAATACTTCTGTGACGTGGGCCAATTCCGTATTAACCCAGAGCTATCTGCTCCCATCTCTACACTGTTCCTTCACACAGAGTAACTGTTATTGATGCCCTAGCCATTATGGGTTTATGAACCTGGTCCACAACTTGAATGAGGCCTTTGTGAGAATAGGAACTATGTTTTATGTACCTTGTCATATCTGCTGTATCGGTGGGCTCAGTAAATATTCTTTGACAGATAGAGTAACAAGTTAAACAGTATAAAATTGTACCTGGTTGTTGTTATAATGAATGTGTATTATGTGAACAATTCAAAGATTATATCACTTGATAAAATTGTTCTTAAAGTTTATGAATAAAAATGTCATTCCAAATAATATTATATCTGCTAAAAGTTGAAACGTTGTTTTGGTTATTACACCATTTTTTGTCTATTTAAAAAAAATCGGGGACTGGACATGGTGGTACAGCAATAATTCCAGCATTTAGGAGGTAGAGGAAGGATGATCAAGAGTTCAAGGTTATCCTTGACAATGCAGCCAAATTGAAGCCAGCCTGGGCTACTGTCTCAAAAATAATACACTCCCTTGCGGTGAGATTAACTCTGTTCTCCCTGCCCCACGTGCTGTTCTCCTTCTAGCGTTTCCACAGGCCTGTTCTTGCTCTTGGAACCCCAGATCTCTGAACTACAGTCTTGGTTCAGACCCATCCATTGTGTCTTGTGCACAGACCAGCTCCATTTTTCGGTCTGGATTGTTAGAGCCTGCATGGACTGTTCCTTTTGCCCACCCTGAACCAGCCTTCTGCCCCAGCCCCCCTCCCCACCTGCTTGGATCCTATGGGCAGGTTTCTTCCCTGGTAAGTCTGATCCAGACTACTGGCTTTAAACTCCCTGGTCACAGAACCCCCCCGCCCATCCTGTTCTAGCCCTGGGTCCAGGCCCCCTCTTGCTTCTGGCCCCCCAGATCTCTGGACTGCCTCTTGGTCCAGTACCACACACTATTTCCTGGTCTCCTTACTCCAACCAGCTCAATCTTTCAGTCTGGTTTGTTGGAGCCTTCCCAGGCTGTCCACACCCCAACTTACCTTTGCATTCCTGAGACAAGCCGTCTACCCTGGCAGTGCCCACCCCCAACTTGCCTTGGAATCCAGAGACCAGCCTCCTTCCATGGTAAATATGATCCTCCCCGCTGTGTCTCCACTCCCCTACAAACTCAACAATGCCACACTCCCCTGCCCCACATCCTCTTCTCCTAGCCTTGGGCACAGGAACACTTTTACTCTTAATTCCCAGGTCTCCAGTCTACGCTCTTACCTCTGCCTGACGTGAGCTCTCCAATCACACCATGCACATCTGAGTACATTGGTACACTCTGCAGCCCCTTCTGCTGCTGCAGTGCTAGACTTCTGTACCCTTTTGTAGGGGCACAGACCTTTGCAGACTGCCTGAGGAAGCCTGAATTCAGTCCAGTCTCTGCCAAGCGATCTTCCCAAAATTGTGCTGTGACTGCTGGATAGAGGAGCCTAGACCTTAAGAGAGGGCCTGAGAGCATCTGATCTCATGTAACTTGTACCTCTGAGGGGACTCTCCTGTGCAGGTGGACCAGAGCCACCAGGTCCTGCCAATATAAAATCAAAAGAGAGAACCTGAAGCCTTGACCAACCAGCTTTTCATACCCAATAAGAAAACAACCAGTCACAAAAAGTATACAAACAGAAGCAGACTTCAACTCAACAAAGGAAGGCTTGAGTCTCACATCAGAATCACAGGCAACAACAAAAAAATAAATTCACATACTAAGAACACAACAGAAAAATAATTATATGAAAAACCCAAATAACATGTCCCCATCAAACATCACCAGTTCTACAGAAGAGTTCTACAAGGAGAATCCCAAAGAGATAACCCAGGACACAGAGTTTAAAAGAACAATCATAAACGTGATCAAAGAACAGTGAATTTTAAAACCACACCATCAAACAAATCAGAAGAATTAAAAGAAGATAGGGATAAACTTTTGCCTGAATTCACAATAGTGTCAAAAAAATCTCAGAATAAACCTGAGCAAAGACATTAAAGATCTCTACAGTGAAAACTTTTAAAATCTTTTAAAAAAAGAGATTGATGAGGACACCAGAGATGGAAAGACCTCCCATGCTCATGGATTGGAAGAATTAATATTGTGAAACTGATCATCCTACCAAAAGTAATTAATATATAGATTCAATGCAATCCCTATGACATTCTTCATAGATTTAGAAAATATTTCTAAAATTCATATGAAAGCAGAAAAGACCCTGGATAACCAAAGCACCCCTGAGCAAAATGAGCAATGAAGGGGGATTAGTATAGCAGACTTCAAACTATATTACAAAGTCATAGGCATAAAAACAGTGTGGCATTGGGACAAAAATAGACCTGTAGACCATGGAAGATAACTGAAGAACCAAACATGAGTACATGCAATTTCAGCCACCTGATATTTGAGAAAGGGCCCAAAAACCCTCACTGGAGGAAAGACAGTGTCTTCAGCAAATGGTGCTGGTAAAACTGGATCTCCACCTGTAGAAGAAACTAGTTCCTTATCTTTCACCTTGCACTAAAGTCAACTCCAAATGGACTGAAGGCCTCAATATGAAACCTGAAAATCTGAAAGTGTTAGAAGAAATCATTGTCAATCATCTAAAAGACATAGATGTAGGAAAGGACTTTCTAAACCAGATATCAGTTGCTCAGGAATTAAGGTCAATAATCAAGTGGGACATCATTAAACCAAAAAGCTTCTGTACAGTGAAATAAACCACCAAGGAAGTGAAAAGTAAACTCACAGAGTGGGGGAAAATCTTCACCAGTGATACAACTGACAGAGGTTTAACATCCAGAATATATAAAGAACTCAAGAAACAAAGAATCAAGAACACAGTGACCCAGTTAAAGATGGGCTAAGGACCTGAGCAGAGAGGTCTCAAAAGAAGAAATAAACATAGCTAAGAAACATCTTCAAAAGTGTTCAACATCATTAGTATTAGGGAAATGCTAATTAAAACCATCACTAAAACCATTTAATGTTACCCCAGTCGGAATGGTTAAGATAAAGAGACTAAATGATACCAAATGCTGGAGAGGATGTGGGGAAAGAGGAATGCTCGTTCACTGCTGGTGGGATTGTAAACTCGATAAACCTATGGAAAGCAGAATGGAGAACTTTTTAGAAACTAATAATGAATCTACCATTTGACCTGGTTATGCCATTCCTTAGTATATACCCAAAGGACTCATCCTAAATGCAGTGATACTTGTACATTCTGCTTATTGCTGCTGTTTTCACAATAGCTAAAGGATGGAAGCAGGCCCTTAACAGACAAGTGGATAATGATAATGTGGTACATTTACCCAATGGAGTTCTACTCAGCAGTAAAGAAAAACAAAATCACATCTGCAGTAATGGATGGAACTAGAAACTGTTATGCTAAATGAAGTGACACAGACTCAGAAAAACAAATACCATACATTCTCCCTCAGTTGTGGATCCCAGCACCAAACCCTTATATCTGAGTATGTATCCTGATGTAGCTGCAGGAACCAGGAGAATGGAAAGGAAGACGGGAGGTAAAGGAAAGAAAGATCCTGAGCGAGAAGAATAACAGGACACAGGTGTTACTAAGGGAGAAAGAGATAAACAGGGGGCATTCAAAAAGGAGGGGAAGGGTTTTATAAGGAACTGTGGGGATAAAGGGAAAGAAGGAGCTCAAGAGAGGTGGGCCAAAGGGGGATGGTATTATCAAGGGAGAATGGGAAGGTGGGGACACTTTAAATGGTGAAGGTATGGCAGGAGGTTTAGACAGGGGGAAGAAGAGAAGGAGGGAGGGAGGGAAGGAGAGAGAGGGAGAGGGAGAGGGAGGGAGGGAGAGAGAGAGAAGAAAAAATGCCTAGCTAATATAAAACACCATAGGGAATCATATTAGCCTAATAATCTAAGGACAAATTCCACATACAGTATCTTTATATGAGTCCATGTGCATAGACAAAGGCTACATAACAAGAAACAGTGCCAGACAGGAGAAACCCTCTTTTGAATTGTTGGCCAGGGTATCTCAAGAGACTAGGAAAATTATACAGGCTATTGCCACAGACTTTGATTGTCTCCAGAACTTGCAGGTAAGACCTGTTGATGAAAACAGGACATACTTCAGAGATCAGATTTGAAGCAATGGAGCAACAGACCTGGAAGCCACTTCCTCTGGAGGCTAGTTCTCATAGCTCTGGAGAGCACTGTGCAAGTAGCCAAAGGAGAACATCAGTCAATAAACCAGTACCAGCTTCATCATCAAATAACCACATCCATGACTGGCACAGCATTCGACACTGGTGCAATAGTGGCATGTGTGTCTTGGGGCCAACCAACGGCTACTTAACTGGTCCCACCTAGCCCAGAGTTATACCTCTGAAACTTGCAATTTGACCTCCCTGTTACTACTAGATGCCATTTGCTCATTTAGTTCTGCAGTCAGTGAGCAGTCTGCCGTGTGCTGTGTCCTCCTATGGGCCCAAGGCATATGGCAGTAATAGATGTGCTCAGTCTCTGTCATCAAGGAGTTTACGAGTCAAGAGAAGGCAGATATACATAAACAAATACATAACATAATTTCCATTTAAAAATTCTATTTCTTATTTTATAATTTCATTTGTAAAGTTATCTATATATTTTATTTATTTATTAGACATTATTTTATCTGTATGAGTGTATTGCCTGCATGCAAGTGTGCCCGTGCCCTGCAATGCCCAGGGAGGTCAGAAAGGGGCATCCAGTGCGCCTGGAACTGGAGCTACAGATGGTTGTTAGTCACCATGTGTGTGCTAGGCATAGAACCCAGGTCCTCTGCAAAAGCAGACAGTGCAGTGCTCTTAACCACTGAGACATCTTTCCAGCCCCATAATTTGCATTTCTAATAAACCTGATAATGGGCATGAAATATCATGAGCTCTGGCAGGGCAGGAGCATGGAGGAATGCCTTTCTGGCTGCGAGGCGGAGGGAGGGCATTCTGAAGAATCCACGCTTGGGTTGCAACTTGAAGGAAGGAGGTCCACCAGGGACCACTTATCAAAAGTCCAGGAACAAGGCACATTTGAGTGCCAAGGGTTTGAGGAGAGAAAAGCCCACTGGGGGGATAGAGGAGAGACCGAAGAAATGGGTTCCAGAAAGGACGTCCTCTTGACTGTGTGAAACAATGAAGACTGTGTTATTTCATTTCAAAGCCAAAGGGGGTGGACCTGGCCACTGAGATGATCTGAAACCGACTTTAAGACGATCTCCAGGGTGACTGTGGGGAGTATAGATTATGTGCACTTCTTTCCTGGTCTTTCTGAAGATGGATGGTGTGTTGGGCCAGGCCTACAGCCATAAAGAAGACATGTGGCTGGATTAGAGACATGGTTAGGAGGCAGACCAAACACATTTTCCTAATATATTGAAGAGGAATCACTAAAGAAACAAAACCAATAGTGACTCCAATATTTCCAGATCAGAGGAAATTTACAGACAGTGATATCCTTTATTCAGATGGCCGTGTGGAGGCAGCAAGGGTGGGAGGGTCATAGATTTGAAGGTCTCAACACATGGTGAAGTGACCGGAGGTGATGCTGACTCTCCTGAACCTGTGGCTGATGCTGCAGACACCTCACAATACAGAACTCCATGACACACTCAGCTCCAGAATGTTCAAAATGCTCTTCAACCTGGGTCATTATGTGTCCCTGATAGCAATCATATGTATAGAAACCTCTGCCTCATGTGCTGTATGTATTAGAAAACTGGAGGAGAGAAAAGAGACAAGGGACTGACCTCAGCAGAACAAGCAGGTTTATTAGCAGAGAAGAAACCTGAGAAAGCACCTCCTTGGAGTCAGTGATCTGGAAGAATAGGCTTCCCTTAAAGATTTAGGTTTAATTTAAAAAATTTTTTTCCTTTGGGAGTGACAAGTAATTGGGATTGTGTCATATCAGGAAAGGTAGCTGGATGGGATGTTGTGTTACATGGAGGAAGGCAGCCAGAGGATGATGATTATGTAAGACACTAGTCTCCAGCTGCTTCTACATTTGGGTCTTGTATTTCTCCTACAGTCTATGCTTCAGTACAACATGGCAGTAAGTCTTTTCTTTCTAGGAAGATGCTTGGTCTTTGTTAGATTTAGGACAGAGAAAGAATAAAGTTTCGGTAAATGACAAGACCCAGACTTTTCAGCAGACTGACCAGTGTTTATTCAGCGAAATGGCAAAAGATTCTCAGCAAGAAAGCAAGCTGTGCGAAGGTGGAAGGGGGTGGTGGTTGATTTTATATTGCTGGAAATAAAGAATACATACAGTTGTAAAGTCTGAGTCAAGGTGTTCTTGGGCCCTTTGCATGGAGTTGCTTGAGTAAGACAAAGAAGCTGTTTTCAGCACAGATGGCTAGCTGATAATAGTGAAGCAAAGAGGAGAGACGCGCCGCGGTAGGAGGAGTGGGTTGTCTGAATTTTCCGCAGCTGTGGCTCATTCCAGCCTCTGAAAGCATAGGAAAAGGGCTGGGAGCCAGAGGAACGGGGCGTAGTTAACTACTTAC
Organism: Eospalax fontanierii; assembly: GCA_035773235.1. Taxonomy (NCBI): domain Eukaryota; kingdom Metazoa; phylum Chordata; class Mammalia; order Rodentia; family Spalacidae; genus Eospalax; species Eospalax fontanierii. Next base: position 39,185,304 of record CM069548.1, on the reverse strand, counting down.
TCCAAGCTGAAGAGTTTATAGTGAAAAGGGAGGTTGGCGTTTTTGAAGCAAGAAGTCTGTTTGAACATGTTATGGAGACATATGTTCCCATCTTTCTGACTCATCCACTCCAAGATTTCGGAGGGCCTGGTATTTCCCGGTCAGTAAAAGCTTAACGGTTGAGGAAGTGAGGGCTTGTACTCGGTCCAGTTAGTAGGAAGATATATTAAGGTGCTGGTCCCACAGAGAAAGAAGACCCGATCTCCTGGTAGATAAGTTCAGGGTGAAAAGATGTTCGAGGGGGATACGGCACGGGTCTGTTCTCCTCAGGCTCAGCAGACCAAATGGTTAGAGAGGAGACCAGAGCCATTCCTGGGAAAACAGTAAAGTTGTAGTTTGGTGCACAGTAGGCGTTATTACGCTTGTACCGTGTCATCAGATGTACTTTCCTGAGCCATGGGAAAAGGCTCTCTGAGGGTCAACCAGTGGAGTCTGAGGCTAGAGAGGGAGGGTTGGGGAGGTGACGGGGTTGTAAAAAAAGTGTCCCCACAGCTTAGGAAGCATCTACCCGTTGATTTAGGTGGTCCTGTGAGTGTTGTAAAGTGACTGTCCAGTTACAAGGAGAAGGGATTTTGCCTAATGAAGTCTGGTCATTAGGGAGAGAGGTTTGGGAAGATTGAATTTCAAAGCAGAGTGCAGCTGGACGACTAAAGGGGGTAAGGCAAGTTAAAGGGTCCAGTAATGGGGGCGGGATCTGTTAGGAGCCAGGAAAATTTGTGGTAGAAGGAGGAGCAGAGGTTTGGGCACTCATGGCCGAAGATGTCAAGAAGCCTCCAAGAAAAGTATCATCTTGGTCTGTAAAGACTGAGTCCTTAATTTTTTGAAAGAGAAGTTCTAGGGGCTGTGTCATCAGGGTTGGCAAAGGACAGGTAATACAGAATACGTGGGAAATGAATAGAACAGACAGACCCAGTATCTATTGTGATAGGAGATGTTTTGAATAAGGGAAAAGGTACAATCAGGAGCATTTTCAAATCCAGTGGGGGAAAGTAGAGGAAAATTTTAGGGCCATTGATGGGTAGGAGATGAGAGGAGGAGTGGAGCTGTGAGTTGTTCTGTGGCATTATGAAAGGATGTGGACAAATGGCTAGGGAAAGTGGGTCCCCTTACAAAAATACGGCACTAGATAACTCCTAGTATTATAACAATGATGATATAAAAGAAAGCCAAGAGATGTTTCTCTCTCCAGCTCCAGTCATTGGGGATTGAAGAAAACAGGCCTACAAAGAGAAGAACAAAATAGTCAAGTATAACCAGGGGTTATAGAACATTACTTGGAGGGGTATAAAACTTAACCGGAGCCACAATTCCTCCACAGTATCCATGAGGGAGTCCCAGTCAGAGTGACAGGTCCCCGCATCAACCAGAGGTAATCCAGGAGGTCTTCAGGAAGGACAGGAAAGACGGATGTTGGTGTCATTTCCACCTGGTAGTTCAGGAATGGAAGAGAGTTTGATTAGTCTAGTGCAGGTGGGTCCTGTGGTGGTTATTTGTTAGAGGGAACAGATATTTTAAGATGGGAGAGATGAATCCAAGAAGGGAAGTTTTCTAGTTTAGCTGCAGGAGTTAAGAGGCTAACTTTATAGGGGCTTATCCATTTGGGGTTTAAGGAGGAATGCTGAGGCTCAGTTAGGTAAACCTGGTCTCCTATCTGTAAGGAGGTATTTTCCTTGATTGGGGAAGGGGACCAGAGAGAGATGTGTGCTTTCCCATAGTTAATATGTGAGAAAGGGGAGAAGTTGAGATGCCAGTTGAGGAGGCAAAGAGGAGTTAGTCCATTGTTACCTGGGGGAAGAATAGATCTGCAGTACATAATCTCAAAGGGGCCAAGGTTTGTGGGCTTTTTAAAGAAGCAAGCGAATTTTTAAGAAGGTTAACTAAAGGGAGAAAGAAGATTTACCTAATCTAATTTTAGCTCAAGGGAAAGTTTAAACTCTAGAGTTTCTTTGAGAGTGTGGTTAGTTGGCTCTACCTTTCCAGAAGACTCTGGATGATAAGGAATGTGACATCTCGAGGAAATGTTAAGAAAAGAGACAAGGTACTGGGTAATAACTGAACTGAACTCTGGGCTGTTGTCAGACTGAACAGAAGTGGGATGGTCAAAGTGAGGAATTATTTCTGAGAGGAGGAACTGGACAACAGTTGAGGTGGGTTTGTTATAGATAGGAAAAGCCTCCACCCATCCTGCAAAGGTATACACCAACTAGGAGGTAAGTTTTTGTTTTTTTACAGGAAGTATGTGTGGAGGCCTGAGATTAGACTGAGGGTTAGTATGTGAGCAAATATCACAGGTTTGCAAGAACTGTTGGAGGAAAGTTTTCTCTTTAGGCTGAACTGGGAAGTACTATTTTAGGAAAGAGGACTGTTTGCTTTGCTGGATGAAATCAAGAATGTAAATATGTGAGAATTTCTGGGTTTGAGATAGGATGGGTTGTTTAGAGGTAAAGTTCTTGGTTTGGAAACCTATGGTGGGGTTTTGGGATTCTTTTTGTTTAAATGTTTGAGGATCAGGGTGTGTTAAGGCCACTTCCTTAGCCAACCTGTCAACTCTGTTGTTAAAACAGAAGAAATGTACTATTTTTCCCTTTGATATCCCAGGCAGTGTATTATGGCTGATGTAGCTGGGAGTAAGGCTACTTTTAAAGTCTTTCTATATAAATGCATTAATAATAGGTGTCCTTGTATGGGTTTGGAACCCTCTCTGTCTGCATTTTAAAATATTGGAATGAATGTTATTATAAGCCATACTTGATGGCTGTAAAGTCTTTTGTGATCAATCTAACACATTTGCTCCTTGACTAAACATTATATTGAACAGCCATAAAAATGGCAATAAAGACATCTTGGGGGAAATATTTATAGACACAACTACATAAGACTTTTGATAGCTTAGACTTCCAGAAGTAACAAATGGATGTACGTAGTAACTCATTTAAATAATTATAATTTCTATAAATATATATTTACAGAAACTGTATTGTGTACAATGCTTACACATGGTTGTTTTTATGTTAAGGAACACTCCCAAAGGGGATAACTGGAGCCTTACATTCCATGGTTCCACATAAAGTTCATCAGAATAGTCAGCATTTACTCTTGTTCTCAGCTTAAAGTTCCTCACACCAAAGAAACAAAATGCCATCTTCAAACAAATGATAATTATTCTCATCCTTGAGTCATGTTAGCAAGTAAAAGCTGCCACAAAAATGACAAATGGATCAGATCTTTCTGCCTGGGCAAAAGTAAATGTTTTATTTATGAGTCATTCAGCAGGCTTAATTAGAAACACCGAGCAAAATAAATCAGAAGAAAATCAATGTAGTCTTCATTGTGATTACACACTCAAGCAAAATTAGATTAATACCCATTTAATTAAAAGTAAAAATTACATTAAATTGAAATATAAAACTATATTTCGTATACCAGTACATGAGTTGGGATTTTTACCTAAGAATTTTACACGTATTTTTCAATTCTTTACCCCATTATTTTGCAAGCATTCATATAGATGCCCTGATTTTATGTTTCTCATTGCTTAGAACCCAGAGAACAAAGACAAGTTAAACAGAGCTGGGTTTTCAGGAGTTGAGTGGCCTCCATATAAACATGGACTTCATAGCCTCTTATAATACACAATTCTTTTAGATAGAAGACTATTTCAATTAACTTTCATGAAATCATACCCCATCGTTTATCTGAGTCAAAAACTATTTGGGGAGAGTATACTACAGACATGGCTAGCTACCTGGCCAATATCCATCCCTCAGTTCTTGCTTGATAATAAAGCCATGGTTATGGTTGGGTCACAAGGTGCCCAGTTAAATAGCAGTGTGGAATCCTTCCCATGCTTGTTCCCATGGTGAACACTCAGAAACTTAGATGAGCATTGAAATTCCTAATAAAAAAAAGACCAGTAGGGGACTATGGAGATGGCTTAGTGGTTAAGAGTGCAAGCTGATAATCCAGAGGATCTGAGTTGGGTTCCCAGCACCCATGTCAGATATATAACAACTACCTGAAACTCCAGGTTCTGACACCCTCTTCTGGCCTCCACAGATACCTGAACTCCTGTGCACAAATCTTTACACAGACACACTCATCCACATGTAATTAAAAGAAGAATGAAACTTTTCTAAAAGGGAGAATAGAATGAGTATTTTTGCTTCTCCCTTGAACACAGAATAAAGGCCAGAGTTCCAGAAGCCATGGGAATTCTCTCTGTATATGTAAACAAGGCAACAATTGTTACTTCTGAACTTATATTCTTATAAGAAAATAAATAACTAGTTCTTAAAGCTGCTGGCAACAGATTTTCCATAACTTGCAGTCAAATAAAATGCCTAACAACCCACTCTCATTCACTTAATGGGCTCAGCAACAGCATGAAACTGAAACTGATCTTCCATAATATATACAATACTTGAAATCAGTAGGTATCATGAGTGACTACAGCCAGCAAGTCCCCAATTTTCAGTTGTCTTAATGCAACTGAAGTTTATTTTCTGCATTTACACGTCTAGGAACCAAGTCAGGTATAGACAAGGGAAAAGACAGAGGTGATACTCAACCCCTGCAGTCAGAGGTCCTGGCTCCACCTCCTCCAATGGTGACTTCCATCATACAAATGGAAGAATGGAGGCAGAGAGGAAGAGGAAAACCTGGAAGGTTTTCACAGCGAGGCCTAGCAGAGGTTCCTGCCCCCCCCACAGTTGCTCAGAGCCTGTAACTCCCTGTTACAGATATATATGGATGCTGCCTGTAAACCAGGATGGGAGAAAACAGATTTGGTACTCAGTCTTTAGTACAAACTGGACTTTATCTGAAGAGGAAAGATCAAGCCTGAATGTGAACAGCACCATCCTATGGGCTTGGGTTCTGGACCGAATATCAAGAAAATGAGCTGAGCCCTGGAAGTCCTTCCTTTCTGCTTCCTGAGGCTGGATCCTATGTGAGCACCTCCTCACAGTTCTGCTGAAATGCCTTCTCTTCCTGCGAAGGACTGTCATTCTTAAACTGAGCTAGGGAAAATAAGCCACTCCCCACTCCTTCCTTAGATGGCCTTTGTCTGGTATTTTTTCAGAGCCACGAGAAAAACAACCTATACTCTGAAGGTTTTGGGCCTAGTAGAAGCTGGAATGGTTTTCAGAATGATTCTGTGTGAGAATACCTTTATTTCAAGATATTTGACTGTGTAACCATTCAACTTGAATTGTTCTGCTTTGTTGAATGTACTTCAGAGTTGGGCACTTCCGGTTATACCTGATCTTTGTATTTCTGCCTTTGTACAGGATCTGACTTTCCTTGGTGTTACTACGCCCCGTTAGTCACCCTTAGTGATGGTGCCCTCGTGGGTGCTGTGTTCTAAAGGATTCCACTAAATAATTGACACCAGTCTGCTGCCATCTGTCCAACTCAAAAGTTAGGTCTGTCCAACTCAAAAGTTAGGTCTCCTGTTTATGTTAAGAAAACGCTGTAGGTTTGACCATAGGTTGACCTTCAGGAAGGTTCCTCCCTACAAAAATAAGTCAGTTATATAAAGTAACAATGAAGGGTCCCACTTTGGAATAGTTGTGACATGGGCTTACTTCTCTACATGTAAAACGTAGCACAAATTATCATATCAGCAACAGGAAGAAGAGTGATGACTTTCACTTCCTGGGTCACAGTAAGTTCAACAGCACAGAAAAATCATTTGCTTTGATTGAAATGTGCTTTAGAGAGTCAATTAATTTGTCTTTAAAGCCCAGTGAGTTTAGTTGACATTCATAGCTCAACTTCATTTATGCATGCCTGACCTGATTGAAATGGGCACTGGATAACTCAGAACTCAATGCATTCATGGCCTTAAGTTTGGACTTAGGAAGTTATGTGTGGACCCTTCCGTTTGAATGTTTTCAGTTCAGAGGAGGATGTCATCTCTGCGTGTCTTCTCAAACTTGACCAATGAGCAAGATGAGTGAAACTTGAAGGAACACTTTTTAGTGTATTTTAAATGATTTTGAGATTAACAGATAAAACACAACATATACATGGTATTGGGATCTTGAGTGACATTTCAGTTAATAGGTACAGTGCATAATATTTAAATCAGGATAAACATATCTGTTTCTGCAAACTCAGATTATTTCTCTATGATTAAAACATTGAAATCTTTTCTTCAAGTTTTAAAACATTTTTATTGATAGATAGTTTATAGACAGTAAAATGATCAGATTAAGAACACACCCAGTATTCTGAGATCTATATACCCTTCCCCTGACAACCAACAGATCATCCTCCAACCCCAGGAGCCCCACACTCTTCTCAGGCTCCTCCCCACGCTGATCTGCTGTCTTGTCTGTCTTGGAGTTACCCACAGCAGAATTAAATGTAAGTAGAAATATACAGGTTTGCTTTGCCATGTGCTGTTCTTCCACTGAACACTGCGTATCTGAGATTCATCCGTGGTGTTACAGATGCTGGCAATCTGCCACCTTTTATTCCTCACAGAATGCAGGTGTGGATACAGTAGTTTGTTCTGTACAAACACACCACGTCCATCTGTTTTCAGTATTCCAGGTTCTGAGTGAAGCTGCCATAAGCACTTTCAGCTCGGCTTTTAGTTGTCATATGCTTCAGTTCTGCTGTGCACATAACCTGTGAGCGGAGCTATTGAGTCATACAGCAAATGTCTGTCAAAGCATTTATAGAAACCATTATCAAGTTTCCCAAAGTGGTTACATCTCTTACAGTCTTTCTACTTGTTACCAGCCTCTAAGTGTTATCATTTTGGAATCTTACTGCTAATGCTTTTCTAGCAAGAAAGCCAATCTTAAGGGATCTTTTCTATATGCAAAGTGTTTGCCACAGAGTAATGCTTCTGTATTCTGTCATCAATAATCACATTTAAACCAATTAGCTAACTCAGTGACTATTAACCTGTCACTTCATACATACCACTGCCTTCAACTATCATGAGTAGACTGTCATAACCCCTTAATAATACTGTCAACACATAGGTCACAAAGAAGTAAGATTAACACAGGAGGTGAGGCAACATAATTGTATGTTGAGATTTTTGCCTCTTCCTACCTGGAAATGATTTCAAACAGTGTCTGGAACTACTGGGGCAATGAAACTTTCATGTGTAAAATAATTTAATAATTTGCACAATCTAATGAATAAATTGGCTCCAAAGGGAAATATTTGGTCTCACAACAAGATATGAACTATTGTGATAAAGGATGAAGTAAATTTTACAAGTATTCTTTTTAGCTGTATTGTTTATTAGTAAAGCAAGGTCCCTGAGGATTTTATACAATTTTCTAATTAACATAGCTTTCCATATTGATTAATTTATAGCATTAAAAAGGGAACCTAGCTGAAGAACTATATCAAATTCAAAGTATAACTATATGGAGATGAGTGTCTATTCAAAATTGAATGCACATCCATTTATGAGTTTTGTCCAATTTATGACAGTTAAAATTTGGCAAAATTTACAAATATGATCAAAGAAAATAAGCATTATATTTTAAAGAAAACCACCTTGGAAGTCATTTAAAAATTGGACTAATTTTTTTAAAGATTTTACATTTTTTTATGAGTGCATATAACTGCACACATGTCATGCAATGCCCATGGAAGTCAGAGGAGGGTGTCCGATCCCCTGGAACTGGATCAAGATGATTGTTAGCTGCCACGTGGGTGCTGGGAATTGAACTGGGTCCTCTGCAACAGCAGCCAGTGTTTTAAACGTTGAGCCATCTCTCTAGCTCTTGGTTTGATTTTTAACTGGAAGCAATGTGGGAGGAGAATATAAGTGTTAATAAGAGAAAAATAGAAAAACATAAGTTAGATATAGATGATGACATTTAATGTTTTTATCTGTTTAACTGTTCAGAAATAACTTTAATGAACTAAGAAAGAGCCAAAGGTTCAGGTAGCCACTTAAAATATCAAATGTGGCCATCTTTTTATCTAAAACAACCTTGTTTAAATATTTCAATTTTTTCTTCAATCTTCAGTGAGGTGGTTGGTGTGTCACTAATTTCTTAAATATGTTATTTTTTTCTTACATGTATGAGTGTATTGCCTACATGTATGTAAGTGTACCCATGTGTGCAATACCTGTGGAGGTGAGAAGAGAGTGTTGAATCCCCTAGAACTGGACACTTTCTAGCTTCCATGTGGGTACTGGCAACCAAACCAGGACCTCTACAAGAGAAACCAGTGTTCTTAGCCACTGAGCCATCTCTCCAGCCCCATGCATAGTATTTTTACCATGTTTTTTCTTCAGGCTTTCTACCTTGAAGGAATGATGGATACTGTCAAAGGCTTCTCCTGCATCAACTGAAATGGTCATGTGACTTTGTCCTTGAGTTCATTTATGTGCTAAATTACATTGATTGATTTATATATGTTGAATTGTCACTGCATCCATGAAATGAAGGCAACTTGATCATGTGAATGATAGTTTGAATTTTCTTGAATACAGTTTACAAGTATTTTATTGAGAATTTTTGCATCTATGCTTATCAGAGGGATTGGGCTATAATTCTCTCTTTCTGGTTGATTTTATTTAGTTTTGGTATCAGCATAATACTGGCTTTGTGAAAACGGGTTGGAAATGTGTCTTCTTTTTCTATTTTATGGAATAAAATTTGAGTAGTGTTTGTGTTATTTTTTTCTTTGAAGGTCTTGTAGAATTCTGTTCTGAATCCATCTGGGTTTAGGCTTTTTGTCAGCTTGGAGATTTAATTACTGCTTATATATTTATTGGCTGTTGCAGATTTTTGTCATAATTTTATCAGTGAGAACATTTTTCATTCATTGTCACAAGACTAAAACTGTCATTTCTATGTTCACAACTCCATTTCCCATCCAGTTTATATTAGAACTACATTACTGAAAACACTCTATACTCATAACAAGTTCAGTTTTCCCATGTGTTCTAGTTCATTGAATCTGACGTGATGGCATGTTCTTTTGTCATGTTTTCTCCTTCATTATTTGGGTTTCTTAAGTTTATCTTGTGGTATTTTGTACAAAAAGCTAATAACTATACATCATGAGTTCTTCTATGCTTAAGAAGTTGTTGGGTAATAATATGTGTACTTGAATGATAGTTATCCTAAGTATAAAATTATTAGGGTTTTCCATTTGTTCTTGGGCCGCTTGTGGCCGAGCACCTTCTAGTTCTAAGTGTGCCCATTAGGAGGTGTGAGTCTGGTAGAGTTTTCACCCCACATACATTATGACTGTGAACCAAATGTCTGAGACTTAACCCTCAAATGATGTTACTTGGAGATGGACCCTTTGAGAGGTTATCAGGGTTAGAAATGGCCCTGAAAGTAGGGCCCTCAGAATGGGATTGATGTCTGCAGGGGTCAGACTTGGCTTCTCCCTCTGCCTCATGAGGACATAGTAGGATGGTAACTGTCTGTAGTTTGACAAAACACTTCACCAGAACTTGACCATAATGGAACTACGATCTTAGAACTGTGGCAGAGGAAATTTTTGTTATTTGTATTGGGTCAATAAAAACTAATCAAGACAATGGATTTTCCAAAATGACAAAAGGATACTTTTCCAAGTGTGGGAGTCCAGTAATATATGTGATTCTGTCTCAGCTACATCACTCTGTGTTTTTTCTGGGTTAGGAAATGTTGAAATCCATAGATGCTAATCCACAGAGTTCTGTATTAAATAATATATTGCAATTCTGTTGTCTTCCATTTGCTAGATAGTGCATTGGGAAACCCAGGGTTGTGTGTATTTCTTCATTGTTGACCAATACCAGTACCCAGCATTCTTTGAAATACCCTTTATCCTTTCCTGTTTCTTCTCACTTTCATCATCTGCTGTCATGGAGGTGCATCCGTTCAGTCCTCACTGAATCCAGTGCTCATGTCCAGGGGTGGGAGGGAGTTGAGGAACAATGTTCTCCTCTGTTCCATCTGGCCTGTGGCCTCTTGAGTTGTTTTCACATTTTCTGTACAGGTTTAGATCTCTGTGTCATACTTTTTATTCATTAGGGCTTATATTCAATATTCAATATATAATAAGGTGCCAATTCAATGGGAAGAATTTTATCATTTTTTTCTTATTTCTATTTTTCCTTCTTTTTTCCCCAAGTAGTCATATTAATAAGGTTTACAAACTGTGGTAATTATTTTTATTTATTATTTTTCATTTTGGATGATCTAAATCAATCTGGTTCATCTGCTTTAGGAAATTTACATTTAGAAAGTATCCACAATAGCAAAGCTGTCAGAATTTTACCTTCTTCTCTATGCAGGATTTTTATGTTTTAAAGTGTGGCTTATGCATATGGCTTTCTGTGGCACATGTTCCTCACCACCCACAGAGACTAGCATCTGTGAGCTGGTCACAGAACCGTCGCTCTGCACTTCTCTGCCATCTTCTCAGCCCTTCATGCCAGCTGGCGCTTCCACATTTTCTCTTGAGTCTAACTTTTCTATTAGTTTTCAGGGCTACTCAGTCTCTGGGACAATCCCACTGTCAACATGTGCGCATTATTCTAGCCAGAGCTTTACCACTAAAGGTTCCGCCCTCAACGTGTATTGTGCCAGGGAAATGATGGTGCTGGCAAGTTTCCCAAAGCGTGTGGAGGGCACTCTGTGTCTTCTCCCACGAGTGTGATCTTGGTAACTTTATCTCATATTTTGTTGTTTGGGCATAGATAACAGCTCATTTCATCAAAGAAGAATTTTACATTTTAAAATAAACCTTGTTATTGTGAGTTGTTTCCATTTTTTAAAAAATGACAGAAATATATTTTATAATAACATATCACAAATTGAAATACATAATTATGTATTTGATATTACAGATTTTTAAGCTCTTTTTTAACTGCTTTGTAAGTATCTGAGGTAGGATATGAGTGCACCCTAACTGGTATCACTTGGAAAGAATTTTTAAATGTCCTCACATATCATCAACTCATTACGTTTCTAGCTAGTCAGGATTCAGTTGTCTTTATTCTCTCCACTCCCAAACATAACTTGAGAAAATTGTTAGAAGATTTTGGAATTTGTGCCTAGGTTGCAAAGTATGAGGATTAATAATATCTTAGAATAAAAGAGGAGACAGAGGAGCCTCTTTGCAGTGTCCTGGAAGAGTGTTTCAGGTGACTGAGAATACTTTCCTTTAAGGAGAAAGCCGACAGGAAGTGGTGTACTTTGTGCATCAGGGCCAGTGTTCACCAAGAAGGCCACAAAACAAAGCACATGTTAGAGCCTCAAAGGCTTCCTTGCTCATTCCTGGAGGCTGTTCTTGCAAAATATTTTATTTCTTATTTTAATTTCATGTGTATGAGTGTATTGCCTGCATGTATATAAGTGTACCTGTGTTGTGCAGTACCAGTGGAGGTCAGAAATGGAAGTTGGATTTGGAGTCTCCTGGAACTGGAGCTATGGATGGTTGCTAGCCTCTATACGGGTGCTGGGAATCAAGTCCAGGTCCTCTGCAAGATCAGTCAGTGCTCTTAACTGCTGAGCCATCTTTCCAGCCTAAACTCTTTGGAGTTTAATTCTTTTACCTGTGTACCCTCAGCTGACCTGGAATTCTCTATGTAGACCAAACTGGCCTCAGTACCACAGCAATCCACCTGCCTCTGAGTGTTGGAACTAAAGCTCAATCCCACCACGCCAAGCCTGGAGGTTGTTCTTTATGTTGTATGCCTGAAACAGCTATGATGTCATTGTCAGGTGCAAGGCAGCAGGAAGTGTGTAAGCTCAGATACAGAGTGAACACTGCTTCTCTCAGAGGGTTCTGTTAATATCGCCTAAGACGTGACCATGGAACTTAGGTCACTCCAGCTCTGTTTGAAGATCTAACACTTTCTAATCAAAAACATTTCTATTCATTTTATATTAGTATCAAATCCAATTTTCTTCATTTTCCCATTAAATAATATCAGTGTGTAGTCTCATAATCCTGTAGATCAGAGGGCCAGTATTGGGTTTTCTGGGATAAAATCACAGTGTATGCAGTCTCAAGGAGAGAATCTGTTTCCTGCTCATTCAAGTGGTTGGCCAAATGTGCCTACTTATGATAGAAAGATAAGGAGCAATATTTTATTTCTGGCATTGTCCTAAGGTCTATCCATCCATTCTGGAGGTCTGCTCATTTAAGGTCTCTCCATCTGTTTTGGAGGTCTCCTAGTGTCTGAGGTCATTGCCCTTTTTGCCTGTATTCACAGCAGGGGAGTTTATGAACTCTCCCTAGTGTCTCTTCTTTCTGACTCACTCTCCCACCTCTCTTTCTCATGTGATCAGAACACGTCCACCATGAAAATCCAGGCAATTTTCCAGAAATAAAGCTAAGTGATGGATGATGGTAACTGTAAATTCTTTTAATCCCTCTTTTACCACGTTCTAAGCTAGGTACAATTTCTAGGATTTTGACATGGGCATTTTCGGAAGAGTCATTATTTTGCCTGACATAGACTTTCTTCATTTGTTGTGTACAAGAGATTATTACATCAAGGAACAGAGTGGGGACAAGAAAAGGCAGTGGCCACCAGGTCTGGAGTGGGTTCTAAGTGAGCAGAAGAAACACATGCATGTGAACATCTGTGGGCATATTACAAGAAGACTCTGCAAAGATGCAGCTCTTGACCTCATGAGGATCCTCAGTGTTGCACACTGAACACTGCTTCCCATCTTAACCCTATTGACTTATAGCTCCTACTTATCCTTTATGGACCAACCGATGGAGCCTCATTTGTGTAGATGTCCGAAGCAGTGCTGACCTGGATTAACTATCACTACACTTTCATCTCACCTTGAAATATCCCCTGCACTCCAATGCATAAAGGATAAAACATTTAGATTTCTAATCTCTTCCTCTGTTATATACTCGAAGGCACAGAAGTCTTTCTTTTCTTCCTTCCTTCCTTCCTTCCTTCTTCCTTTCCTTTCTTGTGATAGCATTTCTTGTTCCCCAGAAGGTACTTTGCTTTTATATACTGTGTAAAATATTTACGGAATGAAGGACTTGCAAAAAGTAATAAATTAGGGCTGGAGATGTGGTTCAGTGATATAGTGTTGTCTAACATGTATAAAGCCTTGGGTTCTAACACAGCACAAAAAATGAAAAAGGGAGTAAATCCTATGAGAAGTCTTAGCTTCCCTGAGATAAACATGTTTCCCTCAGTTTTAAACTAAAGAAAGAAGGAGATCTAGGAAGAGTCAAGCCTAGATGAGAGATGGAAAATGATGATACAGTCTCCAAAACCTCTTGGAGAACATTTGAAACAAATGAGGCCTAATGTATTCACATCATGGATTTCCTCTCCAATCAGAGGATCATGTTATTTACCCTCTTATGACCTTTAATGATAAAATTAACTTGTAGCCTTTAGGTTTTCCTTTGAAACATAATTTTGACTCCTAGGATTGTCAGACCAAGAAATCAAATCACTTCACGTCAGATCATGCTATCATTTGAACATTAGCTTCTTAGTGATGTTTATAAAACATGTTTTAATACTAAGACGTTCTCATATGCAAGAGACTTTTCTAAACAATGAATGAAAGCTGAGTCATCATTAACATTGGGTGGGGCAAAATGAAATGAGATCAGGGAATGAAGAGACCTCTCCCCTGCTAGCTACGCGTTTGCATGGCGCCGATTTCTACTGTCCCTGGATGCTAAGACAGACACATTAGGCTAAAAAGATTAGCTGCAAGGAAGGGGAAGGCCAACCTTTCTCACTGAAAAGGTTGCACTCTGCACTGAGTCACAAGGGAAATAGTTCTTTCCATTTTTCAAATGCATTGTGTCAAGAATTGGAAAGGCTAGGGTCCTCTAGACACAGAGCTTTCCCTGGGTCCTAAATACACACTGATCTGTGTATTCAGTCACTCACAGTAATGAAGGCTCTTCTGCTACCCAGAAGCTGCTCCCAAGGGTGACCCTTCCTTCCTGTGCTTCTGCCTCTCCCCAAGCACAAAGGCATCAAATGTCTATACAAGGTAAAATCAAATCAGGTTGTCACTCTTTTACTTAGCCAAACACGGAAGAAAATTTTGATCCATGAATGTTAGCATCTGGTTAGATTTTCCCCAGACTGTTGTAAACAAAATAATCATTTTGTTGTACCGTTTCACCATCTAATTAAATTATCTTTAAATTTTACATATAGCTATCTTATCCATATTTAAGAAGTTTTCTGATTGAGGAGCATCTACAGTCACTCAGAGGAACTGTGGCTACCAGAATATGATACAGGAATCTGAGTGGCTGACTCTCTTCTCTGAGTGATCTTTACTTGATCCTGAACTTCCATAGTCACTGTACTGTGCAGTCGATTATGGGCCTGTCTCCCTATGAGACTGTATGCCTCTAGTATATTAACCACGATCTGTGAATGGACCCATCATACACCATTTCAAACTCACAGCTTTGCTAGCAATAGCCAAATGTCACTTGAGATAAGGCATTTTCTTTTTAACTCTAACTGATGTCATAATGGAGAATCCCCCTGCCTGGTTGCAGTTCAACAGTGAGGGTACCTAATGAGACCTCTTTCCTTCCCTTGAGCAGGATCAAGCCCATGGTGCCAGAACAACCATAGCATAGGTAGCAGCATGATGGAACATCTCCAGAGATGGAACAGCTGTGGCCCAGCTCCTTCTGTATACCATGGATCTGTATCCACACAGACGCTCCAGAAATCAAACAGAAAAACCTCCTGCTTCTATGGAAGATATATTCTGAATTTTCTGAAATACTAATCACAAATTCTTGTTTAAGAAGGCATGCATTAGTTTTTCAAAAGGATGTGCTATTACTTCCTAAGCCAAGAACTAGAGTCAGCCTCATAGTATAGGTGAGAACATTTTGTGAATATCCTTTATCCAAAGTGCTTATGAGCACAAATGTTTGGAATCTCAGATTGTTTTCATATTTTATAATATTTACATATAAATAATGTGGTGTCTTAAGATGGACCACAATAACGTGCAGGTAACTTTATACATTATTTTAAATAATTTTGTGCAAGACCATGGTTTCACAGAGCTTACAACTTGAAGCATCATGTCGATACTCAAAAGGTATGAGATTTTGAAGCATAGAGTACAGGTTCTGGATTAGGGAAAGCTGATGCTGTAGATACACAAAGAGACAGATCCTGTGGAAACGATGTGAAAGAAAAGTCTCTGCTACTTTTAAAATTACAATTTTTAAATTGAACAGTAGAACCTTAACACACACATGATACAACAATTAATCTCAACAGTCACTGACTCACACGAGAAACTACATTAGATCAGAGTAATACTTCTCATGTGTTTCTTTCTAATATCTGAAAAGAAGATGCTGTATTTTCAATGAAAAAAATGAAGCAGACATAGAATTTAGATTTAGATATAACTCTCTTATTCAGGGGAAAGTAGCTTGATTTGTAGTAACATGCAACATGTAATAGAAGTAAAGTTGTAAAAAACAGAGGCTTTGGAATTTGGATGACCTAGGTTATCATCACAGCTTTCCTGCTTACTACTTACACAGTTTGAACAAGAAGTTATAAACCCTAGCATTCTTAACTATAAAGCACAGAGGCTTTGTAACAGTTCCTTGAGAACATAAACATAATGAGATAGCATAATCATGCAGAGGTTCACTGCAGGCGATTATGTTTGCTGTCAGTAGTCTTAGCTATCGCCCAACAGGGAAGCTACTGTCCACGGTGCTGAAAGTCTTTTGGTGCCTCCAGATATATTTAGAAAGAGTGGATGAACTCTGTGTATTTAGGTTTATCAAGCAAATAAGTCAGACTTGGAAGAGGTTAGAATGAGATGTCTCGAGTAATATAAGTGATTATCTCTCATAAGAAGCAGAGAATGCCTGTGTTACCTAAAATGGTATTATGTCACGGCCTGTTAGCTACTCAAGGACTGAGACAAGGGGATCACAGGTTTGAGGCTTGCTTGGACAAAAACCAAGTTCTAGACCATCCTGGACAATGCATTGAAACAATTTTTCAAGATAAGTAGTAAAAAGTGGGCTGGTGATACAGACCAGTGTTTGCATGTGTAATGTTAGACTTAACTCCCAATAGTAGGAAAAATGAAAGAGGCTGTTGTAACCAGGTGTTTTGTTTAGAAGAGCCAGAAACTTGGATGGAGAAGTGGAAGATGATTGAAGTGGTTGGCAGCAGTATATGTGCTGAATCAATGGACCTAAAGCTAAAGATATGCTCTGGGAATAATAGAAAACCTTGAAGGATTAGACTAGAAGACTAAGTTTTGCAATGTTTATACTCTAGTTACATAAAACGTTTTCACTACATCTAAACAGTGTTTCCATAAGTCAAAAGAAGGTGCCCAAGGCCTCTCTTCTATATTTGAACCAGGAATATATAAATCATATAAAATCTTTCTTATCCCAGTGACCATATTCTGCTTAATGTAACAATTACACTACATTGTTGCCCCTCTCTCCTGACCAAGATGGCCTTATGTTCACCATAGCTTGAATAATCTTTAGACAGGTTTCTTCCTCATTAGAGATGTCTGACTTCCCTTTTCGTAAAGCAATAATTTCCAACCTTTTGCCAACTCAACAGTCAGGAGCCTTTACACAAGAACTTGAAAGCCATTCCTTTGTAAGGTAATAATTGAGAAATATCATACCCTAAGACCCAAGATCTATGAAATATTAAGTCAATAAGTGACAACTAGAAAGTGGAAATGACCTGATCACTTTGCCATCTGTCCTTGCCCATGTCATTGTCTCAGTATTTGAAAACTCTGTTATTGCTTGTGTGAGATGAGCTCAGTTCCTCTCTCTTATTACAATAGTCTTGAGAAAGCTCTCCCTTGACCACCTTGTTTTTGTGTGTAATTATGGAGTAAACCCTGAGCCTCATGCACGTTAGCCAAGCTCTATACAACTGAACTGAATCCTCTGCCCCTTTTTGTACTTTTTATTTGGGGATGGCTTTGAACTCTAACTCAGGTTGACCTTGAAATTTTGATCTTCCCCCCTTAAGCCTCTGGTAGCTATAGTTACAAGCCTGCATCACTGGGACTGACCTCCCATGCCTACTTAACATGTCTGGTGCAACTTTTCTTTGATACTCTTGTGGAGCTAAGGTCCACAAAGCTAGATATCAGTAAATGGTCTGTCTTGTCATCATTGTATTTCTAGAACAAAAATTTTAATCACTGTTCTTGGATCAACAGCTATGTCTTGGAACAAATTTTGCTTCTTGCCTTTTACTATCTATGAGAGCTTGAACATGTCTCCAATCTTCTAAATATTAATGTTTCTTAGAAAATGGAGTAAATATAAATATTTTTATATCATAGCTTAGATACAAAGGCTGCATTAGTGTATAGAAAGCCTTCAAAATATACAACAATTTTTTGTACTTATTACATTTTACCTAGTAGACTCATAACATAGTATGTGGCCATGTAAAAGGAAGGTATAATTCCCCTCTTTCCTTTAAGTTATTTTAAAGGCAATGTAGAGGTGGTAAGAGTTTTGAGGAAGGGCCCCAAAGCCCAGATCACATGCATTTGTATCCATAGGGAAAGCAGTGAAAAGTTCTCTATGAAGATGTGAAGATACCCACTGAAACCATAAGTTTTAAATGAAAACTCTGATCATTTTGCCACTGATTCACCCCAAAGGATCTAAGATGTGGTATCTTGAAACTTAGTAAGACAGAAATTGCAAACAAGATGGTGAAAGCTTCGTAAGACACAAGCTTGGTCCCCTGCCAGCCTTGGACCCAGGCAGGCGCCAATTCCTCCACTTCAGATCCCTGAACTAGCTTCCTAACCCAGACTGGCTAAACTCTAGCATAGATTGCTACGTCCCTCCTCAGTTGGTCCTCCCACCCACATCTGCCTGACTCCAGATCAGTCTGACAGACCTGTCCACCTAGGACTCTGATGGAGGCTACTGAATTCCACAAGTAAGACACTGAAAACGTACGTCTGAGAGATGCCCAGTCCTAGCTGACATATCTATAGTTGAACCTCTACACCAAAGGCTCATAGAACATAGCAGAATGAGGGGTAGAAAGAAAATTAATGCATCCCTCAACTCTCACCAGTGAAGCTTCCTTATACAACAGAGTACAGGCCACAACTGACCAAGTTTTAAAGAATATCAGACTACAGAGTGTGTATCCCTGGATAGGGCAGGAAAGCACTCCATTTATGTTGTAAATAGATAAGTAACCTAGGTGAAGTTGTTATTGCCAACATCTGTTCAGTAGATGTTCAACATAACAATAAAATACATGCCTAGAGGGGGCCAAATAGAATGATATTCCAGTTTCTTCAGTAAGAAGATTTGATGTTAAAAATGCAAAGCATCACTAAGTGCTAATAAGCCAAATTATTGCAAAGTCTATTGTTAAAATTATTATAAACAATGATAGAATTTTAAGCAATTATAAAAAGAAAGAGTATAGTGAGCCCTACTACATAGGAAAAGACAAGCCCTCTATTTTGTTTCTTTTCTGTTACTGTGATAAATCACTCTAACATAAGCAACTTAATGGAAAAAGCGTTTACCGTTAGCTTATGGTTCAAGGCACAGTTCATCAAGATGGGAAGTCAAAGCAGCAGGAACCTGAAGCAGCTGGGCACCTAACATCCATAATCCAGATACTCCGAGAAAGAATGCACGCATGTCATATTTTTCTGTGGAATGGCAAATGGAACCAACCCTAATGAACAGAATCAAGAAGTATCTAGTAGAATCATGTATTCCTTTGCCACCTGAATCAGCACTTTCATGTCAAAGATTGTAACAATTAGACAGTGGGCCTGTATTCCTTTACTCCAGTAAAAAATAAATTTGCAACGGTAAAAAAAAAAATAAACAAAAAACAACAACAACAAAAACACAAGCTTGCCTAAACCACTCAAGTCCTATAGCCAAATTTTGAATAGGCATATTGCTAATTTATAATGATTATGTGTGTCCATGTGTGTGTGAGACAGAAGGGTGAGATACAGGGACAAGGAAAGGTGGGAGAATGCTTAGGATTGCTACCAGAGATAGGATTCCTGGTAGCCGTACTTGTGTATACAATTTATACTTAAACCTTTAGTAAATTACGTAAGGCTTTATTCAATTTCACTCATTTTCAATTTACCATTTTATTTCTTTTACCCAAGTAAATGAATCTCCTCAGAGATTTGTATATATTAATGTTCAGACCAAGCGGACGCCAGATGCATTTCAGCCAAGATGATAATGCTTCCCTTGAGAATTTGCCTTTATAGGTTTTTTGTTTTGTTTTGTCCTGTTTTGTTTCTCTTGGACAAAGGTTACTTCTCCTTACTGTAAAATTCCAAATTCTCCTTGATGTTTCTTATCCAGGAGGTCGTTATACCAGCATGGGGTTATACCTGCAGTTACTGCTAATTTCCTGCTCTGATGGGTCTTTGCGGAACCAAAGAATCTACCTTCTATGCCATGCAACACATTCATCTTTTGATGTCTGGCCAACACCAACTCTTCAGTCTTTCAGGATCAAAGCTATCTCTTGCCTCCTACCCTTAGCATTAACATGTATGTGAGAAACAGAATGAAATTCAGCATGCGGATGTTAGCTCAGTCCACATTTTGAGAAGATAGAAGGTAATTTTAGAAATTGCACTTACTTTGGTACCATAAATAACACTTCCCAACATTCTAGACAACAAATTGAGAGGTAGGACTCACATATTTATATATAAAATATTTTTTTCTGGTTTTACATCAGTGTGTCTGTTTTATTGGTTGGAACATATCAAAACAAAATCAAAAGCAAAAAACACAAACAAAACCAGGTGTGAGGTCAGTTGCTGTGTCAGCAACCTTCTCCCAGAATCCCTGCACAAATTCCCTTTTTATTATTAGTTTAGACTGATAGAGTCATTCAAAGGTTTTGGTGGATTAACACATGATCAGCACAACACAGCAGTCAGTATTCCCTTGTCTGTTTTGTGGAAACACAACCTCCAAAGCAATGGTGATAAGATTTGGGAACTTTGGAAAGTGTTCCGGTCACAAGGTCATTCAATCTCCCATGAATAGAATTGGTATCTTTATGGAAAAGGGCCTAGACAGCTTTCTCAGTTTTCACCATGTGAGAATACACAAAGACCAGCATGTAGGAATCAAGTCCCCCATAGATGTCTGGCTTGCTGAACCCTTGATCATGGGCTTTCCAAACTCCAAAAGAGTAATAAATCATTTTTCTGTTGTTTTCAAGCCACTGAGTTTATTATATTTTTTCAAAGTATCCCAAAGCATCAAAGAAATCTATGATGCCTCACTGTTCCACTGTTTTACTAAGCATCAGCCTAATTGTTGTTGGGTAAGTATTTTGTCAGTTTAATTGCTAATTGCACCCTTAATAATCTAGGTGTGCACCATCGCAGGAAGTAACAGCAAATCAGAGCTTTCTAGAAGAAAGGATTTTGCCTCAAACACGTCAGCTTTTACCTCAGTTTTTAGCCTGCTGCTTTCTCCTATAGATTTCTCTTTCCAGTCTGCACAGTCCTCTGTGCAAATTCACTTTCCTTTCATCCTTCCCCTTTCCCTCCTGTGCCCCGCCCTCCTTTTTCTCACCCTCTCCCACCTCCCCATTGAGTCTGTCCCCAAACTGATGCAAGTTTCAATATAATTCTTTCTGTATTGGTTAGCAGAGATGACTGAATAGTAGGATAGGAATCATTACATAAATGACCCCTAAGAACTAATTTTAAAAAGTATGTCTCAGTGTGAAATACAGAAATGGTTTATTAAGCACTGGATCTAAACTTATTTGTAAATAGAAGTCTACATATGCAGTATATTTAGCAAACATATTCACAAACATACACACCACATGCTGCTGCTCTTCACAAGCCACCACAGAGTCATAGTTCTTCTGTTTGGGTAGCCTGGTGTATTAGCTACTTGTCCTGTTATGACAAAATTTCCCGAGAAACGCAGCTCAAGGACAGTTTATTTTTGATGGCTGAATATTTCATTATCTAGGAGGAAGAGAATGCATAGGATTCTTCAAAGTGACCTGTGATTCACTTTATAGGTGAATGGACATCTGTGTTCTGAAACATCTCTAATGACTGCTCCCCTACAACATATTTCAAAGTTCCAACGGTGGTAAAAAAACAACTGTAAAGCAAAAGAGACTGCCTAATGCCTTTTGCGGCACAGCTAAAGATGCTAGCTGACACTCCCTTCCTTCCTGTTCTGGAGAGGAAGTGTCTGCTGCCTCACCTGCCGGGTAAAGGAACTCTCCACAAGGAGCTGACTCCTTATCTCGGGAGCGATGCTCTGAATCTTCTTTCATCTCTTCAAGGGCATTATTGGTTCTTGCTCATATTTCTCTTTCCTCTTCCTATCAGTATATTGCTGTTTTGTCATTCCCGTATTATTCTGTGTAATCTCTACACAAAACAAGCCCAGAACAGACTCCTTCCCCCACTTCTTCCTCTAAATACTGATGCATTTCTCTTTTCAGTTTTATGGCAGACATCTTTCTTAGACACTTTCTCCAAGCCATTGCTTTCATTTTCCTTTGCCTTTCAAGTCCAGCCTGTCTTCCTATCCCTCCATTAACATAGCACTAGTCAAGATAACGGATGGCTGGTAGTTGCTGAATCCTGTGATCAGGTCTCAGCTCATCTCTCCCAATCCCTAAAGCATTTATCACAGACCATCATCGCTTCTACTAGAAATCCTCCTTTCTTCTGTCTTTCAACTCCACAATTCTCCTTGCCATGGCCACTGATGAGGCAGAGGTTGAGAACTAGATCCGGAGTCATCACGTCTCTTACTCTTCCTGTGCAACAACTTGGTGGAGGCATGCACTAATGTTTGAGGATGGTAACAGCTATAGTTTCAAGTCTTGCTTTTGATGTCAAGATTTACATATTCAGCTGTAGCCTATATAGGTTCCTCAAGCGCCACACAACAGCCATGAACGCCCCAAGCCCTCCACCTGCCATAATCTTCTCCATCCTGGCCAGAACAGCTCTATCCTCCCCTTTGCTCTTAACTATTCTATTTTTTCTCACAATCTTTGCCACATTGTCTAGAGGCTTCCCATTCTCAAGGCATGCCCTGTGATCCTGCTACTTGCTACTATTTCCATGTGTTATGTATGGCAAACCTAAAGGCTAAATGTGTAAGGACGGTTTTATTCAAGAGAGTTTCCATAGTGAAAAGAGTCTCTGGGCTCAGTTCTTCTGAAATGCAGGGTTAGAGAGTAGTTATGAGTTATGCTGGAGGAAATCCTGGCCTAATGGTTTCTAGCAGGGCTTCTATAAAAGAAAAGCAGGCTTTCCCACATCTTCAAGATAGGTAGTTTGTAAACAGAGAATAGGGTGTGTTAGTTACTTTCTATGTTGCTGTGAAAAACACCCTGACAAAAGCAACTAAGAGAGAAAAGTTTTATTTTGTCTCATAGTTATTTTGAGAATACAGTCAATCAGGACCAGGAAGCGATGGCAACAGGAGCTTGAGGTAGCTGATCTCATTGCATCCACAGTCAGAAGGCAGACAGTGATAAGTACTATAATCAGCTCACTTTCTCCATTTTGTATAGTCCAGGATCCTGGCCAATGGCTGATGTTGTCCACATTCAAGGTAGTTCTTCCTCTTCAATAACCTAATCTAGACAATCCCTTACAGGCATTCATAGAAGCTTGTTTTCTAGGTGATTGTAGATCCTCCTGTGTTCTAACAATGTTAGACAACACAAGTCCATCCCTTGTCAACTTTACACTCAAACTTACCACAGTTAAGACATGACTTGTAACCGAGCATAATAAATGTGATTTATTTCTTGGAGAGATCAGAGACATAAAACATGTATTAATGGCATGACTTCATTTTGTTTATATATATATATAAACATATATATAAACATATATAAATTACATATATCTGTATACACACACACACACACACACACACACACACACTGGGTTCCAGTTAAAACTAATTAAGTGATGGCCCCTGCTATTATGAACAAAAGGAACAGTCTTAGAATTGTGAGATTTAGGAGATTCATGTTCAAATTCTATTTAGTATGTTCATTAATAATGTGAATAAGCTGATCTTATTTCTTTTAAATAGTTAAATGATGAAATTGACTGCATCTCTGATTAAATAGTGTTAAAATAATTATTTTTGTTTCCAATCATTATTGGTTTTTTTTAAAACAAGTAATCCTTCTTTTTTAGGGAAAAAAATTTTCAAAATGTTTTATGTTCACAGCAAAACTGAGGGATATGCCTTCTGCCCTATAAATACCTAGATTCCCTTATTATTAATGACTCCCAATGGAGTGATACTTTTTATATTTTTACAGTTCGTGGATACACACTGATATATCATAGCTGTCCAAAGTTCATTCACTTTTGTTGCTATGTATTGTATGAATTTGGACAAATATCCACCATTATAGTGACAAACAGAGGAGTCTGCCACCCTAACAATTCTCTCTGTTCTTCCTCTACACCTTTCCCTCATTCTCACTGTTGGCAACTACTGATTTCCTCAAGAAGCAGCCGATGTCATGGAAATCATAAGCATGGAGCCTATTTCAGATTGCCTCATTTGCTCAGTGATATGCACTTCAGCTTATTAGTATTTTCATAAGCTGATACGCTGAATCTTTGTAATGGTAATAGTCCATTATCTGGATGGGTCAGAGTTTATCCATTCACCTCCTGAAGGACATCTTTGTTGCTTTCACTTGACAATGATGGGTAAAGCTGTTATAAACATCTGGTAGCAGGATGCTTTGTTTTTAATGTAACACTGTTTACATTTCACCATGTCCCATTTAAGCATTGCCATTGTGAATGGTCAAACTTACTGTGATGATTGGGAGAACAAATCAAAGTAAAGCCTACTTAACTGATAACCAGGAGAATGGAGTAGTTTCAGGTTGGGGGTTTGGGGTTTGGTTTTCTGCTTCCACCTGGTAACATTATGGCCTTAACAGAGGTTCAAAATTTCTAGCCACTCCCTATTTGTTTATTGGCTGAAAAGACAGAATGCGTTCTTTCTCTAAGATATCTCTAGGATATGAGACCTTCTGATTAAAAAAATTGAAGCAAATATTCATAAATTTAAATTTTTTTATTTTAAAATTTTTATTTTTTAAAAATAAAATTATTTATTTTTATTCACAAATATTATTTTTATTGTTAACAACTGATTGTTCAACTTTTGTGACATGTTTGTAGATCACCTTGTTTTTATTCTTATGGAAAATGCTGAGCAATTATTCTGAACACTGAATTCTCCCTGTTGGAACTGGGCACTTAAGTAAGAGTATGGAGCACAAGTCCAGCCCAGCAAGGTTCAGGGGCATTTCTGTGTTTTCCTAGAGGAATAGGCTTGGAACTTGACAAGGGCAGAGCCCATAAAATGTTACTTAGCCAAGCATATTACATGAATTACTTGTTCTTTCCGGAGAAGAAATGATGACATTAATATTTGTAGAAGGCATACATATATTACTGAAGTTTACAAAAATTATACCTAAAATGGCTTTGAAATTTTGTTTTCTGTTACATGAATATCATAAAATCGCTAATGCATTTATAAGCAATTGTTTTTTTAGATTTTCTGTTGTATTTTGTTACATTTTATATAATATATGGTGCTTTGTACTCATTGTGAAACACACACACATATATTTCATCCATCTACAAGTGTGTTTCTATTATTTTGGTTTTAGAAAGAATGTTCATAAACTTTTTAAAAATGCACATAGAAAGGTGATTTTTGTAAGATTATTTATTCCACTCCTTATATCAATATTCATTGTGAAAAATATGCAAATTTGACCTCTTGGTCTTCTGTCCTTATTTTATTGTTTACTGAGAACAATTCTGAAAAGTTCCTGCATCCCCCCCATTATTTTTAGGCCTGTCTTGACTCTTCAAGGTAGAGCTGACCAAGCCATTCAAGACAGTTTGTTGTTCTTGCCTATAGCCCTTGCCAAGGGTTCCCAGTTACAGGAGTTTAAGGGGAAATAACTTTCTGGGACAAATCTCTGCTACTAACTCTGGACTCTCTTACGTGAAATCCTGATGCTGAGGGCAACTGTAACCATCCTGACAGCATGAATGAGAAGCAAAGACAATCACTGGAAGACCAGCTGAGGCTCTGAGTGTTGTGCTGTTGATTGCCACGCGGATCCATCCATCTCAAGACCTTGTTTTATGAAACACGTGTGTTCTTATTGATTGGACCATTTGAGGAAGCTGTCCTGTAAATTTCAGCTAAAAGCATTCACAGATTTTCCTCTTCCTGCAGCCATTAGTCAGCCAGAGGCTGGGAGAACTCTTAGTACAGGATCCACCCGAAATACAGACCTGAATTTGTATCGATCCAATGCCAACCTTGAGTGCACCATCATTAGACTAACCATTATAAACAAAATGCTCTTTATTGGTTTATCAAAGAGGAAAGAGCACATGAATTTCACTTACTGAAGTTTTCTTTGATAAAAGACTTTTCAGATTCCCCAGCTATTTGTATTACAGAAAATTCTGTTAACCATTTTATTTTAATTATTTATTCTCTATTCTCCAAAGCTTCAGATATCTAAAATGGTTTTATAATCACATCAGCATTAAAAGATCTTAATATTTTTCTAGAGGTCATCTACACTTTGTTTATTTCTCATTGTCCACAATTTAACACATAATTATTCACTGCAAGAAAAATATAGAAATAAAATCTTTATTTTGAATAATGTTATGATTCAGTTTGGAAAACACATTTTTTACTAATAAAAGAGAGGACTATGACAATTCTAAGAATACTTAGCATGTTTTTAATATACATTTAGTGTTCTTTAGACAATTTCATTACTTTGGTTGTGTTTGGATCCATATTTATTTTTTTTGATCATTAAAATTTTAAAAAGAAGGGTTAGAGAGATGGTTCAGTGATTAAGAGCGAATAGTATTCTTGCAGAAGAATTGAGTTCAGTTCCCAGAACTGTATCTCCAGCTCCAGATGTGACCGCCTCTCCTAGACTCTGAAAGGACCCACACACATGTGTACATACATCTATACAGATACACTTATACACATAAATTTAAAATTTTTTAAATTAAATTTTAATTAAAAATTAAATAAGACTAAGCATGGTGCCATATGCCCGTAATCCCAACCCATATGAGTCAGAGGCAGAAGGATCGCAAATTCAAGGCCAGCCTGAACTACATAACAAGTTCAAAGCCAGCCTTAGATAAATAGCAAAATCTGTCTCCAAAGAAAATCTATAAATACACAAATAAATGAAACAAATACAAAATTTAAGAACTACAAAAGTTTTCAAATTTTCAGCCAACTACAAGAACCTAGGGAATATATGTGTAAAATTAATTTCATAATCCAGTGAATGGTAATTAGTGTTATATTAAGGTGTTTCTTTCCTAACCTTTTCTACATAATGGCATCATACTTAAATATTGTTGGTAGCTGTTCTGGTTTGGGTCTTAAATATCCTCCCAAATATTTTCTAATTATGATGCACATATGTGTTGGGAGTTTGAACCACAGAATGGTAGTTTGGGGACATAGAGGAAGGCTTAGGAGGCAGAGCCTTGTTAGAAATCTTTAGGGCCGGGAAGGATAGGTCATGCTACTGAAGAACACTGTGGCATTGAAGGGCATTGTGGGATCCTAGACCTTCCTTAGTTTATGATGTAAATGATTTTACTGTGTCATATGCATCTACCATGATGTGTGACCTAACCTCAGGCCCCAAGCCTATGATCAAAAGACGAGAACCTCCAAAACTATGAGCCAAAAATTATGCCCTTCTTGTTTATAAGACAATTGTCTCAGATATTTGGTGATAGTGACTGAAAGCTGACTTTTAACACTGAGTATATTATTAGAACTATCTTCTCTTATAATAAATGAATATTTTTCCTAGGGTACTGTTAATGAATTCTGTCTTAGTAAATGTCATAAATCTTTTGGCAGGTCATATTTCTAAATGTATTATGATGAGCTTTGTTACTATAGCTGATTAATTTTCATATCAATCTATTTGTTTATGATCAATTCTTGGAAGTAAAAGGTCAAAAGTTATTTATATTTCTAATTATGATGCACAATTGTCCTTTCATAGGCTTTCCAGAAGTGTCTATGCACCATGCTGCCCCACTATGTTTTGTATTGTGTCTAACATATGGTTAGCACTAAAGAATTATTTGTTGAGGGCTGGAGAGATGGCTCAGCTGTTAAAAGCATGGGCTGTTCTTACAGAAGACCCAGGTTTAAATTCTAGCAGCCACATGGCAGCTAGCAACCATCTGTAACTCCAGTTCCAGGTCATCCGACATCCTCTTCTGTCCTCTGTGAGCATTGCAAGACATAGTGCACTTGCATACATGCACTCAATACAAGCATACATATAAAATAGAAATAAAGCAAAAAAAGAGGAATTATTTGCTGAATAGCTATTTGTACGAAGAAATGAAACCTAGCATAGCTTTTTATTAGGAACACAGTATTAAATATTTCTGTTTCCAACATTTTTATCAGAATTTGTTTTACCAGAGCTAAAGTAATGCTAGAAATATTTTCTTCATTATCTTTCAGTTTTATCAGAAATACTGATATTTTTATCCTATCTTTGAAGGTTTTTCAATTCAATTTTGTGTGCAAATTAAACTGCGGTTGTACAGTATATAACACTGACACTAACCAAAAACAGTATCCTAAATAATAATTTCATTGGATTCTTCTATTCCAACTATCAGTAATTAAAATGATATTTTCATTAAAATAATATTTTGAAAGTATTTAATAACAGTCTTATCATAAATCATACTCTTCTGTGTTTTTAATTGAATTTGTGTGATATTCATACAACATAATTTGATATTTAGATTCCTCCCCCTGTCCCCACCTCCTGTCCAATTTAATGTATCTATTATATGTAGAGTCTAATTATTATCCCCAAATGTCCTTCAGTGTGGGTCCATCCACTGGAATCTGGTTAACCTATCAAGAGTTCCATCCTTGAAAGGGACTCTATCGCCCAGCAGCCATTGATTACCAAAAATTCCTCAGGTAAGTTTGGGTGCCTTCCCCACCTCTCCAATTCTATGCTGGCATTTTGTCTGGCTTGAGCTTAGGTGGGACTAGTGCATGCTGTCACCATTGCTGATGCATAAGAAAGCTTTTCTGGTTAAATTTGAGAGATGTGTTAATTTATGAGAATAGCAGTACATCATTAGGGGTCAATTTAAAGTGATAACGATTTAGTAGAAAACTAATATTAGGCTTTCTCCCAAACCCTGTGCCCTGTTTAGCCACAGGATACTAAGTCTGATATCAATGTCAAGTATGGGCTCCATCCTGTAAAGAGGACTTTAAATCCAATTAGAAAGCAGCTGTTTGCTCCCGTAATTTCATGCCACTATTCTACCAGTGAGTATATCTTACCAGGCCTGTTGTTATTGTAAATTCACAGCTGGATAGGTTTTTTGATCGTTTTCTCTCTCCAGAAGCATGCATAACTCCTTCCAGCAGTATGAATGCTAGCCAGAAGAGATGAGGCTCTGAAGTCATCTGTTCTCATAGCTACACACAAACTCTGATTCTATTAGTCCACTCACGGTAAGAGTTTTACATTTTTGTGTTTCTTCTGTGAATGTTGGTGATTTTGTAGAATTTTGTAAACTGAAAGTTTTTTTAATTTAATGCTTTTAATATTAGAAATACATAGTTAAGTAGTGATTATTTTAATTTTGGAATTGCAAGACAATAATCATTGCTAACCCAATCCAGTTGTGCTTACCATAATTTGCCTTGTGAATTTAATTGCACTTGATTCCGTGTATCTTGAGCACAAAATCTTTATTTTTACCCATAAGATTAGTCAGTAAATATACTAAGACAGTAATTTAGAACAGTGATTGGCATACATGGTTTATTAAATATGAAATACTCAGCAAAGAGTAGTTGATTCTAGTGACTCTCATTTTTCATATTATAATTTTACTGTTAATTATTTAATGATTGCAAAATATCTTGGAATACTTGGAAATTAAATTGTAGAATTTTAGAAGCCAGCATGAACAAAGAGCATGTTTTACTCATATTTTTAATATATCGTGGGACTGAGAATTATGTCATATATTACTTTGAAGCATCTCCTTTATTTCCTGTTCAAACATGATGTGTCTTCTTTATCACTGCACAAAATATTCCTCAGACATTAATTGTGTGACATATACCCTTGGAATACATAACACTAAACATACAAAAAACAGACATAGCTTTTATTCTCATGTACACATGTAGGAACCTATAAATATTCTTTAAAATAACTAATTATTCATATTACAAAACACTTCAGTGCTTTAAATGATTTTCTTATGTTTCCTACCTTAAATACTTTATTATTATCTATGGAGACACAAAATAACAAAATATTGATAATATAACATTAAGGAGTTTGTGTTATGATTGTTTTCTATATAAAACTTTTAAAAAGTGTTAAACTTTTTAAAGTGACTTAAATGACAGTAGAGTTCCATGCTGAACAAAGTCAACGGATAAAGGGTTGCTTATACCTAACATTTTATTTTTACA
Organism: Eospalax fontanierii; assembly: GCA_035773235.1. Lineage (NCBI taxonomy): Eukaryota > Metazoa > Chordata > Mammalia > Rodentia > Spalacidae > Eospalax > Eospalax fontanierii. The sequence continues at coordinate 39,155,649 of CM069548.1, read as the reverse complement.
AAATAACTTACTGATTGAGTTGTTTATTATGCACAATGTATATAAAGTTCTCTGATACAATCACAAAACCCTGACTATAGATAATTCTAGTAGGACATGCTATTATTTTCACTTAAAAATAATTTTTGGTTCTTTGAAAATTTTACACAATATATTGTAACCCCATCCCGACCTCTCCTCATTTCTACCTACACTTCATGTCCTCTATTATTTTTTAATTCATCTAAATAAAATAATATTATTTAGCTTGTTTAAAAGGCCTATCAAATCTAATTTGCATCCATCAAATGCTCTTCCATGTGGATCCATTCGTTGGAGTCTGGTTAACCCGTCATGCATCACACTCTTAAAAACAATTCTCTGTATCTCCCGGAAGCTATCAGTTGCCAATAGAACTTCAGCTAGGGCTGGGTCTTCCTGCACACCATCCCATCCATATTGGGCCCTTCTCTGGGTTGGGCTTGCATAGGTCTTGTGCATTCTTTCAGACATGTTGTGGGTTCCTATGTGCAAATACCACGTAGTGTTTAGACAACACTGTTTTCTTGTATTAATCTACCATCTCGGGCTCTTATGATCCTTCTACCCCCTCTTCAACAAGGATCCTTGAACCTTGGTAAGAAAGGGTGTGATGTCAGCCGCCCACAGTCTCTTATTCTCAGTATTTGTACCAGTTGTGGGCCTGCCTGTTAACTGTCATCTGCCGCAGGAAGAAGCATCCCTGGTAAGAACGGGGAGAAGCACTGTCTGTGGGTAAAACAATAAATCATTAGGAGTCAGTTTAACACTACATCTGTTTAGCAGAATGATAGTAGTACATTCTCCCCTATGGACTGTGGCCTGTATAGATATACATACATACATATATATATATATATATATATATATATGTATGTATGTATATATACACACACACACATATATATATATATGATATGGTATGGATAACAGTGTTATGTATGGCTTCTATCTTGTGAAGATGGCCTTAAATCGAATAACAAGGTGGATTGTTACTCCCACAACCTTTCTGGCACTCTTGAACCAATGAGCATATCTTGCCAGGTCACTTATTATTGTAGGTCCCCAACTGTGTAAGGTTTATGCTTAATTTTCTCTTCAAATAGCATGCATAGCATCATCTATTACTCTGAAAGTTATCCCACAGAGGTAAAGCTTTGATGTCAATATGAGCTTGATTTCTCCATGTTTGTTCTATGACTCACAAATGTAGTGTCTTCAATAGTAGGGTCTTACTGTCAATTCTGATGAGGAAGGTGCACAGTTATTCAGTGTTGGTTGGAGTGCAAACTGCTGCAGTTACTATGGAAATCAGCATAGTGGTTCCTCAAAAAACATACAAATAGATCTACCACATGATCCAGCCATACCCTTGGGCATCTACCGAAAGGACTCTGTGTCATTGAAGTTCCATTCACGACATCAAGGAAATTGAAACAATCTAGATGTCCATCTCTGATGAATGAAAGTATGGTACATTACACAATGGAATCTTACTTATGTGTTAAAAGAAATGAAAATATGAAACTCACAGGATAGATTTGGAAACAATCATCCTCAGTGAGGTAACCCAGATCCCCAGAATGTTCTCTCTCATAAGTGAATGTTGGCTTTGAATTTTTAGATAGGTGTTTTTCAAGTGGCAAATTCACGGTGGTGGTTTCCAAGAAACTAATAAAGGGCCATGAGAAGGGTTCATGGGGGAGAATAAAATGCATTGATATAATTGGGAAAAGGCAGATAAGGTATAGGGAGGGTTAAATGAGTTAGAGAGTGGAGGGTAGAGTAGAGGAGGGAGGGAGGAATAACGAACATCAAGATCTTGAGAAAAGTAAACCTATTGCTACAGAAACTTCTTTAAAACGATATAAAAAGAGTTTAAATATAGGTCCGCTATAGTGGTTGGTTCAGTGTCCCTACTAGACACCATGGGAGAGCAAATAATAACGCCCTGTGCCAGAAATAAACTCCTGCTTTTGGAGCTGTTGACTAGGGAGATCCTGAATATCCTTGAGCGATACTGCCTATGGCCTTTACTCTTGAAAGAACTGTTTTAAATGGAGAAAAAAACTGTTTGTCCTTGCATTTCTATCATAGAACATCCTACCACCAGAAAAATTATTTATCTTGACTCATGGTTTCAGAAATTTCAATCCACTGTCACTTTGCCCTGTTGATGGGCCGGTGATCACAAAATGCACCCCAGTAGCATGGTGGAGTGTGATGAGGGAGGGCATGTCCTTTCATGGAGCATGGGAAATGGAAAGAGAGGAGAAAAAGAGAGAAGAGCCACGATCCCAGTGTTCTTTTCAAGCACACACCGCCAGTGACCTAACCTGTCCATTCACACGTTCACTAGACCACACTGCCTTTTTCTCCCCAGTATATATTTTTATTGAAATTTTATACATTTCATACATTGTAATCATATTCAGACACCCCTCTCCTATCTGTAAGCACCCCCATAGCTGACTCACCAGGTTTCATGTGTTCTGTCATATATGTTAAGGCTTATCTGGTCAAGTTCTTGTTACCCAGATGTCTCTCAGAGTGAGCTTGGGGCCTGCTGCCCATTTCCCAGTTCTATGCTGTTTTTTTCCTGATTAATTTTGCATGGGTCTTGTGCAAGTTCACTGCTGTAACTTCATATGAGCAAGTTCTCAGAAATCTGGAAGACTCAGTTTCCTTGTGGTCCCGTACCACCCCTGGCTCTTACAATCTTTCTACTTCCCTCTTCCACAATGGTCCCTCAGCCCTGAGCGGGTGAGGTTTTATATAGAAGTCCTATCCAGGGACACACACACACTCCGTAATCTTTTATGCTCTACACTTTGGCCAGTTGTGGTTTTCTGAATTCATCACCCTCTGTTGTATGAGAAAGCTTCACTGTCAAGGTTCGAGAGATGCACGAGTATTGTCTCTATCCCAGGTTCCACTATGTTCTATGAGTCATGTTGTAGAGGTTCCATTGTTGATGTGTTACTTATGGCTGGGCCTATCACAGACACTTATTCTCTGTGTATGACCAGTTGTGGAACTCTGTAATAGTCTCTGTCTGTTGCAAAAAGAAGCTTCTTGGATGAGTGGTGACAAATATGCTTGTCTGTAAATATAAAGATCCATATTTAGTCTATAATGTTTTTAACAGATTCCCCTACATTCCAATAGTACCACTGGCTACAGACCAAACTTTTAACACATGGGTCTTTGGGGGCACTTACCTAAGCCATAAAAACAGCATGGCTATCTGCCATTTGGAAACAAGGGATATATTCCCTGACCTTCTATGACACAGTAACCACCACAGATGGATTAAGGCTAACAAGATTCTCAGATACAGCTTTCAGGTTTATAATCATATTTAGAGTTGAAAAGTGTTTCCTCATCATGGAAATGGCAAAATTCATGTGTTTGAAATTAATCCACCAGTATTGACATGGGGCTACTTCTATCTCAGTGATGCATCTCCATGAAAAGTACATCATCTCCAAGTCTGTTGTCAGTTGTCGTGCATGACTCCCTAGAGGACTGATGAAAAGGAGAAATCATCAGCCTCATTGCTTCAGCTCCAGGAGGGATCAAGTCTGGGCAAGAAATGGGCTCATTAAAGAAAGCAGTCTCCAGTGTCTTCCTTCCAAAACGTTTGTGATGAAAAATCCAATCAGCACTTTCCCAGTAAGTCAGTTGCTATGTAATTGGAGTCAAGGATTCTAGAAACGTTTTTCCTTGGAGAGCAATCATTGATTAATTTCCATTCTGGATTAAGATGGGTTGGAAATGGTGTGGTCTTCTATTGATGCATGGTGGTGAAATCTTCAGTTGTCAGGAAAGTCTGTGTTCAAGAGGATCATCCAAATTTGTACTGCGTGCTCCTCTCTGTACAAGTAACTAAGACAAAAGAGGGTGTGTTGCAATGAAGCATTGGTCATTGGGGAGGACTTTCCTGACTCTACATTTTGCACATTTGGTTTCTGTTAGTTAGTTACAGAACACAGCAGACACCCTAGTCTATTTGACTCTCACAAAATCTTGGCACATCTAGTAGGAAAGTAAGTTAGAATTTACTTTTAATTATTTTTATTTTATGTGCACATTTATACACATAGTGCCTGAAGAAGTGTCATGCAGTGCCTGCAGAGGCCAGAAGAGGGTGTTGAATCCCCTGGGACTGGAGTTACAGATGGTTGCTAACTGTCATGCGGGTGCAAGGAATCAAATCCAGGTCCTCTGAAAGAGCAGCAACACTGTTCTTAACTGCTGAGCCATTTCTCCAGTCCCCAATAGATTAGTTCCTTTTAAAGGAACTCTTGCCATTAAGGTTTAAGGCCAGTGGAAAATGAGAAATACTCTTTAGTTCAGAGCAATTCACTAAGGCTGGGCGTGGTGGCACACACCTTTAATCCTAGAACTGCAAAGGCAGAGGCAGGTTTTATCTCTGTGAGTTTGAGGCCAGTCTCTTCCACATAGTGAGTTCGAGGCCTGTCAGGGCTACATAGTGAGACCCTGCCTCAAAAACAAACCTACAAAACTCCTTAGCATGTAAGGGAACAGGTGATTTGAAGAAATTTGTAGCTCAGTGTTGTGGGCTGAATTCATATTTGAAGTTCCAATCAATAGCTCTTTGGAATGTGACTCTATTTAGAAATGTAGCCTCGAAGTAGCAACTAACAAAACAATATACTGTTTTCAGTTTTAGTCAAAAAGAAAAAATGTCAAAAGTAAGCTAAAAAAAAATTTGATCATAAAGTCTCTGTGATATGCTGGTATTCTAAAAGACATTTCTAAGGTCACAAGTAAATAGGACAAGAAGAAATTAATTTAATCTACGGCAAAAATGTCACACCTTTAAGGGACAGCTATGATGCAACCTGGAGAGAAGGGGTTAATAAGTGCAGGCAGCATCAAGTCCAGCAGGAGACAAAACGTTGGTTGCCATCCTAGCCCTCAGAAAACAAGACGCACAGCCATGCAGGCACCATGGAGCACAGTGGACAGTGGAAGCCCAAGGGCTTGAGGAGGGCCACACATGACACCCCTCCACTCCACTACTTACTCTAGTATAACAGGATCAGAGAGGATTACCATTGCAGTCAGTATATTATTCTGTTTCCATAATTAAATTTTAATTGAATTGGATCCTTCTGTTTCAATCTATCTAGATTTTGTTTTAAATGACATTTTATCCTTCTGAGATTTGGATTTAATTCTCAGGTGTCTACAGATCTCCCTCTGCATTTAGAATCTGAACATACCATGAAACTACAGAAAAGCATCTAGCAAATATAACTGGTCTAGCAGAAATCTGTCTTTCATAAGAAAGCAGTCAACATAATTTAATACAAAGAAAAGGCTAATTCAATACTTTTGAATAATGATCCTTGATATGTCTGTAGAATGTGCTTTGATTTAAAAATATACTACCACTTTTAAACATTTTCCTCCAAGTACGTATGGAAGGAATATTTCATACATTCTAATTCACATTTAAATATCAGCAGTGCCTCACTTTATGGAAGCACAAGATCACATTAGGTCTCCATTGAAGCTGAGTCAATGCCTGAGATATCAAAGATGGTAATCATCTGGATGCAAACCTGTTAGACCACTTGACAGATAACAACTCAGAGAAATTACTTCATTTTTTAAAATTAATGATTATACTTTGTTTTACGTGGGAGTGTATTGCCTGTATGTATGTAAGTATATCTGTGTCTCATCATGCCCTTGGAGGTCAGAAGAGGGAGTCAGATTCCCTGGGACAGGAGTTACAGAAGGTGCTGGGAACCGAACTGGGATCCTCTGCAAGGCAGTCAATGCTCTTAACTTCAGAGCCATCTCTCCAGCCCTCAGAGAAATTACTTCTAAAAAGACAGCTGAGCAGCAGCAAACAGGAACCAGGAGCACCCAGGTAACTGACTCCCTGACTAAGGGCACCTGACCGGCAAGCCAGCACCTCCTTCCTGCTGTCCTACACTTTGCTCTCTTCTCTAGGCCCAGAGACCCTCTTGTTGTTCCTTCACTACCCAGGGCTCTTTGTCTTGGGCGCTTGCACTTTTGTTCTTCTACTTGGGATACTCCTTCTCCATCAGTCTCCTCTGCAGCTCGCAGAGGTGATTGCTCCCCAGATAGACCTTCCCTGACACCCTTTCTAAAACAGGAATCCTCTCCAGGACTCACTTTCCATTCTAGAACTAGTCCCACCTGAATTCAGTACTGCAGTTCTTATCTAATCCTTTGAGCATGTGTTTCCAAATAATACGCGATTATGCGGATTTTAGAAAGGCGCTCTGTTCATTAGCTTTCTTGTGGAAAAAACTACCCGACAAAGGCAAGATAAGGAAGGAAAGGGTTGTTTCCACTTACAGTTTGAGGGTACATTATGGAGAAGTCTGGTGGCAGGAGCCTGAGGCAGCTGGTCACATTGCATTCACATTCAGGAAGCCAAAGAAGATGACTGATTGTGCCTAGCTCACTTTCTCCTTTGTATTCAGTCCAGTACCCCAGACCATAGAATGGTGCCACCCACCCTTAGGGTGAATCTTACCACCTCAACTGACCTAATCTGAAAAAATCCTCATGGCTAGAGGAATGCCTAGAGAATTATCTCCAAGGTGATTCTAGTTTCTGTCAAGCTGACAATCAATATAACCATCAAAAGTGGCACTGGACATTTGTTATGTAGAAATATCACAACACTCCTAGTTTGGGTAACTGACTGAAGATGAAATTCCTTGTTACTAATTTCACATGAAGACTATAATCAATCTCATGGAAGTTCGAGACTAATTTTGCCAATAAATGAGTGATTAAAAAGTTATGCTTGGTTTTCAGAACATCTTGGATTTTAGAAATTTGTATTGGAGATTTAGAGATTATACACACGCATTTCTAGTATTTTCTTATTGGATTATTTATTATGTGCCTATTCCATGAACTGTAAACATTGGGGAAGAGGCATGATATATAGATAATCTATACATATTTTATGACTACTAATATAAACTCACTTTCTTCTTGATGGTTCCTTTGGAGAATAATCTAGACTTGCAAGAATCTTTCAGAGGGATGTGCGGCTTCTTGGTAGTAGAGGTACTGGAATCTGAGTTATCACAAGCAGAATTACACAGAGGACAAAATTATGAACTTTGGGGCATAGCAGAACAAGCTTCTCTGAATTTATGATGGTCCAAATTACATTATGAGTCAGTAAAAGAAAGAAACTGACAGACAGTCATGGGGATGGAAGAACTGTCAGGAAGAGCAGAGCTGTCAGAAACCTCTGCATGACATAAAGGAAAAGGAAAGCTCAGAACCTCCTTGGGAATAACAAACACCTCCCTAAGATAAGCAAAGGGCCTAGGAAAGTATACACTTTGTTTTTAAGACCAGACTTGTCATACATTACTTCAGGAAGAACTATCCGGAATTTTTCTGTTCTTAAAGACTTGCAAAAGCAAAAACAAATCCATTTATGACCGTACTTGAAGCAGTATGGTGCTGACACAGGGCATTTAGGCAAGTCAATGGAGCAGAACAGAGAATCCAGGACAATTCAAACTGATTTGACATAAGTACTTGTGAATTCAATGAATAGAAAGATAGTATTTTTAACATATGTTGCTGGTGAACATTCACTGACACTAGTAAACTTATCCTACAAGATGACTCAGCCGATAAAAGGCACCTGCTGCATAGCCTGCAACCAAATTTGATCCCCAGGACCCACATGGTAAGAAGGAGAGAACCAAATCCTACAAGTTGTCTTCTGATTGCTACACATGCACTGTCAAACTCACACACACACACACACACACACACACACACACACACACACACACACATACACACACACACACTGAACAAATGTTGTAAAATTCATAGAAAAAAATAAAGGAAAATATTTTGGAGGTCGTGATGAAACTCTCATAACTTTGGCTCCAGAAATGTGACTCATGAAATGAAAAATATTATTTAAAAAGAAAAACTTTGATGTATGGAAGACCCTGTTAAAAAGATGAAGAACAAGAGGACTGCAAAGATGCTCTCAGTCAGTAAAGAACTTGCCCTGTGATCATGATGACATGAATTTACTCATCCAAACCTATCTAAAAAGTTGGATGTGGTAGCAACTCTCAGCACTCAGGGCAGGGGTGGGAGGGAGGCAAGTAGATCCATGGAGCTCATTGGCCTAACTTAACTGGTGAGCATGAGACAAGTCAGAGACCATTTCAAAGGAACTGTGAACAGTACCTGAGTTGTCCTCTGTCCTCCATATGCATGTGTGCACATGGGTATGTACACTTGCACAGACATGCACCTGGACACATCCCAACACACACACACATGTGCATGTACACACACATTCACACATACACACAGAGAAATTAAAAGACAAAACTATGAAGTCTTCATCTCTCTCTGCTCCCTGACAGCATGCATGTGACCAGCTGTCTCACGTTCCTGCCTCCATTCTCCTCCCATCATTGATTGTATACCCTTAAACTATGAGCCAAAACAAATCCTTCCATCTCTAAGTTATTTTGTCAGGTGATAAGAAGAGTAACTAATGTATTTATATGTCACTAACATTAATAGAAACTCTGGGAAAGATTTTTGGTAGTAGTTTATAAAACTAATCTTGTACTTACTACATGATCCAACAATTTCACTCTTGAATATTTATGCCAGAGAGATGAAAATTTGTGCTCATAAGACATGCATACATCTTATAGTAATGTTTATAGCACCCCCAAACTGGCAACACATAGAAGTAACCCATTTGGTAGTTTTAAAACATCCATGACCCAGGTTGTTTTTCAACCACGGCATGGACATCCCTGTGTGCATGGATCTTAAGTGAATCATGCTTGCTGAGTAAAGACCCAAGTGAATTTGTTAATATTTCTTGAGATTGTTGGGGAGCTAACTGGATAGCAGCAAGCTTCTAGGACATTGGGTTAGACCTCTCCCTCAGTGTCCACAGCCTGTACAATCAAGGACTGGAACTGCAGGACTTGGATTACTGGTCAGAATAGAACCCAAGTCATACCTCTAGCTCTGGAGGTGATATGAACTGGAATTAATGGATAACTATCTTAAATAGGTTTCAAAAGACCCAAATCCCATAAGATTACTGTAAAGACATATCATTGCTCCCTTTGTAGGAGTCAATCCAAACTGCCTCTTAATCACTTCAGTGGAACAAGGTTCCTTGGGAAGAGTTGCTTAGTTAAGAGATTTCAGAAAATATTGCAAGGTCTGCCTAGAATGCAGGTCAATGGCTGAGTCTCCTTGGTCACGCAGACCCCCTTGGCAGTATACTTTCCTGTGTTCTAGAGTAAACCTGGTCTCTCTTCTACACTACGCTGTGTCCAGGATAGATTCTTTTGCATGACATCACAAAGACAAGAGACACAGAAGGAATCCTGATTGAGCTCCTAGTGACAAGATGACAAACACAGAGATACAAAACATAGTTGTAGTTACCAGCGATGGAGGAAGGTAAAAGGCAGCAGATGGCGGGGCCTGTGATATAGTGGGATGCTTGTGGTAAGAAACTACTATGAATCTTTAATGTGGAGATCATTAAAGAAATATACCACTAAGATAAAACTGACTAGAATTAAGCACATGGGCACACACACACACACACACACACACACACACACACACACACAGAGGGAAGCATATAAAACTGATGAGGAGGTTGCTGGCTTTAACTGACTAACTAACATAGTTTCTGTGGCACAGTTTGGTTCCACATAGTACTTACATAAGATGCTATCACTAAGAGAAAGTGAAACCTTGACAGATTTATCATATTATATCTTATGGTTTAGTGTGATGCTGTAATGAATGCAAAGAAAATGTTTAAAATAATATACGCATGCTGAGTGTGTTGGCTCACACCTTTCATCCCAGCACTCAAGAGGCAGAAGTAGGTAGATCTCTGTGGAGTTGATGTGAGCCTGTTCTATATAATGAGTTTCAGGCTAGCTGGGGCTACAGCTCAAAAAAAGTGTGTATATATATATATGCACTTTTTAAAGATGAATTAATAAGTAATTCTACACAGTTTCATTTTTTCCTCTCCTTTTCTTAGTCTGGAACGTTTTTTCACTAGATGATAAATGATTAATATGCAAGAATGAGAGCAAATGGAATTCATTAATTAGAACATTAAAATTATAAACACGAATCAAGTTGAAATGGAAACATTTATTCCTTGTGACTGGAGAGTTTATATTTCTACTTGAATTAGCAATTAGCTTTAAGTTCAAGTTCATTATCAGGTGAAAGTCAAAATTTCCTGAATCTTGGCACAATACATCATAATTCCATGGAAACAGTCTTAGACCATAGCAACATCAGAAATTTCAAACCACCTTTGGTTCTGACTTGCTTATAAAACCTATAAGCAGTAAGTACAATAACAAGTAAAGAATAAATTTACACTTAAAAAATCTTAACTATCCTGTCACAGATAAATATGATTTTATATTACCTTAAAAATGTGTTTTTAAGCTTAGGTGGGCAGTAGAACTTAGGTGGGACAAAAGATAGAGTCATCTCACATGGCACTTTCCTCACAGGCCCAGCCTCACTACTGCCAACATCTCCACCAGACGGGCACATTTGCTACTGTTGATGGACGAGACTGATGCCTCACTGTCATTGAGTTAATTTGGGAGTTATTTTTGTCTTTTATGGGCTTAGACAAATGTGTTGTGGCTGGCAGCAGGGGAAGCACCTCAACGATTTTTGATGGAGCAGCCTGAGGAGTGGGCCTCACCACTTTGCAGGACTCTCAGGTAAGCTGAGATTCTGAACACTGAAAAGAATTTCAGGGCAAGTCAGAGTGAAGCAAAGTCAACAAGTTTATTGATGAGGGGGAGCACAGACGCACCTGAAGAGGTAGCGGCAGGTGTTGGAGATGAACTTGCTGAAGTGCTCCAACGGTAGCTACAGGGCTTTTTGAGTTCCATTAAGTACAAGAGGTGATGTTTAGGACTGAGAGAAGAGAAAGAAGAACGTGTCGTTCTACGAAGTTCCTACTAAAAGAAGTTTCATATATATATATATAAATATATATATATATATATATTTATATATATATATATATTTAAATGAAGTTGCAAGGTGATTTTTGATGATCCTGGGCAAACTTACATTTGAAGAAGAAATGTGGTTTAGATAAAACCCTGGTTCGAAACAAAAGTATCAAAGTAATTTCTTATTTTTAATGTTATGAGCATTCCATGAGGAATTTGGTTCAAACAACGAATCTAGCCCCCCTCTCCCTGGTCATCCCCTCTGTTTCTTTATCACAAATCCAAATTTGAGTTGATGTTTCCCTCCAGTCACTGTAGGCCTAACAAAAGTAACCTATTCAACAGAAGTTGTTCTATTACCAAATTGCATCATGTGTAGAGCTGCATGTTGTTTCAACTTAAACACTGAAAGTAAAATCAACATTGCTTAAAAGCACCATAACTCAACATTTTCAGCACTTATTTTTCTTAACGCTTTGTTAGTTCTGCCTGCACCAATCTGGCAGAGTATCAGGGCATCACTAAGAAGATAGTGGAACTAGTGAAACCCAGAGACGGGCATCAATGACGTGCAAATTACCTGTGTGAAAACTCAAGAATTTGGTACTATGCTGTTCAAGTTATCCTCATCTCACGAGGCTCTCAACCTGGTAGGATTTAGGAAGCTTCATCTCTCTGCACATGGTCACTGAGAGCTAGCAGAAGAGATCCAAGCAGGCACACAGCCCAGATTCCTACAATGTTCAGACATTTGACAAATATAGATGGTGCACTCTAAGAGAAAGATAAACACATCTGTTTTCCTTTAGTGAACTGCTACACTGACACTCAAAAAATGTATATGGACATTGGAAGCTATCATTATCCACCCACAGATGGGACAGTCTACTGACAACAGAAAGGGACAACAGGCAAACCATCAAACCCTGGGTATGTACTATGTTTGGTGATTGATACGTTTTTTAAAACTTATTTTTATTTTTTATGTGTGTAGGTGTAATTGCATGTATGTATGTAAGTGTAGTTGTGTTGTACAATGTCTTCAGGGGTCCTTCCCACCATGTAGGTGCTAGGAATCGAACCCAGGTCCTCTGCAAGAGCAGACAGTGCTCTTAACCACTGAGCATCTTTCTAGTCCCAATAATTCATTTTATTTATATTAGGATAAACATTTTCTCACTAAAACTTTTTTCTTAATTTGTGTGTGTGTGTGTGTGTGTGTGTGTGTAAGAGAGGGGGAGGTCCCTGTATCTTCATGTGTCTCAGGGATCACTCAAACTCATTATATAGACAAGGATGGCCTTAAACTTTTGATCCTCCTGTCTATACCTCCCAATTGCTAGGATTACATGCATGCACTACCATGGTAGATTATGTGATGCTAAGGACTGAACCCAGGACATTACGTATGCCAAACACTCATCCCGCCAGTCTTGATCTACATCCCTAGCCCCTTCTTTCCTTTGATTTTTGCATTACTTTATTTTTCTGTAGTCTGGAACTGATGTTTGACAGTGAAGGGTTTATCTGACTCTAATATCTGATAAAAACAAACCAGAGTTATCACAGGATAATTTTTCCTTACAGCCTCAGCCTTTTTCTTAAAAAACAAAAACTCTCCAGCTGATCATGTGACTTAGAATTCCACATGGATTTCAACTGGTCACAAAAGTACATGCTTTCTCTCCGAAGAGGTGTGAAAACCTAAGTGTATTGTTGAAACATCAGTGCACATTAATCCCATGCACCTCTCTCTCTCTGTTGCTCTTCAATTAATAAAAGACATTTGTTGGGCCAGCGCCGTGGCTCCGGCCCACTCTTTTAGGGTGGGGTTGCAGTTCCCCGTGGGGCCAACTGCACCGGCTGCAGCTAACAGTTTGGGGGTTGGCGGCGCGGCAGGCGCAGCCCACCATTGCCTTCTCCCAGGCGGCTGCTCTAGCCAACGCCCCCTCCTGGGCCGCCTTGGACAAGCCTGTGGTGTGGCACACCCCCAGGCAAAATGTCGGCTGCTGTCCAGCACGCAGGCTGTGGCATGGCTCAGCAGCCCCAGGCAGGGCAGGACGCAAGCCAGCCCGCTCCGGACCTCACACAGGCTGCCAGGGCGGTGCTGGTGACGCACACTGGTTGGACTTGCTGAAGGAGGCAGAGGCAGGAGGATCTGGAGTTCGAGGCCAGCCTGGGCTACACTGATCGGGTGTCTGCACATGATCCACCAGGAGCTGCAGGCCACGCGAGATGATCGCAAGTGGCACCAACCGTTTGGGACGCAGCTGTCAGAGCCTCACCCGAGTCTGACAGCCTATCAAAATGGACTTTGCCTGGCTGCAGTTTACAGGACAAAGATCAATTGGTCCTTCACTCCCTTTCAGGCCCGCCCCTGCCCTATATAAGTTATTTTCTAACTGTTAATAAACGAGATCCTGCTTGGACAGACTCCCAACTCGGTGTGATTTTTTCTCCAGAGTGGAGAGGGTCCAGGTCATGACACTCACCATCCCTCTCAGCCCCTGGAGGAGGCCGGCTGGACCAGCTTCTCCACTGCCTTACCTCCCGGTGATCCCGGCAGACGTTCAGTAATCAATAGGATGTTTATAATTAACCTTGCCATTCAGGCAGCAGGATGTCCTCTCAACCCTGTATTCTTTCTCCTTAGTCAAAAAACGACAACATCAATATTGGGAGAAATTGTTCTAGCTGTGGCAACACAACTCTAACCGAACACTAGGGAGACTGAGAGAGAAGAATTGTGAATTTGTGGTCAGCCTAGCCTGCACAGCATGATCTAAGCTAATATATAGTGAAATTATCTCAAAAAGATTTTCAAAAAATGGGAAAATTATTATTAAACTATTAAAACTACTCATTACTAAGCTATGTACTCAAAACTCCAGTATTTGCTTATTTCTTTTATATATGGCTTAGAGGGTGTACTGACACCCTTCTTTTAGTAAACATTAAAATCATCCTATCTATACAGCATTTGTGCTCCATGTCCAGCCCATAACTAGAGAAAATATTGTTCAGTGTATCATTTATTCCTATTTCCCCTCTTCCTTGTTATACACCCCACACACACAATCTTGTCCTAAGATCAAAAACATGCTTTGAGGTTAAAAAGAACAGCAAGTTAGAATTCCAACTAAAATGAGGGCAACAGCCAGCCTATTTAGTTCCTTAGAGAACTGCATGAGAAGGTGAAGAAAATGCGGCCATGGATTTAAGGAAAATCTGAATCTTGCTGATATTCTGACAGAGGAAACACGTGTGTTGGAGGCCAGTCATGTCTGAAGTATGCTAGTTGCTACCAAGTGTCTGACAAATTGGGTCATGTCTGAGAGGGTGTCTGCAGTGCAGGGGCACCCTCTTCCTGCCACTCCATCCCTCTTCCCCATGGTCCGTCCAGGGGTACCCTCCTCCTGCCACTCCATCCTTCTTCCCCATGGTCCGTCCAGGGGCACCCTCCTCCTGCCACTCCATCCCTCTTCCCTGTGGTCCGTCCAGGGGCACCCTCCTCCTGCCACTCCATCCTTCTTCCCCATGGTCCGTCCAGGGGCACCCTCCTCCTGCCACTCCATGCCTCTTCCCCATGGTCTGTCCAGGGGCACCCTCCTCTTGCCACTCCATCCCTCTTCCCCATGGTCCGTCCAGGGGCACCCTCCTCCTGCCACTCCATCCATCTTCCCCATGGTCCGTCCAGGACTTCTGAATGAAGGAGCTCTTTTGTTATCTGTGTTTTGGGGAACCATGCTGGGTCTCATCAACCACCAAGGGAATAAAAGAGCCCTGCACTTGGCTTGTCCACATTTACAGCTCAGTGTAGAAAAGATGCATCCAAGAAGGTTTTCAATTAAAACCTAAGTTAAGTAGACTATAGGTTTGAGCTCTGGATAGACCTAAAATTGCATGTGGTTAATCAGTCCTGCTCAAATGTCCCTCAATGCAAGTTCATCCCCTTGAGTCCAGTCAGCCTATTTAGAGTCTCTTCCTTAGAAAAAATCAACTCTTCCTCACCCAGCAGAGGTCAGCTGCCAATAGTTCCCCTTTGCTAAGGCTGGGGCCTCCTGAACATTCCTCCAGTATACTAGAAAGATGTTAGTCCCACCTGCTTTATCATCCTTTCCTTTTGTTCTCTTTAATACTTCCCATAGGGAACAAGTTTTATAGCAAAAGATTGATATGGGTACTTTTACAATAAAACCTAGAGAGAGTCACTGGTACTGTCTATACCCACACCCAACACCACTGAGACAAAAACCTGCACTAAAAGCTTTGATTATGGAGTTCCTAGAATGATCCCAGGTCATCTAAGGTTTGCTAAAGAATATCTGATCACCACATTGACTTATAAACCAGTTTTTAAAAAAATTTATATTCACTTAGTTGGATCATTAGATTAAGAATTAGGAAACTACTTCTGTGCTGTGGCACCAAAATACTCTTAAAAGTTATTGGAATTACTAAAATACAGTAGTATGAGATAAAGCCAGGACAGAAACTACCTGACTTCTACGTCAGATTGGAGAAAGTATCAAATAACCCAGCAAGAGAAATCACAAAACTTTTCACAAATATCTGAAAAACTGGGCAAAATCCAAAACAGCCCTCAAACAAATAAACTCACAAGAGATAAATGCAAGTTCTTGCCAAATATAAACAAATCCTTTGAAGCAAGGAGCCCTAGTGGGAATCAAACTCATAAGAATATCAAGAAATGGCAGGCTCATTTGCACCAGCCCTTGAAACACCCCAGTATTGCCCATAGAAAAGCCAAATGGCAGAGGATAGTGATTCATGCAAAACCTCTGAACCATACCACACACCATTGTCTAATACTCCCCTAGAGATAGCTTGTTTTCTAGGAATATATCTTTACAGTGCTTAAACGAAATACCATTCCACTGAAAACCAACCAGTACTTGTTTGCTCTTAAATAGGAAGAATAGCAATTCACATGGACTGGGATGTCACGGGATACAATAGAATTTCCACAATTTTTTTCTCAAATTGTAAAATCTAATTTAAAATATGAATGGGTCCTTTGGTGAATCTGCTTTAATTCTGTATGTGAATACCTCACTTGGGTAAGAGGTGTGAAAAACATCTAAAGAGACAACATGCCGTTCCCTTTTGTTTCAGACCCTTGTAACAATAGGCTCCAGTAAGTTACAATTTCCACAGAATCTCATCCTGGGGAAGGAAAATACTGAAGCCTGGTGTTAGAAGAAAGAGGAATCTGTCACCCAGAAAGAGACTTCACACAGCCCTCTGATGATTTGTTAGACTGCCCTTCTGTGCTGTGGCACCAAAATACTCTTAAAAGTTATTGGAATTACTAAAATAATAAGACTTTATTATTTTCAATGTAGTTATACTCTTACAAATGTATGAGGAACAATACCATCATCAGGAGTTCAAGCAAAAACAAACATGCATTTACATATGTGAAATTATTCAAGCCACTCACATTTACTCCTGAATGGGAGTCTGCCTGGAGCCCAAGGCTGAGGACCTATTGTTAGTAGATGTGAGTGGTTTGAATAATTTCACATATATAAATGCATGTTTGTTTTTGCTTGAACTCCTGATGGTGGTATTGTTCCTCATGCAGTTGTAAGAGTATAACTACACTGAGAAGAATAAAGTCTATGCCTCAGTATTGACTGAGAGCCCTCCCGAAACTCTTTTTCTCTCTCTCTTTATTTCTCAATCCTCACTTCCCTAATTCAGGTACAGCTCGATTTCTGCTGGCAGGCTCCGGCACTGGTGCTAGTGAGCTATCAAGAAGACCCTACTGTCATTCACTTATGCTGTGCAGGACTGTGAATGGCCCCAAATTCTATTTTTCCTCAAGGCTTTACATGAACACTCTGGCATAAGCTCTCAAGGAAAACCTTGCTCTCATCGTCACCCAATTACATATGTGACTGAGACGCTTCTATCTTCTATATTTATGTATTTCCCTTTGTCCTTGGGACTTTCCCTTCTGCTGTTCTGTGAGTTCAGAGTAGAGTTTCTTCCTCACATGAGGCACCACAGTGTGTCACTGCTATACTAAAGTAGGGTAACTCTTAAATTTAGTTTTTAAGAATGGGCCTGAACTTGGAGAACACTTGGGATCACCTGTGTCCTGGAACTGTGCTGATGGAACTGACTTGATGGAACTCTGTCTCTGGAACTGTTTGTGGTCCCACCTATAATTTTACTCAAAATA
This sequence comes from Eospalax fontanierii, assembly GCA_035773235.1. Classification (NCBI taxonomy): domain Eukaryota; kingdom Metazoa; phylum Chordata; class Mammalia; order Rodentia; family Spalacidae; genus Eospalax; species Eospalax fontanierii. The sequence continues at coordinate 39,138,369 of CM069548.1, read as the reverse complement.
GTTTCTCCAGCTTCAGTTGGGAAATACAAGCTTGACTCTAACCTAATCCTAATAGATCATCCAGCATTTCATACATAGTTCTAGAACATCTCATTTATCCAAGGTCAAATGCCCTTCCCAGTCTCAACTCTGTCCAATGAAGATGGGTCACTGCCTTTCAGCACTTTAATATGTTAATTCTCAAGCTTTCCTAGATTCATCCATCCATCCATTCATTCTTTATCCTTTTGGATGAAGTACCAAATTAAGTTTGCCTAGAAAACTAGATCTGGTGCCAAGGTTACAAGACACAAATACATCTGGTCTTGATGGGGTTAATTAAAAGTCATTAGTTGAGATTATGTCCATTAATAACTGTCATTACTGTAGTAGCTATGTATGAGGTCTATTGCTGGATACCAAATCACCACACATTTAGTGGATTAAAGCAACATATGACCATTATCTCATAGTTTGGGGCAATCAGAATCCTAGAACAGTTTAACTAGTTCCTTCAAAGTCCATAAGAGTCTGACTAAGCATCTACCCACTACTAAGAATCCTGAGCTGCACTACTGACTGAGCTGAGCTCTGAGAATCTGGTACTTTGCTAATGACCAAGCTGAGCATCTTTTTACCCATACTAAAATAGAAATGCTATAAATTCACTTTCATTCATGCTTCTAATGAAAAAGACTTGTAGATTTTCCCCCTTGCAGGACTCCACTTTCCACTCATTCAGGGTCATCCTTGAGGAACTATAATTATCTACAAGTCTACTTCCATTAAGTACCAGAGTTTTCGATAAAATAGTCTGCCAGGAAAGCATACATTTTTTTTTCTTTTTTAGTAGAGATTTCATAAAATTATCACGAGTTCAAAGGTGACAGTCAAGGAACTGAAACTGAAGTGGGACAGAGAGGAGCCATTGATGTCCGAGTCAACCACTTATGAAACACACCTTTTACTTCAGGGTCTATTAGAACACCATCTTATAGCTATCCTACTTGACCATAGGCACAAAAACTCAAAGGAAGAGACCCTTTGGGCTAAAAGGAATGTATATGTTGATTAGAGTGATAATTACATTGGTGAATGCATTTTTCAAAGGTTTTGGTCAATGCACTAAAATTAAGATCTTTAAAATATAAATTTGCAATACCCAAGTTGGTTTAAAAGACAAGGAAACAACTACAGAATGAATGGCAGATCTCAGAAATGAAAGCTAAACATGATGTTGATAGAAATTAATTAGAATCAGAAGTTGAGTCTTGACCTTGTGTATCTAAAAACTGTAGAAACCATAGTTGGGCGTTTGAAGCATCGGGGAGGGACTAAGTATACAAATGTTTGGGTTTTGCCCTCAGAAATTATGGAAGAAGAGATGTTTTTTAGATAGACCATAAAATAAAAAAGAGCAAAGATTATACATTAGAAATTATCAATAAAGGGTCAAAAATTATAAAAATAATGATTCCTTATTATAAATCTAATGAGAATGTCTTTACCAACGAAGACACTAAAAGGATAATAATATTAGAGTAAAACTTTTTGAAATTATTGATAAGCACCTGGAAGTGTTTATTATAGAACTTTTTGACCAAAACTTCTACTAGGAATACTCCAGAACCAAGCGGTTTTATTAGTGAATTACATGGATCAGACAGTGATATTCTTGCACTGACAGAAGAGAAGGAATAAATGTGCATCTCATTTTATGAGGTCAATATTAGAGTCATTCTAAAAATCCGACAAAGAATCATGAATCTCTCAGACGGTTACAGACCAACACATCTCATACTAATAATCTAAAATTATTTAAATTTTTAGATAACTAGATCTATCAATATATAGCTTGTGATGAGTTGTCCCTTAATCAGAGGATTCACCATCACAGAAGATACACATAGGATTTGGGAGGTTCAGATCCACAAACTAAAATGGACTTTTCATAAGGCCACAAACATACGAAGCAACAATTGCCTGTGACAATTGATATGATTTCAGAAACTTCCAAGACAGTTCCACACATTTTCCCAGATGTTGGAGTTACTATTGTATACTGACTAAATGAATGTACCTTCCTGATCATAACAGATGTAGCTGAAATGAAGAGAGGAACATGTCTCATTAAATAAGATGCTAAGCCATCGGAGAGTGCTGAGAGTAGGATGTTTAACACTTAATATTCATTCCAAGACACTCCTGAACTAATTTAATTAAACTTTCCAGAATAACCTCTAAGTTCTAGCATCCTTGCACATCTTAATGTGCACTTAATATGTACCCCTTACAGATCTGATCACTAAAACCTAATTACTATACAATATCTTGCTTCTGAAGCATGACACATTTGGATGATTTTTATCATCTCTGTAGGATGTTTTCATCACCCAAACTTTCTTAGCAATGAAAGCTATTGCTTGCCTCTACTTTAAAAATCATACCATAATTGTGACATCTAAATATAGTGATGCATAGCCAATTAAGCCTACTGTAAGTGGAATGTGTGAAACTTCAGGATATGTTTCTTTATGTCATTTCAATTACATTCCAGGACTTACATCATATATGGCACCTTGTTTTCCAATTATCCCATGTGTCCTTAGCTGCTCTGGTAAAATTTTAAATTAAGAACATAATTTGTTGAGCTATTGCCAGGTTTAATCCAATAACATGATTATCTAGTAGAGACTTTCTCTTTTTCTCTGTCTTCAGTCTTATCCCCAAACTGGAAACAAGACTGAAAAAGGAAATTTTCAGATGCTGGGTAGCGAAAGGGGCTGGTTACACGTATACTGAGTGTCTTAAGATGTGATAAACAGGGCCAATGAGATGGCTCAGTGGATAGAGGCTCAAGCCTGATGATTTATGTTCAATCCGTGGAGAGAACTGACTCCCAGCACTTGTGTTCTGACCTCCATATGTATTCTGTGAAGTACTTGTACACACACACACACACATGCACACATATACACACAAAGTGAGTAAATGCTATAAATGAAATGCTAAGTCCTGAGGAACAGAGTTGAAGTAAGTTATACCTTCTTGTCCTAAATCTCAGAAAAACTTGAAATCCAAGCAAATCACGGACATATTTGGTATTTACAAAGACTCCTCAGTTGGAAAGAAAGAAGAGAAAGTATGCTAAATGAGAGAGAAAGAAAGGGAATGAGAACAAAAGGAGAAAATGATGTAGGGAAACAATAAAATAGATATGACCAGACTGTCAACAGAAACGTGGCCAAGGTGAAGAGAAGAGTGTCTCATCATTAGTTCATCTTCAATAGGCTACAAATCCATTAAAAAGTTTTAGACTGGGATTCTTTTTAAAAAAGATTTCATTTTTAGTTTTTATGTCTGAGTTTATTGCCAGCATGTATGTAAGTGCACCCATGTTACACAAAGTCCATGGAGGTCAGAAGAGGGCATCTGGAACTGGAGTTATAGATGGTTGTTAGCTGCTATGTGCATGTTGGGAACCAAATCCGGGTCCTCTGAAAGAGTAGATAGTGCTCTTAACCTCTGAGCCATCTCTCCAGCCCTGGGACTGGGATTCTTGACTACTTGATGCAAGGTACTTTTTTCTTTCTTTTTGAGACAGGGTCTCCCTGTAGTTCCAGATGGTCTGGAACTCACTGTGTAGACAAAGATGGCCTAGAACTCACAGAGGTTCACCTGCTTCTGTCTCCTGAGTGCTGGGATTAAAGGCCTGCACACCCTCGCCCAGCCATTCCAAGGTACCCTTGAGTGAACTAGTGTTCCTGAAATTCCTTCTGGGAGGCACAAGTAGTATCCAGCCCCCTCCTCTCTAGGTCACTAATGTCAAAGGGAGGTATAATTATGTCAAACTACAGTTTAGAAAATCAGGTTTATTTGGACTGTCTTACAGAGCAATGGGTGAGGGGTTACTTACAGGAATGAGGGGCCTCCACTGCTAAGGTCAGCAAATTCTACAGCCCAGCAGGGGCCCTGTGACATCTGGGCAGTTTCCCAAGATGGCGAAGGGGCTAGCCTCTCTCTGGCTTCTTCTGCTCATACCCTTAGTCACTCCCCCACATACAACTCAGTCAACTGGTTGGTTGGAAGGCCTGACTCTCTCTGCCCCTCCCTTTCTGCAGAGCGACAACAGTCAAGTTTATTTACGAGGATCCAAGCAGGTGAATGCAACCAAACTTGGGAAGAAGGAATCTGTCCAGTATAGCTTGCCAGTCCAGCTTGCCAGGCAAAGGACAAATTCATGCAACAACTAGATAGATGACAAATAGGTAGGTGTTAGATAGAATCCAGCACCAGATGGGCTGAGGTAGCCCTTGAATGTTTGTTGCTCGGCACCAATACAAGGCACAAGTTGTATGTCCATTGTGCTCAACAGAGAAACTTCTTTCATTGTGACCACTTAGGATCCCAAGTCAACAAAGTAGTCACAACTTGGTGTTTTAATGCTCCACCTGGGTGATGACTCAGGAACACTGCACCCCTGCATGACATGCTCAAAGCTCAGTGGGTCACAGAGACTCTTCCAGTTAGCTCTACCTTAACCACTTTGAGCTAGACAAATGTGTCCCCCAAGTTCCTGAGAAATAATCTACGCAACTGTTCTCATCCTAAACCCACATGTCAGAGTTGTTAATCTGAAGCATTATTAGTAGAAAGCTAACATGTTGCTTAACTACATGATCTCTAAAATTAGTGATTCTAAAAGCACATAACTAAATCAAGTGCACAGAGTTGAGTCTGAGAATACATTGGGGGTTTCCCTTCCTTTCAAGAGAGTAGTCTGAATGCTAAGAGCTCTATTTCCCATTTTTTTTGTTAGGTGGTGGGAGTTTGGGAAACAGTTCCTGCTAACATGGAAGCTATTAGATGGAACATGGAGGAATGCTTGATGAGGTAGCCACAGACGTGGCCAGCAGAGGCTACGTGACACTGTGATGCTCATGCCCCAGCCCTGGGTCACCCACTTCCCCTGTGCTAGTTGCACGAGAAAACAAATCCCAAGGCCAGTCAGATGTCTCAGGAGGTAAAAACACCTGCTGCCAAACTGAAAGACCTGAGTTCAATCCCTAGGCCTCTGCATCAGTTACTTCTCTGTTGCTGTGATAGAAACACTGACCAAGGGAACTTATAAAAGGAAGAGTTTATTTAGGTTACAGTTCCAAAGGGTCAAGAGTCCATCATGGTGGGGAGGCGTGGTGACAGAGGTGGCTGGAGTAGGAGCAGAAGCTAAGCACTCACATCTTCAAGCAGGCACAGGAAGCAGAGAGAGGCTAGAGATCTGGCAAGACTTAAGAGATCTCTAAGCTCTGAAGTGCTTCCTCAGGCATGACCACACCTTCTAAGACTCCCCAAAACAACCCTACCAAATGGGGACAAAGTGCCCGAATGCTTAGAGCCTATGGGGGACATTCTCATTCAAACCCTCACAGCCTCACATGGTGGAAGGAGAGAACCAACTCTTGCAAGCTGTCCCCTAACTTCCACACATACACACACACACACACACACGCACACACACACGATAAATAAATATTAATAAAAATCTTTCCTCTGTTTTGCTCACTCTCATTAAGCATGAACTATTTTCTTTTCTGTATCTCTGAACCTCTTCTTAGGCAATTCAGACCCTGAAGTTCCAGTGTAATCGATTCTAAAGTATGAAAAGGAGTCACAGGAGACCTTGGAATAGTGTTTTGGAGTAGCCCACTTCTCTGACCCTAAAATATTGTTTAGTATTGTAGAGCCACTTTTCTGAATAATTGGAATCATTTCCCATACTTCCCAGTCTTCTTGTGACTCATGTTTCTATATCATAAAATCAAAAGAAAAACTGGGTGTGACAACAGCTTCTGATATGGTTGTGATTCTGAGGTGTTACTTCCCTTAGATTGATTGGCTATACTGATTTTGTGGATTATCAGGGGCTCTAAGCCATGTTCTCCCTTGGCACCTGAAAAAGCCTCCAATCATCCACATTTCCACTTGTCCTCATGGGTGCAACCTTTCTAAATACAACTGATGTATCAGACAGATATGTCAACCTGTGATACCAGGTGGATTCCTAAAGGATGAAGTGAATTCTTTAGACCAGGAATAATCAAATGAGGAGGAACAATTTCAAGTAGAGTCCAATTTCTAGAGCTACCATTGTAGGAAGTAAATAATTGTGGTGATGATCCATCTGCTTTTGTATATTCAGATTTTTTAAAATGTACTTGATTTTCTCCCAGGTTGGGGTATGTGTCAATGTAAAGTACTCACTCAGCACATGCAATGCCTAGGTCTAGTTTGTAGTCCTGCAAATGCAGCAGCAACAAAACTACATATTTTCCCAGTTATAGAAATATTATCACACCTTCATCATGTTGTGCTATTTTCATTTTTGCTGTTCTTTTGATACAGAGGATCAAATCGAGGGCTTCATATTCCTAGACACGTACCTTAATTCTGAGCTATTGTCTAACCTGTTTTTGATATTTCTCACATATTTTACTTCTGTTGTTGCTGACACCCCAGAGAATATGTTTGAATTATTCTAAGTAGAAGGAGTAGAAATGGAAGGATAAAAATGCCCGATGATAAAAGCATAATACTCAAAAAGTCATATATGTACAGATCACATGAAAATGGAATTAAACTGTCTGTGGGATGGGGGGATTGAATGGGAGGGAGGAGGGTTGAGAAAGAGGGGTCATGTTCAAAGTATACTATATACTTGCATGAAAAGAGAAGCATGCAACCATGTGTTAAACATATCTTTAAGAAACTGAAAAAAAAAAAGAAAATCTGAATTCCACATATTCCTGAAAAAAGAAGTAATGGTCGGTATTCTTAGTCTGTACCTTTTCTTTCTTTGGCAAATGCATGTTCATAATAATAGTGGTAATCAAGGAGGTCCCTCTAAAATAGGAAGTGTTGCTATGAAAAGATATGTTTAATTAAAATGGTCTCAGATACACAGAGCACATAAGGTGGGTTGACCCTTCATGGAAGTGGAGGTTCAATTTTGCATCAGCACCAAGAAGATGACACCTTTTAAAACCAGCATTTCTTTTACACTGAAGATAAACCTTTGTTTCAGCAACATTTTTCTTTTTAATTTCATTATGAATGATTTCATAAAGCCATATGGATGTAAATATACAATTTACTTTGAGAATATTCCTGCATATCCTGCTACCCTTCCCTTTCTCAGAACCCCAAGTCCCTTTTATCCCCTGGACAATTTTGTTTCTGGTTTTATGTCATGTGTACACAAAAGACTTTTGTGAGCACTGTACTTTTATTTCTGGGCATTTTTTTTCCCATTTCCATTGCTTCTACCTAACGATGATTCCTAAGGCCAGATACAAGTAATTTGAGAATCATAGTATACAGACACGGCTATCTAGCAATAAAGTTTGTGCAGTGGAAAATACCCAAAACCATGGACGGAAACCAAACAAAATGACCAATGGAGGGTTCAGAAGTCTGCGAAGGTGCAGGTGTTAGACCACCAGCCAGCCACGCTGTGGGTATTACCTAAAGCTGCAGACAGTAAACTTTCACTGGGGCAGCTACAGGAGATTAGGATTAGTTACAACCCCGGGTGGGCAGGGGAGTTTCTCAGAGGGCAAATTCCCTGCTGTACAAGCATGAGGAACCTGTTTCAGATTGCAGGAGTCATATAAAAGATTCAGTGAGAGACCCTGTCTCAAAAAATAAAGTGAAGAACGATAGACATGTGATGTCAACCTTTGGCCTCTACATGTGCACATATAGTCAAGTGAACTTACACACACACACACACACACACACACACACGCACACACACACACACACACAGAGAGAGAGAGAGAGAGAGAGAGAGAGAGAGAATAGTTTGAACCTAAAGATGTGTGTGAATTCAGTCTGATTAAGCTTCACATGTGGTAGAGAAAAACCCAGCATGTCATTTTAATTAAAGGGTTCTAGGATAGTACCACAACCCTAGGTAGGCTAGTAAAAGAAAATGTAAATTTTCTTTGTAGACAGCTATTTTCATCTCAGACCTCACCAGACTGCGCAGAGCGAATTTCAAGGACTGTCTCCCACTATTATAGCGGGCAGGACACAGAAGGAGGAAGCAGCTGTCGAGATATGGAGACCGAGAGCAGGATTCCAGGGAGAGTAGAAGCTTATGGAGGTGGCAGCATGTGTGTCTGCCTTATGCTGAAACCCATTCAGAGCTGAATAAAGCTTTGAACAGTCTCCTAGGACTGGGGCCAAGGAGGAAGAGCACTGACAACTGCTCCAGGCTTTCAGTAAAGACCACGCAGGACTGAACTGTAAGAATAAAAGAGAATCACACAGCATTTGTGAGCCTAAACTACCTGCTCTTACCTCCACTGTCTGGTAAAAAGGAAAGTGAACATCGTCTTAGGAGGACAGTGATATCACCGAGGGTCTCAGTTAACTCTGGTAACTTTTCAAATGCAATGTTTAGGATCCACAGAAAACAAAAAGACATGTAAAAAGACAAAAAGTGACCAATAACGAAGGAAAAAAATATGAATGGATTCACCAAAGGACAATGGCCAAAACAGCAACACCAAGAGTAACATGGGAATAAACTTAAATGAATACCACTAACAACTCTGTAATAGGTTTCCAGTCGGGTCATTAAAAAGATGAAACAGTAAATAGGGAGTAAATTCAAATAGCAACAAAATCTCTGTAGTAAACCTTGTGCTCCCAAACCAGCTGAGCACAGTAATTCTGAGGCAGAGTAATATGTTGCATACCAATACAGGTTTAAGAAGACGGCATACGTACTAAATCAGAATATGTGGCCTTAGCCCCTCCAAATCATATGTTTTATGCAGCAGAGAACTCTGATGAAGACCAGGACTTAAACTTTTGGAGACAGAGAGATGTCTCAGTTGGGAAAGAACTTGCTGCGAAGCATGAGAACCTGAGTTTAGATCCTTAGCACCCGTGTCAGAAACCATGCAAGGCAACATGCATATGAAAACTGGGTGCTGAAGAGTGGACACAGGCAGATCCCGGGGCTCTTCGGCTAGCCTGGTGAGGAGAATCAATGCACTTTAATGAGCCATCCTACTGCAAAACATAAAGTGGAGATCCACTGAGGAATACACCCAGCATTGACCTTTGACCTTTACACACACAGACACGTGCATATACAACTGTACACATGTATACATACGCACACACACACAAACACCACAGAAAGAAAGAAAAGAAAAGAGGAAGGAAGGAAAAGAAAGAAAGAAAGAAAGAAAAAATAGAGATATCTGTTGCTATGCAAAAGGCATGCAGTTACCCCTTCTAGGATGAGTCAGCCTCTTTTGTGAACACTATAACTGATACAATAGTAAATGATCACACTTTAGTTTGAAAAAAATCCGCTTTATGTCCTCACATAATCCAGGTGGATTAATGTGTACGTACTATAAGAGAGGATGCAATATAGATTGTTGCAATAAGAAAATGCTTTTCATCAAAAATTAATAATGAAAGGCCAACTTTTCTTATCTCTAAATGAAACCTGTTAGTATAAATTATGCCGATCTTTCCCATTTTGTTTTAATTTAATTGGGAAAGGAAAATATTATTCTCCTTGCTTCTAAGATCCTTAGTACTCTTGAAAGTCATCTATCAATTATCAGAATTTGCACATGCTTAGCTCTTGCAAAATACTACACATAAACAAATTATGATTTCAGTTACATTGTTTACAACCACATTAAGGATGAGTAAATCATAGAAACAATCAGGCCTTGGCTATGTTGGCAAAACTGGAGATTTCTGTGCAGGTTGCAATCCCTAGTCCTGAGAACTGCCTTCCAGTGGACCCCCACCATTGCTATTCATGACCTTACCTTATCTCATTAGGCCAGGAGTGAGCAGACAGCCCTGAGTGAGCCTATCGATGCCCATAAACACCTAGCAGGGAGTTCTAATGAAAATTAAAGTTGTACATTCATCAGCTGTGGAGCAGTCACAATAAAAACATCAGATTTAAGGGGCAGAAGCACAATGCTTTCTGTTCTGTGTTCTGTCCTCGAACTGGACAAGAGCCCTGTCTTCTCCCTCCTATACATCTTCTCATTGAGTTAGCATGGCATAGTCCCTAGTGGCACTACATGAAACTACGGCCCAAGTTTCAGCGCTCATTCCTCCATGGATTACTTTGTGACTTTGGACAGATCAATTAGCTCTCTATGTCTGAGTTTACTTACCTATAAAATGTATGTTACAATATTACCTATCTGAAAGTTAGTTGATATGCATAAATCACATAGAATGGGATAAATAATACATGTTTTATAAGTGAAATTAAGGAACAAATGTTATCATTTACTAATAAATGAGTTTGAAATGTGAATTTCCTTCGCAAATACTTTAGTCATGAATAATTTCAACAGTGACAATTGCTACTTAGCCACCTTTAGTTTCTTAATTCCCAAAGTGTCAAAACACTCTGCTGAATACAAATCTCATCTTACTTGAGTAGATCTTCCTAGCTTCTTTGCAAAGAGCATCTATGTGCAGTAAATGCACTTACATATTATTAATGTCATTTAGGATTCTTGGATTGAAGAGCACACTTTGTGAAGTAGAGGATTCTAGCAGCAATCAAAGAGATTCCACCTCAGAAAAATACACCAGTGTGAGTCACCATTCTGAGAAAAAAGAAAAGCACTCCACACAGCAATCTTAACACGATCTACATGGGCTCCACCATCAGTCGCTGATGCAGCCTCTAGCCTGCTGTGCATTGCGCCTGCCAGGAGTATGATTTTCCAGAAATTCCTTTCCTGTTATACTTTCAAGTTAGCTATTGCACACCCTGCAAGGGCAAGCTGGAGGAGAGGTTTCCATGCTAAGGAAGCTATGACAGCCAGACACCGGAGCTTCGCAGATCTCTCCACCAATTCCTACTTGGCAGTTTGGCCAAGACTTTGGCCTTTCCCAGAAATTTGACAATTGTGACAATTTTCTGGCAAACACAGAAATCTTTCTGAAGCAGACTGAGGTTATCAGCAGCTGTTCCTGTGACCTTCCAAGTGCTGATCCACCCATGCAAGCCATTCTTTTACAGTCACAGTAAGAATTACAGCAAGACTGAGAGTGATTCTGTTTTATTGACTGGACCAAGACACAATGACTTAAAATTAGAAAACTAGGAATAGATAAGAATGTTCCTGTCCTGACAAAAGCTTAATAAAAATCTATAAATCTCTTTTAATAAATTCATAAATTTAAGCACATTCACTCTAAAGTCAGAAACAAGATAACAGTGTATAGATCTCTGATATTGTTTAAAAAATTGACCATGAAATTAAATGATTTAGAAAGATTACAGGTGCAGAGAGAACATAATCATGGCTCCTAATGATACATTTATATTAAAAAAGATAACCAAAAAACTCTATGAATGATAAAAGCGATGTGCCAGATTTATGAATGAAAAATAATATTGCTTTAAATCATCAGGAGACTGATTAGAAACTAATTTGTTGTGACACAACATTTGAACATCAACAATTTACTCTCCATAAATTAAGGCATAAGCAAAAATGTTTATGACTCCTCTGATCCCTGGGATAAGGACCCTAGAGCTGGTATCTTACTCTGTGAGGCATCTCATACCTTCTTTATTTCAAATGGAGGATGGGAGAGTTGGCACCATCTTATCTTGTCTTCACTAATGAGAGCAGGATTTCAAAAGGAGAGAAGCAGGCTCCAAAACACCTGTTTAGTTTTTCTCCCAACATTATGGAGATTGTATCCACTCCCATCCAATTGATCCAGCCACGTGAAAAGAACAGTGCTATTATGTCCACAGGAAGGCAGAGCAGTTCCAGGTTTAGACAACTCAGGGACATATGTAAGATGGTGGCATTCTTGCCAGCAACACTGAACGTTTGCTAGATTTGTTGTTTTCTTAGACCAGGTCTCTGTAGTTCTGGCTGGCTTGGAACTCACTGCGTAAAACAGTGTAGCCTTGAACTCACAGAGATCTATCTGTCTGCTTTTGTCTCCTGAATGCTGGTATTAAAGATGTGGATCACCATTCCCAGCCCCTTTTGCTATATATTTTAATATTTACTTTCATTTTTATTTTGATGAATTATCACAATAACACTGGGAAGTTTGTATTGTAAAATCTTAAGCTTCAGAATAACTAAATAGCTTGCTTAAGGTTATACAAATGGAGCACTAAGGTTTAATTCCAGGGGTGTCTCCTGATACCACAGAAATACCATTTTTCATAACCACGTACCAGCCGGACCTGGTGGCATACTTCTTTAATCCTAGCACTCCAGAGGCAGAGGCAGGCAGGTAGGTCTCTGGCAGTTCAAGGTCAGCCTGGTCTACATAGTGAGAGCTTGTCTTAAAAATAAAACAAACAAACAAAAAACAAACAAGAAAAAAAAAAAACTAACCACACACTAATGGTCATAGAGAATGGAGTCCACATATGTCCTGAGACACAAACTCCAGTCTAAGTGAGTGAAAGAATCTTCTACCTTAAAGAAACTCATTTCTGCCAACCATCAACCATTCTTCCAAAGGTCCGGGCTTCCAGAATGATTTCTTTCCATTTATTTCATAATTCTAGCAGAAAACTGACAAATAATTAACAAAATCTTTCCATGTAGAAAGGACAAGAGAATAAGTTAACTAGTACTTAGGGCCAAAATTTAGTTTCATATTTCATACTGAGGAGAAACTTTACTGTTTGCTCAACAGTAAAGTTGACTCAAACATGGAATTGACAGTTAAACTGTGATGCTTGAAGACATAATTTAGCATGTGGGCTTAAAATAGTTATCTAGCCTGAGAGTATATTTAAGGTAAACATTATTTTCAGAACTCTTCTGCTCCTCACCATGTTAGCAGCCTAACTCTGGGCTTCCATTCCCCCCAACTCCCACTCTGAAGTGTGAGATAGTAAGTGTCTGTTGCTCAATCGCCACATTGATTTCATTATGGCTTCTGGAGGAAAGACACTAAGAGAGAGACATGAAAAGTGTCTAACAGAGACCACGCATTTTTTGCAAGTCAGCTGCTAGAGTGCTTTTGGAGGTCGAGGGTAGAAGGAATAGTAAATGTGAGTCAGCCCTCCTCATTAACCTGAAGAGCTACAGTCTAATAGGACTTCGAGTTTTCGGAACCTAAAGAATGAAGCCTTTCCAACCACATTTTGCAGAACACTTTTGATTGTTTTTGTGGGTGATTCAATAATTTTAGGAGTCAAAAGTCACCCCAGAGTCAAATCGTTCTTTCTTCTTTCCTCTCTAACTCATTGATTCATATGCCCATTCATTCTCAGTGAGTACCTCTACCCATTGTGACAGTATGACACTTCTCATCGCCAGGGTTAAAATTGCACACAAAAACTAAAAGGGCACAGAGTCCATCTCATCTGCCTGGGTTCTCCTAGGACCACTTTTGTATTGTTGTGTCTTACCTTTTGGCTAAGATCAACTGTAATATTTGTTTTATCAGTTTAATAACTAGATTAGGAAGTAGACAGTATGTCTCTATTAATCTTGTGGAAATTCTTGTTATTTATTGAAATAGGAGTGGATTTCAAAATCTTGGGGATAGCTCCATCCTCCTAATGTTTAATTTCAAAAGAACATTATGAAAAGATTTCGATTTTGTAATTTTGGAGTCCTCTAGACTTCAGAAGCATTCTTTGCCCGCTTTCAGCTGTCCTGGGACCGGAGGTCACAGTCATCTGTGTGCAATCTTTACTTCTTATTGCATTTGTTTCACAAGAACTTCCCTTCACCTTTGACTCTAATGATTGAATCTGTCCTGGTAAAATCTGCACATTTTACAAACTAACTAAAGTGCTTCATGGCTTAGTATAAATAAAAGTTTTATGTATCTCTTGAAAGAGTGACTATAACTATTCTTTTAGAACAAATTTTGTTGTTCTTAGTAAGTTTTCAGCCTTTTAATTTCAAATACCAATCCATAATTTAAATGGGCTTCTAATCTTTAAGAACTAGCGGAGATTTTAGTTTTTCTCAGCAATTCACTGTTAGAACTAGTGAATATCAGGCATCTACAGGTTAAGATTCATGCAAGCTATGATAAACAATACCTATAAGATGTGAGTTATTTGCATTGTCAGACTAAGAAAGGCTTTTTGGGTGTCGAACTTAGTACAAACGGTATTCTCTGATATTAAGAACTGGAGAATAAAGACTGGCCTTATTCTTCATTGAATAGAAAGGAACCCATGAGATATCTATATTTTGAGGGAAAGCAGGATGTCTACTATAACATTATTGAACATAATACTAAAGTAATCTGGGTGTGTTCATCACAATGGAACCTCGAGTGTTCTAAGATGAATAAAATAGAAGTTGTATGCTGATATTTTTATTCTCTCTTTTCTTTTAAAAAAGTTTTACTGAAGGGAACTCAGCAGTTAAGAGCACTGGCTGCTTTTGCAAAGGACCTAGGTTTGGTTCCCAGCACCCACATGGTGACTAATAATCCTTTGAAACTTAGTATCAGGGGATCTGATGACCTCTTCTGGCCTTTGTGGGCACTGCCTGACACAGGTGCACTTACATACATGTGGGCAAACTCTCATACACATAAAATTTTTTAAAAATTAAAATTGTGGTAAGGAGTATTTAGCCACAGATCTCCTCTCTTAACAGGATTTCAAGTGTGAAGTCTTACTTCTAAGTATAGACATGGTGCCTGGTAGCAGATCTCTAGACCTCATCCATGGTGAATGGCTAATATGTTATACCAGCTCCCCAAAGGTCCCTCTCTGCAGGCTTGGAAACCACCAGCTTATTTTCTGCTTCTCTCAGTTTGGCCACATTCGATACTTCATACAAGCTGGAATTACACAACTTTTGATTTTCCTTGTTGTGCCTAGTAGACTTCACTGAGCCAGGATATCAGCGGTGACTGGCTTTACCGACACATCCTCAGATTCCTGGTCATCCTGGGATAGCATACTATTTCTCTTTTAAAGTCTGAATAACATCCCACAGTGTACATTCAATGCACTTCATTTACACCATGCCTGGTAGACATCTTTTGTTTCTACATCTTGGATACGCAATGGTTAGATAAGGTACAATGAACAGAAGAGAAGGAATGTGTTTTTGAGATCCTGACTTCAATCCTCTTGGGTGAAAACTCAGGGTTGGGTTCGCTGGTTCCTAGGTCAATGTACTCTTAATATTTTGAGGAATCTATGCAGTTTCTATTGTGACTGTATCTTTTTACTTTCCCAAGAGTAGTGCCCTGGGACTTTAATTTCTCCCCACTCTAAATATATGAATTACTTTTCTATTGCTGTGACCAAACACCATGACCAAAAGGGACTTAAGAAAGAGAGAATTTACGTCTGGCTCATGGTTCCAGAGGGATGGAGAGTCCATAGAGGTCAGGAAGACATGGGTGGTATGGCACATGAAGGAGAAAGGAGAGAGAGAGAGAAAAAAGAGAGAGAGAGAGAGAGCAAGAAAGAGAGAGAGAGAGAGAGAAAAGGAAGTGAGACAAGGCTATATGCTTACATATTTATACCTCAAAGCCCACCCCAAGTGGCATACTTCCCTGTCAAAGTTCTACCCTCTAAAGGTTCCGAAACTTCAACTTCATATGTGGCACAACCAACAGCAGACCCAGTGTCAGATTCATCATAAGCCTCTGAAGCACATTTCTCATTCAAAGCACCATGCTCACCAAGACTTTTTACAATGTTCCTTTGCTAAATTAGCAACCTAACAGTTTGAAGCAGCACCACGTCATAGTTTCATTCACATTTCCCTGGCAATTAGTGAAACAAATTTTTCATGTATTTTCAAGAAATCAGCTTTTTGATAATTATGTCTTCTTTAAGACCAATTCATTTTAATCTTCAAGATGTTCTTGAAAACATAGACTGATAAAGCTTTGTATAGACTGATAAAGCTCAGCCAAACCTTTTAGCATTTATTTGTAAATCTGCTAGGCTCAGTTTGAAAATTATCCAGACACGTGATATACTGGACTGAGAGATGCCTGAAAGATTAGTAGAGGACATCTCTGTGTGGTCTGTGAGGATATTCCCCACACTGGTATTCTGGACACTGACTGAGTAGGAAAGGCCGCCCTGGCTGTAGACAGTACCATTCAGGATAGGGCACATCAGCAAGTTCTGTTATTCCTGAGCCATTGTGTCTGCTACTGTGGCCTTCATCCATGGATATCAGAAACCAACTTCTTGATATTTTAAAACATGAAATCACTCAGTGACTTTCTAAGGGGACGTCTGCTACTTTAGCCTTTGACTGGGTTGCATCAGTGGTCCCTTTTCCTCTGAGGCCTCCAGCTTCTTGGACTGAGTAGCTTCCGGTTTTCCTAACTTTCCAGCGAGCAGGTCGACATTGTTGAACTACCTAAACCAATCCAATAACTCCCCTTTACTATGATATAAGCAAATAAGTCCTGGGTAAAGTTGACAATGAAAGTCTTAACAAATCTCTTAGTATCACATGGCTAATAATCTGCCAAGAAAACCCCAGAAATTAGGCAAAAAAAATCATAGTAAAATTATCATTTCAAAGCCAGGCATGGTTGCATACACCTTTAAGCCCAGCTCTTGGGCTGCTGAAGCAAGAGGATCAGTGAGTTGGAGGCCAGTCTGTGATAAATAGTAATAAAGTAAATTCAAAGCTAGCCTGGGCTACATAGCAAGATCCTATTTCAAACCACCGAGAGAAAACACCATTTCATTCCAGTATAGCAGATATTTTTAAGTTTATAAGAAATAGTAGGTAAAAGGCAAGCCTGAGTTATGTAAAGTTACCATGTAGAGCTGAATTTTAAAGGAATTAGTTTAGGGTGACCAAACCAAGGCATAATGTCCCTAGGGCTAATCTGGCATAATTATTCATTACTTCAATACAGGTTTCTGATTTTAATGAAAAAAAAATGAGTTTGAATTGTGCCTTTCTGAGAACCTGGTGTGTGGGAGGAGTGGCAGATTGTATACAACCTGCCTTGGTTGCAAAGAAACATGGTGATTTAAGATGGGGAAAAATGTCATCCCTGGGTGCTAGGCAAGGACAACACATAAGAAATTAACTCAGCAAACCACTTCTATAGGAAGTAGCATTTATGTGACTTTATGTGTAGGTTCATTCATTCATTCATTTCTATAACTCTGGCTTTGATGAGCCTCTTTTTTTCTTCTTCCATCCTTCCTTTCATTCTTTCCCTTTAAAAATGGATTTAATAGTATATGTAGTTCTTTGTCAAGTGTGTGTGTGTGTGTGTGTGCGCGCGCATGTGTATGCTCATGCGAGTTATGAATCAGTTCACTTCATTCCATGTATGGGCCCCAAGAATCAAACTCAGGTTGCTAATCTTGGCATGACAAAAAGATGCAAGCACACACACACACACACACACACACACACACACACAGAGTTCATATAATCCTTGACTTTCAATGATTTCCCTAGAATCTAAAGTAGAAGGTGCAGGAAGGGAAAAGTGGGAGCCACTGGGCAGGCCATGTGGGACTGATCATTGACACAATCAGATTCTGTGGAAGAGGAAGTGGAGAGGTGGAGGCTCCTGGTGAGGAAGCAAGGTTGTCAATAGGAGAATCACCAAAATGGGCTTTCACTGTCTGAGCACACATTGCTTATGAACCGCTTACAGGGAGCACTGCCTGATGGGTCCTCTCACATGATCAGCTTCGTTTCATTTTGTATTTAATTTAGGAGAGGATAAATTCTTCACTCCTTTTTCTATTTAAACTTCTTTGAAAAGTTCTTTTGTTCAAAACATTTTTTATATCAGTCCTAAAATGGAAAAAAAAAACCCGTGTGATATAAGTAACTACAGGTGAATTAATTGTGTGCCAATGTTATTAAATTCTAAAAATCCTCATGACTCAGGACTCACTCATATTTTAAATATAAAAAATATATTTATGGGCTGGAGAGATGACTCATCAGTTAAAAACACTGACTTCTCTTGCAGAGGACCTGGGTTTAATTCCCAGAACCTACATGATGGCTAATCACTGTTAGTAAGTCCAGTTCCAAGGGGTCAGACCCATGTTCTTACCTCCTCAGGCACTGCATGACATGTGTGCCCTTACATACATGCAGGCATAACACTTCTACACATAAAATAAAAATAATAAACAGAATATATTTTAAAAAAATATATAAGTATATTTAAAATGTATTAAACTATGATAAAAAAGTATCATACAATATCAGACCCACTAGAATATTTTCACACACTCTCAAGCACAATTTGTGAAGTAAGTTATGGTGACACATAGAAGAGTTATGTGGGGAAGAAATAAGTCAACTTAGCACAGAGTATTTACTTATTGGGAGAATGGTGAGTGAGAATAAACTCAAAGGTTTGGCAGCCAAACAAATCAAACAGAATAAAAGGATTATCCCTGGTTTCTTGCACTTGGTTTGGCAGAGGTGCTGAATAACCACTTTGCTCATAATGAATCTTAAGCTGACTGTGAACTGGCCAGTACATTTGTAAAGTACACCATTCTGCAGCGTTCAAAGGCCTGACACCTCGGATAGCCTGCGCACATGAACATGGGATGATTTCTCCTCTCTGAAAACACTCATAAAAGATGACTGGGTTACATTGTTAACATAAGCATTAGGAACAGATTATCAAAAACAAATGGCTTTCCTTGTACTTTACAGTGAGTCATAAATTATCCAGGTAACTCTTCACTTGCACAATTCTTAGAAAGCTCCAGGCTAGACCATTGGAAGGGGCTTAGAAAGAATGGAGCTGTAGCAAGGTCACCTTACACTCCAGATCTCTGCCTTCTAACTTCAGTGATGGCTGGGCTCTGACGCTGATGGAATAGTACTGCACATGGAACTTGCCATGAGCCAGTTACTGTGCCTCATTACTCTGAGGCAGATTAGGAAGATTAAAGCACTTTGCCTGAGGCGGCAGAAGGCTTTCAAAAACACCTGTAGAATATAGAGACCTTGCTATTTGATTGCTTTGGTTCTCCTGACAGTTGGACCATCTGTTCTAGAAGGCCTGATAAGATAGAGGACCTACAGACACAGAAAGAACCATCATTCACCTCACTGGTTCCCTTACAGCCATGGATGGTTTCAGTAGAGGGAACCTCTGAACAACTAAATTCTAACTGCATAAACTGTGTTTATTAGTAAGAGTATGAATGGTCAGTGGAGTCTTTGCAGAGGGAAATATTTTGCCTGGCTTACACATTGGCAACAAGAGTCCAAGGCCATGACTTACAGTCAGTCTGACACAGAGCATCAGAAAACCCATTCAGAATATTTCCTACATCTTTTCTTTAAATGTTGCACTTAATAGGAACCATGATGACTCTCTTTCAACCTGAAGCAATGGTCTGCCAAGAAAATCTCATAAATTTATCAATAATGTGTGAGAGCAGCAAGGGGAAGACTCTTCATGCCCAGCATAAGTGGGAAATCAGTCCATCAACATTTATGAAACGACTACTTAAGAGCAAAATTAACCACTTGGGAAATGTAGACTGAGGCTCCTTAGCAAGACCTACCATTAGAACTAATGTGATACCCCTGTGGCTTCCTAAACCCCCAAAGGGATCTAAAGCAAAACCCAGTGTCATTAACTTCAAGTGTTCACTTACAGTGGCTCCCCCACAATGAATTTTAAATGACTTTCAATCCCAACTATTCAATTCAATTCTGATGTCTATAATGGGAATTCACACAGCTTAGTCACCATTCACTTTACTGAAAATATAATGTAATAAAGGGAAAGTGGTGAAAGCAACGCAACGTAGGTTACAAACTTTTTGACTACCCCTGCTTAGGGTAATTAGTGTTGGTTCCAGTTCCCTCTAACAGGAGACTCTGTAACATTCCCATATCAAAGAAAGTAGATGCTCACAATAGCATACTGGTAGGCCAAAAGCAGCTCCTTGAATAACTTGGGATTTATTTGTACCCTGGTCTTTGAAAATGTATGAAGACTGGCAGTTTCTAAGTAAAGCAGTCAGAAAGGAGTTCATTTCTTTGGACTGCTTAAGAATATAAGTTAGTAGTCTTGCAGTTTAATGCTCCCTTGTTTTCGTTGACAGGCAGATGGAGGGCTGAAAAACGTTTGTTTGTAATAAACCAGTAATGTAAAATTATGCTGGAGATGAAGCATAGATTTCTATAAAATTATACGACTTCAAACTTCAATATTCATATCATTTATCTAAAATATATAAAAAACCCTTTTCTGCTTTTATTTCTTGATTTATATTGCAACAATGAGTAAAAGTCCACTGACGGTAATGGCTTTCTGGATTTTATTTAATCTCTAGCATAAATACTTCATAAAAATGAATATATATTTTAGTAGATGCATCCTACTATACATAAAATTAATAGTGTTTTTGTCAAGAAGGATATACAATTCTTTTGAAAAAATGTTACAGTACAAAAAACACGAACCTATAAAGTAAATTATTCTGAATTAATTATGTACATTATATATCATTCTTTTAAAAAAGAGTAGATATACATATTTAAGCTGAAGTGGTAAAGCAAAGTCAGTCCACAAATGTGTAACAATTTGGAGTGGCTCATGGCATCTAACTCTGTGCCAAATCTTTCTGGCTTAAGTATCATCTGTGTAACCAGAAAACTTAACATATCCTAGTCTCAGTTTCTTCATCTTTAAAATCAGGCAACAATTCTTCATAACCTTTATATAGACTAAATGAAGTTTTTGAAGAATGCAGCTCAGAATTTTATACATAATATCTTCTCAATCATGGATGGTCTGGGAGAAACAGTAGACATGCATGAACCAATCAGGAAGCCAAGACAGATGATGACAACCCCAGCCATGATAAGAATAGAATTGGGAGATATGGATGGACTTGAGATTTATGAGTTAAAACATACAAGACTTGGCATTCATTTGGACATGGTTTTTACTGCTAAGTCTGTAATACTATAAAACCATCCCAAGATTCTTTATGTTCCTTCTGTTTAGATGTCTATTTCATGCCTTTAATTTAATTACCACCCTTAGTGACTACCTCCCCTATCTTCAGTCTTAGCTGAAGACCTTGTTGCTGTGTCACTAAGGAAATTAATCAGAAGACAGTATGAACTCCTCAAACTGCACCTACCTGCTTGCCTCTATCAAATCTCCCCACATACTCTGTCATCCTGCTGTTACTATGGTCACTGCAGAGGCCATCTCCACCTTCAGTGTGTGCTCTCTCATCTCCTGTCTATCAGTCTTTGTCATCATTCTCATTAGTATGTAAAGATGCTCTTTTTCAATATCTTTAAAAAACCCAAAATTTTGTGTTCTCACTTTGTTTGATAGCTACCAATCCACTTAGTGATTTGCTTGGTTGTAAGCAAAACTCTCCAATTCACCTATTCCCACTCTTTCTTTCCAGTTACTTCAAGCAGACACACACCATGCAACCCAAACTGGAAAAAATACCATAAAGAGATTTGATCATAATACTTCATGCCAACTGCTGTTATAACCTGGCAACTTAAACCTTTCATGCAAATTAGCAGTGTTTGACCTGCTAGCTAACCTGATTGCTAGATGGTCATTGGGGAGATAGCAGTGTGAAGTCATAGCCCGCTATTTTCAGGCTTGTTCTAGACTTCTCTGTGATTCACAACTATCTCAGAAATCTAAATATCGATTCCCAACTCTGAGACATTTGCCTACGGTTGTTTGTGGAGCAAACACACATGCTTCTGTTCTTTTAGGATCACTGCAAATATGAAAAGTATAAGAAAGTATTATCAATCATCAGAAGAGGAGAATTTAGAACATATCAAGAGATGAAGGAAGGAGACAGAGAGAAAGGGGTGGGGGCTGAGAACAACTGATTTTCTGTAACTATTTGTCTTAGTCAGAATGTGTCTCTTACTGAAACAGATGAAGGCAGAAAACAGTCAGTACATGAAGTAAAATGAGAAAAGATTTATTATAACTAAGGAAGTTTTGAGAGCAGAGTTATAAATGTCATATAAATAAATGAGCTGGAAGAACATAATTCATCAGGAAAATAATGACTTCAATAAAACAAATAAACTGTAAAACATCCTTACTTTTCTGCCATTATAGACCTCCTCAGTAGATACACTTCATTTTTACATTACAGATTCAAAGCCTCATTTATAAATCTAGCATAAATCAAAGTCATGACTTTGTTCAAAGAAGTTTGGATGGCACTGGCTATTCAAGGACATGAACCAATTAAGAATATGTCACAACTGAATTCCGCTGGATTAAAAACATGAAGAAAACTGGAATTCTTGCCTATCATTAAAGCAATGTTTAATACAATAGGTCAAGTTTAGAAAAAGTATTAAATGCGGCTGGAAAAAATATTCTATTTTAAAATCTAACAAGTTTTAATCTGACCTCTATATAACAACATCCTCAATATATTCAGGTTTTCAAGTAAGTAGTTAAAGTATTAATTTAACTCACTAGAACATTAGTTTTTTATGTTCAGATCAAATGGCACATAAGAGTAATAATGAAAATCTCCAAAAATAACAAACTCTAAAATTTCCATTCTTCATGAAGCATTTCGGTAATATTAACTTAATATGTGCCATCTTTAGAGTCTCCTCACTCCCACCGTTTTAATATCGAAACTCTAACCCTGAAGGTGATGATTTTAGGATATGGAGCTCTTTGAAAGGTTATTAGGGTGTGAGAGGGAAGATCTCAAGCCCTTATGGGATTAAAATTTTTATGAAGGGAACTAGAGAGTGTTTATGCTCCTGTAAGGACAGCACGAGAAGACATTGTACATATGGGATAGCTCTGACCACACAGATAGTGGTGCTTTTATCTTGGACCTCAAGCCTGTACAACTATGATAAATATTTGCTGTATATAACTCAGAAGCCTATGAGAGCAGTCCAATCAGTCTAAGATAATGTGCACACCATGTCCACTCTCTGCACAGTATTTAACCTCTGTCTGTCTAGGGCTGCAAAAAATGGAATAACCTCAAATTTATGACTTTAATTATGTATAAGAGAACTGGGATTGGAGAGCCACCAATAACCATGCTAATGAGAAAGCAATCCCTGCACGGTGAGAAGAGACTGGGTGCTCTCTCAGCAGATGCCCCAACAAGAAGCAGCCGGGTGGAAGCCCCAGAGGCAGAAGAGACCCAAAAGCTCCACTTGAATCCTTTTCCTAGAAGTTTTCAGAAAAGTAGTTTGTGACATGGTAGGGGACAAACACTTTGTCCTTATAGGGCTGATGAGGGATGAGAACTGATTCTTGGAGGAGGAGCAGGAATACATGGTGGACCTGGGAAAGCCTGAATCTGACAGCCAAGGGTGTGGCACCTGCCTAGGTTGTCAGAACCGAGCAGAGAACACCGCACCACACCTCATCACCACCAGTTTGTTGGGGAAACAAGATTTCCCCGAGGACATGGAGTACGGTTGTATAATAAGCTGTGGAATGCTTGGCCCCATATTAATTTAAAACATTTAAAATTCATTGTTTACTGAAATGCCAATGGGACATTTAATGGTTCCTAACAGAAGGAAAGTGGGGAGATCACAAGATTCTCACCTGGAACTGGAGCCAGTATCCCATCTTGCCTCCACTATACACATGGTCTTGGGAGATGTTAAAGTATCTAGGGGTAAGAATGTTAACCAAAAGCAGAACTCTGTGATGCAACTACTTTTATGAGGTCACTGTTGCTGATACGGTGGGACTTTTCAGTGACGCAGTTGTTTTGAGTCACCCACACTCCTATAAATAACCATTCATGCTCCTGTAAATGAGCCCAGTAAACACATTGGTTAATAAGCTTAGCTCGGATGGGATCTTTACTTTGGTCTCAGCTCAACACCCTACCTTTTATGGAGGACATTTTTGCACATCGCCCAAGGAAAAGCAACACAACACAAGCCAACAAGCCTCCAGTAACAATAATGTTCAAAGAGATAGTCCTTCGGTACAGTTAGAAGAAAACAGGTGAGGCTGATGGCACACCAATATGAATATGATAGGCGAGACAATCCCTTTTCTAAACACAAAATATCTCTATAAGAGTTCAAAGGGTATATTAAGCTTAATCATAATAACAAGACCTAAATCTTACTTACCTAATTCAAAATTTATGTAATGGCTTAACAGACAGATGTACCATTTCCCGAACAAATTTATGGATTAAAAAAAATACCCAAGAAACAAAACAATTATCAGGGCTAAATTAAGATATGGCACAGTTGCTGGATTTACAAATTACCATGATTCATGTAGTCAATCTCTAATGCAAATAGTGACCAACATTCAAGATGGGTAGGTTCAGGAAGGATGAAAGAAACCAATAAGGTGATCTAATAAAAACGTTAGAAATTTAAAAAATAGTAACACAGATAAAGACTGCTTCTAATATGCTTCTGAATGTATTCATTACAGCTGAGGGAGGAATCAGTGAACTTGAAGATAAGCTCATAGAAACTGACCCACCTGGAAGATGGAGGCGTAAAACAATTGCCCTCATGCGCTGGGGCACAATCAACAGTATAAACACGTAACTAGAATTCCACAGAAAGAGAGATCTTAACAGGAAAAAGAAGAGTTTTAAATAATGAAAAAATAAAGGCTGACAATTTTCTAAGATTAATGACCCATATAAAATAACAAACCCCCAAACTTCAGAGAACATCAAGCAGAAAATTATCAAAGACAAAAAAAGACAAAGTAGATCGATGTCCACAAGCAGATATCTGGTCAAACTGGCAAAATTAAAACTCAAGGGGAAAAATTTGGCACATAGACATAAAAACCACAATACACTGAGAACTATAAAAATAAAATACGTAGCAATTTCTCATGAAAAATCATGAGATGGCCAATGCATCACTCTGGTATTTGACACACACACCACACACATAGTTGCACACTTATGTTTATTGCTGCCCTGTTCACAGTATCCACAAAGTGCAACAAATTGAGATTTCCATCAGATGAATGGATAAAAAATATGGTACAGGCTGGGCATGGTGGTGTACGCCTTCAATCCTAGCACTCGGGAGACAGAGAGCTCTGTGAGTTCAAGGCCAGCCTGGTCTACATAGTGAGTTCCAGGCCAGCTGGGCCTACAGGGAAATCCTGTCTCAAAAAGACCAAAAAAAAATATGTAGCACATACATACAGCAGAATTTTATGTAGTCCTTAAGAAAATTAACATTATGATATGTGCAAGAAAGTAGGTAGACTGGAAGTCATGGTAAGTGCAATGATCCAGACTCAAAAAGGTAACTAGCCTAGATCTCCTCACATGTGGCATCCAGATTATAGAGCTGAAATTATGTGTTTATGCATATGTGTGTATTTGTATGTTTATGTGTACAAGTCAAGAGCCTGGATTATGAGAACAAAGGAAAAGTTCTCAAGGAAACAAGGAAGAAAGGCTAATAGAATACACGGATTGGAGAAGAAGAAGGGGCCAGGGGGCCAGGGACGGGGGAGCCAGAGAGGGAGGAGTTAGATCTTAGGGCAGTGGGTAGGGAACAAATGAGAATAAAATAAATAGACATAGGAATAAAAATGCCAGAATGAGGGGGCTGAGATCAGCCCAGGTGGTAGAGTGCGTGCAAACATCGTGTGCATGGGAACCGCAGCACCTTATAAAACACTTGTGAAGGCACCTGCCCATAATCTCAGAGCTGGGGAGGTGGAGATGGGAGGGCCATCTATTCAAGTTCATTCTTCATGTTGCTGAAATTCCTTCTGGGAGGAATGAGTAGCATCCAGCCTTCCTCTTTTCTAGGTCCCTAACAACAAAGTGAGGTATCATTTCAGCAAACTATAATTTGAGAAACCAGAGTTTATTGGTGCCTGCTTAGAGTGCAATGGATGAGGGGGTTGCTTACTGAAACATGGGTGCTTCCATAGCCCCAAAGGAAAGTCTCCATCCAGGCATGAATCCTGTGACATCAGTCAGCAACAAACCTCTGAGAGAGAGAGAGAGAGAGAGAAAGAGAGAGCCACCTCATGGCATTCTCAACCTATATACCTTTAGCCTATCCCACACATACAGCCAAGGCCAACTGAACTGACTGGTTTGGAGGGGAAACTGACTCCTCTGGAACCTCCTTTTCTTGCAGACGGTTAACAAGTTTATAATCCTGGGCAAGCAGGTACCCCGCCCCGGGAGGTCAAAGGTTTTGTCCATAGCTTGCCGGTTCAGCTTGTCGGGTGCAGGGCAAGTTCATGCAACACTTTGCTACAAAGTGAGTTCAAGACCAGTCTTTCATGAGACTTTCTCTCCAAATATAAAAATAATAAGTTTTCAGAGATGAGAAATAATGCTAGCATGATATGAAGAATTAGAGAAAAATGTATTAGTTCAAACATCTATTGAGTGCATGTGTACAGCCAAAGGCTGTTAACAAAACAAACAACAACAACAAAACAGGGCCAGGCAGGGGAAACCTCCCTTTGAGTCATTGGTGGTCCGTGTGGTAGTCTGAAGGAGAATGTTCCCCATAGGCTCCAAGTATTTGGACATGTTGTCCCAAGTTGTTGGCACTGTTTTGGGAGGTCTTAGAAGGTGTGTCCCTGCCAGAAGAAGCAGGTAACTGGGTGCTGACTTAGAGAGTCCTTAAGCGTTGTTGGATCTCCAGTCTCTCTCGGCTTCCTGTGCCTGCTTGATGATGTGAGCGCTTAGCTTCTGCTCCTACTCCAGCTACCCCTGCCGCCATGCCTCCCCGCATGATGGACTCTTTTCCCTTTGGAACTGTATCTTAAATAAACGCTTCTTTTTATAAGTTCCCTTGGTCAGTGTTTCTATCACAGCAACAGAAAAGTGACTCACACAGTCAGGATAGTGTAAAAGACTCCCCAAATAACACAGAGTATTGCCACAGCCATTGGCTGCCTCCCAGAACTTGAAGGTAAGACCCTATTGCTAAAGACAGGACTTGGAACAACTGAGCTAGAATTGATCTGGACATCTTTTCCCAAAAGATCAGCTCCCATAGTATCAGAAGATACTATGCAAACTGCCAAGGGAGAAAACCAATCAATGATCCCATGGAGGTATAATCTATGAACCACAACAATGACCAGCCCGGCTGGTACAGTATAGTAATGGCACTTTTATCTTAGGGTTAATTAGCAGGACTTTAACTGGACTTAAGGCCAGATCAGTGGAAGAGAACTGATATGTGGTACTGTAAACATAGCCAAGCACATGTCTAGAGAGGTGATATATCCTAGACTAAAACCTACTTTTGCCAAATCCCTAGAACAGCATATTTTTTTGTTTATAAATATGTATCCTTATATTTGCAGACAGATGTACTCTCACCACTCATCAAAGAAGCTTCTTTCTACAACATATGGAGACTGTTACAGAATTCCACAACTGGTGAATCATAGAGAATATATGTCTATGAAGTGCTCGGTCCTAAGTGACATATCTACAATGCAACCTTTAAACCTAAGGCTCCTGGTACACAATGGATAGAGAGAATAGTCATGCATCTTTCATCTCCCACCATGCAACAGAGGGCATTTAACACAGACGGCCACAACTGACCGATATGTAGAGAATAAGAGACTGCAGAGTGCATGTCTCTGGATAAGGCCCAGGGCTCAGGGACCATTGTTGAAGTGGGAGCAGAAAGACTGTAAGAGCTGGGGGTGGTAGATGACCAGAAGGAAACAGAGTTTTCCCCACAGCTAGGAAATTGCTATACAAACTCACAGCTATGGTGACAACATGCCAAAGACCCACTCAAGCTCAAACAGACAAAATCCCAGCAAAAAAAAGTGGAAAAGTGTCTAAGAAGCACCAACCTTAGGAACTAATGGCAGCCAGTAACCTACTGGGAGTGGAGAGTTGGTTTTCTTTAAGGGTGTGACACTACATAGGCTAACCAGACTCCAGTGAAGGGAGGTGCGGTGAAGGACATTTGGGAATACACTCTTGACTCGGTAGACCTTAATGTATCTAACAGAGTACATAAAACCCCGGGGAGACTGTAAGTGGGATAAAGATGGGGCCTATATGATCAAACTATGTAGTATGAAATTTTTAAAAAATCAATAAAAAGATTCCATAATAAACCACAGTTATTTTGAATATTTACTTTAAAGTTTCAATTAAAATATATTATATGAAAAATTAATTTTAAAAAGTCAAACAAGTAAAATGTATAAGGAACTTAATAGAGCATATATGCCTATAGTTTTAATAATTCACTATATATTATAAAGAATTTAAGAAAAAAAGGGTATTTATGACAAAAGCATAACATTGTTTATGGGTTAGAAAACAAAACAAGTCCTTCATGGAAAATAGAGCTGCCAGTAAAAAGCAGATATTCAAGTAAAGGGAGGATTCATTGTCAAGAAGATGAAGAAGACATTATCTGTCTGTCCTTCTGTCTGTCTACAAGCACATGCATTTTTGTAATGTTTAACTTAGGGATCTCTCTGCCAAACATGGGCATCAACTGCACAAAGCATGGGAAAGAAAGATTCTGAGTTCTGCTTTGTGATGCTTAGGCCACTTGAAATTTAAGGGGTTCCTGACTGGATAAGGAAATCTGTGGTGAATTTTAGAACATAATCAATCAGTAAAAGAAAGAAAATGGATTCATAAAAAATTATCAATCTGAAATACGGTAGAAAACAGTAACAAGAAATAAAAGAGAAACAATTTAGGAGAACAGCTAGAGGCCAAGAACTTTTAGTGGCTAGGGACTGAGTGGAGCTTAGGTGGCTGTTAGGGGCTGAGGTAGCTGTCATGGGGTGAGGGCATCGGCCTTGGAGTCCATGAACCTAGTTTCCAGACTGTGGAGCAGACAGGAAGGATAGGCTATGCTTCTTGTCCTTTGTTGAAGTTTCCGATGCAAGGGATATGGAATAGACTAATAAGAAATTGTTGATTAAATCATTGTTCTAGGATGCGGGTATAAGTTCAGTGTTAGATCACTTGCCTAGCAGGCACAAGACCTTTGGTTTTGAGTTCCAGAACCATAATAAATAAACAAAAATACATACCTACTGTGATGGATAGCTTCAGTTGTCAACTTGACGCATGTAGGGAGAGGAAACCTGCACTGCACTGAGGAATTTCCTCTGTTGAACTGTGGCCACGTCAGTGGGGCATTTTCTTGATGGCTGAGTGATAAGGAAGTGCCCAGTTCCTTGTGGGTGATGCTACAACTGGGCAGGTGGTGTTAGAAAGCAGGCTGAGTGTAGGCCAGGAGAGCAAGTCAGTAACCATCATATCTCCGTGGTCTGTGCTCCAGGTTCCTGCCCTGAGCTCCTGTACTGAGCTCCCTTGATGATCGACTCCGAGCTGTAAGGCAAATGAATCCTCTCTTCCCCAAGTTGGTTTTGGTGAGTATTTTTATCACAGCAATAAAAAGTAACTAGAACACATATGTAGAAATAAATCCATTGTTTAGGGAGTAATTTATTTCAGAGCAACAATTCAAATAGTTATTTTTTATTACATTTTAAGAAACACACACAAAAAGTCTATGGAAATAAAGTAAATAAAGATCTATTTAAGACAAGGCTGGAGGAACCTGCGGACACACAGTCCCACTTCAGAGGTCACAGGATGTGTCCACTGTAACTCATTATCTGCTGCCACACAGGTCCTTGCACTGTACAAGTAAGTAGATGGAATGTGAGCCACCTTGACCTTGTCACCAGCTGCTTTGTGAAGAGTAAGTGTGAAAAGATAATGAGGCTGGGTTGATTTGTGTGAGGATAAATGAAGGGGTGATTTAAGGAATCTAGCTCAGAATAGCCGTTATGAAGAGCGGCTTAGGGGGCAGGCAGGGCTGATTCACCTCCCAGCTACTCCATTGTTGAGCTATGAGACACATTTCTTCAACTTGTTAAGGTGCCATCTTCATATGCTCGTTTGAAATAACAAAATCTCACAGGTACGTTTTAAGTATTTGACTAAGAATCAAATGAAGAGAAATTAATCATGCTGCCTGGCTTTGCAACCAAGCCGCTATTTAGTTATCAAGTAATACACAATAACAGAAAAGTGAGTCAACTTTGAGAAAAATGAGAGGTGATATAGTAGATCTGAAGTATGACAGACTCCTGGGACATCTCAGTGAAGACAGACAATAGGTTGTCAAGCCTAGGGGTCTATAGAGAGCAAGGGAAACTATTATTTGGTGATAATAGGCTCTCTGTGACTGAGTAGTTTAGAAAAGGGAGAAAGGATTGTTTGGGCTCACAGTTCTGGGAGTCTAATCACAGCGTCAGCATTGGCTCAGCTACAAGACAGAAGAAGGATGGGCTGCAGGTGGGGAAGGGATAAGACCGCAGGAAAGACAGCCAGATGCTGAGCCATGTAAGCTGGAACTGCTTCTAACAAACTGCTTTCCTAGTGACTAATCCAATCCTTCCAGAGCAAGAACTCACTCCACAGAAAAAGACATGGATTGTTCTTAGTGACCTAACCACCTCTTAAACATACTCTTCTTCCTCCCAACACTTTTACATTGTGACCCAACCCTATCTTGGGAGAAGTAAAACACACTCAACCACAGCAAAGTTTAGAAGTGATTATAACCAATTTCTGGAAGCACTTAGATCCCAAACTAAAAATGTTTGAGGTATTTAGAAGATAATGTAAGTTTCCCATCAGGAAAATGAATTTTGCTGCTCTGTATAGAAATCATTCTTCCTTGTATGACTCTCTCAGAAACTACTCAACATCTGAATAATAAAATGCATTTTTAAGAAAAATCACATTGCTAAAAATGTTCATTATTCTAATAGCTTTATGTGTAAATGCTTTTCAATGTTGCTAAGCAATAAAAAGTGATATATTTCCCCAGTTCGAACGTCAATTGACTAATGGTGAAATTTTCATTGATAGGAGTTGATACACTATGACAAAGCATGGTAAAAAATGTTATTCATGGAATGTGTGGACAGATGTCATATGCAGGTTGCCACTGTAATTGCCTATCAGCAAGATAGGCAAATGGAATGGCAAAAGAATGTGCAGATATTCTTGCAAACCACAAAACACACTGCATCTCCCCAGCAAGCTGCCACCTTGCCTACCTCAACCCCAAGGTGGCCACTAAACTTTAACCAGCAGCTCTCACATGATTCCATGTTGTGAGGAGAATATGACCCATTAGTGATAATCAGGACAGGGTTTATGCTCAAGCTGAATGCATTGGGCCACGAATTTGGGATCAGGAAAAAACCTGTGCCAATTACCTTGCATAGGCTTCAGAATAAGTTCTGAGGCAACAGTCTGAGATGAAAAGCACAGAAAGACATGTATTGGGCAGGTGGCTGTCTTATTACATGATACTGGAAAAGGGTGATGACACAAATGCATTATCATCATTTTATCAAAGGAAAGTAGAGGATGTTAGAGAAAACTCTTATCAAGACAATGAAGTTTTTGGTAAAAACAGTAAACATTGAATGATCAGCAACAAGTTTTTAATCTTATATAGTTAATGGCCAGAAATCTAGCCAGGATCTGATAACCCAAAATATTCCAAACACAGCTAAAGAACAAAGAACATCACTTTTCATTATTAATATCAGAACTGATTGCTAGAACATCGCTTACCTCTTTATCTTTTCACCTGTAGAGTGTTCTACCTAAGGCTAAATAGCAGGTATGATTATTATTCTGTGAATTTACTTGTTGTGCTGGATAGCTTTGATTGTCAACTTGACACACCTCAATTGGGCAATTGCCTCTAATTAGACTGACCTGTGGCCATGTTCATGGGGTATTTTCTTGATTGCCAAGTGATGTGAGAGGGCCCCGCCTTCTGTGGGCAGTGTCACTCCTGGGCAGGGGTGTATTATATAAGAAAGCAGACTGAGCATGGGCCAGGGGAGCAAGCTGGTAAAAGTAGTCTTCCTCCGTGGCCTGTGCTCCAGCTCCGGCCTCCATGTTCCTGTCCTGAGTTCTTACCTTGGGCTCCCTCAATGATGAACTATGACCAGAGCCAAATAAACCCATTCCTCCTCAAGCTGGTATGGATTAAAGTGTTTTGTCACAGAAATTGAAAGTAAACTAGAACAATTGTCAAGAACCTAATATGCATGGGATAATTACTATGATAGGGATACAGAATCAATAACAAACTATAGTTCCTGGATTAGAACGCTTTCCAGTCTGGGTGAATTTAGGTGTTGGGCAAATATGTTTAAGCAGAAATATAAGGGCAAAATAGATGTATAAAGTGTTATGGAAATGTTAGTGACCCACCGTGCCTAAGGTAAGGGAAATGAGCAGCAGAGGGTCAGAAACTTCTAGAAAAGGACCCATGTGGAACCTGAAAAGAGATATTAAGAAAGGAACAGAGCTCATTAAAATGGCAAGGGGAAAGCAATTTTTAATTCCAGGAATTGAGGTATTGGATCATTTAGAAATCTTTGAGCTGAGCCATGAGTAATAGCAATCATGACTAACGGGGCTTAAAGGACAAAGAACTTACTTTTTTCACATGACAAGAGAAGAAAGGCGTGCCGGTTTAGTTAACTCAACTGCACACCTCCATTATGGTCCAGGTCCTTCAGTCTCTTTACTTTGCTCTTTTCAACATTTCTAGTACCTAGTAAATCATTATTTACTGCGTGGGTCAGGAGTCAGTTTTCCTAATGATATAACCATGCATCTACAGAAGGCGAATACCCCCTTTAAAAATGGTCAGTGGTGATGAAATATGGGGGAGGATTTGTAGGTTGAGATAAATTCATCATTGATGATTGAAGCATGAACCAAGGTAATACGTAAATATTTCTCCTTGTTGGATGACGGTTAGATTCAGAGATACTAATAGTATAATTTAAAATATTGATGGCCACCAAGTTATAAAAGGCATGTGTACCACATAAAATAATTTTAATTTTATCTCCAAAGATAATAAGTAGAAGTTAATGGATTTCAACAGTCATGGCATAACGAAATTTAAATTTCAGAAATTGATTTTGGCAAAGTATGGTGCGTGCTCTGTGAATTGGCAAGGTTGAAAACAAAGATCTAGTTGGGACCTTCATCAAGGCATTACTGGGGCAGTAGGGACAGGACTGAGGTGGGAAGTCTCTTGAATGGAATCAGGCTAGTGACTGCGGCAGGATTCACCATAACTATTGAACAAGCTGTAGGCTGAATGCCAATGTGACATGGAGTAAACCCAACCATGGGAAAAGGGGTCGGGAGGAAAATCAGGGCTTTCAATTTGATGAAGTCAAGAGAAAAGGCATAGTTGTTAGTGGGTGGAAAGTTTCTGGAACCAGATCTGGATGGCATACCTGTTATATCACTGGTGCTTATTATAGGCAATTCTACATAGCTGTGTTGATTAATGATGCTACTATATTGTCTGACACACTGGTGACTTGAAACTGAACTGTCATTAATTATAGGCTGAGAGCAAATGCTTAATTTTGAAGTCATGGTTTCTAACCATTTCATGTGTGCTTAATCTTTATGTGGTTCCCCAAATTTATAGATCTCACTGGGGTACAATTGTGCTGTTGCTATGTTAACTGGTAAAATGAGTCATGACAACATGCCACTCTGAATTTGTATTAATCAAACCAGAACATTGCACATTTGAAACACAACAGGGCATTTGGGTACCCAATACTTCATTCAGTATGTACAGCCACAGACCACTTGAAAGAATTTCACAGACCCAAGAGGCCTGAAGTCCAGCATGTGGAACTTACTTTTAAGACTGATTATCACATCATAGAAAGAAAAGCAGGAAAATCTCAGGAACTGACAGAACTACCTTCTGTCTACTGATGGAAATGCTTCATAGACTTCCAAATCCCACCCAACTTAAAATGTTTAGTTGATGACATTTGGATACTACCTTATGAACAACATTTCTGCTCATGTGTGGGGCTGTATAATAACAGTGAATCGATAGCATTTTGCTATTACACTGGGGAAAATGTTGCTCTTCTATGTGGATCTCCATAATCAAAGCTCTTCCTGACGAACCAGAGCTCTCTGGGCCAAAGGTTTATTAACTTCATACACTAATTGTCTCTTTACCTCATTTTAGAATTTTATCCATTTCTGGGTTTAATGCTGCTCTCATTTGGATGTTGTTTGTCCCTAAATGTTCCTGCATTGGAAATGTGATCAGAGTTAAAATTGTGGAGCCTTTAAGATGCAGGGTTTAGGCAGAGGCAGTTAGGTCCCCAGGAGCAATGTCATTGGAACAAATTAATGTAGTTCCTATGTAATTCTGACCAATTTTTTGGAAGAGTGGCCTTGCCCAGCTTTGGATGCCTGTCTCATGCACGATTGCTCCATCCCATGTTCCTGCAAATGCTTCCCAAATGAGACCAGCTGACTGTGGACTAGCCTCTCAAATGCTGAGCTAAATAGACCTCTTTTCTATCATCAGTCATTTTATTATGGCAATGACAAGTGGACTCATAAATTTATTTTCAATGTCATACATTGCAATACCAATTCTGATTTCAGCATGATGCTTGTACATTTCCATAAAACTTTATTTTTTCTCTTGTACTGTAAGGCCAAATTAAAGAAACCGTTGAGCAGTTTATGACAGTCTCATATTCTCATTAGCATACTATATCAACCTGCAATATGGAGCTTATATTTATTGAACACATAAAATATTAATTCTTCAGTTTAACAATTAATGCAAGCTTCCTACAATGTGCTTTTAGACTGTATAACTATAACAGTTACAGTGCAACAGAACTGAGAATAACAGTGATTTCTAATTTACCTACTAGCTGCCTATTACAACCTTGCTCCCAATGCTACATAATATTGAAATTAACTGCATTGAACTAAATTCTCAATAAACTTCTTTTCAAAAATTTATATCATTTGAAAGGCTATCTGCTATCTTTTTCTGCATATGAAAGTAGCAAATATGATATATGATAAACTATAATCCAATGAGCTCTTATAAGCAAGATTTTTCTAATAGTAACGATCAGATTAGTTCCACCAAAGAAAAGCTGAGTATGTATTGTTCTGGGTACTTTCTGAAATTAGCAAATTGTATTTTAATTTATACTTTTAATAATATCCATTGGCTCCCTACATACTAAAGTACAAGTTTAATTTAGATAATAATTTCCATAAACTGAAAATTTTAAATCTTTTCACAAATTCCCACATGGAAAAGTTAAATGCAGATACACATTAGGATTTCACTCACCTTTATAGAGCATAACAAGCTCTGTTAGAAGATACCTTGATTTTTTAAAAAGATATCTAGGCACACGATGAGAGAACACATTGGGCAAGTGATATCCTACCATGAGGGAACCAAGAGTGGACTGCAGACTCCAGAACTGGGGGCAGGATAGCAAAATCAGTCACCCTTGGCCGTTAGGATTTCTCTTCTTGGTTTTCTAGGCCAAGATAAAAAATAACCCAAAAACAAACAAAACAATGAATAAAAACTCTCCAAATAGTGTTTGTCTATAGAGTTACATTGTCCAGCTTTTCCTGAAGCTATGATAAGGACCCCTAGATGAGTGCCAATAACCCCGAAAGAAAATGAGTTGACATATACAGTGGACGTGTAGATATTCCAGTCATAGTCAGGAAAACTTGACATGCTTGTGCCATGGCCTGATACCTGATTACAGACCACATGGTTGTCTGACAGGACTGCCTCTTTCATCGCTTAATAGTCACAAAAGCAAGAAGAAATAGGACCCCTTTCCATGTAGAGTAGGCTAAATACTTAGACTGAATGGGTAACTCCATGCCCTGGTTTATTTTCAAGTGTCTAATAAATCCCCACTGACAATGATAACAATCTGTAGACTCTTAATGGTATAACAGATACCCAAATGACACCGTCTCATTAGGTTGATGCTTCCTCCTGAAATGAAGTGTACACCTCAGTGACACCATTAATTCTACATTAACTTGATCTTTTCCTATAAACCAATTAATTGAAAGCATATTCCTTGAAAGAACCAGAATTAGAAACTATGTTTTCAAACTATGAATTTATCAGAAGAAAAGGTGTAAGTGTCAGGATTACAGCTAAATGGAGAGCTCCAACACAGATTGAAACTTCAGAGATTTTGAGAGGGAAGTCAGAGTACTCGAGGCATATTAACATTTTAAATTATGACGTTGTGTTCTTTCTCTGAATGTTAAGCTCATTAGATTTATCACATCATATTAGGAAACAGAAAAATGAAGGCAAATGAAAGTTCCACAACACAAAAATAGCCATTTTATTACCTTGAGTTATTTCTCTTAAGAATTAGGATGATTAAAGTAGCTTTTACTGTCTCTTGGTCTGCATATGCGTCTGCGTATGAATGGAAATGTCTGTGTATGCACACAAGCTCGAGACCGGAGGGCGATGTTGGGCATGCTCTCCTATTGCTCCCCACCTTATTTTTTGAGGCAGAGTCTTTCCAGGAATCTGGACGGGCTGTTTTCAGTATGCTAGCTGGCCAGCATGCCCTAGGGGTCTACCTGTCTCCACACTTCTGGCACTGGGGTTTTGGGCACATGCTGCCATGCCTGGCTTTATACATAAATCCAGAGGAATCAAACTCAGGTCTCTGTGTTGGACAGCAAGCACTTTACTCGCCAAGCCATCTCCTTGGCACTTATTGCATTTTAATGAATGACAAAAATGAAAATCTGGGCAATATCATAAAGCCAACTCCTGAAAGCTCTTCTTCATTAACATCATTTCCTGACATAATGGACCAAAACCACAGTTACTGGCCTCACAGAACGTTAGGGTAGGAAACAGTTTAGCTATAATCTTTCAATCTAAGCTACATCTCAGAGAAGAGGAAATTCAGAAATTACTTCCATAACAAGAATAAAAGAAAACTTTGTCTATTGCTTAAGAAGTAGATGTGCTATGCAGAGCAGGAGGTCTCTCCTTAAAGGTACCTAGGTCCTTAACAATTATAGCCTCTTTCAGCACATGCTTTGGATGTTACACTAGACTTCTCAGCAAACTATATTTTGGGGGTTTCTGCTCCATCATGTCAGAGAAAGCCTAGCAGCAGCAGGAAGTGGAAAGCACAAATAAGGCTGAGAATTTGGAACCCTCAGATTCTGAAGTGTTTATTTCACCCGAGGAAGTAGTCTTCCCACCCTTAGTAAGAGGATGCATCCTCACGCCCACCCCCTGCAGCACTGTTCTCTCCATTCTCGCCTGGGAGAATTAATCCTGCATTATCTGCAGATCCAGCAATGGCCTTCTCCGAAGGAGATGGCAGGCAAGGCAATGCCAATGTCCCTCAGTACCTACCAATCATTAACTCTAGACCTATAACCAGACTCAAGGAAAGCAGACCAGTAGAGGTGAGATAGAAAGTGTGGGTCATGAGGAGGTGTGATTCACCATCTAAGAATTTAATGCGTTTGCTAATTCATTCAAGCAGAAGTCTGGGGAAGAGGTGTGGACACAGATGTTAAGAATGAGGAATATTGCCAGGCGCGGTGGTGTACACCTTTGATTCCAGCACTCAAGAGGTAGTGGCAGGTGGATCTCTGTGAGTTTAAGGTCAGCCTGGTCTATGTAGTGAGTTCCAGGCCAGCAGGGGCTACAGAGAGACCACGTCTCAAAAAGAAAAAAAAATTGGAATATTGGTAGAAAGAACACAAACCTGGATCAGGCTGAGTTTATCAATATGCACTCACTGAGGGAAGCTTTCGGGTTTAATATGAAAGCTCATACAGTTCAAAAAGCATACAGTTAATTTGATTGGTTGGATTAATTATTTGTCAAGAGATTGTCATCTGAGAAGCAGCTGGAGATGCCTGATATTCGTTGGCCTACTGTGGAAGGGATTTTAAGGCTCTAGGAAACTGAATTACTCCAGTAGATTCACTAACTCTGCATAATGGGAGGGCCAAAAAGATGCGTTCTTCATCCTGCTTTAACACACAAAACGGTGAGAGAAGCAGCATATTATACACTGGAGCCCTTGAATGAAGGGACAGCCAGTCCCCCGTGGTAATACAGTAGAGTTTTACTATTAGCCTTGCTCCAGTCATTCCGGCCAAGGAACCTATGGCCTTTTACTGTGCTAACTGTAACTGTACATTGGGAAAATGATATAATCAGACTTCTAGGCCTATTGGACACTGGTTCTGAATTGACACAGATTCCGGGAGATCCGCCAAAACATTCTAACCCTCCAGTTAAAGTAGGGGCTTATGGCGGTCAGGTATCAATGCAGTTATGGCTGATGTCTGACTCACAGTGGATCCGGTAGGTCCCCAAACTTATCCTGTGTTTATTTCCCTAGTTCCACAAAGTATAATGGAGATAGCTATAGTTAGAACTTGGCAGCATCCCCACATTCGTTCCCTGACCTGTGGCCTGAGGGGTGCTGTGTTTGGAAAGGTCAAATGGAAGCCTGCAGATGTCTCTACCAGGGAAAACAGTGAACCCCAAAACAATATCACATCCCTGGAAGGATTACAGAAATTAGTGCCACAATCAACGACTTGAAAGACACAGGGGTGGGGATTCCCACCACATCTCCCCTGCAGAAGACAGATGGATCATGAAGAACGACAAGTGACCATCACAAATGATCGAGTAGGCACTCTAACTGCAGCCTCCGTGCCAGGTGTGATTTCCTTGCTTACACAGATTGATACTTTTCCTGGTACCCAGAACACTGCTATAGATCTAGCAAAAGTTTTTGTTCTTGATACTCTCCATGAAGAGCACCAGAAATTTGTGGCTTTCAGCTGATACAGCCAACAAACCACCACTGCAGTTCTACCTCAAAGGTATATTAAGAGGCTGGAGAGATGGCCCACTGGTTAAGAGCACTGGATGCTCTTGCAGGGGATCTAGGTTTGAGTCCCAGCACCCACATGATGGCTAACAACCATTCCTGACTTCAGTTCCTGGGAATCTGATACCCTCTTCTGACCTCCTTGGGCATTGCATGACATGGATACTCTTACATGCATGCAGGCAATACACTCATACACATAAAGTAAAAATAAAAAGGTATTTTAATTCTCCAATCCTATAGCATAACCTAGTTTGAAGAGAACTTGATCACATCTCTATTCTATAAAATATCACATTGGTCTAACATAAGATGATATTTCACTGACTGGACCAAATGAGAGGAGGTAACAACCACTCAGGACTTCTTGGTAAAGTGTATGGACATCAGAGGATGGGAAAAATATCCAGCCATAATTCAAGGGCCTTCTACCTCAATGAAATTTCTAGAAGTCCAATGATATGAAGGAATGTAGAGAGCTATTCCTCCTAAGGTAAAGGATAAGTTTTGCCCCTGACCCCTCCCACCACCAAGAAAGAAGCACAACTCTTAGTGAGCCTTTGGATTCTGGAGAGAACACATTCCTCACTTGGGTGTGCTACTCTGGAACATATACCATGTGACTTAGAGAGTTGCTGGTTTTGAGTGGGTCCTGGAGCAGGAGAAGTTTCTTTAGGTACAGGATGCTGTGCAGGCTGCTCTATCACATGTCATATGATTCAGTAGACTCAGTGCTACTTGAAGTGTCAGTGGAAGATACAGGTGCTGTCTGGAGTTTCTGACGGGTACTATAGGTTAATTACAGTGGAGCTCTTGGTACCTTGGAGCAAGGCTCTGACTATTCTTCCTTTGAAAGATAGTTCTTGGCCTGCTACTGGGCCTTAGTGGAAACTGAATGTTTGACAATGAACAACCAAGTTACATAATGAGACCTGAACTGCCTGCCCACCATGAGCTGGCCTGTTATTATGGTCATCTCTGTCATTGCCTACTGGGCAACTGAATAAAGTGGCCATTGTGGCAGAATGGGAATTATGTATGAGCTCAATAGCACAGCTGTTCACTCACTTAAGCTGATCCAGCAATGGCTGCTGCTGAGTACCAGGTCTATCAACAGCAAAGACCAACACTGAGCCCCTCTTATGGCACCATTCCCCAGGGTGACCATCTGGGTGGACTAAGCTGGAACACAGCCATCACAGAAAGGACAGCACTTTGTCCTTATAGGAATATGTGTTCTGGCTATGGACTTACATTTCCTGCACATAATGCTTCTGCCAAAACTACCATCTGTCGATTTACAGAATGCCTTATCCACCTGCATGGTATTATCAACCATCATCATGTTCCAAATTGCATGACCTCTAAGGAACTCATCTCAGAGCCAAAGATGTGCTGCAGTGGGCTCATGCTCATGGAATTCACAGGCTCCCGCCATCCTGGAGCAGCTGACTTGATAGAGGGGTGGATGATCTTTTCAGGATCATCCTAGAACATCAGCTAGGTAGCAATAGCCTGAAGAGCTGAGGTAGTGCTCTCCAGAACGTTGCTCAACAGCTTAGGGGTTGGAAAGCAGCCAGCCCCAAGTCTCAGAACCAGAGCTCAGTTCCTCCTCTATGTGTTTGGCTTGGTTACCTCACACCCAGCTTGAAACCCTTATTTATCTTCCCCAATGCACCAGACTTTAGCCATTTTTAAGGTCCTATCTTCCTTTTAACTTTGGCAATCTATTCTCAGTGAACAATATGTGAATAACTCGCAGCTTTACTGTGGGTCCTTTCCCTTACTAGCTACAGCGTTATCTCTACATTTTAAGAGATCGTTCGATTTTAAATACTATTTCCTTAAACTAATCTAAAACTCAACGCCACATTAATAGGACGTTTTAAGCACCCAAGTTGGAAAGCTGCAGAATGTTCCCTGCTTCCTTGTTGCACAAGGGCTTCATTCAAACCTATTGAACCCTTACTGTATTTTTGGAAAAAATGTTTAAGATAGTGAAACTTCAATCACTGTCAACTAACATTCAACTGTCTTCTCTAAATGAATGTTAGTGATTGGCTACAAATGTAGATTTGAGTGTATTCGTAAGATATTAGTTGAATATGTATCAAATTTTATTCTCAATGACTGAAAAAATAATAGGATAAAATATAATAAAATGATCTTTACTTGGGTTTTTAAAATTAAAATAATACTAGAAAATGCTGAAAAATTACAGAAGCATTATCTCTACATGTGTCCATGTGTATACCTGAAAGTTATATAATACGAATCAGTGCCTGACAGGAGAAACCTCCCTTTGAGTTGTTGGTCACAGTAGTCCAAGAGACTCCCAAAATTACACAGGCTATTACCATAGCTCTTTATTACCTCCAATACCTTGAAGGTAAGACCCTATTGCTGAAGGCAGGACATACTTTGGACACAGGACTTGGAGCAATGGAGCTGGAACTGACCTAGAAACGACTTCACTGAAGACTAGTTCTCATCGTTTTGGAGGACACTATGCAGATCTGCTAAGGAAGAATATCAATTTATGATCCAACTCCATCTTTAAAGCCTAATAACCACAACAATGACCATCACAGCAAACTATATTGGGGTAGTAGTGACACTTATCTTGGGGTAATCATCAGCTAAGTAATTGGACTTAAAGCCTACTGAATGGAAGAGAACTCATGTGTGGCACTGTAAGCACAGCCAAACACACATGGTTGGAGAGGTCATAGATCTTAGAGAAAACCCTAAGTCTGTCAAATCCCTGGACAAATGTAATTTCTTACTATATACTAAATATATTTCCTTATATTTACAGACAAGTATGCCAGTCACCACTCATCAAAGAAACTTCTTTTGCAACAGACAGAGACTATTACAGAGTTCCACAACTGGTCAAACACAGAGAATAAGTGTCTCTGAGATGCCCAGACCTAAGTGACACATCTTTGATAGAACATCGACATTCTAAGGCTCACAGAACACAGTGGAACAAGGGATGGAGAAACTACTAATTCACCTCTCCACTCTTACCAGCGAAGCTTCCTCATGTAGCAGAGGGCAATGAACACAAAAGGCTACAAATGGCCAAAACGTAGAGAATAAGAGACGGCAGAGTGTGAGTTCTGGTCAGGACTCCTATATTAAACCCTACCCACTCAGGGCTCAGGAACCATCATGGAAGAGGGGACAGGAAGATTGTAAGAGCTAGGGGAGGAGGTATATGTAAACAGAGTCTTCCAGGCTCCTGAGGCTTTGCTCATAGGAACTTACAGCAATGGTGACAGCATGCTCAAGAACCATGCAAACTCAAACAAGATAGAAACCCAACATACCCAACATAGAACTGGGAAAATGGATGACAAGTCCAACCTTAGCTAAAGAACTATTGGCAGCTGATTACTGCTTGGTGAGGGAGAGTTGATTTTTCTTTAAGGGTGTGACTCTAGATAGGCTGATGAGACTCTAGGGGATGAACTAACCCTGAGGGATGTCTGGGTACACTAACTTGATTGGATGAACTTTAACATAAGTGACAGAATGCGTGAATCTGGTTAGGGAAGCGCTATAGAGGTACAGGGATAGGGTATGATTAAGATGGTTTGTAAGAAATGCACAAAAATTCATTAGAAATGTACATTAAGAAAGTCAGATGTATTCTTCCACTAAAATTAAAAATACTGTGTAAAAATAAAATAATATTACAGTACATTCAAAAAGAAAATATATATTTCAGTCAAGGCTTCAAAATATCATTTCTTTTTTTGGTGTGTGTAAAATTAAATTTTTAAAAAGTATTCTAAATGAAATTTTAATTTTTGGAAAAGAGAATTGAGAAAGCTTCTCACTTTGTAGGCCCAGCTGGTCTGGAACTTACTACGTATAT
This sequence comes from Eospalax fontanierii, assembly GCA_035773235.1. Classification (NCBI taxonomy): domain Eukaryota; kingdom Metazoa; phylum Chordata; class Mammalia; order Rodentia; family Spalacidae; genus Eospalax; species Eospalax fontanierii. The sequence continues at coordinate 39,095,675 of CM069548.1, read as the reverse complement.
CATCCCAGGCTGGTCTCAATATCAGAGAGCTGTACCTGCCTCTGCCTCCCAAAGGCTGGGATTAAAGGCATGTACCACCCTTCCTTTCAGTTAGGGTATATTTCAGGTTGGCCTCCACGTTGGTATGTAGCCAAAGCTAGTCTTGAACTCCTAATCCTTCTGTCTTCACCTTCTCAGTGTTAGGATTACTTCTGCTTTTTTTAAAAAAAGATATTATTTCCTTTTTTTTTTTTTTTTTTAATTAGGACTTTGGCTTTTACACCAAGAAAAATATAATGTCACTTCCAATTTTCTTGATAATCATTATGTTGATGGTGTCATAGAATACAAATACCATAGAATCAAATCAAATATGAGATGGCATACCAACTTAATAAAAATTATAAGAAAAAATAGTTCTAGAAGGGCCATTAGAGTTGCAAAATCACTTTGAAAAACATAAAGCTATTTGCTTTAAGAATGAGAAATGAGGATAACTACCACCTTGGAAATGAAAGTGCTTTTAAGCGTTTGGTTTTAATATAGAGCATTATAATTGCTTTGTTAATCTTTTCTTTTTTTCAAGAAAGGAATATTTCACATAAAAGAAGACATCAAGTCACTAAATAGCAACACAGAACTAAATACTAAGACACTATGAAAGAGACATGAGAGAACCAGAAAACTGAACGAGGCAGGGATCGTGCTAAACCAGAACAAAAATGAAGTTTCAATTCCAAGAAATACCTTATCAATCCATTTCATATTGAAGGACAATGGTGACTAGTATAATAAACTTGGGTGTTTTGTTTGTTTCTTTGTCTTTGGTTTGGATTTTTCGTTGTTTTTGTTTTGTTTTGTTTTGTTTTGTTTTACTTTTTGGATCTTGAAACAAATGGTATTTGTAAACGTTTAAAATATCAAAGACTTACAAAAATTGATATACTGAAGCTAATTAAAGTTTTATCTCAACAAATTATTTCCAAAACAAGAGGACAGTTTAATAATGCAAAAATGACCAAGGACTTATAGATTATTAAATAGAATAATTATTCTGACTGAATCAGAAAAAAATATAGCATCTTAAACAGTATTGCTGTTGCTGTGAAAATTCTCTTTTCTTATAATGTCTTTGTTTTCCTTGACTCAATGAACTTGCTGAAATTTAGAAACAGATTTTTTCAAGTTTAGAATCACAAAAGGCACTAACTTACCACTATATGATACACAGAAATTATGTCAAAAACCTCTTGCATTTTAGAATGCTGTGACTTAAAGTTTGTGGTATAATCTGTACTACGAATGGGGTAAGCATCTTTACAAGGTGTATGTTTGTTGATTTTATAGATAAAAGATATTCCAAGAATCTTAATGTGCATATTAATTTATATTACTATACTTATACATTATATTAGTAAATTTTCATGAGCAGTTTGAGCTCACAAAAGCTGGCTTTAGAAGTGAGGTTGTCTTCTTCCATTTTAGATCCAAGAATCATGCCCTCAAAGGCCACTTGTCTAGGATTGGACTCCCCCACCTTCCAATTCTGTAACAAGAAGAGAAGAGAACTGCAGAACAGTCCAAGAATAGAAACCTCATGCCTTTGAGAACAGCTAGAACATAAACGATTTCCAACAGAGGTTCAATAGCTTATCCTATGATTTAAAAGTGCCTGTAATGGGAAAGAGAAGCTTGAAGTTCAATCATCAGAAGCCTAGCCACAGAAAGAAAACTCAATAGTGAACTCCAGTCAACTCCCTTAGCTTTCTCAGTTGGTTTCTGCTGAATGTTTTGAGTACTGAATTTAATGATGTTTTGCTATCTATCTATCTATCTATCTATCTATCTATCTATCTATCTATCTATCGTCCATCATCTATCTATCTATCTTTTGTTGCTTATTTGTTACTTATTCTTTTACTTTGGCTTGCTATGTACTTAATAATTTCACTTATTCAACTCTGAAAGTATGGGCATTGAGATCATTCTCTGGACTGAACATCTATACTGTTGGTAAATGTTACCCAAACATTGATAAGCCACACGAATGAACCCTGATAATCCCAGGCATGTAAATGTCTGCCATAACCACCTTCCAAAGATCTTCATTAAAATTACTCAGAAATTGATTTTAAATCACTTGTATTATTGGCATCTTTCATTTCTTATCCTCAAATTAAATATCTGCAATGGAGAATCTGATAGCAGTAAGCACCTAGAAAAGATCAGGTTTCTGATCTGAGTTTTTCCTCACCACTGAAACCAGCAGCACCACAGGCAGCAATGAGGCAAAGAGCTTGAGCCTTATTTGAACCTGCTGCATTTTTTTCCTGAGGATTCAGCTCAACACAGCTTTATAAGGGCCACCACTAGTCATTTCCACCCTTTACTAAAACAGAGATGGAACAGTGTAGAAGTGTGCACTCTTGGCTCCAGTGACACAAGGCATTCTTGCATCAGATACAATATTGCACAACAACAGGTCAAGATGTCTCCTGGCTGATAAGGACCACATACTGGACACCAGGGCTCCAAGAGTAGATGGACTCTCTACCCAGTTCCTCTTCTAGGAAAGCACACACACACTGCTTGTGGGGAAAGATATGGCATCTTAGACTGGGGTTCAGTTGAAACTTCAAGCAGGAAGCCCTGGGGTAAATTCTCATTACCACCTAGACCAGTCAGTCATGGCAATACACCTGTAATTCCAGTGCTTGGAAGGATCCAAATTTCAAGATCATCTTAGAGACCAGTCTGGGATACATGAGACCCCCAACTTAAAAACAAACCAACAAGCAAAAAGCATCCACTAAACAACAAATCAACAAAAAGTGATGAGGCATCCTTTCAATCAGAAATCCCTCTAAATGAATTTCCTTTTGATAAGTCAACCCATTAAAATATAAAGTACTATTTTAAGTTGATTTTAATAACTCAATCTCACTTTTATAGCTATCACAAGTAAATTTCATCTGTGTTCAAAATTCTTTGATATTGTAGTTATGTTAATTAACATTATGAATGAAGTCCTTTTTAATATAGACATAAGTGAACATTAAAGATTCCTGCTTCTTAAGATCTAATAAAATTGGTTTCATGCGCCACTTCACACATTCCAGAAATTTGCAATATCATTTCTGAAATGAACCCAAATGTTGAGAAACACCAATCTCCACCTTCTGGTTTCAGCAATCCTTATTGTTTCTTTTATGCTTAATTCAGTTCCTTGGTGGCTACTGGCACCTGAGAAGTATGTATTATCCACATGCTTTCTTGAAGGTTTAGAGGAAAGCTTAGTGGAGAGGAGTTTGATTTCAGCAGCTAAAACAATAAGAATTGGGGCTGGAGAGACGTCTCAGTGGTTAACAACACTGGCTATTCTGGCAGAGGACACAGGCTCGATTCCCACCACTCACATGGCAGTCAACAACTGTCCATAACTCCAGTTCCATGGGAATCCAATACCCTCTTCTGACCTCCACGGGCATTGCATGACATGAGTGTACTATATACATGCAGACAATACACTCATAAACAAAAATAAAAATAGTAAATAAAATATTTAAAAAATAAAAATAAAACAATATGAATTATTGTTTATCCATGTTCTTGATCTCCTTTTTCAAAAACATAACTTTTCCTTTATTATCCTTCACTCATTTCTTTTCTGTGAATTTCCTCATGTATCTAGGAATAAAACTCTTTGCTCCCAGAGTAGGGATATTCATCTGTTTTAGATAATGCCTAACAGATTTTTTTTACTATTTTCAAAATTATTTGCAAATTTCACACAATATATTTTGATCATATTTGGATCCTCTCCCCTCTTACCTGAAACCCTCTTACTAGCTCCAACCCAATTTTATATATTCTAATATACAATATTTATATATATAGTATATAACATATTACATTTTATGTAATAAACATATATGTCGAGGCTTATAGAATTAAATTTGTGGCCCCAAATGACCTGTGGTGTGAGTTTAGCCACTGAAACCTGATCATATTAGAAAAGAAGAAAGATATGAAAGAAATTACCTAAACCTCAACATCAAGAAACCACAGTAACTAAATGTTTTTTTCTAACTAAATGAAATGGAGATAAAAGAAAATAATAAAACAGTGATAAAAAAATGAAATCACAAAAATACAAAAATTGATAAAGCAGAAAATTGAGCTTTTGAAAATAATAATAACTTTGACAAAAAATTGATGGATCTAATAGGGAAAAATAAAAGAATTATAAGCATCGGCATCAAGAATGAAAGAAATGACATCCAACTTTGACAAATAGTTTGTGAGACGAAAACTATGTGGAGCAGGATTTCTTGTGGACAGTAACACAAAATTTTCAACAAAGTATACTAGTAGAATAAGAAAAGTCATAGAAAAAGTTAATATATCATAACCATATGAGAATGATATCAAGAATGAAAGGTTGGTTTGATATTAAGATCCAAATTAATGTAACATAATATTAACAAAACAAAGGACTCAAACGTCACCTAAGTCAGCCTAGCAAAGTTGTTCAAAGTCCATTTATGTTTTTAAAAAACAGTAATAGATAACTGAACAAAATCTCAGTGATTTGTAGGTGGAAGACATAGCAAGATACGACAAACACCCCACAGCTGTCATATTTAATGATGGATTAGTTAAAACTTCCACCCAGCACCTTTTCAGTTAGGAAAAGGTCACAGATAGGAACTGTCCCCATGTGTAGCCATCATTGTACCAAAAGGTCCAACTAATACAATAATGAAAGTAAATGAAATAAGTAGTATTAATTATTGAGATGTAGCAAGAAGAATAAAACCTATCTCTATTAACAAAGGGGAAATGTTTACATAGAAAAATTTGTAAATAGCTAGAATTATCAAGTGAAGTTTTCAAAGGGGGAAAAAAATGAGTCAATTGTGTACAAACAATGCCTAAGTGGGAGATGACATTGCAAAACAATTCTAATACTGTCGGGAACTAGAAAATAACTTTTAAAAAATGACTTACTAACCACACTGAAAATATAAAACATTAAGGGAAATCAAATAAAAATAAATGAAAAAGATAGACTATGTTCACATACTAGGAAATAATTATTGTTCAGCAGATGAGTAAATAATCAAAACCTGGTTGTGGATGAACCTGGAAGAAGTTGGACTAGGGGAGATGAATATGATCAGAATGTATTGTATGAAATTCTCAGAGAACTAGTTTAAAGAGTAGAGGAAAATTTTTTAAAGAAAATGTGTGGGTGGGGGTGCTGGTGAAGAACAGTTGTTGATCTTCCAGAGAACCCAGGTTGGATTTCCAGCACCCACACAGCACACAGTGGCTAATAACCATCTGTAACTACAGTTCTAGGGGATCCAACACTGTTTTCTGGTCCCTGTGGGGCACTGCATACACACGGTACACTTACATATATGTGGGCAAAACACTCATACATATAAAATAAAAATAATAAAATATCTTTTAAAAGTAAATGTGGTCTATTACACAATGAAATATTATTCAGTCTTAACGAAAAACAAAATCACATTGTTTGTAGGATCATATTAAGAAGACCAAACTAGGCTTAGAAAGATAAGCATCTGTCACTCCCCTTTCATCTACAGACTCTATTTGTTTTTATAAAGACACAAGAATAGAGGAGAAATTTTGAAAGGGGAAAGGGATTCTCGGGAAGAGAAAAGATTACAAAGGAGAACAATAGAGAAATGAATATGCTTAAATTAAATTATATACATTGGTAACATCATAATAAAATCCAAGAGTTTGCACCATTAATATGTGAGAATCCTTTTTAAAAGAAAATAAATATAAAAGAAAAATAAACAACATTGCTAGGGTGCCCATTCTCTACGATTAAACAGTAGAGTCAGTGTACCCTGGGCATTATACCAGTGTGTTTGTCTACAAAGATTTACAGTCTAAGGGCTGAAGTGATGCCTCAGAGTAAAGAGCACTGGCTGCTCTTGTAGAAGACCAGGCTTCAATTCCCAGCATCTGTAGGATGACTAACAATCATCCATAACTCCTATTCCAGGGGATCCTACGCCCTCTTCTGACCTCCATGGACATTGCATGCATGCACATATACACATGCAGGCAATACATTCAAACACATAAAATAAATAAGTAAAATATATTTTAAAAATCTACAATCCAGTTGTAAAAATTTTTTTGTGAAAATTCAAAGACCTAAGAATATCTAACCTGATATAAAGACAGAACAAATTTGGAACATAATTGCTTAATATTCAGATATATAGTAATCAAGAGCAGGTGATGTTGGCACAACAGATCAACAGAAGAGCCTAGAAAATTTCTCAATATATATAGCAAATTAAATTTTAACAAAAATTCCAGGAAACTTGTTAATGATTAATGCCAGAAGAATTGCATTAAAATATGAAAGACAAATATACATAAACATAAACTGAGATGAATCAGAATTATATAAATGAAAGCTCAAACTATAAGCTTCTGAGAAAAGCAGGCATCTTTCCTGCCTTAGGGCAGGGAAAGTTTTCTTAGAAAGAACATCAAAAGTTAATATTGAAAGAAAAAATGATAAAGTAAACTTGTTAAAAATTTTAAAAAGGACTTTTGTCACCGCCTGAGAAGTCTCGGGTGCTATATTACATATATACGCATATATGTAACACACACATATCCGATTTTAAAAAGGGCTATACCAACTCTCAGAAAATGAAACCGACAACACAAACCCAATTAAAAAAGAAGCAATGGAAAGAAATAGCACTTGACAAAACCAGCATGAATTATGGATGAGCATTTCAGAAGTGATTTTTGGTCACCAGGCAATGCAAATCTAAAGCAAGAGGGCAACCCCGCAAGTTAAAAATCAAATAACACCGAGCGCATGAAACAGGAGACAGATGGAGGAAAGTGATTTTGTTATGTGCATGAAAATATATGTTCACAGAAGGCCAAAGACATAATGTTTAGGATTAATTTAATCATGGCAGGGGTCTGGAGGGAGTGCTGACCACCTGCCTTTCTTCTTACTTTGTGGTCCTTTCTTTTCCTTGAAACTTCCTCTCCAAGTCTGCACATTCCCAGGGTGCAGAAGAAAGCTTTTCTTCCAGGGACTTCTGTACTTATGCCCGGACTGGACTGGACCCAGAACTGGCTCAATCAGAGCCCCCTGCTTTTAGTTGGGGATCCAACAACCAGACAATCAGCTGAGTCTAGGCAGGGAACCCAGTGCCCAGTCCTGAGCAGGACGGCAGTGAGTGGAACCTGGTCGACCAATCAATGGGGAGGCAAAGGGGGCACCAGGAGCATCAGGAATAAAGTCTGCTGGAAGTCTGGAAACCGGCCGATTCCCAACTTCCATGGCCTCCTTCAAGGAGTTCACACTGCTTGCTGATCTTACTTTTGCTTTGGCACAATTTCTCTCTGTCCTTGATTCTTCATCTTCAATAAACAGAAGGGATGAACCTAATCCAAGGTGATAGGCAGCAATAACAACCAAAAATCTTAACAATCTAAATTTCCCAGCAGAGGCAGGAGGATCTCTGTCAGATCAAGGCCAGTAGGGTCTACATAGTGAGTTCCAGGCCAGGTGGATCTACAGGGAGACCCTGTCTCAAAAATATAAATGATAATAACAATAAATAATAATAATAATTATGGACAAAATATATTCAGTAAGAATGTTAATTAAACAGAAAGCCACAACTGGCCAATATGTAGAGAATAAGATACATTCAGAGTGTGAGTCCCTGAAGAGGACTCATATTAAACCTCTGCCACCCAGGGCTTAGGGACCACTGTGGAAGAGGGTACAGAAAGACTGTAAGAGCCAGGGGAGGCAGATGATCAAAGGAAACAGAGTTTTCCAGGCAGCTAAGAACTTATTCGTATAAACTTAAAGCAATGGTTACCCTATGTGCAAGATCTATTCAAGCTCAAACCAGTCAAAAACCCAGCATAGAACTGGGGAAATGGGTAAGAAGCTCCAACCTTAGCTGAGGAACTATTGGCAAATTTACTGCTGGGAGTGGGAGCGTGAACCTTCTTCAAGGTTGAACAGGCTCTAGCCAATGAACTCAGGTCTAGGGACGTTTGGGGACACAGCCTTGACTCCATAGGTCTTAACATAAGTGACAGAATGCATGAAATCTGGCAGGAGATATGAGAATGCAGAAAGGGGATGAGGCTTAAATAAGATCCAGATGTATTAAAGGTTCAAACAAATTTTAAGCTTAAAGTGTGATCAAACTATCAAAATAAGTACCATAAAGTCTCATACCAGATTGAGGGTGTTGGCCTGGCTTTATCAAGGGAAGAAAAGCAGACTATGTGAGTGATGAGGATGATGCAGTGAAGGTTTCCGACCCCAACACACACCCTGAGCCTGGGATGCTCTGTGAGAGAGAGGGAGGGAATACCAGCCTCCAGTCAGAAGCTGCCTGAAGTCTTCCAATAATTATCTATCCGATATAAGAGTCTATATGCAGTGTATGAAAGTTTAAGGACTTCTTGGATGTGATCTCAACAACTAAACCTTGCTCTAACATTTTTAAATGGAGAGTTATACCAAAGGCTTCTCTAGATGCATTTATGGTCTTAATGATTAAAGAAAAGTACCTATGAAAGAATGCTAAGCAATTTGTGCTGATAAATCAAATTAACTATCTAAGACTATTTTGTATTGTTTTGGCTTTTTGAGACAGGGTCTTGCCATGTAGATCAGATTGACTTCAAACTTGCAGTAATCGTCTGGCCTATGGCCCCAGATTTTGGAAATTACAACTGTGAACTACCATGCCTAGCTCAGGATGGCTTATTTATATACAACAAAATTGTATTTCCCACAGTTCTGGAGGTTGGAACAGCCAAGATCAACATACCAACAGGCCCTGTTATCTGGTGAGTACCATTCTGCATTTCTAAGATGGTGCCTTACTGTCACATTCTCTCAAGTGAAAGAACTCTGTGTCCTCACATGGTGGAGATAAAAGGTTGAAAAAGGCCAAACATTGTGGGTTGCATACAGTCTACTTTACAAGGGAAGAAGCCTTCATGATAGTAACCCTCTAATATTATCACAATGACTGCTAAATTTCAGTTATACAATTCTTGGTGGGATGCTTTCAAATGACAGCAGATGGTGCACATTGTAAACAATTAGCACTAGTACTAAAAATGCCTAAAGTATATTCTTAAGTTCTGCATAAAAATATTACCCCATAATGGTGCTGGCTGTTCCACCACCCTTAGCTCTTAATGATATACAATGAAAAAGTAACTACTCGAGACCATCCTTTAAAAACAGTCCCATATTTATTGTTGTAATTAAGTTTTACTTTGACTTGGAATATAGCCACAATTATGATTAGTTCTCATGAAGATACTCATAGGTAAAGAATTCCTACATCTAATTTTGGACTATAAATCCAAACACCAGAAGTAAATATAAAATTCTTTTAGCAGTAAACCAGATTTGTTTAAGTCTTATGGAGTTCCTGAGCTATGAAGCTACTAAGTACACCATTATCCATCCATTTGTGATGTTTTCTGTGCCTTTGACTAATATTACTGAGATAATTGTTTAAACAGGACTGCCTTTGCATGTGGGAAGTTTTTATTTCTAGTAAATTATTTTTTTCTGGAACAAATGGCAGAAACAATCCTTCACTGTCAAACTTTTCTTACCATTCCAACAAATATAAAACTGCATGTCTCTGTTCATCTTTATCTCCTTGTAACATGCCTGCACATAGTCAGGTTCCATGGGATTCTGGTATCATCACTGATTATTTTCAGTGATGGCATTTGGATCCAACGTAATATACCTCACATACCAGCATTCTTAACTCTAGTTATGTCTCTACAATGTTGTTTCTCACTCCTCGATGGCCTTGGAAACACAGTAGTAACTTCTTTATACAATAGAACAGAAATGACTGACTGCATAGTAGGTGTCCCAGAGGTCAGACATGTCTTCAGAGTGGGTTCAGCTTAATCTGTCCTAATGGATACTAATCATTTGTATTAAGAAACATTTGTGACTTTGATTACAAGCTGGTTGAATTAAATAGACTACTCCACCAAGAAGCAGTTAAAAACTATCTATTCAAATAATTTTGTTCATGTTCCAAAGTACTTTCTGTTGTCTCTATGCTCCACTCCAACCACAACTGAGGGACAGTTACTGCTATAAAGATGGTGGATGACAGATGTGAGTATGCGGAAAGAGGCTTACTGCTACCTTGAGATGGCTGAAGGCTCCATACACAGATAATGTATGCTATTGGATGAGAGAGTACATTATGCAATATGTGTGCATATATCTAACTTATTTTTACATAATTTATGTTATTTTCTATGAAAGTAAAAATGGTGAAGAAAGAGCTGTTAAAATGTTGTGAATATAAATAACACTTTTTAATATCAATGTCACAGCACATTATTGCATTGTTAGACGCTATGTGCTGCTTTGCAAATAATTTGTTCAAGTGTTAAAATTTGTTAGTACATAATTACAAAAGGGTAGATTCTGGGTTCAGCATTATCACTTCTTTCAGTTAAATATTCTTAAATTGACAAGAAATAACTGAACTGACAATTAGTAGCATGAATTCTCTTAACCTGTGGGGTACTGATTCCATGAACTCACTCATCTGACTCCCTGAGGACTTGTGGAGTTTGAGTAGGCTGGCAAGCTCCACATATAAATCGCCCATTGTGGGTGGATCTCCATCTCCAGCACAGCTGTTATGCTCCAGCCATGCCAGAGAATGGAGGACGATGGAACGGGACCTCAGGTGGCTCAGAGTGCGGCGGGAGTTCCCTCCCGGGAGACTACGTCGGTGGGTAATTGTAATTCGGTTATTAGAGCCAATGCAGGGATTTATATAGGGAGGCCTTTCTGACCATTACAGAAGGCGGGAAAGTTAAAGTGGGGTTTGGGGGTAAAGGGTGGGAAGGCTGTGGAAGTTCAGGAACGAGGAAACGAAACCCAAAACCCTAGTTCTGGTCTGGGGTAGGGGAAAGGAAGATTCATATCTACAGTAGCTTCCTGGGGCCAGGTTATCACATCAGGCAGAGCAGGTCAGACACCTGCCATCCCCTTAGGGTGTCTGGAGTTGCTTGCCTTGCTCAATACCCAGATTCCTACAGCCCATATCAGTCCTTCATAGTCCTTTATTTAATAAAGCTTCTCCCCTTGTGACTGTGCAGCATGATTTTTCCTGGGGAGACTTGAACAAACATTAGTCCACTCCAGATAGGGCACCATCAACATACCAAAGAAACCATTGCACCCAAGTCTAGCTTAGGGAACCGGTGGCTTTGTTAGGGTTACTCACAGGAATATGGGTGACATAAAGGCATATACTTCATTGAAAAGCCCTCCCCATGTCAACTCCTGAAGGCTCCGTGCCAGAGCTCCCTTCATCACCTGCAGTCCACTTAGCCAGTGGGACAGTCTTCTCTCTTCAGCAATTGCCTTCACTTACACAATCCTGAGGAGGGGCCTTGTGAATCCAGTGACTTCCTGGAGCTTCCTGAGTCCTGTAAGTTTGGTTACTTCCTGGCCCTGGTACATTTTGTTTACTACCAGAGTCTTAGGAGCCCCCAATCTGGAAAGGAATGTTTCAGTTCATAGGAAGCACCCCTATAACACTCTAGCCCTTCCTCCAGCTCTTACATTCTTTTTGGTCCCTCTTCTGTTCCCTGAGCCTCAGAGAGGGTGATATAGATGTCTGATTATTTTCTTCCATCAATAGTAGAGCATTAGGCCACTATGCAACAGCAGTGGTCACTTATTCTCAAGAACATGGCCAGATATGAGTCTTTGCAGTACACCATGCATCACAAGAAGAAGTCTCCCTCCATGACTGATTAGGGATTACAGCAGTTAATCCGTGGGCATAAGCACAAATGTTTAGAAGGCAGTCCTGACCGACTATTACATCCACTGAACAAAGCACTACGGTTTATGACCTCCTAAGCCACGAACTTTTGTTTGGGTTAGAGAACCAGATGTGTGTGGACCTTAAATCTGACCAGAAGGCAGTTGATTACACTCATAACAGTTGTGCCATTATTGCACTAACAGGAGCAGCTTGCTCTGGCATGTTGGTTCTTCAGGGTCCATAGCTGATCAGGACTGTAAATGACAATTCTCCCTCGAAAGCATGAATAGTGTCTTTCAGCACCATGAAAGCCACCCACTAGGGAAGGACCTTTCAGTTCTGTTCCAGCCTGACTTCTTGATGCTGTAGAGTCAAAGCATGAAATAAAGACTTACCACCTATTTCTGGCATGCAACCATCAGCAGCATCAATGGGCTTTATGATTTGTGGGGCTTCAATGGCCTCCCCTGCTAACAACTCATAGGGAGGATTCTCCTACCCCTGGTGCCGGAATTTTAATTCTACAACTTACAGCTTGGAAAGCATTGTGTAATAACTACACTTTACAGGTTGCAGGATCTCTGAAGAATCATTATTGTCCATTCTCAGTAAATGTTAGTTGGACTTGTGCATCTACAAGATACTAATGAAAAGATGCTAGGAAGGTTGAATGGGGTAAGAAAAGATCCATGTTATCAATTGGTTCATAAGAAAAGCAATATTAGAGAATAGGGAGATGGCACAGTTGGTAATCCACAGACATTTTCTGAGAGCCATCGCTCCTAGTCCTCCCAAGGGAATGCGCTACCACAGAGTCACTGTGCATTTCTCTATTCAATTGTCTCAGAAAGGTTGGTTTGGGCTGTTCAACTTGGCTCATGCCCAAAGATTCATTACTGTAGCCCGCTGTGCCTGCCTCAGAAGGCAGACCAGATCACCAGTTCTGACAGGTTCCACTGTGACGTTTGCTACTCCAGCAAACAATCTTCAACCAAGACATACATTCTTAAATGGTAGAAAAAATAACTGCGTACTCTAGGACATAGTTTATCTTTTTTACTTGTGTTGTTTACTATTACTTGTGTCTTCTATGAACTGCGGTTCCAGCTTTAAAGCTTTCCAGAACTTCAGTAGTACAGCATTTGCTTTCTGTTAATTTTTTTTTCACTTGAAAACTCTAGCTCAACAAAAATCTTGCCTTATCTGTCTTTTGGAATGTGCTGATTACCTTTCATTGTCAAGTTGACACAACCCAGAGTCACCTGGGAAGCGGGGGGCAATCTCAAAAAATTAAAAGGCGAAACAGAAAACAAAAATGCCCGGTATTGTCCATACAAGTGAGCATGTTTCCTGTCATAAAACTGAAAGAAGAGCAAGCCTGCTAACACATAAAAGATCCATTCTTCTTCAGTGGATGAATTTATGACTGCTGTCATGACCCATGCATTTCAGACTCCAACTTCTTCAGCCTTTTACTGTGGACTCAAACCACTGACTCTCCAGAGAGCTTCCTGGCCTTCAGCATCGGGCTGGGACTGCATCACCGAGTTCCCTGATCCACGACTTTCAGCTTCCTGAATTGAGCAACTATTGGCTGCCTTGGCTCTGGAGCCTGAAGATCATCATTGTGAGATTATCTAGCCTCTGATCATGTGATCCAATCTAATAGATGACCTACAAATTGAAGTATGAATTCTATTGATTCTATTCCTTTAGAGAATCCTACCACCGATTCTATATAGCTTTCCATCATGAAATTAGTTGAGTTTATTGTAATTATAAGGATATGTTGAATAGTTTTAATCAGAACAATGATTTAATGAAACTGAGTTTTAAAAAAACTGCTTTAGCTAGTAGGTAAATGCTAGGTTGTATATGGTGATGATAAGAGAGGGAGAACAATTGTGGAGATACCATGTTGACTCAGGTAAGAGATAATACAGGAAAGAATCACAGCATGTCTGATAAAGACTGGAAAAGTGAATTGATTCAAGAAACATCTAAGATTTATACTAAAGGGCAGGAACTTATATATGTCACTTTGGATATGTGATATAAAAGCAGAAGAGAGTCAAAGATGACTCCAGCCTTTAAGGTCTTGGGAACTGGTATTCAGTGTATTGGTGACAGGGTGAAGAGGGGCATGGACTCAACTGGTGGTTTCTGCTTAAGGCATGTTGAATTTGATCTGTTGGTGGGACCTCTGCAGACATGTCTTGTCAGCTAACAGAGACACAGCTTTGAAATTCAAGGGAAAGTTCTGGTCTGAAAATGAAGACAGAAGCTTTCTCAGAATGTGGATTCCAAAGGCTCTTGTAGGGGTGTCCAGTGACCCAAGTTCAGCTATAAAATATAAGAAGAGCTAGATGGACACTGTCTACAATTTTGCTAATTCCACAAGTTCTTTTTATTTTAACATTTAATCACTACATAAATGATATTTTATTAATGAACTGACATAGTGAACTAAATCATAAATATGTAAATTGAATCATTAACTGTATTCTCATAATTCCCCATCAAAGCAGAAGACACAGTAACACATACATTCCATATAGTGTAAGGAATCGGCAAAGAGAATAAAAATCTTTACAACCTCTAAGAACATCTTAAGCAAAGTAATTTCTATGCAAAATACAAACAGTTTATCCTTAGAAGCCTATGCTGAGTCCAACAGAAAAATAAGTTCTACATTATATGTTACATTTCAGATATACAATATTTTTGTTGACTTCTTAGTCTGTCTTACTCTTAATTTAACTTTAATTGTTTTCATTCTTTTTCCAGGATTCCAAAAGTATAGTCCATTTCAAGACTGATCTTTAATTTCAGTCATGAAAGGAATTTAGTAAGAACTGTAGCATGAATTTTAAATAGATCCACGAAAATAATAACAGTATAAGATTCATGTTGAATATATTAACAAATTCTGTCATATTTACAAAAATATACCTAAATTGAAAATACTTTAACAGAATCCATATAAATTCTACTATTTTAACATCCCATTTACATTTATTTTGTGAACATAACACAGCCTTTAGCATCTTTGGTCAGGTATTATTGAAATTATATTCATAAAGTCATTAACTCAAAAATACTACAGCATCTATATTATATTATTTATAGTTATATACATGCTCATGTTATCCAAAAATACAGATGATTATTTTGAAATGAGAAAGCATGTGAAATTGTTTTGAAAATGAAGAAGGAATGAATCCAGTGTTTCTAGGGCCCACTTTTAATAAAACTATATTTCTATTTATTGTAACTATATCTATGGAAGGTGAACTCTAAAGAAAGTAATACTGCAGGCTCTGCAAACATAATATGGCTATGTGACTCTGCAAAAGTTGCTTACAACTAACCATGAAATGTTACAAAATGCTACAAAAGTATTTTCTAGTCTGATTTAACTTTTAGTCTGAACTTTGCTCCCACACAAGATTAGTAACAGAAGTTATATAGGTTCAAAAGTTTATAAAAATTAACAACAAGCAAAAGGATTAAGTTGCTTACTTGATCTCTAAATAGTATCTATATAAAGCAGGAATAATTTGAAATAAGTAATGAAGTAAGTCTGAGAACTTCAGTCTTTGATTCTGAATCAAAAATATTTTACAAAAAACATACATTTGTGGTGTGTGTGTCTGTGTGTCTGTGCATGTGTGTGTGTGTGTGTGTGTGTGTGTGTGTGTGTGTGTGTGGTGTTATATGTACTGACTATTAAGGATTTCCCCCTTCATTACCAAAATAATAATCATATACCAAATTCAGTTTCCTCTCTTGACGTTACCTTAAAGGATTTGATTGGTTATCAAGCAGTGTTCATCCAGAGCATTCTCATTTGAATTTCATCTTAGGAAGAACAATAAAACCAAAATAGCATAATCGAAAGCCTACGCTCCCTGGAGAAATCTGTGATCGGTATCTTTTCATCAAGGGAGGAGGGAGACCCTGGTGCAGGTCTGCTGTGCTTTGAAAGTTAACATCTACCTCCGCTTTTCAGATATGTTGATAATGTCAATTCCGTCATTCAGGTTTCTTTCACTCTGGGAAAGCAGTCAAAAGTATTTATCTCTTTTCCTTACATTTTAACTTACCATCTATGTATCAGTAATCAGACCCTCACACTACCTCATCTTTGAGTTGTCTGATTTCACCTCAGCTCTGCCAGTCAGTTTTCCAGGAATTCCACTTCCTCTTCAGATGGTTTTTAGTCCATAAAATGGGAGGTCAGCATACACTGGCAAGCAAAGCTTCCCTAACCAGATGAGCATCTCTGGTCAGAATTCATTCATATTTTTTCACACCTGCCTTCTTAGACATTGGTAGCCTCTGAGAAAGAGTCAGTGGGGCCATTGTTCTTTTTAACTTCCAGGTTCTTTTTAGCCTTGAAGGTCATAGATACCTCAGAGTGAATGGCATCCAATCTCTGCTCACAACGGAAGGCTGAGAGGAAAGCCTTTCTATAGTTGCTGTTCATCCAACCATAGAGGAAGGGATTGGCAAAGGTGGAGCACATGGCAATAATGTGGAATATTGTAAAGATGAGTTTGTACTCCTTCAGGTCCAGGACCTGACTGTCAATGTCCACAGCAAGTTGGAAAGCGTGGAGGGGCAGCCAGCTGACTGCAAACACGACTACCACACACACCAGCATCTTGGTTGTTTTGTGCCTTCGCTGATGGTAATGGTCACTTGCGGCTCCAGGGCTAACATGGTTCTTTAGTTTACTCCAGATGCGGGTATAGGAGAAAGATATGATGCCCAGAGGCAAAACATAGAGGATCAGCAAGGAGGAAAGGCTGTAGATTGTACCATAGGCGCTCTTCTCTTCCCCAGGCCACTTCTCAGTACAGGCCACAATCTCAAAGTCAGGAATGATCTCGATCAGTGAGTATTCCCGGAAGATGGCCAGCGGACTTGCTAACAGGGCACTGATGCCCCAGGCTAAGCCAATGATCAGGAAGCTGATTCGCTTAGAGATTTTGCTCTCTAGGTGGTAGACGATGCAGCGATGGCGGTCCAGGGCGATGACTGTCAAGGTGATTGTAGACACTTGTACTGCCAGGCCCTGAGCATAGGGTACCAGGTGGCACAGGACAGGGCCCATTTTCCACTCTCCCATTAAGGTATAGGTAAGAGTGAATGGCAGGCACAGAGTGTTCACCAAAAGATCTGCCACAGCCAGGTTGGCAATGAAAAAGTTGGTTACTGTGCGCATGGTCTTGAATTTTATCACCACATGGATGACTAGGGAATTGCCAACTACCCCCAACAAGATGATGGAGCAATAAGCCAATATGAGGACCACCTGCACCTCGATCAGCTTGGTACTGTCTATGAGCTCAGGTTCAGGATCAGAGGCCATCTCACCTTTAGGAGTGGTATGTCCTGGCCCATAGGATTCCACCTTCACTTCTGCCGTCTGATTCTCATCCACCTCTGCACCCACTGGGCCCATCTTCAACACGATTCCACTTGGCCTGCGAATATCACAAGAATCTACAATAGAAAAGAACATGTTTGATGCAGGAAACTACAAATAAAACAAGTAGCTATCCCGAGGGACTGACATGATTTGGGTGGAGCTCTTCTATGTAGCTGTCCTCCTCATGTTGCATAGCATAACATCATAATAAAGTTAAGTCTATTTGTACTGAACCAGTGAAACCAGGTCTTTAAAATGTATGCTATGATAATAAGAATACAACTTTTCTATATGAGAGAATCCTACTATGAATTCTACCAAATACACTCCAGTTTTAACATAGAACAAATATAATAAACTATCAATTCTGCAACTGCCATAAATTCACTGAATTAATTTTAAGAGGTGTTTTATCCCCTTAAACTGTTCTAAACTTATGAACCTATATCAGTACCCTGTATTAAAAGGGAGAGACTCTTGTGCTAAATGACTGAACTTAAGAAGTATAAGACAAATGAGAAAATCCTGTATAGCCTTTCTTTCTTTCTTTCTCTCTTTTTCTAGTTGTGTGTTGCAGGTGCACATGTTTGTGCATATATGTGGAGTATGAACCTCAGACTTTGTTCTTTGAATATGCCACTCACCTTGTTTTCTGGACAGGGTCTCTGTCTGGCTTAACGCTCAAAAGGTTGGTTAGGCTGGCTGACCAATGAGGGTCAGGGATCTGCCTGCCCCCACCTCCCCAGTGTTAGGATTACAACCACACTGATTTTTTTTTCTACTTTGTCATTTGGTGTTAAAAATGGAACCCCATGTAGACCATTTGCTTTATCTAAGTCCTATGCAAAGTGGAGAAGAACTGAACAATGACACTACATTAAAAATATGCCCAAGTCTGAACTCTTCCACCCAGCTCCAAATATAGATGTTTGGGTATTTTTCTTTTCCTCCTACTTCACACTGCAGTATTTTCCTTCCTGCATGACCTGCTGCACTCAATGCATTAATTAAAATCCCTAAAGTTTAAAGATGATATAAACAGTCTAGACTTTCTTGTCTCCTTGAGACCCTAATGTTTAAAAGATCCCTCAGACTGATCTCTCTCCCAACTGGCTCTTCCTATTTTTCCTACCACATGGTTTTGTTTGGCTCAAGTTCTTACCATAATTCCGTTACCGGTCACATGGCTTATCCTCTTTCTCTTTTGCTTTCATTCATTGATTCACTCACTAACAAATGAACAGGTGAAGCCAGGCACGATTCACCATAGAGGCACTTGCACATCCCAGCATGCATTCAGCAAGTGTTTACAAATAGGATTCATCAAGGAAGAATTGTGCTGGGTGTTAAGGCGGCAGAGTAGTACCTCTGCTTTGAGGCCTTTCCATTTTCCTTGGAAAAATTTCCTCTGACATTAGTTTCTCTGAATTCAAACATGAACATATTACTTCCTCTAGTTGTTCCTAGATTGCTTAAAAATATATTTGCCTTTACTATAAATTTTCTTTCTAAGTGTATAAAAACACTCAGAACCAACATCCAACATGAATAACTTTTGACTGTACGCAGAGTCACAAAAGGCTGCCGTTATTAAATCAGAACATCTTTTAATGAGTTTTTTTTTATTAATCATGATAGCATCTATACCACCATTGGCACTTGAATCATGTTTATTCAGTTCACAGACAATGCTGGATGGCCCTATGTGGCCCAACAACACTTCCCGTTGTTTCACCTTCTATTCCACCTGGTACCACTGAAAGGCTGAGCAGCACAGAACCCTCACTTTCTGGTTCCTCCCAAATCATGAGGATTCTGGTTGGACTAAGTCAATGGGAGGCCCTGGGAGGTAACTAAAGGGCAGGAAGGAATTGGGGAATAGTTCAGTGGATAAAATGCTTGCTGTGCAAGTATGAAGACCAGAGTTCAAATTTCCAGAACCCATCTGTAATCACAGCTCACCTAGGCCGAGGCAAGATAGCAAGACTGGAGGTCAAGAGGCAGGAGAATTTCCAGAATTCATGGCCTTGCTAGCTCGGAGATGCACGAGGGTGAACAATGTTTCTTTTCTCAAAAAGAAACAAAGTGGAAAGTGAGGACCATTATCTCAGGTTGTCCTCTGATCGCCACCTCTGTAGTGGCATACCTACACACACATAAGAATACTGATACACGTATGAAAACGAACACACACATATACACTACACACTCATCATACACACGTGAATAAATTTTTAGAAAAGAAAAATAAATAAAAGGCAAGAGGAAGGACAAAGCCAAGGCGTGGTCCTCCCTCCCACAGTAACACCTCCATAGCTCTCCTAGGGTCCTGGTTTCCACAGTCTGGACCCACTGTGATGGTTACCTGTAGATATACCTACCCAGGTCACACCATTTCTTCCCCAAGTCGCTCCAGCTTGAGGTAGTAATGAACCCCTTTTCTTGCAAATCCCCAAACATGCCTAATCACTTACACTCAGCTCTCATCACTTATGAAATCCAGATCTCTGCACTGATTCCTTCTCTTTTACATTCTTGAACAGATTTTCTGTTTCCTGATCTGCCCAAAGCTTTCTTTAATTTGCTCTACAATATGATAGCTTTGGCTTATAGAAGGAAATCTCAGATCCTGAACATAATATTCAAGACTTGATGGTATCTCTGCATAGGCTCTATCCTCATCTCCCTTGAAGTCCCACTTCTGTCATACCGAACCGTCCCCAATTCCAGAAGCACCTCAGTCTTCCCCATGCCTCTCTGCCTCCCTGTGACGAACTGGGAAGTCTGTCAAGTACCCTAACAGCCTAAGTTCACTTCTAATACTGTCTGTACCCCAAACCACACTGTCATTGTTTTCTTTGTCCAACCTGCCATAGCAATCTCTTTCAAGATAGAAACTGAATCTTCTTAATCCAGTGTTTATCCCCAGCACATTATCTAGTACATTAGAGTCACTCAATAACTTGGCAAAACAGACATGAAGGTAAACATGAGTATAATTTTACTAATAACTGGTGCCACCTGCTCAGTAAAAAGCACATTTTTGGTGCTATTCTTTACTGAAGACAATATCACACAGGAATTCTTGCTGGGACAGAGCAGCCTTGTGTTTATTTTCTTGTTTTTAATCAAATACTTGTTTCCACAAGAAATTTGTCCAAAGGTCCTCTTATTTCAATTACTGATCATAAACCTTCCATCAGTACCCTCTATAAAGGATCTTTTCTCAACTGCTTATCCCCATCCCCCCTTTTCACACACACACACGCACATACACACACACACACACACACACACACACACACACACAAACACACACAAAGTCCCAGCCACTCATAGGACCTTGAGAGTTTTTCCAGGTACCTTTGTATTTGCTACTTCTAGATAGTTCTGCACAGATCAAGCCTTCTTTCCATTTACTCACATTTTTTAATATCTAGAGGGAATGGAAACATGGTGTTCCCTCCAGTCACTATTTGATAGACTGTACTATTTCCCTTAGACTGAGAGGTTGGCACAATAAAGCCCAATTAATCAGATCAGAGAAGCCAGTAGCAGAATTAAAGCGATGCCAAAGGTTGGAGTTTGGAGCTTATACAAACTAAATTGAGTTCGTGAGCACAAAACCGAAGGGCATCAGGAGAGTGCGTTTGACTTACTATGTTGCTCTTGCTTTCAGTCATATTTTCCTTACTCTGAAGTCCTTTTATTTACAAGTTCTCTGCATGAATAGCTATTGATCTGTATATAAACTACCAGTGTGTGTGTGAACACTTCCCACTGTTCTTAAGCTCACACTACTGGTCCTGGGCTGAGGCAAGGAGTAAACAAGAATGGAGAATTTATCATTCATGACAGTACTTTAGAAAAAAAGTAGAAGAGGAAAAGAGCACACAGAGGAAGTTCCCACACTCAAAAATTCAAAGCACCCAGATCAAACCACAATCAGAAAGAGAGAAATGTTTGCCTTGGAATAAGGAAAAACGACGCATTTAGGATCTTCCAGAAACAGTGTTATGGGTGGTGCTGTCTCCTTGAACAGGTGAAATCTTAGAGAATTTGTTAGAGAAGTATTTTCTTGTAGAGTACTCTTTCTCTTTTGAGATTCAAGGTACTCTGAATGAGTGGGAAAACCGTTCCTGCTTAGACTGCATGCTGAAATCTGTGCAGTTTGCAATTTATTTCGGCAACAGGATTATTTTAGGTGGGTAAAGCTTGGCATTCTATCAAGCACAACTTCCAGGAATCTTTTTCCAGGGAAGAAATCCCGAACGGTCAGGCCACTCTATTTCACCTTCCCGTTGCTTTCACCTGCTAGTCCTGCCTTGTGGGGCGATGGGACTTTCAACAATGCTGTGCGGGAGACGTGCTGTTCGCCCAGTGCAATGATGAGTATTTTCATCAAAAAGTCCGTGAATGCCTCCCTCTCCTGTTTTTGAGCTTCTGACAGGTCTCCCACACTAGCTCTGTGTCCTAACGTGTCACTGGTTTTAAGGATGTGCTCCTGTTTGACTTACTGCCACAATTCCTGTAGGTGGGCGATTCGGTCTGGGGGAATGAATGTGTTTAATAAATGCGTTCACCCCTCCGACCCCACTATGACTTTGCACTTTAGACGGTGCTTCATTTCTAAGGAAAAAGAATCATAATCGGAACAATTGGCAGTGCTCTCTCTAACAAGGGAAGAGCCAGATGCTTTAGCAGAAAAGAAAAATTCTAGCAAAAGAAGAAAAGAGCAATTGTACCCCGCCCACCCTCACACCACATTCTTATGTCACTTAACTGTGAGCTGGAGGGGAGACTACCCATAGGAACACCGCCCACCCCCCTCCCATCCCATCTTCCTAGCTCAGGACTCTGGGCTCCTTTGGAGATGTTCACGTTCTCAGGTGAGAACTGGAGTCAGAACTTACTTTTTGCTCTGGTCGGGTCTTGAGATTCCTCTCAGACCAGACGTGAAAGGAAGAAGCAGAAGCCGGAGTTCAGTCACTCTGATGATTATCTAGACAGCCACGGCGAGACGCCTCGGGAGATGCCCAAAGCAGGTCCAGTTCTGTCGGCGAGGAGGGATTGGGGCAGCGGGCGGCGCTCAGCGAGGGTCCTGAGCAATGCGTGCGGAGCTGCAGAAGCCTAAGCAGCAAGGCTGGAGATGCCGCGCTCCGTCAGGGACCTCCGGGGCGGTGTGTGGGGACACCGCACTGCGCAGCGCCGAGCCCGGGGTGGGCGGGGGCGGGTGGGAGGGTCTGAGGTGGGGGTGAGATGGAGTTGAACCCCACCCTCAAAGGAGAGGACGCAGGTGCGGGCGCTGCAGAGGAGGGGGTGGGTGGCCAGTGTCCTCTCCCTCTGGGTAGTCCGTGCGCTTCTGGACCCTACCCAGCGCACCGCCCCGGGCTTCCTGCACCTTTCTCTGCAGCTGCTGAAACTCCAGGCTCACTTCAATTTCCAGCTGCAAGTTCACCAAATCCGCAGGGGAAAGTCCAGGGCAAAGGAGAGCCCCAGCTGCAGGGAGGGGGCTGTGGTCCCCTACTCCAAGGAGGATGACCTCTGGCTGGCTCCAGGAAGCCTGCGGGAGAGTCTCAGCTTCTTGGCAGTGCAGGGAAATCCCACTTCCAGCTAGCAGTTGCTTATTTCCATCCAAAGCGGAGAACTGGACCCGGTCAGGAGACAGAAAGGCGCACCTTTTGAAGGCATCAAGGACAAAGGACTCCGCACACTCTTGGGCTGGACCTCAGGGAACTGGGCTGTGGTGGGACGGTTAAGTGAGTCGTGATCCTCGTGGTCCAGGGGCGCAAATACTTTAACAGGTGTCTGCGGACAATTTCTAAATCGGATAGTGCAAAATCAGATCAGAAGCCAGTTGCTTGAGCTGTGCAGGCAAAAGCTGGGAGGGAGCCTGAAAAGAGATCTCAATGATCTTTAATCAAACGCAATCTTTCTTTCTCCGGTTGCTTGTGAATTCTTCGCTCCTGGAGCCTTTCTGACTCAAGGCTCTGAAGCCACAAGGAGTGCGTGTCTCTGGAAACGTGTTCCGCTGTTCTGAGTTCCCAGACCGGAGTGGTGCCTTAAGCTCACCATGCTGAATTCCCATTCCCGCCTAGGAGCCAAACAAGACAGGACTTTCACAATCACCAAAGCTGCTTCCCCGCTCCTTCCCCCAAACTCTTCATTCAAAGCCAGCTCTTCCAGAAGTTTCCTGCTAGTGTCTTTCTTTCCCTTGATCATTGCTAAAAGGGGGCAGTAGAGTCTACCAAGTTAGGAAACCAAAAGCTTGTGATTAATAACGAGTCTTTCCTTAATCATTCTACACCACCCCAGCCATTAGCTTTTTAAAAATTAGTTTATTTTCGATTTCTAAAATGAAGATGGTCACATTGATTCTCTTGCAATTTCCTTGAAATATTCAAGATGATTTGATTTAGATTACATTTCTCCACCCCAAAGTAAGAGATATACTTTGCTGGGTTTTTAAAAAGATATTCACTATTCCCCGAATATTAATTAAAGACTCTTCCTGTGAGGATTGGGTTTTCAGTCATGTGAGAGCTGTTGCACACCCTGATCATACTGCACTTATGACATATTTATTTAGTATAATCTGGAATTCATCTTCAATTGATGTGACATTATGCTCCCAGAGTGGGATTATGTATAAGACAAATAACTTGGGCTTTTCAATTACCAAGACCCAAAAGTAAATAGAACTGGAAATATCCAATATGTTCTACATAATTCTGCTAAAAATATTTTTGTAATTTTTACTTTAAGGCAATGTCACTTACAAAATTAAAACGTGCTTTAATTCAACAGGTTCCATACTGGCTTTTTTTTTTTTTCAAGTGACTGTGGATATTGAGCCTAGTGCCTCGCAAATGCTAGGCAAGTGCTCAACAATGCCTTACATCCTGAGTCCTCCTTTCTGCTATGTTGTTTTTCATTGTTTTTCACTTTGTTTTTGAACAACGTCTTCCTAACTGTATTTGTTGCTCTTCTGTTGCTGAGATAAACCATTACTCAAAGCAGCTTAGAGAAGAAAGACCTTCCTTTTGGTCAACAGAGGGATGCCAGTCCTTCATAGTGACGAGGCAGGGCAGCAAGCATCAGGCTTGGGGGCAGAGGTCAAAAGCCGAGAGCTCACATCTTGAAACACAAATAGGAAACAAAAGTGTAAACTGGAATTAGGGCAGGGTTCTGAAGTCTCGTAGTGTGCCCTCAGTGACACACTTCCTCCAGTAAGGCTTCCCAACTGGGGACCACATGTTCAAATACTTGAGCCTATGGAGGATATTTCTTTCAAAACCATCATATTACTTTTCCTAGGCTGTCTCTAAACTGTCTCTGGATAGCCCAGGTTGGCCTTGAACCTCCCTCAGCCTCCAGAGTGGTTGAGAGTACAACTGAGCCATTAGGTGTGCCTTTTAATATGCATAGACTAAGAGTGAACTATGTCTAAGATGTTCATCTTTCAAAGAGAAATCGTGAGTTAAGACAACAATCACGTGCGCGCGCGCACACACACACAAACACAAGATCCAAGAAAGGAGATGAGCATTGCCCTGTACAGTAGTTGATTTGGAAGATTTTGGTTGATGTCTCTGATAGTGGTTGTACAAAATATTTTTGCCTCTTACAGAATTGACTTTCAAGAGGATCTAAACAGCGAGATATGAATATTGAATTTACTCCCTTACAAACATGTAAATGTCTTAAGAGATCCACTTGATTCCAAACAAACAGGACAGCAACTCCCAAAAGAAAACAAAACAAAAATAACTCCATGACTCACATCTTTCATTAAATACAAAACTGAATTAGAGGCAGATATATTGAAACAGAAATCACATCATTATGTGACAAAGATAGATTTTTCAACACAGGGCCTTTGTGAATTCAGGTGTAAGTAATATCCTTTAAAGCAGATATGCTATGGAAAGTAAGAACCACAACCCACTCTAATAAATGTCATAATCCACATCTCAACACCGACCAAAGGCTGCGGATGCAGTTGTGTAACGTTGGTAATTCAAATTGAAATAAGACAGCATCACTGATTCTGACTTTTCTTTTGTCCAATCATTTAGTTCTTTGGGAAATTACTATCACTCCAGAATAGATGGTAAGCCTTCTTCAAATAGGGAGAAGACAAACTCAAATACTTAAGTAATTAGAGCCAGTGGCATGGTTGTACACAAAGGTTGGGTTGTAGGAGAGAATGGAGACAGAAGGAAGCTATCACAACTCAAGAAATGTTAAAGCACAAGCCCTAGCTGAAGACAGAGGCTCATTCTCAGGCTTCAAGAACATGCCCTAAAATATCCACATCCAGTACTGTCATATCTGATTTGATTTTTAAAAAGAAGCAAATTTTATAGTGTTAACAATCTTGTGTGGGCCAGATGGCTCATAAGGTAAAAGTGTCAAGCCTGATGACCTGAGTCTGATCCCCAGGGACTCACATGATAGAAGGAGGAAGCCTCTTCCTGAAAATTCTTCTCTGTTGTTCATAAGTGCACACACACACACACACAAATAAATAAATACACGTAATTTTTTAAATCTCCTCAAGTTTGACTGAGTATAGCAGTGCATACCTCTAATCCCAACGCTCAAGAGAAGGCAAAGACAGGTGGATTTCTGTGAGTTCCAGCCCAGCCAGGGCCACAAAATGAGATGCTATCTCAAAGAAAAAAATTTTTTTCTAACATTTAAATGATAGAAATAAATGTATTGAAAGCCAGAACTCCAGGTGAGGTCACCCAAGTAAATAGGAGATGAAAAATAGACAGAAAAGTGAGAGAAAAAGAAAAAGAAGAAAGAAGAGAGGAGGAAGGAAGGAATGAGGGAAAGAAGGGAAGAATTAAAAATGTGGGAGACAGTAGCCCTCTTACCCATGGAGGATCTGCTCAAAGAACATCAGTGGATGTCTGAAACCATGAACAAACAGTTAAGCCCTATATACTCATTTATTCCTGTCTATGAATGTCTAGGATAAAGCTTGTTTTAAACTAAGTTAGAAACAGAAAGAGATTAATAATAGTAACTAATAATAAATCAGAACAATTATAACAATATAATGTAATAGAATCTTCATCATCATGCCTCCCTTGAGCACCTTCTTTTTGAGAACTCACCCTTTTTCTTGTGATGATGAGAGGTGACCCTGAAGGTGGCACTTCCTGATCTTTCTCCAGCACATCTGGATGAGGTCATTGGTATAAAACAAGTGTTGCTTTTCTTTCAGAACTTCAATACCTCTACAGTTGGGCCAGTAGCATATGTATTATGACTACATTAGACAAAGGAATGACTCACAGTCTGGAGAAGGTAGAGTGGGACTCCACAAACTTTTATCATACTGCTCAGAATGGCATGCAATTTTAACTTATGAACTGTTTATTTCTAGAATTCCACAATTAGCAGGTACATAACTGAACTTGCAGAAGGTAAAATCTCAAATAAGGAGGAAACCAGAGATGTGCAACCTGGCCAGCAGTTCTCTAATGTAGCCTGTGATATTATTTGATATCGGATAAATCTCCCCAAACACTTAAAACATGGCACTACTGCCATTTCCCATGGCCTATTCCTCAATGTACAGAAAGACAAAAACAATACAGGCACAGACTATAAGGCAAATGTGCTAGTCTCCCACGACTGCAGCAGATCCCTGGAATAACCAGCCACAAAGTCAGATTTGTGTATGCTGGCAATGTTGTGCCTGTCACCAGGCAGCAGCACCAGCAGCAGCAGCAAGTTAAAAGTTAACAGGGAGCAAGTGGAGGAGCAAACCCATTTACATTGTGGCAGGGGAGGGAGGAAGAAATGAAGGGAGGGAGGAATGAGAGGAACCCTAGGGTCTTAATAGTCCTTTCAGAGGCATGTCCCACAACCAGAAGACTCGTCAACTGAGCCCAGATCTTAGTTTCTATCACCTCCCACAAGTACCAAGCCATGATCAAACCTTCAACATGTGGCCCTCTTAGGGGACCTTCCAGATCTAAAACCTAAAACCAAATCAGTAATTTTTTTCTTACTTCTAGTTTCTACTCAGATTCAATAAAGCACCATCAATTTAGCAGAAGGATTTGGATGTTTTATATAGCTTAGGTGAACAAATTTCAGTGCAACTTCTCATCTAAGAATAAAAATTTTAGTAGCTTCAGTACCAAGGACTATTTATAATGCTCATTCATTACATAATATAAATCACAGTGTGCTTTCCTTCAGTCTTGAGAGCAAAAGTCTCCCCCAGGTATAAATCATTTCATTTTTACTTCAATTATGAAAGTAATTAATAGCCATTATAAAAAGTGATCAAGGACAAAAGCAGAAAATAAAGCACCCTATGTCCAATCGATCTTCCAGCAGATCTGTCCAGTGTCTCTTTCTGCAACAGTGACTGTTCTCCAGCTCCTATGCAGTAATTAGACCAGGTGGCTACTGAGCACTTGAAGTGGGCTAGTGCAAGCAAGACTGGATGTTAAATTTCATCTTCATTTTCACACAAAACAGAATATCTACATAGGGAAAGTGTAGATCTAAAATATTATCACTCAGAATAACCATCATTGGAATATTGGTGTAAATTCTTGTGACAACTGACTTTTAGTCTTATGCAAACTTCATGAACCTAAAAATATATTACAGACATTGTTCCATATCTTTAGTCATAAATACATACCACCCCATTCATGGTTGTCCTGTGCTAAACTGAATGAATATATTCTGATTATTTCTATTTATTACAGACATCATGGTCAGCCACGTTGTGTATGTTTCTAGTACACTTACCCTGTTGTTTTGATATGGGAAATTGGGGGGTTTCTTTGGGTTCACTGGCCCTTTCTTGGCTCTTATGGAGTTTGGTTTGGGGGTGCTAGGGTCCCAGAAAGTTCTACAGCCACCAAAACTGACCCAGGCCAGCGGCTTTCAGGTTCTTCTCTCTCAAATTTGATTAATGAAATTCAGGGACCACAAAGGGCGAGTTTTAGAAGTTTTAGAAGTTTACTACAGAATTACATCTTACAAGGAGGAGAGAAAAGGAGCAGAGCTCCTGTGTAATAGGAGGGGTCTCACAAAATAGGGCAGCAGCAGGCTACTAGTGTGGGGATTTTTAAAGGATTTATGGCAACAACTGGAGTGAGGTGTGAAGAGCAGATGACCCCTTCATTCCAGCTGCCAAGAGGTGGCCAGGTGTTTCTTCAGCTTTAATCACATCTTCATGTTTAGCTTCTAGGGTAGGGTTAGAGATAACAAGGAATTAGAAACTGGAGTCCTCTTCTGGCCTTCCTGGCCTCCAGCAAGGAGATTTTGCTTGAGGGCCCTGTCCTACCTGATGATTTTCTATCTCCCATTCTTACTAGTTTTTTCTGTTTAAGTTTGAACAGGGAGTTATACACACTTTAAATTTTTCCCTAAACCAAGTTTATGTTGCTTAAACCTTAAACAAGAAGTATAAACGAGTAAGGAGAAAACCAGAATGCTTCCTCTGTGATGGGGTTAAGCTTCAGTTAAGATGGAGCTTAGACTATCAGAGTCAGCATGTAGTGTTCAGTACAAAATTTCAGTGGCCTCAGGCAAGGATGATTGAAGTGATGCCTTTTTAGCTCAGGGGAAACTAAAATGAAAGGATAAAAAGCACAAGAGAAAGAGTTTGTTTGAATTCCTGAGAGAAAAGACTTTTGGCTTCACTGCCAGAAAAGTAGTTTTCTTTTCACTTTAATGTCAGGGTTTCCTGAGAGATCATTAAATAACCTCCAAGCCATGCCAACCTGACTTAAATCACAGGCAGAACAAAGTAGAAACGGAATGTGGGAGCTGGTTCCAGAAACAGGAAACAAGTAAACCCCATAAATCAGGACACTCTGATAGGAAGACGTCGGAGCAAGAGAGGAAGGGCATCAGAGAGGGGGCCGCAGCTCCTGAACTGCAGCAATGCAAGCAGAGCTCCAAGGAGCTCGCACACGCGGCGCGGTACTCTCCTTCATAAAAGGAAAAGGCCTGGTAGCAAGTCCCTAGTTGGAAAAAGCGCTTAGTCATGATGCTTAACATACAATGCCACGCACTGACTCTGCCTTACTTTATCTGAATATTTAACAAATGTAGTGATATGCGTTAGTTCTTCTTGTAGAAATTCTGTTTAAAATTTCAATAACACTCCCTTGTAAGAAAAAGTACAGGATTTAGTTATCCTAATAGCCTATCAATGATTGAAATATAGACCCCCAGAATTGCACAGACACATTTCCAACAGGATCTGGACCTGTTTCAGGCGTGAGGCGGGGCAGTGGCTTGGGGGCAATACTCAGATGTGACTGGTGTGCAAAACAGTGAGATTTTTAAAAAAAGACCAATTTATGTGAATGGATCGTTTTAAAGCAGTCTTTCTTTTTAAAAACTCATCGAGCGTC
The DNA here is from genome assembly GCA_035773235.1 of Eospalax fontanierii. Lineage (NCBI taxonomy): Eukaryota > Metazoa > Chordata > Mammalia > Rodentia > Spalacidae > Eospalax > Eospalax fontanierii. The sequence goes on along the minus strand of CM069548.1, from coordinate 39,065,958 downwards.
TGGGAAATGGCTCAGTGGATAAAGCCCTTGCTGCTCAAGCATTGCTACCAGAGTTCAGATTCCTAGAGTACTTGAGCCCACAAAGTTGGAGAGGTGGCAGACATCTACAATCACTGTTCTATGGAGCCATGCAGAGATAGGAGAATGCCTAGAAGCTCATGGGGCACCTAACTGTTGTAGAGCCACAAACAAGAGACCCTGTCTCAAAATAGGGGAAAGCAAGGTTCAACTAACACTCAAACTCATCCTCTAACATCCACACACAAGTTTTGGCCCGTGTGTTCTGACACTCAGGCACACAAATATGCACACACACAAACACACACACAGTAAAAATACACACACATACATATACCAAACACACATCATACACACAAATAAAAGATTTAAATGTTCATTAAAAATGGCCAATTTAATCAAATTTATTCTACTGAAAAGGTAGTAGTCTTACTTCTTTCACTGACATAAACTTGGTTCATTTCTTTGTGATCGGATAATTTAAAGATGAGCAGACCAGAACTGGTCACTAAATGGTGAATTTCACAAAGTCCATAGACAAAATATATTTTTATTATTTATTTATTTTTGCTTACATGCTGCAGTGGGTTATGAAGACAGGTGTCTTATTCAAGGAAAGAGAAAGAAACTAGGCACTCAAAGTAAGATTCTAAATCCTAAATTGAACAACAGTGTCATTTGCTGTGATTTTTTAGTTTATATGAATTTGGGGGTTTTATTTCTGTTTTGAATTTTTAATTGCAGATTCAATGTAATTGGGCAGAATTGTAAGCAACATATGCACATTTTGCTGAGATTTTTATCTTTCACTAATCATCCAAATGGTTTTGAGCCTGGTGAGGGACCAAATCTAAGAGAGTATTGAAATGTAAATGATTCATGGTTCAAATGTAAAAGAAAGGACTTTTGTGGAGAATTTAATCAATGTAAATTTTCATTTGATTATCTGAAACACACATAGAAGGCCAATGGCTAAACATGAAACCTGCACCCTCTCAGAAATTTCAATTTCATTTAATAAGTATTTATCTTTGTGGCATATACAGCCATAATTTGATATATTTTTCAACCATATACTGGAAACAAATTTAATTTTTAATCTTGTGAAAGAGTAAATTCAAAGCTCTTTCATGTTAGCTTACTATCGATATCTCCAGAAATGAAGAAAGATTGAATGTAATTTTCACTAACCATATAGAAGGGGAGAAGAGGTTTATTCAAAGTAAATATTTCAAGAAATGAATAATGCAAATTCGATATATTTCATGAATCACTACTCTATCATGAAATAAAAATCATATAAAACCCTACAAACATTTCACTGACCACAACTCCTCTAAACCAGTCTTCACTTCCAATGCAAACACTATGTTAGACAAGGTCCACGGAAAGGTGAATCAAACCAGCTATTGATTGTCATCAGTCCAGTAAGAGTATATACACATGTCAATCAGCTTTCCATTGTAAAATGTCACCTAAGAAATAACCTAAAAAGGGAAATGCCTATTTTGGCTCATGGTTTCTGAGGTTTCGATTCATTCTCACCTGGTTTCCTTGCCCTCGGCCTGTGGTGAGGCAGAAATCATCAGGATAGCACACAATCAAGGTAAACTTCTGAATCTTGGTGGCTAGGACATCTAGAAAGCAAGAGAGAGAGAAGCGAGGGCCAGGGTCCTCCCAGGGCCAGTATGTTCACCAAACCCAACTTTCTGCCATGGCTCCACTCCTTCCAGACTCCACAGTCTCCCAATGGTGTCACAAAGAGTAACTGTGGCTTTGGCATATGGGCACTGGGGTCATTTAAAATCCAAACCATAGCATTAGACTTTTGAATAAAGTACTCATAAGTAGACAAAGATTCTCTGTAGTGTCCGACATTGTAATTTGGGGTCTCAATAAAAAGTAGTGAGAATTTTTTGTTTGTTTGCTTGTTTCTTAATGTGCATTGTCTATGAGAAGAATCAGAGAAATCCTTTCTAGGGGAGCTAATTTTATTTGGTATAAACCTAGATGGAAGTGCTTCTTGGTTCTCCTCTGCTCAGTATTCCATTTCCTGTTGAGAACATACATCTCCATTGCATTTGGCCAAGCTGTGTGATGGTGAAGGAATGTAGAACCCAGTGAGAGGAACAATTAATTATGAAATTTTCAGCACTGAAGACATTAATTGCAGAAAAAAATTATGAGTATATATAGAAGATATTTTGCATTAATAAAAGATACCAGCAGTATAATCAACGAAAGAAATAATTCTGAATAAGACTAATATGTTAAATCCAGAATTGGAAAATATCCTGTTGTAGAATAAAGCTGCAACTTGCAGGCATGTAGTTCCAACCCGGCTAAAATAATTTGCATCTGAATGTGGCACTAATCAAGTTTAACTCTATAGAAGTTCATATGAAATTTTGTAGAGGCAAGGTTCTAATGACTAATAAACAATAAGCTAAATCTTCCCCTTGCAAATCAACTGAACTTGAGACCCTTAAGACTGTATTCCAGTGTGAAACTGGAAGATCACATGACCATTCTCTCCTGTTTACGTTGTACTGCCTGACAAACCATCCCCAAATTTAGTGACAGTTGTTTGATTTTGCTGAGTCCCTTAGCTGGATGGTTCATCTTGGTTTGTGTGCTATCCACTGAAGAACAGGGGTCTGTGGGATTCTTTTTTAGATAGTAGTTTTAGTAACATGTCTGGACCCTGGACAACCAATGAAAATAAAGATGACTTACTAGAACCTGATGGATACAGCTAAGCTAAGAAAGTTTATAGTTGCAAGTGCTTACATTAAAAACTAGATAACAGGGACTGGAGCAATGGCTTAGTGGTTAAGAGCATTTGCTGCTCTTAGAGAGAACCAGAGTTTGGTTCCCAGCACACTTATCAAGTAGCTTACAACTTCCTACATCTGGTTCCAGGGAATTCAATGGCCTCCTGTACTCCGTGAGCATATGCATTTACACATGCACATGCCCACACACTGTCCCATCATATACACACAATTAAAAATAGATCCTAAAAAGATTTTAATAGAGATATCTCATTTAAGTTGCCAAGTGGATGTATCTCCAGAACCGAGAGAAACAAGAACAATGCCATCCAAATCCCAAAGCAGTAACTGGCAGCAAAAAATGAAGACCGAGAGAGAAATTTAATTAAAGACAGAATACAAGAACAATACTCAGAAACTAAGAGCATACTAGTTGCTAATAGATGTGAGAATAGAGCTAACAGCAGCAACTGTGAAGGAAAGGGTTAATTGGGGTCCAGTCCATCAGGGCAGGGATGGCACGGTGACAGAGCACAGGGCAGACAGTCCCATTGCATCTGCACTCAGGACATGGAGAAAGACGACACGGGCTTAGCACACTTCTTATTCATTCCAGGAATGGCCCTGACCACATTTCAATCTTTCCACCTCAATTAACCAGACCTTGAAAATCATCAGAGACTTGTTTCTGTGATGATTCTAAATCCATCAGGTTGACAATTGAGATTTAGTTCTTTGAGAAAATGTTTCTCTCTCTCTCTCTCTCTCTCTCTCTCTCTCTCTCTCTCTATATATATATATATATATATATATGTGTGTGTGTGTGTGTGTGTGTGTGTGTGTGTGTATGTATATATTCTACCAAAATTAAAAGATAAAAATATTTTTTTGGTCTTCTTGAGACAGGGTCTCCTTGTAGCCCCAGCTGGCCTAGAACTTGCTATGTAGTAAGTTCAGACTGGCCTTGAACTCACAGAAATCTGCCTGTTTCTGCCTTCTGAGTCCTGGAATTAAAGGTGTATACCACCATACCCAGCCCTGAGATAAAAACATTTTAAATAGGCCTATAACAATAAAAAGTAATTGAAGCAGTGATAAAAATATCTCTCAACAAGAAAATCACAGAACTAGACAAATTCACTGCAAAACTGTACCAAATCTTTAAAGAAGAGCCAATACGAGTGTTCCCCAAAGTGTTGCTTAAAATAGAAAGAGAAGGAACACTACCACACTCATTCTATGAAGCCAGCATTGCTCTGATGTCAAAGTGGATAACAAAGCCAAAGAAAACTATAGATCAGTTTCCCTGATGAACATAAATTGTAAAATTCTAGTAAACTGAATGCAGTAGTATTTAAGACAGGTATGCTTCATGACCGAGTTGGTTTCATTCTAGGAACGTGAGGGTGGTACAAAATTTGCAAGTCAATAAACTTCATGCAGCACATAAAGGATGGAAATCATATAATCATCGTCACAGATGCAGAAAGGCCTTTGGCAAAGTTCAACATCCCTTCATGATGAAGGTCCTGAACAAACTCAGAATAAAAGGAACATACCACAAGTTAACAAAGGCTGCACATGACTGATCAATAGCCAGCATTATGCAAAATGAGAAACTGAGAGCATTTCCTCTCAAATCTGGAAGGAAAGAGTGGTTTCCACACTCTCGCGTTTAGTCTACATAGAAACAAAAGTCTTAGCTCTCTCAGTAGACAAAGAATAAAAGGAATTTAAATAGGAAAGGAAGAAGTCAAATCATTTCTACTTGCAGACAAAATGGTCTTGTATTAAAAGAAACTAAATACTGTTCCGGAAAACTCTTAGACCCGTAACCTGTAAACATTTACAGCCAACCGGAAGAATACAAAATCAACATTCTAAAGTCAGTAGCTTTTGTTCCCCTTTGGCCTTTTTGATTTCTCTCTACAGCCCTAGGTAGCCTGAAACTCACTATGTAGATCAGACTTCCTATGTCAAGGAGATCGGCCTCCTCTGCGTCCCCACTGCTGAGATGAAAGGCGAACACCTCCAAGCATGGCAGAACCTTTTCTATATACTTGTAACAAACGTGCTGAGAAGGAAATTAGGCCCCACAGACTCATTCATAAAAGCTAAAGAAACAAATAAAATACCTAAGAGTACATATCACCAAGGAGGAGCAAGACTTCCACAATGGAAATTTCAAGACATTCAAGAAAGACTAAAGAAGACACTAGAAGATGGAAAGACCTCCCGTGCTCATGAATTCAAGAATTAACTGTGAAAATGGCTTTCCTGAAAAGCAGTGTATGGGTTCATGCAATTCCCAGTAAAATTTTAATGATGTTCTAGAAAACCAATCCTAAACTTCATAGGGAAGCACAAAAGACCCCCAAATAGGCAATGTAATTCTAAGCAGAAAGAGCAATGCTAGAGGTAGAGCAATACCTGATCCCAGCGTATATTGCACAGCATCATAAACATCACAGCACTAGCAAAAAGACAGACAAAGAGACCAATAGACTATAACAGAAGTAAACCCACACAGCTGGCTACAGCCACCTGACCATAAAAACACATGAATTCTTAGAGAATTCCATACATTGGTATTTTAACTATATTCATTCTCCCTCCCAACTCCTCCCAGGCCATCCAATCGTGTGTCCTCAGTCCTTTTAAACCCACCATGTCCAGTGTTGCTGTCCATATACTCCGGAGTGTGTGGCCTTCCACTGGAGTATGCTTGGACTGCTGGAGGCCTTCCACCGGAAGGGGCACAGTCTTAAAGAAAACTCACTATCTCCTGTCAGTTTTCAATAGCTTGTCAATTAGGAGTTGGGCTTTGTGCCCATTGTCTAGCTTGAGCGTGTGCAGGTGTTATGTGTGCTGCTAAAACCACTGTGAGTTCATATGTGCAGCTGCCCCATTGTGTTCAGAAAACACTGTTTCATTGTAGTCATCCACTGCCTCTGGTTCTTATAGTCTTTCTACTCCCTCTTCCTTTATTACCCATTAACCCTGGGAGGATAACCAATCTTAAAGACCTATTGAAAAAGCCATATGGAAAACTATTACTGTAGAAGCTTCCTAAGAGAGATAAATCTACATATATGAAAAGAGTTTAAACTGAGTCATCCTATGGCAGCATGACAATGCCGCTTCTATACACCATGGCAAACAAATAAAAAAGCCAGTTCCAGGAATGGCCTACCTCTTTGGGAAGTGACCGGTGAGATCTTATAGACTCCCAAACATTACAGGCTATTGCCAGTGCTCTTGGTTACCTACTAGAACCTGATTGCTGAAGACATCACATACTTCAGTCATAGAACATGAATTAATCAAGCTGGTACTGACATGGAGCCTTCTCTCCACTGACTAGATTTCATGGTGCTGGAAGGTGCTATGCAGGCTACCATGAACAAAAAGTGTTCATCAACCTTACCAAGTTGTGAATCCTATGCACTACAAGTATGGAATAGTGGCACGAATGTCATGGGAATAGCCAGCTGCTTTCGCCTGGATTTAAGGCCACTCCACAAAACATAACTCATACCTGAAACTGTTATTGGAACTAAGAACTTGTGGCTAGGTTAGCCAGGTCATGGCCTTATGGTAGAACCTACTACTATAATTCTGCTACGTGGACATACAACTAAACCCTCTCCTAATGACTTAATGTTGCACTCACAGACTAGTATCATCTCTCAAACCTCATCAAAGAAGCTTCTTTTTGCATCAAATGGTGATTGGTACAAATAGTCACACAGGTCAAGGTGCAGAGAATAAAAGACTATGGAGTCCTCAGTCCTAAATGCAACCCTATCTCACGCCTTCTCCTCCCAGCCACCTAAGTTTTAACAAAGGTGTCATCAATACACATTGGAGAAACGACAATCTCTCCAGCAAAGAGTGTTGCAAAAAGTAGATTTCCACTTAGGAGGAATGAAACTAGATTTATATATCTCTTCCAGCACAAAAAAAATCAATTCAAAATAGATCACAGAGCTCCACGTAAGGCGTGAAAGTTTGAAAACTGCTACCAGAAAACATAAGTAAAACATGTCAAGATTAAAGAATAGGGGAGGGTTCTCGGGAAAGGACTTCAATAAGATTGCGTGAAATTTAAAAGCCTCTGCACAGCAAAAGATATAATCAGAAGAGTGAAGGACTCAGCCTGCAGAAAAGGGAAGAAATCTTTACCAACTCCACATCAGACAGTAGAGTAATATAAGGATTTATAAAGAACTGTAAAAATTAAGCCTTAAAAACGTAAACCTTCCAACAAACTGGCAAATGAACTGAGTAGTTTTCAAAAGAAGAAATAAAAATAAATAAATATTTTTAAAGTGCTCGACAAGGATATCATGGGAATGAAAATTAAAATTTCTCTGAGGTTCCATTTCACCCCAGTTTGAGGCAAATGCAAACAAATGCTGACAACACTCAGGCTCGTGCAGCCATCGTGAAAACCAGCATGGGCGCCAAGCCTCTGCCACCATAGGACCCAGTCCTGCCACCCTTGATTGCAAAAAAACAGTGTGGGAACCAAGCCTCCATGGGAACCAGCCTTTTCACCCTCTGTTAAAGTCTCTAAATTAACCTGTACCAAAGATATATGCACATCTGTGATTACTGCTGCTCTATGCAGAGTAGCCAGAAAAAAAGAACCGGCCTTTATGTCCATCAACGCAAGAAAGAAGAAAGCAAGCAGCATGCATCTGCACAATGGAATTTTGTGCACCAATAATGAAAAATGGAATGATGACATTTGCAGAATAATGGATGGAACTGGGAACTTTTATGTTAAGTGAAATAAGTCAGAAATAAGTAGAGAAATATTGCATGTTTTCTCTGCTTTCTTTCTTTCTTTTTTTCTTTTTTTTGAGTCTGGGTCTACCTGAAACCCAACTAGCCTGGAACTAGCTATGTCAAACAGGCCTGGCCTATGAAACTGACTTAAAATTATATGTACATATATGTATATATATATATCATATATGAGTTATACATGTGTGTTTATACAAGTCATGAAACTAGAAAGGGGATCATAAGAGAAGAGGATTTCTTACCCACTTCTGGGAAAGACAATGTCTTACAGTGATGGTGCTCTTGGTGGGAACAGTAGATGGACTCATACTGAAGGACACTTGGGGACAGAAATCAGACTCTATAGGCCATATTATATATATATATATATATATATATATATATATGTATATATACATATGTACATTAAATTGGGAGGGGCAATAAGAGAAGGTGTAGATAGGGGAGGGGATTTAAATACCGTCAAACTATAACGTATGACAAACTCAAAAATATTGGAAAACATAAGAGCAGAAGAAGACTTCTTAGGGAAGGAGAGAAATAGAGGGGATAGTGGAAAACATATATAAAAAAGGAGAAGGGGGAGCCATCTGGAAAAGGAAAGAAACCTCATCAGAGAAGGCTGAATGAGAAGACAGCATAGTCCCCCACCCCACATCATAATGAAATCCATCACTTCCAAACTTCCCCCCAAAATGGAAAATGGAAAATAAAGTGAAAAGAAGAAAACAGAAAGGAAGGGAGGGAGGGAGGGAGGGAAGGAGGAAGGGAAGGAAGAAGGAAGGGAGAAAGGTAGAGACACATTAAGGAAAATGAAAAGGCACATAACACTCTAGTTACAGGTCACGGTAAAATTTCTACAGGTTCTCAGATTTATCTAAGCTTTTATGATGCTTAAAATAGCTTTTTAATAATTCTAATATTACATTACTACTAAATTCTTGCTGGAAAATACTGCAACATGGAAAATACTTTCTATCAAAGTAACGTTCACTCTAAAATCAAGACATGAATCTCTGTGTCTATGATAATCACATACCTTTAAATACAACAAAGAAAAAAAGTCAGCCAGGAAATATATCCCCACAGTAGTTCACTGTATTTATACTGTGCAAAGTATGTTGATTTTGTTCCTTCATTAATCGTTTTCATTTTCCTCAGATGAAATTTAATTTTGAGTAGTTAAAATATGTGTCTAATTTATTTTAACAGAAATAGTCCAGAGAAATTAAAAGATTCATTATCTATTCAGCTCATCGTGTTTGTTAAAACACATATGAATCTTAATATCCATGTAATTCTTTCCCAAATTTGATAGCTTGTGTACATTTTGGAACTGGGGCTTAACGCTGGAATCAGATGCAGTGTTTGCATATATGCCTCTGAGGGGATCACGCTGCCTCTCACATTCTCCTTCAGAAGGACTGGACGGGGTTCCGGTCCCAGTGACTCCGTGACTTCACACTCACTGTTCTTGACTCTGTCCTCTCCCTGAAAATCCTACCTACACCTACTTCCTGCCCATGTTAGAAAGCTGTTTGGGGACCCTTGTCCCTAAATTCAGAATTTACAAAAACCACACAGAACTCAAATTCCATACTCCAAAAGATGCTGACAAGACCTTGGAAGATGGCTCTGTGCATAAAGCTCTTCCCACACAAGGCTGAAGATATGAGTTTGATTCCTCAGAACCCACAAAAAAAGGTGCAGGTGATAGTACATGATCCAGTAGTCTGGTGCGCCTCACCTGAGACAGAAGGAGCCGTTGGGAGAACTGCCTGAAATGTTCCAGCTGGCTAGCGTGGACTACAAAGCACTGCATGAGAGAGTCTCGAGTGTGGTGGAAGACAAGGACACCCTAGATTGTCCTTCCCCCAAATGTAGCCACATTCAAACATATACAAACACACACATAAACACATACACAGGTAGATAATTTTTTGTTCTGAATTTCAATCTCTGTCACTGAGTGCAGAGGAATGAGAATGGGAATGTTGAGTAGAATGGGGATAGTGTGTTCAAACTGCATTAAACATTCATGTGAAAATGTCCTTATGTAACAAAGCACCAAGTACAGAGAATACACAATGAACTTTTTAAGTATTGATAAAACCAGGGAAAGTAACACAGAGGTAGAGGGAGGAAGAAGAGATAATAGTGAGGATATCTGAATGACATGGGAAATGTTATTTTAGAAGCTTATTTTAAAATACACACACACACACACACACACACACACACACACACACTTGAGTTGTTAGAGTAGTCCAAGAGTCTCCCAAAATGATTTACTCTATTGCTTTAGCCGTTGATTACTGTCCAGAACTTGAAGGTAAGATCCCACTGCTGGTCATACCACACTTCAGACACAGGATTTGAGAAACTGAGCTGGAACTAACTCATAGTATCAGAAAGTTCTGAACAAGCCATCAAGGGAGAAAACCAACCAATAGTCCTATCCAGGGCTAAACCTAAGAACTACAATGACCAGCTCAGCAAAATATCTCTCTTAGTGCAATAGTGTCCCTTTTATCTAAGGGGTAATAACAGCTGCCTAATTGGGTTTAACACCTACTCAGTAGGGGGTATTCCATGCCTGACACTGTCAACAGCCAAATACCTATGGTTGGAGAGTTCACAGACCCTAGAGCCGAACCTACCACTGTCACTTTCCTAAACCAGGAGACCAGAGACCGAGAGTGGTCGGAGAGGCAGAAAGAAGAGAGGAGGCTACTCTCATCTGAAGAATTCAGTAGGTGGGCATACTTACAAAGCTGTGTGTCTACAGCCAGTCTGATTTAGGGGGTGGGAGTTCTGGGCAGGAATAGTTTACCATCTCATTAACTCCCTAGCTATTCCACCTATCTCTCTATCACAACTTAAGGTAAACCTGCCTTCCTAGGGGTGGTCCCATCACAGCTAATGGACCTGGCCCAACTGGAACACCGAGTCTCCACTCAGGCCAGAGATTTTGTTCTCTTGACCAGTACTTTCTCTTAAGAGGAACTTCATGCTACCAGAACCTTACTTTTGACTTAGCGTATTGGTTACTTTTGCTTCAGTTGATTATATGCTTGACAGAAACAACTTATAGGAGGAAAAGTTTATTTTGCTTATGGTGTCAGAAGGATTTCAGTTCATCATAGTGATGGGAACAGGAGATAAAAAATGACTTAGGCACTTTAAGGGTAAAAAGACCACCAAGAGTAGACAGTCTTCTTTCTTGGTTAAAAGTCTCCTCTTTGCCAGGCGTTAGAGATGCCAAAAGTTTTCAAGTGAAAACTCACTCTGTGGTCCAGGAATTTCGTTCCTCAAATTCACAAGACAAGATTCCAAAAGTCACTGTCCTGGGGTAGCTTTGGTGGCCACTGAGTTTCTGGAACCATAGTCTCTTGGGCTTAGTACAAGAGATGAAAAAGGCTCCATTGCTCTCAAGGACATGCTAAAATTCATATCAATACTGAGAAAGGCGTGGTGGAATGGCTCAGCCTGTGGCAACAGGAATGTGAATAGCAGACTTTTTACACCATGGGGACCAGGAAGATGAGAATAGGTAGATTTAAAAGCCATGCTGTTAACTTTCAAAGGCTCACCCTTGGTAACCTACTTCTACCAGCCAAGTACAACATCCACAGCCTTCAAAATAATGACCAATGCTGGGGACCTAGTGTTGAAAACACTGCTTCCTGCGGGGGACATTTCAGATTCAAATTAAATCATTCCCCATGTTCTGAATTGCCATTCAGTTATTTTCTGGACACTACCCAACTAAGAGCAAATATGGACATTCACAATCTGTGAGCAACTCTTCCTCTGGAATTCTTTTTGTGATTTCTTCTGGTTTTTGGCAGTATAAAAAATAGTCCTAATAAAGCTTTTGACTGGTTCATTCATCTTGATCTTGGTCTGCTAGCACATCCAAATCTGACAGAGAAATGACTCAATTTTCAGGTGTCAGTGGCTTAATTAAGTCAGCCTGAAATGGTAAAAAGCACATAGAAGATGTAAACATTGCTTTGTGTTTAAGCTGCATTATATATTATTCTCTGTATCACAGTAGTTACCCGTGGTCAGGTCAGGGGTAGAGTGTATCCAAGGTTCTTAGTTTCTTAATCAAAGTGAAAACAAACACTCAAACAGATTTGCAAAAGAAGCATGATGACTTTATTCAAAGTGATGAGACAGTGAAGGTTACAGAGGGACACACTCTCAAGATTGACAGTAGACCACATGAGTGAGGGTACTTAAGGGTCCCAGTTATTGCCCAGGGCTTCATTTTAAGGGATGCAAGAAAGGGAGAAGCGTGGACATGGTCTCTACTTTGATTAATAAATTAGGCAATATGTTTTTCTATTATGTATGTTCCTTCCCATAATGCATATGATTTTAATTACACATATTCTGAACCATGTATAGGCATAAGATGGCATGTAGGGGGTTTTCCCTATACGTTTGCACAGCACACAGTTTGGTCTTGCTGCACATGCACCTCAAACCAGTTTAGACCACATTTGGCCTCTTGTTCTTCATACCTGGATACATTGGGAATATACTTAAATAGAAACTATCTAAATTTTTTTGTTTGTTTGTTTTTTACTAGGGGCAGGGAAATGCAGGATTTTTCAGAGATGGGAGTATGTATATATAGTCCAATGCAGGTGGAGGAGTGAGGAGTTTCTGTGGTTGCTCGGTGGTTGCGTGGAAAGGGGGTATATGCATAGTTCGTGCAGGTGAAGGAACTAGGCTGTCAGGTGCATTATTACAAGAGTAGGTGTGTGTGCAAAACCCACAACTGAATGGATAATACCGTTTCCTATGCTTACCTGACTAGATAGCATATGAGCATTAATAAATATAATAATACAGTATAACATGTTTTAACACTAATATGTAACTAGGTGATTAGTGAAGAAAACAGAAATGTGAATGCAATTAAATAAAAGAGACTATGTTTGAAAATTATGGTGCTAGGGTTCTCCCATCAAAATCATCCTAGGCCATTAATTACAATACATATTCCAAGATTTCACCTTAGATATCAAGGTCAAAGAACCTCTTTGGGGTAAAGTATACAGTCTGCAATGATCAAATTATCACCTGCAGCATATGTACCTACAATTGATAAACACCTACATAGCTGAGTATCCTGGTCATAGGACAATGGATCAAGTGATGAAAAATGAGAGTGGAGAAGATGGTGATAGACTGACAGACGATAGATACATAGATGATAGATATATGATCAATGCGTACATGATAGATACATAGGTGATAGATATATAGATGATTGATGGATAGATGATAGACTGATAGATGATAGATGCAGATGATAGAGATACTTTTATTCATTTAATTCTTTCTTCTTACCTTTTTTTTCCTCTTATTTTATCAAATTTTAATCAACTATGTGAGGGTTTCATAAAATATATTTTGATTGTATTCCCCCTACTCAAGTCCTCCTAGATCCACTCCCACCTCTCCACCCACCCACCTTTCTATTTTTTTTCTCCCCATCAAGTCTAATTTATGTTGCCCAAATATACTCTTGAGAGATGTACTGGCCTTAGTTTTTAATTTTTCATATATATTTATTGTTATTTTATATGCATGAGTGTTATGCCTGCATGTGTGTAAGTTCACCTGTGTCATGCAGTGTCTGTGGAGGACAGCATTGGATTACCTCGCACTGAAGTTACCGATGGTTGTTAGCCACCATGTGGGTGCTGTGATATGAACCCAGGTCTTCTGCAAGAATTGCCAGTACTCTTAACTGCTGAGCCATCTATCCAGCCTCCAGCCTTTAATTTTTAAATTCATTCAGTTTCCATGGATGAAATTCTTTGACGATTGTAATGGTTATAAGTTATGAGGAATTTTTAACAATATCTTCATTATATTCAACTTAAGCAGATGTCCTTATATTAATCATATGCCCTTCTTTAAAACTTCAGATAGAACTGCAAGCCTCTGACACTTCTGGAAAGTTCTAGAACATGCAAAGTCTTAAATGCTTTAGGTATTTTATAAATAAAATCATAGACTTCATCAGTAGTTAGATCACCAAGAAGAAACAGAGCTGGTACTGCCAGCAACTATATTTAATACAATAATAACTTTAATTTGCTACAGTTTATGATCCAAAATTACAAATACATGATTATGGCAAGAGGGATCTGAGAGACCATTGACATCCCAGCTCACAGAATAAAGCTGTGTATCAGTATATAGAAAGGCAAGACAAAAGTCAATAAATGACCCCAAATTCTTCACTCATAGACTAATTCCCACAACTGCATAAACAGTGGTGACTTTGAAATGTGTCAAGTATACATGATTGCTAACGTGACATTGCTCTGAAAATAAGCAAACAATCTTTTCCTTAGAAAGGGTTAGCATGTATTCACACCTGCCACTTCCGATGCTGCTTGGAGACATGGTTTTGCTCTGGAGCACTGGCTGGCCTGGAGCTTGTGATATAGGCCAGACTGACTTCAGACATGTAGCAATCCTCTTACTTTCTCCTCCTAAGTGCTGGGATTATGAGAATATCCCATCCCCAGCCAGATGTTTGTGAATTACAGGAAGTTTCAACGGCTTAGAATCTGTTTAAGAGCAAACACTTGAAAGATAATTTAGTTACAATGTTATAAAGATAATGCAACATAAATCCCTAAGCCACAAATTTAGTCCACCATATTACACATACTTCCGGTGGATTTATATTCATTTTTCTCCTTCCTCTATTTTGATCCCTTATTCTAGAAGTTTCCATAAATAGGTGCTCTACCATTCCAAATTGCATATACAGTGTTTCATTTTTCCATTACTGTAAAATGGTACTCCCTCTCAAAGACCTCACCTCCCATTAGGTCTGACCTTTGAAAGACGTTTACCTAAACCATAGCACATAGTTATCTAGTTGAGAGATTATGAAATAGCTTTCAAAGTCCTTTAAAGAATAAATTCCTGTGTTAACAAAAAGATAAATATCTTTTCATTAAAAATTTTTAATTCTAAAAAATAATTGTTTTTGAACTGAAAATATATAGTGGGAATCAAAAGGCAGCATTAATCTTATGCTTTTTGTGTAACAACGAGAAAAACAGTTTTAAAAAAAGAAAGCAATCATTTTTCTTTCCCTTAATTAGAGATTTGAACTTTGAGCCACCTACCTTTCACTTGATCCATGGAGGTCTAAACTCATATATCAAAGCTGTGAAAGAGTGCTGGGTGTGGATGGAACTCAATTGGTGGGAGGTTTGCCTAACGAACATGAACCCTTGGGTTGGATCAGATCCCCAACTTTGCATAAAAAGGGAGTGGCACCAGGGGATCAGGAGTACAAGCTGATCCTTGACTACACAGACTAGGCCAACCTGGGCTACATGAGACCTTGTCTGGAAGAAAAAGTCTAAAATAGCTTTGTAGGACAATTGCCAGAGGCTTGGATCATTGAATGAATTCCAGGTTTAATAATATACTTTGTTTTTACATTTTTCCCAGCTCTTAATCTCTATGTACTGTTTTATACAGATAATACAAATGTGAAAGACTCAAGACAGGAATGGAATATATGAAAAAGCATCCTGTGTTTGGTACTGGCTCTTCTTTCCCCACCACAACAGAGTGCTGGGAGAAGCAGAGCGAGGCAGCAGTCACATTAGGGTGTTAGTAAAACTGTGTTCTCTGTTCCTGAGTAGTGGATCATTTATTTAACCATTTTATGACTACAAAATATATTCTCAATACATTCTTCTCAAAAGTGAAAGTTCTGATAGATAGACTTGATCCTTTCAGGAAACAATATCCCAAACGGACATCTAATTGCTATAGCCATTCTTCAACATTCTTGACATATTTACCAGTTTTGGAAAGGTCTATAGTTCCTATATGTTGAAACACAGACTTTAAAAGTTTTACTCTAATTCAAATGCTGCTCATGCAATCCTTACACAGACCATCTGTGTCAAAAGTCATCAGTCACACCTGTATTTCTCTATACCACACCCTGGTATACATGAACAATCAGGAGACAGAACAAGAATTTTCTCAAATATATAATTTGATAAGGCTGAACATAGATGATCTCTGCTTTAAAGAAAAATAGTACAGTAATATTTCAAGGCAAAAAAAAAAAGAATAAGGATAAGCAAAAGTAACACTGTGCTCTCAAAAGACCCTTTGCTTTAAAAATTGCTGAAGAATGCCCATAAATAATGAAAGCCAACTACCTCACATTTGATCTTCTTAAAAATGAATCAGCAGGAAATTTCTATATGTTTCTGTTAAGGATATGAGAATAAAACAGTATGACATATATTTTGTGCACTTGGAATGAACAAACATTTATTCTATATTTCATGGAGCAAATTTTTTAAATTTTGTTGACCCATATGAGAAATATTTAACTTCTGACAATTTTATTCTATAAAAGATCATTAAGATTAAAACTAAGTCATGTAAAAGTCTCCAGTCTAGTGGGAAAGACATAAAATTTAAACTTATAATATAAAAGTATTAGTCCTATAATAGATATTTGATTCATAGAATAGATGTCATTGTATTTGTATCTGCTAGATAAGTCATTTACAAGCTGATTGGGGCTGAGATACAGGACTGGAAATCTAAGCAGGAACACAGTCACAGAGGCGTGGTGCTAGAGAGAGGTCTGATGCAGAGGATGTGCTATTAGGTTCAGGTTGTCTCTCATAGCATGATGGGGCTTGCAATGGGGAGATACCAGGTTGCATCTTTGAGTAACTGAGGGTCTTGTGCTTATGTTGGATAGTTATACTTTAGTGTATTTCTCATATGTACTCACTGAAGAGTTTAAAGTGCATATACACAGTGTGGCGTTTTTTGAGTTTCAGTAAAAACATGCACAAGTTTTCTGAGCAGCAGGAAGGATACAATCAAAGTACACTGTAATGTAAGAAATTCCTAGAGAGCTCTAAAAATAATGCAGGAATTTCTGATCTCTACCATAAACTTAATTACCTGGGACTACATCTTAAGAACCTGTTGTATTAAATCTCTTATTATTTATATACCAGACACATTACCACAAACTTAGCATCCCAAGCCATAAGCATTTATTATCTCATATTTCCTGAAGGTCAAGAGTTGGGACATGACTTAACTCGGTCTTCTGCTCCAGTGTCTCTTAAAAGGTTGAAATGAACTGGGAGGTGTTTTTTGTCTAAATTCAAGTGGCTGAGAGCAGGTGCAGTTTTCTGGGTCTGCCCTTTGTCACATGTGACCTCCTTCCATGGAGATTTGCTTCATCAGTGTCACCCAGAGAGGTTACTTGTAAGTTGGAAGCGCCAATCTTCAGTACCAGAATCCACAGAAGAGCTTTCCTGCCACTTTCCTTTGAGTGTTCTGGAAGGACTCACATGATGCCCACACTGAAAGTTAGGGATTAAATAAGGTTGTTGACCACGATATAAGGAAAATTGTGGACCTGTTCAGAGACTGTCAGCTGACATCTCATGTGACTCTAACTCTCAAATAGGTTTAAAAAGAGTTACTGGAGACTTTAAGTTACAGAAAAAATATCAAGGATGAAGCTTAGATGGCAGATTTCAAAATCATCAAAAAACTGTTATACATTTGTAAGTGACTGTTTACTTGGGGTATCTGAGGCTAGGGAGGAAGAAGTCTTACTAAACTGTGGAACTGGTTATTAAATGTACAGTGATACAATTAACCTAAAGAGAAGGCTGAAAAAGAAAAAATGTGTTTAAAAAATAACGGATTTCATTTAGATCTGGGGTTGAAATGTTTATGCCATATTCTTCAATAAAAAGTATGTGTAACATGGAAATAAGACTGAAAATGAGGACTGGGAAGTAGAAAGCATGTTTTTGCATCTTTTCAGTGACATCAAGTTCATCAAGTCAACTCAAGACATTTCAGTAATGAGGAGAATATATGTTGTGATTTGAAGCTAGATTGTCCCCACCCCACAGACTCAGGTTGGAGCACTTGGTCCTCAGCTGATAATGTTATTTGTGGAGGGTGTGGAACCTGTGGGACTTGGGGGTGGTGGAGGAGTAGGCCCATTGAGGATGGGCCTTTAAAGACACCCTCTGCTTTACGTCTACCTTTGTCTTTCCTACCTGCCATTATGTGGAAGAGTGGCACCCACAAGTTTAGCCGCCACAAACATGAAATCCTTGAATGCCATTCCCACACAGTAGATCGGAGTTTCTGAAACCATGAGCCAAAATAAACCTTTCCTCCCTTGTTTGTGTTGGTGTTTTATCATAATGATGAGAAAAGTAACTAATCAAACCATCATTGTTCACTCACTGTTAGAAATTGATTAAAGTTCCCGGATTTAGGGGCGTTGTGTTAACCTGTAAAATTTTGTCATTCAAAAATAACTCTCTCTGCAGTGGAAAAGAGGATATTTCATTGTATCATACAAAGCACGAATAACTAAATTAGCAATCTATTCTCCATCAGCTTCACTACAAATGCTCTCTGAACATCTGAACTTTGCTCTTTTACTGTTGCCAGTGCCTAGAAAGTGGAATAATATATTTTACGCTGGCTTTTTGTGCTTACATAAACCATATATTACAATTTTATTTTCACTTTCTGAGAATTATCCTTTAGATATATTCAAAAGTATGATCAAGATGCCCAATTCAAATTATTTGACCGAGACCACCACTGACTAAGATAGCATTCTCTCTCTCCCCTTTCTTCTCTTCCTCCTTCTCTCTCTCTCTCTCTCTCTCTCTCTCTCTCTCTTGCTCCTCATTTTAACTAGAAGTTAAACTTCACTTTAGCTGACTTTCTGCTTCTCTGGGTTTCATTTCTGTTGTTTCTGGTCATTGCCTTTCTCAGGGTCTGGTTGCTATTTGCACATGGAACATATAATTTCTCAATAATGGTGACGGTGACTGGAAAGCTATTTTTGTACGCTGACCTCCTGCTGATCCTTACCAACATGATCAGAATCTATTTTCTACTACACAAGACATGCTAGAGAATTCACTTTCTTCTTATTTTGTGCTCAGTTACTTACTTGTGTACATAGATCAGCTGAGAAATTACATCACCCACTGGACAGGCGCACAGGTGTTTGAGGTCCGCACAGTGAGCTTCTGAGCTTACTTTGCTGGTAGCTGAGGCACCACTGAAGTTGCAGGTTATCTGCCTGCATGTCTGTAACTGAAAAAGTCTTTATCTTTTGTGTCAGTATAAAATATTTCCTACTACCATTAGTACTAATTAGATTTTAAAGCCTCACTAATTAAAGCACTCCCTTGTAATTGACTTACAGAGACTAAGAAGACAAATATATATCTCATAACCCCACATTTAGAGAAAATACTGAAACTGAACTTTTCAGACCTATGTGTGTGACTTTCAAAAGAATTTCCTCTTCATTAATAGGCAGGAAATGCTTTTATATAAAAACAAAAGTCCACATACAATCATAAATCACATAAATCTGATTTATTGAATACCTTTGAATTAAAACCAGAGCAAAAACAAGCCAAAACAAAACCAAAGCTATATTTAAACCCACAGAAATACAGGCTAAAATGATAGTTACCAGAGGTGAGCTGAAGAGATTGGGCTGGTAATGGTCAAAATCTTGAAATTTCAACTCCAGTGCTCAGCTGCACATCACAGTGACTACACCTCAAAACAATATTCGTTGTAGCTGAAAAAAAGCATATATTTTAGGCATTTATACCACCAAGAGCTAAATGTGTGAAGTAATGCCAATGTTGAATGGCTCAATTTAGGCATTCCATGCTGTGTGCATATGTCAAAACAAACTATTCTGCACCATAAGATATCCAATTTTAGTTACTTGAATGACATATAAATAAATAGCTTTCTAGCTTTTCCTTGGTGTGATTATCAGATTTTTGTTTGCTAGGATACTTGGTGATACAAGTTCCTCTAGAATCCTGAGGTTTCTTAAACAGCTTTACTGATCAAATAAGTTATGATGCTATTTATGATAATGAATAATGTGAAATCTGTGTTAATGTAAATTCACTCAAGCCTCACAAACTGTTTTTGTGAGGCTTGAGTGAATCAGCCTACACATAAAATCAGATTTTCAAGTATGTCAGATTAAAACTTACTATCTAACGTTCTTACTTACCTTTACAACCTTGAACTAACACTAACTATTGTTAATAAATAATTTTGGATCACTGAATAATTTTTTGAATAATGAATGAAGTTACCTTGGTCTTAAGGCTTTTGTGTTTTTGCTTTATATGTTTGAGTATTCTTTTTATTTGTGTTTTTCTTTTTCTAAGACAAGGTCTTTCTGTAGCCCCAACTGACCTGGAACTTGCTATGTATACCAGGCTGGCCTCATTCTCACCTACTTCTGCCTCCTGAGTGCTGGGATTAAAGGTGCATCACAACTCTTGCTATTTGGTCATTCTTCAAGGGCAGGATCTCATTATGTTGTTCAAACTGTTCTCAACGTCTCCAGGGCTCAACCGCTCCTCAGGTCTCAGTCTCCTGAGTAGATGGGACTACAGGTGTCACCATTTTACCTGGCTGATGCAGAGCTTCAACCATGTCATTTTGAGTGTCAGTTTAATGTCAGAACAAGTGGGTCTGCTTTGGGGGCCAGGTTGAGGAATGCATACTGCTGATATTCTTGTTGCTTTTCAGTGGTATATATGTGATGTCTGTGTGATATCTTTGCTTCTTTGTCAAATGAATTATGATAAAAGTGACTAAGTACACCCTTTCCGATTCAATGTGAGTGAGTAGAGTTGGTTCAATGCTATGGTTGTTATAAGTGGCAGAGCCTGTGGTAGAAGCTCATATGTGTCTGACATACAGTTGTTTGAAATACAGTGAGGTTTTTATCGCTTTCAAAGGAGAATGAGAGTTTTATTTTTAACAAAATATGAAATTATCATAAGATATAAAGGAACATAGTAAGAAACAAAATTTGATTTTTTAAATTTGATTTTGGTTTTTGAAAAGCAGTATTTTTTTATATAACCCAGGCTGACCTGGAATTTCAGCTATCTCCCCTCCCCAGCCTCCCAAGTACTGGGATTATAGGAATGTATTGCCACACCAGGCTTTCAAAACCTGGTTTTGTACAAACTGAACAAAATCTAAGAATAATGAAATCCCTTGCCATGATTTTTATTACTTGAAACATGAAAATTATTAATTATTTGAAAGTTTCCTCAGTGTTCACGCAGCCTAATGAACTTTATCAGGAACCTTTTAAGAAGTCTAAAATTGTTGCCAAGTATTATATTCATGTGTCTAGGTTATATTTATTTTCTCTGTGGAGAAATAGTTGTTTTAGGGCATTCAGTTTTCCCTTAACAAGGAGTAATAAATTATGTTTTGTTCTTTCATAACTTACCCAAATGTTAGCTATTCCTTGAGTCTCTGTCTCAGAATGACTGTATTAAAATGTATTTAAAATATAAAATGACTCTTATTTAAAACCATTCAGTCCTGGAAAAAAATCCCTAATATTACCTATAGCAGTTAAGGTTATTGTATTCTATACTTATCTGAAATATTCATACTGGTTAAAATAGATACCCAGCTATTATTTACCAAACATACACAATCCTCTCCCAATCAAAGTGACAATAAAATCTGAAAGCTCATTTGATGTTTTCTCTCTCAGGTTAAATCCTTGTGTAATAAAAATTATATTTATTTAATACTATGGAATTTCCCACAGAGGCCCATAAAATCCATTTTTTAATCCATAATGTGGAAAGAGGGATCTAGGAAGAACTTTCAGGTTTTGCTTTGCTCTGTTTTGTTCTTACATTGCAGGTCAGCACGCCACGGGGAAAGTTGCTAAATCAAAAGTTAATTCTCTGCAGGTGAAATGTTGCCACTACAGATTGTGAGAATTCAGAATGAGCTGGAAGACTTTGGAGGGTTTTAGTGGCCTCAATGACTATATATCCTTTGGTCCAGGGGAAACATTAAACAAAATCTTACAGGGTATTATTTGTTGTGAGCAACAGCATTCTCTCTCCTGCTCTAGTACTTTTGATTATAGCAATAAATGACCCACACTAGGCAGTTTCATCGCTCTGAGCCCTATGCTGAAGCTTTCAGCCCTGCTACAAGCTCAGACCAGAATTTTTGTCAATAGCCAAGAGCACTTTTTAGACATGATGGTAACAAATAGGCCTAATGACTGGTATATTTCAAACACAAGGTTGCAACAGATTCCTGGGCTACCTTGCCTGGTATTTCTCTGAAATTGTTCCATGGCTGACCCGAGGTTTCCAGAAATCAAGGCAGATGCCTTCATGAAGGAGAACACTGACCAAGGGACCAACATAATGTGGGACAAGAACTCACTGCTTAGAAATAAATAAACTGATAAAGAACACTTATTTGAGGTCGTTTGAAATGTTTTTTCAGGTTTTTTATGTCCTACGTAGTACATGAGTGGTCCCTCTTTTAATTTACAGTAGGTCAAGCCTTCAAAGTCATAGACTACAAATTTAAAAATTACATGAAATATTTTTAAATAACCTATAATTTTCACTAACCCACCAAATCCAGAAGCAAATGTTTTGGCTTATTCTCCTTGTTTATCATAGCATTGCAGTTAGCTACTTAGGTTTAGTAATAATCAGGCTTACATTCTGCCAGGCATAATTGGACACATTGTGCAATGAAGGCCATCATAGAATTCAGTATGTGAAAATGATGCTCAGTTAATCAGCCATGACAAGCCAAAGGGCAAAAGATCATGATTAGCTGGTGTGTGCAGCCAATGCTGACAAAGTTGAATGAAGTAAGCAGGCCAGAGAAGGTCTCCAATGCAGCAAACTCACCTCAGTTTGTACTCAGACCCTGGGCTTCGTTTCTTGGCTTTGGGGTGGATATAAAAGCACAAGGATTTCAAAGTTCAGTCTTAAATAATTTTATAATTTTGCTTAATTCGTTTACTTTTACAGTGCTGGGAATGAACCCAGGGTCCTGCACAGGGTCAGAAAATAATCTACCATTCATCCACAACCTCAGCCCATGAAATCTTGAAAACATACACAAGTAGAAATAATTTCACTGGTCTCAGAAGTTCTTGATCGTCTGTGACTCTATCCCAGTAGCACAGAGCCCAGAGCAAGTCTTCAGGTGTGCACAGTGAAGGAAGAAATGGGAACTGTCAAGGGGACTACTTGAGTTTGAAAAAAGGAAATATTTATTGCTAGCTAGAAGTGGGTTCAATATCAAGAGTGGATTCATTTTAAAGACTGATGGAGTTTACTTGTGCCCAGAAAGGATCTATAGAAAGTGTAAAAAGAATACTAGACATCCATGCTTGAATAAATAGAATAAAATAAAGTCAAATAACATGGAAAGACAGTTCTTACTCTGAGTCTAGAGGAAACCTGGGAGGAAGAATGGGAGAAAAGATGTAGTTAACAAAGGAGTTAGCTTAAGTCTTCATTTTTTATTGAACGATGTATGGATCATCGATTTCCTTAGAATGTGGTTTCAGGATTTGGTGAGAGATTATGATTTCTTTTTTTTTTAAGTGATAATATTTATTTTGCTTTAACATGTTACTAAATTCATACAAACGTTCAAGATAAACTTTAGAGTCATACATGAACAAAAGGAAAATTAAATCAGTCAAAACAGCTCAACCAATAAAGGTCTCAGCTGGATTCTGTTACAGGTACTCTAAAAGTGCTGGCAATAGTGACAGAGAAACAGATCAATGATCCAGATGAATTTGTGTTTTTCATATGCTATTAGCATTTTATAATGGATTAGAAGCAAATGTTGGGATAAAAATCAGATATAGGTAGTTCATAGTTTCCTGAACTTCTATAGCAAGGAGTCATAGACAGAGTATCTTGAAACACTCACACATTTCTCATAGTTCTAGAGTCTGAGAAATCCAACAAATCAAGTGCAGGCAAATTCCTCTCTTCAGAAATCCTGCTACCTTGTTTGCAAATGGATTCCTTCTCATTGTATCACGGTGTGATAAAGTATACAATGAACTCTCTTCTTCTCCTTCTTAAGTGAACATTGATATCACACAGGGACCTGAGATTCATGACTTTATCTAAATCTAATTATATCCCAAAGGTGTGACCTTTAATATTGTTGTTTCAGGGGCTCAGGGATAGAATATATGAATTTCAGGAGATTGGAACATACATTCATAAAACTAGCCTTTATATTTTTAGTTGGAGAAGCCAGGTTTATTGTAGTTGCTTCTTTTAAAGAGAAGAAATACATTTGTGGACTTCTTCCAAGTACTTTTTAATTTCAAAATTTTCACTTTAGTAGTTTGAAATATCTGTATTGACTCTTTTTAAAAGCAGGACTATTTGTCATGGTGTAAACGGACCATATGTGAGATATACCTTGTACAGAATTGGTTGACTTTTTTTAATTTTTATTTTTGACAATTTCATATGTACATGTATTGAGAGTCCCAGCACTCAGGGCCAGTGTGAGGGGGACTCAAGAGTCTCCACATTAGAGTGAGGGGGTGAGTAGGTGCAGAATCAAGACACCGACTCTGGGAGTTGAGCGGAAAGCCAGCAGTGGTGGTCTGCTGCAAACTCATTTATTCAAGAAAGAACAGAGAGTCATATAGGTCTTGTTAGCCAATAGCCTTATGGGGTGGGGTCCTGACCACAGCCAATCGCAGTTTGTTTCCAGGTGGATCAGGTCCCTCCAGGTGCTGGGCAGAAACTGGTTTCACAACCAACCAGTATGGAGCACCACACCCATGAGAGCCATTCCTCTTGGCAGGTGGCCTAGCTAGGCCCACCCTGCATTATGCCCAACATATCCTCCTTTTTGTTTTTATTAATTGTTTTGATTTTTAGCCAAAAAGGAAACTGGCTACTTTTCCTTGGGGTCTCTTTACCCTAATCTGCCTAACCAAATTCTATCTCCTATTCTTACCACATCACCCTCTGAAGAAGTCACCCCAATTGCCAATAGGGAATTGGAGCAATGACCACTCTTAACTTCTTTGAAAGCTGAAAGGGGACATAGGATGTGACAACTGGAGTACCCCGTCAGTGAATCTGTCTAAAAGATCATTAAATTGACTGTACAGATAAAACAAAAGTCCTTAACTGGTGCCTGGGAGATGTAAAAAATAAAGGCAAGGGTAGTCAGAGGGATAGGAAAGCAGAAAAGTCAAAACAAGGAAAATTTTTAAATGTTAAGTTCCTCCTTGTTTCTCTCCTGGTTGCCAAAGCTGGTCTTGAGATTTCTCAAGTCAGGACTTGCCCTCAGGCACTTTCGATAGCTTGTTGAAATAGTCAGAACCAATACAAGTTCCCTCCTAAATGGTTTCTAGACAGGGAAAGAAAAGAAATTATTCAATGGTTAGGTCAGAACAACAGTGGGCTTGACTTTCTTGAGAGGAGGTATGCATTACTGTGTTGAAGATGGAATCTTTGGTTATACTTTCCTGTTGGATGTTTAAGATCATACAATTGACCCAAATAAGCTAACTTATTTTTACTTTTAAGGTCAGTTGAATATCTGTTCCTCAGGGGTGTCACATGGGCTTAGAAGAAGCCCCTGGCTCCCTAGGCCTTTCTTTTACCAGTTTCACCTGTGTGAAGATAAGTCAGGAAGTCTTGCTGGACCATAGTTTCAATTAGAAGCATTTAAGGAAACATTTTCCTGTGCTGACTTTCTTCTTTACAGACTGGACACTGGTTTGAGTCCTTTTAGTGGAGACTCTATGACCTCCCTGAACAGGAGGACAGGTGACTCATCACAGTTACAGGACACTTTGAGAGTCACCTCCTAATCCCCTGGAACTTAGTTGACCTTAGAGGGCAAGAGACAAAAATTTGTCCCTTTAAACCCCTCTGACCAAATTAATATGGGCCTCTAAATATGACTGTTAAACTCCCAAGAAGGTTAATTCCACCAATCCAGCACCTCCAATCACCATATGTTATACAGCTAAATCATTCACTCCCTCCTCTGAGATGGAGTTATTGAAAAATCCATGTTCATTATTAGAATCCACTGAGACATGCAGCCAAAATGCTGGCAAAAACCAAATATTCCCAAACAAACCCCAACAAGACACACTTTTTGTTTCACAAAGCACCCAACCACCAATCCAAAAACCTTAAGATTACACATACACAGTTTTTTCTCATCCTTCACACACCATAACATATCGACCCGGATCGTCAATCACCTGGGATAACTGGGTAAGGTATTGCTGCCCATAAATTATCAGAGTCGAAGGAGGGGGATCCAGCAATTCTACAGGGGTGGAGGGGATCCTCTGTGCCAATGGATACATCCATAGCAGGCTTAATATTTCTGGCAGGTATCTAGATGAGGGAGGAAGAGGTTTCTGGGAAAATACAAGCATATATCCTAGACCCTGTGTTAAAAGTGGGTGAGGTCCCTTCCATTCATTTGTGAGAGGATCTCTCCAACGGACAAGGGGCAAGGGGATAGTGTCTGGTTGAGATCTCCAGTGTGTATAGGCTGGAGAGAGTCCTGCTTCATCAAAGGAAAGAAAATTAAGAGTGAGAAGAGCTTTCACCAAGGATAAATGGGGATCCCTGGGTGTCATTGCAGTTTTCTGCTTCATAATGAATTCCTTGAGGGTTCTATTAGTCCTTGCCACTATAGCTTGATGCTGAGGATTATAGGAGATGCCAGTGGAGTGTCTGATTCCCCAAGATTCTACAAAAGATTTGAATTGTATATGCTGGACCATTGTCTATCTTAATCGCCCAGGGTGCCATAACCAACATAGAGGTTTTTGTTGCCTTAATAACATGGGATGCCTTCTCGCCTGAAAGGGCAATAGTGAAAACAAATTTGGAGTAGGTGCCACGATGATATGGACATATTTAAGGCTGCCAAATGAGGGTATATGGGTGACATCCATTTGCCAGATGGCATTTGGCATAAGGTCTCTAGGGTTAATTCCCTGAGGCTGCAATGGGCCCAAAGGGGGCCAAAGGGGCCGGCTTTACATTTCAGATTAAATGCTTACATTGACTAAGAGAAAGCTCAGAGTAGAGGACCTGTAAGTTAGAGAGGGGGAGATGGAACCTTTGGTGCAAGCATCTGGCTTATTCTACTAGTGGCAAGGAAGTGACCACAATAAATTTATCTACCTGTGCATTTCTGTCAGCAGTGAAGCCAGGCAAACCAGTGTGTGAGCGTACATGTTCAATGAACCAAGGATGCTGCCTATTGTCGATCAATATTTTTAAAGCACTTATGGTAATATCTATCAGTTTATGAGAGAGCCTGGGATTGGCCAAGGGAAGTGTCCTTGCTGTTTCAACAGCATAACTGTGGTCGGAAATAATATTGACAGATTCTTGTTGACAAAGGTGTAGCACTCTAAGGATAGCATAAAGTTCACCTAATTGAACTGAATGAGGATTAGCAAACTTAAGAGCCTTGTCTGGCTGGTTGGCTTTCTTGATAATTAGTCCATGAGAGTATTAGCATCTGTAAAAGCTGTGGCGGCCAGGGGGATAGGTTGGCTGGAGGGCATAGAATGGGGATTGGCCTTCAGGGGTAGGACAGCGATTGACTGAAGAAATTTGTGGGCACGGAAATGGTTATCTACATCATTAGAAAATCCTAAGACCAGGATATGAAAAAGGTGATCATTCCTAAAAAGGGACTGAAGTTCTGTCATGGATACAGGCAGAATTATTGGAGGGCTCTATGTTGTAAATTCTATTTGTGTAATTATGCATCTTTATAGCTAAGAGGAGTATCGCCTCCAGTTTTGTGGCGAGTTTATGAGTCTGCGACCAAGAGGGGTAAGCCCAGTAAAGAGGAGCTTGTTTTTGCCAAATGACTTCTAGGACTGACCCCTTCACTCCTAGGGGGGACCCCTCCATCCAGAAGATTAAACTCAGGATTGGAAGAGTCGGGTCATATGTTGCTAGAGTAATTGAAAAGAGTTGATGAGATATATCCTGTAAAAGTTCTTTTGCTTGTTTTGTCAAAAAGATTTTTTGGGGAAAAACTATCTGAGGTTTTAAGAAAGTCAAAAAGGGGAAGGAATTTAGCTGGAGGAATAGACAAAAAGGGCTTAAGCCAACTAACTTGACCACAGAGTTTTTGAAGGTCATTAAGAGAATACTTATCCTTTACTAGAAGGCTTGGAGTAAGGAGTCTGATATCAGTGGAAATTTTAAACCCTAAAAACCCAAAAGGAGATATGGTTTGAATTTTTCCTTGGCTATAGTTAAACCTAATTTTTTAAGGTCCTCAAGGAGTATTTTAAGTTGATCCATGAGAACAACTTGTGAGGGGTGAGCAATTGAAAAGTCATTCCATATAATGTATTACTAGACATTTTGATCTGATTCTCTCTGTGGCGGTTGACACAAATAATTGACAGATGGATGGGCTATTTTTCATGCCCTGAAGAAGGACCTTCCATTGATATCTCTTAGCTGGGATGTTATGGTTATGTTCCCAGACAGTAAAGGCAAAGAAGGGCCTGTTCTTGACTGCCAGGGGAATAGAGAAAAAGCAGTCCATAATGTCTAATATAACTATATGATGTTTAATAAGAATAGCTCCGGGATGGGGGAGGCCAGTTTGAAAAGAACCCATCTTTTTCATATGTTTATTGACCTGGCAAAGGTCCTGAAGTAATCTGTACTTGTTCTTTTTCTTTGAAATGATAAAGATGGGGGAATTATGGGAACTGATGGAGGGCTCAATGTGGCCAAGAGCAAGCTGTTCTTGCACAAGGGATTTGAGGATAGTCAATTTAGGTTATAAAATAGGCCACTGTTCGACCCATATAGGGTCTGAAGTATCCCACTTGAGGCTCGTGGGGGCAACAGAACAGTGGCCTCTAGAATTGGGGGTGCAACGGGGTGTCAGATGGCTTATTGGAGTTGGATCGCCCTGAGAGGCCGATGATGTCATCATAAAAGTCCGTAGTGATAACTACACCCATAGTTGTAAGGATGTCTCTTCATCATAGGGTGTTAGGGATATCAGCCACCAGGTAAAATTCCTCTGTATTGCCATCATAGTCCTCCCAGGTGACTGGTCTCCTAACTTGTCTAGTGGGCTGTTGTCCACCAACACCCTGGATGTTAGGTCCGGGTTTATATACCCAATTGGTCATACAGAGTGCATCATTAGCAGAGATAATAGTAGCATCCACACCCGTGTCCACAATGCCCTTAAATTCCATGCCATCCAAAGAGACCAAGATATGTGGGGTATGATCATAAACCAGGAGAGCCCATCTTATTTTAGGAGAGTACCCTCTTATGGACGGGGCTGAGGGTTGTCCCTGGGGGAGTTTTAAAGGCATATTATTGATGGATTTAATTTTGCAATCTTTTGGCCCAGTGGTAATCTTTATGACATTCAGGGCAAGGGGTCCTGGGCTTCGAATTGGACCTTTCAAGCTTAGGGCAGGTCCGTTGAAAGTGTCCTGATTGGTTAAAACCCCAACAAATGGGTGGTTGAAAGGTAGATATCTGGATGGAGGCTGCTAGGACTTCAAAGGGGACAGTTACAGGATTAATATCCTTGGTGGCCACAATCCACTTATGGGGTTCCTCATTGTGCACAGCAGCAATAGCATTACGAGCCACCTCCCATGGTGGCCCCCTCCCAAGCCAGTTGTTTGACTAATGCATCCCTGGCAGGGCCGGGTGGGATGCATTGGTCCAGAGATTCTGTCATTCATGAAAGGAAATCCATGAAACCTTCAGATAGACCTTGGACTAAATTACGGAAAAATGTATCTGGGTTTTGTGGGAGGCAGGCCTTAAGTCCTTGAAGTGACAAAGATGTAACTTGATCAAAGTAGGCATAAATGCCCACTGTGGCTTGAGTCAGAGGGTCTGTATAGGGGCCCGTGCCAAGGAGCATGTCCAGGGAAACCTGTATACCCAATTGGAGATTTTTGCACACCTGTGATTCAGCCAGATCACTACAGGCTGCTTTCCATTGAAGGAACTCCGATGGGGAAAGAACTGCTTTAAGGAGTGAGTACCAATCACAATAAGTCTGAAGGTGGGTGGCCCACTGTAAAAGAACCTGTTCAAAATATGCAGAGTTCACGCTGGACTCCTGAGCCTCTTTGTGAATGAGAGCCAGGTCAGGGAGGGAAGTGGGACACCAGGGCCTAACTGCTGCATCTCGTCCTACATTAACAGGGAAAGTTGAAAGAGGCGGCAAGGTGGCAGGACTGGAGATGGTCCTTGCAGGGGGTATTGATGGGAGGGTGGTGGGGCTTACCCAGTGTGGAGCAGACAGAGTAGTTGGTATGGCATGCTCAGGACAGGGTGAATAGGTTAGGTGAGGCTCTGTCCGAGGGCTAATTGGAGAAGGGGTGGCTATAGTTTCATCCCTGGCAGCTGGGAATCTCTTTTCCTTACCTGACAAAGACGAGACTCACAAGGTCAATTTTTGTCCCTCCTTATAATCTTCATTACAGGTGTTAATAACCTCCTCAACTGATGAACCTTTAAGACCGGCAATTATAGCAAAGAGGCTAGGAAGAAATGAGACAGGAGAGGTGAGTCCCTCATAAACTTCACTCTTCCTCATGAGAAAGAGAACACGGGACCAACTAGAGGCATCCCAAACATTTTAAGGGCTAATCCATGGGGCTAGGACAAAGGTTTCATTCAAAAAGTGTTAAAATCTTTTTGTTTTACTTTCAAGCCATGCTGCAAAAGCAGGGCTCTAATTGCCTGCAGCTGTGGCATTTCCTGGTGGGAGGAGAAATTATTCATTACGGCCGAATGACGGCTGGCTAATGAAATAAAAACTCAAAGCCCCTATAATCAGAACACAAGCCAAAATGGCCAATATCAGAATCCACTGAGACAGGCCGCCAAAATGCTGGAGGCCAAACTGCCCCATGTCCCAGTGGAAAACTTCTGCAAATCTCCACTCCAGCCTCTGCGAGAGTCCTACAGTTGGCACTTAAAAAAAACCCGCAGGTATGCATCAGCCTCCAAAAGCTCTACAGTTCTACAGCTCTGCACACCAACAAATGTCAGAGTCCAGAGCCTGTCTGTCCCACAAGGAGTAGTTACATAGGACTATTCAGCCCTAGTCATCTGTGGGGAGCTTGGCTTGACTCCAAAACGATTACCACAGGGTGGAGCAATTAAAACTCAAAGAGGTCCGAGCCCACCTGAGCCCTCTCAAAGCTTCCCAGCTAATGCTCACCACACCAGCTGAGTCTAGAGGGCTGTG
This sequence comes from Eospalax fontanierii, assembly GCA_035773235.1. Lineage (NCBI taxonomy): Eukaryota > Metazoa > Chordata > Mammalia > Rodentia > Spalacidae > Eospalax > Eospalax fontanierii. The sequence continues at coordinate 39,035,128 of CM069548.1, read as the reverse complement.
GCTGTAACCCGGTCCCCAGGAGCAAGCTGAAGCAGTTTTAAATCAAAAATGGGGAAACCAGCCATCCCCAGGCTTATTACCCACACAATGTCTCCTCTGGAAGAGCTTAGTTAATAACTTATTAATAATTAATAACCCAGGTTCCCGAAATCTAGAGGGGATTAAACCCTCACTTAATTCCTCCGGAACAAACCAAAAAAGGAGGGGCCAACACAGGCTTCCAAACCCGTGTGGCGGTGTGTGCTTCCTTTGGGGTAGGGAAACAGAAAAGGGTGAATGGGAGGGCTCCTCCTCCGCTCTTGAGGACCCACAGCACACAAAACACAGGGGGCCAACCCACCGACAGTCAGACCAGGGGCATCTCACCAATGCTGAAGGGGTGGAGTCCCTGTTCGGGCGCCAATATGTTGGGGGTCCCAGCTCAGGGCCAGCCTGAGGGGGACCCAAGGGTCTCCGCCGTAGAGAGAGGGGGTGAGTAGGTGCAGAATCAAGACACTGACTCTGGGAATGGAGCGGAAAGCCAGCAGTGGTGGTCTGCTGCAAACTCATTTATTCAAGAAAGAGCAGAGAGTCTTATAGGTCTTGTTAGCCAATAGCCTTATGGGGTGGGGTCCTGAGTACAGCCAATCGCAGTTTGTTCCCAGGTGAATCAGGTTCCCTCCAGGTGCTGGGCAGAAACTAGCTTCACAACCAATCAGTGTGGAGCACCACACCCACAAGAGCCATTCCTCCATTCCTCCTGGCAGTTGGCCTAGCTAGGCCCACCCTACATTATGCCCAACATATGTCCTTGCATTATTTCCATCCTTCCTATGTGTTCTTCAGACTCACAGAATCCTGCCTCAGTCTCCCAAATGGTGGGATTACAAGGGTGAGTCACAATTCCCAGTTTAGGGTCTTTGATTTCAATAGATTGTGGGTTTAGGATTTGTCTAAGGGCTTTGAAGGGCTCAGTTTCAGTTACCTATGTTAACCACAGATCAAAGATGGGAAATTCCAGAAATGAACAATTAATTAGTTTTAAATCACATGCCATTCTGAGTAGCATGATTGCATCTCATGCCTTCCTTCTCTGTCCAGTCCATGACCAGAATTACCCTTTGTCTTCAGTATCCACAAGCTGTATCAACTATTGACCCATTGGTCTCTTAGTGATCATCTCCATTAAATTGACTGCTGTGCGATCACTGTTTGTACATGGGGTTCAGTAGCATCTGTCATGAATGTCTTCTACTGAGAATTGTGGAACATATCCCTTGACTAGGCGAGGGGAAGGGCAGGCTGTCTGTCTCTCTCTGTACTGGGTGCTCTCTACCTTTGAGCAAGCATTCTCATGGCTCACGAATTTCCTCATGCCCTTGTCCCTCTGTGAGATATCCTAGCTCACCAAATCTCTTATTCCCATTCCTAGAAATGCTTCAACAAAATCATTAGAAATAATGCATAAATATATGTAGATCCACATATTTCACCATTTCTTATTTCAAAACACCCATGAAAGCCAATGGCTCCAATGCAATTCTGTCCAACTTGATGCACCTTCTATGGACTATCTCTGAAAGCCTCGCCTTAGCTGAGGGGAGCTACAGCATTTCATTGCTGGATGAAACTAGTTTATTGTGCAAATTGAATTGAAAATCAAATTCTTATTTTCATTTCTCAGTCACATGGTCAAGAAGAACACTCCTATAAAGACATAAATGTGTGCCAAAGGACAAGACATTAGTTTGACAAGTGGGCCCAATACACAGAGGTATGAATCAGCAACTTACGAAATTTCTGTATTGGTTACTTGGAAAGGTTACAGAATTGCTTTCAACACATTTATATGATAATGAATGCTCCCAGGAATACTGTCGATTGTGATATAACAGAGCCAAGAATATAGTCATGATGGGAATCTCTTGCCCAGAAGATGTTTCTTCAGAGTTCTCACTGAAAGTCAAGTAGTATGGATCTTGACAAGGGGATCAAAAAAGTTAAAAAACAAAAACCAAAAACCAAAAAAGACCTTCTTTGTGATTCTCTTGCCATGGTATGAGAGAGGTGCTGTGTGGTAGAGACAGATAAAGCATCATCAGATGGATTGCATCACAAGAACCATGGGCAATAGCTTAAGCCCTCTGTAACACAGTTTTTAAAAGGAAAATTTTCTTTGGGTTCCATTATCAGTAAATTATTTGGGAATATGACCAAATACAGAGGATTTGTATCCCCAAACTCCCACCAACTGATGAATATATATTATTTTGGCTGTAGTTAGTATAATTTATTTTACATTCTTAAGAGGTTATCCCTATGAAACTAAGACCTTTGGGTTCCAGAAACAATACACCAATTCTATTCAGTATTCTTTTATTTTCTTCTTGCTTTAAGAGGTGAGAGGGGCTGGGTGATGCACGTACTATTTAATGTGATAGCTTACAGGGATGATAACTTTTTTTCAAGTAACCCCATTATCAAGCAAATGGTTTTCTATTGGTTATCTCTGTGGAACAAATCATTATTATTCCTTTAATTCTACCATTTAATGTTGACAGGATGCCAAGCTTTCAGTTATGAAACAGTGCCTTTTCATGTTGGCATTGGTCAGCAGATTCACATCCAAAGGCCAGTAATCACTATCACACACAGATTGGGGCATGGCCTGTTTATGCATGTACTTATCACTGAGCCTGCATCCCTGTTCCCACTAAAGACTTGTACATTTGGTGACCAGTGAAAGATTATTGTTTATGACCACAACACATTCAAGTACTGACACTGGCAGGTAGGAATTAGTGATCTGGGTTTGGATAATTAAAGCCCCTGTTCTGAAAGTGTAGGTCCTTCTAAGTATTCCTCACTTGGGGAGTACTGTGGGTTAAAATTAGTATATCGATTCCCCTGATGGCAGATGGAGTAGGTGGTCATACTGTGTCCGCAGGTCCCTGAGATTTTTCCTTGGCAAGGTAAATGGGTGTGGCAAAGTAAGGCTCTTAACTATATCGTGGTTATGTTAAGTGGTGTGAATGCACAAATCACAGGAAGAGGGTTTTGAGACCATGTGTTATGAAAATTTCTTTCTGGGAGAGGCAGACTAACTTAACCTGCCTCTCTCTCCCTGCTTGCAACCCAAGGGGTCCCCCTCCCCGAGGCCTCGCAACAAACACACAAATTCCTCCACTCGCAGTTAGCTAGTTTACTTGGGCTTACTAACAGAGCATTGGGTGAGGGCTTACTTACAGAACACAGGCGCCCACCCTCCCCTCCATAAGTTCCATTATTAAGTCCACGTGGCTGGGATCTTGCGACTTCCCGGTGAACAGATCCTTATGGCCCATGGCGGAGGGGAGAAAAGGGCCGGCCTCCTAGCGCCCCCAGTTTAAATACCTTTAGCCCCTCCCCTTCTCACATCCAAGGCCAATAGACCGGGTGGGTGGGGCATAGGATTTTCCCAGCTCATCCATCTGCTCAAGGTGGGCTTGGGTGATACCACTGAGAGGGGTGTTTGTCCACCTTTTCCCTCGGAGAAGCAATTCACTCCACACCATGAAAGAGGGTCAGATCAGTAACAGCAAATAGTAGCTAAGCATCCTGTCCAAAGGAAATAAAAGGGTACTAATAGGAACCTGTTGCCACAGGTCCAGTTAGCTGGAGCCACTTCTGCCAGACTGGTGAAGACTAGCGTGAGCAAGGAGAACAGACGTGTAACAGTGTGTCACACAGTACGGCGACAGAAAGAGCACGCTTGCCCTGTTAGAAAGTCCATCCCTCAGCATTCTGTCATGCATAAAGGGACTAAAACAGAGTTGCAGACCTCTGGGGTCTCTGGGGTCGCAGTTCACTTCGCCTGGAAGGTCAGCTTACACAGGGTTGATGGATCAGCAATGCACTCCCAGGCTTGAGAAGCCAGTTTCAGTCTGCTGTGGTGAATCCGTGGTTCCATGATGGTCACCTCCACTGTAGTAGTGATGAATACGACAGTAAACAGACCCTTTCAAACAGGCTTTAGAGGTTGGACATTCCACTTTTTTACCTATATAGCACCTCCTGGTTGATACTGGTGAGCATCTGTGGTCACTCTCACAGACACAGATTTCCTAACACAGTGCTGTGCAGTGGCAAGAGTCAAGTCAAGAGTTTATATTTGATGTCTCAGAGTGGTGTGCCCAGTTCCTTTAGTTCTCGTCATTAAGCCCTGTGTGGAGGAGGCATCCATAAAGAATCTCCTAAGGGGAAAACTGTGTGTTTAATAGGACTAGACCTAGTTCTTAACAAAGCAGTGGACACCAGCTGGTCCCAGTGTTGGTGGGCAGAATTTGCTTAGCTGAACTCTGGGGTTCAGTTCATTCATTCTACCTTCCAGAGCTCTCCCTGCCTTTTGTGACTTCCAGGTGATGTTTTGCCACCAGTTACACCACCTCAGCCATGAATGCCAGCCGGTTTTCTGATTCTGTGGTGATAGGAATCCAAATCATGGAATGACTTCCTTTAGGAGAAGGGCTACCTCATGTGCCTTCTCTGTGTGAGTAGGGGCGGCCTCTACCGGGAAAGTACACATAAGGACTGATACCTACAGCCTCAGACCCGGAGAAGCTTAGTAAAGTCCTCAAGTACATTTTCAAATGCCCCTCCCACAAGACTCTGCACTCTAGGACAGACTTTGGGTCCCTCATACAGGTTATTTCAGGCACATCTTTCACACTATTCCCACATCACTTGGACTATGCTGGTGAGTTAAGGGATGTAGAAATGTCAGCCAATGAGATCTCCAAAGCCATCTACTCAACGTGGATCTGTTTCTGGTGGGACTGTTTGACAAAGGATGGGCCGAAGGTCTTGGGAATTGCTACTCAACCACCTTCAAATTTCCACCATCTGTTTGTGAGGTAAGCTCCCACTTTGCATTTTAAATCAAGTGTTCTCATGTTACGAAAACTTAGGGTCCCATTCTGCAGGACCAAATAACAGGGCAGCAGTCAGAGTCTCTGATTCTGTTGGCCCCTTGGGGGCTGTGAGCTGTGCCTCTTGTTCTGCTTTGTAGTTCCCAGAGCAATCCTGGTATTCCCTCTTTTGATGGCCCTAATAATGCAGGACCGCCTCCTACTTATGGACCCATACAGCATCTAAGCATTCAAACAAGACTTGATCTGAGACTCTAAGACATGTCTGAGCCTTTTTTTCTTGTAAGTACATGAGCTTACTGGCATTGCTGGCTCCTTTGACCTCAGCCCTGGCTCAACAAGGCCCCTCTGCGAGTGTGCCAACCATTCTACTAAAGTTACAGTAAGTAGGTCTACCTTTGTTAAAATTTTTGATATGCTGCTCATCAAGGCTCTTGGTTTTGGTTGACAAAAACCTTCATTGCAAGCCCTGAAAGCTGATGGGCATTCGTTCCCGTGAAATTCTCTAACTTTTGTTGTTTGTGCCAGATGTTTCCTTGGTCCTGACAAAAAAAGTCTGTGTTAACCATTTGCTGATTCTTGAGTACTTCTGGGTCAAAGGGTGTGTGAAGATGGAATGTTTCACATAGTCTTTCATAGAATTTACTTGGGCTCTCTTCAGGTCCCTGGAGTACCTCTGAAGTTTTCGTTATATTCTTGACCTTTAATCCTCCTTTCTTCATGTTATCTAAAAGAGACTCTTGGTAACACCCAAGCATCTGAAATCTTGATCATCAGTAGGGTTCCACTGGGGATTTTCTCAGGGAACTGAGTCTGGGTTTAACCCTGGGCATTCCTTAACCCTGCCATGGTATGTTCCTCTAGCCACTTTAACACAGCCTGAGTAATCCTGTGGCATCTTTCAGCGATAAAACAGTCAGGAGAAATTGGCATCAATCAGTCCAAGTGGGCTTATGGGTCTGGATGACAAACCCCATTAGATCAACCATAGTGTGAAGCTTCTCCGTGAGAAAGGGAATATGTCTTTTTCCATTTTACAAGCTCAGTGGTAGTAAAACGCTTATAGATGAAAGTGTGCTGTACATCTCGCATCTGACAATCTGGGTGACAGTAAATTGGCCCCTACGTGTCTGTCAGTGGTACATGTAGGGTATTTTAGTCCCTAGAGGGAAGGGGGCTTCCAGAAGGATCTTCCTGACACTTCTAGGCCAGAGCATTTGGTATTAAGAGTGGCAGCTCTGGATGGCTATGGTCAGGGCTGTCTCAAGTGGCCTTGTTGGAGGAATGCTCCAGAGGTGTGAGTGGCCTGTGGTGGGACTCTGGCTGTAATAGATACAGGGAGTGCAGGAGGCAGCAGAGAATGCAATGCTGCACAAAGCAGGGGAACCTCCTCTGGTTCCAGATAAAATGAGCTTCTCAGGTTCTGGTCAGCATGTTGAGGGAGCGGTCAGCATGTTGAGGGAGCTGTCAACTGAACCATCATGATTTTACAGTTCTCCTCCAGACAGACTCTCAGCCAGGTAGCCAAGAGAGGACTATGTCTTGTTGGTAGTCAGTATAGGAGCTGGCGAGGTCCTTCGCAGTGACTCTAAATACTCTGCTGATGACTTTTTTATCTAGTGACCCTTCAGAGGGCCAACCCATTCCAAACATGCCAATCTGTATTGCCCAAGCTCAGGTTTCAGGGAGTCAACTTAACATCATAATGTCCTCATATCCCTAACTCTCCTTGTAGAGATATTCAGATGCTTCTTAGCAATGATAAGACAGTTTAAGCCCCAATATCAAGAAGAAGAAGGCCACTGTATGTCAAATAAGGATTGCCGCAGGCCCGTGGATCAGGACTTCACATTTGCTTCAGCCCTCCGTCAGGTTGGGGCGCTCCTGTTGTCCACCTCATTCTCACACTCATACAACATCTCCAAACTCCTGGCCAACACCTTAGAGTTGTGGTTTCATCTTCTGTGAGACTGCTTAGAAAACTCTGAAAGGTGATCAAACCTCTTCTGCCTCTTAGGAGCCGACTTAGCAAAATGAACCCTGGATTATTATCAGTCTAATGGGTAGTGGTTCCCTGAGTGGTTCCTGGGCTCCACTTGATTCCTTCATGCCCCTGAGGTCCTCACCCTACTCTGTAGTCTCCTACATATCAAGTGGTCCACTGGCATCAGGTGAGGTTATTCTCCTGGCATTTCATGACTTGCATCCTTGTAATGAGGGAGGTGAAGTCACCATCTTCAAATCCTGGATAAAGGCCCAAGAAATGTTGATAGAAATTTGAGCAAAAAGATGGGACCCTGATGCTTTCAACCTGAAAGGGCATTTTATACAGGCCAGCACCAACTCCGCTAATTCACATGCAGGAGTGCAGCCCGGCATTGCGCATGAACCCATCCTTCCTTCGTTCCCTTTATATTTCAGTCTCTTTTTCTCCCTTATTTGGTAAAATATGCTCTGATTGGGTGTAATATGACACTGGTTGCATCAGAGCTATTCATATACCTGTAGACAATGATTATCTAAGTTGCTTTTTCTTTGTTCTGGGAAGGCCTTTACCACACTCTTAAAGAAGACGCAGCCACCTGGTCTATGATAATTAAGTCTAATTTTAAATATACTACAGCTTCAGCTGTGAATTTCATCATCTCCAAAGAAATCAGCTGACCCATTCGATGTTAACTTCTCTGCTCTGTGGTGATAGCCCCCAACATGTTTGCTCACCAATGCATTTTTCAATGTCTTGGTGAGAGGTGTATTAGAGAGCAAAGGCTGTTATAACCAAATACCATAGGCTGAGTAGACTACAAACAGTTATTACTCAGTGTTCTGAGGGCTGGAAAGTCTAAGATAATGTTGTAAGCAGAATCTGTGTCCAGTGAGGGACTGTCTCCTTGTTCAGAAATGTTGCCTCCAACCTGTAGAAGGAGATTACAGGCTCTTGGGGTTCCTTTTTTTACATATACGACATCAGTACCTTTCATGAGTCTCTGTCCTCACTCTGTCAATTATCTCCAAAGGCTGCATCCTCTTCATGTCATTACCCTGTGCATTTGAACCTATGAATACTGAGGAGGGGATCATAGCAAGAAACCTATTCTTATCCCCTTTTTAGCAGATGTATGAATGGTTGGAATTCTAAATGCATGCTCATGTGTATTGCTTCCTGTCTCATGAAATAATATTTCACACTGGTAGTGATTACAGCTTAAAGAATGTGCTTTAGAAATCTATGAGCGTTCCTTCTGGAAGTACAGTGATGGGAGATTTAAAGGATCATGCTGCCTTTTCATGGGGTCAGAAGATCCTATATCTCTTAAACTTTTAGAACAAGTACTTAGTAATTATCCATGGAATATATAGCCTTTGAAAGCAACAATAAATAATTGTGTGAATCCTTGCAGTTACTCTGTGGTGTGATTAAACCTGGAAAATACCTTCATGTATTGTCAAAAAATACATTTTGCCCACTTTGACTTTCCTAGATGCTAAGACATATTCAGAGGATATTATAATATGTTTGTGTATTAACTTTACTGAGTTGATGACCAATTCAATGAAAGTTATTACTGATTATTTGATTTCTTATTTTAATCACCAATAAAACACAATTTCATAAGCTCAAGTTTATATATGTTACTATCACAAAGACTCTATCATCTATTTATTATCTACCACACATACTGAACCTTTGGAACTGTTTAAGAATTATATTCTATTGAATTTTTGTGAATTTCATACAATATATTTTGATCACATTTAGACCCACTCCCCTATCTGTAAACTTCATCTAGCCCCTCTGGCCAGATTTCGTGTATTCCATCATATTTATTAAGGCTTATTGAGTCAGGTTTGCATTCCCAAATGTCCTTGGAGTGTGTCTACCCACGGAGCCTGGTTAACCTATGTAGTGTCACACCCTTAAAGAAAACTGACTCAGTTTTATCAGTTATCAATTGCCAGTAGTTCCTCAGTTAAGGCTGCGACTTCTTACTTTCCTTCTATGCTGGGATTTTGATTGTCTTGAGTTTGCATGGGCCTTGGGCATGTTGTCACTATTGCTGTGAGTTCGTATGAGTAACTTCCTAACTGTCTGGAACACTCTGTTTCCTTGTGGTCATTAACCACCTCTGGCTCTTACAATCTTTCCCTCACTGTTCCTTCTACAATGGTCCCTGAGGCTTAGGTGGCAGAGGTTTGATTTAGGTGTCCTGTTCAGGCATAATCCCTCTGTAGTCTCTCATTCTCTAGTAGTGGCTTTCTGTATTAATCAGCATCTGTTGCATGAGGAAGCTTCACTGGTAAGAGTTGAGAGATGCACTGATATTCTTTATGCCTTCTGTCCCACTATGTTCTCTGAGCCTTAGGTGTAGAGTTTGCATTGTAGACGTGTCACTTAGAACCAGACACCTTACAGACTGCACTTATACACTGCATTTACCAGCTACAAAACTTTGTAATAGTCTCCATTTGTTGCAATAAACAGCTCCTATGATGAATGGCAAGAGGGACACCTGTCTGTATATATAAAGATATATATTTAGAAAACAATAAGAAAGTATATTGGTCAAGGGATGCGACAAAGGTAAGTTTTTTTCTAGAATCTATGATGTCTCCAGTCATGTGTATTTGGTTATGTTTGCATTACCACACATGAATTCCCTTCCACTGAGTGGGCCATAAGTCCAGTAGATAGCTGTTGATTACCCCCAAGATAAAAGCCACTACTGCACCAGGAGAGATTATCTACTGGGCCAGACATTGTTGTGGTCCATAGATTTTACAGGGATGGGATCATTGGTTTTCTCCCTTGGTGCTTTGCATAGTATATTCTGATACTATGGGAGCTAATATTCACAGAGGAGGCTTCCAGATCAGTTCCATCATCATTATTCTAAACCCTGTGTTCAGAGTATGTCTTGTTTTTAGCAATAGGGTTTTCCTTACAATTCTGAAAGGAAATCAAGGGCTACGACAATAGCCTGAGTTATTTGGGGAATTTCTAGGAGTACCCTGACCAACAACTCAAAGGGAGGTTTCTCCTGCCTGGCACTGTGTTTTCTGATACATAGCCTTCAGTTATAAATAAGCAGTCGTGTGTGTGTGCGTGCGTGCGTGTGTGTGTGTGTGTTTTCTGTAGGTTTTTTGTATGATTTTATGTGTCACCTAACCATTATTTTTCTCTCCTCTCTCTCCCCCTGTAGAACCCTCCCTCATCCTCTCCCAGTCAAAGCATCCCTGTCCTTCCCATGTCCCCCTTGGTAACACTTCCTTTCCATTTTCCTGGCTCCTGCGGTAACATCAGGATGTACACTCACATCTGAGGATTTGGTCCTAAGATTCACAAATGACAGAGAACATATTTCGCTTGTTTTGTTGAGTCTTTATTATTCCATTTGGCATGAAAGTTTTTAGTTCAATACATTTACCTGCAAATTTTCGTGATTCTGTTTTTCTTTACCATTGAGTAGAACTCTCTGGTGTAAATGTATCACATTTTCATGATCCATTCTTAGCTGAGGGATATTTAGGATACTTTGTTTCCTTTGCCTAGCAGGCTAGTCTAGATCTCTCCAGGAGCACCTGACTTTTTTTGTTTTTTTCTATGCTGTCCAAGCTGACTACTTTAGACTTCTGGGTTCAATTCATTCTCTTGTGTCAGCTTCCTCAGCTACAGAAATGTGCCAACAGTTTGGTGAACTTATTCTTAAAGGTCAAATGTGAATAAAAAGTACCAATATCCAAGTAAATATGTGCAACAGGGTTTTGTAATTTTGTACACAGGTAGACAGTCACCAACATACGTATTCTAATATAGGAACTATAGAAATATAAAGCTTAACTTCTGATTTTTCAAAAAGAGGCTGGAGGGACGGCTCAGCAATTAAGAGCACTGACTGCTCTAAGAGAGGGCCAGGGTTTGGTCCCAGGATCCATACGGCAGCTAACAGCCATCCATAACTCCAGTTCCAGGGTATCTGACATCCTCTTCTGACCTCTGTGGGCATTACACAACATGCGTTCACTTACATGCATGCAGGCAATACACTCATAATACACATTCAAAAAAGTAATTTAAAGATTTTGTAAAGAAAATACACTTGTGAAAAATCAAATCCATGCATTTAAGTTATTAAATTTAAAGAAAGCCTTAGGAAGACTCAGTATCCTCATGGACTAAGGAAAAAAACATAATCTGATCAGACAGAATTCATTGTTTTCCACAACATAATAGAATCACAAATTTTAAAAGACACACAATTTGTCCAAAAATCAATCCTAGCAGCTGTTAAAGAAGTACATTGATGAAAAAAATTCCAAATAAAATAATTCATCTATTCTACTGAGCAATTATATCGCTTCAGGATGAGGAAAGATGTTGAAGAAGCATCTGTGTAATGAAATACATTCAAGCAAATTTTCATGACAAGTAGATATGAGCACCCGTTGTACTAAAAGGAAAATAAACCACTCTAATTGCACATGTTAGGTTTATAAGGAATGAAAAAAATTGCATAGAAAGTGTTATTTTGCAAAATTACCGACAAAAGCATTTTTGCTTTCACGTGAGCAATAGTTCTGGAATCACACTTCTGCTGTAAACAACAAAAACTGAACAAGAGACAGGAAACAACAACTGTGTCTAAGTGTTGAACAGGAGGAAGTGCTGGGCATTATCCCACAAGCTTGCTTCCCAGAAGAAATTTCAATATTGTGACAGAGGGAGAATTCAAACCACAAGCCCTCAGCTTCACTGGGTTGTGGAGACAAATCAGAGTTTGGGGAGATAAGGGAATCTAGAATTTTGACCCTGGAGTTCCAATAGGAGAAATATAAAAACAGTAAAAATATTTGAAGAAATTATTTCTGAAAGTTTTCCAAATTCAATGAGAAATATTATTAAACAAAAAATACTTCAGAACAAGGAATATTATACAGTTTTTAAAGTAGATTCTGTTTATGAAGATATCATGACAAGCCCAAAGGCAGATATAATATACTTCAGATAAGTTACAGAATATGCGAAACAAAACGGGAATGAACTAAAATGACAAGATGAATATATAATTATAAGTGCTTGTTTTAACTTTTTCCCTCTCAGTACATATACAGCAAGTATACAGAAATCAGCAATGTTATAGGAGGCTTTGCCAATACCAGTGTGTCTTCATTGGTCCTTTCTCCTTTATTTGTTTGTTTGTTTGTTTTTTATGTGTATGAGTGTATTTCCTGCATGTATGCAAGTGCACCCATGTTGTTCAGTGCCTGCGGAGTTCAGAAGAGGGCATCGGAGCCCCTGGACCTGGAGTTACAAATGGTTGTTAGTCGTCATTTGGGTGCTGGGAATCGAACCTGGGCCCTCTGTAAGAGCAGCCAATGCTCTTAACCACTGAGTCATCTCTCCAGCCCCAAATCTTTAAGTTGCTTTTGTCCGAGTGTTTTGTCATGGCAGCGATAAAAATAACTAAGACATACATCAGAATAGCACAAATGCTGAGCAGTAAAACAATCCCAAACAATCACTTTAAATAAGGCAAACAAGCTTGGAAAATGTAATTAAACTTCAAAACAAGAGAAACGTCTAACTACTCTTTGCTGCCTTGAATTACATGCACCACTGAGTATTGCATCTTTTAGAAAGCTGTTTTGCACCCGAATCCATTTTCTCCATCTGTGTTAATCGGCTTTACAGTTCAATGAAACAAGTTTGAAGTAGGCGTAGAGGAAAGGCCGCCTTTGGTTTGTAGTTACTTTCAGCCCCTGGTTGGTTGCGCCCATTGCTTTGGGGCGGACGTAAGGGAATGGCACTTTCGGCACAAGGTGGAAGAAGCTGTTTACTCTGCTACAACTGGGAAAATGTGAGCAGAGGAGGCCGAGGTCCCACCATCCTTTGAAGGCATACACCAACGAAATAAGATTTCTCTCTTGGTCTTGAATCATAAAGCTTCCCACTGCCTTTTAAGAGCACCAGGCTAGGGAGTGAATCTTTAACGCATGGACCTTTGGTAGGCCTTCTAGATCCAAACACAAACAGAGAAAGAGGTATATGAGAGGGCCGGAGAGATGGCGCAGCAGTTAAGAGTACTTGCTATTCTACAGAACCGGGGTACTGATTCCCAGTACCCATATCTGGCAGTTTACAACTGCCTGTCAGATGCCCTCTTCTAACCTCAGTGGGCATGCTGACACACATGGTACACACACACACGAAAAATAAGAATAAATCTTTTTTAAAAGGGAACATTGGGGCTGGAGTGATGACTCAGCAGTTTAAAAGAATTGCTGTTCTTCCAGAGGACCTGGGTTTAATCCTAGCACACACATGGTGCCTCTGTAACTCCAGTTCCAGGGGATCTGACACCATCTGTTTTTAAATTTCTCTTTGGGAAAGGCAGACCAACTTAACCTGCCTATCTCTCCCTGCCTTGCAACCCAAAAATCTCCCCAGGCCTCGCAACAAACACACAAATTTCTCCACTCACAGTTAGGCAAATTCTAGCTAGTTTACTTGGGCTTACTAACAGAGCAGTGGGTAGGGGTTACTTACAGAACATGGGCGCCCACCCTCCCCTCCCCAAGTTCCATTAATAAATCCAGGAGACTTGGCTCTTATGACTTCCCAGTGAACAGATCCAAATGGTCCATGGGGGAGTGGAAAAAAGGACCAGTCTCCTGGCGCCCCTGTTTAAATACTTTTAGCCCCTCCTCTTCTCACATCCAAGGCCAATGGACAGGGTGGGTGGGGCATAGGACTTTCCCAGTTCCTCCTCTTTCTGCTCAAGGAATCCTGGGTGATACCACTCTGGGAGGGGTGTTTGTCCACAGCTCATCAGACTTTTCCTTCGGAAAATCAATCCACTCTCCACCCTCTTCTGACCTTTCAGGCATTGCACCCAAGTGGTACACTTACGTACATGCAGGCAAAACACTCATACACACAAAATAAGATAAAAATAATAAATAAAAATATTTTTAAATGGGCACATAGCATTAATGCAGTCACAGTATTAGGCAAACACCTTAGCCACTTGTCCCAAATAAGATCAAGCAGAATACTGCTTTCCTCATTATTTCAAACACTTGTGGAAAGAGGACTGTGCAGTTTCTCTGATAGCTAATGTAATAGAATGCTTAAATGAAATTTCCACTAAGACATCAGGGCACAATAGAGATGAACATCCAAAGATATGAAGTGTCAACACCTTTTGACCCTGCAATAGGTGAAATTTGTCAAAACTTTATGGGTACTGAGACAAGTATGGAGAAAGGCGATTTCTGTGTAAGGTGGTGTTGCCATCTCTTGCCTGTAACTCCAAACATAAATCCATCTCGGTTAAGGAGAGGTGAGCCCATCTGCAGGGACTCTCAGAGGGTTTGTAGATGCGTTTCTGCAACTGGGAGAGGCAGAGTGGGCCTGATCGATGCCTGTAAAACAAGACAGAGGAAACTGTGGCACATCCAAAAGGGGGCCACCTGAAACTCTAAGACTCCATTGAGGTAAAACCTCTTTGCCTCTTGTGAATAAAGCCGAGCCATGAAGCAGAAACCAGAGGCAACTCAGTCTCACCCAGGGAAATAAATTTGACTTCCTAGGAAGGCAGAGAAGCCTCAGCAGCCCGAAGGAGGGTGTGAACACTGAATTCCCAGGTACGATCACAGAATTTGCTGAGTCGTTATCTAAAATTTAGACACATCCATCAGATTAGAAGAAATGGCAGTTGTCCACAGCCATGGAATCCTCTAATTTTTGTTTTGTTTTGAAGACGTGATCTTACTCTGTAACACTTTTAAACCAAAAAACTCTCACTTAGATACTATGATGGATCAACTTTCACTTTCCAGGTTTAGAATCACACAAAGGATGATAAAACACACATGCAGGAGGATTGGAGAGATGGCTCTGAGGTTAAGAGCACTGGCTGCCTTTCAGAGGACCCGGGTTTGATTCCCAGCACCCATATGGCTGTTATTAACCATCCGGAACTCCAGTTCCAAGGGAATCCAATGCTCTCCTCTGGCTTCCACAGGCATTGCACTACACAGGTGCACTTACATACATGCAGGCGGCACACTCATACACAGAAAATAAAAATAAATAATAACATATGCAAAAGATACATCCGAGAATGTCTGAATGTGTGTTTCCAGGTAGGATTCCCTGAAGAGGAAAGACACTAAATGTGAGCAGCATCACCCCCTGGGCTGGAAGATAAAAAGAGGGAAAGAGCTTCCGCTTCCTCCATCTCCTGCCACCCTGGTAGGAACTGAAGTGTTGCACCATGCCTTTGCTGCCAAGGTAGACTGAATCTTCTGAAAGGTAAACGAAAATAAAAGTAAATCTCTCATCTGTGCCCGGTAATCAGCTCACGGTGATGACAGAGTAACTGACACGGTGGCCACCAGGGGGCAGCCACGAGGCCTGAATGGATTATCATGGAACTGAGTGCATGACCAGGGACCCCTCGTGGTTACACAGCCAATTGCCAATATCACCACCAGCTCTTCTTTCATTGTCCTGGTGTGAGGACTACGATCATGTCTACAGAACTGAACAACAATACAACGGTTTCTCATGCTCATGAGAACCACAGTTAAATATTTTTACAGGACACTGAATAATTATAATGTGTGGCAACATCATCTCCATGCCGTGTCTACTTAGGAGATCAGCATGTTTCATGAGAAGATGGAAGAACTGGCATTCCAGAGATATCCCCCAGGACGTATTCTTATATAAAGTTTGGATGAGACATAAGGTTCTCCAGGCCTAACATACTCAAAGTTCATCTTAATTCACCAAGCATATTTTTAAAGCCATAGGAACGCCATTTCACAGTCTCTTTATGACACAGCTGCCATGTTCTGAGTATGTGAAGACAGTCTAGTCAGAGCTATCCTTCTCCGCACTTTCTATGCCTCTCAGTCATCTTGGTGGGACTGAAATTGCAGTTACAACACAAGGAGAGAGAAGAATGGGGACAGAGCACGAGGCCCATCCTCTTTCCTTAGCTTTGAGGAAAGGAAGAGAAATGGAATATATGAAGGACGATTGAAACAAGTGATATTCTTATAACTAAACTGAGACTTCCATGACTACACAGAACCACAGGACCTTCTACAACTCCATAGTGAGCAGGAAACGATAGAGGCCAAGTTTACACCCAATGGACTCTGTTTTGAGTGTGTCCATGCAAATTTCAGGTTAAAACTTTACTACTGTCATGGTAGTAGTAAGAAGTTCTGGAAGATGTGACTAAGCGGTGAGGACAGTGTAAAATGGCCCAGCTCCAGGGTTTTAACCTCACAGGAGAGACCACACAAATGAGAACAAACTCTCTGATGGCAAGGCTGCATCCTGGAGCAGAACTAATCATGTTACAGAAATCCTGCTGATACCCTCAAATGAGATCAGTGATAGTTTCTCACTGGATCACTTCATCTAACCAGAACTAAGGCAATGATCAAGCTGACCACACCTTGGTCAGGGCTGCTTAATCATGCAAAACTCCAAATGATTGCTCCAAATCATCCTCTGTTTAAATCTAACATCCATGTTAGTTCCCCAAGGATATACCTGGGGTCACTGGATCCCAGATGGTGCAAGTGGCTGTGAAACTGGAAAACAGTAGAGACTGATGAGTTTGGACAGGAATACTAGCAAAGGATAGTCTGCCATGTGTGGAGCGTTAAGAAGGTTTGGGGCAGACTCAGAAGAAGAGGAAAAATTTCAAATTGGCTGTGAACAGAGCCTTTGTAGAAATAAGGATAAATAAGACCAGTCTCCACAGGTCTCAGACAGAAATATTACAAAGTATAAAGGACAGGTGGAGTTATGCCTAGGGACTAGTATTTTGTGAAAGGTGTGATTTAAGAGCAAAGAACTTAAGAACTGAAGAGCTAATATACAAGGGAAGGAAAGAGTAACCTACTAGTGAATACGACAGAGATCTGGGACAATAAAATTCAGGGGGGCCTCTGTCTTACAACATTTGTCCTGGAAGGTGAGATAGCCACATACTATGTCATCCACTTGGATGGCCACTTCAAAGAGGGGAAAGATGGACTCAAAACTTCAACACAAACGGCATAAACTTTCTAGCTACAAACCAATGATGCCTCATTCATCATATGCCCTTTTTCAGGACAATAAGAACACTGTTTCCTGAGCAACCAGGGGCAATCTACCAAACAGAGAAAGCCTGCCCGAAGCAGGAGCCACCAGCATAGATGGTAGCAAGGATGATCAACGGAAGGAGACAGACCAGGTTTCATGGTGCTCTCCACTGTCCTTTGTTTTTATGACTTACTTGCTTATCAATGCTTTTCTCATATAAACCAGTTCAATTATAATTGATGCCATTTATCACAAATAGAAAATTAATGCATGCCACTTTCTTAGACACATCACCCCGAATCAACCAGAAGATGAATAGCTTCTTGTTTTCAGTTGACACTATATTAGAGAGCATACTTTCAACAAAACCCCCATGTAAAAATTCACAAATCTTTATAATACAGATATTGTAATTAAGCACCTTTAACACCATTAGAATCTATCAGTTACATGTGACACAAACTGATATCTATCCACCTCTCCTTTTCTCTCTCTGTAATTCTGAAAACAATGAGCCAGAAGACTAGGTCCTAGGATTGGGATATTCCAACTAACCAATCTACTATATTTATACGAAATCAACTTTCATAGCTATGGTGTTTGTATTTCTGTGCCTAGCTTATTTCACTTAACATAATGACCTCTAGTTCTTTCAGTCTTGATGCAGATGACAGGATTTCATTTCTTTTATGACTGAATAGTACTTCATCATGTATATGTATCTAATTTTAAACATGGCACAATCCATGTTTGCATAGAAAGATCACAAGCTACTCTATAAATCTGTATAATCTATACATTTCAATAAAAATGTTCTAAAATTAGATATTTCAAGGATGAATGGAGAACTGAGGTGAGTTTGATTTTAATACAGATAGCTCAGATAAAGCCATTTTCTTCATTGGGGTTTAAGTGGTATTCACATAAGCCAATCTCATTTTCTCTTCTCTTTTTAAAAGCATTAAATGTATTCAGTTTTTTCTTACTATATATTCCCTTTATAGTATTAATAAATACCCACTTTTACCTATTTTATTTACCCTTATAATAGTAATAAGTATCTAGGCTGCTTATATTAAACTTCACATCCTACCTTTTTTCTTTTTTCATACACTCTGGGATCATAATGTGAAGAAAAACTTTGTTTTTCTACAAATAATACTTAATTGACCAAATTTGCCTTAATGATACCTTAAAAATCGCTACTTTCACATTTCAGTCATATTCTAGGCAAGACTTTCAAGCTAACCATAGAAAATGATGATAAATGAGCAAGGCGGATCCCCATGCTTCAAAAGGAATTATCATTTCTTTTCATGTAGAAGATTAAAATCCAAATACATTTTCAAAGATTTGGAAATTTTTCTATTAGAGAATATATTCAGAATAATTCCATTTTATTATGTGCAATTTCATCTTTGTAATAAAAAAGCCATTGTGAATAAAATCAGTAATGTCCAAGTTTGGCATTGTGGGATAATTCTGGTCTTGTCATAAGCAATTATTCGATCATCACAATTCCTGAATATCACAGTGCTCTGAACTTTCCAGGTTGTACTTCTCAGACTCTTTCAGACTAGACTGTACTTGTTCTTAATCCCCATTTTCATCTCTTCCATGGCTCAAAAATATCATAGATGCAGGACTTACCATATTAAAAATAACAGGTCAGTATGGTTTCAGTGCCCCAAATGTATTTTCAACCTAATGTTGTCTTTGAAGGGGATGGAGCGATATCTCAGTGGTTAAAAGCACTGGATGCTCTTACAGAGGAACCGGGATTGATTCCCATCACCCACATAGCAACTAACAACAGTCTATAACTCCAGTTCAGGAGCTCCGATGCCCTCTCTAGCTGCTGTAGGCATTGTAAATTCGTGACACACATACACACATACAGGCAAAACATTCATCCCATTAAAAATTTTCAAAATTTTCTTTTGTGCTTTACATGGTAAATCTGTTCTAAGGCTATTTATTTAATGAAGTATATTTTGGCCAAAGAATTGAAATATGTTTAAAAGCATATATTTTCAGCACAAATTTGTTTTCTCATTGGTGTGCATTCTTGGATTACAGGAGGACATTTTCATACAAATATGAGTATAGCAGGACCTGGTGCCACAAAAGAAACATCAGCATACAACCTTCATGCTTCCCAACCATCCCCTTTCCTGTTAGGCTCAGTTTCAACTACACAGTTTCATTTCTACTTTTAGATCATATATACATTATTTTATATATGAATATAAACTCTAGGAATCACAAATGAGAAAATGCCAATATTTGTGTCTCTGGGACTGAATTAATAGTATCATTTCCTGTTGTATTAATTTTCCTGCAACTAACATAACTCCATTCTAAATTTCAGTTGAGAAACATTTCCTTGTCCCAATATCTCATATGCCTTTAAGCATTTCTCTCTTGCTGGATGCTTAAGCTGATTTGGTAAGTAGCGGTTGTGAACAATGCTGCAATAACGTTGGTGTGCAAGTATCTCTGTAAAGTTATCTGAAGGCCTTGGTGTAAATGCCTAGCAGTGGTATTGCTCTTTCACATGGTAGGTCTGCTATTAGCTTTTTGAGGAACCTCCATGTTGATTTCCATATTGGATGACTAGATTACATTCCCTTCAGCAGTGAGCAAGTCTCCTTTCTGTCTACATGTTCACCAGAATTAGTTTCTTGGTGATAGTCATTCAGACTGAGCTGAGATAGAACCTCAGTATAGTTTTAATTTACATTTCTCTGTGGGTTAATGATGTTGATTTTTTTCAGGCTCATTGGCCATTTGTACTTCATATTTTTCAAAACCATACATGTAGATCTATGGAATACAATGGAGGAGCCATGTATGAGTCCACAGAAGCATAGTGATCCATTGTGTTTTTTAAAGATACCGAAAATACACACTGGAGAAAATTCAACTTCTTGAACAAATGACAATGAGAAAGTTAGATGTTCATGTATGGAAGAACGGAACTAGACCCCTATCTCTCACCTGTACAAAAGTCAATGCCAAAGAATTCAAATTTTAATATAAGGGTCAAAACTCAAACTGTTTGGGGAAAACTTAGAGGAAACACACACAGTATAACCACAGCTGTGGACTTTCTGCATAGAGCTCCAGCAATTCAGGAGTTGTCAACAATGGACCAGTGGACCTCCAGAAATTAAAAAGCTTCTGTGCAACAAGGAAAATGGGGAAAGGTGAAGAGATGGCCTGCAGAACAGAGGAAATATCTTTACTAGTTGTATATCTGACAGATTAATATTTTAAATGAACAAAAGTTAAATAACAAGAAATTGAACAACCCGATCAATAAATGTGCAAATGAGATGAACACATGGTTCTCAAAGACGAAATAGGGATGAATCATGGAAATCATGGTATTGGGAAATGACTGTAATGGATAAATGTAAATTAGCTAACAAGATATCTGGTATACAGATTTTAGTTAATTTGTATCAGTTTTAGTTAAGGCAAACTTCATTCTCCGTTCCTTCAAGGTCAGTTCCAGTCGACTCACTTCTGTTATGATCTAAATCTATTTTGTGTAAATCATCTTGGTATGATGACTGTGAAACTTTTAGGCCAGAAAACCCTGCTCAAAAATAGGATAAGTGAGAAATCTAAAGATGTCTAAAAATTACAGCATGTGCTGACATTCAAAGGAATAATTAACATGGACTTGGTGCCAAAATGATTTGGACAGTTTAAATGCCTGTTTACTGAAGCAGTTATTAAAGTACATGATGTTAGAAAAATGCTCATATTTGCTGGCCTGAATTCATATCCTAAGAGAAAGGAAATATCTCCTTCAAGAAGCACAAAGGGGAGAACGCCATTGTAATCAAAGCTAATCAAATTAAACGAAAACATTAACAATTTCTGTTAAGTAGTTACATTTGTGGTTTCTTTGAGAATTTGTATCTATGACTTAATCCGAATAAATATGGTCACAAAATATGTAACATTCTGTTTTCTTAACCATAAAATTAAGACAAAAAGAAAGAGCAGCAAGAGAAAAGAAACAAAGCCAAGAGAATCAGGCGGTATGGTACAGCCTGAGGCATAAGGCAGGAGAGAGTATTCAGACCATTCTTCCCAACCTCACTGCCTTTATGAAGCTTCTGGGGGCTGAAAGTGATATGAAGACTTAAGGTCCATCCCCTGGGATTGTCACTCAGTTAATCTTGTCTGTGGTCAACATTAGTTATATCCTTTCAGAGCTCTCTGGATGGTTCCAATGAGTTTCAGAATTGAAAATCACAAGATAGATATTGTACTGGATTTCAACCCTGGGTCTCTTTTCATAGGCTGCATATACTGGATCAAGCTACTTAACCAATCCAATATTAGTTTGCATGACACATAATTTATTAAGCACTGCCTGGCATAAAGATGATGCTTTGAAAGCTGTTTACTTATGAAAAGTTTTCTGGAAACCTATTTGACTAGATGATCTTTCAATCTGCCCCAGCATTGTACAGGATCACATGCTACACTGGGCATGCTCAGGTTGGGGAAGCCAGCATTAGAGACAGCGGTCATCCCTCTGTTATCAGTGCTATGTATGTCTGGGTGAGTCAACTGCTTTGTAAAAGATGCATTTGTTTCACTAAGACATCGGTCTGCATTTTATAAAACTCATAATGGAAAACAAAGTCACTAACTACACTAGATTTGCTTCAAAATATGTACTCAATATAAGTAAACTGAAGTTCTTCTTCCAAATGAGGTAATCAGAATCATGCAGCGGGTCTCATTGAAAGTGTTCAATAGCACATTTTCTTGGTGGCAGTGGCATCTGGTGGAGCTGCTCTGCTTGGAGTCCCTCACTGTGGACTTGAATGATGGATGGGCTATGTGCTCATTAAGTGACATTAGTGAACTTGGCTTAGCCTTAACATCCTCTATGTAAAGTGATGGTCACATAGCATGATCTACATAGATGCCTTAAAGCAGTTTCCATAATAATGTTTTATTAAATGCTAGCTATAAATGTTTGTGCTTGCATTATTATAATAGCCATTGCCACTCACTGTGGAGCAATGGTCAATGTTGAGCTAACACTGAAGTTTTCTGAAATCTTTCTGTCTCTTACTGGTAGTCAAGGTCCAGGTCAAGTGTTTCCAGATTTGGGGCCTCTCATCCAAGGCACTGAAAGTACGGGCTCACACTGACTTCAAAGGCAGAAAGATAGCTTTATTCAAAGTGAAGCAACAGTGCAGATTTTAAAAGGACTGACCTTGGGTCATAGGAATGACGGTGCTCAAGGATCCTGCTTACTGTGTGGGGCTTCCTTTTATAGGGTTCAAAGAGAGACGGGTTTTGGTTACTAAGTGTCAGAGTGAGGGTAGTTCTCTGTTTTGATGGATTAGGTCATGTAATCATTTTTTTCTGTACATGTCCTTGCCTATAGTGCATCTGATTTTAATTTTATGCATGCCGAATTATACATAGGCATAAGATGGTAAATAGCAGATTCTTTCTAAAAGTTCAGTTGAAGATATAGTTTGCCTTATTGTGCATGTACTCCTTAACTAGTTCAGGCTGGATCGTCCTTTCTATTCTTCACACCTGGATACATTTACAGTACAGTTGAATAGAAACTGTCTAAATTTGATTACTTTTGGGGGCACAGAAATCATATAGATGGATTCAGATAGAGATGTGCATTCGGTAGAAGTGTGAGGATGTTTTAGGGTTGTTAGCTGCATTGTTTGGAGGTGCATGCATGTGCACATTAAAGTAAAGGAACTAGGCTTCCAGATACATTATTTCACAAGGGGGAAGGTGTATAACAAAAATCAAATATAGTCCCCAAGTTACTAAGCTACTTAATTTTATGCTTGGCTGCCTCATGTCCACTAGAAACACAGACAGGAAATGCACAAATGAACACCAGAAACTAATGAGTTGTAATTCCAAGAGTAGTTCCTCCATCTGTGTTCTGAGAAATACTTGGGCCACATTCTATGACTAAATAACTGTGTGTGATTTCTGCTTTATACTCTTGATACCATAGAAAATGAAAGCATAAGCCCCAATGAACCCCATTCAAACTTTATGTTCTATCTATACTTTCATTTCTTAAGCATATTTGACTATCATACTTTCATGTTGTAGAGTGTCTACTAAAATTTAGTGAACACTTTGTTCTTTGGAGCATGGTTTGGTGAATGCACTGACATATCTGTCCTGGCTGATTTGTGCAATAGAGAAGACTTTATTTCTGCTCAGCTCAAGAATGATGCTGCTTTAAAGGAGACAGGGACAGCCTATCTGCATCTCTGGTCATCATCATGTTGATTCTTTCCAATGCTGAACGTGATAATATTTCAGTCCTCAGGAAAGCACAGCACAGCATTGCTGTCCAACTAATTACATGCTAAGATCAAGTGGTTTCACTCTCTCTTCCTCTTACTTTCCACTTAGAAAAGTGATTTTAAAAATAATTCCCAATCATGTATTTAAACAGGTGAATGGAAATTTTAAGTTCAATCTCTGGGCGCATATATATATATATATATATCTGTAGTTTGTCAATATAATCGACTGAAACATAAGTTTTGAATCAATTATTTTTAAATAATTGAAAGGGCATTTACTACTTGTTTGGGTATATATGAGTAATGGGAAATACACATATTAATAGTCTGGTAATATTTATTATTTCCATCATACCTGAAAAGATTTCCCCCTTTTGAAGTCTATCATGAAGCTTATATATTTTTGAGCCATGAATCAACCTAGTAAAGGCAAATAAACCCAATCATACTTCAAACATGTATAGACTGATGTTAATCGTTATATAGCCACAGTTTCTTAATCTGAAAAATAAAGAAACAAAGTATTTACTGCAAAGGCTTATCACGAAGAATAAACGAAGTGAGCCATGTAAATATATCCTGTGCACATGAAGGACAAACTAGAGGCAGCTGTTCCAATGCCAGCAGGTACTCATGCCTTGTGAGGCTCGATTTCTTTTAGTGTGTACAGACCTGTGACTGGTTTCTGGCCAATTGAACACAGCAATAGGAGAATACTTACAAAGATCTGCTGTGATTGCATGTGCACACATTACACACAGATGTGTATGACTGTACTGCCTAGAGAGTCACACCATTCCTGAGATACTACATCCGCTTTATGGTGTAAACTGTAATGTTGGGAAGATCTCCAATGCAGGGAACTAGAGGAGGCAAACAATAATGGGAACTGAGGCCCCAGTGGTATAGTGGGAATGAAGAGATTCCAATAACACTGATATTTGCTGATATTTAGGTGAGAAAGCAGTCCCACTTGTCACTGTGGCTAAAGTTTGCTTAGACCGTGAAGCAAACTCCAGCTAAACTGTGCACAGAAGGCGACCTCTAGAAACTGGTACAATGCATGTTTGATGTATTCACTGCCCACAGGATATTGTTTAGCAGCTAAAGATATTAATACAGTGAATGGCATATGGCAAGTGCTCACGTGTGTCAGCCATGTTGTTCCTATTATAATTATCACTGCCAGTTATTTAAACATCAACATTATTTAATATTTATTCTTCTCTGAACAAATTGAGGTTGCATTTTTTGTTTGACCAAAGCTTTTGAAATTGTGGTTTCTGTGTCAGACTCCTCTGTAAGCATCCACTCAGTTGCATTCCAGAAAATCGCGTGAACACAGATGAAATGGGAGGAGATCAGTAAGGATTTTCTGGTCTTCAGAATTCAGGTTTGGAATCCAAATACTTCCTGTGAGAGGAAACAACCCAATTTATGCTTTCAGACATACAATGTACGCTTACCACCAATCATTTCTTTAGCCTCTACACTCACTTTATTTTTTTATTTATTTTTATTATACGTATATGAGTATTTTGCCTGCATGTACAGTGTCCATGAAGGCCTGAAGAGGGTATCAGATCCCTGGACCTGGAGTTATAAGCAGCTACAAACTGCCTTGTAGGGGTAGGGAATCAAGCTCAGTGCTCTACAAGACCAGCAAGTCTCCTAAATGCTGAGTGAAGCAAACGGTCCAGCCTCTCCTCATCCTGCCATCCCTAACCCCCAGTATGTACTTTTCAAAACAGTATTCAGAACACCTGAATCAGAACAGCCTGGGTCTATTGGTAAAGCACTGTTTCTGGGTACCACATGAAGCTCACTGAATCCACATACGAGCAGTAGGTTTCTGAGATCCACAGTGGCAGCCAGCAGCCAGAGTGAATTTCGTGTACAATATACTTTTAGAACTCAGACTCTTGCTTATTCTGTTTTTCCCATGGAGAACAATTCTTTGCAGTAGGGAAGGCAGAGGTAATACATAATTTAAGAATTAAAATTTTTATGTAAGTTTTGCGATTTTCATACACAATATAAGTTGATGGTACTTAGATCTCCCATCTACACCTCCCTTTACTGAGCCCACCCAATTTGTTGTGGAGCCCGATTAACCTATCAAAAGTCACATCCTTGAAAGAGATTGATTCTTCCCCTGTTTTAAGTGGGCACTTCACAACATATGAGTTCATAACAACAGCAACCAGAGGTAGCTGGGAAGGAGTAATCCAGTGCATAGTGCAGTTAGTTCTGTGCCTTGTGGTTTAATGTTGCATCTTTACATTGGTTTATACATTTCTCTCTACTGTCAATAATACTATATATAGACTATGTGTTTAAGTTGATATATTTAATTTTTTGCAATAGGTCATATGAGGGTTGATCTCAGTTGTCAACTCCAGGAGATGTAGAATCACCTGGGAGACTGGCCTTGGCATGCTTGAGGGGGGCTGTCTGAATTGAGGTTAATTGAGCTGGGAAAACCTGCCCAATGTAGGTGTACTATTCCCTGGGTAAAGGCTCCTAGGCTATAGAAAAACAAGAAAGTGAACTGAGCACAAATATCCATTATTCTTCTATTGACTGAATGCAATGTGGCCAGTGACATCACGTTCCCACCCCTGTGAAGTCTATGCATTCATGGACAGTAACCTCAAAGTGCGAGTCAAAACAAAGCCTTTCTTTGTAAGTTTTGATCATGTACCTTATTGCAGCAACAAAAGAGAAACTATGACAAAAAATGGTACTGGAGCTGGGTGTGGTGCTACATGTCTTTAATCACAGCATTTGGGAGGCAGAGACTCCTGTGAAGGGAAGGGCTACATAGCAGGTTCCATGCTTGTTGGGGCTACAGGGAGACCCTGTCTCAAAAAGATATAGATAGATAAATAGATGTGCTGGAAGTGGGGCTGTTGCTGTGAAAACCATTAGCATATGGTTCTTAGGTCTCCTTGGGTGTGTGGAAGAGTTTGACACCTGGGGATTGAAAAGTCTTTGTATGCTGGAAGCAGAGAATATTGGGCCATTCAGATAAGAGCCCAGAAGACAAAATATTGAGAGACAGGTGAACAGTAGAGACCCAACTCAGAGCTTTCAGGGGGAAAAAGGATTCTGTCAAAAATGGGGATAGAGATCATTCATGTGATCAAGAACTTGGAATCATTCTGCCCATGTTCCAAGCATTTCAGTGGACTTGAATTTAAATATAATAGACTCCAGCTTTGGGATATCCAATGCCTCTGACTTTATGAATATATCCACACATACATATATATCAATAGTTAAAAATAATAAAAAGAAACCTTTTGAAAATTTTGAAATGTATACCATTCTTTATTTCTACTTGATGAACTAACTTTGCTTCATTCTGACTCATCATGAAATTCTTTCAGAAAAGATAATGGAGTAATTTTTTTCACAGAGGAAATTTCAAGAGAAGGGAGCATTCAAGCTGGTGCTGAGAGAGTAGCTGTGATCGTCAGAGATCAGTGGCACTAAAGAGAAATGTCTTTATACTGAGACAATGGAAATGTCGGTTGTCCCAAGGATAAAATCGGACCCATTGGAGGCTCCCATCTTGTGAAGATCCAGGTTTGTTGTAAGGAAGAAAGCCTAAACTAAAAACCTTCCCTTGCTCCTTGGAAGCAGTCACCTAGGGATGTGTTTTCTTGGGGTCAGTACATAAAAACCGTAAAACAAAAAAGTGGCCCAAGAGGGGCTAGGCTACATCTTGACTACATAGAACTTCACAGTGTCATTCATGTGGTACTGGTTTTGCAAGCATGAAAGATACAAGATTGATGAGATCTTGGGATCTTTATCCACAGTTTCAGAAAAAAGCTGAGGCCAGGCAATGTGTGGCGAGGTTAGAGTACCTGCAAGAAGTCACTACGAGGCATTGTGTGGAGCTGCAAAGGTGTGGACTAAGTTTCAATGGAGACCCAGAGATTACGGAGAAATCAGGACCAGGGACATCCACCAAAGAAAGCTGTAAGCTTGTAGTAGAGCCAACCCAGGAGAGAAGCTGTGTGTGCTGCGGGTGGTAGAACCAACTTTCCCTAAGTGACCTAAAAAGAACAGAATATACCTGCTTCAAAAAGATGCAAAATAATCACAAATGTGACCGACCAAACCATATCTAGTATGATGAAACTGACAGTATAATCAAACCACAGAGGGGGTCTGAGGATGTTATAAAGGCAAGATCAGTACATGCCAAATACAACAGCTTGTTTTAGATTCAACAATGCAAGCTTATTAAATAGAAAAATGGGCAAAGACTTACCATAAAACACTAATAACTGAAACGGAGTGGGTATAGCAATATAAAACATGACATTAAGGGAAGATACATGATTCTATAAGAGGAATGTTTTGCAATTATAAAAAGGTCAATATATGAGGAAGAAAATTACACATATTAAATCAGCCCTAAAATATATGAAGTAGAAAATAACAAATCACTGTATAAAATCTCCATATTTCTGTAGATAAAAATGAAAAATCGGCCCTGGAGAGATGACTCAGTGGTTAAAACACTGGCTACTCTTGCAGAGGATCCAGGTACGATTACCAACACCTACATGATGGCTAACAACTGTCTGTAACTCCAGTTCCAGGGGCTCTGATGCCCTCTTCTGACCAAAGAAGAAACACTGCTAAAAACAACTCATGAAAAGAGGTTGAACATAATTTATCACTAGAGAACTAAAAATCAAAATGTCACGAGATACAACTGCATGTATATTACACCAGGTTTCAAAGGAAACTTGGAAATACCACATTATGAAGAAGTGGAATACCCAGACTCCCCATCAGGCACTGAGATGATCGGAGTAAAACACAGTTACTATAGAAAACGGGAAAATTGTTATTGGGTTTTAAAAACACATAGTCATACAGCAGTAGACAGATTTTAAAAATGCTCCTCCTGAGACTTTTGCTCTAAATCCATCAAGATTGTGAGTATAATAAAATACTGTTCTTATGCCTGTGCTAGGTTATGCCAAAAGCAGTTTTGCATATGAAACTAAGGTTATTAATCAGCTGACTTAAGAGGCCCAAAGGAAAGGTTAAACAGGTCTGAAACAAAAGAATTCCCTCACTGGCTTGAAGATGGAGGCCTTAGTGATGAAGACGGGGCCTACAGAACCAAGAGTAGGTCCCAGCAAGAAAAGGCACCTTGGTACATGTGGGACCCCTGGAACCCTTCTCTGTACCTGATATCTGTAGATTAACTGCTCTCTTTGCTTCTGTAAAACGCTTGGTTTTAGAATATCAAACTGAACAGAGATGGCTCCATTTTGTCCTTTCTAACAAGCCTCAGTCATGGGACCTGAAAAAGGGAACAGTGGTGCTCTCACCTGCACACTTCTCTCCTTGCTAATGAGTGAATCTGTCCTGTTGCTGTGGCTGCCAGTCTTCACTGTCATCGAAACCCAGATTCTTCAGTTTGTCTTACATGGAATGAGTGTGATTAGGTCTCCAGGAATCCTCATGCTTCAGACCTTCAGCATCAGACTGTGACTGCTGAGAACCTCAGTCTTGACAGAGCAGTTCCTGGGCTTTCAGCCTTTCTAGTGTGTAGACAGTCATTGTTGAACTACTGATCTCTGTCCTTTAAGCTAATCTAATAAATCCCCTTCACACATATTTAAACTATTGTTTCTTTCTATTCCTCTGGAGTGAGAACCCACTCATATAACCATCAACAGTAAATTAGAGAAATGCACTCACAAAATGAAAGACAGATTATCCAGTGAAGAAAAAGAAATATTTATCTCTAAACTTAAGTGAATCTAACAGACCTAATGTTGAGCAAAAGAAACCTACACAAAAAGTACATTATGATTGATTTAGCCCTAATTTTTAAAGCAGGCAAATCTAATTTGTAAGTATAGCAATCAGAGTATGTGTATTTTCCAAGAGGATGGTGTCTGAAAGGGTACAGGGGATTCTTCTGAAAGCTTGCTGCTTCTGTATGTTAGGATAGAATTATACACTCTTTCTATACTTGAAAATATCCAGTAATCAATATATCTAACATTTACCACTTTATGTAAGTTCTATGTCAACAAAGTATTGGTAAAAGTTAAGTTTCTTGGGGTTGTAGAGATGGTTCAGCAGTCAAGACCACTGGCTCCTCATGCAGAGGACCCAGGTTCAAATCCTAGCACAACTGTCCATAACTCCAGTTCCAGTGGATCTGATGCCCTCTTCTGAGAGTTCATGGGCATTGCACAACATGGGTGCACTTACAAACATTGACACAATACACTCATACATATAAAAATATTTTAATTGAGTTTCCTTTAGAATATAGTGGAAGGTCAGTATGAAAAAAAAACAGATTAACAAAAATAAGTAAATGGTATAAAGATAAATTCCATGAAATTGTAGCCAAAGAATAATTTTATTATCTCTCTCTCTCTCTCTCTCTCTCTCTCTCTCTCTCTCTCTCTTCCTTTCTTTCTTCCTTTTTGTGTGCACATGGCAAGGAGTGCATGTGACGGCCAGAGGACAACTTGCAGGAGTTGGTTCTCCCCTTTGACCTTGTGGCTACTGGGAATTGAACACAGGTTATCAGGCTCCTTTACCTTCTGAACTATCTTACTATCCCAAGAATCATTTTTAAAGCAATTTACAGATGGATGCAATATACATAAATATATTATATTTACAAATTTAACAATATTTCAAGAGAAAAATTGCAAACTTCAAGTGTCTAATATCTAAATATTTCCATATTGTCATTTGTAAAGATAACAGACATAGTCTTTATCCCACACACTTCAAAAAAGTAAACACTGTGTAGCAACTTGGTGAAATAAGTCAAAAATAAAACTCCCGCCATGTCAGAAACATAATGATTTTATAAATTGTGTTGAAAAATAAGCTTTAGGTGCTAGAGAAATGGCTCATCAGTTAGGTGTACTGTCTGTTCTTGCTGAGGACCTGGGCTCAGTGCCCAGCATCCACATGGCCTCTAACAACCATCATAACTCCATTTCCAGGGGATCTGATGCCCTCTTCTGACCTCCATGAGCATTGCATGCACAGGTGCCCTTACGTACACGTAGGCAAAACCCTTAAAATAATAAAAAAAAAAAAACACATATATCAAACATTTTAAAATAAGTGTTTAGCATTTATTTAATGAGCAATTCAGCCCAAAGCAGTATAAATATGTACATAATGATACAATGACCTTAAATAATCATTTTCATTTCAGATAATAATTCTGTGTCTCAATTCATTCACTGTTACATATTTATGTTATCCTCTAGTATGTCAGCATATGCACATAAAATACAAGTGTCTTATGCTCTTGGTTTAGCCAGCTTGAGTCACCGTTGTAGTTTGAATGTAAAATGTTCCATACAGGCTCACACGAGTGAACACTTGGTCCCTAGCTGGTGCACTGTTTGGGAAGATGGTGGAACTTTCGGGAGGTGGAGCCTCACAGGGGAAAGTAAGTCCCCAGAGACATGCCTAGAGGCTTTGTGGCCAACTTTTCACCCTGCTGTGTTTCTGCTCCCTGGTACAGATGAGGTATGACTGGCCAGCCTCCTGCTCCTGCCAACGTGCCTTCCCTGCCTGTTCTTGCATCTCTCCTACCATGGTGAACTTTTTCCCTCCAGAAACGTGACCTAATTTCTCACATAAGTTGCTTTTGTCAGAATATTATATCACAGCAACAAGGAAGTAACATCATCACCCATATGACATTTAACAACCATCCATAATTCCAGTTCCAAGGAATATGATGCCCTCTTCTGGCCTCCATAAGCATTACATGCACATGATTCACTCAAATCTATGCAGGCAAAACACCCAAACACGTGAAATAAAATATGAATTTTAATTTAAGGAATTAAAGAAATAAAATAAAATGGGTAGCGTAAATAGACACAGTTCCTTTCTCATGGAGATTACCATGTGTTACTTGTAGTTGTCATTAGTTATACTTACAAATGCAAGCTTGAGTTCTATAAAGAAAAGCATGAAAAAGAAAGATAAGAAATAACATTGAGGCCAGTCCAACATCAAGAATACCATCATGACCTTAGGGTTAGTGAATGTCAACTGGATGAAGAATGCAGCATGCTAAAGGAACATTGCTGCTTGGAAGAGCAGGGACAAGGAGGATGAGTTGGAATGGTGACTACGGAGTGCTAGGACGTTCACAGCATTAGATACTATATTATCAGGCTCATTGAACTAAAGCAAAAACAAATCATCATCCAGTTTTAAGTAGAGAGATGACACACTTGTGCTTACACATTTAAAAACATCTCTGTGAGCACAGAACTCCGGTGACAGTTTCAACGAGGCAAGGCAGGCTTTGATGAATAGGAGACAGATGGAGTGTTTCATCAGGGCAAAACTAAATTGGGGTGGAGGCTGGCGGGGAGGTGGGAAGGCTAAGTGATACCAGGAAGATGTTTTGATGTAAATCATTAGGTCACAATGAGTGACTAGATAGGTGGTGTAAGGGTATGAAACAATGATGACACTCAAAGGACACTGGTAAGGAGTGAGTTTGAAGAGGTTCTTCTCACAGTTTTCTTGTTCATGTGTATGGTTTATTAACTTGGTCTTCCTTCAAGAGACAACTTAGTATTTCCTTCGTAGTAGCATCCTAAGAGGGTCTATATCCTTCTAGTAGGTTTTTGATGCTTTGATGCTTTTGACACTATAGGATGTCAAAATCTCAGGAGAATAGGGGAAGCCTCTGAAAATAAGCAGTTACAACTTTCCCAGTGTGCAATGTGAGAAATACAGGGCATAAACAACAAAATGGCTCCCTGCAGGAAGGAGAGCTTGTAAACAACAAAATGGCTCCCAACAACTAATGTTAATTCTCATATCACATGTTATATACCATAGAGTAGTATGTTTCAGAATGGCTATTTAAAAGAGAGCTCAACAAAGTTCAAGGAGTTCAGAGTCCTTACCAGATGCAAAGGATGAGAGCCATTGTGGTTGCAAGAACAGAATCATTGCAATACTTAGACGGCCTGTTACATCCTTAGGCCAATGTAACTTCTATCAAGTGCAATATATATATAGTCAAGTATCCAGTTACCACTCATCAAAGAAGCTTCTGTTGCACCAGACAGAGGATTCTACAGAGTTGCTTATGCCTAAGCTGCACATCTACAGTTCAAGCTCTACACCTAAGGCTTGTGCAACATGGAAGAAGGAGTGAAAAGGACATTAAATCATCTCTCAACTCTCATTAATAGGACTCCCTCATGCAACAGAGGGCCAGCAACACAAAAGGTCACAAATGGCCAAAGAACGGAGATTAAGAATCTGCAGAGTGTGGGTCCCTGGATAGGATTCCTAGATTAAGTTTCACTCACCCAAGGCTCAGGAGCCATTGCTGAAGAGGGGGCAGAAAGATAAAAGATCCAGTGAGGAGGTTGTGACCGTATGAAAAGAGAATCTTACGAGCTCCTGGGACCCTGCTCATATGAACCTGCAGCAATGATTTCACCATGCTCAGGAACCATACAAATTCAAGCAGACAGGGACCCAGCATGGAACTGGAGAAATGGGTAGCAGACCCCAATCTTTGCTGAAGAAATGTTGGCAACTGATTACTATTGGGTGAGGATAAGCTAATCTTCCTAAACTAAAGGACTCTGGATAGGTAGACTAGACCTCAGTGGATGAGGAACTGCACTGAGGAACATTTAGAGACACTAACTTGATGCAATAACCTTAACACAGGTGAGAGAATGTCTGGATTTCAGCTGGGGGGGGGCCGGCTATGGAAGCGTTCCAATGAGGAAGGAAGTATAAAGATGACCAAGACTGACTGAGACTTTATGTTTGAAATACACAGCAATTCAATAAAAAGAAAGAGCCAGTTAGATTGTTGCTGGAGAATGAAAGTTGGGCTCCAGGGGCTGCAAAACTGAGCC
This sequence comes from Eospalax fontanierii, assembly GCA_035773235.1. NCBI lineage: Eukaryota > Metazoa > Chordata > Mammalia > Rodentia > Spalacidae > Eospalax > Eospalax fontanierii. Next base: position 39,001,863 of record CM069548.1, on the reverse strand, counting down.
TCATCTCAGACTGAGTTGTGCTACAGGAGTAAGACTTACCACTCGTAATGCTGTGGAAGTGAAGAGACTCAGACAGAAGAGAGACAGGGAATAGGGGGATATTCTTTTGAGAAGAGACTGAGCTGAACTGAAGCCCTGAGGACACTTAGAAGTTCTGTACCTTTCAATCTTTTGATGTACATAGGTGTTTTGAAGACAGGTTTTTATCATGAAATATTAGATTCTTTCCCCTCTATTAAGTGCAGGTGAAAGTGTTACACTCTTTGATTTGGTGTAATTGATAATCTTTCCATCCTGATTTCTCTGAGATAGTTTTAACATGCCCATTGTGGTCCTATAATCCTAATCAACTTTGCTACAATTATAGAATGGTACCATTTTATATTAAGGAATAATTGATTTGTCAATTTGTGCCTCATGGGTGATCCTGGATAGGCAGTGGTGTCTACATGCACTACAGGATACAGAGTTGTCTTTGTTACATTACAGACCCTCTAACTGTCCCTTACTCTCCTAGAAGGTATACTTTGAATTGGGCAAAAATGGCCAAGAGGCCATAGTGAAAAATTAAATGACGCTAGGACCATTGTTAAATAAATAAGGACTAAGAAAACAGCAAACACTACAAAACAAACAAACTGGAACTAATACATATTTCAATAATAATTCTGCATATAAATTGTATTAATACCCCAATCAAAAGACAGACTGGAAGATTGTCTTCAGTAAGAGAGTTTATAGTAACACCTTTCTTCTCAAATGGACCCCTGTGAACAGTTTTCACAGTTGATCAGTAGATCATGGTGTGCAAAGACACTTGTATATCAGTCCCAAAAGCAAACAACTCAGTAGCAATCAGCAGACAGCTTGACCCCCAATCAGAATTCAATTAGAATGACATATCTCTCCTTCTGATGCATGTCACCACACAGAATAGAAACTGAAGTCCCTGCCTGAATCAGTGAACCAGTCTGCTCTATGCCTTGCATTGAGAAAAATAACAGCTTGTCATATGTTATATGTCAATGTGTCATAACACATTATGTGTTCACTAACATAAAATGTTTGATTCCTTTAAGAGTCAATTCTTCCTTCTTCATCAGAATCCAAATTGAATTTCTTATGAATTTTTTAGTCACTTCCAACACATAGTTGACACTGTGGCAGAAAGTAACACAACCTGAATACTTGCATTTAATTTTTGGAAAGAGCTCATGATTTGATCCTAAAACCCTCAGCTCAACATTCCATTGGCTTCATTCAAAACAAACTCTCTTTTTTTCCTTTTTTAGTTGAATTTTTGCAAATTTGATATATTCTTGTCATATTTAGATCCCTTCCCCTATCTGTGCCGACCGCCTCACCATCCCCTGGTCAGTTTCATGTAGTCAAGTATGTTAATATATGCAAGTCCATACATAGTGTCTGACTAAATTTGTATCTCCAAATGTTTTTAGTCTGCATCCATCCATTGGAACCTGATTAACCTACCAAGAGTCACACTCTTAATGACTCACTTTGGAGAAAGTTATCTTCTGTTTAGCATATCAGGCAACTCCCCCTGGTTAACCCACAGCCTGTAGCTTCTGTATCTCATTTTGAACATTTGTTCCCCCATGCAGGCATGACAAGTTGCTCCCATACAGCCTCCAAGTGCTAAAATCACCTTTTGAATCTGTTTTATCAGTTCTCTAGTGGGGTGAATACTAGTGCTTGAGTCTTCTTGAACTCAATCTCAAATTGTTGCAGGATGGAGATAGCAAACATGGCTATCTTACCAGTACTTGACTGAACTTGAGTGAGAACATCATATCCTGTAGTTCAAGAAATAATAACTCTTTGCTGAATAGCTGAAGCCTTTCAAAATCAGTAGAGATGCCGCAGAGAGACTCCTTTAAATTCAAGTAATCAAAGTCATTAACAGTCTCATTCCAGCTGCTCTCAAGACATCATCAGGGTCCGTGTTCTCTGGGCTATCTCTGTAATAATCTATGGAGCCACCAGACATGAGCTGAAAAAAAAAAGTCTTTTCACTGTCCAACTGAAATGAAGTGTACCTTAAGGCAGAAGTTTAGAGCTCTAAGTGCCTACATTTAAAAAATCAGAGAGAACTCAAATAAATTCTTTTATTATACATCTTAAGGCTTTTGAAAAAAAACCAAACTCAAAACCAGTAGACAGCAAGAAATAATCAAGACAAGGGTAGAACCGAATTAAATAGAAGCAAACAATACAAAGAATAAGTGAAAGAAAAAGTAGGTTCTTTGATAATATAAAGAAGATTGACAAAGCATTAATCAGTTTACCCAAAAGAGAGAAGGCCCAAATTAATACAATTAGAAATGAAAAGAGAGATATTACAACACACACAAATGAGAGTCATAAAATCATAAGAACATACCTTAAAAATTTATATTCCACTAAGTTGGAAAACAAAAGAAGTGGATGAATTTCCAGATGCAACCGACCTACCAAAATAAAATTAAAATGAGCCTAATACTTTAAACAGATGTAAGATAAAATAGAAAATCTCCTGATTAAGGAAATCTCTAGTGCAGATGGATTCATTAGAGAATTCTACTCAAATTTTAAAGGAGAACCAAAACTGGTGCTTTTAACAGTATTCCATAAAATAGTAAAAGAAGGAACACTTTAAGATCCTTTTAATTCTATTTTTATTGAATTTTATTGCTATTTTCATATAATATAGAGTCATTTCACAATATCAATTTTACTCTAATAGAAAAACTAGATAATGACACAAAACAACACAAAACTATAGACCGATTTCCATGATGAACGTCAGTGCAAAAAACTCTCCACAAAATGCTCATAAACAAACTCAAAATCTTATTCACTAGGATCAAGTTGGCTTTATTCCACAGATGCAGGGATGGTTCAACTGATAAATATAATACATCACATAAATGAACCTAAACACAGAAATCACATGATCAACTCAATAGATCTAAAAAAGGCCTTTGACAAAATCCAACATCTCTTCATGATAAAAGCTCTGGGGACAATAGAGATGGGGAGAACATACCTTAACATAATAAAGCTATATATAGCAAATCTATAGCCAACAGCATACTAAATAGAGAAAAACTCAAAGCATTAATATTTGAATCAGGAACTGATAAGGCCATCCCTCCATTCCTCTTCAAATAGTGCTGGCAATCTTATCCAGAACAATAAGACAAGAGAAAGAATTAAAAGAGAAAAGAAGTCAAAATATCCTGATTTTCCGATTATATGTTCTATACAAATAAGACACTAAAAAAAGGAAAAATCCATCAGAAAATTTGTAGAGCTGATATCCATTTTTAGCAAAGTGAACAGATACAAAATTAACATACAAAAATCAGTAGACTTTCAATATCAGAAACAAAATTATTGAAAAGAAATCATGTAAACAGCACTCTACATATGGCCTTTAAAAAGTACCTTGGGGGAGGGCTCAGTGGTTAAGAAGTTAAGAACACTTGCTGTGTTTATAGAGGACCAGAGTTCGGTTCCCAGGACCTACATGGAAGCTATCAACTTTCTTCAACTCCAGTTCTAGGGTATATGATGCCATCTTCTGGCTTCTGTGGGCATTGCGTGCATGTGGTGCATATATGTAAGCAAAACACTCATACACATAGAATAAAAGTAAATAAAACTAAAAGTACCTTGTAATAGACCTAACCTAACCAAGGAAATGAAAGATCTCTACAATGAACACTTTAAAATGCTGAAGACAAAAATTGAGGAACACAGTAGAAAATATAGACATTCCCATGATCATGGATTGAAAGGATATTGTGAAAATTGCCATCCCACCAACAACAATCTACAGATAATGTAATCTTGCTAAATGTGGTATAATGTTAAGCTGAACCATAATCACTCACTGTAATACTCATAGATAAATGCATCTTTAAATTCTCACCAGAACAGCTTCTTGCCACAGAAAGAGATTACCACAACTGGTCAACATAGAGAAAACCAAAGACTGTGCTGAGTGTGGTTGTCAGTCACGTGTGAGAAGCCATCATTGATCTAATCCAGTTTTGGCAACCCAGACCTTCCCAGAGCACATTCAACTTCTGTTTCCTTAAACAAATGATTTTATTTAGCGCATTCAGGGGATTCTTTAAACACAAAGAACAATAAATAAATTCCTTCAGGTTCAAGTTCTGGACATTATTTTTAAGACAATCACGGATTAGGCTTTTGTAGCAGCTTAAAACTAAGAATATTTTAAATCATAATTGTGCTTCTAAATCTATTCAGTCCAAATACTTCTCTCCACCTGGGAAGTAAATAGAAAATCGTATTGCACTAAAATAAATACTTAACATTTACATCATGAGCATCAGTTGACTTGAACTAAAAAGTTATTGGTGTATCATAGAGTATTATTTTTTGTTTACTTTGCTTTTTTATTTTTTTGAGATAAGGTCTTCTTGTAGCCCCAGTTGGCCTGGAACTCACTATGTAGACAAGGCTGACCTTGAGCTCACAGAGATCCACCTGTCTCTGATTCCCAGGTGCTGAAATGAAAGATGTGTGCCATCACACCTGCCTTGGAATGTTAAGTTTTTAACAAGGGCAATTCTTCAACAAAAATGATTCTCCAACTACCCGGGAACTTAGGTTCTAAGCTGAACAACACTGAGCTAATGAATATGTAAATATTTCCTTCTTTATTTCTTTTACAGAAAAGGAGTTAAAAGCCTTAAGATCAACTCATACGTTATAGTGTTTATATTTGGATGGATGAAAACAACCTGTCCACTGCTGTTTTTTATTGTTTGCGATTTTGTGAGCTAGCACACATCTGATCCTGACTCTCCTGTCTGTCTCACTCTTAGTTACTGTTTCTTGGAGCCCCCTCAAGCTCTCCACTGAAAAACAAAATTTGCTATAAACCTGCCTTACCTCCTTAAGTAAGTATTAAGTGTGACTGTTCTTAACACAGAACAGGAACATAGGAAAGACCTTATATCCTTGTGTCCCCTCCCCCTTCCTTTCACTCTGGCTGTACTCACGCTGTGGCTTTTGCTCAGAGAGCTTCACTTGCCCCCATTTCTTCCTGACAATGATGTTGAAAGATTTGCTTGCATTCTCTCCTTCTTGGAATATTCACCTTTATGCTGGGCAATGTGCCCAGTATACATATCCAGTACTGCAGTGAGTTTAATACTTACATTTTGCATTGTATTTACATTTGTCTTAAGACTTGAATTACTCTCATTCCAAACGTGCCTGGAAAGTATTAGGTACAAATCAATTTGACATGAAATAATTAATATATGCATTCAATAAGAATTTTACATTTGGGGGAAGAGCTGAATAGGAAGAAAAATCATTAATTTGGAAAAAAGAAAGGAAGACAAAAAGGAAAAAGAAAGAAAAGAGTTAAAATAATTTCTATTTCAAAGACATTATTGAATCTAGCTATGGTGATACATGCCTGTAATTCCATCACTGCAGTGCAAAGAATCACAAGTTCAAGGCTATCCTCCAATATAGTAAGTTTAAGGCCAGCCTGGGCTATGAGACCCCATCTCATAGAACAATTTATTGAATATCTACATGTGGTTTTTTTGTTTTCTTTTTTTTCGTTTTATTTCTGAGTCAGGGTCGTACTTGAAAAGAGTTTGCCTAGAACTCACTGTGTAGCTTAGGCTAGCCTAGAACTTGAACGAGGCTGTCTTCCCACCTCAGACTCTCGAGTGCTGAGATTAGAGGTGTGTGCCACCACATCCAGTTTGAATTTAGAATTTTAATTGGAGAAACGACCTGATCATTTTCACAGATTTTAAAAGGTGATAGAAATTGTGATGGCTAATTCTTAGAACCTGGTTAGATTGAGAAGCGACTAGGAGATTATTCAAGTATACTTTTGGGTACTTTTATGAGGGTGTTTCCAGAAAGGGTTAACTAAGGGGGGAGACGTTCTCTGATTGTGGAGAGCAGCATCCCATAACTTGGAGACCAGAGGGAACAAGGGGGAGAAACAGTTAGAAAGCAGGTATCCTTTCCCTCTACTGCCTGGCCGCCATGGCTGAGCTGCTTTCTGCCTGCCGGGAAAGTAAAAGATAACAAGAAGGAAGAAAAGAATGTTCGCTCTTGGGGAGGAATGCACTGTCACTGATCATCTTTTACAAAACTGAGTGCCACGGAGTTCCAGAAATGGATTATTAATCGATTGTTCCATCAAGGAAATAACGATCATTTAACCCTGAACCATAACATCTTATTAGCTAAACTAGACTCTAAAATCCTTCACTTTAGCAGCCATATTGCCAAGAAAAATTAAAAATCAAAAACAAAATATCTGTTAGGAGCCCAGGGATATGCATGGCTATAATCAGTCTGGTATCGGGAAAGAGAGCTTGCTGTAGTTGTAGTAGTTTCTTGTGCAGTGTGTTTTAGGAGACAGTAGTTCCACGAGGAAGGGATGAAGTCATCTTAGAGAGGGAACTCAGTGATCTGAACAGAGCACCATGATGGCCAGTCAAGAACATCTAGGGACATCTAAGACATCTAATGTCTGAACATGTTCCATATATGAGTTCAAGAGCTCAGAACTAAGAGCTTAGGAAAAACTGGGTAAAAACAGCATACAGTATCTTTTAATGTGTCTAGAAGGACATGACACTAAATATTTGTGTCAATTATTTTTGGCTTGAGTACAAAAACAAATGACCTTTAAAAGTACAATACAGAGAATGAGTTAGCAGAACAAAGGATACAAGATATGACTAGAATCAATATAAATTTTAAGAGTCAATTAGCCTTAAATTTCATTATGTTGATTACATTTCCACTTTAAAGAGTCTGTCACCGTTATTGACGAACCTTTGGTGATGTCCTCTTTGTAATACATATTTTAAAATAAATACTCATTTAAAAGAAGCAACCAAGCAGTTTTGTTCAGTTATTCTTGAATATTGTTGTTTTAATATGCGAGCATCATGGAATGTCTGAAAAGAAGATAAAGAGATATCCCTCAAACTCAGAGGGAAGTTTGAAGCTATATCCACTTAGCAGAATAATAGTAGGCTCAGCCCTGGGGCCTATGAGTTCCTCAATCATGGGGTTTGGGTCATATGTACAGTACCAAACATGTGTTTCCTCCTGTGGAGAAGGCCTTAAATCCAATCAGAAGGCAGTTGACTGCACCCATATTTTTGCCACTAGGTACCTTGGCCTCTCTTTCTATGATGCTCATTATTTCAGTTCACGGGATTCAGCACCAGTTAAATCTGTTAATGACTTTTTCACTCCAACAGTAAGGCTAGTGCCTTCCCATGCTATAAAAGCTAGTCAGCTGGGGGAAGCTTCCTGGTCAATACCAATTTGATTTCCTTATGTTCTTTTATCAAAGTGTATGGTTTCCTCAGCAACAGAATCTTACCATCAAGTTCTGGTTGGCAATCTATCAGATTAGTGCTGTTCTCAGACCTCATCAGAGCAGTGTCTTTTTGCAGTAGATGGTTGGTAAACATAGAAACACATAACTGGTTGAAGTGTGGAAAATAAGTGTCAGCGGGATGCTCAGCTACAAATAGGACATTTATATCACAGCCCTCCCCAAGACTCAGGAACCACAACGGATTGTAAGAGCCAGGATCTGGGCAAAACCGTGCCTTCAGGACCAGACAGAACAGCTGCTCTCATGAACACACAGCAGCAGTGGTTCCTGCACAAGATCAAGCCACTGAACATTCCAGCATGGGTTAAGAAAGGGTTCATATGCTCCCACCCCAAACCGGAGAACTATGGATAGTTAATGGCTTCTCTGGGAGAGAGACTCAGTTTTCTCTAAGGACAGCCTGGTCTACATAGTGAGTAGCAGAAAGACCCTGCCTCATAAACAAACAAATAACAAATAATTAAATAAATCATTTCTTTCTTCCACAATATCATATTTTAATTATCATTTAAATGTAATAATTGTATTTTAAAATATTAATTACTTTTAAAATACATTTTATTGAAGTTTTGTGTATTTCATACACATCTTAGTCCTCTTTATACCCCCTTCCCCCTCAGCCCCCTCTCATAGGCCCCCCCACCAAGTTTCATGCATTCTGTCATTTATGTTAAGACCTACTGAATCAAGTTAGTATTGCCTGACATTCCTCAGTGCAAGTTTGTCCACTGGGGTCTAGTTCGCCTTGCTAGAGTCACTCCCTTAGAGAAGATCAGCTTTTCTTCACCCAATTGTAATCAGCAACCCAACAGTTATTTGACTAAGATTGGGGCCCACTACCCACGTCCACAGTTCTATGCTAGGTTTTCATCTGCTTGAATTTGCATGGGTCTTATGCATGCAGTCTCCAGTGCTGTAAGTTCATATGAGCAAGGTCCCAGGACTTTATTTCTGTACATTCATGCATCACCTCTCCTGACTCATAATTTTTCCAACCTCTCATCCACAATGGTCCCTGAGCCTTGGGTTCATTGTTCTGTGTTGCATGAGGGAGCATCAATGTTGAGAGTTGAGAAATGCATTCGGATTCTATCTATCCCTTGTTCCATTATGTTCCATGAGTCTTAGGTATAGAGGTTCCATTGTAGATCTGTCACTTAGGGTTGGGCATCTCACAGACAATATCTGTGTGTCATCAGTTGTGGTTCTCTGTAAGTCTCCATCTGCTGCAAAAGAAGCTTCTTTGATGAGTGATGAATGACATACTTGTCTGTAAAGATAAGAATCCATATTTAGCACATAGCAAGAAATTCTATTTGTCTACAGATGTGACAGCCTTGGGGTTTTCTCTGAGATCTATGACCTCTCCAGTTCTGTGTATGTGGCTATGTTTACAGCACCACACATGAGTTTCTTCCCACTGAGTGGACTTTAAGTTCAATTAGGTAGTTGATGATTACACCCAAGATAAAAGTGCCACGACTGCACTGATATAGTTTGCTTGCCAGTCGTTGATGTGGATATTAGGCCTTAAAACTGGGGTTGGACCTTTGAATGACTTAGAAGTTTGCATGGTGTTCTCCAAAAATGTGACAACTAGCCTTCAAGGAGGTGATTTCCAGGTCACTTCCAGCTCAGCTGCTCCAAGTCCTGTGTCTAAAGTATATCTGTCTTCAACAATGGGGTCTTATCTTCAAGTTCTGGGAGGCATCAAGGGCTGTGGCAATAGCCTGGGTAATTTGGGGAGTCTTGGACTACTCTAAAAACAACTAAAAGAGAAATGTCTCCTGTCTAGCACTGTTTCTTGTTAGTAACCTTAGCTATACACATGGACTCATGTAGAAATAGTGTATTGTAATTTTTCAGTAGGGTTTTGAACTAAAACGATTCCCTCTGGTTTTTTACACCAGCTACATATCACTCACCCCCGCAACCCTCACTCACCTCCATAGTTCCTTGTATAACCCTCCCTCCCCCTCTCATTTAAACACCCCGTCTTACTCATTTCTCCCTTGGTAACGCCTGTCTCCTACTGGTCTCTCTCAGGTTCCTTCTCTCCCTTCGCCTCCCTGCGGTTCCTGCAGTTACATCAGGATATATACTCACGCATAAGACTTTGGTGCTGGAATCCACAAATGAGGTAGAACATACATTGTTTGCTTTTCTGAGTCTGTGTTACTTCACTTAGTAGAACAGCTTCTAGCTCCAACCATTTCCCTGAAAATTTCATGATTTTGCCTTTCTTTACCACTGAATAGAAGTCTACTGTGTAAATGTACCACATTTGCATTATCTGCTTATCAGTTGAGAGGGACACTTAGGTTGCTTTCATTTTTTAGCTATTGTGAAAGCAGCAACAGCAAACATGAATATAGAATTAGTCCTGCAGTAGAGTGAGTCCTTTGAGTATATGCCAAAAAGTGATAAAACTGAGTCGTATCGTAGGTTCATTTTTAATTTTTAAGAGTTCTCCACAATGCTTTCCATAGGGTTGCATGAGTTTGCAATCCTACCAGCAGGGAATGATTGTTCCTCTGTCCCCACATCCTCTCCAGCATTTGGTATCATTTCTTCTCTTGATCATAGCCAGTCTAACTGGGGTAAGAGGAAATCTTAAAATGGTTTTAATTTGCATTTCCCTAATTACTAAGGATGTTACACGCTTTTTGAGGTGTTTCATAGTCATCTTTGTTTCTTCTTTTGAGAACTCTGTGCATGTCTTTTAATTGGGTCATTTATTTTCTTGATTTTTTGTTTTATGAGTTCTTTATATATCGTGTATATTAAACCCCTGTCGGATGTGTAGCTGGTGAACATTTTCTCTCACCTTATGGGTTTTCTCTTCACTTCCAAGGTTGTTTCTTTTGCTGTACAGAAACATTTTCATTTAATGGGGTCCCACTTCTTGAATAAATGTCTAAATAAGATTGACTTCTTGGCTACATGGTAGCTCTATCTCTAATCTTTGAGAAATTTCCATAGCATTTTCTATGCTGACTGTACCATTTTATATTTATATCAAAAGCCGAGAAAGGGCTCAGTTTCTCCACATCCTTGACAACATTGCTGGGTTTTGTTTCTATTTGTTGAATGGGTATCCTAATGAGTATGTTGTAATATCTCACTGTAAATTTATCCATACTTCCCTGATGATTAGTGATGCTCAGCATCTTTTCTTGTATTTGTTAATCATTTGTGTACCTTAAGGAAATAGTCATTCATATCCTTTCACCAACTAAGCTTATACAATATGTGTGTATAATATTTGTGCACATATGCATATTATTAATGGATGTGTTTCTACTGAATTGTAGATGTCCATTATATATATATTTTGGATAAATAAAACTTACTTTTAATGCATAATCACAAGTGCTGAGCAAGCATAAATGAATAAATAATGGTTTCTGGAATTGTACCTTGAAACTTTGACCAGAAGGAACATAATGGTGGTTTCAGTGGTTACTCTTAATTGTTAATTTGATGGAAATTAGAATCAATATGCAAGCAAATCTCTGGACATGTCTATGAGGGAGTTTCTAGAATAGATTAATTGAGAGTGTCTCTATTCCATGGCATGGGCTTCTGGACTAAATAAACAGGGGAAAGTGAGCTCAGCAGCAACATTACTCTGCCTCTCTGCTTCCTGACTGGGCGTACAATGCAACCAGATGACTCAAGCTCCTGTGCTAATACTTTACCCTTGGGGTAGACTGTAATCTGACACTGTTAACCAATGTAAATCCTTCCTTCAGTTATTTTGTCAGGCGTATTGACACAGCATTGAAACAAGTGAGCACTGCCTTAGTGTTCCAGTTAGGTGTCATTCTGTTGCTGTGATAAACCCCATGACCAAAGCAACTTGGGGACAGAAGAGTTTGCTTTTTCTTCCTGGTTATAGCCCTTCATCTAAGGAAGCCAAGGCAGGAACTCAAGACAAGATCTTGCAGCAGAAACCACAGAGGAATGCTTCTCACTGCCTTGCTCTCTCTGGCCTGCTCAGTCAGCTTTTTAACATGGTCCAAGCTCACAATGGCCGGGACATCCCCATATCATTTAGCAATCAAGAAAATAGCCTGCAGAAATGCCTTCAAGGCAATTTTCTCAACTAAAAGCCCCTCCACCCAGGTGTTTCAAGTTGACAACCAAGATCAGTCATCATGCTTAGTAAACGCTAAGAAAACAGAAGAGATGAAAAATTTCACAGGAATTTCAGAAACTTTTAATCAGCTCTAGATCATGAATTTATTATTGAATTCTGGCTTTCTTAAGGTTAGTTTTTCTGACTTTAACATTAAAATTATTTAAAATAAGTTTCTAGAACCTATGACCTTAAATTGTTTCTAAATCAAAAGTTGACAACTGAGAGAAAAATATTTATTTGAGACTTGCACAAATCCAAGTTGTCTATGAGTTGTCTACATTTGACACAGAACATGTATAGATTAAAACAACAGAACTGTTAATTCAGCAGCTATTCCTTGGGAAAATGCAGGGATGGACAATATGGTCCACACTTTGCAGAAGTTCAAGCTCTTGAGGGAGATCAGACTTGAAAATAAGGTAAAATAAAAGGCGCTAATATCATAGGAGGAGAAATGACAACATATCAGTGCATGGGAAGGAACACTGGACACACGGGAGTCACCTGGGGAGTTAAAGCATTGCCAAGAAAGAGCACCACCCTGGAACCGCGAAAGCACTCGCTTTTGGCACGATGAGATTTTTAAGACGTCTTGCGAGGACAGTACTGCGTTATTCTAACAGACATCCCGAGATGAGAAATGCTCAGAAAGTAACGTAATAACTGATCTTAGCAGGGGAGAGGTTCCACATTTCGGAGAATAGTAATAGCAGATGAAAAGCTCTGGGGGTCTGAAAGCACATGACTCTAAATCAGCAGGACCCAAGCAGTTAAGAAATGTGGCAGAGATCAGAGACAGGGGCTGCTGGGCAGAGCAATAAGGGATAAGGCTATTCAGGCAGGAAGTATCCAAACCATAAAGTACTTTGTGTACCCAGCAGAAGATTGCAGATTTTATCCTTTCACTGTGAGGAGCCTCGGCAAGACACTGAACAACAGAGTGACATTATCATGTGCATGTCAGAATAATTGCCCTGGCAACACTGTGGAACATGACTATGGACCATCAGACTATAAACAGCAATTCTTATAAGAAAATGAATGCAGAAGGCCACATGGACGAAAAGAAGGCTTGCAACAGATCAGGAAAAGGGAAGTAGAGTGCAGGGGGATGAAGAGATATTGTAAAGAGCAATGTAGCCAGCTAAACAGCATTCTTTGAAGGCTTTGTGAACCATGACTTCTATCTGTAAATAGAACTACTGAGCTCATGTGTAGTATGGACCTAAAATAGTTATCATGGTGTCTGCAAAAGAGAAAACATAGTAAATAAATCACTACGTTTCCTTGAAGGACAAGTAGACAGACTTTGGTCACTGACTGGTATGAAGTGATGAAGCATGACAGCAAGGGATAAACTGAGGAAGACAATTCAGAAGATGCCAAGGACACTGTCACAGGGGCCAGCTGGGAAGGGAGACGATGGGTGGGTTGATCAGTCAAGTCACATATTCTCATGGATCGTGCAATTGGAGACAATTGAGCAATTGAATATCTGAAAATTCAGCAAGAAGTGTTGGTGACATGAAGACCAGATATGGATATCTGAGCGTTCAAACTGACTTTAATGCCATCCTTGTTAAAACACTGTCGGCCACTATTAAGCCAGATCCCACTGTTTGAAGGCCATGCCTTCCTGCAACTCTCTCTGGGAAAGAGTTAAGAAGTCTGTGCTGATGTGATGGCTCCCAAATTTATACATGGCTCCTCTATACCCTTTATCTTGTACAATATGCTGAACTACATCATCCGATATGAAAAGTCCTACCATACGAAAGATTGTAAAAAGTCAGATGTCCACTTTCTAATCTGTATACTCCTCAAGCATGACTGCTTGAGAGACTGATCCAAGGGCTACTCTTGAAAAGTATCCTCTGTCCTCCCTCTGCCATCATTCTCTCTCTCTTTCTGTCTTTCTCTCTTCTTGTCTCTCCCTTTCTCTTTCTCTGTCATTCTCATTCTCAATTAATGTTCCTCTCCAGTCTGTAGAGGGAAACACCTCCTCTTTCTGTTTTAGGACTCATAGTTTTTAGATCTCTAAACATCATATTGTTTCTTTCCAGTGGTTTCCTTCTGACTTTGAGGCCCAATCATGTCCTTGAGGCCTTTTCATTCTAATAAATCTCCTTCTTGAAGGCAATTGTGAATTGTGTTGTCAACTTCTTTTTCTGGACTGCCAGGCACTGCTCATCTAATTTATCATTATCAAAATTATCATCATTAGTATGAACAATATTTATTGATGTGTCAAGCAACTAATTGAGCCAACTCCATTCATTATTAATATAGTCACCCAACAATCCCATTGTGTAGAATTTTGAATGTGAAGGAACAGAAGCCTAGAAATTTTAGATAAAAATTGAAGTATTCCTATAATTTTTTATTGAATTTTTGTTTATTTCACATAAAACATCCCAGTCTTCTCTATACTTCTTTCTCCCATTGGCACCCTCTTGCCCCACTGGAATTCATACATTCTGTCATCTGTGTCAATGACTATCATATCAAACTAGTGTCCCCAGACATCCCCAAGTTCGTCCAGAGCCCACCACCTTAAAAAGATAAGTTCTTCCTCACCCTGCAGTAATTAACTGTCAATAAATCTTCGATTAAGATTGGTGTCTGCTGCCCATTTCCACAGTTCTGTGCTGTGTTTTTGTCTGCTTGAGTCTGCATGCTGACACCATTGCTGTGGGTTCATATAAGCAAGGTCCCAGGAGCTTGTAGGATTCTTTTTCCACGTGGTCATGTGCATCCTCCCTGGCTCATACAAATTTTCTGCTCCTTCTTCCCCAATGGTCTCTGAATCCTGGGTGGGTAGGGTTTAATATAGGAGTCCTGCTGAAAGATCCCTACTCTAAAGATACTTGTTCTCTATGCTTTGGCCATTTTGTGACCTTTTGTGTTCCTGGCTTTATGTTGCTTGAGGGAGCCTCACTGATGAGAACTGGGAGATGCATATTGTTCTCTTTACCTCTTGTTCTATGTTCGGTGAGCCTCAGGTGTAGAAGTTGTATTGTGGATGTGCCACTTGGGTAATCCACAGACAATTTGTGTATAACTGGTTATAGAACTCTGTAATAATTTCTTTCTGCTGAAGCTTATTGATGAGTGGTGACTGGGATACTTGTCTCGAAATATAAGGATGCACATTTTGTACATAGTAAGAAACTGCATTTGTCTAGGGATGTGACAGTTTTGGGGATCTCTCTAAGATCTATGACCTCTCCAGCCATGTGCATTTGGCTATACTGGGGTTGGACCTTCAGTTGATATTCTCCTTTAGAATCTTGCACAGTGCTCTCTAAAATTATGAGAGCTATCCTTCAGGGGAAGTATCTACCAAGTCAGTTGCAGCTCCATCGCCCCAAATCCCGTGTCCAGTGTTTGACCTGTCTTCCACAGTAGGGTCTTACCTTCAAGTTCTTGGAGGAAATCAAGGGCTATGACAATAACCTGAGTAATTTGAGGAGTCTTTTGTACTACCCTGACCAGAAACTCAAAGGAAGGTTTGTCCTGTCTGGCACTGTTTCTTAAACATGGACTTATGTAGTGATACTGTGTTTGTAATTTGTCAGTACTTTTGAGACTAATACAATTCTCTCTGGTGTTTTATACTATCTAGGCATCCTCTCTCTCTCTCTCTCTCTGTGTGTGTGTGTGTGTGTGTGTATCTAGGCATCCTCTCTCTCTCTCTCTCTCTCTCTCTCTCTCTCTCTGTGTGTGTGTGTGTGTGTATCTAATCCCCCCATGACACTCTCCCTATTTAAAATATTCCCATTTTCCCCATTTCTCCCTTGACAATACCTGTATCTGATGGCCCCACCTCTTCTGAGTTCTTTCTCCCATTTTGTCCCCGTCATTCCTTGTATAAGCCTCCCTCAACCCTTCGTTTAAATAACCCCATTTTACCCATTTCTCCCAAGTATTCATATTCCTAGCCACAATAACTCTATACATCAACATCTCATGACCTAATTAAGTGTATGTTTCTTTTTAAATTGAAATTAACTCATAGAAGATTGAGATGTGACTCGTTGCTTTAGAACTCCTGAGGGAATCCTAGCATCTGATTATCTTTGTTCTGGAAATATTCCTTAGAGTTCACTCAGAGCACATCAGCCAGTCTGAAAACTCAGCAGGTCTCAGAAGCAAGCTCTTTAAAGCTGGTTAAGAATTAGCAACAGTTCTTCCCCAGTTGTGTGTCCTGCTACTTACCGAGTCATGCAATCCCTGTCCTTTTAGGGGAAACTCTGTTGAGGTCTTATCTTTGGGAACTTTGATATGAAAACTATGTTACATTACTAAAAACGCTGAGTGATTTCACTGAACAAAAATCTCCATGAGGCTCCAGTTAATATTAGCATAGACATTTTATACTTTACTGCTTATTTATACTATTATGAATGTAAGTAAAAGCGTTTCAATAAAGTTTCACCTAAGGATAGAAGGGATGAATAGAACCTTACCCTCATTCTGAAACTAGAAAAATTAAAAAAGGGCCTGGGTGGTCCAAAGAGAGAGGAAGAGAGAGAAGAGGTCGAGAGAGAGATGAAGGAATAGGAGATGAAATGGAAGAAGAAACAGAGGGGGGCTATAATGATAGATGATAGATTATAGATGAGAGACGATAAAGTTTACATGCAAACTTAAAATAAGCCCTAAGTAAATTTCACTCATTCTTAATCAATATTACATTGGAGGTAGCTCAGTGGTAGGGCACTTGGTTAATATTTACAAGGTCCTGCATTCAATTTTTCAATTTCTATTATCAAATGTGCATGTGTGTGTGTGTGTGTGTGTGTGTGTGTGTGTGTGTGCATATGGGTGAACCCTCAAACACCATCAGTTTCAATTCCAGGCCATAAAGTAAAAGTTACTTTGATATGGTATGGTAACATATTATTGGTTCGAGTACTTTGATGATAAATACTTAGACTGACTATATACTAATTTAGAATGTTCAGACATAGTATTGGATATTTTAATTAATTTTAAATTTACTATTATATAACTTTAAAATTGACTTTCTAAATCTGTTTACCAAAAAATTCTAATTTCTACAATACTAAAAGCCTATTACAGAAATACTTCTGTAAAATTATTGTGACTCGATAGGTACTTATTTCAGCAAATACATTTATCAGCATTCTTTTTCATAGGAAACAATTTTGGCTTTGTAAACCATATTTACTATAGAAAACATTTTGTTCCTGCAAAACTCATGACAATTAATTGATTTTTGATTGCATGGAGCTAATATAGTCCAATAATTAAAGGTGGTAAGATCCAAGTATTACGGTGGGACTTGATAAGAAGAAAATTGTCTTTACAGTAGTATCAGTTACTTCACTGCTCCTATGATAAAATGCCATGACCAAAATATATTTATTTTGGCTTATGTTTCCAGAGGATTAAAAGTGCAATGGCTGCGGGGGCCTGGCAGCAAGTGGCAGAAACCAAAAGCTGAGAGATCACATCTCAGGAAGCAGAGAGAGCAAACTGGAATGGGACCAGGTTCTAAACTCTCAAAAACTCCCCTCAAATTTCTCCTACAACACTCCCCATCCTAAAAGTGCCATAACCTCCCCAAACAGCCCCACCAACTGGAGGTCAAGTGTTCAGATACAGGAGGCTAAGGGGGACAGTCACATTCAAACCACCACATAGCATTTCTATAGGGATTGTAAATTAGTTTTCAATGAGTCTACACAGAATGCTGCATAGAGCTCAGTTTACACGGCTGTGCTTCAGTTACCACTTGCACATAAGTTTGAGAAGAGTAGTTTTCAGTCTCAGTTTCAACATTTTAATGGATAAATCAGGTAATAGCATAATGACTAGCATAACCAGTAAGTAAAACATATACATTGTAAGGAAGATTATCAAATAAAAATACCGAACAAACATTCCTACCATATAACTTTCATTCTAAAGAAACATACTAAATAAACATACTTAACATATATATATATATATATATATATATATATATATACACATTCCATTCTAAATAAGCACACACATACATAGGATACGTTGGTGAAAGGACCATTTTCAAAGCCATTTGTCCATCATTTCTTTCAAATTCAGCCCACACCCCGCTTCTCCAGAGCCTGTGCGTTTCAGAGCCGCACCATCCCACCATCATGTCCTCTCTTCTCGGAACACAGTGCTTCACTGGGTTGACCCACTCATTGTTTTCAAGCTACATTTATTCTCTGATTTCTCTTTGAACCAGACTCCTTCGACAGAGACAGAAATAAGCCTTTCACAGCCTCTTCCAGGAAACAGGAAGGAACCACATACATGCTACTGAGCCCTGGAAAACACATGTGACTTCTTTATTGCCAGTCTTCTAGAAACTGGCTTTGGTGGCTCTAAATAAACAATTATTGAATAATGATGTCAACGTTCCTCTGCTATGACATAGACTGAGGAATTACTTTAGTGTCTACTTGATTTACAGCATAAAATTTTAAGAATTTTTTAGGTACAAATCAATAGTAATCAAAATGAATAAAAGAAAACCCAAGACCAGGTCTCCTGTCACACCATGACTCAAGCTGCTAGCTCAGAATAACTAATATTGATATATACCAATAACTAACATGATATTGTTTTCAAAGCTTACATCATTGAATAAACCTCATAACAACCCAAGAAAATAGATGGCTGCTTCTCCTTCCTTTTCTCTCTTATCTCTCTGTCTCTTTACGTCTCTCTCTTTTTCTCTTTCTTGAGCTTAACTACATTAAGAACTGCAATATCACTGCATAAAAATTTCTATTACGATAAATATTTTCTGAGGAATTTGAGGAATCTGAGTTCACGGACTCACAAAATTGCATAAGAAAAAAACATATGAGTTTATATCTAATTTATCTGTCTCAGATCGATGGTCAGTTCCTTTTTATTGACACATAACGTTCATTGCGAATATGCGGGGTGCCTTTAACACTAAGACGGGCAGTACCAAAGGAACACTGTAGAAAAAGAATATTTCTAAGGGGCTGAAAAGATGGCTGAGTTGTTGAAAGGGCTTGCTGCTCTTTCCTAGCACCAACATTGGCTGGTTCACAGCCACCTGTGACTCCAGCTCCAGGGGATGCAACTTCCTCTCCTGGCCTCCACAGGCGCACACACACACACACACACACACACACACACACGAGAGAGAGGAGAGAGAGAGAGAGAGAGAATATTCTTATTCAGTCATGTTTCTTATTCAGTCATGTCCCTTCAGGCTTTGGGAGCCTCTCTTCCGTGTGGTTGTCTGTCACAAGGAACCTGCAGGATCCTGTCTCAGATCTACCCACCAATCTGCCTCAGGTCCGTGTTCCTGCTTGCTAGGTGAGCCACTTGCTGCTGCAGTCTGGGACAATCTCAGGCCTGCCCCGACCCCTCCTGCAACACACCAGGCCTCCCTTATCTCCCGGCCTCATGGGAAAACTTTACTAGGTCCTGTGTACCCTCAGACAGTAATCCCAAGGCCTTCTGTTCTCCAAATGAACCTGGAGTGGAGAAGAGACATATCCTTCCAATCGTGGAAGATCAACCTTTCTCCTTCTAGCAAGCTCACATCTCCCCCTCAGGGTGTCATCTGAAGCACATTCAGAAAGCTCAGGTGGAAGAATAAGAAACTCAGAGAAAACACATGGCATAGACCTGGGAGATGGGCTGGCTGGGAGAGTTAAGCTCTGACCCCACCCTAAGCCAGCCATGCTCCCACACTTCTGAAAACACTAAAGGGAAGGCCCAGCAGCCTTGGAAAAGGACCAGCAGCTGTCTGGCCTGCTGCTGCACCCTTGGGAGGCACCAAGCAAGCACGGACCATGGCTGTAAGCTTTCAAATGAGAGAGCATGAAGGGCTTGCCCCCTAGAATAACACTGTTGTCAAATGTTCTAAAGGACAGGTAAGGGGACCTGGCTTCCCTGTGAAGCAGCTCAGTGCATAAGGCTGGTATGTGACATCCTCCCACCGCTGTCACTGGCACCCTCAGAACAGCCAATGCCAGAGGACAGCAAAGTCCAAAGGGCCCTAAGAACAAGCTGCTGACACTGTAGAAGATGATTGTCAGCATCATCCTGAAAATAAGAAAAGGAAGTTTCAGATAAATGCTCATGTTCAATTTTGTCCCAAGAGAAAGCAGCAGAGTTAGGATAGGTGCTGACTCTAATGCACACGACATTCCCCTGTGCTGTGTTCCCTACCCAGGGACACAGCCTTTGTTTACTTACAGAAGTACACAAAGTTTATAGTTACCTAGCTACCCAGGGAGTACACCAAAATGAAAAGGGCACAGAAGCATCTCATTTCTGTTTCATTTCTAAAAACAAAGTCCTCTAATTAAAGTTAACAAAAGCTCAAGGTAAAAGCATGCACGGTGTTTGCTAGAACCCTAGAAATCCAGTGGCTACGGCTTTCTTTTCATTCTCCTAAAACAGAGGCTTCTGTTCCCTCAGCTCAGCATTACAGCAAACCATACAGCTCTCAAGAGAGCCAGTGTCCTCCAGTCTCCTGTGTTTATTATCAAGGAGTCGTGTGTATAGCTGTCCGCGGTATGGAGAAGATGCTGGCAGGACAGACAGATGGTCTTACCTGGTATGCCATAAATTCTGGTGCAGCACCACATCCTATCTGAAAAAGTGTGCTTCATCTATACCTCTGTGTGTGTGTGTGTGTGTGTGTGTGTGTGTGTGTGTGCTCACGCAATGTGTGGTCTGTGCATGTGTAAATACATGTGTGTGTGCAGGCATGTACACCTCTGTAGGGAAAGCCCAGAGATAACACTGGGTGTCATCCTCTATCACTTTTCACCTTGTTTTCTAGGACTCTTGTTGAACCTGCAGCTCACTGATTGGCTACACTGACTGTCCAATGAGCCTCCAGGATCCTTCTGTCTTTGCATCATTGTATCATGCCCAGCTTTTTAAATAGGTCTGAGAATCCTAAGTTAGTTAGGTCCCCATGCTTGTGTAGCAGCCTGAGCCAAATCCTCCTTTACCTAAGCTTATTGCCTACACCTCCATGCACAATTGCTGCCTGTAGCCTTTCAGTGCCCAAGCCCAGTTTAGGACAAAGACATTTTCATGCGGTGATATAGTTGTCTTAGGCTCTCAGGATGGATGCTTTCAGTGTTTGCATCCAATTCTGCCTATTCTTTAGCCAAAGTTGAGGGATGGGGTTCAGCCTTCTGATATCCTTCCTACCTTAGAGAGTGACAGGCAGAAAAGATCATTTCAATCCAATGACTATATTTAATAAAATGCGTGTGATTCATCTCCAAAGGTTATAAAGTGTTTTTTACAGACATCTTATTTGCAAATCTTAAGCCCAGCTTCAAAATCATTTCAAGTCAAGCATGGTAGTACATGTCTGTCATTCCAGCATTCAGAAGGCTGTTGCAGGAAGATCATAAAACTAAGTCCAGCCTGGGCAACGTGGAGAGACCTTGACAGGAAAAAAAAAAAAAAATCCAAACTAAACCAGAAGTCAGGCTAATAATACCAGCCGACAGCAACTCTCAATTTCTCTTAAAGCCAAAGGTCAGCCTTCTGGGTGAGGCTACTGAGGTTTCTGTCTGTTCCTACTTCTCACACTGTTCCAAAATCTAGGCCTCAGTTTAGGATCACAGCTGTTTCCTGAGAGCAGCACTATGCTCCAGTCAAGTGCAAATGCTTAGAAACCTGATTCCTTGAGAAGCCACCCACCCGCGGGGCGTAATTAAAGCACCAACTTCCAGCTCACAGTCCTGCAAATTCTGCAGACAGTCCATGTGGCTTTCTTCTTGGAACAGTCTCACTGAATTTGCTGAAGTCTCAAGCACCCTCCATGAATACTTCTGCTCCTTCGCTGTGACTCTGAGCAGTACCTCACATAACTGCAGTCCTTCTGTCAACTTCATGTTCAATCACTTTTCAGTCTTTTATGATTTTAGTGTATTTTCTAAAACTTAGAATTGGAGTCAAATTTGGGATGAGAAATCATAGAAGAAGGTGTAAAATGCCTAACCAGAGACTGGAGAGACACTAGGCAGACAAGAGCTCTGGCTGCTCTTATAGAGGACCTGGGTTCAGTTTCCAGCATCCACATGGCAGTTCACAACCACCTGTAATTCCAGTTTCAGGGATCCGAGGCCTTCTTCTGGCCTCCACAGGCATTGCACAACACAGGTACATTTATATACATGCAAATAAAACACTCAAACATAGTAAATAAAAATAAATTTAAAAAATTTTAAAATGCAGAGCAACTTGCCAGGTTTCATGGTCCCTTTTCATTGTCTTCTCTCTCCTCCTTGTCTGAAAGAGTCCCTCAGTTCCCAGTTCCATCAGCAGGATCCTGTCAGCCTGCTTCATCTGTCATCTGTTCATTCTTATCTCTGTTATACTTTTAGGATGTTGATTTCAGTCAGAGGTCCTTAAAAGATCAGTAGTTCATATAGAAGGCCATGAAGGAGCAACAAGCAGTGGGACAAGGAAATCGGTGACCCATTTGCCCTCTGGATGCGGGGGAGGCTGGGGCTGGGAGCAGAATATGGTCCCAATGTCCCTGAGGTAACCCTACAGACTGTAACACGTTTGCAAATGACACACGCTTTGTATATAGGCATTTTCTAAAACAACGAAACAAACTCTCCCTTTGCTCATTTTGCATACTGGATGGAGCCCTCCAAACTGTTTCCATGTAAAAATATCATTAGATCAAAACAAAACTGAGAACATCCGTTTTCCCTAGTGAGTGGCTTCGTTTGTAAGGGAAACATTTTGTTCAAATAATTAGTAAAATAAATAATTAAGGTTTATGGAATTCTGTGCCCACTTCCATCTCTGGAAGTCTGGGCCACTAAAGCAACGGCCATTCAATATTTGATACCTTTGCTCTTCAGAGCCCTTCATTACTGTTGGGTTTCTTGTTTGGTTTTCTTACTTTTCAGATAAGCAGAAGGTATCCATGGGAACATATTGTATGTTGAAGAACAGAAAAGTATGCTTGGGTCTATTGCTGCATCATTAATATGAGTAATTTTCCCTGGAGAATGGTCTTAATGAAGACATATAGGGTAATTAATGGAGCCGTTCTGTGAGGAATCTGAGGGCTTTGTGGTCTCTCTATTCTGGTTCATCAGTTGGTGAGTTCCATGGTTCATATTTTCCTGCTGACATTTCCACCGCTCCTGGACAAATTGTTGGAAGGGAAATTTAAGAAGTTTTAAGATCTGAGTAATGAAGAGATACTATAATCAGCCTACACCTCATTCAAGCTTATACACTTGACCCATCATCAAAGACTAAAATGTCTGATTTTTTAAACTAAAGCTTATGTAATGGGAAGTGCTGAGCAGTAGTGAATCTTGTTTCTCGCTTTTCTAGGTTGTCTTCTCTTTTTTCATTTTGTAAGTGCGTTTTTAGACTACCTTATTCTAGTATAGGAACCATGTGTGAGTTAAGGGTACAATGATATAAAGAAATGGGATTTGGAGAGAGAGACAGACTGCTTATTATCTCAAGAATGTTTATGAAAAGGTAGGAATTGGAGGAAGTTTAAAAAAAAAAGGGGGGGAAGACCAAACACTTTTTAGTAGTCCTTGTGAGCCTCACAAAGAACTGAGTTCTATGAGCTATTCACTGTCTTCTCCACATTATGGAGAAACATGTGGATGCTCTGGGAACATTTGAGATTCTCTATTTGATGCCATTTAAGTCGCATTCCTTAAAAACTGGGGAGAGGGACTGGAACCAGGTAGACAAGGAGTTGGCTGTGAGAAAACTTGAGTAAAACTGCTGCCACATCCTGGCAGCCCTGTCTCCTGACAGAATGTCCCTCTGGAGTTAAACATCTTCAAAGCTGTTGTCAGGTTGTTCTCCTTGCATCAGAAGTTAAATATCAGGGCATTCTCCCACACCTGTGCATCAATGAAGGATCTATCTCCTCAAGAGACCTGAAATCATTGTACTATCACTTACATTGTGTTTTTGACACTCTCCCTTTTTGTGAATGGCAAGAACTGTTCTAAAAGGCGTATATTCTTCATCATGATTTGAGAGGAAAAAGTGTCATTATCCATCATGAATATGCTACCTACCTCATAAATATTTATAAAAATGTATTAAAAAATCCACCAGACAGTTCCCACCGAGTGCTCCCTTCTTTGGGACAGCCCAGTACAATCTTGATTTATAGTACTTTGCTTAGCTTGGCTGAAGAAACTTTTCTGTATAGTAAATCAAATGTTTCTTTTATGCTCCTCAGCCACTCTTGAGGGCGCAGAATGGAAGAGAACACATAAGCACAGCACTCTTCTGCCCTATCTGCTCACACTCCTTACCCGCTCCCAGCAGGTATTTTTACTAGTGTCACAGCTGCACTCTGTAACTTCATTCGTGTCATATGTACTGAGGGTGGGGAGACAGTCTCTGAAGTCTGCAAAGCAGGCGCCCTGAGGGTACAGCACATCTATTACCCTGGGGGAGATGGTAACAGGGAAATGAATGATAATGGCAAAACCCTAAGCACACAAAGAAGTAGAAAAGGATGATGCAGCAAGTGGAGCTCTCCAGTTCTCGATGATCAGGGCCTATCCTTCACTTCATATATAAGTGTGTCTAAGAGGAGTTATGCAAGTCTGTTTGTCTCTCAGTGATGCGGAAAATTCAGTAACATATGGCAGCCTTCTCCGCTGACAGTTCTGGAGTAGGCCTTTCCGCAAACCCATTATTTTGCAAATTAATTGAACAATTAGTAGTAATAGTTTGAATGGGCATAATAGGGTGCCTTACATCCCAAAGTACTGTACAGACAAAATATGAGTACTAAGGCTCCACTAGTGAGAGAAACATGTCTCTGGGGTGGGCACAACAGCTGCTGAGCAACCACAGAGACCCTGTTTACCACTTGCAGTCAGTAGAAAGGGAAGAATTTATCCATCAAGAGATAGGGCTCATCCATATGTGATTGCCAGTTAGCTAGAAAGAGAACAAACAGCACCTTCTTCCACTGGTTGGTCATAGTAATTTGGCAAAATTAGGTAGATTATATATAGCTTTAACTTCAAAATAATAAAATTTAACTTAATACCAAAACCAGTAAATATGCCTTCATTTTAACATATACAAATTTGGTGTTTGATAGAGTCTGCATTCTCACATTAAAACAACTGACTCTTCACAAGGATGCCTAACTGAACACTTGATTGCAGCTCACCATATGATGTACAGCAGTACCACGTTGTGATTAGAATGGCTTCAGACTCCCATGATTCCTGGTAGCTGGGTCATCCCTGTTTCTATCCTGCCATCAGTATAGAAACAGAGACCTATTAATACAATAGCATCTGTCACCATTCTGAGCACCACCCCCTAATGCTCTCATGTCTAAGGATGTAACTTAGAGCACTCTGGGCTTTGACAAGTTTAGAAAATATTTTGACATGAGATATGGTAATGCTTTCTATTAGTAAAGATATATAAGAAATACCTGTTTGATAAGTGGTTGATTATCTTTTCATCAAAAAGAATAAAACTCTTAAACTCTTGGCAACTAGTGGCTGCTTGGAGGGGGAGAGTCAATCTCTTTCAAGCATGTGACTCTTGGTAGTTTAATGAGACTCCATTGAATCCACCCAAAGTGAAGGACATTTGGGGACACAAGTTAGACTCTATAGGCCTTATCATATGATATAGAGTAGACTGGATTAGGCAGTGGGGACTAATGACAGGTGCATACAGATATCATCGTATCATGTAGTATGAATTAATATCAATAATTTCTTTATTTTAAAAAATGAAACTTTTCTGCTTAAACTGTTTGTCTCTTGACTGAATTCTTTCCTTCAAAAAGATAAGGATCAAAACCTCTGTAACATTGTTCGAAGTTGTGGGTAGGTGAAGTTTAATATAGGTATCCTGCCCAAGGACATGTACTCTGCAGACTCTTACTCTCCGTGATTTGGCAATTTGTGACCTTCTGTGTTCCTGGCCCTGTGTTACATGAGGGAGCTTCATTAATGAGAATTGGGAGATTCAGCAGTGTCCTCTTTATCCCCTTGTTCTATGTTCCATGAGCCTTGAGTATAGAGGTTTCACTGTAGATGTGCCTTAGGCTTGGGCAATTCACAGGCAATGTCTGTGTGTGACCAGCTGTGGTACTCTGTAGTAGTCTGCATCAGCTGCAAAAGAAACTTCTTTGATGAGTGGTGACTGGGATACTTGTCTGTAAGTATAAGGATACATATTTTTCACATAGTGAGAAATTACATTTGTGTAGGGTTATGACATCCCTGGGGTTTTCTCTAAGATCTATGTCCTCTCCAGCCATGTGTGTTTGGCTATGCTTACAGTACCACACGTGAGTTTCCTCCAATTGAGTGGCCTTTAAATCCAAATAGGTAGATATTGATTACCCCTAAGATAAAAGTGCCATCATTGCACCAGTGTCATTTCCTGTGCCAGAAATTGATGTGGTTATTTGGCCTTGAAGCTAGGGTTGGACGATCAATTAATGGTCTCCCTTAGAAGCTTGCATAATGCTCTCCAAAGTATGAGAGCTAGATTTCAAGGGAAGTGACTTCCAGATCAGTTCCAGCTCCATTGCTCCATGTCCAAAGTATGTCCTGTTTTTAGAACAGGGTCTTACCTTCAAGTTCTGGGAGTCATTCTGGCTGTGGCAATACCCTGCGTAATTTTGGGAGTCTCTTGGACTTCTCTAGCCAACAACTGAAAGGAAGGTTTCTCCTGTCTACTACTGTTTCTTGTTATATGGCCTTCAGCTATACACATGGACTCATGTAGAGATAGTGTTATTTTAGGTAGGTTGTTGAACTAATATAATTACATTCTCTTTGATTAAACAAAATCCCTATCTTTAAAGTGCCACTAGGATAGAGCAGTCACCTCTAAAAACCATAGTCTCATTTGTTGATTCCAGGTCTCTTCCTGTGAGTCTCTCTAGCATGATGCCTCCATGGCCACCAATGACAACAAACTCATTCTTTGAAAAATAAGCCTTTTGACTTAGTTAAACTAAAGTGAGATTGTTAATAGGAAAATACAGAGACATAAAACAGAAACAATCTTAGTGAAAATCTGACTAAATGCATGGGTTTACATTTCTTACACCTAGAAGCTGTACTACCCTCTCTTTTTTTGTGGATAAAAGGAATGGCACATATTTATTATAAAAGTGGATAAGAATAATGAATAATAATAAAAATTCTCTGCAATTTCAATACCAAGAAGCTATTTTTCATTGCCAACATTCCAATATGTTTCATTCCAATCTTTTCTTTTTCAAAATGCATACTTCCTTAGTCAAAATTCTATTACACAAAAATTTTAGCAGACTTTTCCATTAATGTTATCTCAATGTATTTGAGAACAGGCAACAGCATGCTTCTGCATGAGCATGGGAGAATTGCAGAGGCTAAAGCAAGATGAACTCAAACTAGTTTCACAGACACTGGCCTCCAGCAGCAACAGCAGCAATCCCAGAACTATCTGTGAATCTTGGTCCCAAATTCAAATACCCTGTAGTGTTTTAAAAGCTCAAGCAATGTCCAGCCCTACCCTAACACAATTACTACATCTGGGTATTGGTGATTTTTAAACATCCCAAAGTGATTCTGATACACAGTCAGCATTGAGAATCTATACCGGGCTTCAAAGGTGTTAGTGTCAAACCCTTTCAATAAATTTTTAAACACAGTAATCTCTTCCCTATTTGACATATGGGCAGAACACTGTCATTTGCAACAACATGAACTGATTGAAATAAGGATCATTGTTAAGTGAAGTAAGTCAATCACAGAAAGTCAAATATCATCTTATCTCACTCATGTGAAATCACAATGATACTTACTAGAAGCCGTGGGGAGAAAAGGGAAGAAGGATGGAGAAAGATTGATCAATGGATGCCAGACAGGATGGGAGAATGAAGGTCAAGTGTGCTACTGCACAGTAGGCTGGCTGCAGGGAATGACAGTGTCTGTACCTTTTAAAGTGCTATAAGAACGCATCTTGAGAGTTTCTACCACAGATAAAGGTCTCAGGCTATAGGTATGTTAAACATCATTTAAACATTATTCAGTGTCTACATTACCAAAACATCATGTTTCCCTATTAATATATACATATTCTATGTTTTTATATATTAGCTTTAAAATTTTGATTCCAGAAAGGAAAAGCAAAGTGAAGCAAAATAAAAAAGTTTGACATCAAACTTTTTATTATGTATATAAATATTTATAATACATGCTATTTCTGGCACACTGTATTGATATTTTAAAAATAACTCTGCTTTGTGGCTCTTTTAAATGCATCCAGGCAAATGTAAAAAGTATAACAATTATCTTTCAAATAATTCATGAATAAGCTGTTTTAACAGCCAGAAATTTCATGTTATCCCTTAGTCCTCAACCCTGGATTTCTGCTCTGTTTCACAGAATTGAATCTGAAGACAACACGTCATTCTAATTAACAGTGTCTTCTTGATCACACTAAAACAAAATACATGTCTAAATTGAAATTTCATTTTTCACAGGATCAAATAGATCCTCCTAGATTGAAAAGACCCAGAGGAAGCAGACGTCCAACCTACAGGATGCATAGTTTTCAATTCAGGAGACCACATGACAAGTTTTAACTGGCACTTGTACAGCCACATATGTCATTTAGGCAAAGCTTATCATTCAACAGGGCCACTTGACTCTAGACAAATAAAAATGAATGGAACAACTGGCCACTGCCACTGAATGAAGCCACTGAATCTAAAAGGAGTGTTTGGCAAAGCAATTTATGCCTGCAAGTAAGAATGAAAGGCAAACCTTGAAGGAGCACACAGAGGTGGTGGTTTCTGTGAGAGGAAAACCTATGTTTCATAAAGAAGACAGAAGCAAAAATTAGAATTCATGGTGCATAGAGATATTCTTTGAGGCTCAACTATGTCCACCTTTTAAGCTGAAAGATTTCAAGCAGAGCGAAGCAAAATTCTTCATGGTATCACCCACTAGAATGGAGATAAACTGCCAACAATTTGACAATAACATTGGCCCCTAATGTTAGGGTTATTGCTGAGGAAATCTCTAATGTGTTCCTTACCTGCCAATAACAACTCTGGCAGAACTATAAAGCTAGGACAACTCCACATGGATTTGTACAGATGCTCCAGGAGACATGCTATGACTATATTCTGGCCATCATTCAGTTATTGCTGGGGTAAATTGGCTTTGTGTTATTGAAGGAGGTCGGAATAAGTGTGGTGGGACTCAGTCCTCCACCCAGTGGCAAGGGCTCACATCTCACTAGTATTGTGATTCAATAGCCATGCAAACTTTAGTCTATTGATCAAAAACACCAATCTCTTTCCTTCAAAGTCATCTGCAGAGTGGAGAGGATCGATGAAATTGCATGACGGCTAGAAGCAAAGCTCTGAGAAATTGCAAGTTCTGGAGGATTGCCATTTAGACTTGATAGCATACGACTGGGAGCTTGCACTGCTGATGTAATAACATGCCACCTGGTGTGCTGTGGGAGTTCATTTCTAGCCTCAGCATCTATCTTAGATAAACTGATGTGATTAGATGTTACATGGGGTCAGTTTCATCACCAACAGGTTTGAGCTTTCATTT
This sequence comes from Eospalax fontanierii, assembly GCA_035773235.1. Classification (NCBI taxonomy): domain Eukaryota; kingdom Metazoa; phylum Chordata; class Mammalia; order Rodentia; family Spalacidae; genus Eospalax; species Eospalax fontanierii. The sequence goes on along the minus strand of CM069548.1, from coordinate 38,972,663 downwards.
ACGTCTACCAGAAAGCCATCCCTGTACAGTCTGAAGCCATGAAAACTGGTCTCCCAGGGATGGCACAAGAGAAACCTTTCCCTGAATCATGATACAAAGAACCTTCTCATGTACTGATAACAGGTGACAGGGCTGTAACACTCCAAGATGGTGTTCCAGGTACAAAGATATAGACCATTACCTCTTGCCCACCTACTATCCACCCCACTGAGAGGAATCACAGGTTCCTAAGACCCTTTTGTCAGGTTTATTATCACTTAGAAACTCACTACTTCTGCCCCAAACAGCAAAGCAAGATTCTGGCTCCCTAGTTTTCTTCATTCTCTTTGTCAGTGTCTGTAATGTATCTTACGGTATTCCAGCATGCTCTACCAACTGAATGAGGACTGTCAACATCCTCTAGAATCTCCATCTTGTTACCTTTCATCACCCAAGTTCTTCTTGTGGTACTTAAGAAGTGAGCTCATTCATGCAGCTTTCTCTTTGCGTCTCTTGAAAACTTAGTACCTGACTGAGCCCGACTGATGACACTCAGACAATAAAAACAACAGCCATCCATTTCAATACTTTGAAAGGTAAATTTCAATTTATAGGCTCCTCTGGCCCTTACATTTTTTTGTCCCAGCGTGAATTCTACACTTCTTTATTGTAAGAAAAGGAGAACTTGTCTTCATGAATTGCTTCTTTGTGGGTTATCATAATTCTTTTCACGGAGCCTAACACGGTAAAAATGGACACAATTTGGAACAGTCATTACTGTGGTCCTTACTCGGTTCTCTTCTGAAACCATCCAGGCAAGGAGAAAGAAAAAAGAGCAAGCCTTTATGCTGTAAAGGAACAATTACCAGCTTTCGAGGTACACAGTGTATGCATGTGCATCATCAGTGTCCTTTCTGTGTGTGGTGGGGAGAGTTCAATCCTCTGCCTCTGGCCTAAGATCTCAGCCCTCTTAAGATATTCTTATGAGGTGGCACAGATGAGAATACACTGATTGCACTCTGTGGGCATGAACAATCACATAACTTTCATTTCATCTTAGCTTCCCAAGGGAAAATGAAGGCAACAGTAGGTGCTTCTCACACAAGTGCTACACCTTTATAAATACTACAAGACAAACAAAACAGCCTGTCACTACATAGGGAAAACGACATAGCCTTCTAGAAACACTGGATTTGCTTCTAAAACTGGCAAGAAAACATTCATAGTTTTGAACCATTTCTCAGACTCTAAGCTTTTAAAACATGAGAGTTTAATAAATTTTTCCTACCTTCATTCTCGCTTCCTTATAACTTGTCTGTAAAAATGGCTTTCAATATTGAACCCAAAGATGTGTGTCAGGGTTCTCTAAAGGAACAGAACTGAGAAACTGAATATATATATGCTTTATTAGACCGGCTTACACAATAAGATCCAGTGGTCCAACAATGGTCATCTCACACTAGAAAGGTTGAGAATCTGGCAGCTGCTCAGTACACAAAGTTGGACATCTCAGGACATCTCAGACATCCCAATCTGGTGCTCAAAACCTGGAGGATTCCTGGAGAGCTGGAAGTCAGAAGAAGCTGGTTCTAATAACACTGAAGGAATATGGCAACAGGTGCATGAACTCACCGGCAAAGGGAAGGCTAGCTGACACAAAGCAGTTTCCTTCTTCCAAGTCCTTTTATTTGTGCTGCCACCAGAAGGTGCTGCCCACATTCAGGGTGGGTCTTCTGACTTCAAATAATCTGACCAAGAAAGCCCATTACAGGAGCCCCAGCAACATGCTTGCTAGTTGATTCCATATACAGTGAGGTTGACAACCAAGACTAACCATCACACCAAGACACTAAGAATTTCAGTGGAGAAGTAAACAAGGTTTGGAGGCCCTTCTTTACCCTCTGAACCCTGCAGAGGGAGATGCTCTCCAGGCTAGAGAAGAACAGGGCATTTTTATCCGTGTTTCTTTTGGTCTCCTAAAATTTCAAAACCCTTGACTCCAATTACGAACAGTGTGAAGGAAATTGTTTCAGAGTTTCAAAATGAAGAGCACTGGATTGGTTGGTACCCTGGACTGGCCTGCGCGGCTGCCTGGGTTACCACAGGCTGTCCTCCACCCCACCCCTGACCTGTACTGGGATTCCTTGGGTGCTACCACCACCTCTACTCTGGGTTTACAATCCCCATGTTGACAACTGAGAGCTGGATCATGAAAGGCCAACTTCTTCACCTGAAGGCAAGACAAACTGGTGGAATGTTCAGGTCACCATAACAAAGACGATCAGACCAAAACTAGACTCCACATAAAATCAATCAGACCTTTCTGCTGGACTTCCTGCCATCTCTTTTCCTGTCCTCTAATTACCTTCTGGGGCTACTTGTGCATGATTCCAGATCAGGTCTGTTTCTGCCCCAGCCATTCTTGAGTAGGAAAGATGGTCCTCAATCTTTCTGATTGCACTCCCATTCTCCTGTCTAAGCTAGATCACCACACAGTCCTGTCAGCAATCTGACATTCATTCATTCATTCATTCACTCCTTGACATACACCGACTCTGTGGTTGATTTTGCTGGCTTCAGGGAATGATTTTATCATGGAGTAACACAGAGGCACTCTACCCCAGGCCCCAGATCTTTCTATTTAATGATACTGCTCTCCACTTCAGTTTGCAACATCTCCCTCATTGGTAATGCAGCATCTGCCATTCTTTATATCTGCCAGAGAACTGAAATAGAGTCCTACAGATCTAAGGGTGAGGATGCAGATCAGCACAGCAACAGCCAGATCCTAAGCCGTATCAACTTCATCAGCTTTGAGTCCTTCTCCCTCCGCCCAGCCACACTTTACGTGTCTTCGGATTTGTGCCACCTGCACGACAAATTTTTTCAGCAGATCTGATTTGGAGTGAAAGTGGTTTATTTCGTCCAGGAATTATAAGTTTTCATTTTTACTCTCCGGTACCAATTCCTGTTCTAGTTTGTTTCTATTGCAGTGACAAAACACTCTGACCAGTACAAACTTGGATAAAAAGGGATTATTTGGCTTATATCTTCCATACCACAGTTCATCAGTGAGGGAGCCCAAGGTAGGCACTTAGGGCAGGAACCTGGAGGCAGGAGCTGGAGCACAAGCCACTGAGGACCATTGCTTACTGACTCGCTCCCCTGGCCCATGCTCACCCTGCTTTCGTATACAATATAGAACAATCTGCCCAGGGGTGTCCTTACCACAGTGGGCCTCCCACATCACCCAACAATCAAGAAAATACCCCACAGACCTGGCCAGAGGCCAACTCAGTGGAAGAAATTCCCCAACTGAGGCTCCCTCTACCCAGGTGTGTCGAATTGACACTAAAGCTATGCAGCACAATGTATAATCAAAAATGTATATCGTTTTTCATCTATTATAGTTTCCATCAACCCCAGGAAATGGCAGAGAGCAAAAGAGTGAAGAGTGGGTATCATGATGACTAAGAGATGAAGAAACCACAGTACAGACAGTAGACTCTGAGCCCGGAACATGGCTGTAGCTTCGAAGAGGATGCTGTGGGGCAACAGTCAATTTCCAGCTCTAGACCAGGCAGGCAATCCCAAGCAAACCTTCCCAAGGAACGAGGGGGCAGAGCGTGGAGCTCACCGGCAGGAGACTAGCCTGCAGCAGACAAGGTACACAGACACTGGGCTTGAGAAACTAAAAATTTGAGATTACATCTCAGAAATGTTTAAAGCTCGCACACAACAAACCAGAGTTGCTCCTAGAATGATTACTCTCAGGTTATAACACTAGACAAATTCTTTCCACCTAAAAGCTGGAATGATTCTAGTACTTGGACTTACCCCAGATCCCTCTAAATTGTATATTCATACACAGAAGCACACAGACACTCTGTGTAGCCATGCCCTGTCACTCTTTGTATATAAATATGCATGTAAGCTATCTAAAAGTGATGCGAACTTCTGTTTTGCAGTAGGAGCCAACAGCAAGTTTCTAAAGTTAAATAAACAGAAGAGTGTTTACTTCATGAAAAGTCCAATGCAATCATTTTCAGCTTTTTACAGGAAAGTGGTTAGGATTCAGTAGCCATTTTTTACAGTTTAGTAAGGGAAAAGATAAAGTGCTTCCTACAAGTCAAATGAAAAATTGAGAGTGAAAAACTACTCACTCTGACAAGAGCCGCTTGAGATCCTCAGCAGAACATAAGCATTTTCACCTTCTGGGAAGAAAAAAATAAAAGAACGGATTTGAACAGCGTGGAACATGGAGACAGACTTACTTCCCTTTCTTCAAGCTCTGGTGACCAGAACCTCTACTCCTGCTTCTCCCCAGTTAACCACTTCCATCCTGCTCTCTAGAAGTGGGGCTAGACCTGCAGCTTGCATTCAGTTACCTCTGCCTGCTCTTCCTGTTTCCTCCGCTTTCATCCAGCCATGTTTGACGGCTTCATTTCTTCAAGATCATTATTTGTTATTGTTGTTTGTTTCTTTGTTTTGAGACAATGTCTCCCTGTAGCTTCAGCGGGCCTGGAACTCACTGTGTAGACCAGGCTGGCCTCCATCCATCTCACAGAGATCTGCCTGCCTCTGCCTCCTGAGTGCTGGAATTGAAGGTGTGTGCGCCACACCTGACTGAACACCTGTTGTTTTTAACTTGTGCCTCTTACCTTTCTTTTCCAGTCACAGACCTGGAACTAAGTGCATAGCATGCTTGAGACATGCCCAGGGCACGTCATGAGGATCTGTTTTCATATCAGACATCAAATAGAATCGCTCTCCCTCTCTCCTTTCCCCTTTGCCTGCCATACTTTAATATCCCCACTCCATCCTCCACACATATACACACCATCCTGAATTGGAAAATGTGTTTTCTTTGGACCATAATTTTACCTCATCAGCAACATAATTGTTTGTGGCTCCCTGGACAACCCCCCCAACCCCACTGGGCATTTCTAATAGCTTAATTTCTAGAGCTTAATTTCTAATGTCTAAATTCTACTGTCTGTAGGCATTTTTCTTATAGTTTTAAGTTAGACACAGAAAAGAGATTTCTTCGGTAGAGGCTGTAACTCTTTAACTGGTTTCCGAGTACAACTCAATATTCAAATGTGTTTAAGAGTTGGTTCACCACTTTTCTCGGTGCTCATCATTCATTTTGTAGAACGGTTATGCCCTCATTTGTCTCTTCATGTGTAACCACGAGAATATTTTATTCCTGTCTTCAGTGTACACAGATTTCTTTCTTTCGCGTATTTTCTTCTGCATCACAATGATCCCTGCTTGGATGATAGCCTCCTCCTAGAGTACCAGCATGGCTCCCTCCATTACTATCCTGTCTGCCACTCTCTCCTGTCGAGTGTGCATCCTAGCATTGCAACCTAAGGAAAATGCTGCTGACAGTACGTTATGTTCCATACTCATAAAGCTTCAATAGCCCTCTAAGGTCCAGAAAATCAATAAATAAGTAAGCATTTATTACAAGAAGTGAAACCAAACCAAACACATCTGCTTGATTTCTGAGGTTATTTGTTACTTAAATTCTTCACTTTTCATGTCTCTGACATCACACACACACACACACACACACACACACACACACAAAACCTCTAACTGAAATATTTTCTTCCTGCCTCTAATTGATCTGAGATCTTTCACCCCAGTCCCCACCTAGCGTGCCCTGTGGTCTCTATTACTTGCTTTGGTAGATCTGTTGTTGATCTGTTCTCACTCCTCCATAATGCATATCTCCTCCAAACTGTGAGATGTGTTCCAATAGAAAAGAAGTCTGTTTACACTGTACACATATCACACCCCACACACACTCATTAACAGACACACCACGCATCATTAACAAGTATACATCATTAACACACTCCTTAGTATACACACAATGACTAAAATAGGCTGGGAATCAGATAGCACTTTCTCAAAAATCACTTAAACATTAATATTTTTGGTTGCTTTATTGAATATCCCAATCCATTCAGTTTTTTCTTCTAAAGAACATTTTTGTACTGTCCTTTAAGTATCTTTATTATTTTCTCCAGAAAGGTCTATATATTCTATATGATTCACTTTGGTTACATTAAATTTGGTTCAAGCTTTGACATTTTACAAATTGCACATGACCTTAAGAAGGAGGGAAGGAGACAGAGGCCTTGGGCAGGCATCTATCCCATCTTCACACAAAGAAAAGTTCCTGAAAAGGTCATTAATGAGTCCTTATTCTAATCTCAAATTGATTTAATTGAAGGGAAAAAATGAAGATAAAATTGAAAGAAAATACTTTATCACTTTAACATTTGAAAATTCCATTTGTCTAAGATAATCTAATTTAATGAAATGCAAATAATCAGTTTTAGATTTTCTTCTTGCTCTTCTCTCTTGAATCATCCTCAGATAAATTTAAAGAATAAAAGAATTAAGAATTTGAAATACAGAAAGCCTGAGAGTCCCAGACAGACTGTAATCCTCGTCTTGTCTGTGAAAGATGGCAGAAGTGATTGTGAAGTCTTATTCTTTCTGACATGGTTTTGGATACTCATTATCTAAACAATCACCATGAGAATTTCCTCAAGCCCAGGCTCTCTAGTCTTGTAGGAAAAAGCAACATTGCGAAGAACTGGAGTATGATACCAAAAGTCTACGGGAGCCAGGAGCATCATAATGTAAACAGCTGCAGACAGAAGATCTTCACTCTGTGGGCATTCTGTGTCCTCTGGTCCAAAGAGCAGGATTTACATTAACCCAAGGAACTGACCTGGTAAAACTACATCTATGCAAGAAAATTTGAAAGTGAGTCCTTGAACATCTAATGTTTCTATAGTACCTGAGTCATGAGTACACTTTCCTTAAACTCACAGATATGTCAGGTACTGCTAAGCCTTTAACTTTTCCCTAACATACAAATTACAATTTGGAGTAGGAAAATATCTGAGAAAGACATGAACTTATAATCAGACGTGTAAAAGACTTTTAACAAAGAATAAAATTCATAATGTGTGTCATACATCACAGTTACTAAAACAAGCTTCATAAATGCTCTCAAAATAGAAAGATGGAGGCAGGAGAGATGATTCAGAGGTTGAAAGCAATTACAGCCTTATCAGAATACTGGAATTCAGATCCCAGCTCCCACATCAGGTGGCTCACAAAACCTCTGTAACTCCAGTTCTAAGGGATCAGATGTCTGCTTCTGGCCTCTCTGGGTACACACATACAGAGACACACAGACACAAAAATCTAAAGAGGTTCTTCTCTAGTCATGTCCACTTGGGTTTCTAAATGCCTCTTGTTTTGGGAAGTCTATTTCTTTCTCTAATTTCAGAGAAGTTTTTGTTATAATTTCATGAAATAAATTAGCTAAGCCTCTAGATTTTACTCTAGCTCCTTCTTGAAATCTGCGGACTCTTAGTTTTGGTTTCTTGAATGTATTCATGTCCCCAAATTTTTGATCATGTTTATTAACTTATTTTTCTCTATATACATCAGAGTGCATCATTACCTTGGCCTTGCCTTCAATCCCAGAAATTCATTGTTCTGCTCTGTCTTGTCTCTTGACAGTAATTTCAGTCATATTTCATTTGATTTTTGTACAATGTATAATTTTTTGTGTTTCCTACAATATATCTTAATTATATTTAGTCCCCCTCCCCTACATACACCTCTCCCATAGTCCTCCCACCAGATTTCATGCATTCCATCACTTACGTTAAGGTATCCCAGATGCCCCTCAGTGTGAGCTCATCCTCTGAAGCCTGGTGTCATTCCCTTAAAGAAAACTAACTCTCTCACCCAGCAGTGATAAACTACCAATAGTTCCTTGGCTAAAGTTGGGGCTTCTTACTCATTTGCCCAGTTCTGTACTGGGTGTTTGTTTGGCTTGAACTTGTAAGGGTCCTGTGTATGCTGTCACTATTGCTGTAAGTTCAAATAAGGAAGTTCCAGAAGCCCAGAAAACTGTCTTTCCTGTGGTCAGCCACCACCTGGCTCTTACAGTCTTTTCGCCCCCTCTTCCACAGTGGTCTCTGGTCCCTGGGTGGCAGAGGTTTATTAGAAGAGTCCTATCCAGAACACACACTCTGAACTCTCTTGTTCTCTGTATTTTGGCCAGTTGTGACTCTATGCTAATCACCCTTTGTTGCATGAGGAAGCTTTGCTTCACACTCAAACGAAGATTTCCTCTGTTGGCACTGTGCTTCTTGAGTTGAGAGATGCATTAGTACTCTCCCTACTCCCTGTTCCGCTTTGCTCCATGAGCCTTAGGTGTTGGAGTTCCACTGTAGATGTGTCATTTAGGGATGAGCATCAGACAGACATTTAATTTCTATGTTTGACCAGTTGTGAAACTCTGTAATGCTCTCCATCTGTTGCAAAAAGAAGCTTCTTCCATGAGTGGTGACTGGCATACTTGTCTGTAAGTATAAAAATCCATATTTAGTATGTAGTAGGAAATTACTTTTGTTTAGGCATGTGACAGGTGAGTTTTTTTCTCTAGGATCTAGATCTGTGACCTCTCCAGACATGTGTATATGGCTGTGTTTACAGTAACACACATGCGATCTCTCCCATTGAGTAGGCTTTATGTCTAATTAGACAGCTGTTGATTACCTCCACTACTGCACCAGTAGAGATCATTTACTGTACATGCTGGTCATGGTTGTGGTGGGTTTTACAGCTAGGCTGGACCATTAGTTTTTCTCCCTTAGCAGCTTGCATAGTATCCTCTGATGCTAGGAGAGCTAGTCATCATGGAAAGGAATTCCAGATCAGTTCCAGCTCCATTGCTGCAAGTCCTGTGTTTGATGTATGTCCTGTCTTCAGCAATAAGGTTGTTGGGCATAATGCAAGGTGGGCCTAGCCAGGCCACCTGCTGGGAGGAATAGAGGCATGGCTCCTGTGGGTGTGGCGTTCTGCTCTGGCTAGTTGTGAGACCAGCACCTGGAAAGAACCTGCTACCTGGGGACAGACTTACTATTGGCTGTGTTTGAGACCCCACTCCATAAGATCATTGGCTATCCAGACCTATAAGAGCTTGTGTACCTATTCAATAAAGGACTATGCAGTGACACACGAGTTGGCAGTGACACACGAGTTGGCCTGCTTCCCATCCAACTCCTAGAGTCTGCGGCTTGACTCTGCGTCTACTCACTCCCAACCCCTCGGGTTGGCCCTGAGTGGTGAGACACAATGGTAACTGACACAACTATATAGGGTCTTACCTTCAAGTTCTGCAAGGCAATCAAGAGCTGTAGCAGTATCCTGTGTTATTTTGAGAGACTCTTGAACCACCCCCAACCAACAACTCAAAGGAAGGTTTCCTCTGTTGGCATTGTGTTTCTTGATATGGCCCTCAGCTACACACATGCATTCAAGATCATATATTGAATGTGCATTTTTCAGTGGGCTTTTGAACTAATGCATTTCCTCTGGTTTTCATACCACTGAATCGTTATTTATGCCTCACCCTTCCCCAAAATAAGTACCCCATTTTCACCATTTCTCTCTTGATAACACCTGTCTCCTATTGTCCCCCTCTCTTGAGCTCCTTCTTCCCCTTTACTGCCATGGTTCCCTGCCTTTGCTCTGGTCCTATGGTTACATCAGGCTACATACTCACATATAAGGATTTGGAGCTAAGATCCACAACTAAGAGATAATAAAGTGTTCAACATCCTTAATAATAATAGGGAAATGCAAATCAAAACCACATTGAGATTTTATCTTATCCCAATCAGGATGCCTAAGAGCAAGAGAACAAATGATATCAAATATTGGAGAGGATGTGGGGAAGGGGAACACTCATTGCTGTGACAGGAGTGCAAACTCATGCATTCAACATGGGAAGAAGTATGGAGAACTCTTTAAAAAGTAAAAATGAAACTACCATTATGATCTGATTATGCCACTCCTTGGCATATACTCCAAGAGTTCATCCTACTGCAGAGATAGTTGTCCATCCATGTCTGTCACTGCATTCTTCACAATAGCTAAGAGATGGAAGCAATCTCAATGTCCTTCAACTGATGAGTGGATAATGAAAATGTGGAACATTTACACAATGGAATTTTACTCAGCAGCAAAGAAAGACAAAATCTTGAAATTTGCAGGTAAATGGATGGAACTGGAAGCTGTTGTACTATGTAGTAACAGACTCAGAAAAACAAGTGATGCATGTTCTCTTTCATTTGTGGGTCTCAGCACCAAATCTCTAGATGTGATTATATAACCGGACAGAACCACATGAACCAGGAAATTTGATTGATTCTTTGATTTCCAGAATTTGTTTGCTTTTTGCCAGCATCTCAGTTTCCTTGCTAAAGTTTTCCTCCACGCTTTGAAATCTTTCCTCCAAGTCAACGTCTTCCTCCGTTGTTGGTAGCTTCTTCCTCTAGGTCTTCAACTGACTTCCTCACCTTATTCATCTGATTGCTTAGTCTTTTCTTAAACATAGGATCCCAAATCTTTTCTAGCATTTCAGCTATCTCATTATCTTTGTTGCCCAAAACTGAGAAGCTGTGAACTTGTTTATGGGTTGTTGTCTTCTTATTCTTTGTATTCTTTGCTGTGTCTTGTGCATCTGTTTAGATGAATGTGTCGCCCAGGTTTTAACTCCTGCTTTTTTTTTTTTTTTTTTTAATGTGACTCTTCCTGGTACATTGTCTTTGCTGGGATTTATGTTCAAAACAATCTGACTCCAGTGACAAATACAATGTTATGACAACAGCTCCAACGCCAGCTGTAGGAGAAGGTACTTGTGCATTTTGCTTGGGTCTGCATAAAGTTCAAATACAGTAACACAAGGGTATGAGCAGGAAGAAGGTCATTTACAGGGTGTTTTAGGGCTAAGTGAATCAATGTTTCAGTAATGAAGTGAGAAGCTGCAAAGAAAGGGAAAGGAAGGAATAAAGTAAGAATGAGAGGGAGAATGCCTGGGGAGATATGAGAAGTAGCAGAGGACGTGCTGCGTATCAGGGCTAGAAATAAAAACATATAAACGCCGCTTCCAAGTAAAACTGAGCAATAGAGGGTGTTATGTTGTTGCTCAATATTTCTTTGTGATTTGGAAGATAAGTTTCTCCCTCCCTTCAACAGTTACTATCAATATCCGCAGGTGGGGGGTTGAGGGCTAGCCTCTATAATGTAAACAAATCAAGTCACTGTGTCCTGCCTGGGAGGGTTTCAGTGACTGACGCCAACTTTCTGCCAGAATCCCCCTGTCTGATTTTCTCCGCTGACAGATTAAAACCTAATTGTGATGCTTTGGAAATTATTCTGTTCAAAACTTCAGAGACAGAAACTCTGAGGGATTGTGAAGGGCCCATCCACTTGTGTTTACCTTTCAGAGTCGGATAGTGAGACAGGTTCCTCAAGGCACTTCTTGCGAGCTCATTAATTAGTCCACACAGGGGCAGGAGTAGGGGGCTGCCAGGATATTCTGAACCTCTCAGCTACAGATGCTGTGCCACGCTGCCATCGCCAGCATCTGCACTGCCTGGACCTTGGGTTCACCGAGGTCTACTGAACACATTCAGATCTCTTGTAATTAATCCAGATCTCTTGTAATTAAGCCTGGGGGAATTTTTCATACTGTTTCAATCTCATTGTTTGTTATAGACCTACTTAGGTTGTTTATATCCTCTTGGGTTAAATTTAGTAGGTCTTACATATGTGGACACTTATTCATTCTTTCTAGATTTTCCAATTTATTGGAATGTAGGTTTTTCAAAGTGCTCTATACCTAATGACCTTCATAATTTCATTGATTTTATTGCAATTTTTCCTTATTCCTATATAATTTTATTACTGTGAGTATTCTCTTCCTATTGATTAGTTTGACTATGAAATTCTGCCATCTGGATGGTTGCACACTATGGTTGCAAACATAAACCTACAGCAGCTATACAAGACCTGGACATAACACAAACAAGCAAGCAAAATAGGAGATGACTAATTAGGAAGAAGAGGATAATAGGAGAGGAGACAGAGGAGAACAGGAGGGGAATATGATAACAATGTATTAATTATATTTGTGTAAAACATTCCAACCTTATTTTTAATATATCTTTATTTAATTGTTGTGGATTTCCTACAATAATTCATAATCATATTTAGTTCCTCCTTCCCATAACTCACCTAGAGAACTTCATGCATTTTGTCATATATGTTAAGGTCTAGTGAGTCCAGTGTGTGTACTCAGATTCCCTTGGTATGAGTTCACCCACTGGAGCCTCTTCAGGTTGTCTAGAATCACACCCTTAAAGAAGATCAACTCTCCCTCACCCAGCAATAATCGACTACCAAAAGTTCCTTGCCACAGTTGTGCCTCCAGCCCGTTACCCGGGTCTATTATGTTTGTATGACAGAGTTTGCATGCCTCATGTGCATACTGACACCATTCCAGTAAATTCATATGAGCAATTTCCAAGAAGCCCAGAAAACTCCCTTTCCTGTGGTTATCCACGATCCCTGGCTCTTATCCATCCCACCACTTCTTGCACAATGGTCCCTGAGTCTTGGGTAGGTGAAGTTTAGGAGTCCTGTTCAGGAACCCACACCCTACAGTCTCTTATTTTCTACATTTGGACAGTTGTGACCTTTTGTGTTTATCACCCTCTGTTGCATGAGGAAGCTTTGCTGGGGAGAGTTAAGAGATGTTTTACTATCCTGTCTACCTCTTGTTCTAATATGTACCATGAGCCTTAGGTGTGGAGGCGCCATTGGAAATGTGTCACATAAGACCGCACATCTCACAGAAATTTATTCTCTTTGTGTGACTAGTTATGGAACTCTGTCTGTTGCAAAAAAAGCTACTTTGATGAGTTGTGACTGGTGTATTTGTCTGTAAATGTAAGGATCTATGGGCTTGAGAGATGGTTCAGCAGTTAAGAGCACTGGCTGCTCTTGTAGAGGATCCGCGTTTGAATCTCAGCACCCACATGGCAGTTAACAACTGTCCGCAACTCCAGTTCCAGAGTATCCATTTCCTTCTTCTGACCTCCATAGGCATTGCATGACACAGTGCATTTACCTGCATGCAGACAATACACTCATACACATAAAATAAAAATACTAAACAAAATATTAAAAAATAAACCTATAAATAAAAGTATTCATATTTAGCACACAGTAAGGAATTACATTTGGTCCATGTCCTGTTCTCCTTCTAGTCCTGAGCACAGGCATGCTTTTGCTCTTAGCACCCCAGATCTGTAGACTACCCCCTTAGTCCAGACCTACCCACTGTGCCCCAGTTCCCTGAGGTCAGACCAGCTCAATTTTTCAGTCTAGTTAGTTAAAGCCTTCACAGGCTCTCCCCACTCCAACTTGTCTTTGAATTCCTGAGACCAGACTTCTACCCTGGTAAGTCTTATCCCACCTGAGAAACTCTAATCTCCCCCATCCAACATCCTGTCCTAGCCTTGGGCACAGGTCTGTCTGCTTTTGCTCTTAGCACCCCAGATGTCTGGACTACTCTCTAAGCTCCACCTAGTGGTAAGCTCTCCAAATCACTCCATGGCCATTCCCCTTCATTGGGATCATCTTGGACCCTCCCCACTGCTACAGGGCTGGCCTTCTGTGCCCTTCAGGAAGGGCTCTCACCTTTGCAAATTGCCTGAGAATGCCTGAATCGAGCCTCTGCCTAGCAAGCTTCCAAAATAGTGCCATGCCTGCTGAATAGAGGGACCCAGACCATAGGAGAGAGCCTGAGAGCATCTGATCTCACCTAACCTGTGCCTCAGAAGGAACTATGGAGCAGCTAGACTAGACCCATTTGGTCTCTCCACTATAAAATAAAAAGAGAATCTAAAGCTTTGACCAACCACCTTTTCAAAACCAATAAAAAAACAACTAAGGGACATCAAGTATACAAACAGAATCAGACTGCAAATCAACAAAGGAAGCCCTGAGTCTCACACCAGAATCATAAACAACAAAATAAATCCACATGCAAGATCACAATGAAAAATTAATGGTATGAAAAACCCAAAGAATATGTTCCCAAGAAATATCACCAGTCCTATAAAAGATTTCAACAAAGAGAATTTCATAAAGGTAACCCAGATATGGAATTTAAAAGAAGAATCATAAATATGATAAAAATTTCAATGAATTTTAAAAATGCACAAACAAATCAAAGAACTAAAAGAAGATAGGGATAAACTTCTGACTGAATTGAAGAAAACTGAGGCTGAAATGAAGACGGAAGTGTAGCTCTCAATAGGCCCATTTAAAGCAACAGGAGAAAGCTTCAGGAAAGAATGAATGAAATGGAAAACAGAATATCAAGAGTGGACGTTAAAGTTGAAGAACTGGACTGCTCAAGAAACGATTATGATTTTTTTTTAAAGAAAAGAATAGAAAATGCAGGAAATGTGGGACACCATGAAAAGACCCAATTTATGCATCATGGACATAGAAGAAGAAAAAGAATCTCAGGATAATGGTATTGAACATGTCTTCAACAGGATTTAAGGGAGAAATTTTCCCAAAATTAAGGAAAGATATTCCCATACAAATACAAGAAGCACACAGAACACCAAACTGCCAGGACTAGAAAAGAAACTTCCCAAGGCATATCACAGTCAAAACACTAAACATAGAGAACAAAGAAAGAATTCTGAAAGCGGCAAAAGAACTTCTTTTTGCAATAGATGGAGGCAATTGTAGAGTTCCATAACTGGTCTCAGGGAGAATATACATCTGAGAGATGCCCTGTCCTAGATGACATAGCTACATTGGAACCCCTACTCCTAACACTCATGGAACATATCAAAACAAGGAGCATCCTTCAAAATCCTGATCAAAATCAGTGCATCCTTCAACTGTCATCAGCGAAGCTTCTTTATACAAAAGAGTGTCATGTATACAGAAGGCCACAACTCCCCAAGTTTTAGAAAACTGCAGAGTGTGTGTACCTGGATAGGACTTCTATATTAAACCTCACCCACTGTATCATGAATTTCTCATGATGAGGCTTAGCATTCAGCCCCACCCCACCCCCGCGTTTGACCTGATTGAGCAGAGAATGCTCCTTTAGAGAAGTTAATTTATTCCAGGTTACTTACAAAGGATCCATCCCCAGGGAGAGAGATGGAGGTGTGGTATGGCGTTATTTTCATAAGCCTCCCCCCACCTCTGGAACATGCACGTAAGAATGGCACCTGGCACTCTGCCCACCTCTCTTCTTCCCAGCCTTCCCTGCGTTTTGCTAAACCTCCCCCCTGAAGTCATTGGTTAGTTGGCTGTCAATCACATTTGGAAGCCTATCTCTTGCAGGAGAGAGAGTAACTGCTCTTCTATGCAACATCCACCTACAGTTCAGAGACCATTTCGGAAGAGCAGGCAGAAAGATTCTAAGAGTCAGGGTTGGTCCATGAACATAGGGAAACAGAATGGACATCTGGGTAAAAATTATCTTGACTGCATAGGACTTAACATATATGACAAAACGCATGAGGTTCAGTGGGATGGGGGCATAGATAGGAATGGGGGTCTAAATTTGATTAAAAACTGCTGCACGAAATATATAAGAGCTCAATAAACAATTAAAATAAAAAAGTCTATCATATGCTGGGAAAAAATAGACATTCACATGTAAAATGAATCTATATCTCTCACCCTACACCAAATTCAACTCAAAATGGATCATAGACCTTAATATAAGAACTGAATCTCCAAAAGTGCTAGAGAAAAACGCTTCAAAAGCACTAGAATTGAAAGAACTCAAATAGCTCAGGAAATATTGCCAAGAACTGACTGATGGAATTGCATGCAATTAAACAGCTTATTCACAGCAAAGGAAGTAATTAGTTAAGTGGAGAGATAGCTTACAGAATGGGAGAACATCTCCTATAGAATTAATATCCAGAAGATATAAAGAACCAAAAAAACCCCTAAACGTTAGAAAACTAAACTAAACAATCCAATCAATTAATGGACTGATAGAATGAACAAACTGTTCTCAAAGATGGAATACAAATAACCAATAAGCTCCCAAAAATGTTCAACCTCCGTTTCCATTCAAGGAAATGAAAACTAAGATTATACCGGAATTCCATCTCACCCCAGACATAGTGATTATCATGAAAATAACCACAAACCTTACAGTAATGGGAGGGGACTCTTACACTGATAGTGGAAATGTAAATCTTTACACACTGCTGAACTCAACGTGGAGGTGCCTCAAAAAATATGATCCACTTGTGGATCCTCTGGGTCTCTAACATACTATAGAGATTCCTTACACCCATGGTTATTGCTACTCTATGTCCAGTATCAAAGTTAGGGAACATGACATGAAAGAGATCAGAAGAGAGACTAGGGGAAGGGACAAGAAAGATGAAGGAGAAAATAAAAGGGGACAGGGGATGGAATGGGATAAATGTGATCAAAACACATGCTACACTTGAAAAACTGTTATAAAACCCAACACCAAGCAAAATGAATATATACCAATAAAAAGGTCGATTGTCAAATATATCTTTCATTTCTAAAATAACAAAAAGAAAGTCAATAAGGTAAGCATTCCAGCTATCATAGGGAATTCCATCTGGGAAATGAAATATGTAACTGTTCTAGGATCACTATTATATGTTAGAGATGTGCTGATGAGAACTGACTTTCTGATTACTACAGTTTTATCTTCATAATCTTATTCGTATCTTCTAGAATTTGTTCTTGTTCATAACTGCTATGTGATAATTACACAATTGCTATAATTATATATAATTTATGCAATTGTTGTATAAAAACATACCCATTTAAAATATATTTAATTTGAGGAATGAATACTTTTTTAACAGCTTCTCAAAGGTGATATATGGGCTAGAAGAAGCTCTTCCCAGAATAATTTCTGGGCTCATTAGAAATTCCTTGCTTTTTGTTTTTAATTTTCATACATGTGTACAATGTGCCTTGATCATCTCCTCTCACACATAGCCTCCAACTTCCCCCATCACAGTTCCCTCCCAATTTCATGTCCTCCTTTTATAATTAAAAGATATTTTATTATTTTTATTTTACGTGTATGAGTATATTGCCTGCATGCATGTAAGTGCACCCATGTTGTGCAGTGCCTGCAGAGGTCAGAAGAGGGGGTCAGATCCCCTGGAACTGGAATTAGGGATGGTTGTTAGCCACCATGTGGGTTCTGGGAACCAAATCCTGGTTCTCTACAAGAGCAGCCAGTGCTATTAACCACTGAGCCATCTCTCCAGCCTCCTTTATAAATTGTTTTAATATTTTTAACTCACTGAGTCAAATTAGTGCTTTCCACATAGTCACAGGATCATCCACTGGGTCATGATGAAACGTTCTGCAGCTACACTCCTAAAGAAACGTGACTCTCCATCCCCTGAGCAGCTATTAACTGTCAATAGCTCCTCAGCTAAAAATGGGACCACTAGAGACCTGCCACTCGCCCATGCTGGAATTTTTAACGGGCTTGATCCTGTGCAGGACTTGTGTAGGTAACCATTGTTGCTGTGAGTTTGTGCAAGCAACAGCCATGTGATGTCCAGAGGACAGCATCTTACTGCTCTCCCCATCCTCTTGGTTCTTACATTCTTTCTATTCCCTCTTCCCAATGTTTCCTGAGCCTTGGGGAAGGGGTTACTAGAGATGCCCATCTATGAGCACTCATAGTTGCTTATTCTCAGCAATTTGAATAACTGTTCATCTCTGCATAACTGCTACCACTGCAATTAGAAGCTTCTCTGATAAAGCTTGGGAGCAGCACAAATCTATGAATATAGCGTAAATATTTAGAGAGTAGTTTGACAACATGATCATTTAGGAAAAAACAATATCAGTAGGTAGGTCTTATTCCACATTGGATCCTGCACGATACAATACCAACCTGTCAGACAAGATATGTCCTCACTGGTACAATAGTGGCAAGACTGTTCATGGGATTAACTAACTGATTGAATTTGAGGCCTGCTTCACCAGAGGGATTTCATACCTGGTACTGTAAAACTCGTGGCTAGGGAAATTGTTTGCTTTATAAAAAACAGAACTCATTCAATTTAGTTTAAATTAAATTGAAAACTCCTTTGGGAAGAAAAAAACTGAGAAAGAAGCCAGTCTTTCTAAGTAAACTCTCCACTATTGAAAGGATGTCTTATGGAAGAAAATGAGTTGAAATTGAAACTAGGCAGCAGCTACTGCCTGGAAAGTGGGAGGGAAGAAATAAGGAGCTGAAGCATAATGTCACCTGTAGGACTGGACTGCTACAGTTGTCAAGCCTTAGGCAATATGTTCAAGTCTACACAGAATGGAATCTGAAGGAGTTGTTTAAATAAGGATTTTGTGGAATGGGTGAGATTTATTGTCTCATATTTCAGTGCTTGGAGAACATCAATATTTACAAGGCCTCTTGGAGCACAAATACGTAGAACCATGATTATGGACATCAGAATTCTAAGGCAAGATCTGTCGTTAAGTTGTAAATCTCTCATGATGTATAAAGGGAAGTGAATATGTGGGAGGTGTCCAGACAGAGCACAGTATACCTAACAGTCAGAGCCGTATGTGGGACATCCCCAGAGACTCTCAGTAGTGATTTCATGAGATATGAAATGGTGCTAAACACACTGTTTGGGAAGGTGGATACTAAGACCAGGAATTGATGCTAAAGTTACTATATAACCTAAAAGGCACTGAGTCCATTTTATAATGGAAGCTGGAAAGACTTCTGCGTGTAATCTGTCTACTTAAATATATTTCCTCCTTTTATTTTCAACGCTTTTAAAAAAATTGCTTGACACACTACATGTTTATGAGTTATTTCAAGCTTATTATTTGCATAGTCTCAGCAAATTTGTATTAAATAATTACAGGCTGCACTGTTCTGTTTCTAATTGGTAACTAACAAGATTATGGTCCCTTCCATTTAACAGGAAACAAAGCACAAAATGAGCCATATCCACTTGATATTTTTCCTCTAGGATTGGTTCTTATAATGAATCTGAAATTGTTCTTTTCTGGGCAGTAGTCACTTGGGTTTCCTGGCAACAGTCACTTGGGTTTCCAGGTATTCTCAAGTCTAGCTGGTAAGATTCTTTCATGGGGGTCCCATGAAGCCACAGGATGAACTGCACCAAGAACTGGCAAAATGCTTTTACCTAACGACTGACATGCATAGGAGAGCTCTTTTCATCCGAGGACAAGAACAGTCATCATTTCTTGGGCTTGAATTTGCTCATTTTCATAACTGAAACTATCCAAGTTGTTTATGTTTTATAATAATTTTCAAAAGTCAAGGAGAACATGTGTTGCCAAGGAGACTGCTGATGCACAGATGAAAGAGAAATAAGGTACCTCTGTCTATGTAGCTGAGATACCTTCTCTCTCTCTCTCTCTCTCTCTCTCTCTCTCTCTCCCTCTGTGTGTGTGTGTGTCTCCCTCTCTCCTCTCCTCTCCTCTCCCACAGAAAATCACAGAAGCTTCCAGCAAGACTGAGATGACTTGAAGAAATTGCTCAGTCCCACATGGTCTTCAGATTATATTTGATGCCAGCTCATCTCAATCAAGTGACTTTCACATATGCCATAAATAATTGTTTTGATGGCAAGAAGAAGTATACCATAATGAACAAGCAGAAGTCACTACTGTGTATGTGGAAGATTATTTACTTAAAGCCATGTGTAGCTGGAAAAGAATGGAAGCAGTTTGTTGGTTTACCGAACTGTCTAATAATGTCAAGAATAGTACACGCCAGTGCCACTGTGTTCCAAAAGACTTCTGTGGTCTTCCACAACCATCAAATATCTACTGTCTTCTTATGACTTCATTTTAAATGTCATTTAATTAATCTTTTATTATCTCCATTATTTGAAAACCCAGAATTTCCAAGGATATTTACATAGACATCTTCCACATACTATTAATATCAAAAATCAAATAGTACAACAAAGAGGAAGGAATCTGACTACAAGGGGAGAACTGCAAAAGGTCAAGAACGCTTCTCTAGTGGGTGACGTTCAGGTAGAATGTTCCCCTGAAGTGGCCCAATGTACCAAATCCATATACAAATCTAAAATCACAATCTGGAAAGGAAAACAATGGGCCTAACAAATTACTTGTTCCCAATTTCAGATCAATGATGAAGGCACAAATGAGACATACACTGAGAGCAGCAAGGTTGACTGCACACACTGTCAGCTAAAAATGCACACCTTGAAAGCTGTTGAACTTTGAGTTATTGGATGGGGCGTACGGGGCAGGAGGATGATCTCAATGGTGCTGCTCACAGTCAGACAAGAGTGAAGCTTTAGTTTCTCTAATGTTTAGTGGAAGTCATTTGTTGTCTTTTTGAAATTTCTACTACTCTGTGAAGGAAATGTCTTTCTCTGCACACTATGCAGTCGGTGGGTCAAGACTCTTAAATCCTAAAGTCAGTTAAAACTCTAAGATCCGGTAATGAATGTATTTAGAACTGAAAGTAAGTCGTTTGGTAACTGGCATTTTGCCGAGCCATATTTTCTTGTCATTTCAGGAACAGCATTGTGTGTGTTTGCTACAATACCTCACTCAACAGAATAGAAAATTTATTACGTTCTAATAATGGTAAAGGAAAAAAAAAAGCTATACTGTGCTTGGTTTTATATTACACTATGATGTGTATTTTCAGTGGAAGTTTTCTTTTTTTTAAAAAAATAGGTCACCACTCTCATCCAAAATTGAATAGAACACATCAATCATTAAATTCACTGACACACACAGTTTTGTCTTTCTCCTGGGAACTTCTGTCACTAAAGCAATGTGTGCATTGTTATAATACATTATACACCATTCCTGGCTGATGTATCACATGCACACAAATATATTTCACATAGAGAACGTTTAATTACTCATTTATAACTGAAGAAAAATGTCTCAAAGGTATTAGATTAAATCTTCAAGGGCTATTTCCTGTGTTTTTACATCTGGCAATGTTTAAAACAGATAAACAAGGATACATACCAATAATCTAAAAAATACAATTAGATGAAAAATAAATGTACCATGGGGTTAAAATATGACTGAAACAAGTATACATACCCTGATTGTTTTGCTCTAGGCTATTTTAGGTATTGGGTTGGCATTTTAAATATATGAAAACCTCATGATGAATCTCTTCTAATGCAAGGACTAAGGTCTGTATTTGAGTGTTTTAACTCGAGGAGGACCAAGCATACCAACCCCAGGAAGACTACAGTCCCTCCCTTACACCTTCAAGATGCTTGTTCAGAATGAAGCTAGCTAAAAAGAAAGATGTACATATAGTTAATCTTCAGATTATGGCTTATGGCCCCCACAGCCATGGGCCTTTGACCAGGTCCACAGTTCTGGGCACAAATGCCCTCTTGAAGAACTGACCTCAGGTCCAATCATAGCTCAGTTGGTAAATCCATAATACCCCTGCCACTGTTTCATCATTGGCTCATCTCACCTGGTAAACTGGCATTGGAATATGCAAAGCCCATGGCTGGCCAAAGCTGTTGATGACTTTTCTCTTTGAGCTGTCTACAGAACAACTTCCAGCACTATGAAAGCCAGCCAGCAAAGAGGAAGCTTCCAGCTCATTTCCAGCAGAATTTCTCTATGTCCTGCAAACAAAGTGTGTGGTATCTTTAGTCTAGTTCTGGTTTGCAATCAAGAACAATGGCAATAATCTGTATTGTTTTAGGCACCTCTGAGATCTTCTAAGGAGGTATCCCATACCTACCCCTGGAATTTTTGTTAATAACCTATGGTTTCTATAATCAGCACTACGCACCTAGGTAGAGCACTTCCACTTAAACTCTTTTGTTATATTTTTAATTAGCTCATAAAATAGTAGATTTCCATAAGTAGACTTATTCATTCATCCTTGGTTTTGTTAACTCTCCCCGTATATACAGTCCCTCTTCCCTCCTGTTAATCCCTACTTAAATCATTTTATTTTCTTCTAGAACACTTTTTGGCCTGAATCAGCTTTGTATGCCTATTCTTTATCAAAAATTTTATCTGAAAAATAGTAAGCATACATATTTTAAGGATTCAATAAGGAATTTTGACTATGGTTAATAAAATGTAATTCATTTAATTTATTAATTTATCTATTTACTTATTTTGAAGGCAGGGTCTCATGTAATTCAAGCTATCCTTGAACTCATTATGTAGACTGGCTGGCTTTGAATTCCTGTTCCCCCGACTCTACCTCACAAGTACTGGGATCACAGGCTGTTCCACAATGCCAGGCTTAAGTACTTTATTTCAAAATGCCATTACATTTTTTGACCTTTGAGGTTAATTTTAGTTTTGTGCTTGATGTTGAATGTTCCTTACATGGAGGACTCTAAATTGTCATTTGATACCTAAGTCAAATATTGTCCTTTCTCCCCTAAGCTCCGCGTGCTTCCTCAGTTCATGATATGTATATGTCTAGCAGACATTGTCTTGCATCTAGATGTGTCTACATGACTTAGACCTTATAGACTACACGAGTGCTTCACGATAATGTTACTTTATGCCACTGAGGAACAAGTTTTTATTTATTTGGGATTTATCATTCCAATAGCTCATGCTTCCCTGAGTAATAGATATCTTAATCATTCATTTTTTAATCAAGCATTTTAGTTTGAAGCCATTTTAGTTAGAAGACACTAATAGAAGCATTACATGCAGATAGCCCGAGTCCCCAGAGCTCATTGTGCAAAGGTTGAACAAAGAAGTAGGTGTCAGTAAGTCCTATAGGGTTAGCACACAAGGGCCAGCAAACCATTACTGTGGGAGTGCCATGGTTTCTTTTCCTGTTGCTGTGATAAATGCTCTGAACACAGCAACCTAAAGGTTCATTTCGCTTGCAGTTCCAGGTTACAGTCACAGCAATGAGAGCTTGGAGCATCAAGTTGCTCACATCTGCGAGGAGAAGCAGAGGGTGATGAACACAGAGTTCTAGAGCTGGGCCAGCCCTCTCCCCTCTCATCCAGTCCAGAATCTCCTGCTCAGGGAACTGTCCCACCCGCAATTAAGACACATCTTCCCACATCAACTAACTTAATCAAGACAACGCCTCACAGGCACTGTCAGAGGCCAACCTTAATTCAGACTGTTCCTAATAGACATGCCTATAGATGTCAAACTGGCAGTACTAGCCATCACAGAAGCATAACTTGGGTAGGAAGCTTGGGAGGGGAATGTTTGGACAGAGAGCTGAAGGTCTAGTTGGGGCGAGTAAGCATCGGAGATAATTTAGTACTCTGGGACCCTGACTGGGTTTAGGACACCCCCCATTTTAATAATGTACTTGGAAGCCTAGTTCCCTTACTTGTAAGTACAAGTACTGTGCACACACACCTTCCTCCAAACAATGTATCCAACAACCTCAAACTCCCCACTACCTGCATTAAGTATACATACTCCCATCTCCGAACAATGTGAGTGCTTCCCTGGTCTTGGTAACAATCAAATTAGGTTGTTCCTATTCAAGTATATTCCCAACATATCCACCTATGAAGAACAGAAGGGCCAATCCAGCCTATGTTGGTTTGGAGTGAATACACAGTAAGACAAAACTATGTACTATAATAACCTTTTAGAGAGAACCTCCTGTTTACTATCTTATTTCTATGCATAATTGGCCATGTATATGATTAAAATCAGATGTATTATGGGAGAGGACATGCACAGTAGAGAAATGATTAAATCACATAACCTGTAAATCAAAATAGAGAATCATCCGAATTACATCCCTCAGTAACCAACTCCTCCTTGTCTTGAACCCCATAAAAGGGGACTGATCAGAAATCAGGCCTCTACTCATTTGGAACCTTGTCAGTCTCAACAGTGTTTCCCTCTTTAATCTGGACTATTGCTTTGCTCCAAACAAAATTATTTTGCTTCTTTTACAAATCTATATGAGCCTATATTTTCAGTTCTTTGGATGAGAGGGGCCAAGGGCCTGGAAAAATTAGCCCAGATCCCAACCACTGACAAGAGAATGAACTAGTGACTTCCATCACTTAACCTGAGCTTCTCTGAATAGCTACCTTGACAATGTTTTACACAGGGTGTGTGCTAATAAATGACTTTAAAGAAAATTTAGAATATTAACCTCATGCCACAACATCTTTGTGTGATAAATTGATGTGTGAATAAATGAGTTATGAAATCTGCACTTGGCAGAAATCTCACTTAAACTTAAAGAATTACATGTAAATTGACCTAAATCAAACTTAGTTTTCATGCTATACTTCCCTTTAGTGAATTCTGAATTTAATTAAGTAATTAACATGTCTGATCACTTTGCAGCACTTTTACAGACTGCTGATTACAGGTGATAAGTGAGCATTATACTATGAATGTTTAATTTCTTTCTCATAAAAATGAGAACTACACATTTTTATGAAATAATTTATTGCCACATGGTACTTTCAATCATTTTCTCTTATGGATCATTGCTATGTTTTGACACTTTGGCCTTATAATAATTTCTTCAACATTCACCTCTTTGATAGACTCCCACATTTACCACGATTCATGATTTTTCAGCTCATTATCTATGAGGGGATGTCTCTATATCCTTCAAAACTATTTTATTTTGTATCTTAAAATGAAAAAGCAGTTAGTAATATTAACACTCGTATTCTTCTGTCAAATCAAACATGATCTGAAATATTCATCCCAATTAAGATGTGCCCATTTACAAAATTACCATTATGCAAAAAAAATCATTAGTATTATATATGTTTAGAACATTTTTAAAATTACATATGTGGCATTATCCTTATTTTTGTGCCAAGATTCACTGGTGGAAATATATCAAAATAGAAATCTTGAAGTGTTCATCTAGAGATAAAAATATAGGAGGCAGAAACAGAATAGACAAAGCATACTCTCTTACTCTGGGTCAAGTGAAAAATAAAATGAATCTGAGCTGCTCACTTCCCATCTCTGTGAAGGCTTAGCCTGTGGAGGGAACCCTGTTGCTTTCAGCAGAGACACCTAGAGAAAATCATCCTGACGAAAAGGATGATTAACCCAGGGTGAGTTTCTTGATGGAGGCTTTCTCAGTCATCCCACTGGCAATTCCAGTAGCACATCCACAAGGGCCTCTAAGTGACTGGTAGGAGTGGGGACTGGGAAATATCTTAATTTAGTCTTAAGATGGTTGTCACTTTCTAGCATGATCTATACACATGGAGCAAACAGTGATCATGAATGTAGAAGTCCAGCTATCTTAAAATTAAATGACTTGGCTTTTGTGTGCAGGGTACTTCTCACAGAATCGGAGGCTGCTAACAGCAGGTCAAAGTGCCGGAGGATTCAGTGTCCACAGGGAACTTACTTGGTCTTTACTTATTTTGTTGCTGTGTGCCCAGACTAGCCTGGTGCTTGTGATCCTACTGAGGTTAGTAGGTTAGAATTTGTTGCTTCCCAAATAGCTATCTTATCACTCCATAACCACTATCACAGTAGACAGGGATCTCTCTCAGGTATGTTGTCCAAGAACACAAATCCCATTCATAACATAACCATCTAACAAAGGCTCTGTTTGGGTAACACATCACCTTAGGAGTGAGCAAGGATTTCAATGTATAAATTTGGGGGAACACGAATGTTAATAAACAGGAAGCTATGCTCAGCCTGCTATCTAGCCATTATGTTTTTATTAATCTTTATTGTGGGATCTGGGTCTATTGTAACAGGTATTGAGCAAGCCAAACAACCCTGGATACCCTGAAGGCCTGCACTGCCTGATGTGATAACCTAGGTTCCAGGAAGAAACTGCAGGCCTCAGCAGTTTCTTCATCTTTTCCCCCCACAAAGATCACCCCAGACCAGAACCAGGTTTTGGGGTTTCATTTCCTCATTCTTAATTTCCATGTCAGTCCTACAACCTTCCCACCTTTACCTAAAGACCCCACCTTTAACTTTCCCACCTTCTGTAATGGCCAGAAAGGCCTCCCTACATAAACGCCTGCCTTGGTTTCATGGTTTCAGTAATTGAACTGCAGTTCAGTTCCCTACACAGTCTCTGGGAATTCCTCCCACCGCACTCTGAGCCACCTGAGGACCTGTTCAATCATCTACCATTCTCTGGGACTGCTGGTGCACAACAGCTGTGCTGGAGATGGAGACTCACCCACACTTTATGTTTTAGCTTAGTCTCAGCATAGTCACTTAAGGAGAGGTCCAGAAGCAGATGAAGAAATTTAGGAGGAAAAAAAAAGGTTGTAAGGAATAGTCAAAGAAAATAGCAAATGGAAACAAAAATTCTGTAAGGACTATTATTTACAAAGTAATTTGCATGCTCAAATGACAAATTACTATGAAAGCAACTACACAAACAATTGATAACAAAAACAAAAAATCTGACCTTGATTTAAAGATGTACTGTCTTAAAAACCAAAGTCTCCTTTTCATGTGTAATTACTGTTTTAACGTTGTCAGTTATAGTAAGATGAGAAGCACACGTTACTCTGAACATTTTTTGTTTAACGAAGATATTTCCCATTAGTTCTCTAAATAATGAAGTTATTTTTATTCTTAAAAATATGCTGACCATTATAGTTTGGATAAGAAATGTCCCCCACAGGCTCATATATTTGAACACATAGTACTCAGTTGATGGCTTGTTTTGGGAGGCTTTTGAATCTTTTGTACATGGGGCATAATATGGCTGCAGGCCAGGGTCTCAAGATTTATAGGCCATTTTAGTTTCCTATCTGGATCTTTGCTTCCTGATCTACCAAAATGTAGCAAGCTACACTTGAGGCTTCTGCAGCCCATGGTAACTCACCCACCGTGAAAAATTGTATTTCCTTAAAGTTTAAGCCAAAATTAACCTCTCCTAACTTCAGTTGCCTCCACTGAATGTCCGAACACAGGAAGGAGAAAAACAGCTAACACACTGAATGCTAATTGGGAAAGCCTTCCTCTGAGGAAGAATATTAAATCTGAAGCTGGGCGTGGTAGTGTGTCATTAATTCTAGCACTCACAGGCAAAGACAAGAGGATCTCTGTGAGATTAAGGCCAGACTGGTCTACATAAGGAGCTCCAGACCAGCCAGAGATACATAGTGAGATCCCCTTCTTAAAAAGAAAAAAAAGAATATTAAATTTTATATTCTTTGTATCTTGTTATAAAACAACCTCCTAAAAGCATACAGCAAATGGTTCACAGTTAGAATTCATTACTATCAAGAAGCTAGTACAGAAGTCAGATGTGAGGTTTTGTGATTAGAAAAAAAATAAGGCCTAGCCTTGAGAGGTAAAACCTGAAGTTTAGTTGCTAGCTGAAAGTCTATTCTTTTAAAGTTTGTGCCTTACTAGAAGATGTTTGTTTTCTCCATTATTCAGCTTCTTATCTAACTGAACTGACACTCACCTAACAATCTTGATAGTTCTTGTAATCTTTTTCCTCATGGTAAATAATTAGGAATATTTACATTCATGGAAATCAGTGTAGACGATGGTGAAAAACAGCATTTCCTCTCACACTTTAATTCGTCTTAAAACTTCACATTCTTTCCAAAATTATCAGATATGATCCTGTCAGGCCGCTTTAAGTCATAAATGCTGATTGAGTTTAGCTGAGGTAAGCAAGCCCACTTTCCCTCCCTCTTAAGAAGACACTTTGGCAATATTTTCTGCAGTTGTATGAGTTTTCTGCAGTTGTATGAGTTGTAGCCCATGGAGTGGGTGCAGGATTGACAGGTATGGCCTCAAAGATAGCTTATGTGAGATTTCATGTTCTTTCCCCTGCACACAGATCTTAAAAGTCATGTGAGGACACAGCAGAGACACCAAATGCAAGATATTCAGATCAGGAACACCTACTCAGAACTTTTGGAGATGGGAAAGAGGAATCAACAGGCATTAAGTTCATGGATAAGACTTGAGCGTGTATATGTAAATGTAGCATTATATTATCTGATAAATACTTGTAATCTTTAATAATCATGATTTGAAAAATAATGGAGATAGAGAGACCAAAGATAAATTACAATCAGAAAAGGTTTTGGAAATTACAATGGAAGCATAGATCTAGAATTTTACCTGACTATGCTTATCCTTAAGTATACTCTAATTTTTACATCACAAGATAGCCCATCATAGTTCCATGAACTGGGAGAGCAGAGAATCTTGGCATTTGATCCCGAGGCCTAAACTATGACACACACAACTTCACACAGACTTACAAATTCTTCTCACTGTTTACAATGGGAAAAACACACTGCTTCCAGCGCTTTGCTGTGCTAATCATTCACAACGACATTTACTTATTATCTTCAATGGAGAGCAAGGTAGGGTCCTGAGGGACTAAGGTCAGGCACCCAGATCCCAAGAGGAGCACATGGCTCAGTGAACTTGTTTACACTAGAACTGTTTGGTTGCAAGGTTAGGTGAATGCTGTTAGCCCAGATTACGTCCATATTGTCAAAGTCATTACTACATTGAATGAGTACTCTTTACCTTCCATGCTCCCGTTTAAGGACTGGAGGATTCCACTGATGCAAAGGCAACATTCCCAATGTAGTTTGTAAGTATGATACAGAGGGAATTAAATGCAGAAAACAAACAAATAGACTTTTCAGGGGATGCAGTAACTCTCTGACCTTTACTTGTAAACTAAATCATTTATTTATACATGACAGTCATATAGAATTCCTCTAAAGAGTTGGCAATGTGTCCATCTGAAATACATGTATAGTCTTGGAGTTAAGTCTTTTTTGGCCAATCTCCTTTTTTACCAAAACAGAAAGTAAAATAAATAACAAGCCCACAGGACCTACCTAGGGAAATGCATTACTATTTCTTTGGCCTTGTTTCTGATTTTCATTTTAATCTGTTTTTAAAGTAGTATTATTATTTCCCCTAAATAGCATTTTGTTGAGACACACTCTCCTAGTTAAAGAGTCGTTTCTGTTAGCCTCTGTGACCTGAAATTGTACTGTTTAGATGCAGCTCATTTTAAAATGCTCTTCTAAATAAGAAATAGAAAAGCACTGAGGGAAAAGCAGACAAAAACGGATCATTAGGCAGAGATTTGACACCCATGTCTCATGTTGATACCTTGTTGTTTGTATCCAGATTTGAACATTTCAAATGTCATGTGCACTGTATACATTCAGAGTCTCATAGCCACAGAAGTAGGTCTTGTAATGATGATGAAAAACTGTTTGATATCCATACTACCAACTGAAAGAAAAACCCCACTCTACTGCATTTAAGATTCAGATTTGGGGGATGGGAAGATGACTGAGTGGGTGGAGTCACAAGGTGAGGACTGAGTTCAAACCCCCAGAACCAAATGTAAAGCTAGATGAAGTAGTACACATCTGTAATCCCATGTTTCCATGGTGAGATGCAAGGCAAAGACTGCAGACCTTCCAGAAGCTTAGGGCCAGCTACCCTTGAACACAGCAACAAACAGCAAAAAAGAGATAGAAAGTGGGTGGTCCTTGTTTGCCTGTCCACGGCTCCCTGCAGCCCTCCTAAAGCAGGAAAACTAGCATTTTGGTGTTCAGTTTGCTGATACTAAACAACCTGTGTCTCTACCCTTTGGTCAGTCTCAGGTTACTCTGAAGCCACTGGCTCAGACACTCAGCTGGAAGTTTTGGCCCACTTCTCTGTCACATCCTGTGGGTGCCTGACTGCATTCTTCAGTGTGTCTTCTCCCAAGACCTTCAGGATCAAGCCATTCCTAGCTAACAAACAAAAGCAAAACTGCATCTGTTAGGAGTTGTATGTGAGGTCTCATACGTATTTATGCTGCTTGAAGGCTACCATCAAATTATTATATCAAGTTTTAAATGTTACCAATGTTTGGACAACTCTATGTGTTTATTGCAAATATGATTTTCCTCTTTGTTTCTTTGCTCTTGTAAGTTTGTTCAGTGATAAATATGTGAAATCTATTGAATGGAAGAAAAGTGTTTGGTTGTGCATTAGAACTCTGTTTTGCTTTGGGATACTGGAGATCAAATCCGGGACCTTGTACATAGGCAAGTATTCGCCACTGAGTTGCCCCTAGCTCTTGAAGGGAACATCTTTGTTGAGACCTGTCCAGGCTTTCCTTAAATGCATAATCATCCTACCCCAGCCTCTGGAATTCTTGGCATACACCTACAAGCCCGAGTGACAGAAATTTTAAAAGAAACTTACTTATCAAGATTCTCATTTTGCTAGGGTATTTTCACATGACTGCTACAATTTGATTTCTCTTTCACCAATAATGGTTCTCTGGTCCTTGATATAGGTCTCCCAGAAGCAAATGATAAAAGGTGCCTCTTCATCACTTGAAGCATTTCTGAATCGCCCCTGGTTCCCATAACATAGTGTTTGGTTTTCACTGCTCCCAGTGTTCTCGAATTCATTAGTGATGTTCTCAAGTTTTTTCTGATTGTTGTCCGTGGAGGCACTGGCTACCATGATCTGCAGTGTTTGTTCTGTTTTTTTTTTAAAGCCTTCCTAGCACCTATGGTCTCTGTCACAACTACTTAACTCAGTCACCATAGTAGAAAAGCAGCTTCAGATAATATATGTATGAATAAGCATGTTCTGTTATGATAAAACTCTAACAAAAGAGAGAGAGCGTAATAGAAAGCGAGGACCAATGCCTTCTGACCACTACATGCCATACATATTATGGCATGTGTATACCCAGACATACACATATACAGAATACACACGCATGCATGCGCACACACGCACACACACACACACACACACACACACACACACATGACTTGGCCTTAGCTTCCTGAGATGTTGTTTTCAAGTACAGGGAAAACATATACAGAACGCCAGATTTTAAATCTAAGTCTCACAAGCTTCAAATCTAAATTCATTGCCAATAAATCACCACGTATAGATATAATTGGCAAATTGATGTAATCATATTTGATACATATGCAGTGTTCCGTGGTTAAGAGTTGATTTCTGGTGTCAAATTCAAATGCCTCATCACACATGCACAAATAAAGCAAGTTGAGGAGTTGTAAACACTCCACTGTTCTTACACATCCCAGCATTCCCTGTCACCGAACTCTCTGAACCTCTACTTGCTAAGGGCACTGTTAATTTTATGAATCACTCTTTGTTAAGAAGAACTCTACTGAATTTAATTTGCCTCTATCTTTTAACACAATTCAACAGTCTAGCAAGCATAGAATATATTAAGGATGGCACATGTGTGTGGAGAGGTACCCATCATTCCATATGTGATAGACTAGATAGATCTCATGCAATGATGACTCAGACACTAGATAGAAAAGAATATATACTGTCTGATTCCATTTATGTAATTTCCAAAGAACTAAATTAATCTCCAGTGTTGGGGATCAGATTATTGACTGCCTTTAGGTAAGAGAAGACAATCAAAACCAGTAACAAATGACTTAATCTGGTGAAGCCCTTATTAAACCCTAAACTACATAATAAGCCATTAATGAAAGGTTATGAAAGTGAAACTGCTTTTGGGCTCAACAACTGGGTTCTGGGGATAGAGCTGGCTTGAATGCATTCTGAGTGCAAGCAGTCCAGCTCCTGATAACTGTGCAGATTTGCAAATAGAAAACAAAATCTCTTCTAAGAGAAGCTTCAGCCCCTAAGTGCATATTTGGAAAGCCTTGGTAGCTGAGCACTGGCTTATCATTTACGAGCACAAGCTTCAATAACATGGTCAGGTCTCTCTCCACGAACATGAGGGCTCGGAAGCTACGCCGCACGCATTGCTGGGGCCTATTCACATAGCATCCTCTTCCTCCTGTCATTAACTGACAAGAATGATTGAGAGAAGATTCACCTTCTTTGGAAAACTAGGTAATTGCATTATTAAATCACACTTGCACTGGAAGCCCTTCCTCAATAGATATTTCTACTATTTATAATCCTTCCACAGAACTACTTTCACTCTCTTTTCTTTCTGTGTAGAAACTGTTTTTCTTCTTTGCCCCAATCAAGTTGATAAATTTTATAAACGTTTAACTAGGCAGAAGCCATGGGTGCCAAGTGTATATTGAGTTAAACAAAAGGCCTTTTACTTAATTCAATTTATGAAACATCAATATATGCCTTCTATATATTAGATGAAACTTTGCTTTAGGTAAGGCTTTTGCCCTAGAGAATTTCTTTAATTTATTTATTTTATCACTCAGATACTCCCAGGAACATCGTATTTTCTGCATTTGTATAGATCTACCTGTTCCTACTTTCAATAAATCGATGTTGTAAGTCCACACAAAGCCCAATCCACCAAGGTAATCACAAGAAAAGGCAAATTAACCCATGAAAATGGTTCTTTCTGAATGCATGTTGCTCTAAAGATCATAAATATTGAGCCGCCATCATTTCTTGGACACCCTCTTGCCTTCTTGAAGTAAAAAAAAAAGACACTTGTGATTATTATTCTCAATTGTTTATGTCAGGGAAGTTATGACTTGTGTCATAAAAGGTAAAACATCAGAGATCCAAGAAAATGGCCTCCCAATGACATAAGGAATATTCAGGAAAAAAAATAAATTCAACTGACCTAGGCCTAAACTCCCTCAAATCCTTCAAATAATAAATAGAATGTGAAGGAAAGTGTGTTGTGTGACTGGAAATGGTTATTTTGTATTTTACAGCTCTGTGGTTTTATTGGATAAGTTACTGAAAAATGTACACAGGCAATTGTGGTATGGAAAGAACGTCCTCTAGAATGATGCTAAAATTTTGTGACAAGCTTGGTTTGACCTCACTTCTCAACATCTTTTCCCTCGACCCTCAGTAAAAAAGGTTACTCAGCAAAAAGACGCTAAGCTCTGGTACTTAGCAGAGATGGAAAAATGAAACTCAAAGAAAGATTTCTAGGGCAAATGGTGTTTGCTCAAGGACATGAGGATGATGCTGAATCTCTGTACAAACAGGAAACCAACTCTAATCTCAGGAGCTTCCAGGGTTAAGTTCAGGAAGAATTCTCTGCCTGGCAGGTTCAGGTTTAGTTTCTATGAAGATGATGTACTATAAAAATAGACCTGACCTTGTAGAATCAAGTTCTCAAACTCAGCCAAGGGGGAAGTGCCCTCTTCCAGCCAGGTGATTGCACTAACATAGAGGAAGTATGGGGCGATGTCAAGAAAGCAGTCTTTGCAGTAAGATGCCTGGCAATTAAATGTTATTTATACTGCTTAAACAATTTTAATGACAGTGATTTGAAATAACCTCTTCAATCCTCAGTTTGCTAGTCTATAAAAAGATATTCATACTGAGCTGATCATTGCAAAACCTAGAGGACATGAAAGACATGCCAGAGAACATGCAACAGGTGAAAATTTTCCATTCCCTTTAATTATCTATTCAACAGATGCTCATGGTCTTCATAGTTCTGCCCTTTAAGGCTTCTCTTTAAGGTTGTGCTAGAACTGAGCTTCCACCAAAATGTTCCTTCCAAGACACTAAGTGCTGTATCTCACACCACACTCTCCTTTTCTTCGCACCCTGTTCCTTTCCCTCCGTTTGTCCTGCATGTCTGAGCTTGCTCAGTCAGTCAGGACCCGCAGCTCTTGGTAACTGCGAACTCCCCCCACTGCAGTGCTGAGCTGCACGAGAATGAATTTTCATTTTCTAGTCTCCTTTGCTCTCCGCAGGCCTCTGGAACAAATCCTTCTTTTCTGAACTTCTTCATAACGCAATGGCCCAGATTAAGTCATTGATATGAATCTTCTTTTTAATTACGTTATTCAGAGAAACATTAAGCTCTTTTCAGAGTGCAGCATGGCTCATTCTTTTAAAAAGTCTGATAGCTTGGGTTATGTGAAAAGGCTACAAATGAGACAGATTAGAGGCTGCTTGATCTGCTTCCTCTACCTCCGGGACACTAAGCTGGAAGTCGCGTTTTAAAAGGCCTCCTGAATATGGAGAGATGGTTTTATCCGGGGCTTTTCTTCCAGTTTTCCATTTGAAAAAAATGTAATTAATTCACTGACATTTCAGTGTTTGTGTGTTTGGGAGACAGGGGAAGACGAATGAAATGGAGAGAGGGACATGAAAAACAGTGGGGAGAAAGGAGGAAATGAGAGATGGGAAGTTCATAGGAAAGATTAAAATTGAAAACATGTCTTAATAAAGTCGATTCTGATTCACCAAGACAATTCCCAAGTATTAGAGAATGCTAAAGATTGGAGGTGACCTTGAAACCATTTAACTCCATTTCTTTATTTTACAAATGAGAAAATAAAAGGCCGAGGTCACAAAAGGAGCAAGAGGCAAATCTTGAACTAGAACAGAGTCTTGGTATTGGCCTGTCGGAGAAATTTCTACTTTAATGCAGGCAACTATAGGATGGCCAAACAAGATGTGGAATAGTTGCAGTTATGAGTCCTTTATAAACATGTTTCATTCTAAAGACGGAGTTTCAGAGTCCTAAGCTATTACTCACCTCTGTCTCCCTAGGGATAGCTAGCAAAGGAAGACTAGTCAAATGAAGGAAGACATATTTACTACCAAGTGAGCTGGTATGGTCAAGTAGGCGTAGGAGTCTTCCCAAGGAAGCTGTTAGGCGGAGCCAAAACCCAGGAAGCAAAGAGGTATCAGTCTTCTCAGACGCTTCATCATGCATTCCAAAGAAAAGGAAAGGGAGAGAACAGCTCACTACAGTAGAAGAGATGACCATAAGCCAATGCCAGCATTGATCCTCCACGGAGCCTCCATCTCAGCGCAGTAAATGGGACCGATCTGTGAGCTAAGCTCTGCGTAGTATAACAGATGACTATCCCACCCTAGAAAGGAGGCGGTCAGGGAAAATGCTGGCCACAGAACACAGAAAAGCTCTCTTCCCAGCGATGGTGCTAAGTGATGTCACAAGGGGGTTCCAAATCTGACTTTAAGAGGGACAAGCTTCCTCTCTATTTGATGTGATAACCCCGAAGGCATCCATGTAAAGCAGTTATCCCATTAAGTGCCCTCATTATTGACAAATGGAAGAACCCACAGGGACTAGAAACAAACACAGATTTTTGCGATTTGAGTAAATGTGAAGGGGGGCAACCTTTAAATTTACTTTAATTACATTAGCCTGTTGATTGATGAATTTAATCCAGGCAGAAAACAAAATCTAAAAAACAAACAAACAAATAAACCTCTTGGAAGAACCAGTTCTTCCACAAACTCTGGAATATAGTTTCTAGTTTACCAGCCAAAAAGTTCCACAGATGTAATGGGATTCATTCAGGCAGCAAAATGAGAAAACATCAGGTTCTGGACTCCCAGGTCAGTATTTATTCCTTATTCATTGTGGCCTCTGAATTCAGGAATAAAAATGTAGATGTGCTTCATTGTTTAAATCACCCACATTAAGTTCTGTTGCTTACAGGATCTGGTTTATCCAGAAGGAGAAAAACAAATTAATGACCAAGTGGTCACAGTTCTGACCTTTAGTTTATGAGCTTGTCTCTACATTTCAAAACAACTGTCCTCCAAAAGATGCTCACTGCCTTCTGCTACCATTTCAAAACAAGGCTACCCAAAGGAAACACGTGTTAAATTAGCACATTCAAGAGCCTCCACAGATACCAGAGCCATTGAACAACACTTTTCTGTGCTCTCTAAATTTCAGTCCCAATGTGAAGACATCTGTTACCTTCTTAATGGCACATTCAGAAAAAGTCCTCCAGCAAGCCGTCATCAGATATATTGAATCAAAATCAAGTTGCTTCCTCTCTGTGTATAAGACAGGCATGAAAGATGGACTCCACCTGCCCGAAGAGCAACATCCCAGCTTGAAGTGGGTAGATATCACAGCTTGTTCACTGGGCAACATCTGCAGCAACAGGCCAGGCTGCTGAGAGATGTGTGAAGTCCTAAACTAGAGGCGAGTGTCCCTGTGCCTGGGACCACCTGAATTAGCTCTTCTTCCAGTCTTTCTCATTTAAAAAACAAAACAAAACAAAAAAAACAACAAAAAAAAAAACCACATAATTTTTAGATAGCATTGATTATCTATCTTAAATGGGGATTAATTACTCCTCCCTGGACCACAGAACAGCCTAGAAGCCACAACCGTGAACTGCAAAGGACACCTCTCAACTTCCAGGACAGGTCCAAAGGGAAGATTTCTCTGCCAGATTATTTATCAAAAACCTTCCAGGAACAGTCAGGCTGTAAACGCCATCTCTCTCTTGTGGTTTCTGTTCCTAATTACCATCATTCTACCACCTTCCTTTGATAATAAGGAACAGTTGAATTTCTAAAGTGTTTGGAAACACTCTTGAGTCTGAATCTGTGCAGAAGGCACAGAGGTATTTTCCCCTCAACCAGATGAAGAAATTTGCCTTCAGAATTCAAGGAACCGTTTTTTCACCATCAATACGTAGAAGGGTCAGAACTGTCACTTTAGATGGGCCAGATCCAATACTAACATTGTCTCCTCTGGAAGTCAGGGTTCAAGCAACTGAATGCTCTGCTGCCCTCTGCCCAGCCCTCAATCTCTAAAACAGCACCACAGAAGAGGGCAGCAAGGCGATGGAGCAGACCTGTGAAGCTGGAATCCTGGCACTTCCGGGGTTCAGAGACGTCACCTGGGCATGGTGCTCACTCTGTGCGGTTTCCATCTTTGCAATACTAAAGTCATTGTTATCAACTTCATGAACTTTTGTAAGGAGCAAACAGCAAAATGGGGTGTGGGCTGCAGAACATTGCCCGTTATGAAGTAAGCATAGGATAGGCATTGTTTTTCATTTCCCATGATACTTAGTTGAGCCAGGCTTAGTTTAAGAATAGTGGACATGGGATTGAGAAGATGGCTCAGTCAGTAGAGTGCTTGTCATATAAGTCTGAGGAAATGGTTCTTTTTGTTGGGGAGGGGATTTGGAACTCCAGCACCTGGGTGAAAAGCAGGCCTAGCAGTCAGTACACACCTGAAATCCTGGTACTGGACAGGCAGAGACTAGACGATCCCTGGGACCTTCTGGCCTTTCAGCTGTTGTGGTTTGAATGAGAAATGTCTCCCATAGAATGAATTATGTGTTTGATCACTTGGCTCCCCAGTTCATGGCACTGTTTGTGAGGGTTATGGAACCTTTACAAGGTAAGGCCTTTTTGGAGGAAACACAGGGGCTGCTTTGAGATTTTAGAGTCTCAGGCTTTCCCAGCCACGATGGACTGTTTCCACTCTGGAACTATAAACAAAAAATAAACCCTTTCTTCCCTAACTTGTTTTCTTAATGATATTTTATCAAAACAACAAAAAAGTAACTAAAACACAGGCCTAGTCCAATTGTCAACTTCCAGGTTCAATGAGAGACCTTTCCCTAAAGACACCTGACGTTGTCCTCTGGCCTCCATACACACATTCAGGCATATACCCCCTCCCCACGCCATATACACACATATGTACAAACACAGAGAGAATAACTAAGAAATAAGTACTTGATAGACATTAACAATCATTAGAATCATTAGTTCCCATGATACTCAGTTGAGAGACAAAGCCAGGCTTGGTTTAATAACAGGCTCTAAGCACTGAATGTTCCCAGAGAGCTTTGTCCTTGAAAAAGATCCTCTAAGAACTCTGCTCTCCCCAGCTCCGAACTGAAAGCTACTGTCAGCACTCTTCCAGTGTCTCTACTAAAGCTCTTTTGATTAAGTTGCAGTGTCTCAGAGCCCACAGGAATGACAGTAGCTTCCTGAGCACCTGTGCGTTCACCAGAAACCAAGTATCTGCCTTCCGCTTCAGAGATACTTTATTTACATTTTTGACAGCAGTCTTCCAAACACACAACAGCATAATTAGTAGCTTACACATTTCCCACAGTATTACTAGTCATCTGTCTCCTGGGGCCACCCCAACCCTGAATGAGAATCTCTAAACACAGAGCACGGGTTTGGCAAAGTAGCATGTTTCTTCATTTCTAACTCACACACTGCACAATTGAGTACACGAAGGTTCACTATTAAGTAGTATTTATTCAACAAACTGTGCAATAAGCCCTACAGTCTAGTGACAGAATTTTTTCATCACTCTACATCCATTAGGAGCCCCTCTCCACTGTCTTGACTATACCTAATCTGTCTTTTCTTAAGCTTTAGGACAATTTTATTAGAGTTTAAAAGAAAAATACCAATGCAGGCAAGATGTAAAATCTACTCAGCTGCTCTGAAGAGACTGGACAGAAAGAGAAGGACAAAAAGCCAGGCTCTCTCAGCAAAGCCAGTGTGGAGCTACATGGCCATGGTATGGGCCCAGAAAGAGGGACTTTCAAGAAACAATAAGGAAGGCCAGGGTGTCTGGGAAAGCATGCTCAGGACTGAGATCGAGCTCAGGAGAGGGAGAGCTACCCTTCTGAGTAACTCAGAGATGCTGTGGATCTGTGGCTCCGAATTTGCTTTTTATAATCTCCACAAGTTTGTCTAAGTCAGAATTCATATAAATAGACATAGATGGGACCTTTGTGTGTGTTTTAACACTTAGTAAAATGCTTTCAAACTTTTCCCATGCTGTGCTATCTATAAGTATTTTATTATTTTGTGGCAAATAATACTCATAATATATGTGTATGTATGTATGTATGTGGATTCTACTTGACCACATCCATTTGTTAGTTGGGGAACATTTGGGTTGTTCTTGTCTTTTAGATTTCATGGATAATACTGTTACCAACTTTTCCATATGATTTTTCATGTGAATGTACCAGAGTTTCATGATCCATTCTTGGCTATTGTGAATAGAACAGCAATGAACATGGATGCTCAAGTATCTCTGTTGCGTGATGTAGAGTCCTTTGGGGACTATGGCCCGGAGTGGTATAGCTGAACATAAAAAGTTATGTTTAACTTTTGAAGAACTTCCAAACTGATTTCCATAATGGCTTCAACTAGTTTGCCTTCCTACCATCAGCAAGTAAAAGTGCCCATCATTTACTTTAATCTTAGCCATTCTGATGGTGGTAAGATGAAATCTCAAATTACTTTTCATTTGTAATTCCACGATAGCTAAGGATGTTGAATATTTTTGAAAATACTTTTCAGCCATTCGTATTTCTACTTCTCAAAATTCTCTGTTTAGTCCCTCATCCAAATTTTTAATTGACTTGTTTGTTTTCTGGGTGTTTAAGTTTTTAAATTCTTTATGTATTCGACACACTAACCCTCTGTCAAATGTCTAACTCATAAAAATGTTTTTCCCATTCTATATACCATCTTTTCACTTGAATGATGGTGTACCATGTTGTGCAGAAGTTTTTAGATTCATGAGGTCCCATTTGTCAGTTGTTTGACTTGGTGCCTGTGTTATTGACATCCTATTCAGAAAGTTCTTTCCTGTACTATAAGTTCCACTGTATTTCCTACTTTCTCCTCTGTCAGATTCAGGATGTCGGGTCCTATGTTGAGGCCCTTGATCCATTTAGAGTTGAGTTCTGTGCATTGTGAGAGATAAGGCTCTAGCTTCATTCTTCAACATGTAACTACTCAAGTTGACCAGTACTGTTGTTAAAGATGCTGTCTTGGTCTCTGTCAAAAATCAGACAAGTGAATGCAGTTGTATGTAGGTCCTGAATTCTATTCCATTGATTAATGTGTCTGTTTTTATGCCAGTATCAGGCTGCTTTGATTACTATGGTTCTTCAGTGTAACTTGAAATGAGGGATGGTGATACTTGGTAGTGTTTATTGCTTACGACTTTGTTAGCTATTCTGGGTCTTATGTTTGCATATGAATTTTGAGGGTATTTTCAGTTTCTATATAAATTTTATTAGACTTTATGGGAATTGCATTGACTCTGTATATTGCTATTGATAGGATAGACATTTTTAAAATATCGATCCTACCAATCTATGAGCATGAGATCTTTCCTTCTAGTATCTTCTTCAATTTCTTTCTTCAGTGTCTCAAAGTTTCTATTATAGAAGTATTATACTTCCTTGGTTAGATTTATTCTAAGACATTTTTCAAGGCTATTATGAATGGAATTATTTCCCTGATTTCTTCCTCGGTATGCTTGTCATTTTTATCTAGGAAGGATGCTGAATTTTGTGTGTTAATTTTATAACCTGAAGCTCAGCTGAACAGGTTTGTCAACTGTAGGAATTTTTTGGTGGAATTTTGGGGGTTTTTTATCATCATCATCATCATCATCACAAACAAGGATACTTTGACTTCTTCCTTTCCTATTTGTATCACTTTTACCTCCTCTTGTCTTATTGTTCTAGATAAAACTTTGAGCACTATATATACTGAATGGGCTATATATACTGAATGGGCATTCAATGAGTGGACATCCTTATCTTGTTCCTGATTTTAGTCAAATGTTTTGAGTTTTTCTCCATTGAGCATGAAGTTGGTGGTGGGTTTGTTGTACATTGCTTTCATTACATTGAGATATGTCTCCTATATTCCTAGATTACCAGGACTTTTTCATGAAAGGGTTTGGGTTTTTTTCCCAAATCTTTTTCTGTATCTAATGAGATGACCATTTCGATTCTGCCCTTGAATCTATTAATGTGGTGGATCACATTTATTGATTTACATATGTTGAACCATCTCTGCATCTCTGGGATGAAGTTGACTTGACAGTGGTGGATGATGTTTATGATGTGTTCTTAAATTTAGTTTTCAGATATTTTATTGAAAATTTTTGCATCAATGTTCATCAAGAATATTGGCCTATGATTCTCCTTTCTGGTTGGAGCTTTATCTGTTTTTTTATGAGGGTTTTTGTATAAAGGAATTTTGAAGTGTTCCTTCACATTTTTATTTTATGGAATGATTTGAGGAGTATTAATTTTAGTTATTGTTTGAGTGGTCTGGTAGAATTTGTACTGAATCCAATCTGGCTCTGGGCTTTATTTAGTTGGGAGATTTTAATTACTCATTGGGTGTTATGTGTCTCTTTAAATTATTTATTTCATCTTTGTTTAACTTTGGCAAGTCATATATGTTTAAAATGCATCCATTACTCTTAAGTTTTCCAGTTCAGTAGAATGTAGATTTTTAAAAATATATCCCTATGATTCTTTGAATCTTCTCATTGTCTATTGTAGTATCTCTCTTTTCATGTCTAATTTTATTAATTTGGGTACTTTCTCTCCTTTGGTTAATTTGGCTAATGGCATGTCCATCTTGCTAATCTTTTCAAAGAACCAACTCTTCATTTCATTGATTCTTTGCATTTTGTTGTTTGTTTCTATTTCATTCATTTCAGCCCATATTTTTAATATCTCTGCCCATCTAATATACTTAGGTGCTATTTATTCTGGTTTTTCCAAAGTGTTCAGGTGCATTGTTAAGTTATTTATTTGAGATCTCTCCACTTTTTATGTAGGCACTTAGTGTTTTACAATTTCCCCTTAGGATTGCCTTCCTTGTGTCTTATAGATTGTGGTATGTTATGTTCATTCAATTCTAGGAATTTTTAAATTTCCATTTTGGTTCCCCATTGCCACAATTTACATTCAGTAGAGTTGCTGTTTAGTTTCCATGAATTTGTGCACTTTTTCCTGTTTCTATTTTTGTTGCTATTCAGCTGTATTCCTTTCTGGTCAGACAGAATACAGGATGTTATTTCGATTTTCCTAAATTTGTTGATACTTGCTTTGTGTCCTAATATTTGGTAAATTTTGTAGAAAGTTCCATAGGCCACTGAGAAGAAAATATGCTCTTCGGTATTTGGGTGGAATGTTCTGTAGGTGTCTGTTTGGTCCACTTGACTCATGATGCCATTGAACTCTAGTGTTTCTCTGTTTAACTTTCATCTGGATGACTTATTGGTGAGACTAAGGTACTGAAACCCCCCAGAATCACCGCCATGGGGTGTGATTCTAGCTAATGTATTCTTTGAAATCAGATGCACTGGTATTTGGTGTGTATCTGTTTAAAATTGTGATATTCTCTCGCGGGATTTTCCCTCAGTTGGTATGAAATCACCTTCCTTATCTCTTCTGAGTAGTTTTGAATTAAAGTCAATTTTCTCAGTCAGATTCACCTGCTTCTTTCTTAGTTCCATTTTCTTGGAGTAATGTTTCCCATTCTTTCACCCTAAGATGGTATATATGATGATGAGATGTGTTTCTTGCAAATAGCAAAAAGATGCTGTTTTCAAGCCAATCTGCTAGTCTGTGTCTTGGGGAGAGGGAGTTAAATATATTAATACTGAGAGTTTTTGCTGAAAGATATTTATTAATTTCTCTCATTTTGTTGATACTGTGGTGTTTCTCAGACCTTTTCTGATTACCTATCCTGATATTATATATTTATTCCCTCTGACCTCTTGGATATGTTTATCTTTCTCTTCAGACTGAAAATTTCCTTCTAACATCCTTTGTAAGGCTCTGGCTTAGTGGTCATAGATTACTTTAATCTGCTTTTATCATGGAAAGTTTTTATTTATCCTTCAATTTTAATAGATAGTTTTGTCGAAAATATAGTCTAGATTGACAGTTGTGGTCTTTCAGAACTTGGAATACATCATTCAGGCCCTTCTGTCTTTAAAAGTTTCTGTCAGATAATTAGGTGTTATCCTAATAAGTTTTATAAGATTTGACCATTTTTTTCTTTTAGCTTTCAATACCATTTCTTTATTCTGTGTTTTTATTTTTAATGTATGAATTTTAATATGTCATTGAAATTTTCTTTTCTTGTCCTGTTTCTTTGGTCTTTTGCAGGCATATTGTACCTGAATAGGAATCTTTTTTTGTAAGTTTGGAGAATTTTCATCTCTGACTTTATTGGAGATATTTTCTATGCCTTCATGATGGCCTTCTCTGTTCATGATTAGAATGTTAGGTTTTTTCATGGTGTCAAAGCTATCCCATGTTCCATTCATGTAAATTTTTGAAATTGCTCAACTTTTACTGAGTTATTAAATTTCTCTATATTATCATCCATCCTTGACTTTGTTTTGGACATGATCCAGTCTGTTAGTGAGGCTCTCCACTGCATAATTTTAGTTTGTTGAATTTATTTTATTGAGTTTTTCATTTCCAGCATTATTTCAGTTTGGGTTTTCACTTCAATTCTAACTATGCTTGCATAACTTGGATTGATTTTCTTATTTTATTCACCTCTTAGTTTCTGTCTTCTTTGAGTTGTTTGAATATAGTTATAATCACTCTTCTTAATTTCTGTCTGGAAGCTCTCCCAGTCATTTCCATTAGAGGCCATTACTATAGGATTTGTAATTTTTGGAAAAGAATATGTTGTCTTGGTTTTTCATGTTGCTTTACTTCTGCATTGGGATCTGCCTATCTGGAGTTACTTCATTGGTTCACTTTCTCTTTCTTTCAGTTCAAGGCACGTTTCTTCTTTCAGCAGTGTTTACTGTGTTCTGGAGGAGATAATTCATAGTAAGGTTGGGATGTTAATTTTCTCTGTCTGGTACTGAGAGCTATAGCCTCTATCCCAAGTCTTCTGCTTGTCAGGTTGTAACTGCAGTGACTTGGTCAAGGAATTTGGAATGCATTTTCCCTGATACTATGGACTAATCCTGGGTATCAAGGCCAGTTGGGATAACAGGAGGGTCCCAGTTAGGTAGGAGTCCAATTGGTTCCAATGGGAGGAAGTAGCCTGTGTCTTCAGAAAACACGAGCAGTTGAAAAATCCCTAGTGGGAAGCAGCTAGAATTTGTAGAGCCTCCAATGGTGGGAGAGGGTCTAGGAGAAGGTAGTGGTCCCTAGCAAGCAGTCACCATGGGCTCTGGAGTGACTTGAATGATGGGTGTGGAGAGAGAAAGAGAGGGGAGAGAGAGAGAGAGAGAGAGAGAGAGAGAGAGAGAGAGAGAGAGAGGTGGAAGCAACCCACCTGTGTCTCCAGGCCTTAAGAAATGACTGGAGTATGCCTGGTAGAGATAACTCTTTCTTGATGATATTCTTCAAAGCACAAAAGTTCTTAACTTTAATGATTTTTTTGTTGTTGTTTTCTTGTCCTTGTAGTGTAATATCTTAGAAATAATTGTATAATCCATTCGTGAATATTTCCCATTTATTTCTGAGAAGTTTGTAGTTCTTATTCCTACATTTAGGTCTTTGATCCATTTTGAGTCAATTTCTGCATGTTGTATAAGGCAGAGATTCAAGTTCATTCCTTTCCATGTGGATATCTAGATTCTTTGGCACCACTGTCAACCAACTGTTCATAAATGTAAGAATTTACTTCTGCATTCAAAATGCTATCCCATTAACTTATTTGCCTATTTCTATGCCAGTAACTTGCAATATTGACTACTGTTACTTTGTAGAAAATTTAAAATTAGGACATGTGAGCCCTCAAATACGACCCTTCTCTCTTAAGATAGCTCTTCTGGATTTCTTGAATTTCTATACAATTTTTAGGATTATAATAGCTAATATCACTTGCCAACTTAATAAATTAAAGAATCATTTAAGAGACAAGTCTCTGGCATGTCTACAAAGGATGTTCTAGATTAGGTTAATTGAGGTGAGAAGATCCACCCTAAATGTGGGCAGTAGCATTCTGCAGACTGGGTTCCAGACTTTGCAAATAAGAGAAAGGAAGCTGAGCACCAGCTTTCGCTGTTTGTGCTTACTTACCGCCCTTCAGTATTACCATCTGCCGCCAACTCCTGCCACCATGTTTTCTCTACTCTAATGGACTGTACCCTTGAACTATGAGACA
This sequence comes from Eospalax fontanierii, assembly GCA_035773235.1. Classification (NCBI taxonomy): domain Eukaryota; kingdom Metazoa; phylum Chordata; class Mammalia; order Rodentia; family Spalacidae; genus Eospalax; species Eospalax fontanierii. Next base: position 38,928,110 of record CM069548.1, on the reverse strand, counting down.
AAAATAAACCTTCCTTCTTTGTCCTAGCTACTTTCCATTGCTATAATAAAGCATCCTGACCAAAAAGAACTTGGGAAGGAATGGGTTCATTTGGCTTACATGTGCTAATCACAGTTCATCATTACAGGAGGCCAAAGCAGGAGCTCAAGCAAGGCAGGAACTGAACCAGAGATTACAGAGGAACACTGCTCACTGGCTTGCTCCTATACTCAGGAGCTTTCTTATACAGCTTGGGACCACCTAAGTGAGCTGGCACTCCCATATCACTCAGAACTCAAGAAAATATCTCAGACATACCCACAGTCCCATCTGACAAAAGTAATTCCCCAACTTATGTTCTTTCTTCCCAGATGTGTCAAGCTGACAACAGAAACCAACTATGACCTTCCTTGAGTTACTTTAGTCATCTAGGTCATCACTAAAATGAGAAAAGTAACAAAACATTGGTACCAAGAACTGGGCCATTGCTGTGATTAACCGTATGGTTTATAGACCTGTGGAACTGTTTTGAAGGAGGAATATGGAAGAGTTTGAAACTTCGGGCTAGAAAAGCCCTAAAATGATATATTCAGAACTTAATAGGCTATTCTGGAAGTAGATTTGGAAGACCGGAATGCCAGGAGAAATGAGGACAAGTGGCTGGCTCATGAGGTTTCAGAGTATACAAGGACAATATCAAGAACTGAGGTAGAAACCATTTATGTTATATCGTCACAAGGAATCTGCTGCATTCAGTTCATGCCCTGAGAACTTTGATCGCAAATAAATGAATTAATTTGTTTGGCAGAGGAAATTTCAAGACAGGTTAGTATTCCGATTATGCCATACTTACTGTTTAGTGTTCTTATCCATTTACAGTAAGAAAGAAAACAAGAAATGGAGCAAAAAGATAAGAAAAATGTTCCCTCTGGAGGAGAAATGAGAGAATTTAAAGTTGCACATAGGGAGGGTGCTTAGAAAGCAACAGTAATTATTATAGAGATTGGCACCTTTAAAGAGCAACTTCCTGGTCTGCACTGGGAAAGACTCCACTCTTAGAAGGTTCCATCTTGTGAATTTCCACATTTATTTGCAAGGGGAAAGGCAATCCTCTGAAAACAATACTGAACAGGTTTTCAGTTCAAAACAACCACCTAGGAAGTGTTAACCTCAGGTCAACCTGGACGGCACATAGGGACCGACACAATTGAGGTCCAAGGGCATCAAGTTACACATCAAACTGGCAGCAGAACTTACTGCAACATCCCTGTGGTGTTGGTTGTACAGGCATAATAGATTTGAGAGTGAGAGTAACTTGGGGGTTTTCATCAGGATTCCAGAAGGCCATGTAGACCAAGAAATATTACTCAGGGTTAGAGTTTTTGAAAGACCCTAATATGTCACTATGTAGAGCTTAGAAGGTAAAGCCTAGTTGTGATAAATATGCCAGGATATTGGAGCTGCCATGACCATAGGGATAAACAAACACAGAGTGGAGCTAGCCCATCAAAAAGGCTCTGTGTGGTACAGACAGCGCGGCTGGAGGGGAAGGATTACACTACCCTTTAGAATCCAGACAGCACCATCATGAGCCCTTGGTGGCGACATGTGCGTGCATGATTGGATATTTTTGCTGTGGGGTTTTGGTCTTGCTTTGTTCCAGTTTCCCTTTCATGTGCCCTCATTCCCCGACCCCTGTTGAACAGGCAATATTTACTCTGTGTAACTGTATCCTGGAAGTATGCGATTCGACTTTGATGCTATATGGTACACAGCTAAGAAATTTCTTGACTCTCAGCAAAGAGTCTGCAATTACATTTTGAACAGTGTTGAAAATATTAAAGGCTGTGAGCATTTTTGAGCTGAATGCAATTTACATTACAAGATGGCCATGAGCCAAGGGACTAAAAAGTAGAAGGTTGTGCCTTAAATGTGGTATTTTTTTGTGTAAAGTTGACAAGAAGTGGACTTATGATGGATAATATTGTCAACATGACAACATCTCTACATCTAAGAGACAAGGTACACGGCATGTCTATGCATGGTGGGAAAACTTACTATAAATGTGAAAAAAACATTTCATGAGTTTGAGTCCTGATCTGCATGAAAATAATGATCTATTCAGAATTCCTATTTTTCTTGACTTAATTTTTGTTATTTGTATTATTGTAAAAATTTGTTCATTTTTTTCTAGGTTATCTAGATGTTGTCATGAAATTGTTTGTTGCCATTTAAACTTCTGCTCTTATCACACAGCCCCTCTCCCCACACATACTCCCAATTATTTTAAGACCTCCCATGAAACCCTACCTCTTAAAGGTTCCATCACCTCCCAATAACACAATGTAGAGACTGTGTTTTTAACAAATGGACTTTGGAGAACATTATAGATCCCAACCTGATCATCAGGGTGACACTCTTAGGAATCTTTAACAGGATGGGTCTTATATAAGGTCTTACACATACCCTTTAAAAGGATTGCAGGACTCCAACCGGCTCCTCAATCTCTCTTTGCCCAAAACTCACAGTGATGTAGGCTGTTTTATGGTCTCAAGACTGATCCGAAGCAATGGGCCAGCCAAAAATAATCTGAAATCTCCAAAACTATGAGTCGAGATTGCCATTTTTTTATAAGCTGTTTGTCCATAGCTTTTCGTTATCGTAACAGAATGCTAATATATTTCCCATAATTTTTTCTTTGACCTATCAGTCATTCAAGAGTATATTGTGCTTAAATGTTATATATTTGTAAGCTTTTCAAATTTATTTTGCCTACAGAATGCGAATTCTATTCAGCTATGTTTGACTGTATCACTCTCTTAAGGCCTAAGAGGAAGTGAACCCCCATTTTACAAGGAATACAACCTAGAAACAGAATGTGTTGACATTTTTAGTAAAGGTCAATGAATTTGATAGAGTTATTCATAAAATGGGGGTGTGCACACCTGTGAATTTGGCACTTGGGAGATGGAAGAAGATTCAGGAGTTGAAACCCGTGGCTATATAAGTGAGTTCAAGGATAGCCTGATATTTTTCTGCAAATTGTAACATGAGTAATATACAAAGAGGACAAAACTTAAATTTTTTATGCTTTTTGTCAAAACTGAAAAGTTATTTTGTGCTCAGATAGTGGAAGTTCTTTATATTATGCCTTATGTTCTTGGTATTTTCTCAAAACATCTATCAAAAGTTCCCAATAACCACAGTAACTTACTTTTTAAAAGATATTTTCTACAACTGTTTATTTCTTTAAACAACTGTTACTTAGTCACATCCTGATGCCTTCAAAAACATTTTGTTAAGCTATCTTTTACATAATTCAATCCTGAGTTTAATTTTTTTAAAAGGTATGATCACTAAATGAATAAGCTAATTTTTTAAAAAATGTTCTTGTAGTTTTGAGACAGTCTCACATAGCCCAGGCTGACCTTGAACTTGCTATGTAGTTGAGGATGACCTTGGACTTATGAACCTGCTCCCACCTTATGCTGGGTTTAGAAGAATGGGCCTTCATGCTCAGCTGGCTTTTCTAAGTGCCAATTTTCTTTTTTATTTTATAAAAAGAACATAATATGGGGCTGAAGAGATGGCTCTGTGGTTATGAGTACTAGCTGCTCTTCCAGATGACTAGAGTTCAGTTCCCAGCTCCCACATCTGGCAGCCTCACAGCCCCATATGTGACATCACAACTGCCTCTAACTCCATTTCAGAGGATCTATTACCCTCTTCTGGCCTAGGTAGGCAACCCCCCCACACACACACACCTGACATATGCTCACATAAACACACACACACACCACAGACACACACACACACGTATACTGAAATAAACATGAAAATAAATCGTTAAAAAAAAGTAAGTTAAGCTAGGCCTGGTGGCACATGCTTGGGAAAGCACACTTGGATAGCACACGCAGACCCTGGTCTCTGAGATCCAAACCTGTCTAGAATGGCCTGATGCTGTATACTGAACTCCTATCTCAAAAACAGAAAGAACTCAGTAGGAATAATGACTAATTAGGTTTTATTAGCCTAATTTTTAGTTATTTTAACCCTATTGAGATTAATTCAAGATTGAAAATTATCTGTTAAATTGAAAGAGAATTCATATTCCTAGTTTAATTATGAGTAAAATGTGTTAATTAAATATGTTTCCACGACTGTGTACTTTTCAAATTTAAACTAACAAGCATATTTATGTGTACATTGGTGAAATACCTATAGAAAGATTTATTTTTAGATGAAATACTCCTATTGGTTGAGGACAATCATAATGTGCCTGCATAAAAATAAACAAGGCCCTGAGGATTATTAATGATCTGTCCTCTGACTTCCCCAACAACAATGAAAAGAAAATGCAAATTGTGTGCTGTAAGTCAACAAAGGCGCTCCCTCTCCTGTGTTCTCATAATTATGATTGCAAAACTAAATCAGTCAGGCTGTGTAGTCCTGACATCTACAGGTGCACATTGCCTTCCCAAGAGAGCATGTAATTAATTTCCACAAAAAAGTAGGACGTTATGAAAGCATCATGGGGCACTGGGGCATGGAAGGCTCCTCCTGTTGGAGAAGACCCAGCAACCACTGATTCTTGGGTTCATACTTCCAGGATAAAGCAGCATTGTCTTTCTCCTAACTCTATAAAGTCTAAAAACTACAGTAAAATTAGGAATCCAAAGCTGAAATTCTGAGACTCTTCAGTAGCAAAAAGTGTACATTATAAAGGAGCTACTGAATAACTCACTTCAGCTTTTTTTCAGAACAAATGATTAACAGCCAGTGGTAACTATTACCACCCAAACTCAGTAGAAAAGAAATCGCCTGTTGTGAATAATAGTTATGCAAATCTTTTTGTTACCTTCTTCGATATTTTCATCCTCTGTTGGTTTAATTTTTTATACATAATCCTGCCATTTAATCGTGTTACTGTTAATACCGTGCCCTTGATAATTATGAAATGAAAAATAACTCTCTGACATTGGAAAAATAAACAATTCAAATCATAGAAAAATAAATTTGGGTATCAAAGGAAAATCCAAATACACAATGTAAACACACTAGGTACAATTCAGGTTTCAATATGAATTCACATCTTAGTGTAGGTCAAAGTTACCATGTATGTTGGCACATCCATTGATAACTATGATGATTCAAACCATGATCAATGCCAAAAAACCAAGACCACTACTAGCTAAAACTCCAAAGTCCATAATTTTGACTGTTGAACCACCGTGCCGACTATGTCAGCAGTCATTTGTCTTTCAGTTTTGGCCAATGTCATGCACCTCAAGTGTTCCTCCTTTCCGATCTTCCATTTCTTTAACTGTCAATTGTCAGATAAGAATTAAATGTCTCATGATATTTGAATGTTCCCTGTTTCTCTCTCTCTCTCTCTCTCTCTCTCTCTCTCTCTCTCTCTCTCTCTCTCTCTTTTGCTTTAGGTATACTGATTTTTTTTTCATATGCACTTGATATTTTTATATCTTCTTTTGCTTTTTAAGGAAAAAAAGTTTGGTTTGGTTCCGGCTGGACATGGACTTGTGATATCCCTGTCTCAGCCTCTTAAATGCTGGGACTATAGGCATGTGCCATCCCTCTGCCTTTTTACATCTCCTTGATGAAGATTTTTATAGACTGTTTTCCTGAATCCCTACTAATATCTTCTTTAACATCACTTTATTTGGCATTAATATTTCTACTTTTGCTGGCTTGTAAATGGTGTTTAACTAGCATATATTTGCCTTTTTATCTTTAGTTTGGTCTTTATCTTTTGTTTCTTGTTGACACTGTTTGTTGGGTTGTGCTCTTTTTATTCAATCTGATAGCTTTCCTTTTATTTGGAGTGGTTTGCCAATTTAGGCTTGAATGGAGATTATCATTTGTGATTAAGTACAAAGCTGTGTGTGATGATTAATCTTCTGTATCAAGCTGACCAAATATCTCTTCATTCTCGATGTCTCTTTAAAGGTATATTGTAGACAGGATTGATGTTTAAATCCATAAACTTTGACTAACACAGATTACTTGTAAAGTTCTTAAGAGAAAGAAGACTAGAAATCTAATTTTAATTAGGATGAGCTAATTCTGCCCCAGACTGCCTGTGGACTTGACCCACAACATCAACTCTGAATCTTCAGTCTAACAGACTGTGGTGTACAGGATCGGGTTTGTCAGCCCTACAATCAAATAAATCAGTTCTTTAAAATCACTGTCCTCCCCCAATGTCCGATTCACTCTCTTTCTCTGGAAAAACCTGACTACTAAATTCTTCTCATGCCATGTTTTTTTTCTCTTCATCCCATTTCTTCTTGGCCTTCTTTACTCTTTATTAATATAATTATTTATTTTCATTATTTCATTTTCATCATTGGTTTATTAGGTCTATCCTCTCGATTTGTTTGTTTCATTTGTTTATTGTTTGGTCCATAGTTATAAACTTATCATAGTCGTCTTTAAATAGCCTCATATAAATAACATTTAAAACAAGAACCTGACATATTTCAATTTCTCTACGCCACTATTGTGGTCACGTATTTTCATTTCTGTTCATATAATAAATTATAAAATTGAATGCCATTATTTTTGCCCCAGGTATTTACTTACATAAAACTATTAAATGTTTTTCTGGTTTTTGTTTGTTTGCTTTTTGAGACAGGATCATATGTCACCCAGGCTGACCTAGAATCTTCTTTGTAACCAAGGCTGACCGGGAATTTCTAATCCTCCTGGCTCCACCTCCTCAGTCTGATATTACAGGAATGTGCTTCCATACTGTTTCTGAAGTGCTTATACTGTGCTAGCGTCAAACCCAAGGCTTTCTACATGCTAGGCAAGCTCTTTACTATTACATCCCTGGTACCTTACACACTTTTGTAAAGGCATGAACGTTACTCTTTGGATTTTTGTTTAATCACATTGGAAGTTCTCTAGGGAGACTCGCCATCAGACAGGCTGATGCTGTTTCCCAAAAAGCTTTCTTTCTTTCTGTCTTTCTTTCTTCTTTCTTTTTCTGAGATCCTGGTTTTCTGTATCCCGGGCCAACTTCCAATAAAATTCATCCTAGCCAAGGATGACTTTGACTTTCAGATCTGGATCCTCCTGCCTTTATTTCCCCAGTCCAGGACTGCAGGCATGTGCCACCATGCACAGTTTGTAAGGAACTGGAGATCAAACCCAAGGCTTTCATCATTTTCCTCATTCTTTAGCTTCCTGCTTCTCTCTTTCCCAGTCTTAATGGTCCTTTTGTTTGTATTATATTAGCAAAATACTGAAGAACAATCCTTCTTGATGTGATGTTTGACTGTTTAGTTTTAGCCTTATTTGAATATGAATGAGCTTCTTGACTTCGATTCTTTTTCTATTTGGTTTTAATTAGCATTCCATTAGAATTCTGCTTCTGTGTATTCTGAATACTTTTCACTAGTCAAGGTGTATTCTTTGATTTTAAGTCATTTCTCCCTCTAATCTTTATTCTTTTTATCATTTCTCCTGCCACACCTTGAAGTATGTGATTTTTCCTGCTGTAGTCTCTGGCCTGTAATTATACCTCCTGGTCTGCTTTCAGGTAGACCTAGATTGGAAATTGGTTCTTTCTGTCTAGCTCAGTTTTAGTCCAGGCAAGATCATCTGGAGAGTTTACTAAATTCCTTATATTTTCAATGAGGTTTCTATTTTTCATAGTAGAAATTACATTTCTAACTGTGTACAAGCTCTAGGAAAAGTTTAGCACATAGTGTCTTGGCGATTATTCTTTCCTTAAGGTTTATTCTCTATCCAATATATGCACAATAGTATAAATTTAGATTTAAGGGGATGTCCAAGCTTATGTCAAGTCCTTTAACTCCAATCTATATCTCCAACTCAGCAAAACAACCAGTTTCCTTCTATGTACTTCAATCCAGTCATTTCTTTCCAAAAGTTTAGGATACTGAAACAGTAGGTTCCTCCTTTCTGTTTCATGTTCCTCATGAATCACAGACTAAAATTGGAAAGCGTAATTATAGTAAATATCCTGTCCTTCCAACTTTTTATTCCATCATGACCAATAATGAATTTATACAGTCATAGATTTCAAAACCTAACTTTCTTCCTCTCAGGCGAGATAGCAATAAATATTTTCTGAGTATATATACTATGTCTCATAACTCATTCATCATATGACATAGAAAATTGTGGGTGCGTCTCCATCTCCAGCACAGCTGTTGTGCTCCAGCCATGCCAGAGAATGGAGGACGATGGAACGGGACCTCAGGTGGCTCAGAGTGCAGCGGGAGGAGTTCCCTCCCGGGAGACTATGTCGGTGGGTAGTTCGGTTATCAGAGCCAGTGCAGAGGTTTATATAGGGAGGCCTCCTGACCGTTACAGAAGGCGGGAAAGTTAGAGGTGGGGTTTTGGGGTAAAGGGCGGGAAGGCTGTGGAAGTTCAGGAATGAGGAAACGAAACCCAGAAACCTGGTTCTGGTCTGGGCTTGGGGAAAGGAAGATTCATATCACATCAGGCAGAGCAGGTCAGACACCTGCCATCCCTTTAGGGTATCCGGAATTGCTTGCCTTGCTCAATACCTAGGTCCCCACAGAAAATCTGACTTTAAGTACCATAGGTTTAAATTATGATAGTATTGCAAATAAAAAAAAAAAAAATTCTTTCCTTTCTGCAATGTCCACCAGCAAACCTTGGCCCAGATGTTCTGTATGATGATGTTATGTCCTCTGAGGCTTTTATTAGCACATCAAATGAGAGTTGAAGGATGGCTTTTGCCACACAAATCAATTCTAAACACTCTCTGTTTCTTCAAAATTACTTGGAAATAAGGTCTCTGACAAAATGCCTTTTAGTACAGGTGACAGCTATTTGAGTTTCTGCTGTTTCTTTCCCTCAGCAAATAGTTTTTGAAGAATCAAAGGTAGGACCATATCAGTACAGCAAACTATACATAAACTAGAATAAATGGAAGACAACATGGCCTTTCCACATTCAACAGAGCTGCTGAAAAGTAACAAGTGATATGGCTTTTATGATCTTGGCAATCTGGCATATGCCGTCCCTTATTCCCTCTTAGGACACTAGTCTGTCAAAGGCCAGAATGTCATTCAGAAGGTGCCTGTTCTTTACACGGAAAAGAAGGAGGACATCTAGAAAACATAGGGCTGAACACAACGCTACTTCATACTTTCAGGAGGTGGGGAGACTGGGGAAAGTTCTTGGACAGAATTCTCAAAGAAGGACACAACTTCACACAGAAGTCAAAGGAAATGGTTCTGCTAACTAATGTGAATTTTAAAATAAGAGATGTGAAGAAAGAAAAAATATGAAGAAGCAAAGAGAAAGCAAAAGAGGAAGCTACATACAAGCATATTTATAACATGTTGATGGGTGGAGGGCACCATGTTAAAGGCAGTCAACTTTTTACATATCAGTATGTGAATACCATTGCATCAAAATTTAAACTCAAACAATGATTTTATAAAACTTGTTTCCAGAATTTAAAAATTCATATGGTATATTAGTCGTCTAAGACAAGTGAAAGCAGACTTCTTTCCCCAATCAGCAATAACATTTATTTTAAGTGCATAATAATTAAAATAACTTGCCATTAATACAAGAAAATATTGAGTATGAATTTTTATTTGATAATGTTATTACAAATCTATGAAATGTTTATGTTTTTCTTTGAAGCACTGAGCTCTATGTGTTGAAAAATAATCTTAGATTCTTTTATACCTCAAAGCAAAACCTGAAGCTAAATTAAAAAGTATTTTGTGAGGGTGTGAGAGCCAGCTTTCCATCACCGAAAACCCACCAGAGAATGTCATCTAATGGAGGAAAGGTTTGTTTTGGCTCACAGAGTTTTCATGCTGTGGTCACTTCGGTCCATCATTTCTGGAACTGTCGTGAGACAAGATTGTGGTTGATGGCGGAGGAAAGCTGTGCATTTCATGGCTGCCAAGTCACAGCGAAAGAGGAAGAGTCCTGGGGCAAAATACACCCCAAAGGCAGACTCCTGGTGACCTACTCTTTTGGTTAGCCCAGTCTCCTAAAGTTTTCAGCACCTCCCAATAGTGCCACCATCTGGGCATCAAGAGTCCTATACAGAAGAAGACTTTGAGGAAAACTTCAGACCCAAATCATCACCAGATGACAGATACTACAGTGGTTAAGCTTCTTAAGAGAACTCTCAAACTTTGAGTGTGGGAGCCATGGATTAGTAACTGAATTCAGGACTGTCTCTGGAGAGAACAAAGGATCTTGAGCAAGACAGCTCCCTTTGGCTGACAATAATTTTCAAGAAGAAACTGAGCTGTAAACTGACACAAGTTAATAATTACAGAAGCTGAGAGAATGTCCTTGAGAGATAAAAGGAGCTGTGTATTACAGCATCTCCGAAGACAGAATTGTGAAGATGATGGCCTCATGATAGGCAGATACTGATATGAGAGACGTTTGATAAATGAGATGCGTAGGTAGTATAAAGATAGATAATTTATAGGGAGAGATGAGAGAAGATAGATCAGATAGACAAATTTAGATGATTGGTCAATGAGATAGGTAATAGATGATTAATAAATTATGTAGATGGATAAACATGAGAGCACCTTTGTGCAATAACCACATTGAAGAATTTCTGGAAACACTAAAAAGTTTCAGTTTTAAAACAGAGGATTGATATATTGGACAATGTCAAATGAAAAGCAAGGATACAATTAGACAGCAAAAACAAATAACACAAATCACACGCTGAAAATCTCTGCGTAGTATTTTACAAAATCTTCATGTTCAGAGTGTGTAAGAACTATATTAATGATTTAGAAAACAAACAATCTAGAGGTAAACCAGGTCAAACAAAGGAAGGCAAATTATATGCAAGTCAATTATTGACTGATAAGTAAGTAAGTGTTTAACATTACCAGTAAACAGAAAGAGGCACTAGAACTCAAAGCTGCATCCATCAGAGTGGCAAAAACTAAATGACATCTGCTGCATAGCATTGGCAAGGCTGGAAGAGTGTAGACTGGCTTCAGCACGCCTTGGGATGCACAGAGGGGAAACTGTACCGACAGACATGCCCTGGGATACCGCTCAGCCTCACTTCCGAGCGCTTACCTTAAGAAAACTTTGTACACACACACAGGAACAAGAAATTTCATAGAGATATTTTCAGTAATGGAAATAAATGGATCCCAGTAGCTGTTATTTAAGGAATAAGTGAAATGTGCAGTGTTCCTCAATAAACACATCCCCATGTCAGCTTCAAATATGTGAACACAAATGGATTTTTCTAACACCTCCATTTTGTCTGGATGTAATGAAGCCTCAAACCGTGCCTGCCTCGGGGAGACACACGCCCTCCCTTTGCCAGCCCGGCATCCTAAGCTCCACTCACTTTTGGCCTTTCCCATCTTCACCCTTGAAATCCTCAGAAATCAGCCTGCCCAGTATTGCCCAATCGTATCCTTCTGCACCCCCCTCTCTGTTTACTTTCTGTATAATACTCTCTCCAGTGACATATTATATTTTTTATATTTTATTTGTCCCACTCCAATGAATATATGAAAAGCATGAGAGTGGGTTAATTTTTATTGTTTTGTTCACTGATAGTCTTAACACTAGAACATTATACGGAACACTGTAAACACAAAGCAGCTGCTCCTCAGTATTCAGGGGGAGTTAGGATGCTAAAATCTAAGATGCTTAAGCCCATTATATAAGATGAGGTCATATTTACATATAACTATATATGTATCTTCCTATACATTTTAATTTCCCTGCAGGCCATCTGTAATACAGAATATAGTATAAATGTTGTATAAATAGCTGTTCTATTGTATTGATTAGGGAATGATAAAAAAAGATCTATGTGTGGCAAGTATGAATGCAATCAGCACAGGAACAATCACACTTTCAGTCAGTTGTTGGTTGACCAGTGGACGTGGAGAGCCAGCTGTACATGATTATTAAATGAGTTAATAAAAAGCAAGTTTTAAAATGGAATAATATGATACAGCACACATAAACTTTAAAAAATATTCAAAACACTATCCACAAATAGTTAGAACACATTTAAATGGACTGGGAAAATTTATTTGATAACTTCCAGGCAGTGATCTGAGAAGGTGATTAACATTGGTTTAGGAGGAAAATATCACTCCAACGTCATCTTTAATTTGTGCCTTCATCTGTTTAAAAATCAGAAGTAAATATGCAAAATAGTGCTTGCAAATTATAAACATTGTTTCTTGAATATTTAGATGAAAAATAAAAGACACGAGTGAGAGGATTAGGTTCTGTCATCATTTACTTAGGATTCGCTAATATTAACACTTTAAGGAGATGAAAGGGAGGACACAAGGCTCCTCGACATGCTTTCACCAGGACCCGTCCTCTGAGGCACATCCCTTCCTCTTTACAGCCAGATGCCTACTGTTAGATTTATTCTCTTTAATACAGTTAAAACTTCTTCTGATGTTAAATCATTTCCTTCCAATTAACTGAACTAGAAAGTGAGTGCAATGTTTCATCAGAGATATCCTGATCCCCTTTGATTTAGCTAGAGTGAAGGTTAAGAGCTGGGAACACTGAGTGCTGGGCTGCATTGCTGGAGTGTCAGTACGTTCAGCGGAAGGGTCAAGCTGGGGCTTCAGTGAGAGAGGGAAGCAGCTGCTTTGGACCCACAGAGATGGATGTGCAGAGTGCTTAGCTATATATCTATATCTATCTATATGGAGAACAGGCTGGGTTCAAAGCTGATATACAATCAGCTCTCAGCAGCAGATCCTCAATACACGGAGCTGCCCAGAGCTCTGCAACCTTTGGCTGGTCAGGTCTTGTGGACAGTACGCTTGTCCTAGGCATCATCAAAGCCAATAAGACTATGCTGCAGGTCAAGGACTGAACAGCTATTCCCTACTAAGAACCCCTTTAAATAACATTTTTCATATAGGTCTCATATTTTGAAACTATGCCTATCAAAGAAATTTTGAGGAAAAAATATCTTTGCAGTTTTACAGACCAAAGAATAAGATTGAAGTATGTAAATGGCATGAAGGGAAGCAGCTGTAAAACTCCATCTCAGCACACAGAACTCTGGTGCTGTAGTTAGTCTGCCCTAACAGGAAAAAAAGGTGTGGATCCTGAGACCGAGCACAGCTCCACGACCCCATCATTAGCAGCAGGAATCCACTGATCTAGTTTTCTCATGTTGATTTGATCTGCAGGCTAATATCAGACCTAGGAGGCGGGAGCCAAAGCTGTTGCTCTTTTCTCACTTCTTCCCAATGTTGAACTTCAATCACTGTGAAGCCAGTTGTGTCTGGACTTCTTAGTGTATGACAGTTTGATACTGCGATGCCATCTCCATGGAGCCACAGTAAGGTTATGTACCTAATACAGTATCTCAAAAGAATTGCATAAACATGGATGGAACTGGGATTATGTTAAGTGACATAAATCAGGTACAAAAAGACAAAGGTCACACTTTCCCTTTTCTGTGAAAGTTAAAAAGTTGTTTGGGATGTTTCAGTCTCGTGAAGTCTCGTTTGTCAATTGTTTGCATACATTCCTAGAGTCCTGTTCACTAAGTCCTTTCTGTGCCTGTTAGTTCCAGTGTAGTCCCTACTCTCTCTTCTTCTATCTGATTCAGGGTACTACTGGCTCTTACACTGAGGTCTTTGATCCATTTGGAGTTGAGTTTTGTGCAGGGTGAAAGAGATCTAGTTTCATCCTTCTATTTGGAGCTATCTAATTGACCAGCACCATTCGTCAAACCTGCTATCTTTTCTTCACTGTGTATTTTTTGGTCTCTTTGTCAAAATCAAGTGACTTTAAGAGAAAGTGCGTGGACTTAAAACTGGGTCTTTAATTCTATTCCATTGATCTAAGTGTCTGTCTTTATGTTGTTTTGATTACTATTGTACAATTTGAGATCAGGAATGGTGATACTTTCAGCTCATCTTCTATTATTCAGTATTATTTTGGTTATCCTGGGTTTTCTGTGTTTCCAGATGAAATGTGAGATTTTTTCAATTTCCATGAAACCTGTGTTGGAATTATAATGGAGGTTGCATTGAATTGTAGAATGTTTTTGGTAGTACGGCCATTTCACAATATCAATCCTACTGATCCATAAGCATTGGAAGGCCTTTCAATCTTCTGATATTTTCTTCAGTTTTTCTTCAAGTAGAGAGCACAGTGGTCACTGGAAACTGGGGGTGGTGGTGTAGAAGGAATAGAGGAGATGGTCAAGTGAGGGGAGAGGAATAAACTGCTTTTCCACAGCAAGGAAAGGTGGCCATACTTTATAACAAGTTGTTATTTATTATATTAAAATGTATTTATTATATGTTTTTTGAGAGCTAAAAGAGAGTAGTCCAAGGGCATTCAACACAAGAAATGATAAATTTTTAAGGAGAAGAAAATGTAAATTACTCATATTTGATCATTGTACTTTGTCTTCGTGTGTCAGGTTTTCACAGTATTCCCCATGAATATGTACAATTATTATGTTAATTAAAAAGAAGAGGAGTTGGTGGAGTTACATAATTCTTGGAAGAAAAAAAGGGAGGCAAAAGAACAATGCCAAGCATTGGTCAGTTCAGAGCTCCTCTGTCTGGGACACGTGATTATCCTAAGGCACCATTCCTGCACGGAGGCATCCTTGGAAGAAATGGACTCCTGCAACAAAAGCAAAATGGTAATGAGAAGTCAGAACATCAAGCTTCTTTGAACCTCAAAAAAGGGAATTTGATAAGTGCTGCTCAGAAGACACACATGAGTTATGACTGGGGTGCGCATGCCCACCTCTCTCCAGCACTCACACCTGCCAAGATCCTTTGTCTAGACTGTTCCACAGAGCTGATTCTAAAAATTATTTCACAGATGATCCAAATATGATTGCTGACTTGATAATGAAACCAACTACCATTAGCATCAGGGAACAAGTGCCATGGATAAGGCAAATAATCCTACGAGACAGAAGACCCTTTGACTCCAATATTTCTACTCCACAAACAGCAATCAGACAAGCCTGAGCACACTGGGTGCTGTTCCCCCTCATTACATAGGTAGCTAAAAGGTTCTTTTGGTTTGGGTTTTGGTTTTATGGCATGAACACAAGCCATCTCAGGCAATATAATCAGTCACAATGAAGTATATATGGATTGACAAGTTTTATGCTGGACCCAAGTGTAACTGTACTTCAGTAATAAACTGATGGCTTCTTACTACTCGCTCTTGTCCCTGGCTTTTAAAGGAAGCTAAGAAGCCCCTTCTCTCATGAAATCTGTAATGCTGGAAAAGATCAGAGTTCACAAATGTACTGTTGGCCAAAATGTTGACATAAATATATGGATTTTGAATCACATTATATTATAGCTGTGAGTTTTTGGGGTCCGTAGGTACATTTATACCCTGCTGCCTTCTGAACACTCTTACTGGTGGTTTGGGGATGGCTAAATGAGGCAGAAGATGCAGAATGGAATCATGGACCATTTAATTCACAATAGCATGAGTCACATGCACATGCCTAGGTTAAATGAAATGACTTGTAAGCATATGGAACTCACTGGGAAGATCATAGGAAAACAAGCCAACCAAGTATTCAATCCGTGTGAGCACAATCTCTGTGTGTGTAGAAATTGACTTCAAAATTTTTCAATGATTCATGTGGTTGTTGAGCATTTATTTAACTCAACTTTATGCACCACCTTATATGGGAATTCCTCCCTAGAGATCAGGGGGAAAATCCAACATAGTGTCAAACTCTTTAGACAAAACAGGATTCAGAAGATATATAGCAATCAATCAGTGTTATAACCAATCTGAATTTTCTGAACTAAGGCAGACATGAGCCTCACCTCAAAGTGTTTACTGCCTATTGAGAAAAAACATACATTAATAAGATAATCACATCATATATAATAAAAATTATGATAAGGAATATAGAGAAAATTCACGGGGAGTATGAGAGCTTTACTAAGGTGAGCTATCTTGGTCAGCAAAAGAAAGTCTCCCTCAAGCAAGTGATCTGAGTTCTAAGAATAGGTTGCAGTGATTGGGTATGGAGATAAAATATCATAAACAAAGACCAGGAGATACATGGAAAGATGGGATATTTGAAAACCTAGGAAAGATCCCGAGTTCAATCTTGGGTATTTAAAATGGAAATGACTAGCACAAAAAAAGGTATATCAGAGCACAACATCTACAGATTAGCAAACTAATTTTCATAGCAAGACTCTAACACAAGATTGGATACAAACACATTACCAAGTTAACCTCATTTATACCCTATTGAAGAACTGCTGTGGTTATTGCTTGAAAAACTGGTGAGCTCACAACTTTACAGAACACTTCTTCCTAATGAAAGCCATTGTGTATCCCAGTAACAATTCTTCATTTTTTTTTCAGTCCACCTGAAAGTTTCTTCAGATGGCTGCCACTGAGCTGGCTTTTAAGATAACTCTTTTTTTGAACCTGAAGAGGTATACTACCAAGCTTGCTCAAATGTTTACTGAATCAGAGCTTAGTGTATCAGCCCTGTTTCCCAATTAAACAAAAATGAGAAAGAAGATGGAGGAGAGAAGTGAGCCAGGGCTGAGAGCAATACTCCCATTTCTATGGGGCTGGTCCTTCTCAAACCTCCCAGCCTGTGGAAGAGCCTTGGGGAGACTGTGTTGCTGGATAACTATTTCCTGCTACATACGCTCACTCCTCGGGAGTAAAAACTGGAAACTTCTTTGGCTTGTGAGTCAGAGAAACTAAGTATGCTAATACAAAAGACTCTGAGAATAACCTAGACTCAAAGCACAGCTACCAATAAGTAGTAACAAGAGTAAGGGGAACACCTGGAGTTGAGCTCTAGAAGGAGAAAGCCAGTTCCACACGACAAAAAGAAAAAGGCTTCCACAGAACCAGAGCCATGCCAACAGAGAGAGATGCCTTCCAGAAAACACACGTGTATTTCTGATGGCCCCGTGTCTCATGCAGCAATTCAAAGGTGGCCTGGTCCTCTGCCTCTGAGGATTCAGTGACCTCCCTGTGCCCTCCCACCTTCCCCCATCCTCAGCCAGCAGCCTTGTTCTCCAGCCTCAGCTGTCCCTGGTTCCCTTGGACAGAAAGCACATAATAGAAGGACTTAGCTTTGTGCATTAAAGTCTAAGGGCAAAAAGAGCATTGCCATAGCAACGTAGTTCCAGGGTGATTTGTGACTCTGCTGAATTAAAATACCTCCCCCTGCTCCCTGTGGCTGTCCTTCACCCCCTCACAGCCATTTTTGCAGCCAGGATGTGTGCTTCCTAAGGACAGGAGCTGTGCTGCTCATTCCCAGGGCCCCTGGCATCTTGAAGAGTCCCCAAGAATAACCATTTGATTGAATACTAGCCTAACATTTTTCAAGGACATCTAGGAATTGGTCAGCATTTACTCCAAACCAGCTCCCCAACTCAGTGTGCAGAGGGACACAGAGGGAAACTTTTAATCTTTGGTTTCGACTGTTTAGGTCTAATGTTTGTCACATGAACGCATGAATGTTTTAAAAGGAGGTGCACATTTGCAGTTGTATTCATGTGAGGCACCATGTCAGTGCTATGGTACTTAGGCTGTTTGATGGAAGGAAGTTAATGGCTTTGAGGATTTCAGTAAGAACAGTTAGTGGTTGGGTTCTATAATATGCAAGATGAATGCTTTTTCAGAGAGACATCTACCCCTCTTTCTTCTAAGAGACTTGACCTCCTCTCCAGCAGGGCCCAGAGACCACCTATTTTTCATCCTCTGCCCAGCCTCTTGGAAAGCTAATATAAACTAATTGATGTAGAGCTGAGAGCTGAAGCCTGTGTCCTGATATTGCCATGTGATGTGCCCACAGCCTCCCTTGTAATGCAACCCCACACCAATGAATCTAAGCCAGGAACCAAAGCAACTGGTCCACATTAGAGCAGGAGGAAGAAGACAGCAGATCGGAACACAGTGAAAAATGATGGACTCGCATAGCAGGTGCCATCAGCCTCCAGAAGAAGAGGCATATTTCCCACCAAGATGATGCCGTGGCCTACCAGATGGCTGTCTCCGTGCCAGGGTGTGTGCCTCTGTGGTGCTGCCAGTTCCTCACAGCATCAAATCTTCCCGCTGCGTTTCCTGTGGAAACAGAATCTGCCCTTAAGGGCTATCATTTCAGAGATTTCATTGTCATTTCTCAAACTGTAGGTGGTAGTCTCATCAGAGACTTCACGGGGTATTAATAAAAATAATCTTTTCTCAATGTGTTGTTTTCATTCCATGGTGACTGGGGGCAAAGAAATGCTTTGGAAGGGTAGAAAATAGAGGCTTCAGTTCTCTTAGGAAACAGGACAGTTCATCTCCTTGCCAAAATACGGCATTCTAATTCAGCTGGGAGGAACGGAGGAACAGAGTAATCCCATTCCAAGTATAAAGGAAAATGGATTATTGTCTTAGAGGTCACAAAGAAGTGGCTTGCTCTAACCAGCTCATACAACTGGACCAAGCACACTGGATTCTACTGCATTCTTCAGAGCACTGAACACCTGTTGAGAAGCCTAAGGAGTTCATGATGCCATGAGAGAAGAATCCCCAGTGTAAATTAAATGACAAATTCAGATACAAATCTACTAAGCTCCCACATGTTTGGGAGAAGCACGGGGAAGGAGAAAATGGAACTAGGCTTTTGACTTAGTTGGCAATAAGAGGGTTCACTGGAAAGCAGCAACTGAGTTTCCTGGAGTTCTTCCAGTCCTCACATCCTTAAGTGCCATTGTAAATGCCCTTCATTGTCTTGGCAATCCAAGATGTTTGCTCCTTTACAAACAAGATACCTGCTCCTGATAAAGGGAGAGCAACTCAGAAAAGATGCCTAATGTCAGAACCAGGACACCTGATCACAGAGTAAGTTCAAGGCCAGCCTGGGTAACATAGTGAGATCTTGTGTTTAAATAAAAATATTTTGAAGGCTGGGAAAATAGTCCAGTGACAGAGTGCTTGCTTAACATGCATGGACCCTGGCTTCAATCCTCAGTGGCGAGGGTGGAGGTTCCTAGTTAGCTTCATCTGTCAACTTGACACAACCTACATTTATCTGAGGGAGTCTCAATTGAGGGATGAACTAAACCAGATTGGCCTGTGGCCATGTCTGACAGACTGTCTTGACTAATACTTGATGTGGCAAGCCTTCCATGGGTGGCACCATCCCTAGGCAAGTAAGAGGGGGCTATATAAGAAAGTGAGCCTGTGAGGGACCAGCGAACAAGCCACTAAGCAGCATTTTTCCATGGTTTCTGCTCCAGCTTCCTGCCTGACTTCCTTCATTGATGGACTGTTATCCGGAAGTGTAAAGTGAAATAAACCCTTTCATTCCCTGAGCTGCTTTTGATCAGAATATTGTTCACAGCAACAGAGACCAAATTAGACTTGGGAGCGGGCAGGAAATGCCACAGGGGTGCAGAACAACAAGAAACGGACATGGGACAAGCAGCAGAAATCTGCAGCCAACAGGTCTCACGGCCAGTGCTCATCTGAGTGCAGAGATCATGGCAGTGCTTTCCTAATAAGCAGAGGCTCCAGTAGACCGCTGAGATGGGCAGATGAACTAAGCCCCACAGGGCAAAGCTTCTGCAGGGAGGGCTGGGAGCAAACAGGAAGTAAGGAAGTTGGAGTCAGGCTCTCACATCACTTGACAATGAAGCACCTAACACCTAAAGGAAAGCAGCAACCGAGTTCTTTCAGTCCTCTATTCAGGCTCCAAACCTTTACTTTTTTTTCTTTCGTTTTATTTTCTCTTCGACACTATAAATCTGGAATACATCATTACTTTGAATTTTGTCATTCTCTGAAGAATTTTTTAAACCCAGGCCTGACATCACTTACAGGCCTTAAAATGTAGTCATTGAGGGAGAGGATTTAGTCACTTTGGGGTCTGACTACTTGGTTATGGATATCAGCTGCTGGCTTGGTCCAGTCACTATACCTGTCAGGAATCTTAGCAGCAAGCCACTGAAGTCGATTTTCTATTTACAAGTTAAAAATATGTGACCTAGGGGGCTGGAGAGATGGCTCAGTGGTTAAGAACACTGACTGATCTTGTAGAGGACCTGGGTTCAATTCCCAGCACCCACATAGTGAATAACAACCATCTGTAATTCCATTTTCAGGGAATCTAACACCCTTTTCTCATCTCCTTGGGAGTTACATAACATAGATACACTTGTATACATGCAGTCAAAACACTCATATACATAAAATAAAAATAATAAATGACATATTTCTGAAAATAAAAGGAAATCAAAGCCCACCTCAAGATGGACTATTAATTGAAGTGTGACCTTTGCTGACTCATTTCCTTAACTCTGGCTGTTCCTTGGTCCCAGTTTGGGCATTTGCAGTTATAACAGGCATCTTAAGAAGAAAATCAATGGCCATTTCCTTATGTATTTTCTGTCTGCTCATCCCTCCCTCCCTGTGACAGGCTTTTAAAGGAGATGTGAGAAATTTCATGGACTCTCAGTTCTATCCACATAATGCCAAAATGCACTAGGCCAGCTGTAGACAGTGACATGTTTACAAGGCTCTTTGTTCCTTGTATTTTTCCTAGGCGGTGACATAATTAGTCCAAATCTAGAAACAAAGTTAGGCCATTTTGTTCTTTGATGAAACTGCGTGTTCTCCAGCTTTCCCCTCTCCTTTCCTGTGCTTGATAGTTTAATACCGTAAAGGCAACTGGACTTTCCTCCTTGCCCCTCATTCATTACTGGGCTATTCCGTCCTGCGAGCTCAGGGACTGCAGCCCTTGTCAGCCTGCACATCTCCACAGTCCCACTGGGCTTCTCTGCTGCAGCTCCCAACTGACACTAAGCCATCGGAAGAACAATTTCTTCTGCGGCCCCTTTAATCAAGGACTCTTAGCTCTCTGGAGCAGAACGGGGCAGATTTTATTTCACACACCATGAGCGAGTATGCTCTGCCTGGCCCCCTCCTTCTGGCTCAGGGGCCAGCCCTATTCCCAACAGTCTATTCCATTCCAGCTCCATTTTCCTTTTAGCTCTGACCACTACACGTAGTTACTGATACTTAAGTCTTGGTCACTTTCAAAGTCCAACCTCACATCTGCCTCCACTTCGCCTACTTTGTTGATCCTGTTTGCACAGAGGGAGTCAGTAGCTGTTACTCTATTGACCAAGTGAATGAGTAGAAGGCCCTTGCTAATGGGATGTGCACTCTCAAACTCTTCCCACAGAGCCAGTTGTCCCTGCAAGACCAAGTTCATTTTCTAATCAGTTTTCTTACATCCCCAATATTCTAGTATTTGAAGTACTGTATGCTACATTGTGTTGGTCTCCATGAAGATTTATTCAGTTTCATGTATGTGCAATGACCAGAGAACAGACTCCCCAAAGACCACCAAGGAATCCAGAGAGTATGCAAAAACAAAGAGCCTTTCTTTGGGCTTAAGCTCAGACTCTCAGACCTCACCAACGCAGTGGATCCGTGCTGACAGCCCTGATGGATCAGTGCTGAGAGCCCCTATCCTAAAGGGTAAGGCCCTTTCATTGACTAGAGACAAAGAGAGGAGGTGCCTTACAATGGCACATTATGATTGGTCAGGGGAGCCCACGCGTGTCAACATATTTTAAATTGATTGGAGGACAGCTAAGGGGTTTCTCATTGGTGGGGGCTGTCTTCAGGGCAAAGAAATGTGCTGACTGTTACTCAAGCTCACTGCAGAGTCCTGTTTTTACCTTATAAGGTCTTATTGTGCATGGACTTGCTTAACATGACAGGGCTTATTCTCTCCCGCAGCCCCTGTAACCAAAGGCTTGCAGCAGCTTGAGGTTGGCAAAATGGAGTCACAGCAGTTGGATTTCTGTTATCCTAAAGCCAAGCATTTTACAGAAGCGGAAGGAGTGGTTAAACTAAGGGGCATGGAGGCTAAGGAAAAGGAGGAGGGTTCCACAGTATGCTGTACTAGGTGTTAAGTGGTGTTCTCTACAGAATCAGACTCAACAGAAGACACACACACACACAGAGGTATAGTAGATTGACTTATACAATACAGACTGAGTTGTCCAACAATAGTTATCTGAGTGCCAGTGATAGCTCAATTTAACAAGCTGTGTGTCTCTCAGCAGTCCTAGTCTGGTACTGAACCTGGAGATGCCTGGAGAGTTGTTAGTATTGAGTCCAAATAGCAGGCTAAAGAAGCTGAAGTTTGATGTCAGAGTAGGACTCAGTAGTGATGATGGGCATACTCTCTCAGGAAGAAGCAGCGAATGTAGACACACACATCCTGTCTCTTATCCTGATCTCTATGTGAGCCATAGGTAGAAATATCGTGTCCTCTTGCAGGTGGGTATTTCTCTGTGTAGTTTGAATGTACTGTGTTCATCGTAGGCTCATGTCTTTGACAACTCGGCCACCAGTTTGTGGCACTGTTACGAAGGTTGTGAAACCTGCAGAAGGTGGAACTCTGATGGAGGAAGTGAGTCACTACGCGTGGACCGTGCAGTTTCAAAGCCTGGACTCACTTCCTTTCTACTCCCTGCTTCTTGACTGTTAATACCGTTCGACTGCTGCTCAAATTCCTGACACCATGTCATTCCTACCATGATGGGCAGTGCCCCTTCTCAAACTGTGAGCCGACGGGCTAGAGAGATGCTCAGCAGCTAAGAGCACTGGTTGCTCTTGCAGAGAGGACTCAAGTCCAATTCCCAGCACCCATATGGAGGCTAAGACCCATCTGAAACTCTAGACCTAGGGGATTTGATGCCCTCTTCTGTCCTCCACTGGCACTGTACAACAGGGTGCACCTACCTGCATGCAGGCAATACATATAAAACAAAAATAATAAGTATTTTAAAAAGCACCTGTCAGCCAAGCCATGACAGCTCTTTTCTCCATTAAGATGCTTCTCGTCAGGCAAGTAATCACAACAATGATCTTATCCAGATCTCTATCAGAGCCATAGGCAGAAATACTGTGTCCACTTTGAGTGGAGATATATATATATCTTCTCAGTTAATAGTCTCTGGAATTACCTTCCTAGGTGATCATAAATTAAGCTAAGTTGACAAGACCAACTATCACAAATCCATTCCTCATCAACTTAACATGCAACCACATGCTTAGGTCATGTTTAATTTACAAATAACTCCATTGTAGAGAAGTTGTCTGATTTCCCTCTGGTAGTCTGGATCAATCACAGCTGCTAATACTAATTCCTTTGTCACCCTGTTGACTCAAGGGCATCAGGAACCCAAAGGGGCCAGAGGAAAGTATCTTCCACTTAATGGAATGGTTATTGTTAGGGTCCAATAATCAGGAACAAACCCCATGACCTCACTATGATGCAAAAAGGAAAATTTATATAACTTGGCAAACAAAGCAAATTTAGCAGCTAGCTGAGCTGTAGTCCCTAAGGCCAGATCTGGGAACTGCATGCTCTCCAGGGTAGAGCCAGCTTTTAAAAGTTCCATAGCTGAGCAGCTCTGCAGGCTAATCCTACCTTGGAACCTGTCTGTCCCTCAGGGATTATTTGTATTGGACAACTCAGACCTCATTGTCTTGTGGAACTCTCTTTTTCTCCTCCAAGCCCTATGCCTTCTTAGTCTAACTACTTCCTTTTGGCTTCTGCAAAATGCTTGTTTTAGAATAACAGAAGTCAAATGACTATGATTCCATTTTATGATTACTGCCTCCATTTTGCCAGTCTCAAGCTATTGTAAGTCCCTGGTCACGACAAAGCGGGGAAAACAGGCCCAAGCAACATGCCTGGGCATAATAAAACCTTATTAGGTAAAAACAAGACCCTACACTGAGCTAGAGTAACAGTCAGCACATTCCTTTGCTCTGGAGTCAGCTCTCATCAATAAAAAGACCCCTTAACCCACCTCCAATCAATTTTAAGAATGTTTGGTGCGCCCAGGGCTTCCTTGACCAACCATAATGTGATTCTGCAATTCTCCTCCCCCCGCTTGTTTATAGTCAATAAAAAGCCCCTTGCCCCTCCCCTCGGGGTCTGAGAGGTCTGAGAGTCCAAGTTTAAGCTTGAATAAAGGCTCTTCGTTTTTGCATACACTCCGGATTCCTTGGTGGTCTTTGGGATCTGTTCTCTGGGCATTACAGTCTGTGGGGTCTTGGCTTGGCGTCAGAATGCTCCCTGAAGTGTTGTTAGCGCCTGGAATGTAGCGGGGTGGGGCGATTAAAACTTAAGAGGTCTGAGTCTGTTTTGTCCCTACAGTTATGCCACCTGGTAGAACCTCTGGCCCTCTGGAACCAAGACTTCTTGGTTAACAATAGTTAACAGAAGCAGGAATCAAACATTTGCTAGGGTCAATAGCAGTGCCGAAGTAGGGTTCCTATTTCTGCCTTTTAATTTCCGAACCCATGACTCCTGACTATGTAAGAAGGAGTACCATATATTGGGTCCTGATTCACAGCAGGTCTTCTGCAGAGTCCTGCCTCAGCTGTGCAAGCTATTGTCACATACTTGGGACTGTAAAGGCATCTTAAGAAGGCCTTTCCACTGTTCTATTACTCCAAGTTCAGAGGGTTGACGACATTTTAAAATTAGTGAATTCCATGAGCATGAGATCATCACCATATTTCTTTAGCTATGAAATGATTTGCTTCGTAAGAAGCAATGCTGTATGGAAAACCATGATCGTGGAGAAGGTACTCTATAAGCCCATGGATGGTAGTTTTGTCAGAGATATTTTGTGAAGGAAAGGAAATCTATACCCAGAATAAATTCACATTCCCACTAAGGACAGAGCACTACGTTTTCTGTGGTCAAAGTGACCACAGGTAATTCACCTGCCATGAGGTTACTGGCTGGAATGGCATCATATTGGAGGCTCAGTGTTATCCTTTGCTGCTAGAATATTGTAGTACTTACCAACAGCTATCTCCAGGTCATCCTGGGTGAGAAGACATCTATGTTGTTGAGCCCATGTTCAATATTTCATACTCCAAGTTACTTTGTTTATGGGCCCATTGAGCAATGACAGAGATGGCATGGGAAAGAAATTGTCTGCGATCCCCACAGTGGATCATCCTATCTACTAGGTTAGTGAAATCCTCCTCTGCTATTGGGTAACAGTTTCCCCAGAGGTAAAGCCTTCCCATTTTAGAGAGCAGCTTGGTAAACAACAGGATGTTCTAAAGAGAGCTAAAGAACAGGACTTCAGAGGGGAGGGCAAGTATTCCACCCTGCCAGAAGCTTGTTAAATTCAGGAAATAAAGAGCTTATTAGCTTCAGGAAATCTCTGAAACTGACCAGTACCTACTAGGCCCTTCTGTCCTCAAAGGTTCATAAACCTCAAAGGTACTGTGGAGAGATATTTTCAGACAGACTGGACACCTAGAAGAGGCAAAGACTCACCCAGTCATTGAGAAGGCTCTCAGGGGAGGCTCAGATTATCTGAGCTGCCTGGAAGAGTCAGAGACCAGGCAACTTGATGCTCAGACCAACTGTGTTGCCCAGAAAAGACATTCTCCAAACTGTTGAGTTGCCTGCAGTTTGTGCAGTGCCCTCCAGCTTTCCTGTTTCATGATCTGCTCCCCATCCCGGAATGGGTTTTGGTGATCCTGTCTTTGAGGCTTTCCTGCTCCTGTAAGTAACCCCGGTGAGTAAGCCCAGTAAAACACATCGGTTCACAAATTGGCCAGTGGTGGTATCCTTACTTTGGTCTGTCATCGGTTCCCTGTCTGGGGTGAGTAAACATTCTCACACCTCCCAAAAACTAGTGTCATACAGTATCTATCGAGGTAACCTCTTGGTGAATATTGTAGGTACAAAGCAAACTCAGACCTCTTATGGTTTAATCGCCTCACTCCTACCTGCTGCATTCTGGGTGCTAACACTTCAGCGTGCACTTTGGCACCAATCCCAGACCCCATGGAGAACGAGGTCTGAGTTGCCCAATACAAACAATCCCCAAGGGACAGACAGGTTCTGGACCAACCAAATCCAAGGTTAAACTAGCCAGCAGAGCCCACAGCCACGTAAGATTTAAAAAGTGGGCTGCACCTTGGAGAGGGCACACAGCTCCCTGATCTGGATTTAGGGACTGTGGCCCAGCTAGCCACAAAATTCGCTTTGTTTGCCAAATTTGTAGATAAATTTTCCTTTTTTCATCAAAGTGGAGTCCTGGGGTTTGCTCCCACTTCTCAGACCCTAACAAATATTAATATGGGACATATGTATCTACACATATTTTGTCCATGTGGAAAGGTCCATCCTTATATCTCTTAGCCAAGTATCTTTTTCCACAACTGTGTTATGCCCAGAGAACGGCTCCTCAAGAACCACCACGGAGTCTGGAGTGTATGCAAAAAAACAAAGAGCCTTTATTCAAGCTTAAGCTTGGTCCCCCAGACCTCACCAACACAGTGGATCCATTCTGGGAGCCCCAAAAGGAGGGAGTAAGAGCTTATTATAGGTTAGGGACAAAGGGAGGTGGAGATTTACCGTGTTACCTCTGGATTGGTTTAAGAAAACCTGTACGCGCCAAGCAGATTTTAAAATAATTGGGTGGAATTAGATACTATGGGTTATATACAAAATTGGTTAAAAAGAGCTGTAAGGCTCCTCATTGGAGGGCTCCATCTCTGGGGCAAGAGAATGGAATGCATTACTCAAGTTTATTGAAATGTGCTGACCACTGCCCAAGTCCAGCCCTGACCTCTGTTTTTCTAAGCTTATCACAAAGTGCCAGTCCCTCCCTGGCTATACTTAGGTTTGTTTCTTCGTTTTTCTAGGCTGGTGGCCAGGGGCTTATTGGAAGGACAAAATGAAACCATCACTGTTCAGTTTGATATTCTAAAGCAAAGCATTTTACAGAAGCAAAGAGAGCAGTTAATCTACAGATATTGGTTGAGAAGGGGTTCCAGGGGTCCCACAAACTGTCCAATCATGCTCTTCCTACATTCCTGGCTCTATGGCCATAAAGCCAAACCACAAGCAGTCTATAGTGGCACTGGCCATTTTTATATACAAGAAAAATGTATGCCCATGTTCACTGCCCAAAGTTTTTTCCCTACAAATGTTTCCTTTCACCACTATTACTTAGGGATGTCCCAGAAAAAGGTTATATTGTTCATCTGTAAAAAGGGTTCTTGTTTTCTTTCCCTCAGTGATTCAGTCATAGGAAACATCTCAGGAGGCCATACTGTATTCTGCAGAATTGTAAATTTTATACCAGCAATCACAACCAGAGGAATTTGGGGCATTTCTTCATGTGCACTCATGACCTGCTTGTACCTGATTATGTGCATATCACTTCCATTTGATGATATATTGCTGCTGCGTACACCCAACTTTATCAGTTGTAGGTCAGATGACACCCAGCTCATGAGGGACAGTTTGTAAGGTGGCATGGTAATTTGGTGACCCATTGTCAAGTGTTCAGTTTCCACTGATACATTTACAGATCAAACTGCCTCTGAAATGGACAATAGTAATCTGAAGATGACCATAGGGCTTTGCTCCAAGATTCCAAGGGTTTCTCCTGTGATTTGTAAGGTTCATGTGCTCAGAGACTCTGAGAGAAAGGGCATGGAAAGCAAAGCAAGGACCATGAGAACAAAGTTTGTTGGAGAAGCACAAGGGGCCAGAGCCCAGCTTGGGAGTGGGAGAGCTAGTGACACAATGGCTGTAGCCAGGGACTCCACAGGGTAAAAGAACTCAGAAGCTAAAGAAGCTGCCATTTTGGCTGGAAGAGACCGGGCAGAAATCTGTCTGTCCTCAAGGCGTTGTGAAACTTACCAGCAAAAACATCTTGAGTAAAACATGTTCTCCCCCCATACCAGATCTCCAGAGGAAGAAAGAACAGGGGTGGCTGACGTCGCTGTTTCCTAACATGATTCACCTATGGAGTCTTTCCAAAAGCATCAAACAGCATCCATACCTGAC
The DNA here is from genome assembly GCA_035773235.1 of Eospalax fontanierii. NCBI lineage: Eukaryota > Metazoa > Chordata > Mammalia > Rodentia > Spalacidae > Eospalax > Eospalax fontanierii. Next base: position 38,900,221 of record CM069548.1, on the reverse strand, counting down.
ACTGACATCTCATGTATCATTGATTTTGCTGGATCTTTGGCCCAAGTGGCAGAGCAGCCTCTGCAGCAGCTTGGACTTGAGGCAGAGCCCTCTCCTGTTCTGAGCCTCCCGAAAAACCAGCCTCTTTCCAGATAAATTAGTATATGTAGAGAATGTGCTGTCTCCAAAATTCAAATCAGACTACTAAGTGTTATGCTTCTTCCTTGGTGGCAGAAGAGACCGGGTGCAACAACTTATCCATCCCCTTATGGGAAAGACCCATATCACCAGACTCTAGAATTTTCATTGAGGGCAGAGGACACTTGAATTTTGCTGGATTTATTGTCCTTCCTGTGATATACAAATGTGTTATCAACAAATCCAGAGGGGTTGTTGTCTCCTGTTCACTTAGTCAAGTCAGAATGATGTCCTTAATGTAATGAACTAGTGTCAATAGCTTGTAGAATTAACAGCTGATCAAGATCCCTGCAAACTAACTTATACCATAGAGCTGGAGATTTAATATTCCCTTGAGGTAGAACCTTGAAAGTATACTACTGGCCTTGGCATTTGAAAGCAAATTGTTCCTGGTAGACTTTCTATACAGCTTTGGAAAGGTCATTTGCTTGATCAATAGCTGTAGACAAAGTAGCAAGAGAAGCACTAATCTGCTTAATCAAGAAATCACATTTGATACAGAAGCTGTGAGTGGCATTGTCACTTTATTAACCTTATGATAATCCACTCTCATTCTTTAATGTTAATCAGTTTTCTGCACAGACCAAATAGAGATGTGATGGGTGCTACCATTCCTGAATCTTTCCACTCCTGATGTGTAGCTCTAATCTCTGCAGTCCTTCCAGAGGTGGGATAGTCCCTCATAGGCATAGTCAGACAGCTCTCTGTGCTCTTTAACTGCACATGTTCCTCAATGCTGAGACTCTACTTATGTTGTAAGTCAGCTAATTGCAAAGTATATGACTTCAGGCGTGTTTGGGTTTTGGCAGTTTCAACTCAATGACTGCAGGAGAGAAGGTTCTCTCTCGGGGAACCCTTAGAAGACTTCAAATGGTTTATGCACATCTGGAGCTGGGAAATCAGATCTCTGAGATCATTTTTTTCCTTAGTTACTTTATTCACAGATGTTAGAAACAGTCATCCTACATCACTCTGTTCCTAAATTTTTCTAGAAATGATCAAAAGTATTATATATACTATCACTAACTTTCTTGTATTGCACTAAGAGGCTAGTTTGGGGGAAAGAAAGAAATATATATAGAGAGAGGCATTGAGTTACATCATCCTCCAGGCAAGAGATTTAGTAACTTTACAACAGTACAGAGGGGATCTGAAGTAAGAACCATCAGTCCCGCTAGACAAAGCCAAATATCTAAGTATAAAGATCTCTAAAGGAAAAGAAAGTCTTGCATTACATGGAAGCAGGATTAATACGTTAACATGTAACATATTCTACTTGACCAAGGTAGGAGAATGGACATCCATAACTTAGCCTATATGACAGGTGCTGCTCTTTCTCTGGGTAGAGGGGTGGGGTTTGATTAACCTGTGACCCATGCAGCACAACAGCATTCAGACTGCCTTTGATCCTTGGACAGCAGGGGCTCTCTAGGGTGTGTTCTTGCCCTGTTCATGAACTCTCTGTTTAAGGTCTGGTTAGCGGAAGGTCTGTGTTTCTAACACGTTTACTTTCCACATTGCCTTAAACAGTTCTGCCATCAGGAGAATCTTTGAAAAGTTACAGTTAGTTTCTTAGAGAATAAGATCCAGAAACCACCAAGCCCACAAGAGATACTCATCTTTATGATTTTGCTTGCCTAAATCACTCCTAGTCCCCAGATCTACAGTAGGCAGGGTTTTCTGGAACAGGAATTTTAAAACTTTTTTCACTCAGAAACCCTTTGCCTCAGGCATTTTTACATTAACTTGGTCATAAGATAGGTAGACATAAACTAGAAATGCAGTGATAATAAATCATAAAGATATTTATTTCAAAAACAATTCTTCAGTGTACATATACTTGTCAATGTGGCAAATGTCACTTGGGGGAAGGAACACTTTTGGCTCACAGTTTGAGGGTCCACAGTCCACAGGGGCATAGAAAGTACTACTGTGGCGGGGTGTCAGGCGACATTGCATCTCCAGGTAGGAAGCAGACAAATGCAACTCTTTCTCCTTTCCTCCTTCTGCAGTCCAGGACTCTAGCACCTGAGATTGTGCTACCCACATTCAGAGAGGGTCATCCATCTTCACCAGATCTTCCCAGAAACTTCCTTGCAGACATAGCCAGAGTACTGTCTCCCAGGTGAGTCTGAATCTGGTCAAGCTGACAAAGAAGACTCGCCATCACATGCCCACCACTTATCAGGCTGACAGTCATCGTATTACCTTAAATCACATTTCACCACAGTCCCAGAAGTCTCATGTTCATCTCGTAATGCAAAATACACTTAACAGTTAACAAATCTTAACAGTTCTAAAATCTCTGAAAAGTCCAAATGTCTCTTTTTAGACTCAATGCAATCTTTTGACTGTTGTTACCCCTTAAACAAAATATAAAACCAAGTTACACACTTCCAATAAACGATGGGATACAGTAAATATTCTCAGACCAAAAGAGAGAAAAAGGAGAACAACAATGAAAGAACCAGACCAAAGCCAAGACTGAGACCCAGCAGGGCAAACACCACCGCTTGCAGCCACAAGCCCAGCATCTTCGATAATAGCACCCTTATTCAAAGGTCACCACAGCTTTGTGTTTGCAAAATCTCTAACTTGAGTGACTACACGCTAGGCTGAGGGGTCTTTGGCATTTTCTGTCCTATCCTGTACAAGAACGCAGACCAGAAAAGAATGATGAAAGAAAATTCCCACAACAACAAAACAAAGGCATCTTTGTTATCTGTTAGTATCTACTTTTTCTTAATGCTGTAGAAATTTAATTTTTTTACCTAAAAAAGGCCACATTATCTGTAGCTGTGTTTCATTTACAGTTTGCTATATTCATTTATGTCAGCATTTTCCCCCATGGGAGACATTACACAATTAAAATAATAGTTTTTCACATTTTTCTACCCAATAAATTTGATTTGTTGATATTGTGTCAACAAATCCTTTCTAACTGATCCTCTTCATTTTTTCCACAGCAGATGCGCAGTGAGAGCAGGACATTGCATGGCTCATGGTTCTCCCCCAGAGTCTACAGAAGTGTCCAGCACGTAACAGGAACATCCTTCTATGAACTGAATAAAGAAGATGCTTCTAGATCTTTTTACAGAGTCTCAAGCAAGGTTCCCTAAGTGTAATGAATGGACAGTGTGCTCGTGTCCTCGATGGGTTTACAGGATAATCATGAATCCCCTGTGTCATGTGAAGAATGTGTGTGCAGGTTGAGGTTGTTGAGACTAGAGGGTTCCTGGGCATAAAGAACACAAGCTCTAGGGCCATACAGTCCTGTGATCTGTGTGCATTCTGCCCACTGTTTTGTGGGACTTTGCTAAAATTACTAAAAATACTAAAATTACCTAAAATTAGGTTACATATTTTATTTTATATGTACAAGTGTATTGCCTGAATGTGTGCAAGTATACCTGTGTTGTGCACTGCTCAGGGAGGTCAGAAGAAGGTGTCGGATCCCCTAGACCTGGAGTTACAGATGGTTATTAGCTGCCATGTTTGTGCTGAGAATCAAACCTGGTTCCTCTCCAAGAGCAGTCAGTGTTCTTAACTGCTGGTACATCTCTCCAGTCTCCTAGGTCACATAGTTTTAATTTGTAGATAGGAAACTTCAGTGGCTTGCTGCCAAGATAACTGACAGGCATAGTGACTGGACCAAGCCAGCAACTGATATTCATATTTGAGTAGTCAGACCCCATAATAGCTAAACCCTCTCCCTCAGTGACTGCATTTTAAGGCCTGCAAGGCCTGTAAGTGATGTCAGGCCTGGTTTTAAAAATTCTTCATAGAATGACCAAATTCAAAGTAATGATGCATTCCAGATTTATAGTGTCAAAGAGAAAAAAGAAAAAGAAGAAAAGGTTTGGGGCCTGAATGGGCTTGAGGACCAAAAGAACTCCAAATCTCGGTTGCTGCTTTCCATCGGGTGCCTCATTGTCAAATGATGTGAGAGCTGGTTCCAATTGCCTACTCCGTGTTTGCTCCCAACCCTCCCTGCAGAAGCTTGCTTCATGGGGCTTATTCCTGACCCATCAAGCAGCCTGTGTGTCATGCTGAGAGCTAGCTCTAGGGTTACAGTTTTTATGAGTCAGTGCCCAGGCTGCAGTGGGCTTCTCATTAACACTGCTTTTCAGTTGTCCTGCTCCTGTAAGTAATCCATAAACTCTGGTTCACCAAGTTGGACTTTGGTGGAACTGTCAGTTCCCTGTCTGTGATGAGGAGATACATGTTCATGTCCCCCAAGAAAAGTCTCACACAACAGCAGGATTGGAGAAAAGAAAATATGCCCTCAGTAAACTCAATGAATCTGAAGGATTTAGGACACTTGATTATCCAATAAATGGACACATGAGGCTACTGAACTGACAGGGTGCAAACATGACAGGAAAAGGCCTGCAAGAGCAACACTGTGGCTAAAGCTCTCAGGTAGACCAGACTGAGAGGCTGCCTAAAGAAGACCAGCCATTAGGAGGATGCTGGCCACTCTGAAAACAGCTGGAGCGATTTCATTCACAGTGCCACACCTGCCGGAGGAAAGTAGTTTACAAACTTCATAAAGGTGAGAGTGAAAGACACAGTTTACGTACTCTCTATCTTAGGGGAGTACTTGTCACATTATTTTTGAAAAGAGTACACAAATCATTATTAGCTAAACTCTTTCAAGTATGGCACGGTTGAACTTATTTAGAAGTACATAGTTATAATAAATTCTGGGTCCAAATGTATATACATTTGCTGTTAATATCTACCTCCCAGGTCTGTACGTAGTAAACCTTGCGGATTTCCTACAATTAAAGACTTTTCCTCAAGAAAATCCTCTATATATTATGTAGAATTTCTCTCTCTCTTTCTCTCTCTCTCCACATACACACACAATATATTCATGTACATACCCCAAGGACTAAAAGTAGCTTAAAGATGTAATTTTCAACAGGCTGTACACACGATTCATATTAAAGATGAGAAAAGATGAAAGCTCCTCTGTTTGGTCATTGACTAGGTATAGGTGGGCTCCGGGTGCACAATTCACAACGAGTCTATGAATCAGTAAGAAGATAGATAGCTAAACATTTCCATATGACACAGACGGAGGACATTGGTAACTTGGACACAGCGCCAGCCAGAAATAAAATGAGGGAGAGAGACCAAGCACTTGAAAGTCAACTGAAAAGGGAGAACTTCCTATGTGGGTGATGACTAAATATGATTAATCATAGGAATGTGTTACAAGCAAAATGTTTCTCACATACATGCAAAACTGAACACATGCCAAACCTATTTGGTTTCTCAATAATGAAATCAGTAAGATGTGAAAACTAATTCAAAGCAAAAACTTGAAAGACACATCAATGCGCAGAGCCAATGAGGACTGCTGAAGTTCTATCTGTAACAGATGCAAATATAGATCCTATAGGGTAGTACTGTGGCTTCTGATACAGTTTGAGGTCATTTCTTTTGCATGATGAAAATAAATTGTATTTCTCCTGGATGTAACTTGTTTTTCTGAATAAGAACTACGTTTCTTACCTTCAGTTTTCTACATCTTAATTTTCCCTTCCTCCCACAGACTCTTGGAAGAGCCTAGTCAGCAGAAAGGCAACCAAAAGAACGATGCACCTCTAAAAAATCTGATATTTCTCAAAAAGTGCTAAGTAACCAGTTTCCCATTAAAAGAATACTTCAAAATCGTTTTATCTATTTGCAAATCTAATTTTCCTTGAGATGGTAACATTCCACTTAAATTGTTTTTATAATGGAATTTTCCAATATTCTAAAATGTCAGTAGCATTTGACACACAGCCAAAAGTCCGGTCTGACCTGTGACTGGGGCCCATGAGGGGAAATGAACTCACTTCAGCGCCTGGGTTAGCATGGAGCAAGCGCAAGAAAATGATTCCTGGAAATAGCTGGCGCACGAGCTTGAAAGTTCTGCAGAAATAGCTCAGTGTCTGATATAGACTGTGCTGGACCCTCATTTCTCAGAGTTCAAGCCTTAGTGCTCAAAATGAAGGATGTGTTTGTACCCCTGATCAGCTGGCTGCCTTTATGTTATGAAATGATGGTGACTTTTGTTGTTCTTCTTAAATGATTTTTTGGTGGTAGAGTGGGTTTTTCTGGTCTGGGTAATCTATAAAGTGGAAATGTCAATCCCCAGTGTTCAAGGCAAGTCAATACTGCTGATACCGGGATTTCCCAAGGCTAGGCATTCTAAGTCCCAACTGCAAAGTGACTTTCAGCAACCTGCACTTCCAGACTGACACTCACATGTACTTATTTATTGTTTTTTTTTGTTTTTGTTTTTGTTTTTTTCCCTCAGCTCCAAGGGACTCACAGTTTTGTTTTGTTCATTACTGCTGTCTCTGCACTTAGAACAGAGCCTGGTCCACAGCTGATGCTCAATGAAGCTTTACTGAATGAATGTGTAATTGGGTGGCCTTCTGGAGATGCGCGTATGTCATCCATGGCTCTGAGATACTCCTCCCCTGAGCCTCTTCCTGGTTTACCGCTGCTATTCTTGAAGACTTTTCTTTTAGGCATCATTTGCTCATAAATTCTTTCCTGGCTGCTGCCCATCCATATCCCTCTCCTACTGTATTGCAATTGCTTCCTAATTCACTTAGATGTATTTTTAACAAGGTGTTGACCACATCAGCCCTGTTTATCTAGCATCATCATCTTTGGGTAGCTCCTGCCACAAGAGTAGGCATGCAATGCATCTTTATTTATTATTTTTTAATTACGTATCATTTTTCAAACATCACTGTATTGTCAGCATTTGAAAATTTTGTTTATGTCACTTCTTAGGCACAAACCAGTTTCTTCCCTAAACCATTTTTCTCATGGATATCTAAAAAGTTGTCCTAGTTATTTCTCTGTTGCTGTGATAAAACTGTGGGACCTCTGGAACCTCTTCTTAACCCAATATCTGTAGATTAACTGCTGTCTTCACTTCTGTAAAACGCTTGGCTTTAGAATATCAAACTAAACAGAGATGACTGCATTTTGTCTTTTCTAACAAGCCTTCAGTCATGGGACCTGAAAAAGGGAACAAGCCCAGGCAAGTTTAGCAAGTCTCTCCAAATATTATAACAGGACCAGACTTAGACAATGGTCAGCACATTTCAACAGAGATCAGCATATTGCTTTGCCCTGGAAACAGCACCCAATGAGAGGTTTCATAATCACCTTTAACTAATTTTGGTATACAGTTTATAGCAACCAATCAATTTAAAATATGCTCAAATCTATGAAAAGATCCTTCCCACTCTCCTCAGGGCTCTCAGAACAAATCCACTGCCTTGGTGAAGTCTGAGAGTCCAAGCTTAAGCCTGAATAAAGGCTCTTTGTTTCTGCATTCACTCCAGACTCCATGGTGGTTCTTGGGGAGCTGTTCCCTGGGCATAACAGAAACACTAACCAAAACTAACTGAGGAGGAAAGAGTTTATTTCATTTTACTCTTTCAGGTCACAGCCCATCACTGAGGGAAGTCAAGGCAGGAACTCAAGGCACCTGGAAGGCAGGAGCTGAAGTAGAGGCCACAGACGAACGCTGCTCCCTGCCTTGTTCCTCTGGCTTGTGCTTAGCCTGCTTTCTTATACAACCCAGGACCACATATCCAGGGGTGGCACCATCCACAGTGGGCTGGGCCCTCCCATATCACTCAATAATGAAAATGCCCCACAGACATGTCCATAGAGGAAATTCCCTAACCAAACCCACCCAGCACAAGTATTTTTACTGAAGGTTATCAAATTGGGTACCAAGCAACAGTTCTCAGGGAGGACTAGAGGGTATTTTCAATGTTTTTGTGATAAGAACAGCAACATCTGTGGGCACCACCGGGACCACTGACTTAAGGTAGCTAGGGATTTCACGCTAGATTGTGCTGCAATCATTTCCAGGTGCTGTATCTCTGTGAGACTGGTATTTAATAGTTACTATGACAAATATAAAAAGCAAATTCCACATGAAAATTAATATGGAACAGAAAACGAGGGTGCTACTGCCCTCTGAGGTCTCGAGCATTGAGAAGTTGAAAAGCATCTACCGGGAACAGGTACCTCATTGTAAGTCATAATAGCTAGAACACAATGAAAAGTATTATTTTTAATCTCTCCAGTTTTATATATATATATGTATATATATATATATATACATATATATATGTAGATAATTTTTAATGATTCTTAAACTGGACATGCGATTGTATTAAAATTTCCTATTTACACAATTCATAGATACTACTTTTGGCCTGAGTGCTGAGGCATGGAAAATTACTGAGACAAGATGGTCAGGGCCATATATTCAGAGGATTTAAAAACCTCAACAGTAACTCAATGCTCTTTCCCGCTTCCTCCTCTTCTCCAGCTCTATCTCCTGATTCTCCCTTTCTCTTTTTGATCTACATGTGTTTTCGTTTGTATTGAATAGCGTGACTGAGTGAAAGGTTTGCTGATTCTGAGCCATTGCCCTATTTACTAGTGTAGGAAACAGCCTAGGTGCATGTTTCCTGCTGTAGATCTGAGCTCAACCTTGGTGTACACTGGCTGCCTTCCCCTCGAGTGCTCTCTGCTTTCATTTGCTTTATACCTGAAGGCTGTCAGTTCTCACCGAATGCTTCATTTTGGTACAAAATGAAGAACAGACCCTTGAATAATTAGCTTGTTATGGCAATGAACAGAAACTTCAGCTCTTGCTTTACAGCAATTATTTCATCACAATCATCTGATAGCAATCATCTTTTTAGCAACTGTTTCAAACATAGGTAACAATCACCATGTGTTTTTGTTCTCTTGGAAGTGACACTTCATTAAAGACACTTGCCAGTATGCGCCCTACAACCTCTTCCTTTCTCCTCAAGGAATTCCCATTCTGATCTACTGCTTCTTTAATCCCTTCTAAGAGTAGAGAAGGATTCTCAGCCACCTTCAGCCTATGCCTGGGCCCACTAGGTTGCTTTGATAGACTACACCTTTTCCCACTGGTCATGCCCAGGCCTGAATAACACTAATCTCACTGCATCTCAGTCTTTCAGGTGAAGTTCACTTTGCCACTGTGGGCTCCAGACACTTATCTTGCTCCAGACACATCTCTGATGAAAAGGGAGTGAGAACTTGGGTACGATGTTCATGTGTAGTCTTTGCAGGGGAAACTAATGTGTACTGGTAAGCCAGTTTAGGAATGAATCCAGAGGTGATCATAGGATTGTGTGGGAAGATACAGAGAAGATTTCTAAGAAGACTGGAAGCTGCAGTTTTCAAGTGCATTCCCACTGGAGTTGGATAGCAGGGTGTTGCATGGTGAGTTTCAAATAAAAAGTGATCACCTACTTTCTGTAGTTGAACGCGTGGCTAGCTTTCAGTTTTCTATTTGTTCTCATAAAGTTCAGGATATTGTGGGATTTTTTTCTTTGTCATAATTGTGCTGTTTCAGCTTTGAAGCCATTTTCTTACATGGAATATTTATCCAAAATTATAATTATTTCATCTTTCACTGTTAAGAAAATTTTAAAAATGATAGATTGAAGAAGTTTCCTCTGAGACATGCTGGATTTTATGTTTTCAAGTTACATTATGCAGGCCAGAGAGATGGCTCAGCAGGTAGAGAGGTGTTATGCCCAGAAAACGGCTCCCCAGGAACCACCACAGAGTCTGGAGTATATGCAAAATAAACAAAGAGCCTTTATTCAAGTTTAAGCTTGGTCCTCCAGACCTCACCAACACAATGGATCCATTCTGGGAACCCTGAGGAGAGTGGGAAGGGGCTTTTTATAGATTTGAGCATATTTTGAATTGATTGGTTGCTATAAGCTGTATACTAAAATTAGTTAAAGATGAAGCCTCTTATTGGTGGGTGCTGTTTCCAGGGCAAAAGAATATGCTGACCATTGCCTAAGTCTGTTGAAATGTGCTGACCGTTGTCTAGGTCTGGTCCTGTTATAATATTTTCAGAGACTTGCTAAATTTGCCTGGGCTTGTTCCCTTTTTCAGGTCCCATGCTGACTGAGGCTTGTTAGAAAGGACAAAATGGAGTCATCTCTGTTCAGTTTGCTATTCTAAAGCCAAGCATTTTATAGAAGCAAAGAAAACAGTTATAATCTACAGATATTGGGTTGAGAAGGGGTGCCAGGGGTCCCACAGAGGTACTTGCCACTAAGTGGCAAGTGGCCTCTGAAGACCTTAGCTTGATCTATGGAACCCATGTGGTGAAACAGAGAAATAACTCTAACTCCCTCCCCCCACACACACACATGCACATACACATAAATGAAAGGAAGGAAGGAAGGAAGAAGACTATTTTAACCTGATTTTCATTTTCTATAATGACAAACATAAATATATATTGGTTATTTTAACAAAAGATTGTTGAATGTATACATAAAAGGTCTTAGTAGTGTTGGCTTTTTTGTAATATTACTCTATGCCCAATATTTACATAGATTAATTTTAACATATATATATATGGATGCTGTTTATCCATCAACAGAAACACGTCACCAGTGTGTGCTGAAGATACTGAGGTGTTGGAATTTTCTTCCCTCCCTTCTGACATTTCCTTATCTGATCCTCTGACTTGCTTGTCTGTGGCTCTGTAGTAATATTACAAAACAACATTTCGGTGTGTCTCATGTTCCTTTATTCAATTCTATCTTATACATCAATACTCTAAAAGGATAACTGACCAGCATTAGCATAGCTGCTGACTATGAAGTTCCTGTTTTACTTTCTGGTTACATTCAGTCGTTCTTCAATCCCACTAGTTCTGTGCTCGCTGATCTTTACATTTAGTTTTCTATCTACATTCCTCCTCTTTCTTTTTCCCTTTTCTCTCTCTCTCCCTTAATCTTCCCCTTCATTCGTTTCCCATCATTCTTTTTTCTCTCTTCCATTCTTCTTTCTTTCACCTATCTTTGTCCAGTATTTATCATACTGAACAATACTGTAATATCATTGTTTTGTAATAACAGCGTACTTAAAAGACACTCTAAATCTCATGCAATTAATTACTTAATAACAGAAATATATCTGAAGAGCGCATATTAGAAATTTCAGATAGACTACAGGAGAAGACAAATTTATGCTTCTGGTGACCCAGAAGTTTAGAGTGAGTGAATGCATAACAAGTGTGCCACACACCATTCACATCAAAGCCAAGAGAATAACCCCTACATCGCCATCCAAAATTTTATAATAGATTTTGGTACATTCTATCTTGGTTGAATTATTATTTAATATTCCATATAACTAAGTGGACTTATTTTAGAGAAAGATTGTTCTACTTTTCTTTCAGGAATGTATATTAGGTAGAGTTCTCTAATACTGAACACTCACAAAAAATATAAGTGGAATTTGTTCCTGTGTTGTTCCTAATACAAAATTCCTTTGATAAGAAAGATTCGTTTGCATTTTTTGGCAGAAATTGTTGTCTTTTAGAAAACAAAAAGGTATGAAAAATGATAGCAACTGACACTCATGGTTTGTGTAATAGTTTTTCTATAGCTGTTCTTCACAATCTATTTCTAATGCAGATTTGACTTGCTAAGATGTGAAGGTGGAAAGGATCCTAAGGTATCATTTACTCTTTGAAATTCAGTTCCATTTAGATATTTCCTTTTCTTCCTAGACTGTATTCTTTTATGACTATCCCAGAAAGTCTCTATTGCCCTTACACGTTTACATGCAAGCATCATATTTTGGAACTAATTAAGAGAAAATGTTTTTTCAAGACCCAGTGAGGATGCGGTGTTGCATGGTCAAGATTCAAAAGCCAGTGTTCCGGGTTCTTACTTGGCTGTGTTTGACAGATATAGGACAAAGGTAATGGGTGGGGTGTTTCTTTCTGTGATTTGGGGCTACTTTGCATTATATTACCTGGTTGTGGATAAAACATCTCTGTTATTCCCTGCCAGTTATAAAGCTCTGCTTTTCACTTCCCCTTCCTAATCAAGAATCCATTTCCATAGAAACACAACTAGGAAGCATCATGAAAGCAATTTGTCTGCTTCTGCTGCCATTTAAATGGAAATGGAATTTGCAACAGTAAAAAAAAAAAAAACTTTAATAAGTAATATTTTCAAATACATCTTTCAAATTTAACCCTCTCAACTTAGTCGCTGGGAGTTGAAAATTTGAAGCATAAGAAGGCAATTTTCTACCTGGGCAAATTATAATCCTTGCACTTAAGCTCCTGACCTCGAAATGCATGCTGGTCTTAGCTGCCATTCCCAGATCTGGCATATACCTACCTCTTTTGTCCGAGGTCTATGTCTTTCTTCCTAGTGGTGGGTGGGTGACTGTTTACCATACATGGAGTTGCTTTGGATTCTGAGGCTTATATATTACTTTGTCAATTGCTGCTCATTAATTTTTCTCCAAGTCCTGCCTGGAGTTCATTCTGTTATAGATTTTACATTTCAAGTGAGTACAAACCATAGGTAAGACATATGGAGAAAACATGAAAGCACTACATTTTATGAGGAATGGACCAAATTTTAGCCTGCACTGAGCTAAATAAACAAAATGCTTACTGTTAATCAATAAAGAAAAATATCCATTTCCAACATAAGCTAAAATTGGGTCTTATCACTCAGTTTGCTTCCTATTTTTGTGGATGCTTTGGAAAAAAACATTTAAAATTGTTTTTCACATTTCTAGTTCAAATATACTTTTTGAATATTGTTAAGATTACAAATTAAAAGAATCTAGCTAATAAAAAAGCTAAACAGAAACCAATGTTACATATGAAATACCAAAGTGTTTTTTTTCTTTTTCATTCTAGTTGACTGAATTAAATTTCAGTCAGATTTCTGACTATCATAGATATATAAAATATGTATGCAACTCAAATATTCACTGATAATAGGTTAAAAATTCATTTTTAAAAGAATTCTTTGGTTTGCATACGGATTCAGATGAAAATTTACATACAGAGATTGATATGTTTAATTGTTTTTATGCAAAGAATTAAATCCGCTGTGAATGTTTGTTACTGTACTATGGAGAGCAGGTTCAGTGTGTCTCAGAGGTGACTGACAGCTTGATTTTGCAATGACCAATGCCAAGAGCTGTACTTTGAATAAATGTATTATACAAAATGGCAGAATCACATTCTTTAGAATCACATCAAAAGTTACTGTAAATTCTCTCCTAATTCCAAACCAAAATTCACTGAACATCTTTCATGAAACTTGTCAGCAATTCAAACTGAAATTTCTAAATCAAATAACACAATGTAATGCAAATATATACTGATCTGATACGTACTGAGGAATGGCAATAGGAAAACTCTAAAAATGTCTTTCATAATCAAACCATTGGAATATTATAAGAGCAGAAAACTTTGTAAAACACTGCAGTGTAGACACTGCAGTTTATGACGTACCGTAGTCTCAGATCAAAGCCGAGCTGATTCAGAGAGCATGGCAATGATGGCAGTGCAAAGTGAGCATGTTGTGTGTTTGGAGCCACGGCTGCACTGAGGTGTGGTCTGACATGGATGTGTGCCTACAGAAACATCTCAGATTTGTCACATGTTTGAGTTTGAAATGAATTTTGGTCACTGAGCATTCATAAATCTTTTACTATGGCTGAAAGTTTCACAACCTCCACATTATGTGACATGACCCTAGATGGGTTCTCATATACAGTTCAAGAATCTGGGCTCTGGAAATACAGAATCAATAGAAAGTGTCTATGTTTTACCAAAGGAAGATTTATTAGAATGACTTACACAATAGGGGATTGATAGTCCAGCAAAGGCTGCTGCAGAAACCAGTCTTCCCAAAATCCTGAATTTTAACAATGAAAGCCTAGAAGCTCCCTGGGAGTTCCTGGTATTGAGTCCACATTGGAAGGCCAAAGAAGCTGGAGCCTGAATCAGAGGAGGATCTTAGAATTAGTGATAGATGTACTTGCCTTGGGAAGAATATTATAAGGCATGAAGCAAATTTGGGTGTTGCCAACATTGAGTTACTCTTCTCTAGAAAGGATCTCACAGACACTCCCAGAGATGTTTCTCCTAGGTGATGCTAAATCCAGTCAAGTTGACATGACCAACCATCACACCCCATTTCCAGGGCTATGGGGCAGAAGGTTCATGTACGTACTGCTTAGGAATTAAGCATGTGGCAAGCAGGTACAGTCTCTGCCAAGCCACACTGCTGTTTCTGCAGGTTTAGGAACATGTGAACAAGTCAACAGCCCTCTGGCTAAGTGGTAATTCACCTTGTAAGACATAGTAGAGAGAATGATTCCCCAAATCTGCTCATATCTTTATCTCCAGAACCTGTGTAGGTTACATCACATGCAATAAGGATTTTGCAGATGAGATTACAGATTTTGAGAAGGAAAAACTATTCAGGATTATTATAATGGGCTGATCTTAACCACAGAGATCCATTTAAGAGGGAAGCCACATCATCAACACTGTCAAAGGAGACATGATGATGAAAGCAGAGGATGAACTGATGCTCTTTGAGGAAGGGGTAGGGGCAACGAGCCAGGGCTTTCAAGTGACTTACGTCTTCTAGGGATGTCACAAAATGGCAGGAGAAAGTACGGCAATGGGCTCTTCCTCACTCCTCCAGAAGGAAATCACTCTTGATTGCAGGCCCAAGGCCTGTATTGGACTTTCTGAACCTTGGGATAATAAATTGATACTGTCTTCAGTCACTACTTGTTACCACAATTTGTTAAGATAGAAATAGAAAACTGATATAGACATCAGCTATATCTTCCTTTCTAATACCAAAAGATTTACACGTTGATTTAAGGTGGTTGGCATTCAAATAATCTGTTTGCATATGGTGATGACAGGGCAGAGCTTCTTACAGTTTTATTTACATTTGAGTCATTTGTTCATAGTCTTGTATAACATTTTCTTTACAAAAATGCACCAAACTTCTGAGTTTTTAACTATAGTTGAATAATTTTTACACTGCATGCTGAAGTTGTTAGGAAGAAAGGTGAGTTGCCTCCAGCAAGGCAACAGGACCTTACATCATGCATTTGGGGCTCTAAACTTAGCTCTTCTCCCTCGTCTCCTCCCTATTTCTGTTTTGTCTCAATTCTTCTATACACTTATTTTTTCTCTTCCATTGCTAATAAAGGTAAGCCACCTATATTTCTATGTGATTAATTGTTCCAAAATTTAAAAATAGAAGTGCAGAACAACTAATATTGTATTTCAATGTCCATGAGTAAAGATATGGGACCAGCTGAGAGTTGTGGCTAATTGTCTCTGAGGATGTTATGATTCAAGTGTCAGCTGGGGCTGAAGTCCTCTGAGGTTTTGCTGGAGCTGGAGGCTATATGTCCAAGGTCATTCAAATAACTATTGACTAGAGATTTCAACTTCTCATCAGACGAGCCTCTTCATGGAGCTGATAATAAGCTAGATATCTCCTGAAGAAACAAAGAAAGTAGACAAATCCCAAGTTAGGTTTTAACGCCCTAATCTTAGGACCCCATGCCTTCTTCTACATATATTGTACCAAACCAGCCTTGCTCAGTGTGAGAATGAGAGAAATTCACAGTATATGACAAAATACCAGCAGGTGGGATCACTGGGGGTCATCTTGGCTGGTGTTCTGGTTTGCTTTCTCTTGCTGTGATAAAACACTGACCAAAACCATCTTGAAGAGAATTGTGGTTGGTTTTTGTCAACCTGACACAAACCTAGATGTATCTGGGAGGAGGGAATTGCAAATGAGAAATTTTCTCTGTCAGATTTGCCTGTAACCCTGTTTTGGGGGTATTTTCTTGATTGCTGGCTAATGTGGGAGGGTCCAGGCCACGGTGGGTGGTACCAGCTCTGGGCAGGTGGGCCTGGGCTGTGTAAGAAAGGCAGCTGAGGAATGCAAGGGAAGCGAGCTGGTGAGCAGCATTCCTCTTTTCTTTTTAATGGTTAAAAAAGTTGAGTTTTATTGGTTTTTCTGAATAATACTAATTTTTTTTATCATTGTGAAGTCAGGGCTTGAAATATTCAATTTTGATCCATTTATTTAATTTTTAATAAAAATAAGGGGAAGGATATCAAGCCCCCCCCAAAAAAAAGTTAGCCCCACTCTACCCTAAAAGCTCTAGCCAGTCACATGAGCATCACCCTTGTCCCACTAGGTGTCTGACAGTCAGGTGTCAGTACCTTCTGCCCCATGAGACCACCCTAAAGGTGTGGGGGCAACAGTGTGCCACTTTCAGCTCTCAGAAGGTTAGTCAAACCAGATGAATTGGTTAAAGTCCAGAAATTCTTTCCAGGTTTTCTGCCCATTGACTGAGTACATACAACCTGCCATTAGCTTGCAAGATTTCAGAGGGAAGGAAGTGGGCAGAAAGGCAGAAGACGGTAGAAGAGAAACTACAGGTCATTCAGGCTTTTTCCTGAGCTGGAGGCTCTGACATAGACTTTAAAGAAAGATTGGTAGAATGCCTCACTTTGCTCGACTCATGTTGGTTGAATGCTCAACAGCAGTTTCGTTTTCCTTACTTTCTCTGACGTAGCTGTCCCCTAAGAAGGCTGGAAACACTTATCTAGAAGTACGGCCAAAGAAGCAGTCCATGAAGCGCAACTTCCAAATTCTATGGAAGGGAGGCAAGGGTGTCACTGACCTTCAGCTCTCCAGGCTTGCCCATACACATCACTGATGTTACCACTGTCAGTTCCTTTGGGAACCGTGAGAAAAATGAATGTGAGCCTGAAAGGCGGAAGAGTCATAAGGCAGAGTCAAGTTCCTGATGGTTCTGGTATGCTGTTGAACCAAGCAAGCCACCAGCCAACCACCATCAATCAGCCTTCTTGCTCTGACAGGCAGACTCCCTCAGACTGGACTAAGCCAACTTAAGATCTTAGGCAACTTACTGCTTAATATATACTTTAACTGAAACAGGTGGAGGCCCAGAATAGAAACTAAAAGTCCATCAAACTGACACAGTCCAGGGGTCAAGCTCCCGGGGAGGCAGACTCCCTGAGAGTTGAGCTGTTCCGTTCACTCATTATCAGCTCTCAGCCAGAATTCCCTTGCCCCAAAGACAACAGCCTCAAGTGACCCAGAAAGGAAAAAGGGTAGTTCTCACAGAATCTGGAGCTGTGCTGGTGCTGGAAAGGCAGATACTCTGAAAGCAATTACATGACATCTAATGATCTGAAAGACTCAGTGGGCGCTGATAAAATACCTTGAACATCACTCCCTAGTGGTCTGGGAGGAATGAACTGAGGATAGTCAATTAGGATCAGCCTGCGATGTCTCATCTCACCATCTTATTCCCTCACCATATGCCCAGGCAATTACCGCCCCAGGAAATACTTATTACAGGAAAGAATCAAAACATCTGAGATACTGTCTCAAAGAAGAGGTGGCTCTGTAGATATCTGTGATAGGACAGCACTGGGCATGACTTGTCAAAGCAACGTAGTTGCAAAAATTGTGAACCTAAATTCTGCAAAGAACAAGTGCTTTCCAAAATGGCATTTAATACTGTGATGGAAGCTTGCTGCATTCTTTGGCCCCCAGGAGAGTTTTCATAGACATGGAGTAGTAGGCCTATTTTAAACAGAGATGTGAGGACCTGGAGCAAGATAGAAGAGGAAAAACAATGTCGATGAACAGGTTTAGGAAATACGTAATGTTTCAAAGGCTAAAGAATTGTATTTACTCTGCCTAGAGAAAAGAAGGAAGCTGTGGTATGAATTTAGCTGTCAGTCATCTCTAGAATCATGACGTGATACAGCATAATCAAAATGCTATTCAGCACTGTCCCTTTTCCTTGGGTACTAAAACCTCACATAATATCATTTGGGTGTGCACTGGGTGTGTTTTGTTTCCTCTAGAAAATTATTCTTATTTCCTTGGGAAAGAATGTCTCACCAAGATGCAATGAAAGTTTCTCATGTAGCCACTGGAGTGTTTCCAAGAATGCTGTCCTGATTTCTCAGAACTAGTCCTGCCTTCCTGTGGTGAGACAGTTACCAAGGATTGTGTACTCTGTACCACCGAGAATCAGAGACCAAGGTCTGAGAATGGTTAGGATGGGGAGTTTATCTGCACCAGCCCTGTCCAGCTCTCACAGCAGACCCTGAGGTTGGAAAACATGGCTACAAAATGTCCAGAAGCTGTCAGAACTCATATTAGCCCCATGTGGCCTAGAAGCTATCTCAGGGATGCCACAGGCAGGAAGCAGTTCTTTGTGCAAACTTTAGGAAACCTCTCGGCCTACTGTCAACCCCTGAGAATGGAACTCATGATCCCGGGGCTGAAAAGTACGTGGGAAAAACACCCTCTGGCAGCCAGCTCTTCAACATAACAAATACCTGATATAACCAGCATATAAGGAGAAAGGGTTTATTTTGGTCCATGATTTTAGGTTTCCATCCATGGACTTTTGGCCCATTGTTTGAAGGCTACATATCATGGCAGGGGCACAGGAAGAAGAATCCCTCCTGACTGGAAACAACAGAGAAACAAGCAGAGGAACCAGAGGCCCAATATCCTCTCAAGAAATCTAACAGCCTCTCCTTAGTGT
This sequence comes from Eospalax fontanierii, assembly GCA_035773235.1. Classification (NCBI taxonomy): domain Eukaryota; kingdom Metazoa; phylum Chordata; class Mammalia; order Rodentia; family Spalacidae; genus Eospalax; species Eospalax fontanierii. The sequence continues at coordinate 38,881,531 of CM069548.1, read as the reverse complement.
CTGCCTCACAAAGACTCCTCTACCTCCTAATAGTGCCAGGATAAGGACCAAGCCTTCTGTACACAGGATAAGGACCAAGCCTTCTGTACATAGGCCTTTGGGAGGCAGCTAAGATCCAAACCACAGAGCCCTGACAGAGTCAAAGAGAACTCCTATAACTCCTATTAAAATCTAACCAATAGGCAATGTGTGGTGGTACATGCCTTTAATCCCAGCATTTAGGTGGCAGAGGCAGGTGGAGCTCTGTGAGATCAAGGCCAGCCTGGGCTACAAAGCAAGTCCCAGGTCAGCTAGGCCTACAGGAAGACTCTGTCTCAAGAACACCAAAATAAGTAACTGAAAAACCAAATCAAATCTAACCCATGGTTTCCTGGGGGAGAGATTTGAGATGAATTATAGAAATACATAGAATATTACAAAAATAACTATGTGAAGAAAATACTGTGAAAAAGTATTCAAGTAGAATGGGAGATATGTTTTTTAAAATGTAAGAAAATAAGTATGCTTCTGCTTAGCCTGGAGAAGAAATCATGCCAACAGATGTAGCCAGTCCATTTGTAGTGATAAATTCATTACAGAAGAGTCCCTGAGAAATTAGCAAAGTTTGGCAAATTGTCTGTAGCACTCAAAAGCACTTTCTGACTTCCTACCAACTGATTAAATGCTCAGAACATCAGGGCTCCAGGGAAGCATACCGTCTCCAGACATCGTAATGTAATTCTCTTATTTGGGCTAAGAACTAATAAGCTGACCCAGAGTGAACAGTGCTGATGTGACCCCAAGCTTCCAGCACAGTCCATCCACGCCTCAGGAGGCCACTCCCTGTGGTTCATGGTTTATTATTTCACATCATTCCTCTATTTTTTTCCAGTATCACTGACTTTTAGAGAGTTTTTGATCAACAGCTGGCCATAAAACACAGCCTTGAGCAACATGTTGTTTGGGTTCCTTTTAATCTTTTTGTTAACAAAGAGAATGAATGAACAATAAGTCAGTCAAGAATTGTAGATCAACTGGTGAGTTCATCAGTCAAGATAAACCCAGCCTGGGCTTGCCTGAGCTCACAGTCCTGCAGTAGTGTGTTGGGTGGGTCCTCTTGCCTCCTCCTTTCTCCTCTCCAAGCCATGTTTACATGTGGCACCAGAAGAAAGCTGATCATCATGGAGGGGCTTCCTGGAGAACACAGGTCTCAATACTGAAATATGAAATGATTCCTTCCTCCTTCTAAGCTCAGCCTTTCTTCAAAGCTCATCATGCCTCCCACTTTTCACTCATACCTCGGCCATCACCGTTGTTCTTTGTCTGGATTCTGCTAGCCTTTGTCAGCTCCTCACAGTTCACTACTTACTGGGCTGTTGTTTTGTGGCTATCTCTCTTCCCTAAGTCTTCTTAGACTGTGCCTCAGAGCCCATGAGGCAGGGTCTGGGGTGGTATGGCTATGGTGTGAAGATGCACAGAGAGCTGCTTAGCAGTTTAGAGAACTCTGGGAACTAGGGCCAAAATGTCACGTCAGTTACGCTGGTTTTACACCAGCTTCTCTATCTCTTACTATTAAGTGTTTAACGCTTTGAATGCTGAATTTATGTAGCCCAAATGGAGCCAATGTGTCTGGACTGAAATACGGCTCCATTGGATGTGGATGAGTGTGCTGGGAGGAGGAACGGTTGCCTGATGGTCCGTGCTGCTCTTTCCCAGCATGTCCTTGCCTTAGGCCATGGCTTTGGCTTCCCACAATCTTGCTTCTCTGAGAGAAGTAGCTTTGCTGTAGAAGATTCATTTCACTGCGGTCAGCGTCCTGGTCTTTTACTGTGTGCTTCTAACAATTTCACAGAAATGGCTCAATTCTTACCTCAGCTTTAACAAAGCTTCTATGATCAAAGAAAGTTTATTAGTTATCTGCCTAGACGATGGCAGTATTCTGAGAATAAGTTGCTTTGGGGAAAAAAATGTAATAAGAGAAAAGGAAAGACAAGCCTTCTTTTGGTGAGAAGGAGCTCTGATGTCAAATACACTCTGCTAATCACCATTAGCTACATCCTCTGTCTCTTTCAGTTTAATTTCAAAGTGCTACATACTAAGTAGCATTTCAACTTTTGTTGTTTTTGTTCACTAAGGGTCTCAAATATGTAAGGGTTTATACTTGACCTCCCAAGAAATGAAGACTTCTAAACGGACAGTTTAGAAAAAGGACCAGTGGTAAGACTTAATGCTAAAAGCAAGTTCTGTTAGTGCAAGCCATGTGTGTTTCATAGTGTCATTAAAGGGTGACATATATCATTATCAGAGGCCAACAAAGTCTGAACTTTAGCTACCAGACTGAAGTGCTGCCAGCTCCCCATGATGAGACCACAAGCCTCTCTGTTGCTTACATTCACTCTCACCGTTCTACTGCAGAAAAGGCTGTCCAAGAAAAGGAACAAAAGTTATGTTTCCTCACACAACTTACACCCTGTTTCTTCTTTCTTCTCAGGGATGTCGTGCCAGGAACTATATCTTCAGCTTCCTCATGCCCACCAGTTTCTTCCCATCACACATCTGTTCTATGTAAAACAAAAGCAATAACAAAGCAGACACCCCCTCTTAGCTGTCTTCCTTCCTTCTCTAGACAACTCATCTACCCAGGTTCAAACACTTACAGCTTCCACACTCGACTTCAGCCCGACCTCCCTTCTTGCCTCCCAAGTATGTTGTCATCGCAGTGCACAAATCAAGTTGGTCCAACGCTGTGTGTTTGGTTTTTGCTCCACTCTCACCTCTTCCTGATTTCCTGTCTTAAAAAATGTGACCACCTTTATTTAACTCCACGTCTCAGAAAGCATCTGTCATAGCCTTCTCGTTCCCTTCCTCCTTAGGAGGTGTCATGGTGACGGGTACTCTACAATCCATCCTTATCTTCACTTTGTGAAATAAGGCCAGGCTACATCTTGACCATGTGCCTTTGGTAGCCCAGACACAGACTTTGTGTGGTACATCTTTGTTGTCATGTTATTAGCCACTGGGATCCAATACTCAGGACTCAAAGACATGAAACATTCCTTATGATAGAAATAGCCAGAGAAATCAAGGACCAGGCATCGTCTCCTAAGCTATTCACTGAAATCTGAACTGATTTTGCTGTGCCAAACCTCATTTCCATCCAGATGAGCAAAAAGACCAGAGAAGAAGGGATGAAAATTACTCAGTGGACTGTAACTCTGAGGAAGGAATTCAGGCTGTTCCTCTTCTCTCCAAGGGAGAAGAGAATTCATCTTTTTTGTGCTCCAAATAAAAGGATTGTGGGCCCAAGAAAATCACCCAGATAATAAGAAACAAGAGTTCTCTAAGATCAAAAGCAGAAAATCTAGTTTAATGGGAAAGAGGAATTACACAGAGGAATAATGCTGAGCTACTGAAAAGCACTGTGGACACAGAAGTCACACCGAGCTGAACTGTCAAGACTGCTACTGGCCACAAGGATCAAAAAGCTGTATGAACTGGTGCATTGATCCTGGGTCTCCTAACACACCACCTGCTCCATGGCCCACATGAGTAGGCATGGATGTCTGAGACCATCTCCTTTCTGTCTGACTCAGTTCCCAAGTGGGCTGAATAATACACATAGTTCAGGCACATTTATGGGTTTGTTTATATTTATGTATATCCTCACACAGACATATATGTAAATTTATACACATATAAACATTATACCTGAAAGGTAGTATTTAATGACTTTGTAGTTTGTCTGAAGGAAAAACAGGGCATAGAATACACAAATATGAAAGTAGTTACATACATTCACAAGTGATTTAGTTTTAGTTTTCAAATATTTTATTGTTTTCTGAAATTATTAATAAAATATTCTTAATAAAATTGAAGGGTATCACCAAGGGCAGTTTGTAACACCATTTTAGGAAGCGTTCGGTAATCTGCAGTCTCACGAAGGGCCTGTGATACAGCATTAAGTCCTCGTGTCTGTGGAGATTTCATTTTACATATCTTAATATAACATTGTGTATTCCACGCAATCTCTTTGGCAAAATGACAGATAGAAATTCATTCATTCCGTAAATCTTTGTGGAGATGTGTCCTAGGCTGCCTAGACGGTGCAGTATGGATGGTCAATAAAGCATGCTCCTCTCCTTCAAGGGGCGAGACCTGCAGAACAAGAAGCCTCTGCTGTGCACAGGTTAAGACCAAAGTACAAAGGAGTGTGATGGGATGGAGTTCAGGAAAAACTCTTACAGATGATGATGTCTGTGTCATGGGTCAAAGGAGGAGTGTCAGGTGGGCCAGGATGTAAAAGGAAGCAGAAGGAGGACTCAGGAATGCTTTGAACTTGTACAAAGGCCCATAGTAAGACTGGACAGTTTCCTGACAGAACGTGAAGAGTGGCTGAATGTACGATAGTGGAAACCATGCTCTCAGAAGGTAGACTGGGTCATGAAGGGAGGGCTGAGGCATCTGAATTTCTCTCAGAGGTTAAGGATTCAAAGTTTTAAACAATTAGATAAAACTACTGTGTGATTTGGGGATACTACTGCTATATGGAGAACAGATGGAAGGGACGAAGGGGTAAGGAAAAATCAACAGATGTGCAAGATATTAAGTGAGTGATATTAAGTGGGACTTGCTGGTCAACTGCGTACACTGCATGTGGGTGAAGAAGAACTAAAAATTCTCCCAGATTATTGACATGTGCCCACCCTAGATAACTGAAGAGGGTAGACTCTGTTAAGCTATGCGCCTCTCTGCTTTCTCTAAGCCTGCTGTTCCAGACATTCTTTTTTATTTCTGAAACCCTACTGTCATATTGATTACCTAGGGAAATTGATTTGAACTTTAAATGCACTATGTTCTCAAGTATAGCAAAGGAAACAATTAGATTACTTTGAGATTAATTGCATTTTCCTCCTAATTTATTGCATGTTTCCATTTAATTCAAAAATTGGAGAGCTTTATCTATCTGGCATAAATATCAGTCCATTCTTCCAATTTGAGGTCCTGTTGAATGAGAATCAAACAACCTTAGCTCTTGGCTTGCATTTAAAAATCTCACAGAGATTTCTTAACACATGCATAAAGCATATGGGTTAAGGGATCAGTTCCTCTAAATAATGCTTAAAGTTTCTTGTATTATTCCAGGGTTAATATTTCAATAACTTCTCTATTTCTTGCCTGTACTGGTAATGCCTTATTCATGTCAGGTTCAGATAGATAGATAGATAGATAGATAGATAGATAGATAAATAGATAGAGATAGATAGATAGATAGATAGATAGATAGATAGATCAGCAATTTAGGTAATATAGTAGCAATAATTTCTCAACTTACTGCATAAGGAGAATTCATTCTTAAGTTCCAGAGAGATAGGAGATAGAAAGGTCTGTGCAAGTCTCCTGTTGTTTTTAATTGGTTTTCCATTTGTTTTTCTGTTAAAGAATGCAAGGAGACAAGTTCAGCCAGGGATCTACACTGTCAGCAAATCGGGCCCTGGGCAAGTAAGTGCTGTCTCACTGTGGGATGTAAGAAGCACCCTGAATAGGGGAAATTCAGGCAGAGCAAGGGTGTGGCATCAGATGAGGAGCGATATGAGAGAGAGCGCAATTATAGAACACTGCAACAACTATCCAGAAATAAAGTAGCTTTCATTTGGAACTTGCCAGAACTGCCCCCAACCACTCAGCAGCTGCTGATTTTTTAAGTGGTAAATGGGACCATATCCCATGACTATTGGTTTTGTTCAGCCCCTGGCAGTTTGCCTAGAAGCCTAAATGTTAAACTCTGTGCCAGAAACCTTTAATTGCACCAAAATCTGGAAAGCAGTTTCTGCAACCCGGTTTTCTAGATCCATGTGAAAAGAATTATCTTTGCTATAAGCCAAAGTCTAATATTTTATATTGCCCTTTGAATGACTTTCAAATGTGTTCACAATATCAATTAAAATTTTTAAATGTTCTTATGTATCAAAGCAAACACATATAATATCAAAAATATCTACACATGACATTAACTACATTATAAATTTTTAATGTATTTTTAACACAGGCTAAAAGTATAAGTGTCCCATTCCACTTTGGACGTTGTAATTAGCATAAAAAACATTGTCTGAAATGGAATAACATTATGAATGTTTTGATATATCCTTGAATACTCAGAATTCATTTTTGGAAGACAGATGATGTCTCTTGTAATTTTCTTAGATTTCATCTATAACTCCAAAGCTGAGATCAATAGGTAACAATTACTTTCACATTACAGGAAACAGGCTAGACCCATACATGTATAGCACATTAAAGTACTTTAACCACTGTCCCTAGTAACCTGCACAAACAGAAAACCAGAATTCCCTGAAGCAAATGTAATTAGAGGTCTGAGAGTGAAGGAGTGATTTGGTCTTCTTTCTATGCCAGGAGGAAACTGTTTCATCTACCAGTGAAGAGGAAGCCCATTTTGAAATCAAAGATGCGGAAAGACTGGCTCTGATTCCATTCAGACTGCTCACTGAGCTCCAAGGGGCAAGGCAAGGAGGTCCCTGAAGAACATGTCTTGGCCGAAGGAGGTTGGAAGCATGTGAAAACTTAGAATATGGCGCCATTGGAAGGCAGAGGGCTGGCTAGACTCACTCAAGATTCTATAGCTAGGAGAGAAGGGAACAGTGAGAGCTGACTGCCCTTCTGTGTGTGTGTGTGTGTGTGTGTGTGTGTGTGTGTGTGTGTGTTTGTGTGTGTTCTCCATGCCTGATTGTTCTGGAAGATGAGCATATTTGAGCTGTTTTGATGGGATGTCTACAGCATGAGGTGGGGGCTAAGGGAAGAAACGTTAGAGGTAGTGTTGCGGGAAAGATCAGACAGGACACCAGGAGTCCACTGTGAGCACATATTTTATTTAGCCTGCAGCCGGGTCCAGCAGGCTCAGTCCTCAAAATCTGGACCCTAAAGGAAAGTAGCACATATCTTCTTCACGTATTGGGTTACTGTGAGAAGGAAACAATATTTGTTGGCTAGCAGAAATACCTTAAAATCATCAAGTGATTATAAATTTAGGCGAAGCTGGGTCGGGGCTGGTGGTGATGGGACCTGTGGTGACCAGTTTCAGGTCTATATTCCATAACCATTCTGTCAGTATAGGGACCTGAGGATCTGGTTTCCAACAAATACCATTCTCCTCCTGCTAGGGCAATGTCAACAGAAGCTACAGGTGAAAATGCATTCTGGTGAGAGTGATTTCCTTACAAAAAGTAATCCATTAATGTTGCAGTCCTCTACTATGAGTAGACTAGCTAGGTTCCAGAGTAGCTGGAGCAGGGCTGTAGTCTCCTCAAGTTTCTACTCTGCGTGGACTGACCAGTTTCCAAGAGTGGTAAGACCAGGTCTGCGTCTTAACTTTGTGGTGTGATTGAAGCTATTGATTACAATGTGGTTTTGCAGTCCAAGTTATGGTTTCCTTTCAGGTGAATTCAAAAAGCGATACCTGTAACTTTAAGGCTGTAGCAGGTGGTTAAAAGCATACCTCTTGGCTGTGAAGACAGGACTGTTGTTATTCCCTTGATCTCTTTAGTCCTGGTGTTCTGTGCCTCACTCTAGTCAGTGTAAGTATCTATAATGATTAAATCTTTATTAGGTATATTTACTAAGGCTTATTGCTAGATCTTTAACTGAGCATTATTCCTGTGGTTTATACTTGAACATAATGCCTGGGAATTGTAATCACTTCGATTTTTAAGAAAATATGCTAATCAATTTATTTTAAAATATATTTTTGTTTGGCATTTAAGACCATGTAGTTGGTCAAAATTAACTCCCCTTTTAAACTTTTTAAGGTCATTTGGGCTTGGGAAGAACCTCTAGCTCCATGAACTTTTCTTTTATCAGGTCCAGCTATGTGAAAATAAGTCAGAAGGCCTTACTTGACTATGCCTTGGCCCGGAAGCATCAAGGAAACTTTTTCTCAGCACTGACCCTTCTCTTTGTAGACTGTCTACTGGCTTAAATCCACTTGATGGGTCTCCACACTCTGCCTGAAGAAGTCAAGTCATTCACCATATTTATAGAACACTTGTAGAGCGGTCCCATAGTCCAGTGACCTTGGAGGACAAGAGGCAAAATATTATTCCTTTAAAACCCTCTAACCACATTGGTATAGGCCTCCAGGCATGGTTATAAAATGTTCATAAAAGTCAATTACATTGATCTGTCATGTCATTTTTAACTACTACTAAGTAAAACTTGAGTAAAAACCAAGCATTTTTAAAATAAACTCTGTAACTATTATTAGTATTTTAGAATTAAAAAATGAACCAGTAATTTGGGTTACTAATTTTAATGTTTATTTTTTACTTTTAACAACCAGTTGCCTTAAGAGTTTAATGCTTTCACAGTAAGGATCCTGCTATTTTAAAGACTACCATGTACATTTACATCAATAAACAATAAACAAAATTCATATTACAGATAAAAATAGTTTGTTTTATAAGATACATGGCAATCCAGGATTTTGAACCATAAATCTTAATGATGGTTAATGAACTCCTATAAATTTTAAGTATCAAAAATCATAGCAATATACCATTTTTAACAAAGGTAGTAACTCTGAAAAGGTAAAACAAAGGATTTTTAAAGAGTCTTAATTCTGGCATGCATTTATTCTATGTTTTAATATCATGAGACAACAAAATAGTTCATCATTGTTGTGGAAATGTCTATCCTCTTTTTAAGGTGTTAGTGACAAATATTTGGTTACATTCAATTCATCCCAGAGAGCCAATGAATTTATTGCATCTATACACAAAGTAGGTTTGAAGGGTTGTTAAATAGGTGTGTGGGTGACCCAAGAATAGCCATATTGGAAAGTCTTCACCCAGTGTGGTCAATGATCTGCCATTAAACTTTTCCAGTCTATATATCTCCATTCCTCCCTAAGACCAGGAGGTCAAGTGTGAATAAGCACAGTATTATTGCATACCATGACAGCTAGGCATTCAGGTGAGGGTCACCTGTTTATTATTATGTTATATGAAGGGACATCCCTAGTTAACAAGCCCAAGTATGATGAATGACCTTTTGTAAGTAGATATAGTTGAACTCATGAAGTTGAGAGTTGTTTGGCTCAGTAGACAGTATTGTATAACATTAACTGATTAACAGAATTTTGAATCCAATTTACATACATATAAAATTTTATATTACTTTGTTTACATTGTGAAACTATAAGGCTTTGTGAGTTACCTGGTAAACCTTGCAGTCAGTCAGTTCAAACAAAATTTCTCCCTTTATATAGTTTAGGGAGTGGTTTACCAAAACTGTGCTTTAGGTTTGGCAGACACATGGCAAAACATTTTTAAATTGATGTTTATAGCATTCAGTAGATGGACATGTACCAATAAATGCATTTGATAAGAATCTGGCGTACTTCCAATAATAGACATGCCCTATGATACATGCAGAAGTTACAGCTAGGACCCCTGATGCCTTCATCAGCATTCAAATCATAAAGGCCATTTTGCAGTCATTCCCACACTGAGAAAAGACAAGGTAGACAGCCTCAGAAACCACAGTGTGGAAAATGTTGTCTCTTGCAGTGGTCATTCAAGAAGTACTTCCTACCATGCATCTTATATGCTAAAATATCTAAGACTGTACTAGCATCAGCATATTTTTAGGAAAGTTACCCCATATTTGCCCAATATGTCCTCTTTTTTCTAAAATTCTGACTGTTTAAATTTCCTATCATAACCTAAGAGGCAGGTCTACTTTTGTACTGGAAGTCTGAAATTTATTAAAACAATACTGCTAGTTATTATTGAGAAAAAAATTTGTTTATTCTTTTTTTTCAATTAGGTAATTAAATAAACCCTACATCTGCATCAGTCTGTATTGGTTACTTTTTTCTTATTATTGTCCATTATTGTGACAAGATAGAGCATCCCATTAATTGCTCTTATTACAGACATTTCTATATCATGAAATATATGTCATGGAAATGACTCATCCCTTAGTCATTTCCAAAAGCACAGTGCCTTTATTCTATTTTGTGTCCTTATTCCCTGTAATAGAGTCAGGTGACCAGCTGGCTCCTGAAAGGTGTCTTCAGGACTTTTAGAAAAAAGCAGGCTTGAATCTGAACTGGGAGGGAGAGTTAACTCACTTCTCTGTGAGTTTAAACAGCACAGGGCAATTTATTAACATGGTGCATGTGAAGACATTTGGTTTTCTGAGCTCAGTGGTTTACATCAGACAAAAGACTTTAGTCCAGTTACTCCTGGCTGGGATCCAGGCTTCCGTCTTCCTCATAACCTGTGTATGTTTGTTCAGAGCTGTCCTTTTCTTGGTTCATCTGTAAACAAAGGAAGGTATTCAGATTTTTAAATTGTTTTTCCTTTTAGAGCATCTTTTGAAAATCCTTTTATTTTAGTTTGTAGTATTTTGATCTTTTAAATTTATAGTTTGCCAATTTGTATTAAATAAGAGACAAGCCTGATAGTTCTCAGAGTGAATTTTCCTCTTTAAAAAAGGGCTACCAGTCTGTCTGATTTAGAAAAAAACATTTTATAATTTACCATACATAATCTTAAACATTTATAATCTAGAGACTCAGTGCACAGCATTTTAAAGAACTTTGGAGAAGACTAGTTTGGAAGGCGGGAGAAATTCAGATTTAGAGTCTAAGTGTAGAAAGAATGGGTATTGTTTACATTTCCCACTTTGTGTAGAGCTTCAGCCTCTTGGATTGCAGGTGATGGCAACCCACACCTGCGCACTTGGTCTGGCACCTCCAGACATATTAAGATCTGGGCTCTAGCATTCTAGACCAATCAGCAAGTCTTCAGTAATGCTAGTGGCACAAAGAGAAAGGGGCCCTGCCTGGGAAGGGCCAGTCTGAGTACCCCTTAGCCCTGTCCCACATCAATAATTAGAAACCTTCTCTAGACTCTGCTCTAGCTCGTGGGAACACATGACTGAGATCACTGCCAGAGAATCAATAGGGACCTCTTGGGACTGTAGCTGTCCCTAAGCTGTTTAATTTGATGTAATTTAATTTTCCTTGTTGGAGAGTTTCTTGACTATTGATTGATGGCCCTCTGGTAAGAGCCTCCTATTCATGCAGTGACTCCCTCATCCTTTCCTGTGTGATATATAGTGGTTGCACCCTGTGGATTGGACATTTCTATTCTGCTCTGTGCACATTTTCACACATTTTCCTACAGCCAAGGTCAGACAAAATTTCTAGACCCAGAATCCCAAGTCACACACACACAAGAACATCCCAGATTGCCATCTTCTAGGAGTCACAGTTTCATCTTTCCTGGCTGCTGACTCCAGCCAGAGACTACTCTGGTGCCCTCCAGGAAATAACTAATCAGAGTGTGCTCCGGGACCCTTATAAAGAAGTGATCAAGCTCCTCTTCTGTCAATTTTGGTGGGTTTCCTAGTAGACCCAGGCTCACTGTTCTTTGGGCGGTGCCCTAAATCCCTGTTCCTGATTCCTATCTCTCTTACAGGCTGAGAAAACCTGCAGCACCATTAAGCAGAAGTCATCATCTGCCACCTATGGAGGCTAAGCCCTAGCAACAAGAGAGGCAGAAACCCTTTCCACTTCTGCCTTCTCAGCCAAGGAACCGGAACTGTGGCAACTGAAGATTGGAGTTGCAATCTGGAGTACACAGGAGCAGGTAGTTTATTTAGGCTCCAGCCTGGTCCAATCTAGACTCTGAAGGAGGCAGCACATTATACCTTAGGCTTTGGGTTACAGTGAGAAGGAAACTTGCATATTGGTTGGCTAGCAGCTATGTCTTAAAACCAGGCAAAGTATTATAAATTTGGGGAAAAAAAACATACTAAAAAAGGCCCCTGTCTGAAAGTCATTGCAGAAATATCTCTTTGAGACAAACAGAATTGAGAAAGTTTTGTCCGGACACAAGGCAAGTGGTTCTAGTTAGCTGTGTCAACATTCTTACCACAGACTTGTCAGCCGAACCTTGTTGAGAGATGGAGAGAGAAAACAAGGATTAGAATCCAGGCTTTCCTTAAATAGCCCAGGCTCTACATTAGTAGAAGCTGAGGTAGGTCCCCCATAGATCAGGTGGGGGTAATATATCACTGTGGAGGTTTCTATAGACATACCAGTGGGACCTGAACAAATGTAGCCTAAAGGAGAGCCAAGGTAAGATGGTTTCAACCCATTTCTTCCCGTCCTCCCCTACTAAGTACTGCTATAAACCCTGCAAGTGGTACGAATGGAAAACAAAGGAAAACTCAGTGTTCAGATGAAAATGAACCAACTTGGGACTCCAGGATTGGAATAAGAATACAGCAATGGATTGTCTAATGTCACTTCCTCCCAAAGAATATTACCCACAGTTGCTAGCAACAGAAAGTGGTTCAACAGATTTATCCCTTCTGTGAAACTCATGAGTGTCTCAGTAACATCAAGCAAGCAGCCTTGAAGTATCACACAATGTTGGCAAACGGGTCAGTAAGGGCCCTGCCAATAATGATCAGAAAGGCATAGTCCTCTCTTTCCTTCTTGTGAGATAAACCCGGTCACGTAGAGGAAACTGAAAAGAAGGACATAACCATAATGACAGCTTGGTCCAGGAGACCTCCTTGTCCCTGTGGAGCTGAGACTGCCCTCATCCATCTAGGGACACTCTACGGACACAGACCTAGGGAAAGGGGATTTGGCCATGGCAAGTGCCTGGTCTGGAAGGTCTCTTTGACTCCATGAACCTGGAACATACTTCTCTACATAGATGTACTGAGCAGCCAGACTAGGGAAATCCCTTCAGCCCCTCAGGCATGTAGCAGGACTATGGTAGGCACAGCACCACAACAAAGCAAGCCCAGCAAACCACACTGATTAGTTATAAATCTTAAACTGTCATTGGAACCAGAGGCTGCAAAGTTAGTCTGGGACCTAAATGAAAAACCTAAGCAGAGCTGTTACTTAATAACATAAAAGACTGGCTAGAGCACAGAATCCCCCGACATCATTAACAAATATCCAGGATGCAACTCAAAATCACCATCACACCAAAGCAAGGGAAATCATAAACAGACAAGCACTTCATGCTAATACCAAATTGACTCCAAAGCTAGAATTATCTGACAAGAATTTTAAAGCAGCTGTCATGAAAGGACTTCAGTGCTCTTATTAATTCTCCAGAAACATGCAAAGAGCTAGTTACCTCGGCCAAGACACAAGAGTTAATAAATAAAAAGAATCAGGAATAACAGAACTGGAGAAACAGTAAAAACCTGATGAATTAACTCAATAGTGGAACAGAAATGACAGAGGATTCAATCAGCAAACTTGAGAATAATTCGATAGACCTTAGTCAGTTCCAAGACCTGATAGAAAATCCACTGAATGAAAAATAGAGTAGAGCTTTGGGATCTGTGCAGAAGTAACAACAACAGAAACACAGTGTCTCACTAGCAGAATTCACTTAAGACAGTACAGAATAGCCCTGAAAGAATGTTCTAGGTAGAGGCTAGAAACTACCCAAAACTGGTAAAAGGTGCAAAAATCCTAGTCCAAAAATATGAGAAAATTACAAACAGAACAAACAAAAAAAAGCTGTGACCCCCAAAATAATAATCACGCTTCTTAAAACCAAAAACAAAGAAAAAAATATTAGGAATACTTTGAGAAAAACTACACAATTTATGATTTAAAATAATCTGGATGATCTCTTATCTGAATCTGTGGATACCATAAGAAAGTATACACAAGTCTTCAAGTGCTAAAGGAAAGACCTGTTAACTACGAAGTCTACACTCTGCAAAACTACTCACCCGAAGTGAGTGGAGGCAATGAAGACAGAAAGACATTCTCAGCGAGGAAGGCCGAGAGGCTCCACCACTATCCTATACATTTTTAAAGATTGGCTTTAAAAATTGGATGTCCTGTCTCTTATGCTTTTATTGTACCTTTTCAAAGTCTAGATATGAAAATGCAATTGTGCCACACTTTCATACAGGACTCAGTAGAACAGTGCTCTAAAAACAGTGAGCTACACCATGGAGAATAGGTGTGTGATAAGCTGTGTCATCTAAGGTTGTATACATATTCATTTTTAAGAACATATTCCCATTAATAAGCAGTGCACCATGATGATGATAGATGGACGGATGCCAGAGAGATGAATGACAGAAGTCACCCACACAAATGTAAGTCCTCAACTCAGAAGGTCAAGACTGAGCTTGGGGAAGATGTTTTTAAATTTACTATTTGCTGCCAAAATTATGGTGTATACTTTATAGATTGTGAAAAACTACGAAAAGCTTCAAAATAATCATAGCTTTCTACCCCAAAAATGTTTCCTAGATTCAGCATTCCTCTGTCTACAGTCTACACTCAAATAGGATATCTGTCTAAATCAGTACATTTTTATACATTGTTTAAGTGTCCTTCCAAATCACTGAACTCCAGGACAATGCAATAGCCCATGAAGAAACAGTTCTTGCACATAGCAATGTACATTAGGCCATTGGGGTATGTGTGGAAGATTGAACAAAGTCACTGCCTTCACTTAGGTGCAGTGCAAGGTAAAATTAAGATAGGTAATTTGAAGACAAACATCGCAAGAAAGGACATTGAAGTAACAGGTCAGTTCAGAGTGTGAACTAGAAATGTGTATTTATAATTATTTTTATTGCCAGCAGTGCTGAGGATGCAGACTAGGCCTCATGTATGCTAGGCAAGAGCTCTACAACTAAACCATATATCCCAATTCTGAATTGCAATCTCTATCTATCTATAGATACAGTATTAGATAGAGTGCTATCTATTTATATATAGAGTATTTGATAGAGTATTAAGGGAGAGTATATCACCTTATTTTTATATTTAGTGTTTTAAAACAGTTGACAGAGCAGAGACTACAAGAACAAACCTGTATAGGAATCAGCACTGTGGGAGAGAGTTGATCTCGTTTTGGTGAATTCCGGAGGCTCTGTGTGAACAAACCCAAGACAGGAAATTCCAGGGTGCTCAATCATTGCCACCCAGACTTATATGAGTGCTATCTCCAAAAGCTAGAATCTTGAATCAATGGAATATGTGAGATCTAGATGTCTATGTAGATAGAATTATCAAGTAAGCAACCTAGAGTTCAGGGGTGAGTTTGGCATTAGGCATAAATATTACTCATTAACACAAATTTGATATGCACAGCTTTGAGACCAAATAAAGTCACACATAAAAAAGACCATACAGTTGAAAATAATAGCTATGCTTTCAGCTTTGAAGAAAGGCTCAGAAAAATATAAATGAACATTTCCAATGGAATGTGGCATGCTTTCTCGATACTCTGCCCTGAAAAGTATCAGCAGGAAGACAAAAGAAAAACAATTGACAAAATTAAAGGAATTCAACTTAGATCTGTAGTTGAGAAATACTTCTTTCAGTCCAGAACTAGGCATGGAATAGGAAGGAATTCCTCCAAAAAGTAGGAAAATCACTGTGCAACAGGATAGGACCTAGTTGGAAACAGAAGGTCTACATGAAATTGGAGAGCTGATAATCTCACAGCTGCTGACTCCGGCTGGGCCTAGTGGTTCTGATATAAAATATTATGGTGCGTGTTTCTTGGAAGACAAAGTTCAGAACGCTCTCAGGAAAGGTAATGAGCAGTCTCTAGTCCAGGAATCACCATAAATGACTGTTTTCACCGAAAATATCAACATAATCATTTCAAATAGACAGCAGTCTTAATGACTGGACTTCGAGAGAAAAAGATAAACAGGATGAAAAGTATACTAGAGATGAAGAAAACCCAGGGAGAAATATCCATGTTAATGGAATAAAATGGAAATACGGCAGCTATTGCATACGTCTACCACATATATGCTTACTGCTGAGGGGGGAGTAGGAGGAGGAGAAACTGGGAGGAAGGGAGGGAGGGAGAAGAATGGGAGGAGGGAGGGAGGAAGGGAGGGAGGGAAGGAAGGGGAGAGAGAGAAAGAGAGAAACCTCATCTAGGAAAAAAAAAGCCAGAAATAGAAATAGAATGGGATTTTCTAAGTTTCTTTGCAATCATAAAGAGAATTTAATAAGAATATAAATTTATTTTATAAGCATACAGACAACATTAGAGAAGTAAATTGAAGTAAATTATCAAGTTAATAAAATAAATCGACAACTACACAGCACTTCTGAGCAAACATTGAACAGCCAAGGACCAAAAAAAAAGATGCGATTCAAAGTCACAATGCTTGTGCAGAAGGGAGATTACAGAGATCCTGGGAGTTATTCAGAAGCACAGGGGTCCCAGCACCGAGTGACACAGTGAGGTCAGGCAGAAAGGATCAGTGCTATGCCAAACATCCTCTGGAATGGGCAGAAGCACCCTTCACTAAGTGGCCTAGGGAAGCGATTTTGCCCCTTCCACATGTGATGGCACAGCTAGCAGGCACCCTCCAAAGCATAAACACCACTGGCACCCTGATTTCAGACTACCCAGAGTCCAGCATGTGAAAAATATATTTCTGATGCGTAAGTCACCTAGCTTATGGTACTTTAATAGCAGCCTTAACTGACCAAGATAATCAGACATACACAGAATTGGAATCCTTGAATCCAGGATTCTCCTAAAGGAAAACCTGAGAAAGACTGACCAAAAGCATTAAAGAACTGAACCAATGGGTGAGAAGAGTAAACTATGCTTCCTGACACTTTGATACAAGGCAGCTATGAGAGCACTTTAAACCCAATTTTAAGCACAAAGAGTAATCCAAGCAAAGGGAAAGAAGATACTTCTGCAAAGCGGGACACATCAGAAAGCCCCCACTTCACCACCCGAAGTTATTCATAAGCTTTGACCTAAAAGTAAGTAGAAATCATCGTTATAAACAAAAATGGGGAACAGTCTAAATTGGAAGAAAGAAAGAAAGAAAGAAAGAAAGAAAGAAAGAAAGAAAGAAAGAAAGAAAGAAAGAAAAAAAGAAAGACAGCCAGAGAAAGCAAAATAAGTAAAGCTTATGGTTGCTGCACCGCAGAGGTATAAATACACTGAAGTAACAATGTGTAATTATAAGTAAAATTAATCAGTAGGTTGTCATGAGGATCTAGGAGGAAGCGTTTAAATATTCATCTTTTATACTCATATCAAATCAGTTCATAATCTATAAATGGAAATGTGCTGACTACAGAGTCTATATTAGTTACTTTTTGTTGCTGTGCTGACACACCATGACCAAAGCAACTTCTGGAAGAAAAGATTTATTTTGACTGACAGACTCGGAGGGAATGCCCATGATAGCGTGGTGGGGTAGGGTGGGGAGGTAGCTGTTGGCATCAGGGAGCTAGAACAGGAAGCTGGGAGATCACATCTCAACCACAAGCAAGAAGCAGAGAGAAAACCGAAAGTAGAACAAAGCTGTAAACTTTCAAAGTCCGAGCCTGGGGGAATACTTCCTCCAGCAAGGCCACACTCCTAAAGGTCCCATGACCTCCCCAAACAATGTCAACAACTGGAGACCAAGTATTCAGATACACTGAGTCTGTGGGGGACATTTCTCATTCAAACCATGACATTCCACTTACTGACCCCTATAAACTCATAACAATATCCTAATGGGTACCACTCCATCTGTGCCACTCTCCTTAGCAGATATCTCATAGCTCTAGAAACTTCAACATCTTGGAGTCTCCATAGCAACCAAAGCTTCACTTTCACAGCTTCACACAATAGCCTCTCGGAGCCTCCTGTACTCTCAGGACAGGGACTCCAGCACTGTCAAACATTGTCTGGCCTCAACAGCGTCCTTGTTTTCCAACCCTTTCTGGCCCAGAAGTGAGTACTTTGGCTCTTTCATACACTCCCAACCATAGTGTGTCACCATAGGCCCCAAATCAATAGAGTCACACATTTCAGAAGCCTCTAAAACTGGGAGCCAGAATAAACCTTTTCTCTTTATACATTTCTACAGTAACAGAAAGCTTACTAACATGCCTAGAACAAAGAAAAACTAGATCAACCATGGAAACATTCTCCCCCAGAGCCTTCTGAGGGAGCAATCTCCTGCCAACACTTTAATTTGGAATTCTGTTAGAGCAGCTACAAGAAAGATACTGAGTCATGTGGTTTAAGTAATCTCAGTGTGGCTGATTTTATCCCCTTGCGTGATAACACTGGATAAACCTGGAGAGGGAAGCACATGCTGTCTGTCCCGAGGTGGCACAGGCCCATCTAAGTAACCTGTTGGCCTTGAATATATCTTTTCAACTCCTTCTAATTTCTTACTTGTCTTTCATCCCCATTCTTCCTACCAGAGATAGTGAAATGGGGTAGTCTGTGTCCCCAGCCATGTCAATGCCTTCCAGAGAAAATGACAATATACATGACTAAATACCAATTCAAAGAGTAAAACAGGGGCTGGAGAGACGACTCAGCAGTTCACAACACTACTGCAGCTGCTCTTGCAGAGGTTCCAGGTTCGGTTCCCAGCACTCACATGGCAACTAAAAACCATCCATAACTCTAGTTCCAGGGGATGCAATGCCCTCTTCTGGCCTCTGCGGGCATTGTATACATGAGTGCACTTGTATACATGCAGGCAGAACAGTCATACCCATAAAATGAAAATAAAAAACTAATTAAAACCAAAAATACACAAAATAATAAAGTAGAAGTTAGCTGGCATTTTCATAAATCTCAGACTAATGCATTCTACTAACAAATCTAAGTAATATTATAACATAACAAACTATAAGCAACAAACTTTTTCTGCGAAACTTTTGCCTAGACATACCACTGGTGGCCATCGACAAGTTGCTGATTTTTCTGGAAGATATTTTTTTTTACTTGTATAAAAAATTCTTCTCTCATGATGTGTTCAACAAAATTCAGTTATAATCATTTTACTATAAACTCTCTCTGCAATGGTTAATTTTGTGGGTCAACTTTGTGGGTTACTCATACTAAATGCTGCTTCTGGTTAATGAGGACATTTCTGCATGAGATTCATAAAGACTGGCTTCCCCGTATACTTACACATCATTGAGGACCCAAGAACAAGAAGAGGAATGCCTTTTCCCTGCCTTACTGCTGGAGCTAGGATATTTCACTCATGTCTCCTTTGAACACAGTCCTGGGACGTCTCAGCTCCATAATCATGTGAATCGACTCCTCTTGTGCAGCAGTTCTTTAAAAGCAGGTTGTGCCACAAGGACTAATGCAGCAAATGTTTTACAGATCAACTGACAGGCAGAAATAAACTTCAAGAATTATTTAGCTTATAAATATGTATCCTTATATTTACAGACAAATATATCACTCATCAAAGAAACTTCTTTTTGAAACAGATGGAGACTATTACAGAGTTCAACAACTAGTCAAACACAGAGAATCAATACCTGTGAGGTGCCCAGTCCTAAGTGGCACATCTACAATGGATCTTTTACACCTAAAGCTCATGGGACATAGTAGAACAGAGAGTAGAGAGAATACTAATGCATCTCTCATCTCTCATCAGTGAACCTTCTCATGTATAGAGGGTAATTATCACAGAAAGCCACAACAAGTGAAAAGTAGAGAATAAGAGACTGTATAGGGCATGTCCCTGGATAGGACTCCCATATTAAACCTCACACACCCAGGGCTCAGGGCCCACTGCAGAAGAGGGGGTGGAAAGATTTCAAGAGCCAGGTGGTATATGGCCACAATGAAACAGCATCTTCAGGCTTCTGGAAATGATGACATCATGCACAGTAGCCATACAAACTAGCTAGACAAAAACGAGTACAGAGCTGGAGAAATGGACAGGAGGCCCCAACTTTAGCTGGGTGACTATTGGCAGTTGATCACTACTAGGTGAGGGAAAGCTGGTCTTCTTTAAGTGATGCTAGATATGCTGAACAGATTCCAGGAACTCAACACTGAGAGATATGTAGGGAAACAAACTTGACTTGATGGGTCTTAACATATATGACAGAATGTGTGAAATCCAGTGGGGGGCCATGGGAGGTACAGATGGGGGAGGGGGTCTAAATACGATTAAGATGTATTGTATGACACGCACAAAAATTCAATAAAAATATATATTGCATAAAAGAGTTATTCAGCTTACATGCTGCTGCTTTTGCTGTTACCAAGGCCAGCAGAATCCATATAAAGCAATTACTTAGGTGCGTACCAGTGAGACAACTTGCTTGTTTTTCACTTCATAGAACTGCAACAAAATTTCCCAAATAGTTTCTCAGTCTAAATACCCACCATGAAATCAATTTCCTGCCCAAAGCATATCATATCAAACTAGTTATAGAAGTTTGACCCCAATGTTGGAGAAATAAAATAGGCAATAAATTCTGTTTCACTTCTGTCTTTAACTCCTGCCCTTCATTCCTGGCACAGGGGGACTTTACACAATGGGATTGCATAGGATGATGCCCAAAGCTGCAAACAGACTTTGGTCGGCACTAGAAAGCATCACTCTGTATTTCTTTGTGCTTTCTGGCATGTGCTAGTCGCATTTCTGATAGCACCCATTCCAAAATTCTGATGTATTAGCACCATGCAAGAATTTCTAAATACAACATAAAATGAAGACCGTAAAATAAATGAAGACGCATCCTAGATTATGATCTTGGGGAGTTAAGTAGATTGTGTTTCATTCTTCATTAATTTGGGCATATTTGTTTTTGAGACAGAGTCTCACTGTGTAGCACAGCAGAGCCTTGGACTCAACAGTCTTCCCACCTCTGCTTCTCAAGTACTAGGATCAGAAGCATACCCCACCATGTCTGCTTTAAGGTCTAGGTAGTTCTTAAAGTTTCCCAGTTAGTTCTGGTTTTCACACATGTCTGGGTCCCAGCACCCAGGCACATGGTACTTGGCATTGTGGGGAGTCTACCATTCCCTCCTAGACCATGTTCCAGATAAATTCCATCCAGTACAGGAGAAATCTGAAGATATTACAGATCCGATGTGGGCAGGGTCAAGCTCCCCAGATACATTTGCCCAGCTAATTTTTATCATTTCCATTCCCTCTTAGCTTGAGAGTTTATTATAACACCCACAACTACATTCAACATGTAGTAGGGAGGAAGACGCAGGAAAAGCAATGTACATCCAGAGGCAGTATCAAGACCGAACTGAGATTAGAGCTCTTAATTACGTGTATCAGGTCCTACAAAAACCTTGTTCCATTTAATCTTTGAAACCGCACTCGGAGGTAGTCTACTGCCATCAACCTGACTTTACCCTGGGTGATGACCAGCCAGTGCTCTATAAAAGTTTCTAGCCAGTAAAGTTGCAAAGCTGGGGATGGGGACAAGCATGGGAATTCAGGAATCACTGTGAACCAGCAGTTCTGACACTACAGACAAGGCGAGACCGTGAAACAAAGGCTTTTTAATGCCTAGTGCAAGCTAGCTGACAGAAAAAGACCGCGAGAGTGTGTGACTAAAGTGGAAGATGGATCCAGATCCAGACTCCATCAAGAAGCATATGAAGGAAGGAGCATGGAGGCGGGGAGATCCTTTCTACAGCAACATGCTTCCTACGTTTACATCTGGCGAACAGCCCTCAGCTTTGTCCCATTTGTCAGAAGATCTTTATAAATACCCCTAATAGACACAGGAGCACCCCTCTGAGTATAGGACCCTCACTTCAGTCATTAAAACCTCCTTGTCAGCTCACCCCTCCCTAACTGAAAAGTCCCAAAAGTCATAAGGGCTATGTCAGCATCTCCTGTCACAAGAGCCATGTCAACAACTTGTAGTATGTGAAATAATGTCTGGAATAATAACAAAAAAAGCCCCTTTCTTGTAAAAATAGACTTCTGGTTAAAACATTTGTCCAGTCAACATTTTGTAATGTGTCACAATGCTTCTGGCATAAGGTTGGACTATGTAAAAATTATGTTGTTGTAACCCTGGTCTGTGCCAATCTATACCCTGTATGTCAATATATGATAATCTTGTGGTTTTTTACTATAAAAGCTTGGTCCGAGCAGGGCCGGGCGGGGGGGTCTTGGCATCCCGAGGCCAAGTCACCCACTTGTACAAGTGTGATAATAAACTCCTCATGCTGCTTGCATCTGACAGTCTGGATTCTTGGGACTAACACTCAGACAGCCTAAAGGGGTTCGAGTCCCCTGGGCTGAGAGTGTGAGTGGGGTGGGGCTCCCCGAGGTTGGCTCTCAGGCAGCCTAAAGGGGTTTGAGTCCTCTGGACTGAGAGTAAGAACCAACACTGAGACTAAGGGACACCAGGTCATATCAGATTTCCGTTTCCAGGTAATCACGGTGGGGGACAGACCTGAGTCACGGGAACTACTGTACTACTGGAAAGCAGAGACATGAGTTGAGTCCACCTGGGCACCGCGCGAGCAGCACTCAGGACGCCCTGCTGGAGCCTGCTCACAGCTGAATGGAGAATAATAACTTAATGATTCATTAAGTGTGATCTCACAAGGAAGGCCTTGATTTTGCTGGCACATCAGAAAGGGAAGGCTTCATCTAAGAAGATAAAGGAATCAAACCTGAGAAATGCATGTCAGCTAGTCCTAATTTGGGGAGTAGGTAAAATCTTCAGCTGACCGGAGGGCTTTTTAAAGCCTGACTTTGAAGATGTGATAAAGATAAAATTGCAATTTTGTGTGGGCCTTTTATGTGTTGCAGTTCTCATTCCCTGTAATGTTCGAAATACTCTTATTAAAACAAATCTTAACAAGAATTTCTGTGGCCCTTGTCCCAGAAATACTCACGACAAAAAAAGGCCTCGGTTATTCACGGACATCATGTACTTTTCAGAACCATTTCTATTCCAAAGGGTCAGGAAAATGAACCATTGGATATCCTAGGACACAGGCACCCATTCCTCACAGTACAAAACGCAATGCACCAAACTGGACAAGAGGGAGAGGAAAGCGAAGGCAGAGAGCAGATTAGTATTTCCCAATGTCCCCTTGGGAGGCTTATTTTTCCTAGTTGTCATCTCCTTGGACCCAGGCGCCACTCATCTAGAAGACTGCTGCACCGCCCTCTGCTGGCAGAGCTGAAAATCGTCCACCACAGCCAAGTCAAATACTCAACAGAGTCTAATACACAAATCTGTAATTCATAGTGGCCATCACACCCTCTGCTTTCTGGGAGGTCGCTGCCATGATCAATAGGTTCAAATAATCAGCAATGCCACCCTTTCTCAGGCCAAATTAGCAGTTTAAGACTGAGCTGCCCATGAGTGACAGAAGTTTGCTATAAACGAGGTCTCGACTCCTTGCTGTGACTCTGTTTTACTTGCACTTTCTCCTGAATCCCAAGAAAATGAAGATGAATTGCTGAAATCAGTCACTACCCAAGTTTTGTTCCAATTCAAGGGACAAATCCTGCTGCCGGGGGCTAACTTATTCTCCACTTCATTTTCTTGCCTTTCAAGACAATGGGAGCTGAATAGCAGGGCTCTGGACACTGGCAGTGGTTCCAACATGGCTCTTCAATGGAGTGTGAGTCGTAGGACACTGTCTTCCAAACTCTAAAGATAAACTCTAGAATCTTTGTTTTACAGAGCAGGTGAACAATTAACTCTGATAGCAGTCTAGATGTCACTGCCACCCTATGACGATTGATATTTAAGTACCTTAGCCAAATTGCCCTCTATAATAAATTGGACTATTTCTTTAAAATATGTTAGTAAGGAATTTGGATTAGTTGCCTCCAAATTGCCTTGCTTCCAGAAGTTTATGCTCTGTCACTTCCTGAAAAAGTTGGCCCTCTCTCTAAATTCACTTGTTCTTTGTTTTTCTGTTCCCGAAGAAAGAGAAGCCTGAGTATGATTAATCACAGAATTTATCAGGTCTCAACTTAGATATAAAGGCTGCGGCGCACCTGCCTTACCAAAAATCTCTGGCCAGGAAAACTGACAGGAAGCGCAGTGATTGTTGCTGCAGCCTCCTTGTGGCACATATTCTAATAGCACGAAGCGTAAAATAGAAATTCACAAACTTAGTGCTCAGATTTCCTTATTTTGCAAATGGGTAAAACAGATGAAGTCAAGTAAGTTCTGTATTTCCCTACCTTGCCCAGTTACTCATGGGTATATATCCAAAGGGGTTCCTTATTAAAGGAATAAAGGAGTTACCGTTATTATCTTGAAAAAGCAAAGCTTACTCTCTTTTTTCTTTTAAGTCTTTTAAGTCTTCTCATTTCAATGCTCTCAAGCTTATTTCTCGACAGTACCTCTTCATTCTACTTCCTCACCAGCTTTTCACATGTGGTCAGTTCTTTGGGTCTACTAATAATCTAACTGTTATGCTTGGCATGGTAGCACAGGTCTTTAGTTTCAACACTTGGGAAGCACAGATAAGCAGATCTCTGAGAGTTCAAGGCCAGCCTGGTCTACATAGTGAGTTCCAGGCCAGCTGGGGCTACAGGGAACCTCCTCCCCAAGAATCTAATAGTTACAAGTTGCATCAAAAGTTATTTATAAGAACTATACTGATTGTTGATGCAAAAACACAACTCTTGCCTTAAAGGGCATAGGAGATAGTTTATTTTTATACTCAAACATGAGTAGCCACAGCTGGGGAACACAGATCTAAGTCTCCCTAAATACCATGTTCCAATGAGGAGGCAATTTCGTGAATTTTGTATAGTAACATAATAAAGAAAATTAAAAATCAATGCACTTTTCAAATGCATTGGTGAGTACATTTGGTCGACGGGTTCTAGAAGAGTGGGAGAACTCTGCTAGAGGCAGACGACACCTGTAGCTATTTGATTAGTGGAAAGTAAGGTTTTATTAAGTTAATGCATTCCAAAATGGTTATCTGTTAGTCACAGGATTTCATGTCTGACACAGGAGTCTGAAAGAATGGCTATTTAGGGGGCTAACGATGGCCCAAGACAAATTGTAAATAGGCACTGGCTGGATCTGCAACACTCCAAACCCTCCACAATCACTGCAGTGCTAATCAGTTAACTGGTCTTTGAGGAAGTTTTGGTATAATTGTGTGTTCTGTCTCTGGGAACATTTGTTCACACAATGAAAACACAGGTCCTGTCTCTAGCTTGTGCTGGTAGCATATCTGCATGGACATTTCTCAACACTCAAGTCACTTTTGTGATGCTTTCATGATGCTCTGAAGGGGACATGCTTATCATTTTTCTCACCTAAAGTATTTTCCTTACTTGGTTGGAACTGAAAAGGCCACCCTCAGAAGACATAGATGGCATTGTTTAACCTCAGTGGATCTCACAATCAGAATGTCAGATTCTCTTTCCCGCAGTAAGACAGCACCTCTTTGTAGGGTGGCCAGCTTTCTTGCTTTGCCTCTTTTATAGCACTGAACATTCTTTGTTCTGATTAATCCTTCAGTGCTGGCAGCATGCAACACAAAAGAATCAATTTGTGGTCTTAGTAACTTAATAAAACATGAGAAAATGTCCTCCTGGTTGTGTTTTATGGGATCTCTGACTCATCACCAAGACTATGAAGAAACCCAGACTTCATAGTCAATTATCTGTTCATGCTTTACCTACAACTCCAAACTGAATGTATCCTAATGTAAAATGTATTAGAAAGGCTTGCTCAAAAGAACCCACACCTGCTCAAAAAGTGAATTCCAAAAGCTACAGTAATAGGATCCTCACTGTGAATTTGCCGCCACTTCAAGTGTACAAGATTACTAGATAGCAGTCATTGTTTGTGGTTTGAGTTTTGTATAAGTTACTTTCCTCATTGCTGTGAATAAAACACCCTGACATAAGCAAACTAGGGAAGGAAAGGCTTACCCTGGCTCACTATCCTGGAGGAAAGGCAAGGCAGAGTGAGTGGCTTCATGCCTAAAGCAGCCTCACATCCTGGCTTAACCAGAAATCAGAGAGTTAACCTGGAAGGAGAGGCCGGTCTAACTTTCAAAGGTCTGTCCCTATTGACCACACTTCCACCTGCAAGGCCCCACCATCCAAAGGCTCCCTGACCTCCCAAACATCAAATCATTTCCAAATTCAACCCACAGCAGTTTTCTTTTGGATTTCTTTGCTTCTGGCCCAGAACTCATAATCCTTTTGTCTTTCACTTCAAAGTGCTGGGATTACAAGGGTCTATCACCACACCCAACTGCTTTAATGAACTGTGCTCACTAATAGTGAAATCCCTGGAAAGAAAAGATTTTATTAAATTATTAAGTATTTCAAACATACAAAACAAGAGCCTATGTAGTTATAACCAGTGTTTCTAAAACATCGCATAATATCATTAACATTGCAGGATACTAAACTGTGATCTTTATTTCAATTTTTTTCTTCAAAGTTTGAAACATCTAAACTATGGTTGCTATAACACAGGCTCCGGGGTCCATGTCCTCCTCCTCTGCCTAGGAGAAGCATCACTCTGAGGCAGTTCTGCTCCCACATGTGCATTGCATTTTTGCTTCATGCATGAATACTTGCCATAATACTGCTTGAGCACTCCGATGTCTTACATAATTTGGACCTCCATAATACCTCATTCATAAAAAACATGATGATTAGTTAAACCGAATTAAATTCACTGCCTTCACCTGCAAATTTGTAAAGCAAATCCTTCGCTTTCCAAAGATCAAGTTAGATTTAAATTGCCTGAGGAAGTGTTATTTGTTATCTGGCTTAGATACCAAAGATGACTTCTCCAAATTATTCACAGAAAAATAGCTTTGAACTATTTCCATTCAGAGTTCATTTATTTCCTATCCAATGATCATAGTCTATGGACTTTCTCTACCTCAGTAAATTCTGCTTGCATTTATACACAGTGTAATTTGTATCACTCAGTTTCTATAAGCATCTCATATGTATCAGCTTCATAAACAAACATCACTGTCCTGAGCACCACATTAATATTAATACTTCCTCAAACCAGACTACAGCTTCAGGTAAAAATTCTGCTCTTCCTTTTATTGTGGCTTTTCTATAAAACCTTGTTACCTTATCAATCTGAGTGACACCACAAAATTTTTCCTGAAGATCTGTAATTTTTACCTAGGTAACATTATATTCACATATAGAAGAAGTAATCAATAATGCAAAATGTTTTGCCCTAATTAACTTAGTGTGGCTTTCCTAATATGGTAATAATCTGTTCTTCAGATAAGACATTCTTACACCTTTTTAGAGAAATTCTAAGAGCAGTTTCAGATACCCTGTGTGCACTGCACTCTGGAAAAAAATAGTTTGCAGCGTAAATACAGCTACAGTATCGAAAGCTTCGGAATATGGTCCAACAGCAAGAAAAACACAATGCTGCTTAGAAAGGCAGAATCATGTCCTCCACCCAAGACCCAGTGAGTCCAAATCAGAGTTTTATTCACACTGCCATCTTTTGTAGTCACTTTGTGCTCAGGCAAATGAGTTTTACCTTCATCCACATTGAGTCAAAGTACATTTCATAAAAGCAGAGACAAAGTCTTGTAGTTTGTAGTTATTAGTGGCTATCCAATGCAGGATGCCTAAGAGTTAGCTAATAGCTCTGTTACAGTAAAAAAGAAAAAAAGTCAAATTTGATTTTCATACGATGACTCAATGTTCTTTCCTCTTACAACATTTGAAAACTCACTGTTCACATAGATTTGATGCTGGTAGAGCTATCTGTCTATGGAAAAGCAATAATGTTAAAGATCTGTTTGATGTAATTGGACCAACAGTGAGTTATTTGCTAACTAGCTAGATGCAGGAATTTACACTGAAATACAGTGTGGTCGCTAAGAACAAACTTCTAGTATGTCAGTTTTCTACAGGTCAATTTCCTCTTATTTAAAATAATACCTATGTACTATAGATAAGTTAACATAGATGAGGCTTGCTGGACCATTGTCCTTAGTAAATGTTAGCTATTGTTATCTTCACACCAAACATTTCACTTGCATAGAAACATCCTCCATATTTTTTGACAATTGTTTTTCTCCATTTTTTTTGGTTCCTTTTCATCTCCAACCTACACCATCACCTTCTTCATCTCCCTTTACATAATTTTTATTCCCAGTATATATTTTTCATGAATTTTTTTGCATTTCACAAAATTTGATATAATCACACCCCTCCTACATAACCCTCCCACCAAATTTCATACATTCTGTCATATATAAAGCCTATTGAGTCACATGTGAGTTCATCCACTGGAGTCTGGTCAGCCTATCTAGCATCTCTCCCTTAAAGAAGACCAACTCTCCCTCACCCAGCAGTAATCAGCTGCCAGTAGTTCCTTGGCTAAGTTTAAGGCTCTTACACATTTCCCTTGTTCTATACTGGTTCAAAAACTATTTATTAGCACTTAGAATGTGTCATTCAACAACTCCTTGTTGCTCCTAAGTTCCAGTTAACGCTTCCTGCTCACATTTCTTTCTAACTCTGTCTCACTCGTGTAAGCAGGAAAAAGCCACACTGTGGTGTTACTGCCTCACAGTGTTTCCATTTTGATGAGGCTTTCATTGAGGAGTGTTTGTGTAGCAAGAATTTATTCATTCAATCCTTAAAATTACTCTAGAGTAATAATTACTCATCCATTTGACTGAAAATCAAAGAAGTTAAGAGATCAGCTGGAGAGACGGCTCAGCAGTCAAAAGGCGTGTGTACTGTTCTCACAGAGGATCCAAGTTTGGTTCCCAGTACCCAGGTCAGGCCACTCACAACTGCCAGCTCCAGAGGGATCTGACATCTCTGGCTTCAATGGGTGCTCATGTGCACATACCCCACACAGACATTCATACATAAATTTAAGTTTAAAATCTAAATGAATACATCTTTAAAAAGAAGTTAGTCATTTAATCAAAGCCACATCTTCAAGCTGAACTTGGAAAAGAAGACCAAAATACATTTTTCACACCATGTTGGATTGCTAGAAAGGTATTAAAAAGCAGCATGCTGATGTTGAGCTCAGCATTCCTGCCCTAATTTTTCCACAGTCTTTAGTGCTTGTATTTTTTAAGTTACATCACAGGTTATCACCTCATTTGCATACTTTTTTCTGATTTGCATTATATATTTCATCATACATTAAATATTAAAGAATTTTGTTTTAGAATATCTCCCAGACTCAGGATTCTGAGCTGTCATCAACATGGTACCAACTTGTTACATTCTCCTTACCTCCAGTCTCTAAGCAGCAGAACATCTTTCACCAGGGTCTGTTGTTTTAAGTATAAAGGAAAGACCTGCAAGTACTTCATGCTTCATTCATGTCAACTGGGAGAAAATACCATTCTAGCATCTTTTGAAATTCCCCTACACCGAAGGCGATTGATCATTCAATTTAAAAACTCAAGAACATGTAACCAGCAAGAGAACACAGGTGAGAAACACTCAGGAGTGATCTCAGAACCCAAGAGCCTCTACACTGATAGGCATGTGGGGCTCCATGTGAATATCAGCGTCAAGACTCTTTTCTCATTACAGAAAAGAAGTCAAAACTGGTCATGACTATTGCCTTCACAACTGAGAATTCAGGTAGAGAAGAAGGAAAAATCTCCAACACTTCTTATAAATTGAAAGATGGATTTCTAAGAATTATTATTTGGGTTCCTCTGAAATCAAAGCAGAGGCAAGGACTTGGCTAGAGGTACTTTATGTGGAGAGTGGGATAAGGAAGGGCTGAGAGGTGGGCAGAATTTGGTAGCGAGGAGGAAAGCCCAGCATGAACATGTTGCCATGGCACTGCTGTGGCAAGGGCTGGAGTCCTCAGGAGTCCAGGAAAGTGTCAGATTCTTACCCAGACTGATCAAGACAACAAAGGCTCCTATCAGTTTTATGTGGGCACCCCAGAAGGGGTTCCAGATTCTTGTGTTCAAGACCAAGGAATTGGATAGAGACATGTAGATACCCACAAGCAAGGTGAGAGAATTTATGAAGGAAACATTTCCAAGAGAGTAAGTGCCTTGGAGCAAAGAGAAAGTTTAGAAGCTCATAGGAGGTAGTGTATAAAGCACGGGTGCTTTATGTCACACAGAGCAGGACTTGGGGTCATTTGCATAGCATGGAATTTCTTGTCCATGCTCTCTGTTTCATGAAGTTCTACAAACAATTTCATCCACCTCATGTCTCATTTGGCAGGGCAGCAACATGCATTCTGTCCTCTTTGTTTCCGGATTGTGGGTTGATTGGACTAGCAGTTTTACATTCCTGTTGCCTTGACTTCCCCATCATGAAAGACTATACTCTTGAAGTAGGAGCTAAAATAAATCCTTTTCCCATTTAGTTGCTTTTTTTAGTCTTTTGTCACAATAACAGGAACAGAAACTAAGCCAGTGTTATATTCAGACGTACGGGTCACCTTGAGATGTTCCAGTATGTCTCTGCACCTGTACCAGTCTATTCAATGAGCCTTGGTGGTGGTGGTGGCAACAGTGTGTGTGTGTGCATGTTAGGGACGTGTTTCTAGCCGTTCTTCTTTACAACAGTTTTCCACATATATACCAATTTTGCAGTCTTTGTGTAGTCCAGACCTTCAGCCCTGGACTCTTTGCCTTGCATTAATGCTTCAAAGGGCAGCATAAGGACATTGATCTTCCTGCTCTTCCAGGCCCCACTTAGCAAGTAAGAACTGATCAGACTCCTTTGGTTTTGGAGAAAGCTCCAAGACAGAGAAATAGAGGAAGCAAATGACTATCTTGACTACATCAAACATTATAATGTACCCATTTATTTATCGCCTACATGAAATATAACCATATCCCACTGTCAGGACCAGAGGGCTATAGGGACCAGTTTATGTTTAGATAACAAACCTCTGATTTGGATATCCCGAAAAAGCTAAAATGGCTAATACTGGAAATCCGGCAACCTATCAGTAAGCCCAAAATGGCTGACACAGGATGTCAGGGGAACCCAAAATTAAACAGTGATACAATCTATTTTATAACCAGTTCTGGCAGAATGTCACTTCTCAATGAGTTTTGCATAAATAATGGCCTTGGGGTCAAAACATTAGCCTGAGTCTTTGGCTAAGCCTTGCCCTTCAACAGCCTGTCTCTGTGCATCTGCCTATAAGCCTCGGTACCTACGTCCATGCATCCTGTGGGCCAGTCTGCCTGTGTGTCTATGCATGACTGTGTGTGGAAGTATACCAGTGTGGCCAAGTGCTTGCTGGTATCTGCTTGCCTAGTGCCTGTGTGCTGGTAAATGAAATATGTCTTATCTCTGCACATCTCCTCAAAATCCCTTCAACTCCCCAGCCTTCTGTGTCCCCCTCCTTCCCTGCACCACAGTTTGGACCTCACAGCTGTAAGATTCATACAATTTTATTTGTAAAATTATTGTTTTTGAGATTGCAGTTTGTTTTCTATTTCATTATATGTTCTTAATTGGCAAAAAATAGTAATGATGTTTATGGACACAAGGTGCTGTTTGATCTAATGATTCATTCAAACTATTACCATATCAATTACTTCATCACCAATATGTTTCTTAGTGAGAGCATTAATACTTTTGATCCTTTTATCTTAAATATTTTAAGGTTGAAAATATTTTTATCCAAATAGATAAAACAACTTTATACCCTCTCAAAATCCATCAAATAAAGGCAAGTAACTACAACTCTACTCAAAACCCTTCTGTCCAAATAGCTGGAGATAATTCTGAGAAGTTAAATTCTCTGAAATTGGAAGTACATGTCCTCACATCAGGCATAACCAGCCTGGTGCAGACAGAAGTGGAACCAGAATGCATAGAGCAAAAGGTAAATAAATGAGAAAGAAAAGCAGAGCAAATTAGCAAGCAGACCAGGAAAGGAGGTTTCCATCAGTCCCACCTGATGAAGGCTCAACAATTTCCTGGTAAAATGAAATTATAAATTAACATCAGAATCATAGAAGACTGATGTAATCATCATAATCCATTTAGCTATTTCATTAACTTTTCAAAATTCTGATCCAAAATGTAGGCTTGTATTTCAAAATTAATTGGGGGGGGTGGTTCTTTATAACGTTCAAATCAAGAGTGCTTCCAGGCACTGACAAAGAAAATTAGTAATTTCAAGAATGAACTTGGGCTGGAGAGAGGGCTCAGCAGTTAAAAGGACTGGTTGCTCTTGCCAAGGACCTGGGTTTCGTTCCCAGCACCCACATGGCAGCTAATAGTCATCCTTACCTCCAGTTCCAGGGCATAAGACCTCTTCTGACCTCTGTGAGCATTGTACAACATAGATACACTTACACACACACAGGCAATATACTCATATTCATAAAATAAAAATAACAAAAATGTTTTAAAGAATAATTTCCATAATACATGGTCAAGGTAATGTGCCCACCATAAAATACCATCTTAATAAAGCTTTCTCTGTGTGTATCTGCTAGATTGACAGTCCAGTTTATAAGCATCGCCAAGAGTATTTCTCAATGTTGTGGTGAGCAATTTCTTCTGGCCCTGATGTAACCACTGCCATCAAGGAGTAGAGGCTGCTATGCTGACCCTTAGAATAACCTTGGCTCATAGTCATGACAATGAAATAAGCATAATAAAACAATGATAGCTTGCTGTATAGCAATGGGAGTGTGATCATTAATAGCCCCCAGTAACAGAGAGGACTTTCAATTGGTATCCCACTTTCCCCTCCCCTGCATATAGTCTTGGAAGAGGTGCTAAAATATATAGGAGGTGGCACTGGCTCCATTTTAAGTGCAAATGCAGAGGCAGTATGACTCTGCACCTTGTTATGCATATCACCACCCCTGACCAACACCATCCATGAGGCAGACTAGTAAATTACTTATTCCTACAAGTAAAAAGGTTCGTCCTATAAACTTACCCAAACAGACTGAACATATGAGCACAGGGTGTATTAAAGCCGTATCAGAAAAACAATACACCAAAACAAGGAAAGACGCAACACCCTCACCCGGACCCCATAAAGAGAAGGGTATCTATCATTACAATAGTAGCAGCCCCACCAGCCTGTCATCTGACCACCCAGGGTGTACAAGGGCCAAGTAGGTAAGGAACCCCTGACTGTCCCCAGGACTTCAGTTCAGTTCAGTCCCCATTAAGATGTCCTAGTCAAAATGCCACCCATTTGGTCATCTGGCCCTCTGGCTAATCCCAATCCCAGACCTCACCTCCAAGGCCTCCAGGTTTCTATACCTAGCCTCTGCAACTCACTCAGCCCTGAAGGATGGCTCAGTTCTGCAACCTACAAGCCCTGAAGCCTAGATCTGCACCTCCAGCAGTCTCCAGCCGGGTTCCTTAACATCTTATCTAACCACTGCTTCTCTTCGTATCTTTTACTACCTCTCTGTCTGTGCTCTTAGTAAGACCTCTCTGAACTCCTTGAACTCTGCCCCTTTAGCTTCTTTGTACTCATTTTGTGACCTACTTAACTGCATATAGATACAACTATTGTGTGATATTGTTATCTGGCTATTAATGCTAATAACTGAGATTAGAATAAAAGAACTGTGTTCACCAATGACTAAGACTCAAAGGAAATCAGGAGACCACTTGGCAAACTGCAGACAACGAATCAAAATAGCTTATGAATTTATTGTTTCTCCTTGTTTTCCCACCAGTAACTCATAGTCTGCCATGTTAGACTTCATTTTTCTTTAAATATGCATTGGTAAATGACAGAGCTAGAAGTCTGTCCTAATAAATATGTTCTTATGTGATTTCATTGTTATAGGAGCTTCACAGAATGCAGTGAAACAAACCTGGATCAGTCACTCACCATGGCCACTTGACACAATCAGGAGGCACAGAGGCTGGGGTGCCCCTCAGTGCAGAACACTTGCCTATCGTGTACAAAGCTCTAAGTTCCATCCCCAGCTCCAAAAGTAAAGAAGAGATGCAGTAGACACAAGAGGCATGAGGCCGCTGCCCCATTAACACACACATCATTTTACAGTACTTTAATAAGCAGGAATACACTCTAAAATGTTGACAAAAGAATTGCATATTAAATGCATAAATCAGCAAGGTCATCTTTCATTATCATTACTATGTACAGGGCATTTGTATACGACTGACAGCATACTGGGTTTTGTTACAGTGAACCTGCAAGCAAACCTGAAGCTGCAGTGCTAAGACATCTACAGTGTCTCTGGACAGTGAGCATTTTTCAGCTCCATCACAATCTCATGAGATCACCATCGTGGGTGCCGTTCATCACTGGCAAAAACAAAATGAAGGTAAGCAGAGCATGACTTCAGCAGCGTGAGATTAAAGGCTAGAGATGAGGTAAGCTGAAGACAGAATCCATTTGGTTTTCCTTTAATTTTCTTGCTCCTAAATATGTTGCAGCTTTCTTACTGACATCAATGTGACAAGTGAAGACTAAGAAATATCAGCACCTTAAAATTTTGTCCATACCCCATCCTTTTTATTTCTTCAAATTCAGTTCTACCTACTTGCACAAACGTTACTTTATGACTAACTCCTAGCTGCGGTCACACACACCTGTAGCCCCAACCCTTGAAAGATAGAAACCGAAGGATTAGGAGTTCAAGGTCACTGCATCTACATATCAATGTACAGGCCAGCCTGGCTTACCTGAAACCCTGTCTCAAAATAAACAACCAGGAAACAAACATCCACTTCTCATAAATCTCTTCCGTTGGTATGTTCGCACCATTGATGTGAAGGTCACCAATCTTTGTATCACATATAATTTTGTTATATATACTTATTTGTTTTCTAGGACATCAGGTGCATGCATCCCTGGGTAGAATTCCATAATGCTAATCAAGACTCCTGTATGGAGTGTTGCTAGTTTGTTGCACTGAGCCAGGATTTTTGTTAAGGAAAGTAAATAGAACATAAATTACTATAGTGTAACCCAAGTAGAAAGAATATGAAAGCTCTAGATTTATATGCTATGCATGACTGTGTGAACTGTACCAATGATTTAGAACAGCACTGCTCACCAGTTATCAGCCTGAAAATGTTCATTGAGAGACTTAATGAAAAATCATTGCTCAGTGTAAAAATTTAAACTATTTAAGACATACTATACATACAAAACTATTAATATATACTTGTGCCAGCCACTGTAACTGCAACAGAGAAAAAGACTCAGTTCTTTTCTTCAATGAACCTATAGAGCAGTGAAGAGAAAGGACTTGTAGAGAGGAAATTTTCATACAGTAGAGCATGGCATAAAATTGGAAAGCCACAAGAACACAAAGAAAGTATTCCTTGTCTACTAAGAGTTGGTTTTCAACTAACCTAAAATTTTAGAAAACCTTAAGCTTTAAGGGGGGTCATAATTGCAGCCCCAAATTTCCATAAATATTAAGCCAATACTCTGTGAATAGTGTTATGGTTAATCTTAAGTATTTCCCAGTGGCCCATAACCATAACCACTGCTTTAGAGAGTCACACTGTGTTAATTGGCTCTCAACTTATGTTTCTCCTACCTTGACTTGGCTCCTGAGTGCTGGGATTACAGGTGTGCACCACCCATCCCACCCATCTATCCTGGTGTCCTTTGAAACTTATATTGGAACCAAACAATGCAATTTTCTATGAAGAGTCTCGAAGGGAAAGATCGAACATGTTATAGGGAGAGAGCCAGAAGGGTGTGTTTAAACCTATTTGGCTCAGTTCTTTAATCTCATTTGATTCTAATAATAAGCCTACAATAGTATGTAATTGTTATTGTTCCTATTTTACTATTCAGCAAGGCTACAGAGATGTTCAACCACTTAAAAAAATATTTGCATTGAATCTTTGAGAATTTGATACAATGTATTTGATCGTATTCAGTCCCCTTCCCCCGACCACTGCCCCATCCTACCACACCACACATACTTTGTGTCATCTATTTTTCTTTATTTTTAAGGTCTAGTGATACTAATCTGTTGCCTAAATGCTCTTGGGCATGGGTCTATTCCTTGGAGTCCAGTCGGTCTACCGGGCGACACATGACTAAGGAGAAAGGACTCTCCAGTAGTATCAATTGCCAATAGGCCCTCAGGTAGGACTGAGGCTTCTTGCCCCCCTCCCCACTTCATACTGGGAAAACTCTTTTTTAAACCAGAGCAGGAAAGTAGGAGAATTTGAACAGAGAGTAGGCCTGCAACTTCCAGCCCCAACATCTTCCACAGTGCCGCATCAGTGTTGTCCACTAAGGTACGGAACAGGGATAGTGGATTTTTTACCCCAGCAAATTCCTTTCTTACCTCTTTCTTTTCTTGTCCTCTGATTGGTTTGGGCTTATTTTTGCTTTCTATGACTTTATTTTATCTTGTTTTGTTTTGCTTTGCTCTGTTTGAACAAAGATCTCATTGTGTAGCCCAGACTGGCTTTAAATTCATAATTCTCCTGCTTCAGCTTCCCAAGCACTAGGATTAAGGAAAACATCACTACCCCTACCTACTATAGTAGATAGTCTAGAAAACCAGAACTTTATCCCTTCAGTTGGCAAGATTATGAATATTCACTTCTCTTTCTGAAAACACCACATTTTACAAACCTACAGAAAATATCCTTGTGGTAGAAAAAGACTTTGTTCTATCTTGTTCCAAATTTCAAAATCAAATGATTAGAGAGAAAAGGTCAGAAGGCATAATGGAAACTGTTAAGATTGGAGTTAAAATGGGAATTTCAGTGTCAAATGCATTTCTGCTTAAGACAACTGCTTAAAGTTATAACCCCAAGCTAATGATATCTCAAGTCTGTGCTTGAACAATTAATAGCTGCCTCCCCATTTCTATCTTCCAGGAAAGCAGCATCTGTTTGGGAGGAGGGGCTACCTACAGGTAGGAAGCAGGTTTCTGCGGTAGAAGGACGTGGTCTGCATTTGAATACTAGTTCTATGATCTACTGTCTGCACAACCTTCCTCCCCTAGTACCTGGTTCTGAATCTATACAGTGGTAACAATTCCTGCCTCACTTGGCTGTCCCACTCTGCCCGACAGATCTGTCTCTGTTCTCTGCTCTACCCTCTGCTCTGAAAAAATGCAGCACAGAATTAACTTGTAAGAAGCCATTTCAGATTAGAAAGTAGGCAGAGTGAGACCTGCACAGGCAGGTTCCTCCTGTCTTCTCCCCTACCTCATGGGGGGTCTCCCATCAGTACAGCATAGGATGAGCTGACCAGAGCTCTTCACAACCCAGCTCACCCAGGCGAGCCACTTTATATCACAGGCCAATAATGACTTCCTGGTGCTAGTTCCAGAGTATTCCTACACTCATTTTGTTGCCCGTACCATGCCATCTCTGTAGTCTCTTCATAGAAATTACCTTCAAAACTCCCGGCTGCGAGCTGAACGTAGAATGCGAGGGCCTAGCGTGAGGCCCTCAAACTCCAGCACTAAAAACAAATGCTGCCGGAGTGCACGTCACCTGTTTCCTGCCAGGAGAGCTACACTGTTCCACAAATTCTAGATGGTATTATTATGAGTACTCCCTCTGCGCATTTGGGAAAAATAGTCTGAAACAAAGGGCAGAGCACTCATGGAAGGTTCTTGCAAAAGAAAGCACTGAGCTGGACTTGAAACAGAACATTGCAGGGCCACAATCAGGCAGGTGGGGAGCCGTGCTGACAATTGATTGTACGCACGTGCCGTTGAAAATGGCACTTGAGAATAACAGTTTTATTTTAAGGGGCAGCATTGTGCGCAGTGTCTTTTACACAGACCGAGGGAGGACCTGGAGATCATTCAGTGGTGTACCTGATGCCAGCCAAGAACCTTCAAGTTTCATCTCTCTCTTTGTCTTTGGGTTCATATCAAGTCTTATCATGGCTCAATACAGAGACAGGCATATAAAAGATAATTAGTGCAGTAAACACAAGAGATGTATTCCTACAGCAAAAAGCCTGAGCAAGAGAAGCAAGCTATGAGGCTGAGACCTTTCCTGAAAGAGCAGAGGAAACACATCTATCAGAATCTGGAGGGCTTGGTAAAAGTCTAGGTTCTTGGATCTTGATCTAGACCTGCCAAGCAGAATCTGAGAGACTGCAAACGGAGACTGCATTTTAACAGGCAGTATGCAGTGCTTGTTATTCACACAAAAGCTCAAGAAGCACTCAACCTCACAGTGCAGGTAAAGACTAATAGAAGTCTTGACGCAGCATGACAGAGCTCACACGGTAGAATGTAAGATGTGGAAAATCACCATTTGGTATAAGTCATCCTGGCAGAAATAAGATAGAGACAGCCAACCAATAATTAGGAAAATCTAATTGCCATATTAGGCTGGATAACAAATGATGAGGAGACCAGCAAGGACCATGGTAACCAGGCTAGGACGGCAAAACAACCAAGAAGGGAAAATTAATAAGTTACTGTGGAGTTGAACATGGGGGTCACAGATGACCATGGCCCTGGTGTAGGGAGAACAGTGATGGCTTCCTTAGATGTCCAGACTAGGTATGCGACAGGTACATGAGTGACAGCCCATTAGGAAAATGGAGTCACCCCCACATTCTCCAGAACTTAATTTTGACCTATACAATGTATGTTACTGTATGTTAGCGCATGTATGTATGCTACTGTAATTCCCAAAAAACTCATGTATTAAAGTGTTAGCCACTAATGTGACTGAATTTGGAGGCAGGACTTATAATGAAGTAAGAATAAATGAGATTTATGAGGGTGGGACCTTATGTAAACAAATCTCCCTTCTCTTCCCTTCCTCCCTCCTCCCCACCCCCTCAAGGTCATGTAAGGACCATCAAAAAGGAGGCTATTCTCAAGGCAGCAGAGAGCCCTCACCAGAAGCTGCATCAGTTAATACTGCTGCCTTAGACTCCCCAGCTTCCAAAAGTGAGAAAAATAAGCTTCTGTAGCTGAAGACACATGGTTTCTGATGTTCTCCGATGGCAGTGTAAGCACACTCCCCATCTTATTCCAGCTACGCCCCTTGTTCACCCTATGCTGAGAATGTAGGTTCCTAAAGCAGAGGTGACACTATCCCGGAGAAAACAGGTAAGCAGGGAAGTGACCAAGGGCCCAGGGAACAGTGGCAACAAGGGATGGATGAAGAAAGAAAACGGAGTAAGGAAACTGAGGGGAACGTGAGGGGTGTGCATGTGAATAAACCCAGACCCGCAGGGTCACTGACTGTGCTGGTTTGCTGGGATAGCATTCCAGGGGCTCTGCATGGCACTGAAAGAGGAAGTCACCTGGAATTATAGCAAGCAGAAGTTATGCACCCTAGTGCGACTTTCAGGAAGATACCCATGACCTTAAAGGAAATAATTTCAGTTAAAAGGCAGAGCTTACAGTTAGACTGCTGCAAGATGGGAAGTAAATGGAATCTGGAAAATAGAGAAAAAACTTGTAAGACGTGTACAACAGAAAGAAAAGAGACTGGATGTTAACTAGAGAGAGAAACAGAATTAAGGGGATTAAGATAAGAAACAGAAGGTAACGTACACAAGAAAGCACCAAGAAGAGACCACATTAGTGACATGTTCAGCACGGGTTCAAATACCACAGTAAGACTAATTGGTAAAAGTCATCCCAACCAGCCTGAAAA
This sequence comes from Eospalax fontanierii, assembly GCA_035773235.1. Classification (NCBI taxonomy): domain Eukaryota; kingdom Metazoa; phylum Chordata; class Mammalia; order Rodentia; family Spalacidae; genus Eospalax; species Eospalax fontanierii. Next base: position 38,842,162 of record CM069548.1, on the reverse strand, counting down.
CTCATCTCATGAGGGCTGTTTCACCACCAGAGAAACTGAGCTGCCTTCAGCGAGTTCTGTCACAAGCCACCCCGTGACAAGAGGAGCAGCAAGTGTTGCTTGGGACAGCATGAGCGAAGAGGCGACTTTACACAGAGCTTCTATTAAACTGCAGTGAGGGAGTGTTCCCCTACTGTACACATTTTAGAAGAATAAAAAGTGTCAATGTGAACAATCAGATAAAAGGTTAGTCACAGCACTGTTTACCAAGTACAGTCACCTGCAACTTATTCTAAGTGTCATATTTATAGAGCTATCAGGCATGAGGAAGATGACTTGATGGGAAAAACACTTGACATGTGTGGCATGAATTGTCCTCCACCTGCCAAAGCACCCCCAAGCACATTCAGCCACAGCACAAACAAACTTGATTACTGATGCTCCCTACAAAGGGAAAAGCCAGGAGAGTCAGCTTCCCCTCCCAACCAACCAGTGACCTGAGCTGCATGTGTGGAAAGGACTAAGGTGTAAGCAGAGAAAGCTGAGGGGGGACTAGCCCCTTGGCCATCTTGGGTGGCTGGCAGCAGCTCACAGGGTCCCCGTGGAAATGTAGAATTTTCTGTACAGCCTCAGTAGAGGAATCCTGCCTCCTGCTAATTGCTCTGTAGGCCCAAATAATCTCTGGTTTCCCAAACTATAGTTTGGCAAAAGTATATCTTGCTTGTCATTCTAAACCTAAAGAGAAAGGAGGGGCTGGACACCACTTGCACCTCACAGAATTTTTACAATATGTAAGAATAAGAACCTGAGTTCAGATCCCCAAACTTGAAGTCAAGTCAGATGTTCTAGTGCACATCTGTAATCCCACTGCTTCCACCGCAGGAAGGGAGGTGGAGGCCAGAGGATCCCCAGTTTTCAAGTCAGCTAGTCTAGCATAGGTAGTGGCAAACAGCAAAAGACCCTGTCTCGGGAAGGTGGAAGAAGACTGACAGTCAAGATTGTCCTCTGACCTCCACATGTGCTATGGCACACACATGCCTGTACTCACACATGAACATGCACACATAAACATACACAAACACACAAAGTTTTTAACAAATGAATTACCAATAGTATTTTTATTAAAGTATTACTTGTAATACTAAAATCAGGACCTGACTAAATGTCTAGCAAGAGTGTTACTTAAATAAATAACAGTATTTGGTGTAATACTATACAGTCCCTAAAAAAGATATTAAATTTAATTAAAGGTGTTCGTGATACAGAAAAATACTGAGAATAAGATAGTCTATAAAATACTGCATAAGAAATTATTTTTGTAATGTGTCTACATCTCAAAAATTTTATTAATAAGTATTAATAGGCTTATCTTTCCCTGTAGATTAAAATATTTTATTGTATCTCTCTCACAAGTTTTCTTGAGTAAGTACATATTGCACTACAAATACAAGTATTTATTTTTAAACAAGAAATAACTAGTATTAAATCCTTTTTAATGCATTAAACAGCAGGTTGCCAAAGGGATTTCTTATTTAAAGAAAACTGATAGGAATTCCCCTTAGCTTTCTTACGGAGGCAACATATTTGTATCCATTTCTTTCATCACAGCTACTAAATCAGGTCAATGGCAACCAGTACAATAAGTGAATGGGTGAACCAAGGGCCATTTGGGGGAGTACAATTACTAGTTACAGAGCTGCTATGACTGTGTACCGCCCTTGGGCAACGGACACTCAAAGAACAAACCTGTGATACTCTTCTGCCTTTAAGAAAGCAAGTAGCTGCTTTAGTCCTGATGGCAGCTGTTAATGCTGCCCCACGGTGTAGTGCCACAATCTCAGACTGAGGAGATGATGCAGCTCAGCGGGGTGTTCAGAGCCTGCTCTTCCTGGTGCTAGGTGAGCAGGAGAAAAGGTCTGAATGAAATGCCGATTTATCAACAACCCTGGTAGCTCCCAGGCCCTTGAAGAAAATTCTGAGATGGGAGAAACCAACATCAAAAATGGTGCCAGTCTAACTGCCTTTAAATAATCACAAATTTGGGGCTGGAAAGATGGCTCAGCATTTAAGAGCACTGGCTGCTCTTGCAGAGGACCCAGGTTTGAATCCTAGTATACACAGGGCAGCTAGCAATTGTCTGTAATTGTCTCCAATTCTGGGAGATCTAATGCCCTCTTCTGGCCACTGCAGACATTGGATGGCACAGGTGCACTTACATGCTTGTAGGTATAATATTCATACACATAAAATAAGCAACAATAACAACAAAAGACACCCCATGAATCTTCAGCAGCTGACGCCGATCACAGTCTGTCATAACTGCAGCATCTGCATCTGACACCATATCTGAAATTATCAACATCTCCAAGAAGACACAGTCCCTGATCCAAAAAGGGGGTAGACACCAGAGGAATAAGGAGAAGAAGGAGACCAAACCAATGCTCCCTAGGACTGTTGGATTAAGTGTGAACTGCATGAGTCATGGTTGGCTTCAGCAGTCAACACACCTGGAAAGGGGGAACCTTAATTGGGGAATTTCCTCTATCAGAATGGCTTATAGCCATGTCTTTGAAGTGTTTTCTTGGTTGTTGAGGGCCCAGCCCTCAAGGTGGATGGCGCAGCCAACTGCGGGTGGTGCCACCCCTATGCAAGTGTTTCTTGATTGCAAAAGAAAGCAGGCTAAGCACAGGCCAAAAGAGCAAGCCTGTGAGCAGTGTGTTCCTCGCCTCTTCTGTGATCCTTGCTTCAGTTCCTGCCTCCAGGTTCCTGCTCTGAGTTCCTGCCTAGGCTATACTAGACAATGAATTACGGCATGAACGTGTAAGCCAAATAAACCTTTTCTTCCCCAAGTTGGTTTTCGTCCGTGTTTTATTGTAGCAATAAAAAAACTAACTAGAACAATGACCTTATTAAAGCAAGAGTCTTTTTCCATTAACTCTGCAGATTCATTTTCCAAGAGGCACACATAGGTGCATACTAATATGGTGCATGATAGAGATGAAGTTACCAAAAGGTGAGAGGTCAGGAGTGGAATTCTATAGGAAAAGAAAGTAAAATATATCAGAAAAATCAGAAAATGAGCTCTCCCAAAGACTCTTAAGGGAAACAATGTGTCCAAGATCTGCTGATGAAAGAACAAACCTTTCAAGCTGTGCTACAAATGGTTTTCAGCATCACAACAGGGTGTCAGCAAATTTTATGCATGAGATCACACTGAAATCTCATAGTCATAAAAATATTTATGCCTGTCCTTGTCAATATCATTATTTAGCTGGAATAAGATACAGTCTAGGCATGCACTCTCTAAAAGTTCTCAACAGATTCTATTAAACGGTAAAATTCAAGTCCCAGTGGAATCGCTGTATTAGTTTATGGGTTTTGTTTTGTTTTGTTTTATTTTCAGCCAAAATAGGATTTATTAACCTGTTCTGTAATATTATGTTCATTAACACTGAGAATATAAGAATTCATTCTTGGTTAAATATAGAAGAACTGAGAGCTCACATCCAGAGCCCCCACCTCTGCACAGCACATCCATGGATACCTGGACAAGCAACCCAGTCCTGAGCTTTCTGAACTATGGCACACAAAAAAGAAGAAACTAACGCTTCCTGGCCAACCGGTATGTGCTCCCCACGTTGCATTATCTTATGTATCTTATAGTCCATGTCATGACTACTCATTGCATTCTTATAAAGAAGAAGACTAGAGCTAAGACTGTGAAGTAAACTTCTCAGTCTATGTTATGGTTTGAATATAATGTCCCTCAAAGATGCATGTGTTTGAATACTTGGTCCCCAGCTGCTGGTCCTGTTTTAGGAGGTTGTGGAATGGGATCTAACTAGAGGAAATGGGTCACTGGGTGACAGGGCTTGCAAGTTATAACCTGGCCATGGCTTTCAAGCCCAGTTTTTGCTTCCTGATCTACTAAGACGTAACAAGCTGTTCCCACTACCACAGATGTGCCACCAGCCATATGTCTTCCCCACCATGACATCCTGTATCCACAAACCATGAGCCCAAATAAGCCCTTCCTCCAAAAGATGCTTCTATCACAGGAAAACAGGAGTGACTAGCATACCACATAAGTGGAAAGTGTGAAAATCAGACTTGAAACCTGGCCAACCTAATCCCACTTCTAGCCCCCGAAAAGGCCCTTGGAGCCTCAAGATGTATAGATGCAGTCTAAAAGTGACTTCAAAACTATTACTTGTTCAGGCATAATTTCCTTGGGGTAGAGGTCAGAAGGAAGTTGACATATTTTATTTTTCAAAAAAGGGTAAGTGAGTGATACTCCAAAAAATAAGTAAGTCCTTCTACTTAGAAATTTCACATTTCCTTCTATGCAAAGGTACAGCAACTGCAAGAGTTCCAGCTCCAGAATTAACAATGAATCACAGAAAGCAAACAGCTAGGAGGAGACAGAAACACTGGGGAAACACTCAAGATAAAAATACAGTCATATACACTAATGTGCAGGGCATGTTTGCAGTGCAGATCCTGTAATTCTATTTTTCTGAAATATGGACACAACATTAATTAATATGAGAGAGAAAAACAATTATATGAGGATGAAGAGAAAACAGGAGACCTTGGGAATTATTTTAACACTACAATAAATAGCTATAATACTTTCATTAGATATATTGGATATATCATTGCTCTCAAAGGGAACACAAACAAAAATATTTGATCTAAGACCTGAGTGTAAAGGATTTTCAAAAAAAAAGTAATATTGAATATATTTTTCATGGGAAAACTCATTTTAAGTATCTCCCAACATCTTTAGACATTTGTGCATGATAATAAGTAGCCAATCCCTTGTGAATTTTATAGGAAATAAAGGCAGAAGAAAAACAAAGGCTATAGTGGGAAATAATCATCAGATAGACTTGCTGCTTCCTTTGTATCTAATCTTCCTTACAGCATTATTCACCTAACAAACATTCACAGTGTGCTTCAAAAGTCATCCCACTGAGCACTGAGGTCACAGCCTCAGACAGATGCAGCATCTGACCCTAGGTTCTGTCCCTTAGAGCAGTGGAGTATTACTTACCCACAGCAGGAAATAAAAGATACCAAAACAGTTCTAGGAGAACCTGTAACAATGAATCCTGATGTCATGTTAGGGCAGGAAAAACTTGGGAAATGAGGAGAGATTTCTTTGAATTATCAGGTTCAATTATATATGAGAAAGAGGAAGAAAATTCTTGGCAAAAGTAAATAGCAGAATCTAAGAACCTGAGACAAGAGGGATCATGGAATGTTCCAGAAATAGAAAGAAGACCCAGTGACTTCAGAGAACCAGGGTGAGGGAGGGAGAAATTAAAGAAGTGATCAGGATCTAGATCTGGTGGAGACTTTGGCAGTAGGCATTGGCATTTCTTAAGGCTTCTTGAATCACTCAAATGTATGTCAAACTCTGGAATTTGGAAGAACCACTATATTGAGCCACACATTTTCCCACTTTCAGTAAAGTTAGCACTTATAAGCTTAGTCTACAGTTTGATTTTTGTAAACAGCAAAATAATATATACATTACATTTTATGGACTATTTGGCCATTGGAACTTGAAATTTTAAGACCTAGGCCCCTGGGTACATGGAGATAAAAGGCTAGTTATCACGACCTCTGTATCTGATTGTTGTGCTTTGAATAAGAAATGTCCCCCATAGGCTCAAGTATTTGGACACTTGGTACCCAGATAGTGGCTCTATTTGGGGAGATCATAGACTCTTTAGGAGGTGTAGCCTTGCTGGTGGAAGAATGTCACCGAGGACAGGCTTTGGGAGTTCATAACTTCACCCCACTCTCAGCTCACTTTCTCTGCTTCCAGTTTGCAGTTGAAGGTACATTCTCTAAACTATTGAGTCCTGGGGCCAAGCCCGCCACTTGCTGACATGCCTCCCTGCTGTGATGGACTTTTTTTTCTTCTGGAGCCATTAACCAAAGAAAACCTCTTGCTTCTGTAAATTGCTGCTCAAGCTGTGTCTCCACTGCTCTTAGGTTTGGACAAAGGAGGGATGCGTTCTTGAGTGAGAGCCTATCTGCTCTGCCAAAAAAAAAGCAGAAAATTTGACACTACCATATCTCCAAACCCTAGAACCACCACCCCTCCACTAACAAGGTAAGCAAGGTATGAAGTTTTCCTGACTCTCAGAATGGATTGGGTACAGGAAGCTTGATTGACACAGGAGGAAGCAAATAGAGTCAGCTACCTCTCCCAATCAACCAGGGACTTGAATTGAATTTAGGGGTGGGGAACTAAAGGGGAGCAAGGGAATCTGGGAAAGGTACGATGCAGGGCAGCCATGGGTTGCCATCTTAGGGGCAGTCAAAGGAATCAGGAGTTCTAGCAAAGATGTAAAATCCAAGGCCAGGCCTCAGTAGGAGGACTCTGTGCTCTTGCTCCCTCCCTGATAACTGTCCTGTAAGTAAACCCAAATAAACTCTGGTTTCCCAAACTGTGATTTGGTGAAATCCCACTTCGTTTGCTTGGTTGTTCTGAACCTAAAGAGGTGGGCGGAGCTGAATGCCACACACCCCCACTGAGAAAAATTCTCAAGACCATTGTCTCTGTTCTCATGTCTCTGACCTACATGCTTCCCCACTCACTCCTACTCAGCTTCCTTTTATATCCGCTATATTCCTGGAATATAGAGATTCCAGAATGGTTAACTAATATTCCATTTCTTATTTTCTTAAAATAGTCCCCACAATTATATTCAGAAATGATAAGAAATAAATGATAATATCCTGTTAATCCAGAGATAACCAGGACTTCAGCTTCTTATTTTAAATTTTCTGAGATATGGCCAACTTTGGCACCTTTCAACACCCCTGAAAGCCTCAATCTTCCATTACTAAAGCCATATGGAGAGTATTGATTAGCATAAGATCAAAACAGTTAATGAAGTAGCAATACCTCCCTAAACTGCCTTAACTCAGATTCACAATAAAATGGCTTGATTTAATCCCTTGGCTTAAAGGATGCTTTATTTTGTATTCTAAATCACAATATCTGTATTCCCTTTGGATGAACTGATCCCAGTGGAACAGAAAGCCTTTAACACATGTGGTCAGAGCAACCACAAGAATTCTCAGACCCATTGCTTACTTCTCTAAACAGCCAGACTCTGTAGGATATCTGTGGCTAAGATGCTCACAAATTCTAGAAATGCTTAGAAATGCAGATACAAAACACTCTGGTGCACTCAGTGAAGGTCCCAGCTCCTCATCAAGTTCAAAGCATTCTTGAAATAAATGATACATATGGCTGATTTGCTGATAATTACCTAAATATCAAGTTCCTTTATTAGAATCACCAGAAATTATCATTAATATTTGCCACATGCTAAATCCAACAATTTTCCTTCTGTTTCCCAAAATAAATGAATTATCCCTGTCCTGTATGGAAGTCATAGGCCAGATGTATTCCATTAGATGTGTCATAAAAGTACCCCTTAACAAATCTTGTTGTATTTACAGATGGGAGCAGCTACATAAACAAGGGAATGTGCATGTACTGTTTGCAACAGTGAGCTTTCAGGCAAGAGCAGAGGCTAATCCTCTTCCTCCAGCACCTCAGGTGAAGAAACTGAACTTATCACTTTAACTTCCCAACCAGGAAAAGGTAAGGCTTATACTTACTCTAAATATGCTTTTTCAGCCTTCCATATTCAGGTTGCTCAGTTCTAACAGGGAAAACTCTCTACTTAAATATGACTCTGAAATTTTAGCTCCCTTTGATGCTGTCCAGTTGCCTACATGGGTAGCAGTAACGCACTGTAAGAGACAGTAAAAGACAATCCTCTTATTGCATTAAGAAACCAAAGGACCAATGCACATGTCAAACAGTTGCCACTCCAGAGTCTCTGACACCCATTGCCCTGGAATTAAACATAAGCCCATCTAGGCATGGTAGCACGTGCCTTTAATCCTAACACTCACAAGACAGAGGCAGGCAGATCGCAGTGAATTCAAGGCCAGTCTGGGATGCCCCAAATAGCAAGTTCCAGGCCAGCTGAGGCTACATAGTAAGCCCCTGTCTCAAAATAAAAAGTGCTTCTTTTATCATAGTAGGAAAGAAATAGGGCACATAATTAAGATATGGATTAAAAATGGCCGATGGACTCAGGAGAAACACAAAATTCAACTGCTGTAAACAAATCAATGAACATTGTTAAGTGACGTCATGACTCGTGTCACCTGGGAAGAGAAGCATTGCCGACTCTGACTCTAGTCACTCTTGTCCTAGAGGGGGATGGCTACAACATCTGATGCCCAAAAACTCATAGGGCCTAAATGCTCTGACTATACTAACCCAGGCAGCAATGCTGAATTATGTAAAGATGGTGACCTCTGTATAACGCAGTATAAAGGGACTGGAATTCCCAGGAGAAGATGAGCAATTAGATTTTACACAGAACTTAAAATGTTTTCTAAGACCTTATTAGTGTGGATAGAGGCCTACAATGGCTTGAAAACAAAACCACCTACCTCTTCAAGAAGTTATTTTCTAAAATAAGAACTGGTCTCTTCTGCGTCTCCATAGCCTTAAAAGTACCCTAAAGACAAGATCTCTTATGTCTATGAACCATTAAAAGACTTAAAAAGAAAAGACATCTTCACTTCCTATATTTTGTGCATAAATCTATTTACAATTCTCACCTGATTTATGTTTCATTTGGCTCTTTGTTTTGCTTTTAAACACTATAAATATAACTCAACGAGTACAATTTCCCACTATTTTCCTTCTCTTTCACATTTTAATTCATTTTTAATTGTTATTTTTTGTCTTGCCACATTTCTCAGTATTTAATGATGAGTATAGTTTTCTAGCCGTCATATGCCTCATCATTAATAATATTTTATAATTATAACATTAAGTATAACAATCTGCTAAGTACTTTATTGTTCATGCAGTTCAACACTTTAGGTAACGGCATATTTTCTTCCATCCACTAAAACGGTATTCAGGTCTTCGTTTTGATCCTCTTACATCCCTAGACCAGTTAAGTTGAGACTTCCCTTTCCTTGTAAGCAGGTTCTCACTCCCTGCTCAGCCTGGAAAAGCTTCCTCAAGGAGATTTTTGACCATTGTGGATCCTTAAGATTAAGGCCAAAATTTCAAAGGAGAAATTAAGACATGATAGAAAGACAAAGAAAAGTAAGAAGAAAAACTCATTCTAGAATGTGACTGGGCATCAGAAGCTTGAACACAACTGACAAGGCCAGACTGCCTTCAGAGGCAGTGTCTCCCTCTCCAAGAGATATCTCAAATGAATTAAAAACAATAGGTTAAAAATGTTATACCTTGAGTTTATTGTCTAGAGACAGTGAATGCAACCTTAATAAGAAAAGCATAGATTAAAGTAAAACAAATTCACCTGATACATTTTATGTGTTATTTTAAAATGATCACAGTGGCTGTCTTATAAAAAACATTAACTTGCCTCCAAACCATATCCCTGTAACCTTGAGTTTATAGGAATTTAGAGAACAGTTTGATACTGTGCCCATTTAGCAAAATAACAGTATGATTACCCTGGGACCTTTGAGCTCCCAAGCTATGGGGTTCTCAGACTGATTTACAGAATCAAGCATTAATTTCTTTCTGTGGAGAAGGCCTTAAATTCAAGCCTCAAAGTACTCCCTTCAAAGCACAGTGTATTTGAGGCACAGTGTTAGAAAGAGAGCCTGGATCCCTTGCAAACAAGGAACCTGTGGCATCTTTACTTTAGACTTCCCACTTATAGAATAGTAAGAATAAATTTCAGGGGCCAGAGAGAGCGCTCAGTGGTTAAAGACACTGGTTGCTCTACAAGAGGACCCAGGTTCAGGTCCCAGCACCCACATGACAGCTGTCCACCTTCTGCAATTCCAGTTCCAGGGGACATGATGCCCTTCTTTGGCCTCTGCGTGAATTGTATGCACATGAAGGCCTCACACACATTCAGGCAAGACATCCAAACACATAAAATAAAAAGAAGTAAATACATTTTAAAGAATAAATTTCAGTTCTTTTGTGTATGTATGTATGCAAGAGAGTCATGCCACAGCACACATGAGATCAAAGGAAGGAGTTGATTGTTCCTGCTTTGTTGATTACTCCAAGTGAACTGGTCCATTGGCTTCTAGGTGACTATCCTGTCTCTACCTCCTATCTCACTGTAAAAGTGCAGGGATTACAGATGCATCTCATCCAGATTTTTCTGGTTCTGAGGATTGAACTCAGGATATCAGGCTTGTGCAACAAGTACTTTTACCCACTGAGCCATCTCTCTGAACCAAATTTCTTTTTTTCTAAGTTAGCCAGTCTCAAGTATTCTGTTACCTCAGCACAAAAAGACAGACCTCCAAGCAAACTGTCAAGTGAAGAAGGATTAGAACATGAAATACTGTTCAGTGTATCTTTAAATATTTATGATATCTAAAGTCAAGATCCTGAGGAAGATTATTAGAAAATGGGCATTCGGAGAAAACCAAAGAACTCATTCCCAAACCCTGGAATGCTTCAATATTTAGAAATCAAAGTGTGAATATAGGGCAAAAAAAAGGGAGAAAGATCCAAACAGTGAGCATTTTACGAATAAAACAAAATGAATAAGGTGCCTCAGAACCCACAGGAAATTATTCTAGAATGAAGTGTGATTCATTAAGAGCACAAGACTGCAGAGGCCTGTGAATTAACCAATGCACATGCCAATAAAAACTATTTAATGTGGCAGGTCATGATGGTGCATGCCTTTAATCCCAACACTTGGGAGGCGGAGGCAGAGGCTTTGAACTCTGTGAGTTCAAAGCCAACCTGGTGCATGTAGCAAGTTCCAGGCCTGCTGGGGTTGGCGGGGAGGGTATATATTTCTTTAAACCATTACCTTCATTTTTAACTGGCTACAATTTCTGTCTCCATGGAGAATTTTATCCCTCAGTAAGGTCATTTTAAATATTTATGTCAGAAACAGGACTGCAAATAGAATTTAAATTATACAAGGCAAACCTTGACCGCATAGAGCTTTCCTATCTCTATGATAAAGTGTATTGAAAAACTTATAGGGGGGAAAGACTTCTCTTTAGCTCATGGTACCCAGGGTTGTGGTGCATGGTGAGCCAGGTCAGGTTCTGGGTTGCAGTGGGGGAGAACGTCATGGAAGGAGGGTATGCAGAAGCCTTGATGGTTAACTCAAGGAAGCCAGGAAGCAGAAAGAGAGATACAAGATGCAGGCCTCCAAGAAGACACCTCCAGTAACCTACTTCCTCCAACTGGAACCTACTTTCCAAAGTTACCAGAAGCCCCCCAAAGAGCCTCCTGTTGGGGACTGAGCCTTCAATGCATAAGGCTTTGATTGGGCCACTTCATAGTCAAACAATAACAGGCAGCAATGAATTTGAAATCATCAGAGTTCTGTAATAATTTTTCTCTCCAGATGCTAGTGATTTAGAAAGCAGAGCCATTATTTTCCAATTATCCCCTAATTTATTACCAGAAAGCATTATCTCAACCATGAGAATGAATAATAAAAAAAGAAGTAAATAAACAGTGCAGAGAAGTCAATATTTAATGTTTTTGGAAGGACTTGTCAGAATGACAAATTTTTTAAGTGTGGGTGATATAATTCAATTAAAGTTTCTGTTTCCAAAAAAACATTAAACTAGAAGCCAAGCTGCATAATTCACAGTATATTAAATATCTTAGCCACATATGGCAGTGACCAACTGTAATCTTGGTACTTGGGAGGCTGAGATAAGAGGACTGAGAACCCAAGGCCAGCCTGTGTTCTATTGAAAAATATTTGTCTCAAAAAAGCAAAAGAGAAAAATTCTTACTTATTTATATTGTTAAACAAGAGTGACTCTTATTATCATAGTGCTAGAAGATAATCATAGACCCACCAGATTGAGTTTTATGTATTTTAACATAAGTTAGTTCTGCACCAAATAATTTAGATTACAATATTGTGTGATGCATTATACCTTCAGTACCACTTCACATTCTTGTCTTTATTAGAATGATATATGAAAAATGCCATCAATAAGTTTTTGTACAGATGAGATGTCAAAATCAATTCTTTCCTTGATTTTTTAATTAATTAATTTTTTAATTTTTTATGTATATGAGTGTCATGACTGCATGTAAGTTCACCCGTGTCATTCAGAGCCCACAGAGGACAGAAGAGGGCATCAGATCCCCTGGATCTGGAGTTACAATGGGTTGTCAGCCTCTAAGTAGGGGCTGGAATTTGAATCCTGGTCTTCTGTAAGAACAGTGCTCTTTAACACTGAGCCATCTCCCCAGCCTCAAAATTAATTATACTTATCTTAAAGAGAAATACAATAATAGAAGGATATACATTTAATTTGTAAATTTAGAGAGTCTACACAGGACACATTATATATCATATTTATTTCTGAGTAGCTTGTTAGTTTAACATGTTGTTCTCTAGTTCCATCAATTTCCTGAAAATAATATAATTTATTTTTCTTCATAGCTGTATAAAACTCCATCGTGTACATATATTGTCCATTCGTCTGTCAAGAGGCGTCTACACTGATTCCATAATTTAGTCAGTATGAATAGTTCCACAATAAACATGGATATGCATGTGTGTCTGTTGTGTGATGACATAGTTATATTGTATATGCTCGGGCTGATATAGCTGGATCACATGGCAGTTCTATTTTTGGTTCTTTGAGGAGCTTCCATATTGAGTTAATGTTGTGATTGCACTAATTTGCATTCTCACTAACCGTGTATAAATATTTTTTCCCTATAGTTTTGCCAAAACCTGTTATTTATTTTCTTAGTGGTCCCCATTCTAGCTCTGGTGAGACACATTCTCAATGTAGTTTGTATCTGCTTTTTTTAATGGCTTTATAAAGTATTTATCTATTGCCATTTGAATTACTTTTGAAAATTGTTTGTTCAATTCATTGAACAATTTACTGGTTGGATGCCCCCCTTTGGAGGTTTTTAACTCCTCACTTATTCTAGATATTATATACCACTGAATGAAAGATTTTCTCCCATTAGGAGACTTCCACAGGCAGTCATTCTATTCTTTGCTGTGCAGAAGATTTGTAATTTGATGTAATTCTCTTTATCAATTAAAAAAATCACCTTGAAAAGCAAGGGTAAATTGGTGATATATATATTTTACCACAAGTGCCCTATAAAATTCCATCATAGATTTTTAAATCTTAGAAAGTTATTATTCTATTTCTTTAAATATATTCTTTAAATATATATACACCTGTATTCCTAGGACAATTTTATATTAAAACTGCATACAACCACATCAAGTTTAAAATTTACTTGGAGAGATGATTGCTTCAGGATGAGATCTCATACATAGTCATGGAAAAATGGGTAGTCTTGAAAAATGGCAGTCTAGTTAGTAGCCACAGAAACTAACCTTTTGAAGATATTATAATTAGAGAGAGTCAGTCTTCTTTAAGGATGTGTCCCTGAGTAGTTTAACCAAGCTCCAGTGGATGGACTCACACCTAAAGGCATCTGGCGTCTTTAAACATGTATATATGTGTGTTTGGATGTGTGTATGCTGTGTACGTATGTATGTGTATGTGTGTGAGTCTGTGTGTATGTGTGTGTGTGGTAGAATTCATGAAATTGGGTGAGAGTTGTAAGGGGAGAGAGGGTCTAAGTATGATCAAAATATGTTATAAGAAAATTTCAATAAAAACTTTTCTTAAAAGATATAATTTTGGAAGCAAAAAAAAGGGGGGGGGACTAACATTCTAGAAACGAAGGAGACTTTCCAATGTGAACTGAGATTACTAATCATTTTCTCCCCAGGGAACTTGCCAAGCCTTCTAGTAAGAGCTAGAAATGGGCTGACTTAGGCAGAAGACCTCAAGCAAGGAAAGGAGAAGTCAGTTTTTGATAGATGTAGAGGCTGACACAACAACTCTGAATTCAAAGCATATAAAAGAACATGATGAAAATGCATAGTATGTTTTTATTCAAAGAACATCTGCTGGGTTCTTGGGAGTGGGAAAGCTGGGATGCTAGGCCAGAAGGACAAAATGAAATAAGCTTAGTCTCATAATGCTTAAGGTACTGTGGCTGACAGGATAAGGTAGTCCTCTACGTTCCTACTTTTCTATAACCCTACCCTTCCTTGAATGTAGATACGAATTTGGGCTTATTTCTAAGCAAGGCAATGGAATGTCACAGAAACACTCTTTTGGAAGCTGCTTTTGTTAAAAAGCATTGCCTCCTCACTTGAGCTTTACGGTGAAGACTAGCATCTCTGACTTCATTTTATGTCTCTCTCTTTTTGACTATCTGCTTATATCTGAACACAGGTCACTCCTTCAAGGAGTGCCTGTCTAATCTATCTTATTCAAGACTGAAGACTCAAAGATAAGTCATTGTCCTAAATCTACAGTCACCTTGGGTTCTAGAAAGAGCAGAACCTTACAGAACAGTCCAGACTCCAGGTGAGGATCATGGTCTGTAAAGACAGTGTTCCTCAGGTGGAAGTCACTGTCTCCTAAGAGTCAGACCAACCCTTTCAAGCAATGACCGTGATACAAACTTCTTTGCACCTTGCAGAATCAGGACTGAGATGAGGTCACCAGTCCACATCTTGACCAGGACTTATTTTAGCAGACCTCTTGCCCCTGTGCAATTCTTTAAAGCTAAATCTCATATCAGTACCCCAAAACAGAATCGGGGTCACTGAACTCCTTTATATATTCTTCCCAATGTGGCCATATTGAATAAATCTCCTCTTTCTGCTTTTCACCATCACTCTATCCCCAACTGGTACACTCAGGGTGAGTTCTGAGCCTAGTTTATAGGAGCTGCCAGAGGGCTTTGGGCTTAAAACCTCAAATCTATTGCCTCCATGATTATGTTACATAGAATTACACAGTTATTGTTAGGAGACTCCCTCCCTTGCTAACTTTGAGGAAATAAGTAGACAGTTTGTAACAAATCAAAGGTGTCAACATAATGCTGTCCTTGAGGCATGTGTGCAGTTTGAATACAGATTCCAGACCTACGACTTAGTTTCATCTATTATGAATGGAAGCTCCTCTCTGCCCTTTGTTTTCTGGATAAAATTAAACTCCGGATTCTCTGTAGATAATAGTATGTGGGGCTTTCCCTCTTGGAGCAAGCTGATTTTTACCTAGTTTATAGCTTCACTGATTTAAGTGAGCTTTTAAATGTTGGCACTATAAAATAGCTTGATGCTGTTATAAAAATAGATCAAAACAGATGAACTGAATGGAATGGAATAGAATAAAGAACCCATACACACTTATCTACAACCACCTAATTTTTCACAAAGGTGACAAAAACATACATTGAAGAAAAGGTGCTTCTTCAAAAAACAGTACTGGGAAAACTAAATATTCATATGTAGAGAATGAACCTAGATGCATATCCTTCATCCTGCACAGTAATCAGCTCAAAATGAATCAACACCTTTAGTATAAGACCTGAAACTCTGAAACTGCTAGAGGAAAACGAAGAGAAAACGCTTGACGATATAGACACAGGCAAGGAATTTATGCAAAGGACTCTAAAAGTTTAGGAAGTGATTCCAAGAACTGACAAATTGCATGGAATTTAAAAGCTTCAGCACAGCAAAAAATAGCCAAAATGAAGAGGCAGAGTGCAGAATGGGAAATGCATCAATACTTAGAAGTTATGACAGAGTTAAAAATGAATATTGAAAGACCTGCCAATAAATGGGTAAGTGTAATGAACAGACACTTATCAAAATATTAAATACAAGTAGCTAATAGTTAGGCCAAAGAAAATGCCAATCAGCCTTTTGAGAAATACAAATCTCTCCTCCATGAGGATGTTTGTCACTAAAACAAAACAAATGCAACCACTGTGGAGCTGAGTATGGAGGTTGCTCAGAAAACTAAAGATAGTACTGCCAGGCATAGTGGCTTGTACATATAATCCCAGCACTCAGAGACTGAGGCAGGGAAGTTGGCATGAATTTGAGGCCAGCCTGGGCTACACAGTGAATTTCAGTAAGCATGGGCTACAGAGTGAGACTGTCTCTCTCTCTCTCTCTCTGTCTCTCTCTCTCTCTGTCTCTCTCTCTCTGTCTCTCTCTCTCTGTCTCTCTCTCTGTCTCTCTCTCTCTCTCTCTCTCTCTATATATATATACATATATATATATTATGGCTATAGAACTCCTGAATATATATATATAAAAAAAAAAAATCCGAGTCAGCATAACACAGATACACATGCTCATTCATGTTTCTTATGGCACTGTTCACAGTAGCTAAGTCATGCAATCAGCTTAGGTGACACTAAAGAGATGAATAGTTACAGAAAGTGTAGCATCAGGATGCACACAATCAAGTCTCACGCAGCCACAAAATGCAGTGCATTTGCGGGAAAATAGAAGGAACTGGAGTGTATCATATAAAATGAAATAAGCCGGACCCAACACAATCAATATTGCATAATTTCCCACATTTTCTCTCATTTGTGGAAGAGGAAGGGGACTAGTGGTCGGAAGAGACGGTAACAGGAAGTGAAGGAATATGATCAGAGTGTATGATCTACTTATGATGCATCACTGTTTACAAGTGTACATGAATAAGTTTTTTAACTTGGCATTGTAAATAAGACAACTTTCAAAAAGCTCTTGTGGAACAATTAACGAAATACGATCTTTCTTCCCATATTGCAAACTGGAAAAAAGTGACTGTGAGTTAACATTCCAAGTAGGTCAGGAAGGCGTCAGCTGACCTCCCGGAGTCAAGCAGCACTACGGGCCCTGATGGCCCTCTGTCTAGCAGGGCTCACCTCCTTGGACCTCTGGCTTGGAGACTGAGTTACAAGCTGTTCATGGTTTGGCCGAAGAAATGTAAGTAGAGAATTTGCTAGCTTTTCAATTAACAGACATGTAATTTTAAAAAATTAATTATTGAGGGGCTGGAGAGATGGCTCAGTGGTTAAGAGCACTGACTGTTCTTGAAAAGGACTCAGGTTTGATTCCCAGCACCCACATGGCAGCTAAGAACCATCCATACCTCTAGTTCCAGGGGATTCCATGCTCTCTTCTGACTTCTGAAAGCACTGCACAGTACAAATCCACCTACCTACATGCAGGCAATACACTAATACACATAAAATTAAAATAATAATAAAATAAATAAATTATTAAATGAAATTAAAAGCAACCTGAACATGGCAAAGGAAAATAGTGAACTTGATAATTCATTTAAAAAATGTATCAAAACTGAAGTATAAAGAGAAAAATGCAAAAATATTGTAGGAAATCTGTATGACACACACATAAAAAATCTCCCAGTTAGAAGATCAGTCAATGGACTGAACAGACAGTTCTTAACAGAAGAAATATTAATGGCAATGGCCAATAAAAATTTTTTAAAGTGTTCAACATCCTTATCCATCAGGGAAATGCAAATTAAAACTGCTTTGACATTCTATCTCAAGCCAAAACAGTAAATACTGACAAGGATGTGGGAGAGAGGAGCTCTTACTGTTGGTAGGAGCATAAACCAGTGAAGCTACTACGGAAAGCAGAGTGAAGGATTCAAAAAACCAAAAACAGAACTATCGTACCCCTAACTATACCGTGTTTGTACATATACCCAAGGGAGTGTGCGTGCTACCAAGGGGCACTTGCACATCTGTGCAATACTGCTCCTCCTTTCACAACAATGAGGTAATTGAACCAGATTCTCTGTTTTTCAACAAATGAATGGATAGAGCGGAACTGTGATGGTCGGTCTTGTCAGCTTGATTGGATTCAGGATCTCTAAAGAGACACACCCCCGGCTATGTCTGTAAGAACAATTCCAGAAAAGATTCACTGAGGGGGAAAAATCCCATGCTCAAAGTGGACGGCACCCTCCAGGTACCTCGCTTTGACATCACTGTGAACCAATGCATCCACCTCTGGTACTATGATCCTCCACTGACATGAGATCCAGCTTCTGCAGCCTTCCAGGAGAGAATCAATATCAGCAACTATCCCTGGATCTTACAGGCTTTCAACACCAGATTAGCAATGGTGGGATGGCCAGCTTCTTGACCTGAAAAGCTACTGGGTTCCCCACCTCCCCAACTGGAAAACTGCTATTATTGGACTATCCAGCCCCTACTGTGTAAGCCATTCTAGTAAATTCCTCTTACACACACACACACACACACACACACACACACAGTCTATCACTTCTATTCTCCTAATAGTTGACTAATTGATTTTTTTTTTGTCTTGCTCTGTTGCTAGGCACATACACAAGGTTCCTTCAAACGTTGCTCTGTTTATCATTATGCAGTGTTCTTTCTTGCTGTGAGAATTATCTTTACTTTAAAATTTGGTATTCTGAAACTAATAGAACTATTCTTACTTGTTTAGACTAGTATGAGCATGTCTATCTCTATTCCTTTATTTTTTGTCTATCTGTGTCTTTGTATATTAAATTAATTTCTCATAGAAAACATAATTGAGTATTTTCTATTCATTCTTTAAAATCTTTGTCTTTTAGCTAGTATATTTATGTCATTAACATTTAATGTGATTATTGGTATATTTAGATGAATAGTCATCATATTTGTTACTGTTTTCTACTAGTTGTCCTTTTCCTGTGTTCCTGTCTATTTTCTATACTTTTTCTGTATTTTATGGTTTTAACCAAACATTTCATATCATTCTATGCTCTTTTTTTCTGAACTATATTTACTGAGTGTTGCCATAGTGTTTGTGATATGTAACCACTTTAAACTAATACTGATGGGGATGCCAGGAATGAAGAAAGGAAATTAAGTAGGTCTTTTGTAGACAGCTGCTTCAGAGGCATCAGCCAGGACACATCTAGGCCAGATTTCTCTTAAAAGGGGGATGATCCATGGCCAATAGCATTTGATGTTGCCAATGGATCTCTCCTATTTTAAAACCCCTTTGAGGCATATGAATAGATGGTTAGTAACTCTCTTTACAAATGGTTTGATAGGTGATCAATAATACTCTTCAGTGAGACAGCAAGGAGCTTTTCTAATGCAGAGAAGACCAAAGACCACCTAAACTAAAGAGAAAATACTATTGTACAACCTGAGGAAGACCAGCCTAAAGCTAAAGGGTGCAAATAAAAATGGCATACCTGAGGATATAAGTAATAACTCTTCTCAGGAAATATGTATTTAAATGCTCTGAGCCCTCTCCCTGCAAGCAGCCCTCTGTGATTCTTTACTGGCTCTTCTCTCCCCTCTCCTGTCTATTTTATCTCTCATTCAGAAAGCGTAACTTTCTTTCTTTTTCCAGTTCACTCCTACTGAGATCTCCAGCCTCCAGCATCTCCTTCCAAATCCTCTGTTAACTTCCCTTGTCCCTGAGACTAAGAACCTTCAAAAGGTAACCAGTGTTCCACAGTAACTAACATTTCATAGTTAATACAAATGCTTTAGATAACCTAGTATTTCTAATTCTTCCCTTCTGTCCTTTGTATCATTGTCATTAATTCAAGGTATGCATTGCATATGCATATACAGTTAAAATACTATTCCTGTTATTATTATTTTTAACAAACTAATATCTTTCACATCAATTAAGAATTAGAAAATGTGTTTTTCACTTTCCTCTGTTATTCCTCACCCGAGTCTCTTCCTCTATGTATAATAGATTTAGCTCTCTGTCCCATAGTAATTTCGTTCTCTCTGAAGAACTTCTTTTACTGTTTATTCTACTGACACAAATAAATGCCCTCAAGTTTTGTTTGTCAGGAAAAGTCTCTTTCTTTGTTGTGGTTTTAGGGATATCCTTATACAGTACATAATTCCAGGTTGGTGAATTTTCTTGTAACACTTCAAATCTTTCACTTTGCTGTTCTCTGGCTGGTACTAAGCATGGTCAGATGTAATTCTGACATTTTCTCTATGCTTTTTTTCTTTTTAGAGAGTTTAGACTGTAACAGGCCAGCCCAGAGGCTTTTTTTTTTTTTTACCATTGATGAATCCATGAAAGGGGCTCTCCACTTCTGTTGTCTTCTTTTTAATAGCACTTGATTTTTATTTCTTCTAAGCATTTCCAACTCCCTGCTTACATTGTCCATCTATTTGATAAACTGTTTACCTTTTCCTTTGCTCTTAGCATAATACTCATTTTTAAAAGCTTTATAGCTTTGTTAAATTGAATCCTTGCCATATGAGCCCCTGGTCTGATGCTAATTCAGTCTCTTCAAGCTATGGTTTTATGTTTTGGAGTTGTTTGGTTGGTTGATTGGTATTATTTAGAATTTTTGTTGAAAGCTGGGCATGCTATACTGGTAAAGGAAACAGCATTAAATAGGCATATTACCTTCCTGTTGCTGTGATAAATATCCTGTCAAAAGCAGCTTAGGGGAGAAAGGGATTTATCTTATCTCACAATCCAAGTTATGGTCCATGGTAGCAGAAAAGGTCCTGGTCTTCCAGTGAGCCTGACATGGACTGTAAACTTCATCTGTGCTTTTCCGTTTTCTTCAGTGTCTCAGGTGAGACAGGAAGGTAAAGAGGGTTCTGATGGAATTGTCCTTTCCCTCCGGCAGGTTCAGCTGATGAAAACCTGCAGCTGCACTCTAGCAAAACAGTTTCCAACCTGAGTAGGCCTTGTTAGAAAGAGTGGAATGATGTTATAGTCTTCAAAATATGCTTCTCCTCCCTTCCTCTGCTGAAAGCACTCAGGGGTTGCTCTGTAATGGGCACTGTAAGAGCTAGGCTGGCCTCCTGAAGACAGCAGTCACAGAAATATGAAGATCTCCTTGATGCCTGCAGTCTATAACCGTCAGATTGTGAGCACTGAGCCTCTAGTCAGTCATATGCCAATTACAGGTGATGAAACCCTGAGTCTTTCTGCTCTGTCAACTGGAATTGTCCATAATAATCTGTCCAGTTTTAGAGGCAACAGTTTGACCTGTGACTTCATTTCTCTTCTGGATCTTAGACAATTTGTTGATTTTTCAATTTGTTCACCATTCTACATGTTCATAGAAAGGAACAGTGCCTTCTAAGCTCCTTCCAGGCTGTGCTAGAAACTAGAAGAACTGACTTACCAATTTAAACGTAATATCTTGCTTTTCATGTGTAAAAAATAAATAATATTCAAACTGCCAATCCCAAAGTCATATTAAATACTTTTGAAGAGATCCAATGCAAATGAATATAAGATAAATATTAAGTTAATGTCAGTTTGAACTATACTAATTTTAATAGTTGCTTAGTCCCAAACCCTGGGCACAGGGCTAAAGAGATGATTCAGCAGTTAAGAGTTGCTTGTCAAGACCAGAGCCCTCATTTGTCACATTAATGCCTGAGACATTTTCTTGGTGCCCTTGCCTGACTGCCACTCTCCTGTAGTCCCACTGTCCTCGTCTTCATGGGGCTTGCAGGGGGTTTTAAACCTAGAGAAACATCCCCCTCCCCTCTGGGTCTCCGTTTACTCCAAGCTGTGAATCTGTAAGTAGGATCAGCTCTTCAAACAGAAAGGATTTTATCGGCTGTCAGTCCTTTCCTTGCTCTATGATTCTATGGGTGGTTTACATTCAGGCTCCGAGGTAAAAGCATATTATTTTGTTAAAGAAAGAAAGAAAGAAGAGAGAAAGAGAGAGAGAGAGAGAGAGAGAGAGAGAGGAAGGAAGGAAAGGAAAGGAAAGGAAAGGAAAGGAAAGGAAAGGAAAGGAAAGGAAAGGAAAGGAAAGGAAAGGAAAGGAAAGGAAAGGAAAGGAAAGGAAAGGAAAGGAAAGGAAAAGAAAAAAGATGGTGGACACCTGTGTCTTATTCCTGATTTTAGTGAAAATGTCTTAATGACTCTTGACAAGCCACTGAGGGACAATTGACGGTTGTCTGCGCTCAGGTTCCTGGTTCAGGAGAGGGAGGAGCCACACCTTACATGTGCCTGAGATGGGCCTTGGGTCCCTCTCTGTGGACAGACTGAGGCCACAGGACAGGGCTGATGGTAAGAGGTGCTGAGGACAAAGAGCTTCTCCAGGCAGCAGGACTGGGCCTGGTTCCCAACCTGCTGCCCCATCATGGCTTTGATCCTGGTACTCCAGGAATTGCATAGTGTTGCAGGAAGGGCAGCTGTTCTCAAGCCTTAGCTGGTGGCCACCAGGCATCTGCTTCCCAAAATGCACTGCTCATGTGCCAGGGTAGGACCCTGCTTATTGGGGCAAGGAAGCTGGGCTTGGGGACATACCAAGGGGAGAAGCAGCATATCTGAGTCCCACAAGGGGTACTCAGACTCTCAAGGCAGGGTCATGACCTCTGACGCCCAGATCTCGTCATGTGACTAGAGCTGTATATTCAACACAGTGCTTCAAATCTTAACTACAACAGTAATATTTTTAAGTAAATTAAATGTATAAGAATAGGAAAGAAAGAAGGCAGTACCCTTATTTGCAGATGACATTCTATACATAAGACACTCTAAAAACTCCACCAGAAAACTTAGATTTGATAAACACTTTCAGCAATGTGGCAGAATACAAAATTAATATGCAAAAATCATTAACCTCCCTATATGCCAACAACAAACTCAATGAAGAAGAAATCAGGGAAATGACCCTAGTCACAGTTGACTCCAAAATGTAAAGATCTCTGTGCTCATGGGTTGTGGTTACTTAATATTATGAAAATGGTTATTTTAACAAAGAAACCTACAGATTCAATGAGATATCCATCAAAATCCCAATGCCATTCTTCACAAAAATAGAAAAAATGATGTTAAAATTCATTGGGAAGCACAAACAACCTCAGATAGCCAAATCAATCAGGAGCAAGAAGAGTGCAGTAGCCAGTGGGAGCCAGAGGCATGAGATATCCCCTGGAGCTGGAGTTACAAGAGGTTGTAAGCTGCCCAATGTGAATGCTAGGAACTGAACTCAGGGTCCCTGAAGAGCAGTATGAGCTTTAACAGCTGAGGCATCTCTTCAGGCCCCAGATACCTGATTTTTACAGAAACTTCAGAATACACATTGGAGAGAAGATGATTTAACAAATGGTGATGGGAGACTGGATGAGTACCCAGATCAGAAGCATGGAACTAGATCCTGATATTTCACCCTGCACAAAAACCAACTCTAAATGGATCAGAGACCTTTACATACACCTTGAAACCCTGAAACTGCTAGAGGAAAAAGTAAGGGAAGTATTTCAATATAAGGCCATAGGCAAGGGTTTCCTCAATAGGTATCAGGTTGCTAAAGAAAAAGGCCAAAAGTCAGTCAATGGGACACCTCATAAAATTAATTTTTCTAACAGTTAACTGAAGAATATCTTGTTTAACTGTACATCTGGCAGAATATTAAAATCTAGAATAATGAACTCAAAAAACAAACGGAACAAGAAAACAAAAAACCTAATCAATTAAATAAAATGAAAAGTTTGCAAAAGGTGAAACACAAATAACCAATAAGCATATGAGAATATATTCACCTTTACTGACAAGCCACACAATTAAAACTACATTGAGATTCCGTCTTTTCCAATTAGAATGTTAATCATCGTGAAAACTAACAAAAATGCTGGCTTGGCTGCAAAGAGAGTACTTATGCATCGCTAGTGAGGATGTGAACTAGTTCAGCTGCTGTGACAGCCAGTATGGAATAAGCCAGAAATACAGCTGCCACGTGGCCCAGCCATACCACTGCTGTTAACCCAAAGTGAGTCTACCCAAAGGACTCCAAGGGGACATATCACAGAGATCCTTGCATATTTAGAGTCCAACAGCAGAGGAATGGATTTTAGACATGAGGCATGTACACAATAGAATTTTTTTCAGTCATATAGCAGAATAAAGTTATGTTGTCTGGCAGAAAAAAAATGATGAAACGGTGATACAGGAGAACCTGGCATCTCCGCTCTTGGTTCTTAGTCTCATTAATAGAAGAATTTAAGAATCGATTTACATGGGAACTTAATGATAATTTTATTAACGTTTAAAAGAAAAGCCCTCCAAGCAGGTAAGCTGTAAATCCCAGCAGTTGCCTGGAGGAGGAGAGTAGAGGGGAGAAGGAGAGTCATCCTTTTAAAGCTGACATGGAGGTCAGACATATCATGGTGGGCTAGCAGCTACATGTGGTCAGGAAGTATTAGAGAAGGTGTAAAGAAACCCGAAATATTGGGGCAGCCCAGAGTGGTAGAGAAAGCATGCTTAGAAAGAGACAGAAAGGAGAAGAGAGGTAATGCTTTCCTTCAGACTCAGGGGGCTACATGTCTGCTGCCAGGCTGTAGACGACTGTCCCAGGGGCAGGGATTCTGGGCATAAAATGTTCACCATCTCATTAGTGCACTAATTCTTCCACATATCTGTTTAAAAGCGTGCCGTAAAGAGAACTGTGCTTTCTAGGGGTGATCCCTTACCCAGGTGATGACCTGACAAAACTGGAATGCTGGGTCTTCACCCAGGCCAGAGAATTTACTCTCTGCACCAGTTTTCTCTCATGAAATGTAGCAGAACAGAAGGAATAAACATGTGGGGCAGAGACAGTAGAGAGGACAGAGGAGGACGAGATGGGTGGATTTATGCATCACACGACATATACCTGTAAGGATTATTTTAAAAATCAAAGAATCTTCCATGCATGGTGGTACACACCTTTAATCGCAGCACTCAGAAGGCAGGGACAGATGGATCTCTATGACTCTGAGACCAGCCTGGCCTACATAGAGAGTTCCAGGCCAGCCAGGGCTACATAGTGACACCTTATCTCAAAACCAAAGCAAAACAATGAACCACTGCTTACAAAATAATGAAAACTGAATATTAAACTGACGATAATCACCCAAAAATCACCCACCTAAGTAAAGAACCAATAATTCTTAGCTGAAACATGATAACAAAGCCCTAATTTAAGGATTCTGTTAGAGAAAAAAAAATGCTAACAAGAATTCAACAAGAGGAATGAAAAGAAACTCTCATTAAACAATGTTCTGTGAAACTCCTGAATTAGAATAGATGTTTTCCCCCAAATGGTGACAATTTCTATTACTTCCTATGAGCTATTTTCTTAAATGCTTTTTGAAACATCAGCTAATTTATGTACAAGGATGGGAGTAACTGCTTTCTGTTTACCTCATCCAAAAGTATTCAGCGTTCCTTTGACATGAGCCTCTGATCTAATCAGATGGGAACAAGAGCACTTTATCTCTTTCACTCAAAGTCAGTTTCTTTAACAAGGAGGAGGAATGCCAACTTAGCACCATGGGAAACCAGCTCTCCACTCAGGTTTGTGGGATGCATGGATTGACCTACTGGCTTACTCTGCTGAGAATTTCAGGAAACGTGACATTTACTCAATTACTCAAGACAAAGGAATGGCCCCTCGTTCCACTTCCAAGCTGTTTGTAACTGCTGTTCTAGGTGTTCTATCCTGATAGCTATTTATTACGGTGCCAGAAAACTTGAAAGTGGTAGCTAAGAGCTTTCAGGTAGTTACTAAATCTGAACACATAAATACGGAATTGCCTTCAAGTAAGAATTTTATAAATGGACATAATCTGGACTAATGACTTTTAATTGACCCCTATAAAACCCTGAGCTCCTGGGTCTGATGATGGGGCATCTCCTTGGTATGCCACCCAAAAAGATAATAACTGAATGTGGGCATGCTTGAGAATTAACATAGCAAAACACTGCAGAGTCAGGTAGGTACCGCTGTGCATATCTTTAATCCCAGGGCTCAGGAGGCTGAAGCAGGCATATCTGTGAGATCAAGGCCAGCCTGTGCTATATAGTGAGTTTCAGGCCAGCTAGGGTTATAGGAAGAACCTGTCTCAAAAAAATAAAAAATAAAAAAGCTGCGAGCTGCGTATCCACTCAGCCCTCAGCCGTATCAGTGGACACAGCGGAGATTGGGAAAGGATGCATGCACGTAGAAGAATGAGATAGGAGAGATGGAAAGGCCCCCGATGGTCTATAGAGATAAGAGTGGAGCTGAATTTGAACTTGTTTCTTCAGTGAAGCTGGAGAAACCATTTGAATGTGGCCTAATGGGGACACGGTGGGAGAAACAGGGTTCCTGAGCACAAAGGGAGGACAGACACAGGCTGAGGGACAAGAGAGATCCATCAGCACAGTAGAAAGCTAGGGGAACTAGTGTCCTCCAAGTTCAGGCCAACTCTCAAAAACTTAATTTAAGAGTCAGTCTATTTGTTTCAGTGATTATGATGTTAGCATAATAATAAACATCACAGGATTTTACTGATCAAAATTTCTAACAATCTTGCCATGTGGCAATTGAATGTAAAAAGGCTCCTAATCTAACGAAAAATTTGCTAATCTGGGAATTAAACTACATTTAATGTCCAATGGCAAACACTCAAAATGGTGACATGACATCCTAGAAGAGCTTCAGTTTATTATAATGAGGAATGCCTTAATCCACTTTTGGGGACTGAAGATTAAAAAAAAAGGAAGTACCATAATAAAGACCATAATAAAAGAAAATAGAATATGATTCTAAAAATCATCAACAATGTAGTTTGTATAGCTCCAGTAGTTTTAACTGAGTTGGTAAACAAAAGGCACCCTCACAGTAAATGTAAAGACAGCCAGACAGCCAGGTCTCCTGACTTCTGGTTCCGTCTGCTTTAAAGCAGCACAACACATAGCATGAACTTAGAAAAGGAAATGGTGAGTCAAATCAGAATGTCAAGTAGCACCAACAACAGAGTGACTCTAGTGGTGGCGGGCACACGGGTGAGAGAGCTGGGCCGGCAGTGTGCGACCAAGGACAAAGTCCAAGTGAGGGCACACCCACTTATCCCTTCCTGTGCAGGTGTTGCTTCCTAGTAAGCAAAATCCAGTTACTGGGAAGGACTAGCACTACTGTCTGAAGCATCTGGGCTACTTCCTCTGTTCTTAGACCTTATTAGGTGATATTATAATAGGTCATCTTTATAAAACAGCAAAATAATTCATCTTCAACCAGCATTCAACACATCATCAACTTTCAACAAGCTGCTCACCAACCAGTATTGATTTCAGAGTTTGCTTCCAAAATCATTTGCATCCGAATGATGAAGTAAGTTGGTTAAAATTATAGATTCTTAGACTCACCCTAGGCTGGCTGAATCAGTATCTCTAACTTAGAAGGATCTTTGCCCTATAGTCTAGGAACCATTTAAATCAACTTCTGACTTCCTGCCTGCCTTTAAATTCTGCCTTAAATGCTATAATTTCTTTCTGATGTGTCATTAAATGAAAGTTTTAAGTACACAAAAGCTACTTAAACCCTCCTACTTCTTACCCTGAAGTTTTAAAAGCTCACTTTCTTAGCTCTTGGAGCTCAGAATAATGTTGTCTTAAGTGTTTAAATTTCTGCTTGAACAAGGATGTTAATGGTGAAGAATAAATATATTCCAGAGATGTCTAAGAAAATGGCAGAGAAAATTAAAGCTTACACTATAGCAGGCATGATTTTAATTCCATATATGGAATTAACTCAGTCCTAAAAACAAGTTCCGTAAGATTTATCATCACTGATGACATCATTCCTACTTTCTGGCTGTAGAAACTGAGGTACTTAAAGTCTCAGTGAAAGACTCAGCATAAAGTACCAGTAAGTGCAAGAACAGGGTTCCTACCAAGGCCCAATTGCCACTGTTCCAAACCGGTATCCATTGTTTCTTCATGGGAGCCAGTGAGTTTCAGAAAGCTCTACGTGATCTGGATTAAGGATGAGCCCCCCAAGTTTCTGCCTCAGGATACAGTCTTGCCACCACATAACTAAAATAGGACTAATTGCTAACAAATGCAACAGTGCATTTGCAGTTATTTTACCGTAACTATTAACATTTTAAAATAAATTTCAAGGGCAGGAGATTCAGAGCACCTCTTGCAGAGGACCCAGGTTCATTTCCCATCCCCCACCTGGCAACTAACAAATGTCCTTAATTCCAGGGGATCCAGTGTCCTATTCTGGTATCTGCAGGTGTTGCATGGATGCATAGGTACACTGACATACATGCAGGTAAAACGCCTATACGCATAAAATAAAAATACTTAAAAAGAAATTTCAGATTCTGGTACAAATCAAAACAGAGTAAGCCCAGGAAAGCCTATGTCTGCTCTGATTACAACCATGAACGCTGGAGAACATACAAAGCAACTATCTGAGAGCTCTAAATATTAAACAATATAGGAAGAATGGGAAAGAGCATCAATACTTGGAGAGTGATTGAGTCAGCAGTGATTTAACCGAGCCTTTCCACTCCTTCACCTCACCAGTGAGCCATGTTCCAAAGTGCCTCCAGTAGTCAGGGAAAACGCTAGAAAAAATACTCACTCTCCAAGCAGAGGACCTGGATAGATGGCCACCACATGCGTCCCTGTTTTTTTTCATCTTTCTTCTCTTGAGGCCACCCTCATCTCTAAATCTCCAGACTGGACAATAACGATGCCAGCAGTAGCAGAAGTACATGAAACCTTAAGGAAGACTCTTAAATAAGGAAAAAGACTTTATGACTCTGGCAATGGAAGGCAGCAAATCACTTTTATTATTCTGTGTGATGATTATTTTTATATGTCAACATGTTAGGGCCATGAAATGTCTGGATCTATTACTAAACATTATTCCAGGGTGTGTCTATGAAGCTGTTTCTCGAAAAGATAGAATTTGTGAGTTCAATAAAGTGGAGGGCCCTTCCCAGGGCAGGTGGGCGTCACCAGCCCGCTGAGGACCTGAACAGAACCAAAAGTCAGAGGAGAGAAGGACTGATGCTTGTTCTGCTGGACCGCGTCAGCTGAAATACTCATCTTCTCTGCATCGGCCTCCAGCTCTCAGTCTTTCAAACTGTACAACCAGCTGTCCTGTATCCCTACCTTGGAGGGTAATTATGAATTATTTCTCGGTTAATTATGGATTCCTTATTTTACATATACATGTAAATGTCAGATACTCTCGTTGCTTCACCCTCAGAGGAGCCTCCGTACAATGACGAACCTGGACATGGGGAAGGACACTCATTGGTGAGGACAATATTGATTCTGATACTAAGGCAAATAAAACATGTTGCATGAGAAGAACTACACACTGATGTGCATTATGCATATAGATACAAAAAATACAACTAAGGGAACTTGAATTCAGCAACACAAAACAAAATAATATATTATTTCAAATAAATAGGGCTCATGTCAGGAATGCACAGTTGATTTGACATTTAAAGATAAATATAATTCACCACTTTAGCACACTAAAGAAGCAAGACCATATAGTACCATGTAATCCTTCATAGAAAAAGGATTTAAAATGAAATAGCATCATCCAACTGTGAATCTCTGTCTTACCCACCATCAGTGCAAACAACTTCTCTAATGAAGGCTGAGAGCTCCACTAATCCATGTGAATAAAGATAAGTAGTTGAAGGCAATTTAACACTATGTCCAAAGTAACAGTAGCAGGTCCTCCCCTAGGACCGTGGCCTCCTCAGCAATGGGTTCTTGGCCCAGTTTATAGCACTGGGGATGAGTTCATCCAGTAGACCAGGCTTTAAAGCCAATCAGATAGTAGTGGGTTGCTCCCATAACATTCATGCCAATATTGCACTAGTAGGCAAAGCCTGCCAGGCCAGTCATTGTAGCTCACAGGACTGACAGCACTATGAAAGCTAGCAAGTAGGCAGGAAGCTCCCAGCTTAGTAGCAGCTTGAAGCTTCTCCTTAGTGACCAAAAATTAATACAGAGACTCACAGCTAGTCAAAATTCAAAGAATAAGTGCCTGTAGAGCGTGCAGTCCCAAATGGGAATCTGTATCACACCCTCTCCTCCAGGGCTCAAGGAACATCCTTGAAAAGGGTGCAGAAAGATAAGGAGGGTCAGAAGATGGAGAACACTGGAGCCAATCAGAGCTTTACAGGCATGACAGGCCTGTTGCACTCATGACCCCAAGGCCTGCAGAAGATCAAGTCACTCAAAATTCCAGCATTGATCAGGGAGGTGCTTGCAATTTCTCATCTGTAGCTGAAAAGTTGAAGGCAGCTGATGACTACTTAGGGAGAGAAAGAGTCATCCCAAGTGGGCTACCCTGTAGTATTCTTTCTAGAGGAGGGACCTTGTGAAATTTCCCCCATCCACATTGACATGTCAACCTGTGTTTTCCTATGCAGGTCTTGTTTATGAAACCAGGTTGTTGATATTTCATGGATACAGCTTTCTTGTAGTATCTAGAATACCTTATCTAGCAGTGGGTACCGGGGTCCTTTGGGTCTTACAGTCTTCCTGCTCCTTTTTCTGTGATGTTCCCTGTGCCTTGAATGCATGGTAGATGTATCACTGAGGACTAGGCAACCAAGCTATTCACTTATTCGCTGCCTTTTGACCAGATGTAGATCTCTGTAATAGTCCCCACCTTTGTAAAAAGAAGCTTCTTTGATGAGTGGTGAGACCTACATATGTTTGCATATAAGTATTTAGAACATAGTAAAAAATTACATTGGCTTAGGAAACTGTTAGTAGTAGGCTATCCTCTAAGTTCTATGACTTATCCAGCCACGATATTTGGCTATGTTTACAGTACCAGGAGTGGATTCTCTCCCAATAAGAATGCCTTTAGTCTAATTAGGCATCTGTTAGTTACCCCAAGATGGAAGTGCCACTATTGTACCGAGAGACATTTTGCTGGGTTGACTATTGTGGTTTATAGGTTTTACAGCTTTCAAGGTTATTAAAGAATATTCTTGTCAGCTTGTATGGCACCTGCTGATACTATGAGCATTAGTCCTCAGGGAAGAGGCTTCCAGGTCACTTCCAGCTCAATTTCTCCAAGTCCTGTGTCTGAAATGTGTGGTGTCTTCAGTAATAGGGTCTTACCTTCAAGTTGTGGAAGGCAACCAAGCATATGGCAATAGTCTATATTCTATTGGAAATCTCTTGAACTGTCCTAACCAATACTCAAAAGGAGGTTTCCCTTGCCTGTCACTGGGATTTTTGTTAGACAAGGTACACACATACATATAATTTATATATTTTTATATATTTATATATATATATATATATATATATATATATATATATATATATATATCAAGACCAAAACCCTAGTAACTACAAAAACTCATGGAGATTAAACAATACATTCCTGAATGATGAATGGGTCCAAAAAGAAATTTAAAAAGAAATAAACATATTTCTGGAACTAAACAAAAAGGGTAATATAACACAACAAAACCTCTGAGAAACTCTAAAAGCAGCCCTAAAAGGGAAATTTATAGCGCTAAGTGCCTACATTAAAAAATCTGAAAGAGCACAAATAAATGACTTAACATTGTAACTCAAGACTCTGGAAAGGCAAAAACGAATGAAACCCAAATCCAGCAGATGAGAAGAAATAAACAAAAATTGGAGCTGAAAATAATAAAAATAGAAACAAAGAACAGATGAATCTAAGAGCTCTTTTTTTTTAAGATAAACAAGATAGACCCCTTAGTCCAGTTAATCAAAAAAAGAGCAACTCCAAATCAAAATCAGAGATGAAAGGGGAAACAACAGCAGACAACAAAAAGTTCCAGATTAGCATAAGGGAATACTTTAAAAATCTATATGTTATTAAATTTGAAAACTGAAATCAATGAATATCTGAAATCCTCGGAAACACCAAAGCTAAACCAAGAAGAAATCAACAGCTTAAACAGACTCATAACATATAAGAAAACTGAAACAGTAATATAAACTCTCCCAACTACATAAGCCCAGGCCCAGATAGATTTACAGCATAATTTTATCAGGCATTTAAATAAGATCTACAACCAGTGCTACTTAAATCACTCAAAAAGATAGAAGCTTCTAATTCCTTCTGTGAAGCCAGCATCACTCTAATATACAAATCAGACAAAGACACAACCCAGACAGAAAGCTATATTGTGTATATATATTTTTATTATTTTTGTTTTATGCCTACGAATGTGTTGCCTGCATGTATGTAAATTCACCCATGTCACGTAATGCTGGCAAAGGTCAAGAAAAGGGTGTAGAACTTCCTGGAAGTGGAGTTACGGGCTGGGCTGTTGTTCGCTGCCATGTGGATGCTGGGAACTGAACCCGGGTACTCTGCAAGAGTAGTGAGTACTAACCGCTGAGGCATCTCTCTAGCCCCCTTGCATGTATTTTTAAGTAAGCTTATAATGTAATGCGTTTCCTTCAGATGTTCTTAGTATTATGTATCTCTCCCCCACACTAATGGCCCCATTTTTCCCATTCCCCCCTTGATAGCTCTTGTGTTCTACCATGCCCCTCTCTAAAGTTCTTTCTTCCCCCTCCTATCCCCGTGGTCTCTTTCTACTTTCCTGGCTTTTGTAGTTCCTTCAGGATATATACTCACCTCTAAAGATTCAGAGCTAGCTAGCATCCACAAATAAGAGAGGACATGCAACATTTGTTTTTCTGGAACTGGGTTACTTCACTCAATTACTGTTGAATCCCATTCCCCAATAAAGAGATAAGATTAGGTAAATCAAACAGGAAGTAACAAAACACAAAATATGTGCATATACTAAGCACGTAAAATGTCTCTCCAGTAAGATTTTCTGACTTTTCACTAAGTTACTTCTCTGCCTGGCACACAGTTGGCAAGTAATAAATGTAGAATTAAATAGCTATTAGGGCTGACACGGTGGATCATCAGGTAAAAGCACTTACCAAGCAAGTCTAATAACTTGAGATTGACTCTGACACCCACAGTAGAAAGAGAAAACCTACTCCTGAAAGTTGTCCTCTCACATCCATGCACGTGTACACACACACACGCACATGCACACACACACACACACAGGCTAATAAATTTTAAAATATTCAAATAAGTATCAATTGCAATATTTAATATTCCAGGAAAAATGGCCCATTGCCTCCTCAATCAAGTAGATTACCCATGGATCTGCACAGCTCTTGTTACTAGCCCTTAAAGTCAAAAGCCTACCCGTCCACGTTATTGATAAGACAGATAATAAGACAGCACTCAGCCCTGCCCAAACCAATGTGTTTCACATGGAAGCTGGTTTTCCTTCCTGGTTAAACTTTCTTTTCAAATGGGTTTTCAGAGCTTACTGATAAACAGTGCCACAACTGATGATACCCAGGGTTTGAGGAATCCCAAAGAACTCTGACCCAATGGTGCAAAATCAATCCAAATGACAACAGTTTTAAATGCTACTTAGCCTTACTGTTAGCCTTCCAGTCTGTCTTCTGACATTACAAGTTTGAGTTTCCCTATACAATAGGCAAAAGAAAGTGGACACATCTTGGAGTTCCTGAGTCTGGAAATGGGCTGTAGCTATGAGGCTCTGTTCCCTGAAACCTTCCTTTGGTCCAGTGGTACCCAGACCCACAAGGAATATGACCCCTGAAGACAAGATTTTTTTGAGACAAGGTCTCACTGTCTAGCCCTGGCTGGACTAGAACTTGCTATGTAGACCAGCTGGCCTTAAACTCATAGGGATCCGCCTGCCTGTCCACCCTCTGCCCACATTTCAGATTTTACCTAGGACTCCAAAGCCTTAGGATTGTTTTCCATGTGCTTCTCTTTTCTCATCTGAATTAGCCTAAGGCTGGTTGTCTTTTCAGATATTATACAGCCACTTTTAATACTCATTATTCTAAGTAGTACAAATATAAATGCTTTTATAAATACACAACCCAAGCCCAATCAAGTAAAATCCTTAAATAAATCCCAAAGGAAAAACTTCTGTAAGAAGAAGAAATAAAAATTACTTACATTTCCAACACGCTGAAGAAGAATCACTGCTAATTTTCTGTTATGTGTCACAGTGAATTAATATCTGCATTATGGGTCCAAATGTCCTATAGTATCATTGGCAGCCTGTGTTTCCATTGTGCTTTGCCTATACCAGCCTCCAACATCATGAATCAGGGACTCCCTAGAATCCGTTAGATGCATGTGCCGTCATTTCCTTAATCCGTCTTGTGAGGCTTCCATTCCGACACTCACCTCCCCCCTCCCTCTTCCTCCTTTGGTGCCTAAATAGTTTGTGAAGAGGATGAAGAGAGCAGAGGGCCCCGAGGGTCGAGGGTCGTAAGAGAAGCAGAGGTGGCGCCAGGCTAATTTTGACGATAAAATAGCAACTGTTCCCATCTCAGTTTATCCTTTATTGCTCCATCATCATTAGAACAACCTTTGCCAGGGATGGAACCCAGGACCCTGCTCCTGCCAGGCCAGTGCTCTAGCACTAAACTACACCTCTATCCCCCCTCACCAGAGTCTGAACTGAATCAGAGACCAGAGACTATGTCCAGCCTTGGCTCAGGAAGACTATGTACAGCCTTGGCTCAGGACTGAAGACTGTCCTTTCTTTTGGCCTTATTTCCTGCTACCAGACTTGATTTAAATTCGAAAAATAACTTTCAGTTTCCATTTCTATTTGACCTTATTCTTCCCATGGAAAATACATTAAATGAAGCCAGTAATACAGAAGAAATTAGAGTTGGCTTTTCTCTCTTATAACAAATCTGAAAATGAATTTGGAAAGCTACACTTTGTAACTCTGACATTCTCCTTTTCTGATGTTTTATTCGACCAAAGACCTTGCCTTTTGCTATTTATAGAATAAACTTAGCTAACCTGGTACAAAGTGAGCTTAAACTTGGAGTGTTGGGTTCAAAAAGGGATGGCTGCTTTCCTAAATCTAAAATGCAAAGAATAGGTTTACAATCAATATGGGGACATAGACAAATGTGTAGTCTTATAATTGAATAATGCAAGCAATGGAATCCCCCTGAAAGGGTCTAGTAAAGTGTCTTAAAACAACAGGGCAGATTTTAAAAATCCAGCATCAAATTAGTAGCTTAAATATATTTTTTGTGTCACTTCTGGTTTGGAATTGGAAATTGCACCATGCTTCAAATTCTACAGACTAGACTTGTGTTGCTAAATCAATACAAAGGTATATGTGATATAATTTTGCCTTTTGTGGTTAGCTCAAATAGTTTCAGTCCCCAGACACTGTCTTTGATCAAATAGAAGGGGCTAGAACCCAGTCTCACAACTGGCAGCTACCTTGGGATATAGCTCATGATTCCTCCATCACCACAGGCTTTCAAAGATGGAGTATCACAGATTCAGATCAGCGTCTGCCTCTGAACTCCTGTCTTGCTTTATGGGTCACTGTAATCATATTCTGGATCCTGTGAAGCCAGAGACAAAATATCACAAAACCCATACAGAGTAAGTTGTTTGTATTTAAAACACTATACTGAAAGTTTTGGTGACAAAGGGAGGATTGCAACTTAAAACTGATTTTGATTATTTGTTTGTTTGGAGCTTTTTGTTTGATCTTTCCCTTACCATATAACCAAAATCCAGTTCTTTCAAAGCATGTGACCTACCTGCCATCCTTGCCACAGTGAGAGATCTGCTTCTCTGCAGCCTTTTCTGTGCAGCACAAATTTTGTGCAGCTTCCTTCATCTTTATGTCAGCTGGTTCCATGGTACATTAGCCCAAACCATCTCATGCATACTGAGTGAATATGAAACCTAATGTACACAGAAAGACATAACCATTATATCCACTAAGATGCTTGCAGTTGCAATTAAGAATAAATGTTACACTATAAAGGAACTGATTAGACAATCTTGTTGGGAAGTTCAGGGGCAGATGAGTTTAGAGTTGGTTTCTACACAGATGTCATAAGGAACAGAGTGTTCTTCATAATCAGCTTTTTCCAAAACTGCCTTGCATAGCTTCAGGAAAGCTATTGATAGTTCCCCATATCACCAGGGGACAAGGCTGGATTGCTATCACCAGTGAACAAAACCCTTACTCTGTGGACTAAGGGCATGGCGTGCAGACACCAGCGTAAGCATAAATCTCCAGAACTTGGTCGAAAAAAGGATCACCTTTCTTGGTTTCTTTTTTTTTGAAATATTTGTTTATTATTTTTATTTTATGTATATGAGTATATTGCCTGCATATACGTAAGTTCATCCATGCTGTGCAAAGCCCACAGAAGAGGGTGTCAAATCCCTTGTAACTGGAGTTACAGACAGTTGTTAGCTGTTGCGTGGGTGCTGGGAACTGATCTAGGTCTTCTACAAGAGCAGCCAGTGCTCTTAACCACTGAACTCTATCTTTCTAGCCGACCCTTCCTGGTTTCTAGTAAGCCAGGCATGTAAGTGTTCAATTTTATTGAAGCTACATAGGCCCTATACCTTAGGGGAAGGGCGCTAGTGACCATGAGAAGAAGCCCACACTGTCCGCGGTGGGAGGAGCCCTCATCTGCGAGGCCAGCATCACACTCTGTTGTCTACCGGAAAGATTTGGAATCTTACACAGATCTGTAAATTCCTGCATAGTCTGAACCACTTACATCTACCCCAGCAGGTAGGAAACGGCAGAAAAATGAAAGATGCCGAAGTCCTGGGTGTTCTCAGTTTTCGCCTTGACGCCCCACTTGTAGTTTTTATGTAGCCCATCTCCCCACTTCAGCCTGATGACTGCAAAGCAACCATGAGCTGCCATGAAGTCACTGTTGCCTCAGTCTGCCTGTAAACCTCCAGGGCCAGAGATCCTCCACCCTGTTGTCTCTAGGTCCCTTCTGCCTCTTCACCCCATTGCATGCTGCCATCCACTGGGATGCTAAAATCCAGTGGGGTGCCACCACTGAGTGCAATATTACCATCCAGTGAGATGCTAGGCACTTGCGAACATACAGAAAGCTCACGTTTATCTTAACAAATGTTATTGTAACCAAAACATCTTTCTTCCTATCCTGTAGGACATTAGACACTTACAAATTTAGAATTTCGGTATATTATATCTACTATTAGCGTAAATTTTTGAATTAAGGATATGCCAGGTTCATTGTTTGTTTGTAAGAACAGCCACCATAGCTTTGGCATATATTCTATGTTTGTTCCTACAGTGGAGATTTTGCTTTTTCAGGTGGAGATCAATACCAGGACCTCATCCATGCTAGGCAAGTGTGCTCTCCTGAGAACATGTCCATACTAGATATGCTTCAGTTTTTTGAGTCAGAGTCTCATATATCCAAGGCTGGCCTCAAACTCATTATGCATTTGAGATTGAACTTCTGATTCTCCTTAGTGCTGGAATCATGGAAATGTGTTCCCGTGCCTGGTTTACTCAATGCTGGAGATAAAGCTTCATGCTTGCTAGGCCAGTATTCTTAACAACTGAGCTACATCCCCAGCCCTAGAAGACAGGACTTTGACTTTGATAAACTCTCACAACAAAAATCAATCATGCTTCACAGATATGAAAGCTAAGGCTAAGGTGGAAGACTATGTTTAAATCACTTCCTATAGCCATAGTAAATACAGAAAATACTGTTTTGCTGAAACTTTATGCCCCAAATCCATTTCGGAAACCAAGGAAAATGGGCCAGACCATAAGGAAGTTTCATTTTTAGATTTTCTTATTTTGTTTTATTTGTTTTCCTCCGTTAGAAACTTATGAGACTTCTTCCATTCAAATCCGTACTTACCTTGACTATTAAATCTCTAGTGAGCAGAATACATGCCATAAGGCCAGGTACACTGGGGTGCAGACAAGCGGGAAAGGGACACATATTTCAAAATAGTCAGATTAAAGTTGACTTAGACCACTGCTTATGTTTTCCAGGCTTATGTGATAGCAATACACTTGCTTATTACTTACATGTGGAAAAAGCAAAAGAGAGTTGGCGACATTTAAACATACAATCAGAATAGAGTCTACATGCATGTGATCCACTTTGAAAACACAAGCGCTAGTAAAAAGGTTCCCCATAATATCCCAACATTTTCTCAGCACTTCTCCTTTTAAAGATCTCTTGCTATTAATCCTCTCTAGACTTTACAGGAAGAATATCAAGATTGAGAAAATCTGAAATCCATCTAAATAGAGTTATGAGTTCAACACACTGAGTGGATCCCTGCCAGGATGAGTGAGTGTGCATGACTTTTCTCCTACATAAGCAATTAGAAGTTAAGGAGCGAGCCTCCACTGGTCCTGTGAGACTTAGGTCCTCACCTCCACAACATTCTTTTTATCCTCTTGACATTTCAAGGTCTTCACTGTTCCTGACACCTAATCCTTCTCATTCTGCCACTTGGTAAAGAAGAAACTGGAGGCAAAGTCACCCACAGACCCTAGCAGTAACTGTAAGAACTGTCGGGTTCTACTGGCAACATGGTTTAAACCTGCTGTTACTAGGACTCACGGCTCACATTACAATTCCAAAACAACTCCATGCTTGACCTTCTTAACTGATAAGGCTAAATTATAACTATCAAGATCCCTATTAAATAGCTCTTACATCCATGTTAAGTATATAAACATGACAATGGTGAAGAACATAATTTAAACTCCACATTTATTTCCAAGTACCTAGTAAGCTCACACATCACTGTTTGCTCTGCATATATTAGTCCTGCGGATCTACAGTATTCTGATAATCAGTAAGAGAATAAATCGGTGTCCTTCCTCCAACACACAGGTGATACTTTCTTTTTCATTTCTTCTGCAGAGACTACAAATGAAATAAATCAAAATTCAGACTCTAAGAGAATTTAGAAAATAAATCCCATTATACAAATGTAATTTACATAAAAATGGATATTGATTTGGAAAGAGCTAAAAGGCCTTAGTTAATTTGTCCTTTTCCTACTAGAAATACAAATTGAGATGGAAAATTTCTATTTTCCTTCCTTCTTTATGATTTCAGAGCATGTTGCTATTAAAGATGAAAAATGAAATGTTTTTCTTCCTATTAGAAAGGAAAGTGATAAACCTCTTGAAAACAGAATTCTTAGATGAGGAACTACACTCAGCTACAGTCCTTCCTACATCATGAACAGTTTACTGAGTTTTAGGAAGTGTCCTGTGGCTCTCTGTAATGAAGACAAGAGCCAGAGGCAGTGGGGTTTACAGTACAAAGGAGACTGGTCTGGTCAGACCACATGGTTCACTCACATTTCAGATCCAGCAGTTCAAGTTTTCAAAAAAGCAGTTGCATTTACAGAGGGACATCAGAAAGATAGCAGAATGGAGTTTGCAGGGATCATTCCCATACAAATATCAATGTGGACAACCATCTACGGATGGAAATAATCTCAGACTGGAGGAATTCAGGACAGGGATTAGGCACCTACCCAAAACACAGAAATAGAAATCCCTGTATTAAAGAGGTAGAAAGGTCAGTTTTACATTACAAGTCACTTCTCCTCAAAGCCAGAGGCAGAGAGAGAAAAACCCTCTGTAGGGTGAGAGAAGAGGAATAACTCACCCACTGTGGATACCAGTACCAACCTGGGGAACTGCAGTGGTTAGGCCAGCCGCTAGAGCCCCAGAATCCAGGCTCTTCACAGTAGTAGGCAGTCACTAAGGGATCAGGCTTCAAGCTACTCCAGTACCCAAGGTAACCCCTGAAGACCCAGGCTCCAGAACTGTCTCTATGCTGGCCTTGAACCCAGGCACCAGGCCTACACTGGCTTCTAGCTGCCCCACAACCCACACTCAAGGCAGACACTCCCTGACCAAGGACTCAGGCCAGATGCTATGAACAAAGGATCCTGACTCACTCCATCCAGTTCACACATCAGACCCACTGCAGTAGCAGAGAATGGGGAGCAAGACAACCTGATATCCGTCTCTGGCCTCTACCTACATATATTTCTCTGTCTCTCTCTATATATCTCTGGCTCTCAAATAAATAAGAAAGAAATAATCTATGGAATGGGAGAAAATATTTGCAAAGGCTGTATCTGATAAAAGGTTCAAATCAAAGTTTATACAAAACACAAACAGCTCAGTTGGAAGGAATCTTTTGATTCAAAAATGGGAAAGAAACTGAACAGACATTTCTAAAAGGAATAATATAAATGGAGAAGTATATTAAAAGTATTCAACGTCACTAATCACTGGGGAAATATGACAAGAAAATACCTCACGTTGGCTAGAATGCTAAATGTCAAAAACAAATGAAGACTTAGTACTGGTGAGGCTCATACCAGCAAATTTTTTTTTTTTACTTTGCCAAAAAATGGCACTGTAAGTGATGGGTTAACCTAGTACTAGTAATTCTTTCACAGCAAATATTTACATCGAGATGACATAATATACCTCTTAAATGAATACAGTCTTTATGGAGTGAACTTCAATAAAGGTGGATGAAATGAAATAACTGTTTTTTATGGTAGTTTTCTTTTGGGGTTTTCTCCACCCCCCTTTAGACACACAAATGTTTTCATATGGCTTATGTTCCTTTGTCAGTTCTGAAACTTACTGTGTCCAACTTAGATCTTCACATGCTACTGTTACATCTATCCAAAATCATCCCACTACATGAATGTCACAG
The DNA here is from genome assembly GCA_035773235.1 of Eospalax fontanierii. Classification (NCBI taxonomy): domain Eukaryota; kingdom Metazoa; phylum Chordata; class Mammalia; order Rodentia; family Spalacidae; genus Eospalax; species Eospalax fontanierii. The sequence goes on along the minus strand of CM069548.1, from coordinate 38,801,870 downwards.
TTAGAGCTTTCTGTGAAATATATGTAGCAAGCTTAATAGAATGGGTCCTTGGGATCAACATCTACTGCAGAAGATAAGGGATTGAGGACTGGGCAGAGTCCATTTGATGACTGCCACGTGTTACACAAAGCCTCGTCTGATCGCACTGGAAGCTCTGGGGCTAGGAGAGTTCTTCAGATGAAGGTAAGGAATCAGGCCTTTAATTCTTTTATCAAGGAGATGGATAGAGTATAACTCCTTTGCATGATCAGCCACGGTGTCCTTGTGTTTCTTATCATAGTTCAGAACAACTTCATTAATGATCTATGTGAATTTCATGTGCTCATTAAATAAAATGTCAAAAATTTATAGAAGATCTACAAAACTTGTCAGAAAATTGACAACTAAACTAGTTGACAACAAAGAAGATATTTTAAATTCAATCAAAATAAAAGATAAATGAGAAAACATTTTGGGTTTGTGTGTTCTTCTAAAACAAAGGAATAAGAGTCACTTAGAAGAGACAAAGAAGGATGAAACTAATTACCTAAATGAAAACATATGTAAGGCATTCCACAACCAAACTTTCCACTTTCCATAGTATATTAAATACCCTTCCTGAAGCAAGCAATCAAACATTTGGTCCATGGAGAAACACGTCTAACCTGGGTTTACAATCTGACCTCCCACCCCTGAGATGCAGGTGGAGCTGGAGCAATAGAGAGTATTTTGAACCAAATTTGGTTTATTTCCTTTGCATTCTCTAATGCTGAAATGTTTCACTCTCTGTGCCATTAAGAATGAGATCGGCTGATGTGTACTGTGGCCATAGGACCTAAGAGGGCCCCTATTTTTAAAGAGCATCACAGGGTAAAAGGATGCGGATGTTGGAAGGCCACTGGCTTTTAACATTATTTATAATTTAGAAATTATACTGGATGCATTTTCATGGTTTCAAAAAAGCCTTTCAAGAATAATATCTATCAAGTAGCAAATGTTGGAATAAACATTTTTAAAATATCTTAATCATGCATTTCAATTTTCAAAATAAATTTATTATTTCCACTGACACAATACTGTTTCCACAACATTTAGAAACTCAATCTAGGACATACTTTTCAGAGCGTTACATAAGTCCCAGAAGTCCCCGTTGCTGAGCTTGTCATTAGCGGGCACCTCACAAATGGAGCAGATGTTCAAGTGCAAACAGCAGTGCCGGGAAGGCCACTCAGCAAGCAAAACCTACGTTCAAAGCTTGTGCAGTAGCACAGGCAAAAATATCTTAGATCGTTTACCACCAAAGGTAGTGTTTGTTCTCAGACTTTGACTGCATCTTGGAGGAAAGTATAGGATTGTAGAAAGAACACCAGAGTCTAATCTTATCTAAAGAGCCATTAAGAGCCAATATCAGGGAAATAGATCATATCAAAGTACAAATCCCATACCATCCCCTCATTTCCATCTCTTCTGCATGGCCTTGGGGGTAGAAGCATAACCACTGAATCCTGCTTCCTTTACTTTAGCAATGACCTATATCTGGTATATAATAAACTGACTCATAAAATGACTGGGAAACCAGAACAGGAATGGTAGAAGCACAGATTTGTGATCTAATCTATGTAATCTAGGGCAAGTCACTTTACCTCACAAAGACTCAGTTTTGTTTTCTAAAAAATGAAGATAACACAATGTACTAAAACACTTAAAATGTTCACAGATGCTATTTTAAAACATTTGACCTTAAGCTGTTAACCAAAGGCTATTATTACATTTAGCACTGTCCTGGGGTCTGTAGTCAACCCTCAAATATCTTGATGTCCAAGAAGAGACATGTTGTCCTCAGTGGTCATGGATTCAGAGAGAATTCTGAAACTGTGCAAAAATATTAGCCATGTAATCCTGATGTGCTCAAGCACAAAGTGTCTAAACGTCTAACCTCAGTCAGGAAAAACATGCTGAGTAGAACTCTTCCACTTAAGACAGGTAAATATCTTCTTCCTGATAAAAACTGGGCAAACTGACTGCCCTTCCACTACCTCTACCTTATGTGTTCCCTCGGGCTAACTTTTCCATCGGCAGTGAGAAGCAACGAAGCTCATGAGCTATATTCAAGTAACATAGCTTTAAGAACAGGTTATTTCTGTGCCACCCTGAGTTATAGCCACTGATTCAGAGACTGGGCTCCTCCCTTTAACTCAAGTACTTATCAAATGGTCAATGTTCTCATATAACTGAGTCCTCTTCTTAGTTAGTCCCTTAGGCCTAAATCAGAAACCCAGTCAATATCATATCATTTTCACAGACTAACCCTGACTTTGGTCCTAACCCAAGGAATTCTGTGTGAAATTTAACTATGTGCCATTTACATCTCCCATCAGAAAATACCACGCTAGAAACATAAAGGAGAAAAATACCACAGCACACCAGCATGGAGATATAAAATGCTAACTTTCTCTGTCAGTCTTTGAACCTGACAATCTGTATTACATAACCAGCATCATACATTTGCACATTATTGCTTGTTTCACTTTGCCTCTCATCATTAACATATTAAAATTATGTCACTGGTCACTGATGTTACTTTAAAACAATTCATGACATGGCCAGACTGTTATGAATTAAGCACTTCTCCAATAGTTTATATTGAAGTTGTTTGTAGTTTCCTCAGTAACAGTTCTGTGGCACACCACCTTGCAGAAAAGCACAAAGAGTTGTGGTGTGCGGTTAACTCACAGCCTCCAGCTTCAGTCCATTTGTATCCAGCTCACACTGGAGAGCCTCAGACCATAGAATACATCTGATCAAGTCCAGGTCATACAATAGATGCCTCAGGGCAGAGGCTTCTCATTAGTGGTGATGTGCAGAGCAGACATGCCAGGTCTGGCCTAAGTGCTCAGTAATTAGAGGAAGCTCTTCATACAAAATCTGGTCTCTTGGCTGTCTCTGCCCCTGATATCCAAAGACCTGATTGATATAAGTGCCCAGTGTCACATTTTCCTCTACCTGAGGCCCCAGTTACTGGATATCCTTAGTTAGAGGCGGATACGGGTTCAGGAATCAGGAAGAAACTTTGCCATAGCATGTCCTATCTGCACAGGAGCTGTCTATCTGATAGGAGTATTTTCTCATCCTTGAAGTTTATACCCCCAAGGAAACACCTATCTCTTTCCAAAGTAAAACTTTTAATAATAGCATCAATAACTGCACATGGTGGCTCATGCTTTTAATCCCAGTACTCGGGAGCCAGAGGCAGGTAGCTCTCTCTGAGTTCAAGGCAATCTTGGCCTACACAGCAAGTTCCAGGTCAGCCAGGAAACCCCAGCTCAATATGCTGAGACTCTATCTCAAAAAACAAACAAACAAAAAAAAAAAAAACAAAACTCGCATCAATGACAATAATACTTATCTGCATATAAGACATAATCTTTAACATTTTCATAAACAATTGAGTTCCTGTGCTATTCGCCTGAGCAAATTCAATTGTCCACATTGTACAGAAAAAGTGAAGAACAGCTTAGACTACCAATTTTTGTGCTGTCCTCAAAAACAAGCCTATGAGCCTTTAAAGCAATCAAGCTTGAAATGGCAACTACATGTTCCATGAAACTTCAGAAAGAATACATGAATAATTTTTAAAGTTTTCTCACCGCTGACAAAGAAGTAGAAGATTTTTGTCTAGATTTCCAAATGAGTGGGTAGAGTTGATTTCATAAAGGGAAGAAATTGAAAAATTAGTACAGAACTCATAAAAGTCATATGCAATGAAGAGGAACACAAAGAACCAACAAGTTTGAGGTATATAAAGTGAAACTTCTGACTGATTTAATTCTGAGTACAATTCTTTTATAGAATTACATGTTCTCTCCTGTTCCTTTATTCATTTCCAGTACAGCCTAAGGTACAAAGGTATGCATGATGATTTGATGGACAGATTCACAGGCTTTCAAGCTTATTTTAACATATATTATTTTTGTTCTGTGTTCTAATATTAGAACCTAATCTTTCCTATCATATCATTGTTAAGGAACATGAAAAGAGTTCTTGCCTATGAGAACTGATAAAAGACCTTAGCATTGTGACCCCTTTCAAATTATTGCACAAAACTCTAAAAGAAAAGGAATTCTACTGAGCATCTGCTCAAATACTAGCATATATAAACAGAGTTAAACCCCTTACCAAGTCCTCTTAGGTAGACATTGTTGCTCCAATTTTTCAATGAAGGAACTGACATTCAGAAATGTTCAATAAGTTTCTGTAAGTCACATCATTAATAAGACTGATTCATGAGTGCATAGTCCCAAAGCAAATATGCAAGTGTACGTAGTAGCAGCTGAGCAGTGTCTCAGTTCTCTGTTCTGAATAAAACCTATGAGCTATTTCGAGCTGTTCCAGGATTGATGCAACAATGTTCCAATGATGTGTTCATCCTAGGAGGATGAAGTGACAAAGTCCTCAATGTAGCTTTGAACCTAGAGTATCCACCTTTGCGGAGGCATAGGAAGAGGACTTATGCTTTAATCACTCAAGACTTGGCACCCTTTCTTAATAAGTTAGTTTTCAAAATCTTTGTGCTGTCTAAAGAACACATAGTGTTAATCTTGTCACAATATTTAAAGAACTTGTTGTAGCCATTTCTGAACTATAGGTTCATGACTGGAGTATGTAGATGCCCACTAAAACCTCCATTTATAGAAGTCTGATTAGGTTATTTCTAATGTTAACTCTTTGTAGGAGGTAAACTCATATGCCTCACACTGTTCACACTAAATTACTTTAAAATAAGCTGTGGGCAGTTTTAGCCGTGAATCATTAAACACTACATGTATGTGACATTTACACTAGATTAGATAGCTCTCCTATCAAGAAGATACATGTTTGATCTGGAGCTAGACTCTACACTTAAAGTCTCTGAAGTTCACAGGATGGAAATCTTTCTCAAGCTGCTGAGCTAAGCCATGTTTCTCTTTGGTTGAATCTTCTGCACTGACCCTCTCTCGTCTTCCTCCATCCCATATGTGGGTCAAAAGAAGTGTTGGGGGAGATCGAGTGGTCAAATATGTCTTTGAGAAATAGGAATGGCAAAGGCCTGACTTGTGCAGTGAGCCAAGAGGAGAGTGGATAGAGTGAACTAGGAAGGGCAAGGCAAGCACTCGAAGCAGCAGAGTCATCCAGAGGGCTGGGGTATCTTAAGAATTTTTCTTGCAATGAGGCCCGATGTTCAGCCCTGCCCCTCTGGTTCCGACCCAACTAGAAAATCGGACTTTATTGGAGTTACTTACAAAGGATTTATCTGCCGGAAGAGGGAGGGAGGGTGCAACTTCTCATATTGAGGTCTACATATTGATTAGAACCTCCACGGACTCCGATGAACTCTGCCAAGATGATGATAATTGCCAAAGACCATGTCTCCTACCCAGCATTCACTGCTTTCCCCCTAGGCCCTTCCCCTCAAGTCACGGGTTGGTTGGAAGGCAGTTGAATCTATTGGTTTTGTTTCCATCAATCAAATTCTTAGAGGCCTGTCATGCCACAGCTGATGTCGGTAGCGTTTGGATCCAGTGGGCGCCCACCTCCATGGGAGCCACGGGGAAACTCCACGTAAATTTACCCTACATGGGAGTATGGAGTCACTCAGCTGTAGAGTGCTTGCTAGAATTCATGAAGTCCTAGGAATAAAGAGAAAAATAATAATCAAAGCAGCGGAGGCCCCAAGCTGAGCCCACATACCAGGCTACCAGAAATAAGGAAGGCAGGGGTAAGAGCAGATACTGGGTCATAGACATAAAGGCCTTCCGCCTGATGCTCTCAAAGCTTCCCAAAGTTCATCAGTCAGAAAACACCCTGATCAAGATTAGAATCACTTCACCTCTGCAGAGGGAGAGAGGTATAAGGGATTTTGGAACCAACGAGACCTGGACTCTACTCCATCACTATCACTCACTAAGTGACCATGGGAGCTACTCTATGTGCCAAAGTCTCTATCCTCCTGAAAACAGCAATAGTGAACAAATTTTACCAAGTTGTACAGATAATAAAATAGACATGCAAGCTGCTATCCAGTAGTGAGCACCCAAGCCGAGTTCAAGGTAAGACTAGTCTCATCTGGTCTCCTTTTTTTTTTTTTTTTTTTCATTTCCTCTTGACTTTCAAAAGGAATTAGAAAGAAGCCTCACTGACTTGCCAATTAAACCTGTTTCTTTCATACTTCCTAAGAGTTCTCAGTCCCAGCTTTAGACAGGAGAGCTGTTGTTTAAGGACTCTTGGGGTGCTTAAAGGGTAACCAAAGGCAGATCAAGAAAGGGCTTCCTCTTCTTAAGTTTTGGGAAGTTAATGGTCTCATCTTTCCCTGAAGTAAAGACCCCTCAAAACATCTGAGGATTTTGTAAAATTTTCACTATTGTTTTTGTATACAGTTGTTCATAAATCAATTCACTCAGTTCATCAGTTCAAATAACGCACTGACAAATGTACCAAGTTTGATCATAGAGAAAAATATGTTATTAGAAAAAGCTGTAAAATACAGAACAATACATTAAATGATGGATGTTGTGCCATAAAATGTGGCTACTTTTGTGTCAAATAAAATCATGGATGATTAAACACTTGAAGTTCTCCAGTTAACACAGCAGGTAATCATTAGACATTAGAAAGTGAGTGAAATAATTGGCTTTCTCAGTTATAATCATCTAAAGGTAAAGGTTTGTTCTATGAAGCTACAGTGTACTTTTCTTTTGTGAGTAATGCATACGTAGCCATTAATCTAAATCTGGACTTGCTATATAACTCCTGCTAGCGCAGATTTATGGACCTAAAAATGAAAATATCAAAAGGGCATGGATAACTGGAGTGGCCAACCTTGATGCCTCCTGGCAGATGTATGGAGAACTGACCATTGGAATTAGGGCAGAACACAACTGAAGTAAAATAAAATGGGTTATTGGAAATATTTGTTACCAGTGGCAGCACAAAAAATGGTGTGATACTCTTCTACACAGATCCATGGAGACAATACCAATGGCTGAAGACACCATGTCTGGAAGGGTGCAGAAACTCTGACTGCTGAAGCATCAGGAAGGTTGTGAGCAGCACAAACAACCATGAACATGACAGCTGATTAGTGAGCTGGGCACCTCCGACTCCTGAACTAAACAGGCAACTAGAATGGGATTTTTACATTACATGGACCAAAAGTCCTGCTCTCTCACTTGACTGGAGCTGACTGGGAGCTGCAGAAGGGAGCTCTGCATCACTCACTCCGTTTCCCCACCTGCATTTTTAGAGCCCGTACAGTGCTCAGAGCAAGACAGACACTGGCCAGTGTTCAACTGACCTTTTGCCACCCATTTTATGCCTCATATCTTTCCAGAAGAAGTAGATTTAGGTGAATTACCTCACTTGTCCAACGTCCTACTGGTATAGTAAATCTTACTTCTGTATATTGTTCCTAAGAGAAAAAGCCTTGTATGTAAAGATAGATGCCTAAGAAAAATGCACTGATGGATGCAAAGACTGAAAACAGTCATTTCTGGGAGAATGAATGACTAGACTACACTTTATCCGTGATGAGAATCCATAAGCAGCATTTTATCAGGATTAGTCCAGTCCATGTCACTTAACCTGAAGGAAATTCTACAACACACTGTAGGCTTAAAAAAACAACTCATGGAGAGGGATATAACGAATTCTAATGTAGTAAAATAATGAACTCTTTATATATATATGTATATATTATTATATTATATATATTATTAGCAGGTGGTACATATGTTGGTGTGTGCATGTGTGTGTGTGTGCAGGTGCATGCCACAGAGTGTGTGGCAGTCAAAGGGCAATTATGTGAAGTTAGTTCTCTCCTTTCACATTTATGTGGGTTCCAGAAATTGAACTCAGGTCATTAGACTTGCACAGCAAGCACTTACTCTTTGAATCATTTTGCAAACCCTAAAATAATAACTTTTAAAGTAATTTATTTGCTATATTTTATTATTTTTATTTTATGTGAATGAGTGTACTGCGTGCATGTATGTAAGTGTACCCATGTCATGCAGTGCTTGCAGAGGTCAGAAGGGGGCATTGGATCTCCTGGAGCTAGAGTTACAGATCCGTTTTTAGTCACTATATGGGTGCTGGGAATCAAACCCAAGTCCTTTACAAGGGCATTCAGTGCTCTTAACTGCTGAACCATCTCTCTAGCCCACAAAATGATAACTTTTAAGATGTGCTATTGTGTGTGTTTACATAGGATTATATGTGCTGAGATTCGGAAGACTATGTACCTGTTGGTTAATCATGACTACGGGGAAGGATGATATAAGAAAAGTTGGATGATGTCACTTAATAAACAAGTACATGCACAAAGAGTCAGTAAAAATATACATTGAGAAATAGGACTTTAAAAGAAAGATTTTTTTTCTCAACTCTAATTTTATAATATCTTACTAATTTTGGATATTTAACTAAAAGTTACATTAATATTTGGGAAGAATTTTACAGCATGTATAACAATTTGTCAATTATCATTTAATATTTATAATGCCACTATTGAGCAATGTGCTCAAATTTCTTCTTCTTGGGAAAAAGTATTTTATTTCCTTTAAGCTTAATGCCTGGGCATGGCTATTGTTCTTTTTAAAATGTTTTATTTATATCTTTATTTTATTTGTATGACTGTGTAGTGCCTGCATGTATATAAGTACACCCATGTCATGCAATGTCCATGGAGATCAGAAAAGAACATCAGATTCCCTGGAACTGGGGTTACAGACAGTTGTTAGCAACCATGTGGGGCCTGGGAATTGAACCTAAATCTTCTTTAAGAGCAGCTAATATTCTTCACTGCTGAGCCATCTCTTCAGCCTCTATTGTTCTTTTAATAAATCCATTTTGGATGGTTTTAAGCCCACAACAAATGATGTGTAAAGTAATCTCTTTGCACTTTGCTGATACCTGTATCATTCCTAGGAGAGACTGCTGATTTGAAACTGCCGCAGCACTCCATGTGTATGCTTTTAATGCTTTGCCAAAAAATTAATATTGTTTCGACTAGTCAGGAAAATGATCCAAAAACATTAACCCATTTTCATAAGAGTTTTTTGCCCATTATTAACTCCATTATCCAAAATTTACCTTGGTGTCATGTGGGGTGGATGACAAATTCTGCGCTACTGATAGAGAATTCATACTGAGATGTTTTTAAGGCCCAGCAGATGGTCTTTTTTTTAATATTGTTATCCTTTTGATTGCTTGATTTTTGGTATCTGCCTGACTCTCGATACTGGTGAACCTATCCTCGATGACAATGTTTGGGAAACTCAATAAATAGATAGACTTCATAACCCCCCCTGAAAAAACAATATTTCAAGTTATACTACAGAACCATAGTAATAAAAACAGAAAGGTACGGGCACACAAAAAAGCTGTGTTCCAGAGGGAGATCCGAGCCTCAAACTCAGGCTGGAAGCAGGACTTTGTAACGTGTCAGTCTCCTACAGGTTCTGGTGTTGAAAGTGTAAAGGGGTAATAGAGAGCAGCTGAGGCTAGGCACGTGAGAGGCCAGGAAGGCCACTGGTGAAAGTGCGCCTCTGTTTGCAGGGAATACCCCAGGATTGCAGGAGTCATGGGGAGACTCTGACATTTTGCACCAGGACAGGCTAGAAGGGCCCATTGGTGAAGGTGAAGCCTCCATTTCAGTGGAGACCCCAGCATTTTGGAGATGCCAGGACCATGGGTCGACCACCAAGAACAGCTGCAGGTGTGGAACGGAGGCAGCCAGGACCTACGTGGGATGAGCTGTGTGTGCTGTGGACAAAATAGGCGGAGAAGTGGAGCTACAGAAACTCTTTGGAGCCCAGAAGATTGTGAGTGAATCCCAGATGTCCAGCCTTAAGCTACTTTGCTGGACTTAGGCTTTGTTTAGGTATGTCCAACTCTTTCCTTTGAAAGAAGACGATACTTGTTTTGGATTTTCCAGAAGCCCACAGTTAAGAGACTTTTAAAAAAGATGGAACTTTTAAGTGTTTGGATTTTTTTAAGGACATTGGGGCTTTTAAGTTACTGTCTTATGTTGTAATATTATTTTTAACATGTCTTGGGGACAAGAAATAGAAAGGTTATGGTTTAAAAGTGATGTGCTTTGTGTGTCAAGCTGACAAGGAGCCATTTGTGCTGGACAGCTTTGCTGTCAACTTGACACAGCTGGGTTGAGGGAGCCTCGATTGGGGAATTTCCTCCATTGGACTGACCTGTAGTCATGTCTGTGGGGTGTTTTCTTGATTGCTGAGTGATGTGGGAGGACCCAGCCCACTGTGGGTGGTGCCACCCTGTACAGGATGTTCTGTTGTATAAGAAAACAGGCTGAGCCTGGACCAGAGAAGCAAGCCAGTAAACAGCATTCCTCCATGGCCTGTGCTTCAGCTCCTGCCTCCAGGTTCCTGCCCTGAGTTCCTACCTTGGACTCCCTCAGTGAACTGTGTGCCCCGGGAGATGTAAGCTAAATAAACCCTTTGCTCCCCAAGTTGGTATTGGTCAGAGTGTTTTGTCATGGCAGTTGAAACTAGAACAGAACCTGAGAGAGTGGCAGAGTGGAGACAGGATGGATTAGATGAGGAAGGAGAAGAAGGCCATACAAGGAGCTATGGAGAAAGGGAAGGAAGGAGCTCAGGGGAGGCGCAACCATAGAGGACAGGTGCTATCAAAGGAGAAATGGGAAAAACGGGGATATTTTAACAGGAGAGGGTTAGACACGGAGAGAGGAGAGAGATAAATAATGCCTAACTAATGTAAAAAAGCAGAGATATTTGCATTAGCCCAACAACCTAATGACAAATTACATACATACAATATCACCACATGAGTCCATGTGTATAGCTGAAGGCTACATGACAACAAACAGTGCCAGACAGGAGAAAACTCATTTTGAGTTTGTTGTCCAGGTTAGTTCAAGAAACTCCCCAAATTACACTGGCTGTTGCCATAGCCTTTGATTGTCTCCCAGAACTTGACGACAAAACATCAGACACAGGATTTAGAGCAATGGAGCTGGGACTCCCCTAAAGGCTAGCTCTCATAATTTTGAATAGCAGTATACAAGCTGTTAATGGAGAACAGGAAGTGATGGCCCAACCCCTAATAACCACATCAGTGACAAGCACAGCAAACAGCACTGGCACAGTAGTGACACTTTTAATCAACAGCTACCTAAGTGGACGTAAAGCCTGCTCAATGGACTGAAGCTCATGTGTGGTACCGTAAACACAGCCAAATACACATGGCTGGAGAGATCATAGATATTAGAGAAAACCCCAAAACTCTCATATCTCTAAACAAATGTCCAAACTGTAGAGAATGACAGTCTGTAGAATGTGGGTCCATGAACAGGCCTCTGATATTAAACTTCACCCACCCAGGGCTTAGAGACCATTGAGAAAGAGGGGCAGAAAGACTGTAAGAGCCAGGGGAGAAGGTACATGACCCATGACCGTATAGAAATAGACACTTAACAGGCTTCTGGGACTTTGTGAAAATGAACCTATAACAATGGTGTCAACATACACAAGACCCATGCAAACTCAAGCAGACAAAAACCCAGCACAGAACTGTGGAAATGGGCAGTAGGCCTCAAACTTAACAGAAGAACTATTGGCAGCTGATTACTGCTGGGTGAGGAAGAGCTGATCTTCTTAAAGGGAGGGTCTCTATCTGACTAGACCTCAGTGAATAAACTTGTACTGTGGGATGTCTGGGGACATTAATTTCATTTGATGGGCCTTAACACAAACCATACAATCTATGAAATCCAGTGTGGGGCCTATGTGAGTGTGCCAGTGAGGCAGGGAATATAAAGATGATTAAAATTTTCTGTATGAAAAAAAACAAAAATTCAATAAAAATTTACCAAAAAACTAACTAAATAAAAAAGACCTGAACCTTAAGACTGCTAGAGGGAAAATACAAAGCACTCTTCAAGATCTAGGCATAAGTAAGGACTTTCGGAACATGACTCCAATTGCTCAGGAAATAAAGCCAATAATCAACAAATGCGGTCTTATGAAATTAAAAAGCTATTGTACAGCAAAGGAAATGACCAATCAAGTGAAGAGATAACCTACAGAATCTGAGAAAGTCTCTGCCAGCTGGTTCTATGACACAGGTTTGCTATCTGAGTGTACAAAGAAACCCAAGAAACCAAACATCAAGAAAACATGGGCCATGAAACTGAACAGAGATTTCACCAAAGAAATGCAAACATAAATAATAAAATATTTTAGAAAGTGTTCACCATCCGTAAGCATCAAGGAAATGCAAATTAAAACTATTTTGAGAGTCTACCTCAACCAAGGCATGATTATCATCAAGAAAATAAATGACAACCACAGCAACAAATGACAACTGACAGAGATGCAGAGAGAGGGCTCTTACCTAGTGCTGATGGGCAGGCGCTCTGGAAATCAGAGTGGTAGTTTCTCAAAACCCTAAAAATAAAACTACCCTAGATACAGATATACCATGCCTAGGCATAGCTTCAAAGGACTCCATATCTCTCCACAGAGGTACCAGCACACCCGTATTTATTGCTGTAAGTAGCTAGGAAATGAAATCAACCAGGATGCCCAAGAGATGAGTAGATAATGAAAATGTGATAAATATACACAATGGAATTTTATTCGGCTGTAAAAAATTAAATTATGAAAATGGATAGAACTGGAAAATATTACACTAAGTGAAGGAGCCCAGGTCCGACAAGACAGATGCCACATGTCCTCTCTCATGCCTGGATCTTATCTTTGAATTTTTAGATTTGTGTGCTTAATTTAAAGGGTCTGTAGAGGTCAGGAAGCTGAAAAGTGCCCATGAGAGAGGATTAAGAGAAAAGGAGAGAGGCCTTACGTGGATAAAATACAGAAATGTAATACGAGAGGAAGAGGGGACTGCTGGAGGCAAAAAGTTCCAGTCATGAAGGGAGGGAGGAAAGACGGGAAGGGATGGCGTGTTTAACCAATGTCTAGATGCATGAAAAGTTGTTATGGAAACCCACTACTTTGTAAGCTACTTTTAAAACATAATTTTAAAACAGGAGTTTGAACAGAGGTGCCCTGTGTGGGTGGACAGTATGGCCCTCAGAAGACATGGATTATTAAGTGAAAATCTCAGTGCCAGGCATGGGATAACTCCCTATGAGTTATTGGTCAGGGAGGCCCCAGAGGTCCCAAGAACACCAAAGCTATTGTCATTGTTCTTGGTTGGCCACCAGAATTAGACAGCAAGGCCCTGTTGCTGAATACAACACACATTTTGGTTGCAGGACATAAAGACATCAAACTGGAAATAACTTAAGAACTTCCTCCTTGCTGTCTAGCTTTCATAGAAGGTGCTACGCAGGCCACTGAGGGAGAAAAAGCATCAATGGTCTCACTCAGTGATGAACCCTACAATATTAACTTCCTAGGCAAGATGTGTCCACTGGTACAATAGTGGCATGAAGTCGGTGGGGATGACCAGTTGTTTTGGGAGGGCTCTGAGGCCTGCTCCACAGGAGAAAATTCATACCTGATACTGTAAGCCTGGTCAAAGCCAATGGCTTGGGACTTCCTAGGCCCTAGTAGAGAGCCTATGACTGCTGTTTTGCTAACCGAACATGTTTTCATACGGGCTTTTAAACATGTTTGTCGCCATAGAGTAACACTGCTCCCAGGCTTGGCCACAGAAGCCTCTTTCTGCTGTGGACAGCAATGCAAAGACTCACAGCTCTGGTCAAAGTCCTGAAAATAAGTGGCAGTACTCAGCTCAACTGAGTGCCCAGCCATAAACTGAACATCTATATTAACACAAAGAGAGAGAGTCAGACAGACAGACACAGACACACACAGATTTCAGGGATCATCGTAAAAGAGAAGATAGAAGGAAAACCAGAGCCACGTGGCGGCGGAGTGCTATGAAATGCTGCCTTTGCACTCAAGCTCACCGCAGCCACGCTACCTGCACAAAGTTAAGCAATGAAGATCAATAAGCATTTCAGCAGGAAACACTAGCTGGATTCAGAGGGTCACAAAAAAGGGGGACATGAAGGTAAGGAGGACATGTTGGGGGGTATCTAGGGAGAGTGGAAGGGTGTGGGTAAATATGATCAAGATAAAGTGCATACATATATGAAACTGTCAAACAATAAATGATATTCTAAAATAAATAAAACAATACACATATAAAGCTTAAATAAAGTTGATAGCATGTGGTATGAACATATAAAGTGTTAATAGTAATTTCCTCAAGTAGGAAGACTAGACATATCTATTTCTTTAAGTGTTTACATATTTTTTAATTTTTAATACCTATTTTACAATTTGCAAAGTCTGGGGGACAATAAGATGGATCAACAGGTAAAGGCACTTGCTAGAGAACCTAGTAATTCTAGCTCAATCCCTGGAACCCACATGGGATAGGAAAGAATCAACCCCTGCCCCAGGCTGACCTACACACACACACTGTGGCATGCACATGCCCCCCCCTAGCAATAATAAATAAATAACATAAAAAGTGATAAGCAGGGTCTGGAAAGGTGGCTCAGTGGTTAAGAGCACTGGCTGCTTTCACAGATGGCCTGGGTTCAGTTCCCAGGACCCACATGGCAGTTAACAACCATCCAGAACTCCAGTTCCAGGGGATCCATGCCCATTTCTGGCCCCCATGACCCTTGTACAACACAGCTGCACTTACAGACATGTGAGGAAAATATTCATACATATAAAATAAAATTAATAAATCAAAATCATTCTGAATTCATTTTTAAATTTACAACAGCTGAGGAAAGCGGTTGCACTTGTCCCCGCTCCCACCAAGCATCTCACATAGTGGTAGAATATGAATTGACATTGAAAGAATAGGTTCAGAAACAATATCCTTGACCACACCAGTCAGACACTAGGCCTAAGAGATGTCACTCCATTAAAGCACTTTCAGAAAAAGCTGTCTGCCACCTGGAGAGCTGGCACAGCCCTATTAAAAGGTCCAGGCTCACAACCAAAAAGACAAGAGTTCAGTTCCCAGAAGAGCTGTCTCTGAAATTAAAGGAAGAAGAAAGAATGGTTGACATGTTTCTGGAATATCAAAATCCAGTCTTCAAGCAGAATAAGCTCATTAAAGAAAACCAAGATAACCTGTTAAAGATGATGGTTGGAATCAAAGGGAAAAGGTGGGAACTGGTAGTGCTGACAGAACATACCCAGCATCTTAGAGAAGAATATTCTGGAAAGAAGAAAACTATTTCCACTACTAACAAAGCTACTGAAATCAAACAGATTTGTCTAATGATCAACTTGGACTTGAAATTAGAAAAATTCATGGAGACAAATTGCCATTTACGTTAACTAGTTTTGACCTTAAGCACCCTGAGAGCCCATTTATATCTGCCCTGAGTCTAAATGATGTAGGGGACATGAGGTGTCAGAGAGTGCTCCTCATCTTGTGAGCCGAGCAAAATTTCAACAGCACGTAAGGAAGACTAAAAATTTTTCAACTTTTTTTTTCCAATTTTCAGAAAGCTTTCATCACTATAGTTTATAATTAATGTATAAATAATGTGTAAAGCAGTTGACTTTTCTTTTGCATTGTATGTATCCTAAAAGAATTCTCACTTCTTGCTTTTCTGTAATGCTTTGGTGTTTTTTGTAATGTTCTGTGTGATGTGAAAAAAAGCCATAATACCTCACCAAAAAATATACCTAAAGGTGTCTCTGCTCCTAAATCTCCAAGGAAGGACAGTAATCACTAAAAAGATCTTGAACCAGTTGGCATGGGAGGAATCTACACGATATTCTCCATTTCTTTAGTCCCATGAAATCACTTTCCGTAATTCCCCACCTGTGGAAGCCAAAGCCTAACCTATTATCTGTTTTCTCACGCTGTTAGAACTGTACTGTTCTTTGTTGGAGATGCTATGTAAGACAGAGCTCGAAGCCACTCTTCTGGGTGATCTTTTGTTGAGATTTTTCCTACATGATATGTACTATTTATATTAATAAACTTGCTTGGATTTTGACTTGTTGAAAATAATAAAAAGTAACAAATTTTTGACACATTTCTAAAGATTTTTTTTTCTTTGCAAGTTATCAGGCCATAACTAATTGACTCACAGACAAAGTCCTGCACACTGGGACACTTTTTGCACATCCTGCCTTGCAGGGATAAGGAGTAACATTTGATTTTGATATTGAACATGTTGACTACATGATCATACCACTTCCTATATATCCTATTCAAATTCACTTACTCTTTGTTTAAACCTAAATTTTACAACAGAAGCCTATATATTCATTAGGCTTTATATGATCCCTAGCCTACCAGAAGGCATCACATATGGTATAACTGTTTTGCTGAACTTTGCTGCCCCTGAATCATAATTCTAACATGAACAGACAATGCATCTTTGCCTCCTTGCCCAGCTCAAAACAGGATCATGTACAAGAGATAAACCTAAGGTAATATCCCTTTTATAGATAGATAGATAGATAGATAGATAGATAGATAGATAGATAGATAGACAGATAGATAGATGATAGATAAGTCCAGAGGAACCCGGTGAGACACACCCATTCTAGCAAGTCTTGATTAACACCGCAGAGCAGGATGGAAGAGGAGCTCTTTTGGTTTCAACAGAAAAATTAAACATAATGATAATAAGCAAAGCTTTTTGTAAATATTAAAAGTGAATATAAGTTTTTCATAAAAATATATAGGCAGAGTGAAGAGTTCTATCCACTAAGTCAAATAAAATATCAATGGGCCAGGCTCCTGGAAGTGGGTTTCCAGAGATTTGTAGTGATAGCTGAATCTCCATCAATTTATAGTTTTATAGGACTTTTATTGTGTCATCCTTATCCTTAAAACATTCATTCAAGATTTAACTGTTTGTTAATTATTTTGTTTCAAAAATAATTCCATTTTACAGATAAGGAAGCCAAAGTAAACAGATTTTAAAACTTGCTTAAGTGATTAAGAGCACTGATTGCTCTCACAGAGGCCCTGGGTTCAATTCCCAGCACCCACCTGATAGCTAACAATCATCTTTAACTACAGTTCCAGGAGAATTCAATGCCCTCTTCTGACCTCTGTGGGCATTGCACAACATGGGTGCACTTACATACTTGCAGGCAATACATTCATACACATAAAATAAAGATAATGAATAAAATCATTTTTTAAAAACTTGCTTAAGAAGAGCAGACTTTATTGCCTATTTCACCTTTGCAGCAATGTCAAATGTCCTTCCCATGAGGGAAGGAAAATTCTTATCATATTCTCCCTGTGTCTGTGATGCCTAAGACACTTACAGGAAAAGGAAAAACCTGTCTAGACATTGTCTATTGAGTGGATGAATGAGTTCGTGTCCGTCATTATTTTCCTTAATGTCTTCTTCAGAAGTAAAGAAAGGTTATCAACATAGGATGTCCAAAGGCTACAGAAGGAATCAGCATAGACTCAACTCATTATTGTTTTCTTCTAGATGCAGATACTTCCCACACTTTAAAAAACACTATTGTTTTAAACAATAATTACACATTTATTTTAATAAAATCTTGTATCTCTTCTTCTGGTATATATATCTTTATAAAAATTTTCCTAATGGGAAACTGCAGTGAATCCCATGGCAACAGGGCTGATGTTGTGATAAGAATAGACACATATTTTTCCATCATTTTATGATGGATCCAATTTACCGAAGAAGCAGGGAAGAAGAACCACAGGAAGAGACGGGAAAGAGAATGCAGGAAGACGAGGGGAATCATCGACTAGGTGAGTCATTACTGTTTCTAGGTGGATGGAGTGAATAACCCCGTCGGCAGGCCTGGAGTGAATAACCCCGTAGGCAGGCCTGGAGTCACTGCTCCCACTGCCCTCCCGCTTCTCTGTAATCACATCTAGACAGTCTCTCATCTCAATACCATTCTGAAACAGGGCTGCCCTTCCGCTTCCTCTTCTAAGTTCCCAAGTCACTTCCTGTCTCAGGTCACCTCTCACCTGACTGTCCCTCTCTATACCCCGTAACTGCTACCATCATGCAAGCACCCCAGCATCCACCCAACATCCTACTCCCTGCCACCAACACTTCATTGGCCGGTTTGACCTTCTGACCTCTGAACAGCCATAACATCTTCCAGGAGAGAAGATAGGCCAGATCTCAAATGCTTCAGAAAGACAGGGGGAGGGGAGCATTGAGTGAGAGTCACGGGCTTTGTCAGTGGGTAGGTCCTTGATGTTGCCTGGGACTGTGATCTTTACAGTGTTGAGAGAAGCAATATTAGGAGAGTAAAAATCAATGCTTAATCTTTCCATAATTTCCCATTTCTCTTCTTACCCAGTATTTTTATTTCACTTCTTATTCACACAGAATCTCAGTCTCCTACTTTTCATCTAATTACTATTGTTCCTTGTATCTCATCTCCCTGCGGGACCTGGCATAAGTTTTGATCTCCCATCTCCTGTCTCTTTCCACCTTTCAGAATGACTAGATGTAATGGATACTGCATAACTCTTTCTTAATGCACCCTAGTCTGTGCCCCTTCTGTGGAGAATGGGACCTCGTTCACCTTGGTCATACACATTGCTAGGATAAGTAAATTCTGCACGTAACTATAGTCTCTTAAACTTCTATGTGGTTGAAGGTCATCTTCCCTTCCACAGCCTCTCTGCAGGACTCAGACCCATAGCAGTCTATGAGGTAGACACAAACATTATCCTCATTTTCAGATTCTGAAGTGAACGTGCAGATAAACTGTTGAAATACAGTAACTAGTAAAAAGCACTCATGATCCAAACTGAGGCTAACTGGTATCAAGGTTCAGGTTCGTCGCCAGTCCCCCACTTCATGAGGTCACCAAAGCATTTGTAGAACTTGCCTCTGAGATGCAGGCATGCTGATTAGAATGCTGATCAGTCAACCCAATTAGAATACTAGAAATATTTTAGTTGTACCGTAACTGGACTATTAATGACAGTCATAATATCCTGAATTGCATATGTAAGCATTTAAAATCACTAACACATCACTAGTTAACTCTGTGCTTTATTGATATATGCAGAGAACACTGGCTTTCGTAGGAGTCTATTTCACTCGTTTCTTAGTCTTACAAATCTTGTTCTCCAACTCCACTGTCTGCTCTTGATCTGGTAACAAGTCAGGTACTCATGCAGTACACATGAAATTACAGTCTCTATTAAAGGACTTGGAGCTCAGCGAGACTAACAACACTTTTGTAGTTTTCCATTTCCCATTACATTATCACTAGAAGATAATTGTGTATCTTTTCTTCAACATCAGTTTGGGAAATGCTTGATCTCCTAAGCAGCCATCTTGTTGGTAGACATTTTCAACTATTAAAAAGTTTTATCCCATATTAAGGATTTTTTTAAATTTCTGTTAAGATTCACTGAATTGATCATAGCTCTATTTGGTCATTAAGAAGTAGAATTCATAGATCTGCGCAAAGAAAACAGTAACACAGTCAGTGTTTCTCAGTGTTGTATACTGCTCTCATCAAGGAATGTGGATCACTCAAAAGAGTTGATGCTGAAGTTTCATTCAGAGCACACAGATGCAAGAGTGAAAAAAGGTTGCAAGCAACTAGGTTGTGGCCAGAAAGAGCATAGTTCACAATAGACTAACAGTAACTTTTGTTCATGGACAACTGAACTGGTCTTAGACAGCTTGCAATCTAAACACTGTTTTGTGTGTCATAACACCTGTTTCTGCTTCTGATTGATCATGGCACAAAACCCAGCTGTGGAAATACACCAAAGGTGGTTAATTGCTAATTTTTTGCAATTGGGGGAAGAACCACAGAATCAGCAAGCCTTGGGTGATTGTTTTATACTTCTAAGATTGACCCTGGTGAGTAGCTGATTGTGAATCACATTCTTGATTGCTAAGTGGTTCATCCAGATCAAGGCTCCTATGCATAACTGGGAAAGGAATAGACCAGAAATTATAGGTATCCAAGTTAGAAAATCCCAGTCTTCACAGTGATCATAAGAATGGTGGAAAAAAATATTTTTAATAAAAATACTTGGCCAGTACTTTAAAAACTGAAATCTTTCACTGCATTTAAACCAGACTCACCAAACACTCCTTATAATTCTCATATTATCAAAGATTAGTAAATACCAGACTTGACACCGGAATTCAGCTACGGAGAAAGCTGGTTTCAACAGTTAAGTCTAGAATTAGATATGAAGAAAATTCCTCTGTGCACTGAAAATGTGTGCATTTCACTGAGCACAAATTGCATCTCAATAAAAAATATGCTTTAGGGCTAGTAAGATAGTTCATCACGTAAAGACCTGCCACCAAGCCTGATGACCTGAATTCAGTCCCCAAGATCCACATAGTAGAAGGAGACAACAGCTCCCACATTCTGATACCTTAGCTCAACAAGCAAGCCATGGCAGGAGCATATCCATACACATACAAGTGTGCCTGTGCATGCAGGCACACACACACACACATACACACACACACACACAAATAATAAGAAATAAATAAATAAATAAATGATAGTTTTATTTGGTAATAGTCGTAGGAGTTGGTTGAACCACTTGTGAAAGCCAGTGGCAAGTGGAGAGAAATGGAGTACGTCCTCTTCTTGACCCTAAGGACACTGTGTCTCACACACCTCCTCATTGATTAGGCCCTCCTCTAAATCAGTCTGCAGTTTTCTTCAGCTAAAGAGCCTGGACACAAAAAAAATAGTATGTCCTTACAGGAGACCTAAGCTACCCACCAAGTATTGATTGCTCCAAAATCCATATGACTTTAATGTTATCAATTTTTCTCCAAGGTCTGTGGCCCATTATCAATCTAGGGGGTAGATTTGGGTGTTTTCTCTGAAAGAATCTCAGACACAGCAGAGACTTTATTTAGAAAGAAGGAATAGTCATGCGTTCATACACAAACTCACACAAAGAACAGAAGGGACATGGAAACTGAAAACCCAGTGGTCACCGTGGAAGGCCTGAGTTTTAGGTGTTTTAGTGGTTTCCCCTCTCCTAATTTTAGGTTGATCTGCTTAAACAAAGGAGAGAAGGATGATAGGCCTGTGGCTTTAATTGCTTGGAAGAGAACCCTGCTGGTTAGAGGTAGAGCTTTCAGATCTTTTTTCAGAACAAGAAGAAGATGGAAGTATGAAATCTTTATTAGCCCTACAGACCCTGTTTGCATATCGTGGACTTGGTCCCTTACCAAATATGAGCTGCAGAAAGGACTAGTAGCGTGAGCGCATTCTCAGTCTATACCAACTGAGAGCTTTACATTTACAGGCCCGGTGTAAAACGTCCTCAAAATTAAGTTAAAGCTTTCAAAGTTGCTGAACTTAAAGAAAAATATTAAATATTACAAGCTGTTCCCACATCGTGCCAACAGCAAAATAAAATGTAGAAAATTTGAGAAACCTAGAGCCACGATATACCATCTCTCCACTGACATTGATTAACCCTCTGGTCATCAGCCTAAGCTCAGCTCTGAACTGCTTACAATATGTTCTAGATATGCCAAAGTAAAGATGGTGGGACAGAACAGGGTCACTTCTCTCCCCTCCCTCCAGAGCCCCTAATTGGTTACCATTGCAAAGCACCTTTGTGGGAGTCTCAGGGTCCAAGTGAGGTTTTTTTCCATCCTGGTGGATTCCAAGACTAGGGAACGCCACTTTGAAGCCTCAAGGTGACGGGAGCCTACCTGCTCATTCCTCTTTAGCCTGAACTCAGCTCTGCTTACCCACAGTTCTGTCTGCAATGCTGTTACGGAAATGGAAGGTGATATGCCATCCACAGCACCAGTAGCTTTAGCAACAAGTGTGGATGCAATTATAAGCCCAAAGGAGCCATAGCCCAGCTCTGACCAGGCTCAATCATGGTCTCAAAACTAGCCTGCAAAGACTGAAAGAAGTGACCGTTCCTTCAGATGCACACGCACCAAGGCAAGGAAGCAAGAATCACGAATAACAGGCAAACGTGACACCATCAGATGAAGTCAATAAACTACCCAAAATAGGAATCCATGAACTACTGGGCAAATAATCCAAAAACACTTATCTTAAAGAAGCTCTGTGAGTTGCAGGCTCGTGAGCAGTAAACATCTGAAATGTGATGATGAACTGGTGGATGAGTAGGTAGATGAATGGATAGATGGTTGGGTGGATGGATGGATGGATGGATCAGTCAATCAATCACAAAAGTATATTGAAATGAAAAGAAGGTGGTGATAAATAGTAAGAAACTGCTGCAGAAAAGAACCAAAAAGTAAAATTCCAGCAGCCAACAGTGAGCAAAAGCGAGGACATAAGTTTGGTACCCAGAATCATTACATGAGAAAACAGTTGGTATGGTGATATGAGTCTGTAATCTCAGCACCAAGGAGACAGAGACAGGCCGCTTCCTGGAGCTCAGTGACTGGGCGGCCTAGTCTACTTATGAGTTCCAGGCAAGTGAGAGTCTCTGCCTCAAAAAAAAAGTGGAGGATGCCTGCAATGTCTTCTGCTTTCCACACACACAGACAGAAACATGCACCCATATATATGCACAAGCATGCACTCATATACATTAAAAAATAACAATAATAGACAAGCTAGTCATTGACTTTGTTGTAATTCCCTTTGCTATTATTGTGTGAATGTGCATGTTGTATGTATGAGTACATGCTCATGCCAAGGCACATGTATGAAGGTCAAAGGACACCTTTAAGGACTTGGTGTTCTCCCTGCTGGGGCAGGTCTCTGTTGTTTCTGCCACTCTGCAGCATACTGCAGGATATCTGGTCCAAGAACACACTTCCAGGTGATTCTCCCATCTCCTCTAACCACAGAACTACTGGGATTACAGATATGTCATTGCATCCAGCCTTTTTGTGGGTTTTGGAACTCAGGTCATCAGCTTGAGCAACAAGTATTTTAGTACAGGGCCAACTTGCCAATCTTTATTGCTTTGTTCATCCTTTTAGAGAAAGTTAAACTCTGAAGTCCAGGTTGGTCTACAGCTGACTATGATGCTCAGGCTGGTCTCAGACTCACAGAAATCCTTCTGCCTCCGTCTCTCAAGTGCTGGGATTACAGAAATGTGCAACCATACACCTTCTAATGTTCGGTTTGGTTTGATTTGGTTTGGATTTGGATTTTTTCAGATAGGGAGTCCCTGAGCACCAGTAGGCCTGGAACTTGCTATGTAGACCATGCTGGCTTCCATCTCACAGAGATCCACCTGCCTCTGCCTCCACCTCCCCAGTGCTGGGATCAAAGGGGCAGTCACCACACCCTGCCCTGTTTTTGTTTGGTTGGTTGGTTTCTATTTTAACAATGAAACAATTACAATGGAAATCATAGAACTGAGTTGCCAGTCTTACTAGGCTTTGATTCAAGGGTTTTTCAATGATGGCTGCTTACTAATCAAGCAGATTTCAACCAAGGAGAATGTGACCAAATCAAGAGAGAAACTGGTGATCCAGGAGAGAAAAGGGAAAACTCCAGGAGCTGGGTTCTTAAGAAGGTAGGAGAAGGTGACAGGCAACGCAGGAAGATGGAATGGATACAGAAGTTTCCCCCATTGAGACAGGAGAGAAAATAGCTAAGGGGAAATAATACGAGAGTGCTGGGAGTGTTGGTGGGTACGAGCCATCTCCTCTGACTGCCCCGTGCTATCAATAAGCAGCAACATTATTAGATAAGACCAGGCAAGTGCTACATCTAACTAGCCTGGGAGTGAGAGCCAGTGCCTCTCCACAGACAAGAACTTTGACTCTGTTTTCATGGAGATAGCCGCTCATGGACTAAGAGGGAGGGGAGCAGACACTTCAGTGCTTTTATTAAGGTTCAAAGATTTAAAGGAAAAGAGTCTCTTAGGACTAATTTTAGGCTGTTCCTACCAGAAAAGGGCACCAGACGTGATAAATGAACATCTCAGCTCATCAGGACACAAAGGAATTGTGAGTTCAGAAGGCAGATCAGAGAGACATGAAGAATGGTAACAGGCTGAGCCTTTCAAAGGCTGGACTTCTTTCTCATGACCAGAATGCAGAATGATAAGAGGATGAACACTGGATCCACCAGTAAGGCTTCCAAGCCCCATCCAGTCCCAAGGCTTCAACATCAGCAAAGAGGAGGAAGCCAAGATGCTGTCCCCATCTACCACTACAGTTGTACATCATCAGAGAAGCCCAGGAGGGAAGAGAACACCAAATTGCTAAACCCAGCCTGGTGGCACACATCTATAATCCCAGAGCTTGGAAGGTGAAGGTAGAAGGACTGAGTGAGTACACAGGAAGCTTGAAACTGGCCTGAACTACATGAAGCCATTTTAAGAAAAAGAACACAAAAATAAAAACAAATTGAATCAATGGCAGTGTCTATTTCTACCAGAGCTCCTGAATCTGCACTGTAACTCCAGATGCCTTCCTGAATCAGGACTTCTCATGACTTTAGTATTAACATTTAGTCCTTTACCAGGGCTGATCCACAAGCCAGAATGGTGTGACACAGTGCTACAGCCTGGGGTTTGTGATGAGACATCCTGCGTTTACTCACTCACAAAGGTAATGGATTATCACATTATCCCTCAGTCCTCTCTTTGCATTAAATACTGTCTTTTCTGTTTTACAGATGAAGATGTTGCAACTCTAAGAAGCTTGCCTAATATCTCAGCCAGTCCATGGCAAACCAAGCAATAATATCCAGTAGAGTCCGGATTGAAGCCTCGCTCAGAGTCACTCCATTTTGGCACTCTTAGGTTTGGCCTCAGTTGCCTTAGCTGCTGTTGCATGGACTTATCCTCTGCTGGCAAGCTGAACTGGCAAGTTATGGACAAAACATTTGTCCCAAGTGTGGGGACACTTGTTTGCCCAGGATTATAAATTTGTTGACCTTCCATTACAAAAGAAGGAGCAGGAGAGTCAGTTATCCCACCAACCAACCAGTGGCCTGAGTTGTAGGTGGGGGAGGGACTAACAGTATGAGCAAAAGCTGGTGAGAGGCTGGCTTCTTCGCCATATTGGGAAGCTACCAGGAGGTCACAGAGTCCCTGACAGGATGTAGATGCTGTACACCTCAGTAGGGTGTGGGTCTCCTTCTCCAGGAGTGGCTGCTGTGCATCAGTGGTCCCAGAGAGTGGAAAGCAAAGGAACAGGGTCTCAGGTGGCCATGAGTGCAACAGGAAGAACACCCAGGAGTCTGCCCGTGGACTGCTCATTTATTGAAATCAAAGCAGGGGTTTATATAGGGAGACATAGCGAGGCCTGTCTGGCCATTACTGAAGGCGGATAAGTTTAAGGTGGGGTCTTTTAGGTAAAGGTAGGAAGGTTCTAGGGCTGACGTGGCCTGTAGGGATCAAGTGATTTTAGCTGTTAAGCACGTGTTGAGGAACAAGGAAATGAAACTTTGTATGGCATACTGCAGCATGGACCTTGGCCAGGCCACCTGCCATGAGACATAAGGAGGGAGCTCCTGTGGATGCAGCACTCGGCCCTAACCAGGCGTGACACCAGCCTCCACCCCACACCTGGATGACTTGCCTAAGAGACGGAGCGAAGCATGAGTGGCCGCAGTCAGGACCCCACCCCATCAGGTGATTGGCTAACCAGACCTATAAGACCCCTTGCATTTCCGTGAATAAACGAGTTTGGCTGCAGCTCGCCTTTCACATGCTTCTCACCCAGCTCCCCGGTCTGCCTGTGTGTTTGTTGACCCTGCACCTACTCACGCCCCTCCTCCCCCACAGCGAGGACCCTTCGTCCCCCTTGGGCTGGCCCTGAGCGCAGGGGACCGCAACGAAACTTTATGCCGTGCCTGCAGTGGCTCCCTAGAACCTAGGCCATAGCTTCAGAGTAGGCCAAACTCCTACCATCCCTTCAGGGTATCCTGGGTCATGCTGCTTGCTCAATACCTTTTGCGTTAGGCCTAGGCCCCGAAGTAGGGGAGCGCCCCCTCTCCCATAAGTAAGCCCAAATAAACTCTGGTTTCACAAACTGTAGTTTGGTAAAATTATACCTCATTTTGTCATTAGAGACCTAGACAGGGGTGCAAGCTGTGTCCAGAAGGAATTTTAGCATTATCTGCAAAGTGGAAATATCAATAACATCACCCAACTCTGTGAATAGCCTGGCACTTGAGAGTAAATTTAAATGGCAGGATGTGTTTGTTATTGCTGATCAGCTCATTTGTCTTCATCCTTGATGGTCTCTGGCAATTAGAAGCAAGTACGCTGAGAAGGTAGTTGGGCATTCCACCAGCAAAGAGAACAAGGAAATGAAGGCTGGAGACCTGTGTGTAGTCACTCATCATTTCCTAGCATAATTCCATTCTTTCCTTTCAGCCTTTTTGTTCACACAGAACAACACACTAGAATAATTCTCACATATTAAGACCTACATTCATGTCTATTATAAAGCACTTGCTTTGATACAGAAGAACTACAGTCAATAGAAATGGATTTCAAATTTCAAGGAAAATGATTTAGTGCTAAGAAAATAGAAGGACATATATTCACTTCAGAAATAAAATAGCTGCAATCAACTTTGGGTTCCTCTGTAAACCATCTGTGTTATAGATGAATAGTATCATTAAAAACAATCTACTCTTAGGTATATACTCAAGAGAATTGGAAAGATACATCAAAACAAAAAGCTTCCACATGAATCTTCACAGTAGCATTATTTATAACAGTCAAATGAAGAAACAACCCAAATGCCACCAACTGATGAATGCATAAGACAGTGTAGAATATCCCTGCAATGGAATACTATTCAGCTACATAAAGAAATGAAGTGCTAATATGTGGAACATGAACAAAGCTTGGAATATACTGATTGAAAGAAGCCCAAGACACGGAACTGTTGTTCATTATTTCATGTAGATGAAAGACTCAGAAGCAGCAAATCTGTAAGTGCAAAGAGTAGATTGCTGGTTCCCTAAGGCCAAACAGAGAAAGGGAGGAGGTGGCGCTGACAGTGAGCATGAAATTTCGTTATGGGGTGATGAAATGATCTGGAGCTAGATGATGACAATGGTTGTGAAACTGTAAATAAGCTAAAAACCTGAATTATATGCTCCAAAGGGCAGGTCGCGGATTAAGAAACAGTTCAGTGAGTAAGATATTTGCTGTGCAAGTACAAAAATATGAATTTGGATCTCAGCACCCCATAGGAGGCTTAGTGTGGCCTCACAAGTGCCTATAACTCCAGCACTGTGGGAAGCAAGTGACAAGAGGATGGCTGGGGCTTGCCAGCCAACAGCGTGGCTCCGGGTTCAGGGAGAGACCTTGTCTCAACGGCATAAGACTGAGAGTGATAGACTAGGACACCTGGCACCCTCCTCTGACTCCACACATACACAAATCGATACACACGCACCTGAGAGAGCAAGAGCACACGGGGGTGATTCTCATCTCATGAACCTATGTTGTTTTTTTATGTTTGAAAATTATCATTATCTATTGTACTACCCCATAAAGGTGGTATGTGTCTCTAAAGCATGAAAATATCTACACATAGAGATAATTTGGAGAGAAAAGAAGATTCAGAACATGAATCTCACAGTTGAAGTTCAACAGAATATTTGTAACATTATTAATAAACACAAATAGAAATTATGTGAGTGTTAAGGTTTTCTGCTTTGTTTAATGTTCTCTTCCTTATTTTCTGAGTCAACATCTTACTGTGTTGGCTGGTAACTCTTGATTCTGCCTCAGCTTTTCAGGGCTGGGATTACAAGTTAAACTGACTCAAAGTGAACAGATTCAAAGATGCTAAGGTCATACTGACATGAACTCAGTGGTTTTCTCAAAGTATCAGTTTTAGGTCAGCAATTTGCCAAAGAAGAAGAAGAAGAAGAAGAAGAAGAAGAA
Organism: Eospalax fontanierii; assembly: GCA_035773235.1. Classification (NCBI taxonomy): domain Eukaryota; kingdom Metazoa; phylum Chordata; class Mammalia; order Rodentia; family Spalacidae; genus Eospalax; species Eospalax fontanierii. Next base: position 38,774,024 of record CM069548.1, on the reverse strand, counting down.
GAAGAAGAAGAAGAAGAAGAAGAAGAAGAAGAAGAAGAAGAAGAAGAAGAAGAAACTTACCCACCTCTCCCCTAGCACTATGCCTGTCATTCTGTAGATGTTAACACAAAGTTTGTCCCTTCTAAACTTCCAGTCCAGTTTCTCAGGGAAAACTATTCACAGCTCAGCAACTCTCCATTTGAGCTGAAATAGGTAATCTTTTCAGAATTGCCTATTATCCTCAGCTCTGCCAGAACAATGAAGTAAACAGCCACAGCAGCCCGTATCTGACCAAGTACATGTGCTACAGGCCATCTTCAGAGGCAAAGGGAAGTTCATCTTTTTAGGACATTTTTTCCACTGTGAGTGCTTTGAAAATCCCATTTTACTCTGAAACAATATAGTACTAATACAGGTTTATAATAAACTACTTAAACATAGGTTTTCACTAAAAACAAGCCCTTACTTCTCTTTCTGTCAGAGCTTATGTAACCAACTATTCCGTGCCTACTTTTACAATGTTTGTTTGTCTTCGGTTTAATAATGCCGCAAAGATAAGTGTAAACATACTGCATGTGATTTCTTGTTTTAAGGGTCTATACCAACTTACTTTTCCTATTACAAAATAGCAAAGAGCTCAGTGTAACTGGATCCACTTTTGTGAGAGAAGCTTATTGAATATTACCTTTCACTGTACACCATTAACGAGCTCAGTGACCTGGAGCAAATGACTCACCCTCTCTGGGCCAGTTTCTTTCATTGTCAAATAGGGGCCCTAGCTAGGCCATTTGATCATCACAATGCTGTGGCTTTAATCATGCACTCATCTCTCCACTGCACACATGGGTTTGCAGTCCTGAGGCCTGGGGCCTGCAAGAGGAGTGTCCCTTTTACTGGCTTTAGTAGTTTAGTGGCTTTGCTTCCCTGGGACCCTTTTAGAGAGTGCAACCACTGTCACAGTCACAAGAAGAAGTGGGCCAAACATAAAATCTGGGTGCCTCTTTATTTGAAGGTTTTTTATTTCGTAGATTACTTAGTGGGTTAGAGCCTTGCTCACAAATCCAGGGTTGAAAGGCTTAGAGTTGCTCTTTGTGAAAAGAGAGACAGAATATGAATATGAGATGGCTTCATCTAGGGAGGTAGAAGAGTGTTCACAGAGGAAATTGAAGAATCGTTACCAGTGAATCTGGAGCCCCAAGATACAGATCTCTCTCTCTCTCTCTCTCTCTCTCTCTCTCTCTCTCTCTCTCGTTTCTCTCTCTGTTTCTCTCTCTCTCTCTCTCTCTCTCTCTCTCTCTCTCTCTTTCATGCATGCACACCTTAAATCTTTCTTTCACCTGAATTTTCAATCAGCTTCAAATGCTGTGTTCTCAACTGGCATGAGATGGCTGCACCTAGGCCTCCAGAGGCCTCCAATCTAACATTTCCAAAACAGAGCTTATTTTCCTTCTCTACATCAGGTTAGTGTTTGTCTCTGGATTTCGGCCTGCACAGCCTACCTCTTTAAGCTCTTTCCAACTGCACCATTTAATGCCTGGTCTTTTGCAATAGTTTTCAGTCTTGCTCCTGAAATTTTCTTGCTCCACGTTGTTGCCAAAATCATCCTCTCATAGCATAAGCTCTCATGGCCCTCATCTTCCACACCTCCTGACAAACCAGAGCAAAGTACAAACTTCCTACATGGATCATGAAACCCTCCCAAGAGTTTCAGTCCACTTTCTTCAAACAGCCTACCTTCCCTGTAAATACCTAAGAGTGCAGCTCTCATCTGGAATGTCCCTTCTCTTCACTTATGAAGAGCCGAGTAGATAGCCTATTAGTCACAGATTCTTTCTTCTTCCCACAGCTAGAAATCAGAATTAAATTCTGAAATTTCATGGAGCATTTGCTAGGTCATGTGCTAAAGCGGCCTGCTTACACGGACCCTGGACTGCGGCTACTGCTGGGCTGCTCGTGTGGACCTTGGACTACGGCTGCTGCTGCTATGTTTTCTCCCAGGGCAACTTGAAGGCTGGCTTGTTCTTGTTCTGCTTTACCTCCTTCCTTTTGCACCTCAACTTCCTGATGGGAAAATCATTACGATACAGGAAGCTGATATGATGACCACTGACGCCTTCCTTTGGTTTCTGCAGTACAGCAGTTAAACTCTAAACACAAAGCAATTTGATAATATTGTGCATCTATGAAAATATAAGAAATAAACTAAAATATCTTCTCTAAAACAGGGAAGGACTTGTCAGCTTTTAAAATCATTGATAAATGTCTATCACTGTATTTTATTTTCTTTGATGGATTTTATTTTCTCTGTTGTCGAGTTGCCTGTTTGGCAAACATACACTGTTCTACGCAACTACAACAAAGATTGAATATCCAACAGGCATTTAATATTTTATTGCTTTAAATAAAACGAGAACATTCTTCAAAATGAATTTTTTGTCAACATTTCCAAAATCATTAGATTTGTACAGAGTTCTGACTTCATGATTTATAGTCTTTTGAGGAGAGAAGAAAGGTAAATACCAGTACATTGGAAATTAGTGCTTTTCCAGGAAAAAAAAAAAAAACTTGATGAAATATTTTCCATATTAATCACCTACTTCATGAATGAATGACCCAGAGAACAATTACTTAAACATTCAATTATTAAAAATTCAGCAAAGGAAAAATAAGCATTCAAAATAATTATTCCTCTTCTTCCTCTTCTTCTTCTTCTTCTCCCCCAGGTAGCTCCTTTGTACGTCTGTCTGTCTGTTTGTTTGTGGTTTGGTCTGGCTTTGGCTCTATCACTGAGCCACACCCCTGCCCTATCAATAGGCTTTAAAAATGATTGTTCACACAAGCTAAAGCTGTATAAAAATACTTATCCTACATTATTTGGCTTATGAATCCAATGTAATAATGATTAAGCCCTTTATTTACATGATTATATGATTATATGTATTCCCCACAAATCAATATGATTCTCTCTTATTAGCATGCTGGAATTCATTCAGTAGACATGTACTGAGAGCCGCTGTGTGTCCTGTGCTGTTCTGGATTATAGATGTGGTAAGAAGGAACATCACAGAAAAATAGGAACTCTAAGAAAATCCACAGTCTATTTGAGGGAGTCAAAAAGTAAATAAATGGTAAAGAAGACAATTGCAAGCATTGACAAACACTATGGAGAAAATTAAGAAGGAGAAAATTAAGGGGAGAGTGACCTGTTGATCACTCTTGCAGCCGTCAAGAGAAAGTCAATCTACCTAGCAAGAGTCAGCCCTGCAAAGTCCTAGGAGAAGAGCATTACAGGCTTTCAAAAGGGCCAGTGCAAAGCATTATTCAATGCATATTCACAGGCCAGCAGGGAGGCCAGTATGACTATTACAGAATGAGGGAGAGAGCCTAGGAAATGGAGAAGTGGGGTGGGGAAGCTTCATGTAGATGCATGCTGACCACACAAATAGAGTTCTGTTTTGTTCAGATTTTAACTGGGAAGCACTAAACTCTTAAACAAGGCTTATGTAATCCATATATAATATTGGAAAACAGTATTTCCAATATTGTCTAGGAGAGAAAATTGACTCAAGAAAAAAACAGGAACAAAACCGATTTATAGGCTTTACTCAGATGAGAGGAGTTGGTGGTGGGATGAGGTAAATGCGGGTAGAAGCAGTGGGCGTGTTGGAGCGCCATCAGGTCGGGGATATTTCTTCTGACCTTGGATATAAGACAGATGTAGGGTCAGTGGCCGGCCAAGTTAAGTGAGTGATCATTGTGTTTGCTGAGAGGAAGATTAGGAAAGGATCAGATTTGAGGAAGAGAAATAATAATTGTACTGTTGGTATGTAAACTTTAGCAAGGAGAGCTAAAGCGAACCGTTAGGAATGAGCAGAGCACCCTAAAGATTGTGATCTGAAGTTCATTTCCCAAACACTATATTGCTTTCCCACCGACATTTGGCAAATACCCTTATTCATTGTTCTCTCTTAATCTCCTGTCGGAAGCCACCAGTATGAACTCAGAGCACTGCACAGTGCTTTCTTTCTTAGACGCACCTCCTCACACAGATTTCCCAGACTAACACAAAACAGCTGAGACTGTGTTGGATGCCTAAAATAGAGAGTCTCTTAACTTTCACTGATACAGTTATATAAATCTCCTACTGAGCCCATTCATTCACCTTGGTTAACTCCATGCTGCTTTTTCTAGCATTTCTCCCTTTTCCCAGAAACAGGTAAAAGAGAAGGTCAAATACAAAGTTCCAAAGAGAGTAAGTCTTGTATCCCCAGCACTTACCAAAGGACTTGGAAGGTATCTAAATTAAATAGATAGTAGTTGAAAATTAATGAATCCATGACAGCATAGTAGTTTTTAATTAGATTTCATTATCATCCAATTCAATAATTTTCATGGGTTATAAAGCTTTCCAAGAAACACATAGGGTCAAACTATACGGGGTAAGTAAGTAAGGCCAGAGATGGTGAGCTAAGTAACTTGCAGTCACTGGGTGCATCACCCTTCTCTGATCTATACAGTCTGAAGTGAGAAATACTGCCTTCCTTCAGAAATATGGCTTGGAAACGGAAGCTTTAAATCTCCTGAAAAGTCAGAAGTAGAGAGGACATGGTCAGTGAGAGACCACAAAATCATCTTTGGGCCCACTCTGATCATATGAAGTTCTTCCTGCCCTTCTAGAGGAATCACTAGTCAGTATACCAGGCAAAGCAGGTCTGGTTGGTGAGCAACAGAATTCACTTGTAGCTATTCCAGTGACTAAGCTAGTAAAAGCACATGTTTCTGTCTCCCCAGGCATTGTTTGAAAGAATGGGGAGAAGTGTTAGAGGTAAAGGAAGTGTCTGTGGGAAAAAAACATCTGATGGAGGTAAGGCGAAGAGCTGCTTGGGCAAAACAAAGAGTAAGGATAGTCGGGGCGCGTTCTCTAGCAAAGAGGAGTTTTCATCTTTTTAAGGTAAATTGTCAGTTTGAATAAGTTGTATGTTTCTAATGTTGACTTCTGTTGGTTGCCTATCTCATCACTGTGACAGAACATCTGACCTAAACAACTTACAAAGAGGAAAAAGTTTATTTAGCTCACGGTTTCAGAGGTTTCCACCATGGTTGGGAAGGGCTTGGCATAGCAGCTCGTATCATGGTAGATAAGAAGCAGAGAGAGGAAGGGACCAGGAATCAGGTCTGCAGACTTCAAAGCCATATCTCTAGCAGCCCATTTCCTCCAGCTAGGCCTGGGTCCCAAAGTTTCTACCACCTCCTCCATCTAGGGAACAAGTGTTCAACACAAGAACCCAAGAGAGGCATTCCAGATTCAAACCATAACGACTTTGAATCTCTTAAAACAAATCTTTCATTACTAAAGAAAAACTATCTGCCCCTTTTAGCAAAAGGCTTAAACAGAAAAAAATTATACTGACATCATATAGAACAAGAATATTCTATGTAGCAACCATTACATAAAATGCATTCATCTTTTCCCTGTCCATCAAACAAGAAAATAGCTAGCCATGGTTTTGCCTTCCAAGGAACCAAAATGTTCTAATTCCTTTCAAGCTTTCTAAGTACATTTCTCATTAGAACTGGCTCCAGCTACATTTACAGCCAATGCTGAAGCAGAATGTACAAAGTAAACCTTGAGGTGTTCTCTCCCAATCCTTCAGAAAAGGTAGATATTGGAACCCCACCGAAGAAGACTCTAACTCACTAAGCAAGATGAGGCCCAAAACTTTCATCTGCATTCCTAACAATCTCCTTGGATAATTCCAAAGAAGCTGAACTTCCTTTTGTCTATTCTTGAGAAACATCAGTTTTGATTTATGAACTTGAAATTTGGGGAACCCATAGGGAAGGAAGGAAAAAGTAAATTATATGCTTTTATATACTTAGAGAATAATTGGAAGGATGTACAACAAAATAGCTATTTCTGGGAAGCAGTTGGGTTTAATTTCCTCCTTTGTGCATACGAGTATTTAGTAAGCTTTTCCCAGCGAACACCCATTATATTTATGAAAGAAGAAACCCTTTAAAAAATAGAGGTTTGCCTTCACTATAGGACTAGTCTAATCACACACAAGTGGGTGCTAGAACACACCTGGGTGAGTGGAAGTTGGAGGTAAGTGCTAATTTAAGTTGCTTTTGTTCACTGTTCAAGCAAACATGTCAGCATTCACCCCTCACCAGAACACAGGAAAAAGTAGGATTAATAACAGTTCTTCTAATTGCAGAGCATTGACAATCCATGCCACCTCCCTGATCATTCTGGCAATGGTAGGATCAAAGGTGAGAGATAGACTTTATGAGACTGATATGTGAAAAGAAAACTGAGCTGGTCAGGGAGTGGCTGCCCTCCTGGTGGCTGGCTGGAAGGAAAGAGAGCCACAACCTGTAGTGCGGGGCTCCATCTGAAGGCCACTGACAGGGAGGTCTTGAATGAACATCCCCAGAGGGGACATAATCCCCAGAAGTCACTTGAAGTGAGGTCTCCATGGAGAACTCTATGCTTTCAGTCTCCCTGAATAATTTCCTTGCTGGGTCTGATTTGCTAATTCCACCCAGTGAGTTCTTGGTTACAATTACACTGTGGTTGGAATTTTTGTGTGGTTTCTTATTCAGGTGTGCTTGCTATTTTTTGCATTTTTGATGCTTTGTTCATACTTTCAATAACTACTTTTATCTCCTTAATTAATTACAATGAATTTCACTTATATTCATATAATTTTATAAGATCATGCTTATATTGCAGAATTAAATGCATAGAATGGACTTTCTGTGATTCTGTCCTGCCATTCTAGTTTTTCTCCTAACTTACAGTGCCATATTTCCATCTGCATTCTTGCTTTCATTTGGTTCTTCAAAGGGATAGCGTAGGCTTTTGATCTTGTGCATTTATTAGGCTAGAACTCACTACAGGGGATTTATGTTTGCTTCTGCTAGGCCTAGGGCCACACCAGCCTGGGACCATTTTGATTTCTATCTCGAGATGTTTGTGGTACCAATGTAGTGTGAACTTGGATTGCAAACCCATGAAAAGGCCAAGATATGTTTATAAATCTCAAGGAATATTATTTTCCCTCTATCTAGCTGCCTAGTTTGAGGTATACAATTCTTTCCTTAATGAAGCAAAGGACTGTGTATTTTACTGTCATTGTGAGAAAACACCATGACCGAGGAAGCTTATGGAAGAGTGAGATTATTTTGGTTTATGGATCCAGAAGAGACAGAGAGGCATGGCATCAAGCAGCAGCCATGGCGGTAGAAGCTGGAAACTGAGAGCTCACAACTCCAAAGGCAAACAGGAAAAATAAAAGAAACCAAAAGTGGGACAATAAACTCTCAATCCCAGCCCCCCAGTGAGTGCTTCCTCCAGCAAGGCCACACTTCCTGAAGGTTCCATGACCTTTCCCAAAGGGCACCACCAACTGACCAAGTATTCAATGTCTGAGTGTATCAGGGACATTCTCATTCAAGCCACCACATTTCACTTCCAGCCTCCTATGGGCTCACGGCCATATCATAATGAAAAATGCATTCACTCCACTTTAAAAGTACCCAAGGTCTTTAATAATCTCAACACTGTTCAAACTTCTGAGACTCAAAACAATCTGATATGGAAAGAAAGGAAAAGAAAAGAGAAATGAAATTAGGGAAGAAAAGGAGACGGGAGGGGAGAAAGGGAAAAAAAAAGCAGTATTCAGCTTTGATAACTCCTAGGCAGGAGTTTTGCAAAAGGAAAATGTTTCTTTTAAATTAGACTTGATACCCATCTCTAATAAAAACTGTAACCCCCCACAAAATCAAAAAGGAAAATTACGTACCTCCAACATACAATGGCACAGAACATACATTCTTATTTCAAAATGGAAGAATAGGAACATACTGAGAAAATACAGGACCAAAGCAAGTCTGAAATCCAGCAAAGCAAACACTAATCCTATAACTCCATCTCCAATACCTTAGACTTTCCTTCCAAAAGGCTTGGATGGTTCCTTCCCTCCATCTTTGAAACTTGCAGCATACATCTCTTTCTTGGATTGTTCCACTTCCTGTATGCCGCTCTCCCTGGAAAATGTCCCACAGCTCCGGCATCTGCAACATCTTGGGATCTCCACTGCAACCTAGGCTTCACCATCACAGGTTCACACAGTGGTCTCTCAGGCCTTTTGCAGGCACTCCTCTGCCTACTGTTTCCTCACATAGGAATAGTCCACAACTCCTTCATTCTTGTATCATTCTATGCCTTTAAAGCCAGTACCATGCAGATTATACTGCCAAGTTGGTTGCCAGTTTGGAACCTTGGCCTCCTACAACCACATTAGCACCAACTTTTATATGTTGAAGCAATTGCTTTTTAGGAGCAGAAAACCTCTTAGGTTCTCTTTCACAAGTTGGAAAGTTGGTTGGTTGAGGTCTTATCCTGAGAGAACTCTTCCCATTGTTCCAGTGTGCATTACATTTGCACTTCGCCCTTTTCCACATCTCAGCTTTGTGTGTGAAGTCTCCTTGATGAAAGAAGACAAATATAGCTACAAAAAGTTATTGCTGAGTTAATATTGTCAACAAGGAAACAATGATCAGGGACCAACATCACCAAATGGCACTAGGAGAAAGGAAACCACATGATATGTAGTCTACAAAGGTCTCTGTCGTTATAGTGATTGCAAGTGAGATTTGAGCCCTGGATTAGGCAGGATAGATGAGACCATAAAGTATAGTCACTTGCTTTCCTTTGCATATTCAGATCAATGGGTTTTCAATTAGACTAACTGGATCTAATAACATTCTTAACTGCTTTTCAGCTTTGGCTGCTGGGTTGCTTTAAGTACTAACAGCACTGATTGCTTAAATCTGATGTGGAAAGAAAGGAAAAGAAAAGAGAAATGAAATTAGGGAAGAAAATGAGAAGGGAGGGGAGAAAGGAAAAAAAAGGCAGTATTCAGCTTTGATAACTCCTAGGCAGGAGTTTTGCAAAAGGAAAATGTTTCTTTTAAATTAGACTTGATACCCATCTCTAATAAATACTGAGCCCTCTAAGAGAATTAGAACATACACGTATGGTCACATGACTTCATCACTTGCCTCTGTCCTCCTGATTCACTTGGTCCTTAGCTCTACAAATTCTTTTCTTGCTACCAACTTGAGAGGTTTATTTCAAAATATTCCTGTGCAGTATTTATAGTTGTTTACAGTGTGATATGAAACCATGAAGTTCTTTTTGATGAAACTGCAAGTCAAGGAAATATAACATGGGTTTTTTGGGTTTTTTTGTTTGTTTGTTTTGTTTTTTCTAAAGGTCTTTAGTGTTGATTATCCTTCCCATTCCTTACCCCATTCAACACTTCCTGTTTATTATTCCCATTTGCCCCTTTATATCACTGCATTCTACCACCCCTTACAGAAGCCCTTCACTCCAGGGTCATTTGTTAGTTTTCTGACTTCTCTGGATTTTCAAATTTCAGCATGCAGATTTAGGATTTCAAAGTTAGCATTCATCTATGAGAAAGAACATGCGACATTTGTGTTTCTGGGTCTGAGTTGCCGTGCTCAGTTTGATTGTTTCTCTTTCCCATTCCCTCCATTTGCCTGTGAACTTCACAATTTTTTTAAGAGCCGAGTAATTATAGTATTAAACTGACTCCTAATGACTTATTGTTATAAATTAATGCATCTCTCAATTCTCAGCAATGAAGCTACCTTAGGCAGCAGGTGGTGATCACCACAGAAACCCATAATTGGCCAATGTGTAGAGAACAAGAGACTGCAGAGCACTTATCCCTGAATAGGACACCTACATCAAACCCCCAGTGTTCAGAGTCCATAGCAGAAGAGGAGGTGGAAATGCTGTAAGAGCCAGAGGTGATGTATGACCACAAGGACAGTTTTTTTTGGACAGCTGGTCAGTTACTCCTATGACGAAATAGCTGAATGAATAACTTACATTAAAATCTGCTTTCTTTTGGATCAGAATTTGAGAATTACTTTAAGAAAATGCAGAAGAAAGAGCAAGTGGGAGCTTCACTGCTCTTGCTGTTTAGATCACAGCATCCATCTACTAACTAAAGCTGCTTCAACAGAATGTCTGCACTTGTGCAGATAAAGTTTTTGACTCCCATAGAAATGGCCTTGCATGAATCACCACACTTCAGTTTTCTGACTATTCACCTAAATTGCTGCAGCAAAGAAAAGACCTGTGAATAGTACTGGTAAAAAGATGCACATTTTTACTGGAACTGAGCAACTTCATATTCCTGGAATTGCTTTTTAAAATAAGGTAGGGTTTTTTTTTTTTTTAAAGCAAGGCAAAGTGCAGGATGGTGTAAGCAAAGAAAAGAAGAAAAAGGATTCAGACAAGGCCCAACAGCAGAGCTGGAGAGAGAGGACATGGAATTTCATTTGAAAGTGACTTTCTACAAAACTAAGGAAAATCGATAGAAATTACCATATACAAATTCATTAGAACCTTTTATGCCTTAGGTTCCCATAGCCTTTCGTGCTCATTGCCATTTAATAAATAATTATTTCAACAATATCTACTTAGCACTTACACCTGGCTGCTGGAAAAGGCTCTGAAGGCTCACAAATGCCATATAATGTAAATTAAAGGCATTCATTGTTCTACTCCCGCCAAATAAGATACTAAATTATATTCAATTAAACATTGTCTAACTATAACCAATGTTCATAAACATATTTTATTTCCCAACTGGCAACTGTATTTAATCCAAAGGTGACTAATAGGAACAAAAGTAAAGGCTCGGAAATCAAGGGTTCCTCCATTCACAAGGGATTGTTTACTTTGAATGAAGTGCTACATATTGCCTTCAAAATAAAAATAACATTCCACCTTCCATGGACTGCCAGTCTAAGACCTGAGGCCCAGAGAGAGGCGAGTGAGACTAGATAGCAGAAGTCTCGAAAGAAGCTAGCGGTCCTCATCAAAGCAGAAAACATAAATGAAAATCAAATTTCAGTAAGCTTGGAAATTCCCTGCCTCAAAACATATTATCCAAAAACGTTGACAGTAGAAGTGTCCCCGGGAGTTTGGATCTGAAAGGTGCCCCATAGGCCCAGGAAGGCAGTGGAAGCTTAGGAGGTGGCAGGAGACATTCCTAGTGCTTTGAGAGGAGTACAGAGCTCCCCACCCTCTGCTTCCTCCCTGTTCACCTTGAAGCCGGCAGCTTTGCTCCACCATACATTCCAACCACAATATTCAAGCTCAAAAGCAAAACAAACCCATCATGGGCTGAAATACCTGAAACAGTAACAAAAGTAAACTTTTTCTCCTTTTTAAATTTGATTTTCTTAGGTATTTGATCACACTGATGAAAATCTGACTAATGCCAGAATAAAAGAGAGAAAAGGAAGAGGATGAGGACAAATCTGCATATGTTGTCTACAAGTAATCCTGACAACTTGCAACTTTTTCAGAACGAATGTTAGTCCTCAGGGTTGCGAAAGAAATGCATTCTTTACCAGTAACAGAAGTATCAAAGGAATACAATGACTAGAAAATGCAGTTTGACTGCTTCCGGAGGGGAAGGAACAAATGCCTGGGGCACTCTTGCTTCCCCAGCCCTTCATGCTCACTCTCTCCCTTAGAATTTAAGTCTTGAATAGGGCCGGAGAGGTGGCTCAATGGTGAAGATCACTTTCTGCTCTCACAGTGGACCTGCGCAGTTCCCAGTACTCATGCAGGACCTCACAACCACCTGTAACTCCAATTCCAAAAAAACCAACACCTTCTTCTGGCATCAGTGAACACTATACTCACACGCACAAACCCACACACAGGCACAAAACTAAAAATTAGAAGTTAGAGGCTGGACCTAAGTGACACATCTACAATGCAGCCTCTACACCTGAGGCTCAGGGAACATTGTGGAAGAGGGGCAGAAAGAATGTAGGAGCCAGAGGGACAAGCACTTGCTGCTAATTAATGCATGCTAGACATGACAAGGAAAGAACATCAATAAAACCTCCACAGTGTGATAGTCTAACAAGATCTGCATAATGACAAACCACTTGGCATGCCAAGCTTGATGGAGAAAATGTCATGTGGTCCCACCTCAAGATGAAGAGCCACAAGCAATCAATGGGTGCTGACCGAGGGAGACTCAGTTTTCTCCAGGGATTTGCTCCCTGAGAGCTTATCTAATCCCAAATGAGCAGCCCTAAGCAGAGGTACACACAAGTGCCACTATACGGACTTGGTGCACAAAAATATATACAGAGATATACGTAACAGATAATATATATGCATATCTATGTAACAATAATAATCAAAGAAGAGGATAAAAAATTGAAAGGGAGTGGGGAGGCAGGAGAGGAGCTGGTGGGGGACCAGGAAGCGTAGAAATAACACGAAGTCAATACTCACGTGTGAAATTCTCAAAAGCAAAGAAAATTTAAAATCATATATTTTAGAATCATTTAAAAAATTAGGGGCTGGAGAAATGGCTTAGCAGTTAAGAATACTTCCCACTCTTGCAGAAGGCTTGAATTTAATCCCCAGTATCCACATGGTTCCAGGGGATCCAATGCCTTCTTCTGGCCTCTGTAGGCATCAGGCACAAGGGGAACACATGATAATAAACCTGTAAAAGAAAGAAAAAAAGAGTAGTCCCCTTTGCAGAGGGTATAAGGAACAATCCTCTAGCATCATGAGGCAAGAATTGGCATTGGGAAACCAAGTGCTAGGGTAAGATATTCAGTCTAGAAATGAGCAGAAAGGTGGAAAGGGAGTGCACAGAGACAGAGACCTGACATGGAAAGACAGATAACATTCAGCAGGGTGGACAAGCAGAGCAAGGTCCCAGTGGAGAAAGGATGAACAAGCCTTTGGTTCTAAGGACACTTACCGTCTGAATCTGGAAATGCACATGCTAGCTTCCTGAATAGAGACTTAGCACTGGAGCCTCTTAGCTCTGCCAGTAAAAGCTGAGTGACCACCATTGTTCTAGGGAATGGCAGGCACTTCCAGATAGGATGCTGTTATTTGGTGATGTTGGAGGGTGACCTATCCAGGGACATATTTGCAGATCCTAATTGATAAAGGGTTTGCCAAACAGGCAGACATAGGAACAAGAGAGAAGAAGCAAGAAGAGGCTGAAAAAACGATTCCATTTGTTTTTATGCTTGAAAGAAATCTTTACTGCATAGAGAATTCTAGGTTAGGAGCCAGTCATGGTGCATTACTATAACACCAGTATTTGGGAGGCAGAGGCAGGAGGTTTGCCACAAGTTGAGTTCTGTGGGGTCTGCATAACAAGTTTCAGGCCAGCCTGGGCTACAGATTGAGACCTATGTCATAAAAAATAAAGATGGATGGGGGGAGGGAGGAGGAAGGGAGAGAAAGGAAGGAAGAAAAAAAGAGAAAAGAAGAATTCTAGGGTGACAGATAATTCTTCAGCATTATACAAACACTACTCCCTTGTTACCTTGATTGCATTATACCTGATGATAAATCTATTGTGGTTCTTATTTTGTCCTCTCTGGACTAGGCGATCTTTCTGTCTGTCTGCTTATATGATTTTATCTTTGTCATTGGTGTGAAGCAGTGTGGTAATATTATTGTGCTTTGGATTTCTTCATGCCCACATGTTTAAAGTTTGTTAAGTTTCTTGAATACATGGGTTGCCATCAAATTTTGAAAAAATGTTTAGCTGCAATTTTTAAATGAAATTTTGTGGGACTGGAAAGATGACCCAGCATTTTAAAACTGTGCATGTGTGTGAGAGTGAGTGAAGGAGAGAGAGACAAATGTGATATGTGTGTGTGTGTGTGTGTGTGTGGTATGGACTCACACATGTGAAAGTCATACGAGAGCCCTATGAAGTCAGTTTTCTCCTTCCACCTGGGTTCCAGTGATCAAACACAGATCTGTAGTTTTATACAGCAAGCACCTCTGAGTCATCTTGCTGGCCCAATCTTGACTTTTTTACAGGAGTCTGAGGATTGAATTCAGGTCCTTGAGCTTGTGCAGCAAGCTTCAAAACCAGCTTATCTATCCTCTCAGCTCCTCTGTTTTTTGTTAATTCTTTCTTTCTATGTTTTTTTGGGGGGAGGGGTAGCTTTCAGTGCTGTTTTCAAGCTTAATAATCTTCACAGGCATAATAATATTATTACATATTAAAAATAATTGAACAACTACAATATCAGACTGTAGGACCATAGGAAATCAGTTTTAATATGTATGCCCTCAAGAAGCTGGTAGTATTGCTAACTATAAGAGACATCTAAGAGGAGTCTTCCATGATATCTGCTTTTAAATTCTGATAAAATCGGAAAAAATAGATCAGTCTTCATTTTTATGCATCACAAAGGAATCTCTATTAAATAGGGTGAGCTGGGAATTCCTGCTGCGAACTGAGCACCCCCAATCAAGGAGCTCTGTGATACTGAGAAACCCTTCTTTTTTCCCTTCCGTCTTTGAAGGTGCCAATGTGATAGGACACAATGGGATAGGACACATGTCACCAGTGTTCATGACAGAATCGTTAGACAAAGCAGGATGGAGAAGCAGCAACACCAGCTTTTTGACATATTTGTCTGTGACAAATTTGTGTCATTGAAGAACTGGGTCCACCAAGTTAGGACTTGGTCTGCAATGCCATCCAATGGTTCTGAATCTCTAAAGGAACTATGTGCTTGATGAGTCCTGAAGAATTCAACATGAAATTGTAACTTGGAAAACTTTCTTTAAAAGCATGTCTTACTCTCCAGTTCTCCTGGGTTCCATGATGCAGCTGTAGCTCTATCAGCTTCAGTCTATACAACTGACAGAAAGGAGGGACTGTGTCATTCAGGTCACGTTCTTACAATGTCACTGTGACCACAATTGCCATTGCCCATTTATTTAATCAACAACGTCTTTTGGTTTCCACTTTGACATTATGGAACTAGCATAATGTTGCAAAGTAAACTGCAGATAATTGGAGGATATGACAATTTTTATGCCCAGGTTAATTGTGAGTTTTGTCCCAAAATGCTACCAAATTGTATCTCTTTATTAAGGAAAACAATACAATGAATACAACCCTGTGGATCTTGTTTTAGGGTTTCAGATGCTCTATGAAATCATCAGTCCATTCTTCCTCCTGTTTCATGCTGCAAAACATGTAGTGTTATTCTCTAAACATACAGTTTAAGTTTTCATAAACAGATTAAATGGCAAAATAAACAACATCCTTATATGATATAAAACACATATATAAACAATATTCTTATATATTTGTTGTAGTAATTCTGTTCTAACTCTGCATTCATGTTAGGTGTGAAAGTCCAGCTTTAAGCTGCCAGGTAGTAGCAGTTCACAGTGGAGGCCCTCCATGATCTATAATTACTCATCCACCCATCCTCCAAGGTTAGAACTGACCTCCAGCCTCCTTGCTACCATAAACATTGCTAAGATGAACATTTGAAACTCTGTTGTGGACCTTTGTGAGAGTTCCTAGGTTTTATTTTCTTTTAATTATCCTTTAATGCTCTGATTTGGTGATTTCTAGGAATTCCTAATCATTCCAAATAGCATTCCATGGCTGGATTTCAATTTTACGAATAACCATTTGTTTATTATTCTGATCACAGTGTCAAGATTCAGAACCAAATGCAGGATATAACTGTTGTTTATCTATAGACTCCAAAAGAAATTGTGAAATACCTGCTGCGCTGGTTAGTTTTAACTGTTAACCTGACACAACTAGGATTGCCTGGAAAGAGTCTCAGTTGAGGAATTATCTAGATCCGGTTAGTCCGTGGGCATGTCTGGGGAATTGTTAATTGAGATCATAGGAAGATTCACCCTGATTGTGAGCGGCAACATTTGATGGGCTGGGCCCTGAACTGCATAGGGGCAAAGAGAGTGTGCATTACAGCAAAGAAGCCAGCATTCATCTCTACTCTTGACTGCAAATGTGACTGGTTACCTGGAATTGTAAATTGAATAAATCCTTCTCACCTCTAGGATGCTTTTGATCAGGGTGCTGCATCACAGCACCAGAAATGAAACTAGAAACTTATTCTAAACTGTTTTCCTCTTAGGATAGTTCTGTGGAAGTACTACTGAGTAACATGATGTCACTTAGGTCTGCAATTACAACATGAAATAGAACCTTAACAGTGATCATAAGCATCTGGAGCTCCCAAGGGTGCCTTAACTATTAATGTATCTTTGTTTCAATTGCCCTTTAAAAAACTATTCAAACATCACTTCTTGGTAATATGACTATGTAGGCATACAGCCAAGAGTGTGCTATTAGTCGTTAAACATCAGAATGGGGTCAAAGTAAAGGAACAAGAAGCCAGAGAGGTGAATTCATTAGGTGAGCGTCTAGGGAGTGGGTACCAACAGAGAAAATATAAAGCTGTTAGTTTCAAGATTGAAGTAGAAATAGTTCAAGATATTAGAAAATAGGAAGTGAATGTCTTAACAATAAAGGAATCCTACATCTTTAAAATACTGACTAGAGTGCAGCTGAATGGAAATAATGTACATGGACATACATACAAATTCCTCTTTTATATAAAACTAAAAAAGCTTCTTTTTCAAGTGGATATAACCCTAATGCAAAAGGAACCATTGAGTTGACTATGATCTTGGTCTCAAATGTCTTTGATTAAATTGAATTTTGGTAATATGATCATTTCTCTTGTTTTGTTTCATTTCTCACCAAAGAAATAAATATCATCCTGAAAAGGTTAATGCTAATTCCTTCTAGTTCTTAATATAATTCCCTAACATTTCCATTTTCTGAAAGTTGCCCTCATATTTCTTACATATTAATGCAGTGCTACATTAATACCACATGTACATATGAGATATTGTCACAGGAATCCATAGATACAGAGATGGGAATACAAACGAAGGTGGCAGTAGATGTGATTCATACTGAAAAGATTGAAAAGCATTCTGAAAATCTTTTTCTCACCCATATATTAAGATGTGAACAAGCAATACACAGACTCTTGTTACTAGACAATAGGCTTTCTGGTCTGAGAGACCATATATTCTTGTGTTACCAAGCTGAATTGCTTGAGTTTGGTTATCATAATAGATGACTATCAGAGTTGAACAATTTTGGGGTTTCAAAAACTTTTATGTTAAGTGAGCTATTCTTTGTTCGCTATCATCATTTCAAAAGGCATCTTTCAGTTAATTATTAGGACTCTCCTTATAGTGTGGGATTAATTTTATCTTTTGAATATAAGAGACATTAGTATATCTAATGAATAAAATTTTTCCA
Source organism: Eospalax fontanierii (assembly GCA_035773235.1). Classification (NCBI taxonomy): domain Eukaryota; kingdom Metazoa; phylum Chordata; class Mammalia; order Rodentia; family Spalacidae; genus Eospalax; species Eospalax fontanierii. The sequence continues at coordinate 38,756,814 of CM069548.1, read as the reverse complement.
CTGAAAATTATTAATAAAGAGCAACTGATATATAAACACTGAAGTTTTTTTTTTAATCATGAACTTAGAAAAACCAAAGTCAAGAGAAAATACGTTTCTAACCATAGATAAGTGCTGTTCTCAGCCTGAGGCAGGAAGTTGTTTCTTGCAGTGACCAGAAGTGAATGCAGAGACTCACAACTGGTCAACATGCTAAGAAGTGCCTTTTGCATGGTAAGCTCTAATGGTACTTCTTTATCACAGCCTTCCAAGGGTCCAGTATCATTTTGTGGAACAGGGATAGAGGAAAAATGATTAATGTCTAAAGATGTAAAGTGAAACTCTAGACCTAAATATACAGTCTCCTAAATCCAGAATTTATCAAGATTTGTGAGTTTCAGATGAATCACAGAATATTAAGTTATTGTAGTAGAACTACATATATAAATTTAGTTTTGAAGCCAGACATGGTGGATCACACCTTTAATCCCAGCACTCAGGAGGCAATGGCAGGAGGATCTCTGTGAGATTGAGGCCAGCCTGATCTGCATAGTGAGTTTCAGGCCAGCTAAAGCTATAGGAAGACACTGTCTCAAAAAAAAAAAAAGTTTTCACTCATAGAAACTTATTATTTGGTCAGGAAGAAGAGCAAGAAAAGACTCATTTGTTTCTACTGGAATGGGTTAGAAAAACATTAAAGAATGACAAATGTCATCAAATTTGCCATTGTGGATATGTGAAAGCTACAGGTTCCACATTCAATAAGGAGGGATTTATTGGAACATGGACAGGTAACTCTTTGTCTTCCTGTTACTCATTTTCTCTCTGAAGCATCAATTTGTCTCCTACCCCAGTAATGCTTCCTCCCTGAAAAATAAATCTGCCAAGTCCCTCCGCCCTAACCAATGCAGGAGTCTTTCCAGTTGGGGTGCAACTCCCTGGACATTGCCTCCTCTCCTCACCTCCTAAAATTCTTCGCTTTGGTTTTTTTCTGAGCTGTCTGTTTCTTCTGTTTCTTTAGTGTGTCTTCTAATTTCTTAAGCCCTTAAATATAGATAACCCTTAAGTTTGTTCCTGGAGCATCTTCTCAGTTTTTTCTCTCCAAAGACCAAGATCAGAATTTCCAGCTGTCTATAGGAGATCAAAAACACTGAGCTAGTACATGTGAAAAATAGATTCTGGTCCCCTTCTCCCCATGTGAGCCACTGGCATTCCTACTATACGGGAGGAGGTCGAGTGCTGCAGGGGAGAATCTATCAAACGCATAGTGGTCTTTAGAAAGCTATTGCTTGCACATATATAATCCAAAGTAAGGGTCCTTCTCTAGGGCCACTCTTTGACAGGGATGATTCAAAGATTCAGGCACCCTCCAACTCATGATTTTCCATCTTTAACTATCTGCTTTGGAGATCATCAGCATGTCTCCACTGAGCCATTAGAAGTGGAAAGAACATGCAAAAACAAGGCAGAAATGACTCACTTGAGGTGGGTTTTTTCAGTTCTGAAAAATGATTCATGTCCCTTCTCCTCATAGTCTCTTAGATAGAAGCCATTCAAATGATCACATTGAATGCAGCCTCATTAGTCTGTGTGGGTTGCCATAACAAAATAGATTTGACTAGTGGCTTAAACAACAGAAATTTACTCCTTAAAATTATAAAGGCTTGGAAGTTCAATATCATGATGCTATCCCTGGTAAGGGCCCTTCCTGACTTTCAGGTAGACAGCGTCCCACTATGTCTTCAGAGAAGAAATATCGGTAGCTCCTTCCTCTTCCTTTAAGGCCACAGTTATATCAGATAGTGGCACACTCCCAGTATTCTCACTGGCCTCTGAAAGTCTCTACCTCCAAACATAGGCATATTGGAGGACAGGGATTTAACATATAAACTGAAGTAGATACAATTCAGCCTTTAGCAGAAGGCTAAGAAATACATTTCAAAGATACTCTGAGGAAGAAGAGAACATGGGTAAATGGTGAGTTGGGCTCTCTAACTGGACCCTGCTTCCTTCTCCTCAGTGTTCATTCCACTGTTCTTTCTACACGAGGAATGCAGTCACACCCTCTTTAAGGGATAAAAGCCAAACCCCCATGCAGTTATTGTAGCAATCTCAAAATCCAGGGTCTCTGGGTGACACATATTTCTCTCTATCAAATGTCACATAGTACAAATGGTCTGACCTCCTTAAAGCACACACACATTCATATACCCAGTTATATCTAATATATGTGGCATAACAGGAACAAAATAACCACAGTAAAAATTTTATATGAAAAAGAAAAAATGGAGAAGTTGACACCAGTTCATAGCAATGGTCAAAGTCTTCCAGAAAGGAATATTGAAGCCCTTGTGTCCTGGGAGGGTTTCCTATTAATTCAGTCCTGATGTTGGTCTCAGGGAGAGTTCTACTGCACAGTGTTCTCTGTGTTCCCGTCCCCTAACTTCAACTCCGGAAAGTCTCCATGCAATTCTCCTCAGTGCCATGACTGAGGTGTGGAGAAGCATGCCTTCTTTGGGCTTGAAGGGTTTTTATGACTGAAGGATGTTAAAAGGCTCATCCCACTTGCAATAAATTTCTTCCAGCATTTTCTAGGCTACTAGAGGATGTTTCTAGCCACTTCCGTTGTGCCAACACTCAGTGGTCTTTCTTAGAAACCTAAAAGTATGTTGCATTTATTTTTTCTCACCAAGAACCCTCTCACCCTCAAGCCTCTCTCTTCCCTGTAATACAAACTGAGATGAGGCTGACTGCTCCAAATCTCTCCTCTGCTGCAGGGCTGGTTCTCAACAAACTCTCAGTTTTAATTTTGCTATTTGATTTCTAGAAACTCTTGACCTCCTCGATCTCTCTGCTGCCAACACACCTGAATTCGTAACTAGAGCCCTTTACTTCAGGTGTTAACTCTCCTATGTTACTTGGGGTACTGTTAATTCTTGGAATATATAACTCCAATATAATATAACAATATATTATATAATGTATATAATTATAATATAATATAATAACAGAGGTTTATTTCATATATAAGTTCTAAAACTGGCCTCTCCTTCGTTGCTATGGCTCTGAACTCTTGACAGATAGCTCTGAAGGATGCCATCCATGGTTTGCCCAATCTGCAGGAGAAACTAGTGAGCTGCATGTGAGAATTTGTGAGGCCAGTGCTGGAAGAGGTACATATGGGTTCTGCTCACATTTGATTGACTAAAATCCAATCACAAGGACACATTAACCTAAAGAAGATTGGAAAATATAACTAATATATGTGCCACAAAGCACACTGCAATGGATTGCCTGAGCAACTTAAACAGTGTGTCACAATTCTTTTGCAGAGTTCATACTTTTCTCATAATTACTACAATCATTGTCTTTCGTTATGCGATTCCTAAGGCATCTTCTATACCTAGTCCCTCTTTCCCATTTCCTTTTTAACATCCCTCAATTAGTTACAGTGATGCATATGTACATCCATTTATTTAACAAGTATAATCTTGATCCAACTGTGTTTTATAATCCAACTAGGGGTGACAAGAAAGACAGACAAACAAATAAACATTTATAGCTTCATGTGAGCTGAGCACAAGAGACATCTGGGACCTTCGGAGCACATGCATCTAGGGAGCCAGGTAAAGCATCCCAGAGAGGAGGGGATTATGCTAAAGTTTTAAGGAGAATTTCTGGAATTATAAGAAGGGAGTCTTTTAAGCAAGGTGAAAGACATTCAGACACATTAATTAACATTTTATTCAGGGGTTGGAGAGTTTGTTCAGCAGTTAAGAGTACATACTTCTCTTTCAGAGGACCCAAATTTGGTTCCTGGCACCCTTGTCGGGTGGCTCACAACCACCTCTAACTCCAGTTCCAGGGGAATCACAAGTCCTCTTTTGGCATCTGTTGGTACCTCCAGTGACACATGGACATCCACCCCCTCACACACACACATATACACATAATAAAAAATTAAATATTTAAAGAACACCATGTTTTTATCACACATTATCAAAACTTGTTCATTAATCACTGTTGGCTTCAAATAATAGAAAACATAATTTAAATAAATAAAAATTTTGGAGTACACAGACTTCCCAAGAAACTAAGAACATACAAAGTTCTATGGGAACATTGCCCTGCTCCTTGATTTCCCAATGTATTTTTCCTAAAATACAAACCTTGGGATATATGTAAATTTTAGGCAGAATCCCATTTCTCCTCTCCTTCTCCTTATGATCTCACTGCTAGTCCACAAAAGAAAAACATTCTTTACGCCTACCTTTGTGGTGTCAAGTCTTTGAATCGCAAGCAAAGAGACCATTTGAAATGTAAATTTCAGGTTGAGAAAGTCAACGACCCTACTGAGAACATTTCAAACAGGAGTTGCTGTGCTTAGATAGCTTTCAAATCTTTGCTTTCAATAAAATTAAAGGACCTAATGTCAGCAGTTAAATCACCAAAAATAAAATTTTGATTGGAGCAATTATTCAGAAGGAATAAATGAGACACTGTTAAATACAATCATCTTCCATCCCCTCCACTTATTCAAATAAACAAGTTTCTCAGCACTTAAATCTATTACAGAGAGCAATGTGAGTAGAATCGCTGATGAGCTCTGTCTTATCCCAGCAGTAAGTAATATTAATACACAGACACAGAGACCAGTGTCTCAGCTTAATATTCTTGACTGGCTCTTATCACAGGATGGCTGTAATTTAGGAGTGCCACGTGCAAATAAGTTTCAGAGCTTCAAAGAAACACCTCCCCAAACAAAGATCTTGCTCAGGGCTGCCAAATATTATTCAGGAATCTCATCCACCAAGCCTACCCCTAACTAGCCTTATGGTGATTCCTGAAACCATACCTAATTCACCCCACCTGCCAAGCAGAACCCTCATTCCCTGATAGACCTCAGACCACCAAACACCTGATCAAGCTGCTTATAAAACTTGTACCATGCAGCATGGGTAAGCCTGCCTATTCTGAGTACTAACCCCCCAAACGGTAACTTTGCACTTTCCTTCTGTCTCTTTTTTGGACACTGATCAAATGCCTAAGTGTGCTTTCCCTGACACTCTGGGCCTTCTCACTTTCTCCGAGGCCGCCTGCCCATCTCCACTGCTCAACCTGGCAGTTTTCTAGGACCCCAGCTCTTTTCCTCCTCTCCATCTTCTTTGTCCTGCCAGCGGCAGAGATTCAGTTAGCCTGCTCTGCTGTGTTTCTCTCAAACTTTAATAAAATTGAGCTTTAAAAAAATACTTAAACAAAATCTAAACAAAGTCAGGTTTCTATCAACCAGACTAAAATGCTGTGCAGGTAGCCATCAAGGTCAGCCTTACTGAGAGCGCTGGCACAGGGTCTCAGGACCAGCTAGGCCCTGGCTGCTCTTCCTGACCCCAACCTCTCACACTCTCTAGTGACACTGTGAAGCCATGGGTTGGGACCATCTTATTTTCCTGCTCACAACAAACTTCCAAAACTGTCTGGCTGCAAATTACCACACTGGGAGTTGTGGATAGTAAGTATCAAAGATGAATGAGATTATGCTCATATTTTTAAGGAATGCAGGAGGTGTAAGGATGTAGGCATAGAGGAGGGTGGGGAGTTACTTGTGACTAGCGTAGGCATGATCTTACAAGCAGTATTAAGAATTGGCTAGTGTAATGAAGATGGGCTAGCTCCCTTCCCTCCCATTGTATGCACTATTTCAAACTCCTTGAAAACAGAACTGAACCACACTTATCTCTAAGAGTTATTACCCTTGACAACTCCTAGCATGGTCCTTTGTATGTAATTTAAGTCTTTGAAATTTATTGAGTGTTTGAAATTGCCAAGCACTGTTCCAAACGCTTTTGATACAATAAGTGATTGTCTTAACATCTTTATTTTATAGGCAAATGAAACTGAGATGCAGAATTAAGTACCTTGTTCAAGGTCACAGGTACAGGTGCAGGTTGGCCCTGCCACCCTCCTGAAATGCTGCTTCTTATTAGCATTCTGAGAGGGAAGCTCTCTGAATGAATACTTTCTGTTGTTACAAAGCAAACTAGTTGGTGATAACTAGTTATGTATCTGGTGTGGTGTTGGGTGCTTTCACACATATTGTCTTAAAGAACACTAGTTTTCACATTTTTACAAATACAGAAAGTTAAGTGCAGAGATATTAAGTAATTTAGACTACATCATTCTTCTGTTTTTCATTACCTTGATGCAAATAGAAATAATACAATCATTTATAAAAATGAATTAAAACAAATAACTTCTTTCTGTTAATTTGGGTTAGCCCACAATAACCAACATCTTGGAAAACCTATCTTTCAATTACATTTTATTATTTGAATCTATTCTTTACCCAAATTTATCTACAGGACATTTTGTTCTCTGTGTGTTTTGAAATTCCTCATGTTTCCCTAAGTTATTATGAGGTATCTTGCTGTGAATTCTTAGATCTGTAAGATATTTAAAAGAATAGTTGTGTATATCAAATTTATTTCCTATGCCAGTGAATTTACTTAAAATGTCAGAGAGATTCCACTCAATGAGCATATGATGCGGGATCTCCACTTCTCTCCAGTCCCTTATCACACACCAAAAGTGGTATTAGAAAATTCAAAGAAATATTCAATAGACTGTCACCTATCAGAATTTTCTGATTCTGCTGAATAAATAATAATTCTATTATAATGTAATTAAACATAAATACAAATGTCCTGAGAAACTTTAAAATACTAAAAACTTTAAGTGATTGCAGAGAGGGAACAGGAGCTAGACTTCATAATACAAAATTGTTTGCCCTGGACTGGAGAGATGGCTTAGATGTTAAGAGGACTGGCTGCTCTTCAAGAGTACTGGGGTTTAAATCCCAGCACCCACATTGTGGCCAACAACTATCCTTAACTTCAGCTCCAGAGGAACTGGTCCCCTCTTCTGACCTCCACAGGCATTGCACAAAACAGGTGCACTACCTACATGCAGGCAATACACTTGTACACATAATATAAAATTAATAACTAAATACTTTAAAAAGTGTCTGCCCTGAGAGAATTTCAGTAACATGATTCCTGTAGCAGAATATTCTGCAAGTGCTGGCTGTTGATGCAAGTTAATAAATTAGTAGATAAAAGCTAGCAAAAGCAGAAGTAAAATCTTCCCCCTTTGATCTTCGCCACATATTCAGGAACTGTTTTTTCTCTATCATTTTTGGTCTTTATTTGACAATTTTGCTTCTATCAAAGTTCAGGCTCTTGAACAATAAACAAGAGAACAAAAGAACATGATGAAAACAAAGGGCCCAGAATGAAAGCCTAGAAATGCAAGAGAATAAACAGCCCTTGTAGCACTTTGCCATTTGCAAAGGAATGGTCCCAACTGTGATGGGCATTATGGCTGGTCTGGGATACTTACTGCAAACTTGATTTCTCAATTAATTAGATTGTATCTAAAGTACTTAATGAAAACTGCTGTGGTAATCATGTGTGACTAAAAGTTTTTTATATGTACCTTACCTAAGTGCCTTAGGAGTCCATGGCAATCATCAGACAGGGCTGAACGTCAACAAAGGTTTCATGAGCACAAGGGAATTTAAATTGAGCCATGAAATCAAAGTGTGAAATGTCCCCCAGACATATGAATAAGGGGCTGGACAGATGGCTCCGAGGTTAAGAGCACTTGTTTTTCTTTCAGAAGACCTGTGTTCAATTCCCAGCACCCACATCATAAAGCTTACAACTGCCTGTAACTCCTGCTCCAAAGAATCTGATGCCTTGTTCTGGCCTCTGTCAGTACCTGCACTCATATGCACAGATACAAACACACACACACAGACATACACACACACACACACTCACACACACACAAATAAAAATAAAAATAATATATGGGTAGAATGTGTAGGATGCAAACAGCCCCACGTTCTAGCCCACAATACTTTGTGCAAACCCAACTGTGGCATGGTCAAGACTGACCATGACTATACCATGCTCCAGGTAAACCCAGTGGTTAAAGGTAGAAGCAGTTAACTCAAAGTGTGGGAGTGGAAAAGGCTGGCCCTGCTGCACTAGGTTGTGGGTTTGAGAACTAGTCAGCATGAACCTGGTTGCTAAGGCTAACCACAGATTTATGTTTTCTACACTTGGCTTGTTCTTGTAGACTAGAATTGTTAGGGGGGGGGGGCTTGTTCCTCCTAAGGCTTGGGAACTTGGAACTTTTCACTCCTAGATATTTTTTTTCTCTCTCTCTCTCTTCTCCTATGTAAAGAGCTGACTCTGAGAAAGCTTTGTGCTACACTTGGGACAAATTTGCCCAGTGTGGTCACCAGTCGGCTATAAAAGACTTTCTTTTGGCAATATCTTGTGTCTGGGTGGTCTTCCCTGGTGAAATACTTCACAACACAATGCCCCGCCCCCCCCCCCAGCCCCGCTCATTCCCAACACCAATGCTCTCAGTAAGTATGCTTTCTGACCTGTCCACAAATACTTCTGCTCTGGTTCAGCTTTTGATCTGCACAACCTTCTGAGTCTCTATACCTATTTTCCTTTTCACCTTTTAAACTACAAATATGGACCACAGCTTAGCTTTAACACTAGCTACCTTGGGACCATGAGGCTCCCCAGCATGGAGAGTGGGGTAGTATGCTGTTTTAGTATCTCCATCTTCATTGCCTTAAAATCTGCTTTGTATTTATTGTTAAATGTTCAAGACTGGCATGCTTTACACTTAAAACATACTCAATAATGTATTGATATGTATTTAAAGAAATCATAAATTTATTTATAATAAACATTCACATAAACACTAATTCCAGTAAATTTCCCTTTTATCTATTTATTTATTTATTATTTTTTGTTTTGATACAAGGTCCCACTCTTTAGTCCAGGCTGGCTTGAAACTTACAGTCCCCTCCAATCCTCTGAGTATTATGATTGCAACTGTGCATCACAATGTTCAGCTAAAATTGCCTTTTTCAAATCCAGATTACAAGAGGGTATGATCTGGACAAGTCACAGACTTCAACAAGCCCCTCTCTTTGCTCATTGTTGTCCCCAGGTGTGACTCCAGCTTCTTAGCCTGGTGTCTAAAGCCCAGCCTAATTACCCCAGCTGAGCTCCTACTTGTCAGTGTTCCATCCCTGTCTTCATAGTCTACATCCCAGCTGTGGAGTGCCTCAAGCTAAGTCTTTTACGTCTTGGCAGTTTCAGAGATTGGTCACATTGTCTGAAATCTTCAAATGGTCATCAATCTAAAAGCATTGCCCATTCTCCCAAAGGGAAAAACACTTTTCATTTTCAATGCTCGTTTTAGGGTGATGTAAGGGAAGGGAGGCAGCAGGGTATGAGTTTTGGACAGTCTACCCAAGTCATCTTTACTGTCAATCTAACACACCCTAAAATCATCTGAGAAGAGAGTCTCAGTCGAGGGATTTCACAGATCACACTGGCCGGTGGGCATGTCCATGGGGGATTGTCTTGATTGTTAAGTGATAATGGAGGGATGCATCTTTCTCTGGTCCAGGGCTTTGCAAGAAAGCTAACCACGAATGAGGCTACAAGTGAGCCAGCAAGCAGTATTCTTCCATGGTTTCTGCTTAAGTTTCTGCTTGAGTTCTGGCCATAACATCTCTCAATGGTGAACCATGGCCTGTAAGCTAAAATAAACCTTTTCCTGCCCTGAGTTCCTTTAGGTTATGATGTTTATCACAGCAACACAATGAGACAGAGCACAGCCTTTAGAAGCTGAGATCTTAGTTCCTGCGAGGATATCTGCTTAGAGAGATGCAATAAGAAAGTTTTGAAAAACAGGAAAACACATTTGGTAAGCTCAATTTGACTTCGGCACATTGAAATAAAACCAGTATAGAATTTCTTAAGTGTTAATTCTTAAGAGTTTATAATCTGTCTTGGAAACAGATGTTTGAGAAGCAGACTTTGAGGGACACAGGGAAGTCTGCATCAATGGTTGTGCTGTAACAGAAATAAGGCCAACTGTCCTTTAGGTGCCTCCTAACACTTACCTATCCCAACACACCCACCCTACAACCTCCCTTGAATTGGCTCCCTATTACATACTCTTTTGCACATTTCAGCTTGGCCCTGGCACCTAGGGACCATCTGCATGGCAAATTCATACCGTTTTCTGGGATCCTTGCCATGACATTAAATCTGACACTGGAGCTCTTACATACAAATGCTCTGTTAATCAATCTTGCATACTAGCCCCTTTGATCAAGGTCCCATTCATGCTCTCCTGGGTCCTACTAGGACACGCTCAGACCTGCAGTACCTTTATGGCATATTCCCTTTCGTCCTTGACCAGGCTCAGTTGGTTGTGTTTAGGACTCAAGACTGGAAGGCGGTAAATCAGAAAGTTCTGATGGCAGGAGGATAATGTATAATTTCAAAAGTTGACTCTGCAGTTTTCTGTTGTGGAGAGTGAGCCACTGAGGGCCGATCTTGACTCAGAGTTGGGGGCGTGCTTATGTCCGTAGCACTGATATGGATTTCTGGCATGAGCCAAAATGGCTATTACTAGACATCCAGAAGAATATGAGACAGCATAAAATGACTAACATCAGATGTCCAGTGACCCAAAACTGATGTAATGTTGTGTTGTTATGTGAAGTTTGAGCAAGAAGCCACCTGTGTGATTTCCTATAAAAAACCCTTTGAACCAAAGGCATCTATGCTCCGGCTCAATGTCCTCCTGGCCAGCAGCCTGTGTGCCCTCACTCAGAGAAAATCATGCATCATCTACCAGTGGCTACATAATCTTTAATTTGCCAGCTCCTCTACTTTCCTGATCCCCAAACTTGGCCTCCGTGACGGAAGGAATCTACTTAGATGTCATTGTTCTGTGAATGACTTATTTTTTCTAAATCATGGTTCTAACCTTGGTACAGCCACCCAATTTGGGTAGGATGGTTTTTTAACATTGTTTTATTGAAACATTGTGTGTTTCATACAGAACATCTCAGGCAATCTTAATCATCTTTATATTCCATTCCCCACTGGAACCTACCCATAGCCCTCAACTGGAATCTATACATTCTTTCATCTGTATTAAGGTCTACTGGGTCAAATTAGTGTACCAAAGCGATCTCAGTACAGATCCATCCACTGAGGTCTAGTCAACCTACCTAGAATCCCTTGCTTTAGAAAGACAAGCTCACCCTCACACAACAGTAATCAGTTACCAATATTTCTTAAGCAACGGTTGGAGTCTGCTATCCATTTCCCCAGTGCCATGCTGGTGTTTTTTCTATTTCAGTCTGCGTGGATCTTGAGCATGCTGAAACCATTGCTGTGGGTTCATATAAGCAGGTCCCAGGAGCTTGTAGGATTCTATTTCCATATGGTCACACTCCTCTTCACTAGCTCTTAACAATCTTTCCATTCATGCTTCCATAATAGTCTCTAAGTCCTGGGTGAGTAAAACTTAATATAAAAGTCCTGTCCAGGGTCCCACACTCTGCAGAGTTCTAATCTCCATGAATTAGCCATTTGTGACCTTTTGTGTTCCTGGTCCTTTGTTGCATTCAGAAGCTTCATTAATGAGAGATGAGAAATTCATTAGTGACTTCTTTACCCCTTGTCCTACATTGCGTGAGCCTTAGTTGTAGAGGCTGCATTGTAGATGTGCCACTAAGGCATGGACAATCCACAGACAATGTCTGTTTGTGACCATCTGTGGTACCCTGTCTTAGTCTCCATCTGGTGCAAAAGAAGCTTCTTTGACAAGTGGTGACTAGGATAAGTAACTGTAATTATAAGGGTGTATATTTTGCATTTAGAAAGAAGTTACATTAGCATAGGGATGTGACAGCCATGGGGATCTTTCTAAGATCTATGATCTCTTCAGCCATGTGTATTTGGCTATGATTACAGTACCATACATGAGTTTCTCCCATTGAGTGGGCTCTAAAACCAATTGGGTAGCCCTTGATTGACTCCAAGATAAAAGTGCCACTAATGCACCAGTGTTGAGTAGTGTGCCGGTGATTGATGTGGTTATTTGGTCATGAAGCTGGTGTTGGGCCATGGGTTGATGTTTTCCCTTGGATGTTTGCATATGCTCCCCAGAGCTATGAGTGCTAACCTTCAGGGGTAGTGAATTCCAGGTCAGTTCCAGCTCCGTTGCTCCAATCTGGTCTCTGAAGTATGCCCTGTTTTCAGAACAGTGTCTTACCTTGACGTTCTGGGAGGAAATTAAAGGCTATGGTAACAGCCTGCATAATTCTGGGAATCTCTTGGATGACAGTAGCCAACAAATCAAAGGAATATTTCTCCTGTCTGGCACTGTTTAAAATTAGTCAGACATTATTAACTGTTCTCTCTCTCTCTGACTCTCTCTCTCTGTCTAAACCTACCTTAGTGACTTCCCAATTTAAAGTGGCCCTATTTTCCCATTTCTCCCAGTCTCCTGTGGTCCTCCTCTCTTGAACTCCTTCTTTCCCTTTATCCCCATAGTTCCATGTATAACCCTCCTTCTCTTCTCTCCTTCCATTTAAATATCCCCCTTTTATCTATTTCTCCCTTAGTAACACCTGTCTTCTATTATTCTTCTCTCTTAGGTTCCTTCTTTTCCTTTAACTTGCTGGTTCCTTTCCATTTTCCTGATTCCTACAGCTACACCAAGATACATACTCACAGATAAGGGTTTGATGTTAGGATCCACAAATGAGCGAAAACAGAGTTGTTGTTGTTTGTTTGTTTGTTTGTTTTCCCTGAGTCTGTTACTTCACTTATATAACAGTTTCTAGTTCCATCAATTTACCTGCAAATGTCATGATTTTGTCTTTCTTTACCACTGATTAGAAATCCATTGTGTAAATGTAGCACATCTTCATTATCCACTGGTCAGCTGAGGACACTTAGGTTGCTTTCGTCCCTTAGCCACTGTGAAAAGAGCAGCAACAAGCATGAATGTATAAGTATCACTGCAATAGAGTGAGTCCTTTGGGTGCATGCCGAGGAGTAGTATAACCGGTCAAACAGTAGATTTGTTTTTACTTTTTAAAGAGTTATCCACACTGCTTTCCATAAGGGTTGCATGAGTTTACAATCCCACCAGCAGTGAATGACCATTCCTCTTTTCACACATCCTCTCAAGCATCTGGCACCATTTATTCTCTTGATCTCTGAGAACTCTCTGTTCAGATCCTTAGCCCATTTAATTGGGTCACTTGTTTTCTTGATTCTTAGTTTTTTTGAATTCATTATATATTTTGGAATGTAAACCTCTGTCAGATGTGCCAACGGTGAAGATTTTCTCCAGTTCTGTGGGTTTTCTCTTCACCTCCTTACCTGTTTCTTTTCCTGTACAGAAATGTTTTAGTTTAATGAGGTCCCATTTGTTGATCACTGACCTTAATTCCTGAGCAATTGCTGTCTGACTTAGAAAGTCCTTTCCTATCTTGTAGGTTACTGCAGATGTTTTCTCCTAACAGTTTCAGAGTTTCAGGTTTTACATTGGGGTCTTTGATCCATTTAAAGTTGACTTTTGCACAAAGTGAAAGGTAAGGGAGAAACTTCATTCTTCTACAGGAGGAGATCCAGTTTTGTCAGCACCATTTCCTGAAGATTCTATTTTTCCTCCAGTGAATATTCTTGGAACCTATGTCAAATATCAGGTGGCTGAAATCGCCTGGTCTCTTGTATCTTCAAATTATGTTCCTTCGGTCTATGGGTCTATTTTTCTGTCAATACCATGATGTTTTTATGACTATATCTCGGAATATAGTTTGTAATCTGGTATAGTAATCACCCTCTGCATTGTTCTTTGTACTCAGGGTTGCTCTGGCTCTCTGTGTCTTTTGTGATTCCCTAGGAATTTTAGGATTTTTTTTCTAATTCTGTGAAGAATGTCATGGGTATTTTAATGGGGATTACATTGAATCTATACATTGTTTTTAGTAGGATGGTCATTCTCACAATATTAATTCTTTCAATCATTGAGTATGGGAGGTCCTTCCATCTTCTGGTGTCCTCAGCCATCTCTTTTGTTAAAGATCTAAGAATTTCATTGTAGAGATCTTTAGTATCTTTGGTTAGGTTAATTCTGAGATATTTTATTTCTTTTGAGGCTATTGGAAGTGAGAGAATTTCTTTGTACTCTTTCTCCAGTTGCTTGCTGTTGGTACACAGAAAAGCTACTGCTTTTTGTAAATTAATTTTGTAACCTGCCATTTTACTGAAAGTGATAATCATTTCTCAGAGTTTTCTGGCAGAAATTTTGGCATCTCTTAGGTATAATATCATTTCATCTGCAAAAAGGGATAATTTGACTTCTCTTCCAGTGAGTACTCCTTTAGCTCCCTTCTGTTGTCTTATTGCTTTAGCAAGAGTTTCAAGCACTATATTAAAAAGGAGTGGAGATAGTGGACAGCCTTATCTGGTTCTTGATTTTAATGGGAATGTTTCCTGGTTTTCTCCATTTAGAATGATGTTGGCTATGTGTTCTTTTTATATATAGCCGTGATTACGTTGAGGTATAGTCCCTCCAGTCCAATTCCCTATAGGACTTTTAATGTAAACGCATGTTGAATTTTGTCAAAGGCCTTTTCCTCATATATTGAGATGATGATGTGATTTTTGTCTTTATTTTATGACATTTATTGACATATAAATTGATCGCTCCATCTCTGGAATAAAAACCAACTTGGTCATGGTGAATGATCTTTTTGATGTGTGTCTGTATATTGTTTGCAAGTATTTTCTTGAGAATTTTTGTATCTATAGTCATTAAGGATATGGGTTTGTAGTTTTCTTTTTTGGTTGGATCTTTACCTGGTTTTCCTATTAAAATGATGCTGGCTTCAAAGAAGGAATTTAGGAGTTCTCCCGATGTTTCTATCTTTTTGAATAGTTTAAGTATTGGATATAGATCTTCTTTGAAAGTCTGATAGAACTCTTCTGTGAATCCACTTAGGCCTGAGTTTTTTTGAGGGAATGTTTTGTATTATTGTTTCAATTTCCTTATATGTTATAGGTCTGTTTAAGCTGATCTCTTCTTGAACTGCAATGTTAAATTATTTATTTGTTAAATCTTTCTGGTTTTTTAATGTAGGCTCTTAGAACTATAAACTTCCCTCTTAGGGGAACTTTTAACATGTCCCAGAGGTTTTGTTGGGTTGTATTGACCTTTTTGTGCGTTTTCAGGAATACTTTTGTTTCTTAATTTCTCTTTGACCCATTCATCATTCAGGAGTGTGTTGTTTAGTCTCCATGAGTTCGTGACATTCACAGGACTTCTGTTGTTGATTTTAAGCTTTATTGCATTGTGGTCTGATTGAACACATGGAATTACTCCAATTTTTGTATTTGTTGAGGTCTGTTTTATGTCCCAGTATGTAGTCGACTTTGGAGAAAGTTCCATGGGGTGCTGAATAGAATGTGTATCCTTTAGTTCTTGGGTTGAATAATTTGTATATATCTGTTAGGTCCATTTGATGTATGGTATTGTTTGGTGTCTCTGTTTATTCTCTGTTAGGCTGAGCTATCTAATGCAGACAGTGGGGTATTGAAGTACCCTACTATTAGTGAGTTTGGGTTAATCTGTGTCTTGCTGTTTTTATGAAGTTGGGTGTATCAGAGTTTGAAGCATATATATTCATAATTGTAATATCCTCATGGTTATTGTTCCTTTGATCAGAATGATTAGTTTTAGTTTGAAGTTATTTTGTCAGATATTAGAATGGCAACTCCTGCTTGTTTCTTAGTGCTATTTGCTTGGAATATTTTTTCCCATCTTTTCACCTTGACAGTGCTTGTCCTTAAAGGTGAGATGGGTTTCTTGTAGACAAGAAAGGGATGGATTGTGTTTCTTGATTCATTCAACTAGCTTGTGTCTTTTGACTGAGAATTTCAGTCCATTGATATTTAAAGTTATTATTGAAAGATGTGTATTGATTCCTGTGGTTTCAAATTCTGTTGGCATTCTGTGGTTACTTCTAGTATTCTCTGAAGGGCTGGTTTTCTGGACCTAAATTGTTTCAGCCTATTCATGTCTTGGATGATTTTTTGCACTATCAACTATGACACACATTTTTGCTAGGTGTTGAACTCTCTGTTGGCATCTATGGTAATTTAGAGCTGAGAATTCTTTGGTCTAGGCTCTTCTGGCTTTCATAGTTTGCATTGAAAAGTCAGGTATAATTCTGATGGATTTTCTTTTCTATGTGACTTATTTTCTCTTGTAGCTTTGCTTAGGATTTTTACTATGCTATTCTGTGGGGCATTTCTTTTCTGGTCCTGTCTAGTTGGTATTCTATGTACTTCTTGTATTTTATGAGATTGTTTTCCTTAATTTTGGGAAATTTCTTCTACAATCTGGCTGAAGATCTGTCTGTACCATCATCCTGAGAGTCTTCTCCCTTCTCTGTGCCTATGATGCATACATTTGGTCTTTTCATGATGTCCCACATTTCCTGCATATTCCATTATCATGTTTTTAAATTTTTTTCATAATCTTTGCTTAAGTGCTCCAATCCTCACGTTGTTGTCCAGTCTTCATATTCTGTTTTCCATTTTGTTCATTCTATTGGTGAGGTTTTCTCTAGTCCTTTCAAATTGCCTTACTGAGTTCTTCTTTTCCTTCTTCATTTCAGCCTGAGCTTTCTTTAACATTTCCATCTCGTTCATGAATTCAGTCAGAAGTTTTTCCCTACCTTCTTTAGTTTTTGTGTAATCTTTAAATTCACTGAATTCTTTGATCATGTTTATGATTGTTCTTTTAAACTTTGTATCCTGGTTTATCTCTATTGGGTTCCCATTGTACAGCTCTTCTATAGGACTGGTGATGTTTAGTTGGGATATATTATGAGATTTTCATATTAATTTTTCGTTGTGATCTTGGCATGTCGATTTCTTTTGTTGTGATTCTGATATGAGGCTTGAGCCTTCTTTTTTTCTGTTTGTGTACTTGATGTGACCTGGTTGTTGTTTTCTTATTGGGTATGAAAAACTAGTTGGTCAAGGCTTCAGGTTCTTCTTTTGATTTTATATTAAAGGGACCGGATGGCATTAGTCCAGTTGCTCCAGGGTACCCTCAGAAGCACAGGTTAGGGAAATCTGATGCTCTCAAGATCACTTTTAAGGTCTGGGTCCCTCTAGCCAGCAGGCACAGCACAATTTGGGAAAATCACTAGGTAGAGGCTAAATTCATACTTTCTTAGGCAATCTGTAAAGTTCTGGGTCCCTACAAAAGGGCAAAGAAGCCTAGCCCTGCAGCAGTGGGGGGCTGCAGAGGGTACCAATGCAGTGGGATGGGCAAGGTGCGATTTGGGAGAGCTCACAGCCAGTCGGGGTAAAGGGTAGTCCAGAGCTCTGGAATGTTGAGTCTAGAAAGAGAACGAAATGTAGAATGGGGGAGTTTGGAGTCACTGCAGTGGTAGGGAATGGAGAAGTAGTGGGCAGGATCAGATTTACCAAGGAGGAAGGCCGATCTCCAGAATCCAGGGCAGGTGGGGGTGGGGACTGCTAGGGTAGAGGTGTGGTTTTAGGAACACAATGGCAAGTTGGGGGTGGGAACAGTCTGTGAAAACTCTAACATAATAGACTGAAAATTTGAGCTGGTCTAAGTAAAGGATGCAGTGGGTGGGTCTGGACTAAGAGAGTAGTCTAGGGAACTGGGGTGTTAATAGCAGGACCCACCTTGTGCCCAAGGCTGTAACTGGGTGTAGGGAGTGGAGAGGCTGGAGTTGCTCAGGTGAGAGGGGAGTGGAAAGGCAGTGTGGGTGGATGAATCATAGAAATCCAAGACAGGTGGGGAAGGGGACAGCCAAGGTAGATGGATGGTAACAGGAATGCAAAGGCAGGTTGGGGGTGGGAATAGCCTGTGAAGGCTGTAACAAACTAGACCGAAACACTTGAGCTGGTCAGGACACAGTAGATGGGTCAGAACTAAGATTAGTCTCTAGATCTGGGGTGCTGAAAAAAGGATCAAGACTGTGCCCAAGACTAGAAAGGGTGGGAATTTTTGTCACATGGGGAAACAAATTAAGAACCTTGTGCATGTGTTTTACATTGACAGACCTCCAGCCTTTGGATGGGAGTGTAATCCTTTCTAGTGCTTAACTACTCTTGACAATAAAAACGTGTAAAGCCCTCTTTAGAAAAAAGCAAGCCCTTAAGTTACCTAGGCCCTCCAGTTTTTATATTTGCTTTTCAATGACTTAAAAAACTTTCAGCCTTTCTTTACCCTTTGTAAAGCATTCATCAAGCTTAACTGCAGTCACTGTTCTTAGCTACTAATTCCCCTATGTTACTGTGCTGGAGACAGACAAATCATTCTCATCTCCCCCTGCCTACCCCCAGTCTTACCTTCTCTCCTTCTTGTCCTCCTAGCTGTGAAGTAAATATGTTTGCTCCACCCACGCATGTTTTAGCCTCATCTTTGGCCCACAGCAATGAACCCAGCCAACCATGGATTAGATTGAAGCCTCAGAAACCATGAGCCAAATGATGTCCTTCCCCTTTAAATGTTTTTATGGTATTTTGTCAGCAATGAACATCTAAATGGCAGTGTTAATACAGGCAACTATCAAAATAACTAGCTTAGGATATAAGATTAGCTAAGTTACAGGTAGGTTGAATTTTAGATATTCAGAGACCATCTGGACAATCCAATGAAGGAAAAATATCTAAATGGTAATACTAGTAAAAATCTTTGGTAACACACTTCAAGATATAAGGAGAGACACTAAAGAAGTCAAAAACAGAAAGATTCAGAAAATGATGGATCATATAGAATGCTATTTGCAGGTAAAAAAAAGGTAGAAAGAATATTTGTATATGCTTTATTTACACACAAAACTTTGGAAGGATATGAATACACACACACAATATAGCTCTGAGAATAGATGAGATCACCCTGTGGATTGCCTTTTGCTAACAGGTACACTGTGATATCTCATTTTAAGTAAAAAGACACATTGTTCACACGAAATAGAAGACCTTGTATAATTAACCTGAACACGAGCATATTAGGAAAAGCTGCACTAGCTACTTACGGACTGCCCAAGAGTTATCTCCGTATTAGCAACAAGTCCTCATTTTCTTTTGTACAGCTTCTTGTATATACCAATAATTTTAAGTTAATGTCTCATGATAAACAAGCATGTTTCACACCATACACATAGCAAATACGTTTCTAAGGTACCAGTACAAGGTCAAAAAATGTGTGCGGGCTAGCATTGTCAACTTGACTACACCTGGGAAGAAGGAATCTCCATTGCAGAATTGCTTCTATTGGACTGACCTGTGGCCACGTCTCTGACATTTCTTGATTGTCAATGATATAGGAGGGCCCAGCCCACTGTGGGCAGTGCCACCCCTGGACAGGTGGTCCTGTGTTGTATAAGGAAGCAGGCTGAGCATGGCCAGCAAGCAGCACTCCTCCATGGTCTGTGCTCCAGGTGCCTGTCCTGAGTCCTGCCTTGGTTTCCCTTGGTGATGAACTGTGCTGTGTAAGTCAAATAAACCCTTTCCTCTCCAAGTTGGTTTTGGTCAGTGTTTTCATTGCAGAAATTGCAAGCAAAGGTGTATTTGTAATTTTGACCAACCTCTGCCAAGCTGTTCTCTGTATATATGAATTAGCCAATTAGGAATTCCATGGGGAATAAATGAGGCCACTCTTTTAAGAGCTGATTCAAAAGCAATCTTACTGGGCAAATCTGGGCCAGTGTAAGCTCTCAATTTGCATCTCTTATCAGGAAGATAAAGGATATCTTTAAACGTCTGACCTGTCATCAGCCTATTATTTTATCCATTTTTTTCCTATTTGATCTGTGGTCTATACAATATTGGAATCAGAAATTAGCTTTTGTGTGTGTGCAATACACAAAATACTGTTTTAGCTTAATGTTTTTTAACATAATCTATACTTTCCTGCCAAGCAGACTCTTCTAACTTGAATTTCTTAGCCTTTTCTCTTATGGCTTCTAAATTCTGAGTCATTGCTGCAGAAGCCTTACCCACTCTAATAAAGTATGAAGTATGATTGGACTTTCTGCATACCTTCCTGTCTTTCTGTAGTCCTAGACTCTATAGTGGTCACATTTCCTAACTTCAGTGAACCACTTCTTTGTGAAGAGGTACCTACAGTATTTGACTGAGGTTGTTTTGGGGATTGTTTCTCAGTTCAATGAGCTGGTCCCTGGCTTAGATCTAGCAACAGCTTGTGCCCAACTAAGGAAGCCTTCATTTGGACCGAATACCATATATAATTACCTATTCTAAAGAAACAAAGGGTGTTAACAAGTAAAATTTCATTCGATATGAATCAGATTAACTACTCATCTATATACAACAGGAAAGTATTTCACATAGATGAAATGATTCTGTAATTGTGACTGGAGGGAGAAAAAAAATGCAAAGAAACAAAAAAATACTACACTCCTAATATAAATAAGCCCCTAAATATCAGTTACCAGTGAGTATCTTCACTTGGAAGGTGCTACTCTTTACACGGTAAGGAATGCATCACCCTTTGATAGGGACGTATGATTCAAATAGATTAAAAACTGCCATATTCAAAGAGATGTTTCTGGGCAGAAGTAGTATAATCAAAGCTGAAAACAAAGCCTATGCACTTAACCATTATGCCACCATGGATCTTCAAATACTTTGTGTGATGGTGTGTTTATCAATTATTTGGTTTTCCCTTTCCAAAAGTGAAAAAGTCCATGAGGAAACTTGAAATGACTTAGGAATTGGATCAGGCCAAGCATTCCTGTGAAAAACTAAATGTCTCCTGGCTTAGGGTCTGAATCACCTTTCCCAGGTGTATTACCACAGACGCTAACATTCACTCACTCTGTTTTCTGAATAAATGATATACACCTATGAGCCTATCATGGATGTGGTATTTACATCCATTTTTGACATACATACTGATTTAGTGTTCATACTCATTTAAATCTAAAGCAATGGACTGGAAAAGTAAGTATTAAGTATGATTCATGTGGAATAAACCTTCTGTAGAGGATTAAGGCATAAAAAGCAGATTAGCTGGGCATGATGGCACATATCTTTAATCCCAGCACCAGGGAGGCAGAGACAGTTAGATCTCTCATAAGGTCGAGGCCAGCCTGGTCTACACAATGAGTTCCAGGGCAGTTGTGAATCCAGGGAGGCTCTGTCTCAAAAAGACAGAAAACAAACAAACAAGCACACAAAAACACTTGGGAGTTACTCTTAACTTCTGCTAGAAAATCAAATTAAACTGATAGGAAAACTTTTACAATCAATTTAAATTCTATGTATGCAAATTTTGTCTCTGCTACTGCCCAGTGAGTTAAACAAGAAAGGTAACATCTGCTATCGAAGTCTGATATGAATTATGAAAACCATCATTATAATTATCAGTGTACTAATAAACTAATGAAAAGTCAAGATGAATTGAATTCATTAAAACTCTTTTAAAATATTTTTTATTATTTTGAATTATGTGTGTGCAAGAAAGTGGTGGTATCTTCGGAGCCCAGAGGGGTCTAATCCCCTGGAGTTGGTGGTAAGTGATGGGAACTGAACTCAGATCTTCTGCAAAAGTAGTATGAGCTCTCAACTGCTGAGCCAACTTGTCCAGCCCCTCATTAATTATTCTTAAGAAAGAAAGAAGTTTCTGTGAGTCTATCAACAAAATATATTTGCCATGAAAAATGACTTTTTTTTTGTTTTACCAAACTAACCCTTTTCTTTTTAACAATATTTCATGACTCTGATCTCAAGAAGACTTCAAATCTGTTGACCAAGTATGGAAAATTGTTCTCAAAGTTCAGTCAGACATTTTTGTGTGCATTCCAATAAAAATAAGACACACGTATTAGTACCATCACATATTTAATGTCAAAGAATTTCAAGTACAAAAATTAAACAACACATGATTTCAACATTTAAAAAACATTAACATTTCTTATTCAAACAATATAATGAATATCAAAAACATTAATGAAGCATAACTATAAAAACCTTAAATATATTAACAGCAAAATTATAATTTATTTCTGTAACAAATATTAACTAAAATATTTAGTTACTTTCAAGGACCACAATGGTAGAGTGATTTTTCTTTACTACTGCCTAAAATTTGCATCTTAATCTTTTTTGTCTCATCATTTCTTTCTACATAATAGTTAGATGCTTTTGGTTATATAATTGTTCAAAACTCCAATACAGATAGCGATCCTTGGTAATCTCATCTAGTATAACCATTGTCTTTAAGTAGTTTAATATTTGTGAAATGGTATTTTGCAAAGTTGTTATATAAAAACACCCATAAACTGTGATTTTTGCAAACTTTGGAAACAGAAGAAAACCCCAAAAGTTTAAAAAGAATAGTAGTTTGCTGTATCACTAAATAACTTTTAATTGCATCTTTGCAGATTCTACCACTCTGTTATTCTGAATTACAGCTGATATGTTGAAATATACTGTTTGTAAAGCCAAATGTGTAATCCCAAATCTAAAATAAAACAATATTTTAATTTTCATGCCTTACACAAAGAAACTTTCATACTAATTTATACAGACTTTCTTCAGAAGAATGAGGCCTGATTGGAGATATATAGTCGTTGTCCAACATGGCTGCCATTAGCAAGTGATATTGTTGGTGACAAGGGATAGCTTGGATAAGAGTAAGGCCTTGAAGTATAAGGAAGCACGCTGGGAGTCCCAGAAGAGAGGGTAGCACTAACAGGGGAAAGACTATTTATTGAGCTGCGACGGAAATTGTAGTCTGTAAATAAATACATGAACAATTATGCTGCACATCTTTATGGACACAAATTTAATTCAAAGAGACAAAACATTAAAACTATAATCACGTTTTAACATAATGTTCTAACATTCAAATACCTGGTGATACTATACTGATGGTAAAGATTATTATCACTACAGTACAAACTAAGAGTTCTATCAAGTCAGTATTATTTCTTTAACTGACACACTGCTCCAAGATCTTACTAGAATACATTTGTAGGTATCTTTTCCATTTCTTTTTAACACAGAAAAAGAGAACCTCTGATTTCTCTCGCTCCACAAGAAAGCTCTTTTCTTTCCTTTTTTTTAATTTTTATTTTAATTTTTATTTTTTTTGAGACAGAGTCAGTCACCTTCTAGCTCCAGCTGGTCTAAAATTTGCCATACTGACCAGCCTGGCCTTGAACTCTCATTTAACTTTCTGCCTTTGCCTTTGGCTCTGTCTCTGCCTCCCAAGTGCTGGGATTTAAAAGTGTACCACCATATCAGGTTAAGAAGCTTCTTTTAAATTTGGTTTGATGTTAGGGGTAATTCATGACAAAAAGATAAAAACCAGCAAATTCATAGTTTCCTACTTAAAAAAAAAACTCTATTAAGCATCAAACCAGCAGAAACATTACCCCTGGATTTCAAAAACATTTGGTGTAAACGAACTGTTCAATATTTCATTATTTAAATGTTGACACAAACATTTATATAACTTAACAAATCAGTTTAACATTAGAGTCCCACTGTTATGATAAAACAATAAAATGAATCATCTCTATCAAATAAACTTCAAAAACCATTATCAACTTAATAGTATAGAAAAATATCCAAATAACCAAATTATTAAAACAATTATATTTGAAATGTTAATTTCAAATAAACATTCATCTTATGCACCAATAATTTCCTGCTTCATTAATTGTAGTAATTCTGTTTGTGTGTATTTTAAAGACCAAATTTATAGATCCTGTGCTTTCCAAAAACTCAACTATGTTCTTTACTGCCATGTAAGTCAAAGGTGTGACAATGACTCTTAAATGATTATTTATAAAAGTCATGGTATTTTAGGAATAGAAGAAAAGGAGTAAAGTCATTTAATTTACAGGTAAACTTTCCCCCTATAATACGATTTCACTATGAGGCCTATAATACATGAACATTAACTTAATGTTGTCATGGGATTTAATGTTTAACCAACAGGAATGAGATCAACTGCAGGAGAATAAGCTCAATCAACATCAGAAAGGACCTAGTTAAGAAAAAAATGGAAAAAAAATCAGTTGTACATAGGTTTAATTTCTAGCATTGTAAAACTCTAGAATAATTTCAAAACCTATTTAATTTTTATGAACCACAAGATACATAAAGCAGCATGTTTTAGGAAATATAAACACATTTTAAAATATCCTATTCAAAATATTTTCAGTATTTGAAATCATATGCTCTTCTAACTCTCAAATTAGAATGACTCCAGTCAACCATGTTCTTCTTCTTTTAAAAATTTTACTTACCCTGAGGGTTAAAATATCAAGCATAAGCTGAAACATTAGTGGTTTTATGTATTACTGAATAACTGCCCTTTTAAAGGTTCAAATTTTTTCTTCTTTAAGATTATTATGCAAATATATTTAAGTTCCTTACTAGTCTCATACCTCTAATACACTTAGCTATTTATATTTTATCAGTATGGTCATCAACAACATAGTTTAAAAGTGACTTCTGCAGATAGAGAATGTAATTTTCAAAGAGAAAGCACTTTTGCTTTGAGTTACTCAAGAAGTAATGCAGCCTATTCACAAACAATAGATTCAGAAGACATCTTCAGGGGAAGATGCTAGAGAGCTGGCTATATGCACTGTGCTCATTAGCACTTCTGACAGCTCTCTACTCTAAATCTTTAAATGAACATGGACCACCTGCTGTATTCTCTTGTTTTTAGGAAAACTAAACTAAGTACTAAATTAAGTACTAAGTTAATTAAACTAAATTAAAAGTTGATTCAGATAACTATTTGCATAGGATAGATTTTAGAAAACCTTCAAAGTAACTACAAAAATAAACCCCCCCTCAAAAAAAAAAAAAGAGAAAAGGAAAAAAAGACCTTAGATGTAAGATTTTACAAGCACTTAAAACCACTAAGAATCACACTATCTTCAGGAAAACATCTGAGTGATTAGAAACATGCTAAACAAGATAATGAATGAACTGTAAACTGAAAACACTTAACTAGTGGAATAAACCAAGGAGTAGAAACATTTTCCTTAAATATAATTTACATATCATAGAAAACAGGAAGATTAAATTTTTATTATTGTTCAAGAAAAAATTCACAAAAGAGTTAAAATTTCTAGCACATACACACACGTGCTCCCTCAACCCCAGATTATCCTTTTAATATCCAACCTCAACTCTTCAATCTCACTGTTATTTCCCTGGATAGGTCTGTACACCCTCCATTAATAAATAATAAAGGGCTAATTTCAGAATTTATATGTTATCCTTCATGCTACTCAGCTGTCTTAATACTTAAAATTGGGGCACAAGAGACACATTAGGGGTTCACTTCAATGAGTTTGATAATTGTCAAAATCCATGTAACCCAAACTGAAAAGATTTAATCCTGGGCCTCTTTTCAGTTAGTAGTCCTTCTGCTGGGAAGACCACTTTCTGTGTTTTATGTGGGTAAGTTTTACTTGTTTTTAGATTTTGTTACATTTTAGTATTTTTTTAAGTCTAGCTTCTTTGATTCAGTGCAATTCCAAAGATTCATTCATGGTATAGATTTTGGCAATTCCTTCCCTTTTATTCTTGAGTATTATTCCACTGTATTAATATACCACTAGTATTATGTTGTCATCTGCTGGTGAACAGAAACTATAAGATAACCTTGAATTCATGAATATGCTATTATGATCATTTCTATATAAATCTTTTGTGATATTTTCTCTTCAAGATAAATACCTAGAAATGGTTATATTGAGGCATAGAGTGGAGATATTATGTTTTACAGGTCCACACTGTGATCACTTCATATTCACAAGAGTAAAATATGTGATCTCCAGTTAGGTGTGTTACATCTTGAGCAACAGTTGGTATTGCCATCATTTCTTCTAAGCCTAGCACTATGTGGCCCTGATTGGCCGGGCATTCACTCTGTAGAACTAGACCAGGCTGGTCTCAAATATACACTGCCTCTGCCTCCACAGTGTTGGCATTTCAGGGATGCATCACCACATCTGATCTAGTATTTTAAATCAGTTATATCAGTGTATGAAATGAAATCATATTTCACTGTGGTTTTGATTTCCTTATGTGGTCATTAGGTATAAATATCTGTTCAGATATTTTCAAGCCTTTTTCTATTTATCTTTTATGTGTATGACTATATTCTTGCATGTATTTAAGTGCACCTGTGTCACGCAATGCCCACTGAGGTCAGAAGAGGATGTTGGATTCCCTGGAACTAGAGGTATGGATGGTTTTTAGTCACCATGTGAGTACTGGGAACTGCACCCGGCTCTTCTTCAAGAGCAGTAAGTGCTCTTAACCACTGCTCCATCTCTCCAGCCCCCTTTTGCTATTTGTATTGGTTTTTGTCTTTTTATTGTTGATATTGACAAAATTTTAGACTAAACAAATTCTCTCATTCCAAATCAAAAACTGGAAATAGGCTGAAACTCTACAAGTCTTTAATTCAAATGATCTCATTTATATAAAATATAAAGACAAAAGACCACTGATTTGGGTAAGGCAGATCTGTAGTTACACAGCTAAGTAGAAAAAATAGTAAGTCAATAATTAGGCATCAGTGTTTCTAGGGAAGGCATCATTTCCTCCTAATAAGTCTGTTGGAACAATCTTCTTAACCAGGATATTTGACAGAGAGCATCTCAAGAGGTGACAATAGGCTGAGGAACAGAAATTCAGTTAATGGTTCTTCTCTCTAAGATACCTGGATTTGACCTGTAACTTTTTATTTCCACAACTTCTATTCAATGCATGCAAGTTCCCATTTCTGTGTTTTGTGTGCTAAAAATTGTAATTTTATTTAGAGATATGTTTTGTAAAAAAAAATGATGAGAACAACTGTTCAAATATAGTAAGAGATTCATTTCTTTTCTTGAAACAAATATTCCAAGCTGTTCTTTAACTTGCTATGTAATCCCGAATGACCTTGAACTTTTGATCCTTCTGCTTCTACCTTCTGAGTGCTTCTCGTATTGCAGATGTGTGCCACTATGCCCAGGCAGTATGGGGTGCTAGAGATGGAACCCAAAGTTTTCTGCATGCTAAGCAAGTTACATCCCTAACCCCTAGAGATAACATTTTACATCAAAGTTCTTAATTTCCTATTTATATTCTGAATGAATACAAATATTTTCAAAAACAAATATGAAGTGTATAAAAAACAGCATATATCCTTAATCTTAAAATATAATTCTAAAGAACTCAGTAATGGCTAATGGCAACCCTGGACTCAGAGCTTCTAATGGTATATTTGGAATGAGTAAGGAAGTAGCTACATGTGACACTGAGCATGTGTAGAAACTGACAAGTACATAAAGCCACATACCTGTTTAGGTGCTCATTGCAAAATTCTGTCTACTGTCTTTCTCTGTGCACTTTGTCACAGAGATGATCTGGTAGTAAATACCAGTATGTTCCTCACAGAAAACAGAAGCAGTGGGTATACTGATTAAATATATTTCTCTTTAGCTTCCAATTGTATCTCACACAGTCTGACCAAACTCTTACTGTTATGGCTGCTTTTCTGTCTTAAAGATAAGGAAATCTCTCCAAAGAGACATTAACATGAATTCAAAGTATCTTCTTATACTTAATTTTGACTATTTTTTTGCTTTATTTTTGACCAGATACACTGCATAATATTTTTCCATTAAAAGCATATTCCTTCTTTCCTTGTTTACTACTGAATTCTACTACCTCATTCACATCTCTTTTTAATGCACTATAAGAGTGCATTTCAGTAGTTTTTTAGTATATTCATAAAATTACATAACACTACTTTATAATTCCATTTACTTTTCATCATCTAAACTAGTATCAGCACCATCAACAGTCAATTGTTATTCTTTCGTCTTCCCTCTATCCCAGAAAACAATAACCTTTCTATTAATATAAACTTGCCTATTCTACAATTTTCAGATGAATTTATAAGGAACCATACAATTTATGTGGCATTTGAAACTGATTATTTAGCATGTTTGCAAGGCTCACCCATGTTATGTTATAATGATGTCATTTTCTTTTATGGATGAATGGTATTCCATTATATAGATTAAGACACTTTTTGTTCATACATTCATCAGTTTTTCAGTATTAAAGCTGTTTCTACCTTTAGGCTGTTATGAATAATGTTGCTAAAGAATGGTATGTTTTGAGTCTCTGTGGATGGGTATTTTCAGTTCTCTTGAGTAAATACCTTGACACGGAACTGCAGAGTCATCTGGTAATTCTAGCACTGAGGCTGCACCATTTTAAACTTCTAGTAGCATGGCAGAGGATGAAGCATATGAAACACATTTCCCATCCCTTTAACATATATTTTCACCATTTATTTAAATGTTGGTGTTAAATGTTGCTTTAAATTATTTTTAACTTCCTCACTGAACCATTATTTCAGTATCTATAACAACTAATAATAATAACAGAAATAGCTAACTTCCGTTAATTGAAGTACCAAAATTCATCTTTGGAAAAGCTTAAATTTTTATTATATTGCTCATTCTCGGAAGGGAAGAGAAGATTTAGGAGATTCAAATACAGATGAAAACCTTCAGGATTAAAATATTTATTGGTTATATTTGGTACTTTCCATCCTAATACAGAAAATCAAGAGCTAATCATAAAGCAGAGGAAATATTTCTCAGACTCACTAGTTACTAAGGCATCTTATAATCTAAGAAATTATTTTAAACCATTAATTAGAAATTTAAGAATACTACTCCCTAAACTCTCTGTCAAATTTGCTGGCTTTCTAATCTAACTTTTCCAATTCATAATCAAGAATTTACAGAGGAGGATAGGGTGTATTTTCACTCTCTATGTAATTCCCCCCATTAGAATGGTAACCCCAAACAAGAAGGAGACTTAAAGACACCAGTTTTGTCCTAAGACAAAGGCTCACAAAATAGCTTATATATTCTGTCTAAGATGACTTTAAAGGAGACTCTAAGTATGTTTGTAGACAGCTACAAAAGAAACCATCAATTATTCTTTATAATTCTGACCAGTTCTCAAATTATCATTTAGATTGTTTCAGGAAAAACATCATCTGCTTTTCTTTATAAAAGCAAGTCTTTTTTTTCAATTCACAATATATTTTCCTATCATAAAATTATTCAAAGTAATATTTTAGACTTGAATATATACTATAAATTTTTGTCAATGTAAAATTATCATAAACATCTATTTGTCAAATTTTGTAACATTTGTTTAAGAAATTAGAAATTGTTTTAAATTTTCTAAAAATTACAATTTAAACTTTAAATTCTACTTTTAAATTGTTTTAATGTTTATATTTATTTATTTATTTGTATTGTATGAATATATAGGGGTATGTGTGTGTTGTGTCATGGAGTGCATATGGGAGTCAAAGGACAATTTATACAAGAATTACTTCTATCCTCTCACCATGAGGATCAAACTTAACGTTGCTGGTCTGGTCAGCAAGTGCCTTTACAGTTAAGCCACCTTGCTGGCCTGTTTCTGTTTTTTTGAGCAAGTCTCACAACTTTCCTATGTAGCCAAGTTTGACCTTAAACTCTTAAACTTCTTCCTGCTTCAGCCTCCCAAGTATTGGGATTACAGGTATGGGTCATCACACCAGGCTAAGAGTGAAATTCTAGAAAATGTAACTGAAGTCTGAGAAAGAAGGCAGAAAGAACAGATTGCACAAAAGCATGAGTTTACTTTTAGAAGTGATTGGAATATTTGTTTTCTCGACTGTGGTATCATTTCAGATGTATATACAAATCAAAACAGATTAAAGGTGTAATTTCATTAAGTACATTTTATTGTATTTTAATTAGCTCTCAATCATACAAACATACAAACATATTCAAGTGTTTCTCTGGGTTTCCCAGACTACATCCCATACAATTCAAGAACAAGCGTGTCTAAAGAATCCCTCAGCAGTCATTGTGGGAAAGGTTTAGAAAAGTTAGAACAAAATCTGACAGGTTGCTAGCTTGATTATATAATATGATAATCTGCATGTGTGTACATGCCTCACAGGAGGATGTAGTACCAAGTTTTCCCCAAAACGTGTTTGACACAGAAACAGATTTTCAAGGGACACCTTGGCAAATAAATTTGAGAATTCTAAAGAAGTAACAGGAAACCAAATACCAATGACAAAACAGAAAAAGCATCATCTAATATGTAAAACACAATCGCTACAAACACATGCCTCTAAAGACCAAGACTGAACACACAAACTAAAGAATGAAGAAGGATCAAATACAAAGTGTCTCTACTGAAATTAGTTCAGTTGCTTTCCTTCTAAAGTAAAGACACCAAACAAACCTCATCTAGACCTCCCAATGTGCTCTCTTTGTGCTATGGGATAATAATGACAAATTCCTTTTAATGTTAGTTTCTAACCACCTGAAAAATGAGCAATAGGACAGCAGCTTCTCAGAGCAAAATTACAGCTAGAGCCTGGAACAATGTAGGCCTCAGAACAGGGCAAAAGTTGGTGACACTAGATAAACTACCTGGGTCACAGTGAAGAGAAGAGAAAAGGCTTGGGCTTAAAGATAACAACTCTTTCCAAGTTTCATTTCTGTCAATAAAATTGGTCCTCATAAAGTTCAAACTCACAATTAAAACTTTAATTTATAAGACATAAAGATAGTTCCCAAACTAGTACCATGTATTTCAAATTTTATGCTAAGATTTAAGATTAGGACCTATAAATTTGCTAAGATCTTCAAGTATAAGATTAGGGTCTATAAGTGTCAAGACTAATAAATATATTTCTCTTTCCTTTTTTGGGTGGGGGGCTTTTGGGACAGGGTCTTTGTGTAGCCCCTGCTGGCCTGGAACTCACTATGTAGACCTCCATCTCAGAGATCCACCTGCTTCTGCCTCCCAAGTATTTGCATTAAAAGCATGTGCCACTATGTTTCTCTTTTTATCTAAACAATGCATTATATTAATAATAGTTCATGTTTCTTGAACACTTAGCACATGTCACAAATAATTACAGAAAATCAGTTACAACTGAAATCTGACAGCTTTGCAAGTACTTTTATTATTAGCTTTGATAATGGGGAAATCAAGGCACAAAATGGTGATTTAATCTACTCAAGAACACAGGATTATATATGGAATCCCAGAAACCATAGCACTGTCTTTGTCTTTACACATAAAAAGGAGTTTAGATAGTAATAACCTTCTCTGAAATCATAAACTACCTTTAAATTTCTCTGAAATCTATCTTTCTTAACACTCTGGTGAGAACACAAAACAGTGTGTTTAAAAATATACTGGTTTAATAAGGGGGAAAAAATAATTCTTATTTTGGTTACGTTTGAGAAGTACTGGATAACTGAAATATAGCATCCACTCTACCTACACCTGATTTATACCACTAATGTTTGCCTTCTCAAGAGTTCAGTGTACATTATCATGCTCCAATTTTGAAAAAACCTGAAATATGGAAACAGTTTAACTTTTAAATTTTTGCTTAATGAGTATAGGTAGCATAGCTATTATAAACAAAACAGTGCGCAGGGTTTCATCAGGCAATTCTAAACACTTCCTCTCACTGTTACAAGATTAACTTACAAATGGTTTTCTGAAAACAGAATATACCACAATATTCCTAAGAGATGTTTTCTTACCTGCTTATTTCCTCCAAATTCTTCTACACAGGTCCAGGCTGAAGAGATTGTGTTCCCTGTCTGTAAGCAGTGAAGACAGAAAAGAATTGAGTCTTTAGATTGATGTTAGCCCTATCTTGGAAGTGCATGGAATCCTTGATAACTTTAGTTTAAAACGTTTTGATCAGTAATTTGGAAAATAAACTTAAGAGAAAAAGAGACAAGTAGCAAATACTATCCTATTAAGATAAGGAAAGGATTTTCAAGCTAAATGTGATTGTATAATTTCTGAAAGGTAGAACCAAAGAATCTAAACAAATTTAGGAAATTTACATATTCTATAGGTATAGTTATTTACATATGAATTATCATTTCCTTCCTGCCTTGAGAAGAAACAGAGGATCAAACTAATACTAAGCTTAAAACATTTGCTTAACAAGTAAAATTTTACTTGAAATCTAATATAACCATGTGACATCCATACATTTTAGCTGTTATTTCTTTATATGCCTTAAGCCTCTCCATCAAGAATGTATATCTAATTCCATGCTAAGAAACTGCATAAAAGTATACACAAGTAAAAAATGTTTGATGATCTCCAAAAATACTGTAGAGATTTTTAAATAACATGTTAAAGATAATTCAGTAGAAAAAAATCACAATAACCTATTTCCACATGAACTAGGTAACAATAATTAACATCATTTTTAAACATTAAAAGCAAAAGCATCTGCCTGAAAACATTGACAAGAGTCAAGATCATAACAAATTAAAAGGTATTGACCTTCGACAAGATGAAAATCCAAAGAGGCATACTCTTTGAGAAGGGCCTTAGTTCTGAAAGAGAGATGAAAAACAAGGGAAAATGACAAGAAACAGAAATTTTTCAAAAAGTAAGAAATGAGGAGCTACTAATAATGAGGTTGAACAGGTGAAACTGACCCACAGTAGATTAACTAAGATGAACTTAGAACCCTCAATTACTGCTGGAAGTAAGACAACCTAGGACTGTTGGCTCTTAGTGGCAAATTAAATCCTCTCTGAGTAAAGGTAATATCATGCTAGACTTCAAACTCTATATATTTTCATATTCAATATCTGGCATTCACTCAAAATAAGCAGTAATACTAAAAATAAGTAAGATCACCTAAAATCAAGAGAAACAGCAGTCAACAAAAAACAGATCTCTACGATATTCAGGTAATAAAGTTTCAAAACTGAGTATTAAAATAACGTCTTGATACTGACACAAAAACTACAAGGGAAAAAGAAGGACCCCAAAATAAATCTCATTAGCAACGGTGATGAGATACTGGAAATCTGTACTGTAAAAGGATAAAACTAGAATTCAATGATTTACCCTGTAAAAAATAATTTTAAAATGGATAAACACAAGTTTCTAAAACTTTTAAACTATAGAGGAAAACATAGAGAAAACACTTCAAGATAAGAAACTAGGAAATGAGATTATAGTCAAGATTCCAACAGCTCAGTACATAATGCCAAGAACTGACAAAGGAGATTTCAACAAATTAAAAAGTCTTCTCCAAAACAAAGACAACAAGAGGAAAAAGTGAACAGGAGAAAAATCACTGCAACTATTCATTATCTGACAGGGAATTACTATTCAGAATAGACACAAAGGTAAAAAAAAATAAATATCAAAAGAACAAAGAATCTAATCAATAAATGGACAAACTAATTGATGAGACACTTCTCAAAAGAAATACAAATGACCAATAAATTTATGAATACTGTTCATATTTAGCCATTTGGGAAATACAAACGCTGGCAAGGGGCAGGAATCCCCTTATTTACTGTTAGTAGGAATGTAAATTAGTACAGCTACTATGGAAATCAGTACAGAGGATCTTCAAAAACTAAAAAAAAAAAAAAGACCACATGATCTGGCTATACCAAACTTTTGGGTATACATGCAAAGCAAGTTAGCATACCACAGTGATATCTGTACATCCATGTTTACTGAAGCAATATTCACATTATCCAAAACAATGGAGCCAGCCCAGGTTCTCATCAAAGATGAACAGGCAAAGAAAATATAGCATAGACAATGGAGTTCTATTCAGCCATAAGAAATAAAATTATTGAGCAGATGATATGGCTTAGTGGGTAGACGCTTTCCACCAAGCCAGAGATCATAAGTTCAATCCCTAGAACATGATGGGAGAAAGGAAATGATTCCCACAAGATGTTCCTTGACCTCCACAGAGATGCCATGATACATAAGCATATAAATGTAAAAAAAAAGAAAACATGACATCTACAGAAAAATGGATACAACTGGAGATCATGTTAAGTGAAATCAAACTCAGAAAAATAATTACATTTTCTCTAATATGTAGACTCTAGATTTAAAAACAAAACTCTGTGAAAGTAGAAGTGACACTATTTGGGAAAAGGGGATCAGTGAGAACCCCAAGTAGGACAAAAGGTAATGAGGGGTATGATCAAAGTACATCACAAAAATTACAAAGATGCTAGACAAAACCTATTATCTTTGTACAATTAATATACACTGACAGTGGATGAGGCAATAGCTCAGTGAATAAATTACCTGCTGTAGAAGTGTGAAAATTGGAAGTGGGATCCCCAGAACCCACACTAAAACCTGGGGGACTACAACCCCAACATCTGGGAGGCATGAGACAGAATCCCCAGGCCAAACTAGCTAGTGAGACCAGACAAACTGGGAGAGTATAGAGGAAGACACCAGAAGTCAATCTCTGGTCTCAATTTACACCTACATATGTGTGTCTACACAATGAAAACAACCATGCTTAGACACATAAAATATGTGTGCATATAATATATATATGCAAACACACTAACAAAAATAAGTGGAAAGAAAATTAGCTAGGCCTAATATGTTCAAGTATTTAAAAAGCTAAAGTTTTTGAAGAAACTAAAATTCACAAAAAGTCAAGCTAGACATGGTGAAGTAGGCATGGTGACAGAGGCCTGAAGTTCCCGTTCTTAGGAGCCAAAACAGGACTGCAAGCTCCACACCAGCTTGAGCGAAAAAACAAAGCCTCAGGATCAAATAAATAGATCAAAATGAAATTCCAGAACTGAAAATATAAATGGTTTTTATCAGCATGTTAAAAACTGAAATTAAGAATATATACAGATTGAACATAAAAAAGGATAGAAAATACTGAAGGAAAATAACTCATGAAGGGGTCATGGTAAACACATCTAATTTGTGCAAATAGAATGCCACAAAGAAGAAGACTGAATAAAAGTAGTATGTGAAAACAGAACAACTAGACATTTCTAAAAGAAATAATAAAACCTTCTAATCTGGCAAAAATACTCTTTCAAATACCAAGTATACAAACTATAAAGCTGAAATTATCTGAAATTAGTGTAGCCATACAGAAATAGATAAAAGAAACTGTTCTTTAATGAAGAATAAATGATCCTGATAGAAGCAGAATGAAACAAAGGGCAAAGGACATGGGAAATGTGCAAATGAATATGTATGTATTTTAAGTTAAATGCAGTAAGACAGTAACTGTCATAGTTAATACTATCAACTTGACAGGTTCCAGAATCAACAAGGAAATAAGCCTCTAGACAATCTAGAGGGATTCTCTAGATTAGGGTAACTAAAGTGGGAAGACCAACCCTAATCCTGGAGGGGTGGGGGGTAACTATTCCATGAGCCAGAGACTTGGACTGAAGAAAAGGGAGGAAGTGAGCTGAACAATAACATTCATCACTCTTTGCTTCTTGATTGTGAACACAGTGTGAGCAGTTTCTGCCATGATAGACTGTACCCCTGGAACTAAGGCCAAAATAAAACTAACTAATAAAGTAACATGATACAACTAACATATATTAAGAAAAATTTGTAATTACGCTTATGAGGCTCAAATTAGGTAAGGTTTAAACTTACAAAGAAGTACCAAGGACAGTATTTAAATTTGAAGGACATAGTACTTAATGTGCAATAAGTTCTCCATATTGTCTAGAATGTGACAGAAAATATTTACTTTGTGTAGGCCAGGCTGACATGGAACTTACTATGTAGCCCAGGCTGCTCTCAAACTTGTGGTTATCTACCACCTCAGCCTCCCAAGTGCTGGGATACCCAGAGAGTAATGACATCCAGAATAGAGATATTTACATTAACCTTCAATAAAAATGCATGTTTTGGTTCACTGGATAATTGCTAAAGGTAGAGTAAAGACGGTGGAATGAATATAGTTATATAGTTGAAGAGTTTTTTCAAAGTCAAAAGAAACAATTTCAAAAATGAAAGACATGTACTCCCTTCCCACCTGAGCAACTCCAGTCCTCGCCCCCACCCCAAGTTCTGTTCTTCTTCTAGCTTTAGGCACAAGTCAGCTCCTACTCTTAGCACACCAGATCCCTAGACTACTGTCTTAGTCTAGATCCACCCCCTAAGTCCTGAATCCCATTTTTGGTCTAGTTTGTCATAGCCTTCACGGGTCTTCCCTACCCGCAACTCGCCACTGAATTCCTGTGAACTCCCATCTACACTGATTTCCCTCCCTCAACTTGCCTTGGATTTCTGTGAAAAGCCTTTTTCACTAGTTAAGTCTGATCCAGTCCACTACCTTTCCACTCCCCTCCCACTTGAGCAACTCCATTCTCCCCTACCCCATATCCTATCGTTCTAGCCTTAAGCCTTTGGCAGGGGCCTGCTTTTGCTCTTTTCAACCCAGATCCCTGGACCTTTAGTCCAGACCCACTCACTGCAACCCTATACCCTGTACTAAGATCAGCTCAATTTTAAAGTCTAGTTTAAGACCCTTCACAGGGCATCCCCACCCCCAATTTGCCACTGCATTCCTGAGACCAGTCCTCAACCCTGGCAACTTGCTTTGCATTCCAGAGACCATCTTTCTTCCCTGGTAAGCTGATCCTTCCTACTGCATCTCTACTCCCTACCCACTGAAGCAACTCCAAACTCCCCCCACCCCAAATCCTGTTCTCTATCTAGCCTTGGGCACAGGCACACCCTTACTCTTAGGCCCCAGATCTCTGGACTACTCTCTTACCTCTGGCAGAGGGTGATCTCTTCAAATCACACTGTGCACATCCCCTATACTGGTACTGTCTGCAGCCCCTCCCACTGCTGCAGGGCTGGGCTTCTGTGCCTTTTGTAGAGACCCAGACTTTCACAGACTTCCTCAGAAAGCCTAAATTCAGCTGCTGCCAAGCAATGTTCCCAAATTGTATTCTGCTTGCAGGATAGAGGGATCCAGACCAAAGAGAGAGACCAAAGTATCTGATCTCCCCTAACCTATGCCTCTGAAAGATCTCGAACATATGAACTAGAGTCATGTGGTCCCTCCAATTAAAAAATCAAAAGAGAACCTCCAGCTTTGACAGCTAGCTTTTCATTCTTAATAAGAAAACAACCAAGTCACATCAATCAGACTTCAACTGAACAAAGGAAGAGTCTAATATCAGAATAACACACATACACAAAAGAAATCCACATGCCAAGAACACCATTAAAGAATAATAATATGAAAAACCCAAATAATATGTCCCACCAACCACCACCAGTCATTATATAGAAGGGCTCCATGATGAGAACCCCATAGAGATAAACCAGGTCACAGAGTTTAAAAGAATAATCATAAGCATGATGAAGATTTCAATGAATTTAAAGAAGACACACACACACACACAGAGAGAGAACTAAAATAAGATAGGAATAAACTTCTGACTGAGTTCCAAAAGAGATAGAAAATATTAAGGAAAACTCAGGCTGAAATTAAGAAGTAAAGAACTCAGTAAGCCAATTTGAAATGGTGGGAGAAACCCTCACCAATAGAATAAAATCGAAAACAAAAAAATCAATACAGGAATATAAAGCTGAAGAAGTTTATCTGGAGCTCTCAAGCAGACTATGAAAAATTTTAAAACACAAAAATTGAAATATATAGGAAATGTGGGACACTATGAAGAGACCAAATCTATACATCCTAGGCGTTAAGAGGAAGGCGACGAACCTCAGGATGATGGTACTGACCAGATTTTCAACCAGATTGTAGAAGAAAATTTCCCAGTTTTAAATGACCATAGATCCCAATCTAGAATACTTTGCCTGGCAAAAATGTCTATTATAGCTGAAGGGGAAAGAAAAATCTTACACAACATTAATAGTCCAGAAAACCCACCCTTCAGAGAATACTAGAAGTAATACAAAGAACTGTACAAATGAATGACTATACTCAAGGGACAACAGAAAAAAAAAAACTAAACAAAGACAACTGGAAAACTACAAAGTTAGATCAAGAATGCGAACAGAAATTAAAAATCACAGGAATCAATACATATCTTTCAATAATAACTTTAAATATCAATGGACTGAAATTCCCAGTCAAAAGACACAGGCTAGTTGAATGAAACAAGAAATAAAATCCATCCCTTTCTTGTCTACAAGAAACCCATCTCACCTTCAAGGACAAACACTGTCAAGGTGAAAAGATGGGAAAAATAAGAGCACTAAGAAACAAGCAGTTTGCCATTCTAGTATCTGACAAAATAGACTTCAAACTAAAACTAATCAGTAGAGACAAAAAGCGCCACTTCATTCTGATCAAAGAAACAATTATTCATGAAGATACTACAATTATGGATATTATACACATTCTATTCAGCACCCGATGGAACTTTCTCCACACTCGACCACATACTGGGACACAAAACAGACCTCAACAAATACAAAAATTGGAGTAATTCCATGCATTCAATCAGACCACAATGCAATAAAGCTTAAAATCAACATGAGAGTAAGTCCTAGTAACTTCATGAACTCACGGAGACTAAATACACATTCCTGAATGATGAATGGGTCAAAGAGAAATCAAGAAATAAAAGTATTACTGAAAATAAATGAAAAGAACAATACAATCCAACAAAATCTCTGGGACATGTTAAAAGCAGCCCTAAGAGGGAAATTTATAGTTCTAAGTGCTTACATTAAAAAAATAAGAGTGCAAATAAATGATTTAACATTGCAGTTCAAGAATACTGAAAGTCAACAAAAAATGAAACCCAAACCCAGCAGACAAGAAAAAATAACAAAAATCTGAGCAGAAATTAATGAAATAGAAAAAAAACAATACAATGAATCAATTATTCCAAGAGCTGAGTCTTTGAAACGATAAACAAGACAGACCCTTTGCCCAGTTAATTAAGAAAAAAAGAGCAACTCCAAATCAACAAAATCAGAGAAGGGGAAACATTACAACAGATAACAAAAAAACAGAACATCATAAGGCAATACTTTTAAAATTATCCACTATTAAATTTGAAAACCTTAAAGAAATGGATGCATATCTAAAATCATGGAAATTGCCAAAGCTGAACCAAGAAGAGAGATCAATGGCTTAAAATAGACCTATGACATACAATGAAATTGAAACAGTAGTACAAAACCTTCCATCTGATAAAAGGTTAGCCCAAAATGGATTCACAGCAGAATCCTAGACATTCAGAGATCTATATCCAATATGATTTAAATTATTCAAAAATATGAAAATGGAGGGAGAACTCCCAAATTCCTTCTATGAAGCCAACATCACTCTAATATCAAACCAGGCATCAATACAAGCAAAGAGGAAAATGATAGACCCGTATCCTTAATGACTATAGATGCAAAAATTCTCAAGAAAATACTAGCAAACCACATACACACACACAGATCAAAAAGATCATTCACCATCATCAAGTTGGTTTTATTCCAGAGATACAGGGGTGGTCAATGTACATAAGTCAATAAATGTCATAAAGCACATAGATGGACTCAAACACAAAAATCACATCATCATCTCAATTGATGTAGAAAAGGCTTTAGGCAAAATTCAACATGCCTTATGTTAAATGCCCTAGAGGGAATTAGACTGGAAGGGATATACCTCAATGTAATTAAAGCTATATACAAAAGAACCAATAGCTAGCATCATTCTAAATGGAGAAAACTGGGAAACATTGCCATTAAAATCAAGAACCAGACAAGGCTGTCCACTATCTCCACTCCTTTTTAATATAGTGCTCGAAACTCTTGCTAAAGCAATAAAACAGAAGGAAGCTAAAGGAGTACTCACTGGAGGAGAAAAAGTCAAATTATCCCTTTTTGCAGATGAAATGATATTATACCTAAGAGATGCCAAAATTTCTGCCAGAAAACTCTGAGAAATGATTATCACTTTCAGTAAAATGGCAGGTTACAAAATTAATTTACAAAAAGCAGTAGCTTTTCTATGTACCAATAGCAAGCAATTGGAGAAAGAGTACAAAGAAATTCTCTCACTCCCAATAGCCTCAAAAAAAAAAAATCTCAAAATTAACCTGACCAAAGATACTAAAGATCTCTACAATGAAAATCTTAGATCTTTAACAAAAGAGATTGATGAGGACATCAGAAGATGGAAGGACCTCCCATACTCAATGATTGGAAGAATTAATATTGTGAGAATGACCATCCTACCAAAAGTAATATTAGATTCAATGTAATCCCTATTAAAATGCCCATGACATTCTTCACAGAATTAGAAATAAATCCTAAAATTCATAGGGAAAAGACCCTGGATAGCAAAAGCAACCCTGAGCACAAAGAGCAATGTAGGGGGGAATTACTATACCAGATTGCAAACTATATTCAGAGATATATTCATAAAAACATCATGGTTTTGACACAAAAATAGATCCATAGACCAATGGAATATAATTGAAGACTCAAACATGAGTACATACAATTTCAGCCACTTGATATTTGACATGGGTGCCATGAACAATCACTGAATGAAAGAATCTTCAGAAAATAGTTCAGGCAAAATTGAACTTCCTGTAGAAGAATGAAATTATTCCCTTACCTTTCGCCTTGTACAAAAGTCAACTTTAAATGGACCAAAGACCTCAATGTGAAACCTGAAACTGAAACTGTTAGAAGAAAACGCGGGCAGTAAGCTACAAGATATATGTGTAGGAAAGGACTTTCTAAATCAGACATCAATTGTCCAGATATTATGGTCAATAATTAACAAGTAGCACCTAATTTAACTAAAACATGTCTATAGAGCAAAAGAAACAACCAATGAAGTGAAGATAAAACCCAAAGAATGGGAAAAAATCTTCACCAGTGACACATCTGACAGAGGTTTAATATGCAGAATACATAAGGAATTCAAAGAACAGAGTGAAGAAACAAGTGACCCAATTAAAAGATAGGCTAAGGATCTCAGCAGAGAATTCTCAAGAGAAGAAATAAAGATCGCTAAGAAACACCTTAAAAAGTATTCAACATTGTTAATAACTAAGGAAATGCAAATTAAAATTGCTTCAATATTTCATCTTATCCCAGTCAGATGGGATAAGATCAAGAGAAGAAATGATACCAAATGCTGGAGAGGATGTGGGGAAAGAGGAATGCTCATTCATTGCTGGTGGGAATGTAAACTTGTGCAACCTCTATGAAAAGCAGCATGGATAACTTTAAAAAGTAAAATAGAATCTACTACTTGACCCAGTTACACCACTCCTTCGCATGCACCCAAAGGACTCATTCTATTGCAGAGATACTTGTACATCCATGCTTGCTGCTGCTCTTTTCACAATGGTTAAGGGATGAAAGCAGCCTAAGTGTCCCTCAACTGACCAGTGGATAATGATGCTACATTTACACAATGAAGGTCTAATTAGCTGCAAAGAAAGACAAAATCATGGCATTTGCAGGAAAATGGATGAAACTATAAACTGTTGCTAAGTGAAGTAACACAAACTCTGAAAACAACAACAACAACAACAAAAAACCAAGGTATGTTTTCTCTCATTTGTGGATCCTAGCACCAAACCCTTATCTGTGAGTATGTATCCTGATATATCTCAAGGAATCAGGAAAATGGAAGGGAACCTGGGAGGAAAAGCAAAAGAATGAAACTATAAAAGAGGAATAACAGGAAATAGGTGTTACTAAAGGAGAAATAGATTAAAGGGGGCTATTTAAATGGAAGGGGAGAGGGAGGGTTATATAAGGAACTATGGGGATATGGGGTAAGAAGGAGTTCAAGAGAAGTGGACCATAGGAGACTGGTATTATCAAGGGAGAATGGGAAAATGGGGACACTTTAAATGGGGAAGGTATGGCGGGAGGTTTAGACAGGGAAGAAGAGAAG
The DNA here is from genome assembly GCA_035773235.1 of Eospalax fontanierii. NCBI lineage: Eukaryota > Metazoa > Chordata > Mammalia > Rodentia > Spalacidae > Eospalax > Eospalax fontanierii. The sequence goes on along the minus strand of CM069548.1, from coordinate 38,715,078 downwards.
GAGGGAGGGAGGGAAGGAGAGGGAAGGAGAGGAAAAGAGAGAGAGAGAGAGAGAGAGAGAGAGAGAGAGAGAGAGAGAGAGAGAGAAACAGTCTAGCTAGTTTTAAACATCAGATGTAATCATATTAGTCTAACCACCTAATGACAAATTCTCTACATGAGGCATACAGTATCTCTACATGAGTACATGTGCACAACTGAAGGATACATAACAAGAAACAGTGCCAGACAGGAAAAATCTTCCTTCGAGTTGTTGGTCAAGGTGGTCCAAGAGACTCCCAAATTTACACAGGCTATTGCCACAGTTCTTGACTGCCTCCCAGAACTTCAAGGTAAGGTCCATATTCTGAAAAAAGGACATACTTCAGAGACCGGATTTGGAGCAATGGAGCTGGAACTGACCTGGAAGCCACTTCCCCTGCAGGTTAGCTCTCATAGCTCTGGAAAGACTATGTAAGCAGTAAAGGGAGAACATCAATCCAACACCACCTTCATGACCACATAACCAACCACATCAATGACTGGGGCATCCTTTAACTTGGGAAAAATCAAGAGCTACCTAATTGGTCTTAGAACCCATTCAATGGGAAGAAACTTGTATGTGGTACTGTCACGATAGCCAAATACACATGACTGAAGATGTCACAGATCTTAAGAGAAATTTCTATGGTTGTTACATCCCTAGGCTAATGTAACTTCTTACTAAGCGCAAAATATGTATCCTTATATATAGTCAAGTATCCAGTCACCATTCATCAAAGAACCATGTGTTTTACCACATGAGAGTTGCCCCATGCCTCATTGGAACATCTACAATGCAGACTCTATACCTAAGGCTTGTGCAACATGGAACAAGGGGTAAAGAGGACACTAATGCATCTCTCAGCTCTCATTAATGGGGTTCCCTCATGCAACAGAGGACCAGTAACACTAAGGGCCACAAACGGTCAAAGAATGGAGATTAGGTATCTGCAGAGTAAGTTTCCCTGGACAGATCTCTTATATTAAGTTTCACTCACCCAGGATTCAGGGACTATTGTGGAAGAGGGGGTGGAAAAATTGTAAGAGCCAGTGAGCATATGGAAATAAAATCCTACAAGCTCTTGGGACCCTACAGCAACTGTTTAGGCATGCTCGAGATCCATGCAAACTCAAGCAGACAAAAACCCAGCATGGCACTGGGGAAATGGATAGCAGACCCCAACCTTTGCTTAAGAAATATTGGCAACTGATTACTGTTATGTGAGGATGAGCTAGTCTTTCCAAAGCGAGGGACTCTGGACAGGCTGACTAGACCTCAGTGGATGAACCTGTTCGGAGGTCACTTGGGAACACTAACTTGACACAACAGACCTCAACACAGATGAAAGAATGTATGGATTCCAGCTGGGGACCATGGAGGGGATGCCAGTGGGCAAGGGATACAGAGATTATTAAGACTGACTGAGATATTCTCCATGACATATATAACAATTCAATTAAAAATGAAAGCAAAATCATTACTCAATAAAAAAAATCTTAAGCAAGGAACTAATTTTCTTATACATATAAGAGAACTTACTTAGCATCACTAAGCTATTTTCTGAGTCCTCAAAAGTTTACGACAGCACAGAGAATAAGTGAGTGTGAGGTGCCCAGTCCTAAAGAACACATTTGCTATGCAACTTCTAAACCTAAGGCTCAGAGAACATCCAGGAGGAGCGGGGAAGAATGTAAGATCCTGAGGGACAAGACAATTGCTGCCTGTTCAAGCATTCTGGACATGATAGGGAAGTCACACCAATGAAAACTCCACAGTGTAGTAATCTAATGAGATGTACTGACAAAATGGCTGAGGGTAATGTCATGGGCAATCAATGGATGCAGAGAGAGATGAGAGAGAGAGAGAGAGAGAGAGAGAGAGAGAGAGAGAGAGAGAGAGAGAGAGAGAGAATATGAGAATTAAAATGAATAGGTTTTCTCAGGGACTAGATCCCTGAGAAGTTATCTAACCCCAAATGAGCAGCCCTCAACACTGGTACAGGTACACACGAGCACCACTATATGAACTCAGTGCATTATACATATGTATATATATAGCATTATATATATCATAATTCATAATTCACAAATGTGTATATATGTAACAATCGTCAAAAACAAGGATAAGAAACTGAGAAAGTGGGAGGACATGGGAGGAGTTGGGTGGGGGGCTCAGAAGGATGGAAATAATGTAAAGACTATTCATATATAAAATTCCCCCAAATTAAAAAAGTTTATCATGAGCCTCGCAATCCACCTCCTCAACCCCATATTAGCTTATGTAACTCCCTGCCTACAGCATAAAGTATAAGAAACAAGGAAAACTGGAAAGACTTTAAATTTTTTACTTGTGTACATACATATATATGTCTACGTAAGTGTAACACATGTGCTTATGCACAAAGAGAGGCCAGAAGAAGGTGCTGGATTCGCTGACAGGCATTTGCAGGACACCTGGCTTGTTCTGGGAATTCTGGCCGAACTCCGGTCCTCTTGACTGCCCAAACACTACTAATCTCTGAGCCATCTCTCTAGCATGGAGAAGAGAAGTAAGGATTTTTTGTTTTGTTTTGTTTTTTTAATACTGGTGCATAAATGAGAAAAGTCATAGATGCCTGCCTATATTTCAATGTAAGAGCTAAAAACAGTACACTAAGTAAATCACATGAAAAACAAAAACATAAAAGTAGGAAAAACATTTCATAGTGGCAAATCCCCTTAAGAACTACGAGTACTTTACACTGAGTAGGTAACTGGAGTTTTGCTTAGAATCTCCTCTTTCCTTCTGATTTTTAAGAGAAAAAAGTAACTTTCCAATGTTCTGGCTTCACCATGTCTGCACTTTGTGCACCTGAATTTCATGCAAAGGAATTCCTCAAAGGATTCTTTATCTCTCTGTGAAACACACAGATATACAAAGAAAGATCCCATTAAATTGATGGACATTCTTTTGCTTTAATCATTTCTAACTTTTGTTTAAAAGTTAGCTTTTTAGCCTGGAGTGGTGGCACACTCCTTTAATGCCAGCAGAGGCAGGCAATCTCTGTGAGTTCAAGGCCAGTCTGGTCTACATAGCGAGGTCCAGGCCAGCTGCGGCTACAGGGAGACCCAGTCTCAAAAAGACTAAAAAAAAAAAGAAATCTTAACTTTGTAGTATCATACACAATTGTAAACATGTTTGCTAGATATTCATAATGATTTGCCTGGAACCTCATAAATTCTATACTCCCAAATAATCCACTGTTTTCATTAATCCACTAAGATCTGGTCACTCTTAAAAATTTTTATTTATTATTTTTATTTTATGTGTATGAATGTATTGCCTGCATGTATGTAAGTGCACCTGTGTCATACAATGACCATAGAGTTCAGAAGAGGGCGTCAGATTCTCCTGTAACTGAAGTTACAAATTGTTGCTAACTACCAGGTGGGTGCTGGGAACTGAACCTGGGTCCTCTGTACAAGCAACCAGTGCTATTAACTGCTGAACCATCTCTCCAGTCCCAGACCTACTCACTCTTGAACCAAATGTTAAGGCAGCAAAAAGGGGGAAAGCCATCCAACATGGGGCACACTTGCTGGCAACTTTATGACATTCATTTCTCTTATAGTCTGGGCCAGTAAACAGACAAGAACATGTATTGCCAAAACAAAGTTAACATTAAAAATTAATATGCTGATGGTCTAACAAAAATCCATAAACAGTAGGATAAGAACAGCTTTTAAAAGAAAAAAATAACTCCTATTACTGTCTTGTTTAGTTTTCTTTTCAACTTGATACACCTGAGGTGAGGTTTGCTCCATCAGATTTGCCTTTGGACACATCTGCAGGATCTTTTCTTGATTACTAACTGATGCAGGAGGGCCCAGCCCACTATGGCCAGTGCCATTCCTAACTAAGCAAGTGGACCTTGCCTGTAAATGAAAGCTAGCTAAGCAAGCCAGAAGTAGCAAGTCAGCAAGCAGCATTTTCCCTGGTGTCTAATTCAGTTCCTGCCTCCAGAATCCTGCCTTGGCTTCCCTTGATGATGGACTGTAACCTATAAGCCAAATAAATCCTTTCCTTGTCTAGCTGCTTTTGGTCACCCTGTTTAACAGCAAAAACAGAAATAATATACTTTAAAAAAACATAACAAAGGACAATCAAAGCATAAAAAAATGTAAAGACAAACACATATATTTACTCTATTAAAAATCCTGGTGTTTTGATGCAAGTAATGGCCCACATGTAATTAATACAACTCTAACCAAATAATATCACTTTTATGAGCAAAAACATCCAAGTACTTATTAATATTCTGTTGGCTTATACTTGTAATTGATGTGGAACAATAAGGTTATAATTGTGTTTTGTTTTATGAGCAAATGTAGCATTCTTGGAGGTAATATGCTACCAGGGCTTGGACAGAGGATACACTTCTTTAGGACAAAGGATGACTTGTTCTAGGATGGATCAGACATCAGTTATGAGCTACTAAGAAGCGATCTGACTTTAATCAAAAGGTCTGCAAGCAACCAACATGGAATAATTTTAAAATGATTAGAAGCACAAAATGTCTGAAGATAGTGGCAAACACGTGCAATCCAGCATTTGGGAGGTGGAGGCTGAAGGATCAGGTGTTCAAGCCCAGCCCCAGCTACATAGCAATTCTGAGGCCAGCCTGGGCTCCTTGAGACACTATCTCAAGGAGAAAAAAGGAACTACAAAGTAAATTTATCTCTATAGAACACTTACTGCAAACATGTCAGTCAATAATCCATTCACTAAATTATATTGCTTCAGCATAAACTGCTGTGTAAGTACTAAGTAAGAAGCAGAAATAAGAGCACAACAGGTTGAAGAAGACTAGCTGCTGTGTCTCATACAAATATTCCAGATTCAAAACCAAAAAGAAAACCGAGGGGGGGGGAAATCAATCAACATAACATGAAAAAAATTCCCTTTAAAGCCACATTTTAAAAGTGTATTTAGGCGACACCATGTGGCAGATTTATGAATTGCTGTTGACATCCAAGAATAGAATCTATGTGGTGAAATATACTGTATCATTTAGTATGAGAGAAAGAATTAAAACCATTTTAAAATGTGATTTAAATGATAAAATTAGAAAATTAACTATTAGTACAGAAATAATCACCATTAAAATTCGTATATTTAAAGCAAGTTTTTAGGAATATCTTAGCCAAAGATACAAGAAATTATACAATAAAGGCTCAAGCTGATTTAATTAATAGAAGAGTACACAGAAATCACTTTAAACAGTAAAGAAATGTAACCATAGAACAAATATTGTCCTCATATACTATAATACATATCAATATTATCCTAGATCCTCTGTTACAAAAAAAGTTTCTAAACTTTTAAGAAACTATTATAGAATCTTAATCTTGGTTTTAACCATAATTTACAGGCAAATTAGGAGAAAACATCCAAAAGGATGTGCCATCATACAATAAAAGAGCTGGATGATTGACTGACTCTTCCACTTTTTTTTTTTTAACTGCTGTTCCACTTTGAAAAAGACATACATAAATCCCAACACTTGGGAGGCAGGGACAAGCAGATCTCTGTGAGTTCAGTGTCAGCCTGGTCTACATAGCAAGCTCCAGACTAGCCAAGGATATACAATGAGAGCCTGTCTCAATAAAAAAATGTACATAATATCTGAATTTTACAAAGAAAGAAACAGTAAACTGATAAAAGTTTAATTCTAAGAAAAGACATTCATGGTTTTTAAATTATCAGAACTCAGATATATTGACAGAAGTAATTTAAGTATCATTTTTGGTCCTATGCAGATACTTTACCATGTACTTGTGAAACAAAACCATATATTTGTGAGCTAAAAGAATCCTCAGAACCCACCAAATAACCCTGGCATTTTAGAAGTCTAAAAGATGGAAACACTCATTTCCCACTCACAGATCACATTGTTAGAGTTTTGTGCTTTGATTTTAGTGCTCTATTAAGCTGCTTCATTCATAATATTAACGCCATAGAATTTGTGGCCCATTAATACAACTGCTAGTAAGATTAAAATTATGATACTAGACCATCATCAAAGAGTCTTAAAGAAAAATTCCAATAGGAATATATTAAATATATTTTCAAAAACCCTCTCTGAGGGTCAAAAACACATAGTTGAGTTAGTGGAATTTTGGTCTTATCATTTGGTCACATGAAAATGAGTGTGTCAAATGTTGGTACTGATGCCGCCTGTGTCTCACTTCACCAGGTAAAATTTAAAGAAAATTCGACAAATTGTTCTACTCTTAAATATCAGTGTGACATAGTATGAAAGATCTGTACTTAAATCTAGAAGGTATAGCTTTCTCAAAATATTTTCTTCTGTCTATAATTAAAAGTTTCACTGTAATATAACCATTATTTTATATTAAAATTATTTTAGTAAAAAACTAGAAGTTTCTCTATTTCAAAGCAATTGATTAATTTCTAAATCTAAAACTTTGCTTTATTTTTGCACTGTGCCCATCAATCTGGAAATAATAACTCATGATGAAAAAAGTACTAATTATCTTCATATAAAAACTTCTCACAAAAGTGATGTTTTTACCATGGTATTTATTTCATAACTTTTAACTAAAGTTCCAAAACATAGCAGAAATCAAGTCCTAATTCACAAGTAAGGGGAAAACAAACAAAACATTTACTAATCCCATCCAATAATTAGAAAAAATAAAAATTTTACATTATTTCAAATCAAATACAAGAAGCAATACACTAAAAACATGAATATTTCACATAAAATAATCCACACAAATCAGACTAGGTTGTCTAGAAAAATTTACTTGCTCAGAGGAAAAGCAAGTACAATCTATTAGTTGTACTGAAATTTTAAAACTTTTAAACAGAAAGGTTAATGAAAGATTAATTAACTAATGCCGGTATATTTTCAATTCCTTCTTCTTAAAATCTGCCAGAAATTATCAAAGTAAACATCATCAGAACAGCTTTCCATTAATTCATCATCATGCCATTTTTCCAACATGAATCTGTTCATTTTGAAGTTTGCTGGGCTTGCAAACTAAGATTTTCAAGTGAGATCAGGTGGAAGGTGTACCCTTCTCTTTACTCCTCAACAAGGAATATGTATAGATTTTGTGCTTATGTTTCCTCCATTAGACTCTGATTCCTTAAGGAAAAAATGTTTTGTATACTTTTAACTACCAGATACTTGGAAAAAGTATACTTAGGACAGAAGAAATATTCAAGAGACCTATTCTTGAATTGAAACTTCACTGGTCATGGTGAGAACAAGAGTACACAACTCAGATGAACTTAAATCAATGACACAAGCTAGTTTGTGAGAAATTCTTATCCATTTAAAAAAATATTATGTGGTCATACAAGCATAAAAACTACCACTTGTATCAAAATTACAGACAGAAACAAGAAGAGATGCCTTGCCTACAATTATTTCCTAATAAATTATTTAGTAAGTTCAATTTCCATCAACAACATATACACAGACTATCTCTCCTCTTCCACTTGAAATTCTCTAAGACTTTTTTCGAAAAAAAAAAGAAAGTCTATATAATCATTTAAAAAAGCAAAGGCAATACTGAAATGCCAGACTCAAAACAGGGTCAAAGTTTTAGGAAAAGCAGGATTCATACTAATAGTGACTCATTACTAAACACACATAAAATTATGAAAAAGAAAAGACATTTATAAAGAAGAGCTACTGAATAATCTAAAATGTCTCCCATCCATCAAACACTGATTACAGAACATATCTATTCTAACCCTCAAGTCTGTATTCTATCCACTGAACTCACTCATTTCAGGAGGCTGAGTCAGGAAATGTCAAGTTCAAAGCCAGCTTGAGCTAATAAAGCAAGATCCGATCTTGCTATAAACTCACTGTGTATATCCTCCTTATTTCACATTCCTAAAAATAAGTACTGCTTATTCTGCTGGATGGATGAGATAAGGAAGGCTATTCTTACATAATGAAGATAATCTCTAATTCTAAAGTAAAGAGGGTTCAATTTGGCATTAACTTCAGTTTTCAGCCTTCTTTCTATTCCACGTATTTTAATAAAAATAGTTTTCTTTAGATGGGACAAAACTATGTATTTTAAATTGAGTATAAGATAATTTAAATCAAGAGTCACTAGAAGTAACTGCCATGATTTCTAACATTCATTTAGGTGTCTATTATCCCTTAAGGACTGTATTTTTTAATTCAAAAGAACAAACATGGCCATATAAGTATGCAACATCGTTATATCCTCTTCAAGTTTTTAAACTTCAAAAATGGGGACAGCAAATCCAAAATTTTGTGAATATTAAGAGCATATTCTTCAAGAGATTTGAAATACTTAAATGATTATTTATATCATGCAAAAATGATCAAAGATCATCAAGGTCAGGCTGGGGAATAGCTTGGTGGTAGAGAGTTCACACAACACTGCCACTTAGAGAAAAAAAGACCATCAAGTAAAACTGGGTAGTAATGGTTAAAAAAAACACTAAAATGATAGGGTTCTTAAGAGTATCACAGTAAATTGTTTTTAGGAAAACTTACTATATCCAAAGAAAACATCTTTAAAATTAAATGTACTAGCTGCAAAATTAATTTCTGAAATTATTTTTAAAAAAATACAACCAGAAGATGATGTGATACATAGAGAACTCAATTTGAAGTACTCTTAACTATTAACAAGCTCCCCCAAAACCTCAGAAAAAATAATAATCAATGCTTGAAAGACTCAACAAGATAGGACAAAATACTAGTGTCCCCTAAGAACTTACACTAAAATCAACTGATCCAAAGCCTGAACTACTCCATAAAATTCTAAATTTTTGCCTAAAGGAGAGATGTACCTAAAAGACATCTTCCCTTCAAGATCTTAGAGGGTAATCATTGAGTCATTAAGTCATTATTAGAGGGTCCAATATTATTACAAGAAAGAAGTAATCTAGAATATTGCTACCAGCAGTATTCAATCCATCCTTAACCCTGTCATTTGGCAACAGAGACCCTCCTGTTTATATATAACTCTTAACCCTGCTTTAATGAGTCTTAAGGGTCTCACACTAGTTTTCTGATCAAAGTTTCCTAGATTCCTGATCTTCGGCTTCTCTGCCTCCTTGAATCAACCAACCAACCAATCAATCTCTCTCTCTCTCTCTCTCTCTCTCTCTCTCTCTCTCTCTCTCTCGCTCTCTCTCTCGCTCTCTCTCTTTCTCCCCTATTCCTCAGTTGACTAAGCAGTGTTTTAAACACCTTCCAACTACATTTGTAGTCAAGCACATTTCTGGTCAAATATTTTTGGTGTTACTCTCTACTCCTCTCTACTCAAGGCCTCAGGTCTGATGTGCTGTGACCAAATAAGCTGTAGCATTTAATCTACTTGGGGGACTGAGCACAGGGCCATGTATCTCCTAAGGCTACATTACATCCCAGTCCCTAATTTTGTGTGTTTATATACTATTATAGTCTCCCTAGTGATGAACAGAAACAGACAAAATATAGAAAATACAAACTTTACATTTTGTTATTAAAAGAAGCTCCAACACAAGATTGAAAATATCAGGATAAGTTAACTAAAGCAATCTGCACATACCCTTAGCATGTGTGTCTAACTCATGGGATGCATGTACTCCAGTGTAACTATGAATGCATCCAAACACGAAACTATAAACTTTCTCTAAACATTATGAGATTTGTTTTGCAATTTTTGTGCAAATTTTGAGACCTGATTATGCAGTTCTCAAGAGGGAACTCTGTATATGACAATGTTGTGTCACAACGTCAAAAGATTGGAGATACCTAATTATAGCCTTAAAACAGAACAAATTGGGAATGTTTCATCTTTTCTTAGATCAGTAATAATGAACTTCAGTCCTAGGACTGAAGTTAAATGCTTCTTCACAGGGTGGTTTAAAAGGTTAATGAAAACCTTTTGGCTTCATATAGAATCTGCTTTTTATGTGTGGATCAGGTAGGTGAACTAGTCTACATAAAAGTCTGCTATAAAATAGACTAAAACAATCATGTCTGCTGTAAGCTAAACTTGAAATAAAAAAATGTTTCAGTGTCATCAAGGCAAATCAGACACACAAGTACTGTGGGAAAATTTTGTCAGAAATTACCTATATGCCATTAGAAAGAGAGTATTTTGTCCCATTTTTTCTTTAAGAACTCTAATTTGAATCATTTGTTCTCCATTTATTTTATCCTTTAACTTAAATGTTCTTTATTAAAATAAAAAAAATGGAAGGCTTCTATTCTGTGCATCAAAAATCCTTACCTGTGAATTTATAAATTTAGATGACTGCTAAACTCTCAAACATTTCTAAACTATTAAAAAGATACTAGTGAAAATTTTCTTCCAGGAACACCCTATTTTCACCCCAATGTTTCATAGGTCTCAACCCAAAATTCCCTTAAAATATTTATAATATCACGGGAGTGGCTATGATAGACAAGCATCACAGAACATATAAAGATGACTGTCTTTTTTTTCTCTGTAGGAGGGATTCGCATAGTCTTTCTATGTAGCTCTGGCTGGTCTGGAACTCACTATGTAAACCAAGTTTGTGTCAAACTGGTAGTGATCCTCCTGACTGTCTCCTGAATCCTAGAATTACAGGTGTGCACTACCATGTCCAGCTACTTTCCCTTTTGACATTACTTTTCCTTTTTGACTACTTCTCTTGAAAATTTTTGAGAATATCTTTTTTTAAATAGATACAAGCATCAGTAATATGGTCCTCAAATCAAATAAAAATCAATTTTAAGCTAACAGTTGACAACCATAATTCTAAGGAAGCTTTTCCTTTTTATTGACTCTATTCTCAAGACACCTCTTTTGAGAAAAATTATTGAAGACACAGAGTGATCACCAACTAAAAACTATAGGTACATTAGAATGTGAGATTTACTGGCGCACAGGGACAGGCAAGTATAATAATGAGTAATAAGCATCAGAGTGTTAAAATGTTTTTAATATCAAAGTTAATAAATTTTTCATGTGCCCTAATCCATAATTGCCCCTTCAATATTTAAGAAAACTTAGTTCCTTAAAAGGATCAAATCTGAAAAGAGAATTGTCATCAACATCTCTTAATGTGCTTTTTGTCTTTCATGAGTAACAATGACAAATTTCCAGATTGGTGAGCATAAGGCTGTGTCTACACCATATTAAGTGTCTGATTTTACGAATCTCCACCTCATCCCACCAAAAATTAGTGTAGACATCACCAAAGATATAGGACAGTCATAAAAACTTGTTTGAGTCTCCTAAGTTACATGAACTTTTTATCAAATGATGTAATCCTCATTACAAAAATAGTAAAGTAATGAAACAGGGTCTAAATTCTATAATTAAACAAAACTGAACTTCCCTCCAGGTAAGTAATACCAAAACAGCGAAACATGGGAAAATTATACAGGCGTCAAGTTTCAACAAAATTTATCATGGATTTCAAACTTCTTAGTGCTCTTCCTGCTCTTATCTCACAAAATTAAGACAAAATTCATTTTAAATACTTACCACTAATGTGAGGTGTTCAAAATAAATGCATTTATAGTCTACCATAGCCTGTTCTAATTTCAATATTTAAACTATCTCTAAACTTACCCAAATGAAGCAATGTAAATTGGGCTGCCAGTTCCTTTGCATCTTCCAGTGTAGTGCAGAGCTTGTCTGGCATGAAGTAACTCTGGGATCCATTTGCAACAGCAGGAATGACTATCTTATACACCAAGAGTACTTTTCCATCCTGGCTGGTGGTTGAATATAAGTAATATTCTGGTGGGGCCCAATTATTTTTGTTGCAGTAATAATCCAAATGCATTACTGCGGAATTAAAATGATTGGATTTTAAAGAATACATACTAATTGGAGTAAGCTTTGTCCCAGGAAAAAAGGGGTAAGTACATCTTTCAATTTCAGGGGGGCTTGGGCTATGCTGACCATTGAGCCGCGTGGGAAGAGCTGGTGGCTTGCCTAGAGTTTTGGAGTGACTCTCTTCTTTGCTAGCATATACAAGTAGGTTTTCAGAATTGGGGCTAATCTGACCATTAAGATGCTGTCGCCAAGTATTTTCTTTATTTACGGGTTTTGCCAGTGTTACCTCAATGCTTGCTCCATCAATGCATTTTCCATTCATTACAGACATGGCAGCCACTGCATCTTCTCGGTTGAAAAAGTGAACAAAAGCATAATCTCTAAGTTTCTTTACTCGTTCAACTGCTCCAGGCTTGAATTTATTGAATTCTGCCTTTATTGTTTCCTCTGTCGTCGAGATCATTAAATTTCTTACATAGAGAACTTTAACTCTCTGCATGGTTTCCTCATCAACTTCTTTCTCAGGATCAGCCCAATCAACCTGAATAGTGTGACCCCATAGTTGAAATGTTCCTAAAAAAAAGTGAGCAAATTGATTGGAAGGTATCTAAACCAAAGGATTTAAGTAGAAAGTGCTACATAAAAGTGTTTCTCCATGGACACAGAAATATTTTTCAAACATACCATTGTACTTGCCTAAGCACTTATACCCTACTACCACATGAATGGGAGTAACCAGCATGTATGACCTAATTTAAGAGTCAATACACCAAATAGACTTCAAAGAATGATAATTTGAAGACTTCCCTCTGGATTTTTATTAAACAATAATTAGCAGCTCAGTTAAAGTAATATTTGGTAATTACTAAACATAACTCATTTTGTAGGGACAATTTCTTGTCTTTTATACTCACTACTTCCTCACTAAAGCAATTCTTTATTCCTCTGTAAGTGGCATCACACATTTAGCTAATAATGATCTATCATGTACTATTATTTTTCCATATTTACAATGGGAGTTAATATGTAAAAATAACCTCACGAGGATTACTTTACCTGGAATTAGTTTTCTCCTAGCCATAGCAGCAGCTCTGTGAGATTCATATTCAACAAATGCAAAGCCACGATTTTTGGTCTTATCCGTTGCACTTGGATAAACAATAACATCTACAACTCCTTCTGTAACTTTCTTCATTTCATCCAAAATTTCTTCTTTTTTCTTTTCCTTGGGAATGGCTCCAATAAATAATCTGCAATTATCCAAGCTTACACATACACCAATAAACTTCCCTGGTCGAATCTCATAATTGTTAAGAATTCTGATGGCTAACTGGGCTTCTTCTTTCGTAGTATACATCACAAAAGCATAACCTCGATTTTCACCACTAAATTCCATCATAAGTCGAAATTCATATATCTTCCCAGCTCTTTCAAATACAGGAACTAATTCATCTTCATACATATCACGAGGTATTTTTCCTACAAAAACTTCACAGCCTCTAGGTGGAGGTGGACCTTCCCAACCTGAAAGATAAAGATGAACACACCTCAACAATAAATTCTACAATATATTGATTAGTGAATCATTTCTTCATTCGTGAAATTGGCCATCAGCCTCCTATGTGGCATGCATTAGTCTAGGATCTGGAGATACAATAATGGATAAAATCAAGTTCTCTCCCTTCTAAAATTATTTTAACAAAGCCCTAGGAGATAATAAGTAAATGATAAAGCACTGTGGAGAAATATTATTTTCAATAACAGTCAGATAAAACCTCAAAGCACAAAGTTTAAGTGATGACCTGAATGAAGCACAAGGATTATGTGGGAGAAGGGCATTCAGGAAGAAGACAAATGAACAAACCAGAGTATGGAGGCCTAGATGCTTGATATGTACTGAAGGGTGGAAAAGAGTGGTAAGTGAGATAGCCACTGAGGAAACAAGAAGTACAATTTTTATTTAAAGAATAACTGCTCCAGTCATTTGAAAAGTCTGAGCAAAGAAATTGCACTAGCCAGTGGTAGCTGGGTAAAATGTCACATTTATTCAGATCACACAAATACCGCTCTGACAAATCCCTCCCCAGTGACTCCACTTTAATGCCAGGAGTACACTATTTCTTGTTGCGCTAAATCTTGACTTTTTTCTAAATCCAAACCAAGTTATTTCTCAGTCACTTCTCAAAACAAGAGCGAAGTTTTTAAAAATATATCATCTTTCCCTTCAAAATCACTGTTGAAATTAGTTAGGATACTTTTGGGGATACACACTAATCTAAATGATTATGTTAAAGATTTAAACACCTACAAGCAAATCCTCACCTGGAGGAGGGCCACCAAATTTCCTTTGCCCGTTTTCTTGAACCATGTTGTAACCAGTCTTTTCCATCAAAGCCAGTAGTGCGGCTTCATTCTGAGTTCCAGTTCGAACTTTACTACACCCACTTGTTCCATCTATGCTTTCTTCATTCATGGCTGCAATCCCTAAAACAAAGTGAAATGCTGTAAGTTTGTTGCATAGCACCAGTTATCTGTGGAGCATTTCTTCGGATTGAATGAAACCAAGGACAGTTGTGGCTGACAGATCTGGTAATTACACTTTCCTATTTCTCCCCCAAAGCTCTCCCCTATAGTAGAAACTGGAAAAGCTGCTTTTAATGTTACTTGCCAATTAAAACAAGACTAGAAGGACTAAGCTTTGAGAAAGGGAGGCAAGAGTGAAAGGAAGAAAGAATGTGTGCCAGGCACATATGCATAAGGAAGCGAAAGTCAACCTCAGTTGGGGTTCTTAGATGCCCTTCACCTTGTTTGAGACCAACTCTCTCCCTTGGCCTGGAACTCACTCTCATTAGGATATGCTCGATGACCTGTGAGCCCAGGGAGTTGCCTGTCTCTGCCTCCCCAGTGCTGGGATCCCAAGTACATTCCATCACACCCAGCGAGGGTCAAACTTCAGTTCTCATGTTTACACGGCAAAAACTTTACCAACTGAATCAGCTTTACAGCCCTGTTTTAACTTTTAAAATGAACTTAACTACCGTATTAAGAGTATTTCTTCCTAAAGATCAACATTGTGGTTTTATATCTCTTTCTGTTAGTATTACTGTAAATTTAAGTATAAAATTGAAATTCATAATATGGAAAATGCACTGAAAATTATTTTGGCTTCAAATAAAATCATCCTAATTATTAAATGGAAACCAAGCTACTGTGGCACAGCACTGTTAGGAGTATTGAATTTTGTCTATGGGTATACCACCCTGAATACATTCAATCTTGTCTGAAATTGGAAGCTATGCAGAGTCAGTTCAGGTCAGTACTTGGATAGGAGAAATACGATATTCTGAGCCAGAGCACCTCAGTTTCAACCTTTCTAGCTAACCAACTTAGAAACCTTAATTTCTTTATACCTTATTCATTTAAAAATAGGCATACTGATATAAATTGTCATGGGATTGCTTTTAATATTGAATGACACAATGCATGTAAAGGGCTATTAAAACTTCCATAAGAATAAAATAAAAATTAGTTTTGATAAATACTAAGCATTATACCTTCATTATTTTATGCAACTATGCTGTTGGCACAGGCATCACTTTTTTTTAGAAACATCTTTCATTTCTCGAAGGTGGGTAAGTATGACACAGGAGATACATACTCAGACTATAATCACTGGTTCAAGGTTCATGGTAGGTTTTCTAGTGTAAGTTGGAGTGGAGAGGATGTCATTAGGGAGCTTGCTCTAGAGCAAGGGAAGCTATCACTGCAGGTCTCCACTCATGTTTCAGAACCAAGAGTAACTCTGGAGCTAGACGGTTAGGGTTAACCTTTCTCTTCACTTACTAGCTATAAACTTGTGTTATGCTGTACCTCGATTTCTTTATTTGCAATGTTAATATAACACTATTCTCACAACTACTTTATGAATAAAAAGAAATTTGTGATGAATAAATTGGCTGACCTTAAAAATTTTAGAACTCAGTTTTTGCCTTAAAACAATTATTCAGAAATATTAATTTTATGCATATACTGGAACATTTCAAATAACTATAAAATTAGTTATTCAATTTATCTGTATATTAACTGGCTTCAAAACAAAACTGCAATAAACTTAAAACAGTAAGAGGTTTATTTTAACAGGTTTATTATAAATACAAGGACATTTCTAAAAATTAGCTCTAATCTCTACAACTAATAAAAGTTAACCTTGCTAAAAAGAAGTTATTTCTAATTAACAGAAAAACAAATAGACGTAGAGAAATTATAGTATCTAAGACCCCATATCCAGAAAGTGGGACACACAGAATTCAAAATTTAGACAACTTGATCTCAAACATTTGCCCCACCAAGAAAATTATGCTGACATACCATCTACCTCCTTTACTTGTGTATTGAGTAGACCTAAGCTAGGACGGGTCTTCATGACTTCCTCCCAACTCCATGCTGGACTGTTGTATGGCTTGGGCTAGCATAGGTCTAGTGCATGCTGTCACAACCACTGTAGTTGTGTAACTGCCCTGATGTGTACAGAAGAGACTGTTTCCTATTTATCTAATACCCTTGGCTCTTAGAACCTTTCTACCTCCTCTTCAACAACGCTCCCTGAACCTTTTGGGGGCAGAGTATAATATAAATGTCTCATTTAAAGTTGAGCAATCTATAGTCTCTTATTCTCTGAACGAACATTGATCAGTTGTAGGTCTCTGAGTTATTCACCAACTGCTACAAAAAGAGGCTTAATGATACTGAGAGATGAACTAATCTATGGATATAACAGTAAGTCATTAGGAGTCGGTTTAAAATTATGTTCATTTAATAGAATAATAGCAATAGGTTCTCCCCTATGGCCTGTGACCTGTCTAGCCACAGGTTCTTGGCCCCAATAACGTGAGAGAGCTCCTTCTTGTGAAGCAGGTCTTAAATCCAGAAGGTAACTCCCATAACACTCACGTCACTATTGAACCAGTGGGCATATCTTGCCAGACCAATCATTATTATAGCTCACACAGTTTGCAGGTGAGCAAGAGTGATGATTATTTTTCTTTTCCAGTAACGTGCATGGCACTTTCTAGCCAAAGCAAGACAGTAGGAATGAAGTTTCTAGGTCAGTACTAGCTTGATTTCTCCATGTTCTATGCCTCACATATATAGGAGAAGACCAATCTTAATTGTGAGTAGAACTGTTCCCTAAGCAGAGGATCCTGGACTATATAAAGTAGAGAAAATAAGCTGAGCTCTAGTTTGCATGAATTGCTCTTTTTCTGCTGCCTGTGGATGGAATGTAACCAAAGTGCTTCTAACTCCTGCCTCCCTAACTTCCCTGCAATGATGGACTGTGCTCTTAAACTGTGAGCCAAAGAAACTCTTCTTCAAGTTGCTTTTCTCAGGACATTTTACCATCAGGCAAAGAAACTAAGACACCCAGTTATGCAACATTCACCAACTCTTTACAAAAAGCCACTAATCTAGATTTCTATGTGAAATCTTACAAATTTAATAACTAAAAATTGGGGCTGGAGAAACAGACCAGGGTTCATTCCTAGCAGCCAACAACCATCCAGAATTCCAGTTCCAGGGGAATATGATGCCCTCTTCTGGCCTCTGGGAGCACTGCATGTATATGGTACACTTACAAACTTGGAGGCAAAATACTCACACACATTATTTTTAAGATTTATTTCATGTGTGGTGTGTGCCTAAATATATGCATGTGCACCTCTGGAACTAGAGACAGGGGCAGTTGTGATCCACTGTACAAATGCTGGGAACCGAAACTGGGTCCTTAGCATAAGCAGCAAATACTCTTTAACTGCTGAGCCATCTCCCTAGGTCCTCAGCAGGGAACTCTAATTTCTTTGACATGCCTGTCAACTTTCTATGGAATCTTTTGAAAAATCCTACTTTAATTGTTTCCTATATGCTGTCCTTTCAAGCTTTCATTATCCTGCCTCCTTTTCCTCTGAAAAGTATAGTGGCCAAACTGACAGCTCTACTAGTACAGAAACAAGCTCATCAGTGTCCTGTGCAGCAGCATGACATTCTTGGTTCAAATTAAGCATTCTATCAACAAAAACTACAAATTGGCCATGGCCTATATGGGGTAAAACTATTTTGTTATCAACTAATTTTATCCTCTTAAATTCAGTCTGCCAGTTGCTCCTAGCCAGATCTTTTAACCATATGTGTCCCATCCATGGAATGGCCTAACCTAGCCAACTTTTACAAGATATTACTTTTCATATTTAAAAATGTAATTACCACCTAGGGATATAGCTCAATGAGTTTGCAAGTACAAGGACCTGAGCCCATGTTTCAACAACAACAACAAAACAGACATAGCAGACAGGTAAGAGCCATCTCTGGGGTTCTCTGGCCAAACAGCTTCAGTCCCAGGTCAAAACAATAAATAAAAGGTGGGCACCGCGTATGCACACACACATATGTGCAAGGGCCCTCACAAGGGGAGGGACAGATGGATGGGGGAGAGAGAGGGAGGAAGGGAGTGATATTAATATCCACCTGTCCAAATATAATCAGAAAACATTTTTAAAATCCTTTAATCTGACCAGTGATTAAAAACAGAACTCTGCAGTGTCTTACCACTCTGATCTTCACAATGACACAGAATATCCACCCATGAACACTATTTGGACCTGAACACTTACTTTTAAAGCTATGTGTGTAAAAACTCTGGGGAGGGAGAGTATTTTGTTTGACACAGGATCTTGCTATGTAGCCTCAGACTGTCATTGAACACATATTCATGCCTCAGCTTTCTCAAATTCAGAATTATTCAAATAATAAAGCTATAATGTAAAGCCCATCTCCAGAGAAGGTTAAAAAAAAAAAAAAACTGTTCAGCTTTCCCTCTGTTCCTTCTCCTGCCCTCATTTCAACACAATAGATATGACCTCATTTTTCTTTATCATTTTTAGGTTCTTCTAATTTACTGGTCTCAAACATTTACTAAGAGGCAGAAACAGCAATTAGGGATGCATATCAAGAAGGAAAAGATCTTAAGTCTATATTATCAGCTAATTGTGTACCCTTCACTGCTCTTCAGGGATAAATTTTATGTGACATCAAATAAAATAAATTTAATATATTCTGGGAAAAAGATCATTATTTTTTAATAAAAATATTGAGATAAAGAATAACTGACATTCAAGTCTTTCATATTTAACAATACAATATTTACCTTCATCATTACATTAAAATTAAAATACTTTTGACATAGATTTAATGTCTGTTATCCGAAATGCTTGAAATATAAAGTGTTTCCTTTGTCCAGTAATTTCGGGTTCTGGAATCTGAAATGACGATGAGTATCTTGGAGACAGGAGCTAAATCTAAACACACAAGATACTCATAGAACCTGAAGACAACTTTAAACAAAATTTTACTGCACCTGTGTTTTACTGCAACTATCCTATGTCAGGTATAGACTTTGACTCTTGGAGTTCCACCGTGTTACTCAAAAAGTTTTCAATTTTGGAATAGTTAATATTCTAAATTAGGTACATTCAAAATTATAACAACAACCTTTTAAGAGTATTTTTACTCTAGGGCTTGCCTTTAAATCATCTTTGAGGATTCTGTTGGAAAAAAACTACCAGAACGTTAGATGGCCCTTAAACCACCTCCAATATATGTAAGAAAACAAAAAGTTTATAGTTTACTTATGACTACTAAACTAGCAACTGAAAAGACCTGATGTTCCAACTCCAGCCTCATATGAACTCCGACGTTCAAAGCCCAAATGTCTTCTATAATTTAGTCCTGAGGGATAGTGATTTGAACATCAAACACAAAAGATAATATTGAAACAATATGGAGAACAGGAAAAGTGGTAATTTACATATTTTTACAGGAAAAAAAGTGGGGGGCAAGGCATAGTAGTCCCAGCCCTTGAGAGGCAATGGTGAGATCGAAGCCAGCCTGGTCTACATAGTGAGCATCAAGGCAGTCAGTCTACAAAATGAGACCCTGTCTCAAAAAAATAAAACAAATAAATCATCTAAAACCATGACCTTTGTTTTTACTGTAATCACAGCTAGCTCCAGATAGCTGAATTACTTTACAGACATATATTTTTGGTTAATCCTGTCCCTTAATTGTACGGCTAAATTGATTATCTAATTATGCTAAATTAATAGGCCAGTTCATTTGTAAAGCACTCTTTTTACTACAGAGTGACTAGAAACATATTTAAGACTGCACATCTCAAGAAATCTCAAAATACAAAGACCTGAAATCATAAAAGTATAACACAAAGAAATACCAGAAATCCAATCTTCTCTTTAGTCAAAAAGTAACGGGTCCTTATCCAAAAGAAAATTGACATCAACACACATAATGCACAACTAAGAACTTTGAAGAAGACCTAACATCCACACTATTAACTAAAACAAGAATTCAAGAATCTGAGCCACAGAATCAAAATAAAATGTAAAACAAGTGCACAACATATTTAAATTGAACATAAACCATTCCCAAACCCATCTGAGTTACCCAAATGTCATGGAACACAGCAGCTTGGCATGAGCTGGCCTCCACACTGCGGCTTCCGAGCTGTCTTCAGCTGCTGTCAAATGTGTACTCACACTCCACGGTGTTCTACAGACTTTTTCTTTACCCCACTAACCCAAGAATGGAAGGAAACAAGGGGTGCAGAGCAAGAATAAGATTTAACTAGTTCATGGAAAGGGAGGAAAAAAACAAAAGCAAAGCAAACAGAAAAAATGAAGTCTGTGAACTCTGTTTAGATCTCACTGTGGCTTTTACAGATAAAATCTTTTTTCCTAAATTTTGGACCTTACAAAGATTCCTCTCTAAACAAATAAAATCCCTCCAAAACTCACTAAGCTACAAGAAGCTCCAGACAGCATAACTAATCATAGGGCAGATATTCAAGTAAAGGCCTGAACAAATCTTTAATTTTAAGTACTAACGTATCATTAATTAACTTACAGCATCTTAACAAATTATACAATTAAAAAAATCAGGTATGTTCTGCCTTTCAAAGAGATTCTACTAATGAAACAACAAGCACAACTTTTGAAATATACATGAAAAATAATTTCTTGCCTAAAAGAATTTGTTCTCTATATTCTAACTCAAACTGAAACTTCATCTTCTTCCACAGTACTATAAAAAATTTTAAGACTACAAATATGAACATTATGTTGTTTAATCTGGATCTTAAAAGTTAAATGGAATAAAAAAACTTAAGATAGAAAAAAAAAGTTTTCTAAAAAGCATGTTATATCTTTGCGACATTCCTTTTATTATTTTGTTCCTGATCTGTTAGCTCAATGTTGCTGAGCATAGTATACTGAATCCATGGCTGCTGCTCCAATGGAGATTTTAAGCAACATTTATTTTAGTGACCAAGCGCATCACAGCAATGTTTGAAAAATAAAAGACTCATTAGAAGTATGATCATATATATCCAAAACTATTTGGATAATAAAAGTGCAGAGATAGATCAACTGAATCCACTTTAAATTACTTCTATTAACTAGTGCATTTTGGCAAAAGTTAAAATATAAAATGTAGTTCAAGTTTTAGTACTAAGTAGTTCACAGACGTAGAGCAGATTTAAATTTAGGATGATATAAAAATAAACTACTTTAAAAAATCATTTGGGGATCACAAGATGGCTCAGGAAGTGAAGGCATTGGCCACTGAAACCTGAGAACTTGAGTTTGGTCCCTGGGCCCAACACAGAGAACCAGCTCAAGGCTGACCTCCATGCGCATTATTTTAAACCATTTAAAAAATATTTAACACAAAAGCACCTACGTTTGCATTATGACAAAGATTTCGCACATTCCTATCCATCTATGAGCACTATTATGTGGTCGTCTATAACGTATTATCTGAAACCTTACCAGTAAAAACAGAGATCACGTTTTCTTCACTCCCGTTCTTGCCTCACCAACCATCAGCTACTAAAATACTCGGCATTAAAATTAAGTTTTTACACACATTATTTGCAAGCCTTTTTTAAACTGGTATGTTAAGTTTCTCATCAACAAAAATGACACCACTAAGCCTTTATGATTTACCTTCAGCCACACATTTGTGTACAGTCTTGCTATTAATAATCCTTACGTTTTATTATATCCAGTAACAAAGATGTTTACATTTTACATGAGCTATTATTATAATTTTGGAATTATTGTTCACGTCCAAGACTGCTATAAAAATTCACGTGTAAGAGGCTGATAAATAGCTGGGCAGTTAAGAATACCAGCTGCTCTCCCAGAGCCGTAGAATTCCTAGAGTTCGGTTCCCAGTACCACATGGCACCTAACAACCAACTGTAACTCCAGTTCTGGGGGATCTGACACCGTCTTCTGACCTCTCCTGGCACTGTACGAATGCACGGTGCATTTACATGCAGGCAAAACACTCATACGCACAAAATAAAAATTACTTTTAAAAAATGAGCATTTAAAACACGGCCACATTCAAAAAAGAAGGCATTGCTAATATTTCTCGAATCCAGCATCTTTATGTCCTTAATGGCACACAGCTAGAACTGTTGTAGTATTTTTAATGTACGTACTGGAAGTGAATCTACCCATTAAAGCGCTACGAAAATTTAACTCTACAAGCCTACAAAGGGACATTCCCGAACTCCTCAGGCCTACCTTTACGGCGATTGTTGAAAACTATCTTATTAAGCAAGCAACTTTGTTGTACATGCATCTAAATAACTGTACGTTACTGCACTTGACACATGCAACGTACCAGCTGGTTCCCCATTCTTGCTCCACAAACTGGGGGGGGTTAAGAAAAGCCACGAACTGAAACCTGCCATTCCGATTCTCTGACACCCCCTAAATTCGAGCTGGCGTGTAATACAAACTTATTTACCACTAGTGGAGCTCAAACAGGAAGGAACTTAGTTTAAGCCTGCGTTCCCGTCCAGGCCGCAACCTCACACCGGCCTTTCCCCGGGCGCCTTGGAGCCTGCGGGGCGCCGGCTGCGCGGCGTGCG
This sequence comes from Eospalax fontanierii, assembly GCA_035773235.1. Classification (NCBI taxonomy): domain Eukaryota; kingdom Metazoa; phylum Chordata; class Mammalia; order Rodentia; family Spalacidae; genus Eospalax; species Eospalax fontanierii. The sequence continues at coordinate 38,692,227 of CM069548.1, read as the reverse complement.
TTACAGGCAGTTGGCCCGGGCTCGGCTGCGTGCCCTGCGCCCCGGGGGAGATGAGTCAGCGCCGCCGAGGAAACTTCCAGGATCGCCTGCTTGGAACTTGCTACTCCCGGGCGGCCCACGCCGGCTAGCTGGGCTAGCTGGGACGCGGCGGGGCGCCTCGGAGGGGCGCAACGGCTGGACGCGGCGGCGGGGGTCGCGCGACCGGGAAGGGCCGGCGGCAAGCAGGCGGAAGAGCAGCGGGGCCTCGACGGCCCGGCCCACGGCGCCCAGCAGGCCTCGCGGAGCGGCCGTCGCGGGCTAAACACCGTCCCCGACGCCGGCGCCGCTCCACCGCAGGGGCCGGACAGAGGACGCTGCCGTGGCTGCCGCCACCCGAGCCCCTCGAGGCCGCGACCCGTTAGCAGAGGTTTGCCCGTCACCCCGAAGCCCCCATCTCCGCCTCACCCCGTCGTGTCTTCCGAGGCTGGACCTAATCCTTGGGACCAACGTCCACAAACCGCCGCCAGCCAGCGCTCCGTGGCTCGGCTTCGGGGCTGGAGCAGCCGGGCGGGGCGGAGAGGGGCGGGGCGGGGTCGCCACGAGCCGGGGCGGAGCCGCTAGGGGCTCGCGCTGGTCCTCGCGCCTCGCGGGCTCCCAGCGGGCGCCGCGTGGCTTAGCCAGCTTCACGCGGGCCGGCCCCTCGACCAATCAGCGACCGTCCTGGAAGGAGCGCGCGCAGGCGAGGGGGCGGGACTAAGGCTTGAATCCGGAAAAGTCGCCTGCGAGGAAAGGAAAAAGCTTGGAGTGGCAGGCATGACAGCCAATTAGGATGAGCGAAGCGAATTGGGGCGCGTGGTTGGGTTTGGAGGGGCACTAACTTTCAGGCCGTACAAAGTAAGTTTAGATTTGAATTTACGTGCTTTTCTTACAGAAAAATGGATCTGCGTTTTGAAGGGATTTTCATCCCGACAAAATTTGCAAACAGACTTGAACTGCTAGCTTGATACAAAACATCGGTGTTTCCCAACTGTGGACTTTAATAACTGAGCCTGGGTCAAAACGGAGGTTGTGAGAGCGAACTAAATGATTGACAGCAGAAAATATTTAACATATTTATGTGCCAAGAACAGTTCCATGGGGTTTTCATATATGTGTTCATTGATTTCACAGTATGCGTAAGCAGTTTGTGCAGGCATATGAGGTGAATGGCCCCAGTTTTGCTCTGAAAACTACAGACGTAACCATTGTGATATCGGAACAAGGACCACGCTAGTACCAGGAGCACTGGTAATTTCGGCAAATAGTCTTTCTTAACCTTGGTCTTTTGCACGGTGAATATCATTCTCATTGTATGTATATCATGTTCATTCAAAAGAACTCGGTTTTTTTTCAAGTTTTTTAAGCCTCAAAAACTGTGAAAAAAAAAGATTATATTAATCACTACTCGTTACTGCCTTTTCATTATTCGTTTTCCTGTTGATGCCCTCTCAGTTGTCAAGAGTTCATTCTACATACCAATATGCTTAAGATTACACTAGCTGATTTCTCTGTTTGCCATTTATTTATTTATATTTATTATTTTTAATGTATATGAATGTATTGCCTGCATGCCTGTAAGAGCACCCGTATGGTGCAATGCCCACGGAGGGCAGAAGGGGGCTTCGGATTGCAATGCCCAAGTCACAGGGTCCTCTCAAAAGATCACCAGGGAGGCCAAATCCAATGCAATCACACAAGGATCTTTATTTGCAAGCTCGATTGGTCCACAGCCGAACAGACCAAAGCAGGGGTGAAGGGTTAGAGGCCCGGAGTGAAGGGGGAAACATGCTCTTAAAGGGAAAAACAGAAGCAGGGAATTCCATTCCTTGGCGTTCTTGATTATGCAAAGTTATGTGATAAGGGTGCATTTTAAGCTGATTGGGTAAAGATGGGGAGCTAGGTTATAGACGGGATACCTCAGGGCTGCTCAAGTGGGGCAGAGGACTTTGGGGGGGGGGCGTTTCTTGGAACTGGGTGCTTTTACAGTAAACAACGAAAACTTTTACAAGATGAAGTCTGTTCTATCCAGTCCCCTCAGGATCCCCTGGAACTGGAGTTTCGTATGATTGTTAGCGGCCATGTAGGTGCTGGGAATTGAACCAGGGTCCTCTGGCAGAGCAGCCAGTTGCTCTTTAACCCTTGAGCCACCCCGCCAACCTCCTTTTTGGTTTGGGGTGGGGATTTTTTTTGTTTGTTTTTTGTTTTTGATATAGAGTTTCCTGTAGCCCCAACTGGCCTGGAACTCGCTATGTAGACCAGGGTAGCCTAGATTACACAGGGATCCGCCTGCCTCTGTGCCCCGAGTGTGGGAGTGTTCTGATTCAAGACTGATGAAATGTTAGACTAGCTGAAATAAAACCATTTCAAGAGTTGCTGTAGGATCCTTAAAGAGTCACTAGGTGGTGATATTTGGTTGTGAGGCGTCAAAAGTTCTTGGAGGAAGTCTTAAAGAGTTGTTACTTGATGTTTCCAGTTTTGAATTTTCACACCCCACTTCCAGTATAAAGGGAACTACCTAAACAAGGGTTTCTTTGGGACTATAGAAATTTGCTTTAGATAGGATACTATTAAAAGTCCCTCTCAGTTACAGGATGTGGCCTTTTGGTCAGAATCCTTCTAAAGTTATTATGCAAAATTTAGTAACATGTATATTTCAAATGCTATAAAAACTATGTTTTCTACACACAAAAATAAAAATCCTTATTTCTCAAGATTCCTAGAAAATCCTATTAGAAACACTTTTGTCATTAGAATTTTTCAAGACTGGATTCCAATTAGGTTATATTACAAGCTTATAGGAAAAGATGATCCACATTAAGTCAGATAAAGCAGTGTAGGTGTGCTTTGGACTGGAAAGAAGCCAGGAACTGCTGTGAAGGAGAAAACAGAAGAGAGAACAGCCAACAAACAGCAAAAAGGAAAATGATTCTATGTGTCATGGACAGAAAGTTAAATAAAAAATAGGGGGATAGCCAAGTGTTCTTGACTATAATTTGGATATAAGTAGGTGTGTATTATCCATATGGAATGTAAGGGTTTGGGATAATTTAGAATTTAGTTTCACATGCTTTTTATAAAAATATAAATCCTCAAAAAGTACAAAAACCCGTGGGAAATCCTCGTGTGTGTGCCCCAGCTTTAGGTCTGATAGAAATAGTGGTGAAATGGTTTTTCTTTATGAAAGAGCAGTGTGCAGTGGTCTGACATGTTTTCTACATGTTGGACTTTCCTCTATTTCTGATCCAAAATCATGGCAACTACACATGTGTTTATAGAATTAATGATCACCAGTACAGAACGCGGGTACAAGAAACAGCTCTACTTTGATTGCTGACTCTGCAGTCAAGATGGCATCTCAAACCCTTTCAGAAATGTGTGTTTGAGGATTTAATCTTCATGCTGGTGGCACACACATCTCCAGCCCACTGACCTGCTCTCTTTCTCTCTTCTTGGTTTGATACTTTTGCAAAGAATGATTAAAATGTCTCATTACTCTGAATCATGAGCCAGGTGACTTAGAGCCAAGATGACTCTAAGGACAAGTGCTGTATCAGTGCTTTTCTAGTGATAGTAATAAGCCATCTTTATATCCTATCTATACACATCCTATGATTGACAACGTTGCTTTTAAGGCAGTGAAACAGAAATCTAGATCTTTGTATGAGGATATACCTTCATGTCAGAGAAAAGAATCAAACCCAGGTCCAAGGCCTAGTCAAGCAAAGTACAAATTGAAGGAACTTTCAATGAAGCCAGGCCTTTTCTGGTTGGTATTAGTTATTAGTATCAGGAACATGTTTCATTGGCTTTTCACATTGTAAGAGACCGGGAGTTGAAACAGAAAGGGCCAATGACCAAATATGATCTTCAAAGATACACACCTCCAGTAACCACCTCCTTCACTAGGCCCACCTCCTTCACTAGGCCCACCTCCTTCACTAGGCCCACCTCCTTCACTAGGCCCACCTCCTTCACTAGGCCCACCACCTTCACTAGGCCCACCTCCTTCACTAGGCCCACCTCCTTCACTAGGCCCACCTCCAACAGTAGCACCACACCTGGAGATCAAGCCTTAAACAAACGAGCCTGTTGAGTACATTTCATACTCAAACCATAACAAGCCTCTTTACTAAGTATCAACAGAAAAAATGCTGATGTATAGGTACAAAGAGGAACTTAATCTAAAACTATTACTCAGAAGGTGGAGAAGGGGCACCACCTATGGTCTCTTGACTAACTTGTGTCTAGATGCCAAGTCCATTGACCTGCAGAGGATACTAAGGGTGTCACCACTCTTGGTCTGCCTTTTCTTCGCTATCTGATACTTATGAGACCTTGAGGATCAACATGAAACAGAAAGGTCCCTCTTCACAAGACTGGACCATGTGGCCTTCCCACTGGACCATCCCACGTGATTTACCCAACCTGTCTTCCACTCTGCATTCTGATACATTTCCCATAGTCCAAGCTAATTTCTTCTTTAGTGCCTCGCCCTCTCTGTGTGCACTTCTCAGCAGCATCAGCAGACTGAATGGCTTGGCCAAGCACTGTAGCTTGCCAGGTGAGCAGAACTGCAGGTGGATATTATGACTACTCTGCCCTTGCGCAATGGCCAGGACAGATTTCTGCTGTATCAGCATGGTTAGGTACTTCATCCAGATGAATGATAATCTTTTTAGTTTATTTCTTATTTATATAGGTTTATTGTGTATAGTAATGTTCTTATCAAGGTACTTTCTTTGAACTGTTATATACTATAGCCATATTCATCCCCATGCCTGCTATCCCCTCCCCCTCCCTGGAACCCTTTCTTTTCCCAGACAGTCTTACTTCCACTTTCATGACATGTACAGGCACACACACACACATACACACACACACACACATACACACGTAATAAAATCTAGGGCCCACGTATGAGAGAAAACTTGTAATATTTGTCCCTTTATAGTCTGGCTTATTTTGCTTGATAGGATGATCTTGAGCCACATACGTTTTCCTGTAAACAAAATAACTTCATTCTTCTTTCTAACTGAATAAAATTTAATTGTGTATATACTCCACATTTTCTTTATTCATTCATCTGTTGATGAACACCTGTAACTGGACTATCATAAACAGTGCTATGATAAGCATGGACGTTCAGGTGTCTCTGGGTGTATTCCTTTGGGAACAGTTTTAGGAGCGCCGTTCTTGGATCTTGTGGTAGTTCTTTTGTTTTGTTTTGTAGGTAGAGTCTCTTCTATTCCTGCTGCTTCAGACTTCCTCTATAATCAAAGACAGTCTTGAACTTCTCCTCTCCTACCCTCCACCCAAGAGTAGGATCACAGGCTTGTGCCACCACAGTTTGTGCAGTGCTATGAATTCAACCCAGTGCTTCATGAATTTGATGCAAGCATTCGACCGCCTGAGCTACATCTCCTGCCCTCCACTTTTAATTTTTCAGGAACCACCATATTGGTTTCCATAGTTGCAGCATCATTTTAGATTCTCACCAGCAGTTTGATTTACGCATCTGTTTACTACAGATATTGAACATTTCGTTTGTTTATTAGCCATTTGTACATCTGCTCATTTCATTTGCCCCAATTATGGTTGAATTGTTTGGGGCTTTGGAATTCAGCACTTACTGTTTATGCAAGGTAGATAATATATCCAGTAAAGATTTTTCTCCCATTCTGTAGTCTGTCTTTTCACTCAGTAAATTCTTTTCTTAGCTATTCAGCTTTTTAATGAACACATTCCCATTTATCAATTCTTGGTATTATTTCCTGAGTTATTTTCGGAAAGTCTTTCCTTCTGTCTATACCTTGAAGTGTTTCCCCATGTTTTTCTCTAAGACTTTGAGAGTTTATGACTTATACTAAAGTCTTTGATAAATGTTTACAAGGTAAGAGAGAAGGATCTAGTTTCATTTTTCTATGCATGGATTTCCTGTTTCCCCAGCAACATTTGCTGAAGAGTTTTGGGGGTTTTTGTTTTGTTTTTGTTTTTTTCTCATTTGTTTTTGACATTTTTGTCAAAAGGCAGGAAGGATTAGCTTCATGTGTTATTACTTCTAGTCTCTTCAATTGGCCTTTTCATCTGATTTGGGGCAAGTACCATGCTATTTTTCTTACTATGGTTCTGTAGTATCTGGAATCAGGTTTTGTAATACCTCTACAATTACTGTTTTTGCTTAGGGTTACTTTGGCTGTTCGGCGATTTTATGTTTGCATGCCACTTTTAGAATTCTTTTTTTTTCTATTTCTAGAAACATTGGAATTCATAAAATGAGTTTAGTAATATTCTTTCCCTTTCTGTTATATGGATAGTTTGAGTACGGTTGGGCCTAGGATATTCTAGTTGTGAGATTTTTTTTCTTTCTGCTCCAGTCTTATAGCTCACTATGGATGTGGTGTTTTCTATATATCCTCTTAGTTAAATTTTTGTAGGTCATAAATGTCTAGAAATTTACCCTGTTCTTTTGCATTTTCCAATTTATTGAAATATAAGCTTTCAAAATATGCTCTGGTAATCATGTAAATTCGATTGGTATCTACTCTCCTTTGCATTTCTGTCTTTATTAATTTGGGTCTTCTCTCTTTGTTTTAGGTACATTGGCTAAGGGTTTGTTAATTTATTCAAAGAACCACTCTCTGTTTCATTGGGTCTATGTATTATTTAAATGTTTTCATTTCACCAATTTCTGCCCTATTTTCCATCTACTGATTATGTATTTAACTTGTTATTTTTCTAGCAATTTGAAGAACATTATTAAGTTGTATCTGAGATACCCCTAGGTTGCTGGATTTGTTGGTTGGTTTGTTTGTTTGCTTTTAAGACAGGGTCTTGTTGTAGCACTAGCTGACCTGAAACTCACTATGTGGACCAGTCTGTCCTCGATCTCACAGAGATCCCTCTGCTTCTGCCTCCCAAGTCCTGGGATAAAGGCCAGTGCTACAATGTCCCAACAGTGAGGTATCCCTTGTTTTTTAATGTATGCACTTATAAACTTCTATCTTAGAACTTCTCATTGTATCCCATAGGTCTTTGTATGCTCTGTTTTCATTTTTATTCTTCTAGGAAATTTTTAATTTTCTTCCTGACTTTTTTTTTTCAATGACCCATTCATCACTCAGTATGAGTTCTTCTGTCTCCATTAGTCTGCACATTTTTTGTACTTTCACTCGCTGTTGATGTCAGGATTTATTGCCCTGTGTTCAGAGTAAAAGAAGTTATTTTAATTTTTTGGTATTTATTAAGACTTGCTTTATATCTGAAACTATTTTGGAGAAATTTTCATAGGCTGCTGAGAAGAATGTGAATTTTATAGTTGTTGGATGGAATATTCTTTAGATGTCTGTTAAGTCCATTTGACTAGTAGTGTCACTTAACTCTGATGCCTTTTTTTTTCTTTAGATAAAAATGGGATACTGAATCACCCACTGTTACTGTGCTGAAGTCAGTCTCTGCATCTAAATCCAGTAGTATTTGCCTTATAAGTACCACCAGAGTGCTGATGTTTGGTGTGTCGGATTGTTAAGTTCTCTTGACATATTGTTCCCTTATTTAATATGAAATCTGCAGTTATGACTGGAAGATACTTTATCAGATATTAGTATAGATACATCTCCTTGCTTTCAATTCCATTTGATGAAAATATCTTCCATTTAAAATTTGTGTTTGTCTTTGATATTAAGTTGTAGTTCTGTGTCTTTAAAACACTGTCCCCCTGTAGCTCCACGGGACCTGGAACTTGATATGTAGACCGCACTGGCCTCAATCTCATAGAGATCCACCAGCCTTTGCTTTCCAAGTGCTGGAATTAAAGGCATGTGACACTAGACCTGGCAAGTTATGTTTCTTATAGGCAACAAATAAATGAAGCTTGGGTTTTGTTTTGCTTGTTTTTGTTTTTGTTTTTGAGACAGGGTCTAACTACGTAACCTGGGGTGGGTGGTCTGTGTAAACCAGGCTGACCTGAATTCAGGCAGTTCTACTTGCCTCTGCCTCCCAACTGATGGAGCCTGATTTTTTATCCATTCTGCTGGCCTGTACCTTATCATTGAAGAATTGAGACCATCAGCATTCAGAGTTATTATTGAAAAGTACATATTGACTCCTGTCATTTTGCTGTTTTTGTAATCTTTGGGACATTTCAAATCCTCATTCAGTTATTCTCTGTTCTTACCGAAGACCTCACAAATGTATTTTTATTCTTCATCAGTATGTACAGTTTTTTCAGGTATTTTCTGTAGTGTTAGCTTAGTGGTTACTAAGTCCTTTAGTCTGTGTTTATCATGGAAGGATTTTCTTTCTCCTTTGTCAAGGATAGCTTTTCTGCGAATTTAGTAATCTTTGATGGGAGTTGTTGTCATGCCAGGCTTGAAATACCTCATTCCATGCTCTCAAAGCTTTCAGAATTTCTGTTGAACACTCTGCTGTTATCCTGATGGGGTTGTTTTTATATGCGACTTGGTTGTTTCTCTCTTGTAGCTCTAAATGTTTTGGGTGCCTATATTGTTTTAAATATAACATGATGTTGAGAAGATTTATTTTCTAGGCTTGTCTGCTTGGCATTCTAAATGGCTCTTAGTTTTGAAGAGCTCTTACTCTAGATTTGGTTAATTCGGGCCTATAATTTTTTAAATTAATTATTAGTATTTTTTAATGTTTGAGTGTATTGCCTGAATGTAGGTAGGTACACCCACATTGGCATTTCCTGAAGCAGTCAGAAGAGGGCATCAATCCCCTGGAACTGGAGTTACAGAGAGTTGTTAGCCACCTTGTGGGTGCTGGAATTGGAACCTGAGTCTTCTGTAAGAGCAGCCAGTGCTCTTAACTGCTGAGACATCTCTCCAGTCCCTTGGGGCTATGATTTTATGGAGTATATTTTTTATGTCTTAGGCTTGGCCTTCTGTGCCCATGATTTATAACTTTGCTCTTTCAATGATGCCCCGTAGATCTTGCATGTTCTGCTTATACTTCCTTATTAATTCATCTTTATTTTTGTCTTAAGGGTCTACTCATCTTCTTTGTCTGAAAGCTCTAATAGTCTGTCTTCTACTTCATCCATCTATTGGTGAGTCTTTCTACTATTTTTTAGTTTACTAAAAAATATTTTATTAGTTTACTAACTGAGCTTTTTGTCTCTAAAATTTCAAATTTTCAGTGCATACATCTCCATTGAGTTCAACTTTCATAATTCATATTGTTTTATGTCATCCAGCTGTCTGAACTTTCTTTGAATTTATTCAGAAGTTAGTTCATGTCCTCTTTGTTTTTGTTGAACATTGTTATAATTGATTCTTTTGAATTCTTTGTCAGTGATTTAATTAATTTCATTCTTGCTGGAAATTTTTACTGCGGAATTAGTTACTGTTGGATGAGTTACCTTACTTTCATTTTTTGTATTTCTTGTTTTTCTGCATTGGCGTTTGCACATCTGGCATTAGATCATCGTATTTTTTTAAATCTCTATGTATTAGTTACTTGACTTATTTCTATGACAAAATACCTAAAAATAGCAGCTTAAGGAATGAAGGAGTTATGAAGTCATACCGTTACAGGGATACAGTTTATCATGACAGGGAAGGCATAGAAGCAGGAGCTGGAGGGTAGCTGGCCACACTGTGTCCATGGTCAAGAAATAGAGAGCAATGGATGCTTTGTGCTTAGTGCTCATGCTTCTTATTATTCAATCCTAAATCCCAGCTTGTGGAATGGTATCATCCACATTTTGGGTTGGCCTTTCCACCTCAATTAGCCTAATATCAATAATCCCTCATAGACATTCCCAGAGATTTGTTCCCACGGTAATTCTAAATCCTGTCAGGTTGACCATCAAGATTAACCATCAAATACCATATTCTTTCAATTGAAATAGTTTTAATGTTTAAGTGGGGCTAGGTTGCAGTCAAGCCGAGGTGTAGTTTCTTCCATGCTGGACTGGGATTATAGCTTAGTAGTTAAATCCTTTAGGCACTAGACAATTCTCTGTGCCACTCGAAGCGTAGAATACTAACTGTAGAAGCAATCACAGGTGATGAATATGCCTACTAGAAAATACAGAAATAGCCAATTAAAAACAATCACCGCTTCAACACTAATGACTTTCAAACAAAGGAACAAGGAACACATATTAGGATATTAGTTACTAATGATAAGAATGAAGAAAAAAAACCTTATAACAAGTACTAGTTATAAGTATTGGAGCAACAGAGAAAAATCTAGAAGAGGACAAAGGAAATAGAAGGGGCCAATAATGAGAAAGTGAGGAGACAAAGCTGCTCCAGCTAAAGCTAGAGAGAGGAAAACAAAAACAATTGGAGAGCTTCAGACAGCACTGCAGAGCTTGTCTCCCAAAGGGGAGAGGAAGAGAGCAGCGCTGCTCAAAGCTGGCGCACCCAGGACGAATGTCTAATCTTGTGTGCCGTCCTGGGCTGGAAAATGAGTTTTGACCTGTGCCACAGGAGACCCCCGTCTCAAAAGAAAAAATCAAATAAGTATAATATGTAGTCAGCCAGACTTTAACAGTCTCTATAAAGGAACTGTGTAACCGGGGATGGGAAGAAGGAGGGAGAAGGTAGGGAGGGAAAGGTAAGGGTGGAAAGAACTTCTAGTTAACAGATTAAAGGTCAACAGTAGTGAGAGAAGACGAAAGCACTGACTCCTGGCCCCTGGGGTGCTACTGGCCTGGGCAAAAGTGCAGCCTGTCTCTGTCTTCCTCTTCTTTCTCTGGCTTCTTGGGTTGGTGTTTTCTGGTGATATTTCACTTCCTGTGTTGGTTGCCCCACAGTCAGAGGGTAGGGTTTGTGGGCCAACACTGGTTGTTATTAATCTAAGTGACCTGTTTCTTGGTCCTAGATAGGGCTATCAGCAAGCTTGCCACTGATGACCCTGAGACCTCGGCACCTTTCAACACTTAACATTGTCGGTGCCTCTTCCAGGGAACTAGTGAATCTCACTCAGATCTTTCTTTAAGTAAAATACTAATAATAATAACTAACAATAATAGTAATGACAATAGTAGCCGTTAAACATAAAGAGGAACTTTCCAAGTTTACAAACTAGTTAGGTGGGTAAATTTCCAAACTTTCGTGCAAAGCCATGATATATAATTCTTTCATTTCACATCCATTGAAACCACATAGTCAGTTAGAGTATGAATTGAATATTAATTTCTGCCACATTAAAAGGGACAAAATATTTTACAAGTGATCACATCTGTTTCCATTTTACACTATGAATCAAAGAACAGACTTTTCAGAGGTAGGGGATAAGTTTTAAAATCAAAATTCAAATGCACATATATATTTATATACATACATATATAATCTGAGAATTGGTATTCTGAAAGAAATTGTTTCTCTATCTCAGTAGTCCAGATAACTAGAAAAGTAAGGAAATGTGACTGGTCTCTAGAAGATCATTTGCGAACAGCAGCTTCCCTGGTGGTCAAGTGAGGTGCCACTCAACAGAGGACCTGGTGTTCAAACACACTAAGGTGATATAAACTCTTAACACTCCCCTTCAGTCTCACTTTCTAGTGTTCTGCCCCATCTTGTCTTGTGCCTTAAATTCTTTTGCTTTATAAATAGTTATTACAAAGTTCATTGTCTTTATAAAATTTCCACCCAGAACAATTGTGTGATAGGAAAAGAACTTTCCGTCATCAAGTTCTCTGGCAGTCATCTGTGCCAAAGGTGAAGAGAGAGGTTATGTGGTGAAGGGAGTCAGGGGCGGCTTGGCAAGAACCAACATCTCAGTGCTGAGTGAGCATGTGAGCATGTCGCAGCTGCTCCCTTTTTGGTTTCCACCCCGCCGTGAGATACCTGGTCATGTTAGGTGTCTGGACCATCCATGAGACCTGAGAGCTCTACAGGCCTTTTGCCTGAGCAGATCCTCTGAGCAGCTACAGGTTGAGCCACGCTTATCAGACAAGAACATTTTATCTGATGAAATTTTGAAATTTGGGCTTATTGCGTAGCTCAGTATACACAAGGAGATTTTGTCAAGAATGCTAGCATTCGTCAAAGGAGAGGTGATTCAGCCAGGCATCAGACCAAGATGCTTTCAAAAAACTGACCTGTATTGAGTCAGAATAGAACAAAGGGAAAAGAAGCCTTTACTCTGTTCAGTTTTGGGACCTATTAGTCACTGAGATTTCTTTAATCTTCCAGAAAGTTTTCCATGAATATTTTAACGTATAAAATATGGATACTGGAGGGAGTATGAATATTTATAAGATCATGCTGTTCATAAAATTGCCAGAAGAGCTGGAACTTGAGTTTTGTACTGTTTTTATCTCTATGATAGGGAAATACAAGACTTCACCCAACAGGTTGTTTACATGACAGGCCGAGTCCCGAGTCCAGTTCGGTACAGCATGGTTCTTGTTTCATACCTCCCCAGTTCCTCTGACCCAATAAAACTTAATTCAGAAAGTATGTTCTTTTTAAAACGACTGATAAAAATAGAATGTTTGTTGATTTGACTAAGCCCCTGACAGCAATCAGTTCTGTCAATATCTTTGAATATTTGCTCCTCATAAGAATTCTAAACAGTAACATGATTTGTGCCTCTGTGTGTGAATATGCGTACATGTGTATGGGCTGAAGATGTGTGTATCTGTGAGTGTATACATGCAGGTGCCTGTGGAGGTTAAAGAAGGATATCAGATCTTCTGGAATCTAGTTACAGGCTGCCTTAAACCTCCTGACATGGATTCTGGAAACCAACCTGGGTTCTTTAGAAGATCAGCACGTGGTTTTATCCTCTGAATCATCTCTCCAGGCCTTGATTGGTGCTTCTTAATTGAAAAACTCAGAATGTTCCTCCTTTCTTACAGATGCTTACAGCCCCTTCCAAAAAGCACAGTAGTGACAGCCTGCCCACTTTACCTTTCTGAGTCTTAACTTGGAAAACCATAACTTTTCCTTCCTTTCCTTCTATCCTTTCCTTCAGATTCTGACCAGAGCCTGGATATACTTTTCCTGATGCCCTGGGCCTTCTTACTGTTCCCTGAATTTTAAAAGCCCTCCCCACTTCTGCCATACAGCTGCTTGCTGAGTTCCATTGGCAAACTTCTGACTTTCTTAGACTCTTAGACTTAAGAAGCATGACTCTCTTCCTCTCTTCTCCATCTTCCTCCTTCAGGCAGCTGCCAATTTTTTACCCTGCCTGCTCTGTTGTTTTTCTCTCAAATTTTAATAAAGTTGTTCTTAATCTTCCTTTTATTAATGAGACTAAGACAGCAAAAGGGACACCGGTTTTCCTGGTAACATCTAGCACCCAAGAGGAGGCTCCCCAGATTTCACAAGTAACACCTTCACAACTTTAAATAAGAGACAAAGACCCAGGAGAATAGAAATTTCAAGTAATACAAAGGAGTCAGAAAACCACAAGGCAACAGAAATAATTATGATACTGTTAGAAACAGGTAGGGAAGGGCCCAGCATGGTGGCCCATGCCTTTAATTGCTATACTCCAGAGTTAGAGGCAAGGCGAGCTCTCTAAGTTCAAGGCCAGCCATAGGAAGTTCCAGGATAGCCAGGGCTGTACAGTGACACCCTGTCTCAAAAACAAACAAGAAACAGGCAAACAACCCAAGGGGAACAACTAGAAGCACTGTGGGGAAAAGCCACATAGCCACGACAGTGTCTCCCAAAAAATCAAGATCTCTTTTGGAGTTCTTAGTTTTGTTAATAAAAAAGTTTAGAAACAGACTTGAGGACAATTTTATTACAGTTTAGGAGAAAAACAACTGGGCATGTAAGCTGTAAATCTTGGCAACTTCCCAGAGGAGGGAGATGGAGAAAGAGAGAAAGCCAACCTGTTTGAGTCTGCATGGAGCCAGGTACTTGGCCAACAAGGAGCCACATAGCAGAGGGGAGCTTCAGAGAAAGGGAAGCCCAGCCCAGGAGAGAAAGCATGCCCAGAGCAGAAGTAGAAAGAATAGCTGTACTTTGAAGTGGACAGACTTATTCCCAGCATCCACATGGCGGCTAACAACTGTTGATAACTCCAGTTCTGGCGGATCTGACACCCTCTTCTGACCTCTACAGGCATTGTATGACACGGGTGCACTTTCATGCAGCTATACACTCACACACATAAAATAAAGACAGTAAGTAAAATATTTTTTAAACTACTGTGATAATAGAATCTAGACTCAATAAGAGGATGCTGTGCCAAGGTTGTTGTTGGAACATCAGAGCAATTGTGAGTGCAACTGGGAAGAGTGAGCAAGCCCTGTGTGGATTCCTGGGCTTCTTCCCCAAGGACCCTTAAAGAAATCCCTGCTTAGAATGCTCACATTTCTCTCACGACCCACCCCAAATCACCCATCCCTCATACTCACCTGAGGCTCAGGGACAGTTTAAGCAATGCTTTCTATTGACAACAGTCTTAGCAATGCCCTGCCTTGCCTACCCACCAAAGCCCTCCCTGATACTGTCTCTTGCTTGTAATATCACTGAATTGTAGTTTCCCCCAAAGGAAACAATGAGCACTTTTTTCTCAAAGCATACTTGAACACTTAATGACCTGTATGGACTTTGCTGTGATAAATGGTCTCACATGACTGTGTCTTTCCATTTACTCTGCCCTGTGCTTGAAATTCCTTAGAAAATGGAGGCCTTACTGTCAATATTGTACAGTTAGAGAGATCTCACTCTGACCTCCCCTTGGCTCCCTCTCTTGTCCTCCTCATTGGATGAATTCAGATGATATAATACATAGAACACAGAATGGTAGATAGGTAGAGTAAGAAGTGATGAGAATGGGCAGTGACCAAAGGGGCCATCGCAGAGGAAGTACTCCCCAAGACTGAGAGCGAACAGCAGCCATAGAGGCCAGTGTGGAGATCTGTGTACTTAGACAGGCCTTATACAAGCTTCTACATTCTTTGGAACAGACAGCTTCCCTTAGGGCATTTTCCTGCCCCGGTGATTGACCAGCCCATTGGGATTAACTCTTCTTTCTTTTCCTTTTGGATTAACTCTTAAGAGAGGAGACAACAGTATATATTTGTTCTTTAATAGAAAGCCATATCTCTACCCAGGGCCAGAGATATAGCACATTCTTTTGAGTAAAAATCATATAACACAGTAGAATTTTTTTTAACTAAAGAAAAAAAAATGTTAAGACATCCATCCAACATAACCTTTCCTTCATAGCCTTAAAAAAGCCTTGGTTTCTCCATCTCCCTCCCTTTCATAAGATGTTTCAAATTCTATGGAAAGTCATTGTGATATTTTCTCCTTCCTTAAAATTATGTTACCAGGGACACCAGAAGTGGGGTTCAAAGCTCATTATGTGGGAGGGGTTGATTCTCAATGACTTTCAAGCCTTTTAATTTTTCTTTCGTTTTCAAACAAACATTTATTTTGGGCTTGAAGAGATGACTCAGCGGTTAAGAGTACCAGCTGCTCTTGCAGAGGACCGACATGGTGGTTAGTGGCCATCTGTAATTCCAGTTCCAGAGGAATCCAGTGCCCTCTTCTGACCTCTGTGGGCACTACATGACACAGGTGTACTTATATTCATGTAGGCAATACACTCGTACACATAAAATAAAAATAATAAAATATTTTTTAAATTTATTTTTTGTGTGTATGTACAAGGACCTACATGTGTGTGTACCACATTCATGCTTGGTGCCCATGGAGGCCAAAAGAGGGTGTCCAGTCCCCTGAAATTGGAATTCCAGACAGTGTGAGAGCCAGGATGTGGGTACAGGGAACCCAAACCAGGCCCTGTGCAAGAGCAGCAAGTGCCCTTAAGTGCGGAGCCAGCCCTCCAGCTCCTAGCCTTCTAAGTTTTAACTAGCAGTCTACAGTAATTACTCATTTTTGCTTTCAAACATGAGCCTTTTCTCCCTTTTCAGTATGTGGAGCTAATAATACCAACCCACAGCTGAGCAGTGTAGGAGACTTTGATTCTTCACCAAGAATATGAGGAGTCAGAGATAAACGTTTAAATCAACTTCTCAGCTGGATGGGAGTAGAGGGGATTATACCCATAGAGTAAAAGAAATGAGGAAAGATAGGCTAAGAAAGAGAAGCAACTTTAAAGGCTTTTTTGGGAATGTGGAGATTTATCTGGGACTTTTTGAGCACTACCACTGGGGACTCCATTTAGCATGTAAAAGAGATTATAATGAAGTTAGAGGTTGTCTGGGCATCACTCTGGCAGCTATCTTAAATCTAATGGATTTTGATTGGCCGACCTGAAGGGTGACTTCTGGCCTACAGGCATAGTGTCCATAAGGATAAACACTAAGGCTAGGTAGACATTCAGCTAGGCCATCTAGGCAGTACTTAGGATAACAATATTCTTTAACATCCCTCTTGGCACCCAACAGGCAAGTAAATACTTGGGCTCTGCTCTTCTGACGCTTATCAGTGTTTTAAAACCTTTCTCTATGTCATTCTTTCTCATTAGAACCAGAAGCTACAGGACTAAGATTTTAACTAGTTCATCTACATGTGTTTATGCTTAAAGTACCCAAAAAGAGTGCAAGAAATTAATATATCCATTGGAGAACAGCTTGCTAATTTCTGAGAGACGTCAGTGAACTACTTGATACAATGGAAAATAATCTAGAGCCAAGTTCCAGACCTGATTTGAAGTGATTTAAGTTCTCTGTGTCTGATTTTTTGCATCTACAAATGTGGAATATAATTGGGTGCTTAAGGATTTGACTCAGTAAGCCTGTAGTACTTGGCTTAAATATGTGTTTTTGATATTTGCGTGTGTGTGCGTGTGTCTGTGTGTCTGTGTGCACATGAGCATGCTACATGCATGCAGGTGGCTGTGAGCCATCATGTGAGTGCTGGGAACCAAACCTGGATCCTTTGGAATAGCAGCAAGTGCTCTTAACCACTAAGCCATCTCTCTAGCCCTTAAGAGTGTTTTAAGATGGACTCTGGAGACTTACTAGACCCCATTCCCATTCCACCCACAGCCAGAGTACAGCTGCAGTTTTCTCTGGTAGCATTATAGATATGGTTACAGAGTTCACAACATAGCTCTAATTACTTGTGTTTAATTTTGTAGGACAAAGGATGGATTTGTTGATTAATATTCCCTCATAATCAAGGTAGGCTTGAAGATGTAACACAGATCAGATCAATCTACAGGCAGATCCACATAAATTTTTTAACTATATAAAGCTACATTTAAATAAATGGCAAATTAGCTTAGAAAGGCAATAATCTTCAGGCTACCAAGCTCAGAACAAATGTTTGTGGGCTGCTCTTAGGTATTTAAAATTCAAAGACAAGAGAAGAGTATGTAGAATTGAATTTTATTCAAAATGCATTTATATCAATATAAAATTCATTTAACTGATGGATCTAAGCTGGTTAAAACCCTAAACAGATTGCATAAAACAAAGATTGGCCACTATTTTCCAAATGCTCCTCATTCATAACAAGACTTTTACCACTGCTGGAACTTGATGTTAGTGGAAAACCATTTTCAAACTTTGACACTAACAATATAAAAGTTAAATAATGAAAAATTAGAAATAGATTCAAAAATAATTAAAGCAACAGATTCATACTTACTTGCTTGTCCTTGGAAAAATGCAGCGCATTTTTCTAGCCAGGGCAAAGATCAGGCACATACAGTGTATACACATTCAAGTTAATTGATTTGGTAGGAATCATTAGGAGAAAAGTGCATGATACTTGCTGACACTCACCAGGAGTCATTCATTAGGCAAATGTAAGGGTGTGGCCCCAGTTGGCTGGCACTCTTGGAGACCTTTGCTTTCTGTACTCACACTTCCAAATCCTCATTTGAACTCAGATTTTCAGGTAAGCATTAGCAGCAGATGCTTCCACCCACTGAGCCATCTCACTGGTTAGACCCTCATTTGATAGAGTAAGAACCTTAGCTAAATCTCTTAATAGGTCCCTGTCCCCCATCTTTCTGGAAGTCCCACCCTTCTGCCTTATGTTTGGAAGTCGCCTTTCTCCACCCCAAATTTCCATTGTTCTAAACAAGACTTGCACTGCATCAACATCGCCTTTCATTTCTCCGCCTACTCACTGCCCTTGCACTGCTCTGGCTCCTAAACCACTTGCATTTACTGGACATAGATTCCCTTGCATTCAAGATGCATGCCGTGGGCTGTTTCCATGCATTTGTCCATGGTCTTCCCTACCTGCCACATGCCCTGCCCTAAATCTGGCCCATCCTTCAAGTCTCAGTACCTTCTCTGTCTGACTTTGGCCATATCATTTAAAATCAGATCTTCTCTTTCTGAGCCTTCAGTTAGCTCCAGTCAAATGTCACTCACTGAACTTCAAAACATCTATGTCTATGAGGCCATATACTTTATTGAAGTGGTCCGTGTCTTACTTCTCTGCATTCCTTACCATAGCCTACTACTACTTGACACATGCATTAACTCATCTTAAACCCAGCTAGTCCTTGTGGTCTTCATCAATGCAAAGAACAAATAAGCAATGAAAAACTTTGTCAATATAACTTCGCTATCACCATGGACTACATGGACTAGAAATACTGTAATATAAGGATCTTGGGTCATAAATAAGAATGAACTTGACTAACAAAATCCAGAGAAACTCATGACGTGGACCTGCCTGCCTTAGATGAGGAGACAAATTTTTGGCCCAGGGTTTCTTCCATAACCACCATCAGGCATATTTCTCTTTCTACCTTGTTGATTAACTAATCAAACTGAAACAACAAAACAGATACTCTCTCTTGTCTACTAAAGAAGCTGAGCAATTCTGATGTCGGGGAACATTTAATAAGTAAAACCTTCCTTCCTATTCCCTCTTCCCAAAGGCAGTTGAATACACCAGTGTGACAAAATTACCTCAGTTTCTCAGCTTTGGGTGTCTGCTGCCTCTTTCAATAAATTGCCTCTGACCCTTCAGGAAAGCTTACTTGTCCCTTTCCCTGTGTGCCCACAGCACTATACACACAGTATTACAGAGCTACTTATAAAAGTAACTGCAAGTCTAGACATGAAATTGTAACTAGTCATTGCTTAACATGGAGTTAACATCCAAATGAATGATCATTGACTCTGGTTTACTGATGTGGAGTGAGTCAAGATTATTTATGTTCATTTCAACCCTAAGAATTTTCTTAGTATTTAAGAAAGAACCATCTTTGAGCACAGACTTAATTTCAAACAGTATTTTCGGTTACCTGCAATACTAAATCTGAAAAAAAGGTTGTTATTTTATAAGGCCATTATCTTTTAAGAAATTAATTCAGTTAACTGCCTCAAGGTAGAAATAAAAAGCCACGAGAACAGTGGTTCTCATAGTGCAGACACAAGATGACTTAAGTTTGGGGAATAGGTCCACATAACACATGCATTCTTTGATGTTGCTGTTTAATGTCTTAGAGATGTAAACATTCCAATAGGTAAGTGTGTAATTTGAATAATTAAACATGAAGTCTAATTATCATGACACTCCAACTGAATTTGTAGTGAGAAAACACAGGTCATACTCCTAAGAAGCATTGCTTTGTGATTCTTTTTTGCTTTGGTGAGATTGGGTCTCATGTAGCCCGGGCTAGCCTTGAATGCCCTATGTAGGGGAGCTGGTCTTGAACTCCTAATCCTCATGTCTCCATTTCCTAAGCAAGGGATTAAAGGCTCATACTATGGTTGGCTGTTTTATGATTCTTGATAATAAACAAAAATTTATTGAGACAGACTCTTCCTCTCCAGTCCACACTACCCTGGAACTCTCCATCTGCTGCCTAAATGTTCTAAGTGCTGGAATTATAAGTATGTATTACCTCCAATAAAATAGTTCCAAAACTTAAAGTCCTAGCCTTTGCCATCATTTTTAGTATTTAGTGATTTTACCAAAATCTTAAGCATTGCTACCTCTCAACTCTGAACTTATAATGGGTTCAGTAAAGTTAACTTTCAGGCCTAGCATTAGTAAAATTATGTCAAAGAGTTTGATTCTACTTGGCTTTATATACTGCTGTGGCATACTTCTGCTAGGTTCACAAACTATACTTACAAATAAAGTGGAGAGAATTAACTATAAAACAAATCTGAATTCTTTAAAGACTTATAAAGGACTTAGTAAGTTTAAAAGATAAATACCCAATGACTTATATGTATAGAAGATTCAAGGGCACAGGAAAAAAGACTGGGCTTGTTTTTATGTTCACCCCTGAAGATTTTCAGTAATTATCACAAAAACAATTTGCCTAACAATCTATATGTTTTCATATATCTTAATATTTATTTGACACACACACACACATATATATATATACTGTAATTACTTCAATCCTATATCAATTTACCTCTCAGAATTTTTTAAAGTAGTCACACTGTCATACAAAAAGAAAAAAAAAGCCAACCAGACTAGTCAGATATAAATCTGAATAGTTACAGTTGCTATTTCTGCAATAAAACAGATTTCTATGCTTTCTGATCAGTTCCTCTCTTCATTAAGGTTTAACCTTGCCAATACTGGTTTAAAGACATGAAAATAAAATATCCTTGACTTACTTGGAATAATATGTATTACAGAGAAACAGAAATGAGCTACAGTTTCTTTTTAAGGTTAATTATCAAACATGTTTTTGTAGGAATGGGGGAAAATTCTTTCAATTTAATATCAATCATTTAGTAAGCAGAATAAGTTACAAGAAAGTTAGTGATTTCAATTGGTAAGTTTTTCAGTCTTCAAATTTAGGCCTGACAGAAGACTGATTCCTGAAGGAAAAAAATCGCCCAAATAATCTCCTGTGGCTATCAGCTTAGTGTCTAGTTTCTGGTACTGCTGAGCAGTTGTCACAAACTGTCATGCTTCCAATGTTTGCATGGTGTTTTGAAAGAGATTTGTCTAAGACGACTCAGAGAGCCTTTGTTCCTGGGCTTACATGGTAACCATTTTGCATGACTCTTAATCACATTTTTATCCAGAACATAGTGTTTCAGGTAATACTTTCTCAACAATGCTTATAATGATTTGTGTTCTATAAATACAAACCTATTTACACACACATACACATTGACATGGGGATAGGAAGCTAGTCAGACATCATCCATAGGCAGAATGGGATAAAGATTGCAGGAAGGGTCATATATGATACGAGTCCTGTGTAGATGATGGATGCCAATCCCAACACAGCTGAAACAAGAAAACTTCTCTGATCGCGGATGATTATCTTCACAATTTCATGAAACTGGAAAATAAAGGTTAAAAATATTAAGAAAGGTGGCTAAATAAAATTCACCTAAACCGAAGTTTTGAGCCATTTGCTAGCTGTTTTGTGTCGACCAGAAAAAATAGGCATTCCCAATGATTTATGAAATAATATAAATAGAGAATTTTATAGGAAACTATAGAATGTAACCAAATAAAAGTTACTCAATATTGAAGGTTAAAAACAGCATTAAACTACTTAATACTAATCAGTATATTCTAAAATTAACATATAAGAGGTTTTTAATACTGAATTAAAAATATACTTTGGCCTATTCACCTACTGGTGAATTCATTTTTCTAATTCACTATTGCAAAATTTGGTGATACCAATCATAGCTTTTCATAACTACCAAAATCTAAAGACATAGACTCAGTCTCATTGGATTGTCATATCCTGTTCCCTGTCTAAATTCATCATCCATTATGTGACACATAGAAACAGAAATTAAAAATGATTCCCACCCCTTAAGGTTGCATTCTTCTGTCATTTTTTTTTCCTTACAAAAACAATTTTATGTGGAAGTGATGTCCTATGTCTAAGTGCCCTGATTCTATCTCTTATTGGTTGTGTGATCTCAAACCAGCCACTTACCAGTCTAGACTTCCCTCTTCTTTATGGTATACTAAGGTAGCCCTGAAGATCCAATGTAAATGTAAAGTATTATAATGATGACCCTATTAGTCATCTACTTGTCTTTATGGCACAAAGACATGATTTGTATCTTCCTACAAAACAAAACATAGAGTAACAAATGTTCAGTCATAAAGTGGTGATAATCAAACTGAATAAGGAGCTGGGGACATAGTTCAGTTGGTAGAATAAGAATACACTAAGCTAGCATACACTAAGCTCTAGGTTCATTTCCGTATAAACAGGGTATTGGGGCCTATATCTATTATTCAAGCACTTAGGAGTTGAAGACAGAAGAATTCTGAAGTTCAAGATCAATCTTGGTCATCTAGAGGGTCAAAGGTAGCCTGGGGCACAAGAGACCCTGTCATATTCATACCCACACACACATGCACAGGCATGCTCCAGCACTGTATAAACCAGGTAGGGTGATACACACCTCTAATCCTCTCATTCAGGAGATGGAAATAGGATCAGAAATTCAAAATCATCCTCAGCTACATAGAAAGTTTGAGGACAGCTTGAGCTATATGGGACCCTGTCTAAAATTTCTAGAAGGTGTCAAGAAGTTCACTTTTGTAAGCATTGAATCACTCAAAAAGAAGCATTTGCATACAGTTTGGCAATTAAAAGTCAGAAAAAGATGCATAATAGAAAAAATATAATAGTTAAAACCCAAAGAGACTTGTAATTTATGAAATACTGATGCTCAACACAGCACAAAAAATCCTTAATTTTATGATTTCTGAATTTTATTTTTAAAAGGAGCATTATCTGGGACTGAACAAATGACTCAAAAGTTAGGAGTATTTACTGCTTTTGCAGAGGATCTGGTTTCAGTTCCCAACACCTCAAATGGTGACTAACCATTGTCCTCAACTCCAGTTCCAAGGGATTTGATGTGATGCCCTCTTCTGGCCTCTGAGAGGACTTACATGCAGACCAAACACTCATACACATAAAATGAATAAACTTTTTAAAATGCACTGAAAAAGAGTCTTTTACTATTTTGTGATAATGTACTTTGTTCCCTTTAATCAAAGTTTCTCTTTTTAAAAAAATATTATTTGACACCTTCATACATGTGTATGATACATTTTGATCGCACACCTTGTCTTACGGACTCCCCTCCCCCTCCCCCCGAACCCCTCCAGATTCCCAATAAGCCCCTCTTCTACTCTTCTGTCTTTCTTATGTGTGACTCAGAGTTTAGGGCTGTTTGCATGAGCACAAGTTGGGGATATTTTATTGGAGTTTGGGCAACCAGCTAGTGGTTACACCACTGAAAACAGTAGCCCCTCAGTAGCCATTAATGAGCTGGTTTTCAAGAACAGCCAGTGCTCTTAACCACTGAGCTATGCCTACAGCCCTCCATTGTTTCTTTCTGTTTTTTTAAGGCCTCTCTCTCTCTCTCTCTCTCTCTCTCTCTCTCTCTCTCTCTCTCTCTCTCTCTCTCTCTCTCTCTGTGTGTGTGTGTGTGTGTGGTGTATGAGTGCCAAAAAGCAAGTGTGTGAGGTCAGAGGACAACTTCCTTTGGGGAGTTGGTTCTCTCATTTCCCAAAGGGATTCTTAGGTCAGCAGATTTGTGTGGCAAGCTCCTTTACCCACTGAGTCATCTCACTGGCTCCCTTGTGCATTTTAATAGCAACTCTCCCTGAAGGAAAGTGTTCTGGAGAGTTATTATAAACTGGGATTTAAGGAAGAGATGTTCTTACATTGCTGATACAAGATGATAATCATGAAAATGAAGACCTCAACAATTGGATTCAGAATCAAATAATCACTTATGTTTTGAAAAAGTAGAGATTGGTCAGTATTAATAACTATCTTTAAAACATAGTTCTTAGAAATGGAAATTTTTGGATAAAGATTTATTTTCCTCAGTGAACCTAGTCTGGGGCCAGAGTTTCTGTTAAGCCATTCTATGGCGAGACAAAAACACAGTTTCAGGAGTCTTTGCAGCACCAGTAATTAAAATACTTCTCCACTGCTGTAAAACTTGACAAAGTTTCCAAAGATTAGAAACTACCCTGAGGTAGTTTATGAGGACTGATATTTTGCTAGTTTTAAAAAGGTATTTGTACCTTTTTTTCTGTAAAAATATGTAAATACAGTGGAACCTGTGTTCTGTGTAAGGGTAACTCCAAATTTGGATAGAAAAAACTATTTTTTCTGGAGTAATGACTTGCTTATTTCTAAAGTGTGTTTGATGTGTCTCCTTTTGTTCACTCTTGAAGTCAGTGTTTGTAAATGTGGGGAAGTTCATTTCTAAACAAGCCTGAACTGGAGCTGGGATTCTTAAATCACTCCAGTGTTATAATCGTACTCTTATTTTCCATAAAGAAGAATTCTAGTCATTTTTGGTTTGACTAATACCTACAAAGTTTTCATATACTATAATCTCATGCTCTGCTGTGAGGAAGAAAGATTTTCCCACAGTGGTCAAAAAGTTAATCAGGTTGTAGACTTGATTAAAATCTAATATGTAGAGTCTGGGCTTCAATTCTTTTGGGAAAGAAAGAAAGAAAGAAGAAAAGAAAGAAAGAAAGAAAGAGAGAGAGAAAGAAAGAAAAAAGAAAGAAAGAAAGAAAGAAAGAAAGAAAGAAAGAAAGAAAGAAAGAAAGAAAGAGAGAAAGAGAGAAAGAGAAAAGTGAAGAATAACACCAGAGTATATTGTGTGGTTGCCTGGGTTTCCTTTAAGAAAAGGAAATGCTAACAGTACTTCCTGAACAATTAAGGCAAGGCTGAAAAGCTTCCAATCACAAATAAAGTTGCAGGCTTAGAACGTAGACTAGTGGTTTCTACAGTAAAGAATCTGCGTTTCCCTTTGGATTTGTTTAAGAATTTGTTTATTTGATTATTTAAGAATCAAACTCTAATACTTTTTTAAAAGTACTCATAAAAATTGCCTTACAAAATTTAAGGGAACTTCTTGAAAAATGAATTGTTTTGATCTCTGGGGAACTTTGAAAAATTCCACTTATCTCTATAGCTAATGAATAGATGCTTAACAATGAATGAGGAACTGATGGGATTAAGCCAACCCAGGAAAGAATTCACCACACACACACACACACAAACACACATCTCTGAATCAAACACAGGAATTGGGGGGTCTACCATGGAGATCCTACCAGAAAATCGGGTGTTTTAAGCTAAGGGTATTCACTCTATGCATTTTACAGAGGAGAAAACGGAACACCGCAGCCACTTGCCCTAGGTCATTTGAACTCCGTCGTGTGCAGACCCAGATGACTTCTCTTCTCTAACCCGGGAGCACTTTGGAATCCCTGGAAGCGGTGCACATAGCCACACCTTTTTACTGCACTTTGCGAGATATCCTGCCAGGCACTTCGTCATTTGATTACCCGGTCTCCCTTAGAAACACTGGGGTTTTCTTTATTGATTCTAGAATTCCTAAGGTGTGATGTAGGAAGCGTCCAAGATCTCTACTGAGGAAGAGGAGAAAGGGAGCTGGGGGGGGGAAGGGGCGTCCCCACCCATCCCACCTCCTACTGGAGTCTTGTGTCCTACCTTGTCAGCCTGCGGACTGATGGGAGTGCCATATCTGCAGTAGGTCACAAAGTGCTCGCAGTTGTTCCACAGCAGGCTGTACGGGGTCAGACCCAGCTGCTTCTCAGCCCTGCGTGCCACTTCCTCGTTGAGTAGTGCCTTC
Organism: Eospalax fontanierii; assembly: GCA_035773235.1. NCBI lineage: Eukaryota > Metazoa > Chordata > Mammalia > Rodentia > Spalacidae > Eospalax > Eospalax fontanierii. The sequence continues at coordinate 38,666,687 of CM069548.1, read as the reverse complement.
TTCTTGAGAGTCTGGTCCAGGTGATTGACGAGGATGTCTGCCCCGTAAGCGAAGTCCTCTACGGTGTCGACCCGGACGCTGGCCAACTTGCAAAGAACACCCGGGAGGAGACGCTTGTTGGAGACCACCTTCTGAATCCTCTCCTTGTCATTGGTCAGGGCCAGCAGTATGTCGGGCATTAGATGGGCGACATGGTTTTCCCCCAGGTAGATGCCATAATGGGTAAAGTGGGTTCTGGATACCTCCAGCAGGTCGCCACGGATAAAAGAGTTGGTTTCATCGGGCCGGTTCCTCCGTGTGCCTTTTTCCGGGGCGCACACGCTAAAGAACTTGAAGTTGGAGATAAGAAGCAGCTTCTCCAGGAGGAGGAACACGGCCTCCAGCATTGGGTTCTTCATCTTTCATGGACTGCTGCTGGACTATGCCAGGTGAGCTCTCCAGACAGCGGCGCTGCGGCGCTGCTCACCTGCCGGCCGCGCGAAAGCCCAGTGGAGAGTGCAAAAGAAGGCAGGTGAGAGAAGCCTGGAGCCAGGCTCTGCAACACCGAACTGGGGGGTCGAGGAAGGGGAGGAGCTTAATGGCTGCGGGCCGGTGGTACCCGCGCTGGGAAGAACTGGCGCGGTAGCACTCAGGGGATGATGCTGGGGCACAGGGCGGTTTGCGGTGCCGCGGGGTGCGGACCTCGCAGCGTCTCTTATAGCTGTGTAGAGGGCGTGCCGAACGCGGTCACAGGCCGGAGAGAGCCCTGATTGGGCACGGGCGTTCTGTTCTGCAGAGTCCTCCCGCTCTTCACCTGCAAGGCTTTGCACTCAAGACAAGGACTTCGGGCTTTTAAACGGAGAGACCCAAAGTGCTAAAGGCCCTGCACCTGTCCCGAATGGGCGGGTTCCTGGCACTCGTGGTCGGGAAGTCTCCTTAAGCAAGATTTCTTAGTCAGACAACCTCTAAAGGGATGTCACCCGGGGAGACCTCCGCTTGCTGAAGAGTTTGCATTGACTGACTGCCTAGTGGATGCACGCCGAATGCCTAAGGATTCCAACTGAAAGGACCTCCCCGTCGCCTTAGATACACAGCGCCCGGGTGCTCCCCGGTAGCACGCGGCAGAGTGGAACTGCTACCTGTGCGTGCAGTCTCCCTAGTACCGCGCATCCGAACCCCAAAGCCCCTGGACGCCCCAAGGCGCCAGCGGCCGTTGAGCGCGCGCCTTCCAACTGCCATCGGAAGCGCCGCGGGGCTCCAACGTCCGCCAGGAAAGCTGGGTCAGGTCAAATGTTTCTCTACTGTTAGGGTCCCAAGAACGCAGCTTGGATTCGCACGCCGGACTGTTGAGGCTTCCTGTAAAGCGCATCCCCCCTCCCCCGCCACCGGGAGAATAAGTAAAGCTGAACACGCCGACGCAGAGCTGGCGCCTGAGCATCCTCCCGGTGGAGGGATAGCAGCGGAGAGAGCTGGACGTGGAGGGTCCAGGTTGGGCTGGAGTGTCCCGGCCCGCTACGAGCTCGAGTTCGCGCGAATGCATTTTGTAAATGATTAAATTCCGCGGGCAAAGGCCGCCAGGACGAGCCTGCCTGGCTCCACCTAGCTAGGACTGCTAAGTTCCGGACTAAGAAGTTTGACGAGTCTAGATTCTCCTCTTGTACGCCGGAGGGCGCATGCTTTGGATGATGGATAAAGGGACATATTACCCAGAAGAAAAAGGAGTCCTGGGGCTCAGACCTGGGGAGGCATGTTGCTCCCCGCCCCCAACCCGGTCAGACGTCAACGATCTGTCCCTGTCGCTGCACTGTTTTGTTCATTTCACAGACCACTGTAAATTTCACAACAGTGCCAGCAAAAAAGAGAACGTAACCCCAAACTCATCGGTAAAGGAAAGTACGGGAAAGGGGAGAGAGGCATTTAAATTTTGTATTTCTCCAGTTCACCTCTTAGTTAAAGAAAAACGCAGGACTGACTTGAGTTGTGAAACTAACCAGATCCATCTGCACAAGGGCGTTTGTTAGCTTCTAGCAGTCACGTCTTCAACGCCATCACAGAGTATCAATCTTTAAAAATCCCGGGAGCGCTGGTCCAGACCTCTATGTCGGACTGTCTGGCCAAAGCGCCATTTCCTGGGAGCTACTTAATCTAGGACCTCTATTGTCAGGTGACACGTGGCCCAGCAGATCAAAGCAAGTTCTTTAATTAGTAGTTTCCTCCATTACTGGGTCGTTAACATGAACCATAATTAACCCATAACTGTCTGCGACCTAGGGAGTTCACACGAGTTAAAAGCCTCAAGATTCAGGAGGAATCCACCACAGATTCTCAGTAGGTCACCGCGCCTAGCAGGTGGTTCTTAAGAGGGGCAGTGCCCAGCAGATTTGCATTTCAGGTACTACAGGGATTAATTTTGTTTTTTTCCTCTATATAGACGAATTTTGGGCTGCCTTCTTCACTAGTAGAGTCACAGGAAAGTAGTTGTAAGCCGAAGGAGGCATGTATCCTTAGAGGTTGCCGAGAGAGTGTTGTTCTGCTGTCTTGGAAATGAACAGGGAGTGTGGAATGACCAGGTTCTTTAAGATTATTTTTGTTTCTGATAAATCCCTATTTTTAAGCAACAGCAGTATGCAATAGTCCCCAGTCCCACTAGCCTGAAATTCGACTCACATCTTTTGTCTCTGGTCTCCTGGACAGCCTGCATGGAGAGGAGTTACACCGTAATTGAACTGCTTGTCAAATGAAAAAAAAGAAAAGCAAGAGCATGGGGTGAGTTCTTGTTGGCTTGACTGTGTGTCAGATGATCATGATAATCTTACTTTCAAAAAGGATTTACTGGGGCGAGAGAGATGACTCTGGTTATTAGCACTGGCTGCTCCTGCAGACAACTCGGGTTCAGTTCCTAGCACCACATGGACATGGTGGCTAACAACCTCTGTAACTCCAGACCCTTTAACTCTAGTTCTCGGGGATCTGATGCCCTCCTCTGGCCTCCACCATTGCACATACACGCACGCAGGCAAACACACATAGAAATAAACATCCTTTTAAAGGCATCTGCTTCACAGTATCTCCAACCAAGTCTAAGCAATAGCCTAGGTATCTTTTCATTTAATCTGTGCCATAACCCCAAGAGGTAGACAGGAAGAAACAGAGACCTATGACACTGTCCAAGTCATAGAGCTAACGTGTGAAGACTCCACCACAGGTTTCATGTGCCATAGGGCCTTAACCACCCCTGCTTAGGCCTGACTTTCCTGGAGACCGCCCACCATCTACTCCCTCACTGCACACCTGTGCGCTAGGCGCTGTGCCCTGCCTGGCAGTTCAACAAAATCAACGCGTACTTGCAACCCGCTCCATGTTTTTTCACTCTTACTTCATCTCTCCATTTCTCTAAGGTCAACGGTCTGCCTTTGGGCAAGTTATTTTACTGGGATAGTGGGAAAGGGCTGGGTGAGATTCTGGTAAAAGGAAGCCCTCACCACGAGGCTTCTGCTCTAGAATGGCCTTAGTTACATGAATAGAATCAGGAGCTAAACCTGGGCCCTGTGACACAATCTTTATGTCGTTGACCTTATTTTCTTGGACCTTGAAGCCTAATATTTTTGGTTTTATAAATGGCATAGCTGTAACTTCTTACAGTTCTTTAAGATTTGCTGCTGTTAGATCTGTTTTGGGGGGCAGTTAAGAAGAACAAAATCACTGGAGTCATAAATGATGGTAATTTTAGTTCTTGTTTTTCTTCTCCTTTGTCCATCTTCTCAAGTTCATTTGCGTAAGTTCTCACCCAGGCACACAAGCAAAAACCCCAACTTGCTAACTCTAAAAGCTTTTGTCAAGTTCCTTCTGAGAGCAGAGAAAAAGGAGGAAATACTTCTTAATGGAGCCTTCTAACTCTGTGTTAGGTCAATAGGGATGAACTACCTCCTGGGAAGAAATTTTCCCCAATTCCTCCTGGTTGTTAGCACCTAATTATCAGTATGCTGCTCCTGTTGTCAGAAAGATTAAAGGCTGCTGCTTCATTTGGTAGTTTATTTCCTGTTGGGCATAATGTAAGGTGGGCCTAGCCAGGCCACCTGCTAGGAGGAATAGAGGAATGGCTCCTGTGGGTGTAATAATGTTCTGCTCTGGCTAGTTGTGAGACCAGCATCTGGAAAGTACCTGCCTACCTGGAGACAAGCTTACTATTGGCTGTATTTGGGACCGAACTCCATAAGGTCATTGGCTGTCCAGACCTATAAGAGCTTGTGCACCTGTTCAGTAAAGGAGTTTGCAGTGCCACACACTTGGCCTGCTTCCCATCCAACTCCCAGGGTCTGCGGCTTGACTCTGCGTCTACTCACCCCAACCCTTTGGGCTGGCCCCCCAAAGTCCATTCAGGCCGAGTAATGAGACACGATGGTAATGGACACGACTATAACTTCGCAACCATAAAATTATAACATAGAGCAAGACAAGATTTGATCTTTAGCATTATGAATTACCACTCAAATGAATACAGCTTAATATAGCAGACTGAAGCAGTAGGGTCCGGAAGAAGGACGCAAACACACAATTTAAGGTCTGGCAAGGATACCGGGAGCTAAACAGCCATACAGGGTTCACACACTCTCTGAGCCTCACTTTTGTCCTTCTGAAATGGGAATATTTCAGAGAACTGTTCTGAGGATGGGATGGGCTGAAACACATCCACAGCATTGCAGAGGAAGCTCTCAGCATGTTGCATGTGCTGCATGTGCTGCATCATTCCTCAGAAACGGGCTGGTGGAGGGTCTCCTTCCTTTCTGCTTTGACAGTGCAGTTATCCAAGCATACAGTGTGGATGGAGGATCTGCTTTACTCAAAGGACTCTTCTAACAATTGGCACAAAGCCACAGGGGTGAGCAGAAAGCAGCCCAGAAGTGTTCTGCAATCCAGTGACACTGCAGAGAGCCTGGGGGTAATCAGCAGGCAGCCTGTGCAGGACAATCACTCAGCAGACTTTGGGAGCTTTCAGAAGCTCTGCTTCCTGCCAGGGACGTCCTAAAATGCACAGAAACAAAAATAACCTGCCATTTGCTTAAAATGTTTCACAGAAGGTACAAAATGCCCCCAAATGTCCATTTTAGAAATGGTAAAAATTATACCAAGGAATGACTTTAAATTTTAAAATACCCACAAAACATAAAGCATTTTACGTTAAAACATACAGAATAAATAGCAAGTCATATTAACTACATGGGCAGAGAAAGCGGCTGCTTTATAAACTGCTCCTGTTTCCTTTTTATTATTTAGAATTATGAGATTTTATAGTAAATGTGGATATTGAGTGGCCCAGTTGGGTTTACTATTAGAACCTCTGGTTTCCCAGGACAAAAAGACAAAGACAGGGACTGGAGAGATGGCTCAGCACCTAAAAGCACTTGCTGCTCTTGAAAAGGACCTGGGTTCCATTCCCTGTAACAACATAGTGACTCACAACCACCTGTAACTCCAGTGTCAGGGGATCTAACACCCTCTTCTGGCCTCTGCAGGCACTAGGCATGCAGATGGTATATATATATATATATATATATCCAAAACACAAAGAGTAGCAATTACCCAGGCAGAAAAGATGTTAGCAAGAGTTTGCCAGCAGCTGGTGTTGGAAGTCAATGACTTTTGATAACATATCTCCAGCTGCACAGAAATTTTTAATATCGTAAGCACATTCTTGTGTTTCCTAGTTCTAAACTGATATGCTTTCGGAAAAAAAAAATCTCATTTCTGACAGTAGAGTGAAATCAGTTTGTCCTGTTTTTTTTGTTTGTTTTTTTCCATAGTTATATTGGGTCCTCTGCTGCCCATTCTAACACAAAACTTGATGTAGTTCAATTAAGACCAATTCCTACCTGAAGGGCCCAGGCTCTCCTTAAGAAGCAAATTGCTAAAGAAGAATGAAGCCATGTCACTGGCAGAAAAATGGGTACATCTGGAGGCAATCATTTGGAGCCAGTAAAACTAGTCTGAGAAACATGCATGTTTTCTCTTATTGTAGCTTTTGGAACTCACGGAGCCACATAAAATCACATATGTATATTAAATAAAAGCAAAGTGAAACTCTTGAGAACAAAGAGGACTGGTGGGGGAGGGGAGATTTAAAAAAAAAGTCCATGAGGAAAAGGAGGGGATGTTATGTTCAAGATACAACATATAAGAAGATAAAATAAATTTTAAAAGAATTTAATGTTCTCTTACGTGGGCACACACTGTGTACTTGAATTGCCCCGCTTCTTCCCATCCTGGTGACCTTTCACACGATTAGCCTTTGATTACATTTACCTGAGAGGAGCAAAAGGAGCAAGACAGACTCCATCTTAAGCCTTCTGGTAACTGAGAGGCCGGAACACAGTATATGTATCGCCTCAGGATGGTTGCCCAACCTTAGCAACTGACCAATCAGGACAAGACAACTAATCCTGTAAAGTTCCAGATGTTCTTTCTAGATACTCTGTCAACTGTTTGTGGCCTGGCACCAACCAACAAGCCAATTATTTCAAAAGTCAACTTGCCCCATAACCCATTAACCAATCATGTAACGCCAAGGCATGGAAAGTCCCCGCTTGCGGTTTTTCCCTATATAAACCTCTTTTCCCTGAAGTTCCGGGCTCCTCACCCTCCATCGGCTGCATTGGGTTGTTGGGTCACAAATGGAGCTCGAACTTGACAATAAAGACCCTTGTGTGTTTTGCATCAGAATTGGACTCCTTGGTGGTTTCTTGAGGGGCCCTTGCAACTTGGGCATTACATAGCTACATCCCTTTTATCCCAACACTCAGGCTTTGCAGGTAAAGAAAGAATAGAACTGAAATTGGGTCACACAGATTGATAAAGAGAACAAATTCTGTAGTGTGTTCTTTGAGGAAGCTGCACCACGGGGTTCGCCAAGGTGCTTGAGAAGCAACAAGAAGCAGGAGATGCCAGGCTGAAGGAACTATGAATGCAGGAGCTCAGTCAGTAGTGCTTAGTACAGTTAGCAAAAGGGAGATGAGACCACTGAAATAGGCAGTGAGAAGACTCAGATGTTGAGATATCTTCATCAGAGGTGATTTGAGTGAGAGGAAAGGTTACAAATATAAAATAGTGCTAGAAGAAGCCTCAGTGTGTAAATCCCACTGTGGAAGGAGATAACCAACTCCAGAAAAGCTGTCTTCTGACCTTTACATATGTGCTTTTTCACATGTGTTATGGCACCCACACTCATACACACACACACACACACACACACACACACACACACACACACAGGATGCACACAATAAAATTTTAAATTATTTCTCTTTTATGTGTATGAGTGTATTGCCTGCCATCTCTCCAGCCCCAATAAAATAATTTTTGAAATGAATGACTCAATAAATATTCAGAAAGGATCAAACTAAAGACCTTCATTGTTCACTTAAGTGGAGATTCCATGAGGATGTTTGTACATTAAAGGGAGGAAGTCGGGGGAAGAAAACCACACAGAAAAGACTCTATGAAAGAATAAGATGGAGAGAGAGGGTTGACAGCAGATTTCCTGAACCAGTCATTAAGAACTTCAATACAAGGACCTGGAGAGATGGTTCAGCAGTTAAGAGCACTGACTGCTCTCGTAGAGGACCTTGGCTTGATTTCTAGCACCCACATGGTATCTAACAAAAGTCCGTAACTTCAGTTCCAGGGTGTCCAACACTTCCTCTTCTGACCTCTGAGGGCATTGCATGACACAGTTGCTCTTACACATGTAGACAATATACTTATACGCATAAAGAATCTCAATATAAGATCCTGTGTAACAATAAGCAATGAGGGCCAAGGTCGTAATCATTACAGGTTACCCTTTAGATAAAGTAAGCACAAGAGATCGTTCAAGCCCTGCATGCCAGGAAAAGAAAGAGGGAGAAGAGCGAGAGGAAAGGGAGAAGAAGGAGATTGGAAGGAAGGGGAAGGGAGGAGAGCGAAGGAGAGGGAGAAACAGAATCTAACTGGAAGCCACTTTGAAAGAGAAGTCCTAGAAAGTGTCTTGTCTTTTGTTGAATCCCCCGCTACCAATTATAGCACTGCAGAGAAGAACATAAAAGGGTGGGTTTGGGGCAGACAGACAAATACTCAATGCCAGCATGCTTTTACACAGATGATGTGCAATTTTAGCCTAAGATGAGGTTACACTGACTTATTTGATTATCTATTTTGGCACTCAAATATTTTGAGACCTTTTGGAGTAGGCAAACACGAAACAAAAATTACCAGTAGTAACTGAAATGTGATGTGTCATAAAACAAGAAACAAGTCCCATATTACTGTCCTTCCCGGAATGCTGTGGGATTCAAAAGAAGGTCAGAGTATTCTGACGAGACCATCTAGAAGATGGGAGGGAAAGATATTTCCAGGGAATGGGCAATGAGATCAAAGCCAAAGGTGAGAAAGATGTGGTGGATTCCTAGAACAGCCAAGATTGCAGCAAAGTAGGAATGGTTTGTGGTTGTAGGCTGAGCAAGGAGTTAGCCATGAGGAATAGCTCCTTGTGGGGAAGGGACTTGAATATTGAGCTAGGAATTTCACTTTTCTTTTTACCAAAGAATAAACTGGCAGTTGGAAATCATTCAAAGTCACTGCAACAAAGAAGAAATATAGGCCTACATGGAATACATCTGAAGCCAAATTAATGGCTGTTATGTTTCAGACGTAGAGTTGGCTCTCTGTATCCCTGATTTCACGTCACATATTCAATCAATAAGGCATTGAAAATATTTAAAAGTTTTAAAATTGTGTCTATACCCAAATATGTGCAGACTTTCTTCCTGCTACCATTCTCTGAACTTTACAGTATGACACTTATGTAGCATCTACTTTGCACTAGATAACTTTAAGTGCATGTAGAGATCACTTAAAGTTCACAGGAAGATGCCACCGATTATGTGTAAACACTGCCCTGTTCTATATACAGGGCCTGACCTTCTTGGGACCTTGATATGAGAGCTGGGGCTGGAGTCAATTCCTCCAGAAAGCAGGGGTGGCAGTATAGAGCAGTGGATCTCAGGCTTTTAAAACCAGGGCTCCTACCGAGGGAAATCCCACCACCAGAGATCCCACCACAGGAGAACCGGCCACAGGAGATCCCACCAAGTGACCCTAACGAGATCTTCAGACTCCAGTGCAAATCATTGCTCTCTTCTTACTCCAGCCAAATCCTAGTTGGTCAAAAAATTCATTCTTTTCCTAGTTTTCTTTTTTGCTACAGATTTTTCTCTCCTAAGTGAGAGAAAAGTGTTCTGTTGTCAAATTATATTATATTTTGTGGACAATAAGGCCTTGTAGCTGGGCCTTTTGTCTGTATGCAAGGTAGGCATTCAGGCTTTGCTGTGCATGCAGATGGGTCACAATATCTGTGAATGTATATGGAGACTTACTGTTTTATATAATGTATTCAGGGTCTTCTTTCTACATTTATAGAGTATTTCATTATTTTTACTGAAGAAATACATATTTTCGTATTTTTATTTGTTTTTACAAATATCAAGAACCTCGATCCTTGTATTTCTATGTGACAGTAGTTGATAGTGCAATTATAGGGCTAATCTATACAGTTCTCCCACACTATTTTCACATGCAGTATATAACCAGATTGCACCAGAATACTCAAGAATCCACATTGCTTTGATTTCTTAATTCCTATGAATCCAGACATTTATTCTGGCTCCATTCCATGACTTGAGTTTGAAACATTATAAATATTTTACTTCCCTTGAAAGATTATGTGGAACATCATTAGTGTCGAACAATAGGAGAATCTATTGGAAAAATGTCCAACAAGTTCAGGACATTCTAAAAACAATTAAAAAATAAGAAAGCTTATTTGGGGATTTCTAAATGAAAATAGATCCCTGTTTTTCTTCATGTGCAAAACTCAACTCCAAATGGATCAAAGACCATAACATAAGACCTGACACCCTGAATCTGATAGAGAAGAAAGTAGGAAATATACTGGAACATAGACTAACAGGAAAGGACTTTTGGAACAGGATTCCTATAGAGCAGGCATTAAATCTAACAACTGATGAATGGGACCTCATGAAACTAAACAGCTTCTGTACAGCAAAGGACACCAGCATTCGAGTGAAGAGGCAACCTACAGAATGGAAAAAAAAAAAGCTATACCTCTGACAGAGGGTTAGGATCTAGAATTTACAAAGAACTAATAAAACTGAACATCATAAAAATCAAAATTAAAAATTGGGCCAAGGAACTGAACTAGGAATTCTCAAAAGATGAATCACAAATGACTGAGAATTATTTTTAATGTTCAACATCTTTAGCAACCAGGGAAATGCAAATTTAAACCACTTTGAGACTTTATCTTACCTGAATCAAAATGGCTGAGATCCAAAATCAAAGGAGGACAAATGCTGACAAGAATGTGGGGAAAAAGAAGCTTATTCACTGGTGGGGGAGTGCAAATTGGCATAGTCACAGCGAAAATTACTGTGGAGACTACTCAGAGAGCTAGAACTAGGTTTATCACAGGATCCAGCCACACCACCCTTGGGCATATACTCAAAGGACTCTATATCCTACTACAGAGATATTTGCTCATTCATATTCATTGCTACTCTATTCACAATAGTTAGGGAATTAAGCAACCTAGATGTTCATCAACTGATGAAAGGATAATTAAATTATAGGACATTTACAGAATGGAATATTATTCACTTGCTAAGAAAAACAAAATTATGGAATTCACAGGTAAATGATGGAACTGGAGACAATCATAGTGAGTGAGGTAACCCAGACCCAGAAAGAAAACATTGCATTTTCTCTCTCATAAGTGAATGCTAGCTTTGAATCCTTAGATATTGCATATTTCAATTAGAAAATCCATAGAAGTCAGGAACCTAGTAAATGGCCATGAAAGGAGAGGCTTCATGGGAGGGGAGATAGACTGCAGTGATATAAAGGGGAAAAGATACTAGTATAATAGAAGGGTTAATTGGGGGAGGAAAGGGGAGGGCAGGGCAGAGGAGGGACTGTGTGGAGAGATAACTAATACCAAAGTCCTTTCGAAAAAGTCATGTAAAAACCTATTATAGAAGCTTCAAAGTATACATATACATTATAAAAAGAGATTAGGAGTTACCCAACAGCAGAGGAACATTGCCCCTACTAGATGCCATAACTAACAAAGAAAAGGCCCAATGCCAGTGATGAAGTCCCTCTCTAGAAGCTGTTGCCTAGGGATTCCATTGACCTCTACTGATTCAATACTGGCCATTGCTCCTGCTCTTGGTTACCCACCAGAACTTTATGTAAGACCCTATTGCTGAAGATACTACATATATGAGTTGTAGAACAAACAGGGAGAAATCAAGTTGTTACTGATTTCAAAGCTTCATTTTTACTGGCTAACTTTCACAGCGCTGGAAGGTATTATGAATAATACCACAAGAGAAAAGTAAGCATCAACCTTGCCCAGTTGCGAATCCTGCAAGCTACAACTGGCCTGGAAAACTACACCCACTGGGGCAATAATAGCACAAATGTTATAGGAGTAACCAACCACTTTCAGATGGATTTAAGGTCTGCTTCACAAGATGGAGCCCATCCCTACACTGATACGAGAACTGTGGCTAAATATGTCACAGGCTATAGGGAAGAGCCTAGGACTATTTTTCTGCTAAATAAACATAATATTAAACCTATAGATTAATGGATCTGTCAATTCTCACCAGAGAAGCTAAAAATTGCAATTAAAAAATTATATTTTGTGGACAGGGGAACAAGGGCAGGATTTGCGATGGTTTCACAGATTGCAATGTCACTGTAATGTTTCATGATTTTGTGTTATGCCCGTTCCATGTAATGAATCTGAACATGATGGGAAATGGGTTAAAAATCATGTATTGGGCCTTGATCCTTTTCATAAATCTTCATTGGATATTTTAAAATTCAAAGCCAAGGACTTGTGGTAGCAATGGCCAAGCGCCAACTGCCTGCAACAAACAAATCTGGGAAAGTATGGCTGCTTCATTAGAACCTTTCAAATTATTTTCTCTTTCTGAGCTGCCATAGTTCTATCAGTTATTATCCTTCGTTTCCTGTGCCATTTTGACTTTTATTAGTAACCCATAAGTTCCTTGTTAACTCCTGGTTCCCTCACTCCTGGAAGGTGGCAGGGATGGACTATCCCATTAAAATTCATGTCCCCTTCTCTACAGAGGACATGTATTAGGTTAGATTCCATTATCACCCAATCAGAGAGACACCTAGAGTTAAGTGCCAACTGCTATACAACCTCAGTTAAGTCCAAACCCCAGTTGGTTCTTGATTCAGTGGGAACAGGCTCTGGGTAAAATCATGCCCTCACACTTGCCCTCCTAACAAAGTTTGCCCCTCCTGTGGTCAATGGAGAGACTAGAAATGTGAGTGCCCTCTGGAAAAACACCCTCCCCCTTAGTTCGGTCCTTTTCACCCTCACAGTGGTCTTTCCCTTACACCTACTGGAATTTGAAAGCAGAAGTCCCTCAGCCCTCAGCCCTCACCCTCCATCCAGAATGGCAAATCCCTGGAACCCAGGATTATTGAGACAGTGTCCAGCTGTCCTGTTTATGGTTGGCAACTGAGTTAGTCCATCAACATCTGCCAGTTAGCATTCTAAATTAAATTTGCCTGGCATCCTCAATTAAACTTCCTGAACACTTTTCACTGAGAACAGAATCAGGTATATTATTTTGTAAAAGCATTTCCAAGTGTCAGCTATGAGTTCAGTCACACTCACAGTTAATAAACGAACCCAGTTGTGCTTAATTCATATTCTTAATTCAGAAAATATCAGCTGGGTCTGAGCTAGATCGGCAGCCACAAACTGACTTTTTTCCATCATAAATACTCCTTTCACAGACCCAGGGAGGGTTAAGGTTAGTACCAGAAAAACAAAACAAAACACCCCCAGAACAACCACCACAACAAAAACAACACAGTTTCTACTTCTCCACTTTAGCTTGTCTGGTAGATTTTAAATAAGCTCTGAAACCTACCAATTAGTAATGTCATCTATAGAAAATAAAATATCTTAATATAACATTTAGAGTTCCCACAAAATTAAATAAAAGGTCCCAACTTTCCAATAGTAACTTTCCTTTTTTAAAATATTACATTTATTTATTTAGTATATGTGCCAAGATGTCTTACAGAATTCAGAGGACAACACATAGGACCCAGTTCTCTGGTTCCAGCATGTGGGTCTCAGGGATTGGACTCAGGTGAACAGGCTTAGCAGTCAGCGTCCTTGCCCACTGAGCAATCTTGCTGGCCCTAATAGCTTTACTTTCCATAAATAAACCAATGGGAGTGTTATAGAGTGTTATAGAAATAAAATGTAACCCAAATTACTGAATTTAATAATTCAACATATTTTAAAAGCTCCCAAACAAAAATTATCTCCCCAAATAAATACATATGTTTACTGATCTCCTCAAGTAAAGGTAACTTCTTGGGCTGGAGAGATGGCTTAGAGATTCAGAACACTGGCTGCTCTTACAAAGGATCTGGGATCAGGTCTCAGCACCCACAACAACCATTAGTTGCTAACAACCATTAGTAACTACATTTCCGGGAATCCAACACCAACTTCTGGCCTTTGCAAGCAAAGCATTCATACATACAAAACATATAAAATAAAATTAAAATTAAAATTGGAGTATGGTGGCAGATGATGCTTTTAATCTCAGTACTCAGCAGGCATCAGCATGAAGATCTCTGTGTGACTGAAGCCAGCCTGATCTACATAGTGAGCTTAAGTATTTCTTCCTCTAAGTGGAGAGAAAGGAGAATAATACAAGCTCAGCTGAGGCAGAATCCAGGAAAGAAGGGTAGACTTTAAGTTTTTGTTGACCACCTTGAAGAAAGAGCCTGAGGAAATCAGCATGGGAAATGATCGGAGGGGCAGGTGACCTTGACTGGGTCCAATCGGAAGAGCAGAAAAAGAATGGTATTGTTATTAGGAATACAGCCGGGAATCAACTAGTCATCAACACAAGCATGTTCATCATGCTGGTACCTGGAGAATTCTAGACAGAGCAATTCTAGACAGGCACGCGTGCGTGTGTGTGTGTGTCCGTGTGTGTGTCTGTGTGTCTGTGCGTGTGTGTCCGTGCATGCGTGTGTGTCCCCGTGTGTGTGTGTCTGTGAGTGTGTAAAGAGATTAGGCTTCTTTATTGCTGTCTGCTTTAGTCCCTTGAGACAGGTCTCTCACTGGACTGGAAGCTCCCATTTTTCAACTAAGCTGGCTGGTCAGCACACTCCAATAATCCTCCTGTCCCTCCATCCACCCCTGCCGCCCACGTTGATGCAGTCATTGCCAGATTTTACGTGGGTTGTGGAAATCTGAACTCAGATCCTCACACTTACACAGTAAGCACTAGCCACTGAGCCATTTTCTTACAGGCAGATTAATTTTTGGTTTTTCAAGGATCCTGTGAGCGAATTGTAGGAAATGTAACCTCCCTGGGTCCTGCCCACTCATTATTAGTATTGATCCCCAGAGACTATGGTAACCAAAAATATCTAGAATCATTTTCCAATACTGAGGCTGAGAATCACTCAGCTGACATTTCACAGGCTGACAACATAGGAGAATCAAATTGTCCTATTACATGACTTTCCCCAGGAATCCTTAGGACCCTAACTCAGATAGGGTGACCTTAAAAGCTTTAATAAAGTGACAGTAAAGGAAATTGTCCTAGATATCTCTCCTAACTGGCTGAGAATATATTTCAATCATCCTCAATCTACTGAATAGCTCCATTTTTCCATTTTTAATATGAGCAATTCCTAAGTACATGTTGCATTTTAAGGCCAAATACAGCTGCACAAATGATTCAGTTCCTTTTAGTTGCTGATATACTTCTAAACCCTAATACAAAGTCTCCTTTTATGGTCTGGATCTTTGCCCAGTATGCTGGGGGTAGAGTGGAGCTAGAGTACAAGCTTCCTGAAGGAGGCCAAAAGGAGATCAGGCCCCGTGGCCTCTTGATGGACCCTAGCAAAGCATCTCCATCAAACAGAAGCAGGGATTGGGCCTAGGACTTTCAAACTATAGCTTCTGGCTGTGTCAAACAAACACAGCTCTGGAAATGCTTACATAGCAACATAACTGTTGGTGAATGTGGACTTGAACCTGTCAAGTAGAAAAGAGAGCCTCTTATAAAAACTTCTAAGGACTAATATGGCTGTTATCTCAGAGATAGACCTCAGATCCTGCTTATCAGGCTCTTATTCACTCAGAAGCCCTCAGTACACCTTACTAACTCATCTACTAGTGACATCAGCCTTTCCTGAGCCTGGCCTCCATGACTAAGTCAATGGACTTCAACCTGCCCACAGCTTTGCCCCTTTTGACACCAGAATCATGGATTATGAACTTCAATGCAGTCTTGCCAGTCAATCTTCAGTTGCAGCCTCAGTCCATTTCAAACAAGTCCCTTTGCTTAAAGCACAAGTGATCATGTATTTGGGTTTGGTTTGGTCCCTGCCTTTCTTCTTCAAACTCTTACATAAAGCTTCTAAATACAGAACCCTGGTTTATCGTTTGTTCATCAAAGTGCATTAACATAGCTTCAGTAGTTCCCCCGACAATGTCTAAGGTTACCAATGAGGTTTGTAAGATGACTAGAGAATTAACATGGGGTTTTCAGTCAAGCAGAAAATATGAATGAATTTTTTTAAAATCTTGAGATATGTTTAAGTAGGATCCCATCCCAAGGTCAAAGGTTTCAGGGAAGATGACGTAGGTTTAAGTAGCATCTATTATTTTACCTGTAGCTTCCATTGTTCTAAATGTCGATTTTACAATGCAAATACGTACATCAAATTCTATTGATCCTCTGGTATTAACCTATTAAGAAACATGAATTTTGTAACTCAACTAGCTATCAAACATGAAGTTAAATAATTAACTGAAAGAAAAAAGAATTGGCCATTTGCTAATCAGAATAACTATTTTAAAGAAAATAGTGTAATCATGACAAATAACATATATGTACATAATTTAGAATTTTTATGTATGTAATATCCTACATTTTAAATATATTTCTCATAGTCTTTAAAAACTTTAAATGTTACAAAAATTATATATTTTACTCTCTATGTGATACTTTGAGAAACCAACAAAAAATGTACAATTCACTCATAAAATTTCTCCTCAATATGACACAATTATATCAAGATTGCTGCCCTAAGGCAGTATGCCATTATATGAAATATCTTTATCCTAAGTTCAATAACCTTAGTTTTTCCACACTTACATTTTTAACAACTATCCTGGTTTATGTTTCAATTCCATGAGACGTTATATTCCATTATATTCCTGCCTGTCAAGTCCTGTTTCTATCAAGATTTTCTCTATGCCATGTCAGTGCTCTCTCCCACTCCACTATGTGCTTGAACCACCCAATTCAGCATACTTCAAGGTCACATACTGACCTTTAAATATTTCAAATCCTGTCAGTTTAACAGGCGTACAGAGCATCTAATTAGCAGGACCATCAGATTATTTCAGGTTGACAGTGACAATGTCTTCTGCTTTTTTTGTATTCCCCAAATGTAGGCAAGAGGTGAGAGTCCTAGAATCAGAATAATAATTATCGATCTCTATATTAGTTACTTTGCTGCTGTTGTGATAAAATGCCCTGACATAAACAACCTAAGGAAGGAAAGGTTATGTTTTGTTCATAGTTCCGGGCAACAGTCAATCACGGTTAGGCAGCCTTGACAGCAGGAATGGAGTCAGTTGTTGGTCACATTATATCTACAATCAGGAGAAAAAGGGAGAGATTACTGGTGCTCAGCTTGCTTTCTTCTTTCCGTTCAGTCCAGGATTACAGCCCATGGAATGGCCTTCCCCACAATGAAGGTAGGTCTTCCCATCTCCACTAACCTAATCAAGATAATCCTTCACAGGCATTCTTAGAGACTAAGCTAATCTGGGTAATCCCTCAAAGACACGTTCATAGGCTTGTCTCTGTGGTGATTCTAGAGCCTGTCAAGTTAACAATATTAACCATCATAGCCTCCTAATTTAAAAATCCAGAAAATATAAAGTTGACACTTTAGTCACCTAAATTAAAGTAAGATGAAGACACTATAAAAATTTGGATGCTGACACTTTCTTTTGAGTTCATATGCTCACTAGACAATAGACTCAGGACCACTCTGATTTCTATGTACTGTTTTTACTAATGCACAAAGCCTTTTATGGTCCACTTAAAGGTAGTTGTTGAAAGAAATCTTGAGAGTTCAGTAAAGACCTAGTGAATGACAGTCCATGACATAAAAAAGAAACATGTACCAGGAGAAAAAGAAAAGATCTAGCAATTTCTGTAAAGAAAAAGAGGAAGCAGGATTTTCAAAGGTGAAGAGATTTTCTTTAAAAATATATAAATTGAATACATATATGTAAATAAGGTAAACAAAATATGGTAATAATGAAGAAATCCAATACAGCAAGCATTAAGGAAAAGAAAATGAGCAGAATTGCTGGCCAAAGGCCAATTATAAAATAAGTGAATATTAACCCTATCAAATATAGATGACTTTTCTGATTTAACTTTTGTTAAACTTTTGTTTAAACTTTTGTTTTTGCCCCCCCCACACCTTCGTGGCTCATATTATATAGCAGGAACCCTTGCTTTGGAAGTGTCTCCCAATAGTCACATGGTGAAGGCTTGATTGCCAATGTATGGTGCTCACCGGTGTGATGGAATTAGGTGGGACCTAGTGGGAGGACCTTAAATCATTATGAATCATGCTCTGAAAAGGAGCATGTGCTAGAGCTTGGTGAGTTTTGTCAACTTCACGCAAACCTGAGATACCTCAACTGAGAAATTTCCTCCATCAGATTGACCTTTGGGAGTGTCTGTGGAGCATTGTCTGGACTGCTGGTTGATGAAGGAGAGTCCAGCCCACTGTGGGTGGTGCAGTCCCTGGGCAGGTGGGCCTGGGATGTTTTATGAAAAGTAGCTGAGCAAGGCAACCTCCATGGTCTCTGTTTCAGTTTCTGTGCCAAGGTTCCTGCAGTGAGAACCTGTTGACTTCCCTCAAGAGTGGACGGGACCCTGTAAGCTAAATAAATCCTTTCCTGCCCAGGTTGGTTTAAACCACGGCTTTATCACAGCAGTAGAAACCAAACCAGGCAGAGGCCCCCAGCCCCTTCCTGTCCTGCTCTCTTTACTGCCTGGTTGATATGAGGTGAGAGGGGTTTTGCCCCAACACATTCTCCCACCACGACGAGCTGCCTCGCCACAGGCTCAACAGCAATGCAGCCGAGCAACAACTGGCTGAAACATATGATGCTGTGAGTCTTTTCTCCTTTAAGTGGTGGCAAAGTGACCAATACAGTCCTCAATAGTAAAATGTTCTTATACGCATGTACAAACTAAAATGAGACCAAAACCATATACTCTTGCTGGTCATGCAGTTTTCCTTTTTGATAACTCCAAATATGTATGAGCTTCAGTACTATAATTTATTTGAGTAACACCAGTCTTCCAAGCACACAATTCCAATTCTAGTTACCTATGATATATTAACTGCATGCAACTGCATAATTATTATTCAGTTCACACACGGGTGTAGAGGGAGAATGTAGCTATGTTGTCTCCTTATCTCCTAGTGATAAAACCATGTGATGTTCCACAAGCATGAATCTTTGAAAGACACAGCTAGTCTAATAAAGAGCGTGCACCAAAACAGCAGTGAGTGGAAACACGGGAAGTAAAATGCAAATCAATCAAAATGAAATTAAAGAAGCTAACACTGCAGATGTTTGAGATAGACCAGAGTGAAGGCAAGCTTTTCACAAAAAGGACGCTAACTAGAAAGCTGGCATCATTCCCAGAGGCAATGACGCTAGCCACCCCTCCAAACAACTACAGCAAAATAACCCTCACCTTGAAGGTGTCCTCAGCAATGTTCACAACACTGAAAGTGGAGAAGGTTAAACAGTGGAAGCAGATCTGATCGTAGAAGAATATGACCTGTCAGACTAGAGCTAAACAGCTATTCTAGTTTCCCGAAGTTCAGTCCAGGGGGCTCTTGGATTTCCAAAGGTGGTCTTCATTCCTAATTAAAACATTCCATTTGTGACTTATTTTTCATCATGCTCTCCTTCTTCGTACCTGTCCCCTGTTCACTAAAGTGGTAGGGCTCCCCGGGTTAAATAAGATCACTTCTTGAAAGTTTGCCTCCCTTAACCCAGCCTCATAAGCTTTGAGTGATGCATAAGTAATTTTTTGCTTTGACCAAGCAGAGTTGAAGGCTCATCAGTTTTTTTCATGAATCTCGGTTTAGTCACCGCTGAATGCTCTCTGCCTTAGTTCACTCACATATGCCACACCCGGGCTCCCCGCATGCCTGGACTTCGTGTTAGCACTTCCTACCCACATGGTGGGTGTACATGTTTGTCATTCGTCTTTACAGCTTGAAGAAAGAATAAGCTGATTTTGTACAAAATGCCTGGTCTTCAAAGTGAACCTGTCATGTGAGTCATCAGTCTCTCCTGAGTAAACCCAGTGAGGCCAGTGTTTCCAGTAAAGATGGGAGGTCGTTTTGCTTTTTGAAAAGGACCAATGTGTTCTCTATTAATGTGGATGTCAACCAAAGAAAGGTGTGGTTTTTTTTTTAATTTGATAAGTAAAACCAATTTTTAAAATTTTTATTTTGCTTATTTTTATTTTATGTGTGTGAGTGTATTGCCTGCATGTGTGTAAGAGCACCCAAGTCATGCAATGCCCACAGAGATCAGAAAAGGTGTCAGATTCCCCTGGAACTGGAGTTACAGACTGTTGCTAAGTGCCTTGGGGTGCTGGGAGTCAAACCCGGGTCCTCTGCAAGAGCAGCCAGTGTTCTTAACTGTTGAGCCATCTCTCTAGCCCCCAAACAAAATGTTTTATAATGAAGTCTGAACTTATAATTCAATACTAACTAATAAGTTGCCCACATTCAACTTGAAACTCTGTTTTTGACGTTTTGCAACTTTTATGAAAGAATACTGCCCATCACAGGAGATAGCTCAGTTCACACACGAGGAACTGAGTTCAATCCTCAGAATCCCCATTTCTTAAAAAAGGGCTGGATTTGGTGCTGTGCTAGCTCTAGAGAGGCAGAGACATGCAGATTCCTGGGGTCAGTGAACTTTAGGCCAATGAGAAATGCAGTTTAAAAAATAAAGCATCCTCACAGTGAATGGTGTCTGAGGACGAGCATCGGAGGTTGACCTCTAGTTTCCATGTGCATCCACACCCACACGTATGTGCAGCACACATACATACACAACACTGCCTTCACTTGATGTGAAGTGCATCATCTATTTTCCATGTAGCTTGTGCTTCTGGGCAAGCCCTCAGGAGGTCCTGCCTCTGCTTGCTGCTGTTGAGGTATCTGACAGTAAGAGTAAAGTGCACTTTTCTAGTAGTCAGGGGCAAATGAAGTGGAAGAACTAACAACCCTGGACCTGCCTGGAATTAAAGAATCTTTGTTTCCTGAGACTGAGTTTTGGCTGTCTCATCAGATTTCTCCCTAGAAAAGCTTTTCCAGCTTCCTGACCCACTCCTCCAAGAATTCAATCAGGTCTGAGGCACACCTTCTCCCAAAGGCCAGGTCCGCACAAGGGAGCTCTGTGTGGTGAGCACTGTCAGATCTGTTTATCAGGGCGTGGTAAATCTGGCTCACACACCGAGATAGTCAAGTCACGTGGCAGCAGGCAACCTGCAACAGCTTGCCTGTTCAAGTGATTTGCATAACAGAACCATTTATCTGGTTGAGGGTAAGAGCATGTCTTTTTCTTTTATGTGCCCAAACCTATCACAGTCAATGCCTGTAACGTTTACCTTCTCAGTAAATGTTTGACCAAATTATAATGACACTTGCAAAGAACTTTTGATCTTCTTCATGCTCAGTTCAAGTGTGTGGAAATGGACACCGTACTCGGAGTGGACAGGCAGTAGCTGTTGGCTGGGTAGACAGCATCATAGATTTCACTGTTCTGCATAAACTCCAAGATTATCTTCATCTTTAAGCTGTTCCATCTCTACAAATGGTGCCAGAACAACCTTTTTATTATTTTCAACATGCTTAAAACTAGAGCTTTGTTTTCTTGTATAGTGACTTGTTTGTTTCTCTGTTTTTCATAACTCTGGGCACAGAACCAAGGGCATCTCTTGTGCTAAACAAGTGCTGTACCACTGTCCTAAACTGTGCCTCTCTTGTTTTAACATACAGAGGACTTACACCTTGTCCATGTTTCTTGACACTGAAAGTTGTAGCAAAAAGACTCCCAGAATGAGAAACTTACTCCATTTTACAAAGTAATCTGGCACAAATGGAGGCAACCATCCTATCCTATTGATTGGAATTTAGTCACCAGGTCTCACTCAAGAAATGATCTTTCCAAATGTTAACAAATGCACTGAAACAAAAGCATTCGAATTTTGAGGAGAAACTATCTTTTAAATGTATCTGATGGAGATGTGCAGCTGCTATGAATAAGCTTAGCATTCAGTTTTCTATTGGTTCTGGCTTCACAGAGGCCTGTAAGAAACAGATTAGTAGTGCTTTGGATTAATATGTGAAAAAAAGCCCTTAAAGCTATTGACTGTTGATGGTTTCCGGGGGAGGGAGAGTTGGTTTTCTCAAAGAGCCTGACCCTTGGTAGGTCAACCATACTCCAGTAGATGGCCCCACAACCATCATTACAAGAGCAGCACAAAATAGATTGGGAGGATTATTAAGATAAAAAAGAGAAGTTGGAGCACTTGGATCCAGAAAGAGGAGGAGGACTGGGGGGTTGAGTGTGATCAAAATGCATTGTATGGCATTCCCAAAGGATTATTTTAAAACTCAGGCTAAAAAGAAAAGCCCTTTAAAAATCAAGTGATAAAAATAAGTTGTAAGTTTCTCTTAAAAATTAGCTCTGAGTGGGGCAGTGGTATGCATGGTGGCACATTCCTTTAACCAGAGCACTTTGGAGACAAGTGGTTCTCTGTGAGTTCAAGGCCAGCCTGCTCTAAATCGTGAAGTCCAGACCAGCCAGGAATACTTAATGAGATCCTATCTCAAAACAATAAAAAAAAAAAACACCACAAAATAAACTCTGTGACAATGACTTTTCTGAGAATGCTTTATATGACAAATGGGAATTTTGCCTAGCCTTATATAATCAAAGTTAATCTTATGTTTTGGGATCATTAAACACCATCTGCCTTTCTCCAGTGTAATCAGCTTACTTAATCTAAGTAGCCTTTAGGAAAACAATGTAAACAATCTTACCAAGCCTTGGGATGCTCCTGTAGTCAACTGGTAACAAGATAAGCTAAGCACATAGCTTTAATCTTCGATTATGTTCTCTATTTCTCCCTTTGGACCCTTTCTTGCCAATGATTAGAATAGTTTGTGTGTGTGTGTGTGTGTGTGTGTGTGTGTGTGTGTGTGTGTGTGTGTTTGTGTTATGAAAATATCATAACTGAAAGTATCAACATTGAAAGTAATGAATAATCCCCAGTGTATTTTACAAACAACAGGATTAGATTCATAACACCTATTTGTGGTTTTGTATGCTGTTCTGGATCCGTAAGGGGTCAAAAAGGATTCTTTCCTTATAAGACAAGGTTCCACATTTCTTTCCCATGTCATGTTGGATGTACTGTTTAAAGAACGAAAGAGAGTATGCCCTTTGTTGGAAGAACATTATGGAAATCAGAAAGAAAAGTTCTGTGAACAGATTGGGCTCAGTCTTGGTTTAAATGTCTCCAAAAGTGTGGCTATCTTTACTTAGGCAACTCTATTTTGTGACATACACACACACACACACACACACACACACACACACACACACACAAGCAAATAAAGAGACGAATAAGGCACCATTATACATACCTCAGAATCCAGCCAGAACACAGATGATACCAAATACGGGCAAAGCTCTGTAGCAACAGGACTGATCATTTATTGACTGCAAACTAGCAATGAAAAAATCGACACTTTGGAAAACGGCTGATAGTTTCTTCTAAAACTAAACATACACTTATCAGAATCCAATAATTAGGCTTAATATTTTTCCCAATTAGTTAAAAAGATGTGCACACAAAAACCTGCATAGATGTTTATGGAAGCTTATATTTGCCAAAACTTGGAGGCAATCAAGATATCCTTCCATAAATCAATAAATAAATAAGATGTAATACATCTGCCAGAGATGGTCAACCTCTTGACATTGTGATATGATGTCATCTGGGTTGCATTCATATCTGTCATGGGAAGCCCATGGCAATAGAATAATATTAAGTAATAAAGGAAATAAGCTCTCAGTCCCTGATAAGAGATGGAGAAAACTTAAATGCATGTTATTAATGAAAAAAGGCAGTCTGAAGAGGCTGTATATTACCTGGTTCCAACTATTTGAAATTCAGGAAAAAGCAAAGCAATGTAGACAGAAAAGATGAGTCACCACCAGGGAAGGAAGTTTGAATGAGTGGGGCGCAGAGGTTACTTCGACAGAGAAGGTACTCTGAAACATGTGTCCGAGCCCACTGAATGCATAGCACCCATCACAAGCCCTGCCGAAACAATGAACTCTAGGTGACAATGATGTGTCACTGTAGATTCATCGGTTTTAAGAAATGTACCTCTCTCATGTTGGCATTAATAATGGGCATGTTGGTTATGTGGGCTGGCAAGAGGTATTCAGAAAATGTTTGTATCTACTGCTCAATTTCACTGTAAGTATAACAGTGTCTCCCTTGTTTCTCAAAGATGGTATTACTAGGAATCTCTGAAAGATAAGAATTGTAGCACTTTGATTTCTCTGCCATTCTCTTGAGAAATGAACTATCAGTAGAGCAATCTTTCAAAGATACAGTTTCTTCTCTTCTGGGTTCCTAAAAAACTTATTTTTGTCTCTGCTATGATATCGTTCATCATGTGGTATCCAGGAATCCATTCTTCTTATTTGACTTGTTTGGGACACATTGCAGTTTTTATCACTAAGAATCTGTCCTTTTATTCATTTGGGAAAATTGTAAGCTACAATCTTTCTTGATAATTTCCTTGTCCCTTCTGTTGGCTCCACTGAACTCTACTTGGAAGTATGTAAGACTCACATTCTTCTAAAAATAATTTTCTAGAGTTATTCCACCTTTGTTAAAAGTGATAAGGAAATACATCTTGGGGAAGAGTTTGGGGAATTTCTCATATAGTTTGTCTGAACTATGATAGTCTTGAATTATCTTCTGTTGTGAAATGCCAGTTGCTTAGTATTGGGGAAAGTATAACAATAAAATATAATGTTTAAATTGATGAGTTCATTGGAAAGATTAGTGGCAACTTGGTTCTTAGTAATGTGGATGCCATGATTTGGGGATTTGGGTATGTGTATTTCCATTGGATTGAGCTGATCCCATCTCCTGGACATGGAAAACTGCAGAAATGTTCCATGCTTCGTGATGGAGAGCAAGTGGGTAGGACTGCTGATGAATGCCAATAGCAGATTTTTTTTTATACAGTTAGTAAAAATTTCAGCCATAACAAAATAATGTGGAATTTCTAAGACTGTCAATAGATGTCCTGGGCATCCATATTTGTTGAGATAGGACTTCATGGAGCCCAGAATGGTTCTGAACTCATGTAGCAGAGGATGATTTTAAATATCAGATCCCTGAGTGCTAGAATTATAGGAATGCAACACTATCCTCAGTTTTATATGCTGCTGGGGACTGAACCTAAGATTCCTGTGCAGGATAGTTTTAATGTCAACTTGACATACATGGGTGGAAGGAGTCTCATTTGGGGAATTGCCTCCATTGAACTGGCTTGTGGCCACATCTGTGGGAAATTTTCTTGATTGTTGAGTGATGTGGGAGGGCCCAGCCCACTGTGGGTGGTGCCCCTGGGCAGGTTCTGTATTGTATGAGAAAGGAGGCTGAGTGTGGCCAGGGGAGCAAGCTAGTAAGCAGCGTTCCTTCATGGTCTTTGCTTCAGCTCCTGTCTCCAGGTTCCTGCCCTGAGTTCCTACCTTGGACTCCGTAAGTGATGAACTATGACCTGGGATATATGAGCCAAATGAACCTTTTCCTTCCCAAGTTTGTATTGGTCAGAGTGTTTGTCACAACAGTGGAGAAGGAAACCAGAACAGTTCCATCCTGTTAGGGAAATATTTTACCAATTGAACTATATCCTAGCCCCACCTTTGGCTTTAACACAACGTAGAATGTGAACCAGCCCTACCTTCCAGTTTCAATTTGTCTTTCCCTGACAACACAGGGTGTGAAGTATGTGTTATTTTTCATCGGTTCCATGGTAACATGTCTCATTGGCCCATTTCAAAATTTGGTTGTTCAATTTTCTCCGTTGAATTTTAAGAGGTTGTAGTTCTGCTGTGTTTGTTTGTTTTTGTATAGTTTAATTTCCACTCTGTGGCTTGTCTTCCTGGTCTTTTGAGGGTGTCCTTCTCAGTAGTGAAATCTGACTCATTAGTTTTCTTCGTGCATTATGATCTTGGTATGTCAACTGAAAGTTCATCACCATATCGAAGATCTTCCAGGTTTGCCATGATGCTGTCTTCCAGGAATTTTATATTTTTGCTCAACAGCTCTTCTGTCCAATGTAAACCACTGGGTTAAATTCTAAAGAGAAACAAATGCTTTTTTGTGTAAATCATATTGGTAAATCATCATGTGCTGTTTGAATTCACTGAGAAGCTGAGTCTGGAGATGGGAGTTGCCCTCCCACTTCAGACACAAGCCCGTTATTTCAGCATGTTCTTCACGACTCTTGTCCAGGTTTAGACTGGCCCCCTAACCCTGTGACAAGAAAAAAAGGGGACCAAAACAGCCTAGAGTAAAGCCATTTTCTATTGAGAATAACTAAGGGATAAATTAATTTCAAAGGAGGTTATTATTCGTCTTATGGTATAAAATGTCTATAGCAAAAGTAGCTCATGGAATTCTCTGTTTTCTTATAACAATGAAAAAGTCACTGACACAGACTAATGCAATTGTAAAGGGGCAATTCATTGTCCATGGAGAAGATAGACAGCACCCTCTGCCTAAAACTCCTGTTAGTGATTATGCTGAAGATTGTAAACTTCAATTTTATAATGTATTCTCATCTACCAGTTGCTTCTCTATACCTAGTGTTTACAATCCCTCAAGACCTAAAGCAAGATTTTGGTAGCCCACTCTCTAAAATAGATGAAGTAAAAAAGATTTTAACGTTTTCTGAGTTTTCTATAAGGTTTAACTAGGAGCTTAGTACAATTTATACATGCGCAATATTAATTCATTACATTATCTTATGTGTATAATTTACATTCCATGTTCTTTTATTGAGATGATGCTGCACAGCACTCATCTGAGCCAAATAACTGCCATCTTCATGACTTTGGCAGTACCTACTTGCAAAAGATCTTCATAGTTGGATTTGTTGGCTATTGTATTCTTTCACTGAAAGAGGGATAAGTAGGGTCATTGGACCCTCACCTGAGTATCCAGTCACTCCTCCCAGCCAGCTATATGTAGTTTTGCCCTAATCACAAATGGTCTCCTAGACTTGGGGAGGAAATCTGGGGAAGGCTAAAAGAAAGGACTTGATCCATCAGGTTATAGAAAAGTCAACATCCATGCTGGATAAAGACTTTGCAATGCAGCTACTCTCAGGTCACCTATATACCTGTCAGTAACACTTTATTCATTTCTATGAATAAAGTCATCCATTCCCCTGGATGAACTTTAATGTGGTCAAACATTGGTTTGACACTATAATCTCAGAAAAGGGATAAACATTGCTTAGTACCCCCAGGAAGAGAATTTTCTAAACAAAAGGAAAATTTATTTCTTAATGTTGTTATGTCTCATGATATTATGAAAGACAATTAAAAAGGGAAAAGGAAATATTTTATTAAGAAGGATTTATGTATGAACATTATGATGGCTGGATATTTCAAAAATTAAAAAAAATGTAAAAGTCTATGCAAGGTCTGAGTTAATATGTTATGGTTAATAAAAGATAAGACAAATTATATATAGATAATCTTAAAATTTCTAAATAGTCTAGTGGAGTACTTTAAGGAAGAAAATATATGTCTAGTCAAGGTTTATTCAAGAATGTTTGGTTTTTGCCCAAACATAGCACATGGTAATTTAAAGTACCAGATTGTTGGAACTAACCTTCTTGGATGTTTATTACCCATATTTAAAGGTCTATACTAATCTTATCAGAAGGACTTAAAGGGACAATAATTTTCTGTCTCTTGCCCTCCAAGATCAACTAAGTTCCAGGGGATTATGGGGCATCTGTTGAAATGTCCTGTAAATGTGATATGTCATCTGCCCTCCTGTTCAGGGAGGTCAGGAAGACCCCACTAAAAGGACTCAAACCAGTGTCCAGTCTGCAAAGAGGAGGGTCAGCACAGGAAACTGTTTCCTCAATGCTTCCAAGAGGAGCCATGGTCTATCAAGGCCTTCTGACTTATCTTCCTATATGTGGAACTGGTAAAACAAAGGCCTAGGGAGCCAGGGGCTCCTCCAAAGCCCATGTGACTCCCCTGAGGGACAGATACTCAACTGACCTTAAGAGTAAAAATAAGTTGGTTTATTTGGGCCAATTGTATGATCTTAAACACTCAACAGGAAAGTATAACCAAAGATTAAAATGATTGGTATAGTCTTCAAGAGTTCAAAAGATTGCACTTCCCAGACATCAGGTTGTTCATATAAGATGTTATTTGCACAATTTCTCACTAACAAGTTTACTATTATTAGCAAGAAAATACTGCTCAGATGTAAGACTTCAAAATCTTGGCATACTTCAACACTGCAATGCATACCTGTGCCAAGAAAGACAAGCCCACAATTGTTCTAACCTAAACATAAAATGATGGCTAATTTATTTTCTCTCCCTATCTAGAAGCCATTTTGGAGGAAACTTACACTGATTTTAATCACTCCAAAAAGCTATAAAAGCACCTAAAACAAATCCTGACTTCAAGATTCTCAAGCCCAGCCTTGGCAGCCAAAAGAAAAACAAGGAGGACCCCAATAGATGGAAGCTCTTGGAAGTCCTAAGCAAGGAATTCTCATTGGACTTTGACTTGGACATTTGAAATTTTCCCTGATCTGACTATTTTTGGTTCCCTGTCTAGAATGTATAATGTTAACTACTCTTGCCTTTGCTTCTTCACATCTTCCAGGCACCAGTCAAGGACTTTCTTTTCTCCCTACAGCTAACAGTTATACAATTCAGGGGTCTTCTAGATAGACTCACTAAAGGAGCACCCCATTTGAAACAACCTATATCCCTATTCAGCCTTGAAGAAGCCAGAGTGGTCAGTGCCCCAATTCACTATTGGCAATTAGGGTGACCTCTTCAGAGGGTGGTGTGATAAGAATAGGAGGTGGAAATTGGGTAGACAGTTTAGGGTAAAAAGACCACAAAGAAACGTACCCAGTTGCTTTTTTGGTTAAAAACCAAAAACCATCCTTGTGCCTTTAAGCAGCATATGCTAAAACAAAGGCCAAATATGTCCAAAGTATTAGGAAGCTCTTATCCAATTCCTAAAAGATTTTAGGATTACTTCTTCAGAGGGGAGAATGTTAGAGAGCAAATAGCTATCTAGCTGTGATAGACTATAAATTCTCTAGTTTATCTGTTGAAAGACCCACATTTCCAGTTTCACTGGTAAATTAGCTGATGACAGGACCACCCTTAGGAAGGTGGGTTCACCTTGAGTTATGCTAAATAGATGGGTGGAATACCAAGGGTGTGAATGAGGCAGTGAACTCTCCCTGCCTGGAATCCCACCTCCCAGTGCAGTGCTTCTGGACCAGGTCACAGACATGTACCTCTCTGAAAGGAAAGTGTAATCTTTCCTTCTCTTCTTTGTATCCTTTTTCTAAACATGCTTTCTCTAAGGCTTTGGGCTGCCCTAGCGTCTTGTATTTCTCTACTTGTATTTCTCTAAAGCTTCTTCTCCCAGCCGTGTGGCTGCCAGTCCACCACGTCTGACCTCCACGCAGGCGCTAAACCTGCATGACTTTTTGGCTTTTTCTCTTCTCCCTCCATTCTTTTCCCCCTGGTTATCATATCATTTTCTATCTCTCTATATTTGACAGTTTTCTATTATATTTCTTTATTTTTTAGTGTGTATATATACACATGTGTGGAGTTCAGGGGAGCTGGTTTTCTCCCTCCTACACATGGGTCCCAGAGATCAAACAGGTTTTCAGATTTGACGACAAACACCTTTACCCGAGGAGCCTCACAAGCCTCTAACATTTTGCTGTTTAGAATAATGCCCCTGTGGTTCTTCCAAGTTGTGGCAAATGTCAGGTTCTCCCCTTTTTAAGGCTGAATAATATCACAATCATATGCAGTATACAATATATATACATCATATATGTAGCTTTGCATTTGTTTGCTGAAAAATTGTCTTCATGTCTTGTAGTTGTGAATAATCTTATAAGACACACAGGAGCACAGATGTCCTTGTAAGGTAATGATTTCAATTCCTTTGGTTATATGAACAGAAGACAGGCTGCTTTACATAGTAGCTGACAGGTCAACATTCCTACCAACATGCCTATTCTCCAAACTCTTGCCAGCATTTATTATCTTTTGACTACTTGATACAATTTCTTGATTTTTGGTGACTCCTTGATATGAGGTTGTAACGCATAGCAATTTCAACTGACCTTCCTTCAAGATTTCTTTTTATATGCTTGTCAAACTTTTTCTTGTCGTCTTTTCCTGCTCCTGTCCTTCCTTTGATATCGGGGATTGAACCTGGAGCTTTGTGCCTGTGTCTCCTCACAAAGCCCCACTCTAATGGCCATAGCCCTGCAGGAAGAAGCTGGCTTCTCAGCGAGAGCTAAGGAGGGGCTTGTCATGGCTTCCTGGGATTTGCACTTCATTCAAAGACTTCACGAAACGAACAGAACCTAAATGGCGCCAAGCAAAATAGGCTGCGTGTGCTTTTAGTGTTTAAAGCAGTGCTACAGGGCTGGTAACAAAAAGAACGCAAGAGAAAGAAATTAGTTTGGTTGAACCACAGCTCTAATGTTTTCTTATAAAGTTCAGTATTGCCAGAGGAAAACCAGAATCATATATTACTCAAGAGTAAGTCAGTTTCCTCTTACCACTTTATTGGTGGAAAGGAGAATGAAATGAGTTGCTTTTGCAACTGAATGATTGCAGATAATAGATATCATAAGCATTTGTTTTAAATGTCAGCCACGTGTAATTCTGAAAAGGCCCCAGGCAGTTGACACATTCAAGACACCCTGTTCTGAGTAAGTAATAAATGAAACTAACCCTGGAAAACAAAGTGGTCTGGTTCTTGTGAATGGTTCCCCACCTGTGATACTACTGTGCTCTCTACACTAAACTGAAGGCTGCTTACGCTCGAACATTCCATTTTATCACACAAGGGCTGATGGGGCTTTATCGCTACATCAGAGGCTAGTGACACGGAACGGTGTCAACTCTGGGGCCTATGTGTCCCTGGTAAAGTCATGGTCCGCACCCTGGGCAGGCAAGCTACCATCTGTCTCAGAGCCTTTGCTTCCTAATTTGTAAAATGGGGCATGATCATGGCTCTGACCACATAGGTGAGAATTTCGTAGGTTTCATTTGTGCAGAGCACTTGGATCTAAAGCTGGTATGCAGTAAATACTAAATAATTAGCAGTAATTGCTCCTCAGATGTGTGGAAATCATTTCCTTTGAAAATATCGATGAGTCTCCTTGGTCTCTTGCTCTCTGATATGTATCAAAAGACACTGGAACATGGCTTGTACATCTTCTTTCCATCCCAACTGTCATAAGCTGATGACGCCTGTGTTCTTGTGATGACTTTCAACATGGCTCCCCTTGCTACTCTCTAGACTTTCTCTACCCTCCTAACCTCACCTCCCTATAGAATCAGGTTGTTTGTTTTCCTCACTGCTCCAGTTAGCTCAACCTCCGGAGCTGTGAATGAAGCACTCCACCTTCATCTTCTTGAGTTTCCCTTCTTTCTGCATCCTGCTTTGATTTAATACGTAATCCTGTGTCTATAAACAATAACTTCACCTTTCTCCTCTTTCTTTCTTTGCTACAACACCAAATTTTTTATTTTATTACTCTTAAAACCACACGGAGGAAAATATTTGATTCTGTACACTGTGGCTGCTCACTCACAGTCCCTGTCCTCTGCTGGCCCTCAGCAGTATCTGGGAGCCTCCATTTTGCCCCTCGCTACTGCTGTCCCCCTTTGCAAATGTCCGAATGCACATTACTTTCTGTCCCTCATGTCCAGTGGCCAAGTTCTACTCAAATCATTTCCTAATACCTCTGAGTCTAAACGCCCATTTTCACTTAACCCTCTGCCCCCTGCTTGTTCTACTGGCCTCTGCCTTCAAAATAGTCTCTTAGTTCATGTTCAGCACACGCTAATATCCTCCACAGTGTTCCCTGACCTGTGGTCTCACTGAAGTTCGACCAGAGCTCTTTGAAACCAGGCCTCTTTTCACCTCTGACTCCTCTGGAGTCTTTCAACCCGCATCCCATCCACCATTACTGTGCCTTACACTTTCACTTCCTCTTTTATCTCGTATTTTACTTCCTTTGAAGGGGGTGCACTTTTTCCCATTATCTGTCTGGATAATTCCTACTAATCTTTCAGGGCTCTGTTCAGAAGTCACTTCTGTCAGCTCTGGTGTAAGATTTCCCTGACTCTTTCCTCAGAACCCATCACCAGGCCTCCGAGTGCCTCTCTTGGTTCTTCTGGAGTGAATCTGTATTTAAGTACTTACCAAGCTAGTTAGCAACTGGCACCTAGGACATGATTAGTGAATTAAAGAAAAGTTAAGACATCTCATTTCAGTAAAATAACAATGAAAACTAGATGGCAATTTATTTTATATGTCCATTTGGAATAAAAATTTAAGAAAACGCTGAAGGTGGTTTTCATGGAGTCAGTACTGCAGACTGACTGATGCTCAGGGAATCTGGTTGTATCCCAAGCTGAATAAAACAAAGGACTGGATTTGTAACTACCATTTGCCAAGTAACCTGGGAGCCCAGCAGTACATTAGCCGAGACAGCCCACTCCCTTTCTAAGGCAGAATGGCTGTAGCAGCCTCCGGTATTATAAGGTCTTCATACGTCTATACTTAAGAGTTAGAGAAGTTGTTTCTCTCTGTACTTCTTCTTTAAAGAGACATCAACAGCAACGATAGCAAAATATCCTGCTCTAAAAACCCACCCCCACTAATATTTCCTTCTAATCTCACTAGCCAAGTCGAGGTCACATTCCAAATGTGATGAGGAAGGAAATGGCTGTTCAGCAGGCAACTAGATGTCTCTGTTCAGGTAAGTATCACTGTGGAACAAATGTGGGATTATACGTAGTCAAGTTTCTCATGGTTGGATTCACTTTTCTGTCCTTTTCTAGTTGTGTGACTTTGGCCAATGTACTTATTTTCCATAAGACCAAGTTCCTCCATAAGATAGAGTTACTGAAACCTAGCTTTTAAGATTACTATGAAGATTAAATATCTGTAATGTTGGTAACCCACAGTGGTCATTTATTCATTAATTTAAAAATATTTTTGAATACCTTCTATATCTCTGTCACAGTGAACAAGGCAGATATTATTGCCTTAATATTAATTATTAACAATAAGTAGTTTTTTTTTTAATTGATGCTAAGAGTCGAACCCAAGGCCTCATGCATTCTGGGAATGCACCATATCACTGAGCTATATTCCCAGGCCTGGTTGTTTTGAATTTCCTGAATTTGCTACAGAATTAAAAATACTTGGGATTGTTTGTCAGTTACATGTTAAAAAACATTGTTTTCAAAAACACCTGTGGCTTCTGAAATTTTATATATACTTCATGGAGAATGAGAAACATTTTTTTATTCTGATCTAATTGAAAGAACAAGGGTTCAGTCTTTCTTTTATTGAAAAAGTATATCTCACATGGAATAGGAAAGGAAAAAGTAGAAGACTTTGTCTTCAGGAGATTATGTCTCTTCTGACCCACTGATACACACAAGTCCAGACAGACATTATCAATTTAATCCCTCTACAGCTTGCAACATAAATGAGATAATCGTCTCATTGTTTTAAATGAGATAAGTACTTTCCCAGTGCTTTGATAAAGAAAACATAGGAATACACAGGCATATATTATTCTGGGTCCAGGGCAAGGAAGGGTCATGAGAGATTAAGGCCACATGCTCAAGTCACAAGAGGACAACCAACCAGTTGTCCAACAACAGAGGAACAGAGAAAGAAAATGTGGTACAGTTACACAATGGAATTTTTTCATAAAGAATGAAGTTATCATTTGTAGGAAAACAGATGCAACTTGAGATTATCTTATTAGCTGAAATAAGCCAGTGTCAGAAAGGCAAAGATATGTTTTCTCTCCTACGTGTTTCCCAGATAGATACATAAGCTAACATATGTATATCAGGCATTGGTATAGAAATGAAGCTTACAAGGGAACAGAAAGGATTAGGAGGAAACACCAGGGAAGGAGTATGAACGGGGAGGACCCAATCACAACACATACTTCGTCAGAATGTCCTCCTGTGCGGTGAGTATCTGCAGTGGAATTTTTTTCATATTTAAAATTTTTTCAGATGGGCCAAGGATGGGGCCTATGGCGGCATAAATCTGTAATGGCAGCATTTTGGAGTCTGTGGCAAGAAAGTCACCAGTCCAAAAGTTCAGCCTTGGCTACATAGTGGAACTGTTTCAGAAAACAAGACAAAACAGCATCGCAGAAAACCAATCAGACACCTCACCAGAGAGTGGCAGACGGCAGGGCTGGAGAGGCGGCTTAGCAGTCAAGAGCACCGACTGCTCTTCCAGAGGACCCAGGCTCCATTCCCAGCACCCAGATGTCTCACTCCAGCTTGAGGGGATCCTCTGCCCTCTTTTCACCTCCACAGGCACTGCACACATGTGGTGGGTATACATACATGCAGGTAAAAAGTTCATACACAAAAATAAAAAGGTTTTAAAAATGCAGTTGGCAAATAAGCACCCGAAAAGGTGCTTATCATATGCCGACAGAAAATTTAAGTTAAAACTGCGAAGATGGGGCTGTGGAGATGGCTCAGTCAGCAAAGTAATTAGCAGGCAAGTGTAAGGATCTGACTTTAGACCCTCAGGACCCATGTAAAAAGCCAGGTTCTATGGGGCTTGCCGGCCAGCCAGCCTAGCTTAATTGGAGAGCTCTTTGTTCAGTGAGAAACCTTGTCTCAAACAATAAAGTGGAGAGTGATTGAGGAAGACACCCTCTGGCCTCCACATGCATGTGTACGTGCACCTGCTCACACATGCGCACACATAAAAATAAATAGACAGATAAATAACAGTGATGACATAGTACCATACACCTATCAGAATGCACAGAGTCGCTACACTGATAATATCAAATGCAGGAGAGGCAGGACAGCAAGAGGATCTGTGCTTTACTACCGGTGTGAATGCTACACGGCACAGACACTGTGGACGAGTTTGGCAGTTTCTTCCAAAACCAAATGTACACTTACCATACAATTCAGAAATACTGTTCCTTTAGAATTTTTACCAAGTGTTTGAAAACATCTCCACACAAATCACTCACATTAATGTCTATTGCAGTTTTGTTCATATTGGCCAACAAAGCGTTTCATATTCTGGGTTTGAAAGCAGCCCAGATTTTCCTTCAGGAGGTAAGTGTACAAGTGAACTGTGGTAAATCCAGATAACAGATATCATTCAGCCCTCGAAAGAAATGAGTTATCAAGCCATGGAAAGACATAGAAAACCTTAGATATGCATTAAATGAAAGTGAAAGAAGCCACTTTGGAAAGAAGGGCTCGGCTTGTGGCTCAAGGACTGCCTAGAAAACAGCAGTTTTGGTCATTCTAGGGTGGAAGGTGTGGAGCCAAACTGAATCATCCAGAAGTCTAGAGCCAAGCCCAGCCAACTCACAAATTTAAGCAGAGCTTCCCAGTCCACCTAGTCAACTCTGGCTCTCACTGTGAACCATTGGCTGGTAGAGAATTTTGTCACTGTGGCAGCTGTAACTGTGCCCAGAAGCTTGTAGGCTGTGCCCACATCACTTTTACAGTAATGGACTTGGCTCCACATTCACTCTGCATTTAATCTAGGAAACCAGGGATTTAAATTTCAATACCTTCTTGGTGGCAATTTTGAATAGCTGGGTGACAGTTCAGATACATATGAAATTTAAAAAGGGAGCCCAAGAAGAGATGGAGACCTTATCCTTGGGGTTAGTGAGAAGCAGCTAGGATCACTTAGACTTAGAGCTACCTTTGAGAAAATGGTCGATGTTTACCTGCACAAGGTTTACACAGTTGCATTTCAGACTAGCAGGCATGCCAGTCTGGGTCTACTCAGAAGAGTGGGGACACCACCTTCAAGAGTGGTGACGCACAGAAAGAGGGAATAAGTAAGTCATGTTTTACAACAGTCAACTATTGAGGCCATCAAAGTCATAACCTAGGCTAACCAATTTAGCAGGTAGGATAAAGGGTCCTGAGGAGATAAAAACTGCACACACCCGGAGATATAGAACGTTTCATACGCTGTTGGTGGGAATGCAAATCATCTGACCACCTGTGGGGACTCTGGAGTTATTCTGTAGGAAATAAAGCACATCTTCAGCAAAGATTCATGTCTTCAGAGACAATGATTCCAATGCTGGGTAAGAAAGTCTCACCAGGACTAGGGGTGTTGCTTTTGTTTAGTAAGTAAATCCAGGTACCCTACATGTAATTCATTTGGAGGATGTCTCTCATAAGAGAATTTCCCAATATCCTGGACTTTAAAAGGTCTAGCAGAACATTCATTAGGTGATAAACTTATTTATAATGATCTAAGGATACAGCATAGCCCTATTGGAGACATAAACAATTGTATGAGCTTATATCATGTACTAAGTTTTGTTCCTAGAAGATTGGATTTTGTTTTGCAGAAAACTCTATTACGAATCTGTTTGCATCACCAACACTAACACCCTGGGGTTTGACTTCCGATATTACACTCCCTTCAGCCTTCCTGTACACATTAGTCTCTTATGTCTTATAAACAGCATCTCTGTGCTCACTGATGTACTGAAATACCTATTGAAACTATTTTGGGGTGGGGGTTACAGAACTCATCAGTTAAGAGCACTTACTGATCTTGTAGAGGACCCAAACTTGGTTCCCAGCACCCACAACAGGCAACTCACAAGGCCTGTAACCCCAGCTCCAGGGCATCTTACACTACAGGGCATTCATGCACATGCAGACCTCTACACACATGTGTAATTAAAAATAAGAAATAAATCTTTAAAAAACATTTTATTAGACTTCTCTTTTACATCATAGCAATTTTTAAATGCAGGTATGTTATTTATTAACTCAAGATAATAAATGGAGTGTACAAAATTTTTGCTATAAGACTGTATCAGCTCTGACATATCTCTCCTATGTAAGTTTATACATACATCTGAAGACAACATTATGTAGAACTGTGCTTTTCCATACAGTATTCAGTAGCCAAATAAATTGAGAGTAAGTGTAGATATAAACCCACGTCCAGAAATGACTTCTAATGAAGTTGGAAGGCAGAGGAAGGAAAGGGAGGACCATAGTCGTCAGGTAGGGAACATCCACACAAAGGTAATGCTTTGGAAACCAAGTGCAGAACATATTTAACGGAAAGGTGATGAAGCATATCAGATTATGGTCAGGATCCAAGGAAGAAGATGACTGTGATGGACTACTGCACTAAGCATTATGGAGGCCACGGGAGATCTTATTGAGGACAATTCTGGAAAGAAGGTGAATAAAAAATACTTCCATAGGGCCCTAGAGGTAACAGAAAACTCTTTTGAGGCCCCTTCTTCCTTATCTGTCTTAGAAAGAAAAAAGGGTTTCAAGAACTCCTGACAACAGTACAAATTAGAATCCAGAAATCTAGTCATAGCATCTCTTATTTTATCTCAAAGACTAGACCACAAAGAAGCTAGAAAATTCCACTAACTTACAAGAAGCCATTCTGCTCTATATAAGCAGAAAGAACTATCTGGCGAAGCTGTCCAAACAGGAACTCTGATAGAAGATGCCTGGAAGAGGTAACTGGCTTTCTCTAACTTTATTATATGACATCAAACAAATACTGTGTCAGTGAATCAGCTTCTCCCCATTATAAACTGGTGGCTACAAAAACTGATTAGCTCAGCTGTTATGCTACTTGCTAGGAAAGCCACTTACCTCCTGAGGACTTTATCCTCAGTCCACCTGTCTCTTTCAGATAAGTCCAGGTGGCTTTCAGATATGGCAAGTTTATTATTGTTCGAGAAACATAGGAAAATGGGTGGAGAGATGGTTCTGCAAGTAAGAGCACTTACTGCTCTTGCAGAGGATCCATGTTCAACTCTCAGCACCCTCCCAGCAGTTAACAACTGTCTATAACTCCAGCTTCAGGGGATACAATACCCACTTCTGGCTTCTGGAGGAATTGCATGCACATGATGCACTTAAATACATGCACACAAAACACTCATACACAGAAAAAGAAAAAGGAAGGAAGGAAGGAGAAAGAAAGGAAGAGATAGGAAAATTCCCACTGGAGCCTAGGGGACCTAATAGACAAGAAAGACCAGGAGTCTAGATCACTGATCTCTAAGATCCTCCTTGCTCTGCCACATCCAGGACCTGAGGCAAGTCGAGGGAACAGTATGTAAAACACTTGCTGTCAGAAAACTTCTGCTTTTGGATATCCTGCAACTGATGCTAGAGAAAAACAAACTTACAAAACAATTTTCCTCTTACAATGTAAGGGTTTGGCAAATTATTATAAAGCTCCAGGATGGTCCAAATTTTTTCTCTAGGACTACTCTTAGCTCTTCAGAAAAAAAGAGTTTAAAACATACAGTCTATGGTTCACAGGCAGGAAGAAGGAACAAACAATTAAACATTCTTTTGTTTTTGCTTTGTTTTGAGGGTTTTGATTTTGAGACAGTGTTTCACTAGGTAGCCCTGACTGACCTTGAACTTGCAGAGATCTTCCTGCCTCTGCCTATCAAATGTTGGGATTAAAGATACAGGCCATCACACCCAGCTAAGAATTATTTTGGAATGAAAGTAAATTATTATTACATCTGAGAAAGCCAAGAACTGAGAAGGAAATAATTTTCATCATATTTACTGAATCAAATCAAACTTATTTGATAAATTCCCATTAAAATATTCAATTTATAGAATTACGTGTTTTAAGATCTTACTAAACTATTAAGTAGAAAAAATTAAAAAAGAATATTTTTTTCTTTCTATCTGCTTATGCTGGATAGCTTTAGTTGGTAACTTGGCACCAAGTGGAGGAAACCTCCAATGGATTGGCCTGGAGCCACACTTGTGGGGCATTTTCTTGATTGTTGAATGATATGGGAGGGCCCAGTCTATTGTGCATGGTGCACCCCTTGGCAGGTGGTCCTGTGTTGTATAAGAAAGCAAACTAAGCACAGGCCAGAGAAGCAAGGCCTTAAGCAGAATTCTTCCATGGTCTGTGCTTTAGGTTCCTGCCCTGAGGTCCAGCCTTGACTTCCCTCAGGGATGAACTGTGACCTGGGAGATGTAAGATAAAATAAACCCTTTCCTCCCCAGGTTTTTTTTTTTATTTTATGCATATGAGAGTATTATGTACATGTATGTAAGTATACCTGTGCCATGCAATGGCCTCAGAGGTGGGAATAAGGCATTGGATTCCCTGGAACTGAAATTACAGATAGTTATTAGCCACCATGTAGGTGCTGGGAATCCAACCTGGGTCCTCTGCCAGGGCAGCCAGTGCTTTTAACTGCTAGCCATCTCTCCAGCCCCTTGGTCAGTGTTTTTAATCACAGCAATAAGAAGTAACTAGGACACCGTTCATATATACCTGCTAACAGATTTATAATTTAACAAAAATAAAAATGCAAAAAAGACATTATCGAAAGAGTCAAACTATAAACTCTGGATAAAAATCAATGCCACATTAAAATTCTGGGAAGCAGGCTGGGGTATAGCTCAGTGGTAGAGTGCCCCCCTAGTCTGCAGGAGCATGAGTCCCTGGGTTTCATCCACAGCACTGAAAAAATAAAAATCCCAATGTTAAAGGAAAACAATTAGGCTTAGCATATCTGAATATCCTGTGTATGCGCTAAGACCACAGTTACACAGTAGTAGGATCAGAATTCAAATCTCTTTAATCTCAACAAAATGCTTCTTCCCTGATTGTTGACTGATAGTGGTATATGGGGTGGATATTAACTGAAGTCCACACAAGAAAATATGATTTTATCATTCTGTGAGGGACACTAATCAGAGAGCCTATGATGGACTGGAGTTTTCTCTGCAGAAGTTGCTAATGAAAATGAGAATAAATAAAGGAAATAAGTGGGCTTTTCTGGAAGCAGGAAGAGACTTAACAAAGGTATCTGAGGTGAGAGACAGCATGGCCAAGGAGTTGGAGTGGTTGGAATGAAGTTCCCAAGAGGCTTTGAAGAGACAGAGCCAAGCCTAAGCAGAGCCGCATAATCCTGGACTGGATTTTAGCCTAAATGCAGAAATTGGTTCTAGCAAAGGCATTATATAACCGTATTTGGAGCCTTTGTTGTGACTTCAGTGTGAAACATCCGATGGCTCCTATGCTTCAACACTGGGACCCTGGCTGTTGGTGCTGTAGGGGTTGGAGCTTTACTGAAGGAAGTATGTCACAAAGGGTTGAGTGTCATAGTCTGTCTCGACTAGCTATTCTCTCTCTGTAATGTGATCAGCCAGCTTCCTCCTCCTGCCACTAAGACTTCCGCCCGAGGGTGGACTCTATGTCTCTGGAACTGTAAATTAAAATAAACTTTTTCTTCCTTAAGTTGTTTTTGTCAAGGCATTTAACATAGCCACAGAAAACAAAGTAATACACTATTTAAATGCATTTTTCACTTTGAGAATATAAACTATATATACATTGTCAAGTTCAATGAAAGAGTGTACATTAAGACAAGTATGAAAGTACATGCCTACAGTCCCAACTATTTGGAAGGTTGTTTCAGCCAGGAGTTCAAGGTCAGTCTGGGCAACATAGCAAGATCTTGTCTCAAAACAAAACCATAAAACACAAAGAGGGCATATTAAAGTAAGAGCATATGTGTCTCCTTTACCCTAACACCAGCCAATCCCAGACCACACAAATGTCCACCAGCAGGAGATCTGCACATCCATTGCACATGATGTGCCTGGGAAAAGGAACCGAGGCAGTGAAGTCCAGAATCTCCTCAGGAAAGCAAGTGCCAGGGTGAAAAATGAAGGCATTGTGTTAGAAGTCTACTTTTTCTTTGAAAAGAAAAAGCTCTATCTCAAGCATGCATAGAGTGTCTCTAGAAGGACACATAAGGAAGAGTTCACCTTCAGAGTCCAGCTGGAGCCTGGGAGTTGGAGCAGGAAGCTTCCTTAATTCTCATTTGATCATTTACTGTGATGTTTGCATTCTGTGCCATGTGTGGGTACCACCATTTAACAATCCAAGGAGATCACAGAAGTAAAATAAGGGATCTCCACTTGTTCCACAGATGCCACATTCCTTTCTGTGCTCTCTCACCAGCTCAAAAGTGCCTCTACCTCTGCTGTAAACACACACGCACACACACACACACTCACACACACATACACTCACACTCAACACACACACTCACACTCACACACACTCATACACTCACACTCAACACACACTCATACACTCACACACACACACTTTTTCCTAGACTGCGTGGACCTAGTCACCCTCAACTTTTCTCAATTATTTCCTTATTGTTTGTTTTGTTTTTTTTTGTTTGTTTGTTTGTTTTGAGACAGGGTCTTCTGTAGCTTAGGTTGGTCTCCAAATTGCTATAGACATGAGGATGACCTTACCTCTACCTTCACAGTGCTGGGATTACAGGCACTGTGCCCAGTTTGTGTGGTGCTGGGATCAAACCCATGGTCCCACAAATGCCAGCACTCTGTAAACTGAGTTACATCGCCTCTCTGTGACTTCTTCACTAATTGAAGCTAATGCATTTAGAAATGCTTCAAGCCTCATGGGAAAGCTTCTGTTTGAACTCTGTCCTGCTGATGAACTTCATCTATCTCATCCAATAACAAACCATATCATTTTGACTTTTGTTTATCTCTCTAGTTTCCTATTCTTTCTGTTCAGTCATTCCAAGTTGTCTCGTCCACAGAATACTGTCCTGAAAACCCTAAAGAACTAGTGTATAATGTTTATAATTTTTAAAATACATGGGAATGACCGTTGAAGAATAAAGATGAGACAGTTTCCAAGAGTTCAGGTTTGAAGGTAGGTGTGCCTTGGGAAGACTGAAGCCAGAGTGTAACCTTGTCCTAATGGTCTCTGCTGCAGAAAATAAAGTGTGCCTTAAAGTGCATTTCAGTGATGCATTTTCTAACCTGTTACTATTGGCACCTCATTACCTATGGGCACTTTGGAGCAGAGAATCAGTCATGTGATAGGACTGCAGGAATCTAAACTTTTGAATGGCTCACCAAGTAGCAAGTTATAGTCAGTGTTAACCTACAATCTTGGTTCTGTTGAGTTCAGCTACATGTTTTTAATTATTCATTTCCTCTCTACAGCCAAAAGATAAAAAAAAATGACATTTCTTTTCAACTGAAAAAGGAGAATGCAGCAAACTTAAA
This sequence comes from Eospalax fontanierii, assembly GCA_035773235.1. Classification (NCBI taxonomy): domain Eukaryota; kingdom Metazoa; phylum Chordata; class Mammalia; order Rodentia; family Spalacidae; genus Eospalax; species Eospalax fontanierii. The sequence goes on along the minus strand of CM069548.1, from coordinate 38,624,948 downwards.
CCAAGGACCTTTCTTAAAATGTCTTCCAACACACTCAGGCAATCATTCATAATATTTATATGTACTCAAGCGCTTTGAAATCTCAAGCTGTCTTGACCAGCTGTCACGTTGGTGTCAAACTACGGTCATTTTAATGTGAAACAAGGGTCAATAGGGGGTTTGTCTTTTGCTTTTTCTATTAGTGAAATCATTTATAGCTACTGAACTCTGCTTAAATCCCCAGCAGAAGTCCATACTGCACATTCTTGTTATCTAGGTCACATGAAATTATATGTCTGTTCACAGGCAAAATACATAGAAGAAAAGTGACCGATTCAAACGTGAAGAATTATCAACAACCAAATACACACACACAGCCCAGTTCTGCCTATGTATTTTTTATAACTAAGGCTGATTTCCAGTATCTACAAAATGCTAATTCATTTTTGTCTGCAAAGAAGATACATGGATTTTTTTTATTACTCATTTCAGAATCTACAAATAAGTTTTGCAAAACTGGCTTGTAAAAGGAATATATATTATTTATGCTGAAAGCTTATTCTCTTTGTTCACTCTAGTGTGTACCACTGACTCACTGGGAGACTATTTCTAAACTTTTGGCTCTAACTTTAAGGAAGATTTGCTGATGTACATCAGGATGCTGAACTGAACAAAATTAAAGCATTTCTAAATGGAGTTCAAGGGCTACATTACAAAGTCTTCTTATGTAGCCCAGGGTGGCTACTTGCAATCCTCTGCTTCAGCTCCCTGGGTGCTAGGATTACAGGCATGCACTGACACATGGAGCCAGAATCATTTTAGTATACGAGTTATTTAAGAGTGCCACTGCTTCCAATTGTGCATATAAATCACAAGAAATGGGGAAAGGTACTCCCAGGCAAACATCTAGTTCTCGTGAGAGTTAGCCATCGAGATGCTAGTTAGTCTTGTTTGGTGTTTTAAAAAATATTTTATTTATTAATTCTTATTTTATGTTTGACTGTTATGCCTGTATGTATGTAAGTGAAGCCATGTCATTCAATGCCCACGGAGGTCAGAAGAGAGGGTCAAATTCCTCTGGAAGTAGAGTTACCAACAATTGTTAGCCTCCATGTGGATACCAGAAATGGAACCCGGTCCCTCTGCAAGAGCAGCCAGTTCTCTGAATGGCTGAGCCATCTTTCCAGCCCCCGTCACCTTTTTTTTTTTGTCTGATTCATTTCATCCATGGAACTGGGCACTTACTGTGGGCCAGTCAGTATTAAGGAAACAATACATTCAGGAAGCTTACATTAGGGATGGGAGAGACAGACAATAAGCATATAAATAACACACTGAGGACTGATGAGATTTAGGACAAGAACAGTGGGCTAATAGGATAGACAGCAAGTGGTGGAGGGGCTGCCTTAATGTTGGAGTGGAGGAGGCCTTTCTGGGGAGGTCACATCTGAGCAAATGGGCACATCATGAGACAGGTCAAAACAGCTGACAGGAAGAAGGAGCTGGTTAGGCAAGGAGTGAGGGAGGAGAGCTCAGTGAGACAGGCAGTTCCCCCAAGTCATAGGAGGAGCTTGCATTTATGCTAAAGGAAATGGGATCCCAATCCAGGAGCACTCCAGATGCCTTGTGCTGCAAGGTGTTAGGAAAGGGCTAACTCCAAGAAGTGAAGAGGGCTTTTCAGTAATCCAAGCAAAAGAGAATTTTGACCCAGCCTAGCACAGCTCTGGTGAAGTCACTAGCCTTGAAGGCATTTGAGCACTCTGCTGAACTCTCTCAGAGAGGCCTAACACTTCCATACTTTAGCAGATTCATTAGAAGTAACTTCATCAGAGTTAACACAGAGCACTGCATTGCTTTTCTCCACATGTGAATAGCCCTGCTTTTCCAAAGCACATTCCTGACACCAGCTAATCACAGAGTATTAGAGCTGGAAGTGATCCTGAGTTACAGGCTGCTTTCCCTTAGCTTCAATAAATAAAATCAGGGAAAGCATGGAATATATGAGAATTGCTCGGGAATGCCTCCTATTACTACAGTAATACTACAGACACAAATAAGTCAAAACAGCAAAGCAGTTTTCAGGTTACAAAAAACTCAGAATGAATAAAATCTTACTAAATTCTGCCTGTAAGTAAGACCTATTTTTTTAACAGTCTAGATTTCTAAAACAGCAATGAACTGTCGGTATATTTTCCTTCCACTTTGAGTTTTTATTGTTTGAAATTTAATTAACATGTCAGGACACCATTATTAAATAACTCAGAGTTATTTTCATAACAAGATCTACAGCAGGACCCTATACCATAGACTTGTTCAATAGGAAAATATTTGCTGTGAAGAAATAAAGTTTAGTAAATACTGAAGTATATTTGTACTAACAGCTATGATTTAAAACAGCTTGAATCTATACATTTAATTTTTTAAAGATTCATTTATTTTTGTTTTATGTGTATGAGTGTTTTGCTTGCATGTGTGTAAGTGTACCATGTGCATGCAATGCCCACGAAGGTCAGAAGATGGTTGTAAGCTGCCATGTGGGTCCTGGGAAATGAATCCAGGTCCTGTGGAAGAGCAGAAAATTCTCCTAACTTCTGAGTCATCTTTGTAGCTCTTGAACACTTTGTTTTTGAAAGACATTATAAACATCATCTCCTAAAGATACTGAAATACTGAGCTGGGGATTTAGCTCAGTTGGTAGATTGCAAGCCCTCAGTTTGATCCCAAGGACCTCATAAATCAAATGTGGTGGTGAATATTCATGATTCCAGTACTCTGAAGGAGAACGCAGGTGGAACAGAAGTTCAAGGTCATCTTCAGCTAGACAGAAAGTTTAAGGCTATGCTGGGATACATGAGAACCCCATCTCAAAATAAAATAAAACTAAACAAAACAACAACAACAGAACAACCCTACAAATGTTGGAAATCTGTATGAAATAGGAGAAATTACTTATTAAATGTTTATTGGCACCTATAATAGTGCTAGGCATTGAGGAGACTGCAGTGATCAAAAGAAACAACAAAAATTCTTGCCCGCATGGAACGACATTCTAATGGTGGGGGAGGGGCAATGAAAAGTAATTAGTATAAAAATGGGAGAGAAAGCCTGCGTGGGGGGGGGGCATATGAAGAAGGAACTGCTGTTTCACACACAAGGAAGCAAGTCATTCAAAAGACAATGCAGACAGAAGGAACAGCAGGGACTGAGGCCATGAGGCAGGTATGTGCTTGATATGAGAGGAGTGGTTGGCATGGAGTGAGAGGTAGCTGCAGAACGGGAGTCAGGGAGGCATGTGAGGACCCTTAGAAAGGCTTGATCTTTGCTTTGGAGAATTCTGTCTGGGGAGAGCCCATGAGGGCTGACTACTGTCAGAACAAGATTGCTCTGGTTGTTGTTTTCATAATGGCATATGTGTATCGCCTGAGACTGAGGGGTGGGGAGAAAGGAAATGGTAATGTGGTCCTGCAGGGGGGTGGGTGGGTCTGTGAACCAGAGCTGTGAGGCAAGGTCAGCAGTCATGAATTCAACCAGGCTCCATCAGGGAGCCTGTTCTTGACACTCTCCAGCCAGGTTTACTGGCCAGGGGTAAGTAATAGTCCAAACACTTGGCAGACAGCTTTGGCAGAAGTCGAGATAATTAGAATGCATTAATGACCAAAAACCTGAGCAAGGGAGTTCAGGGCCAGTGGCCAGGGCCCCTCTTAAGGAAGTGCCTGTGTCTTAGGGTCCTGTAGCTGATGCTGCCTAAGGTAGGTGTGACCAAAGAAATTCTGAAACTGGGCAGATGTGGCTAGTCCTATACAAGGAACCACACAGCACATACAGCACAGCCTCCCAGCAAGAATAAACAGCTGACAGTTTTGTAAACTTCTTGTATGACTATGAAATGCACACTAAATTACTAAACTCTGTTTTCTTTATTAAAAGATTAAATCAGCATGTTAAAACTTCAAGAGCCCTGTCCCTGTTTGAAAACCTCAAGCCTTTCCCTGCATTTATCAAATAGCTTCAATGTATATGCTTCATTTTCTTATCTGGTCTTTTATTTACATGTCCCGTTCAATGTTGTTTTAGAAATCCAGTTCCTTGATAAGGAGTTATGCTTGTATTTAGGAAAACCCAGAGATTCCTTAAGCATTCCCTTCCAGAAACAATAATTACTAATGTTCCCAGTTTTTCATAAATTTAAATTTCTTTGTAGAATACCTTCATCTCAGGCACAGAATTATATTTTATTAATAGTTTTAACACACCCTAAAACAGCTACTCTACCTACTTGGGCAAATATTAAGTCATATTTTATTATTCAATCAATGAAAATAATGGTTTTTTACATAAGTTGGAATATAGGCTCTACCTGGTTTAGTGAATAGACAATGTAGATACTTTACGAGACTCATCCATAGTCAGACATGGCAGGCAGAAAGGTTGGCAATCCAGTTAACTGTAGGAATTCATTGCTAAAGTCAAGGCAAATGTTCTGGATATGTAACACATAGAAGATACTATATATTTTTATGTACATCTCAAATGAAAACCTAGAAAGATCGGAAAAGTCCTGAAAAAAAAAGCAAGCAAATATAAACATTAAGTCCACTGTTAAAAGGCACTTCAAACCATGTTAAATTGATTAAAAAGAAAGAAATCCAGTTTTCAAATAGTTTCCTTCAAACTCTGGGTTGAAAGTCATTTTGCAGACAACTTAAAAGTAAGTTGGTGATTATTTTAATGTTAATTCTTCAAAGGTGCAATTATGGCGTGGTGTGGTTACATGACAGAATATTCCAATTAGCCCTGGAATATCCGGGACTGTGTCTTACTCTTTACGCTTTAAAGTTTTAGATTTTTTTTTGTATGTGTGTGTCTGTGAAGAGAGACAGAACAGATGCAGAGAGATAGAGCAGAGACACAGATAAAAAGGGCAGGAAGGAAATGTGGGAAAATATTAGTGAATGTCAGTGAATAATGCCTGTTTATCGCATTGCTGTTTCAAGATAAAAAGCTCTGGAAAAATACACAGATATAGATACTACAATATTACGTGTAAATCCTAGAGACATACCTACCCCAAAACCAAACAAATAATGATTTATTTAGCACAAACAAGTAATAAAAAAAATCCAAGAATTCCTTATTAGACAGAATCCACAGTGAATATCAGTGACCAAGGGCACCACTTTCCACCCTGAACAGTGCAGCATGCTGTGAACAGCATTCTTGCTGTCCAGTGGCATGTGCCCTGCGAATCCCTGGTTTCTAACTGAACCCTGGTGAAGCTCAGGATTCACTGTTTCATCAGTCCTCAGTTTCTCAAATCCTCCAAAGAGTTTCTTCCCTATTTTTGCCACAGCCGGTGTTTCTCACTTCCAGCTTCAGAGGAAACAGAAATATCAGCTGGGAAGGACCTGGCCCGCATGCTGCTGGCTTTCTGTCTGCACTGTGCTGTGTAGAAGCTGCTGTTCCACTGATACAGCTGCCATTCCCAGCTCTTGTCTCCTTTGATTTCTCCCACCGTGAGCATGGCAATGCTTTGTCTCCCTTGCAGCTCTGGATGGCCATATGATAATGAAACATAAGCAGAAGTCTCCCGGAGGCCCTGGAAATGCTTTCTGACTAAAGACCAGCCAACCCTTTACTCTTCTTCTGCCTCAATCATAGTCTTTTTTAAAGGCGGAAGCCAGTGGTGCCAACCCTGATACCCACACAGGTAATTTCCAGACGCCGTGTCTGCAGTCCCTTCCCTGATATTCCTTGTCCTATAAGACAAATGAATCTCTTCTTGAATGACACTGGTCATCTGTTACTTGTATTTTGGCAGCATAGCTGACTGCTACTGAAGTCACTCTCCCCCTTTCAAAGGGGACCCTGCTTCTCAGACTGTGGGCTTCAAATTTTTCCAGGCTCCGAGTGACCCCCCGTTGTCTGTAACCCCCCATCAGTGTCTTCATGCTTTTACTTTCATCGGGTAACAGGACCATTACTGTTTAAATCCACTCAAGTCTCTCCCATGTTAAGTAAAAATGAAACTGTCCAAACCACCTGTATCCCTGTCCTTCTTTTCACTGATGCTCTTCTTGAAAGGCCTCTCTATATTTACCATCTCTAATTCCTTAGTTCTCATTCGTTCCTCAACCAGCTTCATCTGGCTGACCACTTACCTGTGAAGGTTTGCGCCAAGGTCACTAACAACAGTCTTACCACAAAATCCAATGGGAAGTTTTCAGTTCTAATATTATCTGACCTTTTCTAAGCAATTGAGACTGTGATTGTTCAATCCATTTTGAAATTATTTCCTTCCTTGAGTTTGCTGAAAGCACTCTGTCCTAGGTTTTCTTCTCTTTTCTGGTGGATTTTTGTAAGCCTCCTTTGAAGAATCATCTACTTTTACAAATCCTTTGCATATTAGACAAGAACTCCGTATCTATATGGCCATGCTCCCTCAGGCTCTGTCTTATAATAACACCTCACAGGATATGTTAAAATGTTCCACAGCCACCACCACCTGGCCTTTCCTCCCATATTCCTTGTCTCTGTGACTTAAACTACATCTACCCATCAGGCCAAGAATAGTCCTGAATGCTCCTCAACTCACATTTAATGAGAACACCCTGTAACCTCTGCCTCCTCCATGTTTCTGGAGTCTACCTATTATGCTTAGTTTCACTAATCTCATCCAAGGTCCGGCTTCTCACGTCACTGGTGCCCTCGCAGCCCTCCCGGGGCTGACCTCACCTCTGCTAGAGTTAATGAAGATCCTATTTAGTTTCTTTAAGTCTGTCAACCTTCCTGTGACATCTGTGCTTCACATATGCTTTCTACAACTGTTTTCACAAGAGTAACCCTGCTGGTAGTCTTTCCATTCTCAGTTTAAACATTATTTTCCTGGATCCCTCAGGTCAGGTGACATGTTCCTGCTCTATGTTGCTATAACATCCTATACACCACTATTGATGTTCTCCTTTTATTTTATGTACAGGGCACATTCCATCCCTAGTAACCACTTTTTCCAGATAGGTTTCTCATCTAATATACTGGTAGGAATTTAATTGTATTTGCATCAAACCAATTTTTTTTTCATATAACAGTGACATTAATCGAAGATTGTAAAACCAGGTGTGGTGATAGACACCTTTAATGCCAGCACTTGAGAAGTGGCCATCCTGGTCTCCGCAGCAAGTTCCAGACCAGCTTGGGCTAAAGGGAGACCTTGCCTCAAAAAAACAAGAACAAAACAACAATAAAACCCCAAAGATCGTAAATCAAATCCCTAAAATATGAAAGACTTGCATTTAGCTGTAAGGACCATGAAAAAGGAGCACGAACCTGAAGTAATTAAAATCATTTTATCTCATTATCTTATCATTACCTCCATGTATATCAATGGATAATGCTATTCTTTAAAGCAAAGAGTGATCCTTATCAAGGGTGGATCATATTTATTGACTATTGAAAGAAAGAAACATTTAATAGAATATGTATAAAACATGAGTTCCATCTATAGGGATGGTCATCAAATGGAAACAAGCATGAGTTGTATTCAAGGGCCTTGACATGACATATAAAGATAAAATGCACTGAAATCGCTTGATTTTTAGTAATCATCAGGGAAGCAGAGGCCAACAAGTAATAAAACAATCAAGAAACCTTTATGTAATAGTGTTACAAATAAATACAGAAATAACAATGTGACATTGAGCTGTCCGGGTTACTGGAGGATTTACTGTAATTAGTTTTCCTACTTAATATGCATGTGCTTCAGATTATGAGAGCGACAGGCACATTAGTGTGTGGAAGTATCAAGGCTGAAGCATCCATTGGCTCAAACTTCTCACGCTTTTTCAACAATATATGAAACATGATTTAATACACAAAATACTATCTGTAGCTATTTATTCCTTGATTGCAAGTAGAAAATAGTGCATTGTTCTTATACAGGCTGTGTCCCTAGAGCATGGGACTACAGGATTACATTGTCATTTTATTGGAAACATCAAAATATATTTCAATATGATAATATAACTTTGTAAAGGAAAATGTCTAAATATCAGTATATCATCAATCAATATTTGTATGTCTGAGTGTCTGTGTGCATGGATACATACGTACACACACAGACAACTATAGGATGTACATATGCAAAAAGGTCAAGCGAAAAAACAGATCACTTTTGTATTCTATCAGTGATCATTCAAACTGGACAGGATTGGCTGGGAATATCATTTGGGGCATAATGCCAGGCAAACACGGTCAATCCAGTCTTCCTTTACATTCCAAGTACCTCCACTTTAAGATTCAGATCTTTCCTTAAACTCATGTTGATGGCTAGACATGCTATGGCACACTAGATTTTAGGTCTGCCTGCTCATGAACTGAGGTAGCTGAATGTTGAAGGACTGCTGTTGATGGCCTTCCTGTGTAATAACCTCTTTCCAGTACAGACTTTGTTTCCTGACAGAAAGGCAGTCAAGGCCTTCTGGGAAGCAGGACTTCTGAACCTTAGAAATTGATTCTGGGAAAGTACAGATTCTTCCTCTGTGATCTCAGAGCTACTTGAACATAATTTGGCACTCTCAGGTGGTACTTTTCCGGTTTCAAGAACAGGATGGGTTTATAGCAGAGCAGGACGACAGTGAGAGGCCAGCTGAGCCAGACACCCCGAAACCCAGCTTCACCCCTGTTCATCCCACAGGTCATAAATTCCACTGACTTAACATTTGCAAGTTCATGTAAGGATTCCGTTACCAGAAGCCAGAATTCTAACTACTGCAGACACAGAATTGTGTGACTATTAAGGACTCATGGAATTCATAAGATCCCAAATCCTCAGGCTAAGCATTAGGAAAATGCTTAGAAGTTAAGAATCTTTTACCCAAAGTTCCACAATAAATTTGCAAGAATACTGCTAGACTTGACTCTAGACTTGTTCAATCTGTACTCATTCTGACCCTGATGTTTGCTTTACCACACTATAGGGACTGGAGCCTAAAACCTTTCCGAGTCTTCCTTATATTATGGTGCAGGCATGAGGATTAAAGTTCAAGGCAGACACACCTTCCCAGGACCTGCATGAGAAATGGGCAAGAAGAAGGGGTTTGCGTCTTCCGGGAAGCATAGCTGTGTAATCATGTTGTTCTTTTTTTAAAAATGAGCTCTACTCTCAGAAAGGCTAGTGTCCTCCCTACAAAGGACAGCAGGGACTCTGCCCCCAGTTTTTGTGTGCCTGTGTCTTCTTTTGACTAATATCCAAAACTAGTTACATGGTTCTCCTGGAATTCTGTGAGCTATCTAATAGTTCTTCTCTAATAATAACTCTATGTTTACTTCGAGAACTATGTGAGAACTTGCAGTATATAGAAGTTGGTACCTGGAAATGCTAGCATTTGTTCCCCCAAGAAAACATATTTGGAAGCCGGAAAGCTGCAAACTCATGTTGAGCAGAACTGTTGCCGTTTATCAAACTGCCCTGGGCTGAACCTTGGAAGCAGACTGCATATGGGGGATGGAAAACTTGGTCAACAATGAAAAGATTGAATAGGATTTGGATAAGTCCCAGTACCCACAGCTCTCTGCCTCTTTCCCAAATTCACTGGCACTTATGAACTGCTTTAAGTTGCATAAGAAACTGAAAAGAAGTAGTGATGAACGGAAGGAGGGTTTTATTTTTCTCCTACCTCAGATGAATGGACACTAAAAGAAGAATCAGTGCATGAATTTCTTATGTTGAGAACAGCGATCCCAAGTTGTCAGTTGAAAACCAAAGGTTTGGGGCAGTAGAATGTCCAAGAAGAGTCTGGAGTAGGCCGTATACTACAGACACACCCCACTAACATCACTTTGAATTTTGTTCTTTCCGGTTGCACTGTAACTGAAAATAGACGTTCACATTTTCATTCTCTGTCTCTCTCTCTGTCTCTCTTTCCCTCTCCCACTCTTCCTTTTCCTTCCTCCATCCTCTTCTCTTTCTGCCTTTCTTTTAAGTCCCTATAATCCTATAGAGCAATTAGATGAATATCATTATCATTCTCATTCATAAATGAAACATGAAAAGTTTTTAAAAGTTTGTGTTGTAGGGGCTGGAGAGATGGCTCAGTAGTTCAGAGCACTGGCTGCTCAGGGTCAGTTCCCAGCATCCACATGACAGTTAACACATGTCTGTAACTCCAATTCCAGGGCCATCTTCTGGGCATCAGGCCTGCACTTGGTACACTTACATACATGCAGGCAAAACACAAAGAGGTCAGATCCCATAGTCTGAAAATCTTAGGCTGCATCCCCTTGCAGCTCTCTCTGGAACAGAGAGTTAATAAGCCTCTCTGTGTTGTGACTTCATGGTCTCTAATTTATGGTCCTAGTCAGTATCTAGCTCCTTCATGCTCCTTGTCACATGGGCTGTCCCAGTCTAAATCATTTGGCATGGACTGCCACCTCCTGAACAGATATAAAAGTCAGATACTTTCCTTTGTTCAGGAGACTTTTCTGAAGACTCTCTTCTGGGCCTTCTGCTGATATCTGTCAGTGACTCTGTTACTCTGACTTTCAGGTGTCCTTCTTAAAAAAGCTTCCATCCAGGCTTTAAAGGGTTCCTTTCCTTCCCTTGCCTCTGATATACGGTACTGTTCCTTCCTAATGCACTCTCACCTTAGGCCCGCTTGCGCATGGCTCCCATCACTACAAGCCTGTGCCTCCTAATAAAGCTCATTTCTGAAGATTTATTTGTGAGCTTCTTCCTTGGGAGCTTGAACATTAAAAATCAAGCAACAGATGTAGTATTTGTCAGCTGTGGAGAAGATTCAGGTTGTGTAAATCCTGCTGTAAATATCACTTTGGACACTTTGTTATTAAAAATCACGCCGTGGGGCTGGAGAGATGGCTTAGCGGTTAAGAGCACTGCTGCTCTTGCAGAGGACCTGGGTTCAGTTCCAAGCACCCACATGATAGCAGACAAAATTATTCCATTTCCAAGGTATCTAATGCCCTCTTCTGGCCTCTGCAGGCTCGGAACACATAGGTGTACTTACATACATGCAGGCAAAACATTTAAACACATAAAATAAAAATGAATACATTTAAATTTTTTTTAAAGAAAAATCATGCAGTTAGAAATATAGTCATAGGCTGTGGGTATAGTGCAGTGATAATGACTTGCCTCATCTATATAGAATGCCCTAGGTAGGCTCAAGCCCAGGCACCATAAAGTAAAACCCAAACCAATTAAATACATAAGACCCTAAGATGAGTCAGACATGGTGGCACTTCTTTCTGCTACCCACGTCTGTTGCTAGGAGCTGAGTCAGGATATAGTAGCTAAACATCCAGACACATCTCCAGTGTAATGAGGTATAAACTAGGTGTCTGGGGATAAGGATATTCCTGTGGGATAGCGCTGTAGAAGCACAGCCTACATTGACAAGACTAGCTAGCTAGACTAAACACACATAAAAGGCTGGAGCACAGATGTCATGAAGGAGTTTGATGAAAGGATAATCAAAGTAGAATGGGACTGTGATCTTAATACACTGGACATAAATAATTTATTCTTTAAAAGAGACAAAATATTTAGGAAAATGTTTCTGTAAGCATCTTGACTATGTTAGCTAAAAGGAAGGGTCCGGAAGTTGAAGCTTCGTTAGACTTTCTGCCATGTTTTTCTTGTTGTTTGAGATAAGGTGTCAACCCTGTAGCCCTGGCTAGTCTAGAACTTGCAATGCAGGCCATGCTGGCCTCAAACTCACAGAGATCCAGCCATTTTTATCCCTTGAGTGCTAGAATTAAAAGCATGTGCCACAATGCCTAGCTGATTCTCTTGTTTTAATTTTAAAACATAAGCCTAAGGCTAGAGTGATGGCTCAGTGATTAAGAATACTTGTTGCTCTTGCAGAGGACCCAGATTTGGTTTTCAGCACCCACATGGAGGCTAAAAACAATCTGTAATTCCACCCTCCTGAGGCCTCCATGAGCACTCCATAAATGCATATACTCACATACATGCAGGGAAAACATTCATACATACAAAATGAAAATAAAGGAAAAAAAAAGAAGTCTAACAAAGGACTAATTATATGTTCTTCTCCACTTTTAATCAAAGAAAAGGGAGAATGGGTGGAAACAGAACCACAATGTTTCCTGTGACACTAATATTTTTGGAAAGTATGCAGTGGGATGTCACATTATGGAGATGCCTGAACATAAACAGTTTGACTCTTAGCATGCATTTCTACCAAACTGTTCTGAGAATTTATTCCTTCACATTTTTTGCAGAACAGTGCTCTTGACCCAAGACCTTGCTTTCTCTTTATTGAAACCACACCTCTAGCACAAAAGGGGAAAGGAGAAGAAGATCTGTCTTATAGAAGACTCTGTCCCTTCTGACTGCTACTGACGGAGAACAGCACATACAACCACAAAGAGATGTTATCAGTTTAATCCCACCCGTAGTTTGCAACATAAATGGGATAATTTGTTGCTTCCAATGAATATCCACTGCTTGCAGTGCTTGATGTTTTCATAACACACACACACACACACACACACACACACACACAGGCTCATACTTGGCTAAAGACAGGGAAGGGTTATGAGAGATTGAAGCTCTATGTTTAGGTTACAAAGAGGAGTCCAAGGCCTAGTAAGCTTGTTTATACTAGAAAGAAGCCGAGACAATCTGAGAAGTCATTCCCACAGTTCTCCTGTTTCCCTTATAAAACAAGCATGTCTATATTGTAACAGAAGGCATTTCCAGAAAATTGATTTCCACAAGAAGTATTACTTCTCTTCTTGGAGCCAAAAAGAATTCCTGTCCACTCCAATTTTCCAACCTTATATCTAAGCCTCAGTTTCTCCACATGTAAATATATGGAATTCAACGTAAATCAAATATTATGTCCCAGTAGGAAAAGGTTTCCTCGGGTTGGCTAAATTGAAGGCTGTGAGAGGCCTGGCCTTTAGTGACCCAATTATGAGCAGGTCCATATTGGCTGAGGACAAAAAGCAGGTATTGTTTATGAAAGAGCCCTTTGTACTTAGGGGCTCTCTCTAGCAAACACCAGGAAGAGACTGTTCCGGATACGTGGGAGACTAAGGCTGGGGTTACTGAAACACCAGGCAAAAATCGTGGCAGGGACAGAGGAACTCAAAGTGAAATTTACCAGGTTTCTTTGGATTGCCCTCCAAAATTCACTACATGCATGGAATATACAATACACACTGTCATAATTTATGCTAGATTTTTAAGACTGCAATAAACTTAAAATAAATCTTATATGGAAAATTTGTTAACCAATGTTTAAGGTATCAAAATGTTCAAAGACCAAAAAGTTGTGCATTGCATAATCCCAGTAGCTTAAATATTGGCAAGTTAAGGGGTAACAAAGAATATTATTCTTGATGATGTTGAAAGGAGAGGTTCTTAAAGCTGAAATTATGAAACCTCTCCTGAAGTAATTCCTCTAGAAAAAAAATTTCCAATGCTGGTCTCTGTGTGTGATGGACTGAACACCAGAGGAAGGGTTCTTGAGGTTACTGTTGACAAATAACAGAAACTAGCAAATGTATGTTTCAAAATAAAATTTGAATCTGTATTTGTACACCATGAAAAAGCAGTTTTTTTCTGAATCAACAACATGGTTTACATTACTATTAGGAGTCAGTTTTCCTAATCTGAAACAGAATTATAAGTACATAAATTAAAATTAAAATTTTAAATTTTAATGTTTGAACATTTTAAGAGCTCATCAACCAACCATCTCGAAAGGAGTGGAATTCTGAAGTCTCCCACCTTTTGTAACTTCCTGGCCAAAAGAGACAAACTTTCACACACCTGAGATAATGGACACCTCAAACTTGGAATTTCCCCAGGGTCTCATGGTGGGAGAAGGAAAAGGCTAAATGAGCCAGTCAGAGAAGGGATTCATCTTCCAGAAAGAGATCTTACACAGTCCTGACAACTTTTTAGACCATCTTTACAGAAGAGACTAGAACAGAAACAATTATGGGCAGAACCTCACCTTGACTAGCATGGCTTAGTTATGTAGATCTTGAGGGGACTGGACAGAATAGACTCCATCTTGAAAAGTTTAATGTAAAAGCACCCAGTTCAAAGAAAAATCCCCCAAAGTCCTCTGCCCCACTTGAGCAGCCCTGAGGTATCCTGTCCATAACCTAGCTCCGTCTCTGTTGCCCAATCAGCTTAAAATGCACCCTTACCACACAACTTTGTCAAGGCATGGGATTCCCCGTTGTGGTTTTCCCTTTAGGAGCATGTTTCCTCCTTCACTCCGGGCCACTAACCCTTCACCTGCTGCGTCCGGTGTGTTGGGCTGTAGACCGAGCTCCAGCTTGCAAATAAAGATTCTTGTATGATTGCATCGCATTTGGCCTCCCTGGTGGTCTTTTGAGAGGACCCTGTGACCTGGGCACAACAATCTCTTGCCCTCTGTTTAAACCTAAACTCATCTCAGACTCCAAGATGGATTGGGGAGCTGGGGGAGGAGGACTGGATCTCTCTGTTTGTTCCAGTTCCCAAAGCAACCATGTTGAATAACTCTCCTATCTCTGACTTTTCATTACCACTTGTCTGTTTGACTGGCCTACTGAGGACAGGTGTCCAAGAAAGCTCCGGACATGACGCTAACAGCTCTGGAAAGATTCTTACTCTAGATACCTGCTTGTCCATAATTAAGTGAGTTTATTTCTTCATAACTTAATTTTACTTTCCAGCAAAGTACAGATCATATCAGCTTCCTAACAACTTCTTAGAGCTATTAGGATGGAAGAGGTGGCATCATATGTGAAATGCTTCTTCAAGTACAAATATGAGACATAATTATCTTAATAATTATGACCAACAATTAAAGTCAGCTTCTACTTTTCCATCACATTTACTGTCAGTCTCTTGAAATCCAACGTCATGAATACATTTGATAATTTAATTAAGTGTCTAAACTGAAGTTCCCAGACATACCATAAAAAACAGGTATAGTAGGTACTATTCTGAGGTATCTTTTAATAAAGAGCACCTTGTCAACAATAGACTATAAGCTGCTTTCATGTTAAGCTTCATCTATCCTAATTCTAATTTTTCAAATTAAAGTATTGCAATTATACTTGGCAACTAATTACATATATATATATATATATATATATATATATATATATGAACATCTGATTTTACACACAAGTCCTGATTTTCCATATAATTCTAAATAGCCTCCAAGTTACATCCTTCCATTTCCACACTGTAACCTTCAAAACATAGCACAAGAAGTAAGAAGTTCTGGTCATTTTCAGAGCATTATAAAATAGAATGAAACAAAAAACAGTCTCTAAGTATAATCAAGCCAAGGCTGGACAGGTGGTTCAGAGGTTAAGAGCACTGACTGCTCTTACAGAGCACCAGGTTTCAGTTCCCAGCACCCATCTGGAGGCTAACAACCTTCTATAACTGGAGTTCCAGGGGATCCAACACTCTCTTCTGGACTCTGGGCATTGTATGACATATATTATACTTAGTAGGCAAAATACTCATACACATAAAAAAGAATAAGGAAGTCAAGAATTTTTTCCTGTATGAGTATCTCAAAATAAAATATTTACCTTTAATACCTTGCTGAATTGACTCATATAGAAGATAAATTCACTACATGAAAAAATGTCTCAATAAAGACTAGGACATACATATCTGACATAAAGCATTCTTAATGAATAACTTTTGTTTTATCCTCACATGAAAGAAATGGTGAGTTCACATTATCTGAGCCTTTGTAATTCAGTCAGAAAGGCTTATCTCTTTGAAACTAACTCTATGCTCAACCAACTCTAGAGCCTAGTGGCCAAAAGTATAAATGCTTGGGACTGGGGAACTGGCTGAACAGTTAAGAGCACTGGCTGCTGTAGCAGAAGAGCCAGGTTCAAATCCCAGCACCCACATGGTGACTAACAACCATCTGTAACTCCAGTTACAGGGGATCCAACCTCTTCTTTTCATTTGTACTCTTCAAAATACGTAGGAAACCTTTATTGATATGGCTATTATGTATGTTTATATGCTCAGTAGCTCCAATGCATAGGTCCCTCTCTGCCCTGCTCACACGAAGGCCTGGAAGTGGCTACCACGCAGTAATAATGTTCACAGAATGAAGGCCTATCTCAATAATAATGCAGACAGTCTTAAGAAGCCAACTTGTGATTATCTTTCTTTAAAAACTTCAGTAGTTGGGTGTGGTATCTCATGCCTGGAATTCCAGAATCTGGGAATTCAAGGAAGAAGAATCTGGAGTTCAATTTAATCGTTGACTATATAGCAAGTTCAAGGCCAGTCTTGCCTAAGAGAGACCCTGTTTCAAAACAAACAAAAATAATACACATTTTTACTTAAAAAAGAGAAACACACACACAAAATCTTTACCTCACTTTGATCTTGTATTGAATTACTGAGGGGCTAGAAAGATAGCTTAGTGATTAAAAGCATTTGCTGCTCTTACAGAGGATCTACATGTGGTTCCCATGGTTATATATGGTAATCCATGTCTGCTGGCTTACAAGGCCCTGTAATTCTGGCTCCAGGGCTTCTGACACTCACCTCTAGCCTCCAAGGGCACACATACATATGTGCATACACACAACACAGACACATACATACATTAAAAAAATCTTTTAAAAAATAATGTATTGAATGATAAGATTATAGACTTTTTAAAAGATTTATTTTAGTTTTAGTTTTGTGTATATGTGTATGTCTGTGTGTAGGTATGTGCACTTGAATAGAGGTGCCTGAGGAGACTACAGGTGTTGGATTCTCCAAGAGCTGGAGTTGCAGGTGGATTGTGAGCCACCTGAGATGGTTGCTGGGAATTGAATTCAGGTACTCTGGAAGAGCTGTGCTTGTCTTTAACCACTAAGTCACATTTCCAGCTCCAGGGACTATGTTTTACATTAGTTTTTTTTATTCCCGAAAATATTTTTGAAATTTTTTTTATTTATATGTCTAGTACTGGGGATTGCACCTAGAGTCTCAAGCACACCAAGCAAGCAATCGTCTATTGAGTAGATTCCAAGTCCTCTTTTTATTTTTTATTTTGAGAATCGTATTCGATTTCAGGCAGGCCTAGAACTCACTCTGTAGCCCATGATGGCCTTGAACTAGCAATCCTCCTGCATTAGCCTCCCAAGCAGCTGGGATTGCAGTCTTACACACTGGATTCAGGTTTATCATCATTTTTAATACAATGTGAAGTAATTCAATATGTGTTTCTTCCTAGGAAAACAATCTTCTTACATTAATTCAGTTTGATTACAGAAATATCACAAAGCTTCTGTAGCTAAGTATTTTGAAGAGAAGAACTCTTTCTAGGACAAGAGACATGGTCCCCAGAGCACAAATGGGTGGACAAGCTACATACCCTGCCAGAAGGTCTGCTCTGTCTCTATCACCTGTGGGCAGTAGGCTGCCTCTCAAGAAGGCAGGCCAGGAGGATGAGTTTTCTAGTGATATACAGAGTCTATAAAACTTTTCTCATCGTTTCTTGTCTGCATTACCAAGCTGAAATCTTTGGTATATTGTCCTTGTATGCTGTCAACAGTAAGTGTTGCTCAGTATGACATGTGCTGGGCACACATTCTTTGGGAGAAAATGTTAAGTGAGGGTCAGGATGATTTTTTTGTGATATAACATGCTTCACGTTTGAGAGATTGGAAGCCTGTATTTTTGTTTCACATGCAAATCTTTCTGTAGCTCTTTCAAAGTTCTCTGGCCCTTGGTGGTGGCTTTTGTGACTTCCAGTCCTGTGGGCAGCGCTTGCTCTAAATTGTCATGGTAAGAAGTATTCACCTCATGACCCAAGGTTCCACGAGACTCTATGGGAATATTCCCTAGTGTGAATTGTAAAATTGTTGGTTGGAATATTTAAAAGAAAAATCTAGGGCTAGGGAGATGGCTCAGTGGATAAAAGCACTCACTTGCTGTGCAGTATGGGGTCCTGAGTTTGAATCTTCAGCACCCATGTAAAAGTCAGGCTCTCCTTTGTGCTTGTAACACGTGTTGGGGCAGAGACAGGTAGATTCTGGTATAGGTCAATGGTTAGTTGGCCTGGCCCAAACAATGAGCTTCTGGTTCAGGTGAGACACCTTGCTAAAGGGAATTAGGTGAAGAGTAATACAGGAAGACATCCATTGTCCTTTGGATGCACACACACACACACACACACATACATACACATGCATATACATACAGACATATACACACATACATACACAAGCACATACATATACACAGACATACAGACATACATACACACACATACGTATGCACACAGTATGATAACTGTGATCTACAACAATCTATGACGGATGTCAAGATAACTGAAAAGAAGAGTCAAAATTTTCCAACACATGAAAATGTTTTCTGTCTGAGCAGAAATGTGAACAACTTTGATGTGCCCCTTACATTTTATACATGTACAAATGATCGCATGGCAACCTATAATATGTGCTCATATAATTCATCAGGATAAAATATTTTAGAGTGTAACTTCAAACGTTCACATTGTTCTTCTAGGAACTGGTTAAAATTAGATAAACTTTCAAGAGGACTACCCAATCGGAAACTGAAAGAAACCAAAAATAAAAGACTAACAAGTCAAGAGTAAGCAGAATTCAAAGAAATGTGTCTTTTAAAAGCTACTTTTGAATCGATACTATTTACTAAATTTTACAATTAGAACGTTTTTACTCACTGAATAAATAATTCCAGCTGCGTCTGCTCTCTTACTTAGCCTTCACCACACTTTCTGTATGAAAGTAATATAATACTTACCTCTGCAGTGCAAAGGGAACTACATGAACCTCCTCACCCATCTAAACAGCAACACCAAAACGTGGGAGAAAAGACTCTATAGAAGGAGGAAGGGAGAAAGGCTCTTGCCATTTCCTGTTATTTGAAACTCTTCCTTTTTCAACACCTGAATCTCTGAAGAAACACCTCACTTATTTGAACACAAAATCTATTCATTCCTCTAAATAAAAGCTGTTTTTTTTTATTTACTTATTTTGTTTTTAATGAACTTAAAGTCTGGGATATATAGTTCTGTAGTAGAACACTTGCTTAGCCTTCCCATAACCTTAGGTTCTATTCCCAGACACACACAGACACACAGATACACACACACACACACACACACACACACACAGAATTGAAATTAAACAGTAAAGAATAGAGACTATTAGAAAGTCCCTTAAAACAACCAACACAAATTACTTGACCTTGCGTGTCCATTTATACAACCTCACTGACAAGATCAGGGCAGGCCTTTTAAACTTTCCTGAGCACATCCTTGTGTAATGGAGAGATCTCTATCTGCCTCCCCGATGAGACTGGCATTACTACATCAAACGTCAGAAAAGCTGGACTAGTTACAGCTTACTGCAGCTCAGGATCTGATCTTCTAAGTGCGCTGTGTACCATTTCACACGTCTATGGCCATTAAATGCAATCTCTCCTTCAACTAAACAATGTCTAAGACACAATTCAGGGCAAATAAATTATGGTCCGAGAAGAAAGTGGGTGTTAACAGGAATTGACTGTGAGGATGAGATGCACATCAGTACCTACACCAGAGTGCTTGTGTTGTTTGGTAGTAGGTATGTAGTTTCCAAAAACAACAAGACAAAAGAACAAGAGAAAACAGAGATCTTAGTTACTGTCTTCATCTCATGAGAACTTTCGGAAAGAATATTATCTAAGTCATTTAATGATGCAATGTAATAATACAAAGAATTCTTTTAGCAGATGAATGAAGAGTCCTAGGAATTGGATACAGCCCCTGCATACACTGGGCATGTGCTCTATCATTGAGCCACAACCTCAACCCCAGAAAGAAACTTTTTAAATTCTTAAAACAAAAGTAATAGAAGCATTATAGTTTTATCAAAGTTTGGCCTTCAGCAACTATTTGACCAAAAAAATTTAAGATTTATTTTTATTTACGTGTATGTGTATATGTGTGTGTGTGAGAGAGAGAGAGAGAGAGAGAGAGAGAGAGAGAGAGAGGGTTAGTTTACGCCACCTGTGTGTAGGTGCCTGAGGAGGTCAGAAGAGGACATCAGACCCCCTGGAGTCATAGGTGGTTGTGAGCCACCCCACATGGGTGCTGGAAATGGAGTTTGGGTCCTATGGAAGAGCAGCACTTTTACCAGTGAGTCACCGCCCTAGCCCCCCAAATGGGTGGGTTTGTTTGTTTGAGTAAGAAATTACTGAATGAACAGACTTTGTAGATCTTGGAGCCCTACATCTGATACTCAGTCCAGCTGTGTCTCCCTAGGCAAGTAGTCCAATCTGTCACTTTGTCTGTACACAGGGCACTATGCCCACACCCACAAGAATGTTAAGGTTGCAATCACTCTAAGTCTTCATGGTGGTTTAGCAGAACAATAGCTGGTGCCCATTTACCTCTGCTTGCTCCAGGTGAATTTGGGAGACCATAGACACACTGGACTGCATTCTGAGCTGCAAGCTATTCAAAGTAAAAGACCATGACCATACAACCTCTTCTTATCCAAGATCTTTGAAAATTCATAGGATTTAAGTGATTGTTAAAGCAGTTTTATTTCAGTGGCTCCAATAAAGTTCCTTTAGTCTTTGTTACATTTTATAACTCAATTAGTCTTGCCTTTGAGTGAATGTAACAAGTACTGGTTTACAAATCAAGCAAAAACTATAGCCAAATCTCTTAGTCAGGGCATAGAATCTAACTAAACAGTCTGCAGTACAATAAAGACCTCAAAGTAAACACTGGAGATAGCTGGCCTTCTTGTTTCTGTTGAACATGTCAGGGTAGTGCATCCAAAAATATTTGAAAAATCTGACTATTTCCCATCTGTTATATTTCTCAGAGCATAACTGAAAGTTCATGAGAAAGTTCACCATAAGTTCAAATGTGTGCTATCAGGTCATTCACAGGGTACAGGTTCATGCAGAGTTTCTTCTTCTTATTTTTTTGAGAGACCAAAGTGGGAAATAAGAAAGCATACTCATTGAAGCTATTTTATATTATGACCAGATTTTTAAACATCATAAATAAAGTTTATAAAATTTAAAAAGTCACGCACAATTCATAGTGACAACCATGATCTAAGAGGAGACACTTAAGATACAGTCCTTGCAGAAGCTATAGATAAGTTTGATTTATATTATTTATAATAGTTGAAACAGTTGTCAGATTTTCTATTGTGCCAAATCTTTCATTTAAAACACATATTCAAAAACGGTAAAAATAGAGGAATGGGGGTGTGGGGGTGGGGCATCAGAAACAGCAGCTTAATTTCACTTTGTGATTAATTAATTGGTGATGGTTTTCCAGCTTGCAATTTCTACAAACACTGTTTAAAGTGCAGCACTTGTGGACTACTTATGAGCAAAAGGAGAAAGTTAAGACAAACACGCTTCATTTGGAACAAGACTACTGAATCATAGAGTGAAAATTAAATTTGATAGCATTAGTCAATATTATTTGAATCAGAGACAAAAAGTAATTAATTTTCTTTTGAGTAAAATCTCTGTATTAAAAAAAAAATTTAGAAGATTTTCTAGGGAAATAGCACTGACTAGAAGCTTTAATCTGTTTAGTATTGCTGTAACACAGTATCTGCTACCAGATAGTTTTTAAAGAAAATACTGGCTTGTAGTTCTGAGGGCTGAAGGTTCTAAACACCATGGCCCAAGTCTCTGCCCGCATCAGTACATGGCAGAAAAAGAAAAGAAAAAAGGCACCAGTTTCCTGTAGAAGGAGCCTGCACACAAAGAGAACGAACAGAGACAGCCAAGTATACAAGATAAACAGCCCATTCTCTCAGGAGCTGATCCAGTCTAGCCCCTAAGCTTGACCTTCCCCACAGGAAACCTTAACCCATTCAGAAGGGTGGCATCTCCATGATCTAATTACCTTTCCCAAGACTCCGTTTCTCCAAAGTCATGGCATCTCAACAATGTCACTCTGGGGACTGAACTTCCAACATATAAAACCGGAGGACAAATAATTTCCAAAACACAGCCAAAAAAAAAAAAAAAAAATCTAGACGTTAAAGGATAGTGACTGACTTCAAATAGTAACAATGTTTTCTCTACTTAGAGTCTATGTACACAGTAGAATTCATCCAATATTTCCAAATGTGATAAAGGTACATTTTACTGTTTCTCAGTTGCTACCACCAAATGCATGTCCGCAGCCTCCAGAAGACAACTTTAAGCCTACCATTTGCTTCTTAAATTAAAAGACACATTTGTTTCTCTTCAGCGTGATGTATCACCAGTTGGTTTTAATAGATATAGCACTTGCACATTCATTAGTGTTTATTATTTGAAAAGGATGACAAAGGACACAAAAATTAATCAGATAACATCGTGGTCTTCAAAAGACCTGTAGTCCAGTACAATAAATGTGAAATAAATGGAACACACACAAAAAAAATAGCATAAGTTGAAACATTTAGTGCCATGAAAGAGATTCATGTAAAATGACCTCAGCAAGAGAATGTGAGAGAAATTACAAGTGTAATCTGGTTAGTGGAAAGGCTGAGGATTCTGAAGATCACCAGTTCTACTCAATGCCTGTCATGGCCATATCAAAGCAGAGCCACCTTCAGGCCAGGAGTCTCAAGATGATGAACTATCTCCAAAAGAAACACTGAAGTCTAGAGAAGCCTGGATTGTGCTAGGTGAAAAACAGAGAAAACTGATTCAGAACACTCAGGAGGAACACCCAGGGAGAAGATACTACATCATACCAAGCAATCCATCTGTTGAACAGCAATTATTCAAAGCTGTGTTTTTATACATTTTCTATTTACACATCTAATATTATACCTTTGGAAATCACAAGATAAGTAGCCAGTGTGTAGTAAGTCCATACAGATGAGGTTTGGGGGCCAAAGAGAAAGAATGGAAGGCCTGAAAGGGACGGATGAATGTTCAGTATGGAAATTCAGACACTGATTTTCCAAAGTTTGGAGAAGGTCTCTGGCTCCTCACAACATGAATGATGAGAATCCCAACTGCATAGCCCAGAGTTCAGGGGGAAGAAGTCAGGGGCACAAGACTGTGGAGGCCTCGGTAGCTAATGAGGGCCACACAGCATCAGATCCCTGTCCGGTCAGACCCCTCTGGTCTCTCCTGACCTTGACCGATTCCATGTTCTGGTGGCTTGGCCAGATTCCCCACTCTCTTCTTACAGTTTGTAGCAACAGGAAGACTGTTAGAAATCCACACTGGGGGCTAGAGAGATGGCTCAATGGTTAAGAGCACTGGCTCCTCTTGCAGAGGACCCAGGTTCGATTCCCAGCACCCACATCGTGATTAATAACTGTCCATAACTCCAGTTCCATGAGATCTGATGCCCTCTTCTGACCTCTGAGGGCTTTGTACGACATGAGTGCACTTACATACATGCTGGCAATACACTTATACACATAAAATAAAAGTAATAATAATAATAAAAGAAATCTAAGGTGGTAGAACTCTGCTTTCAAACAGTCTGTAATATAGAGTATTGATCTTTTGTTCACTAAAAAACATAACAGATGATAAAGAAAAAGGTGGTTTGGAGTCATAGCTTGTGATCTCAGTTTAGTTCAGATATAATCACTTAATAATGCTTAAACATAAACAGGTTAAATAAGAAAATGACTCTTCCTTGACTGTAAAAGAAGACATCATTGTACTCATTGTAACTTCAGATGACAAGGTCAGAAATACAAAGTGACAGCTAATGAATTTCAGTCAGTATTTCTTTTAAATTTATTATAGTGCATTTATTGTGCGTGTGTGTGTGTGTGTTTATATGCAGGCACATGTGCCTGTATGCAGGGGGACATATGCATACCACAGCACACACGTGGAGGTCAGAAGATAACGTGGGTGGTTGGCTCTTTCTTCCATTCTGTGGGTCCTGGAGACTGGACTCAAGTTGTCAGACGTGGCAGCAAACACCTTTGCCAGTCAATGTTTCTAGCTTCTAAAATGTATGTAAAGACAACATAACAGATCAAAATGGAAGGAACAAACCACTCTCATATCTGAGAAGACATTATATATAATAAAGATATCAATTCTGTCAGATTAATCATACTATACTCAAAGCATATCGAAATAGAATTCCCTCCTTTGGATAAAGCAATCTTTGAGTTCATGTGTAGCAATGTCAGACAGCAATACACACAAACATCTGTCTGAGATAAAGTAACCCATTCCCTACATAATCTAAGGTACAATGCACGATTCCTACATAGTGTCAAATATAAAAGCATGTGGAAAAACTAACAAAGTCATTTCATTTGAAGTTAAAGTAGAGATTTCATTCTGAAAAAGACAGAATAATATGGATAGATGTTTTGCTTTTGCTTGAAACAATAAAACAAGTAAAATATACGAAACAACAGTTTTCAAGACTCCAGAGGACATGCAATAAAGAATACTGAGACTTAAGAGATCAAAAACAAATGAAGAGAGTCTATGTTGGGCTTTATGGATCTTGCACTAGGAATAAGAGCTCACATAGAGCCTAGAGGCCTTCTTGATTGTGAGCCTGAATCTTACATGGTTGTGTCAGCTCTCCAGCCATTGGAAACCTTCTTGAGTGGCAGAACTGAGAGTTCATGGAGATCAAGGGAAGTGCCAAGGGGGTCCAAGGAATTAATAGGACAGGTTCACATTCAGGAGACAGCTGCATAGACAGGCAACATTGAACATCTGCAAGGGGCCTCTCTAGGGCTCAGGCTTGGGTATGAAGACGGTATAAGACTTGTCTCTTCTCATTAGCTGGACTATAAAGGATCATTCACAGGGAAATGTGTCTCCAATAAGATTCAAGAAGTTCTAAAGGAGGCTTGCTGAGACTTATGAAATTTTTAAGAAAGGAGACTCATTAAGAATCTGGAAGTAAGCAACTCAGAAGTCTCAGGAAGTCACTGAAACTGAGCAGATGAACAAGGCTCATCCCTTCCCAAGGTTATAAAAGGAGTAGGAACTGCTGAGACACTCTCAGACTGATTTGCCTGGAAGAGACACCCAATAACCTGTTATCTGCTTTCAAATTGTGCATGAAGCTCCAGGTTTCTAGGTTTCATGAGCGGTCACCCATGCTGGAGTGGGCTTTCAGTGATGCAGCCACTTTGGAGCCATCCTTTCTCCCATAAATAACCCCTCAACCACACTCCTGTAAGTAATCCTCCCCCACAAAAAAACTCACTGGTTCACCAAGTTGGACGTTGGTGGTATCCTGATTTTGGTCCATCTAAGTTGCTGAGGCTGGCCTTGAACTCACTGTATAGTTCAGGAAGACCTTGAACTTGTGATATTCCTGCCTCAGTCTAATAAATAGCTGGGATTACAGGCTTGAGTTACCAGACCTGGTTTAGTAGTTTTTTTTTTAATCACATACTCATATACAGGAAGGCATTTAGCCTATTTTCCATTCAGACATGGGGGGGGGGGTCACACACTGTCTACTGCAGCTGCTGACTGCAGGGCTGACAGTGAAGCCCAAGTCCTAGTCAGAACACCTGCAGATAACAGGATATCAAAGAATGGACAGAATATACTTTGTAAGATGTTCCTGCCCCGAGACAGTAATGATACTAGAGAATGTTAATTACCAAAGATCCCCAAATCAAAAGACATATAAAAGCTTCAGAAGCCTAATTTAGGAAACTGGCTATTTCATCCTTCTACACACATGGAATTGTACACACACACCCTTCATATTACATTGAGTAATACGATTCTGGTTTTCAGTAAAGCAAATCGGTTGTCTGGTTCTGCAGCAATAAAAGCATATGCAGTATTTGAAATCTTAAATAAAAATCCTGTTTTGTAGGTTCTTAAAATGTAGTCTCATTTTTAAAAATTCAAACTAAACCTATTTTTCAGTCATGACTCACTAAAAACAGATGAGCTCAGGGAGGAAAATGCTTATTAACATGTCACAAGTAAACAGAAATATTTCAGTACCAGCCACCCTGTGGCAAGCCTCATATCTTGTAAAATGTGTTTGTAAATGAAAGACTTCTGTTATTGCTTATGGATATTCAAATTTTAAAATGAATTTGCAAGTGTTAACATGAAGTTTTCTTCTGGATCACTTTTTATATTGGTATCGCTGCAAACAGTTTGATATCTTTTGTATTTAGGGATCCCCAATAACAGTGCATGGTGTACACATGCTTACCTTAATGAACATGCTTGTGAGGAACTCCATGTATCTCTAATAGCATATGCCTGTAATCCCAGTACTTGGGAGGAGAAGGCAGAAGGATAAAAAATTCCAGGTCGTCCTCAGCCACAGGGAGTTGAGTTCAATGCCAACTATCTCAAAACAAAAGAAATTAGAAATCAAGAATAAACACAAAAGAATATTTAGAAGGTTTTTCACTGTAGCTTATTTAAAATAGCAAAAGGATTGGAATCAGGGTGTGTGTGTGTGTGTGTGTGTGTGTGTGTGTGTGTGTATTTCAATAATAAGTAGCTGCTGAATCACGTATACCATGTACTGGTATAATACCCCACCATTAAGTGTAGGATTGTGAAGGATGTTTCATGATATTGTTAAACTATATTAATAAATAAAATCAAATTGTTAGTAATACACAGAGTATAAACTCATTCTGGTTTTGAGATGTGTTAATCACTTTTGTAACTGATACAATTGTGGTTATTACAGGGAGACATGATGGATTCTTCCAACTCAGCTATCTGACCTGAGACTGATGGCAATCACACACATACATACATACACACTCCAAGAGGATACAGTAAGATTTCTGGAGGAACACATGGAAGACTCAAGCAGGTCTCAAACTGCTTGAGACTGTAGAGAAAGAAGACTGACAGTCGGAGAAGGGATGGCGATTTCTTCTAGTGGGCCGAGATTTATGTGTTATGGTTGTCATTAGAGCCAAGGAGAGGAGCAACAAGTTTTTCCAGTCAGCTTCTCTAGACCTAGAAACAAGGGGAAAGTTGAGTGGTGGGGCTTGAAAGCAGCCAGCAGTCAACTGTAAACAATGGAGGCAATGCTGGGCCTGGTGATGCACACCTTCAATGCCAGCGCTTGGGAGGCAGAGGCAGGCGGATCTCTGTGAGTTCAAGGCCAGCTTGGCCTACATAGCAAGTTCTAGGCCAGCTGAGAATACAGGGCACCCTGACTCAAAAAGACCAGAAAAAGAAAAACAAAAAATGAAGGCAAATTTAGTGTTATGTATGTCCAGTAATGGAATGTGCAGTGCAAAGCATATATGCATATCCATCAACAGATGGTGAAAGAATACACACCAAAATGTAGACTGTAGCCACATGTAAGAGGTTTGCTATTACTCTCTTTCTCCTTTTGATCTGCTATATTTTATTTTTGAAAACCTTGACTGCTGAGTGTAGTGGACACACAATACCAATGCTCAGAAAGCTGAGGAAGGATGACTGTGAGTTCAAGCTCAGCCTGTGCTACACAGTGTCATCCCATTTCAAATAACCAAAAGAGCCAGGTGTCGTGGCACACACCTTTAATCCTAGCACTAGGGAGGCAGAGGCAGATCTCAGGGCAAGCCTGGTCTACAAGCAAGTTCTAGGCCCAGCTGGGATCACAGGGAAAAGCCAAAAGAATAAAACAGAAAACTAATGTGAAATAATCTACCTAGATTCCTGTTATAAGGAAAACTGAAAACTGTTTTGTTTGTAAAACAATCCAACTCACGAAAATTAGATTAAAATCTAGGAATCTAAAAAAGTGAGGCAGTTTATTATCCAAAAACATTTTACATCTTAGGAAAGTGGAAATGTGGAGTGTTGGTAAAAGCATGGTTAACCAACATTAGTAGACTTCTAGGAGAAGCCAGAATCCGTTGGAATAATTCTTCTACAACTTGGTAATTCACTTGAAATGCGACAAGGAAGGGAACCTTTTCTTCCTCCTCCTCCTTTCCCTCCCCTAAGTGGCAATGTCTCCCCCTAGTGGATAATGGCAGTATTAAAAAGAGATTCTCAGTTCTGCACTCTGTTCTGAAATCAGCGATAATAATAGAAGTAAATGGTGTGTAATAACTACATAGAGACTACTGATTATTCAGAGCATCTTCTATCAGTCTTCTCTGTCCTCTCACCGTTCCCCTCCCACACTTCTCAGCTCTCTCTTTTCCTTCCTCCCTCCTCGCTTCCTGCCTTCCCTCCTTCCCTTCTCCCTCCCTCTCCCTTTCTCCTTGCCTTCCTTTGTCCCTGCCTCCCAGTCTCCCTCCCTTCCTCCTTGGTTGGCTCTGGGAACTGAAGCAAGCCTCCTGCCCGCTGAGCATGTGCACACGCTGCATTCCAAACCTCCTTCCCTTAAAAAAAAAAAAAAAAAAAAAAATATATATATATATATATATATATATATATCTTTGAGATAGGGCCTCCCTGTAGCCCCAGCTGGCCTGGAACTTGCTATGTAGACTAGGCTGGCCTCAATCTTACAGAAATCTACCTGCCTCTGCCTCCAGAGTGCGGGGATCAAAGGGGTGGGCCCCGCTGCATTCCATTTTTTGCCTGATGTAGCTCACAGAACACATTCTAGGGGAGAAAACCCTGCCTAGGCAGAGACACATGTTCAGTACTTCAAAAAGGAATACTCAGTAAAGCCACCTGTAGTTACCTCAGTACACAGCTGTGGAAGACCTTCCTTGTTAGCCCCTACATCAAAGCACTGGGTAAAGAAGAAGGAGCCTTTAGATCTAGTTTTAACATGGGAACAGCTTCTGTTGCTTCCACAGCCACAAATTTCACCCTGATTCTGGGGAGCTGTCCTCAGCAGACCTGTCCCAAGTACAGAAGACCCGGATCTATACCTCCAGACACTGATTGGAGATTATCCTAATGGGTTAGGGGCGGAAGAGGAGTTTACATCATTCTCCCATACAACTAACTGTAACTACCTTCTTCCCACAGAATTACACAATGAGTGCTTAATGAGTTAGAGATTGACTATGTCAGTTTTATCAAGCTCACATGCCGTTCCTAAAACCTGATGTTCCAGTGACTGTAAGAACACATATGGTCTACATGACATATTTTTAAATTATCTTTTTGGTTAATGTCTTTTTACACACAGAGTCAGGATAGTCTATACAAAACCTGGTAGCAGCTCCAAAAAAATCAAAATAAATGATAATTATTTTGCTAGAGCCAATATGATAGTCCAGCAGGTAAAGATGCCTGCCACCAAGCCTGACATCCTGAATTTGAACCTTGGGATCCACATGGTAAGAAGAGAGAACCGTCTCCCCAAGTTGTCCTCTGACCTACATATGTACACCATGGCATGTACACACACATGCCCTCCTCCCACACACAAAATAAGCAAATGCAAAATTAATATATTTACTTAGTTCAAAGGCAATAATACCTTTCATTATCTGCAAGTCTACCTTAAATATTGGACAATTATGATAGTTATATTCTTTGACATGAATTGACCCATGTGAATTTCATTAATCCATGGAAAATTCTGACATGTTCAAAATAAACTGAATTTTCTTATCATTATGGTAATAAAGTAAGGATTTAAAGCAACTAAACAGAATAATTCCTCTCCTGTGATCTGTTAGCACTTTTAATGCCATTCTATTAAATATACGTTACCTACATTATTCATAATCTCACCATTGTCACTCAGCTCTACACTAGTTGTCAATGACCTCAAATTCAGTTAACAAGATTATTTTTAAAATGCAGATTTTTTTTTTTAAGATCACATTAGGAGTTATACAGTTACTCAAGATCACCTTGTTGGCAGGCAAATTGTTGGTCAAAGCCTGGAGGAGAAAATATTCTAGCTGTTACTGTAGTGTCAGAGTTTTATGGATTTCACCCTGTCAAGGAAGCTTCTTACATAGAGGAGGCATCAGACAATGTAGCAATGTTAAGACCCATAAGCTACTCACTGGCAAGTGGCTCTTAAGTAAAGGGAATTTCCGCTGTGATATTCCCTGCCTCAGGCCAATCCCTAGGCTTTAACTATTGAAATAAGAAAATGTATTCCACTAGAACCAACTGACATTTATTGCACACTACATATGACTGCATAAGCAATTTTCCATGTTAATAAGGCTTTCCAAGGCAGAATTTTTTTCATAAATACAATTTTAATGACCACCTAAGAAATATGCATATCAATAAGTATTCCTGGATATTAAGTCCCTGTACAATTGGTAAATAACCATAGCCACTCTATATAGACATAGTGCCAGACAAGGATGAAAAAGGCCAATCTCAGTCCTCAGAGTACTCATAAGACTGTCTTACAGGAAGGTGTTTACAGGCTGCAACCATTTCTTCTCTAAAAGTACCTTCTTAACTTCAAATTTGTTGTCCTATGGTCATGAATGTAGGTCTTCTCTCTATCTTTAGGCAACTGCAGTGTGGGCGTTATCTTCTCTCTCTTGGATGGCCTCAGGTCTTGCCCTCAAGATCCCAGCCTTACTCAGGCTGGACTTCTGAGAGGTGTGACTTCCTGGGGTCTGGGGGCAGAAAGGAGGCAGGGTTAGGGCTTCTAGGAGGAGGAGCTTCTGGTAGACAAGTTTTACAGGAACTGAACTTCCAGGAAGTGGGGCTGCTGAGGGGAGAGGCTTTCAGGAAGTGATGTTTGTGGGAGGTAGACTTTCTGGGAAACCCAGAGGGGAGGCTCCTGGACCTGTGTTTGGTTTTGGTTTGGCTTTGAGAACTTTTTAGTTGAGGAGAATGCGGTTGGTGTTGCAGTGCCCAAATCTTTACACGAGCTAGGCTAGTACTCTACCATTAGGCTACATCCCCACCATAACTGGGTTCTTGAGTTCTTCTTCTGAGCCTGCATGACTACTGGGGAAGAGATTATAGACATGAAGGAAGGGTCCAGCACAGCTGAGGCAGGGCTCCATGGGAACCATCTGTCCTTCATTTAGGAGTGCCATAGTCTATGATTCTTAAACCTCTACCCACAAGAAGATTAAACTTGAATCCCAAGATCCCTACTAGGCAGGAATACCCCCTATAGGGTCTCTCTCTGTAGCAAGGAACACTGTAGAAAGACTCGAGATGAAAAAGCTTCGGTATACCATCAGTCTGCTTTTCCGTTGTCTTCAAACTGTAGCTTTTAATGTGGACCTATATGCTAGCTTACCTCTCCTATCCCTCAATAGCCTGCATTGTATAGACCTTAAAAACAAAGACAGAAAACAAAACAAAAAAGTAGAGACTGTGAGCTCCCTGAACAGAATGAACATCAGTCCTATTCCCCTTTGAATTTCCGGAGTCTATGCTACGTGTCTTTCCTGGGGAGAAATGAACAGACTTCGATTGACCCCAGAGAGGGCAACAGCTACAGACCAAAGAAGCGATTCCCCCAGAGTCCAACTCTTGCAGCCCATATATTTGTTAGGGTTATTCACTGGACTATAAGCCGTGGCATCACCGAAAAGCCCACCCCAGCATGAATGAAAGCTGCATTCCTGCAGCTCTATGCAGGGTTTGGAGGCAGCTGCACAAGTTGCAAAGCTCCGTGCCCCCCCCAACCCCCAGCAGGTGTTTATCGCTTGTCTACTGGGAAGGAGAGGCCTTGTCAATCTTGTAAATTCCAGCTTTCCTGGACTTCTAAAGCTTATTTACTTCCCCACTCTCTTGTCCTTCCCTCTTCACTCCAGGAGGAAAGGTTTCAATTCAGAGGACACTGGTACACAGCAGGCTACCCTTGGATACCTAGCTAAAATCAACCACTTAGAACTTATCTAAAAGAACCATGCTAGGGATGGTAACTGCAGTTTTTAATGGCTTACTACCTGGGCTACATTACTTGATTGAGTTGTGTGCAGGTTTTTATCTAGGCATAGCAGGGAAAATTATGCAGAAGTCATGAGAAGTCAGACACTCAGCTCCATTAGAGGTACGTGGTATAGAGACCATCAATCACTCCTTTTCCTCTTTTCATTATGTCATGAGCACTGGAACTATCATTCATCCTGAAGTGCTCAACACAAATACATTGCATACAATAGTCATCAATAAAAAATATTCATATATATATAATTTAGAAAGTACAGGACACATACATTATGAAGGCTGGTCATTCTGTAGCCCCTTCAGAGCTAAATGCTTTATGTGCTTTTTAGTTTGTTTATTTCACCTTGTGAATAATAAACCATGGAGGTATATTATGTCCAATCCACAAATAAGAAAACAGATCTGAGAAGTCCACACTACTGGTGAGTGCGCCACCAGAAGTGAAAACCAGGTTTGTCTAATCATAAACACAGTTATTTCCAGTATAGAAATTGGTCCCGATGTGATCTTCACTTTAGTCCTGGTAGATCTAAATATGAATGAAAATCACTTCCTAGATTTATTCATTCAATAAAGACATATTGGAGACTGGCAAGATGGCTCAGCAGGTAAAAGCACCTACCACCAAGCCTGATGACCTGAGTTCAAGTTCTGGGAACCACATGGTAGAAAGAAAGAACTGAATTTTACGAAGTGTCTTCTGACCTCCATATGTACCCTCCCCACACATATATACATAAAGGCATACAAAATAAATAAAATGTAATAGATCATATTAATCATAAAAAATGTGTTGATAACCACAAAACCAAGCATTGTCCCAAACACTGGAGCCTCAGCAGTGATCATAAAAAATGTGTTGATAACCGCAAAGCCAAGCATTGTCCCAAACACTGGAGCCTCAGCAGTGATCAAAGCTGACCGAATCTCTGTCTTCTGGAGTTTTCATTCTGGACTGAGAATAGGAAGATGGGAGAACAACAAACATTTGCTATCTTGCAAGGGCTGTGGACAAAGAGGAAGGCAAGGGTTAGGAAATTACAAGACGGCTTATATGGGCTCATAGTGCCTGGACACAGGGTGGTTCAGGGAAGGTAACTTTGAGGGGGCTTGAATCAAAGTAGACCTGAAAGAAGTGAGAAGTCAGCCATGTACTTTCTAGAGAATGACAATCGAGGCAGGACTGTGGAGGGAACAGAATGTGCAAAGTCCCCAAGGCAGGGATGTGTATGGCATACCAGAGCAGTAACAAGGGCCAAGATACCCACAGTGCTGGTGAGCAAGGGGACAGAAGAAAGAAATGAGGGTAGAGGAAGGTGAAACTAAATCACATAGTTTTTAAGTCTCTGAGTGAAATAAATCAATGAACAGGTTTCATCCATTTTAAGACACAAATAACTTGAATAGCTTATATTTTATACATATGATTGTTTTACCTGCACATAAGTGCCCCCATGCATGCAATGCCCACAGAGGCCAGAAGAGGGGGTGTATGTCCACCGGAAATGGAGATACAGACAGTTGTTAACCTCCAAGTGTGGGCTGGGAACTGATCCCAGGTCTTGTGCAGGAGCAGCCAGTGAGTGCTCTTAACCTCGGAGCCATCTCTCCAGCCTCTTGAACAAATACTCTTGAAGCAATGTGGAAAACAAAGCACCTGAGGGCAAAGGGAAAACCAGAAGAGCAGGCAGGAGGTGGCTCACTGCTGTCCTTCAGTTAAAGACCGTGGCTTAGCCTGAGGTGATGGTGGAGGTCAAGTTGACTGCAAGGGTGTGGCCTGAAAATGGAAAACTCAAGTCTTGGTTTACTTTGTATATTTATAACAGAATATCACAGGCTGGATAATTTATAAAAATCAGATCTTTCATCTTAGAGTTCTGAAGGTAGAAAACTCAAGATCAGGGTGTTGGTACCCGGGCAGAACCTTCTTGCTGCCTTAAACAGGTGAGAGCACAGGGAGGGGCCACAGTCACTTTTGTTACAAACTCACTCTGGCTAAAAATCTCACCCTCCGTGATAATGACATCAATGCATCCATGAGGGCCGAGTCTTAGTGACCACCTTTTAAAGGTCTCATCTCTCAACTCTGCTGTGTTAGGATTTAAATTTCCAACATAGGGCCTTAGGTAATCCTCAAATAATGGCAGGTGGGCCTTCCATCTACTGCCAAGAACAAGGCTTAGGGAGAAGCGGATTGGGGCAAAAATCAGTTCAGCTTTTGACAGATTCTGAGACAGTTCAGCTTCTGAGATGCCTGTTTATGGAAGATGTCTAAAGCCAGCGGGGGACCAGAGCATTTTTAGTGGAGGACAAGTTCATGCGGGAGGAGCAAACCTGGGAGTCTCTAGAGAAAGTGATGTTGGTATCATAAGTGAGCTAGCCTGGAGAGCAGTGAATCAAAAGGGCCAGGTGCCTCCAAAGTCAGCACTCAGAGATGAGGTGAGACCAGCAAGAGAGGTAGAAAAGTGTGCCAAAAGAGGACAGGAAAGCCTCCTGAGACCCAAGACAAAGCACTTCCAGAAGACTGCTCATTTGGGTAAATACCACAAGGAAGGTGAGAACAGCCAATTGACTATGTAACTTAGCAGCTGTTGAGCAACACATAAAGGTCACAGGTCCCTATCCCCGAAATGAGAAAGCCAAGCTTCTGAGCAAGTGAATGCACTGACTAAGCAAGCTCATATGGCCCATCAACAGAACTCCGTTCAGAACCAGACCCTGAACACAAACCTTTCCAGGCAATCATATTTCTGCAGCTCCAGCCCACAATTTCTCTTCAATGATGTGATGTCCCCCTTCCCATGATAACTGATTCATTAGGAGGACTCTCCAAAGAACTCTGAATCTAAATGAAAAGGAATATCCAGGCACAATGACAGCAGGAGAAAAGTTTGAATTTCCAAACAGGGCCCACAGCTCTTCAAATCAAAGAACTACCCAGGAGCCAAAACACAGTTCAGTACAAAGAAGTGCCTGTAAGCTTGCATCCTCTTTTCTAATGGGTTCCATGCAAAGAAATGAGTGCAGTCAGGGCTGAAGAATGGTGATCTGAATCTTAAACCTTCTTCATT
Source organism: Eospalax fontanierii (assembly GCA_035773235.1). NCBI lineage: Eukaryota > Metazoa > Chordata > Mammalia > Rodentia > Spalacidae > Eospalax > Eospalax fontanierii. The sequence continues at coordinate 38,590,082 of CM069548.1, read as the reverse complement.
CACTTGACTTCGTTACCAAGTTGTCATAAAAAGGCTGAGGATAGGAAAGGGCGGGAGGGCATGGGGTGGGGGCCAGTCAGAGGGCAACTCAGTGGATTCGGTTGTCTCTCCACCTTTACATGGGTTTTGGGGACCAGAGCTCAGATTCTCAGGCTTGTGTATCTTTACCAGCTGAGCCATCTTGCCTGTTCCAGGGTAGTTTTGTTTAGTTTTTCAGTTTGCTAAGTTAGACAAGAATGCTCTGAGCTATTCAGGCTGTGGAAATAGGTCATAGTTTGCACAGTCCCGAGTCCTCCCTTCAAATTCGCCACTGCTGCCAGCCACAGCATCTGTACCAACCCAGGGGTCTCTAGGTGGCAAGCCTCTGCCACGCCCTTTTTCAGACGAGGAAGGAAGGTTTCCGAAGGAAGAGCGAAGGAGTGGGGCAGACAACTAGCAAGAAAGGAGGGAGGCTTGGAGCTGTAGGGGTAGGAGGGAGGGACCGACTACCACGGGACAGGGAAAGGGAGGGACGGAAGCCCGCAGCTTGGGAAGAGCCTGCCCTGAGCATTCGCTTTCCAGTCAAAGGTGCTTGCAGAGCCAGAGAGGTGATGCCAAAGAGCCCAAGTGCCACGTCTTGGATTTTTAAAAGTGTGTCCGAAATTGCTCCTGCCTTGTGGTGGAGCGGGTCTCGGTACTGAGGGATGGGCGGGGACACATGCTGGTGCTCCCCTCGGCCCCTGCCCCCCCACCTGATGTGCTGGATAGCGTTCGTGTCAACTTGACACACCTGGGTAGAGGGAGCTCAATTGGGCAATTGCCTCCATTGGACTGCCTTGTGGCCATGTCCGTGGGTTCTTTTTTGATTGTTGAGTGATGTGGGAGGTCCCAGCCCCACTGTGGGCAATGCCATCCCTGGGCAGGTTGTTCTGTATTGTGTAAGAAAGCGGGCAGAGCACTGGCCAGAGGAGCAAGCCAGTAAGCAGCTTTCCTCCATGGCTTGTGCTTCAGGTCTTGCCTCCGGGTTCCTGCCCAGAGTTCCCACACTGGACGCCCTCAGTGATGAACTGTGACTTGGGAGATGTAAGCCAAGTAAACCCTTTCCTCCAGTTGGTATTGGTCAGAGTATTTTGTCAAAGCGATTGAAGGCAAATTAGAACACCTGAAGGAGCCAGGGTGTCCCCAGGACACGGAAAGGCACGGCCCTGGAGACCGGCGGGCCCTTACGGTCTGCAGGGTCCCGGGCCACGGGCGGTTGCTGTGAAGCCGGGGTCCCAGGGCACAGCGGCCGTGGCAAGTGGGTCCCACCAGGCCCCTCTTCGCCTCCCGCTTCCTGGAGGCGCGGAAGCCAGCGGACACGGTGCCAGGCTGGACGGGGCACCAGCGCGCCCCCTGCTGGCCAAGGCAGGCTCTCCGGCTAGAAGGCCCGCAGCACCTGTCACTGGATGCTCAGGGTGGACCAGCGCCTCACCTAAGGTCTCTGGAGTTTATGCCAAATAACTGAAAACTATTTAAAGATCCTCCTTTCCAAATTCTGCGTCTGGGAAGGGGAATCCAACAAAGCAGAGACAGTGGAGCCCAGATTCTCGCCCAAGGACTAGGGAATTCTCTCCAAAGCAGTTTTGTTTCTTCAGCCCAGTTTTCTCGTGTGGCTGTTAATACCGTGGGAGGAAGGACAGTACAAGGACACACACACCCCACTCCTAATTCCTCGTAATAGAAACAAGCACGAAAGAAATGTTCCTCTGGGATGGCCAAAGTGCTTACGGGCTAAACGTGGTTTCCTGGGTTGGAGCCTGTGACTTTACGTTAAAGTGAAAGGAGAGAGTCAGCTTGCTTCAAAAAGTTGTTCTCTGACCTACGCAGGCACGCAATGACATATATGTGCGCCAGAGTGCACACATCACGCCCACATATAATAACGAATAACGAATAAAAAATTTCCCAGAAGTTGACATTCTGCCTAATTTTCATTGTTTTTTTTTTTTTTTAATTTGCTTTTGGCTTACGATGTGAATTGTGTGTTTTCCACAAATGCATTAGTCTTTCTTTCTAGTCCCTTTTGGGGCCTTGTTTGTGATTCTTGCAAAACTGACTTTAGGATGGAAAAGGTTAAAATCAGAATGGATAAAATTTTACAATAAAAGAAGAGAACAAATCAGGCTTTGCTTCTGGGTGACTAACTAATGTTTATGAATTTTCTGAGCATTTCTGTCAAATAATATAGCTCTCATTAAATGAGTTTTCATTACCAGAAACTAAAGGTATTAAAGGTATTATTTAATTTAAAAAACTTTTGTTTATTATTTAGTGTATGAGTGTGTTGCCTTCATGTATGTAAGTCCATCCATGTCATGCAATACCTGAGGAGATCAGAAGAGGGAGTTGGATTACCTGGAATGGGAGTTATTGGCAGGTGTTAGCCACCATTTGGGTGCTGGGAATCAATCCTGGGTCCTCTGCAAGAACAGGCAGTGCTCTTAACTGCTGAGCCCTCTCTCCAGGCCCATATCATTTATTTTTATAACAAAATGGATGCTTAGTCATCAAGTAGGGTTGCTTTAAGGTGTTTTAAAATGGAAACACCTTGAAGCAGTCCTGCTAGAATGATATTATTATTGGTGTTTTACAGCTAAGGGAACTAAGTAAGTTCCTGACTCAAAGCCACACACACAGAAGTAAGTTAAGCAGTTGGAACTGAAAGCGAGGCAGACTAGACAGCATCTTTGAACTAGGCCATCATACTACACTGCCATGTTAGGTAAACTTAACTATAATTTGATTTAAGTGTCTCAACAAACCTAGAGAGAGGGAATCCCCATCTTCATCTTAACAACAAGGAAGCCAGGGGAAAGAATATTTCAGGATCACAGAGCTAGTAAGTGACTCGGTGGCAAGATGAAAAGAGAAAGCTTGACCTTTAACTACTCAGTCAACCAAGGGAAAGTGATTGCCTAGGAAGTGTGTGAAGCTTTAGTGACTTTAGTCTTAGAGTACCGGGGCTTGAACACCATGCCTTCCACATGCGTGGTACTGCATACCCTCAATTATATCCCCAGTCTTTTGTACTCTTTAATATTGAGACAAAGTCTCACTAATTGTCCAAATTTACCTTAAACTTTCTCTCCAGCCCGGGCAGTCCAGAGACATTTGATCCTTTTGTCCCCACTTCCAAAGTAGTTGAAATTATAGGCCCAGGGTCCTAGCTTTTCATAATGCTCACATATTGAACTCATGGGCTTAAGAGTCAGTTCCACACTGTCCTTCCCTGGGCAAAACTTTGAATAGTTCCTTCTTTCCTGCCCTTCTCTGTCAGTGTCGAAATAGGTGGGGCCTGTGACCAAACAGAACCAGATGAAGGTCCAGCTGGGATGACTCTTTCCTGAAGTGTGACTCATCTTAGAGTCATCCCTTTTGTGGCCTCCAGGACACTCTGAGAAGGGACAACCAGAATCACCCGTGGCACCAAGTCCTCTGTGACCCTGTTTGGGAAATAGTGCTGATCTGCAGAGGGAAAACTTCAGCAGGGCCATAACCACATGAGCCCCTTGGGCTATCTTGGTCTATGATTTATTCCTTCTCTTGAGGTGAGGCTTCTTTCATCTGATGGTACAAGGTTCTTAAGGTTTTTGAAGAGTTTGGGGCCTGATCAAAAAGATGACTCAGTGATTAAAAGCACATATTGCTCTTTCGGAAGGCTCAGATTCAATTCCCAGGACCCAATCAGGTGGCTCGCCACCACCTGCAGCTCCAGCTCTAGGGGCTGCATTCACATGCATATACACGTGATTAAAAATAAAATTAAAAAATAATCGGCAGACAGGAGCAGCAAGCCATGAGCTCTATTTGGGCAGCACATTGACAGGATTGCAAGGTATTCTAGGGGGACAGGGGTGACTATCCTGGCATGAGCAAACGCATTCTAAAGAGAGACATCTGCACTCTTTCTTTGGCTATCAGACTTTTGAAACAGAGGACCCCCAGAAATTAGAATTTCCGAAGGCATTTCATGCTGGGAGAAAGAAAAGTCTGAAGTGCCAAGCAGAGGGGAACAGTGTCTCCTGAAAGAGATTTTGTACAGTTCTGACAGCTTGTCAGATCACCTTGCAAGAGAGCCTGGAATGCAGACGATGCTGTTGAATGGGACACACCTTGACCAGGACTCTTGGCTTGTGCTCCTCTTGCCTCTGTTTAAAGCAACGCCTCCGGTTGGACCTCTTTTTTGTTCCTCTTCCCAATGTGACCACATAGAATGAATCTCCTTCTTTTGCTTTTTTATTATTTGCCTCTTTAGTTGCCTATTAATCAGTATGACCAAGCGTGCTTGGACTACCAGGGTCCAGCTCTGACCTTACCAACTCTGGTAACATGGATGAGTCCCATATGGTATAGAAACCTCCAGACCTGTGAAAATTTGGGCACCAAATAGCACCCAGAAGGAGAGGAGAGCAAGGAACTCCTATGGGGAAGAAGGTGATGTCCCTCAGCTAAGAGTCCTGTTACCTCTGCAACACTGAACATAACCAGGCAGTAACTGTGTGTGGTCTTTGTGACATACAGTCTGTGCTCAGCATTTGTTGAGTGCAGTTTCTCTAGGTATGCAAAGACTTTGATTTTTCGTGGTTAAAAGTATGCTCATTTGGACTGTGTTCCAAACAATAGAATGTGAAAAAAACATGACTTTACTGCCCACAGAGGCCAATGTGCAGGAAGCATTTGGGGTCATTTATATACAGCCTATCCACCAGGTTGGATGTTTCTCCAAATTCACAGTGCATCTGTGACTCCACCTGGATCAATCTGATACCCAAGTTTCTCTCATGCATATGCACTGCAAAATTCTGAGCTCGCGATTCTGATTTGAGGACCCATTTAAAAACTGATGGTTGACACTGGAAATAACACCTCACTATCCCTTTGCGCAGATAAAATAAAGAAATGTGTCACCACGAAGGAATTTACACATACAAAATGAATGAGTATAAGGCTATTTAATCTCTAAGAATCTAAGCAGCAGTTTTGAGTATTGATAGGTACACAAGTGCCTTTTGTGTTTAATGGTTAAACTTGACCAGAAGGTGGCAGTATGACATTAAATATTGGAGCCCATTGGTCAGTCAACAGGCCTTGCAAATTAAGGGCATTCTGGTCATTATCTCCAATTAACCTCTGCAGTCCTAGACACCTGTGATAATCTGTGCAAGACAATCCACCTGAAATTCAGTCCAATTGATTTCTCTACTCAGCTCAGAAATTCAGCACTAATGAGAGAGTCACTTCCAAAGCTATCAATTAACAAAACCCAGAAAGTCTGGTTGCTTCTGATGCCCTAGAATATGAAATGACAGTGACTAACTCACTCATCCTCTGCTTTCTGTTCTGTTTCATTAGCCTTTTTGCTTGTTTTGTTGTTGGTGGTGGTGTTGGTGTTGGTGGTGGTGGTGTGTGTGTTCTGGGGACTCAAGCTATGGCCTAGGGAGGACACAAGATAAGTATTCCCTCCAGCATTGATACTCTCCGAGTCTGTCTCTTAGCTCTTAAATTCAGATATGACTTCTGTCCTAGGCTCTTTTCTCTTTGCACATTTCTTCCTCAGAAGCTGTCTTCACTTCCATTGACTTACCAGGTTTTCATTCCCAAAGCCTCTTTGTTATTAGAGTTGTTAGACTCAGAGCCTGGGCCCTGGAAGTCTTAATAAGCTTGGCTCTACCACCCACCCTCAACAGACCAATTAAAAATACAAGTAATGGTGGAAAGCAGAAAGGGATTTATTCAATGTGGCCAATTTAGGAAATGAAACCAATAAAGAGGTATCCAGTGACATTCCTACCCCAAGTCCCTCCTTGCGGCTCTGACATGAAATTTAGGTAAGAAGGCCAGACATACACATAACTAAGAAGTCTTAGTCAAGATGTGGTTAGGGTTAGGGTAGGATCCCTCCTGCAAGGGGATCCGACAGGTTAGAACTGTGCAGAATCTCCTTCCGGTAGACAAGTTCCCATCCCAGGCAGACACCAAAGCTTCAATCTTTTCTTTCTTCCAGCATGAGGTCTCTGGGACAATTCCAGTTTCTGGGATCCATTGTTTCAATGGTCTGTCAGCCACAGGGAGGGCTGCAAGGTCTCTCCTATGAGATTTTCTGCTCCTGCCAGCACAGTTAACCAACTTCAGCATTCAGATGTCTGTCTAAGCCCTAGACGTCTCATGCCCACACACATTCAGCCTGAAAGACACTGAACTCATCACCATTTTCCTTCTGCACAAACTCTGCCTTCTCTTGTTTTCTTGTTATGTTCGTGGTCTCCCATCTTCCCTCTTCCTCGGGATGATTTTGGACTCTTCTCTGCCCTCACCTGCTTCCCGACTCAACCTTTCTCTATGTCTTTACTGCTCAGCTTCTCAATCTCTCCTGACGATATATTGAACCGGCTGTGCACAAGGACTTCTGTGCAGCCAGCCGTACTATGCCAACATCATAATTACCTGAACAAATAAAAAGCCTAACTCTTACATTTAGTTTCTAAGAGTGGGCCTGAACTTAGACGACACCTGTTCCCTGAGATGTCTCTGGGAACTGTGCTGATTTAACTGTTCTGCTGAAACTGTTTCTGGACTGTATCCCGAGTCAGGCCTCACCCATAATTTTATTCAAAATGGTTTCTCCCGCTTCAGTTAGGGAAGGATAAGTTTGGCTCCACCCTAAACTTGACGGACCATCTGGCCTTTTCATTCCTAGTTCTAGAATACCTCCTTCACCCAGGTCGCCTTGTGTGTAATCAAGATGGGTCTGCCACCACCTTTTAGGTTAATTTTCATGCATAGCCACATCATCCTTTGTAGTGCAGTATCAACTTGAGATTGTCAAGGAAATGAGATCAGGTGCCCAAGTCACAAGATACTAGAGATCACGGTTTTTCTGAGATTAATTAAAAGCCATTAGTTCATATTATGCCTATTTATAAAAGTCGTTCTAATGTTTCTGTAGCATATTACTGTCTGGGGCTTGGTACCTTTCATTCTTTGTATCACTGAAGTAATACCCATGATTAAAACAATCTATATCAATACAATGGATTTCTCAAAATCTAAATTTTAAATAGAAGAATCAAAGGTAGCTGAATTTTAAGCTATTTTTTTGCAACAAGAAATGGTTTTAGCATTCATTTAGTATTATGTGTAACAGAAAAGCGCTACTCAAGATTTGAAATTGTTGGGTGAGAATTAGGCCTTTATATGTAAAACAGATTAGTTCTCCCCAGTACTTATTAGTATTATTGTGTGTGATGTACATGTGCGTGGGCACGTGTGTAGCAAGATGCACACATAAAGATCAGAAGACAATTTTCTCGAGTTGACTTTTTCCTTCCAACTTTATGTAGGTCCAAGAATTAGCTTCAAAACAAGTGGTTTTACTCAGTTTTCTCCCCAGTCCACTTTACACAACTATTCTTAAATTCGTCATCTAATTTGTATTTTCTCCCATAATCCTCTCCCCGTACCTGTTTCCTTAAAATCCTCTTTAGATGCTATCTTTGGGTTCTGGCTCCATCTCAGGTGTATATACCAGTCTTCGGAGAAGCAATACCTTAGGACAGCTCGGTCCGTCAGACCTGACTGTGAGTTTATCACATCTTGTGATTGGAGGAACAGAAATCTGGGAGTGTTTCTGATGAATAAAGGAGTCACTAGAACAAAATCCAGGAGGGAGGACAGCTGGTGCTGCTGGTTAATTTTCTTCCGTGGCCTGGGGGGTGCAGTCTGAAGGCCAACTGCAAGTTATGATGCCAGAGTCGGGTGGGGGAAACACCCCCTCTGCAAGGTCACGGTCTAGGCTTTAACTTACCTGAGTAAGCTGGGTTACAGCAAGGAGATAAGACAGACTCCCTTATATATAGGAGCAAGTGCCAGTCACCTGGCCTTCTTTAACATCTAGGTTGTCTGTGTGCTCAAAACCATCTTCTTAGGTTAGTGCTTGTGCTCAACAGAGCTCCACAGAGCTCCAAAGCACTGGGCTATAAATTCATTCACTTCCACTTCTAGAATTTTCATATAATTTAATTAAACTCATGTTGTTGAGGGCCATTCCTTCCAGGTAAGCAAATAAGTAGCTCACAAGCCAGTGTGTACCATTCTCTCCTTATGTTTTGTTTCATACAGCCAGTCAAAAGAAGCAGTAATCAGGCAGCTCTTGGGTTTTTTAAAGAAGATAAGTTTATTCACATTTACAAAATCTACAGTGTACAGAAATATCTGAACAATGACAAACATAATTTAAATTTAAGATTTCCCTATAAACATACGACCCCTTGTAGAATCACATGTGGACATTGCCCATTTATGAACTATGGTTTTGGAAATGTGTTATATCTTGACAGAACAGGACTTACATGAAGTATTATATATATTATATATACATATATATATATATGAGCTTATTAGTACATCTTTGAAAATTACCCTTTCTTGTTCTCCTTTCTAAATAATATAGTACAACCACACCTGCATTTATTTACATGTGCGTATGTGCACATCACATGGTGCGATCCACATATGAGGGAGAACATGCGGTATTTTCCTATCTAGGAATGGGTGACCTCACTTGATATTATGCATTCTTGTTCCATCCATTTTCCTGAGAATTTTGTGACTCAGTTTTTCTTTAGAGCTGAATAGTATTCCATTTTATATATGTATCAGATTTCCATTAGCCCTTCATTTGTTGATAGACAACTAGGTTATTCCATTTCCTTACTAAAGTGGCTGTAGCAGCAATAAACATGGGGTTGCAAATATCTCCATGGTAAGGTATGGTATTCTCTGGGTAGATGCCAAGGAGTGAAACAGCAGGGTCATACAGTAATCTTATTTTTAGCTAATATTTTTATATGTATTTTATATGTAAAAGTGCTTGGTCTGCCTGTTATGTAAGTGCACCATGTGCCTGCAATGCTTGTGAAGGCCAGAAGAGGGCACTGGATACCCTACAGCTAGAGTTAAGGATAGTTATGAGTCACTATGCTATGTGGGTGCTGGTAACCAAACCTGAGTCCTCTGCAAGAACAGCAAGTACTTATTACCTTTGAGCCATGTCTACAGCTCCTATTTTTAATTTCTGAGAAACCTTCAAGCACTTAGACTTGCTTTAAAGTGTTAGTTTTGCTTTGTTTTTCAAAAGTTAAACGCACATGAAGTTCCTTCTGCAGTGAATGTCTCTGCCCCAAGAGAGGATATCTGGTTAGCACATAGAAGAGATGGGATCCACCCATTCCATCCCTGTCCTGGTCTAATCTCCATCTCCCTGTTGACACCCAGGAGTTTCATCATAATTGATCAGACCTAAGTGTACTCTTTTTTTCTGGGAAACATCACGAATGAGCCTGTTAAAAAGTGCCTAAGGAATGATGCTTTAAGTCCACCCTCTTTGTGGCCTAATTACTAACAAGGCTTTCTGTGAATGGGTTTAGCATGATTAGTATTCTTTTCTCCAGATACAACCCTGTACAATATATCAAAAACAAAACCAATCAAACCACAGTGAAACTCCTCTTTTAAGGACAGAGTTCTGTGCAGAAGAAAAACGATCATGCTAGCCCACACTTTCCCTGTACATTATTAGTTCAAAGCCCCCCAAATCACACATACAGCTACTTCTGAGCTGTATGTACTGTCTCTCTTCAAATGCATCTTTCTTTTTGCCTTATCAATAAACTTACAAACTTTGTTTCATTTTGATTCATCCTGAAATTCAGAAACCCAAATGCCCTTGCCCCGAGGTGCGTTCCCTTGGCAACACTGCTGGATTTCCTGCAGCTCAGGAGGCAGTCTGTTGATACCCATCAAACGGATGGCCTTCACCTGCTGGGTAAATGACATACTATGATGCTGGCCTTGCTTCCTCTGTGGGCAAATTTTCCGTGGACAAATATAGCTTGTGTTTCCTTTCCTTGAACTCCCCTTAAAATCCGTTTAATGTGGGACTGGGGAGATGGCTCTGTGCTTAAGAATACTAGCTGTTCCTACAGAGGACCTGGGTTCAAATCTGATCACCCACATGGCAGCTAACAAACGTTTGGTAGCTCCAGTTCCGGGGGATCTTTCACCCTCTGCATGACATGGGTGCACTTACACATTCGGGCATAACACTCATACACATAAAAGAATATAAGAAAAACCTGCTTATATGTTCATGTTTTCTGTCCTAAATTGAATTTTAACATTTTATTTTAATGTCATACAATATCTATTTGTCACAGTTTACTAAGATATGTCTTACTCATTCAACAAGAATATTGAGTATACTGTTTTAAGTTCTCAGGTAACAACAGATAATAAATCCTTCCCTTCATAGGACTTACATGAAATTTATTTTAATTAATATGTCATTTTATGATTATAGTAATATTTAGCATCTGGAGAGATGGCTCACCAGTTAAGCATTGTCTGCTTTTGCAGAGGACCCAGGTTCAGTTCCCAGCACCCACATGGCAACTAAGAACCATCTGTAACTACAGATCCACGGGATCTGACACTCTCTTCTGGCCTCCACAGGCACTGCATGCATGGGTGCACTAACACATGTAGGCAAAACACTCATACACATAAAATAATAAATTAATTAAAAATATTTTGAAAATGTATGAGATTTTGATACTTGAATCCAATTTAAGAAATAGGATGAAAAAGTTTATTTTTGGCATATATATGTATATATAATTTGTTAATTTTAAATTTCATTTGTTATGATGGAACATGTGTGTGGAGGTCAAGGGACAGCTTGCAGGAGTCAGTTCTCTCCTTCCACCATGTGGGTCCCTGGACTGGAATCGAACTCAGGTTATCAGGTTTGGTAGCAATTGCTTTTACCCACTGAGTCATTTCACTGGCCCCACACACACTTTTTATTTTTATTTTTTTAAATAAAGAAATGTAGCTGCAAGACTGGAAGCTTATATTTACTTTGAGAGGAGATAGAGAATGAATTCTTGGAGGTTTTTGTGTGTGGGCTAGAGAAGGAACCCAGGACCTCGCATACCTTAAATACGTGCTCTCCCACTGAGCCCTTCAGCCCCAGCTTCCCTTGACGTTTTCTGGAACAATAATATCACTCAAGCTCCATAACACATAGATGGACTTCGTGGTGCTTCTGTCTTATTTCCACAAGGTCCTTCTTTTGTATGTTTTAGCTGTATTCTTTCACTTATCTGGGCTTGTCAAATCTCTGCTAGGCCCCTCCAAATACATTTAGATGATGATAGATAGAAATGGAGATAGACAGATATAGAATTAGATATATATGGCCTGAAGATGGCAACAGAGAGCAGCCACGAGCTCTGTGATTAGCCCCACAACAAACTCATCAAGGCTCCTTATCAGAGGGCTTCCCTCACCAGTTTGCCTGAAATAGTACCGCTGGACTCTCTCAGTCCCTTAATTTCTGTTCATAGCACTTCTTCACAATTGATGTCATGTGATATTTGCTTTATCACCTCTTTCTTTAAAAAATTTTTAATTACATTTATTTATGCATGTGTTCCCTGCGCTTGGTGGTCAGAGGACAACTTGCTCTGGGAATTGGTCTCCTCCTTCCACCTTGTGGGTTTCTGGGATGGAACTCCGGGTGGGAGCAGGTTCCTTTGTCCTCTGAGCCCTCTACTGACTCTTTCTTCCCACTCAGATATAATCTTGGCAAGCACGGTCTTTGTTCTGCTATATGAAAGAGGGCCTGGGAAAGAGTTCATGGCCAGTGTATGTTTAGGGATGAATGGCCACTTCTCTCTGAGTATCCAGAAGAGGGACACCACGGGATGAGCAATATGTCAACCCACTTAAAGAGCACATAAGCATTTTAAAAGCATTGTTCTAGAATAATTTTATGTCATTTCTGATCAGTTGGAGGCAGTGTACTGCATTAGGCAGATAAGAGGACAAGTGTCTTTCAATACTCTTAAAGAGAGGGTGTGGTATTAAACATCTGTGACCCACTAATGGCTAAATTAATCTAACAAAAGACAGTCAATAAGCTTCATCGGAAATATTGATCTGTGGCTGTGCAGATGCTTTCTGACCCTATGTGTGTGGGTATACGTCTGATTAAGCAATGGTTTTCCTGGATCTCAATGAACAGAATTTCTTGTGCACTGTTTATAAAAGATGAAACACAGTGTTCTAAATTTTGGCTTACCTTTCTTTCTTCACAAGTGAGCTTGTTCTGGTCAGTGAGTCCTGCAGACAGGCCATGTTCGGTAAACTACAGCCACAATGATTATCGGCCAAGTTGATTTACACTCTTCACTATCTTGCAAAACGTTCAGTAAATATTTGGGCTTTTGAGCTCTCTGGTTTTGCAAATCTAATCTGTGTTTTTGAGGTGGAGGTCAGTTCTCCCATACATAAAGTAAGCAAGCACACATAGCAATCCACCTTGGAAGGTGGCTGGAATACGTCCCCTTTTGTGATCCCAGGAAGCAAGGTGCTTCAAGATTTCCACACAAAGCTAGCCTTTATACACAGATTTAACTTTGAAGGATGAGTATGCAGTCACAAAAAGGCAGTAAACTTCCCTAAGCAGTGAGAATTTAAAACAAAATCCAAACCTTGTAAGTGTTTGGTTTGTCCTCATGGAAGATGGCCGATTAAAGCAAGTGTGTGCATTCAGCAAGATAAGGTGAACTGTTTTGTAGGTGTGATGTTTTCTATTCTTCCCAACTTCTCTCCTTCATTGGCGATATCTACTTTTTTTCTCCAAAAATTCTTAGTGTGATAAAACAATGAGAGTTTTCCCCAAACAGAGAGCTGCCCATTTTCATCAGAGGTTGATGTCCTTCCTCAGAGGCTTAAAAGACTACTTTGTAGCACATAATCTTGTGGATGTAACTTGGGGATTCTGTCCAAGTTTTGTGTTGTGACCCAACCTGCATCTGTGGTCCTGTTCCCACAGAGGGACCCAACTTCCTGTGTCCCAAGTGGGTTTCCTGTCTTTGATTTGTTTTAAATATTTTTATTTATTATTTTTATTTTATGTGTATGAGTGTATTGACTCCATGTGGGTAGGTGCACACATGTCATAAAATGCGGATCCTCTGGAACTGGAGTTACAGACGGTCGTTAACTGCCATGTTCAAACTCGTTGTTCACAGACTACAAATGTAACATTTTCATTTTCACTTCCTATGGGTTATTTTTATTCACAAAACAAATATTCTAACTGAAATTCAGTACTTTGTCTGAGTTGTTTTTTTTTTTTTTCTACAAGGGTGAACTTTTAAAAGCATGTCTGCAGGTCATTGTTGTTCTGCTTAGTTTAATGAGGAAATCCAGTTTTGAGGGGTTAGGGTCCACATTTACCTATGATCTATAAATGGTTCACATATTAGAAAGATAGATGCTTTTTTGTCAGAACAAATTGAAGGTTTCTTAGATTATCCAATGGGTATCTTCCCTTAACCTACGGAAAGAGTCCATTCATTAAGACCTACTGAATAAAAAACAAAAACAAAAACAAGATATCAGCATGGGGAATTGCCTCCGTATAAAGTTAGGTTGAATACAAGACAATCATGAAATAATTAAAATCAAGGTTTGAGAAAAACTGTCAAAGATCATGTAGACGACTTTAACCCAGGGAAGATAGGAAATAAAAGAAAGAAAGAAGACACATACATGGAAATATATATTAGAGTAATAGATATAAATGTACATTCCTGCAGCTATACGTGTAATCACTTCTGTACATAAACACATTTTTAAACCCATAAACTTTGCTAGAACCTATTCAATCAGAGAACAACTCTTGCATCTGTGTCTCATTTTACATTAAGAAGGGCTTCTTGGGGCTAGAGAGATGGTTCTCGGTTACCAGGGCTTACCGTGCAATCAGGAGCACCAGAGTTTGGATCCTAGAACCCAAGAACAAGCTATGCATTCTGTGTTCACCTATAACCCCATCTCTAAATCGGGTAGAGAGAGGAGGATTTCTGGGACTTGCTAGCTTCCAGTTTAGCCCCAGGCTTAGGGAGAGACCCAGTTCGGAAGAAGCTGGCAGAGAAAGGCAGGTGAAGATGCCCAATGCCCTCTTCCGGCCTATGTGCATAGGCACAGACGGACATATGCGCACACACACACACACACACACACACACACACACACACACACATACTAATGGACATCACTCATACATGCCTAAATAAATAAATACAAGTTTAAAGTGCCTTGTGACCAAGTGCAGAGCCATGGTATAGGTGACATGGCGCTGGGACCCTGGGGCTTAAATCCCTTTTAGCAGTGACTCTGTATGTCACATAACTTCTGTATGCTACTCTCCTCATGATTAAGATCATGTCCAGCTTTGGGACTTGTAGGAGAAGACACACAAGTGAAAACCAGCTGAGCGGCAGTGTGGGATCTCCAAATCAGTGGCTCTAATCATTCTTCAAGACTATGTCATGTCACCAGGCAGGACACCATCCTCATTTGTTTTATAATTTAAATTCAGCAAATACTATGAGTGTGGAGTAGAACATCCAGGGACTCTCAGAGGGCGTCATCAGTTTATGGGAAGAGCAGTCATAACAGATGCAATTTCAAGTCAGAAGATAGCTGGGTAATAGAGAATTTGGGAAAGTATTCTCTTGACAACCAAGTCCGTGACCTCTGAATCATACTAAGTTGTTTCTTGGGGTTAGATTTTATTTATATAAACAATACAGAAGTAGAGGAAATGTGATTTAAGAAATACTCTTCCTTTCCTGGAATTCATTAATCATTGACCAGAGAAAAAGTTGGCTCAAACATGGAGAACAACTAGTTAAATTTTAATAAACCAAATTGGTACCAGACAATGCAAGAGCAATATAGGTCACTAAATCATGACTGGCCTCTTTTTCTTTTCACAGACATTATCTTAATTACCACCATTGTGACCTAGAACTTGACCTCATGGTAAAAGGAATTGTTTTTCCTAAATTTCTGATAACACAACTCAGATTCCATGCAAGTTAGTAAACATGAAGGAATTTAAGTGATCCAACTCTAAAATGATGAAATGTTTTTTTTAACTTCTTCAGTTTATCAACAATGCATACTATATGAATTGATGTATCTAATAAAATTTTATGAAGTTAAGAAATTAAAACCCAACCAGCGGCTACATGATTGTAGCCTGAAATCCAAATAAATATTTTACACTTGTAGGTGCAAAGATACACAAGTGTGCCATGCTTTGTCTCTATAGAGTTGGCTCTTACACTGCCAGTAATCAGATGTGTACCTTCTTACAAGATATTGGTCTACTGTCATTACTGGATCTATGAGAGGGAGATTTCATTTAGAAGGAATTACACTCAATTAGGTAACCCAGTACTTTCTATAGAGCCCTCCAGATGGCAGTTATTGTAATAGATCATTTACAAGAGAACTTTCTGTGATTGGAACAAAGCTCATTTCCCATGAACAAAATATACCAGTAATGACTGCTCTTAAAATACTATGGAAATAATCAAATTCCTATTTAAAGAAATTATAGTACCATTCTGGTATATATAATCTGATAAATACTTATTAAGTGTGCTTTATGAGTCAAATGATGAACTTGTCATATCCCCAATTGAGTACTGGTAAGAACCCTGTAAGTTTAAGTATTATTTCTATTCTACTAATAGAGATAATGAAAGATAGGTTGATTAAAGGACACAATTAGTAAGGAATAGAGAAGGGATCCAAACACAGGCAGATGGATTCCAGAACTCTCCAAAATGGGCTTCATGCTCTTTAGAATCAATGTTTTAATGATTTATATTCAAATCACAAGGTACCCTGAGGCTGAGCATGTAGCCTAGTGACAGAGTTTCGACCTGGCATGAGAAAGACCTTGGATTCAGTACCAAAAATAATAATCATAATAACAGGCAAGAAGTAACTACTGGCACAAAAGAAATCATTGTGATTAATAAATCATTGTATATGTTCATTATATATCTCCGTTTGAACAGATAATCTGCACCTGTGTTCAAGATTGTAAAGATATAAAATATTCAAAGAAAGTGAGACCTGTCTCCCAGCTCTGTCTGTTGTTGCCCCAGTCTACTTTCCACATTGATTACAAAGTCAAATACCAATGTGCACTCTTGGAACTTCTAAGTTTTATGTACAGGGTCTTTTTGAGACAGGGTCTCCCTTTAGCCCTAGGTGGCCTGAACCTCATTATGCAGACCAGGCTGGCCTCCATCTCACAGAGATTTGCCTGCCTCTGTCTCCAGAGTGCTGGGATTAAAGGCATGTACCCACCAACTCTGGCTATTTTTATTTTTTGACACATTCTGTCACCTGTTTTAAGAAAACAAAAAAAAATGTGAAGTGCTTTTCTCTTTCAGTTAACTACATATTGTAGAAATTATTCCCTGTTAGTAGTTAAGGTGACTCATTCTTTGAAAAAGTTTGCTTCACCTTCTATCATATAGATATTCAATCACTTATTTAATCATTACCCTTGCTAAAGTCGCTTGTTTTTGCAATTTGGAAGCTCTGAGGGGCATTGCAGGTAGAAAGATGGCCTTCCAGTCCAGTTCAATGGAAGTGATCAAATAACTGATGAGTGTTACTCTGCTAAGTGCTGTAATTATAAAAATTAATTTCCACTGATCAGTTGATATGGGACGGACATGTATGATGGAATGTTGTTAGAAGTTCTACAAAAGGGGTAGATCTGGCTCCAGGGTGCCGGGATAGTGTTGTGTTAGAGAGAGTGGGAATCAGGAAAAAGAACTTTGCAGTTTTGTGGGATTTCTGACAGCCAGAAATTCCCGCCTATGAAGGCAAACCAAGCAGAAGGAACCACACGGAGAAAAAGGAAGCTAGAGGCTGCAGGAAAGACCAGCAACCCACAGCCAGAAGCAAGTCTAGGAAAGCTGCATTTATACTACTTGTGTTCACTGTGGTGGGAAAAAGGAAGTTACTAACAGTATTTAAGCTGGTGACTCACAATCGGAGCTACATTTTAGGGAGAGGGACAAATGGCTGGCATGAGTAAGCAATGGCGTGAAGGGAGAAAAGTTCAGGAAGAGAAATAACTCTAACTTTGAATTGGTGAGTTCACTCTTTAAAAAATTTTATTTACTTAATTTTATGTGTCTGAATGTGTTACACACATGTGTGTAAGTGCACCCATGTCATGCAATGCCCATGGATGACAGAAGATGGTGTCAGATCCCCTGGAATTGGAGTTACAGATGGTTGTTAGCTGCCATGTGGGTACTAGGATTTAAACCCAGGTCCTCTGCAAGAGCAGTCGGTGCTCTTAACTGCTGAACCATCTCTCCAGTCCCTTTTGACTTTACTTTGTTAAAACGATTATTGACATGTTACAGAGCATGAACATTTATCTTTGTTTTTAAGTTAAAATATAAATATGTCTTTGTAAAGACTTAGAGTCAAATATTAAAATGTTAGCATTTCTTTCAAACTAGATGCATTTTTCTTAGTAATATAATTCATGACAATTTTCAGGAAACTTGGTGTCAAAGGAGATTGAGAGGCAAAAGCAAGAATGTCAGTCACAGTGGGGTAGGACACATGTCCGTTACCAAAGGGAGGTGACGATGCCTTTTCCCAACAAAGATACTGAACCTTTCCTATGTCCCCTTCTTCTCCAGCGAGGCTTCTGGTCAGATATATGGGACATGGATTTCCCAGTGTCCAGGGTGTCCTTCTAGGTAACTGGATAGAGTTTCGGGACGAATAAATGAATTCCTTCTCCCACTGTGGCAGAGGGAGCCATGCAGGTCTTCCAGTTCAGAGAAAAGTGCATTCCAAAACTTGCTGAGAATTGCCCAAGAAAGAGCGTCAACATAGATAGGGCCGGGAATCCATTCCCGGCACGATTCATTCTTGGGAATACTGAAGTGGGCCACAGGGGGTGGGGGAGGAAAAGCCACCTTCTGTCATAGCCACAGGTTAAAAAAAATAGCATCATCTCGACCCTGGCTAAGAGAGGTCTTTCAGAAATTCAGGTAGGGCAGCAGTCCCATACCAGGACCGGCTGGGTTTGTTCTGGGGAGGTCAAAGCCTGGTGTTTGCTCTCCTGGCGGTGTGCGGTGTGCGGGAAGCAGTTGCATCACGCAGCCTCAGTCCCTCAGAGCAGCAGCCAATGCTCTGCTTGTCTTTGCAGATGTTTCTGGATCTGGGGAGACAGATTGGGCTGGGCCCAAAAGGAGGAGCTTAAACCTGTGTGCAAAATCTGGGAATCTGACTGAGCACAGAGGGAGCCCGAGGGAGCAAAAGAGCCTGCGCTTCTGGTAAGGAGGCCCGGTGACCAGTACCAGCCCCTTAGTCCCGCCCAGCCCAGGGAGGCAAATAAAGGATCAAGCGGAGCCTAGGAGGTCACAGGATTAGCTGTGCTGGGCTCTGGGAGCACCGAACGCCCAGACATCATGAGTCGGTCCTTGAAATCCTGGAGTTTCATTCTCTGCTTCACGCTTTCACTACTCTGCCCAACAGGCCTGGCAGTAAGTGTGCTTTGGGAACCATATTGTTTTAAATGGAAAACGAGAAACTATGGGACCCACTAGTGAACTTTCTATGTTTCACTCCTGCAGGTTGTTGCTACCAAGGATAACTGCTGCATCTTAGATGAAAGATTTGTAAGTAGTCTCTATGCGCTTCACTTTCTTGGAGCTGGAGGTGTAGATGGGAAAACAGCAGTTCTTTCACGTTGGGGAAACAGTTTACTCAGCTTACTGATAGGTTTTAAAGAGCTCATTTTTTTCTAAGATGCTTAATGGCCTCGTTTATTTACAGGGTAGTTACTGCCCAACCACCTGTGGTATTGCAGACTTTCTGTCCACCTACCAAACCGAAGTGCACAAGGACCTGCAGACTCTGGAAGATATTTTACTTCGAGCTGAAAACAGAACCTCAGAAACCAAAGAACTGATCAAAACGATCCAGATCTACTACAACCCGGATGCACCCCCAAAGCCCAGTGAGAGACTAAAGCCTGTTGCCCCAGTTGGCATTCTTCTACTTTTAGTTGTGTGTTCGCTTACATGATTTTGTCTCTGATCCCATGTTACAGATATGATAGAGGGTGCCACCCAGAAGTCCAAAAGGATGGTAGAAGAAATTATGAAATATGAAGCATTACTATTAACACATGAAACAAGTATTCGGTAAGTGTTTGGGTTTTAATTCACTCTTCAAGGCCGATTTGGACTGTATTTAATATTCCATGGTTCGGGGAAAGTAATCTTGGAATTTCTTTTTCACTTATGATATGAAATTCACATTAACCCAGGTAAGGTAGGAGGTTTTAGTGCAAAATGATTTGTACTGGGGTATATGCAATCTCATTGGAGGAAAGTTATTGGAAAAGTCTCCAAAAGCCATTCTGGCTGTATCTATCTAAATGTTCCCAACCCCTTATAGTATAAAATCAAACACATTGGGGATTTGGGTGCTGAAAATAAAATTCTCTATAAATATGTCAGCCACTCTGTATGAAGAAATGAGAAGACAGAGGAAGAAGAAGGATTTTGGCTACTATAGTAACTCACATTGAAGGTGGAGCAGAAATCTATGTCTTAGCATACTAAATTTAGTAGACATCCCGAGGCTTCTTGATTGCAGTATGATGACCTGCATTGCACATTCTTCCCCTGCCCTTTCTGTTCTCAGATTACTACAGACTGTACCCCACCTGAGCATGAAATCTCAGGTGCAGTTTTAGTTTCCTTGTTCTCCCCCTAAATTAACCTCACAGTGTCATGGGAAACTGAGCTTGATGGTAGCAGGGGACAAATGGCTAGGGGATATGTCTCCCTTTCTCAAATGAAGGCTATGGCTATGCTATGATTATAATTAGCATTGCTATAATGTCTATCACTTTTGCCCATCATTAAAGTAGAAGGAAATTATTGTGAGAAAAATTTTAAAACAGGAAAAAGTGGTCCAATAATTTCTCTCTCTTTTCTTTTAAAGAAACACAATGGGTTGTGCATTGTGCATAATTCGCTATCATTTCTGAATATTTATAAGCAACCCTGTGAGAAATGATCAAGTCAGAGTTTTCACTTTCCCTGGCTTTTCCCCCTAAGCTGTATAACAAGAAACACCAAGAAGGGAAAGACCTACTGCTTCATGTATAGTAATGCCCCAGGTATCTTCCCCACGCAAGTTGTAGAGTAGAAGGAAACTCCTAAGCAGCACATGGAACTACTGCCTCCACTCTCCTTTAGCCAGACCCACCAGTCACATAAGTAACTACCTGATATCCCTTATGCATAAGGTAAAAGTCAGAAGGGCAACTTACAGTGACCTTTGTTTATTGACAGAGACTTTGTTATTTGTGTTCAAAGTTGTGAGATTGCCTTCCCATTCTAGGTGTAAAGATTCAAGTCACAATTATATCCCTGCTGAAATGGATTTGAGGGTTTTTGTTCTTTTTTCCAAAGCTTATCATTTTAAGGCACTTACATTTACTAATTTTACAACTTTTCAAGAATGAGGTCATTTATCACAAAGGAATTCTTGAGAAAATAAAGTAGCATTTCTAAGAAAAAATACAAAATTATGCTTTTGAAAGGCATGCTGATCTCCTGTTACCTTTGTTTTATTTTAGATATTTACAGGAAATATTTAATTCAAATAGTCAGAAGATCACAAACCTGAAGCAGAAGGCAGCCCAGCTGGAAGCACAGTGCCAGGAGCCTTGCAAGGACACAGTGCAGATCCATGACAAAACTGGGAAAGGTACATGAGTTTATATTGGGATCAAGGTTACCAAGCAGATGTACACAATGAAGGCGGGTGCACATCTTGAAATGCATAACAGTAGTTTGAAAAGCAACCAACTCAGAGTTTTCTCGACTAACAAACAATAATCTGAGTGGAATGATAAGAGACGTTCGAGGCTTGCCTCATTTTCCCTGAGTTTCAAACCACGGTCTTAATTTTCTTTACCTTTCTTCTTCAGATTGTCAAGACATTGCTAATAAGGGCGCCAAAGAAAGTGGACTTTACTTTATTCGGCCTGCAAAAGCTCCGCAGCCATTCTTAGTGTACTGTGAAATCGATGGATCTGGAAACGGCTGGACTGTGTTACAGAAGGTAATCTTTTCTGATTCTATGTATTTAGTAAATGGCCCATGCTGTATTTCATTAAGCAACTGTGCCTACTAATACACTTAACCCTAACCACATTCTTGCAAGGTAAGGACTATTCTTAGCTTACAGAAGAGGAAATTGAGGTACAAGACCACACATGACAAGTAACTGGAAGGATTTGAACCCAGGTAGTCTGGCTTCGCTGTGCTTTGATGTAACACCATCATGGCTATGCTCTTGCACAGTATATTGACACATAAACCAAGTTCTTAAGTGACAAGCATAGAAGAGGCCTCTTTCTTCGGGTAGATCAAGGCTTCTGAATAGGAGCCTAATAGACAAGGCTTCTCAGAGGATACAGCTGGCAGCTCCACAACAAATCCCTTTTTGGCCTTTGCCTACCTGGTACCCTCTGCAAATCTGCCTTTAATCTTGTTGACTTCCTGTCATTGCTACAGCTTCTCTTGCAAGGGGCTCTCTAGGAGTGTGATTGAACATCACACTGAGTTCTAAAGTCATCCTGGGTCTTTTTAAAGCCTATCACAAAAACAAAACATCTACCAGTAATCTAGAATTTAGCATGTGCGAGGCTCTTTCAAATAGATACAGAACTAGATATTCTCACCTCTCACAGCAGCATCACTCCTGTGTGGTAGATGATGAAACAAGTGGCTTGCCCTAGGTCACTCAGCTGGCAGCTGACAGAATCAAACCTCCATATTTTGAATATTGTTAGTGTCCTCTCCATTTGCACTGATGATCTATTCTCCCCTCTTGTCCCCATGCTACTGTGTGATTAGAGAGTTGATGGCAGTGTGGACTTTAAGAAAAACTGGATTCAGTATAAAGAAGGATTTGGATACCTGTCTCCTACCGGCACTACAGAATTCTGGCTGGGAAATGAGAAGATTCACTTGATAAGCACGCAGACTACAATTCCATATGTCCTGAGAGTGCAGCTCAAAGATTGGAACGGCAGAACCAGGTATGATGCAGAAAAGACTTTAACTTTTTATTGTGGAGATCTGCTAAATGTGCTCTTTACAACTGTCTGTGGACTAATGGCAAGCCAGTCTGACAGATGCAAATACCATATCCAGGCACTTTCCAAGGAGCTCATTTGACTCTTGGGCAGCCCAAAGGGGGTCCCCTCCAGGATGGATCTGAATGTTCTGGCACAATTTACTTACCAAGGAACCATTCAGAGTCATTGCTACTAAGCTGTAAACAGGTACCATAAATAGGTCAGGAAATTAAATTAAATCAAACTCAAGTAGCCAATGTTAAGAGACAGGTGCCCATTTTATAAACTAACTTGCCCAAGGTCATATTGCTGGCAAATGCCAGAGACCTGTCTTGAATTGAGGTAGTTTGACTCTGGAACCTTCCTTCTTCATGACGCTTCAGATTTCCCCTTTATTTAATTGCCATCCATTCTATCGAAGCACAGGCTACCCTAAAATTAACTAATTCCTTTATTGATCTCCAGCCCTTGCTAGGTGAGAGATATCTGGAATTTTAAGTAGTGAATCCCTAATTTAAGTGAAGAAAAGTATCTAACTCTGTTATGTTTGTGAAATAATTCCATTTTCAAACACTTAGATTCAAAAAATGCACCATAGTCAACAGACTTTTATCTACAAGTCTGTTCTCCATTTCCCAAGAATGAGATGCTGGAAGATTGAATATCTTCCACAAGTTTCTATTCATTCACAAAGGTCCATTATTCCCTCTACCTACAGAATTATGATTTACTTCACAGAGGAAGTAGTCCTTCTGATTCCTGTGGCTCAGGTTTTATGGCCCACAAAGGGATCACAATTTCTGTGATGTCTTTGAAAATCTTTTCTGTCCAGTATACCATTATCTTGGGGGAACAAAACTCCTTTATGCTGTCTCACTTCAAGTAGTGTGAGTGACTAATGAGGCTGTTTCGGGGTTTGATGCATCAGTTAATAGTTATGCATTGTAGATAATTCCTGTGATCTATGATCATATGTGTGCAATCTAAGCAATTTAAATGAAAGTTGAAAAGAATTTAATTTATTCAAACATTTCCATTTGTTACTAACATCCTGTAAGTACAAAGCAAACAAGTGGCTTTCACTTTTCACTGGGATTCCTTGAAAGGCTTCTTGAACCATCCTGGGTGGTGGAGATGAGCTCTGGATTGGGTCACACATCCATCGCTTGGTGCTGGATTTACAGAAAACTTTTCCCCACGGGTCTGTTTCATTCAGCCTTGTGGCTCAAGATGTGCCATCTCTGTTCCCTTCTTTTCACAGCACTGCGGACTATGCCATGTTCAAAGTGGCACCAGAGTCTGACAAATACCGCCTGACCTATGCTTACTTCATTGGTGGCGATGCTGGTGACGCCTTTGATGGCTTTGATTTTGGTGATGATCCTAGTGACAAAGTTTTCACATCCCATAACGGCATGCAGTTCAGTACGTGGGACAACGACAATGACAAGTTTGAAGGCAACTGTGCCGAACAGGATGGATCTGGCTGGTGGATGAACAAGTGTCATGCTGGCCATCTCAATGGAATTTATTACCAAGGTATGGTTGTCTTGCTAGGTTATGAATTAGTATATAGCATATGCTTCATATAAGGTAATAAACAGGTACAGAGAGGTGAGGAATTATAGTGGACATAGTAAGCCTTTGATCATATACATCTTTATTTGAAACTAGAATGATCCAACTGGTATGATCCTAAATAATATCAAGCTTTTGCTAAATGTGCTCTTATACAGTGACCTACTTCCTGAGTAATATCTGGTATTTTATTATCATGCCGAAATCTCATTCTCACACTTAGAACTTCGAACTATGTCATCGCCTTTAGACTTACCATGTATATGAGGTCGATGGATGAGCACTGCCATATTTGTACTTTATGGACACCCTATAGTCCTCTCCAATATTAGCCTTAATAACCCCATTAAAAAAAAAAAAAACTTGCCTGAAATCTTCCCAACAGCAAGAAGATAAAGCAACCTAGCTTCCACTTTATGATAGAGATGTAAAACAGATTCCAGCCCTCCACTGTGTCTTCCTTTAACCTGAAGATTGTGCTGTCACATAGTGTCAGAGCACCTGATCAGGAACCAGTGACTCCTACCTTGCCAGAGGATTGTCCTCGATAGCTGAGACTAAGATGGGGTAATCTTAGGGATAGAGACAGTGTTCCAGCCCTGCTAATAATGAATAAAATTAAAGCATGGGTGTGATCACAAAGCACAGCACATTTATAAGGGATTGTTCAATGATAGTTTATTTTCCTTATACACAGAGATTTCGGGGTCTCCAGGGAGATTTTCAGTTAGTTGGAAATTCTGTGACCTTAATGTAATGGACCATATGCTTCAAACTAGATGGCTGTTGTCCAAATCTGAGACTAATGACATGCGCCTCTGCTACTTACTGCAGGTGGCACTTACTCTAAAGCATCTACTCCTAATGGTTATGACAATGGCATTATCTGGGCCACCTGGAAATCCCGCTGGTATTCCATGAAGGAGACTACCATGAAGATCATCCCATTCAACAGACTCTCCATTGGAGAGGGACAACAGCAGCACATGGGAGGAGCCAAACAGGTCAGGGTAGAACACGAAGCCGAAATTGAATATGAATAAATCTTTCCACCTGCAAGTTTATATATATAAAATATTAACAATTAACTTTTATTAACCTGTTCCAAGTTCCAAAAATTTTCTTAAATTTTCTCTCTACCCCCCAACTATATTTATTAATTTTAGTTTTACTTAAAATGATAGTCTTGAATGGAAATTAAAATTCACTGTGAACTGTATTCCTAAATTGCTGAATTCAAAATTATTCAAAATTGTTTATTTGGGGAGACCAACGTTTCACTTTTTCCTAAATATAAATGCAGCTATTGTATTTTGGATTTTTTATTATCAGTTGTCAATTTGCCATGGTTATTTTGTTGTTGTTGTTTTTATTATTTCTTAAGCATTTTAGCATCTGTGAATAAAATAGAAAAGTTTAGCATTTTAATTGTGTAAATGCTTTCCATGTGTCTTACCTTGAAATCATTCAGAATTCTTCTTTTTAAACCGGGTTATACTTTTAATATATCTTTTGTCTTGTTATATATTCATAGGCTGGAGACGTTTAAAAGACCATTTCAAAGGTGATTTGCTTTTTTAAAGAATTTTATCTGAACAGAGAAATATATTTTTCCTATGGGACAATGGACTTTCAAAGCCTCACTTCATTTTATGAGTAAAAGGAACCCATGTTCAAAACTCCATTAACAGTTTTATGCTGGCGATAATTTATCTACCTGCATTTCAATAAACATTTTGTTTCTTAAGATGAGATACATGGTACCTTTTATTGACCTTGGAAATGGACATTTTTCATCAATCACTGGGAGTTGCTGAGTTCTCATGTTGAGCTTGACTTAATACCTGAGCCAAAGGGAATCACAGGGAAACACTAATTGTGGCTCTTGCCTTCCAAGGTACAGAAGACACCCAGAGTCCAGAAGTCCAGGGTGACAGATGTATCAACCTAAAGTGACAACATTTGATATAAGTACAAATCAGAGTCACAAGCATATAACCAAGGTACACGGTGGGCAAGCACAGGCAGCTGGAGATAGCTACAGGGGATTCTTCTAGAAGCTTTTAGTTCCAAACACCTGTGGCCGCACATGGTCTCTTCTAGGGCCACCATTCAGAGCAGAAAGCCAAGGGACAAACTGCTCTGCTCTTCCCAAATCAGCCAGGGTGTGAGCACAAGGGAGGCGTTTTCTCATTCTGAATGAGAGCTGTGGAGGGCTTAGGAGCTTGACCTAAGCAAGCACAGGTTTCCTGGGCATCAGCTAAGTGGGCGGAACTGGCACCCAGTTACTGTGCAGAGCTCTTGATTCCTTTTCTAAATGTAGGATCTGCTCAGCTTGGGCTTTGGATTGTCCTTTCCACAAGTATTTTTTACAAATTCTCTCATTTACTGATTCTGATGATTCCACATTTTAAGGAAAATTGAACTTTTATATATTTCATACAACAATTCTTAATCAAATTCAGACCCCATGCCCCGGTCCGTGCCACTCCAAGCCCACACAGGACCTCATGTACAAATAGCCATACATGTTAAGTCCTAGCCAGGCAAGCATTTGTACCCATGTGTCCTTTAGTGCAAATTGAAGCCTTAGTTACAAGCCTATCCATAGGTTGTAACTAAGGCCTACTCTCCCTCACCCAGTAGTAATCAGCTTCCAATAGTTCTCAGTCTAGGGCTGGCCTGCCACCAAGCTCTCTCGTCCAATCTGGACCTTGTGTAATTGAGTTGGCGTGGGTCCTGTGCTCAGCGCCATGAGTTCTGAGGTAGAAATTATATTTTGTGGCAGGAGTTATATAAAAAAGAGAAAGAGCCAAAATGGCACATCAGTTTCTAGGTATACAAACAAATGCTGGTCAGCCTTTGGGAAATAGGAGCTTTGACTCATTGTTTGAAGTATTCATTTGATCAAGGACATAAGGAGCCTTTATTCTACTTCACACAATGAGGCTTCTAGTGAGGGCCTTCACTGGAGCGGCTACTGGGCTAGACACTGAGAACACAACACACGATGCACTCAGTAGTCCCCTCTCCCAAATCCATCATTCCTTCATCCTCTGAAGTCCACCTTCTAAGTATTTCTTATATTCATTTCCTTTTCTATACCTATCTCTAGTATGCTAGCCAAGATATACATCCCCTGCTAGGATAATGGCAGGATCTTTCTTCTTGCTCTTTCTTGGAAGCTTGCCTATTCTTACCTGATCAGGCTTCAAATTACTTCTAAAATCAGTATGTGAACCGTCTACCTTTTGCTTGTATGAAATATTTTAACAGAACAATTTAGTGATAAATAAGAAGAGCTATATAAATATTTGTAAGTTTTGGTGCAATAATGTCTCTCCTGTTATTTATAGCCAAAATATGATATATTTTTAAGAAAGAGAGACCAAGGTATAGTTCAGTGGTTGAGCATGTACTTAGCATGAATAAAGATCTGGGTTCAGTATTCACCACCAATAAAGAAAAGAAAAGAAAACAGAAAATAGCTATATAGCTGTGTATAGAAATACAAATGTAGGCATCAATTTAGTGGTGGTGAGATATTTAGTAAATGTTTCACAGTGGAAGAATCGATACTCAAGGTGGTTATTAGTTCATTGGACTAGAATACAATGATTGCAGAATAAGCATAATTTCTCCATGTAAACATGGAAACATTTATTTAAAAAAATAAATGTATGTCATAGTTAGCATTGGTTGTCAACCTGACATACCTGGGAAGAAGGAACCTCAGTCAAGGAACTTCCTCTGTCATACTAATCTCTGGACATGTCTGTGGGGCATTTTCTTGATTGATAATTGGTGTAGGAAGGCCTAGATCACTGTGAGCCAGGACCCTGAGCAAGACAGGGCAAGCAAGGTAGTAGGCTGTGTTCCTCCACAATCTCTGCTTCATCTCCTGCCTCCAGGCTCCTACCTGGGCTTCCCTCAATGATGGACAGTAACTTGTAAGACTAAATAAAGGTTTTCCCCCTCAAGTTGCTTTTGGTCAGTGTTTTATCACAACGATAGAACAAACTAGGACAGAGTTCTATATGAGAAATACATATGCTTATACATGTTCACACACATATAATTTGTACATATTCATTCTCCTTCAACCAATCTATTAAAAAATGTAATAAAAATACTATATCTTGCTGGATGACTCAACAGATAAAGGCCTGCAACCAAGCCTAATGACCCAAATCTGATCCCGAGGACCCACGAGGTTGAAGGAGAGAACTGACTTCTGTAAGTTGTCCTCTGACTTCCACACATTGGCCATGGTACACACATGCCTCCCCTCCCCCCAACGGCATGCCATTCAAATATCCAAAATCCACGTGAGGATGGACTCAGTAGTGTGTATCTGTAATCGCACTGCTCCTATGAGGAGATGAACAGCAGAGAAGGAGACTCTGGAAGCTCACAGGCCCATTGGCTGGAGTACACACTGGTGAATCATAAGAGACCCTGTTTCAAACTACGTGCAAGGTGGTGACCAACATCCAAACTTGTCCTCTGACCTCCACACACACACCATGGGACATGCACACCTTCAGTCATCCACATGACCACGTAATGAGAGAGAGAGAGAAAGACAGAGAGAGAGAGAGAGAGAGAGAGAGAGAGAGAGAGAGAGACATTAGTGCTAGTAGGTATGAGTCGGGGACAGACTGGACTTCATGGACCTCCAGTGGTGTGCGCCATGCTGAGGCGGAAGCTGAGCCACTGGCTCTCCTAGCTCTCCATTCCCCTTGTCTATGCTGGATCAGTCTCTAGATTTGATTCTTATCTATCCAAGTTTCCTTTCCTTCCCCTCTTCTCCTTAATGAACAATCGTAGTCATTTAAAAATATTTTATTATTTTTATTTATGTGTATGAGTGTATTGCCTGCACGTATGTAAGTGAACCTGTATTGTGCAAGGCCCACAGAGGTTAGAAGCCTCAGATGCCCCTGGAACCGGAGTTAAGGACAGTTGTTATCTGCCATGTGGGTGCTGGGAATCAACCCCAGGTCCTCTGCAAGAGCAGTTAGTGCTCTAACTGCTGAGCCGTCTCTCCAGCCCTAATCGTAGTACTTTTAACAAGTATTTTATTTATTTTCTTTTTCATTTATCATGTATTGTATTATGGATTGTTTTATATTAATAAATGACATTTTGTTATAAATCAGAGGTACTGAGAAGTCTAGGCCCCAAATTATTTGTTACTAGTTAGCATTCAACAAGGAAATTAGGATTATCATGTAGAAACTTTTGTCTACAGTATGTTTTGCTCTGACCGTATTTATTGGAATGAATTTATTTTATGTAAAAAACAGTTTATTATCTTAACTTTATGTGTATGAGTGTATGAACATATGAACATATGAATATATATATATGTAAGTGCACCCATGTCGTGTAATGCCCACAGAGGTCAGAAGAGGGCATTGGAGTTACAGATGGTTGCTAACTGTCACGTGGGTGCTGGGAACAGAACCTGGGTTCTCTGAAAGAGCAGCCAGAGCTCTTAACCACTGAGCCATCTCTCCAGTCCCTAGGATGAAATTTTATGCCTTTTCAATCAAACAAAAATTGGAGCCTCTGTTTTATATAGCTTTTCTTTAAAATTTTTAATTTCTCTAGTAACTATTTTCATTGTATTTTATAAAATAATAGACCTTTACTGAGTAGAATAAATAAAAATGGCCATTTATCACAAATAGTTTCAGAATCTCAAAGTCTTCATTTTACTTACTTTTTCTTTTCTATTCTCTCATCTTTCTCACTCTCTTGTTCTTTCCTTTTATCCCCCCACCCATATTGTGACCATCAAGCCCAGGGTCTTGCTCATGGAAAGCTCTACCTCTAAGCTACAACCTTTGTCCAACTTACCAGTTTTCTTATTCAGTAACATTTTATTTTATTTTGTTAAAGTCAGGTGTGGTGGGCCAAACCTTTGATCCCCACACTTGGGGAGAAGAGGTTTGCTGAGCTCTGAGTTTGAGGCCAGTGTGATCTACATTCTACGTAGAGAGCTGTAGATCAGCCAGGGTTCCACAGTGAAACCTCTTCAAAAGAGGAAGAAAAGAAAGAAAGAAAAAAAGAAAGAAAGAAAGAAAGAAAGAAAGAAGGAAGGAAGGAAGGAAAGAAAGAGGGAGGGAAGGAGGGAGGGAGGGAGGGAAGGAGGGAGGGAGGGAGGGAGGGAGGGAAGAAGAGAAAAAAAGGACAGTTTTTTAAATGACTGGCAGAGGCACATGGCTTTAATCCCAGCACTCCAGGAGAAAAGGCAGATTGAGGTCAGCCTGGTCTACATAGCAAGTTCCAGGCCCCCTGGGTCTACAGGAAAATCCTGTCTCGAAGAAAAAAACAAAAGTTTTTTTTTGAAAGATATGTTTCTATTGTGTTGTCTGGACACCACAGGGTACATATACATATGAACCCAGAGTGCTTGTGACAGCATACACAAGACCTGTGAAAACCCAAGCCTAACAAAAAGCCTAGTATGGCTAGGAGAGGTGGGCAAGAGGCCCCAGACCTAGAGGAGGAATCATTAGCAACAGTTAGTTGCTGGGAGAGGGGGAGTCGGCTTTCCTTGCTGATGTGACTCCTGGGAGGCTGGACAGATCCATACCCAAGAGCATTTAGGAAACATGTATTATACTCAATGGGTCTTTTAAGAAAAAAAGACAATTATAAAGGACGTGAGGTGGGGGAGGGGAGCAATAAGTGGGTGAAGGGGGAGGGGTCTGAATTTAATCAAAATACACTGTATGAAATTCTTGCATCAATAAAAACATTTTAAAAAGACATGCTTTTAATTTAAGTGTTTTATCATTTTTTTCAGCTTCATTTTTTTCTTTTTGAGTCAAAGAGTTATAAAGCGAATATTATTTATTTCTAAACTTGTACTTTTGCAAATGTTTTTCATTATTTAAATGTATCAACTCTCAGTCTTGATCTTGTTTTAGGGGAGGCAAGGTTTTGGAAATTATTTTGAGAAAGAGTTTTAGTACAGAATTAATTCATTCCATAAAACATACATAAGTCATAATCAATCTCCATTAATGACCTGCCCTGGAAACACACTGATTTTTTTCCCCTTTAAAATGGAATAAGAACAAGCCAAAAACAGTTATCAGCTTTGTAAGCAGGAGCTTTGGTCCAGGGGCACTATAGCTACTGGGCTGTTGTGAGCAGTGTGTCAGGCCCGCCCACCTGAGCAGTAGACTGCACGGCACCAGGTTGGGGGTCCTTCTGGGAAGGCTGGCTGGCACAGGATGTATTTTCTGCTCACCTTAATTTCAGTGGGAATCAATGAAGGCAGAATCTGAGGTAGGTACATTTAGTACATTTGGCGTTTAGTCACACCTACGAACTGGGTCACAAGTGTGTTTCCCAAATCCAGACTTCAGGTCTTTGGCACCGGCTCCACTCCCCAGGTCATCACAGATCTTCTCTTACTTGGCAACGAGTGAAGCTTGAAATGACCAAGGCAGAGGCAAGAAACGCACCCTAAATTCAAGTGTTGACCCTCCCTAAGTAAATACTGTCGGGTAGATACCACTCTGTGATGAAAGTGGCGTTTTCAAATCATCCAGGACAGATGATTAAAATGTCACTAAAACAAACAAACCTCAGCGAACACTGAGGAGACCTTGGACTGGAAATGTTTGTCTTCATAATTTGTTTTCTGTGTGGCAAGGGTCACATGAGATAACATAGGAAACATTCCAGATACAGGAAACAAAGAGAAAATGAGTTCATTTTTGCTGGTAAGATTAGTATTAGTGCATGTCTTTGAATCTGATATTAAGTTTAAAAAGTAACACCGTAAAGTTTTAATACTATTTTTTTGAGGCTGGTTCAGACTCACTATGTAGCCATGGATAGCCTTGAACATCTGATCCCCTGGCCTCTTCCTCTTGGGTGCTGGGATTACTTGACTTCATAACTATATCAGGTTTATGCCGCATTGCGAATCAAACCCAGGCCTTTATACTCGTAAAGGCAAGCTCTCTACTAACTTTGTCACATCCCCAGCCCTGATTTTATTTTAATATTTTTTTAAGTTTTTACAGTTTTGGGCTGGACAGCTGACTCAGTTGTTGAGAGCACTGGCTGCTCTGGCAGAGGACTCAGGTTCAGTTCCCAGCACCAACATGGCACATAACAACTGTCTTTAACTCCAGGGGAATCAGATGCCCTCTTCTGATCTCCATGGACATTTCATGACACGGGTGTACCCACATACATACAGGAAATACACCCCTACACATAAAATAAAAAATAATAACTAAAATACTAAAAAGGATTTTTACAGTTTATTAGTCTTCTCCTTAGAAGTGCGTGCCATCACATCAGACCGCATCAGGATAGAACTTGACTCTTTTTGTTGTTATCCTGTCTCCCAGCTCATTCTTGCTAGCAACAGCATTGACCTTCCTTTCTACTCTGTGTTCCTTCAGTGTTTTCTCCATGTCTTTTTCTTCTCACGTAGGCTATGCCTTGCAAGTCTGTGTTTGGACTTGTTTTTCTTTACCTAATACAAGGAATCATAAGGTCAGCCTGGTCCTTAGAGAGTTCCAGGCCAGTCAGGGCTACATGGCAAGACCCGGATAAAATGAATCCATGTTATCTAATGCATACATCAATTGAATATTTGTATAATTGCTGCATTTTCATTAAAAAATATTTATGTTTTAATACATATCAAATGAAAAAATACAGTAAATCTGGAGAAAGCATATGACAGGTGAGATAGATTTATCTTAAAAGTGAATTATTCAATTGATAATTCAGCTAAACATGAAAAAATATGAGAAAAACTCAAGGACTGCGTTCTTGCTCATTTCTATTTCTCTCTCTCTCTTGTACATGAACATTCACCTGTGCCCATGTGCAGGCATACAACACACACACACACACACACACACACACACACACATACACACATAACAACAACAACTTAGTGGGGAATTTATTGAAATAGCATAAATGAAAGATAATTGAAATTGGTGTAAGGGGTGAAAAAAAAAGAAAATATTTAGACAGCTGTGGTAGAATACATGTAATTCCATAATTCCAACATTCAGGAGGATGAAATAGGTGAATCCTGGACTGCATAGTGAGACCCTGTCCAACAAACAAACAACAAACAAACCCAAACCACAAAATCAATGCCTGAATTCAATCCAAAGTACCCCCCCCAAAAGAGTGGGTAATGATTATTATGTTTCTAAAATCTAAACATACTAAAACATTCATTCGGATATCCATAAACTGGGAGAGAGTTTCATTTTAAGCAGTGAAGTAGATTTCTTTTCTAATTAAGAACATTGAAGGGCATTGCAGGGTGAGAGGATCGAGCAAGATATTTTTAAAATAATAAGCTCTCCTGGGTGTCTGCCCTGCTTCCCAAAGTGCAATTCTGAATCATTCCTGGATATTTCAGCAAGGTCTCACTTTCTTACAACTGTGACTTCAAGGAAATCATCTGGAGTCAGAGCACTGACAAGTTCTAGGAAGGAAGAAGTAGCCCATGAACAGCTCTTACACCGTTGATGTTACCATCAACTCACTGGCGTTCTCAGTAAGTGGCTAAGCAAGAAGTAAACTTCTGCAATAGCTCTGGCTGCAGAGGGCCAGCAGGCCAACAGCAGGCAGAGCCGAGCTCCCTGGCTCTGCTTCCAGGCAAGTCCTTTGGGAGGGGTCACCACTGCAAAACCCAAGGCAAAGGTTTTGCAAGCATAGTCACAAATGACATCCCCTAAAAGTTTCTAATTTAGTCATTCTGAAAATAAGACTATTTTTAGGATCTATCTAGTGCATTTACATACTCATATAGATGTTTATGCTATGCCCTTTGTCTTAAATTAAATCTGACATTTACAGGAATGTTTCACATAAAAAATCCACCAAAAGCATGCAGAAATGATGGATTGCTCCTCTCTGTGGTCTCTGAGCATTAAGATACAGCTTACATATTTTTTCTA
Organism: Eospalax fontanierii; assembly: GCA_035773235.1. Classification (NCBI taxonomy): domain Eukaryota; kingdom Metazoa; phylum Chordata; class Mammalia; order Rodentia; family Spalacidae; genus Eospalax; species Eospalax fontanierii. The sequence continues at coordinate 38,556,443 of CM069548.1, read as the reverse complement.
TTGTTTTATGTTAAGGTATATACAATTACAGGTCATCTTTATGTTTTTTTTGTATTTTATTTCTTATTTTTATTTTATGTGTATGATTGCACATATGTAAGTGACCCATGGAGGTCAGAAGAGGGCGTTAGATTCCCTGGAACTTGAGTTATGGACGGTTGTGAGTGATTAGAATCGAATCCTGGTCCTCTGCAAGAGCATTCAGTGCTCTAAACCACTGAGCCATCTCTCCAGCCCAGGTCATCTGTTTTGACCTATGAACATTACAGTTTCATACAGCTCAACCTTGTTTGATTTGTAGCTTGGAGGTAAAGTCTCTGCATGGTGTGTCTTTTGAGCTCCAGCACATAGCAAGAGCAGATGAACAAATGTACGCACACATACAGGCTAAGTTCAACTAACAAGTGAATGTGTTAAGACCATATGTTTAAGTTGGTAAAGTTTCTCTATCTTTGTTGGCTACAGGCTGGAAAGGAACAAATACCCAATTCAAAAGGAAGATACATTTTGATTTTTAAAATACTTTCCCCCCCAAGTTGTATTTATATAATGACAAATATTGAGATTCTTGGTCACATATTTTACTCTTCATGTACAGAGTGGAGATATATATATATATATATATATATATATATATATATATATATGTATATATATTGAATATATATACAGAGTGAATATATATATATATATGTGTGTGTGTGTGTGTGTGTGTGTGTGGAAGTTCTGTAAAATAAGTAGCTCAGTTCAGAGAATTTAAAATCTGCCCCATCATTTCCATGTATCAGTCTCCACAAAGCCCACTCCCCATCATCCTGAGCCTCTATATTGTCTAGGAGTGATAAAGTACCATGATGCTGGGATGAAATGAGGGAGTGGGATATGCAGACACCCGAGGGAACGTTGGAGCAGCAAAGATACAGCCCTCAGTTGGCATCCTTGGAAATGCTTCCACAGGGTCCCAGAGTGATGGTTTTACATCAAATGATCTCTGTTAATTTACTTCAAGAAGATTATGTGCAATCAACCAACCTGAAACGTACCAAGTTATTCTCCGTCTGGTAATGTTATGGCTGTGCCATGTTCATTTCCCAAAAGGAACACCTTATAGGCACAGGTGAGGAGGTTGGCATTTTGCTAGTATAATCACAGTCGGTGAGTGTTGACCAACATCCCGAGGAATCACTGCTTTCTGGAATGTCAGTGGGGTTCTGGCATTCTCTCACAGCTCTGCAGCTGCCTCAAGAAAGCCCAGAAGAACCTACCCCAGAGTAGGATATTACCTCTACCATAGCTTTGATCTTTCTGTGGTGCCTACAGATGAGGCAGTTCTATTTGCAACAGGGGAAGCTACTCAAGATCTCTTGTTCAGTGAGGATCTATACCTTTTGAAGATACTAGGAAGACAAGTAAAATATTTCAATTCTTAAGTTTCTGATCTAGTGAAGAACATGGACACTATCTATACAATAATAAATGCCAGTGGTACGTGATCTAAGGAAGGATAGAACAAGAGACTTCATTTAATTGTAGGTGTTAAATCAGGTGCCCTGTGAAATGTCTAGCAAAGTGTTCAGTGCTTAGAATGTATTCAGTAAACATCAGTGACTGCTATGGTCAGGAATGGTTTCACAGAGGAAGCAGAATCTGAGGCAAGATAGGATTGCTTGCTGAATAATAGGGATGCCCTGTTTGGATTTCCCTTGAATAACAACAAAATTTTAGTATAAATATGTTCGAAATATTGTACAGGACATACTTCTACTAAGATATGCTGATTATCTATCTGAAATTCAACTGAGCATCCTGATGTTTTATTTTCTAAATCTAGCAAATCTATGTCAAAGGTTTCCTTTGACTTTATTGGATTATGAATGTGAAATGAAAACTGCATATACCTGTTTACACATTTAATGTATATACATTGTGAAATAAATCACCACTTCAAGCTAATTAGCATTGGTTCTCTTTTTATCATTTGGTTACCTGTTCTTTCTCCGTTCCATTTCCCACCCTCATTTCCTGGCAACCTCCATTGCATTCTCTTCTCCAAGTTCCACATTTTAATTCCACGTATAAGTAGATCACAGTCTTTCTGTTTGGCATCTTTCATTTAGGATGATGTTCTCCAGGCACATTCATATTTGCCCAAAGGCAGGACTTTCTTCTTTTCCTGGACTGAATAATAATCCATTGTATACACATATTTTATTTATCTGTTTGCCCATTAAGGAATGTTTAGGCTGCTTCCATAGTGGGGCAATTGAGAATAATATAATGCATGTGAATAACAATTCTCTCAAGATCTTGGTTTTGTTTTTCTCTTGAAAGAGGAATTGGTGGATTTTCCAGTAATTTCACTGAGCCAAGAAGAAATCTGATATGGAAATGAAGATGGGCAAGGTAGGTCAGCATGCCCAAAAGGACAGAGAGGAAAGAACCCGCATTTTTGATGGCACTCTCCAATAATTGTTCTCAGAGTAGCTAACTAAGATACTATTGAGTTCTATGACTGGTTTGGGATAGTTCATCCTCATAATTAATTCACATTCTTACTTGTTATGCAGTTACATTCTTCTCCAATACTTGTTACCACTTACTGAGTCCTTGCCATGTAACAACTGTGGTAATCACTTCTTTAACGCCTTCCAAGGATTAATTTCTTTGCTCATTAAAAGATGGGTTGGCATTATCAGCACTTTTAAAATAAGGAAACTGATCCCCATAGAGGTAAATTAACTCACATAAGAGCACAGAACTGAAACGATGTAGTTGGGATTGTGAATCTAGGCCATTTGATTCCAGTGGCTGCTCTCTTCGCCTTTCAGATAGAGAAAAATAATCTAACGTAAACTTACTATAAGCCTTCAAGTCATTTTGGAAGTCAGAGGAACCCTGAATCTAAAACACAGCGAAATGTCATTGGTTAACTCTCTCCTTCACAAACAGTCAGACTGCCCCTGCAGGTATGGACGTGTGCTCACCTTTGTATCCTCAAGTCCCCTACTTCCTGGAATGTGGAATCTACCCCCAACCACTGGCTGCAGAATCAAATGCCATCATTTGCAACAACTTATCAGAAGCAAACAAGCTCCAGAGAATTGAGCAAGAATTTCTGGGATACCAACATTATTGCCAGAGCAAAGGATACAGCCTGAGCTTTGACTGTCTGAACAGGACAAGGTGATGATTAACCCAGTCTGGTGCCGATTTAAATGGGATGGGAGCTCAGAGTGGAGGCAATCCTTTCTTTCAGCCAGAGTGCTCATGAGCCAGCCCCAGACTCAGAAAAGATGTTTTCCCTGATGATCGCCTTCCTGGTCCTGAGTGTGGTCAGCACAGCTTGGGTACGTGCTTTCTTTTCTGCCTTTCTCTGGTGTTTCTATGTCAGGGAGCTTTGAGTTCAGTCTACCATTTCTTTGCTTCTATCTCTTCTCAGCTTAGCTTTATGGGTGCCAGGTGGTCATGGAGGCAAATTCCTAGATGGACTGGACAGGGGGACATAGTCCTATGACAAGAGGAGGACTGTAAGGGAACGAAGTGTACAAAATGCTTAAGGGAAACCTTGACCTCTGTCGTTCGGGCTGATTTATCTGTCAGGTTCGGTCTGACAACAGTATATTTTTATGTTGCGGGGGACTGAACCCAGAGCCTGTGCATGCCAATAAGCTTTATACTCTGAGCTACATTGCCAGCTTGCTAGAGCTGTTGACTCTTGTTTTCTTCCCTTCATCTCTGTCCTTCTAATGTCATGAGGCATTATATTGACAGAACATTCAATAAGAATGTTTCTCTAACTCGTGATTTCCTGCTGTTTGTCTGTAATAAGCAGAATGCTTTAGGTTTGGCCTAGTTTTTCTAAAAGCGTGATATTGTTTTTGTTTGTAGTGCTGAGAACTGAACCCAGAACCCTGTGCATGCTAGGCAAGCGTTCTGCCACTGAGCTATATCCCAGCACTAAAAGATAGTTTTTGTATCTCTTTGAAGACATTAAATAAAGCAAATGAATTATCTTTAAAAATGTAGGGAAAAGCCAGAAGAGATTAATCGGTGAGGCAATGTACTTTTTGGAAATATTTGTGTTCTTTTCAGATAATGTCTAAATACATAACAATTTCCAAACTTCAGTTCAAAAGATATATAAAAAGAGAAACTTAAATCAAGAGGGCTTCCGAAGGACTCTAATCAAATAAAACATGTCAAACCCCACAGAACTCAATAGTATCCTAGTTAGCTACCCTGAGTCTATCTTATTTCAATGATTTCCTTGGCTCCTACAAATCAGACAGTAAAGAGTAAAACCTTGTAATAAAATAATAAGTAATATTTTGTGGGAATAAACCCCAAATTACTGGCTAAAGTGATATTTTCAATAAATCGTAGTTATATTATTTTTCTTATTTCCATTATTATCATACCTATTTAATTTTTACCATTTTTATTTTAAGGCTATTTTGTTCTGAAACACAATTGAATTTATCATTATACCTCTTATACAAAAGGATTTTACTTGTTCCTTTAAATAAATTGTTCTTGTTCCCTTTCATTTTAATAATTATTGTTATTATTTAGATTTTTACAAGTAAGAATGTAACTGCAAATGTGAATTAATTATAAGGATGAACTATCCCAAACTAGTCATAGTAAAATACTTGCAAGTCGGTGGTATGGAGCAAAAAGTGAAAACATAAAAACCTTCTTTATTTATTAAAATATAAAGTCTATTGGTAAAATGCTTTCTATTCTATTTCATTTGGTTTGTAACAGAAAAATTTAACTATGTTTATAATTATAAGGTGTTCAAAAAAATTCCTAGTTGCTAATTGTCGCTTTACATTTTATTAGTTTCATTTCAAATGAAAACTACATTTGCATCATAGAGCAAACTACAAAGCACTGGCAAGTTTAACTGGCCACATTAGTGTCCTTGTTGAATTGCCTGCCGGAATCATGCACCATCTCCAAAGGTTACTGTAGAAACCCAAAGAAAGCAAGAGTAATTTAAGAGTATATATTTCTGCATACTAAAAGGGGACTTAAAGAGAAAGAACTGGGAATTTTTCAGTTATCTTTCCATCTTAAAGAAAATGAAAAGGTGAGTCTTGAATAATTTTGTTAATCCAAATAATTTTCCTTCTATTGTAAATCCTTTAAAACTCTTGACATTGAGCAGGTTCTTATCTAGACTCATGCACAGTTAAGAAATTCACACATTTTATTTCTTCTAATTCTCAAAATGACTCATCGGGTATTAGCATTTTCTTCTTAAAAAATTTTTTTTTAATTTTTACATTTAAAAATATTTTGTTAGCATTGCTTTCTCTAAGGAGCAACATTATTAGATTGAATGATTGACTTTACATAGGTTGGCAAATTTGGGAAGGGAGTGAATGAGAAAGAAACTCACGTTACAGCAACAACGACAAACTTCACATTCTTGTTAAAGCTTGGTAGTACAGTTTTGTCAGTAAACTATTCAAAAATTATGGTGGATATATAGAATTTAGAATTTATATTCTAAGAGATAATTACATACTTTCAGTTTGATAGTTATATCAGTTTAGTTATTATATATATATATATATATTTTTTTTTTTTTTTTTTTTTTTTTTTAAACTTCCCAGACTGTAATTTTGTTCTCTAGAAGTTCAATTAGGGCATGCTGGGACTGTTGAAGAACAATAGAAAGGTAATGGAAAACCTCTTGAGTTCCTGGTGATGGCCTGAAATCCCCCGCGGGTAGAGTCCCTGCAGCTGTGGCTTTTAATGTCTTGTTTTCTTTCCTGAGATGTGTGGCTAGGACAATGTCTCCTCTGTTCTGGTTTACATCTTTGCCTCTACTCTTTTTGTGTGTGTGAATGGATCCTTACAGACCACAAACCCAGAAAAAGGGGAGTTTCTAGCAGAAGGAGGAGGTGTGCGTGGTCCAAGAGTTGTGGATAAACCATTACTTCACTGCAAAGAGTCAGACTGGCCCTTCTGCTCTGACGATGACTGGGTAAGCAGAAGGCATGATGCACAGGGGTCCTTCCCATAAACATCACTAGACTACAGACTCACATGCTGGGTCCCAGAAACCTCTTCCTGTAGGAAGCAATCTAACAGTAACCTGGCTCTTTACGTGCCGAGTTACAGAGAGCACATGTTAAGAAACAGTCCAAATGTACTTTGCATTTACCTCAGGATATCTGGTGGGATGGACAAGTAAGAATTTAACAGCAAATACTAGGAGCCTGAATAATTTGTCTTCAAAATTTTCCAGAATCTCAGGCAAGGTTAAGTAGATCCTCTTTCGGGAATCCCCCTATGGCCTCTAACTTCCTTGTGTCTACTTTTGAACCAGTGGATGTTTGGAAAAGACAGGGAGGGGAAGTGATATGAACTGTGAAAACCTATAAATGTGGTTGGTATCTAAGACATAAACCTTAATGTAATTTTCCCCTTCATTTTCAGAACCACAAATGCCCTTCTGGTTGCAGAATGAAAGGATTAATTGATGAAGTCAATCAAGATTTTACAAGCAGAATAAATAAGCTCAAAAATTCACTACTTGATTTTCAAAAGAACAACAAGGACTCTAATTCACTCACCCGAAATATAATGGAGTATTTGAGAGGCGACTTTGCCAATGGCAATAGTAAGTATGACATGTTTAGTGCTCAGACTTCGCAGCAAAGACACCAGAAATCCCAAGTAATAACACCTGCTTATAGCTATTTTGATTTTATTCCAAAGTATTCAATATAGAAATCACTGAAGGGGCCTTAATTAAAGGACAGGCTTGGTGTATGTCATCTTAATAGTCAAAGAAGTTAGCTTAGATTGTTAAAGGTTACAAAGTATGACAGACGTCTGTATTGAAGATTAGGCTTTCCGGGCATTCAAGAAGGTATACTGAAAAGAAGCGCCTCAGACTTTTCGAGCAGCTATTTTTTTTTCTCCCTACTTTACAGAAAAGACTCTCAGAGAGCAAGAAACTTCTGAGACACAGAGCCAGATCTCAACCCTAGATTCCGCTGCACGAATTATGTAGATTTTTAAATTTAAAATATTGGGTCATGTTTAGTCTTCCTCCTAGGACTCACCAGGGCTAGGAAGCACTGTTTGCTCTGGGCATATGGAGTGAGAGTCCAGTGGAGTCCCAGTTCCCAAAGCTTTGTTTGCTTCATTCTTTCCTCCTGAGATCCTTGACCAATTTAACGTCAGTGGTGGAGCACTAGTCAGCAAGTGACTGGTCCTGTGGATCCCAAAAAAGCTTAGAGACAATTTCAGAGTTACAGGTAGGAAAACTTCTCAATAGGAAAATACAATAATATATTCAAGTCCCCTGAGTAAGGTTATTAGAAAATACTTGGAATGTGATTAATCCATTGTATTTTATTTCATTTTTAAAATTCCAAAGTAATTTCTTCTGAATTTATTTGGATTCTTGATCACTAGTAAGACATGGCAATGACACCCAAAGGTGACTGAAGTACAGAATACTGTGCAGTAATCAAGTGCCTAGTAAGCCTGAAACTCACAGATTAATGTCCATAAAACAAACAATAATCAAAGTAAAATGTGAAAATATTTATAAGCAATTTCCTTTTATCCTTGCCTTTATAATCAAATCAGTCTGCAGCTACCTCAATATCAGCATTTCTATTTCAGGTTATGACAATACATATAATCAAGTGTCAGAAGACCTGAGACGTAGAATTGAGATTCTGAAGCGTAAAGTCATAGAGAAAGCACAACAAATTCAACTTCTGCAGAACAATGTCAGGGATCAGCTGATAGATATGAAGCGCCTGGAGGTAAGCACGACTCTTTGTCTTTGAATAGGAAGGAAAAGAATGACACTAGCCATCTACTAAGTGTCCACTTCATGCAGAGGAAAGGGTTAGGTTATAGCCATTATCCACTGAAACTAGATATTATTGCTCCCTCCACAGATAAAGACAAAAGTCCAGAGATATGAAAGAAAAATTTGAAGGGTGAATAGACAGTATATTTCAAAAGGACATGTTAACCCGTCTGCGCACCACATCACATGCCTGTGACCTTGGCCTCAGCCTCAGTGAGGCTCCTTAGTGAGCACTTCTTTTCATAAGGAATAGTAATTCTTTCTCTTGTCCTATTCAAACTCTAAACTGGAAATGAATAGCTCCCTGTGTGTATCTTGCTGTTCTTCCAATGAGGATGCTGTAGAGTAGGACTGATTACCTACAAGTTAAAAAAATGAAACCAACTCCCCAAATGTAAATCAATAACTAGGAACCCAATAGACACGATTTATTCATTGACGCCAACCTTTCTTGTGTCTTCCTCTCTTCAGGTGGACATTGATATTAAAATCCGCTCTTGCAAAGGGTCCTGCAGCAGAGCTGTAGCCCATGAGGTAGATCTAAAGGATTATGAAGATCAGCAGAAGCAGCTTCAACAGGTCATCAGCAAAAACTTACTCCCCTCGGGAGAGAGGCAGTACCTGCCAGCGATAAAGATGAGTCCGGTTTCTGACTTGGTTCCTGTACATTACAAGAGCCAGCTTCAGGAGGCTCCTCCAGAGTGGAAGGCACTGACAGAAATGAAGCAGATGAGAATGGAGCTGGAGAGGCCTGGGAGGGATGGAAGAACACGAGGTGACGCTGCCACACGTGGACCAGTGTCAGAGGCAGAAAACCCTAGGAACCCTGTACCTAGTGGTGCTGGACCTTGGCGTCCTGGGAGCTCTGTGCCTAGAGGTGATACAAACCAGAACACTGGGACCACAGAATCTGAAGGTACCGGACACTGGAGTTCTGGAACTTACAGACCTGTGCATGGTGGAAACTGGAATTCTGGAAGCTCTGGACCTGGAAGTTATAGGCCAGATAGCACCAGCTCAGGGAACACCAGACCTAGTAACCCTAAATGGGGTGACTTTTCTGAGCTCCCAGAAAGTATGAGTCCAGCGACCAAGAAAGAGTACCACACAGGTAAATCTGTCACTTCTACGGGAGATAAAGAGCTCCTGATTAGGAATGAGAAGGTCACCTCTGGTGGCTCAAGTACCATGCACCATTCATGCTCTAAGACGGTCACCAAAACTGTGAAAGGTGCTGACGGTCGCCTAGAAGTGGTCAAGGAAGTGACCACCTCAGATGATGGCTCTGATTGTGGTGATGCCATTGACTTAGACTTGTCGAAAACTTTTAGTGGCAGGCTGGACAATTTGGCCCAAAGATTCCCTGACCATGCTAGCTTCTTAGATAGTTCCTTGGGTTCAATCTCATCTATCGCCAAAGAGTTTGATAGTAAGACCCATATGATGGGTCCTGATTCTGGCATCTTCACAGACATGGAGGACACCCGTTCCCATGTACCTACATTCTCTTCCAGTAGCAAAACCTCAACTGTCAGAAAGCAGCATATAACCAAGAGCTACAAAATGGCAGATGAGGCAGGAACGGAAGCTGACCATGAAAGCCTTGAAGGCAGCCTTACTACCACCAAGAGAGGCCGTGCTAAATCTCGCACATCCAGAGGTATCCATCCTTCTCCTTTGGAGAAATCTTCCCTGACCTCCTAGATTAAGTTAACATCTCTGTGTAGTGTCTTCAAGCATGTGCACTTCTTTCTTAACCCTCTATTGTGCCCTGTTGAAATCACACTTTTGATCTGTTTTTTTTTCATGCTAGACTGTAAGTTCCACAGGGGCAGGAACTTTGTCATTGTGCTTATCTCTGTAATTCCCAAACACCTAACAGTGCAGTGAGACATTGCTCAATAAATATGTGTTAAATGAATGAATGAATTCTTCTGAAACTCGATTTTGAGTCTGTTTAACCAAATCCACTGAAAATGTGTGATATTGGAATTGTCATTCAATTCAACCGACTGACTAATCATAAGTTTACTATATGCCTCATGTTGACATTTAGATCAGGTTTGAACAAGTTCTATTAGAATTAATTGATGGATGTTTAACTACCTTTGATGATATTTTTGCTATTAGTGTGTATAAGTAAAATTCCAAATCCATTTGAGGGAAGTTTGCATTTTGAAGACATAAATGTCTTTCACTTGCTTAAAATTGTATGTCAATGCTGGTGCATGCTTTTCTCATGGGAGGAGGGAAAAAAGGAAGGAAGGAAGGAAGGAAGGAAGGAAGGAAGGAAGGAAGGAAGGAAGGAAGGCTTATTTGTCTTCTTTATCTGGGCAATGCCTGTCTTTATAAAGTTAAATAAATCAGAGTAGCTTCTTCCAACCAGCTTAATTTTCTTTTTAGACTGTGATGATGCCCTCCAAACACATCCTTCAGGTGCCCAAAGTGGCATTTTCAATATCAAGCTACCTGGATCCAGTAAGATTTTTTCTGTTTATTGCGATCAAGAGACCAGTTTGGGAGGATGGCTTTTGATCCAGCAAAGAATGGATGGATCACTGAATTTTAACCGGACCTGGCAAGACTACAAGAGAGGTTTCGGCAGCCTGAATGACAAGGGGGAAGGGGAATTCTGGCTAGGCAATGACTACCTCCACCACCTCACTCTGAGGGGCTCTGTCCTCAGGATTGAATTAGAAGACTGGACTGGGAAAGGGGCTTATGCAGAGTACCACTTCCGGGTAGGCTCTGAGGCTGAGGGCTATGGCCTGCAGGTCTCCTCCTACCAGGGCACTGCGGGGGATGCTCTTATAGAGGGTTCTGCGGAGGAGGGGGCAGAATACTCCTCTCACAGCAACATGCAGTTCAGTACCTTTGACAGGGATGCCGACCAGTGGGAAGAGAACTGTGCAGAGGTCTATGGGGGAGGCTGGTGGTACAATAGCTGTCAGGCAGCCAATCTCAATGGCATCTATTACCCAGGGGGCACCTATGACCCCAGGGACAACAGCCCTTATGAGATAGAGAATGGGGTAGTCTGGGTCCCCTTCAGGGGAGCAGATTATTCTCTCAGGGCCGTTCGAATGAAAATCAGGCCCTTGTGAGCCAGTAGGCTGAAGTAGAGTGTGTGGGCTTGGTTTTTTTGTTTAGCAAACTGAAGAGAAAATAAGAAAGATCAAGGAGTCAAGATTCTTTTAAACTTTGGAAACATTTCCAGGTGCTATTTTATTATTCTTTGTACTGTAGCTAAGTGCAACTGAGACATGTTACTGCTTTGAAAAATAAAATTACACACCTTTAAACCTTAAATAGCTCTATGGGCTTTCAAGTTTTCATTAGGATATGCTAGAGGGCATTCATTACTATATTATGAAAGGGGAGTCAGCTGGACCTCTTCTCTGCCGGCCAGCAGAGTGTTGCTTTGAAAACGTGTCTTCCCATACCACCAGCCAGAGGCCAGTTGCAAAGTTCATTCAGGATGTGAATGGTTTTAAACTAACCTTTTAAGTGAAAACTCACTGAACTTAACAGAAATTGAAGAGGAACACACTATTCATAAAGTATGTTCATCTTTCCTGTTAGTGGGCAAATTCAAGAGGTTAGGAAGTACGTTCTGTCCTAATACCATGTAAAGTCTTCTGACTGAAAGCATAATACAGCCCTACATTTCTTTCAGACCCTAACCAATCTCTTTCAAAAACACGTGAAAAATGCATTTAAATCTTTAACATCTTTAGAGGCATTCAAAAACTATATTCAATTTACAGACTGATCATTTCCCCAGTATCAATTTGACTTTTTATTTTTTTGGCAAATCATAACCTATAAGCAATTAAAAGTAAATTAGCTTGACAGCATCCCAGTAAATACGATCTGTGCCATTTTTACAAATTCAACGTATGTATATTGGCCATTATTTCACTTTATTGAAGTTGCTTCTGGTTGGCTGTGGCTCCTTCCTCGGCTTTTAATTCATTGTCTTTTCTAGTAAGAACAATTTAACATTGGCTTTTGAAAAGGAAATATTCCAAGCAATCCAGGGCACCATCCTTACTGGCATAGCCTATATACTGATGTACCTGCAGTCTTTGCTCTGTGGAGGAAGAATGGGAGGCAGGAAGGAACAAGGCAGGAGGCAGGGAGGCTTGGGAAAGAAACAGGGAGCCCTGGAGGAAGAAAGTCGGAGGGAGGCCGGCAGAAAGGAAACAAGGGGGAGGTGAGGAGGAGAAAGAGGACTAGACCTGGGGGCGAGATGGGACCAGAGAGGAAACACAAAAAGTATGCCCACAGCTTCTGGTAGCAAAGGCTTTGGAAGGCATCACGTGTGAAGTCCCAAGTCCATGTGCCTTCTTGTATGGATCTGAACGCCCATGACACAAGTAAGTGACACCCCCCACCTCACTGATAACTGGATAAAAACTTCTTCCAGATAAAGGGAAGCTTCATTTCTTTCAGACACCAGTGAGCCCAGTCATCTCTGTCGGTATCCACTGACGCTCACTCAGAGGCCTCACCAAATCTGAACTGGGACCAGAACATATTTTACTCTGTCATAACAGCAACAGAAAATTGATGTGATTATGAACAGGGAAGACCTCTTCTTTCTAATTTATTTTGAGATTTGTCATTGTCAAAAGATTAAGTAGACTTTCAAGTTAGTTAGCAATAGCCAATATCAGCAGATCGTAATAACTGGAGGTGCAATTGGAGTGTAGAAAATACACCAAAGAACACTTTGCCATTTACTTGGCCCTTAATCTATTGCTCTATTTCCCTTTCCTTGAAACTTACTTGTGGGTGTGTATGTGTGTGTGTGCATGTTTGACTGTGTGTGTGTGTGTGTAGTAGGTTTTGTGTTTGTGTGTGTGTGTGTGTGTGTGTGTGTGTGTGTGTGTGTGTGGTAGGTACAGGAGACTTGAACCCAGAGTGTCACATGTGCTGCCTGTGCAAGCACTTTAACACTGATCCATCACTTCATCTGGCTAAGTTGCTCAGGTTGATCTTGAACGTGTGATTCTCCCGCTTCAGTCTTCAGAGATGCTGGGATTGTAGGCCTGTGCTATCAGACCATGCTTGAAATGATTAATTCGTCTTCTCAGTCTCTTGTTCCCTTGGAAGCCTGTTTCAGCTTGGCTTTTACCTGCCCACCACTCTTTTGAAAGGCTTGCCTAAGTCAACAGTGATGGCTGTGTAAACTCTAAATTGAACATCCTGTGTTACAGCCTCTTCCAGCTAGGCCTGTTTTTCAACCTCTGCTCCTGTTTGGCCTCCGTCCCACCTCATGGATCCTTTTCTCCTAGTTTCTAGTATACTGCTCTGCCCTTTTCAGTCTTTTTCAACTGGGAATGTTGTACACAGACACCTCCTTCAGTGTAAGGACTTCTCATTACAGTAATGTCATCTGGGATTAGGGTTAGCCTGTGAGCCTTCCTCGAGGCAGACTTACTTCTTGTTCAGAGAACAGTCTTCAGGAAGTCAGCATCCTGACTTGGCTTTATAATCCTGACTTGCTTTCTTCCATTGCCCTGTTCACCCCATGGTCTAACAGTGAGATCCCTGGAAACCTGGATAAGGAAGAGAGCCTGATGGGGAAGCACATTCCCTCTCTCTCTCAAGGAATTTCTCCACTCTATTCCATCGAGCACATCCACTTGTGCCTCATCAGGTTGGCACAGCTGCAGGAAAGCTTAAGCCTGTTCTGTTTTCAGCTTTGTCACAGGTTAGCCCAATTAAAATGTGAATTTTGTTAATAAGAATGAGAGGGAGAAAGGGGATGAGATCCATAATGATTGTTCCTGAGCAAACCACGTTTCCCACTACTCAGGGGTCAGTCCCCTTTGGCTTTGCCTATGTAACACCAACATAGCTTCAAGGGCCCTTAGTAGCCCAAGCAAAAGAAGAGCAGTGATGTTAAGTTACAGTTGCCTAGTGTGCTTATGCACACTTCCACAGCTGGGTCTGTTTCCACTCACTGCACACTGCTACGTTGCATTTTTTACCAGCATTGGAATACTTACCTGGTTCTTTAAGGAATCTGCCTGTTCTCAATATATTGCTAGAAGACCCCTGTTACTCCTTTCAGAAGGCTTAGTCAGTGTTGCTCTGTGAACTGTTTCCTAGTCTATGATAGAGCGAGTTGCATTGTTGTCTGGGGTCCGGTGTTTTTCTTCATATCTCAAAAATAACTTATCTTTCCCTAATTTTACCATATTTACATTACTTTGACTCTGTCTGTGAGCTCTTTCTGACCAGAATTCATTTATGTAATACATTCCCTCCTTGAGAGCATCTCAGACATCTTTTAAAAACTAATTTTATTTGTGTGTTTGTGGATGTGAGTGCATGCTTGTGTGAGTACACTTGCACATGTATGGGTGTATTTGTGTGTGTGTGTGTATGTGTGTGTGCACTCATCTGTGATAACCAGAGGTCAATATTTGTTGGCTTCTTCAATCATTCTCCAGCTTGTGTTTTGAGGTAGAGTCTCCCATCAAACCTGGCGCTCACTGATTCAGCTAGACTAGCTGCCCCGTGAGCTGCAGATACCCTTCTGTCTCCGTCTCCTCAGCCCTGGGATTACTAGCGCATGCCACTCTGCCCAGTTTTTTAAGTGGGTTCTGGGTATTGAACTCCGGTTTTTAGTCTTGGACAGCAAGTGTCTTACCGACTGAGGCATCTCAGAGTCCCTTTGGAAATTTTAAAAGTCCTTCAACAAAACCATTTTTAAGCAAAATAGAAATTGTTGACAAAAGAAAACAAAGAAAAGGAATAACTTGCTCAGTAGAGTCTCAAAAGGGAAAAGAATGAAGGCGATAATAGCAGCATACTCAGCAGTAAGTGCTTTCCTCCTCATACAATACAAAGTACAAGTCAAATAAAAATACTTTTAAAAACAGCTGAACAGTAGACAAGCCTGCCCTAGAAACCTTTCAAAAAAATAAGCAGGAGTTAGTTTTTGCTTTGTCTGTGCAGATGTATACAACTGAGATACTTAAAAATCATCTGCCATGAAAGACCATGATGTAATTCCACCAATGCGCAGCTGCGTGTATAATTCACAAATATGACCAATTAAATCATGTTCATTGTGATCTCATTTCATTTAAACTAAAAGAAAAAAGACTTTTACATAAAATGTTTATACCTTTCCACTACCATGTTGCAGAATTCAGTCCAGTAAAATGCTTTCCCTCTGGTGTGTCTGCTCATGTGTCTAGCAACATTGCAGAACCAAGAACGAGATGCCCTGCTCTCAGCTCACTGACTAATTAGTGTATCTTAGCGTATCTTAGAGAGATTCATCTCTCTCTGCCTGTTCAGAATGTAAAAACTATTAAGAACTACATCAAAGAAGATTGGGAATGTCCCAGATGATAAGAAGAAAGTCTCAAACGTAAGGCCAAGCAAAGAGTTACTAAGAACTTAGCTGGTGCTTCACCTAGCTGCCCTTAGTCTTTCTGTAAGCTTTTGCTTTTGTTTTTGCTTTTTTTGAGACAAAGTCTCCCCGTAGCCTCAGCTAGCCTGGAATTTTCTATTTAGACCAGGCTGGCCTGGAACTCACAGAGCTCTGCATACCTCTGCCTCCTGAGTGCTGGGATGAAAGGCATGTGCCACCACCACTTGGCAGTACAGTAAGTTTTGAAGGAATCAGGTGCATGCCATTGACGAAACATATTCAGCTCTTATTTGCAAATCTTGCAAAAAACTCTTGAAGGAAAAAATAAGAGAATCCACTAATTTCCAGAACAAAAGTTAAATTTACAGACACATATAAAGGCACACTCACAAAACATATTTCAGGGCTTTTTACATGTTATTTTACAACAAAAAACTAAGCAGTATACCTCCTTATTCTATATAAAAGGAACAAAACTTTCCAATGTTAACTTTCTCCCATATTCTAGGAACCTCCCTCCCTTCGCCTGTGAGGTACCAGATATCTGTCTGAAGGTGAGATTACACTAGCCACACAGAGCATGCTCAAATAAGTTCAGTCACTTTGCCACAAGAACAACAGGCAGGTTTGCTGTGTTTTCTCAACAGTGTTTGTTATAGCCAGAACTACTGTGAGTTCTGTGAGGTAGACTTTGAATAAAAGTGAGATTCCAGATTTGACTATGTATTGAGTTTATTCATGACTAAAAGAAAAAGTAGTTGGGACTGAAATTTGGTAAATATATCTTGATGGCCCAACAATCAAACAATAACCAACTCTCCATTTTCAGCTTTGTTTGCATGGAAAAAGACAATTTTCTTCCCTGTAGAGGAACAATCTTTTTTTAATTTTCCCTACTCTTTGGCAAAAAATGAGAAAGACTTGTTTTGCTTAATCTAAATACTGCAAAGATCTCCAGGCTAGGTTCCTTTCTTTCCAGACACTTAAGATAAGCTTTCCTTCTTAATAGAAGCACATGTATGCATGCTTGTGCGTGTGTATGTGTGTGTATCTGCCTGCATATATCTGTGTGTTCCTGTTTGTCTGCATGTATGTGTGGGCATGGGTATGCATGTGTTTGTATGTGTATCTGGAGGCCAGAGGTCAATGCTGAGTGTTTTCCTGTGTTGCTTTGTTGTTACTAGTGGTCGGGGTCAGGGTCAGATGATTCTAGGTTTTTAGCCTCTTATCTGAAGAACTGAAAGCAACAGGTCAGACAGATTCACCAAAGTAGTAAGATAACTTTATTCAAAGAGAAATAAGAACAGAGACCAGAAAGAGTGATACACTGTCAGGACTGACAGCAGGCCACATAAGCAAGGGTACTGAGGGGCCCCAATTGTTTTATGGGGTTCAAATGAAGATGAGTTCTGTAGCCAAACGGTTCAGTAGTTTAGGCAATTAGTTCTCCATTTTGATTAATAGATTATGTCATATAATCATATCAGTTTTTCTTCTTGTGCATGTCCCTTCCCACAATGCATCTAATTTGAATCAATGCATGCCCAGTTGTGCATAAGCATAAGATGATAAACAGGAGAATTTTCTTAAAAGTTAATTTGAAGGACACAGTTTGCCTTACTGAACATGCACCCCAAACTGGTTCTGGCCAGATCAATCTTGGTAGTCTTCCTACCTGGATACATTGGTAATACAACTGAATAGAAATTAAATTTGATTCTTAGTGGCAGAGAAGCCTATACTCTTGTTCAGAGAAAGGAGACAGGGCAGTGGGATGCAGGTGAGGGTTTGGAGTGGGGTCCTGAGGTTTCTAGGCACATTATTTGGAGAGGCTTGTATGTGCAACCTGCATTATTACCAGAAGAGAGGCGAGTGTGTGTGAGTGTGTGTGTGTGACCCAAACCAAACCAAACAGGGTCCCAGGATGAACAATCCCCATGCTTGCCTGCTTCCGCGCTCCCCCTCACCTTTTGAGACATAGTTCTCACTAAACCCGAGGTTTGCTGATTCAGCCAAACTGGCTGATCAGTGAGCCCCATGGATCCTGCCGTCCCTGCCTTCCCAGGGCTGGGATTACAGGCTTGGGTCACTGTTCCTGGTAGTGCTAGGGATGTGACATCAGGCCCTCATGTTTGATGGCAAGCACTTTACTGGTGAAGACACTTCCCAAGCCAAGATATAGGCAAAGAACAAAGCAATTCACATTGCCACCACCGCTCCCCAGAGCAACGAAGGCCACGAGACCGTTAACAAAACCTTTCCTCCGGCTCTTGGTATGAAATGCTGCTCTTGCCCATGTAACACTCCCACAGAAACCCCCAAACTGAAGTTTATTTGAAGAAAAGCACCATCCTCTTCCCCAACCAGTTTTCTAAATTCCGTTTGTTACCTGAATGTTTATGTTTATACAAACCAGTTCAGTTCAGTTGATTGTATCACCGAAGTTTCAAAACGTTTGTTATAGAATCACTTCAAGTTCCACTGTTGACTTGCTCTCCCTAAGGAAATGCTGCTGGAACTACCAAGAAGTAGTGAATCAGAGAATTGAACTGGAGAATAAATTGCCATCAACCTCTTCCAAAGAACTCGTCTACTATTCTTCAAAGTCAAAAGACTTTTACTCATCATCTCCCTCAAGAAGGAAGCCCCCAGTCATCTTCCTCGTGGAACCAATGTGGACTGAACGTATGAAACAGCAAGGCAAGCCTCTCATTACTGAGGTTAAAACTTGTGCTTTGGACCTCTGCCTGGATTCTGATCTGAGAAAGAAGGGCTTAAGCATCAGCCAGTTGAGACAGAGTAAGATAATAGCTACCCATTTCCATCTGGGGGAGGGAGGTGGGAATGAAGAAGACTTGAGAACTACAATGCAGTTTGAGCCTGCATAGCTGCTGAAAGCAATGCTATAAAGGAAAGGTGCCAGTTAAGATAGAGGATTCAGAGGGCATAAATGAGTATCCCAAAGCTGACCTGAGTTTGGGCTCAAGAATCCACATCTGTAATCCCAGTACTCCTCCTATGAGCTGGCAGGTGGAGACCCTCTGGAGAATCACTCAGAAGCACCTGGGCCAGCTAGCCTTGAGTATGCAGCATGGCAGAAACAACAAGAGAGCATCTGCCTCAGCAGGTGGATGGACAGACCACCACACACATATCATGGCATGCTCATTTACACACACACACACACATAGACACACACACACACACACATAAAATAAAAAATAAAAAAGTCTTAAAAGCCAGAGAAAACTATTCCTTAAATAACCCTTTGAGAAAAATATTCTCTTGTTCAAAAGAAAAACAAAAGCCACAGAAGTAAGATATCAAGGAGGCAAATATTGATTAAAAGTCAGAAAATACAAAAGTTAAAATCTAGCAAATTTTTCGGTTTATTAGCATGGTAAAACTCCTAAACTTTGCTCCCTTCAATTTATGGATCCAGTGTTGAAGATGAAATCTATAGATCTGTCTCCCAGCCGCTTCCCTAAAGCATGGGAAAGCCTGTCCTCGATAGCACATGGCCAGCCATCCTGACACGTGATGCTTCTCTTGACCATTTAGATCTTGGTGTCCTGCTTTCAGAAACATGAGTGGTCCCAGAGGGCTAAACCACCAAGAAGCAAAAGCGAACTCAAATAGTATTGGAAGCAGCGTCTAACAGTCTTTAAATCACATGGTAAGTGAAATACACAGCCAGGAGAACAGTGTTTTTGGGATGGTGGGCATTGAGGAGGCTCTGGGGGCTGGGGGCTTGCACCAGTAGGGGGCAGGGAGACACACGTCCCACCATATTTATATAAACAAACAGGGAAATGGTCTATTCTCAAAAAAGAAGAATTTTTATAGCATAAGAAATTTCAACTCACTGTTTTACAAAGGAGCAATCTGAACCCTTTGTGACTGAGTCTCAAGTTAACTAGAACTTTATTTGCTTAAAACATTATCTGTTGGGGAAGAAATTCACTTCTTTTTCTTTGGTAAAGTGTTGTCCAGAAATCAGGATATATGGTTGGAGAGATGACTTAGTGGTTAATAGCACTGACTACTCTTGCAAAGGACCCAGTTTGATTCTCAGTCCCCACATGGCAGCTAACAACTGTTCATAACTCCAGTTCGAGGGGAATTTGATACTCTTTGACCTCTGCGGGCATTGCACAACATTGGTGCACTTACATACATGCAGACAATATACTCATACACATAGAAATAAAAATAATAAATAAAATAGAAAAATAGGACAGACACATAGATATCGAGAGAGATACAAATAAAATGTGAAATCAAGTTTTGATGGACTAATCTTATCTAAGCTCCTTCAAAACTGTAGTAGGACAATAGGATGGCTGGCTCCAAGTCTTTTTGAAATAACATATGATGAAGTAAAGAAGGAAACCCACATCCCTATCCCACCTTCCCCAGGCATCCCTCAAAGGAAACATTATAAGCACTTTTAGTATTCCTCAGAATACATCCTTATCTCTTCCCTGCCCCAGCAGGGGAAGCATATGGCTGTGGGGAGCTCTTAGTCATCTATGCTTATGTGTATAGATAGATAAGCCCAGATGACTAAGTCCAGACACAAAAATAAGCAAGCATTTATAAGTAAAATCTTTCTGGTTTTGATTACAATCCAACTTGTGATTGCTTTACTACTGTGGTGTGTCTTCCTTAAAAATAAAAAGATGAAACTGAACCTGGAAGCACACACCTACAATCTGAAAGCTGAGGCAGGGGGCTCATGAGTTTGATGCCAGCATAAGCTACATTGCCAATTCTAGGCCAGTTTTATCACAGGACCCTGTGAACAAAAGTTCCCCCGTAAAAACTGCATCTTCAGACTGAAACTTCTGCAAGACTGATTGGTTCAAACTTCAGTGATTGTGGTGAGTTTAGAAAGCTGCAGGTCCAGAGCCCAATTACAATTTGTACTGGGCCATGTTTAGCCTGCTAAACACTCCTTGCCATGTCGATCTCTGGCCTAACATCCTCTAACTTTTGGAATATATTAACTTAAAACCTTGGTTTCCACCATCCGAAAGGCAGAGTGTCACTAGACAGCACCTGAGGCTGGTAGCTGAAGTTTCTCCACTCTGCTATGTTGCATACTTAATCTTCCTGCCAATGTATTTGAAATGCCTTGGCTTATGACTTTCTTAGTTCTGTTATTATAAACACTTCATGAAACTGTTTCTATGTGGGAACCTAGAATTTCGAGGTGATCTAAATTTGTGTTCCTGGGCAATGACCACTCATATTTGTTTCCCCTTTGTTTCCCCTTTGAGGTGAGAGTTGTGTTTTTGTGTTTCGCAAACCTGTCTTAAACTCTAAAAAAATTTTTTTAAGTGGTGTAGTGATGTAGTCATTGGTAGAGCATTTGGTCATCATGTGTAAGGAGAAGAATAGAAAAGGTAACAGAGATAGAGAGAGAAAGAGAGAGAGAGAGACAGACCATGAGCATGAGACATAGTCAAAAGCATGTCTCATGTTTGTTCTCTCTTAAGGCTCTGGTTTTTTCCCCTCTGATTTTGAGGTGGTTTTTTTTGTTTGTTTGGTTTTTAAATAAAGTTTTCTCCCAAGCCATCATCACTACTGATCCTTTCCATATTAAACTTCATTTCAGTAACTCCTTGCCTCAATCTCTGTGTTGGGGAACCTGCAGATACCTTCTTTGAGAATGTTTTGATGCCTTTGAAGATGTACAGAGACAGATTTTTCTTTTGTCCCCAGAGAAGCTGTGTTGCTTAAGGGTTTGGGATATCTTGCCACTCAAATTTTGCTTCTTCCCCTTCGTTTCTGAGTACTGGAATTTCAGGAATTTATAGTCACACTCAGCTTAGGTTTGGACTTCTTAGCCATCTTTTTCTCTTTCCTTGGTGAACACTGTAATGATGGATACATCATCTTCCTTGGGAATACTGGCCACTGGGTTTCTTCTCAGAATAGTGGAAGGCTCCCATCCTCTTTTCTTTCAGGAGGAGGTCCACGTCTTCAAAGCATCTGCAGACGACATTGCTTCAGACCTGCCTACCAAGGCTGTACGTGTTGATGGAGTCTTTCATTGTCACCGTGTCACAGTATTCAGATCTTCCTCTGATCCTTCACTATGTTGTCAAGTCTTTCCAGGCCACCTCTCATTTTTAGCTTGGGGAGATGACCCAAGTTTCTTAGATGGACAGCCTGAACTGCATCCATTATCTTCATCTGCATCACCAGGTCACTGGACTATCAATTATCAATGACCTCCTACTTTTTACAGGCTTAGATATAAGCACTATCAAACCAGAGCCCATGAAGAAGTCAATGAACAGGACTGCGCAGAGCAAAGCTTCCCAATCTCTCCACTGTGGTCCTTGATTTAGGACCCCTGGATTGCTGGAGCCCTCTCTCCCAGCTCTTCAAAATAAACCTGAATATTCTGCCAGGAAAGTACAATTATAAACATTACTGTCACAGAGGATAATACTGAATTAGGGATTTTGATTCAGTCAAGAATATAAAAGCTGTCCAACTACATTCAAGTTTATGTACAGGAGAATCCATCTCCAACTTTTAGCTTGTGTGGGGTTGTTTCTGCATGTTTCCTTTAATGTGTCATAAGATGGCAGGCAACGTTCTAATTCCATTGCTTTCTCTCTCTCTCTCTCTCTCTCTCTCTCTCTCTCTCTCTCTCTCGCTCTCTCTTTCTCTCTCTCTCTCTGAATGTTTCCTGAGCATGTGCATAAGTGTGTGCAATGCCTGTGGAGGCCAGAACAGGGCATCAGAATCCCTGGAACTGGAGTTACATTTGGTTGTTAGCGGCTATGTGGCTGCCGGAACCAAACCTGGGTCCTCTGTAAGAACAACTGGTACTCTTAACCTCAAAGACATCTCTGCAGCTCTATTGCTCTTACCTTAAGAACTAGAACTGCATTTTGTACCCAGCAAGAAGGGAACACTAAATGTATAATGACCCTGAACATCTTTATGAGTTAAGGAATCGAAGGGTGTTTTTTTTGAAATTTAAAGAAAATGTTTATTGCAGATCTAAACAATGCCTACAAGACTGACTTTCCATAAACCTGTAGCTACATAATACATTGCATCTATCATGCTAAAATATGCATTAGACACAAATATAAAAACCATGAAACAATGCCAGTCTACAACCACTGAATAAAGATAAAATGCTTAAGGAAGAACATGCATGACTTGCAAAGGAGTGACTTTTTAAGCACCGTTTAAAAAAGCAAAAGTAGAAGAGTCATCAGTTACATACAGTAAGTTGAACCTTTGGCACTAGGAAGCAGAGCATTTTGTCACATAGCATTAACACATAAACGTGTGTCATGTCAGAGGAATGGGACCACCAGGATTCCAAAGCAGCTCAGTCATCTAGGAGATAAATGCTCTACAGCATGTCTTTCAGTTGTGCACTGAGTATACTGGTAGAAACTTGGAAATGAGAAAAAGAAAGGAAAAAAAAAGACTCCTTTTATCTTCTCTTTAAAATCAAACAGAAAACAAACAATAATTCTGTTACACTAGTATCTTCAAAGTGCATCATTTGTACTAAAGAAGGACTAAGAACCAAACTGTGTTTACAGAGATCCACACATGAGCAGTGAGTACACGCTTTTCACGCCACTTTCTGTACTTGGGAGCCACTTCATAGTCACTGGCACTAACCAAAGTTTCAGAATTCTTCGCCAGGTACTAGAGGAAATCATGAAAATAATTCTGTAATAAAGCACTGCTTTTCCAATCCACAGGTGACTAGGTCAACATCACTTTAATTTATACAAATAATCTCAGGGAATGTGACACTCCAGACACCTGGGTCATGGGTACCTGAGGGTGAGCTGCAAGAATTTCAGCCTACTGTGGTCTCTTAAATTTGAAGAGTAGCTGAGTGCCCAAAGGTGCCCATGGAGTACTTTTTTTTTGTCTCCGTCACATCTTCACTTACAGCTTACATCTCATTATCTGTCTTCTCCATTTCTTATAATTTGCATAATCCTCCAGAATGGCATCCACTGTCTTCTTGGCAGGAAGATCAAAGAATTGCTTGTGTCCAGTGATCAAGTCTCAGTCATCCACAAGGCACGGTTCAGGTTCAGCTCTTCTGGAATCTCTAACTTCAACTCGTTCATAAATGTTTCTTCATTTTCAACAGTAGGGTCTACCTGGGCCCTTCTCTTCCGAGGAGGCTGAGGTGCCTCATGCTATGGCCACCATCTCCATCTGCAGATGACTTCACCTGTTTCTGTTGCAGAGCAGCTGCTTTCCTTCCTGGAGCCCCTCACACATTGCCCCGCATATTGTTCCTGATTGGGCTTTTGAAGTTCTCGCTGTTTCTGCACATTGCTGTCCACATATTTGAGTACTCTGCTTTCTGGAACCCATTCATCCCACTGTTTATTCCAACCCTGTAATGTATAAATATTTCACTTGTTTGTCCTTCATGGTAACCTTTGCTTCATAAGGAAGAGACCCATGAAAGGACCGCTTTCACTCACCTTCTTTTTTTTCTTTTTTTTGACCTTGACTTCTCCAAAGTCAACTAGACTAAAAGCCCTTTGAATTCTTCCTGGAATTTAGGCTTGGGGTCTTGCTTGAGCGCCATTTATAGGTGATTTCCCGCCTTCTCCTCTGCTACCACAGACTACTTCCTCTACTGCCAAATTTCAGAATCTAAATTTCAAAAGGAGCTTTATAAGATCTTCTATTTCTACTGCATATTCACTGCATAAACACATTATTAAGCTTTCATTAAGGAAATAATTTACATTTTAATTATTTAATGTATCTGCTGTATGTACTTTCAGTTTCTGGAAAGTCTTCAAATTAAGGTATTTGAAGGTTGGGCACAGTGGCACGTGCCTTTAGTCCCAGCACACAGGAGGCAAAGGAAGGCAGATCTCTGTGAGATCGAGGTCAGCATATTGAGTTCCAGACCAGCCAAGAAAACATATACCCTGTCTCAAAAAAAAAAAAAATATGGGAGTAAATAAGCCTCCCTAAATATTGCAAGGACACTTTTAATTAATATCAAAGACTGCTAGAATTCCCTTAATAAGGTTAAGGACATTTTAGAGCTAATTTCTGAGGTGAGAATAGCCTTTTACAGAGACTGAGCAATGCATACCTGGGTGAAGCTCACCATACTGTTCTCTCGGGTTCTAAGCACTTAAGTTCTGTCACTCACCCTCCTTGTAGAAAGATGGCAGCGGAGTTCATAGCTGAGAATGAGAGCACTGTAGGCCACGTTTGTTTGCATTATTCCCCTGTGTTAGTACTCCTTGGCTCACCCTCTGTCACAGGTTTCCCAACAAACCAAAATAAATTGCAAGTTAGCTGATGCTAGGGACTCAGCTGGTGAATCGGGACAGAGCCCCATGCAGCAAGCT
This sequence comes from Eospalax fontanierii, assembly GCA_035773235.1. Lineage (NCBI taxonomy): Eukaryota > Metazoa > Chordata > Mammalia > Rodentia > Spalacidae > Eospalax > Eospalax fontanierii. Next base: position 38,531,812 of record CM069548.1, on the reverse strand, counting down.
CACAACTCTGAAATCAGCTCCACAAAAGTCCGAGAAGATATGCCTCCATGACCATAAAAGTGCATGAAGATGAAAAATACTGTCAGCTGAGTTTTTATCAGATTCAAGCAGGGAAATACAATGCTTGGCATTTGCTGACCCCGAGTGAGATCAGCAATGCATTCATGCTCCTGTGTAGGCAAGGAACTCCACACAGAAATGACTTCTGAGATAGATGTGATTTCTTTGTTCATTTATTTACACATTCACTACTTCATGTACTGTTTACTCTTAATTCAGTTCTTTATAATGTTCATGTATGGAGAAAAGTCCATAATTAATTGAAGGGATTTGCACCTGCGTAGGTGAGTCAAATTAATTCTTGCGCAAGACCTGGATGTGGTAATTTAAGAGAACCTGCCAGTTTCCTGCTGAAAATGGCAGTGGTCTAGCTGCCCATCCAGCTCATTGCTAAAAGTGGGCCGTGGTGATTGCAACAGAGTCCTTTGGGAAATATTTGCTAAGTTCACCTTTGACTCAGCCCCCATCTTTGGTCAGTCCCTGACCTCAAGGCTACATGCCTACAAGCTGTTGCACAACCCAGGCTAACATATCTGCTTTGGAGCAGTAGAGCAAATGTAGCAAATAGCTGGGGCTATGGGTGAAGGACACAGGGGTACTCATTAAACTATTCTAGAAACTTCTCTTACGTCTGAACTTTTCAAAATAAAAAGTTAGGAGGTATAAACATAGTTCAATCAAAAAACAAAAACGGGTTGCTTTTTGATCACATTTGGCTGGGAGGAGACAAAGGGCATTGTGGTTAACGCCAAAAAATTTTAGCTCTTTGGTTGTACTTCAAAAAAATATAAAGTGAAAGTAGAGAATCAAATCAGCCTGAAAGGCAATGTAATCAATGCCTGATTTTAACCTTCAAAGACATGTTAAACACAAATCCTCCTTTACATTTAGGCAGTGGGTCACCTATGAAGTCACCTATGATAGTCTGCTTAAGAATGCCTCAGGATCACCATTTGAATCAAAAGGGGCTAGGTGAAAAAGATAAAAAGCATTCTTAGGTAAATACAAACACAGCTTGTAATAGTGACTCCAAAATTGAGCTAGTGATCAGAAACCCTTGGGGATATTTATTGAAAAACAGATAATCTTTGTAATGAAGACTCTCATGTACTAAATCTACATGACTACTTGGAAACAGCTATATTTAAAATATCTACAGATTTAGGTGACCATTATGTAAGACATTAAGTATGTGGGGATCAAACAAAAAGACAAGATAAGCTTCTGCTGATGGGCGTGTCTCATTCTCACCTGTAACTTTGTCCCAAGTGGAGATCTGTAATCATCTGAAAAAGTGATTTCTTAATTTCCCTTGCTTCTTAAATGTAGGTTCTAGGAGTTCTAGGAGTTTAGGCAAAAATCACAGCAGTAGCATTTCCCACCAAAAGGTAGATCAGGAGAGCTTACTTCTTCTAACTAGATTTGCATTTGACAGGTTACCCAGGAGGAATCTGCTTCTGCTGTTTGGACTCTGAGAACTGACCATCAAATCAGGTGTAGGCCTTAGGAGTTCTAATCTGTGGCCTTACTTCAGGCTCTGGGGACTTGTTCTGTCACTGTGTTTGCCTAAGGGATAGAACAAAGGTCTGAGGACTGCCCTTTCCTATCCCACTTCACTCACTGGACTTTTGTACTCTCAAAAGTTCTCCCTCCAAGATTTGCATCCTGAATTTCCATGTGAGCCTTTATTGGAAAATGACCTGCAAATAAAACAGAGATATCCAAGGCCTTGGTAATTGTTGGGGTTTATTCACTCAATATTTATGAAATTATAAGCTGTTGAAAGTAGAATCAAAGCCGAAGAAGATTTTGCCTATCTAAGCATCACAGTTTGGAATATATAAAAGAGTACCCCAAAAGACTATTTAACTATGACTTCATGAAGATGACATAAAAGATAATGTAAAATTAGCTGAAGCTGATCAACTGGCTAAGCCCATACCATGTCATGAGAAAAACATTTTGTTATACAATCTTAGCTGAAAATATACAATCAACTATCAAGGATATGTACATGTGTCTCTGGGACATAAACTCCTAGATCCTACATTTAAGAAGCAAGGGAAACAGCTAATCAATATAATTAAGAAGTCACCTTTTCAGATGATTACGGACCTCCACTTGGGACAAAGTTACGGGTGAGAATGAGACAAAACTGAAGAAGAGCTTATTAGTGTCAAATAAAACAAAAAAGATCAGTTATTGATATTAATTGCTAAAATGCAACAAATTTCCCATGGCTTTCAGAAAGTTGAGTATGTGCAGTTAATTTTTGAGGTTTCAAAATGACTGATGCTTTGTCAGGTGGTGTTGGAGGAAATATGCTGCTGACCATGAGAGAGCTTCATATGAAAGGGCCTGGCTATCACGAACAATACTGCTGCGATACAGGGGAGCAGGGAGCGCTTCAAGTTCAAGGAGTTTCTCCTAAGTTCAAGAGAGGGATTGTTGGATTATCAAATTCATCCTATTCTTTCATACTGGTTGCATTATTTTATATTCTCATCAACAACACAATGATAGCAGTCACAGGGTGGGATGGGGGCACATGGGAAGTTGATGAATATGAAGTTATCGTAATGAATCCATTCTAGAGATAGGCTGTACAATATAGTGTAGACAGCCGTACAGAACTGTGAGCTCAAAATCTCTCAAGGGATTCAGCTCATGTCAACTGTTTATAACTTAAGACAATGAAACAAAACAAAGGGATATTAGGAAACTTCAAGCAATGAAGGATGCCTGTAACACTTTGATTGTGGTGATATACCAGAAGGGTGTGTGTGTGTGTGTGTGTGTGTGTGTGTGTGTGTGATGTATGTTGTTTGTTTACCAGTACTGGACATCAACTGGATGTTTTTTTCAGTTTTGCATATATGATATGCAAATTATCTGCATCCTATTTCATCATCTCCCTTATAAAACACAAAATGAAGACTTCATCTAATTCTTTTCTTGAATGTTCTGAACTTGAGATCTTCTCGAAGGGGAGAGTAGCAATTTTTCTATGGTAAAGATGATATTTGACCTTTCAAAATGTCTACTGTCATCTCATTAGATATTTGAGATTGTAAATATTTTCTGTTCTAAAAGTTCAAATCCTAACTTATTGGCAATATGAATCACAAAATAAGAAAACATTAATTTATGACACTAGAGACTAAGTGAATTACCTAAGTCTGTTAGAAAGATTTTTGCAGCATATCTTACATACATAAATAGGATTTTAAAAGTAAACTTATGAACATTGGTTTTTAGTTTGCAAAACAGCTTTTCTATGAGGAGAGGTGGCGCTTAGTGTGAAAGGTTCCAAAATCAGCTAGAATCAACGGATATCCTTTCACACCACTCTTTACAGTAGTTCATTTGGAAGAGAGATAGGTGAAGGATGCAAAAGAAAACTGTGTGTTTTTTTTTAATGTCTTTATCTTTGTACCTTTCTTCCAAAAGACACACTCAACCATTGATTTTGTTCCAGTGAATATAATGTATCAAAGAAAATGCCAATAACATAATGTAAAAAATGTCACACAAAGAAGAATAAAGTAGGTTTCAAAGACTACTGCTGCGGGAAGAAAGGCCTGATCTTCATAGACATCTTCTTCATTGAGTACCACGATCCCTTCCAGTTCATCCACACTACACCATCATCTGTGCCATGCTTGGCCATGTCCCAGCTGTAAACCCCACCCCAGTAGTATCTGCCATTTGGATTGGCTGAGTGGCATCTGTTATACCACCATCCACCACCGTCCTCTTTAGCGCACTGCTTTCTTGGATCTGTAGTTGACCTGAAAGGAAATGGGATTGGGATTATTAGACACAGAACGACCACTGTCCAGAGAGTACTGTACTCAGTTGTTCTTGGCACTCTTTCCCTTGGGTCCCTTACGTAAAGTGTAACTAGTGCACCAAATTCTCTGTCCCATAGCAAGAAGGGGAAACAGCTAGGCTTATGTGGCCTATTCATGAAGGGGTTACATTGGTTACTTTATAGTGAAATAACTTTTCAAATGCATTAGTATTAGAGAGCCTGAGAAAATGATAGTTTTAGTAGATAAATTAATGAAGATACAGATATTTATATAACTGTTCAAAACTCAAAAAAAGTTATATAGTCTAACTGTACTTCTATCTCTGGCAGTTCTACAACTTCAGGAAAGTTACTTAATTTCTCCAAATTCGATCTGAAAAATAAGAATAATGAAGACTGCTTTACAGTTGGATTGCTTTCAAGTGATATGTAAGGAGCTCTGGGCAGTAGCTGACAGATGCACATTAAATGCCCCAGAAAGAGCAACTGTTAATGACAGTAATGCTGTTAATGCCGAACAATAATGTTAGTGGGGACTTTCAAAACAGGAGTGAAGAATGCAGTGCTTACCAGCCATCATTGTCTCTGTCGTATGTGCTGAAGAACATGCTGTTGTGGATGGTCATGGTTCTGTTTTCTCCCACCAGCTGAGAGGCTCCATCCATGAGTGCATTGCCGGCAGTTCCTCTGTACTTATCCACTGAGATTTGGTACTTGCTGGCCTCATTCTGCATCGTGAATCCTCCGTAGTAAGCCTTCACCTTATCTCCTTTCCAGTCCTCCATTTCAATCAGAAGTTCAGTGGGTCCCATCCGAGTGAGCTGACTAATCTTATCATTCCCAAGCCAGTACTCACCTAGAGGGAAATGAATGTAAAGTTTCACCAAAAAGAAGGCATCTAGAAACCATATCTTTAGCTTCTGCATTAAAGAAAACACATTTTTAAGGACTGGATCAATGGTAGATGGCTCAGCAGTTAAGAGCAGCAAAAGTTGCTTTTCCCAGAGCACCTGGGTTCAAATCCCAGCACCCAGATGGTGGCTAACAACCATCAGTAACTCCAGTTCCAGGGAATCTGAACCCCTTTTCTGGCCTCCGTGGGCATTGCATGACATAGATGTACTTACATACATGCAGGTCTAACACTGGTACATATAAAATAAATAAAAATAGATAAACATTTTAATATTTATTTATTTTGTGTGTGTTCACGTATGTAAATCAATTCCTCTTAGTTTCCTAAAAACCTAAAAACAGACTCCTCATTTTTGATATTTTTAATAGGCAAAACTCTCAATATCAATATCATGGATTTTATGTTTTACTTGCAGTCTTTACCTGGTAGACCGCAGTATTTTTTCCCGTCTTCATTGGTTGCAATGTTTCCAAATCCTTTTTTGTATGAGTCCCATGTCCTACCAAAGTCGACGCTGCCGTCTTCGCGATTCTGTATTACTGTCCATCCTGTTGAAGGAAGCAACATTAGTCTAAGTTAGCCAATAACAAAATCACTCCAAAAGCAAAGCCTGAATGTGTTGTCTGTTTATTTTACTTTAAGCCACCCGTGTGGTTCTCTGAGTAGATATATTAAGGCAAAAATGGGAGAACTCCTGAATTATTTGGAAACAAGAAGTGCTGCATTGTACCCCAACTTGTGAGTCACAGGTATTTTAAAGTTTTTTTAAAATTCCAAGTCAAAAAGCTCATTGCCAGCTGTATTAGAGTGAAGCCTTGTTCCCTGGCATTCAAGATGGTTACGGAATGATGGGCCAATTGCTACCCAATGCTTACCTCCATTTTCTGTGTTCATGTCACAGTATACTTTGTATGGTTTGATGGAGGAGTCAGGCTGGATGAGATACATTTCAGATGTTTCGCCTCCTTTTCTGATAATTTCCTCACATTCTGAAAAATAGTATAATAGACTGTGTTCAGGGACAGTGGCAACATTATAGCCTTTAGTTACTAATTCTTTAATATAACTGATTACAGAAGTTTAAAAAGATTGTTTTACCATAGCCATCTGAGAATAAAATTGTAGAAATTGGAGCTTCTTTTGACTGAACATTCAAACTGAGTTTTGAGGAAATTTGTCAAGCCAATTAACAGCCCCCTCTCATCTTTTTTTTTAAACCCTGGAATAGCTATAGATGGAACACATAAGATGAGGAAACTCCTTCATCTTTTTATAGCTCTGCCATCGTTTCATACAAGCACATGAACACACAGATCAGAGATTCCTGTAAATACACCACCGTTATAGTCCATCCTGCTCATCAAACTTGGCAGAGATGTCAGTCAAGACAGAATACAACATGCCAAGAATACTGTCATGATGTGCTAAAATACTATGATGTTCTGTTGGGGTAAAATCAGTCAATTCACTTTTTAATTCCTATGTTTAGTGAATGCAAGTTATTCTTCTGGAATCCTCTGGAAATGTATTTATTAACTTGTTACCTTTGCCAGTTACCACAGGAATGTTGCAGCTGACAGTGCATGGGGCACGGCAGTATTCCATCTGAGCTGTGATGTCAGATTCTAATTTTTGTATTTTGCTTCTCAGGTTTTCCAGGATTGATCGGAGTACACGAAGATTAAGTGGGATGTTATCATTCACAGTTTCTTCTATGTACAGTCTCTGGTCTTCCATCAATGAAGAGTACTCATCTATGACATTTTCATTATCTGGAAAAAAATGAAATGATGTAGGCATGGTAAGTATTTTTGATTCACAAAAAGAATATTTAACTATATAAATAAGATTTTGATTTTCTGAGAATGAACTAATAGTCTTTGAACTATCCTCAAGAAATCATGAAATATAGTTGAATTTGGGAGACATGATTTGCTCGGCTGCATAGACAATTGACACGCAGCCCGGCCCCCACCAATAATTACCATAAGCACAAGTAGTGTGCTTTACATATTTTACATAAGGATTATGTAAAATAATAAATATAGCAGGCTGGTTATCTCATTGGGGAGGGAAAAGCAGTATTTGGGCATTCCATTTCAAAGCTTAATGTCTGAGAGCAGATGCCCTTGCTCTGCCTATGCATCCCTGCAGAGCCCTGAAATTCGCAAAGGGCTTTCATGATTCCTTCTGTGTCCAGTCTTGGATGAGCTACCACTTGGGAAGATGATGCCACATTCACTCTCCAGCTAATTCCTAACCACCAAGTCAACAGCACTCAACACTCAGATGTCAAGATACACAAGTCAGATGTCGCTGTTCTGAGGTCAGTCTATGTCATTGGTTCTCTCACATTCAAAGACTCAAATGTCAGACTTATAAACACTACAATTTTCCTCCATGACTTTTATCTTCTCAGTCACAGGACAAATTTCTTCTGGACTGAAAATAAGAAACCATGGTAAAATTCTTCATAGAAAGGCATTGTAGTGAATGTAACACTGGGACTAATACTTGAGTTGTGCTTGTCTGGAAAACTACAGATGAAGGTGCCTGAGTAAGGACCCAGGATAAACAGGGGAAGATAAGCATCAGTATGAATGGTTTAGGCCAATCACAAATGGTTAAGTGCATACTACTAAATTTTCATGGGCAGCAGGCCACACATTTGACACAACAGAGGCAAATGTAGACTCCAAAGACACTACCTTTCACTTGTGCTTGCTTCTTTTTCCACATGTCTTTTAGCAGAGTCAAGTACTGGTAGGTGGTGGAGGAGGTCTGAGAAACAGAATCTATACTGTTATGTAACTCAGCAACACTGAGTTTGGTTGGTCTTTCCTGGCTTAGCAAAGTTTCTTGCAACTGACATCCTGTAGGACACAACACACCCTGAAAACAGAAGATAGCAGACATTAGAGGAATAAAATATATTCTGGATATTTATGAAAATCATACATTAAGGGAACATTTGATGGTTTAAGAAGTCAATATAAAAACTTGGTATTTGATTTTCTTTATGGAAGACCAGAAACCTTAGAATTATTGCCATACTTTTATGAAGAATAAAAACAGCCTTACCAAAATGTAACCAGGCTATGAAACTTTTACCCACCTAATCAAAGAAAGTAGGCAAACATACAAAAGTAAAGGCAATAAACACCCCAATACTCTGCTTTGTTATCTTGAGCCCAGACTCAAAAATTAAAAAAAAGGAAACCTAAACCAAAGAAAGAACTCAAGTTTATCTTTTGAATTTTATTTCCTAAATAAGCCATGCTAGGAATGTTAGTCCACGAAACACAAAGCTTTCCCTGCCTTAGAGGACCCCCCCCCCGCCCCCGCCCTGCAAGAAACACCTGTGCACCTACCAGGTCTGGGTCAGCATGAAGACAGCCTCCTGCATCAGGCGCTTTTCTTTCCACTTTCTTCTGGCTGGAAGCTACTTTAGTCGGGCGGGCTCGATAACCACCTCCACTGATGGGAGGAGGGACAGGTCTCAGACTAGGAGCCGCTTCCTTCCGCCTGTCAATGGGTCGATGACCGCGAGCGTGTACTAAATCCTGCAGAAACCAGACAGAACACAATATAGTGTTAGAGACAGTTATCTTCTACTCTTACTTCGTAGCTGAGGTATCCCAAGCCCGAGGATTTGTTTCAGTCTATTCACTGGCTAGTGGGTGGGGAATCAGGTTGTTTCTCTTCAGTAGCAGATGGAAGATCAACTGACGTTAGACTATTGCACCCAAGAAAGCTTTTTAAGAGATTTAAAGATAAATCTACCTCAGATTATGAAGGCTAAACTTTGAAACACACAAATTGAAAGGAATTTAGACTACTAGAAAGAATTAATATCCTCAATACACTTGGGTTACTAAATTCCTACAGCTGTTATTAATCATGTTCCTGCTTTCTTTTTTTAATTTTTAATTATTATTTATTTGTTTTCATTTTATGTGTATGAGTGTAATTTCTGTATGTATATAAGTGCACCCATGTTGTATAAAGCCTGTGGAGGCCAGGAGTGGCCACCAGATCCCTTGGAACTGGAATTATAGACACTGTTAGCTTCCATGTGGATGCTAGGAATCAAACCTGGGTCCTCTGCAAGAGCAGCTAGTGGCCTTAACCCCTGAGCCACCTCGAAAGTCCCACATTTTCCCACTTTCAACTCTTATAAATTAATGATCAGGCTAACTCCTATATAACCAAATTTAGGAGACCAAAAAATATTACTGAAAGTAAATTTTACTTGAATGTATTTATAATAGCACAATCTTTAAACCTAACATACTATGGGAAATTAAGGTACTGTGGAATAAGGTAGTGCTTTGGGTCAAGTCTTGACCCTACACTGTGATTCCTTGGGCAAGTTACCCTGTGCCACAGATTTCTCATCTATAAAAAAAGGAAGTTTGTACCTTCCTCATAAGATGACTGTAAAGATTACAGTTTTACTTATGAGGCCTTCAGAACACTAGTGCATTAGCAGTACTCATCACTATTTTCCTTGTGGCCACACTTCCAAGATGCTGTTGACCAGTCCACTGCTAATTCCACCTTTATTTTCATTTATTAACAAAATTCTTGGTTAAGCCAGTCTCTAGAAATTTCCTACATAATTTCTTTAACAAACACAATGATATTCTAATACTTAAAAGCAATTTTCAGGGTTTTGTGTTGCATTTAAAATTAGTTGCTCATTTAAAATCTTTAAAAACCAGGAAGTAGATATATGCAATCCAATATAAAAGTCTCGGCTTGGATTAAATACATTTTCGTAGACGCACTGTCAGTAGTTCTGCTCCTGAGGGTGGATCTGCAGATTAACCAATGGCAGTATGGAGCAGTTGCTGAGCTTTCTTGCCAAGTGTGTGCATCTTAAGTCATCAAATGAACTTCATGTGGAATTTTACTGTCATTTTTTTCACTAAATTGTTATAACGCTTAACATTTAGTGGGGTGGTGCCAAAACTGAAACCCATGTCACCACAGGTTCCCTTAACTCCTGAGCTACACAAACAGCTTGCTTGCATTTAGGAGGATATACAGATCTCACATCAAAGATGGTCTTATTCAGAGTTGTCCATACTAAAACGAATTCAACAAAATGCAATTGAACTGTCCATTGCAAATAAACTTGTGAAGGAGAGAACTATCTTGTTTTTCTTTAGAATAGTGATAGAGAGAGGGCCTTGACTGTCTGGCTTCACCATGGGCAAAAAACGAAGAAGAATACTTGAAGGATTTCTGGGGGCACATAGGCCAAGAAAGAGCATTTACTGAAATAATTAAAACCAGAATATCTGGGCTGGAGCACCAGCAAAGGCCTCCACATACTTTACATTTTTGTTACTTAACATGGGTACTCAGACAATTTTCTTTTCATATGTGTAACCAGATAATCAGAATACTTATATGCCCTTCAAATTCACCAAAGGGTCCACAGTGAATCTTTGCTTTTCAATATCACCGTGCACTCTATTTCTCAGGTGAAGATGATGTTATACATAATAAGATAATGTTATTATGCATAATACATTTGATCATGATACATTTAATAATAAAATTCAAATTATTTTCTGAAATGCACTTCTGATTTTCCATAATATTCAAAGTGTAATGATAAGTTGTAGTGTGGGCATGGTGATCCAGACAGTCACTGCACTCAGGAGGCTGAGGCAGGAGGATTGTCATAACTTTGAGGCCAGTCTGGGGTACAAAGTAAGAACTTGTCTAATAAAAAAAAGAAGACACGAGGAAAAATATGTAAGTGAGAAAGTCTGAGCTATGTTCACCAAAATTAGCAGAACAATAAACAAGATATCTGTTTTAATTTTTATCTGAAGAAATCTCATATTCTTTTACTATATTTCTTCTATTCTGTTTTTATAACTGTAATTCTTAAGTCACTATGAATAATCTCAGGAAATGCATATTTTCTTACACAGCAAAGAGCAATCAATCCATCACAGTCATTTCCTTTCAAAGTACTGCTTTTATCATTATATAACCTATAAAAATGTAAAATTTTATCCTTACAATTATAATAATATATTATAAGAAATAAGTGAAAAAAATCATAGAATTTGGGTAACAACAAGAGAGAAAACCACATCTTCCATTAGCTAAGCTACCTTTATCCTGGGAAAATAAAGATGATTATGCCAGAAAGCAAGAGATGAATTTTCTTTCATGTATAAAATACTATGAAGCATCCTATAAGGAAAGTAGGTCCCTGGATGAAAGAATTCAGTTTTGTTAGCACAGTCAATGCTAACTTTGTTTAGATAACTAATCAGACAAGCTATGATTCCATTGTATTTTAAATTAATAATATAAATCACAAGATAACATCTTTAAAAAATTCACCACTTCTTCGTAGTCGTCTTCATCAATAGCTTGGGTATTAGCTAAGGAAACACACAACAGAAGCAACAGTAGATGTTTCATGGTTTCAGATATTTGGAAGTCCAAGAGCCGTCCTCTGCTTGCAGATCTTCCTGAGAGATCGTCAATCCTATATATACTGGGTGCTTCTGAGACAGGACTTCAGAAATGGTTACCTCCCCTTAGTTAATGTTTGATGTTTTGGTTCATTTGCTGTCTGAACTGTTTCATCACTTGAGCAACATCTTCCCAGCAAGGCTTATTTACCTGCCATTCTATTCTTCGCTGTTGGCCTAACTTAGAAACACCAGAGTTCATTAGTTCATTGAATCAGACAAAATGATGGGAAATAGGAACATTCCTACAAGAGATGTGTGTCCCATTTCTTGTAACTTTATGTGAATCCTATGAGCTCACAAAGAAAGTGCAAGAAAAAAAGTTTAAGCAAAAATGTTTGACCTACTCAAACAGCACTCACTAAAACTCTGATGTCCATGAGGATAGAATACATATTTACTATTTGAAGCAGTCACATAATTCACCTTTGAAAAAGGCCATAGAAGTCAAGAGTTGGTAGATCATCATGTGCTTATCCTTTCTTTTCAGAATTACAAAATAACCATCCTTGTTCTGTGCTGTGATACACAAATCTCAGAAAGAAAATATCCAGACTTCCCTTTGTTCCTGCCCTGACCAGCTTTTGTCCTTTGCCTTTTATTCATGGGTGAAATTAACAAACTCTAAACATTATTAAAATAATGGTAGATTACAGATTCCTAAATCAAGGCTATGAACTACATAGTTAACATTCAAGTTTATTATTATACCATGTATCTTACTTTGGATTACAGTGTTTGAGAAACATGGTCATTTCAACACAGACCAAGTCTTTACACATCTGTTTCAGTTAGTAGTGTCACAGTAAATGTGGCCTAATTTCTTTCATCATTTCTCATAAGCCACTACATCTGTCTTATCTGTTTGCAGTAATTGGGTTTAAGAACTACATCCACACAAATTCAAAGACAGTCCAAAGTCAGAAACCGAAATTCCAGCAAGTGCATTATTTAAAAGGTTTTTCTTTTTGTATAAATGCGAAACATCCGAAAATATTTTTTATGAAGAAGCCAGAAGATTATCTGAGTTAGGACCTAGAGAGTGCTTTAAATGATGCTTTGAAACAAAGTGACCCCAAATTAATTCTTGTGACAGTGTAGATTATTTTAGTTTAAATTTAGAGAAACAAAGTATTGAGTTTAAATGAAAAAAAAATACATATCTTCTTTCCAGTCTGTGCCTCATTTATCAATGCGGAGTACACATCTGTTAAGATTTTTTTCTTTAGTTTTATTTTTTCTTAGAGAAATATACAATCTGACAAGAAAAGGTATGTATATGTATATTAATAAAAATGAGATACAAGAATATTTCCCTTCCAAATACAGTTGGTACTGTCTTATTTTATACACTTTGAAGACAGCAGTATGACAAGCAATGCTACCATTTTATTAAGCTCCCAAAGAGAATGCTTCCAGGTTCATAAGGCAGCAACTTAAGTGTTCAGTAAAGCCCACTGTTTAAAAAAAAAATCTCCTTTTGAAGATCTGGACAGCATTTTATCTCAGTTATAGTCACACTGCTGCTGACCTTAATAGCACTATCTTTAAGACAATTTGTGTTACTCTATTTTCAGTCTCTGACACTTGACCTTCTAGCAATCGTTGCTACATATTGCAGAGATTGGCTCCTTTTAGTTTTGGCTAGCCTATGACAGGTCTCATTCCTCACTAAAGTGAAAGCTCTTTCCGTCACCTCTTTACTCAGCTCTGACTGGCATTCTCACCATGTCAGCAGAAAGAGGGTAGAAGACTCTGCTCCGAGGCAGCAGAGATTTAACATTCATTCTACACATAGTGCCTGTAGGCCTCGAGGGGCAGTAATATGCTAGGGGCTGGGGAGACACTGAGGAGCAAGGCAGCCATGGCGGGCAGTCAAGTCAATAATCACAAAATGAATAAGTGACCTGGTCTTCATGGATACCTGCCTCAGATGACAAAGTCTGGTATTCTTATTTAATTCTTGAAACTACTACATCCTACAGAGGATAAAAGTGAGGTCCAGTGAGGTTAAGAAAACTACCTAAAGGGAATAAGTGGCAAGTGCTGTTAGCAGACTTGACCCAGGTCTGTCTATCCCAACAGACCAGGCCTTATACCACATTGCGCAATGGAATATACACATTATATAATTTTACCTGAACCTTTTGTTTCCTGTTGTTGTTTGGGGCCAGCTCATTGTCTGGGTATTATTGTGTCTCTGACGGGCACATTTATTCTTAGCATTTTCTTTCACTTGTAGTGCAGCATCATATATGTATGTGGACATTCATGTCATACCCATGTGAGAGGCTTGGGCGATGTATTACCCATGACTCTTTTAAATTTTAATTCTTGTTATATTTTTTTCTCTAAAATTGTGTCCAGGTACACGGGCACTCTAAGTTGTCTAGTATTACAAAGCAGATGATCACATTTCAAGGAGAAGAGATGTATTTGCAGAGATTTCCATTACTGAAACACTTAAGCATTTTAGCATGCTGGTACCATTGGTGGAGGGGAAGGGCGTATTATTTACTCAGTCTTGTTGAGAGGCCAATAGTGCAGCGTTCTTCCTGTTAGCTGATGTTATTACATAAGTCAAAGGGAGTAAATAAATCAGTGACAGAGAAAATAGAGATAATCTATCCTGTCCAGATGCTTCCTGGCACCAAAGGCAAAACTTGCAGACACTAATTAGCAATACACTTCTTGTTGCTGCTTTTTAAAGTTCACTCCTCGACACACATTCTACAAAGCTTATGGCAATTTGAGCTTAGCAGCTATTTTAGAGTTCCTCCCTTGGAGCAGGTTGGATATCCCAGTGAACAAGAGAGCCCTGAACTTATGAGGAAAGATGGAAAATAGAAATAGAGAAATCACTCATAATAACCTGTGCTGAACCTGAGAGGGTCAGATGAGGCTTTGGCACAGTGACTTGGGGTCTAGCCTCCTTCAAAGGGAAAACAGACTTCGAATGGAAAGAGCTTCTGGCACTAAGGTATTTCATATGGATTTGTTGAGTTTGTGAATGTATAAATAAGTGAATGAATAAAACATGCTATCAACCACCTTTGTCTAACACAGGCATTTAGAATTGAAGAAGTCACCTGGTCTTTGTCAGCCTTTGAGCGTATTCTTCCTGTGTTACACTCAACCACAGTTAGAGAATTACTATCCAAAGGGGAATGAGCCCCAGGGAGCTGGAGGCTGACTGTAACTTCCAGTACAAATATCGAAGGGTGGCAGGACACCCTCAGTGGAGGAAGACAGTGAGGTTTTCCTGACGCTGTGGACAGTTCCCTCTGTTGGCTTAGCAACAACAGCTTCCTTCACCTGCAGAGCTGATGGGAACATGACAAGTAGAGACAACAGGACATTTTTCTTCTCTGACTAAATACAGATCGCAAGAGCCGAAGAAAAGACGAGATGTTCCTCTGCATCTTTTATATTGAGTCTAATAAGCAGCCATTAATGACCACTTTTTAGAGTGTTGCGAGAGTGGTGCCTTTCAGTAGGATGGCACCACAGGTGACTGAGTCAGGAGTGGGCCATCACCCATGCAAGCATTACCAGATTCTCTCAAGTTATTTGATAGCTGCAAAGAAAGGAAGCAGAAAATCAGGTCCACTGAGCAATCCTGGCGAAACTGTAGAAAGAAGGGCTTAGCTACTGCACTTCACCGAATTCCCAGCTACGGCTTTGATTCTCCTGTCAAGCTCTGAGCCCCTCAGGTCTTCCCAACAGTACCAAGCTCTACTTAACCTTCCAGGAATGCAGGCGTAAGCAGTTTCTGGAATCTGCTAGAAAAAAAAGGGAAAAGTAAGATCAAATATCTAGTTATCTGACTGGTTCTTATTTTTAAATAAACAGTATACAATAAAAAGAGAATTTGAATTTTCATCCAATGCAATACATCATCAAAATGTTTTTAAACATTAACTAGAGGGTACCAGTAATATGTGTCTTATGTGTATCACTGTGTACTTCTCTGAAGGTACATATGTACATATACACACAGACACACACATATGCATACATATATCCAAGACATTTTTAGAAGTGAACCTGTTCTTTCTTCAAAGGTATGGGAATATCTTTTATTAACTTACTGCTAAACTGCTAATCAAACAGATTAGCTCACTGATACTTCCATCAATATTTATTGTGTTCCTGCGTGCTTGCCACAGTGGGCCTTATTGAATTTAATTTTTCTCACTAACCTGTTAGAAGAAATATGGTATCACATTGTTAGGTTAAGGATTTTCTTTTTTGAGGCAGCGTCTCATTGTTTAGCCCTGGCTGGCTCGTATCTCTCTATGCAGATGAGGCTGGTCCCAGACTCCAAGGAATCTATCTACTTTTGTCTCCAGAGTGCTAAAGTTGAGCCACTTTACCACATTTAGGTTACGATTCTTTAGTTAAAATGCACATTGAGAATCTTTTTTTATCTTTATTTTCTATGTTTATTGACTCCAATTTTTAATTTTTGGTCAGTTGCTTGTAACTGTGCTTTGTTTATCATGTTGTTAATTTTTTTCCTGCATTATGAGTGTATTATTTATACTAAGAAAACTAAATGCTGGAGAAATTGCTTAGTGATTAAGAACACTTGCTGCTTTTGCACAGGACCTGGGTTTGGTTCCCAGCATCCACATGGCAGCTAACAATGGTCTGTGACTCTAGTACTAGGAGATTCGATGTTCTTTTCTGGATTCTAAGGATGCTGAGTATGCATTGCACTTAAATACATGCAGGCAACTCTCATATACATAAAATAATTTTTTATTTAAATATTTTTATTGAATCATTGTGTGTTTCATACAGAACATCTCCATCAATCTTAATCATCTTTACACCCTTCCCCACCAGCACTCCCCACAGCCCCCCAACTGGAATCCAGACATTCTTTCCTTTGTGTTAAGGTCACTGTATCAAGTTAGTGTCCCCAAACGACCTCAGTGCATGTTCATTCACTGAGGACTAGTCAGGTACCCAGAGTCCCCTCCCTTTAGGAAGATTAGTTCATCCTCACCCAGAACATTTCTTAAGCAAAGTTTGGGGTCTATGTATTTCCCCAGTTCCATGCTGGGTTTCTGTCTGCTTGAGTTTGCATGGGTCTTGAGCCTGCTGAAACCATTGCTGTGGGTTCATATGAGCAGGTCCCAGGAGCTGGTAAGATTTTATTTCCATGGTCACACACTCCCTCACTGGTTCTTACAATATTTTCCGAAATGGTCCCTGAGCCATGAGTGAAACTCAATACAAGAGTCCTGTCCAGGGAGACACACTTTGTAGATTCCCAATCTCCATACTTTAGTCATTTGTGACCTTTTGTGTTACTGGTCCTTCATTGCATGAGGGAGCTTCATTAATGAGAGTTGAGAGATTTATTAGTGACTTTTTTTACCCCTTGCTCTCTATTGTATGAGCCTTGGGTGTAGAGGTTGCATTGTAGATGTGCCTCTTAGGCACAGGCAATTCTCAGACAATGTCTGTGTGTGACCAGTGGTGGTACTCTGTATTGGTCTTCATCTGGTGCAAAAGAAAATTAGCCCCTTTTTAACATAATAGTACTCAAACAGTTCTCAATTTTTGTCTTGACTCACCTTGCCATATATCATATGCAAAACATGAATGGCATTTAAAAATAATTATGTGGTTAACCTAAAAACATTTTTAAATCATTGTATTTAAGTCTCACAGTTTTCCCCATTCTAAAGGTTTTTGTTTTTTAAGTTAGCCATGTGGAAAACTACTGCCTAAGAACATGGGCTCTGGAGGTACACCACCTAGATTGGAAGAAAACAGGAGAAAAATAGCAATTTTTTTTTTTTTGAGTATAAGAATCCTAAACTGGCAACTGCGGTAGAACATGCTTTTAATCCAAGCACTTGGGAGGTAGCAGCAGGCAGATCTCTCTGAGAGATCAAGGCTAGCCTTGCCTATGTAGTGGCTTCCAGATAAGCTGGGGATACAGGGAGCCTCTGCTAAAAAAAAAGAAGGAAAGAAAAAAGAAAAAGCAAACCCAAAAAAACTCCCGCCAAAAAAACAATGACAAAAAAAATAATCACAAACCAAGTCCTGTGAAAACACAAAAGGCTAAAGAAAATGGTACTCAGATCTACACCTTGTTTCTCATTCTTCAAGAGCAAAGGTTGCAACTATATGAAGTTTTTCTTTTTCACTCAGTGAAAAAAACAGCTGGGCTAATGAGGAAAGATTTTCCAGTAAATTTGTGCCATTGTTTTCATGCATACAGATGTAGCACTTAACATTTATATTTTCAAATAATTTCCCATATTTGTGTGAAGGAAAGATCTCTGACCTCTGAGCTCTTATGAAGAACGGTAGTGCCATCTACTGTCCACAAACGAAGCTCAAGATGTTTGCCAGGCCAGAAGAGGATGTCAGATCCCCTGACACCTCTGCATTGATATGTGGGTTGCTGGGAATCGAACTTAGTCCTCTGCAAGAGCAGTCAGTGCTCTTTACCACTGAGCCGTCTCTCCAGCCCTGGTTGCTGTAAATTTGCATTTTTTTCTCCCTTCTTTATGTATTTACAGTAACGTATGCTCTGAGGATAAGATCGGTGAAATTTATGGTTCAGAAGGTGTAGGACTAGTGAAATGTTTGTCTATGTAAGTCTGCAAATACCCAAATTCATTAATTATTTTTACATAAAAGGACATCTGAATACGAGCATAAACCACAGATTTAGCCTGGGTAAAAACCAGCGTGCCAATGCTTTGACACTAGGATAACTATAATAAAATCAGCTGAGGTGTCCACTTGTTTCTCCCATCATTTCTGAAAAACTGTTTCTGGCATTGCTGATACCTTATTAATTAACAAACAACTAGGAAATAGGCATTCAGTTTTTGAAATACCTTCTTTTTAAATCTATGTAGCAGAAAAGATATTTGGGACTTTGCTATATGCTGTTAAAACAATTTTTGCACACCCACATGACAAAATTTCTCAACCGAAAACCTCCAGTATTCGCTGGGTAAGAATTAAAAATGCACTCCAGAAATCGCTTTATTTTCAGGATCTGGGAATACTGCAGCCTCTCTGAGCTTAGTCAAGATGGGAAACGGGCAACATTAAAACACGCTCTCCAAACAGCCAAGGTTTCCAGGAGGATCACGGAGAAAGGTTTCATAACCTGTGATGTACCGGGCGCCAACAGGAGGCTCCGCCCCCAGAAATTAGGCTCTGCCCACAAACGCTAAGTCCCGCCCAGCCGCGATGAGACCCCGCCTCTCGGCCCCGGATCGCCTGGTAGTCAGCGCGCGTGCGCGATGGCGTCACATCCGGCGCCAGGCCCCCGGCTCCGGAAGGGGCTATACATCAGTGGCGGCGATTCTGTGTTGGGCTTTACTGTTTCCGCGCGCTGCCTGAGGGTGAGCTCCGCGGCGGCGAAATGGTCGAGGTAAGGTGACGCTCTGGACTTTAGGCACACGGTGGACCGGGTGGAAAGTGCTGAGTATGTGGGGAGAGGGGAAGCTGCGGGAGGAACTGGGTGGCCAAGGCCAGGTGGTCTCGGGGTTTCCGGGAGGGAGGAAGACTGATGACATCCCGAATCCGAGGTGGGTCGGGGGAAAGCCTGAGAGGACCTTCCAGTGCATTTGTGACCCTGGGGAGCCGGCACTGCCCTCGGAGGCGGGCTTCTGATGCTCCCACCACCCGGGTTTCGAATGCTGGTCCTAAGACTAAATGGTCCTCGCTCTCTGGTCAAGTTGTCTTATCTCAATTTTACTGCAGGAAAGCCGGCAGTTCTTGAAGTTTGCATAAGTACATATCCCAAATATTTCTTAGTTCTGTCCACTGCATTCCAGATCTGCTGCAGTTCCCCTAATGTAGTCAAGCAGCTTCTTTGGCTTGGACTGGTGCATTAAGTTCCTGCTGAGCTTTGTGCTTGCAAATTACAAATATGTTCTGTTTAACAAACAAATATACGAAATGTAGCTCAGTGGTAGGGTGCTTGCCTAGCATGTACAAGGCTCTGTGTTCCCCAGCACCACAAAAATAAATGAGATGTGAGTTGGTTCTTCTTTTCCTGCTTAAAAATTTTCTGACTCTGTTACTGGAACAAAATATAGGTTGTTGCAGATATTTGAAAGATCGGCTTGTCCTCGACCCCCTGAAGCTTCGTCTTACAGTACAGCCCCCTCGCAGCCCCAGTATTCACAACTATACTGCGTTTCTGACATTGGTTGAGTTGGTGAACCCCTTGCAGTCGCCCTGCCCTCTGCTTGGATTGCTCATATCTCTATTCTGTGGAAGACTTCTGTCTGCTTAAACATCATCTCAGAGAACTCTTCAGTAATTGCGTTTTTTACTATTCCTTTCCTCTCTAGCCCATTGCCTGTTTTTGTAGAACCTTCCAAAATGTAGGATTATTTTCTTGTTTTTGTTTGATATCTGGTAAGCACAAGCTGGTGACTGCCTTTTTGTTTTCATCATTCTCTTGTTACCTTGTAGCACACTATATGCCCAACAGTACAGACTCAGTAAATGTTTATTAAACAAATGACTATCCTACGCAATATTCAGTTGCTGTACCTAGGGCTCTGGCCAAAGAGGGGCTTTCTCTCTCTCCTTCCTTAGCTGTAGCTTTTTACAGGTAGCTGTGGTGAGGCGTATATAACCTTTTACATGTTTAAACAAATAAGATGTGTATCTCTTTGGCATTGATTTAGATTATATGGGCTTAGATGTGTGATTGTGCTGGTTCTTTCTAGGAGGTACAGAAGCACTCTGTGCACACACTTGTGTTCAGGTCATTGAAGAGGACCCATGACATGTTTGTAGCTGATAATGGAAAACCTGTGCCTTTGGATGAAGAGAGGTAAGCTTAGTTCTTTTTCAGTTGCTAAAATATTTAAAATTCTAATACTTTGGAAGGAAGCAGAGAGGAGGTGACCATCAGAGCACTTGAAAGGAGTCCTAATGCTCACAGGAGATTTAGTGAATAATGAGTGATTTTTTTTTTTTTCTGTCATAATTTTAGTAAGTTTAACTTACTTTTTCTGTTGCCTTTTACAGTGAAAGTCCCATTCATTCATCACAATTTACAAATACTCAGTCATGAGAAGGGTTCCTATCAAGCTATTTGATCTTATAGTCAGTCATTTATGTATGCTCACTTTCAGCTTCCTGCTGCTCTCGGCCTTGCTAAGCTGATGTTTTCCTTGCCAGTACCTCCACTCCTGTCTCTGCTCTTTAGCACGATGAAGGTTGCTGGGTGCTGGTCTGTTTTTCGTTCTACTCCCGCTCTAGTTTGGAGTCTGGTCTAGCCGAGTAACATTCAGTGCAGTGCTCCTCCTTTTTCCTGCATTCTTCTTTTACAATTTAATCCTTCCCCAAATCACTGTATTAATCGTAGAAGGTGAATTAGTTTTAAAGTAATATAGATACATTTTTTTAAATTACTAAACTAAGTAGTTGTATTATGTCTAACTTTTTTGGTCTCTTTTGAGACAAGGTCTCTTTTTGTAGCCACAGCTGGCCTGGAACTCACCATGTAGACCAGGCTGGTCTCAATTTTGTAGGGATCCACCTCTCTCTGCCTCCTGTGTGCTGGGACTGAAAGTGTATGCCGTCATGGCTGGCTAAGTTTAACTTTTTAAAATAAAGAGTAGAAGTGTCTAGGAGTTTTTATTATATTTTGTATTTGGATATTTCAAGGTTTTTAAAAAGGATATATTAGTTTCTATGTGTCTAATTCAGTTGGACCTTTGAGTACTCAAGAAAGGCTTTGCGTTTATTAGGCTACAAATGAAGATAACTCTTTGGGTTTAACAGATTCTATATGATGGATTATGAACCAAAGTAAATAGATATTGTATGGAAATGCACTTTAAAATTTTTGATTTGTTAAAGACTATTTAACTTGAAAATATTACTGTATGTCTGTGATTGAGTAAACTAGTTCTTGCTTTCTGGTTGTCTGTCAATATTTTCATCAGTGTGTGTGTTTTAAGTATTTAAGGATGCATCTTATGTTTATAATTTTTAAATAGTCACAAACGAAAAATGGCAATCAAGCTTCGTAATGAGTATGGCCCTGTGCTGCATATGCCTACTTCAAAAGAAAATCTTAAAGAGAAGGGCCCTCAGAATGCAGCGGATTCGTACGGTCATAAACAATATCCTGCCAGCCAAGGTGAGGACTGTCAGGGTTTAGATGTGAATTTTTTAAATAGAAAGTCAGTGCCCTACTGAGAAGGACTGACTAGTGCAGCTATTGTAATAGAAATTTTGACTTACTCACAGGAGTAGTAACTAAGAATATTCATTGATGACTTTTTATCCAGGAGACAGAATGTAGCAGTAAAATTCTTGGACAATGGACAGGTTCACACCGGAGACTAAAGGAAGAAATTCAAGTTTTTTGCTAAATTCTGGGGAGGGTGTCTAGGAGGGCTAAAATTCAGAAAAATGGAATTTAGTAAAATGACAGTGACGAGAGAGAGCCTAAGATTCCATGCGAAACTGTTTGCTTTAAAGGAAAAGCAGAGTGGATGGTCAGTGCATGGGAAGGCCTGCATACTCACCATGGCTAGATGGGAATACATGAGCTTTCTTGACCTCGTAGCAGCTAGTGGGCTTCAGTTTAGTGGGAAAGGGAAAATCTAGTTGATATTATTAATACATTTTAAAGATGATAGTTGAAAAGGTAAAAATCGCTATCAATGAGTTTATTTTATTTTTTAGGACAAGATGTTGAATATTTGGTGACAGGTACACATCCATATCCACCAGGACCTGGTAAGTGAACTGTTTCAAAGACTGTCAGGCCTAGATGAATCTATTATCTGTCGGTTTACACAAAGATGCAGGTGCCTAAACATTAAAAATGATCAAAGTGTTAATAGAAGTAGATATGATTGAAGTAAGAGTGTGTGTGTGGGGGGGGGTATGGGTGTGTGTGTGTGGGTATGGGTGTGTGTGTGTGTGTGTGTAGACAGGTTGGCACACGGGTGGTATGGCCAGTATGACAGGATGGAGGATAAAATGCCTGGTGTTTATAGCACATAGTAGGGCATTAGGTGCTTCTTCTAACTTACATTGACTCTTGGAAGGATTCTCTAGTATTTGAGTAATTACTTTTCGATTGTGAAGGTGAGTTCTGAATCTAATAGAAATTTAACCTTACTATTAAGGATTGCTTTTAATACCAACCTGCTTGTGTTGAAATCAAATTTGAGCTATGTGTTATTAGCGATATTTATTATGAAAAGGTAAAAGCAGAACTTAATCAGAATTGTTATACTGTCACTGCTTGGACATAATCATCTATGTTTCCTCCACTACTGTATTTTAATAGGGGTTGCCTTGACCGCTGATACTAAGATCCAGAGAATGCCCAGTGAATCAGCTGCACAATCCTTAGCTGTGGCGTTGCCTGCCCAGGCCAGGTATGAAATACAGTGCTTTAATTACAAAGATTTTGAAAGCATATTTAACTATTTGCGATTTTTTTTGCTTTAAACTTTGTTTTCTTGTACTAGGTGTTCCAGTGCTTTATCATACTTTATTGTAAAAATTTTATTTGTGCATGTGTGCTTGGTCACATGTATGTGTATGTGCATTTCTGTGCATATGCATGTGTGCTTGGGGTGGGAGCAGAGGTCAGCTTTCAGTGATGTTCTTCAGGTACTTGTCCACCTTAAAAAAGTTGAGAGAGAGAATGAATATGTAAAAATGTGCACACGTGGAGATTAAAGGACAGCTTTTGGTAGCTAGCTCTCTCCTCTGGGGGTTGTGGAGATTGAACTCAGGTTTTTAGGCTTGTGTAGCAAGTGCCTTTATCCATCCCATAGAGCCGTTTTACCAAGCCAGCACCTTTTTGTTTTTTGAGACAAGGTCTCATACTGACCTGGAACTTGTCAGGTAGGCCAAGCTGACTGGTAGGGGTCCCCAGGGATTTTCCTGTCTCCTCCGAGTGCTAGGATTATGAGCATATGCCACACACACACCCCTTTTGTTTTTTACTTTTAACAAAAATTTTGGGAATTGGACTCAGGTCCTCATGCACTGAGCTCTCTTTCCAACTGGCTTACACAATTCTTAAGTGAAAATGCATGTAAACTACATGACTAAGGATGTTAAGTAATTATCAGGTGATCTTTCTCACCTTCAGGGTGGATGCAAATCGTACTGCACCTGCTGGAAGTGAGTACCGACTTCCTGGGGCTTCTGACCGCCCGCAGCCTACAGCTGTGAATTCTGTAAGTTTCCTGGGGCAGGTGACTTCAGGTTCATGACTCTTACGACTTGATACCTAATTTTCCTTCATCTTAAAAGTCTTACCTGAAATGTTAAAGAAATGAATAGTCTTGGGATTTGTGACTGTAAGTAGCAGCCTGATATAGTCCTTACCATTTCGTGCCCTTAACAACCTTGGTTTTAGTAAATTGCTATATTTTTTAGAATTCAAAATTCTCTGATTTCTGTCTACTTGCACATTGTACATAGTACATATTTTAGTGAAGATAATACAATGTTGATATCCTCTATTAGAAATACAAAGACTGTGGGGACTGCAGAGATGGTTCAGTGGCTAAGAGCTCCTGGACCACAAACATAAGGGCCAGAGAATGAATCCCCAGCACCCATGTAAGAGCTGTACAGGCTCTGTGCGCCTGTAACCCAGCACTTGGGAGGTGAAGGAGGGGAGGGGAGGGAGAGCACCGAGATCACTGGGCCCCAGTGGCCTGCCAACTTAGGCTGAAAGTCAACAGTGAGCTTCAGGGTCAGTGAGAGACCTGTTCTCAAGGGGATGGGGTGGTAGATGTTAGAGCACGGCGCCTTCTCTCACCTTCACGTGCCCATTCATGCATACATGTGTACACAGAAATTTTAAAAAATCATCTCTGTGGTATTAAGGTGTTTTTCATATTGGAAGTAGTCTGCCCCTCGGTGCGTATCTTGGTTTTACTGATGCCAGTGAATCAGTTTTTTTTTAAAACCCATTTGTCTTTACTACAGTTACTGGCGAAGTGCTGTACTAATAATAGTATCTATACAGGTTCACACACTCATACTCCACAGACATGTATGTGCACACAAAATACAATCTGTTTTCTGAATCTTGTTACTATGTGTTAGTTATGAAAATCTTTAGTTCAAGTTGGTACATAGTCACACTTGAGGTTTATGAGTTTGGTAATGTGCATGTGCTGTGTAGCCAACTTGAAATGGCTTTAATTCGAGAGAATTATAGACCTGATTTGGTAACTCTCATGTCACATTTCAGAGCAGCTCTCTATTCAGGCTCTTCTTACTTAGGGTCTAATTTAAGTCCTTCCCCCCTTTTCTTTTGATTGGTTCTCATACATAACTTCAAATCTTGCTACCTCCCTATCATGATCACTGGGATTAGAGGCTGGAAGTAAACCCAGAACTTCATGTATGCTAGACAAGCAGTCTACCAACTGAGCTACATCCCCAGGCCCAGTTCATACCTCTTCAGAGTAGAATCACATGAGCTTCAATGTATTTTTGGGTTAATGGGTTGATGCTAGCAATAAATTCTACAGATGGAGTGTTCTGTATTTGAAGTAGTTGGGACTGGGCGTGTTTCAGATTTTAGAATTGGAAAATTGGTGTATATTTTTTCTTGACATTTTCATACATGTTTAAAATGCATTCTAATTACTTTGACTTCCTATTCCTGTCAACTTCTCCTCCTTCCTACAATTTATTTCCCACTTTGATGTTGTTTTGTTCTGAGTTTAACCAAGGCTATCTGTGACTATGGGTTCAGAACTATCCAGTGGAACCTGGTGGGCTCATCAGTGGGTGTACAACTGAAGAGAATAACCCCTACTCTCCCAGACTCTTTGAGTAGCCAGTAGCTCATCAGAGAGGGATAGACCCCATGCATCCTTTCCCCCTCTGTAACTGATTGTTGACAGGGCCAGCCTTATATAGACCCAGTGCAGGTTACTGCTGTTGCTGTGAGTTCAAGATTTCAGTGGCTGTGTCATGCTCATAAGATGGCGTCTCTCAGCCCTTATCCCTGTCTTCTGGCTCTTAATATTCCACCATGTGCCCCAAGCCTTTGAGGGGATGGTATAAATGTCTTGTTGGGGGCTGAGCACTCAACTGTCACTAGTTCCAGCACCTTGAGCTGTGACTGCATTTATCACTGCACTGCAAAGAGAAGTTTCTCTTATTACAGCTGGGAGTAACATTGTTTATGGGTCTAAAGATGGATATTTAGAAGGAGGTTTAATGCTATGTCAGTTTTAACTGAACAACAGCAGTAAGTTCTCCACCAAAGCCTATGACTCCTCAGCCATATGTTCTTGAGCAGGTTTATAGTACCATGTATGGGTTCCCTCCGGTGGAGTGGGCCTCAGTCCAAGTAGAGAGTGATCGGTTACCCCATAACGCAAGTGGGCGCTCTGCCTGACAGCTTGGTATTGAAGTTTGTAGGATGGGCATCTGGGTAAGATGCTTGCTGCTCCGTCGCCCCACCAGCCTGTGTGGCACCTTCCACACTGAAAGCTAGCTAGTAAGGGGGAGTGTCCGCTTCAGTTTCTCTGTATCTTTTAGCCCAGGTTTGTAGTGTCAGCGATATGTTCTTATCGAATCTGGTTCTGGTGTGCAGCTATATACATTACCTGGTAAGCAGTATTAATCTGAAATCTAAATGAACTTGAGTATTGGAGCGTTTTGGATTTTAGCTTTAAATTAAGGATGTTCAACCTGTACCAGTTAGTCTACATTTCAAAATAGTATTTCATTATTCTATTAAAAGATGAATACATAACGACACATAGAGATTGCCAAGTTTTTTCCCAAAGTCAGTCAGCTAGTGTTTGGCACAGTTGTGTTCTGAACCCATCCATAGTGATGTTGGCTCAAAATTTTAGTACTCTTGCCTCTGATGTTTTTCACATTCTTTTAAAAATTAATATACAGGAAATAAAATTCTGATGAGGATTTAGACATATTTTTAGTTGGGAAAATCGTAACTGGTTTTTTCTCTTCGGTTAAGGGAAAAAAAATCTAGCATTTCATAAATCTTCAGTTTTCATTTTTGAATGAATGGCTTGAATGCGTAAATGTGATATCCTCAGTAACTCTCATCTGTCCCATGTTAGATGATGATGGAGACTGGCAATACGAAGAACTCTGCACTGATGGCTAAAAAAGCCCCTACAATGCCCAAACCCCAGTGGCACCCACCGTGGAAACTCTACAGGGTGAGCACATCGATCTGCATTTCATTCGCCATGTCGAGCGTGATTGCTGCCATCCGCAGTGGCTGCAGTGTACCTAAGCAAAGTGAATGTGGGAGCTGAGGCAGGATGTATGGGTGGGTCTCAGGCTCTGCTAAGTCTGGAGGAGATTTCATGTAAAGCCACACTGGGGTTGTTTTGTTTTGTTTTTAAATAAAACACAGTATGTGGTGTTGGTACAAGGCTAGTAAATGTGGAGGCAGACAGAATTAGAACAGCTAAGTATTGGCTATGGCAGTTAAAGAGAAAGAAAAGGAATTTCTTTGGCTCTACCAATGATCTCTGCCATTGTACGAAATGAAAATGATTCAAAATACATCAGATCAAAAATAGAATGTGTGATGGGAGATGTACAGTCAACATAATTACTTTCCAAATAATAGTACAGTAAGAAACTTGTTTTGGTATTTTTGTCTAATTAATTTTAATAGATTATAGATTTATGAAACCACTCCGTAATCAGGACAGGACGTCACAAACATCCTCTGCTACTCGTTTAGTCATACATTCTTCCACTCCTGGCAGCCTCTGATCTGTTTTATGTCATGTACTTGTGTCTTCTTGAGACAAGTCCTTCGCTTCACTGCTTTTGAGATAAACCGTAGTTTGTATTGCTAAAGCATTTCTTTTTTGTGGTTAATACTATTCCGTTGTATAGCTGTACCACAGTTTCAGTATTTATTCACCCACTAAGAATATGTTAATTTTCAAGTAATTGTATATAATTATAATTTGAAGGTGGTGCAGTTCAAATCTAGTTTGTAGTTAAGACTGAGAACATCATGTATGGATGAGTTGGTCCACTCTTTTATTTAAACAGGTTATCAGTGGCCATCTCGGCTGGGTTCGCTGTATTGCTGTGGAACCTGGAAATCAGTGGTTTGTTACTGGATCTGCGGACAGAACTATAAAGGTAATAAGGAAGAAGAAAAGTAGACATGACTTTGTGTTTGTCATCTAAGTTTAGTTTTATTTCCTAGGGCAGGAATTGGTATCATCTGTATCATTAATAGTTAAACAAATGCCTATTTGAAAAGTGGCATCCACACAGTTGTTTTTGTTAAACATGCTAACTACCCACCTACCACTATTTCAGCTCAATTGATGCTGATGGAATTTTTCACCATGTGATTCCAAAATGAAAGCATGCTTGTGTGTAGAAACATGGAAAATAACTCTGGAAGAGACCTGAGACCTGATCATAGGCCTATCACTGAGACATTTCTATTAGTTTTATTTTACTACTTCAGTGTTTATACACCCATGCATTTACTTGAAACCTCTGTGTGTATAAATGAGGATCTTTTAAGGGTCATTTTAAATATTTTCTCTTATGCGGGACTGGGGATCAAACCCAGGGCTTTACACATGAACTAGGCAAGTGCTTCAGCACTGAGCTGCATGTCCAGTCCCTTAAAAGTCACTCTTATTGTATAATTTTATCCTGCTTTTTTTTTTCACATAGTCTTACGAAGAATTCAGTATTTTAGATATTACAAAAATTGATACTCTTTTTTCTCTATTGTTTAACATTCAGTTTTTTTGATTGGATGCTTGTCATTATTATAGTAAGTATATTAGTCTATGCATATAGTTTTTGTGTATTTTGTTTTGACTTGATAGATTCTTAAAAATGGCAGTGTTAGCCAAAGTTTTTGAGATTATTTTCCAAAGTACAAACTGCTTTCCAAAATGAGTGATTTGATACTTGATCCAACGTGTTGACTGTGTCGCCTTTAGAAATATCAGCTGATGTAATAAGTGGAAGTGGACATCTAATCTTTTTAAGCTGTGTATCCAAAAATATAGTGAGGTTGAACTTTTGCATCTTTGCTACTTTCTGAGTTTAAGGTACTATTACCTTTGGTGAATTTAATACCATGCTGTTCATACTTTTATTATCAATAATAGCATTGTATGTATTGGGAATATTGACCTTGTCATCTTTTGCAAATATTTTTTCCTGTTTGAATATGCCTTTTTATTATTTTTTAAATTTATTATTTCTTATTTGGAGAAGAGTCGAGTTTTTATATATGGGAATATTTTTGTAAAATTGAAATTACAAAATCTTTCTTCAGGGCAGCAGGCATAAAGAAAAAAATACTCTTTGATTTCAGATCTGGGACTTAGCTAGTGGCAAATTAAAGCTGTCCTTGACTGGCCACATCAGCACAGTGCGAGGGGTGATAGTGAGTACCAGGAGCCCTTACTTGTTCTCTTGTGGAGAAGACAAGCAAGTGAAATGCTGGGACCTCGAATATAATAAGGTGAGCTGGAGCAAAGGATTTAAAATGGTTATACTGCAATTGCTGTGCTTGGGATTGAACTCAGGACTTTATGCATGCTAGGCCTGCCCTCTACCTCTGAGCTATACGCCCAGCACCCACTATTTATCTTGTCATTTTTGAGTCATGAATTTCCTGCTTTATTTTTAGGTTATACGACACTATCACGGCCACCTAAGTGCAGTGTATGGTTTGGATTTGCACCCAACAATTGATGTCCTGGTAACCTGTAGTCGAGATTCAACTGCACGGGTAAACCTGATGGAACCCTGTGTGTTTGTAGATGAGATGCATCTTGTCATGTGCAGACTTGATCTTAGCATTATTTTCATAAAGAGCATTAGTTCCTCACTCATCAGTACATGGTGTTCCCTCTTACTCTTCAGTCCTGTATCTGCCATTGTTCCTGAATGGTATCGTTGTCATTTTGCAGTCTGGACAGTGGCTGTCAGCTTTTTCATGCACTGGTCCCAGTGTGTGTGTTCCATTTTCATAACCTGACTTTCCAGCTTTCTTTTTTCCAGGCAGTCATCTCCTACCTGGATTTCCCGTAGCTTACAGATCACTGTCTTCCAGCTTAGCTACCTCTTTGTTATATCCAGGCATATTTGTCTAGTAAACTTCGAGCTTTGAGATATGATTACCAGTTTCTGTTTTTCTTTTTTGTATTGGAAAATTTTGTACATGAACACAGTGTGATAATAACTGTTCTTTTTGACAATATAGATTTGGGATGTAAGAACTAAAGCCAGTGTACACACATTATCTGGACATACAAATGCAGTTGCTACAGTGAGATGCCAAGCTGCAGAACCACAGATTATTACTGGTATGACGCACACTTCTGCATTTCCTGCCTGCTTGTATCAGAGTGCATCGTGACACTCCACTCTGTGCTGTGATGGGGTGCTTCTGTGTCAGTCATTTTGTGTTTTAGTCATGGACGTTTGAAATTTATTACTGTAAGATTTTATTCAGTGGTTTTTATCTTGTCCATTTTACATATGATAGACTGTCATATACAGTGTCTTGTAAGGCCTGTCTAGAAAACTGCTGTCAGGTACAATCAAGTGTTCTCTAGTGTCATATTTAGTGTTGTAGGAAATTAAAGTTAGAAGACAGAATACCAAGACTAGTAATCTTTGGAACTGGTGCGAGCTTTATTTTATTTTTTTATTACAATGAAACTTAATATGACTGGAAAATAATTCCTCCACTTTATTTTATTAACAGAAATATTCAGGTAAAAAATTCTGCCATTTTTCCCTCCTCCCCCAGGGGTAAAATCAGGCATTTGTTGTCTTTGCTATTTGCATTTGTTGGCAGTCGATCACGCATTTTAAGAAGCACTAATGCAACATGAAGCTGCACTTGAGGAGATTGGTTAAGGGGCAGGGCACTTAGCACTTATTCACATATGGAGGCGTACCTTGTTTTATTGTACTTAACTTTGCATTTCTGTTCTGGTCTGTTTTCCTCATGCGTTTTCATTATAGGAAGCCATGATACCACAATCCGATTATGGGATCTAGTGGCTGGCAAGACAAGAGTGACACTAACAAACCATAAGAAGTCAGTCAGGGCTGTGGTTTTACATCCACGACAGTAAGTGCATTTTGCTAAGTAGCTTCTTTCTGCCTGTTCTAGTGTGGTAGTCCCTTGCCAGCATTAGTATTGTTGCTCTCTGACCTTAGTCATTGTCATTCCCATGCCTCTGCTGCTTATGACAGCTATTGCCTTAGTTTTCCTTGTTAGTGTTTTGCTTTGTGCTCTGTGTAAGAAAGAAAAGAAAAAGCCCTCTACATAGTAGCAAATAATATCAAATAAGACTGATCATGTTCAAAAGCTGCATGTCAGACTAGGAGGTAAGAGTGACTGGATGTGTTCTGGGTACAGATGGTCCTGGATTTTACATTTTACATCTTATGGATTGCCACACACCATATATTGTAACATCTGAGACAGACAGAATACAGAGATAGAATAGTTCAGTTCTTTAGGAAGAAGTGAATCTACTAGAGGGGAATGAAGAAAAGCCGGGAACACTGCAGACACGATCCTCGAAGAAGCAGAGCTCAGCTTTACAAGCAGCTGCTCGTCAGGTCACTGATGTGACACTGGTTGTCGTTGGCTTTCGTCTCCCCTTCCTCCTCCTCCCTCCCTTTCCTTGTCCCTTTCCTCCCTCTCATTTCATGTCCTTCCTTTTCCCCTCCTTCCTTCTCTCCCTTTCTCCAAAATTGTCACGTGATCTTTTACCCATGTGTGAAACTAGGTATCTATACATCCATTGCTTTGATTTACTTTGAGTACTGAAGAAATGAAAATAAAACTGTAATCTAGAATTTTAACTAAATCAAAAACTTGAAAGATAAACTGAGATACCTGTGCCATATAAAGCAAAAGAATTTTTGGAAATAAATTGATAAAGTAAAAACAAATATATAAGTAAATAAAATTAAAAAGATACTTTTGTACTTGATGTGACAGTCCTGTTTTACTGGCGTTATATAGATTAGCGAGTGCACATGGAGGAACAGCGATAGCTTTTAAAGCTGACTGTTTTATTTGACTTGATGTACATTACATTGATTCTTTTTAATCTTTATTTTAGTTACACATTTGCATCGGGTTCTCCAGATAACATAAAACAGTGGAAGTTCCCTGATGGAAGTTTCATTCAAAATCTTTCTGGTCATAATGCTATTATCAACACATTGACAGTAAATTCTGATGGAGTACTTGTATCTGGAGGTAAAATAAGATTTTTATAAGGTGTCCTTTTATTTGAGCGAATGAGCCAAGTTTCTACACCATCATACCTAAGCATTGTAGCAGATTTTCACTGACTAGTGTAGTTGAATGTTCATAGTGTATCATCTTGGGTATCGATGGTTAGCGTAGCATGTTTGTAATGTGGTCCCCTTTTTGAGTTCCTACGTGAGAAGTCAAAGATGAGGAATTTATGCTAGGAATTGCCTGGTGTTTGGTTTGGGTATTGAGGAATTAGATTTCAAATTTTGTGGTGCTTCTTAAGATTTGATGCAATTCTGAAGTAATCACAATGTAGACACATGTCTGAAAGTAGACAAATCTGTATGTCTTTGTATTGCTAACCTGATGCCTAGGCTTGTGGATGGTGCCTAAGCTTGTCACACACCGAACTACAGAAGGGATAGTAAGTGTAACCTCATTTCTTCCTTTAAGCTGACAATGGCACTATGCACCTTTGGGACTGGAGAACTGGCTACAATTTTCAGAGAGTTCACGCGGCTGTGCAACCTGGGTCCTTGGACAGTGAATCAGGAATATTTGCTTGTGCTTTTGATCAGTCAGAGAGTCGATTATTGACAGCTGAAGCTGATAAAACCATTAAAGTATACAGAGAGGATGAGACAGCAGTAAGTTCTTAGTTTTCTTGTACATTTATTTATTTTCTATATTTTAAGACAGGGTCTCATATTGTATCTCTGACTGTCCTGGAACTCACTTTGCAGTCCATGTTGGCCTTAAACTTGAAGCAGTCCCTTCCTCTATCTCCCAGTGTTGAGATTATGGGTGTGAGCTACACTTGGCTTTTTACATACCATTTAAAGTAAAATAACAGCCATGCAGTCTGAGAAGGGTCTTCTCATTTAATTATCAGAAATAAAAATAAGGGTCTTCATTGTACTAAGGGTCTTGTCATCTTGAATGATCGTTTGCTTCTAGATTTCTATGTTAGTTTCATTGATACTAGTGAATCTATTAGACCATTTTTTAATCCAGTTCTTATTAAAGCTCATAGGAAAATGGTACATTAATGATATCAAGTAGCAAATTGCTGGGGAAATTAAATCTAGAGTCACAAACTTTGACGTCACTGTGATGTGTAATGGAAATCTAATTTTGGATGAAAACTCCAAACTGAACCTACATTAAACCCATTCATTTTTATTAGAGTTGGATAATGTTGAAAGTTTGTCAGGTAGTTCTAAAATCTTTAAAGATTGGCTAAATGTTTAGTTCCAAGTAATATGATTTAGCATAGATACTTTTTTTTGAAAAGGAAAGGGACTAATTATGAAACAAACTAATCATTTTTATACTAATTTACTTTTCTGTTTTTAGACAGAAGAAACTCATCCTGTCAGCTGGAAACCAGAAATTATCAAGAGAAAGAGATTTTAATGTGGTGTCTTCATGGAGGTTGCTTTTTTATTGCTTGGCATCAATGAGGATATTCAGTGGTTTGTGCTCTGGCTGGGAATATAGAGCGGAAACGCACTTGCTGAAATCATTGCTGTGTCTGTTTTACAATAAATTGTCTCCTGTATCCCCCACCTGGGTTTTTATTTTTGAAATACACAATTTGTGGTCCTAGAAGTTGTAGGTTTCATGAATACAGGTTTATTGCCCATAGCTGTTCTAAAGCCGTGCTGTTTTGACTGTTTTACTAGGAAATTCTGTTTTTTAAAAACGTTCAAAACCAGTTGCTATATTACAGTTGTACATTTTGAGAGGAATAGGAATCTTTAATATTACAATTCTTGAAAACTAATTTCAGTGCTTAGAAATTTGGAATTAAGAGATTTGAGTTCTTAATTTATGTATGCTTATTTCACAACCGGTTTGTTTTCTTTTTTGTTTTGTTCGAGACAGGGTCTCCAATAGACCCAACTGACCTGAAACTTGCTACGTAAACCAGGCTGGCCTTCATCTCATATAGCTCAAACTGCCTCTGCCTCTCAAGTTCTGGGATTGAAGGTGTGTGCCACCACATCTGACCTTCAAAAAATGATTTTTGACTGTAAGTTCTGATTATGTACTCATCCTGAAAAGATAAATGTCTGTCCCCTGAGACTTCCCCTTACAGTAGTCTTTGTAGAAATGGATTAATAGGTCAGTGTAGTGCTGGGGGAGCACAAAGCAACAGCTGTTCTTTTTTACCTTGGGAGGCTTGTGGAGGATTTCGTCTCTTAAGGAACATTTGAGCTGATCTTAAAAGTCACAGCAGTGTAAGAAATAATCTGTGTTACTGGTTAGAGGATACATTGGTAAGGACTTTGGAAGTATTAGCAATACTTTTTCCACTATTAAAAGTGCACATATCTTGGAGAGATGACTTAGTGGCTAAGAGCACTTGTTGCTCTTGCAGAAGACTCTAGTTTGAATCCCAGGACCCACATGGTGGTTAATAACCATTGGTAACTCCAGTTCCAGGGGATCTGGTGCCCTCTTCTGAACTCCACAGGTACTGAACGACTTGGGTATTCTTATATATAAGCAGACACAACACTCGTACACATAACAATAAATAAAATTCAAAAATTAAAAATGCACATATCTTTTAACTCAGAAATCCCAGTTTTAGTAGCTGATGTAAAATGCTTGCCCATGTGAGAATGATTGTATGTGCATGGTTTACAATAGAAAAATATTAGAAAAAACCTGATTGTCCTGAACACCACATCCATCCAAGAGCAGGGTAAGCCAAAAGAGAGTCACTGCAGCCCTGTCCCCAAGAGCTGTGGCAGTGAAGGGAAAAATGAGTGAGTGCTTCTGGATGCACCCGATGGCGTTTTATGAGCGACCACACCGTGTGTGGTCTGTGAAAGAGGCTTACTAGACCGTATCGCATCTGTGAGAAGACACATGAGACTATAGTGGGTCATAGTGTTGTGTTGGTTCGATACAGGTCTGTATTAGCATGCTGCACTTTACACAGAGCTGTCCTGTATGCTACTGCTTATGAGCTCCTAGGAGACTTGAGAGGAAGACAGGACTGGTAACAGCAGAAGTTGCAGTCTTAAGGAAGCTCAAGATTCAGTAAGAATCAGTGAGAACGCAGGTGTCTTGGTTTTAAAATCTTACTCCATTTCTCTTACTCGGAACGGACATTATCTTCTGGTTTCTCATTGTTTCCTCAGAGGCCACTCTCCACTATGCAAAGGACACTGTGGGATGCAGAAAGTCAGTGTCTATGCTGACACTGCAAGTGACAGCTTCCCATATGGCAGAGAGTTGGCGTGTTGGCTCTAGTGGAGACTACAGTCTCTGCCTCCCATATGTGAGAACTATTCAGAACCTACAGAAATGTATTTTACATCTGTCTATCTAGCAGTCAAGCATATGTCTTTGGGTTTTGAGTGTGTGTTTGTCCTGTGTCAGCTTCCCCAGTGCTGTGATAACAGTTATGTGCCACCACACTAGGCTCTGAATTTACTTTGTTGTTAAAGGAATGCATATTTATACAATGGTATCTTTACTTGGATTCTTAAAAGTTTTGGTCGTTAAGGATTCAAATATGGGGCTAGAGAGGACTCAGTGGTTAAGAGCACTGACTACTCATTCAGAGAACCCAGGTTCGATTCCCAGAACCCACATGGTGGCTAACAACTGTCTATAACTCCAGTTCCAGGGGATCCAATGCCCTCTTTTGATATTCATAGGCATTGCACAACATGGGTGCACTTACATATATGCAAGCAATACACTCATACACATAAAGATAATAAAATGTTTTTTTTTAATTCGAATATTTGGAAGGCTTAAGGATGAGATGAAAATTACTGATTTAAAAATACCTGTTTATTCAACCATTTTTATCAGTTTGCGCTCACTGGATAAATGTAGAAGAAACCAGAATTGCAGTGTGTGGTCTGTGTTCTCATGGCTTCATTGAAGTCAAAAAATGAAATACCGATTGTCTACTTTAGGATATAATATGAATATCAGGACTATTTTCCACCCAAGCACAAATTTGTTCAATAGATTTTATATCCTATACAGGATGTAATATAAAATACACATAAATATATAAAATATATAAAAATAATATAAAAAAGGATACAATTTTCTAGAAAAATAGTCTGTGATGGAATGTGCTCTTGACTGTTCTTTGAAGAACAGAGAACATTAAATAGATCAATATAGTAGAAACTGAGCAGATGAACTGTGTTTTATGTTAATTCTAGCAAAACTAGACTTGACTTAAAAGTGGGTACCTGTTAACTCAGCTGCACCTACTGAAATAAAGACAGCTTAATGGGACTGGAGAGACGCTTCAGCAGTAAAAGAGCATTTACTTCTCTTCCAGCAGACCCAGGTTTGGTTTCCATTTTATTCACAAAAATTTTCTCAAAATTGACATATGTTAGTGAAACAAAATTAATTTTAATTTTTTTCAATTGGTGGCTAGTCCCAGCACTCTGGAAGCTGAGGTAGGATGATCATGAGTTCAAGACTAGCTTGCATTACATAAATGCCAGGACAACCTAGGAAGACCCTATCTCAGACAGACAAACACAACAACAAATAGAGTATATGTAAGTGATATTTTATGTATATATATAAAAGTTTAGGATCCATAAATTTTGAGAAATGTGGTATTTGTTTTTCTGAGTCTGGCTTTCTTTGCTTAATGTGATCTCAACAAATTGAACAAATCGCACAATTTCATTAATGGCAGGATAAAACTTCATTGTGTACATATAACCAAGTCTCTTTACCCATTTGTCAGTTGATGGGTGTCTTGATGGGTTCCATAACTTGGCTACTATTAATAGTGATACAATGAACATTCATGTGCAAGCATCTCTGGTGTGCTCACACAGAGGTCCTCCAGGTATAGACCCAGGAGTGGTACTAACTGGGTCATATAGTACTTTCATTGTAGTGTTTTGAGGAATCTCCATTTATTTCCACGGTGGCTGGACCACTTCACATTCCCAGTACAGTGAATAAGGGTTCCCTTTCCTCAGACCCTCACCAGCATTTGTTCTCCTAATGAGAGTAACAAAGATCCTATAGCAGTATCAAGGGCTGCATAAGTATTGGACAGAGATTTGGAAACCCTGGCTGAATCACCAGAAGATTACAGGACTTCTGTACACAGCAGATGGTCTCATACATTCAAGGTCTTATACATTCAAAGCCTAGAGCAAGCCAGTAAGCAGTGTTCCTCCATGGTCTGTGCTTCAGTTACTATCTCTGGGTTCCTGACCTGACTTCCTTCAATAATGAACTGTGATCAGGATATGTAAGCCAAATAAACCCTTTTCTTTCCAATTTAGTTTCAGTCAGAGTATTTTATTACAGCAATAGAAAGCTAATGAGGGTGCCATCCTAAAAACTCAGGTGGCTGTGATTGTGTGGATTTATTTCTGGGCCTGCCGTAATATCCCATTGATGTCTGTGTCAAATTTAGTGCCGGTAATGTGCTGCTCTGTAGCTACAGCATGTAGTATAACTTGAAATCAGATACTGTGAGATATACAGCACTTTTTTTCCCCACTCAGGATTGCTTTGACTGTACAGAAGTTTTTTGTGTGTGCTTCCATATGAATTTTAGGATTGCTTTTCCTTGTTCTGTGAAGAATTTCATTGGAATTTTGATGTAATTGCATTGAATCTGCCGAATACTTTTGACAATATAGCTACTTCTGTGATCTGCCAGACCTTGAGCATGTGAGATTTTTATATCTTCTAGTGTCCGCAGTTTGTTTCTGTATTGTTTCATATTGTTCGCTGTGAAGTCGTTCGTTTTCTTGGTTAGATTTATGCTTTGTTTTAAAATGTTCTTTTATTGTTTGTTTGTATAGTCTTTTTGAAATGGGGACTTCCTGTAGCCCCAGCTGGCCTGAAACTTGCTATAGAGGCCAGATTGGACACAATTTCATAGAGATCCCCCTAAGCTCCTGAGTGCTGGAATTAAAGACGCACCACCATAGCTGGCAAATTTATTTTTATTAATTCTTTGAGAATTTCACACAATGTTGATCATGTTAGACTCCCTCTTCCATCTCCACCCAACTTTACTACCCCTGATTTCATGCCCACTGCTATTTTTCTTCTTAAAGGTCTACTGAGTCTAGTTTATGTTACCCAAATGCGGCTTGGTGTGGGTCCATCCTTTGGAGCCTGGTTAGTCTACCAGGCACCACACCCTTAGAAAACTGACTTTCTTGGCTGGAGGATGGTTCAATGGTTAAAAGCACTGACTGCTCTTGCAGAGGACCTGGATTCAGTTCCCAGCGCCCACATGGTATTTAACAATAGTCTGTTACTCCAGTTCCAGGGAATCTGATGCCTTCTGACCTCTGTAGGCATTGTATGCACATGATACACTTACACACATGCAGGCAGAACACTCATACACATAAAACAGAAATGAATGAATCAAAAAATTTTATTGAAAGAACTGACTCCCTCTCTCTCAGCAGCTATTAATTTCTATTCAGTTTATAGTTTCAAATTACATTAAGGAGAAGT
This sequence comes from Eospalax fontanierii, assembly GCA_035773235.1. Classification (NCBI taxonomy): domain Eukaryota; kingdom Metazoa; phylum Chordata; class Mammalia; order Rodentia; family Spalacidae; genus Eospalax; species Eospalax fontanierii. The sequence goes on along the minus strand of CM069548.1, from coordinate 38,493,740 downwards.
CAAGGTAGGCAGTCAAAGCATTACTTCCCTAGTAGAGGAAATTCTCCTGGAGAGATACAAACATACTCGTGCATCCTGCTGCTTAATCAGCTAGCTTTCTTCACTCTTATACATTGGAACCCAAGTTAGAGGAAGGTGCTACACACAGTGCTTGGGTCAATTAACAATAAAGACAGTCCTCCCCAGATATGTCCACAGACAAGCCTGGTCTAGATAACTCCCCAGTTGAGACTCTCTTCCCAGTGATTCTAGGTTGTGATAGGTTGACAGTTAAAACTAAACATGCAGATAGACCTATAATTGTTTTTTTGCTGTTGTGTTCTTATTTGGTGTGTCACTGTAATAGTGGCTTTGTAGAATGAGCTTGACTGCATTCCTTCCCTTTCTATCTTATGGAATACTTTGAAGAACACTGGTGTTAATTCTTCTTTGAAGTCCTCGTAGAATTAATCAGTGATTCCAATTGGAACTGGAAGATATGCCCACTGGTGCATTAGTGCACAAATGTGGAGGAGTAACCAACCACTTTCTGAACGGATTTAAGAGGCTTCATGCAGCAGGTGGTGATTAACACAGAGACTCACAACTGTTCTATGTACAGAGAATACAAAATTCATTTTGAGGCTGAAAAGATGAACCAGTGGTTAAGAGCACTGGTTGCTCTTGCAGAGTTCCCAGCACCACTATGCTGCCTAATAATTGTCCCTCACTCCAGTTCCAGGAGATCTAATGCCCTTTTCTGGGCTCCGTGGGTTTTGCATTTACATACATGTAAATGGGTACATTTACATACATGTAGGCAAAACACTCATACAGATAAAATGAAAATAAAATTCATCTGTGTGAGATGCTGCACACACCTTGAATCCTAGCAGTCAGGAGGCAGAGACAGGAGGACATTTGAGTCCAACCTGGTCTACATAGTGAGTTATAGGATAACTAGAGCTACAGAGAGATTGCTTCAAAACAAACACAATTTAAAATTCATTTTTAAATTATCCTGCTTCTTTGGTATTAATGATTTTACACTGGTCATTTGTGCTCTGCTATATTGCAAAATATAGCTTTTTTGTTCCTGAATACTTTTTTTTGTAAAAATGCAGCATTTGGGCTGTGGTTATCTGCACAAGGCCTACATGAGATTGAGCCCCACATTTCACCATGAATGGAGGAGGAGCTCATGAGACCCCACCCCTCCCTGAGGATGATTGACAGTTAATGATGATTGGGGGAAGGGTTGTCATTTTCTCCTTTGATGTAGCCACTGATAAGTTGCCCACACTGCAGTTAACCTCACATCCATGTTCATGCAAGCAACCGGAATGAAACTCACTGCCTCACACAAAAGGCATGAAGGTAGCGGAGGAGGGAGGGTTTCGGTGGGAGAGAGGCTGGGTGTGAGGGGGCGGTGAAGGGTGACAACAACCCAAACTCATCATATACATGCCCAACACTGCCAAAGCTAAAACACATACAATTAAATCACAGCATTATTGAGACATGATTCACCCACTTTAAAGTCACAATTCAGTAGGTTTGATAAATCCCAGCAGGTATGCTGCCATCTTCATAATCTGTGGTGGAACATTTTACAAATTATTTTTATTTGTGTGTGTGTGTGTGTGTGTGTGTGTGTGTGAGAGAGAGAGAGAGAGAGAGAGAGAGAGGTAGAGAGCTGTCAGCATCCGCATGCACAGTACAGTTCATGTGTGGACAGCTGCTTTCTGCATCTATGGATATGTTGGTTCTGGGCATGTCATAGGAGTGAACTCCCGTGGTATGTGTTTGTCTCTGGCTTCTTCACCTTAGCCTGGTGTTTTTAAGTTCATGCATGTTGCAGCCTGTGTTAGCACTGTACTCGTTTTTATTGCTAATACTGTTCCCTTGTGTGGTCTTTGCCTTTTCATCCATTGTTTGATGGATTTTGAATGAATAGACTTTCCTGTATTAAAAAAAATTGCTAAATGATTTCTGATGTGTTTAGAGGAAACATCATAGCGTATTTGAAGACAATTTTGTCAAGCAAGTCACATTTCCATTTGTTATACAACTAAGTCCTTCTAACGTTTCTGTGTTGTAAATGACATAAGGATTTTTTTCTAATTTTTGAATTGTGAAAATGAAAAATTAGGAAGCAAAATGGTAAAATAAATACACATTTTATAGAAAATAGATATAAGCTTAAGGTTGCATAAATAGGGTATTGTATCAAAATACTGTTCATGAAATACAAATAACTGGAAAGTACTCATATTTAAACCATCTTTTAACATTGTGATGTAGCTGATGTCTTTATAAGCATTATGCAGATGGATCTCATTTTTCTAAATACATTAGTAATGGTAATAATAGTAAAACAAATGCTCATAAAACACTTCTGCTATGCTTGGCATTATTCCAAAGGATTTTACATATATTAACACATAATACTTAGAACGAGAGTTAGTTACATAATTTACATGGCCCTGAGCAAAATGAAAATTCAAGGTCTGCTGTTTACAGATCAGGAGGAAAGTCCATTAACAACAGATATTGTTTGCTACTTAATAATATTCTAAGTGAAAGTTTAGAAAATTTAAATTACTAACATGAGTCTTAACATTTATCTTTATATTGTACAGTACTCACTTGAATGCAAATCTGAGCACTTAATTGCAAATCACCATATCTCATACATGTCTATTCATCTGTGTGCTTATCAGGACAGTGGAAATACCTCTCTAAACTAATTCACTATTCTTATCCTCATTCTTCCTCCGAAGGATCAAACCCAGGGCTTTAGTATGCTAAGTAAGTACATTACCACAGAGCCACAGCTCAACCAATATTACAGTTCTTTATTTTTATTGTATGTGTATGAATATTTTGCCTGCTTGTATGTAGGTTCACTAATTGCATACAAAGCCCACAGAGGCCAGAAGAGAGCGTTGGGTATTTTGGACTGGAGTTATGGACAGTTGTTTCTTGCCATGTGGGTGCTGGGAACCAAACTTGGGGCCTCTTCTGAGCCTTCTCTCCAGCACCTGTACTGTATCTCATGAGAAACTATTCAGCTAACACTGAAGCTCACCAACGAAGAACTGAAAATGAGGAAAAGGTCCTCAGTCTTTCCCTTTCTTCTGTTTGCATTTCAGCCTAAGTAGTTAGTTACTGTGGGAGGCAAATGACAAATAAGAAGGGATTCCTTGGTCCTCTGTGTTTCTTAGAACTCACCTTTGTGTTCAAGGAAATTCTACCCAAAGGGGCCTCCCTGAGACACTGTGGGATGTGGGCTCTCCAGGCAAGTAGAAAAGTCTTAGAGAGCAGTCAGAATTATTACCAGATACCAATGTCCTGCATCATGGAATTAGATTAAGTCTCTCAAAACCATTGTGAACAATTAGATCATAAATCAGGTGTGGCCGCACATGCCTGTGATCCCTGAAATGGGAAGACTGCCATTAGCATGAGACCAGCCTGTACTACATAATGAGTACCAGGCCAGCCAGGGATACATTGAAAGACTCTGTCTCAAAAGCACAAACAAACAAACAAATACTTACGATTTGAGTATCATTGTTTATTTATTAGGAGTAGACATACTTGCAGTCTTCCAATATTTCGTAAAGTATGGCAGAAAAAATCTTCACTGTAAGAAATCCACAACATGGTACAAGATGAGAAATGTTTTCTTCTGAAGGTCTTGATGTAACATGTGGAGAAATGCAAATGGATGGTGAAAATGAGTGGAAGGGAAGTGTGGAAGGGAGGCCAGAGCCAGACTCCAGAGCCCCCTGTCTCACCTCTGAGCCAGTGATGTGGAAGCTATTTTAGCAAAGGAATGTGCTGCGCTTCTTGGACGCTATTGGTGTGTATCCATGTCTACACAGCTTCCCACTAAGTATATCATTTTCTGAATCTAGAAAATCTTGTTGCTGCCCAACTCAGAGTTTCACACTGAAGCAGGCTTTCTGGTGCATTTGTCCCTAAATGTCCTTGACAGTCTTTAGTTGCATTGGATGGAGCTCGGGCTCCAAGACTGATCAGTAATCCAAACTTAATACTTTTTCTAAAAGCCATGAGATCTTTGATGTTTTCAGATAGTACACATGCCTACCATTTAATGAAATATGCTGCGCTTTCTCCCTCTCAATTTGTTCTTTATTTCTGCTTTTAGGTCTACTTGTAGAAATGTCCAAAGCTGAGAAAGTTATGCATTTAAACTTCTGTCATGTACAATTTATTGCCACGTATGAAATGATTGCTTTCAGTTTGGGTCCTATGAACAGACATGTCCAGATCCTTGTAAAAGACCTCAGATGGGCAACTGGTGAGATGCTGGGCCCAGGTACAAACTTTAAATCATAAGATGAGAACATTCTTGAGAATGGAATTCAGAATTGAGAAAATAACTAGTAATATTGTATCATATACTTGAAGTCTTCTAAGAGAACAGACCATAAGAATTCTTAAGTGACTATGTCAGGTGATAGGTATATTAGTTAGGTTGATCAGAGATATTAATATATGTGTTTATATATATATATATATATATATATATATATATATATATATACCAAAACATCACACTATACACCTTAGTATACGCATTTTACCTTCGATTGCACCTCAGTACAGCATGGGAAGAAACAGAACTTGGATTATCTCACACAGTGTGTTCAAAGAGTCTGCAAATTATTTCAATCAATTCTGTAATATTTATTAATAAATCTGCTTTGAAAAGATATATTGGTTCTTGGTTACCTAATGATTTTAATGTAACAAACACATATCGATAAGAGCTGCACATCAAAGTTTAATTAGTAAAAATTGAAATTTACCAAATTTCTGTTTCTTAAATGAAAGAATGGTAGGAAACACATTTTCTGCCTGATTTAAAAACCATAACTTTCTGATTCCAACCATAAAACTTCTATTATCACTTAGCTCTGCTTTATTTTTCTCACAGATTTATATTTTTGAGACAGGGTCTCACGTAGCCCAGGCTGGACTCAAACTTGCTATGTAGTCAAAGATGACCTTGAACTTCTGGAACTCCTGCTTCCACCTCCCAAGTCCTAGGATTACAGGCATCCACCACCATGTTTGTGTTATACAGTCCTGGAGATAGAATCCAGGGATTCCTACATACCAGAAAAGCACTCTGGAGAGACATCTCCAGACCTCAAATGTCTTTTAACATTTATTTTTATTTTCCATTTCCCCAATGTATTATTAGTTTTTTTTTTTTCATTACTGTGATCAAGTACCCTAAAGAAGCAATTTAAGGAAGGATGTGTTTGAAGAGATTCAGTCCTTCCTGGTAGGAAAGGCAAATGGCTGGTCACATTGCATCCACAGTCAGGAAGCACAGAGAGATGGTGATGCTCAATTGGCATTGTTCTCTAGAGTCAGTCTGTGACCCACCTATGGCATGGTGCATTCAAATGAGTTTTCCTCCTCACTTAAACCTTTCTGGAATCACCCTCATACATGTATGCAGAGGGGTGTTTCTAAGGTTATTCAAATTCTGTCAACCAAAATTAACTGTGACATCCAAGAGAGTATGAGCTAGCCTAGCAGGGCCACCTTGTTCAGGGGTGTGGGGTGATTGAAATCAGAAACTGCAGTTGAGAAATGGGAGAATCACTCTCCAGCAATCTGATTTGGACTTTAAAAATTATGATGAAGCTAAATTATTGAATGAATCAGTAAGCAGTTGGGGGAATGAAAGTAATTCTAATGAGGTTAATTTATACTTTTGTGAATTTCAAATGTAATCAATGGTTAGTAGCAAGCTCGTCAATTCTGAAGACAAGAGATCACATTAGGCTGAATCTGAAGGTGAGAGTTTTGTTCTCAGTGTTTTATTGCTCTGTTTCACACAGAGCTTTGGCTAGTTTTCTTATTGATCAATTCTACTGCCCTTTGTTGGTATAGATTATGAATTGAAGCTCCAACAATGACAGAAAATTGATATTGTTGACCCTCATCTAATTTTTATAGTGTCTGCCTTTCTTTAAAAATTAAAAAAAAAATTTTTTTTTGCGTGTATGAGTGCTTTGTCTGCATGTGTAAATGTACCATGTATATGCAGTGCTTGCAGAGACCAGTAGAAGGCACTGGATCTCCTGGAACTGGAGTTGCAGAAGGTATTGACCACTCAATGGGTACTGGAAACTGAACCTAGGTCCTCTGCAGCAACAGCAAGTGTTCTTAACCACTGAGTCATTTCTCCAGCTCTCAGTGTTTATATTTCTGAAGAATTCAGCTCTAAAACTGAGAAATAATATCTGTCAGTATGGTATGACTTATGTCCTTACTTTGTTTAATTCAGAAATTTATATACATAAGAAGAGCCTGAAAGTTTGTGTCAAAAATAACAATAATTTGAACATAAAACTGTTTTCTGTAACTAGACATTGAGCAAAGAAAGACCCCAGGGATAAGCAAATTTCCTTTATGTGGATCAGAGGTCTTACAAGCTGATGGGAAGGGAGGCTTCAGAGCCCAGGACCTCTATTCACCCAGCAACATGGCCATGACAACTTCTTTCATATTTCTCTTTTTCAAGAGCCCTAATGGTGAATGTATTGTTTTTTTTGTTGGTGGTATGATAAAAACCCTTATAAAAGCAACTTGAGGAAGGGGGTTTATTCTGGCTCACAGTTCAAGGGGACAGAGAGTACAGTGCATCACAACAGGGAAGGCATGACAACAGGGAGAGGAAGAGATGATCACATTGCATCCGCTGTCAGGAGCAGAGAGCGAAGGATGCTGCAGCTCAGCTAGCTTTCTCCTTTCTGTGTAGTCCAGGACCTCAGCCCATGGGGCACAGTGGTTAAGAGCACTTGGTACTCTTTCAGAAGACCCAGGTTCAGTTCCTTGCTCCCACATCAGGTGGCTCAAAACTGCCTGTAACTTCAGTTCCGAAGGATGAGATGCCCTTTTGTGGCCATCTATGGGTACCTGCACTCATGTGGTATACGTACATATACTCAGACACACATATACACATAAAGTAAATCTTCAAAAAATCATTTATAAGAGACAGGTTTGGAGTATGATATACATCATCATCATCATTATTATTATAGTTACTATCATGCATAGGAATTATAGTTTGGGAAAAACAAATTATCTTTGATTTTTCAAATGTGTCATAGATTTAAGTTTTACTGCTTTGTAATATTATTAACTGTGGTTTATTTAATTAATTTTAAATTAAATTATTCAAATGTAAATAGACCTTTCTAAGTATCAGTCCATTCCAGTTGGTAAGAATTTATTTAAGTAACAGAAAACACATTGGGTAAAGGCCCATGCCAATGGAGAAATTTCTGAAGACATAATTATAAATTCATGCTGAATTCTAAACTTAAACTTGGGTATGTATAGTGTCATTTGGTTGTGGACCTCACAACTTCCCTGTCTATGAATGCTCAGAACACAAAAGCACTTTCACATCTAGTCTGTTTTAAAATTATTGGCAAGATGATCCATTTTTAATAATATATTTCTCTCTCCTAGCTATCAGTGGACTGTTTTAAGTTGTTGCCATGACTATGGGACTGTATTATTCTGCAGGTCACCACAGCAATCTCAGTCCTGCCATGTCAGTGCCTGGAGGAAATTGCTTTTCTGTACCATTCATGGACAAAAGCAGACTCCTTGGGCTAGGGATACAGGTGAGTTGGTAGAGGGCATGCTTAGCAGGCTTTAAGTCCAGAGTTTGATCTCCAGCACCACATTCCCTGGGTGTGATATTGCATACCGGTAATCCCAGCACTCGGTGGAAGCAAGAGGATCTGAAGGTCAGGTCGTTCTTGGTTACATTGAGAGTTTGAGAGCAGCCTGAGATACATGAGACCCATCTCAAAAACAGACAGATAACAAAAAAGAACCCCCCACCCACCAAAAAAGTTCTTGGGGGCATATGGCACTTGATAGTCTCGCTGGACAAAGCAGGTTCTAGTTAGTGCTAATCCTGGAGAGAGCTGTTGGCCACAACAGGGTGTCTGGGCGTTCTCCAGGTCCAGAGATGTGAGAGGCAGAACATGGCTTTTGCAGCAGATCCAGCTGGGTCAGGTTTCCTGGAACCAAACACTCCACCAACTCCTGCCATCTGTGCCACAACCACATTTCACTTCCTTCCTTCAAAGACCCAATTGGTGGGTGGAGATCTAGCTTCCTTTGGCCTAATCAATTCTTCTCAAATGAGGAGACAAATTCAATGAACAAAACCATTCATCTGAGTCGGTTCTGATAAGCAAACAAAATATGATCTTTGATACCATTTAAAATGAAACATGCATATTAATTTAGTGAGAGTAGAAAACCCTGTATAGGCTGAAATATTCCAATCAAAGGCTGAGATCAGTTTGACTTCTTAAACATCCCCAGCTAGATTTTATATCACTATAAAACCAGAAATTATAGAGTAAAATCCTATACTTTTGCAGCTCCAACAAGGTAACCTCAACCACTTGACTGGATAAATGAAGAGAGAACGGTGAGAAACAGAAAGATAATTTATTCAGGTGGCCATACTAGGAAAAGGAATCCTGGCTCCCAGCTCCATCTTTGGGGTTTGTGACATGTGTTTCTGCTTAAATAGAGAAAAGTGAGGCAGAGGGTAAGAGGTCTGCATAGTTAAGCAATCCTGGTCAAGGTGTCGTCTGGCTGATTATGGCCTCCGTTCTGGTCCTTTGAGTGCTCCAAAGAGTCCTTGAGGCTGGCATCCTTTGAGTCAGGAGTCAGTAAATTTTAGGAAAATCAGCCTCTGAGAGCCTTTTTCACACTCATAAGTAGAAATCTCAAGAATACTCTTCACAAGACAAAATGAAAACAAAATTTTCGATGTTTCTAACGTTCTTTGGAGACTTCTTTTCCTTGAGGGTCAGTTTCTGTTCATGTCTTGCCCTGTCGCCTTTTCTTTGTTTCAGTGTCATCGATCTTCCCAAGGCCTGGCAGATGCAGACATAAACTTCCTTCTCTTGCCTTTGTGTCTGCGTTTCATTCTCCCCCTCTACAGGCTGTTATTTTTCAAGGAACAAAATTTAAATGTGGTGGTTGGTTTTATTGTTAGACTCTAGGTTAATCAGTATAATTTATGTTTGAAAAGTAAGCAAAGTTGGAAGAAGACTTGGGAATCAATGCTTGTCACAGCTTGTTCTTGGACTGTCATAGATTTTGAGTCCTGTCACGGAATACCATCTACAGTCTACAGTCTATGAGGCCTTTACATCTTGTTAGAGTTGGTCCAGTCTACATGATCAAGATCCTGCTGTTGAAAGTGACATGCTAGATTTTATCCTCTGTGAGATATGTAAGATAGTGGATTATTTTTGTCTTTAATAATGAAGGACTCCCACTATAAATCTAAATTCCCCTCAGCTTCCTACAAATGCTTTTACTTAACCTTGGGAGCTTTACACTGTTCATGCAAAAAAAATTAAATTACATTTTTATTTAGTGTGCGTGTGTGTTTACATGGAGGACTGAGGAAAACTTGCAGGGAGTCAGTTCTTTCCTCCCACTATATAGGTCCCAGGGATTGAACTCAAGCTGTCAAACTTGGTGACAGGTATCTTTGTCTGCTGAGCCCTCGAGTCAATCCTGCACTGTCCACTTTACCTTTAATTTGTACCTTTTCTGTTTAGAACTTAGGGACTGTCTCCTTTATATGCCTCCTTTAAAATACATCATTATGAGATAACCTAATTAAGTTTTAGGACTTTGGTCATCTTTTCTTTCCCCCTTTAGGGCCATTCATTCACCTGTTTGGTTCACTTTGATGACATTACTAAGACACAACACATCATGATTTTCAAAGCTGTTTTGAAATAATGGAAACCCTGGCCACATTGTTAAAGAAAAAGGCTTACTTTAATAGATTTTGAGAGGTATCCTAGCAACCACACTATAGTGAAATTTATCAGTTTCTCAGAAAGAATTTGCATTAAATCCAAGAAAAAGACATTTCAGTTTTAGTTTCTTATAAGCATTGTTCTACATTGTCAAGGATAAGATTTTCTTAGATGTCTTCACTTTTGAGACTTCACTGAGTGCCCATTGAAAATATATTTGCTGTTACTTTGCTAAGGCCAGCTTCTCTAGAGGCACTGAATTATTCCTGACAATAGACAGATAGATGAGTAAGTATTTTTAAAACTGTACATGAGTCACTCAAAACAATGTAAAGTAATATTTGTACCTTTGGCTTTAATTTTTATATATGCAAAAATATGTCATATGTCTTTTTTGATCCCAAAGAAAGCTGAGACTCAGGAAGTACATTCATTTGTACTGATTTTGATTTTCCTTGGTGCTGTGAAAGGAAGATTTATTTGGCCAAACTTTCAATTATCAATTGCTTCCAAACTAAACTCTTGAAAAAAAAAATCTGAATACAAATGAAAATAAAGTTTTCCCCTCAGGAGCTGGAGAGATGACTCAGTGCCTAAGAACACTTAGCTGCTCTTGCAGAAGAGCCAGATTTGATTCCCAGCACCCACATGGCAGTTTTCAACTGTCCAGTTGTAGGGATCTGATGCTCTCTTTTGGCCTCTGTGGGTATTGCATGCACAGGTGCATGTAAATTCAGACAAACACTCAAACATAGAGTAAAAATAAATAAAATAATTAATTAAATGTTTTCAGGTATGTAAACAAGTGAAACCTGAAATGGAAAGAATGAGCCACACAGCTCCCATGTGCAGTACAGACCTGAGCAGATGATTAAAACTTAATGGCATTACCAATGCCACTTTAGACAACTTTAGGGAGCAGTGCCTGCATGGAACATTCATATGTGTGAGCCAGGCTTAGACTTAGTCTTTTTGCTATCTTGAAAACAAACTGAAATTGTTACATGTATTCATCTAAGGGGAACTGTAATTCTTGCATTGTTTGAGAATAATCATTTACTGTCTTCTGGGAACATATGTGGACTTGTATATGAGAATTGCACGTATATAAACATACGATTATTTTAATTAGTAACATGGTGATCCAGTTATGAGATTTAGCAAGCATTCTAATAATGTTTCCTTAATGGTGAACAAATGAATACTTAAAGCGTTTAGAAGCTGATATTTATAATGGCAGCATTCTTCTGGAACAAAGACCATAGAACTTACAAAGACTACTTTTCCATTCAAACCATTAGACATTCAAAGAAGATTTATTGATTTTTGTCACATTAAGTACCCTTTATGATATTTTAAGTATAATCTGAATTATTTAAAATTTTATTCTCTGAGTGATTCTTCAAGCCGTTTCAGCCAGCATTATTTTTTGCTTTTGATATCCTTTCTGTTTAATTTTATTTTTCAACTTTGTTTAACTTGTTAGTCTAATGAGCGATTAAATCCTGTTTGACTTTGTTTCATCCTTTGGTTTCCTGGAAGGGTTGGTATTGACGATGATGACAACAAAAGAGTGATAGGCTGGTAGAGGCAGAAGATGGTGGCCCCTGTCCATGTCCCTGTGTGGCCTTCCTCCTTTGCTTCTTCATTCTGTTGATGCTGACTTTCCTGATGATATGAGCCAGGCTGATTTAAGAATCCCACAGGATAAGCAGACTTTTCATGTCAAAATTATTTGTTCAAATTATACACTTGAATTCTTATCATCTTGGCAGGTCAGGATTTACAACTCACTGAACAGCAATTATTCATTGACTAGCCACTGTAATGAATCCAGGAATGCTTGCTATAAACTATTTGGAACCCAGGAAGCCAACAGTTTCTAAAACACATTTCTACATGTGTATTAGGGTCCTAGGTTAGTCAGAAAAAGCCCAGACAACCCAGGCCAGTTAGACTACTATTTAATTCATCTCTCCTTTCCTTTCTTTTTTTTGCAAAATAAAAACAGAACAACCAGCAACCCTCCTAGTTCACGGAATTTCTTCTGTACACATTCACAGACAATCTTCCAGCATTGAGTTCTTAGGTTTAAGTCATTTCTTCCAGGGTCACAGGAGATAAGTAAAGGGAGAGACAGGAAGGAGTGGCAATGGTCAGGGCAGGTCTCCACTTCAGAACACATCTCCTGAGCAAGTGAAGACAGAACTGTGAGTTCCTGCTCCGAGGGTCCCTTCACTCACATGCACTTATACATAAACATACACATCATTTAAAAAAAAATGCAGAGAGCAAGCAGTGTCCCCAGGACGTGAGAATACTGGACTGATTCTTTCTACTGCTTCTATTCTCCATCTTGATGGCTGCAAAGCCAGTTTTTTTCTTCAGTCTTACATTTCTCAATCTGTAGGTCTACTGCTGTGGGGTCGTGGGCATCCTGCCACTGAGCTGGAGAGTTGAATTCTTACCGTTAATTAAAGGAGAAGAGCATTAAACTACACTGAAAACAAAACAGTGTGTTCTTTTGAATGCTGGAGCTTAAGGAAAAGCAAGTCTAATTAGAGGATGATGGGAGATTCTAAATGGGACTTGTGGCTACTTTCAAGTGCTCTGAAGGCTGGTGGCGTTGATGCCTTTGAACCATTGCCTTTCATTGTTTCCATACAAGTCTGGACCACTGCCTCCTCTCTGTCCCCCAAGCATTTAGTTTAGCTCACAGACGAAACAAAGATGTTATACGAAGTGTGTGTGTGTGTGTGTGTGTGTGTGTGTCTGTGTGTCTGTGTGTCTGTGTGTGTGGTGGCGGGGAGGGGAGACAGATTTCTGAGCTGGTCAGGAAGCGGGAAGAGAAAGAAAATAAAAGCAAATCAAAGATATAGAGGGGAAAGAATTTGAGGAAATACAGAAGGAGAAAGGTGTGGGCAAGGAAAAGAGGAGAGCAAGAGACAGGGGCCATGGTGGGAGGACAACGGAGGGGACGGGCTGCATGTTGGATTTAAAACATTGTATTTGAATAGTCACCGTTTGATTTTATTTTTGCTTAACATACTCATGAGGACTAGTGTTCCCTTCCATCCCTCCGTTGATCCCTGACTGTGTGTTTGGGGTGCTGTCAGGAAGCTGTTTGTCATTGTAAGGAGCGGCCTGCATCTAAGCACTTGCTCTTCCCTAGAGCCCTTAAGGAAGAACGCCCTTGGGGGCTGTGTCATGCTTCCACTTTCTAACCCCTCTGGGTTTCATAAAAACCAAAGATCACCTAGAGAAGTAGGACATCCCAGGTAGGTATCACATAGGATCCTTCAGCCATGCCAAGCTTACATTATAAAACCTTCCATTGAAGGTAAATGTTCCCAGTCCCCTTTGAGAAGCTCTTCTGCGGTTTAAACTTTCAAAGGAATTAAGTCCTTCAGCTTTAGACTGTCAACATTGGCATTTTTCAAAAACGACATGGGTTTCTAGAAGAAAGAAAAAAGGCTGCAACTTAATTTTTAAAACATGGGTTAACAGATTTGGAAGAAAAGAATGTTTTAATCAGGATGTTGTTTTTATTATTTTAATAGTTTTTTTTTTTTTTTTTTTGAGACAATCTCACTATGTAGCCCAGTCTGGCCTGAAACTCACTATGTAGACCAGACCGGCCTCCTCCTATACGCAAGACATGACATTTAAAGAGTATAAAGGAAATCTTATTCACATACAGTTCTTTTTCAGCACTCACACTGGACTGTGATTAGAAAAGTTTGCCCAAACATTTAAAGGCGCTGTGTCCGCATTGCCCGAGGTCGATGTGGTGTGATGGAACTCAGTATGGAATTCAGCAACCTGAGAGAGCTTCATCTTTGAGCAAGTTGAGGTTTCTTTGCTTATTAAATGAAGTATTTAGACTATTATATTTTATAAATTTAAGAGCACAATAAGAAATAGTTGTATAAAACAACAAGCCGTGTACAAAACTGATTATGTTTTTGTTGGACGGCGCTTTTCAATTTTGGTTCTATTGGAACCGTTATGCTTGATTCTCACTCCCAGCTCCCTTGAGAGTGAAACAGACTAGTTCTTACCTCACCATCCCTGGGAACCAGCCTGAGAATGTTTTCCTCTCTTAAGAAAGACTACTGAAAGAGCAGTCAGGTTTTGTTTTCTTTCTTGCTGTGGGAAGCAGTGGGAAAAGCAAATGAAAGGTTCTATGATTGCTAAAACAAATACACAAAGAAATATAAAAGCGTGACTTTTTTACCCTGCACTGCAAACGTTTTACAAATTTTTATTTTACTAAGGAAGAAAATCACGTGAATTGTTTCTGTCTAAAGTACTCTACTTGAAAAGGCAATTCAGTCTCCTAGCAACCAACACTTCTCCAAATCAGAAAGCTGTCTGGAGGAAGGGAGAAAGTGCAGCTACACAATGAATGGAATTCTCATGGGCCTGGAAGGGAATCAGAAGAGGTGTCATAGCTGTTTCTATTCTCCAGGACCTCAGAGGCTCCAAACAGGGTCACCAGCCAGGTCAGAAGAAGCTCTATCTCAGCCTGCTGGTGCAGGGCTTCTGCTCTCTTACTCCTTTAGAACTTTCCCTTTGTGAAAACCCAACATTCACATAAGCAAGGCCTGGAAATCCTCGGGAGCCATGCATGCCCAAATGTCAGAAAAATAAAAAGGAGAATCCCCAACATTCTTTTCTCTATAGTGCTTGTGTATTCTCATGTTACCAGAAAGCGTGGGTTTGTTTTCCACATCAAGCAATCCTGCGCAGACATTGGCAGAGGGTCCTATAGCTCGACTCAGCCTTGTCATGTTTGCCCTGGAAATGATCTCAGATCCCACAGGTTAGGGGGGCCAAGTCCACTAGACCCTCACTTCAAATGCCAAATGAAAAAAGAAGATCCCAGGTTACCCACACCTTCTATCTGACCTCTCAAATCTGGTCATTTTCCAAACTCTACAAAATGGTTTTCTGACCAGATTACCAGTTTATTACAAAGACCCAGGAAGTGATGCATGCGGGAAACAGTGGAGTGAAGAGAGCTTTCAGGACTTCTCTAGACCAGTCCTGTGGCTCCCAGCACCACCACAACTCACCAACTCTCTGAGGCGGGACTTGAGCATGGAGCAAGAAGTCCTGATTCTCAAATCATATAATTGATTGGTTTTCCTGGCAACTAGTCTCCATCTTGAGGATATGCAGGAGCTATCAGTGGAGTTAGCATACACCAGCACTTCAGAAATAACAAGGGTTTTAGGAGTTGCATGTCAGGAAAGCATACATTTCTTATTATATCATGTTGTCACATGTGCTGGATGGCGTTAGTGTCAACTTGACACACCTGGGCCAAGAGACCCTCCATTGGGGAATCGCCTCCATTAGACTGGCCTGTGGCCATGTCTGTGGAGCATTTTCTCGATAGCTGAGTGATGTGGGAGGGCCCAGCCCACTTTGGGCTGTGTCATCCCTGGGCAGATGGTCTAATGTTGAATAGGAAAGCAGGTTGAGCACAGGTCAGAGGAACAAACCAGTAAGCAGCGTTCCTCCACGGCCTGTCCTTCAGCTCCTGCCTATATCTTCCTGCCCTGAGTTCCTACCTTGGGCTTCCTCAGTGATGAACTGTGACCCGGAAGATGTAAGTCAAGTAAACCCTCTCCTCCCCAAGTTAGTATTGGTCAGAGTGTTTTGAAATTGAAGGCAAGCTAGAAAATCACATATGACCAAATCAAAATTAAATTAAGAATCTGTTCTTCAGTCACCCAAGCCACCTTCTAAGTGCCCCATAGTCACCTATGGCTAATGACTACTCTATTGGACAGATCTGATTTAGAACCCATCTATTAAGCAGGAAGTTCAACAGTACTCCTCAGTGCTGCTCTGGAGAGTACCACGAAACAGTTGGATGGATAAACCTCAGCTTGGGAAGGTCAACTTCATGCAGAGTCTCGGTATTATCTCTCAAAGTTTGACTTTCATCTTTAGATTTTTTTTTTTGCCCTAATTCTGAGATTTTCCACCTGCAGTCCTCTTCAGTTGGAAAAGTGATTTGGAAGACTGATAAGTTCTGCTATGATGCAACTAAGGGCTACAGAAGAAAAACAGAATGGGAAAGGACAAGAACTTTACAGAACTATGAACTGATGCTTTCTGTGGATAAATTTCAAAATTTATAGCAGTAGTTAGAGCAGCAGGTAACAAAATTCCACCTTAATGTAACTGCAGGCAGACAATCTGAGAGACATAGAAGTGATTATCTGAGTACGTCTAGTCTTGATCTCCTATGTTTTTCCAGCACACAAAGAAATTCTGGTCTCCATGACTGGCAAGTAACAGGTATCTCAAAAAGACATTGGATGGCTAGAGAAATGCCTCAGCTTTTAAGAAGCACTAGCTGTTCTTGCAGAAGACCTAGGTTTGAATCCTGACACCTACATGGTAGCTAACCACTGTCCGTCACTCTAGCTCCAGGGGATATAGTGCCCTCTTTTGTCCTCCAAGGGCACTGCACAACATGAGTGCACTTACATCCATGCAGGCACAACACACATACACATAAAATTAAAATAATAAATAAATGAGACAGGCCGGGGGCTCTCCCAGGTTCCCAGGTTTCTTCATCTCTCCTGTTTTTCTTATGCATGCTTTCATCAGCTGTTTGAGTGTCTCGTCCAATAGGAAATAAATTAGGAACTTGGCTAAGAAGACCCAGGATAGAACTACAGTGATTGGGCATTCTGAAGTTTCTGTGTTTGCTTGGCAGTGCCAGGGATGGGATCCAGGGCACTGCATGTGTGAGGCAAACTCTTTACCAACCAGATCCATCCAAGCCTGCATTGACTCTAATTCATCTGGGCTCTTGTTTTGTAGTCCTATCCTCTGAGTTGAAGCCTTCCATCCTGCAGGGAAGCTCCCTGCAACTCAGGAAGTTCTTAAAGGAAGCTCCTTAAGAATGGGGAAGTAGGTACTGGGGAGTTAATTCAGAGGCTAAGAGCCCTGGTTGCACTAGCAGAGGACTCAGGCTCAGTTCCCAGCACCCACATGGCGGTCCTTAACTGCAGTTCCAGGGGGTTGAATGCCCTCTTCTGACCTCCACGGGCATTACAGGATAATGGTGTGCTTACATATATGCAAGCAATAATCTCATGCACATAAAATAAAAATCATAAATAAAATATTAAAAAGGTAATCAGGAAGAACCTAGAAGTCTTAGAATGTCCCTCTCCAACCTGTCCAGCTGCCTGCAAGTGGTGCAGAGGAATCTGGCATTGCAGCTTTCATGAGCTGTTACTCATTCTGTGGTGTGGGGTGGGCTTTGGTGATGCAGCTGCCTTTGAGTCATTCATGCTTTGTAAGTAGCCTTCACTCCCACTCCTGTAAGTAACACTAGGAAACTCATTGGCTTACCAAGTAGAACTTAGGGGGTATTATTACTTTGGTTTGTCATTACTTCCCCATCCTGGATAAGTCAACATTTGTTCACATTTCCTCTGGAATAGTGTCACACAACAGACACTGGAAGAACCAGGGTACCGGACATAGGACTAGTCAGGGAAGTGTATAGTGCAGGCTATCATGCTGTGGTCTCTCTCCCCTGTGCTAGATTTGAGTATAGACACACAAACTAGGCAGGTACATGAAGTGAGTGAGAAGTCCTGTCCAGTCCTTCTGAGAATGCCTGCTAAAGGTTTGTGTGTGTGTGTGTGTGTGTGTGTGTGTGTGTGTGTGTGTTATTGGTGATTGAACCCAGGATCTTCTACACATTTGGCAAGTATACTACCCTGAGCTGTGTAAGGGCCCTTTTAGGCTAGTAACTGTAGCCTAAGCTCTCAGTGTCTCTAGGGGCCCCACAAGACCAGTCTATTTCTGTCCAAAATTGACACTCATCTTTTGTTTTTATTAGTATATTCCCTGTACAAATGAGGGGTTTCATGACATTTCCACACACTCATCTGGTGTACTCTGATCAGATTCCTTAAACTGCTCTTTCTCAAGCCCTCTCCTTCTTCCACCTCCCTAACAGTTTCCCCTTTACATGCATATCTTTCCCCTTATCCTTCTGGTCCATAGATGAGAGAAAACATGCAATACTTGTATTTCTACTTATTTCACTAGCTTATTTCACACAGTGATCTTTGCTTCCACCCATTTCCTATGAAACACATGATTTAATTCTTTATGACTAGATAGCACTCCAGATTGTATACATGTATCACACTTGCTTTATCTTTCCATCTGTTGATAAGCACTCGGCTGACTCTATAACCTGACTATTGTGGCCACCAATTCTTGGCATCATCATGCATTAGACCATGGGTCTTTACTGGCAGCTCAACTGAGTCTGCATGTCGCTGATCAATGGAGCGTCTCAGGCTACAGTTTCTCATTTTAATTCCAGGGTTTTCACAGCCAAGCCCATATTTAATATTTTATGTATCATTTTTATTTTATGTGTATGACTGTATTGCTGGTATGTAAGTACACCGTGTCATGCAAGGACCTCTGAGGTCAGAAGAGAGTGTCTGAGTTCCCCGGAACTGGAGTTACAAACAATTGTTAGCTTCCATGTGGGTGCTGAGAACTGAATCTGGGTCCTCTGCAAGAGCAGCCAATGCTCTTAACTGCTGAACCATCTCTCCAGCCAAAGAATTTTTATTTATTTATTTTTATTTTATGTGTACGAGTATTTTGCCTATGCATATATGTAAGTGCACCACATGTGTGCAATGCCCATGGAAGCCAGAAGACCACATTGGATCTACTGAAACTGGAGTTACAGACTACTGTTAGTCTCCATGTGGTGCTGGGAACTGAACCTGGGTCCTCTGCAAGAGCATCCAGTGCTCTTAACTACTGAGCTTCCCTACAGCTCACAAACCAGTATTTATAAAAATTACCTTATGCCATCAAAAATGAGTTGAGATGGCTCTGTAGCTGAGGGTGATTGCTGCTAAGACTGACAACTGGAATTTGATCCCAGGAACCCACACGGTAGAAGGAGAGAACCAACTCCTGCAAGTTGTCATCTGCCCTCCATGAGTGTGCTATGCCATCCTCAACATACACACAAAATCCATGAACAATTGTAGAAGAAAACCAGTTCTAAATTAGTAATTCCTCTCCCATGCAATGGAAAATATTTCCTTCAAAATATACTTTCATCGTATGAAATTTGCGAAAATTCAGTACGTGTTTAAAATTTTAAAAACTAAAAAATGCTTTCACCTACAAGTCTCCAGAAATCTTTGAATTTGAGAAAGTAGCTATTGTTTTGAGACCTGTTAATAGTAGAAGCAAAACCCCAAAATTTCTGAAACTTCAATGTAGTATGTGAAAATTTGGATTATTGGGAAATACCTCTGAGAATCCAAGGTGCTCATTAGACTCTGGCATCATGCCACAGTCCAGCAATACCATAGGGAGGATGTGTGCTGATGTGGTCAGGAAGGAACAGGAACCCATAGTTCTGCCCAAGGGGAAAGGATTTGAAATTAGGATCGAGCTAGAGTTGATTCATAGCTCCAGTGGAGAGTTAAAACAGCCGTCGTGAGTCAATAACGCTTAATCACTTCTGGCTTGAAGCAGTCATGTTAGGATGTGAACTTATTTAAGTAGATTATTTATGGGACCCTCCACTTTAACACACACTTGGACACTCTTAGGTCCTATGTATGAACACCGAGAAGTGACTGTTCTCTGCTGCAGCTCATGTTATCACTGGGCAGGGCACATTATGGGGTGCACTATGATGGAGCTGTCTTTTCCTGGTCCTTGTGGGAATGGGGCTCAGACATCCTATGCTTTTGGATACGCAAACTGTCTAGGGTTCGGCACTGCTTGTTTCTGAGAGTAAGATGCTGGGGATGTGAGAGGACAGAGAGCAGGACAAGAAATAACACTTATGGCAGTGCCTTCTCCACCCTGCTTTCTCTAGTCATCTCTGTGTAGACAGAAATTGCATATACACTCCTGAGTAATCTTTCTCCCATGATCTGTCACATAAACCCATCATCTATACTGAACATGTGCCGCTCTGATCTATCCCATAATCCATTGCCTGCTTTACTTGTCCCTTAGAAGCACAAATCTTTGCCTCCTTCAACAAATCCAGATTTTTGCAAATAGATGCTTGCTTTCTAGTTTACTTCTGTTACAGATTTGTGAAAAGTAATTCAGCACTTTAATGGCATCTTTGTCCTCCATTCGCTTGTTGGTGGAGACCAAGAAGCAATGTGAAACTGCATTGGGAATATGGGAAATATATCAGTTTATAGGTAAAAATACAAATGATGATGATGACAATGAAGACCATTGGATGCTGAGATTTTCCTATTTCCTGGCCATGTTCTAAGACTTTCTTTTGCCTGACTCCTGTAAGCTCAGATGGATCCAGCAAAGTAGGCCCTGTTCTCATCTTTGACAGATGAGAAAGTCAACTCAGGAACTCAGGGGAAAATGTGAATAGCATTGTCCAGCTGGGAACTTGAGGAAATGGGATGTGATTTCTGTGATCCAACTCTGGGGCCTTTGATTAAAACCACACACTCCTTCCTTCTGGGACATCCTGAATATCCCCAAACTACAGAAGAGCAACAAAATCTTCAAAGCATTTCACCATATGGTTTTGACTACCAGCTCTTTCACACTTTCAAAGAAAGATAACGACTACCACAGAGCTGTACCAGAACATTAAAAAAGAAAAACCCTACTCAACTTATTTTCAAAAGTACACTATTCTAATGTAAAAAAACTGAGAGAGCTGCCCCAAATCCATATTTAAATTGTACATGATTTTTCCTGAGTCACAGATTTCTGAAGCTATTACATCAGGCAATTTTCTCATAGCTGTTATCAAACGCCTGACAGAAACAGCTTAAGGAAGGAGGAGTTTGTTTTGGCTCATAGTTCAAGGAGATACAGTCCATCATGGCTGAGAAGAAGGGTGACAGGAGCTTGAGGCAGCTCCTGTCTGCATTCAGGAAGCAGGAAGAGATGAATTCTGGTGCTCAGTTTGCTTCCTCCTGATTGCTCTGTCTGGGACCCCAGCCCACAGGATGGTGCTGCCACATTCAGGGTGTGGTTTCTCTCCAAGTTAAACCTTTTCTGGAAACACCCTCAGAGACACATTCAGAGATTTTTCCATGGTGACTCTAAATCCTGTCAATCAGACAATGAGGGTTAACTTTTACAGCTGTCTACTTCATTAGGAGGGGCATAGAGCACCAGTTTCATTTTTTTCTAAATGCATTCATTTTATTTTCAGGAACTTGCTGGCTTCTGAAACCCTGCCATTCACTTCGTTCATGATTGCACATACAAAATCTTAATAAGGTGCATTAAATTATTACAATTTGCATATAAACTTTGGAAGGGTGTACCACGTAGTTCTTTAGAATTTTGTTAAGCAAATACTTTGAATCTTGCTCTCTGAGGTGGCACATTGTACTGCATGTAAGTTAGTTGACCTTTATACTACCATAATTTGCATTTCCAAGTTTTGTTGTCTAACCAAGAAAGAAAACTTTTCTACACCTTAAGGGTGAAATTATGAATTACTGGAGAAGCCATAAAGGAGGAGATTCATAAACGTCTTGGCTTGAGCTAGCAAGCATAAGATAATCACCTACTTTATTTCAGCCAAGTGAGACTTATCCAGAGTATATTAGGAATGAACATACGGCAAGTAACAAAGTGGCCCCAAGAAACAGCAAATACCTTAAAATTAAAAAGAGAATAGCTTAGGAAATTGAGTCTGAGAAGTTTTGTGTAATAAAAAACGGCCTCATATACCTAAGCAGGCCCTAAAGGCATTAGGGACTGATGACATGACAGATTCTTAGAGAATAAATTCAGGATATTTTATTTAAAAGGAAGAATGCATGGCTGGGGAGATGGCTCAGTAGGTAAAGTGAGGACCTGAGTCAGATCTCTAGAACATACGTAAAAATGCCAGGTGTGGTACCTGCTTGTAAGTCCAGCTCTGGGAGAAGAGATAGTAGGATCATCAGAGCTTTGGTCTCCTGGACCCACTAGATAAAGAAACAAGCAAAATGTATTCAAAATAAAAAAGAGCACATGGAATGGAGACAATAAGTTGCCTGGGAAATTAACCCAAGTTTTGATAGTAGTTAATTGAATACATCACTAATCAGTAATTTGAAGATCAGTTCTATAAAAACAATTTAAAAATAAGATATCTTCCTACCCATATGGTTTTTGCAAAGTGTCTTTCTGTGGGAGATTGGAAAACATGCGAAAGAATGTATTAGAAGTTGGGGTCCAGACCTTTCCAGACTGCCTGAGAATGCCCGAATCCAGCTTCCATGTGGTGTTAAGAGATGGAAGCAACCTAAGTGTCCCTCAACTGACAAGAGATAATGAAAATGTGGTACATTTACATAATGGAGTTCTACTTAGTGGTACAGAAAGACGAAATCATAAAATTTGCAGGTAAATAGATGGAACTCGAAACTGTTATCCTAAGTGAAGTAACACAGACTTGGAAGAATAAATGACATATATTTTTCCTCATTTGTGAATTTTATCACTAAATCCTTATATGTGAGTATGTATCCTGTTGTAATTGCAGGAATCAGGAAAATGGAAAGGAACCAGGAATGTAAAGGCAAAGAAGGAACCTAAGAGAGAAGAACAGTAGGAGACAGGTGTTACTAAGGAAGAAATAGATGAAATGGGGCTATTTAAATGGGAGGGGACAGAGGACTGTACAAGGAACTTTGGGAGTAAAGAAGAAGATGGAGCTCAAGAGACGTAGGACCATAGACGACTGGAATTATCAAGGGAGAAATGGGGAAAATGGAGACACTTTAAATGGGGAAGGCATCGAGGGAAGGTTAGAGAGGAAGAGAGGGAGAGAGGGGGGGGATGTCTAGCTAGAATAAAAAACAGAGGGAATCATATTAACCTAATGGCAAATTCCACATACAACATGACAAATTCCGTGTACAATATCTGTATACAAGTCCATGTGTGTAGCCGAAGGCTACATAACAACAAAAGAGTGCCAGACAAGAGAAACCTCCCTTTGAGTTTTGCTCAGCGTAGTTCAAAAGACTCCCAAAATGACACAGGCTATTGTCACAGCCCTTGATTACCATCCCAGAACTTAAAGTTGCTTGGAAGTTTGAAAAACAAATCCATGCTATGTAAATTCCAATGTTAATGCCAAGGCTCCTAATTAGAAAGATTGTGTATTTTTAATATTTTAAAATTATTTTTGTTTGTATATTGTGTCTGAGTGTATTGCTTGCATATATGTAAGTGCATCTAGATAGTACAATGCCCTTGGAGATCAGAAGAGTGTGTAAACCCCCTGGAACTGCAGTTACAGACAGTTGTTAGCTGTTATGTAAGTGCTGGGATCTGAACCCCTGTCCTCTGCAGGAGCAGCCAGTGCTCTTGACCGCTGAGCCATGTCTCCAGCCCCTATCTGTGCATTTTTAAAAAGTGTTTTGTTATTGCAAATTACTTCTGGGGACATGAAGACTTGCCAGGTTATCCTGGGTTGGTGCTGGGATTTTCTAGATGGCCAATGATTAATTGTAGAAAATCAGCATTTTAGAAGAATATTTTGGGGTTCCAGTTGAAGACTGATCAAGGCAGGTAGGGTCTGAGAGGTCTCTCTGGCAAGTGCTCTTGGTCTCCAGAGCTGTCACCTGCACAGGTCACCCATCCCTGGCTCTGGGAGCAAAGCTAGCTGCACATCTTTGTCTTTGCAGGCTCTTGCTGGTTTGCTTTTTGGACCTTTCGCTCTACTAGGCAAAAAAAAAAAAAAATTGTGTTTTTTTAGAGGGCTCAGGAACCATGAGAATCCCAGTTTGACTGTATCCCAGTGAAGATGCATCATTAAGAACAGCTAGTGCTAGACTTCCTGGGTCTTCCAGAAATGTACTCTATTGTAAAAGCAAGTGTAAGTAGCCCAGGCAACTTAGCTAAGTGGTTACATGTTGGACACGGAGAGGATGAGAGGTGAAAGAAGGGCCTGCTTTTCCACTCACCCGGTCATGGTCCCCCAGGCAGCCAAAGCAGGCCCACTTGTCCTGAACTGGAAAGAAGAGCCATGAGACCCACTAGACAAAGTGCTAATCTTGAACTTTGCTGTCAACTAATTGTTTCCATGATGAATCCACTTAGACTTATTTTCCAATACTGATCTATTTATAGAGTATGAACTGGTAATTAGGTATCGACTGTGTGGAAACCAAATTATTTATAAAGTAAATGTTCTATGATACAAAAAAGTTTTAGAATGACCGATGACATTCCAAAGCAGTTTAGTCTATATCTGGGGCTAAAAGTCTCCAGTGGCTATGGTGCTACTTATGAAAACTCCAGTTCACAGTCATCAGAAAACAGTCCTTAGAATGGACTTGTTTTTAAATAAGCCTGTATGTATGGTGAAATAATAGCTAAGAAATGGAGTCAAAGAACCAAGTGCTAGACAAGGTATTCTTTTTTGCAAGGTAGTATATAAAAGGGTGACTATATGAGCTTTCCATGCTGATCTCGGGATGAACCACATCCTGCCGTTGGCATGGCACTGGACTGATGGCATCACCTCTCTGTACCTCTATGTTTTTCCATACACCCGCTTGAAAAATACCTTCAGGGGCTACATTGAAATAGTTTAGTAAAGATAAACTGTGTCCACAACACTAGTGTCATAGACTGTTACCTCCCCAATGCTTTGGTAGTTCTCTTATTTTGTGTGATGTCTGTACAATGACAAAGTTACCAAATGAGTCTACACAGCATGTGTCAATGGTTAAGTGGCAGGTGTTTTCAATTGTTGCTGTTTCTTGGATACTCAGGATTCTAAAGCAGGATGTAGAGGTATACTCTAGAATCCCAGCAATCTAGAGGTGCAGGACAGGATTGTGAGCTCAAGACCAACCTGTGCTGCACTGTAGATACCATCTCAAAACTAACAGAAACAAACATCTAGAAACAAACAAGAATACAGATGGCTCCTAATGTATGAGTCTTTTGATTCAAAATGGTGTTGAAACAATATTCATTAAGTGGAACCATATTTTGAATTTTGATTGTTTCCCTGGCTAGTCAGAAGCAATATGATACTCTCCTTCAGTGCTGGGCGGTGGCAGTGAGCTATATCCCCCAGTCAACTCCAGGATTGTCCAGTACGCTGAGTACTGATACATTATTGATGTGCTTTGTTTTCAAGGTTTCTATAAATTTGCTTTATTTATGTGAGCAAAACTCTTTAAACTTTAAAACAGAAAGCATGTCTATATTAAATAGTTCTTCAAACTGATATTCACTTTAAAAAAATCACTATCCACAAAGGTTTAGGAAAAAAATGAATGTAGAGATTAAGAATGGATGTTTCTCTTGAACCTTTGTAGCAGACGCAAAGCTGTCCTCATAGCGTTCCTCACAATTATGCTCTTAAACAGAGTAACAGAATTCCAGTCAGGAGCAGTGGAACTTCAAAAGCCTCTAAGTTGGTTCATCTTCTTAGCACACTGGACATGATTTTTTTTTTCTACCGTGATGCCAGGCTGAAAGAAATGTTCTTCACTTAATTCTAGGCACAGGACTGTCCAAGATGTTCTTTTTAGCTAGGTTCCCAAAGTCCGTTATGATTTAGTTTGGACCAAATTATATCTACCAGCCAAACCACCATCCAAACCTCCAGGTGACACACCAGAAGCTCTCTCAGTTCCTGCCTGAGGAGCCGCCATGGCAGGACCAGAGTCCGGGGTGGCAGAGTCAGTGTGCTAGCAGCCTCTCTAGAGAAAGGGCCTGCATCTGTTTGTCTGCTCTGCATCAGTGTCAGCATCAGGGATGATCATGTTGGTGACAGCAGCTCAGGGAATTGCTTCCCAAGGCTCTTTGGACATTCTCCTGATTTGTTGTATTTCCAATATTCAATATGCTTATCAGTGTAACCCCACTGTAAGCTGAGGAGCATTAACACTTTCAGATGGATTTAACATTTCAAAGTCCAATGGCTACTTTCAAAAATACCACATCTTCCCCCAGTTCTAAATATGTCACCGGGCCTAGTGGCCATGCATTCATCCTTCCTCCAGTACATGGTCCAGAGAACTTCCACATGCCCTGCTCTGGGTTGATATTGGCCAATCCATTGCTGCTTTCATGGAGCTGACAGTTACCATCTGGAGCACACAGAACTTTTTTATGTCACGGACCAAAGACTTCTCTGGACCAGTTCGAGAAAGACACCTGGAAAAGGTTTAAACAAATGAGTCCTTCAACATCATTCAATAATCTGGTTGAAGGAGCTCGAAAAAGCTCTACAACATAGAGGAATAAAAAGAAGAGTTTTGCAATGTCAAAATCAAGGTTTAGGCAAAAGGAGTGAGAAACCAGCCTTGGATAGAAGGATAGAAGATGGCTTTGCTTGTCACCTTCTCTTGTGACCACAAGATGGCGGTGTGTCTGAGCCTGGCTGTGTAATGACTTCAGATGGAATTGAGCAGAGTTTGTGCGGGAGAGCCAGGATGCATGCTTCACAAGGCCTTTAAGTGTGCAAATTGAAGCCAGCCAGCCAGCACAGATCAACCAGCTATTTAACATTGTTTTCAGCATCAGACTGCATAACTGGAGGGGGAGCTCGTGCCCAAGTCTTGAATTATCTGAAAGGTTATAGTTTAGTGCCATTTTCTTGAACCCTGAAAGATGAGAGCTGTTAAAGGCCTTAGGGAGAAGACAAAGGAGTTGCCAGGAGACCAGGAAGTGAGCTGAGGTTTAGCAAGGGAACTGCACACTGGACTTAGATTTGATTTTGATTCTCAGTAGGGCCACTGATGGCTTTTAAATATGGAGTGGTGGTGGGAGTGGGAATGATGGACTGCACCTTGGAAGGATAACTATGGAAGTGTTTTGTAGGCTGACAGTGTGGGGAAGGAGCATGTTTAGCTCTCATAGGCAGGCTGGCTTGCCAAGACACAGAGCCAATGGCTTAAACATCTTTAATATCAAGATTAAAGAAATGGTAGAGATGGAGGAAGGATTTTCATTGTATTTAAAAGTATTAAACATAGGATTAACTGATTGTTCTGAGCTTGGAGAGAGACAGATGGTAAGGAGGAAAAGGAGGGGAAGGAGGAAGAGGAAGAAGAGGAAGAGGAGGAAGAAAAAGAGGAGGAGGAGTTGACTAGATGGAAAGTCATACAATTCTAGCTCAGTGAACTGTACCACATAAAGAAAGCTAGTTTGGGGAAGAAAGGGGTATTTGGGTCTGAAGTCCCTGATACCTGTAAGATATTACTGAGAAGACTAGCTATTAGTTAGGAAAGACAACACTTGAAGGAGAAAGTGAGTGTATGATTTTAAAGTCAAATTTGGATATTAGAAGAGTCTAGATGGAAAACTAAAGCCATAATTTGGCAGCTGAAGAGGGTGTTAACAATGGGCACAATTGATCTCAAATAATAGTATCAGAGGAACATTTAAATGAGGGACTTTTCACTCTTGTCTAATGCAGTTGAGGGGCCAGAAAAGATGCAAACTCTACTGTGCCCTAGACTCTACATGGGGCCCCTGGAAACTTACTGAAGCCCTTCAAGGAGCATTGCACTGGGGAAGGCGGCCGACTGTTTGCTGAAGTGGATAATACAGTAGGTTCTTAACAGCCAAGGAACGGGATGTGTTGACTGAAGGTTTTATGTACTAAAGAAGACACTGAACACTGGTTCCAACTAGATTCAAAGATGGTATTAATCTGTAGTAATCTGCAAATTTGTCAACACTGCCAAAGGGCACTCGCCATAGAGAAGTGAATAAAATAGAAGAAAATTCACAAGGACCTGATATTTTAGAGGAAGACAGGAAGCAATCAGTCACTCCAGAAGGACACTAATGCTAGAAGACAGTCAGAGCAACAGAAGAAAACAGGCAGTGGGTATGTGGCACAGAGCGGGGTCAGGAGCAGAAAAAGAGAGGTCCATAAAGGAAGAGGTGTTTGCATTAATTCAGAAAGATGTGGAAAGGAATTGTGCCTCAGAAGGACCAAGGATGTTAAGGTCTGTTGCTAAGAGATGACTGAGCAATGGCTCCCCTAGTGAGATGGGAGCTGAATGAAAATGAAGCATCTTCAGAGCTCCAATAGGTCTCCCCCACACACACCATATTGCAGCATCATTTATCTTATAGCATACCCGTTGCTGGCTATCTGCTTCCTGACTGGACTGTGAATTTCTCCAGCGAGGAGACATTTTTCCTTCCAGGTTCTTTTGTGGATTCCTAACATATATAGTGAAAGAGTCTGATTTTTTTTTCCTGAAATTTCAACTGGAACAATAAAATGTGTTTGCACTGCCTTGTGTACCTTACAGGACTTGCTTGTGTTGGGAGATAGTTGGATTCCAAAAGGCTAGCCAACTTGCTTGTCTACTCAAAAGAAGAGTAATGATATTTGTCTTTAATTGCTTTATCTGTCTGTCCATTTGATAATCCAAGGCCAAATATCAAACTTTCTAAAATTAACTAGAATGTAGTCTCTCAGACCTTCTGAGTGAATGCAAATCATGGTCCAGGAATGTTCCAGAACTGCAGTCAAAATTGGCAGCCAAAGCTCACTCTAACAATGTATTCTTAATGGTCCTGCTGGTCATAATTTCTCTCAGCTTCATAAATCAACGTCCTATTTCCCTTCAGAACTGCTAAATATAAACAGAATACTAATTTTTTCCTCAAAAGTCCTTAGTTGGAATTCTGGATGCATTTTAGTTATGAGGAGCATTTACGTGAACTGGCCTGTACTGTGATTGGGGAAAGGTGGAGCAGGTGGGTTTTCTCTGGCCTTAAATTAGCCCTCTCTTCTTCAATTTCTGGCCTTACACAAATATTTGACAGAAGGGAAGAATTTTTTAATATTCCCCAAGTCACCTCCTTATGTCCCACATCTATTTTACAGTGTCCTTATTTTTGTGCACACCATTTTCCATAAAAGATCATATTCCTTTCAAACAAAACAGAATTTTTCAACAGAGTTTGGTGGGACTCAAAAACAGAGTTACAGATGGTTTGCTATATAGTCAAAAGTCTTCCAGAATGGTGAGAGATCTCCACGCCAGCTTGATAATATAAAGCCTTGAATTGTAATGCTGTCTTAATTCCAACTGAGGCAGAATGGGCTCTCCCCCAGTTATCAAATTTTTAAAAATCAAAGTGTCAGGAGACACTCATTTATGTTATAGTTTATAGACTTGTTATATTTTTAGTGGCAAGAGCAAAGTCATTTCGATATATGGCAATTTAAAATAATTGCTCTTCTCAAAATGGAAGGGAAATTAGCCAGCCTGGTAGATCAGCATGCTCAGGCAATACGTCTCCATATGTCAGCTCGCTGCTCTCTACACCACCAGCTTGAGTCCTCATCAGGGACACAGAGCGGTGAGATCACTGTGGCAAGCTATAGATCTTGGCCCAGTTAACTGGTCTGCTTTTGCTTGGTAATGAAGAGAGTGTCTCTGGAAAATGGGCAATTGGAAGCTGTCACCTCTCAGAGAACTGATGAGTGATTGCTATTGTTTTGCAGCTGTGTAGGGTTAGCACCATCTATTAGAGACTCCTCAGCCCTGAGAGTTTACTGTCATCCCTGTTTTACAGGCAGGACTCTGGAGAAGTGCTGCATAATGGTTGAAAACAAAGTGATAGCCCCTTTCCCACCATTCTTAGGAAGCCAGCTTTACCTCCCCTAAGGGAATTTAATGATGGGAACGGAAAGGTGATTTTTCAAGTCACATTTGCTGGGAGCATAAGTCAAAATACCTTCTGAAACTGACTTGAAATATTTCACCCTTTGAGAATATTTGCTCCCAAATTCCGGAAGTCAAAATCTACAGACAGCAGAGCGAGTGTATGGCAGCACTTTGGGTAATTTCTAGCTTTGATTAGAAAGACATATTTGGAGTTTAGAATTAATACTAGGAAAGCAAGAAGAAATCAGATTGGTATCAGATTGGTATATATAGGAGAACCGGTTTTCTTTTCTTTTCTTTTTTTTTTTTTACTATTATTGAACAAACTGGTCAGAGGGAAGATTCCAAACTGTTAGTCATTCTATTAAAAATAAATTTCAGTGAAAATATTCCTCTCAAAGAAAACCTAGAAGACCGGAGAGTTGGAGAAGATCGTAAAGATATTCAGCCCCAAACTATCATTTCATTTAAAGTTGCAAGGTAACAACAAATAAGCTGTTACTGCTCAAGTAGGAAGAAATCCCATTCAGTGGGAAAGAAACAGAACAACCATTGACGTTTCATGTTGTGAAAGCCTCCTGCGTTTGGGTAAACATTTAAAAAAAATACCAAGGAAAGGGCTGCAGTTGGAGTTCAGCAATAGAATACTCACCTAGCGTGCGTGAAGCTATGATTTTCATCCCCAGTAACACAAAACCAAAACCAAAACAAAACAAAACAAAATCTGATGGAAAATAACAAAAATCAGGAAATTTCAGAATGTCTCATATTGCACTGATGTTATGAAACCATTGCCTCAGTTATTTACATACATATATATGTATGTACATATATATATATATATATATAGTGTGTGTGTGTGTGTGTGTGTGTGTGTGTGTGTGTATGTGAGGGGGAGAGAAAGGGAGCATGATATGCATCTTCCTCCAGTGGTTCAAATTTGAAAACCACTACATTTCTGTCTGCGTATTGGGGGCTGAAGATGAATAGATCCTCTGCATTCATTAGCAGATTCCCTACCTCTTGGGCCAGTGGCTTCCACTGAGTAGATTTCATGACTCATCCTGTGCACTTACATTTGTTTCTGTGGTTGGGATTTATTTCTCTCTATACTGTAACTAGAAGCCCATCTTCTGGCTGTCGGGCCGAGCACTCTGCTGGAAAGGTCGCCTTCGTGTTCTTTAGTCTTTTCTTGTTTCTCCCCTAGATCGGCTGTGGTGACCTCTCCACTGTACCTAAATTCACATCTGCAGTTTCAACCATTATGACTGCATGTCCTTTGCACAGCATTTCTTTTGTTCTTTAAATATGAGTGCTACTTTGTTGCCCACGTTTTTCTAGAAACACTTTTACAAATATAAAACTTGGGATAGTGCATTTGAATCAAAGAAGAACTTCGTCTGAGATGAACTTGCCCAAACTTCCAGATGGAAGTGATCCCTTGGGAGACTGCTGGCTGAATGCAAAGTCAGTGCTAGGATAAACTCCACCTTCTGTGCCATGAAAATCTGCATGTTTGGGACAGAATAGTGTGCTGAGGAAAGGATACTCAGTCCACACACTGCAGGGAGAGGGCTAAGAGGCCTGGTCCTGCCATTTGGCTCCCATGTCTGCTAGAACAAATTATCACACATTCAGTAGTTTAAAATGGCACAAATTTACTGTCTATTCTGTAGTTAACAAGTCAGACCTCAGCGGACTGCAGTCAAGGCGTTGGCCTGCTGTGTCCTTGGGGATTTCTGTAGGAGCACCCAGTTCCTGTCTGGGCTAGTTCCCACTAATGCTGCACCCTCTACTGGCTCGTGGCTCCATTCCCGCTTTGGCGGTCATTGTCCTATCTCCTTGTCTTATTTTGACTCCCCTGTTTTCTTATTTCAGTGGTGTGATTACCCTGGGCCCAGCCAATCTTCCTGTGTCACTTTGCTTAATTACATCTGCACCTTCTCTTTTGGATGAGGTAATAAACTCGCATTGCAGAGATTAGGATGGGCATCCTTGGGAAGAAGGGCATATTCCTTCCACCACAGGGGAACATGAGGATGTGCACGCAAGACAGGGAAATTGATGTTGAGAATAAGCCATTATTTTCCCCTGATTTGTCCATAGGAGTCTGCTGCTGCTTTCTGCAGAAGGGCTGAGTTACTAGAATCCATCCCTATGGACATCTGCAGCAGTGGCCACTCTCTGAACATCTCTGCCTTGTTTTTCCTTCTCGGGATGTGCAACACACTTATTCAAAAATGTACAATTGCATTTCCAATTGCTGATATGCGCTTCCCAGCATTTAACACTCATCTGTGCCCTTGGAGATCTTTAATGTTTAAGTCTTTAAAGCATCTCCTCTACATTGCATTTTTATGGCGGTTACTTCAAAGCTTCTTTGTTATGCCTGCATTAGAGACCAGGGTTTAAAAAAAAGAATAGTGAGTAAAGCCCACAGGTGAAACAGGGTGAACCGGGGGTAAGAATGCCGAGAAAATAGATTGGAAATCTTCACAGAAGATCTTGAAGATAAAGCACACAGTAAAAACGTGGCAGCTGCGTTTACACATAAAGAATCAGGAATAAAAGCCCATGATGAAAGAGGGAAAATATATACCTTTGCAGGCACAGGAAGCTGTGTCTGAAGTTCCTGCAAATGCAGTCATGATATTTGCTGCCCAGCCCCTGGAACTCAGCCTGATGGCTAAAACACTCAGCGCACGGTGGTCAGTGTGGTGCTCACTGACCATGGGACTTGGACTTGCTTCCTGGAAAACTGTGGTATATTAGTTGAATATGTCTTGTCAAAGGCTTCTGGAATGCCATTCTTCTACCTTTCTTTTTCTTGCACTGAGATACAAACAGTTATGAGAAATAAAGAGTTGGCAGTCACCAGAGGAGAGCTGAAGAGAACTGAATGCATGGGGCAGTGTCTGCCATCATCCTTTCATGGATGGAGACCCTGTCTTCTGAAGGAGTCCTTCAGTAGAAACCTCTGGTTCTCAGAGTCCTCTGACTTGAATTTTGTGGCTTCTCAAAGCACAACTTCTTTCCTCAGGATTATATGGACTGCCATCTAAAAACATCATCTTCACTTTTTAGACAGGGTCTCCTCTAAGTCCAGGCTGGCCTCAACCTCATGTAGATGAGGATGGCCTTGAATCCTTGATCCTCTGGCCTCTGCCTCTCAAATGTTAAGATTATGGGCATGTGTACCACATTAGTCTTAAAATCTTCTTTTGTGGATTGAACACTGATATACTCTTTATTTATTAAAGTGGGTAAACCTCAAATACAATGATTATTTAACTCATGGAAATATCTGCCTAATTTCCTTGTTAGTTTCAAGGCCAGTAGTGGTATTTTAAAATCATGGACTGCCAAAAAATTTTTATTTGAAAAGCATAGTAAAAATGTTCCATTTGACCCCAAACTGTTTATGTAAAAAAAAAAAGGAAGAAGATGAAGTTGTGGAGAGTATAGATTGTGATGACAGAGGACATCGCATATGTTTGGAGAGACCTGGTATGTTCCCACTGTGACTGCACTGCTGTGTTGTTGACCTTACTGAAGGAAAACAAGATTGACTCACTCAGCTTTGGCTCTCTTTACATTGGACCTAGAGAATCAGCATGAGAACCTTCTGATCCTCTGTGATCAAGGCAAATGGAATCAAGGAGCATCTCTGCCAGATCCACATGTGTTCCACAAAGAAAAGAACGGGGCTACTGGCATAGCCAAAAATTCGTGACACAAGTATCCCTACCAAATGCCTGCGTATTGAAGAGTTTCTCTTAGATAGTATCTCTACCCAGTACTTCCCCATCTGTGTTTGTTAATTGAGAATGGTGCTTGAATCCAGCAGGATCTATTTATTTCTCAAAGAACTGTGCCTTGATCAAATAGGATTCATGTGTGTGTGTGTCACACAGAGTAGACACACTGGGCAGGATGTGGAGCTTTTCCCTGACTGCCTTGATTCAATGGGATCCAGGCATTTTCCAACTGAACAGCTGTGGCTTGGGAAGAATCCAGGTGTTTTTCTCACTGACTATTTGTGGGATTGGCAGGTCCTGGTATTTCCTTTGCTTTCTTTTGCCTGGAATTATTATAATATAATATATATATATATATATAATATATATATATAATATATATATATATATACTTCAATGAACTATGCTTTGTCCTAGGAAATATATCAGCTACTGTAACTTCATGCAAAACAATACATAGAAAAACATGAGAAGCATTAAGTGCTAATTATGTCTTTCATTCAGTTTTGCAGAAAGGCATGAATATTCTAAAAGTTCCTTTATGTGAAAGCAACTAGATTATCTTTCTACATGGACTAACTATCTCTTGTAAAGATGTGGCTTTATCAGCCTGGAAGGTGTTGTGTCACACCTGTTCTGACATCCACTTGTTGAGAACCTGTTGGACTTGGCTTTGATTTCTACTTGAAGAACTCAGTCTTCTGGGGTTTGACAATGCCTAGACCCTGTTAGAAAACAGTGTGTGGTTTTGGTTTCCAGTTCTTTAGCAACATGTAGGAAAATTGGAAAGAGTTCAGAGAACAGAAACAAAATGATTAAAGGGTTGAGGAAGTAAGGAGGTGGGATTATTGCATCTAAAGAAAAGCTTGCAGGGAAAGCAAGACAGGGAGTGCGCCAACAATGGAGTTAGGAAGCCAAATCTTCGTGGTTATAGAGTTGAGCATAATTGATTGGCTTTGGTAGAGAGAACAGAGCAAAGTTGGCCCATCCGACCAGTTACTGGGGAGGAGAATAGGCAGGTTACAAGAGAGGAGGGGCGGAGGGAAGGCAGGCAAGGATTCCTTTAGCCAGGGATTTTATTTCACACCCACTTATACTAAAGTCTCCAAAAGCAGAGATAACTGATGTAGAAATGCTTTTTGATTTATGATAGAGTTACATCATGATAAGCCCATCATAAGTTGAAAATATTATAAAATGAAAATGCACTTAGTATGTCTATCCAAACAAACATCATAGCTTGGTCTAGCAGAACTTAAATGTGTTCAGAATACTTAGCCTGTAGTTGGGTAAAATTATTATCTCAAAATCTAGTTCATAATAAACTGTATATTGGTTGCTTATACCTCTTTAATTGATGGAAATATCTAAGTTTCAAATTAGCAAAGTATTCTGAAACTCTGAACATATCACACAATGTATTGAATGCATGTATCCAAAAAATACTGGCAACACATTCAGTGTAGTATAGAGGTTGTTGTTTGCTTTCTTGATTGTGTGGGTCACTGGAAGACACTAGCCTAGGAAAAGATCAGAATTTCAAATTGGAAGTATAGTATCACTTTTGCACTATCATAAAGTTAAAAAGTGATTCATGTGGGTGCTGGGACTGGGAAGGGAGGAGGGAGGTCGGACAGAAGGAAAACGAGCAGAGATGAATGAATGTGGGAAGTCTGGGGAACCCGGAGGGAGACATGATGCCACCAAAACCCCCTGAGAAAGGCACAGTGGGTAAACATTGGTGCATCCGTATACGATGGGACTGTTTGGCAAGGAACACAGTGCCAGGCAGAAATATCTCCTTTTGTATGGTTGATGAGAGTGGTCCAAGACTCCCAAAATAATATGGACAATTGCCTAAGTTCTTGGTTATCTCTCAGAACTAGACAATAATATGCTACTACTCAAGACAGAACATACTTGGGATATGGGGCTCAGAGCAATGGAGCGGGAACTGACCTGCTAGGAAACCGTCTACCTGAAGTTTGGCTCCCATAATGCTAAGTGATAACATGGAAATTGCTAAGAGGGAAAATCAATCAGCGGTCCAACCCACCCCTAAATTCTAATAACCGTAACAACCGGTACAGCACTACTATGGGGCAGTAGATAATAGCAGCACTCTCATCTAGGGGTAATCAACAGATACCCCTTAAAACCCTCTCAATGGGACTGAGCTCATGGGTGGCAATGTAAACTCAGCCAAATACACAGGGTTTGAGGCTACATAGATACTAGAGAAAACTCTACCTCTGTCATATCTCTCGAGAAATGAAATTTCTCACCATGTGCTAACTGTGGAGCTTTATATTTACAGACAAATACAGCACACCACTCATCAAGGAAGCTTCTTTTTGCAACAGATGGAGGCTACAGCAGAATTCCAGAGCTGGTCAAACACAGAGAATATACACCTGTGAGATGCCAAGTCCTAAGTTATGTATCTACAGTTGAACCTCTACCCCTAAGGCTCATAGAACACAGTGGAACAAGGGGTGGAGAGAAAACTAGTGCATCCCTCAACTCTCAGCAGTGAAGCTTCCTGAAACAACACAGTGCTGTGCACACAGAAGGACACACCGGCCAAGCTTTATAGAATAAGAGACTACAGAGTGTACATCCCTGGATAGGACCCCTATATTGGGCCTCACCCACCCAAAGCTCAGGGATCATTGGGGAAGAAGGGAAGGAAAGTTTGTAAGAACCAGGGGCTGGTTCATGAACACAGGGAGCAGAGAGTTTCAGGCCACTGGAAGCTTGCACATGTGAACTTGTGGCAATGGTGGAATCAATCATAGGACCCACACCAACTCAGATTAGGCAAGGGCCCAGAGTGGAGCGATAGAAATGGGTGTCCAGCCAGACCTAGACTGAGAAGACTGAGACTGATTACTTCTAGGAGAGGGAGAGAATGCCTTACTTAGGATCTCTAGATGGCCTGACAGACTCTAGTGGATGAATTTGCTTCCCGAGCTCTGGGACTAAACGTGCACACCACCACAACTGATTCCCACCTTGTTTTCTGAAACAGACTCTCTCCTTGAATTGGGTGCTAGCTCCTTGGCTAGACTGGCTGGCCAGCAAGCCCCAGGATCCTCCTGTCTTTACCTCTCCTGTGCTGGGATTATAGGCAACAAGTCTGACTTTTTAAATGGGTGCTGGGGATTTGAACTCAAGTTGTCATGCTTCTATAGGAAGCACTTTGCAGTCTAAGCCATCTTTCTAGTCTCAAGAATATGTTTTTAAGAATATAAGAACACAAAATATATGTGGATATTAAATGCAAGCTATAATATTAAACATTAAAACATATCTACTTTTTAAAAGCTCTGTATTAATCATGGTTCTCCAGAACTTAGTCTATTTATCTATCTCTCTATCATCGATCTATCCATTTATCTTATATACTATTTATTTAAGTAGTTGACTTTTTTGACTGTGGAGCCTGACAAGTCCAACATCTGGATTTGGAATGGTTCCAATGGTCCGGAGTGGTGAAGGATTCCTCCCCAAGGTGGTACCGGGAGGTGGCAGAGCTTTCAGCAGGGGGCCTAGCGAGGGGGTCTTCAGGTCACTGAGGATATGCCTTTGAAGGAGATTGTGACACTGGAGTCACTTCCTCTTCCTCCTGTTCTTTTTGACTATGTAATGAGGGATTTTGCTCTGTCACATGCTCTCTCCGTGGGACGGAGCTACCTCAGCCATAGCAACAGGCTCAAAAACTATGAGCTACGATAAACATGTTCTCCTTATGAGTTAGTTATCTCAGGCATTGTTATAGTGATGGAGAACTGGCTAACACAGGCAGTATTTTTGTGCTACAATCTTGAGGTAGGATACCTTCTTCTGCAGGGAATCTATTTTTGTTTGAAAGGCCTTCAACTGCCTGGATGAGCCCTTCTGCTCCATTATGGAGGGTAGGCTCCTTGACCTCAGTGTCCTTTAATTCCTGCACTCCGGAGGTAGGAGCAGGCTGACCTCTGTGATTTCAAGGCCAGCCTATTTACATAGCAAGTTCCTGGTCAGCTGGGGCTACAGGGAGATGCTGTCTCATAAAGACCAAAAATAAAAAGTAACCATCTCTAGCTGCAAATATTTTTGGGCTCATATCTTTTCAGAAAGATGAGAGAGGAGCTGCAGTGCGAAGGAAGCTCTCTAATGTTCTGCTCAATTCCTGATCCTCAGAGGGCCTTAGAAGATCTCCCTGTCACTTGCCTCAAATTTTCATTTGGATGCCCTTGTAAGCCATCCCTTCCTGTGGCTACTCAGTGTCCCCTTCATTCCCGTAAACTTGCTGTCCATCCAGCAACTCTTATTGCACTCTGCCCAGGTTATTCTCACTCATCACTGCACTGATTTCCATGAGAATTCAGAAGACAATGTGCTCAGAGAAAACCACAGAGCTAAATGATCAGCACGAGGGCTCAGCAAATGAGCAGTGTGTATCATGAGCCCTGGAGCAAAACTGTATCTAGATCCAAGGGCCATTCAACTACTTACCATCGATGTGACTTTGGTCATGCCATTCATAATGTCCCTAAACTGACAGGGACCATGATTATAATTCCTTTGCTAAGGGTTGGCATGAAGTGCTTTAAAATCTGCTTTGAACACTTTATATCTATTTGTTCTATTTAACTACTACAATGACAAGACTGTCTACAGTCAGGGAGAAAGTAATTTTCAAGATGGTGGACCTGCCCCACTAACACCACAGAGCACCAGATGAAGATCAGATGAAGTCTAGCCTCTCTGTCTATATAGTTTTTTTGATGTTTGTAGGGATTTTACACCTTCCTTCTTCATATACTCTGGGAGCTAAAAAATCAGTTTGAGATTACAAGTTGCTCTTAAAACAGTTCACAAAAAACAGGACCGCAAGAGAAATGATATTTACTGAATGCTTCCTATCTGAAATTCACATATATAGCTTCATTTAAGGTTCCTAATATCCTTGTAAGTGGACACAACATCCTCAATTTAGAAAAGAAACAGAAATTTAGTAAGATTTTAGCAACTTGCCCCACTTTATAGAGTAGAATGAGGGTTAACAAGCTTCAAAGCCAGAGCATCTGCCAGATACACTGAGATGCTTCCCTCAAAGGGTTCAGACATTGAGCTTGCAAGTAGTTCCTTGCAAATAGTTGGGACTTGCATTATACAAAACAACTTTCCTATATTTCAGAAATTGTCTTTTTTAACTTTAGAAAACTGAACTCTCAGTCTAGAACACCGCTCTGGATGTTCAGGGAAGGGTATTGTGATAGGGATTGGAAACCTTGAATTGCACATGCTTGAACTATAAAAGTAATGGACCAACCACAGGAAAATAGACACTTGAAATTCCCAACTTTCCACTTGTTTCTAAACTATTTGCAAAGATAAAATGTGTCACTGGGACATGCAGAGAAAAAGACCCTACTTGTTAAGAGGTGCATAAATATTTGATGATAATACAGTTTACAGACAAGTTGAAGAAGTTCCAAATTAAGTCCCGGAAGTTTCTCAGGATGATTAAAGAGAGTAATGTGAGGATAAATTTTACCACAGTGAAGCATCTCCTGGTCAATTAATTTTTAGTTGTGGTTTCAAAGCTCTATTTTAAAATATCCATTTACCTACCAAGCCACTGGGCATATTTAGTGAAGAGTGACTAACCATGTGTTGGATACCCTCCTGGGAAGTAGGATAAGGCAGTGCTTTATCACGTCTGTAAAGAGGGCTGAGATTGTAATAACCAAATAAACAGATGAACAAAGCAAGCTGATCTCAGGTACTGACAGGTGCTCTGACGGAGATGCAATGTGAGGCTGCATGTTTATGAGGGAGGGCTGCTAGAGATGTGTGCTGGGGGAACTTCGGTTGGCATCTAGGTTGAGACCTTAATGAAAAAGGGGGCTCTGCAAGACAGGAGACCTAGAGAGGAAGGCTCTAACAACTCAAAGGTTCTGAGGTCGGAAGGCAGAATGGCTGGCTCCACAGTGGTGATGGGCAGAGAGCAGAGCAAGGCAGAAGACTTAGGAGGGGCCTGAGATACAATCCAAGTATGATACACTTATCAGGTTCCGGACAGGAGTTGAATAGCTCAAGTGAGCTTGAACAATGACTGCTTGGTGGAGAATTACTTACAAAGAGACTGGAATAGGGGGTACACCAGATGACACCCAAGGCTGCGCCAAGAAAGGAGACTCCACGGACTTATACCCAATCTCCAAATGCTTAAGGTGCCTCAGTGATTTAAAAAAAAAAAAAAGGAAGGAAAAATTTATTGTAATAGTGTCTCCACTGATACTCAAAACAACACAACTACTACAAAGTAAATTGTTTTACTATTATTTTGACTGAGGTTCAGGGGAGGTATGGCTGCAGATTAGCGGTGATACACACACGTACACACGCGCACACACACACGTCACTGAATACGAGAAACACAATTTACTGGGGCTAAAAGGAACCACTGTGCAGGGATTTTAGCCCTCCCTAAACGACAGAACAGTATCTAGGAAATGAATTCTTCCTTCTGGCCGAAATGCAAAATTGCAGAAACCCTTTGCTGCACATGGTTGGCCATTCTCAGGAGGGCAGGGAATCCTTCCACGGCGAATACTTTATTAGAGGTCATTAATCAATTTCTACCGATTATTACGAACAACTGAAGGGAAACTTACGAGTATGCAGGCTGACTGGAATTTTCTTAGGGCTCCGCCACAAGCTAGTTTGGAAGAGATATTAGCAATGGGCCCCGCCTGTAAACTTCTCCACTAACCCGCGGAGGAGGTGGAGCACTGGGGATAGCGCTTCAGGCTCCAGGCCTGTCGCCCATAAATCAGCATCATAAACCAGCTGGGAGTTATGATGGCAACGACCGCCTAAAATGGGTGTGCAAGCCCTACCCACTGTCGTCATTCCCGGTGGCAGCGGACAGTGACAAGACGCTCACACGTCGCTGAGTAGTAGCGCGGCACAATAAAGCGTGCTTTGCACCATGTGTGTCACAGATTTCCCGGGTTTTCTCAAAGGTTTTTCCAAGTTCCGTGCCTCCTCTCTTCACCCCTCCTCCCCCTTCGTCCCTCCCCGCCCTTTGCAGTCATCTTGCCCCAGCTGTGCATCGGCCTTTGACTCCATCCGTCCTTCCGCTAGGGACAAGGCTCTCCGGCTAAATGGAGAACACAAGTTTGGCTCCCCAAAGTGTATTCATAATCATCCCCACCTTCTTTGGCCCGAGCCAAGGGCAGGCCTGCAGGAGGGGCCGACCTGAGGCTGGAGGGGGAGCGCGCAGACAGGCTGGCATCCCCACCCGCCACACGTGGCACGCAAAGCCTGGCCAGACAGCCGGCTGGCACGGCCCCCACCCGCCCCACCGTCGGGAACTCAGTCCCTTCCGGGCCGCGGCTCTCCAGTCGCGGAGCGGAGCCGCGGCTCACAGGTTGGAGTTTGCCGGGGCGTGCGTCACGCGCGGGGAGGGGACTGAGGAGTCGCAGGCCGGGTCGGAGGAGGCACTGCCGGGTCCTCGGTGCGGGGAGACGCCGCGGGGAGCGACCGCCCCCGAAGCGGCCGCCACCACCTCTGCGGGAGCCGCCCTCCCTCCGCGGCTCCCGCCCGCGCCCTCTCCCCGGCCTCCCCGCCCTCACTCCACCCCCTTTCCCGCCGGATCCCCATCCTCCGCGTGTGCGCGCTTTAAATAATTGCCTCCTTTTTGGCAAAAGGAATAATGCACCTGACTTTACCAGGGGGAAGCAACCAGCCAAGCAGAACAAGGAACAGATGTAAGGGGGATAAGAGAGAGGAAAAGAGATGGGACTCGTTTAAAGACGTCCAGGGGCTGGAGAGGTGGCGGCAGCGGCAGCGCCCGCGCCCGCGCCCGCGGCAGCGGCGACTGCGACCAGAGCTCCCCCGCCGGCCGGAGCTGCGGGCGGAGGACGTGTGCACCAGTTGCAGATGTCGACCCCGGAACTCCGGGGTCTGTTGGTTTGTTTGCCAAGCAAAGTCTTTTCTTCTCTGCCTCAGACACTGAAGAGGCTCCTGGGTTGTTCTGCGATCCCGCCGCAAGCTGGCAGTTATCCGGAGCCTTCCTCGGGAGCTGGCGGACAAACGAGCCTTTCTGGGCGGAGGATGGGCGGAGGGCGTCAGCGGCCGGGGTCAGCCGGTGGGCAGCCCCGAGGCGCCAGTGCGCAGCGCTTCCTGCTCTGGGTCTTCGTGCACGCGTGGCTGTGGGCAGCCTCGGGCTCGTCCGCGCAGGTATTCAACCTCAGCCTGTCCGTGGACGAGGGGCTCCCCCCAGACACGCTGGTGGGTGACCTTCGCGCGGGGTTGCCAGCCGCGCAGCAACAGGAGGGGGGCGGCTTCTTTCTGTCCGAGGACGCGGATGATTCCCCGCTGCTGGACGACTTCCACGTGCACCCGGACACCGGCATTATCCGCACCGCACGGCGCCTGGACCGCGAGCGGCGGGACCACTACACTTTCGTGGCCGCCACGCTGCTGGGCGAGGTGGTGCAGGTGGAGATCCGCGTCAATGACGTGAACGACCACTCGCCCCGCTTTCCCCGCGACTCCCTGGTGCTGAACGTGTCAGAGCTCAGCCCTCCAGGTACCACCTTCCGCCTGCCGGATGCCCAGGACCCGGACGCGGGGCCTTTCAGCATCCAGGGCTACACCTTGAGGCAGGAGTCCGAATTGCCGGAGGACCCCGCAGGACCGTTCTTCCGGCTGCGCTTTGGGGCGTCGGGGCCACCGGCGTCGCCGTCCCTGCCCGGGTCCTCACCATCCCTGGAACCGCTGGACTTGGTGCTATTGCGGCGCTTGGACCGAGAGGCGGTGGCGCAGTACCAGCTGCAGATCGAAGCTTGGGATGGTGGCAGCCCTC
Source organism: Eospalax fontanierii (assembly GCA_035773235.1). Taxonomy (NCBI): domain Eukaryota; kingdom Metazoa; phylum Chordata; class Mammalia; order Rodentia; family Spalacidae; genus Eospalax; species Eospalax fontanierii. The sequence continues at coordinate 38,451,577 of CM069548.1, read as the reverse complement.
GGCGCACTGGCAGCCTGCGCGTGCTGCTGAGAGTGCTGGATGAAAACGACAACCCACCGGTTTTTGAACAGGACGAGTACCGCGCCACAGTACGTGAGGACGCCCCGCCGGGCACCGAGGTGTGTAGCGTGCGCGCCACCGACCGCGATCTGGGGCCCAATGGCCTGGTGCGGTACAGCATCCGCGAGCGGCAAGTGGTGGGCGCAGGTGCAGGAGGTACGGCCCCGGGGGACTCGGCCTACTTCGCGGTGGAAGAGCTGAGCGGCGTGGTGAGGGTGCGGAGACCTCTGGACCGCGAGGCCCAGGCGTGGCACCAGCTGGTGGTTCAGGCCCGCGATGGAGGCGCCGAGCCGGAGGTCGCCACGGTGCGCGTGTCCATCGCCGTACTGGACGTGAACGATAACCAGCCTGCCATTCACCTGATCTTTCTCACCGAGGGAGGCACGGCCAGGGTCTCTGAGGGAGCCCGGCCTGGCGACTACGTGGCTCGAGTCTCAGTGTCCGATGCAGACGGTGACCCAGAGAAAGAAGAGGCCGCTGGGATGTTTGGTACTGGTTCTGGGACCGGCAGCATCTCGCTGTTCCTGGAGGGCGGAGAGGGAGCCTTCGTGCTGCGGCCAGGCGGCTCTCCCGGAGTGTTTTTCCTTTGCGTCGATGGATTCTTGGACAGAGAGAGTCGAGATCTGTATGGGCTGAGACTAGTGGCCACGGATGCGGGATCACCTCCATTGAGCACAGAAGAGACATTGCTGCTCAGGGTCGCTGATCTCAACGATCAGCGGCCTGTCTTCAGCCAGGAGCATTACCGGGCCTCTATATCAGAGGCCGCAGCCCCTGGCACTACGGTGGTGTGGGTCAGTGCCTCCGATGCTGACGAGGAGGGTACCAATCACGCCCTGCTAAGCTATGCGCTAGTCCCCTCTACAGCCTGTGACTCCAAGGCTCTGTCATCCAAGGCAGAGTGTGAGCCGCCCTTCAGCATCAACCCCGACAGTGGTGTGATTAGCACCACCCGATCTCTAGACAGAGAGGTCCAGGAGAGAGTGGAGCTGAGAGTAGTGGCCCAGGACCAAGGAGAGCCGCCGCTTTCTGCTACTTGCTTGGTGAGCATTACTGTGGACGATGTGAACGACAACGAACCCGTCTTTCAGAGGCAGGTGTACAATGTCACCCTTGCAGAGCATGCCCCAGTTGGACACTGCTTCCTGCAGGTGAGTATGCCGGACATCTGGGTGGACCTCAAGGCCTGAGAAAGGACTGAGAGGGTGAGGGTCTGTCCCAGAAAGTGTGATAGGGTGGTTGTGTCATGGCTCCAGAGGCAAAAGAGGTCTTGGTGTGGAGCCCCCTCCCTAGAAAGGCTATTGCTAATGCCTGCCCTTGGATCTCCAAAGCTTTATGTCAGGGTTCTGGCTCTGTGATCCCTAAGGTCCTCTGTAGATCAGAGTCATAGGACATTTGGACCTTGATTTTTCTTCTGAGAACCCAGTTTCCTTCATGCTGGACATATACCCCCAAATTGATTTGGGAGGAGCCATCTATTTTGTCAAACCAGGTAGTTGGCCATTTATAGTGGCACACATTTTTGGAACCGTTATGTAGCATCCCAGGGCACAAAGCAGTCTTCACAGATGGAGTATTTCAAATGACCAAATGTTTTTAGACATGAGAAGTATTGGTAACCATTTCCAGAGACTCCTTACACACTTTGTCATCTTTGGAAGTTTATGAAGGGTGTTGAGGACCTCAAGTCATCTTAATTATCTCTTTTACCGCTGAGATCTTCCAGTGAGGCCTTCAGTACTGGAGGAGCAGACTCCTCCATCATTTGGATGTGCCTGTGTGTTTGGCTGTTGAATTTTGGTGTTTTGCTGTTAGAGTTCTTACATTCTTCCTCACAGGCTCAGACTGGTGTGCCTTGCCTCCTCCACCTTTCCCTCCTTATCACTTCCAACTTTTTATTTCTTATCTAATTCGCCATAAGCAAATTTCCGAGACAGATTTATTTACTTCAAGATAACAAGGAAATAAACAGAGGCTAACTGACTGACTGCAGAATTGAGCTGTATTTAATGCTGAGCCCGAGTTGTTGGTTTCAGACCTGCTGTGTACTTCAGACTGCTCAGTTAGGAGGCTGAGGCTTTAGCCTTTGTAAATTACAGTCCTAATAACTCTTTTAGACAAGTGAGGTACAACTGTACTGTAAAGATGAATTTTATGCTGGTTTATATCTTTTTAGCTGCCCGGGTAACACTAATCTCCATCCCTTTCACTAGCTTCTTAAACTGTGGGTCATGACCTCATGGGGTCCTGTAGCTGAATGTGAAAATCTCGAAAAGTTTGGTGACATTTACAGGTTTCTGACCTCCCAGTGACAAAAATAAAAAATAAATAAGAAAATAAATAAAAAATAAAATCAGCTGAAGTCAGAGGTGTTCCTGGTAGCCCTCCCCAGTGTTGCATTATGGGTCTTCACTGCAGCTTTGATTCTGAACATACAATATGTACACTTGGCATTGTCCATGCCTACATGCCATGCAGCACCAATGAACACCCTCTAGGACTCCCTGTGCTGAGACTCTTGTATGTTATGAGTTGCAGGTTTTTTTTTTCTTTTTAATGTACATAAATCAAAATTTCTGCTTTTTAAAGCAAATTTGAATAGGGTCTCATAGAGCTCCAGTTGGTTTTGAACTTACTGTGCAGCCTGGGACTGTTTCCACATCCCAAGTTCTGGAACTATAGGCACGTGCCACCCACATTTTTCTGCTCTTATAGAAACATAGTGCTTTAATCAAAGAAAACAAAAACCTTTAATATTTGTCTCATGTCATTCCTCAACCCGTAGAGGAAAGAATGTATCTTTGGAGTTTGTTGTGTTAGAATGTTTGGTTTTAAGAACTGCTGTGAGTTGCTGACCTGACTTTCATAAGAAAAATGTTCAGTGAATTTTGGCATGGGGTTAGGACAGAATTTCCAACAATTTCTGACTTGGCCCTAACCACACTTCTGCCATTTTGGTCTACATATTTATGTGAAGCAGCATTCTCAGCACTGATGATTATAAGATCAAAATACGGGTCAGTTCTAAAAAGCAGTGAAGATATTCTATATTCTGCAGCATTCAGCTTTAGAGTTGATTCTTTGTGTGAAACTGAACAAGCCCACCCATATCATTGGTACACAAATTTGCTTTTGTCTTTGATAAATGGCAAAGTAATATATGCCAAATTATTTTTTAAAATAAATTTATGATTTATTGTCAGTAGGTGTTTAATTTTTATGCCTAGCTTACATACCTGTACACCCAGAGTAACATGAAAGTTTCTTGGGTGGAAAGATGCCACAACATTTAAGAAGCTTTGTTCTAACTGATCTGCAACGGAGCTATAATTAATGCATGCTGCTGAAGCAGACAAATCCACAAATATCACTGGCTAGCACTACCAAAGTGTATTTATCTCTTAAGTAGAGTCTGATGTCATATAGGTTAGAGATCATTATCTATTTAAGATGGGAACAGACCTGGGAGTGGCTTTTACTAGCTTCACCAATTAGCCAGAGCTCAGCCATGTAGATTTAGGAGTACTGAAGTGGAAGTTGAGACATGGAGAAGAGCCTACAGTGTAGTGTCCATTCACTCGGTGCAAGTATAGTGTCACTGAATGGTGTTATAAAAAATGAGAGGCTGGATTGCAATTTCCAAGATTTCTTCTACCTGGAGACCTGAGAACCTTGGCATGAAAATAATAAAATATCGCTTCATTTGAAGGAGAAAATATGGGTTAATTGTGCCTCTTTTGATTAGACCCTATCTTTAGAGCTGTTGCTAAAATCATAATTAATCATTAACTTTTACTATGATTCTGAATCATAAATTGATCTTATAATCATCAGTGCTGAGCATGCTGCTTCATATAAATATGTAGACCAAATGGCAGTGTGGTTAGGGCCTTGTGTTAATATTTAGTCTCCAGCTTGATCTTATTTGGAGTAGTAGAAGAGGTGAGACCTGGCAGAGGGTCTTTGGGTGATTGGGGCGTGTCCTTGAAGGGAACTGTGGGACACTTAGCTCTTCTTTCTGCTCCCCACACTTGAGGTGAGTAGCTTAGCTCTCCTGAGCACTCCTGTCATGAAATACCACTGCAGGCCCAAAGCCACAAGGTCTATTGACCATAGACCTCTGAGCCAAAAATAACTGTTTCTCTCTGTAAGTTGCCTATCTCAAGTATTACAGTAAAGAAAACTGTCAGCTATGTGGATACTTGCCTGAATGTCTTGATTCCTTTCTCCCCACCTACCCTTTGTGGAAAGCCCCTTCTTAACAATATATTTCCTCAGAATTCCTCTCAGTCTCTTGGTGCTGTCCTGCTCTAGGCTTCCTTAAACCTTGACTCAATACTTCTTTGCTCCTGAGAAATTGTCATGTGATCCCAGGTATATAGGCATACAAATTAAATACCTGTTGATAATAAGTGATAGGAATAAGAAAATTATTTGGTACACATTTGATTTTACCATTTATTAAAGGCAGAAGCAAGTTTGCATCCTAATGAAATAGATGTACTTGTTTAATTGCACATGAAGAATTAACTCTTGACTTTAGTACAAAAAATGGCAGAAATATGTTTAAGGCAATGCCAGAAATTGTTGGAAATTTTGTCCTAATGCCAACCCAAAATGCACTGAATGTTTTTTTTTCTAAAATGAGAATCAAGTCAGCAACTCTGATGGCAGTTTTTAAAATAAAACGTTCTAATACAGTATAGCATTATATCTTATAAGATACACTAAGTTGTTCATGCTGAGGAATGACGGAAGGAACATATTAAGGGTCTTTGTTTTCTATGATTAAGTCATTATGTTTCTATAACAGCAGAAACTTTGCATATGCAGTAAAATACGGTAATTAATGTAAGACACAGTAATCTGGAATCTGAGCTGAGGTGTTTCAGGCAGTGTTTCTGGGTTTCAGGTGTTCCCTGGTGTGCTGGCAGTCCAATGCAAACGTATGTGCTGGGTATTTAGGACCAAGGCTGCACTGATATCCTTCCATGAAACATGGGTGAACACTGACAGAGGCTTCCCTCATGAAGTGTTAGATTTTGGATTCGTTTTTGGTAATTGTGCATTTAGAAACATTTTACTTTTGAAAAATGTTTTGTGATCCCCTTATTGAATTATGTGACCATGTGGAGTTATGGCCCACAATTTAAAAAACTAGAGGGGGGCAGATTTCCTTTCTCAGACACTTAGCTGCTGTTCTCACCAAGTTTAAGTATCTAACCTGAAAGAGTCCCTTTTCCTCAGGTATTGTTCGAAAGGCTAACTTCAATCTCCAGGCGACTCCACTCTCTAGGAATGTGATCTGTATTTACAGTTTCTACTCACAACTAGATCTTTTTGATATATTTTATTTATTATATTTTATTTTATGTATATGAGTGTATTGCCTGAATGTGTACAAGTGCATCCATATTATACAATGTTATGGAGATCAGAAGGGGCATCAGATCCCCTGGTACTGGAATTATAGATGGTTGTTAGCCACCATGTGGAGCTGGGAATAGAACCCTGGTCCTCTGTAAAACAGTCAGTGCTCTTAACCACTGAACCATCTCTCCAGCCCTTACAACCAGATCTTAAAGCAGTATTTACTATAACATTCATGCCTGAATGATGTGGGCACAGGGACAAACTTATGTTTTCATAACCCCTCAAAGATCAGAGGAATTCATTCACTAACTCATTGATGTAATCTAACAGCCATATTGATTGAATAAACAGCAGCAAATGAACAAATATTTACTGAATACCTGTTGGAGGGGCAGAGCACTTCTGGTGCTCAGGATGCTGCTGTGTCTACCAGGAGCATGTCTCCATGTCGTCAAACCTTGTATTCTGTCTCCCTCCATTATCAACCTTCACCAGTGAATGGCATGTACCCGGCCTCCACTTGGTCACTCGTATCCCCCTTTTCTGACCTTCCTCCACACTGGACTAACCTCTGCCTTCCAAATGGCATCTCTCTGTTCTTCTGTTTAAATCTTGTGGGCTCTCCATGGTCCTGACCTCCCTGATCCCTGGAGCATTTTGGCCTATTGCCCATCTACCTCTTCTTTTCTGTACCATCTTTTCTCTAAGCACCTTTCTTTATATCTCTCTCTTGCCTATTCTTCCTTTCTTTTCCTTCTACCTCACATTCAGTGTAGATGAGACATTCTTGAAGGTTCTATTGGTTCTATCTTCCTTTCACAAAGACTTTTTCCTATATTCTCTGATCTAGCTGCTTTTTGTTGCAGTACCAGGGGTTCTGATGCCCCCTTCTGATCTCCATGGCATTGTACAACATGGGTGCACTTACACACATTCAGGCAATACACTCATATACATCAAATAAAAAATAATTTAAAAATATATCAAAAAGATCTAGTTGTGAGTAGAGATTGTAAATACAGATCACATTCCTGGAGAGTGGAGTCGCCTGGAGATTGAAGTTAGCCTTTCAAACAATACCTGAGGAAAAGGGACTCTTTCAGGTGAGACACTTAAACTTGGTGAGGACAGCAGTTAAGTGTCTGAGAATGGAAATCCGCCCCACCCCTAGACCTGATTGGTCCCCCATCTCCAGGACCAACCTTTCTTGTAAACTCCAGATTAGCATTTCTGTAACTGGTGTGCTTGTGTCTCTACTGGATTAGCATCTCAAACCCAACATTTCCTTCCTACTTCCTTTTCTTTCCCTCTCCTTGACTTCCTTTTCCTTCTTTAGACCTCATGCCTACTTGAATCAAGTTGGTCAAAAATTAAACAAAAGCAAAATAAAAAACAACAGGATTGATTATCTCATCAATTCAAATGAGCTCCATTTTGAAACTTCAGCTTTTGTTAATGCATCCTTTCAATAGAAGTGTTCATGCATTTGGTATTGGACAGTGTTCCTGCACGTCCAGTGAGTTGGGAGTTATCATGTTTGCATTATTGAAAATTAAAAGAAGAAAGAGCAAGATCATGTCCTGTGCCAATCTGTTGGGGGAAAGGCTGATTTTGAGATCACAAATTGTATCCCACAGTACCTTTGACAGAGTCTGTGTAGGAGGTGTGCTCAATTACAGATGATTTTTCTTTCCTGAGTAGACATAGAAACCTGAAAGGCTGGATTGCTACTGTGCTCCTGAGCTGGAAAAGACTAAGCTGTTTCCTTGTTCTGATTTATGTGGTCATTTCCCCCTTTTTTAATTAATCCCTTGATCTTTAGTAAAATCTTTCTATGTGTGTTAGCTTTGCTTCATCTGTATTCTGGTGGTAAATGCTTTACCTTAGGGGTTGGTGTGATCAAAGGGAGGGTTGTGAAGATAAAACAAGTGTCTGGGACTGAGTGTGCCTGGGATCCACAAGAGACTGAGCAAAGACGGCTCTGGAGAACGTGAGGCCTTCTGCCAAGAAGCCAGGACAACTTTAGAGGCAGGAAACTTTACTACAGAAGATGTTTCCTACAGTCTTAATGCTGCTTTGATGTTCCCCAGGTCTGACTACATCAGTTAGCAAGGCCTATTTCAGAATTCCTTACGTGCATCCTTTCCTCGACACCATCACCCTGACTCTAAGGCCCATCGCTTCTTGCCTATTAGTGAGCTTGCAGCTTGTTCTGTTTGGCTCTTTTCTTGAGTTTTTGTTATTTATTTGTGTTCTCTCTCTCTCTCTCTCTCTCTCTCTCTCTCTCTCTCTCTGTGTTATAGTTGTTCTCCTATATTAGTAAAAACAATGGATTATGAGAACCTTGATGGGATGCAATTTACTATTTGAATCCTCTGCAGTTTTGAGTGTTCTTTAATCTCATAAACTTGTAATGAAAAGCTACATAGCAAACATAGTGTTGTAGTAAGGGTTATAACTAGTGAAGGATTTTGCTTCTTAACTTTTGTATTAATTTGCATGCATATTGAATTTACTGTAAAGTTTATCCCCTCCATACATATGATCATTGACTCTTTGGAATTTTATGATCCTGATTGCATTATTTGACCCGTAACAATCTGTCTTTCTTACATTAATGCTGACATACTCATATTGTATACTATACATTCATATTTACTTGATGTATATCAACTATGATGTTTATATTTCTATTACTTACATAGATTTGTGTTATTTTGGCTTAAATGGACCCAGCCTACCCACATACATGCACAGGAAGTAGGCAACATTTCTGTGAGAGTTGTTTGTATTTGTGTTCAAAATATGTCAAGATCACCTACTAACCATCATCTTCTCTGGTTACTTGGCCTGCATGGCTTAGTACCTAAGTCACCAGTGTGTGTCCTGGATGGCTTTGTTGAAGATCTTCTTTTAGGCCTCCTAGATGAAGTTGATATTCTTTTTCCTCCCTTTCCCAGTCAACTTCTACCCCTGATCAGTCAGGTGGCTTGGCTACTCCTGCTGGTGGAATGTGATGCATTTGAGTGTATAATAGGAGACGTGTAACCTAGAATCTGCGGGATGTATCTCTGGTTATAAGACTTCATCAAGTTCTTGGCTCTGGAATGACAGGTGAATAACAGAGCACAATGGACTATTCAGAGCTGTGAAGACTGCAAGTAGCTACACAGTGATGGAAGATCCGGGCCACGGGTCTGAATCTCCACTCTGCCTTGTACAGCCATGTAATTTGGGGCCCTGGGCCTCCATTTCCTCATCTGTAAGGTGTGGGTAACAGCAGCAGCATCAAGTCGCTTGTTTTATTGATGATGAATTAACACTGTATATTTAGAGCAACGCTTGACTCACAGAAAGTGCTCAGTGCATAATCTACATCTAAATCTATGCATGGTGTGTAGATGTATGTGTTGATAGTACTTGTGAGTGCTTGAGGAACACATGTGTGGATATCAGAGGACAACTTCTCAGGAGCTGGTTCTCTCCTTCTACTTTGTTTTGAGGCAAAATCTTCCTGCTTCTGCCACTGAACTGTATATTGACCTATGAGATCTCAGTAGTGAAGTCTTTTTCACAGTATCCACTCTTCCACTCCACACGCAGCGCATGGGGAGTCTTTCCACATCCCGGTGCCTCCTTTAATTTCTTTCTCTAGTGTTTTAAAGTTTTTTACTTAGAGGTCTTTTACCTGCTTAATTAGGTTTAGACAAGTATTTTGTAAATTTTTAACCTACTGTGAATGGGGATGTTTTTCTTGACTTTTTTTTTCTTTCAAGTTTGTTATTGGTATATGGGAAAGCTACTGGGTTTTGTATGTTGATTTTTGTATCCAGCTACTTTGCTCAAAGCGTTCATCAGATCTAAGAGGAAAAAAGAAAAATAATGAAAAAAATGCATAAGCAAAGTTAGATAGCTATAAGACAGGAAATACAAAAAGAAAAGCATAAAAGTTTCTTTTTTAAAAAAGATGATTTTTAAAAAATCACTAGTATTTTAGTATTGTGGAGAGAACAAAAAGGGGAGCCCAAGGGGCAAAAACGGATGAAGCAGTGTTGTCATTTCCTTCTGCTTCCCCTAAAGTTGGAGTCTGGTAGGCGGATTCAGGCTTGGAGGTCAGCTGACCGGCAGACTCCGGTCTTTCCTATGATCCATCCTGGCGCTGAGACTAGCCGGCCAGCTGCCTTCACTTGGGTAGCACTGGTTCTTTGTGTACCAGGGGCCTCTGCTGGCCACACTTAGCTTTGCAGTCTGTGGATTGCAGTCTGTGGACTGGTTAGCCCTTCCACCGTTCTCAGTTTTTTTCACCCTGGCTAATGTTCTAATTGGGAGAGGAGTGTATCCCAAATGCAGCGGGAGTTCGGGAAGCAAACACAGTGCCAAGTTCAGTAGACATGGAGGATTCCTCACCTTATTTTCAAAACCTAAGCTTTAAACACTCTGCGGGAAGGCTGTGTCTGAGGATGCCGAGTAGTCTGCTGGAGCTCTTGAGATCTCAGGTTCTCCAGTGGTTGATACAGAGGTTGAGCCCTGGCTGACCTCATATGCTCATTGCTGTAAGAATCCAAGGTTCGTTTTAGGTGATGAGGTCACCGGGGGTGGGTTACCTTTGTCCGCGCACCTCCCTGTCAGGGCTGCCACCTGCACTTTCCGGCTTGCCAGTGTCCAGTTCTCTTCCTTACCATGATTGCCCGTTGTGGCTACGCCTGTCTCTGGGCTTTGGCAGGATGACCTCAGGCTCCCTGACCTGTAATTCTCTTCTGTTCTCAGGCTCTCAAGACAGCTCAGGGTTTTTTTGTTGTTGTTGTTTGTTTTAGTATTTTACCAAATTTGTTGTTTGTGTCTTCTGCTAATTTTCTCTCATGTTTGGCACTTTGAAAATCCATTCTTAACAGAATAAGTTCATTAAAATATTTATTTAGATTAACATCTTCTAAAATGACCACTCTATAACTCTAGTTAAACAGATAACTATTGTTTTGGATTATTTTAGTATCATTAATTACATATATGTGTAGCTGTGTCTATATATATCTATATATCTATATATATATGATTTAAAATGTACATGTATTTGACAGCTAAATGAGAGCTAAATTTATAAAATCAAAGGCCTATAGGTTTAATACACGCAAGGTAACTCTTTCTGTTTAATTTTCTTTTCTTTTTAAATTGAATTTGTGTGTATTTCATATACTATATGTTGTTCATATTTAAATCCTTTCCAGTATCTGCAGCTCCCTTACTGTCCCGACCAAGTTCCCTGTACTCGAGTCAAGTTTGTGCCCCCAAATGCCCTTTGGTTGGATTCATCCACTAGAGCCTGGTCAAACTACCAAGAGTTATACCTTTAAGCAAGATTCACTGTCCCCCTCATCAGTTGCCAATACTTCCTCAGACAGGGCTGGAGTTCTTACCCACTTCCCCACATCTATGCTAGAATTTTGTGTCTTGATCTTACAATGGACTTGTACATGCTGTCACCATGGCTGCGTGTTCATGTGAGTAACTGGCCGGTTAAAACAGCTCACAGGTTCCCACTCAAAATGGCATGCAGCCATAGATAGACCTTGGAATCATGTAGACTGTCAACTCTGTTCATCCCCACTGCTGACTCCTCCCACCGAAGGAGGCAGTGTCTTACCATACCTGCAACTGACCCTGTGAGCAGGACTGCCAATCTTGCTCCCTGGCTTCCTGCCTTCCTTATGGGGTGAGTTTTCTTCCTCCCACCTTCTTCCCACCCACAGAAGTACTGTGCAGCAGGAACTGTGGGTGGGTCTACACTGAATCACTTTCTTCCTCTTTTCAGCTGTCCACCCCCCCACCTTTGTAAACTCTATGTGCCTTTTATTGCTTTCCCTTTTGGAATAGAGTCTGTTTCTTCTCATCCCTGCTCTTCTTCACCACCTTCCCATGGAGGCGTCCTCTAATTTGCTATCTTACCTGAAAATCTGTATCCCAGAGGTAGTTTTGAACACATGGAGGGATACAACCCAGGAAGAGTTGCTGTATTTGCCTAGAGTGTGCCTAGTATCCTTACGGAGGCAGTTAGAAGAGATGGCAGGTTTAGGCTGACATATATAAAGTTTGGAAGGATTTTTGTTGAAGACTGGAAAAAAAGTCAATAGACAAATGGAGTAAGACAGTCTTGAGACACAATGTATTAATATACTCAGCCCTAAGGCAGGGACTGTGGTGCAGTGCAATAGAGGTCAAGGAGGCATTCTGCAGAAAGATTTGGCTCAGCTTGAATGTGGAAGTAGTGGACGGGGTAAAAGAAGATGCCATATTCTTAGTGCGTGTTAGTGGGAGGAAAGGAAAGTTTAGAGAGAGTCCGGAGGAAGATTGGTCACTTGGTTGGTGATCAGTGATCAGTACCCTGGGAAAAGATATCTTTAAGCCTGCTTAGAGATTCAGACTACCGCTCAGTAGATAGCCCACAGCTGGAGATAGACACTCAGAAAGTCATGCATGTGGAAGTGACACTCAAAGCTACGGATATGAAAGTGAGGACAATGGGAGAAGAAGTGGGACGAAGAAGTAGGAGCAGAGTCTCGCCACTCATCATGTCATAAGGTCATTTGCTTATTTGCCTAAGCCTCATGGACAATGGCCCAGATACTGGACAAGTCCCTCCACTCTCTCAGGCATGCAGAAGTACAGTATCTGGCTCTAATAGGTATGTGTGTGTGTGTGTGTGTGTGTGTGTGTAAGTGTGGGGATGCATGTGCAACAGTGAACATTTGGAGGTGAGAGGACAACTTTCGGAGTTGGTGCTTTCTTTCTACTGTGGGATCTGGGGATTGAACTCAGGTTGCCTGGCATGTGTGCCAATGGCTTTTACCCATGGATCCATCTCACTGATTCTGGGTTTCTTTTTCTGAACCTAGACGGTCTCTGCTTTCTTTCCTCTTTTCCTCTTCTTGCCCCTGGTTACTTTTGGTCCTTCTCTAATTGGGCCCCTCAGTTCACCAGATTGTCCCTTGCTCTTCAAAACATCAGTGTCTGTATATATGTCACTGATTGTGGACCAGTCTAGCTACATGCTAAATATGCTGTGATCTTGTGTAACTGCCCTCCTGTATGCACACTGAGGCTGTGGAGGCTGCTGGAGTAAGTCCAAGTCACTTGTTGGTCCTACTGTAACTGTGAGTGTCAGGTTGGACCTCTCCTCTGTGTGGTAATTTTGTTGTATTTAACCCTAACATCTCTGCCTCAACTTCTCCCTTTTAGGATGAAGTTTTCCTCTTTACAGTTAATTATGTCAAGTAGCTCTGGAGATGAAAACTTGCCTGTGTTTATCTCTGTAGCGTCTAGTCCCTAAGGACCAGGTGTCTTTTCCCCATCAAAATCAAACCCACCTATGCAGACTCTATATCTCCTCTCTCCCATCTCCTCTGACACGGCTTCTTAGTTACACTTTTCTCCTCTGTCTCTTTCCTCTACTTAATGCTTGTTTCTTATCTTTAGTATGAAATATGCTCCTCCAGGGTTGGAGATATTTACAAGTCAAGTCTGTGGTCATCTTGTCCTTGTTTGCTCACTTGACTTCTTCAAGGCCCTGTCATGACACGTGTCTGCTCCTTTTTAGCCTTTTTTTTACCCAGCTCTGGTCATACATTTAAGACCCTTCCCACTGGAAGAAGAGTTCTGGAAACCTGTGCTCTGTTGGTTCAGTGCCTGATGTCTCTTGAACTAGATTAAGCAACTGTGTTAGCTCTTGAAGTGATCTTCATTTATATCTACTGTATGATGAAACTGAGAGGAAAATGTAGCTTCTAAAGCATGAGAATTCAGATATAGGAAGAGCCATGGTAGCACATCCTTGAAGTCCCAGGCCTTGGAAGCCGAGGATCAAGAGTTTGAGGATAGCCTGGCCTGCATGAGAGCCTGCTTCAAAAACAAAAACAAACAAAGAAATGGTTTGTAGGAGTTATTATTGCTCATTATTAATGCTATATCCAGAGTTGATAAAAGCCCTTCAACTTATTTATATCTTTCATATAATATAGTTTGAACTAATTAAAATAGGATGTTCTATTGAACAAAAGAAAATACCCTACTCTTGATTATCATTGAAGAGATTTTGTTACTATATTTTTTTTACAATATATGGTTTTTATTGAATTTTTGTGCATTTCATACAATACATATTAACCATGTGGCTTTCGAGCACACATCCCTATCATGTCTCTGTCTTTTTCTTAATTCTGCTTTTAATTTCCTTAAAAGGCCAGGTTTTAAATTCATTTTAGGTTTTACCATTTCCCCATAAACATGCACATCTCAGTAAGGCTACAGTGAAGTGTGTGAAAGTTCTTTGGTGGAGGATAGAGGAGTTAGCTGGTTCTCATTACTTCCAAGTATCCTTGCTTTGGACAGGAGAGTATTCTAGTCAGGAAGAGCTTGGGCTGTGGATCCAGACAGATATGAATTTAAATATCACCTCTGCCACTTACTTAGTAGCATGACCTGGAGAGCAAGTTTACAGAATAGAGAATGATAATAGGCTCTACCTTGTAGGATTAATGTGGGATTAAAAGAGTCTGTGTATAAGCCATGCATAGAGCACTGACTGACTCATGAAGAACACCAGGAAAGAGCATCATTGTGAATGTTTTCACTTGAGATTTAGTCAAACCAAGGTTCTAAAAGAGAGTAAAGGAAAGAAAGTCAGCCCCTTAAGAAACCCCACTGGCTAGGCCTATACCTAACTAGAGACATGATGTTGACTTTGAAACTCTAGTAAAACGCATCGTCTTCTTTGCTTAAGGATTCAGTCTCAAATGTAGTTAGACTCTTATCTAGGGTAGGTAAGACAGAAACCTTGTGAGCCTCAAGAATATTTTAGTTTTCCTGGTTTAAAGACAAGACTAGGCAGCCTGATCCCCTTTTGTCTCTCTGGTCCTATTTGCCTGTCACGTGGCTTCTGTCACCTTGAGTGCTGCTTTGGTCTTCCTAGGTCAAAGGAGTTCCCAAGAAAGAGGAACCGTGCAGGCTTAATCTGACAGCTCTTCCTCTGCTGAAACTAAAGTGATGCAGGCTTCAGGGGGAGAAAATCATTGATATCGTAGGGTTCTCGCTGACTTTTGTCGCCATCTTTTTACTGGTTATTCTGAGAGGGTCTGCTTCCCATTCAGGGTGGCAATGGAGTGAAGAGAAGTAGAGTTGTCCTTAGAAGAATGACCATGTCATCAACAATGCTCTCAACAGATATTTACTGATACATACTGCTTCGAACATGGAGTTAAAGTCATGGAATAATGAATTTCATTTGCTGTGAGAAACTGAGTATCTAAAAAAAAGACATCAGTTGAATACCTCCTTGAAGAAAGCTGGACAACACGATCATTCCCTACAAGTCAGTTTGAACTTAAAATAGGGGAACTTTAAAAATATCACTGTAATTAAGTATTAATGTGGAACTTTCTTATATGTTATACATTATACATGATGTCTTGACCTCTCTCTTGTAGTTAAACAAATTGCTTATGTTTACCTTAGAGGATTAAAAGCCTGTGTTCTCTATTTGAAATGACTGCAGTACTTTTTAGTTGTTCAGTACTTGCTTTCATGTAGGAGAGTGCCTTCTGTGTGATGCTTTGCGGGAAAGATCAAAATACAACTCCAGGCAACTTTGGTTCAGTTGGATTTTGATGACAAGTTAATCAAAAACTTTACTCTGTACAAAGCAACGTTGATCGCCTTTAAAACTTTTTTATTTATTTAGACTATTCTGAGATTTCTTTCGCTTTTGTGTCACTACGTAGGATTAGCCATTGTTGTGAATATGCTTAGAAGAGATTGAACATTATTTTTAGCCTTTTTGTAAATGGACTTAGATACTACTGCATTTTTAACAGTTGCTTCTTTGGAAACTTCTCCTGTTGTATGTTGCTCATCTTTCTGCATTTGGAAACCCAGAGGAAGTCAGTGTTTATACTGAGATTGACTTGTCTGGGCTCTTAGAGTGTCTATTATACAGGGAACAAGTTAGGAGGTGAGCGGCAGTCTAAGCTTATGCCCTGTTTACTTGCCTTTGAAGTACAGATTATTTTAAGTATGAACTGTTAAAAATAATACAAAGGCTGCTCTGTTAAATTTGGCATAAACAATAGCACAAGACTTCTGTGCTGGCAGATTTAGTTCCTGGACTCAGCTTGTTCGGGATCTCGTGGTCATGGTTATGTCTACGCTACTTGCGTTGCCTCTGTGAGTGTCCAGCACAAAGGAGAGAGGTGATGGGAAGGCAATTTTTCTGTCAGTGTTTGACAGTATTCTAGGAGATGTGCTCACCAGGCTGCATTAAGTATTTCCAGTCTATGCATATTTCTGTAGTCTCTTACTACCATGAGAATTCAATATGTTTACCGAGAGTCTTGAATCTTACTCTATTTTAAAAGAAATGCAAGTTTTGGAACATGATAATATTCAGGTTAGCCATACACTACATTAGTGATTATCTTAGGGCTATGATAGTACACCTGTAAATAGATTTTAACATTTGAAGTGCAGTTCTACTTAAAATTTATTTTTTTTATCATTATGGTATATGTATTATGTATGTATGTGAGTACCAGCATGTGTGTGCTGTGTCATGGCATACATGTGGTGGCCAAAAGATAACTTTCAGGAGTTGGTTGTCTCTTTTCATCATGTGAGGGATGGGGATTGAACTCAGGTCATCAGGCTTGTGTGGCAAGTAGCTTTTCCTGCTGAGCCATCTTTCTGGGCTCAATTAGTACATCGCTTTATAATTTATGATGATTGCTTTTCTTTTTTATTTTTTCAGTGGCAAAGTTAAACTTATTCCATATAAAAATAAAGGCCTTTGTAGAGGTTGCTTTTTCTTTATGTTTAATTTATATCCTTCCTCATTCTTTATTTTCTGTTTCTGATTCCAAATATACAGGTATCTTTTTGGTTCCAGATCTTGAGGCTCCATGCATTTTTCTTTTCAATAATTTTTCTGGACTGGAGAGATGGCTCACTCGTTAAGAACACTTGCTGCTCTTTCAGAGGACTGAAGTCGGGATCTCAGTGCTTGAGTTGGGCAGCTCACAATCTCCTGTACCTCCAGTTCCAGGGGATCAGACACCCTCTTCTGGCCTCTGTGGACACCTGCACTCATGTGCATAACACACTCCCCCATATGAAAAATAAAAATAAGTTGAAGCCAGACATGATGGAGTATGCCTTTAATCTTAGCACTTGGGAGGCAGAGGCAGGAGGATCTCTGAGAGATCAAGGCCAACCTGGTCTGCAGAGTGAGTTATAGGCCAGTGGGAGCTGTAGGGAAACGCTGTCTCAAATCAAAACAAAACTTACTCATTTTTTCCTTTCTATCTTTCCCATATGGCTTTATTTTCACGCTCAGGATCGTGTTTCTCACCAACATTCTGCTGTTAAATCCATCTGACAAATTATTTCTGTTCCTGTCATTTATAGTTTCAGTCTTATTCCACTTTGTAGTTTCTGTTTCTACGTTGATATTCCTTGTCATTTCATTCATTAAAAGAATGTCCTCGTTACCTCACATGGCTTTAATAGCTACTTTAAAGTATTTTTTTTTCCCCTGAGATTTTCAACATTTGGGTCATCTTGGGATGAACATCTTTTTTTTCTCGGTAGTTCTGATATTTTTGTTTTAACAGACAGTTCACTCAATTGGATTCAAACTGGAAACTGACTCTCAGGCACCAGTGGAAAATTCATTTCAGGTGTATTTTTTCTTAATCCAGCTGTTTGCAGTCTGACTTGTGTGTGAAGTACAGAGGTCAATTAGAAACCCAGGAGCCTGTATACAGAATTCAGGATTCACCAGAGGGCTCTCCCTCCCAATCTGACATCTCTCATCTTACAGCGACTATAGTTGCCCTGAATCCTGTGTTAAGGTTCGTCAGTGCAGAGGAAAAGACTGTGTCCTTTGTAGCTTTAACTGCTCACTTTAGAACCCTGGCTGATACTTATCTATAAGTTATTGACTTGAAAAAAGAAAACAAATACAAAACCCCCAGAAACTTTGAAAAAAAAAAAAAAGGAAATCTACTTTACCTCAGTCCCATTCTTTAATTGGTGTCCCCCTGGGAAAATCTGAGTGCTTTTATTCAGGCCCTGGAAACGTTGTTTCCCCTCCACACTGTTTTATTCAGAGTTTATAGCGGCACACAGGATGGCAGGCTTGGGTAGCTGTGTGCTCAGTTATACCAGAAGCGGAATTCCAGGGGCACACAGGATGGCAGGCTTGGGTAGCTGTGTGCTCAGTTATACCAGAAGCAGAATTCCCGCTTTGTCTTTCAATTCAATTGGTACCCCAGTGAGGGTCAGATGGGGAAAACTTAACAGTAAGAGCCCTTGAGAATAAAGCTTTTATAATTTTATTATATGTATATTAGGTTCTTACTGAATGGCAGTGATTATATACAGCCTCAACGTTTACAGGTTCAGTGCTCCTTGGACAATTAGTGCTATGGGGTGCATGTTGAGCAGTTAAAAATCATAGGTATATTTCAGTTTCACTCAGGAATAAGAGATAATTTCATGTATCTATAATTCTAGAATTTTAGTTGTGGTCATCCTTCATGAGAACAGAAGCATGCAAATTCCATGAACAGGCAGAAAGTATTTCCCACCATATTTGGGTTTAGCCAAGTCATGTAGGAAACTCCATTGTGACCATTTGAAGAAAATCAATCTTTTTAAAACTATTTTTCTTGACTTTTTTTGCATTTCATATAATAGATCTTAATTAAATTTCAACACCCCCCCCCCCATAGTCCCCGCACTGGATTTCATGCATTCTGTCCTATCTTGTCAGGTCCGATCCGGTGAAGCATTTGTACTCAGATATCCCTTGGTGCAAGTTCCTTCACTGGAGTCTGGTCAATCTGTCCAGAGCCACTCCTTTAAAGAAGATCGCTTTACCTCATCCAGCAGTAATCAGCTGCCAGTAGTTTCTGGAATTTCCCTTGTTCTATGCTGGAATTTTGTCTGATTGGTATGGGTCTTGTGCATGCAGTCACCGTTGTCTCAAGTTCATATGAGCAAGTTCCCAGAGGCCGGGAAGCCTCTGCTTCCTTATGTTCACACACCAACCTTGGCTCTTACAATCTTTCTGCCAGCTCTTCTGAAATAGTCCCTGAACCTTAGGGAGGGAGAGCCCTATTCAGGGACACTCACTTTGTAGTCTCCTATGATTCCACCCCCTCTTGAGTTCCTTCTTCCCCTTCCCCTCAGGGTTCCTCTCTGCCCTCCCCCACTCCCTTCCCAGGTGAATACCCCCTTACCCCTTGGTAACGTCTGTTCCCTACCATTCCCCTTTCCAACGTGTTCTTTCCCTTTACCGCCACACTTCCGTCTTTCCTGGCGCCTGCTGTTACATCAAGATATATATTCACATATAAGGGACTGGCGTTAAGATTCGCACACGAGGGAGAGCGTAGGCCACTTGCTTTTCTGAGTCTGTGCCGCTTTGCGTACTTTGCTTAGTGTAACAGCTTCTAGTTCCATCCGTTTACGTGCACGTTTCATTATTTCATCTTTCCTTACTGCCACGTGGACCTCTGCTGTGAAAACGCCCCGCATCTTCACCCTTCATGAGTCAGTTGAGGGGCGTTTGTTTCCCTATCTCAGCCATTGTGAAAAGATAAGCCACAAACACAGACGTGCAGGTGTCTCTGCAGTAGGATGAGTCCTTTGAGTACATGCCAAGGAGTGCTGTAACCGGATCATATGGTAGATTGATTTTCAGTTTTGGGGAGTTCTCCACATTGCCCTCCACGGCAGTTGTGTTCTCACCAGCAGTGAGTGAGTGTTCTCCCTTCCCCACATCCTTGCCAACAAGGTGTCTTTTGTCCTCTTGATGTCAGCCAGTCTGACAGAGTGAGACGGAATCCTAAACTGGTTTTGCTCTTCAAAATAAGGATATTGAGCAGCTTTTTAAGGTGTTTCTTAGTCATTTTTGTTTATTTTGAGAACTCTTTGTTCAGGTCCATAGCCCATCTTTTTCTTGGATCTTTTATTTTCTTGTTTCTTTGTTTTTTTGAGTTCTTTGTATATTCTGGATATTAATCCTCTCTCAGATGTGTAGCAGGAGAAGATTTTCTCCTACTCAGTGATCTTCCTCTTTACTTCCTTGGTTGTTTCTTTGACTTTACAGAAGCTTTTAGTTTGATGAGGTCCCATTGATGATTGTTGACCCTAATGCCTGAGCAACTGATGTCAGATTTAGAAAGTCCTTTCCTATATCTGTTATCTTGTGAGGTACTGCCTATCTTTTTTTTTCCTCTGACAGTTTCAGAGTTTAAGGTTTCATATTGAGGTCGTTGATCCATTTGGAGTTTACTTTTGTGCAGGGTGGAAAGTGGAAGAGTCTAATTTCATCTTCTACAGGTGGACATTCAGTTTTTTGAGCACCATTTGTTGAAGATGCTGTCTGTCCTCTATTGTGTGTTCTTGACCCCTTTGCAGGTGACTGAAATTATGCACACTCATGTCACGTCTTCTATGATATTCTATTGATCTACCTGTCTGTTTTGTGTCAGTACCATGCTGTTTTATGACTATAGCTCTGCAATATAGTTTGAGATCTGGTATGGTGATCCAGGTCTTTTGTGATTCCGTATCAATTTTAGGATTTTTTTTCTAGCTCCGTGAAGAATGTCATGGGGTTTTTGATTGGCATTGCGTTGAATCTCTACATTCTCTCTATCATATCAGATAAAGCTGACATTCCCTCTGATAATTACATCTTTCAAAACTGCCTGTAACATAGCTTTACTTATATTCCTGTGTTTAAAGTTTTACATGGCTTTGCACTGCTTGTCAGATTAAGCTCAAAATCCTTTCCTAATCTCTTCTACACGTCTCTTCTTCCTCGCTTTGAGGACCGCCCCCTCCTGGCCCCTTCTCTGCACAGTCATTTGCTCCTGAAATTTGTTCTTGAATTACCTCTACTTTTTAAAAATTATATATCCCTTAGGAGCTTAGAGAGCTTGCATAGCATACACAAGGGCCCGCGGTCCATCCAGTTGCCTCCTCCAACACATGCACAGACATCCCTTAGGAAGTGTGCCTGGGCTGTGTGGTCCGCCTGACTGCTGCCACTGCTAGTCAGGCTTCTCTTATAAATGTCTGCACATTGTACACTTTATGCTATGGTCCTCTTTGGCAGCACTCCTGGCCCAGATAGGGCTCAGCATCTGCTTCCTTGCTCGTTATTGACTTCTTGGGATGCTGGCAGAAGCCCATCCATCTTGCTTTCTCTTAAATGGTTCCCCAAATGGCTAGCATATGATAACAGTAAAATTTGTTCTATGACTACATGGAATGGTTTATATAGAATCTTTATAAATGCGTGTTGGTGGCTTCCAGAACCGGACAGAACCCACAGGGTGACAGTGAAGTCTGCCTGAACTCTTTCACTCCCCTGCAGCTTTCTGAAAGGCCACCCACCATTGAAATATCTGCATTATAAAACACCGCTCCAGTTAATCTTCTTTTTCATTGTTATAATTTAGTACTAACAGATCTTTTCATTTCATATAAAAGGCATGATCTCTGTCAGGACTTCTTTGGTATTGTCAGAACATGAAGTCACAAAGGCTTCACATTAACAAAGCTGTCACTAAAGTGTTCTCATTTTTAAATGTCTCAAGTTAACAACCTGCGTTTAGACCATTAACCTGTCTCTGCATCTCTCTCTCTCATTGTTACAAAAACTTGGCCAGATGCGTTCAGAAGACAGCAACATTTTAGCTTTCGAGTTGATACTGTCTATTCGCTAGCTTGAAAAATAAACCAATTCCAAATTTTAAAAAACAAAGGAATAATTATAGGAGATTTATTTCCGCTTGGTTTTGGAGGAATGCCAGTATTGTGAAGCACTTTTCCAATCCCTTTTAAGCCGAATATGAATTGACTTATTAATAGTTATGTGCTCAGTGGGACACTGCAAGAGTGCAGATACACTTGAGTCTGACTTTCTCTGAATTTTTAAAAAATTTAAATTACATGTATTTTTTGACTGAAGCATAAAAAAGTAAAAGCAATGATTATGATAATGGGGCAGTGTGTGATGCTCTAATACATCTATATATTGTGAAATGTTTAAATAAACCAGGTGAAACATGTGTTTCCTCCAACATTTATCATTCCTTTATGGTGAAGATACTTGAAATCCTTTTGTCTATCTGAAATATGCAATATTTTGTTTTCTATTGTCAGTAAACTGTGTACCAGCGCCCCAAACTGTGCTGCTCTACTGCCATGTAACTTTCCCTCAGTAACCACTGACAACTTGACTCCATTCTTCTTCTCCCCATCCTCTGCAGCTTCTGATAACCACTGTTCCCTCAGTTTCTTTAAGACGAACCTTTTAGGTTCCATTAAGAATAAGATCGGGTGTCACTTGTCTTTCTGTATCTGACTCAGTCCCATTAACGCAATGATCTCCAGTTTGCAAACGACAGGATTTCATCATTTTTTATGGCTGAATAGTATTTCATTGCTTATCTATATAACACATTTTAAAGTCCATTCATTTTAATGGACACTTGGGCACTTAGATTGTTTCCATTTCTTTTTTGAACATTAGTGAACATTTTATCTATTCTTATTTTGTATATATGAGAGTTCTGCCTGTATGTATGTAAGTGCACTACATGTGTGCAATGCCCACAGAGACTAGAAGATGTTAGATCCCCTGGAACTGGTATTATGGATGGTTGTTTACTGCCATGTGGGTGTTGAACTTGGGTCCTCTGCAAGTGCAGCCGGTGTTCTTAACTGCTCAGCCACCTCTCAGACCTCTGCTTCCAATACTGCAAAAACATAGAGTACAGAAATCATTTTTGACCAAGTGATTCATTTTTTTTAAAGATACGCACATGCTCAATAGTGAGGCTTGGGCATCTTTTATTTCTGGTCTTATTTTTCAAATGTAAAAGAGTATTTATGGCCAGACATGGTGGTGCATGCCTTTAATCCCAGCACCAGGGAGGCAGAGGCAGGTGGATCTCTGTGAGTTCAAACACAGCCTTGTCTACATAGCAAGTTCAAGGCCAGCTGGGGCTACAGGGAGACCCTGTCTCAAAAAGACCAAAATAAACAAGCAAAGTATTTATTTATTTTTATTGTATGTGTGTGAGTGTATTGCCTGTATGTAAATGTACCCATGTTGTACAATGCCAAGGAAGTCAGAAGAGGACATCAGATTACTTGGAACTGGAGTTACACACCGCTGTGGTGATGGGAATCTAATCCTGGTCTTCTACAGGAGCAGCCAGTGCTCTTAACCTCTGAGACATGTCTCCAATCCTAAGTCTTATCTTTTTTGAGGAGCCTTCAGTTTGCGTTCCATAATAGCTATATTAATCTACATTTTCATTAACTCTGTGCAAGAACTCCTTTTTCTCCACATCCTGACCAGCACTTGTTATCTTTGGTCCATCTGATGATAGCCATTTTTACTAGTGTCAAGGGATAGTTCATTCTTGTTTAATTTGCATTTCTCTGATTACTGTTTGACTCTGCAATGTTTCAACTATAGACATTGAACCTCATTTTATTCGTCTAGAAAATGGGTTAATGATAATGATTTTGAGAGTAAAATATGCCATCTTTAAAGTGTTAGCATACCTAGGCACCTAAGAAGCTATAGCCCTTTGTTTTGCCCAGAGAACTGAAACCTCTAGCAGACAGTGTTCTCAGCCTTGCTTTTGTGGAGTGGAGTGATTGCTTCATGCAGCTATGTGGAAGACAGTTACTATGTAAGGACAAGTAGAATGTCCTCTGCATGCTGGATTAATTTTCTTTATTTACATTGATTTACTCTTCTTGTCCTAACAAATAATGGAATTAGACCTGGTCCTGACTGATGCATCCTGATCCTGAGGAAAACTAATTTAAGAGATATGGCTGCATTTAATGCAAAGTGTGTGGCTAATTTATTCCTTTAAGATTTCATCACTTTAAGCTTATCAGCTAAATGAATCTGCTCTTTATATTGCTCTCCAAGGATTAATTTATACCTTTGATCAGAAAAACTGGGTAGAGTTCTTGGGATGTGTCTAGTGACGGATAAATTTTAAGATCTAGAGCTACTCTGAAATACCAGGCCTTCGGTTTGGGTAGAATTTTTTTCTCTCCCTTCTCATTTGGTAGAGTGTAATGGATTCAGTTTAGACTATGTGTTTACAGAACAAGTTAGATATACTTGTCTCTTTGATATTTATAAGGAATATGGAAAACATTTATTTCATTCCCTTGCTGAAAAAATAACTAATGTGGCAATTATAAGGCGATAGTACTTTTTAAAAGTAGTACTATGTTAATTTTTTTGTAATTGGGGTATCAGAAGTCATGTAAATAACATGGGTTTTAGCTTCATTGTTTTATTGATTTATAAAGAAAGCTAAAATGTGCAGTACCCATATAAACAAGTGTGTATTTTTCCTACAGGGGAAAACATGCGTTCAGTAACAAAGTGCAGTAGGCATTTATGGAATGCTTACTGAGTGTCACATTACTCCACAGCATCTGGACTAATTGTTAGGTTCTCACAGAATCCTGTGCTGAAGGCCTTACTAACATCCCCATTCTGTGGAGGGGAAGAATTTGCAATAGAACTGGTAAGTGGCTATCTAAGATTTCCCCGCTGGTAAGTGAAAGGGTGGCTTGGCCTTGGGTCTGGGGCCTCAAGGTCCCCAGGCTCCCTGGAAACATGGCTCATAGAAGCATGAAGACTTTCACAGAAGACGTGTGCCCAGGGGGCGCTCTTGGGACTAGTACCTACAAGGGAGTGAGTTAATCAGGGCTGGGCTCAGGGAAGATCAGCTCCCTTAGAGGTAGAGCACCAATCCTCACTTCTCCTGGGTGGAGCTCTCGGGGTAGAAGTCCTCTTCTTAGCTGTCCTCAGTTGGCTGATGGGGCTGCTCCCCACCCCAGAAAGGGCACACCCTTGCATTTGATTAAGGGAAATTCCTAGGCAACCCTCAGCAGCTAGCTGGAGGAACGAGTGTTTGGTGCTTGAAGGGGACTGGGGAAGCCAAAATACCATTCCCGGCAGCCCATCCCCAGAAGCCCTGCTCTCTCTTTATTTGGAAATAGGGGCTTTGCAGACATAAGTAAGTTAAGACCCTGGAGATGAGACTGTACTGGATTTGGGGTAATTTCACAGACTAGTGCCATGGAACAAAGGAAAAGGAGGCTTGAGACAGAGGAGAAGCCAGAGGAATACGGAGGCGGAGATGTGTGTTGCCACAAGCCAAGAAATGCAAATTGATTGTTCTCCTGGGCCTTAAGAGGGTGCTTAGCCCTGTTGGCATTTGATTCTAGATCTCCGACATGAAGAACTGAGGGAAGTGACCTGAGAGATGGCTCAACAAGTAAGAGCACTTGCTGGGGGCAAGCATGAGGACCTGAATTTAAATCCCCAGATCCATATCAAAAGCTGGTGGTAGAAAGTCGATGTGGTCCTGAGAATGTCTGTAATTCTAAGGCTGTATAGGACGGTGAGAGGAGAATCACCAGGGTTTGCTGGAGGCTGGCCTAGCTCCAAGTTCAGTTATTGACCTTGTGTCAAGGGATGGAGAGCCTCAATATGGAGAATGATAGAGTACCTGATCGCTTCCTTTGGCTTCTGTGCTGGCGCAAGCATATGTATCCACATGCATGTGCACATATAACTCTCTCTCTCTCTCACCACACATACACACACACACACACACACACACACACACACACACACAAACACAACTGAGGAAATACAGTTACATTGCTTTGGACCGACTATTATGGGGAACTTTATTATGGCCAAGAAAACTAATCAATGCTCCTTTTGCTTCTTGGGCCATCAACTCCTCTAAGTTTATCCTATCTGGGAACTATTGTCATGAAATTCTGGTTGCTTTTCCGCCTGAGGAAACTTATAAGAAGAAAATGGGTAGCCCTGCTGCCACAAATGATTTGGGGACCATAACTGATACTCATCCTCTCCTACCAGCTCAGGAGCCCCTCACCCTTGGAGCACCTCTCTTGGTCAAGTGTGTGACAGGGATCTTCATCCTTGAGGACTCTGATCCCCTAGTTACTCTAGCATTCCCAGGCAGTAGTGATTGCACCTGTCTATTTACCATCAGTTAGCTAGGCAACACTATAAAGTGCCCCAGCACATCTCCTGGGTGTCAGGTCTGTTTTCCATCTGCATGGGACACTGAACAAATATTTTACTATTTATTATTTTTATTTTATGTGTGTGAGTGTATGCACTTGTATTGTACAATGTCTGCAGAGGTCAGAAGAAGGCGTTGAATTTCCTCAAACTGGAGTTACAGACTGTTGTTAACTGCCATGTGGATGCTGGAAATTGAACCCAGGTTCTTTGCAAAAGCAGCCAGTGCTTTTAACTGCTTAAGCCAGCTCCCCACCCCACCATCAACTCTTTATAATGAACATGGTCACATGGTCAACTGCTCCCAAGAACACAGGAGTGTCTTTCTTTGCTGCTGGTGACCTGACACACAAAAAAATGAAGAGACAAGTTTAGTTTAATGTGCCCACGGAGAGGTGTTCCTTTGCCCTGGGGTGTAAGGTGTGGGGGCCAGTGGTTTTGTGTTCAGAAGGATCGACAGATCTGGCCACACTGAGGGGACTTAAGAGTTTCCAAAGCAGACTGAGGAGCTGAGGAGACTGACGTGGGCTCCTTGCCTCATTCTCTAGGGGCTCTGAGAGTCAAATAGCTTATCTGGATCACACATTAAGCAGCAGTTGAACTGGACCTGAGGTTTCTTCTGACTAGGGTGCCAGGCTGCTTCCTGTTCTTCACACCCATTAACTTTACTCAATTCTTAAAATGAAATAGCTGGTATTAAAAATCTACGTTTCTGTTGAGTGATTTCAAATTCCATTTTTACCTAAAGAGAAATCACAATAATGAGGCAAACTCATGAGAGATTTCATTCTGCATGTGCAGTGTGTGTGTGTGTGTGTTGTATGTTGTGTGATGTGTGTATTGTGTGTGCTGTGGGTTATGTGTGTTGTATGTGTGTTGTGTCTGGGTTGTGTAGTATAGTGTGTGTTGTGTATGTGTGCACGTTTGAGTATTTAGACAGTAGATCATCTCTAAAGCCCATGTACAGTGTTATATGACACAATACAACACAACATTTCAGTCAACGACAAACCATGGAGTCGATAGTAGTCCCGTAGAATTATAATAGAGCGGAAGGATTTCTATTGTCTAGTGACATGGCCATTGTAACATCTTCCAGCCCCACAGTTCTCATGGTGATGGTGATGTGCTTCAAACAAACCTACTGTAACATCATGTAAATCTACAGTGCACAGTTTTGTACAGAACTCAGCACTCGATAATGACATCAGATGACAGTTTCTGGTTTATGAGCTTATTATGCTTTCACGGATACTTCAGAGTTTACTCCTTTCTAAAAGTTAACTGTAGAGCAGTGTGCCATGGTCTCCACAGCAGCCTCCTACTCTTTGTGTTCACTGCCTCTTTTGAATTTGCCCTTTTTAAAGCGATGCATAACTGTGTTTACCATCAATTTTAATACTTAAGACTATAAGTCTCCTTGCTTCTGTGAATGCTAGCTGCTCATTGAAGTACATCTTATAAAATAGATTTGATGTTCAGTCTTTTAGTCTTTAATGTAAAGTATTTTTTTTGTATTCGGTGTTTAAAAAATTCCTGTCAATATCAAAATTTGTGGGAGAAAAATGGGAACCTTTTAGCATGACATCAAAAAGAAATGTTCTTTATAAGTGATTTATTAAATATGCCTTCAGCATTCGAATCTGGGCAGGTGCTCAGCAGTTATGCCAGTTATGCCAGTTTCAGACTGACTAAGATAACTGACAGGGCGACAGTTGTGTCATCTATATTGAAGAATATAACATTCTTCATTCCTATGGTGCTTTTGTGATCGTGAGATTTAGAAAACGGCGATTGGAACCAATATTGCTTTCAGACTGTCCAGTAATCACAAATGTGGGACTTGGAAGAGATCTCAGAACGGAGAATTATAATCATTGTCAAGGGGATGAAGTCTAGAAGAGCAAAGAGCCTTTTAAAACTGTGGATTATTTACATGTGTGTGATGCTGTTGACAACAGTCCAAATAGCTGCTCTGAGGTTTCATGTCCTGGAGCTTTGCTGTCATGTTAATTAATAACTCCCTGAGATGCAAACCAACTTCTTTGCCCAAAGCTGTGCTTTAAATAGCAAGCTGTTTTTTTGCTAGAGACTAACAGGGCATAAGGCTTGTGATATCCGTAGTAGACTCCTTTCGTGATATCGCTGTGAAAATAAGGATGCAGTTGCATCTTCAGTCTGCAGGAACCAGCCACATTCAACTTGATACCACATGCGCATCACTGTGCAAGTCTGTGCTTAGGAGTGCTCCCGTTCTCTGCCTCGGTTGGTGTTGTGTTCTCCTCCACCCCCTGCTGCACCTTTTATGAAGGTTTGGCATAGATTTGCATTAAGAAGAGCTTCTCTTCCAGGGAAAAGCTCAGTCTCAGCGTTTTTTAAAGTTCAGGGAATGGAAAGGACAGAATAGAAGTGTGCACGACTGTCATGCAGCCTCAGTTCTGGGGAGGCAGAGAGAGGTCTCAGGAGGGCCAGTGAATATTTATATTTGACCCTGGATTTATTAACTGAGAAATAGAAATTATCTGTGACTGAGGACAGCCAGTAAGGTACTAAGAAGTCATTTTAAACTAGGAAACATAACACTTTTTCCAGTTGACCTTGAAAATAAAGGGAAGCCCGGTTTGATCAACAGTGGGGAGCGTCACACCAGTTCCCTTATGCTCTGATGTAAAAAGAGCATGATCACAAACATGTTCTTTAAAAGAAACATAATTTATTTCAGACCTGTGGTGCAATAAATAACACTCACAGGCCTTAACAGACGCAGATAGCAGCGAGTACTCTTTGTATGAGTAATTGTGTTGATTGTGGACTCATTCAGATACACAACAGGGCTGTCACAGGCACTGTGAACTTGAAACATTTTAAACATGTGATTTTTTAAGCAAGGCAGTGTGTCCCGAAGCCACATGGGAATGGTTATGAGGTATATAAATAAATGATGTTGGATACTGGGCCAATAAATAGAAACCAATTGTAGGCTTTTTAAAATTACTATGAAGTGGCTAGAAAAACATGTTTGATTCTTTTGTTGGGGGGGTAGTTGGGGATTAACCCAGGGACTCTTGTATGCTAAGTATGTGCTTTGCCACTGAGCCACACCTGCCCTGCTGCAGGAATGCAGTGATCCAGTAGAGCCGTGTCCAGGTCACTTTTCCTCATCTCTAAGTCTGGTTGCTTAAATCCACATTCTGCACTCAGCTCTGTCAGTACTGGGACAGATTGCCAGCCTTCCCCGCGCATGACAGTGGAAAGCATGTTGGTAAAGTCTAGTGCAGAATCTTCATTCCTGCTGCATTCAACTTTGGGTGGGTGGCAGAGGTGCCTGAGACCCTAAATCTACTATAAATCTGACCTATCTACAGACGACAGTGAAACTTTTAAGACTTTTCTTATAGGAATTTTCTTGATATCATATTTATAAATAATTATTATACAGTGGCATTAACACTGCTTTCAGTAAACACTGGAAACTGTATAAGCCATCAGTGTTTGAAAATCTTATGTGATTTAAAAATATGTCAGGCATAGCTTGCATACTTGTAAAAATGTTATAGTTAGGCTATTGTTGAATATTGAAAGATTCCTTTAGTTGTCTTTTCTCTTTTCCATTGTCTTTCTCTTCGTCTTTCTTCCAGTCTCTCTTATAATCATTCATCTATCCATCCATCCATTCACTCATTCAACTATTGCAGTTGGATAAGCTCTATGTCCCTGACCTTGTTGTAGACATTTACAATAGGAAGATGTGGGAGCGGATTATCTTTAGGAGTGTCTTTCTTGTGAGAGAAGACAGAAAAGAAAAATAATAAAAATTAAAATAGTCTCCATATTGAAGGAAAAGTTTGAAATATTTAAAGATATTTCTGAATCTTGTAACAAACCACTACTCCATGTGATGTGGTATTTCTGAGGCCCAGTGCAGATTTGTAGCAGTTGTGTAATAATAACACACCATTGTCCACTATTGTATTGCATAAGTTTTTATTTGTTAAGATTTTATTGAAATAAATAATACACTTAGGGTGCTCCAAAGAAAAATCAATATAGAAATTACATAATGGTTTGTCTGGGGGTTGGCTTAGTTAGCATGAGGATCTGAGTTTGGTCCCTGGAAACCACATATAAAGCTGGGCATGGTTGGTAGCTCATGCTTGTAATCCCAGACCTGGGTAGTCGTATCCCTGTGACTTGCTGGCCCATAAACCTAACTTAATAGCTAGTGCCAAGCCAAGTGAGAGACCTTGTTTCAAAAAATAAGGTGGAGAGTACTTGAGGAAGGATGTCTGAGGTTGACTTCTGGCTGCCACACACAGCCACACAGGTGCACTGCACACACATGAATTTGCATGCCCAACCACACAAACACACGTGGACATGCATGCATAGAGAAAGAAATTTACTCCTTGGATTTGTTCCCATAGCTGTCTGGTTCACTTCAAGGCAAATGCTTCACCATGGGAAACAAAGACCCAGCCTTTCTTTATTCTGATACAATATGTGTATTCTTTTGTCCAGCTTTATTGAAGTGCAAGGGACAAATAAAAACTTGTGCATACTTAAGGCATATGACTTTACGGTACAGTGTGTGTATGTTATGAGATGATCGCCGCCATCAAACTAATTAACATGTCCATTTTCCGCTTCCTCCTTCCTCCTTCCTACCACTTTTCTCTGCCTCTTCTCCTTCCTTCATCCCTCCTTGCCTCTCCCTCCTCCCCTACCCACTGACCTGGGGATTCCCCTTGACTTTAAGGAGAACATCCTCACTGTGTTCACTTGGAATTTCGGTTTCTGCCCAGCTGCACACACAGCTTAAAGAGACTTCACTGGGTTATTTGGTCTGCTCACAGAAACTGTAAGGGATTTTACTGACATATCACTTTATGTTTGTGAAATGTAACTAAGAAATTCTCAAGACTGAGACTTCTGGGTGCTGGTCATAACACATAATTTTGAAAATGTTTGTATTTTGTTAGACAATGCCACATTTTCTCTGCAGAGGCTGCGCTGTTTTGCACCTCTAATAGCACCGTGCGTATGTTGAGTTCTTGGAATTTCATTGGCTTCACTGTTAACTTGTCATGTATTTGCATTTTTACCTTAGTCTCAGATCCCTAATTTATTTACATCTCTCCTTTTGTTCTTGTGTACATAAGATATTTGAAGGTCACTTCATTATTGGCAACGGAGGAACTGAATAAATAGGTGAATTTTATGTGCTTAAATTATTTTACTTAATGCATTGTTATCATTATTATTTTACATTTTTAGCTCTTCTTCCACTAGAGTCGATTCAGAATAGCATGATCTTTATTTTATTAGTAGTAGAAGATCCCAGGGCACATTTGTCGTCTAATAATTGGTATTTTAATTTGTAGTTTAAAATATAGTGACATTACTACTAAGCATAGTTAGAGGCAAGTCCTAGAGCAAGTTTGTACGAAGAGTTGGAATCAGTGAATAAATTTAATGAATGTGTTAATGAATCCAGCATTTTCTTTTAAGAAAAATCATGTGTCAGTAGCAATAAAATATCATTATGGAATGGACTAACCTTGTCTTGTTTAACTGGATGCTATTATAACATAAATTAAAATGAAATTCCATTACTTGCATTACTTGAGAGCAAATGGAATCCTGTACTTCATCAGATGAGAAATGTAATGAAAACATTCATAAGGGAAAGTGTCCCATGAATAAATTTGAAGGTTAATGTCAAGAATTGGCCAGGCAAACAGATAATCTGAAGGAGAAATTCTGCATTAGGGGGCTCTAGATGACACAGGTGCTCTAAGAAAATCCTGTAATAGCTTCAAAATAAAACGAGTGGACTTTCCTCTGTGTAATAGCACATGATTATGCCTTAGGCAATCAGTAATGGAGCTGCACATCTATGTCTTGATTGTTTTATGAGTTGAATCTAGATGAGCTGCAAGAACATTCTAAAACATTTTAAAATGGAATATCATGACTCACAAAACACGCATGCACAATAAAAACAATCCTCTAGTCTGTAATGGCGTGCGTTACAACTGTATCCGAGTCCTTCTCTGGCGTGGGGCTGAGGAATTAAGACATACAAGACATACACAACACAGACACCAAAAATGGTGGAGAAGCTTCCGATTTATTCAAGTTGGGTGCACATATATATATATATATATATATATATATATATATATATATATATCCAGCAAATGTAAGTGATTAATAGCAGAAAATTCCAGGTGAAATTGGTAAGGGGTAAAAAGTTCAGGTTCCCAGGAAACTTCTGAGTATGTGGCGGTACCTAGTTCAGAACAATCATAGGTAGGAGCTTCTGAGTATGTGACGGTACCTGGTTCAGAACAATTAGGTTTGGCATCTAAAGGTTTACGGTTAGGCCTCTAAAGGTCGAGTTATTCTGGTCAAGCTGATCTTATAGAAACTGCAGAAATTGTTCCCATAGAAACTGCAGCTGACATGCTGAAGCCAACTCCTATTCAGGGGGCCAGCAGAGAAAAAAGGCATGCAGGGAAGCCAGAAGCCCTACACTAGTCATTGTGTGAAAGTGTCCAGCTGAAGTACTTTGTGTATGAGACAGCTAAAGAGAGGACACATGGCCCGGAAGAAGGGGGATAGGAGAGGAAACTTGACTCCCAGGGATGGTGGCCACATATTGCTACAAACTGCCATCAGGCCAATTGAAACATGTACCTGCCAGATAGCGGATGGATGTGCATATGTCTTCAACATTTTCCCAAGCTTATTCAGTAACTGTGGTATGAACATGTGACAGAAGGATTTCACCAGGTGGCAGAGATTGTAATATTGATATCATTCTTGAAATGCTTGAAGATGGACCCACAATTAAAGAATTCTGATTTATAAAGTAACACATCTGTTGTAAAAAGGTTACTTGCTTTATAAACTATATTTTTAAATTGCCTTTAAATATTTTAATCATCTATTTGTTATAATTCAACCCACAAGTATCTGTTTTTATTCAGCTTTTTCCAGATACATATAAATGGATGATGTATTATGCTTGGAAATCACTTTCCCTCTTTGTGTATGGTAAAATTAAAAACATTATTTAAACTTTTGAAATTTCTATGAAGTCCTTGCAAGAATTGGCTAATGTTTTCTTGAATAGTTTCATTATTTTATCATTTTTGAGAGACAGGCTTTTAGTTTAAATCATTACCTTGGCTATAGGGAGTATTAATGTCCTGAATTACAGCCATTCAAACCTAGTTTTAATAAAGAAAATAGAGTATATACATATATATATATATATATATATATATATATGACATGTTTTTACTAAGAAATATGACATGGTATCATGCCTAAAAAATTCCCGACTTATTTGAATCAAGTTGAATGTATAATTTAATAATATGAGCTCTATGTACAGTATTGGACAGCCCAACAGTCATCAGTTATGTGTATATCAGGCTTATAAATAAGTGTTTTTCTACGCTGATGTACCTATTAGTATGTAAATGGATTTTGTGTTCATGCGCAGATTTCAAATTTGTCTCTTTGTAAAAGTCATTCCAAATTAGGAAGAATAATCTCGGTATATAATTGGAGCTGTCCCTTGAGGATTTTCCTTATGAGTTTTATTTGTTTTTATGTTTTGCTTTGTTTCTTGAGACATGGTCTTCCCGTAGCTCCAGGTGGCCTGGAACTCACTATGTAGACCAAGCTGGCATCAATCTCATAGAGATCCTCTGACCTCTGCCTTGCCCGTGCTGGGACTAAAGTTGTGTGCCACCATGCCCTGATGATTTTTCTCATTTTTAAAAACCAGAAATCTTTACAAAATTCTTGACTGGTACTTAAATGAAGACAGATGGCCGGATAGGCCACAGACCAAAGAGGGAACATGCCACTTCTGCCTTCCTAAATCAATATGATTTCTAACTATGTTCTGCATATCTACTTGTCCTTACAGCCACAGGTAAGTGTGGATCATACTACTCTTCAAAGAACCTTTTTTTTGAACAAGAAGAGAGAATTTCAAAGCTCCACAACTGGTCAAAATGTAGAGAATCCATGGTTGTGAGGTACCCGGTCCCAGTTGACATATCTATAACACAACCCTATGCTGAAGGCCCAGGGAACATCACAGAAGAAGAAGAGGCAGAGAGATTACAAGATCTAGGGGACCAGGACCCCTGAGGCTAGATAGTGCCTTCTGACATGACAGGGAAGCTACACCATGAAATCTCAACAATATGGCTGCCTAAACAAGACCTACATCTTGAACACAAGTTTCCATTTCAGTGTGAATGGGGAAATTTCACAAGGTCCCACCTCTAAATGAAGAGCTACAGACAATCAGTGGCTGCTGGGGGAGAAAGAACCATTTTTTTTTCAGGAACAACTTCTCTGCTAGGTTACCCAGTCCCAAGTGGTCAGTCCTAAACACGTGTACACAGAAACACCACTAAATAAACTCACACACACACACACACACACACACACACATACACACACACAAAACAATAATAAAGAAGGAGGTCATGAAATTGAGAGGGAGCAGGTGGATGTTGGAAGACTTGGAGAAGCAAAAGGCACGGTGGAAACATAAATACAGCACTAATGTCAGACATTCTCAGAAAGGCAAGAATTTAAAATATATTACAATTATTTTATCTTGTGTACATGTGTGTTTGTGTGTGTGGATTTGCATGTGCCACAGAATGAATTTTGAGTTCAGAGGATAGCTTGCAGGAGTGGGTTTCACCATGCGGGTTCCGGGAATCAAACTCAGGCCATCCTAATAGATGTTGTAGTAAATACTTGGTACACTTTTCTTTTTTTCTGGGTCAGACATTGATATTGGCTTTCTGGATCACATTGAACACCTGTATATATGGGAAAGGCATCTGAGATTCTTTGGAATTTAGTTGATGAAGTATTACTTATGTGATAAGCAAGGAAAACTGCAATAAAAAGGAATTATAGAAAAATCTATTTAAATCTTAAATTTCCTTTAGGTTAAGAAGTATAACATGCTCTACCTATGTTCTAGAGCTAAGAAAAAAATATCTTGGATCTGTTGCACAAACCTTAGCTCAGTCATTAATTCTCTTACTTGATTAATAAACATTTGAGTATGAACAGTCTAGTTTCTTAAGGTGGTAAGGAAGAGCTCAGTTTTTAGTGTTGTCATTCTGACCTCATTAACATGATTTACTTTGATGAAATGCACTTGGTATTAAACTAGGTCAGTTTCCCACAGGTCCTGTGTGTCTTGCTGGGTTTGCCAAGAATGAGAGGTTCTGACCGCTCTCTACCTGGATTATTTATTAGTGCTGCATTTTCAGCAGGCGACCTTGCAGGATGAAGTCATGTCTCCCTCCATTAGGGATGTAGCACGGTTTGGCCCTTTATTGGATCCTTAAGGCCGGGCTTGCAGAGTTAACACAGATAAGCTGACCCCGCAGTTCCGGCCTTTTCTATCGGTAACAAAGTCTTGCATTTCTGCCCTGGGAGAGATGTAACTGGCTGAGCAGTTGTCCTGCTCTTTCCCTCAGTTATTGGATCAGCGTTTTGCACTGCCTGTTTTCAGATATCCTGGCTCATGTTCCTGGCCTTTGTCCATTTTTCTAGTGTTCCTGAAACAATGATAAGTCCAGTTCCAGGTACACCATTTTGCCTGGAAGTGCAAATCTGGAACTTTATTGAATTAAATGAGTTAATATTTGCTTTTTTGAGTTATCTGTTAAAATTCACTGTTGTTCTTTTTACCTCAGTGAATAGATTGGAAACACAGCTTTTAAAGCCTCTCTGTCTTTTAAAGCTCAGCTCCAATATATGGAGCCTTCTGGGTCTGTTGTTTCTATCTTCCTTTTTTTTAATAGAAAGTTATTTTATTTATTATTTTTACTTTTTATGTGTATGAGTGTATTGTCTGCACATATGTAAGTATACCCTGTCATGCAGTACCCTACAGGGGATCAGAAGAGGGTGTCGGATCCCCTGGAACTGCAGTTATAGATGGTTGTTAACTGCCGTGTGGGTTCTGGGAATGGAACCTGGGTCCTCTGCAAGAGCAGTCAGTGCTCTTAAGCACCGAGCCATCTCTCTAGCCCCTTCTGTCTTATTTTCCTTTCTGTCTTGAATAGCTGTATTCTTGGTGATCTTTGGATATCTATGTGTATGTGCATAGTTTTTTAATTGATTTAAGGTAGAGGATGATGAGGCATAAAGTTCTAAGATCCATCCCTCAGGACCCTAATCTTATTTTCTCTCCTATTGAATGTATGGCTCTGTAACTTGCTTTCATTAGAAAATAGCAGAAGCCGTTGTCCCCCACTTTTGAAATCAGTTTATAAAAAGATAGTGGTCCCTGCATTGGGCTCGCTGCTTATCCTAGCCTTTGGGAGGAATGGCTCTGCGAAGAGTCCCACATGGTGAGTGCACAGTTTGTATTACACACTCTCATTTAGTGCTGCTAAAGTATGTCAAACTCAGTATGAATTCTGTTTAATATGCAGAAGAAACTGAGGAAGAAGGTTGAGGGTTGGCTTGTCAAAGCTCACGCGTCTGGCTGGTACGTCTTTGAATTGTTTTACTTTTTGCCATTTCCTATGTCCTTCTTCTAGTGAGGTAACTATTTTAGACAATGAGATGTGCATGTTTAATAGCATTATGTTAGTTGTAAAGAATAATATAAAATGATTTCCTTTATTGTTGTATTTCGGGTCACCCCTTTCTCTTGGTCTTTACTAGATATCAGTTTTACATATTTATTTCCCTTTAATTATGAATAGGAGACATAGTAAATCCCTTAGCTTCCTTTTCCTTCTCCATCCCAATGTCTAACTGTTTTTTGGTCACCTATGTTGGAGTTGCTAAATCTCCCTAAGTCCCAGTTCAAATTTGAGCCAATGTCTGTGCACACAAAACTCAGAAATTCTGGAAAGAATTTTATTTCTATCATGGAAGACAAGAAAGTCAGCCAGCCATTTTGCACGTCCTCTCTCTGCCCGCTTCATCTAGGTGGCGTCAGTAAGAACTATTTCCCAAACATGGAGCTTTTCTTCTGAGAACACAAATAACAACAGTCTTTTTCTCACTTACTTTACAGGATAATGATGGTGAGAAAATATTCATGAAAACTTTTATGTGCTATACAAACACGAGTGTTGTTATTTGTAGATCTACTTCATTCTAACACATTAGGCAGAAACAACTGAAGTGAGATTTCTAGTTTTCCATATGTTGAAGTAGGAAAAGATCGATATTGAAGGAATCAGATGATATTTGTGAAGCCAAAAGTCAAGGCAAAAAGACAGATACATCATTTGTAACTCAAGAAAAAGGAAAAATAGCAACTAAAGAAAAGCCTCTGGCTAACAGACCACATTGGTTATGTTGGAGAGAGGGGAATTTATTGGGGGTGGGGTGGGATGAGATGAGACTGTCCCTGCCAGGTGGCTCCTATCCCTTTCCTGTCTCTGAATTTAAAAAGCATGAACTACTTATGCTTTTGATTAGTTAAACATCAAGGACAGGGCATTGAATATCAGCTTTTGACCTCAGGGAGAACTTTCTGAAGAGCTGTAGACAGTGAATAAAGATGGGAAAGTTTTTTGCTGATGAACTTCCCACTTCACCAATCTCTTGGACAAGTCACTAGAAATGTGCATGTTGTTGGTTGTGTTTCTCTAAATGATAAATACAGTTAAGGCAGATCTGATATAACCAGATGGTAGCAATATTAAAGGTAGAGAGGAAAAAGCAGTCTCCTTAGCTGTCTTTATATGCGCATTTAAACTCTGAATATTTGCGATGCATTTCATTTTTCTTTGTAAAAATATTTTTTGATTTTATCTATACAACTTTTGCATGTATCGCTTTCTGTGTGTATGTGGGATTTAGTCCAGGGTCCCTTTCATGCTAGGCAAGTGCTCTACCACCGAGCCATATTCCTGGGCAGTAATACATTTATTACTTCTACTCTGAGTTACGAAATGTAATGATAACATATCCCCATCTTTTCCATTATCTATCTATCTATCTATCTATCTATCTATCTATCTATCTATCTATTTATCTACCAATCACCTATCATCATCTCTATCTCTCTTCTATTTCTCAGAAAGCATGTTCAATAGAATTGGAAAATCAATATTGTCTTTTTAAAAGGTAATAAATATACATTATCCATCCAGAGATATTAAATATGAATATATACTAAGATAGGAAGTAGAATTACTTTTATGAACTGTTTTGTCTTAAAACTGTCTTAATTTGTTTTAACCAGGCCTTAGACATATTCACATTGGATACATAATAAACCAATGGAGAACAGAAAACGAAATTTCATAGATGCAAGGGACAATTAAACAACTGTAGATTACTAGATAACAGGCCTGAAATCCTGTTTGAATTTCACTGCCTCTCTGAAGAGTGTCTCTGGGCTGGCATAGAAGAGCTCCTGATGTTCAGACTGTGAGGGTTAATAAAGCTGTAGGGAGCAGCTTTCTGAGGATCTGATTATGTATGACATGTTGCTGCATGTGATCCCAGTACTGCATCCGTGATCCCTCTGATTGCTGAACTACTTCTCCTCCATGTATTAACTAATTTTATTTTTTTTCTAATTTCGTTTTTAGTCTAATTTATAATTTTAGTTTGCAATTTTTCCTGTATTAGTTTTTAGTTTTAATTGGTCCAAAAGTCCATTTAGGTGATATTACACCATTTTAGTTGAAAGCTGATTCTGGAAAACAGGATTTGTACATGTTGTATAGATATTTGCTGCATATAGAATACCTAATTTAATCTTTACAGCAACTTGCAAGGTAGGTCCTGTAAAAAGAAGCCATTATATAGATAAGGAAACTGAGGCTCAAACAGCAATAAATAATGTACCTAAGGTCAAATAGATGGTGTATGGTGGAGTCAGAATGTTGGAGATATTAAGGTGGTAAGTGGCTTACAATTCTCTGTGACAGTTATTCTTATGAATAGCTTATAAATATTAAATTTTTTACATAATCATTGACTAAGACATTCAGCAAGAATCTGGGATCATCAAAATAGCATTCAGCGGGCTGCACATGGTGGAACAAGCCTTTAATCCTAGGCAAAGGCAGGTAGATCTCTATGAGTTCCAGGCCAGCATGGTCTACATAGTGAGTTTCAGGCCAGCCAGAACTATGTGGTGAGTCTCTGTCTTGAAAAATAAAAACAAAAAGCAAAAGCAAGCAAACAAAAAAAACACACCTTTAATCTCAGCCCTCAGGAGACAGAGACGTTGATCATTTATACAGTAGTAAGTTCTGGTTTCGTTTTGCTCCCCTACAGGCACTGCAAGTCAAGTCAGTGTGATGCAGGTGGGTGAACCAAAGCTCAGATTTATGGATGTAGTTTGGTCTCTATGAGCTGTAGAGATGTACTGCAGGTCTGTGAAACATCGGGATTGCCTAGATATTCATGGTCGTGTTGGTTGCTATATAGGGAAAGTCCTAGTCAGCCGCCACTCCAGCATGTGTAATTGATGGTCTGGTAGATTTAATGATGGGAAGACACTATTTAAGTATTAATACAGTCCCTGATGAGTTAACAGGATACATTTATATCTTTTATATCCTAGTTTTATAAATATGGAAAAAATGGAGATTGGGCAATGGTAAGAGTGTCGGGAGACACACTCATTGCCCAAGAGCCTACTTCCTGCCAAGAGGGGTTGAAATTCCTTGGGGCTTCCCTTTCTTTAGTTCTGAGTCTTCCATGGCATATTATACAGATCTAACAAGAAGCCATCAGCAAAATCTCCTGAGAGAGTTGAACTGAAGGTCATTCCGGAGACACAGAGGACAGAGCAGGCAGGAGGCGGTAATGCATCACACTGCAGAGCAGAGGTACGCAGGAGAGAGGCCCAGTGTTTCTGGGACAGTGGCTGGCCCTCTTTGCTTCCACTGAAAAGAAAACAGACAAGTTTCTGGCTTGACAAACTTTTCATGATTCTTTGAATTATCATTTGTATTTTTTTATGAAATATGAAATTGGTGAAAAATTTGAAGGACAGGAATTTTGTCATGTGGACATTTGCTCTTGTTCAATGTTTTTAGACAAGGACTCCTCCCCCCAGAGCCCCAGGGGAGAAGACAGTGTTTGCTACTTTTCTAGAACTCAATTCCCCATTTTATGATTAGCAAATATTTCAGAGGAAGAACAACCCTGATAAACTGAAGTGGTTTTTTTTTTCTTTTTCTTTTAAATTATAAATTGATAACTTAGAATTGTATAGCTTTATATAGCACAAAATGATGTTCTGACTTCTGAGTAGAATCATATGTTAATGATTTAGCATATCTATCATGTTGCCTTCTTTCCAAACATAGGGAAGAAGGATTCTTCATAATTTTTTGAAATTCTTACTTCTATTATGTATCTGAAGAAGTATTTCTTTAGAAATATTTCATATAACCTGAGGGGCAGCACTGGTGTTTTATTTTAAAAATACTTTGCTTATTTTTATTTTATGTATATGAATTTATTTTCCTGCATCCTTGTATGAATGTGCACCATGTGTGTGCAGGGCCTATGGAGACTACCCAGTCCCCTGGAACTATGACTGATAGTTGATGATTGATAACTGACACGTGTGTACTGGGAACTCAGCCTGGGTCCTCTGCAAGAATAGCAAGTGCTTTTTATTACTGAATCATCTCTCTAGCCCCTGAAATATATTCTGTTGTTGAGTCTCAATTTGACTTTTTGGAGGGAGAAGATTCAGTAAAAATATTCTATTAATGTGTTTGATGTTTCATAGGGATTGTCCTTGCTTTGTGCTTCTTTGGAGTATTTGTGTGTGCACCTGAAAGACTGCATCCTTAGAGGGTAGGATTTAAACAGATTGCATGACCAGACCAATAAGCTTTAGAATGAGTGAACATTTGACCGATTCTTGAAGATAGATTGTGATATTTCCTTTAAATCTTCAGCATATATGGACATACATCATGTATCTTTTTGTGGTAAACTGGAGGATCATTTCACATCTATTCACATGCACGTTTCTAGATTTAATATGATGAGTGCGAAAGTTGGTATTTTGCAGCAAATGGAGTTGCTAGAATTCTAAAGCGCCATATGACTGACCTGGCCAGCCAGGCATCGTGCTTTGAACTTCAAAGCAAACAAGGCAAAGCTTATAATGGTGGACACTGTGGAACACTTATAAATAATAAAATGTTAGTTCTCATCTGTGAAATTAAGGCTTAGAGGATACAAATCCTGACAGCTGTTTTCTAGTTTGCCCTTTGGAAGCATAGAGCTTCTACATAGGAAGTTTATGAACCAAGTAACTTGATTCTATAATGAAAATTCCATTTCTTTGGCAATATGGGGCTAATTTTTTATTCAAATAGTTAGGAAATTTTATTTGGAGTATTAGTGGATTAACTGTTTCTATTTAGACAAGGGAAATGTGTTCTAAATTGAAGTATTTAATTTTGAAATAGTGTTACTCTAATTCTCTGCAATTACCTAGCCTTTTATATTATGGCTTTTTTTTTCCTTTTTACTAATTTCAGTTAACAAGGGGATGAATGAAAGTTTAATTTTCTTAACTTACCCATGTGAACATTTATTTATGTATCTAACTGAAGGTTGATATAAGGAAAAATGCTCCTCAGAAGCTAAACATTAAGGCATGAGGGCATAGTGAGTCAATTATAACAATGGAATTATACTAGTGATAGTATAATATTTTTATTCCAGTGTCAGTAAAATGATTTTCCAGATCAGTGTTTCTCACAGTGTGGTCCTTGCATCACTAGTGTAGGTATTACTGAGAATTTGCTGGGATGCAGGTTCTTGGATATCCAGGTCTGCTCTATTACTCTAAGTGTATCCTCAATTTAGAACAATTATTTTTTAATTTACTACAGGTTTCAAAGGTTATGTTAATTAATGGTATTTGCTATCTAGTAATATTAGTAATACTAATATTATTTTCTTCATTACTTTTAATTTAATAGCATTCTTTTTCAGGAGAAAATGTATCTGATAGCTCAGCCAGAGGAAATACGCTTTCATATCACATCTTACGCTTCAGGTAGATAGAGTCTACCTTTTGTAAAGTTTTAGATTCATAAAACTATTGATTTTTTTTCTCATTTTCATTACCATTTCATCTTGTAGATGCTATCATGCAGTATTCTTTTGCTGGTAAGCAACACTTGAACAGCCACTAATATATCTTTAGAATATTGTGTTAATTGAAAATAAAATGATGCATGACATTCTGAAAAAAAACAAAACAAAACTGCATGCCCCACGGTAAATCTCCTCTAAATTTCTGAAATTCTACCAGAATCCATTTACTTTTCTGAACAATGGAATTAAGCAAATCTTATCACATGATTATTTCATTAATGAAATAATGTATATGAAAAGCATTCAGTGAATAAAGACCCTTCTTAGAAATAGTGGGAACTTGTGCTGCAAAATATATGTTCAAAGACAGAATCCAAACAATTGCCAAAAGTATCTCATTTTCCCATTCCCATCTCTTCCTTCCTGTGATATTCCCCTGACAATTGGCGAAATCAGATGATTCTTTGTTTATATAAAATGGCCCACATCCAATTGTTCTCATGAGCTGGCCTGGATCTTTCTCAAGTACATTTGTTACTAAGCTTAAAGGGTTGGTAAATTAATTATAGAGTCTGAGGAAGAAATCAGATGTTAAGAAAAGAGCACCAATGTTAAACCTAGCCCTGGAGGGTTGGCAGTGGCTGATTATACTGGGCTTCCAACGTGTTTACAGACAAATCAAGTGTTTGCAATTGCTGTTATTTAGAATTTTTGTCATTAGATTCTTGCACAGCTGCATCATATTAACGTCCTAAAAACAAAGCCGGCAGTGACATGCATTTTGACAAGGAATAGTTAATAAGTTGTGGTTTAGCATATGTACTGAGTCAGCTAGATTTCACTTATCAAATCAATGAGGCCTAAAATCTCTGTAGATCAGGTCAGACCACAGGGTTAGATATACAGGACAATGTTGACTGCAAAATCAACTATACGGTGAGCTGGTACCACCTCTCAGCATCTTATAGGATTCATGTTATCCCATATGTATCACAAAGAAAAACATTCAGAAGGGGGTGGGGTCACTTGACTTTGCAGGCAGGCGATGAGGGAAAGCCTGGAGCTTAGAAATGCTGTTTCGCAGAAGCAGCCTGGAAAGAACATTGACTGTGGAACACAGAGGACAACCCAGGTTACACGTCTACAGTGAGAAGTGCTACTGGGGTCTCTCTGCGGCCTCCCATTGGCTCGCTGTTCCTGTGTCCTTGGTGGAATGAATTCCAGGGACACCCAGCATAGTGTAGAAGACGGACAGAGTTTATTACAAAGTGGGGTACCCTTAAGGAATGAGAGTGGAATGGCCAAAGAACCATTGTATGGAGCCACTTTCCAAAGGTAATAGTGGGCAACGGCCAAAGAGACCATTGTGCTGACCTATATTTTTAGGTAGGCTAGAAACTATTTTCTAAAGTCTCTGAAACTGGTGGCCTTCTCCAGGGGTATTTTCTTATTCAGGTGACTGACAGGCCCGTTTGGATGAACTCTTGGCGGGGAGGGGATGTCCTTTACTAGAACACCTCCTGCTAGAAAGTATTCTTTTAATCTTCTTGGCAGTTCAGAAAATCATATCTTCACCCAGAACCACAGATATGACCTGTATCCCATCCCTTTCATCAGAAATCATGCAACAACAGACTTAAAAGAATCAAGGAAAGGAAAATAAGTCTATAAAAATAGTCATGTTTGACCAGGAGGAAACAGTTTTCCCTCAATGGCCTAAGAAAGCCTTGCACCATCGCCTTCCTCCCTTGAATATGGTATTTTAAATATTAAAGGACAACAAGGGCGTTTTCTCTCTCCTTCCACATACAGGCATCTCAGATTCTAAGGATAGACAATCATGATGATCCCTCTCCTTTCAGCCATCTCCATTTCCACCTTCAAAATTAGTGTGTTACAGGTGACACGGGAGGTGGGGACAAGAGCAAGTTTATTGAGCACTTTTTCCAGTAGACTGGAAAGTTGGTCTGTGTATTTGAAGAGAATATGTAAAATCATTAATCTAAAAGTAACAGTTATAATTTTGTGAACTGGAGTCCCCAGAAAATAGCTATATGTGTTAAAGATTCAGCAAGGCTGATTGACAGCTTAGAACTTCTATGATTAGAGGTAGCTGTAACATTACAAGTCCAGAGTCAGATTAGCTTGGGTTATTTTTATCCTCTTAATAGTTGCTTTTGCCCACTTCTGTGTTTGACCTAACATTCATCTTGTGACTTTTAGGTTAATCCTTCTGGACCCTTAGCTTCTACCACTGCAAAGGTTATAGTGTCATCAGATAGTATCTGAGGCCCGTAACAGAGATTTCTCTGCATTGCTACAACCCACCTACCTGATTTCCATATTTTACCAATACATTTTTGCTATTTTATTAGCATATATTAATTGTGCATAATAATGGGCTTCACTAGGACATTTTTAGAATGAATTTAACGTATTGAGATCATATGCACCCCCACAGTACCATCTTTTGTCCTCTCACACTCTGATTTGGATGAATCCTCTTCCACTTCTTAATCTAGCCGGGTTTTGATGTGTGATATAATGAGTTTAACTGGGGTTCCTTACAAGAGCATGGTGAGGGCTTATTTGTAGGAGCATGGCTAAACCACTGAAGAAAATATTTCTCCCCCTCACAGCAACTATTAACTGCCTACATTCTCAAGGAGAGTTGGGACCTCATGACTGCTTTCTCCTTTCATGATGGAGTGTTTCTGGGCCCGGTCTCGTACATGTCTTATGCAGCTAATCACATCTGCTGAGAGTTCAACTGTGCATTAGCCATGGCCTGCCTGGAAGATAGAGTTCTATAGCATGTCAGTCCTTCATCCAACTCTTAACTTCCTTCTATCCGCTCTCTAGGACGTACCCTGAGCTTTGAAGAGGGTGAGCAGATGTCCCACTTAGGGATGAGCATTCAGCTGTCAGTCATTCTCAGCACTGTGACCACTTGTGAGTTTCTGCAGTAACCGCCACCCACTGCAAAAAGAAGCTGATCACTGGCCAGAACAGAGCAGCCCTGAGCTGTGGACATCAGCATAAATATTTAGAAGGCAACTTGACAGACACATCCATTTGGCAAAACAAAAACAGTGGCTTCCACACTAGGGCTTATGACCTCCACAGTCCTGGACTTTTGGCCAA
Organism: Eospalax fontanierii; assembly: GCA_035773235.1. NCBI lineage: Eukaryota > Metazoa > Chordata > Mammalia > Rodentia > Spalacidae > Eospalax > Eospalax fontanierii. Next base: position 38,406,717 of record CM069548.1, on the reverse strand, counting down.
GTTTATAGTAACAGATGTGAATTCTCTCCTGTGGAGCAGGCCTCAAATCCAATCCGAAAGCACTTGGCTGTCCCCATAATCATCTCGCCTCTATTGCACTGGTGGATATATCTTGCCTGGTTCCCCCAATGTATTTTTTAAATGCCTTGATTTATGACTTTGCTTGTTCTGCTTCTATAAACACTTGATGAAACGGAGTATTTGAGATAACCTATATCTGCATTCTGGGATTATGATCAATCTTATTTGGCTCCAGAATAAATTATGTCTTACTGTCTTGGAGGGGAGAGTTGTGTTTTGGCACCAACAGTTTCTACTTAATATTTTATTCACATCAATTGTAAATATTAAATAATTTACTAGCTTTAGAATATGGAAGTTAAGAGCTATATTAGTATCTGTCACTTGAAAGCGTTTAAAAATAAGTAATTGTATAGCATGTGTGAAATTTAATGTGCTAAGTGTCAACGGTAACGGAACTCTCCTCTCGAGAAAACACGAAAACCAGTCCAAACTGCGTTGTTGATTAATATGCTGGTGCAGATGCTCTGAAAGCGGGCTCCTTGACGGGATGTGTGAATCTGTTTGGAGAGGAATCTGTGAAGGACTCAGGTTAAATGAGCAGCCACAGGTCAGAAAGACTGAGACCAGCGTGTGGGATAGACATCTGAATAGAAAGGCCCTGAAGGAGTGTGTGGTGACGAAGCTGTGACTGAACTGGTCCTGATAAATTCTTGAATAGACCAAGGGTATCTCAGTGCAGGGACTTCCCACCCAATGAGCAGAACACTGGGTAGGAACAACTCAGTCTTTGCACCCACCAGGCTCTATCACTGGCTGGGAGCAAATGAGAGAGAGTGTGTCCACAGATCCCAGAGAGGCAGCTGGAGCTGCTAGAGGCTGTCAGCTGACTGTCTTCTCCCCAGCAGGCTATCTCCTACAGAAAGATCCAAGTTGACCATGCTCCTGGCTCCTGAACTTGGGCAGTGTAATGAATGATGTTACTGACTACTGGGCTTTAAAATCCACATTCTGAATATTCACTGATATAAACTTTGTTATCAGTCATTGGGCATTGTTACAGAAGCACTGGTTTCATGTGAAATCACAGAGTAACCACACTGAAATTACATTTTCTCTGTAAACCTGATGCCTAATCCTTTTTAACTGGAAGATTTATAGTCATTCATGTATTTCAATATTTATGTTATTCTGTATCTAGGATCTTGAAAGCAGCTCTAGCTTTCTTTAAAAATGGTATCAATAGCTTTTTAAATTCTAAATACAGCATGTACTTATCTTAGATAAATGTGAAATATAGGAAGCTTTAAAAAAGGAAGTAGAAATGATTCTAATTCCATAATAGGAATGAATCCAGTTAACTTTTTGCAGCAGCTCCTTCATGTTTAAAAAAAAATGTGTGCACATCTAACAGGATTGTTACAAGGCGTTTGCAAATACCCCACAGAACTAATGGAATGGCTGTTTACTGCAAGACATTGCCAGTTTCACCCAGATGCAGCTCCTCTGTGAGCTGGTGACTCTGGCCTGTCAAGCCTTGTGGTGTGAGGCCCAAATGAAAGATCATGCCAAGAAAAGGAAGAGCCAACCAAACAAGGTTATGTACCAAGAAAGCTCTAGTCACTTTGGAAGTGTGGTACCCCCTGCCATTTACAGATGTATGTTAGTCTTAGAGCTATTGAACTCATGCTTGGGCCCTATGTAGATTTATTTTAAAAATGCTGCAAGTAAAGAGCAGGGCTTTGATGTCACATTGAATACACATCTAAAGACAGAAGGATGCAACCTCCCATGTGTCTGAGACCATTGGTGTCCTCATACATTACTTTGTACTTACAGACTTGGGAGCAATGCAGTGCCAGGGAGATGGGAGTAATTGGAAGTTTCTCAGCAGGCTGAGGGAGTACATTGTGGATGCTTGGAACATCATGGAACTTTGGAAATCCCTAGACAGCTAGTTTTGCCCAAAAATAACACAGGGTAGGCGGTATTGCATGAAGGGGTGAGCTAGGGCTTTTATGGAGGGCTGTGGCTTTTTTCTGTACATGCATGTGTGGTTTTGTATATGTGGGCATACACGTATGGGCATTGCCTGTGATTGTGGAGGTCAGAGGTCAACCTTGGTGTCATCCCTCTTCTTTTGGAGACAGAGTCTCTCACTGGCCTGGAGTTCAGCAAATAAAGTAGGTTGACTGGCTGCAAGCCCCAGAGGTTCTACCTGTCTCTGCCTTCCCAGTGCTGAGATTTCAAATGCACATCATCATATCTAGCCTTTATATGTTGGTACTGGGACTCCAACTCAGGTCTTTATGCACGTGGAAAATACTTTACCTACTGAGCTATTTCCCTAGCCTTGAACTGTGGCTTTTAATAGTCTGACTCCATATCTTAGGGACTTGCACAGAATCTACACAAAACAAAGCCATTTTGTGTGTGTGTGAGAGAGAGAGAGTGAGTCGAAGAGAGAGAAGAGACACCAAGAGAGAAGAAAAGACTAAAACAAAAGGACACAGAGAGAAAAGGGAGGTGTTCCATTAATGAATGTCATTTAAACAATTCTTCATTTTATCTATTTTTCACTTAAAATTATATTGAATTACTATTTTCTCAATAATTCAATTTTCCTTTAAAACATGATTTTAACATGGGTATGGCTATTTTGTTATATGTGTCTCTGTGTGTGTGTATGCGTGTGTGTGTGTGTGTGTACATATGCTGCCATGTATTTGATTATTTTATTTATACATGCTTAGGTTTTATTTTTTCAGTTTTAAGATATGATAACATATTGTACTTATACCAATTATAATATTTTAAATGATATTAAATATAGACCTCACCATGGAGATTGTTGGATGAAAAGGTATCTTCATTTTAAGACCTTTTGATATCCACCATCTATGCTTTCAAAGGAAGTTTGCCTTTCTGTTAGCAGTAATGAGATTTTCTCTGCCTTCTGACATCCTCTTTGACTTTGTACCTATTTGAAGAAAAAGCAACCACTTTCCCCATTCCCTTGTAAAAGATATCTTCTACTTCTTTCCCCAGACAGCCCTGCCATTGCCCAAAGGCCTTATTAACAGGGCCTATTTAAACTTTTTGTAGGTAGGATGAGCATCTTTCTCTATGTGATTTTGTGTGAGCGTCTGTTCTTCTCTGTTGTCTGCTTTTCCCATAGAGTATAGGCATAGTTCATTGAAAGGGTCCTTTTAATATTGCAAGTATCAAGCTTTTATATTTGTTCTTCTGTAGAGATTTTTCTTTGCTTTTCTATTTCATTTCTAATTTTCTTTCAATGTACCAAAGTTTTAGACTTGTATGTAGCAGATCCATTTCTTGTTTCCTTTTGTGACTTTTAAAATCTTCCATCCTTGGATGAAGAAAGTCAGTTAAGTACTTGGAATAAAATAAAGTTGGAATCTCACATTAAACCACATGCCGAAACTAATTCCAGCTGGAACAAGGGGTCATAAAAATTCTGTTTGCCATGAACAGGGATTTGTTGGTTCCCTTGCTGTCTAGCTTGGTGCTGTTAGAGTAATCCTTGGAGCTCATAGTGGGGCAGTTTTCCATGTGCAGGTCTTTGTTGGACCAGACTGGGAGCCTGGTCTTGCAGCCTGAAGTTTTCTCCCTCTGCTTCTCTCCTGGCTTACTGTTGAAGGGAATGGTTTGAGATATTTTGAAGCAGTCTATAATCCTTGTGTTGGGAGAAATGCTGAGAAATCTTCATTATTTCTTAAGTTTAACTCTCTTGAGATCTAGCTATACCTCTCCCCATCCCTCCTTTAAGTAGATTTCTAGCCTAGGATGCAGAGTGGACCCCTACCTTTCCACTTTTGTCTTCATCAGTGTTACATTGTTATATAGGTCCTTCCCAAGGCTGCTGCTGAGTGTAAAATGGGGTTCTTTTAGAAACTCTGGCCTGGCTTTTCCAATTTGACTTCCCATCTTTGTACATAGGAAGTCTCAAAATTTGGTCGCACCATGAGACATTCTCCTGCGTCTTGTTCTTATTGACCCATTTGCCCCAAGACCAGTCTTCAGCTATGCATGGAGAGCTCAGGAAGACACTGTGCTTCTTCTAGTCAATCCATTTTGTGTTTGAACTATAGCTAGAGAGATTTTTTTTATCATATCTTGTCCCCCATATCTCTTGGTGTGGGGCTCTTTATCTGCATCCTTTCAGACTGTTCCGCTGTTATCCTGAGAATGCTATTGGTGAACAGCAAATAAAAGGACACACAGCTGTCAGGAACTTTCACACTTGTATTTCCAATAAGGAATGACCACCTCTTCCTTTTCTTGTAACAGTTTTTTCCTAGAACATTTAGTAGATGGATTTAGACTCTTTACTTTCAAGATACATGAAATGAAACTCAACTTTCAGTGTTTCAAGTCTTGGTAGCAAATGGTGTGTAAGTCTATGATAAGCCACTCTTGTTTAGACGTTTAGTGCTACCTTCCATTAAAAGTGAACACAAATGTTAGTATTCTTCTCGTGCTGCATAGGAGTTATTCTGAGCTATGGTATTAAGCTGCATGGTAGGGTATATACATTAACATAAACATGACCATTGGATACCTGTCACAAATACTCTATGGCCCTGTTAATAAGCCTTTGGGCAATGGCAGGGTTGTCTGGGGAAAGAAGTAGCTGATATCTATTAAATAGGTCATCCTATCCATGACTTTCATCTTATCCTTTGCCAAATTCCACTTTTAGTAAGTATTCAGATGGGTATAAATGCCATTTCTTAATGTATAAAACTCTATCTACATTCTTTTCCCTCAGACTTCCTTTTTCTCCTAAAGAAGGTAGGGAATGTAGGTATTTCTATTAAGCAAACAGCGTTGGTTTGTTACCAGACAGTAAAATGTTCCTTGGTGGGGATAGGTGTTAGAGTAGGGAACAGGTATTGTTTGACAGGCACATACTATGAGACTGATGAAGAGGGAATATTCTCAGTAAAATGTTCATAAGCCAGGAGTCCTATAACTGCTTGATGTGTGCCTCTTGAGTCTTTAGCACAGTTTAAATGTCAGACTTCCTTTTTGTTAAAACTAGTTTTCTAGTCATGGTCCTTTTAACTTCCTCACCCTATGACCTATTAATTAACTGCATCCCTCCAATCACTATAGACTTGGACCTTTGTCCACTTCTCTTTCCAAGAATGGACATCCAGATGTGCTGTTTGAAGTCTGACCCACTGGGAGGATTTCCCTTCACTATTGTCCCTCATAGAGTCCCAGAAGTTAACTTCAGGCTGCAGCTGTCCACATTCAACTGGGGTTTGCATAGTGTACAGAACCATCTCTAAGCATGTCTGCATCTGCTCCATGGGATCATAGAGGAGGAAGGAGATATTATAGCAAGAGTCAGTGCCATGGGCATATGGTTCACTTCCTCATGTGCCTTGCTTGGGCCTCCAAGGACATTTTGAACCTAGATGTAGCACTTCCATCTCAAAATGTACTGCATCTATATGCACCTAACCTTATGGCTTGGTTATTAATCATGGATGTGCTTAGCTTTCTATTTTTATCAAGGCATAGTGGTAAATCAAAGCTATTTCTCTGAAGGAGAGAATAAGCCAGGTGTGTTGGCTCATGCCTATAACTCTCACACTTGGAAAGCAGAAGCAAGAGGATGTCTGTAAGTTCAAATAGCCTAGGCCGTAGGATGAACCCCTGTCTCAAAACAACAACAGCAACAACATCATCATCATCATCATCAACAACAACATAACATAGCACAACACAAAACAAAACTAAACTAAAACAAAACAAAATCAGAAAAGAAGTCATCTGTGGAAGACACCAAGGCTTTGCTCCCAAATCCTAAGGCTCTGGGCTGTGATTCACCGGTGGGGCCTGGAGGACCCTCCGGACAGCTCCCACACATGCCCTTGTACTTACAATACCATTGAATCTTCTAGATCTCATAGCCAGTGAGGGGAGTGTCTCGTATGGCAGCCTGAGGCCGTTGTAGAGGCTTTTTGTGCTGTGGCCCCATTCTAACCCAGTAGCTTTTAGGTCTCTCTGCAAATGGGCTGGACTACACTCAAGTGAGGAGCATGCTGTGCCCAAATTCCAAAAAGGGCTCACTGAGCATTGCACCCCTTTCGTTGTAGGAATGGCCAGGTGCGACATCTCATTCACTTAGAAAGGATTTTCCCACACAGCATGCACCACAGCCTTCCAGAAGTTTCATTTAAGTGCCAGCTCCTGAACTTTTGCTTCATCAGAACGTTTTATTTTCAGGAATTTTTTTCCTTCAGATGTATTTTCCACCGTCACACACATGCAAGTATGTCCACAGTACTCACTAATACCAACATCTTTCTGTGACATATATAGGATAGTTCTTGATATAGGCAATACAGAATAAGTATTATTTCTGAGATTGGTGTAGAAAGTCTGTTGTGAGCATGTCTTCCTTGAAAATGTGCAGTCTAAACAATACTTACCTAAAATGACCCAGTGTTAAAGGGCCTCCAAGTGCCCAGTCCAAGGCAAATCTCATTAAAATTCCCAGTCCTTCTCTATTCTTAACTTTGGTGTCCTGGACGTTCCCAAACCATTTCCCCGACTGACTTTTTTTAGTTTTTAACCTCCCTTCTGTCTTTCGCTTTGTATTCTTGACTCCTTGTGCGCTGTCTCCAGGAAGCTGCTCCCTTTGCTGCCTTCAGCCAGAAGGAACAGTTCTTCTTGGTTGGCTTTGTTCTTGATGACGCTTGTGTAGATTTCCTTCTTTTTGGTTTTACTGAAGTCATGGGAGAAAGCTAAATGTGAAGCCCTCTTTTGTGAGGGTAAGAGGACAAAAAAGAAGGAAGGCTCAGAGGCTCATGTGCTAATGATTTTTATGTAGTTAAAAAAATGTGAAGAAAGGCAAAGATGCCAGAGGGAAAGCACAGCCTTGCCATTTGTTTAGTAAGTTAACAGCTGAAAATTCCATTTCTTATGCTCTTAGGATATAGAAAAGACTTCATATATACTTTCATTTTCTGTAAAGGACTTGGGCAGAAATAAAGACTAATTACACAGCAAGTTTATGCACTTTTTTCTCAATTACTTTTGGAAATGGGGAGAACTTTAAGAATGATGACAAATACTAGCCTTATCAATGACAGTCTTTCATCCTGGGAAATGTCTAAAAATATATTGCAGTTCAACTGTGCTCTGCCCTGTTATTCTATACTGTATAAAACAGTGGCTTTAGACTGTACCTTGCTCTGGGAGAGTCCATCTTGCAAGCAGCTTTTGACTTCATTTTGAGGACGTGTGGAAATGACTTTGGACAAATGACTTTTACCTAACTTTGCAACAAAAGTTACTCTTATGTTTAGAGATTATTTAACACCATCTCAACTTGTTTATAATGTAAAACAATCTTATTAGGCCTTGGGACCCCCTTGTACCTTAAACATATAGCTTTCTTCCCTTGATCCAGAACAATGAATTTTTGTGTATGTATGCTATAAATATCAAGTGCAATAAACAGATTAAAAGCAACAACAGATTATTCCATTTGTATTGCAAATGGCAGGGGGGATTAGACTGATAACATCTGTTTGTGATTGCATGTTTTGTTCTAGGTCATTAGTGTTTAGAAAGGGAAAATTCCTTGAAAAGACAAATTCAGTCTTTTCTTATTTCATGCTGGTGTACGGTTTCAATAAAGAGAGAGCAAGGCCTTTGTTCAAGATCACACTTCGGGAAGAAATATGAAGGAACAGGTTCTCTGAACAGTTGGGGTCCCACTCTCTCGATTGACTAGATGCTAAAGTCAGCCTGTCTTTACTCAGATAATACTGTGATTCGGCAGGACACTGCTACTAACTGGAGGATGACTTTGTACCTGAGTGGACACATGAACAACACCATTTGCCAAGTACCATGGTCATAGCAGACTGATAAACAACTTATCGCTAAAAGTAGAAAGGATATCACTCTATATAGTTATCAAAGTGAATTGAGCATAAGAGAACAGGCATATTAAAATCATTATCAGGAAAATACAACCTGAGAACTATCAGACACTGGGCTGCAGAAGGATTGTAACTCCCTCATCTGGCCCCATAAAGAGGGGACCATCTAAGGCAGTAGCCTGTCTTCTGACCACCCTGTGTATGAGTATCAAGAGATGGACAGAGAACTCCCCACTGTGTCTGGACCTTCAGTTTGGCTGGTTCCCTACTTCGACTTGGCCAGTGTAATTGCCACCTGGACCTGCTGTCCATCCATCCACCCACTTGTTCATATGGAGCCAGTCTTGTAGGTCCCACTGCACCTTGCTTCTGCAGCTCAACCCTGACCCTACTGCACTGAGCCTTTTAACACTTTGCAGACATTCTGTAATCTCTCTCTCTCTCTCTTTCTCTCTCTCTCTTTCTCATCTATTTACTCATGATGTGTAATATGTAATCTGAGAACAAATATTAGTAATTAAGATTAGAATAAAAGAACCTGTGTTTGCCTTGGTCAGGGCTATCAAGGAAATTGGGACATCTTGGAAAACGGCTGCAAATGAAACCGCCATAACATGAATTTATTATTATTCAATAAATTCTGACATTGTGGAATGATGCAAATGTATTCATCAATGCCCTTGACATAGCACACTCAGGACAAAATGACAAATGTCATCGTTCATGATGACTTCGTTCTCTTCTCCATCCTGGATGTTGAGAGGACAAAAGAGACAGAAATGCAGAACTGCTGATTCTTTTTGTCTTTTGGAGACAAGGTCTCTTTGTAGCCCCTGGAACTCACTAAGGAGACCAGGCTGGCCTCAGCATCACATTGATTCACCTGTCTCTGCTCCAGAGTGCTAGAATTAATGGCGGGAGCCACCATAACTGGCAAAAGCTAGTGATTTTTAAGACAAGTTTTCGTTTTTGGTGTCGTCTGTGGTGTCGTCGGGATCATGCCATGCTGATGTGTGGAGATGATGGCTGAATCTCCCTTTCCTGGAGTTTTGAGTCCATTGAGGAGGCACACAGCAACCAACTATCCACATGTTTTAAGTGAATTTAAGCTTATTGAGCAAAAATGACATGGAAATATGTGAGCTGGGGACAGACAGGACAGGCAGATCTCTGATGAAGTGTTTACGGAGCCAAAATTCAAAGAGTGAATAGAAATTTGACCGGTAAAAGAATTGGAAAAGTGCTCAGTCAGAGAGGACAGGGATGGCTTCCATGAAAGCCAGGGAGGAAACCCTCTATGTGGCCAGGATAGAGAGAAAGCACAGGCCATGTTATAGACTTTTCTCTTTCTTATAAAAAAGCCACTGAAGAGTTTTAAAGCAAGAGGGTCATGGGAGCGTCACTCTGAGGTAGAGTGAATTGGATGTATGCTCTCGGGCTGTTGCACTGATGGAAGTGAGAATGAAGGACAGCTGGGATATGACTGGCAGTCGGTCCTCAGAGAGGAGGATCCAGGTTGGAGACTTTCTTAGGAGAAGGTAGGGAGGATGGCAAGAACTGAAGTCCATAAATTCTGATTCTTTGTTGAGAAACCTTGAAGCATCTGTGGCATTGTGTAAGTCTGCAGTTCAGAGTGCCACACTTGAGATACAAAGTGGGGAGAAAGTTTGAATTTCTGGATGTAAAGTGACGTCATGGGCTTGCATCAAACTGCTCTGAGGAGATGAGTGCTCATGATGAAGAATGGCCTGAAGTAACCAGAAGAGCTCGCAACAGAGGTGAGACTGGGTGTCTGTGAACGGAAGGAAACCAGCTGGGAAGGAGAGTGGAAGAGTCATCGTGGAAGCCACGTCAGAAGGTCAGGATGAGGCAAGGCATGCGAGCACCAGAATCTTTAGTGACTTGGGCCTTGAGGGTTTTAACAGGGTGGAGGGAGTCTGAAGAGTAATTGGATGAGAGGAAATGAAGTCATCGAGTGTGGACAGTTTTCTGGAGAATTTTGCCTGCTGGACAAAAGACAGATGGAAACAAACGTGGGACTGAGGGAGTTTCTTTTGCTTAAGGGTGTGTTTTATGATCACATAGGGACAGCTGTGCTCAGATTGGGTCTTGAGACCATCTTCCCTTGTTTACAATCATCTGCTTTATCTACCTTGTTCCTGTGAAAGCTATTTTTGGGGGGGGGGAAATCAGAGCACTTCCACATCACTGATCCTCTTATAGTAGTTTTACCTTTCCGGTGAAGGTGGCTCCGCATCAGAACTGCCTTGAAATATTGTTACTGAAGCCCTGTGGAGCTTGCCTAATGGTGTGAAGACTGCAGATGATTTTCCTTCAAAATCTATGTTAAGAGCAAGAAAGTTAAGGGTGAAATTCACTGTAAGATATCCAGGTTTTTTTGAAAATTATTTTCAAAACACTAAAACTTCTAAGCATAAGTACTTTTTGTGTGTTTTTAAAAATTGAATCATTGTGTATTTCATACAGAACATCTCAATCAATCCTGATTGTCTTTATATCCCTTTCCCTTGGCATCCCACCCCTTGACCCACAACTGGAATCCATGCATTTGTTCATCTGTGGTAAGGTCTATTGTGTCAAGTTAGTGGATGAACCTGCACTGAGGTACATTTGGGAACACCAAGATAAGTACTTTTAATGATTTGTAACTTTAATTTTCATTGAAGTAGTTGTGGGTCAGCAATTATTTGGGAGAATTAACGTCGAGATGCCTTGTTCTGTTCATGGAGAATATTGTCACATTTTGCAAAACTGCAGTTCTGATGCAGCCATAATCCATTTAAAAATTTTTCTCTGGCTTTATATGCTCTCTCTCTCTCTCTCTCTCTCTCTCTCTCTCTCTCTCTCTCTCTCTTTCTCTCTGTGTGTGTGTATTGGGAGGGGTATATGCCATATACACGTATATGTGATAGTATTTAGGTTTTTATTTCATCACAGATATGGGTTTGCTTATACAATACCTCAGTGCGGTCAAATTGTTTGGATGAAAAAAGGGCTAATCTTCCAATTTGGAATAGCTGATAGTCCATTATGAATATGTGAATAGATCGAAGAGAAAAAAATAGGCAATTTCTTTGCTTCCTTTTCACTGGGAAGAAAATTTGCTTTACTTTTGAAAAATCTGACTGTTTCAAAATGCCTTTGGGGTGCAGAAGTGGGTGCCATATGTAACTGTACAGGAACATGAGCCTGGCCTGTGGAGACAGCCCACCTGGCCTCCAGTTTAGCTCGATCTTTGCTCTGTGGTGACCTTCTCTGGGTTACCTAACCTCTCTCAGCTCAGCTTCCTCATCAGCTGAGTGGAGATGACTTTGCCAATCTTCCAAAGGTGTTCTGAGGACTGGGTAGTGCCCTGTGTAAATGAGAATTTCCTTACTGCTTATCCAGAGTTAATCCCTTCAAAAGCATAGTCTGTCAGTGGAAATCAAAGATCCAGAGTCTGGGAATTATTTCCTTTATTTTTGTAAAGCAAGACACTTTCTTAAAAGTAAGTCCCTGGCAGCTATAGTGTGTGTTTAGCTTTCGGTCTAAACCTACATGTGCTGCAGCATATTTGACTCTCAGGAATACGTCAACTCTTAAAATTTTTTTTTCGGAGCTATGATAAAAGTTTTAAACATAACCTCTTTAACCTTCAAATATTTAATATATACTCATATGAATTGGACTTTTAGTTTTCCTGTTAACTGAGGAAACCATAATGATTTATCAGGAGCTGACACCAGATATCTACCACAGGAGAACCAGGCTCATTATTAAAGCAGAAGGCGAGGTGTTCTGACAGGAAAATGGAGGTGAAATTAGAAAACAATTCTCCAAGGTATTTTATCTTTTTTTTTTTTTTTGCAAATTCAGTAATGAAAATCTTTTTTGCACTGTACCCTGAGAGATTTTAGAGTCATTTTGGGGATGTTAATACAGTCTTATAATTAGGATTTCTAATCAGTGTGGTTCTACAGGGATATGTGAAGGTTCAATCCAGGGCATGTGGCCTGTGATTTCACTGTGGAAGGGCTTATGATACCAACTACTTGACTCTATCCTGGGTAGAGACGGCTGAAAGAAATGTGAAGCATGAGCTATATATTAAAGAAAACAAACATTTTCTTTGATACTTGCAAAATTGCCTACTGTTACAAATGTAGTTTATGTTCATGTGGGACTAGTTTTACCAAAGCTTAGGGAGAAGAACAATTAATTCATTCAGCAAATATTGGCTTATTGAGGCATTACTAGGAGAAAATGAGCCGAGCAGGAGCGTTAATCGCTCTCTGCTTCCTGACTGCAATACAGTGTGACCAGCTGCTTCAAGCTGCAGTCTCTGGGGTTTCCTCCCCATGATACTCTAGAACCACAAGTCAAAATAAATTCTTTTTTGCATAAGCTGTTTTGGTTAAGTACTCTGTCACAACAACAGGAAAAATAAGTAATACAGATTCCAAGTGGGAAATGCAGGAAAACCTCTGTAAGGATTTGGACCTCAGTAAGTGGGTGATTGGAGGTGTAGGCATGAGCCTGTGGAAACTAGGATCAAAAGTTTGCCAGAAGCCAGGGATTAATTTGAAAACAAGTTAATTTGAAGTTACATGCAATATATCCAAGTGATGTGATGCCTGGGTGTTTGACTATAAAAGTCTGAAATTCAGGAAATAGGTAGAAATTAAGAGTTAAGACTTTCAGGTCCATTGACTGACAGCTAATATAAACCATTTATCCTCCAATCCAGCCACATATTTTTATGAATAAATAAATTTATAAGAGAAAATAAATGATTAATAAATAGACATTGGGACTTTTGGGTGGAAAAAAATAGGTTTACACAAACCTGTCTATATCAGGCAAACTGGTATCACAGTTCTTATTTTGAAGAGAGGATCATCTGCTGCATTGGAAGTCTTTAAGCTAAACACAGAAATGTCCTGAAATTCTTCCTCATGTCATGCAGTTTGTTAATAATCATTATAGGAGCAGAGAGATTTGCTCTTTTTCAGTTCACTTTTGTGTACATTACACAGTGTTAAAAATAGACTTTACATGTATTTAACTTAAGCAGATTAGAAGAAAAAACAGAAGATTATTTACTGTGTGTTACTCATGAAATATAATTGCTTTTCCTCCAAAATCTTTGGAGTGGGTATTATCGTCTTGGCTCTCAGAGACTCAATAGATTGCTACAGTCCTTGCAGAAATCTTTTGAACACACCAAATTATCATATTGAAGAAATTTTGGGTTAAGTTTTAAAATATGATCAAAACAATTTCCTTTGGCTTTTAAGTCAGTGAGGTTTTCCATTCTATTTTAGTTTATGATTACAACAGACTCAGCATCCTTTCTTTTCAAAGCACCCTGATATCAAAGGACTGTCAGAGCTGATACCTCTTTATTTTGGCCCATGCCAACAAAAGTTTGAGTCATATTTTTTTAAATGCTGGCAAAGTTCAAAGGGATTTCATGGTAACTCTTAGCTTATTGGCGAGGTATGTGTGCGTGAGTTCTGCACAGTCAATCTCTAGGCATCCTAAACTCTGTCCGATGGCATATGGTGTATCAAACATGTGAAAGGCATTATTTGGTGGAGCCTGGAAAGTCAGCACTATGTGGCAAGAATGAGGTTCACTTGTGATTTTTGAAAATGCCTCTCCTTTATATAGTCTTTAATATTGAATTCTTTTCTTTTAAAACATCTTAGCCTATATGAGTAACGAGGGTAAGATATAATTGTTTTTGTATAACTAACAGAATGCCTTGCAGTTTTTATCTGTCATTAAAACAGAATCCAGATATCTTCAATCATTCATAGAATTTCATCTAAAATGGTCAATGGTGGCAAAAGTTGGTTTAGAGCCGTAAATGCTTTAGAATGTTTTTTGATCTTCTTGTAAAGGTCATGGCATGTAAATACACATGGAGTAAACTGTGATGCTAAAATTTCATTAGGGGGAAAAAATCACTGGCAGAACAACAGTAAGAATGTTTTGAAAGGCAGAGGAGCCCTGATTTAATCTTTTGAGATGCAAACTCAGCTCTGTAATACCACATGAGCCACCAGCACACAAAGCATATATGTAGATAGAGATTTTGAAATTAAATTCTATTTGAATATTTGCTGTGGTTTAGAGAATTGTCCACTGAGGGTTCACTAGTTGAAGGCTTGATTTTGAGCTTGGGGTGCTATTGGGAGATAGTGGAACTTTTTCGATGGTGAGGCCTGCTGGAAGATGATTAGGTCATTGAGAGTGTGTTCTTGAAGGGACTGTTGGAAACGGACCTCACCTTTTCCTCTGTGTTTGCTGCCTGTCCTCCACACAGTGAACAGCTTTCTCCACGGTTCACTGCTGCCTAAACACATACAGAAGAGCAAGAAGGGCAAATGCCTATGGACAAAAACAGTCTTTTCCTTTTTTGAAGACGATTGTCTTAGGTATTTCATTTTAGTAACAGAAAGATGACATGTTCTCCAAGTACGATTTCAGTAGTTTGTTAACCATTCGGCTTATCCTGAGTTTTTAGTCCATCAGCCCATTGTATAACATATAGACCTCTTGAGCAGCAGGAGTCTTAAGACTGGACACAGCTTCCTTAGCTCCACCTCACACTCGTCTTTTCCTCCAAGAGCCGCCTGTCTTGTGGGGGATGTGAGATAGAGCAAAATACTTAGCCTAGAGTACATGAGCAGACAGCTATGGGACCACAAGGAAGAATAGCTAACTTTACTGGAAGGTGATGAGAGAGGACTTTAGAAAGGTTGACAAATGTAAAAATTGTACATTTATTTTTCAGTTAGCTCCAGCTAAACTTTCATTAAGTTGCTATGTGGTAGTCCTTAGTAAGTATTACCAGGCTCTGGACTTCTGACGCCAAAAGAAATCATAGATATCTCTATAGTACGGCATAGCTGTTGAATTTGCCTTGAATTGTTACTTGTGGTTATATGCAATGAAATTATTAGACCTAGCTCTAGATCTTCTTACTTAGCCTGTTGAAAACATTTATTTTATAAATCTCAGATTTACAACTTCAAGTTTCCAGTTGATAAGAGCCAACACAAACTCAAGAGAAAAATGATACAATGGTATGCATATATGACAGAAAAGAGATTCATATTCATAACGAATTAGACCTCCAACAGTGTATTCCTTGGACTGAGTGAAGAATCTCTTGTTTATCAAAGAGGACTTTGTTTATCAAAGGGACTGGAATGATGGCTCAGCTATTAAGAGCATTTAACTCACTTCTTTCCCAGAGGACCTAGGGTTTGGTTCCCATTACCCATATGGAGGCTAACACCCATCCTTAACTCCAGTTCCAGGGCATAGAGTGCCCTCTACTGACCACTGCAGGCACCAAACACATATGCAATATACTTGCAAGTATGCAAACAGAACACTTCTGTGCATAAAATAAAAATTAAAACTTTTTTTTAAAAAAAGAGGGCCTAAGAAAATACAAAAGAAATGAAGATCGTCAGTGCAAATATAAATATTTGATAGAAATACAGCAAATATTAATTTAAAACTATTCTTTAATAAGAGTTTGGAAAATTGTTACAAATTTAGAGTAAGATTGTAAAAGGCAAAGTGAGGTAGAAAATAAGCCCTTTCATAATGGTGGCATGAGTTGGTAAATTCTTTTGTAGGGTGATCGATAATAGTTTTCATTTTTGTTGTTGTTTTGAAAAGGTCTTTCAGTCTTAAACTTATGATCCCGCTGCCTCAGCTTCCCAAGTGCTGGGGTTAGAGGTATGTACCACCATGTCAAACTTTCATTTTTTCTTAAAATTAAAACTGTTGGCTCTGAAATCCCACCTTAATCAGGTTTTCAGCAGGCTGGCATTTTTAATTTGCGCAAAGATTGAATCTATAAGTGGCGCTTTCACTGTGAAGATCTTCCCATTAATAGGGAAAAGTTAGTAAATACATTGTCATACTCTTCTAGCCTTATAACAAAAGCGCCAGATACAGCTGTACTGTTTGAGAGGGACACTCTAGTCAGTTAATACTGCTGCATGAAAAGTCATAGGGAAAATATGCAGCTGACTTCTATTTATGTAAAATACAACAATCCCCCACCCCAATCCAACAAAATCCAAAGAGTATAGAAAACACACTGATGCCTATGGATCCGACTCTGCACAGATGTTCCACTCGGCGGGAGAAAAGGCTTTGCGAGGAGGAGTGCCAGAAGGGTTTGTTTTGACCCCTCTGCAGTACTTTATGGATTTTTATGTGCACCATGCATGTGTCTGGTGCCTGAAGAGGCCAGAAGAGGGTGTCAGATCCCCAGGAGCTGGAGCTACAGATGGTTGTGAGATACCAAATGAGTGCTGGGAACCAATTCTGGGTCCTCTGTAAGAGAAGTGCATGCTTTAACCATGAAATATCTGTTCAGCTCTTGTAATGGATTTTTAGTCATGTATTACTGCATAATTAAGTACAAGGAAATAAGTAATAGAAAAGATTGCATTTGGCATAAAAACAAAAAATTCAAACTACTTTCTACTAAATCTACCAGGACAATTACATGCCTTTTGGAAAGGAAAGTATTAAATTTCATTGAAGCATATGAAAGACGACTTGAGCAAATGGGGTGGGGCATGTGCTGTATTTACATTAGATAATTCAATATAAGTTCATAGAAATTAGTGTGAATCTAGTTACAACCCACAGGAAATGAAATTTGACAAAATGACACAGCAATTCTTTGGCAACAACAACAAAGATTCAGGCCAGAATAACAAAGAAAATCTTTTAAAAAGGTGAGAGTGTGCCTATATAATCAGATATTAAAACTATTATAAAAGTAACTATATAGAAACAATAGGTATTGGTCCACAGTTACGCCAGACAGATCGAACAGACCTGAGAGCTAGAAATTAGTTGGCTGGTCACCGCAGTCTCCTGGGCACTGATTAGTGTGTGCGCACAGCTGACCAGATCAGGAGTGGCATTTCTTTAATGTCACTCAGAGTGGGCCAAACCCAACCCCGATTCCTTCTGTTTGTCACAACACACCTTATAACACTGTGCCTTTTGGTATTAGTCAGGCAGAACACGCAGAACATGAAGAGGAGGACCATTTGACTGAGTCTTCCTGGTAAGGTGGCTGGAGGGGCAAATGGCTTCCTGTTCTCGTCTCTTTAGAGAGGGTGCCTGCCGCAGGGGAAGTGTACACCACACTGAGGGAGCTGTTTTTTGAGATAAAAGTTCAAATCTCTGCTTTATAAACTATGTAACCTGTAAAGCTTATTTGGATCTGTGTAACCTCTGTAATCTGCATAACTATCATAGCCTACACAGCTCACACATCCCCTGATGCTGTGCAACCACTAACCTAAAGGATGAGTTGTGTAGTAATGTGTTTCTAAGTTGAGGCAATATATAATTGATTCCTTGAGAATTTTATGCAATGTATTTATTTTGTGTGTGAGTGTTTTGCCTGCATGTAAGCAAGTGTACATACATATAAGTCCTACAGTGTCCCTGGAGGCCAGATGAGGCAATTGGATCCCCTGGAACTGGTGTTATAGATGTTCTCTGCAAGAGTGACCACTGTTCTTACCACTGAGCCATCTCTCTACCTGCTATACAATGTATTTTGATCACCTTAACAACTCCTCCTCCTCTTCCTCTTCCTCCTCCTCCTCCTCCTCCTCCTGACTCTTCCTAGACCCACTCCAACCCCACAACTTTTGTCCTCTTTTTTAAATAAACAATACCCATCAAGTCCAATTTGTGCTGCCCCATGTACTCATGGGTGTGGAACCGTCCACAAGGGCATGATTGACTTCAGAGCCATACAAAGTATGTAAGTTTGTAGTTGCCTTTTGTTTCTGTTTTTTAGCTTTTCAATAGTTCCCTCTGTGTCATTCAGTGTGTTTCCTAGTCTTTCCTCATCATGAGGATGATCAATGCTAAATACTGAAAGACACGTTTTGGATGCTTAACTAAGGTAGTGGTTCTCATTATATTATGCACAGGCGTGCCATTGGGAAGGGCCCTGTTAAAGGTCAGATTATGATTAACTAATTCAGGGGTGGGATCTGAAATCTGTATTTTTACTAGCCTCCCAGGGGAAACTCCACAAGACTATCTAGGGATTGCACTTTGCAGACAAGGGCCTAAACTAAAAGAGGAGTCAAGGAGCCAGGTTTGATTTTCCGATCCAGATCAGGGCAGCCAAAAGAAAGTAATATGGTGTAAGTCATAGTGCAAACCTCAGGTGTGATTAAAACTGTTCCAGTAGCTACATCACAGAAAGGAAAGGCAGTGCATGGGATTAATTTTAATAGTGCATTTAATTTAAAACAGTATCTGTAAAATCTTATTATAACATTATAATTAATATAAAATTTGAGATATTTAAACAAATATTTTTATTTTAATTTTGTGTGTATGTGTATGTCTGTGTGGGGTATATGCATGTAAGAGCCACCGCCCAAATTGAAATGTTTTAATGTTTTGTTTCAAGTACAAAAATTTTTCTATATATGTTTATAAGACAAATCAATGTTTGTTGCCATACCGCAGGATTTTAAGCAATCAATAATCACATTTGGCCAATGGCTACCTGAGGTCTCGGCGGTCCAATCCCCATGACCCAATGAACAGCCGAGGAGGGTGCATCGTAGGGTTACTTCAAGAACATCCCGGGGAGAGCTTCAGAGGGCAAGTCCGTTTATTCAGACTTAGCTAGGGGCTTATGTACTCTACTATAGGGTAAACAGGTACCATCGCCAGCAAGCCAATCTCAGACCACCACGAACCATCTACCACACCGTAGCTCCTGGGGCAGTTCCAGGGAAGGCGTGGGGGCAAACAAGATGGCCCTTGGCTCTGGGCCTCACCCAGCAATTACATGACAGGGTGTGCCTGAATCACACGAGTCTGCCAGATTGTGCTCATGGCCTTTGTGCCTGGATATGCGCACAGCTCGCTGGCGCCCTAGACAGATCTGCACCATAGCTGCCATATTAGACTTATGGTTAAAAGGTTTATACAAATTTTATCCCAGATGAAAAATTAGGTTTTCTGTCATGTGAATAAGAACCAAATGCGTATTTCTGGCATTTAAATGCTACCACGCACATTCCAAATTAAGTTGCTGATGTATTAAATGCTTTTGAGCCATGTGCTAAATGTCGGTGACACATTTTCTGATACTGGGAGCTCCATATAGCTTTTGTTTATGTAATCTTGGGAGTTCCATTGGGCCTTTTTGTGAAAACGCCGAAAAAAGAAATTCTTTTTCAAAATTAGCTGGATGAAAAGCTAGAATCTGTTAATTAGAAATGCAGCATTCTCTAGTTTTGAATTTTGATTTTTAAAATTTTGGGTTTTTTTCATTTTAGAGAATTTCATACATGAATATTGTCTTTGCATTAGTTCCACCCCTCCCAGTACCCTGCCGACTCCTCCTGTGTCCCCCAGTTCTCTCTAAATTTCTTGTCCTCTTTCGTTGTTATAGCTACAAATATGCACACACACACGCACACACACGCGCACGCACACACGCACACGCACGCACGCGCACACACGCACACACACGCACGCACACACACATAATGCACTGGGTCCATTCAGTGGTGCTTGTTCACCTGTGTTTAAGGATGCCCGTTTGGGATTAGAAAGCCTCCCAGGGAGCTAGTCCCTGGAGAGAACTGATTCCTCCTCCTCAGCATCCATGACTGTAGCTCTTCATCTCTAGGTGGGACCCCATGACAGTTCCTCCATCCGTTTGGCACGTCAACTAACTTAGCCACATGTAGACCTTCTTAGGCTACTGCACTGGAGATTTCATTGATGTTGTGTTTTGATTTTTAAGAAAATTTTAGTTAATTTACGAATAAATGTGTTTTATTACAGCATTCTTGGCACTTTTGCCTTTATTAGCATGCAAGTCATAGTAAGAATAATATAAAGAGCTACTCATATTTTTAAGAGAAAAGTTAACAGAATACATGGTTATGTATTTGTTGCGATCATTTTGTCAAAGTCACAGATAGAACCATAATTTTAAAACGTTTGCCATCACTAATAAAAATGATATACAAAGAAAATAGCAACAAAATTCAATTTTTCCCTCTGAATTGTGCGTTAGTGGAGAAAAAAATTCCCTGATGCTAGAGATCAGATGATCTTGTATTTAGAGAGCATTCTGTGGAAGGGTTCTCAGACATGAAAGGCTGGTTTGTTATCCTTTCACTCAACGTTGCTTCTACTTTTGCTACTAAAGTACAATAGGGGTGTTTATGACAGTGTGATATACAAAATCTTACCTGCACATTATCCAAGTATTAAGTAAATATTTCACAGTGCAATGATGATTGTTCTGCAGTTACTTATATAAAAAGATGTTAACTGTCATGTTAAGTGTAGACGCTTGCATATTTTTGGTGGTTTTATAATTTTTGTTTATATATAAAAATATAAAGAATATTCATCATAATTTTACTTCTTTGTAATCACTGATGAAATTTTGGATAATATTTGTGCTCTTAGTTTAACTACATTTCCAAATTCTTCGATTACAAACACTGTTTCATTATGTAGTAAAATAATTCTTAAAAATGTTGAAGGCAATAGGGAATAATCATTGTATGTTCAGTAAAAGATAACTGGCTGTATATAAATTAGATGATGTGGTCCTAACTTGATTTTAAAATGACTACACTGACAAAACTTGAAGAGGTAAGTAAATGTACAAGTGAATAAGTTGTAGCCTTTTGTATATTTTATTTGTGTTTCAAAACAAAAATTAATGTCCTTGCAAGAAGGCAAAAATACTTGTTTATTTTTAGAAGAAGTTCTCCAAATATCTCTTGTAACTGTGATGGAAATTTTCAGTTACTCTATAAAAGTTTCAGTTCTCATTAATTTGCTTTATTCATTCTACAATATTATTATAATCTACTTTTTCTATGTGTAGCCTTTACAGAATCATGAAATCAGTTTGGCAGGATTAGTAGTTTAGTTAGTTGTTAGTAGTTTGAAGTGTCTTTCTGCCAGAAACAGAATTTCTCCGTTGACACCGTTTTTTCTGTTCTATCACTTTAAATATGTATCCTCACTTCCTCTGTTCTTTTTGGTTTCTGATGATCACTTAGTCTTATTGTGAATCCTTTGGGCATGATGAGTCACTTTATTTGACTGCTTTTAAAATTCTATCCTTGCTATTGCCTTTCAACAGCTTGATTATTATGTATCTTAAAGACTTATTTATTTTTATGTGTAGAAATATTTTGTTTGTATTCATGTGTACCACGTGTGTGCTTGGTACCTGCAAAGACCAGAAAAAGACATTGGATACCCTGGAATTGGAGTGCTGGATGGTTGTGAGCCATCAAGTGCTGGGAAGGGAACCCAGGTTCTCTGAAAGTGATCTGAAGCTATTGAGTCACCTCTTTAGCCCCAATTATTTATATTGCATATCTTAATGTGGATCACTTTAGTTTATCCTACTCTAAATCTACTGAGCTTCTTGGGTGGGTAATGCATGTCCTTCATCAAATCTGGGAAGTTTTAAGCCATAGTTTATCCAGATATTCAATTTCAGTTGTTTTCCCTCTTTTCTTCTTCACAGCCTCCCATAAAGCATATTCTGATCCATTTGATTGTTTCACAAGTTCCTCTGTGTACCCTGAATAATTTCATTCTGTCAATGTTTGCTGACATTTTTGTCTGATCTTTTCAAATCTGCTTGAATCTCTCTAGGGAGTTTTTCATTTACGCTTTTGTATTTTTAAAACATAATTTCAGGGGCTGGAGAGATGGCTCAGCAGTTAAGAGCACTGGCTGCTCTTGCAGAGGACCTGGATTTGGTTCCCAGCACCCACATGGAGGTTAACAACCATCTCTAACTCCATTTCCAGGGGTGACAACACCCTCTTCATGGGCATTGCACAACACAGGTGCCCTTACATACAGTCAGGCAATACATTTATACATATAAAATTTTTTAAAAAACATAATTTTACTTTCCTTGTTAATATTGTCATTTTGTTAATAGACAGTTTTCCTAATTTCTTTTACTCTACGCTCGGTTTCTTTTAAGGTTTTAAGCATCATAAAATCTGTCTACTAAATGCAATGTCTAAGTTTCTTTGGGGGTATTGATATGCTTTAAAATTTTAAAGTTAATGTATAAAGTATAAAGTATAAAGTAGCGTGTTTCATAGTGATATTTTTCTTACAGATATGTCGTTATACTTTACTCTGATTCATACCTTTGTGCACTGTCCTCCCACATTTGCCACCCCCCCTTTCACTGGCCGTCTTTTCTCTGTACAGAGAGCCTTTTCTCCTGCTTCCATGTCCCATGCCACACTACCTTCTCGACCTAGAGAGACTTTTCCCCCTCTCTTATGGTCTTTTTTCTACTTTTATCCCCCCAACACACACAATCAAGATTTTGCACATTGGATAACATGCATGGTATTTGTTTCTCTGAATTTTACTTACTTTACTCAACACAATGATCTCTAGTTCTATCTGTCTTTCTGCAGATATCACGATTTCATTTTTCTTTATGGCTGAATAAGATTCTATTGTGTGCATATATATCACATTTTCTTCATCTATTTATCTGTCGATGGATGTCTTGGCTGGATCTACTTCCTAGTTACTGTGGATAGTGCAACAGTAAACATGGGTATGAAAATATCTCTGAGATATGCTGACTTAAAATCCTTTGGCTATATACCCAAGTGATATGGTTGGGTGGTACTGAAAACCTACTTTTAGTTTTATGTGAGATTCCCACTGATTTTTGTGGTGCTGCACTAGTTTACATCGTCATCAACGGTGTCCAAGAGTCTTCATTTCCCCACACTCTCTTTGTGTCCACCCCCCACCATTAAAAAAGCAAGAAAGTTTAGCTACTTCTGTTTCATATGGGACAATAATATAACAATGACTTTTTAACAGCCAAGCAATTTCAAACGTAGAAGTATAAAGTTGAGACCCAGAAAGCTAGAATCCCAAGTTGCTGAGTCCTGGCTTCACTGGTACAGAGTAGAAGACAATGATGATCTTGCAGAGGGAACCGAGGCCAGTGAATGGCTCGAAAAACTACAGCTGTGAACTGCTTATGTATGAATTTGTCTGATACAGTTTTGAAAATTTCAAGTAACTTGCTTTGCCCTTCCGTACTGCGACTTCATCTGTGTCCTTGATAAGGCACACACTAACTCCGTAGTCCTATCTCTACACTTGCTCCTACTTGGTGTACAACACTGATTTCTTTAGGCCTCGATGACAGTCATCCTGAGTGGGGTGAGCTGAAATGTCAAAGCAGCTTCATTTGCATTTTTATGATGGCTAAGGATCTTGAACAGTTTCTCAAGTATTTCTTGGCCATTTGTATTTCTTCTCTGGAGACTGTCTATTCAGTACTTTAGCCAATGTACTGATTAGATGATTTTGTTTTTTAATGTTTAATGCTTCACAGTTGCTTGTGTTCTATGTAGTCATCACCTCCTTGATGTGGAGCTGGAAGATTTTTCTCATATTTTGGGCTTTCTGTTCACTCAGCTGATTGTTTCCTTTGCAGTGCAGAGACTTTTTTTTAATTTCATGTGTCAGTTCTTGGAATTATTACCTATGCTACTGGAGTCCTTTTCAGAAAATTCCTGCCTGTTCTATGTCTTGAAGTGTTCTGCTTGTGTTGTCTTCTAGCAGTTTCAAATTTTAAGGTGTTAGATTAGGGTCTTTGATCCATTTTGAATACTGATACCAATATAGTTTCATTTTTCTGTCTATTGATAACCAGTTTTTGAAGAACCATTTACTAAATAGGTTTTTATTACTCTAGTGTTTGGTTTTTTTTGACAGCTTTGTCAAAAGATTGGAGATTGTAGCTTAGTGAGTTTATTTCTGGACCTTCTATTCCATTGCTCTATATATCTTTGTGTGTGTGTGTAGCATAAACTGTTTTTTACTGTGGTATAATTTGAGAAGAGGTATCAAGATACCTCTAACATTGTTCTTTCTTCTTAGGATTGCTTTGGCTTATTGGGACGCTTTGTGCTTCCATATGAAATTTAGGATCTTTTTCTAGTTGTGCAAAGAATAGCATTGGAATTCTGATGGGGAGTGCATCGCTTCCTACTGCCCCCATCACATAACCTTCTGTGTGTCCTCTGTGCCTCTTTATTCAAAGCTTCTTCTCCTTTCTCTTATGGGCTCACCAGTCTATATTTAGGGTCCATGTAATTAGTGTATCTCATCTTAAACTGATTATGACGACAAAGCCTTGATTTCCAACTATAGCTTCATTCATAATGATTGAGGGTTAGAAATGTGAACTTACCTTACTTTAGGGCATAATGAAACTACTCCAGGGATAAGGCAACCACTGGAGCCAAGCTATACAGAGAGATCTATAGAGGCCTCCCAAAGCTGGTGGCTCTGTGATGATGGAACAGGCAATGCATAGCAGCTTTCACTGTCCCCATCTCTGCTCTCTTACCCTGCCTCCCATTGGTTGAGCTGTCTGGGAGTCTAGAGAGCTAAGGAGCCTCAGGATATAGTCCACAGTGTTAGGCATGCAGAACACAGAACCTGGTAGAGGAAGGTTGGGATGGGATGAGGGGCTCAGCGGCTGGATTGATTGAGGACACTATTGTTTCTCATTCTATAACTTCCACTACTAGCATGAATATTTTCTTCTTCCTGCCTATTGTTTGCTGTCCATCTGACTATTTTAACATGTATATTTAACTTTAAGTTATAAACAAATCTGCCCCTGTACAGTCCTGCTGAACAACGTCAAACCACTGTTCCTTTCCTTACGTGCTACTATGGTGTATTTAGAACAGTTGTTGAACTGTGACTGAAGAGAATGAGGCACTGGAAATCATGGGGTTGCACTAAGACAAAGAATACTCTGAGTCATATAAAACAGATTTTATGATTTATATTACCAATTAGCAAATTGTAGTGGCATATTAATTCTTTATTGCTTTGCTAAAGACATGTTTTGTCTTTGCTAGTTATTGTGAGACAGCAAGTCTTCTATACTGTTTAAGCTTCACAGAGTCTAGTGTCAATAAATTGGATCACCAGAGCCCTGTAATAGCTTAAATTCAGGATTTGGTTTGATGCTAATACTCCCCCGTACGCAGGTGAGATCTGCTCTCTGTTGTTTTTCAGTACTGTAAGGTGCTAATGCTGCCCTTATAATGTTATACCATGAACTCGGTGTATTTCCAATTTCCAATAAGAATTTCCAAAGGTTTTTCCCCTTTGGTTAAATTTAACAAGCCGAATGTAAAGCTGCAGAGAGCAGGGAAAACTGGGAGCAGTGAGAAGTAGAAGGTGAAGGGTCTGGGCTGCTGCGTAAGGGGTAAAGTCATAGCAATCAAGGCAGTGCGTCACTGTAAAGCAGGGGTGAGGCCTGGAACAGAGGTGTACAGGTGGACTCTTGACGTGTTTCAGAAGTGGAACAAGGGTCACAGGACGAGATGGTCTTTTTCAAAAAATGGTATGAAGATAATCAGAAAATCAGAGGGAAAAATGAAATCAGATCCCCCAAAGTTGTATTAGGCGATCCTGAAATTGAATGCCCAGTGTCATTGTATTAGACGATACAAGGGATGGGTACATTTTGAAGAATATTGATTGATAAAGCCTGCATTACCATCCAGCTCATGTTTAGATTTTCTGGTTCCAGAATTCTGCAGCAGAGTCTGTTCCACAGAGAGACTTTCCTGGGAACCACCGCTGACTCTTCATCCTGGGATTCTAGTTACGTTCCCTCAAGGGAAGATCCTGATTTTGTTCTTTCTTCAGTCTTCATTTGTTTAACCAGAATCCCTATGGATATTAAAACAAATCCCATTCCTAGGAGGACTTTTGTGTTTCTGACACTCTCAAGACTTGAAACAAATGTCCCTTGATACTGTTTTATGTCTTTCCCTGTCCTAAGTTCCCAGCTGAATCTCGAAACCCTTTGGCAACCTTCGGAAATGAGATACAGATATGGCTAGTTTATGAAAAACATTTTGTAAGCTGGCACACAGGGTTTTGTTATATATTTGTGTGCTTTCCCATTCTTTCTCAGTTGTGAAATACTACAGAGATCACGGCTAATTTAAGGGATACCTATACGAGGACTATCCATTACAATATTATAGTCACCCCAGACTGAATTTGTACTGATAACGTGTCAAGTTTACACTACATTGTCCAGTTCATTCCCATATCCCCACTGTGTCATGAACCACACACAATTAAGACCCTGGTTTTACAGATGTTTAAGTTGGGGTTGGGGGTGGAGAGATGGCTCAGTGGTTAAGAGCACTGACTGTTCAAACCTGGGTTTGAATTCCAACAACCACATGGTGGTTAACAACTGTCTATAACTCCAGTGTCTGGAGATCTGATGCCCCCTCCTGTTCTCCCTGGGCCACTGCATGGCCTGGGTACACTTACATACATGCAGGAATAATACACATGCACGTAAAAATAATAAATAAAATACATTTTAAAAAAAGAAGTAAGGTTGAACAGCTTGTTCAAGATCACATAGTCATGAAAGAGCAGCACCAGAAGATGCACCCAAGAGTCCTACCCAAGTCACTGGCTCGCTCTGCTTCTTATGATAGAAGGAACTGATTATAGTAAAGGAGTTTGGAAGTTCTGTGGCCGTGAACTCCAACTCTGGCTAGCTGAAGTAGTGAAAAGGCTTGGAAGAATACTAGGTAACTTTAAACTCTGCTCCAAAGCCTAGGAAACTACAGTAAGACCCTGGGCAGGAACCAGGGTCACTGGATCACACTGCAGAACGGGCTGGAGAAGCTTGCTGCTGCCCAGGCTGGCTTTCAAGCTAAGTCTCACCTTTGCTTCTCTACTTCAAATTGTTTTCTGATAGAACATCTGTTTGGCCAAGTCTAGGACACCTGTCCGTGGTCCCTCTGCGAAGAATGAGGACAGGGAGTAACAGGCCTCCGTTGGTTCTTGTAGTAAGAAAGAGAACCTGGCTGACCATCAGAATCCACATCGAACGAAGACTTCCTCGCAGAAGGAGGGAGACACTGAGAAGGCCAGGCATGGTGAAGAGCGCCCTCAGCACTCCTGGTTGCTGGCGTATGTTCATCCTGCGACTCTGGTGACATATCAACATATTTAGCTCAGATGAGCCAGAATCTTCTCTTGTTTGTCATTCTAAGACTTGAGCAGTCCCACAGTGAAGGGAGGGGCTGTGGTAGGAGTCGGGAGTGGCAGACAAGGTTAAAGTCTTAGGAAAGGTCTATTGTATGATTCTGGTCTGGGTGGGCTACCCTCCACTTTAATTCAGAGGATAAAACAGAGGCTAGGAGGTCAGGGAAGCAAGGAAACCAAGACCTGAATAAGCCCAGGCCAATCAGAAAGCTCAGGAGGCCATACGGGACTGGCCCAAGGTGTCTAGATCTGGGGGAGCAGCAGGTTTTAGCCGTGTTTTTGTTTAGATCTGGAATGACACTTAAATAGCCAGTATTAAACAGCTTGGTCCAGCCTGTGGCACTAGAGGGAGGTAGTAGAACCTTTAAGAAGTAGAGCTAGGCTAGTGGAGTGCTCTTGAAGGGGACACTGGAACCGTAACTGTTCCTCTTTTTGCTGTCCGGAAGTGATCAGACCTCTGTGCGCCCCCCTGTTACGATGTGCTGTGTGACCACAGGTACAAAGCAAGCAGGCCAAGTGATCATGGATGAAAACCCTGAAACATGAGCCGAGTAAACCTTTTCCTCCTTTTAATTTGATTGTCTCAGTTTTTGTGTCACAGTGTTGGAGGCTAAATCACATGTGATGCCAGAGATGTTGCAGCTCCCAGAGTGCGACAGGACCCCGACACAAAAGCCCTTAGGCACAGTCGGCTGGAGTGAAGGGCCTGTGGAGGGCAGACTTGTGAGAGCGGGGGTAGTATCACTTTTTAATCTCCTCTTTAAAAATCAGTTACTGTTCGTTTAAGCACTGTGACTCTGTGAGCTACCTCCCAGCTGTGTGGTTGCTTTAGTTAAAAGCAGCTGCTTGAACTGGAAATGCCCTTTCTGTTGCATATGTTGAAAGGTCTGGTGGAAAGGAACTTCAGTCCTGGTATATGTTAGAACACTTCACCAAACAACGGATCTTCTTGCCAGTTCAGGACTCAGGTTTTACTTGTGATGGGGTCTCGGTAATGATCATTTGGTCTGTAAATAGAACAGCAATTTTGAGTTCCTTCTAGATTTCCAACACCTACAATCTCAGTAGATGAAATTATTCTGTCAGGAAAAAATGTCTTGAATTTTACTTAGACATTTTAAGGACAGAGAGGAGTCCCTCAAATGCCACTCACAGAACTGAGGTAGCCAGGATTTGCCCAGTCAAGGCACCACAAATCTGCTGGTTCTTTGGGCAGTGCTAGCGCTTTGGGAAGTGGTTTGTCCCCTCCCTCAGCTGTGACTTTGGGATGACTTTGATGGTTAATCTTTTTAGCTGAAGGGACAGAGCCCACCAGGCCCTGTTACACAGCCAGGGTGAATAATTACTGTCACCTGCTTCTTGGCAGTGATCCCTCAGCCTAGCAATTCTGTGTATCTGCTGCTGTCAAGGTGTGTTTATCGGGAAACTGTCTCTGCAGTGAGGTCTTTCCTCTTGCTTGGGAAGATGTTAATTAAAAAAGAAATAGAGCTGCCAGAAGTGAGTTATTGAGTTCCATGGTTATCTTGGGACTCTACCTGTTATAGTTGTTATTATCACAGGGGAGGGGAGGCTCTGCAACCATAGTACACCAGCTGCCACAGCCTCACATTTGCAGATAACATAATCCCGTATCTTAAATGGAAGGGCTGCACGAAGATTGCCTTCGTCCTTTCTGTTACACATCTGATGGAATCAGTTTGGAGGTAAAGGCTTACTCAGGCACATAGATCTAACTCATTTCCTGAGAACTTACTGGATTTCCACAAGTTCCAGTTTCTTAAACCTCACCCCTGTGTCATTGCTCAGATTCCCAGCATTCCTTCCTGCTGTCTATTCAGAAATCTGAGAGGTTCTAGTTTGATGTAGGATTTCCGTCTAAATGTCTGTACGGGTCGTTAAGTCAGAAGAGTTCACATTTGTTGCTTGATTCTATCCCTTTCTCTTCATCTTTGTTTCTTACAAGTTTTCTGCTTACCCACTGCAGTTTCATTTTCTAAGTCCTATATTTTCTCATTTGTTTCTTCTTCAATCACTTCATAAAGACAAATGAAGTCTTTTATTTTCCTTTTGAAATATATGTTTGCATGACATGCTAAAAGCCTTTCTCTGGATTCCTTTCCAGTGTCATTACATTCAGTTCAGTAACTACTGCTTATATCTCTGAATATATATATCTTGTCTGAAAAATAAGAGTTCAAAGATCCGACTCATGCTCCTTTTCTTCTAAAATCTTTTGACTCTGAAAGCTCCTAGCTTTTACTTGTCTTAGTTCTATTTTCTGTTTCTGGCATCCACAAGCCAGACCAGAGATGCAGCCATGGGGGCTGTATATATCTGAGGGTCGTTCACACATTTGAAGTGAAGTGTGTTATTTACTTTTTGTTGCTGTGATAACTATGAGCAAAGTGGCTTATGGGAGAGAGTTTATTTTGGCTTCCAGCTCCAGGGGTTGAGTCTATCATGGCATCAAGCAGCAGGCATGGTGGCAGGGGCAGGAGGTGGAGTGCTCACATCTTCAGTCATATGTAGAAAGCAGAAAGAATGAACTAGAACTGGGGTGAGGATTTGAACTTTCAAAGGCCACACCCCCAGTCACATAAGTCTTCTAGCACGTTGTACCTCCTAAAGGTTCCAGAACACCCAACAGATAATGCCTTTTTGCTGGATGGCTTCAGTCGTCAAGTCATACCTGGCAGGAGGGACCCTCCACTGAGGAATGTCCTCCATCAGACTGGCCTGTGGGCTTATGGGGGGAATATTATTGATTGTTGGCTGATGACAGAGGGCCTGGCCCGCAGTGGGTGGTGCCATCCTTGGGCAAGGGGGCCTGGGCTGTATAAGAAAGGCAGCTGCATAAGCCAGGGGAGAAAACCTCCCGCATGGTCTCTGCTTCAGCTCTTGGCTCCAGAAACCTGCCTTGAGTTTCTGCCTTGACTTCCATGAATGGCGCACTATGAGCTGTAAGCCAAATAAGCCTTTCCTCCCCAAGTTGCATTTGGTCATGGTGTTTATCACAGCAACAGAAAGCAACTTAAGAAAGCCTCCCACTGGGACCAGCATTCAAATGCCTGAGTCTATGAGTGACATTGCTTATTCAAACCACCACAGCAACTATTTGATATGAATTTATAAAGATTCTACAAGGTGCATCCTAAGTGTAATGATTTTATCAAAAATTATTTAGACCTGCTTTTTTAAATGCCAGCAGGCTCGAAGAAGATAAAGTGTGTTGTTTTGAGGCCCTTATGCTGAAAGTGTGGTTCCTAAACCAGCAGTGGTGACATCACCAGGAAGCTTATTAGAAATGTAGGGGGGGGTCTGAATTTGATTAAGAACCATGGCATGAAGTGCACAAAAACTCAGTAAGGATATTAAAAAATAAAATTAATGAAACAAAAAGAAATGTGGATGTTCAGATCTCACTGAAGATCTGCTGAATCCGTGCTTGCATCTCACCAAGATCCCCTCGGGTGATCTGTGTGCACCCTGATGCTTAAGAAAAGTGCACGGAGGTGTATAATAGTATTTATGGAGGCATTATATTTTAATTGTTTGCTAGTGATGGTTCCAATGTACAAATGTAGATTGTAGAATGGGTTGTCTTTCAGTGGTGTGAAGCACAGTTGGATTCTTAGTCTTTAACACTACAATGCTATTTTACAAAGGCTTTAAGCCAAGTTCA
Source organism: Eospalax fontanierii (assembly GCA_035773235.1). Taxonomy (NCBI): domain Eukaryota; kingdom Metazoa; phylum Chordata; class Mammalia; order Rodentia; family Spalacidae; genus Eospalax; species Eospalax fontanierii. Next base: position 38,375,907 of record CM069548.1, on the reverse strand, counting down.
CTGTCTTTAATTTGTTTGAAGCTCAGCAGATCAGTTTTGAACACCTCTCTGTGTAACATAGGAATGAATGAGAAATGGTTCCTGGTGTTTTGAAACCTGTGTTTTAGCAGGAGAGATGGGACCATAAAGTACTACTGACACATACTGGAACACTGATGAACTTTGAAATATTATGCTTAGTGGAGGAACATGTACAGTCATGAAAGACTGCATATAATGATCCCTTGGACAGAAAAAGCAGGGTAGAAACATCTATAGAGATAGAAGTCGAGTGTTGGCCTGGGGCTAGGGGACGGGAGAACAGGGTGTTGGTGGCAGCGAAAGGAAACAAGGTTTCTTTTCAAGGTGATGAAAGGATCTGAAAAATGACTGTGGTGATGGTTCCACATATCTGTGAAATTCCATCAAATCATATGCCTTAGATGGTTGCATCATAGGGTATGTGAATTGTACCTGAATATCACATGGAATATGAGTTAGATCTCTCAAAAAAGTGATTCTAACTTGTTTTGACGGGATCGTGGATGAGTGTCACATGTTGTGAATGTGTCTAATGGAGGCTTGAGGTCTGGGATAGCCTTCTTAGACTGGGTATGCCTATTGCTAAGTTTAGCTATACCTGAGAGAATGGTTAGAACAAGAGGACGGAGGACACAGAGCTTCAGGCAGAACAGGCCGCATAGCCTTGAACCTGATGTAGGAAGAGACAAGGAACTTATGAAGCTAGCATGACAGAGTGGGCTGAAGAGTGTCATGAGCAAGATCAGTAGGATGACAGGACTCAGGACATAAGGGCTAGTATGACATAAATAAAATAATAGAAACTTACTGGAGAGCTTCAGTGAGCAGGTGTGATTTCTTCCCTAGGTTTGTTTTCCAAGATCTCTTGATTTTGGACAGGGAATGTATTGGATGCAAACCAAGCTGTAGACCTTTGGAGATGGGTTCAGTTGTCCAGGGTTCAGACAGGTGTCACAGTTGAGGAGAAGAATAGCAAATACATGTTGAATATAGGTCTAATAAAACTTGCTGCTGGCAGGATGACTGGGTGAACCCAGAGTGACTCTTGGATTTCCTATTTATACATATGGATGAGTGCTGTGATGCGCATATTGAATTGGAATGACCCACTGCCACTCAAGTGGAGATGCAGAAAGTTGTATTTGGAGGATGAGAGCTTAAATAAGTGTTCCGGAGATCTGATAGATAGGAAAAGTTGTTAGCATAGGGATGGCAACTGAGGAGATGGGCAAACACAAAATGGCTTAAGCAGAGTGTACATTATGAAAAGACAACAAAGATTGAACCTCCAACTAACACATCATTTGAAGACTGAACAGAGGAGAATCTGTCAGCCTAAGAGAGTGAGAAAAGAACGCCAGAGAAGGAGGAGGAACGTCATGAGAACAGTTTAGTGAAACCCGAGGAAGAGTGTACCATAAAGCACAGAGTGGAGGCTTCGGTGGAGAAATGTCATTTGATGAAATAAAATGAGACTTAAGAATACCGATTGGCTTTAGCAACTTGGAAGCTGAGCAAGAAGCACTTCATGGGGGCAATGTTGATTGTAAGCCAGACTGAGTCAGATGAAAGGACCGAGAAGTGAGGACAAAGGAGAAGCATAGAAACTCTGAATTGCTTAGCTACAGTAGAGTGCAGAGTGGAGAGAGAAAAGGCTGTAACTGGTACAGAAATGATAATATTTGTAGTTTTGTAGCAGACAAGCATTTAACAATATTTTTATTTTTTATGTATATGATTGTACGGCCTGCATGTGTGTGAGTGCACCCATGTTGTGCACTGGAAGAGGGTGCTGAATCCCCTGGAAATGGAGCTATGGGCGGTTGTTAGCTGCCATGTGACTTCTGGGAATCAAACCTGGATCCTCTGTAAGATCAGCCAGTGTTCTTACAGTCATCTCTCCAGGCCCAGATTTAAGCATTTTAAACACAGATAAGAAATGTCTAGTATGCAGGAGAAGTTCTTAAATGAGAGAGATGTGATCTTTAATGAATGTTTTTGTGCTTAATGGGGTGTTTCATCTTATAAATATTTTTCCAGATTTCACTTTATGTCGGGCAATTAGCAGAATTAGCCTTATTTCAATGAAAGCCAGTTTCTGCCCTCAGGTTACTTTTTATAATATCTCCTAGATGATGAAAATTCCTTAGGCCACTTTCTGACTTTCCTTCCCTCTGATTCCCAGTTGCCCATCATAGCAACTGTGGTGAAAATTGTTGAATTGTCCATAAGTATAATTTTTGGGTTCATTTTTCCAGATAATGATAGCATATACATAATGCATAGTGGTAATTACCAAATTACTAATAAGGGTTAGATTTAGTAAGTACTCAGTTCACTAGTGCAAAAATTATAATTTTCTTCTATAGCTATTAAAGCACTAGACTGCCCTCCAGGGTGTGATGGTTAATTAATGTCAGTCTGACTGAGTTACGGGATAGCGGGTAGCTCATAGAATGTTCTGTCTAGGTATGTCTGTGAGTGCATTTCTGAAAGAGATTCACCGTTGACTCAGTGAGCTCAATAAGAAAGATCTTTACCTCATGTGCCAAGCACCAAACAATCAGCTGAGTGCTTCTGTAGAAGAAAAGTAGCAGAGGACTTCTGTGGAGTGAGGATGCACAACTTCTCATGCCCTTGGGAGTTCAAGTTTTATGGTCTGTACCCTCTGGAACTTGCTGTAGTTGTCAGTCCCACCACAGGTTCTCAGGTCTTTCACTAAGCTGGTATAACTGAGAGTTCTATCATCAACTTCCCTGTTTCCTAGGCCTTAGGATTCTAAATGATGAATGCCACTGGCTTCCGTGTTCTCCAGCTTTCAGGTGGTTTAACATGGGCCTTGAACCAATCCCCATAATAACTTCTTTCTCATCTGCCTTTCTGTGTGTATATATCATATTGGCTCCATTTCTTTGGAGACCCCTGGATCATATAGGATAGTATAACATATGTGTTGATTATTAAGGTTCTTTTCCACACAGTCTCCAAGAAATCAGTATATTCACAAAGCAAGTCACGAGAAAATTGCTCCTCAGAAGAAAACAAACAGTTGAGCCTCCTTTGTGTCTATCAGCTCTTCTCTCTGTCTGGTCTCCTCACCACATGGACTCTACCTCTGAAGAGCTATCAAATTTGCTCTCCTCACTCAGCCCTATAGCATTGCTATGAGCCTTGCTATGTTTCACCTGGGCCAGTCTAACCATCTCCTAGTCCATCAGGTTTAGCCTTTTCCAGATCATGTGTCACTGCTGACACAGATGATGTTCTTAAATGCAAACTAGAAGTCACCCCCAGCTCAAAGACTTGAGGGATACATTCTCACCTTCCTTATCTTAAGACTTCTTGCCTGACGATGTCCAGTCCCACCTGTCTCATTTTCCTACTCGCCACTTACAAATCCCCAAACCTGTGCCCATGGATGTTTCTTTGCTTGTTTTGTTTGCTTGTTTTGTTCTTACTTTGAGACACTGTCCTCACTCCATCCTTCTTCCTTCCTAGAACTCTTGCTTAACATCTCTAGCCTGAGCCAGGAGCTCCCTCCCCTGTGAGCCCGTGCCGTCCTGCACTGTCCTCCACAATCTTCCTAGTGACACTCTGCACTTTTCATTACTGCTGTTTCCCACAGAATAGAATCGAGTTCCTAGTAAATTTCCATTGTAGAGCTTGACATCCAAGTAGGTGAAAATCCTATTTACAATCCTATTTACAAGTCTGAACTGCATAGCCTGTGCTGCACAGAAACACAATGGTCTTTATATTGACATAATATAACATAAGATACCCAAGAATACATTTACCAAAAAAGTGAGAGAAAATTAGGGTTGGGGAGATGGCTCAACTGACAAAATACTTGCTATGAAAGCATGGGGACCTGAGTTTGAATCCCCAGCACCCACATTACAAGTGGGGCAAGGTGGGGCTGGAGAGAAGGCTTAGCAGTTAAAAGCACTGGCTGATCTTGCAGAGTCCTAGGTTCGATTGCCAGTACCCACATGGTGGCTAACAACTGTCCATTACTCCAGTTCTCAGGAACCCAACGCCCTCTTCTTGCCTCTCTCCATGAGCAGTATATCTCATGGGCTCACTTAGACATATGCTGGTAATACACTCATACACATAAAATAAAAATAAAAATTTTTTTTAAGTAGGGCAAGGTAATGTGCGCCTATAATCCTAGCACTGGGGGACAGAGACAGGTACAGCTCAGGATCTTGATAGCTAGGTAGCCTGGCCAAATCAGTGAGCTCAGTTCAGTGAGAAACCATCTCAAAAAACAAGATGGAGGGCCATAGCGGAAGACACCTGACATTGACTTGTGGCTTCCATATGTGTACGATTCATTGAACTCCAGGTTCATTGAGAAACGCTGCCTCAAAAGATGGAGTGTGATACAGGAAAACACCTGACATTGTCCTCTGGTTTCCATGTATGCATGTACCTGCACACACATGCACACGCACACAAATATCTCAGCATGCTCATATGCACACAAGATGAAAATTTAAAATAACTTTTAAAATAAAGTTATAAGTATTGTCTCTTTTATTTTCAAGTTTATCATTTTGAGGGTGCATCACTGATGGGAGCATTGCTTAGTAAATGCAGTTGCCATTGGAGGGCTGGGGTCAGTCCGCATTTGTAGCTGCTGCATGTCTGCATGGTGTCTCTGAGGGTATTTGCGTAGACACTTACTTAACCCTGTTTTAAAGTGCCAAGTATGACACACTCATTCATGCACAGCATTTATGCTGACTATGTGTATTCCTCTATTTTGTCCTTATTTCAAAGTGTAAAATACATATAAAAATACACTGAATGCTGTTTTCTCATGATTATGAACTTGTTCAGATATCTACCTCATTATGTTTTCTATTTTCATAATACCTGAGTGATCAGATATTGAAGTACGTGTTATTTCATTATAAATCTCGTTCCTGTTATTTTTACTTTATATTACAGCTAGGACAATATATCAGTTTTATAAAGGACTTTCATATTAGAACTGAAGGGGAAATATTATCAAATACTTAAGTAAAAAGGACTGTTCTATGACTCTTTTGGGGGAAGTTGTGAACAAATGTCTCTTCACCTCAGAAAGGGCCCTGAGGACAGACCAGAGGAATAATTTCACCCAACTGTGTTTTGGGAAACAGATTATTGGGGTTGCTTATAGGAAGGAGCAGGGATGACTGAGGCGGCCGACTCACCCTACAGCCCACCCAGCATGAATATGGCTCACAAAAGCTGTACTACTGGGGCTTCCTGTGCCCCTTGCAGGCAGGCTCACAGAGGAGTCTCCTCCTTCAGCTGTTACTTTTTATATAATCTTGGAAGGGAATGTTGTGAGTTGTAGATTTTGTGAGCTTCCTGTATCTGCACGCTCCCTCTTGCCCCCAGCACGAGTGTTTCAAGTCAGAGAACAGTACAACGAGGCAGAGGGATATGAAAGATAAGAAGCATGGAGTAGTTGGTTTTCTTGACAACCATTTTTTTTGAGACAGTAGCCCACTAAATTGACCAAGTTGGGTTTGAACTCACTGTGTCATCCAGGCTGGTTTTGGACTCTATTCCCCTATCTCAGCCTCACAAGTGCTGTGATTACTGGCAAGTGCCAGTGGTTATGTGATTATTGGCTGTTGCCAATCTTTATTCCAATCACAAAGGCTCATATTTCATTAGGCTAACTTTTCTAAAATAAAAACTCTTTTGTTGTGTTCTCTCTTCTGTCATTTTTGTCAGTGGTGAGAGAGATAAAGGGAGCGTTACTGAGTGAATTAAAGACTTTCAGCTTGGAGCAACAGGACCGGGGCATCTGCTAAGTGAAAAGCCATTTCCAGGCTCTGGTCAGATACTGATCTGGGCCTGAGACACTCAGCCTTACTCATTGATACACCGGGGCCATGTGTCAAACTGTTAGCATGTTCTTGGGGCTCCTTAAGACTCATTCCAATATTCAGAGTAAAAAGATGCATTGGTTCAGGCTGGAGTGCTTGCTCGGTGGTTAAGAGCACTGACTGCTCTTGCAGACAACCTGGGTTCGATTCTCAGCACCGATATGGCAGCTAACAACTCCAGTTCCAGGGGATCTGATGGCCTATTCTGACCTCTGAGGGCATCACTTGACACAGGTGCACTCACACACATGCAGGCAACATGCTTGTACACATAAAAAAATAATAAATAAACTGTATTTAAAAGATTCATTGATTCATCTTGGTGGTCTCCTCATTCATTCTGCTACTTCTGCTTCTGAAGACCATTAATACAGACCTATTTAAAACCATCCCGTTAACTAGAAAGATGCTTCCTATCCGAAAATTTGACCATTTAAATGTAACAAAAAATAAAGAGATCTGCCCATGAAAAAGACAGTCTTAACAAGGGCAGAACTGCTCTTTGTTACTTTCTTTTCTGCTAGCATTCTTCAGAGAGCGCTCACTTTTTCCACCATCACTGCCATCAGATAAGAAAAGTTGAAATAGGAAGATTAAAAAAGAAAGCTGAAAAAAACACCGGAGACAATTCCATCAACTTCTTTTGTTTTGTAAACATCTAGAACATAGCACATAATTCTGTCTTGAAGATGTAATATAAAAAAAGCATTGTGAGTTTAGTTGGTTGTTAAGGCAATTAATTTCTAGCAGAAGGTTTGTTTCTGTTTTCTTTTTCCAGTCTCCTTAACATGGATTCTTATAAAGGCAGGACACACACACACACACACACACACACACACACACACACACACACTCACACACACGGGAATACGAAACTCCAGCCATGGTAGGGTTAGATTTAGTGATTAAAAACAGGATATCTAGGTAAATTTGAATTTCAGACATACAATGACTAGTTTTTTGTTTTTTGTTTTGTTTGGCTTTTCAGTATAAGTATGCTCTAAATAGTACGGGACAATCTGATTTCTGAAACAGTTCATTTTCACCAGTCCATTGATGTTTGTAGGTTTTTCTTGTGTGAAGTCCAAAAACATCACAAGGTCCCTCTTTGAAGCAGGTTACAGTGGCCATGTTGCTCTGAGGAAATTAATCCAAATAACTGTTGAGTCCCAACAAAGTTCTTTGGCTTGAATGTAAATAATCTTGAGTAGCCAGGGGAGTCTGGCAAAGACTATAAATCCTGAACAAGAAGCTGGGGGGATGCAGTTAAGATGCACCTGGGAGCTTTGTAAATGAGAAAGAATGACTCTGAGTTCTCCTGATCCCCGAGGAGACACACAGGGAGCTAGCCTGGGGTGGTGACAGTGTGTCTTGGTGTGGTTCGAGTTGGAGCCTGGTTTCTGTGCCTTCTAATAGAGGATCCCCACCACCTGAATGCTGGCTTTAGTTAATGAGGCCCCAGAGCTGAGCCCGCTGGTGGCAAGCCCTCAACCCATGCTCTGGAGTGCCTGTTGTGTGACGCTGACGATGGAGCCTGCAGTGGACGGGAAGGAGTTACGTTATAATGGCTTTGGCCTTGTAGTGTGAAGACATCTGGGAAATAAAATGAGCGAAGCCAACTGGAAATATGAACCTTGGCCAAGATTGTGCAACGAAGGTGTGAGAGGGCGGAGCTGGAGCTCCCCTGGGTGCCTCCAGCACTGAGGCTTGGAAAAGCAGCAGAAATGGGCCCCATTACAGGCATATAATGACTTAGAGTTCCCCAGCTCCTTTTCTGTGGCTCCGACTTGGCTGCTTAGGAAAATGGATGCAGCTTTCTCCATGATCCCAGTGGATGCAAAGGGCGGCAGAGCGGGAAATGGACCCCTCCAGGCTTGAGGTGTCCCATTGAGATGCCACATGTGACCCTCTAGAGACATGGGCCAGGAGACTTTGGAGAGGCATATGGCAAAGGGGAGAGACAATAGTAACAGGACGCTGGATGTGGGAAGACTTGAGACCAGAAAGGAGAGCATCTTTTGTAGGGCAGGGATGACCCCAGAGGCCTAAATGATGAGAAAGAAAAGACGTTGGATAAACAGCCTCCTTACCCTGTTAGTTGGAGTGGGACTGTGAGGTCACTCACGTCCCCCTCGTAGGAAATAGAAAACCAGGCAGCTGCAGCTGTTCTCCGTTTGCAGGTGGTCAGCATCCTCTGGGGTGAGGATGCCTGGGATTCCTCTCATAAGGCTCGCCCGTGTCCCTTCTAGTGTCCCTGACTTGCCCTTTTAACCGAGCATCTCGGCTCTTCCTTTTCTTAGGTTCATCACATTTCTACAACACCAGCCTTCGATCGCCTCACATTGAATATGCCGACTAGTGAAAGTTTTGATTACTGTTCTTCAGTGTATGTTAACTGCCTTATGAACTATGGGCAAGAATTATACGTATAGGTATATAAGTGCAATTTCGCATGAAAACAGAAGGATTTTACAGAGAGAGGGGACAAGCAAGAGGGATAGAAGTGAGTAGTGGGAAGGGTGCAAAGTAGAGGAAGATACAATGATACAGATGCATGAAAATGCCATAATGAAACCCAAAATCCATTATTTTGTAAACTAACCAAAAATTTAATAGGTATATAAATATAGAAAATATGAAAATATAAACACCTCATTTGGTATAAAAATATGAATAACAAAAATTCTTTTTTTTAATTTTTTTGCTTGGAGATGAGGCTCTGCTCTATATCCAGACTGGCCTTGAGTTCATGCCCATCCTCCTATTTGAGCCTCCCAAAAGCTAGAATTACAGGCAGGCACTACCATGCCCAGCTGTTTTATTTTTCTAATTACTGAACTAAATTCTTGTCTTCATGTTTCTTTCGACAACTATGTCTAGTCTATGCTCTTGGGGAGACCCTGGAGTGCACTTGCCACCCTAGGGAGGAGCTGTACATTGTACCTTCATAGTCCATGTTACAATCTTCCTGTCCTCTTGATGACTCCAGCTTACTGTTGCTCAGAATCCTTGGAGACCAAGTTCTGGCTCCTCGACCCATGGTCAGACATACTTTAGAATCTTGAGCTAAAAGCGTAGACTTCTTGCCTTTTCTCTTTGCCAGGCCACAGAGATGCACACTGAACTAGTCTCAAACTGTTTCTGGTTGCTTCTCTATAAGGAAGCAATCTGTCAAATGCCCATCAAGAACAGACATAGTGGTAATGATGACGGAGTGGTATTCCCAGAGCAGTGACTCCCTAGAGTAGGAGGGGCTGTAATTAAAAAATAAATTATTTGTATTTTATGTGTATGAATGTATTGCTTGCATGTATGTAAGTGCACCTGTGCCATGCAGTGCTCCCAGAGGGCAGAAGAGGGTGTCACATCCTCTGAAACTGGATAATGGTTGTTAGCTGCCAGGTGGGATGCTGAGAATTCTGAGTAACACGTGGCTACTGAAGATGGAGAGAAAAAACAGAAAGTTCTGGTGCAAATGACTCACAGGCTCGGGAGAAAGGTATATTCAGTTCAGTCTGTGTTGGTCAGAATTTATGTCAGGTCAAACTTGTGAAATATTTCATTGATAACTGAAGGAGAAGATTAGAAATTAGTCTTGCTAAATCACTGAAAATAGCGTTGAAATTGCTGTCAAAATCCTTAAAATTTATCTTTATGCTAATAATTTTCCCATATACTGATTTGTAAGTAAAACTATACCAGCAGGTTCCAGGAGTCCTCGCTAGCATAATGCAATGATAACATATTTAGCCCCCCAAAAAGCCGTCTGTTAGGCATTTGAATATTTGCACATTACTCAGGGTGAGCATTTGCCACACCCAGTGAGCTCATCTGGGGAATGGAGCCCCAGCTTCACCCTGCTAGCAGCTGTCAGGGAAGGGACGTGCTTCCATTGCCAAACCGCTGCTCTTCCGTGGCCTAACTCCAGGTGACCTCGGCTCATTCTAAACTGTGCTTTCCACTGCATCCATGCTTGCTTTTCCCCAACGCACACAGCACAGTAAAGAGCTGAACAGGCCTGAGAAGGCCTCGCTGTCAGCTTTTCTGTTGTTTCTGTTCTCTGTCTTTAGAACCTAAACTAATCTGTGAGTATGAATATAAGAAAAGGCCTGGGTCTCGTCTTTGTGGATATTTAAGGAAATATTCATTGACTGTTTCCTGTCTGGCTGGCACTCTTCTAGAAACTACGAGTAATGAGGGTGAATAAGACGCAACGCTTGTCAAGTGGAAAGTACTGTAATTCCGTGATGGAGGGGAAGTCCTGAATTTAAAACTCCATAATAAAAATAAATTGATAAGATGATTTCAGATATAAATCTCACATATTAAAGATCAGGGAAGGAAAGTGGGACATTGAAGCTGGATGGTAGTCCAATGGTAATAATTTTTTATTTTTGGAGTAGGGAAACAATCATACAGTGATGTCAAAACTGCTTCTTGAATTACGGTCTCATTTTTTGGCAAGTGTCATATTTCTTTGGGCCAATAAAAAAAAGTTCCTTGGAGATGTCTCTTGGCTTTATTTTGTATTACACTGTCTGAGAATTTTCTGTTTTGTTTCTCCTAATGTCAGAGGCCCAATTGTCACGTATAATGTTAGAAGTTTTGGTGTTTTGATTGGTTCAAGGAAATGCCACATCCTCATTCTGAATTGGCCCTGTGTTCTAAATCTCAAAAAAAGATGGATTTGTAATCAACCCGGTGTTTCAGAATCTTCTCCAAATGTGTAAAAATATTGCTCTGAATTGGAACACACACAGCACACACATACTGAATTTATTTGACACAATGCCTGTCATGTGGAAATTATTCCTATTCTGTGAGGGCGGGGAAGTCCTGAATTCAAATCTCAGTAACAAAAATAAGCTGATAAGTTAATTTCAGATATTAAGTGCAAGGAGGAAAAGAAAGCAGGTGTATTCAACAGGGTTTCGGCAGGATATGAAGTCTACTCAAAATAGGAGATATTGAGAGAATTTACAAAGTCAATAGAAAAGACAAGGTAGGAAAACTTCATGAATTATTGGGAGCTAGTGGTACCTGAAGGCAAGAGAAGGCCAGGGGAGACAAAAGTCTCAGAGTCTTTGATTTTCAGTGGGAACCTCAATCATCTCCTGGATTTCCTCAGGACAGAAACAGGAAGCCCCAACCTCACTGCTTCCCCATGGCTCTAACTCCCTGGAAGTCAGTTAGCAGGGACCTGTATGATAGGACCCATGTCAGCCTTCTAGGGAACAGGGCAGGCAGGAGAAGGGACTGCATGGCTCTAGAAGGCAGGAAGGTGTTCATCAACAGATGAGGTAGGAATACCACATGGAATTTACACTGCGTGGAGATCTAAACTTGGATACAGTTTCTACTTCAAAGGTGCTCCGAGTTTATTTTGGGTGATCAAAAATAAATTGATGAGGGATGCTGATGCTAGAGAGAGATGGCCCAGTGGATAAAGTGCTTGTGGAGAATGTTTAAAAAAGACTCCCACCTCTTGCCTCCGCATGCACACATGCTCCTACACACATACAAACACAGGTATATATATCATATGTACACAAGAAAAAGAAAATAGATACAATTTTGAAAACATAACTGGTATTATAAAACATTAGGTAATAAAGCACATAGATGACAAAGACATATAGTTTCACACTGTAGCTCTTGCATTTGAGAACATTTACTTTGGAAGGTGAAGAAACATTTCATGTGGCAAATATAATCGAAACTGGCTTTAATGAACGAATAGGTTGTTAGCTGCTGGAGAGGAAGAAGGAAATGTCTAAGAAATTTGGACATGTTTTAGGAACAAGTTGAACACAGTGGCAGAGGATACTGTAATTCTTTTAGAACCTGACCTGAGGTCTTGAAAGATGACTCAGGGATTAAAAGCACTGGCTGCTCTCGTAGAGGATCCAGTTTGGCTCCCACCAGTCACATGTGGCTTACAACCACCTGTAACTCTAGTTCTATGGGATCTGATGTCCTACTCCGGCCTCCCCAGACTCCTGTATATGGTGCATAAAAACTCACACAAGCACACAAATATAAAAGTATAAAAGAGCCTGACTTGCAATTAAAAGTACCTTCTTCGCAACTTCTGCTGAGTATAGAAATTATATCTTTTGGTTCTGGCTAGCTTCTTTCCTTTCTCTCTCTCTCTCTCTCTCTCTCTCTCTCTCTCTCTCTCTCTCTCTCTCTCATCATATCTCTGTCTTACTCAATCACGGGAGCATTAAGTTGACTGGACAGTCTACTGCCCATCAGATGTGTGTGAGATTTCAACTTAACATGAATTGTTGAGCTGAATATCTCCTCAGTGAGAGACCCATAGAAATTAATGATGAGTCCAGTATGATTTTCTTCTAGTTGGTGGGAACATTTCTTCTTTTTGAGTTCTGAGGCCTCTTAAAGTCGGAGAACTGAGAGACAGCCAGAGGGAAGAGGGGGCTAGTTTTGGACTCAGCTCCAGGAGATGCTAAGGTTGATGGGGGTGAGCTGTAGTGGAGCAAGACGGGTGTCTTTCCAGAGGTGAAAAATATAATTTTGTTCTATACCCTGAGAGAGGCTCTTTAACAGGTGTGCTCTGGGCTCGCTCTGTTTCCCATGTTGATAAAGACAGACTCCGTTTATAAAAATAGCTTTTGTGGTGCCTAAGCAGCAATTTTATATATTTTTTTCTTTGTTTCTGGAAACTCAGTTTCTGCCAGAACACTTAAATGTCTCCATTCTAAATTTAGGCTATTTAAAGGAATGAGTTACATATATAAAACATGATGTCCTACTACAAAAAGGGAAATGTGCTCACATATGCACATTATGGATTGTTTCCTACGGGAGAAAAACATTTACTCAAGTACTCCTAAACTACTTGAGAAAAATTTCAGTGCTAATCTTAAATTTGTTCATTAAATATAGTTCAGGCATCATCATGATATTTAAATGAGAGCAATCATTGTAAAGGATATGTTATTAATGTGATTTTAAGATGGTCTGGTTCAATGTATTTTACACATGAGAGAAGTGTTCTAAGTTTGCATTTCTATTACAAAGACTGAAATTTAGATACTTCAAAAATTAATCTTAAAGCTGAATTAGTGTTAACTTTATTACCTTAAACTTGCTTCAAAGGCTAATTTCTGATCAAGTACAAGGAAAGGTGAAAAGTATTTAGCAGACTCCCCAGGGGAGTTGTTATGTGTGGGACACAAGGAAAGGATGGGACTTGAGGTAGGTGTGGGACACAAGGAAGAACAACAGGCAGGTTTCAGTTTCTGAAATGCCCAATTCAGAAAGGAGACCAGAAGAGAGGGTTGCACCAAGAAAGCGAATGTGGAGTAGAGTCAGAGGAATGCCCAGAGAGACTTTCACCCTGTCCCGCTGACACAATAAGGCTCTATTGAGACTGTCACTGTGGCTTTGGTGATTGATAGGGCTTTGCAAGCACTTGTGCAGCCAGACTGTGACAGACCCTGGGGAAGTGCTGGGACTGACAGGGACTGTGATCTTAGCCATAACAGAAGGAGATCAGAGCCTGTGTGTTCGTGGTGAGTGGTGTGAGCGCATCCCTGGGACTTAAAAAAATACAGCAGATTGCCAATGAGGAAAAAAAAAAAGTATGCATATCTTCAGTTAGGACAGATTGAACAAGGTTAGAGTTGCAATTTACAGCTCTCCTATAACCTACACCTCTGCCACACACCTGAAGCCTCTGAGGTTTTACTTTAATGAATCAAGGAGGAGTTGGTGTAAAAAAGGAAGAAAGTAGCAACCCCCACAGCAGGTGGATGGTGAACGGACAGTGGACATGAGACATTGGGGAGATTGAACTGAAGGTGGGCATGATTCATCCCATGTAACTCAGATCCTATATTCAGGAAGCTCCCATAGGGGAGGAAGATCTGAAGCCTTCCATCCCAGCTTAAAGATCCCTCAGGCCAGAATTTGTGCAGGTCAGTGGGTGTGTCATCCACATTTGCGTTGGGGGGTTATGCGTCTACCTCCCTGACTCACTGCTGACCCCTGCAGGCACTGGACCCTCTCAGACTGCCCACCATTTGGGGACGGAAGCTGCCTTCATGGTTCTTGGAACATTTGGAGTCTAATACCAAGTGGAAGGATTGTGGACATTTGGCATCTTCAGTCTCTTGTGGGAGGTACTTACCCAGAGTGGGGGAAGACTGGAACAGGATGCCCATTGCAATCTTCCCAACACAGCCACTACTATCCCAGCTCCGAAATTCATTAGCAGAAACTCCAGCGGACACAGTTAAGCTGTGCAAAAGGAGAAAGGGAGGTGGGAGCTACTCTGCAGCTCCGAAGAGATTCTTTCCCCCAGAAAATGTGATGTGAGACTTCTCTGAGAGGAAACCGGGTGATAGGTTTGTCAGGGTTCCAAAAGTCTTCTGTCCGCAAGATGTAATGAGATGGAGGAATTTAGTCATTAACATCCCTGGGATATTGGTTCTCACAAGAAAAACATGAGCAGGTACCCCAGATACTGGTCCCATGCTAAACAACATAAAAGCAAACAGAATACATGAGACAACTGTTTTCAGGTGTAGAGCAGAGCGGAAATGGGAAGTGGGAAGTGAAGCACAAGAGATGAGCTGTGTCTGCGCTGGGTCTTTGATTCAGGTACTTTAATTGTGGCATGAAGAAGAGCTTGAAAAGAATAATAATTTTGCTCAACTGAAAGGCAGAAATCGGGTTTTAGGGTCACTAAACTTTGGAGGAGTCCCTCAAATATGTGTGTTTTTCACAGGTCTGTAGTCTAGGCTTACACTGTAGATCAATGCCATGCAGAGGTGGGGAGCCTTTTCTCAACATCTTGGACATCCTTTTGAAATACTGGAAATAAAAGTCTAACCTGAATAATGAAATGAATAATTGATGGACCAAGCAGACATGAAAAGAATAGAAAAAACAGGAAGAAAGAAAGAGAAAGAGAGAGAGAGAGAGAGAGAGAGAGAGAGAGAGAAAGAGAGAGACCCTCCCAGAATATAGATATAAACAACTCTGTTCTCCTTTTGACATAATGGGCACTTATAGAACCCTCTGTCCAGCTATGCAAAATATACAGGGTTTGCAAGTACAGGTTGAATGTTCAATGTAGATCACAGACTAGGACATAAAAACCTCAAAATAGTTAAATTATTGAGGACATTGATGATGTTCTATGGCCACATCGATTTACGTTGAATCAGTCCTAGAAAAAGCCAAGGATTTCAGAATGGAGTAACACTTCTAAATAATTGATGGGCGTGCTGGATAGCATCAGTTGTCAACTTGACACAGCTGGGAAGAGAGAATCTCAGTGAGGAATTACCTAATTACTTCCATCAGGCTGGCCTGTGAACATGTCTGAGTGGGTAACACTGTCTCTGGGCAGGTGGCCCTGGGTTGTATTAGAAAGCAGGCTGAGCACAGGCCAGAGGAGCAGGCCAATAGGCAGCATTCCTCTGTAGTCTGTGCTTCAGTTCCTGCCTCCAGGTTCCCCTTTGCGCGCCTGGCTTCCCTTGGTGAAGGATTATACTGTAAGCTGAAATAAATTCATTCCTCCCTGACTTGCATTTTGGTCAAGCTGTTTAACTCAGCCACAGAAAAGTAAGTAGGACAATGGGTCAGAGAAGAAATTGGAAAGCAATTAGAAAGTATTTTAAATAATAAAATACACTAAATTTGTGGCATGCAGCTAAAACAGTTAATACAGATCATATGATGTGTTTGCATAAGAAAAGAAGAAAGATGTAAGATGAGAAAAGAAATACATTGAGAGAAATAATTATAAGAGAATCCTGTGAGAGAGAACATAACATTAGAGAAAACTATCATAGAAAGGTTCTTTGAGAGATACTAAAATTGCCACGCCCCTAGAAGAACAATCAAGAGAAAGAGAAAATGAATTAGCAGCAGCAGCGTGAAGATGAGAATGTGACTGTAGAACTTACGTTCACTGAAAAGGAACTATGAAAGACTTCCTGTCAATATGTTTGACAACTTATATGAAATGGGCAAATCACTCACTTTACCCAGCTGATGCAAAATGAAAAGAAAAACCTCAGTAGCTCTAGATGAACTTCATATGAACAACATTAATCGTACTTACTCATCCCTCTTCTTCAAAGTGCCACGCTCAGGGCTGGACAGATGGCTCAGTGGCTAAGAGCACGTGCTGCTCTTCTAGACGACCTTGGCTTGGTTCCTGGTGCCCACATAGTGACTCACAACTAACTTCAGGTCAGATACATGTGGCATACACACACACACACACACACACACACACACACACACTCAGGCACACATACAACAACTAAGCTAAATTCTGTCTATCTATCTATCTATCTATCTATCTATCTATCTATCTATCTACCATCTGTCGAGACAGTGTCTCTGTATAGATAGCCTCAGCTGGCATGGAACTCTCTATATAGACCAGGTTGGCTTCTATCTTACAGAGATCTGCCTGCCTCTGCCTCCTCTGTGTTGGGATTAAACACATGTGCCACCATGCACAGCAGTAAATAAATCTCTTAAAAAAAAAAAGAAAAGAGAAGTATAAAATGCCAGGCTCAAATGGTTCCACCTATGAATTATTTTATATGTCAAAGAAAGAATTCATACCCACGAGTATTATCTACAGATTAAACAAGAGATACTCAACTATTAGGAGGAAATGGCTCACAGTTTTGGATGTTTCAATCTATGGTTTGTTAGACCATCGATTTGGGGCCTGTGATGAAGACAGCAGACCTTGGGAGGGAAGCAGAGGACACTGCTCACCTTGCAGAGGCCAGGCAGCAGGAAGAGGAGGAGAGGCCAGGGTGCCAATATCCCCCTCAAGGGCACACTTTGAGTTACCTAACTTCCTCTAGTTAGGATCCACCATAAAGCTTCTCTCACCTCCTAGCATCATCACAGCTGAGATCCCAGTCTTCACATACAGACCTTTGATGAACACTCATCCAAACCATGGCACAGTCTCACAAATTCGGGAATTGCAGGGCAGGGGACGATTTCCCAATTTATGTTTTGAAGCCAAGACAGTTCTGACACAAAAACTGGATAAAGACATTATAAGTAAACAAAATTATAGCTACTAACTCTCACAAGTGTAGATACAAGGATCCTCAACGAAACATTAAGAAATCAAGTACAATGGAAGCAAAATAAAACAAACTGGGGTTTATCCCAGAAACATAATGTACATAACCTTTAAAAATAAGGAAGGGGCTGGGGAGATGACTCAGTGGGAAAAGTTCTTGCTATATAACCATGAGGAGTGGGGTTCCTCTCTCCAGCACCCCAGCCCCTTGCAGTCTGCCTGTAATTCCAGCTCTCTGGAGCAAGCTGGCTAGCTAGACTAGCTGAATGAGCAGAATTCTGGGTTTGGATGAGAAACACTGCTTCAGTCCGCAAGGTAGTGAGCAATCAAGGAAGGCCCTCAACATCAACCTCCGGGCTCTGCATGGATGTACACCCACCAATACACATGTGCCTCCCCACACACATGGGAGAATGCATACACACATACACGTTACAAAGAAATAAAAGTAATGTAAATTAACCACATTCACAGACAAAGCGGGAAATTTTATATGATCATCTAAATAAATACAAGGAGGACAGGACACACTTCAGATGCCTCCTTGGAGCAACGGAGCTGGAACTGACCTGGAAGCCTCGCCCCTGAAGACTAGCTCTCACAGTTCTAGAGGATACTATGCAAACTGCTAAGGAAGAAAATCAATCAGAGCTTCAACCCCAAGTTCAAAACCTAATAGCCACAACAATGACTGGTACAACAAGCTATAGTGGTGCAGTAGTTGCACTTTCATCTTGGGGGTAATCAACAGCTGTCTATTGGACTTAAAGCCTTCTCAGTGGTAGAGAACTCAAGGGAGGCTGGAGAGGTCATTGGTCATAGAGATATCTCTCTCATATCTCTAGACAAATGAAATTTCTTACTGTGTGCTAAATATGTATCCTTACATTTACAGACAAGTATTCCATGTACCACTCATCAAAGAAACTTCTTTTTTGCTATAATGGAGGCTATTACAGAGTTCTATAATTGTTCACACACAGAGGATAAGTGTCGGAAAGATGCCCAGTTCTAAGTGACACATCTATAGTGGAATCTCTGTACCTACGGGTCATGGACCATAGCCGCACAGGGGATCGAAAAAACACTAATACCTGAACTCTCGCCAGCAAAGCTTCCTCATACAACAGAGTGTGATGCACACAGAAGGCCACAATTAGTCAAGTGTAGAGAATAAGAGGCTCAGAGAGCATGTCCCTGGATAGGACTCCTTACCTACCCATGACTCAGGGATAATCTCGGAGGAAGTAGAAAGATTGTAAGAATCAGGGTTGGTGAAATATGATGAAAATTTATTGTATGAAATGCACAAAACATTAAAACAAAGAAGATATTTAAAAATATTTATTCGAGATTAAAAACTCAAATGGAGCCCCAAACTAGTGTTGTAAACAAACTGGCATGTACAGACATTCTAACTTGATTTTATCTTTAGAGGAATGCTAAGATGAAGAATAGAACGGTATTTCCTCATACGGTTCAGTAGATCCTAACCAGAATAGTAAGGGAGGAGGAGGTAGAAGTGGAATATTAGAAGGGATGAAATAAAATGACATTACATTCACTGACATGAGTGAGTTGACATTGAAAGCCCTAAGTAATGTATATTATAATGAAGTTAATTTTGCAAGATCCAAGGATACAAAATCAATGTAAAAGCAATTGCTTTTATGTATGTTAGCAATAAAAAGTAGGAAATAGAACTAAATATATTTGGTTAGGAATTGCTAACAATAACACATAGGCATAACCTGAACAGAATGCACACACTGAAAACTGTAGACTTCTCTCAGAGAAAATGGAGACCAGCACTTGTTTTGTACATTCCTGTCTTAAGACGCCAGTTCTTTCTAAATGGGTGACAGCTTTATCACCCTCTCAACCAACATTCCCATCTGGCTGATTTGACCAATGTTCCATGCTGATTCTAAAATCGGAATGATGTTACAGTGGATCTGGAATAACCAACCAGACTGGGGAGAAAACATGGGGCTCTTCCTCAACTTAATCCAAGACTTTGTATAGAGCTAGGGTAATAAAGGATACAGGAGTAATAAACTTGCAGAATAGAATTACAGTACACAAATAAATAATCTCAACTGATTTTTGAGAAAGGTGTTAGGGCAGTTCAGTGATAAAAAGAGAGTCTTCAGCAAATCATTATGGAATTATTGGATATTTGTTTGAGAAGAAAGCCAGAATATGACCTCATACAGAAAGTTAATTTGAGATCTCTCATAGATGAGAATAAAAATAAGGCTTCTGAAAGAAGACATAGGAGAATATTTGTATACTTTTATTTTATGTGCATGAGTGTTTGCCTACATGTATGCAAGTATACTCATGCATGCAGTACCCACGGAGGCCAGAAGAGGGTATCAGATCCCCTGGACCTGGAGTTATGGATATTTTTAGGCCACTAAGTAGGTGCAGGGAACCAAACCTGGGTCCTCTGGAAGAGCAGCAGTGCTCTGAATCACAGGACTATCTCTCCATTCCAGAATATCTGGTTACACTTGAAGTAGGAAAAAAAATTCTCAGAGAGGACACAAAATGCTCCAATCGTAAAAGAAGAAAATATCTAGTAAAATTGAACCTTATCAACACAAATAACTTCTGCTCCTGAAAACATTGTTAAGTAAATGAAAGGGTAAGCTACATGTGGGGGAGAATATATTTACTATATTGCTGTAACCAATAATAAAATTTCAAACAAGTTCATTAAATTGAACACAAAGTAGCTGACTCTAACAAATGTGTGCATACACACACACACACACACACACAGAGTAATCAGAAATAGCTAATGAGTCCGTGGAAATGAACATTAAAATCCTAACATATAATACTCACATGCTATTTTGCACCACAAAAATGGAATCCTATTGAAAAGTTAAAGCTGCAGTATGGATCAGGATGGGACAGCTGGAACTCCCACAGTTTGTTCACAGAAGGATGTTAAGAAAAGTTTCTAGTAGTTTCTTATGAAGTTAACTATACACACACCTATGAGCTTGCGATTCTTAGAGCTTTACACAAGAAAATGAAGAGATATCTACAAGAATGTTCACAGCAGCTCCAAACTGGAGAAAACCTGCAGATTCATGGTGAGTGGAAAGATAATGTTATATAAATGTTATAAGTATGGTAAGTAGAGTCAGTTGAATATTCTCCAGCAATATAAAAGAATATACTATAGAAGCATGAAACAATGTGGATGAATCTCAAAAACCAGTGAGTGATGGAAGCCAGAGGTAGAGTATGTGTGATTTAATTTATGTAAAGCTAAGAATGAGCAAAATCAATCTGCTTCAATGAAAACTAGAACTGTGGCTGCTCATGGGGTACCAGGAAATATCTTCTCATTTTCTAGTTATGTACAGTTGGAAGATTACAGGAGGAATTCAGAGAGAATGGCATGGAAACAGTTATAAAGGAATAGGCCATTGTGAGGACAACAGTGTTTGAGAGGCTGCTTTTAATTTCAGTTTGGTTATTGGCTCACCTCTGCAGGCCAGCATACTAGTATATCTCATCCTTCTGCAAGGCTGAAGACAAAGAGCTACGTTATGGTCCCAAAGCTTCAGTCATCTTGTATTCTAGAAAGAACAAAACCTTGTAAGACAGGGCCTGAAGAGATGGCTCAGAGGTAAAGAGCACTGGCTTTTCTTGCAGAGGACCCAGGTTCAAATCCCAGCACCCATATGGTGGCTAACAATCATCCTTAATTACTGTTCCAGGAGATACAAGGCATCCTTCTGACCTTACATGCAGATAATGCACTTATACCCAATAAGATAAAAATAAATATAGCTAAAAAATCTCATAGGACAGATCAAACCCCAGATGAGCATGGTTATCCCCAAGGCTGAGGCTACAACTTGGAGCAAAAGTGTCATATTCTGAGGACCTCTTTGTTCCCTCAAGCAATGAGGGCTTCTTGGAACCACCTTCCAGACCAGAACTTGACTATAGTCAAGGAAAATACACCTAAACCAGGACTGCTTAGTTAGGTAGACTTTTTACCCACTGACCCAGTTCTTCCTCTGTTCAGCCCTATAACTCAGGTCAGTACTCTGAACACAGATTCGGAGGTCACTGGACCCCTTTATTTGTTCCCAGTGTGTTCACAGTGAATCACTACTTTCCCTGCTTTATGCAATTGCTCACCCCTTTAATTGGCATATTGGGGATGGGTGGTAGAACCTAGCTTGTTGAGGCTGCTGGAGACTAGGCTCATGCTCTGAAAGCTCTGGCTATATTCATGTCATCCAACAGCAAGAACTGGTCTTGAAGGCCTAGTCACCTTTAAGCAAACCTTCCTTGTGCTTCGTAAATAACGAATGCCGGTGATTTCTTCGTGGCTTGCTTGTACAAGGTGAACAGCACTGTGGGGTTGCTTGTATAGGGTGAGATGCCCTGTGGATTTATGTATTCTAGCAACTAGTTCACAGCAGCTTGGAATTCACTCTCTATTCTGTTGCTCCCAGAGGGACCCTTAAGGTTTCTCTAGCTGCTTGGAAGCAGCCTGGAGCTATGGAAACCTCAGCAGAACATTCTAGGCACAGCTGGAATTGACTTTGTGTACTGCTCAGCCACTGAAGATGGCCATTAGTTATGGCTTTCGGATAGGGATCTCTTTGTCACCAACTCCCTCTGCTGGCCTTGAGTTCGCATCTCACTACTGAACCCTGTTCCTCATCAAAAATGATTTTTATCTCCTTTGGATTCTTAAAAATAGCAACTCCAAAGAAAAACAGAATTTGTTAATTTATGGACATAAGCCCTAAAGTGCAACTTTATTGCTTGCAGGGCTCATTTTCCAGCCCACCGCTTGCTCTGCCCATCACGATTCCTGCTCTTCTTACTGTCACGCTTTGTGGGTCCCTAGATCTGAGCCACGCTGCCTCAGCACACCATCACTGGAGTCAGCAATGCCCCTTCTCTCACACAATGTGCTTTCCCTTATTTTTACTAAGTATACTTAAAATATGTGTTTGTATAAACTGTTACTATTAACAGATTTGGGCCTAGGAGTTTTAAAAATATGTTTGGCAGATTCTAATGTTAAAATCTTGCATGCCATCTGATGTAGACGACTTGTAGGTAAAAGCCGATTGTTCTTAACAACTCTGGGAATGATACCATATTTAAAATCAATCCAGAATGGAAAATGGAAGTTGCTCTCAGGCATGACAGCCTAACATTTACAGCTCTGATTCTGTTTCCAGTTCTCCCAAAAGACAGATATTATGAACTATTTCATGGAACTCCAAATCTCTTCTTAAAATGATGTGTTTTGGAGGCCAGGAACAAAAACACTGAAGGCTCATGCTGATCCGTGTGTTCCTATGCACATTCCACCTGGCAAGAAGGTGATTTAAGAAGAAGGCAGTGTCTTGCCTGAGGATTTGGTGATGGGAAAGGCTAAACCACCTTTTAAAACTTTCTGCCTGTCCCACAGTCTAAGATGGGCAGACCTGTGCTGTATGGTCTCTATTTCACAGAAGAACGCAGTGAGTTTGGGATGTGCAAGACGAGGCTCACACCTTAGATTTGAGTAAGGATGGAGAATTACACTTCTTTACACAGTAAATTAATAGGATGTTGGTGACAGGGTCTGGCAGTCAGAACTGGGGAACGGTCCTAGTAGAAATCTCACTGGAATAGGAGTGACTGAGAGTGACATTATCCTGGTGAGAGCGTTATAAAAACGAGACTCTAGTGCTAGTGACATTTATTTTCCCAAAAAGCTTTCATAAACTTTGGAAATCACTCTGTATTGTCAGCACATTGTTAGAGACATGTCTCATTGTTGACGCCAATAGTGATGTACTGAGTGTGGTGGAAAGCTTTGGACCCACGCAGTATAACAACAGAAGGGCTGTGGTCAGACAATCAAAGACAGGAAGGTGGGAAGGAAACTGAGAGCTACTAATACTAATAACAGTTTACTGAGGGCTTGTTACAGGTTGGGCATGAAGTTGTGCCTTATTTCCTGAAATCATCACCGGAAGCCTGAGGGAGTGACAACTATCCTCATTCGACATAACTGCTAAATGACAAACTTAGAAGTAAAACTCTTCTCTATGATACATGTTCTTACAAAGCATAGGGAAAGCCTACATGTGTTCATGGTTTACGCAAATGAAATTAAAATCAAATAAACAAATGCCATTGATCCGGGTATAAGACATTAAGACATTTGTTGGGGATGTAAACTTTAGATTCCTTTTTAAAAGAATATTTTATATATATATACATATATATATATATATATATATATATATATATATATAGTGTGTGTGTTTATGAGTGTAATGCTTTCATGTATGTAAGTACACCTGTGTCATGTAATTCCCATGGAAGTCAGAAGAGGGCATCGGATTCTCTTGGAACTGGAGTTAAGGGTGGTTGTTAGCTGCCATTTGGGTTCTGGGAATCGAACCCAAGTCCTCTGCAAGAGCAGCCAGTGTTCTTAACTGCTGAGCCACTTGTCCAGCCCCAGCTTTAGATTCTTTAGAGACAGGCTAGAAGGTCAATCTGTTTCAAATTTAGTCTTTTCCTCTGAGGTGTCAGCCTCTCCAAGTGTCCTTACCTCTTTGCCATCTCAGACCTCGGCCCTTTATCTCTTCAGTCTCTCCTCTCACTAGAGTTCCCCAGCACACAGCCTGTCTCGCTAGTCCAGAGACGAGCCTTCCTTCCCAGATCACGTGCCAAGCATCACTAGTCCTCTCTGGGGATTGTGGGGAATAAGAGAAATGAGAGAACCAATTTCCAGACTCTGCCATCTTCTCCTTTTGAGAAGCTATTGCTGTGCAAAGCAGCATTTCAGAAGTCACTGGAAAACGTAAAACACCAGTTTTGAGAAATGACATTTTTAAGATAAACGACTTATTTTTAAAAAGTAAAATGTTTCTTTGGAAGAGTTAAGTGTGGAATGAAAAATATTCCCACTACTGGCCATGGCCAGAGGGAAGGACAGAGGCCACGGAGGAGAGTTCTCTTGAGCTCTTTATCCTAAAATTGAGGGGCTGTCACAATTTATGAAAAAACACAATATTTCTCAAGAAGCATAAGAAGAATAAGTGACCTTTTAATTTGACAGTGTGATTTTTTTTATTTAAAGTGGAAAAGTTTCAGAACATACAAATGGAATCTCTTCTTGAATTTGTACCCCAGACCTAGACTAATCTTATTTCAAACTTTTGGCTTAATTTATGAAAGAAGTTGAAAATAGAAACCGAGACAATAACCAGTCATTAAGCCCTAGTCCAAATGTTATGTGTGGATTAAATAGAATTTGAAAACTATGTAAGAATCTTTTGCCTAATAAATACTCGCTCATGTAGCTGTTTATGTTCTTTCTCTGTTCCAGCTTTTATGGATTTTCCAGTGTCAGACTTGCTGACTTTTCTGCTTCACAGTTCGAGTCCTTTTTTTCTCCTAGTTCCTTCCCTCCACTCCCCACCAGCATCTGGAGTGTGGCTTTAATTGGTTTTGCTTATGCTGTTTAATTTTCCTGGAGATGCCATCTTCTTCTCTCAGGTTATTTCAACCCCAACAGTTCCTTCAGATTCTGTTTGAAGGAATGCTAGAATCGAGGTTTAGGACATGTAAATAAATCAAAATATGGACTGCCTCGGCATTAGGATGATACAGGGAAGTGGCTCTGAGAATTCAGAGAATGAGGTGATTCCTCCACCGGAGGACATTAGGAAAAGCTTACAGGCAGTGACGGCAGCATTTAATGGGGTCCGGGGTTTTATGTATTCACAGAAAAAAATTATGGGTAGGATTTAGTCAGACTGAAGTGGAGTGGGGAGAACTTCCATGCAGAGAGAATTGCTGGAGGCAAAGCCTGGCGCAGGGACTGTGGTAAACGGTGAACTTTGCATTTGGACTGGAGCATGACAAACTGACTGAGGGGAAGCAGGCTCTAAAGATGGATCAGGGATTCTCAGAAGCTCTGAGGACTAGCACTGGGCGATCAAAAACTCTTTTGTCTCTCTGAGTTCAGAGCCAGTTCAGAGGGCTCAAAATGAAGAAAGGAATTATAATGCTCTCATGGCTACCATGAAAGCAGATTGGAGAATAGGCTTGGGGTTAGTGGTCTAGTGGGTTGCCAATGCCTACCACTGAATCAGAAGTTCCAAATAGGCAAGCCTTCGATGCGTTGCACAATGAAGGCCTTTTTAAATTGTTCAGACCCTGCTTGCTGGGCAGGAAGTAGGGATTATTCCCTCTCTTCCTGTTTCCTTCCTCCTTTTCTCTTTCTCTGTCCTTCTTCCTTCCTAAGTGGTCTTTCTTCCTTCCATGTTTACTGATGTCCTTTTTTAGGCCAGAATTTTTCACAAGTAGAGGAGAAAGTGTAGAACAAGACAGGATTAGAATTAATATTTGAGAAAGAAATTCAGTTATTTAAAGCAGAACGGATATGAAATGGAAATCCCAGAAAGGCCTCGGCTAATTACACTTAATTTCATCGCCTTGAATCAAGTTGTAGAACCACAAGAATGATAAGCATTCACCTCACCCAAATTTCTAGCCTAAAGAATGGTTTATGAAACCAGAAGTAGACGTCTGCAGTGAAACAGTATTTGCTGGGTGTAAAGGCCTGCACAAGATACAGCCAGCCAATCTCGTCATGAATGTCGATGGGCTCAGGAAGTCCCTATCTGAGGAGCTATTGGCAATTGATGACTGCTGAATCAGTTTTCTGCATCAATGCAGCCCCTGAGAGGTCTTACACCCATGCACATGCAGGCAGCACTAAGTGGACTCAGAGAGTTTTTAAAAGAACACATGAAGTTCGGTTGGAAAAGTGATGGTTGGCAATAGAAAGCAAGGGACTAGGAGGTAGGCTTGATCAAAACATGTAGGAAATTCTCAAGCAATAAGACAAAAATATTTTTAAAAAATTATGTAAGAATTCTCTTGAATGACTCAATTTTTTTTAAAAGAATTATGTTTTATTATTTTATTTTATGAGTATGTGTATTGCCTGCATGTGTGCAGGCACACCTATGTCATGCAAAGTCTGCAGAGGTCAGAAGATGGCGTCGGATCCCCTGGAACTAGAGTTTCAGATGGTTATTTGCCACACTGTGGGTGCTGGGAACCCAACCCAGATGCTCTGCAAGAGCAGCCAGTGCTTTTAACCATTGAGCCATCTCTTCCAGCCCATCCTCAAGTTTTTAAGGCAAATAAGGACATGGAGAATATTGACACACCCTCCACATAAGGACTGGTTAGCCAGCAGTCTTCTTGTCCCTGTGCTCCTTGTTCTTGGTGAGCAGCTCTCCCATTACTGCAGTCCCTCTGTCCTCTAATTCACTTTCTCCTAGCCTCCTTGTCTGCATATCTTTATTTAGGATATTGGACTCCTTAAAAAAAAAAACCTACTCCTGAGTTTCTTCATATAATACATTTATGTAGCTATCACCACTGGAAACAAAATCTGCCTGTGCTTTGGAATGGTCCAAGTTTTCATTTAAACCATCTTGGTTTACAAATAGATCTTACTTTATGAGAAGACAACTGTTCCTATTGGAATGAGGAATTTATTTATTGCCTGGGTGGAACCAGGAACCTTGCTGGACAGTGAGAATCAGCCACAAAAGAATTAGGGACAGCTGCCTTTGCACAGTTAATGATGATAGTGAGAGAAGATTCAGAAGTGATGGAGGGAGCAGAGGAGGAGGGAGGGACAAGAAGATACATAAGAGGCTTATTTGAGGAGATATTTTGTTTAAAGACTTCAACATGGGTGTCTTAGATCATATTCAGAAGGCCTCGAGCCTTCAGCTGGAACAGTGCAGCGGGGCTGTGAGCATATACATCCCAGAAGCACCTACTTACCTGAAGGTTCACAGGATGCCAGCAAAAGCCAGAGCCTCCTCGCTCCATTTTTAACTGGGTCAGGTCTTTTTCTGATATTTAGTATTTAAGTTAGTGTGTGCCACCACGCTCAGCATATGTGTTTTGATGAGATCCACACCCAATCCCTCCTCTCCAATTCCCCGTCCCCTCCCAATTTCATGTGCTTTGTTTATAAATCCACTGAGTACACCAAGTGCTGTCTGTAAGTGCATGGCTAAGAACATCTACTAGAGTACGTATCGCCTCTCTGAGCTCATACTCCTGAAGAAAACTCATGCTTGCTCCACCAGCCACCATCAGTTGCCAATAGTGCCTCAACTGGAGGTGAGGCTTCACGAGCTGTTCCCATCCATGCTGGGATTTTGGTTGATTTGCTCTTATGCAACTGGACACAGCGGCTGTGAGTTCATGTGTGTAATAGCTTTGTCATGCCAGAAAATACTGTTTTGCTACAGATGTTCAGTGCCTCTAGCTCTTATAATCTTTCTGTCCTCTCTTCTACAATGATCACTGAGCTTTGGAAGGAGGGGTCTGATGTAAGCGTCCCATTTAAAGCTGACACTCCATTGCGTCTTGTCCTTTGTATGTTGACTGATCATGAGTCTCTGTATTAATCGCCGTCTACTGCAAAAGCAAACTTCTCTTATGAGAACTGAGAGATGCACTAATCTATGTGAACAGGGGTAGGAAGTCAGGTGGCAGTTTATTACTATATCCATTTAGCAGGCTCATAATACTAGGTTCTCCTCTATGACTTACTCAGCCATCAGTTTGGGGGCCCATTAGTGGCACCAGGCATGAGTTCCATCTTGTGAATTTGGCCTCAAGTCCAAGCAAAAAGTAGTTGATCACTCCTGTAACATTCATGCTTTTCAATTTAAAAAGTATTTTAGACAGAGTCAGTATTAGGAAATCTCTCATGAAATAGGATGTGGAAGACATCATGAGCATATCACTAAAGACAAATCATTTAGTTAAATCAGTATATGAAGAGACTGTCTCATTATCTTCACACCGCTTTTGTTTTGCCTGAATATGTGTTAAGACATGAGGCCCCGTTCCTCTCAGCTCTCAGCCCTACTGCTCGCTGTGAACACCATGAAATGAGCCGGCACCCATATGAAGGGCCGGTCAACGTGTAGCAGTTCTAATTTGAAAAAATGGGTTTTACATGTGATTTATTTTAAAACATGCTTAGAGTGACCTGTTGACCTTTTACCTCCTAGGTATGCATTCACCAGTCCATCATTAATCGTAGCAATGTTATAAACTATTCATATCTATGTCTGTTGAATATTTGTTAATATATTTTATAATGAGCTCTAAAAATAATAGGAAGCTGTTTACAAAACTATGCAAAGTCCAGTAAGATGAAGTTAAACTAAATAAAGGAAGACAAGAGATGGGATAAGTCAGAAAGAATGCAGTGCAGTGCCTGGAAAGAGACTGTAGAACCGAGCACATGCTTAAAGCCTGTGGTGCTCAGCACAAGGCCTCACAGGCTCCACTGTAGAAACATTCTTGCCACTCAGAAGAAGCAGCAGTTGGCTTTCCATCGCACTTGAGAGTGTTTTCCTATAGGTCTTCCTATATGAAAATGTGTTAGAAATATCCTACAGAGCATAACAAATACACCGGTCTGCAAAGGTGATTGCATGGGGTCGAGGCCGAGCCACGCAGCACCGGGTGCCATTGTCCTCCACAGAAGCAAAAGCTGCTGAAGTGAGGCCAAGTTTTCAAATCGTACCTTTTGCCCAGTGCAGTTGTGATCCCTTTGCAGGTGTGAAAATTGAAGCTCAGCAGAGCTCTAGAAAGTTGGAGTCTATTGGAGTTCACAGTCCTTAAGTTTACGTTGTTCGCTGACTCACTTTGTTTTCCTACTGTTGGTCGCTTGCATTAGGGTTTCTTTTTTTAAGTCAGCAGATATCGCTTGCGTTTAGAGTGCACCTAACTGTATTTCTTTCTTGAAGTACATCCTTCCGGTGGGAAACCTGGCGTATCTCTTTGTTTTATGAAATGTATGCAGGGGAAGAGTGACTATAAGCCAAGCTCATATGACTCTAATTTATGACTCATTCCCTGAAGAGAAGTTTAAACCTGAATTCTTTGGGGAAAATTCCCAAATCCAGCTCTTCTCTCTAGACCCTACAGGTGTCCCAGGCTCTCCTTTGCGTGTAGACAAGGAGAAGGTGGTTCCGAACAGTCAGAGAACACAGAAGCTAGCTTTGATATATAAATGGAAATGAGCTCGGTATAAAATGGTTACAGAAATATATCATTTGAAGAATGAACCTTTCCCACGCTTATACCCCAAGAGAGAACACCTGCTAAAAGTGTGGTGTGCTAGTCACATCTGCGCTTTCTCTAGAAATAATAAAATTTATGCAACTGTGTGATGGTCTTCTGTCTTAGGGTAGGGTGCTGGTAGGAAGGAACAAGTCTTGTGGTTCTCGGAGGCAGTGCCTGGTGGTGCTGTTTCCACTAGAAGAGTGCCCAGGTGACAGCGGGGAGAGCATTACCTGGTTCCTGAAACAGGAAGCCACAGAATAGGAATTGTCGTCTTTTCCTTTGTACTCCTGCTGCGCAGTCCAGCCCATCTGGTGTCAAGTGGAGTCTAAGATGTCAGGTGAGGCACATCTGAGCCACCCCTCTGGCCTGTCCCTCGGCATGGGCAGAAACCTCTAGAAATGAATCTGGC
The DNA here is from genome assembly GCA_035773235.1 of Eospalax fontanierii. Classification (NCBI taxonomy): domain Eukaryota; kingdom Metazoa; phylum Chordata; class Mammalia; order Rodentia; family Spalacidae; genus Eospalax; species Eospalax fontanierii. The sequence continues at coordinate 38,346,317 of CM069548.1, read as the reverse complement.
TACTTACTTGGAGAGATGTTCCTCTGCTTAGATCTTTTTGATTCTTCTGCTTCAGTACTTTGTAAACATCAACTGATCTACTCTGTGTAAAAGCTCTTCTCTTTGCTTAGCCTTGTGAAGCTCTAGGATCCATAGGATCAAGGCACTGCATGTTTTATATTCTAAATTCTGTGGTCAAAGTTGTGCTCTCTCCGTACATCTATCTCTTAGAGCTCTGGTCATTATCAGGATGTCCTGGTTATTTTCTACATGTATGCACACGGATGCATTTATTCATCCTGTCCTTTCTTCATTGTTTGGTTCTCTTCTGTTTTATGAGACAGTGCCCAAGTAGTTCTAGAAATCTTGATTCTCCTCCTCCGCCTCCTGGATGCTGAGATTACAGGCATGCAGCACCATTCCCTGCTCTCCTATACTTCTTAACAAGTACATAATATCGTGCTCATAATAATACAATTAGCTCCATTTTGACAGTTTTTATTATTTCTCATTTTAACTGGAAAACGAAAATACTCAACACCATGTTTCAGCAATATTTCTCAGTTTTGGGTTCAGATGTTCAGATCACAGTTTACTTCTTATTGTACTCCAGTATTTTAAATATATTTTAAGTATATTGCCCCCCCTCTTTCTCTCTCTCTCTCCTCTCTCTTTCTGTCTACCATTTTGTAGCTTCCATATTCTAGGCTGAGAGACTCAGCTAGTCTACCACTGTGTTGCTAGGCAGTTTTCCACGAGGTTATGAGAAAGTGTGGAAAAATTATGCCTGCTTCTTGACTTAAGATGCAGGGTAGATGAATTTACCATAAGAAAGAGTGAGCGAAGAGTGATTTTATTCAGGGAGCGTGGAGAACCCAAGGTTCTGTTTTGATCATGTTAAATGTGAGATGCCCATCGAAAGGAAGTATATTTTTAAAGTAACAAAGCATGGATCAGCCACTGGCAACCTAATTTTTATGCCATCAATATTAAGTAATTGACTTTCAAAGAAGAGTCTCTTATCTGTGAAGGAAGATTTGACATCATTCAAACATTGACATTGGTGAGGGTGAGCTCCATGTGACTGTGGAGGAGTAGAGGGGGACTCTGCTCCTTCAAATTTAACTTCCCTTTTAGCACAGATGCCTCAGAAAGGGTTTTTGTCTTTCATTTGATTTGTGTATGTGCAGGGGTCTAGGAATGTTAAATTTGAGCCTGGAGGAGTAATTGGATCATATATTCTGTTTACTTTTTCCCCTTGATAATCAATCAGGAGTTAGTTGAACCTTTTGTCAAGTATAACATTGTGATATAAAGACATTACTCTAGCCAGGCATGTTACATACCTGTAATCCTGGTACTGGGGAGGTCACTTAGCTCCAGGAGACCTTCAGCAAAATCATTACAATTTTGGCTTAGACTTGAAATCAACAGTTTAGGTTCTTTATGAAATTAGGCTGTATGTTTAATATGATAGAACATAGGCAGCAACGGATGGCTCAAATGTAAATTCCCAACTGAACCACTAAGAAGCCCTGAATTTATGTCACCAAAGCTGTACTCTTCCTTTCTTTAATTAACATGTATAAACCATACATTTTAATGTGGTTCAATGTGATATGGCAACATATACATACAGCATACACTAATCAGTTTCAGTTCCTGCCATCTACATTGACACTGGTTTTCTAAAGACTTGCTCTTTTGCCTCAGATCAGTGGTTGGTGTAGTTCAGGACCTGCATCAGAAGCAGCCTGCTGTCTGCCTGTACCACCTGTGAGCTAAGAATTGTACACACACACACACACACACACACACACACCACACACATATGAAGAAAGAGAAATGATAGTTTATGACAAGTGAAAATTAGATGAAATTAAGGTTTTCACAAATAAAATTTTTAGGACCTGGAGAGGTGGATCAGTGGTTAAGCACACTGGCTGCTCTTGTAGAGGACCTGGGTTCAATTCCCAGCACCCACACGGTGGCTAACAACCATCTGCAACTCCAGTTCCAAGGGATCCAATGCCTTCTGGCTTCTGTGGGCATTGCATGACATGGTGGTGGTGTACTTGTATATGTGCAGCTAAAAATAAATAAATAAATAAATAATTGTATTGAAACACAGCTCAAAACTGTCTATGGCTCGTTCATGGCATGACGGCAGAGTGGAGCAGTTATTACAGAGGATGGGAAACAAAGAGTATCTGAACTTTATTGAAAAACTTTGCCCATCTCTGATTTAGCATTGACAACACTGTTGATGATATAGTGCAGTGGTAGAGCACTTGCCTAGCATGCCTGAGGCCTTGGATTCCATCTCCAGAGCTGCCAAAGACAAACAAAGGAGGCGAGGAGCACTCCTGCGCATCCGCCCTGTAGTGGGTTTTCAGGACTGAGATCCTGGAAGATGCACTCACGTTGGGTGAGTGAACATAAAGTAATTTTTCCAAATTAGAATCATGTAACATTTGTCTTTTCTTTGATTGTATGTGTGTATGTGTCCATCAGTGTGTGCACACGTGTGTGTGTGTGTGTATGTGTGTGTGTGTGCTCCTGAATGTGGAGACCTGAGGTTGACATGGGATATCTTTCCCAATTGCTCTCTGCTGTATTTTTTTGAGACAGTCTGTTACTCAACCTGGAGCTTCCTGGTTGGCTAGACTGACTGACAACAAGCCTCTAAGTTCCTTTTGTCTCTGCTTCCCCAACAAGCCTGTGCTCTCACTCCTGGCTTCTTACATGGGTGCTGGGAATCTGAACTCAGGTCTTCATGCTTGTACAGCAAGAACTTCAATGACTGAGCCATCTCCTTAGTCCCGTTTTCTTTTGTTGGAAACTTCTTTGACATAAAATACATATTTTACATATGTATTTTAATTGACTTTTTAAAAAGCAGGTGTAATATTGTGGACATTTTATTGTGTTTTAAAATACAATTTTAATAACTACCTTAAATTCTATTCCAGGGTGAATGACAATTTGGTAATTCTTACTGTTGGACAGTTGCATTCTAGAAAATATTATATATCATATAATATATATCTATAATATATTATACATCTTTTATCCAAATACCTTTCTTCATATATTCCTAAAAATACACTGAGTCAAAGGAAGGGATACTTTTAGACTTGGGAGAATATTTAGCATATGTACATTATAAAACAGTTATTTTTCAGTGTAGAATACATAATACAAATCAGTAGATATTTGGTACATCTTTTCTATTACTTAATATTTAATGATTGCCAGTTTTCAACGCAAAATACTTTCTTTTTCATTAATTTAATTATTATTGAAGTTTAATCTCTTAAATATATTTATCATTCTGTGAATTGTCTTTTCCTTCTGTGTGTGTGTGCGTGTGTGTGTGTGTGTGTGTGTGTGTGTGTGTGCATGTCTCCCTTTCTGATATTGGGCAATCAGTATCATTTTCATTTTTAAAGACTTTCCATACTAGAGACATTAACTTTGCATATACAATACCAACTTTGCCTTTCATCTTTTGCGTATGATATTTTTGAAGCAGTGGAACACTCCGTGTTTGTAGAATCACTGTTTTGATTTTTTTCTATTGTGACTTTTGTCCATTGTTTTGTTTAGTTTTAAAATCCTTTCTTAACCTTCAAATTTCTTTCCAGTCTAAGGACCAACCAAATATGTACTTGTGCTTTAAACGATTTCCTTATTTACATTTAACAGATCTGTGTAGAATTCATCTCAGCATGAGGATAGTATCAAACTTGATTTTCCCTCCATACCCTTTGCCAATGTTTCTAGTAATTTTTGTGGATAACCCCAAATTCTTTAGTGGTTTCTTTTGTGTTGTGCAAAAAAAAAATGTCGTCTTACCAGAATCTGTTGCAGATCTTGCTTTTGGGTTCATTGATCTGCTTGCCGATTCTTTTTTTAGATCACACTGTTTGGTTTGTAACACTTCACAGGACAAGTTTGCCTCATGTCCATTTATTTAAGTTGCTTTTTTGGAAGTGAGAGATGGCAATAATTAGGTAGAATTTGTTCTTTCTTAATTTCATTCTATATTTAAGGCAATAAAACATAATAATTTTTGCCTATAACTTGTAAGTGTACATATATATGAATATATTCAACTTATCCAGTATAATAACTGTATCAACATTTCTGAAAAACACATTTTAAAATATATGACAAAACACATTCTCTTTTCAACCTCTAAGTAAGTTGACATCACCTTGAGATTTTTGTTCTGTTAGCTCATTTTAATTGTCACATTGTGGTTGTATTGAAAAAACATTGTGGGTTTTTAGTCTATGGTGACACATATTGGTTCATAGATTGTTCTAAGAATAAAAATATTAGGGGCTGAAAGATGGAGATATGGCTTAGAGTTTGGGTGCACACTGCCTTTGCAGAGAACCAAAATTCCACTTCCAAGCAGCATGTCCAGCAGCTCACAACCACCTGTAACTCTATCTGGCGCCTTCTTTCGGCCTCTGCAGGCACCGCACACAAACCCACACACAGTTATACATAGGCACAATTAAAAATAAAAAAACTTAAAATCCGTTCCTCAATGGACATTGATATATGTTATGAAGTATTTTTGTAATATCTTCCTCCCATAAGCCAAATAGAATAGTAAGGGAGATAATTTTTAAGTTCATTTGCAACTTATATACTTTTATTTATTTATTAGACAGTCTAGCTATGTGCCAAGTAGTTCCGACTGACCTAGAACTTACTACTTAGCCCAGATGGCCTGAAACACACAATCTTCCTGCCTCACCCTGGGATTGCAGACATGTGCCACCAAATTCAGCCGCATGTTTACATCATTTTCCTTTTCTTTTAATGAATTAACATGTATGCATGTGTGTGTGTGTGTGTGTGTGTGTGAGAGAGAGAGAGAGAGAGAGAGAGAGAGAGAGAGAGTGAGTATGTGTGTATGTGCCAAGGTACATGAGTGAAGGTCAGAGGACCACTTGCTGAAATTGATTCTATCCTTCTACCACGTGGGTTTGGGAATTAAACTCAATTGGCCAGACGTGGGGGCCAGGGTCTTTACCTGAAGAGCTATCTTTCTGGCCTCATGCTTTCATTTTCTGCATATATTTGATTCCGTCTTTCCTGTAAGATACACCGAGGGCACCTCTCTCCTTAAATAGGCCATTTGTGCTGTGGCTGTTGGAGATGTAGCAGGAAGCAAGAAAAGTGTAACACTTTCCCAAGGCTTTAATTTCATCACAGATGCATTATTATCAATAAAAATGCATAGTACATGGGAAGTGAGCTGAATGCTGATGAGAAGCAGAGCAGGCAAGTCACGTGGGGGGGGTCGTTTCCCAGAGCTACTGTGGCACACTACCGTTAACTAATTAATGACTGGAAACAACAGAAATGACTATTTCTCAGAGTTTTGGAGATGACAAACCTCAACTCTGGCCAAGCCTTGCCTCTTTCCGGGGATTAGGAAGAACTGATTCTTCGTCTTCCAGCCTCTGTAGTGTTAGTGCTCTTTGACTTGTGGCCATAACACTTTCACCTCTGCCTCCATGACCATACCACCTCTTCCTCTTCTGTCAGGCAGATCTGCCTCTGCCTCTCTTACTGGGCACTTGTCACTGCATTTAAGCATAAGGATCTCTCTCAAAATCTATAAATAAACCCCATTTTTCTATATAAGGTCTTTGGTTCTATATATAGTCTTTGATCCTAGAAGTTCATATTTGTAGATTCCTATGAAAAGGAACACTGACATTTATTGGGCAGGTAGGCATTCAATCCTCTCTAAGTAATGAGTTTAGATTGAAAAGAGAAGCAGTCCCATGATTTAAGCATTTAACCTAATGTTCAGAGGCCTGGAAAAAAAGCCAGTAAGAGGCTGAGGTAGGTCAGTTAGGGAAGAAAGAAAGAGGTTAGGACTGGATGCTGATGAAAGATGTCTCTTAATGTGGAGAACTGGTTAGCTGTGACTGATGAATGACTCAGACATAAGGGAGAAAACATGACATTGCTTATTAAGACTTAGCGAGGCAGGTTGTTGGTGACCCTGTTAAAAATGTGTTTACAGAGGGATATGCTTACTTTCACTGTGCTCCTGCATGTAGATCCAATTTCTACTGGAATATTACTGTCCTATTTTAGATGTAGCATCAATAACTGAACAAAGACTTCAAATGTAAGAAATTGTGTGGTGATTTCTCTTTCTTCCTTTCTGATTGAAACTCAGTGGAGAGATGTGTGATGCCAGGATCCTCGTTTCTCTAACAGACTGCTATGCCCTCATGGTGGCAATATTGTAAATTGTAAGGGAAAATAAAGCGGTTGTTTAGTTTTATATTTCATCTAAAGTACTTCCATGTTTTTCCTCTGGTATGTTGTCATTTGGGGGTTTGAGAAGTAGGACCCTGCAGATTTTCTTAAAACTTCTCTGAATTCATTGAGAGTAAAGAGTGGTTTTGTCAACAAAATGTCACCCTTCATCTTTTGCTAACGTGAATGACTGGGAATGACCCACCATGAGGCTGACTGCTAAAATTGAGTTGGAGACCTTCTCAGACAGAAAGGGTCCATCCTTGTGGACGAGCAGGAGGCACTGCAGGTCCATTCTCTCAGCTGCTAAGACCTGGGAAACCTCAGGCTCCCAAAGAACAAATGCAACCTCTAAAACCACGTGTTTTCCCAACATGTGGAAACCAAAAAAGAATTAAATGATAAAATTCATTCTCAGCCTTTGAGAGCATCTATGAACAAATGTGTCTTAGACAAAAACGCAATTCCTTGTTTCCACTTTTAAAATCCTCTTCAGCCCACAGGCAGGAGGGCTAGTGTTCTCAGTTTCTCTCCATTTACAGGACACATTTGTAGGGAGGAATCCTTGTGCAGTAAGTGAGTAAGGTGAAAAGAGCTCTCTAGCTTTCCATGCATGGAAGAAGAGCATGCTTAACATCGTGTCATCATTTTCAGTCTCACTAATGGTTTAATTAACTGTGAGAATGATCAGACTCAAGGGGAATACTAAAGTCATCAGCTTTGTCCTAGTGTAAATGAGGTAAGTGACGAGGATCTGGGGCGCTGGGAAGTGGCTTTGAGAGTGAATTTCAAGTTGAAATCCACCAAGATCTTCTTCAGGTTGCCCCTGTTTACAGCATGAGATTGTAGTAACAGAGTCGGACCAGGAGCTCCTTACTTGGACTGCAGCAGCTCTCTCACTGAACTTAACGCATCAAGATTTTTCTCCCAAAGGTCTGAGAAAGCTGTTTTCATTTTCTGTAATTCAAATTGCCTATTTTACTTTGCATCAGTCAATGACTATTCAGCAATAGAAACCACATGGAGATTCCAAATGAATTCTAGGCATCTAGAACCCATTACTAGGAGGTGAGATATTTTGTTGGAGACTAGCCGGTTAATAGTTCTAGGAAGCTAGTGAAAAAAGAGAAAGTAGTACACTCTAATTTTATAATTCCGAGACTCAGAATCTGTACTGTTAATATAAATGGAGACCAGTGCTCCTCCCCACTTTCAATTCCTTGTATTTTGCTCTGCCAAAATCCAGATGAGAAAATGTTCTAAAGTGGAAACAGAGAGACTTGTTTTCATGTAAGCCAAAATACTTGATCATAAAGCTATTAAAGGCTGAGAATGAATTTTAGGACTTATTTCATTGTATTTGTCTTCTGAGCCAGCCAAAATTATTGAGAATACCATATGGTCTTAGAGGATATATTTGTTGTCTTTGGGAACTGAAGGTTACTCAATTATTAACAGCTGTCAGTGTGGAACAGACCAAATGTATTTAGCTGTTAGTCTTTTGTAGTGGGAAAATTTGTGGATTTTCTGATTCCGCCTAGCTTGTGAAAAGTGACTTACAAATATGTTAACTGGTCATAGAGGATGAATGATTTGGCCAGAAAGTGTGAGGCAGATGGGGTGAAGAAAATGATAAAGACTAGAGACAAAGAGAGGACGTACTGCACTATTAGGAGTTCCATCCAGGCTAAGTATTCTCCACCTGGGTACCACTCACATAGAGGACCACATAGCCCTTTGTCTTGAAGTCTATCCTATGATTTTGTAGAATGTGTCTCACATCTCAGATGCCAGATGCCTTCCTGTGAACACCACTGAAATGTACTACCAAATACCCACACCCCACTGCAGTTATCTGCTCACAACAGCGTGGTATAAGGGGCAGGCTTACGGAGAACTTGGGTTGCTGAACCTGTTTTAGGGGATGGTGTTTCATTTAGAAATTGCTGTAATTAAAGAATCATTTTTACATTTAGAGCACATTGATGAAAAATAGATCCTTTCCAATTTAGAGGTAAGTAAGTACAAGAAGAAGACTGAATAGACAGGTAATGTGCGGTTTTATTTTGCCTCCCTCCAAAGAGTCTTGCAGGAATATAAAGAATTCCCAGAGTTAATTCCAAAAGGCATTTCTTTCAAAGTTGGCAGTGGAAAGACTTTCCTATGCCCAGCTCTATATTTGCTTAAATTTCACTACATAGGTGAGGCTACCTGGAGACCGACATGATCTCATCTGCTTGTCTTCGTGCAGTATAGATGAAGTAGCACTTGTGACAGAGACCCTTTAATGCCACCAATATCCCGATGGTCCTCAACATTTACAAGGCCTTCTTGCAATGAAAAGTGAATTGGGCTCATGAAAGGTACAGGCTACGGTACCCCTTGCATCTCTCTCCTGGAAAACCTATCAAATTCATGTCACCAAAAGCTAAAGAAATTTCTCGTTTCTGTCTCTTTCTGAATTGATTTGATTCCTTCATTTCCAATTGAGTCACTTTATCTATTTTCCTGCTCCCCAGAGCTCAGTTAGAATTTGACCACAGGGGAGTGAAGGTTCTACTTTGATGAGGCAGACATCACTAGTTACTTGACCCTAGGTTAGTGATGTTACTGTTAGAAAGCCACACTCATAAGCGGTAAGAAGTTACGGGGAATGGTACCATGCGTGATGTAGCAGGTTCTGCTTTCAGGAAGGAGATTTGGTGGTTTTTTTTTTCAGTAAGCTTAAGATTCAAATTTGGAGGCTGTGTATGTAGAGAGCATTGCCTTCTGGAGCTTGTCCTCTGTTGCTTACTGCCTGGATATGAATTTTGATTTTGGTACTTCTTAGCTTAGAGCATGCTATACAAACTCTCTGGTTTGCTTTTCAGTTCTGTAAAATGAATGTTAATATATCTAGGTTGTATACATGTGTGTTAAGCTCTTAAAAGAATACCTCTTATGTTGGGTATAATTCTTTCCATCCTCTCTTCCCTTCCCCCTCCTTCCCTGATTTGTTCTTTCTCTATTTCTTGTTCCTTTTAAAATTTGTATTTAGTTACCTTTAAAAATGATGTGTGTTGCACATGAGTGTAGGTGTCTAAAGAGGCCAGAAGCATGCATCAGACCCCTGGAGCTGAATTATACCATTGTGAGCCTCCCAGTGTGGATGCTGGTATCCAAACTCAGGTCCTCTACATGAGCAGTACATATTCTTAACTGCTGAGCCATCTCTCCAGTGTCTTTTCCCATTTTTTTTAAGTGCTTCTTTTATTGTAAGTACTGTTTACATACTCACTATTACTATCAATTGGGTTTCAAATATCAAATTAATTCCATTGAGTCTATGAACTCAGGAATACTTGGTGTTCTATGTAGCATGTTATATTTCTCAATGCTCCTCCCCCTTATCTGTTTCTCTCCCTGTGATTTCAGTTACCTTTGGTCAACTGACCTGAAAATGTTAATGGAAAATTCTAGAAATTAATAGGTTTTGAATGACTATTCTTTGTAGTATAATAAAATCTCACATTGTCCTTCCTCCCGCCAGGGTTGTGATTCATCTCTTTCATTGGCATATATTTTATCTGTTTTGTTATTGATTGTTGTTAACCACTTACTGTACAGTCTTATCATTGGCATGTATGCATAAGAAAAATCTTAGCAAAAATAGCATTCAGCACTGTGAAATTTGAGGCACACACTGGACTTTTCATCCCCCTTGATGGGGAGTGTCTATTGTATGTGTACTCTAGTTAGTAAGCAACACATGCTGTCATTCCAATGGTTTATCCTTTCTGCTGGGCATAGGACTACTGCTAACAAAGTTGGCATTTATGGGATAAAAGCAAAGCTTCCTCCCTTCCCTGGGCAGCTTCAACTGCTTCTCCATGCACCTGTTTTGGTAAACAGAGAGCATTTTATCCCTGTATGCCCACTGGATAAGAAATACAATGCTTAGCATGTCTATGCAGGGATCTGGCTAGGACATCTTTTGCAGAAGGAAACCTGGCCTGGGAGATGCAATCTCACACTCCAGGGTGTATCCTGTCATTGGCGTTGAGTTTCTGGTAATCATGCCACTTACTGTCTCACTTTTCCTATTGGTGCTTCTGTTGTTCTCAAAGGCTGTATTGGAATGTTGAGAGAAACAACATATATGATGCAGATTTTATATCCATATGGATGTTTTTAATCCCCATGATTAGACAAGATCACTCAAATACAGGGAAAGGAAATAGAAAAGTAGGTGGTGCTGAGCCCACAGGAAATCGGCCTTTTAAATACCATCTGAAAGCACAGGAGTGGGCCAAGGAGAGTGAAAAGGAAGTAGGACAGAAGAGAGCTAAAACAAGGCTGTTTACTGAGCAGCCCTTGTGGGCTGTGCAAGTCATAGTGATTACTGCTTAGTGGTAAAGTACGGCCAGCGTGTCTGTCACCTAACTGACTATCCCCTTGTCTCACAGGTAAAAGCCTCTGATGCAGATGCGGGGCTCTACGGCTTTGTTGAGTATTCTCTTTATGACGGATTTCAAAGCTATGAAGTACCTCCAGCATTTCACATCGACCCGCAGGATGGGAAAATCTGTGTATCTCAAGACATTGACAGGGAAAGAGATCCAGCCACCTTTGATCTGCTGGTGAAGGCTAAGGATGGGGTAAGTGTTTCTAAACATGCTCAACAGTGAGTCACAGTGAGCACATCACAGAAGGGCAATGGCTGTCATCAAATTGCTCACTGTATTTCACATATTTACCTCCTCTCTCCTTTGCTAGAGTCTTCTTGAAGCTAATACCAGTTGTTAGAGTGTTATTATTAACAAATAATATTGCTAATGGATAGTGACTTTAAGGAAAATGTAACTTCATTACATTAGCAATAAGTCTTTGATAGCATCTAGTACCTATACCATGCTAAATGTTTGTATTATCTAAGTATGTCTTTTAACAATTTGTTGGTTTGCATCTACTTCTAAGTGAGGCCATACAGTAATCTGCTTTACATATCCTTTGCTTCCATCGTGCCTTACCCTTTTCTATGGCTTTTAAATTTTTTGATTGATTTATTTTTATTTTATGTGTTTTGCCTGCATGTGTGTATGTACATGCACCATGTATGTGCAGTGCCCACAGAGGCCAGAATAGAGCATCAAATCCCCTGAAACTAGGGTTAGGGACAGTTGTGAGCCACCATATTGGTGCTGGGAAACGGAACTCAGTCTTCTGCAAGAGCATCCAGTCCCTTTAATCACTGGGCCACCTCTCCAGCCCCTCATAGGCTTTTAAAAAAATTAGATCATTTGTCCTGTAAATTTTCCACACGCTGAGTGTGGTTGATTATACTATAGGATTCACTGAGTTTGGTCTTCCTCCACTGTTCTCTGCACACTGGCATTTAGAGCAGAGACCTACATGGTTTCAGCCTTATTTTGTGCTGTGTGTTTCCTACAGTGTCAGCAGATCCACATACTGGTATTCCATTAGGTCATTCTCTAATTCTGTCATTCCTTTTGCATTTACCAAATGGGCCGTTTCACTAGAACTGTTCTTGCATGCACTATTTATTAGCATGAAATATAATTCGTCTGGGAACAGAAACATAGTGCTTGTTTCTTTTTACTTTGGCCAGTTTTCTGAATGGTCAGCTGATGTTTAACTGTTCCTACAATTAAAAATTTCCTATTTTGAATATAAATGCCTGGATTCCCATTAATTTGACAGATTCAATATACTGCTGATCTTATGTTTTTAACATGTACATTATCCCAGCTATGATCAGTGGAGGCACTTTTGATCTGGTTCTTCTATCTTAAGAAAAAGAACCTCAAGTTGACAGATAAAATTCATCTAGAAAAGTACATAAATCATAAATGTATGGCTCAATGGATATATGAAAAATGATCACGCACAAGAAAGCAGATAAAGAAGCTGTAGGAGTCCTTTCATGACCTTCCCTGTAACTTCTCCCTGATCCTCTCCTCTAGTCCCTTCTCCTGTCCTCTAGTCCCCTCTCCTGTCCTCTAGTCCTCTCTCCTGTCCTCCCCACTCCATCCTTTAAGAGTGACCACTACTGTCTTATAGCACCAAACTAGCTTTTTAATTTGACTGAATAGAAACTTGTGTTTCCATTTAGTTTCTTTTGATGAGCATTATCTGTAAAAAGTCATTTATGTTGTAGCATGTAGCAATATCCTTTCATTCATACTGGTCTGCAGTATATCTCTACGTGAATATATGATAATCTTGCATATGTCTGTAATTGATGATATCCGTCATCATTGGTTATTACAAACAGTTCTTTCTACTAACACTCTTTGTAACATTACATTTATTTTGATTTTTGAGACAGGGTGTCCCCATAGCCCCACCTGGCCTGGAACTCACTGCATACCAAGCTAGCCTCAATAACACAGAGATCCACCAGTCTCTGCCTCCTGAGTATTGGAATTAAAGGAGTCTATCACAATATCAAGCTACCTTTAAAACTAAAACTTTAAAATTATATATTTTTTTGCATTTTAATGGGGTAACATGCAATGTTTTAATACATGAATACATTGTATAATGCTTAATTCAGGATAACTGCATCTGCCCCCTCAAACATTTATCATGTCTTCATGAGTAAAGTGTTGAAAATCCTTTCTTCTAGCGTTATGAAATGTGTGCTCCATTACTGTCACCTGTAGTCACCTCCTGAGCAATAACACACACAGCTTCTTTCTTCTAAGGGTGACTGACTTTGCACCCATTGATCTGACTTTCCACACCACTTTCTCTATATTCCTCTTGGCCTTTGGTGAGCCCCCCCATTATCCTCTCAATTTTTATGAGATGAAAGTTTTAGATGCTGCATATATGTGACACTTCTCCTTTTATATCTGGTTTATTTCACCTAATACAATAATCGCTAGTGCCATTTATGTTGTAAATGGCAGCCCAAGTTTCATGGCCAATGTGGCTCTGTCAGAAGGCCATTGGCTGCCTCAGACACAATCTTCATACTCCATTAGCCTGGATCAGTGAACACATGTCTAATCACGGTCCCATCCTTTATGATCACCATGTTGGTCAACTCCAGAAGGAGTGGACTTCTGGAGTTGCTTTCGCTACATTCCTTCTACTGTCTGTCAACTTTGAACTCTTTTTCTCTCCTTAACTGTTTTCTCTTCCCTGACCTAGGTCATTATGGCTCTTCTACAAACCAGTAGTCAGTCACAAAAGAACAGACAGTGAAAAAGATACACTCTGGGTCCTCTTTCTCATGATAGACACCCTGGAAAAGTAGTAGTCCATGATTCATAGTCAGGAACACAAAGTACCAGATGAGAGAGTGAACATTAAGCGATAATCTCAGCCACTTTGATTGCTGCCATCTCTCTCAGAGGAGAAGCTGCATCTAAATACAGGGTGTTTGTCTAAATATTTGTTCCCAATAGCGTCCATCGGTATTGATGATGTCCAAACAGAGTGATGGATACTTGGCAACCTAGTCTGTGTATGTAAAGAGTTTGCCTCATGTGATTGTATGCTGGCTGAAGCTGTAGGCATCCCTTGTACTATTATGGTACTGCCCAGAAGAATTAGCTTTGTCTCCCAGCATCCCACCCAATGTCCACTCTGACCTTCAGAATTGTTTTGACTTCCTCACAGGCCTTAGTGACCAAATAATGGACCCAGATGTCTATGTAGTGGTAGATATCTCTCTACTGTGAGAAGCATGTGCCCCAACAAAAACTCTTAGCTGTCTGTAGCCTGGAGCTGTCAGCTCAGTTTGGGGAGCACCATGGCTCAGAGGTAGATTCCGAATTTAAAACTTTAGCCCAGATTTTATTTTGGTCATTGAATTATCCACCTCCTAAAAGGATCAACCCATCCTCTCAGGATGTGCACAGAATGACACTTCTAATCTCGATGAAGGTAGGCACGGAACACAGAGTTTCTGCCTTCCAAGTCTTTTGAGCACGTTATGATGTAAACACATTATCCAGCTATTGGGCTTCTGACAGCTTCCTGAATCTCACCCTGCTTAGACCTGAAACTGACTGCAACGTTCCTCACGTATGCTTTACATACAACAGAAAGCAAGCAATACTGGTACAACTATATGCCTATACAGTTGCTTATAACATATGTGTGTAAGCATATAGACCTATGTGCATAGATCAGGCTATCCAGTGTCCCATATTATTGTATAACCTTCATGAATTTCTGTGATAAGCTGTTTCAACAGGGAGAACTTTTCCCTTGCCATAAGTACTCAGCACGGCATTAATTAGCAGTGTGTATTGATCCAAATCATATCATCAAAAAGACTGGTAATAATGAAGATAAAAACTGATAATGACTCAGCAAGCTGCCCTTCAAGACAATCTACACTGAGTTTGTAAATTAATTATCTCAGGTAGAAAGATATCTTAGATCCAAGCTTTCGGAAGTCAGGCCAAAATGAATTTGCTTAAAACAATAAGCTGAACCTTGATAGAAGTCTTTTAAAGCTGACAATCTGTGTTTTATCCTCTGGTTCTCTTTCTAGTAAATATCCTATATGTCCTTGGTAGAAGATTTCTGAGAACTCATTTGTGGGTATTTTCTAAGAGGCTTTTATCTGTCAGTAGAATGGTTTTTCTTATAAAATGCCCAACATGCTCTATGCTTCCTTTCTGACGCTCTATTTATCTTTGTGATGGCTGTCAATATTTTTCCAACTCATTCGCTTCTCCTTCTGTACTGGTAATACATCTGAAATCATCTATTTTTGCTGCTACAGCTATTTATTTCATAGTCAGAGGATATATGAGATGTTACCATGATGAAGATGCTATAAAATTATATAGTGGAACCAATTAATTGGATTGGCAATCAAGTAATTTTCCACAATAAAGATTTATAGTTTAATGAACTCATCTTTATAGCTAAACTTTGTATTTATTTTCCAATACACATTCACAAATGAAGGCCTCACTTTGGCTCATATATGTTTATCAACATCTTTCCCCAGCTTTGTTAAATTTTGAATTCTGTAGCTGAAATATATCCTGAGATAAAACTATTTCAATCTATTTCCGTACTCAAGGTTTAAGGAAGGATTTTGACAGGCTAACACTACAGATAATAAACTGGCTTAGCCCTCCATCACAGGAGGCATTCATGATAAGAGCTAGCTGTGAAAGTTCTGTGCAATGTATGAAATTTACATTGAATAAAAGAGCAAGCTTTCTGGGTAAAAGGGCATATGCACTTAAATTCTAGTGGCGTACAAAAATCTACTCGCCAAAGTGCTCAAGTTCTTATTATAGTCTTTTGTTTAACTGGTTTCTGTCCCCAGTTATTGCAGTTGCCCACTCGCTTTATTGTTTGGACTGTCCTTTCTTATACTGTAAGGATTAACTCTGAAACATCTTATCACCACCTTCTTCATCCTTATTTCCAAAAGCTTAAGATTCCCTGCCATCATCATCCTCACTGTCATCCTCCCTGCTCAGTTCAACTTTTAATTTGAATTGCTATCTTAGTCACCATGAGCAGGAAACAAAGAGAAACAGATCAGAGTTCTACAGTCCCCTTCAAGGGCATTCCAAGTGACCTGAGAACTGTCCACAGGTCTAAAGGTCGACAGCACCACCACATAGCACTACCTGCAGACTGTGTCTTTGACATATGGTCATTTGGGAGACCTTCAACACCCAAACTGTAGCAACCAAAGGAGTTCGATTGCAAATTCCCTTCCTTAGAAGTACTACTGGTAAAACCTCAGCTCTGTCTAAACCTGGCACGTGGCTTTTTCTGCACTTGCGTCTTAGCAGCTGACTGTGCCTGGAGGAAAGGCACATGTGTACTTGAGAGGAATTTCTCCCTCCCTGCCAGGCCCCTCTTTACAGAAGAGGTTTGTGGGATCTGGGCCTATTGCGTAAAGGCATTAAGTGGGCAGTGTGACCCCAGAGACCCTGAAGGGACAGCAGGTGTCCTGGCCTGCTCTGCCTGAAGCGATAACCTAGGTCCCAGGAAGCTAGGTCCTAGAACGCTGATCTGTTTCTCTTTGTTTCCTGCTCATGGTGACTGCAGCTATGACATCCTCGTTCCTCAGCAGTTGCTTAATCTCCCCTCTCCCCCAAAGATCACCCCAGACCAAAACCAGGTTTTGGGGTTTCATTTCCTCATTCCTAATTTCCATATCACTACTACAACATTCCCACCTTCACCTAAAGACCCCACCTTTAACTTCCCACCTTCTATAACAGCCAGAAAAGCCTCCCTACATAAACCCCTGCCTTGGTTTCAGTAAGTGAGCTGTCCACTGACGCTGTCTCCTGGGAATTTCTTCCCGTTTGCACTCTGGGCAGCCTGAGGACCTGTTCGACCACCCTCCGTTTTCTGGGAAGGCTTGAGCACAATGGCTGCAGGAGACCGAGACCAGCCACAGATGTAGTTTAGCCTAGGGGCATCTGACTTTCTCTAGGCTGTGTCCTGCATGTGGGAAGGTATAGCACTGCACTCAGGGCTTTTGATTGAGTCTTTTTGTGTCTTTGTGACAGTTCTATAGCATCTGCTTTCTAGACTGTGAGTTCCCTAAAAGCAGCCATCTTCCTTCCCATGATAGGCATTGTGCTTTTTGTAAATAGCCCCAACTAGTCTGGAATTCACTCATAGAGACCAGACTGGCCTCCATGTCACAGAGATTCGCCTGCTTTTGCCTCCTAAGTGTTCCTAGACACCTGGCTTTGTGCTTATTGTAATCTTTAGCAAGTCTTCCATGACAGGCACAATCTATATGACAACAGAATTTTGAAATTTGAATTTACAAGATGCTATCAAGGGCTTGGAGGACTGATGAATTTTTATTCCAGTTCAGAGCTGCTGTTTGCAGTCTTCTTTACCTTGAGCGCGTCCCTGGTTTCTCTGTGCCTTAGTTTCTTAACTGCAATAGGAAGAAAGCCACAGACATCTTCCAAATGGAAATCATAACAACCTAAGTGACTGTGCATGTAAAATACAGTTGACGCATTTGTAAGTAGCTATTATCAGAGGGAAGCTCCCCCACTTGATAAATTCAGCAGGTGTACCTGAGATTTAGATTAAAAAAGAGACACAAAGTATTATACTTTTCCTACAAAAAGATTCATCATTCTGTTTCAGTAAGTTGATCACTTTGTTATCCAGTTAGTATTTGCCTAGTTCAAAGGATTTCCTTTTTAGGGTCTTCATGGGATTAAGGTCTGTTTCTTGAGCACTTTTTTCTGGTGGTGCAGTGTTTCATTCTTCATGTTTCATCCTCTCTCCTTTTCACTACTTTTCATTCCTGCCCACTCAGTCACTCTTCAACCCAAGTGACTGCTTGTACTTGAGAGATGCACAAAGAAAGTGAAGGGAGAGAAAAAAAAGGGAATCCAAGCTGAGAAGAAAGGCAGTTGGGAGTCACAGCAGGCTCCAGGCAGATGTCCTGAGTGTTTTCTGCACACTTGTAGGCAGTTTACAGGCTACTCCTTCTATATTATCTGGACTCCTGCGGGTTATTCGACTTTCCTAGAAATGGAAGCCCTTCTGCATCAGGATACAGGCAGATGGGTAAATGCATAGCATTTCCTTTACGGTCCTAACCAGTCACTGTTTCCCCTGCTTGATTGGTAACTGGTACTTGCTTCAACTCAGAACTCAGAACCAGAACATGGGAAATCGCACTCTATCTAAACAGGCTCTTCTCTATCTGTTCCAGGCCCCAAAGCACAGTGCACACAGGAGATGAGTGTGTGAGAGCCATTTCTGGACTCATGGTTGACTTCCCAGCTGTGTCATCTTTCTAGGCCCGTCCCCTCAGCACCTGCTCCAGCACAGCCCTCTTCTGCTTCCAAGCTGCCTTCACTGTCTTTCCTTTTCTACTTTGTTTGATGCCTTCCTCCGCAATAGAGAGAGGAAACAAAAGAGGAGAAAAGAAAAAGGATGGGGACAACAAGTGGGTCACAACCCAGGCTGTTGGGACTTGCCAAGGACTTCTGTCAAACTGAACGTTTCAAAACATATAGAAATGGAATACCCTGTCTGGAAGCGGGAACAGATGTTTTATTCAGAACAGAGGAAGTCAAGGGGATGATTCCCTTCTATTTTATTTGCTTCCTTCTCCTTGCTTTTAGGTGGAGATGACACAAAAACTGTCTGGAATGCATGCCCCAGTTTTTTATGGGGAGTATTGCCTTTCTGAAGCCTGGAAATTTCAGAATTCCTAGGCAACGTTGCCTCCAGGAGAAAGGACACACTCCTCTGCTGCCCTTTCCTCACCGGGGCATCCATTTCCAACCTGGTGACCCCAAGACCTTCTAGAGTCATTCCTTTCCTGCTGCTTCCTGCCCGTTTTCAGCACTGTAGCCAGAGCAGCAGCTCAAACTAATGTCAAACCAAACTGTTTACACATATGCTCAAAACTCTCCAGTGGGGAAGAGCCATGGTCCTTTTGAGCCACAGTGACTTCCATGACTGCCTCTACTCTGGCATCAGGCCTGTGCCTTCTCTCCTGTCCCAAAGCAGACCAGTGAGGCACTACACTTCTGCTTCAGGGTCTTTGTTCTTTGTCTTTCTCCTGCTTATTAACCAGTTTTTTTTTCCAGGTAAAGCAAGTCTAGTTCCTTCAAGTAGGCTTGTCTTTCCTCACACCATAATTTCTTAGTGAGATTTTTCATAACATAATAATACACTGGTATTCAATCTCAAGATAAGAGCAAATCGAAAGCATACTAATGTGCATGTCAATGTTTTGTTGCTTCAAAAGTCTACTTTGCGGTCATTGTTAATTATTCTATCCCAATCTGCCACCCTCCAACCTCCCCGCCCCACACTTGGTTCTTTGAAAGTCTGTTTGGGGACCATTGCTAATTATACTATTACTCCAGTACTTGGCAGAAACTCATTGTAATCATGTGTCTTTCTTACAGGGTGGTCTAAGTGCCCAAGCTTTTGTCCGGGTGGAACTGGAGGACGTGAATGATAATCATCCTGTATTTAATCCATCAACTTATGTGACCAGCATCAGCAGCCAGACCCAGCTGGGTACTGAGATCATCAATGTTCTTGCCAGTGACAGGGATTCTGGGATATATGGAACAGTGGCTTATGAACTCATTCCAGGAGACTTGTCATCCTTTTTCACCATTGACTCTAGTACAGGTATGTGATCTTGGGACAGTTTTTATCCTCTCTTTATTGAACTTTGGCTTTAGTAATTAACAGACAAAAATGTAGAAAAAATGATCTTGTTTTTTAACAGTAGGAATACGACAGATTTGACTGTCTAGACTGGACTGTCCAGAAGGCACCATGGTGTGTTGAAAAGGGCTGGTGCTTTGTCATTAGCTAAGACCTGGATCTGAGTCCCAGCTCTACTTACTGTGATCTTGGGATGTGTATTGGCTCCAGTTTCGCAGTAGTTCTAACAATCCACTTGCTGGAAAGTCATGGTGAGGACTAAAAACATAACAGCCAATAATAGCCAGATATATTTATTTTGTGAGTGTTCATCTGTCTTTGAGCACACAATCAAAGGGTGACAGCCTCACTCCCATGTCTTAGTGGATGACGGGGCAAGGTGGAGCTAGATAACTTTCTTTGTACTAGGTCTGTTGTGTCCTTAGACCTTTTGGTTTACTTTCTTGTTAAAATAATACCTAAAACTCTTGGTATATCTGCCAAAGAACCTCAGTGAGCAGACTGAATTTTCTGGAAATAAATGTTTAAGAGATTACCTTCATTTTTCTATCGTCGTTGCTAACAAAATAATCTTTGAAATATTTGATTTATAAGTAGACATACACTTTCAAGTATACAGTATTATAATACTGATGAGTTAATCACAGATACTCTGGCTTAGGCTACAAGAGAAGAAAAGTATCTTATTCTTTCCCATTGTTTCACCAGCTCTGAGAAATAAATGGACAGAATATATTCTATTTTAATAGTGTGTTGCACATGTTCACAGGCTGGGTACCCTTCAAAGAATGATCTATCATGCCTGTCAGACACCAGGCTAGACATTGTCTTTGCATCATCTTATTACATAGTTATAATAACCAGAGATATTATAAGCCAGCCATGATCTGCAAAGGAAATGCATTGTGCTTAGTCTGTCCTTCTACCTACCCCTACTAGGTAGAGTCACTTCCTGTAAGATGTGCCTCATGTGGCTTATGTGACATCTGAGAATTAGCTGTTTACATTGGCAGTCTTTTCAAGGAAAAACTTTCCTTGCTCAAAATAATCCACTGATGTGGCCCAGTTAACATGTCACAGATCAGAGGAAAATACTTTTGTAGGAAATTGGTCTACTTATCTCAACTTTTTCAAAATTCATCTTAACTGAGGACCTTAACTGCCATCAGGCCCTGTAGGGCATTAGCATTGCCAAAAATATATAGGTCAGCCACAATCAGGAGACTGGATCTAAAAGCATTTAGCAGGTTGTTTTTAAAAGACATCATACTCATCATGCAGACACTCCAGGAAGAGCTTGAAGAGTGAGCTGTTTGCCATTCTGTTTATAGAAGAGATTTTTGTCACTTTAAGGGGTGGAGGAGCCAGTCCTGTGTCCCCCAGCACCCGCTGCAGGACAAATGCCATTGCTAACCACAGAGAGCACTGTATGTGGGCTGTTATCTAGAAAACTATCAGGGGGAGGATATTTTTTAAAGCAAAGACCCAATTTGTAATGGAAGCAACCTGTGGTTACTGTTGTGGTCCATTCTGATCATTGTGCATTTAGATGGAGGACCTGTCTCAGGTATTTGGTTACCTTTAATCACAAATGGTAAGTGATCCAGGAGGGCTGGTAATTTTAACCTTTCATAGAAGGAAACAGAGTCATCACTAGCTGTGGGAAAAGATTGTTCAGGAGCAGGCAGTCTCCCGCATGAACCACTGGGAGTGTATCAGTAGAAACTGAGAACCTGTTTGAGGAACGAGGAGACTGTTTTGGTTTATAGCACATTATGAAATGATGAAGTCAAGCTAACTAACTCCCATCACCTCGCATACATTTAGTGTTTTATAGTGAGCTCAATTAAGATCGACTTTCTTAGCAGTCGAGTATCCAGATTAATATTAATTATAGTTACTATTTTATGCAGTAGCTACTCAGAGCTTTCCTCTTGTCTGAGTGAAACAAAATACTTTCTGACTTAGGCACTCCTGTTTCCCTTCAATCTCAGTCCCTGGAAATCCCCATTCCACTCCTAGCTGCTATAAAATTGACATTTTTTTACTTATAAGAGAGATCAGGGAGCATTTGTCTTCCTGTGCATGTTTATCCACTTTAAAGGCTAACCAGCCTGTGTGTGTACCACAGTCACTTCACCCATCCTCTGATGGACACTTTGGTGGATTCTGCTCAATGCAGCAATGAGCAGAGCAGTATAGCTACCCATTTGCACTGAATTTTCATTCTTTGGATATATACTGAGAAGCAGGACTGCTATTTTTGACTTTTAATGGAATCTCCATATTTCTTTCCATAATGGCTTTATCACATTTTCTGTGAAAATGTGTCCTCAGAGATCAGAACACAAAGCACTCACTATTGGAATACTGTTTTCCTACTCTGGATTTGTTGTGTTTCAGTAACTTGAGGTTCACCACAAAGCCTCTATCTACCAGTGCTACCAGGAATAAATGCAGACCTAAGACACTATCCTGCCAGTATATATTTGTGGAATAAATGAATAAATGTCACCAGAAACAATTGGAACGTGATTTAAATTCCCACTGCAGCTTCCTAACAAATTGCATGGAAATTTCATTGATAACATTGAACAAGACTTAATTTAAGTCTTCATAGTGTCATGGTCTGGCTGGTAGCCCTGGGCTGTCCTCTCTTCTCAGGACTTTCCACCTCTCTCAGCTCTACCTGCATGGGCACTTTATTTTTTCTCTCCTTGTATTGTCTCTGGATTTATTCATCCTCCCTCCCCGCCCCAGAGTAACATCTGTCTTCCTCTTTACAGTGGAAACTTACCAAACTGGGTAAGTAATCAGTAACTTTGATTATTCTCCTCTCCTTTGAACCAGAATTCTAATATAACTAGGAAGAAGAGCAGTAGTTATACAGTGTGAAGATCCTGAATCCATAATAATCCCTTCCTTCTGACTTGCTCACTCATCTCTTACGGACACCCATCCTTTCAGTCTCATTCATCTCTTCATTTAGATGATTTTTGTACTGGGAAAAAGTGTTTTAAAGCTTAGATAATTTTGGTTGTAGGCTCATGTTTTCCCAAAGACAAGAGATTGCTCATTGATCTGTTTGTGCCACAACCAAGACTCATACATTAAAAATAGAGTCATAGCTTATTGTGTTCATCTGGAAGAGAAATGTTTTGGAGAAAATTAGAAGGGGGTGTGACCGTATCATGGTTGTTTTTCCTTGTGGGTTTATCTTCCTGTTCTGTTTCTGGTTTTCTAAGTTTGTTGTTGATTCAAAGAACATTTTTGTAGAATGTGTTCAGGCAGTAGGAGAGAGATACTGGGTCTAACCTTCATTTCTCCTGCTCTCAGTCCATCGACTTGCTTTGATGTGGGCAAGAAGCAGACGTTCTGTTTGATTTTAAAAGCAAAGAAAGACAAGAAGCATAATTATTAATAGCTTTCTTTTCATGTTTTAATCCTGTGTTAAAAATTGCACTTAGATTTTTTTCCTTCAATTAATTATTTTCAGCATTCTATATGTATGTGTGTGTGTGTGTGTATTGTGTGTGTGTGTGTGCACCTGAATGCCATAGTGTGCATGTGGATATCAGAAGACTACATATGAAAGATAATTCCGTTCTTCCACCATGTGGGTTCTGGGGTTCAAAGTCAGGATATTATGTTTGGCTGCAAACACCCTTACCAGCTAAGCCATCTTGCTGACCCAAGATGAGTCCACACTGGCCTTGAGCCTGTGATCCTCTTGTCTCTGCCTTTTCAGGATACTCTGCTTGGCATATGTCACCACAACCAACAGCCTCCAGTTTTGAAGAAGTTCTTATGGTAGCATAAAATAGCAGTCTATTAACTTTTGTTTTTTGTTCGGTTTATTTAATAATTTTGCACGACAGTAAAACTTAACGGCTAGTTTGTATAAATTTCAAGGCGACAAATAGATTAAAAGCATTCAGGCTGGACATCTGTTGCCACCTAAAACTGATTCTGTCTTTGCGGCCACCTTTGATTAATGTATTATGATCTACCTTTTTTTTTATGAAAGCAAGTTCATGATATAAAGATAAGTCAATAAAAGTTCTAAAGGGTGGTGCTGAGGAGTTGGCTTAGTTGGTAAAGTACTTGCTACACAGCATGAAGACCTGAGCTCAGATCTCCTGCACACTTGTACGTCTCCATGTAAAAGCCACACTGGCATATGTTGTGGTTTCATCTAGGGGACTGTGTGCAAAGAGGAGAATCCTGGGAACTTGCTGGCCATCAGTTCAGTGAGACACATTGTCTGAATAAATAAAGTGGTAAGCGATTAAGGAAGACCCCTGCAGTAGACCTCTCTATCTCTCTGTCACACACACACACACACACACACACACACACAGACACATTATATATATAATATATATATATATATATATATATATATATATATATAAAACATATTCACACTCCATATGTACACATACACATCACAAAATCACAAAGTCTATTTCTGGCAGAAGGTGTGGCACATTTATGTGATGCTTGTGATATACCAGACACTAGTCTAGGTTTTTGAAATGCTTCATTGAACAACACAGACTTTCCTCTCTCACTCTGGTTAGAGCAGTAGTCTGCTTCTCCTAACCTGCTGCCTCATCTTGGTTTAGTTGTGGTGCACACAGAATTCTAGTTAGCACTACAGAACTATAAGTGATCAGACGGGTTGCCAACTGCAAGCACATGGAGCCGCTCTGCTGCAGTGTTTATCACAGTCCTTTGCTTATGTGGGTTGTGAAAATTTTCATGTAGACTGCAAGTAATGTAGCACAGACTGTTTTTCTTTATTTCAAGGGCAGATTCTTTCCTAATGTTAGCTTGATGCTCAGATTTCCTACCACGCAACAATTCTCATAATTCTTCATGATTGCCACTTTCCTATGCTTAACATTTGATGTTCTGCTGTGTAGTTAATAAATTAATACCATTCCTCCTTTTATAAGGGATGTGAGCCCTCTCATGACAAATAAATGATAATTTTCTTGTATAAGAAAGACAGAATCTGAAATTAATCATGAGCACCTAATGAGTAAATGTTGCTTTCAAAGGAAACAAAAGCACGGCAGAGAATTTTCCCATGAGTGTTTTCAGTACAAGATCATAGACTCACAGAGATGGAAAGATCTGCACCAATCAGCTGCCTCATCTAGTGGAGGAAGAAGTTAAAGCTAGAAGGGATCTGGTGCCTTGCCTAAAGGTGGAAAGAGGCAATATATGAGAAAGACAGCTAAGATCATATCTCTCATACTATTTTCGGCATCTTTCCCATACATTGCCTATTGGAGCTTTACAGCAGCTTTGCAACATGAACAAGCAGGTTTCTTTATTTCCATGTGCAAATCAAGAGACCAAACTATGAGTCTTATTAACTCATTCAGGACATAGTAATAAAACTTACACTTGATTTTCTTTTTGGATGTTTGTTCCAATATTCTTTTTGTTTGGGGGACTTTTTTCCAGATAAAGAAGAAAATTAGGATAAACTTGATTCTTGATTCAACAAAGTGAGAGAAAATGATCCCTCGTTGTGATTTCTAATGCAAGCCTGTCTGAAGCATCAAATTGTCTATTGATTTGTAAAATCACTTTTTTTAATTAAAAAGTTCAGTGGAATATTACAATACAGGTTTTTTTTTTCTTAAAAAGTTGTTTAGCTTTCAACATGCAGTAGAAGGTTGAACCCACGGTAGTCCTTTCTGTCAATAAAATCTAACTACAAAATTGTTGATAAGAAACATTTCTTATTATCACAAAATAAGTACAGAAGAGACTTTACAGGTATCAAGAATGAATAATAAATTGATATGAATAGTTCACAGTTTTGCATATTCCTGTTTTGGGGAAAGCTATATTTATTTATAGATTCCATATTGAATGATGATCATGATTTTTGTTCTTATTATCATTGGTTATCAGTATCCACAGGTTACAACTTTAGTGATGATCTTCAGATTACTTTATAACTAGAATTTCTACCTTAGTTAAGAGTATTTCATCTTTTCTAAAATATTTGATTCTGAAAGCAACATTACTTAACTAGTACAAGTGTGCAGATATATATGTATATTTTAAAACATATGGGACATATAATTGAAAGATGATCTTTGCCTGTATGTCTTTTTACTATTTTATTTATCTAAACTTTATTTCATCCTAGTAGTTTCTTTCATTTAAATAAAAATGTGACAAGATGAGGAATTTAGACAAGTAATCATGGCATGTGTTCTGGTCTCCTTTCTGGTCGCTGTGATAAAATATCCTGACAAAAAGCAATGTAGGGGAGAAATTGTTATTTAGCCACAATTCCAGGTCTCAGCCCATTTCTGAGGGGATGTCAAGGCAGAAGCTCAATGTACAGTCACATCACATTTATAGAAAAAGGTGAAGAGAGAAGATAAGTATCCTTACTTGCTCTCAGCTAACTTTCTCCTGCTCAGGAGTCCATGCCTAGGGAATGGCACCACCCACAATGGGCTGGTTCTTCCTACATCAATTAACAATCAGACAGTCTACCATAGATACGCCCACATGGCCAACTTGATTTAGATAACTACTCATTAAGATACTCTTCTCAGGTGATTATAAGTTGTGTCAAGTTGACCATGAAAGCTAACCAACATAGTGAATCCAAATAATCATTAAAATATGGAATAACAGGTGCTCTGTAAATTTATCAATATCTGTTTTTCAAAGTTAAAAATTATCCTTGTACTAGTAGTCAATAATAACTTGCAAGTATCATAAAAACGAAAGCTTCAAACTATTAGAATATTGTGTTATAAATTTAATGCTGAGAAATGAATACTATTTTCCTACTTTACCTGGACTCATCAGCCGGCTTCTTTTGGGGTCAACGCATTTGTAAAACACCTTCATATTTCTGGAATGGACAAGTTTGTAGACCATGGAATCATTCTTTTTCTTTTCTTTTTTATCTTTTGGGGAGAGGTGCTGGGGTTTGAACCTAGAGCCTTGCGCATGCTAAGCACATGTTCTGCCACTGAGTTACATTCCCTGCCACTCTGTCTCATTAAGGTGACCATGTTTATCTCCCATCAGGAAGAACTCTGTGCTGGAGACAGTGATCCTGCAAGACAGTGTGAGCTTCAGAAGAGAATTGTGGAAAGTCTAGAGCAGAAATGCAAGGTGTCCCAGAGCAGATCGAACATGAGCTATGACACCTTGAAGGATAGCTTCAGTTGAGATGGGCGAGTTGGGGAAAATTAAGTAATGATTTCAGAGTAGCAAACAATGTTTATGAAGATCTGGAGGTGGGCAATAGTATGTATTTGTAACAAGAACCTAAAATGTAAGATACACATTACATTCTGTATTCCATAATGACTGTAAACTTTACAAATAATACCCATCTTGTTAAAGATATAAAAGGTTGATGAATTGGAGTTTCAATAGCAACTGGGAGTTGCTATTTTATAGGTTTCTCTGGGGTGAGTTACCTGCACTGTATTGACTATTTGGGGTGATGGGGACTCTCAGAAGACTCAGATCTCAAAGCCATCTGAGAAATCTGAAGGAAGAAAGGACTGGCAGCAGAATCAAGGAGTAGCTTTGTTTAAGTCAAATTGCATTCCAGAAGTTTGTAGGGCTGAAAAGAACGTAATGTTTCCCTTGGTTTCCCGTGATTCTGGGAGAGAAGCATAGAGTTGTTTTTAGGTTCTGTCTTCCTAGGACCACAGAACGTCCCTCTAATTCTCAAGGAGTCAAGGAAGCACTAAGGAACAGTCCAAGCTGAGGTATTCACCTCACCTAAGGTAGCTTCAGATTAAAAGTGCAGATTAAAGCTATTCCAAAATAGCCAAGGACATTCATGCTGCAGTTTGGGTGTTGAAGTTCTCCCAAGGGCCAGACAATGAAAGCTTGGGCCACAACCTGTGGTGCTGCTGAAGACAGTAGAACCTTTAGGAGGCAAGGCCTAAGGGGAGATGGAAGGTACCTGGTAGGTGCCCTTGAAAAGGATTTTGGAACCCCAGTTCCACTCTTTCTCTGCCTTTGTTTGCTAACTACTGAAAGGTGAGTAAGCAGCCTCCTCTGTAATGTGCCATCGCCATGATGAGCTGCCACACCACAGACCCCCTAAACAACAAGACCACAGACTGAAACCTCCAAAACTGTGAGCCAAAGCAAACCTTTTAAAACTGATTATTTATTATGGTAATGCAAAGCTGGCTGGCAGATATCTGAAAAAGAAAATGAGTTTTAAACAAGAACATCTGCCCTGAGGCAAGGTCATTATGATAGTGTTGGTCCAGTGAATGCTTCCTCCTCACTCTCCTCCCTTCTCCTTTGCTGCAGTCCTGGATGGTTCAGAGCAAGGTGAGAGGGGAGGACAAGGGCTAACTGCTTTTGACATGGAACCCAGCTCATCCAAATTTCACGGTAAATTTGGAGTTCTGATCATGAAATAGTCCTTTGTGTTTTATTACCTTGAGATTGTGACTTTGAGTGGCAGAAAGAATTTTATTAATAATTAGTTGGCAGGGAATGTTGAAGTCATAGAATTTCTTGAAGTTTTGCTTTGGGGCAGGGGAAGAACAGCTAGCTACTCCCAAATCAACTTAAACAGGAGAAAAAATTAGTCAGTCATTGATTATATCCCATGAGTTGTGTTTTGTCTTCTTATTTGCTGTTATTGTATTGCTAAAAGCAGGAGATAATCCTATCTGACTAGGAGACCAAGGGAGGGTAATAGAGTGTTGGGAAGCCCCAGTGAGTGAGTAGTTTATGAAAGTCTGTAGTGCACGACAGAGAGGAAAAAGCCTAATTATTATAGGAATTAAGGTATGAGGTGAAGGTTTTCAGTAGCAGTAAAATGTGATAAAAATGATATTCAGGGAAAATGACTCTGGCAGTAGTGTGCTAGGTGTATGGGAATAGGAAATTTAAACAGGAAACCTAGTGAATACAATAATCCAGGTGTAATGAGACTTGTACTCATGGAGAGAGCAGTCAAAACAGAGCAGAAGTAACTAATTGGGGCATATTTTAGAGAAAAATATTAAAGGAGTAACAGCTAATTAGATTTATTAATGACAGAGTGCATAAGTCACATATTACTTCTTAATTTTATCTGAGACAATCTAGGGTGATATCTGATTGGCAGATGTCCCAGAGGAAATGCCATCTGAGAAAAGCCATAGAAATACAGTTCAGGAGAGCATCATGGAGACACACTAGAATAAAATGACTGTTAAATCAAGAAAACATGGAGGTTTTGAAGGGAGGAGTGGTTTTCAAACTTCATGTAACAATTACAGATAGGGCTTGTTGAAAATGAAATTTCTGGGTCCTTCTTGAATCTAGAAATGGGAGTATCTCAGCAGCAGTTTGGGAAGTTTTGTTTGGTCCAGTCCCCATTGCGCTAAATAAGGAATGGTCTATCAGACCCAGGAAAGTGGGACAGAGAGCTGTGTACTCAGGCAAGGGATGCTTAGAAGTCAAAAGAGGAGAAACTTGCGCTGGACAAGTCTAAGGGGATGCAAGAGAAGAAAATTATGATATTATAGAAAGGAGAGAGTCAGCTTTATCACTAAGGTCCATTTCCAGTGCCAAATCTCTACCATTTAAAAATGTTCTTGGCTTCAACAAGCTCAGTTCAGGATGCTGCTTCATCTCTGGGTTACTAATATCACTTAATATTTAGCCTTCTTCATTGTCAACTTATTGAAGTATTTTGGAGAATGCATACTTATATTTTACGAAGCAATTGCTGTTAGGCAGGGAATCGGAGGACCAAGTGAAGTTACAGACGTTCCTTTCTGAAATCCTTCCAGTGGTTTCCAGGGATGTCTTATTTCATCTGTGTGATAGTTAACTTCATAAATATCACCTTACTGCACTCATGACCGAGACCCACGGGGAAACAGCTATTGGGAGGATTTGCAAAGAGGGCAGTGGGACAGTTCCCCTCCAGAGGCCTGGCTTTCTGAGAGGCTAGGTCCTGCACCTCTTGTGGTTGGAGAACTGTTAATCCATCTCTCCCTTAATGTCTCATGTCACCAACTGAGATGAAGGAAGCTGTTGCTTACAACAATAGCTTTATTGGTTAGATTAGACTCCATATTTAGTTTGGTCAGTTGAAATAACTTTGGGGCCAGAGATGGTTCTAGAGAGAACTAGAAAACCTTGAATGTCCATATAAAAAACAAAAAGATAATGTAACAGATTGCAGTAATAACCCTCTTATTTCTGCACATAAAGGGTCTTTCACAATGAGTGTGTAGGTGTTAAATAATTCTGTATTGAGGCAGGTTGGAAGAATTTAGCTGTTGCTGTGATTAAATTGTATAATATACAAATGTATAAAAGCAACCCATACCTTCACTTGCGCTGAAGCATTTTGGTATCAGTTTGAGAGAACTTGCATATGAAGGTGGTATTTTCAGCCTTTCCAATCTCAACCGTCTGTAGTTTTCTGTATTCAGGGTTCACTTCCCAAAAGGTTTTTGAAATTTTTCATCAGTGTTTCATTTTTTTCTGTAATTCACCAACTATATAATAAACAGCGTATTCAGAGATTGTTTCAATAGCTCCAGCCAATTCCACCCCCATTACTCCCCTCCATGTGGCAGCCCATTGACAAACTAGTTAACCACTTACAGCCATTTCCTGAGCAGAGGACTCTGGGGACACATTCCCTTCCATGCCCCTGTTCTTCTCAGTTTTCTCTTTTCCAAACTCATTCTGCTTCACTTGGGCCATGCTGAAAGGGTGAACCTCCCACATTGGAAGGTCATTTCCATAGCTTTCAAGTCAGCAAGTCTGCACTAGAACCCTGAAGTCTTGGGCAGAGGGTGTTGCTCTTCCTGACATCTGTCCATCCCTTCTGCTTTCTAAGCATGTTCCCTGAGGTTCTGAGTTTTCAGCTAATTTTAAAAATTTTTTTAAAATTTTATGTGTATATGTGAGTGCCTCCTCCATGTGTGCGTGTACTTTATATGTATGCCTGGTGCCTGCAGAGGCCAGAAGAGGGCGTTGGATCCTGTGGAATGGAACTGGAGCTACAGATAGCTATGAGCTGCTAAGTGGGAAGTGGGTGCTGGGAACCGAATCTGGCTCTTCTGCAAGACAAACAAATGCTCTTAACCACTGCACTATCTTTCCAGCCCCAATTAGTTAATTTCATAAACCTTGTTCTTTTGTGAGCCTCGTACTCTTAGTGAACATAATCTTAGGTGAGATTAAAAGTTAAAAATACTACAAGAGTTTTATAACATTTTCTTCCTGAATTTAGCAATGATGAATTTACTTTCCAAAAATATAAAATTTAATGTGATTATACATATTGAATTATATCTTTTTTTAAAAAAATCATTTTTATTGATTTTTTGAGAATTTCATGCAGTGTATTTGATCTTATTCAGATTCCCTCCCTCATAGCCTCTGAGATTGACCCCTACTTCCCCATAAACCCCACATCATGTCCCCTGTTTGATTAATACCTGTTGAGTCTAATTTGTGTTCCCCAAATGCTTATAGGTGTGGGTCTATAGTCTGGAGCCTGGTCACACCTTTAAAGAAAGCTGCTCTCTCAGCATCTATTAATTGCCAGTTGTTCCTCAGCCAGGAGTGGGCTCTTTGCCCCCTCCATTCTGGATTTTTCTCTGGTTTGGGCTTGTGCAGGTCTTGTGCCATACTGTCACACGTGCTGTGGGTTCACGTGTGTAACTGCCCTCTTGTAAGTGTCTGGAAAACATGATTTTCTTGTATTTATTCACCACTTCTGTTTCTTAACATCTTTACACCCTCTTCCTCTACAGTGATTCCTGAGCCTTGGGAGGAGAGGGTATGATATAGGTGTCCTTTTAGGGCTGAGCACTCTTCTGTCCCTTATTCTCTACACATCGAACAGTTGTGGATCTCTGTGTCAATCACAGTCTGCTGTAGAAAGAAGTTCCTTTGAGAGAGTTGCACTGATCTATAGGTATAACAATAAGTCATTACAAGTCTGTTTAATACTATGTCCATTCAGCAGGGTAATAGTAGTAGGTTCTCCTCTATAGCCTGTGACCTGTTTAGCCAAAGGCTGTTGATCTTGATAACAGTGCCAGATATGGGCTCCATCTTGTGAAGCGGGCCTTGAAGCTACTCAGAAAGTGAGTGGTTACTACCATAACATTTGCACCACTATTGCACCAGTGGGCATGTCTTGCCAAGCCAGTCATTATTGTAGCTCCCAGGTTTCACAGATAGGTACGGTTGTGGATTACCTTTCTCTCTTGGTAGCATGCATAGCACCTTATACCATTTTGAAAGTTGAGATGAACTTTTGAGGTTAGTAACAGCTCAGTTTTTCCATGTTTGTTTCAGGACTCATGTATGTAGTATCATCAGCAATAGGGTCCTCCTGTTAGCTTCCGGAGGGAAACTAAGTGCAGTGGCAATATCTCATATTGTTTGAGGGTCTGCAGGACCTCTTTGACCAACAAGATTAAAAGAAGTCAATTCCTAGCATTAGTCTTTTTATGTTCTAGCCTATGATGTCTGGTAGGGGCAAGGTCCCCCTTATAGGGTAACTTAATTGAAACTCTTTTGATATACGTGTATGTGTATATTTTAAGAAGCTTCTGCAGTAGTAGGTTTCTATATGACATTGTCAAAGGCTTTTAGTGTTAGTTATCCCCCCCTCCTCCCATCCTCTATCCTCCCCTCACATTTCCCACCCCATTCAACCCTTCCCATCCTATCATTCTCCTGTCTCCCTTTATACCACTACCTTTGACCTCCCCTCCCAGGAAGTCCCCTCCCTCTGGCCCCTAAATAGTTTTCTGATGTCTATGAATTTTTCAACTAAACACACATACCTAAAGATTCAAATCTAGCATACAGATATGAGAGAAAACATATGAATTTGTCTTTTTAGGTCTGGGTGACCTCACTCGGGATAATTATTTCAAGTTCTATCCATTAACTTGCAAATTTCATAATTTCATTTTTCTTAACAACTGAACAATATTCCAATGTGTAAATGTACCATATGTTCATTGTTTATCCATCAGTTAAGGGGCGTCTAACTTGTCTCCATTTCCTGGATATTGTGAATAGAGGATCAAGGAACATGGATGAGCAGGTACTTCTGTAGTAGAATACAGAGTCCTAGGGGTACATACCCGAGTAGTTATTGCTGTAGTATGTGTAGATGTATTCCTAGCTTTTTGAGAACCTGCACCCTGATTTCTGTGGCAATTTCAGGAATTTAAACTCTTTTCATCAGTGAATAAGTGTATATTAACTCATATTTTGGGACAGGGTCTCGCTGTGTATTCCAGGCTGACTTCAAACTCATGAGTTTTCTGCCTCAGTCTTCCTGCAGAGTGCTGGGTGTACAGGTATGCATAGCCATGCCCTGCCAAGGTTGCAATTATGATTGGCATATAAATGTAGACAGTATTACTCAGAAATCAAAATTGTATATTATTTTTATCTTATTAACATTCTGGAACTGCTTATATGTAGACATGGGAAAAGATTTTCTATACAGCTTAAAACTGGACACCTTTTAAAAAATAAAAATACCTGCGATTTAGAAGAGATCATTAGAATTTTTTTTCAGTGGCACTGTCCTCCAAAGCATTAATTCTGTTCTTTTACTGCCAAATTCATACGACTCAAATCACCCACAGAAGGAGAGAGCTGAATGCCTAATTCCACTTTGAGGTTGAAAAAAAAAACAAGCAGAAATTTTTGAGTTTTTGAATTCTGTAATAAGTTTTTGAATTTCTTTGTAAAGGAATATTTTGAACAATTAAAAAGATTGTGCGTGCGTGTGTGTGCATGTGCCCATGAGGCAGTTCAGTGGAACAGACATCAACTCACCATATCACAGTGGAAAACTTCAAATGCGTAGAATCCACATTCTACAACAGAGCCAAGACAGTCGGGAAGATATTAAGGAAGTAGGAAGTGTTTTTCAAATCATCATTTCACCTAGAATTTATTGGACTCAATTATGTATCTTCTTATATTATTTTATTTTTCTAAAACTCCAAAATAAATCTGGCTTATTTTACTATTCAAATAACATCCTTCAGTTACCTTTTTGTTTGGTTTCTGGAAGATAATTATAGAAGAATACTGAAGTGTGTATCTGTGAGTCAACGTTTGGTTTCAATTGCCACAAAACAAAACAAAATGGATAAGTTCCTTTAAAGCCTATAATATCCCTTTGCTGCTGAACCCTAAATAGACATTAAAGAATAGCAATAATGGAAAAATGGCTTTATTCTGCACATTCAATCTTATTTTTAGATTTTTTTAAATTAGTGTACATTCATTGTCAGACTCTTCCTTTGAAGGGGGCAAATTATACTTTTTAAGATACAAGAATATAGAATTCTAGACTATAAGAAATAAAGATAATCATTAAGTACAATCTGCAGGGGGCTGTTGTTTTTCACCAGGCTCAACAGATCAAATACACTTGGAGACCCTCATAATGACTTCTGGTTCACTAAGCAGAAGCTGTGTTCTTTTACCCTATCTTGAAGCAAGCCAAGAGGAAGATCATAGCCCTGTCTACAAGTGAGACAATTTTAGCTGGCATGATAAGGAACTTCCTTCTACTTAAACCCTTACGTGAAAAGTAGCTTTGAAAAGACCCATTGCTTGTCCTGTTCCTCTCTTTACACCTTTTCAGTCTATAAAATAAGCATCTTCTTGGCTCATTAAGACTGCTCAATCCATCTTATACAACAGGGCATGGCCTGATTCTAGTCACAAAAGCCAGTTGAGGCCTTTGGAATAAATTTGTTGTGAGTTTTTGGTTTGACAATATCAATTGTCCATTTATGATATACCACCAACTTTTCTCCATATTCTACCCATCTGGACCATTTTTGCCATTTTGCCAGAACATTTTATGTGAACTGTTTTATTCACATTTCATAAGCCATAGAGAAATCCACAGACAAGAAGGAGCCTAACCAATGATCACTCAACTTGTCTCTGGCAACCAAGATTTTGTGGCTTTAAAGACCCCACTCCACTGAGGTGCCTACTGCCTGCATTGGCTTCCTAGAGCTGCTGTAAAAAGCACCCCAAACAAGGTAACCTTAAGTCTCTAAAGACTGAGAGCAAAGCTATTGCCCCACTCCTCTTGTGACTTCTGGTGACTGATAGCCATCCTTGGCCGTCCTTGGCTCCAAGCAGCACACCTCAAATCTTACTTTTCTTTACATGGCCTTCTTTTCCCTGTTTCTTCTTTTTCTCCATTGCTTCTCAGAAGCACTCTGGTCATTGGATTTAGGGTTCACCATAAATCTGGGATGGGCTCATGATGAGGTCTTTGAGACTTTATTCAAAATAAAGTCAAATTCTGAGGTTGCAAGTGGACATGCATTTTTGGAGAATTTTCAACGGATTCTATTGCCTTTACAAAGTGACTCAGCCTTCAGATAATAGCAAGATCCTTTGCTCTATTATTGTCAAAATCGTAACTTCTATGTGGGACTCCCTTAGGTGACAGGACCAATCACATAGATCTCTGCCTTTCAAAATTTTGGTTGGGCATTAAGAAAATGATTTTCTCTTTAGGCTCTGTGCTGGATAGTTTTAGTGTCAACTTGACACACCTGGATTGAGGGAGCCTCAATTAGGGAATTGTCTCCAGTGAACTGGCCTGTGGCCATGTCTGTGGGGTATTTTCTTGATTGTTGAGTGCTATGGGAGGTGCTATCCCTGGGCAGATTGTTGTCTATTGAATAAGAAACCAGGCTGGGCATGGGCCATGGGAACTAGCCAGTAAGCAGCATTCTTCCATGGCCTGTGCTTCAGCTCCTGCCTCCAGGTTCCTGCCCTAAGTTCCTACCTTGGATTTCCTAAGTGATGGACTGTGTGACCCGGGAGACGGAAGTGAAATCAACCCTCTCAAAGTTGGAGTGTTTTGTCACAGCAATGGAAAAGCAAACTAGGAGGGGCTGGCTATTATTTTCAGAGGTTTGGACTGTGGGTGGTGGCAGGAGGTAGTAGCACTGTGGCATTTCTTCTCTTGAGTTTTCAGAATATTTCATATGATAAAATGAGGAAGAACAGAGCTAAAGCTTGCCTTGTCCACTGACAGGGTATTTGGGTCTTCTTAGCGGGAGCTATAGGTTCACATCTGTGTCAACACTTGTGTCAGAATCTAAGTTTATAAAGTTAGAAAGGGCTATTTAAATTTTTTTAAGTACCATTAAAGGGCACATTTTAAACCCATAAAGCATGTACTAGAAATACCCAAAGGAAGAAGAGGAAAATACATATCTAAGACTTGTCTACATAAACTTCATCTTACTAGAGGAAGTAGGACATGTTGGTGTAAGAAGGGTCATAGCAGCCTGCTCCACAGCGCTCCTTTGTGCCCTGGCAAGCAGGCTGTGAGGACAAATGGGTCCCAGGTCAGCCTTTCAGTGAATAGCTTATGTATTGTTTTGACAGGATTTTATAAAATATTGATACTATTCCAGTTGCCCCACCTTTCCCTTTCCTGAGAAAGGGAGTCACTCATTATGCATGAATATGTTCCTACTGCATGGAATTACTCACTTAGCCTTCTCGCCCTGAGTGCGGAGGAAAGAGAGTCAGTGTTGTACTGTGGAGACAGTATACCTTAGGCACAATACTAAGCTATCTGTTTGCATATGCTGTTTAATTGACTCTCATAACAGATCTACACAGAACATGATGTTGTCCTGATTCTACAGTCTGTTTATAGATAACAAATAGACTCAGAAGGTTTGCAAAATTTTTCAAGGTCAACTACAAATTGACAGAACCAGCTTTGAAGGCAGCTATATCTGACTCTAAAAATCTGTCTCCATGGTCATTTATTATTCCATAAACTCCAAAGAATGGATTTTTTTGCCTCACATCTACGAATCACCTCCTTCCAGATTTATGTGAGAGTCTGGCTCTGCTAAAATTTAATCAAAATCACTCACAAATAAACCTAACACTAAGAAGGTAAAATAAGCACATAGAATCAGAAATACAACATTCATAGCATTTGGTGGCCAGGATAAAAATATCACAAACTTCATCCAGTTGCTTGTGGAGTGCTGAATGCAAGACAAAGACCAGTATTTAAATTTCTTAGAGACAGGGTCTCCCTGTAGTCCAAGTTGGCCTGGAACTCATTACATAAACCAGACTAGTCTTGATCTCACATCTGCCAGCCTCTGCCTCCCAAGTGCTGAGATTAAAAACATGCACTACCACATCTAGCTCAAATGTCATTCTTTAATTTAATTTATTAACTATTGAGTAAATTAATGATAACAAATATAAAGATGATAATTAAACTATAACATGTTCAGTTTATAGTAGGCATGGGTACTCAGGAATCATAGAAAGATGGTGTTTAGCCCTACATGAAGGTATTAAAGCCAGCTACATCAGTAAGACTTAAGCTGTACTTCAAATATGACTAGAAACTATGAAGTCAAAAGAGATAGGCAGTTGTTCTGAGAAAATGATGCAGAAATATGAATATAAAATGAATAGATTTCATTTTGACTGTCATAAGTGGTTCTTTGCCACGTGAAAAAGGGACAAGGTCATAAGATGGGGCTACAGAGATGGGAAAGGGCGATTTATGAATAGTTTGGAGTGCTAAGATTTGAACTTCCAACGACACTGATATGCTTAGCTATGGGTACACGAAGGCTGTTCAATTACAGGCATGAAGATATTCTGGAAGAGTCTATCTGGATAGAAACACTAGATTGGATCTACTTGAGACAGGCTGTTCTATTACAGGCATGAAGATATTCTGGAAGAGTCTATCTGGATAGAAACACTAGATTGGATCTACTTGAGGCAGGCATTTAGTTACTTTTTCAGGGTCATGATCTTTAAAAGGGAAAAAAAGAAACCTTGAAAATCCCCTGTAATTGGAATTGAATTAACTTTATAAGAATATACATCCAAGGAAGTAGGGATGGTTGAAGGTAGGAAAGACTTGTTATTTTCCTTTGTGGACAGTCTTAGGGGGCTTTGCTGTTGCTTTTTGAGCTTTTTGAGACAAGGTATTAGCAGGTGATATAGACATGTTTTGAATTCCTTGGCTCAAGCAGTTGAGTTCTATTTTTTAAATCAAGCACAGACTTGAATAATGAAGCAATTTATATTCTATTATTTTTAAAATGATACCAAGAACAAATTGGAAATATCTGACATAGAACTTTTGCAATGAGTACTGAGTGCCCTGGTGACTATCAAATAAGGATGAAAATGAAGTCTGATGAGGCTACTTAAAGCTGTTACAGTCACACTTGGTGTTATATTTATACTTATAATATTTAAATATATTTAATTAAAAATATTTAAATATATGTATACATTTAAAGTGTTCCAATAAAGAGTGTTTGTTTACACTCACTTTGTGATGTCAGATTGATCTGGAAGCATGTGTTCACTTTTGGTGCCCAAATTAGTATGGACAGCTTGGAATATATTCAGAAATGAACCAAGATGGAAATGACATAGAATCATATTAGATAAGGAACTATTAAAGAAAATAGTAATTCAGATGCATCTCAAATTTTCATATCGCACACCTTGAACTCATACAATTTTTAATGTCACTTATTCTTCAATGAACCTGAAAGTGAAGAAAATAGAAATGTGATAGCATGCATTACATTAACGTTCTGATAGAAATAGGAACAAGGAACTAAAGCATTGAGAAAGCAAGAATTAATTAATTAGTTAATTAATTACTGTTGAGGCAAGGTCTCATGCATCCCATGTCAAACTCCAACTCCCTTGGCAGCTGAGAATGACTGAACTTCTTCCCCTTCTGCCTCCCACATCCTTCCTGTGTTGAGATCACAAGTTTGTGCCATCATGCTGGTTTATACAGGGCTGGGGGTCAAACCCAGGGAATGTGCCTTCTGAACACAAACGCTACCGACCAAAGCACATCCCCATCCCTAAAGGTCGGGTTTTGACTTGAAAAGAAAGATGGAATCAACTTCATTTTTTATACCTAAAAGAGACATTGCTGGTGTTTTCAATAGATTTTCATAAATTAGCAAAAATTTTGGCATTTAAAAATTACTAATATAGGTCTGGAGAGATGGCTCAGTGGTTAAGAGCACTGACTGCTCTTGCAGAGGACACATGTTTGATTCCTAGCCTCCCACATGGCAACTAACAACTGTCCATAACTCCAGTTCCTGTGAATCTGATGCCCTCTTCTGACCTCCTTGGGCATTGCATGACATGGTACTCTTACACACATGCAGGCAATGCACTCATACACATAAAATAAAAACAATAAAATATTTTATAAAAAATACTAATATAGTCATGTATATCATGACCTTACTACAAAGTGCATCCATGTTAATCTGAATTTAAATTCAATCAGTAAGTGCAAGTATTTTCTTTCTCATGAAATAAAACATGTTCACTTAAATAGGTTACATTGTATCTATTTTTGTGTTTTCAAACCAGTATTACTAAAGGGTAATATTAAATAATTCATGTCATCAATATATTGTATCTTATTCCAGCTTGACCAGCATCAACACCTTCTTTCCCATGTGTTACACTCATAAGCCTAAACTGTCATTCGAGTCCCGCTGGGATTAACAGTTACTGAAGTCTTACACAGATACTGTGCCATATTTCTCACTACCAAAGAGTAGAACTAGTTGACTGAGAGATCAGTGTCCATCCAGGACACATGATGTGTACCTCAGAAGATACATTTTTAGTTCCATCCTGTGAACTCACAATTTTGGCCCCAGAGCAGGCTGTGATCACCCCATACATGTGTTAACTCTGCGTTAGAATATATGAGACATATATACTATTATTGCGTCATCTGGAGTTGCTCATATGATATTAAGATTTAAAAAAGGAAACATGACTTAAATTCCTTTGGGAGTTGAGATGTTCCCAGAATGTCTAATGTTTAAGTTCTAGGAAAATATTACTTGACAAAATTTGGACATCATTTTACAAGTATGTTCAAACTTTGTCTGTAAAATAGATGTGCCAATTGAACTTCTTCAAGAAACAGAGTGAATAGGATGTGAAGAGATTTATTATTAGGAATCGGCTCATGCAATTATGGGGACTGGCAGGTCTCAAGATTTGCACACTGAGTCAGAAAGCTGAACCTAGGAATGTGTTGTCTCAGACTGAAAATCAGCAGACTAGAGACCCAGGAAGAGCCAGAATTTCAGTTAAAGTCCTAAGGTAGCAAAACAAAAATAGTGTCCCAGTTTAAAGACAGTCAGGCACGAGGGAGTTTCCCTTACTCGTGAGACATCAGCTTTTATGGTTTATCCAGGCCTTCAACTAATTGGGTAAGAATCACCTCCATTCGGGTAGCAAGCTACTGTAGTCTGTCTTTGGTTTTAAATGTTAATCTCATCAGAAGCACCATTAAATGCATTCTCGGCTTAATGTTTGATCAAATGGGCAAACCGAAGACCCTGTCAAGTAGACATATAAAAGCAAACAGTAGATGTAATAGACCAGGTTCTCCGATGAGTACCTTATCAACATGTTATCTATTATTCATTCTTTTTTTCCTCTACTCAGGAATTATTTACTTAACATCGACTCTCAGCCATTTGGAAGCTACCACACTTTTTCTGATGGTCAGTGCTCAAGATGGTGGTGGGCTCACAGCTGCCACTAATGCTGATGTAACCATACACATTCTGCAGACCACGCTGGCTCCTGCTGAATTTGAAAGGCCCAAGTACACTTTCTCGGTTTATGAAGATGTGCCCATTGGCAGTCTTGTTGGAACAGTAAGAGCAAGAGAACCCTCAAGTAAGGATTTAATTTATATGCTGCAGCAATGTCAATTATTGCGAAACTTCCCATTTTATTGGGACATGCAATCTTTAAAACATTTTATTCATTATTTTTAGTTTATGTGTCTGAGTGTATTTCCTACATGTATATAAGTACATCCATGTCATGCAATGCCTGTGGAGGTCCGAAAAGGACTTCAGATTCCCCCTAGAACTGGAGTTACAGATGGTTGTTAGCCACTGTGTAGGTGCTGGGAACAGAACCCAGGACCTGTGCAAGAGCAACCAGTGCTCTTAACTGTTGAGCCATCTCTCCAGCCCCATGGGCCATGCAATCTTAAAATAAATAATTCGTTCTCTCCATACAAAATGAATGGGAATAGTATAACCCAAGGCTTGTTCAATGTACTCTTAACACTGTTACCTCCTATCTTAGAATTTTTGATAGGAAAGAATAGGTATTTTTGAAGAATGTTTAATATAGTACAAAATCATAATGTATATCTCCTGTAATCCACCCACCAAACCATACACAAATTGAATATTGTAATAAAAATGAATATTGCAATGCCTACGACATAACTACCACTGCACCATTTGCTTCCTATAGCTTTCCAACTATGCTGTATATTATCCCATCTCACTACATAATGATACACTACAGAGTTGACGACACTACTGCATGAGTTACATGGTGTTTTAACTTAAATGGATTTTATTTGAGCATTTCATTTTTGCTACCAATTTGAGTGAATTAAAATTTTTTCTGCTAGTCCAAACAGTACTTGAGGCAATATCCTTCCTTGTATGACACCCTTTCCCACATGTAGAGTAACCTCTTGTGGACAAAATCCCATGAGGGAATGCCCTGTCTGAGAGTTAACCCTCCGCCCAGATCCCTCCTGTTCTTTCTTCTATCTCTCTTGCCACCTCTGTGGAGAATATTTACCATTCATAGGTAAATATCATAGAAAAATACTAGCATAAACTTAACTTGGCTTCCATAAAAAAATGTCCAAATTATTTTCCTAACAATTTCCCTTTTACCTAATACAAGAAAGATGAAGAAGGCAATGCTTGCTTATTGTGCTATGACCATTCTCTTTGGTTGCTAAGGTCTCAAGCCACATGTTTTCCCAGCTCTTGTGAACAGGTGGAAGTAAGAATGTGCAGTACCTTTGCAGATGCAGCATACACTGTTTTCAGTGACTCGGTTTTCAGCAAGCTCATTCTTTTAGTGTACATTGGTTACTTTCTCTTTCAGATTCCTCGGAACCAATCTCTTACCGAATTTCCTCTGGGGATCTGGATGCAAAGTTCTCCATTCATCAGTGGTTGGGCACTATTCGCACCCAGAAGCCTCTGGACCACGAAGCTCAGCCCATGGTTGTCCTCACCATCCAGGCCCAGCTTGGCAGCTCGCCAGCCTGCCCCAGCACCGAAATCAATATAACTGTGATCGATGTCAATGACAACCAACCCGAGTTTCCCACAGCCTCGGATGAGATTAAGATCTCCCACACCATACCTCCCGGTACAGCCTTGTACCTGGCTCGAGCAGAGGACAAAGATAGTGGACTGAATGGATTAGTCCGGTATACTGTGGCAAGCCCAAAGCCAAGCGTGTTCAGCATTGACCCAGGCCGCGGGGTGCTGTATCTTAGCCGGAGCCTGGGTGGTCAGGTCCCAGGGAAGTTCACATTGACCCTAGTGGCCGAGGACCATGGTGCTCCTCCGCGGGCATCCCAGTTGGTGCTCACTGTAGTAATAGACAAGCAAGAGCAAAGTCCAGCCTTGGCTTTTGAAAATATGGTGTATCAAATAGAAGTTAGTGAGTCTCTCCCACTGACAACACAAATACTGAAAATACATGCCTATCCACTGCATCCCTGGGGCCCAACCTCTCAGACCATATATTCCCTGGACGACAGCGTGGACTCTGCTGTATTTGGAATACACCCTTACACAGGGTGGATTTATCTGCGGCGACAGCTCGACTATGAATCTATACAGACGTACAGGTTTGGAGTGGTTGCCAGGATCCCAGAGGGCAGATTGTTGCCGAATGTGAGCACGTCAGTAATCGTCCATGTCTTAGATGAGAATGACAATTCCCCTGCCTTCTTACATGACATGATGGTTTTGAAAGTGGAGGAGAGCCCTACTCCCCTAGGCGTAATTGGCAAAATCACAGCCATTGACACAGACTCTGGGAAGAACGGACAGCTGTCGTATTTCCTTCTGTCTGATGGAAAGTTCTTCAGGATGAACCCTAGCACAGGTAGCGTATTTTGTGACTCTCTAATGCATATCTTTAAAAGTCAGATGGAAAAAATGCAAATCTTTAGATATAGCTTTAGCAGAAACCAATTAGAGTAGGTTTCAAGTAACACAGCACTTGATTACAGGGTTGTGGTTTTTAAAATGAATTTAAAATTGAAAAGAGTTTCACCTGTACTGATTCAAACTTCTCTGGCCTCCCATCACACATGGCCGGTGCAGTCCTGTATCACACAGCCTTTCACTCTGCAATGAACTGCAGGGATGACAGTCCCAGAAATTATAATGGAACTGAAAAATTCCCATGGATCTTAGAGTTTTCACTGTCTGTTTTTTATGTTTGGGTAGTTTGGATACATGAGTCCACCCACTGTGCTTTCGTGGCCGT
Source organism: Eospalax fontanierii (assembly GCA_035773235.1). Classification (NCBI taxonomy): domain Eukaryota; kingdom Metazoa; phylum Chordata; class Mammalia; order Rodentia; family Spalacidae; genus Eospalax; species Eospalax fontanierii. The sequence goes on along the minus strand of CM069548.1, from coordinate 38,303,411 downwards.
CAGTACTGAGTACAGTGATTGGCCAGGATTGCAGCCTGGGAGCAATTTTATAGGGTATAAGTGAGCAGCAGGTTTCCTCAGCTTGGTTTTCATAAGTATACTCCACAGTGTTTGCACAGTGAAGACTCAGGTTAGTGACATTTCCGGAATGTACCCCTACCATTAAGCAGCCTGTGACCGCCATTCTTATACTACATCAGAGGCATGGTCAGAATTGCACTGGATAAATCCCATGTGAAGGCTTGTTTGGGGGAAGCCTAACAAGACGTCTTCAGCCTCATCTTGTGTGTGTGCTATCCTTTCCCTGACCATCTCTCCAGTTTTATTCCTGAAACCTTCCTGTGGACACACCCTACTTCTCTGTAAATCTAGCTAGCAGTCTTATGTATAGAGAACCTTAAAGTTCTTCCCTGATGGACAGAGAGAAAAAAAAGTTGTTTGGTCATCTGCCATACATTTTCATTTCTAGACTTAACCAAAAAAGTCAAGAAGCATTTTATAAAACAGTTGTCATCAAGGTAAAACTAGAAAGCAACTATTAGTTAAGATTTCAAAATCACTCTAAGGATATGTCCCCATGCTCACTTTGGTAAGAAACAAGGGGAAAGGAGATTAAATGTGATGTTATTGATCTCTGGCAACTTAATTTGAAATTTAAATATAAAATGTTACCATATTTGAAATATCATATTTTATAAATTCACAAGGACTTCATTCCCTACAACAAACTTTGTTCAGATTGTACACATATAGCTTGGAAATCAATTCAGACAGCTAAAGTCAGGTCACAGAGCCAGTCAGAGATGAGAGAAGTCACTCTTCTGGACAGTTGTCGTAAGCTGGGTAAAGGGTCCTCTTCCTCCAGAAAGCGGCACTTTGTCCAGGCAAGGGGCTCCCAAAGAAAGATGCATGCTGGATGCCGGCTCCAGATGGCTCCCTTCTGCAGGGATGGGCTGCAGAAGTAGACCCAACTCCTCTGTCCCTGTTCACTGCACCTCGTCTTATGTGGCTGCTTATGTCCAAGCTTTTCTGTTTCACTTAGAAATTATTTTAGTACCTAAGCCACAGCTCGTTCCTTCTCCAACTCCACATTTAACAATGAAATATACGCGACCGAGGATGTATTCATTTTGTCCTGTGGTTATCAGTAAGTGGCTTAACCTCTGAGCTCAGTGTCCTTACTGTGAACAAAACGCATGACTCTCAGGGTGTTCCAAAGGGCAAGGAACTAAAGGGATGAAGGAGCTTGAGGGACTGTACTGGTTAAGTATCCATTCACCAGGGTTAGTGTGACAAGGGCGGGCTGAGGGCATCCTTCAGAGCATGGCAGGCCACCATCTTCCCATCCCTGTGCTCTGAGTCTTCCAGTCAGTGACACTCTGGCTTCCATGGTGCCATCTTTTGTGGGCCCAGCCTCCCAGTCCTTTCACCCAGAGCCTCCAGACAGCTGCTACATGTCAGTCAGACTTGGTACAGGAAATAAAACTCAGGATTTCAGGTTTTCAGGGTTACAGATTGGACCTTAAAAAATATGCTGATCTGTGTGTGGTCTTTATTAAACTCACAGATATAGTAAGCACTATTTAAATACTGCTTATATAAAAAATAGTTATAGGAAATAGCACATTTGAGCTCACTGGTTAAGCAACTGGCCAAATGTGAATTTTCATCTTCATTTTAGCTTTCATTTTCATGCAATGTCACTTTATTTGGATTAAGAGAAAACAAATCTTAGCAATTAGAATGATGGTGGCTACTTTGTGTTTACTTTCTCACAAATAGATTTCTTCTAGAATAGAGAGGAAACCAGCATTGAGCTGAACTTGAGAGAAAAGACGGGCTCTTAGGGAGTGTAACCTCTGAGTGACCTTGGCAATGGGAACATCAGTCATGAGTTTATGCTGAGTCCCCCTGACTGAAACATGAGGGAATTTACCAAAGACATCACAGTGCAGGCAAAAATTATAAAAGAAGGATTGAAAGGTGTTAGGATTTATTTGAGAGGTCACTATTACTAAGCATGTATTTTTGTGAATTAAAATGTAATATTTGCATATATAAATGATAATTCGTTGCCTGAGGAAGGTATTTTTCAAAAAGGTCTTATAAAGTTGACAACAATGAATACTGTAAAATGGTGTACAAAATACTGTTAAAATGGGGGCACCTGCACTCATGCATACATACATACACGCATACACAATTAAAAATTTTTTAAATTCAAATAATGTAAAATGTGCTATTACATTTGTTTCAGAGAGTAGTCCCTAGAAGGTTAGCTGTTAGAGTTCAGCAAGGAGAGACCTGAGACTCAAACCCAGAGCTCAGGATCTGATAACACACATGCCTTTCATGTTTTATACAGTACTGAAAAAAGAATAAGCAATCTTTAAAAATATTCCAAATAATTTCTTCTTATAAATTAATTTTATTTGTGCAATTGATTGATGGTGGCTAATTTAACATATAATGAATAAAAATTTAAAGTAGCATTTTCTCAAGCAATTTCAGTAATTAGTTTTGTTTCGAAACAGGATCTCCTTATATAGCCCATATTGGCCTGGAGCACATGATCCAGCTGCCTCTGCTTCCAAAGTGCTGGGATTATAAGCACACACCTCTGCATTGGCAATGAATTCTTTCAGCAGAACCATAGACGTGAATTCCTTTGTCCGGGGGGATGGATCGTCACGCTTTTGTTCAAAGATTTTTATTTAGCTTTCCTTCCTGTAGATTATTTCAAATGTGCCTCATGATGCCAGCATTCTAGTACACAGTGTCAGTGTCTTATTCTGCTCGTGTTTCCAGGTGAGCTGATCAGTTGGTTGGCATTGGATCGTGAGCATCAGGGACATCATCAGCTGACTGTCCTAGTGACAGACCATGGCAGCCCTCCACGAAATACCACCTCGGTCATTTACGTCACAGTTACCGACATCAATGATAACAGGCCATTTTTCCCACAATGTCTCCCTGGAAAGGAATTTCACATCAAGGTTTGTGAAGTAGCCTTTCGGTGAACTTGGAATGTCCTTTTCAGTCACTTGTTTAGAGCACCCTCTTGTGGTCAAAGATGTGAATTTGTCACATCAGACCAAGTTACAATGCACGTGTGAAAGAAAATAAAGACACTGGATGTATGTACTCTTTGGATTTGTACCTCATGTTTGATAAAAGCAATATAGTGCTGTCCCTTGCATAGATGTAATGGTATCCCAGTGTTGGTAATGATACTCATGGACTGGGATTCTATGGCTTTTCATACATCTCTAAGCAGAGCTCCTTATGTGCAAGCCATACATGTCGCTAAGATGGTCAGATGAAAGCCCGATTAGCATGTGACTCTAACTTAGGTAGGTGTCCCTGCAGAGCTTGTAAAAGGTGGTCTTTATAAGGACATGCACAAACTTTTTATTATATTGATATTACCTTGTTGTTTTCTTTGTACATTTTGTGTATTTATTTATATAATGAATTAACATGCCTATTTATATATTTAATAAGTAAATATATCTTGAAGGCACTCATGCCTTTTTAAGTGTATGGATTATATGAATAAAAAATTTGACAGCTACTGGTTAAAAGCATTTGAATTGAATATTTATACTCTGTTCAAATATGCGTAATGAAAACCTCAAGGGGATATTGAGGATATTAGGAACCTTAAATTGATCTTACAAAGCCATGATTAAAGAAAATTTCCACCAAAGTAAAACATTATCATAGTGATTTTTATTATATCAGTAAAACACCTGTGTTTTCTTAGACATTTGAGCTCCATGTATAAATGCCATCATCACTATAGGAAAGTTCCCATTAATAATGAGATGTGTTCTCCATATGAAGTATATTTCCTGAAACAAAGATACATGTTTGCATTAAGCATATTTTGTTAAGTAATCCAAACAATAACCTGAGAATCTGTTGAGTGAGAAAATGCTATGAAAACTTCCAAAACAGAAAATTATTCAATTTGACTTCATTTTAATTTACTTATTTGCATAGTTAGTTTAAATGCACTGGATAATTTCTTCAAATTGAGTAAATTTTAGATGGATTTAAGGTGGATTCCTTTCATGAACTTCTATCCAGGTAACTTTTGGGTAGTAGACATTTGAATGGTATATAGATTTTAAAGTGCCTGGTATGCTGTGGTCTTTCATTTAAAGGTCTATTGATGCATCTTTTCAAAATTTCACTGACTCATCTATAAGCCATTTGTTTCCTTGACAGGTTTTGGAAGGTCAACCAGCAAATACACTGGTTACAACTGTATTTGCAAAGGATCTGGATGAAGGACACAGTGCAGAAGTTACATACTCATTCTCTTTAGGTAAAAGACCCTGTTTATTCAAGGTTAAAAGCTTTTAGCCTTCCCTCTGTTGTTTATTCTTTGCCTCTGGCCTTTGGGGAAAATATTTTCTATTTGATTACTCAGCACTCCCCAGATAACTTTCAATATAATACCAAATTAGAAACAAAATGCATATGATATCAAGAATCACCCTCATAGTTAAAAGAATATTTAAAAATGTTGTGAAAACTCATAGCTGCTTTTCTGTGTCCTGCGTTGAAACCCTCCATCTTTGGTGAGTGATTTACAATAATCTAAAGTACAAATAAATTTTTATTAAAAGGAAAGTGATAGGTAGTAGATGAATGATATTTAATGTGTGATAACGGTCAAGCAGCTGTGAATATCCATGAAGACTGTTTGTAAGATCCAAATAAACCATATTTAAGTGTATCACACCACAAATCACATCAAACATGTATTGTATTTCATTTCCATGGGGACTTTATTGAAGCAGACTAACTTTCATGTTTTCTCTCAAAATGGAGAGTCCTCTGTTTGGTCCAGTAATTAGCTTTACTTGACATTGTAACATCCTGTTTAGGGGCCCCCTCCCATTTTTGGTGATTTATCTTACTTTACACAAGCATGGGAAATCAAAAGAGAACCTCGACTTTGGCTGCAGAAGATTTGATTCTCTTCGTGGAAAACCCAAGGGCAATAATAGCAAACCATGGGAATAAATCAGTCATGAGCCTCTCCGGGAGTGACGTCAACACACTAAACTTACTAACTTTTCAGAAGCAGTGTTTCAAAAGCCTCATTCACAGTGGTAAAGAACCAAAAGCAGCATGGGGCACAGCACAGATTTGCTGCAAAGCTAATGAAGTATGAATTTCTAGGCCTTTACTTGCCTCCTCTAAGCAATGGGTAGAAGCAATTTCTACTGGTAATGTCTTTTTTTTTTCTCAAAGAGGCTCTCTTAAAACTCCCTATATCAGATCTGTGCTTACTAAGAGATATGGAAAAATTCTAACAGAATATGCCTTAGACCTTTATGAGAAACTTGCAAAGTTTTAATAACACAAAAAAGACACAAAACACAAATGAAATAAAAAGCTGTATACTATTTGTGAAAGAAAGATCTGGTAGCCTAAAGAGAAACAAGCTTAAAAGTATACTATTAGGGGCTGAAGAAATGGCTCAGTAGTTATGAGCACTGACTACTCTTGCAGAGGACCTGGGTTCAGTTCCTAACACTCACATGGCAGTTAACAACCACTTATAACTCCAGTTCCAGAACAGAAGATGTCCTCTTCTAACCTCTGCAAGCAGGCAAGGCACTCTTATACATAAAATAAAATTAATAAATAAAGCATTTTAAAGTATATTTATTAGTTTAGTGCTTCCAATCGAAGCAACAGTGAGTGTTTGTTGAACTATAACAAGCTGGTTCCAGAAGTAATATGGAAGAGCTAAGAAAAGGAATAACTTGGAAGTCAAAGGAAAAGTGGAGAAATGAGCCCGACATGTTCTTAACCTATAAATCTTTTAAAATTAAGGCATTCTTGTACTGATGCCTTAACAATAGATCAATGGACAAGAGAACTTATCTCACATATATCAAGACTTTCTACATGATATACAGGGAGCAGACAGGCCATAAATATGCAAAACAAAGGTGATTGGTTACCCAGAAGAAAAAATAAAATGACACATCTACTTACTATACCAATGATGGCTTATTTGAATGTGAAAATCCTTAATTCTTACAGAAGAAAATATAGGAGTTGCATATTTGGCATTGAGAGTGGAGAATGATTCTTAAACAAGAAAAGCAAAAACTCAAAAGAAATAGAAAAGTAAAATTACATTAAAATTTAACACTGCATTATTTACAATATTATTAGTCAGGTCACAGATTGAGAGAAAATCATTAGAACCCATGTAACAACACAAAGTTACATTCAGATTTTATTAAGTATTCCCAAAGACCAAAGAGGGCCAATAATTGGAAAACTGCACCAAGGATATTAACAGGCAATGCACAGAAAAGAAGCCAGAATAACACAAGCCATTCAAATATATCATTCCTTAATACAATAACTTAGAAGAACACACACACACACACACGTGCATGCATGCATTGAACCTTGACCTTCATATAATACCACTGCTTGGAAAGCAGCAAAGCCATGCTGTGCACGTTTATGGACCATGGACTAGAAAGATAAAACACCTACATTAGCTGGGAAGATGATTCTTCACAAGAACAAGGAGTAGAATGAGACCTGGAGATGGATACAGGCCCACCACTTTGTTCAGACGTTGCCATTTATTTATGAAAGTGAAGAAACATGGAAAATCTGTCCACATACTAGGCACTACAATGGCATTTATGATACATTTCCAAGTGTCTGAGACATTAATTTGTGTGTGGATCCATTCTCTCCTTCCACCTTCACAGGAGTTCCAGGAATTGAACTCAAGTGCTTTTCCCCACTGAAACTCTGAGATGTTATTTTTAAATTATCTTCCAACACAATACTTGGGGTATAACAATATAAAAATATAGTGATGTGAGTTGTATATTCTTGCTTTATGTCATTACAAAATAGAGGCAACTGCAGATAAAATACAATGAAATAATAAGATAAAAATTAGTGTAGTCACAAATTCATGAGAGTGTTCCACAAAATTCCTATGAGACTGAAACGAGCAGATTGAAACATAGAAATCCTAACAAAAAATGGGGCAGAGCTTCCTGCTCTGTATTCTACATTTCTCCAAGGTAGGAGTTCTCTTTTAGTCATAGCCCTTAAAACTCAGAAATAATTGTTCAAAATAGGTGGCGCAACAACTTTTGAACCAGAGAATAACATTGTCTACTCAGGCTTTGTCTGACATTTTCCTGTTGAAGTATTCATATTTTATTGAAGAATACATTCTATTATTTAATGAGTGTACTATGGTATAAACTTAAATTATTAGCATTAATTAATTAACATGAACTTATGAAATATATTTTAGTGTGTATATGTGTCTACTCTCTGTCTACTAAAAAGGCATATAAACCATAATTAACCCTGAAACAGTAAGCACCACACCTGCCCAGAATGTGGTCTCACAAAACCATATGCCACTGAAAGAAAACAGAAGTCCTTGGAAAAATGGCTAATTTGGGGTCATGGACAGTGAATCTATATCTTGGATATGATACAAGGAAATTGTACAGTATACTGGGATCATGTCCCAAGGAACCCAGGAATCAATTTAAAAAGATCCCACCATTCAACGATGAGCAAATCTGAATACCAGTAAAGGTGGTAATGGCAATATATTGAAGCCCTTTCCTGTAATGAGCTGTGTCCTTGGGTTACAAAAACTTGCTGGGGGGCTAGAGAGATGATTCAGCAGTTAACAGCACTTGCTGCTCTTCCAGAGATTCAAGTTCAGTTCCCAGCACCCACATTGAGAGGTTCACAGCCACCTCTAACTCCAAGGGATCAGATACCCTGTTCAGGCCTCCATAGGCCCAAGCACGCGCTTGCGTGCGCGCACATACACACACACACACACACACACACACACACACACACACACACACACAATTTTTTTTAAGTAGTTGGAAGGAAATTTGTTATTAAAATATTCCATCTAATAAGTGAAAAAGGAACAAGAAGGTGACACCATCTGATACTTTTGGATACTTAATGGCCAACATCAAGACCAAAGGGTAGCCAGGCACGTAACTATGAAGGAAAATACAACCATTTTTAAAATACTCTCACCAAAACTTTCACCTGAATGCGGCCAGTTCTTTAGATCTGCCTCCTATTTTAAAGAAATTTAAGGAATTTAAGTGTTCAAGGAGACAGAGAGGAGACTAGAACATACTAAGCTACAAACTTGAGATACGACAACCAAATGCAGTCCATACTATTCTCTGGGGTTTATAACCCAGTGTCAGCACTTGAATTGCAAAGGCAAAAAGGCATATGATGGCAGAAATCTATAGACTGAAGAAATATGCAGCACACTGACCAATTTGAGTAAACAAACAAAATGGTATTAGTGAGAAAATTGGAAAATGAAAATGTCGTGGATATTTCATGATATTAAAGGTCATTATTAGTTTTTAAAGCATATGGTACTGTGATTATTTAAAACTATTTAGGGCTAAACTCATGTTAAATACTTACAGAGGAAGTATAATTTTGGAGGCCTGCTTCAAAAGAAAATAGGTGGAGGGGATGTCCATAAGCAAGAACAGATGAACAAGAAAAGCTCTGAATTGACAGTTAGTGAAATTTGAAACTAGATGATAAGCACAGCAAGTATTCTGGATATTACTTTTCCCCTTCCTTCCTTCCTTCCTTCCTTCCTTCCTTCCTTCCTTCCTTCCTTCCTTCCTTCCTTCCTTCTTTTTTTTTGAGGCAGGGTCTCACTCTGAAGTCTAGGATGGTCTAGAACTTGTAATCTTCCTATATAATTAGAGCCATGTACCATCCTGCCCAGCCATCTACTTTTTCATTTTTATGTACTTATATTTTAAAACATATCTTGTCTATATTTTAGTGGCACTTAAAATTTTAAATCCATAATAACTGTACATAGAGACATAAAATCTATACAGAGTAATGTGATACTGTGTGTTGTTTTGACATGTGAGTATATTGTAAAAGGTTTGAATAGGATAAACAGCTCCTCAAACTCTCAAGAAACCAAAAGAAAATTAATATTCCATAGTTCCTCAAGCACTCAGGGAATCTAAAGCAAATAAATATTGCAAACTAACATGAATATGTTGATTTAATTGATTTCACCCATATTCTGCCTTGTTGATTAATAAGTTTCTTCGTTTCTGTGTACGTGCCCCTGTATAGATGAATATCCTGCACACTTTAAGATCGATGTCAACAGTGGTGAAGTTAGAACAACCACAGTACTGTCACATGACTATAGACCTTCCTATAGGATGACAGTTATTGCCAGTGACCAGGGAGTGCCCCAACTTCGAGGACAGGCCATTATCAACATTCAGGTAATGTCATTAACACAAGTAGAAAAGTATTCTGAGAGGACCATTTGAGTTTTACACAAGTGTGTATGAAAGAGATGTTCCAGCATATGGATGCTATTTCAAGAGCATCTTATACATAATACTTCTTGTTGTCATTTGGAAAAGATTTAGATCTAAATAATTTTTGAGCTAGTTGTGTACATTTCTTGACAAAATATTCATCTTTAACTGGGCATTTGTGCTACTTTGTGCATGATGAAAAAAGGGTGTCTTATCTTATTACTGGCTGCAATGACTTGCAGAGGGACCTTGCATGTAAACAGGTGCCTGTTGAACAAATCATACAGATTTTTGAAAATTTTTAAAGCTTGAAAAATTACTTGAGATTCGTATTTTAAAACTTTACATTAATCACAATGTTCAAACAAGTTGTGGGAAATCTTTATAGCAGGATAACATTATCCCCAATCAGTCAAAATTAAGGTATCTATGCATAGGTAGATTCTCTGTAGATGCACATGGTGATCAGTAATATTAACAGAGGTATATGCATAATATAGGGATATATAATAATAAAAAGTATATTTTCCCAAGACAACTATTTTCAGACTATCTTCTTTATAGATTGAGAAAATGTGAGTCTGGAGAACAGCTGATACGATCACACCTCAGGATTTTTGTTTCAGATAAAGATACTTGATATTGAAATGCCCAAAAGTGTCATCAAGGCTCGATTGGCCTCTAGGATTTGCAGTAATTTGAAGAACTAGCTGTCTAATATCACACTGGAAAATTATCAAGTATATTTCAGCTGACACACATCAGAGCTTCAAAAATGATTATTCCATACATTATAGCAAATTGAAAAGTAGAAAATTCTGCAGTTTCTTCTCTCCTAAATATCACACAAGCCTGAGTCTTCTGAGACATTCTAGAATTGTATAAAAATGCTTTATCACCAATTAACATATATATATATATATATATATACCATAGAGATCAGCATCTGACATAATATCATGATATCATAATGTGCATTGATATTAAAACTTGCTTTTACTGTTGATTCTTAGGACTAGTGTTAAACTACTTGACATCTTTTTCCTGTTTGTATTTTAGGTGATACCACTATCCAAAGGGAGAATTTTCATGTCTCAGAATATCAGACATTTAGTTATCCCAGAAAACATGAAGCCTGCAAAAATCATGAGCTTGATGAAGTCAACTGGCCCCCTTCAACAACACCATAATGGGAAGTTACACTTTAGCATTGTTTTGGAGGACAACGATGGCCACTTTGAAATCGACAGCTCAACAGGAGACTTGTTCCTCTCTAGAGAACTTGACTATGAAATGACATCTCACTATCTTATCAGGGTGATTTCTAAAGATTATAGTCACAACCCTCCCCTGAACAACACAGTCTTCCTTAGTATTGATGTAGAAGATCAGAATGACCATTCCCCGTCTTTTCAGGATGAGTTCATTGTGATAAGTATAGAAGAGAATGTTCCTGTAGGGACTCTGGTGTACGTCTTCAATGCCAAAGACGGTGATGGCAGTTTTCTGAACAGTAGGATACAATACTTCATGGACACCAGCCATGTTGGAACAAATCCGTTTCTCATCCACCCCTCTTCTGGCACACTGGTTACCGCATCTCCCCTGGACAGGGAGCATGTTCCAACTTTTATCCTGACCATCACTGCCTTGGATCAGGCTGTGAATGTGACAGACCGGAGGTGGAGGTCACTGGTAGCAGAAGTGGTGATTTTGGATGTGAATGATCACATCCCCAGCTTTGTGTCCTATCCCACCGCCTACATCAGAGAGGATGCTGCAGTGGGCTCCCTGGTACACCGTGTAGGTGCCCAGGATCCAGACGAAGGGATGAATGGAGAAGTAACATACAGAATCCTCTCAGGAAATGAGAACACGGCCTTTACGTTAGATGCGTCAACAGGTACAGTACTTTGTATGCCACTTACAAATTTTTTATTTTACCATACCAAGAAAGGTTTTTGGGTTTTTTTGTTTGTTTGTTTTTGTTTTTTGTTGTTTTGTTTTGAGGGCTTTGTTTTTGAAACAAATTCCTGTGTAGCCCAAGCTGGCCTCAAAGTCACTATGCAGCAATACATGACTGAACTCCTGCTTGTCCTGCGTCTTGCTTCCCAACCACTGGGATTACAGTTATATGTCACCATGTACAAAGAAAATTTAACATGAGACCAACCCACACGACATTTTTATTTGCAGCATTCATTATTCATGATTATGGTCACAATAAACTTCAGTTTTTCCTCATTTTCTTTCTCTGTACATCCTCTGACAGCCACCATTCCACTGTATAATTCTATGAATTTGATAATTTTAGATATTTCAAATAATTAGAGTCATGTACTGTTTGTCTTTCTATGGCTGGCTTGTTTAATTTAGCACAATGACCTCAAAGTTCATCCATGCCATCACATATTAGAGAATTTCCTCATGATTTTAAGGTACTGAATCATATTCCACTGTAAGCATATATCATATTTTCTCCATTCATTTATCTGCGAATAGATGTTTGAGTTGTTCCCATAGCTTGGCTCTTGTGGACAGCACTGCAGTGAACATGACATTGTCCTATCTCTTGCAGCTCCTCATTTCACATCTTTTAGGAAATATCCAGGAGTGATGTTTCTGGGTTGTAGGATGGTTTAATTTTAAATCACCTATAACTCCTCAGGAGAGGTGAAACTTTATGAACTTCTCCCTAGTTTCTTAATTTTAAATTTTAATTATTTTTATTTTACATTATGAGTGTTTGCCTGCATGTATGTTAGTGCACTTGTGTGTGCAATGCCTATAGAGGCCAGAAGAGGGCATCAGATGCCTGTAACTGGAGTTATGGACTGGGATGGTTGTTAACCAACATGTGGGTATTAGTAACCAAACCTAGGTCTTCTGCAAGAGTAGCCAGTGCTCTTAACCACTGAACCATCTCCCTAACTCCTAATTTTTAGCAGATTTTTGAGGAATTGCACACGCTCTTTTCCTGCTGAAACATTTGCAGTAACATCAGTAGTATAAAGAGTTTCAGTTTCTCTACATTCTTTCCAGTGCTTATAAATTGTTTTATAATACTGGTCATCCTGGCGGTGGTAAGGTGGTATTTTATTGTGCGTCTTATTTTTGGCCCCCAATAGCTAGTGGCACTGAACATAATTTTATATGCTTCTTGCCCATTTGTATGACTTCTTTGAAAAAAAAGTATATTCAAATTCTCTGTCCTTTTCTACTATTAAGTTTTGAGACAGGGTCTCACTATATTAGCCCAGACTGGTTTCAAACTCCTCCCCCCAACCTCCCCAGTAATAGGATTATGGTCTGTGCCACCACACCTGCCACCTATTTTTATGTCATGTGTTCTTTGTTTAGTTGCAGGAGTTCTTTGTGTGTTCTTGATACAAATGTGCAGTGCTTCTTGTTGCCACACAAAAGCTTCTTAGTTGCGTGTAGCCCACTTGCTGACTTCATTTCTGCACTCTCTTCTTTTGTTGTCACACTCAAGAAGTCACTGCCAAGACCAATGTCACAATGCTTTTATTTTATGTTTTCTTTTAGAAATTTCACAGTCTCAGATCTTACACCTAAGTCTGTGATTTTTATGCATGCATAAAGTAAGGGTTCAACTTCCTTCTTTCACATGTGGATATTCGATTTTTCCTCATACTATATGTTGAAGAGATGCCACTGTCTTCATGGTGTCTCCCTAGGGGTCTGGTCCAAGCTCAGTTGGACCTGTATATGTGGAGTTATTCCTGGGCTCTCCAGTGTATTCTGCTTGTCTGTATGATTGTCTTCAGGACAGTATAGGTTTGATTACTGCAGCTTTCTCTTATGATATGAGACCAAGAAGACTGATGGCTTCGCTTGGGCTCTTCTTAAGATTCTTTGGAGTTTGGGGATCCTCTGTAGATTTTAGGATTTTTTTTTCATTATGAGGAAAAAAAAGCCATTTGAATTTTATAATGATTGCATTGAATCTATAGATCACTTTGCGTAGCTGGGACAATTTAACAATATTGTCTTCTACTCTGTGACCATGGACTATCTTCCCATTTAGTGTTTCTTTTAAATCCTTCTCAACAATGTTATGTACTTAGCATACACATTGCATAGCTCTTATTTAAGTTTTCTCCTAAGCATTCTGTTCTTTCTGATGTTATTATAAACAGGCTTCTCCTCTTAGCTTCCTTTTCAGACAATCCTTATTACTCTGTGGAAATTTAACTAATTTTTATGTTGCTTTTATACTTTATGACTTGTTAATTTATTCTTTCTTTTTGTGGCATTATTAGGGTTTTCCATTTAAAAGATCATGTAGTTGTCAGACAGGGATCACTTTTTCCTGATTTGGGTGCCGTTTATTTGTTTTCCTGTCAGTTTATAATAAAGCCTAATAAGATTTGATTACATGTATATTTTTCCTTTTTCTCTCTTAAACTGATGGTTCTTGAGATGTATCTGCTTTACAAAATTTATTTTACCAGATGTGTGAGACATGTCCAAAATCCTAGCACTTGAGAGATGGAAGGAGAAGGATCAAGAGCTCAGGGTCATCTTCAGTTATGTAGAGTTTGAGACCAGTATGGGCTATGTGAGACTCTGTCTCCAAAAGAATTCTTTAAGTTTGACTTGTTGTACTGATTGGTACATATACGTGTGTGTGTGTGTGTGTGTGTGTGTGTGTGTTTGTGTAATAAGCACAGCTGTATTTTATAAGAATTTAATTTAATTCTTAATTGGTCTCTGTGTTGATATTAACTGGGCTCTACCACTAGCTCATATCTCATGGTCTCATGGACTGAGTATGCAATAGCCAACCAACCATTATGAGTCCTTGAAGTAGGAGATTCTACTAAGAGTAAACCAAGGTGGGAATATGACTAATCAACATCATCATTAAAGATTTTGATATGGAAGTTTACCTTTTAGATTATCCAAGCCAACATTTATAAGTAACTGGAACTAATACACAGGGTTTAATGGCTAAATTAATTACTCTTAATGAGAGTATACTCTCATTGGCCTTGCTTTTCCCATAAATTGTGAAATTTTATGTATTTTATTTTGGGAGCAGTGAACATTAGGACTTTATTGTGCAACAGGAAGGGCCACCCTTTTTTCCTGCCCACTTCCAAACTTTTAACATTTTATTTCTTACACTTTATTCACTGTCATGAACTCTACAGGAATGTCAATCTCTGTCACTCCAGTTGTCTTGTCATTGTGCTGTCCTGTGGAATCCACTGTGGGTTTTTATGAACCTTGATAAACAAGTATGTGCAGAATAACATTCTCATGAATTTGGAAATGAACTTGCCTCCATTTGATTCTCAGGAAATATTAACAATGAATGGATTACAATATAAAATAGTCATTTCAACATGAACCTTTGAAAAATCTCACATGTATATTACTTGGCCTCCTGCTCAGAGCATTCTTTGGAATGGAACTGAATGTGTAGGATTTGGAAGCTATGACCATAGTCTGGCTCCGTTCTGTTGGGAAATTTTATCAGAATATTTCTTAAATCCTGTACATATGGTTCCCTTCTGAGCCAAATGAATACCACCTAATGCCCAGCTGACAAGAGATAATCCAGACCCAGGCTGTTAGTTTCTGCAAGAGCTGTAGCTCTCCATGGAGCTGTTTTAACGGTGCTTAAAATGCTTTCCAAGATGCCTAAGGAAAGTCTATTTCAGGTTGTTAAAGAGGATGAATAAAATTGAATTGTTTCTTAGTTATGTAGGCATCATGAATCTTGAGCTATTGCAGTAGATGCTTCTTTGAGGTATTCTTCAAAGACATAAAATGATAATTACAGAATTCATCCATAGGAGATGGGAATTTTCCCTCTCACAAGGCTCATGTTGCTTATAAAGAAGGCATAGAGAGTTGTTCAATGGCTGTAAAGTATAAAGTGATGAGCAATTGTTGGAAAACTTTCATAAATTCAATTCAATAAACCTATTTAATTATTAGAAGAGAAATTCTTAGGGAAGCAATCTTAAAAGAAAAATGTGACACTTATGACCATTTAATGGCTCTCTGTGTAGAACCCTGTGAGTACATGGATTATGTGCTTCACTGCAGTCAGATAGAAGCATGGCTTATTTGTGAGGTTTCTTGTCTGAGTTACAACATTTTTTCTTTATTTTTAATAAAACAAATGGTAGTTAACCCAGATTAAATATAACTTTTAACAGAAGTCAAATGTCCTAACAATGGAGCCATACACATGCTTTTATAACCTGCTTATTGTTACATACTTCATGTGACACAAAAATATGTATTGTTAGTATCATGGATATTTGAGGATAATATCATGGAAAGTGAGGGAGGTTCTGAGTAGATAAATAACTTCTATATAGTCCTCTCAGGAGACAATGGTACAGGAATTTTTTTTAATTGTCATTTGTCTATGTAACTTTGAGTGACTTTTCTAAGAATGTTCACTTTTTGAGTTAGATACTCTACACATTTAAATTCAGTTCAGTGCATTCATTGTCTTTTTATGATTTATTCTTTAGCAATGAAAACTTTTGAGTTTTTAATCAGGTAATGTCATTTAGACCCATGTAGAGTAAGGGTGACTAACCTCAGGAGTTTCGTAACATACTGCATCTTCTTTTTCAAAGCAGGCTTGTTAATGACAGCATGTCTTTTGGATTATGAAGTAAGAACTCAGCATATCCTGACCCTTGTGGCCCTTGATGGTGGCGAACCTGCACTTTCTTCATCCCAGAGTTTGACAATTACTGTTCTTGATGTAAATGATGAGACACCAATCTTTATGCAAAACCCATATGAAGCTTCAGTTAAAGAAAACCAAAGCCCAGGGGCATTTGTCACAAGGGTTGAAGCTAAGGACACAGATTCAGGTAATTTAAAAACAATGGAAACTAGGTGCTAAATGTGAAGTGCTAGGTGCCAAAGAAAACACTCAAAAGTCATACTTGACGTAAAATAATAGGTATGGGAAAAATTAGGCTGCTGAGATGGCTCAGTGGGTAAAAGTGCTTGTCTCATAGGCCTGACAACTTAAGTTTGATTTCTAGAATCTTTATTATATATATTGGATTGATGTGTAGCTAATTAACATATAAGTTATTGGTTTCACTGAGATGATAGGCAAAGGCATCCACAAAATGTAATGGGTTCATTGAGTACTAGAAAACAAAAAGTTCTGTATTTCTTTAGTCTATGGCATAGTGTAAAAGCTATGGGGCTCATATTATACCTTCTGGGATTCAGTTCTAGAACTATCTCTTTCTTAAGCTGTGTGACCTTGAACACATCACTAATCCTTTCTGTTCTTCCTCTTGTCTGTAAAGTGGAGACCACAGCAGTGTTGAATTTGTAGTCATGCCGTGGGATAAGGACAAAGACTTTATTATGTGTAAAGAGAGTTTATACCAGATTTTGGCACAATAAATGGTCAATAAATGTCAACTTCTATTGTTACTGCTATAATTAAAGTCAACACTGCAGATGACTTATGACTTTGAAGTGAACAATTACTGTAACCAGAGATTTATGAATTTCTCATACTTGCTTTTCGATATCAGTGTGGCTCTTTGGCTATCTAAGGCTCAGTAACTTCAATGATAATCTGTTTTTATTTTAAACAATATCATGATAAATATTATAGTACAGTGCTTGCTATTAACAACATATTTGGAATTTTCCCATTTGAACTAATATAAATTGTTTCATAAGTCAGTCGTTTAGATTTTCATTTGTATGCAGCAAATAGCAGTATATGCAGCAAAATATTTTGTTTTATTCTGGCAAGAACTGTAATAGATACATCTATAGAGGAACAGTATTAACAATAGTGTTTCCCAACTCTTAAACTGTAAAGACAGGTTTTCTTTGGCTTTTGAACCACATTCTGTGTCATTTGGCTGCTTTATTCTCTTGGGAAATATCATCTTTTAATGAGATGCATTTGACAAGAGTTTATGTGAGCTATTGGCTAGGGACATTTTTCAAGGGCTAACTGAATTTTCTCTCTTTGACCAGAGTGGGGCAGTGTGTTCAAAGAGTTTTCTTGCTGTAGTGGTTGGCCCAGGCCTGTAACAAGCTAATAGCTGTTCTCAGGCAGGAGAGAATTCGTTAAGCACATTTCCAGCCATGTCCGTTCTTTGAGTGATAAAAAAAAAAAAAAAAAAAGAAAGGAGAGTCTCAAGCTTTGTGCTTCCCGGTAGTCCTAGTTCAGTAAAGGTTAGAATGCTCTCTGTTGCAAACAGAGAGACATAAGCCTCTGAGTAACATGGAGGCCACTTCACAAAGCATACGTCATCCACTGAGCGGACTGCTGATTTTCTCCCCTCGGCCTTTCTTAACTTTGTGTTTCCTAATGGGCTCTACTGAAAAGATTTCTTTTCCTTTAATGTTTGAAAAGGGAGAAAATAATTTCTCTCAAATGTTTGCATATAGTAATTAGAGATGATCTTGGGTTTTTTTTTTCTTTTTAATGTTATCATCTTCATGGATGAATATGCTGCAACCCACTGATTATGGTCGAGTTCGGACCTTATCATTATGGAGATCATGGTTACGACTGTAAATGTAGATGCGGAATCACTGCTTTTGTTACTCTGCATTAGTAGATGTTTGACACATACACCTTAACATCTTCCTGCACTATATTTATACATATATCTTCACAAGTTTTGGAGATGGTTTGAGGTTACTGGAAATCTGTAGTTTTTAAAAAGATGTTTTTATTTTTATTTTATGTGTATGAATGTTCTGCCTGAACATACAACATCACATGCATGCTGGGTGCCTGCAGAGGCCAGAAGAGGGCATCAAGATCCCCTGGAATTGGAGTTACAGATGGTTGGGAGCCCCTGAGTGGGTGCTGAGAACTGAACCCGGGTCTTCTGCAGGAACAGCCAATGTTCTTAACTGCTGAGCCATCTCTTCAGGCCCAATTTCTATGTTTTAAATGAGGCCTAGCAGTTGTGTAAATACATGTGACTATGTGTGTGTGTATGTGTGTGTATGTGTGTATATGTGTGTGTGTGTTTGAATATATTTCCTCTCAATATTCATTTTTCACTTAGTGGGTTAAGACAATGAGGCAGGATTATGTATGAGAATTAAATGACGTACTCAAGATTTTAGCATAACTGGCATTGGGTTGGAATTTATGAATGGTTTACTTTATAGTATGTATTTAAAAAAATACTATAGCGTTACTTAATACCAGAGAGCTAAGCATATGTTTTCTGGCAGTCTAGAATGTAGTTTTTAGAAATGTAAGCATAGAGTGTTGTTTGGCATTCAAAGCCCATAGGGATTTGAATGTTTATATTGTATGACTCACACCAGTTCTAGCGGGAGTTTCTTCTTGTATTAAAAGGTAAAAAACAACTACCAGATTTTAACTGAGGTATTAAAACTGCTCCAGCATTTGGTGTTCCCAACAAGAGCTCCATTGTTAGTGTGCAAAGATCGACCTCTGCAGCTGCCCCTTGGCTCCCTGGAGGAAGAGGTGCCTCACCAGGGCAGATGGCTCACACAGGGAGGTACACTTGCTAGGTTGTGGTGGAAACATAATAATTTAATAGAGCCTGGCCACCGAGACATTAAAAGTGATTAATGAGATGTTATTTTCTATCCCATAAAAATGTATTCTCTACTCAGTATTATCTTGAATAAACTACACCCTTTCCTGACATGACTTGTTCTATGTTTATGTACAGTCACATAGCAGCACCTTCCAAATGTACTCTTGGAGCCGGAGAAAAACATACTGCCTCATGGACCCTGATTCTGACACCATTATTCACAATGTGCATCTAACATCAGATGTGCAAATTTTGAAAAACGAATCTTAGAACAATTGAAAGAAGGTTCCTTATTGCTTAACCTGTGGAGTGCTGCTAATGGGATTAACAGATACCAAACTGTTATTTTTTTTGTCTTTATGGAGGCCTTGGTATCAAACCACAGGCTTTGCACATATTAGGCAGGTGCTCTATCACTGAGCTACCTTCTCAGATGCTAAAATATCTTAATGTGTGCATTTTATAATAATTTTACAATGCAGCAGACACTCTAGTTGGCTATTTAATTTTCATTAACAATTCCCTTATTCGGTGATATTTCCTCTGTGTCATCTACTGAGGCAAAACACCCATCAGTTGCCTATCTGCACTTTATCAATATTTGCTTACTGGTCTCTCTGATTCTTTACCAGCAGCATTTGCTAGTTTCAGATTCAGCCCAACCTATGGTACATAAGGAGAGCAGGAGGATTCAGAAGCCAACCAGTCTTACTGATTTTTTACCCAATTCTAACTATTTTTATTTTGTCAAAGTCGTAATAGAACACTTTAGAGTTGGGTTGGGCCACTGGGCATAACAAAGCATGAATTGCTGAATCTGAGGCATAGGACATTGATGGAGGAAGTCATAGTGACCTTTGTAGGCTTAGACTATTTAGCTTGTGGTACTCCTGTTAGTCTCCTCCTACTGTTCTGCTGGGCTTTTTAAATATCTAGTTGACTCTCACTATGCCAAATTTCTTTATATAGATTACAACTATAAATATCTTTACAGAAATGGCTGAAAATGATTACGGACCAATCATAACCTCCTTCCCTTAGAAACAATCACTGTTAAAATTGTGGTCTATGTGCTCAGATTTTAGATAGATAGATAGATAGATAGATAGATAGATAGATAGATAGATAGACTTCTTTCCTAATACTTCTTTTGTTTCTTGGAAATTTTGCCATTGGAATGAGCCAGAATGTGTTGGATATGAGAGACCTCAAGGAGAAGGGGTGATTGAGGAAAATTGCCAGATGTTGGTGATATTTCAGTGTCTTTAGTCTGTGGTGCTGGACATTCCATCTCAACATCTGTTGCATAACTAAAGAGAGCAGAGAGATGATTGGACTGAGCCTGGGCTGAGGCTCTGCTAGGAATTTTCAGCAAAAAGCCACAAGACCAGTGGAAGAAACACAGTTGATGGAGTGATCCTCAGACTGGCTGCGTAAGGAAAGACTTTGAGGAGAGGTGCTCTTGAGGAGCAAACTGAATAAGACACAGGACTGTGGGTAGAGTGTTAAGAGCACATACTGCTGTGTGCACATGGAGGCCTACTGAATACATACCCATCCTTCTGTGGAATGAGGATTGAACTAAATATCTACAGACACAGACTTCTCACTTGCTTAGTATGGTGACAGAATTAGACTAAGTCATCTCTAGTTCATTTTTCACTTTCTTATTTCCTTGTTTGTTCTGGACAGTGACAAGGGTATGTGGAGGAATAAGCAAGTCACTACTTACAACCACAAAAATGGGAAGACTTATTTTCAAAAGAATGTGGCATCACTTTTCTCACTCCAGATAGGAGACTGGCTGGAGTTCTGCTCAGTGAGACATAGAACAAAGTGGGAATAAACACACAAGCAATCCTGTGGGCGTGCCTCCTGAGCCTGAGAATAAACAGAGTCCAATAACTAAGCCCAGACTTTCAAGTAGAGGCTAATCTACAGAAATTATCATCGGCCCCACAAGCTCACAATTATGTCATTAAATCACAATCAAGGGTGTTAGAAGCAGTCATTAGGAATATGGTGTGTAGTTGTTCACTCATAACAAAACCTTTATGGGAAGAAAAAAATCCTAAGCATTCACTGAAGGAGGTCTCATAAGGCTTTTGAAAATCAAGCGTTTCGGCTTATGAGGCCTTTATTTCACAAGAACAGCCGGAGAAATTTTCTTCTACTTTAATCTGAATTGAACCCTTCTCCTCTTAGGTCGTGACATATTCATAAGAAAATGGTCAAATTATCCAAGGAGATAATTGCTAAGCTTTGTTTTATGTTTTCCTTAAGGAGTCAATTCCAAGCTTCAGTTTGAAATCATGCCAGGGCCTTTCTTTGGGATGTTTGAGATCAATCCTGACACAGGAGAGGTAGTAACAGCTGCTACATTTGACAGAGAAACTCAAGAAGTCTTCACCCTTCGAGGTAAGGGACCCCTCCAACTCTCTATCCTCATAAGATTCAGGAAGGTTACCAGTGAGATTTAACATTTCTATAGGGTGTTCTTAAGTGAGCTGTTATTGACCCAGGGCTACCCAGTTAGTTTAGTCGACAGTGTGTAACCAGAAAAGTTCACGTGAGACACATGTTAATAGCCACAATCCACCTTTCTTTGTATTCCTTGTCAGTGCTTGTGCAAGATGGGGGAGTCCCTTCTCTGTCCAGCACCACAGTGATCGTCTGCACTGTTGAAGATGAAAACGACCATGCACCAGAGCTTCTTGTCTCCAGTGACAATATTGAGGTTCTGGAAAACCAAGAGCCAGGGCCTGTCTACACTGTGCTGGCTTTTGATATGGATGCTGGCAATAATGGAGCTATCACATATCACATAGCTGGTATGTACATGAAAACTGAGGTTCTTTTGAGGGTACTGAGCAAGTCGATGCACACTGTACGGTGATTCTTCTCTGTTGTTATCTGTTTATTTTTCTTTACAAAATCCATAGTCAGTGCAAAATGTTGACCTCCCTGCGCTTCCTCTCTATCTTGTCCCACTCTGAACAACTACCTTCAGACTTCTGTAAAATAACCTCCCTTTATTGGTGCAGTGACTCACACCTTTAATCCCTGCACTCAGGAGGTCGACCAAGTAGATCTCTGTGAGTTCAAGGCCAATCTAGTCTACACAAGGAGTTCCAGGCCCACCAGGCTTGCATAGTGAGATCTTGTCTCAAATTAGAACTAAAACCCAAACCCAAACCAAACCAAACCAACAAACAAAAAGCCTGCCCCTGTTGTTTCTATACTAAGAGGAGGGGATACACAGACAAGAAATGCAGTTCTTTTCCTATTTCACTTCCTTGTATGATCCTTTATTTTAGGTTTTACGTTTTGAACTAATATTTCTTCCTTTCATCCTGTCAGAATCTATCATAACAAAGATTTTTGTTCTAAAATGATATGTCAGGCATGGAGATATGTGCCCTCCGTGCCAGCACTTGAGAGGCAGAGTCAGGCAGACTTCTATGAGATTCACGCCAGCCTGGTCTTTATAGTGAGTTCCAGGCCAGCTGGGGCTACAGGGAGACACTATTTCAAATATATATATAATTTTTATTATATTTTTCTATAATAAAATATCTGTATATATTGAACTTTAAGATATTTGAAATTTTGATAAATATAAATTCTAAGCTTGAAACTTCAGATTGAGCTGTTGGGATTATTGAAAAAGTAAAACAGCAAAGACATAGTCCAAGTTTTCACTAATAGCTATTAAACAGGATGATAAATTGTATTGAAATGAATCTCTTAATAGGATGTATTGTTCTTTCATTCCAAATTAGCTCATGAATATGGGGATCCCTCCTTCTTTCTTAATTTCCTTCCCTCCCTCCTTCCTTTCTTCTCTCCCTCCTTTCTTCCTTCCCAAAGCTTTATTATGTTACTCAGGTTGACCTTGAAATCCTGGATTCTTATGATCCTGCCTCTTCAGCCCCTGATCAGCTAGACAGCACTCCCATGCCTTGGAGTAAGACAAGGTCCTATTCCACCAGATCTGCTGACATTTTGTTCTTGTTGTTACAGATGTAAGTACAGAAAGTATTTGCGCACTTTTCTAAAATTTTTCAGTACTTTATACATGTTTAGTACCAGATCTGCCACTGAGCCACACTCCCATCCAGGCCCTTGGGTACATTTTTAGATCAGGAAAGACCATTGTTTGATAGAGTTGAAGTTAGTTCTTGAGATTTTTCTGATTATATAACACCTGGATAAATTAATAGTTCTTATTTTTATTTGTCTGTCATAGGAATTTGAACAGGCTTTATGATTTGATTAATAGCAAAGACTCTTTCCACCTGCAAGAGCACACTTTCCTCGGGCATTAAAGTCAGTCACTGCTTTAGTATTGAACACTAGCATGAGTTGAACATCAGCATCAGAAATTACCCCTTTATTTGGGTGAGAGGTAAACCTAGATTTTAAACTGTTTAATTTTTGTTTGAGAGAAGGATGGTGATAAAGGCAAGCATGGAAAAGGTAAACCTTTACTTGTAAGGCACCTAGATGAGTTCCTGGGTGAAACAATCTTAGCAGTAGGCTATACAAACTGAACTTCTAAGCAATACCTTCAAGCTGTGTTTAAAGGGACTCTAAGAAAGCTTCATATTACATAGTCACTGGCATACTCAGAGATCATGTTAAGAATGAGTGATCATCATCATTCATGTCTGTTGTTAGGTTTTTGTCACAAACAAACTATTTGAGACAGTTTTGAAGGGACAAGGATTGTTCTGGTTTACACTTTTGGATCTCTCACTTCATAATCCATTGGCCTATTACTTTGAACCTGTGGTGGCACATCATGGTGGCTACACTTGAAAGACTCAGCTAAATCTTCTTCCATCAGGAGCGAGGGAGCACAGGAGCAGAAGAGTGGGGTCAGGCCACCACATTCTCCTTCAAGGGTATATTTCCATGACCTAAAGACCTTACTAGGCATAATGTCCTAACGGTTCTTTACCTCCCCACAGTACCATCAGGGGGACAAACTTTTAACAGCTGGGTCTTTGGAGACTATTCAACTTCAAACTCAAGCATTTATTTAAGCTAAATCCTGAATCTCCCTTTCCTCATCTGCTCTTCCAGCTTTACATAGCGAGAACGCATCCATTTCCGGGTATGCATATTATTTCAAGATCCGCCCTTCCTGGATGTCCAGCATAGATTACTCTGACACCCTAACTCCCTTCTTGACTTCCGTGTTCTAAGGGGCATTGACCTTGCTGCCTCTGCATTCCTCCTAAAAGAGAAACTTAATTCATGACTGTCTACAATCCTTCAAAAGCCTCCCATAAATTTTGAAATAAAGTATAGACTCTTTATGATTTGACCCCTGCTTACCTCCAGACATCATGTCTTCTCCTATGCCAACCTGTTCCCTGTTCACTATATGCAAATTCCCGGTGAAGCCCATGTCCTAATCTCTCTAAGACATACGCAGCCTATTAAGTGCTGGGATTCCTGGGACTTCTTATATACTCCTTGCTTTGCATGGAGTACTGTCCTCAAAATGAGTAGTCTGACTTCCTCCCTCCCTCCTTAAGAGTGAATTTTGATGTTATTGTTTCTAAGCATTTTGTGGCCATCCTAACAGGTAATATGCATCATTCCCCTATGAGGTTTTACAGTATATTCTAATGGCCAGGTTCTGACCTGCCTTTCCTAGATTGAAAGATCTTGGGAGCTTGATCATATGCCTGACTTTTCCTCATATTCCCAGTATCAAACTCATATGTAGTGTACAATAAGAACTGATACTTGGCACATAGTAGGACCTCATTAAATGTTTACCAAATGAATTAATGGCTTTGTCAATTACAAATATGACACAATTTGCCTGGTTATCCCTACTTTGAGTGCAAATTAACTGTGTCAGACAAATAAAAAGTGAGTTGAGCCCCAGTACTAGTTACCGTGGTTGTTTTGCACTTAGAAACTTTTAAATTTCCACACCACTGGACACCATTGGACATCATCCTGCCACTTATCCAACAGTATGGTGAGAAGTCTTCTAACCATGTTTTTCCTCAGGAATTGATGGGATGACTTTGAAACACTTTGTCTCTGTGTTCAATTGTAATTTTTATTAGAGTTGGTACAGGGAAAGTAATAAAGGACACCATTTTTTCAAGGATACAGAGATGAATAAAACATTTTCTTTGCTCATGTCATGGGAGAACTGGACACATATTTAGGCAACCCTAACCAAGTGTTAAGGCTCACACATGAAGGGCCAGGGGGTGTAGAAGAGGTACCCAGAGCCGTGACGTATAAACTCAGTAGTCAGTGCCATTTAGGAAAATTACTATAATCTACCTGTCAATGGCTTTTCAATTTTTATTTATTTATTTTATGTGTATGAGTGTTTTGCCTGCATATATATGTGTACCACGTATGTGTAATGCCTGTGGAGGCCAGAAGAGAGCATCTGATTCCCTGTAACTGGAGTTAGGGACAGTTGTTAGTTGCTATGTGGTGCTGGGAACTGAACCTAGGTCCTTTGCAAGAGCAGTCAGTGCTCTTAACCACTGAGCCATCTCTCCAGCCTCTACGTGTTAATTTCTAATTGCCAAGGAAAATGGACTTTGTAGGCTGTTTATTATCCCTAGATCTTGTTTTATTTCAAATAAAATACACACTTTAATGATCAAGGGGGAAATATATGATTATAAAAGGTTATAGATTCACACAAAAGATCAGATTGCAACAAATGATTCCAGATACATACTGAATTTCACAGTTTATCCCCTTGATAGAAATTTTTTAAGGTAAGTTAGGGAGTTTATCATGTTCAATGTTCACAATATTCAGAAAAATATTAAGATATAATAATTGGGAAGTAAATATTTTCAGTGATTAAATTGTTAAATGCAGATAATGTGAGCAGATGGAGGCTACCTTTGCATTTTAAATGAGTTTCCCATTGTTTTATCGAACAGGTGGAAATGCTGATGGGTACTTTGCACTTCATGTAACCTCAGGAGAACTCTCAACAACTCACCCTTTGGACCGGGAACAGATCAACAATCTTACCCTCATTATCGTATGTTCAGACTTGGGGAATCCACCTCGAAGTTCTGTGATGCAGTTGCAAGTCAGGGTCTTGGATGACAATGACCATAGCCCGTCCTTTCCCGTGCTTCATTACAACGTTTCCGTGAGAGAAGATGCTGAGGTGGGCTCTGTGGTCCTGGTGCTGTCCGCTGTGGACAGAGATGAGGGTCTCAATGGACAAATAGAGTATTTTCTGATGGAGGAATCTTCTGGTGCATTCACTATTGATCTTGAAACAGGGACCCTGAGAACTAGGCACACGCTTGACCGAGAAGCCACATCTCAGCACATTTTCCAAGTCATGGCCAGAGACTGCAGCACCCGGAACTCGAGAAGCAGCATGCTAACTATACAGGTTTCTGTCACTGATGTTAATGATAATGATCCAGTGTGGGAACAGAACCCCACTGATGCTTTTCTTTCTCCCAGTCTGTCCATAAACCAAACTGTTATTCATCTGAGAGCCAGTGACCCAGATGCAGGTCCCAATGGAACTGTTATTTTTAGTTTTACAGACACCCAGTCAAAGTTTTCTGTTGATGAATATTCAGGAGAAGTTAAACTTCAGAAAAATCTATCTTCAGAACATTTTCCTATCTGGGTGCATTTAAAAGTCACAGATCAAGGGGTCCCAGAGAGAACAGCCACTGGGCTCTTGGTCGTTCACATGGAAGGAGAAGATGAAAAGATCTCTTTCAGCCACCATCTATATAAAGGACACGTGACTGAAAACTGTGAGACAGGTGAGTGTACCCTTAAGTGTTTTTCTGTACTATACTAGGTTGGGAAAAATGCTTTAATGCAGATTGTATAAGACTGCCATTGCATATTCTGTTGTAAACTTGAGTCTGGTAAAGCCTTGATATTGAAAAATTATAATCCATATGTCTGCATATAGTTCTCCAACATTACAATGAAATGCCTGAACAAATAAACTGACAAAGAGAGGACCCCTCTTTTGGCTATGATTCTGGAAGTTCCAGTACAAGACTGTATGGCTCCATTGTTTGGGGCTTCTGGTGAGGGCAATATGATAGAAATGCATGGCACAACAGACCATTCACCTCATCAACCAGGAAGCAGAGTGGGAGGATAGAGAGGACAAACATTTCTTTATGAAGGCACATCTCCGGGAATCGCATTGCCTCTTACAAGACCCTGCATCTCAAAGGTTCCACTATCTCCTAGTAGCACCACCTTGGGTTAATACCAAACATTTAACACACTGAACACCAACATCCAAAATATAGCCATGGCTAATTGTAGTCTAGTCTGAAATAAAATGTTAAGGCAGAATGCAGTGAAGATCGAACCTTCTTACTTCTAAAGCTGGGCCTTCCTACTTGAGACTCCTTTTAAAATGCCAGTGAATAGAAGAGTGGAAAGACTTCCCCTTCCTGTTCCCATATTTTCTTAATTCATGATAAGGTTATCCTTCTTAGTTTCTTTATATCTAGAACTAAATTAAATGTTCTTATTTTAATGATGCTATCTTTTAAATAGAACTTCGTATTCTGAAATTGTGCCTCTGGAGCCTTAATTTTAAATAAAGATAGCTAGAAATACTTCTGAATGAAATTCAAGCAGAGGGTGTCTGTGAACATCCAGGTAGGTGTCCATTTGAAGACATTTGAAACAGTGAGTTGTGACCTGTCTTTGAAGAGTAAGTTTCACATGTATACTCCAAGATGCCAGGGAAACCCAGAGCTGCAATTGCAACAAGAAACAGCAAGTTTGAAGCAAAGAATGGCAATTTAGAAGACTGTTGAATCTGATCAGAGCAAGTGACAGGACTGGTAAGGTTTCCCGGGATATCTGATAAACAAGGATGATGTACATAAAATATTGATTGATATTTTAATCAGGCTGAAGCTTTTCCTGGACCATGAATTCAATAAGACTGTCAGATCTAGGCATCAAGAAGAGATTTTCCTTATTAATTTTTTAAAAGATTTATTTATTTATTTAATGTGTATATGTGTTCCAGGGACCTGGACCTGAAGTTATAGGAGGTTGTGAGCCACAGGACATAGGTGCTGGGCAACAACCCAGGTCCCATGGAAGAGCAGGAAGTGACCTCAACTACTGAGCCATCTCTCTAGCTCCTCACCACCTCCTTATTATTTTTTCTGTTCTTTTTTAATATATTGAAGAAGTACTGATTAGTGTTAGAATGCTCTTGATATGTGTTTAGTAGCATTTTATATCTTCTAGAATGATTTTTTTCTCCTTTTCAGTGCACCTAAAAATCTAATTTTTATATCCAAGGGAAAAAAGAAGTTTAAATATTATGTGGGTCACTGAAACATCCCATTAATAAGATCTACTTGCCATTCTGAGTGAATTAGTTTTGGCATTATAAATGATCATCACTCTAAGTTGGTTTTAATATCCCATGTTCTTTTAAGGAAATTAAAAGTTAAAATAAATATTTACCATATATTTATATTTATTTGGCCCTTTGTTGTTATTGTCGAGAAATCTGCAGGTTCTGTTTTTTTGTTAACACTGTATTCATCTAATAAGAGAATTAATGGCTGGGGAGATGGCTCAGCAGTTAAGAGCACTGACTGCTCTTGCAAAAGACACAGGTTCAATTCCCAGTGCCCCCATTGCGGCTAACAACCATCCATAAGTCCAGTTCTAGGGGATCTGACACCTTCTTCTGGCCTCCACAGGCATTGCATGACACAGGTGTGCTTACATACATGTAAGACACTCATACACAAAAAATAAAATAGTAAATAAAATATTTTGTTTAAAAGATCACTAAACTTCACATCTATATGCTAGTTTCTTTTCCATCACTGGGACAAAACATCAGACACAAACGACGTAAAAGTAGTAAATAATTATTCTAGCTCATATTTTCAGGGGCTTCAGGCTATAGTCCCTGATTCCCAGATTCTGAGTCTATGGAGGGAAAAACATCACCATGAAGGCTGTATCTCATGGCAGAGAGGGAGAGAAAGAACGAACGCCTGCATTCTCTGGCTCTTAGTCTTTTGTGTACTGCTGTTCACATGCAAACCAGGTGTTTCCCTCTCCTTTGCTCACCCACATATCAGATGTCAGTCCTCTCAGGAAGCATTCTCACAGGCATACCCAGAAGTGTGCTTTACTAATCCCCTAGACAGCCTTCAGTCCATCACATTGAAGATCATGATTAACCATGACTAAGCCATGTTTAAAACAATAGTTGCCATTTTAAACCAAAGCCTTTGAGAGCTAAGGTCTGTTTGAGAATCTGATGTGAAGTGTCCACTGATTCATAGAGAGTCCCCCGGGTGCAGTTTCTCGGTAAGGGCAGGTTTGTAGGTCAGCGAGATAACAAGAGAGTTCATGATTCTCCACTCCACTCTGCTGCTGGCCCTCCTGGCTATACTCTCAGTTTTCAGACTGGATTAGAGGGGACTTAACCATATTCACACTTTTTTTAATTTTCCAATTTAATTGATCTTTAATTGTTTTGCTTTTGTTTTATTGTTTTTTTTTAATTTCATAAGATCCAACAGTTAAGAGAATTTTCATTTTTAAAGAGACCTTAGAATTTTGGGGGCCCACATGCTTCTGCTGTGCGATTCTGCTATCTAAAAAGATCTTGAGCTTTTCAAGTGTTAAACTTTTTAAAGACTGTGGAACTTTTAGAGTTGGATTATATTTTATATTATCAGTGGGGGATGTTGGAGACAAATAAGAAAGGAAAGGTTATAACTTAATAGCAACATGTTTGTGTCTCAAGTTGACAAGGGTAGACTTGTGACGTGACGGCTGATGTTGACTGTCAACTTGGATACATCTGGGAAAAGGCACCCTCAGTTGAGGAATTTCTTCCATCTGATGGCCTGTGGGCATATCTGTGGGGGAATTTTCTTGATTGCTAATTGATGTTGGAGGTGCCAGCGCACTGTGGGAGGGGCCATCTCTGGTTAGGTGGGCCTGTTTGCCTAAGAACTAGTTGAGCAAGCCAGAGAAAGCAAGCCAGTAAGCAGTATCCTTTTATGGTTATTGCTTCAAGCTCCTGTCTCGAGTTCCTGCTGTAATTTCCCACGATGATGGACTGTAACCTGTAAGCCAAATAAACCCTTTTACCGAAGCTGCTTTTGGTCATGGTGTTTAACATAGCAACAGAGAACAAACTAGAACATGAGGATATTTAACTTCATGAAACAACTTTGGCTCTCTTCCTTCCTCTTCTGTTTTATGGAATTGTGTAAGGGGTATTGGTTTTTACTCTTCTTTAAAGGGACAATTTGGCAATAAATCTGCCCAGCTCTTGGCTTTCTTTTGGTTGGAGACTTAGTGCTTCAAGCTTTCTGAATGTTTTGGACCTGTTTTGTTATTTATATCTTATTGATTGGATTTTTATAGATCCTGTATGAGTCTAGGAACTTACCCATTTCTTCTAGATAATCCAGTTTTTTAGAATGTAAGTTTTTCAAGTATTTCCCCAGTTTTCTGAATTTCCTTGGAACCTGTTACAATTTTCCATTTTTTAATTTCTAATTTTATTACTTTGGAGTTTATCTTTAAATTTTTTGTTTTGATGTTTAATTAATTTTATTTTTATGTGCATGAGTGTATTGCCTGCATGTATATAAGTACATCCTTGTTGTGTAGAAGGTGTTAGATTTCCTGGAACTAGAATTATGGACAGTTGCTAGCTGCTCTGTAGGTAGTGGGATTTGAACCTGGGTCTTCTGCAAGGGCAGCCAGTGCTCTTAATCACTGAGCCATCTCTCTAGTCACTATACTTTATTTTGACTGTGTTGGCTAGTATCTGTCAATCACGCTTACATTTTCAAATAGCCAGCTTTTTCACTGATTCTTTGCTTCTTCTAGTCATAGTTTCACTAAGATTTTCCCCTGATCATTACTATTTCTTGCTATTTATTGTTTTTGTATCTGGTGTGTCTTTGTTTTCAAAGACCATGAGAAGCCTTATTAGGTTTTTTGAGATTGTTCTGATTTTTTAAATGTGGACATTCTTAGCTATAAAGTTTCAATTAAAACAGCCGTTGTTATATCTCAAAAATTCTGATAAGGTATACTTTCATTTTCATTTGTTTCTAGGAGATTTTAATGACTTCCTGTGGTGTGGTGGTTTGAATGGGAACTGCTTCTGAAACCTTTACTTATTTGAGCACTTGGTCCTCAGTTGCTGGCACTGTTTGTGGAGGTCTGGGAGATATAGCCTTCCTAGAGAAAGTATGTCACTAGAGGCACGCTTTGAGTGTTTATAGCCTTGTCACACTTTTGATTCACTTTCTGCTTCCTGCCTGTGCTGGACGATCTGAGCTCTCAACATTTGGCTTCTGCTGGTATGTCTACGAAGTTGTTGCCAAGCTCTCTGCATGATGAACTCTTAACCTCCTGGAACCATAAGCCCAAATAAACTTTTTCTTCCATAAATTTCCTTGGGTATGATGTTTCATCACACCCATAGAAAAGTGTGTAACACACTTCCTAAGTTTTTCAGTGAATCATTGATTACATAAGACAGTATATTTATCATTTTCCAAATATTTGTATAGTTTCTGTGATTTCTCTTGCTACTTTTTATTATATTTATGATGATCTGATAAGATTCAGTGAATTATTTCAGTTGCTTTGCATTTGTTATACTTAATTTAAGATCTTATATGTGATATATTTTAGGGTCAACTCCACAGGTTGCTAAAAAGAATGTGTTTGGTAGCTGTTAGGTACAGTATTCTATAAATGTCTGTTAAGTCTGTTGGATATGTGGTGCAGATTAAGTGAGGTTTCTTTCTTTCTTTTTAGTCTGGATGACCTATCTATTGATGAGAGTGGCATGTTGAAGTCAACCGCTGTTATGACATCAGGAGCTAGGTTTTCTTTTTTAGTCCATTGATGTTTATTTTATGAATTTGTGTGCCCCACATATTCAGTACATATGAATTTACAAGTGTTATATATTTTAATGGATTGTTCTCTTTATCAATATGCAGTGCCCTTCTTTATCTCTCCTGCCTGACTTTGGATTGATGTCTACTACATTATCAACTTTCAGGAAAGGTGTTCCAGCTTGCTTTGGCCTTTCATTTGCTTGGTAAATTGGCTTCCCTCCTATTACTCTTAGTCCAGGAATGTCTCTACCTAGGAACTGTTTCTTGTCAACAATAGATACTGTGATCTTGCTTTTAAGCCTAGAAGCTAAACTATATCTTTAATGGAGCATTTAAAGCACTTGCATTTAAAGTTACTACTGAATTTAGGTAATTCTTGTAAAGTCATTGGTCATTTTTCTGTCTTGTTGGATTATCTTTATTTCTCTCCTCTTTGTATTAGTGGTCTATGTTTTTGCTGTGTTGGACAAGAGCAATTGTTTCCTAGTTTTCTGTCTCAGGAAGGCATTGGTTGAAGCTGTCTTTCTTCCTCCTTTGTGTTTCCAGTTCCTTTAAATACCTTTTGGAGTGCAGCTTGGTGGTCGTGAATTACTTTAGGTCACATTTTCCTTGAAATGTCCCATCTCTGTATCAATTTTAAAAGATAAGTTTTCTAGATATGGCAACTTTGGGAGGTAGTTGTTGACTTTCAGATCTTGAAATATATCAGTCTGTGCTTTCCTGGCTTATAGGATTCCAGTTGAGAAGTCTCATATTGTGATGTGTTGTTCACTGTGAAATGGTATTTTCCTCTTAAGGCTTTTAATATTGTTTCTTTGTTTTGAACCTTGGGCATCTTAATTATAGTGTGTCTTTTCTGACTCTTATTTGTAGTTCTAAATGCCTTTTAATTGGATGTCCATTTCTTTTTCTAGACTTGGGAAATTTCCTATTATAATTTAGTTGAATATATTTTCTCTGCCTTTAATTTTTTATACTATCTCTTTCTTCTCATGGAATTTTAGCTTTAATATCTTCATCATATCCTAGTCTTCTTAATTGTGGTGATGCTTATTTATTTATTTTTGCTTATTTGTGTCTGAATGTATTTCCTAAGCCACATCGTCCATCCTTGATATTCTTGTTGTTCTGATGCATTGGTGATGCATTGTATCGTGTGTGTTCCTTGAGGTTCTCATTTCCAACCGTCCTATTTCTTTCAAAGTCTCAGTCTCCTTTCTGAATTTATTTTTATGTTGCTAATTTTCTCATCTGTACTGCTCATTTTGTCACCCATTTTGCTGTCATTCTAATTCGTATTGTTCTAGTTTTCTGGTCCTTCATAGATGTTCTTAGTTAATTTCATCTACTGGTCTATATTCTCTTTAGGGTCATTGGTCATTTTTACAAGTCACTTTTTGAATTTTTCTCGTCGTACTTTACTTTGCCCATTTCAGTGGCATTGAATTCTACAGTTGAAGTTATGATCTTTTGGCAAAGGCAAGTTGCTTTGATTTTTTTTTTCATGTTTCTTGTGTTTCTGTGTTGTGATTTGTGACTACATTGGTCTGGATATTCCTTCTTGTTAATATAGAGACCATGGTGAGCAGCCTGCTCTGGAGAGGTTGTTCTCCAGTACCAGCCAGACAGGAGAAGACAAACTGACATAACAGCCACAGCACTGACCTGAACAAGAAATGAAGGGAAAGAATATTACCTAAAAGAATGAAAATAGAAGGGGTCACGACAACTGTCACAACTGGGAAGAGGAAAAAACAAGTCGTTTAAAAAACTAAAATTAAATAAAAATAGGATAGGTTATTCAGTAACGGAAAATCCTTAACTTTAGAAAAATGTAAAAGGGAGAAAAAATTAGAAGCATATGAGCTTTTAGTTTTAAGAAAATTAGATAAAGAAATACTGCTAAGAGGAACACAAGAGTTGAAGAGGTAAAGTGTTGGTGTGTGGTTTTGTCTGGTTTCCCTAATGTGAGCGTGGCAGGTGGTTGCAGGTGGTAGAATCAGCTGGATCTGTAGTTATCTTGTCTTCTGTTGGGGCCTATGCAAGCAGACCTGTCTCATGCACCTTCAAAATGCAGCAAGCGCTAATCATCCTTCCAAGGGATGTGGATTGGGATGTTAAGTACTCCTCTGGAATTTCAGAGCTCCCACACAGACTCTACAGCAGAGTACAGCAGATGGATGGCTCCAGAGGTCAAGCTATCTTTTGACTCCATGCCAAAGGCCTTCAAACTTCAGGGTTATTCCAAGGTAGTGAAATGATCTAGCCACTAAGGGCTAGACTACCTCTCCTGACCACCTCACTGACAAGTCATCTGCTACGTGCACTTTAGCTGGTCAGGGTCTGATCCTCCCGCGCCCTGTGGTCTCCCTGATTTGTCTCTCACTCTGCGGATGTGGTTAGCTGACTTCAGATACTTTGACTTATGATTGCTCCTGGTTCTTAGGTCTCCAAGCTCACTTTCAAGATGGTTCCTGGCCACTGTCCTCTAAACCATGGATAATGACCGAATGAAATTCCTCTCTTGTCAGAGAAAGCACTCTCTCACCAGAACCCTTATTTGGTTGAGGCTTATAGCAGTTGGGGACTTGTCCTGTGGCTGACACGGGAGCTCTCTTCACCAGGCCACATTTTTCAGGCTCTACTTCCCTTCCTGTGGAGGAGGAGTGTGGCTGGAGCCCCATGCTCCTGATTTCTTTTCACCAAGCCAGCCCTCTGTGCCTGCACACTGACTACTAGTCTTTCACTCTGTAAATCAGGTTCCAGTGTTCTTCCCCTCTTTCTGGCTTTGGAATAGAGTGTATTTTTTTTTAATCCCAACTCTTCTGCATCACATGGAATAGCTTCTAATGTACCATCTCACCAGGAAGCCTCAAATCTTTTCAAAAGTGAAGAATAAACTACTTGGTTACCCGCAATGTTTAAATCCAGCTTTCCCCTTTCTCTTCTAATACTGTGAATATCCTGATGAGGATGAATCAGCAACCATTGTCCTCAATGTGGGCTATTCAGAACTTCATGCATTTCTATGAGTTATCCTGGGTTGGAAAACTGTCATTATGAATTCTAGAATTCTTTTAATACCCTGAAAGGTAAGTACTCAGACTGGTAAACTTTAAGTAATACTGAAAACATGATGACACATAGGGACAGTCTGACTAGCAAAATATACTTAATATTGTAAAATAAGTAACTTACTTAGCTCTTGATGTATTGGAGGGAAAAACAAACTGTTTTACTTTGGCAGTCGGTCCAGTGAGCTTCTGCTCTCCCTCCACCGGGCAGTGTAGAAATGTGGCATGCATTATGGCCGCAGGACCAGAGAGCCTGCTCATGTGCTCCCAGTGCTCTTTCTCTTTCCAATACGTAGAGAAGGTAATGGCTTCCTCCCAGGGATGCTGCGAGGATCAAATTCAGTTGTAGGAGGATACCAGTCATCACATGGCTTGTTACTGTGGCTCTTTTCCTTGTCTCTTAAATCTTTACTTCAAGTTTATAAAGTTAGCAGGATATAAGTTTTAACCAGAACAGGAAGTCAGAAGGTGGTAAAGGGGAGTTCAGATAGGAGAGGGGATCTAAATATGATCAAAATATACTGTATGAAATTCACAAATATTCAATTAAAAAAGCAAAAGATGGAGCAGGGCTATAATTTGAACAATATTAATACTGTCTTCCATATGGCTTTGTGGATTGCCTGTTCTCTAAGCAACAGCCACTTGTGGAAAGCATTAGGATTGTCACAACAGAAATACAAAGAAAGTGAATTCTGTTTTCCACACACACAATATGTGCTTCCAACTATAAATAAAAGTGGTTCATGCAGAAGCCTGTTCTGTGGAAAGAAGGTGAAGCAACCCATTCTGGTTCCTGGAGAGTAAAGGAAGGGCAGAAAAGAAAGCTTGGAAGCACATCTGCTGCTGCCATTTTACCTGAAGTCATAATACAGGAGGAGTCAGTGAGTTCCTTTGAAGGAAAAGTTAAACACAGAGGCTGCCTTGAGACTATGAGGAGCCACATCCTTTAGAGCAACACTTTGTGAACCCAGGGCAGAGGGTGCCGCATGTTTAGGCATGGAGAGGGAGCAAGCAAGTGTTCCATCCCTGTTGGGCTCCTGCCATACCTAGAAGACATCCCAGCGTCCCAGCAGCCTCAGCGTGTATACTGATTAACAGAGTTCAGGACAGCAGGTGCCATGCAGGTACTGGGGAGCATCACTGCAAGGGATAAGATGACTTCACCCTTAGTCAGTGTAGGGACAGCCTGGGCACAGGCTGGATGGCATTTCAAAAGGTCAGCAGCTTCAGAAGGTGACAGAAGGCCAAGTTGGCAATGGTGGAATTCCAAGCTTAATCACCCTGATAAACCAGATTCGTTCACTATGAGCTGGTAGAAAGCATATAAAGATCTTATTCCCCATTGTAAGACTGCTACACAGTCATCAGTGTGGTCTTCCTGAAGAGTGCACGAGGAAGCAAAACTAAACCGTGTGTCCTCAAAAATGCCATTACCTACAAATGGCATCTAATGATATTAGATGATATTTTGAAATGGTTAGTTTTTTACATTCTCTGTCAGGATTGGATTAGTCCCTTTGACAAAATTATCTGAGGCGGGAAAAACAGGAAAGAAGATTTATCTGTGGGGCAGGGAGAGCTCACAATGGTCTCTTAACCCCCTCACTTTGGGCCCACGGTGAGGTGAGGAAGAGGCAGAGGATCATGATGGGAAATGTGTAGCAGAACAAATCAGCTCATCCCATCAGTGGGTGGGGAGAGAGAAAGAGAGAGAGAGAGAGAGAGAGAGAGAGAGAGAGAGCCCTCCAAAGTATGCAGCAGTGATCTACTTCCTCCAACTAGGTCCTGCATCCTATAGTGTTTACTGCAGCACCAGGGTCCAAGCCTTTAACAACATGATTTTGAGGGGATTTCAAATCCAGGCCATAATAAGAATGATAGTCATAAGAAATATTTGGTCAATCACTTAAAAAATAAATTATGATTTTTAATAAGCAATTACTTAGCTGTGCTGTATTATAAAGCTGCTGCTCTGCTTCTCACCCCTTTAACCCCAGAGGAAGTCTTTCCTGCTCTTAGGCTGCTCTTATTGCCCTATTGTCTCTCCCCCGTAGTACTTCCTATTAAGTGGTGACTATGTACTCAATTTTGTAAACCAAATATACAATTTCCTAAAGGATTTAAAAAAATATTTTATTTATTATTTTTACTTTTGTGTTTGATGCATTGCCTGCACATATGTAAGTGCGCCTGTGTCATGCAGTGCCTGCAGAAGTCATAAGAGGGCATCAGTTTCCCTGGAACTGGAGTTATGAATGGTTGTTAGCCACCATGTGGGTGCTGGGAATTGAACTTGGTTCCTCTTGCAAGAGCAGCCAGGGCTCTTAGCCACTGAGCCCTCTCCAGCCCCTTCCTAAAGGACCTTGAAGATATGTTTCGTCTATTTTCTTATAAGATGGTTTTGATGGTCTAATGAGCACTTTGAAGTCTCTAAAGCATTCTTTACCAACAGTTTTAAGTTTAAGACATGATATGAAAGTACAGCAAGAATTGGCTGAGGAAAGCTTTTGAATACTGTGGATGACAAAGCTGGAAGGAAGTTCTGGAGGTCTGCAAGATAGTTGTAGAAATTGTTTAAACATTTAACCTTTGTCTTTAAGAAAGCAAAGGAAATAGTCTCAAATGAAAATAAAACTTGTAGTCAGGGTGTATGGGAAGCCAGACTGTAGTGCGGTGCAGAGTGACGTGGGGATGCGACTCAAGTGTGCTTTACAGGGTTTGACTGTGAAGGGAAAGCAAGCAATGCCGCAAGACCAGCAGTAGCCAGCTTTAGGACTAGTAGGACATTCTGTTCTGTTTGTGAATGCTGTTGCGGTGTGGACATTTGTGATGTACCCTAAAGTCTACTTAGAATTTATGTTAATATTAAAGTTAAAAAAATGGAAGGAAATATTAAACAGAAAAATCAAAATGTCCTTTCTTTTTTAATTACCACTATTGTTTGTGACTATTTGATGACTAGCTTTTATTATTTCAAGGATACTAATGCTGTCATCCTCAACAACTGTTGAGACAATCGAATCCTTCAAGTTATGGGAATTGCTGTTATTATTTCTCAAGTAAAATAATCTGGAAAGGGGTCTCTTTCAGTGAAATGCAGTCAGGCATGTGGAAATGTCCTAGTTATCTCAAACCTGAAGTTCAGGTAGGCTCCAGAACACAACAGACACAATCCAAACTGCACTTCGACTACATCTTTGCTTAGTAGTTCACTGTCTTCTCCCACCAGTAAACAACTACCACAAAGACAGAGCTCTTTTCTATCTTGTCACTGAATCCTGGCATTGAACATGGGATCTGACTTACAAAGACAACTGTTTCACAAATAAACAAGTATAACTTTAGTAAGCAAATAATACTGTTTCGCTCTCATTTTTACATCACATTTTCTTTGTTTAATGATGTTCTTTTTTTAAAAAAATATATTTTTTACAGGTACTTCTATTGTGACTGTAAAAGCTTTTGCTCCTGTCGCAATGCAAGATACTTTGAAATATTCAGTTTTCAGTGGGAATGAAGATGGAATTTTTGCCATGGGCTCTAACTCAGGTAATTCTTGTCTACCTTATGATAATTTTATTTTCTCTTCAATTGAACATTACTAATGATAAGTAGTTCGGTAAGCTTTGGATGGTACATTGCAGAAGAGAGTACAGAAGGACTGAAAGAGCCAGAGGATGGGAAGGGGTATGCTGAGATCCTGTCTTCTGGACATTGTATGGCTGTTGAACTTGTGAACTTACAGCAACTGTGGTTGCCTGCACCAGACCAGCACAGGGCCTGTGAATAATCAGTCATGGATGGGGGAAGGGCTCATGAGTCCTCCTCCCTCCCCACGGGGCTGTAAGCTGCTAAAGGTCCTATTCTTCAGTGGTATAGCCACTTAAGTTGCTCCTGCTCCAGTAAATAACCCCCATTAATTCAAATAACCTTAATTAAACATAGCGGATCACACTCATTAATAAAAGACAAGTTAGTAGTTGGGAGAAGGAGAGGTTTGACAGAGATGGACACAGTGAAGACAGGACAGTGGGGGTAAATATGATAATAATTCTTTAATGGGAAGGTAGACATTCTTCAGTCACACCATCTTTAGTCAGTGGTCTTCCTGAGATGTGCTGGCTGCCTTCCTTTCTGTACCCATGGTGGAGCTAAAGGACAACAGGTAACTGACTAACATCATCACACCTGAAATTTCTCATGGTCCAGATGTATTTCTTTCTATTGAAGAATAAAAAGGAGAAGAGTAGAGTTTGCATATTTTCATAGACTGTCCATGCTTTCTGCCATATCCCTTGTAATGAGACCTAGACCTGGCCTCCCCCCCCCACTAGTCTTTAGTAAAGTCATATATATATATGGCCCAGTCTGGCCTTGAACTCATTATCCTCCTGCCTCCGACTCATGAGTGCTAAGATTGGAGCTGTGTGTTGCCAAATTCAGCCTGGAGAATTGTTTATTATTGTTGTTGTTACATTTCAGATTTTCTCCTTGTGTTGTTTTCTTTTTATTGAAATCTTCCTTTAATTCACTCAGATTGTAGCTGTCTAGAAATGTGCGTTCAGACCTCATTTTGGCATGTGCTTTGCCGACTGTCGTTCTAAGTTCGGTTCAGTCCTCCACACCCCTCATTGCTGCACTAGACATCCGCACTTGTCTAAACGCCATTGGTTGGCATCTTTTGTGGAACTCCAGTTACACCAATAACAGACCCTGTGACTGGCTCCTCCTGGAACACTCCGTCATGTTTTTTCATATCTTCGTATATTTTTTCTTCAGTTAGATATCTATACTTTTCTCATTTCTGTTTCTCCGGTGCTTTTTATTCAGGCTAGTACTTGGTAGATTGACATAAAACAAAAATGATTCAACCTTCAGTGTGTCACAGACACGCCCGCAGCAAGAGGGATAAAATAGATATTTGTCACATTCTGCTTTGGGTTTGAGCAGGTGCATGCTCATCAGGTGTCAGTGTCTGAGGTAGCTTGGTTATACTGTTATCTTATCAAGCCTATACCATTTGAAGAATCTTTGAGGGTTTTGTTTGTTTGTTGTGACAGGTTCATGCTCTACATCCCTGGTCAGTCTAAAACTTGCTATGTAGACCAAGTTGGCCTCAAACTCACAGTGATCCACCTGCCTCTGCCATGCAAGTGCCAGAATTAAAGGTACATATCACCATGCTTTGTCCATTTGAAGAAACTTAATCTCATTTTGACATGTATTTTTATAACTCAGACAAAAGTTATAGATATGTAGATACTGGAAAAATATTAGCGTGGTATTTATTCTGAGGCCAATACACAGCTAGTCATATAACATATAAACAGAATTTTAAAGGTGGCATTTGTGAAGCTTCTTGGCACAATGTCCAGGCCATTAAACAAAGTGAAGTAGAACTTGCAGTTCCCTGATGGTCTCATCTTCAATGTCTAATGAGAAAAATGCACATCTCCGATGCAAGGCAAGATGTGGATGTAGTAGGTGTGCCCGCCTTCACTCCTTTCGTCACAGCTCTTTTTCCTTTCTAAATAGTACATGATCATGCCTGCAGACCCACCTCTGTCTCAGGCTCCTCACTCATTTCAGGCGCATCAGTCAACCCTTACACACAGAGGTTTCTGAAAACTAGCTGCTCTTGCTGCCAGTCCGTAAAATACATCTTAATGATTTAGCAGCTGGCAAAACCTCCAGCTACCGTAAATTCTATCAGGTGTACTTGTCACAACCAGATGTGGTTTATATAAGTGCTAAATCAACACCAGAATCAGTATAAAACATGGCAGTGAATTTATGATATTTTAAATTTGGTAGCGAAGGGGATAGAAAGATGGCTCAGCAATGAAAAGGATCCTGCTCTTGCAGAGGCCTGGAGTTCAGTTCTTAGCACCTATGTCAAGTGATTCACAATCAGCTATAACTCCAGCTCCAGGGGATCCAATGACCTTTACTGGTCACTGTGGACACAACACTCAGATACACATACCTGGACACTGACACACACACACACACACACACACACACACACACACACACATACACACACACAATTAAAAGTCAAAAAATAATAAAAGCTTAAATTTGACAGTTTTTCCTATAGAATATAAATTGTTTTTCTGAATAGTAGGAAATAAAGCATAAAATCTCCCCTGACACTCAATACATATACCATAAGATGGGCTATTCTTCGACCAGAATCCAGGTTGCTATCAGAAGGCCTGAAGTTTTCTAGACCAGCTCGGTTATCTGGGAAACTGGTTCAGACAAAGCAGCAACTATGGTTTCTAAGACAGATATTAAGAAATGGCATAAGGTTTTTCTACCAAAAGAAAAAATCTTCTAAAAATCCGTGTACATTAATATTCTCAAATTCAGAATTCAGAGAGACAGTAAATCTATGTGTAGGTGCCAACAAGCATGGGGAAGTATTGTGAAATCCACAAAAAGACATTGCACAAGTGCATTCTGCCAGCAACCCCTCATGACACTCCTGTGAAGTCATTAATACTCTCAATTTACAGAAAGAGCTTTAGCTTTATTTGACCTGAAAAGCTTACTTCAACTCACAAACATTCGTAGGTGGGAGAGCCAGGAAATTCACTAAATTAAGTAAATAGTCCTGGGATTTATTCTTGGTTTTAGATGTCTCCAATTCCAGAATGGTGCTCATTCACAAATCTCTATTTAATGGAATTTCTGGCAATCAAAACCAAGAAAATCATAAAGATATTGCATCCAAACTTTTGTTTCAAAATGGGGGAAAGCAGTTTAAATTAGAGAAAGTGGTTGGTCCTGTTAAAGAAGTCTCCTAATTTGGGGGAGAAACTTGAGCCTTAGCATCTTCTCCTAAAGTCCACTTCTGTAAGCTGGTTCTGTATTTTATATGAGGATGTCAGAGGGGTATTGAATTCATTCTGTAGGCTGGCCCATGTGCCAGACACATGCCAGAGCGTGAGAGACAAGTAACAGTCCACACCAGTGCAGCCTACAACTGGGAAGTCACAGGACTGAAACAGGTAAACGGAGAAGCGGCTGCTTCCCAGGAATTCATGTGCTGTATGTGTCTTTTGGGGGCTGACACAGCAATGATGCAGCTCAGAAGAGGCCCCAAAAGAAGGCTGGAAATTGCACCATTCCAGGCAGTTGCTAGCACATGGATAGTAATTCTGAAAGAAACAAAGCTGTAAGAAGGATGCATATTATGAGCGCATCTGAAGTAGGAGAGGCCTGGGCTATAAGTTAAAGATGCTTGCCTTTATCACACTAGCCTTGGAAAGCCACAGAGAGGTTTTATGCCTGCAATAGCAGCTTTGTTTTCAGAATGAAGATTGGCTTGGTGGGGTGATCAGTTAAGGTGCTAATGCTGGAGACAAGGAGGAAAATGCTGCTGATAGCCACATGGAGAGGGCAGCAGCAATGGCGAGAGAAGAATGTTTGAGCACTAGGAAGATAGCTCAATGTGTTGGAGTGCTCGCTGCCCGAGCAGGAGCCCAGCGCAATTCATGAAACTCTCATAAACCGACAGATGCAGTGGCCCGCATCTGTCACCCGTCAGTCCTGCTGCCAGAAGGAAAGCAGGGACGGAAAGGGGGACGTTCATGGGCCAGTGAGCTGAGAGTACACAGGACAACAGAAGAAACATGAGAGACCCTGCCTCAGCCAGGCTGAGGGTGAGAACCAGCTCCGAACGCTGTCTTCTGACCTCCACATGCATGCTGGGCACACAACCCCCACAAATGAATGAATAAATGAATATTTTCTTTAAAAAGTAAGTTTCAAATGTAGACTCTGCAAACATGGCAGTAGGCTAATGTGAATATAGGGCTGATTTAAGAGAAAACACCTGGATTCTGTCACTCCATGCTGGCCTATAAAATGTTTGAAATCTGTAAATATCTGTAAGTTCACATTATTTTTTTTTCCCCATAATGGCTCTAGTCAAAGCATATGAGTCAATGGTGTTTGGGGACATTTGAGGATTACAATGTCATTTGAATGTTCATTTTTTTTCCCCTTGGGAATAAAAAGGACAACTCACTGTGGAAGAACCTAAATTCCTTGATTTTGAAGTGAGGAATGAAGTACAACTCATCGTTTTTGCTGAGAGCAGTGGGCACAGAGCCTACAGCAAAGTAACAGTTTCCATACAGGATGTGAATGATAATTCCCCACGCTTTGACCAGAGGGTTTACAAGGCATCTGTGTCTGAAGGACAACTCTACAACATCCATGTCATTCAGGTAACAGAAGTGTATATATGTGTGTGTGTGTGTGTGTGTGTGTGTGTGTGTGCGTGCGTGTGTGTGTGCGTGCGTGTGTGTGTGTGTGTGCTCATCCTATCAATCAATATATGCCAGAGAATTTCTGGCCTATGCCCAATGGACAAACTCACTTTTAAATGTCTCCAGGGCATGTGCATTGCTTAATGAGTTGGACAAAACTATAGGCTGAAGAAAATCTGAATTTTCTACATTTACTCTTTATTCATTCTGTGCTGGGGGTTCCTGGCCACCTGCTTTCTCTAGGGACTCTGTGAACATAGCAAAGATTGTGGAATTGAGTAGCCTTAAAATGCATATAACTGAGCTGGAGGTTGGAAATGTAAGTATAAAATTCAATGTCATAGAGTCGATGTTATAATAGAAGTGTGAATTTAGTGTCATGAGAGAGGAGACACATACATCTTCCTGGAAGAGAGAGGCATTGCTCCACAGAAGAGTATTTGCACAGAAGAGTATTGAACAGGTGAGCAGGCACAGAGCCACTGTTGTCAGAACTAGCTTCATCTTGGTAACAAGCCAGATGCCCTGAGTAAGAGAAAAAGTTCACGAGACAGTCCTGTTCAACCTTAAATATGAGCCCTTCCTTGGTAATTCCTCAACCTGCTTTATAACTAGTACCCAATCATCCCTTTCCCTTCACCACTGAGCTGAGTTTCTGCAGTCATCAAGGTGGACATCA
Source organism: Eospalax fontanierii (assembly GCA_035773235.1). Classification (NCBI taxonomy): domain Eukaryota; kingdom Metazoa; phylum Chordata; class Mammalia; order Rodentia; family Spalacidae; genus Eospalax; species Eospalax fontanierii. The sequence goes on along the minus strand of CM069548.1, from coordinate 38,259,501 downwards.
GAAGACCTGAAGCAGCCTGTGCATCTGCAAATGAAGACCTGGTAATGTTAGCTATGGGGTGGGATATTCCCTTCGTGTTTGAAATGCTGCTGCTGCTGTGATCCAGCCTTATTATTACTACATCTTGAGTTTTCTTTCTAGGCTGGGTAGGGCCGGATATTTGCGCCACCTCGTGCATGTTCTGAAGTAGGTACCAGCTGTTCTTTCTTGTGCAACGTCTTCACTTGAATACATAGGGAAAGGTGTTCTCTTCACTTCAAGTCTAAATCCTGTTGCACATGGTCACCTCTGATGGTGGGGACCCATAGAGCTGTTTTGAAAGTGTCAGCTCTGTGCTCTTCACTCCCAAGCACAAGCATGGTGCCCGGGATCCTAAGCTGCTGTTACAGATTCATGTAGTGTTACAACAGCCTGGTTGCTCCAGTTCCCAGCCTATGAAGAAGTGCTGTGCCTTTGCTCTGATTTCAGCAAAGACTGAGATGTCAGGAGTGTGAGAAATCCATTTCTGATGTCTAGCATCACTGCCCAGTAATGCTGTTGGGAGAGATGGCAGGTGCTTCCGGTGCCACTCAGTCACAGATGATCTCTGCCCTGGACCTATGACATTGCACTTTTCTGTTGCACATGCTATCTTGGGACAGCCATACTGATGAATGTAGAATTGGTATAAGTAGCAACACCTCCAGAGCCTTCATATACCAAATGGAGATGGCCTGGTCCTGTGGACTTCTAGAAGGTGGAGCCAGGGACAGAAATAAACAAACCTCATTCTTTCAATTTTCCTACCATTTAGTTCAGAAGCAAGCACCTCCATTTCAGAAAGCTAGAGACATGGACAGGTCAGGAGGTCATAGCAGGGGTGGCTCGTTCCTATTCTGTTTCACTTGATTTTGGTACTACACTATGTGGACACTCTTTTTGTTTGTTTGTTTGTTTATAGTCCCACAAATTTCTCTGAGGCACCTGGCCACCCTCTGAGGAATAACTGCCAGATTGTTGACATATTGGCCCATCTGTCACTTGCCCAACCAAAGGCATTGGGTCTGTGCTTGCCCACACTTTAAGATCCGGTGCTAATACCACCCCGTGGAGCATGGCGTTTTTCTTCCAGAGCTGTGTGTCTCCCCTTCGCTCTCATGACATCAAACGTCATGATATTTCATTTCATACTTACATTCCAACTTCCAGCTAAACTATACACATTTTCATGAATAGTCATTTTTTTTTTTAGCCTACAGTCTTAATGTTCACAGAGTCCCTAGAGAAAGCAGGTGGCCGGGAACCCAGCCCAGCAAGAAGGAGGAAGAGCGAATGCAGAACTTTCAGATTTCCTTCAATCGAAGGTCGTGTCCACTCTGTTAGACAATGGCCTCTCTCTGAGACAGTGCTTTCCTGAGAAGTTTGAATTTTAGGTAAAGAGAGGGACCAGGTGGAAGTCATTCACCTTGATGGTGACAACTCAAGCTGTGACTTTCCAGAGTTGCTCCTGTTCTTGTGCTTGCCAAGCGAGGCTCCATCAAGCCGACACATTTCTTTCTGGGTGAAGTGACCTGAGTGGACATGCTTGCTGGCACACTAAAGTGCTAATCCCCACCCAGGGAAGCCCATTCTTAAGGCCTTTAACAGCCCCAGGGGATGGTGGACTTTATTTGTCCCTACTTGGAAACTAGTTTCCCTTTCTGATGATCTCAAAAGACAGTACTGCTGCCTTTCTCTACACGTAGCTGACTGGTGTGCCCTCTTGGTGAGGTCTTACATGCTCCATGTGGTCTTCAGCATCCCTGGAGAAGGAAGGAGTTAGAAGCAAACCCACTAGGGCATCGGTGCAGAACCCTAACATATGATGGGAAACATGAGCTCATCAGAGTCACAGAAGACAAAAATAGAAATTAAAACAATTTCATTATTCTGAAACAAGTTGTCAATCAATATCTTGACTGCAATGATATAAGTGGTTTAGTGATTAAATTTTAATGCAAAAATAGCCCTCCAACATATCTCCATGGAGAATGATATAAAACTTTTATTCTATTCTCAATATTACTTTGATAACAAAGTAAACAAATGTTTAGTATCTAAATTTATTATCACTAAGTCTAGGCTTTGATTCACTTTTAAAGGCCTCCTTCAGGGCTGACCGATTGTGGTGGCGCACACCTTTAATCCCATCACTTGGGAGGCAGAGGCAGTGAATCTCTGAGAGATCAAGGGCAGCCTGGTCTACATAGTAAGTTCTAGGCCAGCTGGGGCTACATGAAGACCCTGTCTCAAAAACCAAAACAAACAAAGATCCCTTGAGTTAATACTTTAATACAAATAAAAAAAATCTCACATTGTCCTATTTTATAGGCACTATTTTAAGCAGATAAGAAAGGGCAAATAAGGACTTAGAGGATCACCAGTGGACAAAGTGTTTGTTGTGGAAGTTTGAGGATGTGAGTTCAGAACCTCAGTACCTGCATAAAACCATGGTGGGTGTGGCAGCCTGCCTGGAATCCCAGGTTTGGAGAGGTGGAACCAGGTGACTCCTCAGGCAGGTTGACCAACTGGGCTAGTGGAATCGGGGATCTCTAGATTCAGGAAGTGACCCTGCCTTAATAAATAATGGAGAGACACTGAAGGGAGACACCCAGTGTCAACATATGTGCAAACATATGCACACACACTACACACACATGCATATGCAAAACAAAAAAAGACAAGACAAATGAAAACTGGCCATTCGATACATGGAATTTTCCTGTAACATTCATTTCCTTTTTGGAGCAGGATGAGTCCATAGACAGAACTAAAAATCTAGCCAATCAAATCAGATATTTCCAGTAATTTTGTCTGTTGTACATAATTATAGCTCAAAATATGTGAGTGCTATTTGTGAATCCTTTAGATTTGTCCCATTGTCCAGTGTATTATAAATTCAAATTTAAGCTTCAGGTGCATGTTGATACCATTTTTAAGCATTCTTTTGGTGTGATTTTTAATCTGTAATTCTTTTGTAACACATTTTTTCTGAAAAGCAAGCTTAGCTCATATTTCAGGTTGAATCTTTTCCAACAGAAGAGTTTGTTTCTCACAGGTTTTTGCTACTGACTTGGATGAGGGGCTGAACGGCCTGATACAGTATTCCATTGTCTCTGGCAACCAAGCAGAAGTCTTCCAGATTGACTCACAGACTGGTGTGGTGACAACATCCGCCATCCTGGACTACGAGTCCTCCAGCTCCTACAGGTGTGTTTAAGTCCACATCCCTTAGAGCAACGGCCTGCTTGCTTATTTCCAGCACCATGCTTAGGCTCAGCTTCCTGTGCAAACCGAGTAGTAAACTGTGCCTTTGCCTTGGACTAGCTTAGGATCACCCTCGGAACACATTAAAATAGTCTTAGAAATTATTTTCTGTACAGAAAAAGTGATTGGACTAGTTCTAAAAGTTGAGGTATTGGTAGCACTGTTAAATACTGAATAAGAGACATCTAAAAAGACAGAATTTGTGCGAGGTCTATTGATCTACAGTGCTCTCTGTGTGGAGCTACTGTTTTTAGAAAAGGTAAAGATTGAATGACATTTATTTTTAATTCTTTGTTCTTTCGTGTATGAATATGCAACCCCATGATCAGGGTTCTTATTATGGTACTATGTTCTCACAGAAATGACCTTACACATGTTCAACAGTTAAAACGTTTGCCTTGAATCCAAGGGATGCCCAGGCATGCCAGCCTTCTATGAAGGAGAGAATTGTTACAGATTTGCTACAGATCTTGTAGGTATTTTCAGGGATTCCATGTTACAAAAGTCTAGACTCACATATACAGATATTTATGGCAGTTCACTTTATTAAAAATAAGGAATTCTAAGAAATCTAAAATGGCCATGAGTGGATAGTTTCTGAAGAATGATGGCACAGCCCTTCCTTAGAACACCATGAAACTGATCTTTAAAAATAAGAGGTCTATTTGTATTTCCTGATAGGATAGCTCTCTAGAACATGTGACTTTGTGACAGGGTCAGGGTCAGGTGCTTCCAGGTTCTTGGCCTCTTATTCAAGGATCTGAAGGAAGAGCCCACTTAGATTTGTGAAAGCACCAAGGAAACTAAGTAAAGTGATAGTAAAGATCAGAATACATTGCAAGAGATCAGTGAGCCATATGATCCAAAGTACCCAGGGGCCCTGATTATTATTGGGGGCTTCTTTTCATGAGGCTCAATAGAAGGAGGAGTTTGGTTACTAAGGGGGCATGGTGAGAGTGGCTCTCTATTTTGATTGATAGTTTAGGTCATCTGAAGATTTTTCTATGATACATGTCCCTTCCCATAATGCATCTGATTTTAATTATTTGCACACCCAGTTATAGCTATAAGATTAGGCAAATACGGAATTCCCCTAAAAGTTCATTTGAAGATTGTTTTGTCTTACTGTGCATACACCAAAGACCAGTTCAGACTGGATTGCCCCTTCTATTCTTTGTACCTGGATACATTAGTAATATACTTGAAAAACAACTGTTCAAGTTTGATTGTTGTAAGGGGAGGAGAAGTTTATCACGTTGTCTAAAGATGAATGCATATGGAACCCAATCCAGGTGGGGGTCTGAAGTTGCTAGTTGCATTATTTAGAGAGGGGTGTGTCTGTGCATAGTACACAAAGGTAGAGAAGTGAGGCTGTCCAGTGCATTATTCAAAGAGGAGTGTGTACTCAACCCAAACCAAGTATAGCCCAGATTTCTAAGTGATTCCCTGCATTTGTTTGTCTCAACTACATGGAAGAAATAGCAAATAACATCATCGTGTTTATATGTCATGACCATCTAAGAATAGGCGCATTCTTATGCTTAAAATACTTCTTAGAGAAACTGTTACACCCTTGATTGTCTTTGGAAAACCAGTAGGACAGCCTGTGGTCAAAGGGAGGTTTGGCTTTCTTATTGTATATTTTAGTTTGATTTATAGTTGCATCTTATGTTATGTTTTTCCAAAAAGCCTTTCACGTGTGTTATGGTAGTCTCTACTACCCATGGAGTTGAGTTCCAAGACTCCTAGTAAAGACTTGAAACTTAGTACTCAACCCTACATGTATTGTGCTTTTTTTTCTAAATGCTCTATAGCTTAGCTACGCAGAACTAGAGCTCATCTCTCCTTCCATGTCTTGTGCCTTGGAAGCTCCTTACATCATCAACCTTGTGCCTTGGAATAACTGATAAGTAAAACAGGGATTACCTCAACACAAGCAATGCTACACCACAGTAGTTAATCTACAACTGAGATGGTTACCAAGTAAATAAAGGGTAGTTGACATATACAGGTTGGATACACTGGACAGAGGGTAGTTCCCATCCTGGGAAGGACAGAGGACAACAGTGTGAGGTGTGATCCAGCCTCAGAATTGAAGGCTATTTAAAACATTGTTATTTCTAGAATTTTCTATTTAAAACTTTTGCATGGTGGTTGACCACAGGTAGTTAAAAATATGCAAAGTAAAACCATGAATATTGGTAGGTGCATTGGTGGCTATTGTGTTTCATTTAATCCTTGTAGCCAACTCACAAGGAAGTTAAGGTGGATATTTTATTTATTTGTCAATAACAGAAATGGCACACAGTGGTCTATTCTGGGTTACAACACTATTTCAAGACAAAATTTCAACTTATGGGGCTAGAGAAATGGCTCAGAGGTTAAGTACACTGACTGCTGGAGCACTTGATCCAGGTTCAATTCCCAGCACCCACATGGCAGGTAACAACCATCCATAACTCCAGTTCCAAGGGATCTGATACCTTCTCCTGAGCTCCACAGGCATGGCACGACACAGATGCACTTACCTATGTGCAGGCATATTTATATGTCATATACATAGACATAAAAATATAAATAAAATATTTAAAAAATTTCAACCTATGTTCAGTCATTCTGATCCTCAGTCAAGCTATTCCTACCAGTCAAGCTATAGAACAGACCTCCTCAGTAAGAAAAAGCAAAACAAGTACACAAAAGATTGTCAATATTTGAGGCTACTTCCATTTTTTTTAAGGAACATACCATCTATTTGTGTGGTTAAGCAACAAGAGCTGGTGAAAATGGGATATGTTATTGAGTGAATTGAAATAATTAACCACTGAAAACCCTTCCAACTCTGAAAGTTTGATTGTTTTATTGTTTTTTTTTTATTTAATAAATTTCAGAATATTACTTCAAAGGTATTTTTAAAAGTTTAAAACCTTACTCTCCATTAACTGTTAGGAAACATTTTTGTAATATTTTAATGTCATTACTAAAATTGTTATTCTTAATGTATAAATATATTAAAAAGTATTCTTGTTCTATTGCTTCTGTAGCAATTTAAGCAGGCAGTATTTTCCCCTCCACAGGTAACTGTAGGTAAATCTCAACTCAAGAGCTATTGCAGTAATTAAAATTAAGAGATTACTGACAGTCTGTTAGGTTCCAGGAACTAAGCACTTTCCAAAATGTAATGACTTTCTGTTGCAGAATTCTTAGTCAATGAAGCCTAATTAGTAATTAAATCTAATGTCTTTCAACTTTTTCCTATTTGCGTCATGTTCCCAGCATTTAAATTAGTTCCAATATTTAAAAATGCCTTTCTCCATGTTAACTGTCTTCCAGTTACCATAGAGATATACACACACATACATACATACACACCCATGCACACCACATACCACATACATGCACAGACGCTGTACAGAATCACTGAAGAAGTATTTTAAACTTCCTACCTCTAGGGTTTCTCTGTACCCACCTCAACCCTGTCAACTTGTGGATTCCATTTTTCCGTAGTGATAAAATATAAGGTGAGCTCTTAGGCTCTGCTGCTCCTGCAGGGAGTGCTATGCAAAAGCTGCTCCGTTGCTTTCAGTTTCCCTTACTTTTGATGGACTGCTATTTTATCTCATTGAGGAAAATAGTCTCGATTCCAGCTCTTTGCCTTTAAGTATAAGATTAAGTAGTAAGAATGGGATCAGCTGGGCTGCAGCGAAACTCACCAGTTAAGAGCTCCTGCTGCTCTTCCAGAGGACCTGAGTTTAGTTCCCAACAAACAGATTGAGAGATTCACAACTTCCTGTAGCTCCAGCTTCTAGTGATCTTAGACTGATTTCTGACCCACAGACACCTGCACTCATGTGCATTTACCTACACACAAACATACAGACATAGTTAAAAATAAAATAAATATTTAAAAATAGTACCAGGATTCTATTAAATATAAATGTATTAAATTTTAATTTTCATATAAGGGCACATTTTAGAAAAGCCAGTGGAAAGATGACAAATTATAAAATAAGCATTGGGTTCTGTTTGATTGATAGGTCTAAATTCATGAAAACTCTTTGCCAAGCAAGAGTCTGGGATACAAAGAAAAATGAAATGGCTCCTTGTTCTTAGGAAGCTAAGCAATTGAGTGCCAGTAAAATCATTGGGGAAAGCATATTAATAATTATAATAGTAGCCATTTATGGATTTCCTTATCTAATTGAATTGTATAGTAGACATGCTTTACAGAATGAAGAATTACAACCCAGAGAGGTGAAGGTATGTGGACAAAAGCATAAAGCTAGTAAATAAATAATGCTCTAGTGGTCATAGAATTGACCATAATGGTGCTCCGGGAGGAGGGGAGAGGACTTTAAAAAAAAATAATAAAAAAAAAGTCCTGACTTACAATTAAAAAATAACACATGTTTAAGTATGAAGAAAATGGAGTGTTCCTTGGTTAATGACTGACAGAGACTTAGTTTAAATTGATAATCAGATTTAAGTCTTAAAACACTATATGGGCAACATTTTAATATTTCCAGAGCCTTTTAAGAAAGATGAACAAAAAGCCTAAGCAACTTACTATTAATTTATATGTTTAAAAATTCTTCCTTTACAGTATAAACATTCAAGGGGAAAGAACAATGATTTGCCTGAAGCAGTGCTCAGTTGATAGATACTCTCTATGTAGTGCTCTTTATGGTCGAGAAAAGCAAGGAAAGCAATTGCATATACAAGATAAGAAATGGCTGAGTTACTAATCATCTTTCCTAAACATATAGCCTGTAAGCAGCAGGTGGCATTGGAACCCCAGTGTGTTGACTCCCAGTGGGAAGGAGAATAGTAGACACTCCAAACAAATAAAAGCCTGAGGAGGAGGCCAGGTGTGCTGCATGCTATTGTCAGCAAGCTGGAGCATACCTGGGAAGCTGTAGAAGGTGGAAGTCATCAAAGAGGCTTGCTGGGTTTAAGCATCTCTTGAGAAAATTTATATGCCACGTAATGGAGACTGACTTGTGGCGGGGCTTTTTAAAAAGTATGAGCAGTTGAAGGAATGTTCAGATCTTCATACTGAAAAGGCACCTGCTAATGGAAGAGTGGCAGGACAGAAAACTGTGGCAGGTAACACGGGAGGCCAGACAGCATCTAAAGGAGGCACAATGCTTGGTGGTGCAGAAGGGACAAAAGGACTGTGTGTGTCATCCTTGTGCCACACCAACAAATACCCGAGATGATCAACTTAGAAAGACGGAAAATTTACAGTTTGTGAGGTTTCAGTCTGACTGCCTGACTGGTTGCAGTTTACGGCCGGAGAGAGAGAGAGGGACAGTATCTAATGAACAGGACCCATGGAGGAGCAAGCTTCTTACCCAATGGCTGAAAGGTGAAAAGGGGAAGAGACGGGAAGAAACAGAGCGCCCCCTAGTGGGCTCCCAGTCTCATTCATAAAAGAATTTAAGAACGGACCCAAACAGAAGCTTTAGGACAAGTTTATTGGAATTTAAAGAAAAATCCTCAAGGCAGGCACGCTGGGGATCTTGGCAATTGCCCAGAGGAGAAGAATGTGGGGAGAAGGAAAGAGGTCAAAAAGTCATGCAGGTTTAGAGCCTGCATGGAGGTCAGACACATGGCAGACTGGCAGCCACATGACTGGGAGAAGAAGCTTTAGAGAAAAAGTAGAGAAACACAAGATGCTAGGGCAGCCCAAAGCCATAGAGAAAGCATGTTTAGAAAAGGGACATGAAGAAGAGAAGGATAGATTATAGAGACTTACATGTCTGTGGCCAGGTCCAGAAGAACTGTCCTGGGAGGCAGGATTCCAGGCAGGAAAAATTCACTGTCTCATTAACACACACGGTATTCTGCCCATCTATTTAGTATAACTTAAAGTGAGCTCACCTTCCCAAGGGTGGTCCTAGGATCAGGTGATTTACCAATGAAACTGAAAATGTGGGTCTTTCAACAGATAAACTAGAGAATTTATAGTCTATCTCAGTTAAATAGCTATTTTCTCTCTAACACCTCGATGCAAAAGTGTAACTCTCAACTCAGAGGGAATAAGGGATAGTTGATTCTGGAGCCAAATATGAGTGACCATGGCCTGGGAACACAGATTCAGGTTACCCCCAATTCCATGTTCCAGTGTGCAATAACAGTTGCATTATGATTTTATAGTAACAGAACAAAGAAAAATCATAAATCAAGATACTTTTCAAATACATTGGTGAATACATTCATTAGGCAGGTCACAGCAAAGCCAGTGGTTTGTACTATAGTCTCAAATGCTCTTTGATAATATTCTTAGCTTTTTGATTGGTGGGATCTGGTGGTCTGCTAAGTTAATACATTTTCTTAGTCACAAGAGTATTAATCCAGAAACAGAAGTAGGCAAGGTGTGGCTATTTATGGGGTTAAAGATGTCCCCAGATAATTTGTGAATAGGGTCTGAATCTGCAACATTCCAAACTCTCCCCCATCACTAAAGCCATTGAAGTGTTAATCACTTCAGCCTAGTGGGAAATTCAGTTCTGGATGCAAGAGTTCTCTCTAGGAACTTTCATAAGCCTCATAATCTTTTTTAAGGTCTCGGCCCCATGGCCTAGGACTTCTCCCTAAATCCCATCTCTTGAAGATCCTCCAGTTCCCAATAATGCTATATACTGGGATAAAACCTTTACTTTGTGGACCTTTGGAGGACATTCCAGATCCAAACTAGGACTTACTTAAAAGCTGACTCAGATATGGAGTCTCTAGGAACTTAGTGACAATTTGAATTTCTTGGCGATATAGAAAATGGTTCTGAAATTTTTACATAGCAAAGATAAACGATGAGGATTGTGGCTTTTATTCTCAGACACTCTAGTTTAACGAGCCAATACAAGGGCAAAAGTGATTCCCCAAAGTAATGATCTGGAACTCTGGGAGGATGTCCTTGGTGGGGATTTAAAGTTGGTGTGCTGCCAGGGAAAGGGCCTCCAGTGAAACCCAGGAGGATGAATAAGTAAACGATATCTGAAGGTGACCAGTTCCAGTCTTCTGAGGGCCAAGCAGAAAAGCCTCAAAACAGACTCTGGAAATATAAAGATGCAGAAGAAATGCTGTTATGGAAACCAAAAGGACAGGCTGGTTGTATAGAAGAACAAGACTTCAAAATGCATTTCAGTAAGTTTCCAGAATTTGTCATTTTAAGGAGCTAACCCCCTCCCCTCCCAAAAATCAAGCTTGTCCCAAGTTGTTTTCTATCAAAATACCTTTTCTAATATTCTAGATATATGTAAATTAAGATGAAGCTGTTAGCATGATGTAAATTCGCAAATTTTCATGAACAAATATTCTCTCTGGCTGAAATAAGCAAAGCCCTTTACTACAAGACGTTTTATAAATAGCATAAACTTTGCGAGAGCAAACAGTAAACTTCATTGATATTAGCTGTTACCCTAACGAGTTTGTGCAAAGTTAATAAGAAGGGGATTTTAGACAAATGCAGTAGCATGCAGCTGCAATCCCAGCTCTTGGGAGGCTGAGACAGGAAGATCCCAATTTTGAGGCTAGCCAGAAAGAAGGAGTTTTTTAAGCATAAATTTTGCCTGGTTGGGCTAGCATCCCAATGGTCCCTTTTGTTTATTTTCTTGCTGTTGTCACCAGAATGCAAACATTCTCCAGCTTTGTGTCTTGCTCAGGAGCAAAAATCTGAAGATGAGCACTGTATGTTTTGTTTCCTAAGTCGTGTGGCAGGATTACTTCCTCTAAAGTCTTCTTAGGTGCCACTGTGATCAGAATTCCCTCGCCTTCCAAAAAAAAGCTAAGGTAGCATTCGAAGGGTTAGAACTTTGATGTCCACAACGTGGAAGACTCACTCATGTGACCAAAAGTACACTGTAGTGGGTTGAGGGATGAGTGAGGTAGGAAATAGGGATGTTAACAAAGAGCTACCTATTTTTTTCCACAATGTGGGGCCAAAGGAAGTTACGTGGTGGTAAAGGAAGGTCTTCAGGCTTGACAGCATGGCACACTTTTAAGATGTGCTTCACCTGGACATGTCAAGGCATAAAGGAAGGGTTCAATAGATGGATAAAGATGAAAGATGTTGACCTGTTTGATGTATTTTCTCATTAAAAATTTTAATTTTATCAAAGTAATAGTATTATTTCGATTACATGAAAGTCAGTTACCCCTAATTTACCACTCAGGCAGATGCATTTGACTGCTTGACTCCATTATGAACTCTGGGGTTCTTTAAATTTTTTAATTATTTTTATTTTATATGTATGAGTGTATTCCCTGTATGTATGTAAGTGCGCCTATATGATGCAATACCACAGGAGGTCAGAAGAGGACTTTGGCCTTCCTTGGAACTAGGGTCATAAATGATTGCTAGCTACCATGTGGGTGCTAGGAATCGAATCTGGGTCCTCTGTAAGAGCAGCCAGTGCTTCTAACTATTGAGCCATCTTTCCAGCCCTGTGTTCTTTACAGTTTTAAACATTATTTTTCAGCTTTCCATTAAGCAGTTTTCCATTGCTGTAACAAAATACTCAAGATAACTTACAAGAAGAAAAAGTTGACTTCGGATCATGGTTTCAGAGGTTTCTATGGTTCCTGATTGACTGGCCTGGTACTTTGTGTCCCTGGTATATCTTAATAGGAAGAGCATAGTGGAACAAAGCCAACTGTCTCACAGTGGCCAGGATGTAAGGGGGCAGGAGCACATGTCCCAATGAAACCTTACAGGGGGACCTCCCTATGACCTCAGTCATTTCTATTACATGCCACATCCCTCAAGCTGGGCACAAGACTTTTTAGCACATGGGCTTTTGAGGGCAGTTCAGATCCAAACCACAACTTCCTTTCATAATAAGGTTTTAACATCTGTAATCTCGCTATACTGCAGTTCACTTTTTTCTGTTTTTCATTGAATCAGTAGTCAGTGCTTACACTGTGTGACTAGGTGAATGTTTCCATCAGTTAGACACACGATTTGCTTCCCATCACTAACCCCCTCCACCTTCTCCCTTAGTTAATAATCATCACTCATTTCTAGTTGCCCAATTTACCGTCCATGAACTGAATTCATTATAGATGTTTCATCAAGTCTGTCGTGTTACACATTTTTCCTCCGAGTTCATCTCTTAGCAAATATTCTATTAGGTTGTCTTTTCTTGAGACTCCATTCTTCTTCCTTTTGTTTTGTATGTGCATGTGTTACATGTGTTATGTGCACATGGGTGTGCAGATGCTTGTCCCCATTGGAGTGACCAGAGGAGCACATTGGCTCTCTTCCTCTATCACTACCTGTTCCTCTAAAAAAGAATCCCTCACTGAACCAGAAGCTGGCCATTACATCTAGGCTGGCTGGTCAGCAAGCTCCTGTTCCCCCACCGCCACCCCCCCAGTGTGAGGGTACAGACACATGTAGCTGTGCCTGGATTTTTACATGGGGAATTGAACTCAGGTTCTCATGTTTGCACAGCAAGCACTTTTACCCATTGAGCCATCTCCCCACCCTGAGACTCTGTTCTTGATACTTTTCCTTCTTCTGGTCTGACATGGACATTCAGTCTCACTAAGCACTGGAAGGCTGGTTTTCTGTGACTTGGTTATTACTCTCCTTGGTTGAGTCATGGCTTTCAGGTCTTAAATTTGCCTTTCAGTAGCTTTATAGGAGAAGATGTGAGGGCAGTGAATTATCTGAGCCCTTGTATATCTGCAAATACATATATACACACACATACACATGAATGATATTATATAGGTTGAAAATATCTTTCAGAACTCTGGAGATGCTTTTATCCTCTAAAACCTAAATTATTCGCTGTTGAGAAGTCTCAACAATTCCAATTCTTTTTTTATACTTCATGTGATTCATCCCTCTTCTCTGTGGACAGTCTTGGGCTTTTCTTTTATCCATTGTATTTTACAATGTCATTATAGCCTTTTAAATTTTGTTGTATTTATTTACAGTGTGTGTGTGTGTGTGTGTGTGTGTGTGTGTGTGTGTGTGTGTGTGTACTCATGCGTCGGAGGGCAGTGGCATAAGTGTGAAAGTCAGATGTCAGATGAGAACTTGCTGGAGTTGGTTTTCTCCTTCAACCCTATGGGTCCTGGTCACGGGACTCAGGCCATCAGGCTTGGCAACCAGTGCCTTTGCCCACAGTGTCATTTGCAGCCTCTGCTGATCACACTAATCAGGGCAACAGTTCTACAATATGGAGCCAGTTGAACAGGCTACAACTAATAGTTTTGCTGAGTCATCTTCTTTACACTCCTTGAATTCTGTAATATGGGTCTGTTCTTAAACTGAATAGCCAATTCTTTTTAAATAAGAAGCCCTTTATTCATTCATGTGTTATTTCATTGCTAATTTCCTCCCTTTGTTCTATTTTTCCTTTCTTTTCTTGTTTGATTTTTTTTTAAATTTTGCATTGTTCTGTTTTCTTTTATGGATCCTATTTTATATTCAGTTGACGCTGATCCTATTTGGATAGTAGACTTTGATGGATCCTATCTCAACTTTATTTTATTAAGTTTCCATTTTTTTGTTTTCTTTGTTGGCTTATTTTTGTTTTAATTCTCTGGAATATTTCAAATATATATACATATATATATATATTATATACATATAACAGGAAACTTTGTAAAGATTAAAGATCTTGGAAAGAAGACCTTTTGTAAGTAATACACATGTGTGTGCATCATATGTATGTGCATAAATAAGTAGTGAGCAGTAAACCAAGCATATAGAATAAATAGGGTCCATTTTTACTGCTGTACCTTCTGAATGCCTCTAATCTCTGATTTTCTCCCTCACGCTTATCCACAACCACCCCTTAATCTCTTAAACCTTCCCGTCCATCCCTCCACAGAAATGGTCTTCTATTTCTTTTTCAGCTTTGACTTGCATGTTTGTTTGTTTGTTTTGTTTTGTTTTTTAACTTTCCTAGCTATCATTTTAGTGGAATTTTAGGAAAAAGATGAGATAAATTTGAGAAGTTGGCCTACCATCTTTCATCAGAAATCATAAGTCATTTTGTTATCTGATACTTTTTTCTTAAAATCGCAGAAGGACCAGAAAATTCTTAGTAGATATTTAAGATACAGTTGAGAGAGACGTTTTGAAATAGCCTATACTATTAACTTGCATATTTTAAGGCAATTAAGCAAGATCTTATCTGGTCAAAAGTCTCAGTTTAAGTTTAACATGGTAAAAGAAGCTTCCCACATTTAGGAGAGTAGGAAAAACTTGACTGAATTTAGTATGGGCTTGTTCTAAATCTGGATAGTTTCCTTTGCAGCCTCTGCTGATCATACTAATCAGGGCAACAGCTCGGCAATGTGGAGGCAGTTGGACGGGCTGCAATGAGTAGCTCTACAAAGATCTCCAAGGGGTCTTCAGAGACAGAGTGAGGTCTCAGAGGCACTGTGTAGAATAGCTGTGCATCTGCTTTAGTGATTTTTCATTTGTTCTTCAAACCATTGAGAAATACTTTTTCTTGCCCTTTTATTTTGAAACAGAATAACCTCCATATCCAAGAATCTCACTTTTTTCACTTGACATAAACATTACATAAAATTCCAAAGTTGTGACATTACAGAAACAGGGTGTCTGTGCCTGTAACTGAAGAGCTGATAGAGCCTTAACTTTGATGTGTGACAGAGACTTTGGGTCACATGGGGAGAATGCAGGCATTACAGGGCACTATGAGCTGATTAGCTTTACTAAAATATTTCCATATGTACCTGACCGATGGTCATGCTAACAAAGCGAGATTTCTACCTAGAATTAGTCCTAGACCACAGAACTGTGAAATCTAAGGGGTGGGTGGATCTGCTGATATTCCAACTCTGCCAGTATGCAGACAAGTAGCTTGTGGGCTCAGTGAGTGGTATACAGTGACTGTTTGCTCTTGGTAGAATTCAAAACAAGAAAGAGATGAGACTTATTCTGCATTATATTTAAACTTAGAATTGGAAAAAGAGAAGGTGCTGGCAATGGAAAAGAAAGTATCTACTCTGAAGACCTGGTTTCTTAAAATGTAGACGTGTTACTTGCTAAGATGAAGGCTGTCTCTGAAGGAAAGATGTTGTTCTAATTGACAGTTCACCTACTTACACCTCAGCTACTTCTTGTCTGGACTTCACAGTCCTTAAAAGAGAATGAGAAATAGGCTAACAACTGTTGGGGTACTATGTATCTGGAACAAAAGAAGCATGCTGGCCAGAGGGTCACATTAGCACAGCTTTTGAGTTCTGCGAGACTGAGTTCTGATTCTACCATATGCTAAATGTCTTCCTATACTCAAATACTGAGGTACATACAGTCAGCCTTTATTAAAGAAAATAAAGTAAAGCATCCGTGTACACTCAAGGCACTTACAGGAGAGGCAGACAAAGAAACCATCAAATAATGATTGGTACTGCCACAAAAAAAAGGTGCAGTGTGCTATCAGGTGAGAGTCAGGAAAGTATTACCAGTGATGTGAGCTTTGAGAGGCCACAGGAGTGTGGGGATAGGAATTCTGGGCTACTGCTCAGGTCATGTGTACTTGCCTGGAGCTTGAGCAGCCTCTGCCTGGATGAAATCCTCGAAAATAAAAATAAAGTAAAATATCAAGCAGATATTTAAATAGGGATTCAAGACTTCAAACTGGGGTTGCAATTGAGTAGCAGTGAAAGTACACCAGACATAAACATCATTCAAGGTGAGAGAGTGCAGGAGAACAAGAAGACAGAGACTCTGTGGCCCAGGCTATGCATTTTCTTGTATTTAGTACTGAAAATGCCATGTCTCGATTTTCCTAGAGTTTGTTGGTTGTAAACATGTTAAATGTCCCATATCTAGGAAACTTTTTTTTTTCCAGTCTTTTTGAGACAGGGTCTCTCTGCATCCCCAGCTGGCCTGGAACTCATGATGTAGACAGGCTGGCCTTGAACTCACAGAGATCTGCCTGCTTTTTCCTCCCAAGGGTTGGGATTAAAGGTGGGCAACAGCACACCCAGCATCCACGAACATTTTATATTTGGTGATCATGACAATATGCCCTCAGAAGTCTGTAGTTTTTATTGACTTGAAACTCGCATAAAATCATTTCAGACTACAACAACCTTTTTGGCTTTACATTTTGTTGGTACGATGAGATGGAAATATGAAATACCCATGCCATGCGGATACAATCTGTGTATCCAAAGTATAGGTGCTGCTCCTTGTATTTTTTTTAGGTTGTTTTTTAGTAGAATAGGATTGAATTTTAAAGTGTGTCCCCCAGAAATTATGCACTTATTTTGGCATTAATGCTTTATGACCCCTGGCAGCTTGCCAGATTTGGTTCTCTAAGTATGTCAAAAATACATAAATTTCAAGCTACCATCCATATGAAATAAATTTTAAATGATGTCGTTTAGTAAAGACCAGGGGGGGAATAAAAACCAGTGGATTCATATAAAACTTTCTACTAGATTTGATATTTATGTTGTTTTTCTAATTCCTAGAAGACTCATAACATTCCTTGATCCTTTTCCAAACCAGCTTGATTGTGCAAGCCACAGATAGAGGGGTGCCCCGACTTTCTGACACGACTGTGATCAAGATTCAAGTTATTGATATAAATGACAATGTCCCTTCCTTTCTGCCAGAAGAAGCAGTAGAAATTGCAGAAAGTAAGCATTCAATTTGAAATAATAGTTTTGATTAACTTACATATTTAATATGTTAAAATGTGTCTTATTTCATTTAGTTTTATTTTATGTGTATGAATGTGTTGTCTGCATGTACAATAAGTGCACCCATGTCATGCAGTGCCTGCAGAGGACAGAAGAGGGCATAAGATCATCTAGAACTGGAGTTATGGACAGTTGTTAGCCTGTACTTCTGCTGAGCTATCTCTCCAGCACCATGTAATTAATCTTTTAAAAGTGAGATATTGTGTTAAGTATTATTTTCCAAAATCCATTAAAGACAGATCATTTTACAGAGTAAAAAGTGCATGGCCATAAGGCAAATATCAAATGTCAAGAGATTTAAATGCTAGAACTGAGATTTGCATTCAGGGTGCTGGACGCTAAGTCTCTGTCACCCAATTTCCATTCCTTATGGTATGTTTATATGAAGACATTTTTTAAACATTAAATCTACTCCAAGTAGACATATGCCTGTGTGTTGCTGTGGTAACCATGTGACCTTTTTCTGAGAAGTGATATTGTTAGATTTATAGCTTTGTTGATCTCTGCAGGACACTTAGGACAATAGTGAATTGCATGATGGTCTTTCCTCTAGAGTAACTTAAATTTCAACATGTGTACCACACCACTTTAGAGATTAAAAGAGAAAGATTTTAGTGTGGGACTATTTGGTCACTTGTTATGCAATGACTCCATAGTTTGTGAACCCAAAATTGCCTATGAATATAGGCAACTTTGATATAAAAACGATACACTACAGATAAGTGCTTATGATGTTTCTTGATTCTGAAATTATTTTGTAAGCATATGGTAAAAAATGTAATATAAAAATTGAATATATGCTACTTCCTCAATTTTCTATTCTGTGGTAATTTTTCACTTTTATTGAACTCATAAAGTTTTGATTTAGTTCATAATGAGCTTTGGATGAGAAACCATGCCAGAAAAGAGAAAATTATTTTGGACTTAAAATGAGAAGACTTTGATTGAACTATTGAAAAATGCCTTGTGCTGATGAATTTTAATGGAGGCTGACCTTGGTCATGATGCTTGCAGATTCTTTACCCGGTGTGATTGTGTCTCGGGTGTCAGTTCATGATGTGGATTTGAGTCCAGCTTTCATCTTCAGTTTTGCCAAGGAGAGCAATCCCGGAGCCAAGTTTGCTATCCACCGGGACACTGGAGTGGTGATGCTGGTGGGAACGCTGGATTTTGAAGAGACCTCGACATATGAGCTGGTCGTCCAGATTTCTGATTCAGTGCACCACACAGAGGGTTCCCTCACTATCCGGGTACTGGATGTCAATGATAATCCACCAGTGTTCACTCAAGATTTCTATCAGGTAAAGAGCCTAAAGAGATGACAAACTAGAGAGAACAGGCGTGAGGTCAGCCTTCCATCACTGACCGATGCCAATGCATCACTGCCGTTAGGGCTGCAGGCTTTGTGCTTCATATCGTGGAACTGCCTGACTCATTCATCTCTGTTTACTACATGTGCAGGCCATCGAATTATAAGGCCTTTCGTGTGTGTGTGTGTGTGTGTGTGTGTGTGTATGTGTATGTGTAGTTGGAGTCTAGTTGTTCACAGTTGGAATTTTGCCTGGTATTTGCAATACCACAGATAAGACAAGCAAGTGTGGCTCATCTGAGGTTAATGTGGATGTTCTTCCTTTGGAATACATGTACCAACACTTTACAGAAACGAACGTGAGCAAATCGTAGAAGTGGCAGTTTTATATTTTAGGGCAGAGTATATGTTTCTGGAGGTTAAGACAATGATAACATCTTTGAAGGTCTTAGAAATGAGTCTCAGAACTCTTCAACAGCACAGATGTAAGTTTTGAGTACCAACATGAAAAAGAAGTTAAGCTGAGTAATGTTTCTCTGTGGAGAATTGCTTGCATCGTACACGGCATATGAAACAATATCAGCAACTGTGCTATCTTCTGGCACACAGAAAGAATCTAGAAGGAAAAAGTTTTGTAATCAAAGTAAAAATTAAATGAATTAAAAATTGTGTTTCTGAGTCCAGGACTGTTAACATACTAATTTGAATGTGTCAACTCTCTGTTAATAAGTCTCTAAAAGGTCATGTTGTATGGTTTCTTGAATCAAAATAAATCAAATGAACTCATGTTGTGTCCCTGCTCACCAAAATATCCTGACTTACAACGATGATATCCTTTTTTTGCTTCTTTTGCCCTCAGGCCACAGTTTCTGAGTCAGTACCTGTAGGGTACTCAGTGCTGACTCTGTCCGCCACAGACCAGGAACACAGTGGGACCATTTCTTACAGGATGCTCTCCTCCTCTAAGGAATTATCCATTGATCCCCAGAGTGGTGAGTTATTCATGGGGGCTCTAGTGCTTCATGTTTGCATTAGTGTGTGACCAATCATTTTTAAGTCTTCCAGAGACAGCACTTCCTCCTGCTCCAGTCCCTGAAATTACAGGCACTGTCTTCTTTATTTTTTATATTTCTTTTTAAAAAGAATTCCATACATGAGTATTATTTTTATTTTTTGTGTACCAGTGTTTTGCCTACATGTATGTAAGTTCATCCATGTCACACAATGCTCATGGAGCCAGAAGAGGCTGTCAGATCCCTTGAAACCGGGGTTAGAGATGGTTGTTAGCTGCCATATTGGTGCTGTGGACCAGACTCTGATCTTCTGCAAGAGCAGCCAGTGCTCTTAACCACTGAGCATCTCTCCAGTCCCACCCCCTTTTCAGGCACTGCATTCTTGTTCATCTGCAGTAGCAAAGGTCAGTGGTACTTCTCCAACATCCCCATGACTGGAAAGCAAAGGACATTGAAACAATGCTGCTAGATACTAAGAAATTCAGAGGCTCCTTCACAGACACCCCCATTTCACGTGTCTCACCAAGCAGAATTCAAGGGATTGTTCCAAGACTCAACAAGAATCAAAATAACATCAAATGGACTAACTCATTATTGCAGATTTCATAGTATTAGAGCTTGGAAGATGTTTTGCACAGTGCAATAACATTCAGTAATAGGGTCACATGTTCAATAAAGACAAGAAGATCCAAAAAGGGAAAATGGTTCAACTGTCCATCTTTACCAAACAGAAACTCCTGCGTCGTTCTGCTTTATCTGATAACTTCCGAAGCTCTTTGCGTTGTCATCAGAGAAGAAGGCATCTGTGGTGTGAAACATACTCAAACAAGGGACTGCATATTCACATATTTAAGGAGAGCGCAGAGGAAGTTTGACAGTGAATGGACATTAGAGGCTAAATTTCACACACATGAATAACCAGCAAGACAGTTCCCTAGCAGGGCACACTCTAGAAGAATGGAACCTGGGACTCATCATGTTGTCACTGTGTTCCATCCCTGCCTGCCATCATGACATTTACAAGTGAGGACTGAGTTCAAAATCAATCTCAGGACTACCTGAGGAGGAATTTAGGCCCAAAGAACCAGAATGAGACTCGCTGGGTGTTTGTAAAGAGAGAAACAGGAAATGCCCACACCGTGTGGATGAGTGCCACTAGGTAGAAAATAGCATGTCAGGAACTTTCCTTTCTGTCTGTGTTCCTGACTTTAGTCATCTCATAGCATGTCAGGCAAGTACTGTCCTGGCCCAGCCAATCACAGTGTGTGCATTGTAGTCCTTCTGAGCACTCAGCTCTTAGCGACACATTTGCTTGATTATGTGTTATCCACAAATAATGCCACAAGATGTTAATCAGAAGGTTTTAAAAGCATTAAATACTATCAAGTCAATTCAGTTCACAGCATGATTTAACTGAAATGTGGCATCTAAACGTTGCCTTTAGCATACATTTATAGTAACCATACCTAAAACATATAAAAATGCTGTTTTGTGCATACTTGTAAAAACTACCGATTTTTGTGCTTAATACCAAAGGATATATTCAATGTAGTTTATCATTAAAGGAAAACTTCCACTTGCTGAATTAACCCATGAGCTTAAGGAAAGGATTAAGCAATAATCAAACTCTCCATTGTGTCTTTACTGCTTTCATTTGCCTAGAGTGAGTGTCAACCAATATTTCCAGAATAAATATGTGGGTGCGCACGCACACACATGCACAAAAGCATCTTGCACATAGTGCATCACACATGCTAGCCACACACCCACTTAATTGCCTCCCAAGTCATTTAATTTTTATTGTTTATATACTAGTTTTGCCTCAACCTCACAATCCTCCGGCCTCGACCTCCCAAGTGCTGGGATTATAAATATGGGATATGTAGATATCACCATACCCAGCTCAGAATAGATATCTTTATGCTAGAATACCTTTGTGCATATGTTTACAGGTAATGACATACAGTAAAAATTTCAAACAAGAATATACTTTCTTTTAAAAATAATTGTAGAACAACTTCCTATACAAAAATAAAAATTTAAAAACATATCAAAGACAACCTCAAGTAGCATGTATAGAGTGGAAATTATGAAACCTTTTTCTGGATCTCTAGTATAAATCTAAGAATTTCAATATTCTATTTAGATTTATAACTGTTGGTTGTAATTTCACACATTTGGCACAGAACCAAATGCATTTGCATATTCATTAAGCATTTGCTAGCTAAATGAATCACAAGCATTTAATTTTACAACACTGACTGACACACCATGTCCTCTTTTTCAGGTACCATAGTTACGACCAATCCTGTATTACCTGTAGATAAAAAAGCAACAATTCGCTTTCTTGTTGAAGCCAGTGATGGTGGAATTCCTGCTCTGAAGGCGCTTACGTTAGTGGAAATAGAAATACAAGATGTGAACAACTACGCCCCTGAGTTTGCAGAAGCCCATTATAATGTCAGCTTGAGGGAAGATGCTCCCACAGGAAGCACCCTCCTGGTATTTTCAACTACTGACCATGACTGGACTCTTCAAAACACACGTGCTGAGTACTCCATCATCAGTGGCAATTCCCAGAACAACTTCCACATCGAAACCAGTGTCATCCATTCAGAATATCCTCCTAAGCAGGTTGGTGCTCTCATATTGGTTCATACTCTGGATAGAGAAACCAGTGCCAGTCATAAGCTTGTTCTTCTAGCCTCTGACCATGGCTGCCCGCCGTTGAGTTCCACAGCCATCATAAACGTAGAAGTGCTGGATGTCAATGACAACCCACCCATCTTCTGCAGCCGGCAGTACCAAGTCCACGTGAAGGAAAGTACCCCTGTAGAGAGCCATATCACCATGGTGTCTGCAGATGACCATGACATGGGTTCACACGCACAGATCAGCTACAGCATAATCTCTGGAAACGAGAAGAAACATTTTTACTTGGAAGAAACAACTGGGGTTCTTTATTTGGTTAAACCTCTGGATTACGAGGAAATTATCAAATTCACTTTAACAGTCCATGCTACAGATGGAGAACAGAAACATGACTCTTTTGCAACTGTGCTCATCAATGTTTTAGATGATAATGACCACATGCCTCAGTTCATGTCCTCTACCTTGACCTGTGTTGTTCCTGAAGACCTGCCTGCCTACTCCACCGTGTGCTCTGTACACGCTCTAGATTTTGATGCTGGGCCTTATGGAGAAGTGACTTACTCTATCTTGTCACCCTGTCTTGTCACACAGGGGGTGCCCCCCTTTCAGAATTTCTTTGTTATTGACCCTTTAACAGGGGACATTCATGCTGAGCAAATGTTCAACTATGAAAGCGTCAGTGAGTACTGCCTTGTGGTGCAGGCCAAAGACAGAGGTGACTTCACAGCCTCCCTAGTGGTTTGGGTGGAAGTGGAAGGGATTGATGAATTTGAACCCGTCTTTACTCAAGATCAGTATTTTTTCAATCTTTCAGAAAAGAATCAAGGACAAGTCGTCATTGGCCAAGTGGCAGCCTCTGACGCAGATGCTGGCGTCGACGGGGTCATTCTTTATTCTCTTGGGACTCCATCTCCTTTCCTTTCAGTAAACAAGACTAGTGGCAATATTTACTGGCTTAAAACCCCATTCTTAATAAGTGGTCAGCTCAGCAAAGAAGATACCCTCGAAGTGAAAATAATAGCTCATAGTCCCAAACCTGGCTCTAAGTTCACAACGTGTAATGTGTTCGTGAATGTCTCTCTGTCCTCTGAAGGACACCAGGAAATGGTATTTGTACACAGTTTCTCTGTCAGCCTCACGGTGTCTTTTTTAGTGTTCTCGTTCCTGGTCTGCACTCTGATTGTACTGATTTTGAGACGTAAACAAAAGGATTCGCTACATGGCTACGAAGAGAAGCCATCAGCATCCTCAGATGCCAATACAAGACCGACCGGGGCTGCCAGTGAGGTCAAGGTTATGCAGGAAACCACAGTGTGTAGGGATGCAATGGGGCCAGGTGGAGCCATGCCCACCGAATGGCTGAACCTAATGAGTGTCCTGGAGAAGGACATTGCCCATCTATACAGGCACTCGAACTCCAGTGGCCACTGCTCTGTGGATGGAGAAACAGCAGAAGATAAGGAAATCCAGAGGATAAATGAACACCCTTATAGAAAAGATTCAGACTCAGCCCTGAGTGACCGGGGGTCTAGGGTGCCAGACTCAGGTGTCCCCAGGGACTCTGACCAGCTCTCCTGCCTGTCAGGAGAGACCGATGTGATGGCTGGTACTGAGGTAGCAGAAGTCAGCAATACATTTGAGGGAGGGTGTGGAGGGGAAGACTGTAATACAATCTGTGTTCCAAATAATGTCCAGAAAAGAGAGACAAAAGCAGGTGTCCTGTACAATAGTGACAAAGAGCCCTTCACTTCAGGCCAGCAGGAAGGAAGGTGTACAGCTCTGTCAACTCAGATAACCTCTGATGATGTCACCAGAGGCGACTACACCTGGAATTATCTCCTCAGCTGGGAGCCCAAATTCCAGAATCTTGCCTCCGTGTTTAACGATATTGCAAAACTAAAGGACGAACATTTGCAGCTGCCTGACATCCCAAAAGACCAATCTTTTGTTTCCCCTCCCCCCTTGATAACAGCAGTAGCACAGCCTGGGATTAAGGCAGTGCCTCCACGAATGCCGGCCTCTGTCCTGGGGCCTGTTCTCCAGAAATTCCCCCGCTCTCCTCTTCCCTACCATGGTGGCTCTCTGCCAGAAGCCATGACTCCTACCTTCTCCCCTTCTCTTTCTTTATTGACGATGCTGACTCCTGCCCGGGCCCCACGGTTACCACATGGAGAGTTAGTGGGAATGCACATACACGGGGCATGCCATGCACTGAATGCAGAAGATGAAGCTCAAATATAAAACAACTGTGGTACCAATTGCCTGCTCACCGTTCAGCAGAAATGGATGAACAAATTACAAACAGACTCCACCTCAAGCTTGGGTTTATTCTTATCTAAACTTGAGTAGTCTCACGTAGCCAAGAGTTTAAACACTTGTCCATTTGAGTTTCTCGACATTCTTCCAGCCTTAATAAGAAGTTATTTCTTCTTTTAGACTTTATGATTTTTCTCTCAGGATTCAAATTTGTATACATCAACTACTGTATGCTTTGTTACACCGGGGTTTGTTCTTTTGTAGGATTAGCTTTCCGAAGGACACGATGAATTTTACCGACTGCTTAAAGTTTTATACAGGACAGAGGATAGAGTGCCCTGGTCACAGTGCTGCCGAAGATGTGGCTGTAGCTAAAATAAAGAAGGAATGTCAGACTGGGCAGGCAGCAAGTTAAGGACAGGAAGTAACCAAGAGGGGAAATTGAGAGATAAATTAAGCTTTAAGATAAAGTGGCAGCCTGTGGGTCTGGTGTCTTCAGAAATGCCTTTCTTTGTGCTTCTCTCCTTGAAGAGCTTAGCCCTTATTTGACTTTCAAAGTGCATGTCTTTGGACATCTAACCAGAAATTATGAATGAAATCTGTCCTAACTGTGCTGGTAGTGTGAAACAAGCATTCCAGATTGAATGAACCAGAAGAACCTGTTCTTGACAAAGGACAAGGATCAACAGCATGGGTACCTTCCACCAGAGACACATTACCCTGACTTCTCTACAAATGACTGCTGCAGTGCTCTGTCTTGTAATAAGGTATGAGCACAGACAAGAAACTTCAAAGGTTAATTTATAGAAATATCTTCATGTTATTTTCTTCTAAGTACAGCAACTTTGGGTACAAAATGATTTGTGCATTTTTGGAGTTCATGTAGATAACATTATGTTATTAGCAAATTAAAAATTTCATAGAGTAATTTAGCAGTATATTTTTAATTGTAGTTTTTTTTATATGGAAGTTTCTACTATTAAAGTTAAGGATGGATGTCAGAAGTCTTTGTTGCATTTTCTCATGCTCTAGCCCTTTGTGCTTACCTGGAACAGTTTGGCAGCAGGGTGTAAAGAATTCTGTTTTGTACAGTTCCTGTTTCAGAAATCCAGTTAGGTTGTCTGGTGCTTACATGGATCGCTGAATCATTCACGCTTGGCTCATCAAAGATGCTTTTCTCTGCGGGGAGGCTGAACGTATCCTAATACGTTCTGTCTACGTACTATCTCCCATAGTCTGGATTTGGGGATCACATTAGGAATTCTGATGTGAAATCTCTAGGGCGTCTGGGGGATCTTCTTAGTTGTTTGGATATAGGCTTCCACTATGAAAAGATTTCCATTGTTTTTCACATGCTTCATCTATGAGATTATATAAATTAATTTCTCTTTACTCAAAAGCATTGCAGATGTAGTTTTTGATAGCTAGGTCTGTAGGTCAATAATCCTATGCCTTCCTATGCTGATAGCATATATTACTAGATCTCTTTGTTGACTCCAGTTGAGAACATGAGTATAAGTCACATTAGCAAGTGTATGAGCCGTGAAGGATTTTGAACAAGCCTAGAATTAGAGGAAGAGTCATTTAAGTGTGAGCCGTTCAAATATCACAGCACTGATTCGTGCCTCCCCTTACCTTCATGGAATCTGTGAAAGAAATGTCATGGCTTGTAAAAAAAATGCATGTAATTATTTCAGTGTTCCAATCTATATTGTCTCTCCACTCTTCTCAACAGATTGCATTGAGCCGTGGAAGAAACTCTATGCTACTTGTTTCCAATTATGTCCAAAAGTTTTACCTTGCAACATGATTATTTGTGTTAGCCATGGATGTCTGGTTTTTAAACAGGTTCTTCATTTAAACTTATGCTTAAAAAGAGTTATCCATCTAACTGTTCCCTAAGTTATTTGCCCCTGATTTATTACTGGACATGACTCTGTATTTTTTCCTTGTTATTTCATAAAATCAGAAGATGTGACTTGTTTAGAGCTTCTCACCAAGACTTAGCAGACCTTTAATTGATGGCTTTATGAATACTGTTTCCAGCACTGTGGCACCACCAAACAACGGCCACAAGTGGAACTGACAGGAAAATATGGACATGCGGCTAAAGTGCAAGCAATAAATCCCGTGTCAGCCCTTTCAACTCCAGTGCTTTTTTCTTAAGTAAACAATATAATTTCTGTAGTTTTCCTTCAAGTCTAATATTAAGTTGCCTCATCTGTTCTGTGTTACTTTGCTGATCTCTACACCGGCTTTAGCACTCTGGAGGGGGTACAGAACTTGTTAGTGGAAAATCATATTAAGCCCCAAATTCATAAGCTATAAAATAAAAGACAGTTGTCTCTTGTGGAATTTTGGCTGCCTGAAATTCTGGACTTTCTTGTTGGCAGCCTTAAAAATCCTGGTGTAAATCAGTACCAAATGGATATCAAAATTCCACGTCCTAGTAGTAATCATTGAATTGGCTTCCAAAACAGATTCCTGGGCAAATATAGGGGAAAATGTTGTATCTTTAGGGATTTTCTCATTTCACTGTTTTTAAAAATATTAAAATGTGTTACCCACCACCAGCAGCCTTCATCTATGCATGTGTAGTCCATATTAGATATACAATTGGGGCAGAATCTGTTTTTCTGTACCTTTGTCATTGACAGTTTCCAAGTTCTGTTTTCTAGAAACGATGAGGGTAAAGATTAGCTATAACTTACAGTCATTTCTATTCAAACATATACTTCTTTTGAATATATATCTTAATACTAAGCTGGAAAGGACGAATAACTAAGGACTTACAATGACCAGCCACCTCAGAGCAATGGAATGCAGGAGTGGAGATGGCCAGGGGGCTCCCATGGTGTTATGGATAGCTGGTTGAATTCCTTTTCAGAGTTCATTTTACCTGAGCTCAGAACCATAGAACAATCTGTTTGGTCATGCAGAGAGAGTTAAAATGGGAGGTCACTCTGCCAGAGGGATTCTGGGATGAGTAGAGAAGTTTTGCTTAGGACCCAAACCAGATGCTCTGGTGTGAGTTTCTGCCCATTTCAGACCCGGGGGAGAGGGAAGGAAAGGTATGAAAGTAAAGCATGAGAGACACAGGAGAGAGTAGAAGATTGAATCTGAAAGGGCGCAATAGAGGACCTCAGGAGAGACTCGAGGAAAGAGAAGGCATGAACTTACAAAAAGAAATCTTGGTGAATGCAAGTTTCATCGAGTCGGTTGTCCTTTACAAAGTCACCTTTTGACGAATTTCTTTCCTTCTCCCTCTTTTCGATTTATCAGATTATAAACCAAAGCTGGTAGAAATGAACCAGAATACATTTTATATGAAAATTATTTTATATGAAAATTTGCATTTATTTTGTCTGCACCCTCCCCCCCCACCCGCCCGCCACAAAGGCACACCATGGGCAAACTTGAAAATGAAACAGCTGGAATGTTGTGCTCCTGTCCCCGCTGCAGAACTTCGATGTTAGAGCATCACAGAATTCGGTGGTGGGCTTTGGGCATAAACTTAAATAAGTGGAAGTTCAGGATTAGTTGAGACCCAAAATGAAATTTTAGAACCCAATATTTTCTCCCAGGGGCTATTCCTTTTTAAAACTGAGCACTTGCTGGATTTTATTGTCAAACATTACATTTTACATAATTTTAAAGCACAGTATAAAGCACAGGGCATAGCCAATACTTTTATTTTCAAGAATCCAATGTTTTGAAGTCTAATGATGTGAATTATTTTGATTAGATGAAAGAAAAGTGTCTACTAGAAACAGAATTATGGCAATCTGAGAAAGTGACCACATCAAACAGCAAGGATATCAAACTGTATCTTTTTCTTCTAAACGTGAAGTTGACTATTTGATAATAATTAGCACTTCCTACTGTCTTAGTCTGCATAACTTTACTCAGGTCACATGACACATTTGCTAAACCAAAACTGTGATGTGAGTAATAGGAGAGGGAGAAGGCGTGCCAAAGAAACAGCAGACAGAGCAACATGTCTCTTGAATGAGAAAGAATTACTTTGTTTAGAAAACTCAATAAATGGATCTCATTGTGAGATAGTCAACCCTCAGGGCAAAGGCCTGGGCTCCACTTGTGTTATGAAGTGCAGATGGTTTTTAGAATGAATGAGCACATGTGTGAATGGGTCTAGAGGGTTCTGTGCTATACAGACCTTAAATCTATTAGGTGAAAATTCTGAAAAAGCTCTGTGATTTTAGCCAATTGCAGGGCAGAGAGAAAGTAAGTGAAAATATCCTATTAGAATATCTTAGAAAAAGACAAAACCCAGAAACTCCTTCTGAAGTAGAATTTGTGTTTTGCTTCCTCTTTCCCTTTGTCACAATGTACATCTATATCTTGTGAGTTTTGGGTGTATTACAAACAAATTATAAACAATATTCTTTTTTAATTTAAAAAAGGGTCCATTTATTATAGACCTTTTTTATGCTTTTAAAAACTTTTTTTTTAGAACTTTTATATGATTTTTGTGTTTACATCACTTCTGTCCCTTCTGGTCCCCACTCCAACACTTCTCATGTCCCTCCTCCACTTCCTTTCAATGTCTTGTCTTCTTCTTTGATTATTATTGTTACATGTAAATATATACATTTATAAACACACACACACACATATATATATATATATATATATATATATTTATAATGCACTGAATTCACTTAGTGGTGCTTGTGTGTATATGTATTTAGGGCTGACCACTGGGACTAGATAACCTATAACCTATCCGGGTGCTAGTCCCTGGAGCAAAGCAATTCTCCCTCCCTCTGCGTCCATTAATTGTTTGTAGCTCTTCATTTGAAGATGGGACCCGGTGAAATTTCCCTCATACGTAATCGTCATGTCAACTGGTTTAGTCATCGTGCAGACCTTGTTAGGTTACCAAACATGGTGCAGCTTTCCTATCACGTCTAGAATGCACTGTCTAACAGCAGGTGGCCTGGTCCTCTGGTTCTTGCAATCATTTCCTCCCCTTTTCTGCAATGTTCCCTGAGCCTTAGGTGTAGATGGTGCACTGTAGATTTATTCTTTGCATTTCGACCAGTTGTGGTACTTTATAATAGTTTCCGTTTGTTGCAAAAAGAACGGAAGGCTATAACAAAAATCACAGTGCCAGGCAAGGGAGTGTTTGTCAGGGTAGTCCAAGAGATTTCCAAAATAGCATAGGCTATTGCCACAGGGCTTGTTTGTCTCCCAGATCTAGAAGGTAGGGCCCTATTGCTGAAGAAACAGCATACTTGTGACATAGGACTTGGAGCAATTGGGCTGGAACTGACCTGGAGTCCTTTCCTCAAAGACTAGCTCTCATACTATGAGAAGGTACTATACTACCCGCCTAGGGAGAAAACCAATCAATGGTCTTATCCATCTGTAAAGACTATGAACCACAACAATGACCCACACAGCAAATTATCTTGGTGAAATGGTGAAAGAGCCACATTTTATCTTGTGGGTAATTAACAGCTGTTTAATTGGACTTAACACCTGTTTAATAGGAGGGAAGCCATGCATGGTACTGTAAACATAGCCAAGTACACATTGCTGAAGAGGACACAGACTTTCTCACAACGTTTAGAATATCAGGAAAGAAGCAAAATCACTAACTCTGGAAACGGGTTTGAAAATTCTAACTTGTTTGAGCTAGAAAACCAGGGACCAACAGAAAAAAACTCATAATCTCAAAGAAATATCTATCCAGGAGTGGAAACCTGGCAGGGAGCTTCGAGAGTAACCTTTGAAGTAGGGGCAAGGCTGCCCAGCAGCAGCTGTGGAGATGAGGAGGAAGTGTCAGAAGACTGCTGAGATGCCCAAGAACTCACAGCGCACAGAAATTCCCAGCTGAAATGCCCCATGGAAGAGCAGAGCCCCCAGTGTATAAAAATTTCAAGTAAATGTGAAGAGCAGAACAGCAGTCCCAGATATAATAAAAGATCTTAGAAATCAGAATAAACCAGGAGGTTTTGGGTGCAAATATTTGCTAGAAATGAAGAAGTTCTCTATAGCCATGAATCTGGGACTGTTTCTTATTCGATGTTACCTATTACTCTATTGTGTCCTCTTAAACTATAAGGAGATGTGTTTCAATAAAACAGGAACAGGAGAAAACAATTACAGCATGAAATAGCCCAAAAGACTAAGCATTGAGCAAGGTGCTGTGAGCCAAAGCTCAATTAAGTTTTAGCTTAAAATTTCAAATGTAACCAGAGGAAATGAAAAATCATAAAAATGGTCTGGTTACGTCACTCAGAAAAGGATAGAGATGGGATAGCTGCTCAATAGCAAAACATGAAAAGAACACAAACTACATAGAAACTAAAGTAGAAAAACATATAAAAGACTAAACTAGAAGAAAAAAATTAATAGATGGCAATGCAAGTAAGAAATAAATGAAAAGGAAAAAAAAATGAAAACAAAACCAGATGTAATTGAAATCATGATCAAAGTAACTTAGAAATCATAGATTTAGAAGGCTTGGGAAAAAGATTGAAAACAAATACAAATGTTTTCTTCCTGAAAAAGAAAACAGAGGAAATGGAACAGAACAAGTATTAAATCATGATTTAATAAAAACTTTCCAGACAAAACCTCAAACTGGAATCGAATATTGGAAGGGCAGCCTTTGTAAAAATCAGCCCAAACCTTAAGTTAATAACAAGATAGATTCTAAAAATCTAAACTTTAAAAACAACAAATAATAATACCGAGTCACTTGCTAGGTGAGTATGCAATTCCTCTACATTTCAGGACAGTGTTTTAGGGCAAAAGACTGGTGTAGTGTATTTAAGACACTGGAAGGTAATATATCCCAAAATATTCTCTCCATTCCTACTTTCCTCTCCTCCCCTCCCTTCTCCTCCCTTCCTCTTCTCTTCTCTCACTCTCTTTCTGTCCCTCCTTTTCTCTACCCCAACTCCCTCTGTGTGTGCGTGTGTGTGTGTGTGTGTGTGTGTGTGCGTGTATAAAATTTGAACGATCACAAGGAATAATCTTAAAGAATAAACTAACGAATGAGTTTCTGACAACTGAGAAATACCAGGAAGGTTCACCAGAAGGACATTGAAGATGTTTAATTGTGAAGCTGATGACGGATATAAACGTTAAGGACTAGCATATACTTAACACCCATCTGATAAGGTAAATAAATGAAAACTAGAATAAGAGGAGAGGACATGAGAATAGACATTTGGTAGTTGCCTCATAGATACTGTCTAGGAGAAAAAGACATTATTTTTAATTAGAAAGAAGAAAGAATACATTAAAGCTAAAAGCGGTACTAATAAGTTGGGAAAACCAACAAACAAAATAACACTAATAGGGCTTTATGAAGAAATTACAGTGGCCCTTTAAGCATCAAATTAAATCAATGAAATGTCAGAAAGTGCAAACTAAGAAATATCATACAGAATATTAAGAAACAAAGGGAAAATAATGACAGTCTTCTAAAGAAAAGACAGTGCATCAAAAAAGACATCTACAAGGACTGGAGAGATGGTTCATGGCTGCTCAAATTTGAATCGCTCTGCTCTTGCAGAGGACTTGGGATCAGTTCCCAGCACCTACATGGCAGCTAACAACTGTCTATAACTCCAGTTGTAGGGGATCTGACACCATCGTCTGACCTCTGAAGGCATTATACAATATGGGTACACTTACATACATGCAGGCACCGCACTCATGCACATTTGAAAACAAAAAGACATTTGCACTAGTCCACAGAAATTGACTTGAAGTAACATTCTAGAGGAAGTAACTTTCTAGAAAAAAAGATTAATTTATCAACATTGCCCCAAAATGGCAAATTTAAAAGAAGAAATAAAGACATAAATAAACTCTCCCAATGATGATTCCATACGGAAAACTTTTAAATAAGAGGCAATACAGGAGCAGCAAACTATTCCAAAACATTGAAGGAAAATATTCAAGTTACTTTAATTAAATATAGAAGTCATATCAAAAGCTTAAAAATATTACCAAAATAGAAAACTATAGTCTATACCCACTTATAATAAGATATGTAAGGGGAGAACTGGAGAGATGGCTCAGCAGTTGAGAACATCTCCTGTTCTTGAAGAGGAACTGGGTTCAGTTCCCAGCACCCTCATGGCAACTAACAACCATCAGCAACTCCAGTTTCAGAAGATCTCAGAACTTCTTCCTACATCTGCAGTCACTGCATGACATGGGCATACTTCCATACATTCAGGCAAAATACTCATAAAAATAAATTAATTAAATAAAAAAGTATGTACATTTTAAAAATCATTAGCAAAGTAGTATCATATTAAAATATGCTATATTATAACAAGAGGATTTTATTTCAGAAATATAAAGCTTTATTATTTAGAACTTGGTCAATACAGTTCATTTTAGAGCTATGGAAATGCAATTCACATTAGCACTATTGAGGATCAAGTATGAAATTTTTCTTAAATGGCAAATGACAGTTAATAATATTCAATATTTTTTATATGAAAATAACTCAGTAGTCATTGGTGGACAGTTTCCAATTATTTATTCCAAAACTGGTCTTCTTCAATGGAAATATAATGAAACATTTCCACAAAAGCCAGTAAGAAGACAGCATTCCTTTATCTTCACCCAAATTTCATGCTGCGTTGTGGAAATTGCTCCTGTACAATCGAAGAAGATAGCAATTAGAAATAAAGGAATTTGAGGAGCTAAGTGGATGGGCTCAGTTTTTAAAGTTCCTATAGTACACTGAGGACCTGAGTTTGGATGGCCAGGACCCACATGAAAGTTGGGTCTTGTAACTCCAGGGCTGAAGGGAGAATAGGGCAGAAACAGGCAGATCTATGAGCTCATTGGCAAGCCGGTCTAGTCAAATCAATGAATTTACGGTTCAAGGAGTGACCTTGTCTGAAAAAGTAAGATGGAAAGTGATAGAGGAAGACACCAAGTATCCATCTCTGGCCTCTGCACACACATACACACATGTGTCCACATACACATATACACATACACATACTCAGGGACATGTACGTGCACCATACACAATAAATAAACAATAAGATCAAAATAAAATAACTTGAAAGAATGAAGTGAAACTGGATTTGTAGAGTATGATTCTGAAAAATCTCAAAATGATTGATGAGAACTATTAGAAGGATGGTTAGGTAGATGGCTTAGCAGCTAAGAACACATACTGCTCTTCAGAGGACCTCAGTCTGGTTCCCAGCACACATTTTGAGTAGCTCACAACTGCCTAAAATTCCAGCTCCAGGGAATCCAGTGCTCTTCCAGACTGTGGGCACCTTCAGTCACATGTTCAAACCCACATATAGACATGTAATTTTTTAATTAAAAATAAATCTTTAAAAATAACCATTAGAAGCCATAAAGCAGGAAAGTTGTCATATTAAAATATTATGCAAAAATCATATAAATATTCTCCATAATTATGACTGATAATCAATGGATAATGAAAGAGAAGATTTCATTGATAATAAAAAAAAAGTAAGGGAAACATTCCAAAAAAATGATTAACCACTTAATGAGGAAAACTGTAACATCTCCTGAAAGGCATGTAGAAAACATGAAAGGATATTTTTGAGTAGAAATATTCAGTGCCACAAAATGTCTGTTGTTGCTGAGTAATTTACAAATTCAACCTGATCCCAATTTAAATACTATTCTTTAGAGATTAATGATGATTTTAGCATTTATTTGAAAAAAACAAATAAGCAAAAATCACTAGGAAACACTAAAAAATCATGATCACTATGCATGCATGCAAGTGCATACACACCCTAATCTTGCCCATGAAATAGTAAAACTCAGTGGTTAAAGCAGCATGGTGCTGGTACATGCCTGTATGAGACCGTTGATGAACGGAGAAAATCCAGAAATGGGTACAAAGTGCATTCCAGGCTGCCTGTGTGACTTGACTGCTGCGTTCTCCGCATTAGCCCTCCTGCTGAGAGTAATTTGATGTAGAGCAATGATAAGGAGAAAGAGGAAAGGGGAATAAGAAAAGAAAACAGCCCCATCAGTTGAAGAACTAGGAGAGAACAAATACTGGTGACCCAGGCCCAAGGCTGTGCAGTGAATGCCAGCTGCAAGTTTGAGAAGCCGGATAAAATACTGACAACTGTAAGATAAAAATTAGAGTTAAGGGCACAGCAGAAAAGAAGGCCTCTGTTAAAGACATCAGCCTAAATGAGGATTCTACCAAGGAATAAGCAAAACCAGAAAGATAAGCTCTCACAAGAATGCAGCAGCCAAGTTCTGAATAAAATCGGGCTGAAGTCTATCTATCTATCTATCCACCCATCCATCTATTGATGCACCTACCTATCTATGTAAGTTAATGTTTTCTGAGACACAGTTTGACTGTATGGCCCAGGCAGACTAAGAACTTGCTATGTAGCCTAAACTAGGCTTGAACTCATGATCCTCCTACCTCTGCCTTCCCAATTTGGAATGATGGCAGGTACCAATATACCCAGCCTCGATGACACAGTTAAATATGATGATATGCCCTGCCTCTTATTGCCTGCCAAGAGCAATATTTAATTTTCTGTGAAGAAAAACTAATTCAAAACATTGATTATTTTAAACATGGTATAATATTCAATCCAAAATCGCTAGGCATATTGAGGAAAAGGTCACATAATCAAAGCTAAAAGAATAGTAAAAACAGGTACACACAAGACCCACATCTTGTGATTATCCTGTATAGACTTTTGAAGTTACTCATTATAATGGAGAACTTCAAGAGACAACTGGATGCTATTTTAAAAAGGCTAAAAGGAAATTCCAAACATAAAATATAACTGTCATTTTAAACCCACTAAGACATAATAAAATACAAGTGTTTGTGATAGTGTGGGGAAACTGGACATTTCATATATTGCTTTAGGGATGTAAACTGGTTCTGTCTACATGAGCACTGTCCTGGAGTTCCTCAAAAAGTTAACTATAGAGTTATCATGTTATTCAGAAATTTTGCTCTAGATATATACTCATGAGAAACAAAAGCTGGGCTCATACAAAAACTTGAATATTAACAGCAGGATTATTCATAATAAATAAGAATAGAAATACATCAATGATCAATTAAATGATACATGATTTAAATTTGGCATATTTCTTAAAATGGAAAACTATTCAGAAGTAAAAAGATAAGAATTAAACACTAGCACAAGTTATAACACAATCTTGAAATTATGCTAAGTGAATAGATTTCTTTACACTGTATATAGGCTTCTGCTTACCTGCATTTTCACAGTGAGTTAGTATCAGAGACAAAAGGTAGATTAGAAGGTTAGGGCTGAAAGAACTGAGGGGAAATGGGAGAATGATTGCTAATCAGTGTAAAATTTCTCTTTGGTGGTGAAAATTTCCTAAAATGTACTGTGGACATAGTTATGCAACTCTGTGAATAGGCCAAATCCCACCAAACTGTATAATTCAAGTAGACGGATTGGAGAGCATATTAGTTGCATCTCAATAAAGCTACCAAAATAAAGCATGTGAAATTAAGAACCCAGTCAATGTGTTTTCATTCAATTAGACACAGGGGAAGGAAGGATCAGTAAATTAGAAGATATGAAAAAAGAAGGTATGTGGGCTGAAACATGGACATTCTGTGGAAGTTGCTGAAGAGAGTGCTTAGTGGAAAAGATGGAAGCTCCTGTGTACGTGGAACTGGGCTGTCAGGAGAGTGGGGATGATAACCCAAGAGACATATTTGAAAGGATGATACCCAAGAACCTTCCCAAACTGACATCTAGCAATTCCAGCAGTGTTAAAAATTCTACTAAAACTCAGGCATGATAAATAAGGAACTATAACCAAACACATCATAATAAAACTGTAAAGCAAAAGAGAAAAACCTTAAAAGCATTCAAAGAGGAATGACACATCATTGGGACACTGTGGGTCCATGGAAATACAGCACAGAATAAAGGCAGAACTGCATATTAGTATCTTAGTAAGTATGGTTGTGAGACCTAGACAGGCATATGGAAAAAGATTACACCAGTCCATTCTTCATACCACTCTCTCAAATGGGTTTTACAAATAAATATAAGCAAATATTAGAAGAAAACCTAAGAGCATCATCATTATTATTATGCTTTTCTTTTTCCTTTTTCTTTTCTTGGTCCTTTTGAGACAGGGTCTTCCTGTAGCCCCAGCTGGCCTGGAACTTGCTATGCAAACCAGGCTGGCCTTGAACTCACAGAGATTAACCTGCCTCTGCCTCCTAAGTGCTGGAATTAAAGGCATGTACCACCATGTCTGGCTTATTATTATGCTTTTTGAGACAAGATTTCCTTACATAGCCCAGACGGGCCTCAACACACAATCTCCTTCCCTCAGA
Organism: Eospalax fontanierii; assembly: GCA_035773235.1. NCBI lineage: Eukaryota > Metazoa > Chordata > Mammalia > Rodentia > Spalacidae > Eospalax > Eospalax fontanierii. The sequence continues at coordinate 38,222,924 of CM069548.1, read as the reverse complement.
TTATTCAGACTATATCAAATTTCAGATTATTGTTATATTATGTTACATAAAAGGGAAATATCTTAACCTTTGTGGTCTTAAATAAATAATAGCCTTTTTTTTCTTGAGTGTACATTACATACCAAATGTTTTGTAATAAGTTTGTATGTAGCATGTGTTCTTTATGTTTCAATGTGACTCTGAAGAGCAGATGGTAAATGCAGTTCCTTTTCATCAACAAGAAACCACACTGAAGAAGCTAGAAATGCGTGGCACCTGGGATCAAGGTCAATCGAGTGACTGCAAACTTTCCTACCCCTCATTGTAGATATTTTTAAAAGTTCTTTATGGGGCTGGGGAGATAACTTAGTGGTAAGACACTGCTGGACAAGATCTGATGTGGATCCCTGTGCTCTCATCAAAAGACAGGCATGGCTGTGGCCACCTGTAATGCCAGGGCTGGGGCCTGGGGTGGGGGAAGACCGAAGAGAGAATTCTTTCTTCAGAGAAATACCTCCCAAACCATCGGTCCAGAAATGAACAGCAAAACTCAGAAGGGTGTGCGTGGATGTATGCATGGATGAGATTTAAGCTTGCTCTACTCCAGAAAGAAGGCGTTGCTTAGTGTACATTCTGCCTTTACAGAGCACACTCCTAAATAGTTTCTATGTAAAATGGGGCCTAATTTCTTAAAGCAAAGAGCTGGATGGAGTTAATTCCCCGCCTCCTTCTGAGAAAGGTAGAAGCAGGTAAGTTCCTTATAAGACTGGGACTGGAAAGGAGAAACACTTGTCATGAATAAGAACCACATCAATGTGCCCATAACTTAGTGATTATCTTTAAGCATTCCAGCATGAGAGACATGACGTTCTCAAGGTTATGGTACTACTTTGTAGTCAGTGATTCTATGCATCAGTTATTACAACCTAGAGAATTTGTCAGGTGCATGAACACAAAATTGATATTAAAAATCATTAACATCCTCATATGCCATCAAACAATCCTAAAATGTGTAATCTAATAAATTAATAAAGTGATGGCTTAACAAAAGCATAGACAAAGGAAAGTCACAGTAAAGCAATTCGTTTGAGTAATGAGCATAGTTGTGTCATGACAGGCCCCTCGGACTAGAACAATTATAAAAATCTGGGAACACTGTGTTGACAAAATTGTGGAAATTTACTATCTTCTATTCACAGTGTGTGCTAGCCTTTCCCTCATTGTGTCAAAATACCTGAGAAAACAGCTCGAAGGGGGAAGATTTATTTGATTCACAGTTTTAGAGGCTACAGTCCTTCAAAGGCGGGCTCCATATTTCTGGGCCTGATGTGTAGCAATGCATCATGGGGAGTAGAGCTGTTCAAATCACGGCCGCAGGGGAGCAGGGCGGAGTTTGCCTGTGCTAATGAGCGCTCTCATTTTTTGCCCTTTAATTCTGCCTGGGCTTCAGGTGCTGCCCACATTCCGTTTGTCTTCCTCTTTTAGTTCATTCTCTCAAACGTTTACTAATCACTACTTTTTATTCCCATTAAATTGACAATCCAGTTAAATAGCTTCTGAGAATTTCACAGCTGTTATATACTGCTGGTCAGTTATGACTTCCATCATGGAGAACAGGTTGGCAAATAACCTAGTAAGTTGAAGATACTCTTTTTAACATCCTGTTTTATTCCATTTCTAGGTATTTATTCCAGAGAAATCTCCCTTATGCAAATAGAGGACATGAACGATGATACATATTGCATTATTTTGTGCAAACTAAAACCCGGAAACAAGTAACTGTTCAAAAAGAGTATTAAAATTTTATGGTGTAGTCATAATGACATATGCTAATTAGACTGAATGAGCTAGAATTGTTTTTATGAGCATAAATGTCTTAAAATATTGCAGAATACCATACCACACAATATTATAGACATAGAGTTTAAGGCAGGCAGGACAATGATATATACATTCTTTATAATTAGACCATATGTAATCTATATGTAGCATTAGTATAAATACATGTCTGGAAACAATAAACAAATTCACAATGGTTCTTACCTTGGGGAGGAGAGGGACCCAAGGTCTTCAGTGGTTGTAATGTGTCACATTATGACAAATCTGAAGCAAGTCCTGCAAAATATTGAAATTTCATAGAGGGGATTATAGGTAGTACTTTAATTTTTACCTATTTATTTATTTTTATGTGTATGAGGGTTTTGCTTGAATGTATGTAAGTGCACCACATGCATACAATGCCCACAGAGGCCAGAAGAGGGTGTCAGATCCCCTGGAGCTGGAGTTACAGACAGCTGTGAGCAGCCAATGCTTCCAATGGCTGAGCCACCTCTCCAGCTCTATGAGTAGCATTTTAAAATGAAAACTATGTAGCTACTAATGACACAGAAGAGATTTTACTTTAAGAAGATTGGCTTTACCCCTAAGTTCACACCCATACTTCCAACGTAGGGGAAAGGATTTCTCTTCCAAAAGAGTCCTTTCCCTATATAAACTATGGTGATAAATATTGAAGCAGCCTTCAAGAACTATGGAAAGCATTCAAGGCAGTGTGCTTTAATCAGCAGCTTCTGCCCGTGAGCTTTCTTTTCTTTCATATAATAAAGAGTACCAGCAAAGCAAAGGCAATCTTGTGGCTCTGCATGACTAGGAATGAACCACAGAACTCGAGAACTGTCAGCTTCTTAAAATATTCATTTTAATTTGAGCAAAAGAGCCCCTTGTTTCTATGATGGATGTGATGTGGCATTTTCTGATTGGCAAGTGACCCAAAGAGAGCACACAAGGAATGATCATGTCACAGTCCAACTTTGTAATTAAGTGGAGTTCTGCTTGCAGCCTTAATTGCAGTCTTGGAAGGGCGTCCTTGATTTCTCAATCCTGTCTACATTTTTACTGGCCTATGTAAAAATGAATAAAGGGGCATGTCTCCAGAGTGACATGAATGTGGAAGCTTTGTGTGGCATGAGCAGCAATAGAATGCTTATCCCACTATTTAGCTACCTTGTTCCTCCAGGAAAAAGCTGCCAAGCCTTCTTGTGTCTGGACAGTCACAGTAACTGAGTGCAAAGCCATTGATTGCTCCTTTTCTATAAGCTGCCTCATCTCAGTTCACAAACATGCTTGTTTACAAGTCTAGCTCCTTGGTCTATCTTTACACACAGAATATGCCATCTCAACACAGCAATGTCTGACATTGTCCTTCTAGAATAAAATAAAGAAACTGAAAATGCAAAAATATACATGTCAGCGCTTTGCATGTTGAACATGTGATGATTCTGGATGTTGTGAAAGAAAAAGGGACTAGTGTCATGTTTGTGTAATTATCTCTTTCCTTAAAGACAAAGGGATTCTGAGCAGGTATGGCTTCTTTTGAGCCCAAGGCTTCCTTTATGGAGAGGTGGGTAGACAGAAAGCAGATGATGCTCCCTACAAACAAGCAAGTCTCAATTTTCTCATGAGAAAAAAATAAAAGTACCAGCCCGCAATCAGTGTCTGGCGAGCAGTGGGTTCCCAGTGTACCCAAGAGGATTCCAAAAGCATATCCCTGCCCTGTTCCTGATGACTACTTTGGGATGCACAAGGAAGAGCCCGACCTACATTCATTTCCACAATTCAGCATGCCAGCTTGTATACAGACAGCTGGTTCCTCCCATCAGCAAATGCCTTGGAGTACCTCTGGCCTTCCAGAATTCAAGAGTTCCATTTCTATCATGAATATCTCTGTGAACATAGTCACATAAAACTGCAAACCATTTTGACACTGTTGGAAGCTTTGTGCGGCTTCCAACCTGCTGGCTGACAGTGTGGCTTTGGGAGAGGCAAACAGAAACTGGTTCTTAGAACTTCAATTCAAGGGAGTGACATTTATTTTTATGGATTCACGCATTAAACAAGACCATAGACATTTAAGTAGATTTATATAGATATATATAGATATAGATATAGATATATATAGATATAGATATAATCTACAAACAGTGCCAGTCTCTGGATGGCTTGACATAGTGTCCTATAGATGAGCCATTACTTAGCTCTCCACTTCTTTTAGATTTGCAGAATCATTTCTGAAAATCTGGAATGCATCAAAAGCTGTCCACAGCTAGGAGCTAGGGTTGTGGCTAATGGAAGAACTCTTGTCTAGTGTGTGATCACCATGAGGATCCTGCAGTCTGGGAGCATCAGAACAAGGTTTGGATTCCAACCATCCCTCACCTGTCACCTGTCAGCTTTTCTGTGATACACCTCTGCTTTGGAGCCAAAGCTTTGATAGCTGGTTGAGAATAGTTGTTCAGTCAGGCCTGGCATTGCATGCTTATATAATCCCATCACTTGGGATGCAGAGACAGGATCCCATAGATCATATCTTTAAGACTCTGCTAAAAACAAAATCGTTGTTCATTGTGAAAGGATTGTTGTACAAAATGAACTACTGACAGCATGTGGACTGTTCTGAGCCCTTATCCTGGGGTTTGCATAACTGTCAGTGTGACCCACTGTTTAACTGTGGTAAACACTCATACCATCTTTTTTGTTTTTTCATTTTCTTTATTTGAGCTTTCTCTTTTCATAGTCCCTTATAGGGATGAAATAATCTAGGAAGTAAAAGATAATAAAGCTTTTAAACACGCCTGGATCATCTTTGCTAAGACAGAGAGGAGCACCATGGACTTAGATCATAGAGTTGTGCTAATCCTTCAGTCAGATAAACAGGAAAGTCCATCATTGCCTGTAATGAAAAACAAAAGACCCGTTTCTAATCCTTTCTCCTCTTTGGGGTGCTTTGTGATCTAGACTCTGGCATCCTTTGCTCTCAGTCTTGAAATACAAAGTCTACTCTGATCAGTAAAATTCTACACAAGCTGGCCTTTTATGTGATCTTTAATTTTTAGATGTCAACTTGACCAAGTTAAGGACTTCTAAGATCGCTGGAAAGAGTTCTTTATTCTTGATGTTTCAGTAGGCACTGAGCCTACTCTTCTGAAAGGGTAGTGATTTGGGTTCTGATTCTAGTGGCTAGGCTAACCCAGGTATGTCTGGGACTTAGTGAACTGAATATTGGAGATCAGCCTTCTTTGTGCTCAGGTACCATCCAGGAGTCTCAGGGCCTAGATGGACCAGGAAGACTACTGGAGCTAGGTGCTCTCCTCCTGCCCCAGGGTGTCAGAGTAGACTGTGCAGGACTCATAATAGCAGCTGCTTTCACCCTCAGATTTTTGAGCCTTCAGCCTCTAATAAAAACTCCAACACTAGCTTCTCCACTTCTAAGCCACACCACCAACTTTCCTGGTCCACTGGCATTCACCCAGTCTCCCTTGGAGCCAATTGGTTTTCACATTCAGGAAAGCCATTTATCTGGATAAATCCTTCTCATACATCTCTCTAAATACTCTAACAGTCTGTCTACCGTACCGTAAACCCTTTCCCCAAGACTGAAATTCATTCCTAAAAGTCTCAGTTCATTTTCAGAAATATTCAAAACATGCCCCATTATGAAATACTCTGCTCATCCATAAATTCTAGGCAGTAAATGATTCCACATCAAAATTGAGTTATTCTATTCTTAAGAGATCCAATAATCCTCTTAACAAAATGCACACTCCATCCGCATACAAGTAACTTATTGATTTATCAATTCACCTGCCAAGTTTCTTCTCCAGTGTGCAACTCTCACTTTATGTTGTTTATTTGAAGGACAAATACACAATGCTTTAATTAGTTCCAGCTTCACAACTCTGGAGATAAACCCGTGGGGTTTGTTTTACATCAGTTAAATAGGGTTCTGCTTTGTTGATGCATTCTAGGACAACTTTATTAATTTGGTTGGTAGCACGTAGCATTTTAGTCTGTAGTAATAAAAATCTGTAGGAAATTAAAAATATTTTATACCAGGGACTGGAGAAATGGCTCATCTAACACAGTGCCTGCCTGCTATGCAAGCATGGGCTCATGACCGTGAGCTTGAATCTCTAGCACCTACGTGAAAGCTGGGCTCTGCAGTGCATATCTGTAAACCCAGTGCCGGGGGGCAGGCAAGTAAAGCCTTAGCACTCACTGGACACCCAGGCTAGCTGAACGAATGAACCTCAGGTTCAGAGAGAGACCATGTCTCTAAAAATAAGATGGAGGACAATTGAGATAGATGCTGATGTTGACCTCTGACCTCCACACATGCACACATCCACATGGAATGTACCAACAATACAAGCACACATATACACACAAATGCTTTATATCTACAGTAGCCACTAGCTGTCAGTGGCTATTAAATACTGGAGAAACAGACCTAACAGAACAGAGAAACTACTTTTAAAATTGTACTAGATTAAGAATACTGACAAAGCTCTTCCCTTGGAAGTGAACGGTTATTTTTAAGGTAAATAATAATAATAACAATAATAATAGCCATTGTTCTTCATTTTGAAAAAAAATTACAAATGATGAGTTATTGAGTTCATTTAAGGATTCACATTTTCTTCACAGAGTAGACTGGTGCTTTACAATCTAAAAATGGTTATTAAGGATGATGATACCACTAGATGGAAGTTTCTTGTTTTGTTTTCTGCTGGTAAAAGGCTATATAACAAAACAGTGCATCTTTAGATCCAGACTTGCTTAGAAGCCATAACCTTGACTGATTTTCTGACTTGCCCAAAACTCTAAGTCCTCTGCAGTAAGATTGTGACATCAATAATGCCTAGCCTATAAGTCATTAGTTCATATAAAATACCTAGAGCAATGTCTTCGTACATAGTTCATGCTCCACCAGTGTTAGTTCTTATCCTCTTTAAACAGACATTCACCTTGAGTTCAGAAATGCAGACAATTCAAAATCTCAAGGAGAAGTCACACCTTATATGACTGATTTCCTTCCTTCAAAATATTCAAAGTCACTTTAGAAGGAAGGGCTTTCTGTGTGGACCTAAGGATGTCTAACATTTATTGATGTCTATTGAAGCCTTCTATTAAAATACTCTGGTAGTCATCAGACTCAAGAGCCTGTCAATGGAATTTTGCCACATCTGGTTAAACACAAACATGCCTTTAGCAGAAGCCTCCATAGAGCCATAGAGGAAGCATGACACGTCCATCATTGTCCTTTCTTCTAGACAGGGAATCACCTGACTTAGCCTTAATCAGTTTCCAGCACAAGCTACATACATGTAAATAGAGACATAAGGAAGATTTTCATGGAGCTTCAGGGTTTTTAAGAGGTATTATAGAAATACTCATTATTTGAAATATATTTTATCCACTTATGGTGAGTGAATATTAGCAAAATATAATAATACAAGTATATGAAGATGTCACAATGAAATGCATTATTATAATGTGAATATAACATTTTAAAGCTAATTTTGTCATGATTTGGACCCCATCAGTACTTTATTATGCTGTTTAAAATCATTTCAGATAATCACCACTGACTCTCCCATATATTATAAAAGTAACAAAGTTTAGAAGCATCATTTTCCAATTTTATTTTCTTTGGATTTTTTATTTCTCAATCTTTCCATGAAAAAATATTACTAGCAAAGACCTCTCTAGGACCCATAAAATAAGCAAAGAAGGCTATGAAATTAATATAGAAAGCTGTTACTAAAAACAGCTAGAGATTTCAGAGGAGAAATAGTACTAAAGTCCACATTTTGTTAGGAAATTCTGAAATGTAGTTTTTCCTAATTGTTACCTATTGGACTACATTACTTCTATTCCATGGACCTTAGAATGAAATTAGCAATTTTGCATCTCTTCTTCTGTCCCTTTACTCTTAGTGTTTCCTTTTTCTCCTATCCATTTCTTTCTAATCAGGGAGCCCCCAAGGGAAGCATTGATGTGGACAGAGTTAGGAAGCTTGGGTCCTTTCCTCATACTGTGGTGGGATGCATCAGGAGACTCAGGTCCTGTTCCCTTCCTCTAACCTCATTGCCTTGGGCAAGTAGCTCAGCCTCTCCACTGGTTCCTCATCTTAAAATCAGCGGTTAGTAATGCAATAATTTCCATGATTCTCTCCAATGCTGACATCGTATGAATTTACTATTTTAAAAAGAACTCTTCATTAGCTGTTGTGTGTCAACTAATATGAGAATCATTTGTATCTGTCTGTGAAATGCATTTTTTGTTCTTATAGTTGAGTCAATGAATTATATGATGGAGTCTACCTCTCTAATGATGAATCTTTTTCTCTGGGTCATCTCTTTCAGATCCCTCCCTCTTAGAATAATTGAGTGTAATGTCCCAAGAGCAGTGATCAAGATTAAATGTGGAGAAGATTATACTTGCCGGCTAAATGATTAGCTCTACACTAGTAGAAGCTACTTGTTAGAATAGAGTGTATAAAATGACAGATAGGATAAGTAAGTAATACAGCAAAAGCAACAGTTGATTATCTTTGCAGTTGGTTATTGTAAAAAGTCTCTTCACTGTTTAATTTTTAGTATGATTTAATGTAAGGTATGAGCAACTGAAATTGATTTCATTTATAAACCTCCAAACGTGGGCCCAAATATTCTTTGTAAATGACCAAGCTCCCAGAGACAGCCTCAGAGAAGTGCAGTGAGGATTCATGATGGTTCAAGTCCCAGCCCCTGTACCCTTCCAGCTTAGGAGGATGGGAGCACTCGTGCCTGTGGCTGATGTCTGTTGTCAGTGGCTGGGCTCCTCTTAGAAAAGCCATACCTCATCTTACACTTGGGCTTCTATCACTAATCCTCACGTGTTCTCCAGAGCCTTTGCTGACTGCGAGATCTCCCTCTGTCTAACACACTTTTATAACAACTGATGCCACTTTCCGGTAGTTTGAATAATTATGCTCTTCTCTTGCGATGACATCCCACTCAGTGATGTCCTGGTCCAAAGCTACTTAAGCCTTCCACACCTGTGCCTCTGTGAAAAGAGCATGAAGTTCCAAGTAGCAGCTAGCTGTTAGATGCTTGGTTTTGACCTAGGACTTGAGGTACTATAACAAAGAAGGGTGTTGCAGTACGGCTTAGCATTTGCTTAGCATGCATGGACTCTGGGTTTAATCCATAGTAACAACAATAATGATGATGATGAATTATATGTGAAGACCAGGTTTCCTTGTATGTAGCCTTTCAGGTCATCAAAGGACCCTAAAAAACTAAATATACACTGGGTCTCTGTTTTTTGAGAGTTTGTGTATCTTTGTTTGTTAATACATTCCTTGACAACACAGTACATACTGCTTAATAAATGTGAGTCAGTGATAATAATTGAGATTAGCGCTTTTTCTGATTTCATTGGAGACAACTCCACTGCTAAATGAGGACGTCGTCATTCCTATTTCTTTTTAATCTGTCACCCTTTAAGAGAGAAAATACTCATAACAGTAGACTTGTGTTGCACGATTAAACTGTCGTAAGTCAGTTGATCTATCGTTCCCAGATGGGAGATGTAAACGAGGATGTTTGCCCACAAATCCTCTTCCAAAATTTAGCAAACAAGTGGGCAGAGGGGTTGCGGTGTGCCAGCTTTCTGGATACATTTATTTAGCTCAGCTGCTGGCACAGCATTTCTCTATGTCAGTTATTTTTATATTGTTCCAAGAAGAGATTGACAAACAAATTACAACGTCTCATTTTAGCCCTGAAAGTACTGAGGAAAGCAGAGGTTAGAGGCTCCCTGGAGGAACAGGCTGTTGGTGGCAGTTATGTCCAGGGTTTAGGAACCTGGCGCGGGTACAGCGTGTGTATGTGGACATCATCTTAGAACTTTCTCTGGACCCTCCTCGTCCTTTCCTCTGTCTATTCCATGGACTGACCTGTCTGGCCAGTCCTTCAGTTCCTGAGCTCACCACACAGGCATCTCCATGGCAAGGCTTTTGCTCATACTTTCTCACATTTTCCCCCAATGTCACCTTGATTAAGTCCTCCCATTACACTGGTAAGGGTGGCTAGACTCAAGGAAGAGCTCCCAGAGAGGTCAAGGCCTTGTACCTCATACCATTCTCAGAGCCCTAAGAGGAGTCTGGGGACTTGGACCTCACATATCTTCCCATGTAGAGAAACTTAGTCAACAACTCTACATCAGGCTACATGGAGAAGACCTGGTAAGACCTTGCTGCGGTTGACCTTGGTGGGCATGGCCACATTCCCTTGGGTCTTCCACTGATATCACTGGACACAAATCTACTGCACATTTAGCCCACATGGTCCCTCTATCCCTGGAAGTCACAGGAAGGAGCAGATGAGAAAAAAGGCACAAAAGCAGGTTTAACTCTTACCAAAGGACACAGCAAAATTGAAGAAAGGTTAACTGAATAATTGTGGCTTTTGAACAAGTGAACAGTTTTGACAAATGCTTTCTCTCCTATTTCTTATGTGAGTTCAGAGACTCAGGAGTAAACAACAAACATGTCACCTTCTGACAGGGTACATTGTGCCCTCAGATGAAAACGAGTGTCTGCTCACAAGGCAAGATGAATACCCATGGCTCCATCATTTTCTTCATCTTTGCCTTTTGCTGTTTATCAAGGTAGAAAGCAGATGCTGAACACAGAACTCACAGTAATTCATGGGAGTTGGAAGACAGAGTTACCACACCAAGTCTTGACTGGCATGCTTCTGCCCCTCAGCCCATTGCTAACAACAGTCAACCTGCATAGTCAGGCACCACCCAGTGATGTTCTAGTCAACAGTCATCTCCCTGTATGAGACAGTAATGGAGCTGAACATTTCCTGTCACATAGTAGTGATGTAGCCATCTACAGTGCGATACTAGTGCTGTGGACAGCTCACTCCTCTCATGTTTGTGGTAGGACTGCTGGAAGCAGCCTATTACCTTACCAAGTCAAATAAAGGTCATCTAGAATCTCATACAACTATGTATAGTTCATTCCTGGTAATGATAGTAAATGATCAGGTTATTAATTTCTGCATTTTCTATACTACACTTTTGAACATCATTTTAGAATGTATTCCTGTGTGTGTGTGTGTGTAGTGAAACTGTATGTCTGTTGCACAGACATCAACATCATACAGCTCATGTTCACTGTGTCTCTTTATGACACTGAGAGGTGAATAGAGTGATTGGTTTAAGTGTACCCTATGATGTGCTCACAATGACAGGATCATCTAATAACCCCTTTCTCAGAGAGTATCTTCAATACGGGTGATACATGGCAACATTTCCTTTGCCTGCTCCCCAGGGCCAAGACAGAGACAGACTCCCATGTGGTTCTGGAACCCATGTGGTCCAGAATCTCATGTGGAAGCAGCTGCAGGGGTGGGTCACAAATCAGCAGCAGGAGATTTGCATTCAAGGAAGGAGATTCTTAGAATAGTTCCCAGTCCCATTATGGAACCAAGTACGTCAAAACCAGATGATTTCATTCTCGCTGGTCTCTGAAGGAAGGAGAAGGAGAAGCACGTGAACTGGCTCATTCTGACGGATTTGCCCAATCCCCTTTATCAGCCATAATTATGTCCATGGCTGGCTCCTTTTAAAAAGTCTGTAAACTCCCTCGGAAATGTAACAAAGGTGACAACACTGATCTATAGCTTCATGCGTTTAACCAGCTAGTTGCTATATAATGACAAAACTGATATTCCAAACTAAAGAGATTTTTGAACATTGGGAGAATATGTGGAAAAGAAGAGTTGTGAGGTGTTAGCTTCAGGCAGACTGAAGTGTGCAGCGTCGGGCTCACTATGCGAGAGCTGAGGTTGTTTTCTCCTTTCTGTTCCTAGCACTGTAGCTGTCGTCCTGGGCCACACTCCTCTTGGCATCTTGGAAACCTTTTGAAGGATGATTTTTGTAACCATCTTCACCCTTGTAGTAATGCTTCCAAAGTCCATATAACCTAATATTCAAGAAGAATGACTATGATGAGAGTTGGCTCTGATATGACAAAAAAACTCAGAAGTCACAGGCACTGTAAACACTGAGGCTAATTGATGCAAAGCCTGAGTCCATGCCAATACCACAGAACAGGGAACTGGGTTCCTCCACTCTTCTCTAAAGGAGTGGATTATCAAAAAGGCTCAAGGTTTCCTAGGGTAAACTTGTATTCTAAGGGAAAAGCTGTGTGTAACCACACACTTGATGATAGTAACACACAGACTGAGTTATTCACAAAAGCGATGGCAACATGGGGTTCTGTTTTTATTGTGGTCTTTTTTGGATGGATGTTTCACATTTCTAGATTTATTTATTTAATTGACAGGAGAAACAGTATGTATTTTGAAGTATGTGTACACTGTAATTGGTTAGATCAAGCTAAGTAGCAAAAATATGTAATATATATTTATATATATACAATTTTCTTGTGGTGGGAGTCTTAAAATCTAGGTTTGGGCAATGTTCAATAATATAATACATTGCTATCAACTATGGTGGTATGCAATCTCTTGAGCTTGCTACTCATTTTTCTAATATTTTATCAACATCTCCCCGGAAATCCCCCACACTCTCAATACATAGTTGTCTTGGAAACAGCATTGAACTCTGTTTCCATGAGCTTGATTTTTTTCATTTACATCCATATTCATGTGATACCTATTTTTCTTTGCCTGGTCATTTTACTTAACATAATGTACTCCAAGTTCATTTATGCTGTTAAAAATGGCAAGGTTTCCTTCTCTTTTAAAGACAGAGTAGGGGTTGGAGAGGTGGCTCAGTGGTTAAGAGTGGCTATTTCTCTTGTAGAGGACCAAAGTTCCATTCCCAGCACCGTAGTCAGATGGTGCCCAACTGTAACTACAGTTCCAGAAGATCTCTTCTCCTTAGGCACAGCATCCATATGCACAAACACACAGAGACATACACATATACTCACAACTAAAAATAAAAACAAAAACTCTTTAAAGGCTGAATAGTGCCATTAGAAAATGCAAATTAAAATCACAATGAGGAATCTCACAGTCACCAGATTGACTGTTATTGAAAAGGCAATAGAGATGGAGAGGACATAGAGAAAAAGGAGTTCTGAAAGACTTTAAATTAGTAGAACATTATTGAAAACGACATGGAGGGTCTTCCAAAAAAAAGAAAGAAAAAAGAATGAAAGAAAAGAAAGAGGAAGGAAGGAAGGAAGGAAGGAAAGAAGGAAAGAAGGAAGGAAGGAAGGAAAGAAGAAAGAAGGAAAAATCTAGAAATGGTACAGCTATATCACTTAATCTCACGACTGGACACATCTCAAAGGACATGAATGGTGTGTTGAATCAGTCTAGACTTCCGTATGCACTGTAGCATCATTCAGAATGGCCAAGGTATGCAGTCAACATGAGGGTGCATCAATGGATGGGTAGAGAAAATGTGTTGTGTGTATGTGCACGCGTGCGTGTGTGTGTGTGTGTGTGTATTTATTTGAATATTCAGCCTGAATATGATTGTGTTTCTTAGTTGGTTGCTGCCTTGCAGGCTGTATATAGGCCTGACCTTCATTTTCCTACCATGATGGCCTGCTGAAAATGAAGCACCCATGGATTTCATAAGCAAAATGTTTTGGTTAAACAGCAAAGTTTAACATAGTAGTTAAACAGCAAAGTAAACTCATGCAATTTATTGAATTTTATACTTCAAAATGGTTAAAATTGCAAATGTTGTCACGTCTTTCCTACACAAGTTTAAAAAAACAGTATGGCCCCCAAAGAATGTAAGTCAAACGTGCTTCTGTGGATTGCTCCACATATATGAGTTTAAGGACAGTACAAATTGGGTTAAGAAAAAAGAGAACACAAAACTTTCAGGGGTTGAGAAATGGGGAGTTGATCTGGGAGGAGTTAGAGGGGGATGGGGTAAATATGATCAAGATACTTTATATGCATATATTAAATCCTTAAAGAGTTACTAAGTACATTCTAAAAACAACAGCAAAAGACACATATAAATAAGTAACTAAATAATCCAGGACATTTGAAAACAAATACTAATGAGGTAAAAGTGACACTCTGACTGTGAAGCAGCAAAAATGGCTGCCATATATGGTTATAGGAATATAACCCATTCATTATGCCAGCTCTGTTTCTGAGTTCCCTCCTTAAATTCAACAGGTGACATTGCAATAAGGAAAGCACCCCTAGCAACAGAAAGGCTATAAATTAAATTCCCAAGTAATCTTTGGTTGGGATCTAATAAAAAGTCCTTAATACTACAAGTACCCAATTCCTTCTTAGGGAATATATACAGAATTTAAATCATTAGCCAGTGTATTAAATAATATCATGAAATAAACGTTATCTTGGGAGCTGGAGACTTAGCCCAGCTGATAGAGTGCTTGCATGAAGTTCTGGGTTCAAACCTTAGTACCACATAAAATCAGGCAAAGTGGTACACACCGTAATCCCAGTACTTGGGAAGTAGAGGCAGGAGGATCAGAAGTTCAAGATCAACCTTGGGTGTATAGTGAGTTCAAGGCCAGCTAGAGAAACATGTGACTACATTTCAAAACAAACAAAAATAATAATAATAACTGCATATGTAGGAATAAGGGCTGCATTCAACGTGTCTTCATTAAGAGTTTCAAGAGGCAACAGAAACTACCTGCATGGACTTTGTAGGCAATCATTGTTGTGTCTATTGCCCCAAGGATACCTTCTGTTCAGCACAGTCACTGGGGTGGGGACAAGAAATTTGATTCTGGTAACAGAAATACAGGAATAATTCTAAGATGGTAGGTCCAAGAATGTGGATCTACTGAACCCAGATAGATACACCCAGAGTAACGGGTCCAAAAACATGAAAATTAGGAAATGGGTTGCAGCTGATACAAGGACATCATAATGGAGCAGGATCTAAAACCAAGATTTCTTAGCAGTGAGTCAAGGGGTCAGGCCAACTTATTGAGAATGTACTTGTCAAGGCCTGGAAAAATTGAAAAGCGCTGGAGAGCTGAGGGAAAGTTTAAAGACAGACATGTACTGATGAATAGTAACCAAGAATTCCTGTGTATAAGGAGCAACAACTTTATGACTGGCAGAATCCGAGCAAGATTCAAGTTATATTCAAGCTTTGAATGCCTCAGGGGAAACATCATTGCTCATATTTTCCTGATAAGAAGGTAGATTCAAAGCATGAGATGCCACCATTTGAGGGTTTTTTTTGGAGATGTGACCTCATTTTTTCTTCTCGTTAGCGTTCAGAGGCTGGCAGGACCAGCATGATCTCATCATTTTGTCTTGGCTGATCCCTTGTGGTGCAAGTCTGTTCTGCACACTGTAGTGTGTTTAGCATCCGCAGTTCTGAGGCCTGTGCACTTCCATCATTATGACAGTCCTCACTTAACTCCAATTTTTCCCCAACCCTTCAGAGAACCACAAAGCCTTTATTGAATTAAGCAAAACTTCAACTAATTCTCTGCTCTCTTTCAGACAAATAGAAACTGAAAATAGTCACATATATAGAGAAAGTGTATAAGCTGAGATTTTTGTGTCAGGTGCTACTAAATGCTTTAAGCACTTTGGCTGTTTTATACCTAGTTCTACGAAGTGAAAAGTATTACTGTTACCATTTTAGAGATGGTAAGACCTAGGTAAGGAGCAGTTAATTTACATTAACCATCTAGTAAATAGGATTTGACTCCCTACCATCCAGCTTTCAAGTCCAAATACTATTCTAATCATGTTACTGAATGATGATCTCCCTCCAACACAGTTTAATTTTGTGGTGGTGATAAGATTTGCTTGCTTTGTTTTCCTTAACGCTGCCATTGACATCACCCTTAAGTATAAATCTTATTCCTTTTTAAAAATCCCAGATTTGTTGAAAAATAACTTATAAACCATGTCAATAATCTGTTGATTTTTTTTGTTTCTACTTATTCCTTTAATTTATCTTAAACATACCCTCTTGTGTTTCAAAGATTTCATGTTATCCAAATTTCTAGATTTGGTGCATAAGTCCTTGATAATCTTGTGAAATTTCTTCCAATACATTCTTGCTAACCTCACTTTTTTATGTGTATGTGTTTTGCCTGCTTGTGTGTAAGTGCACTACCTGTGAGCAATGCCCACAGAGACCAGAGGAGGGTATTGGATCCCCTGGAACTGGAATTATCGACGTTTGTTAGCCGCCATGTGGATTCTTGAAATCAAACCAGGTCTTCTGAAGCACAGCAAGTGTTCTTAACCACTGAGTCGTCTCTCCAGGCCCTAGCCTGGAGAATTTTGTGATTTTCATGTAAGTTGATGATACTTAGATTCTCTCCCCATCCCCATCGGTCCTCATTGTCCCTCCCCAATTTAATGTACTCTATTATGTACATAATAAGGCTTACGGAGTCTAATTTGTGTTCTGAACGGACGAGAACAAACATTCTTGTTTAATTATTTAAATAAAAAAGAAAGCATCTACTCTCAGTTATAAGATTCATTGCAAGTTTTTTGTAGGTGTCCATTTACTACATTGGGAATGTCATTTCTCCCTGTTTGTTGAGAGATTTGAAACAATGAATTGATGCTGAGATCTGTTAAATATTTCCTTTCTCTGTCTACTGAAGTAATAATATGTTTTTCTATTTCAGTCTATTCATGGGCTAAATTACACTGATTAAACAACAAACAATAAACCAATATTACATTCCCAGGAAGACTATGTGAACATGATGTACTATCATTTTCTGTATATAGCTACACTAAATATGCTAAATTTTCTTTAGGCAGTGAGCCTTTATTTAGGAAGGATATCAGCTTTTCTTTTAATCTCTCTATCTGGGTATAATGTCACACTACTGAATTAGGGAAGAGTCAACCTTAAATTTTCTGCTTAAATGTTTCATAACATTTAATCATGTGGGCCTAGAATTTTATTTATGGAAAGCTTGAAAACTATGAATTTAGTCCCTTTTATTATATGACAGCAGTAAACACATTAATTTCTTAAATGCATTATTATTCATTTCTTTCAAGCAATTTGTTTAATCAAAGTTATCAAAAATTTATTCAGCCTAAACATGCTGACAATCATTTTCTTTTCTTTTTCACACCTACAGATTTGTAGTGGTATTTTCTTTTGTCTTGTTGCTATTGCTCTCTCTCTCTCTCTCTCTCTCTCTCTCAGTTTCTCATTTGCTCCCTTCCTTGAAAAGTGTAACTAGAGCTTCAGCATTGTTGAGATTTTTAGTCGAATACTACTTGGTTTTGAAAACTGTCTTTTGTTTATAGTATATTTAATGTCATTCAGGATTATAGTTATTTTGTATCTGTCAAGATG
This sequence comes from Eospalax fontanierii, assembly GCA_035773235.1. Lineage (NCBI taxonomy): Eukaryota > Metazoa > Chordata > Mammalia > Rodentia > Spalacidae > Eospalax > Eospalax fontanierii. The sequence goes on along the minus strand of CM069548.1, from coordinate 38,205,776 downwards.
TCTCTAGGCACGGCAAGTGTTCTCTAGAGTGGAAGATATCAACCTTGGTTAAGAATAGTTTGACTGTTCTAACGTTCTCCGTTCCTCCTTCATGTCACTGTGTTGTACCACCCCTCCCAGGGCTTTAGAAAAAGCCATATGTAATCTACCGCTATAGAAACTTCTTAAAGTATATACAGATGTGTAATAAAAAGATTAAAGGGAGCTACTTTACAACAGAGGGACATTACCCTTCTAGGCATCACAGGCTAATGAAAACAAATCTTAATGCTAGTAATGGACTCCCCCTGTAGAAGTTGTTGACCAAGGACCTCATAGACCCTCAGACAATACTGGTCATGGCCCCTATTCTTTGTTACCTACCAGAACTGGATGGGAAGAATGTACTGATGAAGACACTACATACATGAGCTCTAGAACAAAGATAAAGCAAGCTGATGCTGACTGCCTCATCTCCATTGTTGTTGCTGGTACTCAAAGGGAAAAGAAATAATCTCTTCAGGCCTTGTTTGGTTTTTTAAATCCTAAATAGTCTCTAGTTTTTTAGTGTTCCATACATCTTTGAAAAGAATGAATATATTTCTACCACTGTTGTGTTCTATAAATATAATCTCTGTTTAGCACTATAGATTTCCAGTTCATTTGTTCTACCCCTTAGGAAGATCTTTAAATACCTCGGTATAATTGGGGACTTGTATATGTCTCCTTTTATTTTTATTAGTTATAATTTTCTGTGTTTTAAATTTTTGTTATATGCATATACATTTAGAATTTATTATTGACAAATTGATTATGACCTTTCTTTTTTATAATATTCCATGTTCTGAAGACCAATTTGTTAGATATTCATTAAGTCTGTCCAGTTTATAGAGATTAGTCTGCATTCCATCTTTTACTTTTGAGCTCTTTTCCATTTGTACCTTTATGCTTGAAATGAGTTTCTTATATACAGCATACAGTTGGGTTCTGCAGGTATGTTTTGTTTTAATAAAAGCTGACAATTTGTGTTTTGTGATTGGAGTTTTGAGGACATTGATTCACACTTGAAAATCAGTCTCTTCTAGTGTGTTGTACTGTGGGAATATATTTGGTTCCTTCGGTCTATGCTGAGCACCTATGCAGAACACCTATGCTATGCATGTAGATCTCATAGATCATCTTCTGTGTTCATCCAGGTGATTGGTGAATCAGTGGAACTATGGATTTTCTAATTAAGTTTTAACCACTATCCAGAAAGAACTGGAGTCTACTTTCAGGTAAAGATGGGAGAAAAAATGAGAAACTTTGTGACACTTACTCTTTCTAAATATAGGCTGTTCTCCAGTTTCTTCCTGGTTTTGTTTGTTCTAATAGACCTTAAAGTAGTTGTTATATTTCCCCCAGAATTCAATTTTGTTTCCTTCCTTTCTTTTTTTCCTTTCATCTATGACAAGATATTACTATATAACCTAAGTTAACCTGAAACTGGCAATCCTCCTGCCTCAGCCTCACAAATGGTTGAATTGTAAACATGTACCTCCATGCCAGACTTTCTTACTTGTTACTTGAAAGATACTTGGTAAAGAAGGAGCTACTCTACTATTATTATATACAAGAGTACTATCACTTGGGCTTGGATTCTTTTAATATTAACGTACAATACCTTGTACCTTTTCATCACGAGAATTTTCTGTTCATTAGATAAAGTCTTTCAGAAGAACATGATCATCTTACCTATGTCATGTGACCTAGTACCATGATCAGACCTGAGTATTGTGTTGTGATAACTCTCCTCCAAATTACTTATTAGTTCATGAAATCTTAAAGAACTCTCTTGTTTAGTAGTTTCTTAGAAAGAAGATCTCATTTATCCTCTTTGTCCTCTATGTTGAAGCATATCATAAAATAAAATGGTCTTCTTATTATAACATGACAAAATTTGGAAAATAGCTTGTGTTCTAGTTTATTTTCTGCTGCTGTGATAAACATGGAGACCAAAAGTAGCTTGGAGTGAAAAGGGTTTTCTCTTAGCTCACACTTCTCACACTTCCAGGCCACAATTCATCACTGAGAGAAATCAGGGCAGGAACACAAGGCAGCAACCTAGAGGCACGAACCTTAGAGGAATTCTGCTCACTGGCTTCTTCTTTCACTTGCTTCCTGGCTCATGCTCAGCCAGCCTTTTTATGCAGCTCTGGCCCCCTTGTCTAGGGATGGTACTGCTAACAGTGGGTTATGCCCTTCTACCTCAATCAGCAATGGAGACAATGCTCCATAGTTATAACCACAGGCTAATCTGATCTAGAAAATTCCTCAGTTGAGATTTCCTTTTCCCAGATGACTATAATTTGTGTCAAGTTGACAATAAACAGTAACAATTACAAGTTACAGCTTGTGTGGAGATTTGTCAAAAGCTCTTTGAAATTCTTAATAGGCTGCTTCAACCAACTTATAATTGTTCTTTCTCATTTCCTCAAGCCTTATTTGATAATAAACAACCCTTTGAAGAAAACTCATATTGTCCCATACATTGTTTTATTTTTAAAAGTTTGATAGTCCTATCATGTGCTAACTATAAAGCTGGTATCAGCTTCTCTGGAACTGGAACTTGTTTTATCCATGATTTGAGATCTCTGGATTTTGTTTTACTGACATTATGTTTTAAATCTTCTAGTCTACTGACTTGTGTCAAATTTTATATTCTGAACACAAATATTTGGCTTTGAACTTCTGTGACTTTAAGAGTCCCATTTGATTCTGGTGATTTATCTGATGTTTATTTGACTAATAACAGCTAATATTTACTGTGGATATGCTAGAAGCCAGACAGGTATATGATCTCATTTTGTTCTCCAACAATCCTGGAAGCTTCCTTTATTCCTATTTACAGATATAAATTTGTTTGGGAACATCCTGAATATCAATTACCATTTTTACTAATGTTCCTAACTTTTATTCCCCATATTTGGAGCAAATCTGGAAACTATGGATTTTCATTCTCAGTAAACTTTGAAAACATAATATTTATTGATCCTTTTTAAACTGGCTCCATAAGAATAAAACAAGTTCTCTTCTGAGAAAGGGACTTCAATAAGTTAGCAGCATGGGACGTGGTCATCAAAAAAGGTGAAATGCTGAAACTACAAGTGGAAGTAGAGTAGCATATTGTGGGACAATAAATATGTCATTACTCTTATATTCTTAACATTCTATTAATGTTTGAATAGAGGCTGCAGATTATCTGGGATTTTCATATATTTTTGACACAGTTTAATTCCCTTTCTCTTTCTTTTCTGGGTTTCTTTTTTCTTATTCCTATCATTCAGTTCAAAACTAAAAAAATATGTTAAAATATCATTTTTTTTAAACCTTGCTTTTTTCCCTCCCTCTGTCTCTGACTTTTCCCATTCTTGTCTTTCCATCTGCTTAACCCATACTGACTTGTCCTCACTGTTTCTGTTTCTAATTACAAATTTCTTCTCATGGTGCTTTGTTCTCTGTTTCCTTTTATAATTTTCTTCTGTCTCTTCCTAAGTTATTTTTCTTCCTATAATTGACTGGCAGTTGATGTAACTGCTCAAGTATTTGTGATTTCCCCCAAAGTGTGGCCCTTCTTTCGTCCTTCCTTGTATTCTTCCTTCCAGCACTCAATTTTGGCATCTTGCTACATTGAATCCAAAAGATTCCATCACCTTTCCATAATTTCAGTCATTTCCTGCTTTTAGAAGCTCAGGAAATTATCAATTCTACTTTTAGACCACAATTCTCTCTTTAGTTAAGATAAAAAAAAAAAGTGAAAGCTATACCCAGAAATTTCCTACAGAAATTGAACACCCAGAACAAAGTATATCAGACTGCTAGGATTGTTATGGCAAGAGCTCTTGCTGATGAAAGCAAGGCATCTCTGTGTTTACAGGTACCAGGAAAATGGTCCTCTTACTCAGTGGCCTGAGATACGATCGAGTTCTTTTTGTTTCCCAACTGTAGATAACTGAAAACAAAAATCAGAATTGAAAAAATTTTGGTCAAAATATTTTTGAGGGTGTAGGAATGACCTTTACAATGTGGATATAATCTGGACAAATGACTTTTACCTAACTTTGCAACCCAAAAGGTACCTTTTATAACACAGACAAGCTCACTGAGTTGAGTGAGCACCTGACTTAAATCCTTCAGGACCTTTCTCTCCACTCTAGATAGTGAATGAAGACGTGTATACATGCTTTACATATCAAAGTACTGAAAGCAAACAATGAGAGAAATCAAGTGTATATGATATTCTAGTCCTAAGGATCAATGGCAATATTCCCTGATAAGATATGGGTGGGTCTTGACATCTACTTCCCCATTTCACGCTGAAGACATGGTTTCAATAAAAGAATGAAAGAAACTCTCAAGAGCACAGTTCCAAGAGAACTTTGAAGGAACTAGTGCTCAGCAAGTCAGGTGTACTCATGGCCTTGAAACAAATACTGAGTAGGACTTTTCTTTAATTCATGCATAACTATAATTTGGCTTAGAAATATCACATTAGGGTCTCACTGTCTTCCTTTTAAAACAAAATTTTAGCTTAATTTGCATTGGCTTGGTCCTTATTTTTCAAAAATTTGAACATTCTCTAAATGGATACTCTTAATAATTATAAGAAAAATGACATGCAGTTAAATTATACCCTGTTTACAGTAAACTTAGACATGTAGCTCAATCATCTGTGTTGTTTTTTTATTACTATGAGAAAATATCTGGGAAAGACAATGAGGAAGGATGATAGGTCTGCTTGGGCTCACATTTCAGAGGTTCTGGTCTATGACTGGTTGGTCCTATGGGCTCGTGATAGCAGTAGATCATAGAAGGAGGAAGCGGCAAAGGAGGTTGCTTGCCTTATTCAGCCAGGAAGGAAAGAAAGGGCTGTTTCCAGTATCACCAAGGGCATGTCCCCAGTAATGCCACTCCCACAAGTCTCCACCTCTTAAATGTTCTGCCTCATCCCCCAAGTACAAAGGGCTGGTGGCCAACCTTTCCACTTGTAGAGCTTGGAGGAACATTTCAGTACTAAACTACACCATGAAGCTACACAAAAGCATGCTTTTATGCTGTGTCTGCTGAGTTCTGAGCTTTCTCATCACTTTTCCTGCTGTTCCCTCTCATCTTCTTTCACAGCCCAGTTCTGTATTTATACTTTCTCTCCTTCCATAACTCTTGGACTATTTCTCAGTTACCACTGGAAGAGCTAAAACGATGGGAACTACGTAGGCACACTTTTCATGTGTTGAAACAAAGTTCACCACACACTAAACTTTATTTAATGATTATTCAAGTTTAAGAAAGGCTAAGAACCCCACATAATAAGTAGGACGAGAAACTTTATAGGTTTGTGCAATTTGTCTTTGTTGCTTTCACCGTCACGGCTTTGTTCTGGTCCTCTTTATGTTCTGGAATCCACAGGAATCTAAACTGCTTCATATTGCTTCTGTGGAAAGAGAATAAAATGCAAACACTCTCCAAAATCCTCTTTTCTTAGCCAAGCATCCTTCAGTTCTTCCAGCATCTAAGGAAGTTTTGTCTTCCATCAGCATCATTTACTTTCTCAAAGCTGTGGGGGACCAGAACCCTGTGTTTTCATAAAATACTTACAATCTCTTTCCTTATCTTGTTATCAACAACTTGTTTCCCTGTGCACAGTGTCAACTTGGCCTAAAGGCGTTCTGGAGAGATTCAGGGAAGCTTCTGGCCCTGCCCCAGTGAAGTAGACACAGAGCATGATGTTAAACATCTTCCTATACGTCTTCTCCTTCTTTAAAACTTCCTCACTGACAACTGCAGTTGCAGATGTTTTCCCTGTCAGCTTCTGACAGGATGTGTGTGAGGAAAACAGTCTGGGAAGGGGCTGGGAACTGAGAACCAGCCCAGCAGATACACTCTCTGGCTACCTAATCCTCCTAAAATATTTGATAGCTTCTTTGCCCTGATTGATATGAACAGCCAGATGGATGGCAGAGGGTCTGAGGTTCGTGTTATAATTCTTGGTCCAATCTAAGTCAATAAAAACTGCCATTGGAATATTTGGTTCCAAATCTAACTTGAACAACCAATCTGATGTAAAAATAGATCTGTGTCTGTTTCTCTGCCATCTGTCACTTTTCAGACTGGATCCTGCAGTGCAGTCATCTCGATTTTTTCATGCTCATGGTCCCTGTTTTAAAATGCTCAACTTCCATTGTCTATTATTGTCTTAAGTTCTTCCACTACTTAATTTGGCCCATAGCTGTATTTTCCTCCTCAAATGAAGCTATAGGTGAAATTGGGTCCACTCCAACCTCTCTAATTCATATATTGAAGGCCTAATCCTTAGTATCAGGTGATGGGATTTTAGGTTTGGAGGCAGGTTCTTTAAATAAAAAACAATTAAAATTTGTTCTTGGGGGGCTGGAGAGAAGACTCAGTGGGGTTAAGAGCACTTAGTGCTCTTACGGAAGACTGGAGTTAGGGTTCCAGAACCCATATCAGGTGGCTCAAAATTGCCTATAACCTAGCTATAGGGAACCCAGTGCTCTCTTCTGGTTTCCATAGGTGTACACACACACACACACACACACACACACACACAGTTAAAATAAAATGAGGACATTAGGGTAAGCCTAATCCACAATGTTTGGTGTCCCTACACAAAGTGGAAATTACAACATAGATATATGAATTTAGTATAAGATATAGGCAGAAGAAAACCATCTTCAAGCCAAGGAGGGAGGTCTAAGAAGAAACCTTCTCTATCGACATCTTGGTCTTAAACTTTTTTAAAAATTATTTTATCAGTTATTTTTTAATGCTAGGTTACTTTTTAAAAACTGAATCTTTGTGCATTTCATACAGAGCATCTCAATCAGTCTTAATCATCTTTATAGCCCCTTTCCCATCAGCATCACCCACAGTTCCCCAATTGGAATCTATACATTCTGTCATCTGTGTTAAGGCCAGTCATGTGAAGTTAGTGTTCCCAGACATTCCTCAGTGCAAGTTCATCCACTGAGGTCTAGTCAGCCTATCTAGATCCCTTTGCTTTAAGAAGATCAGCTCTTCCTTATCCAGCAGTAATCAGTTGCAAATATTTCTTCATATAAGATTGGGGTCTGCCTTCTATTGCCCCAGTTTTATGCTCGGTTTTTGTGTGCTTGATTTTGCATGGGTCCCACACATGCTGTAGATTCATATGAGCAGGGCTCCAAGAGCTTGTAAGACTCTGTTTCCATATGGTGATGCACTTCCTCCCTGGCTCTTACAGTCTTTCTGCCCACTCTTCCACAATAGTCCCTGAGCTCTGGGTGGGTGAAGTTTAATATAGGAGTCCTGTCCAAGAACCACCATTCTGCAGACTCTTAGTCTCTATGCTTTGGCCATGTTTGACATTTTGTGTTTCTGGCCCTCTGTTGCATAAGGGATCTTCATTAATGAGAACTGAGAGATTCATTAGGGTCCTCTTTACCCCTTGGTCTGTGTTCCATGAGTCTTAGGTGTAGAGGTTGCAGTGTAGACTTGCCATTTAGCTTGGGCAATTCACATACACTGTCTGTGTGTGACCAGCTGTGGTACTCGGTAATAGTCTCTGGTACAAAAGAGGCTCCTCTGATGAAGGTGTCTTTCTTGAAGGAAGCAAAAAGAGGTGCTCTGTTTTCTAATCCAGTATGCTAGTCTGTGTCTTTTGATGGGTGAACTGAGACGATCAATATTCAGAGTTATTATTGATAACTATGTATTGTCCCCTGTCATTTTGTTATAGTTTTAGTATTCAGGACCTACTTAGTCCATTTTGCTTAATTGTTGCCATATTATCATGTATTTTTTCCTCCTGTGGTCACTTGAGAGTGATTATCTTTCTCTTTAGACTCATGCATTCCTTCTAGTATTGTCTATAAGGCCAGTTTGATCATCATATTCCTTTAGTCTGCCTTTTTTCAGTGTATGATTATAATTGAATTTTTGCATTTCATACAACATATCTTATACATATTATGGCCCCCTCCCCTGTATACCTCCCCATAGCCCGCCCACAGAATTTCATGCATTCTGTCATGTATGTTAAGGCCTATGGAGTCTAGTTTGTATACCCAGATGTCCCTCAGTGTTCCACTGGAACCTATACAGCCTATTAAGCATCACTCCTTTAAAGAAGATCAACTCTCCCTCACCCATCAGTGATCAGGTGCCAAGGCTTCCTCACAGTTTGCTCCTGTGCACATTTCCCACTTCTATGCTGGTAGCGGACAGTGTAGGCCTGCTCCCGTGCCCTTCTAGACTGTATGGATAAGAAATAGCTAGAGCAGGGAGAAGAGCTGGCTGGAGACAGAGATAATGAAGCGCTGGTTGGTAAAGACAGCTGTAGTGGACAAGGAGAGTGCGATGGAAGTGCAAGAAAATGAGATCCCTGGCCTGAGTCTTGATTTCCTGTCTTTGACCAAGTCTCTGCTTTGTTTCCTTCATCCTGGCTGTGCTCAGTGTTGCTTTTAAACTGTCCCATTCTCCTCCTGTGGGCACCCAGTCCTGCTTCTGCATGTCTGTACTATGGACGGTGGGTAGTCAGGCACACTCCACCCAGCCAGCAGTTGCTTGAGTTCTCACAGAGCCAGGGCAGCTGGTGACTGTGCAGCGCCCAAAGCTGTATCCATGTGTGCCTAGCTGCCGCATCCCCATTCTCCACTAGGGCGCTGGTGTTGGCCCTGGAAGCGGACACTGGGAACCTGCTCTATGAAATCCCAAGAACACAGATGTAGATTTGTAGATTCCCTGATCAGAGTCTTTGAGTCCAGCTTGCCTTGGGAAAATCAGCGCTAGGGCCACGTCTGCTGCTTTTGTTTCAGTGGCAAGACTACAGGGTATTTTTTAAAGAATCCAATTTGACTCTTTCACTAAGAACATATAAAGTAGTAGCGAATGCATGCTGAAGTGAAATGCCTGTTCTCCATAGGTCTATGGTAAAAACCCCAAGGGCTTTTATATTAGGGGGACTTGCCAGTCCTGGAAACGAAAGGTGACCTAAAGGAATATTTACTCTTTCAGCCCTTAAAAAAAGTAAGTGTCTCTGAGAATCAAACATTTTGTTCTTCACAGCCTAAGACATTTTCAATAAGGAAATAATTTTCAATTTTTTATTAAATAAGAGCCGTAGGAGTAATGTTTAAATTATGTAAAGTTCTGGATTAGTAGAGTGCAAATTAAATAGGAATTATAGTAAAATAGAAACAGACTGTACAAGCTTATTCTAGAGGTACTTCAAAACTTCAGCTGCAAGGCAGAATTTGGGAATAAGTTGTGATTACCGAGTGACTGTCGGCAGTATCTGCTGAGTTTGGGAGCAGCCAAACAGCTAGGTGGCCAAGACATCATTTCTTACAGGATGTTATATTCAAATGGCTTAGTGGTCTTTCTCCAAACTTTAGTTCAAGGGGAAGATGAATATTAGTCACAGGATAAAAGTGAACAGTTGAGTTTTCATCAGAGAAGAAAGAGAAGGTTGGTGACTTCCATACTCTATATGATTACATGTGTGTGTGTGTGTGTGTGTGTGTGTGTGTCAGTGTGACTTGCACAGGCCATGACCACCTACTTTATCTCCGATACTTTTGAACCGATCTCTAGAATTATAGTTATCACAAACAGGCCATTCATGGAGCTGGATAGACTCAGAGATAGGTCCAGTTGTTTTCTATTTATTGTTACTTTTGGTCTCCTTTATCCTTCCCATGGAAATCACAGATTCTCCTATCTTGGGTCAGAGGACAATAGCACTCTTAATCTCAGGTCAAGTTCTACACAGAGATAGGCCAGAACCCTTGCAAAGAGAAACCAAAAACATTTAGTAGCAACAAATCTAACTGTTGGATATGGTTTAGATGGTAGCAAATAAAATCGGGCTTGGTAACATTCTTCTGAATTAAGTGTCCACCTTAGAATATAAGCCATCTGCAGGCAGACAGCTATTCAAAAAGACAGCAGATGTCCAGGATGTCTTCCAAACTCAATGACCTTGAATGCTAAAGGGGACTTGGGAATATTCCACTAAATCAGTGGTTCTCAAATGGGGTCAAGAGATCCACAAACCATTTCCAGAAATCTGTAAGTCCACAGGACTTTTATAACAATGACATTATTTGTTTTCCGCTCTCTCATGTTCTCTCAAGTGTACAGTGGCTTTTCCTACAGACTAGATGACACATACTATTGCAAAATCTGGAATCTGACTGACTTCCATTAAGCAATTCACCAAATAAACGCTTTAAAATATAAAAAAAAATGCCACTTTTCTTACAAAATTGCCTCTTTTACTTCTTAAAAAGGATTTGGTTTTGTTTTGTTTGGGAAATGACTTGAAACCCATAGACGGGTTACCAAATGGCCCATTTACAGAGCTCTCCATTCAGTGTCCTCTGTCAACATTTCACATACCCATGATTCAATTACCCAGACTAACAAAGTCAACATTAGTAGAACTCTAACAAGCTACTGAAGTTTTTCAGATTTCACAAATTCTTTAATTAATACATTTATCCTGATCCAAAATCCACTCCAGAAGGCTGAACGGCACAAAGCTGTTGTCTCTTCAGTCCTGTCTATTTGCAGTCTTCTCCTGTCTTGTGCAACCTTGACGTTTTTAAACAACAATGAGCAGATGTTTCGCAGAATGGTCCTCGATATGGGTTTGTCTGATATTTTTCATGGTTGGATTAGAATTGTGAATTTGGACAAACAATGCCAAAGAAGCATTGTATGTGATGTTGGGTTTCATAAGGACATTTTCATACAGGCGAGTAAAGTGTTTTGAGACTATTCGCCCTTCTCTTTTTTATCCACTTTCCCTTTCTCAGTTTCAAATCAACTTTCATGTCATAGATAGTTTATACCCACATGACATTGTGTATCTATATAAAATCTAGGATCCACAAATGAGAAAAATCATGTAATACATATGGTTCTAAGACTGACTTAGTTTACTGTCAAAATATTTTATTTTGTTATTATTTTACATATATATATATATATGCATTCCCTGCATGTAAGTATACCCATGTTGTGCAATGCTCAAGGTCAGAAGAGGGCGTTGAATTCCTCTGGAACTGGAGTTATGTGGGCATCACCATGTGGGCACTGAAAAGCAAACCCAGGTCTTCTCTAAGAGCAGCCAGTGTTCTTAACTGCTGAGCCATCTCTCCAGCCACTAGTTTGTTTTAAAATTTTTATTGGCAGTTCTGTATACATATATAATGAATTTTAGTCATTTTTACACTTTATGTTCCTTTCTCTCTTCCCCATCCTTGTTCTACTCTATGATGATATCTAGTTGTATCCATTGACTTGACAATCATGTGATTTTATTCTTGTGGGCTGGGTAAACTTCCACTGTGTACATAGACCACACCTTCTTCAACTATTCCTCTGTTGATAGACACTAAATTTGGTTCAATAACTTAGCAATGACAAACAGTCCTGTGATAAACATCGATGCCCAGCAATCTCTTATATGCTGACTTGGAATCTTTTGGATAAATACTTAGGGATGGTGTAGCTTAGACTCACAATTAGTTTTATGTTTAGCCTTTTTGAGAATCCTCCACAATGATTTCCATAGTGATTGGACCAACTCACAATTCTACCCATGGTATATGAGCCCCCCTTTGTCTGCAAACTTGCCAGTGTTGTTGGGTTTGGGTTTTCTTAGGGATTGGTATTCTAATGCGGGTGAGATGGAATCTCCGTGCAGTTTTTTAATCAACATAGAAGGTACTAGACATCATCATGGCATTTTTCAAACAAAGTATGCTGCAGTAGATTTGCCTCCCCAATCTCCTCCCCCACTTGATTCTCCAGTCTCCTTTCCACCTTCATGTTAAATATGTCCTTGTCTGTTCTGCTGGTAGTTTCTTTTGCTGCACTTTTTAATTTCATGTAGTCCCATCTGCTGATAGCCATGGCTAGTTCAATGCTATTGGAGTTCTGTTCATAAGGTTTTTATATAAACTTCTATCTTGAAGTGTTTTTCCTCTACCAATTTCAGAATGTCCAGTTTTAAATTAATGTATTCAACTGACTTTGAGTTGATTTTTGTACAGGGTGAAAGATATGGATCTGTTTTCATTCTTCTGCAAGTTGACTTCTGATTTTGCCAGCATTGGTTGTTGAATAGGCTCTTTTCTCCTCTGAATATCCTTGGCACCTTTGTAAAAAAAAAAATTAGATGACAATAGCTTTATTGATTGACTTCCAGGCCCCCTATTTTGTTCTCTTGTTCTACCTGTCTGATTTCATGCCAGTCTCTGTCACTATAGTTCTCTGGTACAATTTGAGTTCAGGTATTTTGATACCTCCATCAATATGTTCTCTGACTAGCAGAGTCTTTAAGGTCTCTTACATATAGAATGATAAAGATTCTGTCACTTGTTCCTTTCTTATTTTTATCCCTTTTAGTACCTCCTCTTATCTTACTGGATAAGACTTAAGACTTCAGTTACAGTATGAATAAGCACGGAGAAACTGGACACCCTGCAATAACTTTAAGATCGGATAATAGATATTTTCAAAATCCTGGGTTTGGCTGCCCATGTGCCTGTATTGTAGAGAAATCACACAGTCCTACTTTTAATGATCATCAAAAATTTTAATAGATTCATGAAGGAATTTCTGCTGCTGTCTCAGCTGTTGATTTTTGATGACAAATTCTTCTAGTCTTTCTGTTTCTAAAATTTGTTCTGTTTCTTAATTTGATTATTTTTAGCATGCAAACCTTATATTTCTTTATCGTTATATTCTTTGATTTTGTCCAAAGATCGTTAAAGTTATTAGCTACATCTGAAGAGTTATAAGCTCCCACTGCATTCAAATATATCCATCTTGCTCAGCAGGCTAGTAGACTTTGTTACTGTTTTCTGACTGTTCCTATTACATTGTATATGTGGGACAGTGTCTTTAACATGCTTTCTAAGACTCCCTGGACATTTTCAAAAGCCCAAGAGAAAAACTAGGTATTCACTGGGGCTGTGAGGAGACAGCAGCTTGATATCTTCCTCTTTCCCAGGTTCCTTTACCATAGGGCCAAATGCTGAGAGGGGACAGTCAGAGCTTGGCAGGGAGTATGTCTGGAGCCCAGCCTTGATTCCCCTGCACCCTGAGCAGCTCTCCTCTCTGCTGGCATTCTGTCCCCCTTCTAGCCTTGGGCCTAAGTCCATTCCTGCTCTTCCAAATCAGATCAACATTTTCTTTGAAAGCCATTATATTAGTTTGTAAGACTTCATAACCAAGTATTATAAAGTATAAAGTATTATAAACCAGTGGCCAATTGACCAAAGTATACAGTTCCTGCTCCAGCTCTAGAGGCTAGAAATCTAAATTCAAGCTGTTGGCTTACTGCAGAGATACCTACATATCTGTGTTTACCATGGCATTATTTATAATAGTCAAATTGCTGAATCAATCAAGGTGCCAAGATGAATGAACAACAAAAAAAGTAGGATCTATATATAATGGAGTCTAACTCAGCCATAAAGAATGAAGTTCTGTCCTTTGCTGGAGAATTGACAAACAAACAAGAAACCATTCTGTCACATGAAGTAAGTCAGACTCAGAAGAGTAATTATCTCATGTTTTCTCTCAAATAAAGAAAACTATTACAAAAGAGAGATGAAGATAAAGGGAGATGTAGGAGTTAAAAGAGAAAAGGAAGATCAGAAGAGGAATGGAGGGGGGAATATAACTAACGTACACATGAGCACATATGGTGACTCCATAATGAGACCCATTATTTCCAGGTGCACCAACTGGTCCTCCCTGGTCAGGGATGATTCCGAATGTGGCACATCACAAAATCAACAAAATCACAAATTAGTTAAAACATTAGGTTGGAGGGTTTTGTTTTCAATTTCTTTTGAAACTTGCTTATGCATTTTTTTGTGCAGTTCTGGAGCATCAACCTTATAGATGACAAGGTCATGCCATCATCTCAAAAGATTGGATATGAATCTAGATTAGAAAGGAAGAAAGTGCTGTTGACTCACGGCATAGTTTCTACCTGTTAAACCTAACCTGAATCTAAAGAGAAAACAGTAATGAACTCCAAAGCTTAAGAAAGGAGTTTGTCAAAATCAGCAATAGAAGAACAATGCACAAAAATTTAAGTTCTGTATGCTGCTAGTGAATGATTACAAAAATGACACTTTAAAAAACTGCCACGTTAAAGCTGACAGACGGCTCAGGGGTCAAGAGCACTTGCTGCTCTTCCAGAAGACATGCTTTTGACTCCCAACACCCATGTCAGATGTTTGACAACTGCCTGTAATTCAGCTCCATATGTGCTAACGACACTTACTTCAGATCTCCACAGGCATCCACACATGTATGACATACACTCACACAGATGTATACACATAAAAATAAATAAGAACAGATCTTTAAGATAAATAAAGAAAAGCTACCACTGAGTCTCAAACCTATGAGGTCTGTAAATCTATACCAGTAAGAACATTTAGAAGGCCCAAGTCCTCTGGGAACTTTAGATTCTTCAGTTCCAGTGCTAGAAAACTTTCTCTGGGTGAGTGTGTAGATTATTCATCTTTGATAAAAGATGTTACCTGTTGCTGCTTTCTGCTGTGTTTGAGGTTTTCCCTGCATTTTAATTCGTTAATTGGGAAAGAAAATCAACCCTATTAAGACCCCTAGATTGTGACAATGTTACTCTTCTCACTGATTTTCTTTTGTTCTAGAAGAAGTAATTTTCTTTTTTTTTAATTTAATTTAATTTATGTTCATGAGTGTATTGTCTGCACGTTTGTAAGTGCACCCATGTCATATGCAATGGCTGCAGAAGTTAGATTACCTGGAACTGGAGCTATGGATGGTTGTTAGTTGCCATGTGGGTGCTGAGAATTGAACCCCAGGTCCTCTGCAAGAGCAGCCAGTGCTCCTAACTCCTGAGCCATCTCTTCAGTCCTGAAAAAAGCAATTTTCATAAATATGTTTTGTGTTAACATGAAGTGAATTCAGTATTTTATAATAAATGAATCAAATATCTATATTTAAATTTATCAGTTGTAATTTTTGATATGGTGATTATCAACAGATAGATACAACATAAATAAGACTTTGGGAATTTCAAATACTTTGAAAAAGGTAGCGCTATGCTTAAGTTAAACAGTTAGAGATCTGACAGAACAGAACTGAAGTAAATTACTGAGAGTAACTCTTTTGGGGGTACTAACATTCATACCAGGATTCCACATGCCAAAGAGTTCCATAATATCAACTCATCTTTCACACTGTCTGAGTGAAGCCTTTCTTTATCTCTCCATGTCTTCCCAACTGAAGTCAGTTTACTCAAGTGTAAGTCATTCTCTACTTTTGTTTTTGTTTTTGTTTTGAGACAGGGTCTTGTAGCCCCAACTGGCATGGAACTTACTATATAGACCAGGCTGGCCTCAATCTCAGAGATCTGCATCTGCCTCCCAAATGCTGGGGTTAAAGGCTTGTGCCATCACTCTTGGCCACTCTCTGGTTTTATACAAACTTGTCTACATTTAGTTATAAACAGGGCCACAGTGTATCACAAATCATGCTGACCCACCCCTTCTTAACACAGACGACCTCTTCCTCCTCACCTGATTCAAAACTACTTAAAAAGAAGTCCTCCTCCTTCCAGATACCAAAAATGCAAGCAGACTTTGAATCCTTACACATTTCTGGGTGGGTCTCGAACTATCTGTTCTTCATCTCCACTTCTAAATTTTGTTTTTCGGCTTTAATTCATTTGCATAGTGCTGTGTTGCATAAGTTGAGCGTTTCTATAAATGAACTCAGAAATACTTACCCAGTGAGAACAGAAAGAATGTGTCTTTACCTGAGGCTGGTGGGAAGAGTGACCTAGCTGTTCACTCACTAGCAAAGAACATACGTGTCCTTCAGGAAGAAAAACCATCATTGCAATGGACACTCTGAGCTGGAGAAATAGTTCATGGGGTAAAAATGCTTACCTTGCAAACATGAGAACCAGAGACCCAACCCTTAGAACCAAATATTCAGGACCAGAAAATATTCAGGACCCCATGACATGTTATAGTTAAAACATTAAAAACACAAAATAAAGAAAGAATATTGAAAGTTTCAAGAGAGAAAGTCAGGTCCTTATAAAGGATCCATCAGATTAACACCTGAGTATTCAAAAGAAACTTTGAAAGCCAGAAGGCCCTGGAAAGTTATGTTTGAAGTTCTGAAAGATCACAACTGTCAACCCAGACCAAAATCCTGTTGGAGGCCAAAACTATCTATTAAAATTGAAGTAGAAGCAAAAAATTCTATCATAGAAACAGATTAATGGGCTCTATTACTACTAAAACAGCTCTACAAAGATACCGGAAGGAATACTTTGGTCTGTAAAGAAGGAGAAATGCACCTGAGGGGTCACAGGGAATAAATAAGCAACCCCAGAACAGTCATTTAAAACGATCAAAGAAAACACCACAATGAACAAAATCACAGAAATTAATACATATCTTTCAGTAATAGATGAGAATATTAATAGCCTCAATTTCCCAACACAAATTAGCACACTAGGTTGGAAAACAGGATCCATCTTTTTGCTGCCTCCACTAAATACCTCACCATCAATCCATCTGGGGGTGAAAGGATGGCAAAAGGTATTCTAAGTAGACAAATCTAGGAAACAAGCAAGGTAAGTCTAATATTTGACACTTCAAACGAAAATTATTCAAAAGAAATAAGGAAGGTCAATTCTTCATAATCATGAAAGGAACAATTGATGAAGATCCCAGGACCAGATGGATTTGCTGCAAAAATCTACCAGAATTATGAATAAGAACTAGCATCAATATTACTCAAATTATTCCATGAAACAGAAAAGAAAGAAAGGTTCCCAAACTCTTTTCATGAAGCCAGTATTGCTCTGATAACAAAACTAGATAAAGACAACAGAAAAGGAAAAAGAAAAGTGCAAACAGATCTCCCCGATGAACACAGATGCCACGATTCTCAAAAAACACTGGCAAACTGACTTCAAGCTCATATCAAAAAGATCATTCTGCTTGATGAAGTTGGTTTTATTCCAGAGGTTCAGGGGTGATTTGACATATATAAATAAATGTTCTCCATCACATACATAGGCTCAAAGACAGAAATTATACCATCATCTCAGCAGTAGCAAAAAAAAAGCTTTCGACAGAATCCAGCATCCCTTCATGATAAAAGTCACGGAGAGTTTAGGGATTGAGGGAGCACATGGCAAGATAATAAAGGCTATATATGACAAACCTATAGCTGACATCATGCAAAATTGAGAAAAACTCTAAGAGATCCAACTAGTGCTTGAAGTCTTAGAGCAGAATGACAAGAGACAGAAGTACAAAGAATAACTACAGAGTAAAGAAAGCAAGCTGTCTTCATTTGCAGATGGTATCATTCTTTACATGAGACTCTAGAGAATCCACCTAAAACCTCTAAGAACTGATAGGTTCAACAAAGTGGCAGGATACAAAATTAACACATAAATCAGTAACCTTCCTACATACCAGTGAGAAACTGAAAAAGAAGCCAGAAAAGCAATTCCACTCATAGTAGCTAAAAAGGCATAAAATGCCTGGGAATAAACCTAACCAAGGAAATTCAAGAGCACTACAATGAGACAGAAGAAAACCTGAGGAATACACTAGATGGGAAAACATCCCATGATCACAGATCGGTAGAATCAACATTGTGAATATGGGCATCCTACAAAAATCAATATACTGATTCAATGAAATTCCAATACAAATTCCAATGCCATTATTCACAGATATAGAAAAAAAAAGTCACAAGTTTGTATGGAGATGCAAAAGACCAAGGATAGCCAGAGCAATCCTGAACAAAAAGAATACTTTTGGAGGGACCACCATACCTGATTCCAAGTTACACTACAGAGTCATAGTAATAAACAGAGCATGGTACTTGTATAAAAACAGACAGAGAGATCAGTGAAATATATTTGAGGGCTTGCATATAAATCTATTCAACTGCAGTTACCTGAGTTTTGACAAAGATGCCTTAACTATACACTGGAAAAAAGACATCTTCAATAAATGGTGCTCAGAAAACTGGATTTCAACATGGAGAGAAATGAAACTAGTCCCTTATCTCTCATTGTGCACAAAATTCAACCCCAGGGGCTGGAGAGATGGCTCAGTGGTTAAGAGCACTGACTGCTTTTACAGAAGACCCGATTCAATTCCTAGCATCCATATGGCAGCTAACAACTGTCTGTAGCTCCAGTTCTAGGGTATTTCACATCCTCTTCTGACTTCCATGGGCATTGCATGACACAGGTACACTTACACACATGCATGATATACACTCATACATGTAAAATAAAATAAAGATAAAAATAAAAAAAACCCTCAACTCCAAATTGATCAAGGACTTCAAAATAAGACCCGATACCTTAGAACGTCTAGAGAAAACATTAGGTAACATGTATCAATTTGTAGAAACATGTAAGAATTTTTTGAATGATATAAGATTCCTACAGTATAGAAAATAACAACAACAATCAAAAAGTGGGATCTCATGAAATTAAAAAGCTTCAGCATAGCAAAGGAAACTCAGAATGGGAGAAAACTTTTGTCAGCTACTCTTCTGACAGAGGATTAGTATCTAGAATATACAAAGAACTAAAAAAAAACACTAGACATTAAGAAAGTATACAATCCAGTTAAAAAACAGGACATGGAATTAAACATAAATTTTTCAAAAGAAGAAATGAAAATGGCTAGGAAATACTTTAAAATGTGATAAACATCCTTGGCCATCAGGAAAGTGACACTGAGAACTACTTCAGGATTCCATCTCAAACCAGTCAGAGTGGCCATCATCAGGAATATCAATGACAGCAAAGGTTATATGTGTAACTTGTAGTGTAGAAAAAGATCTTTTGGTGGGAGGCACATTAAAAGAAGTGGAACAGTAGATGATAGATAAAAAGAGTAGTGGGGGAGAATAGTGAACACAGAAAGATACGAGCAGGGTTGTGTGTGAGAGTACAAGGGAATCAGAGTGTGAAGAGAGATGTATACTCAAAGGCAGGGTGCACAGAAAGTCACACAGGAAGCCTACTGTCCTACAACTTAATTATAAACATAGTAGTGAGATAGAGGAACACATGAGAAATGAAAGAAGGAGAGATGTTGATAAAGGATTAAGTGAGGAAGGGGGGAGGGGAGGAGAGGAGGGAGCCAGGTTAACCAAAACTAAAGATGTTTGGAAAAACCTCATGGAAACCTGCTAATTAGTAAGCTAATTTCACATTACAATTTGAAAGAGCTTAAAATCCTACAGAAAAATGCATATACAGTAAGTGTATGCGTGCCTGTGTGCAGCTGAAGTCTATGTAACATAAAAATACAGCGCCAGGCAAGACAAACTTCCGTTCAAGTTGTTGGTCAGGGTAGTCCAAGAGATACTCAAATAACACAGGATATTGCCACAATACTTGACTGCCTCCCAGAACTTGAAGGTAAGACCCTATTGCTAAAGAGAGACAAGACTTCAGACTCAGGACTTGGAGAAATCAAGCTGGAACTAGCCTGTTAGCCTCCTTCTTAAAGACTACCTCTCATGGTATCAGAGGATACTACATAAGCTGTAAAGGGAGAAAAGTAATCAATGGTCCTACCCAGCGAAGTCTAATGACTTCTAATAAACAATGAAGTCTAATAAACAATGGCTAGCCCAGAAAACTATTGCTATTGATACAGTAGTGGCTCTTTTATCTTAGAAGTAATCAAGATAAAATTAGAAGTAAGGCCAACTCAATGGAGGGCAACTTGTGTGTGGTACTGTTACCATAGTCAAATACATATGGCTGGAGAGGTCATAGACCCTAAAGAAAAGACTGCATTTGCCACACCCGTAGAGCAATGTAATTTCCTAGTTTATTCTAAATGTGCACCCTTATATTTACAGACAAATGTACCATTCATGCCTCATCAAAGAAACTCCTTTTCGTAATAGATGGGGATGATTACAGAGTTCCAAAACAAGTATCTGTAAGACCTTTAACCTTAAGTGACACATCTTCAATGCAACCTCTACACGTAGAACGAGGGCATCTCTTACTTCTCACCAGAGAAGTTTCTTTATGCAGCAGATGACGATGAACACAGAAATCCACAACTGGCAATGTACAGAGAAAAAGAAACTGCAGAACACTTATCCATGAATACCATTTATTTCAAACGTCTGACTCCCAAGCTTCAGAATCATTGCAGAAGAGAAAGCAGAAAGAGAAATCATTGTAAGAGCCAGAGGGGGTGGGGGACCTCAGGGAACAGTCTTCCAGACGGCTGGTCAGTTATTCCTGTGCTGGTTCATTTTTGTCAACTTGACACAAACTGGAGACAGAGAAGAGAGCCACAATTGCAGAATTTCCTCTATCAGACTGGCCTGTGGTATGTCTGTGGGGCACTTTCTTGGTTGTTGAGTGATATGGGAGGGCCCTGTCCACTATGGGCCTTGCGACCCCAGGACATGTGGTCCTGGGCTATATAAGAAAGCAGGCTGAGCACAGGCCAGACGACCAAGCCAGTAAACAGTGTTCCTGCATAGTCAGTGTTTGTCTCCAAGTTCCTGCTTGAATTCCTCCTTTGGCTTCCCTTGATGAAGGACTATACTGTAAGCTGAAATAAAACCTTTCCTCTCCAAGTTGGTTTGGTCATGGTGTTTATTACAGCAAAGAGACTAAACTAGAATAATTCCACATGTGAGTGAAAACATGTGATATTGTCTTTCTGAGCTTGGCTAATTTCCCTTAATATGATGACCTCCAGTCCCGTCAACTTTTCCTGAAAATTAAATAATTTTATACTTTTTTATTTTAGATAATTTAAGATTTTACCCTTAACAATAGAAATTTATCTAATTATATTACCTCTGAAATAATTCATTAATGTTTTAGCACATATTTAAAGCATATTTTGAAGTAATGGGCTTCAGTCTGACATTTTCATACATGCATGTAATATACTCTGCTTGTAGTCTGGAGGCAGGGTGTTTGGTAGGCAGTTTGATTAGATAAGATCATCAATATGGAGGTCATAAGATGTCATTAGTGGATTTGTGAAAAACAGAGGAGAAAGCCCATCTGGAATGATTGTTCTTACCATATGATGTCATCTACCATGTTACGATGCACTAGGAAGGCTTCAACAAACACTGTTGTTTTGCTTTTGAATGGCCCAGATTCATGACTGTAGGTTAAACAAATGTTTTTTTTTTTTTTCTTTACAAATCACCTGGACCATAGTATTTAATTCTACCCACAGACAGACTGATACAGGACTAGGACAGAGGGAAAGTTTTTTATCAGTTATTAATGAGCTGTTTTCTACAATTGCCTAGAAAATTCTTGGAAAATAGATCCACAGCTAGGTGGTAAATGTATGTTTACCATTTTCCTCAGAGTACCTTGGCTGAACCTTCAAACTACCAGAGAAGCGGGCTTAGGACAATGCTTCTGGAGGACCATGTCTGCAAAGTAGCGGCTAGTTGTCTAGCAAAGTAAGGAGCCAGCTGGGCAGGTACACCATGTTCTCCTGGGAGGGTCAGTTTGCCTCTCCATACTTCCTGTTTCCTACCCGACTTTCCAAAGAGTTTTCACTTAACAGGAAGCCTTTACTACTGTGAACATTAAGCTAAAGAATTAAAACATTGAAAGTCGACAATCAACTTTTTTTAAACTATTTCCATATTTAAGACAACTGAACAAAACCAAAAAACACTTTGGTGGACAAACTGAGCATCAATCAAGTTGAGTGTGGAAGACATTGCTATGCAAACAATCCATTTTGTGTACGCTCTGTCACACTGGGACAGTGGGGGGCTAGAAGAGCCAGGTGTGGGGAATGAATTGTATCATGAATTGTGCCTTTTGTAGACCAGGGCAGAAATTAGGGACAACTGACTCTCCATTTCAAATCTACTTTGCCTTTATTTTGACAGTATTGTGGCACAGTCCTGAAATGCAAAGGAATTCAGAAACAGACTTGACAGACATAGGCAACTTATGGCTTTATTTTGAACATTTAGCAGAGCTTCCCAGGTGGTCTCTTGGTAACAGATTATTCTATAGGCAACTTCAAGGCAGCTGGAGTACTTGTCCAAAGAGCTAAACATTGCTAATGAAAAATGTAAGCCTCAGCCCAATGGGATGTGGCTGTTGGGACCATCATCCAGCGTGAAGAAGGGAGAAGAGTGGGGGTGTTTCCACAGTCCTGTCCTGCCATACCCGCAGGTCCAAGGACCTGACCTCAAAGCAAAGCGCTAGCGCCTGCCCTGCATCCTCCCCTATAACCTCACTCACTTTGAATGGATTCACCTTACATTCTCTTCATATTACACTGGATTGGAAGTAAAAGAGCTTGATCCTGACAACAGATGCAAAATAGCCCTCCCCCGCCAGACTTAGAAGAAATCGCTTTTTCTTTACGCATTTTCTTCAAAATAATTCTATGCTCCATTCACAGAGAATTAGACACGACTTGAGATTCCAGTGTATTATTTCGGGTGGGAAAGGCTGAGAACTGAAGCATAAAAGACCACATTTTTGTAATTATCTTCCCTCTGCATCCCTCTTGAGTTCCCCAGTGGAGGGGGAGCTGAAATGTGGGCTGGGTACCCATAGAAGGCACTTGGCAGTTGAGTGGTGTAAATGTGCTGATTTTAAAAGGTAGGAGAGCCTTCGGGTTTCTCTTCTAACTTCTCACAAAACATAGCTGCTCACTGTTGATTTTAATGCTACTTAAGTCTTTAAAATATTTTTCAGGCTATAAATAGTTTCACTCCAATTAGCTTTGGAGCCAAATCCCATTATGTTTATGTTCTCAAAAGGCAATGGGAAATAACGGTGGAAATGCTGGGGCCTGTGTCACCTTATGGGAATAGTTCTGTAGTGCAGTGACGGTTCTCTCTCTCTCTCTCTCTCGCTCTCTCTCTCTCGCTCTCTCGCTCTCTCTCTCGCTCTCGCTCTCATTTCAATACATGCAAAACAGATGGGGTTTTAATAATGCAAAATGTATTCAATCTTTGCTAAGCTTGAATAGAATTGGTTAAGTATTAAAGAATTTATCAAGAAATGAAAATAGCATAAACATGTGTTGCTTCTTAATTAAAATCTTCAAAAAATTAATAAACACCAAATGTAGAAGTCTAGATGGAGTAAACCACTAGCATAAACACAGAGACATCCATTACTGTGAAGACACTGGGGCCGCGGGGGTGTGGGTAGGCGATACGGGGGATGCTTTATACTTTTACTTGCTAGTGTCTCAAGTGTACAAGGGACCTAAATCAGACAATGACTATATTTCAATTGCCAGTGTTATCCTAGGGTTATTAAAGCATGCCTCAAAGTACAATATCCAAGAGATACTGATTTTTTTCCATAGTACTTTTGGAGCAGGAATGAGTTTTATTGATCTGAACTGGTCTCAGGATCCTAGTATTGGATAGAAGAGTAGGAGATACTTTCAGAAATGCTAGAACAAAGGACTCAAAAATGAAAGCCAGAAGTCCATCACTGGGATAAGGGAAGGGAACAAATGTGAAATATTGGTATTAATTATAAATGTAGATGATGCCAAGGGTCAGGAACCAGTGAGACTAGGTGTAGACAAACCTAGCACAGCAGACAAAGGTGACATGTTTTAATTCTTGTGTATTTCTACAACAAAATGCCTGAGAATAGATTATTTATTCATTTCTGTGGTGGCGGAATGTGTGTGGGTCCCAAGATACATGTGCGGAGATCAAAGGGCAGCTTTTAAGAGTTTGTTTTCTCCTTCTGCCTTCCTTGGAGGCAGGTCACTCTTGCTGTTTCAGCACTGTACCCTCCAAGCTAGCTGGCCTGTGATTCTTCTGTCTCTCTCCCATTTTACTGTAGGAGTGCCTGGATTATAAATGCCATCATATGTGGCTTTTTACTTGGGCTCCCAGATTGAGCTCAGGTGATTATGCTTGCTTCGTAAGTGCCTTAATCCCCTGAGTCATTTCAATGGTCAAGCCGGGAAATTTAGATCTTTTCTCAAGATTTTGGAGGCTGAGAAATCCAAGTTTAAAATGAGGACAGATGCTGTCAGGTGAGGGTCTCACTGCATCCTCACATGGTGTAAGGTGAAAGGGTAAAAAGATTTGTAAGAGCATTAATCCAGTTCGTTAAGTGGAGTCATCATGACCTAGTCATTTGCCCAGAGGCCCTCCTGGTAACACTGTCACAATAGGGATTACCTTTGAACATGAATTTGGGAGGACTCCATTTGCTGTGATGGTCTTGCTTGGGGGTGGAGTTTTAGCTGAGGAAGAGACTGAAGTAAGGACAAAGTGTCACCCAAGCTGTGCCCACTTACAGATTTTTATAGTATTGTTGATGATGGTTTATTTAGCTTCTGTAATTTCTTCTTTATTCTCTTTCTCTCCTTGGTCAGTTTATTTGTAGTGCCGGACCAAATCCAAGGGTCTTGTGTGTGCTAGAGAGGTTGCAAGCCATTGGGCTATATATCTTTAGCCCTCCTGTCATTTTTTTAATTACATAAGCAAGTGTAACCATCTTAACTTTTTCTACTCATTTTTCATGCCATGCTCAATACACCAAAACATTCTATTAAACAAACACAAATTGAATGCTAAAGCCACGTAAAAGCATTGTAGATCATCCGGAAGGTGCCCTGGAGTCAGGGCCAACATTGTACTGCACATCTTTGGAAAGCAAAATTTCCTATCAGTCTTCCTTCATGTCTTTTTTTCTCCTCCAGGAACTCCACTCTCTAGAGCGGTTCTGCCCCCTCGTTCCATTCACCTATTTCTCTCTGTCTCCACTCACTTAGTTTTCTCCCATCCTTGTTTCTACAGCCTCTCATCTTGGCTTTTACTCTAACGCATCTGTAGCACAATTTGGCCTTTTCTAATTCTCTCTGCCTGTTACTACTCTCTTTAGCAAAATGAGCTTCTGGTATCTACTTGTGACAAAGTATGTCTTCTCACTGCAGAGCAAGAGAACAATTTAGAGTACACATGATGTACTTGAAGTTACAGTCAGATGGATTACAAATAAACTCACAGATTGGCATTGCCATAAGTAGACTAAGTAAGTCACTAGCTTAGCCGACTGGCACAGTACAGAGAACCAGTTGTGTTTCTTCATGATCAGGCTGACTGGGAGCCATGGCTTGCTGTTGTTGCCTGCTGTCACAAGCCAGTGTGTTACTGCACATGGAGAGCCCCTTAAAAGATCTAAACTCAACGCACAACTTGTGCAGAGTGAATATCCTGTTCACATCTTAGAGACTGTATGTACTTAATATTAATTTTCCCCTATCACATTAGGAATTCAAATCATTTTTCTGAGTTCCTTGCTCAGCATGATACAAATCTGAGTCAAGCTTTCTCAATTTAGATGCTCGGGTGGAGTGGATAGAAGGCTGGGCCTAGTTGGGGCTCTGTGACTTGGCATCCCAACTCAGCCGCTGTACTGACTGATGGATGCTTTGTCCAACACGACAATGTAGGCCAGGACAACAGGCGCTTTCATCACAGAGAGCACTCATGCGATGCATTAGAGACTACAGAGTCCTTTTCACATTTTATCATCTCTATACATTTCCAGTCTGTGAGGTATCGGGGTATCCATCTGGCAGTGATATTCAAAGGGGTTAGGTAATTTGTTTGAGGTCATATGCTTGGGAAGTGGCCAAGGCCACATCAAAATGTATGCAGAAGTGGTGAAATGTTAGCACATGGTTTTTGATGATATGCATTTTCTCCATCGACTGGAAAAGATAGTCAAATAAATCAAATGTCCATGAGGCCCAATGCCTCAGGAAAACCAGATATTGCTATTGTGTCTTAGCCTTCTAAAAATCCATTTCCACCCATTAACTGTATTGGCATGGAGGTTCACATTTCTTTAAACTCATTGTTCTTATCCTTCATATACACATACCTTATATAGATGAAACTACCACAAGAGAGTCATCATGCTGGCCAAGCAGTTTTCATAAAAACCACTTAGGTGAGTTTGTCAGAATGTGAGTGACAAAGCTCCTGTCCCAGATAATTCAATGGTCTGGACTTAGAAGGGTTCAGGTGAGTCTGATGCAAATGACTCAAGGCCCACATATTTAAAAAGTTGCTCTTGCTCACATTCTTGTCTATTCAAAACACAAAAATGTTCTTGAAATTGTCAAAGGGGACATTTCTTTCACAAAGTGCCGTTAGGCTTAACAGAGACATGAGGTGTATATCATAGCTTCTCTGATGCTGCCTTTGACAAGATGCTGGAAACAAGGCATTCCATTCAAAGCATTTCTCTCTTTAGGACACCATCGTCTATTAGAGAAAACTAAGTCTTCGTGTTCTTGTGCTACAGTTTATGTAGCGGAAGGAAAACATTCAGAGTTCGGGGAATTCTTTAGGCAGATCTCAGGGAGAGGGGAACCCAATAAAGACCGCAGAAGGGGGTGCAGAAAAAGAAGAAAGACGGAATACCAAGGGCAAGTTTTAAAGCAGGGCTCAGCCGTGGCTCACAATCATCTGGAGGAAATTTAAAACAATGACTATTTGGTCCCACCCCTAAAGATTATGATGTAATTGATCTAGGTGCAACCTAAGCATCGGGAGTATTAAAAACCTTCCAGATGATTCTAATGTGCAGCCAAGGTTGGAAATTACTGCTCTATAACTGACTTCACTTAGCAAGAAGGATGCAAGGTTTGCATGGCAGTGAAAATTGCAGACCGAGTGTTCACTGAGCCCAAATGAGACCTTTTTTCTTCATGTGTGTCCTTGTTCTCCTGAGTACACAGAAGATGTGGATCTGATCAAAATTCAGGGTTTTAAAAGGAACATTTGCCTCATACTTGTGTTTTTTATGCTGAAGATACAAATTCAATAGTTCCAGATAGGAGTGAATGGACCGCTGGCCCTCTGGAGTTTAACATACATGTAGAAAAGTCCATGCTTTATTGAAACATGAACTTTCAAAGGTCTCCAGCTCTACAACTAGAGTCTTAACAGCATGTGGGCAGTTTGATTACACCAGAGCAGGCTGTTCTCTTTTGTCTTTGTGTGGAGGGAATTGAGTTTGTGAGTCTTCATGATTTCCACACACGTAAAATCTCAGCCATAACACTGCATTTCCATTAAATTAGTAGATTACGGCTGTGTGTTCTGGCACAACTTCCAATGCTGGTCCCCACACTGCTGAAGTCTTGCTGTTTGACACTGACCTATAAAATGTGTTATAATGATCTAAAATAAGGGAAAGGAATGAAAAATAAAACCGGCCAAAAAGGCAGTTTGAAATGAGGTAAGATTTAGAATGGCTTTGGCACAAGCAGCTAAGTCAAAGTC
The DNA here is from genome assembly GCA_035773235.1 of Eospalax fontanierii. Taxonomy (NCBI): domain Eukaryota; kingdom Metazoa; phylum Chordata; class Mammalia; order Rodentia; family Spalacidae; genus Eospalax; species Eospalax fontanierii. The sequence continues at coordinate 38,178,380 of CM069548.1, read as the reverse complement.
AGCATCATTCTCTCCTTCATTTTCAAAAGAGACTTGCAAATAAAATGTTAATACTGATATGATGAAAGACCAAAGATAATGGTTCAGTAGCAAAACTAGTCTCACAAACAAATGAGCAAATAAGCAGGACTGTACTTGCTTGCAGTTTACTCTGTACCTGATGTAGGCGCCACAGAATTCTCCAGGCCCTGTCTTCACCAATGTGGTCTCATTATATAAAGATAACTGGGATAGCAGTCAGGACCCACCACAATAAAACTCCTAGTTTACAAATGCTTGGCAACTATTTGATGGCCAAGAAAAATACCAAATATCATCAACATTTTCTTGAGAAGCAAACTTACATTCTCCAAATTCATCAATAAAATTAAATGTGCTAGCCACCACCTCCTATGAAACCAGACCCCAGGCCACCTGCTGAGGAGATGCCTATTTCAAGTAAAAAGTCTCCCAGACTTGCATATCCCACAGACTTTTACTTTTGGTTTTTTAAAGTGAGAATCTGCCTGGACCACTGAATAAGTCTCAGCTTTGGAATCAGGTAAAGCTAGGGTTGACTCCAAGCTCTGTTTGTGCTAGTTGTTTGGCTAAATAAACTACTTATCTGTTCCAAAAATCCATTTAACTTATTAGGGTGGGAGTAATAATATCTACTACTGCACTGTGTTGTTTCCATAGAAACCAAGTTAGATCATTAGCATGAAGTACCTGTTCTAGCACAGACTATACAATAACATCTCTAGGCTGGACTGCAGAATTGGTCAGGGTATCATAGAGTTAGCTTAGATTTGGCATGTAGTTGAATGTAGGTGCAAGGACCAGACAAGTTTTTGTATTTTTCCTTAGTAGCTTTTCTGCTTCTTCTTTATGCCATTTTCTTTGCTCTACGCCATTGTTTTCACTGCCAGGATTGTCTTTGGGTTTAATTTGATGCCTTTAATGGAAATATGAATAATAATGTGTTGACATTGTGGACTTTTCTGTATTTCACAAATTATTTCAATTTTTTTGTTAGTCAGTTACCACAAAGAGAGGCACTAAATAATGAGAGGGACAGAGAAAAGGAGGAGGAGGAGGAGGAGGAGGAAGAGGAGGAGGAGGAGGAAGAGAAGGAGGAAGAGGAGGAGGAAGGAGTGACTTGAATTAAAGTAATCTAAATGTTGAGATTATTGCAACTTGTTGGCCCTTGAGAGTAGGTAGAAGGTGATGCTGGGTGGGGGGATAGATGAATAAAACTTCTTCTACCATCTTGCCTTTAATTTGTGTCAACAGACATTTATGGAAGTAAATGAATGAATTAGATCTGTTCTGTTCTGTTCACTCTTTACAACATGACTGAACTAATTCAGTTCTTGGGGAAGTCATTAATATTTACACTGAAAATGCTGGTTTCATGAATCTCTAGAATATGGAACTCTCTATTGAGTAGCTACGTTTGCCAGTGTGCAGGCTACACATTCCGTGATGAGCACGGAAGACAGTTAGAAGCACATTTTCGTCTTCCTAGATTTGAAGCCCTTTCCGTGGCTGGGAAATCTTCTACTGTGAGGGTCTTCATTGGAAACCAAAGTGATCACTACGGCTTCCTAAAGGGTCAGAGACAGTGCAGAGCACCTCACCTCCCACCTTCCAAATCAGAAAGAAGCACTGGCCTTCTCCCTCTAGTTCCCAGCGTCAATAGCCAGCAGTCATTAGCATTTTGACCCCGTAAGAATTCTGCCCCAAATCCCACCTAGTCTATCCCACTCTGTCTATTCTCTAAACTGGTTCTCCAGACTTTTGATTGACTGTAATCTATAGTAAATTCCTTTTCTGCTTATATTTAATTTGTATTATTTTCAAGCAAGAAGCCTGACAACTGCAGGGAGAATGAACAGAACATTATGAAGTTTTGATGAGAGCATGCAAATCCTTTTTAATCAATCAGTTTTGACATTTTTATTTATTAACACTAGTCAGGGTTACTTGACTGGTGGGGTCCCCCGATTAGTTTTGGGTGAATAACAGTCATCAAACAATATAGTTTTTGTTCACTTTTATACTTCACAACCCACGCACTGCCTAGCACACAGTAGGCATTAGATAAATATTCAATGTTGAATAAATAAAGAAAATGCAATCATTATAATTAAGAACTTCAGAAATGAATTTCCTACTAGCTAAGGTATGCAAAAGATGGTAGCACTGAGAGAGAGATGAGTAGAAAATTTCCAGGCTACAGCAACTACAGTGAAGTATAAGCGTATGGTTTATGTCTCCATGAAACATACAATCTTACAAAGAAGAGGAGACTGACATCCAAGAGACAATTTAAGAACAATAAAAACCAGAATTATAGATAAGTAACGGGTAACTGGGAGACAGTGACAGAAGAACGCACATATTATGTATATTTGACATTCTTCTTTTGGTGTTTGTCTGTCAAATTATCCTTCGTTTGCCAAGAATAAAGATGTGGGCAAGAAATAATCCACAACAGAATATCTGTTAGGACGCGGTAAAATGTTACCTATAGTCCCTGGACAAACCCCGTTTCGAAAACAACAGGAAGCCCGCCACCCTTGCTAGGTCAGACAATTTCAGAACACGGCACAAGAGACACTCTTCCCTTTTCAGACCCCTTCCCTCTTCTCCCCGGTCCCGCAGCAGCCCTACCTGCAAAGTCTCCCACCCGAAAGATTTTTCTGCCCAAGGTTCTTCATAAACCCCCTGCCAACTCCATTTTGCTGCTGGCTGCTCATTCCCTTCGAGCTCCCAGCCCTGGCTGACCCCAATAAAGGCTTTGTGGAGTGCCTTTCCTGTCTGGTTTTATCTGGGTCGCAATCTCATGACATTAACCTAACAATATCCACATTCGCATTATATTGGTTTGAAGTGATGTCATCTGAAGCATTCACAGTCTGGGATCTGTGTAATGAGAGTCATAATGCCAGGTCTTTCTGAGGCCAAATTGAGATTCAGTTCAGAAACTGATAGTGTTTTCAAAGTATAGAAGATGAGAAACTAGAAGCTAGGTTCTAGATGGCATCCCTGACACCGTTCAACCTCCTTAAGTATCAGCTAGGCACTCTCAAATTAGAATATCATTACCAGGATTATATGTAGTGTGGAAGGGAACTGAAGAATGATAAAAACTGTCTCCATGACGAGACCAATGACAGGAGCAGCAACCCAAGTCAGAAAAGACCCACTCATGCAGAGAGTGCTGCTGCTACTTTGAAGAAAGGAATCAGTTTCCAGAGAAAACCCTGCTGAGAGGGTCTGAAAAGATACACCTTGACCTCACTCTCCTCCTAGTTTACCGCAGGAATATTCTGAACCCAAAGCCAGTGGGAAAGAAAAGTCCTGTAGCTTGGTGCAGGGCAGTGTGCAGGGTGTAAGAGGGAAGTAAACTAATTAGAAAGAAAATTTAGCATTACCAAACATGATACCAAGAATGATTTTCAGAGTAATATACCCCTCGCTTAATTTGGAGGGTTTATGGAGAATGTTCTAAGTGTCTGTGTGGTAGGGGCGGTTTTAAGAAAATCAGGTTCCAGATATGCATTCTGCTTTTTTTTCTTAATGGTGATTGTCCCCACACACACGCACACCCCAAAAATTGCTGGCTGTCATGCTATGTGAGGGTAGTCGTGGTGGTTAGCATTCCTTTTGTAACAAATGATCTAAAAGGAAAAAGAAGAATCTGATAATTCTTGCTCACACACTTAGAGTTTTCAATCCACAATCAAACGCACCCCTGCGGCCTTTGGGCCACAAGGCAGCGTATCATAGTAGGTATGAGACCGCATATCATAGTAGGTATGGAGCAAAACGCTAAAGGTTATCAAAACTTGGCATACGGAGAAATGCGACCAAGGTGAAGAAAGAAAAGACCTGTTTGTTGCAGTAGTAGAAACAAACTTTAAAGCATATGTGACTGACATGTTAGGAAAACAGATGTTAAGGTGGAGGATTTCATAGATAAGGACAAAGAATATTCTTAGGCATCCAAAAAGAACAAAGAAATGAAAAGCAAATAATTTAAGAAGCCCAATAAATGATCTTGACAGCAGATTGGACATACAAATAACTTATAAACTGAAAGGTAAAATAAGTGATACTTTAAAGAGAGAGAGAGAGAATGAGGACTATCTAAGGATTAATGACATACTCTATAGATGTAAATAGGACCTCAGCAGGTGAACAGAAAAGAAATGCATGAACACACAGTAACTAAATATTTCCAAGACGAATTATATACATCAATCCCTACAGTGAAAATGACTACACACTTGAAGAAGGATTAATGCAGAGAAGCTGACATCTAGGCATATTATAGAAAAATTATTAGAAACCAAAGAAGAGGAAAAACATTTCAAAGCAACTGGATGGGAAAAAAAGACATTATGTTCAAAAGAACTATAATAACACAGACACCTGATTCATCTACAGAAGACAACCAAACAGCCTTTTTAGAGTACGGGAAGTACAGTGAGCTCCAATTCTGTATCTTGTTAAAATACAGTAATCAAAAGGGAAAACAAAACACAGAGACTCTCACTCTTGCAAAAATAGAGTATTCATCACCAGTATATGTGGGCTGGAAGGGAGCAAATGGTAGTTTTTAAAGCAAAAGAAAAAATAATACTTACCAATCGAAAGGAAAACAGAAACGCCAAAAGAAATCAAAACAAATACAATTAATACACACAAAGAAAATCGACTATATAGAACAATCATAGTAATGAACGGTAGCATCAAAAGCATATAACATTAAATCTATAAAACAGTAAGACAAAGAGGAAAGTAGTCCAGCGCCCGTCAGAAACGAGTGTTCGCCTATTTATTATTTATTTATTATTGTGTGTGTGTGTGTACCTACAGGGTCAGAGAATAAGTTCTGGACTCAGTTCTTCCACGTGTGGGACCCAAGGCTCTAATTCAGGTCATCAGGCTTGGCAGCAAATGCCTTTATGTGATGAGCCATCTTGCCAGCCCAGGAAATAGATATCATCTTAAAGCTATAACAAACAAAAGTACAATCTCTGTAATAAAAGTGTTTAAAATATAATAAAGTGAATGAAATATTAAAATTATTTTTATTATTACAATAGGTGTTAAGGAACAAGACATAGAAGATGTAGATAGAAAATACTAAGGAAAAACATTAAAATGGCATTAAATCTAAATTAATTAAATGTTTAAACAGAAAGCTTATCAGAACATAGCTTTTGGAAAATTATATGATGCCTGTAAGACTTACATTGTAGATTCAAGTCCACAGAAAAGAGTAAGAAACAAAGATGGAAAAGATAAATTAGTAACAAAATCCAAAAGAAAGCTGGCATGTCATAGCAGCCTTTCAAAGAAAAGATATGAAACATTGCTAAAAGAAGGATAGTTCGTAGTGATGATACTCATAAAGATAATGATAAAAGCTATTCCAGTAATATAAATATAACACTTCTATATCTGTATGCAACTAACAACATAGGTTCAAAATACAATAAACAAAGGTTGGAAATAAAAAAACAAAAATAAAAGTGGAGGCTTTAGCAGTCATTTCTGACAACTAAGAAATCAATTAACAACAAATCATGTGGATGTAGAAAATTTAAACAACATATGTAACAAATTTAACACATTATAGAACAATAATTACAATGACAGAATATACAGCCTTTTAAAGTACAAATGGGATATTTCCCCATATTGACTATACTTTGCTCTACAATAAGCTTCAACATATTTAAAAAGATTAAGATCATTTCAAATAGCCTCTCTGAAGTTAATCTGGGCCTTAATAATGTAGAGCAGGATTGCAGTATATCTCGATGGTAGAGCACTGGCTCAGCAGGTGCAAAGCCTTGGGTTGGATTCTGGTGCTACCAAAACATAACATAAAATCAATGTCTAAACAGTAAGACTTTGTAAATTAAGACCCTATTTCTAAATAAACCAAAGAAGTTACAATGAAATGAAAATATTTCATTGTGTCATAATGAAAACATAGTATTGTTCATTGAGCCAAATAAACATGTAAACATTGCACAAACGAAGCTGTAGGATGCACTTCACATAGTGCGAAGAGAGGAATCATTGTTTTACAAACAAACATTAGAAAAGAAGAATGAAAAGCAAGTTAACTCCAAGTAAGTCCTAAGGGAAAAATCTCATATGATGATGAGGCCAATATAAATGGTAGAATCAACAAAAGAAAGGTTTTGAGCTAAGATAAAATAAAAAAAAAATTAACTGTTGCAAGAAAAATATGGGAATCTGCATATTACCAATATCTTGAGTTAAAAGATAGTGTATTATTACTGATATTTCAGGCATTAAAAAGATTTCCAGTCCTAGCTCCCATTGGAAAGAACTTGGAAATCATTACTTTCACCCTTGAATAAGCTGAACAAACTCCTTTTAGATCTATCCAAAAGCTGAGGTCACAAAGCAAATTTCTTCTATGAAATTTGGATGCAGGTGATACAGAAACTCAGAAACAGTTGAGATAAGCTTACCTTAACAGAGGCAGATGGAGCTAAAACTTGTAGGACTTCAATAGAAAATGCTAAGTGGTTGCTACTATCTGAATGAAACCAGCTTGAAAAGGTCAAAGTTTCTGTAATTGCCCCCCACACACAGTACTACACCAGGATCTCACGTGGGGAAGAACTGAGAAACTCTTCATATTTCAGACAAAGAGAGAAAGAAATTCATTGTTTTTTAAATGTATTATACAGGTGATTGCCTGTTCAAGATACTAACAATGAATTTTGTAATTAGTAATTATATTACAGGCAACCGTGCCCAATCTAAAGGAGAGATTAGAATTGTTCTGCTACAGAGTACCTGAGCTACCTGTTAGGCAGTGCAGCAGGACTGGACAGTGGACTTAGACTGATTGTAAAGTTCTGTTGTAAACTTTAGTTCAGTTCATACCAATTTTTAAACTATCACAATTGTTGTTTCTAGGGAAAGAGAGAATTTGGAATAACTTAAAAGCAAGAAAGACATTTTTCAACAAATTGACAATGGCTACCCTACAGCAATACTAAACTAAGTGTATTAATAATACCTTTGAGCTTTGAGGAGATTTAACTCAGCTGATACAGAAGTTCCTGAGCATGCATAAAGCCCTGAGCTTGATTCCCAGCACTTCGTAAACTGGGTGTGGTGGCTCACTCCAGTGATACTAGGCCTTGGAAAGCGGAGGCATGAAGACAGTAAGATCAAGATCATTCTCAGCTACATATCAAGTTCTGGCTTAGCCTGAGATAACATGATATCTTGTCTCAAAATAATAATAACAACCATAAATTTTAGCAATCTAAGCATATCACTGAAAAGGAAGAGATGGACAAAGTGGATCTTAAAATTGTTTTCAGCTCAACTCTGTTATCTATAGGAATCCCACCTTGAATATTAAAAGACAAGTTAAAATGATACAGGAAATTAATATTAATAATTATAATTACTGAATTGGAGTAGCTAGGATCATTTCAGACAAGGAAGACTCAGAGATAAAGACTAGTTATTAAATTAGATTAAAGAGAACAGTTCTCGAAGAAAACATGAAAGTCCTTCATATGTGTTTACTCAACAACAGAGCTTCAAAATAGCAGAAGCAAAAACTGATGAGACAAATCCACTGTCATGATTGGATATTTCAAGACCATCTTCCAGTGACTGTAGGACTGGGTAAGCAGAAAATTGGTCAAGATCTAGTTCAACTCAACAGTATCCTCAAATGCATTTGATTGACACAGAATACTTTATCCAAAAACAGCATAATACACATTCTTCTAAAGCCCACATAGAAAATTCACCAGGAGAGACCACATTCTGGGTTTTAAAACACACCTCAGCAAATAAGAACAAATGGAAACCAGATAAAGTACTATCTTAGACCATAAGAGAATTAAATTATCTGGAAACCTCAAAATTTCTGGAGATTAAATAACATTTCTGAATAACACAGGGGTTAAAGAAGTTTAAAACAGATTTTTGAAATATTTTGGACTAAACAAAAATGAAAAAAAATAACCAAAATCTAAGGGGTACAGCCAATGCAATGCTTGGGGGAAGAGGAATTATGGTATTAAATGCATGTATTAGAAAAGATCTAAAATCAATTATTCAAGCTTCCACATTAGTTAACCAGCAAAAAGAGGTATAATGTATACTCCTAGTCTAACCATGTGAAAAATATCAGGCAAATTTCAAGAGTCGACCTACAGTCTGACTAAAAACCATGAAGGTCATTACAAAACTGGGAAACCCTTTAAAATTGTCACAGCCAAGAGGAATCTGAAGAACTATGATAGCTAAATTAATGTGATATTCAGGACACGATCCTAGAACAGAATATAAGATGTTAGGTAAAGAACTGCAATAACTCATGGAGTGCAGTTTACAATACATTAACATTTTTTCATTAGCTATAAAAACGTATATGAGTTAGGGATGGTTTGAATAAGAGGGTCTCCCACATGCTCAAATATTTAAACATTTGGTCCCCAGTTACTGGCACTATTATTTGTGGACATTTAGGAGTTGTGACTTTGCCTTGCCCCACTTCCAGTTTGCTCTCAGCTTCCTTCATAGTTGGAGATGTGAGTGCTCAGCTCCATGCCAGCTGCCTCCTACCACCATGTCTGCAGCTTGCTGTCATGCCTCTCCTACCATTATGAACTCTCCCTTTCGAACTCTAAGACCAAATAAACTCTTCCTTCTACAAGTTGCCTTGATCATGGTTTTTAATCACGGCAACAGAAAAGTAAGTAACATAGGGACTTAGCTTAGTTGGTAGAGTACTTGCAGGTACAAATGTGGCACCTTGGGTTTGATCCCAGCACGGTCATGGTGACACACTCCCATATCCTAGCTTTAAGGAAATTGATGCGGGTCACAGTCCCCGGTAGCTTATCAGTGTTCCCATGGATGGCCCTATACATGTTCACATACTGGCAACACTAAGTAGGTTCAGTAGGTTTAAAAACAGAGTACTTGAAGTTAAGAGTAGAAAATGGAAGGGAACAGAAGGGGTTAGAGAGAAGGAAGTAGGATGGACCTGATCAAAATACATTAATAGCATGTATGAAATTCTCAAGCAATAAATTTAAAAATTATAAAAATAAATGTCCCAAAAGAATGACTACTGTACAATTCCACTACAGAAAGTTTAAAATGGGAAAACCAATCTACTCTAATAACTTCACTGTAACAGTTACCTTTGGGGCAAAAGAATATCTCCAAAGGAGCAAAATGGAGACTGCACTGCTTGATGCATGTTACACGAGTGTGTAATCTCCGTGACAATCATCTGAGATGTACATCTACAGTTTGTGTGCATTAAAAAAAAATTAGAATTTACCAAAAGTTTGCCGTTAAAATGTGATATTTTGATGCCAAATGTAGCTTTGAGAATTGTTCTCCTTTTAAATGCTGTTTACAAAACACTAGAAAATAATCCTTTCCAACCACTTACATGTTTAATAAAACCTTTTTTATCAGCAATTTATTACAAAATAGTACATTTTTCTTCAGAAAGATTAGAAATGATGATGGTTGTGAGTTCATAACTTCAACTATCTCGTAGGTGTGAGGTGAATTGAGTCTGGTGTGTGCAGCTCAGCAGTGACCGATGGAGAGGCTGTGTCACAGAGGGCGGGGATAGACTAGGGAGCTGCATTTGTCTCAGGAAACAAGCCAGTCAAATTAGTATTAGAATATTCTCACACAATCGATGAAATAAGTACATAAAACCATGGCAGAGAGAATGCTCTTACCTCACATAATGGTTGTGTATCCCATCAGCCAGGTTATGGTTGTCAATGATCTATTATACAGAATAGTGATCATGTGTGCAGAAACCTCTGCTAGGGACAGTGAACTCCAACCGCCATGCAGGTGCTGGGAACTGAACCTGGGGCCCTGCAAAAGCAGCCAGTGCTCTTAGTTACTGGGCCATCTCTCCAACCCCTCGGTAGCCATTTGAATACCTGTGCTTGTGTATTAATCTCACCCTCAAAGTCTGCTGCTTTGCTCTGCTCCCCTCTCCTTTTTCCTCCGCCTTTCCGTGGGAACTCACGTTCTTTTGCTTTCTGCCTCATCGGCTGCGCCCCTTCTGTACAGTTCCTATGTCTTGCTTCCAATCAATTCCTCACTTTTCTTTAACCATGACAGTTTTATTCTTCGTCCCAATTTCTCCCTGGTCCCTTTTAATGCGCAACCCTGGTGACCTATTGCACTTCATGCTGTCATCTTCCGCGTAGGCTTCCTCTCCTCCGGCCTACGTTTTCTCTAGTGCTAGATGAGCTATGTGGCTTTACTCACCTCGTTTTCTCTCACCTTGATTCTGCATCATCACTGCTTCCTCTTATCACCCTGCCCGATGAAGAGTGCTCATTTTGATGTAATACTGATAATATCTGTCTTTGTGCCCCATTCTTTCTACCTGTATCACACTCATTTCTATGGTGTTGGATTCATACATAAATTCCAGATATATGTTGCCAGTCAGACATGGCCTCAGCAGGGTGTTCTTGAGTAACATCTGTTGACACCTAAACCATTTATTTACTGTACAAGATGATGTTTAGATGGGGTTTTGTGCTTACATGCTTTCAGGTTTAAGGTACCCAAGGGCAAGGGTCATATATACTTCTCACACTTTACAGTGATGGTGGTGATGACTTTAATGTTGCATCCATTCCTCTTCTGAAGGATCAGTTTTCACCGGTTCCATAGCTCCTCAACAAAAACTTAGTCTGTGCATATAGTGGCAACACATGTGAAAACAGTGCTTCCCTAGCCGTGTGTGAATCACAACCACAAGTTTGCATTTTGGAAATAGTTTTGGCAGCTGGAGGTAGTTGAGGCTGTTATCTCTAAGTGGAAAGAAGGAGTAATCTAAGGGTGAGGTGGAGCAGAATGGAATCAGCAGAGGGTTAGCAATTAGGCTAACACAACAGCAGCCTGGGAAAGGTTAGAAACAAACATTCTGCCGAAGCTGAGTGTTATTTAGAGCCAGAAAATTCCTGGGAAACCACATAAGCCAAACCTCTCATTTCACAGCTAAGGGGCTGAGAGAGGTTGTTATGTAGCCCAATCACATGAATAAGTCAAAAGCAGAACCACAACAGTGCTCCATAGCTCCAGTTCCAAGGGCAAAGGCAGGCTCTTGACTGCTCAGCACTCGCTGCCTCAGGTTCTTCTGTTAGCATTTGATCAGGACTGCTGGACATTTGGACCTCTAGGATAGTACTAAAAAGTACTATCAACCACAGATTTAGCAACACATACACATAATGTCAACAATGGCAACAACCTTCCAGAAGTCAAGTAGAGTACCTTGTATATAGACTTAATCCTTCACCAAAAGTCTTGGTGTGCATGAGGTAACACTGGTATTCACTCCAGCATTGTCCTGACTTCACAGCCCCTTGACCATTTCCTGTATTTCTGAAGTTCAGTCTCAAGGCCACAGTCCAGATCCTGCCATGGCCAGGAAGTGTTCTGTCCTAGTCCATCTGGACCACAGTGGCAAAATTATGTTCCTTGTGTAGCTCAAGAAAGACAGAAATTGGGGCTGGAGGGACGGGTCAGCCATTAAAAACACTGGCTACTCATGCAGAGGACCTGGGTTCAATTCCCAGCACCTACATGGTGGCTAACAGCCATCTTTAACTCCAGTTCCAGGGGAATCCAACACCCTCCTCTGACCTCCCCAGGCATTGCAACACATGGGTGCACTTGCATACATACAAGGCAATAATATATTCATGCACATGAAATAAAAGTAATACTTTTTTCAAAGAAAAAAAGAAAAGCAGAATTTATTTATTACGGTTCCGGAAGCTGGTAGTCCAAGAGGGGGGATCCAACACATTCAACTTCTGGTGAGGCCCATGTCTGGCTAGTTCTCTGTCCCTCTTCTTCCTTTTCTCATCTCTTTTTCTTTTCTTGTCTTTCCTTTTTCAGGATAGTTCTGCTATGAATTCATGATCTTCCTACCTCTGTCTCATGAATTCTGGAATTATAAGCGTGTGCCATTGCACGTGGCTTAGATCTCTTTTCTATGGGCACTGATATCATCCACAACAAGAGTGCCTTCGTGCTAATTTTCTCCCAAAGACACCAGCTCCTAATATTACAGTTGTGATAAGCTTCCAACAGACAAATCTGGGGATGAGCCACAAATATTCAGTCCATGACATGGGCCCTTAGTTGGATTTCACTCTACACTATTTCCCTTGAAGTTTTCTGTTTTTGTACTCTAAGGATGATTGTTCCATGAGGTTTCCAGACCCATCTGCCTCTCAAACTTCTCTTGCCTCTGTTTGCTCACCCTGCTTGAATTTCATTCACTCCATCACTTCAGTCTCATTCTTGACATCACCTTTGAGTCCATCGCCTATGATCTCTGAGTACTGGGTCCACATCATCACATCTCTTCCCTGCTCCTCAGACTGGGTTCCGCTGAAGAAAATAGCAGGACTGTCACACTTGATGTCTGGTACACGTTTGTCATGTCTACCCTCACATGGATCCTTGGTACGGTTTATCAGTCTTTTATTTTCAACTTTCTTACCTCCTACACATCAGTAAATCAGAATTCTCAAGCTGCCTCCTCCACTTGACTCATGACCTTCAGAAATGACCTCATGTCTTAGGATGCCAAATAAACAAGGGCCCAGGGCTGAAAGCTCAGCTGCTACCTGCTGCCTTCAAATGAGCCCATCGTAGCCCATCTGTTCCTTCTTTGAGCTCTGGAGCTACTTAGGAGTATGCCTGTGTCTTTCCCTTTCTCCTCATCTTCCTTCCACATGAATTATAAGGAAACATTAAAATTAATCATTTCAAATATAGAGAAATATTACACGAAGAAGCTAGACCCCCCTCCTTCCCTGAATATCTAGACCTAACTTTCTCTACGTTTTACGTATAGTCACATACACACAAAAACACACATACACACATTTACATTAAGAAGTCCTTTTAAGCCCGTAAAATCAATGCTTTTATTTAGTAACACATTGCCTTAACAGAGCTCAGGGAAATATTAATGTTGGTGGATGCTAGAATAAGCCATTGTGTTTTCATGGTCTATTAGGCAGTTCACACCAGTTCTTCCAGTAAGGACAGGTCAATTCTCAGCAGTTAACAGCACATAGTTAACATAATGACATCATTTGAAGTGGGAATTTTCCAAAATCCCAATCTTTTATTTCCAAAATATCTAAATCAGCAGGTCAGCTTTGGACCACTTCACAGAGTAGTTCTGATACCCCACGAGCTCCAGGCATACTTCCCAGAATTTATTTTAACTAAGCAGCAACTGCATAGATAATATTTCTCCCATAAACACCATTTCCACTGGGAGAAATCACTTAGTCATCTGTAGAACAGAAAAAATAGACACTTTGATGACCCAGATTTAGCAGCAAATATATTCTATATTTCTCACAGGGAGGCTAAGAGAGGTGTAAAGGTAGGAACCCTCCCAGTGGATTTCAGGGTTTGTCCCTCGCACATAAACCCACTTTCACTGCTTATTGACTTACTCTAAGTTGTCATTAAGCAAAACCCAGACAATGGAAGAACCAGTGTGCTCTGCAGTTTAGCTCAATCATTTCATTTCTAGTGTTTTCAGACTCCAGGCCCACAGCCACAGTGCTGGTCCTTTTTTCAAAAGTCTGGGAGAGACACAATCTCAGACTGTCTACACAGTTCTAGCCTGCAGAGCCCGACATCAGAGACCCTTAATCCCAGAGAATGATGAGATAGAAAGAATAGGGCATTTGTAGGTATGCGTATCATGACTTGTTCATAACCTGCTTATTACACTTGGCACAAACCAAGGTATCCACAGCTGCACTTCTTTCCTGAGTTTGTTTGGAGCTAATAGGTGATACCCCTGAGCCGAACTGGCCCCCATGAATGATGCCTTTTTTATATTTTGTTTTGCAAAGTTATTTTGCCTTGTGTCAGAAATAACTTTGCATAACTCATTACTTTTCTTTATGGAGTCTAAATAAAGTTGAATGTCATCTGATAGTTTATGAAGTAATGCACACATGCTCTTAATATGGCAAGCAATGGCACAGGACGAAGGGAAACTTAAACATTCCATGGTTAACTGTCTTCTTCTCACCAGACAAAGAAAGAATAAAGGAAAAGTTATTTTTCAGTGGGAGCTAGGTCACTCTACCAGTTTCCAAGGAGGACTTAGGGTGTATGCATGTGTGCATGTGTGTGTGATCATTTAAAATAACCATAAACTGAGTAGCTCTGGAAAAGTTCAACTGAGTTTAGGAAGATTTATAAATATTTGGTATCTAATGCACTTCACGGACTCTAAGAATGAACCGGAACCTTGCCTTCGCTGCTCCCTATCAATGTTTCCAAGATGTGGTGTTGGCATGGAGCATCTCTGTATGCCAGATCCCCACACAATAAATGCAGCAAACAAAATGTGGCTCCAGAGGCTTTGGACCTGGACCAAGAAGATATCTTTATTAATACATTCAAGGGAAAGGCTCATTTCTATTATGTTGTTTCCTTAATGATAAAGGCAGGGATAGCACTGAAGAAAAACACACCAAAGAAATCTGAGGCTTTTGGCAGCTAGGTTCATTTCCCTGTGGGTTTGGTACACTTCGAATCTGGCATCATCCAACTCACCCACTCCTGGGTTAAAGATGTACCCCCTCCCCATTTTCTCATGCTGCCTCTCTGTTTACTCTGACATTTTCTTGGCTGTAGGGGAAATTTTGACACATAAATCCCACTTGTCAAATGATATTGTAAAACAAGCACCCAAGTGTCAGCACATGGCCCGCTAGTCTGGGGACTAGAGAGTAGACTGAGGAACACCTCTGCAGCAGCTTCCATCTGGTTCCAGCCATCTGTAAGCAATTTGAAGCTAGTTTCCAATGCAGCTAGGTTCTTCAGCATAGTAACAAAGCAGCCAGAAGAAAGGGCTAGAGTCATCAAAATGTGCTAACTCTGAATGAGGAGATAGGATTGTGGGTTTTTTAAACCTGTCTCAGACAATCCATTAGCATTCAGAAACCTCTTTTTAGTTGCAAATCCCACCAGAACTATCCCATAAAGACGTCACCCCTCTGCCCACACCCCAACCCTCTTGGGTTCACATTTGTGGTCCTAAAAGCAGCTGAGATTCTGTAAGGACTTCTGGGGTCATTTTGGCATCTGAACTTGGCATGCTTTCCTCTCCCTTAGGGAGAAAACAGTCTCAAAGGCAAGATGTAGAAAGTCTTGAGAGAATTAGAAAGAAGTGGGCACCCTCTTATCTGGCCAAATCTGTAAAATACCTGTGATTATTCTCTGGACTCAGACTTACAGAGACTTCAGTGGAGATTTTGAGTGGGTTTTCAATAAAGGTACAAAGCGCATGAGCAGCAATGAAGAGAAAAATCAAGACAGGCAAGATTCCAGGAAGGGGTGACACCCACGAAATCCAACATTTCTTGTCTGTTTGGCTTAAGTGCATCTCACTGAATGTCCCCATCTTACAGTAGGGACACTAATACATACCTTGCAAATGTCCCCTTTTCTTCCCTCCCTCCCTCCCTCCCTCCTTTCTCCCTTCCTTCCTTCTTTCCCACCTTCCCACTTTCTCTTCCTAGTTTAGCACTAAGAATAAAAGAAAAAGAGTTTGAATCCCCCAAGAGATCGTTCTGCCACAGATCTAAAGACACTCTACCTTCAAAGCCTCTCACCTGCACCTCTCTTACCCAGAAACAGACCCAGTAGTGCATTGCCAGGTTCTCAAATTGTGAAATTGGACAGAGCGAGACGGCTATAGTAATGAATTGAATTTTGAATGTCACTGATGTCAAGAAAATTAAAATCTTTCCTTGTACACAAAAGCTTGAAATAACGTGAAAGACACTTGCTCCAAATTTAATAGTAATCCTCAACATTTATAGAACCAATTTATCACCAAGGCTAAACGTCAAAGAACACATTTTAAACAAGAAGAAAAATATTTCAATAAGCTTTGATGGAATAAATATTAAAGTATTTTGCTTTGCTCTTATTAAAAAAAAATTGATAGAACAAAAATACCTCGATGAAGAGGTAACTGAAGAGTCTTCAGGCCAAAATATACGTAACATTAAATAAACAAACCACAAATTAATTTAAATATATGGATTTTTAGATTTTTTTTAATTAATTGATTTATTTTATGTGCATGTGTGTTTAGCCTGCATGTCTGTAAGTGCATCCCTGTTGCTGGGAGCTGAATCTGGGTCCTCTGTAAGAGCAACCAGTGCACCTAATTGCTGAGTCATCTTTCCATCCCCTAATATATACAATTTTAGGGAGCCTGTAATGTGATGAAGACAGTTCTAAAGTTTTACAATATATTGTAATTGTTTATAATTATCAAATAATATTCACTTTCATCCGATAGTTTGTATTCTTTTCATCAAAGAGAATCCCCCAAATTATGTAAGCCTTAGATTCCAATAAATCTGGATTTGCCCCTGGGGCCAGAGAGCAAAAGAACTGTTGGTCGACAAAGGCGTCACTAACTCCTACGATTGCAGACTGGGTGCTCCTTCCTCCCAGGCTTTCATCTGCTTTCTACTGCTATAGAAAAATGCCTAAGGCCCGGTAACTTATACAGAATAGAGATTTATTCAGATGGAGGCTAGGAAGTCCTGGAGCATGGTATCAGAAAGGGCATCTGGAAGTCCTGGGCATTGGTATCAACATGGGCTCAAGCATCTGGTGAGGGCTTCTTGCTACGTCATCCCCAGTAGAAAACATCACAGGATGGGACAGTTAATGGACCTTCTCAGTCGACTCTTCTTTTCATAATGCTGCCGACTTCATCGTGGCCCTGTCCTTACCCTCAAGTCCTCATTATTTCCCAAATGCCACCATCATGAATTTGTAGACAAAGCTTCTAACACACCTCTCTTCCTGGGTCCACAGACCCTTCCACCCTCCGTGTCCTTCTCCTCCAGTCCTGCTTCTACTTCTCACCTGCAACTCAGGCTGTCCTTTCTGGTGTCACCCCAATCAGGCTCCAAATTCAGCACTGTCTCTGCATTTCTCGCCCACTCTTCTCTGTCTATGCTGTCAGCCACCTATACAAAATCAACTTCTAGGACCTAGATATTGGCTAGGAGAACAAAAGCCATTTTTATTTTAGTGCAATGTTAAGTAACTGACTAGTTACTACACCATGTAAACAACCATATAAACATATCACTATCCAGTTTCTCAAAGCTCTGAGGTAGCCACTCTAAAAATAGGAGTACTACCATGTGGAGATGGGGAGCCAGGACCTACTTTCACTGAAAGGCTGGTGGTTGTTTTTCTCCCTGAAAAAGAGTTACTGTTTGGAGAGCTCTCCCAGAGAAGTTCTGGTTCTATAGCTGGGAGGGTCGAATATTTTAAGACAACAGCAGCCTGTTCTGTTCCTATTGTTCACAAACTGTTTCCAAGATGTGTGGCTAATGCAGCCATCAGAGGACATATCTAAAGGCCTAAGGGTGCAAAAGTTTGTGGCCATCCCACTCTAGCCTGAGGCACAGAATGAAGACAACCTCTCTACACACTCTGTTGCATCCATCTCAGCAAACAGTTTCTGCCTTGGTAGAGTTCCAACCTCTCAACTCCCAGGTTTTCTCAGGTTTTCCTAGGAAGTCACAGAAATGTGCTCAGTTTGGCTGGAGGTCATTCTTTCAGTGTGACCCCAGCCCATTCTGAGAGCCATCCATCTCAGTAGTCCCAAATCTCGATGTCTTGGGAGCAGGCAAAGTACTGTCCTTCAGGTGGAAATACTGATTTGAGATTTCAGAGACATGAGTCTGGGACTCTTAGACAGTTTCTCTAATAACATCTATATAATAATAACATCTAATAATATCTAGATAACAGTTTCATCTAATAACATCAATTATTTGGTTTTTTTTTTCTTATTGTTATTTCTCATTCTCAGATATTCTTTCTACTTGGCTAGTCTTTCTTGTGCTGCTTGACTGACCTTGCTAGTCAGTGACCCTTCCTATGGAAAGCTACAGTCTAGCGTCCTGTCTGAAAGAAGACCCAAATAGTCAGTGAGCAAGTTGTCATTAATTATCTTTTGCAGTGCTGGCAACTGAATCCAGGGCCTCAAACACGCTAGGCAATAGCTCTACCACCGAGCGACACCCCCAGCCCATTATGCTTGCTGCATTCCTCATGAAGAGTGACATCTTGACTTCATTTAACAAGGGTTCGTTATTATTCATCTTGACTATAAAACCCAGAGGACCAGCCTCCATTATGAGCCCATTTTTTTTCCCCACAACAACCTTACATATCTTTGAAAGTACAATGAGTACACTACTATTTAGAGCTTTCCCCATGTCTAGTTCTCCTTTAAACTACCTTCATTTTTAGTCACAGTGTGTTTTTCCAGCCTGGACTATTTAATGCTCTTAAGTATATTGCAAGACATTTTCTGCCCACGACCTTTGCACATGATATTCTCCCAAAGCTTTTTGTACAATAAAGAGACCAAGAATATTCTTAAGGCCAGAAACAGGTACATGCCTGCAAGCCCAGCATTCTAGAGGCCGAAGGAGGAGAGTCATAAGTTCAAGGTCAGCCTACATTAGGTAGTAGGATCTTGTCTCAAAAAAACATCACTACCCTCAAAGTGTTAAAATAGTTATCATATGAAATGATCCCAACTTTGTTGGTTTTCCTGCCTTATTCTAAGGTCTTGTTTAGTTAAGTACTTAATGTTTAAACCC
Organism: Eospalax fontanierii; assembly: GCA_035773235.1. Taxonomy (NCBI): domain Eukaryota; kingdom Metazoa; phylum Chordata; class Mammalia; order Rodentia; family Spalacidae; genus Eospalax; species Eospalax fontanierii. The sequence goes on along the minus strand of CM069548.1, from coordinate 38,159,613 downwards.
GTGCTAGGGCGAGGAGGTAGGAAGGAGCGCAATACCACAGTCCTAGGTGCTCCTGGCAGTAGCTCTCATCAAAATTCTTAGGAGGCCTTGTTGCAACACAGATGGCTGCCACAGCTCTGCAGGTTCTCACCCGGGAGGTCTGGGATAAACAGGAGGCTCTGCCTGTTTACCATTTTCCCAGGTGTTGTTGGCATTGGCCATCCAAGATTTACAACTCTGATTGACGACATCTGCAGAGCTCTTTAAAATATATTTGCCTGGGCTTACCTCAGACCAAATACTCAGCGATCTCTGGGGACAGGCCCAGGCACTGTTATGTTAGGCTTCTCAGGAAATTTTGTTAGGCAAGAATCACAATATTTTATTATTTTTATTTTATGTATATGAGTATATTCCCTGTATGTGTATAAGTGCATCCTTATCGTGTAATGCCTGAGGATGTCAGAAGAGGGCGCTGGATCACCTTAATCTGGAGTTATAGATGTTTGTTAGCTGCCAGGTGAGTGCTGAGATTCAAACCCAGGTCCTCTGCAAATGCAGCCAGTGTCCTTAACCACTGAGCCATCTCTCCAGACCCGAGAATCACAGTCTTAAAGCAGCCTGAAGTTTCCTCCTCTTAGAATATTCTCCTTCTGTAGCTAATGTCTCTCCATCCATACATGTCAACTCAACTGTGATTTCCTTCCTCATTAGCCCTAATACAGCCGCCTCTTTCCTTTGGTAAGTGACAATGACAACAGGTAACTGATAGAATTACTCCAGGCACTGTTCATTTGCAAAGCTCTAAGCCACAGGTGTCTGGGCTCAGCATAGAACCCCCAGATTCTAACTGACTGGCAGTGTAACTACTCAGCATCTGCTCAAAAGAATGGAACATAGACTTCAGGTTAACTCCCCTGGTTAAAATAAAGTGAGATGATCCTACAAAACATGAAGAAAGCTGGGCATGGTGGTACATGCCTTTAATCCCAGCACTCAGGAGGCAGAGAAAGATCTCTGGGAGATGGAGGCCAGGCTGGTCGACATAATGAGTTTCAGACCAGCTGAGGCTACAGGGAGACCCTGTCTCAAAAAAGGACCCAAATAAACAAACAAACAAACAAACAACCTATAGAAAAAGCTTCCAAACTGCTGGAACCCCAGGATCTAAATGATAGCTTCACCCCATTTCACAGTCCTGCAGACACACAAGTGTTCATAGCACAGGAAGGAGAATGAAAAACTCTACACACTGGCTCTAAGGAAAATCAAGTCCAGGTCCTGATCTGTCCCTGTGCTGTGAAGGAGCCTACAATGGCCTGATTTGCGAAGTGCTTCAGCATGGAAGGAAAAGTTCATCATTGTAGTGGGTGGTGGAGAGTCACTACTTAAGATATGGTTTCAGAGTTCCCAGGAGAACGCAAACCAGCATGGTGGAGAGATTTGATACCAAGAAAAGTAATTCCAAAAGATAGGTAGACATCAAAGATATATTTAAAATAAGTATGCTTAAAAATGACTAAAGAAATAAACACCTTAAACAGACAGGATGTTGGTAGGTAGCTAGATGTGGATCAGTCTCCTTCAGGCTATTGAGGACAGACTCCTCTCTCATGGCCGGCTTCGGACCACACTTCCCAATTTCCACTAATACTAGAAAGGAAAACATCACAACTGCCCCAAAAGATTGGAATACTCCCCCACGCTGGGTGGATACATGGCATTCTTATCTGCTCAGAAGAATAGAAAATGGCATACTACTTTTTCTTCCCTTAAGAGTAAATCCAGAAGCTGGAGAGATGACTCAGTGGTTAAGAGCATTGGCTATTCTTACGGAGGACCCAAGTTCAAATCCCAGCATCCACAACACAGCTAACAACAACTGGAGTCCATAACTCCAGTTCTAGGGGATCTGACCTCCACAGGCATGAAGTGGGTGCACTTACATACATGCAGGCAGTACATTCATACACATAATATAAAAATAATAAATAAAATTAAATTAAAAAGTAAATCCAGATGGGCCTATAAATCACTTGGCCAGAAGTCCACTCCCCAGGAAAACTGATTTACCGGAAGACATGCAAAAGAGTTGGGAGAAATAAGTATCCCCCAAACTAGGTAATGTACTTATCCTTTCCCTAAGCCTCCAGGAAGCCAGCCCTTCTTTTCTGAGTTCTAACTTTCCCTTTACTTTCTATCCTTTTCTTTTAGATAGTGGCCAAAAGCCTAGGCATGCTTCCCTCGCACTCTGGACATCGCCCCTCTTTTTCTGAAGCCCTTCCCATTCCAGCACATGGCCACTTGCATGCCATGCAGCTGCTTTCCAGCCTCCTCAGCTGAACACGCCTGCCTCCTTGGACCCTAACTCACATGCATGTTCTTTTCTCTTCCTCTTTCCCATACTCCTCGTCCAGGAAGCTGCTGGGATTCTCAGCATCCCAGCTCTTTTCCAAATTTGTTTCTAAATTCTTTTATTAACAAAACTAAGAACCCCAAAGTAATACCAATTCCCTGATTATAATATGAGTAAAAGGAAGCTAGGAGACTTTAGTACCTCGCAGGATCAAGAAGTCCCGGGTGTTGTGCAGCAGTTTCCTCTGAAGTAAACATTTGACCTTGGAGAGAAGCTAGTTAAATTGATCCTGAATGCTCTAATTCCTGTATCTAATCCGTGTATCTAATTGCAGGAATGCTGAAACATTCCATCCTGCAGAGAAGCTCCTTAAGATGTAGGTTGTTCTAAGGAGAAGTAAAATATTTCATTCTGAAAGGAACTTGTTAAGCTCAGGAAGTAAACAAGTTAATAACTTCAAGAAATCCCTGAAACTGACTAGATTCACCATGGCCCTCCCTCCCCGGGCTGTATTATAAGCAGTAAGGACTGCTAAGAGCAGTCCAGGCTGACAGACAGGTTGAACTGCCTAGAAGAGGCTCAAACCTGCTATGCCACCAGGGAGAGATCCTGCCAACATGCAAATCAAACTGAGCTCCAAGCTTCCAGCTTCCAGCTGTCACCCACGCTGCGGTGTGCTCTGGGTGTCTTTTAGTCATTTCTGCTCCTGAAGCACCTCTCACCCAAACTCCTATAAGTTACCCCAAATAAGACTCATTGGTTCACCAAGCAGAACTTTGATGAAATCCTTGCCTTGGTCTGTCATGGGTTCCCTGATCTGTCGTGTATAGATGTTTGTGCCCATCTGCTGAGGAACAGTACCAAGAAAACAGGAAACACACAGAGTTTGGAAGAAGAGAGCTCTGAAAACAGAAAACTTCACACTGGAGGGGGTGGGAGGGGGAAGGAGAGGGAAGTCCTAAGTGACCTTCAGTTCAAAGACTGAGAGAAGCAGGGTGCCTTGAAGAGGCTGCAGGAAGGGAAGCTACTTCTCATCACCATGACTTGCCCATCACGATATACTGAAACCATGGGCTGAAATAAATCTCTCCCTCAAGTTGTTTCTGTCAAGTACTGGAATCACAGTGACACAAAAGTATCTAGTATCTCGGAGCTGAAGGAGGTTAGGCACTCCAATATTACTGGAAGTCCCTTTTTTAGTATATAAGATAGGAGGATCACTCAAAGAGACTCTATAAAAATTTGACTATTGATCAGGTATTTGCTGAAAGTGACTGGCTTTAGATTAGTGGCTATCAGCTCTTTGAATCAGGAAGTTTGTTATATGCCATCAATGGAAACAAAGACTGGGAAGCTGAGTTAACTGTGTTTCTGCAGAAATAGCTACTGTTGAGCCAGACCTTCTTTAGGTATTTGGAACTTTGAAATCTATACTTCCCATACATTTAATAAGGATGCAGATTTTTTTTTTAGTGAAAGGCATGTTTCTGTAATATCAATTTAACTCTTTAATCTCTCCAACTGTTATTCATTATAGGCATTGTGTAACGGGCAGTCTGACTTGGAGAATGGTGACAAAATATTTTAAAATTTATTTTTATTTTATGTGTTTGTGTGTTTTGCTTGCATGAATATACAGGCACCTAAGTCATGCAATGCCTGTAGGTGCCAGCAAAGGGCATCAGGTCTGCTGGAACCAGAGTTATGGGCAGTTGTTAGCTGCCATGTGGGTGCTGGAAACCAAATCTAGGTCCTCTGCAAGAGCAGTCTTAACCACTAAGCCATCTATCCATCTCCAACACACATTTCTACAGAAAGATTTTTTTTTCTCCTTCTATGCCTGATTCACCTACTGCTGGATGTAGATGATGTAGATAGGCCCTAATTGTGACAGTTATCGTGACTGTCAATGTGATTGGATTAGTAAAGCATACACACCAGATACCTCTGGATGTATCTGTAAGGGTGTTTCTGGAGAGGATTAATTGGGGAGAGACGATCCCCCATGAATGTGGGAGGCTTTATCCCATGAGCTTGCATCTCAGAAAGAATAAAAATCGGATAAAAGGAGAAATCCAGGAGAGTGCCTGTATTCTCCTTCCTCACCTTCCTGGCTGACCATGAAGTGAACAGCTCTCCTCTAGCATTCTTCCACGTCACGATGTTCTACCTTAGCACATAGAACCAGTGGAACATGGACTGAACTCTCAGAAACCACGAGCAAAACAAATATTTCTCCCTTTTAAGTTATTCCATCGGGTTATTTTATCACAGTGATAAGAAAACTGACTAATACACTGATCTCCAGTTATACTCATTTGCTCAGCACATGTATTCTCTGATATGAACACATTGGGGTCAAATGCAAAAAACACAAATCACAAATATTTTTCCAATATATATATAAGTTGAATTTGGTGATTCTGAACAAGAACAAATGGGATTAACTAAAGAGACATGTGGCACCTGGACACCAGCCTCATCATCTAGACTCTATCCTTCATTGTCCTCCTTCTCTGCCTGCCCCCACTAGTTAGGATCCTCAGCAATCCAGAATGCATCTTCCTTCAGTTCACTTGTTCTGTCACCTCTGCTCACAGCTGAAACCACCTCTGCTCATCCATGAAAGGAAACATCTAAGTAGGCGGTGTGTACCCAAGAGTTTCTTGTGTCTATGAATAATTTTTTCTTCAATGAGATTTTTCTAAAACAGCATCATTGAAGCCTCAAGAACAAAGAATTCCTGTGTCGGATTACAAGACTGACTATCTGAACAGTAGTCCAAGGTACTCATTTGTAGTGAGATTTTATTCTGCTTTGAATTTGAACATGTCAGAAAACCTTATTGCATTTGTCAGAATATTAAGAACCATTATACTTTAAGCTAATTCCAACCAGAAATGTGCAAAATATTTGTGAGGAAAACTTTAAAGTAGGCCTGAAAGACATAAAAGCAGATTTCATTTAAAAAGATGCACCTTGTTCTGGAGGCCTAACCACCATAAAACATTCTAACTCACAATTCTTTTTCTCCCCTTTAAAGTCTGACAGTTCTTATGGGAAGCTTGTAAAAAAGTTCTCCTGTGAAATAACATTCAGTAATTTCCCAGAAAATCCTGGAGGTGGTCAGCCACCATGAGGAAGTCACAAAGCATCCTACTCTGCTTAGTTTCCTCTCTCAAAGGCCTTATAAAGACATAGCAGACTTTGTTGCCTTGGGAACCAGTAAAGACCCACTGCTGCTGAGAAAAGGAAAAGGAGGCCAAAAATGAAACATTCAGTCCTGGCACAGAGGCACGAGACAGTCCCCAGCCTTATCTCGGTATCCTCAGAGCACTCTTCACTCTGAGAAAGAGACAGGATACAACCACGCAACCCCCCCGCCATTGATGAAAAGTGGCACTTGAAGCTGGAGAGAGAGTCCAGTGGTTAAGAGATACATAAAAAAGATAAGCCATCATGCAAAGTGTGGCTTTATCAGAGAAACACAGTAGTGACGTGACGTCAGTGTAGTTCATGCATAAATATACCAGGAAAATTAAATCATCATCTCCCTAGATATAGAGAGAGCATTTGAAACATTCAAAATCCATTTTTTGAAATCTTAAAACAAACTAGAAATTTAAGGAAATTAAATATTTCATCAAGATTACCCATTAAAAATTTTCAGATAATATCATATTTGATAGTGAAAACCTGAATGTTTTTTACCTGAAGACCAGTAGCAAAGCTAAAATATATTCTCATAATTCCCATTCAACATCACACTGATCTAACCAGTCTCATATGGCAAGAGAAAGGGCTAAGGAACAAACAGATTAAAACTGAAGAAGATTCTTGGAAGGCATGATGGTCTGTAGAGAAATGCTCTTGAGCCTATATAAAAACTTTTAAAGCTAAATGTGAATTTAGAAGTGCTAACATTCAAAATATCTAGATATAACTCGAACAGAAAATGAGAAAAATTATCATTTACTATTGTAAAAGTCTATGAAATTTTATATACCAATTATACTATCTGTAAGGACAATTAAAAGATACTGATGGTAAAATTCAAAGAAAACCAAACTAGATCAAGATGTTTTAGGAATGGGAAACTCAGCTTACAAATACGTCAATCCTCCCTCACATTGATATATGGGCTTAAGCTATACCAACCAAGTTTCTAGTAGACTTCTGTAGGTATAGACAAGATGAAGGTCAAATTATTATAGCAAATAGATGAATGATCACAAAAGCTGTATATAACAAAGTTTTGTAGAAATAATCATTAAGTTGCAAACTAACTCTCCCTGACTTCAAACTTACAGAAAGTCTCTAAGTAAGGCAATATAATATTGGAAAATTAATTGAATTTATATCAAAACAATAAACTAAATATTTTAGAAATAGCTTCTCACATTGATGCTCAATTTTAAAGTAAAATCAAAAGACAATAGTCTCTTTAATATGTGGTGTTGGAACCATTTAACAACTTTATGCAAGTAAGTCAATCTTGACCATCACCTTATACTGCAGCATATTCAAATATTAGCTACAAAATGGATCAATGTCAAATTACATGTATGAAATCACTATGAAAAAAATCTTTAATTCCAGCACTCAGGAAGCAGAAGCAGGTGGACCTATGAAACTGAGGCTAGCCTGGTCTACATAGGGAGTTCCATGTCATTTGGGGCTACAGGGAGACCCTGTCTCAAAAAGACCCAAAAACAGTCTAATAGAAAATATACCATCTCAGAGACTCTACATAAACCATTTATAAAACTGATTCATATTGAATTTTATAAAATAAAAAAATTCTTCAAAATATACATAAGAATATGAGTTATAAACTTGGACCATATATTTTAGAAATCCATGTCTGGAAAATGACTGATATCTAGAACATGTGATAACAAAAACCCCAAAAATAAAAACCAAAAATTCTAATATTAAAATATTGGAGAAATAATTCAACATAAGACTCTGAAGACAGCTGTATGTATGAAATGATGCTTACTGTTAATCTTTAGAGTACTGTAGCCTAAAACTACAATGAAATTCTATAATATGCATATCACAATGGCAGAAAGAAAACAAGAAACAAACAGTAAATAATAACCATGCAAGCATGAAAAATATTTTAACAATAAGAATTATAAGCCAATGAGGATGTGGAGAACAGCTAGAACTTAGAAAGGTTACTCATGGGAACGGAAACTAAAACAGATACTTTCAAAAACAATTTGTATGTTTCTTCTAAAGGTAAAAAATATGCCTAAAATAAAAATCAACAATTCTATTCCTGCTACTTTCCAGAAAGAAATGAAAATCTAAATTCATATAATGTTTTTAGGTGATTTTACTTGATATCATGGCCAACGTCCAGAAATTTTTAGCAGACTTTAAATTTGTGCTTCATCAATACAATGGAGCACTGGCCACCAATGAGAAGGAACAGTCCACATATATACAGAGCAGCATGCTGCCAGTTGCGTATATGAATGGGCTTCACTTAATGAAAGAAGCCAAACTCAAAGAGGACAGAGAAGAGATTGCAGTGACTAGAGCTTTGGAGAAGGAGACTGAACAGAAGGAAGAAGGGAGAAACTTAGTGAGCTGATGTATGATCGCAGTGTGGCTACCACGGATGTGTGTTATTATCAGAACTCAGAGAATGAGTTTTATCATGTGTAAACTATGCCTCAGTAAAATGCACTTAAAATTATTTACATAATCAACTGGAAAAATAATTAAAGTAGCTGATGATTACAATTGCTTTAATTGTACATCTTCTATGGAATATATTTTAAGGACAAAAAGAAATTAAAATTTATAAAGTAGTTCCATAATGAAATACCAGTTTTATTGCAGCTGCTGTACATATAAATCTTAATATTTGAACAATGAGAAAAAGTGGTATTAATAAAAAATAAAATTAAAAGTCTTTTAATATTAGCTTTATTGAATTAAATACAATAAAAGAGCAAGTTGGCAATGATAATAAAGAAACAGCAATGAGTAAGAGAGCTCCTCATTTAGAAGTTCAGCTAACAGATGAAAAAGTTAATTATAACACTTAAGTAATAATTGATTCCTTAACAGAATCAATGTGGAATGATGTTAACAGAGCAGAGCCCCAAGACAAGGAATCCCCATCAATTATTTACTGATCCCAAGGGGAAGAATCCACCTCACAATGGAGAGATCACTGTGGTCTCCATCACATCACATCACTAAGTAACCAAGTTTAGTGCCATGGAATGGTAGGACAGACTATCCAACACTTTGTGCATAAAACACTAAGAAAATACACAGCATCCCCAATGAAGTATTCTTGCTAAAGCATGTTTACCCAAATCTAACAGTGAAAAACAATCAAGTAATTCTACGATGCAGAACATTGCATAAGAAAACTAGCCTGAATTCTTCATGAAATTCATTATCATTAAAACAACAACGAAAGTAGGATGTGGGGTACTGATTTAAAAAGAACTCTACAGCACAGCAGCCAAATCCAGTGCTTTGACGTAGAAGTGCACCACATCAACCTTGATTGAATCATAGGTCAAAGAAACAAGAGACATTTGAGAAAGCATGAACATCATCTGAAATGATGTCATGAACATGGATTTGAGAATTTAGGACAATAGGGCCAAGGCTCCATCCCTATGCTAAAGAAATGCAGGGTACGATACACAGAGGTAAAGTCCCGGAGTGTCTGCATTTATTTGCAAATCATTCTTCAAAAACACCTAAATATACAAGAGGGAGAATATACCAAGATGTGAACAACTCGTAAGTCTAGATGTAGGGCACATGGATTCAGTGGGTGCTAGTCTTTATTTTTTTATGTAAACTTGGAAGCTTTCAAAATATGCATTTGGAGGAAAACAACAGAAGAAACAAAAACACAACTGGCTGGCCTGGTTAGAGAGAAGCAAGCCCTGAGCAATAACACACTGATAAAACGAACCATGCATTGTCCACACAGGTCAGTCTGAGAAAGAGGTTAGCCGCTTGAGTGGCTGACCCTGTGAGGGTTCTATCCATGGGAACACCCAAGGCACTGAGTTCCACTGTCGAAGGCCAGATAAAAGACTTCATTTTTCTCAACTGAGAATCTGGAAGACTCATACAATACTGAAGCATTTCAAGCATTCTGAGCAAAAGCAGTGTGCCAGAAAGTTATTAATTTTAATTCCAGTTAAACCACTGGCAAAAAATGGGTGGCTCCCCTCAAATTCCTTGAGAATAGATGGAAACGCTCAGACTTTCTTGGAAACCTGAAGAAGGGTTTGAAGGGAATTTCTTTGGGAAATCCTGTCAGGCCATTAATTAACTTAATAAATAGCCACTTATCATCACTCGTGTTTACCTAATCATTAACATCATGTCTAATCAAATTTAAGTGTAATGGACACAAAGTCTTGGTATAAATTACTTAGCCTTTTTTATTATTTGACAGGCATCTAGGAAGTATGGGTTTCTTTCATTCACTAGATGTTTTATGGCAAGTTAGAGGTTGTTCAAAGAATATTGTGGGGAGTGAGGGCCATTGCTGGACAGAGATATGAAAACATCAAGTTTTCCAATTAAACAGAACTTTTCCAAGCCGCGGATATACTGAGTGGCCATCCCAATCAAAGCGTTTTCTAATTGCAAGAATATGCTTTTAAGACTCAATTTTAATGAAATCCAAGCCAGACTTTCTGTTGCTTAATCTTTTCAACCAGGTGCCAAAAATCTGGTCAAATGTATGGAAGCAGATTCCTCTTCAATGAACGGCCACAGGATCTTTGATGTTTATGCCGAGCTAAAAGAATCTAGGTTGATTGCCCTTGCTTGCTTCCATCCTTCTGAAAGACCATCCCTTTCTTGGTAAAGAACATTTTCATGATTTATCCAGCTTGGAAGGACACCGTGAAATTGGTTTTCCAAACCCACTCATTAAAAATCTCTTCTTTCTTTGTCTATGTCTTTCTTTTCTTTCTTCTTTTTTTTTGGGGGGGGGGTTGGTTAATTTTAAGAATCACAGAGAATCATCATCTGACACAATCACACAATCAGTAATTAACTTAATTTTTTCCTGAGAAAACATTACTTTTAAGGTAACTCCAGCTTAGTACACATTGTCATTGTCTGCTTCTTATTATTCCTCTTAAAAATTTAAGTTCCATCCTTTTGATGGCAGATTTCATAATTTGAAAAATGGATTTGCCCTTTGCCACCTAACCCATCTGGCGTTTCCTCTGGCAACTCTTCCACAATGTTCTGCCTCTTGCCCTTATGGCTTAACTGCAATATATATAAAAAAAAACCTAAGATTCCAATGAAAATCCATGTAAATACCGTAATGTGCAGCATTTTTAATGAGTTACTATATATAGAAGACCATTTGTGTTAGTGGTACAAACACCTTGTCTCAATTCAACAGCTTCATTTTCACCAGTCTTTGAGCAGTCTTGGGTAATTTCTGAATTCCAGCTGACACTGTCCTAAAAGAGTTTTAAAAAAATTAATCACCCTGATGTCATTGCAGATAAGACGATCACAGATTTGTAAAATGCTTGTTAGGCATGCGGACCGGAATTTAAGACATCCTATATATAAAATTCTTCTTACATGGCAACTGGGAAGTTAGTCACGGAACAGGCACTAGGTAAACATGATTGTTTTTTGATACTTCTTTGAGGTAAATTTCATGATTCCCTTATTAAGGGTTATATAGGGTAGTCACCCAAACCCACCACCATCAACTGGAAATGGAAGACTAGATGCATTGTTTATTTTATACATAAGTACAGCCAACCAAACATGCTAAACCACTTACAGCAGTTTATTGACACTGGCGAGAAACTACAACTTTGAGAAGCAAATGACGCAAATTGCGTGTTCGGGAGTTTTCAAGGCCTCTCCTCCCCTCGCCGCTGCCACCAATTTTTCTTTAGAAAAATTCTTTCTACATTGAAAGCATGTCAAAAAACTGGAAAGCAATAAGCAATCAGGTATGGTTTTTTTTTCCTCTGAAAGGTTTGTGCCAGTCTCAAACAGTGAACTATTCAAAATCAGTTGTTTGGGCCATTTGAAATGTAAAGGTTTATCCAACAGTGGTGTCTATGTGATGTGTCACAGTTGGAGGGGAGTTGTCTGGGTGTATAGTGTATATGTGTATGCATGTGTGTACTGTATGGTATATGTGTGCGTGTGTGTGTGTGTGTGTGATATGTCTGGGTGTGGTGTATGTGTTTTGTATATCGGTTTGAATGTGTATCGTGTGATATGTGTGTGTGGTGTGTATATATGTGTGTATATGGTATGTCTGTATATATATGGTGTGCATGTATTTTTTAAGTCCTGGAAGCTAACTAGTAAGTCCAAAGTAAGTCAGAGTTTTATACAGAGTGGCTTTATGATCACCAAATTTCAAAGCAAGCACTAAATAATGAAGCCACCATTTGCATACTTGCTTTAAATTCTGACCAACATGAGCATAAATTATATCATACACAAAAAAATGACATCATCCTCTGATTGCAAACACGCTACATAGAATTCCTTCTAAAATAACATGAAAACTTCAGAGTGTGTGTAATACGGTAGTACACGTGACATGACTATGATTTCCTTGTCTGCCAGTGCTCCATTATCAAGCCTCATCTCGAACACTTTGACATAGAGGCAATGTGGCATAGTGAACAAGAATTTGGCCAAACTGGACTTTCATCATGTCGGGTCACTAGTTCTCTGACCTTGATCAAGTTCTTCTGGCTTCCTCAAGATTTCTTCTGTTTTCTCTTTGGTAGATCACATATAGATTTGACTGAGAAAATAGCTGAAAAAACTAATTCTAGATATTTTCTTTCCACAACAGCAGTCAGTTTGGTTCACAGTGCCAATGCTGCATCCTATTTCACCAGGAGTCATTTCCTTGAGAACCCCTGTGATGTTTTCCCTGGACCTGTCTAGGCCACAGTGTTTTGTGGATCTGCTTAGCTCTTCATGGTTCCACAGATGAGAAGAACAGTGTTTGTGTGCCAAGCACACTACATCTGGTAGCCCCGTCCCACAATGATCATCTGAAGAGCAGGAACTACAATTAACTTCATTTTGCACATAAAGGAACTGAGGCTGGGGCTAGCCCTGGGATTTCTGTAAGCAGTTAATAGTAGAGATGGCACTCAAACCTGTGATTTCTGACTTTAGAAAATAAGTTACCAATATAGTATCTGCCAGTCCCATAATAATGTATTTAAGTCACATGGTAGAGGAAGGAACAATGTGTGGAGTGTGGAGAGGGGAGAGCGTGAACTCAGTGGCATGGACTTTGCATGCCAGCACCTGCAAGAGAGCAGGGCATGTCTTGAGTGGAGATCTTGAATCTGCTGACTCAGGAGTCCACAGCAACCACATCTCTATACATAGGACATGGGCTGTGTTACTAATCTGTTAGAAATTTTATCTTCTGATCCTTGAAAACAGAAACAAAAGGTAGGTGTACATGGCTGAATTTTACCTTCCAAGTTAGAGCTGGATTATAACAAGAAGAGTGGGGTTATGTGTATACTATCTAGAGTGCAACAACCTGATGCTCCCTGGGATTTGAGGCCAAATATCATTGATGGATCTGGGATCTGGTGATGACTGTGGACTATGGGGTGGCCCTAGTATTTTGTGTTATTTACTCATTTTCCCTGCCCATAGGAATTCTTCATGAGAGTTGTGGGACCAGCTCTACTTCGCTGATGAGGAAGACAAGGCAAGCATATCTTCAACAACCTTTCCACCTTCCATAGTCAACACTGTGTATGGAGAGAACAGCAGCCATGTGGAGATCGACACACTCATTCAAACGGGAATACCCCAAGTCCATAACCCTTTGGAATTAATGACATCATCATCACCAGAGAGAGAGAGAGAGAGAGAGAGAGAGAGAGAATGAGAGGAAGAGAGAGAGACCATCATGCTTCATTATTGCCTCAGGATTTCAATAGTTTAAATATTTTAAAAATTAAGCCATTAGCAGGGGATGGGGGCAGTTTGAGTAGTGTTTTCGCTAGGGATGAAAATCTTCTGGATCGTTTGACAGTTGGACAAAATGAATTGAGTAGGAACTTACTTCCCATTACACTTAAAAACGGTTAGCTTGGAAAGTGTTCTATATCTTATCACAGATCAGGATTAGCATCAAAAGGAGAGAAGCCTTAGAGTTATCCAATCCAAAGGATCCACTGTGCCACTTGAAGCCACCATCAGTCATAGGATAAGTGACAGTCTTTAATTGGACTGATTCTAGATTTATACCTTCGGTGTGGTGCTTGTTCTATAGATAACTTTTGTTCATACATCTATAAGATGGAAAAACAGAACAAAAATCCTTAAAAATAGCTAAAACCTATAATCTAACCAAAGCACCCTTTTCTCCACAGTATCTTCAATGAATGGAAATCTTATCTTTATAGGTCAAGATTTTCTACCAACCAAGATAAATAAAGTTATTATACGTTTTTAGAATGTCTGTTAGAAATATAAGCCCACATACCTGCTGGTTTTTAATAAAGTCCATTTTAAAATGGAAAATAAAACTTCATACCATGTTATTACTTACAGTTGTCATTGGCAAAGCATCTAGCCACCTTCTGAATTTTCAAGCACCACCCAGAGTTATTTTTCTTTAAAAATGTATTTTTCCCTCAAGATTTTATGAAGATCTCTAAGTGGAATTGCATGCAATACTGTGAAGAACAAATTAAATTCTTTTATTTCCAGTTTGATTTTTTTTATTGTTAAGTTTGTAATTTTGCAGAAATAAAAAGTTGTGTGTATTGTGATATCATCATTGTGGTACAGGATTTGTACTCTCCCTGTTTCTATGACCCTGTGCCTGACTCTGACCAGTGTCTTCATCCTTATCCAAGAACTCTTTGGAACCAAAGTGCCAAATATTTTGTGACATTTTATTCTGTAAAGCTGTTGATGGTAGTCATGATACTGTGCTAAGGAGTTGAGCCTTTATTTAGCAGGGATTTTGTTTTGAATAGGCCCCTTGTTAAAAGCTCAGCCCCCACCCCAAAGCACTCTTGGAGTATGCTAGAACCTTTATGAGGTAGGGCCTGGTAGACCGAAAGGGAGTCACTGGGCACATGTTGATGAAAAGCATATTGGGACAACTGCCCTTCCTCTCTTTCCTATCCCGCTCTATGAGATGAGTATATGTTATACACATACTTCCTTCCCACGTGACATTGTGCTCACCAAAAGCCCCAACTCAGTGAAGCCGACTGATCACAGATTCCGAACACTCTGACTCTCTCAAGACTGTGGGCTGACAGAAACCTTTCCTTTGTCTGTTTTTTGTTGTGTTTTGTTTTTGTTTTTGTAAGACAGGGTCTCACTATATATATCCCCATCTGGCCTGAAATTCACTGTGTAGACCATCCCAGGCTGGCCTCAGTCTCACAGCAATAGGCTTCCCTCTGCCTTCCAAGAGGAATAAGCCACTATACCTGGCAAGCTTTCCTCTTTTTAAGTTGTTTATCTTGGGTATTTTATCCTCATAATGGAATGCTAACACAGTAGGGCAGTATCTGAAAATGTGGCCGTTAGATATTTGTGTGTACTTGCTAGAAATAAGAACGCCTCTGGAACTAGTGAGTTAGAACATAATGTCTGGAGCATTTGAACTGACTTTCCAGGTAATTCTTTTTATATTCATGGTTGCAATACATTGAGGAGTCAAAGGAGACTTCCCAAACATATTTTGAATAAAGAGCTTTGTCTTGAAGAATTGGCTTCCTATATCCTTGCTAGGAAGAAAAACAATAAGCCTCATTTTCAAAATAAAAATATATATTCAGAAATGTGAATTTTCTTTCAAGAAAGTAAATTAGCACAATACGCATATTGGCTAGATATGTTAAGCTAAGGGAGAAAAATCTTAAAGCAAGTATGTTGTTGTCCACAAACTATTTTTCCTCACTCTTCCCGAACATCCTGACACATCCAGGGAAGAAAAATGTAAAAATGCTCTGAGAAATAATGATCTGTTTGTCTTCACAATTATGCAACATAGACCTCTAACCTAAATTAACTTTAAGATCTCTAAAACAGTGCTTACATAATAGGTCACATAGCAGTGACTGGCATGAAGTGTGGTAATGTTTGAATTCTTATGAGTTAACGTCAATGGAAACACATTAAAACCTTCTTCCTTAGTATATATTACACTAGAATATTATAGATTGCTTAGTACAAGTACCTATGTTTAAGATTTTTACACTTTTATAATTCTCTTCCTTACAAACCTAAAAGTTTAATAAAGAGATTATTTTGATGAAAACATATTACAACATTATATTTTATCATTACTCTTTGCACTATGGGACATTAATTTCAAAAATGAATGCAATATGGAAGAATTCTTACGGAGACTAGGGGAATATATATGTATACATATATATGGTTACTATTAGCTTATTAGAAACAGATCCTTGTCTAGATTAAAAACTAGAACACAAAATAGTGGTTAATTTTGTTGTCATTTTCAGTTATTTTCCCTTTTTTTCTCCTTCGTGATTTTTCGTAATTTTTAAAATGACTAAGATGAGGTCCTGGAGAGATCGCTCAGCAGGTAAGAGCACTGGCTGCTCTTATAGAGGACCCAGATTCAGTTCCCAGCACCCACATCCATACTCCAGTTCTAGGGAATCTGATGCCCTCTTCTGACCTCTGTGGGCATTGTACAACATGGGTACACTTACATACATGCAGGCATACACTCATACACATAAAATAATAAAATAGTTGTTAAAAACTACTAAGATGAAGTTAACTTGGCTCCTAATGTTTGTTTGGGCCGGAGCTGTGCTGTGCAAGGACCATGACTGAGTCAGCACTGTGGAGAGAGCACCTTAAACTGAGTAGCAGATAAACCTTCCCAGCTTTGAGAACAGGCTTTACTCTGCTCTTTGTTACTCTACATTGTGTAAAACACTGTTTTTTTCCAACTGTACCTTGCCCTGGGAGATTCCGTTTTAGAAGGAAGCTTTTATTCTGTTTTGGGAATAGAGCATAAGTCTGCATCTTGTTGTGCATGTAAACAGTACCATCTCAGTCCTACCTGTGAGGCCTAGACTGATAGATATATTCCTAAAGGAAAAGGATGATCAGAGCCGATGAGCACATGGATATATTCAAATCATATCAGGAAAACTAAGCTGAGACTTTATCAATATATCAGACCAAGGAACACCCTCACCTGGACCCTCCAAACAGGACAACACCCGACAGTGCAATGATAAAGCTCCACTGACCTGTTATTGACTTCCTGGTATGTGTGTCAATGGGCCAACAGGCAGAGAACTTCCGATTGTCTCAATGTCTTCAGCTCACTTCCGTCCCACTGCTGATGCAGCCTCCATCCGTCGACTTGTTCATCCCTTTGGACCTGGTTCTGTACATTACCTCCACAGCCTCTATGACCCATACCTCATCCGCCAGCTCAGCCTGACCATGAGGCTTGGCTTGACTCTGACCTGTAGCTTGACTCTGGCTCTAAAACAATTTTTCTGACTCCCACAGAAGTTCTGTTTGCATCACTATTAGCTTTCTACCTGTCTCCAGTCCCCTTTGAACTCTGTGAATTCTGCTATGGCCTTGTTAACCCTTTAGCCATTCTGTAGCAACATACACACACACACACACACACACACACACACACACATACACATGCACACACACATGCACACACACACATTTACTGTGTAATTTGTGATCTGTGAGCAAACATTAGCAGTTAAGACTCAAAAAAAAAAAAAAAATACCAGTTGTTCTAATGGTTAACTATCTAAAGGAATTGGGACTACCTGCAAATTGTGACCAATGATACCAATGTGATTTGTGAACTGTTATTCAATACATTCTGACATTGTGAGAAGAAACAAACACATTTATTTGTTTTTGACATTGTATGCCTACAACACTGGCCCACAGCAAGACCACGCTTCTTTCTCTTATTCCTTCCCATTCAATAAGATTTGCTTCCTCCTCTAACCAGTGAGTCCCTTGAGACCAAGAGTTGCATGTAACTGGTACCCAGGAGCTCAGTACCCTGGAGAAGATATATCAACATACGAATTAGTGTCTAAATCTTCAGAAGCTCCCATGGACTTAAAGACCAGCAGTCAGGATTTCTGGGGCTCTGGATTGTGCTGTGAAGGACTGCCATCTTCACTTTAGGAGATCTGCTCTTAAGTTCAGGCAGGATAAAGAGAAATGTCCCAGTCCACAGAGGAAAGCCACAGGCAGGCCTAGCTAGCCAGGTGTTACCATCCAAGGAAGGAGAAGGCTCCCTTCCCTAAACATACCACTTCCTAATGTTTTACTATCATAACGTCATTCCTTAGAGTTTAAACTCCTTTAACAGTCCCCTATTAAAATGCAAATGCCAAGGGCCTTGTCAGCAGACACCTTGCTTATTAGCTAACACAGCCCTCTGAGACCAGTGCCTGTTGGGAAATAAGTTCCCAGCAAGATGGAGAAAAGGTGGTAGGCCAAGTGTAGGACAGATGAGGCACCTCATGGTGACCAGGCTCAGAATGTCACAAGAGTTCCAGTCGAGCAGGTATGGTAGCAGGGACTGAGACCCTCTGTTGTCAGCATTGTGCTCAGGTGGCAGAGAGCTGTAGTGGGGGTCTGCACCTCTCATCCTGGTGGTCAAGGTGAGGGTCCCAGTGGGGCTGATGGTAGGCGAGTGCACTTATTGTCCTCTTACACAGCCTTCCAGGCGCTTTGACTTTTAGGCAAGTCCTGTCACTGGGATCTTACTTTGGACTCCACTCTGCTCCCTGTTCCTTGTCATTGCAGATGAGACACACAGAGTTGTGTAAGAGGCAGGTAGAGTTTGTTACAGAGGAAGATGGAACAGCTTCAGGTGGTAAAAGTGGACAATGGCCAAAGAGACCTCTGTGCCAACCTATATTTCAGGGAATTTTATACTATTTCTAATGTATTTGGAGCAGACAGTTTCCTAAGGGAATTTTTTTATCAGGTGATAGGCAGGCCCATTTAGAAATGACTCTGGAGAGAGGACAATGGCATGTCCTTATTCTTTCTAGAAAGCTCCTGGATAGACAGCAACCATGCTAAGGCTCTGATAGCTATTTATCTATGTTCTCCCAGGCAACATGTTCAGCATGCTATGTCTCTCTACTCAGGACGAGAGATAATCCATTCTTTTGATCACTAGTCAGAGTCCTGTTGTTTTGGTTCTCAATTTACAAGCTGTTGACTATGAGAGAAGGATCCATCCCTATGACCTCCAAGCCTGATAATAGCTATTACCTACCTAATAATCCCACTGTACATATGCCTAGGATTCAAAAATTTGTTGTTAAAGGATTTTACCCATTGTTATTTGTTTTTAAAATTAATAGAGAGGTTGTGAATTTTTGAGTCATAAGCTTAGTGTTTGGTGTCTAACCATCTACCTCATAAATGAATGTTAGATGCTATGGGGCTAGGAAGAGAGCACAACCAGTAAAGTGCTTGTCCCACAAGAGCAAGGACCTGAGTACAGTCCACAAAACCCCATGTAAAAAGTTGGGCATGGTGTTTAGTGCTTGCAGTCTCAATGCTGGGGAGGTAGGATTAGGTGGACTCCTTGGGCTTGCTGGTCGGTCAACCTATTTGGCAAGAAAAGTTCAAGCGAGTGAAAGACCTTCTATCAAAAAACAAGGTGAACTGCACTCCTGAGGAATGACAACACAGTTGACATCTGGCCTTCACACATGTATGAAGCACACACACACATGCCCATGCACACATGCACACACAAGAAGCTATATAACAATTTTGTCTCAAAAGAGCCAGATTTATTTACCTCCTTTAATTTCTCTTCAAATATCAAAAGCTTTGGCCTGAGTCTGGAGGAACAAGCCTGTAATCCCAGCTACTCAGGAGGTCGCAAGTCCAAACTGTGACCGAGTTACAGAGTGGCCTCAAGACTAGCCTGGGTAACTTAATAAAATCTTGTCTCAAAAATTTTTTGAAAACCAGGGTCATATTTTGGGGTAAAATATTTGCCTAGCATGTGGGTGGGCCTAGGGTTCAATCCCTGACTACTACAATAAAAGAAAAATGCCCATTGGGGCCAGAGGTGTAACTCAGTGGTCAAGCATGAGGTCCTGGATTGGATTCCTGGCACCACAAAAATAAAAATAAACTAATCAGAACCTTCATTTCTTAAATATTTAAAAAAGTACTCTCTGAAAGCCTTACTGTTGGTCTACGCCTTTCCAGAATGCCACAACTGGAGAAAGATGCTGAATTTCCCACTTTTGTGTGTAATCTCCATCACCATGGGAGAGTTAAACGGCACTCTGAATTGAGTCAGATTGCCTGAACGGATTTCAAATATTTGAGGTTCAAAAAAAACCCAAAATGTGTTTTGCCAAAGCATTTGCTTTCTTCTTCATTTTTCTTAAACCTGTGTTTATTTCAAGGAGCATTAAACCCATGTGTTTTTAATGCATTTACATTCAGTTCACTAAAATGCTACTCTAGGTCAGTTCTTTGGCAACTAAGAGGTCCAGTGGATGCTTTTGCTTTGAACCAGGAGGTGTGCTGTGTTCAATCCAGACACAGGTCTGTCTCGAGTGACTCACAGTCAGCTCCTTCTCAGAGTCCATGGAACAGATACCCCAAGCCTAGTGTGGCACAGCAATGAAGTGCTAGCCCATTAAAAGTGAGGATAGCCGTGACATTTTAGTGCTCCGACGAGAGTTTTTAAGTCAGGAAGTTTAGCCTAGAGAAGCCTTGCATGCATACCGTTTGGTCTGAACTGTTCCGAAGCTGATTTTGTTGCAAGGCATTGACTCTTTACTTGGAGCCACAAGGTAACGAAAAGCAGGAGGAGAGCCTGGCATTTCTTCCTTTATTTTCTTCATTTTGTGTCTGTCTCCTTTGCAGTGGCTGAAGATGCTGAGAGAAATAAAGCACTGTCCTTCATCTTTCCTCTTGAGACACTAGATTCATGGAAGAACTCATCCATGTTCTTCTCATAGGACAGGACTACCCTCTAAATGAAGGCAGTTATCCAAGAAATCAAGACTGTACCCCTCAGCAAAACTGATCATTTGTAGGAGCCACATTGATCCCCTCAACAACAGGGCTTCTTATGCTACCTTTAGAACCAGATCTGAGACCAGATAGGCTTGACTAGACCACACCTTATCCAGGACTGGTTAATTAGTCAGACCTCTTGCCCTCTGTCCGAGTTCTTCATCTTTTTAAGCTAAGGCCCATGTCTGGATGGCAAAGACAATCTTGGGGTCCCTGGGCCCTTCATTTGTTCCTCTTCTCAATGGGATCGCATTGAATATATGCTCTGCTTTTCACCATTTCTAATGTTTTAAATTGAACTATGGAGACAAGTGACTTGTCGGGCGGCGGGGGCAGGGGGTAGGCAGGTAAGAGCCCAATCTTTTACCCTAAAACCTCCATTAACATACACTCCAAATTGCAACCTGACTTTGCAGGCAAACACATTGTTACCTACACTGCTAACCAGCATCCGAAGTAGTCAGTTAGAAGCTATAGCCAACTGCTTGTCTCTACCACATATCTGTTTCTATACATCACTTCCTTTTCTCTTACTATAAATATAAGCTGTCAATGGGGTGGGCAGAGGCCTTTGAACTCATTTTGATTCATGAGGCTGTCCAATTAACAAAAGATTTCTTGTTTAATTAAGCTGTTAAGTTTCAGTCTACAGTTTTCCAGTTTAACAGAACTGAAGTATTTATGAACCTCATCCGTGCCTTTGTGAATCTTGATAATGCAGAGAACTTAAGGACAAAGCTGCCAGTAGTCTACATAACTTTACTAAATATCAAGATCAAAACAGAGGTAGACGTTAGCTATGAGGGTTTCATCATCTCTAATTTGGGAGTGGGGGAAGCATGAGGATCAAATCTCTAAAAATGTTAGTGTAGACCTGGTGAATGAAATGTCTTAGTATGCAGCAATGTGAACTCTTGATCCACCATCTATCCTGTTTGTTCTGGACTGTTGCCCTAATGGGTGTGACTGTGTTTATGAAAGTTTGGGACACAGGAGCAATTGAAAACAGCACGTTGACCATTAGTGGGCTAGTTCAGGATACACTTTCCAAAACAAATTGACCCTATGACTATTTCCAGTGGTTGATTCTCCATTTATCTGGATTTATCATACGTTTATCATACTTTGGGTTAAAGGTCCTATCTTCCTTATTTCTTCTAATTCTCACTGCAATCTGGTAATATTTTATATTTATCTCCACTTCAGAGATGAATAAAAGGAGGTACAAAAATGTAACTTACACTGGGTTGCGCAGCAGAGCACGCTCTGGGAACTGCTGTTTGGTGTTTTTCTGTAGGAAAGTCCAGGCCTGAAGTCATTCCCACCATCACAGCAAAGAGTGGAACAGCACCTCCTCAGGGGAGACCAATCAGGTGTAAAGGCAATGTTCTGATGGGGCTAGAGAAGCAGAGCTGGGAAACGAGGGTGTTTCAAGAGCAAGTCGGTCCGCGTTAGGACAGGATCAACGTGGTTTTGTCCATCTCCTGTTAGAACCAGGAAGAACAGGGTGTTCCAATTTCTCATTGTCCTTCTCGAAGTGTGAGTCACAGATGGAACAGAATACACAGATGCGGTCTAGCCAGCACTGAAGACTGGGCTGCCTGTCCTCTTTCTTCCAACCCTGAATCTGACTGAAGCCTTGATTTTCACTGTGTCCCAAACTCACTCATGATGTGGTTACCTCACTCTGCTGTGGCCTCAGATTGTGCTCCCAGCTGACAAACATACATTTAACATTCATTTAAATGCTTTCTTATTTCCTAACGTAACCACCTCCATTGGGCCCACGGTGGCCTGTCCACACTGAGCTGCTCCTGAGCTACACAAGTTGAGTTCCTGCTGGTCTCAGTTCCACAGGAATTGGTTGCCATAATTCTTAATGTGCTTTCTCAAGTGTAGGAAATCAGGACATGGGCAGGAAATAAGAAGTTCTATTTCCTCAATCTATCTGTTCAAATGTCTGTTAAGATCCTTAACCTTTCTTATTCTTTTCACTTAATACTTTCAAAAACTTCCTTTTCATTCTGTCCTGTGTCTTTAGACAACTTCACTCCCTGCGGACACCATGCCGTCTGGCTTTATCATCATAGGCCAAGTCCCGAGTTTCATACCCTCAACTTGGGAACCTTTGTCCGCTTTCCATGTACATGAGCCCCAGCTTCAAGAAATGCTCTGGGAAAGGATGCTACTTTCTTGAGCCTTTCTCTTTTTTCACCCTTCAACTTTTAGGATCACAATTTTGCCAATGTGGAGACTTCCATAGCTTTTGGACATTACTCTCTTACGGTTTTGGGTTATGGCACTCTCCAAACCTTTTTCTGAATATTTTGAAATCTACTTTCCCAAATCCCAGGCATATCTAATGCTCAGGATTCATTTCCTTTTTAACCTATGTTCTTATTGAAATTGTGCGCGTTTCATACAAAACATCCTAATCATCTTTATATCCCGTTTCCCACCCACCCCCCAAGGCTCCCCTACTGAATTTCATGCATTCTGTTGTACATGTTAAGGCCTATTGAGTCAAGTTAGTATACCCAGACATCCCTCAGTGAAAAGTTCATCCTCTGGGGTCTAGTCAGTCTATCTAGAGTCTCTCTCTTAGAGAAGCTGAAATCTTCCTCACCCAGCAATCATCAGCTGCCAATAGTGGGTTCATTGGCTAAAGTTGGGGCCTGCTGCCCATTTCCCGAGCATACATGTTTTTGTCTAATTGTGTTTGTATGGGTCTTGTGCATGCTGACATCATTGCTATAGATTTATATAAGCAAGGTCCCAGGAACTGTAAGACCCTCTTTCCTTATGGTCATGCACCTCTCTCCTGACTCTCACTTCTTGACTTCCTTATCCTTGAGTTTTGACCATGTTTACAGTATCATGTATTTTAGATGGATGTTGCAGTGATTTATAAGGGGCCACATAAATTAAAGAGCAGTTCAAATGTTTGCAATTATGTTTACTCAGCATCTTCAACAAAACATATCTTTGCAATGTGGTATAACTCAGCTTTCCAATAATCAAGATCCCAGTCTTACTCTACATCCACTTTAAAACTATGTTTGCCTTCCTCTTATCAAAGTCCTATTATCGATTAGCCTTAATTAATGTATTAGGTAATAAATAAAGAGAAAGCAACTTACATATCAGACAACATTCTTTATTCTAGAACATCATGCATCAGGAAGATACAAATATTGAGTGCTTAGTGAATTTAATTTATCCTGTAGCAGTCAGGCTTTTAAGTAAACACAATTGGGTTCCACCTCAGGGAGGGAATTAGTCATAGTGGCTGCCATCTACATGATAGACAGGAGAAGTTGATGCATTAATTTTCCCACTAACCAAAGAAGAACAAAAAGGACGAAAAAATTATATTATGTACAACATAGATTTCCAAACTTAAAGCCATAGCCTTGAAGACACAGGTTAAGATAAATTTATTTATCCACATTCCACTCGGTGGTTTTTGTATACTCACAGATATGAGCAACTATCACTACCATGTATGTTTCAAATATTTTCATCATCTCAAAGGAAATTCCATGCCCATCAGCACCAATAGTCACACCCATTGTCAATTCCCCTTGATTTTCCACCTACGCAGCTCTAGTCAACCACTAATCAATTCCCTCTAAATATAGGCTTTTGTTTTCTAGATAGTTGCTATTAATAAAATCAGGTGACATGCAGAATTTTGTGACTAGCTTCTGGGTTCTTTCGCTTAGCAAAATGTTTTCCAGTTTTGTGCCTATTACGGCAGGCGTCGGTGCTTCTTTTCTATTAATATGCTGAGTGGTCTCTAATTTGGGGCCATGAAGCATTCATGTTTTGGGAATGTGGATATGCTCTTTCTCTTTGGTATATGCTTAGAAGTAAAATTAGTTGATCATGTGGTAATTTCATTTAACAATATGATGAACTGCCAAGTTATTTCCAAAATGGTGCATTATGTTATATTCACACCACCAAAGTTGTGATGGCTTTAATATCTATACACCTCGACAATATTTGTTATAGCCTGGCTTTCCAACTTCATCTGCTCTAGTGGATTTGAAGTGGTATATCACAATGATTTCATTTTGTATTTGTCTAGTCACTAATGAAATGAAATGTTTTCATGTGTTCATTATCTATGTATTTTATTTGCTATCTTTTATAGAATATGAAAATGGGCATTTACAATAGCAGTTGCAAAATAATCATAAATGGCCCACTTAATTAAAATTTTTTATTTGGTCATGTATTTTATTATTTGTATCATTTTTGTGGCACACTCCAAAGCAAAACGGAAGGAAGGCCATTTGGTTCCAGTGATTATAACTCTCCCTTGGATACTTTGAGAACTCCCCTACATGAAATCAGATCTCTTAGTAGTGCTTCATTGACTATAATCATAGTTCTTTAAAGCCTAAGTTCACGCCAGAATGACACACGGGACATAAATCAAGCAGTTCATATCCATTGCTATTAAGGTGGCCCAAGGAAGCAGCTGTGCTCCTTCTAGACTTATATAACTCAGTTGTCTGAGAGATTTCTTACAGTGCCATAAAACCTGAAGGCAGAAGAATGGCATTCTTGCCTTTGCATTTCACTGAAAGAACAAAGTACATGCTGAACTTTCAACAGAATGGAGAAAGCAAACACGCACCCTTGTCTTTAAACATAGCAGTCAACACTGAGGGAACATTCTGTCTGCCCTAGGAACATAAATCTTGTTTCCCAGCTCTTCTGCTCAGTAGTCACACAGGGAGTCATTCATCCTCAGCTGCTCCTTTAGTCACGTGTGGAGGGATCTCTGCATCAGCTCCACTGAGATCCATACCACACCATCTATTCTAATTAATTCTTTATTCCAGATCACTGGGCCGTGTCTTCAGGGTTTCTCATTCAAGAAGTCTGTGGTATGTCTTGAGATTTGTTTTCTAAAGAAGTGTTGCTGAATTGTGGATCTGAGAACTTCACTTAGTGAAACACTGTGCTCAAAACATCCTGCTCATTCTTTATTAGTGTTGAGGATTCTTCAGAACTGAAAACCATATTTTGTTCTACAAGTTAGGATAAACATTTGTGATGTGATTGAAGTTGCCTCCTTTGTTCTTGCATTGCCATGTTATTCTATTACATGCTAATTGTCTGTTTTCCCTCTGACATCTCCCAGTTCACATGCTCCAACCCTCCCATGCTGAAGCACACCAGAATTCTGCAAAGCTCCATTGGATGTGGCACAACTAGATAGGTCTTTTTCATGATCTGCTATGGGCCATCTCCCAGGGAGTCAGCTCCAGCCTGATGAACTGCTACCCTCCTGTGGTAAGCCATCTCACTAACCACTTCACTCCAAGCATGGCCATTTATGACTGACCCCTAGTAAGGAAGAGATCAGCCTGGGTTCTGCCTCACACACCCCCTCAACTTTCAAGAACTCTGCCCCCAACATCTTCATTCACTTGTACTATTTACAAGAAGTTACTTTGGTTTGAATGTGCTCCCCAAAGATCATCTGTTGGAAACTCACTCCTCAATGTACCATTGTTGTGAGGTGGTACCTAGTAAGAAGTGATTAGGTCCTAAAGGCAGAACAGAATAGGTGAGCAGAATAAGTTGTTATTATCATGGATGTAGGTTATCTCATGAATGGATTTGTTAAAAACCAGTTCAGAAGCTGGAGATGGGTCAGTAGATACAAGTGTACAAGTCTGAGGACTTAAGTTCAAATTCTGAGAACCCACATAAAAGCGTCTCCTACATCATGAGCATCTGCAATCCATAGTTCTCCTACAGGGAGACCAGAAAATCCCTGGAAACTACTAGTCCCTCTAGCCTGGCTTACACAGTAGAAAAACAAGACAGCCCTTGTCTCAAACAAGGTGGAAGAAGACTGATACCAGAAACTGTCTTCTAACCTCCCCACCCACACGGTGGCATCCATGTGCCCACATTTGCACAGAAAGATAAATAAAACCCTCTGAGTTCAATGTCTTCTCACTTGCGCTCTTCTTCACTCCTTGCTCATCTGCCTTCCACCATGGAAGGCCTTTGCCAGATACCATCATCTTGATTCTGGACACTCTGCCCTTCAGAATTATAAGAAATGTTTCTTGTTTATGAATTAACAAGTCTTGGTAGTCTGTTATAGCAACACAAGATGAACTAAATCTCTCTCCTTGGCTGACTTGTACATTCAAAATTTAGGATAGACAAGTGAAGACTTATACAGATCCTGGCATCAAATGCTTCCATTGTAGTAAAAGACAGAACAGTAATCTAATAAACACACACACTGTATGGTGTTGGGGAACTAAAGCCAGGGAATGGCCAAGGGAAAGGGTTATATATTAGCCCACATAGTAAGGAAACACTTATGTGAAAAGTAACATTGACTGAGAGAGAATTTGAACGTTGTGAAGATCTCAAAGAAGAACATCCAAATAGCAGTGATAAGGTACAAAGGTCCTAAGATGGTAATGAAGCTGGCTGTCTGCAGAAGCAGGCCAGGGTAGGGAGGAGTTTAGAGTGAGTTTGGAGACGTGTAGAGAAATGGGCAGAGGCCATTTATGGTAAGGGGTCTGGCATGGTAAATTCCCATGCTGGGAAGACAGAAGACTTTGAGTTTAGGGGACTTGATATGATCTGTTTTCAATTTTCAAAAACCTCACTCTGGCTTAACTCTGTGAAGAGTTAAGATTGTGACACCAGGAGAGGGAGCAGGAGGACCATCAATGATCTTGCCAAGATCGGTGGCTGTGTGGTCAAGGGTAACCACAGTGAAGGGTGATAAATGAGTGAACTAAATGGGGGCGATAATTTGAATGTTGAGCTTATAGGACTTGCTGATGAGGAAGAGAGAAGGAAGGTATCATCTGACGACCTCAGCGAGTGCTGGGACTATTTTCTGAGATGAGGCAGGAGTAAGTTTGGGGTAGAAATCAAGAGTCAAAAGAGTCCATTCCTTTCAGCAGCATTTTATTGACCCACCTTCCTAACTAGATTGTGTTCCGTTAAGCTTAGCCTGAAATGGTACCCTTGTTGTAAAAATAAGGCAAACAGGTGAGGAGCTAGACAGATTAGAGGCATGCTTGTGAAGCACCCCACACATTTGGTGAGCCTCCTGAAACCTGCCATCCCCAAAGAGGGCTCAGTGCTTGACTCCCTGAGTCCGTGTGCAATGAGGCAGTGAGTCAGACAGCTTTTCCATGAGGGAGACAATGTCTATATAGCCCACTCGGGAGGGTTAAAATCAGGCAACACTCTGTTATATCTACCCAAGAGAGATGGCCTCAGTTCCAGAGCTTAGTCCAGGGACCAGGGAAGCCAGGGCCAGCCCTGCCAGAACACTGTCATGTGAAACACATGACAGTGGACATTCTCAGTGACCAATTAAATACTTAGAGCCACCATGAAACCTCAGAGCAGAAAGCATGAAAAAGCCTAAGTCCTCCTCTAAGGGAACTTTCTGGAATCATAGGGCAACACATTTGACAAGGAATTTTCTTCAAGCATATGGCGGTTTGAATGAGAATGTCTGCCACAGGCTCCAAGCATTGTGACATTTTGTCCCCAGTTGGTGGCACTGTTTTGGGAGGTCTTAGAAGGTGTGGCCATGCTGGAGGAAGCACGTCACTGGGGGCGGACTTAGAGAGTTCTTAATACTTGAGGAATATCCAGTCTCGGTCTGCCTCCTGTGCCTGCTTGAAGATGTGAGTGCTTAGCTGCTGCTCCTACTCCAGCCACCTCTGCCGCCATGCCTCCTGCCGTGATGGACTCCTGTTCCTTTGGAACCATAAGCTAAATAAACTCTTCCTTTAATAACTTCCCTTGGTCAATGTTTCTATCACAGCAATGGAAAAGTGACTAATACATGGCACTTGGGCTCCAAGAAGTAGGAAAATAAATTTCTTCTAGAAAGGCATATTCTCTCTCATTTTTTTTAATGTTTACATTTTATATAAGAAGTTTTTTTGTTTGTTTTTTTCTTGCCTAGCCCTGACATTTTATTTTTGTGGAAGGAGGAAAAGGTTTATTTGGCTTACAAGGACAGTCCATCATGAAGGAAAGCCAAGAGAGGAATACAAGGACTGTTGCTTACTGGCCTGGTCCTTTGTCTGTGCTTGGTCTGCTGTCCTTTTCACAAAATTTTTTAATTATGTATGTCACACAGAAATCTGAATCATCTCAATACCACCTTCCCCCACTGGCACATTCCCACAGCCCCCCTTCTCACTGGAAGTCATACATTCTGTCATCTGTGTCAAGGCCCATTGTATCAAGCTGATGTCTCTACACATCCTCAGAGAAAGTTCATTCACTAGGGTCTAGTCAGCACATCCAGAGTTCCTCCCCCTTATGGAGATCAACTCTTCTTTGCCCAGTATTTATCAGTTACCAATAATTCTTTGACTAAGATTGAGACAGCTGTTCATTTCCACAGTTCTGTGTTGGATTTTTGTCTGCTTGAGCATGCATGGGTCTTATGCATGCTAACACTGTTGCTGTAGATTCATATGAGAAAGGTCCTGGGAGCTTGTAGGACTCTATTACTGTATGGTCAGATACCTCCTCCCTGGCTCTTACAATCTTTCTGCCCCCTCTTCTTCAATGGTCCCTGAGCCTTGAATGGGTGTAGTATAGAAGAGTCCTGTCCAAAGACCTACATTCTACAGACTCCTTACTCTTTACGCTTTGGCCATTTGTAGCTCTGTGTTCCTGATTCTCTGTTGCATGAGGGGGCTTCATTGATAAGAACTGAGAGATGCATTAGTGTTTCTTTAACCTTTGGTCTATGTTTCATGTTCATTAGGTGTAGAAGTTACATAGTAGTTATGCCACTTAGGCTTGAGAAATTCACAATCTCTGTGTACAATCAGTTGTGAAACTCTGTAATAATCTCTCTCTGTTGAAAAAGAAGCTTCTTTAATGAATGATCACTGAGATACTTGTCTATAAATATAAGGGTCCATATTTAAGAAATATTTGTCTAGAGATGTGACAGCCTTGGGGTTTTCTCTAAGATCTATGACATCTCCAACTACGTGTATTTGGCTGTTTACAGTACCACACATGAGTTTCCTCTCATTGAGTCAGCTTTAAGTTCAATTAGGTTGTTGCTGATTATCCCCAAGATAAAAGTGTCACTATTGTGCCAATGTCATTTGCTTGGCTAGTCATTGGAGTGGTTTTTAGGCCTTAAAGCTGGGTTGGACTATCAGTTGAAGTTTTACCTAGTGCTCTCCAAAGCTATGAGAGCTAGCCTTCAGGAGAGGTACCTCCCAGGTCAGTTCCAGTTCTATTATTCCAAATCTTGTCTCCAAAGTATGTCCTGTCTTCTGCAATAGGCTCTTAACTTCAAGGTCTTGGCAGGAATCAAGGGCTGTGGAAATAGCCTGTGTAATTTTGGGAGTCTCTTGGACTGACCTAGACAATAACTTAAAGGAAGGTTTTTCCTGTTCTTCACTATTTCTTGTTATGTAGCCTTCAAATATACACACGGACTCAGGTAGAGATGTTGTATGTGTAATTTGTCAGTAGGGTTTGGGGCTAAAACAGTTATCTATGGTATTTTACACTATCTAGGGATTATTCATCTCTCTCTCTCCCTGTATAACCCTCCCTCCACAACCTCCCCACTTAAAGTATCTCCATTTTTCCTATTGATAATATCCACCTTGATATCCCTTGATAATATCCACCTCTCTTGAGTTCCTTCTTTCCCTTTGTCCCCCTAGTTTTTCGTGTAACACACCCTCTCACCTTCCAGTTTAAACACCTCCATTTACCCGTAGTAACAACTCTCTCCTTCTGCTCTTCTCTCTCAAATATTTTTCTTTCCCTTTATCTCCCTGATTCCATTCTGGTTTCCTGGTTCCTGCCGTTATACAAGATATATATTCATAGATAAGGATTTCATAATAGGACTCACATATGAAGGAGAACACACATTGTTTGTTTTTCTGAGACTGTCTTTTTTTACTTAGTATAACAGTTTCTAGTTCCATCCATCTAGTTGAACACTTTTTAAGATGTTTCTTAGTCTTCTTTATTTCTTCTTTTGAGAGCTCTTTCTTCAAATCCTTAGCCAATCTTTCAATAGGGTCATTTTTTTTCTTGATTCTTTATCTTTAGGTTTTTTATGTATTCTTGATATTAAACTTCTGCTAGTTATGTTGCTGGTGAGGATTTTCTTCCACTTTGTGGTTTTCTCTTTACTTCCTTGGTTGTTTCTTTTGCTTTACAGAAGATTTTTAATTTACTGAGGTTCCACTTGTTGATCATTAACCTGAATTCCTGAGCAACTGATGTATTTAGAAAGTCCTTTCCTACACCTATAACTTATAGGTTACTGCCAATGAGTTCCTCTAACAGTTTCAGAGTTTCAGGTTTCACATTGAGTGTTTTGATCCAGTTGGAGATAACTTTTGTGCAAGTTGAAAGATAAGGGTCTAGTTCCATTCTTCTACAGCTATAGATGTACTTTTGCCGGCACCATTTACCAAAGATGTTCTTTCCTCCTGTGAGTATTCTTGGCACCTTTCTCAAGTATCAGTGACTGAAATTGCCTGTACTCATGTTTGGGTTTTCCATGATATTCTATTGGTGTCTATTTTTGTGCTAGTACCATGCTGTTTAATGAATATAGCTCTATGATATAGTTAGAGATCTGATATAGTAATCCCCTGGGTATACCTCTTTTTACTCAGGATTGCTTTGTCTATCTGGGGCCTTTGGTAATTCATATGAATTTTAAGCTATTTTTCTAGTTCTGTGAAGAATGTCATAGGAATTTTGATTGGGACTGCAGTGAATCTATGTATTGCTTTTCATAGATGGTCATTTTCACTATATTTTCTTCCAGTCCATGAGCATGAGAGGCCTTCCATGAGGTGTCTTCCTCAGTCTCTTTCTTTTAAGATTTAAAAGTTCCATTATAGAGCCCTTTGATGAATTGGTCAGGTTTATTCCAATTTGTTTTTCTTTTTTTGAGGCTATTGTGAAAGGGAGGGTTTCCATGTACTCTTTCTTCCATTGTTTGTTATTGAAAAGTTACTGATTTTTAGTAGATTAACTTTATAACCTTCCACTTTACTGAAAGTATTAATCATTTCTGGGAGTTCTCTGGTGGAATTTTGGGGATCTCTTAGGTATAATATCATATCATCTACAAAAGGGATAATTTGACCTCTTCTTTTCCAATTAGTTCTCCTTTAATTTCCTTCTCTTAACCCTCTAGCAAGAGTTTTGAGTACTATACTAAAAAGAACTGGAAATAGTGGACATCCTTGTGTGGTTCCTGATTTTAATGGGAGGGTTTCTAGTTCTTTTTCCATTTAGATTGATATTGGCTGTGGGTTGATTATATTTAGCTGTATGTTGAGGTGTATTTCCATCAGTCCAATAGGTTCTAGGACTTTTGTAATAAATGCAGGCAGAATTTTGTCAAACACCTTTCTTCATCTATTGACATGACCATGTATTTTTTTGTCTTTGAGTACATTTATGTGATTGATGACATGTACTGATTTATGTATATTGAACCATTTCTGCATCTCTGAAATAAAGCCAACTTGATTATGGTGGATGATCTTTTTTATGTGTGTCTGTATGTGGTTTGCAAGTATTTTGTTGAGAATATTTGCATTTATGTTCATTAAGGATATGGAATCTGTCTTTGCCTGATTTGCATATTCGAGTGATATGCAAAGAAGGAATTTGGGAGTTCTCTCCTTGTTTCTATTTTTTTTTTTAATAATTTAAGAAGTATTGGTTGTAGATCTTCTTTAAATGTCTTATAGAATTCTGCTGTAAATATATCTGGGCCTGGGCAATTTTGAGTCATGAGATTTTGTCTTCCTGTTTCAGTTTCCTTATATATGTGTTTGTTTAAACTGTTAATTTGTTCTTTGTTTAGCTTTGGCCTTTCCCATGATTTTACATATCCATCCATTTCTTTTTGGTTTTCAAATTTAATAGGGTATAGGTTCTGATCCATTCCCTTACAATGTTATGGATATTTTTGGTGTCTCTTGCGATATTTCTCTTTTCACCTCTGATTTTGATTAGGATTTACTCTTTATTTCTTTCTTTTGGTTAACTGGATTTAGGATCTGTCTATTTTGTTTATCTTTTCAAATAACCAGGTCTTAGATTCTTTGGTCTTTGTTTGTTTGTTTCTATTTCATTCATTTCTGCTTTGATTTTTATTATTTCTTTTCATCTACTGGGTTTGACTTGCATTTGTTCTTGCCTTTCCAGAGTTTGCATTGCCTTGTTGAGCCATTGATATGTGCTCTTTCTGATTTTTTAATGTAGGCACTTGGAACTATAAACTTCCCTCTTAGGACAGCTTTTAAAGTGTCCCAGAGGTTTTTTGTGTGTGTGTTGTGTTCTCCTTTTCGTTTAGTTCCAGGCATAGTTTTATTTCTTTCTTAATTTCTTCCTTGACCCATTCATCATTCAGGAACATGTTGTTTAATCTACACAAGTTCCTGTAGTTACTATGGCTTCTTTCAGTGTTAATTTTCAGCTTTATTGCATTGTGGTTATTTTTTGTGTGTGTGTGTTGAGGTTTGGTTTGTGCCCAGTATGTGATCAGTTTTAAAGAACCTCCCACGGGCTACTGAATAGAAAGTGCATTCTTTGGTGCTTTGGTAGAACATTTGGTAGATGTCTGTGAGGTGCATTTGATGTATCATATCATTTAATTTAGATATCTCTCTATTTATTCTTTTTCTGTTTGACCTCTCTAATGAAGACAGCAGGATATTGAAGTCCCATATAATTAATGAGTTGGGTTTAATCTGTGTCCTAAAGTCCTGTAATATTGTTTTTATTAAATTAGGGTCACCAGAGTTTCATGCATACATGTTAATTGTTGTAATATCTTTGTGTTCAATTGTTCCTTTGATCAGAATGAAGTGACCCTCTTATCTCTTCTAATTATTTTGAAGTCTATTTTATCAGATATTGTCATTGCAACCTCTGCCTGTTTCAGTGCCATTTGCTTGGAATATTTTTTTCATCCTTTCACTTTAATGGAGTGCCTGTGCTTGATGGTGAGATGAGTTTCTTGCAGACAACAAAAAGATGGATTTTGTTTGTTAATCCATTCAGCTATCCTGTGTCTTTTAACTGGGGAGTTCAGTCCATTAGTATTTAAAGTTATCAATGAAAAATGTGTATTCATTACCATCATTTAAATTTCTGTTTGAATTCTTGGTCTAATTTTGTGTTTCCACAATTGCCCCTTTGGTACAGTCATCCCGTTCTTCTATTCTTTTTATTGCTTCAATTATTCTCTGAAGGGCTGGTCTTGTGGACATGAATTCTTTCAACCTATTCATGTCACAGAAAAATTTTCTTTCCCCTATAACTGTAATAGAAATTTTTGTTGGGTAAAGTATTCTGTGTTGGCATCTATGATCATTTAGAACTGGAAATACTTTGATCCAGGTTCTTTTGGCTTTCATAATTTGCACTGAAAAGTCAGCTGTAATTCCAATGGGCTTTTCTTTGTATGTGACTTGTTTTTCTTTTGCAGCTTTCAGAATTCTCTCTTTGTTCTGTACACTTCGTGTTTGCACTATGACATGGCGTGGGGAGTTTCTTTCCTGGCCCTGTCTATTTGTTCTGTGTGCTTTTTATTTTAATGGGAACGTCTTTCCTCAATTTTGAAAATTTTTCTTCTATAATCCTGTTGAAAATCTGTTCAATACTATTAACCTGAGATTCTTTTCCTTCCCCTGTGCCTATGATGTGTAAATTTGGTCTTTTCATGATGCTACACATTTCCTACATGTTTCATCCCTTCATTTTTAAAATTTTTTCATAATCTTTGCTTGAGTGCTCCAGTTCTTCAACTTTATCAATGCAGTATTGATATTATGTTTTACTTTTCATTCATTCCATTGATGAGACTTTCTCCTGTGATTTCAAATTGGCTTATTGAGTTTTTCACTTCCTTCTTCATTTCAACCTGGGTTTTCTTCAATATTTCTATCTCTTTTTTGAATTCAGTCGGAAGTTTATCCTTATCTTCTTTTAGTTCTTTGATTTATTTGTGTGTTTTTTAAATTCATTGAATTCTTTGATCATGTTTATGATTTGTTCTTTTAAACTCTGTGCCCTGTGTTGTCTCTAGGAGGTTCTCATTGTAGAATGATTCTAGTGGTGTTTGATGTGGACATATTATTTTGGTTCTTCAGATTATTATCTTTCTATTGTAATTTTGACATGTGGATTTCTTTTGTTTGTGATTCTGCTATGAATTAAGTCTTCCTCTGTTGAGTTGACATCTGATTCTTTTTGTATTATTGGTGTGCCTGGGTTGTTTTCTTATTGGATATGGAAAGCTGGTTGGTCTAGGCTTCAGGTTCTGTATTTTAACTTTATATTTGGGGGACCAGATAACTCAAGAGTTCCTGCAGAGGCCCATCAGGTGCCAGTCAGGTACTCTCAGGCTTCCTTTTAATGTCTGGGCCCCTACCAGTGAGCGTGCACAGCACAATGTGGGAAGCTCACAGCACAATTGGGAGAAACCCAATTCAGGCTCTCTTAGGCAGTCCGCAAAGGTCTGGGCCCCAACTAAAGTCAGAGAATTCTGGAGTATTGGGAGGGCCTGCAGGTGGTCCCAGTGTAGGGGGTATGCACGGCACAATTTGGAAAATTCACCACCACTCAGAGTCCAGATTCAGGCACTCTCAAGCAGTCAAGCAGTCTGCAAAAATCTGGGCCCCTACTAGACACTTTATTTTTCTAATCTTAGCCTTAGGTTTGAGTAAGGAACATCTCCCATAGGCCTAAGTATCTGAACACTTGGTCCACTGTTGGTAGCACTGTTTGGGGAGGTTATGGAATCTTTAAGTGGTGTTGCCTTGCTGGAGGAGTATGCACTTGCAGTGGGCATTGAGAGTTTATATCCCCACCCTATTTCATCTCTTTCTTTCTCTGCTTTATGCACATGGTTAAAGCTGTGATCTCTCAGCTTCCTGGACCAGCAGCCTACTGCCATGTCTCACTCACCGTGGTAGACTCTCCTTTTAGAATCATGAGCCAAAACAAACTCTTTCTAAGTTGCTTTTGGTCATGGTGTTCTATGACAGCAAAAAAAAATAGTAAATATAGTCTCTTTTCAGCATCTTAGAGTAATACAGCCCTCCATAGACACGGAGTGTGCCTCTGTGGTTTCAACGAACTACAGATCAAACAGATCTGGGAAACAGTGCTTATAACTGAATATGTACAGACTTCTTTCTTCCATTATTCTCTAAACAATATAATATCTATTTACATATCTATTTGCATATTCATTTACATATCATTTCCAATATTTTGTGAATTCTGTAAAAAATTTTGAATATTCTATAAAAACAAACTGGGTAGTCTATAAATAAGACAAAAATGGTTTAAAGCATATAGAAGGATGCATAAGGATTGCTAGCTAATACTTTGCCACTTTACACATGGTCCTTACGTATTAATTGTTTGGGGTACTCTGGGTGAAACCAATTCTGGTAGGATCCTAGTGACTGGGTATTAAATCTATCCTTGCATTCATTTTTTTTCTCTCCTCAAAAAAAAAAGCATCTAGTTGATGCATAGATAGCGTTATTAATATTAAAATTTTAGTGTATTTTAAACTCTCTTCTGCTCTCCTGATTTAAATTGACAGTGAGAATGACTTGACTGTAGCTCAAATTCTTTTGAGCTTCACTAACCAGGGCTTGTTTACATAGGAAGGTAACAACGAAGCTTTCAAAAAGATGCTTGAGAGTCAACAGATTGAGGCATGCATTATTTTAAGGGGTGGGTGTACCTTAAGGGCTTTTCTAGTAAACAGAAGAGGACTTCACCAGCAAGAGGCCAAGCTGAAGAGGACTTCACCAGCAAGAAGGCCACAGTCCCTCACAGTTTTACAGCAGTTAGTCAGGATAAGACATTGAACTTCATGGTGCATGTAGGAGTGGACATGATGAGTGTCAGACATGTGCCTTCCCAAAGCCAGCAGGGAAGTACCATTCCTTTTTATGGAGCTCTGGCCTGCAATTCTGAATTTGCAGTCCTGCCACTTAAAGGTCAGCACAGAGTCTCAGGCAGGAAGATAGGACTTCAGGAAACATGCTTTCTTACCCAGATCTGAGGGCACTAGTGGACTTCCCTGGTCCTTGCAGAACTAAAGAGCAAAAACATAGGCAGGGGAAGCAGACATGGTCATCTTCTTGTGGGCAACCAGCCAGGGAAGACCTGCCCATCTCCCCCAGGAAGTCTCTTACATACTCATGTCATGGTACGCATGCATTCTTGCCAACTTTTCAAAACATGGCTTAAATTTTAAAAAAATTATTAGCTTTAAAAAGTTCAAAGTATACTTTATTGGAATGGTTTACTTGAGCCTGAATAGACAGTGCTTCTGAGTCTGTTTTAGAGCAATTTCCACTCCCAAGACAAGGGAGTAGAAATATAAAATGCTGTCACCTCTGTCCCCAAAGCAGTTTCACTTAAACCTCTCCCATTTGTCTGAATGAGAAAAACATCTTTAAATCTTTAATACAGTTGTACAAATGTGATTTCCTCACTGGCAAATATCACATTTTTGTGGGTTCACAAAAATAAGACTGCTTTTCCTTTCTGCTGGAAGTTGCTTATGAAAAGGAAAGGTGGTTTTGGTTTTTGATGCTCTCTTTCCCAGGGAACACATGAGGGTTTTTTTTTTGGCACGGGGGTGGGGGGGGGCATTTTGTTGGTTTTGGTAGTGAAAGAAACTGCCTCTGTGATACACAGTTTTCACTTACAGATAAATCAGTTTCACTTTGAGTTTCCAATTGAGACTGGAAAGCCAAGTTTATCTAATGAATTAATACAGTGTTATCCCAGACCCAAGTCACTATGCCTATAAAACTGTCAATCGCCTGCGAGCGTTCTCCACAAGCCAGGAGCCACAAGGACAGTAAACCTTCTACAATAGAGGTAAAAATGCATCAGATTCTCCAGGTGAGGGCAGACTGTGCCCTCTTCAGGCCTAGCTGCGTTGGTGACTAGGTAGGATCTCAGAGAATCTTTCCTCAGTCAGGCCTCAGCCCTGCTCCTCACCTTTCAACAATAAAGAGACCTACAGGTGAGATGAAGAGATGGTGGATGAGCCTTCCCCTTGCATAGACCTACCAGACATTTCATTTCCTTCGTACTGGATTGTTTATTTCTGGGTTTTGTCAAGTTCCTTTTTCCATAGAAATGTTCACTCACAGGAGCGAGCCTTCACTGCTACCTTCCCTGCCTTTTTACTGAGTTTTTGCAAGTTTCATATTTTACTACAATCTGTTTTATTTGTAGTTAGATCACCTCCTGTATCTGTACCTCCCCTTACTACCAACTACCTAATTTCATGTACTTTATTATATGCACGCATATTATGTATATACAGTATATATATGGTAAGATGTATAGAGTCAAATTTGTGTCCCCAAATGCTCTCCAGTATAGGTCCATCCACTGGACTATGGTTAAACTACCAAGAATCACAGTCTTAAGAGAATCTGACTCTTCCCCCTCCCAGCAGTCATACCTTTTCAATAGTTCTCAGGTAGGGTTCAGGCTCACCCTCTTCCCCCTGTCTATGCTGGGACTTTGTCTGACTTGAGCTTACATGATACTTATGCATGCTGTCACCATTGCTGTGAGGTCATATGAGAAACCTACCAGCTGTCTGGAAAACTGTTTCCTTGAGTGATCCACCATCACTGGCTCTTATAATCTTTCTGCCCCCTCTTCTGCAACCATCCTGAGCCTTTGGAGGTAGAATTTTGATATAAGTGTCCTGTTCAGGAATAAGCACTCTGCAGTCTTCTATTCTCTGCATACTGACCAGTTTGGGTTTCTGTGATAATCCCCATCTGCTGCATAAAGAGCTTCTCTAGTGAGAGTTGAAAGATGCATTAATCTATGGGAATAACAATACGTCACTAGGAGTCACTTTAATCCCATCACTGTAGCAAAATAATACTATTAGGCATTCCCCTGTGGTCTGTGGCTGGTATATCCACAGATTCCTAAGCTTGATATCAATGTCAGGTATGGGCTCTATCTTATGAAGCAGACCTTATATCTAATTATAATGTGATTGATTGACTACTCCCATCACATTTGCTGTTGAAGCTTACAGGAGTCACAGCTGAGTATGGCTGATGATTAATTTTCTCTTCAGGTAGCATGAATAGCATCTTCCAGCACTGTGAAAGTTAACCAGTAGAAATGAAGCTTTGAAGCTAGTATCAGTTTGGTTCCTCCTTTCTGTTCTATGACTCATGTATGTAGTGTTTTCAGCAATAGGGTCTTGCAATCATGTATGGTAAGTAACCAAGATCGGGGCAATGGCAAGTATTGTTTGAGGGTCATTGGATCCCTTGGTCAACAGCTTCAAATGAGGGAGTCCATTTGTGGCATGGGACTTTTACTTTGCTAGCCTATGGTGTCCAGTAGAGACAATGTACTTATGTTATAATTGCTTTTAATCTCCTTTAATCATGTATATTTTAATACATACTTTAAGAAGCTTCTATAGTGGAAGGTTTCCCTATGGTTTTTCTACAGGCTTTGGTGTTAGTCATCCCTCCCGTGCTCCCTCTTCTGCCCTGAGCTCATATCCCTCATCCATTTTAACTCTTCCCTTTTCCCTTTTATTTCCCTTTTTCCCTTTTCATAATTTTATTCTGTCTCTCCTCATGAAGGCCCTGCGCCATGGCTGTTTATTAGTTTCATGACCTCTACAGGTTTTTGCAATTGAAACATACATATCTAAGAATTCAAAACCAATACCCAACTATGAGAGAGACTATGTAACATTGTCTTTCTAAGTCTGGGTTACTTCACTCGGGATGATTGTGTCCGGTTTCATCTATTTCCCTGAGAATTCCATAATTTCATTTCTAAGAACTGAATAATATTCCACTATGTGAACGAACTGTACTGTTCACTATTCATTCATCAGTTTATGGACCCCAAATTTCTTCCCTTTCCTGGACACTGTGAAAAGGGCAGCATTGAACACGCAGGGTGAACATCTCTATAACAGTAGAACCTTTTGAGTATATGCCCAAGAATGGTATGGTTGGGTCACATGGTAAGTCGATGTCTAGATTTTGAAGAATTTCCACACTGATTTCCACAGTGACTGTACCAGTTTGCACCTTCACCCACAGTAGATAAGAGTCTCCCTTTCCCACATCCCTACCAGCCTTGGTCCTTGTTTAGCTTCTGTATCATTGCCATTCTGAGTGACATCAATTAGATCTTCTGTTTTGCTGAGTTGCCCCCTGTTGACAAGGGGGAAGTCTTCTGGCAAACCACCATTCAGCTGTGAAGTTGCTGGATGTCAGTGGGTGTGACTGCTATGTCCCTGGCTAGCACTCTCTTGGGTATCAGTTTCTCTTCTATAAAATGAGATTAAATAGTGTAGTTGTTTCTGAGAAAGGTGGCAAAGTAATTTCAGCCCAAAATTCTGTACATAAGGCAAAATAAAATACATATAATCAAAATGGCCTTTGAAAATCTCTAGCATGGAACAGATCTGTTTCTGTAAGCATGAAATTCAGACAACGGGTTACATTCCTGAGTCACTTCGAAGTAGCCTATCTGTGTGTGTGTATACACCTGGTGGTTAACAGGCACATGGTGAGGAGAAGAAAACTTTAGAGAAAAATAAATAAATACAAGATGCTGAGGCCGCCCAAAGCATTCGGGAAGGAAAGCATGCTTAGAAAGAAGTGTGAAGAATAAAAGGAGACCGATGACATGTTTTTGAAGAATTCAGAAAAGCAGGCTGAACTTACCAAGTCCTCATGTCTGCACCCGAGTCCGCAAGAACCCCACTAGGAGGCAAGGATTCTGAATAAGAAACCTTCACCATCTCATTAATGCACTAGGTATTCTGCTTGTCTTTTTAGGATATTTTAAGGCAAACCCACCTTCCTAGGGGTGGTCTATGACCAGGTGATTGTCAAATAAAACCAGAAAGGTGAGTGTTCAGACAGGCAGACTAGAGATTTTATTTTTTGATCAATTAATTTTATTGGGCTTTTTGATACTCTAACAATAATAATGGTGGATTATATTTATGTAATGTTTTAGAGAGCATAAGATACTAACTGATCTATACTTAATTTTATTATCACAGCATTATGAAGTAATTACTGTTCGTTTTCATTCTGTATGCTAGAGCAGTGAGGATGAGAAAAATAGGGCTGAGAAAGGTGATTCCGAGGTCAGGGTGGGCCCCTTTCCTAGCTCAGGAACTTCCATAGAAACAATGTCTGGTGTTGGGCTGACAAAGAAAAAATGATGAGATTCAAAATTAGCCAACACAGAATGGCTACACAGCAGTCACGACATGATTGAGTATTGAAGTTTTAGATTGTCCTCTTTGAAAATTAACTGAATTTATCAAACCATGATAACTAATGTTGTAGTCTCTGGCACAGTTTTAGAATGTAAACATAACAAGATCCTCCTGCCTTTGATGCTTACTGCTAGAATATCAGCATTTTAAGATGCATTTCCATATCTGTACCAACAAGGAATCAACAACCCCAACAGGCTGCCCACTTGCAGGCTTGAAATGCTATTTCAGTCTGTGACCTGAGTTCTAAGTAATTTTAAATGTTTTCAATTTCATTGTCATTTATAATTACAAAATAATTCAGAATAAACTAAATCCAACCAAGGGAGACCTACCAAATAAACTATGGAGCATATGTGCTATGACGTATAGGCACTGACTTGGAAAGTCATTTTGTAAAAATGATAGAAAGGTCCAGGGCCAGGCATCCCTACTGCCAAGAATGGGCCCAGACCTTCGGAGACTCTCTGACAGTGCCTGATTGGATATCCAGGGTGGCCTAGCCACATCCAGCCATGTTTACTCTCCTCTGTTGGTACCCTATGCAGTCTCTCCCACTGATCCAAGGCTTGGGCTTCAATGCTGGCTAGTAGAGATGAACACATCCATCTCCCATCTGCTTTCTTTGGACCTTGGCACTATCCATCTGAGGCTTCTGAAGTGCGCCTAACTCCCAATGGCCACTTTGCCATCCAGTTCCTGGAGAACTCTTGGGTAGCCTGACTAGAACTATCTAGTCCCTCCAATATAAAATCAAACTAGAACCTGAAACCTAGACCAACCAACTTTTTATACCCAATTAGAAAGTAACCAAAGTACATCAATAATAAAAACAGAATCAGACTTCAACTCAACCCAGGAAGGCTAGAGTTTCATTCCAGAACTACCAGCAATAAAAGAAATTCACATGCAAAAATGACAATAAAAAATAATTCTGTGAAGAATATCCTGGGGAATTTGATTGGGATTGCTTTGAATTTATAGATTGCTTTTGACAGGATGGTCATTTCCCCAACATTAATTATTCAAACCCATGAGCATGGGAGGTCCTTCCATCTCCTGGTGTCTTCCTCAATCTCTCTCTTCAAAGATTTAATTTTTTTTTCATTGTAGATATCTTTAACATTAGGTTTATTCCCTGGTATTTTATTTTTTGAGGCTATTTTGAATGGGAGGGTTTCCATGTACTCTCTCCGATTATTTGTTATTGGTGTATGGAAAGGCTACTGATTTTTGTGGATTGGTTTTGCAACCTTCCTCTTTGATGAAAGTGTTAATCATTTCTGAGTTTAAAGGTGGAATTTTTTTGGATCTCTTAGGTATAATCTTATACCATCTTCAAATTGGGATAACTTGACCTAT
Source organism: Eospalax fontanierii (assembly GCA_035773235.1). NCBI lineage: Eukaryota > Metazoa > Chordata > Mammalia > Rodentia > Spalacidae > Eospalax > Eospalax fontanierii. The sequence continues at coordinate 38,117,434 of CM069548.1, read as the reverse complement.
TGTTTTCCAATTAGAATTTCATTGATTTCCTTCTCTTGTCTTGTTTTAGCAAGAGTTTCAAACATTACATTGAAAAGGAGTGGAGACGATGGAAAACCTTGTCTGGTTCCTGATTATAATGAACATGCTTCTAGTTTTTCTCCATTTAGAGTGATGTTGACCATGGTTTTAGTGTATACAACTTTACGTATGTTGAAGTATGTTCCCTTCAGTCCAATTCCCTTTAGAACTTTGAACATAAATTCATGTTGGATTTTTGTCTAAGATTTTTCTACATCTTTTGAGATAACCAGATGATTTTTGCCTTTGGGTCTATTTATATGATTTATGACATTTATTGACTTATGTATATTGAACCACCCCTTCATCTCTGGAATAAAGTTGACTTGATCATGGTGGATGATCTTTTTGATGTGTGTCTGCATGTGATTTGCAAGTATTTTGTTGAGAATTTTTGTATTTATGTTCATTAAGGATATAGATTTGTATTTTTCTTTTTTTTTTTTTTTTTTTTTTTGATTGTATCATTCCTTGGTTTTGGTATTAGGGTGATGCTGGCTTTATAAAAGGAGTTTAGAAATTCTTCCTCTGATTCTATCTTTTTTGAATAATTTAAGTAGTATTCTTCTTTAAATGTCAGCTAGAATTCTGCTGTGAATCCATCTGGACTTGTTTTAGTCCAGAGGTTTTTTATTACTGTTTCAAGTACCGTATATGTTTTCGGTCCATTTATTCTGCTGATCTCTTTGTGGTTTGGATTTGGTGATTCCTGTGACTGTAGGTATTCATCCACTTCTTTTAGGTTTTCAAATTTAATAGAGTATAGGTTTTTAGAGTATTTCCTTATAAAGTTCTAGATTTTTCTGGTGTCTGTTGTGATGCTTCCCCTTTCATCTCTGAGTTTCCTGATTTGGATTTGCTCTTTCTTTCTTTTGGATAATCAGGCTAAGAGTCTGTCTATCTTGTTCATATTTTCAAAGAACTAGCTCCTAGATTCATTGATTCTTTCTATTCTTTGTTTCTATTTCATTAATTTCTGCTATGGTTTTTGTTATTTTTTTATCATCTACTGGGTTTGGATTTCATTTGTTTTTGCCTTTTAGAGTCTTGAGTTGCAATGTTAAATCATTTATTCATGCTCTTTCTGATTTTTTAATATAGGCACTTAGAGCTATAACTCTTAGGACTGCTTTTATAGTGTCCCAGAGGTTTTGTATTGTGTTATCCCCTTCATTTAGTTCCAGGAATACTTTTATTACTTTCTTAATTTCTCCTTTGACCCATTCATCTTTCAGGAGTATGTAAACAGAGTCTACTACCAGATAGCAGAATTACAAGATAATTTTTTTTTTTACTTTTTGTCTTTTTTTCTGTGTTTCTTAAGTTTTCTAAATTGAAGACAACTTAAAATTGAAATGGGAGGTGGGAAGTCATCTTTAAAGTACAAAGTCAATAACTTTGAATTGAACAAATATTTATGTGCATATGCGGAAATCTCAACCGGGGCCTAGGCAGGCTGTGGTCATGTTACTGTTGAAGCCAGCCTGGCATGACAGACAGGGCCCAGGACTTCTGTTAGTTGCCCTCACTCAGTGCCACTAAAGCAATGAAGGATTCCTTTCTCTCCTGACTTACCTACATGAGCTGCATTTTCCTACCAGCAAATAACATTTTAAGACAAGTTTCCATACAACAACTATACTGCTTTCATTTTACATCTATGGTCTTCTGGTAAGGTGAACTGTACAAAAGAAAATGGAAGATTAATTCATTAAGATAAATATAAAGCTATGTACTATTTCTGCTTGAGAAAAATACGGGGACAAGTTGACTTATCCACAAAATTGTTTCCTCTCTTGGTGAGTGAGCCAATCACAACTTAGTGTTGAGCTAAATTTAAAACTACCTGACTTTTACAGTTAACAGAAATTCAAGGAGTGAAAAATATTTTCTAAATTTATATAGTTACAATGTTCATTCTTGTAAAAGTCACTTGTAACAGTAGTACCATTCTGCGAATCTGTAACATAAACAGTCAGCTTTCGTGAAATGAAATGATTTCTTATTCCACAGAACTTAGAAACCATCACCAGTCTTAAATCCATGGAAGGAAATCTGTGGTATGGCATTCTAATTTTTTTTTATTGGGGTTAAGGTCAAGAATTTTTATAGCAAATTTCATGTTTCAATCTGTCACATTTTCTCTGCTGGTAGAAACAAATGTTTCCATGCTGGAAATTCCACTTCTATTAAGATTTTACATGCCTTTCACTCAAGTGATAAAAAAAGTTAAAATCTCCCTTTTAAAAGAAACATTTCAGAGATGAGTCTATTAAATACATAATACACATCAAATCTTTATCTGCCTCCATAAAGAGTTTGTGAGCCTCCAAGGAATAGCAATTTCATTCTAGAACATTCTAAAGATATTATCCAAAGCTGATTACAAATATTTTGCATTTCATTCATCCTTTATTTGTTTTTCTTTATAAAAAAAACTTTTCAGATTTAATAGTGGCTAGCCACAAATTCACACCCTGAAAGACAACAGAAGGATATACTCTGGAGACCAGTGTTGAGAACCTACCGGCTGATCCCAAACAGTAGAAATCTCCATTGTTGCCACCAATGAAAGTTCAACCTTTGAAAGCAGAAAACACCTGCCTTTCCCATTGTCCAGGCTGGTTCCATAAAGACTTAGGAAAAACCAGATTTGTGTGTAAATGTAATTTAAACTTTACCTGTGAAAGCAATTAAGAAGTACATTCTGGTTTTAATTCTTGTTCTGAGACAAAAGCAATTCACCCATCACATCAATGAACTTATTCGTTCTTTTTACTCCTCAGCTTCCTCCTCCCCCATCCCCAACCCCAGAAAAGGATTAACAAAATGGGGAAGAGATAGAAACTAGAGCAGCTGGGAATGAGTGAAGTAGAAATCTGTATCCCCAAGTCGGAAATACATTCCATTTCAACCTAGAGGAGCTTCAGACCGTTCTTCAGAACTGAAATGTAGTTAATGGAGAAAATATACCATTCTGGGAGGAAAATGTTAAATAACAAATGCTAAGTTAATATTTAAACATGAAGGATAATTGAAAACTTAAAAATTATGCAAAAATCTCACCACCCAGAGAGGAAGGAATATTTTGGTGTTTTACTCTCACATTGCTTTATAACCACCCATATATATATATATATATATATATATATATATATATATGTATATATATCAGTTAGGTTTGACTTTCCTCACCAACTTCACATCAGTTTAGTTTTTATGAATTAGTCATAACGAGGGAAATAAGTCCCAGTGTCTCCCTTTTGAATTCTCCAAGGGCCCCAGTGTTCTCTGAGTCCAAGGAGCTTAGTCTGGAGTTCATATTTAGTGGGTGGTCCTTGGCTGGATTCATCATTCAGAACACTGTTGATTCAGGTACTGACACGGGACCACATCTGATCACTGTTCCCTCTCTTCCCAGTTCAATAGGTTCAATAGACCACAACAAGCTATTGTCACTGGCTTATGCCTGGTAGCTTAGATTCCCACACAGGCAGTAGTGATGACTCTTCACTTGGGCAGATATCAGAGTTTTCAGGTCTTATTCATAGGTTTTTTTTCTCCAGTTTTCTCTGGCCCAGGATCACAAGGTCTGACACATTATGGGACAGATTCAACTTTCATTCATGAGCCCCTGAAATCAGATTCAACTTCCATCCATCAGCCCTTGTGATCTGATTTGAGCCTCATTTGTTTAATAATAGATGCATTATATTATACAGATATGTGATAATCTGTTTAGATTCTCTCCTCTCATTGGACATTAAACTTTCATTTCTGTTTTTCCATAATATTATAACTATAATGAACATATTTGTTTCTATATTTTTGAATATATCTCTCAGATTGCTATTAATAGAATGACTGATCCATACTATATGAACATTTTATAGCTCTTTTATACAAAGGGACAAACTTCTATCTAGAAAAGAGTGTGCAAGGAAGATGGACCACTTCATTCAGCCTCCTATCAGTGATTAAGGCTATCATAAAAAGCAAACCTTACTAATTGACTGTCTCAAAATGGAAGCCTATAATTTTAATTTGTATTGTTTATTTCGGACTTAAAATAAACCTGATAGCGCTATGCATCTCCTTATTCTGTAACATGTTTACACCTGAGTAAAGTATTCTTTTGTCCCATATACTTGGAAGGGATCCGATTTACTTCAGCACTCCAATCAACACCTTGGAAAGATTAAGTGCAAAATGTTCTGGAGAAGGGAGAACATTAATACTACAATATTCTCTATTAGATAACTAAGTTGATAAGCTCATTGCTTTGAATTATAAAAAAAATTTGAAACTCTTAACTGCAGATTCTGCTTTTGTCTCTTTTTAAAGAGCTCACTGTCTTTCCTTTATGTTTTAGCCTTCTAATACGATGAACATTAGGAATTCCTGGCAGCAGAAGATGAACTATATTAGTTCACCCAGGGAATCATAAAATTAATTGTAGTCTTTGTTATCTCACCAAGTTCTAAGACCTGAAAACATAATGCTTTGCTTAGAACCATTTGGATAATTATGCTCAGTCTATGACCACACTGTTGTTGGTCTTCTCGTCAATGTTTATTTGCTGCAGTTTGGGTTTGGAATGTTGCCTCAAAGACATTAGTCCTTAGCCGTGGTGCTTTTGGAAGGTAGTGGAAACTTCAGGAGGTAGAGACTAGGCTCCTAAAGATGAGAGTTTAGGTTAAAGGAGGATGTGTCCTTGAAGGTAATTGTGGGACATTGGTCTCTTCCTTTTGTTCTGTTCCATCCCAAAACAGGAAGTAAGAGGGCTACCTTTAACACGTGCTTCCGCCGTGATGAACTACCTTAACACAGGCCAAATCAGCATCGGGGCTGACTGACATGGACTGGAACCCACTAAGCTGTGAACCAAATTCACCATCTTCCTCTTTAACTGCTGTCTCAGGTATTTCGTCACAATAACAAGAAGCTGACGCATTGTATACAATTTTAGTACTATATGTTCTTCTAGGGTGTTGGTTTGGTGAAATTCATTAAGACTATAACAATTTTGTGATACTTTTTAATAGGAAAAAAATAAGAGAAGCTAGTTAAGAAGATTTTAGAAATAAGGTCTTGCTTTATAATAAATGCAGTTTCAAACCCTGAGGCATTTCCCACCATATTGCTAAGTCTCGTCTCGATGAAGAAGTTAGCACCTCTGAAAAAACTTTGACCCACCTTCATAAGCATGTTTTAAATCTTTAATTTACATTTTATTTTGTGCTCCTGTTTTTCATAGTTAAAGTCTTCAGGGTGAGTAAAATGAAGACTTCTAAGCCTTGAGACACAGACTTAAGATGGCCAATTTTTAAAATTAAGATTCATCACTTGAATCTTCCAGTTTGAGTTCAACGAGACTTTCTGGGGATAAATTTCACACTTGTTGGTGTCATGTTATTCTAGTTTTCTGGCACTGTCTCTTCGTTTGTCACAAGCACTATACGCGGCCCAATTCTAAGAACTCTTTTCTTGTCAAAGGTACTTACTTAAACCAACAAACAAATCATCAGGATAGAGTTTGAAGGGTCCACTGTGAGTAGCAAAGTCCCCAGCATTATAAACCGCATGGAAATAGATCATAGGATCCTGTCAATATCCCAAATTAAATTTATGTGGTCAACAATGTAATTCTTTCCATCTCTACAAGAAACTTCTTCGCCACACTCCTGTTGACTATATATATACCCTGAGTACAATTTCTTCTCTAACCAAACCCCCATTAAAATGTAACACATGTCTGCAGCAAGCATTCATTCAAGAGACAATGTAGGAAACTTGTTTTTATGCCTTTCCTGTGGCTTAAAATGGTCATGAGGGAAATCTTGCAGTTAGTGCTGCCATAATGTTTTATGGTTTGGTGTGAATTATCTTGCCGATTGCCTACTCAATGAAGCAATCACAATTAACCCTTTCTCATTGTCAGGTAAGCCATGGGATTTTGCAGTTGACGAGTAGATTTTCTTCCATGAAACTGAAGTTGATGGACATGCAGAGGTATGTAATTTGATAAAATCTCAAATGCTGCCACAGCTCTTAACTGCCCATCCCAGTATCTTAAAAGACACTCTTTAAGTAACTCTCACTAGAAGTGCTAAATACACTTTTAGAAAGAAGAAACCTTCCTAAGTATCTTCCTCCTTTTCTCGAGTATACGGTGTCTGATCCACTGCAATGAACAAGGCTTGAGGGCTTTCAAGTGAGGAAACACCTCTGTATGTGCAGCTGTGAACCCCAGGCCCATTGTTCATGATGGCAGGAAGGCCTGTCCCGTTCATAGCTCTTATGGGGTTTGGACAATCTGAAATACTGAGCAGTACCTGGGTTCAGCAAGGTACCATCCAGTCTAACTTAACTGAAGCTCAGAGGTTCTGTGCTTGCATTAGCTTTCTAAAAAGAGAGTTCCAGCTTTGTTAGTTTGGGGTTGGTTATGAATTTTCATTACAAGATAAGCAAAGCAAAGCTTGGGCCTATGAGATGGTTCAGTGAGTAAGGGCACTTGCTGCCAGCCCTGATGACCTGAGTTCAAACACTGGAACCCACAGTGTGGAAAGAGAACCACTCTCTCTGACCTCCACATGCCATGATACATGCACACCCATACACACACATGCACACACACAATAAATAAATAATATTTTTTTTTTAAAAAAAGTAAAACCAAGCATGGCAGCACAGGCCTTAAATCCCAGGACTCAGGAGGCAGAGGCAGGTGGCTCTTTGTGAGATCGAGGCCAGGCTGGTTTATAGAACAAGTTCCAGGCAAGTTGGCATTACAGTGTTGGCGCACACCTAAAATCCCACCCTAAGGAGGCAGGCAGGTGAATCTCTGTGAAATACAGGCCAGCCAGAGCTACAAGAAGGTCCTGTCTCAAAAACCAAAAATAATAAATAAATGAATAAATGCTCCCAATTACTGAAACAGCCCATGAATTGAAACATAAAAGATTTGTTTTATACATGGTTTGCTATTTCTTTTGTGTATATGGTACAATCAGATCTCTCATGAGATGATTATACATAATTAATTTTCATGACACAGAACCTTCTTTATTTGTACACTGGCTGGATTGTAGAACATATTCTCAAAATTGACTTTTTTATAAGACTAAAGTGTTTTAGAAAAGCAACGGCCCCTTAACCTCAGATTTTTGGCAATAAGCAGAATACTAATGGTGTTCATACCTTTCTTTAGAGGCAGGAACATGTGGATACTGCAGTTTTATGGAAGGAACGCATCCACAGTGTCAGTAAATGGATAACCTATGGCTTAATCTCTCAGGGCTGCCACAACAAGTTTCCATAGTATAGATGCTGTGAAACTGCTGCCATTTCCCCTTATTATCTCTGACGGCTGGAAGCCCAAGGTTCAGGTGTTGGCTGTCTCTCTGGGGGCTTTTGAGAAGAATCTATCCCTTGTTTCTCTCCTGGATTCTGGGGATTGCCAGCACACATTGGTGTTCCTTGACTTAGGGTCACTTCGCTCCAGCTGTTTGTGTCTTCTCCCTTACGCATGTCTCTGCCTTTCTGAACCCACACATCCTCTGCTTTCAAGAACACTAGCTACTGGGCAGGGCCCATCCCAGCCCTGAATGCTCTCGTTTTGTTCTTATCATGCCTCTGCAAAGGCCACATTTTTAAACACGATCATGTTCAAAGGTCCAAAAAGGTCAGGCCTCAGTTTATCTTTTTGAGAGACACAATTCAACTTATATAACTCACCATGCTCCAAACAGGGCATTTTATTTAGCTAATGTTAAATTATCTTTGTAAATGAATGGCCAAGTTTTGAAAACAGTATCTACGTCTTCTGCCTTGCCAGAAACTTAAACTATAAGCTCACTTAATTTTAAAAGTATGCTTATTCTATCTACTATGTAAAAAATACAATGTTTGAATATATAAATATTAGTTGTGGAAACACACATGCACTGCTCTTACACACTGTATAATCTTCTGGTATGACACAGGTATATGTGTGAGCAAATACTAAAGTTTTAGTATGATGCTCCTGGCTAAATACTATTCTACTATGTATGTATGCATGCATGTTGAACCTATTTAAACCATGTTTATCCATCCTTGTTTTGAAGATGGCAGAGTCATTAGACCAAAAAAATAAGCCTGGATTTCAGAATCACTTCTTGGAAATCAGGAGCACCCATTCTGAATTGTTATTGTGTTTAAGCCATCTTGTAATGTGGGTTTTGCATGTCACCGCTCCTAGCAGAATCTTAGTTTAAATATCCTTGCTACAAATTGCCTGAAGCTTGGATATTTCACACTGAATAATAACCCACCTAAATGTGGTTATTGCTTGATGGCAGTGCTCTCCTTCTGTGAGTGCCTGGTCTCTGCAGTCAGTTGTTCCTTAAATGACTTTTATCAAACTGCCATACGGTTTATATACTGTAAAGTGCCATGGGCGTTTCTCTTGTTTATGACTTAGCGATCTCTGACTAGCTAGTAAACTTGAAGAATTCTGCTTTTCCCAACATAGCTCCTACCTTAACATTCTGAACTATTGAAAGAATAGATACATATGGTTATTTGTCTATGAGTAGTCTAGTTCTTTAAAGCCAAAGGCAAATTTTATCAGTGGAATAAGTGTTGATATACTTAATGACCTTCAAAACTAGATTCAAGGCCACAAATGAAGAACTATAATGCATCTGTTGGTTAATAAATATAAGTATAAATATTTAAGTACAAACATTAAAGACATAAATAGTATTAAAATCCATTAAAATAGTGTCAGCCTCTTATTTAAGAAATGAAATGGCTTTATTGAATAATTTCATGCATTTTGAGAAGAGGCAGGACTCTGTGTGTGTCTGTGTGTGTGTGCATGTGTGTGTATTGGGACAAGATCTCACTATGTAGCCCAGGATACCCTTAAACTCACCATTCTCTTGCCCCTGCTTCCTGATAGAGGACTAAAGGCATGTACTTCCAAACACAGCACAAAGCTGGACACGTTTTTAACCTATTTTGAACAGAGTAAATGTGCTTGCTGACATATCTGATCTGCTAAATCAATCAAAATTACATTATATGGGGAGTGACCCTCACTATTCCACAGTCAAGCACAGTAAATATGTTCAAAAAAATTCAGACCAGTTGTCAGTTATTTCCTATCCCTGTATAAATCCTCTCTCAGTTTGGTACAATGCTAAGGGAAATGTAACTGTGTGCAAGTCACATTAGCCTCATTAGCTAATGACAGTGAGTACTGTGAACATCGTGTACATCAAGAGATGGATGGAGAGACACAAAGCAATAGGAGATAAGGATTTTCTCCCAGTAGTTACTATGACCTTTTGCTGCCCACATTGTCTCCGTTTTTCTGGTGACATAATCTGCCACTTTGGCCTGGTGAGCTATCATAAATGCTTCTTCATAATCTGCCCAAATTTTTGAATGTTCTACCTTATGCATACCTTTTAACACACTAGTAAATGGTTTGCAAAGTTGATGCAATGGACTCCTACTCCATATGACATTGTAATAAAATCATATTTTGATGGCACATAAAACAACTCTTAAAATCTAAAATTCTTTCATCTTAGGAGCCAGTAAAGATTGAGAGTCTAGGAAAATAACACTATACAGTTAATAAAAGTAGCATCTTCCAGGATTCATTGGTGGTTGGAAGCTAGCCACATGATAAGGAGAATTCACTGAATTCAGAATTAGAAATCTCACAACCATATTGGGTTGGAAACAAAAGAAACAGACTCCTAGAAACTCAAAAGTGTTTTAGTTACTTTAGTTACTTTTCTAGTCACTTGAACAAATACCTGACAAGAACAAGAGGATTTATGGTGCTCATGGTTTGAGGAGAGGTTCTATCATGGCAGAGAAAGAATGGCAGCAGGAACATCTCCTGGAAGCAGCAGCTGCTGGCTCTCTTAGTGGGACAGGAAGCAGAGAGTGCTGGTGCACACCTTTCTCTCTTTCCCCTTTGTATTCAGCCCCAGACTGTAGCCCATCAAAGTCAGTGCCACATTCAAGAAGGTTCCTCCCCATCAGTTAACTCTCTCTGGAAACGTTCTCACTGGTACACTCAAAGGTGTGCCTCACCGATACCCCTTAATTCAATAAAATTTTCAATGCAAATTAACCACATCTCTAATCTAGTTGTTGCTGATATTGATCATATTAATCAGTAAGTCATACTCCTGAAGAAACTGACTATAAGAATCAGTCATGAGAAACAATCATCTCCTACTATTTAAAAAATGGATTCCTCTGTTTCATCTATTTTTCGGTGTATGGCAACAGCAGAGATGATTACTATTATCTAAGTGTTCATTTTGAGCATGAGGAGAACCAAAAGTTATTTTATAATTATCTAGTGAGAAAATATTCACTGAATCAACTCCCCATCAATAAAGGTAGTCCCACCTAAACGTGCAACAGGCTTTACACTGTGAGAAATGCCTTTGGTAATCTACATAGTGACTGGAAGCCACTGGACAGCATGTGTTCTGCACATTCAGCCCATGGTTACTGAACATGGCTCTGATTCACTTAAAGGAAAGTAACCCTAAATGGGGCCCTGTCTGCTTGGCCTGGAGACACATAGCTCAGACTAACTATATTACATTCATTAAAGCTAATGGGCTTTTGGCCTTTAGCAGCTGCAGGGATACACAGAGGAGAGACAGCCCTGATGCTGCCAGGACGCTGGAAATCTATCCCTGGAGATTGGGGAAGGATTTTATGCAGATTCAAAATGGTAGTCATTATCCAATTAAAATATGCTTATTTAATGATTTCAAAGGCGAGATAATAAGCCTGAAGAAGGAACCACAATAGACTTTGCGAACTTTGAACAAATGTTTGGAAAAGGCATTCCCAGGATTCTAGGCATAGCTCCCAACTCTGCATTGGGAGGCTTCTGTGTGCCTTGTGTGGGCCACAATTAACATGTATGTTTTACTTCTCTTCTCTGCTACAAAGAGAGAACCATAGGCTGCATGTAAGCAATTCAATACAGTGACCATCTTCTATGTGCCAGGTGCTCTGTTGGGCAGGAGACTATCAGTATGTCCCCAAAATGGTCCAAGAGTTACCAAACAAGGTATGCATGTCAGAATATCATCTAGATAGGTCCTGAACATAATTTAATGCTACTGCAATGGAATTAAAACTTTTGACAAATCAAACCCCTAGACTTCAAGGTGTTGGAACAGTTTATAAAATCTTACATGTTTGTATATGTGATTGGTTAAGTCCATCTTCAATATTTGTGTGTAATGTTGGTGGTTATTATTAATCCTAAAGTACTTTTAAGTCTTTTGATACAAGATGTTTTCAAGGAAACAAGAGAAGTAATTTAATTCTAACTTTCAGGGATTATGGAGAAGGAATACTTTCTGGTTGAAGGTCTCACCTGGAATGTACCATGAACAAGTTGAAAACTGGATTTTTTCCCAAAAGACTGCTATAAACTTTAGACTTGATTGCTGTACAACTTATCTATAACCTTGTCAGATGTGCTGGCACATGCCTTTCATCTTGGGAGGCAGGGGCAGGTGGATCTCTGTAAAGTGAAGGCCAGCCTGTCTACATAACAAGTTCTAGGTCAGCTGTGGCTACAGGGAGACCCTGAGTCAAAAACCAAAAAATAAAACACCCAAACAATTAAATTCACTGGGTATAATGGCAGATAACTTTAATTCTAGCACTCAAGAGGTAGAGGCAAGAGGATCCCTGTGAGATCTAGTGAACTCTAGGACAGCTGTGGCTGCAGGGAGACCCTGTCTGAAAAACCATATGTGTATATATATATATATATATATATATATATATATAAAATATTAAACTTATCTATAAAGTCTTCTTTTTGAAAATAAAATCTTGAACTAGCTTGCAGAAAAGTCAGTTGACAAAAATATTAGTGAAACAAAAATGCCAACTCAGAAACCAAAAAAAGAGATTAAACTACTTTAAACGATTTTACTGTTTCGTGAGCATATTACATCTAGTGCTTAAGTTGAAACTAAGACCACAGACTTCCTGGGAGCCAAGGCCAAAAAAATAGCAACATATTTGATCACGTTATGTTAATTATTAGAAAAAAGAGTCAAATTAGTAGTTTACAAAAAGTCTTCTAGAAGCCAGAAGAAATTTCTAGTATGAGTCTTGGTCCATAAAGCACAAAGGGCTGTACTGAAAACTCCATACATTTTTCATACAGCAGATTTAAGAAGAAATGGTAACTGATGCTTGCATCAGCTTTTGCTAAACAGCTGGAAGAATATTATTACAGAAATATGTAAAAGGAGCAAGATAGTCTACATTCCAATTTTCTAATTCAAACCAAGTTAGAGGTGTAAATGGATGCTTGGAGAGGTGAGTGGGCAGAATGTCCCATCTTTTCACAAGAGCCTTTTCTGTACATCCCACAGTACTTGCAGTTCCAGCAACAGAATCCTCTGTGACACACAGTAATTTTCCATTAGCTAGGGACAGTGTGATGACTCGGAGCTGCCATGTGTTCTGAAGATACTGTTCAGGGGGTGGCTACCTCATCTCTCCTGAGGATTTCTGGCCATGTGATCCCCGTATATGTAGTTCCTTCCATCTTGGGTTCTGATGGAAACATGGAAGAGTTCTGAATTTGTTACCTTGTCTGTAAATATAGTTTGGAATTTGGTATCTCTCAAAGGCCCTCACATTAGAGGGCTTTATCCCCTGGATGACTCTGCTGACAGGCTGTAGAAACTTTAAGAAGTGCACACTACTGGGAGGTCTTTGGGTCCCTGGGTGTGTGTCTTTGAAGGGAACACAGGGGTCTCAGCATCCTTCTTGCTCTCTTGCTTTCTAGATATGTGGTGAGTGGTTTGGTCTGCTGTGCACTCCTGTGGTAGCGTTCTGTCTCACCACAAGCCCAGAGCAGTGAAGCCAACTGATCATGAGTAGAAGCTCCGAAGCCACGGGCTAAAATAGCTCTCTTCTCTTTCTAAGTACTTTATCTCGGATATTTGTTAGCTAACTAACACAGATCCCAAGTGCCATCATAACCCTTTCCCCAGAATAAGCCCAATCTGTAAGAGGATTTTGACAGTTCCATCCAGGACTCTCACAAAAACAGTTATGAAATTCTTACAGAAGAATTTCAGGGGCTGGAAGAGATGGCTGAGTGGTTAAGAATACTTGCTGCTATCACTCCCACTTCAGGCAGATCACAAAGGCCTGTATGCAATGGCTCCATCTAAGATATTTTGAACTCATAATACTGCGAATGTGTGTCCTTACTTCAAATTTGCGTTTGTGTGTGTGTGTGTGTGTGTGTGTGTGTGCACATGCCACATGTATGTGGGTGCCTACAGAGGCCAGAAAAGAATGTCAGATCCCCTCTAGTTGGAGTTACAGGCAATTGGGTCCTCTGGTAGAGCAGCAAGTTCTTAACCGTTGAGCCAGCTCTTTCTAGTCCATTAGCATTTTTTTAAATTGATAATCATTTTGGGCCACATTCTTTAGGCATAGATGGAATAAGTAAATCAAATAAAGAAGAACTATGAAAAATCATATAGTAGAAATGCAAAACTCGAATCTTAAGTTGCACATTAGATAATTATGAGTGGAAATTATTTCGAACAAAGTACTAATTAAAATACTTTACATAAAATTTACAGGAAGGAGCAAGGTGGGACTTGTATGAGTTTTTAAAATAACATAAATTCAAAGTAAAATGAATACTAAGTACCTAGAAGAATTAAATATAAATAACTGAGAAAAATAAAAGAATGAGATAAAATATCATTAAATTAGAAAAAGAAATAATTATAAATATCAAAAGCTATTGTTGGAAAATGCTAATCAAATATACAAATCTTTAGCATGACTAATAAGAAATATTCTATGAATGTAAACAGGTAAATATTATTAAAATAGAAAGAACAGATAACTATGGAAATGCTAGATTATTTTTTTGTTTACTTGCTTTTTTGTAATAGCGAACTTAGGGTCTCATGGAACCCACACTAGCCTCAAATTCACTAATGTATCTGAGGATGACCTTAAACTTCTGATCTTCTCCTTCTATCTCCTGAATGCTGAGATTAAAGGCATGCACCCCCATGCCTGGTTTTATTCGGTACTGGGGACTGAACTCAGGTAGGCAAGCATTCTACCAACTGAGCTACATCCTTGAGCCAATGGTGATAAATTAAAACGCCTATAAAAAAATAAAAATGCAATGAATATTTCCATTCCTTTTTTTCAAATAGACCATAAAACGTTAACAATTAGAAGTATCTCAAGAAGAAAGAGGCAACCTGAAAAATTAGCAACCTTTAAGAAGTTGACTAAATAATCAATTCTGCCATTGGAAAGAGGTTGAAGATCAGGAAGGAAGGTCAGAGGAGATGGTTTCAGAAGCAATATGTAACAAAACTAGATGGAAGAGATAATCAGTATTTTATTTAAAATGTTTCAGAGGATTGAAATGAATGCTTTCTTATCCCTCTGGAAGAATAGAAGACCCCAAGATGTTAAAAAGAAGGCAGTGCATTGCAGTGAAAGTCTATTTACAAATAGAGATGCAGAAGCATTAACTCAATTTGGCTATTTTATTATGACTAACAGATGGAGGGAAAAAGTCTACATAACCATATAAGTTTGATAAATTTCAATGTTTACTTCTTCTTGAATACAATTCTTGGTAAGCTAAGCACTAAGGAGAAACTCCTCAAACCTAAAGAAGAAGCACTATCAAGAACCGGCATCCCCTAGTAATCTGAAAATGAAACAGCTACTCTGGTCTCATCACCCCAGGAACCACATGCCCTTTACTCTCTCTCTGCAGCCATTCAGCTTTGTGCTTGGTGTTGCTGTCCAATATGACTACCCAGATAAAAAGTTAAACCTTCGGGAGCTGGGAAGGAATAACCCAAGCTCCTCTCTGCTACTTGAAGTTCCCCTCTCTCATCCACCGTCTCCAACAGGCACTCTTACTTCTTCAGAACGACTGCCACTGTTTCATCACAGACATCTTCTCTTCTAATTGTCACAAGTACAGACAATCTGTCAATCTGATGTGTCTGGTTGGCAGAGAAATACATCAAAAGGTTTTCCGTTGAAGTAACAGCAGCATTTACAGAATTGAGCACAGTCTAGGTCAGAAAAGATATATTAAATTTCAGTTGCTAATTTCATTTTTTTTCTATGACGCTAAATTTTTCTCATATCTGATGACGATAAGCTTCCCTTATCACATCTACTGTTGAGGTTTTCTCTAGTTATATAATTTTACCCACTCATTGTTATTTGTCCCTTTGTGGACTCAGGCTTATAAGAAAAACCTTGGCAAAGAAGATCTCCATGGTGATCACTTTAACCTAATTTCTTATGATTTTTCTCCTGAGAGACAATCAAAAGCTCTCGTGGTAAACCATGATTATCTCAACATGTCAGACCTCACAAAATCTGGCTGTTGTTTGACCCAGTAATTATACTTTAAGGAATTTCTACCAAGGAAATTATCAGACATACAAGCATGTCTTTCCTGACATTATTTATAAAAGTAAAAGTTCAAAGAATGTAAATGTTTAACAACATGGAATTGATAAGCAAACTGTAGGTCATTAATCACATTGTATATTTTACAACCAGTGAAAAACGTCACGTGGTAGGAAAATGTGTGGCAGCGTGAGAAGAGTGTTCTTGATAGGTTGCTAGTGAAAAAAAACAAGCTGCAAAGCTTCGATGCACGTTACTGTTACTTTGATACTAAACATGTGCCCAAGGGAAAGCACTGAAAGGATCTACAACAGAAAGTTAAATTTGCTTATCTCAGAATGGTGCAGGTACAAAGTATATGTCATTTATTTGGTGGGTTTTTGTTGTTGTTGTATTTTTTCACATGGTCTGAGTAAAAAAGAAAAAGTAGTCATGACAGCTGTCAGCTGGAAACTGGAGCAGCTCAGATAACCGAGCCAAATTGCCTTGATGAAAATAAATAATTTCATGTGGTACCAGCCAACCATGTGTGACCTTCATCTGTGACTGTGATGAAACAAGGCAAACCCAGACTGCTCTGTAAACATAACTGAGCCCCATCAAAAATTAAACTGGTGGAAGCCACAAGAGTCTTTCGGGAATGACTGCGAAGCTTCCCTGTCAATGACACCAATAGCTCTTTCTGCTCTACCTCTTAATACCAAAAATATTAAGATATCTAATCAAATAATGTCCCTTCTCCCACTTCATGAGCACTTCCAGCCCACACATCCTACTCAAAATAATGAGACACAAAGTAATCTTAACACACACACACACACACACACACACACACACACACACACAGAGACTTACTTCTTGGCTTCCCAGCAACCTCTCTTGCTACAGCCATATTGAAAATGTGTTTAACTACCGCTCTGTCCCTGGTAGCCTTGTCCAAAGATGATCATTGATATAAACTGTATGCATGGAGTATATATTCTTTTATGATCAAAGAAAAACATTTTATTGAAATCCTAATCATCCACTACTTTGTCGAATACTTTCAACTTCTGGAAATAGAGATGGCCCCTCAGCTGTTACTAATTCTTGCTTTCCTAGTGATCTGGTTCTTCAGCAACCACAGAGCTTAGCCCCCCAGTGCTACTCACTGTGGGAACGACCACAGGTCACCTGAGCACCTGTATAACAGGGCTTCTCCATGACCACACTAATGACTTTTTATTGAGAGGTTGACCTGTATATTATACCATGTTTATCTGCTTCCTTGTCTCCACCACTTGATGCTCATAGTATCCTTTTGTGGTGACAACAAAAATGTCTCTAGATAATCTCCCCTGGAAGGCCCCAGGACCGCTGATGTGGAGGACTTATCGACAGTAGAAAGTGGGAAGGTCTTAACCATGCTCTTAGGAAGTCTGAGGTCAGTTCTTTACCTCCTTGGGCCGTGGATTCCTCATTCTTGAGAGTGGAAATGGCCATTCTGGTTTGAGTGAAGTAAGAGAGAACATGTTAGCAAGCTTGGAAGGTTCCGGAAGATAATTCTTCAATACTAAACTCCTAAGGAATGCTAGAACACTGTACAGTGTTGTAATGCCCAAATCATTCCAACTGAAAAGGCACTGAGACCTTAAGAGGGATTGTACAGACATAAAATGACGAAACTGAGTGAACATGGGTAATAATTTAAAATAGCAAAATGGTTGGGTGTGGCATATAGCTATCATCTCAGTATTTGGGAGGGTGAGCCTGGAGGATTGCTAGTTCAAGACAGACTGACCTACTTAGCAAGACCCTGTACTCATAAAATAGAATAGCAAAATATAAAAAAGATCATTTAATTAAGGTAAATGTTTTTAATTTGGATTTATCTCCTATAGCTTGGTAAGGAAAACCTATTGTTAAATAAGAAACAAGAGAATCAAAGTGTTTGTCCTAAAAGCAAACATTCAGAATTTTCAGTGTCTTGACTTCCATCTTGGTGCGCTACACTCAGCCTAGGACAGGACATTCTGGATCACTGAATCAGTTAGAAGGGAATGATATAAGCAAAATGATATTTGACACGGTGTATTACTGTGTGTTTAGATAGTGGGAACAATGTTTACTGGAGCTACAGAATGAACCAGAATAACAGGACAATGGTAAAGAAGATGAAATAAGCAGGATCAAAAAATAAGAATTCAAATAGTCTTTAACTAAGAGTAGCATATGTCCAACATTCATAGATGTAAAGATGAGTTTTCATACAAGTGGCAGAAGTTATTATGTAAGCTCCTCAGAACATATTTAAGAGGTTTTCTAAATAACAAAATTAGCCTTAGCATCTTAACCACATTGAGATTTTCTTGTAATATTTTCTTTCTAAACAAGATGGCTTTTATTTTGCCTTTCTGTTTTCTGAAACATGGAAATCAGCTGTTTTCACTTATAAATATCTTATTGAAATATGTCATGAAAGACCTTTTAACCAGCTCTCCAACAACCAAATGGAATACTTGCCCTTCTTTGCAAAGGATCAGATGTTTCTTATCTCACTTCTTAAAATGTAGAAATGGGGCTGGGCTCGTGTTATAAATAAGATTTAACAGAACTGGGATGCCAAGATTCAAATCTTCTCATGCATGGTTATTGAAAGCAGCAATTACTACAGGAAAGAAGAAAGTTTAAAAATGGATTCAAATGCATTCAAAGGCATTAACTTTGGCCCATCCTCAGAGTCATACTTCAGGGATCACCTGGGCTCAGCAGGTCATTTGAGTTCCAGGGTTTTGTTTTGTTTTGTTTTGTTTTTCTAATGTAGCAAATCAGAATAGCAAGCTTTGGGGAATGGGTAGTTGGTTTCACAGACACCTTGTGTAGCTTCTGCCAAAGACCCAGACAACACAGTGTTCTAGATCGACCAAGTCCTTTTTCCATCATTAGCTTTAGCTACCCCAAGACTCCGCATTTCACAGATGTGCCTTCTAAAATGGGAACCCAGTAGCTTTTTCTCTTTTTAAAAAAATTTTGTGATTTATGTTTTAAAAATATTTTATATTTTATTTATTTGCGGTTTTTGCCTATATGTATGTAAGTGCACCCACATCATGTAATACAGAGGTCAAAAGACAGCATCAGATTCCCTGGAACTGGAGTTACAGATGGTTGTTAGCTGGTGGGTGCTGAGAATTGAACCCGAGTCTTCTATAAGAGCAGGCAGTACTCTTAACTGTTAAGCCAACTCTCCAGGCCAGATTTTCTTTATTTTTAATTTTTATTATTTCAAATTACATGTATGTGTATCTGTGTACGAGCACATGTGTGTGGGTACCCATGGAAGCCAGAGGCTTCATATACTCCCTGAGCTGGAGTAACAGGCAGTTTTGAGCTTCCAACATGGGTGCCAGGAACCAAACTCAGGTCTTCTAGAACAGTGCATGCTCTTAACTGCTGAACCATGTCTCCACGTGTACTGAAGTTTCACATATAGAAGTATTTGGATTAGAGAAAAAATGAAAATGTTTGTTGATAATTTCATGACCGAAAAAAATAGGTAAAATCAAGACACAAAATGGTATCTAGAAGAAAAATTATTTCATTGTTGGATTTTTATATATAAAAAAATAACCAAATAATGCAAACTTTTTTTGAGAGAATATCTCCCTGTGTGTAAACCAGTTCTTAGTCACTACACCAGAAAGTAGGCGGCTCCTATTTTCTATTAACAGCCTGTTCTTGACGCTTTGAATCCCCAGATGCTTTAATTTGGGATTGTCTTCAGAACGTGCACATTACTCTGTGCATGTCTATCCCCAGTCTAAGCCAGTGAAAGATAAGAAAATGTGCTGAACTGCGTCCTTGTGCTGATCCTCTCCTTGAGTTGATCTTTACATTGACATGGAATCTTCACGTTCAGATAGCCATGTGGCAAGGGCATTTCAATATGTTGTATCAGAGGAGAGGAGAGTTAAGAGAAATCTAAAAGATTGATCCTTGACCTTGCAGATGATTAAATAATGAAGGAAACTTGGCAAAAGTCAGATAGAGGCTTGCATGTTTAGAGATGTTCTCTGTGTCTCTCCAACCTGGAAACCTTAGCACTCAATATAGGTGAAGCCAAAGCATCTAACTCCTCTGATAGTGAAGAAAGTTGGATCCTTATGATACCTTGTAATTGGAACTAATCACAAGAGTATGGACTTCACTAGAGTGTTCATCATCAACCTGTTTATTTATTAGGATATGCTAGATAATTCCTTCAATAGCTATGCTTGTGCCCAAGAAGGTCTAATTTGATCAGCCTGGGTGATGTTGTAGTATCTGTATATTTAGGAGCTTCTTGAGTGATTCTCAAGTTCACTCAGGATTGAGGGCCTCTGGGTTAGATTCTGACTCTACCTGTGATCTACTGAATCAAAGGTTCCTGGAGGAAATACCTGGCAGTCTATATTTTTCAAGTTTCTCAGAGTTCTGATGTCAGCAAAGGAATTACAGATTCATATTTGTTAGCTTCTGTCCTAGTTAGCTTTCTAGTATTGTGATAAAACAGTCTGACCAAAATCAGCTTGGGTAGGAAAGGGTTTATGTCCACTTACAACTCCCAGGTCACAATCCATCACTGAGGGAAGTCGGGGCAGGAACTCAAGGCAGGAACCTAGAAGTAGAAACTGAAGCAGAGACCGTAGAAGAACACTGGTTATTGGTTTGCTCCTATAACTGATGCTTAGCCTGTTTTCTTATACAACCTAGGACCACTTTCCCAGGGGTGGCATCACCCACAATGACCTGGGCCCTCCCACATCAAGAAAATACCTCAGAGACATAGCTGCAAGTTAATTCAGCAGAGGAAATGCCTCAGTTGAGGGGCCTTCTTCCCAGCTGTGTCAAATTGACAGGTGAAGCTATGTAGCACAGGTTCTCACTATACCTATGTGCAATGGACCACGAAGAATGCTTCCTCTCTTGTGAAGGTGATGAATCTGCGGCTCAAAAAGTTCACTGCTTCATACAAGTTCACCTGGCCAGAAGCCATGACTTGGCCAGGTCTTCAGCCTCAGAGCCCTGTAGTCAAGTGCTTCTTAATATCTACATCCACATGTGTATTATATTAGGCCTAGCTCGTGGCTAGGTTCTTAGGAGCAGTTGATTCATCTAAATCTTCTTTGTTGGTAGATGGCAGAAAGTTCCCTTGGACAATTAATACAGTTCTAAAGTCACGTGTCTCTTAATATTGCTTGGTTCTCTTCAAACTTATTTCCTATGCCTAATATAGTATACTGCCATTGCTCATTTGGCTTCTATAAGTGCTTTTACTATAACCAATGACCATTATATGGCTTTTATTTCTTGTTGCTTTAAGAAAATTCCTGACAGAAGCAACTTAAGGTAGAAGGATTTATTTTAATTCATGGTTTGTGAGGGTAGAGTCCATCATACCGAGGAAGGATTGCAGAGTTCTTGGTGGCAGGAGCTCGCCACTGGAATCCCTCACATCTCAATGGACCAGAAGCAGAGAGTTCAGGTCAGAAGTCAGGTTTAAACTCTAATCTTCAAGGCTTCCTCCCCAGTGACCCACTTACACTAGCTTGGACCCATCTCCTAAAGGCTCCACAGTCTCCCAAAGAGTGCCACCACCTGAGGACCAAGTCTTCAAATGCATGAGCCTGTAGGACATATTTATATGCAAACCACACTGTCATCCAAACGCTGTATCCTGAGGCCTCTCAGGCTCTGGAAATGCAGAGTGAACAGCACTCATAAATCCCTAGTGTAAAGGCAGATGATTAATCCATGACATGCAGGGCTGTGAGAGTGACTTGGGCTTCTCTTTCTAAGTCTGAGGGCCAGGAACTTCCAGTGGGGAAAGTCCACTCAGTGGGCTGAACACAATCCCAGAAAGCTTAGCTGCCATGCTTGCAGTCATAGGCCCTGTGACCACAGTCACAATTCAGCACTTACGGTACATACACACACTATTGCAGCCTTAGCTGTAGGACATCGGAGGGTCATCTCTACCTTTTTATTCATCTGATCTATTATCTGACTGCAGCATTTGGGATTTTAGTGTGGTGATCACTGCTTTATTCCCAGAATCTAGAGGAGGACCTCAGGAAAGAGCTTTAAGATGAGTAAGTGTTCACAATAGTGGATGCTCTTCCTTGTCTAGATGGCAAGTTACATACTAGACCTTGATGTTCTACAAAATGTCTGACCATTCAATCACCTAAACGGCCCAGAGGCCAGCTGGCCCGGCTCCTAGTCCTGATTTCCCCTTATTGTTATTTGTTTGGCTTACTTTTTTCCAGTGTTGTGCTACATTTTCAGTTTGGTGGTGAATCCGGAAACCCCATGAAACATGGAAGGGAACTCACAAGACTCTGCCTTAAAAAGTTTCAAAAACTATCAGTCCTTCCTTCCTGTCTATTTATGTTATGCTTCCTTTTTTTTCCTAACATTTATGGCTTTGTGCAGATGACTTTTCTTTCAGGATTCTATGGACAGGAGCGCCATTGACCAGCCCTTTGAAACAATGTGAGCAGAGTAGACGTGCCTTTGGCCCGTAGAGCTGAAGCATTCCAAATGTGTGGCTCTATTTTATGAAGAGGCAGAGCTGCTACTATTTAAGAAAGAGATTTATTTTCTCTGGAGGTTACGTTGAAGTGTTTTCTGGCATCTCATTGGATGATAATGAAAATGGCAAAATAAGTGTGCATTAGACTCTTCTATTTGAGACAAGATCAAAGATTCCTTTGACGTGCTGGGCACATCATGGCCTTACCAGCAGAAACAGTGAGTAACTAAGCAGAGAATCTGAAACAAATCAGCAGGCCCAATCAGTACATGGGATCTGGGTTCCAGGAAGAATGTTTCCAGTTCTTCTAAGTCTACCATTACGGGTGGAGGTTGCCAAACTAGGAAAAGAATCAAATACAAACAGCATCCACCCTAAACTTTGAACACATCCTTGAATAATTCTTTTTATTTCACTAGCAATAAAGCATCCTCAGAGGACCTGGAGACCAGCATTCCTGAGGACAGTGTCTAAAGTTGATTGATTGCTTTCTAGTAGATTTTCCAAGCTACCTTGGTGGATGTCTTCACCACAAATATGGCTCGAAATCTAGCCAGCCTTCCTGAGTCATCCCACATGACTACTGTTGTCTGCACTTCCTTGGCTGACATTACCTCATTGACTTTTCTAATTCTTCCATTTGGATTGATGTGACTGTGACTTCCAAAGGCTTGCTTGACCTCATCTTGGGACTCCAAATGATGCTCCCATAACTTTGGAGGGTGAGGACTCTCCTTTGTGTCTCTGTACTTGAATCTCTTGATAATCTTCATACAATAGCCACGATTAGGGGGCTGTGGTTGTGCCAAGGAAGCTCCTTTCACTGGAATTGGCTTTTTGTGCCACTGAGTAGGCTTCTCCCAGTGGAAGTCCTTGGACCCAAGCTGCTGTCACAGCATTGTATGACAACCTTAGATGATAGTTAAGACATTTGAAGAATGTGAATCCAGGAGGTCAGTAATAAGAAAGATCCATGTGTGTACCTAAAGGATGGTGGCTCTGTTTCCTGTTCTTCCTGTGTTGCCTTTTGGTAGTAGTCAGAAAACATCAGTCCTGGAGTTGGGTACCCATTCCTGGGTCTTACCACCTTTCCAACATCCTTCTTTCATTCATCATGATTTTCTTTCCTCTTTTTTATAGATCTTTATCTAGTCCTATGTTTGTCCTTTTCCTGTCTGCCCTGTTCATGAAGGTTCCCATAAGGCTTTGCATCCAAGGAGATACAGATTTAGAGGTGAACTTGATCTTTGCTTTCTAGAAATGTAAATCTTCTCTGGAGTGATAGGACCTTAAAACAGGCAGCAGTTATATAGCACAGATAGATGGATGGAGAGTTCAAGAAAGGGTGGATCACAAAGATGTAGAAGGTATTAATGGTGTTTCAGGGATGAGGAAACACCTTAGAATCAGCAACAGAGGTAAGCTCTTGGTATCTCTAATCCCAAAGGGATAAGAGACAGGACTAGGATCCAGAAAAAGCAGTGTCTGTGGAAGAGCTTCCCAACAGGCACTGGCTGTCTCCAGTCCTCCACGCTGGTACCATCTTGCTTCCTTCCTCGCACTGCGTCATCAGTCACTGTTATCCATCCTCTTTCCAGTGCTCTAATACAAGCCTTTATTTCCTAGTCCCCCTACTTCTCTCTATCAGGAAGCTCCACACCTCTCGACAAGGTAGCATAGGAAGAAACCCTCGTTCCTGCCTGTCTTGTGTTTTCTAAAATTACATCTCTGACTTTGGTGAAGTGGTGATAGAAGGTATCTTCTCATGGATGGAAGTGCTCTCTGGTATCAGAAGGCAGGTGGAGAACCAAGAGAGATGAATACTCAGTCTAAGCTCTGTCCTTAGAGCTAAGCAGGGCTGTATGCCTTCATGCCTCCCCATGGCAACTACGAATTTTTCTCCCAAGAAAACCCAAAAGTAGACTCTTGAGGGGCAGTAACATAGTTCCTGTTAAATGACATCCAAAACAACATTCCCTCCAATCCTACTTATATTTAAAGCCACATTACTAACTGATACTGGTTATAGGAATTGTCTGGGATGCAGGACCACTAAATTGTTCATTCTCACTCCTGAAACCCCCCTCCTGCGGTATGAGGAAAATGGACCATCTCCATCCAGCCTGCCACAGACAGATAAAGAAGGAGAGAACTAAAATCAGGAAAGGAAAGTGGTTTTCTTTCCTTTCGGTTTGGGTAGTTGGTTAGTTAATTTCTAGGTTTGTTTTTGTTGTTGCTAGCTTTTGAGAGAATCATGTTGTCTCACTCAGGCAGGTTTCAAACTCTCAGCCTACTGTCTCAGTCTCAAGAGTGCTGGCTGGGCCTCTGCCACCATACCTGCTATAAAAAGTGTTTGTTTTTGAGAGAACTTGTAACATACACTGGAGTCCTTCACTAATTACTTTGATCTTCTCATCTGTAAAGACATATTACAAGTTGGATTATGCCCTATGTCTTGGTTAACTTTAACTGTCTCCTTGACACAGCCTAGAGTCATCTGAGAGGAGACCCTCAACTGAGAAATTTCCTAGAGCATCATGGCCTGTGGGCAAGCCTGTGGGAGTTGTCTTGATTGTTATATGATACAGGAAGCCCTAGGCCTCTGTGGGTGGCTCCATCTCTAGTCAGGGGATCCAAAACTGTATTAGGAAAACTAGCTGAGTCTGTGGACCCAGGCAGCAAGCACCAGCCGCCCCAATTCTTGCTATTTTTTGGTTGTGAGGTACATTCCTTGGTGGGAGGTAATGATGTAAAGACTACCAGGCAGGTCTACCTTCGAGTTCATGAGTTCCTGCCTTAACCTCTCTCAATGATGAACTCTAACCTGGAGTTGTAAGTTAAAATAAACCTTTCCTCCCGTAAAGTTGATTTTGGTCAACATATTTTGTCACAGTAGTAGAAAGTAAACTAGGACATTCCACTATTACAATCCATATGTTGAAGTCCTATTCTGCCTTTCTTTGCGCCAGGGCCTCAGATATGAGTGAAGATGAGGTCATGTGGAGTTGGGTGGGTCCCAGTTCACTTGGCTGGTGTCCTGAGTGTAAGGGAAATTAGGACACAGATGCAGGGATAATATATACCAAGAAGTCAGACACCAGTGTCAGGTATTTACAAACCAAATGGGATTAAAGGCTGCCAGAAACCTCCAAAAGGTAAGAAAGAGGCCCAGAAGAGGTTCTTCCTTCACCACCCTTGAAGGGACCAACCCTGAGAACACCTGGGTCTTAAACTTCTCCAGAACTGAGTGACAAAATGTTTCTGTTCGCACCACCAGCCTTGCAGTACCCATGGAATGATCACCACTGGGGCTCATTTATAAACTCAGTACTACCTGTGAGGGTCCCAGAAATGCTCAAGACAGGGATTCTATGACATCTCACTCCCCACAGTCAGTCAAAGGCGGTGTATGGTATTAAAATTAATTTTTAAAATCTACATCTAAAGTTACAAAAAGATAAAACATGGAAACTCAAATGAATTAAAGTTGTGTTGTTCAGTGTGTGTGTCTGTGTGTCTGTGTGTGTGTCTGTGTGTCTATGTGTGTGTCTGTGTGTGTGTGTGCCTGTATGTGTGTCTGTGTGTTTGTGTGTCTGTGTGTGTGTCTGTGTATGTATCTGTGTGTATGTCTCTGTGTCTGTATGTATGTGTGTGTCTGTGTGTAACTGTGTATGTGTCTGTGTATGTGTTTGTGTGTCTGTGTGTGTGTCTGTGTGTGTATGTCTGTGTGTCTGTATGTATCTGAGTGTGTGTCTGTGTGTGTATGTCTGTATGTATGTATGTGCCTGTGTGTGTGGCTGTGTGTGTCTGTGTGTGTATGTGTGTATCTGTGTGTGTATGTGTGTGTGTCTGTGTGTGTATGTGTGTGTGTCTGTGTGTGTGCCTGTGTGTGTGTCTGTACATCTGTGTGTGTGTCTGTGTGTATATCTGTGTGTGTATGTCTATGTGTCTGTATGGGTGTGTGTGTCTGTGTGTCTGTATGGGGGTGTGTCTGTGTGTGTGTGTCTGTGTGTGTGTGTCTGTGTGTCTGTATGGGTGTGTGTGTCTGTGTGTGTCTGTGTGTGTGGATGGTATGGAGTGGTGGCCCAGGTACCACAGCTCCCATGTAATGAAAGTCAGAGAACAAATTGAAGGAGTTGGTTCTCCACTCTATATGACCTGGGGATTGAACTCAAACCATCAGGTTTGACAGCAAGCACTTTTACCCATGGAACCATCTCATTGGCCCACAAAATTGTAGTGTTATTTAAATTTTTAGCTTCTGGTGCCCCTTATAGAAACCCATAATGCAAATCACATCTATAAGTCAGGCCACAGTGTAACTCGGTGACCCAAATGGCTGTTGTGTGGTACCTTGTTAAATAAAGGGAAGTAACAGTTCTTTACTGGTACTTTTTATTGTGTTTTTGAGATTTTCATATAACATAACTCATGGTGTTTATGATCTCTCCTCTCTGTGTACCTCCCTTCACTGATCTTGGAATCTTTTGCCCCCTCCCACCTCTTTCTGCAATGATCCCTGAGCCTTGAGAGGCAGGGGTTTGATGTGGTGTCCTGTTGTCCTCTTGTTCTCTGCACAATGGTCAGTTTGGGGACTTCTTTGTTTTTATTTTTACTATTTTTTTATTTAATTTTTCTTGAAATAGAGTCTCCCTATAGTCCCAGCTGGCCTGGAAATCTCTATATAGACCAGATTGATCTTGATCTCATAGAGATCTGCCTGCCTCTGCCTCCTCAGCACTAGAATTAAAGGGATGTGAATAAGTTCTTTAACTAACACTTCCTTTCTGGTATCTTTTTTAAGTCAGTTGTCGGGATGTGTATATTCCTAAATTCTAAGTTGGGTGACCCTTCGCAAATAATGTTCATAAAAGTGACTGCATTTCTAAATGTTTACATAAGTGATTTAAAACCATATAGCCATTATTTTAAAAAGCTACTCTACTCCCACATTTATCTGTATCACCATGAGTTAAGAAGAGAAGGACGTATTATAACCAGCAAGAAACAGGAAAGCAGAGGTGAGTAGAGTACAGAAAGCTCCGAAGGGAAGCGGGGGCAAGGATAGGCCAGCGCAAACGCAGACAGTGGTTTTAAGTGGAAAGCAAGTTAATAGCAAGAAATCAAAGTCAATGAGACAAGACAGATCACAAGGGAGTCTAGATGCTTCTGAATTCATGTCAGACATTTTTTCTGTCTCCCAAGCAACTCGCCTGTAAAATGGTTCACAGCAGCAACTCTGGCTGTTACCAGCCTGGGATCAATAAAAGGCACATAAATCAAAACCTTCCTGGCTTCCTTGACAAGCTAGATGGTAAATTCTCTAATTTTCTGTGTGTGTCTCTCCCTCCATCTCTCTCTTTTCTCCCTTCTGTCTCCTCTCTCCCTCTGTCCTCCCCCTCCTTCCCTCGTCCCTTTTCTTCCTCTCTTTTTTGCTGAGCTAAATTTCACATTTAATTCCATTGAAACCTGCACATCGGAATTCCACCAAAATGTCTATGTATTTTTTCATAGAAAGTAAACAACATAAACTACACTTGGTTGGTTTTGAAGGAATGATTCCTTCAAGCCTGCTTGCCCAGCTGCTCAGCCAGGAGTTGCTGCCTGGTACACAATGTGAGGCCAGATGAAACCAGTGCTGACACTGGCGGGTGATCAGTCAGACTTGTTTGGAATATTTTAAATAACTGCCTGAATATTACTTTATAAGGTTCTGCAGTTTGGATTTAATAGATTTTTAATATTTTAAACACATTTAAAGTCCACATGCTTGGGGGCTGGGGAGAAGGCTCAGCGATTAAGAGCACTAGCTATTCTTGCAGAGGACCTAGGTTCGAATCTTAGCACCATCCATAACTCCAGTTCCAGGGGAATCTGACACTCTCTTCTGACCTCTGTGGACATTGCACTGAATGGGTACACTTACATACATGCAAGTAATACACTCATATGCATAAAATAAAATAAAAACTCAAAGTCCACATGCTTTTAATTTTTACACAGAGCTGAAAACAGATTCAAGTAGAATTTTCTGTCGGGGGTGTGTGTATAGGGGGATGTTCTGGAATTATAATAAGAGGTTTGGGATATGTTTTCAGTGAACACTGGACAGCAATACCTAGAATGCATCCACCCTGGTGAGATGGGTTGTGTGTGTCCCACAGGATTGCCGTGGGAAAGAGGGACCCTTCCAGACGCATGGATTATCAAGACTGAATCATTTATCTTTTTAGTGGGTTCATTTTATTTATGCATATGAGCGTTTTGGCTACATGTATGCATGTGTGCCATATGCAGGCAATGCCCACAGAGACCAGAGAGGGTGTTGGAGCTCGTGAACCTGGAGTTATAGACTACTATGTGAATACTAGATCCTGAACGCAGGTCCTCTGAAGAGAACCCAGTGTTCCTAACTACTCAGCTGACTCTCCAGCCCCAAGACTGAATATTTTAATCCCTCTGTGGCTTTACCTGAAATATGTGATGCTAGCTAGAAAGCAACAATAAAATTGAAATTGTATGCAAATAAATCCTAAATATTTTTCTCAAAAGGTAATTAAGACAGGTATAACACCAAACATCTTACAGCAAAACAAAGTAATAAGCAAGTTAGAAAGAGTCAGGCAGATTATTTGTAATTAAGATGAAAAGTCTCTAAGGCAGACTAAAAAAAAAAAAAAAACCACTGAAGATGTGCAGAATCCACCTTTTCCAAAACCAAACGAAATGTAAGAGAAAAGTACAAGCACTCACAAACCTGGAATGAGCAAAATTCCTACTTCCCCAAATTAATGTACCGTTCAGTATGACCTTAAAAGGCACTCGAGTGGCTTGGGCTGAAGTCATCATCCGATATACTCTGTTCTTCATAGGTAGTACGTCTTGGATAAACCCATGTCTTGTATAAGCTACGGACATTGAACCTTTCTAGATAGTTAAAAATGATTTTACTGTTCTCAGGTGTCAAAATGTCTCAGCTGAGAATCAGCCATCTAGGGGAATACCTGAGATTAGATAGCATGGGGCTCAAGGACTATCACATATTAATGGCATTCTCACATACTAATGACATACAGAACTGCCTAATTCCCAATTTTATACTCACTTAATTGGTCACTCTGAATTGATAATCATCATCATCACCCTTTATATTTTAAAAGTATTTCTAAACACAGTATCTTGCAGAAGTCACTCCACCCTGTGAGGTGGGGACCTTGTAACCATGAGCATTTTAACAGATGTCTAAATAGAAGACCTGCAGGGATAAGCACTTCCTGGATGATAACCTCTGAGCTTTTTAAACATGTTCTGTAGTATGAACGCAATTACACCCTCCGGCCTTGGGCCACCTTCCGCCAGTTTAATCAGATAATTCAGACTAACAAATCTGATTTATGGTGAACACTTGTGTGTCCTTTCCCTTGGCTGATTCAGTATGGTTTCTTGTGCTCTAATAAGCCACAGTCATGGATATAATAGTTTTTTCTTTGGCTGTAGTGAATCATTCAGTCTGAGGGTGCTTTGGGATAGCATCCCCACCACAGTTTCCTAGTGCTACTTTAATCAATTATCACAAACCTAATAACATTAAACAGTACAAACTTATTCTTTTATAATTCTCAAGATCAGAAGTAAAAAATCTTCCAGTGGCCAATATCTTTAATCCCAGTACTCAGGAGGCAGAGGCAGATGAATCTATGAGATGAAGTCTAGCCTGGTCCACAGAGCAAGTTCCAGGCCAGCTAAGGCTATGGGGAGACCTGGATCCAAACAAACAAACAAAGAAAACAACAAAAAGAAAAAAGCAAAATGTCCAGTGGATCTGCATTCTCCTTGGAGGTTCAAGGAAAAAGCTATTTCATTTCTTCTTCAAGCTTCCAGAGGCTGTTTGCATTCCTTGGCTTATACATCTTGACTAGATGCTGCTTAAGTCCTTCCTTCTCTCTCCCTCTGAAACATTTGAGCCTGAGGGGGTGTCTACCATCCAGGCTCTTACTAGAATAGTCCATTAAACTATGCTTGTAATATTTAACTGCTTTTCTAGTCCCAATTTCCAAAGTTTTCCACATTCTTCTAAAAAACAACATAGGATCTTGACAGTAACAGTTATTTTCCTTTGCTGTGATAAAACACCATAACCAAGGCAACTTATAGAAGAGTTTATTTTGGCTTTCAGCTCCAGAGGTAAGAGTCCTCCACGACGGAGAGGCATGGAAAGAAGCAGCAGGCATTGCAACTAGAACAGGAACCTGAGAGCTCACATCTCTAAAGGCAAATGGGAGACCACACTGCCAGCAGAGCAAGGCCATGAACTCTCAAAGCCCATCTCCAGTGACAGCTTCTCCAGCACGCTTCTATGTCCTAAAGATTCCATGACCTCTCCAAACAGCACCAGTAACTGGGGAACATATTACAATTGTTCAAATACTTGGGCCTACAGAGGACATCTCTTATTCAGTCACCATACATCTCCAAATCTAGAGCTCTAGAGTACAGTATCATTAAATCTCTCTCTCTCCTCTCTGTCTCTCTCTCTCTCCTTCTCCACCCTCTCATTGGTCATTATATTACCTTATAACTTCCCTCTGATCTTCCTCACGTCTCTTATAAGGAGTCTTGTGATCACATTGGACCCACCCACACTGTTCACAACTCAGTGATCCTTGACGTAATCCCAATGCAAAGTCCCCATCACCACTCAATAGGATATATTCATAATTCAAAAACTTAGGACATGGATTTACCTGGGAAGGAGGAGGAGCGTAATTCAGCCTATCACAAACATCAATGGCTTCACACTACACAAGATCAGAATTAAGTGGCTATCCGTACATCTACTTCTTGGCAGACTTTAGGACCTATCATACATCTCTCCCATCAGTTCACTCAGATATTGGAATCCCCAAGAGTATCTTTCATATCTCTGCCTCCATATCTGCTCTTGGGAAGGGGAACAACATGGAAAAGGTTCCTATCTCTAAGAATGCTGGAGCTGTTGTCTTCTTAGAGAACACTGATTCCCTGTTAGTCTCATTTCAACTCTCTTTAGAATCAACAGAATTTAAAGCTGTAATTCCCAAACTGCAATCCTAAGGACCAGCACTACCAAGATCACCCAGCAAATCTGTTATATTAAGCATTCCTTGACACACTCTCAACCCATAGAATAAGGTAATAATGATCTCATAAAGTTTGAGGGTTTTTGGCTTAAGAGAGAAACCGCATTGGTTTAAGAAAGAAAAGCAAAAGACCATTTTTCCCTCCAAGAATGATTATTTCACTCTCACCTACATAAGCATGCTTGCAGAAGATGCCCATTTCCCAAAGCATACCCAGAGCCTCAACTAAGACAAAACTCTAAATCTAGACATCAATGCCATCATCACTTTATGCCATATACTCCCAAACTATTATTATTTCTGTTGAAAACCCTTGTTCTTCAAAGCACTCCTGAATATGTATTTATGTTTTCAATAAACTGAGTGAAAGAGATCTAAGATGTGCAACTCTGAAGAACTGGCAAGAACATGGAATGCTGTCAGTCCATGGCATGCAACCACTGATTTATACAGCGTACTTGGGAATGAGGACAGGCTTGTGTGAAGATAGAGTTGGAGGACTGTGAACCTAATTAATTATTGCCTGGGCACATTAGAAGAGGCCAAAATACACAGTCTCCTAATTGCCCTGATTTGTCTGGTTACTTATCTATTTTTCAGCAAGAGAAACTTAGGAGTCATGGTGCTGACACCTAAAGGCCATGAGGATCATCAGTCTTTGGGGAAAGGACTGATGAAGGTTTGGGCCTTTTCAGAGCACAATTGATTGAATGTTTTTGGTCATTTAAATTGTGCAGCTGGGTCACCACATGCTTAATCCTGAAGAAATGAGAAGTAAAGTTGGCCCCAAATACACATGGCCCACAGCCAAATTTTGAACTGCTTAAGGTACAGCCATGATCTGATGCCCAAGTTAAAACACACAAACAAAAATTGATGTATCTTTGCTTTCGTCTGCCTTTTCAGGAATCAATCTTTTCTAGAGGAAGAGGCAGGATTTGCCACTTTTGTGAGTGACCTTCTCCTCACACAGTTCCTGTGAGGAAGCCCCACCTCCAAATTACGAGGCCACCCCCTTGGACAATTTGGCTGTGTTTAAAAAGCTTACAAAAGAAAATTGTGCTTGTCAGTGTATCAGCCTTTGCCACAGGGAAAGGCTTTGTGAATTGAAAGGTTTGCCTTCAGAATTTTCAAAACGATGGCAAGTTTAGCCAAATTGGGCAAAAGTGAATCAGGTTTCACAAATTTAGGAATGTTTATGTATATCTTTAAAACATATGTTGCCACAGCTGTGTTTAGCATGAAATTATGATGAAAATAATCCTAATGAAAATGATGGTGTATTTATATAACGCTAGCCATCCACAGGCACCAAACGTACATCGCTGATCTCATTGGGCCTGACTAAATCCTTGTGAACTACAACATAAATATTAGTTCCAATTTGCAGATGAAGAAAGTGGGACATGGGCAAGGCTGTTTGAAACTAAGTAGGTTAGGTTGTAACCAGCCTGACTCTCACACCTGTGTAGTAAATTGTGCTCTGAGCAAACTCTGCAAAGGAGATGGAGGACAAAAGAATCCTTTCCTCGATATTCAGGAGTGTGGACTTCCCGGTCCTTACCATGGGAGAAGGTAGAACCGAAAAGCAGCATACCTCTGGTCTTTGTGCAGTATTCTTTCTGGGAATTAACTCTGTACACATAGCAGGTATACAGAAGAGGATGAGAGTTGAGAGGGTAGCTGAAAGCTTTGTGTTTTTGTTTTATTAATGGGAAATTCAAGACATAGGGAAAGGCTAGTTCAGAGCCCAACACAGGCATAGTGAGTCCTGCATCCTTCCCTGCTCCTTCCCATCATTTCTGTCTCAGTCCATCCTCTGCTGCTGTAGCAGAATAACACAGGCTGAGGGAATGATGAAAACTAGAACATCATCTGGGCCACTGTGTGTTCCAGAAGGAAGTCCAATATTAAGGGTCCCATTGTAGTAGATGAGCAAGGAGGGGCGATGAGGGAGCTGGAAACCACAGCGGGTACTCTCTGATCTTGGATCCCACAACTGGTGAGGGCCTCCTTGTATGCAACCACACTCAGCAGATGCGAGAGCCAGAACTTTGGGACAGAGAAAAATCAGGAGCCATCATTACTGTAACAGGAGCCCACTCCTGGGTGACTAGCCCATTCCTTCTCTAGACCTTTAATGCGTTCTTGAGGGTGATGCCCTCGTGACCTCATCACTTCCTAAATGGACCTATATCCTAACATTCTTTTCTGTGGCAACCAAATTCAAGGTGAGTTTTAAAGCAGACATACAAATCATAGCAATGACTGAACTTCCTTTTTCAAATGTTAGAGAATTGGAAAGAACTTCCCAGGATACCTTTTTGTAGGCTTTAACTCTTCAGTGTGGCCTAGCAGGTATGTCCTTTTCCTAAATCTCTATTCTCTGTGCTTAGCCAAGTATTCACGCATGCTGCACTTCAGTTCCTGTAAGTGTCTCCACGGATTTCTGCCAATGAGCTATTGGTTTCTAGGTGTCAACTACTCGTCCTGTAGCTATGACATTGTCAAGGTGCCTGTGTGCTCATTCCCTTAGTGTGTGAGATTCAAAGGACTGACGTAAGGAACTGCACAGCTCCAGGACATTGGAGATTTTTTACTAAAATATTAACTTTGACTCCTCTTTTGGCCACACATTTTAAAATAGGAGAGAAAGCTTTCCTTCACCACTGCCAGTCGGTGTTGATGTTAAGTGTATGCTTTCCAAATTCAATTTAAAAAATCGCCTTCCTTCCGTTCACGGGAAAACAGAAATCCAGCCAGGCATTTTTGCCAAAATTTAAGCCCAGGAGAAGAGATTCTCTAGAAATAGAGGAAAAAAAAAAGTCTTGCAAATGTCTGATAGTCTTTATCTGTATTTGAACTCTCAGAGCTCCAGGACATACTTCAGGAAACGATGTTGACCCACACATGGAGCACAGATCTGACTGGCAGATAGCGTTTCTCAGTCAGTGTGATGGAAACAGTTTGGTGGGAGGGAAGAAATCTGGGCTTTTCTGCAGATGAATCTGGGCTTTTTCCTCTTTGGATATTTACTAACCAGGGACGTAAGGAAAGCCAGTCAACCCCTCCAAATCTTGGTTCTTACCATAGGGAAGATGTTCAACTCTACTTTCTTCTATCTATGTCTCCTAAATATGTAAAGGTTACCCAAATCAGGTTACCTCACTTTCTTTATTAAGTGGATAATCTCTTTCTTTATTATTTATTTATCTTTATTGAATTTTTATGCATTTCTTATACAACATCTTAATCATCTTTATAGTCCTTCCCCTTTCTGCAACATCCCCATATCTCCCCAGCAGATTTCATACAATCTGCCTTATATGTTAAGGTCTATCAAGTCAAGTTTGTATACCCAGATGTTCCTCAGTGCACTGGAGTCTAGTAGATAGTCTCTCTGTATGTGTGTGTGTGTGTGTGTGTGTGTGTGTGTGTGTACACATGTGTGTACATGTCTGGGACAAATACACCATGCTATGAGGTGCAGTTTTCTCTAATAAGTGGAACAGTGAACTGTTTTCACCTTTGTACTTTTCCAAATATACTATCCTTTTTTATGAGGATGTTGAACTTGGTCATTTTGCAATGCTGGGAATTAAATCTCAGCCCTCACATGTTCTAGGCAACTGCCCTACCCTGAGCTAAACCCCTAATTTCTTTACTTTTATTTTGAGTCAATGCCTCACTAAGTGACCCAGGTTGGTCTAGAACTTACTCTATAGCTCAGGTAAGCCTTAAACTTATGATTTCCACCCATCCTGTGGATGAATCCACTGAACTGCATAGATTTGCAAACAAGTTGTCACCTCATGCTGGTCATTCAGTAAACTACTATGAGTTTTAGCTGCTTGGGAACCTTACAATCACTACTTTTGTCTGAGACAAAAAAGATCCCCAAAATGGGGGGCTGAGAAGTAGGCTGGGACCAGGCAGTGGTCAGTGGGGCGCTTGGTCTCAGTATCAAATTTAAGGTGATGTCTCCAAACTCAAAGATCAAAATAAATACATTTTAAAATACTATTTTTAAAATCAAAATTAGTAAAGGAAAAACTATGATTTAAAAAGAGTCAAAACTGGGGGCTGACTGTTCTTGCAGAGGATCTAGGTTCTATTCCCAGCACCCACATGGCAGCTAACAGCCATCTCTAACTCCAGTTCCAGGGGATCCGACATCCTCGTCTGATCTCCATGGGCATTGCACAACACTTAACCTACATGCAGGAAATACACTCATACACATAAAATAAAAATAGCAAACAAAAGAAAATCAACACTATAAATGAAAAGTTGTGTTATTGTAGGTGATACACATTTTTTTTTTCATTCCTATTCCCGGTGCCAAGCTCTTAGGACTCTTGTGATCCTCTGAGTGATAGGCACACATTTTGTTAATTATAAGAAACTCAGTTTAATCATATTTGAATTTACCCTGATTAACTGACTTTCTAAATAGTTTGAAGACTGGGGGATACTTTGCAAAGGAAACAGTGATGTGTCTACAGTCAAAACTTTGAGTCTTAGTCCCAGACATCTAGGAAAATAAAGACGACTACAGATTGAATTTAATCACCAGTGGTCAGTGACTTAATCAAGCATGCCTGTATTATAAAAAATGTCTATAAAACCTTCTAAATGATGCATTCCGGAAGCTTCAGGTTAGTTCAAGACTGGAAGCTTGGCATCCCATCATTGCATTTTGCCCTGTACATCTCTTCTATGTGGCTTTTCCTGTGTAACATAATGTATAACAAACAAAGAACAGTAAATAGGATGCTCCCCTATGTCCTGAAGGTCACGATAGTGAACTAGGGGACCTGAAAAGGAAGTTCTGAGAAGCCCTGAATTGACAACTGGTGGACAGAGTGAGTAGCCAGGACCCCCTTTGGCAGCTGGCTTCTGAACTGAGAGATCTGTGGGTCTCAGCACTACATCTTTTGGGTCTGCACTAATTCCAGCAGTTAGTGTCAAAATTGAATCCCACAGCTGGACACAGTTGGTGCTGGAGGATTGTTGAAGGAAAACTACATGTTTAGTGTCAGAGGATAAGACACACACTGGCTGTCAGAAGGGATGGAAGGGAACACCCTGTGGCAGGAGCTGCCGCGCTGCTGAGCACAGGTCCTGCTGCTGGGGACACGGTGGTGATGCTCACTGTGGTCTTCTCTCACTTAACAATTTGGGCATTTTATTGAGGACTTGGGGCATTCAGTTTCACTTTTCAAAAATATATTGCACTGAAATATCTCAATTGTCAAGTTTCTTGGCTGAATAAATGATTGAACGAATACGTGAAATATATTTAAGGTGACCAGCAAGTCCATAACTGATGCAATGATTTGGCTCTGGATTTCTTACCTGAGTGAACAGCCATGGACAAAGAGCTGCTCTGGACTCAAGCAAATGCCAAGACTCCCAGAA
The DNA here is from genome assembly GCA_035773235.1 of Eospalax fontanierii. NCBI lineage: Eukaryota > Metazoa > Chordata > Mammalia > Rodentia > Spalacidae > Eospalax > Eospalax fontanierii. The sequence continues at coordinate 38,080,795 of CM069548.1, read as the reverse complement.
TACATGGCTTTGCCTGTCTGTTGACTGTCCCTGCCTTCTCTGAACTCAGAACAAAACTCAAATTCTCACCAACAACATCACTACAATAGAAAGGACTTAGTCCAGGAAAGGTCAGGGACAGGTTGTTGAGCAAGTCTTGGATTCTACAGCCCCTACAGAAGAGTGGCCAGGAAACAGCCTCCTGGGAGCAGCACAATTAGAAAGCGAGGTGGAGCTGGGTCCAGAGACAGTAGACAAGCTAGTACTGGGTTTCTACAAGAAAAGGCAAACACCAACAGTTGGTGGTTTAATTGCTGGCCATGTTTAATTGCTTGCTAGATCCAGAAATAAATCAACTTAGAAAAAATAAATAATTCAGATCCTATCACATATTTACTTGATTTGAGCATCAACATTTAGCCAAGAAAATAAGTTTAAAGATGTATGTCTTCATGAAGCTTCACATAATACCTGCATAGCCTTGGACTTTTGGAACTCATATGTAACCTTGAAATCTCTTGGCAGCAGCATTTGGAAACTACAGCTTCTGCTAACACCCAGAGCACCATGCTTCAATGTGTTAGTTCAGCTTTGCTGTATGAAACCACTGTCTTGGGGCAGTTTGGAGTGATGAATGACAGAGATGTAATTCTAGAAGCCAAAAGCTAAGGCTCTACAAAAAGGATCACATTTTCTAGCCAAAGGCAATTTTTCCCTCCTAGCTAAGAAACTTGGATTTTGCCACTTGAAAGAGCTTTTTCACACCCTGTGCAAGACAAGTCCCTCTGAAAGAGCTCACCCAGTCTATACAACCACGTTAGATACTCATGGACCGTCAGGAATATTGCACTACACTGGGGCCAATGAGATGGCTGAGTGGATAAGGGTGCCTGCCAAGATGATAACCTGAGTTCAGTCCCCAGAATCCACAAGGTGGAAGGAGAGAAGTTACTCCCACAGGTTGTTCTCGTATGCCACATTCACACGCATGCATGAGCACACACACACACACACGTAAATGTAAAACTATTTCTTGAAAGAAGTATTACAATACACCAAATTTTGTGACAGTGACAACTTCATAAAACGCCGTACTTTTTAAAGCTGTCCTTGCGTGACCTTTTTTTTTAAGTTCTTGGTATCGTCATGATAACTCTCCAGCTTTTAAAGATGCTTTATCTTGCCTCTTTTTAGGTCACATTGATGCCGCAGTTTGTGTTCTTCACTTGGTTTGCTTTAGGTTTGGGGGAGTATGCTGGTTAGATTTTGTTTTTTGTCAACTTGACAAGAACTAAAGATACTAAGAAGAGGAAGCCTAAGCTGAAGAGTTTCCTCCATCAGACTGGCCTGTGGACACATCTTCGAGGCATCTGCTTAACTGTTAACTCATATAGGAGAGCTCAAAATGAGCGACGCCATCCCTTGGCAGGTGAGCCTGGGCTGCATAAGAAACGTAGCTGAGCAAGCCAGGGAGAGCAAGCCAGTCAGGAGCCCTCCTCCACGGTCTTCAGCTCTTGCCTCCAGGCTCCTGCCTTAAGGTCTTGCCTTGGCTGCCCTCAGTGATAGACTGTAAGCTACCAGATGAAATAAAACATTTCCTTATCAAGTCGCTTTGGGTCGTGGTGTTTGCTACAGCAACAGAAAGCAAACTAGGACAGGGGTAGACTAGGAAAAAAAATACAGATGCAGCAAAAGCTTAACTCAAAAGTTTGAAGTTTTAGAAGCTTAGATCTCAGTCTCTTCACTGTAAAGGCAGAGAAATGAGACCTACACTGTCACAGGCTGATTGGTGTCTGAGCATAGAACGGGACTCAGCTTCCAGGCACGGCTTTCACCATTAAACCACACAGTATCACACTGTCTAGAGACCAAGCCTGGTTTGCATGGCCTTTCCCGAATGAAACAGAACTGCCAAGTGCTAAAATCCCTTCCTAGTGTTGTATGAGAACCCAGTGGATTCTGTGGTCCTATGAACAAAAGACCCTCTCCTTAAGCCACTGTCATCCCTGTAGGCAGAGGTCTGCTATCACTGATGCCTACGTACTTTCTGAGACCTCCTCCTCAGGTCTACTCTCTGGACCAAAGTGCATCCCTTGGAGACTATTTAGATCCCTTGTGCCTCAGCTGCAAAGCACTCCTTACAGGAACCACACCCGTGGCTGGCCATTCTCAGTATCCAAGAAGATATTTCTTTCCAGCCCCTCCAGCCCAGAACGTTGGCCTCCATCTTGCATCTGCATCAGGGGGCCAGAAATGGAAAAAGCTGTTCATTTCTTTCCTGCAGATTGTATAAAACAATTCCAGGAACATTGGTCTGAGTGAAAAAAAGAAAAATAGAGAGAAGCACCTTGTTTAGATATGCTCTGTCCGCAAAAGGCTCATGTGCTGAGGACTTGGCCCCCAGCTGGAGGCGCTGTTGAGAAGTAAGTGGATCCTGAAAGTGCTAACTTTATTAGTTTATCAATTGATGAGTTCACACTGGATGAGCTCCTAGGAGGTGGGCACCCTGATTGGGGAAGTAGGCCACTGGAGGGGTACCTCAGGGAGGATATATTTGTCCCTGGCTCCTTAATAACCTCTCTGACTTCTGTCTGCCATGAGGTGAGCGACTTTGCCCCCTCCCATCGTGATATTCTTCCTCACCACACATGAACCCAGAAGTAACAGAGCCAAGTGACATAGACTGAATCCATAAACCAAGACAAATCTCTCCCTGGATTATTTTCTCAGGCATTTTGGCACAGTGATCATGAAACGTGACTAATACACACTGTCTTGGTCTGTTTTCTGCTTCTACAACTGAGCACCACAGACAGGGTGACTTATAAAGATGGCATTTATTTAGCTTACAGTTCTGAAACTGGGGGAATCTAAGAAGCCCAGAGCCAGCATTTGTTCATGAAGGCGTGCATTCTGCATCACACATCCAAGAGACACAGCAAGTGTGGTAGCTGGGGTGTGCCCACATTTTATAAAGCCTCTAATGGTGCCATGGGATCCTACCTTCATGACTTCTGCTAATCCCAGTTAACTCTCACAGGCCTTCTCTCTAAATATTACCATATGACTGTGAGGCTTACTTTCTAGTTCCTGAACCTTGGAGTTCAAGAACATTCAACTGCCAGCACTATCTTAGACTTTGCGTTCTTGTATTTTTTTATGTCCTCTGCTTACAATGAGCTTCCTGTCTAGGTAGAAGTCACCAGTATCTTCCACAGCGCCTTCTCCCTCCAACCCCCAGATCTTATACCTGTCAGGAAACTTCTACAGCTCTGGCCTTTAATACCTTTGTTATGAATGACAGTAAGGCAAAAACCATGCTGGCCAGATCATCCCCAGGGGCCAGAGGAACCATGGGAAGAATAAACCTGTTAGCATCTATTTAAGACATTCAGTTAAATCTGAGCAAAATGTTTATGGGGAAACAGATTCTTGTGTACTGAAAGGAACCTGAAAGTTGTGTACAAGACACAGACATTGCTTCATATTAAATAATATTTTAAAGGTATATATTCAGAGGCTGGAGAGATGGCTCATGGTTAAGAGGACCCAGGTTCAGTTCACAGCACCTCCACATAGAAGCTAACATCTATCCATAACTACAATTCCAGGAGATCTAATGCCTCCTTCTGATCTCCATGAGCATTGCACACACAGGGTGGACTTATATACATGCAGGCAAAACTCATACACATAAAATAAAAAGAAATAAGTCAAAAAAATTTAAGGTGTATATTCAAAACAAAAGATGACACTTCAGAACATTAGAATGGGAATTTTTGTACTTGCATTAAAACTAAAGTTAATTTTTAAGACGTTCTTATTTTAACATTGAAGTGGTTTCACCAGGTCTGCTTCCTTCTGTCTTATATCCTCTGGTTTCTGTAATAAATTACCATGAACTTAGCTCCAGCTCAGGCCTTCACTCAGTGAGTACCTTCCTGACCACCTTATCAAAACGTTCGGTTTCCTTCCCAAGCTCTAGACACTTACTCTCCCCTACCTAAATTATCTTTCTCCACAGTAATTGTTGTCATGTACTATACTCATTCATTCACTGTATTTTCTATTAGTCTTTCTTTATTCTTGAGAATTTCAGACATGTATAAAATAAAATGTGACCATATCTACTCCCCTTTTCCCCTTCCAACTTCTTCCAAGTACCACCCAACATGCCCCTCTTCCAACTCCATGTTTTTTCTTTAAGTGCTGCCCATATGTATATGGGTGTGAAACCACCTCCTGGAGCATGGGAAACTACCAGGGACCACACACTCAAAACGAATGACTCTCCCTCCCCCCAAAAAGATCAACTTCCAGGAAGTCCTCTGTAAGAAGTGGAGCCTGGAGAGCACTTCCCCATATATGCCAGAATTTTGGCTGAACTGGTCTGGGGCAGGTATTCCCAGTTGGTGTGAGTTCATGAGTACAATAGCCATTTTGGAAGACAGAAGACAGCATTTCACAGCACTCCTTCCCATCATCAGGGTTTTACATTCTTTCTGCCTCCTTGTCCATGATGTTCCTTGAGCCTTAGTGGTGGGGTTGGGACGGGGAGAAGGTTGAGTTGAGAAACATGCTCCCTTTAGGGCTGAGCCTTCAGTCCTTCATTCTCAGAACTTTTGCCAGCTGTGTATCACAGCACTGACTGGAGATCACTGCAGAAAGAAGCTTCTCCTGAGGACATACCCAAAGGGCTTCATTCCCGCTACAGAGACACTTGTGTATCCATGTTCACAGTCATCCTATTGACAACAGCTAGGAAATGGAATCAGCCTAGTTGTCTATCAGCAGAGGAATGGATAAGATGTAAAGAAAAACGTACTCGTGAAGTTTTCAGGCAAATGGATGGGACAGGAAAAATCATACTGAGTGAGGTAACTCAGGCCATAAAGACATTGTCTGTTTTCTTTCCTATATGGCTCCTAGTTTCCAACATTTTGTCTTGTGTGTGTAACTTGGAGCACAAGTAGAAGACAGGACTCTAGAAAGGGACCTTTGTAGGGATAAGGGAGGGAGAACAGTAGATTATAGACACAACTAAAGTAAAGCATTGGAATACTGAATGTGGAAGAGTTAAGCAGGGAGGTGATGGGAGGATGGAGGGAATGGGACAGGGAGAGGTTACCCTAAAGGAAGAGTACCCAAAATGGAAAGCCATAAAAAAGCTCCACTACCTCACAACCCCATTAAAAATAAAACTGGAAGGCTATCACAGTACACGTGATAAGAAAGAAGAGATGAAAATGCTGGAGGTCAAAGGATTACGTGGGGTCTGGGGAGGGGAATGAAGGAAAGGAAGGAGGGTGGTTAACCAAAACGAAGGGTAGATGAAAACGCTATATGGAAAGTCACTAATTACTAAGCTAATTTCAAAACAAAACTCTAAAAACAAATTTGAAGGGAATTACCCTCATGGATAAACCGTGTTGCTCCTAGATGTCTTGGGTTATTTACTGAAAATCACAGTGCCAGGCGTCGAATACGTCCCTAGAAGTCACTGGTCAGGGAGTCTATTACCATTGCCTTTGGTTACCCACTCACTGTGACATAAGATCGAAGACACCACACTTTGACTATAGAACATAAAGAAATCAATCCCAAGCTGGCCAGGAAACTTCCTTCCATGCAGGCTGTTGGGGAGAAAAGACAGCAGGAGTCTTACCCAGCACAGGAATGTGCTATAATATTCTAACCTGTTAGGTAGAATGTGCCACTGGTGAAATGGTAGCATGGCTGTTGTGGGTAATTAACCAAATTCTGATTGGATTTTAGACCAGCTTCGGAGGATGAAATTCCATGGCTGTGATTGGTACTGTGATCCTGGCCAAAAATCCGTGGCTAGGGAAGTCATGGGCCCTAGAATAGAACTTGCAAACATATTTATGTTTTTGCTCATAGATCTTGGCTGCTCTCAATCTTAGTCATTTGTGATCTATTTTCTAATTACTTATTTCCTTTTTCTTGTATGAAACCTCCGTGGGAAGGGTAGAGACCTCTCATTCTTTTCTTCCTTTCTTTTTTGCTTGTTTTCTTTCTTTTCTGCCTTTCTCTTTCCTTTCTTCCTTCTCTCTCTCTCTCTCTCTCTCCCTCCCTCCCTCCTCCCTCCCTTTCTCCATAAATCTATTGTAATTATTAAGGTGTCTGGTAGATTACAGGCTTAGCAGTATTCGTGAGTCCCTTCATTCGATACCTCCTACTTCCATCAATAAATCAATGCCGGTGAAATGAATACAGTGGGTCATTCAAAGTCGGCGTCTGTAGGTTTTACATCTGGAGCTAGCTAGATTCCTGGTACAACACTTCCTCTAATTCAGGAAGAGGGATGAAGGTCTAGCTACACAGCGAATTATGGAAATCCAGGGAAGGAAGACGGCTGGGTACTGACATATTCTCACTTAATAGTCAGCTATGCTGGGTGTTCTTGGTTCCACTCTAACCAGAGACCTCAGCTCTTTGGTTAAGACAGGGAAGGGCAGTCTTCTGGATAAGTGTAATGGAAGAAAGTACCCAGAGGCTGACCCATATTGAAGTCAATCAATCAACCTTCCATACTTTAGAGTCATGTACTACAAGTTCCTAAAGCTGTAGAGGGTTCTTCAGAGCAGGATTTGTAGACTCCCATGGCTTCCCCAGTGTCTGCTATGGTTTACTTTTCTTTAAGCCTCAGCTAGTTGTTCCATTGCCTTTCCAGCCTCCTGTTTAACTGCTCTTGTCTGGTCACTCCCCTTGCCTTCCTTGTGGGTCTGTACATTAACAAATCCTTGCACTGATTTCTTATGCATGCTTCAAGAGGGGGTGAGGTAGATTGTGACTATCCTATCATCTCTACTGCATGAGCTCTAGGGTTTCCTATTTTTCTGAGAATCAATACATTAATCTATCTTGTGTTCTCTGCGTGTTCATTGAATTCCCAACTTGAATTTTAGAAGAAACTCAAATTATGTTCCAAATTGTGACTGAACACATCTCCATTAGAAATAGCATCTCACAGCTGAACATTACTTTAGGTTTCATGGTGCAACTCTGAATTAATCTAATGCAATCCTGTGTGGCAGGCAAAGCTCTGTGACTCAGGAAAATGAAGTCCCATGAGCCTGGGATCTGTGCATCCAGACCGTGGTGGCCCCAGTTCTCAACACATCTTCTGGCTTCTGACTATATACCATGTGGCTGAGTCCTCCCTCTTTGTCATTTCTCCTTTCTTTTTTACAAAGACAACAAATTAGGAAAATATGTTTCTTTTCATAAATGTGACACAGTACAGAAAGCTTGCTGAAAAAAAAAAGAGTTACATTCCTGAACATTGATCCTGGAAGCCTCCCGTTCTGGTCCTATACAAGTAAGATGTTTTGTTCATGTGGGCCAGCCACATCTGTCAGGGTTTGAAGGGTTAGAATGTGTTTTTGGTGCTGCCCACCGCATATGGGGGCCTACTGATGACTTGGATTAAGCTGAAAGTCTTCCCTCCATCTCTGTGGTGCTCCCTCAGCCGTAGATACTTCTGAAACCTCAGAGAAGGGCTCTCGCTCTCTTCCTCTCTGTCTCTTTCTGGTCTCCATGATGTTCTCACATTTTTGCTCCCTTAAGGAGATCTGAACATCTGTTTCTCATGACTGTGAACTATGAGAAGTTGTCAGGGCCTTTCAATCAATATAACGGCCTATAAAAGCTTGCTGTATTTTCAGTTTTACTAAATATTTCTATAATTCAAAAATTATGGAAATGGATAATGTTTCTGTTCTTTGGGAATATATTTAACAGCTGTATGTGCACCAGATGCAAATGCATATATAGAAATCAATTGTGCATTTTATAAACTATACTTCATATTAGCTGCCTCCCTCTTCAGATACCTCTGGTCCTGCTTGTACCAAAATTGCCACAGACATTGGAGCACCAGGTGACAATGTGTTTCTTAGTTCCACCATATGTGGTTCTATCCATACTTGTTGTACATACCAGCACAACTACTGCCTGAACCAGTGTTTCTTTCAAGTGCAAAGCAACTCAAGGTAACTCTGGCATTAGGAATAGTGTGAAATTGGTTGTTACTAATTCTCCGTAACCCTGGTTTCAACAGTTTTCAATGGAGATATATAGCCAATGATGTTTATCCAGAATTAAATGTGGTAGGAAGTTAGGTTCCTGACAGATTCGTAGCTAGAAGAGGACATTTGTCATACTTTGAACTGCCAACCTCTGAATCAGAATGTGAGAAGACCAGACTTAGCTTTTCTGATGCCCAGCAACTACTCTACAGACACAAGATTTGAAGATATTTCCACTGGTTATCCAGCCTAAGACTTTACCCAAAGCATGGGTTCCAACAGAGAAGGGCAACTTCAGAGCCCCATGTGATAGAGCACTGATCCCCAGGGTCCTTCTGGCTTTAGAGTGGGGTCTGGTGTCCACAAGCAGTGGCTATAGCCTCCGACCATACCTGACACACTTGAAACATAGTTATCTTCATTATTACAATGGTTCAGTGAGACAGAAGGTTTTTTTTTTAATTTTCATTTTCTAGATGAGGATGCTAAAGTTCAGGGGAAACTCAGTAGCTTCCCCAGAGTCATTTGCCTACAGAGAGTGCGGAGAGTGGTGTTGTAGCTCAGTGTTACAGCACGTGTCTAGTGTGCACAGGAGTTCTGGGACCAATCCTTGGGAAAGAAAGAAAGAAAGAAAGAAAGAAAGAAAGAAAGGAAGGAAGGAAGGAAGGAAGGAAGGAAGGAAGGAAGGAAGGAAGGAAGGAAGGGAGAGAAAGGGGAGGGAGGGAAGGAGGGAGAGAAGGAGGGAGGGACGGAAAGGAAAGAAAGAAAGAGACGCATAGGGGAGGAGGCAAGGCAAAGATGAAGCCATCAAAGACTAATGTTCTTTCTCTAGAGACACAGCCAACCATCCTAAAAGGCTGCTGGTCAACAAATATGATTTTCCTTTCTGGCGACGGACTATCAAGTTCTGTCTGACTTTCTCAGCTAGCGAAAGAAGTCTCGGTGATTCTCAAATTTATTTCTTCCCTGTCTCTGTCCCTTTAATTCTTAAAGTTGGGTGATCCTAACTAACTGAGCAGATTGTTTAGGACAATGAGAAAGAAGCAAGTGACATTCTCAACACAGACACTTTTCATTTTGTCAAACTTGGGTGAATTTTTCTGTGGTGCGGATGAGCCCAAAGTCACTTTGATTTTTGGTGCCTTTGAGTGTGTGGACCTTTGTCCCCCACTTACTTTTCATTTTATTTTTATTTTGTTTTTGAGAATTTGATATGTGAACATTGTGTCCATTATTTCCATTCCATCCCAGTCCCTCTTGATTTCTTTCCCACTTTTTGTTATTGTTTTACACACACACATACACACACACACATAGATATAGATATAGATATAGATATAAATATAGATATAGATATAGATATATAGATATATATGGCACTGAGTCCATTTAGTGGTGCTCGTGTGTCCCTTCTTTACGTTAAATGGCATTGCTTCAGGCCTGGGAACTTGTCAGCTTCCAGGGAGAAGAGCCATAATTTCAGATCCTTAAATTAAAAACAGGGAGAAAATGTTCTCTTTCACCCATCAGGAAGAGTGCTGTCTCTCTTTAGCTAGCTTTCTTGTACTTCGTTTCTGCTCTTTGTCTGAATAGACTTGACAGAAAAATTATTTGGATGTGTCATGTGCTTGTCATCCCAAGCCAACAAATTGATGGTTTAATGCACAATGACATGGCAGCCCAGGAATCTCATACGGAGACCTACCTCACTCCACAGTTTCAGGAACAAGCCATCTCACCCGGGGATTTTAAGTAACACTTCGGCACTGCCTTCTTTTCCTGGCCTTTGGTTTCTGCATGAAAAGAAAAGGCAGCAGGAAATAGTCTGTGGTCTCCAAAGATGAGGTGCTTCCCACCAAATGAGGAGGAACTTTTCCCATCTTCTCCAGAACAAACACATCTCTTTTTGTCTCTCTGTCTCTGTTTCTCTCTTCCCTGCCCCTTGCTTTCTCCATCTCTCCACACAAAAATTCTCAGAAGAGCTCAAAACATCCACCAAATCAAAAGAAATATTGAGAATCGACTTACTCTACTTTTCGTACTATGTCTTTGCCAAGTGAAGTTGCCCAATATTAAATATAAATATTCTTCAATGACTGGGCTTGAGATTTAAAATACCATTTTATCTATTTATTTTTATTTGACATGTATGAGTGTTTTTCTTTTATGTATGCAAGTAGAGGGAGTCAGATCCCCAGGAACTGGAAATATGGATGGTGGTTAGCTGCCTTGTGAGTGCTGGGAACTGAACCCCAGTTCTCTGCAAGAGCAAGCTCTTAAGCACTGAGACATTTCTCTACACCTTGGTCTTGAGATTCTTCATGGTGGAAAAACATATTCATAAAATTACTCAGTATAGCAGTAATAATTAGATAACTTTTCAATTCTTGCTTATGAAGCAGGGTTTCTGACAGGTGATTTTGTGGAACTGTAGGCTAATGCAAACATCCTGAACACTTTCAAGGCCAGTTAGGTGAGTCTATGATGCATGGTAGGACAGGTGTATGCAATGCAATTTCAAATTAACATGTTCAGATTATGTTGGGCTTATAGGGATACGACACCACGGAATGTTAAGAAACATTTTTCATTACAGTTTGGATGATTGGCAGACAGCTTCTCACCTGAGGCAGTCAGTGTTGTCTATGCCTCTGTATGACATTGAGTAGGTCATTTGACTTCTCTGGGCCTCAGTTTCTTCCTGGTGGGAGGTGGAGAAGCCCTAAAAGATTTAGTACTTAGTGCTGTTCTTGCTTCATGACTACACAGCTGTACCCTGAGAACAAAGAGCTAATAAGACACTGTTCTAGAAGTCTTTCCTCAGGAAATATGGTAGTTTATATGTAGGAACCCTATTAAACCAGAGAGCTTTGTATTTGACAACTAAAGAGGTGAGAAAAGAAACAAGATTCCAAGTTAATGTAATATGGAAGAGCTTGGAAAATTAATTGTGAGTGCATCTACTCATTCTACAGAGAGAGAATCTCCAGTTCAGACAAGTAAGGAAGTAAGACCCACAATATCTTACTGGGACTCACAGTCCCCAGCAATTCCCAGCACAGATTGGACCTGATACTTCCTCCCCATTGAGTGGGTCAGACTATTGTTTTGTTAACATTTGGGTAAAGAGAATGGTAGAAACAGAATGATGAATGGGCACAAGAGTCAGCTTTGAGATGGAAGCCCCTTGTATGCATTTTTGTGGGTGCAGAAAGAGAAATGAGAAAGCAGATGAACTGGATGCTTCGATCAGAGAAAGGACTCTGATAATGACAGCATTGCTCTTAGGGAGGACAGCTCTAGGACTGACTGACTCAGTGGATAAAGTATTTTGTTCTCACTAAGACCTTGAGATCTATAGGTGGCATTCTTCCTTTGAAGTTCAGGAAAAATAACTGTCATATGATATTATTTAATCATTATTTCTCCCATTGTAAGTAAAATTGATGTGTTCAGACCTAAATATACTAATCATCCCAATTTCTGACCTAACCTAATTCTGTCTTCAGCTCTGAGCGGCATTGTACATCAACAAAACTAGCCTCAATTACATTTTATACATAATTAAACTGCTTAACTGGTGGGCGCATTGCTCCCTAGGACTGCTTATTTTAAAATGAATTAAAAGCCAACAGATAACCTCATAAGCAAAATAGCAACATACATACCAAGTAGATTTGAGGTAGAATATAAGGCACCCTGAACATTGCCTGGAGCCATCAGTTAAATATTCCAACTGTCCCATGTTGACAGGTAACAAAGAAAAGGAAAATTCTGCTACATTTAATGAAAGAAAAACACCAAATCCACAGTCAAGAATATGAGAAAGGTAGAAAGCTAAGTGTGCTAATTGTGCTAGAAACTAACCATGCTTTTCCTGTGGGTCTGGAGGTGAGCCAAATCACCAGCTAAATCATGGCAGCATACTTTGGGCATAAAAATTCTGAGAGAGCACAATTATCTAAGAATATTTGGTTAGATAAAGATTTAGTTCTTTACGGCTCCAGCAGATGGATGTGAGGTTTCAATTCTGACTCTCTTGGCACACCATTTTAATAAATGACCAAATTTATCTAAGTACCTAGCTTTTAAAAATGTGGTTACGTGTATTTTGAAAACCAAGCCAAGAAATACAAGACCCATAAAATCCTGAAGCATATTAAATGACGGTTCCTTTTTCCTTAATCCACCACCACAAATATCAATTAAATGTAATTATATTAAATAGGTTCCCCTGAGAGCAAATAAAGATTTGCCAGAACACAAATTGCTGCCCAGGTGAACAATATATAATTTTCTTGAGTATACAGACAAATACAGATGGTATACTCTTGAATGTAATGCAGCAAATATGTGCTGACTGTAACATAGACATCTATTTTTTTTTTCCTTAGCTACCAGAGTGGCAGAGGACCAAAAAATACAAAAAAAATGCGACTTTTTCCTTCTCTTTTCTTGGGTGAGAGGATAGACACTGCATGTCATGTTAATAATGGCTAATTAAAGGGCTATTAGTCTGAGATAAATAAATGCACTCTACTACAAGCCAATGTGGGAAATGAACTTAGAACTTGGAGGAGAGGCTTACTTGCCACTTTTATTAAATTAGAAACAAATACCTTACTGAATTTACCATGAGAAGAAGAAGTGAATCCATAACTAGGGAGACAAAACAAGGAGAAAATTAAGTTTGTTAACAACCTTGCTGAAGTGGAAGGACAGATACTGAGCGACCAACCACCCTCATTTTGAAATGAGCTGTCCAGCTGACAGAAAACAAGCCCAAAGATCTCAGGGGATATGTTTAAAGTGTTTCACCCTCTGGGGAAAGTGGGAAAGCTTACATATTTGGGGTTCTTTCTCTGGTACGTACGGGGTGGGCTGGCTTCTACTGTCTTCCCCTTTCTTTCTTGTCATTGTGATATGTAAGGTATGAATTTCTCATGTCAGCTGTTTCTAGGATGGAAATTTAATTCATTCTTAGTGTGACATGGAAAACCTTGAAAAATAATCAACTTAAGATTGACTGTGCTGATATGTCCGTATTTTTAGTCTCTGCCCTTTCTAAAGTCATCAAAATAATGATCTACAAACAGAGCTCTGGAAGCAGAGACATTTTCCATTTCCACTGCTCTCACCCACCCGCAGTACTGGTTTTTATGGAAGAATATTCTGGTTTCAGAGCTGGGAAGCAAGTCAGGCAAGCAGAAGAGGAGGCTTTTGAATCTCCCGATCTCCCGCATTCTTGACTAGAAAATGTCAGAAGTGGCCACTAAGAACCCTTCACTTCTAGAGAGTCTATGATTTCTCATGAAAAAGTTCAAACACTAGGACTCAAGACAAATCCCCCCAATTAGATAAGTGCTTCTGTGTTCTTAGCTATCTTCTACAACCTATCCTGGGTCCTGAGACCAGGAGTTCCTTTGGACACCTGGCTTGTAAGAGATGCCTAGAAAATCTACATGGTTGGGCATGATGGCTCTATGCAGCTAATACTTGAGGAGTTGAAGGACCCCTCCCTCCAAAGGTGTGATCTCTTTCTCTAACTGATGGTTCTCCAAGGCTAGGATCCCCTGGAATGAGGTGGTGGGCACCGGGATTCTCCAGGAACCACTTTTCCCATCTTCACACAACTACCTGCCTGCTCTTCCCCAGGCCCTCATCAACACTCTTAATTCCTTAGCTCCCTCAAAGTGTCTTCCCTTTTCAGTTAAATGTAACTAAAGCCAGAGCTTGACAGTCAGTCTTGTAAATCTGAACAGCCTCTTGGCTAGTGGGTTTGGATGATTTTCACAGCCATGCTCTGCAGTCTGGTGGACGGGGACAGAGAGCAGGACCCTACAGTGGTGACTCAATTCTTCCCTCCACTCTGCCTACCCGACCTTCCTCCACTTTTCCTTTATTCTTTACTTCCATCCCTCCATCCTTCTTCCCTTTCTCCTTCTTTCTTTTTCTTCCTCCTTCTCTTCCTTCCATGTTTTTATCAGAACCTCAGAAAGGCTAATCCTATTGGTTAGTCTGTGGCTCATTATCTACAGTGACACAGGAAGGCTGATTTTTGTTTGTTTGTTTGTTTGTTTGTTACCCCTGTCTCTCACTCCTTCCTCCTTTCTAGCACTCACCTGAGGGCAATCATCCTATTTAATACAATTTGTTTGGTTTGGCATATTTCTATAAAACATAAATTATCTATCTATACATGTCTTTTTATTCACCTGAGTGCTATTAAACAGTATGCTAACATACACGGCTATAAGCTCTAATAAGTTATATTGTATTCTGCATTAATATTGTCTATCATTGTCATTCAGTAACTCATTTATACAATAGCTCAAGTTCTGCTGTCGTCAGATGCATACTCCATCATGATGTGTATTCATCACACGCATTTGGATAGTAACTGAATGTGACTGTTCTCACTCGCCTTCCATGACAGATATGATTGCAGTAAGCATTCTTGACTATGTCTTTCTATGGTTACAAGATAATTTCTTTGTTACCCATGCTCAGGAGTATGAGAGTATTTCATGCTTTTCTCCAGGACTCTGCCCTGTGTGGGGCATTGGGATTCCTCTGTATTCACCTCCCCAACATCATCTGGTACTTGGTGGTAACTCCTTAAGAACAAGCTTATTTTTGATTATGGAATCTCCCTTGCCAGATACGCACTGACATTTTTAAAGTAGAAGAAATGACAGAGGCTTCCAAAATTCTTCTCAAGTTTCAGAAGTGATGTTGTTATATATTTGGATATTTTGTTGGCTACTTATGGTTGTCCGCTTGACACATACCTGGGAACAGGGAACCTTAACTGGGGAATTTTCTCTATCAGATTGGCCTATGGGCATGTCTGTAAAGCATTTTCTTGAGGTGGGAGAGCCCAACCCATGGTGGGCGGTATCTCCCTAGACAGGTGGTCCTGAGTTGTATAAGAAAGCAGGCTGAGCACAGGTCAGAAGAACAAGCCAGTAAGCAGCATTCTCACATGGTCTGTACTTCAATTCCTGTCTCCAGTTTCCTTCCCATAAGAATAAACTATGATCTGGACACGTAAGCCAAATAAACCTTTTCTTCTCCAAGTTGGTTTTGGTCAGAGTATTTTATCACAACAATAGAGATGCAAACTAAT
Source organism: Eospalax fontanierii (assembly GCA_035773235.1). Taxonomy (NCBI): domain Eukaryota; kingdom Metazoa; phylum Chordata; class Mammalia; order Rodentia; family Spalacidae; genus Eospalax; species Eospalax fontanierii. The sequence continues at coordinate 38,065,636 of CM069548.1, read as the reverse complement.
TTAGAAAGACTATGATACATTGCTTTTAAATTACAGTAGTTGTAGAATAAAAGTTGTACTATTTTGAGCTAATTAGTCCCAAATGCTCTGTACCAGGAACAATGAAGTGATGAGCAAGGTTCCAGAAGTAGATTGTAGTCTCTCTTGGTCAATTTGGGAGATTTAGTTAGATGATGATAAGCAGCTACTTTCTAAACTATTAAATATTAATCTAGTATCTTCCTGAAAGCTCTCCTTGTCCCTCCTTTGCAGAGATTCCTGGAAAGGCCCCCTTGACACAGCTGCACTTCCTGGTGTAAGATCTTCCCGTGGGCTCTTCTCTCACCTACCCTCCACTGAGTTCCATGGGCCAGTGCCTCTAGCCCACGTCATTCTTGTCTTGTCTTGAACGAATCACAGGGCTGAAAACAGTGTCTAATACATTTCTTTCATCTCTCAAATATTTATTAAATAAATTAATGCATAAATGAGTGAATTTGGGATTGCCAAACCCTAACTCAGGGTCTCATCTAGACCTTGCACTGCGTTCTCTGTCTTCTCTCTTCTGGGCTCCCACATCATATTTTCTTCCCTCAGTTTTACTACATTCCAGGTAGGAGGACAGAGCAAGACCAACCTTACCTTTAACTCATTTTCTGTCACTTGGTTGCCCCATTTCTCTCTGCCGGATGGGAGAGCTGGAAATGGCTCACACGCACCGAAAAGTCATGCACTCCAGAGAAAGAGGAGAATGCATAGCTGGTGCATGAATGTTTCTCCAGGGCAGCTGGCCTAAGTACACACACCTTCCTTCTCCCCGCCTTCTCCTCCCCGCTGGGCTTTATCCTTCATGACAGTCTAATGAAGGGCTGGCTTGAGGATGGAGGTCCCCTCATTATACACAGATCTATACGTGCACATACCAAAGAGAAAATGCATATAATCATATTAAGACAGTTTGTTTTCATATCTATATAGCTTAGAGTGACACAAAGTTGACAGTTTCTAGGCATAGCTTCCCCTAAATAAGCCCTCTGTGTTTTTCCTGGATGTGAAAGATTGTTTTCACAGCCAGAAAAAGAGGGCTTGATAAATTCTTGGGGACTGAGTGGTGCTTCAGGCCATCTTCCTTGGTTAACAATCAATGAATAAACTCATCACAAAGTGTCATTCTACCTAATTAAAATCAGCAAAGGAGTCTCTCGAATCAAAGCCATCTGACCCAAACTACTTGGATAAGAGAGAACTTGGACATTTGATAGCTCCAGTCTAAGCCAGTTGCAGTTCAAATGTGACAGCACACTTGCTTGCACTGTGGAGCCTGCTCAGTGTTCAGACTGCAGCTCCCATCTCCTCCATCAAGCCTGGTACTCACACTTACTTGCCACGGGCACTGACAGCCCATATTTTAGGGCCATGACTCACAGTTCACTGGGAGATTATTTTAAAACAAGAGAGCATTTGAGTTACATTTATGTTTGTTAAGGACACAGTCTATCATCCATAGACTTATCCAGACACTAAGATGCAGACATTGGTCCTCATATTCACATAATTTTTAATCGAGTCAGCTCTGTCGTTAATTCCGGCACCTCACTGGGTTGAACACAGCCGAGCAGGAGTCTCTTTTGCCCTATCTCCGACATAATTCAAATTCCCACTTCTATCATGACTTCATCTTCTCAAACCCTTGAGATTCTTAGAAGAAAAGAGATAATGTTCTAGAGGCAAAGTCAGCAAGAGATACTTTCAAATTAAATTGTCTCTACTTTCAACAAAATAAGCTACTCTAACCAGCTGAGAAAAAAAAAATACTGGACAAGCATGTTTTTAGAAGACTTTCAAAAGAAATATGGTTTTCTATTTCTATGCCATGAAATTTTTTCCAAGTGACTTGAGCCAGTAACTGAGCAGTCTGGGGCCCTCACTACAATGCACAGAGGCATTCCGATTCCTTTGGACATTTAAACTCCTTCGTGAACATAAAGGTGAATCCACCTGTGCCAAATGACTCAGGTTCACTAGGATAGGATCAATCCTCCAGCCCTAGATGATTATAAGCACCTTAGAAAACATATCCTTTGAGCCAAGAGCCATCTTAAACTGCTTCTGAAACAAAAGTGGAAAAAACACTATGTGCTACATGTCCACACAACAGACTTAAAGCGGAGAACTGAAGACCCAGAAACTCACTCTGACTAAAAATAATAGCTAACAAAGATTCAGCAAATATCACTAAAGTATTTATAGAGTTGCATTTAATGGCATCACTGTTTTTATTCTATTGATGAGGAAACTAAGGCACAGAGTAATTTACTCAAAGTCACATAGTTAGACTATTGCAATTTGGTTCTGGGTTTTCCTTCTTAATAAAAACCCCACACACTTCTTCCCCAGTATTGTTTCCTCTTGGTTTAGAAAATAGTTTAGAGAGAGCAAGTCATGCTTGCTTGACTCAGCTCATAGAAATGAAATTGTACCGAGTCCACTTCGGAACCCAGCACCAGGTTGAGCTCAAAGAGGCCTACAATAGAAAAAAAAAAGCACAGCCCTGCCTCATAGAACCACACAGGGAAGCTAGGCTATGGCAGAGCATCAAGCCCAGTTATAGCAGCTGTGTCTGTGTCAGACTGGCTTTACCCCTGACGTAGGTGGAGGGCAGTCTGTGGGGGCCTCTAGAAGCCCAGTGAGAGCTGGGGGGAGCTCCTGGTCTTCTTCCCAGGTCTGGGACCCTGTAGAGGGGCAGAGAAGGGTGGAGAAAGTGGCTTTGAGGCAGCAGCTAGACTCTCACTGAACTTGGAGCAGTTCGTGCCTACTTCCAAGGTGACTTTCATTCAGGGAGTTTGACTGAGAAAGCAAGATGAGAAGTCCGACAACTTAAACAATTCTAGCATTCCATTCAATGGAAACAGCCCACTACAGCTCCCAACTACAGTGCCTCAGCATCCAAAGATACCATCACCAGCATGAGGTGTGAGAGCTCTGCTGTGGTTACTGCAATGGCATTTCTCCATCATTCCAGTGAGCCACTCACTGGATCAAGACCTCATTTCACAGAGGGCCACATCACTGGCCTTCCCAGGCTTCTGCCCTTGGATAGCTTAAACAGAAGAGGGTTGCATCCAGCCCCCGAGTCCTCCTTTCTCAGGTCTCTCTTAAAAGTAAACCTAAGTTTGCTTCAACAATTTCTATTTCTTCGTTCTTTCCTTCCTTTGTTCCTTCCTTCCTTCGTTCCTTTCTTTCTATTTCTCTCTTTTTTTTCCTTTTTCCATCTTGTTTTGTTTCTTGACACAAAGTCTCACTCCATTCTGCCCTGGAACTCATGATGATGAATACTGATGTGTTTTCTCTACAGAATAAATGTCCTTTGTGGGCTTAAAAATAAAAACAAGTATATAGGCCTGGTTTGACATAAGTTCTGGGGATTCAAGCTCAAGTTCTCCTGCTTGTGTAGCAGGTGCTTTACCATCTGAGCCATCTCCCTACCCATCTCAACATGCTTCACTTTAAGTCAAACTTTCCTCCCTTAAGAGGAACATTTATCGTGTGTTCATTGCATACTCACATCTGGAAGCTTATCAGCATTCTTTCCAACAACTGAAAAGTATGTAAGACTAATCTTACATGGGGATCCTATCACTCCCTTGTTCTTGGCTCTGAAGGAACTGAGTCCACATCTCTCTTGGCCTCCTGGTTAGCACACAAGCTTGCTGATGACAAGAAGAAAATGTTCTTTAAATTATACATGGGAGCATTCTAATCATAGTTCATAGTTTTCAACCCACAGAGGCATATGGGCTCCGAAGAGGCACATGAGAACTGAATCAAATAAGTAAATAAATAAATAGATAGATAAATAAATAAGTAAGTAACCTGCATATTTTACACAAGCTATTGTTGAGCATATTGGCTAACCCTCTTATAGTCGATTCCAGTCAGGAACCCAAGCAAGTTGCTATGAAAGGAGTTAAGAGGACCCTTCTATTTTGCTATCATTGTTTTCTTTTGTGACATCTTTGAGATTATGAAATAATAGATCATGCTGGATCATCATGGTGGACTTAGAAATTCATAAAGCAGCTTTCGTGTCACTCCCCCTGCATCGGGTCCACAGCCAAGGACTGGGTACATGCAGATGTTCTAGGACATTCAGAGATGCAGACCTCTAGCTCTGAGCCCCTGCGGCTTGCTTCCTTCTGAAGTTTGGCCAGAAGAGAACTTCCTCTGATGATTGGTGGAGCATTACAGAGGCAAATATAAGTGCCATATGCATGATTCTGTATGTTGTGTGTTTCTTTTTCAAAGACTACACTTAATGGCTATGAGTGCCAGTTAATGTCAATCATAACTGAATTTGATAGAGATTAAGTTTTTTAGTTGTATTATATTTCCAGCAGGAAGTGGTTCTTATACATAAGTATTCAATAAATGTTGTTTGGTGAATGTATGTTTAAAGTTCAGGTGGAAGTGAAAGTATTTTCTCAGTGATGTGAAGAGCCAGTCCATACATGGATGGACAGTGTTCCTGTTCGGTCCGGGCCAGATATTTGACCTCATCTTTCTCCACTTTCCACGGTTACTATTAAAGGATTCGACCCCGTTTGATGCTTTGGGAAGTTTCTCATAAACTTGTGGGGAAGTTTAGAAGAAGGACCAGAGTCAAGAGTGTCCTCTTGTACAAATGCTTTTAAAAATGATAATAATTATTGCCAATGGTAGTTAATACTCAGTAAGACCCTTTCTCAAAATAAAAAAGGAATCTATAATGTACCTAAGTCCTTAGTTCTGCTGGGGATTCCTAAGCTTCTTAAGGATGACTTTTTAATTTATTTTATGTGTATGGGTGTTGGCCTACTTGCACATGTCATCCTGCAATGCCTGTGGAGGCCAGAAGAAGGCAACAGATCCCCTGGAACTTGAATTAAGGATGGTTGTTAGCCACCATTTTGTGTTGGGAGCCAAACCCTGGTCTTTTGCTAGTGCTCTTAAACACTAAACCATCTCTTTAACCCTCAAGAATTACTTTTAATATGTAGGTGCCATAATTGCTTTTAAAAAATTCTCCTGCAGCCAGGCATAGGGTGCACACCTTAATCCCAGCACTCAGAGAGGTAGGGGCGGGGGGCAAAGGTAGGTGCATCTCTGTGAGATCAAGACCAGCCTAAGCCTGCATAGTGAGTTCCAGGCCAGCAGGGGCTACATGGGGATCTGTCAAAGGAACAAAAATTCTCCTGAATAGAATTTTCCTGATGCCTTTGTTTGTTAGGGAGAATTTACGGAAAGGGAAAGAACCACCCACTGAAAATTTCCAAATATTATAAAATAGATATGAGCCTTAAAAAGTTAATCCAGCATCCCTCATTCCTTGACATAACTAAGAAAGCAAACACATTTTTACTTATCTAGATGCTTCCTGTTAACATACTCCTTGTAAGTGTGGTACAGTTGAGATTGCACTAAACCAACTAACCTTTGGCTTACCTAGCTTCATTATTGCTATGTGAACTTTGCAGTCCTATGCTTACAGTCAGAATGTGCATAGGTTTCCACTCATTTGAAAATGAAAATCTTTTGGAGGGTCTTAACTCAAGGACCCAGTGACCCAGCTATCCCGATTATAAACTGGAAAGCCTGGTCCCCCTCCACAGTGTCAGGAAGTAAGGCATGGATGTAGGAAGGGCCCAGAGGGGTAACCAAGGCAGTTCCAAGGGCAGTTCCTCAGTTTTAATCTGAGCACTAGTTCCTTCTATAAGATTTTATTTGATCAAAAAGACAATCTGAAAACATCTACACACCACTGAATTAGCTAAATAATATCTCAAGCCTCAAAATCCTCATGGTATGGATGAGTTTTAGAATTTACTGTATGTAAAGTAAAGCTGATAATTTTAGGATTACTTACGGAACCTTCGGTTTGGTTTTAGAGCAAGTAATAGCTTCTCTAAGGATGAAATTTTGGTAAGGAATGTGATGTCATCATTCCCAAAAGTTTCTCTGGAGTTTGGGATCCATGTTCAGAAGTCTCTGTAAAGTATATGATAGTTCCATTTTGAACATTTCAAGAAATGATATGTAATACGTAAAAGCAGCTATGCCATGTTGTAAACCCGCATGGGGATAAGCATTCCAGTTTCTACAGATCCTCATCAATACTTGCTGCTTTGATACACTCCATCCTATCAGGCGTGAGATGACATCTAGTTACAGCTTTGATTTGCATCTCCTTGATGTGGCTGCTTGCCAACCACCACTGCGAAAGGTCCAGCTTTCTCTCTTCCTCTTCTTCATCTCTCTCCTCCCAGCAACTGCCAAGACTTTCTGCTTTCCTGCCCTGCTGTTTTTCTCGAAAACTCTGATAAAATTCTCCCCAAGCCTCCTTCCAAGTCTGTTTCTAAGTTCTTTTATAAGTAAGATTAAAACCCAAAAGGAAGCCCAAATTTACCTGATAATCACAGTGGCTTGTCTTAGTTACTTTCTCTGATGCTGTGAAAAAATACAAAAGCAACTTATGGGAGAAAAGGTTTATTTGGGCTCAAGGCTACTGGTCTTCAGAGGAGCAGTCACAGCAGCTGGAGCTGGAGGCAGCTGGCCACACTTCACCCACATTCAAGAAGCAGAGAGCAGGGGCTGGAGAGACAGCTAAGTGGTTAAGTCCACTTGCTGCTCTTGCAGAGAACCCAAGTTTTGCTCTCAGCACCTACACAGTGGCTCACAGCCACCTGTAATTCCAGTTCCGGGGTTTCTGGCGCCCTCTTCTGGCCCCTAAAGGCATTGCACACACATGCAAAACATTCATGCACATAAAATTTTTAAAATACATCTTTTTAATAATAATGTCTAAGCAAATCCATATAAGCCTTAAAAGAAAAGAAAGGAAGAGGAGGAGACAAGGAAGAAGAGGAGGAGGAAGAGGAGGATGACGAGGACGAGGAGAACAAGGAAGAGGAGGAGGAGAAGGAGAATGAGGAGGAGGAGGAGGAAAAGGAAGAGAGGGAGGGGGGAAGGCGAAGAGGAGGACAGTAAAATGAATACTGTGCTGCTTACCTTACTTTCTTCTTTATATACAGTTCAGGATCACGACCCAGGGAATGGCACTACCCAACCAGGCAGATCTTCCTACCCCAATTAACCTAATCAAGATAATCCCTCACAGACACTCAGAGGCCTGTCTCCCAGGTGATTCTAGACCTCATCAAACTGATAATTGAAATTAAACATCACAGGGCTTCAGTAAAAAGAAAACAACAACAGCATGGTGGACTTGACAGTGTAAGAGGGTAGACCTCATATTAAGTGTTACACACCCACAGGGACACGTGGGAAACCTTGGATGTGATGGGTACATTCATTCCCTCAGTTGTGGGGATGAAATTATGGCTGAATACATATGCCTGAGCTCATGCATATATTAAATGTGTGGAACATTTCTGTACATCAGACAAACTCAATAAAGCTGGTTTTAAAGATTTTTTTGTAGCAGAATTCTAGAAAAACATGAATGAAGGAAGAAGTATTATCTCTGCAGTTAAGGGGGAGGGTGTTGAGTGTTAGGTTAAGGGTAGAAAAATAACAGCAAGTGGCCCTCGAAAACGGCACTGGAGAGAAGTAAACAGTAAAGGACGGGAAGGGTCCTGCAGCGACTGCTGCATGCCTCAGGAGGAGAGGCCATAAGCTTTACCAGGAGGAGGCAGAAAAGTCCAAACAGGGCTGAGAAGAGAAGAAACCGAGGAGGAGATAATACCACTTCCCCTGCTGTGAGAAGTCTGTTTAAGGCATGATGGCCAGTTGGAAAGAAATTTTTTTAAAAGTGAAAACCAAAAGATCATGATGCACCAAATATAAATTTCACAGTAAAAGAGGGGAGGGATGAAAGCAGCAATAACGAAAGAGAAGAAATGTGGGACATGGAGAATTCGGGCAAGGAAGAGTTTGTTCTAAGCCACGTGTCTAGAAGAATTGATGACTTTGGTGGGAGTGAAGAACCCTAAGACTAGCTTCAGAGTGAAACTATTGGCAAAGTTTCCTACACCTGCCCCATAAATGGCCGTATTACTTTCATGGCACCTGAAGGGCTCAGAATTCAGTCTAACAACATCTTGCAGCAGAACTCTGAGAGCCAACTACCAGCTATCTCTGAAGACTGTGACTTCTGTCCATACGGATTCTCGCCCAACTTTGCCTTAGCCCAAAGAGCAGAGGCGTTCTATGCTTAGGAAGAAAAAGGCAACTCCAACTGTTTTCACAGAGCTAGGGATTCTTGGCTGCCTGTCCCTGTTAGGTTTTTGTGAATACACTTTTAAATCAGTAAAAGAAACATGGGAAATATAGATTTCTACAGAGCAGAAAGAGAATAAGTCATCTCCAGGTACAGAGAGCTTATTCTGCAAATCTGAACTGTTAAGTGGCTGAAACAATCGGACAATTTGTTTGTGTGAAAAAGAAAACAGACCTACTTTTGGTTCACACTCACCGTGAACTCTTCATGCTCACCAAGACAGACACAGGGAGCATCTGTGGGACATGTTAAGCTGAACAGATCAGCATCCCTTTGAGGTCTGAATTTTTCCATAAGCTTCTGCCGACTCTGTCACAAAATTATTGTTACTTTTTCTCTTTTTAAAATAGTGACAGCTAGAATCCTTTATTCATGGTAATGATGGATAATCTACTTATTCTTTTGCCTTAGCCAAAAGAGCTTTCTGACCACGAAGAAGACACTGTAATCTTAAGCTGTTTGCACAGGGCTACATTGTCCTGGCAAAACATTTTTAATACAGAGAATGGCTTAAAAACAGTCTTGGCCAGTGATGCCGAACTGAGGAGGAGCTCCCTCCTGGTAGACACAGGATCTATTAGTGTTCCTTTCTGGAAAGTGATTTAGATGGCTCTCAAATTTTCCTCTACAGAAATCTCCCTCTTTGTGGGCAAGGCTCTTCTCTCTCCAATGTAATAAAAGAGAAAAATAAAAACAGAAAGAACAAACCAGCCTGGCAGAAAACAGTTCTGGGAGGCACTGAGGATCTGGCTGCAGAGAAATCATGATGTTCCTCCAGAGGTCAAAGTCGACACTGCCTTTCCTTCCCTGCTTCTCCTCTCCTCCTTGGGAAAAGATGGCCTTCCTGTGGCAACGGCCCCTCCGATGCCCAGTCCAATGCCCTCCCATGATCTTAGTTCTGCCTCCTCTCCGAACCTTCTGGATATTACTGGACACTCACACCTTCCCTCCCTGCATTCCTTCCACACCCTGTCTGACCTAAGAATGTGACATTAAATCTCCTGCTGCCTTGTCTTTTGCTCAACATGAAGTTCGTGCTTTGCCATTCCATTTAGATCCTGAACTGGAAACTTGGGCGTGGTAGCTCACGTCCTCAGGGTCTCTGCATAGGGCTTACTCTGAGCCACGAGTGATTCAAGCTAGGCAGTGAGGAGGATGAGTAACAAAAGTCTTCCCACACAGGCATCCCAATTCTCTACTTCCCTAAGTCTACAAAGGAGGTGGGCAGATTTCCTGCCAAGTTTCCTCTGTGCTAATATTTGGGGTCAAACAACAGCGTGCATCTGGTTCACTTTATGCTTATCAAACAGATGATTTTTCTCTCTTTGATACTTCCTGGTTTTAAAAAGTGCCTGTGATTTTGAAGAAATACATAAGAGTGGGTGGCATATTCGAGCCCATTTCTGAGCCTTAGAAGTCTAATTATTATCTTTTTATTCATCCATTCTTTATATATTCACTACAAATACATAGTTACTATGCAGCTGTGTTGTACACTGTGGTTAGAGGCTGTGTGCACGTGGATGAACTCTTCCTTCTAGAGTCTGTAGTTACTAAAGAAGACATTTTAAAACAAGCAAATAAACATTAAGAAACCACAGATGAGTGGAGTGTGTCACCTGAGTTCTATCTCAAAAAGACTGTTTAAAAACAATAGCGATCAGGTGGGTAAAGGATTCCTATTCCCGTGCAAGCTCAGTTACCATCTGCACATGTTATATACAACACTAGGCATCTCTTAAAATGGCTGCAGCCCAGGTAACAAGTTCTGAACCAGGATTAAATTTCTGTTGTCAGTTCTAGCAAATAGCAGCACAGTTAGCTGCCACCTCTTGTCCCAAATATTCTGGTGGCACGTGAACTTGTCTCCCTCCCCATGCCTTTCACCCTCTTTGGGGGGATAACTGAGCTCTGACTGTTTGACTTTCCACTTTGGTGAGTCACCCAGCCAGAGAGTGGAGACTATAAGTCATTACTTTCTTCATCTTTGCAGATAATTTGATACCGTACATGGTCCTTTCAAATGTTTCTTCTGTGTTTATGTCTTGGCAAAGGCACCCTGCATTGTTTGCAGTTCTTCTATTGCATTGCCAGCTTTTGTTTTCTGGAAAAATCAAAGAAAATAAGATGCAGGATGCATCAAGCCGCAACCACTTGGCTCCCAGACTGTAAGGTCTTTCGTATTTCCCACACCACATCCTTTACTGGCCTCCCAGGCTCCACCTCTCTGTCTGTCTGTATTTGTCTCTGTCTCTCTGTGTGTCTTTCTCTCTGTGTCTCTCTGTGTGTCTTTCTGTCTCCCTCTCTGTCTCTGTCTCTCTCTCCTCTTCTCTTCTCTCTCTCTTTCTCTCAATGACTCTTCTGAGGACATTGCCTGGAGACTACCCCAGGTCACAGAGTCTGGCCCTGAGACTGGTTGAGAACAAGCTAATCCCCCTTCCTCTTTCACACTCCTAAAATTAAACATTCTCAAAATCTCTTCTTCAAGGTGAGACTGATCGGCTTAATCTCTGACAAGTTTTTCACTTGTGTTAACATGAGCGCAAAGAAAAATTAGGTGTTCTGCAATGGGCTCTCTAAGAATGCAGAAAGGAAGCCTCTAATCTAAAACAGCCCAGAGTTTCAATGCTTCGGGCATGTCCTACACTCTACAAATTGCTAGAGCTAACTCGCTTAATAACAACAGGGAATTGTAGGACTTCCAAAAGATAAATTAGGTTACCATTTGCTGCCCGGCGCAGGATTTAAGGGCAAACCAAGGCAATCATTACAGGCATGAAAGTGTCCCTTTGGTGAACACAGATAAAAACTGAGTTATTTACCAACATTCAACAGCAACTACATTAAAATATAAACATTGGCTTTTGAGTCAGAGGAAAACTTTATTTTCCTGACATATGGGTTTGAATGTTTTCAATATAGTAAACATGATTCCACAATAAAAAATCGATGCTATTTATCTGCTTCATGGCAGTCATATGCTCAAAAGAGTTACTCCAAATTAATAGCTTGACCCTTATTTTTGGCGTGGCACTGGCTCTGTTTCCCTGATGGATCTATTGAGGCTCAGCTGCTGGGAAGACATCCCAATTGAAACAAGAATTTAATATGTCATGAAGAGAAAGAATTAAATGGGGATTTGAGATATTCCTTAAGTGGAATGCCAAACACCTAATTGAATAGAATATTTGATTTAATTTGTACAAAAAGGACTGCATCAACAATTTAGTCATAGGTTTGGTAATGAACTTGAAAATGATCAATTCTTTATACTACATACACACAACCAAAGGATTTATAATCTGTATAAATTTAAGAAGACCCAAGAACTATGATATCAAATAGATCATGGAAGAAAGCTGTATCAGGGGCTGAATGCCCCCATGGATTTTCTTTTTTCTTATTAATTTTGATGTTTGACAGAGCAGCAGTTAATCTACATGATTAGATAAATTATATGTGTCGCCTTTCTTGTTCTTTGCAAACTCAATCCCAAGAACATGGTGTGCCCTGTGCAGTGGCTAAAAGATTCATGTTTTGTGGCCTAAAGGTATGTGTCAGACTTCACAAACCAAAATGTGTAACTAGTCGTGATGAGTGAGCTAGTGCAACCAGGAATTCGAAAGTTGTCAGAACGAAAATGGAGTTACTTCTGTCTACCCTAACCAAAGAAAAAGTAAACAAGTCTGGGGAGGTAAAAAAGAGGGGTTCTTTTGTATGACTGCCTGAGTAATTGCTACCAAAGTCTCTGCCAGAACCATAAACCTGTATAGAGAGAGGTACCACAACCTCACACAAACAGTAATTCTGTAAAAACATTTGTCCAGCAACGGTCTGCTTAGCCTTGAACTGATGTCATTTTTGTTCTTAATTGTTATGGCCAAGGTTAGTTCAAGATCTCTGATATCATCTTCATTTTCTTCCTTAAAACGTTCCTTTCCTCGAGTTAATTAATACACCCGAAATTTACTATGACATGGGTATTCCAACACCAAACTTTCTTACTTACTGTTCATTATTTTATTTCTGCATCATTCATTATTCTCTGAGGAATCTCCTTCTGATTTTGTATACTGACATAGTTAATCTGAGGTCAATGGAATGTGGATCTTTGCCTCCTCTGCAATCTAAAGTCAGTAAGGAAAGGACTGAACTAAAAACATCAAAATATGAACAGAAAACAGCCATAGTGACCACTGGTCTCTGAGATTTAGATGTTACTTTATAACACAGTTGGGAACCTATATTTTTTCTGTTATAGATTTAATTATGCTCCCCCAGAGTTGGCCCTCATTCCTACATATATGACCTCATTTGAAATTATGTCTCTTTTCAGACATAATCTAATAAAGAGGAGATACACAGACGACTGGAGTAATTGTTAATCCCTACTAGCGTCATTCTTATAAGGAAAAACCTCAAGTAGACCAACAAGAATGAGAGATCAAATGATGACAAGAGGAGAGAGTGTAAAGACAGAGCCACAAGCCAAGGAGTGCCAAAGAGTGCCTGAAACCACAGGAAGCAAGGCACCCAGAGGCTCAGTCAGGACGCGGGCCTGCCTGGCTCCACCTAGGACTTTGAGCCTCCAAAAAGGTAAGAGAATAAATTTCTGTCATTATAATCCACCCAGTTTACTTGTTCTGGAGCTCTAGAAAACAAATATAGGTTGATTTTCATTTTCTCTTCCATTTAAGTTCCGCAATCTCTGAAGTTTTCCACTTTTAACTTTTACAGAATTTTTCATCAAGATTTGAAGGCTGCATTTTTATTTGAAAATATGTTTCTGGAAATGACACTTTTCACTGATTCTTTGCAATAGAATGTTGTGTATGTACCAGTGGAAAAAGAAACGAAATGCTTGTATGTGTTAATACATGGGTCCTGCCAAAATGAAGTGAACTGAGCTTGGCCTCATTGTGACAGCCAAGTGGGGACTAAGTCTGCAGCAGGAAGTGTGCAGAGAAAGAGTTCTCCATCAGCATCATTACCAGATACATCAGGATGTGGCTGTAATGTACAGAGGTGCCAGGTCCCCCTGTAGGTTTCTCTGTGAGATGCTTCTAAGTGCTAATGGGTTGGCAGTCCAAGGCTACTGGATTTGAAACATCCTCAATAAAATGGTCTTAAGGTCGTAGTGAAGATTAAAGATGATAACAGTGTCTGCCATATGCTAAAGTCTTCATGAACAGAAATTATTATTATTATAATTATAAAGAAGATAGAGTGTTTTACTGTAAGCCTGATGAAAGGGAACAAACTTTACAAAAACATATGAAGCATATTCAAGAGGCAAAAATTACTTTTCCTAGAACATTCAAAAATCTCTGGATCCTTTGAACCTTGACTATAAATGTGCACCCTCCCTCTCCTAATAACCACCCCCATTGCTCCCATTGACCTGCATGGATATGTCCAATCTTACCTACAGACCTGTTGACAGCCTTGACTGTGGGTCCTGTGTCTGCCTAACAGAAACCAACAATCTGGAGAATCTAGCATTATAAGTCATGATGATACTGCAATTCAATTGTATAACTTCTTTTTGATCACCAGGTTAAGCCCGAAACTAAGACACCTTAAATTTTAAGTAAGATCATGTAATTTGGCTTAAAACAGCTGATGAAATTAGAGGTATGAATTCTATGTTTGCATTGAACTGTTCAGAAATGACATCTGCAAGGACTGATGGGTGATGGCTACATGTGATTTGTCCATGGAAGGCTGTTCACCTTTGCCAAGACAGCCCCTAGCTGGCACTGGAAATAATAGCCCCTCAAATCCTCTCCCTACATTGGGTATAGATGCTCTGGTTGCTGGGCCTCTCCAACTGGGAAAGTCAGAGCTGATATAGAGCTGTAGCCAGGTAGAAGGTATCCACTGTCTCCACTCAGCCATGCATGTGCCATACCCTGTCAGGATGGCAGGAGTCCGGTCCCTCCCTTCCCTGAGACCAGGATCCTCTCTTCCCTCACTACTAAGACCTTTCTTTCACTTACTCAGAATAATTAATTATATGGTCTCTGTATGGCAAGCCATAGTTAGACAAAAGGAATCTACAGTTGCCTACAATTGCCAAGTGCAGAGTTAAGAGGCTAGCCAGCAGGGTCCAGCAGGTATCAAGTGTGGAACGACACTGAGTTTCCCAAGTTGTCCAAGGACATCCATGTTCTCTTTCTAATCATGTTTTGCTGTAATCTAATTTCAAACTTAAAGAGAAGTTAGAAGAATGTCATCTCATCCAAGATCATTGCTGCTCTATTTCACAATAGCCAGGAAAATGGGAACAACTTGGCTCTCAGTCAACAGCTAGCTGGAGGAAACTTATGTGTGGTACTATAATCATATCCAAATATACATGGCTGAACAGATCATAGGACCTTAGAGAAATCCCCAAGGCTGTCACATTCCTAGGCTAATGTAACTTCTTACTAAGTGCAAAATATGTATCCTTATATATACAGTCAGGTATCCCAGTCACTACTCATCAAGGAAATTTCTTCTGCACCATGCAGAGACCAACACCGAGCACCACAGCTAGTCACACACATACATTGTGAATTGCCCATGCCTAAGCCACACATCTACAGTGCAGCTTCTACCCTCAGGGCCCACACAATATAGAACAAGGATAAAGAAGACACTAATGAATCTCTCAACTCTCATTAACGAAGTTCTTTCATGCAACAAAGTACCAGTAACACAAAAGGACACAAATGGCTAAATCATAGAGATTAGGAATCTGCAGAGTGTGGGTTCCTGGACAGGACTGATACTAAGCTTCACTCACCCAGACCTCAGGGACCATTGCAGAAGAGGTGGTAGAAAGATTGTAAGAGCCAGTTTGGAGGGGCATGGCCATATGGAAATAGAATCCTACTAACTCCCGTGACCCTGCATATATGAACCTACAGCAATGATCTTGGCGTGCTCAAGACCCATGCAAATGCAAGCAGACAAAAACCCAGCATGGCACTGGGGAAATGGGGAGCAGAGCCCAATCTTTGCTTAAGAAACATTGGCAACTGATTACTGTTGGGTGAGGATGAGCTAGTCTTCCTAAAGTGAGGGACTCTGAGTAGGTTGAGGACACTAACTTGATACAATAGACCTTAACCTTGATGAAAGAATATGTGGATTCCAGTTGGGGAACTATGGGGGAAGTAGTATAAAGATGATTAAGACTGATTGAGATGTTCTGTATGAAACACACAAGGATTCAATAAAAATATTTTTTAAAATAGTAGAGGACATGAAGCAGACAGGGTTAGGAGAGGGAGGAGGGTCTAAGAGGAAATGGGGGAGGGGTTCTGAATACAATTAAAACATTGTATGAAATTCTCAAGTAATCAATAAAAATTATTTTTAAAGAATAGTACAAATTACACCCAATATAGCCTTTATAATTCAACATGTCCCAGAGTTATCAGCTTTCTGTATCTGTGAGCTCTACAGCTGCAAATTCAACGAATGTCAGATCAAAACTGTTCTTTCTGAAAGTGTCTTTACTAAACAAGCACTGACTTTTTGTTACCTTACTATTACTCCCAGTATGAAAACTATTTCCATGGCATTTACACTGTCTTGGGTATTACAAGTAATATAGAGATCATTTAAAATGTAAAGTATCAATACACTGTTTCATGTAAGGAACTTGAACATCACTGGTTTTGGTACTGATGTGGGTGAGGAGAGACCTGTAACCAATCTCCATGGATACTGAGGGATCGTACAAATTTCTCTACATGCATACAAGTATGAACATCTATTTATGTGTATTTGCATATGTGCATATACGTGCATCTGCATAATATTTAGAACCATTTGAGAGTAACTTAAAGACTTTATGTCAAGGCAGCCAGGCACCCATGCCACACTTTAATATTTCATGTGTTTCTTAGGAAAGACAACCTCTTACACAGTGTGAGTTTTCAACATAGTAAATTTGATATAATTCTATTATCTGATACCCCCACCATGTACTGTGGAGCTGACTGCCTTCTTGGCCATGGACTCTGTTTATGGGCACAAAATTACATTTGGAGGTCACATCTCTTGAGTTCTTCAGTCAGGGGCAGCTCCACAACGTTTGTTTCCATTGCTTTTTCAGGTTGGAATATTTCAAACCACTTATTTTACATATGTTTCCCAAATCACCTCCTGGTTTAGGAGTCAATGTGTAAATATTGGGATTGACTACTTTTTTTAAAAAAAAAACAAGATTCAGGTTGCTCATTTTGGCGAGAATGTCACCATGATGCACACCCTTCCTAGTGGGAGAATCTGGAGGTATGTGTCATTTTTTTCATGATTGGTGATACTGATGTGAGTCACTCAGATAAGGTGGAAACCTTCCAGACTTCTCCAATGGAAGACAGCTAGTTATTCCTATGTAATTAATAGGTAAACTATGGGGAGACATGAAATCATTAAAGCACTCTATTTTCTTTTACTTCTTATTTTTATTTTATGCATATGTAGGTAAGTGAACCTGTGTCATGCAATGCCCATGGAGACCAAAAGAAGGTATCAGATTCTCCTGGAACTGGAGCTATAAATGATTGTTATCTGCCATATGGATGCTGGGAACCGAACCCAGGTCTTCTGCAAGAGCAGTAAGTGCTCTTAACCACTGAGTCCTCTCCAGCCTGAAAGCATTCTATTTGCAATCAAACTTCCATCCACTCCTGTTAGTATCCATTGTTATTTTTTTCCATCTTATTGTTTATTCTATGTGTTTACCGCATAGCATTCTACATTGTTATTATTACTATTGTTACTATTATTGGTTCTATAATTGTTGGTCGGAATTTGTTTTGGTGGTGTGCTTGGTTATTGTGGCTTCACTATATATTTTTGTTCCAATAATTATAACCCCTAAGACAACCCAGGAGCTGCTTTATTGAAGTACAATTGACATACAAAAAAACTTTGCATAACTAATGAATATAACTTGATGAAGTTCAAGAATGGTGTGCATTCATGAGACCATCACCATCATTAGTGCCACAAGCTGACCCTTCAGCTCCAGAAGTTCTCTTCTGCCCTCTATTTATTTTTAGCTTTTCATTTTAAGTCACTAAAGTGTTTTGTGGCAAGAGCACTTGATATCAATCTACATTGTTAGCAAATTTTGAAACATACTGTATAGTACTGTTAACTCTGAGGTATATTAAACAATAGATTTGCAGCATTTACTCCATTTATTTTTGCTTGTATTTGTATGAATCATAGTTTATTTTATTCAATGTGCCATAATCTATTACTATCATTAGTTACTATTATGCTTAACTTGACCCAATTGGCCAGTAGGAGATCCTTGAGGCCAACTACCACATCTTTTTCTGTGTCTCCATTAATCTTTGAGCATTTCCTCGCTTTCTAGCAAAATAAGAGGTTTGTGAGTCCTCTTAACAAAACAATTACATGCTTGCATTAACGGTTGCCACAAAAAAAAAGTACCGCTGAAGTCAGCCTCTCCTTTGCTTGCTTGTGCTCTGGCATGCTTGGGAATGGGAAGGAAAGAGTTGTACCAGGCAGGGGAGCTAATACTGTAGTCTTGCAACCAGTAAAGCGGGAGACAGGCAGCTGGAGATGCTTCTGCATAGACCTAGATACTGGAGGTGAGTGAGTAGAAGGAAAATATGATTTTCCCATTTATTCCTCATTAAAGCATTGTTGAATATTTTCTGACATAATTTTATGATAACCTCTGTATTCTTACTATCCAGGTGACAGGGAAAGAGAAAGAAATCATACAGAGAGACGAGGCTCTCATATAACCAGTGTCTACGCCTCATCCACCCGGGTGCACTAATGTATTCAGAGTCTCCACATGAAGAGATAAGAGCAAGAGCCAGCAGCACGGACCACAGCTGGGCATCAGGACAGACTGAACATGTGGCCTCAGGGATTCTTGGCTGGCACAGATGGGATGGGATGGAGAAGATATGAACTCTGAAGGAAATGTGCAGGGAAGCTGACGCTTCAGGCTTAAAACTTAAATTCCCATTCTCTCCCCAGAAAGGTTTAAGGTGAACAGATTTGTCTCCACTCATAAAAAAGAATATGGAAAGATTTATTTTAACCTCTAATCTCTCTTTAGACCTTAAAGGAAGATTAATGGTATGAATGGAGGATCTAATTCTATTGTAATTCTTTTTGTCTTAAAATCACATCTTCTAGGAGATTGTGTGATTACAGTATATTATTAATCATAATACAGAAAAATTATACCTTCAATTATTTGGAAGCCGCAGCACAAGTGGGAGCTTAGTCCTGGAAAGTGAAGCTGCCTGTAATGAAAGAGAAAGGGAATAGTCAGGACCAGAGTCAACAAGAAAATCAAATTCCATGAACCTGTAAACAAATTGCCTCCGGGACTTCATAGAGGGCCTTAAATCTGAGTTTGGCAGACACAGATCTTACTCTGAACATGGGAAAACACAATATCCCAGATCCACACACATGGTGACAGACTTGAAAGAAGAATAAATTATGTCCATAATCACCTGATTTAATCTTTGGGGCATGGTTAGACTGAACAAATGAAGCAAAGCCAAAACATTTCCTCACCTACCTCATAACAAAGTAGGCGCTTTTATTTTTTGCAAAAGACATTAATTTTATGGTTTGGTTAAGCACTGTTGCCCACACTTCTCCACTTACTGAAGAATTTCCCCTTGACTAAATCCAGAGTATAGCAGAGGATGCAGGGAGAAGCCGGAGGCCACAAAAATGATGTGGTCCAAACTTGCCATGCGTTTCCTTCTGCCCTTTGGAGATGTGGTGACGTTAGGAGCAATTTAGAAATAAATGTGTTAGTATGTGGAAATGTAGCCTTCATAGAATATACCTTAAAGGGGTCTCCTGGCACAGAAAAGGTGTCTGATAAAGTGTGTTCCAGACCAAAGCTTTAAATTAAGTATTTGAGAATGTCATCCAAAAGACAAAAAAAAAAATGAAGCCAAATAGTTGGCAAAAATACAGCTGAATTGTGAAACTGTACGTCAGGCTGCCAAGTCTCAAAGAATACTCTTAGGTACAATTTACTAAACCAACTAAATAAGAGGCAGCTATAAACTGCAGATGAATGCAGATGCTGGTGGACTCAAGAGCCACCTCTAAGCCTATTAAAACTTTAAACACTCTGATGCCTGATAGCCTGAGAGGTTGAAAATAGAGTAGTCATGACCAGCTTCAGGAAGATAATTGTGTGTGTGTATGTGTGTGTGTGTGTGTGTGTGTGTGTATGTTGGGGAGACCCTGTTGCTGCTAGGAGTCCATGCCATTCTGCTGGCCCTAGGACTGACCCTCTGAAAACAGAATAAAATGACTGTGGAAATCACCACATAGTGCCAGTGGAAAATGTAAACCGCTCCAAGACCAAAGGTGCCAACAAGGCTGTTGAAGTCTTAAAGCTTTCACTGGTTTTTAGAAAGCAAAGTGCCTGTGTTGGAGGCTTTCTTGAAGCACAGTTCTAAGTCAACATGCATTTACTCTGATGGTCAAGAATAGAGACTCTGGAATCAGAATCCCAGCTCCATGACTTACTGACACTGTTCATGACCTCATACAAGCTATCTAACCTCTGTACTTGGTTATCACACTAGGAAAAATTATATAACTATAAAAATATTAACCTACATTGGTCAAGTTTCTCCAGAGAATAGAAACAATAGGATGTATGTATAAAGCTTTTAAAAGATGTAAGGAATTAACGTGTGATTGTAATAGCTAGATATCAGAGAAGAGCTAATGTTGCAGGTCAAGTTCAAAGGCCACCTGCAAAATTCCCGGTTGCTTGATGGAAGTTAGCTTTGTGTTCTCTTGAGGTCTTAACTACTACATGAAACTCTCCCTCAAGCTACCAACTCAACTGTTAATCTCATCTGAAAGCCTCCTAACAGAAACACCCAGAACCACAGCCCAACCAACTAGACATATAATGATCATGCTAGGATTTCTGTAGGATGGATTAAATTTACTGAGGTCAAATACATAGAGCTATGACTTCACATAGCAACTGCCCATTGTAGAGGGGTGATGAGAAGCAAAGGAGCCACACCAGTTACTACCCAGAAGAGGGCAATGGGCTTCATCAAAAGAAAAACAAAGGGTTGGCATGAGGAAAGAGAGGCCAGAACACTACATGTGAAGGACAGGTTGGAATAGAGGGGTGCAGAAGTAGAAGGAAAAGATTAGTTGCCCTGTGGAGCAGGAAGTGGAACCAAGAAGCGCCAAGCAAGGTTCAGGTCCATTAAGAAGGGAGTGATATACCCAAAGCAGCAGGCAAAGGAGCATCATTTGGCCCTCTACCTCCAAGGACAATAGAGGGAAAGTTACATGAAGCTGAGCACATGATGGGGCTCTTTCTTAGGATGGTAGTGTTTACTGCAGGCAGATCCCTACAGAGAACTGGTTGAGTTAGTGGGAGGGTGGCAGAAAATCAGGCAATTTTTTTCATACAAGTACCATTTTCATTCACTTGTTCATATTGCTATGTATCTTATCTCTCACTTTAAATAAGTCTACTGTTCTGAGTTTATACCATTAATAAATCAGGAGAGTAATTTACTCTGCTCAGTTGAAAAACTCAAACAACAGTGCACGCTAGACAGTGACAAATTATGTTATTGCAACCCAGCTCCAACAGGCATTCATAATCCAAAAGAAAAAAAAGGAGAAAGAAAATTAAATTATGAGATCAGGGCACCAGTAAATTCTCCCATGTGGTAGGTTAAGAGGGGTTATTCAAACTCAGGAATTAAGAATGGGCTACAAAACCATTTACAGTTCAAGACCAGAAGCTTCTTTCCAAAGGTATAACATAAACCTCTTGTTTCTGCAAGTGAACATTTTTTTCCCTCATGAAAGTCATTCACACTGACTTTAGTGAACAAATAGAATTTGTCTTACACAGTTATTTTGTACTTACCTTTGCATCAGTTTATCTTGTATTTGTTTCTTCTCTTTTTAATTTTATGTATATGAGTGTTTCGCCCGCATGTGTGCATCCTGGCATACAATCCCCACAGCAGCCAGAAGGGGGCGTCAGATGCCTTGGAATTGGAGTTTTAGCTGATTGTAAGCCAACATGTGGGTCCTCTGCAAGAGCAGCCAGTGCTCTTAACCACTGAGTCATCTTCCTAGCCTTTTGTTTATCTTTTCTTCTTCACATCTTAAATATTGTAGCGATGGGACAGTGAGTAAAGGCACTTTCTGTCAAGCCTGAGGACTGAGGTCAATCCCTGGGACCCGTATGGTGGAAGGAGAGAACTGATTCCTGCAAATTGTCCTCTGACTTCCATATGCACCTTGTGGCATGTGCACACCACACCCACAGCCACGTCTACAAAATAAATAAGTAAATGTAACAACTAAAATGTTTAAATGTTCTAGTGGTGGGAAAGTGAATTTTTGTCTGAAGGCCAACAAGATGCCTAACAAAGAAATGAGCGGTACAGGACGGGCGAGGCTGACCAGGAGGCAGGTTTTGATACAGGCCAGCATCACCTGTCCTGTACAGTTCTTGAAGTATCTCTGTCAAACTACCTTGTATATTCTAATCTTCCCAGGCAAAAGAGCAGAACTATAACTCTTTTCTTAACTTCCTGAAAATAAAAACAAAAGCCAAAAGTAAAGCAAGGTTGAGTTGCTTCTATTCCGTACATACATATGAAGCATCTATTCTGAAAAGGCTATGTAGCTTGCAGAATCTGCTCACTGGACGCTTCCAATGAGCTATCCAGTTTTCAGTCACTGTTCTAAAATGAGATCATTTTCTTTCTTTTTAAACACTGTTTTATTATTTTTATTTCATGTATGAGTGTCTTGCCTGCATGTATGTAAGTGCACCCATGTTGTACAATGCTTTTGAGGGTAGAAGAAGGCATTAGATCCCCTGGAACTGGAGTTATGGACAGTTGTTAGCTGTCATATGGATGTTGGGAACTTAACCCAGGTCCTTTGCAAGAGCAACCAGTGTCCTTAACTGCTGAGCCATCTTGCCAACTCCTGAGATCATTTTCTTCAGGAAACAATATAATGAAACTAGATTTTTCCCCAATGTGGCTAAGTCATATAAGACATATAGGTAGTCACCTTATCAGGCTCTAGAGGCAGCAGATATGGTGCAAGAATGCTGTACAGAGAGCACAGAAAAGACCAGGCTTTCAGAAGTCTTCCAGGTATGAGGAAATCTGAATTGTCAGAGAGGATGGAGGCCTCACTCTTGGTGGAGAAGAGACAAGAACAGAGGTTTGACTTGTAGCAGTGAGCATGGCTTGTTGGACGCCTTCTGGACCCACTGGGTAAACGGTCTGACTGAGTGGCAAGTGCATGCTAGGGAACAATGGAGACACTGAAGTGGAGAGGTCCTGGGGTCACATCACACCAGACGGTTCTATGAGGAAAGCCACAGATGTTCCCTTTTCTTGCCAGTATGAGAGTTCATCTGCGTGGCTGGTGGTCTAGAAGTGGCCCAGCATCAGTGGGTGTTCATTGAAAAAATGACCCATCTGTTTTGCTGACATCCATTTTTCCTATCACTAAGTCCCGTCCCACAGCCATTCATTCAGACTTCAACATAAAGGGAAGAAATAACCCTGCAAGCATCTCACTTTTCCCGATTGCCACAGGCTGACAGTTTGCATTGAATGTAAGAGATAGACAAATCTCAGGTATACTCAAAGTCTTGTAACAGATAATTGTGTGAGTCAGCTTTACATCATGTGACAAAAGGCCTGAGCTAAGCAACTTGCATGAAGGAAAGGTTTGTTTTGACTCTTGGTTTTAAAACTATGGGTTCGTTGGAGCCATTGCTTCGGGGGCTCTGAGAAGGCAATGCACTGTTGCAGGAGGGCGGGGTGGATGGAACCGCTCACTTCATGGCAGCGAGGAGGCAAGCACGGAGTCAGGACAGTGGGGGAGTCCTACAGACCTCCTCGGGACACACCCAGTGACCTAACTTGCTCCCACTAATCTCTACAACCTCTGAACCTCACCACAGGCTGACCACCAACCTTCAGTGAAGGAGTGTTTGGATTTCTCCAAAAGAAAAATCAAGAAGAGGATAATGGGAAAGCTTGCAAAACCATGTGGAGAAGGCAGACACTAGAATTTAACAGTGGATCGGCATTGGAGACCCAGTGTTGTTCTGGGCGCTCAGAAGCAGGGCACCATCGGTTCCCTTCCCTTCCTACCCCGGTCATGGTGCTCATGGGAGCATATCAAGATGGAGCTTTTTTTACCCCAGGGCTCTAAGGGAGCACAATGTGCAGCTCCCGTATGCCAGCACATGTAGGATATGTGATGCATGTGAACAATAAGCTTATGATGTGTTAAACCATTGAGATTTTGGAGGTATTTGTTGGCATAGCTAAACCTAGCCTAAGACAAACACAAAAATTTTTAATGGGGTTGTGTAAGAACGAATGAGAATCTTCAGCATATACAGTAAGTCTTGGTTATTTTTCTGGTACTGTGATCCAATGCCCTAAGAAAAGCAACGTAGGAAAGGCTTTATTTTGGCTTAAAGTGCCTGCGGAGTGGAGTCCATCATGGAGAAGACCCGACTGTAAGCTGGAAAGGATGGTGGCAGGAAGAAGAAGCAGGCTGTTCACACTGGATCCACACTCAAGAGTGATCAGGAAGTAGAAAGCAGGCTATAAAGCCTCATGGCCAGACTCCAGTGACCCACTTCCTCCACTGAGGCTCCACAACCTTCCCATACAGAGTCACTAGCTGGAAGAAAACCCTTCAAACCTGTGAGCCTGTGGGGGACATTTCCATTCAAACCACAACAATAAGCATTAAACTCTAACATCTAAAATAAATTATTTACTCTGGGCAGGAAACTGTTGTGGACCACTATCTGATTCATTTCCCTTCCTCCAACACAGATACTCAAAATAACCAAAACAAATAAGATGGGATTTTGCTACTGGTGTTACACTTGGTCCCCAGCTGGCAGTGCTGTGGGAAATTGTAGAACTTGAGCAGTGGGGCCTACCTGACAGAGCGACAGACCCTTGGAGGTTATACTTCATACTCCCCTCTGCCCCTCTTTCTCTGCTTCCTGATCATTAAGAGGTGAACATGCCTCTCTAGCTCACACTCTTGGCCAGGTAAAACAGCCTACCAGGATGAGCTGAAATCTTAGTAAACTGTGAGCTGAAATAAAATTTCCCTCTTTTTGAGGGGGTTGGAGGAGGTATTTTGCCACAGTAATAAGAAAAGTAATACATAAGTTAATCATACGTGAGATAGACTTTTTTTCTGCACACTACTAACCTATGGCATTGATTAGCGGTAAGAATCCAGAGAAATTAAGTTACATGTCTGAAGTGACAGCTGGTAAAGTGTACAGTTGAGATGAATCCAGGGCGTGGCTGAGAGTGCATTACCTAAATAATAGTCTCTTCTGAATCTTCATTTCTGGAACGAAGAAAGGCTAAATGATTCTCCAAGTTCACAAAATTACAAAATTGGGCAACAACTGGAGTCTTTCTCCTCTGCTCTGCTCCATCACAGGCTCGGTCTTCAAGGCCTACCTCATCGGCCCCCATGCAGGGCTCTTGTCAGTGTTTGGAGGGAAGTATATAGAATACACCTCCTAACATTGCATCATGTAACTCAGGTAGGGGTGCCCAGACCAGGCTAAGGGGCAGCCATCTACAGGCTCCGGGATGCTCTCGTTTTCCCAGCCCTGGTCTTTCTGGGGCCCTTAAGCTTCCCGGTACTTCTGGTGGGCCGTCAGGGCAGGACCCTCATCCTCACAGCCGGGAAAGAAAACACTGATGAGTACAAACTGGAACTTTGCATTCTTTAGGCTCCTCCCGTGTGGAAACTTCACCCGGGCCCCCAGCTGAGAGGGAGGCAGCTTGACTATATTGCAGAGAGGTCCATCGGCTTTCCACAGGCCCTTGGACTCTGTGGAGGCCTGGGGTCCATCTCGACATGAAGAGCAACATCCTGCACCCTTTGAACTACCACGAAACCGCCCAATTGCAGCTTCTCCCTCCACACAAAGGGAGAACGTGAAGGTCGGGTGAATTCCCAGACAGTCCCTAGCTTCGGCATCCCCTTTCTCCTGGCCAGTGAGTTCTTCAGACGAAGCCCTCACAGATGCTGACTGGAGGGGAGTCGTGGCAGGGAGGCTGATGGTTTTGAGAGGCTGCAGCTAGGCTGCAGGTCCCTCAGGTCTCTTGCCCCCGACAGCCATCCTGCCCTGGGCTCAGTGCCCGCCCAGTGCTCCTCGACAGAGCTCTGTCACAGTTAAGAAGGTCTTGATTTCTCCACAAGGAGAAAGCAAGCTGGCAACCCCCTCGACCTCGGGGGACCTATGGTCTGAGATCTTGCAGGTTGCTTGCCAAAGGAGAGCCAAATTCCTAACATTGATTTGAGAGGAATGGTGAGGGTAAGGAAAGGTGGGTAGAAACCAGCAGAGCTTTAACTTGCTTTTCTCCAGATTTATAGACCAGCCACATAGCGATTCCCAGCAGGCCTTTCTGCCGTAGCATATCCCCGCCTCCTAAAAGTTCGTGTGTCTGAGCCAAGTCTTCTCTCTTCCTTCCCTGGAGAGAACAGGAAAAAGGGCCTGTGTCCTGCATTTGAAAACATCTGGTGGGACCATCAGGAGAGAAATGCAAACGCTATAATTTAACTTACCTTTTGGGATAGTTTTTATTGCCTTTACTTTCTTGGATACGAAAAAAAAGTTTGGCATTTCCCCATTAGTTAATGGGTTCGGAATTTTATTAATCAATGTCTAAATGTTCATAAACTAACACCACCTTTTATAAGCGGGGGCAAGGACCATTTCCAAATGCTTCCAGTCAGAAGGAATAATATTAAAATGCAGGTTGCATATGTGCTAAAACCAGTCTTTGGGGAGTAAAGCATACGCTCTCAATTATCTCAATCACCTCCAAAGTCATAGACCAGGGCCAGAAAGGCAACTCAGACCCAAGACTACACCCAGGATCCAGTCTACAGGATTCTTACTGCAGCCCAACTTGAGTCCTTCACTGCTCTCCTCCCAATAGTGTCATAAAACAGACCTGTCCCAGAGACTATCAGAAGAATTGAATATCGATCACACATCTCTACATAGTAAGTTCTCCAGCCTACTGTATGTCTCCCTAGAGGATACACCTCACGCTCTACTCCCTTGGGCTTCCTAGTCCTTGTGATCTCCCGTAAAGGAATACAGAAAAGATGGACAGAGCGCAGCATAGAAGGCAGGCAGTCCCTAGAGGAGCGCACACTCTACAACACTGAGAATGAACAGTTGTCAGGCAGGTTTCTAAAGTCTCCAGAACAGCTGTTCCTGAGGGCATAAAAAGGGTGTCCAAGTGGCTGATAGGGCCACTTGGATTGGTTTAGGACAGGGAACAAAGGTATGCCTTCGTTCACTATCAAAAAGCCTCTGGCTAGATATTGATATTAGAAGACTTAGGTGGTTATCTATAAATGACCTTCTGGGCAGTGCAGAATTTCAAAACTCTATTCTGGGCCATACATATGACTCAGGAATCAGTCATTTGACCACCAATCTGAGTCCTAAAGTTTCAGTTCTGGGTTTTTTGGCTAAAAGCCAGCATTCTGCTTTTTTCAGCTTCCTGATCTTGCCTAACATGAGCAAGCAGCCTCACACGCCTACTACCAAAGTCAAGAGCCATTCCCTCAGCCAGGCTTTCCCCTCTGTGATGAACTGCACCTGAAACCACACTCCAAACAGAGTCCTCCCTCCAAGGTGTTTCTTGTCAGGAATTTGGACACAGGAATGGGAAAAGTTAACTCATACACTCAACATTCGTAAACACCAGATAGACACCAAAGAGAAATGAGTTTATTTCTCAATTCATAAATACTGTAACCGCAAATTTTGTATCACATTTGCTTATAACAGTTCCAATCTATAAATAATCCCAATATAGTAGTTAAATGACATATGAGATGTTTATCAATATTTATATTGAAAACACCATACAGAACAAATGAAGCCCCTGCCAAAATGTGTGACTACATGTATGTATGTGAAAGTTTAGAGTGAACAGAACATACTCATAATGACAAAAATCAGAATAGCATCAACTCCTGCAGGAGAATAGGAGAATACATGGAGAATCAGTGTGTGGTGACTGGAATGGGCCCAAAATAGCTATAGGAGCTGAAAACCCTTCCTCTGGCCTATAATAGAGTAGATGCTGACTTGTTCTGTGTTAGGAATGACTGATATAGGAAAGTTACAGTTGAAGGTTCTACCAGGATGTGAGGGTAATCTGGCTGTGACATCTGTCACACCATTGATGGCGCTGAATCTCTAAATTGCTTTTGGTAGGATGATAATTTTCACAACGTTAATTTTACCAGTTCATGAGCATGGGTGGTTCTTTGTATCTTCTTGTGTCTTCCTCATTTTTTCTTTTCAGAGATTTAAAGTTCTGAAGGATGGTGGTGACTGGAGAGATGGTTCAGTGGCTAAAAGCACTGATTGCTCTTGCAGAGGATGTGGGGTTTGTTCCCAGCTAACAACTCCAGTTTCAGGGGATCCAATCCCCTCTTCTAGCTTCTATGGGCAATACCTGGTATGGGTGTACTTACATGCATGCAGGCAACACACTCATACTTTTAAAGAACGATTTCATTGTAGAGGTCTTTCACCATGTTTGTTTATTTGATATATTTGTGTGAATACATAAACACATACACATACACATACACATACACATGTGTATAGGAAAATAATTAAAGAAGTCACAAAATTGAAAGGCAGTGTGGAGGGACATGGGAGGGAGGAGTGGAGGAGGAGAGGAAGGAGTGGAAATGATGTAATACAATGCTCAGGTATGAAATTCTCAAAAATGAAATAATAAAGGCATGAAGGAAAAATTAACCCTTAGATAGTGGTTATATTGAATTAATTAATTAAAATTAAGAGATAAACTACAGATATTTTAATTATACCTCTAGAAAATTCATTAAACAAATTACTCTACAAATGACTGGAACCTTGCAAGTATCATATTCAAGCTTCCTGGTGCCATCTCAAATGAGATCATCAACTACACTTGGCCTTCCATGTCTGTGGGTCCCATATCCAAGGAGTCAACCAACCACACATCAAAAACATTCAACCAAAAATTGTGGTATTACTTTACACGCACGAACTGTTTTCCCGCCAGTAGTCCCTAGACAATATGATCTAACAACTATTTGCACAGCATTTACATTATATTAGAGATTATAGGAAATCAATGATTTAAGCCATTGGAAAGATATGTGTCAGTGATATGGAGATACTATGCCATTCTCTATAAAGGACTTGAATGCCCACAGTTGAAGTATCTGAGGGAAGTCCTAGAAACAATCCCTTTGGATATTTAGGGTTGACTCTGTTCTGTTTTAAGCCTGAAGGTCCTTAATCACTGGTACATATTTGCTTCTCATGTGGCTAAGTACAGCTTTACAGTTCCATTCAATTCAATCAAAGCTAACAGCCATGTGCTCCACCATTCAGCACAAATCTGTCACTTTGGGAAAGTGGCTGACTTCTCTGAGAAGTTTACATGTCAAGTAGGACTCATGGTCCTACTTCTTAACGTTTTCTTGAGGAATCATAATCCAGTCGGAGTACACAGAAGGTACTAACTTCAGCATGACAGCTTCTGCCTGGGCTTTCTACCACCCTCCCCAGGTGTGTTCATGGATCTGCCTGACTTCAAATGACTTTGGCAGGAAAAACAGAATCTGCCTCTCTTCTTTGCTGGCACAGCAGGGAGGCATTCTAATTCTTCTCTTCAGGCTTTATGGGAAATTATAATAGGAGGCAATTTGAGGCAGGCTCTCAAGTTCTTATGAATTCCTCCTACCTCTGTGTTAGCTAAGACCAAAGGAGCTTTCCCAGACAGGAGAGAAACATTCCAGTCTGTTGACATCAAGAAGCCTGTGGGATCGTCCAGGGGAAATCATAGTAGAGGCAGAAGACTGAAGATTGCATGGTAGAGGAGCTGAGAGAACACAAGGTCATGGGGTCGAGCATGCAAAGTGAGAAAAGGAGTGAGTGGTCCTGCCAACTCCTCTGTTGAAGACATGCCTTGATCACCAACAGCAAGCATGCACACATGTTCTTTAAAAATACCAAAAAGAAATGCAAGTTTCCATTGGAAAAAATTATAGACCCTGGCAGACAACTTTGAAAAGAGATGTGAAGGACTGAGCCTGCCTGGCCTCTTTACCAAGACTCTGTCCCTCTACACACCAAAGATTCTGTTCACTAGCCAGGCCAGAACCCTAAGCCAAGCTTTCTCCTCCATTTGGCCGGACTTAGTGACCACCCAGCTCACTGCCAACTTCCAGGGAATCTGAACAAGTTGGCAGGGTCCCACCTTGCTTTAAATGAATGCATGTGCATCTCTCAGACTCAAGGCAGATATTCATTGACCTGACTAATGAGGAAGCTTAAGATGGCCTGTTCACTTACAGCAGCAGAAACTCAGTCTCAAAAAAAAAAAAGACGCTACAAAGGAAGCAAGTAAAAGAGCTTCACTTCCTAAGTCCTCTGTGCTTGTAAGACTCTACCTAAGAAATCAAATGTTGGCTCTTGCATTAGATTCTCCCTACACATTTCTGGGGCTATGGGCTATGTGAAAAGTGGGGAGAAGTTGGTAGAGCTGAAAAATCACTTCTGCCCCTAAAATTAGCCACTGAGTATGAATTAACTATGGCCTAGGGAGCCTAGCTCTCCTTCTCCTAAAAAATTGTTAATTGAGTCTCAGTGGAAAACTCAGTCTGACCACAATCATCTTGAGTCTAAAATGGATCAAGCTAAGGAATACAGGATATTAATCCTGTGGTCATGGCAGTCAGAGCCTTGTCGCTTTCCCAGTGTCTGGGATTGGGGAAGGGCTACCATGCACTCTGCTTAGGAGCCCCTGAATCATGCGCTCTTTGTTTAGGAGCCCCGAATCATAAGGAGCAAGCTACACCTCTGAGTAAAGGGAAGCGTGCGGATCAGGGACTCTATATGTAGCTTTCCTTCCTCCTCTTCTATTCTCTCCTTTGATGAATGCCTACACCCCCCTTGACCTTGATCCCATTTTATGCAAATTCTTCAAAGTAATGGGTCTTCTGTTTGATAATGCCACTTGTGTCTTTGCAAAACGTCAGAGAAGTTATCGATTGCTAATTGCTATATGGATGTGTGTGGATTGGACCAGTTGGGATGGTTCAGAAAGTAAGCAGCTGGTGTCAGGGGAAAAGAAAGGAGCAAGCTTGGAAACCCTTCTGTAGACATGTTAAATGACAGCAAACAGATGCTAACCTGCTAAGCACCCAGTGGTCATGTAATTCCACCTACATGAGGGCATTGCTCCTCAGATCTGTGCCCATTCTTCCAGCTGCTACCCAGAAATAGGCACAGAGAAAACACATGTGACTGAGGCCAGGATGGAGAATCAGAGGGACGCTGGGGTAGAGGAGAAAGGGCCATACGGGAGAGCCGTTGGCTTCATGTGAAGGCAAGTCTGAATAGAAGGGACGTATAGGCAGGAAGTGGAGAAAGATAGAAGAAAATTTCAAGGGTCAGGAGATAGAGAATCTTCTGTAAGTCCAACTCAAAGCCCACCTCCTCCATGGGATTCCTGAGCAGAGCCACCTGAAAGGATCTGCTGAGCCCAGGAGGCCCAGAAGCCCTGTCCCCAATTGTACCCAGGCTCTAGCTCATTCCACCTTCCCCACCCACGTATTCCACTCTGCTTCTGCTCCACAGCTACACATTCTCTGCTTTGTTCCATCCAGATACGCTATTGTGGGAGACAGAAAGGAGCCCGACAACAGACACAGCCAGGCAGACCAATGAGGGGACAGGGAATAAGGCTGAAGGTAGGTGCTTTTCTGAAGTCCATGGATGACTCTAGAAGGAAGGCTGGACAAAAGCAGGCTGCTGGTCAGTAACCATCTCAAGCCACCCTGTGGGAATAACTGGAGGCCCATGAAGCAGCCAGCAGGGCATCTTTGACTCCCTGCACTTCTCAGCCCCACCCCTGTTGGGGCAGAAGGAAGGGGAGGAAGGCAGAAGCCTGGGCTCTGCCTTGTTACGCTGCAATGGCTGAGCTTCCTACCAACAGCCGTAAGGCCCTGTGGAGTCAACAGGTTTTACTGAGTGGGACAAGGCCTGTCCATGCTCCTCGAACATTCATTTGAAAGATAAACTATTGTTCTTTGTTTTGACTTTCTTCTGTGTCAAAATTTGAAGACAGAGACTAGAGAGATGACTCTTGCAGAGGTCCTGAGTTCCATTCCGAGCACCCTTATCGGGCATCTCACAACTGTCTGTAACTACAACCCCAGCGGGACCCAACTCGTCTGATCTCTCTGGAGACCTGCACACACATGTGCATTCCCACACATATTACACATAACCAAAAGTAACAGAAGCAAGTATTTTTAAAATATTTGAAGACAAATGCATAGAACACCTGTAGAAATTTGCAGGAAGTTAAAACAGCCATTCTAATACAATATCCTATACACTGACTGTGCTGTACCTGTTTAACTATGCTCTAGTCACCACTCCATTTCTAACCTAAATTTGCTAGATGGTGAACATACAAGAATATCAACTTTTACAGCTGTTGGAGAACAGAATTGGTAAAAGCCACTTGGGGGAACTGATAGATGTTCACCTTACATATCCCATTTCTAAGAACCCATCCTAGAGATATCTCGAAAGATTCATGACTAAAACTAGTGATTGTCCTGTTCTTTATGAGAACAGAATAATTAAATATTAAAAAGTAAAAATGTAGTTGAGTGAGTTATAGCAATAATTACTACTTCTAAATCATCATGATTATATACTATGAATTTATCACAAAAGACATTCACAATATCTGAAGCCAATGAACAGGAATTAAAAACAATATGATGTTTTTTGGTGAAATAAACTGCATAGAAAATGGAAGGAAAAATAGAAAGTGAAGGAAGGAAGGAAGAAAGGAAGAAAGAAAGAAAGAAAATATAGACTTTAAAATCATTCTCTGTGTGGTGGTTTTCCTTTTGTTTTTGATTTTGGCATTGTATAAGTTTTCCTTATAGTATACTTTATTTTTCAATTAGAGGAAAGGAAGTGTCCAGCTATTTAAAAACAGAGAGGAGACAAAGAGAGAGAGAGAGACAGACAGACACACACACACACACAGAGAGAGAGAGAGAGAGAGAGAGAGAGAGAGAGAGAGAGAGAGAGAGAGAGAGAGAAAACACTTAATAGAAGTTTCCTGTTTGTCAGGCTTCTGCTCAGGGACCTGGCTGGATAGACCCACCACCCACAGGCTTGGAACCTGTTCCTATAGTTTTTACCCATGGTCCCAAAAGGAGGTGCAGCAGCCCGTAGGAGCAGGACAGAGAAAGGAACATGAGAGGTAGAATAGGAATCTGTCTCCTTTGTAAGTCCTCCTATTAGCTGTCCATCATTTGAACCAAACCAAATTTCTTTATACAATTTCTTTTTCTGAGCCCAAAATACAGAATCACTAGGCCAAGGAGAAAGCCCTTTACGGTCTTGGTTAAAGGATTTTAAATGTTTTCTCCCCGGAGAAGAACAGTAAGAATGTGCTGCCCAAATGGTGGCTGTGTTGCTAAGTGTCTTGGGGCAAGGATTTGCGAGAACTAGGCTGCAAGTCCAACCCAACCCTAGCTCCACCATTTAGTTCTCCAGGCCTGTTTCCTCTTCTATGAAGTGGGAGTGACGTGGCCAGTAACAGCCTGCATCGCAGTCCATACCTTTCACATGGTTTGGGGGGCGCTCCACGTTTCATTGTCAGGCATATGAGAAGGCATCAAGCAGGAGACAAGGGAGAAACTACATGATTCCCCACCTCACAGGCCATGTCCATCTTCTTCTGCATATTAAGTTCAACAGCAGGCTTCATCTGGAAAATAGATTTCTACACTCACAAGTAAGAAAGCCAGCAGGCCATCACTCTAGCTCTTGGATTCTCTGTAGGAAAGCACCATTTCTAAGCAGAGAAGACTCCATTACTTCAGTTCAGACAAGCATGAATGAATGACCCAAACCCTTTTTCCTATTTTTGTGTGTGACATTATTTTGACTCAGACAGAGCAAGGCTGTTGTCCTGGTCTCAGAAGGAAGATACAAATATTCACCAAATATGTTTATTAAGTCATCTTCCCACAAAAAACAGCAAGAAATCCGTGGAATTGGCATGTCTACAAGGCACCTGGCACCAATTAGTCCTGGCACTGGCTAAGTGGCTCTACTCAAGAGTGCTCAAAAGTGAAATGGAGCTATTTTGAGCTCTTTGCTTGGGTTTTTGTTGGGTATTTTTTTCCATAAGAGGAAATGGTTGATTGCTCTGCTCTCTGTGGTACCTGCTATGTGGTGATGGGGAAACCTACATCTGTGCACCCTACATACAGGCAATGCCCTCTGCTAGTGGCTTTCTGTGATTTAGAAGCATGTTGAAGAAAGGAAAGGTATGCGCAGCGTGTTGATTCTTACAGTAATAGCATCAGCGGCTGGAGAGATGGCTCAGCAGTTTGGAGCACTGGCTGCTCTTGGAGAGGACCCAGGTTCGGGTCGTGTCATCCACGTGGTGGCTAACAACCATCCATAACTCCAGTTCCAGGGGTTCCGATATCCTTTTCTGACCTCCTTGAGCATTACACAGCATTAGCGCACTTACATACATGCAGGCAAGACACAAGATATCTGAGCAAGACTGCAAATTTTCTGTATTTCCAAAAATAAGGAGAAAAAGGATCGCAGAAAGAGAAAGTGAAAGAATGAGGAAGAAGAAAAGATAGAAGGTAAAAAAGGTAAAGTGAAAGTTCACTTTAGAGCACCTTTATAAATCCTGGTTATGAAAAGTTTCAATTCTGGTTAGGCTAGGAATCCTTAACTTGCTTCCATGAAATTGATTTGACTTTTTGTTTTATTTTTGGGTTTTGAGGCGAGGTCTTGCTGACCTTGTACTTGTATCTTAAGTGCCAGGATATCAGGACTGTGCCACTAGAACAGGCTGAGTTTCCATGAACTTGAAAGGCAAGTGAACTACAGGAAAGACTTCCATGCAGACCTGTCTGTACTGTATACATCTTGCTCTCATCTCTTCTGCAGTGTTGGTGGGGCTCACGGGGAGTATAAAAAATCTCAACAGAATCTGGAGCAATTCAGCCTGAGAGAAAGAAAACAATCTGAGAGAAGATGAGACAATGGAGGCTGTTAGCAGCCTGTGGCTTCATGTCGAGAAGCCCTCTCTCCACAGTCCACTCCAACCTCAGCCCGTGTTGAGGAAGGTCTGAGTAGCCTCATGAGGAACCATTATAAGATGATGTGACCTCTACAAGAACAGCATACGATAACCAGACCCCCACACCACTGTGAGGAGGAGGAACAATGGGAGCAGAGAACACAGGATCAAAGGGAACAAAGTTTCAGACTGAGGAATAAATTCTAATCATCTTTCTGGATGTATTGTGACCATAGTTAATAATATTTCAAAATTGCTGTCATAGATTTTTTAACATCCTTGCCACACAAAAATGATAAACAGGAAGCGATGAGTATGTTGATTAGTTTAACTGAATCCAGTTGTACTCTATAAATATGTGCAATTATGATATGTCAATTAATTTTTTAAAGCATGTAATGAGGCCAAGGGAGTTTCTTCTAGCCTGCAGAGGACTTGCATCAGAATTAAATTGGCTGTTCTCTGTGGGCTCTCAGTGAAAAACTGAACTTTTCTTATTGTGAAACATCTGGTACATATGGGAAAGCTTTGAAGATTGATAAACTTTTTCCATCTACACGAGGTTTTTATAATACTATTCTAGAAAGTGAAAGTGACTTTGGAGTAGGTTGTACTTATGTTTCAACAGACATAGGAAGAGGATGTCTCTGGATTCCACAAGGCATCTAGTGTCAGTGACCATAAAGTAGCACACACTGAGGAAACCATAACCAAAAACATCTCTAAGCTTCTCATATGATCCCATCTCTTTAATTCTCACAACTCTCCAGGGCTGTAGGCTCTTTCATTGTCTTCATTTGACCCAGGAGATTCGGTGACTTTCCTAGTCATTCAGCTGGGAAGTAATAATCAAGATTTGAACACAGAACTATGACATCAGAATTTAGGATTGCAAGTAGTACACACTACCACCTTCTTTTAAAATAAGAAAGAAAGAAAAGGCATGAGGGGCTGGAGACATGGCTCAGGTGTTAAGAGCACTTGTTGGAAATTTACAATCATCTATAATACCAATTTCAAGGATTCCAATGTTCTTTTTAGTTGGGGCCAACAGGCATGCAAATGCATACATGCATGCTGACAAAACACTCATACACATAAAATAAAAATACATAAATCGTAAAAATAAAAAGAATACTCTAATTTGAAGAAGTGTACGATCGGGTCAGAGAAAGAAGGGAACAGACCTACTCGCGTATGATGCTAGGTAAGAGACCCTGTTGTATGTATGGTTCATTGGAGAGGTACACAGTACAGGACTGCACTGTGAGGAGGCGTGAGAAGAAAATGAATAGCAGAATATATATATATATATATATATATATATATATATATATATATATATATATATACATTTAGTTCTTGGAACTGAAAGAATGTCAGCTCTTTCATATGAATGCCTTACTAGATTGCAAGACATCTTCAGCGCAGCGTTCACCTCTCTTCTGAGGAGTGCTCTAAAACTTGGCAAAGTCTGGCTTGTCTTTATCATAGACAAGCTTTGCACAATGGGAGCCGTCCATCAGAGGACAGCTCTAAAGAGTCTCCTCAGCTTGGCTTTCCTTGCTAAGACCTTGCCTATTGCTTGGGTTTCGGCTGTCTGTCTGACATTAGTGTCATCATTCTGACATTCCACAAGGGAGCCCATCCTGTAGTGCAGCACCTTCTGCTGAAGAAATATATAAACACTCATCGATTGCAAGATTGTGGCAATTTGTGGGGATTAACTTATTGCTTTACTCAGTGCTATTCATTGTCACTTGATCAGAATGGGACACTGAAGGGATGGGAGGGAAACAGACAACTAAGACTTAGACTGGAGAACCTCTGAGCCGAACTGGACACAAAACTTCACAAAAAGATTCACCCAGGAGATAAGGTAGAGAGACCAAAACAGGAGCACTGCTGGCTATGCCTTTGCTTTCACAGCTTCTTTCTTGCCACTGATTTGGGTTCTTTACTTTATCAATGCAAACCCTACTGGCATTTCTATCGGCCACTTCTGAAGGCCACTTTAACTTGTATTCTTCATATACATATATATAGCGAGAGAGAGAGAGGAGAGCAAGGGAGATGGAAGAGAAAGATTTACTGAGTGGAGTATGATACAAGAATGAACAATAGTAAATAAGATTGGGATCAAAGAACTTGCATTCACCTCAGCAAAATTACCAAGGTATATAGGGCTATCTGGCAAACTGCTGCTACTGAACCCATTGCACCTTGTGAGCATCTTGTTATTCAATAAAGCTGAACATGTTCCTCTATGCTTTTGGCATAAAACACTCAAAAAGGCTTTGAATGAGTGAGTTTATTATGTAACCAGCAAAAGTAAAAGAACAAACAGTGAGGAGCAGATGGAGACAAGCTGCTACAGAGAGCAAAACGTATCAAGTCAGGCACTCACAGCAACCAGAAGAGATGATAGAGTGACCCAAGCCAGTGAGCCAACAAGAGTAACACAGCAAATACAGGGAAGCCCCATTGAGGCAGCCAGCTGTAGTTCTTGACTTCGAGTCCAAGGCAGAGCCAAGTATACCCTCATGTAAGGCCTTCAAGTGAAAGAGCAAATAATAAGTAACAGATAGACAGCATCATCCAACCAATTCTTGCCAACCAGAAGACACAACCGGACATTGAGGCAGTAAGCTGGAGTTCCATTGAGCTTTATCTCCCTGTGGTTGAACTTCCTGCTCTCAGTTCCCACTGTAGACATTTTTTACATCATAAGGTAAACAATAGTAACCTCTGTTGGGGATGGTTTACCTTCTAGGTATTCTCAAAGATACAATGTTCTTATTCTTGGATTGTTTTGCTAGTATCTTTTCTCTCCGTCACAGAGTTGGAAGGGACAGCCCAACCCCAGACAATTGGGCTTGGAGTGTGCTTTGAGAGAAGCGTGATTGGGTATAAAATGGCTAGAAACCCTATTTCCAGATCCAGCATCCGAGTAAGCACAAACTGCAGGTGACAATTTACCAATAAAATGTACATTACAGGATATTACTGCCATTTGTGCATTTATTCATTAGTTGACGAATAAATGACTTGTTTCTTGATTCAATTGATAAAACCATTTATATCCAGGTTTATGTGATAATGTACATTTTCATTTTACTTGAGGTAAGAAAGGGTCATTTGTTTAACTTTATAAGAAACAGCATGCTATTCTGAAATATTTTTACCTAAACTTACAATTATTTGTTTCCAGTATAAACTGTTGATTTTAGTATAATGGATTTTTACCCCATAGCCTACTTAAATTCACTTATTGAGTCTAATAGTATTATTTACATTGTTTGATTCTTGTTATACAATCATATCACCTGAGACTAGAATACTACTGTTTCCTTTCTCATGTGAATTCCTTTTAATTTCCTTTACTTGCCTCATTGCACTAATTAGAACTTCAAATGCAATGTTAAATTGGAATGGTAACAACAAGACTCCTTGTTTGGACAATTTCAAGAGAAAATATTTAGTCTTTCCTCATTAAATGGGATGTTATTTAAAGATGCCCTTTAGCATACCAGAGAGGTTCTTTTCCATTATTTTTTGCTGGTAGCTTTTATCATGTGTAAGTGTTGTATTAACTTGTCCTGGGGAAATGCCAACAAA
This sequence comes from Eospalax fontanierii, assembly GCA_035773235.1. Taxonomy (NCBI): domain Eukaryota; kingdom Metazoa; phylum Chordata; class Mammalia; order Rodentia; family Spalacidae; genus Eospalax; species Eospalax fontanierii. Next base: position 38,027,488 of record CM069548.1, on the reverse strand, counting down.
CATGTATCCCCCTAGATAAAGCACAGATAACACACTAAAATATGATCCCACCAAACTCCAACTTGGTGAGCCAGTAGGTTTAGTTGCCTTGCTAACACAGTGGAGGTAAGGAGTTAAATGAGTGTGAGTAACCCCAAATCTTACCCCATCATGGACAATGGCTCTACAAAGTTGGGTCAGGAAATCTTCCTTCAGTTAACACTGCACTTCTCACACAGACTCCAGCATCTCTCAAGGCCACCTGCAGCTGGAGTGGCACGACTGGAGGAAGGGAAACTCTACTAGGGTACACTGACAACAGCAATACCATTGCCATTGGCCTGGCTGCAACTTTGTTGTTTTGCTTCTTCACAGCCATAGCTACTCCAACATGACATGCTCCTATTGCAACAGGAAAAAACACCATGTAACACTGTAAATCTTACTAAATGCTTTTACCCTACCTATCAAGCCATTCATATGATTTTTCTTTTCTAGATGGATGATGTAATTAGTTACACTGACTTTCAAAAATCACACCAACCTTGTGTTCCAAGGGAGAAACTGCATTTGATGCATTATTGGGTTTTATAAATTGCTAGATCCAATTTATGGTTTCTAAGATATTTTTGTGTGTTAGGTTTGCAAGAAAAATTTTTAGGATTTTTTTTCCTATAATGCTTTCTCTGGTTTGGGGCATAAAGCAAAGCTGGTTTTTACATAATAAACCAACAGGGTCGGTTACAAGTAAATTTTCAGTATTTCCAGAGCTCTAAGAAAGAATTCTAAGAGTTGACCCAAAACTGTCTGTTCTTTGTATTAGTTGGCCTACTTTTTATCACTGTGACCGAATTACCTGACAGAAACAACTTAAAGTGAACAAGCAAGCAATAGTTCATAGGGGCTCATAGCTTCAGAGGATTCAGTCAATAGTTGCTTAGTCCCACGTACCCAGGGAAAACAAAATGGTCACAGGAGCATGTGGTGAGGAAGCTTCTTCATGGAAAACAGAAGTGGAGAGAAAACACATAGGACGAGATCAGGACAAGACAGGGTCCTCAACTACACCCACAATACCTGCTTCTAAACAGGCCCGCCTTCCACCTTTTGCCACTTCCCAGTAACACCAGAGTATAGTGAACCTCATAATGCTCACTGTCTTACTGTCTCTAGAAATACCATCACAGCAGCATCCTTGACGACTTACTCCTCTAGGCCTTTCTAAATCCAGCCAGTTGGCAGTCAGTGTTAACCACTATGTCCTTATTCCAGTTGTCTCTTATTTACAGTACTAGAGTGGGAGCTGTGATGTTTATTTGGCACAGTTCTGCAAAACTGTGAAAACTTCTGAAAAGAAGGTTGATTTTCAAGACATTAAAGCTGAGTACATAAAACATCACAGCAACAGGGGACTTTTTCCTAAGTATTAGGAAGGCCTGCTATACTCTGGCAAGTTGGGAAGTGTCCACCAAAGGCTCGTGTATTAAATGCCTGGTCACCAGCCTGGCATGCCATTGGGAAAATGTAAGACCTTTAGGAGGTAAAGCCTAGTGGGAGAAGGTAAGGTCATTGAGGGTATAGTTTTGAAGGCACTTGGGAGCCCAATCCCTTCATGTCTTTGCTTTGTTTCTCAGGTGCCACAGATGAGTAGACATCCTCTCTGCCACAAAGTTTATATCACCACAGGCCCAAAGTCACAGCCCATGGGACCATTGACTGAAACCGTGATTCAAAATAAACCTTATTTCCTTAAATTTGACTATCTCGGGCATTTTATCAGAGAGACAAGAAGATGAATACCACAAGGTCCTTGGCCACCATCACCAGAGACCACACGAGAAGAAATCCTTCTTCAGTGATGACCATTCTTCAAAGAAGAAATTTTTAAAAATTGCCAATATGCCTAGATTTTCTTTTATTTTGGAGATCCAAGCAGCATACTTTGTCTATGCTGAGAAACTGCATTCCAAAGACAGGACTGTAGCTCAGTGCTGTCCAACATGACACAGCAAATGCTCTCAGTCTGTGAGTTTCGATAAGGAATCCACTAGCCACGTGTGTTACAAAGCATTCGAAAAGTGCCCACGTTATTTAAGTTTAAATAACCGCATGTGCCCAGTGACAACCTAAATAGACTGTTTAAGTATCACATGACAATTTGGCATCTCAAAAATTCTTAGGAACACAAGTCTTTACTAAGGAAGGGCTGAGAAAAAATTAGGAACAAAGCAAAGACTACAGATACAAGGTTTACCCGATAGCCTGCAGGTAGAATTTCCATTGATCACAGACTACTAAAGTCTCGACTTCTCTCCTACCATTTCTTCTCTAATCACTTTGATATCTCTACCATCAGGGTAACAGAAGAAAGCTGACCATAGCTGCCAGTCCTATAGATTCTTATTTGGAACTGATGGTTTTCTAGTACTCTGCATTGTTAAAAGTATATTCTTCCTGGGAGGTATCAAATTGAATATTCAACATGACTCCTCTGAGATCTGATTCCCACACACTGAATGAATGTTTTGGCTCTCGGGGGCTGGCAGCATGAATACCTGCATTTTACATCATCGTTGGATGGCTCAGAAAGGAAATGAAGATACATTATTGTTTCTTACAACTTCATCCTCTACCTCTCCTTCTTAATAGCTGAGGTGGATGAGGTGGACAATGAAAAATAAATGGCAAGCTTTGCAGAAGCACTGAGCTCGACTCCATCTTTATGCCTTTCCCTCAAAGGACCTTTCATGATGAATCACTTACTTGCTATCAGGCAGTGAACACCACTTGGAGATTCATCAAAATGACAAAACTGAGTCTCCAGGGCAAGGAAAGGTCAGCAGACTGTGTGGAGTGCTTGGTCTGTGTGAGTCGGTCACAAAAGCTCCCAGGACGGGCATGCCTTTGTTCCCCTCTATTCTGGTGGAAATGATTCAGTGAATGCTCTGCACCTTCCTTCCCTTTAGTGCCACTCTTGACCCTCACCCCACCCTTTCACATTAGATCTTTGTGCTTCACTGGCCTTTCCGGATGAGGAAGAGTCTCACTAAATCAAGAATAAACCTTTTCAGAAGAGGTCACTTAGTCCTGGTGAGTGGCAAGAATGAAGCTGCCCTCTCCAGTCTGACCATTGATTGAAGCACTGTTCACAGGCTCCAGGATGCTAGGGAGGCAACTCTCTGGGAACCGATGAGGGACATCAGGTTCCATTCCCATAACCCATGCCCAGTCACCCCAGAGAATCGGCCACCAGCCATAGCACCGTCCCACCCAGCTACATGGTAACCCAAACAAGTCCCTTCTGTGTACATTTTCTGTAGCGTGTAATTGCCAACCGGTGACAGAGAAGAATGGGAAGGAAACGCATTAAGAAAACTTTGACAGAATTATTGTCACAGGGGCCCCAATCCTACATGCCAAGAACAAACTTCATGACACGGTAATGCCTGGAGGAAAGACTGTACCCAGAGCTGCTCCATAGAGAACTCAACACCTTCCCCAAAGCCACCCACACCACACAAGTCAGCCGGTGCCTCCTGAAAACACAGACTCCCACAGTCACAAGACAGGCAAGATTCTTAGACCTGTGCCCTTTCTGCGACAAGAATTCCCTTTTCAAATCCTCCACAAAAAGCTACCCAGGAGTAGAGACACTGTCATTTCCCTAGAATGGATCTGAACTGAACCAAATATTTTGCCTTTCTTTTTAATCTTTGTTAAGGTCTATTGTGTCAAGTTAGTGTCCCCAAATGTTCTTCAGTGCAGTAAACCAAATCTTTTATTAAGCTGTCGTGCTTTCCTTGTTTTTATCACATCTACCCCAAGCTACATTTCCCTGGTTCTTCCCATGAGGACTCCTGCGACATGATTCTGAGGTCCTCTCTGGTCCTGGCTGGTTTCACAGTCAAGATCAGTAAATAAATGGAACCTTAGCCCTATCTACACAGACACTACCATCTACCTCTAAATGTTTTATCTGAGTTTAGCCTAGTAGGGTCAGAAAAACAGGAAGTGTGTGGAGGTAAAAAGTCATGAAAAGGAGATGTTGGGGAATCTTTGTCCTTGCCCTGAAGCAACACTACATGCATGTTGTCAGGGTAAGGACACATGAGGACAAGACAGCATCTCCTGCTGTGAAAGGACTTCAGTTTTAGAAATACTTAACATTTGTAAGTGCTCATCAGCAAGGCTACTAAGTACTTTATATACAGTGATCTTTGTAAGAAAATAAGACTTACTATTCCCACTATACAATGAAAGAAAGGAGATCAAGAAAGTAAATCATTTGTGTCAAATCATATTGCCAATAAGTGACAAATAGTGTAGTTATCCAGAACTTCTAAAAGCCTAGTTTCTGTTGGCCAATATCACTTCTTAGAATGATGCAATATCTTAAGCCCAGATGTATTTCTTCCCAACCTTTTAGATTCTTCTAGTCACCCCAGTTTGGACTGGAATTTCTGGGCTCAGATCATTATCTACTGTGACCTTTAGTTCTTCTCTGCTCCTTCCAGATGTGCCTACTCTACACTTGGATATCTTCCTGATCCCACACGCCAGCTCAGTGCAAATTCTTTTCTCACTGTTGTGTGTGGACACACTCCTCAACCCCCTCCAGGGAAAGGGTAAGTTTTTCTGAGTCAGGGATGATACCTCTGGGTAATCAGAGAGAATAAGCTTTTGTTAGTCTCAAGATGTCATTGCCTGAACTTTAGTTTCTCCTACCTCTTCTGCTAAATCTCTCTCTCTCTCTCTCTCTCTCTCTCTCTCTCTCTCTCTGTGTGTGTGTGTGTGTGTATGTAAGCTCTTTCTTAAGGAATCTAGAGATGCTCCCTATTATCAGAAAGATATGGAATGGATAGACTAATAGACTAAGTACCCATTTTTTTACATTTTTGATACTCTGTGTGTGTGTGAGAGAGAGAGAGAGAGACAGAGACAGAGAGAAAACATACATGGGAGTGTGTGTATGTATACACACATATGCCTTTGTGCACATGAGGAAGTCAGAGGGCAGCTTGTAGGAGTTGATGAGGAAGTCAGAGGGCAGCAGTAGGAGTTGATCTCTCCTTCCACAATGTGGATTTAAGGGACTGAATTCAGGCCACCAGGCTTGGCAGCAAGCCCCTTTACCTGCCGAGCCATTTTGCTGGCCCCTAATTGTTTAAAGGTTCCTTAAGATGACTTTTAGCTTGGCATGTACTTAATGTAGTTCAGATCAACTCTCCAGAGACATTTTGTTCAGTATTTATTTCATTTGTGTTTTAAATATTTTATTGAATGTTTGTGCATTTCATATATTAGATCTCAACCAAATTTAGGCTCCCCTCCCCCATCCATGCCCGTACACCCCACAAAAGATTTCATGTAATCTGTCATAAAATGTTGTCTTATCTGGTCAAACATTTGGAATCTAGTCATCTTGTCTAGGGTCACTCAGTTAAAGGAGATCAACTCTCCCTCACCCAGCAGTAATCAGTTGCTAATAGTTCCTTGGCTAAGGTTGGGCCTGCTGCCCGCTTCCCTTGTTCTATGCTGAGCTTTTGTCTCATTGAGTTGGCATGGGTCTTATGCATGCTGTCAACATTGCTGCAAGTTCCTATGAGGAAACTCACAGCGGCCCGAAAGCCCCTGGTTCCTTATGCTCATGCACCAACGCTGGCTTTCACCAGCTTTCTGCCCCCTCTTCTGAATGGTGGGTAAGATTTATTATAGGAGTCCTATCCCAGGACACATACACTGCAGTCTCTCAACTTCTAAAACTTAACCACTTGTGGCCTTCTGTGTCCATCACACTTTGTTGTATGAGGAAGCTTTGCTGGTCAGAGTTAAGGGATGTATTTTTCCTCTCTATCCTCCCCACACCCCGTTCCAGTAAGTTCTATGAACTGATGTGTCATTTAGGGCTGGGCAAATCTCAGACATATGTATTCTGTGTGTGACCAGTTGTGGAACTCTGTAATAGCCTCTGTCTGTTACAAACAGAAGCTCATCTGTGATGAGTGGTATATGGTATAGTCTGTAACTATGAGGATCCATATTTAGCATAGAGTAAGAAATTTCATTTGTCTAGAGATATGACAAAGATAGATTTTCTCTAGGATCTATGACCTCTCCAGCCATGTGTCTTTGACTATATTTATAGTACCACACACGAGTTCACTTCTATGAAGAGGGTTTTAAGTCCACTTAGATAGCTGTCTATTATCCTCAAGATAAAAGTGCCACTTTTATGCCGATAGAGAAAGTTTGCTCTGCTAGTCGTTATGGTTATTAGACTTTACACTTGGGTTGGACCATTGATTGATTTTCACCCTTTGCAGCTTCCATAGTAGCCTCTGGACCAGTGAAAGCTAGTCTTCAGGGCGGAGACTCCCAGGTCAGTCCCAGCTCCATTGTGCCAAGTCCTGCGTCCAAAGTATATCTTCTCAGCAATAGGGTCCTACCACTCAGTTCTGGAAGGTAACGAGGCGCTGCGGCAATAGCCTGTTATTTTGGGAGTCTCTTGGATTACCATGACCAACAACTTGAAGGGAAGTTTCTCCTATTTGGCACTGTGTTCCTTGTTCTATGACCTTCAAGCATACATGTGCACTCATGTTCAGATATTATATATTTTTTTTTCAGGGGGGTTTGAGTTAATACATTTCCCCCCAGCCTTTTATGCCACCTAAGCTTTATTTATCTCTTCTCTCCCTCTCTCTCCCTACATAAACTCCCTCCTCTCCCCCGAGTTTAAGTACCCCATTTCCTCCCATTCTCACCTTTCTTTCCTTGCCACTGAGTTGACCTCCATTGTGCAAATGGACCACATTTCATTATCCATTAGTCGATTAAAGGAAGTTTAAGTTGTTTCCATTTCTTAGCTATCATGAAAACTTAAGCAACAAACAGGAATTACAGGTGTCTCCACATTAGGATGAGTGCTTTGGATGCATGCCGAGTGGTATAGCAGGATCATATGGTGGAGTCGTTCTAGTGTCTAAGAGTTCCCCACAATGCTAACCATGGTGGTTGTACGAGTTTGCAATCCCGTCAGCAGTGAATGAGCATTCCCCTTTCTCCACATTCTCACCAGCAATTGGTATCTTTTGTTTTTGTAATCTTACTCAGTTTCACTGGGGTAAGATGAAGACCTAAAGTGGTTTTGATCTACATTTATCTAAGTGATAAGGATGTTGAGCACTTTTTAGAGTGTTTCTTAGCTATTTTTATTTCTTTGTTTGAGAACTCTCTGTTCAGGCCCTTAGCCCATCTTTTTATTGGGTCATTTATTTTCTTGATTCTTTGGGGGTTTTTTCTGAGTTCTTTGTATAATCTGAATACTAATCCTCTATCAGATCCACAGCAGGTGAAGATTTTCTCCCACCCTCTTCACTTCCTTATTTGTTTCTTTTGCTGCACAGAGTTTTTTTAGTTAATGAGTTCCTACCTGTTGATCATTGACTTTAATGCCTGAGTGACTGAGGTCTGATTTAGAATATCCTTTCTTATACCTATATCCTGTAGGGTACTGCCTATATTTTCTTCTAGCATTTCAGAGTTTCAGGTTCAACTTGAGTTCTTTGATTCATTTAGAATTGGTTTTGTGCAGGATAAGGGTCCAAATTCATTCACCTACAGGTGGAGATCCAGCTTTGCCAGTACTATTTGTTGAAGATGCTATCTTTGCTCCATTGTGTGTTCTTGGCACCTTTGTCAAATATCAGGTGGCTGAAATTGTATGAACTCATGTTTGGAACTTCTATTATGCTCCACTGATCTATGAGTCTATACCATCTTGTTTTTATGACTATTATTCTTTAATATAGTTTGAGATCTGGTATGATAATCCATCCGGCATTGTTCTTTTTGCCCAAGGTTTCTTTGGCTACCAAGAATCTTTTGTGATTCTATATTAATTTTAGGATGGCTTTTTTTAGATCTGTGAAGAACAAACATCATGGGGATTTTTCTGGCATTGCGTTGAATCTATAGCCCACAATGCAATAAAGCTTTATAACAACAGCAAAAGAAGCTCTAATAATTACATGAACTCATGGAGATTAAACAACACACTCCTGAAAGATGAATGGGTCAAAGAAGAAATTAAGAAAGAAGTAAAAAGTATTCCTGTACTAAATGAAAATGATAACACAACACAACAAACTCTCTGGGGCACTTTAAAATCAGTCCTAAGGTAGAAGTTTATAGTTCTAAGTGCCTACATTAAAAAAAATCATAAAGAACACATATAAATGGCTTACAGGTAGAACTCAAAACTCTGAAAAGGCCAGAAAATCCAAACCCAAACCTAGTTCATGAGAAGAAATAACAAAAATCAGAGCAGAAATTAATGAAGTAGAAACAAAGTAAATAACACAAAGTATCAATGAATCTAAGAGCTGGTTTGTTAAAAGTTAAACAAGATAGATAGACCCTTAACCCAGTTAACAAAAAGAAAGAACAAATCCAAATTAACAAAATCAGAAATTAAAGGGGAACCATCACAAAGGACACATGCAAAAAATTCCAGAACATTATAAGGAAATATGTTACAAACCTATACCTTATTAAATTTGAAAATCTAAAAGAAATGGATGAATTTATAAATTCATAGAAATTATCAGCATTAAACCAAGAAGAGATCAACACCTTAAACACATCCATAACAATAAGGAAATTGAAACAGTAATACAAAATCTCTCAACTACAAAATGTCCAGGCCCAAATGGATTCACAACAGAATTCTACCAGATTTCCAAAGAAAATCTATACCCAATACTTTGAAAATTATTCAAAAGGAAAAAAAAACAGGGAGAATTCCCAAACTCCTTCTATGAAACCAGTATCACTCTAATACCAAAACCAGGTAAAGACACAACAGTAAAAGAAAACTATAGGCCCATATCCTTAATGAACATCTAGACATAAAGATTCTCAACAAAATACTCCCAAACGAATTACAAATCCACATCAAAAGATCATCCACCTTGATCAAGTCAGCTTTATTCCAGAGACATAGCACTGGTTCAATATATGTAAATCAATACATGTAATAAATCATATAAATATATTTAGAGAGAAAAATCACATGGTCAGCTCAATAGACCCGTAAAATGTCTTTGAGAAAATATCATGTGCATTCATGTCAAAAGTCCTAGAGAGAATTGGACTGAAGGAAACACACCTCAGCATAATTAAAGCTATATACAAAAAGCCCACAGTCAATGTCATTCTCAATGGAGAAAAACTGGAAGCATTCTCATTAAAATTTGGAACCACACAAGGCTGTCCACTATCTCCACTCCTTTTCAATATAGTGCTTGAAATTCTTGCTAGAGCAATAAAACAAGAAAAGGAAACCAAAGGAGTACTAATTGGAAAAGAAGAGGTCAAATTATCAGTATTTGTAGATGGTACAGTACACATAAGAGATCCCGAAATCTCCACCAGAAAAAATGCTAGAAATGACCAATACTTTTGGCGAAGTGGCAGGTTACAACATCAACTTACAAAAATCAGTAGCCTTCCTATACACCAATAACAAACAATCAAGGAAGAGAACATGGAAACTTTTCCATTCACAATAGCCTCAAAAAATAATATCTAAGAATAACCATGACCAAAAACATTAGATATATTCACAATGAAAATTTTACATCTTCAAAGAAAGAGGTAGAGGAAGACACCAGAAGTTGGAAGGACCTCCTAAGCACGTGGATTGGAAGAATTCATATTTTGACAATAATCCTACCAAAAGCAATCTAGACATTCAGAGGTCTTTTGTTGTTGTTTTTCATTTTTATCTGACTTTACCCTGTATCCGACACAGTTCAGGAAGTTAAGAGCTATTAGAAAGTTCACTCCAGAACTCCACTGAGTTCTGAATATGGTATTCTTACTGAAGAGCCTGTTTCTTCACATAAACGGAAGACTGCTTTATAGTTCTCTAATAACTGCTTACAAACAAGAGTAGTCCTATCCTTGAAAGTTAGAGCATTTAAATAAATCCAATCCATTAACTATAAAAGAATTAAAAGCAAATCCTATCTCTTCCTGAATCTCTTAAAGGATGTCAAAGGACAACCAGTTTATAATCCACAATAAGATGTCTCTAAAATCCTTGTTTCTCATTGTTTCCTCTCTCATTACATCATGTCCCTAACTTCTTTAAAGCTTCTCCATATTTTGTTCTCAACCTCCAAGTTCAAACTCTTCCTCCTAAAACAAGTTAACACAGACATTCCCATCCCTCCAGGTATTTGAAGTTTTTCAAAGAATTCATTCCTAAGGAAATTTGAGGCAAGACTTGCCTGCAGATATTAGGCTGTTCTCCCTGACTTGGCACCTGGTAAGGGCTGAGTAGGTTTGATCCCACGACTTGAAGAGCCTGAGCAGGTGGTGCTGGATTGGTAGGTGATGAGGCAGATTGGTAGATTACCAGGGGTTCTGGTCTTTTGAAAACCCTTAAAGGGTTTTGAGCAGGAAAAAGGGACTTTGGCTGCAGCTGGAGAAATAGCCTCAAAGGAGTGCAAGATCAGAAGCAGAAAGATCAGTTCAAAGGCCTTTCTGTAGTCCAGGCTGAGGTGCTTATGGCTTCAACAGAGTGGCAGTATTGGGGATGGTGAATAAATTCCAAATGTATACCACAGGAAGAATCAAGAGAATTATGATGCAAGGTACTTACCATCCTCTGGCAAAGTCCTGCTTGACAGGGAATGAGAGAGGACAGAGACAAGGCTCCCTAATTCTTCACCTGGGTATTTAGTGAGCATTTCACATTATTCCAAAGGAATTTTTGACATAGTCAGTAACACTCATTTTTTTTCTTCTTGAAAAAGGTATATTCAATTCTCTTTTTAAAAATGAAGATGTTGTCTAATCAATTGTTTCTAATAGCAGTTGAATTTCAGTTTACACGGGCCCTTGCCAATATTGATTACTATCAACAAAAAGAAATTAAACAAAATATTCATACACATAAAATAAGTCAATTAATCAAAAACATTTTAATTTAACTTAAATTTTGCATTCTTCTTATGAAGTGAATGTCTACTCTTACATAAAAATTAAAAAATTGAATTGCTAAGAGACTTCCAATTAAAGGAAATAGATGGGATAATAAGATAACTTGAAATATTTGGTGACCAGAGACGGGAAGCAGAAGGACTGGTTGAAAGTCAGTTTAGGGAGCACCTGGATCTTCCTCCACCTGTGACCTCCAAGCTCCAATTCTAGAAAGGAAAAAAAGAAACAAAAACAAAAAAATCTACGTGGGTCTTAGCAACAGACTCCACAAAGTATGGTGGCAAAGTGCCCTACCACAAACAGTAGGACTAAGGAGTCCTCCTGTGTGGAAGGTGACTGCCTTGACCCTCTCCTTCAGGAAGCTTCTGGAAACACTAGGTGTTCTGTATTGGTTATTTTCCTCATTACTGTAACAAAATACCCAACAGAAGCAATTCAGAAAAGGAAAGATTTGCTCTGACTCCCAGTTGGAGGGTAGAGTTCACCAGGGCAGGGAAGTCATGGCAACCAAAGCTGAGGCAACTGGTCACATGGTATCCTCAGTTAGGAAACAGAGAGAACTTAAAACCAGTGATGAAATAGACTAGAGGTCAATTTGCTTTTTATCATCTCATGTGCAGCAACTCTAAGCAACTTCTGTGACTGGGCTGTCCACCTCCAAAAAATCTCTCAAGTTCCAAAGTAACTGAACATGTGGATATTGTCTCATAATAATAACAAATATTAAATTTCATACATTTTAATTTTCTACCTGGAAGTTTAATTGAAAAACTTCCAATTTCAGGCCTTTTCCAGTTAATTCAAACAGCTACCAGTGGTCCCTTTGAGGGTAAGTTCCAAGGTTTAAAGCAGTCTGCTTTGTCTCAGAAAGCTCTATCTGCCATTTCTGTGTTTAAACAGAAGGTCCCAAATAAACAATGCTACCATTTGTCTATAACAGTATATTTAAAATAAATAATGATTTTTTAAAATATTTTTATTGAATCATTGTGTGTTTCATACAGAACATCTCAATCAATCTTAATCATCTTTATATCGCTTTCCTCACTAGCACCCACCCCCCATTAATGATTTTTTTAAAGGAAACCCTTGAAACTTTCTATCATTCTATATCACCCCCTGGACTTTTTTATTTTCTTGAAAATTCAAAGCAGAGACACACAGAACTGTGAGAAATCTATACTAGTTCTGTTTAAAATTGTAAAATTTAACTTATACATGAAATGCTTTGCTTAATTCAATTCTTATTTATAAAATTGAACATTTCAGTGTTAGTATTTTTGAACATAAATAATTAAGAAAATAATGATTATAACTGGTTTTTATCATTGCTGCTTGAAATAATGTTATTTATGCATATGACTATATGTATGTATACCTATGTATGTGAGTGGATCTGATCTGGATATTAAACATGCTAGATGTGAAGCCTACCTCATTCTAAGATACTTGAAATACAGGGACCACAATTAATAAGCAAATCAAACTTGGATGAAACTTATGGACCATGTAGAGACAGGAGGAAATATAAACCTCAAACTGAAATCCTCAGAGATAATGCACGGGAGAGGGAGAGACAGAGAGAGAGAGAGACAGAGAGAGGGAAACAGAGAGAGAGAGAGAGAGAGAGAGAGAGAGAGAGAGAGAGAGAGAGACTTTTACTGCAAGCATTTAAAAGGTGCTTTTGCTTTGATAAAAAAACCAAGTCTTGATTCCTCACTTGGGCCCACAAGGTAACTAAAGGTGGATAAAGTCCGGCATCTCTGCCTTCACTGTGCATGTCCATCTCCCTGCTCTGAGTCACTTGCTCACCATGGCACACAGGCATGGTGATCACTCAAGAAATGTCCCTAACTTATCTCATCCCCCGCTTCAAAGTTGGAGGCAGAAAAAAAAGCCAAGTGAAGCATGATACTGTCAGCTTTCACAGTGTCCTTTTTCAGACACCCCAAAACACCTAAAATTCTCCAGTCACTGTCTAAGCCTACAGCTGCCTTGGCTTCCAGGAACAATAGGGCCTTGACGAACAGACCACATCTCAGATGAAGCAATTGTCCAGGACGGAGAGGCTGCACTCTGCGACTGCAATTGACAATCATCCTGTCCCATCAAGCAACCATGAACTCTGCAGCCAACCTTGAAAAGGCAATGATCAACCCTCCCACACCTTTCGTAGGACTGATGCAAGCCTCTTGCCTTCCACCTCGGTTCTTAATCTGTTTAATCCAAAAGCTCACATCAATGTCCAGAAAGCAGACTTGAGGCCACAAACCCTTTAACTGCTGCGGTTCCCAGTCTGTACAATCATTAAGTCTCCTTTCTCTGCTTTAAACTCCAGAGCTGGGAATTTTGCCTCCAAACTCCGGTTACAGGAATAACAAAACAGGATGATATTTTGAAAATGCATTTTTTAGAGAACAAGAAAGAGCTTTTGGAATTAAAAATGTGAACACAGAAATTTGAAATGGAGAAATGAAAGCAAAATTGAAAAATCTTAAAAGAAATTAGTACAGAATACAACCAAACATAAACGGGAAAAAAGATTTTCAAAATTAGAGTATCAATTCAGAAGATCTGACCTCTGACTAATTGGAGTTCCAGAAAGAAAACCAAGCAAAATGGAAGCTTTAAAAAAAAAAAAAATCACACAGTATAGGAAACATTCCCAGAACAAAGGCCATGAGTTTCCAAGCAGAAATGCCCCCGCCAAGTGCTCAGGACAATAAATGAAAAACAAACCACACCAAGGCAAATCAGTATGAAGTTGCCAAATATTAAGAATAAAAGCAAATATCCCGAGACAGAAAAAAAAAATGGAATATACTAACTGGCATTAGTTAGCAAGGCACAGAATTTTTGTAAAATGTCTTGGAAAATAGAAGATGCTGAAGCCATGTTAGTAATGGCCCAATTTTGAAAATATTTCCAATCTAGAATCCTACAGACAGAAAAGTTAAATGAATAATACTGTATAACTAAAAAATTTCAGACGGGCAAGTCTTCTCCTTTGACAGAAAGCTGCGGAGGCATGGACTTGGGAAAACGAGATGATGATCTGAGATGAAGGCATGTAAGACACATAGAAAAAGACGACCATTGTCTCAGAAGAGAGGTGACAGGGATTCCGATAACAACAGAGGGAAAACTCCAGGCAGCAGGTGTGCGGGGTCCTTGAAAGTCCCCGACTTTAGAACAGGGAAATAAAATACTTCAGAGACAGTGTTGCCCAGAAAATAAAAAGGAACAAGTTTCTGAAATCATGTGTCTTAAACAATGTGGAAAGTAATTAATGTTGGTCCGTAACATTGTTCAAATTTTTTAAAAGAAAGGGAGAGTTTGAGCTCCAGGAAAAACAAAAACCAGTACCAGAAAGGACATATAATCCTAATAAACGGAGAACATAAGCATCAGCCTAATAATGCAAATGTTGAGCGTGAGTTTACAAATAATTGCACATTGGGAAGGTGGGGCTAAGACAAGATGTGCACCTTATGGGAGAGAGTCCAGTTTTATCTTTCATAACGACATCAGTAGTCATAAGAAGTAACGGGGTCATAGTATTTATAAATACAGAGCAATATGCTACGATGGAGCTACAATAAATAAAAGCAGATGCCTCTGGAGTATGTGATGGGTGGGAAAACAAAGAATTGTTATTTTGTTTTAAATTTTTTCTAATATTTGGTTTTTAAAACTTTGTACACATAGTGCTTTGGGCAACTTACTTAAAAGGGGAAAGTGGGAAACCAGAATTTTATTGGAAAATCTAAAGTTTAATATGAGTTGAAAATTAATACACTATTGAAACATAGAAAGGAAAGTGGGACATGAGAAAGTCCAAACAAATACTTTATTGCCTGTCATCTCTATGCCAATCAGGTCTCTGAGCCATGCAAGCAAGCTCTGAAGGGAAGGAGCACTCATCAAGCACCTACATCTACCAGCAGCATTACAGAAGACATTCAGGGATCACTGGGACAAGCCTGCCCTGCAATCCCGGGAAATGGAGCAGGTTATGCTCCAGATGAACTGCTAAGTCTCTCCACATTGAGCAACAGTTTACAAGCATTTAACTTCCAGTGTGAGAGTCTTGGGGAGACAGAGTAGAACCCCAGGTTCATTCTCTTATGTCTCAGTGAGACTGGAGGAGCCATTTTACAGATGAAAAAACTGAGACTCTGCCATTCAACTAGTCACTGGCAAAGATATAATGTGCCTCTGGCCTCTCCTAGAGACCTCTATAGCCTGAGCCTTTGGAGCACAGAAAGCATGTTGGATGTTGGTACCCTCAAAGCTCACCACACCTTTCATAACACATAGGAAATGCTCACTCAAAGTCTACAACTGAATCAAGTGAGGTTCCAAATAAAGCTTACTTGGTTCATCAATTGGCAGAGAATCAACTTCCCCAGTCCCTCCTCCTTCCACCTGCCATACAGGGGACCCACAGAAGGTTGCCTGGATGCAGCTTCTTCAGGGACATGCTCCCCAAGAGCTGTGATGATTGAATATAAAATATCCCAATGGGCTCATGTGTGTGGGAAGGCTTGGTCCTCAGGTGGTGCTGCCACTTTGGAGGTTGTGGAAGCTTTAGGAAGTAGAGCTTACCTAGAGGAAATAGGTCACTGAGTGTGCATTTGAAGTGATACCTGGTCTCTGGCCCCTTCCTTCCTCTCTCTTTTCTGTCACCCATGTGATGAGTAGCCTCTGTCACATGCTTCCACTACTGTGAGGTTCTGTCTCAACAGAGGCCCAGAATCAGAGGACGAAATGACCAGGAAATGAGATCTCAGAAACCATGAGCCAAAATAAGAAATTCTGCCGTTGAGTTGTTTCTGACAAATTTTTATCATAGTAAGACAAAAGTAACATATGTCCCTTCCTTCAGAGCAAGAAGGAATCACACCTCACCAACCCAAGGGGCCAGTTTACAACCTCAGGCCATCACACTAAAATGTCACATGCTTTATATATCAGAACAATAGCAATTTCTGTCTCAAAAACAAAAACAATCCTTCATTGAAAAAAAAAACTATGGAAACAATTTTGGAGCCCACAAAACTTTTGAAAATGTCATTAACAAACTGTAAAACCAGGGAGATAAAAATCAGGCAGCCCAAGGGAAACAGCAGTACCCCCAGCACAGACCTCTCACCCGGAGTCATGGAGGGACCAATTTCCATGCTACAGATCCAGGAAGCAGAAGTTGATGCACTACATGATTTCCAAGGTGAGGATGGTCTCGCAGAAAAGAACAGTAGACCGGGACCAACTGAAGATAAAAGGAACAGTTCCTAGACACCCTTCACTCTGAGAAAAAACCTTCAAAGGATCCTTCATGCTTCCTCTGACTGATTCTGTACCTCTCGTCAGGAATCAGCATTATAGATCCCATCTCTGGGGCTTCAGCAGGAATATATCTAAAATATTCCACAGAGAAAAAACTTACTGTAAAGATTAAGCACTGTGGAATAGTCAGAGAGAGCAGGGTAGGGTACAAACTATTTTTCAAAAGATCTTTGTTCTGCAAGAACTTTGCTGTCATGGGAATGCTAGCAAGATTGGTGTCTGCTCTGAATCAGAAAAACTCTTGGTCAGACACATTTATTACTCACAGGGATGGTTTATAGGACTATCCAGAAGGTGAAACAATATCTAGACAAATGTGTCAGATCCTAACTAGGCACTTGATGGTGAGCCCTAAGATGCAAAGCTTCCAGTGCACTCTGGGCATATGTGAGTTTGAGGCAACCAAAACCCTGAGGTGCTGGAAACACAGATCTCAGGCCCTGGGGATCCAGTGGGCCCCATCAGATACTAACATGAGAAATATCTATTCCAGAAGTGATTGAGTTTTTAATGTATATTTTCTTGAGTTTTTGTGCTTTTCACACAAAATATCTTAATTATTTTATACTCCTTCCCCATCCACACCCCCTGCATATATATTAAATATACATGTTAAGCTCTATAGAGTCAAGTTAGTGTACCCAGACATCCCTGAGTGCAGGTTTATTCACTGGAATCTAGTCAGTCTATCCACAGTCTCTCCCTTATAGAAGATTAGCTTTCCCTCACCCAGCAGTGATCAGCTGTCAATGGTTCTTTGGCTATAATTGATCCTGCTGCCCATTTCCACAGTTTTGCGCTGGGTTTTTGTCTGATTGAGTTTGCATGACTCTTGTGTATGCTGACACCATTGTCAATTCCTATGAGCAAGGTCCTAGGTGCCTATAAAAGCCTGTTTTCTTTTGTCATGCACCTCCTCCAACCACCTCTTCCACAGTGGCCCCTGAGCCCTGAGTGGGTGAAGTTCAACACAAGAGTCCTGTCCAGGGACCCACACTCTGCAGACTCTTATTCTATACACTATGGTCATTTGTAGTCTTTTGTGACTGAGGTTTTTAAAATATGCGTTTCTGTGGAGCCACACTGATTTACCTTAACAGACAAGTGATGGAAGTGCAGGTGGAAGCAACCATCCTGAAAGAACGCTGGCAGAACCCTGGACTGTGGCAGACAACGCCTCCAATATTCAGGGCCCAGAGTTTGAATTACAAGAACTCTTTTTTTATATTAGTTTTCTGCAACTCATTTCTTAGAAAGCAGAGTCCCCGAAATGTGATATTGCAAAGGTCCTGCGGTGTGTCTTTTGGCATTTCCTAGGTGTCATCAGTGAGAGAGCAAGAAGGACTGTGCTGAGAAGTTAGACTCAGGACCTCATGGATGGACTTCTGTAAGTTGTGATTTTTTTTTTTACTTTATTACTATGTCCTATAGTTTTAGGACCTGAGCATTATTTCTTTGTGAGATGAGGGAATCGTGAAATCTGTATTTCCTGGTCTTCAGTGTCTTGGGCAAAAGCATAGGACAGACTGAGCCACTTAGACAGGTCTCCAGCAATGTGCTACTCCAGCTGTCTGTGCTCAGGAGTCCTCAAGAGCTGGCAGGGTTTCCTGGGCAATCTCTCTTTGTTCCTTACTCAAATTCTGGTGATGTAGCCATCTCATAGCAGGTCATATCCATTGGGTTTTTTAAAGTGATTTGTCTTCCAGGCCTTAATCAGTGGTAAAGGAAGTAGGTCACCATACCTGCCTGACATATGGGGAATGTCAGTCCTGACACCATCTGCAGGTCAACAGCCCTAGGCTCTTGCATTCAGGCTTCAAGTTCAAATGTTATCCATCACAGACGTCCCACCACAAACATTAGAAATGCTGAGTGTTCCACCATTTTCTTGGATGCTGTTCAAGGTCAGTATTGGAACCCTATTCCCTGCCTCCATAATCTTTCTGTATAAGGCCTAAGGAATAGATAGATAGATAGATTGCTGCTATACAGGTAAGGGGACCAAAATTGGCACAACTGCTCCAAAAGATGATCTGATCCTTTTTGTATTATCATAAAATCCTAAAAGTGAGTGTATATGAGATGACCCTTCATTTCCAATAATTATTGTGCTAGATAGCTTCAGCTGTCAACTTTATACACCTGGGTAGATAGAACCTCAGTTGAGGAATTGTCTCCGGTGGATTGGCCTGTAGCCTAGTCTGTGGGACATTTTCTTGATTGATGAGTGACATGGGAGGGTCCAGACTATTGTGGGCGGTGCTACCCATGGGCAGGTGGGCCTGTACTGTATAAGAGAGCAGACTGAGCACTGGCCAAAGGAGAAAACCAAAAAGCAGCATTCCTCCATGGTCTATGCCTCAGCTCTTGCCCCCAGGTTCCAGCCCTGAGTTCCCATCCCGATTTTCCTCAGTGATGAACTGCGACTTGGAAGATATGAGATGAAATAAACTCTTTCCTTCCCAAGTTAGTTTTGGTCAGTGTTCTGTCACAGCAATAGAACAGAACTAGAACAGCTGTCTGTGGTAACGTAGGATGACCCTGAAGATATCATGTCAGCAATCTTTGCCAGTAGTTCCTCTAATAGGAAAAAAATTGAACTTAGCCTCAAATTCCATGAATGAGACATCAGTTCAATAAATTATTGTACATGCGTGCATATATGAAGAGCTTTGCCACTAAGAAGAATGACATAGGGCTGACAGGTAGCTCAGTTTGTAAAGTGCTTGTCCTGTGAACAAGAGGACATGAAGTCAATCCTTAGAACCAACCCACTAAAAAAACTATGTTTGGTGCCTTACCCTTGTAATCCCAGCACTGGGGAGGCTGAGCTAGGTAAATCCTTGGGGCTCACTGGATGATACCTGAGGAACAGGAATTACACCTGAGATCGATCTCTGGCCTCAACACACATGTACAGGTGTACCAGCATACACATGAAAATGTACACACCAGCACAAACACACAAAAAAAGAAGAGGATCATCGCCCAGGCATGGTGGTACACACCTTTAATCCCAGCACTCTGGAGGCAGGCACTGACAGATCACTGTGAGATCAAGGACAGACTGAGATGGTCTACAAAGTGAGTTCTAGGCCATCTGGGAACACATAGCAAGACAAAGTCTCACAAACAAGAGGAAGTAAGAAGAAGGAGGAGAAGGAGAGGTGGGACAAGGAGGAGGAGATCATGAATGAGTTTTTGCTAGCAGCGGGCAAAATGCACACAGGTCAGTAGAGGGTAACGAGTAAGGTGATCCTTCGCACAGTGTGCAGTATGATAAAGTTTCTGATACACACATGGTTGTAGATGGGGTTCATTAGTTTATCCATTCACCAAGTAAGTGTGGAGACATTCTCTGCTCGCACTCTTCCAGGCACTGGGGCATCAAGAATCATCCAGAGTTTATAATCTAGAAGGCTGGGGAACCAAAAAGAGTGTCAGGGATAAACACTGAACGTATGTCAGACAGAGATAAGAATTAAGTTGTGGAGAAAAAGACTGTTGTCAGTAATGTGGTCAGGGAAGAATTCTTTGAACAGATTTGGGCCAAGACATGTAAGGAACAGGTTGTTATAGAACCAAGTTCACAGGCTGTAAGAACCTGGAAGCATGTTCAAGGTACAGCATCAAGGTCTCAAGGCAAAAGGAGAAGAGCTGATACCACCCTGGCGGGCAAGAGGATGCCTGGTTGCTAACTGTCTTGATCTTTTGGGAACCCTTGGACGGTTCTGAGCAGGCAAGAGGCAGTGGACTGACTTCCGCTTCTCTGGGAAAATTGCCGATGAGGTGTGAATGAAGCAGAGAGACTAGTTCAAAGGCTGTTGTTATAACTGATATCTTGGGTGCTGTTTTAACTTGTAACCCAAAACACTCTGACCAAAAACAACTAGAAGAAGAAAGAGTTTATTTCATCTTTCTCTTCCAAGTAATAGTCCCTCACTGGGGGAAGCCAAACAAGGGTAGGAACCTGGAGGAAGGAACTGAAGCAGAGACCATTAAAGAATGCTGCTTACAGGTTTGCTCCTCTGGCCTGTGCAAAGGCTGCTTTCTTGTAGAACCCTAGACCATCTGCCCAGAGGTGGCACCAACGGCCACTCCCTCCAGGAGTTCCCAGCAGCTGGCCTTTTAGTTGACTCCAGATCCAGGGAAGCTGACAACCAAGATTAACATCACAATCAGTTTTCAATTCTTTTTTTATTTTTTCCTTCTAGGCTGGATAAGTTCCTGTGCGGGGCTCAGTGTTATAGCAGGCTGGATAAGTTCCTGTGCGGGGCTCAGTGTTATAGCAGGCTGGATAAGTTCCTGTGCGGGGCTCAGTGTTATAGCAGGCTGGATAAGTTCCTGTGCAGGGCTCAGTGTTATGGCCACACTGCCTTGTTCCCTGCACTCTGATTACAACTAGCCTATCATCCCCCAGTCTTTTAAAATCCCCTGAATGCAAATGAAAGAGAAGGCACTATTAAAGGGATATCTTGAATCTGTTCTAATTTTATATGAAATTCTACAAATGTGGTGCTTTTTAAACAATTACACCTACCGCATCCCAGTATACTGTTTGTAACAGCCCAAACAAACAAACAAAGCCACCTTGAGTCCTTACACCATAGTGAGACTTCTAGTTATATACATTGGGCTAACAGGCAGTGTGGATTTTTTTTTTCAACAGTTTGTAAATGAAAGATCTCACTTAGCTTTTTAGCTTTGTCTTTTCTCTCTAGTCACCAGATTCAACCACAAATGGTATTGCACATCCATGTATGTGCATGTACTCAATGAAGTTCAGAGAGCAAGGGGTGAGTGTGGTGCCTCACAATGGATGACTAGGAAGATGTCTGGAGCAGGAACTTCCCCAGTCATCGTAGTGACACTCTCTTGACTAGAGAATTGTGGAACTCTTCCTGCCGTGGAGTCCACTGATTTGCACTGGATTCTCACTGTGCTCTGCTGCTGTCTG
Organism: Eospalax fontanierii; assembly: GCA_035773235.1. Classification (NCBI taxonomy): domain Eukaryota; kingdom Metazoa; phylum Chordata; class Mammalia; order Rodentia; family Spalacidae; genus Eospalax; species Eospalax fontanierii. Next base: position 38,006,193 of record CM069548.1, on the reverse strand, counting down.
ATACTTTCAAGATGCCTAAGTGGAAGGGGACCAGTCACATTCTATTTACAATGAAAGGTCAGATGGAGGCCTCAACTCATTACACTTCTCTGCTAATGCTTAATAAACTCCCGATGCTGGAATTACACCACCCCGTTATGTTCTCATAACTCCAAACAAAAAATCTATTTTTATTTTCTTTTACAAGTGTAGAGAGGAATCCTATCATAACATGAACTTTATTAAGAGAGATTGTATATGCCTTGGATCAAATTGAGTCTTCTGAATCACGAACTTTGAAAATGGAAAGGAATTAGTCATTACATATTCCAACCTTGTCACTTAATAGATGAGAAAAAAGATGCTCAGAGAATGTAAGGGATCTGCCCAAGACCACACAGACCTGAGGACCAGAATCCAGCTCCTTAGCCTAAATAAGAGCACTTTCCACCTAACAGACTATGTCACCTGCCAAGGCCACTACTGATGGTTTCAACTGACCACACAGTGGTTCCAGGAAAGGACCAAGGGGCCATCTCCCACAGATGTCCATTTGTCCATGTGTCCTCAGTTATCTAGGATAGGAGAACTCCAACTCAGGCGGCAGAACCCGTATGATTGCCACAGCCTGGAATGCACGCAAGCATTTGACTCTACCCCGATTCCAACCTAGAGATTGTGAAAGGAAATTTGGAGGGACTCAAGAAAGAAGAGAAAAGGAAGAGAGGAAATCAAAGCATGCTCACAGGAGTGTCTAAAAATAGGTCAAAAGCATTTAAGAATCAAGCTTTACCTTTCAAAAGCTACTTTCAATAAAAAACATTATCAGAGTTCTTCCACCATTCTTGTGAATGTTTGCTTAATTAAAACAAGATCAAGTGCAGGGCACAATTATTTTCTTGAGTGACACCTTCCTTTGAACCTCAGCGGCTGTCCTTTAGCAGACCGGCTAGTAACACAGCCCCCGCCTGCACTACAATCAACTGCCAAAAAACGCTCATGATAGGAATAGTTTTAAAAAATTCCAAGCTGGCAACCCAGTCAGCTCTGCAGTAACCACAAGTCGTATGTTATTACCTTTGAGAGTACATTTAAATGTGGAAATGCAATCTACACTAGATGCCAACTGTATAGAATGGCATTTTCCTGCCTGTAGCTATTTGCCAATAACCAATCACATATTTTTATATACATGGCAGGGTACTATGATTGCACTGGGTTTTATGTTTTAAAAAAATGCTTTGCCCTCTGTTCTGAATAAACGCTCGACAATCCTCAGGTAGGCTTCCTCACGGCAGTGGTAAGATTGCCTGTCAGTTACACTGTGACACCTCCAGGCCCAGAGCTCTGCTGCTTACGGATTTTGAATGATAGGCAAATCGATGTTTCTCTCACTTACAATGACAGAAACCAAACTCAGAATGAAGCAAAGAATTCAGAGATATAAAACAGAGATAACAGGGATGTAGCGGTCTTGAAGACCCCAAAGGACTGAAGAATTATCAAAGACCACTCTTGCATTATCTTTACATCTTAGCTCTGTCTTTAACTGTCTCACTTGGATGAAGACAGTCTTCCTTATATATCTACATAAGGAAGATATACTCACATATATCACGTGTGAGTAGGCTCACTTGCATGCATGCAGGCATGCGTGTTGTTGAGATAACATGGTGCAAGGCTAAAGGTAGCTCCCAGCTTACCCAATTGCAGTTTAGCAACCCTGCCTGGAGTCAGGAGAGAAATTTTTAGCCTAGTATGCATTTCTATAATCCCTGCAAAAACATACCAGGCCTACTTATAAGAGTCTATGGTAAGGTACTAAGCGGTAATACCAATGAGACATGATTATTGACTGTCCCACAGGGGCACTGTGATTTGTTGTCACAGCAGAATGCTATGAATCACCTCACTTCATACTCTAGAACCACATGCAACAAAGGAGGGGCAGTTTTCTAAGGGAAATGAAGCTCCAGTCAAAGAAGAGGAAGCAAGATACTCAGCAAACAAAACTAACAGAGGTCAATGATATTCCTCTGGATTATTGAGGAGGGAAGATTTTTAAAAGAACCAAAGATATGTGAATATGGGTCAGGGATGGGGAGGAATGAATGACAAGGAAACCATCTTGCAACCCAGTTTTCAGCCAGTGGCAGTCATGAGGCACAGCAGTGTTCTCAGTGAATGTGTTCAGAAACCAGTCTATCTTAGTGTGAACATCCTTGTTTCTACCACAGTAACAGAAACCTTGGCTGTCAAATAAACACATACCAGCCCATCTTGCAGCTACATGTGGCCATGTGCCTTGGTTCTTACCAGTGAATAGAATGTAAAAAGACTTTTATGGTTTTTTTTTTTAAAAAAAAAACTTGCCTTTTTTTATCACTCTTTTATCCTTGTTAGTTAGACTGAGGACATGTTGACTATCTGCTCTATTCTGGTTGGATCTAGAAGAGCCATGATAGAACATGTTGCAACTTGGGATAAAAGTCTGTGTGACAAAAAAAAAAAAGCAGCCTAGAACTTTCCTAGGTCACTCAGGACTCCAGCAGAAAGATGACCTGCACTGTCTTATATCAACCTTGTATTGGATGAAGACAGTCTTCCTTGTATATCTACATGTGCACGTGTGGGTAGGCTCACATGCATGCATGCAGGCATGCGTGTTGTTGAGATCACATGGTACAAGGCTAAAGGTAGCTCCCAGCTTACCCAATTGCAGTTTAGCCCGGTATGCATTTCTATAATCCCTGCAAAAACATACCAGGCCTACTTATAAGACAGTCTATGGTAAGGTACTAAGTTGTAATACCAATGAGACATGATTATTGACTGTCCCACAGGGGCACTGTGATTTGTTGTCACAGCAGAATGCTATGAATCACCTCACTTCAGACTCTAGAACCACATGCAACAAAAGAGGGTCAGTTTTCTATTAGAAAGAGATTCCTGTCTTGAGTAAGCAGCTTGAGATCTGGAGCCTCTATTACTTAAAACAAATCTTAGGCAGATGCTGCTGTCCCCTGTATCTGCTGGCTACACACACGGTCAACCCCACCCTGTTCTACATCATATTTGGTGGTGAGCCCTTTGTGTATCCTTTGAACTGTCCGCAGATAAAGTTCCAAAGACAGTCAAAAATTTTGTGCTCTGGGAACTGGAGAGAAAGGATTTGGCTATAAGAGTTCCTCCTTTCACAGGATTACTCCAGGATTCATGTGCTAAGGTGATGCCTTCACATACTGTAACGGCACTGAGGCAAGTCCATGTACAGGGAGGAATGTAAAGATACAGGTTCTGGTACTTTGTCCATGGCAAATGTTGGGCCAAGCATAAATGATTCCAGGTTTTAATCTACACTGCCAAGACACAGTGGTTGGATGGCTTGCATGTTATCTTTGGGAAGATGGAAGAAGGCGAGCATTGTGGACATCATGGAGAATGTTGAGTCCAAGAATGACAAGGCCAACAATAAAACCACCACTGTAACTTTGGGAAATGCTAGTGTTTTTGACTTGTGTGTATCTTTACCACCAGATCACTCCTTCCAGAGCTCAGCAGAGCACCCTTCTCCCCATCTGTTCACAATATCCCTTAATCTTTGTGTTTTTCCTGCAGTTACTTGGGCTCCATATTGTCTTATTCCCCTCCAAGTACAGCTGGATTTCAAAGTTAAGTTTATGACTGAGAATAAAAACTAAGAAGGCAAAAACCAAAAACAAATCTTAGCTGGGTATAGTTCCCCAGATCTTCAATCCAAGCACTGAGGATGTAGAGGCAAGCAGATTTCTCTACATCTGAGGCCAGCTTGGTCCACATAATAAATTCTGGGCCAGCCAGGGCTACATAGTTGAGATTCTGTCTCAAAAGTAAAAGTTAAAAACAAATAACAGAGACTGGAGAGATGGCTTAGCAGTTAAGAACACTGGCTGCTCTTGCAGAGGACCCAGGTTCGATTCCCAGCATCTGCATGATAGCTAACAACCATCTATAACTCCAGTTCCAGGGAAATCCAATCCCCTCTCTGACCTCCACAGGCAATGCCCAGCACAGGTGTATTTACATACAAGTAGTCATTACACTCATACACACTAAATAAAAATGATGAATAAAATATGTTTAAAATAACAAAACAAATATTAACTGAGTCTTAAACTAAAGTGATACTCAAGTATGCCAGGATCAACAAATGGAACTTAGTAAGTTTCGGAGGCTACTCCTTTGGGTAGTGTGGAGAAGGGATAGTTATCTGTGGTGTTTTCATGAGGAGAACCTCTTTGTAGCCAGGCCCCAGGTTAGACACCTGACTTGCATTATCTTACTTAATTCCAAACATCAACTCCCTAAATGTTTTAATTCTGCTCATTCTACAGCTGAAGGATTAGAGAGTGTGAGCATCCCTACACCAAATATTAAAAAGCTGGTGCTCAAAACCTTTGGAATTTTGGAAGACTTTAGATTTGAATTTGGAATTTAAAAAAAAAATTCTTATTTAGTGTTGCTCAGTCCAACCTGTAAAGCCCATACAAGTATTTGGAAATCCAATAGAACTCTGAAATACTTCTGATCCAAAGTATCTTGGACAAGGTTCCTCAGTCTGTACAGGAAATCCCTTCCCTAAGATCATGCTGCTGGAAAGTGAAAGGGCAGATGATCTGAGCCTACTCGGAACACTTTCCAAAGCCTTTGTGTCACTACATTGGGCGTTCCTATGTACAAACAATGTGTATGAAAACATCAAATGAAAGTAGCATTCTACCAATGTCTGCAACACCAAAGATCAGTCTTCTACAGAGGACTGGTTCATTCTAACACAATCTGCCTTTCCCCTAGTAGAGAAGCAAGCACTTTGACCTTGGAAACTAACCCAACTCATGATTGAAGTTCAGAGCTGAAAGCTCCTGGTCCTGGTTGCAGAGCACAAGGCGCCACCACCAGGCTGAGGACTTAGCATGCCAGGTTTGCTTCTTACAAGACTCGCCTCCACTCCCAAAGTCTGTGGGTCCTGCAGAAATCTCCAAGTTCAATGCCAGAGATTGGTCAACCACTGTTATGGGGCTGACAGATTCTTGGCTCTTCCAAGTTCTTTCATTTTTTTCTCTCAAGTGAATAAGTAGGTCTAGTTAGGTTTATTATAGGAACAAATGCTCTTCTGGAAAACTAATTCTTTTGAATGGTTGAAATGAAAAGTAATACCCCCACTCCACCCTTCAGAGGCTACTCGGATTTAAGCAGATGAAAATGCTAGCATTTCTAAACCCAAGGCTTTATTTGGGATGGAGACTATAAAGAGCCTTTTCTAGTCATTGTGACAGGGAAAGAATGCACAGGTCTCTCAAGAGAAGATTGCAAGGACCCATGCTGAGCTGATTTATGACTCTTCCTGCAGGGAATAAAACTTCACGGATGGAGCACTTACTCAATGATTATTTGATATTTTACGTACTCTGTGCATATTTGGAAATATTTTTAAATTGGGTTTTTAAACTATCTATTAAGAGAAAAAATGCACTCCTTTTCACTTTTAACTTCTCAGCAGCTGCATTGAAAAGCACTCCTTGAGCACAGGAGGAGAGTCACAATTGTAGGAAAACACGGGACACAATACCATGCCAATCAGTGAGTGGCTTGCGGTGTGGTGGTACTTGTGCACTTATGAATCTAGCATTGGTTTTTGTGTTAGCAACAACCACTTAGAAAAACTTCCTTCAGGGAAGTCCTGTCATTTTCCCGTCCTTTTCCTTCAGTGGAGGAGGAAAGCAGAACCCTGACCACAGTGTGCATGCACACATAAGCACATATGTATGTTTGATGGAAGAGTGGACAGGCATGTGATAGTAACCAAAGGCTCTGGATAGGAAAAGAAAGTCTGGACTGTGTAAGGCGTGTTTTGTCAGCTGACACCCTCAGCACATTGTCCACTTCGCAGGCTCTTCGTGTTGGGCTTTTTTTCCAGGGTGCTAATTGGATTAGGAGACACTTTAAAATCAAAATCCGGTGAGAAGGCAAAGCATTGCCTCACAAGTGTCTCATGAGTCTGACGCAGTGCAAGCAGCGCACTGTCTATTTACACTCATTTTCTAGGGCTGTAAAACGTACCACAGACTCGGTGACTTAAACCAACAGACATGTGTCCACTCTCTTGCAAAGCTGGTGGCCAGACACTAAAATCAATGTGTCAGCAGGCCTGGCTCCTTCTGGAGGCTCTCGGGAGGAAGGATCTGTGGTTCGCTTCTTTTGCTTCTGGAGTCTCTGCAATCTTGGTTACTCTTGGCTCATAAGTACAGCTCTATTTTCTGTCTCAGAAGGTTGCCTTGCTGCAGATTCAGGACCACCATGACCAGGATAATTTTATCTGAAGATCCTTATCGCCCACGAGTGCGTACGTGTATGCATGTGTGTGTGCGTGTGTGTGCATGTGCGTTGCGTGTGTGTGTGTGTGTGTGTGTGTGTGATAGAAGGAAGACATTGGGTGTCCTGCTCTATCATTCTCTGCTTTATTCCCCTGAAACAAGGTCTCTTACTGAACTTAGAGCTAGGCTGGCAGCCAGCAAGCCCCAAGGACCCTCCTGTTTCCACCCAGACAATTCTAGTGGAAAGAACCACACATACTATTAATATGTACAAACCAAACACTATTCACAGAGCAACTTTATGGTATTAACTGATCACAGGCAACACCACCTGAGCTCAGCAAACTGGTGCCGCTGTTCACCACATGGTCAGCTAAATCAACAATCTTTTCCTTTATTCTAGTAACTGTAGGCATTCCCCCATACGATAAGCTCCAACACCACTGATGTCCATTCATCATTTACATACATTTTTTGACTTATTTGTTTTTATTTTATGTGTCTGAGTATTTTGCCTGAATAATAATTTTGCACCTATGTCATTCAATGCCCATGGAGGCCAGAAGAGGACATTGAATCTCCTGGAACTGGAGCTATGGTTGTTAGCCAATTATTAGGGTTGTGGGTGCTGGGAACCAAACCCCAGTCCTCTGTAAGAGCAGCCAGTGCTCTTAACCACTGAGCCATCTCTCTAGCCCCTCATTTGCATTTTAAACCCATCTCTTTCTTTTCTCATTGACTCTCAACAAGTCAACAGCCTGCAAAATTATCCCACTTCCTTGCCTAGCAAACAAACATGTCATCATTGCTCTATGAAAGCTTCTTTAGAGTACAAATTTCACTGAAAATGTCCTTGAAATAATTTGACATATACAGTTTGAATATATGTTTCTTTGTTTGCTTGGTGTCCCATATGTTAAATTAGGATTCTGTATATTTCTAGAGCTATAATTGCCAAACTATTCTATGATAGAGAAAGATTTGTGCTGCCCCAACACTCCACAAACGTAACCCCTTGTTTCTTCTTTCCAGTATGTATATTAAGGAATGGGCTATGTACAATATATTTTCCATATTTCAATGTGGTGTTTTAATACTCGGGCTTCACTGTTAATGCCCAAACACAAACATCTCAGAACCAACACAACTCAGTTTTTTCTCAGAGGAGAAAGAGAAAGAGAGGAAAAGAGAGAGAAAGGAAGAAAGAGAGAACAAGAAAGAGGCCCAGCTTATCATTATTATTACAAAAATATGTCATTTTAGAATTTCTTTTAGATCGTGAGGGCCAGTTTCCATCGTTTGGGAATTTTCATTCAGACTCACGTGTAGAGTCTTCTGCTAACAGCAGTGAGTGAGAAACGGTTACTGTAATTTTGATATTAGGAGTGGGTGACAACAGCCAGACACACTTATCAGCGTATTAAAGTTGAGTGCCACCAGCTGGGGAATTACGTGGTGCCAAGTCTCAACCACAAACACAAAGAAAACACATCAAGTTTCACACAGCAGGGTTCAGTTATCGTGTGGTTGTGCAGAAGATCAGAAAGAAATGGCCTGTGTAAGTATGTAGCTCAGTGGTAGAGTATTTGCCTAGCTTGCATGAGGTCCTGAGTTTGATCTTCAGCAGCATCATATAAAAGAGTCAGACAGACAGACAGACAGACAAATAAATAGATGGTAGCATCTTCAAAATCTCAAGAACAACTTACTAAACTCTAAGAATATATATTCCAATACACAAATCCATATAACATAGCATATACAGATCTCTATAAAGCATCTCAAATTTTCTTGAGCCACTTCCGGGTCCCCAGCTGTCCTCTTCCTATACCTCTTATCCCTGGCTTGCAGTGACATCTTTCTTCCATGTTTTTGTTCCCACCTACTTCCTAACTATCTGGGTGATGGTCCTCAGCTGAACCTGAACTTTTTGAGACCCACTGTGTGCCAAGTGCCATGCAAAGTTCTAGGAATACAAAATGATAGATTTCAGATTTCTTGTATTATCAAGAAACACTCTTTCACACCAACCTATGAGCTCCTCCTCTTCCCTCCTTCCTGTCGCCTCTGTCTTGCTTCTTCTCCTCTCATCCCATCTTTTCTCACATCCTCAAAATGTTTATGGTCCTCACAGTCTTCCCAGACTCACCTCTTTGGACCCCATTCCCACTATAGCTTTTAGTGCCACACTTAGGTACAAAAGAGAACTTAAACTCTCAGAGCTCAAATATAGATTCCTAGGAAACAAGTGTAATCTTCTATATTCTTCATGAACACAACAAAGATCTTGGCTATACAATTCAATCTGAAAATTATCTCTCATTATTTTCCAAAGATAAAAGGTTTTCTGTTCCTGGAACCCACAATAGTTGATACAAGTCTGTGAGAGACTTGGGTTACAGTTTGGAATTTAGAAGCCAGCCTTCCTAAGGTGCTAAGCAGGGCCTTCTGTGTTCTGCTAGCTGAAAACTATCCCTGAAGAGCTCCTAACTCCCCTAGAAACTGAGTGGAGGCTTCAAGGCACAGTAGACTCTCACCTCCCTTTTAGGTTTGGAAACCCCTTCCCTCTGGGCCCCAACCTGAATCATACTTCAGAAAACTCTGCTTAGCTCCTTCTGTTATATCCACTTGCTATCCTCTAGCAGGAAAAATGGGCCAAGTTTCACAAGGCCACCCAGTGTGTTTCAAAGGATTCTAACATTTCTAATGTGCACAAAGAACTCAAGACTGTCTGAATTATCTAACATGGTAACACATAAATAACCCAGGAACTTCCTGCAGGGAAATAAGCAATTGCAAAAAAAAAAGAATGTTTCTACAGTTTAGAACATGAATAAGCCTCAAAGACCCACGTGTTGAAATCTTGGTTTCTATCCTGTGACCGTAACTGGGAGGTGGTAGAGGCTCTAGAAAGAAGAGTCTAAGGGCTGGAGAGAGGGTTCGGTGGTTAAGAGCACTGGCTACGCTAGCAGAAGACCTGAGTTTGAATCCCAGCACCCACATGGAAGCTAACAACTGTCTGTAACTCCAGTTCCAAGGGTTCTGATGCCCTCGTATGACCTACAAGGGTATTTCATGACACAGAGGCACTTACGTACATGTAGGTATAACACTCATACACATAAAATTAAAAGAAAATTTTTTAAATTTTATTTAAAAATTTATTTATTTAAAAAATACTTTTTAAAAAAGAAAGTAAAGTTTAGTGGGAGGAAGCTAGGTAATCGGGGGTGACTATGAAAGGGATATTGGGATCCTGGTCCTAACCACTTCCTCTCTTCAGTTCTTGGTTGCCATGATGTAAACAGGCCTGCCTGGCATGTTCTCCTCCCAGGACATACTATGCTCAAGACCCAAATTAACAGGACCCAGTGGACTATGGACAGAAATCCGTGAAACTATGAGCCACAAAAGCCCTTCCATCCCTGTAAGTTGATTATTTTAGCTATTTGAGCCCTGTGATGGAAACTGCTTGACACATAGATGCACTTAATTAACATATTGCATTCTAAACATCACCTTTCCATATTCATGTCATAGGACAGAGGCCCTACATACATGCACACACACACAGAATAACAACAGCAAGCACTCTTCTACAATGCTGCATATAACTTAATCCTTACAATGATCCTGCAAGGTAGGTATTACTTTTGTCCACTTCGTGATCGATATGGAGATGATCGCCAGGATCCTACTTCTGGAAAGGACTCTACTCGAGCTGTGAGATGAATGGTTATCAGGCAGCCTTCAGCTCCTTTAAGCTGGGTCTCAGCTGCAGTTCAGCTGTGTGCAGGGTCCTGCTCCTCCCCAAAAAGACAGTATTAGAGGAGTGACTGAGGTAAGGAATGGCTACTGCAGCCCGACGTGGGACGACACGGATGGTCACTGTTCATTCCAGGGCTTCCCACTAGGAACACTGCTGCCTCACCAGGCCCGCATCACGGTCTGAAGTCTCCCTCTGCCCACTTCCTTCTAGCGTCTTCCTTTTACAGTGCTGATGTGGAAGCTACCACCTGCGCACTGAACTGCGTCATATCTGCTCCCACAGAGCCCAACCTAAAACACACATGATGGGAGTGAAGAACGGCACTGCAGAACCAGAAAGCATAGCTCCCACGTGTCAACAAGGTTGCCTGCTCCACAATCCACGCCTTTTAGTGATTTTCCTATTCCGCCCTGCAGTATGTAAGGGACACTGGCGTCTTCTCTAAAGCTTGAATTACTCTTAAAACCTTTCAGTTTCAAGGCTGTAGCAGGAACCGAAGAGGTCCCTCCTGAGCCTTTCAGGGTCTATTCACATGGTTGTACTCAGATTTATTACTAAATGTCTCTGAGGGATTCCTTTTGAGAGCCAGCTCAGTCAAGCAGTCTTAGGAAGAGACAGAAAAATAAAGCTAATGGCAGGATGTCTGAGGGAGTTCTCTATGTAGTGTTATTTTGATTATTTCATCTTGGATAAAGAAGAAGTGGAAATCATATTCAATACACTTAGGTCCAGGTCCTGGATGTGTTTATCTGTGGAAAGTACATTGACTTGGATAAATAGAAAGACAATGGGCCACAGAAAATGTTTTCATTTGTTGCTGATGCTAAATATATTCTTTTGAAGAATGAAAGCAGTTGAGATAATAGTTCTCAGACCTCTCTACTCTTCCTCCACTCCTCCACTCGGAATAAACCACTGCCAGACAAAACATTGCTTCTAACATAAAGTCTCTGTGAAGGAGAGTGAGAAGCTAAGGGTGCTAAACAGCACTGAGATGCAGATCAGCTAGGGAATATCACTCACGGTAAAGGGAGCCCCACTGGGGGCGGGGCTATAACAGACACAGGACAAAGAGCACCGATGAGGTCCTGAGACACCCTTCCTAGTCACTGGCTTTCTTGCAAAGTAATGGCCAAAGGAACACAGCTCATGTTGCAGTTCAGTAGGGATTACTCGCACCCTTCTCACACACTCACACCCCAGTTGCCTGTCACTTCTTTGTGCGTTAAGGGGAATGTGAAGGGTTTGTATGTGCACATGTGCAGACAGGTTACACACAAGTGCATGTATATGTATGTGGAGGCCAGAGGGTAATATCATGTGTTGTCCTCAATTGTCCTCTGTCTTATTTTCTGAGACAGGGTTTCTCACTGAATCTGGAGCACACCAATTTGGCCACACTAGCCAGCCAGCAAGCTCCAGGGATCCATCTTTCTTCATCTCCCAGCCCTAGATTATAGACGTGCATATGTCTTTTTATGTGGATACTAGAGATCCAAACTCAGGCCACTTTCTACCTCATATTGTGTGTGTGTGCACATGTGTGTGTGTGTGTGTGTGTGTGTGTGTGTGTTTACTCTTCCAATGTGCATCTGATGGCGTATGGTTAGAATTCAATGAATGGGTGAAAATATAATCCTTTTTGTGCTCTATGCAATAACCATTCTTATAACCCTCTGGGCTAGCTCTATGAACAGAAAACAGTATTCTGGAAAGGTATGCTGACCATTTTTACAGTGGACCATCTTTATAAATAGGGCTCTGTCTTTAAACAAAATGATCCATTGAGTTTGTTAGAAATCTTCTGAGGCTCAAGGAAAGATAACAGGTAGCCTTCCACGTGACTCACTTTAGTGAACCTCTGGGATCATGAACGTGAGGCTGGGCACTGCCTCGTTCACATCCACGATGCATTGAGCCCACAGAACTGCTGCACGTGCACTGTTTCATTTGACTCCTCTTGCTGCTGAGAAACATACCTAGAGCTCTCCACCTCCATCTGACCTTCTGTCCAGTCGTTTCCTGCTTGTCTCTCATTTGATCTCCTGGAGGCTTTGCCCAGCTTTCCTAATCTAGAATGAGTATGGATTGAAGGACAGCCATCCACACAGCGGTACTTACTAGTCTTACTAGTCTTACCAGTTTCCTCTAACTAGCTTCATCTGCCTGTCTAGATTCCCCAGCTAACAAAAAAGCCTCTTAAGCACAGAGGTTAGTGTCTCCAGCACAGTTTCAGAAACTTCAAAAGAATAATCATAGTCACTCTGACTATCTCGTTTCTCTTTCAGACAAGAAAGCTCAATTTTGATAAAACTGCCTTCTCTTTTACGAACATACATATATTAATTAAACATTGTAAGGTATTTTATGTGCAAATACTTCAATTTCATTGAGGAGTAGCCATGTATTCTATTATTCTGAATCAAGTTTTATCCACCCATTATAGACTTTTTCCTCAGTTAATTACCACACATAGTTGACATCCAAACATGTTTTTCATGATACAATAATGGTGCAAAACACAGTAAGCACGGAGCATCTACACATTCATCTGTAAGCTTTGAGTGGTCCAAAGAACTGAACCCTGTTATACCTTTATACATCCCAACTTCTCAGCGTAGCTGTATAATATCAGGCAAGTTATTTAACTAAACTGATCTGTCTCCCAGTTTCTCTCCATAAAAATGACTGCTCACACCAACAGCTAATTCATAATGAGAAATAAATTCATGACTGTATTTCAAGTTCTTAGAATAGCTCCCGGCACAGGGGCAAAGCACTCAGGGAGCATTATTGTTTTCAAGTGATCATAATTAATGTTATTATCATAATACACCAAAGGTGTTAGCTAGAAAACTTGGAATAATGTGGATTTGTAACACTAGGAAAGTAAGGGAATGAAGATGTTCATTAGGACATTTGCTGTGTTCTGCAGAGTAACTAATTTTATTATTAATATTTGTCCAGAAAGCCTAACTCGGAAAGCCGGTACTTTTTGCCCAGTTACTATCAGGCCTGCAGCCAATCAGCTGTCAATCATTTTGCCCCTTGACCTACCTTCACAGAACAGCACATCGCTCAGAGAATCCTGAAAGGAGAGCTCATTGGCTACATTTTGAGGGCACTTTCCAGTCTGCCCTTTGCAGAATTCTGAACTGGGAAGGAGATCCCTCAAAAATCACGGTGACAGACTTATTTCAGAGTTTTGGCAATTTTTCTCTCTTTAAGTCAGGTTTCTATTTTTTTTTTAAGTTGCTCTTACACTTTCTATTTATTTACTTTGGCCTTGGTGGACTAGACCCTGGCTAAAACTTTATGGACCTAATAAAATTCCCAACATTCTCAGACACGGGTCGTGATGTTTGTGCACTGGGAAGAAAACAAAGGTGCTTTATGAGTGTGGACACGCTTGGAGATGAGTGAACCTCACACAGGCCACAGGATCAAGTTGCAGCTGACTGTGGGGCAGGCAAGGTAGGCCTTCATATGCTACTCCCTTTCCACTCTTACCCTCTTCTCCAGACATGTGACACAGCGCTCCAGTGATGGCCCTGATTGGCCAAGATCTCCCACTGCGACACAGCTGAAGGCTTGTCCTGCCCAGAAGGAACTGTTTCTAGAATGTTGCTGGTTTCTTGTAGAGGATTAGGGATTTTAGGATGTGGGGTAAGAACTGCTGCTCATTACAGAAAGCATACATCCTCAGATGGTCAGCAAGTGCGGCTGCCTCATCGTTTAAGTTTTGAAAACTCACTGGGAGTATATTACAAGATTAATTATGCCTAGAGCAAATAAACACCACTGTCAATCTTCAGATAAGATTAAGGTTGGCTTTTTTCCTCCAAAAATATTTCATTTATGTACTTTCTATCATGCATGATGTTTTTAAAACCACGTTCAGCACCAGCGTTGTGCCATACTTCTGTCCTGGTATTTCCTCCCATGCTCTCTAGATATGCACAAGTTTTCAATTTAGATTCCATTTCCAGCAGATGTGATACCCTTAAAGTCTGCCATCCCTTTCCTCCAAGATAATATGCAATTCATGTTAGCGTTTTGAGAGAAAACAGCCTAAATAAAGTTGTTCAGAAATCCTGAGTTACTGCTGAGAGAAATAGATACAGGAAAAAGAGATGAGAGAGAGAGAGAGAGAAAGAGAGAGAGAGAAGAGGAGACACTAGAACACATATACACATATGCACTATAGTGAGGCGGAGAACTAGATTGAAGAGACTTGGGTTTCACAAATGCCAAGGGAGGCCAAGGCCCTAAGAATGGGACGTAGATGAACATTCTCTAGATACAGAAGTGTTTACATTTTCTGAAACATTCCCTAGTGCTCAGTATAAACAATGACTCACAGATCTGATCTAATGGGCAACCCTCTGGGGAGTGTAAGTATTTAAAAATCTGTATTTCTCTGTCTCAACACAAACTAAGCTATAGTTCTTTGTATTGGGTTGGTAGTCCTTGAACAAAATTATCACTTCATCCCAAACTCCTTTTTCTCTATTGGTTAACTAAGTAGAAATCGTTCATCCAACTAGAGCTATCAGTGCCTTTCAGCCCTCTCCCCCACTCTTTTCCAAAACGAATGAGTTCTGTTATTAACACCCTTTTAAAAAACTGACCTGGAAGCCTTGTGCCTGACCTTTAGCTCCCATAATGCCAGATGATAACATGCAAACTGCTAAGGGAGAAATCAGTCAATGGCCCGACCCAACCCTAAATTCTAATAACCATGATAACCAGCACAACACACAACCTCTATTGGTGCAGTAATAGCACTCTCATCTGGAGGATAATCAACAGCTATCTAATTGGATTCAAAACCTTCTCAATGGGAGGCACTGAGATTCAGTCAAATATGTGAGGTCAGAGAAGGTTTAGATACTAGAGAGATCTACATCTCTGTCATATCTCTAGAAAGATGACATTTCTTACCATGTACTAAATACGGATCCTTATATTTATAAACAAACATACAGTACACCACTCATCAAAGAATCTTCGTTTTGCAACAGATGGAGGCTACAGCAGAATTCCACAACTGGTCAGACACAGAGAATATATGGCCAAGGGAAGCCAAGTCCTAGGTGACATATCTACAGTTGGACTTCTACACTTAAGGTTCATGGAATACAGCAGAACGAGAAGTAGACAGAAAACTAAAGCATTCCTTAACTCTCACCAGTGAAGCTTCCTTAAACAACATAGTTCTGTGCACACAGAAGGCCACAACTGGCCAAGTTTTATAGAATACGAGACTACAGAATGTGTATCCATGGATAGGATTCCTATATTGAACCTCACCCACCTATGGCTCACGGATCACTGTGGAAGAGAGAGCAGAAAGATTGTTAAGAGCCAGGGCTGGTTCATGAACTTAGGGAAGTAGAGTCTTTCAGACTACTGAAAGCTTGTACATGTCAAACTGTGGCAAAGGTGGCATTGAGCACAGGACCCACACCACCTCAAATTAGACAAGGGCCCAGGGTGGAGCGATAGAAATTGATGACAGGCCATACCTAGACTAAGAACTATTGGAGACTGATTACTACTGAGGGAGGGAGAGTATGCTTTACTTATGATCTCTAGATAGCCTGACCAGACTCCAGTGGATGAATTTTCACTAAAGGACATCTGGGCACTAATGCCTGACTGGATAGGATTTATATAATGGAATACATGAGGTCCAGCAGGGGTTGGGGGGATAAATGCGGGAGAGCTCTGAATTTGATTAAGAACAGTTTTGTGAACTGCATAAAACTCAATTAAAAATACCCCCAAAAGATATAGGTCTAGGTTATCTTTGTGGGATAACTGAGACCTTCAAAAGTCCTTAAACCATGCAGTGACCTAAATTTCCATTCTAGAAGTCCTGGATTTCTGTAGTCAAGTGGGAATTTGAGAGGAAGGAAAACACTCCCAAGATCACCTTGCTGTTGCTAGTCTCCCAAAAAGGCTGATCTTGTTAACTATAACACAAACAGCTGAGAGCACTGAACAACAGCAGACTCCCCACATGCTGTGAGGTTGTAAAAGTCTGTGAGACTGTGAAATCAACCTATCAGTTACTTTGACTTCTCACCTCCACTGGGCAGAAAAGCCGTTTTTAGCTGCATTTTTTGATCCTGGTTGTCTTGGTATGATCTCAAGGTTCTTCAACAGCTGTGAGAGCATATGTGAGAACATTATTTAGCATAATAACAAGAGTTGATGGCCAATAAATATCAGATATTAGGATGGATGGATAGATGGATAGATGGATGGATGGATGGATGGATGGATGGATGGATATCCAGCTGTGGGAGTTGGTTGGGGTGACAGCTCCCAAAGACAACAGGATGCAATTAAATACTTGAAAGACATTTCCCAGACTGAAGTCCTGATAGCTACTGATGACCATGGAACTCAAGAATGCTGAATGAGACTCAATCAGTAGACAACCTGAAAAGTGAATTAGAAGACTGAATCTTCTTAGCAAAGGTTTGTGCAGCTTCTGAACAAGGAGCATCACGCCTCTTCAGTGAAGAAGACAGAGAAACTGTTCATCCAGAGATGCTATTTTGAGATTTGAGATTTTTTGTTCAGCACAGGAAAATTTGATTAACCACTAACTCACCTCACTTCAACCAGAATTCCACAAGCCCCTCCAAGGTCACATTTTAGGGGTTTGCAACTCACAGAAACATTTTAGGTTGCATTCTCCCTCTAAGGTCAACCCTTCTCCTAAACTAAATGAGCCTTTTCCTTTTCCAAATACCTCCTACCAAGTTACTCAGTAGCAAAAAAGATCTTTACTCCACAGTATGATCCATGTCTTAACAAAAGAACCAACAAGTTCCTTGCCTGCCAACAAAGACAAATGATTGATATTATGAGCTTTCCTGGTATTCCACACAGTGTGGGAGGAAAGGCTCTAGGGTCAGAGTTGGGAAGGTATTAAGAAGAGACTGGACTGATAAAAAAAAAAAAAAAACAGAGACTGGAGCTCAAACAGGGCCCTGCTTAGCCTGGAGTAAACCAAGAAAACTTCTCAAGACATTTGCTTTTACTTAGTTTCAACCAATGACAGTCATGAATTATAAGTCAGGAAACAAGACAAGAGTTGCCTACTGAAGACTCAGCAAGTGCTTTTTCCTACATCAGAACACCAGGTCTAGTTCTGCCTGCAGCCACACCTAACTCTCTACAGCAGACCTATGACAAAGAGCAGATGGAAAAGCTGAAGTTGTGCGAGCTTCCAGAGGAAACCAAGATGCCAGTAAGATCCCCTGAGGTCCTAAGCACATCCCTTATTAGCTCCACATATGTTCGCACATGACCCCAGGGCTCAGAATGCCGAGACTAGCAAAGAGAAGATCTTCCAAGGGTGATACACCCTCTCTATAGACCCACTATTCCATACAAGCTTGATTTTGTGACATGGCCGCACTTTATTGGTTTGTTGGCCTCACTTCTGTGTCTATGTGCCCACAAAAAGAAACAAATGAAAGATCAATGATTTCTCTCAAAGAAGAGAGGGAAACTTATTTTTCAAAAAGAGTTTGATGGTTGGCTTGATTTGAGAAAAACTGCTCTTGATTAGTTTATCTTGAAATTCTTACATTTAAATTGAGCATTAATGAATGAGAGTAGAAGGCAGCTTTATTTACTTATATGCTACAATCAATTTACTTAATTAAAAATTAATATGTTTTGCCAAAAATGTTTCAAAAATGTATAGCAACATTTTCCCTTGAGACGTAGTCCTGTGTTCAGGAAGGTATCTTGCTGACCCTACTCAATCAAAAACTTTATGTGAGTTTGTTACTAAAGGGTCATCCAAATTTTTTCTTTAAGTATTTCAAGCATCATTATTCTGCCTCCAACCAAACACATAGAGCCATGGTAGTGAAATGGATCTGCAAAACTTCAGAAAAAGAAAAGAATCTTTAAAGGTTCAAACTCATGAGAAGCAACAGTTATGTAATTTCTAATTATGCAATTCTGTGATACACAAGGTCTTTGATTGTCACACTGGTGAAATAAACTTTCAAGGTTATTTTCATCCTTTCCTTTCCTTTCTAGCAACAGGGGAGCTTTCACTTTTACTTCCTTGCAGTTTTTCCATGGATTTTGTAACAATGCATGATATTCAACTTTTCCGCATCTGAAGAGTGTTTTCTCCAAATAAATGGCACCTGCTGAAATCTCCGCCAAAAACTGTCAGAACAGAACTCACAAATGGATATTGTACCATGAGATAGAGTTCAGATATTTGTCTCCCTAACTTTTCTGCTGATGAAAACATTAATTTATACTTTCACAGAGTTCATACAACTGTAGCATATATATATATATACTATTATGTGTCTTACATATATTTATTTAACATCTTACCTTATATCTTTGAAATTTTATTTAACATATTGCTAGCTCTGTGCTTGCTCATGTTCCTGTCAGCTACAAAGAACACACATTATCTTGGAGCGGGAGGCTCTCGGCACTCACCTTTGGAAGACCCCTTTTCTCTTCATTTTTGGTGCCACAGTGATATAAGATGTTGCCTTCCTCTAGCACACTTTCTGTTTCCTATTTGCGATTGCAAGTATACTCACTTGGAGAATCTCTTGGATTTGGAGTCCAATTGGCACCCAGAGGAGAAAAGGAAAGGGATGAGGTGAAAATGAGCAGAGCTTCAGGAACCTATTAGACCTAACTGCATGTGTGTAATTAATTACAGGCCTAGGAACAGAGGAAACAATAAAACTGGGGAGAAATCTACTTCAAGAAGTACTAGTCACTTTACAAATAAATAAGATATATAAATTTACTGGCTCGTCGTGCTCAGCGAATATCAAGAAGGATAACTACACTTAAACACATCATAATCAGACTCAGAAGTCAGGAGTCAGAGATATCAGGAGCCAAACATGAACTGTAAAGTTAGAGAGAAGCAATAGATAAATAATGCCTTTTGTGCAGAATGGCATTCAGCAATCCAGCTGAATGGGAGCCACGACACACAATTAGGACCTAAATGTGGGAACAGTAAAAAAGAAACTGGCAAAAATAAAAGGTTTATGCCTAAGCAAAGATGAACACTTGACTCAAATGCACAAGGAATCTTGGATGTTTCTTGCAGTGCTCACCACTGTTGCATCGTGTGACTTCACTGCAGTCTTGGTTCTGAACATATTACACAGGCACTTTGGGCTGCCCATGACGTCATACTACACAATGCCAATGAAAGGTGCTTGAATTCTTTTCCTAGGATTCAAAATATTGTATTTCGGGAATTGCAGTGTTTTCACTGTACGTGCAAAGCTTTTGCTTCTATAGAAATATACTTTTTAGTTACAAGAAGCACAGACTGTTTAAATATTTCAGATTATCCTTCTTTAGCAAGTAAATGTAAATTGGTATACTTTTGGATTATATTGTGTAATAATGTTTGATTTTAAAAATTACTGCTTCAATTGCTAACTTGATGTTTGAGACATCTTTCATTGAATTTTGGTTTGGGTTTAGGACAGAATTTCCAGTAATTTCTGAAATGGTCCCAAACATGTTTCTGCCATTTTGTACTGTGGGTTTATGTAAAATAACATTTCAGTATTAAAGATTATAAAATTAAAATTAGTCAACTCTTAGAAATATTAAAAATGCTCTACACCTTTCACTATCTAAAGTGTAAAAAATTAACAAGCACACTAATCTTGTTAAAATGCAAATGCACTTGCTCTCTTTAATAAATGGAAAAATTAAATATATGCCAAAAACTATTTTAAAATAAATTTCTTCATGATTTGTTATCAGTAAATGTTTCATTTGTATACCCATTTTAAATGTATAGACCCAGAATGGCATAAAATTTTCTCAGGGGAAAGAGATCATAAGTGAAAAGAAGTTCTGTGATGACTGGCCAACTTCTCACCAGACACTATGAATGCAAGGTAGGAGTGGAGTGTGTTTCAAAGCAATGAAGGAGAAAATGCAGAATTACACATACTGAGAAAAAATGTCCTCTGTAACAAAGGCAAAGTAACAACATTGAAAATGAACAGAAAAATCAAGAGAATTTTTCACTAGATAATTCAAGGAATTCTAAAGAAAGTTCTGTGGCTGAATGGAAATGATATTAGACGTAAATTAAATGATCCGGAAAGAAGAAAGAACAGTCTAACTGATGGAAGAAAAACAACTGAAGCAGGATATTCTAATACACAACCATGCTAGGTCATGCTAGGTACGCTTGTATCACATCAGCCCTCTTCATTAAAAAATAAAACATAATTACCGACCCACAGTCCTTGCCCAATTCACCCCTCCAGGCAGCCCCTCTAGGCCCTGGGAATGGTCTCACTGTGAATGATTCCACTTTCTTCCCAAGTCACCCCCGGGGAGTGGGGGAGGTAGGAAGAGCTGGGATCTGTACCCAAGGAATCTCTTGCTGAGTCTGCCCCAGGACCCTCGCATATGCCACCCCTACCAGCCAGTCGGGAGCAATATCTGTGAGTTCTCTTGGCCCAAGCCCAGCTGAGATCCACATCCAGGTGCTCCCTTGCTGAGTCTACACAAGTCCCTGGACCAGTGCCACCTTCTACAGCCAGGCCCAGTTGGGAACCACACTAGGGGCCTTTCTTGAAATTCACCTAAGCTATCTCACAGGATCCTTAAAGTTCCTGCACCACACCAATTACTAACAAATTAGAATCACTCTTACCTCTCTAATCAATAATCAACACTAAACATCTGAAGGACTATCTTGAACATTTCACCTATTGAACTGAAATCTACCAAGTTCTGGCCACAGCAAAAACAGAACCAAACTTACACCCAGCACAGGCAAACAAAATCCTTATATCAGACACACAACCAATGAAATAAACCCACATATCAGGTCCCATTGCAAAATCACAAGCAAATATGAAAAATCAAGACAATGTGCCTCCCCAAAGACTACCAGGTCTACAGACATGTTCTCAAATGGGAATTACCCAGAGGAAACTCAAGAAATAGAATTTAAAAGAATAAATATAAGTGGGATCAAGGATTCAAGGAATTCAAAGAGAACATAAGCAAAAACCTAAATGAACTTTAAAAGGTCAGAAATAAAACTCCTATTTGAAATAGAAGAAAAAAACAAATGGATAAATTAAATTATAAAGACAATACACTATTTGAAAATTGAAATCAATAAAGATATAGAAATACTGAAGAAAACTCAAGCTAAATGAACATAGAACTGAAAATCTCAAAGACTAAGATAGAAAACTCAAGGGGAAGCTTACCAGTAATAGATCAAATAGAAGACAGACTATCGGGGCTTGAAGACAAAGTAAACAAATCGAACCAGTCAATGAAATAATATGATAATTTTCTTTAAAACACAAGAAAAGAATATGTAGAAACTTTTGGACAACGTGGAAAGACTAGGAGAAAGATTTCAGGTTCATGACATAGACCAGATCTTCAACAGGCTCACAGAAGAAAACTTCCACAAATTAAGGAAAGACTGGGGTCTACTACACATTTCCCCAGTGCCATGCTGGGTTTTTGTCTGCTTGAGTTTGCATGGGTCTTGAACATGCTGACGCCATTGCTGTGGGTTCATATGAGCAGGGTCCCAGGAGCTGGTAGGATTTTATTTCCATATAGTCACACACCTCCTCATTGGCTCTTATAATCTTTCCACCCCTCTTCCACAATGGCCCCTGAGCCTTGAGTGAGCTTTGCTGAAGGAATAATGGCAACTGATTATTCCTGGGTGAAAATGAGCTAATCTTCCTAAAGGGAGGGGCTACAGATAGGCTGACTAGACCTCAGTAGGTGAGGTCTTGTCACAATAGACCTTGACACAATAGACCTTAACACAGATGAAAGAATGTATGGATTCCAGTTGGGGGCTGTGGAGGCATGCCTGTGAGGAAGGGGGTCTAAACATGATTAAGATTGATTGAGATATTCTGTAATACATGATTCAATAAAAAAATAAGAAAAAGAACAGCAATAACCAAAAAAAAAAAGGAAAGACATACCCATACACATATAGGAAGGACATGAAACATCAAGTAGACAGAACCAGAAAATAAACTCTCCGGTGCATATTATAGTTAAAACACTAAATATGCAGAATAAAGAAAGGTATTGAAAGCAACCAGAGAAAAGTCACAAGTTGCATATGAAGGAAAACTCCTAAGAATAATAGCTTTCTCAATGGAAATTTTTAAAGCTAGAATATCCTGGGGCAATGTAATAAAAGCAAAGAGGAAAACTTTAAAATATCACAGGTGTCAACCCGGATTGCTTTCTCCAGCAAAACTATCTGCCATAGTTGAAGGAGAAAGAAAGACACGCCTTGATACAAAGAGGCTAAAAGAATTCATGTCTACCAAACCAGCCCCAAAGAGAACACAGGAAGCTGTGCAGTTGAAGAGAGAATGAGTATGGCCAAGAGGCCACAGAAAGAGAACAAATGTGCCCATCATTACTGAAACACAAAATGGGACTAAGGACGCCAACAGGTGGGACTGGAGAGATGGCTCAGCAGTTAAGAGTCCCAGCTACTCTTGTAGAGGACCTGGGTTTGATTCTTAGGATGCATATGGCAGTTAACAACTGAACTGGACAACTCCAGTTCCAGGGAATCCAAGACCCTCTTCTGACCTCCAAGGGCATTTTATAACGGGTCCTCTTACAAACATGCAGGCAATATATGAATACACATAAAATAAAAATAGCAAATAAAAAGAACACCAAGAGCAACAAAAAAATGATAGAAATCAACACACACCTTTCAATAATAGCTTGAAACATCAATAACCTCAACTCCCCAGTCACAGGACACATGTTAGTTGAATGGATTAAGAAACTCTATCCATCTCTGTTGTTTGCGAGAAATGTACCCACCTTCAAGGATAGGCACCACCTTAGATGAAAGGATAAGAGAAAAAGGTATTCTAACTAAATGGGACCCAGAAACAAGCAGGCATCACTCTCCTAATAGATGACAAAATAGACTTTAAAGCAAAATTAATCAGAAGACATAAAAAGAACACTTCATTCTGATTAAGGGAATCATGAACCAAGAAGATGTGACAATCCTAAATATAGACACACTCAGTTTCACAAAAAAACATACTATTAGACTTCAAGACACAGGTTAACCCTAACTAACAGTAGGTGATTCAGTACTCCATTTTATTCAATAGATAAGTCACCTGATATTTGACAAAGATGCCAAGAATACACACTGAAGGAAAGACACCACTGTCAACGAACAGTGTTGGGGAAACTCGTTGTTCACAAGTAGAATCAAATTAGACCCACATCTATCACCTGGCACAAAAATCAAGTTTAAATGGGTCAATGACCTCAGTGTGAAACCTTAAACCCTGAAATCACTAGAAGAAAACATAAGTAATATCCTATAAGACACAGGTGCAAGAAAAGATTTCCCGAATAAGACTTAAGGAATTAAGGCCAGCAATTGACAAATGGGGCCTCATTACACTAAAGAGCTTCTGTACAACAAAGAAAACAAACAGCTCAGTGGAGAGGAAGTCTACAGAGTGAGAGTTGCTTCCCCAGCCAGACATCTGAAAGAGGATTAATATCCAGAATACACAAAGAACTCAGAATTAAGAAAACAAATGACTCAGTTTAAAAATGGGCTATGAATCAGAACAGAGTGCTCACTAAAGAAGAAATTAAAAATGACCCCAAAAAAAATCTTTAAAAGTGTTTAACATTCATAAGAATTGGAGAAGTGCAAATTAAAACTCCTTTGAATTTTCATCTTACCCCAGTCAGGGTGGATAAGGTCAAGAAAACAACTGACAACAAATGCTTGTAAGGATGTGGGGAAAGAGGAGCCTCATTCACTGCTGATGGGGTTGCAATCTGGTGCAGTCACTGTGGAAATCAGGGCATAGTCTCAAAACGCTAAAAATAGGTCTACCGTGTGACTATACCACCCCTTGACCTGCGTGCCTGAAGGATTCGATACTATAGAGATACTTGCTGAGCCATGGCTATTGCCACTCTCTTCATAAAGAAAATGGAAGCAACCTAGATGTCCTTCAACTGATAAATGGATAATGACAATGTAGTACCTATGTACAATGGAGTTCTACTTTGCTAGAAAGAAAAATGAAATCGGCTGGTAAATGTATGGAACTGAAAACATTAAACTGGGCCAGGTAACCCAGATCCAGAAAGCAAACACCATCTGTTCTTTCTTTTCTATTTTAAAATTTCTATTAACATTATTTTTTAAACTACCTTAACTATATTGAAAAATTATGTATAGGTTGCAGAATTTGGAAAGAAAATGGATGGCAAACTCACGTTACAGCAACAGGGATGAAGTTCATAGTATTCTGGAAGACTGTCAGTACAGTTTGGTCAGTAAAAAATATGGTAGACATGCAGAACTGCGAATTTACATTCTTAAATACAATCACATATTTTCAGTTTGAGAATTATATAAGCTCACTTATTAAAGTAGTTTTTTAACTTCTCAGACTGTGGTTTTTAATCTCTAGAAGTTCAGTTAGATGTTTCACATTTTACATAGAACACGGATCAGAGTACCCTGGGGCTGACTGAAGAAGAGTGATAGAAAAATGATGGAAAACCTCTTGTGCCTAGGAATGGGAAAGGTTCAGCATCACAGCTGGATGCTCAGGACCATGTGTAGAGTCAAGACCACAGCTGGCCGTCAAGGGAGGCGGGAAGTCCATTCTAGAGTCAGTCCTCACTAGATTAGAATCTGCAAATGACAGAGACCTCCCCTGTCCCCAGCATAAGCCCAACACAGAGACAAAGCCAGTACCATGCTCCACCTCAGACCTTGGTGGAGGAGGTTGTGGGGAATGCAGTCACTCAGAGAAGGCAGGCGGAAACTGCTACCCAATGTTGGGCTGGGTTCCATGGAAAACACTAAAGAAACAGAGTCCCTGTCATGAAAGAAGTTGGACTTTAGTGAGGGAAGAAAAGACAAGAAAAAAAGTGCTTAACATTAGGATGCCACAGTGGGATCACAGTTAGGAGAAATCTGTGGTGAGGAAATAAATGCCTGGGACAAAGTAAGGCAGGGGATGCCAGAGGAGCTGGAAAGTTGTATGTCTTGTGAGAAGGGAGTGGGGTGGAAGAGGTTAGGAGGAGGATCCTAAGATGGCGGCTCCTGCTGAGTGTCTCAGACCATGCGGGGAAGCAATGCAGAACAAGGCAGTCTGGCGAAACACCCCATGTGAGGCAGAACTGGGTGGCCATGGTGCTCCTCAGGAGCCAAGTCAGGTTTGGTAACAGCCCTGGAGAGCAGAACGGTGGTCACACACTGGTGGATCTGAGGAGCTGTTGCACCTGCTACAATGCGACTTCATTCCTCGCTAGAGGGGGGACATCTGAGGAGGGAGCACCTATGGCTTGCACATCTGGACAATCTAAGTAGTCTATTTGGGGAAGTTAAACAAACAGGTTTAAGTGAAACGTCAAATAATTATAGCATAGAAAACAGGAGACTTGGAGTTAAAATATCTTATGATTCAATTTTCTAGAAGGGAATATGGAAATCTATTGGTGCAGGGTGGCAGGTGGGTGTGTGTATCACAATCCTCAGGTAATCAGTGAAGAGACTATAGATTGTACGCATGACTTCTAATGTTCACATCTAATCAGGAATGGACCTGGGGAATGGGAAAAATTGGACTAATCAAAGGCAGGAAGAAGGTAAAGAATCAAAAGGAACTCAATCCATGGTTCAGAGAATTTAAGTGAAGGAGATGAGGTGAAAAGCTCAGTCAGAATTATTCCCTAACTGTTCACAGTTGCTGGCAAGTCTAATAGAGGTATAGATGTTCTCCAAAGGTACGTACAGATAGCCACAAATTACACAAGCACAGAAAGGCTCGAGAGTAAAGCCAGAGCTAATAGATGCAAGTTAACAAAGCCTCTTTCTTAGCAGGAGTGAATAGATGATATCTAAGGTCACAAACCAACTGAAAGAGGAATAAATATATTATTTAGTGTACTGAAGATGAATTAGAGGAATTTAAAGCACAAATGAGTAATGGAGGCTGAGTAGCTACTGAGGTTAGGGGATGAAGGGACACTCTCACATTTGTTTTTTGGACTTCTGGGGTTTAGAATGTTCTGCCAGATAACTTCATCTCAGTAGTGAATATTATGATCAAGTCAGAAAGTGCCATGGGGGGGCTGAGTATGAAGCTCTGAAGCAGTGACAGGGTTCGAGGCTAACAAGAGGAGGAAGAATCAGTAAAGATGACCAAATGTACAACCACGAGGCAAAAAGACCCAGGACAGGGGTAGAACCATAGAGGTTTAGGGAAGTTGTGTTCAGAAGGAAAGATTCACCTTAAGAACAGTGTAGCACTGAGAGGGGTTGACGCTGGTCAAGAACAGTGACTTTGAGCTTCAGTGACTGGAGGTCACCAGTGCCCTTGACTTAAAGCCATTTCAGCAGAGTGAGTGGGGTGGGGGGAGGGGGAAGAAGGGTCAGGAAAGAGAACAAGAAGAAACGCAATACAGTAAAAAGGATTTCGTATGTGAGGATATGAGAAGGAAAAAAGAGAATTCAGAGACGGCCCCATGCCAAGAGACCCAGGAAGAACAGGTACCACACTGATGCTGAAGAGCCAGGGCGTATGAAAGAGCATCAATTTCTGCCCCACTTGTTAAGTGTATGCAATGCATAAGTACCAGTCCACAAGGAACTCAGAAGAAGCCACCCAAAACTGGTTTAGTTCTTATTGCCTGTGTCACGAGCATGGTGCTTGTTAAAAGGTGCTGGGTTCCCAGCCCTCATCCTGGCAAGACCATTCACACTGAGAACCTGTGGTTATTCCTGGAGCCATGAGAATCAAAAAAATATTTCAAAAAGAGAACTTAGAAACCTGCTTCGAATTAGAGCACGGTGAGGCAATATTTTTCTTAGCCAGTGGGGTTTCTCTTTATTGTGCTTTGGAACACGTTGGGAAAGAAGGCCATCGGAACATTGGAAGCAAAGGAACTCTCTCATGTTCCTGTCTCCATGCTCAGTCACTTGGATATATTCTGGTTAAGTCATCTTCAATAACTTCTATCAGTTTTTATTGCAATTTTTATTTTCTGTAACATCATTTTCCAAATTTTAAACTCCTCAGAATTTTGTTATTATCAGCAAGCCTTCATCACCTCCAGGTTCCGACATCTCTAAGTTAGAACCATGGACAAAAGATGTACTCCCTGAATCCCAGCACTCAAAAGGTTTAGGCGGGAGAGTGGCAAGTTTGAAGCCAGAATAGACTACATAGCAAGACCCTATGTATTCCTCAAAACACAGGAACCTTGGGAAAGTGTTACTCAGAAGTCCTGGGTGAATTCCAGGCCCTCGATAAATTAATAAATAAATAACCAAACGGATAGAAGATGGAAAATAATGAGTGAAGGTGGAAGCCATGAATCATAAGTAAGAAAGGAGCTGAGTACTGGGGAGAGTGAGAGTGGTGGGAAACCCCACAGAGCCCCGTGCAGAGACTGTGCAAGGCCTGTGCGAGTGCAGAGACCGCATCTGCCTCTTAACCTCTATGTCCTCAGAACCCAAGATATTCCTAGAAAGAGTTAGGGGTCAACACACGAAAATGCAAAATGAAAATGTGACTGTCATTTGGTGCTGGGAGGGTGCAAAAACTAAAGTCCATACTGACTCAAAAATGTTACTTCCTGGGTATTCAGCATGCTCGGGTAGAGCTTTAACCGAAACTTTCAACATGTCTAACGAAAGGCCTGTGAAGAGGCAGCAGCATTTTCTATTGCTTTCTGGTTTTTAAAAATAATATTTTATTTATTCTATAGAAATGTTTACATATCTACGCTATGTATTTTTACCACATTCATCCTCCACTCCTCCCTCCAGCTCACCGCCAAACATGTCCCCCTGTTTTATGACCCATTGAGTCCAGTTAGGCAATACTAGCCCATATACACATCAGTATAGGGCCATCCACTGGAGCATGGCCAACCTATCTGTGGCCACATTCCCCAAAGAAAGTGACTCTGCTTCCAGCAGCCATCAATTGTGAATAGCACCTCAACTGGAGATGAGGTGGCCTTCCCTCCATTATCCATTCTGGAATGTTTAACTGGCTTGATCTTGTACAGGTCTTCTGTAGGTAAACACAACACCCATGAGTTCATATGTGCAACAGCCATGTCATGCTCAGAAGACATTTCACAGCTCTTCTCCCCATTCTCCTGCTTTCACATTCTTTTTGCCTTGTGCTCTGTGATGGTCTCTGAGCCTTTGCTACAGATGTCTCCTCTACATCTGAACACTCACAATCATTTGTTCTCCACCCCGAACAGTTAGGAGTTTCTGCATAATCACTCCTCACTGCAAAAAGAAGCTTCTCTAACCAGTGTTTAAAGCCACACAAATCTAAGTATAAACATAACTACTCAGAAGGCAGTTTGACAGCATGACCAGGCAACAAACAAATAGTAGTTTCTCTCCTAGAGCCTACGACCTCCCTAGCTAGGGGTCATTGACCAGATTGGTTTACAGTACTTGGCATGAATTCTGTCCTGGGGAGCAGACCTCAAATCCAATCATAAAGTAGTGTGGGCACCACGATTGCACCAGTGGACACATCCTGCTAGCATATCAGCTCTGTAGTCTGCAGGATCTAGCACTGGGTAAGAGCACTGATATCTTTTCTTCACCAGCAGCCTGCACAGTACCTTCCAGAACTATGAAAACTAGCCCGCAGAGAGGAGTTCCTTAGTCACTTTGAGATTGATTTCTTAATGTCCTGCAACCAACATATATGGTACATATCAGCAATAGGGTCTTGCCATATAATTATGGTTGGCAACCAAACGCCATGGCAATAGCCCTTGTTTTGGGTGTCTCTGGGGCCTTCCTGACCAGAAACCCACAGGAATGTAACCCATGCCCGGCACTAATATTTTTATTTAATAACCCATGTCTTTGGGGACTAGCATTGCCCACCCATGCAGGATATCGATATTCAAATTCCTCTTTTAAATATACTTTCAATTAGCTTACAAACTGGTTGGCTTTCCTAAAGCTTCTTTATATATCCTTCCCTGCAGTCCAATGACGAGAGGTGTGAACAGATACTTTCTGACCATCATAAATCTCTTTGAGTCTTTCCTTTACTTTTTATTTAGGAAGGTCTTCCTTTCTTTCCAGCTTTTTGAAGTAGAATTATCAAATAAAAGGTATACATACTTATGGTCCATAATATATTTTAAGATATATACAAGCATACACATATATACTGTGAAGTAACATCTACAATCTAGAAAGTTAATGTAACCATTACTGCACATACTAATCTTTTCCTTTTTGTTTTAGTAAGACCTTTTAAGATTCATCTCTGATGTATCTCAAGCATTTAGCCACCGTAATGGACATTAGATCTCTGAACTTGTCCATCCTGAAAAACCAAAACTTTGAGCGCTTGCCCACCTTTTCCCAATTTTCTTCCCCTCTCTGCCACCACTCCACTCTCTGCCCCGTGAGTACATTTTTAGATTCCACATATAAGGAAAATTGTCCTATATTTGTATTTCTGTGCCTGGTTTACTTAACATAATGTCTCCCAGTTCATCTGTGATTTTTTTAAATGGAAGAACTTCTTTCTTCATTAAAGTTGTGTATGCTCCATATTTCCTTTATTGATTCTTGCTTCATTGGATACATAGGTTGCTCATATCTCTTGTCTCTTATGTCTCTCTGAGACACTCTCTTCCCCTGGAGATATACATCTACTCTGGAATTTGTGGTTACCATTTTCACCAGTTTTTAATACAGTCCGTGTCTGAGAGGCAAGTCCGTGTCTGAGAGGCAAGTCCGTGTCTGAGAGGCAAGTCCGTGTCTGAGAGGCAAGTCCGTGTCTGAGAGGCAAGTCCGTGTCTGAGAGGCAAGTCCGTGTCTGAGAGGCAAGTCCGTGTCTGAGAGGCTAAGAGAACTCCCTTGCCTGTCACACACACCCCAGATACACCCATTCACAGAGGTTAGTCAATTCAGGAGCAAATTAGTCAGTCTTTAAGCTCTATTCTTGACAATTTCTACAGAAAAGTCATTCTAGAAATGCTCAATTCCAGTTCTATTCAGTTCTCACAATTGTTTTCACCATTCGGTTTGTAACAAAACAAATCAAGGGGCCCATATGACTCCAAAGAAAAAAAGGCAAAGTAAAAGTCCTATGTGACAGAGATTTGTATTTAAACTTGAACTTCAAAAGTGTTCAAGCCAGGGAAATCGGACATGTACATGTCTCTCTGTGTGATTCTACACACACACATTTCCCATACAGCTCTGAGGAGATTCTGACAACATGCTTGAGCTTTATCACAGTTTTCATTGTTCAAGAAAAGCAGATCTTTATCTTGGTGTAATAATGATCCAGGGATGTAGCTTACAAACAAACCATACGGAGAGCTGCTCTCTGGCCTCCCTCTGCATAGCTCCAACATTCCCCAGAGTCCTCTGGTTACCCAACTGACAACTATGGGCTTACATGTGGGGAGTTCACTGCTGTCACAATCAGGATTCATCATTCTGTTGTTTCTCTGTGTGTAATACAGATAATCATTGACATGGAAACAGAGAGGTTTGCAGAGTCAAACAGTACCATATGGTCCATCAAAACCTATACTTACCATCTCCAAGAAATACAGATCAGCCTGTATTGCACTGGTCGGCCCTCATAAATCAGCTGGCGGCTATACCTCTGACTTTCTTCATCAATTTCACATTTCTTATTGCTAACCAAGGCAGGTTTTTCCATTGTTTGGTCAGGGTGTGTGTGTGTGTGTGTGTGTGTTTGATGAAATTTTCTAGCTTTCAGGCTTATTTGCATTTCCATCCCTAAATTCACTATATCTTGAATTTGGTGCTTTTTAAGAAATAGATAAAGAAAAATAATATTTTGTCGAGTATCTTATATTTCCAGGCACTTTAAAATCTTACTGTATTTGTACTTTAAGAAGCCTACGTGACTGGGTGTGGTAGTGCACACCAAAATGATAGCATTATTGCAGTGACAGAGATGAAGAGAAGGAAAGCAATAGGCCTGACTGTATTACTCATATGTGGCCATACAGGAGAGACGTGTACACTACCTGGGACCAGAGCTGATGAGCTTTGCATGCCACCACTCCACCTCATCAGAGAGTTGGATTTACCTGGAAGACACAAAACACAGCAAATCTACCGCATCTTAAATATCATCATGTAAGAGGGATGCCACGTTATATGTATGACAAGACTAATCAGGATTTTTGCTTATACTTTCCCTCAAATGTATACAAAGAAGACTGTCTCGACGCCTGGAGGATTGAATGAAAGTTTGTTTAAATCAGAAGACTGCCTGCACGCTTGCATGACCTAGGGAGATACTACTGTGTATTGGGGATCTAAGGAAAAATGCCTCAGTATTTCCATTTAACAGTGGTGTGAACTTTGCTTATTGTCTAGAGTTTTCCTGCTTATAAATTCTTTTGGTAGAGAACTGCAGTGCTCTCCAGATAAACTATTATAGCATTCTTCATTAATAAGGCTTTATGGCAGGTTTCTTCCTAAGACATAACCCTCTTTCTCTTGGCTGCGTCCACAGGAGAACAAAGCACAGTTGGCATGTCCACTGGCTTCCATGAAACTGAGAGCCACAGTGCAAACGACTGTGCACATCATGTGGGTGTCTGGCTTTCATCTCACTACTTTGCCAGACAAGCATTTAAGCCCTGTTCACTTGAATTTAGAGTTGAGAATGAGATTAGCAGCAGAAACTATTACTCCACTTCCTGTCACTATGACAAATGCCTGAGTTAGTCAGATTTTAAGGAAGAAAAGGTTTCTTTTCGCTCATAGTTTTTGAGGTTTCAGAGTGCGCTTGCTTAGCCCTAGTGCCTTTGAGACCTTGGTGAGACAGCACACTTGACAAGAAGTACCTCAGGGAACAAGCTGTGTCTCTCATGACATCTGGTAGTAAAGAGAGGAAGAAGGGAGGCCAGGCTCGAATATCCCCTTCAAGGGTGGATTCACTACTTCTCCCATTGACAAAACACCTGACATTGGCGACTTAGGAAGGAGGGTTTGTTTTGGCTCACAGTTCGAGGGTATGGTCCATGGTGGTAGCAGAAACCTGATGCGGTGGTCACCTTGCATCTACACTCATGAAGCAGAAATGAATGCGAGCATTCAGCTCACTTTCTCCTTCTTATTCAGTCTAAGACCCAAGCACATGGAACAGTGATGCCCACAGTTATGGTGGGGTTTCTCACCTTGATTAACCTATTCCAGATAATCCCTTACCAGCATGCCAGGGGCTTGTCTCTTAGGTGGTTCTAAATCCTGTCAAGTTGACAACCATCACAAAGGGTGTGCCCATAATGACCTAGCTTCTTCATACGAGGCCTCAGCTCCTAAAGGCTCTGCTATCTCCAAGAACAACATAGGCCTTTAGGGGACACAGATCCAAACCACAGCCTGATGATGATCTTAATTCACATACAAAATAAATGACAACCTCACCTCCAATTCCATTCTTAACATTCAATTCTAACTTACGGGTCTTGAACACTTGTTTTTCTGGCCAATAGTTAATGGAACAAAAGCCAGACATGTTCTCATGTGATGTGTACAAGAGTCATTAGTCCTATAGTCCTTGGTTTCATGATTATTAAATGGACTTGCCTGATATGCACGCATTGAGAGGGAAAATAAAGGACAATGACAACAAAAATCACAAAAGTATGGACCAAATACTCCCTATGAAATTCTCCTCTTACAAGTTTTCTTCTTTTATTCTGAATAGAAGCGAAGTTTTCCATCTTGAGCAACAATCCCACCTACCACACATGACGTTGTTTCTTTCCCACATGAGCTATTGGCTCATGCAAGGGGCACATGCGTAGACGAGCAGGACAGTGCACTGTTATTGTCACTGTTAAGCTTGAATGTGGTGTGATCCCCAAACTTGTGCACAAATTTAATCTTCGAAACCCTGTTAATGGTACTGAGTGCAAATTTTATCCAACTTCAGTGTTTAGAAGCTGGATCTTTAGACGGTTATTACAATGGAGTCCCTATAATTGAGTCCTGGTGACTATATACAGAGAGATGAGATTCAGACAATGTAGATGCAGCTGAGGGCAGCCCTTCCAAAGACACAGCATACTGTTTGGACTGTTGGCCTAAATGTACCAACTTTTTAACAAAAGTAGTTAACATCAGGCATCCTGCTATAGTAATGAAAAGCTTAGTAAAACAGAAAGACAGAGAGACAAAGAGAGAAACACTATGTACTTACTTTCAGCGACCAGAGTTTTTGAATGATCCAAAAGCTGCCTCTCACAATGGACATGCTGAGAACCAAGAAGCCCAGGACAGTGGAGCTGGAGAGTCAGGGAACAGCAGAGAGAAAGAAGGAGGGGAGAGAAGGGAGGGGAAACCGCACTGCACACTGGCTGACTCTTCCTGCACCAAGCCTCATCTTTGGTTGCCTACAGACATCCTCGCTGAGATGTGGTGAACAAGAAGATAAAAGCTTACCTGGGAAACTGTTTTTCTCTCAGAAAGAAAATGTGAATTAGAAATAAAAACATTCTGTTACCCTAGTCAGAACAACTGTCACAACAAAACCACATACAGTAAATGCTATGAATACAAGAAGACATTTATATACTGCTGATGAGAGTCTAAACTGGTCCAGCTGGAAATCAGTATGAAAGTTCCTCAAAAACATTAAAAATAGAACTATCATATACCTCAGCTAAGCCACCTACAGACTCTACATCAACATATCTCAGATCCTTATATATCTCTGTTGATTGTGGCACTAGTCACTATATCCAAGCTATAGAATCAGCCTATCTGTCTATCAACAATGACTGGATAAAGAAAATATGATCTGCATGCACAATGGAGTTCTATGAAGCTATAAGGAAAAATGAAATCATGTCATTTAATAGAAAATGATATTAAGTAACACAGGCATTGCTCAAAAAAACAGATATTATGTTCGCTCTCATTTTTGGTTTCTAGATTTTATATAGGATACATAAACCATATGTATGTAGATATATATTTATATCCAAGTATATATCATACAATTGAAAAAAAGAGATATATTTATTCATATATTATGTTTGGTGAACATATTTCCACATCTTGTAAATAGCTATGATTTTTATATAATTTTATATATTTTTATATAATTATATATAATTTATATATGTTATAAATTTATATAGGTATAATTTATATAATTTTATATAATTTTAAATGATGTGTATTTTTAGTGTATGCATATACACAATTATACTACAGTTTATGTACATATATATGACATTAAAGCACAAGAGGGATTGGGGGAGGAAGAAGACTAGCAGAAGGGGAAGGGAAAAGTGTGAAAAGAAAGCTTGTGAACGGTGAATATAGTATGCTTGAGCAAAACTATCCTTATAAGACCCAGAGCAAATAAGAACTAAGGGGAACACAGGATTTCATTTGAAACCCCAGATTTGAAATTCTCTGAAGAAGCATCATATCCAAAAGGAGAAGCAGTCATCCACTTGGAGGAATAAGTAAGGAAATCCCAAAAGGAGTTGACTGGTTGTAGGTTAGAGGAAACTTGTTTTAGTTTTTCAGAAATATGATTTGACCACATCTAAAACAGTAACATTAAATTTATTCTTAGTAATTGATTCTCAAGACATCAGCACGGACCCACTGGGAGAGGTACTTACAGGGAATAAATAAGTGCATAGGAACACTGTTTATATGCCCTGAAATTTCAAATCTTTGAGAGGCCCCAGAAGAGAGTACTGGCTAACTTATGGAATCTACTGTTAACACTGTCTTCCAACAGATGCCATCTTCTCAGGCTCGGCTGTGCCGCTTACCGAAGATTGGCAGAGTTGGGTTTGTTGACTATTCAAAACCATGCAACCTCTCCCTCTTTGCGTGGAAGGAGGGGTAAGGGACAGTCACTGGACCCTGGATCCAGCCATACGTCCTAACGCTAGAGTCTAGCCACAACCTATGATTAGGACTCTAATGTACATGGCCAGTGGGAGGCAGTCTAAATTATATAGACTGAGGAGGCCTTGGGGAGGATCTGTCTTGTTATTTTGTGTGGCTATGGGGAAGCCATTATCCATGCCTGAGTGAAGACTTTCTAGTGTGGCCTTAGATGAGGAGCACCCACATTCCTGTAAATAAACTCTCATTCATTGATCTGTAAGTAAGCCCAATAAACTCACTGACTCACTGGCTTCCTAGAGTGAAGTTTGGCAAAAACCCTCATTGGTAGGTACCAAGGAAGAGGGGACAGATGTTATCTATAAACCACCCAAAGGGAATTTTAGCAACACTGACATGTCCTAAAACACTATACATCCTTTTAAAATTATATCATTATTAAAACTATTTAAAATAAATAGAAATATGCTACCATGTCCTATGAAAAAGCATCCAAAAACAATCTGCATAGTATCATCCAATTTTATTTTGAAAGATAGAATATAAAGACATATGCATATATTCTGAGGTGTTAACTCTAAGGATCTAAAATCTCTATAATGAGTAGCTATCACTTTTGCGATAAGAAAAATTAAATCTTACTTGTTTAAAAGACAATGATGGCAACCTGCAGAAACCCAGAAGACTGGAATCTTCTACTTTATTGCTCTAAAAATGGCCACAGAGTTGGTTAAAATCATAACACAAAATGAATAGGAAAAAAGGCAAGTTATATAATGTCTAAGGAGAAAAGTGCCAAAGTATCCCAGAAGTAACCCAGTGGCTACCTCAGCACGTATGAGCCATTAAATGGAGCCCAACCATTCCCATCCGGGGTCAGCCCTTGTCTTTTTCTGTGCTAAAGTCTCAAATCACCGCCTCGGCAGGCCTGGAATTATGACCTTATCAAGACCACTACTGAGTGACTGCATAAAAAATAAATTGGCCATAGCATTGATGAATTCGGCACACACATGCACCCACAGCGGCCATGCACTCAATCAAATGTGAACGATTTTGATGGAGACGAATGTGTCCTGTTTTTTTCCAGCCAGTGAAAAGGCATCATCGGATAATATAATTTCACAGCTTCATGGCATTTGTATCGCATTCATAACCACTCTGCTTGGCTCTGTGTGGTCTCTACTCCAGCCTCAGATAGTCTTGTTCCTAATGTGGGGGGAAGAATTTTTGGTCTTCTGTTTATTTTGTCCTTGAAGAGTAGGTGTTGCTGAGATGGTGACTGGAACAATGATGATTGGAAGTCTGTAAACAGTGTTTGCCTTTGTGAACCATGAAATTTTCCTTCCTTCCTGTTGCAGTTTATACAGGAAATACAGTAAAGGGATCTTACCTTTGAGTACTATTAATTCACATTCCAGAGGAGTCAGCCTTTAAATATGGATGTGAGTATATTTACACATTTCCTTTAAAAGTTGCATTGGGTCTACTCTGAAGGCAGCACTAGAGAGCTTAATCTTTAATTTTCATGTGGGGATGGGAGGAAGCAGACACCCTGATGATTTTAGATCAAATTTCCACCACTAAACCACCGCAAATTAATAGCTAGCACAAGAATTTGACCTTGTGGCTAAAGTGAACAATCGTTGTTTTGGTGTTTCTTTTTATTTTTTAAGTATCCAAATAACCAAAACAAAAGTTAAAGAAGAAGGTGACATATTTCCAACAACACCAATTAGCCTAAGAAAAAAACCATGATTTTCCCAATGTAATAAAATATAAAGACTTTAATCTTTAATCCAAATGGGGAACTTAAAGATCAAATACATGGAGCCAGTTTTGTTGGCAAGCTCTTTATTCTTAGCAAAAATAAAATGCCATGAAAGATCCATCCTTAAGATTGTTTAAACTAAAGCTGACACTTTACCTGAAAGGAATTTTCCAGAGAAGAAGAGAAAAATTTGACTCCAAACCATGAGACCCGATACTGGGCACCATGACATGGAAGGCTCTTCAGTGATCCAACAAGACTATCTTATGCCTTTCAAAAGCCCTGAGCACACTGCCAAGTGTCTCTCACAGTCTGCTCAATGTCTTGACTGGAAGGAGGCTCTTGGGTACATTCAGTGCTCTAAACTGTGCTTGATACCAGACTGCTTGGTATCTAGCACCTTCAAAGACATGCTTGAGGAACACAAGGCCTACCAAATGAAAGCCATGACAGGTACCACTTCATACTCTACAGATATTTAAAACCTTATTTTCCCTGATATTACATGCTATGTATTTTCAATCTTGTGGACACATGCACTATCATTTTATAAAAAGGTGTCCTGCTGTATGTGTATTTACACGTGGTTCTTGATTGTTAAATGCAGAAGCAAGTCTGTGTGCATGGGATGCAAGTCAGCCTCTAGTCAGTTTGCCATTGGTAGCTTTGCGATTATGAGTTTGTTTCTGGATTGTCCCCTGAAAACCCACGTGTTGTAGGTTTAGTCACTATCTTGGCGAGATTGAGAGCTGGTGGAACCTGTAAGAGGTGGGACCATGTGGAAGGTCTTCTGGTCATTAGGGGTATACCTCGAAAGAGTGGATCCTTGGTGCCTTTCTGTCTATTTTTATACCCCAGCCATGAGTTAAGCAGATTTGTTTTGCCATAGGCTCCCTGCTATGACCTGGTGCCTCCCTGCAGGTCCAATGGCAATACAGCCAACCAACCATCCTCCAAAATTCCAAAACAATGGCCAAACTAAAGTTTTCTCATTACGGGTAGATTGTATCAGGTATCTTTTGTTGACTAGCACAAACTAGCTTGTTAATTTTAAAATATGTTCATGTACCACATGACAGTAAACAAAAGACAAAAGACTATATGTATGTCATTAGAGGTCTCTTAAGATTATACAGGAGGGCTAAAATCACCCTACCAGTGAGTATGCTGGTGTGGTACTGCTGCAACCAAACCTACTGTGCCCTCAGAGTACAAAAGCATAGCACATACAGTTAGCTACAGCACCTAATGCTTGATCATGATAACAAGTGATTGTTACTGGTTTATGTTATTTTCTAAACTGTGCTTTTTTTTTTTTTAGTGAATTGCTCCTTATTTTTAAAAGTTCACTGTAAAACAATATGGTGCATTCCAATGGGTCATAGTATTAACCCTGTCCTTTTCCCCACCAGATGGGAGTCCTATTACATAGCCCAGACTGGATTCAAATTCACAATCCTCCTCTCATCTTCCCTAGTTCTGGGATCACAGATGTCAGCTGCCATGCTGGTCTTAACGCATTGTCTCTTGATTGCATCGGGAGGCCCCATAGAGTGGGTGACCTGGACCTGCTAGGTCTGGCTGAGTCACTATAGGGTGCTCATACAAGGATGAAATCACCTATTAGTCAGTCTCTGAGGATTTATGCCCATTATTAAAGACACGTGACTGTACCTGATTATTTGCATTTTGCAAAACAACTTCAACTAACTTTTCCCCAAATGTGAAGTTCGAGTGTAACAAACACTAGAGAATGTATGTGCAACAGTTAAAAATCTCCATGTGTGTGTGTTTCTCTATATTAAAAAAGATGGGTGGGTGTAAAAAAAAGAGAAACAGAATGGGAGATAAAGGGAAAGGACAAGAAGTCCCCTGGCCAGGCACCTCAGCAAAGCACTTGCTCTGAAGCTCTCCTAAAGAACTTGCACAGTGTGTCATACCTTGCTGCAAATTGACAGCAGAATTCTTATTGCCATTATGGGAACAGAGTTAAGTCCATGTTACTAAGGCATCACACAAAATGAGAAACAGGGCCCCTCCTTGGAGGATCCTAAAAGAAGACCTAAGGAGACATTCAGTTATCCTGAACTGAATTCTCCAGAAGCAGCATTTGAGCTTGCCAGAGTTGCACATATGCAGACTCAGAGCCTGGCATCACCATGAAAGAGACTAATCCCCCTAAATGTGAGTAAATCAGAAGCACGGGGTTTTTCTCTTGGGCAGCCTGACCTTTGCCCTCTCCCCTTCTCTGAAGCAGGGGCCTTTTGGTATGTCTTTGTATTTTTGTTCTGGTTTTCTGGTTCCATTCCTTCTGACTCCTGCATGACTGAGTTTGTCACCAACCCCAGCTCCTCTAGGAAGTGCTCCTGTGTCTCAAGGGTTGTACCACCACAGCTGGCTCTTTGTGAGACAATATGCTCCCCAACATCTTTCACCATGAAGTATTTTAAACTAGATTCTTTAATGTGGCAACCATGAAAGGCTTTCTAAGGAGCCCAAGAAGCAGTCCATAGGAGGCAGCAACTATTCAGCCCAGTCATAGAAGAAATTAGATTTGTCCTATACTGGAACAACTTACCTTAGAAAGATTTGTACACACACACACACACACACACACACACACGATTGCATTGCAGCAGATTGGTCTGTTTTCATCAAAATCCTAGCATAAAGCTTCATAAGCTGATATACTTTAGGAAGTCTATGAATTTTTAATGGAGAAAAATTAACCTTGTCTTCACTAATTTCTGAGTGAAATTTACTATTTACCTTAATAGTACATTGGCGGGGTCACTAATTGAGAGTTCAAATACTTCCACATTTCTCAAAATTTAGTTCTTGCTCATTGCAACTTTGAATTTCAGGCAACTGATCTCCATAGTTCTTTTTAAAAGAATATTTTATTTATCATCATTTTTATTTTATGCATATGAATGTATTGCCTGCATGTGTGTGAGTGTACCCATGCAATACCAGTGGATGTCAGAAGAGAGAGTCAGATCATCCTGGAACTGGAATTATGGACAGTTGTTAACTGCCATGTGAGTGCTGGGAATTGGACCCAGATTCCCTGCAAGAACAGTTAGTGGTCTTAACCACGGAGCCATCTCTCCAACTCCAATCTCCACACTTCTAAGGTCACGGTGCTAACACTCAGGGCCTGGTGAGTTAGTCAGTATCCCTCCCACCCTACCTCCATCTACACACTTCCAGGACTAGCCTGATGGTACTACTCAGCCTCTGGATCAGCCTGATGAGTTAGCCAGAACCTGGTTTACCAGGCCACCATCTCCACACTCACAGTGCCACCTGTGATCACCCACCTCATACACTGGACTAACTACCTTGAATCCTCCCTTGCCCTCTAGTGAAAACTCAACAGTGAGAATCTAAAGCACCGACCTGATCTGAAATCAATTAAGTTATAACAACAACAAAAACAGCATCAAACTTCCACTCAACAAAGGCAAGCTAGAATTTCATATCAGACACACAACCAACAAGAAGTTCATATGCCCAGGTTATATCACAAAAAAGGCAAACAATATGAAAAAGTAAAATAATGTGTCCCCACTGAATCCTATCCATTATCTAGAAATATTCTACAGTGAGAACTAGTCAGAGGAACTCCAGGACACAAAAAGGAATAGTCATAAGCATGATCAGAGAATTCAGAGAGTTTAACGTACACAGGAACAAATACCTCAGTGTACTCAAAGAGGATAGGAATAAACTCCTGAGTGAAGCTTTAGAAAATACAAATATACAGCTGGATGAAATGATAAAGACAATTCAGGATTTGAAAAGCAAATTTAACTAGGAGATAGAAATATTAAAGCAAACTCAAGCTGAGATGAAGATAGAATTGAAAAACTCA
This sequence comes from Eospalax fontanierii, assembly GCA_035773235.1. Taxonomy (NCBI): domain Eukaryota; kingdom Metazoa; phylum Chordata; class Mammalia; order Rodentia; family Spalacidae; genus Eospalax; species Eospalax fontanierii. The sequence goes on along the minus strand of CM069548.1, from coordinate 37,965,441 downwards.
ATTAACCTAATTAGAAAAGTCATGGGAGGGGCTGGAGAGATGACTCAGAGGTTAAGAGCACTAGCTACTCTTGTAGAGGACCTGGGTTTGAGTCTCAGCACCCACATGGCAACTAACAACTGTCTGTAACTCCAGTTCCAGGGGATCCAATGTCTTCTTCTGACCTACGTGGGCACTGAATGACATGGATGTACTTACACACATGCAGACAATACACTCGTACACATAAAATAAAAATAATCCATATATTCATAAAATAAAAATAATAAATAAAAAACATTTTTTAAGGAAAGTCATGGGAAAGAAAGTCTTGTCCACAGAATTGATCAAGTAGAAAAATCAAGACTTGAAGATGAAGAAGAGAAACTGGACCAGAAGCAAAGAATAAGAAAAGAATTTTTAAATGTAAGAATGGAATATGAATGGGACAACATGAAGACCAAATCTATGAACTATAGCATTAAGGAAACAGAAGAATCCCACGTCAATGTCATGGACCAGATCTTCAAGACATTATAGAAGAAAACTTCTCTAAATTAAGGAAAAACTTACCCATACAGATAACACCAAACAGACAGGACTAGAGCAGAAACTCCCCAGGGCATATCATAGTAAAAGCACTAAATATTCAGAACAAACAGAGGGTATGGAAAACTGCGAGAGAAAATCAACAAATACCCTATAAAGGAGAACCTATCAGAACAGCAGCTGACTTTTCAAAGGAAACTTTAAAAGCCAGAAGAGCTTGGAGAAATGTACTCCAAGTTCGAAATGACCACAAAAGATGACAATCCAGACAACTTTACCCAGGAACATTATTTGCCATAGTTGAAGGAGAAACTAAAACTTCCATGTTATAAACAATCTTAAAGAATTCATGTCCATCAAAGCCATGATGGAAATCAGTGTGGAGAATTCTCAAAAAACTAAAGAGTTTCCATGTGACCCACCTATACCATTCCTTGGCATATACCCAAAAGACTGACTATCCTACTAGGGAGAGACTTTCTCAGCCATGCTATGGCTGCTCTTTTCACAATATCTAGGGAATTCAAACAACCTAAATGTCCCTCAAATGATGAATGGATACTAACAACTGGATACATTTACACGATGTAGTTCTATTCAGCTGAAAGAAAAATGAAATTTGCAGCTAAATGGATGGAACTAGGAACTATTACACTGGGTAAGGTAAACCACATTCAGATAAGCAAGTCACTCATGTTCTCTCTCATTTGTGGATCCTAGCTCCAAATCTGTAGATAAGAATATATAACCTGAAGTAACCCCAGGAGCCATGGAGTAGACGAGAAGGAGCTTGAGAGATGGGGATAGCAGGGCACACATGTTACTAAGGGAGAAATGAAGAAAATTTAGGGTCCTTTAACTGGGGAGAGAGGAGAGAGGGTTAAATAATATGTAGGTGATGTGCAAAACCATAAAAAATGTATTGTTTCATAAATGTACTGAAAATACATATTAATGTATGTATGGGTGCTTATGTATAGCTAAATGCTATATTACTAAAATCACAGTACCAGGCAAGGGAAACCTCCTTCAAGTTTTTGATCAGAGTAGCATGAGAGACTCTAAGAATACGATAACCTACTGCCTCAGCCCTTGGTTGTCTCCAAGACTTAAAGGCAAGACCTTATTGCTGAAGACAGGACATAATTGAGACACAGGAGTTGGAGCAATTGAGCAAGAATTGATCTGGAAGCCTCTTCCCCAAAACACCTAGTTCTCATAGTATCAGAAGGTACCATGCAAGTTGCCAAGGCAGAAAAACAATCCATGGTCCTACCAAGCTGTAAAGCCTATGAACCACAACAATCACCAGCCCAGGAAATTACCCGTTTGCTATAATAATGACCCTTTTATCTTGGAGTAATCAACAACTGTCTAATTAGACTTAAGACCTACTCAAAAGGAGGGAATCCATGCATGGTACTGTAAACACAACCAAATACACATGGTTGGAGAAGTCATAGGTCCAAAGAACCTATCACTACCACATTCTTAGAGCAACATAATTTTTTACTATTCTCTCACTCTCTATATCTATATCTATATCTATATAGATATCTTTATATTCACAAACAAGTGCACAGCTCATCACTCATCGAAAAGGCATCTTTTGCCACAGATAGCAATTAGTAAAAAGTTACACGACGGGTTAAAATGCAGAGAACAGGTGAGTGTGGGATTCCCAGGCACGAACTAATATATCCACAATGCAATCTCTACACCTAAGGCTGAAGGAACACTGAGAAAGAAGGGAAGGAAAGACTGTCAGAGCCAGTAAAACAGGATGCCTGCTGCTAGACAATGCATTCTAGGTATGATAGGAAGGCTGGACTGGTGAAATCTCCACAGCTAAGAAGCCTAACAAGACCTGCACGAAGACAAAACCAACTGATGTGTCAAGGTGGGTGGGGGAAACTTCACTGGGCCCCATCTCTAGAAAAAAGAACTACAGGCTGTCAGTGGATACTAACAGAGGGAGATTCCGTTTTCTCCAGAGATGAGCTCCTAAGGAGTTTTGTATCCCCAGGTTAGCCCTAAACACATGAGCACCATGGAATGCACCCAGTACATTATATATTTTAAAGGTATGTATGTATAACAATAATGAGAAAGAGTACAATAAATTGAGAGGCAGGGAACTGAGAGGGGAAGGAAATGACGCAAGCACAATACTTATGTACGAAATTCTCAAAAAAAAAACAAAAAAGATACTTGAAAAGTAAGCATTAAAGAAAACTTTAAGCCAGGCATAACATCTCCCAACACTTAGGAGGCAGAGACAAGCAGACTTCCAGTGAGATTGAGTCCAGCCTAGTCGACATAGTGAGGTCCAGGACACAGCTGGATCTGCAAAAAAAAAAAAAAGCAACTCAGGTAATTGTTGGATCCTTCACTAAACATTGTTATCATATGTCCTAACAAAGGAAAAAAAATATTTTAGAAAGCACAAAATTTGTTTTTTCAATATTTTAATAGTTCTTTTTAATGCAACTTGTCTTTTTCTTTTTGGAAATATTTTATTTATTTTTATGTATATGAGTGTATTTATTGTCTGCATGTGCGTAAGTGCATCCATGTCAGGCAATGCCATGGAAGTCAGAAGGGGGCATAGGATCCCCTAGAACTGGAGTTACAGACAGTTGTTAGCTGTCATGTGGGTGCTGGGAATCAAACCCAGGTCCTCTGCAAGAGCAGCCAGTGCTCTTCACTGTTGAGCCATCTCTCCAGTCTCATCTCTTTATTATTATCTAGTTCATTGTGTGAACTTTGCGAGGTGGTTTGAGAAGGAGTTCACCAAAGAGGTTCATGACAACCACTACACACATACACACACACATACACACACACACACACACACACACACACACACACACATACACACACAAGCATTAGCAGTAAAGATTTTCAACCGGAACCTCCTCATTGTTTAAACGATCTTTTTCTTATATTTTTCATGATATGTTCAGCATTTCCCATGAATGCTGCATTTTCTATTCAGATCTGCATTTCCCCCCTTTTCTGATGAACCTCAGAAACAAAGTAAAAACCATGTTTCCAGAGTTGGGAGTAAGAAACAGTTTTCTAGAAGCAAATGCTTTGAGAAGCTCTGAGCATCCCCTAGCCCTTGCTGTCACCTTAGACAAGGCATCCTTTCTATTGCCTCTGGACTTAGAGAACAGAACAGTTCTCACCTAGAACTAAATGCCCTGGTTTCTCCTGACTTAACTCACTGAAGACACTTTCCTGGGCATAGGGTCACACAAAGATGGGCAGTATTGGCCCTCCCAGGGGAGCAGGCTCTTCCTCCTCAGAGGCAGGCTCACCATAAACTTCGGTAAACATCATCACTATTTCACTTTTAGGTTAAAGAAATTGTTTGCTTCTTCCTCAGACAGCCTTATAAATGTGGGAGTGTGGAACCTGGAAAGCTCAGAGTCATTTATTCCTCTGAACAGATGAAATCTGTCTTCATCTCTTTCCCAATAAGATTGGTAGGAAACTCTGGTTAGCACTGAGAATTATTCCTTACCCAAAAGAGACTCGGGCTCGTCTAGTGCAGGAACACTGAAGAATGCATCCACTGAGCGTTTCCCGTCATTCCAGGGTTCTCTCTCCTAGTGTTCCTTCTTCCGGAACACCCAGAGGTGCCTTCAGTGGTCACAGTTTGCCCACAGCCTCAACGTCAGTCAACCTGACGGTTGTTTTCAAGGCCGGAGAACACAAAGCCCATCCTTGATAGACATCCCTGTTCGCAGGGGGCTTCTGCGCCCAGCACACCTTCCAGCCCAATCCCGCCCTTGCTCTCATATCAGCGAATCTAATCTTTGTCTCATTTATGAGACAGACTTACTGCCTCAAACTTACTCCCCTCCATCCTTTCTTCATCAGAGGAGCCAACATAATGCTTCCCTGTGAGCCCAGGATTTCAGAAGACAGAGATAGACTGAATGGTTTGTCTTCGGGATGCCTGATAATTCTTCATTTTTACCTGTAACTCAAAAATCCCTGAGCTAAGGATACATAAATGGCTGTTACATTATGGAAATCAAAGTGTAACTTACAGTCAGAGAAATAAAATGCAAATAAATGTTTCCATTACATAGACTGTATATAAAAATAAGAACATAGGCTAGAGATACATTTCTAAAGGAAATACATTACCTTAGATATTACTGGATTGCTATTAAAACATTGAGCTATTTTACGTAGCAACTAGAAACTAAATTTGGGGTTGGATTTGATTCATCCTTTTTTGCACACAAAGAGAAAGAGACAGAAACAAAGAGACAGACAGAGAATATAGTTTGGCCCTTACTGACCTTAGAGTAGAGATCAAAAGAAAGCCAGTTAGCTGTTCAGGTCGCCATCAGTTCAGTGAAGCCCCTGGAGATTCTGCATAGTCAATGCAGCACCAAGGTGTCACACCAGGTGCTTAATAACTGCTTTAAAACCAAATGTCACAACCACAAGCCACATGGAGCCACACAAGCCGCTCCACACATCCCACCGCTGTGGCCAGGCCAGGTTGAGTTTCTAAACTGCATCCCACTCCCAGAGGAAAAAATATTCAGGCTCTTATGGTCATTACTCACTCTTAAAAGATTAATTTAACAAAAATGAACACCCACCACAGTAATGAATGCCATTCACTGGGACATAGTTTGAGAAAGCTAGCCACACTGGAAAACATTACTTTTTAAATTAATGACAGAACTGAAGATTATTTTCAGATTCGGTCAGCATTTTTTGAGAAGTAATGATTAGCCAGGGTGGGAAAAATCCAGATTAGTATTAAGTGCTTGCATGTTATGAGGTAGAATAAGCTAACCCCAGGACTGGGATTTATTATTCAGCTGCTCACCAGCTGCTTTACCAGCCAGAAGGGACACACAAGGTCATACTGTGCTGTAAAACTGAGGGGATTAATAGGGCTGCCACATTAAGTTCCCAGGTACAGATTCATCACAAGTAAGAGCTACTAATGACAGCTTATGTAGTAAGCTGAAAGCTGCTACACCCAGCCACTGAGGAAAGTCCTTCGTATGTTTGATTGCATCTGTGCATATCAACACAAGGGGAAGGTATCATTACCGTGTTATTGTAATGGTAGCTGTTATCAGTGTCTTTTTACAAATATAAGAACAGGGGCATTCAATAATTCACACTGGACACACAGCAGGCACTTAGTGGGTCCAAGAATTGATTCTGGGCAATGTGACTGCATGGCCCAAGCATTTAACCAATTTTAATTCTGTGACAAGGACAAAACATGTAACTTAAGAGAATATATACACTTGAAGTACACCTATACACATATTTCACATGTAATGTGATAGATCCCATCATCTAGTAATAGGCAAGGGCATTATCATAATCACCTTGCACAGCTTGGATGGTAGTGCAGCCTCTGCTCTAACACTACATGTGCATTCAGATTCTTAAAACAGCCTCAGTTGGCCCTTACTATTATCCCCATTTCACATATGAGGAAACCGAAAAAGAGAAGCTAAGTTACTTGCTGAAGACCATTAGAACACAGAAACCAAATTTGAACTGGGTTACACTGACTTTTCATAACAATCTTACAAATACATATTATTATGCTATTTCACAGTCAAAGCCAGTTCAGGAAGACTGATGTAGTCTGTCTCGGCAAGGTGCTGTCAATCATTGGATACAGTTAAAGAACATCCAGTAAAACAATATTTTAACTTGTAACTACAGATAGATAGATGATAGATTATTCTCTACCTTTATGATAGACCAAATAGTGAGTAGATGGATGTGCAAACATGTGCTCCGAAGCCTCAGCTCCCCCCTTGCAAGCCCAATACAATGAAACAGGCCGCTCAGACTTAGAGGCCAATTTTTCCTCATAACTACAGCCACTTATCCATCAGTATTTGTCAACCGTGTGCCAAAGAGCTTTCCTTCAAGACATAGGATAATTTTGTGTTACTCCAGGAAAACCTCAACCTTGCCTTCACCCCCAGACCAGCAGGGCCACCCCAGCCTGAGTGTGTATCCTGAATTGTCCTGCTGTCATTGCTCACATGGAGAATCACCTCTGTATTTTTGTTCAACTTTGACACCAATCACTACAACCAAAAATGCTCCAAGGCATTGCCAAATGTTTATCCTGGTTGTCCCAGTCAAATACAGAAACAAACTCATAGATGATCACTTGAATTTTTCATTGTTTAAGGAGTTTTGCAACAACAACAACAAAAAATCAGTTCTCTTTTTAAAAAAATTTTATTTCTGATAATTCCATATATGAGTTTTATTTCTGCATTGTTTCCATCCCTTCAAGTCCTCCCTTCCCCCTCCCAATTTCTTGTCCCCTTCTTTCGTTATTATTCTTACAAATACATACATATATTTATAAATATACATATAAAATGCACTGGGTCTATTCAGTGGCGCTCATGTGCATGTGCATTTAGGGCTGTCTATTTGGGATTAGTTCACCTCTCAAGGAGCTGATCCCTGGAGAAAACTGATTCTTCCTCCCTCAGAACCCGTTGATTGATTGCCTATAGCTCTTTATTACGAAGTGAGACCCAGTGGCATTTCCCCAACCACCCTGGCATGTCAACTGCTTTTGTCATTATGCAGATCTTGTTAGACCCATAGAAGAGTTTCATAAGCTGTGAAACACAAATTTCTCAATACTTGCAATATTGGAGAAAGTGTTACAATATTTAGTCATCAAGTAGAGGCAAAATCCCCGATAGGTTTCCTATTGTGTAAACACAATGGTTTACATCATTTCATAAAACCTTATTGTTTTGTGACCTTGTTACTATCCTTTCACACCAGCTCTCTATAATCAAAAGAACTCATTTGAATTGAAGGGCATGAGTGTGTATCACAAATCATAAAGTTGAATCTTAATAGGTCTACCCAGTTCTAAAGAGTAGTTGTTAAAAAATAAATTCCCGATTCCATGCAAAGAACTGCACAAAGTTATCAAGTAGATGTTCCATCACTGGGATTTGCTAAGGCAAGGAAAGCCCTATATCGCCTCAGACAGCAAAATGATCTCCTTGGAAGATGTGGTTGGGTCACATAGTGTCTTTGATCACAAAGCAGAGGGAATGCCTCCTCTTCTGTTATGGCGACACCATGAGTTTGTCATCCCTAGGCAAAAGAGGACTCCATATAGAGGAAGGAAATTTTCAAAACTCTATATTGGAAAATTACTGAAAGAAGACAGGTGTTAGAATGTAAGAATAAGAAGAATAAGAATCCAGCAACATTTGATAAGGAGAAAACGAATATGTAGCTGGTAATACAACTTTGCATGTAAGCTGGTACATAGAAAATTTTACCCACATAAAAAGAAAATCTCTAAAACTGAAAAATCTAGAAGGTTCATCTTGGACTCTACCCTCAGGTTGGTGATTCTTTGGCAAGCTGGCCTAGTACCATTAAAAGTTCCTAGAATGCGTGTATGGCTATATCCAAATGTTTACCTACAGTATCACTTTGTACCTTCAGCTAAAATGATGAATTTCCATCCTTCATTACAATGAAACAATAAAATGGAAGAAAGAGATAAACCTAACTAGATTCCTGGGAAATAGCCCAGTGGAGGAGAACGGGGAGAACAGTGCTGGTTAGGGCGAAAACACAGCCAAGCTCGTGGAAGTCAACACTGTGTTCCCTGCTACATGACAGCGAACAGATTTGCTCTTGGCTTCCTTATCCAAAGATGCCATGTGTGCTTTAACATAACGTCTTGGTGTGCATCAGACTTACAAACAGACCCTGAAATAGAGAAACTCAAATTTCACAGGCTGCTGGAGTATATGGAGTGAAATTCAGAAGCCCTGCCCTTAAGAATTTTTCCAGAACTTCAGAATGGCGTAAGGATCTTACTCTTTCTACATTTTTATACTCTTTCCCCAGCTGGCCAGCTGTTCCACAGCTTTCAAAACATCCTGACAATATATACATATACATAGAAAAACCACATATTTTTATTGGGATCTTTTGGCATAGTAGGTTTGGTTTAGAGCTCTTGGTTTTCATTGTTCGGGTTAAGATTTCACTGTTATGAGGTGTTGGGTGGAAGAAGGAGCTCATTGTGTTTTCATTTTGTTTTTATTTTAATTGCCACACGCTCTTCTAACCCTTCCCCTGGTGCTGACCCCTCCGAAAAGATAATAATCTCACTTCCTGCATCTTAAGAGAAATTCTTAGGAGGTCAGGATTTTAATGAGATTTAGAGTGTTATTTTAGCCTTGTTTTTCCTACCAGTGACATTACAGCCTAAGACGATTCAAAACGTGATGTCAGTTTGTTCAGATATATGTGACATGGGCACATGGTTTCTGTTCTTTATGGAATAATACATTCTAAAGAATGGCAGAATGCTTTTCGGATCCTTTTTTAATTCTAGAAATTCCGCCAAAAAGAAGCCTTTCTGCAGGTACAACTTTAGAAAAATAAAATTAAATGAAAGTAGATTTCCTGAGTTATATATGAAATATTACACTCTTCTTTTTGAGATCATGACTCACAGATCCAAGGACATGGACAATGTATTATAATAAAAAGTATTTACAAAGCCACTTGCTTCCATATCCAGAATGGGAAAGTACTTTCTTTTTTGATTCTGAAACTACAGCAAAGGACCAATTTAACTGTACAATCTCCTCCTCTGCCCTTGTGATTGAATCCTGAACTCTGTAACACAAGTGAACAGTACAGTAGTTTTCTTTATTCTTGGAACACCTGTTAAGAGGTTATGGGAATTTTATATAGAGCAAGTCTTCTCTCTCAAGGAGAAAGGGTGGGGGGAGAAGCCTCATTAAAACATATCCTTTGCCAAGATTTCATTGCTCAAAAGAGTCAATGTAGCATTCAACCCTTAGGCACTCTGTAAATTGTTACTTTCACCCTTTCCAAGAGCTTTCTTGTAAATTCAGAGCTTAAATATATTCCCACTCACTTTCTAGGCTTGAGTGGCTTCTGAATTAATATATATTTAATCACAATAGTAATTAAATAAGTCATTTCTTAATTAGCCAATACATTATACACAGTTTTCTTTCACTATACCTAGAGTGAAATTATACACACCCATGTGCACACACACACATACACACACACACACATCTTGCAAGTGGAACTGAAAGGTTAACATAATGAAATGTTCAGAAAAGTCAATGAGAACATTTAAAAATAGAATAAAAACATTACACATTCAGTTCTGGGAAATATCCAATCAATACAGAAGACTGAATTAACACATAAAATGCTTCCATTTCACTCCAAAGGCAGAGAAATACCAAACAAACAAGAGTAGCAAGCTGACAGTGAAACAAGAATAAGAAATTCCTAGGTGCCAGAAACAAAGTGAGAATCCAGAACCACAGGGGTGAGCTTCAGGCAAATGATTCACAGGCTAAGGTCAGATTTAGTATACTCAAGGAGACAAAGTGTAAGGACTCAGTGGGCCAGTGAGATGGTTAAACAGATAAAGATGTTTGCTGTCAAGCCTGATAACCTGAGTTCACTTCCTAGAACTCTTGTGGCAGAAGGAAAGAACCAACTCTTGAAAGTTGTCTTCTGACTTCTACATGTATGCCATGGCACCACCACATATCACACACACATACACACACGCGCACAAATAAATGTAATTTGAATATATAAAACATATATATATTCATATATGTATATATACATATGAATTCAGGACCAAGAAACATGGGGAGTTTAAACTGAGTCTAAGTGGGGAGCACCAGGAACTACCCCATATTCAAGATGCAGAAGAGAAAACTCTGTACTGGCCTGCGGGAACTTTATGACTCTCACATTCTCTGAGGAAGTAGAGGAAAAGTTACTTGTGAGATGTCAAAGCCCTTTGTTTTAGCCTATGAACAGCTGTAGCATCTCCAAGAGCAACACTTGTAAAAACTGTGTCAAATACTAAGATCTGTAGGCCCCTAATTAATAGGAACCATAAACTACTCTCTGGAGATAGTCTCTGGTAAAAATGAGTGATAAAAATAACTAATCCTGCTAGGAAACAAACCCCATGGAAGAAATGACTATTCAGGAATTAGAAGGTTGATTATCTCAGGTTGTTTTCTGTTTTTTATTTTTAAAAGTTCTTGCAACTGGGAAGTTGGTCTTCTTTTGTTCATGGGTCTGGAGGCTGGGAAGCATGAGGCATGGTGGGAGCATCTTGTGAAGTCCTCTTCCTATATCACAATGTAGCAGAGGGCTTCATGTGAGCAGACAGAGCCAGGATGCTGATCTAACACTCCTCCTCTCTTTATGAAACCACTAACATAGGTCTCCACCCTTAAAACCTCATCAATTCTAATACCTTCCCAAAAGACCCACTCCAAATATCCAAATCATTAGCACATGAGTCTATGAAGTAAGTGACCTTGGGGGAAACACATATAAGCCGTAACATAGGTGCCTTTAAAAAGAACTTAAAAGAAATATTTTCAATCTTCAAAAAGACAAAAATAGGGAAAGATATCACAGATGTGATAACAGCTTCTACTCTTGAGAATATTTTGATCCACTAAAAAACAGAAGAGAAAAATAGTCCAGTTTGGGGAATGTGAATTAAAAGATACTTAAGAAGAACTCATTTGTCTGATTTGAATAAGCAATTTCTTTTTCAGATAGTGGAATGGTGCTACTTGGTATGATTGACATCGGGAATGCTGTGCTGAGAAGAATAAAAGACAAGGTCACCTATTTTCACTTTTTAGAAACTTCCAAACTTTTGTTTTTCATGTACCCACATTAAGGCGAGAGACCTAGAGTTCCTGGTCTCTTGTTTTTCTTTTCAAATAAAATCCCTCACTTGTTAGAATTGCTACCAGTACTGATAACCTCCATACACTTGTTTCAAAGTATGAAAATCAACTGTTTCCTCTTTTCGTTTTTACTGGAAATCTGAAAAGTAAAAAGAAATTCCCTGATCAGGGTCAGGATTGCTACTCCTGTCTGACTGGGCTGCTAAAGCACAATGCCATAGTCTGGATGGCTTTGCAAGAAAAATTTCTTTCTTTCTATTCAAGACAAGTTCTGTTCCTATCATTATGAAGTTAACTACTTTCTTAAATATAGAGACAATTCTAACATAGGCTAAGGAGTAAAAGATAAAACCTCTGTGAGAATGATTACTATAAAGTGATTATTTGGTATAACAGGCAATGTGGAAATAGAATAAATTTATTAGCCAACTAGTTTGATATTATAAAAATCCATTCAGGAAGAAGTCTGTTCTGGTTAGTTTTTGTCAACTTAACACAAACTTGAGTCCTCTGGGAAGAAGGAACTCTGCTGAGGAATTTCCTCCAGCAGATTAGCCTGTGGCCACATCTGTGGGGCATTGTCTTAGTTAATAATTGATGTAGGAGGGTCCAGGGCACTGTTGGCAGTGTCATCTGTAGGCAGGTGGGTCCGGGCTGTATTAGAATGGTAGTTGAGCAAGCCAAGGGAAACAAGCCAGTATGCAGCGTTCCTCCATGAGGAACCTGCCACCAGGTTCCTGCTTGAGCTCTACCTGACTTCCCTTGATTCCCCGCAACACATTTGGTATAAGAAATTCTTTCTTCCCCAAGTGTATGTTTGATCTGTGCTTTATCACAACAGAGAAGCAAATTAAGATGAAGCATTATAATCATGAATCTATATGTAAGAATAATTAGGAACCAATGAAATCTCATAACACTCGTAGAGTAACAGTACTTTAGATTTCAAACTTGAAAGTTTCAGAAAAATTGCTCAAAAATTGTGTAATTAACAAAAAAGCAGAAAAAGAAAACAATGACATTTAAAAAGGTGTAGTCTAGATTAGCCTCAAATTCATGGTAATTCTCCTGTCTCAGGCCCCTGAGTACAGGATTATATGCATAAGCCACCACATCTGGCCAAAAATCAATTTGATAACACATTTTAATCTATGCCCATTCACCATAGAAAATACATAAGAACACTTTGATCTAGTATCACATTCAAAACTTCTGAGTCAGTTATTCAATAGATACTAACAGTAACCATAAACTAATTGACAAATTACCAAGATCAGAAGTGGCAATTATGTTCATAAAAAAAGGTTCCCTTCCTTCCCATGAATGAAAGATGACCTGAAAATACAAGAAAAGAAGAAAGCTGGTTAGATTATCCATCAAACAAGGCATGAGGACAGCAGTGCAATGCATTCCAGGGCTCTCACTATCATTTGTCCTCCGGTCCTTGGCGTTCACATTTAGTTCACCTAGTATCCAACTGAAGTAAAATATCATTGAACCTGCCAAGTCATCGAAATGGGCTCAGTGACATAAAAACGGCCAAGAGTAAGCAGATTTGAATTATTACAGACCACAATTTTTTTTTGTTTTTAAACTTCCCATTTACATGTTAAATTCTCAAAACTCTATTTCACCCATATATGCATGTAAAATGTGGGAATTATTCCATAAACCATATGTGTGCACAGCTTTGATTTGCCATTTTGTGGGGTTTTTTTTTAACCTCTTGGTTTCAAGAAAAAAAATAAATGTGTTTCCCTGAGTGCTGATTAACAATGAAGATGTCTTAATTTGGATGTATCAAAAACTATTCACAAAGTGGAAAAGGGTCTGTGCTGGTTAGTTTTTGTCAATTTGACACACACTAGACACAGCTAAGAAGAAGGAAGCTCGGATGAGGAATTTCCTCCATCAGGCTGGCCTGTGACCATGTCTTTGAGGCATTTTCTTAATTGATAATGGACACAGGGGGGCCCAGCCCATTGTGGGCAGTGCTGTCCCTGTACAAGTGCGCCTGTGCCACATGAGGATGGTCACTGAGCGAGCTAGGGAAGCAAGCCAGTAGGTGGGGTTCCTCCACCATCTCTGCTTCAGCTCCTGTCTCTAGATGGCTGCTCTGCCTCAGTTTCTGACTTTGGCTTCTCTCAGTGATGAACTATGACAGGGACAAGGAGCCAAATTAACTCTTTCCTCTCCAAATTGCTTTGAGTCGATATTTTATCACAGCAATAAAGAGCAAACTAGAACAAGAGTCCATGAGAGCATAGAAAAGGCTCGTAAGAGAGAAGGGATTGGAGAATGAGAGGACCATGGAATACATGTGAAGTAAAATCAGAAAAAAAGATACACAGGGGGAAAGAGGATGCACAGGAGGGAGCACAGGCCACAGGATGGGTGCGAGAGGAGGTGGGTGAGTAGGAATGAAGTGCAAAGGCATGTGTGATAATGCCATAATGAGTTCCATCACTTCAGGTGCGAAAAAAGCCATTTTAAAACAAAAAGTTGGCATGAAGCTCAGTGTGGTCGGTGACACACGCCTTTAATCCCAGCACTTGGGAGGCAGAGGCAGGCAGATCTCTGCAAGATCAAGGTCAGCCTAGCCTATATAATGAGTGCCAGGCCAGCTGAGGCTACAGGGAGATCCTGTCCCCAAAATAAAAGCTTGATATGAAATATACACATAAGTAAACATATAATCATATATAAATAATAAAATATCTATAAGAATACATATCAGTTTTAAATAAAATTCAGTTGTGAAAAAATATTCACAATTGTTTCTTTCAAATAATAAGACAGGTGGCTGGAGAGATAGCCCATTGGTTAAGAACACTGGCTGCTCTTGCAGAGGAGAGAAGTTTGGTTCCTAGCACCCGAATGATGGTTAACAATCCTGGATAACTGCAGTTCAAGGGGATCTGGTGCCCTTTTTTGGCCTCCTCAGGCATTGCACAACATGGGTTCACTTACACACAGGCAAAATATTCGTACATGTAACAATAAAAATAAGTAAATAATTTTTTAAGGCGAGAACCCTCACCTTGCTCTAATAAAGCAAGTCTAATGAAACTCATTGGGTCACAAAGGAAAGATAGACATTCAAGTAGAAGAGGGACTGGCTGTAAAGAGGAAGTGGACTGCAAGTCAGAGGGGAATGAGAGAGGTCAGCAGGGTATGTATTATTCAAATACATTATACACAGGTATGAAAATAACATGATGAAAAATGTATTATGGCATATGAGTAATATATGTTAATAATTTAAAAAATAAGGCATGGCTACAAAGAAATAAGGTTGAATTATGAGTGATCTAATATACATTCACTTCCTCTATTGACTACCTGTTTGTTCCATGAGTTTAGCTCGCCAGTTCACGTGGGAACTCTTCTCATGGGATTGCTTTCAGCAGCTATACCGCAACAAGTAACTTGAGCTGCTGAAGGCAGTAATTTCCAGAATGACTGTGCTGACAGTCTCTTTTTGACCCTCAGAGCACTCTCTGTGCTTCTCCACTATACATACACTTATACATACTCAGATAAACACACACACACACACACACACACACACACACACACACACACACACACTGAGTGATGTCTTTTGCCCAAACTCCAACTGATTCCAACTGATAAAGAAATCTATTCTGCTGCGCAAGGTGGATGATTAAGCAAGGCAATCATCTTGCCTTCAAAAGACAGACTATACAATCTCAGAATAATTTTTGTGGCATTGTTCCTTCATTGGTATTAAGTTATTTCCTAAATAAAAGTCCCAAATTTGTTCCAGGAACAAAATCATCCAAGCATCTTATCTTCAAAGGTGACTACTTTGATGGAAGCTTTTATTCATTTCTTTATTAAAATTCTTGATGTTTTAGTTTCTTTAATGTCTCATGATTTTATTATCTGTTCATCACTTCTCATAAGAAAATAGGTGTCTTAGAATTGCTGAATATATCTACAGCTTTTGGAATACACAGGTCCATACTAGAAAAACAGGAAATAGTATATTACAGAAAAAGGGAGAGAAATTTACTTGAGGGTAGGTTTGACATCAGTGAGGTACTGGAAAAGACATAGACTGTTTCCAAAAAGCGTATTTCATTAAACAGACACATGTAAAATTATTTTCATGTTGTGAGGAGCAAATTGTCTATGATTTTAGCCATAAAATATGCATGAGCTTTAAGAACCACTTACTCCAACTGTCCAAGAATCAGGTCTTTTTTTCTTCAGACTATTAGTATTTAAGACAAAAGCTTGAAACCTGAGCTAGTGGCTAGTTTTCTACTTAGCTAATTTCATAAAGCTGGTGTTAAGTTTGTCTTTCTTTTCTCTGTACATAATGTACTATATTGAGCTCTTGTTGTGGCTTCAAAATTACATGACAAACATTTTGAACATTCTCAGTGTTTTTAATTTAGATTTGCACAATCATAGAAATTAGAGATGGAAAAACTAGGATTCTTCCTGTTAATATGAACCGTAGTCCTGGGCCTGGACGTGGCTCTCCTTTCTAATTAATGAGACTAAAGCGGGGGCGTGGGACATGAAAACAAAAAACAGCCTCTAACTCCTGGGCAATCGCTCCTACCATTTCAGGATTTCTGGGCTAGCCTTATCTCTTCCATGGAATGCCATCAGAGTGATTCACCCTGGAATCCTCACTAATCATGTCTCTTTCTCTTTAAATTTACTGCTTGAAAGAGTCTATGTCTTTCTCTCTCTTTGAACTGGAGTATTTAGACGAAAGATATGGTCATTGCAATTAACTGCATTATCAAGATTGGCCTAGAAAAGACATGAAATTATGTGGCTTACTATGCTTGGGCCATGAAGAAAACAAACTTCATTCAGCCTGACTTTTAGTCATATGTCATTCACATGATGAAATATTGGCAAGGAGAACACTACATAAGTTCGTTTTTCATGAGGATTCACATTTAACTTTTTTAATCTGTCCAACAGCTTGATGTTTCCGTTGTTTAACCCAAGAAACAAAACATCCATGTAAATCCCCTTTTACTATGGAGAGTCTCTTTGTATTGCTCTTTTCACTGAAGTGCGGTTCATTTCTAAACTCATGAAGCCGAGCAGTTTTGCAAACTATCTAGCTTCTGATCTCATTCCACATGAGGAAACTAAACCCAGAGTGTTTTTTGTTACCCCTTTCAAATTTTCTTTTGCTACTTTGCTAACATGATGTAATATGCCAAACTTCAGAGAATGACATTTGGAAAAGAATATGATTTATTTCCCAGGAGTGAGACCAAATAAATTTTAAAGACAATTTGAAATTCTACTAGAATATTTTCCTTATTTCAAATTTGTTATTACAAAACCAAATTCATTATTAAGGCTGTCTCTTTCATGAATGAACAGATTGACAGACATTATGAACATCCTAGGACCTATAGCTCTCTCACACAATTAACTAAAAATGAAGTCAACACTGGCTTGGGAAGAAATGAATTAGTACTTAAAAATATACAGGGGAATAAGTTAATTGATCTTAACAGAAAGAACCCAACAAATATCTGATGAAAATGTAATAGAGTTTAAATGCAAACACCCGATTGGAGCACCGATGTAAAAAGAATTCTACTGGATCCCAGCCCACGCTCTCTGATGGGTCAGAATTATTCTATTTAGTGTTCAGCCTAAAGTTAACACTTAGAATCCAGGGCACAAGAAGGCAGGTAACAGTCGTACTTCAGTTTAGCTTACAAACTCACAAGCAGAGAGCACACTCTCTCTTTGACTTACAACGCTGCAGAAGGATAGTTCTAATGGAATAGATTTATAGTTAATCATAAATGCCTACTGCGTTATATAAAGCTCATTTGACATTTATCCTTCTCCCTCTTCATTTAAATAAACAGTGGTTTCTATAGTAAGAACCTCAATTTGTCCAAAGTATTAATTAGTTAAACTTAAAAATGTTTCCCCTGTGTCACTCTTCTGACATCCCTTGGAAAGAATTTTTAACCAATAGGAAAAAATTAAAGTTTGTACTAGAGAACATTTTCTTGAGTCCATTTGGCCAGGTTAGCAGGACTGGAATTTGGCAGAGCCTGTAAGCTTTTATTTAATTTTGCTTCACTTTGAAATTTTGCTGAATGAACAGAACTAACTGAAGGAATCAGAGAATGATTGATTAAAGAAATCTTTTAAATATTACCTAAAATAGGGAGAAAAGGACACCAGTGGGAACAGTAAGCTGAAAGACCAAGGTGCCATTCAGCAGGTCAGCCGGAGTCTTACTGTGCAGATGAAGAGAGCCCCAAAGGATCATTTTGATTTTCGTGGATATGACTGATAGTTATTTCCTATAGAACATAATATATATTCAGATGGACTCTACCAGAAAGATACTTCAGTAGTAAGAAACATAAATTGGGATGAAAATTCCCAGAAAATAACCTACATCTTCAATTAAACCTCCTGCAAAACTGATTAATTTGGATTAGAATTTCAATGATTGTGGAGAGTTTGGACTGTAGCAGAACCAGAACCTAATTAAGATCTGATTTAGGCTTATCTTCATCCTCCTAAGTAGCCATTCCTCCCCTACCTCTGTGTCAGACCTAACATCCTATGACTAACAGACAAAAACTTTTTGGAGGTCTCTGAGAGATCAAGGCCAACCTGATCTACATAGTGGGTGCCCCGCCCTCTGGGGCTACAGGGAGACCCTGTCTCAAAAAAAAGAGATGTAAATTACAGGTAACTAAAGGGTAAGGAACTTTGGACCTACAGGGTGGGGGATTCAAACTGAAAATTTGTCCTTATAGGCCAACCTACTTTAGTATACTTTATACACACATTCCACTTGAGCTCAACAGAATCCCTTTCCAGCCCTTCTATATCGTAAGTGTTGTAGCACAATTCAAGGCTCAGAAAGGGAGAAAGAATTAGAAAATATATTTTTAATGTTTGAAGGGGTTGGAGAGATGGCTCAGCAGTTAAGAGCACTTGCTGCTCTTGCAGAGGACAGGAGTTTGGTTTCCAGCACTCATGAAAAAACAATTTATAACTGCCTGCAAACTCCAGCTCCCAGAAATTTGACTCAACTATTCTCTGTCTTCTTCTAACCTGTTTGGGCACCTATAGGCATGTACACATGTACACACACACACATACACACACACACACACGCACAAACAAATAAATAAACAAATTAATAAATGTTTTTCAAACATTGTTTTAAAAAATAGAAAAGGCTGAGAAACGGCTCAATGGTTAAGAGACTCACTGCTCTTGCAGAGGACCTGAATTTGGCTCCCACACAGCAGCTAATAAGCATCTGTAACTCCAGCTCCAGGGGATCTGGTGCCCTTTTCTGGTCTTTGTAGACAATAGACACACACATGGTATATATACTTGCAGGCAAATATTGATACAGATAAATAAATAAATCTTTTTTTTTTTAATTTAAAGGGTAATTTGCTCCAAGAAAGGTTGTTGAAAGCAAAGCCCAGCCTGTCCCTTTTCAGTCTTTCAGGGAAGAATGGCTGCTTAGCATGTCATGTTCAGAGGTTAAATAACTAACTCAGAAAATACGGATTCTGCCCTTTGGTCAGGACCTCTGGGTCCAGCCTTCAGAAACATTCTCCCATAGTTCACAAAACACAGTAGTCCTCTTGGGGTTAATAAACCCAAGAAAAGTTTTCCCAAAGCTGTTGTGGAAATTTCCTGGACAAGAAAGGATAGTGTAAATGTGTAATAGGCAAAAGATCAGCAAGATTCTCAGAAATCCTTGTAAGTCTGGACTTAGGAAAGGGCATTGACGAAGTAACTCATGACATTTATTTGTCAAATTGGTTCAGTGTGGCTCAGATGTGAGTGCTGCCACATGAGTGAAAAATAACCAATGAGCTGAAAGACAAAGGGAGCGGGAGACATGGCTGTGCAAAGAAGAAACCATAGCTCTCAAAGCTATGAATGTAGTGTCACTGTGGAGGCCACAAAGCCCCAGATTTGCTGGACTTACTTTGCTGTACAATCAGGCCTCCTGACTTTGGACAGTACATACTTTTTCTTACCTAACTCTTCAAACAGCTAAACAATATTCAATACCAGATTACAGGACCTTGGAATTTTGATACCAAGGGGAGATGGTGTGAAGGTAGACTGTGGAATTCACAGGACAGCAGACAAGGGTAACAAGCAAGGAGGGTGGAAATTAAAGATACCACTCAGAATTCTAGCTCCGTGACCACTTGGACAATGACCCAACTATCTAAGGTCCCAAAGAAAGGAGAATTAATTAACAGGCTTTGGAAGGAAGCAGGAGACCACAAGGACTATGGACATATTGAATTCCCAATGGGCTTTTCTGGTGGAACGGCAAAAGGAGAAACTGGAGAGACAGGAGGAAGGTCTCACCCATGGTAAGGGTTTTTGATCCTGGCTATGGTCAGCCACAGGAGTAATGAGCATATCTAAGTGAAGCCAAGACAGAGTCCTGGAAGGAAAAATGGACCCAAAGCAGTCCCTTTAGGATAAGCCTATATAAAGACTCAACTCGTAAATCCTCTACTTACAAACATATTTCAACTCTGAGATATCACAGAATTCCTGTGGGCATTTGTGGAGACGCAAAAAATGGCAGAAAATTTGGAGTCCCTGGCATGTGCCTAGTAGAGGTCAAATGAGCCAGTGTCTTGCTCTGTGGGCTCAGCTTTCATACTAGAAACAAAGCTGTTTTCACAGTCTAGCTAGTGCCATATTTTCACATTTGTGCTGTTATTGATAATTTGAATTGATAGGCCTTAACATACAGGACAGAATGCATGAAATCTGGTGGGAGGGCAATGGGAGAGGTGCAGATGG
Organism: Eospalax fontanierii; assembly: GCA_035773235.1. Lineage (NCBI taxonomy): Eukaryota > Metazoa > Chordata > Mammalia > Rodentia > Spalacidae > Eospalax > Eospalax fontanierii. The sequence continues at coordinate 37,945,282 of CM069548.1, read as the reverse complement.
GGAGGGGCTACCTAAATATGACTAAGATGTATTGTATGAGATGCACAAAAATTCAGTAAGAATACATATGGAAGAAAAAAGTTGCTATTTAAAATGCGTAGTACTAAAGTTTATGTAGCGTCACTAAGCACTAAAAAGCTGTGATATACTGTATTAAACAGGCTTTCTAGTGCTGTAGCAAATTCCTTGACCTTAACAACTTAAGAGAGGAATAGATTTACTTTAGCTCAGTTTCAAAAGGTTCAGTCCGTCATGGTAAGGGGCCTGTAGTGAAGCAGGGAAGCTCAAAGTATGGCAATCAGGAAGCAGCGAGAATGCCTTGGACCAGCATGTTCTCTCTTTCCCTTTCTGTTCCACCCAGTCACCCAGCCTGTGGGATAGTGCCACCACATCATCAGTAGATCTTTCCCTCTCAGTTAACCCTGTCTGGAAACAACCTCCCAGATATACCCAGATGTGTGTGCTTTACTATCTCCTAAGCACTTCTCAGTCCAACCAAGTTGACAGTCAAAATTAGCCATCACATATAGTTTATAGGAAATGCATGTATGAGAAGCTTCATTCAGGCATGAGTCAGACTGCTAAATCACCAACATATACTAAATAAGGTGCCTCTAAACAGAAATCTGCATAAACAAGGATATATGTATATGCATATATATATATATTGTGACTAGAGTTGTACAGGAAACCAATTCTGTTTTTCTCAGGAAGCAATGCCAGTACGTGCAGCAATCTTATAGAGCACAACAGTGTAGTTAAAGCTGGGATGAGTTGAGTGCTACCTTAGATATAAATGAAATTCTAGCTTCCTTGAAAGTCTTTGATATAAGCATGTAAGGCCTGGGTGAGTGAGTTTTTACGTTGAGTTTTTCAGAACAAAAATATACATACATACTTCTTCTTTAAACCATCTGATCAGTGACTACATCTCCAGAAACTGCAAATGGAAAGAAGCCTCCAGTCCCTGTCAAAGCATTGTGCGTTTCAGGGTCAGAGTCTCTCGTAGACTTGTTCTGTGACTTTGGGAAAACATTTCCCTTATCCAGATCCTCATGCCTCACATACAGAATGAGGAAATGGTGCCTGGGGCCTGGTTTCAGATCGCATCTGTGATGGCAGTCTGAAATTCCATCTCCACTCCCAAAGTCAAGCATTGCCTGCCATCCATTATATCGTGAATCTCGTGAAGAATTATTTTGTTCCCTGCATTTTCATTAGATTGTGAATTAAAAGATTCTAGGAGCCTGAAAAACCAGGTTCCAAATTCAGTTAGATAGAAGTAATAATGTCTGCCTGCCTGGGATGAGCCTATAATCCCAGCTCCTTGGGAGGCTGAGGCAGGAGAATTGCAAGTTCAAGGTCTGTCTGAGCTACAGAGCAAGTTCAAGGCCAGCTTAGGCAACTTAGTAAGACTCTGTTTCAGAAATGGGAAGTACACAACTTGCACAATGGCTCGGCAGGTAAAGGAGCTTGCCACCGAGCCTGACCGCTTGACTCTCATCCTGGGAGCCACATGGTGGATGGAAATTTATTTTTCCTGACTTCCACATGCACACCGAGGCAGGCACACATACACAACATATACATAGACACACAAATATTTATGTGTATGTCTGCTTATATATGCGTGTGTGCATACATATGTATGTGTATATATATATGTGTGTGTGTGTGATAAAGTAGGTGTTTTAAGTAGAAAGTGCAGAAAAGGACTGGAACTATATAGATCAGTGGTAGAGCACTTGCCATGCATGGACAGAGCCCTGGGTACCACAGCACCACAAATGAAAGAAGCAATAACTTCTAATGTTCTATAACACAGTGTGCTGACTACAGTTTGCAATTACCTATGATTTATTTCCCAACTAACTAGAAGAGAAGAGCTTGAAGACTCTAAGCACAATGTCATAATAAGGGAGATGGGAACAGAAATTGTCTGATTTAATCAGCACACATTGTATGCATGTATTGAAGTATCACACTGTACTCTATAAATATGGACAATTATCATCCATTAGTCAAAAAAGTGCTTAAGGAGAGGGCAATGTTAACCACCCTGATTTGATCAGTACACATTGCAAATATGTGTCAAATAATAGCACTGTGCCCCATAAAGATGTACAATTAAAATAACAAATATATAAAACTATAAGTGAAAATATGAAAGGACTCTTAAGTTCATAACAGGAATAAACCCTAAGAAAAAGTGCAAAACAGGCAGTAAAATAGCCTCTTCTGCTTCAAACTTAATAAAATTAAAAATGGAAAGACAGGGTCCATGAAGAAGACAACTATGATTATTTAAAGCAAATGGCTTGAGCAACCGAAGCTGAGCCAATCAATGTGCATGCCAGGCTGCTCGAAGGCCCAGGGGTGTCCTTTCATTCTCTCCAGAGGACCCCAGTGTCTCTTACCAGTGATTGCGTGCTCTGTTAAGCACTTGGCAAAAGTCTGGTTGGACATGTGGGACCCAGCCTTTTCCATGGAAAGTTGGTCCTCCCAGATGGAGTCCTCATCTTAAGAATGTGTGCAGGATTAAGATGTAATCCTTCGTTTCAAAGACCACAATGATGCATGAAATAAATGCTCAAGTTGACTTTTTGCCTAAAGAATTCTTTAAATGTACAGGAGACATTAATAAACAGAAGCCTCCAATTAAAGAAAAGAATCTCTCCATCTACAGTGTGAGATGGAGACTCTAGATAGTGAAGGAAACGTTTGGAAAGGAAATACACACACACACACACACACACATACATACAATAAAATCACTTTGCTTAACCTCTTTAGTCAATGAAGGAGTTGTTATAGCCACACACAGTCCGTTCCCTCTATTATGGAGACCTAGGTGACATCTCCCTCCCCGGCCCCATCTCCATTCTATAGTTGGCCCTGGCAGGGATCTGGAACACCTGAGTATATATACCAACGCAGTGAGTAACCAACACTCAGAAGCACAGACCTACAGAAGAAGACTTTGCAGGCTCTGCCCTTGGACCTAGGGTCGCCACGCTAGGGAATTTGAGATTCTGAGTCTTTGCAGTACAGTCTAGAGGCAGAGTGAAGACTCTGGGTGAATAAGCATCTCCCTGGATGCCTCAGGCTCCTCCCCCATGGGGAGGGTCAGAGCTGAACTGGCATGTGTGTCCTTGTGTGAAGATGCCAGTTTATTGTTTTCCACACACATTTGTCACTGCATGGATTTCCTCAACACCTGGGTGTCTCAGCACATTGCAAGTTGTCCCTCCAGAAGGAACAAAAACAGAGTAGTATGCTACAGTGTTCAACGTATACTGATGAATTTGTGAAAAATTGCTGAATTGGACTTGGGGAACAAGAATAAAGTATCTGCACAAGTAATTAAAGACTTAAAGTAATTAAAATTGGTGTTATAGTGGAAAGCAGTTTGTTCACATTTATGAAATACAAAAGTAGGCAATCACTGTCCTGTCGTTCCTTAATAAAGTCCTATTGTGTGAAAGCCCTGTGTCTATAAGACCCATGTCTGTTTTGAGTATCTGGCCTGGTGCCTGGCTTTCACTGGTTGATTAATAGATATTTGTTGAAAAAATAAATTCAATACACACTCTTCGTCTGTGGAACTCCATACCTGTGCTGTGAAACAACTGCTTTAATTTCAAAACCCAAATAATAAGCCATAGCCATGTTCCCTACTCCATGCATCTTTCTATGACCACAAATGTTTCTAATCGTTGGAGATGCAGGCAACCACATGGCAAGGCATCGTCTGCACAACTAGTCTATGCTCTAAGGGCCTAATTTACTTACAGAATGTGCTTCAAACATTTACGTAAGCCTTCAGCTCATACTTCAGACCACAGACTGGTCCCCAGGGGCAGCAGCAGCTTTAAAAAGACAGTCATTTTACAGAAAGAGAGCAGAGGGTGAGGACACCTGGTTATCAAGAGCCCTTGGAACATCCTTGTGACGGGATGCTCCAACATGTCCTGCAGGACTGGCTGAAAGCAAGCAAGATCCATGGGCATTCGCGATCCGTTCTCATCCTCTTCTCCCTCCCCTTCACAGGACTCAGCCATCAACAACACTAAGGCTAGAACTATGGAGGCAGCGGCAAGAAGATCCTCCACCTGCTAAGAGCTGGGGTAATGGAAAGGTAGGTTTGCTTAATTTCCTTGAAATTGAATTTTTAGTTAAAATACATAGACTAATGTTGTGGCTACATTGTATTAGATCAAAAGAGACACCAAGTTTTGCATAAGATGTACCCAGGGGTGGTGGTCAGTCGCGGTGGACTAGGTGGTCAAACAGGACTCATCTGAGCAGATAGCTGTTCTGAGTGTCTTACTGCCTCTTCTCTGTACTTCCTCATCCGCCTCACTGTCCAGTCACCAAAGGGCTTCGAGGAGTCGGTGCCTTGATTATGCAGGTTGTTTCATTTTGTTAATATCACCAGAGAGCATGATTCAAATTTTAGTAGCATGTGAACATGTGTGTGTGTGTGTGTGTGTGTGTGTGAAGATAGATAACACTAAAATGCATAGCAGTGACTATATTGAAAGGTATTTTGAGAGTAATTGTGTTGAGAGTGGGAACTAAGATTTATTTTTCTTTTTCTCTGTACGTTCTTATCATGGTTTTCTGCACAAAGCATGTATTGTCTCTGAGACTTGAGAAATGAGCATGTATATTATTTATTGAAAAGGAGACCCATAAGGGAAAATAAATATCCCTTAGTCACTCATACCTAATTCATTCCTGGTAGCAATTTACCAAATCTGATAAACACTCAATTCACTGTGCATGTCTCAAGTGCCCACTACAAACAGAGCTTGCAGAATAGCACGTTACATGAAATATGACCTATGTCAGTGAGGTCACTGTCAGGTTGGACGGTAAGACACGTCACACACACACACACACACACACACACACACACACACACACACCACACCACCCTTTCCAACTTTGCTCTAGTATCATCATTCCAAGAAGTCCTACCCTTGACCATCTTGTTAATTCTGCACCACAAGACCCCAGATCCTGGTCTCCCTCCTACAGCGCAAGTCTTTAGTCTTTACACACTAAGAAACTGTTGAGAAACAGCAGTAAAAGGCAGTGAACTCTGAGTATCCATTGACCTACCAAAGGAAGAAGGGAACAGGGAGCTTGATGGTTCCAGAAGGTGCTTAGTGGTGGAAACTATTACAGACTTGATGCAATTTAATTGACTGAATCCCTCAGATGAGACAATTAGAGCAAGTCAGTTTTCATTTCAGCCATCAGGGTGACTGCCTCCTCCTAATTTTAAGTGTCTTAGTCCTTGTAAATGCAAACTAAGGCTCTGCAACCAAGATCTACTTGAACTTGAAGATTCATTCCACAGGTGTTACTTCTGTGATCTTAGAACAACTGTTAACACTCTGATCTCAGTTTCCCTCCCTAAGGGACTGAACAAGAAGGTAGAGAACAGCCATTCAACCAGAGCGCAGAGAGGACCGTGTGCCTGGCCTCCTGACAGTGGCTGTGCTCTGGGGAGGAGCAAGTCTCATGTGGGTCCTGAGTAGCCCTGTACACAGTCATGAGTCACCCCCTCCCTCTGTCATCAGTTCTGCTCCCACACCTGCTTTTTTCAACTCTCTGAGCAAAGCTGTAACTACACACATTATCTGTTGCCATATAATACACACATTTTATTAACCCACACCCTGCCCTCCTGGGAGATGCTGCCTTTGTTTTTCAATCCCTGTAATCCCCCTGCACCTGTATGCATGTGTCTCTGTATGGGTGTGTGCAAGTGTGTGTGCTTATGTGTGACTGTGCCTTTATGTGTGCACACATATGTGTGTTTGTACATGTGGATTCATGTGTGAGTGTATGTTTGTGCGTGCATTATGTGTGTGTGCATGTGCAAGTATGTATTGTGTACATGTGTATATGTGTATGTGTGAATGTGTGTAGTGTATGTGTATATGTGAGTTGCATATGTATATTGTGTATATATGTGTATGTGTGTGCATTGTGCATGTATGTGTGTGTTCATGTGTGTATGTCTACACATATGTATGTGTGTAAATGTGTGTGTTTGTATGTGAATGTGTGTTTATGTGTGTATTGCATGTATATGCACATTTAGGTATGTAGGTGAATTGTGCACATATATATGTATAGTGGTATATGTGTGTATGTATGTGCATATGTATGTGTATATACATGTGCATTTAACTATGTGTGTATGCATGCATGTGTATGTGTGTGCATGTGTGGGTGTATGTGTGTGTGTGCATATGTTTGTGTGTGCATGTATGTACTGTGGGTGTATATATGTGCATGTGAGTATGTGTGCACGTGTGTATTTGTGCATGTGTGCATATGCATATCTTTGCATATGTGCATGTTTGTGGGTATGTGTGTGTATGAATAGATATGTGCATATCTTTACATGTGTGTTTTGTGCGTGTGTGTGCATGCATGTATATCTTTCTGAGCATATGTATGGTACGTGTCTGTATGTGTGTGTATGTATGTGTGGAAGGTATATGTGTATGTATATGTGAGGGTTATATGTTTGTGGATGTCTGGGTGTGGGTGTCTGAATGTATACACATATGTGTATATTAGGTGTGCATGTGTGTGTGCATGTGTGGGTGAGCTGCAGAGTAAATGATGAAACCTGAGTGGACTCATGTGCCCAGTAAGTGAGAACATCCTCAGGACCCAAAGACATGGAGAAGGTCAAACAGTTCTGCCTTTTTTTCCCTACCCCAAGATCTACAGAACATCCTGGAACTGACACCCAAAGTGACAGCATTCCTCCAGTTACCAGAGCTCCTGAGAAAAATCATTTTTCTCAGAGAAGGAAGCAAAGCTTCCTAGTCATGTGGAGGTATGAGGGGGTGCTTAGATTGAGGGAGTCTCAAATGTTGGCAGGAGGCAGCTTTGAGGAGGACACATGCAAAAAGGCAGGAGTCTTTTCTAGAGATCAGTTGACCCTGGCATCAAGGCTACAGTGTTTCCATAAGCAAGGTCCGCCCACCTCATCTTCAGAGGAACAAGCAGAACGTATGTTACACAGATTTCTGGAATTCAGTCTCCCCGAATGGAACCACAAAGGTCAACTGTCTTCTGTGTCCCAAAGGGGAATGACAGCTGTGGTGTCCACCACGTGTGAGCGTCTTCTGTCCCTGGGGTCTGGGACTACCAGCGTGGGAGACATTTATATTCCACAATGTCATGGCTAATCACTTAGCAATTAAATTGTACTTTGGCAACTCCCCACTTAGTCCTTACGGTCAGCACATCTCTCTCATTTTGTCTACACCAATCCAAGCAAAAATTCAAACACTGTTGTGAACCTAAAACAAGAAGAAAACATTTTAAGTTTCTGGCCCCCAAACCAAATGCATTTTAAACTCAATTTTGAACCAACACTGTTTCTGAAGTTTCTTGAACATATCTAAAACAGAACCAAATTGAGTTTTCTAATGACTAATCTGGACCTAAATTAGATTCTTTTTTTATAGAAAAATCTGTTCTCTGAACTAAATGGGTCTAAATCCAGGTCTTCATTTAATTTTTGTGAAGCTGTTGTGAAACATCCTTGTATCACGTGCTTCTTTTGGAGCAGGCCGGGCCTCAGAGGTCTGAGAATAGTTTGATATTACTCGTGTGAAAAGTTCAAAAAGTGCTGGAAGATGAAATTTAAAACCAGTGGTCAGAGTTGAGTCAAGGTCTGGAATAAATAAGTGGCACATGCCCCTGTTGAGTAATGGCAGAAAAGGACACCAACCAGTATCAGGTAGGCCATCCCAGACCAGGCAAAGTCAAGAGCAAGGACCAGTAAAAGTAGTGGGCTGGATAGTCAAGAGAGAGCCAAGGGTATCATGCAGAAGGCTAGCTGAGGCAGGATTTAGGGATCCGGGTCATCAACTTAGAGGTTAGCAAGGATCAAAAACAGCATAGAACAAAGTAGAGAAAAACAACCCAAAAGTCATTGATAATGGCAAAATGCTCTCTGGTTGCTGAAAAGACAAGAACTGACTAGTCTAGATAGCCAAGATGATCAGGAATGGTAGCCACAGTTCCCTGAAAGCCAGTATGACCCACCAAGTCTAGACTTACAGGAAATACATGGATTCTGCATATAGCACATGCTTCTGAAACAAGCAATTAGGATGGATGAGGAAATAATTGAGTGAATAAGTTAGTGCAGATCTGGGCTGTGGATTAGCTCTTTGTGTGTGTGTGTATGTGTGCACATGTGCACGTGCGCAATATAAAGCTCACTCAGAAAAGGATGAGTCTTCAAAAGATGATGTCTCTAAAGTGCTGTTGATCTGGAGTTTTCTCCCCTTTGGACACTAGACTTCGAACTCTATATATCAGGTATACCCAGCTCACCCTCAGTCTCGGGTTCCAGTGCCTATACCTGGCTCACCCTCACTCAAGGAACAGCTAAAGGAGTGATCTCAACACTATTGTGCTCCTGGTATAGAAAGTCCATCATATTCCTATTCCCCAAAACTTGTTTGTTTTATATAATCATCTTTCTGGACCACATTTTAGCTCAAATATCTTGATGGTCAGAAACAAATCAGCGATCTCCCACCATCTGTTGAATCAAAGCCCTAGTCTACCATGTCTTCAGTCTTTTTCTTTCTGTATGAGTGTCCTGCCTGAATATGTGTAAATGCACTTGTCTAGTACAGTGCAGAAGGGGGTGTCAGATCCCTGGGAACTAGAGCTTTGAGTGGTTGTTATCTGCCATGTGAGTACTGGGAACCCAACGCAGGTCTTCTGCAAAAGCAGCCAGTGCTCTTAACCTCTGAGCCACCTCTCTAGACTCCTATCTTTAGTCTTATTTCCAATGCCTTCCACGTGTCCATCAGACCAGCCAAGCAGTGCAATCTGCTCTTCTTCACCCATGACTCTCACATGCAGCTCTTTATGCTTTTCTCAAGCAGTTGCCCAGCCTGGAATGTCCTTCTCCCATTTCTCTTCAATCCCACCTCTACCTGGCCTTAGATGGCCTTCCTGGTACTGGCCTGTGACCTTTTCTGACATTACTCAATGAGGCATGGCTTCTTTGGGCCTCCAGTCTGATTTAATCCAGATCCCTGACTCAGCTTTGACTAGCAGTTCAGTTTCCTCTTCCACCACTTTTTGAACTTTCTACTCAAGTAATATCGAGTTATTTTCATGCCCATGTGCCCAACTCTGCTCTGCAGACTGTAAGCCTGTCTCTCCTGGAGCTATTACTTGAGCATTTGATGTGTGGTTGGAAGCACTCCTCTAGACTTTCTACACCCGATACTCCTGACAGACAAGCATCTTCTACCCAATCCCATTTGGCTTGGAAGAAATCTTCTAATAGTACAGAATTCCAGAAAGAAGCTTTAGCATGTGGGCAAGTGGCCAGGATGAGGAGGGGAAAACAAATAGAGTTTACAAAAGATGAAAGAGAGGACTGGCCGTTGCGTCTCCACGCAAAAACCTGAAAAAGATTCTCCCCAGAAGGAAATACATGTCAATGGGACAGCACAAGAGAGTTCCAGATGTAAGAAGTCCACTCTGTAATCTGAGTAAGGTGGTCGCGCAAATCCATAAATGTGTTGAAACAAATACAACTGAGATGAAAAGAATTTTAAGTCAGTTTTACTGCAGGATCTTTTAAATTTGTTTTGGTTTGGTTTGGTTGTGCTTGTTTGCCTGTTGGTTAGTTCATTGACTGGTTGGCCTTTTTTCTGATCTTTTTGAGACAGAGTGTCCCTTTAGCCCCAGTTGACCTGGAACTCACTATGTAGACCAGGCTGGTCTCGAACTCACAGAGATCTGTCTGCCTCTGCCTCCTGAGTGCTGGGATTAAAGGTGTACACCACTACGGCCAGGCTAATTTGTTTCTGTTTTATGAGAGAAGATCTTATTGTGATTTTCCTGCCTCTACTCTGTAGTGCTGGGGTATGTGCCACAGGCCCAACAATTATTTTAAATATTTTACCAGAGCAGTAAACTGTTATTTAATTATTAGTCATTATTTTCCTGAAAATAGTCATCACTGAAGCTCTAATTCATTACTTACTTTTTACATTTGCTCAGTTCTAAGAAGAAAAGGCTATATGGCTTGTGTGTTAGGGACAGGGAAGACAGGACTTTGAGAAAGAAAATGTTTTATGCTGAACAACACCGAACAGTTTGAGAATGTTGGCTTTGGTACCTAGAGCAGCAGACTTAATCTGCAATGTCCTTTCTCACATACCTTAAAACAAGACCTCAGTATGAATACAGCATACAACTTTTGTATATGACTTTTCTTCAGCTAGTGTAGACCTTCATATTTATTTTTATGCATTATTTCTTATTTAATCAGTTTAGTTATTTCAACTAAGTCTGGCTGTAGGTGGTGCAGGCATTTTGTTTCTGAGCCATAAACTAAGCATGTTTTTATTGTTACCAAGTTTTCCAAAGTATGCAATAATTCCATCATTTGTGGCATACTTTTGTCAAGTTAAGAAGTCATTTGTATATTAGGGATTTGATGATTACAGAAAAGTTCAGATACATGAATCATAAATTTCCTGCCATCTTATCTCTTCCATTGTTTCTTTACACTAATTTCCATCCTCACCTAATTTAGTAAAGATCCTAACTGAACTCTTCAAGGTGTGGTTTAAATCCAGACACGTGAGAAAGAATTTAAGTGAGTTCTTAATGGACCCCGAGACCTGCCAACTTGAAAAGTTGCATAATTCCTAGCCAGGTTATACAAAACCTTGAGCAAGGAGAAGGCTCAGCCCAGCACCACAGCAGATCTCACCGAGGGCTGAGGTAGTCAGGCCAAGTGTTGGTTTTGGTCTTGGTTTTGTTTTTTTTTCCACAAAGCATGCAAAGACAAACAAAACAGAAGGACTCCTCTCTTATTAACGTTCTGCAAAGCACGTTCAGTCAGCGAGGTTCCACACACTGCACACTTCACAGTGTCTCTAGTGTGCATCGGCAACAATCGGTATACATAATCACAACAAAAGTGGCTGCGATGTGGGGCTGGGAAAATTCTTAACCAAGTGTTCATTCTGCATTAATGTCTACACTGAGCCAATGTACTCTCTATGCTTGGATTTCCTGGGTCTTCAAAGGGAAAGATTCTAAGCCACAAACTTAAAAAAAAAAAGTTACTGTGTAAGATAAGATAAAATTGTTGCTTCATTGCTCTACTTTAACAGAAGACAGTTTGATGCAAGGATGATTTAAGTGTAACTAGACTAACACCAAAAAACAGGGTAGAACAAGCAGGAAGGACAGCTGTTCCTGTTGTATATTTTCATTCCTTCAAAAGTGCTTAGCCATTTTGTCCCATGCTGGCTTTATCATTTATTTTCCTCTTGGAAGCATTTTCATGATTAGAGGCAGGAAGTGTCTCCCACAATAAGCAATATCTTTCCAGGATTCTCCTGCCTGTTTCTCATGGAAACATCTTAAATCCAAAGTCTAAGGAAATCTTTGCCCAGAAAGAAATATCACTCTGGAAACTTAAAAGTCACAGTTTTATAATAAACATACAAATAATTAACACAGAGAAATTAGAGAAAACTCCTCAGCTGAGCCACCGCTGTCAGGTATGACACAATAGTGACTCAGAACTGTAAAGTAAAGGTGACATTTATAGGAGGGAGGGGTGCAGGGTCACTACACAGAATACTCTGTAAGGACATACATGACTCAGTGACCATCAGCCACCCTCCAGCTGTGAAAACTTGCCTCTCTGTCTGCCAGCAAGAAGAAACCCAGGCAACAGGACTCAGGGACGTTGTCTCTTCTGCTTCATCTTTCCAGTATTCTAGCTGTGACTCCACTCTTGGGAGATGCCAATGTTATTTCTCCTGGCAGATGTTTTTCAGGTTTTCTTATTCTTCCTACAGCAGCACTCTGCTTATGATTGGACCATCCTAGAGATGAGAAACAACACTTCAACTCACTGTTTCTGGCAAAGGTGATGAACTGAAACAGATCTATACATACTATCCTGGGATCACTTGTGAGTATCTAGTGAAGAAAGGCATAAGCTATAGCCAAAAGCCGCAGCAGAACAACTGACCTGTATGCGATCAAACTGCAGCTCCTGGGCATGCACTATAAGTCACCCCTGCCACACCTCAGAGAGCCAAATGCAAGACAGCAGTACTAATAGTTTGTCAAAAAAGACAATCAAGCCAAGCATGATGGTGCACACCTGTAATCCCAACATTTCGGAGGCTGAAGCGGGAGAACTGAGAGTTCCAGGCCAGTTGCTGACATATGACAGCACCTTAATTCAAAAAGATAAAAAAATTTTAAATTGTTAAAAAGTAAGGCTAAAGATCTAGTTCAGTGGTAGGGCTCTTGCTTAGCATATACAAAGCCCTAGTGCACATGCACACATACACACACACACACACATACACAGACACACACACTATGTATTTGTGTTTTTTATCAAAGAAATAAAAAGAATTAGAGAGATGGGCACAGATAAACAGGTACTCAACATGGAGAATACTAGGCTAAGTTGGGGAATTGTTTGGATACTGAACAAATAGGTCATAAGTATTGTACGCCACAAAGTACTTGAATGGAGAGTATGTTCCATGTTTTCAAAGTTAAGAATTAATGTGATTACACTTCAGTTTGATGACTGAAGACCTATAATTCTAGATGTTTAGGATGATGAGGAAGGAGAATCATGAATACAAGGCCTACCTGGAATAGAAGGAGTTCAAGGGCAGTCTAAAGAGCATAGTAAGTTCTTGTCTCGAAAGAAAAAAGACATTTTAAAGGACAGGAGGTCCAGTGAGATCTCTCAGCGGGTAAAGGCACTTGCCACGCAGGTCTGGTGACCTCAGTTCTATCCCTGGAACCCACATAAAGATAGAAGAAGAAAACTGGCTCCACAAATTTGTCCTCTGACCTCCAATGAACACTGTGGCATGTATGTATATACACACACACACACACACATAAATAATAATAATAATATAGAATTGTTTAAGACAGAAAAGAGCTGAGAATGCACCTAGAAGTAAAGTGCTTCCCTAGCAAGTACAAGCTCGATTCCCCAGCACCAAGAAAAATGAATAAACAGAAACAAAAAAATTAGAGTAGTTATATAGCAATTTCAAATGAAATATGCAAACAATTTCTCAAAATGTCTTTGGCTTAAGTAACATCAAATAGGAAATATTTCTAGTTATTTAATAAAAAATACAAAAATTAACTTTTAAAACTAAACTTCTGGAGCTTGCTGTGCTATCATATTTATACTTCAAGGAAACAAATTTTGGGCCATAAGTTTTCTTTAGAAATTGCCTCTGTTCTCTGCCTTATTGTCAGGGCATGGTGTTGAAGGGGAATGTGCAGGCTCCCTCTTTCACACTCTTCAAGTCAGAGAATGGAAGGACCTCGATGGTGTGCACTCAGACCCAGAAGACCAGATTGCTAAGCTCATCCTCAAAGTTGATTGCAAGGCTCAGTCATGCCTGCAGGATCACCAAACAAAGGAGAGTGGAGGGAATGAGAAAGAATGCTTGTCCTTTTGACGTGACCCACAAAGATTTCATTCTGTTCTACAGATTGTGTCTAAGAATCCAGATAGATCCATCTATGCCTACTCAGCTTGAATAATAACATGTGTGATAGTCTGAGAAATGTAAGCAGTTTCAAAATAGATGTTGGGAATGTTACTTTATGAATCTGAGGTTTGCTAAATTAAAATTTTAGTAATGAGGGACTCAGCTGTTAAGAGGGTTTACTCTAGAGAGCCAGGTTCAGTTTCCAGCACCCTCATCAGGAAGCTCACAGCCATCTGTAACTCCAGTTCTGGGGAATCTGATGCCTTCTGGCCTCTGCTGGCACCTGCATGTACGTGGTACATAGAAACACATGAAGACACACATACATGTGCACAAATTTAAGAAACAATAAATAAATCCTTCTCTAAAATAATAAGCAATGGTTGCAGATCCATGATGCTTCAACCCAATCACCCCTGCCAGAGTTTCTGAGAATGGTACTGTTCAGAAAGCAAGGAGGAGTGAAGGCAACCAGCCTCATGAGCAGTGGTGTGAGCAGCTGACAGGGAGGCTGAGCGGCTTCTGAGTCTTCTATCTACTCTTCCAGCTGGCCCAGAAACCTGCTCCTCATCTTAGCACTACAGGGACAAAGACAGTTCAAGGAAGTGTGCTGGGGGAACAGAGCAAAGGCAGGTGTCCTTGCACGACTTGGAGTTGTTCTAGCCTCCTATGAGGGCAAGGTAAGCCCCTGTGAGTAGGAAAAGGAAATGAGATAATGAACTCACTCTTCAGTCACAATAAAAACATGTGGACTCATCCTGTGGGCTTTAAACATCCTTCACCTTGATTCATTTTTATCAGAACCCCTTCTCTTGATCGGGTACCAGAGAAGGAAAAGCAAAGATGAAACTTTGCACTCTGGTACAGTCAGCCCTCCCCCATTCAACTAAACCAAGATGTAAATGGAAGCAGACGTCGGACATTGGGCGTCATCTCTCTTAAGCTACTCAAGAGGCTGAAGCAGGAGGCTTACACATTCGAGGGCAACCTAAAAACAGAGAGAGAGAAAGAGAGAGAGGAAAAGGAGGAGGAGGAGGAACAGGAGGAGGAGGAGGAGGAGGAGGAAGAGGAGGAGGAGGAGGAAGAGAAAGAGGGGAGAGAGGGAAGGAGGGAGGGAGGGAATACAAAAGAACGGAGGGAAGGACGCAATCCAAATAACTAACTAAAGAAATATAGTCTAAGCCCCTGAAGAAGACAAAAGCTAACAAACTGCGAAGAGGCTGCCACGCTTCTCTCTCAGACGGCAGTCTCACGCCTCTCTCAAGCGTCTCGTGTCGACTTTGGAACACGTTAGCCCAGCGTTTCCCAGCATGCTTCATGCCATCACGATGCCCTGATAGACGAAGCGATGAGCTAATGAGGTCCAAGCACACCATTCTGTTTAGGATAGCATTTGACCAGGATGCGTCTCCTTCTCTCACGAAAGTCCCTCTTGCTTTCTGAAACATTTTTCCATTCATGCTTGGATACATTTGGTGGAAATGTTCTGAGTAAAACCGGGACAGCATTTTGTTAGGTGAGATGGTTCTGTGCTTGGCAGGAAGGGAAATCGACATGTAAATAGTCTCCTGTTGCCAGTTTTCTACAAAGAAAGTGATTTTTCCTCTGAAAAGTTTCACCCCTCACAAATAAAAGCTTGCTTACGTGCTCTAGGTTTATGGGCATTAGGCTGAGTCTATGACCCACCCACAGCCACTGCCATCTGGGAGAAGGAGCAACTCCACTGAAATGTGTTGTTACAACTCACCCTGATTCTGTGTCTTTCGGAACGGGAAGAAAATGTTAGCTACTGGGGCTTCACATCCACAGCAGGCAGCCTCTGAGTCAAGTGTGAAATGACTTTTACTCAGAAGAGTTAAATTCCTCGTCATGTATGGAATTGCCTCTCTCCATGCCATGCGTGACTCCTGCTGTCCTTAGTAGTGTGGATCAGTTACAACTTAACAAACTTTTCAGCCCTTGAGATTTGGGCACGTTTAAGTCATCAAATGCCACCTTTCCTGAGAGCTGAGTCAGCTATCCCTCCCCACAGACAGACTCTTCCGTCCTCCACCAGCTTCCAGAAACCCTCCTCACTGGCCACAGCTGGAACTGGGAACAGGACCTCCGATTCCGGGCTCCTGTGGTTTTCTCCCCGGTTCTTCTTGGTTTTAGAATTATATATACAGTCTTGGTGTGCCTCTGAGGTTCCAGCTATGTTATTAAACTATTATTACCTAACAATACTCCCATTAATCACCGCGACAGATGGAAAGCAGCCCTGGTCATGTTCTCCGAACTCAACGTCAAACAGTCCCCATGCTAATGACGATGACGCCAGCCACGAATTAGCTCTAAAAGCTTCTGTTTCAGCCCCACCCCCTTCCCATTACCCGTCATTGCAATGCCTTTTTCTTGTCACAAGACCCCATACTTCTATAAGAAGCAACTTCTCAAGGAATTCTGGGAAATGCTTTTCTGTTGACAGACACCATATAATGATGATAAACGATGGACAAGTCGGCTGTCTTAAAACTGTTACTCCCCTGAGCAGCCTCCTTCCAGAGTCATGCAGAACTTCTACAGACTGAAGCAACGAAAAACTGCAAACCTGGAAAAAATTCTCCATTCAACCTCCTCTCACAGAAGGGGAAAGAAGTGATACTAAACAGAAAATGTAAATCACCTGTGAGGTAATACACCCCACATGATGCCTTGAGAGTGTTGAGGGTACGTAAACAGTTTCTTCACAAAAGAGCTTTGTTCTGACTTAGCTGTGAATAGGGACATTGGTTCTGTTTTCTTCCCCTAAATCAATTACAGCTTGGACTAAGAGTTCCATGCAAGAGTGAATGTCTGTCTCCCTCTGAAAGGATGCAGATTATTTTAAGTTCAGTCAACAACTAGTGTTCTTTTGGTTAAAGCCATTTGATACCCTTCCCTGTAAGAAGCTATTAGATATCTAACTCTATACTAGTAACACATTATTAGTAGAAGGAAAATACAATAAAGAAGCAAGGGCAAGTTAAGAAAACTTTCTCCGCCACTTCACTGAAGAATACTGAAGCCATTTCCAAAGATGCTTCATCATGAATTTGTTGGATGGGTATGCTTGCTTCAGCAGATACCATTAAGAGAGAAAAAGAGAAACTACCAGAAAGCAGCATTGCCCTGAGCCAGACATGGCAGCATATTCCTGTGATGGAAGCACTCTGGGAGCTGACTCAGGAGAATCTTCAGTTTGAGGCCACCCTGAGCTAGACAGAGATTTCCAAGCCAACCTGAGATATATAGTAAGACTCTGCCTCGAAAAAAATCTAAGGACAGGAAAACGGAAAGCTGGGGAGAAAGGGAGAGGACAGCAGTGGAAAGACTGCTGCTGTTCTTCGTGCTGACATCACTTTGATCACCTATATTGCTTCTCTCAAAGGTCAAATATGACCTCAAAGTCTAATATGGTAGCCACTGGCCACATATGATCATATGATATTTGAAATGAGAATTGGCTAAAATTAGATAAGACAAAATTGTTCAGCTGTTCAGTTGCAGTAGGTTTATTTCAAGTTAGACGTATGACAAGTGGCTACCATGTGAAGGGTGCAAATGACAGCACATTCTCATGGGTCCTGTTGGCAGCACCCACAGGGGAGACATTCATTTATTCATGCAATCACAATTTGTTTAATTCAGTCATCACCGAAACGAAGTCTGTACATCAAAGAATTATGCTGTACAAGGGGGAGGTGGACAATTAAACAAATATAGGAACATGACAGCTTGGCCTGTCACTGAAAGAAGGAATGAATGAATGAACAACTAGGAACAAGGGGAAGTGTGGATGGAGGTTCCTTTTACTCAGCTCTATCTCCTTCCTCCTCCTCTCCCACCTTTCTCTCTCTCTCTCTCTCTCTCTCTCTCTCTCTCTCTCTCTCTCTCTCCTACAGAGCCTCAAATGACAACAAATAGGCATCCATGGAAATCCAGAGGCAGAGTATTCTAATGAAAGGCAAGAGAAAGCATTCCATCCTCCATGTAGGAGTGACCCAGGGCATCCAAGGGGCAGGAAGAAGGCAGCTGGTTGTTTGTTTGGTTGTTTGTTTTGAGACAGGGTCTTTCTGTAACCCCAGATGGCTTAGACCTTGCTATGTAGACTAGGCTGGCCTGGATCTCACAAAAATCTGCCTTTCTTTACCTCCCTAGTCCTGGGATTAAAGGCATACACTACCATGCTCAGCAAATACCTCTTTTAGAGCTGAGGAAATTGAAACCCAGAAAAGTTCAGTTTTCTTTTCAGTTCCGTGTGGCAAATGATTTTCCACTGTTACTTACTTGAATTATCCATTTTTTTAATGAACTAAAATTGGCTTCATTCACAAATGGAGTAAGTGCACTTACATGTTAAAGATGAAACCGCTTGTTCGTGAACCTCATGAAAGAATACATTGTAGTCTAAGGAGATGGCTCCATGGGTAAAATGCTTGCCTGGCAAGCAAGCATGAGAACCTTAGTCTGTATCTCTAGAACCCGTAGAAAGCTGAATGTGGAAGTATGCATCTATAATCTGAGTGCTCCTAAGACAAAATGGGAGGCAGAGACAGGCAAAGCCCTGAAAGCTCTGGGCCCAGCAGGTCTGATATACATAGTAGTGATCAAGGGATCCTTTCTCAAACAAGGCAGAAGGTGAGGATTGACATCCAAGGGTGTCCTCTGACGTTCATAACATGCCATGCACATGTGCAGGCCTGCACACACACACACACACACACACACACACACACATGCACAGAGATTTACAAATATAATAATACATTGCCTGCCTGACCTTTGCTCTAAGTCTGCTAGCTAGCATAGTACTATCTTGCTTTTGGGACACCAAAGCTAACAAAAAAGGTGTTCTATAAATGCAGGAAAGTGTAGAAGGTCAGGGTGGAAGCCAGAAGAACTCTTAATTTCACATGAAATCTCAAGGACCAGACACTGGTAGAGAGACAAAGGTGAAACCCTTGTAAAACTCTCCCTAAGGCCCACAGGCCCTGCACACCACTTATCTTGGCTTCTACCAAGAGTACGAAGGACAAAAACAAGCTAAAATGTCAACCTAATACCTTTCTCTCTCCCCTGAGGTCGCCTTGCACTATCAAACCTTGATACACTCTTCCTTTTGCAAGGGAAGGAATATTTAGTTACATCACTGTTCATCTCTTAACACATTTTTTATGCTGGCTATTTTTAAGTCTTTTATGTAAAATTCTCACGTCTGAATTTAAAGGAGCCTAAAGTAAATAATAAATGCTTTTTCTCCTTTTTAGAAACCTTGTTCTAATTAGGTTTTTTATGTCCAAATGCTAAGTTGGAAAAAATTTTCCTCTTATAAGAACAAGACCTGCCAAAAAGCACAAGTTCTGGTTTTGTGGAACATTTTCCAATGTTCTAACGTTTGTTACCTAGGTTACGCTTATAGAGAATGGGCTGGAAAAGATCGTGAAAAGCGATGATGTAAGTGACAGGACCTAAAGGTCAGTATGCCTGACCCGCCCACAAGCCAGTGGCTGTCCCTGGCCATGATGTGAGAAGCTTAGGTCTACAGGTTTCTGGTCCCCATCACTAGTAAGGATGCCACTGATCATTGGCCACTAGAAGGAAGGTAAAATGTAAATCAAGATCTTCAGAAAGATCCACCAGACAAACATCTCAAGATGAATTAATTCTCTCTTCCAGCTTGGTGAACTATCTCTTCCAGAAAAGATTTTGGAGGCCCAAATATTATCTAAAAGAAAATCAAAATGTATAGAGAAATCTAGAAAGTTTTAATTGCGAAATGCCTGTAAAGATGCAAGTCTACAGAGAACCAGGCTGTGTTTGCCTCAGGTCCTGTCTTGTGACTGAGGACTGCCACCTGTTAGCTAAGAAGCAACCTAGACCAACCCCTCAACATAATCTATATTCACAAGGAATATGGTATCAGGTTAGATTCTAAATAGATCACAGCTATTCCAATCTTAAAGAGAATATCACAGTTTATCCAGTTAAACCTTTAACATGGACACAACAAGGCTGTTATTAGGATTTCTGAACTGGTGGGAGGAATATAAATTGTCTTTCTGGGTATAAACTTTATCTACAATTGTTTATTTTTTTAAATAACTATATTCATACCTTGTCACAAGCACATTTAAATTTAAAATTTCAAGTTTGAAGTTACTGGAACCTAACGTACAAGAAGTGCTTTTGGACAAAAAATTCCATTGTAAGAATCCTAGATTAAAATATTTGAGCAAAATGAGCACAGATCATAATAAAAACCGTTCTTCCTTCTAAACATTTCGCCAAAATCGTTCTGGTTACCAGCTTTAAAATACTGAGGTTTGGTCAGAGAGATGAAAAGTCTTCCACTACCTAGTTAGTATTTCTGTGGAGGATGTGTTTTTTAGC
The DNA here is from genome assembly GCA_035773235.1 of Eospalax fontanierii. Classification (NCBI taxonomy): domain Eukaryota; kingdom Metazoa; phylum Chordata; class Mammalia; order Rodentia; family Spalacidae; genus Eospalax; species Eospalax fontanierii. Next base: position 37,925,288 of record CM069548.1, on the reverse strand, counting down.
CATTGTCGGTCCCAGCTCTCATTGGAACACATTTTCCAAATTCATCCAGAGAGTTGTCAACAGGTTACTCAAGTTGCCTTTTCCTCCCTGGGATGCTGTTCCTTGTGGTATTTTACAATAACTCATAAATAACTTGCCTCACCACTATCTCTGCCCAAAAAAGTAAACTACATTTTCCTCTGTTTCGGAAAAAAAAATAAGTTTTTCAAAATAACAGAGTCACCAGATCAAAGAGACTTGATCATGTATACAATCCCAAGGCCTCTTCCCACTGACTCAGTCATGAATGAACCAGCTGTTCAAAGTTCCCTTTCAAAGGATGCCACAGAATACAATAGAGACATGACTATTGAGTTAAATCTTGTGTGCGTGTGCGTGTGCGTGTGTGTGTGTGTGTGTGTGTGTGTGTGTGTGTGTGTGTATACAGACAGGGGGAGGAAGAAAGGAAAAGGGAGAATCTTTACAGGATATTATAAGATAATGACACATAGGATTCTTGACTTCTTAAAAATGTATTTGGTGATGATAAAACACTGAGGTTTTTAAAGACAGAAAAAGTCCACTAATCTCTCCCAAGTCATCTACTCATCTCATTTATGCTTCAGAGACTTAATGAGACAAAGAATATAGATCTGTCTAATGTAAGAAGAAGTCATGACTAGATTCTTTAAACCCTGAGAGGCAGTTTCATGAGTCAGTGTGATCTGATAATCAACCCTGGGGTCAAGAGTTCCAGTCATCGTGGTAGCTGAACCCCATTCCCTTCTTTGTGTAAATCACCTCGAATCCTCTGCCCTCACCAGTCTGGCCCTTGAGCAATTTGTCTCTGACACTATGTGTGGTCCCAACTGGCAAAATCTCCTCCTGACTTTCACCAACCACTCTTTTGGTAAAATGCTTCATTTTCAGTCTTGTATATTTTAAAAGAAATATATATTGAGCATCTTCAATAGTTATTTGCTGTGTTACATGCCATTTTCAGAATCATAAAGCATTAAAGCACCTTAGGGAGCTCACAGTCTAATTGGAAAGGGAGACAAACAAAGAACTGCCACAATACAAGACACAAAAGGAGCAAGAGGAAAGTCGGTGATTTAGTCCTACTGGGTGAATGCTGACTCTCTGGCGTGGTGACTGGACGCCCCTCAGCTAATCAAGAGATCTCAATTAGAGAAAGAACGAGTGACTTCCCAGATTGCAGAAATAGCATCAGTTCTAGGTAAAATGAATACCGGAAAATGAACTCGTGTCCAGGAAGGATGGAATCCAGGGAAAGGAATAGATGAGTACAGACCAGGAGACAGAGAGACAAGTTGCAGTGCTCAAGAGACATGAGGCTAGAGGGATGCCAAGGCCTGTGAATAAGGAGAGTCTGATTACATTTTCAAGTTCTGTGATGGACTGCCTGAGTTTGAGCAGAAAACTTTTATTTTATTTTAGCAGAAGACTTTTATTTTAAAAAGTCAAGGAGGCAGCTGAGAATTTTGAAATTTATCTTCATGGAGATGGTAAGATTTGAACAAGATGAAATCAGAGCAGAAGCGGGCTTCGCTTGTTTCCTATTGGGTCACAGACAACTATCAGGTATCCTGGTGCGTTTTAAATACTTGTTAAATATTTATTTGAATATATATATATATATATATATATATATATATATATATATATATATACTTAAAAGAGAGAATAAACAGAGAACAGAGTTTTGAGAAAAGCTGCTGTTTATAAATGAAAGGCCAATGAAGAAAAGGAAAAATTAGTAGAAAAAAAATATAGGAAGAACAACAGTCCCTGAAAACAACAAAGGGGTATACCCTAAGAAAGACTAAAATAGTCATCTATTCATTAAATGTTTTTGCTACCTCTGTATGTCAAACACTGATGAGGATAGCAAAAAATAAAAGAAAAGAAAAGAATAAAATGAGCCACACTGTTAAAGTTTCAGTTTTAGATAATAGTTACCAATATCTAATGTCTACTACCTATGAAGACATTTAGTGGGATGAGAATAAATCTTTGCTAGATTTGGCCATTGTGGTCTTCAACAGCCTGTCTTCAGGAAGCTGGAGAGGACCCTTCTCTAGAGCAGGGCAACGCAAGTCACTTTCACTGCACGTGTCTGTTTTCCCGTAAACTCTCTGCTGCTGTTCTTACGAATAGCTAGCAATCACCAGCCCGCTGCACATTGGAATTAGTGACAAGAGTTTAGGAAACGAGTCTTTGGGGAAGCAGTGTAGGGTGAAACATTACACTGAGCAAATTCACTTACTGAATGCTTGTTTGTTGAATTAAGCAGAGTGATGGGCGGTTTGTTATCTCATAAATTACACTGGTCCACGTTTGGATATTTTTTAAAGAACACTAGAATTAATTTATGTCATCCAGGGATTTTAACAGAAAAGCAATATGGAATCAAAGAGTTAGATAGGCACTGACCTCATGTGACTGCACAATCAGTAAGGAATTCTGTAGAAGATCATGGTCTCTCTCTCTCTGGTGAAGGTCTGAAGTTGCTGAAAGTCTGAGCACTGGGAGGCCAAGAGTAGAGGAAGGTGAGGTAGAGGCCTCATGAGGACCACTGGGAACCTACATGCTGCCCTCACCTTCCATCTTCATAGGATGTGCAAAAACACACACGTGACCTGAGGTTCAAAGAAACCAAAGGAACAGTTCCATGGAGGACTGGGGAGATGAGCCCACTCTCATCAACAAGACAAACCAACAGAGCAGCTACTCTGTGGGGTGGCGGGAGCCTGAGCCTTCGGCCAACCTCAAGAGCCTATCACCTGCTGTGTCACTTTTGCCCTCCAAATCTCATGAAAATTTGTGTTTAAGGCCAACTCTACCTTCCTCCTAACCAAAAAACACAGGGGAAGAAATTCTGGGAAATACAAAACCCCACAGTCCTCCCTGGTCTACAGGCCTCTCCTATGTTGTGCTTATGTTCCAGAGAAAGGAAATAACCAAGTCATAACTTTGCACAACTCTTGTCCAAATGGAGGCACAAATTGACTCCTCCCCTTTATCCATCTAGGGGTGATCTAATTTGAATTACATTCCACCTTTGGTATTCTGGGAGCTTAACTATGGAGATAAGTTCTAAATGGCAGGGAAATAAGACAAGGAAAGGAAAACAGAGGAGAGACAGAGACAGAGAGAGACAGAGGAGAGAGAGACAGAGACAGAGAGAGATCACATCAAAATAAGGATTGTACTAATTGTATTACTGTACTAATAACAGCACAATTCTTTTTATATAGCTAGTCATGTGATCTTAGTTGATATTTACAACTCCCTTCTTCCATTACTAAGTCTGCATTTCCTTTGCCCCCAGCATGCGCTTCAGTTCAGATATATTCTTTCTTGCAGCTGTAGTTTAATAGCAACCCTCAAAAAGCAGGTTGAATCACCTCAGCCAGTTCAGTTCCCTCCCACCTGTACCCTCCCCCCAAGAATTGCTTGCTCACTCTCTGGCATGAGAAGCCCAAGTAGCCAGAGGACAACTTCAAAGTTCAGTTTAATAGGGGCTGGAGAGATGGCTCAGCAGTTAAGAGCACTGACTGCTCTTGCAGAGGACCAGGATTCGATTCCCAGTACCCACGTGGCAGCTAATAACTGTCCAAAACTCCAGTTCCAGGGGATCCAATACCCTCTTACGACCTCTGCAGGCCTTGTAGTATAGGTACTTACACACATGCAGGCAACACATTTATACACATAAAAATAGTAAGTAAAACAGTTTTTTAAAGTCCAGTTTAATAGAACCATTACTGGGTCCCCTGGTAGGACTGTCCTCTAAACTTGCAAAATTCAAAGTCACTGGAATCAGAGGCAAACATTTCACCACACAGATTCCAGGACTAAAGTGAATGGAGCCATTCCCATTTCCTCTCCTTCATTTTTTAGACGAATCATGGCTGGGGAAATAAAACACTATAGACATTCCTTGCTGATTTACAGCAACGTGTACATGACTATAAGGACCTTGTCCAACCGTGCAAGGTGTTTTCATCCAGCTGGCACTCTAAGAGAATCTTAAAAGGCCATTCTACCATTCTGTCTGCTTCAGGGTATTGGGGAAACTACTGGGACCCATGATGGGGTCTCCTCCTCTCCACTCTTCATTGGCTACAAAGTGAGTCCATTGGTCAGAAGCAATACTGAATGGAACAGTGCATCCCGAGAGCTCACAGATGGCGATTTTGGCAGAAGCAGGAAAGCCGAATCCAAAGTAAGCATGAGGTGAGTGTGGCCCTGTCCACAGCTGAAGTGATTCAATGCCATCAATCTGCCAACGGCTGTGGGGTGATCCCCTGAGAGGTGATGAAATCTTAACAGCTGAGGGTTGGTCTCTATTGTTGGCAGGTTGGGTAGTCTGCTATGCTGTAATCCCACTCCCTTTGGTGCATGGAAGTCCATGTTGCCAAGACCACGTGTGACCTCTAGTCCTGCTGCTGTGGCCACCTTGTGCGTAAGGGAAAATGCCAGTGGGGAAGCAGATTGACATCTACAAGAACCCTTCATCTTGTCCACATGAGTATTTAGGGTATCCTTGCCAAAGCCACTCTTCAATTGACATTCATATAGGATATAAAGCATTCATCCTCTGACCATTTGAAGAAGTTAATCCACATGTCACTTCCTTAGACTTCCTTGTTTACCAACTATGCTCCTTCTAAGTCCTTGTGAGTCTAGCTAAATCATTAGACCTTTCCTATGAGTCAAGACTTCTGTTCCTGGAAGCCCAGTGGGCAGCTGTGTACAGCGGTCAGCCTTCTACCGACTGGAATGCTCCTTCTACCACTGTCTTTCCAGGCCACTCATGAGGGGGTTCATAATGACATCACCACACATGTTCAGGTGATGCCAGGCTATGGGACAGAATCCTCTGAAAACTAGGCCATATTCTCTAGCCAGTTTAAGTAAAAAGAGAATTTTTACATGACAAGTTATAAAATGGCTTGCCAAATAAATGGGAAATTTGAAAAGACAGACTCAAGTCCCAGTTTCCAGGAATGACTCCCAAAGCCATAACATAGAATCAGGCCACCAAGGAAGCTGCTGGCCAGGCCCTGACCAAGATGCTGTAAAACCAGGAAGCCTATAGTTGACATCGGAAGTCACAACCTTGGCTAATTAGTCAGCAATAGAAAAAGTGTATGCCTCCATGACTAGTGTTTGCCATATGAGTCTGGTTTCATGATATTTCATTTTATTCCCATTTTCAAAATCTCTTACAGGTACCTCTTATTGACAGACTCTAAATCATATCCAAGTCCTTAACTACAGGGTACTCTGGAAAATGTAGTTTTTAGCCTCTCAAATTCAATAAGACAGAAAGGGAACAAGGAGAAGGTTGAGATACAGGTTATGTAAGCCCATTTATGTTCTACAATGATGGCTGTTTTAAAGTAAAGTTCCTCCTTTAGGAATAACATGAATATGTTCATAGGCATAGAAGGAATTAAATAGGAGATCTGAGAGAGAGAGAGAGAGAGAGAACTGACAAAACAAAACATAAAAATGAAAGAGAAATGAGATCAATACATAGGTAGAAAGTTAAGTAGTACAACAGAAAAGGGGAATTTGTGCTTCCAAAATAACAGAGTCACAGAAGTGTTGAGATGAGTAACATGCTCACTTGGAGGACATCCCCTTCAGAGAGGACACAGGTCAAGCATCTGCTATCAGCGATACTCTGAGGCTAGCTGTATGCTGAGAAGGCTTAGAACAGTAGGATATGAATCAAACATTTGTTATAGATAAGTGACAGGAAAGGAGTCATCACTGCTCAGGTAATATTCAACATGTGCCCTTTTTGTAGATTTGACTCATTCAATAAAAGCCAAAATACTGAGTTTTTGTTGGTCTCCCTTTGTAACTAAGGGCTGGATGGATTCCTCCACCAATGGTGGCTGGACCCTAGCTATATAGGATGCCAGGACTCCCTTAGTACTTTCTCTCTCCTGTGGGTAAGTATCTTTTTAATAGGAAACAAACCTTGGTCAAAGCTCTGAGTACAGTGTGGTAACATTCACATGTAAACCAGAAGAAAACTGTATATTAAACCAGCTAGGGATGAACAGAAAATGTCTGGAATCCTGGAAATCTGGGATAAAATGTATGATGAAGACTGACCTGTGAGGGAGGTAGGATAAGAAGGTTCTTAGTAGCCTTGTCCCATAGGTCTTACACAAAGCAATCCAACTCCATCAATTCAAGGGGAGCCTGATGTGGACCACACCTACTAAAAAGTAACTTCCTACAATCAAGTTCAGGGGAAAGCCCTCTCTATCTTCTCAGAACAGTACATCCATGCCTCTGGAACACTCTGCTGTATTTTAATGAGTAGTTGAATACCAATCTTTTCCTCCCTAAACTGTGAGCTCCTGAGGGAAACGTATTTAATACAATGGCCAGCAAAGACTAAATATTTCTGGAATATTTACTAAATAAGAAAAAATTCTCTGAGATCTGACTTTGTCAAAGTTATATTCTTGAGTTATGAAGTCATGCTAGAAAAGTATATTTATTATTGCGAGAGTTGAAATGTTAATGTCAAAGAGGGAGAGGAAAGTAGCTACAGCTCTTTGAAATTGACATTATTTACTTCAGTGCTCAGGAAGACGCATCTCTCAAAGCTTTTGAATGAGACCTTAGCACTCTAGAGAGAGCTTGCTGAATTTACTTAAATGCTACGCTATTCCCATCACACAAATGAATCCCAGACTCATGGAGAGCACATGAAAAAAATGTTGATTAAACTGAACATAAATGAACTAATTTTTCTAAAGTACTTTGTGACCATTTCTACAGTGGTCTCTGTTCTCTAAATTCCTCACCTGAAGCTAGCCTATTATAACCAAGCAGGGTTCTTGTCAAAATGTAGACTCGGAGGACCATATCCATCATATGAATAGCATTCTCCAGAGAAAGAGAATCAAAGGGAAGAGTGTGGGACCGGCCAATCAAAACTCCACATGGAAAGCTGCCAGACTGGAACGTGAGAAGACACTTTAATCTGAAGGGTGGTTCAGGCTGGCTAGGCAGTCAGGTAGAGTCTCTGTGTTGTACTCTTGGAATCAAATTCCATCTCTTCCCAAAACCTCAGGTCTTCCTCTGATGGGCCTTGTCTGGTAAAATGGATCAGACTGGAGAAGTACAGCCCATCCCTTTTGTGGAGGATAATCTGCTTTTCAGAGTCTACTGATAGAAATGTTGATCACATCTAAAAATATCTTTGCAGCAATATCTACAGATTGTCCTCAATTTATAATGATTCCATTATTATTTTTCTACTTTAGAATGGTGTGAAGTGATTATATTCAGTAGAAACTACACTTTAAATTTGATCTTTTTTCCAAGTTAACAATAAGAAACATGTGCATTTAGTTTCCTGTTACTACAATGACATACCTGGAATAATTAACTTAGAAAAAGGCTAGATTGTCTCATAGTCATGGAGGTTTAGTATGTCACTTCTTGGCTCCATCGTTTTGGGCCTATGGCAAGGTGGCATATTATGGTGCGAGCATGTGGCAGAGCAAAACTGACCATTGCATCAGCCAGGAGGCAGAAGAGAGGGATGAATAGAAGATTGAATCTCATACTCTGCTTCAAAGGCATGCCTCCAATGATTTAAGGAATTAGCCTCCAATTCCTGAAGGTTCTGCAGTCCCTGTTGGTGCTATGCTAGGAACCAGGCCTTTAACACATGGATCTTAGTGGGATATTTAGGCTTCAAACTATAGCATAGTACAATACTGTCACCCAATGTCAAGCAGACACCAGAAGCCACAACCTGATCATAAGACAAACATTCAGTATTCTACATGTACCATGTTGTTAAGGCTGTAATGTCTGGTAAGTCAGGTCTATTTAAAAATGCATTTTTAGTTTATAATAGATTTATTAAGAAATAACTCCATCATACACGGAGGAGTATCTGTAGAGTGTTGTTTCTCTGAACAACTGATCACTGTGGGATGACCAAATTGGCACATAAAATTAACCACCACTGGACCAGCAAGATGACTCAGTGGGTAAAAGTACTGTGGCAAGCCAAATGACCCCAATTCAATCCCTGGGACCCAAGTAAAGGTGGAAAGAGAGAACCAACTCTAACCAACCTTCACATATACTCAATAAGGGCCATCAAGATGGCTCAGTGGGTAAAGTTGCTTGCCATGCAAGCCTGGTGACCTGCTTCTGATCCCAGAACCCACTTAAAGGTGGAAGGAGAGAACTTGACTCCACAAAGTTGTCCTCTGATATCCACACATGTGTCATGGTAGGTACACACATAAATAATAATAATAATAATAATAATTTTAAAAGAAAAGAAATTACCATCATGAGTTCCAGAAACTTAACTGGAAAACTTGTTTAAAACACAGTAAGTCTGGAGATAGGGCACAGGAATCTGCCTTTTTTAAAAGCACATTGGGTGATTCTACTGTAAGCATGATGTGTAATTACACCTATAGCAAGAGAAAAAGAATACTTCATATACTTCCTGGGTAATTTTGAAGCACATAGTATTCTAGGATTTGAGGGAGATCACATGAAGTACCCCAGCACAACAGACAGATGGACATCACTAGTGATATTCTCACATAGAGTCAGAAAAGCAAATGCACCAGTTGCTCTTTTAACACCGACAGTTTAATACGTGGACTTCTCTAAACAAAGACTGAAAGATTGAGAAAGAAAAGGGGAGCTCAGAGGTCATAGCTACTTTAGGAGGCAGCAACCACCCCTCAAGCTGAGGAAACAAGAGGAAGAAACTGGGATTGTTAGAAACTAGAAGTCTGGAATAGAGACCCTGCAGAGTGAGGACCCAGCCCCCAAGGACATGTGCTGCCTGACTGGGGCTCAGTGTCTCCAGTAGTTGGTAAGAGGAATCTGAAAGCACAGGCTAACTTATTGAGGGAAAGAGTATCTGTAGCCTGGAACTATTATATATCCCTGAAGATGTCGTGAACCTGATCCTGAAAGCAGGGGGAGACTGGAAATGGGAAATACTGTCCTGCCAGTATGAGCAACCACTTCGGGGACAGCATTCAGAGGAGGCAGATGGGAAGGAGCAAGACTGTACATTCATTCCTACCACTTCTTCTCCTGTCCCCTACCAGAGCTAAGCAAACCAACCACAGGCAGAGCAGAAAGGCAGTAGACACCTTTCCTGCATCTCAGTGAATACAGCAGATTTACAGCTAAGAGTCACCAGCTCAGTAATTAAGATGTCATTCACTGGAACACATCACCTGATCACCCCAGATGAAACAGTAGCACCAAAGGGACCCCAGATGATCTGGACCACATGTGATAATCTCTCCTGCTTAGACTAGCACATCTCCTGTTTTGAGACCACTGCCAGATCTTCAATCCTGTGACCCAAAGGCATATAACAAATTCCTGAAGTCTCCCCAAATGTGACTAATGTAAACAAATGTGTGCACAATATGGATGTACTGGCAACATAATAAAACCTGAAGATGTTCTACAACAGTGTTTCTCAAGGGTAGTCCCAGACCAGTAGCATCCACATTACCTGGGAACTTCCTAAAAAATTTAATTCACAAGGCTTCACAAGCCTACTACCTCAGAAACTCTAGGACACAAGCTCACAGCGTATGTTCCTACAAGCCTCCTGGGTGTCGAACTGCATGTTGGGAGCATCCAGTCATCCAGTCTCTGAAGTAAATCCTCTTTAATGCAATGCTCGTGCATGCGTCTTCTCTGGTTTTCAAGTATCACCAATGGTCATTCTGCAACAAAGAAATAACTGATGGCCTCAGTCAAGCAGATAATAAATTATAAAGTGCCCTCCTTCCTCTGGTACATGTGAACATTCCCCCATCTTCCGTTTGTACCTGTAACTTTTTTCAGTTTTGTCCTATAGTATAAGGACCCTTCTTTATTGAATTTTTTGCAAATTTTGTACAATATATATTTTGATCATATTCAGACACCGCCCCCATCTGCACCCGTCTTATAACTCTCCCTACCAGATTCTATGTCCTCTGTCATATAGTCATCTATATGAAGGCCTATTGAGTAAAGTTTGTGTCCCCAAATGTCCTTCTGCATGCATCTCAGCGGAGCCTGGTTAACCTATCGCACCCTTAAAGAAAACGAATTCTCCTCCCAGTAGAGATCAATTACCAACAGCTTCTCAGCTAAGGTTGGTACTTCTCCCCGACTTCTCTACTTCTACACTGGAACTTTGTCTGGCTTGAGCTTTTGTGGGTCTTGTGCATACTGTCACCATTGCTGAGAGCTCATATGATGAGTAACTTCCTAGCTGTCTGGAAAACTGTTTTCTTGCGGAAATCAACCACCTCTGGCTCGTACAAGGACCCATTTTGTTTTTTTTTTTTAAGTCACTATTCTCCATTTTTACTAATAAGCAAAGTGATGAAGTCCTTTCTGGTTCCCAGAAAAATCCAAAATTTTAGAAATGGGCAAAGAAAATTCCATAGATACACATGGGCAGAGAGAACCCACTTGCTAAAATTAAAGTACTGGCAGGATCACAGCATATAGCCTGCTTTGACGGGACTGAGCGCATTACTGATCTCCTTTTCTCCAACTACCCATGTTATTTTCCATGCCAATGGTTTTCTCAGTGGAGAAAAGAGAGGAAAGGCAAAGCTGATATATGAAAATGCCAGAGGAAGAATTCTGTCCCTTAAAAGAGATTTTTCTAAATCAGCCCAAGTTCACATCCAGGAGCCTCACAAGGCAGGCAGATGCATTTTGTTGGACTCCTACGTAGTCATGCTTGTGTGCTTGTTTTAATATCTTGCAACATTTCAAAGTTGGGAGATTTCACATAAAAATCCATAATTAAGGCTTTTTTTGATACAGTGACATTAAACCTACATTCTTCCATGAAAAACACACCAGGAATCAAAGAACAACAGCCCACTTGGAATGACATGTGTTCAGCAGGCTAACCTTCACTCACATTTCAGTGAGTAATTTCTGCTTCACGTTCTAGCTTACAACACATAGTAGGTGTCCATACTGGAAGGGGACACCTACTTTATGCCAAAGGAGCACCACAAAACAAAATGCATCTCTACAGACTAGATCCGTGCCATCGTACTTTTCTTGGTGGCTCTCGCCATCTACAAATGACCTGATTATTCACTGGACCCCTTTGCGTCCATCCTTCCTCTTACCTTCGCTGGCCCCAATCTTTCCTTTGCTTATTAGAACACTGCAGATTTTCCAAACCCTTTAAAAAGTATTCAGACTGAAAGTAAAACACCTCTCTAACCCAGGACTGTTTGATGCCGTCATTCAGCCTGTCTCCTCCTTTCATCCCCACTTCCTCTCTTCCTGTCATCCGTCAACCAGCTGCACTCCAGCTTGCAAGTCCAGTGCTGTGCTGTAATTGTTTGGCTGATGGCACCAATGACCCCTGATTACCAAATCTAATAAGCATTGTTTCTGCATCTGTCTATACCCTGTCAGACTTCCTGAACCTTCCTCACCTTTCAGGGGTCAGTCTGGGCTTCATTCTCTCCTCTGAACATTCCCAGGAGTCTCAGCTAAGTGGAGTGGCCTTTTGTGAAACCTTAGCATGACATCTTTCTCTTGTCCCCACAGTACACAACAACACGACTCCCACTAATGAATCTGTCTCCCTCTGTGATGGTTATCAACTCATTTTCCTTCATATGTACAGTGCACACCAGCACAGCAGCTGGTCTATCATGAGTATTTTGTAAATAACTATGCATAAAGTAAGAAACAGATGAGTGACTGATTGTATAAATCAAGAATTAAGGAATGTTTGGGGCTGGAGAGATGGTCCAGCGGGTAAGAACACTCACTGCTCTTCCAGAGGACCTAAACTGGATCCCCAGCACCCACAAAGCAGCTAACAACCGTCCATAACTCCAGTTCCAGGGGATCAGACACCCTCTTCCCACCTCTATGGGCCTTGCACACATGTGGTGTACTTAAATACTTGCAAGCAAACACTCATATACATGAAATAAAAATAATAATAAATAATTTTTTAAAAAAGAATTAAGGAATCTTTTAAAGTTGTTAGGAAGAGAAGCATCCAAAATTGTTGCAATTTTTTCCCTAAAACATTAGCTTTATCTATTATTACATAATGAAATTATATTGGACTATGAAAATTATCTACTATTCCCATTTTTCTCACCGGACATATGCAGGAGTTCAGGCTAATAATGTCCTTCAGCGTTTACTGGTAATTTTTAGAGATGCCATTTCCAACTGCTTTACCCAGTGGCACAGTGGTGGAGGGGCTCAGAAAGGCTCTATACCTCAAAGAGCAGCACTCCAGCAAGTCTACAGATTGGGTACAGGGACTAAAGGAAATAGAACTATCCAAAAGGAATAAACCAAGAATGTAACATGTGTTCCCAGAGTCCTTGAGGGAGCTATTTGTTGGGTCACAGAATCAGTAACACAGAATAGCCAAGAAGAAGGGGAGAAAACTTCTCTACCTCTTGGGGTTTCTAGATGTTTCTATTACTGACAAGCACTTGCTGGGCACCCCTGTGCAAAGTGCTGTCCCCTCTACCTTCAGTGTGGTTATTTACCATTATAATGACATTTCAATTCAATCCTAATGCAAGAAAATTCTGATCTCTGACATCTTAGCTACTGAGAGGGCTTAAAGCAACTCTATTAATCATTGAGTTTGTATTCTGTATCTGAAGACTAAAATGGCATTTGATGTCCTGGCAGAAATAATCAGGTAGAGTTTTTAACTGTCATGTTAGAATCACCACTTGGCTAGTGGTGAGCGCATGTACGAGAGCTCGCTTAAAGCTCAGTGCTACGGAAGCCAGCTGCCTCTGCAGCCAGTCCCCGACAAGAACCTGCCTGCTATAGTTTCCTAAAGCCATTCCCCTCCCTCAAGTCATTTAGGGGCAGATTAAACGATCAGCGTCCACACAGGATCCTGACTTCTGGCAATTCCTCATGCCCTGCTTTCTATGGCCCAGATGGCACTTAATCTGTGATGAGTGCTAGAAAATCACTTAGCGTCATTGAAACTGCTCTACCACATTGTTTCCTCAGAGCAATATACACATTATCTCTAGCATGCATTTGCATTGGGAATTTTCTGGATACAATTACCCTTTTGTAACTAATAAAATAAGATGTAATTATAGATGTTCCATTTGCAGTACCACTTTACATTTAGGCTGATATGTTTGTGGCTGTCTGGGATTTCAGCTGTTTATTGCTTTAACCTCCACATTGTTATTTCTGGGGATGGTGTGGCTCACCGTGAGAGATGTCTGGGGCAGCACAATCACACTCCTTTGGGGGCCTCGCTGCCTTTTTTGGTCTCTAAGCTCTTGGTTACACTTTTGACCTTCTCCTGAACAGCTTACATTGCACAATTCAGTCCAAGCAGGGCCCCCGGTTGCTACCCTGAACATGGTCTGTGGCCTGACTTTACATGTCAGTTTAGTGTCTGTTGATTTAAATGATGTGTAGAGACTTGCGTGGAGGCAGCTTCATAAAAATTTTTCAGAAAGGACCCATTTACACTTAAACGTGACAGAGAAGTCTACAGAATTTGTCTACATTCTCTACAAAGAGCATATAGCACTAAGCATGACAAAAAGACATAGAAAGGGGCAGTTGGAAGGGAATTAGCAGGATTGGGAGGCAGAAGAGGGAGGATGATAGGAGATGAAGAGGATCAAAATAAATTATTTACATGTATAAAATGACTTAACAAAAGCCATATATAACAAATAGATGCTAATTTTTGAAATCAAAAAGATAAAACAAAAAACATTAAATTAGTATATATGCACTCACTCAAAGAAGCAATAAAGCATTTACTATTTTATTCATGTATTTATTTATCTTATGTGTATGAGTGTATCGCCTGTATGTATGTAGGTATACCCATGTTATGTACATGGAGATCAGAAGAAGACATTGGATCCCCTGGAACTGGAGGTATGGACAGATGTTAGCTGCCAGGTGGTGCTGAGAACCAAACCCAGGTCCTATGCAAGAGCAGTCAGTGCTCTTATGAATTCAAGAGAAAGAATCTTCCTTTTGCAATCCTCTTATTGGAACCCTAGAGCTGTGCAAAGACGTACTGTGTGGTCCATGTGCCCTGAAAAACTGTTAAGAGGACTCACTTCATCTTTTCTAAACTAGGTCTTACTGAAGATTGTGCCTGATAATTTATGAAAGTGAACCTCAGTATAAAATTTAAAAATCATTAATGTAGAGTCTTCAGAAAATAATAAGTGAAAGCTCTCACCCTAAGTTTCCCTTGGCTAACATCTAAATTGCAGGAAGCATCCTCAGCACCCACTACAGTCATCCTGGGGAGGAGAGTAGAGGGGCGAAGGAAAGCCCATAAAGCCATGCTAGTTTAGAGCCAGCATGGAAGACATTATATAGTTGGTGTGCTAGCAGCCACCTGGCATGGATGGGAGGGAGCATTAGAGAAAGAGTAAAGACATTCAAGATTTTCAGGAATCCCCGAGTGATGGGGAAAGCATGATTAGAAAAGAGGTAGAAAGAAGAAAAGGAGAGATCAGGCTTTTCTAAAGAGGGAAGACGTAGAGCCACATGTCTGTGGCCTGGTCCAGAAGCACTTCACGAGGGGGTGGGGATTCTGGGCAGGAAAAGTTCACCATCTCATTAACTCATTAACATACTAGATATTCTGCCCATCTCTTCAGAACGACTTAAGGTGAACCCACCTTCCTAGGGGTGAGCCTAACCAGGTAACTGACCTTAAAAACTGGAAAGTTAAGTTTCTACCCAGGCCAGAGATTCTTATTTTCTTGGCCAGTTAATCTTATGGGGTGTGTCTGTTTTTGTTTTGCTTTTGCTTTTCCTAGTGCTCCATGGGGAGGAGAGAAGGTTCCAAGGTAAGGAGAGATTTTCCTAGACAGCTTACCAAGCCTGATCCTCTTACGAAGACAGCCATACACAAAAGAATATATCTTCTTATTTGCCATCACTCAGCCTCTCAAATATTTCATTCAAACATATCTTTCCCATGATTACCTGTCCTCACTGAGTTATCCTCAACACACATATTAGCCCCAGCTCTCCTCTAATACATCCATGTTCCATTCTTCCATCCAGCCCCCAACCACTTCTCTCTGGAAAAGCCCAGTTCTGTGTGCATCCAAGCTTTCTGCATTTTCTATACCACACACATGCTGGTTAGCACAGCCACGCACCAAACAGATAAACAATATCAAAACAGTAATGAACGCATAAGATGGAACAACCAAAATGTTGGTTAAGTGCTTCCTATCTACCAGACACTGTGTTCAGTGCTTTCTGTGTGTTATCTTGTTTAATCCTTACAACAATCTCATGAACAGCCCAGTGTACTAATGTGAAGAAACTGGGAGTCAGAGAAAGCTTCACACCTAGGGGCAGCATAGGAAACCCACAGGGACTTGAATCTGGGTGCATCTTGTTTCAGTGCTCTTCACCACAGCATAGGATGGCTGTTTCTAATCTCCGTGGACCCCACAGGACCACTACTCTCACACACAGTAGCCACTCCAAGTCCTCATTCTTCTCACACTGCCCCTTCTGACTCACTTTCCGGATGAGGCTAAAATCCTCAACCACTGCTTCACAGAAAAATTAAGGTGCATCAAAAAGGAGAACACCCTCTGCTTCCCAACACCAGCCCTAAGAAATGAGTACCCCATCCTTTCCTCCTGCTCCCTCCTTCCTGAGGCTGGTGTCTCCACTTAGCCTGAATCCTACCTGACTCATTTCTTCTTGGACCTTCTTCTGCTAAGCACCTTCTTCCCCTTCCTCATTTTCTTCTGTGTCTCTGACTCTGTTTGAACTCTTCTCATGTCTTTTTCAATATCAAAAAGTAACAATAATCACAAAAAATGAAATCTTTTTCTTGGATTTCTCTAGTCAAGTCTCAGTCTCTTATTAACAATCCATCTTCCCAATCTTTATCCATCTGGTTTACCAATGATACGAATTTTTCCCTAAAAATAGTTCTTATCAAAGAATTTATGTAAATGTCCCATAAGCATATTGAAAGATGCCAAGAATGATTAGTGTTGGAAGTTACAATAATACAGATTAAACCTACAATGAGACACCACCTCAGATCCCCTAGCTGGCTTTAATCAAAAAAGATAGGTAATAACAAGTGTTGGCAAGGATATGGAGAAACTGAAACTGTTTACATTATTCACAAGCATATAATATGGTACAGTAATATTGATAACAAAGTATGCTAATACTTCAAAAACTTGAACATACAACTAACATTTGACCCAGAAATTCTACTCTTGTGTAGAGTAATAAACAAATAAAACTGTATGCCCACACAACAACAACAAAAACCTATACAAGTTTTCATGCCAACATTATATAGTCAAAAATTAATGAATGGGGACTAGAGATGGCTCAGTGATTAAGCACATTGCCCAGCACTTAAATGGTAGCTGACATCTGTCCTTAACATAGTTCCAGGGGATCCAATGCCATCTTCTGACCTCCACAGGCACTGGTTGTACACATGGCCACACTTAGATACATGTAGGCAAATCACCCATACGCATAAAATAAAAACAAATAAGCCAAAGAACTTTTAAAAACTGATGAATGGATAAATACAACATAGAATATATGTACAATGAAATATTAAGCAGCCATAAAAAGAAATGAAGCACTTATATGTGCTGCAATATAAACTGTTAAAAGTTACACTGGATGAAAATAAAAGCCAGGCCCAAAGACCACATATTGCATTGTTCCTTTTACATGAAATAGCCAGAAAAAGTAAATCTATGAAAACAGAAGATTAGTGTTTGGGGGAGGGGAGACTGAGAGGTAGTGACAAGTAGCATGTCAGGCTTCTTTTGTGAGTAATGAAAATGAAATAGAGTGTAATAGACAAAAAATTATTATTGAAGTGTTTGTCCTTTGCCTGCTTATTCATGGGAAAAAAGGAGCCAAGACAATGGTAGGGGAGCACCATTTTCAGTGGTAAGAGGTTTACCGTCCTTCTGATCCAATCAGTTGTTTTTCAGAAAACAAATCAAGAAAGTGATGCTTTCATCAGGGGCATGTTGAATACCGCCAATCATGTTTCCTTTCCCTCCACATAAGATAAGTCCTTGCATTACATTTTGTTAAATGGTAATGCCTTTGTCAGTTTACTGGATTTGGGTTCACTTACTCTTTTCAGGGAATTGGTAATGGGGTTAAGGATAGGAAAAATGTGTCTAGTCTAATTTAGAATACACCGAGATAAAGATTCTTTGAATGGGGAGCGTTAAGCTAAAAGATCCTTCTTTGAGATTCCATCTAAACTCCATTTCTCACTTGCAGACTGTGGAAACAGATATGTAATTACACATTCCTAAGTTTCCACCTAATTCCAGATCTGTGACTATTTCAGAATTAAACCATGAAATATATAAACATATGAAGAATATTGAATACTTTATATCATTAACCATCAGGAAAATGAAAACTGAAGTTACAATGAGATAACATCTCCCTCCAGACTGAATAGCTATTAACAATGCTGTGAAGGGTGCGGGAGGAGAAACTTTCATATGCAGTTCATGGGAAGGTAAATTGGTATATCCATTATGAAGAATAGGTGAAGACTCTTCAAAACACTAGAGTCACAGCCACCACATGTTCCAGCTACAGTCCTTCTGAGAAGGTATCCAAAGGAATGAAACAGTCATGTCAAAGAAACACCACAAGTCCCTGTTCATTGAGGCATTATTCATAGCTAAGATCTGAAATCAGCAGATGCACAGAGAAAGAAAATGTGATATATAGATATTGATATATGTTACTAACCATATAAAGAATAAAATCTCATCATTTCTAGCAAAAATGGGTCAGAATTAAAGGACATTATGGTAAAAGACATAAGTTAGTCATAGAACAAGTGTCACATGTTCTGTTTCCTATATAGAACTTCAAGACAGTCATATGTAGAACAGTCATAAGTAGATATTTGGAAGAGGGTAGATGAGAGAGGTTGAGCACCCGACATACCACAATGAAGCCCACTGATATCTACAGTTAATACACATTAACCAAAAAAACTAAGTAAACTATTGCTTTAAAGGGACTGTTGAGCAAAAATTTCAAGATTAAATGGAAAGCATCAAGATTTCAGAGATGCTCAGGCAGACCCTCACCCTGGTTATCAGGAGAAACCTCATCTATGAACAAGTCTTCTACGCTGACTCTTGTTCCTGAAGCATGTAGGGACACAGAAATTCAATCCAGAGTGATTGCTAATTCAGCTTTCTGTAATGCCCATAATGATCAGAGCGTACACTCAGGCCTGAGTTCCTTCAGTCATCACTTGAACAGTGTGAAATCACATAATCTGCCCAGGGCTAGGAACTGGGGTTGGCTCATTTCTTTCAAATATTATGTTTCTAATAGAGATTTAGCAAGAATTTTTTTCAGACCAAAGTAATACATTCCTTTTCCCCCTTGATAAACATAGACAAGCTGGGGTGTGCAAAATGGGACTCTGGGAAAGGGTGGAATGCAGATTGGCTCCTTAGCTCTAGATCTGGAAAGCAATATCTCAAGAGTTAGAAACACAAAGAGGCGGCAGTCCATGGGGGAAGCAGAGCTCCATAACAGAAGTTTGAAAATGAAATAACAAAAGAACTCATGAGTTATTCCAGAATCTGAAACACTGGAGAGCAAGCAGAAGTCCATAGAATTTAAGCTGAGTATGAGACAAAATGTATTTAATGAATTTTAATGAGATTATTTTTTAAGCAGTAGCTGTCTAAACAAGGCGCTGAAGTATGTGGATGCACAGGGCTGGGAGATGGCTCAGATGGTAAAGTGCCCACAGCTCAATCATGATTCCAGTCCTTAGACGCATGTCGAAAAAAAGGCTGTGCAAGGCCACATACACCTGAATCGCAGGGCTGGGGGTATAGAGACCAGAGGATCCCTGAAGCTCACTGGCCAGCCAATCTAGCTAAATGGATGAGCTTCAGGTTCAGTGAGAGATACTATCTCATAAAATAAAGGTGGAAAACAATCAAGAAAAGACATTCAACGTCAACTTTAGGCCTCCATAAACATGCACACACACACCCACACACTGCACACACACACGGCATACTAAAGCATACAGAACACAGCACACACACAAATGTTTTCTAAGTATGTCAACATAGTTATAACTTGGTATTAAATGTCCACTGTAACACTCTTAATCCCGCATGAACTAGTCTCTGCCTAGTGAACAAACCAGCCTTAGGAAATGAAATAGACTTGATCTTCTAACTTTGGCTCACACAGCTTTCCCTCTAGATTTCAGCTGGCTTTTAGAAAACATATAAAAGTTAAGCTTTCCTCTCCAATCCATAAACTTTATTTTACTCCATTGTAAAAAACCCTTGACCTCAAGTTGTACACACTTCACCTCTATTCCAACAGCCTGTAAAGTATTTCTATGTGAGGAGCAAAGAGTTCAGTTTTATTCTTTGAAAAAGTAATTTAAATAATTTGAAAAAGGAAAAATAGAAAAGACTGAAATCATATTTTACAAAATATGATGCTTGTGGACAAGGTGGAGATGAAAATCGGCCAGTTGTGGCCTTGCTGTTGCTGTTGATTTTGTTGGTGGTGGTGGTTTGAAATTTCTAACAAAGCCTTTGATGAGATTTGATCTATGGTGTAGAGGATTTAGTGGAACGAGAGCCTTGCAACTTATTCAAGTGATCCACAATCAGGCGATGAAACAAGCAGAAGCCCCTTCAAGTACAAAGTCTCTTCAGACTGAATTTCCAGAGTTTCTGCACC
Source organism: Eospalax fontanierii (assembly GCA_035773235.1). NCBI lineage: Eukaryota > Metazoa > Chordata > Mammalia > Rodentia > Spalacidae > Eospalax > Eospalax fontanierii. Next base: position 37,905,455 of record CM069548.1, on the reverse strand, counting down.
TGAGGGTCCATTTTAAAATGCTTTCAAATGATGGTGTGACTTCCTTGAGGGTCCTGCACCCACACGAGGAGTCTGATGTGTTCCACCACTGCATTTCTCCTAGTGAGTTTAAATTACATGCAGTGAGCAGATTTCATGACCAAGACACTGAAGAAGGCAATAAGATACTCAATGAATTCACAGAAGAAGAAAAAAGGAGTATCATCATATGCTTTAAGAAGAATGAACAATTCTCAGACCAAACTAAAAACTATTCATTTCTACCCACAAAGAGGAAAATACATGCTTTTAAAAATAGCAGGAAGATGCACAACACGGGTGCACTTACAAGTTATAGGCATGCAGGCAATACACACGTACACATAAAATTGAAAATAACAAAGAAATTTTTAAAAAGAAAATAACTACTGTGGTCAGGAAAAGACCAAGAGTTATATTGATAGCTATGGTGCTTTAAGGAAAACAGAACTTCCATTAAGTCCTACTGAGTGTTACATAGATCTTACTGTCGGGTACCTACACATTATACTGCTCAGCCCAATAGGAAGTAAAAGTTAAATGTCACTTCCTGTTTCACAAAGGAGGACACTAAAGCTTGGGAGTGCCAAGCACTTTGATCAAAGTAAACTCAGCTGGTTAAACTGAGCAATATTTTGAGAGAGAGAGAGAGAGAGAGAGACAGAGAGAGAGAATATATTTGTTTTCTTCTCATCACTGTGACCATAAAGAAGTGAAGTTTATTTTTATTTTGGCTCACAGCTCAGGGGATGCAGTCCACCTGATGGGGAAGGCGTGGAGGGAGACTGGAGCAGCTTATGTCTGTAGGAAGTAGGGCTGCTCACAAGGCACAGATCAGAAAGCAGCCAGCTCAGGTGGAAAAGAGTCAGCACTACAACACTCAAGACTATCCCTCAGTCACCCACTTCCTCCAGCTAGACCTGTACTTCATGAAGTTTCCACCATCTGGGGACCAATTTTTCAAACAGGCCAATATTTTATATCTGAACTATCATAGACAGGGTCTGGTTGTTACCCAGACTGGTTGCAAACTCTGGGGCTCAATATGATCCCCCTGCCTCAGCCTCCAAAGTATCTAGAGATACAGGTATGTACCACCATTCTGGGTTCCTGAGCCTGATTCTGAATATGAATTTCCATGGCTTCAAGGCCAAGCCATTTAAAAAAGCTGCATCAGACATCCTGTGCTTCGTCGGCAAGAAAGATCTTGCTCAGCAGCTTTCTCCTTGCTTGCTGTTGTTTTTTTATAAGAGACCACTCCAAATGAAGATAAGCACAATCTAGCAACAAATGGATTCAGGTTTATTCCCATAGACACAGTCCAAAACTGAAACATACACAGATTTTTCTGAAAAGTATAGCATATGATAAGACACATATAATCTCAAAATAATATTAGTTTCCTTTAATTTGACCTGATATATTCACTACTGTGAAGGAATTAGGAATTAGGAAGACTTCACCTAATGTAAACTCTTTGGACTTCATTTCTTTCAAAAGTGCAGCCTCATTAAAAAAGATAACTGAGTTGGGCTTACTGGGTATGCCTGTAATCTCAGCACTCAGTAAATTAAAGGCAGGAGAATTTACAAGTTCAGGGTCATCCTGGGCTACATAGTAAGATCTTGCCTCCAAAAAAAAAATACTTTATGCTTTTTTAACATACATATGCCTCCTGTGTAAATGTTTTTATTGATTTAACTTTGTGTATGTGTGTGTCTATGTACCTGTGTTTCTGTACGTCGGTGTGTGCTTCTGTTTGTGTGTGCATGTGTGTGTGTGTGTGTATGTTTCTGTGTCTGTATGTCTGTGTATGTGTGCCTGTGTGTGTGTGCCTTTGTGCCTCTGTTCTGTGTGTGTGTGTCTGTGTGTGCCTCTGTATGTGTCTGTGTTCTGTATCTGTGTGTGTCTGTGTGTCTGCGTGTCTGTGTGTGCCTATGTATATGCAGAGACCAGAGGAGGATGTCAACGGTTCTGCTCTGTCACTCCACCTCGTGCCTTTGAGACAGGGCTCGACTGACAACTAGAGCCACTGATCTTCCCGTCCCTGCCTCCACAGTGCCGAGTTGCATGTGCACATGGTTATGCCCCGCTTCTTATGTGGTTATGTGGGTGCTGGAAATTTGAACGCAGGTCCTTATGCCTATGCAACAAGGATTCTTACCCACTGAGCCTTCTCCTCAACCCCTAACTTGTACTTTTTAAAGTTTTTGTTTCCCCAGACATTTTACTCATTTAATATTTTATAAGATAATATTTTTCACTCAGGCATGGTGGTACATGCCCTTAATCTCAGCACTCAGGAGGCAGAGGGAGGTGGATCTCCTGGAGATCAATGCCAGCCTGGTCTACATAGTGAGTTCCAAGCCAACAGGAAAAACAGGTGAACCCTGTCTCAAAAAAAAACAGAAAAAATATATTAAAAAATAATATTTTTGTTCATTTTTTGAGAATTGCATACATGTATACAATGTATTTTGATTATATCCATCCTTACTCCCCTCCAACTATGTATTTAATCTTAGTCTCTCAAGAAGTAGAATTGGTATTCACTCAATTAGTGTTATGTTAATTGCTATTATAATAAATAAATGCTTAATTAGTAAACTCACTCTTTGGGTACACATGGATTATCCCAGATATCTGAAACTGGTTGACACAAGAGACTCTCACATCACCATTTCCAGTGTGGGATAGCCACTGGCCTCATTTGAATTACTCCTCTTACAACTTGACTTTTTATTTCCATTCCTAAATTCATTTATAGAATATTTTTTCTTTTGAAGATCCACTAAACCAAAGAGACACCTGTAGAGGGACTGGAGAGATGCTTCAGCAGTTAAGAACATGGATTGCTCATACAGAGGACTTGAGTTCAATTTCTTACAACTGAGCAATTGTAATACCTGTAACACCAGTTCCAGGGGACCAAATACCCTCTTCTGTACTCCTTGGGCACCTGCATTCACACACAGACACACACATATATACACATAATTAAAAATAAAATAAATCTTTTTTAAAAGAAAGAAACATTTATAAACATCATGGAACCTAAAAGGAAACAAAAAAGTCCCACAAAAACAACAAGTGGACAAAGGAAAAAATGCAGTACCACTAAAAAGAATCTACAAAAATGCCAAGTATCGGCAACCACAAGTCCTTAACTTCACGTAAGAACCATTTGACCAACTTTTAAAAATACTAATAACTGGGTCACAGCCCCAGAGACATCGATTTGATCGGTCTGGGATGCAGCTGGTTTTTTAAGAGCTCCCAGGTGGCTCTCAGCTGTGGCTGAGCAGCACTACCTGGGAACACTCAGGAGACATACACAGAAGGTGGGGACTAGTGTGAAGGCTACAGCCACTGGACACGGAAGTGACCGCTTCTTCCCTTGCTTTCATCAGAATGGACCCTTGCACTGGGTAGCAAATAGGCCTGTACCATGAAGAAGAGGGGATGGAAGCACTAGTGATGGAGAACAGAGAAAGGTGTTGGTGTCATAGAAGGAAATGCCAAAAACCAAGGAAAGGTGTGGGAAAGAGCAGGGAGCATCCAAGGGACTTTACATCTGAATGGAACAGACTTCTGGGCCTAAGGGAGGACGGAAAACTAGACACGAGGGATCTAGAGGCAGGGGATCAGAGACAATCAAATCTGAAGGAGATTTCAGAGACAATATAAAACCATTGACAATTTCTGAGCCAGGAAGTGATGGGATCCAAGTAACTGCCTGTATGCATCTGGAGATGTGGAACATTCCTCTGAGAAAGGTCCTGGTAGAATGAATGGGAGACTGGAGAAAAGGAGCCAGGGCCACCAGAGAATCCAAGTAGTCAGCCGGGCTGGAGATGAGGGAAAGGTCAAACTACACACCAGAACTGAGCCACAAGGCAGAGAGAGGATAGATCTGAGGCACAGGGTGATGGAGGAAATGACAAAACTTAATTGGATAGTAGGAGACAGAGAAAGGATCCAAGATGACTCTAAGGGCTAGCCTCTGCGGCACAATCAACAGAAGTGGGAATTTAGGAGAGAGCAGCAGGTGTCAGAAGGCAGAATTCCATTTCACATTTATTCAGCTTCAGTTGCTGTCATGTCATCAGCTGGGAAACGCCCAGTGACATATCTGAAGTAAGCAACTGGAGCACAGTGAGAGACGATGAAGGCAGAGGTAGGAACTTCAGTGTCTCGTCACAACTGTGGGTCATTAGAGAAGCCTGCAAGGGAGTTCTTAACAGAGAAGTTAAGAACACACCTTCAAGTATCCTTGAGGGGGCTTGCGAAAGAAACAAGGAGCAAACCCAAAGGGGCAAGGACAGCCTGCTACAGGAAGAATGAGAAAACAGTTCGTTCTGAGGGCTGGGATAATCTGCAAAGCAACCTGGTTCAGAAATAATCGCATGGGAAGGCAGAAAATAAAAAGCCTGGGGACTGCAGTGTGTGTAAGCAAAACAGTGAGAGTGAGCGCAACATCTGCCTGCACGTGGACTGTAAGAGCAAGAGGCACAGGGCAGAAGGTAGGGGGCCAGGAAGCGGAGACAAGGGATACAGTCCACTGGCTCAACCCACTTCCAGTGCATCAGAGAAAGAACTGCAGGAAAGCTGTAGGACACATGCACACATACACAAGAGTTAGAGTCAACAGGGGCACTTTCAATGCCAGAGGAGAACATGCTGGTCAAAATGCCAGCTGGGGAGGACAGTAAGATTTCCCAGGAAGAAGGAGGAAGAAGGGCTGCTCTCTTGGCAATGGAAGGACCTAGAATTAACAGGGCATCCAACTTTTCATCACCGTGACCAAATACCTGAGAAACAATTTAAAGGAAAAGAAACATATTTCGAGTCACAGTTTCAGAATTTCAGTCCGTGGTGATGGGAAGAGTTTGGTAGAGTAGAGAAGCTCAAGTCATGGCAGCCAGAAGGAAGAGGGAAAGAGGAAAAGAGAGAAGGAAGGAAGGAGAGAGGGGAGGATATTGGTTGGCAGATTATCTCCTTCTTTTAACCTATGAGGTGACAGAGCCATCCATGCTCAGGGTGAGTTTCCCCCCCTTGTTGATCCTCTCTGGAAATGTTTACACAGACACACCAGAGGTGTGTGCTTTATTGATCTCATGCACACTTCTAAATCCAATGAAGTTGACAATGTGATTAACCCTCACTAGTCCACCTTTTGTTCACCCTCTGACACTCAAGAACATCTTATACCATACTTGATCTTCAAGTAGACAGTGACAAGGTCCTACTTCAACCCAACATGATATTGTTGTCCTTTATACATACAACTGAGAACACCAGCATTCTTTCCCAGTGTCACAGAGGTCCCAGTATTTCTCAAAAGTTCAAGTCCACAGTCTCTTCTAAGACTCAAGGCAAACTCTTAGCTGTGAACCTCTGTAAATTTTCAAAAGCAAGTTGCATCCTTCTAACATACAAAGGTACAAAATAAACATTCCCATTTCAAAAGAGAAATACTCATAGAAAGAAGGACTGGGACCAAAATAAAACTGAAACCCAACAGAGCAGACATTAAACCCTGGAGCTCCAATTTCCAACACTGGGACACGTGGTGGTATGATAAAAGCTCAGTTGGCTTAGACAACCCACTTCTAATGGCCTTGCCAGTTATAGACCATGTGACCACTCCTCTGGGCTGTCTCTGTCACTGCTTGCAGCTTTCCTCATCAGGTGTTCCACATCCAATGTGTCTACCTTCCGGGAGTCTCCACTGGAGCTTAGGCTTCACTGTTACAGTTTCATGCATCACCCTCTCTGGGGCTGCCTGCAGGAATCCTGGTCCTGCTGCATGATGCCTGGCTTTCAGGATTTCCTTTGAAATCTGGATAGAAGGCACCATGACTCTGCAACCCTGGCATACCTTCAAAACAAGCTCAGACAGACAAGGCCAAACCTACCACCAACGACCAACTCAGGCAGTGCCAAGACCCCTTGGGCCATGGCTACAGTGGTCTCTGAGTGCCTGGATGACTGAATGTGGGAATCATTTTCCTAAGCAGCATACATGGGCCAGGTACCCTGGAACTCTCTTCTCAAGGCAAAATCTTTTTATTATTTTTTATGTGTACAAGTCTATTATGTACATGTGTGTAACTGCACCTGTGTTGTGCAATGCCCATGGATGTCAGAAGAGGGTGCCAGATCCCCTGGAACTGGAGTTAAGGACAGTTGTTAGCTGCCATGTAGGTGCTGGGACCTGAACCTGGGGCCTCTGCAAAGGAAGCCAGTGCTTTTAACTGCAGAGCCAAGAAAGGAAAAACCTTTAAAATTAGCTAAAATTTTTACACCCTTGAACTTTCAACAGGTAGAATCCAGACAACTCTCAAGATGCCCTCAAAGCATTATACATATTATATTGCCCTGAATAAAGTACCCACCTCATTTTTTAATAGTCCTAATCCCTTCAGCAGCTATTTTTCTTGGCTCCAACATTATAGAAGCTTCTTTTCTGGACAAACTTCAGTTTTTTTTTTTTAACTTTTCCTCTCTGCTTTCTTCTCACAATTCTTATTGTCAAGCTGGTGCTAAAAGCAGCCAGCAATAACTATGCCACAGCCTTAATGCTGGACTGCTTTGAAATTTCTTCCATCATGTTTAAATCAGTCTCCCACAAGATCTCAGGACATGGACAAAATGGTCTCTGGTCTAGTTCCCAACACAGTGCTTGTTCCCATTTGAAACCTAATGATACCTAAGGAACAGAATCTTGCCTGTCATGATTCTCTCAGCATCTGGTCTCCTGAGCTCCATCACAGTCACCCACCAGGCTCTCCCTACCATATTCTAGGGCTTTTCTAGTCCATACCTCTAGACTTTCCCAAATCCCTCCTGCAAACCAGCTCCCAAGACTTAAGAGCCACGTAGCCTAGTTTAATCACTGCAATGACTCCCCCAGTTCTCTGATACCAATTTTATGTATTAGACTTTTAGATGCTGTGACCAAATACCTAAAGGAAGAAAGATACATTTCGGCTCATGATCTTAGAGATTTCAGGCCATCATGGCAGCGCAAAGTGACTGCACCAAGAAGGCTACAAAGCAAAGGAAGGGAAAGAATGCTCTTGCTAGTGGGGTGTTCCTTTTCTCCCCTTCTACAACAACTATGTCCCAACCTGTAGAACGGTACATCGTCATTCAGAGCAGGTCTTTTCCTCTTAGTTAACCCTCCCAGAAGTATCTTCATAGGCACACCCAGAGGTGTGTTGACTAATTTCTTTGACATCTCTCCAGTCAGGTTGACAATAAAGTTTAACTATCACAGAAGGGCAGCTCTGAAAAGCTAGAAAAGAGAAAAGGAAGGAATCCCAAAAGCCTAATGACCTACATTTTCTTAGCACAGCAGAAAACAAAGTGTGGGAGAAAGAATGTGACCCAGAAATGGAAGAGAAAACTTTGTAAACGACGATGATAGGGCGAGAGTTCAAACTACATGATGCTGGATGGAGACTCCTATGTTGACTGGTCTGAGTGGACCACCTGACACAATCAAGGATGCCACTAGCTTTAAAATTATCTTTAAAATCACTACCACCCCCAAAACAGTCTGAGTTTACAAGGCCCTATTTGTGATTCCTCCCAAGAAATCTTCTACCAGTTAGTCTCTTATACCTTTAATTTACGCTTTCAGGATTTCGAGTCCTCATTCCCATACAATGTGCTCCGCTCCAACGCTGTTATTTTCACTTGCAAGTTTCACGTGGCCAAGCAGACAAACTCTCAACACAACCTGTGTCCTTGAACAAGTCACATATTGTTGCCTTCTCAACTGGAAAATGAAAAGTGATGATAAGATTGTACTGCCTCTGGGACAAAGAGTTCATGAGGATTAAGCAACAAATGACTGACCAATTTGCAGTGATCAAGCTACAGCCAGGCAGAGTGATCATCCCTGCCTGGCTGGGCACCATGCAGTTCAGCAAACACAAAGGCACATTCAGACTTTCCCAGGTGCCAGAGACCCACAGAGAGCTGGCCAAATGAAGCAGAATCACGAGACAAAAGAAAATCTGTCAACAAAGGCAGGCAGGAGGAAAAGCGTAGAGAGAACAAAGGGATTGGGGGAGAGGCGGTCATGGAGAACAGGGCTGCTGAGATGCCCTAGACAAAGACATCTGCTGAGATGCCCTAGACAAAGACATCTGCTGAGATGCCCTAGACAAAGACATCAAGTTTCTCTTTGGCTTACAAAGGTAAGTGTGTGTACTGAAGGCTGCAGGCTGACCTCCCAGCCGTCTAGGAAATTTAGCTCATAGAAAGGGGAGAGCTCCCATACTCACCGCTGTCCCTTCTTTCCAAGAAGAGCAGCTGTAGTAACACTGTAAGCTTTCTTGGAGGGATTACACTCACCACACACTTTCCTCTGGCAGAAAGTAAATGAACTAACTATCCTTCAAAGCAGTGCTCCCAAGTTTATCCTTTCTCTACTCAACTAGAGACCTCCTCCATGTTAAGTCCTGTATCAATTTGAGTTTCTAGTCTTATGTCATAGTCTGTACAAACTCTTTTCAGTGATTCGAATGTGAAGGATCCCCCTCAGTGTTCGAACTCTCGGTTCCTAGCTGGTGCTGCTGTTACGACATGGGGTGAATCTGTGGGGTATGAAGCCACACTGGCAAACACAGACACTGAGGAGCAGGCCTTGAGGAGTACAGCTCAGACCTAGCTTCCAGGCCAGTCTCTGTTTTCTGACTGTCCCAAAAATGTGAGGAGCCCTAGGCAGGCAGACCCACACCAGGCTGCTTTAAGTCCATACCCTCCCTGTCAGAATGGACTAGCTTCATTCCTATCAGCTTCTGGTCTCTGACTTCTACCAGATTTTCCCATTAGGCTCTGCTTAACACGGTCTAGGCCCTAAGTTGCTTCTGTCGAGTGTTTTATCACGACCATGACCGAAAGGAACTAGTAGACTTACCAAATGCTATAATTCGTCAAACCTGCCTGTCTTCGTTACTCTGTGACGTTGACTGATGAGTGCCATAGTGAAGTATGACAAGATATACTCCAGCCACTGGTGATGACATTCGGGATGCAGAGGCGGGCGGATCTCAGTGAGCTCAGGGCCAGCCTGCTCTACAGAGCAACTTCCAGGCCAGCTGAGGCTACAAGGAGACCCTGTCTCAAAAGACCTAAAGAAAAAAGGAAATATACTCCTTCAGGTTGGTTTTAACTTATAGCACAGGCCAGGGATTCCTAGTGGCCCAACCAGTTCAAGGCCCTGCATTAGTTCCTTTTCCTGTTGCTCTGACAGTGTATCTTTAAAAACTAACTTAGGAGGAAGGTTTATTCCGCCTCAGTCTGATAGGGAAGTCTCAGGCAATAGGAGCAGGAGGTGGCTCTTCACACTGAGTGCACACCCAGTACAAAGAAAAATGAATATTGACTCTTCTCTCATCTTCTCCCTTTGATTCAGCCTGGGACCACAGACCCTGGAATGCGTCTGCCCACCTCAATTAAAACTCCGGAAATGCCCTCACAGATAGACCCAGATGTGCATCTCCTGGGTGATTCTAATTTCAGTTAAGGTATACAACGAAGATTAATAATCTCAGGGCCCTAACAGAGCACGTTAATACTGTCCGTCTAAACAGGTAGATGAGTGGCTCTCATCCCCTACATTCTAATCCTCTAGTTCCTCTGCTGCTAGATTCTATGAGGTTCGAGATGGCAAGTACTTCTTCACCTGAGCCAGGTATTTCACCAAGAACCACTCCACTGTACAGGGTGTACAATTTTGATCTTAAGGTCCTCCAGTAGCCTATCTTTAGAGGTCCATAGTTGTATTAGGAAATAGCAGACCTTTTAGAAAGTAGAACCTTGTAGGAGGTTTTCAAGTCTTCAAAGGAGACTGTTGGACTCCCAAACCCTTCCTAACTTTTAAAAAAAGCTTTCCACCTAGGAAGTAAGCAGTTTTGCTCCTTGCATTTTTCTGCCATGATATGCTGCCTTGCCATAGACCTAACTTGTCATGGACTGAAACCTCCAAAATGTGAATCAAAGTCAACTCTTTTTCTTTGTAAGTTGATTAGCTCTAGTGTTTGTTGTAGTAACAGAAAACTAACACAAAAGTCTTAATCAACTTTTGTAGCTCAACAAACATTCAGGTTTTGAGACCATGCCCTGTTCTTTATTAGCTGTTCTCCTAAAAGGTCATGATTCCTTTTCCTTCCCCAAATGTATGTACACTCCTATGTGTGTGGGCAAACACATGCATGCACCTACCCACAGCCACTACTGCCTGGGCTGGCATAACCCTTGATTATTACCTATTTGTCTTTTATCGTGTTGGTCCTTCTAATGCATCTGTCAAAGGGCTAATCTGATCTTGGTCAACCTGAAGATAAGTGGCAAGGTTGACAATATCATGACTGGCTCTGCTAGCCTCTCAGTGACTCAGAGTCTCTAACCTCCATCCTCAGAAAGCAGGAGGTATGTCTCACTTTGGTCTAGGCTTGTGGGTATTGTGATGACTAATCTGGTTGTCAATTTAACACATCTGGGAAGAGGAACCTCAATCTGCCTCCTTCAGATTGGCCTGTGGACATGTCTTTGGCATATTCTTGGTTGCTAATTGGTATAGGAGGACATGCTGTGGGCAGTGCCAGCCCTAGGCAGAGGGTTCTGAGATGTAGAAGGTAGCTGAACAGAAGCTACAGCTAGCAAGCCAGTAAGCAGCATTCCTTGGAGGCTTCTGCCTTAGGCTCCTGCCTTGGCTTCTCTTGATGATGGACTATAACCTGTAAGATAAAAAAAAAAAAAAAACTTTCCCCCCCAAAAAATACTTTTGGGTCATGGTGTTTATCACAGCAACAAGGAAACAAACTAGAAGAGATGCCCAGTGAAATTAGAGCAGCACGCTATCGTGTTTAGTTGTGGTTGATGTTACTGAGTATAAATTATTAGTATAATCAACAATTGCTTAAAGGAAAGGTTTCTTAACAATTTTTAATTTACATTATCCAGTTGTGTATCTAATTCACGAAAAGATACTTTCCAGAGTAAAGTCATGATTTAATAAACAAGAAAGAAAATATAAAGATTTTCCTGGGGCTAAAGGGGAAGGCTCAGAAATGAAGAGTGTTTGCTGCTCTTGCAGGAGTAGAGGACAAGAGTTTGGTCCCTAGCACCCAGGTCAGATGGCACACAAATGCCTGTTAATTCTAACTTCAGCGTATCCCATGCCCTCTTCTGGCCTCCACAGGCACCCATATATATGTGCACAGACACACACAAACATACACACAAGTAAAAATAAATGTTTCAAAAAAATTTACTAGATACTAAAAGAATAAGAAAGACATTCAACATGGCAGAGTTTAACATTAATTATTCCCCTTATTTGAAATTTGCACTTTTGTTTGGCAGACCTGTTTTAAATAGTTTATTTTATTTGTGTTTATGAATTTCACACAATATATTTATTTTCGTCATATTTAGATTCCCTCCTATATCTGCCTGCTCCCTTTTTAACCACCACCACCAAATATATATATATATATATGTATGTATATATGTATATGTGTGTGTGTATATATATATATAATGTGTTTGTGTGTGTGTGTGTGTGTGTGTGTGTGTGTGCGCGCGCCTACAGTTCAGAAAGGTCAGTCTAATCCTTAAATGAGACTGAATTTTTCTTTCCTAGCAGTCATCAGTTGCCAGTAGTTCTTCACATAGTTTGAGATTTTCTCTGGCTTGAGCTTACATGGGACTTACCATGACAACAATGTTGTCAGCATTGCTATAAGTTTGTATGAGTAACTGAGCAGCTATCTGGAAAACTCTGTTTCCTTATGATCATCCACCTCCTCCACCTCCTCTGGCTCTTACAATCTTTCTGCCCCCTCTTCTGCAATGATCCCTGAGCCTTAAGGGGCAGAGTTTGAAATGGGTGTCCTGTTCATGAATAAGCGGTCTTTTATTCACTGCAGGTTAACCAGTTGTAGTTCTCTGTGTTAATCATCATCGGCTATAGAAAGAATTTTCTCTGCTGAGAGCTGAGAGATACATTAATCTACGGATATAATAATTCATTAGAAATCAGTTTAATACTATATCTATTTAGCAGAATAGTTGTCTTCGGCTTTCTCCCATGCCTAAGGGTTGCTAGCCTCAAGCTCCTAGGTCTGATATCAATGTCAGGTATAATCTCTATCTTATAAAGTGGACATTAAATCCAATTAAGAAGTAGTTGGTTACTTCTATAATATTCATGCTATTATTGCACCAGTGGGCATTCCTTCCAGGCCAGTTGTTGTTGTAAGTTACAGGATTCAGCAATAGGACCTTACCGTCAAGTTCTTGGTGAGTAACCAAGAGAAGGGGCAGCAGCCAGTATTATTTGTTGGTCTACGGGGTGCCTGGTCAATAGCTTCAAAAGAGGGAGTGATTCCTGGCATTGGGCTTTTATTTTGCAAGCCTATTATGTCTAGAAGTGGCAATGCCCCCTATTATAAGGCAATTCCTTTCAATCTCTTTTTATGGTGTATATGTATATACTTAAGTAGCTTCTGTATGGTAGATTTCCATATGTTTTCTTCTGAGGGCCTTTAGTGTTAATTGTCCCTCCCGGACTCCCTTCTCTGTCCTGCCCACCCATTCCCCACCCCAACGTAGCCCATCCTGTTCATTCTACCTCCCCACCCCTGCCAACCATGGTCATTTATTAGTTTTTTATCTCCCTGGATTTTGGATTGAAGCATGAATAGCTAAGATTTCAAAGCCAGCATCCAGCTTTAAGAGAGAACATGCAACATTTGTTTTTCTGAGTCTATGTTACCTCACTCAGAATAATTGTTTCCAGGTCCATACATTTACCTGCAAATTTTATAATTTCACTTTTAGGAGCTGAGTAATACTCCATTGTATATGTACCATGTCATTTATTATCCATTCATCAGTTGATAGATAGTTTCCAATTCCTGGCTCTATGAAAATGGCAGCAATATACACGTATGAATAGGTATTTCTGTAGCAGGATATAGAGTCTTTTGGATATATGCCCAAGAGTGGTAGATCTGGATCAAATGGTAGATCAGGTACTCGCTTTTTCAGGAACCTCCACACTGATGACTAAACCAGTGTGTATTCCAATAAGCAGCACATAGCAGTTCCCCTCTATTCACATCCTCAGCAGCATTTGTCATTGCTCGTTTTTTGGATCTTAGCCAATCTGACTGGGGTAAAACGAAGTCTCAGACTGGTCTTAATTTACATTTCCCTGATGACTACAGATGTTGAACATTTTTCAAGTATTTCTCAGCCATTTGTGCTTCATCTTTAGAGAACTCCTGGTTCATCTCCGTGCACCAGTCTTTAGTTGGGCTACCTTTTGATATTCAGATTTTGAGACCTCTCCATTCATGATAGCCCTAAAACTCATAAACTATCTTGGAATAAGCCTAACAAGGGAAGTGAAGAACTTTTACAATAAAAATTTGATCAGAGGTATAGATAGCTATGAAGGTTTTTCCCAGACTATCGGGTTCCTCTTCATTCGAACGATGGTTTCCTTCACTGTACCAAAAATTTTCAGTTTCATGAGTTCCCATCTGTCAGTTGTTGGATTTAATGCTTGTGCTATAGGAGTTCTTTTCAGAAAGTACTTTCCTGTCCTTATAATTTCCACTGTATTCCATACTTGCTCTTCTATCTGATTCAAGGTATCAAGTTTTATGTTGAGGTCCTTGAACCATTTGGAGTTGTTTTGTGCATGGTGAGAGAGAAGGATCTACATGTTTCATTATTCTATATGTTCTTTTCCAGTTTGACCAGTTCCCTTTGCTGAATATGCAGTGTGTATTCATGGTTCCTTTGTCAAAAATCAGGTGACTATAAATGCATGGCTTTGAATCTGGGCCCTCAGTTCTGCCCCACTGATCAATGTATATGGTTTTATGCCAGGATGATGATGTTTTCATTAGTATAACTCTGTAGTACAATTTGAGATCAGGGATGATAACTGTTTTTTTAGTCTTCATTATTTTTTGACTATCCTGTTTTGTGTGTGTGTGTTTCCATATGAAATTTTAAATTATTTTTAAAATTTCTGTGAAGAGTTGTGTTGGAATTTTAATGGGTACTGGATTGAATTTGCAGTTTGCTTTTGGGTAGGCGACCATTTTCACTATATTAACCCTACCAATTCGTGAGCATGACAGGTCTTTACATCTTCTCATGTCATCTTCAGTTTCTTTCTTCAGGGTCTTAAATTTTTATTGTATAAGTTCTTCACTTCCCTTGTTAGGTTTATTCCAAACTATTTTATGAGTTTTAAGGCTATCATGAATGGAGTCATTTCCCAGATTTCTTTCTTTGTATGTTGCTGGTAAGTAGCAAGCTCCTGATTTGTGCATGTTACTTGTATGTCCTGCTACTTTGCTGAAGGTATTTATCAGCTCTAGGAAGTTTCCGGTGAAACACTTAGTATTTTATGTGTAGACTGTATCATCTGCAAATAAAAATACTTTGATGTCTTCCTTCTTTGTATCCCCTTTATCTCCATCGTTTGTCTTATTGCTCTAGCTAAGACTTCAAGTACAATATTGAACCCAAATGCAGAGACTGGACATCTTTATCTCGTTCCTGAATTTAATGGGAATGTTTCCAGTTTTCCTCCATTTAATATGATGTTAGCTGTGGGCTTGTGGTATATTGCCTTTATTATGTTGAAATGTGTCCCCTCTATCTCTAGATTCTCCATAATTTTTTTTCAAGAATGGTTGCTGGAATTTTTCAAAGGCCTTTTCTGAATCCAATGAAATGATTGTGTACTTTTTGTCCTTGAATCTCTTTATATGGTGGATTACATTTCTTGATTTACATATGTTGAACCGTCCCTACATCCCTGGGTGTAGTCAACTTGATCATGGTCGATAATCTTTTTGATGTGTTCTTTCATTAGGTCTGCGGGTATTTTATTGAGAATTTTTGCCTCTATATTCATCAAAGAGATTGGTCTACAATTTTCTTTTTTGTTGGGTCTTTGTGTGGTTTTGGAATTATAGTAAGGCTGGCTTCACAGAAGGAATTTGGAAGTCTTTCTTCATCTCCTAATTTAGGAAACAATTTGAGAAGTATTGGTATTAGTTCTTTAAAGTCTTGGTAGAATTCTGTGCTGTATCGATTGTGTCTTAAGCTCTTTTTAGTAGGTAAAATTTCTATTACTGTATCTATCCCATTGGTTGGTGTGGGTCTGTTTAAATTATTTCTTTTTGACTTAACTTTGTTAGGTCGTGCACATGCAAAAACTCTTGCGTTTCTTTTAGATTTTCTAGTGAAGTGGAATACAGGCTTTTTAAGTCTGTCCTTACAGACTTCTGAATGTGTCTGTTGCAACGCTTCTCTATTCATCTTTGGTTTTTTGATTTGTGTCCTCTCTTTTCTTTCTTTCTTTTGGTTAATTTGGCTAAAGTTTGCCAATCTGGTAAATCTCTTCAAAAAAAAAACAAACAAAAAAAAAAAACAGGCTCTTCATTTCATTGATTCTTGTATTGTTTTCTTTGTTTTCAGTTAATTATTTCAGCCTTGACTTTAGTTATCTATTCCTGTACTCTTTTTAGATGCTACTTGTTCTTGGTTTTCCAAGGCTTTCAGTTGTATCATTCATTTCTTTATGTGAGATGTCTCTAATTTTCTGATGTAGGCACTCAGTGCTGTAAATGTTCCTCCTAGAACTGCCTTTATTGTGTCCCATAGGTTTTGGTATGTTGTATTTTCATTTTCACTCAGTTCTTAATTTCTTAATTTCCTTCTTGAGTTTCCCCTTGATCTAAATTTCATTCCATTGAAAATGAATTCTGCTGGTTAGCTTCCATAAGTTTGTGTATAGTACTTTTTCCCAGTTTGTGGTTGTTCACATCTAGCTTTACTCACTTGTTCTCAGAGAGAATGCATGCTATTTAAATTTTCCTGAATTTGTGGAGACTTGCTTCAAGTTTTAATATGTGGTCAATTTTGGAGAAAGTTCCTTGGGCTACTGAGAAGAAAGTGTATTCTTTGATGTTTGTATAGAACATTCTGTAGATGTCTGTTAGGTCCATTTGATTTATCATTTTGTTTAACTCCAGGTTTTCTCTATTTAGTTTTGGTCTGGTTGATCTGTCTGTTGGTGACAGTGTGGTATTTAAGTCACCCATTATCACTGTGTTGGAGTCAATGTGTGATTATAGATCTAATAATGCTTCTTTTATGAAATTGGGTGTCCTGTGTATGATGCATATTGTTTGGGTTTGCAATGTCTTCCTGTTGTATTTTTCCTTTAATAAGTCTGAAATGACCTTCTCTGTCTCTTCTGACCACTTTTAGTTTGAAGTCTGTTTTGTCAGATATTAGGATAGCTGCACCTGCTTGTTTGTTTCTTAGTTTTGATTTGTTTTTTAGTCTGTGTCTTTTTACTGGGAATTGAGACCATTAATATTGAGAGTTATTGTTGGCCAGTGTTTGTTAATTAAAGCCAGTTACTCTGTGCAGTGGTACTGTCCTTTGACCTCTTTGGGTTGACCATTCTAGGACAATTTATTTGTTCTTTGTGTCCTCTTGAGAGAGTTTAATCTTCTCCTCAGATTGAAGTGGTCTGTCAAGAATTCTCCACAGAGAGCTGGTTCTGTGAACATAAATTCCTTAAATCTCTTTTTACTATGGAAATTTTTTTTCTTTCTCCTCAATTACAACTGATAGTTTTGCTGCACATAGTACTCTGGGCTGGACTCTGTTCTTTCATGAATTGTATGATATTGGTCCAAGCCCTTCTGGCTTTCATACTCTCCATTGAAAAGTCAGCTGTTACTCCTATGGGGCTACCTTTATATGTGACTTGATCTTTCTCACACCTTTCAATATCTTTTGTTTGTTCTATATGTTTAATGGTTGACTATATGACATGGGGAGTTTCTTTTCTGGTCCTGTCTACTTGGTGTTCTGTATGCCTATTTTTTTTTGTTGATGTTATATAATGTGATATATTGATACATGTCTATATCTTGGAATGTATAAATCAACCTAATTGACATGTTATTTTGTATATTGTTGTATTGTGGTGAGAATATTTATCTGCTTAACAATTTTCAAATATTAACTATACAGTCTATCTCCTGAAAATTTTCCATTTTTCACAATTCCCCTGTTTATTTTTTAATTGAATTGTTCTGTGTTTCATACAGAATATCTCAATAAATCTTAATCACCTTTATACCCCCTTCATATCCTCCCAGCTAGAATCCGTACAGTCTTTCATCTGCATTAAGGTCTATTATGTCAAGTTATTATCCCCAATTGTTCCTCAGTGAAGGTGCAGTCACTGAGAGTCTAGTCAGGCTACCCGGAATTCCTCACTTTAGGAAGATTAGCTCATCCTCACCCCAAAGTAATCACTTGTCAATATTTCTTCAGCAAAGATTGGGATCTGCTACCCATTTCTTCAGCTCCATGCTGGGTTATTGTCTGCTTGAGTTTACATGGGTCTTGAGCATGCCAAAATCATTTCTGTAGGTTCATATGAGCAGAGTCCCAGGAGCTTGTAGTATGGTCACACACCTCCTCATCCACTCTTACAATATTTCCACCCCATCTTCCACAATGTCCCCTAAGCCTTGTGTGAGTGAAACTTAACACAATTCTTGTCCACAGACCCACACTGCAGATTCTTAATCTCTGTTCTTTGGCCATTTGTGACCTTTTGTGTTCCTGGCCCTCTGTTGCATGAGGGAGCTTCATTAATGAGAGTTGAAAGATTCATAGTGTCCCCTTTACCCCTTGTCCAATGTTGTGTGAGCCGTCAGTGTAGAAGTTGCATTGTGAATGTGCCAGGTAGGCATGGGCAATTCACGGACAATGTGTGTGACCAGTTGTGGTTCTCTGTATAGTCTCTGTCTGGTGCAGCAGAAGCGTCTTTGATGAGTGGTGACTGGAATACCTAATAAGGAAGAGGGTTGCTCACAGGAATCCAAGGCAGCTCAGGGAAGGGCCAGCTAGGGTCGATGGCTAGACGAGGGCAGGCAACAGGAAGCTGGGGTGGGATCCACCTGTGAAGACTCCCACAACTAGACTTCAAAATTGAGCTGGTCTGAGTAGGGGGATCAGGACATAGTAGATGGGTCCAGAGATCTGGGGTGCTGAGAGCAAGAGTGGACCTGTGCTCAAGGCTAGAAGGAGAACAGGCCTGTACACCTCTTGTTCTTGATAGGTATCTCTTTCCCTAGGTTTGAGAAATTTTCTTCTGTGGTTTTATTTTAAATATTTTCTGTGCCTTTGACTTAGATTTCTTCTCCTACTTCTATGCCTATGATTCAAAGTTTGGTCTTTTTATAGTGTCCCAGCATTTTCTGTTCCTGGGTCATTTTAGATTTGACATTTTGTTTGATTCCCCATGCTTGTCTTCAAGATTTGATACTTCCTGATCCATTTCTTCCATCTCCGTTGGCTTCTTTTCACTGGGTTTTTTGGTTTAAATTCCTGAGTTTTTTATTTCAAGTTTTATTTCACTTTTGTTTTTTCTCAGAAAGTCTATCTTTCTATTGAATTCTAATTTCATGTTTTGGATTTCCTGTTTACATTATTTCGTTCTACTGTCTACTTGTTTTTATGGTGTTCATTTAGTCTTTTATTCACATCCTCTTTGAGTTCCTTGAACATATTTATCATTACTATTTTGAAATCATTGCCTCATGCATCTGCTGGGTTGCCATTCTCAGGAAACATTACAATAGTGGTTCTAATTTCTGTGGTAGACACATTATGTTGATTATTCACATTACCTGTGGGTTTTTTTTTTTTCAGTGAAACCTAAGTATCAGGGCTCGTGTTGGTGGTGGTGTTTCTTGGTATAGGTGGGTGATCTCATCTTTGTTTAGTGGTTATTTGTGTATGGTTTGCTCTTTCCCGGGCTAGTCAAATTATGTCCCCACTGAGTAGTGCATGGTATTCAGTTTTGAGGCCACTTTATGTTGATGTGCAAATGGGATATAAGAAGTGATCTCAGTTATGCAAAGGATGGGTGCAACTTTTGAGTTCCAGGTTGACAGGTAACGGTTCTGGAACAGCAGCTCTGGCTGGGTGATTGCTAGGTAAACAGGTTGACTGGGAGGTCAGGTTGGTAGCTCACAGGTCCGAGGGCACAAAGATTCTAGTAACCCAAGCAGGCCTGAATGCAAGGCAGGTCTGAAACAGCTTCCAGTAGCACCGCAGTGACATGGCTGGGCTGACAACACTGGAGCCCAGGAAGGAGTGGGAAAGGAGACTTACCAAGGCGGGTCTGGGAAAGCTCCTGGATCCAGGGGCTCCTCAACAGATCAAAGATGGTGGGTGCCGGGATGTATGGGAAGGGAGTACACCCAGGCAGAGTTGGAGACCCCCCGACAGAAGAATCGCCAAGCGTCCTGGCCGAGCTGAGACCAAGGAACACAGGGAGGTGCACCTGGATCTCAAGGTCCTCAGTAGTCCTAATAAAGCAGAAACAGCCAGTGTAAGGAGGTGTGGGAAAGGAAGAGCACAAAGGTTGGATTGGGAATGCCTCCAGGACAGTCCGAAGCCCCTGACAGAGCTGAGACCACAGAGTGCAGGGAAGCAGAGGACGGGACGCTCAGAAAGGTGTGTCTCTCAAGATGGTTTTGATTGTATTAGAGATTTCCAGAAATCAAAGATCAGGGAATCACCCCCTTACTCTCCCCACATTAAAATTTGGGGGAGGAGAATCACTCTTGCAAAATCTGCTTGTTAATTCTGGCATGTGTGCTTGTGATTAAGTCCACATTGTCTCATTCTAAGCACACGCTCCGTCACTAAGCCGCACCCTAGTTTGAACCATTCATTTTAATGGCATCTTCAACACCACAATTTATCTCTCAAGTAAAGTATTCCAAATAGATGAATATGCTTCCAAACCAAAGATAGTGTGCTAGTTTGCAGCATCCAGAAATGGTCACACAAGATACATCTGGCTTGACATTTAATCCTTGCTGTCACATTTTTGGCTCTTGCTTTATCTTTGACCAATATTTTACATAACTTAAACCCTGAATCTAGACACAGTAAATCAACTGTATCCTTTGCTTTGGATCTTTTTTTTTTCTGCAGAGTTAGCAAGTTTTGAGACAGAGTCAGGAACAGAGGCGCCTGACAATCGCACAGTAGATACATTTCTTCAATGTTCTCTTACCAAGTGGAGGCTCTGGGCGTTGCTGAAACACGGTTGCCCTCAGGAGCAAGTCAGATGCCTGCTGCAGCTGCCATCTTCCTCCATCCTGTCTCAGCATTGGAATGCCAACTAGCACTGCACATCCAGGAGCCTCCAGGTATCACCTGCGCTGTTCTCCCCCGTCACCTGGTGGCCCCCAACCCATGGTCCAGAATGCATCCCAGCCCATCCAAATGGGGGCCGTGGCTCTCTGAGCTTTCCTACTCTCTTGGCTCTGCTGTTTTCTTCTGAGTGTCATTTCCCAGCTCCAGACTCCTTCCTCCTCTCAAAACAAGATCTGAAAAAAGAGGATGAGTCTGACACATTAACAGGCCAATGAAATTTTACTGTTCACAAACTATTTTAACAATAATTAAACCTAAATTTGCTTTTATCTGCCCAGGTGGCAGACATCTTTTTAAAACACAGTCGTGCTTTTCCATCACTTTCCCGGGCTCAAGATCTGGCCCCTCACACCCTTCCCACTGCTCGCCCAGCCATTTTATTTCTGAAAACCTAACCAGAGCCACCTTTAATTCTCTGGGGGCCACTCCACTTTTCCCCTCAGCATTCCCCTCCCATCCTTGTCTCTTAGTCTGAACACTGCCTCCCCTGACCCCACAAACTCTGCCCTCCACTCCGTCCTCTAACCTGAAACCAAATTGAGCTCTTGTCTATAACCTCTTGAAAGAGAAAAGAGGAACCAAGTTCTCCAAAGTGGATTCGTAGTTCATTCTTCCATCCCTGAGAAAAGCAAAGGAAAACAAAGACACAGTGTCTCTCTTAGGTTTCATTTCCTGTTGCTGTGGTAAGGTACCCTGACAAAAGTAATTTAAGGGACAAAGGATTTATTTGGCTCCCAAGTCTAGATTGCAGGGGAGTCAAAGTGGCACAAACGTCAAGCGGCTTGTCAAATCCGTCCACAGTCAAGCTAGACAGCGGAGACTTCACCCGCGCATGCTGGTGCTCGGTCCCTCTCTCCTTTTCATTAAGGCATGGGCCCAGCTCCTGAAATGGCGCCTCCCACACTCACCTAGATTCACTCAATTAAGAAAATCTCTCACAGGTATACCCACAAGACAATCTAATCTAGAGTCCTCACTGAGACTCCCTTCACAAGTGATTCTACACTGTGCCAAGGTGAAAATCAACATTAACCATCACAACGCCCACTGATTCTGGTTCAGTTCAAAGCACATCTGTATGCCTCTAAACAAGCCCTATAAGCATGTGATAAAACTGGGTGGTTAAAAAGTTACTAAGTTTAACATGTGGAAAGTTCATTTGTAATACTGGTTTTTTGTAACAGGAAAATATAAACTTTGCATTAAAAAAAATACAAAAGGAAGAAATATAATTGGCTTTAAAAAGAGGAAAATATACTGCACCCACATGTAACTGAAGCTTCCATAAAATAGATCTTTTCAAGTACAAAATGAGGAGAAAAATAAACAATAACATCTAATTCGAGAAAATAGCAGCTACTTCTGAGAAGCAATTTGGTAAAACTAATAGCCTTTTAAATTTTATATTCTTTCAATGATCCTCTTCAAAGGAGAGTCCTAGATACAGAAATATTGAAGCTGTGATGTGGACATATTCATAGCAGCCAGACATTGGCATGATGTGAAAAGCCGATGAGAAGGGAACGCTTTAGAAAGGGAGATATTGCCAGTTAATGGATCAGTGAAGCAAAGGAAACGCTCAGTTACGTATGCAGGGTGTACATTAAGAGAGGACAAAAGGTCATATGCTAAAATATTAAGTTTGTTTTCTCGGCTAGACGAAGCTTATAGCAGAGGGGTGTCTTATATTTTCCATATTTAGAATGTTTTCAAAAAGCATATCTTGGAAACAGTGATAAGTTATGTTTAACTTTAGCCTGATAAATTTAGAAGTCTAAAAAAGTCTGAAGAAATCGACTTATCAAGTTCATCCTCACCTATTTCTTACAACCTTTCTGGTTCCACTGGGGAAATCAAAAGTCAGTTTAGGGGCAGGTTATGTAGTTCAGGTGGTAGTATTTTTGCCTAACATACACGAAGCCCTGGGTTCAGTCTTCAGCACCACATAACCCAGGAATGGTGGTTGTATGTGCCTATAATCCCAGCACTCAGAAGGTGGAGGCAGGAGAATCAGAAGTTCAGAGTCATCCTTGGCTACATAGCAAGTTTGAGGCCAGCCTAGGCCTAAAACCCTGTCTCAAAAAAGAAGAGTCAGTTTGAAGGATAATGGGTAAACTGAGCCTGTGTACAAACCTGCTTTCCCCGTTGATGAAATATGACAGAGATTGCTCTAGAGCACCTGTCTCCAGTTCTCATCTCCCTCCTGAGTACTCAGCTGAGTTTGATTTTTCAGCCTCTCCTGAGTTCCATCAGTCAATATAAGCAGACATGACATATCACAGACTCTCTAAAACTAATTCTTTCTCTGTCTCTCCTTCTCTCTCTCTCTCTCTCTCTCTCTCTCTCTCTCTCTCTCTCTCTCTCTCTCTCTCTCTCAGCTTTAAAGGTTTAAAGGGAAGTAACCAGAAGAACCACCTAAACCAGAATATCAGATTGCACTCCTTCTGAGGTGCACCTTAGATGAATGAAGCTACTGAGGTTTGGGGGCTTATTTGCTTATTTGTTACTGCAGCATAGCTCGTGTATGGTAACTAACCCACCAAGGTCCTGTTGAAAAGTAAAGACCTCGGTAACTCAGACACACTTTGAAAATGAGAAAAGATGAGTGGCAGTTTGATGACAGGAACAGAGCAAAGAAAGCCACAGCTCTGAGATGTGCAGGACAAAACTGCACAAGAGTTGGGTAACAGCCATCCCTGAAGAAGCCACCAGGTGACATCAAAGAGGATAACAGGCATGACCAATGGAATGGCAAACAAAAGGATTTATTGACTATCTGTGGATGGAAAACTTAGTGTAGTTATCTTGATCACAGAACAATAATGTTTGCCTTTCAAGAAGGAAAAGAAATCCTTAGCAGAAAGGAAAGGGGTGAGGAACTTCTGAGAGGAAAGATCTAATGGAATTTCTGACAGTGGAGAAGAGAGAAAATAGAGACACAAAGTTATTTAAAAAATAATGATCAGATATTCCCAGACCTGCAAAAAGCAAGTCTTTTCACTGTGTGGGCTGGATTAAGGGTGACTTCTTTTCATTAGAAATCCTTCCTAAATCTCTGTGAGATCAAGGCAAGCCCAGTGGGGTTACAGGGAGACCCTGTCTCAAAAGAAGAAAGGGAGGAAGGAAAGAAAGGAGGGAGGGAGATAGGAAGGGAGGGAGGAACGGAGGGAGGGACGGAGGGAGGGAGGGAGGCCTCCCTACTTTGAGCTGCATCTTTGTCTTGATGTATTTTTTATTTTAACTTGAAAACACAAGAAATAAAATGACAACTTAGCATACCTCTAACCAAACCTGTAACTGAATCGTGACTGAGGCAAAAGAAGTAAATTACATGAATTAACGTCAGATTATGGATTCTATTAGTTACTTCTCTGTTGCTGTGATAAAACATCATGACCAAGGCAACTTAGAGAAGGAAGAGTTTATTTGGAATTATGATTCCAGGGTGGTGAGAATCTATCAGGGTAGGAGAGGCTTGGCAAGTGGCAGCCGGAGCAGAAAGCTGAGAACCCACATCTTCAGGCATGCACAGGAAGCAGAGAGAGCCAACTGGAAGTCGGGCCAAGCTATGAACTCGCACAGCCCACCCCCAGTAACATGCTTCTTCCCACAAGGCTGCACATCCTAAAGACCCCATAACCCTCCTCAAACAGTAGCACCAACAGGGGACCAAATACTTGAGCCTATGGGAGACAGTCTCATTCAAACCACCAACAAGACTTTCCCAAATATCTGTCATTGTCGGGCCACTTTAATTCTCTCCTGTGTCCACATTAGGTCACTAACATGAATAAACTAAAACCCAAGCAAGTAGCAAGGCCTGACGGGGCACGGCTGGAATCTCAAACCCGATGACCTGAGTTCAATATCTGGAATCCACGTGGTGAAAGGAAAGAACCAACTCCTGAAAGTCATTTTCTCGCCTCCACATGCACCCCATGGCATACATGTACCTACAAACACACACACACACACACACACACACACACACATACACACACATGAATAAATAAATGTAAAAAACAAATAAAGCTTGATGTCATATTTCCTGGCAACTGAGGCTTAGAGGGAATTCAAGGAGCCACAAAAGTCTCATCTCATAGAAGAAAATAGGTCAGTTTCTTAGGAAAGACAAAGACCTTTTAAAAACAAGTTTGAGAGAAATATACCTGAGGTAGTTCCGTACCAGGGGCATTGAAAAACAAGATGGGAAGGTCTTCCAGAAACTTCACAGCAAACAGAGTGAGAACTGTCACTTGGGTGATGTTATTGGTCACCTCACACACTCAGCAAATCCACCCTCTGTTAAATGTTTATCTTGATTCTACCAGATTCTCACTGTGGTTTACCCTTGTAACCAGCTGGTCTGCCTTCTAAAACTTCTATTTCCTGTGTCTTGCCCCTGGAGATTCTGACTTGATAAGTCTGCAAATTACCATTAGTGTGTGTGAGTGAGTGAGTGTGTGTGATATGTGTGCACATGTGTATAGAGGCCCAAGGTCCAATTCAAGTGTCTTTTCTCAACTTTGCACTGCTTATGTTTTGGGGTGTGTTTTCATTATTTTTATTTTTATTTTGAGACAGGGTTTCCCTGTGGTCCCAGCTGGCTGGAACTCACTCTACAGACCTGGCAGCCCTTTAACACACAAAGATCTATCTGCCTCTGTCTCCTGAGTGCTAAGATTAAAGGCTTATGCTACCACCTTTGGCCACCTATTTTTTGGGGACAGGATCTCAGTAAACCTAAAGCTCTTAGATTAGGTTAGGCTGAACAGCCAAGGAACTTTCAAGGATCCACCTGTCTTGCCCGACCTATACTACACCAGGCTTTTTATGTGCGTTCTAGGGATTCAAACCCAGGTTCTCATGCTTGCAGGGTAGACACTTTACTGACTGAGCTGTCTTTTCAGTTCCCAAGTCACCATTTTTATACACTCTTTGGGTGAGCAGGCACCCCGGAGAAACAAGGTGATAGGTGATGGCCTACAGATGTTAATAAGTTTGCGCCCCCTGTTGGCCATACCTGGTACTGTTCACCTCTCCTGGCTTGATTCCCAGAGTCCTGCAGCCTGCACTATCTCTGAGGACAGTCTGTTCCGACTTGCATTTGTAAGAAAGCATTTGAGGAAGATAAGGAATGTAACATTTGTTACTTGATGGTAATAACTCACATCCCCCAATTTCCTTCCTCCATCACATGAATTTCATCAGAGTTGCCCTGAGAATTCACTAGGGGTTCCACGTGAGATATATCATGCACACTATTTGATACAAACACATCTGTGCTGATGTGCACATCTTTTTATCATTAGAGATGATATGTCGGCTGCTGCAGAACTTTTTTCAGTTGTAAGATTTCATCTATTACTTCTGAAAGGGGGGAGGAAGAAATCTCCCTGGGAAAAGAGTTCCACACAACTACACAACGCGGCCCACATTCGCTTTGCTGAATTCCCATGCTGAATTAATTGCATTTCCAAAACATTCTTGCCTGAACCATGTTTCAAGAAGGCTCTGTACTACAGAGGACTCAACCCCCTTCCACACACATCAAAATCAGAAGAGGCGCCAGATTTCCCCCACAGGATATTGTTTCTTTTCTGTCATTCATGAGAAACCTGGTCCAAGATGTTGCATTGCAAGGAAATTGGAGATGATATGGTCACAAAAGTGGAGAGATGTTTAGCCTAAGGACAGTTACATGAGTTCCAGAACAAAGTGGAAAAGGTCAAACCTAAGGCGAAGGAATGGCTCGGCTTTCCCTAAAACAGAGAGAGAACTTTTCGCCTCTGAAAACATAACAAGGACAGCAGAGGAAGGAAACCTGAGCTATAGCTTGATAGTGTTCTCTTGTTTGGGCCAAATGTTCATTTAGATTGTCAAAATTCACAGAGAATCAAACTATTCATGAAGCCTAATGGTGAAGTGCAATCTATAAATAGAAAAGATCTTTAAGGGTGGCTTAGGAGTGAGGGCACCCGAAAATGCATTGCCCACATACCTTGAGATTTTAGGATGTAGTCAAAGTTTTAGATTTAAAAACAGTTCAGTTGGAGAGGTCAGACCTGCCATGTGCTCTCCACATCAGCCCAACCATGCAAACTCTGCTGTCTAGAAAGGATTAAGAATTAGTTATCCTTTCAGGTCTGTGAAAGATGATCTACATTTCTTTTTCAGACAAAGAAATTCCCTTGAGGATGGTGCTTGCCAACACTATGAAGAAATGATCTCTCAAAATTCTTGCAACCCATTGTGTTATGATTTCATCTCGTGAAATACCTTTACATTAAACCTCATAAAAACAAATCCCAGAGGATCTCTTCCAGACTCAGGGCAAGCAGCTCCTAGGTGCTGCTGAAGAAAGTAGAACAGTCTCTTCTAAGACGATTGCTTCCCACCACTGGGTCCCCTTGCAGGGAGCCAATTTGTTTTGCTTCTGCAGAATATTCACATGTGATTACTCTTGCACATAATAGATCATGCAAATGCTTTGTGAATGAAAGACCACATTGCAGCATTAATTCTCCTGTAAAAGAGCTTTTAAACTGAAATGCACACATTTGTTCTGGTTTTCCAGTCTGTGGAAGTTACCTCTGCCTTTGCCAATGGGCAGTCAAACATGCAAATACAAGGGTCAGAAAAGACAAAGCGAAATGTTCTTCTGGATAAAGAGGGAATCACAGGGGTTTCTATTATATGCTTGGTTTAGTTTTAGGGTCTTGCTAACTAACGTAACAATGTCCCCAAATAACATCCTCATCCCCACAGAATGAAGCCGTGTCTGCCAAAGCTGTGTCTGCCTTCCGTAGCCACTGTGCATCCCTCAATACTAAAATTTTAAATGATGAGGTTAACCCTTGATAAACATCTCACCAAGAAATCAATGATCAATAATCCAGGGATCCATAGCTCATGACTTCATGTTTTTATCATGATCTCTTCTGTTCACCCACGTAAACTTCAGTCAAACATTAAAAGCTTGTCTTCAACAGCCCCATGAAGAATATTCTATAGCAATTCCATATATCTTCCTACATGCCCTTTGATGCTATCTTTGGTATGCCAGACATAAAATGACAGTGTTCAGACCATCCCTGGGTATCCATTGTTGGATACCATCCATCCTTGAATATTTTCCACCCCTGACTATCATGCTAGGATAAAGTTCTATACACTGTAACAAATACTACCTAAGATAGAGACTAGTTCCTTAATCTAGGAAGACTTTTTTTCTCTTATCGGGCTCTCTCGATAGAAGGGAGTTCTCAAATTTTTTCTACGAGTAATTAGAGAATTACAGGAAGCCTCACAGAGAAGCTTAGGCTGACACTAATATGAGAAAAGTGTTGATATTTTGAAGGTTAAAATACTTTCTATTAATTTCCTCAACTGAGACAGAGACAGTAATGGCATTCAACATGAAGTCTAATGTCCAATCCAGGATTGGTACAGACAGCCTCAAGTTGCTCCTTTCCTGTGTACACAGATGTTTAAGATTCAACCCATGATTATTTCTGGGTTAAAAGTCTGGAGTGGGTGGAGGTGGGGCATATCTCTGTCAGTAGTACATTTGCCTTGCAAGCATGAGGACCTGAGTTCAATCTCCAATCACAAATGCCAAGCTAGGTAGTGCACATACTCCTAATCCCAGCACTGGAAAGCTGGTAACAGGAACATCTCTGGGGCTTGCTGGACAGCTAGTCTATCCTAACTGGTGACTTTCAGACCAATGAGAGACCCTGTCATGAAGGAAGTAGTATTTCTGAGGATGACACCCAAAGTTATCCTCTGGCCTCCACATGTGCACACACACAAACACACATGTGTGCTTACACACATACATAAAAAGAAGTCTGAGCTGACTCGTGAGTGATACCTAGCTCCAGCTTGGGAATTCCCCTGTTCTTCTAAAGCACCTTGTTCATAAGCATCCACACGTCTTCTTAATTCCAGGAATATGTTAATAATTCAGCTACATTCTGTCTTATATGTGTAAATTCATTCCAAAGGCTGCTGCCTTGAGATGGGATTAAGGGGTTTGTATTGGCCTTTGTCCTTCAGATGACTTATGACCCCGACCGAGGCTTCCTTTTGTGTCAGACTGCGGACTCCTATATTATAAATTAATACAAAGTATTTTAACCTTCAAACTGTCAACATTTTTCTCTTCTTAGTGTCAGCCTCAACCGGCCTGTGCGGCTTCCTGTAATGGCCTCCCCTGACCAGCCTCTGGACTACACATGAAAGACATTTGTATTAGTACAAACTGGTAAGGGTCCACAGGCTCTCATCATCAGTGTTAGTAACTATGTCTCACACAGATATAAAAGGTTTTATGTTCTAACACAAAATCATCATTCTTTTATTTGTTCATTCTTTTTATCTGTTAATAATATTCTTTTATTTGTTTCTTGTCTCGCTGAAACATTACTAATCTTTTCAAATCTGGTTTCATGGACAGGAAATAACTCAGGGCCCAAATTCTGTAATGCAAAGGTGACAGGATGTGAGAACTTAAGATGTTTAACCTTGCTCCTCCTCCTTGGTTCTCTTCTCTATGAGATAGAAATAACCTCCTCCTTTCATCAGGGTTTTGTGATTCTTGAATGAATACCCTACTGACGGAAACACTCTAACGTTAGTTGGTGCCCCAGATGCTGTTGTTAGGCCCAGCCTGAACCCCAAGGTCACTCTTTCTTAAGATCACTTATTCAGTCTACAGATAGATTGAAAACACCTACTTAGTGCCAAGCACTGTATCAGTGACAATAGAATGCAAACACAACTTCTGCCTTCATGGAGTTTATAATGGTCTGTCTAGAGAGGGGGAAAGAAGGTGATTTGCTGACAGAAGGACTTGGAGATGGACGGTGTGATGAGAGAGTATCACAGGGCTGTTCACCAGCATGGAGCACTGTGCCTCATTTATTCCACAATTCTAATTGGCAACACCCTTAGGGTTCTTGGACTAACAATAGCACCAAGCCTTGGCAAGGAAGACAACCACATGCATGAAGAGCAAGCAAAGTGACATCATGGGAGGATGATGAGGAACAGAGGAAGACCTGTCACTCTAGAAGGTGAGGGACAGGATGTGAGAGGAGACCTGGTAACCAAGATGACTGAAAAATAAGTTTTAAAGGATGCATAGACATTCCTTGGATGTCCCCCCTGGGAAGAAGAAAGCGCCTTACATTAACACAAATCCCAATGGAGGTGATTTGGTACCCCAGGGGACATCTGACAATGTCTGGAGACATTAATTGGTACAATCTGGAGCTCTGGTGGAAGATAAAGAGTCTCATAGCATTGACAGGCGAAGGATCACCATGTTGCTTAGCACAACACAGTCCACCAACAATAACAAGAAAATTTACCTGGCCCATAGTTCCTCAGCCAAGGTTAGGGCTTCTTAACCATTTCTTCGCCTCTGTGCTGGGTTTCTGACTGTTTTGAGTTTGCATAGGTCTTGTGCAAGCAGAACCATTGTGTAAGTTCACATGATCAAGTTCCCTGTCACTTGGAAAACTGCTGCCTTGTGGTCCTCCAGCAATGCTGGCTCTTCCAGTCTTTCTGACCCCTCTTCCACAATGGTCCCTGAGGCCTTAAAATATATGAAATATATGACAGAATGCATGAAATCCAGTGGGGGGAGACATGAGGGTAGACAGAGAGGGGAGGGAGTCTAAATGTGATTAAGTATAGTGTATGAAATGCACAAAAACCCTATTAAAAAGACAGTACTAAGAAAATGATCTGGCCCAAAATGTCCACCATTTTGAAGCTGAGGTAGTGGCCCACAGAAGACAAGAATGAAACCTCACTGTTCAGATGTTTGTCTGAAAAACGACCACAGAATAGGAGAGGCAGCCCTCAGAAATGACCGCCCTTCCCCTTCAGGGAGCTGCCTGGCTCTCAGCGTAGACATGTTCAAGAAGCAAAGGCAGCCATGGTCTGGGATTGGAGGAAAGGTCCACAGTGAAGCAAAAGTGTAGGCACAATCTTAAGATGTAGATGAAGCCCCGGGAGAGGATGGGATCGCCCCACGAGGACGTGGAAAACACTGAAAGCACAGGAAGGCTCATTGTGAGACCTGGACAAACAACAGCCCGGGAGAAGCTAGCAGAGGCAGCAACACAAAAGGAACAGGAAGGACAAACTGAAAGGGTGAAGGAGGAAAAAAAAAGAGACAGATCCCATGACTGTGGAGGAAGAAAAAGACTTTCAGAACTGAGTGTCAGAAACCTGCAAACGGATATTTAGAGCAACTTTTTCATACTTTCAACCGTAATGTCCCTCAGTAGATGAGTAGCCCAACCATGGTATATCCATCCATATCCATATATCACTATGCAATAAAAAGGAATGTGCTGTCAAACCAGGGGAAAAAAATCAACATGGAGGAACCGTAAATACATCCTGTTAAGAAGCAGAGCTACAAAGACTACATGCTCAATGAGTCCCATTCTACAAGACTGCAGAAAAGGCGAAGCTGTAGAGACAGTAACAGTGGGAAACAAGATGCTACGGGAAGCAGAGTGAAGGGAAGGCAGAACCTGGGAGTTCTACAGAGTGAAATTGCCACATGGTATTGCAATGGGAGCTGTGTGACGTTGCACACCCTTAGAACTGTGCAGCAGGACTGAACCCCAATGTGAACCATCGACTCTGTTGTAAACCATGGTCTTGAAATAACAGTGTATCAACAAATGGTTCATCATTTAGAACAAACAGACCCTGCGGCCGCCAGATTCCCAAACTGTAAGGAAAGATAAGGCAAGTGGGAATTCTCTGTGTCTTCCACTCAAAGAACCTGTAAGCCCAAACTGGTCTGAACAGGGAAGTCTAGTAATTATTTTTCAACAGATTACTGTTTAATAATTTAAATTGCTACTTGTGCAAATGAAAAAAAGGTTTAGTGTGGAAAAAGAAGCCATGTTTTATTTTAAATGTTATGTCATTTTTTTTCTCTCCAAGATATACCCCTCAGCTGGGTAGAGTGGTGCACTCCCTTAATCTCGGCACCTGGGGGGCAGAGGCATGCAGATCTCTGTGAGTTCCAGGCCAACCTGGTCTACACAGTAAGTTCTAGGCCAGCCAAGGGTACATAATGAGATCCTGGCTCAAAAACAAAACAAAAAAAGAAATACTCCTAAAAACAAACAACAATAAATACAGAAGTCACATAGATGATGGTTCAAGTCTCTAATCTCTGTATTTAGGAAGCTGAGACGAGAAGATTGTGAGTTCAGTACTAGTCTGGGATACATGATAAAACACTATCTAAAATTAAGTAAATAAGTAAGTAATAAATAAAGATTCCAATTGAGTTCACTCATGTTATCAAGAAACTTACCACAGTGGCATAGTGACCTTTGACAGAACTGTTAAATGAATGGTCAATATCAAGGCTGCACTGGGGTAACTGTAAACTGTTGATAAAGACGTAGGGGAAATACTATAGAGTGCTATCTCAGGAATCTGAGTTGTAGGGCTGGAGAGATGCTCAGGGGTGAAGAACACTTGTTACTGTTGCAAAGGACACAACTTTGGTCCTTGGCACCCACCTCGATCGGCTCACAACTGCCTCTGACTCCAGCTCCAGGGGATCAGATGCCCTCTTCTGGCTACTTTGGGCACAATCCCCACACAGAGACACACAAACAGACATACACACACACACACACACACACACACGGACACATAATTAAAATTAAGTCTTTTTAAATACAATCTGAGTTGTGAACAAATAAAATGATAAAGAGGGATGTAGACTAGAGTGTTTTATTTTCCTTAATATAGGGGGAGTTGAATCTGTTTATAAACTAAACGGAACACCTGTCAGGGAAGGAGAGACTTGAAATACAGTCATGAGAGCTGATTAGCAAAGGAACAAGGTCAATGAAGAAGCACGCTAGAGAATGAGCCCAGGCCTCAGAGGAAAACAGACTATTTTTATATTATAATAAAGGAAATCTCAAAGATAAGATACAACAAATCATTGCCAAATAATAAGTGGTAGTTTTGTGCTACTGTAGCAAAACGTCTTAGAGAGTCAACATATAAAGATAAAAGGTCTATATTGGCTCCCGGACTCAATTCATGGTCACTTGGCCTTGTTGCCTTAAGGGCTTATGGTGAAACATCACAGCAGGAGAATGTGGTACAGGAAACTACTCACTTCGTGGCAACCAGGAAGGGAAAGAAAAGAGACAGTAAGGAGCCAGGATCCTTTTAGCCCCTGCAAGGACGTATCCCAGGACCCAGCTTTTCTCCACCACCTCATCTCTTAGAGGTTCTACCATCTCCCAATTATAGCAAGTAGCAAAAATCAACTCTCTCTCCCTCACCTGGTCCTTAGTCATAGATTCCAATAGATCATCATGGAAGCACCCAAGAAACTAACACAGGCCAGCTTGGCAACATGGATTTGTGGGCTTGACCTTAGAATCCCTAGAACATACTCTGCCCCTAAACCCCCTAAATCCCCCTGTCTACTGAATGGAGACTTACCATTTCCTGATGACTTGGCTAAGAAGTCTCTCCTGGGACTTCAGACACCTCGGCAATAAATCATCAGAAGTTCCAACTTCCCATCCGAGGACTAGGCCTGCTGAGATTTACCCCTTGGGTTTCTCTCCTGTGCAGAGCCATCAATCCTGCTGAAAGACGACCACTTCAGCAGAGGAGTGAGCTTTCTGGTCAGGGAGATGTACCCTTCTAACATCATGGAGAAGGAAACAAGTCAACTGAGCAGTGTTCTCCATGGAAAGTTCCAATGTCTATCCTCCCCCCAGTCAAAACAACCTCAAAAGATAAACTTCCACTTTGAGGTCGATTCAGCCCTCAGTTAGAGCCAATGCTAATGCTAACCAACATTGGAATTCATCACATTTTTTAAACCCTCCTGTTTATATAAAAGAAAACTGCACTTAGGTAATCACAGAGGGGCTATAAACAATCTCTGGAATAAACAAAAGCAGCTGAAATGTGTTCATGTGGAATACAAGTCTTTATCACAAATTTTTTTCTCTCATATGCATGCTATATTTTTTAAATCAAGAAAGATGAAGTCCAACAAAGGTAGAGGAAGACAAACAGGCTAAATCCACATCATCCCACATGTTTATATGCACTTGAGATCAGTTAAAGACCCAGAGCATCCCATATATGAACTGTTCGGGCCTAGGAATATGTCATGGAAGGCTTAGAGGGTTTTCCAAAAGAAGTCATTTCAGCACCATGGCAGTGACTTGGCCAGTGTCCCCCAACCTCAGCCCTGCACTGTGACACTTTTAATTGCTTCTTCTACAGCCTCTGGCCAAGTCTGGTCAGATTGACAGTGCCAGGGATAGACCATGGGACAGCCTGAATCGCACACCATACAATTAAAGCCAGGACAAGGGTCGCTGAAAAAGCCCTGATGATGCCTCTTGGGAACAAGAATGAAACCTGAGGAGAATCGACATCCCGAACGTCTCCCAACCCATCCTACTCTCTGGGAGCCCTCTAGGCCAACCTAGCTGTGGCTCCTGTAACCACGCCTTCCTCTGCTCTCTCCATCTCTTCACCATTCTGCCATCAGCCTTGACCACAACCAAAGGATACTTTGCGGGAAATTAGAGGGCATGGCACACGTCCTTATTCATCTGAGTGAGGGAAGTAGAAACCAGTTCACTCTCAAATCGAAATCTAGGACTCTGAGCCCGGGATGTAGCTCATCAGTACAGAGCTAGCCAAGGACACATGGAACACTGGGTTCTATCCCCAACACCACAAAAACAGGAGTATCCTAGTCCAGTCATGATCCTGTGAAAAACAAAGTGGGTCAATGATAACACACAGAAATTTATTTCTCACGTACATCAGAAGCCCCGAAGTCTCAGATCAGGCACTGACCCACAGGGCTGGTGTGCGGTGAGAGATGCTCCCTGTTTCCAGGATGGTGCCTTGTTGCTGAACCCTCCAGAGGGGACAAACACTGTGGCCACATACCAGAAAGGACAGAGGGGAAGGAGCCCACTCCTTCGAGCCCTTTCTAAGGACCTGAATCCCATCCACGGCTCTGCCCTCCCGACTTAATCACCACCTAATGGCTTCAGCCCTCGTTTCCCTTGCTACCGTCGCACTGATGAGTAAGTTTAAACACATGAATACTGGAGGCCAACTCAGACCATGGCAAACAGGAAACACTTTCTGAGCTCCTGTGATATGTAAGCCAGAACTTTACACCAGGCTCCACTGATAGTCCCAAACCCATTCTCATCCATATGGCCCTGGTTAAATTCAGTGGGTCACAAAACAAAGCAAAAAGAATGAATGTAGGCAAAGGATTTGCAGTGAGAATGACAGGTAAGAGGTAGATGAGAGGGCGCAGAGTGAGTATACTCAGATGTATTATAAACATGCATGAAATTATCAAAGAAAAAATTGGATTAATCCTTAAAAAAGAAAAAGAAAGTACTTACTTATGATGAGGGTTACCAAGATGAAAAGCAAGAAACCAGGTCTTTTCTTGCTAGGTGGGATCCTTGGCTATGTGTGCTTATCTCTTGCTCACAGGCCACAGAGGATGACAGAGGACAGCAACACAAAAGGACAGCCAGCTGTTTGTGTCTTTCAGAGCTACTCGGGTAGCGAGACCATTCTGTGTCTCTAATAGATGGAATTACTTGTGACATGAAAGGAAATGTTTTTGCTTTGTAGTAGAAAGTAGGCCATTGTCATCTCACGGTACAAAATGGTCCCGATGAAGAATCAAAGGGGAGGTGCATGACCATAAGGAAACAGAGTCTTACAGGCTCCTGGGACCTTGCTCAGATGAACTTACAGCAATGCTGTCAGCATACACGAGACCCATGCACACTCAATCTAACAAAAACTCAGCATAGAATTGGAGAAATGAGCAGCAGGCCCCAATCTTAGCCAAAGAATTATTGGCAGCTGATTACTGGTGGAGGGAGAGCTGATCTTCTTTAAGGGAGAGACTTAGATAGGCTGACTAAACCCCAGTGGATGAACTTGTGCTAAGGGACATCTAGGTACCCTAACGTGACTCAGTAGGATTTAACATATATAACCAAATTCATAAAACCCAGTGGGGCAGGCTACGAGGGGTCTGGATGGGGGACAAAGTATAAACATGATTATTAAGTATTTAAACATGTTTGCATGAAATGCACAAAAATTCAATAAGTAAAATGGTTCCGGTGTGACTTTAAGATAATATATTCCCCTCTGGACAGTGACGCACAAAGATGTCCACGTGGTCCCAAGGCTGCCACTGTGAATCCCATGTGCTTATAAAAGATCTTCTGATAAAAACCCAGGGCCAAATGTTGACAGGTGTGACACTAGTCATGGATTCTCATGGTGCTCAGCCTCCTTTTTCCTGTTAGAAGTTGAATTCTGGGTCCACAAGGTCCACACGCCATCTTCTCTTTTCACACCTTGTTACTTCGCTAACGCGCACTAATGATTATGTGTTTTCAGTAGTAACTAATAGGGCATGAATGGAAGAAAGTGAAGTCTAAGCTGTATCAAGTGGGTATGGATTTGGCTCTAAATGAATTTAAGGAATAAAAAAGCTCCACCAGAAAGACTGAAATAGGTGTGTATATTAGTTCTGTCTCCCGGCAGCAAGTCTCACTGCAGGAACAGTGCGGCTGTGGAGTAGCACCACATCCCACAGGACTCAGTCCTCAGGATCTCGAGATAGTTTCTGCGCTTAGCTTCATGCCTTAGTCTCCAGGAAGGAAGAAGGTGAAGAAGGCAGGTTGTCTTTTTTGCTTGGGAAGGAAGGTTATCCACGGGCTTCGCTTACGAGAGCTGAGCCACCGGTCAGCAAGGTGACACGATATTCACATTTTTAACTTTTTTAACTTCAACCTTCATAACAGAAGGCAAGAAAAAACTGGTTAGGAGCAAGAGTGAGAGAGCAAGTTCTGGTGCGGGATGCAGACGGCTCTGTTCCCCCAAATAAGTATTTTTCCCATGCCTTGCATTTCACTGACTCTCCACCGTTCAGTTTACTGGGGTCAGTTTTCATTGCTCTTGGGTTTAGTGCTATTAAGCATGCTCCTCATTTCTGTCTCATGTTTCCAGAGCCCAATGGCAGGACCTTATATTCCAGGCCTTCCAACCATTTGAAATTGAAGTGGACAGCTCATATTTCTAACTCAAACTTCTTTCCAATTATAATCATTTCAAGGCCAACTTTTGCAAGTTGATTTATTTTGTTAGTAATCCTTTCACCTTGATTTGTTTATAAATGAAGAAGCTGGAACTTGAACTCAAACCCAAATCATGTCCATAATCATCATGTTTAGCTGCTTCTGTGACACTTATGTGGACAATGTAGTATGATGGAGACGCTGGACGTACGCTTTGCTGTGAGGAGGATTTCCACAGTTTTTGCTCTGTATAAACCGAAGTCTTGGTAAACTTTCCTAGTATGTGGCAAATTTATAAGAGTAAAGTGGCAAAATAAGTAGCTGTGAACTTAGGGAGTGGCTAAGGCACAGATTTCACTCCTGCCTGATACCACACACAAAAGTTACTGCAGGTCTATTGAAGATTTAAATTTGAAAGGTAAAGATTCCAGAATGTTAGGAT
Source organism: Eospalax fontanierii (assembly GCA_035773235.1). NCBI lineage: Eukaryota > Metazoa > Chordata > Mammalia > Rodentia > Spalacidae > Eospalax > Eospalax fontanierii. Next base: position 37,868,510 of record CM069548.1, on the reverse strand, counting down.
ATTCTATGAAATGTGCTAGGAAAGGACATTTCTATGTTTTGACAGGGTCTCCCTAGTCCCAGCCATTTGCAAGTCACTATGTGAACCTGGCAGGCTTTGATCTGACAGAGATCTGCCTGCCTCTGCCTCCCGAGGACTGGGATTAAAGTCTCCAAGACACCTATGCCTGGAATCTAAATTATCATTAATTCTGGTTGCAAGAAGAGGTCACAATAAAACTGTAAGCAGAAGACTCAGTGAAGTTCATTCCACTGATTTTTTTTTAATGCGGCATCAAGAATCTTTAAAGATAATCTATAGATTGATTCAGAAAATGATAAAATAGAGAAGACAGTCAAGTTACTGGAGGAAAAACTGGAAAGCCCATGAATATACAAAAAGTATTATAAACCTCATTTGTAATCAGTGAACTGAAAAATTAATACAGTGTTCATTCACACCCATCAAATTGGCCAAGCAGTGTGTCCATCAACACTAAAGTGTAACGACGGGATGAAAACGAAACTCTCAATTGTAACTGGTAAGAGTTTCGATGGGAATGGCCACCCTGGACTCTGCAGCCCAGAAAGATTATTCCTCATCGTAGCTCCCAAAAAATCTTGCAAATAACCATGAGGAGACATACGCAAAGACTCGCAGAGTAGCTTTGTTTGTAATAAAAAAAAATTAGAAGCGGTCTAATTGTCTATCAGAAAGAGAATTTGTAAACAAATGACTCTTCTTATAACAGCACTACAAAACTGGAAGATGAGTGAGCACGCCCAGGTCTCTACGTGGGTAAAACGATTGCTCTGCCTTCTGTTTCTACCTTCCATCGTTTTTCATCCATCTCTCCTTCAAGTCCTTCCTAATCGGTTAATCCCACTAGGAGTTCTTGCATCTTCTATCCTGCTCTTTCCCACACAGATTCTACTTTGTAAAATACTTTGTATTTCTCTTAGTCGTCATAAAATCCCAGAAGCAGCAGCAATAACGAAGTGTCAATGAGCCTCAGGCCTCACCAAGGCCTTTTTAAAAAATCTTGTATAACGTAATATGACAAAGATCTCACTTTATTGTGTGTTTGGTACTACTCTTGAGACTGAAATTTTCATATGTTAATTACCAGCTTATATTTTTCTGTCTTCCTCATAACCAACAGTTGCCACAGGCTTTATGTATGTTTCTAGTACATTTTTAAAAACAGGGAGTAAATTTAGAATCTGATTGAATTAAAAAACTAGAAATTCAAAAATGAATGAATATAAAGCACTCAAAGCAAAGGAACTCACTCCGAAATAAACGCTATCCTTAAACTATAAATGTTCCCGCTAATGAGCAAACTGCTTGCTGAGGCCCTTCCTTCCTTGGGTAAGTGGATCATATGCCTTTCTTTTTTTAATTTTTTAATTTTTTTTGTTTTATGTGCATGAGTGTGTTGCCTGCATGTGTGGGAGTGCATCCATGTGGTGCATTGCCACGGAATTCAGGAGAGGGCAATCAGATTCCCCTGGAACTGTAGTTATAGAGGGTTGTTAGCCGTCAAGTGGGTGCTGGGAATCCTACCAAGAACAGAAATGATTAAGTAGCACAGTCACTTTTCCTCCAGAAAACAAGAGCTATTTTCTCTGCCCTTTACATGCATGTTGTGATCTCTGGGTTTTTGTCACAGGATTTTGGGAATACTCAAGAACATTTTTGCCGAGAGCTCAGTTTTCTCTAACAGCTTGTAGTAACTAATTCTTGAACTCAAGTTCAGAAGTTCAAATTGAAAATAAAATATCTAATGTTACATATGTTTTTAAATCTATAGCTAAAAGAACAACTATAGAACTGGAATTATCGAGATCATAACCCATAACTATTGCTGCAACAGTTTCCTTTCTTTTTGTTTAGGAACAATTCATCGCTCTGTCTAGATTTTGACAGCATCAGACAAGCCAGAGTTTGAAAGAGCACTTGGCTCCTGGAGAGCTGAGCAGGCATGATCTCTCCCTTTGAGGATAGTCAGGATGCTGCTTAGGAAACAGGTTCCAGAACGCCACACACTCAGGATTTAGCTGGCACTGAACCCAACTGAATCAGATGGTTCACTGATTTTATCAAGTTTAACGGTTGTCCAAGGACACAAGAGCAGCCAGTGTGGATAAACTGGCCGCACTGTCCTTTCGTAGGTACAGAATACAGCAAGGTAAAAACATGAGCCCTTTGGAAAACACAACTGGAGAATAACTCAGTTTAGAGCACATGTCTTGCATGAACCAAGGCCCTGTGTTTGATCCTTACCACATACAAAAAAAGAAGAGAAAAGCAAACTAGAGATGCCCTTATGCCCAACACTGTGTGTGCCAGAAAGGTGTGTGATCCACGTGCTTAGGCAAGCAGTTTAGATGTACTATGGTATGTTTGAAGTGTTTCTACTTTTGTTCATTTGAGGTTTTGTTCTTAATTCCATATAAAATGATTTCTAAATCTACCATTATCATAAGTAAACATATATCACAAAGTTTATATTTTATTTAAAAACTAACCTAAACCAGACTTTAGTTTATATTAAAAAGTTCTCTTGGGAACTGGATTTTACATTGAGACCTTGATTTAGCTAAGATTTATAAGGGCACATGTAGAAATACAAGTCCCTCTTGGGTGATGAACCAGGACTGAGACATAATTATACTGGTCTCTGCTCTCCATTCCACTGGAAACTGCTCCCTGGAGCCTGGGGTGCAGTGGTCGGCAAGAAACAACATAAACGTTCCACACAGTATGACCACCTGAGTCCCCTTCTCTCTGGCCAACACCAGTCTAAAAGCCATGAGAAGACAGCAAAGAACATTGCAGAGATTCAATTATTGGGAATATTTACTTCATTTGGAACCAATGTCCATGATTTGTTTTTAAGACCTTGGAGCCAAGTTTAGTTGGATCTGTCTGTGAGCTCTAGTTCCAGGCTATGCTTAGTGCAGCCATCCTAAGTGCAATGTCCTAGACAAAAAGCTATGTCCCCAAGTAAAATGTGTAATACAGTCCAGGAACAGAAAATTGAAATTTTCCTTGTAAAAAAAATTTAAATGCTTTATAATTTGCTGAGATTTCTTAGGAGTGAGGTAACATACTGGAAGGCCTGATCTTTGCAACCTATCCCTTTTGAAAATGTCCCTAAATCTTTTTTATGGGACAGGGGAGGGGATGCCTATGTATTCAACCACAGGAGGGGTCCACCAGTCCTTACAGTCCTCTGCTAGGGCAGCGTGTGGCAGGTGTTTCTGCTTCCATTATTGATGCTGTCATTGAACTGCCATAGCATCAAACAGGGCAAAGCAGAAAACTCAAGTGTCTGCAATGAAGAGCCAGGGTCTCTAGAACACAAGGGCAAGGTTGAATGTCAGGTTTCAGTCATGTAAGGAAAGCAAGGTTTAACAAGGAGACCGTAGGGAAGAAAGGGTTCTTCATCTTCATGATACCCTCCTGGCCAGCCAACCATACTTAAACGCTCATGCAGCTGCACAGCTAAGTATAACAGTGTCTCCATCTTTCAAGACCATGATAATCATTCTTCTCGTGTAAACCCTGGTGTTACCAGTTCTTGCTAAAAGATATATACACACAGCAATCACATAGTTTACATCCAGAGGAAGCAAAGTCATAAAAGTTCATAATTGCATAAATACAAGAGCATTGACAGGGAACCGCTCAGAGTGCTTCCTAGAAGTTCGACAGTCAAGTAAGTTCGATATGCTGTTTGTGATACTAGGGATTAGACAGACAGACGTAGAACATCACACATGCTAGGCAAGCACTCTGCTACTGAGCTTCATCACTAGCACAATTAAGTTCCATATGAAGAAATAATTTTAAATTCATATTAGTTCTAGTGAATATAGTATTGATCATGATTGTTTGTTTACAAAATAATACATTGTGTTCAAACTTTACCAATACTTTGAGACTTTCCTTTTCCTTTACTTTGATAAAAGGAATTCACTGATATGGCTTTAGCAGCAGTCCACTAATTTCATTTTTCATATTCTATCATATTCAGTGTGAAGCTTGTCTTACAGTCGAATTCCATGGCATACTTGTGGGTGTTAATAGATGGTTTTAGATGCCCTACACATCAGACTTTCTCAAAGCATAAGCTACTTGAGAAGTGATGTTGAAACCTCCTTGGAACCACTGCAAAGATAACAGGTCATTTTCCCATGACTGCCAACATTTCTGTCAATCAACATACTTTCCTATGACTTAATGCAAAGGTATAATGTTCAGATTAATTTTAGCTTATTCTCAGTCCATAGTCAAAGGTCAATGAGAGAAAGTAGAGCTATTTTGCCCACTGAAGACAATGCTGTATCCTCCAGACTCACTTAGCTAGGTCCAAATGGACAAAATCTGACAGTGAATGTAAATAATATATACATTGAAATACTTATTTTATGGAGACAAAAGTATTTTTCACAACTGACCTTTAAAAATCGCCTACATTCTGGAAAAGCAGGAAGGAACAGTAGGTCAAAAGAAGACGTGAATAAGATGAAAGTGCGTACCACATAAGGGTGGTGGATGCTGGAAAGATCCAGTGTCCATAATGGGCAGCAGGAAAGCCAAATGCAGGTTTCGCCAACTGAGCAAACAATGACAGGAGAGACCGACCTCTGCATTGCTACTCAAAACAGGATGGTTCTTTAGCTACTCAATCAGACCATACTGCATCCATGAGTTTGCAGATACCATTAAATGAGAAGGGCAAAGAAATAATATTAAAAGAGCATGACTCATTGACTAGAAGCAATCTGGAATATAACGACCTGCTGGTAGGTCACAAATAAGCAATGGTAGCATTTGTCTGCATGGAATAAAAGAGTAATTCACTGAAGCATGTTAAGCAAACTGGTTGGCTTGGTCAGCTAGCAACAGTTATCTGCCCCTAGCTGGTAGGAAATGAGTATTCATCACAATACAGTTGAAAGTTTCTTTCTGTAGGAACACATTTTGACTGCAAAAACCCTGTGTATCTGGCAAGCATGAAATCCCAAAAGCCAGGCCATGCTTAAGCCCTTCCTGGTGTGATCATATGTTCAGCCACATGGAAAATGGATGGTTTCTCTCGATTTCCAAAAGCAAAAAGGCCAAAGGACCCAGGTCCATCCCGTGGCTATTCTCACATCTGTCCAACCATTTGGATTCAATTCTGCTTTGACATTTTAGATTCCTGGGGATACAGATCTGCATTTCAGATCATTTCACTGTGGGACACATGGGTATTGAGTCCATACATCCAGATACCAGCCTAGACAATTACAGCCCACTGCCAGAAAGGACAGATTCCTGTCTTAGGAACAACTATTCAGACATTCACACATACACAAAACTTATTTTATAAAAGTTGGTGGGAGGGGCTAGAGAGACAGTTCAGAGGCTGGGAGCACTTACTGCTCTTCCAGAGGACTGGGATTCAGTTCCCTGCACCCACATAGCAACTTATAACTGCCTGTAACTTCAATTCCTGAGAATGTGATGTTCTCCTCTGGCCTTCGTGGGAACTGCACACATGTGGTGCATTTACATACATGCAGGCAAAACACTCATACAAAAAGATTTAAACAAATAAAATGCTTTTTTTTAAGTTAGGGAGACCTTAGCTAGGACCTTAGCTGCTGGGTGAGGGAGAGTTGATCTTTAAGGGAGCGATGCTTGATAGGCTGACCAGGCTCCAGTAGATGAAGTGACACGGAGGGTCATCTGAAGACACAAACTTGACTTGATAGGCCTTAACATACGTGACAGAATTCATGAAGTCCAGTGGGGGACTATAGGCAGAGTGCACAAAAATTTAATCAAAATATATATTGAAATTGGGGAGAGGAATGAAGGGAGGAAGAAAAAAGGAGGTCTGCTCTAAATTAGATCCCCGGAGGCTCAGGCTTAAGAGTTTAAAGGTGATACACACTGTTGACATAGGAGGGTCTAAAATGAAGCGCTGGAGCGGAAACACAACTCTTAGTCACAGAGTGGGATCTGGGAACTGACCTGGAATCCTCTGCAAGAGAGGTCAGAGCTCCTAACCCCTGAGCCGGTTCCGTGTACATCTTCATATATGAGTCTAGATTCCATATGAGAAAGAATATGTGAAATTTGCCTTCCTGAGTCTGATATGTTTTGCTAAAGTGATGCTCCCCTGTTTTATCCATTTTCCTGAAAAATGGCATGTTTTCATTCTTTTTTACTGCTGAATAAAGCTCTGTGGTTCGCATACATATTTTCTTTAACCATTCACCTTTTGAGGGGCTTTAGGAGGGTTCTGTATCATAGCTACTGTGAAGAGTGCAGCCAAAAACATGGATGTGCAAGTATCTTTTGATAGCTTGACTTAGCCGCCTTCACAGGTGTGGAGTGGTCTGGCTGAACTGTAGGGTAGCCGTGGGTCTAGCTTTAGGGTTTTGAGAACACGCCATACTAACTTCCGTAGTGGCTGTGCTACTTGACATTCCTGCCCGCAGTGTGGACGAGCGCCTCGTTGGCCACATCCTCGCCGTCATTTGTTGTTTGTTTTTTTGAGCATAGAATCACAGCACAGCTTTCATTTGCATGCCCTTGATGGCTAAGGAAGCTCAGCATTGTTCCACTTATTTATAAGCATCTTATTCCTATTTTGGAACTTCTTGTCCAATCCATTGCTCATTTTTGAGTGGATTATTTGGGGAGTTGATATTTAACTTTTTTTTTAGTCTTTATAGATTCTAGCTGTTAATCCCGTCAGGTGTATGTTAACTAAGATTTTTGCCTCTTCTGTAGGCTGTCTCTTCACCGTGTTGAGTGTTTCCTTTGCTGTGCAGAAACTCTGAAATTTCATGCAATCCCATTTGTGAATTCTAGGCATAATTTCCTGAGAGATTGAGCCCCAGGACTCATTTGGTGGAAGGAGAGAACCAACTCCTGCAAGTTTTATTTTGACCTCTATACCCATGCCATAACATGTACACACAAACACACACACACACACACACACACACACAAATTACGTAATTTAAATTTTTTAAAATAATAAAAAAAAAAATTAAAGAATCAGTCGGATGTGTTGGTGCATATCTTTAATCTCAGCACTCAAGAAGCAGAGGCAGGTGGATCTCTGTGAGTTCGATGCCAACCTGATCTCACAGTAAGTTCCAGGTCAGCTAGGGCAAGAGGAAGACCCTATCTAAAAAGAACCAAAAAAGCAAAACAATGAAAATAAAAGAATTAAAGACTCAAATACTGTCGAAGACGACATCATGGCTTATAACTGGATACAGCAAAGTGTCAAATGAACCAGATCCAATTGGTGGAAAGATGCCAGTGAGAATGGCTGAAAGGCTGGGGATAGGCACTTCCTTGTTGGTGAGCACAGTCCGGAGCGTGGTTTCAGCATTACAGACTCAGGAATACAGCTGTGCTGTGCATACAGGCCTGATCAGATGAGGCTCACATACCAAAGACATTGCTAATAAGCCTAGGGCATGATAACGTATTAGAACAAAGCTGGTGTCCCTGGGGACTCCCAACTTTGGGTAGCTTAGGAAGCTGTTGACTCAGTAAGTCTGAATTCACCCATAGAAATAACAGGCTGATTCCAGATGCTCAGTCTTAAAGATGCTACCTTCTAATGAGGCCAATTCTTCCACCAGAAGCTTTCTACAACTTCAGGACCACAGAGACAAAGATGTCTCTTTGCATGTGTCCCTGGGCTCAAAGGTCAGACTGGGCCTGCTCCACACTGGTATGAAGGCATGTCACACTATAAATGAACATTCTATCCCCTACATCAAGAAAGTCTCATTACAAGAAAAAAACAGTTTGTCTCCTGAACTGTACCCTATTCTCAGGGACATTGTAGACTAACATTCTGGTGCCATTTCATGTGTCCTCATGAACTCGTTACAACCAGGGAGGAGAGCACACTGAACAGTATTATTATAGGGCTAGGTCCCTCTATGGATACATAATGCAATTCCCCAGCTAGACCCAGCCTAAGCATGTTTCTTTGTAGGTTAATAAGAGCATGAGATTCCTGCACACTCTACTACCTGACTTCCCTGATTTCATTTTCCTCTCCACAAGAAATCTTGTTTCACATTTCTACCACATAATGACAAGTGTCCATGCCCACTTTGTAAGACAACATACTAATCTAGAGCAACGAACACCTGGAATAGATGGATCTTCCACTGTACTCACAGCATTTCTCATAGCAATGACACTAACACAAAAATAAATCCATAGCCAAGCGTGCTGGCACAGGCAGGTAGATTTCTGTGAGATTCAGGCCAACCTCACCTATATAGCAAGTTCCAGGTCAGCTGAGGCCATAGGGAGATGATGTCTCAAAAAAAGACCAAAACATAAGAGCTGGAGAGATGGCTCAGCAGTCAAGAGCACTGGCTGCTCTTGCGGAGGACCCAGGTTAGATTCCTAGCACCCATATGACAGCTAATAACTGTCTGTAACTCGAGGGGTGAATTCCAGGGGAATTCAACACCTTCTTCTGATCTCTTCGGGCATTGCACAACACAGGTGCACTTACACACATGCAGGCAATACACTCATATACATAAAATAAAAATCATTTTAAAAGACCAAAAAGAAAAAAAAAATGTTCCTCGTGCCCAGGAGTCCCTTGTCCTACACAGAATCCTAAAAACTAAAGGAATCGGTACATCAGGATATCATAGGACCTTTGAGGTTCACTGGTGTGCCCTGACTTTACTTCTCACCTGGACACCCAGTCTTTTTCCTTCCATTGGGAAAGGGTCTCAAAGCTAAAGGAATCCACATCTCAGCATACTGTAAGACCTCTAAGGCTCACTGCTTGTCCTAGCCTCACTCCTTCCAGAGCATGACAATCTGAACTGCCTGCCCCTCTGCCCTGACCTCCTACATTCACATATGAAGTCCCAACTCCCAGCACTTGAGAATGTAACCAAGTTTGGAAATTATGGCTTACAGGTATAGTAAGATTAAAGGGAGCCCATAAAGTAGGATCCTTATTCAATATGACTGGTATTCTAATCAGAGCAGACGCCCAGGTGTCTGTGCGTAGGGGGATGATCATATGAAAGCAAAGGAGAAAGATGCCATTCAAAGAGACAGATCTCAGAGGACACCCCTTGATCTTGGACTCTAACCTCGAAAACTCTGAGAAGGCAAATGCCTGGTGTTGAAGACTCGGTTACCACAATCCCTGCAAACAAACAGCATGCTTCTGAACCCGTGGGTTGCTTGGTAAATGCAAGACACAGTGAAGAGAGAAAACCTTTGAGAAAAAGCTCAGGAGAGACTGTCCATCCTTAGGTGTGTTCAAGGAAAATTCAGTTTCCCTGTCAGTGACATCACACGGGGTGGGGATATAGAGCAGCTGGCCTCCAGTATCTTCCCAACACTTAGTTCTGTCCTTGGTCATTATAACCTTCAGTTTCTCTGTGGAAGAACTGTTTCTGCCGTTATCAAATATACTTGGCTTCTGTTAGCTAGAAATTAAAAGTAAATCAGGAGTAAAGGTTTTCATTTGATCCCTCTGGCCCCTCCTTCTTTGCTCTTTAATTTATCAGGCACAGGGTCTCAATGCTCTCCCTTTGGGGGGCATGAATATTTGAAGTTGGCCTTGAAAGACAGAATCTTACCCGATGGGAAGGCAGGACTGCAGGTGTCCTTCCAGATAAGAAGGAATGTGTTGGCCTTCGCTCCCATCAGGTTTACCAAGAGGGGAGATGGTCTTTGAAAAGCTGTATTACCAAGAGAAAACAGTAGTTCAGGATCTTCTGCTTGAAGAATCATCAAGTCTGTTCTTGTGTTGTTGGTTCTGAAAAATCATCTTAGGGAACTGTAATCTTTACTAAGTTATGAATAAATCTAACTCTGCTGAAAGGAAATAAATTGGTCAATAAATTCCATTTCTCAAGCCATCAGATCAGCTGCAAAAATGTTACTAAGAGAACTTAGTACATAATCAGGTTGTGTCTTCTTTTCCATCCCAGGCTTTCCTTTGATAAAGTGTTAATGAGTCATCGACAGTCACCCTTAACAACTTGTCTGGTTTGAGAAGTGTCTAGGAGATTAGTACAGCATACTTCTAAGTGTGTATGCCAAGGTTTCCAGAGATAATTAACCAAAGAGCAAAGACCCACCTAAATATGGGTGGCATCATTCTGTACTTTGGGGTCCTAATGGAATAAAAGAGGAGAAAAGGAGGAAGCCAGCTAACATAACTGATGAATACAGTCCTCAGTCCCCCCTCCCAAACAAATTGAACAGTACTTTGAGCAAGTACCCTAAACTATACAGGGGCACTGAGTACTTGTGTTAACTTTTTAAATCAAAATGGTTAAGACATAGGCTTTATATTATGAATATTTCAACACAAGAAGTAACTCAAAGTTTTAATCATGTAAGATGGCATCTGTAAACATTTTAAGTCTTCCAAGTGAACAGATAGCCAATCAAGAAAATGGTGTTGGACGGCATAATGGATGGAAACAGGGCAGGGGGAGGGGAGGAGGGCTAAAGGTGTACTGTATGTACACAAAGGAATTCAATGCCTTTTGTTTACACTGACACTATGAACTTATGTGCAGAGCACTAGTCACTTTTCTTTGCTGAGTTTCACAGGGTTGCACCCTTTTGCTGTTTAGAATTTTCTACAAACTATTTGTCTACTGTTTTTAAAAGTAGAGGTCAAGACCCGGGGTAGAAGGCCAGACTCCAGATGTTTCAGCTCACTCTCTCAGAACCAAATTCACTCTTTCCACTTGGATTGTGACTGGAAAAGAGGATGGCCCCATTCCAGGAAAAACTTTCCTTTCTGAGTCTGCCTTAAGTGTGTGATTTGGGGTTTAGCTCTTGGTACAGAATAGTAACAGACAACATTGATTATACCCCTGCTGTATGCAAAGCATCTTGCTGTCTTGGGACTATGGTAGAATAGAACTTTATATTCCTGCTATTTACCAGGCTCTGACTCTGGATGAGCTGACCAAATGTGTTTCTAATTAGCAATGGTTACCCTGATGAGATTACCAGGGAAGATTAATTACAAGTATTCTTCTTGGAGTGCCAAAACTGTTTCCCTCAGTTAATATTTCAACTACTTGTCATCTATTTTGTAATACAATTTTGACTTGCAATTCAAATTCCAATGATAGTAACAACGTTTTTAAAAACAATTGGATCTATTTCGAATTTAGTAAGCTTGACTTTATTTTGAATGTGCAATAACATGTAAGTCAGATTTATTTTCCCTTCCCAAGCTGAGAGTGTAACCTTCAATCCTGGCCCAGTCCTTAACAGATGAGTGACAATCTAGATCTGCTGATGAGCTAGGTCAGTCTCCCAACACCTCACTATATTCATGTGAAAAGTTCACAGAGGTGGCCTCTCTGGGTAAAGCTGGCTGCCCAGGGCACCACTGACCACCTGGTGAAATAAAAATCATACACACATAAAGCACTTACTGTGTACTTCCATCTAAGTTGTTTATTTCAGTAACCTTCACCAGGGATTTGCTCTGATAATGGTCCTTAGAGCCCCATGTGCTAAACATTTAGTTCCCAGACAGTGGTACTATTTGGAGATGGTGGAACCTTTAAAAGGCAGAGCCTAGTGAGGGGATGCTCTTGAAGAGAAGTGTGCTCCAGATTTTCTTCCCTTGTTTTTGTCCCCTGGCTATGAAGTTCACAGACCTCCTCCACTCCAGACTCCTTCTATAATATTCTTTGCCACTATGTGCCCAAAGAAATGGAGCTAATGATTATTTAACTGAAAGCTCCAAAAGAGAAAGTCAAACTTTTCCTTTTTATAGACTGATATGTCTGAGGTATTTGTTATAGTTTAAAAAAGAAAAGCAAACACAGTGCCATTATTATCTCATTTTACTGCTAAATCAGTACAGATAGTGAGAATTATTCAGGTAACCTGTCCAGAATCTCACATTTCAGAAGTAGTGGAGTTAGATTTTTAAATGAAATCTGGAATTTTACTATCAGCTCATGCCAGACATCAGTTTAGGAGCTGCTGCTATCTCCTAGCACCAAATATGTGTCTCAAATGAACACACGGGATCTTTTTTCTTTGGTTGCTGAAGCAGATAACAGAAGAAAGCATCCAGAGTCCTCATTTCCTTCTCCTACAAGGAGACTGGCAGTCTTCCCAGGGGAGTGTTAGGCATGTTCATCCTCTTTGTGCCAATCTATTTATAATGAATAAGTATCTTAAGGTTCTTTTGTCTTCTGACTCTCAATCTGCAGTCTTTATCAAGTTTCCTGGAAGTTGATATTTCATTTACTATATTTTCATAGCTAGATCCCTTAAAGTTAAAAAACTATGCTCCATCAGGACCAGGGATGCATGTTATACAAATACTTCATAAGTATGTGTTCCTAGCTGTAACTCCAACATATTTGTTTGCTCAAAGATTTTACTTGTCAAAATAAATCAATTGTACTTTCTTTAAAAACTTTTTGCTCTCTGAGTTTACATTTTGTAAATATTCTCTTTTATAGCTATATAATGTAAACAGATTTCAAAAGCAGATTTCCTTTGCTGTGCTCATCAATAAATCCTTAATTTTTAAGAAGAAATTGCCAGCTAGAAGGGACAACTATTATAGGACCATCAGCTTAGGCCCCTCAGTTGTGGAGAAAGATGTCTATGTCTGTAGTCCTCCCAGTAGCATTTCTATTGGTTCATGTTGGTTGCCAATCACAATGCAGTAGAACTGGATCATGATTTATAGACTCTTCTGTGATACAAAGCACCCCATAAGAAAAGCTCGTGTATTTCTTTTTAGTAACACTTGTTACTACTAGTTCTAAAATTACATAAAATTGATCTATAAACCTTGACAGTCTTTACTCATGACTTGATCAATAATAATATCTTAAGTGATATTCAAAGCTACAGACATAAAATGTGGGTATGTGGTGGCCCTTAGTACTGTTCCCTTTAGATAATTTTTCTTCATCTGCAGCCACAAGACAGGGCTTCATATTCTACCACTCTGAGATTGGGAATGGGGTCTTCTTACTTATTTTCCCAATAGATGTGAGTGAGAGTGACATGTGCCACTTCCAAATGACATTATTTAATACCTAGTGATAGTCTCACTTGCTCTGTCTGTCCAGCAACTGTGTGAGCAGACCTTATTACAGTAGCACCATAACATAAAGTAGCAGAGAATTCTGAGCCTGGGAAACAGCTGCCTGCAACAAGCTTTGCACTAATGAGAAACAAACTTCTTCTGCTTTTGGGTGACAATTGTTACAGCAGGCTAGCCTTGCCCACTCTAACTAATATTGTATGTGATCCAGGATTAAAATCACACTGAAGCCCAGAAACATCTGCAAAATGCCTGAGTAATCATCTTGTTCTAACAATGGCCAAGCATCTTTCTGATGGTGCCATTGTGAAAATGGTTACCAAAGTGTGGCTTCAAGGGGAATTGGGAAAGATAGTTTGAATAAACCAGTGTACTAGTCCACAATATGTCAGTCTCTTTAATTCTGTAAAAGAGAATGTTGACAAACATGTTTAATGATCCATGGGAACATCATTCAACATAAAGCAGCCCATTTTATCTTATAAATCAAAAACCTATTTAGCTGAAGTGATTCTGAAAGTAAAACATAGTTGGTCCACATATAAAAAACATTTCCACCTACTTCACACCAGCACAAAGATGATAATCAGAAAGCCTGTGGGCACACATCCTAGGAACAAAGGAGATCCATTCTGAGGCTGCCAAATCTTCCAGTATAGTAGCTGTCCAAAGTGATACTTGCCACTGTGTAAATGCAGCCTCACTCCACCTTCCCTGTTGATTATCCTCCTGCTAAGCAAAATTGGGCTTTCCAAGTATATTCTCCAGGAACCATAAAGCTCTACTTCCCAAAGTGCATTCTTGTGTGCACAATGGGATACTTGAAATACATGAATGGGAAAAATGATTCAGAAAAATAAGGACTAACCCTTCTCAAATTCTTACCACACCATTTTTGAGGTTAGAAGGAAAGCTCTATTGGCTTTTTAAATTTTTATTTAAAAATCAAAAATTCTTCTTTTCTACCAAGTTGATATGGGAAATGTCATACTGAAGAAAAATACTTACTGAAATTTGGCTAATCAGTCCAAATGCCAGAAGATATTATAATGAAACTTCCATATTGGGAGAAATCAGGGCGGTGAAGTGCTTACTCAGAGCCACTCCAGTCACAATACACATAGCTCAGCCACTTCAGCAGCAGCACTCGTTAGAGACTGATAGGCAGCTGGAGGGTGGCCATCATTACTGGGCATACTGCTGAAGTTAAGTGTGGCTTGAGTAGATACATAAAGGTAATCCATTATGATATAAGTCTCCATTGACATATGGGAAATTCCTGCAAACAGTAATTCTGTCATTTGCCTGCATTTTTAGTTTTCATTTTGTGTGTGATATTGTGACTATATGGTCACATGTCTGCACACGTGCATGTGTGAAGGCCAAAGGTTGACGTCCGGTGTCTTTTCTCAATGGCTCTGCATTTTATTTATTGAGACAGGGTCTCTCACTGAACCTGGAGGTCATTGATTCACCAGACTAGCCTGCCAGTGAGTCCCAGCCACCCTCCTGCTCTGCCTCCTCAGTGCTGGGATTACACATGTGCATCTCCACATCTGGCTCTCTACATGTGAGCTGAAAATCCAGACTCAAGTCCTCATGCTTAAGCAGCAGGCACTTTACTGAATGAGCCGTTTTCGAAACCCCTTGTTTACGTTTTTATAAAACATGGATGTTTACTCTAGTGAAGAGAATATAATCATTTTTCACATTTTTGTAAATCTGGCTAGTGGAATGAGAGATTTCCACTACTTTCTTTGTAATCTTATGTTGTTTGAATTTTTGAACATAGAATATGCATTTTTTTTTGAGACAGGGTCTTCTCACAGCCCCAGCTGACCTGGAACTCACTATGTAGACCAGGTTGGCTTTGAACTCACAGAGACCTGCCTGCCTCTGCCTCCCGAGTGCTGAGATTAAAGGCATACACTACTATACCTGAAAAAATACATATTACTTTTATAAACAAAGAACACTGTTTTACAGTAAATTGTGAGTGAAGTTTCTACCTGATTTGAGTTTGCATTTCTCCCCTCTGTCCTTTCAGTTGTTGCCTACTAATTAGGGAAATGCAAACTTATTCGGCTTATAGCACTTATCTAGTGCGCAATACGAATTCCCCAAGTATTTTTTATCATTAAGGCTTTCAAATACACTTTTATTTTTAATTGACACATTAATTATACATAATTGTGGGGTGGTAATGTGATATTTCCATACACATGCACAATGTGTGATGACTAGATCAGGTGACCTCAAACTTTCATCATTTCCTTGTATTAGGGATACTCAAAACAGTTTAATTTTTAAGGCAGACATATTCTTCTCTGAAAGTAAGCTGTAAACTGGGCAGTGAACAATATCCCTTTGGAAGGTTAAGCAGGTTTTCTGTGAAAGCAATGAACAGACTCTGAAGATAGTTTGCAGGGGTTTCTCTGTCTACCTTTCCGTGAAACTCAGCCAACTACCTCTCAAACGGGACCAGAAGCTGACCAGTCTTTCTTTACTTTGTGATTTCTTTACTGAGTAACACCATTTTCACTCCATGGAGATCTTTATCTATTTTCAACTAGAAAATTTCTTATTCCCAGAAATATGTGCCATCTTCGCCTTTAAACTTAATAAAGAAGAGTAGAAATTTTACTTTTACCTTCAAATACTAAGACAAAAACCCCTTGTGAAGATTTTTTCCAATATATTTTATTGCATTTTTGTGCATTTTATACAATATCCCTTAATCGTATTTAGATGCCCTCCCCTATCTGCACCCTCCCATACTCCCCCACCAGATTTCATGCATTCTGTCATATATGTTAAGGCTTGACAAGTCAAGCTTCTATCCCCAGATGTCCTCAGTTTTAGCCAAGGATCTAATGGCAGTTGATCAATTCTGGAAGAGGTCACACCCTGTGGAGATCAGTCATGCCCATACTATTCAGATACCAGAGAAATGTGCTAGAAAATAGTACCATGTTCCCAAAGCTTTCCAAATGAAAATATATGCAAATATATAGTTATAATCTTACTTCTAAGCTGGGTGTGAGCAAAAACGACCCTGTCCTTTCCCTGATTTCCTCTTCCCTTCCACCCCAGTTCCACTGAATGGAGCAAGACCTAACAGAAATCAAAGTTTCCACTTACTACGGCCAATCAGAGAGAAGCTGGTCGTGATTTTAGCATCTGTTGCAGGGAATAATTGATACTAGACAAACTGACTATTTTTCCTTTTCTTGCAGCTTTAATCCAAAAATATGAAGACAGAAAAGAATTTCTAAGCTACTACAGATAAGAAATGATCATCCTTATTTTCTTTCAGGGTAGAACCTGTTGTGAACTTTTTTAGTTAATTAACATTTCAAGGAAATAAGAGTAAACAACAAAATTTTACAAGACACAGTCAAGATGATCAGTAACTTCACAAACTGGCCAATCACCAGAAACCAAATTTAACATTTGGAAATATTCTAGACAATGTTTCACTCCTCCTTGTACAGCTGGAGATTTACAAACTATTAAGAAACATTCAACTTACTAATGAAACTTTGTTAATACTTAGTGCCAGTAACTCAGCCAGGGTGCTAAGTCTGCATGGGCTGGATACCACAGTCTGAAATTACATGTTGTATGCTTAGCTCTAGATCAACCAAAACCCTGCAACTGACTAAAGCTGAGTATGTCACAAAGGGATGAGTCATTGTAATGAATCTGACAAATGTCTTTATTTGGGTTGTGTACAAATCTACCATTATAAATACCCAAACAGACAAATGTACTGTGTACTTCCATGAAAAGTCAGTTCAGTAAGAATGACAAACAGCTTTCTACAGAAGTTCTTAGGTTTATCTCTGGAAAGAGCAGACATATGTGCAGGAACTCAGGTTCCATTTGTTGCTTCATTGTATTTACTTTGTACTCTTATCTGATAGCAATAAATTGTCACCAGAGTGAGCACTGGCTTAGCCAGTGACCCCTGCTGTTCACATCAAACCATGGAATCAGGCTTTCTCCCCAGGCTCTGGGCAGAGGCTCTGTGAATGGCCTTGGGCTTTTGCTGTTTCCATTCAGGATTTCTTAATGTGAGCAATCAGGAGATACTTCATTTCAAGAATCTCATCAGCAGTTGCAACATATGAGTAAGCAGTAAACTCTAAGAATTCCAGAAAAAGACAGGGAAAGCTGAGGAAAGGGCGTCAATGAATCTTTAAAGTGTAAAATGGACTGGGTATATACAGTTGACACAAATTTCAGAAATTTCAAGACCCCAAATTAAGGAATTATGGCTGGACCAGCCAATTTGATAGTTTGGGCTGTAAATGAAAGGCTACTGTGTGATAAACAGAAAAGTACCTTCTCCCCAGAGGTGGGTCTGCTGGAACTGCCCTCCTCCCCACTGCAATTTGCTACTAATGTTATCGTTTACTGTGTTCTGTTTTTTAGGCAGAAGCAGCCCAAAGATGCCAGGACATGCCCCACTCTTTCTTCCGAAACTTCTATGGTTATTTTTTTCATTGAAAGAACAGGAATATGTAAAGTGGAGCCTCTCCAGGCTCCAGGTACAGACAAGCCTCTCTGAAGTGCCTCTACAGTCTCCAGAGAGGAGCATAGTTTTCTCATCCATCTCCAGTCAACCAGGGATTGAACTTCCTTGAGGGGGCGGGGGGCAAAAAGGGGTTCTGTGGCAGCAGCATACTGTGTATGTGTAACTGTTTTTAACCATGTTGGAGCTCATATATTAAGTCTTTAACAGTTTTTGTTGTTGATGATGATTTGGTTTGGTTTTGGTTGTTTGTTTGATTTTTCTTTAATTTTTGAAACAGGGTCTTGTTATGCAGCTCAGATCGTCCTGGAACTGTATGTAGCTAAGGCTGGCCTTGAACTTGTAGCAATCCTTCTGCCTCAGCCTCCTCAGTGCTAGGACAATAGGAGGATCCCCTGGTGTCTGCCTTCTTTAGTCATTTATTACAGACTTTCCAAAGGTATCCATTCATTGTCTTGGCCTTTGTCAATGAGCAAATTCCTTGTACTTGGGACAGAGAGGGCTGAGGAACCTGAGGGGCTCACATGGGGCTCGGAATCTGCCAACCAAAAGGCTCAGAGTCCTGGGTAATTATAGCTCCCCTAGGGCGTGAGCTCCTTCTGGCTAGGTGACCATCAGGTCAGGCCTGGGATGGCTGGCTTTACCCCCTGGGGACCGTCGCCTGGTACCCCTCTAACCTCAATCCATGCTTCCATCTCTATAGTCCATCCTGGTGAAAACAGGATGCTGAGTCTCGCCTCGGCCACCACCTGGATCTTGCAGTGGACACCGGCAGCCGGGTCTCCCTGTCCCTTGACTGTTTTTTCCAGGTCCAATCTGGAGCCCTTAAAATCCTAAAAAGAGAGTTGCGCTCAAGAGTTCGTCTTAGGCGTTAGCAAACTTTGCCCTCAGTCCAGCCAATCCTTAAAATGAGAAGCTGAAGCTCCAAGTCGCAGGCCTGGTCATCTGGAAAAGCTGCATCTAAAACTTTGGGGTCCCAGAGACAGAAGGGAAAGTGAGAAGCACTCCCGCGACGCCGGCTGCGGTCCTCCCTGGCTGACGACCAGCGCGTCCTCTCTAGTGGTGCACGAACCGGAGGCCAAAGGCGAAGAAACGCGGTCGGTGTGTCTCCCGGCGCCAGAAGCCATTCTCTCGAGCCACGGGTAACAATATAGCCACCTCAGGGCTTCTCCAGCTAGAAGGAAGCCAGCCGCACCAGAGGGAAGATCTCTGGTTTGGGAAACGGCGCCCCCAGATGGCTGCAGCGGATCCCAGAGAAAGACAGCGCTGGCGTGGCGCCGCCTACCCAGGAGCCGCGAGGACCCGGTGAACAAGGCAATCACACGTTGGTGATCCTGCGGAAAAAAGGGATAAAAGCCATGTGACGACACTGTTGGAGCCCCTAACAGATTAGGACGGTGCTCAAAGCTGGCCCTGCTTGTAATTTCATCAGCAATTGTGCCTCTTCCTATGTGACTAGCTTCAAGTAATTTAATCCCTCCATTCCTCGATTTTCTTGAGTAAACCCCCAATCAGGGGGGCTTCCAAATGGCTCAGTGAGTAAGTTAGCTTGCCACCAACCCAGACGACCTGAATTCCATATCTCGGGAAGCCACGTGATGCAAGGAGAGAGCCGACCCCAGCGAGTTGTCCTCTAAACTCCATATGCACACCATACCAGCCCCTTTAAAAAAAAAAAAAAACAATGACTATCGTTTGCTGGGGGGCAGTGAGGATTTTCACAGACAAGGTGACCTTGGTCAGGCTACTGATACATCCCGCTTATATTCCTCTGGGCTGCTCCAGACCATTCACTTTGGCTGGGAAACTGTAGTAGAGCCTGATGTCCCACCCCCACCCACCACCTCCAACCCAGGCCCTGCAGGTTAATAAAAAAACACTGATATTTAGTATTGAAATTTTCCCACCGAAAGGAAGGACAGGTCAGTGGTGCATACTTTGGGGGGTGGGGTGGATAAGAAGCTGGTTTCCAATTTGAGTCTGCTCCCTCCACAGCAGGGGCTGGATAGTGGGAATTAAGAAAACAACATAGACAGGTTGTCCCTCACTTTCTTGCTTTCCTTTGCAGAGCTTCTGGATGCTTTCAGGATACCATCCCTGAGTGACTGACAGAGGGAAGCTCGCTTTCCAGGCACCCAGCCCCCACCACTTTCGCGGATGCTGAACAGAATAGGGGTTTACAGGTTTCAGGGCTTGAAGATTCCCCCGAGTCTCTGAGCATGAGACTGAAAGTCTTGTCTGTCCTGAAACTCTAGCCCTCAGCACAGGATTAGCCAAACAACAGAGTTGTCCTGGAAAGTCTGGGGGCCTTTCTTTGTCCCTCAGTGCCCTAACGACAGGAAAAAACAAACAAACAAACCTCAGAGAAACAGCGAACCAAATGGAGAACCGGAGTTGCGAAGATTCTGTCTCCGGCCTGCGGCTTTTGAGCTGAGGGCTGTTCACTGTGCCCCAGGGGAAATGAGCGAAGATCCTCTTACCCTACCTTTAGAGACCCGAAAGCGGGATTCCAGACCTGCAGGGCATTTCGATCCTGGAGGGTACACCCCTTCACCTTTACTAACTAGACACGGATCTTATGTATGGTTATACAACAGGCATGAGGAACTCAACTTAGACTCTCTAAGACAAAGGCCTTTGGCTGCTTTGGATAAATAGCAAGGAAGGAAGGAAAACTGTGAACCAGGGGGCCAACAGGGAGCGGAGAAGAGACTGGATTAATCCAGGCTTCTCCCGGGTTTTACTCCTAGGAGCCAGATATGCTCGCTCAGAAACTCCAGCCTGGACAGTCACCGAGCGTCCCTGGCCTGTGCTTTACACACAGAGCGATACCAGCTCCGCGGGAGCTCACTACCCTGTTTCCCAGCAGCCGGCTGGGCTCCCCAGTCTGCACTCGGTGGGTCTCGGATGATACGAGAGAGTACAACTGGAGATGGGAAAGAAGATGCAGCCCGCGGGGAGGGGTCGAGGTTGATGGCACCGGTACTGGGAGAGGCTACGATAGGCCTTGGTGGGCTCTGCGGACCAGGCCTTCAAGCCCAAGGGAGCTAGACACTCCGCGGGGTGACGAGACCCAAATACGACTCCGGGCGCCCCCTGGCGGCAGGCGGGGGCCGCGCGGGCTCCTGGACAATGCCTAGGAGGGTCGGAGCGCGCCGGCCTCCGGGCTGCCGGCTGCTGCCTGGGACCCAGCGGCATGTGACTCAAACCTAGAGGGCCTCGGGCATCTTCAGACCCCACCCAAGGAATCTGGGCGCCCGTGATGCCCCAGGAGAGCGCGTTAGGGATGCAGGCAGTGGGTACGAAAGAGCCCTTAGCCCACCCGGGCCCAAGTCTTAGTATCTCAGCTCTCAGGGTCTGCGGGGCTGTTAGATTTAGCCTGATTGTATTTCCTTTGATGTTTACTTTCGTATTTTCGTAGGGACTTTTAAGCCTCTAGGTGACTTAGACCTGGAAAGACCTAGAACACATTGCATGAAGCCTAACTTGGTCTTTCCCCTGCCGAGCATTGAGTCACGGACGTTAAAGATCCAAGCTGGGTTTTTAGAGACTCTGAAAGTGCGCTCCCTCAGGAGGGCTATCTACCTGTGTGTCTGTGGCCAGAAGTAGTTAGGAAACAGCACTTGGTAGGCCTTCGCCACTCGTTAACCTCTTCCTATAAACTGTGGACCACAAAACGTGCGGGCCACTGCGCATCTTCTGGAAGGACGGAAAGTGGATATCGGACAGCCTTGTTCTGAACCGGTGGACAGCTCAAACAAAAATGGCTCGGAGTAACAAGGTGCTTACCTTGTAATCGAAAAGAGCCTGGGGGGCAGAGGTACCACGCAGGACCTGCGGGCCACACATTGAAAGGGAGGAGAGAGGCTGACTGCAAGCAAGAGCCGGGTGATCTGAAATTTTCTCCCTCTCTCCCCCGCTCTTTCTCTCTCCCCCCCTTTTACACTCATTTCCTTGCCTGGCACTTTATTCTTGGTTTACCCGCAATCATCGTTTGCATTCCCTAGGTCTCCCATCTCCAACTCCAGACAGCAGAGGCTGTCACCTCTCATACCTAGAGAGGGCCCTTGGTTTGTACAGAATGAATGAATCAATTGTACTGAGGAGGACAAGTTCTCTCGGATCTCTAGGCGGGGCTCTGTCCGTTCCTTCCCAATTAGCCTGTATCCGGTACCCATAATCCCCAATTGTTCCGGGCGGGGGGGAGGTCTGTTTTGCGACAATCCCGAGCCCTCCAGTGGATTTATGTTAAATCCCGTCACATCTTCAAACACTAATATCTCTTCAAAGGTCAAAGTCTCTTCTCCAAAAGAGGAGGGGAGGCCTCCTGTGACCTGTGTGACTGATAAGACTTCAGATGTGTCTTCTACAATTATAGACACTCCAACAAAGTAACAAACCAATACAATATTAATACTTCGTTTTAGATTGAGTCTAGGGCAGGTGAAGCACACTGCAGGGGCTCAACTTTGGCTGGAGACAGGATGAACCGAAGTTCCCCTGAGCAAGCAGTACTGGGCTGGAGCTCCGGGACACAAAGAACCTAGGGGGCTCTGGCTGCGGGGACTCGGTACCGCTGCGTAGGTACCACTTCAGGCTGCAACACAACTGAATCCCGCGCCCGGGCTTCAGGGGAGGGATGCGTTCCCGCCGAGCCCTGCGCCCCGCGTGTCCGCGAGTCTCGCTCTGCGCTCGTCCGCGCTGGGTCGCAGCGGCCACGCGGGTCTGTTGTCTGGAGCGAGCGCCCAGCGCGCGCAGCAGCGGCATCTGGGGCGGGGGCGCAGCCAGCGCGTGAGGGGCATTCTCAACGCCAAACCGGCCTGAAAGTAGTGACCGGCCCTCCTCAGATTACCCTCCTCTGGCTCCTCCCTGGCTCACCCCCCTCCACCTCAGATTTGCATAAAAAAGACCAAGAAAACTCTGGCTGGGCCCCAGCCGCGGCTCACTCTGCTCCCCCGGGTCGGAGCCCCCCGGAGCTGCGCGCGGGCTTCCTGCCTCTCGCCCGCGGGGTCTTCCCAGCCCAGGAGCAAAGCGAGCCGACCCGGGACGAGCTCGGGCTCCGGCTGCCTCGCGCTTCCCCGGCTCTGCTCCCTCCGCCCCCCGGGGGTCGCCGATCCACGATGCCGCAGGGCCCCGGTTCGCTGCTGCTGCTGGTGCTGGCCTCGCACTGCTGCCTGGGCTCGGCGCGCGGGCTCTTCCTCTTCGGCCAGCCCGACTTCTCCTACAAGCGCAGCAACTGCAAGCCCATCCCGGCTAACCTGCAGCTGTGCCACGGCATCGAGTACCAGAACATGCGGCTGCCCAACCTGCTGGGCCACGAGACCATGAAGGAGGTGCTGGAGCAGGCGGGCGCCTGGATCCCGCTGGTCATGAAGCAGTGTCACCCGGACACCAAGAAGTTTCTGTGCTCGCTCTTCGCCCCCGTCTGTCTCGACGACCTGGACGAGACCATCCAGCCTTGCCACTCGCTTTGCGTGCAGGTGAAGGACCGCTGCGCCCCGGTCATGTCCGCCTTCGGCTTCCCCTGGCCCGACATGCTCGAGTGTGATCGTTTCCCCCAGGACAACGACCTCTGCATCCCCCTGGCCAGCAGCGACCACCTCCTGCCGGCCACCGAGGAAGGTAGGCCTTCTCTCTCCATCCCTCCCTCTCCGATCCAGGCTCAGGCGCTGGGAGGTAGCACCCTCGCCCCACAGCCTCCACCCCACATCCCGGTGGGTCCCCATTGGGCGAGTACCAGCCTTGAATACGGCAGCAGCTCTCTCCGGTGGTCTGTTGCCACTTGCCTATATCAGATTAGAGATATCCACCCCCTGATCTAAGCCCCCTCCTGAGTTAGACTACCTATCTTTAGGGATAGTTAAGAAAACCAAGTAAAAAGTGGCTTTCTTTATAAACAATTCCTATTTGAAGGTGCTTGCTCGGGGGCCACGCTTCTGAAAGCGTTCTGCGTGGCTCTGCCCTGGTGATGAGCACCCAAGCCAGTGGCTCTCTGCTCACACTTTTCTCTGCACGTTCCTGCCCAGACGCAGGCAGGATAATCATGATGCACATATAGATCACCTTTTAAACTACTTTTAATCTCCTTGGAGATTAAACTGACTTGGAGCAGATGGAACGCTGAAAATCTGTTTTAATTGCCCAGGTGTTTGAGGTGGAGGGGATGACGGGAATCTCCAGGAATCATCTTTCTGTCACTATCAGCTTTCATCTTAGGAGTGGTTTTAATTAGCTGGAGAAAATCATGCAAAAGAGTTCCCTCAAGTTTTTAGAGAACAGGAAAGTTCCTGTGCAAAAAACCATCAAAGCAATGAAAACCTCATGGGTTCTTGATATTCCTCCTGAAAGGAAAAAGTATACAATGTGTCTGAGCTGATTTGGGCCCCCTTGAATAGAAAGAGGTCTTCCTAATCCTTTTCAGGGCTCCAACAGCATCTCCCTTTCAATCTCTAATTGTTTTCTTGCAGACATCATTAGTTAAAGAAAATGCAAAGTTGTTTAGCAATCTTTCCTGGCAGGCACTATGAATCTACAATCATCTTATTGGTTAGATTTCTAATTTATTGCAAATGTTTGGCATTTTTCAAACATTTGTCCAACATATACATAGAGTAACCAATATAGGTTAGTAGCATTTTATATACATTCTGAGCCTCCTAATTGTAAATGTTTTAACTTTGTTGGGTAGAGCTAAGTAGTCTGGTAGGAGCTGTTTTTTTTTTCCACTATCAACACAAACATTATACATTGTACATTCCTCCAAAAGTCACTTTCCTTCGAATAAAACTTTGTGCTCTTCAAAATCTGCTTAGTGTTTTTTTTTAATTTGCTAAGCAACTTTTCAAATTATGAATCAAGTTTTTCTGTGAAAATTCTATTTCATATTAGTGAAAACCTAAATTCAATTGGTGAAATTGTACCTAAAATTTAAAGACAGCATTAGGCATATTTATAACTGAGAGATTTCCTCCCCCCCCCCACCCCTCCCTGAGAAATCAGATCGTTTACAGGAGCCTTAGGCAGGCTTTTATGATGGTTGTGCAGGCACACAAAATTCCTAGGTTTGGTCAGATAGTTTGGGCTTCATTTTGATTAGTTTCAGGAACAACCTTGCCTGCCTGCTTGCTTGCTTGCTTGCTTGCTTAAACAGGCTAGGATGGGCAAGAAACACCTGTACCAGGGAGCTGTGGTTAACAATGAAATAAATTCCAAGTCAAACACAAATGTGGCGAAAAGCATAAGGTAAAGCAGAGCCAGTTAGATGGAGCTTGTTTGAACTGAGGTATGCTTCCAAGGAGGAAACAAAGCCTAAAGATCCTTGTGACACAACACGAACACCTTTCCCAGCCCGGGTAAAAGTATCTTTAAATGTTTCTGAAACCTAGATTCCCTCAGGATCATAACGGGCTAGCCTGGTGTCCTACGGGTGAGGACAATCTTCTCCATGTATTTTATGGTTATACTTTTCTTTTTTCAAGTCTCTTAAGCATTTTGGATCTTTGGCACCTTTTCAAGAGAGACTTTGGGAATAAGAGACTCAATTGGTCCAAGAGCTGAAAAGGAGGAATTGAAAAGTTGCACCCTTTTCTGGTTATCTTACAACACACACCTACCCACTGCCAACAACTCCCTTTTAATTTGGGAGTTGTTGTTTATTAAGCACAACACGTGGTAAGTCTCATTTTGTCCAACCCCTAATGGGAAACACAGCACTTAGAAATGAGTGATTCTGTTTCCGTAGAATCAGGAGCAGGGGTCCTACAGGACAATGGCTGCTCCTGCCTGGGTAAGTCCCTTTGAGTTGTTTACAAATGCCACCTGCTGTTCCCTGCTAAAGCAAACTTACTAAACAAGCTTTTCACATTTCTAGCTCCGAAGGTATGTGAAGCCTGCAAAAGCAAAAACGATGATGACAATGACATAATGGAGACTCTCTGTAAAAACGACTTTGGTAAGTAATACAACAACAACACATTTTGCATCCAAAACCTTTATTTAGAAGGCAAATTAAGAGTACAAATCATTAACATCCTACTAGATACAGGCTGAGTGGAATATGATCAAGTTCATCTTCCCTAAAGTCATTTTATTTGCTTACTGTCCTCCCTATATAACTTGTACTGAGTTGCAGCTTTTTATGTGCGATGCTGTTTTCTTAAACAATAGTCAAATGAGTCTTTCTCAAATAAGCACTGTGAAGACACATTTCTAACTTGGCTTTGGCTTTCTTGTGCCAATATGCAGAGTCCTGGGCTGTGTTCTTTTTTCAATCACTAGCTATGTGAGCCAGGTAATGGGCATTCACATGTCGCCCTCAGTAAACGGAGCCAAGGAATTACAACTGGCCCCAAATAAACACTCGCCCTGGCAGAAAATAAAAACATTTTTACTCTGTTTGTAGCCCTGTCACTGTTTTACAAATAGTTAGAAAAGGAGAAAGCTTAAAAAAAGTTTTTCAATTTAGGTAAAAGAAAGGTACTTGAGGACCTAAAAATTAATTTTTAAAAAACACATGTTTTCTTTAACTGGAACATAAACAGGTCATTCTCTTTGAGGGATCATAAGAGGATAGTTAGAGACTACATCTGCAAAGAACTCCATCTGCATCTGACCTGCTGTCCTCCAGCTGAAGTGATGGGAAGAGACTAGCTAGAGACAAGATCAAAGCTAAAGTCAGGGTTGGGACTTCACTCAAACTGCACTGATGCTTAATCCTATTCCAAAGATACCTTTGGCTGTGTTAAAAAGGATTGGTATCTCTTAAAAATATCATTCCATCAGAACTCTGAAGGTATTGATAAGTACATGACTTACCAAGGACTCTAGCAGATCCATATTAACATTTCTACACACTCAACAAGTCATTAAGACCGAGGATATTGGTCCTAGCTGCCACTGTTGACAGCCTCCCACACTAATATCATACCATCCTTGAAATCTCAGGCTAGATCCAGAACTCTGGGAATAGTCCTGGTCACCACTCTTCCTCAGCTCCAGATCTCTTCAAGAAATACCATGGATTGGATGATGGCTGGTCCCAGATTTCAGCCCTAGCATATGAAAAGGCTTCACACTGATGAGGAAGGAGAAAGACAAAAAGCAGCTACAAATCCTAACCAACAACCCTCCCCAGAGGGAAGAACCCCAAACACAGTGATAAGGCTCTATGCACCTGTAGTCAACCATACACATCCCAAACTATCTCAGAGCCAAGCATATTAACAGCAGATAATCTTCAATCACTAGAACCTTACCCAAACTCAGGTCTCAAGTTCCATGCAGCAAGAAGACTTAGTTAAGAACAAAACAAATAATCATTTAGTAAAATTTATATCAAAACTTCATATAGTCAGGCATGGTGACACATGCCTTTAATCATCACTTGGGAGGCAGAGGCAGGCAGATCTTTGTGAGTTCCAGGCCAGCTTGGGCTATATAGCAAATTCCAGGCCAGATGGGATACAGGGAGACCCTGACTCAGAAAGACCAAAAAAAAAAATAAACCATAAAATACTTACTTCTGGCAGCTTATGACCTTTGTATTACATGCAAGAATTCTCTCTTGACTTTTATGGAATTCCAAAACAGCTGATTTGAGAAGCATACACATACATATTACTAGCTTTGTGGCTTATTTTACAAAAGACAACCTTTCTAAGGTGTCCCATCAGGGTCTGAGGAGAAAAAACAACAATGTGAGTATGCTG
The DNA here is from genome assembly GCA_035773235.1 of Eospalax fontanierii. Classification (NCBI taxonomy): domain Eukaryota; kingdom Metazoa; phylum Chordata; class Mammalia; order Rodentia; family Spalacidae; genus Eospalax; species Eospalax fontanierii. The sequence continues at coordinate 37,841,161 of CM069548.1, read as the reverse complement.
TACAGAGAAAATCCTTTTTAGTAACAGGGAAGGCAACTCAAGGTTTCACACATGCAGATACCACATGAGTGTTGCTTTCTATTTCCCACTCCTTTTGACTGTACCAGGAAAATGAATATGAATTTCAGGAAGAGTGTACTACACTTTCATTTAAAGTCAGTATTCTTTGGGGAGTTCTGGTAGAAGGAATGAGCTTAGCAATGGGATTTCTTTGACTTGAATCATTCTGGAAGGCACAGCACTGTTCCCCACTGCACCATTGAAAAGAGAAATGCAAAACAGTATACTTCTGTGATGCAGGTACCAGTGAATACAGACTGACTTAGAACTAGCCTATGAATACAGCATGTCACCAGGCCAGGTGACATCACCTATGCCTACATCACATCCTGTATCACTAATTACATCTTCCAGAGTAGGAATGTTATCTGGAGTCTTTGATTCCTTATGTTTCATCTCGGCTTTAAAATCTAAGGAGGAAATTCCTAATATTTCCCTGTGATACATATTTTAGAGCTAGGGAGAAATAAGGAAAATGCTCCCTTCTAGTTCAAAGCAATAATTTTTCTAGTGTCTGAAGCTCAAGCATGTTTCACTGACCAGGTGAAACCTTGCACAGACCCATCTGTGTTAGACACTAGGCTCCTCGGTGATGTGTCATCAGTTTAATTCACCCCTACCCCCTGAAGAGAGGTCACAAGAACATGTGGCAATTTCCACATGGTGTATTCCATAAGCTCAAGCTCATAAACACTGAGAACTCAGTGCTCTGGTTCAGATGTGCTCCTATCAGACAAAACCATTGTTCACCAAGTCACAGTATCTTTGATTTACCTGGCTAAGTTTCTGTTGTGTTCTTGTTGGTTGGAACAACATACTCAGTCGATATCCCTGTCTGAGATTTTTTAAAATGAAAAAAAAAACCTCAAAGACATACATACACACATATACATACACACAAAATCTTCCTCTGTTACTAATATAAACAGTGCATTAAACCCTATCAGAGTCAGGAAGTCATACATGCATGTCATCCATTACAGCTGTCAGGGGCATCAAACGTCAGCACACCAGTTGAACAACCTAAAACTCCACCAAGACAGTCTGACATTTTCTCAGGAGAACAGTGCTATCACAGAAGGAGGCTTAGGGACTTGGATTCTGAGTGGTAGACTAAGCTAGGACACAACCTACCTGGGTGGCCTGGTACAAGTCACAGACACTTCTCTGGATTTGAGTCTTCATGTTCTAAAGAGCTTTTAATGGGATGACCCTTTCTAACCTGAAAATTCTATCCTTCTCCTGCATTTCTAAGTCTTGAAATTTAATCCCAATATGTGTGTTTGTAGGGTTTTCTTTCTAAAAGCAGACTGTTCATGACTATAAAACGTGTCTTTTATAGTAAACAACTTACTTTTGGTCCCAACATTCTAATGACCCTACATACACATTTGGAAACAGTACATATGTGATCTGTAAACGACTTAGCCTTGGACAGGCAAATGAGAGCATATGAGGATGAAGTTTTCAGAAAAACACTTTTATGGTTAAACATGTTGTGCTCTTAAAAAGAGTCTTGCATATTTCTTTCTTGTTACTTTACCAAATTAAATGCAGCTGCAAGATCAATTCTCTCTGTAATCTGTTCTTTAGAAAACAATGATTGTGTGATACAATTTCCTTACAGGTTTGTCCAAAAACCTCTCCGACATAATAAATCGAGTTTAAAGTTTGTGGCCACAAAAGGCTCATGTTTCACCTAAGAGTCGGGCACTTCTCTTCATGTTGAAGTTTTCTCCAATAGGGGAACTCATTTGCTGGGCATAGCAAGAACCACATGCCAACATCCTCACAAACACAAGGGCAAGGAATGGGGAGAAAAGTTAACTGGGTCCTCCAAGAGAGTTCTGGAAGGATGGCTGATTTGAAACAAAGTGCCTTGGGGCTTTAGAAATAAAGCTACCAGCTGCCCCCAAACCCCCAAGAACCTACCCTTGCAGCCTGTATCTACAGTACTAGGAAGCTTCTCTTCCCTCCCATAAGCCAAGTGAGAGAATATGCAAGAGTGTGCAGTCTATACTGTATCATCATCATAACTCGTGATTTTTTTCCTGCCCTCTCTTGTCTTCATAGCACTGAAAATCAAAGTGAAAGAGATAACCTACATCAACAGAGATACCAAAATCATCCTAGAGACCAAGAGCAAGACCATTTACAAGCTGAACGGTGTATCTGAGAGGGACCTGAAGAAATCGGTGCTGTGGCTCAAAGACAGCCTGCAGTGTACCTGTGAGGAGATGAACGACATCAATGCGCCCTATCTGGTCATGGGACAGAAACAGGGTGGGGAGCTGGTGATCACCTCGGTGAAACGGTGGCAGAAGGGGCAGAGAGAGTTCAAGCGCATCTCCCGTAGCATCCGAAAGTTGCAGTGCTAGTTGCTGCAATGTAGCTTGCCACTAGCCAGGCCCAGGGCTCCGTGGACCACTTCTGCTCTGTGACCTCAGTTTATTTCCCAAGCACAGTCCCGGAAGCTCCAGCCCCAGCCTGGAGCAGCTTGCCTTGCCTCTTGCATGTGTGTAACCCCAGCACGTCCTGAGTAATAAGGCCCAAGAAGGCCTCAGGAATGGATAGCTGTTTTCACATGAAGCAAAAGCCCCCCGCCCCAAATCTTGTAGAAATATTCAAACTAATAAAATCATGAATATTTTTATGAAGTTTTAACATAGTTCGTTTTAAGGTTAGCTTTGAATAGACGGCACTGTGACTTAGCATTTTCCCTGTCTGGTCAGTCAGTTGGTTTTTACTATGCACTGAGGTTGACATGCAAAGTGTTTCATTTTTCTCTGTGGCCCAAACTTGTGGGTAACGTGGTTGAGATAAAGCTGGCTGTTATCTCAACATCTTCCTGAGCTCCAGCCTAAGACTGGACGTCTGTCTTATCACATTTCATTTGTCAGTTAACACCCTCATTAGGAACTTAAGACTGCTGCATATATCACACTCCACTACAGGATTACAACTTATAAAAAGTACATTAGCCATTCCTCATAGCACAATGCCTTCAAACCATGGGCCAAGTAAATAAATTTTATAAATTGACTTGAGTGCTTTAAGCTTTGTTTAAGACATTTTTTACTCAGTTTTTGCAAATTAAACCATTGTAGCTTACCTGTAATATACGTAGTTTACCTTTAAAAGTTGTAAAAATATTGCTTTAACCAACACTGTAAATATTTCAGATAAACATTATATTCTTTGTATATAAACTTTACACCCTGTCGTACCTATTCTTTGTCTTCTGTCTTGTCTTCTTTGAACAAGGAGCTGGGAAAGTGCCCTGCAGAGTGGCCACTTCTTTCCCAGGGGGCTCAGCTCTCCCCGCAGCAGACTGAAGTTCTCTGCTGCCACAGTGTCCCAGGAAGCGTCTCCCCCTACCTCATCCCACACTATCCTTGCACCTTACATTTCATAAAAGCTTTCACCACTTCTGCCCCTGAAGGAGGCGGAGACTGGAAGACTCCTCTTGTTCCTCAGCAGCTCGGCCAGGTGGCAGTGTTACTCTGAACTGTGAATTCATGTGCTTTAGAGTTAGGCTGTTCACGTCTTGAGATTCTTATAGTGAAAAAGAATAACTATTGCAAAGTCATGAACTCCTTCCCAATTCCAATGCTGACCCTGAGGTAAAAAAAAGCCACGATTTGGAGAACATTCACTGCAAGGCCAGGGATAAAGGAGGGGATGCTGAAAAACAAGAGTAAGAAAGTCAGGCAGATATTCATCTGGAAAAGGACTGTTCTAACCCATGTGGGCTACTAGGACAAAATGCCTTAGACTGGGACATTTATAAACAATGGAAATTATTTCTCACAGTTTTGGAGGCTGGGAAGGAAGATCAAGGAGTTGCAGATGTGTCTGATAAGGGGTCTTTGTTTCATAGATAGTGTCTTCCCACTGTGTACTCATATGGCAAGAGTGCGGGGTGAAAAACCTTCCCTGGGCCTCTTTAATAAGATAACTACCATCTCTGCCATTCTGGTCACTTAGAAACCCAACCTCTGAACACCAACACATTGGGGATTTGATTTTAGAATGAATTAAGGAGAGACACAAACAGACCTTAACAATGTCTCTCCAAACACTTCATCATTTTATTATAAAATCTCTATGAGATCCTATTGGCACATAAGAGACTGAGGCTCAGAGAGATCAGGGAGCAAAGTTCACAAGAAACACAAGCCGATAGATGATCCATCTGCCATCTGTTCAGCATAGGAAAAGGCCGTGGGAACGTGAAGACACTCACCCAGGACACTAATACTTAGCAGATATTTACTGACAATGAGGCCGACCCTGTTCTAAGTGCCGAGGACTTGGACATTAGTCTTTGTTCTTACAGAGCTCATGTGAGGAAATGAAGGAAATTAAACAGCCACGATGCTGTATCTGTACAACTGGTTAACTGTCTGGAGAAAGTGTGCAGGAATGAGTGTGATAGTTCCCCATCCAACCTGACAGTTTTAATGGCGGCCATATGAGGGCATCATCTGACAGAGTCATATCGACCTCACTTAAAAGCCTCTGCATTCACATCCAGGACTACCTCCCTACAGCAGCCCAGCCTCCTCTGGTCCTCACAGCTAACACATCACCACCCAGGCTGCACAGCTTAGTTGGTCCCTTTCATTTTCCTCCGTGCTGCCACTTGATTCTATGTCTCATCTGATCCACAGTGCAAAGCAGATCCCATGGACATTCACAGGGTTGACCAAAAGTGCTAGGGAGCTTAGGGTCACCCCTCATTTGAAACATTCAGACTGGCAGGCTTGTGACTCTGCAAAGGGACTGAAAATAAGGAAAAGACCAAAAGAAGCAAGTAGTACATCCAAGAGTTACTTTAGAAGAATCAGGACTCTTCGGGCATGGTGGCAAACACCTTTAATCCCAGCACTCAGGAGGCTGAGGCAGACAGATCTCTGAGACTGAGGCCAACCTGGTCTACACAGTATGTTCTAGGCTAGCTGGGACTATAGGGAGATCCTGTCTCAAAGCAAACAAACGAAAAATCAGAAATCAGAGGGGAAGGATACACAATTCATCAGAAGTAGAGGAAAGAAAGAACTTGGAAGGCACTCAGGGGTGTCACGGCACACCCTATAATCTCAGTGTGTGGGAGATGGAGACAGGACCATCACAAGTTCAAAGTCATCTTCAGCTGCTTAGCAGGTTCAAGGCCAACCCGGGCTATATTAGAGCATCTCAAAATAAATAAGCAAACAAATGAAACAACAACTTGGAAGAAAACAGTCTATTTGAATCCTCTGTCTACACACAAGCCAGGAGTCACATACTGAAAATGGGATACAAAACTTGGGCTCTGAGCGGGCATGCCTTTAATTCCAGCACTGGCAAGGCAGAGGCCAGCCTGATCTACATGGTGAATTCCAGGCCTTCTGGGGCTACAGGGAAACCCTGTACCAAAAAGACAATAAAATAACAAACAAAAACCCTGGCTCTAAAAAGCAAGCCAATACCACATGACAGGACCTTGCTCGCTCATTCTAGGGCGGTCACTGTCGCTTTTCGCTGTGTTTGTCCCGCTGTGGACATTCAAGCCCTGTCTCCATTCCTCTTGGTCCCATTTTTCTTGTAGGTGCAAGGCAATGAGATGTACTTAGGGCAGAGCAGGTTAGGGTTTCGTTCAACTGTTTGTTTGGCTTCATTTTGTTTAAATAAATATAGTTTATTTATTCTTGAAATTATTACATCTATAGTCTTAATCACTTCTTCAACTACCAGATTTCTTCTGTAGGCAAATGGAAACAAGAATATTTACCTGTTAATTGATGCAGAAAACAAGTGACAAAGACCTTGGATTCCTCAGTTCCCTAAAATGATTTGTAACACTTGAAATAGATCAGCCTAAACCAAAAAATTAAAGAATACGAAAATTACATATCCCAGACAATTTGTTTCTTTCCCCTTTAATAAATATCTTGGGATATGATTTGATGTATAAGAACAAATTTGTGTGAGTTTTGTGAGTAGCATTTCCTAACTCCACAAAGGGTGAAAGCACTGTCTCTATATATGCACAGTTCAGTATGCTGAAATTCATGGTTAAAAAGGATTTTATCCAAAATTATTCTGCATTCCTTATTCCTTACTTTCTCATCAAACGATAATGTTTCTGAAAATTTTACCTTGCAACTGGCTCAGAATCAGGCTTTCAGTGTTCTTGAGTTGCAGAGAGGAAGTTAACACTGAAAAGCAAATCCAGGTCTAAGTTCCCCGACCCCACCCCTCCCCCATCCTCTGCTTGTACAACCATCGTATCTGCAGGATTGAACAATGCAATTTTTGCCTATGAAATACATTACACAAAAACAAATGAATGTATTAAATCAGCAAATATTTACTGACCACCAGTCATTGACACTGGCTTACTTATCAATAAGTGGGCACTGAGTGCTGATCCACAAGACGGGCGCTAGCCTACGTGTGGAGGCAGTGGTCCTGCTCTCCTCAAGCTTTATTTTAGAGGCCTTGCGCCAAGTTCTGGTGACACAAGGAAGGACCCTTCCAAAAGAGACTCAGAATCTAGTACAGAAGACAGGCGTGTAAACAAGTAACAGGGTGTTAAAGGGAGCTACACATAACTCCAGGAACACACAAGGAGAGATAGTTAGCTGGGGCAGACAGCATAATGTCTGGTTCAACATGAGTTAAGGATCAGCATACAGATTCTCACAAAGAACTATCAGTGAGTGACACCAGAATGTCTTCTATTAAGACAGCCCTGGAAGTTATTTATTATAAGTTTTACATGTTGACCAACAAATAATGTTACTGTGCAGCTGGCATGGTTTGTTCTGATGCTACAATAAATCTAGAAGAAGGCCCATTGCTTTCACAGTGCTCAGCGATAGTCAAAAATTCTCAAATTACAAACACAAAGCTTATCAACTAGAAACATGCTTTTAGATACTTGGAGCCTGCCTGTTTGGGATATCTTTCAAAAGGGCCTAATATCGTTAAATTAGCCACAGATGATATAAACTAGCAGCTAAAAATGGCTCTAAGCTGAGTAAGGTGGTAAATTATAGCTGCTGACTTGATGGGGAAATACCTAGGATATTAGGAAAGCAAATCTCTAGGTGTGTCTGAGAAGGCATTCCCCAAAGACAATTAAATCACAAAGGCTATGACCTAATTCATGCCTTGATGGATTCATAATGATGGCATTATTACAAGGTGCTAAGATGTAGACTGTAGAGCCTAGTTGCAAGAAAGAAACAGTAGCCCACTGGGAAGGTGTCTTTGAGGCTGTCTCACTTGATTTCTTCCCGAATCTGCTTTCTCTGCTTTGCGGTATGATACTAACTGCTCTGTTCCATCAAGCCCTCCCCAGCATGGTAGACTGAACTCTCTGAAACCATGAGTGAAGATAAACCTTTATTCCTTTTAAGTTGTTTAGGTCAGTCATTTTGTCACAGCAATGAGAAGGCTGTCAAACACACATGCCACTGCTCCTTTTAGGGCTCCCTGATCCAAAAACTCCCCTCCTTGATGTTCAGTGACGTCATCTAGACATAGAAGTCACCTGCCAAGACCCTTTCCCACTCCTAAATGGTAGAGTTACTGTTACTGTGTCCCTCTGCTACAGCCTCGCCTCTACCATCTATGAAGCATGCATCACCACACCCGACCTGGTCAGTGTTTTATTACAGCAACAGAAAAGCAAACTAGAACAGGATGAAAGTAGAAATAAATAACAAATGGAAGTCTGAGAAATTAAAACCAAAACCGTGAGCATTAGCACATTCCTGAATGTGTTAGAAAATGTAGAACATGAAAACAAAAACCCTCATCAATACATATGGGATGAAGCCGAAAAAGTGGACAAAAGGAAATAGCCATAAGTGCTTATATTAAAAGAAAAAGGATTTCAAAAAATAATTTGGTTTTCCACTTTAACAAGCAAGAAGCACAAACTAAACCCAAGGTAAAGAGAAGAAAAGAACTTACAAAGCTTAGAGTACAGAAAATAAAGTGGAAATTTTTTTTAAAAACTAGACAAATAAAAAAAGAAGATGTACCCTTTTCAAAGATTAGTACAAGTAACAAAAGCTTATCTAGACTGACCAAATACAATGAGGGAAACCCAAATTCTAACATCAGGATTAAAACAGTGCCTGGACCATCAGCCTCTCAGAAAGAGATGGGATGTAAAAAGATGCTATGGGCAATTATATTCCAGCAAATACAAACCCTAGACAAAATCTAACAAATCCTCAGATATAAAAGGCCAACACTAAAAAACAAATAGAAAAATCTGAATAGACCGATACCAAGAACAGACATTATTAAATCTGCAATCCAAAACCTTTCCAGGCACACACCTTTAGCCTCAGCACTTGGGAGGCAGAGGCAGGAGGATTCCTGTGAGTTCCAGGCCGACCAAGGCTACATAGTAAGACCCTATCTAAATAGAGAAAAGCTGAGGTCCAGATGATATGATTAATGAGTTCCACCAAACCTTTAAGGAACATCACCAGTCATTCAGAAAATAATCACATGTTTTTCTGTCACAGAGAGGGAGCAAGCTAAAAAAGAAGGTTTTAAACATTTATTCACATATAACGTGATCTTATCTATGGAAAATATTAAGGAATTCACTAAAAAATAAAAACTACTGCCACTAATAATGAGCCCTAAAAAGTTCACAGGATATAAGTCCAATATACAAAACTTAATAGCATTTCTATAGCAGTAATCAATCTGAAAAATGAAATCAAGAACACGGACCCATTTATACTGCATTAGAAAGAATAATCAGAAATAAAATTTGATAAATGAAGTGCAGGACCTGCACAATGGAGATTATCAAACATCACTAAAAGAAATTGTTAAAAGAACTAAATAAAAGGAAAGTCATCCATGTTCATGAACTGGAAGATTTAATATTATAAATGTGGCAACACTCTCCCCAAGTCAGTCTACAAACTGAACATAATCCCTATCAATATCCTAGCTACCTTTTTGTGGAGACTGACAAACTAACTGTAAAATTCCTATGAGAAGACGGGAGACCAGAAACAGCTAATATCATCTAACAAGAGAACAAAGATGGATGGTTTATACTTTAAAATTTTTAATTTCAAAATTCAATACAAACCTTTCATGATTAAAACAGTTTTTCAGACGCACTATTGATCAACAGAATCAAATCAAGAGTCCAAAATGAATAATTACATTTACTGATTACAACAATTCAGTAGAGAAATACATTTTTAATAAACATTGCCATGAAGCCATGTTTATGGTATACAATGTATGGTTGCATTTGTATGCAATGTACATTACAGATAAGCCACAGACACAGAAAATGGATTAGTGGTCACCAAGTGATAGAGCAGGAGGGAATAAACTGCAACAGTTAAGGAGCATGAGGCTTCTTCCAGGGATGATCGGAACGTTCTGGAATGCTGGTGATGATTACTCCACTGTGTAACTATATCAAAAACCACAGAATCATCACTTTAAAAGGGTGAATCATATAGTATATGAATTATATCTCAAGTTATTATTTTTTAAAAGTCAAATGTCCCAAGGCTGAAAAAAACATAACTTGAAACACAGCTGCTTGACTCTAAAAACCATTGCCTTAACCATCAAGTCTTCTCCTGTACCTTCTTCCTTCCTCAAATATATGGAGCTCCTGGGAAACCACAGGGCTTGTCACTGTCAAGCACCAGATCTATTCCTAACCCTGAGTTTCGGTTTGTGTTTTGACCATGGATAACTGCCTTCAGGGTCTGAAGATGCCAGAATCCCAAGGCACCAAAACTGCCCTTAGCTTCACTTTACCTAGCCTTAGCTTCTTTTTCTAAATACTCCTATTGGTTGTTATTTCTTGTTGTCCAGAAATAATTATAGCTGGTTCTTAGGCTACTTAGAAGGCAAAGATAATCTATCCCAAATTCAGTACCTGATGAGTTTTGTTGTCAGGTTACCAAATATGATTATTTTCTTAGGAGATAATTTACTCAGGTGACATATTACCAGCAGGTATTTCTATTTCACTCCACTACTAATAATGATTCAAATATATTCTTAAGAGTACAAACACTTGGCCTGGAGAGAGAACAGAGCCAGTAGGAAAGGCAGAACCCTGGCTAGAGTTTTCCCTGGGGGAAGAGATCATACATCACTCTGCTCCCACCTTACAACATGATAAAAGTTCTTTGACTTGCTCATCTCCTAAACTATGGCCATAAGATCAGCAGGTAAAACCTGACTATTCCTTATATTACTCATTAATCATTGCATCCAAAATGGTTCCTAAAATTCAGTAAGATATGTTCATTCTAAAATTAAACATATACCTACATAATATTCTACATGTTAAATCCTATGATATTCCAAGGCTGCATTTTAGAATAGCTCAAAAATAACAACTGTATATCCACCACGTGAATTTATCCACGTTTACCACAGCGTGTACTCACACAAACTAAGACAGCAGCTACAACGTCACCAGGTGACAGAGTCTTATGGACCACAGTCCTAGGCAGTCCACTGTTAACTTGAACATAGTTATACATGGCATTTGATCATAGCATAAACCCATTACAAATTAAGAACATAAGGGTCAAAGAGACAGCTCAATGGTCAAGAGCACTTGATGCTTTTGCAAAGCCTGGGGGTTTGGTTCCCAACACCCACGTGCTGGCTAACAGTCATCCTTAACTCCAGTTCCAGATCTGATGCCCTCTTCTGGCCTCTACGGGCATTGCATGCCCAGGTTCACTTACATACATGCAGGCAAAATAGTCATACTCATAAAAGTAAATTAAAAAAAAAAAAAAAATTAAGAACATACACTATTGGGTTGGAGAGATGGCTTGGTGGTTAAGAACACTGGCTGCTCTTGCAGAGGACCTTGGTTTGGTTCCCAGCACCCACATGGTGGCTAACAAATGTCTATAACTCCAGTTTCAGGAGATCCAACCCCCTCCCTCTTCTGGCCTCCTTGGGTATTGCACCGCATGAGTGCACTTCCATACATACAGCCAATACACTCACACACAGAAAAAAATAAGTAAATTTTTAAAAAAGAATATACACTATTACAAAATGTAAATATATAAAATAAGAGCATATTCATACCTAAAAGCTGTGTACTCTGATTATAAAATAAGGATTAGTATCTGCTTCCTCTGACTGAATGGAATGGGGCTAAAGGTACATGTTAAAGCTCTTTTCCTGTTTACAGTCCATAACTGTACACAATTCTGAATGGTTTTGAAATAGGTAGGTAAGGAAAGGCTGTGGTCACGGTGACAGCAGCCTTCTCTCCTCCTAAGATGAACTTTCGCAGATGAGGTTGAGAGAAAACATTTCTCCTCCTTCTCTCTCCAAATGCCAGTGAGAGGCCTGGGCTCTCACCAATTTGACCTGGCTGCAAATGGAATGAAGGATGACTAGAAAGGGGTCTCTGCTCTTCTGGGGTTTTCAGTATCCCCAACATACACACACACACACACACACACACACACACACACACACACGACCATGGTTTCAACTGTGGTCTGAAAATATTAAGGAGAAAATTCCAGAGATAAACAATTTAAAATTGTACAGCAATCTGGATAGTGCCATGAAATCTCTTGTGGCAATACCCTGCTGGGGATGTAAGTCATCCCTTTGCCCACTGTGTCCACACTATATACTCTACCCACCTGTTAGTCCCTTAGTAGCTATCTGAGTTAGGCACTGTGGTCTTTTATAGAATTCGGTGCTGTCCCAAGTTTCAGGCATCCACCAGGTCTTAGAATGTACCCCTCCAGGACAAAAGGGACCTGTTCTACCTATCAGCCCCTTGAACACTAAGCAATCTGGAATTCAAGGAGATGCAAACAGCCGTGGGAGCAAATGGTTGAGAGGTGTATTGTCACTGTGGTCTGGAAAAGATGAATGAGGGAACACAGTCAACCAGGCCCTGGGGTGAGGGATGAGACCCCCACAGACTCAAATGAGGAACAGCAAAGGCTTTTTGAGCAAGGGAATGGCCTGGAGAGTCCTTATATTAAATATGTGTAAAGTGCCTGGCAGGCTTAGGCATTCTAAAAAGTTTTGGTTAGCTGGAATGGGGATGAAGCTCAGTGGTAGAGTGCTTGCCTAGGCCTAGCTCTATTCCCAGCATGATAATAATGAGATTAAAAATAAGCATTTTTGCCATCAGTAGGAAGCAGAGCAGGAGATCAAGCCATAAATGCATATTGGAGGTCAAAAATAACTGTGGCCTCTCGTTGGTGCTTTTATAGATGATCTTGTTTAAAGCTTGGGAACCTCGGGAAGAAAACAGAAATAAGAATATTAGTATTTTTCTTTCACAAGAATATGACGTTGGTAGAATAGGACTGTGGTGTGCTTTTGGCAATTAGCCTGAAGTATAGGAGCTATGCTGGCAAGTCCTTGGACTTAACTGAAAGGGAAAAACACAGGACCCTCAAACCACAGCCTCAGAGTGAGGAGCTGGGACAGCCTGGATGTCATTTCCCATTCTTCGATAAAGCAGCCAGTCTCTTTTGATCTCACTGTCTTCATCTGTAAACTGCACACAATGACAGGATGATTTTGAAGACTACATGATTTCAGACACAACCCATGCTTAGCCCAATGCCTGGGCACACTGTGGGTGTTTGATAAAGATTAACTCTTTTTATGGTTAGAGCAGTGGAAACTGACTTGCCTGGGCTGGATTGTTGGGCTCCTAACTTAGTAAAAAGATTTCTTAAAGAAGGGCAGTGGCAAAAAGAAAACAAGGCCAGAGGAGGGGCTGGAGCTCCAGGGAGGACTGAAATGTGGTTTTCCCTCCCGCTGAGGGGCCCCTGCACTCAATAAACCAGAATGACCCTGGCTGAACTTCCAAGCTTGAAATGACCACTGCTTTTTAAAAGGGGTTCTTCTTTTTCAAGATCAATTGTTCAACAGAACTGAAAAGCTTGCCCTCGGAAGAGGCTCAGTCCTAAAACCCTGCAGGGCAAGCCATTAAAAGCAGGAATGTGCCATTTCTCCCTAGGGAGCTGGGCTCTCCACACCCACTGTTGTCACTGCTGAGACTCTGCTGCCCTCTACTCTAAGCAGAAACCTGAGAACCTGAAAGCTGAGCTCTAGCGAGCATTATTTAAATGAACCGGCTGTTAGTGAACCTTAAACCACATGTCATTTGGTTGTGGGGCTGCCCTGGGCAGAGAGTTGTTTGTTAATACTGTCAGTCCTCGATTACAAACTGACTATATTCCAAATGTGCATTCACAAGGCTGTGGTTTGAAAGGCAGAATGCATTTTCCCATAGGTGCAAGGTTATAAATGGCAATAGGGCCTCAGGCCAGCTCACAAAAAAATATGTCTATAAAATGGCCAAACTCTGTACATTTTAACTGAAAAGGAAAAAAAAAAAAAAGAGCAGCAACCAGTAATGTTACAATACCAATAACTAAAGAAAGAAATAATTGATAAAGCTGAATTATCTTTCATTTGTCCTAGATAACAATGCTTAAACAAAAGCAGACGCCATCAAAGGTGGACCAATGGGTCTGTCCTGCCAGGCTGAGGGGCCAGGAAGAACTGGAACTACAGTGAGGACCTCGCAGTTGAGGGTCAGACCAATTTACAGGGTTCCTAGCTTTTCTTAAAAGGCCAGTGTCTGCACCAAAAGACCAACATGGTACTCAGAGTTCAGCCTGGGCATAGAGAGGCGTGAAAGGTTGTTGATCTCAAAGCACAGCCTGACCAAGTCTACTTCCGCAAGCTAGAACCTGGCCACACTACCCCAGCCCCCATATGTGATTAATCCCATTAAGGACAGGTAGACCCCTGACTACCAAAATCACTGAGCACCCTTTTACAGGATTTCTGAGAGCAGTCTCACTGCCTGGAAGACTTAGAATTCAATGCTTCTGCGCCAACAGAGACCAAATCTACTGTTCACACTCCCTTCCCTAAGAAGAGGCCCCACCAGGTGTCTGAACAGTTCCTTTGCTTCTCACATGACCAGCACTGCATCTGATGGACTCATTTGGAATCACTTATATTAGTTTAATGCTAATGAGCTACACATTTCATGCATCCACATTAAAAAAAGAAGAAGAAAAAGAAAAAAGAAAGGAATACATTGAAGGAAAATTCTTTTGAAAAACAACAGAATGTTGCAAGACCTAACCATCAGGGGCCACCATCAGCCCAAGGTGCTTAGGTTGTCCCCAGAAAGCCAGAATGGGGAGAATTAATGAGTGGCCTGAGTGGTAGGGAATGGGAAGGCTGAAGAAGCCACTGTGCGATAAGTATTTTAATTTCTACAGGATTCCTCCAAAGTGTGCTTTCCGGATCAGCTAGCGCACACACAAATGCAACTATTAATTCCCTTGAAATTACTAACCATTTCATTTTCTCAAATTGGGTTATGTTTTTGTCTCATTTTTTGCTGACTTATACTTTCCTTTAAATGGTATATTTTAATTTGTTTTTTTTTTTTTTCTAGAATCTCTGGCCTTGTACATGCCAGGCAAGCTTCCTACCACTAGACCATATCTGCAATTCTCTTCAGTCCTTTTATTTTGAAACAGGGTCTCAAATTGTCCAGGCTGGCCTTAAACTTACTCTGTCGCCCAGGCATAACTTGAACTTGTGATCGTTCTGCCTCAGAATCCTGTGCAGCTGGGATTAGAGGCCTGTGTGCAAATTTCTAGCAGTTCTATTAGTTCTGAGTATACTAAAACATATAAAATATTTTTTAAAATAAATATTTTTTAAAAGCTAGTTTCCCAAAGATACATGTGCCTATCTGGGGTATTTCCACTCTGTTCCATGGGTCAGTCTGTCCATTCCTGAACCAAATATCATATTTAATTGGCTGGCTATTTTTAACTCCAACTGTGTTTTCCAGCCTTCTACCACATTCACTCTTCTTTGCTTACATCATTACAAGCACCTCAGGACCCTGGATGACAGGAAGATGCACAGACAATCTAATATTCTAAAGATATTAGCACCAAGTGACAGAAAGAATTGAATATGCTGCCTCCTGCCATCTATTTGATTTGAAGGAAAAAAGTTACGAATTAATTAGCCTACTATATATGTCTTTTCTAACAAAATACCTGAGGCTGAGTACTTAATAAAGAAAAGAGGCTATTTAAATAAAAGTTTTGAAAGCTGAAAGTGCAAGATCAAACAGCCATACTCATTTAGCTCTAGTGAGGGCTTTAATGGTAAGACAGGAAAACATAAAGAATCAGGAGCCAGGCTCACGTTTTATAATAATCTGTTCTTACAGAAATTAACCAGTATCCTCAGAGTACTACATTAATCCCTTCTGAGAGTCATGGCCTAGTGAACTCCTACCAAGTCCTACCATCTCAGTGCCATCACTGTGGCAGGAAGACTAAGCTCTAGTACATGAACTTTGCAAACCACAGCACCTTGGTTCAGAGAACCACCACAGAGAACAGTGAGTGACAGAGTAGAGAATGACTTACTGGTTCTGGCTACCTAGAAATTGGTCACACACACACACACACACACACACACAAGCACACACACCCATACATGCACAAGATAAAACAGGAAGAAAAATTAGAGTAAATCCAGAATTACTGGCAGGAGATGTATTTTTGGGTGTTTTACTCTGATAATTGCTGAAATGAAGCCAGAAGGAAATGTGACCTTCGATCTATATGTGTCATCAAGTAAACTACGGGGGCCTTCACAGCATCAACCACGGCAGAGAACTTCAAATCAGGAAAGCAGAACCTAAAATGATAATGGGCCAGAACTTTATATGAAAAGAAAATTCCATTTTTGCCTTAGTTACTTTTCTGGTGCTTTGATAAAATACCATGACCAAAAGCAACTTACGGTTTACGGTTCCAGTGGGGCATCCACAATGGCAAGACAGGACCAGCAGCAGGTGGCTGCAGTAGGAAGCTGTCTGGTCACATTTTGCCTCACAGGAAGCTGAGCGCATGAGCTGAAAGTGGGGTAAGGCTATAAACCCTCGGAGTCTGCCCCAAGCAACACAATTCCTCCAGCAAAGTCAAACCTCCTAGAAGTTCCACAACCTCCCCATACAGCACCACCAACTGCGTTCCAAGACTCCACATACATGCACCTATGAGAGACATTTCTCATTCAAACCACATCTCCCCCGTGACTCCCTTAGTCTCACAGCCATCTCATGATACAAAACTCATTTAGTCTAACTTTAAAAGTCCACATAGTCTTTAACAGTCTTAACACTGTTCAAAAATCTAAAGTCTAAACTCTCCTTTGAGACTCAATCTCTTAACTGTGGATCCCTATAAATAAAAAACAAATTACAAACTTCTAACATGCAATTATACAGAATACACATTCCCATTTCAAAAGGGAAGAATTGGGGCACAGTGAGGAAAAACTGAGCCAAGGCAAGACCTAAACTCAGCAGGGCAAATAATAAACGCAACAGCTTCGTGTCCTGTGTTTGGGACTTTTTTCATACTGAGTCCCTCCAGCTTTGTTGCCTGCAACATACATCTCTCTCTTGGGCTGGTTCCACTTCCTGTATGTAGCTCTCCTTGGCAGATGTCTCTCATAGCTCTGGCATCAAAGATGCAACCAGGCTTTACTTTCACAGCTTCAGACATTTGACCTCTCAGGGGCTTCTTGCAGTGACTCCAGCACTACCACACATTGCCTGGACCTAACAGCTCTCTAAAACCACTGAGAATTCATGACCCCTTCACTCCTGTATACTTCATGCCTCCAAAGCCAATCCCACATAGACAACACTGCCAAGTTCAGCTGCCTGCTTGGGATGGACCCTTACCTCCTTTGACCCCTTCTACCACATTAACAGCAGCCTTTACACGTTAAAGCAATTGCCTTCCAGGACCAAGGAACCCTTTAGGCTTTCTCCTTTTGCAAGTTGGAAGCTTAGCTGGGTGGAGTCTTGCCCTGAGGACACTCTTCCCATTGTTCCAGTACAGAGCAGGAGGCCTCTTCCTAATGGTGCTA
The DNA here is from genome assembly GCA_035773235.1 of Eospalax fontanierii. Lineage (NCBI taxonomy): Eukaryota > Metazoa > Chordata > Mammalia > Rodentia > Spalacidae > Eospalax > Eospalax fontanierii. The sequence goes on along the minus strand of CM069548.1, from coordinate 37,824,100 downwards.
ATCTCCTTAACAATTACAGCCTCTCTTTCAGAACATGCCTTGGTTATAACACTAAGCTTCCTAGTGCTCATCTTCTCTCCAAACTGTGCATTTTGTATTTCTTTATTGCACTTTCTCATTGTAGATCTGCATAAGAATTATCACTAATAATCATACCACAGACCCAATGTTATGCTGTCTTGAAATTTCTTCTGCCAAACAAATTAGTTCATTATTTTTAGTTAAGCCTCAGGCAACCTCCAGAGACACAAGCATAAGGCAGCTGCCAAAAATCATACCAGCAGCCTCTACCTCAGTTACTAATAGAGACCTTGTTCCCCTCCGAAATCTTTTGAGCCGGGTTTCCACAGTGTTCATTACTCTGAGCACTGTCTTTCAGGCTCCTACTAGAAAGACCAACTAAACTTTGCTTATAGCATTCAACAACTTCTCTCTTCCAAAGTACCAAAGTCTTTCACATCCCTCCAAAGAACCAATGTGGTCGGGTTCTTCACAGCAACAGCCCATTCTCTGGTACCAACTTCTTTATTAGTTTTCTGTTGCTGTGATAAAATACCATGACCAAAAGCAACTTAAAGAGTTTATTTTAGCTTATAGTTCCAGAAGGGGAGTCCATAATGGCCAGGAAGGCATGGCAGCAAGCTGCCAGAACAAGAAGCTGGCTGATCAGATTTTGTCACACAGGAAGCTAAGAAAGCCAACTGAAAATGGGACAGGACTACAAAACTTCCATGGGTATCCCTAGTGACGTACTTCCTCCAGTAAGATTCTACATCCTAAAGGTTCCATAACCTCCCCCCAAATCACCACCAACTTGGGACCAAGTGTTCAAACATGAGGTTACAGGGGACATTTCTCATTCAAACCAAAACTGTTTTCATTTGTAAAGGTCCTATTTTGTTATTTATTTGCCTGACTTGGAAGAATCCAGGTAAATATGAGGACATCCTGGATGGAATAAAAATAATGACCTTTGCTCCAGGAAGGCAGATCAGATGCTACAGAAGGAATGAAACATGCTCAAATGAACCCAATATTTGCCTTGCTCATTTTCAAGGATGGCAGTGGCACCTGTCCAGATGCTGAGCTGCCCAAGCCATGTGCCAGGGCTTTATCACTGAAGATAATCAAGTCTTAGATTCTGTCACCTTAATCTCTGGTTTCTACCTGAATCTCTCCATCTTTCTTCTCTCCTCCCCCATCACTCCACACACCCTGATAGACATCATGAAGGCTACTGTCATCTGTAGCTAAAGTTACAGTAACCCCTTTCTGAGCCATCATTCTGCCTTGAGTTACCCCTTCCCATTCCTGGAGCCAAGAGGCAAGTCTAGTATGATCATTCCCTTGCTTAAAACTGTATAAATTACTTTCCATTATCCTAAGACCATGATCTGTTTCATATGACTTATACAGATTTTTGCGCAATTTTTTTTTTGGTACTAGGAATGGAATGCATTCTAGTCAAGAGATGTACCACTGAAATACACCCTCAGTCCCTTTAACAAGTTTCTGAACCTCTTTTCCATAATTAAATGGAAACAATAACAACACCTCCCTCAAGGAGTTTGTGGGGAGGGTTGAATGAGTTAACACATGTAAAGAACTTGGCATGGTACCTGGCACACAGTGAGTATTCTAAGAATCAGCTATTGTTTTTTATTTCAGTTGCTTCTATTCACTGTGCTTCTCCTTCCTCAGGGCCTCCACATCCCCGTTTCCTTTTAGCTGGAGCACTCCCAATACTCTGACCACATCAGGAAAATCTTCAGAAGTAGTCAGCAACAACAAAAGCACCAAGAATCCTGTTAAAAGGAGAAATTCTTGTGCCCCAGCCCAGATGTCCTACAACAGAACAACTGGGAGAGAGCCTAGAAATGGCAGCTGTAATAAGTTTTTCTGATGGAGCTAAGATAGCAGAAAATTCACTCACCTCCATACGAACATCTTTGGTCACAAGTTCCAGAGAATCTCCACTAGTAGTTCCTTGTAGGTGTTGGGAAACAGGAGGTTGGAATGGAATAAGCCATACTCTGTAGACTAGATGATTAACTGTATGTTCCCTTACTGTCTGTGTGGAAATTAACACAAGGGGGATGAGGCCGGGTGTAAAGTGTAAGGGGAGAGGTGCTTTCTGGAGCTAGAAGAAGCAAAGGTAAGTTGTGAATGATTTCTCAAGAGTGCCCATGGGTCCTGGAGCCAAACAGGGAACACAAAATTCTCCAGTACTCTTTACGCAGGGGATGTGCTCAAGTTTGTCATCTTTGAAAGTACTAGAGAGAAGTGAAGGAGAGGGAGTAGTGGGCCCAGGAAATAAGTTCCAGGTGCAAGAGAGGTCCAATCTCAGGCTGCCAGCAGTCACTCAGACTCCGTTCTAATGGACACGTCTGAGCAGAGAAGCCTCTTTCTGCCTTCCTTCCGCCTTCCTTCTCTCTCAAGCCCTTCCTCAACTCTTCCTGTCCTCCTCCTCCTCCTCCCGTCTTTACTCTTCCTATTCTTTCCCCTCTATTCGCTCCTTTCTCTTCTTCTTCCTCTTCCTCCCCTTCCGCCTTCCTCCCCTCCCCCTTCTCCTACGCCTTCGCCTCCTCCATCCCCCCCCCCACTTCCTCCTCTCCTGGCCCTTCTCCTTCCCACTTCCTCCTCCTTTACGTTCCCTCTGCCCCACTCCGGCCCTCCTCTTTCCTTTTCTTCCCGGTGTCCCTAAACTCCCTACATCTCTCTCTTCCCATCTCTTCCCACTTGTTCCGGGACCCCCGTCCGGCCCTGTCACCTCTGGTTCCAGCAGGGAGCACGGAGCGCAGGACGTTCCATCACTTGGAGGACCAGCCGAGCGCTTCCCCGCCACGCCGCCAGGGGCCGAAGGGCGGCGCACGGTGACCCTCCTCTCCGGAGGAGGAGGACGCTGGCCACGGGGGCGCCGGGTGCCGCAGCGCAGCGCACCGCTCCGCTCCGCGCCGCCGGGACCGGGCCATCGCCGCGCTGCCGCGGGCTCCGCTCGCACGCGTGACCCGAGGCCGCGTCCTCAACCACACGCTCCCCGCGGCCGCGCGGGACTCGGCGAGGCGACGATCATGGTGGCACGCCGGGCGGCGGCCGTGCTGGAGGCACCGCGGCAGCCCGAGCAGGTACCGGCCCGGGCGCAGGCCGCGCACCCGGGAGAGCCGCGCGCAGGCTGGTCTCCCAGACCCCGCCCACAGGGGTGGGAGCCAGCCCGGCACGGAGGCAGGGCCTGAGGACCTTCTGGAACACATCCCTCCTTCTTTCCCCCCATTCTTCCAGCCTTCTTCCTTCCCTCCGTTCTCTTTTCCCCATCCTCTCTCTTTTCCAGGATATCCCCAATCATTCCCACCTCCCTCTTAAACGACAGCCCCCAGGACCCTGCATAAAGGCCCCAGCGCTGAAAGAGAGGGCAAAGGTTGTACCTCAGGCTTCTGATTAGGCTTATGGGTCTTAAGGTAGAGTGCATCCAAAATCACTAGATGGTTCCTTAAAGAGTAGGTTTCTGGGTTCTGCCCCCAGGATTTAAGAATCAGTACCCGCGAGTTGGGGGCTGGTCGTTAATTAGCTTGTCCAACCCCAGGGAGCTGCTGATGCTCAGGCTTGGAGTACTACTGGGCTAATCCTTTCCTCCCACTCCTGGGTATTGCAAAGCCAGTCTTACTTTATATAGGACATAGGACAATTCTTGGGCTCTGGCTGGGGCTGAAGCTGTGTATGCTAAGGTGGATGCAGGGATACATTCAGAGGTGGGCGTTTCTTCAGGAGCTTGTATTCTTAAAACAAGAACAAAAATGACCCATAGGGGGTGGAAGACATTAGAGGCAGGGGACTGCTCGTGTTGAGGGGAGGAGAATGCACAGAGGTTGGAGGTCAGGGCGTGCGTTTGAGCTGGACCTTGGAGAAGGATAAGATTCAGAATTCCATACGGATGAAATAAGAGTACCAAATTGTTTGGTGGGGAAAAAGTGGTTGAGACAGCCATGGGAAAGAACAAAAAGATACCCAGTGTTGATAAGGCTTATCCTGAAAAATACAGACAAGATTGGGGGGAGTGGTTATACCAAACATTGCACATGGGGCTTCCTTCCTAAAATGGAGGAATTTACTAGGAAATCTTACTACTTTCTTGGTGGTTTCAAACCTATATCACCCAAGGTGATTATGAATTGAGAACTTTGTAGATCAGGAAATGCAGAGGAGACAGTATAGTGTCAACTTGTGTTGCTGATGTGTGCATCACTGGTTTCTCCACAACCCCAGGAGATACATCCCTCTGTTAACTGTGTCCTAGGAGAGACTCACTTTTCCTTTCATTCTTTGTTGCAGATAGTGTGGTCCAGGGACCAGTAGTCAAGATATCACCTCAGAGCCTATCAGAAGGACAAAGTCTCAGTCCCTTCCCCAAATCAGAGTCTGCGTGTTTACCAGTCTCCAGGGTGATGTGTGTGCTCTTAGTTTGAGGGCTGCTGGTTTCTGCTAGACAGACTTCCCAAGAGCTGGGGACATGAAGGAACACTGATGTAGTTACTGACAAGCCTATGTATGATAGGACTCCATCACTCCAAACCTCACTTTATTTTCTTTTCCTACATCACATTTATCACCTCTTGCAATGTGTTTATTTGTACATAAGCTTATCTGAGAATGCTTATCTCCATCAGCGTCACGTTTCAGGGGACACTGACACCTGGTCATCACCCTTGCTAGCTGCTGGCTTTCCAGTACTCAGAACTGGCAAATGGCAAGATCTCAATACACATATTTTAAATTTTTATATGCATATTTTTATGTATATGAGTGTTTTTCCTGCACGTGTATAAATGTGCCTGTGCTTGCAATGCCCATGGAGGTCAAAAGACGGCATCAGATTCCCCTGGAACTGGAGTTGTGGATGGCTGTTAGCTGTCATGTGGGTACTGGGAACCAAACCCAGGCTCTCTGTTAGAGCTTCAAGTGTTCTAAACCACTGAGCCATCTCTCCAATCCCCTCATTGCATATTTATTAAGTGAATAAGTCAGTAACTGAATGAACAGTAGCATCAGACATGATCTGGGACCCCAGTTTCCAGCCCTCCTTCCTAGGCAAATGCCAACTACATGCCTTATAGTCTAGAGAGGCACTTAAACCTTCCATACATTTGAGACTCCTCAAAGTTGAAGTGCAAGAGATTTCAAACAAGTTTTAAAGGCAAGATTCCAAAACAGAAAGAGGGAATGCAATATTTTTTTTTCCAAGAATTTAGAGCGGTAAAGGTGGGACAGAAAGGGATTAAGTGATTTAAAGAACAAGGTTTGTAGATATAGCTCAGTTGGAGAGCACTTGCCTAATATGTATAAAGCCCTGGGTTGAATTCAGAAAAGAAAAGAAATAGAACAACAAAAAGCAATGAAAAAAAAAGCAGTTCTCATAAAGGGAGGAATGGTGAAGAACAAAGAAAATGATTGGGAAAAGGATAACTAGCGATAAGATGATTTGGGCTGTTATCTATAGAATTGAAATGTTCTGCTTTAATGAAAACTGTAGTTCTCATCATGTAACTAAAGAATGAAGCAGCTTGGAGAAGTTCACTTAGAAGGAAGGCATGACTGAAGGTTTATCTCCCACTCTCTTTGCCTAGCACGTCAGGGCAACCCAATCTGCTTTTTTTTAATCTGTATTTTATTTTTTCTATGCTGTGTAACACAAGTTCCTTAACGGTAAACATCGCCCTCCTGCTCACATATAGCCCAGGGACATCAATAGTTTCTGAGTTCATTGTTCTGGCTTTGCCACTTGGAAAGATTTCTCTACCAGATAGATTTCATGAGGCACAAGTTGGAAGAAGGGACATAGGTTTGGAGGCAGCAAATCAGGTGATGAAGGCCAATCCAGGAAAGCAGCTGTGCTGGTTAGTACGGTCAGAGTGACAGGACCTAGAATTACTTGGGAGATGGGTCTGTGGGCATGCTTGTGGGAATTGTCTTCAATGGGATAATTGGTATGGAAAGACCCGTCTTAATGTGGGTGGACCATCTAGGGTATCCTGGACTGTATAAAATGGTGAAAGTGATCTGAGCATGCTCTTTGCTCCTGACGTGATGATGTGATGTGTGTGATGTGTGATGTGTGATGATGTGATGTGACCAGCTGCCTCGAGGTCCTGCTGCCTTCACTCCTCCACCACAGTGGCCTGTACCTTGAACTGTGAGCTAAAACAAGCCCTTCCTCCCTTAAGTTGGTTTTGTTTGAGTACTGGATCACAGCATCAGGGAAAAGGAACTAATGAAGTGGAATTTGATCAAATATACTGATCAGGTATGTCGTGTGCCATGCATAACTAATATACACAACTGCTTAGAAGCATGATTTTCTCTTAATATGCCATGGAGCTCTTTCTATGACGGTGATCTATTTGCTTTTCATGGGATCACTCTTACATTAGTAGTGGGGGAAGATCGAAAGCAAGGATCCCAGGGAGCTGGGGATGGGGTTGCCCTCCTCCATCTTCTCCTTAGGCCTCTCCCTAGCCATCCCAACTCAAGTGACAACCTCTCCCCTCCTGCTTATTGTCTATGACACAGTTGATTTATTTTCTTCAAAGCACTTGCTACATTAGGTAGTTGTTTTGATGACCTATTACCATTCATTATTAACTCTGGAACACAGGCTCGCCTGTGAGAGCAGAAACTTTCTGTCTTCTTTCATCACAGAAAAGACATATGTGCCGAACGAATGAATCGGTAAATGAAAGGGTGGTTGGAAAATAGTCACAAGGGCTGGAGAGAAGTGGACATTTGTGTGAGGAGATATTTAGAGGGTCAACAGGAGATTAATAGTGGGAGTAAAAGGTTGGCTTTAGGGTCCAGAATGGTGCCCCAGGTTTCTGCTTTCAGCAACTGGATAGATGGGACAAAATAGAGGATACCAAAATGGGAGTTCTGGGGAAAGTAATGTGCTCAGAATGAGTGACATCTAGGCAAAGGTACGTAGGACGCACTTAGGAGAATCGGAGCTCAAATGTGAGATTTGGCTAGCTACCAAAAAAGTGAGGCGTAGAGATAAATGATAGTACAGTGATAGGAAGAAAAGGTCTTGGTAGCTGATTAGCCAAAGTAGCTATACCAAGCTTCATTACCACTTTGTGGAGCATTCTTGATCATCTTTTGTAACCATTCTGAGTGTCTTTTTAATGTGGATGACTCTTTATATAAGAATGTGTTTACACCAATAGCTTCAAATTACACATGACTTTTTGGAAGCATGCTTTCCTCAATATGCCCTATAGTAGGGATCTTTATTATTATTTTAAAGATCCTACAAACAACCTGTGAAAGCAAAGACAAACATATGAATCTTTTTCATCTACTTGGTGAATATTTCATTTTAAAGATGGGTTACTTGCAGTCCTTGGTAATTTTTTTGTATAATTTGTCTGTCATCTGCTAGACTGGTATTTGGATGTCAGCTCTCTCCTGATCGAATTCTCTAATAGTCTTCCATGTTTTCTCCTATGTTCCTTCTCTTATAATTTTTTGATTCTTGTAGAGAATTCATTACCTCCAATCATTCCATTAGGTTTTATTCCTGTGGCTTTATTGCCCCTTGTTCATGTCTCTGTGGTATTCTTGTCGTTATGGGTTCAGAGCCTTCTGTCTCGAGCAGCTCTGACCCTTGGCTGTTCACTTGTACAGAAGGGAAGCTCTACAACACTGTTTAGATACTGTCTCGCAGCAGACCATGCTTGAAGCTGACTTGGCTGCGTCTTTTCTCAGGATGGACAAGGCCTTTCATAGCTACAGATCTTTTCCTTGGATTGGTTTCCCTAGAATGGCGTCTTCCAGTCTTCCATGTAGAGAAGTGTTTCTGGCTGCCAACATTCTGATCCAAGTGGGCAGGACCATGTCCAGCATGCCCTGGCCAAGAGCACAGTCAGAGGTCCATGTGCCATGTGCCTAATTATTATAAATCAGTCTACGCAAGATCTGCATTCTCTCTTCTCTAATCAATTTTCACTCATCAGTTACCAAACCAAATATTTTTTAAGAGACAGAAATGATAAAAAGTGGTTTTTTAAAAAATAAAATACCATATTTTGTGTTTCTTTGGGGGTGTAGGAGGAGAGATTTATTTCTTTTTATAAGTGTGAGTGTTCTGCCTGCATATATGTAGGTGTACTACATGCATGCATTGCCTGTGGAGGCCAGAAGAGGGTGTCAGATACCCTGGAACCGAGTTTCAGATGATTAGTTGTTAGCCACCATGTGGGTGATGGGATCCAAACCTAGGTCCTTTGTGAGAGCAACCAGTACCCTCAACTGCTGAGCCATCTCTCTGGTCCAGTATTTTATGTTTATAAAGTAGAACAGTGCCCCAGAGGCCTGATCCAGGATGATGCTCAGTCAGGAGGACTTTGGCCTTCTCTGCACATGCCTGGTGCCACCTAGTGCCCGCCTCAGGGTCAGCACTAGTATTGTGGCTGCATGTGGGCTTTATACTGACAACTTTTCGGCTTCAATCCCAATTGCACTCTTGCCCCAGACATCCTGGAACCCCTCAGTCCCTCTGCCCTCCTAAGGGTCTTCATGTGGTCATCTGGTTTTTGCGCCCCCCCCGCTGGCCTATCCTACCTCCACTCGCTTTCCCAGAACTCCATACCTGATCTTTTGGATTCCTCCTCTTTGAATTTGGTGGTTTATGCTGATTTTGTCCTTTGATTGTCATTCTAGCTGCATTTGAGGACAAAAGGAGAGGAATACATAACTTTGACTTATCGTGTTTTGGTGGAAGACCTAGTTTTAGCTTGATCCTCATTTTATAAATTTCATGGTTATCAGTGAGTTTGAGCATCTTCCCACAAATCGATTGATCATTCCTATTTCTTTTGTGAATTTTTGGCTCCTATGCATCATCTTTTTGTCCCTTTTTTTAATATTCTGGAAAAGTTATTTTTTTTATATTTTAAATTCACTTTCTGCCTCTCAGATGGGTTGCCTTTTCCCAGTTTAATTTGCCTCTCAACTAGAGATGATTATAATAGATTTGATGTTTATGTCCTCAAACTCGGTTGTTTCACTTTATCATTTTTGGGCTCCACATCATACTTCTAAATGTCTTATCTACCACAAGATTATAAAAATGTTTACCCATATTTTCTTCTGATGCTTTTAAGCTTTTCTTCCTTACATTTAAATATTTGGTCCATCTGAAATTTATTTTGAAGCCTGGAATGAGTGTGGATGGATCCAGCTTACTTTTTTCCAAATGCGTCTCGAGTTGTCCCAGCACCGTTTATTGAACAATCCATTTTTTCCTTGCTGATTTGAAGTGGCTCATTCATCATATGTACTTGGGTCTGTTCGCGGACTCTTGTGTTCCCTCAGCTGTCTCCCTGTCCTCAGCCAGCACTGTTTTCAATTGACTTCTGTGGCTTTATCATGGATTTCAGAGTCTGGTGGTCCAAGCCCTTAATCTTGACTCTAGCATTTTCCTGGCTGCTTTCTTATGTTCATCCTTTTATATTAACTTTACTGTCAGTATAATTTCCAGACTAAATCTTCTTGAATCTCAAATGGGCTTGTTAAATAACATCTTAGAAAGCATGGCTTTCTAAGTTGCACTATTGAGTACTATAATAACCGGGGTAATGTCTGTATTATTGTCATTTTGCCATCATTGTGATTCACATTTTGTCTAGGAAATTGCCACTTATTTTTAACAGAAAATTTTTCAGGTATAATCTCTACATCTCCACTTTCCCAGCTTCAAAAGAATCATTCATCACCCTCCATTTAAAGAGGCAGAATCTGGTGACTGATTAAAGACAGTTATGCCCAGGCTATACCAATAGTAAACAATAAATGGAATTTCTCCCTGCTAAATACCCAATCCCCAATTTTAATCTAATTTTAGCATCAAGTACTTTTAACCTCAAGATTTCTAACAACAGAAAGAACATAGTCCTATAGTTATTACTTTTATTGAGATAATTAGCCCTTGGATTAAGAACCTTGCTACAAAATTCTTATATATCTCATCTGGACTCACAATATTCCCATGAAGTAGACAAAAGCAATTTCTTCAGCATCTAGTGAGGAGGAATTGGAGACAGATACTAGAATAGTGATGCACTTGACATCATTATCCAAAGAACTAGGGAGCTCACTGTTTGATGGTGGGGGGTACTGGATGGCCACATGACTCTGGGCCCTCAACCCATTCAATATTTTCTCCTTCAAAACAGGAGCCTGCAAAAGAAGATTTATCAAAGAAAGGAGACCCAGATCCTGCTGTTACTGTTACTATCATTATTACTATTAGCATTATCATTATTTCTATGCTCCTAGAATGTGCATTTGAGCTCAGCTGCTCTGACCTTCTAAGTTCCAACTGTGGCAGTATTGGAATAGCTGTCAGTATCAACCTCTGCACCAACCACTTTCAGTTTCCTGGCATCATCCAGAAAGCCCTGGCCATGTGCATAAGCCTATCTGAAACACTATCTGTGTCGTACTGATCCTCGCTCTCTCTTATGAGGGAATCCCTCATGCCTCTCACAGAAAGAAGCATATATGTTCCTATGGCACCTGTTTGCCTTGACTTGGAAATCCTAGTCTACACCACGTTAGAATTGTCCACACTGTTGTTTTTAAAGGATAGAGGAGAGAATCTAGATAATATCATTGGGTTTTGTTTGTTTTATTTTGTATTTTGTTTTGTGTTTGTTTTGAGACAGAGTCTTACTGTGTAGCCCCAGATGTCCTAGAACTCACTACGTAGACCAGGCTGGCCTCGAACTCACAGAGATCCACCTGCCTCTGCCTCCTGAGTGCTTGGATTAAAGGTGTTTACTACCATACCTGGCTAATATCAGATTTTTATAATAAATGTTTTATTTGCCTTCTCTTGTTTGCTATCTTTGGGAATTTTAACTTTCAAACAGCATCTTTTAACACTGTTGTCAGAGGGATTAAGCTGCTGTAAGATTGTGTTTCTAGTGATTGGTTTAAAGGTTTTAAATAACTGAAGGCAGTATTTGGTGGACTCTGTCCTGGGAATGTCTCTGTGTTTTCTAGTTCAATTTGCAAGGCTCCGCTCGGTGATGCCTCCTTGCCTAATGGGCACAGCAATGCTCCCAATAAATATAACCTCTAGTTACCTCTGCCTTATCTAAGGCCTTGAACTTCGAGATGACATTTGCTCACTGGCATCATTAGAGACACCAGCAAACAGATGGTTTTTAGAACAGAACCCACAGATCATATCCCTGAAGCTAGAGGGAGCAGTACCCATGGAAGATCGCTCTCCGCAGTCCTGACTGATTTGCCAAAACAAAAGTGTTAGAATGGCGTCACGTGTGCTTCTCTGACCTAGGAGCAGAGTCAAATATTTATTAATGGTGACCTGATTACTGGTATCAAGTTGTGTTATCTGTTTGCTTGTTTTGTTTTAGTTCTATAAGCAGATCATTTTATAAGGGCTTTCATCCTAAATGAGTCCAGTGCTAGAGAACATTACTGTTGCCCATAGTTTGGATTTCTCATGTAATGCTATAAAATACATGCTGAGAAAAGAAGGAAATTTTGATAAGTGTCCTTTTTATGTTTTCCAGCTCTCTAAGCTTTCTGCAGATGATGCATGGAAGTAAGTTATTAGTATTTTACAGCTGTTTTTATTAAGGATGAGATTTTCCTCTTAACAGTTTGAGAGATTGGATGAAGTCATCATTTTATTTGTAAGCTTCCCAGGATAGAGAAAATGGGGTAAGATAGCCTGCGTATATACAATGCAAAAATACTTTAGACCCAAACTGCATATGTTTCTTACAGTGTGATCCATGCAGCCCCACGCAGTTAGATTTGTGTGTTCTTTAAAATATGGCAGTATGGAGTTCTCATTTATTTTAGGCACATGGTACATCTGGTTTTCTGTATGTGCTCTTTTCTCTGTGTTCTGGGACCAACAGTGGGGCCATTGGGCACTGTGAGCACCACATGAAAGAAATAAAAATGAAAAGTTCCTCCCTTTTTTCATTATAATAATCAATTATGATTGTTTTCCTATTCAAAATAGGAAATACTTAATAAGTTTGTGTACTAATTTATGCTTTTCAAAGTATTTCCATATAGGTTAACCCATCTGAGATGAATTATATATAGAGAGATAGATAGATATAGATAGATAGATATACAGATATATGATGTGTGTATGATGTATATGTATACAAAATGGATTAATACCATAAGGCAGATTTTGTTTTCTATCTATGGAAGTCCTAGTTTAGATTGATAGTGAATTCATCCATCCATCCATCCACTTAACCTAACTTGAAAGTTCATTCATTTTATAGAATAAACTTATTTTGGATTTAGGTCTGTAAATATCATGTTCTTAGACCCTTGCCATTGTCTTTGCTTCCCACTTCTTCTAGGGAATCAGTATATATTTATGAGCTTTTAGAAAACGTCCTTGTCTACTGAGCTCAGCTTTCAGCAGAGCCATGTAATTTTATTTAAATGAAAGGGAACAGTACATCTGTGTACTTCTAGACTCAATGGGCTCATGTCTAAGCCTTCTCCAGCAGGGGGCACTCCTGGGTTTAAATAGGACCCTTTTCTGACTGTGGGCTTTGTAGAATTGCTGGAACAGGAAAGACCCCAACTGGCTGACATTACCCCAACAAGAGCTCTTGAAAGGTCACACTCTTCTGACTGGCACAATAGCTAACTGCAAACTATAAGCAGTCAGAAATAGAAAGTTAACTTCAAAAGATTTTGTGATTGGATGATACCTCACTGCTATTGAGAGATAATATTGACCAATATATAGAGAGCAATTGCATAAATTTTTCTCCTTTTCCCTAATCTTCATTTAGCTCTCAATCTCTCTCTCCACATCTCTCTCTCTGTCTCTCTCTTCCTCTAGACCAGTAGCTTCCAGTCTTGACTACCCCTTAAAATCATGTGAAGACTTTTTAAAATTATTGATGCCTTAAAGATTGCACAGCATATATTTGTATGTACATATCACATTGTATTCCATGTACATATGTACATTTTATATATTCGTTTAAAACAAATTTATAATTAAAAATTTTTAAATAACTCCTATTCTGGAACTCTGCATTCATTTGTTAGGCTACCATAAGAAAATACCACAGATGGCTTGGGATAGGCAACAGAAACTGCTTTTCTCGTATTTGTATTTCTAAATTGAGGGCCCAAGATTGAATTGTTGACAAGTTTGGCCTAGGAGGTTGAGGTACTAGGGCTTATGCATTCAACATAGGAATTCCGACAGGTTGAGGTACTAGACATTGGAGAAGTCTCAGAGAGGACACTTGACTTTCCCAGGATTATGATGCAATGAAGTAGCAGATCGGGAGCTGGAGCCTAAGTCTTCCAATGTAACTTAAAAAGATCAATGTCAAAGCCATACAGGAAAACAAAGGTTTGTGTGAGGTTGCTCACAGCATCACCTGCCCCTTCCCCACATCTAAAAGGGGAGAAACCAAGACCTTTGTAATCAAAATGTACCCCCACCTACATTTGAAATCCCTATGAGCCCAGCATCATTGTTAGGTGGTTGCTGTGAGGGCTGATGGCTTTTTCAATGACCCTGTTTGTCCATTGTAGCCTGGAGCAGGAGAAGATATACCAGATGCACCAAGGCCACGAGTCCATGCACGTGGAGATGATCTTAATCTTCTTCTCTGCCCTGATCGCTGTCCAGGTGATGCTGGTGCAGTGGAGACAGAGACACGGCCGCTCCTATAACGTGAGTCCCCCAGGCACTGGTATCCTGGGCTACCTTCTCAGGCTGGCTGTCCTTTTGCTGCCACATTCCTTTGGCTTAAGTCAGTGTTCTCAACCCAGTGTAGTTTTGTTTCAGTAGATATTTGGCATTATCTGGAAAAGTTTCTGATTGCCAAGACAATCCGGGGGACATTGTGTGGGAAAAGGAGAATTGCTACCTATGTCCAATGGGAAGAATCCAAGGATCTTGGTAAACTTCCTGCAATGCAAGACAGGCCCCCAAACAAAAACTATTATCTGGTCTAACTGGCACTAGTGCCAAGGTTGAGAAGCCCTGGATTAAGTAAACCAATTTTTCTTTTGTGCATGAACAGCTTCTGTGAAAAGCCTGGAAAAGGGACGTATAGAAATAGCAGAAATCAAAAGTTGAAGGTGTTTCATCAGAGATCAAAAAAAAAAAATAGTAGTAAGTAAACACTTGCTAACAGTAGCCTTGCCACGAATGGCCTGCATTTCCATGGAACTGTGCCCCTGCCAGCACGCACTGGCCTCAGCCACACAGAGCAAGATCTGCTTTCCTCAGACTAATCCCACTCGAGCGTGACCACCAGAGCTTTTCCATATCAGAGCTCAGAGTCCTTCTCTGGTCTCTGTCGGGCCTGAGAGCTTACCCTTGCAGAACTCAGAGCTGTGGCTCTCAGATCCTGGGGTACACTGGCTTCACCTGGAGAGCTTGTTGGATTGGATACCAGGGCCACACTGCTAGAGTTTCTGATTCAACTTATCCAGGTCTCCATGTGGCACTGATCCCGGCTTTCCTGAGACCACAGTTGGAAAACCACTGGTTTAGACTCAAACATGGCTTAAATAGAGAAACACTGCAAAGGGAGGGGGTCCCCTGTGAACACTCTGTGTGGGGCTGGCTCTTGCACTGGTTGGTATATAAGACTTCCCTGTGATAGAGGTTTGAATTACATCAGTTGTACTCATCATAAACATTATTTCCTGAGTAGCCCAGACTTTAAAGGAGTTTTCAGTACTATATACTACTTAAGTTTGGACAGATTTTTTCACATTTTATTGAAGGAGGAGAATCTTATTTTCTTTTGTAAAATAAAGGCATCAAGAGTCTATGTCACCATTGTCTTGTCGATTACAAAAAAAGCTATACCCTCGGTAGTTCCCATGAAATGGGAAATGGGAATGGCACATATGGGTAACACTAATTGGGCGCAGTGAATTTTTTTTAAAGATTTGAAGTTGGAAGGGTTCAAGAGTGGTTAAACAGAGGAAGGGTAGATATGTTAAAATAGACTATGTGTGTCTATGAAATGCTCAAAGAATAATTTTTAAATGAATGAAACTGGAATACACTCTCACATCAAAGAAGAGCTCTTTAAATATATCTGTAGTACAGTTTCCTTCTCTTTAAAATAGAAATATCCACGGGAACATCTGGAGTCTTTATGCAAAAAGAAGCCTGAATTTTTGAAAAATGATTTAGAGATCTGTTCCATCTTTGCTTGATACCTGACGATTATCTCTGAATTAGATACGGGAGTTGGTTTTGTTTCCAGAGTAATGGGGTGTGACTTCTGCACAAGAAGCCCCTTACCCTTGAAAGCAAACCGTGCCACATGAACCAACTGACCCTGTCACGCTACTTCCTCTGACAATTTTATTTGATGGATTTTTAAGGTAACATATGCCAAGGACTCTATCCTTGTTTTTAAAGAAGCTGCTCCCAAGGCTGAAGAGATAGCTCAGCAGTTAAGAGCACTTAACTGATCTTCCAGAGGACCCAGGTTCCATTCCCAGAACTCAATTCTAGGGGATCCAGTGTCCTGACTCCCACTGGCACCAGGACATGCACATGGTGCACTTACATACATGCAGGCAAGACACTCATACACATAAAATAAAATGAAATAAAATCTTTAAAAAATAAAAACAGAGGCTGCTCCCATGCCAACTCTGAGGATGTGTCACCAGACCAGCCCCACATTTACTGGTAGTGACACAGATGAGCCTGCCCAGCTGTCAGTGTCCCTTTTGAGGACTTGTGGCCATTGAAGGTTCTGATCCTGTTTGGCTAAGGATATGGTGGGTCCAAGTGGGTTTTGCTTAACTTACAGTGAAGCTCTCCGAGTCATTCTTATGGTTCACCGTACTGAGATCACTGAAGTGTCCTCCAGAGGTAGTACTTTTGACTGACCCCAGATCCTCTCAGTCACCACACTTTTGCTCCCTAAAGTTCTTAGGGGTTTTCTATACCTTAGATTTCAATTACATTTATTTATTTGCTTGTTGGGGAGGCCACAGACAACCTGTAGACAACCTCCTTCCACCATGGTGGCCCCAGGAATTGAACTCTGGTCTTTAGGCTTAGTGGCAAGTGCTTTTACTCCCTGAGCCATCTTACTGACCCAAGGTTGTTGTTTCTGATTACTGTCACACAGCTCTCCTGTTTTATGGAAACCCAAAGGGACTTTGCCGTCCTAAGGATCACCTTGGGGGTGAGCAGGTGACTGGAATCTTGGCCTCTCTTTAGGCAATCCTGCCAAGCACCTCACAAAGCCAGGGTTCTGACAGAACTCAGGGCAAATCCAGGTCTCATGGTGGCTCTGTCTGTAAGGTTAGCTTAGAGACTTGGGTGGCCATCAGTCCATTAATGACCATTGTCTCAAAAGAGCAGGCTGAGCAGCCCGTCACCCTGTGTGTCTCCAGCGAGGCTGCTGCTCATGGTGGCAGTCCATATGTGAGGTCAGGCTTCTCCTCTGCAGCCCTAATTGTCTGTGCTTTGTGTACCTTCTTGGGCATTTGCCTCAAGAGCAGGTCTTCAGAGCACAGCCATTTCAGTGACTTTGGTCTTATCTGCAGCCACTGGAGCTGGTGAGTCCTAGAGCATGCCTACCTTACTGTGAGTCCACTTTTCCCTGTATTTTAAATGAACTCTAATGGGAAAACCAGGACCGAATGTACAACTCAAGTTAATCTTTGAGCTGCAGGTTGATGGCCTAAATAGCTACCCAGAGAGAGCCTTACTTTCAGATATTTTCTGTGGACACCTGAGATCATGTGGAATCTGCCAGTGCTACTGAGAACTTTGAACTAATAAGATTTATGAACTTTCTGACTCTTTTTATAATATAATAAAGTTTATTCCCATGGCTTGATATTGCAATCTCCATCAACATATTAAAACATATCAAGGGGGCTGGAGAAATGCCTCAGCAGTTAAGAGCACTAGCTGCTCTTGCAGAGGACCTGGTTTTGACTCACACCACCCATGTGGTGGCTAACAACCATCAGTAACACCAGTATCAGGGGAATCCAATGCCCTCTTCTGACCTCTGTGGGCATTGCATGACATGGGTGCACTTACATACATGCAGGCAATACACTCATACACATAAAATAAAAATAATAAATAAAAAGGAGCTACATAACAAAATCAACTATCTGGATTGGATTGAAAGATGAAAATGGGGGCTAACTGAAATATTCAGGGCCTTTCATATGCCAAAATTCTTTCTTTCTCTCTTCTTGCTCGGATTTATGTTCATACTTTCTTTGTACCGATAACAAATGTTTCCTGGAGTTATTTATTTGCATGTTTTCCTGCTTACAGCTGCACATCATTGCTCTCCCTGTACCCCCTCTCCATCCACACATGTGAATGTTTTAAATAGCGGGGGTCTTGCAGTGCAAAGGCAATGAGCGCCACACCATTTCTTTCCTTTAGCATTGCATGGCCCATTCATCTTTCTATACAATTGGACAAACGAATGATATCTTTGTTTTGACTTGATCTGCAATTTCTTTGACATTCATTGTGCGCATGGCAACAAGAAAAAAAGAACGTGATACCTTTGGGCAACATCTGATTTGTCAGGAAATTCCTCTTGCTATGATGCATGGGTGGGGAGAACATGGGTGATGTGATCCAGATGTGGGCGCTGCCCTTCGCCAGCAATGCAGATGTGCATTCTACACACATGCCCAGATGGTGACCCCTCTGGCATTATTAATGTATTCCACATGCCAGGCTTCCTCCTTTGCATGTGTATGCCTCGATTTCCCATAGTTCATGTGTTTATTTATGAGACACCACATTCCTTCACTTCAAATGTGGCAGTTACTATTATAACTGAGGAGTTTTAACTGCTCTGGAGAGTGATAAAGAATCTTTTAAATTGCTATGAAATGGGACCCTTATTTCGAAATGACTCCTCATACAATTGTTGAAGTCACAATGCAAGGTCTTAACCTTTCTCTTGAGAAAAATAATGTGTTAAAAAATATGGTGCTAGATATACACTTTAAAGATAGTCTTTTAAACCAGTACGTACTGTACATCCTACATTACAACAATACTTTTGCTGTCTTTTCATTTCTGATCTCTGAAGCCTATTTTAAAAATATTATGTCTGTATATTGGACATTAATATTCATTGCTTATTAAATCCAGGCACTAAGTAAGAAGAAATTTGGGATCTTCTAGATGGCTCATTCATATAGATCCATAGAGAAAGAATTCATTTTTATAAATAACTAATTCAACTGTAACTCCAAACTGTCACAAAGACTTTAATTTATAGGTTTGAGGAAACAGATTAGTATGATAAATTTTGGCAGTTTCACTGGATTAAAATAAATACTCGGCTTTTTATTCAAAATAACCCTTCATTTTTGTGAGGAGAATGTAAAAAAAAATGAATCATCCTTAGAAAGATGAAAAATACAGAAACAACAGATGATCAGGTTTTGAAAGATGACCATTTTCTTCTTTAATATCAGGAGCAATGGACCTTAAAAAACGGGCAAATGTGTAATTTATGAGGAATAAAAAAATGACCAAAAATACTGGTGAGATTCTCAAGGACTGCAATTTTTATTATTAATGTCAGAGTTCTATAGTAGCCAATGGTGAGTGCTAACATTCGTGTATCTTGAGTCTTGCTTACCTAGCAGGTGATCTCGAGTCCTTGTAAAAACCATTCTACTTCCTTGAGTAAGTCCTGTTTCTCCTACTTACATATATACTACCTTGAATGTCTTAAGTAAAGGTACTAGCTGATTCATTAACATTGACCACACCCACAAATAGGATAGAAAAATGCAATTATCTGACTAATTCAGGCAAGAGTAAATTATATTTCCTTTAGCCTCAGTGTATTTTCTGGAACTTAAAGGGTTTATTTTCCCCCAGAGTCTCCAGATAGTTTTTTGCTTTATAGGTATTTTTTTCAAATGTGTATGAATGAAAACAACCTTGATATTTTCTGAACGATGATTTGTAGCAATTCCAAGACAACGCAGCAATTCCAAGATCTTTAGTTTCTGAGAATGGTGTAATAAAAGGACAATAAAAAGCCAAGGAAATTCTTCCTATTCACCTTTTCACTATAACGTGAAATTTTGTCTTATAGTCTGGGTCATGGGCCTCAGACCACTATAACCAAGACCTTATTTAAAGAAGCCAAAAATACATAGGCTTTCCCTCAAGCTTTTTCTTTATATTTCAAAGATCAAGCAGGTAAAGAAAACAAACACCATCAGTCTTTTATGCTCAGGATAATGAATGTATGATAGGCTCTACCAGTTCTTCCTCCCTCACTGACAGTGTGACAAACAGGCTAGAAACAGGTTTGGATCCAGGATTGGAGACTTTGACAGGGTGACCCTAAATTTTAATTATCCATACTTGGGAAGAAAACCTCTTTTCTTGTCCCTTTGTAATCACTCTAGGTAAATAAGAGCTACTTAGCGTGAATACTGTAAAATACTACTTTGAAAAAAGACCAAAAGTCTTACTGTTGTCCAAACCTGTCTGTTTGAAAAGTAAGTCTGTTGCCAAGGTAACTGTAGCAAGCCAGTACCCACAACCCATCAGCTTGGTCTGTCTTCATACCTGCCCTGTGAGGTTGGCATCAGCCAGATTAAATTTATTCTCTGGAGGGTACTTGGACTCTGGTCAGTGGCATGGGCCAGGAAAGGCTGATGACAGAAAGCAAAAAGGAATGAGTGTGATCTATGCATATCATGCTACCTTGAAATGACACCGGCAGCTAAAGAGAGCAGCCAAGAAGGAAAACAGAGGTACAGATCTAAGAGAGTGGCCGGGGAGCTGACTGCAGAGTGCAGACAGAGCAGGACGAAGGCCCAGCAGCTGCTCAAAGTCACCCACCACCACTTCCTCCTTTGACAGTGCTGTGCCCTTTCACATGGGCACAGGGTAGTAACAGCAGCCCTCGGTGTGTAACACACTGCGGCTTTCAGAGTGCTTTCCTCCCTGGGCTGCATTTAAACCCCACATCGGCATGCAGCGCAGGCATCAGTGTTCCCAATCTTACAGCAGCACTGACGCTGTCCCAAAAAGCCCTTCACTGCTGAGGCCTTCCGTGGCTTTGGTCTGAAGTACTCAGCTGGGCAGAGTGGGCATTCTGATCGTTTCCCATGTGATCTTCCAGAGGATCACACCAGTTCTCCCTGACTTCTCACATCTGGGATTATCGTAAACCCATGGCATGGTGTAAACATGATAACGAAGGCTTTCTACTAGAAAGATTCTGAATCGTTTAGAGAGCGATGGAGGTCCTGGGGCCGAGGTCTACTTCAGTGATCTCTGGTGCCATCCTCAGCACAACAAATACAGATGGTAATCAGGCCCTCGGTAATTGAAGGAGACTTTGTTCATTTTTCCGACAGCTGGTGACCTTGTTGCAGATGTGGGTTGTACCTTTGTATTTCACCATAAAACTCTACTGGTGGCGGTTTCTGTCTATGTGGGGGATGTTCTCCATTATTACCAGTTACATTCTCTTCAGAGCTACCCGGAAACCACTTTCAGGGAAAACACCACGGTACGTACTTCATTCATCCCTTCCCCACAACTCTCTTAATTTTTAATTTTTTGAGGGTTTTTGTTTTGTTTTGAATTCACCACATAGTCTAGACTGGCCTAAAACGTACAATGTTCCTACTTCAGCCTCCCACAAAGCTGAAAACACGGGCATTTACTACCGTGCCTGGTTTGATCCCCCTCATTTAAAACAATCAGGAGTATATTGGATGTCCCTTTTTCTTGGGAGGATTTTGAGGGGTTAGGTTTCTTTTAAACTGCTTTTTACCTTTGCAACAAAACCATCTAGAGATGAGCTCCCCTGCTGTTACTCCATATCATTCTGTCATGAAGATTCGGAGACACCTGTATAGTTCACAACTCAGGTTTTAGCTGGTGGAGGCCAGGAAAAAAAAAGAAGTGAAATTAGAGCACTGTTTGCATGGTTATTTTTAGCTCAACATTTGTTTTTCTCCCCTGCAAGTTGTGCCACACAGACTTTAAAGCACAGCAAGAACTGAAAGCCTTTGCTCCAACTTGAACATATCTAGCCCATCAGAAATAAGGGGAATTTTATTACTCTTATAACAAATGAGGTTTTTTAATATTTTTATTTTTTATGTGTATGAGTGTATTGTCTACACGTAAGTAGATGCACTTATGTTGCACAATGTCCAAGGAAGTCAGAAGAAGGCATCGGATCCCCTGAAACTGGAGTTACAGATGGTTGTTAGTCATCATGTGGGTGCTTGGAATTGAACCCTGGTCTTCTGCAAGAGCAACCAGTGCTTTTAACCGATGAGCCATCTCTCCAGCCTCAACAAATGAGGGTTTTAATATACCAGGATGGTTGCCAGTCTGGGAGATGAATGCAGTTCTACGGAATCACTCGAAGGTCTTTCATGAGAGCTTAGATGCCTGCAGCTTTGCACTCTCTCCTGTTCTGTGGTCAGACTCCAAGTCCTCATAACATACAACTCTAGTGAGATAAGAAAAGACTGTGTGGAATGCAGTTGTCACAAGACAATGGCAAATTTTTACTTGTTGGAGAAAAAAATAATCATAGGTTTGTCTGAAGTATTTTCATGATCACCTTAGGTAATGGATTTATTCTCTAAAATACTAGAAAAGATAAAAATATTAATCTTTCCTTTTACTTTGGAAAAGGAAGAATATGAAGGGAAAGATGTTTAAATAAACGTGGTGATGAAGATTCAAATGCAGCACTCAGGAGGCTAAAGCTAGAGGATTATGAGTTCCAAGCCAGCCTGGGCTATATAGTGAGCTCTATATGAGCCTAGACTATATAGCAAGACCCTGTTTCAAAAGAAAAATTCAGGCACCTGAAGGCAGGTTCATAGATATTGTAACCTAGTTCCCCTTTGAGAAGAATTTGAGGGTCATGTTAGACCTTTTAAACTGACTACCAGGGTGTCTTATGCAGTTTTGTAGAGCCTCATTTACATGTTAGTAAAAACTATGGACATATGGTTCCCCTCCTCCTTACCAAATGTTGTAAATTATTTCAGATGTGTGACAGTGCTCTGAGTTTTGGAGAAATCCAAGTGTACTTGGTTTTATTCTTTGAATATAATCGGTAAGAAGAGTCTACTTTCAGTGAGAACATTTCCCCTTCCCACAGCTGATGAACCACCCTAGCTAAAATCCCTAAGCACACCAGCTCACTGAATGCAGAGAAATGTCATTACCGGAATCACCCAGGTACCTGTCTGCTGGTCTTCATGACCTGATATCTCAGATGCCCAGGCTGCCATGCCATCTGCTTCTCATGCCCACAGCAGCCCCCTCAGCTTCCTGTCTGCCCAGGCCTCCACTTGCCCTGAGTTCAGTCTGAGAACCAAGAGCTCCATTGCCCTCTCAGCTTCTTAACCATGTCCTTTCCTCACCAGAGAGACTTTTTTTTACTGTGTATTTTTATTGGATTTTGTGGATTTCATACATTTTAATCATATTTAGACTTCGACTATCTGCATTCACCCATAGACCACCCACAGGATTTCACACATTCTGTCTTATATGTTAAAGTCTATCAAGACAAGTTTGTGTACCCAGATGTCTCTTGGTGTGAGTTCATTCACTGGAGTCTGTTTAGCCTGTGTAACACGGAGAGACATTTTAGCATGATTTTTTGGATGTCACACATGAATATTGTATTTACACTATTTCCACCCTCCTCGTCCCTGTCAGCTCTTCCCATGCCCCAACTCCCTCATGACTTTTTATCCTCTTCTTTCATTATTGTTGTTGCATATACATACATACTTTTATAGATATATAGAGATAGATACAGTGCACCAGGCCCCATTCAGCGGTGCTCACGTCTACCTGTGTTTAGGACCACCCACTTAGGACTAGATAACCTCTCGGAGCTAGTCCCTGGAAAAAAGTGATTCTCCCTCCTGCAGCAGCCATTGGTTGCCTGTAGCTCTTCATCTAGAGGTGGGACCCTGTGAAATTTCCCCATCTACAGTGGTATGTCAATTGTTGCGTCACTATGCAGATCTTTTTAGGCAACTGTACTATGGCAATTTCATGGTTGTAGCTTCCCTATCTCATCTAGAATGCATTAACTAACAGCAGGTATCTTGTTCCTTTTTGGTTTTATAATCTTTCCATTCCTTCTTCTGTGATGTTCCTTGAACCTTAGGTTTAGAAGTTACATTATAGAGGTATCATTTAGGGCTGTCACCCAAGAAACTTTTATGCAATGCTTGGATATATAGATATATAAAATAGATATACAAATCAAACATTTACTAATAATAAATCTTAAAAAGTTTATCTTAAAACAATTCTTTGATATATATACATATATATATAGTTTTGCTGTTTACGAAAAATGAAAGCAATTCTTTGATATATATACATATATATAGTTTTGCTGTTTACGAAAAATGAAAGCAATTCTTTGATATATATACATATATATATATAGTTTTGCTGTTTACGAAAAATGAAAGCAGACGTGCATAGTGTGCTTGTTTGTCTAACCCAATACAATTCAAAGCTAAACATACTAATTTGATACTTACATGCTGAGGAATGACAATAGGAAAAGATTCGTTGTTTTCCATAATTAAATCATTATGTTTCTGTACAAGCAGAAAGCATTGTATGTGTGGTAAAAACAATACAGTTCATAAACACAATAGCCTCAGGCTTGAGGCTAGTACCTTGTGGCACTGCCTGGCATAGTGCCATGGTCAGTACAGGGTGTGCATACTGTGTGTTCAGAACCAGGGTTGCAATGAAGTTCTGCAGCGTAATTCAGGTGAGCCCTGCCAGAAACACCTAGTATTTATTGCACATTTGATATTGTAGGAAACCTTTTAGTGTGGACTTTCTAGTTGTGAGAGCCTCACATTGGGGCTGTAAGACACAATTTAAGAAGTATTGTTCTAAAGCAGACCAGGTGGCCATGAGAAGAGAGGATAACGGAAAAGCTGATGCAGTCTCCTCTAGGAAAGCACTGGGGTGAGCTCCTCTGTCACGTAGCAGGCCCTGGCATCTTTATGGGCCACTTATGAGATTGTATCGTAGGTGAGTCAGGTCTTAGCTGCCCTTCATTAAGGAGCAGAGAATTTTGACCCAGGCTGGGGAAGTTGGGTGATGTAAACTCCCTTTAAGCCAGACACAAGCCAAGAGGAGTGCTCACTTGCCACTAACACAAGTTGAAACTTGGCCTTTCCTCCCTCAGGGTATACCAAGGCCTTGCTGTGGGCCAGAGGGCCACAGAAGGGAAGTGAGTTGCCACAGTCAGGTTGTTTGACAAGCAGCCAAATCCAGGTTCAAAAGTTAAGCCACACACAAGCCACACAGAGCTGAGTGAAGCCCTTGTCAGTTACAAAGCTAGGCCTGGCTCTCCTGATACTCAGCAGTAGTAATACAGTTCCTTACCTGGCTTATCAGCTTGTCAGTGTAAGTTCAAGAAGGCAGGAAGTTCCGAACTGTACCATTCCTAGAAACAGCTACCACCAAGAAGTAGGAAGGTAGGAGAGGGGAAAATCTAACCATCTGTACACTGATGCAACATATAAGGCACTTAAAGTGCAGAGGTTTTCTTCAATCTATTCATTTTTTTTATGTGTATGTGTGTATTGCCTGCATGTAGGTAGGCGCATCTATGTTATACTGCAGAGGTCAGAAGAGGGTGTGGTATCCCCTGGAACTGGAGTTACAGATGGTTGTTAGCCACCCTGTGTGTGCTAAGAACTAAACCTGGATCCTCTGCAAGAATAGCCAGTGCTCTTAAACACTGAGTCTTCTCTCCAGCCACAAAGTGCCCAGTCTTTTAAATACGAATGCGTTCTATCATGTACTCTTCAAATCGATGTCAGGAGCTAGCACCATCATCGTTACTTTAGAAATGAGTAGTCATGGGAAGAAATACCAGGACCTTGATCAAGGTCCATGGTGCCAAGCCAGGATCAAACTAACGATGACTGGTCTGCAAAGCCCTAACCCCAGCAGTATTATGTGGCTTCCTTAAATCTACAAACCACTTGGCACAGAATGGCCTTACAATTCCAAATACTGTAAGCCAGGGAGTATCTGTCATACTGGCCCAAGTTTAAGAAAGGCCTTACATATGTGTAAAGTCCAAGGAAGGAACTTACCTACTGGTGCTGACTAGGGCCAGGGCCAGACCAGGAATGTTCGATCAGATCTCACTCATATGCCCAGCATCATCCCTTCAGTAATATAGGTTTAACCCCTTCCTGGATCTGGCTGTTTGAGCAGTGTTGTGAACTGCTCAGCACAGGCAAACTAGAACTCAGGACTCAGATAACTCGGCAGAAAGACCCCTTCTCTGGCCCTCTTTAGAGACAGGCTCATATTAATGTGAACCAATTTCTGTAGCTCTGCAAGTGTGTGTTCCACAGAGCTCGCCATGGCCCGCCCCTTCTCAGGCGAGGGTATGTACACCCAGGGAGGGTGCCAGAACACATGGCTCTGAGTGTCTGTTTCTTAAATGGGGAAAGCGTTTCATCATAGAAATTATGTAAACAAGAATTCATTTCTCAGGTTAGCCCAAACCCCTAGTCAATGCATAAGGGCTTATACAGTCCTTTCTGATTGGAACTCACTGAAATGAAAACATCTTTTAAACTAGTACCAAAAGTTTGCGTTAATAATACCAGAAATTTTAGTTATGGAAGTAATATGTTGCCTCCAACAAGAAACAAACTGGAGAAGGTGACAGGGTTGAGGTAAGAGGACCTGGCTAAATCACAGAGGGAGGCTGGGGTTTGGAGTGAGGCAGGGAAAGGCGAGAGGCAAGCAGAGCTTCCTGACATTGTGCATGCTCCTGAGTGCTGTTCCAACCATAGGGTCATACCGAAGATGAGCTCCAGCTGCTTCTCCTCCTCCAGCCCTGTCACAATGGCCTTAGCCCCCTACTGTGACTCTGACTGCGCTCTCTCTCTCTCTCTCTTTCTCACTCTCTCTCTCTCTCACTCACTTGCTCTTGCTCTCACTTTCTCTTGCTCTGCTCTGAACTCTTCCCACACCCTTCCAGAGGTGAAACAGCCATCACCACAGGGCCTGGGATTGTTTTTCTAAAGGCCTTCACTGCCAATGAAGGAGCCAACAAGCAGGGTGCATGGCTCCTTCTAGCCCCCTGGGGTCAATAGAAAAGAAGAGGGTGGCAGCCAGGGTCCCAGGCACAGGGTGCACTCTTGGAGGCCATCTGCACATTAACTTATCTATAAGTTAATGTTTTAGACAAAGGAGCTTGTGAACAAGACCGTCTCAGTTACGTACTGACTGCAGCTATTACAGTAAAGCTTTAGTTTACTCTTGATATACATACATACATTTTATACTATACATTAACATGTATGTGCTCAAATGTATGTATTATTAAATATAGACAGGTATTTATGCATTTTAAAAGAAATTCATAGTATACATCTATAATGTTTTATTTTTTTAGTGTAATTATACTCATAAAAATTCTCATGAAATTATTTGGGACTAAAATTGTCTATTACTACTTAAGATTTTTAGTATCTTAAGCTGGACATGATAGTGTATGCCTGTAATTCCCACATTCCGGAGGCTGAGGCAGGAGAATCTCAAGTTTGAGAGTAGCCTGGGATACATAGTGACATCCTGTCTTAACAAGAAATAAAAAAGATTTTAAGACATTTAGCTTCAAAAATCCGTATATAGAAACTTGTTTTAAACAATGAAAAGACAAAATGCTTTAGTTCATACCCTGTCACCTCTGATTTTTATTCCACAGATTGGTCTACAAATGGTTTCTTCTAATCTACAAAATCAGCTATGCATTTGGTGTCGTGGGTTATGTGGCCATCATGTTTACAATATGTGGATTCAATTTAATTTTCAAGTAAGTATCTTTACTTAAGACATATCTCTAAACCCTTGCCTGGAGCGTCTGCTTGGTCATGTCCTCTTCTCATCTGCAAACACTTGGTCCTCCCATGTTCTCTGCACACATGTTGTATCAGAGATATTCACAGTCTTATCATTGAAGGAACCCACTGGAAAGGAACAGTGGTGTTCAGAGCTTCTTCCTATATCTTACTTCCTGTAACTCTTAGAATTGATCTGGCCGTTGCAGTAGCCGCTAATTCACATGAGAACTATGCACGTAAAATATGAAATATATGAGATGTGCATTGGATTTCAAAGTCAGTGATTACTTTTGAAATGAAAGTGTTTTCAATCTGTTGGTGCAATAAACCCCACCTGTTCCTTTTACTTTCTAATGTGGCTGCCAGAAAATTTGAAATTGCACATGAGTCACTGAAGGAGGGTCTAAGATGTGTGTTAGTTTCATCATTGTGTGACCTTCACAAGGTATTTTAAGGCAACTGTAATAAAATCCTGCAGTATCATCATCATATATGAGGTTGATCACTGGCTGAAATGTTATTATACAGTGCCTGACTCTGTGTTTGTGACTAATTAACACTGAGTAGCACTGACCTCAGACGGATTATTTCTGGCATCCATTAACCTCTTTTGATGGAGACAGTTAGTTAAGGAGGAAAGTGAGTACTTAGAAACTGAAACAAAAATAAAGGGATGAAAAACCTGGGATAATCATGTCTATGACTCAGAACTGTCTCTCCATTAAGAAGGTGGCTGCCCAGCCTGCTTTAATGGGATTCTCTAGGAATTCTTGAGGCCATAGACCAGGCCTATGTTCTGGAGTGGGGATTTAGGAAGTATTACAGATCTATGGAAAGCAACTCAAATAAAAATTCTCAACTAAAAAATGCTCTCATACTGAAGATACTTCAAGCCTCAGGGACCATAACAGAAATTAAGAACCAGAGATTGGCAGTCTTTGGCTCACAAAATAAGGAAGGCAACTGGATGAACAATCAGTCCTGTGTTACCATAGGCTCCGTCTATAGCAATGTAGTGACCAGTTTTATAAGCATTCCATGGGACTTGAGCTCCTCGTGTTTGTAGAAGAAAACGATGTTCCATCTCACCTGAGATACAAATCCTCCTTTGTCCAGAGCATCCATGATGTATATACTACCCACCCACCAGCCACTCACTGTCTCAACTATCACAGAACTAGAGTACTTGTGCTCAGGTAACCCTAATCTTAGTTACGAATCGTCTCGAGCACAGAAAATCTACTCTATTACATTAATTGTTCTGCTGTCAGTCATTTTTCACCTCTTGCTGGGCTAAATTTATAAATTAAAGTTCATGTAGATATGTATGTGGAAGTGTAGAGAGAAAAACACATAGATAGGACTCAGCCCTGCCCAACGGGTCATACAACCGTGGTGGTTTTTGGAATATATCACCCATGGATAAAGGCAACTATTCAAGAATTCCTTTGTCCACCGATAGTGAGTGGGACATTTTAGAGAAATTCAGAGAACTTGAAACTCTTTCATTTTAAACAAGAAAAAATAGCAAGTCAAGGGAAAATGTATAGCCACAAAACTCTGTTAGAGACTATGGTGAGTCATGTTTCTCAACGCCAGCCCTCTCCTCCCCAGCCACGTGCTGCTTTCTTACTTCCTTATGCATTGTTTTTTCATAGAATCAAATCCAGAGATTCCATGGACTTTGGCATCGTGTCCTTGTTCTACGGCCTTTACTATGGAATAATGGGGAGAGACTTTGCTGAGATCTGCTCAGATTACATGGCATCTACTTTAGGGGTAAGTGGTGTCATCATTGTTTGAAATCAGTTATGACACAGGAAGAAGTGACCTCATCTTAGAGATTTCCATCTAAATTCCCACCATTTTTTTTGTTCTATTTTGGTTAGCCCAGCTTCACTGTGCTCTGGAGTCTCGTTGTATAAGTGATATATTCACTGTTAGTTAATTATGAAACACATGGCTCAGGGCCAGCAAGATGACTCAGTGGGTAAAGGTACATGCTATCAACCAAGTCTCATGACCTGAGTTCACCAGAACCCACCTGGTGGAAGGAGAGAACTGACTCCTACAGGTTATCCTATGATATTTATACAGAAGTCCTGGTGCACACACCCACATACATACATGCACCATAGATAGATAGATAAATGTAAAAAATGTAAAGAAAATATATATGCATTATATAGAATTATTGAGGAATATATTATCATCCAAAATAAAATGTTACTCATTTGGGTCATTATACCAAGGATACTCTGATTGCCAAAATGTAATAGGTTAATAAAAGATGAACCACAGTAAATGAACCACAGTAAGAATCATTTATCTTTGGCCGAAATTCCATCTAATTGGAAAATCAAATTTAAGGGGACAGGATATAGTATCAGTGAGAGAACACTTGTCTAGCATGTTGTTTCATTATCATTGAAAGAAAAACATTTGTATTTGAAGCTACATAAAGCATCTGAGAATCAATAGTAACTGGAGGCAGAACGTGTCATAGAGATTACCCATCGTCATTCGGTATGTGAAGACATAGAGGATATAAAAATTGTGTATTCTGGCTGTAGATTGGTGACTGGATTCTCTTTTTAAAAAAACAAGTAGTTGTGTTTATTTTTCAACTCTTAAAATTAAAATTCAGAATGGACGTACTTTCTGGCTGGCTGGATTCCAAATTCAGATGTTAGGAACATTCCACCTGTGTCTGGCACGTGCATGTCTCTGGACACTCACAAACCAAGGGCTCCATGTTTCCCATGGTTCACATCCTATTTTCTGCCTGTCTCTTGATGCACAGCCAGATCTGAAGTGAAAAAACTGTGCAAGTGGCAAGAGTGAAATTCCAGGCTCTTATTTCTCTGTTCTGTGGGCAGGATGTAAGTGGACGTGACTTTGACTTAGGTCCCACCCCTTTGCCCTTCCTCTCCACCAAGGGCTCTTTTTTTTTTTCTATATGTATGAGTGTTTTACCTGCATGTATGTAAGTGCATCCATGTGTGCAATGCCTGTGGCAATCAGAAGTCATCAAATCCTCTGAGCTGGAGTTATAGGTGGTTGACAGCTGCCATGTGGATGCTGGGAACTGAACCCAGGTCATCTGCAAGAGCAGCCAGTGCTCTTAACCACCAAGCCATCTCTCCAGCCCCCACACAAAGGCTCTATCTTACTATCTTCCTGTAACCTGCAAACCAACTCCTGTGGTGAAGTGTTGGAATTCTCCCATGTGTCACCTAAAAAACAACTGCAAGTAACTGCCTTTCTTAGAAGGTTCAGGGTGTGCACAGGAAGAAATATTTCAGTTCCAGTTCCAACAAAACCCAGAAGTCATGTCCCTAAGAAAATTCTAGAAGCCTATGCTTGTCCATGAACAAGAGATGAACAGAAAAGTTATATGTATTCTGTTCTGTCAGGAACCACAATGAATAAATTCAACTGGTGGAGCCACAGAGTAATTAAGTATCAACTTTCTACAGACTTTTCACCTGATCCCACCACCCCACAGCCTTAAATCTTGTCATCTTCTATCATCTTTATTACAGCACTAAAAATCCTACAACTGTTTTTGTAGTCCCTAGTAATTTGGTATACATGCATGTGCATATCCCTATACCTGTGCATGTACACACAGATGCACACACGTGTATGTATTTGTGAGTGAGGCAGGAGGGAAGCAAAGGAGGTGTGATCTCCATTCCCATGCCCCTGTCAGAGCCCCACACCAGATCAATTACGTTGGAATCGCTGGGAGTGGAGCCAACACATCTGCTCTGTTTTAAAAGCCTCCTATGAAAAAGAAACAAGCTATTAAACCATCCACAAATGGATGGATCTTAAATGCATTTTGCTGAGTGAAAGGAGCCAGTCCAAAAAAGCTACATACTGTATGAGGTCGTTCATATGACATTTTGGAAAAGGCACAAGTTTAGAGGTGCTAAACAAATCGGTGGTTGTCAGGGATTTAGGGACTGAGCAGAGTTGACTTAGAGCACAGAGAACTTTTTGTAGTGGTGGAATTATTCTGTCCGATACTAACCTAATGGATACATGACACTGCATTTTCCAAAATCCATAGAACCATGTAGCAGAAAGGCTGAATAGTTTTCATGCATGCAAAATTTGAAAATTATTTAGGAAGCCCAAGAACCCCAGGAGAGAATGCAGTCTGTGATACAAAGGCTCTAACTGTATTGCAAATGTGAGAAGAAATCTTCCTGAGGGTGTTGTGGAGGAAATGTCTCATCTTAACTTTAAAGGTTAAGACTAAAAGCGAAAGGAAGTGTGCGTAGCATCCTAGTTGGTACAGAGTCGTTGTTCTAGGGGCTATGGGCTAATAAGTCTGACAGTTCTATGCGTGCGTTGTAGAATTGAACAACTAAATAAATGAATAGAGGCTAGGGGAAGCTAGGTTTCTGCCTGTCAGAGTGAGAGATTACAGTTAGGCAGATAGGCGAGGAGAAAAGGCTAATACGCTGTACATAGAAACTGATTTGCACTGGAGATAACAGTATGAATTCCTTTTTGTTTAGTATAGATGCAGATGAATACCTACACAAATATTCATAAGTGTGTATATATGCACAGGTTAGGATATACAGTATGTGTATATAGACACATTTCCTTACTGTTTCCTAAGAGGTCCTTGAAGCAATGACACTCCAGTGTCATTGACACAGCCAGATCTTGGTTTCTAATAAAAATCTTTCTATAATAAAAGGAAACAGGGCTTTTTGGAGGAATAGCTGACTATAGATCTGGATAAGGAATATTCAGTGTGAGCCTGGAGCAGTCAGAGCACCTGAAGGCGAGGTGCTGAAATCGAAACAAATCCCACAAGGATAGGATTGCCGAAGAAACAGGAGCCAGCTGAAAGAGCTCCGGATGCCCGTAGCAGAAGTCACAGGTTATAATCCAGAGAAGAAAACAAATAGCCAAGGGTTCGTATTGATATAAATGAATGAATAGTATCGATATGAAGAGTAGACAGATGATTGCAGAAGAATTCCACATGACCGATGTAGAGTCACCACCCTTATGGACATTGTAGTGTTTACATTTGATGCGGGCTGTGGAGCTCAGCTGCTTGTTGAAACACAAGTGTAGATGTGACTGTGAAGGGTTTTTTGTTGTTGTTGTTGTTGTTTTGGTTTTGTTCTTGTTTTAAACTCAAGGACCGTTTTATTAGCATTTAAAAGAAAAAACCCTGGGCAGGCAAGCTATAAATCTCAGCAGCTGCCCAGAGGAGAAGAATGGAGAAGGAAGGAAAAAAAAAAAAGGAAAGCCTTGCCATTCAGAGTAAAGCTGACATGGAAGTCAGCCATGTGGTGGACAAGCAGCTGAGCCTGGGAGGGTTTCTTCAGAGAAAAAGTGAGGAAGCCCAAGTTTTAGGGAAAGGCATGCCCAGAGTGCAAAAAGGAAGAAGTTACACTTTTCTGAGTAGTTCAGAAAAGCAGGCAAGCAGGCAGACAGGAGCGCATGCGGGTCTTTCATGGGTGAGTAGTGAAGGAGAATGCCCTAGGAAGTGCGGATAGATCTTCTCTAATCAAAGGCCTGAGAAACGAAACCTGAAGCTTCCCAGAAAAGGACGGTTGTTTGAACCGCCTCAGCTCCTGCCTGTCTTCGCTGCAGGCTTGCCTTATGGCTTTCAGACTTGCCAGCTCCACAGGTTTGTCTGTGGATGCTTAAAACAAATTTCATTAGGGGCTGCAGAGATGGCTCAGCGGTTAAGAGCACTGGCTGCTCTCGCACAGGATCCAGGTTTGAATCCCAGCAACCACATGGTGTCTACCAACTATCTGTAACTCCAGTTCCAGGGGATCCAATAGCCCCTTCTGGCTTCCATGGATAAATATCACAACATAGGTACACTTACATACATGCAGGCAAAACACTCATACACATAAAAAAATAAGTAAATAAATAAATAACATTTTTAAAAGAATTATAGTGGCAGGGAACACTGCAAGTACTCCATCTCACATGATATTGAAGATGAAGTGTCTTCCCAATTCACTGCAAGAAACAGAGACGATGCACTTTGGTAGTTTTTAAGAGACATTAGACCTCATAATAGTTTGCACCTATAATTCCAACACTTGGAAAGCTGATGCAGGAGGATTGTCTTGAATTTGAAACAAGCCTGGGATACAAAGCAAGACCTTATCATAAAACGAAACCCAGAGGTCTGGGCCAAACCATAATACATGTTCATCATTATCAGTTCCTATAAACTGAGCACCTCTGCCTGTGATTACCTTTGGGTTAGCTGCTTAAGCATAAGTAGTTTTATGTAATAAAAATTTAAAAATACATATTTAAAACTTATCCACAGAATGCTTGGCACAGTTGCATTTTGAAGTTTCTATTGCTGTGAAACTTGAGGTTTACGGTGTCTTTCAAGCTCAAAATCTCCGTTTTGAGTTCACTAGGCGTTGATGGAATTTCAGGTATTGTTAGGTCAGGTTGGCGTGCACAGCTTGGGTTCAGTCACGCATGGCCTGGAGGCTGGGCAGAACGTAATCACCTAGGGGGCGTCAGGACACGCATGGTGGAGGGTGCAAAGTGCACATGAGCTGGGCACGCACCCTGGGCTCAGAGGTTCCCTCCGGAGCCAGAGCGGACTGCCGGAGACGTTGGGAACTTTTAAAAGGAGATAAATGCTTGGATTTGCTCCAGGTCTCCAAGAGAATGAAGGCAAGGACCAGTGCCTGGGTACGCTCAAAAGCCGCCCATACGATTTCAAATTACCGTCCTGGACAAACTGCCTGTCAAAGACAGAACAAACGCAGAGGCTCAATGGTTGCTTATAGCTGCAATGCGCTTTGGGTCTACTGGGGCTGATGAGTCCCGCCGGGCCGGCTCAACTCCTCTGAGCATTGTTGCTTCAGGAAAGGGCACCTCAGGGTCTAGCCCAGCCCAGAAGCAATGAAGACCCTGTGTCTTGAGGGCTGCCAGGCACAGTAACTGCAGGGGCTCCTCTGCAGGCATTCAGTGACAGGGGCTCGACTACCCATGGCACTCTTTTAATTTCCCCGGCAGTTCTACAGTGTCAGTGGGATGCCCACCAGGAGCCTGTCAGGCGATATCTGTGCGATTTGTGGGCAGAAGATCTTCGTGGCACTCGATGAAGAAGGGCTCATTGAAGACACCTACCAGCTGTCCTGTAGTCACGTGTATCCTTTCCGTGGAGCCCTTTCTTGACTTTCCTCCAGCCTTTGGCTTCCGGTCCTCTTCTCTGTCTCCATCTCCAGTCTTGTGTAGCTCCCATCCTCAAGCCCCAGACCTTGATCCTCTGGTCCTGTCTTTATTCTGAGACCTTCTAATGGTCCCTGCTGAATAATTAACGGGGATATGATAACAATATTTAAGATGAGCCTCCTCCTGTACAGTAATTTCCTTTTTAAAGAGAGCTCTTCTTGCCACAAGGGCAAGAAAGCTACAGCGTCTGAGCAGGGTGCTGCCTAGGGCGGGAGGTAGAAGCCAAAAGTGAGCACGTGGCCCAGAAAAAGCAGAACAAAAAGACAGAGAGTGGGAAAAAGAGTGAAGTATAGGAGCTGTAGTGTCACTCAGTGCCAGAGTACATGCTTAGCATGCGGGAGGCCGGGGTCCTCCCTAGCCCCCTCCAAAATTAGGCAAGCGCATCGGGCACAGGGAAGAATAAAGACTATCCATACAAGGCCTCGTGTCTAAATCTTGGTGGAATAAGAAATACAGAGTCCACTTTGACTAGACATAATTTTAGAAGCCCACTCATGGCAACAGGGTGATAAAAAGAGAAACAAGCCTCATGTCAAGTTTATAGAAAGAGATCTTTTCAAAAACGGTAACACCAGAGGCAGTCTGGCACTCTGCATTGCTAAATGAAGGACTGGTATCTTGTTTTGGAACCACCCAGCACCTCTGCCTATGGGGGCCTCCTGAAATAGCTCCCTGTTGGCTGAAAGACATGGAATTGTAGGTATCTGGGCTGGCTATCTTTACATTGACAGGACAAAAACACCTCACAAAACATCGTCAGGGAAGAAAGATTTATTTGGACTCAGTTTCATTATGACAGGGAAGGCAGGATGAAAGAAGCATATGGTAGAGACTGTTCACGTCATGGCCAGCCATAAGACAGAGGGCAAAGCTGGAACCAACGGCAAGAATGATCTTCACCTTCATTCTAGGCCCCGCCCCTTCAAGTTCCATAGTCTTCCAAAATGATGCCACCAGCTTGGGAACGAGTGGTCAGACACTTGAACCCATAGGGGACAGTTGGCATTCGAAGCACAACAGGATTGGATAAGCTTTCACCTGAAAGCCAGCTTTCTGTGAAAATCCCTGAGAACAGGCCCAACTGGAAATTGCTGGCCAAGATCCTTAAACGAAGCAGTTTGTGCTGTCCAAGCATATGATTTTAGACGCCAAAGTTGTGTTTTAGTTGGCTAGCAATGCATATTTTCATTTGTTGCTAAGTACAAAACAGAGTGTAGCTCATCTTTACAATGCAGCATTGATTTTATAGCATTGTCTTTGTATGTCCAGTCAGAGTAAAGTTCTGGCATTGTGAGATGCTTAAGCCACCTAATTCAGTCAGTAATCCTCATGCCTTCCATGTGCAGTCCCAGTGGTTGACTTCTGTTTAATCTGGACAGTTTCCACTTACTCAAGCCTAAAAGTCAGAAATACATTTTAAATGTAATAAGAATCTTTCTTCAATGATTAAGCCTTAAAAATTTTAAGGAAAGAAATACAAAGATATCCCATATGGAATTCTACAGTGTTTGGGGGTGGGATTTAGTATGAGACTTTTTCATCACACACATCCCCCCCCTCAGAAAAAACTTATCCTTCTTAGTAGAAATTTTCCAAGTCTGGCCATAGTTCTAAGTATGATTTACTTTTCAAATGTTGGAACAGAGCCCCTTCTGCCACTTTCAAGTGGAAATATTTTCTTTCTTCACCTTTAAAAACCCTCAGGGATTGCTATACATGTGCGCATATGTAATCTAGAATGTAGTCACTTTTAAATTTGCTTTGCAGGGAGTATTATTAATGGCCCATTTTAGCGTGAGTCATATTAGTGAGGAATGAGCCAATGTGAGTCATATTAAGCAGGAGAGATTGTCGGAGTATGGCCCTGCAGCTCCTGTGCCAGGACACAAGCTTTTCTACAGATAAATGTTGAAGACGAAAGAACATATTACAGAGAAGCTGTACCTTTGGTGCTGGCTCCATGACCCCAGAACTCTGCACCTATCTGGAAGGTGTAGCTTTATACCAGCCTTTTAAAATAAAGGGCTGTGTGCGTTTGAGCTCGTAATCTTACTTGTAATACGCTTCTTTATGTTAATCCAAGCAAATTGCAAAAATATCCCTGATGCCAAGAGCACAAAAGAGCGGAAACTCTTAGTTGCATGAGAGCTAGTATTGAGGAATTAGACTGGTGGCCTTGCCAGGCTTACCCCTCCATGGTCTTCTGTTTCTTAAGGAGGGAACTTCACCATTTCTGTTAACATGGATGTATACCAGGCTGCCCAGAAAATCATGTGATCTTGGCCCCAGAACAGCACTGGGATCAGTACTGTAGAAATCATTCAATCAATAGTTCAAATTTTTTTCCAAAATCTGTAATATTGAGGAACCTAGAAATACTAATTTCCAAAAATAAATAATTTTGAAGGATCTATTCAAATATCCATTCAATAAATAAATATTTCTTAGGCACTTGTATAGGCTAAAAAGATGAACCAGGTGTGGTGGTGCACGCCTTTAATCCCAGCACTCTGGAGATATAGGCAGAAATCCTATATCTGTGAAATCGAGTCCAGTCTGGTCTACATAATGAGTTCCAGGTCAGTTATGGTTATAGGAAGACCCTCTCAGAAACAAAACAAAGCAAATGCACACACACATAAATTGGCTCTTGTTCCGGTTCACTTTTCTCTTTTGCTGTGATAAAACACTGACCAAAAACAACACGGAGAAGAAAGGGTTTATTTCATCTTACATGTTACAGTCCATCACAGAGGAAGGCCAAGGCAGAAGCCTGAGGAAGGACTTGAAGCCAAGATCATGGAGGGATGCTGTTTACTGGCTTGCTCCCCATTGCTTCCTCAGCTACCTTTCTTAAACTGTCTAGGACCACCTGCCATTGGTGCTGCCCACAGTGGGCTGGGCACTCCTACACCAAATAGCAGTTAATAAAATGTCCCGACATGCCCACCGGCCAGTCTTATGGCAGCAACTCTCCAATTGTGATTCCCTATTCCAACTATGTCTAGATTTGTGTCAAGTGAACAAAAACTAACCATGACAGCTTTTTATCAGTCATTTCTTAAAAGTTTAAGGAAAACATTTAAGAATTTATTAGTAAGTATCAGGTTAGGAGTGCAGTTTAGTGGTAGTGTTCAGTATGCATGAGGCCCTGGGTTCGATAAGAAGAGAGAATAGAGAGGAAGTAAAGAAGCAGAACTGTAAGCTTGAAAACATATATACTAGGCCTGGAGAGATGGCTCATCAGTTAAGAGCACTGACTGCTCTTGCAGAGGACCTGGGTTCGATTCCCAGCACCCACATGGTGGCTAACAACTGTCCATAACTCTAGTTCCAGGGGATCTGATGCCTTCTTCTGACCTCTGCAAACACTGTGCATCACGGGTGCACTTACATGCATGCAGACAATACATTCATATACATAAAATAAAAATAACAAATCAAATATTAGAGAAACATAAATACCTTCAGTGCCTGCAAGTCAGACTTCACTGAAGGTAACAAGCAGATAGAATTTGGAATGCTAGAGCAGATGCATGGGAAATGCACAGTATAGGAGGCAGGAAGGTACAAAGATGCATGTGCATAAGAAATTCCTGTACAAAAGCATCCTTACTTTCTTTAAAAAATCTAACTCTTAGTATGAACAAGTCAGGCAAGACTAAATAAGGCCAAGAAGCTAAGCAAATTCCACCCTTACTGTTCCTGGGGTTCCACCGTCCCATAAACTCTTCCTGAGGATGTAATGTGCACACTCAGAGTGAGTTGTGACTGCCATTCTCAGCCTCGGCTCCAGAGTTAGAGGCAGGGCCATTTCCAGGTCTCTGGGCACTGTCCTCTCAAACCTAGAACTTCCCTAACAAGATGATTCAGCTTTCATGAATTCTGCATCCGAGGCTGGTGTATTGTTGGGAAAAAGCAGACTTGCCCTTACTGCAAAGAGAAGGTTGATTTGAAGAGGATGATCAGTAACCCGTATCCTTCCGGAAATGTGCAAAATACTAGTTTAGACAGGTCTCAGGATGCTCCACTCAAACTAAACTTCCATTATCTTTGTAGAGCTATGGCAGAAAACGTTCGTTTTCAACAACCTATTTCAAGGAGACTTCTTTTTATTTCCTCTGCCTATATTCCTTCCCTGACTAGGAAGTTAAATATCAAAGCTTACTCTTTATTTCTCATATTTTCTTGTCAAGAGATTTGTGGGAATGTGTTGGGATGATGCAGAACGTGGGTAAAAGGAAGGAAAAATAACTGAGATGATGAATGGATGGGTAGATACGTAGTTGAGTTAGATGGGTGGAGAGATTCATAGATAAACTATAAATTGGAATTGAAATTTTTAAGGCTCAGCATGTGAACTAGAATAAGGAGAAATATTTCAGGGTCTAAAATTTTTATTTTTCCCAGAAATGGCTACATTTCTTCTTCTTTTGGATCTTAGCTTTTTAAATTCCCTTTGGGCTTCAGTGCTTTTCAAGCTGAATCTTAGCAATCACCATATTTAAAAGAAACAAAGACCTATAGGCTCAGTCAGCCCAAGGCAGAAAACTAAGACTTTTATAGACACTGGGATGTCCAACAGGATAAGCTCCAGTCACATTAAGATCCTGGGAAAGTAATAGCCCCCATCCAGAATAGAGACTTAGTCCAACACATCTCTATCCCAAGACGATAGTGTGTCTTTTCTCAGAGTTAAAGAGATTAGAACACATCACTCTGAAGCAGACAGGCACTGAGAGGCTAGTATTAATCTGCCATGTGCTGTCTTCTCATGTGAGTCTGCCTTTCTATGCTTGCTGGCAGTCACAAACTTCCTGGTGCTAAGCACCTTCCTTCCTCTATCTTCTGCTGCTAGGCATGTGGCTTCACGATGGCTGCTGGTAACAGTTCTCCATCTCTGATGGAGATACATACAACCACATACAACTAGGGCATCAGAAGAGGCAGATCAGTGGGTCTTTGGGTCTCAGAGCCACCTGTTCCACCCACAAGTTGGCCTCAGGGTGGACAGATGCCTCACTAGAAGCTAGAAGGGTGTGCTGTTTCCTCTCCGTGCACTGACGGTCCCTTCTAGTGTGAGGTGACTGAGCTTTCAAAAACTTTCAGCTAATAACTTTAAAAACTGCGTTATATCAACCTTTTATTGATATAATTGGTGATGTGTTAATATAATTTGTTATATCACCTTAGATTATAGTATAAATAATAGAATTACCTATTTCTATATATTAGTCTAAAGAGAATAAACTGCTGAATGTAACCTGTGCCCTGATTATTGAGAATCAGTATAAGAAAAAGCTCACATGAAAATCTGCCCTTCGTTTGTAAAATTGTTAGAGAGATACTGTGCATTAATTAAGCTCCTTTAATTTGCTTTGTTAGTGGTACCAGAAAAAAAAAAAAAAGATGCGCTTTATAGAATGAACTGGCATTAGTCTTTCTAATGTACACAATTCCCTCTGTTGCGCCAGCAGCAAGAAGACCAAGAGCTAAGTTTTACTAATGTTTAATAGCTTCTGTTTCTCTTGGCTTTCGGTAGAGTCATTTCCCTTTGTCCGTCTCTTATCACATACCTTTGTTTTCACCACTGTTTGATCTCACTATGAATGATTTCGGTTTCTTTTCAAAGGTGAGTATGCTGTGAATCACAGTAACCATAACACTATAAATCATGTGATGGGCTTTCTTTCTGAATTTTTCAAGAGGCAGGCTCTCAATGTGTTGTCCAGGCTGACCCCAAACTCCCAGGCTCAAGTGTTCCTCCTGCCTCAGCCTCCCTAGAGGCTGGGACCACATGCACTATTTAGCCAAGCATTTGAGTGCTTTTACTAGAGTACATAGAATTAACAAAAAGGAAACGCCCTCTCGTGACACTGCTTAGTGCATCTGCAAGTGATATTGATAAATTTTTCTTCTTCTTGGCTCTGTATGAAAGAACCCCCTTAACTGAGCCCCAGCTGGGAACGCACACACGTGCTATATGCAAAGATCCTGGACTGGCTTCGTTACTTGGTGGCCTGGCAGCCAGTGGTGATCGGAATAGTTCAAGGCATTAACTATTTCCTGAACCTGGAATAGCACAGCAAACTTATCCCAGGAGCATTGCATGCAGGGCAGAAAGATTTTTAAAGCCTTGGTTCTACATTCAGTGTTGGTATTCCCTTTGAATTCTGGAGATGATCCAACAAGTTCAGGAAACAAAACAAAATTTGATGTCACATTTTTTAAAAAGTAATTTATCTCTGTGGAAACAATTAAAAGATGAACAGTGGAATAGACAAAGTGTGCGTTTTCATTTTTCCAGCCCCACTTGATAACTCAACCATACATGAAATGCACTTGTTACATCCCACCCCCATGAACATTCTGCCCCTAGTTTGACTGATTAATGATCAGATCTGCAAAGTGTTTCAGAGGCTTGCGAAGCATGTCACATATGTAAACGGTGATGATCAGTTCAATATCTTCACAGTGTCAGTCAAGGTGGTAAGTAATCTATTGCCTGAAGAGTTCATCTGTTCTGACCTGTTTGCCACCATGTGGCAGCTCTGACACCACAAATCCCCCATGTACAAAGGTAGTCACCCTCTGCATCCAAGCTTTGATAGCAGGGTCATAGCTATGGTGGGATCCCTGTGGCCGCCAGACTCAACCCACCCTAGGTCTGTACTACAGGGGAAGAAGCACTTCTTTAGTGTTCCTCGGTTCACACACACGTGGTCTCGTGGACGGACACAAAGATGAGCAGCACCATTCTATCCTTGGTTTCTTCTTCGGAACACTCAGCAGTATCTAAAACCATATTTTATACTTTTATTCATCTTCCACTCCATGGAGTTAGGTTTTATCTGTTTTGTTCTCTGCCACATCCAAAGTACTGAGAGTAATGCCCAGTACATAAAACACTCAATGAATATTCATTGAGAGAATAAGTTAATGTGACAAAAGGAACAGAATTAACTGAATAATAAGACCATTCAAAAAGAATTGACTCCCAAACAATATGTTGGATTTCTAAAATTAACTCATTTAAGATCAGCAGGCCCGTGTTAAACCTCTGACACTTGATACAGAAGAGTAGACATCTTTGAGGCTGTTACACTTTCACGAAGTAGCGGGAACCATACCAGCTGTTTCTCTTGCTGTTTAAATTCTGGCGGTGTGCCACGCAAACTTTCATCCTCAAGACAATTCACAGTAAGTTTCCAACTTGTTGGGAATTTTTCTTCTTCCAACTACGCAGTGCCTCAGTATTATAGTGGCTTAATCGTCCAAATTCTTAGATTCAATTGTTTCTCTACTCAGCAGACATCTCAATAATTATAAACTAGGTATATAATATTTCAAATCTTCTAGGCATATGCAAGTGTTAAGGAAATAAAGCAAGATTATGTTACTGTTTGAGAATTTTTTATACATGCATATGATGTGTTTTGATCAAATCCACCTGCCACTCCTTCCCAACTCCTCTCACACACCACCACCAGCACTTTTCCCCCCAAGTTTATGCTCTTTTTTAAACCTATTGAGTCCACTTAGTGCTGCTGGGTATAGGGCCATCCAGTGAAACATGAGCAGCCTATCAGGAGCTGCATCTGAAGTAAACTGATTCTCCCTTCTCCAGAAGTCATCAGTTGCCATTCGTGAGCAGTGGGACTTCACGAGGCCCTCCCCGATCCATGCTGGGATTTTGGCTGACATGATCCTGTGCATACAGTCACCTTCACTGTGAGTTCTGTCCTTGTCGCAGCCAGGAAACAGTTTCACAGCAGTCCTCTACTACCTCTAGCTCTTACTATCTTTCCACCTCTTCTTTTGTGATGATCCGTAAGCCTTGTAGTGAAGGGATATGATGAGACTGAGCACACTCCAGTAGTTGGACCAGTTGTGAGTCTCTGTGTTAATTGCCATCTACCCCAGAAAGAAGACGCTCTGATGAAAGTTGAGAGCTGCACTAATCTATGAGTTTAAAGATAAGAATTTAAGGTACAGTTTAATACTATACCCATTTAGCTCAATAATAGTCGTGAGCTCTCCCCTGTGGCCTATGAGCCACCCAGTCATGGGTTCTTGGCTCAGTTAACAGTGCTAAGCATTGGTACTCTTGAAGAATGGGCCTTAAATCTAACCAGAATGCAGTTGGTTACTATGAAAACATTTGTGTCACTCATCAGTGGGTATATCCTGCCAGGATAGGCATTACTGAGCTCAGAGTTTCACAGAGTTTCATACTTAAGCATGCTGATGACTTGTCTCTCCCAGTAGCATGTATTGCACCTTCTGGCACCATAAAAGATAGCCAGTAGGGATGAAGCTTCCAGGTCAGCACCAGCTTGATTTCTCTGTGTCCTACGACTCAAGTCTATGGTGTTTTCAGCAACAGGGTCTTGGCCTCAAGTTCTGGAGGGTAAACAAGAGTAGTGACAATAGCCTATATTGTAAAACAACACCTGCACTGACATGCACACACACACAGACATGCACATGCACAGACACACACACAGACATGCACATGCACACAGGCACACACAGAGACATGCACATGCACACACACACAGAGACGTACAGACAGACACACAGAAATATAATAAAAATAACATAAATCTTTTAAGAAATTTTTTAATTCAGATTTTGGGGCTCGAGAGACGGCTCGGTAGTTAAGAGCACTTGCTACTCTTGCAGAGGACCCAGATTCAGTTCCCAGCACTCACATAGCAGCTAATAATCATGCATAAGTCCAGTTGCAGGAGATCTGTAGCCCTTTTTTGACCTCCATGGACATTGTACACACATGGTGCACTTATATGCATACAGATAAAACACTCATACACATCAAATAAAAATAAGGACATTTTTTAAAAAACTTGTATTTCTTTGATAGTTGGGAGCATCAAACACCTACATTGGCCATCTGTATTTTGTCTCCTGGGAACCCTCTCTTCAGTTCCTTGGCCCATTTTTTATTGTTTATTTTCTTGAATTTTTTTTTTCTTGAGCTCTTTGTATATTCTAGATACTAATCCTCTGTGAGATGTATAGTTAGCAGAGATTTTTGTAATTATGTAGGCTGTCTCTTCACTTGAATAATAGTTTCCTTTACTGTACAGAAGCTTTTTCATTTCATAATTCATTTCATTTATTGATTGGTGGCCTTATTTCCTAAGGAACCTCTAGGTATAGAATTTTTTAAATCTTTTGCTCACATATATTTTAAATTTTTCATCTGAAAGAAATGGGAAAGATTTTGTAGAATCAGAAATAACACTTTTCACAGGAGAAAGGAGCAGCAGAATGTCTGGAAGAAACAGGATCCTGAGTGGCCAGGAACTAATTAGAAACTGACAACTGAAGGCCAGTGGAGGTCTCCATCAGGGCATGGGGAAATTCTTTCAAATTCTTCTAAGCTCTTTATTTATCTTAAGTAGCTTTGCTCTCATGGTAAGACATAATTTACTTTATCTTATGTTACATATTCTAGTTCCAGGAACTATGTCAGGAGAAACCTGTCAAATACCCAGAAAGACACAGCTCACACTGCACCCTGTGGTATTTTGTATACTGAAAGGTTTGATGAAAATACACAGCCATTTTTGTGGGAATAGCAACAAATACACTGCAATACCCAAATATTTTGACTCACTGCTCTTGAGATCATCCACACAGAGGGATGGCAAGTAAGTAGACTGGATACTCCATAGCCCCCCATGTGCTTTAGGAAGCAGACTAACATCACATAGGCATTAAATCTGCAGTCCATGTACCATTCCAGAGGAGCTAAGACAGGTTCAGAAGATTCAGATAGCAATATTAGAGAGATTCTGTCTCTCTGTAGAATAAAGAAAAACCCAGCCGGGCATGCTGACACATGCTTATAATCCCAGCATTCGGGAGGCAGAGGCAGGCGATCTCTGAGTTCAAGGCCAGCTGAGGCTATAGGAAGACTCTGTCTCAAAAAGACCAAAAAGAAAACAATAAAAACCCAAAAACCATTTTCCTAATGTAAAATATTTATACAATAACATTCAAGATAAAGTTCACAGGTTATTAGTTTCACTTAAATCCTCAAAAGTACATTCCAGGGTATTTACATAATTATGCCAGAATGAACTTTGTTACAGCTAGTGAGTGGCATAAAGACCATGATTAAGGCGAGACAGACATGAATGGAAAGCCTAGGACTTGATTGCCGTTCTCAGATTTACCCAGAACCCTTCCTGCTGAGTTTCATCTACCGGCCACTCCAGATAGGTCTTTGTGTTCATTATCCTGCGCAGCTTACAGAAGCGTTGGGGAATGGCTTTTTTCTCAATGGGCTCCAGAAGGACAAGGATGGCAGCGTCATTGTTCTCATCAAAGAGCCGGAAGTGGGAGAAGTCCAGTTCGTATTTGCACCACTCGCTCTTCACAAAGTTCTCAGAAAGCACAAACACAGTCTTGTAGCTCTTTTCAATGGAGTCGATGATGTTATCAATGATCCACTTGCCAGGGACAAAATCCCTCTTATGGAGACACAGCTTGAAGGGAGGCTCAAAGTTTTCCAGCTGCTGGACCATGAGGTTCTCCACCCAGTAGGAATCCTCCTCACTGTAGGAAACAAACGCATCATAGCAGATGTCCCTGCAAGGTGCTTTCC
The DNA here is from genome assembly GCA_035773235.1 of Eospalax fontanierii. Taxonomy (NCBI): domain Eukaryota; kingdom Metazoa; phylum Chordata; class Mammalia; order Rodentia; family Spalacidae; genus Eospalax; species Eospalax fontanierii. The sequence goes on along the minus strand of CM069548.1, from coordinate 37,779,225 downwards.
TGGGCTTCCTCTTGGCCTGGAGCCACGCCCACATCATTCTCATGTACCACAGTCCATGGAAATGGTAGCACAGGCCCACCGTGAGCAAGATCAACAACAGCAGAGCACATATCACACCAGACACAAGTGCTGCCTGGTGACACTCAGAGACTGAGGGCCGGGCGTCCTGAACCCGCTGGCCCCTCAAACGGGATGGAGAGTCACACAGGTAGCTGTCGGGCCAGTCCACCAGGACCTGGGCCAGTGCTGGCTGCTGCAGTGTGAAGGACAGGAAGTCACAGGAGCAAATGAAGTGGTTGCCACCCGCTTCCAGAGTCTCCAGCTTGGGAAAAGAATCAAGTAGCTCCTTAGAGAAAGTACTAATTGTATTGCTGCTGATCTTCATGACCTGTAACACTGGGAACAAGGAAGCATCTGGAAGAGTCTTCAACTTATTTCTGGAAATATAAAGCTCCCGAAGCCGAGGCAAAGGCAAAGAAAAGGAATCAAGATTGTTATTGCTGACATCTAAGACTTCCAGTGTCTCAGGAATGCAGTGGGTTATCTTGTCTATTCTTGTACTAGACAAGTTCAAGTATCTCATCTTTCTTGGCCACAGACAAGTGTCAGGCATAGAATGGAAGCTGTTCTTACTGATGTCTAGGTCAGTCAGGTTTTTCAGAGTCAGTAAATTCTCTCCAGTTTTTTCTATTGCTGTCAAATGATTTTGCCTTAAAATTAAGGTTTGTAGAAAGGGCCAGCCATCCTCACAGGCTGAGTATTTCAAGTATTCTTCAACCATCAAATTTTCACTGAGATCCAAGTATTCTAATGATTTTAAATGTTGTGAAAAGGAACAAGGAACCAGAAAAACCTTACTGTTTTCCACTGTGATTCGTTTAACTTTCTCCAGGAGTGAATATACAGAACTGAGATCATAAAATAAATAAAATTTAGGGATATGCAACCTCCGGATTATTAACGCTTCTACTTTCCCCACATTCCTCTCCATGTCTAACTCAGGCGGACTAAAGTCACCAACTCCATTAAGTGTGCAGTCGTCAAATTCTACCTCTAACAGTTCAGGAGTATACTTCAGCAGCTTCAGAAGCTCATTAAAACTTTCATCAGTGATATAAACGTTTCTGAATGCTAACTTTTTAATTTGTGGATTTATTTCACCGACAGACAGTTCTGGAAAGTGGAAGCTAGCCAAATTAGTATCTCTCAGTTCTAAATATTCTACTGAACTTAAAAGATCTGCAAAAATGTCCAGCACTAAAGCAGACTCCCTCAGGCAAAGGATCAAGTGATGGATGCTGCCAATGGACCTCAGACTTCCTGACTCATAACTCTGAAGATTTGATGCATTAATTTCAAGTTCATCAAGAAAAGTGAGGCCAGCAAAGTCTCTTCTCCTAATCTCCGTGAAGGTATAAGCATTTCCAATCTTGAGGACTTGTAAATATGTGAGGTTGGAAAAAAGTGATGTTTCCCCAAGTGTTCTGTAAGGATTTCCCAATAAGTTTAAGTATTTCAAGGAGGAGAGGGGCCTGAACCAAGAGGAAAATAAATTAGATAAGTGATTATCGGATAAGTCTAAACGCTCGAGGTTGCCCAGGGAAGAAAAGGCATCTTCATCTATTGTGTTGATTACATTGGACTTCAGTATCAGAGCCTGGAGGTTCACACATGCCTGCAGGTTACTGTGGCCAATATAGGTGATCTTGTTGTTAGACAGATCAAGACTCTTCACGTCTGCCATGAGTCCTGACGGAATGGAGTTGAAAGACCTGGAGCGGCCATCACACACACCAGCAATGTCACATGACAGAGAAACCTGATCAGAAATGCCTTCCCTGGAGAGGACCGTCATGGCTGCCAAGATCCACAGTGTCCACAGAGCATGCAGCATCATCCTGAGATTCCACCTTAAAATAAATGAAGCTCGAGTAAGTGAATATGTTTGAAGGTGTTTCATGATTCACACTCTCCGGAAATACTTGCTCAGGCAACACACACACACACACACACACACACACACACACACACACAATAAGATAGAAACAAATGCAATTTATGAATGAGAATACAAGTAATTTCCTGACATATCCAACATCCCTAGCAGATGTGTGGCCACTGTACAAAGATCATCCAGGAGAATAAGGAAGGACCCAATAAATGAGGGTTGAAAAATAAGTAAATGAACTCACAGAGGGATGAACAGCAAGTACTTTAAGAAATGAACTCGGCATCGCTATATGGGCTTCCAGTCACCTTTTCCCACATGGAGCCCTCTTTTCTTCAAGCAAAACTATTCCTTCCTTCCTTGGTTCATGATCTGACAGAAGCAAACCACCTCTCTCACTGGACACATGAACCAAATGAAGGTCCAGAGCAGTGTGATCTCTGACCAAAAGAAAAGTCTCACGCCACTAACCCTGGCATACTGTTATTACTAGCAAACAGGACGAGTGTTTGGAGCCCCAGGCAGAGTAAGATAATAGTTTTCTGGGCTGAGGGACACTCGGACTCATGTCTTCCTGCAGACAGTGATTAAGCTTGGACAGGCTGCTTAGATGAATGCAAAGGAAGTAAGCCCTGCTGTTCCCATCTACTTTCATGGAGGACTCTAGCACTTTTCTCCTAGCACATCTTTGGAGCCCTACTGTGTCCTTTGGTAGCTGTATCCAGGCACCCCTATTCCTTACATATGCACCTCATTGTCTGTCTCATCTGCTCAATGAGATCACTCTACAATTTACTTTTACATTTACTTATTTGTATGTGCATGTGTGGGGCATGTTGTGCCATAGCACACATGTAGAGGTCAGAGGACAACTTGGGGAGTTGCTTCTTTCCTTCTACTCTGTGGGTACCAAAAATTGGACTCAAGTCATCAGGCTTGGTGGTAAGAACCTTTACCCACAAAACCAGCTTGCCACCCCTACAACTTTTTTTGATGGTTAACTCCAAGAACAAAGCTTTTTAAAAAAATATTTTTATTTAATTTTTTTATGTGTATGAGTGTATGGCTTACATGAGTGTAAAATGCACCTGTGTCATGCAATACCTGTGGAGGCCAGGAGGGGGCAGAAGATTCCCTAGAACTGGAGTTACACATAGTTCTTAGCCACCAAGTGGGTGCTGGGAATCAAACCTGGGTTCTCTGCAAGAGCAGTTAATGCTCTTAGCGGCTGAGCCATCTCTCCAGTACCAAAAATAAAGTTTTTATGTATAAAATTAATTTCTCACATTCACAAATTCTAAAAGATTGTAAATACACAATCACAGAGAAGTCAAAGAAGCAAAAATTAAAAAAAAAAAAAAAAAAACCAACAACAAAAAAAAACATGTTTAGGGGCTGGAGAGATGGCTCAGCAGTTAAGAGCACTATCTGCTCATGCAGAGGACCGGAGTCCAGTTCCAGGGAGCTGATGCCCTCTCCTGACCACAGGCATTGCATGACTTGGGTGCACTTACACAATACTGGCAATACACTCACACACATAAAATTAAAAAATATAAATAAAATATTACAAAAAAAAACTGTGTTTGACTTCTTCTTCCCAAAACTCAAGGATCATTGCAGGGGAGGGGTCAGAACGACGGTAAGAACCAGAAGTGATAGATACTAACTTTGCAATCTTAGCTATCTATGTTTCAGTTTGAAAATTCAGAGAGGCCAAGAAACTAATACATGGTCATGGTGGGGAGAGGCCTCTTGGGAGAGGCAGGAGAATATGGTAATATGAAGGAATGTTAACAAAGGAAGGGTTTAATGGGGAGAGGAAGAGGAGGGCAGGAAAAGGAGGGGGTGTGGGGAAGGATAAGTAACACCGAAGGCCTTTAGGAAAAGCCATATGAAAATCTACCACTACAGATACCTCTTAAAGTATATACATTATAAAAAGAGATTAAAGGAAGTTAGCCTATAACAGAGGAACATTATCCCTTCTAGACATCATAGACCAATGGGAGAAAAATACTTCAATACCAGGAATGGACTCTATCTCTACAAGTCGTTGACAAGGGGTCCCATAGACCCTCAGATAAGACTGGTCACTGCTCCTATTCTTGGTTACTCACCAGAACTGGATGGTAAAACTCTACTAATGAAGACACTGCATACATGAGCTGTGACACAAACAAGGAGAAATCAAGCTGGTGCTGACTTCAGATCCTCATCTCTACTGGGTAGTGTCCAAAGTGCTGGAAGGTGCTATGTATACTACTAGAAGGAAAAAATAATCGTCAGCCTTACCTAGCTGTGAATACTGTGAACTACAGTAACAACTGGCCTGACAAGATATGCCCACTAGTACAACAGTGGCACAGATGTGATGGGAGCAACAATCACTCTTTCATTGTATTTAAGGTCTTCTTCATAGGATGTAGACAATACATGGACAGTGATGTCAGGCTTAGGAACCTGAGGCTAGATAGTTCACAGGACATAGGAGTGAACCTAATACTAGTTTTCTACTAAATGGTTATCATATTAAACTGACTCTTAATGACTTATTGTCAAACCCATAGACTAATGCATCTTTCAGTTCTCAGCAGAGAAGTTTCCTTATGTGACAGATGGTGATTAACACAGAAGCCCACAACTGGCCAGTGTGCAGAGAACAAGAGTCTACAGAATGCTTATTGATGAATAGGACACCTATACCAAACTTTTGTCTCCCAAAGTTCAGGGGTCATTGTGGAAGAGGGAGTGGAAAGACTGTAACAGCCAGAGGTAGTGGATGACCACAAGGAAAGAGAATTTTCCAGACAGTTGGTCAGTTACACATATGAACTCACAGTGATAGTGACAGCATGCATGGATGAGTCCTATGCAAACTCAAACCAGGCAAAACCCCAGCATATATACGGGGAAATGGGCAACAAAGCCCAACTCAGCCTAAGGAAATTGTGGCAACAGATGGCTATTGGGAGGGGCAGAGACAGTCTCTTTCAAGGATGGAACTCTTGGTAAGCTAACCAGGCTCCAGTGAATGACCCACAGCAAAAGGTATTTGGGGACACAAATTTGACTCTATAGACCATATAAATTATATATATATATATATATATATATATATATATATATATATTTGTGTGTGTATGTGTGTATGTGTGTGTGTTTGACACAAGCGCACACACATACATGCAGACAAAACATTCATATACATAAAAGAAAAATAACTAAAATAAAGAAAGAAAACTTTTAGAAATAGTAAATGTATTTATTTTGTGGATCATGGAGCTATGATATCTGTTTCCAAATTTACCAATCTATATACATTAGTCATTTTACATTTTTGCAGTTTGTCATTTTTATTAGTATTTTCAAAAACTAACTTCCAACTATACGAACCTTTATTTTCTATCCTAATTTCTAATTCTATATTACTATTTCTTCCCTTCTGCTGTCTCCAGATTTATTCATCGTCCTTTGTCTAGTTTCCTGAAGTAGATGCTTGGTCATTAATTTTCAGCAATTCTTGAATTTAAGATTATGAATTTGCAGGGCTGGGGGGGCGGGGAGATAGCTCAGCCAGTGAAGGCTTACCTTCTTCATTATGTTGTTTCCTATGATGTATACATCTTTATAGGATTTTTAAATTTTATTTTAATTGACATATAACTGTGCTTATTTATGGTATGATAATATGATCCATGTATATACTATGTATTGATCAAATCAAAATAATTAGCATCCCTGTATCCTTAAACAGTTAATTCTTTTCTTTTTTTCTTATTTATGTGACTTTTTCTCTTATTTATGTGAAGAATGCCACTGATATTTTGCTAAAGATTGTATTGAATCTGTAGATTTCTTTTGGCTAATATGGACATTTTTAACATTGTTGATTCTTTCTGTCCATAAGCATGAAGTCCATAAGCATGTGTCCCTTGAATTTTTTTTCATATATGCTTTGTAGGATTCATTATAGAAGTCTTATAACTTTCTGGTTAAATTTATTCCTAGGTTTTTCAGGGTTTTTTAGTGGACGCTAGGAATGGAATTACTTGATTTCTTTTACAGATAGGTCACTTTGGTATATAGAAATGCTAATGATTTTTCCATGGTCACTTGATATTATGAACCTACAGAGTTTATTATTTCTATGTTTTACAGTCGAGTCTCTGGGTTTTCTACATATAAGGCCACACCATCTATAAACAGGGATAATTTCACTTCTTCCTTCCTATCATGGGTGCCCTTTCTTTCTCTTTCTTAGTTGTTCTGGCTAGGACTTACAGAATAAAATTGATGAAAGTGGATATCCTTGTCTTATTCCAGATCTTAGTGAAAAAGCTTTCAGTTGTTCCCCATTCTCTTGGCTATTAGCCATGGTGGGCCACATTGAAGCTTTCTTGTGTTGAGGTATATTCTATCCCTGACATTTAGAGAGATTTTATCTTAAAAAGGATGTTAGATTGCATCAAATACTGTTTCTTTAGCCACTGAAACTACCATATGGCTCTGCGCCTCTCATCTCTTAATGTGATGATTATATTATTGATTTGCATATATTAAACTGTCCTTTACATCCCTGGGAGGAATCTCATCTGAACATGGTGAATGATCCTCTTAATATTGTTGTATAGCTGTTTCCTTCAAATTAAAACATTTCCTCCTGGAGAGAAGAAAAAAGAGGAGACCTCTGAGACTGAGGCACTAGATAAAACCTGCAAGATTTAGGAAGCAAGGGAAGCTTACAGGTTCAGGAAGCTCCTGAAATTTACAAGATCCCTCCCCAAGATTATAAAAGCAGTAATAATTGCTGCGGAAAGAAGACTCTGGCTGGCCAGTTGCCTCCAAGGTCTGTTTGTTCACACCTTTCCAGAAATACATCACACAACTCGTATTATTGGATTCACTTCACTTGGTGTTTTATGATTTTTGCACCTACATCTACCAGAGATAGTTTCTCTTTTTATTATGTTCTTTTTAAATTTTTATGTATTTATTTTTATTTTATGTGTATTAATTGCATCGCATGTATGTATGTAAGTGCACCCATCTCATCAAACGTCATGGAGGCCAAGAGAGGGAGTGGAATCCCCTGGAACTGGAGTTAGCCACCATGTGGGTTCTGGGAATAGAACCCATGTCCTCTGGAAGAGCAGCCAGTACTCTTAACCACTGAGCCACCTCTCCAGCCCCATATTATGTGCTTATACTATTTTAGTATCTGGATAGTGTGGCTTCCTAGACTGAGTTTTGAATTACACTGTCTTCAAAATTTTGGAACAGTTTGAAAAAATTGACATTAGTTTTTCTTTAGGTATTTAGTAGAAGCCATGAGATTCTCAGCTTTTCCTCAGTGGGAGACTTTTTGTTTGGGTTTGGTTTGGGTTGTTTTTGTTTGTTGTTTGTTGTTTGTTTGGGGAGACAGGCTTCTCCTGTGTCCTCAGCTGGCCTGGAGCTTCCTATGTAGACCAAGCTGGCCTTGATCTCACAGAGACTCTCCCATCCCTGCCTCCCGAGTGCTAGAGCAATGGGAGATTTTTATTAGGGCCTCGATCATGCTAGTGATCATTTGTCCTGATGATTTTCTGTTTCTTTTGGTTTGGTTTTGGTTCAGTTTTGGTTCGGTTTTGGTGGGCTGCACATGCTTGGGAGTTTCTTTTCTTCTATTTCCACATTGCCATATAGTTTACATTTTTTTTTATCAATAGATGCATCATTTTCTGAGAGAAATGAAGCAAGTTTCCTACTACAATATGGATTTGTCTGTCTCCTTGTGATTCTGTCCATTTGGCTCTATTTTTATGCTCCGTTATAGGTGCTTATAAATTCAGAATTTGTGTCTTTTCTTAGTGAAAATTTATCAAAGTGAACTGTTGCTCTTAATCCCTAGTAGTGATTTGTTTTGCATTAACATTTATTTTGTCTGATATTCTCATTGATCTAGCTTTCCTTTGATGATTGGCTATGCATTTTTCCTTTAAAATGTCACTGCCCTTAAGAAATATATCTTGTGAGCAGATGGTTAGGAATGTAACTCAATTGGTAGAGTATTCTGCTAATATACACGCTACCACATAAACTGGGTAGAGCGGTGCACACATCTAATCCCAGCACTTCGAAGGTGGAGGAATCAGTGGTTCAAAGTCATCCACACTACATAGTAAGTTCAAGGTCATGAACTTGTAATGTATGAGACTCTAAGACATATATATTATATATAATAGTTATATATGTGTCTACATTATATATGTAATGGAGAACATGAAATTAGGTAGAAGATCTAAATGTGATCAAACTATGTTGTATGAAATTCGCAAAAGTCCAGTTTTAAAAAACAGCAGGTGATCACTAGGTTGTAAATGTTGTCTATTCTGACAATAGTAGTCTTAAATTTTTAGTTGTAATTATTTTTTCAATATAATTACTAATATTTTGAGATTCAAATCACTAAATTATGTACTTTCTGAATTTTCTCCCCTTTTTTTGTCTCTTCTTTAAATTTGGGGGTGATTGTTTTTCATTGACTATTTTTCCAGTTAAATGTTAATTTACATATAAATAAAAGAGCACAAAAATAAACTGATAGCTTAGAAACTTCCAAAACATACTGTCAACATCTAGTAAATTTTGTAAATGAGAGATGCTATTAAGAATTTAAAGTGCAAGTGCTCGTTACTTGGAACAAGAAGCAACTTGGACTATGGAGGTATCTGTCATTTCCCAAAGTCGTGATGGTTGCTCTTTTCATTTGGGGAGGAGTTAGTTGCTCTATGCTAAAGATTTTGCAGAGAGACAAGCAAGATCTGTCAGATCAAAATCACCTCCGCAAGCTGAGTTGTTTTCATCTAAAACAGTTTCTCCCCTTTGAAACAAGAAAAACCCATTCCCCGCCTCCAAGTTCTAAATTCATTAATAGAATTGAAGAAGTCTTAGGCGACCTCACGCGTCCTTATTTAAAGAACTCTGCTTCAGTGCGCTCAACTGTTTTTCTAACCAGAGATACAAACAGCTGGGATCCTGTAAGAATGAAGAACCTCAGAGGCAAGATCCCACTCAGGAAGGAAGGATCCCGCACCACGCTGGGTCGGGAACCTTCCCCACTTCTGAGTCGCAGTGACTGACTGCAATCCTAACTTTACAGATTCTGTCCTAGACCTAAACTGTGACCACGGCCACACCCCTCTGCAAGCGAAAGCGGATGCAGAATCTCTGCACCCGGCTCCAGTCAGAGGCGAGAAAGGTGCTGAGAGAGGCCACCAAGGGCAGACCCTTTGGCCCGGGCCAGCGCCCCTGGGTCTCCCAGGGGTACGGCGGACCGTGGAAGCTCCTGGCGGCAGCCCCGGAGCCAATGAGACTGCAAGGACGCTGGACCCCACGGCTACGGCAGGGTCTGGTCCTCGGGGCTCCGCGGTGGCTGCACCTCTGCGGGGCCCCTCCTCTCTCCGGGTGGCCCCGCTTCTCCAGAACGGTCCGTGTCCCCAGAGCCCAGCTGGAAGCATCCCCGTCGCGTCCGGAGCCGCGGCCCTTCCCGCCACCGCGACGTGAGCTTCCCCGCTGGGGGCGCAGGTGCGCCACGCACCGCCGAGCCCCGGGAGCAGCCCCTCGCCTCGGCCCGAAGGGATGCAGGGGTCCCCCCGCCGGAGCCGCCTACATACCTGGGAGACCCGGAGCCGCCAGTCGTCCGGTCCGCGTCCTCTCGCAGTCTGGGGACCGGGAACTGCGGGAAGGGGATGTCCCCGACCTACGGCCCTTCCTCCCCAGTCATGGGACCGCCCACCGCCCGGTAGGCACCGTCCACAGGGGTCCACAGTGGGGCCCTTCCGACCCTGCCCCGAGGCTGGCAAATGACCCTGACCCAAGTTGCCTTTGCTTCCCCAGACTGAACAAAGTGGATCTTGACTACGGTTGCAGAACTGGGAAAACAGAACTGAGAGGCCAGAGACTCTGTGTGGGCGTCCCCGAGCACAGGCAGACTGAGCTGGTAGAAAGCCCAGTGCCCAGCCAGCATTTTAGCGGGGTTGATCGTCCAGCTTATAGCGGACCTGGCAAAAAGAAGACATTCTGAAGAGACCCCTGTACCTTCCCTTTTGTTGTTGGATTTTTGAAACAATGGACCGCAAGATATTGGAATTTTCCCAGGAGTTTCCTGCTTGGCAGAAGGAAAAAATGACATCCTGTTGCAGGTCATAAGAAAAACTTGTCTCCCAGAAAGAGATTTCCCACAGTCCTGAGAACTTGTCAGAGCCCAGAGCCTAGACTGTGATGGCTCAGTGAGTGGGGACCACACTTGATCAATATGCTTAGTTATGTATATCTCTTTCCTTACCTAAACCTAAACCTGTGTCAGGAAGGTGGGCTTGGGGGCGAGGGGCGATGCTTGCCACTGGACCTCTTTGTTGGGTCACTTTCCCAGTGTGGCCCACTGAATCGCCTTTTGCTGTTTTTTCACTATTACTCATGTCTTTTTAAAATATACTTTATTATTTTTATTTTATGTGTATGAGTGTATTTCTTGCATGTATGTAAATACCCCGGTGCCATGCAAAGCCCTCAGAGGTCAGAAGAGGGCATTGGATTCCTCTCACAATGGTGTTACAGGTGATGGTTAGCCAACATGTGGTTGCTGGGAACTGAACCTGGATCCTCTGCAACAGCAGCCAGTGCTCCTAACGGCGGAGCCATCCCTCCAGTCCTATTACCTGTGTCTTTGAGTACCTTACTGAGGACTAGTTGGTGAACTGAGATCTCACACAGAGCAAACCTTCTTACTCTTCCACTATGCTAGGACAAATGCCATGCAAATCAGGAAGGACAGAGCTGAAATTTGAAACTAGAATTTTACCCTAAACCCAATGGACTCTTCCCCCTCTTGTTACACATCCCTCATCATCTAGAAAGATTCTGGAGGGAAGTTAGATTTCTTGCTGAAAGTTAAGTCCTTGAATCTGCTGTAACAAACGGCAAGCATTTACCCCTGTTTACATGTGTCTAGGAGCCATGCAAAACGTGAAGTTCAAAGAAGGGCCAGTTTGTTGATTTTACAAACCTCTTCACCGGGGAGATGGACGTGGGAGAGTAGAGGCAGTTTTGGAGGAATGTTTAGGGGAGAGGATGAGCCCAGAGAATAGACTACCAGGATCTAGTGTAGTTTGGTTTTTCAGTCTCTTTCCCTATAATGAGTTTAATCTTTAATTTGAGAGTCAATGGTGATGGCGTTTCCCGTTGGCAGATCTAGGTCTTATGTCCATAGAGAACTTGAAGCTAGACCTTCCTGCATTTGCTGCTCCCCTAAGAACTATCAGTTTGGATTCCAAAGTGACATATTATAGAGTATCATTTTCTCACTCCTAACAATTCAAAAATCAGTATAAAACTCAATCAATAAGCATCAATGCAAAATTGAGAGTGGAATTCTGTGTCCTGGGCAGTTTGATTTTCCATAGTGTTTACCAGTATGGTAAAATCGCAGGACTTGGGAGACTGAGGCAGGGGGATTTCAGGAAGTTTTATACCAGCGTGGGTTTTATGACATACTATCTTATAAAATAACAAACAAAAAAGTTATTAATTTATCTACAAATTGTTAGCAGTGTCAACTATATGAAATGACAGCAATCCTCCTATGATAGCTCATTTTCATCATTAAGTGCACTGGGAAGTGGAACGCACTAATAAACACAGCTCTGGATACGTCTATGGCTCTGGGCGCTTCCAGAGCCAGTTGACATGTGGGAGAGTAACTGAACAGGAAAGACCCATTCTGAATGTTGTCAGCACTATCCAATAGGGTAAAGCCCAGATGAAATAAAAGTAAGACAACACCTGCTAGCACACCAAAGTGTGTCAGTGGCTGTTGTCGCCACCTGCAGACTTCAGACTCCAGCTTCTTCAGCCTTTCAGCATAGACTCAGACCATTGGCTCTTCAGGAACTTCCAGGCATTCAGCCTCAGGCTAAGGCTGCATCATTAATTTTCCTTTTTCTGGGGCTTCCAGCTTCTTGGACTAAGTGGCTGCTGGCTTTTCTGCCTCTCCTACATGCAGATGGCTATTTGGGACTATCCAGACTCCTGTTGTGCAAGTCAAACCCTATAAATCCCCTTTTAAAATGGCGTAAGCATTCAGTTGGCTCTGTTCCCATAGAAAACCCTGCCTACTTAAAGATTTTGGTGCCAAGAGTGGTTCCAGAAAGACAGAATTGCAAAAAACGAAGGTAATTACTTGGTTTTGTGGTGTCTGAAGCTGTTGCTCTTATTTGATTAGACCTAAAGTTGCTAAACCCTTTCCTTCTGCTAGCAGACAGAGCACTGATAACCCATCGTGTGAGCTGTTTAGAGAATAAACAGAGTGTGTTTGATACTCCTAATTCACCACCTGAGAAAGACAAGGAATTTAGTGACTCTGTACCAAATAGTCTTGAAAAATCTCTGGAAAATTAAGGAATATGATATTGGCTAGCTGGTCCTGGCATTGCTGAGTTAGTTAACAGAAGAAAACAATGAGTTCAGAGATGCAATTGCCCAGCTCTAGATGTGCATAAACTATCTAAAGCTTCTAAGTATGCACTAAGAGAGACTCTTCTCTACTGCAACCATAGGGCTGAAGTTGCTGAAACCAAATGCAAGCCTTCAGCATGTGATTAGCTGACTCAATGAAGCTTAGGTCTTAGCCTCAAAGACTATCAGCAGATAACGTGAGGGTGCTGATTAGGAGGAAAGTTTTGGGAAACCCCTGATGAGGCTGAAGACATTGAATTTTGAGAGTCTCGTGGCTTTATTTTGCCTGAGGAAGTAAGCAGCCTCCTTACCACCCACTCTCAACTGCTGAGATGCTGGCCTCCACTTGTGCCTGAGTAAATGCATCCCACATTATCTATAGAGACAGAAATGAACATCCCTGAAGGAGCTGTCAAGCAAGATGATACTGATGCTCCTGAGGACGTATGCTTACCACCACTTGGCCACTAGACTTATAAGCAGATGCAGGTTCAGTAGGCCTCTAGAGGTAAAATGCATAGTGTGACCTGTAAAGAGGTCAAGAACTTCCTGAGAGCTCTAATTCACACAAAGGTCTGGGAAATACACGTGTTGTAAACAGAAGGACATTTATTGAGAAATCCGAAAATAAAACTGAACAGGTCCCCATCAGGGAATTTCTACAAGGTTGGTCTAGAAATCCCCAAACCGAAAAACCTAGCCCCAGCCAGACTTCAAGGCCCTCAGTGATGTAACTTGACACCACAGACCAGCAGCCCTATGAACCCAGCCTCTGCTTGGGAAGAACCTGGTTAACCAGGACTGCCCTTATTTGCATGGTGCTACCCCTTGTAATGTACTAAATAAATATTTATGTTGCATTGGCACCCTGCCGGGTGGTGGCTGCCACCACATATGAGAATGGATTTTAAGTGGGTGTTGTATGACATTTTTCCTGGAGAGATGTGAACAATCATGCACACCTCAGACAGAAGACCAGTGGTAGACCAAAGTAGTGTACCCCAAAATCAGACTTAGTGAACATTTGGAGGTTACTTACACGGGCATGTGTGACTTAAAGGCAGCTGGATCACCAAAAATCTACCCCAGCATAGGTGATGACTCATGAAAGCTAGAACCCTGGTGCTCTCTGAATGACCTACAGATAGCTCACACATGGGAGAGTCTCTTCCAGGCAGATTGCCTGATCTGAGCCTCCTCAGTTTATATAACCTTGGTGAAGGAGAAGCTTTATGGACCTGGTCAGTTTCAAGGACTTCCTAAGGCTGAATTTATAGATGTGGGTCTATTAAGTAGAGGTTTTGCATTTAATGTAGCATCTCAAACAGTTGGGGAAAGAAAAAAGTCCAGGGGCTGGGAAATGGCTCAGTGGGTAAAGTGCTTGCTACGTAATCATGAGGACCTGGGTTCAGATCCCCGGCACCCATGTAAAAGGTCAGCTTCAGTAGCACACACCTGTAATCCCAGCACTCAGGAGGGGGAACAAGGAGGGCTTCCTGGCCAGGCAGTGTAGTCCATTAGGGAGTTCTGGGTTCAGTAAGAGACATTGTCTCAAAAAGCAAGGTGAAAAGCAAAAGAGGAAGACATGTAACATCAACTCTGCCTCCCCATGCACATGCGCGTGTACACACACACACACAGACACACACAAACACACACATGTATACACCACACACACAATTTTTTTGATAATAGCTAATAGTTTATTTGACTGGTTGGCTGAATTATAGATCAGAAGATGGCCTACAGGGCGTGAGCTAGAGATGCCTCATATCCCCTGTCTGAGTGTTGATGAAAGGATTCTCAGGCTCTGAGAAACTGAAATGTTGGAGTAAATTTGCCATGTCAACTCTACTCTTCTCCAATGGGACAGTCTATAAAAATACACCTTTCACTGAGACTATAAGAAATGGATTTGTTGGGGTTGGAGAGACAGCTCTTGGTTAAGAGCACTGGCTGCTCTTCCCAAGGACTCCACTTCAATTTCCAGGACCAACAAGGTTGCTAGCAACTCTAGATCCATGGGATCTCGTGCCCTCTCCTGGCCTCCTCCAGCGTTGCACAACACAGGTGCACTTGCATACATGCAGACAAAACACTCATACACATAACATAAAAATAAATCAATCAAAAAAATGTCAATAAAAAATTTTAAAAGAAACAGATTTGTGAGAGAAGCACCAGAATCCTTGAAGCCCTCTTGTGGCAGAGCCATGCCACAATATGGTGGAATCTGAACAAAGACAGCCTGACTCTTAGGGTCATTTAAAACTGAGCATGAGCCCATCTGTTCTCTGAACTTGTTCCTTCCTAGTTCTCTTGAAACTGCTCTTCCAACAAAAGACTTACTCTATATTTATTGAAACAGAGCATCAAGCATGATATGGGAAAGGAAAAAGGAACTTTGTCTACTTCAGGGAAGGATTTGTCCTTTCTGGCTCCTACTGAATCCAATCCCACTTGTTTTTTGCAACATAAATTGGGGATAATTTATCACTTCTGATGACATTCACTGTTTTCAGCACTGGTGTCTTCACAATACACACACATACACACACACTATTCTGGGCCAGGGGCAAGGAAAGGTCATAGGGATTAAAGCTTTATGTTTGGCTTGCAAAAGGAGCCCACAGCCTAGTAGGATTATTTACATTACAAACAAGCTGAGATGGTGTTAAATTATCTCAAAATATAAGATGAACTTTGGTTACAAGTTTAGGTAAGATTCCCATTTGTGAGAGAAGACATTCCCAGAAAAGTCATTCCCAGAAGCTCTGTCATTGCTTTTCTCTATGTGCCGACCTCACAGTGGAAGCCACAGACACACATTTGGTTAGCTTAAATGCAAATGTTTTAATTGGATCCTGGAATAACCAAGTGCGAACTGAAGATCCCCCTCAAAAAAGCTACACCTATGTTGTATATTCTGTAAAGCTCATGGGTTAAAACTTCTGTGATTTGTAGAGAGCTGGAACATTAATAGTTGGGAACCAAATTGTCTTGTTCTATTTTAGTCTCCTAAACAGTCATTTATTGCCTACCTCTATGTATGTGACCTAACATTCTTGGGACTATTAGGTTAGTCCTTTTAGAATGTACAAACAGGTGCTTAATCTTGATTGTCAATCTGATAAGATTTTTAATAACCATGGAAACAAAATTTTGGGCATATTTGTGAGGGAGATTAGATTAACTGAGGTGGGAGACTTGCCTACACTGTGGGGTACAGCATTTCATGACTGAGATCCCAAACTGAATAAAAAGGAGAAAGCCAGCTGAGCAACAGCATTCATCATTCTCTGCTTCCTGACTGAAGATGCCATGTGACCAGCCGCCTCAACCTTCTGCCACCAGGATGAACTGTATGTACCCTGGAACTGTGAGCCAAAATAAACCCTTCCTTCCTTAAGTCAAGTGTTTGTTTTGTAACAGAAACAAGACAAGTAGCTAACAAAGCCCTCGAATTCAGCTTGTGGTT
The DNA here is from genome assembly GCA_035773235.1 of Eospalax fontanierii. Lineage (NCBI taxonomy): Eukaryota > Metazoa > Chordata > Mammalia > Rodentia > Spalacidae > Eospalax > Eospalax fontanierii. The sequence continues at coordinate 37,763,305 of CM069548.1, read as the reverse complement.
ATTTCCCCAGTTCTAGAATGAATGGTTAGGTTATACATACTGTTGAGCAGTTGACAGAACCTCTACATTGTTTCTTGGCCTTGAGTGGGGGCCACTATGGTGAGAAAGTCAAATGACCAGCAATACACCTTCACTATTCTACCTCGAGGACATAATAACTCTTTAGAACTCTGTCATATCTTGATTTTCAGGAATCTTGATCAGTGGTCTCATGATCAAGACTTTGTAATGGATACTGATCCCATTACTTTGACAGTGTCATAGTGACTAGACTGAGTGAGCAGGAGGTAGCAACCACTTTGGATTTGTTGGTAAAATATTTGCATGTTTGATGATAGGAAATAAATCCCACTAAAATTGAAGGGACTTCTACCACAGTAAAAATTTCTAGGAATCCAGTGGTGTGAAGTGTGGCCTTCCTTTCACCAAGAAATAAACACAATGTCTAGTGGTCCTGTTAGTATTTTGGAGGCAGTGCATTCCTCATTTGAGCAACTATCTACTGATGACCAGAAAAGTGGCAAGTTTTAAGTGAGGCCCAAAACAGAAGGGTCTAGAATGGCTGAGGCTGCTGTGTAAGCTGTTCTGTCAGAGTTCTCCAACTACTACACCATAAGGTTCTCCACCCAAAGAATCCTGCTTCCTGTAGGAAATGAACATATCATAGATGACTCTGCAAGGAGCTTTCCTGGGCTTCCTCTTGGCCTAGGGTCACACTCACATCATTCTCACATACCAGTCTGTAGAAACAATGGCCCAGCCCACCCCCAACCCTATAGCTCCGTAGAGAAAGATTTATTTACCTGCTTCTTCTCAAAGTGGAAGAAAGCATCTAACAGAATCCTAAGCATGTATCTGAAAGTGTAAAGTTATTTAAGTAGTAAATAAATAAAAGGTTATAGTGTAGTATCTGCTAAACCTAGTGTCTGAGAAACAATGGGTTAAGTTGTGTTCTTTTTGTTTGAATGAATTCAAGTGTTTCTATGTTAATTACCCTTCTCATCAGTATGACAAAATATCTGACAAAAGCAACTTAAGACAGGGTTTATTTTGGCTCATAGTTTGAGGGTGCAGTCCATCACAGTGGGGAAGACAGAGTTTATTTTGGCTCATAGTTTAAGGGTACAGTCCATCATAGTGGGGAAGACACAGCTGCAAGAGTGGGAGGTAGCTGGCCATGCTGCATCTGTAGTCAGGAAGCAGAGAAGTGAATGTTGGTGCTCTAGCCACTGTCTCCTTTTCATTCAGACTGGGACCCAAGCCTATAGAACATTCTGGGTAGGTCTTCCCCCCTCTGTTAAGCCTCTCTACACATGTCCTCATGATATACCTAGAAATGTGTTTCCCATGTGATTCTAAATCCAGACAAGCTAACAATAAAAAACAACTGTCATGCATGCAGTCCTTCTGGCCACTGGTTAAGGGCTCAGTAAGAATCAAGTGCACAGGGACTAAGGTAAGGTTAGTCGGTGTTTCTAGATCAAGCAGCATCTTCAAGACTCTGTGTGTTGAATTCCAGGTACATAGTGAGTGCCAGGCATCTTTTTGAAGTGAATGCTTGTTGTTCTTCAGCCACCAGATTTTCACTAAGATCCCATGCCTCACTTTAAATATTGTGTCAGAATATAAACTACACAGTAGGGCTTCATACACAACTAGAAGTTTCTATAGTTCCTGTAAAAAGAAAGTGTGTCTCTTAAGTTCTGCCATCCTAGAAAATTCCCCCTAGCTAAACTCTGCTGGTGTAGAAGTTTCTATGAAGCCTGGTCTGATCCTGGCTGTTCTGTGAAGGGGACACTTTTCTGAAGGACTCAATGTGCTAGATCTTCTTGTAGGAATTGATTTGCAAGTACTGCTGTTTCATTACTTCAGGTTGTCTCACTAGTTTTCCCTGAGTCTATGATAAGGTTTTATTCTGCTTCCTTTTGTCTCAGATAAGTGATAGCATTTTCCACATCCAAACACTTCCGGAAATTTGAAAGACCATCAAAATGTCTGTGATGAAAACTGACCGCTTCATACGTAAGCCCAAATGACAGGGCTACATGTATTTCAAGCTTATGGGTTCATATCTGGCATTCTGAAACATCTATTCAGATACAGAATGTAAAAGATCCTATGTGGTTTTGGTTTGAATTTTGGTGTTGGGGATTATACTAAGGACCTCACATGTGCTAAACACATTGTCTACCACTAAACTAAACTCCCAGTCACAATAGCTTTTGTTTTGCTTTTTCAAAGAAATTTAAAATACTTCATGAATCTAAAGCTTTGGAAAATAGAGGGGAAAAGAGAGAACAGGAGGTGGAGGAGGAGGAAAGAGAGAGAAGGGAAAGAAGAGAGAGGACAGGAGAGAGAGAGAGAGAGAGAGAGAGAGAGAGAGAGAGAGAGAGAGACAGGGAGAGATTTAAGAAAGGCTAATCCATAACATAACAAATGAGGTAAGTTTTGTAGTTTGGATCCAAATACAGAAGACCCTAAAGACAAGGCAAACTGTTTTCATTTGTCACAAGGCTACAGAAAAGGGGCTTCTGGATCCACACACATTTGCTGATTGTGACTGGATGGAAACCCCACAAGGTATGGATATGCTTTCTTCTGAAGTGACATATCTTAGCCCCTAGAGCATAATAGGCACCTGACAAATACTTGCTGGTGATGGATCCATTCCCCTTTTCAGAGTATAAACTAGGCATGGATGACTGGATCGTAAGCATGGGTCGTGGCCGTTGGCAGACACAGACAACTGTAAGGGAGAGAAACTGAACAGTAGCCCCTTATCCTAACTGACTTCTTACCTCAGCATCCTAACAACTGTGCCTATTTAAAGATGGAAATGAAGAAAGATAGCATACTATTCTCACCCATATGGCCAGACCAATCTGAGTGGTTAGCATCATTTCAGTATCTGTAATAAAATCATATAGAAAAATAGGAAAAGATGATAGAGTTTTATGACATCTAAATTCTTTGGAACTCCTTGGAAAATATGCTGAAATATCTTAAGAGCCAAATGACTACTAAATCAAACCACGTGGTACAGCAGTCCAGGCAGAGGTTGCCAACTTCCATGTAGATGGAAAAGATGAGTCATTTAACAAACCCAGACCATGACCAGTCGGGGTCACAGACATGAACACTACTAGCTTCTCAGTCAGTATTATTGACCTGTCTAAGAAGGAATTCCCCAAATTATGAATGTTAATTTAATAGTGTACTATGTGTGTGTCTTTCAAAATCTGGGAAGTTGCTGTCCTCTATGCAGTTTATAGATAGCTAACCAAAAAGTTTCTGGAAGATTTATACTTAGCATCTACATTTATATTTTATGTTGAGAGACCCATGGATGCTTGACTTTTGTTTCTGTGTTAGGGATGGAACCCAGGGCCTTGTGCATACTAGGCAAACACTATCACTGAGCGGTATCCTTAATCTAGTTACCTAACTTTTCTCAATTTTATTTCATTCTTTTGCAGTGTTCTTTGAGATTTATTAAACTGAAAGTCAGACTTATATACATATTATATATATATATATAAAAGTATATATATATATATATATATGATATCTTCAGAGTCCGCATCCATAAGTACAACTAACTGGAAACTGAAGAGTTGCTTAATTGCAGAAGATTTCAGGAAGTAAAACTCAAATTGCCACATGCCAAGCACTGTGCCAAAAACACATGAATGATGTGACACAAGGGCACACCCTCTGGTAGCCTACTAGTGTGTAGAAGACCCTGACTGTCCTGCCAGCACTCACTGCCTGAGTAAATGTGTCTCAGCTCCCATTCAGATGCAGTTAAACCCTATATCCTTGGGCTCTGTGCTGGACAGCTTTGATGACTTACCTGGGTTGAGGGAGCCTCAATTAAGGAATTGCCTCCATTGGACTGGCCTGTGGTCATGTCTGTGGGCTCTTTTCTTGATTATTGAATGCTGCAGGAGGGCCCAGATCACTGTGGGTGGTGCCATCCCTGGGAAGGTTGTTGTCTATTATATAAGAAAGCAGACTGAGCCTGAGCCAGGGGAGCAAGCCAGTAGGCAGCATTCCTCCATGGCCTCTGCTTCGGTTCCAGCCTCCATGTTCCTGCCCTGAGTTCCTACCTTGGGCTCCCTGATGAACTGTGTGACCCGGGAGATGTAAAAGAAATAAACCCTTTCCTCTCCAAGTTGGTATTGGTCAGTGTTTTGTCACAACAATGGAGAAGCAGACTAGCACAGGCTCTGCTTACACTAATTCAGCCTACTATGGATTTTTTTTAAGTTAGAAAAAGTGTTTCTATACGGAATATGCATAAACATTTTATTACTATTCCCTAGACAGTGTAAGAACTACTTGCATCATATTTAAATTATATTAGGTACTGAAAGTAATCTCAAAGTAATCTGAAGTGCACAGAAGGATGCTTAATTATATGCAATTATATTTATATGCATTCACTAGGCCATTTCATATAAGGGATTCAGGGCTCCTGGAATTACTCCCCATGGATAGTGAGAGACAATTATATTTAATTTATACTTTGTGATTTTTCTGTTGGTAGAAATATGTCTTGAAATATTTATGTTCTATCTTAGGAGATGTATAAGAGCTTAAAATTCACTATATTTACAATTTTATTAGTTGTATTTAAGAACTCAGAAAAAAGTTCATTTAGCTAACTGAAATATTTTGAAAGGATATATAATATATTACATGTATAAATGAAGTTTAAGCTTAGTGTAGTATCAGAGGGCTATAATTCCATTATCAGGAGGCTGAGGCAGGAAGATTACAAGTTGTGGACAAGCCTAGGCTATATAGTAAGAAGTTCTACTTCTAATGAAGTTTTGTGCAGACTACCATGAAATCAGAAAAGACAGACTAACTCATCATATAAGCTGGACTCAATGCAAATTATTAACCCTCAGTAACCGAAGAGGACTAGGGTTACAGAGTGGCAGAGAACATGCGCACGGTTGCTATACGAGTGCTCAGAGAAACTGCTAGAAGGAAGAACAGCAAGAGACACACCAGAGCAGACAGGAAGAGGAGGCCCTGACTGATGCAGCCAGAGGACAGCGTGGGATCCACAGGGGAAGAGAAAGAGCCGTGGTTTATGTGGGGAGAAAAGAAAGTAGAATTTGGTTAAACACTTTTCTTGAGGGCCTCACACTTAATCTTGTACATGTTGATCGTTTTTAAAATGTCTTTTAGCTCTTTAAGATTTATTTGTGTGTGTTTCTTCAGTGCCCCACAGACATATTACAAACTGACAGAAGAGAAATTCCTCATTTTGTTTTAGTGAGCTTCCTAAATTGCAGGGCCCCTTGTGCTGTTCACAGGCACAAAAGAGTAAGCACAGCAGGATAGCCCAGCAGTAGCTAGGGATGGCCTACAGAATGACCTGGAGAAGGCATTGCTACAAGTCATGCCGTTCCCTTCTGCCAAACTTAAACAAATTTTGAAAAATAAATAAAAATATATTTATTTATTTATTTGGGAGATATGCACGCATACATGTGCATGCTATGATATATGTGTGGAAGTCAGAGGACAATTTGCAAGAGTCAATTGTCTCCCAACCATTATATGGGTCCAGGATTTGAACTCAGGTCATCAGGCTTGGCAGCAAGAACAATTCCTGGCTGAGCCATCTCACCAGCCCCAAACTAAAACCATTTTTAACACAGTCTATGAAAACAACATATTCTTTAGCAAGAGAAACACTTGTACATTTTAAGGTGAACATTTCCTCATTTTTCTAATCATACCTCATCCCGAGTTATAAGTATTGGCTAGGTCATAGTCTTATCAAGTCTCCAAACATATAATTTCATACGCTCTGCAGCCTGAACAGAGGCTCACGTGGTACAATGTCTGCTCAGCATATGTCGCCCCCTTCCCTGAAGGCAAAAGGCAGAGATATTTAAAACATTTGTGTTTTCCAAGTACACACATATGTTTTCATCCCAGTTAAATGGCGTAATGTCTCCCTGGAGAGACAGAGAGCCCAGCTGTTAATAGAATTACAAATATCATTGTCTCAGCTCCAGTCAGCCCTGCAAGGTGGCCCTTTAAATTGTCAGAACTGTGAGAAATCTCTCCCTGGGAGGCAAGTTCCTTTTCTGGCTGGCACCAGGGCATCAGCCCTTCCTCCCCCACCTCTCCCTTCCTTCCCTCCCCACATGGGACTCCTGGGGAAATTTTAATCTTGTAGGCTGATAGCTGGAGGAACACACAACTGTTTCCCTTGAGGTTATATCCTCCCCTAGTGAGTGATCACATGTCCCCTCTCTTTGCTTTTAGACTTCAGTTCTGAGGGATTTGGGTGATACGTTAGACTTGGTGTAAAAAAAAATCCCTGAAATAGCCTGTGCCTGAATCAAACATAAACAGAGCACAAGTAGAAATCAAGGTTAGGAGGCATTCAGGTAACCTTGCTCAAGAACCGTTTCCTCATAACCTCTCCTTTAGTAGTTTTTGGAAAGTCTACCACAGGTGACTCCATTTTTTTTTTGTTGGCATTGAGACAGGGTTTCACTGGGAAGCCCAGGCTGGCCTCAAACTCGCAGTCCTCTACACTAGCCCCTCAAGTGCTGGGATTATATGTGTGAACCACTGTGCCTGGAGTAACTTCATTTGGATTTTCAGTTTGTCCCTGAACTGTTTGCTCTGAAGGTATTGCTAAGTGACCATCTTTGGTCTTGACCCCATCGATGAGATATTTGTCTCAGTTAGTCTGGTTTGATCCCATTTGGCATGTAAGTCAACAGAGGTCACCGAGTCAGTGCCGATACCCGCCTCCATCACACTCAAGATACAGAAGCAGCACATGGGCCACACCCACCTGGAATCCATTCTCAGGTTTAACTCTGTCTGTCTGGGTGTCAGGTCTAGCATCTCAAACTAATACTGTGCAGGTTCTTTGTTTAGAAGTTGAATATGTCTGTGCAATGTCAACAAAGAACAGTTACAAAATTTTACAAGGATGTATGTGTATAATACAACCAATAAGAGCAAATATTTGAAGGCCTTATATAAATTTCTATTTCTTTTCCAGATAAGTTGTAAATTTCATTTATAAATACTTGTGTGTGTGTATGTGTGTGTGTAAATGAATAGCCACTTGTTTGTTGTTTTCAGGAGTACTACCTGTAGACTGAGTTTTGCTCAATGCCATTTTAGACACAGAATGACACATAAAAAAACAAGTTTACTAATTCATAGTGAGCTCTGAAGGTAGACATTTTACATTTCTAACACCTTCCTTAAGCAAAAGCTGCAGGTCAGAAGATGGAGTGTGTTCTGTAGACTTAAGGTAATATCTTTTCTTTATGTTTTTTGACATAGAGTTCTCATAGTACCGGTTGGCCTGGAACTCACTAGGTAGGCCAAGCTGGCCTTGAATTCACAGAGATCCACCTGCCTCTGCCCCTCAAGTGGTAGGCCAGGTTGGCCTTGAATTCACAGAGATCCACCTGCCTCTGCCCCTCAAATGCTTCAGATAAAGGTGTGTGTCATCATGCCCAGCTGTCTTTCTTTTTTTTTTTTTAATCCTTTGCAAAGTAACAATAATTTTGAGATCCATTTAACAGCCATTCTCTCCCAGAACCCAATGCATAGAGCAGCCAAACAGTATTAAAATTCTTCACCATTTTCTTCTTTCTCATAGGGTCATATCCATAGACCAATTTTCCAGAACGCATCCCAAGCGGCTATGGCCAGGAATGGAGATTATGCCAGCCATTCTAGCAGTCAAAGCTAGAAATAAACCAGGCAGAACAGGACAGAAAGATACCTAGAGACTAAACAGACTTTATCCTAGAAAGGAGGGAGGGAAGTTTCCAGAATAGGGGTAGGGGCCAGGGAGGAGCACAAAAATCACTTTCAGGCCCGAGTCCAGACAAACAAAACCCAATAACAAATTGCTTAAGTGCATCGATTGAATTTGTTAAGTGAAAGCAAGAGGGAAAGTCCCAGAGTGAAGTCATCTGGCAGCCCGTGGAGTGTCCCAGTCTTTGCCCTGGGGGCCAGCATCCTATCGGAGCTACTCATTACCTCAGTGACTCATTGGAGAGTCCTCAAGCTATCCCAGTGGAGCCACCAAAATACATAACCCAAATACCAGAGCTCATGCTGCCCCGCCACGAACACCACTGAGCAGGAATGGGAACTGAATGCTTGCATTGTTCTTTATTCAGAGAGCCAGCTGTTTGAGAGACTAGCAGGTTAACTCTTCAAGAAAAAAGCACATTATGTCTCATCTCCAGCCAACAGGCTTTAGAGGCGGCAGGGGGCAACAGCCAATTGTTCCAGAGTGAAGTTTTACCCTCATGCTTGAGTGGTGAACCATATTCCTGAAACTTTTGCACTTATTCTCTCTCTCTCTCTCTCTCTCTCTCTCTCTCTCCATATATATCTGGGCTCAGGTACTCTTTGGAATACTGAGTCTGGATAGTACCAGCCAGTATCAACCTTGCACGCCTTGCACGCTACCAGTTGTCACCTGAGTGGGAACCCAGAACAAGCAAGTCATCGATCGTGTATTTGCGCTAAGCTCTTAATAACATGCACGCACATATTCCTTTCTACAGCATTAATACAGACATGCTCCAATAGTATGGAATACAAAAGCACCCCATACGCCCTCCTATCCCCTGTCAATCTTTCCTCCTCCCTCAACAACTAGCTGTCTCCTTTTCCTTCAGTGGATGTCAACTGAAGATCACAGATAGAAGGGGCTGCAGACCCCTGAGTTTCTGAGTCCCTCAGTATCAGATGGAGAATCGACTTTGTCCCAACATTTCTAATTGGAGCGTGAGAAGGATCTTGCCCATTCTTAAAAGTATGGCCATGAGGCCATTTAAACATAAATACTGACTGCCCTGGGGTGCTGGGTGAGCTACCCAGTGAAGTTCAGACAGTGAATTAGCCTTCCTGTTGCCTTTCACAAGAACCCCCAGGCTTCAGAGCCTCCACAGCACCCTTGCCAAACATCAGACACATCTTGCTATTGGTGCTGCCAAACACAGTGGAAGGAGAGGGTCTGACCCCCTCTCTAGTGCCCACAGGTCTTCCCTGCTCTCCAATACAAACAAGCAGCAAGTTTGATCTCAGTATCTACAAACATTTAAAGGCCTCTCATGCTCAAATCAAACTGCCACTTCAGACTCTGGACATTCTGGAGTCATCACCCTCTTTTGTCCCTATTTCTCCTAAGTGACAAAAATCTCAAAGCTGACAAGAGTCTGCTGCCTGCTTTCTCAGAGTAGCCCAGGTATTTATTCTGCGTCTTCAACCATCCCCCTTGCCTTCGACGCAGTGCAAGCTGGCTCCTCACCCCCAGCCACAGGTAGTCTCTACTTCTCACATTCTCCATCGGAGCAACTTTACCACTTACGTCACAGAGAAACTTAAAGCCATGCAAAGGAATCCCTCTAGTGCTCACGTTGGAACTGCCCACACCCACCATCTCTCTCCTTGACCTCTCCAAGGAATGCGGGCATCACTGGGCTAACCTGGGTGCTGCCTGGATCCTCTTATTTCTCTCCCCTCCCCCCGACACACACCACACATACATTTTCTGCCATATCATTTCAGTCACATCATTACTCCTAATATTTACTTTAACCCTCCCCAACCACATACACACCATCTCCATCACCTCCATCCATCCCCTTCACTATCAGCATCAACTCTACCATCCCACTGCCTCTCTCTGATCTACCACCATCACCATCCACTCCACCATCACTACCACCTCTGCCTTCTATACCACTGGCCCCTCTTTAACCAGCTGCATCAGTTCTACCATCACCACGACCGACACCTACACCACCATCAGGATCACCTCTCCCATCGTCATCACCAGCAGCACCTCCACCAGCTCCATCTGCCATACACAGCTCTGACTCCTCAGGTCTCCGGGCAGTTCTACTTTGCTTACTCTTCAGTTGATGCCTGTGCTTTTCTCCTGTTTGGGACCAGCCTCCTGCAAGTGTGTTTAATGCCTGTCTCTCACTTTGCCATAAACAGTAATGTCGCCTCACCATCAGCCCCGGCAACTTTGTACCTATCAGGCATTCAATAAAGATTTGCGGATAAATTTATAAACTGTGGTAATTAGAAAAGGACTATAAGTGGGGTGTACACTAGAATGTGAAAGAGAGGACACTATATTAAATTTTGCAAATAGACTCCAAAATGGGGATGAAAGCATTGTGAGTAATTCTGTGGAGACTCTATCTTGGGTTTAAAATCTCTGCTTGCTTTTTTTTCTTGTGTTTGTTTCATTCTTCAACAATTTCACAAGTGTTATTTTCATTTTAACCAAGGAGGCTCAAAAAAGCTCAGGAAGTTATCAAGTAACATAGCTAGAATTGGATCCTCCATCTGATTTCTAAGCCCACACACTGTGCATTTCACTCTATCTCCAAAGACTAACATCCCAGACTTCAGAATCTTATCAGTCAGTAGGCTGAGGCTACACAGTCAGTTAGCACAAAGGGCTGAGGTTTTTATAGGATGCGTATGTCTTCCCATTTTGCTGTGACTTTGCTCTACATGAATATTGCCCAAATGATTCCCACAATTTGCGTATGAGTGCCTCACATGAAAATCTTAAGCAAAAGAAACCCTGCCTGAAACAACACCATTTATTAGTTTAGGTCCAAGACAGAAGTCAAATGATGATTGGATAATGGCTCAAATATGAGATGCCACTCCAATACTAGTTGATTTTCTTCCCTGTTTCAACAGGTTTTGTATGTAATATGCTCAACAAAATGCTAGGCACACAGAAGGAATTCTGCCTCTGTAAACTGTCCTCCTCCTCTTCCTCTTCCTCCTCCTCCTCCTCCTCCTCCTCCTCCTCCTCCTCCTCCTCCTCATTATCATCATCATCATCATCACCATTATTCCTGGTCTATAAATGATAAATCCTCCTTGCAATTTTCATTTGTGTCTTGTGTACATACTGAAAACAAGATCTTTAAAATATTCTACATTGACTGTAGAGGACTTACAATGAATCACTGCTATAAATCAGCTCCTGGATTGACTCAAGACAGTCATCAGCAGTGGCTCATGTGCCACCAACCCAGTGTCAATTGATTACTGAGTCCCAGCATAGTGCTCCATACAATCCATTCTCTGAAGCCTTATACAGGCAACGTAGCATGGCTTGGAAGGAACAGCACTTCAGGCAGATGTGGTTTCAGATTTTGACTATCCCACATCTTGCCTGTGTGACTAAAGTGATCATGAGACTCAGTTTTCATATCTGGCAAATGGAAAGCATTCTTATCAACAATTAAGGATACAGATCCTAGCAAATACTCAAGGTTAACCAGTGTTTTCAAGAAAGGCTTTAGGATTTATTTTGGTTTTATCTCTGGTTTTCAGTGGGTCCAACCAATCTAGTCAAATTGTTGAAGAATCAGGATAAAAATGATGAGGACACTTGTCCTGGGAGAAAAGAGAATAATGCAATCCTCACTCTGTTCACACTCAACCTTCTATTTCCTGATTCAAATGGCCACTACTTTGAACAGATACCCGAATCTGTTAGGTGTGAAATGTCTTAGTAACCAAAGAACAGCAGGCAAACACTCACTTCACCTGCCCTGAGCATGCCTTGGGTAGGAAGGGACTGTGTCCTACTTTACAATTTCATGTTGTTAAACTGTCCAGGCTGGCTTTCTGAAAGTCAAGACACCATAACTCCATTGTGGAAAACAAGATTCCAGGGGGATCTCAAAACATGTCTGATAACACAGCGCAAACACAGAAGAAGCACTGTTCAGGGACTGAGACCGACACTCCAGGCCATCTTGCTAACTGGGAGATTTTGACCAAGTTATCCTCTTTGTGGAACAAACTTATGAAAATTACATAAAGACGCATAATGCAGTGCACAAAGGTACCTAGTGTTTGTAAGAGCTGGATATGAGTTGGTTTGTTAAAGATGGCCAAATAGTATATTTGTTTATTTTATGGGAAAACAAAGCTGCCTGCCTGTGTGCATGAAAAAAGATCAGGAAGTACTGTAATAATAATAATAATAATAATAATAAGGCAGGAAGCATTTACTTATGGGCTCGATGGGATAAGAAAAGAAATAAATCATAGGTCAGTTGACAGGAAGATTTGTATTCATGAATTGTAAACCTTCAAAGCGTTGGCAAAGAATGAAAATTCTACGTAAAATCAATGTGGATGGATGTAGATAGCTTGACTGAATTTCTCCTACCTTTTCTTAAAAATCATTTGCTTCTAAGAACATAAACTGGTTGCCAGGTAAATAACCAGGAAAAAATCACCTGTCTCTGCCCGCTGAGAACATCTTCCCTGGTGCAGATCAAATGCCAGACCAGGATTCTTCCATCATTTGACTCTTGAAGAGACTGACACCATTAGGAGCTATTCTTTGAGGGACCTGGGAAGAACTAACTGGCCAAAAATTGCTTCTGAAAACTGTACTATAGAAAATGCTTACGTGGCAGTGTGTGGTGGCTTACACATGGAGTCTCAGCACTTGGGAGATGGAGACAAGAGAATAAGGAGTTTGAAGCCAGCCCGGTCTGCATGGAACCCCATCTTAAAAGACCAAAACAGCTGGGTGTGTTCATCCCTTTAATACCAGCACTTGGAGGCATAGGCAGACAGATCTCTGTGAGATCAAAGCCAGCCTAGTCTACATAGTGAGTTCCAGGCCATCTGAGTCTACAAGGAGACCCTGTCTCAAAAAGACCGAGACATTGTTTTAAAAAAAAATTTAGAGAACAAAACAGTGTTTGCATAGATAATGATCCTCTTTGGTAAGTGCACTAAGGAATGTGAATATTAGTCATTTACATTTTAAGATGAATTAGGTAAAGCAGTTTTCTTCCCACCAAGTGAACAGCTGAGTTCATTCAGGAAAATGCCAGTGTTGGTGAGTTAAGCACAGCAGAGTCACTTCCCAAGGAATCAGGTGGAGGAGTGCATGAGAAAATAATCTAAAAAAGCAGAAGTACAGGGTCCAGGAAAGTGGAGGGGATCCACAGACAGAGTGAGCGACCCGCTAACGGAAGTTTCACTTGTGGCAGAGTTCTGCCTGTGTTGAGGGAGGGCTGCAGGCAGGTCTGCCAGTCCAACAGCAAATGACTACTTCCCTCTCGGAGAGACAGCCAAGGACCCAACTGGGAAAATACGGGGGATTTCCAAGGATTCCAGGGATGAGGGACTGTTCTGGCACTCCTCAGAAACTTGCATAACCAAAGCAAGACGAGCTGTGTCAGGAACTGGCACAGACTGACTCTGCCCAAGCCCGGGCCTCCAGCAAGTGCACTGAAATCCCACTGTTGTGTAATCCTCGCCACACAGGCCTCGGTTTTAGGAAATGAAAGTGGCAAAGTGACGGCTATGGACCCTCACTTCCTAGAGTACTGAAATAAACCCCCAGGTCTGGTCTGGTGTCAGGCCCCTCCCCTCAACTCAGGTCAGGGCTCGCTGGGAAGAGAACAGCCAGCCCTGGGTTCCATGGAGGTACTGAGTACTTATAGCAGGCAAGAGTTTCCATGTGGAGTCTCTCAGAGATAACAAGCTCAACTAATCTCCCAGGGGAGATTAATTGAGCAAGTCATGCTAAGGAAGACACAGGATATGAACACACACACACACACACACACACACACACACACACATACAGAGGTGAAATCTCTCAGCATCCCTCGGAAAGTATGCCATTCTACAGATGGACCCCCTTGGGACTCAGAGTGATTAGAAGTCAGTGAAAAGTAGAAAAGTTGATCTTGGTATCTAGTTCCAAAACCTGTTTTTCTTTTCTGTAAATTCAGTTTTTATCGTGTTCGTGATGTATTTGAATAATAATTTACTTTGCCAAAAGAAAGCAGAAAGCAGTACCTTCCAAGAATGAAGAACCATAGCACTGTATTGCATACTTAGAATTTGCTTTCAAAAGTCAATTTTGGATGTTCTCAGAGAGAGAGAGAGAGAGAGAGAGAGAGAGAGATTTCCCAAGAGTAGTAAAGCAAAAGCCACTAGAAAGTAGGTACACACACGGTAAGTTAATGTTACTTTTTAAAGGTGTTCTTTAAAAGATTCTATTAGGGCAGAGGAAATGGCTCAGTGCAGTGACCAAGGCATTTGCCACACAAACAGGAAGACTGGAGTTTGGATTCCTAAAACCCATGAAAATTTCAGATGGATGTGTAATCCCAGCCTCAGAAGGTGAAGACAGGAGATCCCCAGAGCAAACTAACAAAACAACTGCATCAGCAAGCTCTGGTTTTGACTGAGAGCCTGTGCCTCACTGACTAAGGTAAAAGAGTGATCAAGGCTGATTCCCCACATCAACCTTGATCTATACATGCATAGCATCCCCATGCACACAAATGCCTATACACACACAAACATGCACACACACATACACATCCCCCACACACAGGTGGAAAAAGAAATGACTATACACGTGCAAACATGCGCACACACATATACATCACACATACAGGCTAGAAGAAAGAGAAAAACAAACAAACAAAAGAAGGATTAATTAGGGATGTCGAGCTGGCTCATCAGGTAAAGGCACCTGTCACCAAACTTGATGACCTGAGTTCAATCCCTGGGACCTCCATGGTATCTGCTGGATAGTTTTAGTGTCAACTTGACACACCTAGGTTGAGGGAGCCTCAGTTGGGAAATTGCCTCCATTTGTACTGGCCTGTGGCCATGTCTCTGGGGTATTTTCTTGATTATTGAGTGCTGTGGGAGGGCCCAGCCCACTGTGGTTGTTCAGTATTATATAAGAAAGCTGGCTGAGCACAGGCAAAAGGAGCAAGCCAGTAAGCAGAGTTCCTCCATGGCCTGTTTCAGCTCCTGCCTCCAGGTTCCCGCCCTGAGTTCCTACCTTGGGCTCCCTCAGTGATGAGCAGTGGCCCAGGAGATGTGAGCCAAATAAACCCTCCCCCCACCTCTGCAGTTGATATTGGTCAGTATGTTTTGTCACAGCAACTGGAAGCAAACTAGAACACATGGTGGAAGGAGAGAACTGACTCCTGCAAGTTCTGGGTTCGGGTCCCAGTGCGCACAGAGTGGCTGACAACTGTCCATAACTCCAGTTCCAAGGAATCCAATGCCCTCTTTTGGGCGAGCACCAGGTGCACTTATATACATGCAGACAAAACATTCATACACATGAAACAAAATAAGTATTTTAAAAATTAAAAACAAAAGAAAAGGTTTAAAATTAAATTATGTGGTAGTGAGTGGCAAACATGGTTTGACTGAATTGGTCTTGTCTGACTAAAGGTGAAATCGTTTTTAAAGGGGAAGTTGTCATTCTCGTGCTTGTTATTACTATTGTTATTTAACTGCACACAGGTCACAAAGTGCTCACAGAAGAGGGAGGCAGAGGGACTGTCTATCAAATGTTCTTTTTCTGCTGGAGCTTTTGATGTTTTGATTTCTTACCTAGCTAGAAAGCAGCTTTAATTTGCTTTGAAAAAGCATTCTAAACTTGCACTTCCAGAAAGAGCTTGAAGCCAGCCTGGGCTACAAAGAGACCCTGTGTCAGAAACATAAAAAAACAAAACTATTTATTCTGCCGAGCAAAGGAAACAATCAAACAAAAGAAAGAATGGCAGATGGGAGAAAGTGTTTGCAAAGCATATGTCCAATAAAGGCCCACGCCCAAAGATAATTCAGAGACTAAAAACAGATAACTGCATTTTAAGATGTGTGAAGCAGGGTTGGAGAGATGGCTCGGAAGTTAAGAGCGCTTACCAATCTTCCAGAGAACCTGGAGTTCAGCTCCCATCACTCGTGTCTGGCAGCTCACACCACCTGTAACGCCAGCCCCAGAGGGTCCAACACCCTCTCTGGCTTCTTCAGGCATTGCTACTCATATAAACATGCCACCTCTGTGCGTGCACATGCACACACACATGTAAACACGCCCCACCTCCGACATGGGTGACTATGTGACGTGATAGGAATGTTTATTAGCATGGTGGCAGTGATCATTTAACAACATACATGCAATATCAAAACTTCACATTATATACCTTAAATATATGTATTTTTGTCTGTCATTCTTTAGTAAAGCTGAGAACAACCCAAAAGAAATATCTGAGATGACAGAAGAGGAGAATGTTCAAATCAAAGCTGCTGAAATGCTCAGTGTTCTGTTCATCAGGAGCTTTGCAGAGAAGCATACCATGCTCTAAAGAGCTTTTCCATTTTCCTTGGATTCAAGAAAAATCCTTTGGATCTATTTTGTGTAACTGAGCCTGTTTTGTATCTAAACACTCTTCTACATAGGCCTCTGTGTGTGTGTAACACCAGTCAGCTCGTAAGGCACTTTGGTCATGCCCAGGTCTCCAGACTTTTCCTGGGAGTTTTTAGAGGAGAAAGTTATAACTATCTTTCTTAAATGTTTTATTGTTCCTTTGGAAATGAAATCTAAATAAAGCATAATCTCGTGAAGATGTGGGATAACAAACTCTTTTTTTTTGTCTTTTTGAGATAGAGTCTCCCTATAACCCCAGTTGGCCTAGAACTTGTTATGTAGACCAGGCTGGCCTTAAACTCACAGAGATTCACCTGCCTCTGACTCCCCAAGTGGTGGGATTAAAGGCATGTGCCACGAAGCCTGGCAACAAACTCCTTACACTATAAGCTATTGATTGTTTAGCTCCCAATATTTGAGCTACATAGAAACAAAACCTTGGAGAATCAGTCCAACTAAAACTGATAATGACATTTCTCAACTCTCCTTGTGGTTCGATCTTGCCAAATTACTAGACAGTTCTCTATGAATGTGTGATTATTGGTTTGATTTCAGGTACATTTGATGGCACATTATTTGAGCTACCTGTTCAATAGTGTTTGTATAGCAATCAACTTTGGAAGAAAAGCAGGACAGAGGACAGACTGCTTTACAGCTTTGGAAATAGAAAATGCATTGACGCCCCTCACCTACTGAACTTCATAGCTCAGCCTGGTTTACCTTAAACTTTCTCAGAGGACCTGCATTCCTCTAACACAAGTCTGTCTTAAAGGGCTCGACATCTCATGAAATTTATTGACTATGGCACTGAGGGGAAAACTGGAATGTTTGTGTGGGGTCACTTGCACATCATCATAAAGTTGAAAACACATTTAGTTAAAATACATACAATCCCTTCAGGCATTCTTCTTGCCTACTCTAAAAGATTTTCTGTAGTTCCAGATTCTTTTCCTATGACATAATCCATTGTGTGCAGATGTCACGTGGACTTTCATCATTGCTCTGTGGGAGTCTTCGTTCAATGAACCAATACAAACCACTGACTCCCCAGTTCCTGCCATTGCTGCGGGTGATAAGTTAACCCTTGTCTTCAACCAACAACCACAAAACTGACAAGCTGACTGGCTAGTGAATGTGGAAGTCAAGTCTCAGTATGTCACCATTCTTCACGGAAGTGGTCTCATTTCCTATTGCTGCTGTAACCAGTGAGCACAAAGGTAGTGGCTCAAAACAGCACAAATTCATTATCATACAGTCCTGGAGGTCAGTATCCAAAGTGGGCCTGGTTGGCTAAGAATCAAGAGACAGCAGAGCCGCACTGCTTTCCGGAGACTCTGAGGTTTAACCTGTGTCGTCTGCCTGGACCATCAGCATTCCTCAGGCTGTGCCACCTTCCTCAGTCCTCTGAGCCAGTAGCTTAATACCGCCCCATCTTGCCCACTCAGACCTTTCAGCCTCCCTGTCTCACCTGTAAAGATGGTTATGACTACTCTAGGCCTACCCAGACAATTCAATATAATCCCCCATCTCAGAGTCTCATGCTGAACCTGAGCTTGCCATTTATGCTAGTCTGGCTAGCCAGTTTGCTCTGAGGATTCCCTGTCTCTGCCCTTGAACACTGGGATTGCGGGTCATCTGCATTCCCACATTTTTATGTGGGTTCTGGAGAGAACCTGGTCTTCATGCCTGTGCAGAAAGTGATTTACCCATTGGGACATCTCCTTAGCCCCCTTAAGAAAAAAATTTTTGAGGTGCTGTAGATCTTAGCCAGGGTTTTTCATATGCTAGGCAACCACTCTACCACCAAGCCATACACCCAGACCCTGCATGGCAGATTTTCAATTGCTATAGGCTTTTTAATAATACTATATTTATACATAGTATATTTAATATGTACATATATTCACAAATTACATTTATACGTGGTGAATTCCTTAGGCACAATAATCTCTCTTAAGGAAAACAAAGTTCTTCCCCATTTACAAATTCACCCAGTAAGCATTTAGCAGATATTATAGTGTGTAAAGCAATGTCAAGGTGTTGGGAAGGTAGAAGCAAAGTACTCTTCCTCCTAATGCTCATTCTAATCAGGGCAGTGGGAGGCCGCCGTAGTGACCATGGCTCAGCTGAGTCCTCTCTCAGGCCCCATCAGGCTGCCATCCTGATTCCAGCTGGGCCATGGCTTCATCCAAGGCTAAATGTAGACATTATACATGTTCATGCTCGCTGTGTTTAGAGCAGAATCTACGTCCTGAGGTATGAGAGGCTGTAGTTCCTGCTCGAGGTGGCTTTCACTCCCTGTAGCATCTCAGCACCTCGACTGCTCCAAAATGAGAGGTTATTTGCTGAGAGTTGCTTCTTCAAAGCCAACAACAAAAAAAGAGAGTTGGCTATCAAGACAGCATCTTATACATGACATAATCGTGGGAGTAACATCTCTGTCACCTTCTGATAGTCAATTAATTAAAAGCTATTTATAGGGGAGCTGGAGAGATGGCTCACTGGTTAAGAGCACTGACTACTCTCGCAGAGGACCCAAGTTCCATTCCCAGCACCCATATGGCAGCTAACAGTTCCAGGAGATCCAACGGCCTCTTCTGACCTTCGCAGGTATTGCATGACATGGGTACACTTACATACATGCAAACAATGCGCTCATACATATAAAATAAAAATAACAAATAAAAATTTTTTTAAAAAGGAATTGATAGGTATGCCCCACTCTCAGGATGAGGGAGGGGTCATTCAAGGCATACACACCACATCGTGAGGACCACACTAGAGTCTTAGGACAGATTCAGCATAAGGGGGATTCTAGAATACAGTCCCACCTAACCACAGTGACGCTACACATCCTTACCACAATCCTACTGCATGCCCTGAGAGAGGAAATGTTCTATAACAAGCATTAGTGATCTCTACAAACAAGCAAGCCAACATACATGTTAGGTGACAGAAAGTGCCGTGGAGAAAACAAAGAAATGGTACAAGAAGAAACAGAAGGGAGCCGCACGCGAGAATGCAGACCCATCCATTTAGGTTTTGCTGCTGTAGCAAGCATGACGTCCACTCCACTGGAAATCCAGGAACGTCTCTAGCGACATTTTCCTGTAGGTTTTCACTTGGTAATCCCATCTTCACTGTACCCGCTACAATCCAGTCATCGGGGTCATGTGGCCTCCTTGGTAGATGCAACAGAGCAGTTGTTACTTTTATACATGGACTCTTAAATGCTTCTGCCTGGACGTGATGCGTGTGATTTTTGCTCAGATTCATTCTCCAAAGCAGTAATAAATGAGGAAGTGCTATCTCTCTGCGGTCACAATCAGGGAAGTTCTCTGATAAGATGATACTTAATATTCAAGTAGCCACGGAACAGAGGGAGTGTCAAGTGGATACCTAGGAAACGAGTGTTTCAGAGAGAATAGTACACACAAAGGCTTGGCAACCAGGGCATTGAGATGGCCCATATGAGACACTGGTAAGGAGGCAGTATGTCCAGTGGCGGAAATGGGGAGATGGACCGGGAGGTCATGCAGGCACGCCTTGGGTGCTATGGTCCCTCAGTTTCGTGGAGAGCTATGAGAGGTAGAAGTGTATCTTGGTCCCACATACCGGAAAGGGATTTGTGGTTGCTCTTTTGTTTTTATGGCTTTGTTTTTTTTGTTTTTTTGAGCAAAGGCCTCACTCTGGTTCAAGCTAACCTGAAACTCACTATGTAGACCAGGCAAGCCTGAAATGTATAACAATTCTCCTGGCTCTGTCTCCCGAGTGCTGAGATTACAAGTATGCACCACCATGCCTGTCATGGCTATTCTTTTGTGGGGAAAGACTATCTCAATACTTTGTCTTTCACACTAAAGCTCCCTTGCTCTGTGATCCAAACATTATTGGGTAAATTAATTACTCTTCTCATTGCTGTGAGAGAGGTTTGTTTTGGTCTGTGTCCATCATGACGAAGAACACTAAGTAGAATGACTTCGTCCATAGGGCAAAAGTTGCAGTGGACGCTTCTCTTGTGGACATCCATGAAACAGTGAGTTTATGCTGTCGACAGAGATAAACTATAAGCCTCAGAGCTCTTCCTCTAGTGCCCAATTCATGCCAGCAAGGCCCTAAGTCTTACAGGTTCTATGATCTCCCAAAACAGCACCACCAATTAGAGACCAATTGTTCAGACACGTGGGCCTGTGGGGAACACTTCACATTCAGATCTTAACAGTCTGTTCTTGCCCCTCCAAGGGCAATGTAAAATACACTCAGGCCAATTTAAAAATCCCCACAAGTCCTGACTGTTAACTGTGAGCCCTTGTAAGATCAAAAAAAAAAAAAAAGCTGCCTTCTTCCAGTCTATATGACACAGAGTAATAGTCTCATTCAAAATGGGAGGAATGGAGACATAGCAAGGAAAGACTGGACCAAAGCAAGGCAGACACCCAGCAGGCAGGGACAGCATTAGTCCCACAGCTCCTTGTCCAACATCATGATGACATCCTCTGAGCTCCTACAGACTGCACCTAGAGACCTGCTGTCCTCAGGGCACATGGGCGTCCTCTTGGGCGAGTTTCACTGGCTCCTACAGCTTTCCTTGCATGCCCTTCCTTACATCTTCAACATCTTCAGGTCTCCATTGCAAATTAGGCCTCACCCTCACAACTTTGCACATTGTCCTAGTTTGTCTTCAATTCCTGTGACAAAACCCTCTGACCAATTCCACCTTGGGGAGGAAAGGGTTTATTTCGCTTCCGTCTCCCACGTCACACAGTTCGTCAGGGAGTCCAAGGTGGGAACCCAGGGCAGGAACCATGAAGCACAGCCCATGGAGGAACGCTGCTTACTGGCTTGCTCCCCTGGCCCATGCTCAGCCTGCTTCTTTATACAATAGACAACAACCTGCCCAGGGATGGCACTGCCCACAATTGACTGGGCCCTCCTACATCACTCAACAATCAAGAAAACACCCCACAGACAAGCCCACAGGCCGGTCCTATGGAGGAAACTCCCCAGTTGAGGCTCCTTCAACCCAGGTGTGTCAAGTTGACACTAAAGCTATACAGCATGCACATCATACCACATAGAGCTCTTATTCAGGAAGTCTGACCCTGTAACACACTGCCTGACCTCGGCAGGTATAAGCCTCGAGACTCTGTCACTCTTGCATTCACATGCTTGCAAAGCCAGCACCAAAAGGACAGTGGTGTCCTGTTGTCAACTTGAGATGTAGCCTAGCCCCATTTACCATACCGAAATGGCCTGCGTGGTTGAACCTGGGAAAACATTTCCGCAGGCAGTCCTATTCAAGCAAGTAAATTCCTGTGGAGGAATTCTCTGTTCAGACGCTTTTTTTTTCAGATCCTCTCCTTTTAAATTTGACTGGAGAGATGGCTCAGTGGTTAACAGTACTGGCTGCACTCACAGAGAACCTGAGTTCAGTTCCCAGCACGCTCATGCCATCTAACAACTGTCCTTAATTCCAGTTCCTCTTCTGGCTTCCACGGGCATTGCATGACACAGGGCATTTACATACATGCAGGCAAAACACTAATATATAAAATAAAAAGAAGTAAATAAATTAATTAAAGTTTTTCAGATGAATGTGCATTGTTTATACCCTGGAGTCCTGGACAGGTGAGGTTTTGCCTTCAAGTCCCTTTTTCCTATTGTTACAGTATAAAGTGCAAGGTTTCTTTCTATTGGTACTTACATCTTTAGCAATGACAGTCACTCTGTCTGGTAACTATGCAGTGCACACTTCTTTCCCCACTAATCTGCGTGGTTTTAGATCTTTCTGCTCTATTTTTTAAGGAAATGATTTATCTCTCATTTGTGTGTGTTTGTACCTGTGCATATGAATACCTACGAAGGCCAGAAGAGGGCATCAGAATCCCCTGAACTGAATTACAGGCAGCAGTGAGCTGCCCGACATGGGTGTGGAGAACCAAGCTCCGGCCCACCGGAAGGGCAGAAAGTGCTCCTAGCCATCACCCCAGCTCGCCTGTTCTACTTTTTTGCTCTGAACTCTCAATATAACCCTAACTGAAGTGCTGAGCAAGAACCATGCTGTAGCCTGACAGGTACATTATCTTGAAATGTCTTCTACTAAATACATTTATCAATTACTTTGAATTCAGCCTCACTCAGATTTTCAAGTCACAGGCATAACATAGCTAGACTCTTCACCAGAACATAGAGAGTGGGCTCTAGTCCAATTCACAAGAGTCCTTGTTCTCCTCTAAAACCCCTGAGTTGAGCCTTCACTGTCCACACGTCCATCAACATTCTAGCCTTCCATCCTCCCATCAGAATGACTCATTAAGTTCTCTTTGCCACACTGCAGCCCAGCGCTCTAAGCTCTTCCACATGCCTCTCACAAACAAGTTCCTAAAGCCTACAAACCACATGGTCAAATTCATACCACAATAATCCCACTTCTTACTATCAGTTTTCTATATTAGTTACTGTCCTTATTGCTGTGACAAACTCAAGGGAGTAAAGGATTATTGGGCCATTGGCCCAGGGGATAAAGTCCATCACTGGCCATTGGAGTGTGCAGCAGTATCTTCTCATGTGTCTTATGACCGGGAAACGGAGAGCTCGGGACAGCACCAGAACTAGGCTATAACCCTCAACGGCTCTCGAAGGCCTGGCCCCAGTTGACTCTGCCAGACTGTTCTGGCCTATGTTCCAGGGTTCACACCCTCCCAAAGTAGTACCACCAGCTGGGGACCAAATGTTCAAACACATAAGCCCGTGAGGCACATTCCACACTCCAGCTCTCACAGTGTATTAAGCGGGGCTCTCTTAAAAGCTCAGTTGTCTCAGACATAGTTTTTCACTGGGACTCTGAATATCAAATATTTCTGTCATTTTATTTTCTTTTGGAACACATTTATTTTGCACTTCACCTTGATCATCCATACATTCTGAGTATTTTGAATCCACTTGCACATGACAATGTCCAGTGATGTACTTTGGACAGTGGTTTGAGATTTGGGGGTTATTTGTTTGTTTTGGGTGCTGTTCTTGAACCCCAGGCCTCATGCATGTTAGGCAAGCACCGTAGCACAAAGCTACAACCCAACACTATTACATACATACCATCAACTTTGGTTGTTTGGGAGGAAATGACTGTAGATAGTTGATTGTCTCCTTTTGGGTCCCAGGCTCAAAGGGCATCCTCAATCTGAATCTGCCACTCTACAGTAGATTCTGAGTCACAGAGTAAGGGCCTGTGTGGAGCCCATTGATGATGGGGTCAGAATCAGATATATTGCTACTTAGATTCTCATTCCACAGTCAGAGCAAGAAACCAGGCCAAGGCTGATAATGGGACGAGAAGAGTCTTCTACCACGGGGAGGCACAGCTCCTCAAGGGAAGGAGGGACTTGGCCTGCCGCAGAAGTCTCTCAGGAGGTGATAAGCGCAGAGCTGAGGGTTACAGCTGCGTGTGCTGGAGTTCTGTAGGGAAGGAACACGAAGAAGGCCAGAGCTCTGGCTTGGGCCACCTACTCTCAGGGGTGATACCACTCAAATTCCAACTTCCTGTTCTAGCACCCTAGGATCTAGTCAAAAGAACAAAGCAGCTTAGCCTCCAGCTTTGGCAGGTGTAGCCTGGCAGCCCCATTTTCTGTGAATTTTTAAATGTTTATTTTGCTTATTATTACTGTGTGTATCGTGTGTGTGAGAGTGTGTGTAACAGTGAGCATGTGGAAACACGGTGAGCATGTGGAAGTCAGAAACCAGCTTTCAGGAATCAGTTCTCGTCTTCCACCGTAGATGTTGGAGATCAAGCTCAGGTCATCAGGCTTGCACAGCAAGCACTCACTGAGCTGTTTTGTCAGTTGTACCCACTAAGCTATTTGCTGCAACTTTCATGAGGATCCTCCAATGGGCTAGCACTGGGCTAAGCAGTTGTGAGGTGAATAATGCAAGGATATAACGAAGGAAGGAACACAAGAAAATTGTCTCAGCGCAATGCCAAAACAGAAGCCTAGGGACAATGGTGACAAAGCAGGTGAGGAGCTCCTATTTGTGCCGTTGGTGACTGAAGACCCACAGGGACCAGCCCAGGTCCCTTCCAGCCCATGACTGGTGTCTTTCACAAGAACAGGGGAAGAAAAACAAATGAAAACAAACAGAAACGTCTGAACCATCTAAACCAACGTGTTTTAACAGCGAGGTGGGGCCAGCCTCCGTTTGTTCTGGCCACAGAAGACACAGCTGAGTCCTATCAAATTGACGTGAGGCCACTAGCTCAACTGGATCTCACATCACAGCAAAAAATGGTCACAATGTCACTGCAGAGTGACCAATGTCTCCATGTCCTCAGTATACGGTGTTAGCCTGCATCTTAAAACCTGAGAACCGGGCGGATGGTCTCAATCCAGTGTCATTTTGTCCCTTTTGTCAGATTCTACAGTCAACTTCTAAGCGCTAGTGTGGTCTAACTGCACACAGCATTAGAGGAACAGATTTCAGTCCTTGTTTGTGTTGCTCTGACCGGCTGTGTGATCTAAGGGGAAGTCGCTCAATATTTCAAAACACAGACCACATCCACTTCAAACTCTTGCCGTAACCTTCTTCCCTGGTCCAGGACCCACTCCCCGCTTACTCATCGTCCTGTCACTGTCTGCTTGCTTCCTCGGCCTCCAGCGCTGCTCTTCCCGCTGGAGGGGACCTTCCCAGACGAGCCCTTCTGTGTCCTCTCAGCTTAACTGTTACCTCTCAGTGAGGTCTTCTCCCAACATTCCCACATGCCCTTGTCTCATTTTATTTCCTTCCTTGAAAAAAAAAAAAAAAGAGATCTTGAACTTGCTACAGAGACCAGACTAGCCTCTGCCTCCTGAGTGCTGGGATCAAAGGCATCCACCACCACGTCCATCTTAGCATCGTATTTTTGTACAAATACACTAGTTTTTCTCTTTAAAATATGAATTATTACCTTCATTTTAAGGTATTTAAATGCTACAGTGCAGCCATTCGAGTTAAAAAGATTTTAATGGATGTGGCGTGGGGAGATATGCTGATCAGTCCAGTTTCCATGCCAGGTGTCCAGGTCCCTCACGGTTTTGGTCACATCTTCCATATGGTTTCCATGAACAGGGTACTGTCCTAGAGAAGAGAGACAAGGAAAAGCCCAGACTCCCTTTCTGGCATCTCCAGCCTCTGACCATGGTAGAAATAGAAACATTCTTGGCTTAGACACTTTGGGCATCTCTGGCCTTGGACAAGGACAAGTCTGCTGGCAGACCCAAGGACATTTCTGACTTTTAGCCAAGAAAGAAACTGGTCCCTTTTAGGGTCATTTTACACTAAATTACCGAGGCAGTTTCTGTCTCCTGTTGTCATCCTGATGACATGTATCTGCTACGTTGTCAGCTGCTCTAGGGAAGGGAGCATGAACTGCAGGCAGCCTGCAGCCAGTATCCAGCCAGAAACCAAACTTTGCCAACAGTGTATATAGGAACTTGGAGGCAAATTCCTGCACACACACATCCTGGAATATATAGGTGACCTCGGCCTAGGCAGGCACCTTTGCCATGGCATTTTGAGGAGGCCCAAAGCTGTGCCTTGACTCCTGGCCTGGAGAAACAGTGAGAAAATGAATGTTCCTGTTGCCTAGCTTTCTAGAGATTTGTCATGCAATAAGTCATTGGTGGTATTTGTGGGGGTGGGGAGGCTCCATTTTTTCCCTTAGGAATATTAGCATTTCCCCACCCTTAGAAGGACCATCCTCCCTAGGCCACTTTGGTATACCTGGAGCAAATCTGGCAAGTCAGACATGCTTGGATTTTGCTGTTTGTTTTGTTTTGTTTTAATAAATGAACAAACCATTAGGCACAAGCAGCAGACAGGGCGTGTGAAAACTTAAATATTTAAACCAAATCCCAGCTACTAAGGAAGCTGAGACAGCAGGATCCCTTGAACCCAGAAGTTCAGGTCCAGCCTGGGCAATGTAGAAAACCCTGTCTCCCTCCAATATAAGTATTTATTGGAAAAATGATTTAGAGACAATTAAATATGACAGGGATAAGAACAAAAGATTGTGTCTGAGCTTATTTATCTTAGACTATCAGGTGCCTAAGTCCCTAGTATGAGCTTGAAGGATGTTGAAGAAATAAGTAAATGAACAAAGCAGGCCTAGACTTGGGTTAGGAAGAGATCAGAATTGATAAGGGTTGGTGTTGATACTTTGTGAGATGTCAACAGTATCTTACAGGCGTTCTGAAATGAGCCTAGCTTTTCTCAAAATATTTCAAAATACAGAGTGCAGAAGAGTGTGAACATCTTTTTTTTGTTTGCTTTTTGTTTTTTGAGACAGGGTCTCCCTGTCCCCCAAGCTGACCTTGAACTTGCTACAGAGACCAGACTAGCCTCTGCCTCCTGAGTGCTGGGATCAAAGGCATCCACCACCACGTCCATCTTAGCATCGTATTTTTGTACAAATACACCATCACAAATGTGATACACCGGAAACATAGACAAGCACCTTTGTGTCTTTCCACAATGTCAGAATTTATTAATGAACAATAAATATGCAAGGTTCAATAGTTCTGATGGGGAAAATTTGACAGATAATTCCACTTACCCTGGTAACATGACCAAGGTGAATGCAGGTTCTTTTATTCCAATCTTACTTATATTAACTTTCATATCACACAGCACTCAGCAAATATGACTCTAGCTATATCCATATATGTTCATAGAATGGATACAAGTTAAAGAGGCTGCAGCAGAGTTCAAAAGGCTTCAGAAGTTGGCCAAGAGAGAGCCGCTCGGTAAGATAACAAACCAGGCCAGTGCCGGGAGGGGAGTGAGCTGTCAAGTCCAACTGTGAGGCAACTGAACTGGAGTCCCGCAGCAGGAAATAGTGGGTTCAGGCCAGGACTGGACGGATGAAAAAGTAGACAGGCCGCCGTTGAGTAGGTTATGTTAACAGTAGTGGACGGAGCTGAGCTGAAGCCCCAGGGAGCAGTCAGGAGTCCTCTGCCTGTCAGTCCTTGATGCACACACACCAGCGAATCAGATGACAGGTTTGCATCAGGCTGTATCATGGCAGTGGTAAGTGTCCATCACTTTATGGGGTACAGGTGAGAGAGTCACACCTTTCCTTGGTCTAAGTTTTGGGGACTGGTTTCCTTGATATGACTTTAGTAAACTCACATGCCTCCTACAGTCTCAGTTCATCCCCCCAAATTTATAGTGGGTTCCTTTCTACTCCCAGGAAAGTCCTTTATCAGCCTGTGCTAAATGGGTGGAACCTGACAGTTTAAATAGGTGGGTTCACCCAAGGTCTAGAGTCATCTTTTTCCCTTCAAAATGGAGTTTAAAACTGCCTGTAAAATGAAGTCTCTTAAGGCAAGACATGGCTTTAAAACCCTTATTTTCACACAATAGGAACTCTAACATCCTCTTCTGACCTCTGCAGACACTGCATGATATGGGCGCACTTACATACATGCAAACAATACATTCATACACATAAAATAAAAATTTTAAACATTAAATATTTTTTAGCGAAAGATTGTAAAACAGCTGAAAAATTCCATCACACAGTGATGTCAAAACCATTACAAAGCCATGTGTCACTTGTGTGTGTCTGGGACACTGATGCAAGCAAACGAACTGTACACTGGCTGTATGAAAGTCCAACACATGTGTTGTGCACAGCACACAGTACCTAATAATAAGAAACAACCGTGTTACAGGTTTTGTGTTTACTACACTTTTTGCCATTATTTTAGAGCACAGTGCTTATAGAAATGTTGTGCCACGTCACACCAGCAGCAGCGCGTGCATCTGGCATCTGCCACGCCTCCTGACTGCATCTTCACATCTCTTGATTGCAAACTGTCTCATTTTGGCCAAGCCATTCTAGAAGATTTAGCAGTAAGGACACTGCCTAAAAACATGTTTCTCAGATTACATCTTTATTGTCGAACGATGCATGGCTGGCTGTGTGCCAACGCTACGAGCTTTGGAGCGGTTAGATGACAGTGTTTAGCTTTTTCTCTTTTAGTTGACTGTATTTCCTACAATCAATGGAACAAACAACAAAGATATTTTAACTTCTTTTTTTGGCAGTACTGGGGACTGAGCCAGGGCCTTACAAATGCTAGGCAAGCCTTCTACCAGAGAAACATGTCCCGAGCCTTGAACTTAAAAAGTAAAGAAAGCCGGGCATGCTAATGCATGCTTTTAATCCTAGCGCTTGGAAGGCAGAGGTAGGTGGGTTTCTGAGAGAAGGAATCAAGCTTGTTCTATATAGTGAGTTTCAGGCCACCCTCAGAGAGACCCTATCTCAAAAAGACCAAAAACAAAGGTAAAGAGAAAGCCTCCAGTGAGTTTTAAGTGTCCCAAAGTTACTGAAGCAGTGGGACGGAGAAGACAACTCAGTCAGAGGGACAGGAGGAGAGAGGGCAGTGGTCACTGTGAGCAAGGCCCTGGCGTCATTTCATAGCTACAGGCTTGGTTTCTTGGACTAACAGTGCTCTGTTTTGACTGTCAGAGATGCAGCCACCTCACAGGCTGTCAAGCTCACTCAGCCTCATGCCCAAAGTTTTCATCAAACCCTTACTCGAACCCATCTTCCCTGCCCAATCTGTTTTTCTGCATTCTTGTGGGTTTGTCTGGCTTTTCCAGCCTTGATGTTTTCTCCATACAAAAGCCACGGTGCTAGTCTACAGATGAGCTGAAGAGTCCCTTGTGTACTGTGCATGAAACTATGAGCTCGGGGGATGAGTCTGCTTTCTATCTCGTCTTCACCTAGATGCAGTTGACATTGTTGCTATCTCACAGGAAACCAATGTTTTAGCTCCAGAGCAATTATTTCTCAAAGTTCTGCTTGGGAATCAACCCAGTGAGCCCTCTCCTGGCTAAAAGCTTTCAGACAGATAGTCACTCTGGTGAAATATTAGTATGTTTGACTAGTTGAACATTAGTTAATATGTATTTGTCTCTGTTATCTAAAACACTGCTTTTCTGGATTCTGCACAAGCAAACGGGGAACTGCTAGACATAAGAGTCTGAGTCACACTGAGGACTGTTGCCCTGGTGTGTCATCTAAACTTGTTTGGGAACTCTCTTGTGACATAGTCTGCTGGTTTGAATGGGTCATCAAGAGAATCACGTGATAAAAATGTAATCCCCAGCATAGCAGTGTGAGGTAGGAACCAATAAGACTATTCAGATCTTAAGGACTCCATTCACACAGATAGATCAATAGTATTATGAAGCAGGCAAGCATGGGGCATAGTTCATTCTGGGACTCTGTTTGGTTTGGGTTATGCACACACACACACACACACACACACACATACACACACACTCACCTCATTCAAACAGTGCACCTAGCAACCTCCGAACCCCCACAAAGCCTCACCTGCATCAGGTATGCTTACTTCCATCCCTGAACAGTAGAGTCAGTTTCTCCACCTCTGACAACCATCAGACTTATACAATTTCTGCTTGTGTGTTCTTAATGCGTGGGGAGAGGATATGAAGAACAGTAGCGCCAAGCTGACATGAACCGGTTTGGGGCGCATGCTTAAGAGGAAACCTGTTTCCAAGTTTCCAAGTTCTTTTAGGGAGAACCCTCTACTTACTAATCTCATTTATGCCTATCCATAATTGGTGTATATAGGATGTAAATCAGATGCAATATAGGAAGGGACATGTGCAGCAGGAAAAATGAATATGTCATCCAATCTGCCAATCAAAATAGAGAACCACCCAAAGTATGCCCCTTAGTAACCAGCTCCTCCCCCTCAGATTCTATAAAGAGACCCCAGGCTGTGCTGTCACTCCTGTGGCCCACTGTCAGTCTCGACAGGGTATTCCTCTATCTGTACCACAGTTTCACTCCAAATAAAGCTATCTTGCTTCTTTTTCAAGTTTGTGTGAGACCTTATTTTTGATTCTTTGGAAAAGAAACTAAAAACACCCAACTTAGCTCCCAGACTGTTGAGAATTATAAACAGAGTTCCTGGTATCAGGCTCACTCTCTTGACCTCTTGGCTTTCCACTATCCACACTGAAGATACTCACTCGATGCCAGCACTCTGTTCTTGGAATTTCCAGCCTCCAGAACTGTGAAAAAATACATTTGTATTCATTATAAATGATACACTATTTAGTATTGTTACAGCAGTAGAAGTATCCAAGCCACCTAGGTTATCCCAACTAATACAAAGTCAATTCTGAAGACACAGTACTTTGATTTTTTTTTGTTGTTGTTCTTATTTTGTTTTATTTAGAAAAGACTCTTTTTTGGGGCAAACATAGGCTTGGTTATTGCTATATTTAGGAGAGCAGAAAAAGGAAGGAGTTTAGAGCTTAGAATTAAGAGTCAGAGCCAGACCTGCAACAGGCAAGGAATGCGTCCTTTATTCACGGTATCGCAATGAAGGACAGAAGACTTGCTTCCGGAATAAGGCAACTGAATCGAAGGAAGGAAGACTTTGAATTTTTATAGTGACTCTTGAACACGGCTGCAGGAATTTACTCAGTAGCAGGGTCTGGTGTCCTTGGGTGACTGACGTCTTCCTTTCAAGATGACTTTCTCAGGCAGCATTGGTGAGCTATCTTAGGACTAAAGGACACAGTTTGGCTCTAGCCTCCTTCAGCCCTGGGAGTAACCCGATGATAAGGCTTGAGCAAGGCCAGCTTGCCAATTTAGGACCAGTTGGCCACTTTAAAGGATTTATGACTTCCCTAATGGAGCTTATGGCTCTCCTGTGATCCACACATTCTATCAGTTATTGTTACTCAGCATGCCAAGAGCTAGAGTTAAGGTTATCTTAACAGGACCAAGTTATCTACATCCTTGAGATTTTCCTTCCAGGGCTTCCAGAAGAGGAGGAGAAAGACGAGGAGGAGGAGGAGGAGGAGGAACAGAAGGAGGAGGAGGAGGAGGAGAAGGAGGGGGCGAGGAAGAGAGGGAGGAGGAACAGCAACTCACATGGCAGCTAACAACCCTCTGTAACTCCAGTTCCAGGGGAATTTGATGCCCTCTTCTGACCTCTGTGGGCACAACACAGGTGCACGTACATACATGCAGGCAATACATTCAAAACTGTAAAATAATAAATAAAATATTTTAAAAAGAACCACCAATAGCAACACCACCACAGTACACACAAAGGTGAGGAAGACCACCAAGGCAGCAGTGACCCATTTAGACTGGGACAGCTGGGGCTATTCAGCCTCCCTAGTACTTCCTCTACGGTAGCCCCCAGCTTCTGCCTCGACCCTTCAGCAACAGTCCCATCTCCATAGGAGCCGCCCTCTCTCCCTACCAGGACTGTCTCCAATCTCCAACCTGCTTCCAGTGACCTCCTCTCCCACAGCAAGGCAGGTCTCAGGGTCCTGGGAACTCAGACTGCTTCCTCAATTCTTTTTTTGACACAGGATCTCACTATGTATCCCTGGCTGATTAGAAAACAATAATGTAGGCCAAGCCAGCCTCAGACTCACAAAGATACACCTGTCTCTGCCTCCAAAATGCCAGAGTTAAAGGATCACTATGCCCAGCACCCAAAGAGACTTATTTTATTTTTAATTATGTGTATATGCATGAGTATATGTACTCAAAGAAGTTTCTGGAGCTAGAGTTACAGGTGGTTATGAGCTACCCGAAGCGGGTGCTAGGAATAGAATAGAACTTGGGTTCTCTGCAAGAGCAACAAGAACTCTTAACCAGTGGGCTATCTCTCTAGCCCTGAGACTCCTTATTTTAAAAGATTTGGTGATTTTTTTCAAAAAATGAAATAAGCTAAACAGAGAAGTGACTAGCTTCCATCCGGCAGCACTGAGGCTTTAAAATGTGTGTTGGACTTGAACTGGCCTAACCTAGTGCTTTGCGATCATTTTGCTGCAGATTTGTTTCAACATTGAGTTGTACGCTGAATGCTCATATTTCACCCCATTGTTGTAGCCAACTCGACGTCAAGGTCACAGTGGAAGATCTGTCTGTTCCTTTAGTCATTTAGGATTTTTTATTCTTTTCTAATTTGTGTGCGTATGTGTGTATGTGTATACGTGCACAAACGTGGCTATCAGAGGACAACTTTGTGGAGTCAGTTCTCTCTTTCTGCCTTCATGTGAGTCCCAGCGATTGAATTCAACTCACCAGGCTTGTGTATCAAACACCTTTTTCCCACAGAGCCGCCTTACCAGTCCTATTTGAAGATTTTAAAGTAAGTTTTTTAGTATAGTTAATGAATGAGCAAATGGTGGGATGGAAAGTCACTCTGTGACTTTTTTTTTTAACTTCTAAAAGTAGGATGTTTCCTTTATAAATAACTGGTTAATGGGGCCAGGGAGATGGCTCAATGGTAAAGTGCTCGCTGTACAAGTCTGAAGAACTGAGTTTGGATCCCCAGCAGCCGTGTAAATACCAGGCAGATGTGACAGGCTGCCTGTAGTCCCAGTTCTTAGGAAGCAAAGACAAGGCAACAGGTTTGATAGACTAGGTCTAGGCTAGACTAGTCAATAGGTAAGTTTTGGGGTTCAAGTAAGAGACCCCGCCTCAGTAAATATACTGGAGAACCACTGAGGAAGACACCCAGTGTCAACCTTCTGATTTCTACACACAGGCATACACACATGTAAATATACATATATACAACCAAGCACACCACATACATATACACATGCAAAATATTTTAAGGTTAAAAGAAATAAGTAATTGGTTGAAATCCATATATTTTATTTTATTGACATCTCTCACTCTGACAGGAGCAGTAAAGTGTTCAAACGCCAGTGATTTGAGGACGCATGGCAGGGGGCGTTTGCCTAGCATGCTCAGAAGCCAGGGTTCGATCCCCAGCCCTGCAAAACAAATCATTCAAATGTCTGGGTCACACAGAAAGAATTCTTTGGATATGAAATTTGCATAAGTATCATGGTATATGTATTTTAACGAAGCTGTGTTTTAAGGGCGACTTTCAGAATACTTG
The DNA here is from genome assembly GCA_035773235.1 of Eospalax fontanierii. Lineage (NCBI taxonomy): Eukaryota > Metazoa > Chordata > Mammalia > Rodentia > Spalacidae > Eospalax > Eospalax fontanierii. Next base: position 37,730,071 of record CM069548.1, on the reverse strand, counting down.
CCCACCATTTTGATTAATTGTAATTGGATTGCTGTGCATTGTGTGTGTTGGCTGCACTCTATTTAAAGACATTGCTATGTGCCTTTAATCCTAGCCCAAGTAATTACCACATACCTCATTTTATAGGACTTTTATCAGGCAACTCTTACTGAAAGGCACTTTCCCTCGGCCTTTAAATTATGTGCCTTTATAGCATGAAATAGACTTTATTAGGACTTTAAAATTTGCTTTTAAGATACATTGTTAAATAACATTCCCTTAAGATTTAATTTAAAGTTTTAGGGAAAGAGGGAGCAGTATCAGTAAACAGGCTTATAGTAGATATATTCTCTTCATAAAAGAGAAAAAAAATACAAAACAGAAAGTGAAAAAAAATCACTGAAAATCTGCTCACCGAGGGTGTGCCAGCCCCACTGTGTACTGTGTGTGAACTTGCAGTCCATGAGCTCTTCGCCTCTGTCTTTTTCTGGCAATGGGTTCATTGGTGATGGTGGTTTGTTTTGGTTGGTTGGATTTTTGTTTCATTTCGTTTTTAATGTTTTAAAATAGGGCCTCACTACTTAGCCCAGGCTGCCCTTGAACTATTTAGAGTGTATGCGTGTGTGTGTACATGCAAGTGCATGGTGGACATGTGGAGGTCAGCGGACACTTCTGGGGACTCAGCTGCCTTCCACCTCTTGTGTCCTCTGCTGTTTCCTTACGTATGCCAAGCTAGCTGGCCCGGGTGCTTCTGGCTGATTCTCCCATCTCCACCTCCCATCACTGTCGGAATGCTAGCGTGACAAAAGCACACCACCACATCCTACTTTTGACTTTCTGTTACATTTATTTATTGTGTGTGTGTATGCGTGTAAGTGTGTATGGTTGTACACGCAGAGGTCGAGGACAACCTGCAAGAGTCAGTTCTCTTCCTTCACCGTCTGGTTCCCAGCATTTGAACACAAGACATTATTAGGCTTAAAAGCATGTGTCTTTACCCACTGAGGCATATCACTGGTCCCCACATCCTGCTTCTATATGGATTCCAGAGATCAAACTCAGAGCATCAGGCTCTCATGGCAAACACATGTTTACCCACTGAGCCATCTTCTCGGCTTCCCTCAAGGGTTACGTTCTGAGATCCCTGAGTACTCTGCAGAAGGTACTACACCACACTGTCTCCTGTTAACCCCGCAGCATTGCCGTGAGTAGCAGAGTCACCGTCTCCTTCCACGTCGCCGACCTCCCTTCTCTCACTACTCTTGTGCTTTGGGGCCATCACTAAGCAAAACGAGGGCTATACGGGAGAACAAACAAGTTCAACATTTCCACTGCGCAAGTGGCACAGCCAAGTACGACCAGAGCTGGGGACGTCTTTCTTCTTATATTTTATCTTTGAGACAGGGTCGCCTGATAGCCCCAGCTGGCCTAGAACTTGCTATGTAGACCAGGCTGACCTCAGTCTCACTAAGATCTGTCTGCCACTTCCTCCTGAGTGCTGGGATGTGCTACCACACCCTGGGGACTGTCTCTGTCACAGATGACTCAACAAGTTCTTGCTTCACAGTTTCCTAAACTGTTGCTATGTCATGAGTAAAGATGAACAGGCTCTGGAAGTTCCACCTTACCACTTAGAGCAACAAAATTAACCATGGCCTTGTACTGTGGAGCTGCTGGTCTGTGAACTCTTCCCCTGCCCAGTGTCAAACATCAGCTAATCAGAAGTGCTATGTTTAAGGCCTTCATGTGCCACAGTGTGAAGGTGGGTGGCTCGTCTACCACTGGCCCCTCTGCTCCCACTCCGATGTAGTACAGTCAATAAACTTGACTTTTGACTCTGATCTGATGGGTGAATTCTTTCACTGCCCATGATGTGAACTCACCACAGGTTACTGGAATGCAAGCACTTGATGCTTCAACAGTTGGTCTGATAACTAAGAAGAGTGTTGAATAACAGTGATGGTGCAGACACCCTGGGCAACAGGATGACTCTTGTTCCTAGCAGAACAGAGAAGAATGGCACCAGGTGTCCTCACACTGCTCAGAATAATGTGCAATGTTATGGAAATTTCCATTTAATATTTTCTGACACCATGATTGATCACAGGCTGACTGAAAAGTGGGACTGTGAATGAGGGAGGGCCAGTTTCTCCAGCATCTGATAACTATAATTTAAAATGTTCTGGGGGGCTGGAGAGATGGTTCAGTGATTAAGAGCACAGGTTGCTCTAGCAGAGGACCTGGGTTCAGTTCCCAGCACCCATGATGGCTAACAACCATCTATGTAACTCTATTTCCAGAGGATCTGACACCCTCTTCTGACCTCTGCAGGCATTGCAGGGTACAGGTACATTTACATACATGCAAGCAATACACTCATACACATAAAATAAAAATGCTTAAAAATATTTTTTAAATGTTCTGTGAGCTGGACCTGGTAGCACACATCTTTAATCCCAGCACTAAAGAGGCAGAGGCAGTTGGATTTCTGAGTTTGAAGCCAGTGTGGTCTACCTAGCAAGTTCTTGGCTAGCCAGGGATACATAGTGAGATGCTGTCTCAGAAAGAAAGAAGAAAGGAAGGAAGGGAGGGAGGGAGGGACGGAGGGAGGGAAAGAAAAATAAAATGTTCTATGGAACATTTATTTCCTGCTTTAAATCCCATAGTGACCCACTTTTAGACCATCTGTAGTAGGCAGAATGATGACCCCTGCTCTCTCCAGCCCCTCGGGGCATTTTAAACTATAGTTATGCAGATGCTGGAGAAACTGAAACTGATCCTCCCTTATTCACAGTCTCACTTTCAGTCAGCCTGTAGTCAGTCATGGTCAGAAAATATTAAATGGAAATTTCCATAAAATTGCACATTATTCTGGGAACCTGTGACTACTAAGAAACTTTCCAGAACAAAGACAAGATTACACGAAGGACCTTGAGCTGAGGAAATTATCCAGGGTGGACCTACTCCTGTCACAGAAGTCCCTAAAAGAGGAAAGCCTTTCCTGGCAAAGTGCGACTGAGGCCAGTCTGGTCTACATAAGGAGTTTCCAGGCTAGCTGGGTCAACAGGGAGACCCTGTCTCAAAAAGCCAAAACAAAACAAACAACAGCAAAAAAATCCTTCACAGGTGTGTCCATAGGTTTATCTCCTAGTTGATTTCAGATCCACTCAAGTTGACAATCAAGATTAACCATCACAACCTTCAGGAATGTTTGGCAAGATACAGGAGAATTCACAAACTTCCTCTAGAAGTACCACTTAGAAACATCCAGTATGCTTTACTTAAGACTTTTGTTTTTCATCAATTAGTTATCCTTTCATGTCTTCTATTCAGGAAAAGGAAGAAAAGTGACTAATGTTTAGCAGGTCATGAAAATGATTTCTCTGGTTAAATTCAAAGATATAGTTAGAAAGAGCTAGGGGGTTAGAAAGGTAGCTCAGCAGTTAAGAGCACTGGTTGCTCTTGCAGAGGACCAGGGTTTAGCTCCCAGCACCCGCATGGTGACTAAGACCCATCCCTAACTCCAGTTCCAGGATATCTGATTCTCTCTTCGGGCCTCCCTGGGCATTGCAAGCCTGTGTGCACTTGCATACATGTAGACAAAACATGCTTACAGGTAAAATTCTTTTTTTTTTTTTCAATGTGGGGTGCTATGGTGGCCCAAGCTTCTAGTTTCAGCTACCTGGGTGGATGAGTCAGGGTTACAAATTCAAGGCCAGGCTGGGCAAATTACTGAGACCCTATCTCAAAATAAACACAAAAAAAGGTCGGGGATTCAGCTCAGCAAAGATGTGACCAAGTTCAATACCCAGTTCCAGGAAAACAAAAAACAACTAAGGTGTGTAAAATAAACAAATGTTATTGTACCTATGTTTCAATTAGAAATGCTCTAAGTCCGTTTTGACAGTTGTCTGTAATATGGCGAATAAAAAGCATTCTTCGGGCTCATCTTTCATTATCTTCCTTGGGTGTCAGTTCTTGAAGTCCTTAAGGAACAAGGCAGGCAATCTGGAATCACACCAGCAGTGGATAAAAATGACCCCCACCAAGCTGACACCTAATGTTTATCCTGCCTTTGGTTCTTTCAAGTGAGAGGGTTGAGGGTCTTTGTGCCCTGTTATCTAAACACGAAGTCACTTAATCCTCTCAGAGGCACGGACCACTAGTGCTCCCATTGCAGAGGAGGAAACTGCGAGATCAGCAGGTGGTGAGGTTGCAGTCAGACCGGGCCGTGCCCAGATGGTACACTTCTCTGGGGCCAAGGGCAACTGGGCCAAAGCGACAAGGCTGAGGTCCGTGGAGAGAAGGTGCCAGGGCCCAAGGCGACCAGGCTGAAGGCAGGCCCTGCCTCCTCCTGCACGCAGGCGACCTTCGGGCTCCCGCTGCTGTCCCTGCAAACAGGCGACAACGCTCTCGGTGCAGCAGAACTGAACGCGCTCTCCACTTCTCGTGGCCACTGTATCCAGAGTCCCAGGCCAGCCTGCTCGCGCTGTCCGGTGGATCACGGCCCCTCCCCACCCCCAACCCGGCGCCCCGACTGGGTCTCCTTCACCCCTCGGAGCTCCACCGCACCTCTGCGGTTCCGCCTTGGGCCCAGACCGGTGCATCACTTTAGCCTCTTTACCAGAGGCCAGGAGATGGGCATGCTGTGCACACGCCCTAGCAAGACGTTTATCTACACCTGCCATCAGCTCCCCATTACCACCCCAACATCCTTTATCTGGACCGCGGTGGCCACCTTCTATTTTTTTCAAACTCAGATAATACGGCTTTCTTGTTGCACTCGCAGGAAAACCATCCTTTGTTTAGTGACTAAGGGGACTTATCCCTCCACCATGGCGCCCAGATCAATAAGCCCCAGCTGCAGGAGCGGCAGAACTCCGGGCCTTGGCATTTGCTCTGCACACTGACGTTAGCCATAGAGCTTTCTTGTGGTTCGTTTTTATTTCAAATAAACATACCTCAGAAACTTTTCCCTGACCACTTGCCAACCCCCCCTAAGTCACATCCTAATGACCCCTATAGCACTAAATGCCTCAAGCTTTTAAGTTCTTTTCTTGTCCTGCTTCTGGGTTATAATGACAGCTCGGGATCAGGTCTCTTCTACTCTTATTACATCAGTCTCATCTCTGCTCTGTCCGTGGCCCCAGGGTCAGCTCCCAGCAGCTGCTCCATGAATAGTTAGCAAAGAATTTCACTTTGTGTAATAATAGAATCAATGTATTGTGGGGCTTGGAGAGATGGCTCAGCAGTTAAGAGCACTGGCTGCTCTTTCAGAGGACCCAGGTTCTGTTCCCAGCACCCACAAAGGGGCTAACAACCATCCCTAACTCCAGTTCCAAGGGATCTGATGTCCTCTTCTGACCTCCACAGGCACTGCATGACATGGGTGCACCTACCTACATGCATGCAATACACTCACATATAAAATAAGAATAAATGAAAAATTTAAAAATGTATTGTGGTCTCTCTCTTAGTGAGGGACTGCGATAAAACAAAAATAAATGAGAAAAAAAAACTTAGGAAAAACAGTTTAGAGGCAACACTAGCATCCAATGTCTAGTAGAAAAGTATGGATTTGCCCCTGAAAATGCTTCAGGGCTCTTTCCCTCTCAAGTTGTCCTTACTGTAGTGAATATACATAACACACAATTAACCATCTTAACTGTATGTGTATAGTCCATTGGCACTGTTTGTTCAAATGTCACATAACCATTATCTGCAAAACTTACCACCCCAAACTGGAACTCTGTGTTGTCTGGCACTAAGTCCCCACTTGCTCCTCTCAGCTCTGGAAGCAGCTGCTCTGCTCTCCATCACTTTGTCTAGCCCAGGTTGGCTCCTCTCAGCTCTGGCAGCGGCTGCTCCGCTCTCCATCGCTTTGTGTCTAGCCCAGGTTTCTCACAGGTGGAACCATACAGTATCTACCCAGCGTATTCCACTCAGCATGTTTTTAAAGCTCGTCCACGCAGCATGGAGCAATTCCACTCCTCCTCAAGGCAAAATGATGTTCTGTGGTATGGATTAACCACTGCGGTCACCATGTGTTTCTACTTTCTGGTTTTGGTGAATAATGCCATTAACACAAGTATTAAGATACCTAAGCTCTTGTTTTCCATTTTACTGGGTATGTCTCTAGAACAACAAAACTGTTCCTCTATAGAGTGGGAGTCTGCCGCACCCAAACCAGGATTCTGACTTAGCAACTGGAGGCTTCCCAGAAGCTTCCCTATGAGGGGCAGTCCTGGGCTTACAGGACATGTTTCCTGACCTTGCCCCCTACTCAACCACAGTGAAAAGGAATAAGCCACAGATGAAGCACCCCACTCCAGCTGCTCCAACCGGAACTCCAATAAAGACAAAACGGAACATAAAAATAAGAAACTTTTATTGAAAGTTTATTTTCAAAGTTTACACATGGCAAATTGGTAATGCACCATGAAGTGGGCTTCTAAGGTCAGTGACAAGCAGACACACTGTTCTAGACCTGACTCTCCTATGTAATAGTACTGAGCTGAGCCTACTTCTTGAAGGAAGACCAGCATTTCCCAGAAGTCCCCATCGACTGGCCCGGCAGAAGGCTAGAAAGAATGGCTGCCACAAGGGGAGAGAAACAATACCCTCTGTCACGGCCCCGTCAGGGACATGACTTCCTGCAAAGCAGGCTTTCCTAGCCAGGCTTCTTCTCATAGGCTGCAGGGACAACCCATGTGGGTCTCTTCAAAAGCTCTGCCTACTGGGGCCACGGATGAACTAAGTCAAACTTTCTAGAATGGCACTGGAGCAGCTTCATGTTGAATGTTGCTGGAGTCTGATGCTTAAAGCCAGGAGCCAGCCACTCATATCCTCTTACCTTCTCGCTTCCTGAATGGTGGAAGTTAGGCAGAGGGATGGCAAGCCTCCAACACATTTATGAAGAGTTCAAAAGACAGAGCACCCAGATTTCATAAAAAACATTTATTTTCATATAAAAGTGCCAAAATATCCACCAATGTCATAATCTATCTCAACAACCAGTTTATGCTAGTAATCAAAACACATGGCCCTTTATTCACATTGTTCAAACTCCAATTCCTTCACACATTCCCGCAGTAGCTGGAATCTCTGGCCAGTGGGAAGTTAGCATTGCGGTTTGCTGTGGTAGTCCATATGTCCAGGTTCATGTAGGCACGAAATGGGTTAAACCCTGGGTAGTACTCTTTGCACATGACCGCCTGGTTCTCCATGTGGGTCGAATGCTCTGTGGTGGGACTGATGGGGCAGCAATTTTCATATACGTCACTTTGTGGGGCCCAGATGGAGCCAAAAAGTCCAGACATGGGAGACAAACTTCGAGTGCTGGTGAGGTAGGACTAAAGTGAAAATGAGGAAGGAAAAAGAAAAATAAGTTTAAAAAGAGAAGAGGCTTTCAAAAGGCAACAGTGAGGCCACACGGCCACCCAGGGGTGCCACCATGACACCAGCCATGTTACCTGGGAGTTGTTCAAGTGGTCTGAACATTTTGGGTTGCTTTAACTCTATTTTTCTCAAAGGACTATGAAATTCTTGTCTAACTGGATAACCTTACTCTAATTAGAGTAAGTAATTGGATAACCTGTGAAGGACTCACAATCAAATGTCTTTCATACAGTTACACGTGGCACGGACACCAAGGACAGTGTTGGACACTGTTGCTGACACAATGACCTTGTGAACTTCCATTTCATCTCTAGCACAGTTGAAAGGCCAGCAAGATGACATAAAGACAGCTGTGTCCTGGCCTTCCTGGCTGTGAATCCCTACTATCTGCCTACACACACGTTGCTCAAGTAGATGGCCCACCTGCTCCTGTGACAAGAAACCCCACCAGCTAGCTCTGCCTGCTCTGAACTCAATGCTAAAGCAAGCCAAGACCAGGAAAAAGGGCCAAACAACAGCAGAAGCTGCACAGGAAGAGCAATACTCACTGGAGAATTGACAAAACTGGCATGTCCCCAGGCAGTGGGCACGCTGGCCGGGGTGTTCCAGGTAGAGTGAGAGCTGTGGCCAATGAAGTCGGTTTGAACTTCTGTAGGGCAGGGAAAGCCACTGGTGTAATTCATATTTTCTACAAGGAATGGGAGGCAGGTACATTCTCATAAAGATTACTGAACTCTCATTCCTGGATGGCAATTCTTCTGAAATCTACTATACTGGCCAGATAAAGGCAGACCTAGTATGCGGGATCCTTGTTAGTCTGACAGTTAAGACACACTACCTAGAAGCCCTCAATGTGGAAAGCCTTCTTTGGGGCTTATGTGTCTGGATTTGGTCACTTCAGGGGCGTATTTCCAGGTACAAAGTACACTGTACACGGCTGTAGATGTGAGAAGTATCAAGAGTCTTACCCATCCTTAACAACCCCCGCCTCCCCAATGCCCGGGATGGAGCCCAGGGGCTCATGTACACTAGGCAAGTGCTCTACCGAGCTCTACCCCTTTCAATTTTGTTAAGTGGCTCTCATGCCATCTCAGCCACCTGCATGTCCATGTGTTCTGATGAAGTAATTGGGAACCAGGTACTTCCTAGACATCAGCAAGAAAGGGACGCAAAGCCGTGCAATCCTAGGGAGAAAGTCCCCAAAGCTCCCCCTTGTGGTCAGCTGGCTGCAATGCATGTGTCAGGATCAAAAACCCCTAACACGGGATTTCTTAGCTCTTCTGGAAAAGGTAGTGCTGGTGGGAGAAAAAAGGACCAGATGTACTCTACAGTTTTTAGATGATTGGGGAAATGCCTTAACTCTTAAGTTATTTATTAGGACAGATAAAATGAGATTGAGCTTCTGTAACTGCCCAGTTTCTGCTCCAGGCTCTGTTCACTACAGGATCATTCTTGAGTCCCCTCACTGTTAAAAGGCGCATTCTTCATGAATGATACATTAAGTCCACATACCTCTTGCTTTAACCTTCTGGGAATGAAAGAAAGGTACTAACATGGATGAGGGATTTTACCTTCTGGAAAGGCATTGTAATCATTCAGTTCCATCGGGCAATAAACACTGGGAAATGGGCCTTCGCAGGTTGCACTCCAATCAATGAAACTACAACAAAAAGAGGTTTAGTTTTAGAAACAAGACACACCAAGGAATCCAAGGATAGACTGCAAAATGGCTTTATTCCCCCAAATCTGAACCTGCAAATTCCCCAAATGAGAACAATAAAAGATGCTTTTTGTCAAGTTAGAGTCAGAGGCTTATCACTCAGTGATCCTTACCAATGACAAGCTGTCTCCTAACAGCATTTGTTAAGTCTAGCTAGACGCAGCTTTATTAGCAGCAGGGGAAACCCAACTGGAAGGCCTCGAAGTGTCGCCACAGGGCAGCTGAAGCTGCCGCTCAGACACAGCATCTGGGAAGGCCTCAGGTCTCAGGTGGATACAGACCTAAGAAGGACAAGGCCTCAGTCCACCTGAGGACTGAAGGCTGCGCCTGGCTCCGCTAATCAAACAGCCATCTGTCACTCAGAACACAATCAGCCTCTGCCTTAGAAGTCACCACTAGAAAGAGTGACACACCGTGATCACCGCAGCAAACTGTGGTGATTCTAATGACAGAAAGAAAAGAGGAAAGACTCTGGCCATAAGCTAAACCCAAGCTTCAAATGGATCCTGTGATAACAAAGACATCAACGTTCTAAATTTTCCAGGTCCCTTAACTGAAGGCTCTATCGATACAGAATGGTGAACTGCAGGAGTTGCCATTGCATGGCAGCAGTGTGATATGCAGGCTCTCCGATCTTTCAGTTTGTAAGTGTGTTCAGGAACGAGGCCATGGGAAAGTGAAACTTTGCCAGGAAGCAGGAAATATGAGTGCCTCTCAATCTGCTTCCTATGAAACCACCCTTGGATGCGCAGGGAGAAAGCCTGACAGTCGCCAGCTTTATTGCTTTTCTTTCATGTTTCTCAGTACCTGGATTGTTTTAACAGCACAGCAATTCTAAAAGGCAGAAAACACTCAGCTAAAAGCCCTCAAGGGCTCAGTCATCGTATGAGAGGTCGACATAACAGAGTTCCAGTTCCAGCTGCAGGGCCTGAGGCCCAACAGGTCTGCAGCAGAGCAGGGAGGCCTACCTGTCAGGGACCCGGGCAGGCTCCTGTGTTACACTGGGCGTGCTGTTCTCCACAGGGCAGCTGAAGCTGCTGGCCAGACACACCGGCTGGGAAGGCCATAGGTCCCTGGGTGGATACAGACCTAAGGAGAGCAAGGCCCGTCAGTCCACCTACACCCCTCGCCCTCAGCCACCCTCCCACAGTACCCAGTTCCTCTCCACCTCCCTCCAGAAAACTCTCTCTCTCTCTCTTACACACACACACACACACACACACACACACACACACACACACACGCTGACTCCTTTGGGGACATTATTTCAGGACTCGAGGCTGAAAGGCAGCATCTGCTTTTGTCTCTGCCTCAGAGTGTCTGAGTGTCTGCTGACATGGTTGGCAGACGCTGTCACAGATCCCAGGGTAAGCAGTGAAGGATGTTCAAGTGAGCAGAAACACAACATGACAGATGGTCCATATGGCAACTTTAAGCAGGGTGGTCCAGACCTCACTGAGGGCACATTCCATTGAAGATGTGCTTGAGAATAGGGAATGAGCCATGTGAGTCTGGGAAGCTCATGCCATGATGGGAACAGTCTGCAAAGACCCTGAGTGTGACTGAGTTTCCATAGCACTTTCAGTGACCAGAGGGTAAAAGGAAGGGAGGGATGAGGCCAGGAGGACTGGGCCTGCAACTTCTGGAAAGTTTCAGCACTGTGCTTCAGACAGGAAGCCCAGACAGTTATGAGTAGCAGGACTAGTGGACAGACATTTTCATGGTGGCTTCTGTTTCTGAACACCTGTAAGCAGAAGGTGGTTAGGTGTCAGGACAGAAGGAGGAAAGCGATGGGACCAGGAGGGACAGCAGATGCCACAGTGGGTTACATGAAAGGAGTGGCTGGGAATGCCAGGGCTGGCCAGCAGGTGTATGTTAGTTCTCAGAACAAGTGAGGTGGGCAGGACTTTGCAAAATGAAGACATTTATGTAGGGGCAAGAGCATTCCTGCAGGGCACGAGTGATGTGTAGGTATGAGACAGAAGAGGGTCAGCAAAGTGAGCAGGTCAATCACTTGGCACACAGCAGACCATGGAGACGATCTATTTCTTTAGTGACTTTGGGAAAAGGTGATCAAACAGTAATTGTAGATTATTAATGAGGCCAGGTAAAGGCATCTGGAACATAAACACAGTCTGGACACCAGGTCACACAGCAATGTCTAGAGGTCAAAACAAGATCATGGAGTAACACACACTAATGGCATCTGGGTTTGGTGGTGGGAACTTGCCATGGAGGTGCTCTACCACTTAGCTACATTCTAGCCCTGGGTATTTGTCTAGAGTTTTGTTGCTGCTGTTGTTCTAACTGTTCATTAATTACCTCACAGAAACAGCAGCAGTACCATCTAACCCTTCCTCCGATCTTGCCTGGGTGAAATAGAAATGACTGCATTTTCAGTTTCATGTCATTAAAAACATTTACTCTGTTTCGTTTAGTCATTAGGTACAATTCATGAATAACCTGCTTGTTAAGAATCTGACAGCTGAGAACACAGCTAGGGGAGAGCACACGGCCCGATTTAAACTTTCCAAGAAGGAACTCTCCAGTGGGCAGAACAGCTGTGTTGTTCAGAGACCGGGAACACTGGAACACTCATTCTCCTGCCTCAGATCCCACCTGAGCAGCTTTTTGTTTCGCGTGAATGATATGCACAGAGGCACGTATGCATACCAAAGCTAACACTGTCACGGAGAGTGAAAATCAGGCATGTCTGCCATGATTTCTGACCCCGATTTGGCCAAAGTCCTAGAATAAAACAGGAGACCAGAGAAAAGACAGAGATGTAGAAGACCAGGAGAAAGAGAAAACAGAAAGGAGGGAGGCGAGAGCAAAGTCCTCACTGACGGTCCCCAAAGAGCAGGTTCCTCGCATCCATGGTCTGCGGACAGTCCTGACACGCGCAGGAGGCAGGGCTAGCTGGCTCTCTGCCTCAGCGCTGCTGCAGGTGGCAAGGCTGGTCATCCAGGCCTTTCCCCAGTTAAAGGCTCCCAGGACGAGGTGAGTTGGCAGAAAAGGAGAGGGCCAGGTGAGAGCAGGGGACGGCCCCACCCCCAAGCTCGGTCCCCACCTGGGCTTTGCTCCCCGAGACGCATGCCCTCCTACTTTCTGTCACCTCTGACTGAGGAAGCGAGCTCAGTGCAGGAGGCTCTGGTGAAGGGCTCTGCAATGCCGCAGGGCAGCGGAACTGGGGTCTGTGTCGTGGCTACTGAAGGCGTTTCAGCACTGATGCAGAATGGTTATCTGGGACAGCTGTGCCTGTCCACAGAGCAGAGGCCTCCTAACCCTATAAACAAAGCCTGGAGGGGTCCCCACCAGAGGTGCCGCCTCCAGCTCCTAGCCAGGAAGTGTGCCGAGCACATGGCCGAGCACACCACGAGGCCTTACCTTTCTCTTCTTCAGCACCCGTGGGCGCAGCAGGAAGGCCGGGCCGGGAAGACTCTGTGAACTGTGGGAGGCTGCTCACGTCTCTGGGGGCAGAGGGAGGACAAGGGAAATACTGAATTTCTGCACAAAGAGATTCAAAAACTGTATAGCCAATTTATATTAATTCAATTTTCACATGAATTCCCCTCAGAAACACACAGATACTCAAGATATACAGCCAGACAAGTGATGAGGATGCTCAATTCCTAAGGTCCAATGAAGTCTTTTCTTGCCTGAACAATGTAGCCATGGTGAGGTCAGCCGCAGGCTCTACTCTGCCTACACCACAGGGCAGCGATGGCAGCAGTTCTTCACAGCTAGTCTGCTTTCTACCTCTGACAAACGTTCACCAGGAGCCTTCTTATCACTAGCAGAGCCTCCTCCTCCCTCTACCTACTTGCTAACATCCCCTTCTTCTCACAAGGCAGATGCCCAGGAAGACTACCACGGGCCACTCTGAAAGCTGTCTTTCATGCAGACCCTGCAGTCCTTTCACTAGGAAAAGTACAGCTGGTTCTCTGTCACCACAGGTCCCACATGGGTGGACTCAACCGAGCACTGACTGAAAACATTTACTGAAACATTACATTGCAGCTAGCATGCACTCTGGAATTAGACCTTTGATGGTTGATTCTGTACTGAAAATGTATAGACAAGACTTCTTGTCATTATTCCCTAAACAATACAGTATAAACACGTTGCATTAGGCACCATCAGCAACCTAGAGGTGATGTAATGGAAACGAGAGGACAAGCATAGGTACTATGCAAATTCTGACATTTTGTTGTTATTTTGAGAAAGGGTCTTGCCATATGGCCTCATCTGGCTAGCTTAGTACTTCATGCTATATAACCCAAGATGGATGAATTCATGGCAATCCTCCTGATTCAGCCTCCTAAGTGCTAGGATTACAGATATGTGCCACTATATAAGAGGGTCTTGAGCAACTCTAGAGGCTGGAATGTGTGAGTCCTGGAACCCAGGAGTAGACACCAAGGGGTGGCTTGTATCTGTCTTTTTCGTCCAATGCTGCAAGAAGCATCACCTAGAAGAACTGTAAATGTGTCTATTATGTTCTTAGAGGCTCTCTGAATCATCAGTGCTGTTTTAATTCAAGCCCTCGCCTGGGGGAGATCGTGCCTATTGCCAGTAACTCCTGCTTCCTCTTTCTGCTTTCAGAGGAGACATATTTTCCAGTGCAGCTAGTGAAACCAGAGACTCCAACATCAGCCCATCCACTTGGAATGATGTGTTCTTTTGAGTTATAAATATCAGATTTGCTTTCTTTAACCCTTTAACCCTTAGAACAAAGTACCAAGAAGCACCACCCTGGCTGACAGACCAAATGGAACATCCAGCACTGACTGTGGTAAAAAGGATGCTGAGCACTCACGTGGGGCTGCAGATATGCTGAGAGAGACTCAAGGCGATAGAAGCCTCAGAGGGAAAAGCCTGTGGGGAAACACCGTCTCCTGCATTAAAAAAACATTATCATCAGAGGTTGTCATCTTAAGTCAACTGTATATTCTGTATTAAAATGCAGAGATTGTTGGCATTTGCCCCTAACAAGTGACTTACTTTTCCTTTAAACTGTCAGGCACGCATTCCTTCTTTTACTGTGCATGTATGTTTGTGCATGTGCAAGTGTGTATTCACATGCATGTGGAGGGAGGTCAGAGATCAATGTTGGGTGTCTATCATTTTCTACCTTGTTTTCTGAGACAGGGCCTTGCACTGAACCTGGAGCTCACCATTGGCTAGACTGACTGGCCAGTAAGCTGCAGGAATCTGCTGTCCTCTGTCCTCACTCTCCAGTTGGTGTTAGCATGTCACCTTGCCCAGCTTGTATGTGGATGCTGGGGATCCAAACTCAGGACATCTTCCTGACATACAGTAACTATCAAACACAACTTAGAATGTGTACTACACCACTGTACAGTAACAGCATCCGTAACTTAACCACTGCTCTAATGTCACCCTTTCTTGCCAAGCAAAAACTGCCCTTCTGTTTTTCTCAGTGTTAGGTATTCATCTCCAGCCCCATATTAGCGCCATCAGGTAACCTTCTTCAGCCCTTTGATGGTGTGAAAACCAAGCTGCTGCTAGCCACAAAAATCCTCCCCACCATTAAACAAATGCCAGATGCTCACCTATGCCTACTTTGTGTTTCCTTGGGGCCAATACTATCCCCAAGGAAGGGGGCTGTTTGTTTCAAACAGGCTGAGAAAAGCTTACTTTTACATATAAAGCACAATGCTCAGAAATAAACAGACTATAATATTTATCTATGGTGCTGAAACGCTATGAAGGGGGCATTAGGAAAGCATTCATGACCTGTAACTTTCTGGCACTGGTAGGAACTGAACACAGGGCCTTGCTCATGCTAGGTAAGAGCTCTACCACTGAGCTAAACCACAGCGCCTACCCCCCTCCACTTTTTTGTTTTTGAGACAGGGTCTTGTCTTTTTGCCTTTGGTCTGAAACTCATGCTCCCTCTGCTGTAGCCTTCCCTTCTGATGCTGGGCTGCAGGCACGTGTCATCACACCGGGGACACCTGCTGCCCTTTTCAGGGGTGTGTGGGCACAAGGTAAGCATCTTCACAAGGCAGCACAGCACAGCCTGACTGAGTCTCACCACTTGTCTTTCACTGCGTTGAAACAACTACACAGAACAAGCTGTGAGCACAGAACTATGAAAAATATCATCAGAGAGTGAAAGCAAGGAACAGAATGCTCCTTTGAGCTAGCATTTCAGTTTTATAAGCTAAAACCGAACACTTCCCTATCTTGCTGATGGAATTATGAACAGGAAAAATGTACTAAAAGTATACACTGAATTCATCATAGTGATTCTCTTAGGGAGGAGAAAGTAGGTAGAGAATCTAGCTATTTTTTTCCCTTAAAAAACAAACAAGAAAGAAAGAAAATGAAGGCTAGCAAGATGACTCAGCTGCTCAAGAAGCTTGCTACTACACCTGATTTCCTGAGTTCAATCCCTAGGACCCACACAGTGAAAGGAAAAATTCAATTTCTGCAAGTTGTTCTCTGGCTTCCACATGTCCACAACGATGTTCATGGGCACAGTGCGCATGCATACACACACACACACACACACACACACACACACACACACGCATGCATGCAGAGAGAGAGAGAGAGAGAGAGAAAAATTTAAAAACAATACCAAGAATAAATGTGAAAAAGGTTCTTAATTCTGAGTGACAGAAATACACGCTTAACTGATCTCTCCTACACCACTGAACTCTCAAAAATAAAGGAAGTCAGTGAGAGCAGCACCTCTGCCCACAACTGACAACACGTAAAACAACCAAGTGCCCTCTAAGAACTTAAGTGATAAACAAATGCAGTCTATACACACAATGGAATATCATTCAGCCTTGAAAAGGAAGGGAATTCTGACATGCTCTGAAACATAGATGAGGCCTGAAGACATTAAGCTAGGTGAAATAAACTAGCCACCAAAGACACCAGGCATGATCCACAATCATACCTGATCCATATAAGATAATAAGGCATGATCTGTAGTCATACATGATCCATACAAAACAACTGTACATAATCTAAAACCATATATGATCTACATAAAACAATCATGTATGATCTATTATCATGCATAATCTGTAATCACACATAATCTACATATGACAATCACATAAAACCCTCAATCATACACAACCTATATAGAGCAACCATGCATGACCGATAATCATATATGATCCACATAAGACAATTATGTGCAATCTGCAATCATATGATCCATATAAAATAATCACACATGATCCAAATTCATACATGAGCAACATAAATCATACATAATCTACAATCATGTACAATCTGTAGAAGATGATCCACATAAGACAACAATCCATACTCATACAAAATTCCATTTGTTTGAGACATCCACATCTGTTAAATCTTTAGGGACAGAGTGGTAAGCAGGGGCTTAGGGTGAGATGGGAGTTTGTATTTACACAGAATCTCAGTTTGCAAGTTTAAAAAGTTCTGGTGATGGATGGTGCTGATGGCTATATAACAATGTGGTTGTGACCTTACCAGTATGAATAGCTATCCCTCAATAAGAGTTCAAGGACCCTGTTCCAGGCTCACATTTGCTTTGCACAGCTAGTTACACTGTCCCCATGCTGTCCCCACTCCTGCTCATTCTTCCTGAGACCTCCAGACTAGACTGGTAAGTCAGCCCCCACCCACCGTGTGTTGACTGCCCCGCACCCAGACCAGCTCCATTCAAGCTGCTCCAGGGCACACACAGACTCTGCTTAGTTTTATGCCACTCTGTATGGTTAAAAAAGTTTTCTGATATTTTACCACAATAAAAAAAGATGTTGAAATGTACATGTCTTTGAACCATTTCAAAGACATAAATGGAATAATACCAATAATGGTGGTGACCGAGAGGGAGAGGAGGAAAGGAAAGCAAGCGACCTGAGGCAAGTGAAGCTTCAAAGCCATGGTCCTACCAGCTCTGTCCTCTGCGAGACGTGCCTGAACCCCGAGCTTGGACTCACCGGTTGGCAGGAAGTACTGGGCATCCACCACTGGCTTCCTGTCACAGTCAGAGCTACCACTGCTGCTCCAGCTGCCCCAGCTGCCCCTGCTGGCACGCACACTGCCCAGCGAGCTGCTGCAGTCAGAGCCGGAGTCGGAGCAAAACTTGTCCGCACACTTCTTCTCAGACTTCTGGTAGTAACTGTCTGAAGGGAGCAAAAGGGGGCTGTGTTTCACTGACACAGCTTCAACCAGAGCCACAGGTAACGAGCAGAGGTGAGATCAGGGACAGCAGAGTCGGGTTCAGGGCTCCACCTCTGCTTAGCTAGCAAGAAAAAAGAAGTTCATAGATCTGAGGAAACAGCAGAGCCCAGGCAGCATCTGCTGTCTGTGGCTGCCCTGAAGTCTGGCCGTTCCCAGCTGTCCTTGTGCAGACTGCTGAAGGAGCAGGGACGGTATGACTCGAGGCAGAACCCCTTGGGGAAAGAGAGGAGAGGACTGGGGAGTCACTGCCGAGCAAAACAAGCAGAGCTTTCATCTAAGAATGAATGGCTCCAGGATCTCAGTGATCTCAGTGGAGGAGCACTGGCCCAGCATGCACATGTGGTGTGCTCTCAGCATAAAATAAAGTTAACAAAAACAGTTCTAGAAATAAAGTTTCTATCAAGAGAACTGGGTCTACTCAACTGAATAGATGAGAGGCTTGCAGATCAGTTTCTCTTCTCTCATTAAAATGATCATTAAAGGTTCAAATATTGCTGATTACTGATGTGTAGGAAGAAGCTCCTATTAAGACCACTTTCAAAAGAATGAACAAGGGAAGACTATATGGTTAAACCTGGTGTCCACTGGGCACTCCTGTGTGGAGCAAGCACATGAAGGTCCACGTGGGATGACTTGCTAACTGCAGTGGTCCCCTCCTCACTGTCTTCCCTCCTACCCTGGCCCTAATGTCCCTGAGGCTCCCATTCCCAGGACATTACCCAGCAGTCCCCAGGTGAACCAGCAGCCTGGCTCTTCAAAAGCTACACTGCTCAGGAGTGGGACAGCAGTGACTCCCCAACTCTCTCCTCTCTTTCCCCAAGGGGTTCTGCCTAGAGTCATACCATCCCTGCTCCTTCAGCAGTCTGCACAAGGACAGCTGGGAACGGCCAGACTTCAGGGCAGGAGGAGTGCACAGCAGACTTGCTCATGCTCAAAACAATACATGTGCCGTTTGATCTCAGCCTGACAACTCTCTGCCTCTCTACTGTTGCCCGACAACTTTCCACTCAACGAACGGAATGGCTGCAAAGTGACATTTCTCACATACTGGATTCTCTGAAGGAAAGAGTCCCAGGGACACCATTCACAGCTCCATGCCACATACCTGCCTCTCTCCGTGCAGGGAAGCTGCCCGCAGTCTCCACACCTGCTTTACGAGTCCCCCTGGTGCTTTCCCGCACACACCAGCTTCCGAGGTCACTGCTCAGCTCCGGCCTCTCAAAGTCACTGCACACAAGCTTTAGCTCACTCTGCTCAGAAGGCCTAGGAGAGCTATGAGAAAATCACATCACATCTCCATTGTTGTTATACAAATGCACTTTTTTCTCATATTATTCAAGTGAAAGTATCAATTGGGAAGAAGCTACGCCTCCTCTCTTTGAGGCCAGTGGGACACTGATGATCGGGGAAGCCCCTTCAAAGATGTAGTAGGTGGAGCTGTGGCTCAGAGGTAGCATGTGTATTTAGCATGCACAAGTCACTAGGCTGAATCCTTAGCACCCCTGAAGCCTCAAAAGAAGTTGTCATTTTAGAATCTGAATTAACTTGGACTTATTTATTTTCTTATTTTACAGTAAGAGGAACAGACTCCACAATGTCACTCAAGGACAACTGGCAAGTTCAGGACCAGCGTCTAGGACTCTTGGTTTCTTTACTTAATTTTCAATGGATGAGCCTGCTGCAGTGTCTGACTGAAAATACTGTTAGCTCAAACATATTCCCACTCATTTACCAAACATTCTGCTTACTGGTCACTGTGCTCTGCATGTTGTTGTGAAAAGTGCAGCCATTACAAGAAGAATCAAGTTCTTCCTCAAAGTTAAACTACATCTCTGTTACTAGGCCATGAACTCCTCAAGGAAGAAATTATAATATATTAGGTAAGTAGAAACACAGGTATTGGGCAGAATGCTATCTAAGTATTAAGACCTAAGTTTGATCCCCAACTCACATGTAAAGAGTCAGGCACAGCAGCACATGCCAGTAAACCTAGCAGTAGAGAGGCCGAGACAGGTTGATTCCTACAACTCCTTGGTCAGCCAGTCTAGCCAATCAGTGAGTTCCAAGCTCTGTGAGAAACTTTTCACTAAGAAATGTCTCAAAATATAAGGTGAAGTGATTGAGGAAGATACCCAACATTGACCTCTGAACTCTATACATGACCTGTGCATACACATGCACTCCCCTGTGCACACACATAAAAATAAAAATGTATGCATATTTTTACTGAGTTTTGTGCATTTTGTATAATATATCTTAATCAAATTTAGACCCCTCCCTCATCTTTGCCCCTTCACGCCCCCTCCAACAGGATTCCATGCATTCTGTCATATATGTTAAAGCCTATCGGGTCAAACACTTGAACCCGGATGTCTCTCGGTGCAAGTTCATCCACTAGACTCTAGTCAGCCTATCTACTCACTCCTTTAAAGAAGATCAATTCTCCCTCACCCTGCAGTAAGCAGCCAATAGTTCCTTGGCTAAGGTTCTACGCTGGGTTTCTGTCTCATTGAGTCAGTCCACATTGTCTCCACGCTGTCTTGTGCATGCTGTCACCATTGTTGCTCATATGAGTAAGTTCCCAGAGGCCTGAAAGCCTGTTTCCTGATGTTCATTTTTTTTAAAAGAAAAAAGAATACAGAAATATTCTGGAAGTGACTACATGACTCTCTGGCATGGTCCACTGTAGTACTTTGTCAGGTATGTAGGACATCAAGAAAGCAGACATGTGAGATATGTCACATGATGTTGCTGCTCAGATCAAGATAGAAAATATGTGGGCAGGAAAAGTATCCAAAAGACACAGTCCAGTAACCTCCACTTAGTCCTCTGTACCATGTTCACAACATTAAGCAGTTACAGACTACCTGAAAGTTACTTTTAAACAATTTAATCCTGTCCTTGGTATCTCAGAAATCTGTTTTGAAAAGGTTTCCTGAGGGGCTGGGGAAATGGCTCAGCAATATAAAGAGCACTTGCTGCTCCTGCAGAGGACGCAGGTTAAGTTCCAAGCACCCACATGGCAGCTAACAGCCATTCATAACTCTAATTCCAGAGGATCCAAAGCCCTCTTCTGACTTTCTTGGGCACTGCATGACACATGGGTGCACTTACATGCATGCAAGCAATACACTCATACACACAAAATAAAAATAATAAATACTTTTTTAAAAGTACATAAAAAGCAGGTCACTCTAAAAGTGTGAAATTACACTCTACTTTTATGTTTCTATTTGTTCATATCTAGGAAAATAGAATACTTTAAAGTGAACCCAGAGTCTATCACATGTAGGAAAATATAGGTAAGAGAACACAAAAAGGTTGGATGTTTCTTTCCTATAAGCTGTTACGCTGTAAGCTTTCAAATAATTTAGTCTAAATACCTGTGGTTGTTTGAATGAGAATGCCCACCACAGACTCCAATTACTTGAACATTTTATCCCCAGTTGGTGGTGCTGCTTTAGGAGGTATGGCCTTGCTTGAGGATGTCACTGGGGGTAGACTTAAAGAGTTCTTAACTTTTGCCAGACTTCTTGCCATACTCTACTTCCTGTGCCTGCTTCAAGATGCGACTGCTTGACTGTCTGCTCTGGCCACGCTGCTGCCTCGCTCCTGCCATCAAGACTCTAATCCCTCTTGAATAACCAGATAAACTTTTCCTTCTATAAATTGTCTTGGTCATGATGTCTTATCACAGCAACAGAACAGTAACTAATACAGAAGTTGGTACTGGAGCATGGACTACCATCTTAAAGAACATGACCACGTGGGTTTTTGGAGGAATGTGGAAGGCTTTGGAAGTTTAGACTAGAAAAGCACAGTTGAATGTTGTAAGCAGGTCACTCTAATAGGAGCCTGGAAGAAGGCAGTGCTGAGAGAAAAGCAGTTCCAGAGGGAAATAAGGGCTTAAGCAGCCATTGGGACATTCTGGCAAAGCATCTGGCTACAGTCTGCCCCAGCCTAAGAGCTAAGTTGAGAAGTAATGGACTAATTTCTTTGGTGGAGAAAATGTCAAGACAGTCTAACACAGAAATGGTGGTGTGCTTATCAATGAATATTACTCAGATCTACAATGAAAAAGATCACAGTGAGGCAGCAGAACGAACTGCAGAACTATGGTTTGAACTGAAAAACAGCATTAAGAAGTTTACTGTGGGAGCCAAGGTATGTGTTAATGAGAGGCTTTCTTTGATGAGGAGATTAAAGCCATTAAGGAGAGGCCTAGAGATTTGCACTGGAAAAATGGAAGGCATATCCTCAGGGCAAAATACAGGTAAGCTTCCGACTTATGAAAGGAAAATGCCAGAGGGATTTTCTATCAAGGAAAACCATTAACATAGAAAAGTTGCTAATGCAGAAGGAGGAGGTCAGGATCCAGCCCAGCCTGACAGATGAGCTTGGCAGTGTCATTCAAGTGGTACTGCTTTAGAGGCAGGAAAGAGTGAAGGGGTCATCGGTTCTTCCTCAGTGGTTTCAGACAGTTGCTGAGACCAGGCAGCATGCGGCAGGAGTGTCCCTGCATAAAGAAGGCCTTGACAGGTCACTGTGTGAAGCTGTGAAGGTGAAGCCAGTTGTCAGTGGAGACCCCAAGATCACTGGAGATGCTAGAGCCATGAGACATCTGCCAAGAAGAGCTGCAAACAGTGTGTGGTACCAATCCAGGAAAGATGCATGTTACATGTAGCAAAGCTGGAGGGGCTGGGCCATCTAGGATCTTTAGAGTAAAATCCCAGAAGTCAGATATAGAGCTACTGGATTTCATGGCTGCCCTGCTGGTTTTGGTCTGGTATTTCCTTACTACGTCCCCATTCCTCCATTTCGGAATGGAACTGTGTATTCAGTTCCATTGTATGTTGAAAGTATGTAATTTATCTTTTGATTTTACAGGACTTATAGTTAAGAGATTGCCTTGAGTCCTAGAAAAGACTCTAGACTTTGAATAGTATTGAGATTTGTAAAGAAAAATGGTACTGAAGGGGTACTGAATGCATTTTGCATGGTCGTGAGCCTGTGGGGGCCAGGCAGTGCAATGTGGTGGTTTGAATGGTGTCCTCCACAGACATCAATTATTTGGACTTTTGAAAAAAATATATTCTAGTTATTATTTTTATTTTATGTGTATGAATGCACTGCCTGCATGTGTGCAGTACATCCAGGTCATGCAGTGCCCTCAGAGTCAGAAGGCATTGGATTCCCCTGGAACTTGAGTTATGGACAATTGCTAGCCCCCAAGTGGTGCTGGGAATTGAACCCAAGTCCTCTGCAAGAGTTGCTAGTGCTCTTAACTACTGAGCCATCTCTCCAGCCCCTATTTAGAAATTTTTATCCCCAGTTTATTGGTGCTGTTTTTGAGAGGTTTTAGGAGGTGTGGCCATGCTGGCGGAAGCATGTAACTGGGGTAAGGATTTGAGCATTCTTAAGCCTTGCCAGATTTCCAGTAGTGCTCTACATCCTGTATCTGCTTGAGGATGTGATCTCTTGGATTTCTGTTCCAGGCACTTCTGCTGCCATGCCTCCCCTATGATCATGAACTCTAATCCCTCTGGACTCATAAGCCAAATAAACACTTCCTTCTATAAGTCACCTTGGTTGTGGTGTCTTATCACAGTAACAGAAAAGTGATACAATATCTATATAGACTACTGTGTGCAGCATGTGTATTTCCTCATATTTCCACAATATGCTGATTGCTCTGTATGAGCTGGTACAGCCAGAGCCTAGAAGCTACCTGGAGTTACCAGTTGACTGTAGTCCAGGAGTACAGGTGGACCTACAAGGAGCTATGACAACACTGAGACATGGCAAATTCCTTGGGGCTCTGAGCTCGGGGTAGAAACCTCCTTGGTGAGGAGGTTTCAGCATGTGTGCTTCTGCCATAGACCCTTCTAACAGTGAGTACAACTATGTTATGGTGGAACCTCATCCCCACTCAAACATGTGCATGCTGGAGAAACCTTCAACAGCACATTCAAATACCTAAACTCACAAGGTGGTGACAGCTCTAGATACCAGGACTCAGAAGAAGAAAGGCCTGTGTGGGGAACACAGAGAGAGAGTCTTGGCAGGACATGGCTTTCATGCTATTCACGGACTGCTATGGTCAGGTGTCAGGAACTGTAGTGCACTTCCTATATAAAACTGGGGCACTGCAAGGGGGCATCCTTCAGACAAAGGGAATCTGTAAAAGCCCACTCATGGCCAACAGAGGATGAAGCAGAGAAGCGTATTCACTGGAGACTCGCCATGCATGTGATGTGCTGGGAGTCTAAGACGAGAAACCAGAATCTAGAAGACACAGTACTAGGGTGGATGTGGAGTCAGAATAAGCATATTTAAAATCCTCAAGCTGAGAACCTTACAGAATAGTAGGTTTAGAGAGCTATCTGGATCCCAGCAACACAGGGCTTCCACAGACACTGTCAGCTCCCTTATCTTCCAGGAGAAGCAATGAAAGTCTAAGGAGATAAAGCATCTCCAAGCAGCAGGACTTCCAATGCACAGTGCCAACTGCCTAGTTCCACCCTGGCTTTGCCCTCACCAACCATGTGGCCTGAAGCAAGTCTTATATGATACGGGTACCTCACTTTCCTCAGCTGAACAGCCATCCTTTCCAAGTCAAGGTTATGGGGATGGCAACTCTTCTAGCTCAATATTATAAGCCCAGGTGGCCCGGGGGCAGGGGATGCCTGTGTCCAGGGCTTTCTCAGCCCCTGTTCAGAAAATGCTCCAGCCATACACACACAGGCCACATGAGGGAAGGCTTAGGCCTTTTCTCTAAACTTTTCCATGGTTTTCAGCATTTCATTAAGGACAGATCAATTATTTTAAAGGTCACTTCAAAGTATTTTCAAAAGACTAAAAATGCACTGAGAAAATGTTAGTTTAACAAATACAATTCAATCTGAAAAATTCTGTAAACCTTACAGAAATAAAAGATAATACTGAAATGGAAATTTGGATCCACCTAGTAAAGAGACTGCAGAATGAGCATACCTGGGGGCCTGGGCAGCACCCCTCTTCTTGTTTTTTCTACATGTTCGAGTCTTATTCCAATTTAGATTTTGCATACTTCCTTCTCTTTTCTCCTCAAGTTTCTTCTTCCTGTGCAGATCTTCCTGCTAAAGAGGACAAAGGACACATTTGGTGTTTTCAACAAACTCAGTATGAGGACAAACCTGTGACTTCTGTTTAATTTTGAAGGACCAACTCCATCTGCACCATGAACGACCGAACTCTGGGAGGACACGGGACGCACACTTCTTAGTCTCTAATTTGTGTTTATTTCCCTCCCTTCTGTACTTTCCCAGACTCCACAGAAAGGGGGCTGGGGGACTGCTGTCTATGGAACTTCCTAAGAGGTCAGGGATTTAGGGGCCTATCTACCAGTGATTTACAAGCAGCTGGCCGTCCTCTGGGCAGCAGTAAATCCTCCAGCCTCTACCTGTTTATTTGGTGCATGTAACTCACTGAATTACTGCTGCTGGATCAAAATCAGATTAACCTACATGAGGTGCGAGCTGTGTGACTGTTCTCATTTGTTTGTAGATGAACTTTGGGCCAACAGCCAGACTGGCACAAGAGTGTTCCAAAGTGGGTACAGCTTCTTAGGTAAATAAAGCCAGAACATGCCTTGTGTGTAAATGTGGTTATGAGAAAGTGAATGCAGTAGGCAGCACACTGAGAGTTGGAGGTCAGGCGCTACATACACAACTATTTAAAGTTTGGGCTTCTTCTTCTTTTGAGGGTCAGGCATGGTCTATTATCAGGCTCACAAAGGTGGTGCTGGGAGGAACTCCTGCCCTGTAAAGTATCTTTACCATCTTCCAGTGTTTCTTTCTTTCTTCTCTTTCTTCTCCTCTTCCCCACTAAAGCAGAGGTTCTATCATCAGGTGAGAGGTGCTAGGGGCTCAGGCTTTACTAAGACCCAAGGTTTAAAAAAATGTACCTTCCGAATGTTAGGTCCTTGCAGGAGGCCCTGCTTCCTCCAAGGCCTTCACAGGCACTGTACCCCATGGATGCAGAGGCATACCCCTAGTCTAGAAGTCCCTTTTTAAATTGGTTCTTAAGATTCCCATTTCAAGAAAAAAACAAAGGTTGGCCCATTTCACCTTCCTTTCAGAAGGTTGGGTTCAGAAATCCAAGCAGGAATCTATGACATTCTAGCAGACATTTATTTGACTAACACACAGGACTTGGAAGGAGGAAAAAAAGGCTTCAGTGACAAACCACCATCTATTAAAGTAGTGTGGACACCACAAAAATGAAACTCTAGAAATGATAGGAAGCTTCAACCATACATGCAATGATATCATGGCATTTTGGTTCTTTATACTCGGGATGGCTGGGGAAGCAATGTACTGTAATAGTGCTTGCCTCTGCTTAGACATTTTGGATGGATGATTAAAAAACAATTTTTGTGAACTAAGGAGATGGCTCAGTGGTTAAGAGCACTTGCTGGTCTTGCAGAGGACCCAGGTTCAGTCCTAGCACCCACATGTTAGTTAACAACTGTCCTTGGCTCCAGTTCCAGGGGATACTATGTCCTCTTCTGGCCTCCATGGGCACCAGGCATTCATGTGTTACATTTATATACATGCAGGCAAAGCACTCATAACACAGTAAAATAATAATAAAATCTAAAAACAAAAACAAACTCCCCCTACATTTGTCCCGAACCCCCCCAAACCCCAAAACAACAATGAAAAGAAACCGGACGACAACAAAAACCACAAACTACCTCCCTCAAATCATGATTTTAAATCTACGTGATTATCTATCTCACATCCAAGATTCTGCTAACAGGGCCTAGAGTTGTCACTCCATGGTAGGGCTCATACTCAATATGCAGGAAGACTTGAAGTCAGCAACAAAAGACCACAAAAATAATGCTGTGAGAGAACGCAGCCAGCACACTTATCCCAGGCAAGTGAAGGTCAACTGGAAACAACTTCCTGGAAAACCATCTGGCAACACTGAGAGGAACCCAAAACAGTCCAAGTGCCCTTTGACCTTGTTTTTTGACAGCATGATAAGGAGGATGAATCAGGAATAGTTAAGAGTTAGGAACAAAGCTGTTCATCATAAAGTTATCTATGAAAGTGAAAAGGAGAAACAGCCTTAAGGTCTACCTGAAGGAACATGGTTTCAATGGTGGCAATGTTAAAAATGATAGGATGTTGTACACTAATAAGCACAGTTTTCCATTTAATTTTCAATCACATGGGAAAACAGGAATTATAAAATTATATACACAATGATAGGAGTTATTCTTTCAACTATTTTATAAAGTTCTTAAAGGTTTTCATGCAAAGGAGATCATATAAAATTATTAAAATGGCTCATTTGGATGGATCTCTTTTCTCCTTTATTCTTTTCTAATAATCATGAATTACTTTTCTAAGTAAAAAAAAAAAATCGTTTCAAAGAAACTAAAAGGAGGCTGGAGAAATGGTTCAGGAGTTAACAGTACTGGCTGCTCTTGAAGAGGACCCAGAAACTGTTCCCAGCACCCCACATGGTAGCTGATAACCATATGTTCCAGTTCCAGGGAATGTGACACTCTCTTCTAAACTCCACCAGCATTGTATGACTTGGGTGCATTTACATACATGCAGGCAAAACTCTCATACACATGAAAATAAAAATAAATAAATTTTTTTAAAAAAATGAAAAGGCCAGAGCTAGTTAAAATTTAGTCTGTAACTTCCAAACCTGGGCTTCAGTCTTCCTTGCCAATCCATCTAGAGGAACATTTTCTGAGTACTAGAGACAGGTTCAAACCATTTTGAAGCTGCAAAGTTAGGCCCTAAGAATGTGCAAGAAAAATAAACACTGAGCACTGCACTTGTAATGGTGTTTACTGAGAAAGACTCCACAAACGAGCACTGCACTGCACAGGGCCAACACAGGACCACAAAGAACAACTCCACAAAACCAGGTAAGTCACAGAAACAGTGAGGAAAAGACCAAGGACGGCCACAAGATGGCACCAAAATATCTACCTTACAACCAAGGGGACAACCTTGGGACTGGAGGTCCATCCTGAAAGCACCAAACCTCTAAGTACTAAGGCAGCTGTCCCCATTAGGTGCAGATGGCTGCAACAGTCACAGAACTTTGTCAAGGACTGTTTGATCTCTGGGGACAGGGACAGATGGTATCACTTGAGCCCTCACAGTTCTAATAGTGAAGATGCATGGAAAATAATAACAAAGTAAGGGCTGGCTCTGGCCACTCTTACAGAGGACCCAGGATCGATTCCCACAACCACATGGCAGCCAACAACAATCCATAACTCCAGTTCCAGAGGTCCAACACCCTTCCGACTTCCACAGGCACTGTATATGACACAAGTGCACTTATATACATGCAGACAATACACTCATACACGTTTAAAATTTAAAAAAAAAAAAAAGAAAGAAAGAAAAAAGAAAACTCTCATAGCTGGGCATAGTGGTGCACGTCTTTAATCCCGTCACTTGGAAGGCAGAAGCAGGTGAATCTCTGTGTTTGAGGCCAGCTGGGGTTACAGGGAGACCAAGAAAAAGAGGGAGGGAGGGAAGGAGGGAGGGAGGGAAAGAGAGAGGGAAGGAAGGAAGAAGGGAGGAAAGGAGGAAGGAAGGAAGGCCTCATAACAGAAA
The DNA here is from genome assembly GCA_035773235.1 of Eospalax fontanierii. Classification (NCBI taxonomy): domain Eukaryota; kingdom Metazoa; phylum Chordata; class Mammalia; order Rodentia; family Spalacidae; genus Eospalax; species Eospalax fontanierii. The sequence continues at coordinate 37,702,117 of CM069548.1, read as the reverse complement.
GTCCATGTGCACAGGCTCATCCGCCCAGGAGCAGGGACGATCTAGAGACAGAACTAGAGGGGTTACGGCACCTACGTGTTGCAGAGCGTGCTGGGGCAGCACCTGTTTCTAAGGGCCACACCAAAGGAACCCCGGAGTCATTAGCTCCACAATCTCCTCAGCATGATGCAGTGCAGACAACAGGCAAGTCTCCAAAAGCCCCATCAAAAAGACACGAGGTTCGGCACCTAATTTGCCTTAGTCCCTATCCCAAATGCACTGACGTAACTTCTGCCTCTGAAAGTGCACCACCACCATGCCCAGCGTTGAGACTCCGGCTCCATCCTCTCCCGGCTCATGCTGTGGAGAAAGCCAGGCTGACTCCATAAGGATAACCCAACCCTACACCAGCTTCTGGCTGGCTCATTACAGAAGCTATCATTCTGAAATTCCAGAGGAAGCCATTACTCTCGAGTTCTCTGAAGGACACCTTCCTCCTGTTGATTATGTTCATTCACCAAAGAATAAAGTCTAAACTTTTCACTTTTCAAAACAGGGACTCACTATGTAGCCTAGTCTGGCCTTAACTTCCTGAGTAACGGTATTACAGACCCATGCCCATAGCAAGTCCAAACTTTTAATTAGTATCTAAGGGTGTGCCCAATTTGAAGGGCCTGGGAGCCTTCCTTTGTGCTACCGCCCTGTGGGCAGTGGCCTCTCTCCGTCCTCCCTGCCTGCTCTTCGTTGTATGCTCCATGGTTCCTCTGCAGTGCCCACGGCCCACCTTCACTCCTCTGCCTTTCTGTGTGCTACCTTCACAAGCTGATGGCTCAGGGTTTCCCGAGGCCCTGCAGCCTAGTACTAACCTCAGTGCTTGAGTAAATGCAGATATTTTGTGCCTTTCTCAATCCACTGCAAATTCCTACTTTGGACTCTGACATACTTATTTTACTCCATTTAATTTAAACAAGAGTCAAGTTTATTATCAAGTTTAAGGAAAATAAAGCAATATAAAAAAGAAAGAAATCATCTAAAATGCCACCACGCTGAAATAGCCAGTGTCATATACTGATTACTGCACAAACCTTTTCTGAATATTTCTTAATGAACCTATACATATGTAAGGGCCACAGACCAGGTGATGGAAATATGTATGACACTAAGATCATGTGTTACTTTTTAAGTAAAATTTTAAGGCTCAATTTTATATTAATTTAATATGCTTTTTAAAAGGAAACTAAAGTAGAATCAAAGGAACTGCCAACTTCCACATATTTTCTTCTACATGATATATTAATTCATCGGGAAATCTTTAAGGTTGAGAATAAGATTGTAAGTGGGGTGCAGGGTAGGGTGGGCTGGGGTGGCTTAGCAGCATGGAGCTTCCCTTTCATGCACAGGTTCTGATTTATCCCCAGTAGTACACAAACACAAAGATACACACACAAAGATTGCAAAACATATTTTAAATTTATCAACCTTTTAGACATGCTTTATTTTTACATATTATGAACTCTCTATGAAGAGCAACCACAGTTAAAATTTATCTTCACCAACCTTTTATCAACCCTACCTTTTTTGTTTTTAGGCTATTACTAAACCTTACTTTGTTCAAATCTTAGTATTATCAATCTGTTGGGTTTTTGTTTTTAGTTATAACTGCTAATCGTTAAGTCTGAGTTCTGGATAAAATAGATTGATGTCACTAAGAGAACTTTATCACAGCCTCTTTATCCTGCCTCTTAATTTTTACTTTTACTTTGGCTGATTTTTCATTAACTCCATTTTCTCAAAACAAGTTCATGAACTTGTTTTGATTTAATGATATCTGCCTGTCGCCTCTGTACTTGAGTGTCCAACTTGGCCAGCCTCAGTATTTGTTCACATTTCCCTTCTCTTATGATATCGCTCCGGTGTTTTCTGACAGTAGGTGTTTCAATGGAGACGTCTAAAGCAAGCGTAAGTCTGTGTTCCTTGTTTTCCACGTTCTCCCCAATTCTTTGTGCTTTGTTTAGTTACTAAGTAGAATGTGCCTTGCCGATGCCTGTTATTATGTATCAGCTTTTCCTGAGGGGCAGAGGGGACCATTTTGGTCTACAAATTGAGGTCTTCCCTCGTTATAGGAATTTTTTTTCTATTTTATCAGTAATATTTTTCCTGATGTTTTAAAGATGACAACAGGAATAGGACAAGATAAGCCATTCATCAAGACTGCTTTGAAAAATGGGTGTCAGGAATAAGAGATGAAGAGATTCTGGTTGGGTATGATTCTACTCTTACACTGTTACTAGGAATTAATCCACCTGCTTAAGAGTAGTTTCCCCAGAGCATACAAATTATCTGGTTTCACTAAAAATAATTTTACTATCACCTATATAAAAGTTTCTGAACAAACATATCAAACTTCTGGTAACACAAACACAGAGAAAAGAGAAAAGGCATGCAGACCTCTACTGAAGCTGTGTCCTGCTTCTCAGAACACACATCTTCTTTAGATGCTTTGTGACTCCTCTTTTCTGAAGACGACTTTGTGTCAACCCTTTTCAAGGCTTCACAACTGTCATTCACTTCATTCTTGACAGGCATTTGCTGGTTATTCCCTTGAATGAAAACAATGACAACTTCTAGTCATTTTCCCCCATTCACATTTGCCATACTTAACATTTCCCTTATATCCAGAAACCTCATTTGATTCAATGAGATTTAGAAGTTGTCTTTTACATCCACAATTCTCCAGAAATTCATTTTGTTTCCAGGTGAAAATAGTTATATGAGTTATGTAATCTTTAAAAGATATCAAAGAAAACAGTATCTACTGCAGTATCAGTATTCACAATAGCCACCCAAAACATAGAAACATAGCTGAATATCCATGGATGAGCGAGGGATAAATAGAATCAATACAGACACACAGTGGAATAGCACTCAGTCACACTGCATAATGTGTGTGTGCTCCCTACTGACCTGTGTACTTAGAATGACCAAAATGGTTTTTTTTAAATAGGATTAAAATTCTCATTACAACCTACAACCTGGAGGAACCTTGAAGACATTATGCTAAGTAAAAGAAGTCAGACAAAAAAGGCCAATGTTTTATTACTGTAGTTGTGTGAGGGACCCAATAAATAAAAAGTACAAAATTGATAAAAAGTATGGTTTTGGGGGGCTGGGAAAGGAGTATGGGGTATTTATTACTTAGTAGGCACAGAGTTACTGTTTGAGTTGATGACAAAAGTCCTGATATGGACAGTGGTGATGGCTGCCAAGAATGTGAATATATTCACTGCCACTAAATTGTAGGATTAAAAAATTAAAATAGTAGTAAACTTTGTACTATGTATATTCTGTCACTTCTTGTTTTGGATGGGAGGAAAGAGAACGATAGGGACTTGGGTTCGTGATGACTCTGTCCCAGATGACTTTTATCATCAAAGTATATCTCTTAGAACCAGAGTCTCTGATTCCTATTTCTAATAAGAACACAGCAGCTCCATCCCTGTGTCCTGCAAGGTACGTATGAAGATGATACTAGTACACAAGCCATCTCGCCAAAGGACATGTTCAGGGAGGCCCCTCCCCCACAGCACTGTCCAACTGCCCTGTGAACAGTACCCATAGACTGATCTGTGGACCCCATGGCAGTGGGTGTTGGCAGGCACCATATCTGAAAACTTGTTTTTTTCCACTGTGGAGTCTAAGAGGAGGTAGATGGAACACAAGGACCCACACATGGAAGCAAGTCCTCTACTGCTGAGCTACACTCCCAAGCACTAGTATTTTTCCCACATCTCTTCCAAATGATTTCATAAGTGAACTTCTTCCCTTACTTTACAATAAAAGCAAAGCAACGTCAGCCTCATGGTGATGGCCTCCGTTTTCTAATTAGAAATATCAGTAGCTCCTCTGTTTTCTTTAACTCAAAATCCTCAAGTGTAGGTGACTTAGGTGCTGTACGTGCGGGCAGGAAGGACACTGGATTGGAAGGGGAACAGGGATGGACAAGGCTCCTGACCTGTGGAATGAGAGAAGCACAAGTCCCCTCTGACTGTGATGCTACAAATGAAATTGATTCAAGGCAAGCAAATATCCTTTTATTTGGTTAACTGAAAGTTATATATACATTGTGCAACTATAACACCTGATTTTTGAAAAGGAGCCAATCCGTTTAATGTCATCCTATTAAACATGTAACTTTCCTGTAACCTTATGGAGTAAGTGCTTGTACCAGAGTTAATAACAGAAAAACAGCAGCTAGGGAGATGGTGAAGTGGGTGAAGTGCTTCCTGTGCAAGCATGAAGACCTCAATTCAGGTCTCTAGCACCACATAAAAGCTGGTCACAGAGGCCTGTATCAATCCCAGGGGCAGATACAGATACCGAAAACAAACTCACAGAGCAGCCTAGCCAAACCACGGAGCTCTGTGTCCAGTGAGAGACACTGTCTCAAAAGGGGGGAGAAACAGGTAGAGAAGCAACTGAAGACCTACAGAAGTTAAGCTCTGGTCTCCTCATGTTTCCATAGGGGCGAGCATACCCCACCCCAACCGCATGCACATAGCGCACGTAACAGAGAGGTTTGATGGCTGACACTGAAAAACAAGTATAAGAAAATAGCCCTGAAGAATCTGTCTACAGACTTCACTTCTGGACATTTTAACCTATGAAGTCACCCCATAGAAGCAAGCAGGGGGATGGCTCAGGGGAGGAAGACAAACTTTCTGTCAAAAACAGTCTGTGTTCCTGAACAACCAGAAGTACAAATTCAAAGCCATTATATCCACCCTGGAACATGTTCTCACACTGACACCCAGGCACAATTCTTCCTGAGATGTGGTCCTGGGGTTGAGGGGGAAGTTCTAAGAAATGAGGAAAATCAGTTTCAGCTCCCTTAAAAGAAAGGACTCTCTCTGCCTCTGCCCCATGAGCAATTTTATCTCACCAGAACTATTTCTCCACAGCATTTCATATACCCTGGGAGAACTGGTAAATGTAACAGACACATGAACAGGTTTTAACCAGGAAGTGAACTTCCCAACTCTGCTGAACTATGCAGGACACTGTGAGTGGATGAAGGGCCCTTAATCATCAGATGGACTAAGCTCAGCTCCAAGACCAAACCTTTCTCTTTACAGGTTTTAGAAAGCAACCTAAGAAGGAAAGGCATACTTTTCAAAATATATCCTTCTCAATGTTGGAAGTGAAAACTCAGAAGATTCAGGTACCCAAGGCTTCTGGAAAAATTCTGCAGTGTGTGTTGTGCTTTTCTCGACAGATACCTGTGCACTGCCAACAGTGCAGTACGGCTATAGAACACAAGCTCTTACTACTAAGAAATTACTAATCTGCACTTCAAACAACTATTATGATGCCCTAGACTTCAGTCCCTTCTTATTTTTTGCACTCCAATCCCTTAAAATTAGTTTCTACTGTAGACTGATGGCAGGCCATTTGTTCAGTTTCCAGCACTTCTGATGTTTTTTTGGAGGACACTGGGGTCATGTAACAACAAATACAACCATCTCCTAGTATCCATGGGAGATGGTTCTAGGCCCTCCCAAAAGCAAACCCATGGGTACTCAAGCCTCTTATAAAATGACATCATTTTTACATGTAACTACTACCATGTTCTTTAAGTCAGCTCTAGATTGCTCACAGTACCTAATACAAATGCCATGTGAATAGCAGCCTTTTTATACTGCTTAGGAAATCATGACAAGAACAATGGCCCTAACATGTTCAGCACAGGTGCCACTTTCTTATTGGGGTATTTTCTACCCCCGGTTGTTTAAGTCCTCAAGTGCAGAATCCACAAAGGGCCATCCATCTATATCATGAACAACCCTCATTATAAGTCTCCTGGCAATATACTAACTCTGCAGAAAATACAAGACTCTCTGAGCAAAGCAGAAAGCCAAAATTCCCTCACGACCTTTCACTTGGTCTGCTCAATAAGCACCAAATCACTTCACATGGTGCTTTCAAACTGCTTTGGAAAAACTGTGTAGTGTTCTATTTGCTTCCAGTAAAATAGCCCAGCACAGGAAGGATTCTAGGTGGACTTACCACCTTTAACAAGAGAGGCAAACGTTCTATTTATGAACTTTTGTACTGAATTTACTCCTACTTGCTAAAGAGTTCTTAAATGAGGTAATTACTCGAGCACTAGCACGAAACATCAAGAATCAGAGGATCTCAAGGCACAGATCCAGATGTTCTGACCCATTCTGGCTTTGTACATTGGATCCATATTCTACATTTCAAATACTTCATGATGTAAAAAAAAAATCCTTCCCAGTACCCACCTACCAAGTCACAGGCAAAGCACTTTGCAGACACATCCATCTAGACATCCTGGCACAAGACGTTACAGGAGGGATGTATTTCCACAAATGACTATTATCTTAAGAGTGCATGGCAAGTCAGGTCAGCCTAGGTCACAGACTATGCTCAGGTCTAAATGCCTAATAAAATAAAATAAAGACAAAGCCCACTGGATTCACTCCCTAATCCTACTTTCACAGGTATTTTGCAGTCTAGCCATAGAGAGGGCAAGTTAAGAGACAGAGTAGAAGGTGGGGCATACTCGTCACAGGTGAGGAGATACCCAGCACAGGGTCAACCCCAATGACACGTCCCTTCAAACATCCACAGCATGGTCACAGGAACAGTTGCACCAGGAAAGCATGGGCAGCTGCCCCAATCATGTTCCACTTAGAGAACCCCAAGTATCTTTTAAATTAGAAATATCCTTTCAGAATTCTGAGAATTCAATTTGAAGCTTTCACCAATGCACAAAGCTCTTTAGAATGAGTTTGGAGCCTTTCCCCACCTCCCCTCACCATCAAGCAATGATCAATGATTGATTATTGCAGTGTGAATGTGTGCCCTGGTCCCCAGGTGGCACTGTCAGGAGGCACAGAGGAACACAAGGAGACAAGCCCCATGGGAGGTCCTCACGTCCCTGGGAAGGTGCCCTGAAAAGGGGTCATGGGGCTTTAGTCTCGTACCCCAACACCTGCCTCCCTTTTCTGATACATGCTCTCTACCCTGACAGCCAGAAGCCCAAAACAACAGGCCACCTGATCGTGGACAAGAACCTCAAGATCCCTGAGCTAAGTAAGTTTCCCTTTATAAGTTAACTGTTTCAGAATCTTAATGACAGTCACATGAAGCTGGCCAACAGGTACTTATAGTTAGATGTTTCAATTAAGATTAAAGGCTACTGGGCCTAGAGAGATGGTTCAGTGGTTAAGAGTACTGGTTGCCCTTGCAGAAGACCTGGGTTCAATTCCCAACAACCGTCTGTTACTCCAGTGCCAGGAGAATCCAATGCCCTCTTTTGACCTCTGTGGGCATTGCCTGATATGGGTGCACTTATATGCATGCAGGCAATACACTCATACACATAAAAAATAATAAGATATATATAAAAATTAGAGGCAACTGAATTTTTCCAACAGATATAGGGATGTGTCAATATATTAAACTGGTCAGATGGAGAAAAAGAAGGGAGAAGGGAGGAACTGCAGGCCCTTCTCTCAGGGACTACGTGCACACAGCCAGTTTTCTCTGTAAGCATTTTCCTAGTTTAGCTGTCCTTGTGTTTCCACTAACTGCATTTGCTACATGAGAAGATTTGTCCTTTATAAATCAAGATATGTCACAAAAGAAGTAATGCCAGGAAACGTGAGAGATGAAAGGCTAGCAGCTGTTAGAGAAGTTGGTGAAGTTCTCTTCAGTCACAACACTGTATGGATGATTATTTCTTACAAGTAGCCTGAAGCTGAGAACAAATAATCAGAAAAGGTATTAGTATTCTCCCAGCGATAAAGTATGACATTAACATTCCTCTGAGCTGAACTTCTTAGCCTAACATTCTAAAAACTAGGTGCCTTGTCTTAAATCTCCACATTTTGCATTTCATCATTTATACCTTTGCTAAAACTATGTGCTTCAACTCAAGCCTACAATTAAAACTGAAGGTCCCGGTTGGGATTGGTACTTTTCCTCTGTAATCCAGCACTTGGCTGGGATTGGAGGCTGAGGCTGGAGTCCTGCTGCAAGTTCAAGATCAGACTGGACTATAGTATGAGAATCTGTTTCAGGAAGGTGGAGGGAGAGAAAAACAAAGAAAGAAAAAAGAAAATCCAGATACCTTGAAAGTTACAGGTCAGGTGAGAACATTTAGAACAGACCAGGGACAAAAAGAGAACAACCTATTGGGGGGGCGGGAGGAAGGACACACAAGATTACCATTATTTTTCCTGGAAACTTCTAGCAAGTCTGACTGGTGGTACTGAGGTGGGGTTTTCGGCAAAGGATTTTCAGAGAGCTTCTTAGAAGTCTTCTGTGGACAGAGCTCCTGTTCCTTGAGCTCAGTCATGCTTTCAGAAGTTTTAATGTCAGTTTCCTTAGGAAACATACAAGCCTGCATTCCCTCCATACATTCTGAAGAAGTATTGACAATTGTATTTTTCATCGAGTTCTCCTCTTTATTCAACATGTTTTTGGGGAGGGTTAAATTCTTCTGCAGGTTGACATTCACGCCACTGGCGTATTTGAGGTCGACCCAGTTCTCACTCACGACATGAGTGCAAACGTCCTCCTTGGCAGCAGACAGGGAGCTGCCCAGGGTCAGAGCCTGCTTCTCCTCAGTGGTAGTGCCGATGCTGCCAGCTGCAGGTGCACTGGGTTTCTGTTTGCTGTAGTAGACTGAGCATTTATGCTTCTTCTGAGAATGACCATAGGTGGCTGGGCTCCTCCTAGCAGCATTCTGGATCCTGCTCAGGGGCGGACCCACTGGGAGGCAGCTTTTCCCTCTGCCTTTATCAGATGAGCAGTATGTGTCGAGAAAGTTCTTGCAATTACTTCTGAGTATAAGAAGAAAATCACTTAGCAAAAGTGCAAACTGAACCAAACCTCGCTTCTCTTTTTCTACATTCACACAAGAGTGCTGTACACTAAGGAGTTCCAGTCTCCCCCTTCTTCCAAAGCCTGTGAATCTTGACCAATGAGGACACCAAGGAAGCAAACCCTCACACAAAGACTACCTCCAATGAAAAGTACTGCAGTTATTATACAAGTCAGGAAAATTTTATAAAAACAAATCTGGAATCAGCTCTATATTACCTTAAAATAAAATCAGAAATGAGCAAGATCAAAGGTGAGAACACCCACCCTCTGTCACACAGAAAGACCCCTCTTACTTGTGAGAATGGGAGCTGATTAAATCCACTGGACCACCGTTCTGCTGTGAAGAGGAGCTGGTATGTTGCCTCTGTCTTGTTTTCATGAATTCTACCAGAATGTACTGTGCTTGCTGGAAAGCTATTAAAATCACACCCAACAGGGACAAGCTGAGGAAGAAAGCAATGCTATTCATTACTTGTATGGTTCTGAGTGGCATTAAGAAGACTACTCATTGTAAGTCAGGCTCAATGGCACATCTGCAATGCCAGCCACTCAGAGGTTGAAGCAAGAGGACTGCTTGAGCCTAGGTTATTGAGGCCACTCTGGGGTAACACAGTGCAAGTGGCAAGTGGCTATAAAAAACAGGGGAAGGGGGACACTGATTTTATGACAGAAGGCAGTAGAGTGCTGAACAGCAACGAGAAACAGCTACAGATATAATGTTAAATTTTGTTAAATGTACATCAGAATTTCTGATGTTTCTTAAAGGTAAGGAAAACCACAAAGCTTTTAAAAACATGCATATTTATAAAGCTGACTTGACAATTCAACTTTTAAACAGGTTTCCAAGATAAAGTACTTTTAAAGTATCACCATGGTCTTAAAATGTCAAATAGCCACTGCACCGAGCTAAGAACCCAGCCCTCGGCCCTCGGCCCTCTGCCCATCCACCATGACTGCAATGCATGGATTCGGAGCACAGCTGTGCCTTACTTGGTCCTTCAGTTCTCTGTCAGCTTCCTTAATCTTACCATATGCCCACTGCTTCCTTGTTCACGACACGTATTTGGAGTTCTCAAGGCAATAAAAATTCCTTGACTAAACATTTTGACTATACCTGGCCATATGTATTTTCAAGTTCCTTCAGCATGACCTCACTACTCAGTATGAGAAGAGTGGAAAAGTGGGACTTTACCCAACAAAGAAGACAGTGAGCCTCCAAAAGGACTCCTCCCAGCTGGGTCCTGGAACCACCTCTGCACACAGGGGCAACAGGTGATGAGGGAGGGTCACGTTAAGTGTGAAGTGGAACTCCAGGTCTGCTGCAGTGACCAGCGTCAGTTCACGGATGACCCAGGAGGAGGTAAAGTCCGGAGTAAACCTAGGGACAAGGGGCTTTTCTTTATGAATTTTTACTGGTTTTAATTTTCATCACAAAGCAAAATAATCATAACAGAAATTAAACTTTAGCCTACAAAACAAATGTTTATATAAAAACTGAAGACGTCTTACCAATGGAATGTTTTCCCTAGAGTGTACCACAAAACTGAAATGAAGTTGAGCACCAGCACTTACACGATACTGATGTCTCGGGAGGTATTTGGATTTAAGGAAAACTGATGACAATCTAACACTTCGAAGCCATAGCCCTGGCAGTTATATCCATTGATTTTCAGGGACGTCACAGTTATAGGAAGAGGTCCGATATTTTCAACTTTGAAGTTCTTTGTAATAGATAAAATCTGCTTGCTGTCTTTCAATTCTAGTGAGGAACAACATGTTTTGTTTTTTTTTTTTAGTATACAGAAACTTTAATACTTAAGTAATCTATGAAATCAACCAAATCATGCTTTACATTATTTAAAATGTAAAAAAAAAAAGTTCAACATAACCTCAAAGCTTCTACTTGTTTTTAGAATAACTCCTGATTCTATCATCTCTAGATTTTGTTATACAACCAGGAAGCAGTAGAAATACTTAGGCAGTCAAGATGCTTAAGTTAAATATTCCACCTTCATCACTAAAGGCTAAAGTTAAATGTTTACTCTTTCTGGAGGCACATAGTTTGGACTTATCACAAGGTATCCTGTTACCTGAGACCCTGGGAATTCCATTCACAGTGAACCAGGGACCAACTAAAAGACAAGGTCTTGTGTATCCCAGGCTAGTCTCAAACTTGCTATATAGCCAAAGATGACCTTAGACTTCTGATCTTCCTGCCTCTAGCCCCCAAGTGCTGAGATAATACCATCCCTAGTCTATATGTTTTTGTTAAATTGATCAGTTATGAGAAAACATTCAAATACAGTATCAAGCCTTTGGAAATAAATGAAAACATATTTCATATTAGGAGTCTGAAAAGAGTCAATACAACTTAAGATATACCTATAAACTTTAACTCACAATCTAATCTATATAAGGAGTAATATTTAAATGATTCTACATTTTTTTAATCAGTCCTTAACTCAATCATCCAAGAAAACTCTACATTACTAAAGGAATAAAAAATACTGTGTCCCAGATGCCAAGTATTTGAACTTACGTCGGTGACAGTCCATCAGAGTGGATTCAGGCACCTTAAATCGCAGTGAACCTCCTGCACCAGGAAGTCTTCCACCCACTTTCAGTAGCTCTTGTGCACCAAATCCTTCCACACCAACCACATCAAGAACAGTCAAGTTATTCCTATGACAGAAGAAACAAAAGTTCATTACACAACGAAAAGATACAACGCAAAACATAAAATATTATATATTAGAAAACTTACATTTAAATATTCCTACCCAGCAAGAATGTTTTGAGTTAAAACCATAATGATCACTTAAAAAGTATGTCATCTCATGCATCTCACAGACTTAGGCACATCCACAAGCAGTGGAGGACCAAGGGCAGAGAGTTCAAGCCAGCCGGCTGACCACAGCTGTCTCCAACCACTGGCCACAAATGGAAACTCAGTTTTCTAATAACCAGGCATTAAAGTGGTGATCACAAATCCAAGAGAAAAAAAAATGATGAAATAAACTGGCAGACAGAAACCCTAACAAATTTCGACAAAATGACAAAAATCATTTCCAGAGTAAATTAAGGTGTGATGAGAAGAAATGATGCCTCAGAGACAGGAAGATCCTAGAAATGAAACTGTTTCTTTTGAATTTGTTTCTTTAAAATAGTATCTCACAAATTGTACATATCTAGTCAGACTCTTATTAGAGGACAGTAGGACAAACTAGGATTTGCCTTTTGTCTGACACCATAGACATAGGTCTATGTGGAAATGTTTAAAGGATGCACACAAGACTGAATACCAGTTCCATGATGGAAATACCACAGAAAGAGAAGGAAATGACCTTATTTCTTTAATCATACAAAATACACTGAAATGCTTCTTTGTTTAAAGGACTAGCAATCTTTGTTAACTATATAAAAGCCTTTAAGTAAGGCATTAGATGACTGATTTATAGAAAATACTATGTCACTCAATAGAGAAACCAGCAAAAATAAATTAACCACTACATCAAAAAGCACAATGCATTAATTTTTGAATGTAGGAAAACAAAATGTATATAACTTTCTGTGACTTTCATTCTTCAAGAAGAACAGATTTTACATGAAGCATGTAATTCAACCCAAGTTAGTGAGTCTTGGGTCAATGCTTCTGAATTTTATTTAATCACACTTTTATTTTTAGTAGCATTTAACTGCAGAAGAATAAACACATAATAAAGGAAGGCTCAGATATATCTTTTACAAGTTGATCCGATACTAGAAAAGCTTTTCAAAAGTAAATTGCTATTTATTGAAAGTTTCATTTGTGTTAAGACACCTAGGCAATGCAAAGAGCTTCAATACAGGTCTGTGCTGTAAATGTTTGAAAGACTCCCATAAAGATGACCCAACATGGAAAAAAGTAGAGTGAAGTACAGTTTAGCTGCTTCTACCAGCTGGCAGTAACCGCCATCAAAAGTCGGGAAAAGAGCCAATGTCAGTGAAGCGTTTTTCCTATTGTGCTCTGGGGCTACTGCGAACAAGAGGTGTGAAGTTCAAACACTACCAGTGTACAACAGTGTTTCAATTTTTCTTGCTAAGCTGTTGTCTGCCTTTAAAAAGTGTGTGTGTGTGTGTGTGTGTGTGTGTGTGTGTGTGTGTGTGTGTGTGTTTAATTTAATTGATTCTTTGAGAATTTGTGCTTTTGTTACCACACTGGACTAGAGGCTGGGTAAAGTGCACTCCCCTCCTGGGGTGAAATGTGGGATCTCTCTTCAGCCACTTCCTCCCACCCTACAGCACAGCCCTATCACTGCACACTGAGAAATGTCAACTCCCAGCCAAAAAGACAGAGAGGAATTAGGCAAATGAATCAGTGAGAAAGAGATGGCCTGGGTGACAGGGAAACACCTACCGGATTAGTATGAGTGAAGTAACTGTTCCATAGTCCACTGGCGTAAACACAACACCAACCCTTCTCATTTCCAAAGGCTGCAAATGCAGGTGGAGGGTGCCCAAACCGGACTCCTCAGAAGATTCACCCTGCAGAACAGTGATGGCACTCTTAACCAACTCCACTCTTCAGCAAAGCAAGTTCACACTCCACTAAGCACACCCTAGTTATAAACATGACTGCACACATCCTTACCAGCCTATCTGACTGTGATGCTGGGGATGAAAATCAAAGCTTTCACAGGCTAGGTGTGTGCTCTGCCACTAAGCTTCATCCTCAGTCAACCTATTTAAACATGTCTGTCCTCATGTGTTCACACTGATAAATACCTTTCTATGCCTTATCTGGGAAACATAGGTAGCAACTGCAGGCACTCTGAGCAGGATGCTGGAAAGATTTGTCTCCTGACTTAAGAGGGAAGAGGGATGTTAGAAGCCTTCTACATATAAGTGCCGTGAATAAAAATATCAATCAAAAATCAGACTTTCACTGTGCAAATGCTGCAGCAGTTAGACAAGAACACCCATAGAATATCTTTAATAGAGAATTTAAGTTTTACAGAAACCATCTTTTTACAAGTCTCTCCAATTAGAAGAAAGATCATTAATTTACATATGTTGTTATTCCCTTTGGCATTTCTCTAAATAAATGTTGTGCTGCAGCAATTAATATTCAAGGCTTAGTTTTCATCTTTCTGCTGCATTTTCTAGCTCTTCATGAAAAATAATGATTTTTTATAGTTATCAATACATAACCTGTGTGGTAATATTTCTCTTTTCTACTTTCAATTTTAAATGTTTTAGTCTTCAAATATTGCTACCATTTTCTATGCCATCTGAAAGAATGACATTACAATTGTATTCTTTTTCATGAAAATTACAAATTTTCATGAAAGAGAAAATCCTGCTTTATAAATATAAACACTGAACACAAAAACTGCCAAATTTTGGTATTACATATGTAATATTCAGAAACAGCAGCATTCCACTAAATGGTTTGTATCTGCCAGGCACTGAATTATTTAAGTCATATAAAATATCAAGGAATCCATTTTATAAACCTTATGGAATCTTCAAATGCTAATATGAAGGTCAAAGATAAGATGAAAAAATTTGCCCAAGTCGTATATGCACAAGAATTCAAACCTACTCTGCCCAGTTCCATATATTCCTAACCAAGGAAACTCTATTTCTAAAAGCAACTCAAAAAAAAATTAGATTGCAACAGTCCTTTCTTTATATGACAGTTTTTTGAAAATTTATATGTATATGTGTTTGTCTGTTTATATGTGACCACATGTGTACAAGTGCCCTTGGAGGCTAGATGAGGACATAGAACCCATGGAACTGGAGTTACAGGCAGTTATGAGCTGTGATTGGATGTTGGGAACTGAACCCAGGTCCTCTGCAGGAGCAGCCAGTGCTTTTAACGATTATCTTTCTAGTTATCTTTCTAGCCCGAAGACGAGTTTTAATGACAATTTCCAGTTTAATATGAGTATCTTTAGGGCACTAATATTAACCTTTCTGTCAATGCAATTTGTTAACAAATAGACTAATTTCTTTTATCACAAAAGTGTAATGTTCTTGGGGGAAAAAAATCTCTAGTTAATACAAACGTTTTTAAAACAAGTTATCCAATTTTTTAAAATCTGGATAAAATAGACATAAAATAAAATGCATTCTTTTTCAATTTTAAAGTACGTATGATTTCATACCAATAGGGCAAAACACTGCTCAGTGTTTTGAAATAATTATCTTTATCACTCTGGACATTGCCTGGGAGAGAGTAAAGAGAAAATGGAGAGGGCGGGGTCACTACGGAGAACAAGCAACCAGCCTGGCATGGGGCTCGGCCCTTCCAGTGCACCCAGCTGCCTTCAAGGACGGGAAATGTTGGCTGAACAAGTCTCTATTGAAAATGCTCTTAGAAACCTGCTTTGATTCATTCTGTTTGAGCTCTTAGAGGTTACCCGTGGTCTGCCTCCTACTTGTTCTGTTAGACTATTATCAACAAGGTAGATGTGGAGGGACAGGGTAGAGAAAGAATGCATGCTTGTGCGCGTCTATACGAATCTTAGCTCGAGTTTTGGTCTTGAATACACAGTGCCTATGTTGCCAAGGTTGCTGAGTTCACTGGCAAACAATATCTTCATTGTATAGTATTTTTATTCTATTTTTAGGTATTTAGGTAAAATCTCATAGCTACCTAGAGGCTTAAGAATTTTAAAGTAATCCTTTTTAACGGATGGTATTGAATGACTATTCAAATCACTAAGATACATAAGAAGGTCTAAAAAATGTATTTGCTTTTACCTTACAATGCACTAAAGAAAGAATGTGAAGGGACCAAGGAATCCTAAGAGAGTTATAAATTCTAGGGTCTCTAGTTGTATGGTTTTCTATATAGCTCTGATTCAACTGTTATTTCTTCATCTGCATGAATCTAACCTATCACATTAAAAAGGTTCACAGGCTAACGAGTGCTGCTGTACTAGATAACTGGAAAATCTGCTACACATGCTTCACACCTAGAAAAGGAAAATGAGAGCCACACACAGAACATGAAGACACTGAAACAAGGGGCAGTAAGGCCCACTGCTTCTGCAGCTAGTCTTTCAGCACTTTTTAACGTTTGAAGATGACATCCTACCCGGTAGGGGCAAGCTTTGGTGAGCTGGAATTCACCAGTTGTGAAATTAAGCATCTGCATATCTGTGCCAAACCTAAAAGAAAAAAAGAACAACAACAACAAAAAACCCCAATGTTCAAAATAGCATTAAGACCAGCCAATAAAGAATAACGTGTGTGCACAGACATACCTTTACATACAGAGGAGCACATGTACACACATACAGCATTCTTCAACTCATCCTACAGTCATTCTATCTCAGCCCCACTCTACTCCCTCCATCACACCTGCCATGGTGTACATCCTCAGTAAATATTACTCCGTGAATGATTTGGGCAGCCCAGAATATAAAGAAACACAGTGCCAAAAGATCTGAATAGGAAGTAATACTGTTTCCTCCAAATGATTCACAATTCTGGAACCTGAAAGGAAGTGACTCTCTGCCAAAGGCAACTTTCTGCTCTGGAAACAGCTGGCAGTGTCTGGAGACACTTTGGTTGCCATGGCTGGGGAAGTCTCCTGGCCTCAGGTTAGCAGAAGTTGGCACTACTGCTAGGAATCCTACAATTCGGTGGATGCTTCTTCCCTCCTGTAAAAGAAGCATCTGCTCTGAAATATCAACAGTGCTAAAGCTGAGAAAACCTGGGACAAGTCAACTACCCATCTTCCTAAACCAAGAGAAGGAATGTTCTAGTATGTTTCCAGGAAGGTAAAATTCACTAGATTTGAGCAAATGTTATTAGGATCTCATTTAACTCTAGACTGGAATATACTAAATCACGGAATTTATTTCTTATTCTTGAGATAAGGTCTCACTATGTTGCCCAGGCTGGCCTCAAACTCACAGCCTTCCTGTTTCAATCTCTCAAGCGCTGGGATTATAGGCATGCACCACTGCATCTGGCTTTACACTCACTTCTTGTGCTACCGAAAGATCACCATAATTTAAAAGACCCTCAGTTTTAGAAGCACCTGTGAAACATCATAATAGAGGTTCCCTAACTGAAGGAAAGAATGTTTCACTGAGTGGTAGACCTGACATAGTGACAATGATGGTGCCACCCAACATAGTGTGACCAGGACCTTCCATTAAGTGACATGTACCAAGGGGCTCAATACTGGGTCCTACTACACACAACTTGGGATAAAGAAGTGTTAAAACTGAGTCTTATCAATATTTCCCACTGTCCAACATCTTCCTACCATTTATGCAGCAGGCGCACTGCAGCTTCAGGTTTCGGGTACAAGGAGAGAGGCAGGAGCTGCAAGGAGACTGGCCAAGAGGACGGGTTCCTCACCACAAAGTACTTCACCTAGATTTGAAGAGAGGTGGGTTAACACACGGAAGAACACCATATCCTCCTGACATTCCTGCCAAAAGAGCAACCTGAATCTAACCAGGAGAGCCATCACACAGCTTAGAAAGTAAATGGCCTGCAGACTTCAAAACACATCTGTACTGGCTGGGGTTGTAGCTCAGGGAAATGCTTAGCATGGTTCAATCGCTGAGTGAGGGAGAGGAAATACACCATGAAAGGAAAAGGCCAGGTCCAGGAAGATTAAAACAGACCAAAAGAACAATGTAGTAAGATCCTAGGTTGCATCTTAGGCTGGGGGGTGGGGGGGACATCCTGCGAGGTAAGCCAATGAGTTCACTAGAAAACCTTAACTACAGAATAGAGATAACAGCATTGTCATAGTTTGCTTCAGATGTCAACACAAACCTGGAGACACCTGGAAAGAGGGAACCTCAACTGAGGAACTATCTTCATCAGACTGGCCTGAGGGCATGGCTGTGGGGCATTTTCCTGATTGCTCACTGATGTAGGAGGGCCTAGATTGTATAAGAAAGGTAGCTGAATATGAGCCTGGGAGCAAGTCAGTAAGCAACGTTACTCTATGGTGTCTCCTTCAAACTCCTGCCTTGAGTTCTGCCTTGGCTTCCCTTGATGATGAACCTGTAAACTAAAATAAACCCATTCCTCATCAAGCTGTTTTTGGTCAGTGTTTTCTCAGAGCAATAGAGAGCTAACTGCAATGAGAACGATGTTTCATTTTATACTGTGATTATACAAGCAAATGCCCATGTTCTTAATTCACACCTAAACAGCTAGACGAAGGGCAACCCAATGCCTAACATTCAATCGTTTATAAAAATATGTGCATTTGGGCTGGAGAGATGGCTCAGTGGTTAAGAGCACTGATTGCTCTTGGAGAGAACCTAGGTCCGATTCCCAGCACCCACATGACAACTAACAACCGTCGGTAACTCCAGTTCTAAGGGAATCCTACACCATCTTCTGACCTCCATCGGTACTGCACGACACAGGTGCACTTACACACATGCAGGTGATACTCATATACATAAAATAATAAAAATTTAAAAATCTGTGTTCATATAAAAAGAAAGGGAGGAAATGATCAGGAAAATGTGGCATTAAACAATGATGAATCACGGGCTAGTAAGAGGGTAAGGTGCTTGTTGCAAAGTCTGGTGAAATGAATTCAATCCCCACCTGGCAGAAGGAGACAACCAACTCCTGAAAGTTGTCCTCTGATCTCCACATGTCCTACAATATGTACACTTATGGACACAAACACAGATCATTAAAAACTAGTGAGGAATCTTGAACTGGGAATTCCTGATAACTGTTCTTGAAACTTTTCTCTAAGAAATTATTCAAAACATTCAGCTAAAGAGACAGCATCCTTAGGAACTTAGTGCGCACAGTAAGCTGTACCATAACTCTATATGTGATGTAGTTAGTTGATGGCCATGGACAGAAACAGAAGCCCACTGGTGGCACTATGTTCCCTCTGCCTTTTCCTGTCACTCAGACTAGATGGCAGAAGCACATTAAGGAAGAAGACCAAAGCTGCTAAAGATGAAAGTCAACAGATACGTGAAGCCCAAGCCTCTGGTGGCATCACAGGGCAACCTGGCTCCCTCTGGATGTCCTTACACTGCACTCTCTTCCTGACGCTGCTACTTATTTCAGCCAGTGTCAACTAAGACACTTCTGTTGCAAGTCACTGAACACTCACCTACCTCAAACACTTACTTACCAAATTCATATTCAATTCAACATGTCTTTGCTGAATGCACTTTGGGCTGTGTACTTAGCAGTTTCCCTTAATCTTGTTCACGCCCCAACTCAAAGTCTCCTGATGACATCTGTGCCTGAGTTTCAGTTTTCTTACATAACAAATCTCCAGGTAGAAACACCCTGGCACTTTCAAAGCTCAAAATTTGGTAGCACTGACGAAGTAGGTCAAGATACATTATCCTTACCACACTGTTCCTGAGGGCAGTGGCACTAAAGTTCAACACAAGGCCAGGCTCTGTGACCAAACGAGGCAAAAAGGAAACAAAGGATTCTGGCTCCTTGGATTTCTTTGCATAGGCAAACTGAGTCATTCCCAAAACATTCCTCCTGGATAATTGATTAAAAAAAAAGATTATGGAAAATAACTTTGGCATTAAGAAAAGGGAAAAATACTAAGTATCGTTCCCTCTAAAAGTAACAAGAGTTCCTAGGGAAAATGAATTATGCTATATCTGGAAAGACAGAGTGGAAGACTGACCCTGAGGTAATGTACCCATTTAACAAGTGGGAGGCTCCAAATTCAATGGCTGGCACTAAATAAACAAACACACGTAAACAAAAATATACATTAAAGAAAAACTGACCCTAAATCATCTGATTTCTGGAAAGCAAGAAGTGCTCAGAGAATGACTGCAATTTTGGCACCGTATCTAAGAGACACACAAGCCACCCTAAAGGACACCCACAGCAAACTAGTAATTTACCATTACAAGGTTGGAGAGATGACTCAATGAGTTAACAGTGCTTGCCGCAGAGGCACAAGGCCCAGAGTTTGGATTCTTACCACCAATATGTAAAAAAGCTGGGCATGGCCATAAACATGCCTGTAACGAGCCGAGCTGGAAAACCACCAAGCTCCAGGTTCAGTAAGAGACTGTCTCCAGGAAATAAGGCAGAGATAGAAAAGAACATAAAATGTCCTTCTGTGACCCCCACATGAATGCAAACAGGTGTATACATCCAAATACTCATGCATACACCATACACAAATACACAAAACTTAACAATTTCAGGGACAAATATATGAAATGCAAACTATGATGATACTCAAAGGTAAAAAGAACACAACATATGCTGACAAATGTAAAATGAACAAAATAATTAGCATTATCATTTGTAGTCTAACAAGTAACTGAGGCCAGGACTATCTATGAATACTAAAATCTGGGCTTGAAACAGTCTTAAGGATCAGCAAATATACATGATCAGATTACTAAGTTACAAAAGAAAAAAAGATCTCAAAAGTGGATATCTTAAAACATATCACCTAAAACAAATGATTCAACTTAATGCTAATCATAGGACAAAATGACATTTAGGTACTCCTTGATGTAATGCAATAACAGAGATAAAAAAATCAGTCAGGGAATTAGTTTCTTTTTTATTTAAACTTTTAAAATGTTATGTGTTTTGCCTGAATGGATGTACGCACACTGGTGTCATGCAATGCTGGAGGAGGACAGAAGAGGGAGCTGGATCCCCTGGAACTGGAGTTACAGTTGTTAGCTTCCAGGTGGGTGCTGGGAATAGAACCTGGATCCTCTGCAAGAGCAGTCAGTGTTCTTAACCACTAAGCCATCTCTCCAGCCCCTGGTTTTAAGTATTCCTGCTAAGAAAGGTTTAACCCGAAGGTAAACCTGAGGAGATAATTAAAAACAAAACAAAAAAATTCACAGTGTACAATGTTCCATAAGACAACTGGCCTAGACTCACAAAAAAATTGTCAACATGATGAAAACTGAAGACAGGCAGAGCTCCAGTCTAAAACTACAGAAACCAGCCTTGAAAGAACCTGAATTAAAAGGGAAACAAAACTGTAATTGGCACCATTTGTCCAGCTAAGTACATTTTGCATGGACTGTAGAATATATATCAATGCTCGGTTTGTTGACTGCAGGGTGGTAATGTTGTTATATGTAACTGAATATCCTCCTTAGGAAACCAGCAATTTTCTATTGACGTGATGAAGGCTGAAGTATGACTAGCAAAGATCTTCCTGATAAAGCACCGAGGGGCTCAAGTATGATATTCACCATTGATTTTCAAATGACTTAGCCAAAGCAGATGTCAGTGAATGTGGGTTTATACACAAAGACAGAAGTAAAGAAGAACGATAAAATTGATCACCTAGTGACCAAAATCTAGCTGAGGAAGAGCTGAGTATTCTCTGAACTGTCCTTTCCACTTAATAAGACAGGGTCTCCCTGTAGCCCCAGCCACCCTGGATCTTGCTATGTAGACCAGGCTGGCCTCTACCTCACAGAGATTCACCTACCTCTGCCTCCCTAGGCTGGGATTTAAAGCATGTACTACACCACACCTGGCATTCTTTCAATTTTTAAGATTTGAGATTTGTCCAAATAAACGGATAGAGATGCCAATCACTTACAGAGTGCTACTACAATAATAGAACGAAGCCTCTCCTCCCGAAGCCAACAGACGAGCCCCGAAAACACACCTGCAGACGGCACCATTCCTGTATTTCTTCCATCTTTCATACAAATTATTTGCAAGTTCAGAATCCATACCCCAGGTAGACTGATCCAGAGAAAGGCTCCCATTCCAATCAGGATTTTCTAAAAGTGAGATCAGATTCAAAATTTAGATTTACAAAAAGTACAAATTAATTAGCAAATAATGCCAAGGGCTAACTGTCAAACTCTGCAAACTAAGAGACTTGTGGAATGAACAAATGCTGTTGCCTTCTCTCTAACTCAATGACACATGATACAAATTAAACAAACATGTAAAAAATAAACAAAATTGAATCATGTGAAGGTAGGAACATAAAAGACACATGGCTCATGAATACAGCCTGAGACAAGTTAACACTATGCTTGCAGTATTTTTAACAGCTTTAAATCTAAAATGCAGGACTGCTTCCATGGGAATTCTTGTCACCATCTGTATCTTTCAGGGTGCTGTGTAGGCTGGGTATGTGGAGGGACAAACAGCGATTCTCATCTCAAAGAGCTGCAGACCAGGCCTGGATCCTCCACAACGCATGTTCACAAACTGCTCTACGAGTTACCTCACCACCACACATCTGTTCTGTCCTGTCTCCACTAAACAGAGTGCCAGGAAGAAATGGTGTAGTCTCCCAAAGACAGGTCTGTACTTTAAAACTGTCCTTACATCAGGTATCTTAGTAAATCAAGATATAAAAATATTTAAATGAAAATAAACCAAAATCTAGGAACAGCTTCCAAATCATACCATAACCATCTGTCTGACACCACAATTAGCACCTGGTGATGGTGATGACCCTATGACTTGGGTCTGCAAATTAATTCCCACTATCTCTAACTTCCTTTAGCTTTTTCCTACAAGAATCCAAAATTTCCAGTTTTTCCTGGTGATGAAGAGGCTGTGATCAAACAATACTATTTTTAATCCCTCACAAAAGCAGAAGCTACACACACAAAAAGGACATTCTTATTTTTTACCAGTACCCTGGCTGAGTCTGGCAGATCCTTAATTATTTTAAGTCATTCTGACAGGGATCATGCTCTCTAAGAATAGAATATGATACAATTGCTTTAAAAGAATTAATTAGTCCATCTACAAATGCTAACTTCCCTCACTGCTTCCCACACCCCCCAAACTGGAGTGCTACAGAAAGCCTAATGCAAAATACTTACCTGCTTTTGATTTTCCCATGAAATAATGCATGCCACAATGTGCTATCACTTCAAAACCCAGACTCCCTTCCTAGATTGAAAAGTAATATATGAATAACTTAAAACACAATACTCAGCATAAAAATCCTAACACACTAAAATACAAAGCAGACATGGCCTCTGCCTCAGTGAACTCCCCTTTAATCAGAAGCCAGACACCTAGGAAGCAATTTCTTTGTTCCTTTATCAGTTCCCAGGTATATGCACTGCCTCTCACAGGAAGGGTCACTACAGTGGATTCTGCACAATCATCAGTGCCTAGAATAACCATCCTTGGGCCCATAAGACACCAAGCTGCCCTATGGAATTAGACTCAGGACATTCCTGGTGGTTTTGTGTTCTGTCTTCAACTGTACTCTAATCCTCTGAAACACAGTATGTCAATCTATACCAATTCTTGGCTACTCAGGACTACTCATTTTCTATAGGGTTGGAAAGTGATTGCTTAAAGCCTGTATCCTCTTCTCCCATGATCACTGTTCCTATATGCATCTCTTGACTGGAAAAGGCTATTCCTAAGAAATCTCTCCTGCTCAAAATATGGCTAAATGGAATGAACCTTCCTCTTACTGAGTTTGATGTGCAAAGTCCTACCTTCCCACTCTCAGCTAAATGTGAGGCATTTCTAACTATGAAACATTAACACTAATAAGTGAGAAACAAATCATAAAGATGGTTGCATGAATGTCATCATAGCAGAAAATTAGAACCTAGTGTTATACAGAATAGCTTGGATTAAAAGGAAGCAATAATAACTTAATGAAAATAAACATTAAGGAAAAAATGAGACATGTTTAAAATAATCTAAATTGAACACAACTTGCCAAGATTTTAGAAAGAATTATCTAATGAAACTTTCAGGTTTTAGACTTGATCCACAAAGGAAATTTAAGGATTATGAACAACTGAGAGCCACTTAAAAGAAGCCTATTAAAAACACTGAATAATTTGCCAGGCCTGGTAGTGCATGCCTTTAGTCCGAGCACTTGAGAGGCAGGGGCAGGTGGATCTCTGTGAGTTCTAGGCCAGCTGGGGCTACAGGGAGACTCTGTCTCAAAAAGATTAAAACAAAACAAAACAAAAAACACTGAATAATTTATCTGAAGTCATTATAAATATATAGTAAAACTTTGACCATGTTTTCCACAGCAAGCAAATATTCCTTACTTTAAAACTTTTGGAATAAGAGCTGGGGACACAGCTCAAGAGAACATTTTCCTAGTGTGGACAGACCCTGAGACTGACCTCAGCAGCAAAAGCAGGGAAGAACTTTTGGAAATAAAAATAACATTGATCACTCTATTGGTAAAGATTGATTTCATTAAATAATCTTAAATTACTTCATGAAAAAATAACTATTCTAAATAAGGATTCCATAACTGAAAAAAAATCTGTCATCTAAGATTAGCCTAGCAATATCCTTCAACTTCTTGGACAGTTTTAAAGTCCATGAACTTAACTGAGTTAATGAAATCCAAGCATCGTAAGTAAATAAAAGGCAACTCTGTGATTCTTAAAAAAGCTCTACAGCACACAAACAGTGTTGTAAATAATACCTTGGCTGGGGCCGAGAAAATCTGTAGAGGTATTGCAAAAATGGCACCTGTGTTTGTAGTCAAAAATACATTGGTGAACAGATTTATGACAGTGTCTTTAACAGCAAGTTTCAAAGAAAATATATTCCAACAGCCTGGAGGTAGAAATAAAGGGCCAGTGAAACTCAGAATCTAAAAAGAAAAGAAGCAAGAGATTACTTTTCCTAACACTAATTAGGACTAAAATCATTATAAAGTATGATGCTAAAGTTGTTCTCTACTTTGCAAAGTAGAATTTTACTCTATTCTTTCTAGATAAAAACGGGAGTATTTCTCATCGTTTTAAACAAAGTCAGTATTTTAAATGTCCAAAAGAAATCAACATTTTCGTAAAACATTACTTTATGAAAACTGAGTATTTTAATTATAAATCTGGTTTTCTTGAACGAGGGAAAAGGAAAGGTAGGGGTAAGAAAGGAGGGAAGGAAGGACGAGGGAGAGAGAGGCAACGAGAGACTTCCTAAAAGTAACTATGAAAATGTTAAAAGAAAACTATATTTGCTTCAAAAATAAGCCAAAATTAAATGTTATAGATACTAATTTCACAGCATGATTTTAAACAAGGTTTAAAAAAGCAGCAAAAACTTGGATAGTAAGACTATATACCTTTAAAATGTGCTTGGTCTCCTTGGAAACAAACACATCTTTTAATACAACACTCCGGTCCAAATGGCTGCGGTACCATATGGACCACACGCCTGATGTGTTCTCATGACTCTCTATGTAAAACTGAGCTGTGGAGGCCTCCACTCTGAAATACCTGTGAACATAAGACACGCATGCTATCAGCCTTGCATGTAAGAGAGCTGTCTGTACTCTAAGGAGTCTCCAAATGACGAATGAGAGCAGAAGCATCATGTCCCCTTAACCTTCTGGCCCCTGGGACAACTGTAGGCCAGGCTGAAGTGACCTGACAACCACAACCAAATACAACTCAGACACCACAGGAGCAGGTCTCTCTGCAAGCCTACGCTAAACCTACCTCATGAACTGAGCTATTTAATGTTTCACCATTCTAAGAAGTCTTCTGCTGCATCAGTAGTGCTAACACCAAGGGAATGCAAGTCCAGAAAGAATCACACTCACATTGGTCACATTTTAAAGCATTTCTAGATGAAAACACCCCAGCTTTCAGAAGAAGCAGAATGAACCTACCCCTGAACCACAAGAGAGGAGAGGCATGCTTTTAGTGTTGGAGTAGATTTTCTTTTCTCCACATCTTCTGTAAGTTCACTGTCACAGGATGCACCTGCTTTTGGTATAAAGAAA
This sequence comes from Eospalax fontanierii, assembly GCA_035773235.1. Taxonomy (NCBI): domain Eukaryota; kingdom Metazoa; phylum Chordata; class Mammalia; order Rodentia; family Spalacidae; genus Eospalax; species Eospalax fontanierii. The sequence continues at coordinate 37,676,508 of CM069548.1, read as the reverse complement.
TAAATGTAAAATCTTTTCTTTCATTTAATCTGGATGAAAATAAGGCAGACTTAATTTGTACTTAAAATTTGTAATTTTAAATTCTCTCTCTGTCTCTATTAAAACAGCATGTAAGTTACTGCACTTTCTCAAATGGTCCTTTCTTCTACACTGGCTTCTTATCAGTCACCTGGAATGTGATATCTACACTACTCCCTTCCTCTCTTTTAACCACTCCCCATTTCTTCTTTTAGGGGAAAAAAAGTTGGAATGAATAACCTTTTCCTTTACAAAGATCTATCTTCATCATAAAAAGGAGGAAAGTCCCCAGGTGTGCCAGGGCGGCATGGTGAAGAAAGCTCACTGGGTGGAGAGGACAGGCATGTGGAGAATAAGAGCAACCTTTTAAAAACCTTATTGATCTTTGTAATAAGTTATATCTTGCTCATGGTTTTAAATTATATTTCTCTGAATATGAGTGAGACTGGGGGCTAGAGAGATGCTCAGTGGTTAAGAGCATTTTGCTGTTCTTCTAGGGGACCCAGGTTCAGTTCTCAGCATCCATAGGGAGTCTAGCAATCATCTGTAACTCCAGAGAGTTACACCCTCTTTCTGGCCTCCCTTCTTCTGTACCACACTTGTGGTACACTTATATAAATGCAGGCAAAGAACTTATACATGTAAAATATAAAAGTATGAGTGAGGCCGAGCATGTTTTCCATTGTTTTGGATTCGATGAATTCTTTTATGGGATTCTTTTTTAACTACAAGAACCCAAATACAGGACTGAGTTTATACCAGACTAGCAAATCACTAGACTTTCTTCACATCAATCACATGGACAGAACCAGGGCCTGTAGCTCGGCTTTGTGTGAAAGCACACCGCCAACAGACAGACATGCATATCCCAAACTGCAAGTCACCAAACTAAGCTTTAAACTCAACATCCTACAGGCATGGCAGAACACAGACAGTAGTCACAACAATTTTCGATCATACTATCTCTGAGAAACACTGAAGGCATGATTTACAGAAACTAAACAGACCCATCCTTTCTCTTTAAAATATACCTCATTTGTAGCTGTAAGTTACTGCAAAGAATGAACCTGTCAATTAAACAACTAGATAACAGAAGAACATCTCCAATAGTTTTTAAATGGGTACCTTTGCAAGTAAAAGAGGCAATTTTTGTAAAGTTTGTTGCAGAAGTAGGTAGTCGTACCGGTTCAAACTGCAGAGAAAGAGCATTTCTCTGTGAGAAATGATGTACATCCTGTAACAGTAAGAAATAAATATGAATTATTCTTCTCAAACAGGAGAACAACACCCATTTGAACTCATGTGTTAAAATAAGTAAACTGCACAGAGCAAACTCCTAGCCAATGCTCAGCAGATGTGTCTAGAACATCAAAAAAGAGTACTAACAACCTCCATATAAACAGTGTTCAAGGAGGGGACAGTGGGTTCAAATGAAGTTGAAAGAGAATCGACGTATCTGTTCCTGAGAAGCCCTCAGGTCCTGCAGTGAAATGGCACGCTTATAATTTCAAAATCACTTCACGCAAGCATTGGCAATTACCTGTATCCAAATAAGGCTGTTTCCTGAATGCAGTACATACATATTTACTGCGGACCCATCTGTCCAAAAGAATCAGAGCAATGAGGTTAAAACAAAGAGCCCCAGAATACCCATAACTCAACATAGTTAACTGATTACATGATCCATTTCTAAAAAGACAAGAAAGTTACTGTTTTTGCAACACTAAAATTGCAATGAAGAGTCATTTTCTTTGGGATATTCTGGTTGTGTATATGAGTGTGTGTGGTACTGTGGATCGAATCCAGAGACTCGTGTATGTGGGATGGGTAACCCTTTAAGTTACAGGGAGAAAGAACCTATAAAAGGCTGTATTAAAGATGTAAGCTCTCCCACCACACAGGACAGAAATTGAGTCTAGGGCCATCCTATGTTCTTTCTGAAGAAAACTAACCAACTAGACAGCTTCAGGTCAAGTTATACTCTCCTATCAACTGGACAGCCTCTTGTTTCCTCATTTAAACAAATATACTTGGAAGGAATTTAAACTCAGGCATCTCCAACACAGTTTTGAGATTTTAGCTATTACCAACAGGAGCATCCTCAACAGAGAGATACCTTCTCTGCCTTGGTGTCTACCTAGCTATTATAAGAATCACCAGACTATAAACTTGAGGGCAGGGAAGCTCTGTACATCACTACAGTGGCCAAGTCTGAGGATGTAAAGGTAAATGATGTTTGATCAACAGTTAAGACTGTGACAGTAGCTCAGTGATGAAGTACACACTTAGCATGTGTGAAGAGCTCAGTGGTACAGTACATACTTAGCACCTGTGAAGAGCTCAGTGGTACAGTACATGTTTAGCACCTGTGAAGAGCTCAGTGGTACAGTACATGTTTAGCACCTGTGAAGAGCTCAATGGTACAGTACACACTTAGCATGTGTGAAGAGCTCAGTGGTACAGTACACACTTAGCATGTGTGAAGAGCTCAGTGGTACAGTACATACTTAGCACCTGTGAAGAGCTCAGTGGTACAGTACATGCTTAGTATGTGTGAAGCCCTAGACTCAGCCCCCAGCATGGGCTGTGGGGGGATGCTGCTAACTGCAAATAACTGCATGTTTCTATGTCATTTGTATCATTTCTTCTTTATGAGTATAAACATACAGTCACATATCAAAACAGTCACCATAACCAAAGAACAGAAGCAAATTCTACATGACGAATTTCATGTATCACACAGTACGTGTCTCCTATAAAAATTCTTCCAAAGTTGAACAGATGAAATGGACTATTTCTGCTAAGTAGGACACACGTTTCCAAAGAGGAAAATTGATGGAACTAAACACTGAAGTTCTCCTCCAAGTTGTCAGGCATCCAGAAACAACAGGCTACCAACTATTAAGAATATGAAACAGCATGATTTGGTCAACTGAACTTCTACAACTCAGTAAAACTGGAACAAGACTGGAAATACTTTGTCAATATTTATGTTAGACGGTCATACCCATTTAGTGTGCTTACCATCTGCAAAATGTCAAGAAAAAAATTATTCCCAAGAGGACTCAAAACAGTTTGCAGTAGTCACTGAACTTCCCTGAACTAACGCAGCCCTATGAGCGTAGCTGCAGTGAGGACCAGCTGGCACTATAGTCTACTTAAAGCAAAGCCCTTTTTCTTGGTTTGCCATAACTGACAATGCTTTTGAATAATAATGCACATTAATTAATACTACAATGAAAAAGGCCTTCTGTTTTAATATTTGGCAGTGGTGAGCGGAGAATAAACCCAGGACACATTCTACCACCAAGCTACATTCCCAGCCCCACAGTAAAAATTTTTGTGTTTCACCTTACCTGAGGTCTCAGATTTATCTGTCGCTACATAAACAATAGAGAGATGATCTAGCAAGTCTTGAGTGTTTTCTTCAAATTTTTTTGAGGAGTTTTCTACTGCTACAATTATGTTCATTTCTAAATGTAAAACATCATCAGATTCCAGATAGCAACTCTGAAATTGGAGGGATGAGGAAAAAAATAAAAAATTTAAGTTGTAGTTTCATTTTTTTTTTTAATAAAAGCACATAAGACAACAGCATATTTATGGCAAGAACATAAAGAACTGTTTTGATTTTTATTTTTAGGCAGACTCAGGAAAGAAAACCAAAAACACTAAATATTTTACCTTTAATTGCTGACACACTTTATTATGTAAACTGCATTCCAGCTGCACCTGCAGGAGGCTAGTATTAGTGGTTTCTGCCTAAAAGAAGAAAAAGAAAAGGGGAAAGATCTTAAGAGGAAGGTAAAGACATAATCCAGGTACTAACAGCTAACAATACACCATTTCCCCTGAAACTACATTCATTCACTTATTCAATGATGTCTTGAATAAATTTACTAGAAATACAATAGAGAACAGAATAGAAAAATCTCCACTATTACTAAGCTTACAGACTAAAAGAAATCATTAACGTTCCCTTGGTCAACATGAAACTTCCTAGTAAGGCAGTAAGCAGGGACATGTGTTCCAATGTATGTTCAACATTTAGTTTAAAAGACAGAAGTTTACTTTTATTTTAAATTAGGCTTACCCAGTAATAGTCAACTTACCATTTTCTGCTTGTTTATTTTTCCCTAAACTTGTGATTTCCCTGCCTCGGCCACTTGAATGCTGAGATTACCGGCACACATTACTCTACCCAGTCTACCTGTTTTCATGTGTGCCTTCTATCTGTACAATGACACTAGCAGTCACAACCCTGGAGTTGACAAAGCCCCCAGAAACAGATGTCTAAATTTCAACTAGCTATATAATTTCTGCATGTGGAAGAGCTACAAATGGAAGACATTAAGTATATGAAAAGAACACAGGACTCTGTCAAGTTCAAAGATCTTAGCCAAATGGATGATTTTGACATAACTTCAAAAACAAAAAAAGTAAGTGAACAACCCAATCAAGGACAGACACAGATGTCTGGGTGGGAGGATGGTGCTGCAGACATAAGAATACAGAGAAAAGTTATCACAGCATGCAAATCTAAAGAAGCCAGCTTCTAAGACTTCCTCTTTTATGATGTCTCTAGCTAATAATTATAAAAGAACATATTCTGCCTGGGAGCCAGAGTCAGAGCAATGGAAACCTCAGCAAAGAAAAAAGGCTGACTCAATTATATATGAGCAGCTACTAAATATTCCAGGAAGATGCACTGTTAAGTGGAAAAACTATAATCAAGTTTAATTTGTTAGATGTATAGGATTTGCTCAAGTACATTATATAAGAATAATTTTTTGATGATTTGTATAATTTCTTTTATTTTGATTTTTTACTGAAGCTGTGTATTTCATAAAGAACGTCTAATCAATCTTAATCATATTTATAACCCCTTCCCTACTGGCACCTCCCCCAGAGGCCCCCAACTGGAATCCATACATTCTTTCATCTGTGTTAAAGTCCACGAATGTTACTCAGTGCAAGTTCCTCTACTGAGGTCTAGTCAACCTATCCAGAGTCCCTCACTTTAAGATTAGCTCATCCTCACCTAACAGTAATCAGCTGCCAATATTTCTTAAGCAAAGATTGGGGTCTGCTCCTCATTTCCCCAGTTCTATGTGGAGTTTTTGTCTACTTGAGTCTGCATAGGTCTTGTGCATGCTGACACCACTGCTGTAGGTTCCTATGAGCAAGGTCCCAGGAGCATCTACGATTCTAGTTCCATACGGCAATGCACCTCTTCACTGGCTCTTATAACCTCTCCATCCCCTCTTCTGCAATGGTCCCTGAGCCCTTGGTGAGTGAAACTTAATACAGGAGTCCTATCTAGGGACTCCTAATTCTGCAGGCTCCTAATCTCCATGCTTTGGCTGTGTGTGACCTTTTGCATGAGGGAGTTTCATTAATGAGAGTTGAGAGACTGATGGATGGTCTTTGTACAGTTCACACCTTGACTGGAGAATGGTTCTTATCTATAGAGCCCTACTCTACACAGAGCATGCCGCTGCAGGAAGGATACACATGGAGGTGGGAGGCAGGAAGGCGACTTGCCCCTGGAGATGTGGGGTGTTAAGTCCTGCAGCTAGACTGCCCTCACATCCTTGCATTATTCTGTTTTAGAATATGTAGAATGTTAGTTGCTGGCAGTAGTTTTTAAAAAGCCTTTGACAGTCTGATTACACTTATATGCTCAGGCACCGTAAATATTTTTTACTGTACTTAAAAATTTAATACTATTTTTCTGTACTTTAATTGACTGAATGAGAACTGAAGTAATTCTTTTTCAGTACTGAGAAATGAACTCAGGTTCTCACAAAAACTCCTCAAAAGCACAAGTTAATAAGCATGTACGTGAACACCAAGCTATGGCCTTGTTCTCTAGAATTTGTTCCTCTTTTGTTTCCCTCGGCTTATGCATGTGTCTTCATCTCTAACACAATGGAGATCAGGGGTGGGAAAACTATGTCCAGAGCCTAATTCCAGTCTGCTGCCTCTTTCTGTAACAAGGTTCTATTGGAACACAGCAGTGTACACTGCCTTCTGCACTGGACTGTTCTATACTAGAACAATGTGGAATACAGAGACTACATTACACCAGCCAACCACTCCAGAGAGAAATTCGTGGTGCAGTCGCTTCCTCCAGGTCTCTGTACCCACTGCTACCTTTACACTCCACAGGGCACTAAAAGTAAGTTTACAAACTAGGCACAATGAGCACCACCTATCACCCCAGCACAAGGGAGGTGGAGACAGGAAGTCTGCAAGATCAGGGCCAGCCTGCATTACAGTGACATTCTGTCTCAAAAGCAAACAAAGTCTTGTTTTGTTTTAAGTTGAGACTACCTACCTAGAAAAGTATCAAATCTTTGCTTGTAGCTAGGGAACATAGTACTTCCCTAGGTTTCACCTCACCCATGGTCTGGCTTCACCGCTCTCTTTAGCATGTCTGAACTTACTGCTCCTTTGCACTGGGCTTACCTCCCCGTCCTGCCTTTCCTCCATGTACCCACTTTATCCTTCATGTCTCAGCTTAAGCATCCCTCTTAAGACACCACAGATGGGTCACTGCCTATCACTAAAACCTAGGAGCCTGGTTCCTACCTTTCTGTAACACTCCTCACTTGTACTGTAAAAATTTGGTCAAGGTCTACCCTCTCTGGGAGCTAAGCACTGAATGGCATGCTTCTATTAAGATGCCTAACATGCACTTAATATACAGTTGGTGGATTGAAAGAAGTTGCACACAGTCATAGAATCAAGAGAGCCTGAAATGGGCAAGAGCCTATAAAATAATGTATCAAAACCTGATATTTGGTGTGAATTTGGGTCTTAAATTTTCTGTTTTAATGGGGAAAACCATATCAACACAATATTGAAAATCCACATTCATAGTAAAGGATTTTTTTTTTAAACAAATTGAGTTTTCATCCCTAAAACATTTCTCTGAATGGAGAAATAATGTTGTGTTCAAAATTACAACTTTAAACAAGATACAAAACACTATTTTCACAGTGATTTGATGTGATTTAGAAACTAATATTTTGTTATTCTTGGTAAATTTCTGCATGGATTATTTTTTATAACTTGCCAATTAGGTAAGATTCCACTGTTAACGGGAAGCATAACAAAAAGAAACTAAATAGTTAACGCTTCTTATTCTAATTTCTAAAATGAGAAATGGGTTTTTGTTTTGGAATATTTCCATATACATAATGAGTTCCTGTCGGTGGGACAAGCTCAAACCCAAAACTCACCCACATTTCATATACCATGTACACATAAACTGGACACAATTTTACACAACATTTTTAATAGTTTTGCCAATGAAACAAAGTTTGTATACACTGAATCATCAGATTTATGATTTATGGTGTCATGCTGGGGCTCAAGAAATTTCAGATTTTAGAGCACTCTGATTTCTAAAGCACTCTGCTTCACTTGCCACTAGGGGGCACTGCAGCACCTTTATGCCGCCACAGAATTGGGCTGGTTTTTCCAAGAGATATTTAGAAATTTGTACATCTCTTTGTCAAAAGAACAAAACAGTTGCAATCATAACCTTAACAAAGAAGCTACTACCAAAATATGAGCCATTTGGAACACCCACAATGATGAGGTGTTCGAATTCCACCAAAAGTATATTCAAGTGAACACACCTAATCCAAACTGCATCTGGTCAGTTAAAAGAAAACAAAACCCAGTCCTCTATTTTCCAAACGTCCCATGTTATTTTAATAAACTAGTTTAAAACATATTTTAAGTCTTTATAAGAAGTACATAGTAGTATATCCTTTTAGACATGGGGGAGTGTAGCCTGGAGAGGTTAAATGACTTATTGAAGGTCCTGAGGCCAGCTAGTGGGAAAACAAAACAAAACAAAACAAAAAGCACTTTTGTTGCAAATCAGCACTTTTTCCACGTAAATCAGAGATCAGGTCTATTCTTCTTAGTACATAAACAACCTAAATTTCATCCGCATAGAGACAAGGTTTTAAAAATCATTCCAAGATATAGCACTGAAGGAAACAAAAATGCCAAAACCTCTTTCATACTAACAAAATTCCATGGTTTGTGGTAAAAGAGGTTTAGGAAACTGGACACTGAGATTTTTAAAAACTCATCTCAATGGCCTAGTGGCACACACCTTTAATTCCAGCACTCAGGAGACAGATCTCTGTGAGATGGAGGCCAGCCTGAACTGCAAAGCAAGTTTCAGGCCAGCTGGGGCTACAGGAGACCATGTCTCAAAAAAAAAAAACAAACAAAAAAATCATCTCTGTTTACTAGCTAACACATTCGTTTCAGGAGCAGAGTATGAGGTTTTGAGACTATGTGCAAGAAAATAGGAAGGAAATGACAGCAAGTAAGCTGTAAGAATCTCCACTATGTTAGTGTGACAAATGAACAAGGCCCCTGAAATGACGTTCCAAATGAAAATTATAAAATAGAAAGTTTACTCAGATAAACTCTAGCCTTACAAACTATTTTTCTCAGAGATCATTCTCCCTTTTCACAATTTCAAATGCTAAATCTTTAGAAATCTCTTACGCCAACCTGTATATCAAAAAGAACAAGACATAAGACATTCTAGTTGGCAGCCCAGGAAAACGGGGCCCTTATAAAGGGGTCTACAAAGCAATGGCTTTGTATGAAACAAGAGCTGCCCGGGGCCCTGCCCCTTGATCACACTTCTCAGACTCCAGAACCAATGATCACTCAGTGTTTCCCACAGGATGGACAGGCTCAGCTGAATTATCAGCAAGTGCAGCATGCCTGTTTCTCTCTGATATTAAAGAGCAGCTCTGTTTCAACCCCTACCACTGCTTCTATCCTTAGGGAAAAAAAAAAAAACTTAAAAACCTTGAACTGGCTAAAAATAAGGTTTTTGATCTTGTTCTAAAGAGAAAGGGGTTAATACACTGATAGAACATTTTCCCTGATTCACACACTTTTAAAAAGGCAATGGTGGCTTCACAGCCAACACAGATTCAAGGTCAAAACCCAGCCCTCAACCCCTAAGAGTCCACTCTCAGCTCTAAGAGAAAGTGACTGAGGTCACAGAAACATTATGAGCACTGAGTGAGACACACACAACTGGGCACAGAGGAAGTCCTCAGAGGGGAGGGCGCTCACCTCCATTTGTTCATTTGCAATTAGTTTTACTTAGTAAAATTTCACAACAAAAAATTGAGTTGTGTGTGGGAAGCAGTTTTCCCACATTAAGACAATAAGGAGGCAACTTCTCTTCCTTGCTCCTTTGGTTTCTAAGGGAAACATAAAAAACATTAAAATTCTTTTCATCTTATTTAACAACTGCTTCAGAACCAGAGTAGGAAAAAGAAGTGCCATTACCTCACATCACCCCTCAACCCCCAGAAATAAGCCAGAAACATTTAAGGACAGGCAACAAGCAACCTGGAATGTAAGGTAACCCCGCTTTGGAGTCAACCCAAGCAGAAAAGACCCACAGTGTTCAAACACCTTGGCATTCACATTCACATAAGTAATCAGTCTGTAACTACTTCAAGCCAGGTGGGATGTTCATGTTGGTGGTTCACAGGCACACAGTGGCTCAATCCAAAGACAATTATTTTTATCCAATTGGATGATACTAGGCTGTCAGTTTTGAACCAGGACCAAGGTCCTGTAAAAGCGCAAGCTATTCTGATCCAGGCTGCTTGAGCCTGGCTTTCATAAACCAGGGTCGGTTCAATTACAATGGCAAAGCATGGGCTAGAAAAAGGAAGTCTATCCTATGAAAAAAGCAGGGGGAGTGGGGAAGGAAGAAGGAAAAATAAGACATAGAATTACCATATAATTCAACAGTTAAGACTTTAGATACATATTCAAGAGTGATCACAGGGCCTACACAGGTATCTACATACATGCTCACAGCAGCATTATTCACAATAACCAAAAAGTGGGGGAAAGAATGCCCATCAGTGGATGAGTCAATAAAGAAAACAGTATATGTGCAATGAGATGCCACTTTGCCTTAGAAAGGAGTGAAGTTTTGATACATGCTATGAGGATGAACCCTGAGAACACACTGTATGAAATAAACCAGAACAAAAACACAAAGACCGTACCATCACACTTATACAAGGGGCAGAGTAGTCAAACTCAGAGACAGAGAGCAAGACTGAAACCACCAAGGGCAGAGGAAGAGGAAACAGGGAGTTACTGTTTAGCAGACAACCAGGGAGGTCTAGTGTGGCAAGATGAAGAAGTTTCAGACACAGGTGAGGTGATGGCTACAGAACCATGTGAATGTTCTTAATACACTTAACACACATAAAGACGGGTAAAATGGTTCGGTTCTGTTTAGTGTACACTTTTATCGTAAGAAAGGAGCACTAGAAAAAAAACGGGACAGGAAATCTTTAAACCCTGACTAAACAGGCAGAGATGCAGGTACCCTGGGATCTGAGAAGGTATCTGAGAGGAGAGGAATCTTTGTGCTTATTGGGAGCCTTAAAAAACACTAATAACGAGAATGGGTTCACAACAACAGCAAAAAGTCTACTAGGATTAAGTTCTAAGAATGCTTTAAATCCTCTTAGTATTTTGGTTTGGATCTTAAATGTTCCCCCAAAGCCTTGATCCCCTGGTCTATGGCACCAATAGAAGGTGGCAGAGCCTTCAGAGATCTGACCTGGAAGACAGCAGTTAGGTCACTGGGGTTACTGGGATACCAGCTGTCCCTGCCCGTCTCTTTGCCTCCTAGCCACAAAATAGGCCAACAGCTTTCATTTTTCCTACCAGGGACACACACCATGATACACTGCCTTGACACAGGCCCATGATGGGGGAGGCAAGTGATCGTTGGCTGAAATGAATGAAACGATGAGCTCAGGCAAGCTTTCCCTCTTCTGTCAATGTATTTAAAAACTGTGTGTGTGTGTGTGTGTGTGTGTGTGTGTGTGTGTGTGTGTGTGGTGGGCATAGGTGTGAAGGCCTGTGAGCACATGTGTGGAAGCCAGGGGAAGACACTGGAAGTTCTGCTATAGCTCTCTGCCTTACTCCTTTGAGACAAGGTCTCTCACTTAAAGTTGGAGTTGGATCGGCTACCAGCAAGCCCTAGTGATCCTCCTGCCCAGACCCCACAGCACTAGGGTTACAGACATGCATGCTGGAGATTCGAACTCCGGTCCTTGTGCAACAAGTCCGCTCTCAGTGCCCTTTTCTTCTTTTAAGTTGCTTATCTCAGGTTATGTGCCACAGGGGCAGGAAGCTGACCAATATGCACAGTAAGTGTACTGGGGAGATGCACCCTCAAAGACAGGCAGCAAAGCCAGCTGAGGGGATGCCAGGAACACCAGCATAGATGGTGGACAGCAGTGTCAGCTGAGGGCGCGATCACTACTGTGTCCTGAGGAAAACTTCTCAGGGTCATAGGGTCAGAGCAGAGACAATGAAAAAGCAAAGCAGCAGCTCACTGAAGCACAGGGGACGTGAGGCTGAGTTCAGGCCTGGCTGAAATGTAGGTCTAAGAGGAGAGCACCTCCTGGTTAGGATTAGCCAACGCAGCCAGGAGAAGATTTGCTTGGACAGATGTTTTCAGTAGAGCTAGAACTTATTGATTTTATCTTTCACTGTGAAAGAACACACCAAAGTAAGGGGAAAGAAATCTAGAGAAACATCTGAAAGGGAAAATAGAAATCAACACCAGAAAGTTTCAAAAGTAAAGGAAGCAAAGTAAGAGTAGCTCAGAAGGAAGAGACCAGCACAGAGTTCAGTCAGACCAGGCATCATGGCCCAGGTCTGAATCCCAGCACCGCGGAGGCAGAGGCAGCAGACCAGGCTGGCCTCAAAGAAAAGTCAGTTAAACTGACAGACGACACTTGACTGAACCTTGCTCATAGGAGGTGATGGCACAGTAGAGGCCAACAGTCCTGCAAACAGAGCCCCTGGGCAGCATTTAAACCCCGTTGAAGGGGAGGGAGCAGCACATGGCCAAGGACCTCCACTCCCCCACAATGGGCCTGAAGGACACACTTTCCCAAGAGCCCACAACCCCTTCAGGAATCTGCTGAGAACAACTTTGAGGCTGTAAGTGGTACAGAAAGGGAACCTTCCCTAAGAAGACTTCCCCAGAAGTGATGGACCCCCTGCACCTACCACAACATGGTAGACGCTCCATCCACCTGCTGAATCCAGCCACCATCCACAAACAGGACTCAAGGAAGACGGCCCACGAATCAGCGGTGAGCTAGTGACCACAGTATCACAACCTGGACACAGCCAAACTGTGAGGGAGGGCTCAGTTCCCACCTCCTTGACTCTCTCAACACCACAGTTTCAAATCAGCTTCTTGACTAACCACAAATCTGCCCACCAAGTGATATGTGCAAAGGTTTGGGCTCCAAACGACCAGCTGATCCCAAGGAGCCACTGTCCCTATTCTCCTATCTCTGACACACAAAAAACATCAGAAACAATTTTCTTCAGAATTAGTGCCTGGAGGTCTGGGTAGAGCATGTTTCCAAACTTGGTGGATGTAAGGTTGATGCTCTGATATTCTTCAAGGTCTTATTAAGATTTTTAGACATAAGGGAGGATTGAAACATCAGCTCTCGAATTTGGGGGAAGCCACACACAGTCTAATAAGAGGGAGCCCTGTTTGCAGCTGCCAAAGGTTCCCCAGCTGCACACAGGCATGGAGAAGTTCTCTGGCCAAGACAAAGAAAATGAGGAAGGACTTCAAATTCTTTAAATGTTAACTCATGGGCCAAGATAATCTGATCTGGGCCTATAGCCTTAAACTTTCATGCCCTGCCAGGAGTCTAAATCTGAATTTGAATTTTTCCCTGAGAGTCTCATACATAATAAAAGGTTTATATTCAAAATTCTTCAAAGTTGTGCTGAATGCACACTAGTTCTGCACTGGTTCTAAGCTCTTCGTGTGGTCTGCTCTAGCTATTACAATTATTCTCTTAAGGATAAACTGAGACACAGAAAGTTAAAGGAAAATCTTCACTGAGGTCACCCAGAGCCATGACTGCTATACAGGTCAGGTTTGGAGGTTCTGCTCTTTACCCACCAGCACTACATGGCTCAGATGGAGCAGGACAGCAATCTAGAGGAGTGTCTCAATGGTGTGCAGTGACACCATCATAGAGGCTCTCATGGGCCATCCTCGAGTCCTACTTGAGAACTGGTGGTGGGGAACAGACAGGAAATGAACGTTCAACTTAGGACATTTGTTGCCTTGAGCATACACTGAAAGATTTACTGGGGTGGGGATGGGGGTTGCTTCTGGGGCCTGCGGACAGGCCCAGGGAGGTAGAGGTGGTAGCATGTGGGCTGATCTCCTCAGGCTTCATAAGTATGTCAACTGAGCCAAGAACACAAAACTGGAGGACTGTTGCAAGGGTCCTTTCCTCAGCTCTCCAGTCTTCCCAGCTCAGCCACGCTCCCTGGGAGGCAGAGTGAGCACCACAATCCTGTGCTTCGAGGAAGGTGGCTTCTTCCTTCTCTGCATACTGCCTGAGGGAGGGCCCTTCAGTGATCCCCCAGGCCTAACCTAGGGACAAGAAGGCAGTAACTAACCTCAGCTGCTATAGGAAAGCATGGTTCTGCCATATAAGCATACTACGAAGTTCCCTTATTTCTCTAACTCCTCATTCTTTGCTCATCTTTCTTCTTTTTTTTTTTTTTTTTTTTTTTGTTAGAGACAGGAGCTTACTATGTAGCCCAGACTGGCTTCAAACCCACCTCAGCCTTTCAGGTGCTAAGGTGCAAGTATGCACTACCACGCCTGGCTTCCTATCTCCTGATTCTTACACATCCAGCTGCTTCAAACCTGGTCACAAGGACTGGGGATGTTGACTGGGCTTCTCTAAGTCTTCTAACAAAGTTTCTAAAATATTCTAATACAAGAAATGTTTGAAAGAAGTCAAAGATTTGTTTCCTATAGCATATAATTTTCCTTCTTTAAGATTCATTTATTTAATTATCTCTTCTGTTAATGAATTCAGTTATTCCATCAGTCTACTACATTCGATATTTCCAGACTGCACTATTAGTTAGGGCATGACCCCTGAGCCACAGTGTATAATCTAGCAAGGAAAACATATAAAAGTTCTTTACAGTGCTATACAGGCTAAGTATACCTTATCTAAAATGTAAAGGGTTTCAGATTTCAGATTTTCTTGGGGATATCTTTATGAATACAATGAGTTAGATACATTTAATGAAGAAATTCATCTATGCATCATAAACACCTTATACAAAGACTCTCAAGGTAACTTCATAGTTTTGTGTCGTATGTTTTGATTACAACTTATCACCAAATTTTCTATTTGTAGGCATTATGTCGGTACTCAGAAAGCTTCCTATTTGGGGCGTTTCAAATCACAGATTTTCAAATTAGGAATGTTCAATTTAAAATTGCAATTATAGAGCTCTCTCAAGGTTTTCAAAAGAAAAGAGCCTGGCAATTATTCCAGATGGCAAAACCTCACAAATTAGAAGAATCAGGAAGCAGGGTGTGAGGGAACACATACTTAGATGGCAGAGGCTGGAGGACCAGGAGTTCAAGGTCATTCTTGGCTATTCACAGCAATTCAAGTCAGCCTGGAATATGTGAGATACTGTCTAAAACAAAACAACCAGAAAACAAAATGAAATAGCAAAGAATACGGGGATTTTCAAGAATTTTTACAGGAAGATAGGCAGGTTGGCACACACCCATAATCCCAGCAGTAGGGTGGCTGAGGCAGGAGAATCATGAATATCAGGTGAGTATGAGCTACACAGTAAGACTGTGGAGAAACAGGAAGTAACAAAAGAGGAAGGATGTGGTATAAAGCAAATTCAGCTACATATCTAGAACTTCTATCATGCTGCCTTGCTTTCTTCCTCTCCCTGATCTCTCCCTTCCAGCTTCCCATTCCACAGGGCCATTCTCACTAAATGTGTTACCACAAAAGAGGAAAGGCTATACTCAGAGGCACACAGACAGGGGAAACTGAGGAATGATAAATATATTCGTACAACACTGTAAAATAGATTTCATGTAAAATAGATCAAATAACCTATTTCATGATGTGAAGAATAATTGTGAAATACATTAAGATGCCTAAATAACTTAGGAATGCTCAGCTCTCACTCTTGGAAAACTGTTCATTTCCCCAAATTGATAGTGCCCTTTCCATTTCTCCTCTGCCTACCTGTGAGTGGAGACGGGTTGCATGTCTCTCTACACACTGATCTGACTGCCACACCAAACTGACAGGGATCAGCACTCATGAAGGCAACTATGAAACAGCAACAAGTTGGACAGCCTCCCCAAGCAAGCAGGGTCCAACAAGCTCCAGCAGGCTTCAGCAGGCCTTGCCCAGCACCTGTCCCTAGCAGGCATGAGGGCTTGACATCAGGCGCCAACAGCAAAGGCTGTGTCCGTTCTAAAAGGTTAGAAACTCCTGGTCTGAAACGTATTAGGTTTCATACAAAATATCCAGAGAAGATCTCTGCTTTACACAATTCAGCAATGAGGCATGGCTGGAAAAAGTCCCCCATCCACACACACAAATTAGAAAGTTATGGAAGGAGACAAGACATTCATTATGGAGACCTTTGCCAAGTGTAACTATGATTTGGAGTTTCTTCTTCTTTCCTTACTAACACACACTGATGTATCTGTCAGCAGGGTTCAGGGTAGTATTTCCGTACACCAAGCATGCACTGATCAAATCCATCATTCCTCAACTCTACCCTCACTTTTCAGGTCTCTGGATTACTCCCCATGTTATCTTTAAAATTCATCACAATTTCTTATAACCACAAAACATCCTGAAAATAATCTCTTTTAGACAACAATATGCTATCAGACACAGGCACGCACCCACTTTCACTTGATAGAACTATGTGCCAGGAATTTCCTCTCATTTCTCTGGGTTTCCCATATTGTCTTGTAAGTAAAAATAACATTACTTTACAATGACTCCATTAATATATAATTTAAGTCCTTTTTGGTCTTTTAAACAAACTATGGCTAGATATTGGGACAAGACATATTTCAAATACTCTTCTGCCTAAATAAATCAATGAAGCATCTGCATCTGTCAGCAGTCTGAATCCAAAAAGGCGTTGAAGATGATGTTAAAGAATGTGCTGCCTTCTCATGAGCTAACAGGATTTTTACATGCTCTACCCACGACACCCACAGCACAGTTATAACCACAGAGTACAGTCTAGCTTAGGCACTACTCACTTGCCAAAGATTTCCACATGGACACTGTACTTGCAGTGTGAAAGAACTATTATATTGCTAAGCTGATAATTCAATTGGTCAAATCCGTTTTCTACTGTTGGGTCTTTAAAGTGCCTCTACTTTGTTGTCATAATAAAAATGCTGCAAAGAACATTTTATTGCCATCTTTCTTGTAGCATGAATATGTCAAAATAAAGGAAAATCATTATGACATTTGTGAAAAATTAAAAGCATACCGTATTGACACCTGCAATCCTAGCTCTACTCTTGAACTCTGACCAAGCAACTTAAGCTCTAAGTCTGTTCTATGACTTCTAAAATAAGAATAATGCCACCTGTCACAGTGGTAAATCTACTGAAGGTCAACCTAGTTGATGTGGTGAAAAGGTGATGTTCTAGAAATCCTGGATGAAGACTGCAGGCATGCTATTTGAGGATCGAAGCTCAAACTCCCATTGACTCACCTATCTATTTAAAATGCTGGGGCCATCAATGTACTGCACACCAAGTTAACATGGAGGTTCTAAAAATGACAAAGCAGTCCCTGTTGTAGACAGCCCCTGGAAGATGAGGGGATGCCAGTGTTTCAGTGGGGTATGAACCCAGTACCACAGAGGCCTGGGGCACAGGGATAACCAGCTAGGAGCCTGGGGAGGTTCCAGAGAAGCTGACATGTGAACTGGATCTTGGAGGGTAGAATCAGGGCAGTTGGAGTGGAATAAAATCTTATAAGGATGAACTGGAAAAGAGCAGAGGCATGATCTGAGAAGGATAAGAAGTTTGTGATACCAAGAGTTGAGAAGAAAGAGCTAGAAAAGAAACTCCAAGGGTAGAGAGAGGTGCTAGAGATGGTCTGGCATTCTAACTAAGCTAAGGAGCTTCACCCTGTATGCAACAGGAGATCACATGACTATGGTGATCCATGCACGCACACAAGCACACGCGCGCACACGCGCATACACACATACACACACATACACACAGACATACACACGTACACACATACACACATACATATACACACACATACACACACACAGACACACACACATACACACAGATACATACACACACATACACACACATACACACATAGACAGATACATACATACACACACATACACACACAGAGACACAGACACACACACATACATGCACACATACATGCACACATACAGATACACACACAGACACACACACATACACACACATACACAAACACATACACACACAGACACACACATACACACAGACACACACATACACACAGACACACACATACACACACAGACACATACACACACATACACACACACATACACACACAGATACACACACATACACACACAGATACATACACACACATACACACACATACACACACGTGCATCCACACAGACACACACACACACACAGACACATACACATATACACACACACCAACATTTCTATGAGTTTTTTGTTTCAATGAAAATATTTTAAAATATTATCATCTTGGTCTCCATTTTTACATAAGGACTCAACACACATAAAACAATTTTATTTTTTCTATCAACTTCAAATTTCTCCCTAAACAAAACAAAGTCACTTCTCTTCCAATGGAACTAATGAGACAAGTAAAGAAAAGCGGCTGATGCACTGATTTTTGACTAGGTATCTCACTGTTTAGATGTCCATGAGACACTCCCCAGTCTGACACTGGAGAGCACACAGTTCGGACTTGGGCACTGGACACCCCCAGCCTGCTGTGGGGATCATGGTCTCCTACATACATCCCCTGCAACCTCAGCAGAAATAAGAAATCTAAGAGAAGGACTATTCCAAATAAGGGCTTTCCTTTCTGATGAGGACAGCTGGCAACTGCACAGTCCCTAAAACCAGAAGAACACATGTAAACAGTCTAAATGAGAAATAATACAGTTGAGTGTTTTTAATAATGCCATAATTATATCTTAGGTTTAAATCTTGCAGATTTTTTGTTTTTAGGTATACAGTACGTCTTGAAAAACACTTAAAATTTTTCTTTTTCTAATCATAACTGAAATAAAAGAAACTGAAATAAGTGCCTTCTAGAAAACACTTTGATGTTTGATTTAGACTACCATGAATGCTGGTTTCTGAGGAAAGACCAACCAAAAATTTTTTGTTTTATCTACAAATTCTGAAGTTCATTCATCACAAGAGCAGTGACACTACACTGTGTTTGCCACCTTACTATTTACTGAAATACTCAAGTACCAGTCAACAACTATCTGTTGACTGGCTAGCTGACTGACTGACTTAATGATTTGGGGGGAAAGCTATGTCCAACAGGGGAAGCCTTAGACAGTGATTTAAATAAAGCTATAGATCCCAGTTTAAACAAAAAGCAAGGGAGAGAAGCTAGGGCTCAGAACAGAGAGAGGATGATGGGATGAGGAAGAACACTGAGACAACTCGTGCTCCTTGCCTTTTCAACAAATGGTACCAGGGCTACTGAATAGCTTCATGCAAGAGAATGCACATGTAAACCTTCCTCACATCACATACAAAGCTTAAGACAAACTGGTCCTAAACCTAAATGTAAAGTGTAAAAGCCTTAAAACATAGGAATAAAACTTGGTCCTTTAGCATAAGATACTAAAAATATAAGCAACCAAAGGAAAAAGAAAGATAAACTGGACTTCACCAAAATTTGTATCTTATGTACTTCAACAGACACCAAGAGAAAGATGATCTACAGAGTAGGAGAGAACACTTACACATCATGAACTTGCATAAAAATAAATATACTTTTGGAAAAAGAACTCATACTTCTGATTCAATAAACTTGTTCTCTTGAGCTCTACATGCATGCACGTCATGGCATACATGCACACTAAATTTTTTAAGGGAAGACAAAGGACAGGAAGAGATGCTTCTTCAAAAATGACACATCAATTTCAACAAGCACATGCCCTTCGTCTTTAGTCATTATCGAAAATGCAAATCAAAGGACTTTATGCCCAGTATGATGGCTACTTTTAAAAGGACCCAGAAAGTAACAGGTGTTGGCAGGGTTGTCAAACAACACTGCTGATGACATGAAAATGGTATAAGCATGCTTTAAAGTTTTGACAGTTCCTGAAAATGTATTATTCAACAAAATCCCATTCCGAGATATGCATCTGAGAGAAAAAAGAAATGTCCACACAAACTTACAAATGTCCACAGCAGCATTATTCCTAACAGCTGAAAACAGAAACAACGCAAATGTTCATGTGTTGATGAAGTTACACAAAATGAGATACGGTCCTACATACACACTGTCCAGCAACTCAAGGGAACCAATGCCCTAGCTAAAACTTGGAAAGGTGTTAAGGGACAGAGGCTGATCACAAGACCACCATACATTTACTTTATATGAAGCATGCAGAATAGACCAACAGAACATGGGTCAAGTGGCTGCCAGTGCCTGGAAAAATGAAAACACTCCTATAGACAGTGTTGATGGTCAGACAACTCCAAATATACTAACCCTCCAAACTGTCGTCTTTAAATGGACAGATTTTACTGATGTCACTTGCATCTCAGTAAGATTATTAAAATAAAACGCATAAAGGAGAGAAGTGGAAAGTCCAGTGCAGGTTGGAATTCCCTGATTCGAAAGGAAGGCTGAAATATGGGCAAATTAGAGAGGAGAGGGGAAGCTTGAGGAAACAACGGGTGCAAAGGGCCTGTGGCAGGAGGGTAAACGGCATAAGTAACAAGCAGAGAAGGGCCAATGTGGTGAAACGGGAAGGTGGAGTGCAAAGGGACCAGAGAGCTGGCAGTCGGGGACACCGGCTGTCCTCAGCGGCACAGCACTTGCCTTGCATGCACAAGGCCCTGGGCTCACTCCCTGGAATGCAAGGCCCCACAGTACAAGGACTGCACTTTAAACTAAGGACCAACTGCAAATCTAATACCTAGAAGGATGCACTGGAAAGTCTTTTAAGCAGATGACAGATTGAGTCCAATTTGCAGTTCTGTGGGGGTAAAAGAAGAAAAGAAATACCAAAGTAGACACTGTCAGGCCAGGAAAAAGCAGGGGGCATCTTTGAGGAAGAGCGTGAGGCCTGAAGCTTGAGCTCTACTCTCTCTTTCTCCCACATATTCTTAAATCAACTCCCTTAACCAAGGTGTTCAATCTGTCTTCTTCAAAACTTAACTGCTGCCAACTAATGAACACCCACCCCTTACAGGCTCTAACTCACCCAGCCACTGCCAGCTGCTCCCCTTTGCTGAAGAACAGTTCCGAGACGAGGCAAAAAATGGTTATTTGTTGAAGCCCATGCAGCCAGCATGTGGAAATCAAACCTATTCCTGTCCTTTACAACTCATTTTCCAAAATGAGGCACACACAGAAGTCCCTGCCTAAAGCTTTCCAATAGAACACCACTCATTTAGGACTTAAGCTAGGTTCAGATTGGCAACTTGAAAGGAAGGAGATGCAGGCTGAGTACAGTGCTGTACTTTGGGCTATTCAGGAGGCTGACGTGTAGCTCTCCAACCTTGAACCCAGGAGTTTGAGGTCAGTCTCATCAACATAGAAAGATCACATACCAAAATGGGGGAGGGGGGTGGAATAAGAAAAATAAAAAAGAAAAGAAGAAATCTTCCTGTTGAGGAATTATTAAAGAATTTTATTTTAAAAAACATTAAAATCCCTAAGAATCATCTATTTGATGACAAAAATTACATTCCAGGTAAATTAATTTTGTTCATAGAGCTCACACTCACATTCTCATTCATTCTCTCTCTCTCTCCTGAGCTTTCAAACTCTAGCAGAGATTCAATTAAATGGCTGAAGGAACAAAAGCCCCAGGTACTCGCATTAAATCACAGACTCTAAACAATGTGACTTAGTCAGAAAAAAAAGGGGTAGATAAAGTATGTAATACACTGATTCAAAAGAGTTTTTTGAATCCCTTTTGAGGATTACCAGGAGTTATCCATAGCTATAAAGAAGCATGAATAATCAAAGCAACCAACTCTCATGTTATTAATGAAATGTGCATTAAGAGAATTTACAGTTATATACAATTACAAAAACATCAAAAATGTTTCTCCCCTCTAAGTCATACCCAGACAGAACTGGAAGCAGGGGGAGCAGACAGCAGGGCATCTTTGGAGGTGTGTCACTATTCGTGGCTCTAGTTCTGTCTTCCTGAAAAGCCACAGGTAAGATTTAACAAGCTCAATAAAACAGCTCATAGTCTGCAAATACAGTATTGTTCCTCTTATGAAATGATACAATACAGTATTGCTCCTCTTAGGAAATGATACCCCAAGGAAATGGATGAGAACAGGGGAACTAAAGAAATGCAGGTACACAGCCTAATGTACCAATAGTAATGAAAATCTGGAACCATTTCAAATGACCAGCAATAGGACTGAGCAAACCAGTGAATGTCAACAGTGGGCTTTTCAGCCATTAAAAAGATGCAGGGCTAGGTACACCCCAATGGTAGAGCTCTTGCCTAGCATATATGAGAATCTGGGTTCCAGCTCCAGCTATCCTGCCCTCTAAAAGTACACGGATTCCATTGATACTTATATTTTCCATATTTCAAGGCTTTTCAAAAAAGAGAAGATAATCAAAATCTAATTCTGATTATGTTGAAAAGGGCTGTGCATGCTAAGCAAATACATCAGTGGAGAGTGCTACAAAGCTTCATTCAAAGTAAATCTATTCAAATTACCTGTGTCTGTGAAACTTGAACCCTCTGGACCTGTGGAAGCAGAAAAGCAGCATTTGGTAGCTGCTCTGCAGACCCTTCAGTAGAAATCCTGCGAGTGGCAATTCCAGATACCTGCAGAAATAGAGAAAATGCTTCTCTGTTAAATACTTAAAACTCAATTTCCATAATGCTAAAATGCTTTCTCAAAGGAAATCCACATTCACCTGTTAATCTAATTATATTTCATTTTTGTGTACAAAAAATCTTAAGTATTCCTTATAATGCAAAACTTTTCAAAAGGACATCTCTTCTGACATAGGACTAATGTACTTAATGGAATGAGAGTTAAACACAAACACAACTGACACTGGCACTTAAATTACTTAATGCCACATTCTATTCAAGATGTCCCAGGTTTGGTTCCTAACTGTTTTTCGAATACTAATAATATAATCTTTCACGCTCCCTTTCCAGTACTTTGATATGAACAATGATACAAACGGGAGCTCCCTGGAGATGGAGCCCCCGGAGGTGGACCTCCAAGCACATTCCAGGGTCTCCTGACCAGAATATTCCTGCATCAGAGAAGGCAGGCAAAATCGTCAGGGTAGTTCTCAGAGCACCCTCCTCATTTATTTGAGAGGTGAGAGCCTGCTGCATTTTATTCTAGAAAAATGTGTGCAGTAGATAGCTTTGTTCATTCTAGTACACTTCAAAGACTCAGGCATTACAGCTCTGCAGTCTGCAGGGAGTAAAGCCAACTTAGCACAGGGAGCAGAAGAGTGGCAGTTGATGGAACTAATATTGCTACAGGCTTATATTTTTATGACATCAAACAGGTGGAAAATTTTTTAAGCTCCTCTAAGCCAACAATCAAGTGTCAAAAGAAGTCACTTACATGATAGGAAAGGACTCCGTGTGAAGAGGTATTAATAAATAAAGAGCTTTCAATACTTCCTTCTTCTGTAGGTAAAAAAATTATTCTGAAGGAAGTTTTCCCCATTGCTGGAATTACCTGAAAGAAATGTGCCTAGTTAGCAACTTAGAATGGCTTATAATTTTGCAGGGTTTTTTTTGGCCATTTCTACAAACAGTTATTTGCATACCCTGCACTCTTTAGCAGTATCATGAAGCTCCAAGTCTCTTCAAACTGACTAGCACCCAACAATCTGAGAACATACTGCTGATTCATGGCAAAATAACTGTCAAGCCCTCCCACTTCAGATCCGAGTCATGAGTCTCATCCTTCTACTCTCTCCTATTCATACCACATGGTCATCGGTCTTTAACACAGTTCTGTCTCTATTTAAATACAGAGGACGATCAATGTACAAATTCACTGATATGTAGTAAAAACCAAAGACAGTGTTTATCTGCATAAACTAAACAAAACATAAAACAAATGTTGAAGGGCTTCTCCTTTAACATGTCTTTGATGTCAGTATTTTGTGAAAATCATAATATCAAGCACATAAGTAAGCAAAATGAGTAGAAGCTTTAAAGGCTACTCAGAAATTAATTGAAGACTAAGGTTTTCAGCTCTGTTGTAATATAAGTTAAGTTTAAATTTTTATTTACTTGTATTTTTCTTTGTATACGAGTATTTTGCCTGCATGTATGCAAGTGCACCCATGTTGTGCAATGCTTGTGGAGGTCAGAAGAGGGTTCAGATCCCCTGGAACTGGAATCATGGATGGTTGTTAATCACTATGTGGGTACTGGGAACCAAACCTAGGTCTTCTGCCAGAGCAGACACTGCTCTTAACTGCTGTGCCATTTCTACAATCTCAATGTAAGTTAACTTTAAAAGAAGCATTCACTCCAAAGGAGTTCCAGCTTTCTAGTAAGTTTGAGAGGTCCAAGAAGGCACAGTTGTAACCCAGTGTTAGTAGTCGAATGCCTCAGTACCGGTAGCAATCTTAAGGTCAGAAATATAAACTTTCTCTAACCATGATAATATTAGTATATATATACTAAGTAGATTATATATATATTTATCATATTTATGTATTATTATTATTATAAACTATAAAGTTTATAAATAGTATGTATATACTAAATAAACTAAATAATTTCTTTAAACAATTTTTTCCTACTAGGCATCCAAAACTAACAAAATCATGAAAGTAAACAATGAAAAAACACTTACTAAAGCAACCAGAAGGGAGAAACACGGACATGAGGAAAAAGGAAAACTAAGCACAAGTTCAAAGCCGAGGACTCATCCACAGAGCTCAAGTACACTCACCCTGCAATGGACAGGAGGCACATGAAAATGTCGAGCAGCTGTGAACACTGAGTTCACCACAACCTCACTGTCTCTGTTGGGGTTGTACACGTTGAGAAGCTTTGCTGCAGGATGTCCTAAGAACCTAGGCAGGAAAAGGAAGAAGAACTTTGTGGATATCAACTTCACTGCACACACACAAGCATTTACTTAAGCTTGCACATACGCTGAAGTGAACCCAGAGTGTTGTGCATACAGAACACACACTCCACCGTCTATGCTTCATCATAAAGTTTAGAATAAAGAATAGATTGTACAGCACTATGCTTTGAGCCAAAGAGTTTGCAAACGGCTACCACAGCTGGACTTCTAGAATGCTGACAACCCAGTAAGAGAAGGAGTGGGTATGAAGGATCACTGGCCCCTCACTTGAGTATCCTGCCATTCCTCCCAGTTTTGTTCTAACTGCACATGGCCTCCTGGAAGGGCTAGAATATACAGGGAGGACTGAAGAGGAGGTACCATCTATACAGCCACAGAGTCATTCTCATCCGTGCTGGTGCCATGCTGAATAAGAATTTCCAGTGCAGCTGCGCTGGGGTCACTCACAGTACTGTCAGTAACCCCTTACCCATGCTCTATAAGAACCCATTGGTTCCCTAGATGGGGAGATGGTGGAATTGAACTTTGGTTTGTCATTGGAGCCTTAGGAGGGAGATTGGAATTGCCTACTCCTCACAGGGTGAAAAGTCTCAAGACAGAAATATTATCAAATCTTGCTGTTTTTAAATATTTAATCCATAACAGTAAAAAAAAATCACTTTATATGACTTTCGCCAATCTATATTAGTACCCCATTTGTTTTACAGAGAGATTCTGTCTCAAAAAGTCAAAAGAAGCAATACATAAAAATAAAAAGGAATTCAATCTATCTAGCTTATTAAATGCTTGACTTTTTAATAAAAATAGACATACTTTTGTGTGTACTAGCATCTCTCTTTCCAGAGTTTTTCCTTCAAAGGAAAATATATTTAGATAAGAAACTGTATTTGTCATTCAAAGCAGCTCCGAGCCCACCATCCTGAGCTGAAGAAATGAATGCATGAGCATCAGCACTGAAACTAAATGATGGCAGGCATGTTTAAGGAATATTGGGAGCATTAGAGCTCTTTAACACATGAGTGACAGGTGTACAGAGATGACAACCACGGGCAGCAGAAAATACTGGAATGTGGTCATACAAAGAAATCCTATCATCAAGTCAGAAGCCTTGGAATAAGCTTAAAGTTAGCTGTTCATCACAGAAATCCACATCCCCACTCCAAATGAATGGCCTGTTTTAATCTGCTCTTAAAAAAAAAACCTCAGGTTGTGTACATTTTCATATTCTACCTTTTGTTAAATCGATTTTTGAAATAGTTGGAAAGAGGAAGGGAAGGAGAGGGGACATTGTCATAGGGCTAGTGTTATGGGAGAACACTCAAGATGCTGAGGCAGAAGAATCACAAATTCCAGGCCAGCCTGAGCTACAAAGAAAAACTGTCTGAAAAACAACAACAACAGAACTTTCCAGCCTCCTAGTGATAACTGATCTCTACAGCAAATAACTAAGCTAGATAGGCTGAAATGTAGGCTTCCACTCTGACAAGACCACAAGAGGACAGGAGCTGGCCTCTAATCCACAACGGCTCCTGGAATCACTTCATTCTGATTCCTGCTGCCCAGTGCTAAATCTGCTCTAGTTAGATTAGGTTGCAATAGAGCCTACAATAATTTCACTCTAGTTCATTCTCCAGTTAGAATGTACATATATTTATCTCGCTCAAAAATAAACCTACAATTTAAGCAAAATCCTTGTATGTTTTACTTCTATTTCTCTAATTTTATGTTATTCAGCCTAGCAGGAGGATCATGAATTTGAGGACTGGACTACATACACAGCAAGTCCTGGGCCAGCCTGGGTTACTCAGACTGCCTCAAAAAGGAAACAGTACAGTTTAGTAAAAAGTGAAATATATGTTGCTTCTCTCATACTCAATTTGATTTCTAAAATACTGTACCACTACCATGAAATACATGAAAATTTGTTCAAGCTTTTGCTCCTACCTTCATATTAATGAAAGATTTTAATATATCCAATGTTTATTTTAAGTCGTCTTTAAAACCTTCACTTATAAATAAAATGCACATACATATGATTAAAACCTTGATTCTCTTCATGTTTTAAAATAACAGAATTTATTTATTTTATTATTTTTATTTATGTGTATATGTGGATGAGTGGATGCCACATTAGAGGTGCCCACAGGGCCTGAAGAGGGTATTGGATCCCCTGGAACTGGAGTTGCTGGGAATGTGAGGGCTGGGAACTGAACTCAGGTCCTCTCAAAGAGCAGCAAACTCTTTTAACCATCAAGTCATCTCTCTAGCCCCAAAATAATATCATTAAAATTACTTTACAGCATCATAAATATAAAGCGTCACCACAAGAATCCCCATTCAGAGAACTGGGCTCATGTTTGCCTTTCTTCCCACAATCAAATGAATAAGGGCTTCTGTGGCTTTAAGTAAATGGTATCACTCAATCAGGAAAGTTACTTAAACTTATCCCCAAAGCTTTACATACTATTCACATAATTGAACGCAAGAGCTCTGGTTTCAAAGAAGACAAATGTCTACCAGAGAAATGCACAGGGAGAGACTGCCAAGAGCAGTCCTCCAGAGCTGAGTGGCTGCTCCACCGGAACCCCAGCAGACAGAGACTTCCTTTCTAACCACTATTTTCATTCTACTTTTAAAAATTCTATTTTTAAGTGTGTAAAAAAGGACATGAGTTTCTTTCTGTAGTGATAGCTGGGAGATAATCTATTAATTTAATATGACAAAGAATTATTAACATTTCTTATGATTATCCCTTTTAGTGTTAGAATCCAGAATGTTAACCCTTAAAGCAAGCCCCAAGCAGGAAGAAAACAGAGCAGTGATGTGACTGCATGTGAAAGTGAAGTAAGATTAGGAAAAAAGATTGCCTGAGGTCAATTGCAAAATACATAAACGTTGGAGCTGAAGCACAGCAGTGATTAAGTCAGAACTTTAACTAATGCATTATTCTAATGACTATAAACTGGGCGATTTGGTGGAAGTAAGGAGAAACCCAACTAATTTTAAATGTGTTATAATCTAGTACTAATGCTTGTTTGGGGGGATTTTTTAAACTTTAAGAAAATAAAGCATTCCCACAGTCACACAGTCTGTATCTTACTATTATGAGAAGCAGCACGGTAAGGAATGGTTTAGAAATCTGACGGCATATTATACCTCCACTAACAGCAAAATGACCCAGCTCATGCCTAAGTTCAGAGATGTTTGAAAACAAGATGCACATGCTCACATAAAGCCTGATTTATCCTCACAGGGCTCATCTAAACTCATATGATGCTGGACCTGGTGCTATACACTGGTAATCCCAGCATTCCAGAGACAAAAGCCAGGATGTTTGCCACAGTTTGAGGAGAGTTTGGTCCACACAGCCAGTTCCAGGACAGCCAGGGCTTACATAGCAGACCCTGTCTCAAAATAAAACAAAGTAACACAATACAACTCAAATGACAAGAAACATACTCACACACAAAGACTATAAAGTACGATATAAACATAATTGAATCTTTGGAAGGTGTTCCAAGACTAAAAATTAGTAACTTTTTCAAATCAAAGTCTTTAAACGTTCCATCAATATGCTTTTTGAGCTAACAGGCTTTCAGTTAATGCATACAGCTAATTAAGACAAGTATAGCACACACACTCACAAGCAATGATTATAGTATTTTATGTTTGGAAGGAATAAACGTATTTGAAAACCAGGATCCTAGATATTAGAATCATTTCCTATTCTGGCTATACTTAACACGATCCATTTCATTATATCTACCAAACTATACCACACTCTCTAAGGGAGCCCTACATATACACACAAATTTCCTTTTACATGTAGGATACATCTTTGATCCCGGCACTCAGAAAGACAGAAGCAGGTGGATCTCTGTCGAGGCCAAACTGGTTTACATATTGAGTTCCAGGGCCAGCCAAGGTTACACAGTAAGACCTTATCTCCAAAAATCAAATAAAAAACACTTTGTGCAAAGTCTTCTTTCAGATTTGAAATCCAGTGAGATTATGAATCACCTAATTTATAATATCAGCTAAATGATTATGAATTTAGCTTTTAATAAATTTCTTTACCTAAGAATAAAAATACATTAATTCAAAAATAACTACACTCATGGATATGGTGGTACATGCCTTCATCCCATTGCTCAGGAGGCAGAGACAGGCAGGGAACTCTGTGAGCTCCAGGCCAGTCTGGGTCTACATTGCAAGTTCCAGGTCAGTCAGGTCTACACAGTAAATAAAACCTTGTCTCAAATAAATAAGAAAATTAAATAATACAATAAACATAAAAAGAAAGACACCTAGAATCTGCTAAAGTCAGTAAACTACCTTCACAATTTTATCTCTTCCTACTTTGACAAAAATCTCCTTTAAAAAGCACAGCAAGGTATTTCATTTTCAGGTCCATTCTTCCCTGCAGCTCTACCTTTTGGATGTTCAGGGCGTAAAAAGGACAGATGAATACAGAACGGTATTTGGGACTGCACTGGCCCCAGCGCTCTCCCATCACCATGTAATTCTGCCCTCCTACTTTGCTTGGAACTCATCAAAGCTCTCCCAAAACAGAAAGGATGGATCCCTGAGCCTAAGCAATCATTTGAATGAACTAATGTGAAGTTGCATCATTTTGAGGCTACTGTTCTGTACATCCTGGGAGCTTAACTGTACATCCTGGAAGCTTAATAACACTTTTTAAAGTTTCAAACTTTATCACAGACAGGAGTTCTAAGCTGCCTCTTCTCCACAGCTTCCTCCTCCTCTTCCTTAACTTCTCCAAATTCCCAGATGTGATCCTGAGGTTCTTAACACTGTGAGTCCTTTCAGCTTATCTCCAGTTTCTCACCTAAGTGTCAAAGCTAATCCTAACAAGGCGCACTAGAAAGGAGAAAACTGAGTTCCAAATCTAGCCTGGAAAAATTCAGAAACCATCAGTCCTCAACTTCTGTACTATAAAATAATACAACTTGTTCCAGAAAAACAAAGATTTAAAACTGACTTATTAAATTCTAATCACCATGAAACAGGACAAAGGAAGATTATGACACAACTAAAGGGGGGCTTAAGATATAGCTCAGCTGTAAACCACATGCCTGACGTGGACAAGACCGTGAATTCAATCCTTAGCACTGCAAAAACAAATGAATGAACAACAAAAAAAGTTAGAGAGGGCTTAAAAGAACTTTTATACTTTCCTTTTTGTGCAAATATTTCTTTAACAAGTCTCATGATCAATACTCCTTCATGCCATGAACATGCATAGAATATATTCAGTATGTACATAGCACCATATAAAGATATGTTGAAAATAAATATAAGTAAAATTAGAGTGAAAAGATACTTACTGTATTCCAAAATCTAGAACTGATGGCTGAAAATATAAGCCTTTTCCACTAAATAGTTTCTCAGAGAAGCTAAAAGAGAAAGAGAGAAAGATTAATTTTGTATAGTTTTAAAATTTAGATAATACGATCATGTGCTTAAGCCAATGACTGTAAATGTGTGAGATACAATCTTACTCCTTACTGATGAATTTGGACTAGGTTTTAAATGATGAAATTGAATTATCAGACATCTAGTGTAAGTCTAGAGTTGGCAAAAATTTAGAATACTCTTGGTTTACAGTTACATAATACATATCAAATATATAGATCTTGTCAGCATTCAACAGAAATGCACACAGACTTAACTGTTAGTTGGCTTCTTTCTGTATGAAATCAGGTAACTGGGCTATTTTCAATACCTCAAATCAAAACAGGGCATTATATGTAAGGTGGGTTTCAGTAAACTTTGGCCACTAAATTTGTTAGACTGGTTAATAGGGGAAGGCCATTGTGGCATGGCCACAATAACTCCTAAAGGCAGGTACCTGGATTTTGTTTGTTTAGTTTAGTTTGCTTTCACGACAGAGGCTAACTCTGCAGTCTGGGCTGAACTGGGAACTCACTACACAGTCTAAATTGGCCTCAAACTCACGGCAATCCTCTTGCCTCAGTCTCCAAATGTGCTAGGATTATGGATGTGAGCCATCATACATAGTAAAGATTTTAATATTTTATTTATTATTTTTATTCTATGTGTATGAGTGTTTTGCCTGCATGTAAGTGTACCACATGTATGCAGTGCCCAGGGAGGCCAGAAAAGGGCATCAGATCCCCTGGAACTAGAGTTACAGACAGTTATCAGCTGCCATATGGGTGCTGGGAACCAAACCCAGGTCCTCTGGAAGACCAGCCAATGCTCTTAACTGCTGAGTCATCTCTCCAGCCTCCATGGTACAGAGTTTTAAGAATAAAAAAATCTCACTTGGCAAAAACCGTATTTTCAGTGCTTGTTATTCATCATTATAATCTCATGTCCCTTCAAAGTCAAAGGTCACAACTCAATACAGCAAAAAACATACAAAGAAAGTAAATGAGGCCAAGAAATCCCAGCCATCGAGGCAGAGGCAGGCAAATTGTGAACATAACTAGTTCTAGGCTAGCTGGGGCTTCAAGGGGACCCTATCTCAAAAAGTCAAAAGAAAAAAAGTAAATGAAAATATAAAACATATAAACATATTTATGAACACTTAAGACTGACAGATTAGAGAGATAAAATAGAAAACTCAACTGCCACGTATCACTTTTAAAGTTACATAATCTAAAAGTACTTAAACTGGAGAAGCTCCTTTAAGGGAACACGCATTATTTTCAAAGACTCAAAGTCACTTTCCGAAACAGAATCTTCTCATTTTCTCCTCCCACCAATTAGCTCCCATGAGGACTGTTCAGCCGTGGACAACTGAAGTTTTAGTTTCTCAGCTAACAAGAAGTTTTGTGGCCCTCAGCAAATGCCTCTTCAAGATCCAATTTTTCTTGAAGGTACAAGCAGAGAGAAGCAATTCCACAACCCTCATTCCCTTTCCCTCACAGCCTCTTAAGAGAAATCTGGTCAAGGGAATAAACTCTGGCCTGGGTGAAGACTCAACTTTGCAGTTCTGCTGGGTCAATCACCTGGTCACTGGACCAACCCTATGAAGACAGGTTCATCGTAAGCCATACTAAGGAAATGGACAGAATACCTGGTGTGTTAACGAGATGGTGCACTTTTCCTGCCTGAAATCCTGCTCCTACTGCAGTGCTCCCTTCTGGACAGGACCAAAGGTGTGGCTCTCTGCAAGGCTGCCTCTTTCTAACCATGCTTTCCTAACACTTCAAGCTGCCTCGATATAGGTTTCTTTGCTCTTCTCTAGAGCTCCCTTCCCCGTCCTGCCACGTGGCTGCTGGTTCACCAGGTCTGACCCGCATCGCATGCTGGCTCTGAACGGACATGGCTTTATGGCTTTCACTTCTCCCCTCCATTTTTCCTCCTGAGGACAGATGCTGAGTTTTATAGTTCATTTCTCCTGAGGATTTTTCTTTAAATTCTAATAAAACTGTCCCAAAGCTTCCTTTTAAGTTCATTCTTAAGTTCTTTCATGAAGGAGACTATGAACCTTGCAGGGGGACCTGTTTTCCCCCACATTACTTCTACTTTCTGCATCTGTCTAAGCATCTTTCCTCTAATCCTTTCTCCTAAAAAGTCTTTTTTTGACTAGGCTCTATCTAAGTCTCCGTCCTGTCTCCAATATCTGCTGAGCTCATAATAAAGGTGAGATTGGTCTCATCTACATGACTCTCATCACTTCTCCACCTACTTGGAGAGTGGGCACAGAAGAGGTTGTGCTGCTTACTGGACTCCCTCAAACCCACTGTGGTGGTTTGAATGAGAATGTCCCCCAAAGGCTCTGAGAATTTGGACACTGTGTCCCCAGCTGGTGGTACCATTCTGGGAGGTCTTAGAAGGTGCGGCCATGCTGGAGGAAGCACGTCACTGGGGCAGGCTTAGAGAGTTCTTAAGCCTTGCTGGATCTCCAGTCGCTCTCTGCTTCCTGTGCCTGTATGAGGATGTGAGCACTTAGCTGCTGTGTCTACTCTAGCCACCTCTGCTGCCATGCCTCCCTGCCATGATGGACTCTCGCCCCTTTGGAACCATAAGCTACATAAACTCTTCCTTTTCTAAGTTCCTTTGGTCAGGGCTTCTACCACAGCAACAGAAAAGTGACTAATACACCCCCAAAGCTCATCACTAATTCCTTGACCCGCATGCAAAGGCCACTAAGCCTTCTCAGACACCTCCACAACAGATGTAAAGAATCTCAGGAGGGTCCACCATGGGCGCCATTCCCTAGACCAAGCTCGTTGCAACTTAGCATTCTAGAAGAAAAGAAACAAAGGCAGTCTTAGAAAGGCCAGGGCTCTGCATTAACAGTGAGCAGACACACTGGCCGGTTTCCTGTCTTGTGCACTGAAAAGTGAATCTACCATCAAGTTTCACACATAGTTTCCAAGTGGACAGATGAAGCCTGAAAGCTTTAAGCAACTCACCAAGGTCACAGAACACTAAAGAAGCACAGCCAGCTTCCACCTCAGATCTATGGCAGTTGGAAGCAAGAACACTATCAAGTTCAAGCATCTCATGACTGATCCAGGGAACAGACTCAGCTTAGCCTGCTGGGTGACAACCAGGGCTGAAGAGGCCTGACAAGCCTGGTTCCAGGCCCATAGACCTTACTTTCCTTCCTAAGTGGGTCAGTAGCTTAATTTCTGGTAGTCCTTGCCTTATTCTCTATAAAATGCAGGTGACAACAGTATTCAGCTTAAAGTTGTTGTGAGGATAAAATAAGAGGACAATGCCTTTGCTTCATGCCTGAACACCAAGAACGCAATAACCACAGGATCGTGTTACAAAGGATGACATTCATCTAACAAGAAAAGCAACAAGGACAGATGGAGAGGCAGTTAGGGCTCAATGTTCAAACTGACCTCTGGACTGAGAAGTCCCAACAGACTTCTGGAGACTGTCTATGAATAGAACAAATGAAACACAGACCTAGACCATCTCCTGTCAGCAATTTCAAATCCCATCATCAGGAAGTTTCCTGTACTCAACAAAAATCAGACATTTAGGAAGCAATGTAAAGTAGTACCGTAGAAATAACCTGAATTTCTCTAACTTTAATTGGAAAATTAAAATCCCATCAGCTTTTTTTTCCCTAAAGTTACAGAACAGATTCCTTTTCCTCATTAGATTTTACCTCCCTAACTTAATTATTTGGAAAATATATCAAGTTATATGGAAGTTCAACATCATTGATTAAATTAAAAGAATAAGGTCTTGCAGATAAAACTACTTTGAAGACAATACTGACTAGGAAAGTCCTCACACAGCCCTCAGACAGCTGTGATAACCATGGGGAAGTGATATTATAACTCTTTCCCCACGGCAGGTCCCACCAACTACAATTTCTTTTCCCCCAAACAGGTCTTAGAAACTAATCTTTCCCAATCCTTCAATTTTAGTCTTTTGTCAGAGTCTTTACAATAAAACAGTAAACAAGAATTTCTCTGACTTCTGTCAGCTGTTCCAGCCAATTAGAACCCTTAGAGGGTTGTGGGAGCCCCAACTTACAGTCAGTGGGTCAGAAGCACAGGTAAAATAACCAGGGCTTGCTGCTTGGCATCTAAAAAGAGGAGGCCCCAGGACTGAGACCCTGGCCTGGGGGATCAGATGCTAGGTAGATAATGTCAGGTCTGAACTGAAACTTGGGACCAGAGAGCTAGTGCCTACTGCAGAACTGAGTGCTGCTTGCTGGTGGAGCCAAGATCCCATTCTTACAGGGGTAACAGAGGACTTTTGTGTTCATTATTATGATATGAGAGCTGAGGGGGAAAGGTGGTTAGCAAATAGGTAATGGTCAAAATTTACTCATATATGGACATAAAAAATCATCCTCAAATTGTCAGTGCTAAGAAATTATCATTATGTTTGAAATGCCAAACCAACACACTCAAAGAAATAATTTAATCCTTAGAAGCTATGACAAATGAACAACGAACTGTCTTTTCAAAAGTCATGTATATTTCAATAATAACCACCTTTGTACATTTCAATTATTAATAATAATACTACTAATAATAATACCACCCATGATTGATGTATGTCAAAGCCCACAAAGCCTCTTTTACTCTTAGGAGACTCCCATCTGGCATAGAATAAATACATGATCTTGTAACGGTCAGTTATAAATTTATGTATATCAATTTTTAACTCTTTATTATAATAAGGAAAAGCTCTTTATTAAAAAAGAACAATAAAAAGGAGCTTCTTTGCTTCCTTGACAGGAGACAGGGAACCGGGTTGAACGGTGCAAGTAATAATACCCTGAAGGGCATGAGCTCTTGTCTGTGTGCCCCTATTCCTAAGGCTCTTAGTCCTTATTTTGAGGCTGGGGGAACTGTGACTGAACCCAGAGCCTTGTGTATGCTAGCAGCATGCTTTACCTCTGATCTATAGCCTCAGTCCCTTCAGGTCCTTATTTTTAAGATGTCCACCTTCTGTAGAGATCAGAGACTTCTCAGCAGCTAGACACAGGTACAAGGCACACCACACGTTTGTTTGTTTGTTTAAGGTTTATCTGTTTCTAAGATGACCAACCTGCTTTTGCCTTTCTCTTCTTCTTAAACTTTGCATACACTTTTCTCTAAACATATAAAATACCAGATCAGAAAAGTGGCCAGGCCAAAAGAAAAGACATCTGACTAGAAATGAAGGAGCCTTGGAGGTGCCAGCTGTAGGAGGAATCCACACAGAGCCCAGTTCCTTCTTCTCAGGACGGGTGCTATGCTGGAGAATCTGATGTTCTCAGAACTACGGGGCTACCTAGATTCCATATATACTAGATCTAGGTGCTGATGTCAGATGCACCCCTAAACTAACTAGAACCAGCTGCTCTGGCATGTCACCTGAACAAATGCAATGATCCCCACTGACTCTGGACCCAGCCCTGACAGCACCAGGGCAGGTGGTCAGCCTGTGAAACAAGCCCTCCCTCGCCCGCTGCCACACTGTAACCCAGGACATGTGAGTACACTAACAAGTAAACCTTGAACCTTGAGGCTCTCCTTGAGAGACGAGCTCTTCTAGAGCTCTCTGGGAAAAATCTCCCAGCAAAGGGTTCTTTTTTCTTTTCACCATGCTGGAGATGGAAGCCTGGGTTTCATGGAAGCTAGGCTAGTATTCCACTACTTTGCTCCACCCCCAGCTCCAGCAAAGGTTTCAAAAAGAGGGGCTGACTGACATGGGCCTCAAGGAACAGCTACCACAGATGGGCACCAGGAGGAGGCTACACCGAGCAGACCTGACTGCAACAGCAAAGATGTCAAAGTCAAGCCAAGTGTGGGGAAGGGAGCGGTGAGTGGGAGGAAAGAGGGTAACATGGAGCACAGGCAGCCCAGAGCATCAAGGTGATTCACGGGAGAAGCCCTGCCGTACTACCACAGGAGCTTGCCAAGTCCACGCGCTTAACCACACTCCTCTACTAGACAAGCCAGCTATGTTGTGGGTCTGTGCAGACTTTCCTCCTAAAAGTTTACCCAGTTTCTTGAGATGATGGCATTGTTTCAGGGTGGCCTGCTCTTTCCAAATAAGTGAAAAATAGCTTCCCTCCTAATGGAGATGTGAAACGTAACACTGGACACCGTGGTGGGGAATGGCAGAGCAGGGCTGCCAGTCTGCTTTCTGTATTCCTCAATGGACTGTTTCCATAAGTGGCTCTCGAAACCTCACAATCTTACCAAGCTGGCTGGATGCCTTTGAGATACAAACTTCTCTAACATCTAGACAGCACAGCATGTTTTTCCAAATTAAAAAAAAAAAAGAAAAATTTCTTAATTTTTATTTTATGTGCATGAGTGTTTGGCCTGCATGTATGTGCACCTGTGTCATGCAATGCCTACAGAGACCAGAAGAAAGCATCGGATACCCTGGAACTGCAGTTACTGATGGTTCTTAGCCTCTTCCATGTGGGTACTGAGGACAATGAACAAGAGCAAAAAGGTGATACGGACAAGAGGAAAGGTCCACACTCATTTCACAAAGCCTCTCTGCCTCAAAAAAGGGTATAAATTACTATCCTGTTCTTGTCTAGACTCTCTTATTCAAGAAAGACAGTTGATATTAATGAGCTACTTACTGTGCTGTTCTTATTTACAACAACAAATTATGACAGAGCAAAACTGCTTTAAGAGACCTGTGGACTCGAGGCAGGTAAGAATTCCTGTGTGATTATCTTCAGATCCACTCTTCTAAATGGTATGCACTCCAATGGGATACTATCTTCCCCTGAGCAAGAAACAGGCATTTCGCTTGGAAACAGGACTCAGCTGCTATCCACAGATGCCTTACAGGAACTTAGTACTCATGCATCATGCAGCTGGACCTCAAATCAATCCCTGCACAGATAGAAAAAGCCTTAGCCTGGGGTAGTCCTTACTGGCTTGTGACAGC
Source organism: Eospalax fontanierii (assembly GCA_035773235.1). Taxonomy (NCBI): domain Eukaryota; kingdom Metazoa; phylum Chordata; class Mammalia; order Rodentia; family Spalacidae; genus Eospalax; species Eospalax fontanierii. Next base: position 37,639,838 of record CM069548.1, on the reverse strand, counting down.
TGAATGGCCACTACAGGGTAAGGCCTCCCCCAGCTCTCGGCACTGACAGTGCTAGAGACTGCATGGCACAAGGGCTTCCACTCAGCATCAGGGCTGAACTGCATGGTTTATGACAGGTGCTGTGGGCAGAGTATACCTTAGTGGTAGCACATCAGCAAATAGGTATATAGGAGGCCTGAGTTCTGTCCCAAACACCATACAAATAAAAAGTCAGAAATAAGGTATTAACTACATGAATAATAAATTCCTACATCATCTTAGTCCTACACATTGCTCTTTTGGTTTTGCTAATTTTAAAGAGACTTCTCCACAGAAGTTTACTGTAAGAAAATATACAAAAGACATGGGTTTTGCTACAAGCATAAAGTTAGAACTGTCCTTCTTCCCTGCCAGTTAACAGACTTACAGTGCTTGAAAACCAATGTTTCCCACATTAAAATCTCACCATGGAGGGAAAGGTCACTTGGCAGAACATGATTTTCCTAGTTTCTTCTACTGTAGAAAGTCAGTCTTCGAGGTCAAAGCATTAACAAACGGAAGAGAGGATCAAAGAGTAAAGTGCTCTGAGCAATGCAATACATCAGGAGTCCTCACTGAAAGAAAGATGCTAGCCAGGCCAGATGACGGCCAGGCCTTCCTAATGTGTCCCTAAAGCTGCTGCTGATCCTCCTTACATCTCTTAACTACAACAGAGACCGCCTCTTTCAAAGATTTGTAACTCACAGCCTGCTCTCTTTCTTGGTGGATTCTGGGCTCACAAGCCCTGCCCTCTCTGGAATTTTCAACATCCCCCTCACTATTCTTTCTTTCCCACACACAAATATGAAGAGACTTATGCCTTGCTCCCTTAAGAAAAGCCTCTCTGGCCTACCCTGCTTTTTCAAGTCCTCTTCTCTTTGTACTCAAAATATTTTAGAGCAGTGACAGCAACTACATACTGAGCCCTTTTGATTTATCAGATATTGAAACCAACATTTTATCACATGTAGTCATAAGAACCCTGTGTGGAAACTACTGTCATCTGCTGAAATTTGGACTGTCAATTTTCATCTATCAGGCAGTGCTACTGAGAGTTACTGGAACCTCTGTGAGGCCTCATGGGAGGTCTTTAAGTTACTGGGAATGTCCTTAAGCAAACTGTGAGACCCTGACCTCGCCTCTCTTTTTCTTCTTTTCTGGGTCATGATCATGAAGTGAACAGTCTGCACCTTCATCAGAGGCCTAAAAGCAATGAATCTACCACCTGGTCACTGGCAGCACCCCTAAAACTATGAGCCCAAAGAAACCTATTTATATGCTCAGGTACTTGACAGAGTAACAGGAAGATGACTAGCATACATCCCAATTTCACACATGAGGAAAAGACTGGAAGACTTTAAAAACACCCTCTCAGCTACAGAGTAGGTAAATAGAAAGTGGTTACACACCTGGAACCCTGGCCACACTGCCCACCCCCTTTTCTAGAACAGCCCTCTCGCTCTCCTCCTGCTAAGGTCAATGATCACAAGCTGTGGAATCAAAGACTGATCTTACTTAATCTCTGCACTGGCTCCCAACTCTGGAACTGCCTTCCCTGGGTTTCTAGGAAACCCTGCCCATAGTTCCTCCTTCCTTGACAACGCAACTCCTATCCCCTTCTCAAGCTCCTCTTTCTCGGCCCATCTCTGCTACAGGATTATTTCTGGGGCTCTTCTCAGTTTTCTTGCTCTGGCAAATTGTTCCCACCCACCTACTGTGTCTACTGCCTCTCCAAAGGTTCGTTGACTCCTAAGCACAGGCGCTACCCGGTAGGAAGTGCTACCCAGTGGCTTCTCAGTGCCTTCCTGGCTACACTTGTAAATGTCCCATAACAGGGCTTGCAAGTGGTCACATACTGGTTTTACTAGCTCCACCTGGTGCTAGGGAACCGGCATATGACCAAGATGTGGCCAGACTGGCTCACCTAAGGCATCAGACACTGATGGAATGAGGAAGGAAGGTGGGAGGCAGGGTTCATCCTGGAGGGAACCACAGCAGCAGAGCGGCTGAGGAAGTGGCCAGGTGTCAGTGTCCTCAGCAATTTACTCTGGCAGTCATTCCAGTCACTAAGCACTCTATGGCTTGTTTGATTCCTGAATTTGGTTCTTAATTCTTCCTAGAGATTCTGTCTGCTATCAGTATCTTTTTAATAATTCTTTTTCTACTTAAATCAGCCAGCACTGGTTTCTGCGGTCTCACTGACTCATTTTCCAAGTCTGTTTAACTGTGGCCTAGACTCCTCAGGGAAGGTCCTGACTTAATTTTCCATCTGTACCAGAATAGCTGTTTCACCTGGATTCCAGGTGGACTCCAAGATGGCATTTAACATCATGCGCAACTCCCGTAGGCTGAGTGTGTGGGATTCCCACCCTGGTGAGTGATTTAAGTGCCCAGATGGAAGCTTTGTGGGCATTCCCACTCCTGTCACCTTCCTTAACTCCGCACTCAACTAATGCTCACTGAGGGGTCTCCGGGGATTTCATACTTTCACACCACTTAAATCTATCTCTTACTCTCCATTTCCACTATCAGGACTTTATATTTAAAAGACACTGTATCTGTAATTCAAAGAACTTTTAAATATACCATTACATTTAGTCATACACATTCCACATGCTGAAAAGAACTCTGTTAGTCACAAAGTTAAATGACTTTGTGAAAACCTATTAAAAAAAAACACCAGCAATTAAGCTCCTGTTTATCTAACTCCTGCTACAACTTTCTCCTAACTTCAATATTGGTACAACTTCTCTCTCCTTTGTGGTTTAAAGATTTGATGTTTCCTAGGCTCTAAAGTTATATCATTCTATCATATTAAAATAATTAAGATTTTTAAATGTTCAAAATAAAAATTTCATTTTGCCTTTCCTTTCAGCTGCAGAATAACAAGTTAGCATAAAACATAATTTACTATTAGATGTCTGCAGCAGTTAACAGTCTGAAGAAGCGTATACACAACAAAGGAGACCAATGCAAAAACTCACATGGGTGTTAAAAGAAAGAAGGAGCATAGGGATCTTTTTTTTTTTTTCTCCTTCTGCAAACACTCCCAGATCAGTAGGCCCACTTCTCTATCTTGTATTGTGTGTGAATGCACACCACAGGCACTGAGGATATACATATGATACTATACTCTATAGCTGTGAAAATGAGGCAGCCTGTTCTGTTTCTTTGAATTCTTGAAACTTCCCGTCTCTGCTATCGTAAGACCATAGGCAAACAATACATTCATGCACTACAGTGGTGATATTCAGAAACCAACTTTGAGTTGGTTTCCTTATAAATTTAGTAACAGTTCCCTAAAAGTGAGTGCTACAATTTGGGTAAGTGTCCTCCAAGCCCCTGTGTTCAAGGATTGGTCTGCAGCCTGTGACACTACTGGGAAACGGTAGTCTTTTAGAGGCAGGCAGGGCCCAATGAGATGAAGTTGAGTCACTGGGGGCACAGCCCAGAAGAGGGTACTGGAACTACAACTCCTCCTCCTCCTCCTTCTCATGGGCACTCTGCATTTGAGACACAAAATTTTGCCACCCTCTGCATCATCACATGTAAACCAAAATACAGCTTTTCTCTGTCCTAGCTGATTATTATAAGTATTTATTACAATAATGAAAAGCTAACTGAGTCTGCCATTTTTAAACAGTTATCTAAAAGCTCTTTAATCGACTTGGAAAATTAATTCTATTCTGATCTAGGAACACTAGTCTATTGATATTTGTTACTTCTACCTACCTACATTATTAGTATCTTACCACAGCAGAGGCAGGAAGTTTCAAGAAATCAAAGAAACAGAATAGACTGACTCACTTTCACAGCTATACCGTATAGTATCATGTGTATATTCTCTGTGCCTATGATGTGCATTCACACACAATACAAGGTAGAGCAGTGGCCCTACTGATTTGGCAGTGTTAGCAGAAGAGAGTGACCACCTGCTACGAAGTAGCTTTGGGAAAGTCCTCTGAAAAGAGGAACCATCTGAGGAGCTAGTAGACAGCTTGAACTCACTATCTTTAGGTAAAACTGAAAGAAGAGGTTTCAAACAAAGGGGAAAACTCAAGGCAGACAAATTACCAAAAAAGATGGCTATGATTAATAATTTCTTAGTTTCCCTGTAGGATAAAAGAATAATCCTGTAACTCTGCATTTCAGAGCAACATTTTAATTGAAATACACTGAACTGATTTTTTTTTCCCTCAACACAAGGAGCCAAAAAGATGGCTCAGCTGATAAAGGTTCTTGTTGCCAAACCTACCAATCTGACTCCCCTGACCTCCAAAACCATACAGGGCAAAGAAAGAACAAACTCCCACAAGTTGTCTTCTCACCCACACGAGCGGCATTACGCATCATATCACATTGCATGGCGCTGCACTGCACACACAACCATAAATAAATGTGAATAAAACTGAACGTGAGAAAACCACCAAAATGATATTCAGATAAATATAAAAAATGTTCACAACATTGTCAGAAAAATTCAGTCCATGCTTTCTAAGATTTTTTAACTGTTCGTTCAAGGTCTACTCATAGTTTACAGCAGCCTCACAATTTCCTAGCAGTTGTGATAATGGTTCATGCAGTGCTAACATGTGGCTTGATAGTTCACTATGCTGGGGCCCAGTCCTATTTCTCTGAACACCTGGGCAATATGGAGATATTTAAAAAATTCAACTCCTCTCTCTTTAAAATAAATAAATAAATAAAGATCTGTAATCTCTGAAAGTAATATTTTGAAAAAGAATGCTGGGAGTATGGCTCAGTAGTTGGGCATGTTCTTAGTATACACAGTCCTTGCAATTAAACCCCAGAACTACCAAATGAATAAACAAACAGAAATGTAGCAGAAGCCTTAATGGCACTTTCAAGCTGTACCCTGAACATACCAGCACATGCCACCCACTTGGCCACAGAGAGACTTACTGCCAAGTATACTTCTTCTATGCTATAATCCCTCTGTCAGGATAGCTTAAAGGCTGATTTTTTTTCTCATATAAAACCCCCAAAATACTGAAACTAGAGAAACTAGTCTAGAATGTGCCCAGAAGAGTAAGTACTCCTTAATATAAGACAGAGGAGATGGGGTACAATTTGGTAATGTGTTGTGTCAAAAGCAATGTTCTCTTGACTATAATGTTAATATAATGTAACAGTTTCTGTTTCTACTCAAGGCTCTGTGACAGACTGCTCTTTGGACTCCCTGATATCCAGGCTCTCTACTTCCATATAACGTGGGTTTCACTGGGCACATATCTAAGGCTCCCATGCATCTGACACAGATTATGGTCTAAGTTGTAACAAACAGGATAGAAGCTGAAGTCTCCAGCAACCCTGTGGCCTCTTCCCCATTCCCTCTTCCACCTCTGCCATGAATACCAGGGAAGGACAACAGGGTCTATAAACAGTGGGTCCCCAAAGACCTCCTGGAGCAGCAGCTGAAGAAATCCGGGTTTGGTGGGGGGGCGGGCAGTGGGGGACCGGGGAATAAACCAAGAAGTTTAAATACAACTGAAGTAGCTTACACTGCCTTTCCTAATGACAGATGCTGACAGTGGCCACTACTCAGTACTAGTCCAATGCAAATGTCCCTGTCACAGCCTCTGCCTGACACCAGAGAGATGTGTGCCACCTTTTCATGATCTCCAAACCCTAAGCTCCCTTCCCCATTATTAAGTAGGCTAAAGAGGTCGAGCAGGAAAAGAAATACAACATAACCCACACCTAACAGTAAACCAAAAGTCTAAGAAAGGAAAAGATGATTTCTACTCTTTTCACTAGAAGCACTGACTCTGATGGTGGCATTTAGTGGCTTCAGTCATGTGATGTAAATGAAAAAAAGCCTGCATAAGGCTAGCAGAGAACCTGGTAGGAAGGCCGAATACCTTCAACAAAGTTCAACAAGGACCTGTGTGAGACACTTAGCCTAAAGGAGAAAGCTTAAGCTACTCCTGACTAACATGTTCACACCAAAGACAGAAGAGGTGCTGAAAGGAACACAAAGGTAATGTCCTCCACCTGGTCTTGTCTCATCAATAAAAGCCCAAATAATTCCATTTTTAAAAATTGCTGAGAACCTCCTTGACATTGGTACACATTAATTCCTTCCCCAGGGGTGGCAGCCAGGAAGCTTACTACAAGAAAGAGCATATTCCCGTTCTATCTGAGTTGTTCAACACTGCATGCTCTTAGAAAACCAGAGTAACAATCTGGAAAACTGACTTGCTTCCTTGGCAATATTGGGAGAAAGGTGTCCATGAGACACACGACAGCAGGGAAATAAAGAACCTGCCTGAATTCCCAGGGCCAACAACACCAGCTGGTCCCAGCCAGGGATGGACACACAATGTAGCATTAAGTAGAAAGTCAGACACAGAAATCAACTCAAGGCTCTTGTGACCAGAATTTCAGCATCCATTATTATGAAGTGAAGTAAGACCCATCAACCCAGGGGAAGGGCCAACTGAAATGTGCCTGTAAAGAGCTCTGCCAAGGGTCCAGTGGCGTGTGGGCCCTTGGCTAGAAGGGAGGGGTGGTTGGCAGAGGGGCAGAAGAGGCAGGCTTCGTTCTGATTTTCATCGACACTACAGAAGCAAATGGGGTAAAAGCTAAAAAACTGTCTGTTCTAGAGTTCCATTTACTATAAGTGGAGTCAGGGGAGGTGGCAATATTCTGCCAACTGAATTCCAGGGAGCTAACAGTCACAGGCTGCACACCGCTGGGACTCAGCAACAGTAGCAGGGGCCTCCCTTTCAATTCAGCCCAGGAATTTAATTGTTCTTAATTACACAGATGCCACTCATATGCAAATTGTGCACCCAGAGTTTTTCTTTTAAATTGTAATTTTTCTTTCAAATCTTTGAGGGCTGAAGTGTAATTGCTGAAGAGGTTGTAAAAGAAAGAATGGCCTGGCACTGTCCCCGGAGTCCAGGAGCAAGAGCCTACTCAGTCTGCTCCCTCCAACCCACCCCACTGCCGGTCTGCCCCCATCCACAGTCTCCTTTTCAGTCCATCTCCCCTCTAACAACTTCCCCTCTCCTTCCAGCATTCTCCATTCCAGACAAAGCACAGCATGCATCCAGTGCACACTCACAAAGGCAGTGAAGCAGCTGGAGAAATCAAACAGCCCAATAGGACATGATTTGATCCCTCCAACCCTCAATCAATATCCACCCATTCCAAACTAGATTTCTCCATCAAGGTGGCAGATTATAAGAGCAACTAACAATGGGGGTGGGGATGGAAGAGCAGGGTTGTGACAGGTACAAAATAGGAAACAAAACACTGCTGTGTACAACTTGCTAGAACTTTTTTTTAATTACTCAAGAGGCAAATGAGAAGGTAATTGCCAGAATATTCTCGGCAGTGTTAGGAAGAGTAGAACATTACTGACATTTCCCTTTCCCCGGATTTCCTAAAAACTGAGAAGTGCTTCCAGTCCCCCGAACATTAAAACTGTGTAGAATGGCATATTTTTACAAAGTTCAACGGCAACAGGAAAGCACAAACTCCCTAAATAAAGCTTGTAGATGCTCCTTTGTACAGACTCAAGTAGCACATTTCTACATTTCCAATTCTCTGAACACTAATAAAAGTTTCTGTTCCAAAGTACTTGGCCTAATCATTCTACTACATTCTGTTAATTCTTGACCTCTTGGCATCCTCTACTCTGGCCCCTCTACCCACTCCCAGGGCACATACCCCAAGCCCAGTCTGCTCCATCTTACCATCTAAAGTCTCTCATGTACTAATCACCTCCGCAATCTAGCTCCAGCCCAGGATCTAGCACTCCCAGGCACCAGCCTACTCATCCCAGCAGATGAACACTAAAAGCTCACTGCCAGTCACCTCTGCTCAGATAGTCCTGCATCATCATCCTTGACGATTTCTCTGTTTCAAACTCCATATCCACTTCCCCAGAAATCTGTGGTTCTGCTTTCAAACCTTAGCCAGAACTTTCCAGGTCCACACACCACCCAGTGCAGCCCCAGCAGCAATCCGGATCCCTTCCTACAAGACGGGATGTTGGTCTCCCAGCGAGCCAGGTTTAACTCTGCTGGTCACTGCTCCTGCCTTGCATGTTCCTCTTAGAACACTCCAGGCATACACAAAGTTCTACCCAGAGGCCTTTGCAGCAGTGGTCCTCTCTGGAACATTCTCCACCCAGATAATCTCTTAGCAAGTTCCTACTTTCCTTCAAACCTTTGTCAAAATCCTATAACCACTGGTGTGGCCCACAATTCTTGCTGTTTTTTCCTTGTCCACATACTGCTCCATCCAATATCCGTGCAGTCAGGAATCTGCCCAGAGTCGCTGCTGCTCTCCTTCCTATACTACCCAACTGAAAACGCAACCTGGGACAGGGGCTGGGACTGTTCTGTTAGCTAGTGCGTCTCCAGTATTCAGAGAACAGTCTCTCAGTAAGTAATGTTAATTGAATAGAAGAAAAGTTTTCCAACTGGTGTCACAGGTTTATAAAACCAGGATTCAGGTCTTAGAATGTTTCATTTACATTATCTAATATCTAAATATATCATCACCCTAACATATCTAAAAACTATAGATCATGAAAAGTAATGTTTCCCAAATTTCAACTTCAACATTTAGCAAGTCTAATTTTTAAAAACAATGCAAATATACACAGACTATTTTTTTAAACCAATGATAGATAACTAATATTTCTCATTTAGATTTTTTAAACTGTCAGGACTGAGCCAGGCATGGTGGCACATACCTTTAATGCCCGAAAGGGCAAGGGGCTATGTCATAGGCACATGGATCTCTGTGAGTTCAAGATTAGCTTGGTCTACACAGAGAGTTCCAGACACGCCAGAGACACGTAATGAGACCCAGTCTTTAAAAAAAAAAAAAAATGCTGGGCATGAGGGTGCATGCCTTCAATCCCAGCACTCAGGAAGCAGAGGAAGGAGGATCTCTGTGAGAAAGAGACTAGCCTGGTCTACAAAGGGAGTTCCAGGCCAGTTGGGGCTACAGGGAGACACCATCTCAAAAAGAAATTTTTTAAAAAACAGAGAAAGGAAAAAGCCCTAACTGGGTTTGAGATGTAGCTCAGGTAGTAGAGCACTTGCCTAGTATGTGTAAAGCCCTGGGTTCCACACCTAACAGCAATGTGTGTGTGTGTGTGTGTGTATGTGTGTGTGTAAGCACCTCAATGGTACTCTAAATTAGAGAATACTATTAAATTACAAGTGCTACAACTATTTATAAGATGCACTGAGAAGCCATGGAGAAGCATAAACTAGAAATTATAGAGCAAGGTAAATCTGGACTGTAAAGAGCTTGACAAGATGGGTAACTGTTGCTTGTAGTGTGGTCCTGGCTCATATCCAAATGATGAAGATTCTGAGCTAAAAGAGCCTCTCTCAGCTCATTAACACAGGGAGCTAGGATCGCCAACCCGAAGCTGCTCTGAGCCAGTGCCTTCCAGGTTCCCTGTCTCAAACTCAAGATGGATGAGTGGTCAAGGAGTATGTACAATGAATGTAGAAAAATCAGTCGGGGCATGGTGGTGCATACTTTTAGTTCCAGCACTCAAGAGGCACAGCCAGGTAGATTTCTGTGAGTTCAAGTTCAGCCCGGTCTACACAGTGAGTTCCAGGCCAGCTGGGGCTACAGGGAGATCTCAAAACAAAACAAAACAAACTCAGAATAAAAGAAAATCAACAACAAAAGAAACTTTTGAGTTGTTAGAGTGGTCCCAAGACAGGATACCCCAGTGGCCTTTGATGGGACTTATGTATGGAAATTGGATGGGGACTGAGGCAATTTTTATTGGAATCAGTCATTCACTGAGTGCACTGAAGACTGAACCAGTGAGTGACCTACACACATCTCCTTCCAGTCCAACCAGAGGAGAAAGGGGGTCATGTGTTTCTCATCCAATGGGGAAGTAGTCACACATCATACATCCTGTCACCTCTGTCTACACGCTCCCTCAATTTGGTTTACTTGTTTTGTAGGATATCAACTCACTGAGTTGCTTCTCTTTTTTTGTTCCTGGACTACATAACTAACTCACAGTTCACCATGAATCCCGTAGAGAGCTAACTCCTGTCACAGTGACTACCCACCAGGTAAGCAACAGAGTTCTTTTGGTCTCACTTCAAGAATGATTAATGTGCAATCCCAGAATGAGGAAAAAGGTCAAAAATATTTATAAGCCAGTTACACAAAAACATAGGCAAGGTAAGGGGAGGCCCAGCACACAGTTAATAGCCTCACCCAGCTGGTGAACACCCCACTCCCATACCTAAGCCCCGGAGCTAACAGGGCTGACTGTGCCAAAGTAATGATAAAAGATCTTCAGGGATAGGGACCCTAATCTACTTATGCTTCAAGCTTCTACCCCAAGGTACCAGAACAAATGAACTCCCATGCTTTAAGACAAATGAGTGAACACAGGTGAAATTGTTGATTCCAACTTATGGTTAGGTAGATGAACCCAGTAACTGTAATGTAATTCATGAGGTTGAGTCTGAAAGCCAGAAAAATAATGACCCTTTGTAACATGAAAATACATCAATGGCTTCATGAAAACAAATGGTTTTTGAGGAAGGGGACATGCTTTCCAAGCCCCCAAGATGATCTGCACTTCCACAACAGTGCTTGCTGTTCCTCCACAAGACCAAAGTTCAGTTCCCAGCACCTATATCAGGCAGTTCGAAACCATGTATAACTCCAACTCCAGGGGATCTGATGTCCTCTTCTGACCTTTAAGGGCATAGGCACACACACAGTATACATTTACACTGACACAAACACACACACAAAGTACAAACAGGACCAAAGGGCAGCTTAGTGACAGAGCACTTTCATAATATTACACAAAGCCCTGGGTTCAATTTCCAGCATGGCAAAAAAAAAAAAGTTGTTTATTTAAATATTTTATTTATTACTTTTATTTTATGTGTATGAGTGAAATGCCTACGTGGATGTAAGTGCACCCATGTCATGCAATGCCTACAGAGGTCAGAAGAGGGTGTTGGATTCCCTGGAACCGGAGTTACAGACAATTGTTAGTTGCCATGTGGTGCTGGGAATCAAACCTGGGTCCTCTGCAAAGAGCAGTCAGTGCTCTCAACCACTGAACCTCTCCAGCCCCAGCTTTTTCATTTAAACAAACAAAAAACACACAAAAAAAGCTTCTTTTACAGGGAACAAAAATGTTCCAAATTAGATTGTACTAGTGACTACACAATTCTAAAAACATACTTAAAAAACAAACACAAAACACTGAATTTCACTGTATACAATATGTGAATTGTCTCAATAAGGTAAGAGAAAAGAAAAAGAGAACTAATAGTAAGTTCGCATAGCCTAATTCAAGCATCCTGCCTCTCGTGTGAGAAAGCAAAGCCATTCTGCAGATGTATCTTTACACACTGTACCCAGCCCAGTCCTACAGACTGTGTGTGTGTGTGTATGTGTGTGTGTGTGTGTGTGTGTGAACCACCCTCTTCTTGTACATAATGAAAATGTCATATGCAGATGCATTTGATTAGCACCCTTCACATTTCTTGTGATTATGCAGCACTTTGTAAACTGCAGTTAATTCCTGTCTATTATCCCAATGCAAAAGCATCCTGCTTAATCTCAAGCCTGGCAGCTGCGGAGAACAGCCTTGCCCTTCAGTGGAGACCCATTTGACGCAGCCCCCACTGCTACAAGGACTCCATCATAAAGAGCTCAATTTCAAACAAGCAGGCACTATTAGTACAGAGAACACAGGTGACGCCTTTGCCATCTTTAAGCATGTGCCTTTAAAAAGCCAGCAAAGAACACAGAGAGAATGGCAGAAATTAGGACTGGGGCTGGGGTAGGGCTGTGGGGAGGTAGGGAGTCAGGAAAGTAGAACCAGAGCTCACACCAAGGCCGGTGATCTTCCCATTACCTGGCCAGGGACCTCAGAGAAACCCCATTGTTACTTAATTACTCTGGCTTTTACAGTTCCTAAATAATTCCCAGAAACTTCCACTATATTTCTCTTTTAACTAAAAACAGAGATAAGAAAATATACTAACAATATTTTGTGGGACAAAAGAAGTATACAACAAAATGCACAATAAAAATTGTTGGACTTTTAAAATTAATTAATTTATATATTGGTGTATGAGTGAGGAGGGTGGGGTACACATGAGGCACATCTAGCATATGGAAGTCAGACGGAGGACTCTGTGGAGTTGATTCTCTCCTTCCATCTTTACAGGTTCCACAGTTCAAACTCAGGTTGCCAGGCTTGCCACAAGTCTTTACTCACAAAGTCATCTCACTGGCCCTCAAACAGATTTCTAACTCTCACTACAAACAATTTTATTTTTAACACATATGTTCTTCCTCTGGCAGTATAAAGAGACAGGAATCCTGTACACTCCATCCTAGAAATATTGCTACATGCTGGTAGAGGTGACAGAATTAATGCCTTAAGGTAAATTCTCTGTAGCGGTACCTTGAAAAGCATGTAGCATCTAAACATTACCTCTTCTAAAGAGAATCCCCTTGAGCCCCAGTTTATAGAGACACAAGATAATTTAGTCTACTGTTACCCAATCTGCGCCACCGCCCCCACCCCCACAGATAACCAGGGAAAGCTGTTAGGTTTTGAGGGTGAATCTCCCCCGCTTTAAAGGCTCTGTTTCAAAAGCTGGGTTTTTAGAAGGTTACTGGATCTGAGGATGCTGAATTCATCAAGGGATTAATCCCTTGGTGAGTTTATAGCTGAATGGGCTGTTAGGAAGGAGGGCTGGCTGGAGGAAGCAGGCCACTGGGGAAGGTGCTGTGGTAGCTCATCTCCACTCTTCTGTGCTCCCCAGCTGCCAGCGAGGTGAACAGCGCTGCCTGGCCATGTCCTCCCACCGTGCTGCTTTTGCCTTGCCAGGAATCTAGAGACCTGGAGATGGCTGAGCATAGACTAAGACCTGTGAAGCCATGAGCAAAATGAATTTTTCCTCCTTAGTTGACTCTGTAACAAAGTCAGAAAGGTAACTAGCAAAAGCCTTTTAAAATAACAGATATGGGGCTTCACTAGTTCCTCCCAAATCAGTATCTCTGGGGTTGAAGTCCGGAATTCTGCGTTTGAAGAACAACTTCTTAAGCATTCTGCTGCAGCCATTAGGAAAGCTGAGTCCGGGTATACACATTTGGGAGACAGAGATGGATTCATTTATCAAGCCATCTAGCTATCTCCAGTCAGCTAACCAACCATCTGTCCATTCATTGCTAGATACTTCATGACCACCTGCTTCCAATGAAGCTCATTTCCACTTTAATACATTTAAAGACTCTATGCTGGGCTTTCAGGAGACACCCAGAATCATGAGGAACTGACCTATGAGGGGTACTGAAGTCTGTCACTGAAGGAGGTAGGATGCAACCCAGGACTACTAGGCTATGATCCCAAACCAGGGTGCTACTTCTATCACTGATCCCACATCAGATGTCCAAAGTCCAACTAACTGGTGGGAAGAGCACTTGCCGCCACTATGCCCAGAGATTGACCTTGCATAAATGAAATGTACTTCTGGTGCTACTAGACTGAATACCCTGTAAAGTGGTCACCAGAACCCGGGTTCAGCATGCCAGCCTCAACTGTGATGCACACCCCTGAAACATTTCCTTTGTAAGCAGTCTCTTACCTCCATTACTTCCTCTGGGTTTTCTTTTTTCCTGTTCTGTAAAGAAACTGCTAACTCAAATTCAAGTTCTGTACCTGCCAGCATCTTCGAAATTTGTTCTCAGATTTATCTCTGACTGCAGTCTACCTAGATCTTTTAGGATCCTACTTTATCCAATAAACTGGCTCTTTCCCTCTAAATCCTGTCCTTTCCCAAATTAAAACAACTGAACTCACAGTATTTTTTTCAAATACACTATCAGTTCCCTGTACTGGAAAAATTAAATAATTACATTATTAGATTCTACCAAAATCCAACCAGCATTTTCTGGGCAGTGAATAGATAAAAGAATAAAACAGAGCCTAAGCCACAAGGAGTTTGTGCTCTCACGGGAGCAGCAAAGATCTAAGAAAAAAGAACAAGAGGGACAGCAAGAATTTTAGATTCTGCCAACAAAATGTTTGATACAAATATTAACTGTAAACTAGGTAGATTTAAAATCCTGAAGCTGTTCTTACGTGTGAGTGTGGTCTCCCACAAAAAAACATATGGCAGCATCTTGTGAAACAGCCCATGGAGTCCATTTTTGCAATCAGACCTTACTTAATACACAGGAGTGATTTCAAAACATGGGCATATGTCACAGACAGCATCTCTAACGGGTTATGTGGAGGGGGTGAGGAGTCAATGGAGATTTTTGAAGCAAATGAAATCATTCCTGACGCAACAATTCAGGTCAGGGAACACAGCACAGTATGATATGAACATGTGCACATGGCCTGCCCTCAAATTCCTCAATTTATCGCTCCTTGAACACTGCTCTACCTCTCAGATCTGGTGTCAAATTCATGTGTGTCTTAAGAATTCCCCTTGGGGATTCAGATTTCTTTCCTTTGATTTTTCATAGCTTTCAACAGCCTCCTTTTCACAGCTGCAGTATCTGATTCTAAATCAACAGTCCACACAGGTTTCCTTGCTTTACAAATTCACTCAGCAAATGGAAACATAGGCACCGGGTAAGTTTGTCTTCTAAGTGGCTGAAGATGACAGAGGTGCACACCCACAAAGCCTGCCCATTTTGGTGGAAATGCTACTTTCATTTCTTTTGTAAAAGAATTCCATCCACCTACCACATTTTTAAATTATGTTATGTACAATTTCCTTAAATAGAAAATTCAGTGTAATCAATCCTAAGTATAAGTGGCTCTACAAAGAACATTTCCATTTTCTAGATTAAAGTCCAAGTTCACAGACACTTGGTCGGTTAAATGTCATTTCTCACAAGCACCTAAGATAAAATTAAACACAAAATATGATCCCAAAAGAAGCACTGATGAGTGTTCTTTACAGTCATCGACTGGATGCATCCTTCTCTTTAATACAGAGCTAACCCCATCCTAGACCAGACTCTACAAGACAGCTCCTCTAGAGAAAAGTGCAAAAACATGAGGCCTGCTCTGATCTACACATACATGAGACGCGACTGCCTGCCACTTTTTCTTAACTTTCCAAGTCTAGCCCACACTCCCAAGGGAGGATGGACTGGCCTCTTCTCCACTCTATTTCTATGAACCCTAAAACTGAGCACACTATAACTGCTCTGCTTCTTACCCAGCAATGCTTAACCAAATAAGTTATGAGACAGGAGGAGGTAAGAAATCAGTTAATGGTCATTATTTTAAACAAAACAGGATAAACAGAATAGAAAATAAGAAAGCTATTTCCTCCTCAAGTTCAGAAGTATTTTCCTTCTTTCTCCCCTTTTAATCTTACCTGTCATTGTTCTGCTGCAATGATGCCCACATTCCCACAGAGGAACGGTTATGGGCATTGCTGAGACCAGACTTCACACTCTTATGTTAAAGTCAGTACTCTTTCTTCCTTATTTCCAAAAATACCACATAGTTTTCTCTAGTAACTGAAAAAAGACATATCAAATATAAAACTTACGGTTTGCAACCCACACAAGTCTATCAATGCCAACTTCTGGGAGCTTACACACAGCCTGCTCTCTGGTCTGTTTTCATAGCCTGGGTTTTCCCTATCAGCAAGTTCCTATTTTTACCACTAAGTAACCCACCTGAAGAGGCAAGCTGTAACTTGATTTATATGATCTTATGCCAAAATCTAAAAGTAAGCACAGGCTACAATATTTCATCCCCAACTTTAAAAAATCCATCAACATCTACACAGTTCTCTACTTCACAGAACTATGGATCTAAGTAAAGAGCAGGGTAGGCAATGTCTTTCATTACAGCAGAGAAATTCAGATGAGACTAAGGGAAAACCAGTGCTCAGTTAATGGCTGCAACTCTCAAATTAATGGGACCAAGACTAAAGAAGCCCTCAAAACAAACAAACAAACAACAAGAAAAAAAAAAAAAAACAGCATCAGGAACAGGAGGCTGAAGAGGATATTGTGAGGCAGTCCCCTCGGGCATGCAAAACTACCACATGAATGGTAGGGCCACAACTAACCCTCAATGCTGCAGAATGAGCCTTCAACCTCAGGGCCAAGAGCGACCAGACACTGTCTTAGGTAAATATATACATTGCCCTCTCTAAGGTGCTCAGCTCAGTTTCCTCAAACCGAAGAGGCCTCCCAAATACTGGCCAGAAGCTGTAAAACTCTATAGAAGAGCCAACACAAGAGGTAAGCTCCACAGTGAAGAAGGCTCCCAAAGGTGGGAGGGACCACAGCACTAGTATCTGAGACCCTGGAGGGGTTAGCGAGGTTTTGATTAATCCAGAGCTTCAAGGATGAGAAGAAACTGGGAAATGAATTCTCACATAATTGCATCAAAAATTACTCTTAAGATTCATTTCCTGTGAATCACAAGTACCTGTCTAAAATAACCCCAAGTTCCATCTATGAACTTTATGTCAGAGGTGAAACCAGGAAAAGATTATGATCTGAGCTGAAAAAAGGACCTTCAACCTTTCAGTTACAATAACCTCACTTTTCCAATACTTATTGAGTCCTACTCTGGGAGCCTTGTCCCAACAAAAACAAGCAATAAATTAAACCCAGCTTTTACTTAAGACCCAGTCACCTGATGTGAAACTCTTAAGTACCAGAACAACTGTCAACAAACCCACTCCTCCCCTTGTTTCCGCCATCCTATACAAACTTTGAGTGCAGAACACATCACAATATGATAGTAAGCTTTCTGCAAGCCTCACCAGCCTCAGCAGGTGTCAAGCTTTGTGAGGAAGAGGCTCCCTACCCCATACCCTCAGTCCAACACAGTACCTGTAGGAATAAGTTCTCAGAAACATGCGAGGGCATGAAATTAGGGCTGGGTAATTTATTCTCTGTGAAGTGCTATTACCAGGGACTGTCAGAAATGCAGTCTGCAAGCCATTCCACCCCTGACTCAGGTCAAGTTCACAGAGCGAGCACCTGTACTCACTGGGCCACCTGGCTGGTCAAAAATCCTTAAAAAAAGAAAGAAAACCCTTGAAATGCAGCAGTACTGTAGTAAATGCCCACCCCACTGTTCTCTTGCAGTGTACTGAATAACTGTTCTAAAAATAAAATTAGAGTCAAGTGCTATAGCTCCCACCTGTAATCCTAGCACCGGGAAGGCAGAGGCAGGAGGACTACCGCAAGTTTGAGGCCAGCCTGAACTACATACAATGAGTTCCACACCAGCCCATGATACCTAGGGAAACTCTATTTCAAAACAAAACAAAACAAAAAATTAATTAAATAAAATTTCAAAGATTTTACAACCCTAAAAATCAACGTTCAAACTCAGACCTATAGGATTTGTCTGTATCAGTCTCATACATTTGAAAGACAGAACATAACTGTATCAAGTCACAGCCTATAAAGCAGAAGACATCTGTGAAATACTTGGACGTGTGCCATTATCACATTTAGCATCACTAAATATGCTTTGCCATCTAACACAGAGACAGCCCTTGCTTTTCTCTACAGCACATTCCTAAAGCTATATCATGAGACTCATGGGAACCATGTTATGATAGAAGAGTGACATCCTGGCCAAAGGCAACAAGCAAATAACGGCAATGACCATGTTGCACAAAGACTGTGACATAGCTGAAAATCCTCTTAATAACATAAAATGATAAAATCAGGCCTCAACCATAACCCTAGAGTTTTATGAGAGAAGTGACCTTAGGGGATCAGAGGACTAACTCCCCTTCTCCCAGCCAGGAAACAGAAACACAGAGGAGCTCTGGCCCAAGGTCAATAAGGTTAAAGAACAGAGCTTTGAAAGTTAAGCCCCAGTCTTCTTCCTGCAATCCAATCCAATGCACTACTAAAAAGGTTCCCTTCTTCTCCAAAGCTCCTGAATCAGACAAAAAAATATATACCTATATTGCACAAGTTGCCTCCAAATAAGACATAAAGCCAATAAAATAAAGCTCTCTCATATAGCACATTTATACTTGCACACAATGTTGGCCATAAACACTGGCATGTCAGTGCATTTGTTAATTAGCTACCATTTTTTCTTTTTGGAAGTTTGAGTTTTACAAAGTGCTACAGTTTGCCCATGTATTAAAGATATAATTCACAGCCTGTGACACTACAAGGAAGTGCTAGAAACTTTAAGAGGTGGAATCTAGTGAAATAGGTGCTGGGGACATGCCCTTGAATGGGATATTGGCTTACTGGTTCCTTCTTCCTTTCAACCTCTCAGCCATGAGATAAACATTTTGCTCCACCACACATTCTTGCAATGATATGCCTCCACAGGCCTAAATCAACGGGGCCAATCAGTCATGAACAGAAGCCTCCAAAACAATGAACCAAAATAAGCCTCTCTCTATATGTATTGGTTTAGCTCGGGTACTTGTTACAGTAATGAAAACACACACAAAGCACTATGAGAAAAGACCTGAATTTCTAATTCAGAATAGAATTGGTAGGAGTCACTTCCCCAACTATGCATGGCACTGGGCCCTAGCCCTTATTTCTGATGAAAGAATTACCTACCTTCATGGCCACAGGAACCAATACATGAGATCACTTGGAAACATGTCCTGTGCCAGAGGCACTAGAAGGGAACTTGGCACATGAAGTTCTGAGGATGGCAACCCTAGAACAGTCAGCGGTCAAATTCCTCGGCAGACTTTCTGCAGGCTGACTAGAAAAGTCACAGAAAAGCAAAACGGGAGATTCAGAAGGTCAGCCAGCAAGCCTAGAGGGAGACATGATAGTCAATCGATTCTCAGAGACCAGAGTCCCTTCTTTTATACTCCTTGATTTTTTTTCTGATTTGCTGAATCTTCCTGCAACACTCTGAAGGGGGAAAACTGTCCTAAATGCTGGCAGAGCTGACAGGGAACCACAACATGCACTAAGCTTGGGTATCTCTGGAGTCCGCAATAAAAACAAACTTAACAAATAAGGGGTGTGGAGAGGACTCAAGGAGGTACAGGTATGGGCTACCAACCCTGACGACCTCAGTTCAATCCCTGGAATCCACATGATCAGATAACTGACTCCTACAAGTTTTACCTCCACATGTGTGCCCTGGCTTGTGTACACACACATACAAGCTTAATAAATGTAATAAAAACTAAACAAAACAAAAAAATTACAAGCTTCTCTAGAAACTATAAGGAAAACTAGAGAGGTAAGGACTGCATCTTCTGAGTATAACGCCTCTGATTTGGAAATAAGCTACAGTTCTTTCCTTCTTCCCTTCCCTTTTTCCTTCCATTCATGTGTGTGTGTGTGTGTGTGTGTGTACTACACAAGCACACTGGGGATGGAATGTAGGAGGCCTTGTCTATGCCAGGCCACTATCACTGACCTACCTACACCCCCAGACCTTTAACTTTCTCTTAACACTGCCCACTCACAGACTTTTCTCTACAATCCAATCAATAAAAATTAGTGATCACAATTCTGGAGAGAGAGCTCATTGGTTAAGAACACTGGCAGCTTGGGCAGAAGACCCTGACACAGGTTGCACACCTATAGGCAATACCATCATACATATAAAATAAAAGTATTAAATAACATATTTTTTAAAATTAGTGATCACATGAAAATTCAACTACAATGCTGGAAGTCAATTAGAAGTGGCCTCCTTTCTGAGTGTTTCTCAGGACACACCCTTTAAAATATCAGCCAAAGGCAAATGTCAATCTGAGCATGTGTTAACATTTGGATTCCTCTTCCTCAGAAACTTCACCTTCTTACTTGAAGTCTGACCTTCAGATCTACATTATAAAATTGGTTTCCTCTATGAGGAATGTCCAACCTCTTGACATTGCAGCAGGGCCTTACTATCTACAAAGTTCATGCTCAGACCTGGAGAGATGGCTAAGCAGTTAAGAGGACTGGCTGCTTTTGCAGAGGACCAGAGTTCAAATCCCAGCATTGACTTGGTGGCTAACGATCATCTGTAACTCCAGTTCTAGGAGACCTGATGCCCTCTTCGGGTCTTCATAGGCACTGAATGATGCAGGTGTTCTTATATACATGCAGGCCAAACACTCATACACATAAAATATAGATTTTTAAATTTTTTTTGAAGTTTATATTAAGAACCACTTAATCAAGTTACCACAATTTCATACTGCTGCAAACATTGTTTAGGATTTTGTGTTGGGCTGCATTCACAGCTATCCTTGGCTGTGTGTACCCAGGAGCCTCAGGTTGCACACACCTACAGGCAGAGCAATTTTCCTTAAAATTTCAAAGTTTGTTATGCTTGTCACCCACCCCCATGTCATTCCTAAGAAAACTGCCCCTGCTTCTCTAGTTTTCAGCAAACCGAATACGCCTTACGTCTCACAGAAAGTATTTCATTCAACTGACTACAAAGGAGCCAGATATTAGGAAACTGCTCAGTCTGACAAACACAGCTCAAAATAAATAAAATTCAAGTACTGTAGAGCAACAAGATTTGCCAATGCCTGACAACATTTGGGAATCATAGTCATAGCAACTACATATAGTTCAGGCTTTATTCTGACATAAATGCTTAAAGTACAAAAATTTTAAATACAAGTAATCCTTCTTTAAAAAAAAAAAATACTAAAAAGCAGTACACAGAACTGCTACATGGTAGCTAAATGAACAGTGCACAAAATCCACTCGATCCCTGGTGTCTAGTTAGCCTGGGTCTCAGTAGGCTCTTGGAGCCCCTGCTAGTTGTACTGGCAAGAAGCAGAGGATTTCCTCATCACAGGCAATCAAGGCAGGACTTGGAGCACACCAGTGTTTAAAGGGGGTGGTAAGCAGACAGAGAGGCTCTAGGGAGGGGGCAGGCCTAGGGGGCAGTGAGGCAGAGGTGGAGAGAGAAGACTTTGGTTCAAGGATAAGCCACAAAAATGGTCACCTCCTGGGCAGCCTGCCATTCAGGCCATCTTAGAAGCATCTGTGAAAGAAACACCTGTTGGAACACCAAGATACAAAAGTAAGAGATCCCAGAAGGCTCTTGCTCCTAAAGACCTCCCTCTGACCAGAGGCAAACCAGAAGAGAACTGCGCAGAACACTCAAGGTTACAGCTAAGAAGAAGCGGAACTGGGGAGGGAGGGCAGACTCCCGAAGAGGCCCCAGTGTAGACAGTCTGAGGTGCAGGGCTGGCCCTGGCTCCTTGCATTACATCTACCATCATTTCCGCCCTGGGTCTCTTTCCCTGGCATTTAACCTACAGTTTTCCACAATAGATCAGCCTTGGAAGAAAGAGATGACATTTTTGAGACCTCCTCATACTTGCAAGTTATGAAAAGGTGACTCGCCTATTTACCACCCTTAAGAACTTAGAAAGTTGAAATTAAGAGAACACAAACAGGAACTCAAAACCCACAAAGCATGCTTCAAAGGTGGGAACATCCCGTTTTATGACGGGCGGTTGAGGGTTGCCACCTCGCCACTCCACACCTCTCTCCAGCTGCTCCACTTCAGCCCCACAGATGCAGATGTCACCTCCCGCTCTTGAAAGGCTGTGTTCAACAGTCTTCTTTGTACCTGAAGAAAACAGAGGTCCCGGTGTACATGGGATTTCACTCTAAACTATTTTGCTCTGAAATGCAATCTCAGGACACACACACTCCAAAGACCAAAAGGGACGACAGGCAAATAGATTATGAACTCTTTTCTCTATGCTGTTGAAAGTCTGTAATAACAAAACATTTTTTATAAAAGAACAAGAAAAAAACACAACCAGGGGCTGGGGAGATTGCTCAGCAGGTAAAATCACAGAATGCTCTCGCAGAGGACCCAGGTTAATTCCCAGCATCCACAAGGTGACTAACAACTGCCTGTAACTCCAGTTCCAGGGGATCCAACACCTTCTGAGAGCACTGCATGACACAGGTGCGCTTACATACATACAGGCAATACACTCATGCACAAAAAAAATATTTTTTAAAAAACACACACATAATCAATGAAGGCTAAAGACACCTAAGTCCCCAAGGAGCAAATCTATGATTCCACTCTATGAGGTACCACAAATAGTCAAATCGCAGATATAATAAGAATCATGGTTGCCAGAGAAGATAGGACAAAAGAATGGGGAGGTATTGAGGGTTTTTGAGTAGATGCTATTTTGACACAATCTCCCCTAAGTAGCAGAGGGTGGCTTAGAACTTACTCTGTAGCTAGTTCAAACCGGCCCTGAACAGGCCTCAAGCTCTTAAGTACCAAGACTACAAATGTATGCCACCATACCTTGTAGGAGTTATTATTTAATGGGCATAGAATTTCCATTTTACAACATGAAAAGATTTCTAGAAATGGATGGTGGTGATGGTTACTTGGTAATGTAATAATGTGAATGTGTTTAATGCTATTGAACTGTATACTTAAAATGGTCCAAACAGAAAACTTGATATTCTGTACATTTTTACCACTATTTCAAAAATAAATAAAGGACATTCTTAAGGAATATATTTTATCTAAACTCAAAGCAAATTCTACTAAACGGTACATATACTGTCTCCAGCATTGCACCAGGATTCTAGCAATTATAATGGAGACTATCCAGGGCCTGGAGGTGTGTCTCAGTAGCTGAGCACTCAACCTAGCATGTGTGGAGCATAAGTCAAAAAAAGAGCCAGATGGTTTAGCAGGTAAAGGTGCTTGCTGCCAAGCCTGAGGACTGTTTAATCCCTGGAATCCAGAGAACTGACTCCTGGAAGTAGTCCTCTGACCAGCACACACACACACACACACACACACACAAATAACTTTTAAAAATGAAATAAGAGACTAGTTTTCCTGCATAAGGTGAACATGTGCCTGACCCTGTCCTGCCTGCTAGGCTAAGACCCAGAATATTCCCTGGAGAAATAGTTACCACACTACTTCCTGTTAACATGAGCATGATTATCTCCAACACATCCACCATAGCACTGGCTGAGTCCCTAGAACACACTGACCTCACAGAAGTCCCAAACCTCTGAAGCTTACAAAAGAAGGAACTGTCCTCACTATAATACACTTGAGAGAATGAGGTCCAAAATCACAGATCTAGGAAGTGGCTGAAGTCTATGTACCTCCAACCTGTGGGTAGCTCTGCTACCAATGCAGACTCCACACAACACCCCTCCTAAAATCACAGACACAAAGACCTGCCTAGAAGTCACCTATCCAGTCTCCTCACTTAGAAGGTCAGGGAATTCATTTTTTATTGTGATGGTTTTGGGCTTTTGTTTTTGAGTCAGGGTCTCCCTGAAGTCCTACCTGGCCTGGAACTCCCCATGCAAACTAGACTAGCCTCAATCTCACAGAGATCCACCACCAGCCTCTACCTCCAGTGCTGGGATTAAGTCACCATACTTGGCTTGTGGGAACTGTTTTAATACCTGGATCCAGAGGTTCCAACTGAAAAAGCAGAAACTACAAGGACCCCCACAACAGGGTCTCCAATCCCTCGGTAATTCAAAGCAAAACATACTTTATATATGCTCCAACCCCTTAAACTCCATTGCTAATCCTCTTCAGTCAAGTACCCCTGGCATAGCCATTTGCCTATCCCTAAATGGAACTGCTCCTGGCTGAACTCGTCAGGAAGAGAAGAGCGGAGGCTGCAAATCTCAGAACTGGCCTATTTTAGTCTCCAACAGGGGTGCTTTCCAAATTTCCCCCTTAAATTCCCTGGCAAGGAAGAATTAATTATCTGTCCCAGGGCCTCCTCAGTTTGTGGCTTACTATATGAAACAAGTATTTAAAGGCTAGTCATCTATTTTAAGATGAACGAAAACTGAGCATAAGCAAGTTTATTTTAATGCAAAATGTTAAGTAAATCTTCAAACAAATCTCAAATCTTAGGTTAAGCTGGCCCTGAGAAGGTTGGTATTCATTCACAGTCTTCAGAGATTCTCCCTACCCCCAAAGCTAGCTCAGAAGAGGAAGTAAGCCCAGCTGTCTCAGCACAGAGGTCCTTGCTGTAGGCTGTCAGGCAAATTTCTGGCAAGTTTTCCCCTGAACTGATTGCTGAGGGGAACACTCACTTGGCATTAAGATCAGGGCTTCTCCCTAGTAGTTTTGTTTTCAAGTATAGAAATGCGTAAATTCCCTGAGGTCGAGGGCTGTCAAACTTCCCTTATTCCTCTAAAGCATCTAGTAGGCTTCTAGGCCCACAATAAACACTTGCTGTGCTAAGTGCTTCTAGCAATCTCCTGGGTTTCAAAGGATCAAGAGGCCTTCTTCAGTAAAACACACCCAATTTTCTTCTGAAGGCTTCATATGCACCTCAATTCTGATTGGATGGTAGTCATTCACTCTCCTGCCTACAAGGACCCATTTTTCCTGGATCTCTGTCTCTTAAATTAGCCAGATTCACATGTACTAAATGCATGCATATGCTTCAAATTATACTTGCCTGTTGCTTTCCTCCTAAGTCAACTCACACGTTAACATTCAAAACTGCCCAGCTATTCTCGAAGTGTGTTAGCTAATAAGTGAGGACTTAAAGTCCTTCCAGGACAATTTGCAGCATCTCCATCCTCTTAGCCTAGCTCTTCTCTTCTATAGTCATGTTACTCAAAGTCTAAATAAAGCCTCACAGTATCCACACAAGGGAAAAACTGAGAGACCTATCCATTTAGATGTGAGTACAGCTTTCAGTATCAAAATCAAGCATGCAATGGCATTAAGTAATTTCTGGCAGCTCCAACTGATAGGACTTGGCTCCATCAAGCAACCCGAGAAAAACATTTGCACCTGACATCAGAACAACTGCTGTCCAGGTCTCAAACTCTCTACAAATCTCTACCCTAACTCTCCACTGATAGTGACTTCTCATTTTCACAAGGCTGCGCAATCACCATATGAACAAGTCCTTTACATGCCCAATTTGCTCCTCAGAAGGATGGGGAAGGAAAGAATTGCAAACTAAGACTACAGTTCCTTCACAGGAAATGTAGGAATGGCTGGGATTCGTGGTACCCAATGTAAATCTCAGTACTCTAGAGGCTGAGGCAGGAGGATTACCTTGAGTTTGAGATAAGCCTGGGCTGCACAGTGAAATCCAGGCTAGCTACAGAGTAAAATCTTGCCTCAACACAATCAAAATCAAAGAAAACAAAACTAAAGCTTTAAGAGACAGCGAGATGGTTTCGCAGTTAAAAATACTGACTGCTCTTGCAGAAGACCTGGGTTCAATTTCCAGTACACACATGGCAGCTAACAACCATCCATAACTCCAATTCCAGGGAATCCCACGCCCTCTTCTGGCCTCCGAGGGCATTGTATGGCGTGGGTGCATGCACATACATGCTGGTAAAGCATTCATACACATAAAATAATTAACATTATTTTTTTAATTTTTAATGTAGAAATGGTGCTCAAAAATTTAAAATACAGCAAGTAAGCCAGAGATAGAGGTTCATCAATGTCCTCTCAGTCCCTAAAAGAAGTCAGCATGAGTGGTTCCCCACTCACATTGCAAGGAGAAAGCTGCAAACTGGCTCTGAGATACTCTAGGGATACTGAAGAGAGGACCAGAGGCCAAGAAGAGATTCTGACATTAAAGTAAATATATACAGAGCCTGCTGTGTTCTTGCTGGGGCTATCCTACATGCTTCTTCAATAGAAAACTTCTCAGTAACTTAACCACTGTTTCCCTTCTACCAGAGTCTGCCAGAGTCACTGTTCTGCATCCCTATCCTGCAGTATCATACAGGTCCCATGCCTATATACATTTGTTCTCCAGGATGACTAAGCAGAAAGGCAAGAAAAAAAATCATAAAAATGTGTTCACCATGTTTTCAAGCTTTGCCATCCCACACAGTTTCTCAGCTAATGATGCCTGCCTATTTTCAGAGTTCAATACTAGGCTCAGTCTATTCTAGTTTGATTTTCTCTTTGGATCTGCACTGTGTGCACCTTCTTACCTCTGGCTTCCCACAGCATTTTATTATACCCCAAACACTGTCTTTTGAAATACTTAGCAGTCTCCCACAGTGCTATTCAAAGGTTCTCAGAAAACGAGGAGACCTTTTTATATTCAAGTGTTCAGTGCTACAATCACAGCCCCTAGCACACAGAGCACCAGGGAACATGCGAATGCCAACACCTGCTAACCTTGACCTCAGCTATAACCATCAGGCTGGCTGGAGTCAAATTAAAGGCCTGTATATTCACCCGGTCTCCACTCTCACTAAAGCAAGCCAGACTGTCTGTTCAACAAAAGTTGATTCTTTTCATTCATGTATAAAATGAACACCCATAAGTAGTTCAGGAAACACAGAGGACTAATCAACAAATCACATGGAGGGCACAGAAGTTGGGCAAATTTTCAAGCCATACATAAGGGGATACAAGACATACATGTAAAGGTTTTAAAAGGAGTGAATCACGAGGCTGGTTAAAAAAAAAGAAGCTTTACGGAAATGAAGTAACTCCACAGGTTATCACAGCACTGATCAAAATAGGTGCGTCTACTTCTGGTCGTCTGGACTGAGAATAACAGGAGGACTGCATAAATACACACCATACACAAGGTCAATTATTGCTGAAAATCTTCAAAGTGCTTCCTTTACTGATACTGTATTTACCATGGGCAAAGAGCCCCTGCTAAATGCTAAAAAGTTGATGATAGTATACAATAATGTATGTAATGGGTTCCATCCAAGTCAACACTGTATTCAACACTTTCCTGGGCAAGGGCAGACTCAGGCTCATCGGCTTGAAACCACAGAGTGTGGGAAGTGGGAAAAAGCATTTCATGAAAAAATATAAATATAATATGCCAGACCTTTGAAATTTTAATAAAAAGCATTAACCATTTAACAACATTCCTAAGAACCCTCCAGAGCCTTAGAAGGAACACACATAAATGTTATGTTCAGAGAAGGTGCTTATGCCTGTGCAGTTGTGTGGAGGGATAGGAAAAGTTTCCAGATTGAGGGATTTCCATGCAGAAATCTGAAGGAAGCACAGGAAATAATCTCTCAGCACAGAAAACAATCTCCTTGCATAGGAAGTAATCTCCTAACAGAGGAAACCAGCTCAATGGCAGCAACAAACACAACTTCAACCAACTTCATGTTAATAAACAAATGCAAAAGAAACATGTAATGCCAACATAGGCTGCCTAGACTGAAATTAGGAAGATACTACCACCCCCTGCTTAGAATGTGGGGGGCAAATAACCCAAGACACTGGCTTATGAATATAAAATGGACAGTCGTGGGGGGGGGCGGCAATTTGAGAGTATTTCTCGAGAGTCTAAAAATATGCATACTTATTCATCTAGTAATTGCAATTTCAGTAATGCACAAGCACTCAGAATACAAAGGCAGTATGGCGGAATTTCTCTCCCCTTTCGAGTCAATGTCATGTAGAGCTGGTGGTGTGATTCAGTGACAGATCATTCACCTAGAATGGTGTGGCCCTGCCACCAAAAAATAGAAAGCAATTAGACCTCACATATAAAGGATTAAATTTTAAATTATTCAGCATTCATATACGAGCTACAAAGTAGTCATAAAAAGTAGTATAATTACACACAGGCATGGAAAGATGGTCACAACATATTCATTTCCAAAAGTAGTTTACAAAATTCTTATAATCCCATTTAGAACTATAAAGCAGGGACTAAAGAATATAGCTCTGTAGTAAAGCACGTGTTTTATAACATGCTTACAGCCCTAGGGTTTAATCCCCAACACCAAAAATATTACCACACACACACACACACACACACACACACACACACGCACACAGAAAAAAAATAACATTGAATAACATTGTATTAATACAAAACAATTCTTTCAGGATATAGTAAAACCTTTTAATGTGTTACTCAATGATAAAATACACTCAATCCAATTTAAAAATAGTCAAGAGATTTGACCATATATGTCAACAAAGAATACACACAAATGACCAATAAATAAGCATATAAAAGGGGGCTCAAAATGATTAGTCATTAAGAGAAATGTGAGTCAAAGCTGGGCCTGGTGGTATATGCCTGTAAATCTCCAGCACTTGGGAGGTGAAGACAGGAGAATCAGAAATTCAAGGCCATACTCAACGGCATACTAAGTTTGAGGCCCACCTCGAGCTATATCAGACTCTCTCTAAAGAAATTTAAATTTTAAATTAAAAAAAAGAAAGAAGAAAATGGGGAGGAGATATAAAGCAAATCCACAGTAAGGCACTAGTTCATATCCACCAGTGTGGCTATAATCAAGTCGGGCTGGACATGGTGGCTCATGCCTTTAATCCCCACACTGGTCTCCACAGCAAGTTCTAGGCCAGCTGTGGCTACAGGGAAACCCCGTCTCAAAACAAGAGTCAAAGTGAGATGTGATGGTGCAGAGTTAGCACTTGGGAGATAGAAGCAAGAACATTAGGAGTTCAAGGCCACCAGGGGATATATGAGATCTTGCCTCTAGATACCACGCCCACAAAACATAATTCACATAGAGCATTCATGAGGATTCTGAAACTCTGTATTTTGCTGGTAGAAAAGTAAATGGTACAGCTCTTTGGAACACAGTTTGGCAGTTATTTAAAATGTCATGCATAGGAGTTACCACACAAACTAGCAATTCCACTCAGGTATAGACCCGAAAAAAGTGAGAACATGTCCTCACAAAAACCTGCACACAAATGTTCCTAACTGCACTATTCAAAAGGGCCCCAAAAGGCAAATAGTCCATGTGCATCAATTGATGAATGCACAGAAAGTGGTATACATCCAAACAATAAGATCTTAGCAACAAAAATCAATAAAATATTAACATATATCACAACATGTATACCCTAAAAATATTAAAGAAACTAGTTAAGAGACCATATATCACATGATTCCATCTATAGGAAATACTGAGAATAAGCAAATCTATAAAGAAAGGAAAATAAGCAAATCTATAAAGAAAGGAAGAATCAGCAGCTGCCAGGGACAGAAGGGAAGAAGAGTGGGGAGTGACAACTAAGGGGCTTTTTTATAATGAAGTAATAAAAATTTTCTTGCTACTGTTGCTGTTTGTTTGTTTCTATGAAAGAGTCTCCAGCTAGGCTGGTCTCAGACTCCCATTGTAGCCAACTGTAAAAATAATACAATATCTAGCCCTACTAGATGGCCTTAAACTTCTGTTCTTTCTGTTTCCATCTCTTGAGTATTAGGATTACAGGGAATGTACCCCAAGATCAGGTTTATGCTAGAGAGTGAACCTGGGGCTTTGTGTATGCAAGGCAAGCATTCTACCAAATGAGCCACATCCCTAACCCAGGCCATGAAAATTTTCTGTAATTAGTTAATGGTGAATACATTAAAAAAGATGAGGGTCTAGTGATGCACACCTGTAGTCCCAGCACTTGGGAGGCAGAAGCTGGCAGACCTCTGTGAGTACAAGGCCAACCTGGTCTACGTAGTGCGTTCCAGGCCAGCTGGGGCTACAAGAAGACCTTGTCTCAAAAAGACCCCCAAAAAAGACTAGAGTTAAGGATATAGCTCAGTCATAGAACACAAGAGTATGCACAAGGCCCTGGTTTTGATACCAAGCACTGCGTGTATAGATAGATACTGACTGACTGATTTTATTTATGAATATATGTATATCTGTGTGAGTAAATGAAACATATGTGTATAGGTGCCCCAGAGAGCAGAAAATGGCATCAGATTCCTAGGAACTGGAGTTGCAGGCAATTGTGAGGGTACCCCCCCACAATTTCCCTAGACATGGGTGCTAGGAACTAAATGAGTTCTCTGGAAGAGCAGCAAGTGCTCCTAATCACTGAGCCTCTACCTAGCCCTAAAGATACTATTTTTAAAGAATTCAGTCACTGGCTGGCAAGATGACTCATCAGGTAAAAGCAGTGGTCCACCAAGCCTGATGACCTCAGTTCAGGGCCCAAAACCCTCTAGTAGAAGGAAAGAACTAAGTCCTGTGAGTTTTCCTCTAACCTCCACATATGTGCCATGGCACACCCACCAAGATAAATACACTCACACAGAATAAATTTTTTTGCTTTTTTTCTAAATTTTTATGTATTTTTATTTCATGTGTATAAGTGTTATGCCTGCATGTATGTAAGTGTACTCATGTCCTACAATGCTCACGGAGGACAGAAGAGGGCATTGAATTCAGTGGAACTGGAGTTGCACTGGGCACTGGGATTCCAACCTGGGTACTCTTGTAGACAGTGCTCTTAACTGCTGAGCCATCTCTTGAGCCCCAGAATAAATGTTATTTAAAAAAATAAAAGAAAGTAGTAATTATCTGGTGACTCCAATTTTATTTATATTTCACAGTATTTTCTAAAAATTAAGTTTGAGTAAAACTGACTTAATTGTAAAAGAGGGACAAGCCAATCTCTGGAGGCTGAGACTGGAAGACTGCAAGCCCAAAGCCAACCCGGGCTATTAACAAGACCTTATACAAGACCCCAGCTCAAAACAAAAGTCCAAAATAACAGCAAAAGTAATGGTACCCGCCTTATGGTGCTAGCTCCTACTTTTA
Source organism: Eospalax fontanierii (assembly GCA_035773235.1). Taxonomy (NCBI): domain Eukaryota; kingdom Metazoa; phylum Chordata; class Mammalia; order Rodentia; family Spalacidae; genus Eospalax; species Eospalax fontanierii. Next base: position 37,609,280 of record CM069548.1, on the reverse strand, counting down.
CTGGGTTGGTTAAACAAGATACCATTTGTATGGTTTTAAGGAGTAAGAAAGGGCAAGGACTCAATAATTACCTATTATTATGGAGCTGGGCATGGTGGCACATGTCTGTAATTCTAGGAACTTGGGAGGCAGAGGCAGGAAGACTGTCCAAGAGACTCTGAAGCCCTAGAGCTACATAGTGAGACAGTGTATCTCAGAAAACCAAAACTACTATGATTGTTATCTTTATAATAAAAGAAAAGAAAATGTTCTGTTGTAGAAATCTCAGCATGCCCTTCTACTTATATTGCCACACATTCTTGACTGTTTCTCATCATTTAAAGACAGTTCTCTTTAGCTGAGACATGTGCCAAATGAAATGCAACCTCAATCCAAGAGTAGCAGGACAAACGACTCAAGAACGTCTCCAGAACCTTCGGGACGCACGTGCAGCTTCCTTTATAAACCTTCCCAAAGGTCCTAGAAAAGATATCATTAGCTCATTTTGCAAAAGAGGTCAAAGTTTGCAGCTATGTAGCCAAGGTCAGAGCAAGAGGCTAAGCCAGAATGCAAACCAAAGTAAAGGCTCTCAAAGACAGTGCTGTGCAGGATCTGAGGAAAACTGGTACCTCAAAAATGGCTGCTCAAAGGAGTCAACTTAAAATCTGAAACAGTAGAGGTCAAAGAACTGAGGTGCAGCCCAGTGGTACATTGTTTGCCTAGTGGGCATAAAGAGCTGAGTTTGATCCCCACGGTGTAGGAAGCGTGGATAGGACAAAAACAGTGATAGAGAAGCTGATCTAAGCATTTACCTTTAAAACAAGTTATGAAAACATGAAATACTTCACATTTAATAAACTAATAAAGTTTGGTATAATCCCAATGATGCCTTAAGTCCTCACAGGAACAAAAATTGATTAAAGACTTTAGGATTTTACCATAATTCTTGACAAAGCTGCCAGTTAGTGTGATATAACACAGATAGGGCGAGATGAAGAATTTGCCAAAATTCATAGGGGGCAAGTTAGTTTTCACAAAGACATCGCTTAATTCTTTTTGACATTTAAACTGCTCATTTTGAGGCATCACATTGTCCTTATCAACGTTCACTTCTTTAATTGTTAACAGAGTTTGGCCACAGTTCAGATGGAAGTAGGAGGAAGAGAAGCTAAGATTAAAACAAGAAGATGTCTTCACATGGAGACTGATTTCACAAAGGTTACAGTTATCATTAAGTATTTTCAGGTTACGATGTCTGCAAACCTTGAAACTGACAGAATAAATAAGAAAACTAAACAAACAAAAATGTAAGTAAGACTACTTCCCTAACACCCAACCTGCTCAAGAACTGGAAGACCAAATTAAAGCCCTCTGCCCTACTTCAGCCTTCAGTTCACCCCGTTGGTAAGTATCTTTTGGTTGTCTTTCCAAAACTGTCTACAATAAAACCATAAAGGGAAGCTACTATCCTACTTAGTAGAGGCCCTGAGCCAACAAACTTATCATCCATAGTCCAGGTCTCACAGCTTTCTCTAGGCAATAAGAATGCAAATGTGCCCTGGCAAGGGCTACAAAAAGAGAAGCATTAATTTCTATCCTCTTAGGCTAACACTAACACCAGACCCTAGCAAAACAGTCAACTGGGTAGCAACAGAGCCAGGTTAGACCACAGAATCCCCAGGGCCCTACTCACCCACCCTGGGCCACCCTTCCACCACCACTGATCTCCCTAGACTCCGTGAAACTCCAAACCAGCAGATGGAACAAAATCAACACAAGATGAAGAATGAAAGACAGGTGAGTTAAAACAAATTTGCATCTCTGATCACGCAAATAATGCCTTTAAAAAAGATGAAGGATGCAGGCAGAAGACAGCTAGATGTCAAGAATTGCTGGGAGGAAGACCCAGAGATGAGGAACAGGTCAGCAAAAATCTTCAGATGCTATGCCAGTCTAGCAACTATCCTTACTTGTTAAAATAGTGTATAGCTTGCCAGGTGTGGTAGCTCATGCCTTTAATCACCTGCACTTGGCAGGCAGAGACAGTCTAATTTCTGTGAGACTGAGGCCAGCCTGGTCTACAAAGCAAGTTCCACGCTAGTCAGGGCTACAGGAAAACCCTGTCTCAAAGAAGAACAGGGAGGGAGGGAGGGAGGGAGGGAGGGAGGGAGGGAGGGAGGGAGGGAGGGAGGGAAAAGATGGGGTAATGATAATACATGATCTAATCTCATGAAATTATATGAGGTTGAAATGAGTCAATACATGTACTTAGCATATAATAAACAATCCAAATACAGATCAGCATATTCTTAGTATATACATGTGGTGCATACTGCCTCTCCAAAAAAATAATAAAAATAAAATAAACGAAAAATAAAAACAAAATTTTCACATTGTATTTATTGCTGCAAAGAATAAACTTCTGATATAAATGTTGTTTTAAAATATTTCATTTATTATTTTTATGTGTATGAGTGTTCTGCCTGCATGTAAGGCAGAACTGTGTCACACAATGCCCATGGAGGTCAGAAGAGGGTGTCAGATTCCCCTGAAACTGGAGTTACAGACAGTTGTTAGCCATAGCGACCATGTGGATGCTAGGACCCAAACCCAGGTTCTCTGCAAGATCAGCCAGTGCTCTTAACCACTGAGCCATCTCTCAAGTCCCAGATGTTGAGTTTTAAATCAAACCGTTCATTCTCTTAATGTATCCATTCAGGTGGAAATGTTAAAACCATTTCCCACACCCAACATCCATTTAAAAAAATAAATGCAAGAGCGCTAAGGAGCTGGAAACTGCACCTCATTTCCCCGCTCCCTGACTTCATCGTTCCACTCTACTTTCCCCATGGTGCTCCACCCTATGACTTCCATGCTAAATGTCTATCCTATTTCCCTGCAATAAAAACCTGCAAATGTATGAAATTTGAGTATATAACCATAAAAATCAGTACTGAGATTTTGTTGGAAGTGTGTACAAGACAGATGGGACTTTCCAATTCAGTCATTCTTAGTAGAAACTCATTAATGACTGGAATGAGTCAAGACTCAACTCTATTCTTCTGTTCAGTTCCTACAGATGTAAAAGTCTTCATATAACTAGGCAGATAGAATACAATACATTCATGAGTGTTTAAAAATCAGCTAACCATTCAATTAAGTCAGTTGTAGTGTTTTTGAAAGCAAAGAATGAAAATTTTATTTGTGAAAATCCTTCTTTTCCTAATCATTACTGTCATCCACTTTCTGGCAGCTGTGGAACATTTAACTATCCCCTGATTTTCGTCCTGGTGATTAGCAGTAGGAAGGACCCAAGCTCCCTCTAAAGCACATGATCCTGAAAGAGGTGGTATGAAGGGCCCAAGAGGTCCCCTGGGCCATAGGTATCTTCCCAGCAAGGTCAATTTAAGACTGATTACACTCACAATCTAGACATCAATCATAGATTCTCTTCAAATAATAGGTTCCTGGGTATCCCTTGAAGTCTTCAAATATTTCTAATTGTGACTTCTTCAACTTGAAGCCCACAGCTCTAAGTCACCAGAAAAGTTAACAGACCTTGAGTTCTGTTAATTGGCAAATAGAGATGAAAGAGAAGCAGAGAACTTTTCTTAGTTGTCTGATACTGACACGACTGTTTCACATACATAGTCTTCAAAAGTAAAGTGGTGCAGCTCAGGAAGAAGTCGTGTTTCATACAGAGGCTCTGGGCTCTATCACCACCACCACAAAAGCCAGGGAATAAATGAGAGAACGTTTTCACACCATTTCACTGGATGCCATGAGCTTTAAAATAGAAACTTAGCCTTCTACAAAATGAACATTGTATTCTCTTTCCTCTTCTACAAAACGAACACTATATTCTCTTTCCTGACAGATCATATTCCAGTTAGCAAGATCAAAACAAGGGCACCATAAAAGCAGCTGCCATCCTACTACAAAAGCAATCACAGAGCAGCGGATTTCCAACTGTGTCTGCCCATATTCTGGTTCAATTACTACAGGGTGGGGACAGTTGCATCAGTACTTCTTCAAAGGCTTCGTAGTGGAGTCTGACAGGAATGTCAGGATTGGGAATCAAGAAACCAAGCATTAAATTACTTTTTAATTGTGAAAGGGTATAGTTTTAATCTGTAGGTTCGGGGGAGGGAGGAGCAGCACTCCACCACTGAGCTATACCCCAGGCTCAGGATATATTATTACAAAAAGTGTAAGAGACTGTATCATAGACTACAGCAGTTCTATGCAGATAAAAATGCACCATCTTTTTTAACTTATTTTTTAAGATCCACTTAAAAGCAAAATACTAATCACATCACAACTCAGGGAAATCAATGATATATATCATTAATAACTTGTTCTGGGAATCTTATTAGTGAGGGATATGGTACACAATTACAAAACACTAAATATGAAAGCACTTAAGGAAAGCAGTACACTGCTTGACACAGAGCAGGAACTTACATGTTCTAAAAGTCCTGAATTTGGAAGCTGGATGAACATCCACATGATTTTCTAATTCTGAGATTCCAGTCTTCAACTCCTTCACTTGTTTTTATTTACAATTTCCCAGAAAAAGTAACATTCAAATACAGGCTTACTGCAAAGGCCAAACTTTGATATCTGGACACCACGACTGATTTGGTTTTCCAGACTTAAATTTTACAGGTATTCTGTGTGCTGTGTGTGCTAGGAATTAGTGAACCCAGGGCTTGCGTACATTGGACCACAGAGCTATATTTCCAGCCCCTCTTAAAATCATGTAAACAGAACACACAGAGTAAACACAACATGCAGTAGGTTATATACTGAAAAGAATGTCTGCCTTCCCATCACTCACATGCTCTCAAATGCCCAGTGCTTACTCCTACATCAAACCCAATCCCGGAAGAAGGCTTTCCCCACCTTCACTCCCTTATCCTCTCCATCATCAATTATATGGGATTCCATTTCTTCTCTTATATTCCCCTTAAGCCCTTCTTAAATCCATTCAAATTCAGGTCTTCACTCTCGTAGTTAATCTCCAGTTGCTGACTACAGAAGCCATTCCCATGTTGTAAAGTTCTATTATACTACAGTATACTAGATTATACCCAGCCCTGGGACAGGAGGTAAATCTGACTGTCAGTCACTCCATCTCCACAGTTCCACCCAAGCCCTTCTAGGATCAGGAAGCTACCCTGATATCACCAACCCCATGCATAGCCTTGCTTGCTCTTTGATGTCTCACTCCAAATCAACATCTTTAACTGGCAAAACTGAAGTCACAAGTCTGCATCTTCACACCAACAGTCTAGGATACATGGTTTGATCGGCTCTTACGTTTTTGTTTTGTATTTTCCTTGGAGAAGTCAGAATTCATAATGTAGAGTACAGTCCACATGCAACAATGCATGTACAATGCTTTCTTGGAGACACCAAGAGAATGAAGTGAAATGCATCTTAACTTAGCAGTGTACCCACTGCTAAGGAAAGGGCAGCGTGGTGGACTAACCCATGGCCTGCCCAGGCAGCTGTTAAGGACCTTCTGCTTTAAGCCCCAGAGGTAGCCTCCAGCACTCAGCTCCTTCAGGGTTGGTCTCCTCTCCAGACATCTTTGGGCCTAGACATGCCCTATAAAGGAAATTCCCATTCAATGACAGAGGAAGGTAGGGCAGAAGAGCCTGGCCATAGCAGCCCTACCCTAGACAGCTCTCACCAGCCATAAGCACTCCAAAGTTCCTCATGGGGGTGATCAAGGATTTGCAAGCCTTTTCTCAATCTAAGTTCTAGTTTGGCCCCTTCCGTTTACAAGTATTATTACCCTTTATTTATTTTTATATTTATTTATTTGTTTGTTCTCAGAGCTGAGGACCGAATCCAGGGCCTGAAGCTCGTCCTTATGGCTTGGGTAAGTTGCTCCTAAAGAGCCATAAATAAAGGCTTGGCTCTCTAGCTTGTGGGGCACTATTGGGCGGTGCCTTTAGGAAGGCAGCTGGAGGGGAGCACACCCTTGAAGGGGTGTTGGCACCCTGGCCCTTTCCATCTCCCTTTGTTTGCAGCTGCCATGAAGTGAGCAGCCTACTCCACTACCATGTGCTCCAGCCATGACCTGCTGGTTTGTCATAGGCCCAAAGGAATACAACCACCTGACCTCCAGAAATGTTGCTCACCTGTTTTGAAGCTGCCTTAGGTTACTTGTTCAAGCAGCAAGGGTTCAAGGACACTTAAGTCCCCAGGTTTGTGCAGACAGCTTTTCTAGTCTTGGTAACCAGAAGACAACTTGGTCAAATATAAAAGCCTTGGTTACTGCTTTATCTTTAAATATGCTGCTCCACTGCTACCTTGCTCTGGATGTCATTTTGAGAAATATGATCATGGTCAAGTACTTTTTTACTTTATGAATGGTCCTATTTTTGACAGGAGACCATGAGAATGCATTTTTTTCTTCTCTGAAATCTAGTAGTTTTACAGAACTGTATCTAAAGAGTTGATAATCTTAACTACTGATAATCTACTTCGCAAGTAGATACCGGTTCTTCCAAAAAACAGAAGGCAACCGATTTTCAGGACATTACCTTGGGATTCCATTCCACAGATGTTTGATCTCCTTCACATTCTAATTATATGAAAATTCTTTCTTCTTTGCTATTTTCTCCTTTAAACACTTTCTGATCTAGTTACTTCAGGGAAAAGTTTTAAATTTACAGGTAAAAACCAAGTTATCGAAATGAGCCACTTCCTTGACCCTCTGCTCTAGCCAAGCAGATCCTTCATCAAATGAACCCTGGATGCTCTACACACTTCTAATAGAAGTCTATAGATCTACTCAAGTCCTGTCCTGCATTTAATGAGTGCTTCTCTCTCTGTTTAGACAACAAATTACCACCTGTTGTCTGAATTCTGCTAATTTTTCTGTCTAAGACACTTTAGATGGAAAATAAAATTCAATGTAACATCTGCAGATCACTCACATCTGCAAAAGATAAGAACTCAAATATGGAATCACAACAATTGTCTTTTCCTCTTCAGTCAATGTTATAAGTTGAACTGTTTCCTCTTAAAAGGCATATCTAAATCCTAAGCCCTAGTATGTCAGTATGTGACTATATTTCAAGATAGTATCTTAAAGGCTGAACACTCTGGAAAAACAAGTTGAGATTCAGGTGGATGCGTCAGTTCTTGACAATGGGAGCTGTCTCCAGCAAATGAGAACAAGCAACAAAGCACAAAGACTCTGCTTCTAGTAAGCCTGTGGCTCACTAGTGTGGTCTAAAGTCTCAAAACCTAGTTACAAAGTATAGTATTTTGCTAATTCTACAGACAAATGAAAAAATTCATAAAATATAAATTACTGGGTTGGAGAGAATAATTATGATTTTGAATATTTTATTTTTTTATTTTACGTGTATAAATGTATTGCCTATATATGTATAAGTGCAACGATTCATACAAAGCCCACAGAGGCCACAAGAAGGCATCAAATCTCCTGTAACTGGAGTTACAGGCGGTTGTCAGCTGCCATTTGGATGCTGGGAATTGAACCCCGGTCCTCTGCAAGAGTAGCCAGTGCTCTTAACTGCTGAGCCAACTCTCTAGCCCAATAATTATTGACAGGCTAATTTTTCTCTTGCTCAAGATAAATGCAAAGAACAAACACATTTAATGTTTTTTCAACTATGTTGAAAAGCAAAGATCTCATTGTATATTAGAAAAAAAATCAGAATAGTGAGCCCAAAACTGTCTCAGCTGTGATTTTTTATGACATAATCCCATTTTCTCTGCTCCTTAATCATTTTTAAAGCATGTTCACTACCAGAATGTTAGCTAATACAGTCTTGCAATGAGGCTTCCGAGAAAGACATTTTGCTTTAAGTGAAACAAGCCAGAAGTTAAATCACTTGCCCCGAATCATATCCTTGTAGATTGCAAGACTCAGATTCTCTGATTTCTTAACCTGGCTCCAGTCACAAAATGGAGTTAAAGCATTAATATATACCTATTGCTTTTTCTTAATCAGTGATATTTTGTTTCATCCAACAGTCTGTCCTAACAGGTTTTCTAAAGTTATATTAATTGCTTTAAACGGAATTTACTTAAGTAATTACTTATTTGAAAATGATAATAACTCACAGACAACTTATTCATTTTGCTTCATTTTATTGTTATGTGTGTGTGTGGTATGCATGATGTACACATGAGTGTGAAGGGTGTCCTCCTTGGTCACTCCCCACTTTCCAGAGACTCTCGTTGAGTCCAGAGTTTGCCAGTTCCAGCCAGTTCAGCAAGCTAGCTTGCACCAGGAGTCCTGTCTCTGCTTCCAGTGTTGGAATCACAGGTAACCACCATGGCTTTCACACTGGTTCTGGAGATTGGAACAACTGGTCCTAACACTTCTGTGGCCAAGTGTTTTATCCACTGAGCCATCTCCCCAGCCCCCTGCTTTAAATAGCTATCTACTTTATGCAACTTAACCTTAGCCTATTTTATTCTGACACAGCTAATCCTGTCCTGGTTTATGTTGTGATCCAAGGACAAGAAGGAATAACCAACCCCTGAAATGAAAAAAAACTTCCCTTCTGAAAATGAATAAGGGAACAGTGAGTTAAGCAAGAAGCTATGGCAAGAGGACATAGTGCGTGCATAACAAGTGTTAAGGTTTCTAAGACATTTCCTAAGTAAGCAAACTCTTCGAGGTAAGTGTGAGAAACTGAAATTATGTGTTTCTTTAATGCACACTTTATATAGAATTTAGGGTTAGCTTCTTGGCATCTCTTAAGTTTTACAACCAAAAATAGATTTCAAATATTTGGGCCAACAGAAATAAACATGGTCAGCAGTAAAAGTAGGAATCAAGAAAAAAAATTTTCAACAAAATGAGAGGTTATTTTCTAGAAAGTTTACATCTAGGAACAAGGTTCTAGAAGGATAAAGTGTTTGAATAAATAAAAGCTCACTGTGACAAAGAGAATGTTAGGTGCCAAACCAAACCGTTCTCCCTTTCTCCTTACAAAGAAAGCCCTCCTTGTTTTTGTTTTGTTTTGGTTTGGTTTGGGTTTTGAGACACAGTTTCACTCCTCAGTGGCCTGGGTCATCCTGGAACTCACTATGCAACCTTGGCTGGCCCTGAAACCTACCTTCTTACTGTTGGGATTATAAGTAGGAGCCACAATGCCCTTCTCTCTTTCTTTATTTTTTAGGTAGAGTCTCATTCTGTTATCCAGGCTGGCCTCAAACTAGAAACAATCCTCCTGCCTCAGTCTCTTAAGTACTAGAATTAAAGGCAAGAACCACCACAGTAGATACATAAGAAGAGAACAGGCCCTTGCAATTGAGATATAAGCATATAACTGTTATGAAAAACATGTATATACATATATTCATATGTATACACATATACACACACACACACACACACACACTGGGGCTACTCTCTGGAAAGGAGTAGGGGGCAAATGCTACTCCAGTTTCTCCAACCTTCCTTGATATCTGAATATGATCCTGAAGAGTGAACTACAGTATCCTAAGACCAGAAGACAGAATAAGCTCCAGCCTTGATGATCATTACACTCTTACATGAGCCCTGGCTGTTCTCAGAATGAGCAGACCAGGGGCAAATGTTTATGGTGCTTATGCCTCTGGGTTTTCTGTCTCATGAAGCTGACCCCAAGCCTCATGACATACTTCACCACCACAGCAGTAGCAGTGACAGCAAACACAGTTGTAGTACCAGTAACACCTACATGCACACACCCTGTTAACTCTTACCATGTGCCAGGAAAATATAATAGGGGCATTATATACATTTTTTACTTTAATTAATGTGCAAAAAAACTATGAGGTAGGCATTATAACTCTCATGCCTTAAAACATCCAGGATATCACTCAGAAATCAGAAGTCCTAAGGTTGATTGATGATCCTCTCCCAGGCCCCACCCCAAAACTTTTAAGATCTTCTTTATCCTTGCCTGAAGTTTCAGAGGAATGAATGGGAGTTTTTCAATCCACTGTGCAGGATCTATGGTACCCTCAATTCTAATACTTTCATGCTGCAGCCTTCTCACTGCCTCTTTCAGTAGTTTCTGTTTCTACCTGCACTTTTTTGAGGGTGGACACAGGGAACATGCTAATAAGATCCTTCTAACAGGTTGGAAAGTACTCTACCATGGGTTTTCTCCTTAACCCTCTGCATCCATTTTCTACCATCCAGAATTTTTTTTTAATTTCTTATGAACTGTACCTTCCCAAATATTTCTTCATTGAAGGTTTTTTCTCTAAATTTCTCTCCTGTCATTAAATGAGGTTTGGGGAGAGAAAAGTCACTGGTTAGTCTGTATCAATTTTTACAATTAGGTTAAACAGCAAAAACTCTGTGTGTGTGTGTGTGTGTGTGTGTGTGTGTGTGTGTGTATGAGTACACTTCTTTCTGTGGTCTCAACAGGCTAAGATAGTTCTACATCAACAATATGAAATTTGTATTTAGTCTCTCTTTAATGTAGTATATATTGTGAAAGAGAACTTAGTTTCTGTTAAAAAGAAGGAAACAAAAAGGAAAAGATAAGAGGCCTGAGGTCAGTATGTCTACTTAGTGATTTTCAGTCTATTTGGTCATAAAAAATAACATGACGCTGGCAAGTACGTAAAGGCACTTACTGTCAAGTCTGATGACCTAAGTTCACATAGTAGGGAGACCCAACTCTGCAAACTGTCCTCTGACCTCCACACATGTGCCATGGCACATGCACAACTGCACACTATACACAGTCACATCGAATAAATGTCATTTTTAAAAATCAATATGAAGGGGACTGGAGAGGTGGCTCAGCAGTTAAGCACACTGGCTGTTCTTGCGGAGGACCTGGGTTCGTATCCCAGCACACACAGTGGCTAATAACTGTCTGCAAGTCTAATTCCAGATGATTTGATACCCTCTTCTGATCTCCTTTGGCACTGCACAAAGGGGTGCACTTACATGCATGTCGGTATACACTCATACACATAAATTTAAAATAGTAAATTAAAAAAGAACTTTAATCAACATGAAGAAGAGACTGCTGGAGTTGTCAATGAAGTCTTAGGTTTCATTAAAATAAGTAACACCCAAGCCAAAAACAGAAAGAAAAAAGATAATATATTCACTCATAGCCCCACTCAGACCACAAGTGAGTCACTCTAACACACTGCTGGCAAAAGCTCAACCGAAAACACAATCTCGACCAAACAAACACTAGCACTGAAAAAAATGGAGCAACAGTTTACCCTGGGAAAGTTAAAATACAATAAAGCCAACCAATACATGAGATGTAGAGATGTGGTGGCTGGGTTCACATCAGTACAGCACAGTCAGCCTCCCACATTCTCTCTCACCCACCTCTCCTCAAGATCAGCATTTGAAAGGGAGCCACGCTGAGAATCTGACAGACCAAAGACCATATATAATGTATAATGGTCTTTTTAGCAGAAACTTCAACACGCTCTCCTGGTAGCTTCTGCTCTCAGGAGTTTTAAGGAGCCTAGAGGACACAGACCTATCTAGCTGTTCATTATGCCAGCCTTTAACTTTTCTTTACTTCTGAAATTTTCATTCTAAAAGGTGGAAACTAAGTATTTCTGCATTTTGAGATGCATGTTTGCAAACACAGCAGATAACGAGGCAGGCACTGTTGCATGTCATAACTTTCTAATTTCACATCTATGAGTTCCACAGATAACTTTCTCTTCCCAAAACACAATACAGCAGCACCAACAGACCCACAAACCTATGCAATTCAAATTCCAATGTGGAAAACAGTTTCCCAGAAATGCAGACTACAAAAATATCTTCAAAAATGTGAACACAACACATACAACCTTACTTCATCAAATTCACTCTCAGATGGTTCCGTGGAACAAAACACTTCAAACTGGATTAGAGACTCAGATTTCTGAGAGATCTGTCTCCAGGGCCAAAGGAGTGGTGCCTAAAGCACAGGTACAATAGGATGTTTTCAGTTTCAAGTCACAGGAGATCTAACCCAGAGCAAGGTAAATAAGAGAGGGTTTTTCTTGCAACCACATGACCAGAAGTCCTAGGGCACAGGGCTTCAATGATGTTCACAAGTGTAAAATGTAGCCATCTTGCACCCTGCCAGGCCCTTAGCATCACATCCTCCCTCAATGGTATCCTTCAGAGGTGAGGAAAACTATCCCCAAAGCCTGCGCCCTACCCCTCCGCTTCCCCAGAAATCCTTTCAAAAATTTCTTCATGAACACTCTCACTAACAAAACCAAAGAAAACAAATTCAACAGTTTTCAGTGACCTCTGAAGAAGGGGCTCCTTTAGGCTAAGTGAGACGCAGCTGTGGGGCTCTGGAGGCAGTTAGACTGAGGTGGAGTCAGTTCCTGAGAGCGCGCACCCTTCTGCCTCCACAAGACTCCCAGCCCCCACTGCGTATTTATCTATTATATGCCCAGCTTCTACATACAATTTGGCTTAAATAAAGTGCTCAGGGATTTTAAATGTTTGGATTTGGTTTTCCATGCTAGTTTAGGACAACTTTCTCAAGAAGTGCTTGGGCAAGCACAATGTGATACCCTTCTAAAGAATTCTTACCCATTAAATCCATTAAATCCACAGTCTAATCTAGTCTGATGCCCTGACACAGAATGGGAATGCCTTACCCAGCCAGCTTTTGGATTTCTGGTCACACCCCCGAGGTGAGGCTGGTTGGTGCTCAAGGCCTTGCTGGTACTCTAGGAATTCATCTTAGATTTCTGCTGGCTAGAGCGGGCATCCGTTCCCAAACCAGGGTACAGCTACATCTGTGTTAGTCCCTAAAATAGCTCCATGTTCCTGTGGTAGGCAGCAATTGCCTTTCCGGAACCCTTTACATCTCCTGAAACTGGACCAGAAAATACCTGGCAAGGCAGAATGTGGCTGGTAGTCCACTGCACCCTGGACTCCAAGCATGTCTCCCTACAACCCAGCTTGCTGGTGTCAGCTCTTATACCCTCCACCTCAACAGTCCCAACTCCTACAGCTAAGTAACCTCAAACATTTCCCATTCACACAGCCTCCTAATCACTCCTGTGTACTATCAGTCAACTTCCCATTTAGGCAAGGGAGCCTTCAGCAAGGCTACATCTGGGAAAGGACAGCTTGGCAGAGGGTTTTCCCTGGGTCAGACTCAGGACAAAGGGGACTGCCATATAGGAGATTAAGGAAAGTTATCGTTCTGAGTCCCCTGTTACCATGTGTTTCTCTAAGTCAAGATATCTTTTGGGGGGACCATTGGGATGTATCTGTGGGTAAAGGTACTTAGCGACAACCAGACAACCTGAGTTGGATCCCCAGAAAACACATGGAGAAGGAGAGAACTAACTTCCATATGTTGCCCTCACCTCTACACACACACACACACACACACACAGTGGCATTTATGCATGCTCGCACACCTGTGAGCACACATAAGAGACATTTAAGTATGTATATCTTTTTTATGTACCTTATAGTACTATAGCACAATGAACAAAAATTTCAAAAGTGAAATACTGAAAGTAACAGCTCATTGTCAAAGGAAAACATTGAAGGTTTCAGAATGAATTCTTCCAGACTGCACAGGCAATTTTTTTCCATAAAGAATTCAGTACTATGAACATCTTTCTTATTTAAATATTTTACTACAACAATATCTATTGGGCATTTTCATTTTTCCTAATTTCCTCCCACCATATAAGCAGATGGCTACCATTCTAAGTACAGTGTTGTAAATTCACTCTATTCCCTCAAAAACCTTGTGTGGAATTTCTCTAAAGCATACACTCACCTTAACACCCACTGCCAACTCTACACTGGAGCAGAAATATTTCCCTGGGGGCGGCTCTGAGGGTTTACAGCCTTGCCCCACCTTCTGCTCTCCCTGCTTTCGGGCGCAGCAGAGATGTCCTCTCTCAGCTTCCCAGTCCAGCTGCTTGCTGTCACATCTCCGGCCATTACCTGACTCCCTCTGGAGTTATAAGCTAATATAAACTCTGGTTCTATAAGTTCCTTTTGGTCATGAAATTTCACCACAGCAAGCATTTTTACCTTCTGAGCCATTTCACCACCCCTGAAATCTGCTTTCTGAGGTTATGAGAATCAAGTGAGAAACATATAGGAAATTCAGGATGTTAAAAGCAGTTGTAAATTTTTAATATTTTAATTTCTAAATAAATTTTGGGGAGTTACAAAAGGAATATATACTTAGCATTATAACAAAATATTCACAAACTGGCGCTGGGGGGATGGCTCAGGAGTTAAGAGCACTGGCTGCTCTTGCTGAGGACCAGAATTCAATTCCCACCACCCACATGGCAGCTAACAACTATAACCCCAGTTCCAGGGGCTCCAACACCTCTTCTGACCTCCACAGGCACTGGATGACACTGATGCACTTACATAAATGCAGGCAGACACATAAAAACAAACAAATAATAATAACTCAAATAAACTCATACTCGACAAAAGTACCGCTAAAAGCAATCCAGAGATTATGTGTTGAGAGCTTTCACTACACACTAAACTTTAAAAATAAATGCACAGGCTACACAAACTGGAATGAAATGACTAATGAGGCAACATAAACAGGCTTTAAGGAGAAGTTATTTTTACTGATCACATGAATAATTAGAGGGACAAAAAAATGATATAAATCACTGAGAAACAACAATGCAGAAGATCAGCTACTTAACATCACTGGAATAACACCATAATCACAACCTACCTGGTTAAAATCCCTAAAGAGAGTATGTATGGACAAAAAAGAGCCTGGACTCCAAATCCCTGAACATGGCTTTTTACTCTCCTTTACCAGGTCCCTAGTCCACTTCCTTCTCATGTCTGCCTCTTTTCTTCTAATCACTATTACAGATATTCAGGTCTCTTAAAACACTTCATTCCTTCTTTATCTAGTCTTCTCTTTGACCCCCAGCTCCAAAGAGGAAATAAAATGTGAATAGTGTGCACTTAATGAACAAACAGGCCTTAAACTCACAGGATAGCCCTGGGACCCTGGCAGCCAAGCCCTAATCCACTTGCTAAGAGCATGGTTCTTAACTCCTCAAAGACAAGGTATCTCCAGGACACAGGGAACGGAATTGTGGTTTTGCTGTATGCTTCTGTATGGACTTTAGGTTCAGTTCTAAATCTAGAATTTTGGTTTGCAATGAGAAGCAAAGTAATTTGGGCAGTAAGCATACCCAGGATGCCTTCAACTTTATCTAAGTAGGCAATCCAATCCAGTCTGGGATGGGCTCCCCACAAACTAGAGCCTAAATGTGGTGAATTAATGAAACCCCTTCTCAGCCACCTAAGCATAATTTCAAATTAAAATAAAGCCTCATTTTACAACTCAGGTTAAATGGATTAAAAGATTAAGGGCTAGAGAGGGAGTGCTTTCTCCATCTCTCACATTTCTGCCTCAAATTGCCCAGACCTCTAATGACTAGAGTAGGCGCTGGGAAGGCACCTAATTACTTGGGAATTACACCACCCCACCAGGAACCAATTTCAGGATCACAGATCAGATTCTCCCCAAACACAAATCTGCTAATTAAGTTACATGAAAGTCCAACTAACAGGCAATTTGGAGGTGGCATTTATCCACCTGAAAACAGACTCAGAAAAAGTATTTAAACTCACAATAGCAGCTATCCCTTGTGGACCACACTATTACACCCTTGGATAATTGTCATTAAAATGCATGAAAGCAAAGACAGATTCACCTCCCCTGATTCAAGCAATTCCAGGAAACAACAAAAGGATTCTCCTGCCAAACCAAGGAATGGCCCACGGGATCTGCCTGGGCCTGTGAAACCACACATGTCCTCACTGGCTAAGTAATACAACGGGCTGAAGCTCTGGCACTGACACAGCACAGCAAACACATCCCAGTTTCTCCTATGGTTGTTTTTCTGAATTCTAATCAAAGAAGCACGGTCTGATTTTATAGTTTTGCTTATTTGTACCATCATTGTATCTTTCATGTCACACAAGGAATACATATATATTATATATAATATAATACGTATGTACATTGCTTAGAGCTCACAATTTGGTGTAGTTTTTCTATGTAGATGCTCCTACAAAGACACAAAGAAATAATTTAGAAAGAAGATCTATTCCTCAGTCAAAAGGCCAGGTTCAGTGAATTGGCAAGAGAATCCTCGGGAATGTAGCAGGTGTGGCAGGAACACTGCTTGGTCACTGTCACAGCTGACCTATGTAGAGCTGCACAGCCTGGCCCTTAGAGAGCATTAACCAGGACTCAAAAGTTACTTCCTGGGAGCCCTGGAATTACAGAAGAGCAGGAAGAGAGGGAGGGACACTCATAAGGTCTCATCATAAGGTATCACTGGCCATGGGTTAAACTGTGTGGTCCTCCTGCCAGAACATGATGAAGTTATCCTAACCTCAGCACCTCAGAATGAGACCATACTGGAAATAAGGAAGTTGCAGGTGCTATCAGTTAAGATCACCTCATCTTACAGAAGATGGTCCCTAATCCAATGTGACCACGTCCTTATACAACACTGCTATGAAGATGCAGAGAGTGCAGCAATGCAGCTTGCAAGCCAGAAAACCGTAACGGCTACCAGTCAGCAGAAACAACGGACATGTTTCTGCACCTTTCAGAAGGAACACAGCCCTGTTGGTCTCCAACCTGAGACTCCTGCCTCCAGATCCAGACAGAATAAATTTCTATTGTTCTATGCACCCAGTCTGTGGTACATCAGCCCTAGGAAACTAATACACCACACTTGAACTTGGGTTCCTTCCTCTTACCCTCTTCTATCCAGTCCCCTCAGCTGGCAAGTGTTCCCACTATACCACAAGAGTCTCAGGGATCCCCAGTCTGAGGTTTAGTTGGGGAGTCCCCTCTCCCACATAACTGACACATGACAGACCTAGTCCCGATCTGATTACTTCTCTACTGCTTCCAGCTCTGTCTGCTGGGTCCTACCCTGCCCCACGTCACCCACTCTCCCGCACACCAAGCCCCGCTGAGGTGAGGGGATGCAGAAGTTCCCATCAGTGTGCATACACTTCATCCCAGTTGCTCACAGAATATTCTGAACACTTTCAGTTTTTACCTAATTAATATCCTTTCACACACCAACATTCTCCCCATTCTACCCCTATCTCTCTCATACACACACCCCAACCCAGCCACATGCCCACAGGACGCTGAGCCAGGAGATGGCCTAGGCACACACAATGACCTATATTACGAATAGTCACTCCCATTCAGTCACTGAGCCTTTTTGTTAACAGGCCAATATGTTCGGCCAGACATACTTCCCTTATGATGAATTCTCCCCAAGAAAGTTCTTAGTTCTCTCTGGAAGCTACCCTTCCACAGCCTAACCCACCTGTTTACTAGCGCTCAAAGGCATGCTGGACACTACAGTGAACTCAAGGTTCACATTGGCACAACTGGACATGTGGTGATGTGAAGATAATATGTATGCATGCTGCGTCTGCTCAAATTCTGGGCCACTGATGACAGGCGAGACTGAACCACCTCCATCTCCCAATTTCTACTCACTTTTTGACCCTAAAAGATCATCTCTGCTTCTCACTATTTAATCTTCAACAAAAGTAATTTTGAAATGTGATTCCTTAGATGTCTTAGCCTGGACCAACACTCTCAAGCTGGAGCCTGCATCAGAATCACCCAGAGGGCTCCTTAACACAGACGGCTAGCTGAGCCTCTCCCCTGGAGCTTCTGACTCAGTAGGCCTGGGTGGGGTCTGAGAATTCAGCTGTCAAACAAGTTCCCAGGTGATGCTGAGTCTGCAGGAGGGGCTACCCTTGAGAAGTACAGCCTTGGGTGGCTCACTCCATATGTGGCCCGAGTGACTCATTTGGCAAGCATGTGCTGCTGCTGGCTTCCCACCATCCAAGGCCCATGCTCCACTCAGGCAAAGCCCTGGCTGTGATCAGTGACCACAACTCCCTTGTGACAAAAGCCTGCTGCAAGGTTAATCACAGCAGCTCCCCTGTTCTACAGGCTGGTGAGGGGTCACAGTGGGCCTGTATTTGTGACCTGGAAGGTACCAGATGAGGGTTCTTTAAACCTGCCCTTCTGGATGGGGCTTGCAGATCTGCAAATGTAAAGGGACCTGGATGGCCCTCTGAGCACTGCACAACTAGCAGGTAGGAAGCAACCTGCTGAGCCAACTAATCTGAACCAGCCCTCCCCCTCCCACCCCCCCACTTCTTGTTAGGTGACATAATGCTTTCTTTATTGTTGGAGCTGGTTGAGTCAGGGTTTTCTGTTACTTGCTACTGAAAATAATCACAAAGCAAAGCATGCTAACAGGACAACTCATTCAAGGGCTAAAGGCGCCCTCCCCACACATCACCATGGCACATTTTCTACAAAGTCCTCGGGTCGGGTCCGACAAAGCCGTGCTTGTATTTTCCAGGTTATCTCAAAGCTACATAGCAGAACATTCATGGTGGACCAAGATTTATAAAGAATTTATAAAGAAAGCAAGTATTGATTCAGCATATGGTAAAATAATCTTCACTATCCAACTCTGAGTTTATCTGAAGCCATGCTCATTTTTTCCAGGGGTTTTTCTTGGAACGATATAGTAATAAACAACTGAACTGCTTCCACACATCAATCGTGGACACAGTCTCCTCCTTCTACAGAAACACACCATCAGGATATCCAAGTGAGAAAGTGGTTTTCCAACTTTTTCCCTTGATATACAACAAGGTAGACAAATTATATAGAAAGAAAACACAGGGTCAGAGGCCTGTTCTGTCCTTTCTCTAACCTTATTTTACAACTGTGAGCTTCTTTTTCATCTATAAAATGGGAATATTATCACATCCCCAATTGGCTGTTTAAGGATAATTCATGAGAAAATAATCTGTAAACCACAAGGTATAATACCAAGGCAATTACCTAAATCCAATTTTAATGGATTAAAAGGATTTAGTGTGGCCTGATTTTAAAAAAATTAATCATGATCCCAAGACTTCATCAGAAATTCTTACTGCATACAGTCTCTTAACTATTACCTGGACAACTTTTTTTAGATGGTAATTCAAAGTGAACTTCACTTATTGACAGGAAGTCACTCCCACAAAATGGGGTCACAAAGAAGGAGTACTCTCAGAGGGTTATCCACTCTGCCTGTTGTCACCACAGTCTACCTGGAGCCACGCACACAATGGCTGTGCTTTCACTGAAGCCATACTGTGCAAATACAGCAGTGGGAATCTCTATTTCCTGTAGATTACTGTAGTCCATTAGCAGTGTGTCATTCAGAGCCATCCTCTCTGAATCAAACACATTTGTCCAAAGTGGGAAAAACAAGAGATTAGAGGTGGAAAAAAAGTATGGCTCTCTAAACCTATTTCTCCAGCTAAAGTAGGTTCACCTTAGAGAGACAAGCACACCAAGGATTAGATATGCTCCTTTCTGGAGTGTAGAAATAATAAAAATAATCTTTAAATGACTGAAATATTCAATAAACTCTTTTTAATTTCAAAGACTTGTCGGGTTTTTAGAAGGCTTTTTCCTTAAAAAAGTTTTACATTTAGCATTTGTTGTGTGTGTGTCTGTGTGTGTGTGTGTGTCTGTTGGCCTCTATAGTGGTGCCTTAGTATGTGTGCACCTGCACACACACACGTCAGACAAAAGGACCTTCACCCACTTAGCCATCTCGTCAGCACCACAGCAGTTTTCAAGACTACAACCCCACTACTTTGGAAATAGGACATTTTCTTACATCATTCCTAAAGTGGTTCAATGGAAACCCTAAAGCAATGGTTCTAAAAATATATTAACTATGAAATACTGTCTAGACTACCACAGCAATTATTTGAAAAATGACAAGATTCTTTTGTTACACAGGAGAGAGGAGACTATTACTCTAGTGTCACACTTCACATGTGTAAGACTCTAAAGCAAACTAACAATTTGATGACAACTCATTTAAAAAGAGTAACAAGCTCCCCAGGGACCCCATTATCTTAATGTTGGTGTTCCTAGACAGAGAACAGAGTCTTGGGAAATTATACCTGTCCTTTAAATCTTGAAATCCCAAGCTGTCTTACTGTCTTAAGCACCAGGAAGCCTAAACACCTCTCCAGAATTAATCCACTGCTGTGATGTCAGGACATATCTAAAATATGCCCTTCATTTCTCATGAGCCAACTGTGACATGATGCAGAGCAATTCAAAGCACAAAATCCACCGCACCACAGCTGCCTAACACAACTAGAACATCAGCTCAGCCTTTTCTATCTCCTTGATTCTTCAGAAGAAATCCTCAGTTGGGATCACAAGGCTAAAACACTCAATTATCTCCCTTACTCATAATGTACCTTGATTATATGAGTGCTTTGATTCCATAGGTAGGTATTCCCAGGCTGCTGCCTCTGCCTGACTCTTTTTTCAGAATCTCCATCTACTAAATGGTCTCCATGAAGTTACTTTGCAATACTCAGTCCAGCCACAGAGAGAAGTGGAATAAAAATGTGCCGTTTAGTCCCAACATCAATCACTTCTCCTGAATGGAACCTCATCTGGAGGAAGGAACAGTATGGTTCTCATAAGACCTGGACTCACCACATTCACCCAATTTACACATAAAAGCCCAGGCTCTCACACTCCAATCCCACTGCACTTCAGGAGCTGCTGACACTAATGAAGTGTTTTGCCTATTTTTATTCTTGACTAACACTTAATAATTCTTAAAGGATTAGAAATGTCTTTGATGTTAAATTTCTGAGGGTCCAAATATGCTTTTCAATATAAATATACAAATGCACATAAAACTCACCACTGCAGAAAGATATATTTAGAACAGCTGAAAGTGTCAATGCAAGAACTCTAGATCCAGCGTATTACTTTTCTAGTTTATTTCAATTAAGGCTAAATAATTATAGAAATATCTCAAGCTTTGCTAAAAATCTCACAATATAATTTTTAAAAATATTTTTAAAGGTTTTTGTGGTTGGAGAACAGTTTTAATATATACCACAAATTCTGTTTAAAGCCTGAACTGTATAAAGAGAAAACCTAAATTACAAGACTGATTACAATCTTATAATGTAAAAGCCATGAAGACCATGACTGAATTGTTCATTTTGTAACCCTTCCTGTGCTCCAACCCTCTAGAAAGCACTATGGAGCCTTTACATGGAAAGAGAGACAGAGAAGAGAAACAGAGGAGAAAGACAGAGAGACAGAGAGAAGACCCAGTCTTTTTTAAACACATACCAACTACATAAAGTTTAAAAGTCCACAACCTCTAACACTGAAACTGGTGCTACGGTTTCAAAAGCAATTATACTCTACAGTCTTTGATATGGAGAACATATGAAATACAAGTAGTTCATTTAAAAGACTAATATTCAAAAGCATGATCTTGTATACAGCACCTAGAAGCCCTTCAACTTAGGTGTCAGTTACTGGGGAAGCAACAGGAGCATCAGGCAAGACGTTGGGTATCACAAAATAGGCAATTTCTAAACAAAGGAGCAAGAACCTGTGCTAATGCTATCACTAATGTCATCATGCTATATGCAAGATACAGAAGGTAGCCAGGATAAAGGAAGATGGGGGAGGGTGGAGGCAGCATATAGTCATGTTGCTGAGGGGAAGTGAGAACATGGCGATGAAAGGCTAAAGAAATGGGGAAGGCCCATCTCCTGATACTGTGGTCCAAGAAAAGCTGGCCTCACGAGGAAGGACAAGTTAAGACCCACGGTTAGATATATCACTGGGGTGGGAATGTGGAGACCTAGCTAGACAGAGATAGAAGACTCTCTGAAGAACAGTCACACACTGTGATTCTTGGTCCTGGAAGGGAAAGAAAGGAAGGGACAAGGACCCAGAGTCCGAAGGTGAGGGAAGAGCCCTAGGGGAGACACAGGAGCTCAGTTCAGGACACTGATTTTGAAGCGCCTGAAGACTACAGGGAGATCTCAATGGACACTAGCTGAGACTCCTGCAGTGGGCACACACACATACATACACACATACATATATATAATCTCCAACAGAACAGGCAAGAGCTGAAGCTCTGGAGATGTAGCTTGGTGACAGCAAGCATTTAGCATGCACAAGGTGGCTGGGAGAGAGAGATGGAGGCCAAAGGAACAGAATCACCTAATGAGGGTGGGATGAGAAAAGGGTCTACAGTGGAACCTTAGGGGAGGCTTGGTCAGGTAATAAGTACGAGATCCTCCCAAAAGTTGAAGAACCACAATGTTCTGAAAGAGAGCAGAGTAGTGAAAAGCAGCTCCCTTCCCAGTGGGGCTTGGAGCTGAGGGATCTCCTTCAAGCACAAAGTTCACCCAGGTTCAAAGGAAACTTCCCTCATGATCCAGCTGCTTCTGTCTGCAATTGCATCTTTCAGGAGCTGCTAAAAGAGCACCAGAATTCTCTTGGTGTACTGACTCTCAGAATCTGCTTTTAACTGAATGACCTGAAACTGTTTTGGCAGAATGTATTCTGAAACTGTTCCTAATCAGAAAACAATGTATTTGAAGAACAAAAGGGGCTGAGGTTGTAGCTCTGTGTTAGAGTGCTGGCCTACTATGTGCAAGGCCCATCTTGAGTGGAGTACAAAATAAGAATAATCAAAAGACTTCTACAAATGCTATACCTACCCAGTGTTTGCCACTTTTTACCACTATTTTTAAAGTTAAAATAATACTATTCATTCTTTACCAATACTTAAACTCTTCACGTTCTAACAAATACTACTGCCCTCCAAAGAAGCTCACTGGAGAGACGCACACTGGGGAAGCCAGCCCAGCTTTCCAGAGCACATCAATTCACATAAGAGTTTGAGTCAGCTCTGATTTGCTCACTCTTATAACGGAACCTCCCAAAGCAATCTTTCTTCTCAGCAAAGGAGATTACTGCTGATACCTGAGAACACCCAGGAGAAAAGGAGGGATGGGGAAGAGACAGGGAAGAAAGTTTTTTCAAATAGTGCTTTCCTGGCTCTCAACCAACACAATTATAGACCATCCACAGAAGATGAAGTCAAGTTAAGACAAACAAAACCTTCAAGGGGGTCAGTTATGCTGACAGCTTCCTCCAGTGGAGGCTGGGGTAACAGGCAAGCTGCTCCAGAGTCCCAAGCCCCAGAATCAGCAGTGGTCTGGGTCAGGCCAGCTCAGGCAGCCCTGGTGGTGAAACACAGATGCTTTAACATCTAGATTTTCTCTAGTGATATGTGGCCTGTGGCCATGCCATTCATGTTTTCTGGGGGGACAGAGACTGTTTCATAATCAAATTTTTTTCTCTAATTCCAAGTTATTATAGTAGCTGTTCCTCTACATGCTTTCTTGAAAGACAAAGCTTTCCTTCTGTTGAACTGATAAATGGAAGCCCTCCCCATCCCCCGACTTCAAGTCCATTTGTATTTAAAAGCTGGTATTGTGGTATGGTTCTTAAAACTCAAATTATAAAAAGAAATTTTAACGTACAGAGAGATACCAATAACTTGATAAAAAAATAAGGATAAATAGAACCTAGTACTGGATTATAACCCAAAATATGAACAGTCACATAAAATTACAGAGCAAATAAATAAGAGGCAAAGCTCCCACAAAAAAAAAGGATTCCAAATAATCTGTGTTAATGTAGTTTAACTGTACCTAATGGATTTAAATCCAAAAAGTGCAGTATGAAGAAAGAAAAGCAATTTCACAGCAGAGAATTTACCTAACAGAATTTACCTTGGCCTAGTTATCAAGGTCAACATCAAAGCTGGAAGACATGCTGGCATATACCCTTAATACAAAGGGATGACAAGTCACCTTGTCTTTGTAGCTTTCCTTCCCAATCTGATGACACACACAAAAAATTATCAGACAAACAGAAATCCAAGGACATTTTACTAAATACCTGACCTTCTAAAAACTGTGAAGGTCATCAAAAATTAGAAAGCCCAATAAACTGATAACTAAAACCTGATGTGGGATCCTGGGACCTAAGGGTGAAGAGCCTATGAGCAGGTCAAAAAGTAGAAGACACCTAAGGGGTGAGAAACATTGGAATTTTGCTAAAACACAGTATTAGATTAAAACCAAGGTATAAATATCCATGAGCTCATACTGATAATAAATGGCTAAATAAAGTGAAAACAGATAAATCTCCCAGAGAAAAGAATTCCAAATAATTTGCAAAGATGAAGCTTAACTCTAATGACTCACCCTGAAAACACCATTAGGGAAACAGCAATGACATCTGAATAAAGCATGAAATTTGGTTCAATACCAGTACTGGTATCTCAGCAGTGACAACTGTAGCAAGTTTCTATTTGTATGGTTTGGTTTGGTTTGGGTTTTTATAAGATAGAGTCTTATGTAGTCCAGGCTGGCTTCAAACTGTCAATATAGCTAAGGATGACCCTGACCTCCTGATCCTCCTACTTCTATCTCCCAAGTACTAGGATGACAGTCATGTGACTGCCAGCATGTCCAGTTCAAAGGCTTATCTTTAAAGTCGCAAGATATTGAGCAGGTTTGGGGAAAATTAAAACAATATTTTTAAAATCCCAACTTTGCAGCAGATGTTCAATGACTAGCAAATACACAGGAGACTAACTTACCAGGCACAAAACATTACAGAGACAACTCTTAGAACTCTAGAATCTGCATTTTAAAACAGACAAGCATCACTGGAGGTGAGCATAGCTGCCTTTTAGCAGTTAACCCGAGTTCAATTCCCAGCCAACAGTGTCCACGTTTGGGGCTGGAGAGATAGCTCAGCAATTAAGAGCACTGGCTGTTCTTGCAGAGGACCTGGGTGCAATTCCCAGCACCCACATAGTGGCTAACAACCATTTGTAACTCCAGTTCCACGGGATCCAATGCCCTCTTCTGACTTCGGCAGGCACTGCACAACATGGATACACCTACCTACATGCAGGCAATATACACATGCACATAAAATTTTTAAAAAATAAAATAAATACTAATAAAAGAAACAGACAAAAAGGTTTTCTAATAAAAGCATCCCACCCAAGCCATGACCTTGTCTACCAGGAACAGTCTCAACCCAAAAAAGTCAAAAAAAAAAAAAAAAAAAAAAAACCAAAGGCATGGAAGTTAAGAGGAAAAGGAACCTGGGGACAAAATACCAGCAAAATACTTGATGAATACCTGAGGTCAGCAAAATGAAATATGCAAATCAAGGTGGAACCAATATAAATGGCAAAGGCAGAGGCTGACACTAAGAAGGAAGACATTTCTTGAGGGACAAAACGTTCTAAAATTGTGATGCTAGTACAACTGTGTGAACACACTAACACAGTAAAAGCCAACTGAGTACTTTGAGTGGGTAAACTGAATGGTATGAGAATTACATCTCAATGAAGTCATTACCAAGAAATAAATGCAGAAACCTGGTAGATTCTTTAATGAACTAGAATGAAACGAAAATATAGTACACTGCAGGCAATAAATGTAAGTAGCATTTGGTGAAACTTTAATTCATTCTTTATAAGCAAATATGTAGATGATATACACATGTATATATTCATATATACATATGCCTCCAAATATCGTCATCATGCAACTTTGTACTTTAGTCACTACAAAAGTTTAAAAGGCACTGTTTAAATCATTGCCTCAACTCCCCCTCACTTCACTCTGTCAGGACCAAAAGGGTTAAATTCTTTTTGTGGGGTGGAGGGGAGTCTGAGACAGGGTCTCCCTAGAGCCCCAGCTGGCCTGAACTCACTACTGCAGACCATCTCAGAGATCTGCCTACCTCTGCCTCCCAAAAGCTGAGGTATGCTACCACACCTGGCAGTAAAGTATTTTATTTTTGAATTTTTTTTTTGTCTTTTTGAGATAGGGTCTCCCTGTAGCCCCATCAGGCCTGAAACTCACCGTGTAGACCAGGTTGGCCTCAATTTCACAGAGCTCCACCTGTCTCGGGCTCCGAAGTGCTGGGATTAAAGGTATGTGCCACCATGCCTGGTAGAATCTACTGCTTTTAAGTGTGTTAAAAAAAAAAAAAAAACAGACACAAGGCCTAGTGAGTAGACTCAGCAGGTAAAGACACGCCACCAAGCCTGGAGACCTGAGTTCAATTCCTAGGACCAACTTCTGACCACCACACACAGGCCATGGCACATACACATAGACACAATAAATAAACAAGCACACAAACAAATAAATCAATCAACCAATAAGCATTTTTAAGTGTTTTAAAAGAAAACTAAAAAAAAGAAACTATTCTAAATCTAGGTATGGTGGTGCTTAGCTGTGGTCCCAGCACTCAGAAGGCGAAAGCAGGAAGATCTGGAGTTCAAGGCCAGCTACACAACAAGTTCCAAACTAGCTTAGGCTACATGGGACCCTGTCTCAAAAAAAAAAAACAAATAGAACAAATAAAAACTATTTTTAATTAAGAGAAAGGGGTTTGGGGAAGCAGCTCAGTGGCAATGTATGTTTACCACATGCAAGGCCCATGGTTTGATCCCAAGCACAAACACAGGAAAAAGGTAGGGGAGAAGAACCTAACCCTCAGCAGCACATATTAACAAGGGCCCAACTACTCACAATGCAGGCAATGCAGGTCTCATGTGATGTGTTACATTCAGCACCTGACTGAACCCAGAGTTTGACCTCAACAAATGCTTGTGAACAAGAGGAAGATTGTAAACACACCATGGGAAAAGCAAGGCTGGTGAGTGGAGGATACATAATCAACAGTTTCTGTACCACTTTATTTTATAACGAAGGTTAACTATGAGAGAATACAGACACCAAAAGGTAACAAAAAAGGGCATTACAGACAATATTAGATGCAGATGCAAAGACACAATGGAGACTTTAGAAGCATCTGTGAAGGCAGAAATGCCTGGTAAGCAGTGATCTGCTCCCACTTTCCTTACCTCTGTTCCTGAGAAGGCTCCTCCGTGTCCTCTTCAGAATCACCCTATAGAAAAAGAATATGCTTTAACAACTGTCTCAAAGGAACATGGTATGGTCATCACAAGTAGTGGAATGATGAGCCTGGAGTGAATGCCTACTGATGACTGGTACAACAGTCAACAGAGATTTATTTTTAAAATGGTGTCACACTGGGGGCTGGAAAGATGGCTCAGTGGGGTTAAAAGTGCTTGTTTCCAGGACCCAAGTTCAGTTCCTAGCACTCACATCGGGCAACTCACAACCACCTGTCACTCCCCAGATCACCAGGAGATCAGATGCCCTCTTCTGGCTTCTGCAGGCGCCCACAAGCACATGTGCACACAAACAAGACACACAGACATTAATAAAAACAATAAAATCTTTTTAAAATTATGTCATTGGTCGAGTGTGGTGGCGCATCCCTTTAATCCCAGCACTTGAGAGGCAGAGGCAGGTGGATCTCTGTGAGTTCAAGGCCAGCCTTGTCTACATACCAAGTTCCAAGTCAAATGGGGCTACTGGGAAACGTTGTCTCACAGAGACCAAAAAAGAGGGAAAAAAAATGTTATAGGGGCTAGAGAGATGGCTCAGGTCAAGAGCTGATCTTCCACAGGACCTAAATTTGGTTCCTAGCACTAACATTGGGCAGCTCATAACTGTTTGTAACTCTAGCTCCAGGGGACCTGACACTCTTCTGGCTTCTGTGGGCACCTACACACAGTGGCACATATTCATACCACACCCATATAGGTAAATCTTTTTAAAATGATGTCATAATGGTAATATAAAGCCATAAACTGCCAACTGGTTCCTTAGCCATTCACTGTTATGCAATAACCTATCAATTTAAAAACTCAACCAAAACATCTCAAAACAAATGAGCAGACACTTCAAGAGCCTTTTTAAAAAGCATTTAATTGTAATCACATAAGATACAGCTGGGCACTAACTAAAATCCCTAAGTAGGGTTAATAGCACTGGTTACCCTTGCAGAGGACCCAGGTTCAGTTCCCAGCACTCACATGGCGGCTAACAACAGTCTGTTACTCCAGTTTCAGGGGATCCACACCCTCTTCTAATCTCCGCAGGTATCACACAGCACGGGTGTACTTACACACATTGAGGCAATACACTCATACACATAAAATAGAAATAATTTTTTTAAATATTAAAATCCCCAAGTATAGGAAATACACTGTTTAGCTGAGAATACTCTGAATACACGGCATATTTTGACATGAAGAAAGGTTTTGTGTATTATATAAATACTACACTCAAAAGCTCTTCTACATACAAAGGTAGAGAGGAAAGGGCAACGGAACAGCAGCAGTGGAGCTCGGTACAGAACACAAGCCGGGTCCAGCTAAGCACACCGTGTTTAGCCCGGACAACCCCTGGAGGAATTACTCATCTTCAAAGTTCTCCAACTGCTGGCTTGGAGTTTTCTGGTCCAGCAGCTCTTTCCTGCCCCTCTTCTGGCACCACAGCCCTTCTAACCCCTGGAGGGTCCTCTGCACTAAAATATCAGCATGTTAATCCACTGAAACCATAAGGCCAAGATCCCTGTCTTCTATCCCATCTCTTACTCCGTCACGCTGCCAGCAATCAGCACACACATGGCAGTGGTTCTACAACCCTGTTATGGCACATTACTTACAACTCAGTCTAATTTCCAAATGCCAGAATACAGACTGTCTAGAACTCCACTCCTTAGTTAACACACACCCCTGAGTATGAAGGTCAGGAGTCCCTGTGTAGTTGCTTCTGGTTTATTTAAAACCAGCACCCCTCCTGCTGAGGGTCCCATCACAGTGCTTGGCTCTGGGCAAGTCCTTGCACTGCTTCCCTTTATCCCTTTCCAACAGGAAGCTCAGACCTTTCCGTTCTCCTCTATCCCACTCACTGACAAAATGGCCCACACCATCAACACCCCAGGCTTGTCTGTACTACCATCACACACAGGGCTTTTTGCTATGCTAAGACAGATGTCTGCTATCCATCCTACAAGCATCACCACAAAACCACTCTTCCTCGACATCACTGTATGCCCAGCTTTCACTATCACTGTGTTAATCCCAGCTCACTCCTCTACAGTAAGTCTGACAACGCTCAAGGCCAAGGCAAGATGATGGAGTTTCCAAACCAGCTTGACCTATACAAGTAAGAGCCAGTATCAAAAGAAAAAAGGACACACTATAATAGTTCCCCAGTGCTAGTCAGACAAACCCCAAGCTCTTTCACTGGGGATCCTCCAAGCCCAGTGCTGGCCCTGAGACAGGCATCTACTCCCTTCAACTATACTTCAGCAGGCTCTGGGTATAATTAAAAATGTCAGAGTAAAAACTACATTGTCTATCATGTAAGACTCAGGGTTGGGCCCGTTCTAGTCCTAGCCTTAAGTGATCCTGCTTGGTAGACACTGGCCTCTTCTGTCATATTTCAGCATTTAAATGCTGTCCTTGGGTGTTACCAGCTTTATCTGGTCAACAAAACCCAGCTCTCAAAAGAACAAGGACCAAATCCTCTTTATTCCCCACCCATCTGACAGTGCCCCAGGACCTCTGTGCTGACTGTTTCAACCTTCTCACTTCCTTCAAGGGTGGGCACAAGTGCCATCTTTTCAAAGCAGCATAAATAGACCTATTTAAGTAAAAGTGAAACTCCCACCACTGCCCCTTACTGTCAGCATATGACATTCATGCCCTTCTAACAGATTGCACCCCGTAGAATGTATTCTGTGTCATATTTACTATCCATAGGCCTCTATTTACACTACCAGGTCCACAAGGGCAGGTGCTTCGGTTTACTGTAACATCCTCTGCACCTGAAATAGTCCTTGGCCCTGAGTATAATCCAGTTGTTTCTTAAATGCTATTTTTGAAAACTTCATTAAGCAACTTTTTCTAGATCAAAATAGAGCATGAAGTTATTTCCCCCCAACACAGGAACTTTATCATGACCACAATGCTTTTTCTACTCAGACTGTACTAAAATTTGCACAAATAATGTCATGGTCTAATGCTCAGACTATGAAACTAAACACTTTCTGGGTTCAAATCCTACCCTGCTATTTTCTTACTGCTTCCAAGGAGGTATTTAGTTGCACTGAATCTCAGCTATAACATCAGACAATAACACTTCATGGTATGTAGGGTAGATATATGAGTTAAGATGTACATGGTACTTAAAATACACTGATGGTTCTCAACCCATGCTATTATTTTTCAATATTGACAGAAGGAGATTATGTCAAAAATACATCTCTATGACAAAAAGATTACCAAACACTAGTTAATGATTCATTGACTGGAGTAGCATGCTATTATATAAATAAAGAATGACGCAAATATTCACTGTACCATTTGCTTCACTTTCTGCCAACTTCTGATATCTACACCCTCTGACTCAAACGTAAAGCAGCAAGATGTGGTATGTTAAAAAACAGAGGTTTTCTTATTTATCCTTAGGTCAGGGAGGGTCAATTGGGCCAGACCAATGCTTGGTGTTTGCTCAGTGAACAAGCAGGCCACCAGAGTAGAGCCAGGTAGACCCACCCATCCCACTGTGCCAGGTCCAGCTGTTCCTGTCAGCACCCATCTCCATCTCTGCCTCTCACACCTGCTACAGGCGGAGGAGGTTCAACAGATTCTAAATTGTTCTTCTCACTGGAACTGGCATCAAAATGTGGTTCTCAAAGGACAATGGAAATTTAACACTTTGGCCTTTCATCTGCCATCTTCAAAACTGAATAACCAACCTCATCCATCACAGGAGGGGGAGTGAGACACTGACAGCTACCTCTCCTCCCTTAGGAAGGCCTCACCACATGCAGAACAGCAGCCACAGAAGAGCGAGCCCCCAAACCTCAGCAACCCAGATCCTTCTGTGGGGAACTCAGTTCAGACAACACAGCTCACATAAGACAAAGAAAAGCAACCAGACACTCAAGATACTTACAAGAAACTTAGAAAGAGGGAAATTATGGCAATACCACCTCAAACCAGGAGTCAGGAAGAACAGTCCTGAGCTGCTGGTGGGCAGCTGGCAGCATTCATGCTCCCTGTACAGAGGACATACCAGGCTCACTGGGACTAGGGTCAGGCTGGAGGGAGAGTCCCAGAAGAATGACAGGAGCAAGAGATAAGGTCAGACTGCTGGAGTTCAAGGCAAGGGCAGGTCAAGGGGACATCACCCTACTTGTGGATCAGATGGTTCTGACAGAGAGGACAAATAAGAAGGTGCACAAAGCTGTTAGTTTGCAAAAACGCAGTCACCACTAGACAGTGGTGCTAAAAAATAAAAAAGCTGTGTGGTTTCTGGACCATCACTACTTTGGATTCAGTGTGCTATATAATCAGAGGACAGGAAAAAGACCCTGCAAATTCAAGAATAAAATCAAAAACTTTTCCCTCCCTCTCATTATGACCATTGATAGTTTTTATGTTACCATATGAAATAATTTCCTAACAAGAGACTACATAACAAAAGGACATAAATAGATAGGACTAGGCCATGTAGTTCACTGCTGTCACTTGCCTAGTGTGCACAGGGCTCTGGTTCCATCCTCAGTACCATACACACACACACATGCACATGCACAAATATATGAGTAACATAACATCAACACGACCACATACGGCATCACAGCGAGTTATCTGCATTGGTTCAGTTCCTTCTATCCACGGTAAGTGTTCATATTCTCCAATGATCAAGCTTATGAGTTGGTATAGGAACCACGAATAACAAGCAACCTGGATCAGATGCTCACAAGCACTTAGTCCTCAGGAAACTCTCTGAAATTAGTATCAATACCCCCACATTGCAGATAAGAAAACTGAGAACAAAGGTGTGCTGGGCCCAGGAATAGCCCAGTGGTAGAACCCATGCTTAGCCTATGCAAGATCCTGGGTTCAATCCCAGGACCAAAAAAAAAAAGTGATTCATACCCAGGACACCTAATCTGGTAGTTTATAACAATTTAACTGTTATACATGCTTTTATGAATAATGAGTTACTCAAGTCTTAATCACTTAGAGACCCACAAAAAAAAAAAAGTGAAAGAAAAACAAAACACTTCAAAACAAGTAATTGTATAAATAATAGTACTGGGCAAAAATACTGTTTGTTGAACACAACATCCTCTGATGTTCCTATTTCACAGACCATTGACAACTCTGAGGCTCCAAAGGCATTTTTTCATCTTCCCAAATGAAAGGCATCAAATTTACACAGCACATGTAAAATCAAATTTACACAGCACATGTAAATAGGGTTTTCTTCAGCAGACACGTCTTATATAAGACATACACAAAGACACTTTCTGAAAATAATTCTAAATTCCTGGAAAACAATTCCTTACAAATAACCTTCTTCAGAAAGCTCTAAGACACATATAGATCTCTCATCCCTGGCCAGGTATATGTGCAGTGGGATGGTATCTAAAAGGTACACACATACGAGAAACAAGGCCTGCAGAAAATTATTCTGAATACAAGTTTTACCTTCACTGTAGCTTTGGTTAAAATACCTTCAGAGAGTATTCTAGAATGAACCTTCTCAATTCTAACTGTTTTTAGCAAAACAAACTGCGTTATACACAAAATCAAAATAAAACCAGGAATTGTGCATTTTGTAAAATCACTTTTGAGCCTATTATGAAGTAATTAATAATATAACAAGCCTTGATAATTCCATTCCTGAGCACAATACACCTATCTTTCACTGAAGCCTATAACAAATAAATGCTTATAATTTACTTTCCTTTTAGTCTGAGTTGACTTCCAACACTACCTAGTTAAGTGACAGAGGCTTCAACTGAGTCAAAATATAAAGGCACAGATGCTCGCCAGTGCTTCCTAACCTAGGAATACTTGAAGACATTCTCAATTGTTAAAACTGGGTAGTTGGAGCCAGCTCCTGCTGCTCCAGCTAACTGAGGGCTGACACAGGAGGATGACTTGAGCCCAGGAATCCGAGGCCAGCAAAGGCAACACTGCAGGACCTAGTTTCAAAAAACTACAGCACAACACCCAGGAGTAGGGAAGGAGACTGGGGTAATACAGGGCAGTACAAGTGTCACTGGCATCCAAGAGGTAGAGACCAGGGATGATACTCAGCATACACAGGGCACAGGGCAGCCCCCACAACAAAGACTTATCTGGCTCAGAGGTCACTCATGTCACTGTTAAGCAACTCTGAAATAAACAAGTATTTCTATTTTAAAGAAAACACACCAAGTGCTAAGAGGGGTTCTCAGTGAGATTCTCATTTCTACTTCCTTTTCTATATTTTCTAAACCAAGGACAACAGATACATTATTTAGATTTATGAAAAAAAAAATCCATTTGGGGATACAGTCTTCTCAAAGGGCTGGTCTCATGCAGCCTGCTGGTCTTCAGGAAAGGACCAGGAGGAAATTTTCTTCTAAAATCACCTCTCAGCCTTGAAGCTGTTATTCATTAGCCCTGGTCAAAATGAATATTCTGAATTTCTCAAAGCTACTACTGTCAGTGATTGAAATGTAAACCTAGAGACTCTTCAGCGAAGTTAGAGCATAACCCCCTTAACGCTGCCATCAACATGGAAAGTAAAAAGGACTTTAAAAATTACCACATGAACGCTAGCATTCTCTTATTATTCAACACCCCCCCAAAAATTATTTGGGGGCCCCTACTTGTGGTGCTAGTGGAAAACAATCAGCAAAATTATATCTAAACGTGTACCTTTGCAAGTCAATGAAATTTCTTGCATAATTAAAACCATCAATTCAAGACAAAAGCTTTGCCACACCACATCTGTTGCAGCTCGAAGCCCTCAATGCTACAGATTCCCAATAAAACGTTAGTAATTATTTTTCCACATGTAATCATTAAATCATGGGGGGGGGCAGAAAAACCTGAAATTCAAGTTCTTAAGTGGGTGTATTCTAACAGGAATTAAAGACCGTTGGAGAAAATCCAAGATCATACTCCCTTTAAAGTCACATCTTCATCCCAAAGCTACTTAAGCTAATGGCGAGTACCACTCACTAACATTTATACAATCAATATTCCCATTGTGCTCAACCCTCCAGCCACTTGCCATCCACACCGCACCAGCTCGCTTAGACAGCAGTGTGTAGACCCAGGACGAAGTTCCCCCGCCACCAAGGACCACTAGCGGGCCAAGAAACCCGCCCCTGCCGGGAGCATGGAAGTGGCTGGCCACAACCCTGCTGAGGTGGCCTGGGCACCCACCTTCTGAACTTGGGGCAGGCCTGACTCACACCCAGTCACATGGCACGGGAGCAGGCAGAAGGACCAACGCTGCCAGGTGTTCAGGCTCCGCACGACAGATGATTTGCCTTGCAAAGTGACCCGAGCGCCGCGGCCACTGGGGACAGGCCCCCAGCCTCCCGGCCTCTCCTCCCTCGCACGCCCACAGCAGCCCTGTCACCTGGTCCTCACCTGAGTGGGCAGCAGGAGTTCCCCTTCTTCTGCCTGCCACAGCTCCACCACGTTCGGCAAGGGCTCGATCGCTGCACGGACACCAAAAAAAACACGCCGCGTTCGTAACGAACGGAAAAGAGACGCTTCCTGTTTCCCCGCCCGTCCCCCGTGCCACCCGCCGGCCCCAAACAAGTCCGCTTCGCTTCTCGCAGGGGAGGCCACCGACGGGCGAGCCGAGGATGCAGCACAATGCCCGGCCAGCGGACCCCCGCTCGGGGACGCGAGGACGGGCCGGCTGCCGGGGACCAGGGGGCGAGGCCTCCCCACGAGGCACCGCGCGGGGCGACCCGGCGTCCTGACGGCCACCCCGGGCCACCAGGCTGGGGAACAAAGCTGCAGGAAGCCGGGCGCGGCGAGGCACCGGCGCGCCACACAAAGCGGGGGATGCGCCCGGGGCGCAGGGGCCCGCGCACAAAGGCTCCGGGGCGCGCGCGACTAGCGGTCCCCGAGCCCCGCGGCTCTCGCGGCGGGGCCGGCCCGGGCCGCCGAGGGGCCGCTGCGCCGGCGGGGCTGCAGCAGCCCGCCTTCCTCCAGCTGCCCCTTTCCCCTTGCTTCGCGAGCCCTCAGATTTCAACAGTTCCCTAAAAGAAAGGGGGGGCGGGGTGGCGGGGACAGCCAGCCCCAGCGTTAGGCTGACCTTGTCCCTGAGCCCCTCCCGGGCGGCAGCAGGGCAGCAGGACCTGGAAGACGCCCAGCAGGAGGTTCACGGCCGCGGCCGTGCGGCGGTAGGCGCCGGGCTGCGGGTGCCGGGGCCCCGCCATGCTGGTGCTCGCCTCCTCTTGCTCGCCGCGCTCGCAGCGCACTCGCTCTCTCGCTCGCTGGCGCCGCAGCCGACTCGCCGCGCCCCGACCCCGCCCCCGCGCCTCCGGCCCCGCCCCCCAGGCCCCGCCCCGCCGCTGGCCCAGCCCTCCGGCCCCGTCCCGCCCCCCTGCTACCTCGGCCGCTCAGCTCGCTCGTGGCGCGTGTGCGCGACAGATAGACGGCAGTGGAACGCGGCGGGGCACCGGAGACGTGGACAATGCGAACGCTCGCGGCGCTCAGCACGTGCCCGCCCGGTCCCCCGCAGCTCCACTCAGGGGGCTGTGCGACCCACGAGGCGAGAGTGTTCTCCAGAACTTTCGGAGGCGTTCTCTCTTTATTAGTGGCACTCCGGCCGCGGTGGGGACAGTTGCCAGGGTCGGCGGTCGCGGCAATGAGTTGTCGCCCAGCGAGAGGCCTTGGACAGGATTTTAATGGAAATAATGCAGTGGTTGTCAGGAAACGCGAGTGCAGCCACATGGCCACTGCCAGTTATGAAGCGAGGATATCCGGTGGCCACAAACTCTGTAATTTAGAATAAAACCTCCCCCAACACCCGAGAGGCTGACCTCAGCGCCGCGTGGCGGTGGTATGCTGGACACCGTCCAGATAGTGGCAGGTGGAAGAGCTTCGTTCTAGGTTAGACCTTCATAGACACTACAGATATACCCACTTTCGGAATCAGATTGCAAAGGTCAGCCAGCCACTTGTAAATGTGATTGAAGTAGAGGACATCATTGTTTGCCTGTTTCCAACGTTAATAGGGTAGTGTAAGTCATACTTGGAAATACATTTTCTACTTCTGTTTTTCACGCCTGTAACTAAAACTTGAGATCTCTTTTAAATCAGTATCTTCCTTTGCTAAAGATGTCACAAACAAGGACGTATTTAGGAATTGATTTACTTAAACTGGAAGATTGGCAGTCTTAAGAATAGTTGATTTGTTGTTTCCAGCATAGCTTGTAGAAAATTCAAAGAATATGAGTTTTGCCAAAGAGGGGGAAATGATGGTGCACACCTGTCTGCTTACATTGATCTATTTAATTGCTTCTGGTGTCTTCCAGTCTAGACTGAGAAATCGTGGTCAAACAGCAGAACAAATGCTGGAGAAAGACAAAATGAATTATGGACCCTCTTTCCCACTCTGAGAACCCACTGTGAATGTAACTCTAAACAATGTCAAAATTGCCTTAATTTCTTTGCCAGAATTATCTGAAATTATCAAAACCTGTCCACATGAAAGCCACTTTGCATTGTCCAGCCTGAACACGAACTTCTTTTTTCCTATATTGCCAGTGGATATCTTCCCTAGCAAGTATCTACTGTCCCATCGCAATGTCGCCCCTTTTTTCCTCTATTTCCTGTCACCAGTTTTGCTCCCTTAGACTCTGAAAGATCCACACTGTGTAAAGGGACCTTTAATAAGCCAGAGAAAGTTGCTCTAGGCTGGGGTTGTAGCTTAGCTAGCATCTGGGAGGCTCTGGGTTCAACGCTCCAAAAACAATACCCCACATTAGGCGTAACTACTAACTGCATTGTCAAAGTTCATTTCAAATTGAAAATTCTCTCGTAAGCCTCCTCATTTATTGTATGCTAATTTTAGATCTTATGTACTATGAAAGCAAGCAAACACCGGCTGTTTCTAACAGGTTTTATTAAAAAGGCTTAGTTTAAAATCATGATGTAAAACTTCATTGATTTTTTAAATTATTTTGCCTTTTTGCTATCAATGAGAATGACTTAAAAGACTGAGGAACATTGCTGTGGACTGCATTTGAGTCTGCTTCCATGTATTCTCCTACTGAAGGTTTTCCAAGGCAGCCTGATTTTTTCCTCAGTGAAGTCTTATATGAACTTTATAAAGTGGGTAATGCTATTTGACCGTTGTTCACAAAGCATGTATCTGCAGTGCCATGAGGCTGGAGAGGGATACTGGATTACACAGCTGTCTTCTTAGATAAATCTGACCTACTTAGCCTTCTCTGGAGGTATTTTTCATGCTGACTCATGAACAACAGGAAAGTTATAGCCCATTAAGCAGCTTCCATGTTTTGAAGTAAACTTGTTCTCCAGAGATGACTCCTGTGTATTTCTGCTATATTTCCACTATCCCCTTGTCAAGGATAGGTACAGTCACAGAATGTTAGAGCTTGGAATTTGGGGAAAATTCTTATTTTTTTTTTTTTACTTTATTTGGAGTATATCAGGTTTTTGTTTTGTTTAGTTAGATCATATAGGCTAAAGACAAAACAAACAAAAAAATAAAAGAAAACCTCAACTCAGCTTGGTAGCCCAGGCCTGTAATTCCAGCTGTTGGCAAGTCTGAGGCAGGATGCAGAGCTCTCAAGGCTAGCCTGCGGGCAACAGAGTTAATCCAAAGACAACCTGGGAAACTTTGTGAGACCTTGCCTCAAAATAAAAAAGAAAAAATGGCTGGGAATGTAGCTCAGAGGTAGGGCTTTTGCCCAGTATGCACGGGACCCTGGCTTTCTTTAATCCATAGTACAGAAAAATAATAAAAATACCTAAATTGATTTTTTTTTTTATTGAGACAGAGTTTCCCTGTAATTCCAGCTGGCCTGGAACTCGCTATGTAGACCAGGCTGGCCTCTGTCTTGCAGAGAAGACCTAACTGCCTCTGCCTCTGGCTCCTGAGTGCTAGAATGAAAGATATTTACCACACACCTGGCTTGGTTCTTACTTTTAAATATGCAAGATGTTAATTATAGTCGTGTCCATTACCGTCGTGTCTCACCACTCGGGGCCAGCCCAAGTGGACTTTGGGGGGCCAGCCAAGGGGTTGGGGGTGAATAGACACAGAGTCAAACCACAGACTCCGGGAGTTGGATGGGAAGCAGGCCAAGCGCCCAAGTGCGTGGCACTGCA
The DNA here is from genome assembly GCA_035773235.1 of Eospalax fontanierii. Taxonomy (NCBI): domain Eukaryota; kingdom Metazoa; phylum Chordata; class Mammalia; order Rodentia; family Spalacidae; genus Eospalax; species Eospalax fontanierii. The sequence goes on along the minus strand of CM069548.1, from coordinate 37,571,225 downwards.
TGCTCGCGTGGCACTGCATGCTCGCGTGGCACTGCATGCTCGCGTGGCACTGCATACTCACATGGCACTGCATACTCGCGTGGCACTGCATACTCACGTGGCACTGCATACTCGTTTATTGAACAGGTGCACAAGCTCTTATAGGTCTGGATAGCCAATGACCTTATGGGGTGGGGTCCCAAATACAGCCAATAGTAAGTTTGTCCTCAGGTAGGCAGGTACTTTCCAGATGCCTGTCTCACAACTAGCCAGAGCGGAACGCCACACCCACAGGAGCCATTCCTCTATTCCTCCCAGCAGGTGGCCTGGCTAGGCCCACCTCATATTATGCCCAACAGTTAATGTTTTTCAAACATATTATATTCTTGGGTTTTTTTTTTTATTGCATACAGATGAAAACCAAGCAAGTCTATACAGAAATTAGATCTCAACCCCATCCTACATAAAATTTACTGGTGTCAAGTCCTAATCACCACAAACTTTAATCTAGAGAAAATTAGAGATGCTAGTTCAGAAAGTGATTGTGAAGATTAAATGAGATAAGGTATAGTAAACATCTGGCATTATATGTTCAGTAAATGCTAAAGATTATATTGTCATTTATTCCCATGGTGGAGGCATGCCAAACCTTACAAGTGGTAAATTTAATACTGATGGTTCAACTACGTGAATTACATATTTATTATTCTATCATTTATCATGCAAACAATCTAGAAATGGAACTAATTCCTCACATGTAGCAGCTGTCTGATATCCTATCTAGCCATCCATTTTAGGCCGCACTCCAGTAAAACAACAAAATCAAGTGTTTTAATAAGTCTCCACTATTACCACAGGGATCCAAGCTTCCACTCTGGATAGAAGGTAGTGTCCACAAGAAGCAAGGCAAATGCCTACGGTCCTGTATTCACAAGGTGCCAAGTGCACCCTTGGCTCAAAGGGATCCTTCTTGCTATAATTTTAAAGAATTTTTTACAGTTATTTATTTTTGTATATCTGTGTGCGTGTGTATGTGTGGCACGAATGTTGTGGTATACATGTGGGAGTTAAAGAATAGTCCTAGGAGACAACTGTCTCTTCCTACTATGTGGGGTCCAGAGTTTTGAATTCAGGGTGTAGGACTTGGAGGTGAGTGGCTTTACCCGCTGAGCCATCTCGTTGGCCCTCTTGCTATAACTTACAACAACGATAAGGATTCTCTACTTTCTCAGGCTACCTTATAAGAAAGCTCTCACCGGATGCAGCAACTTGGTATTAGATTTCCCAGGGCTCTGAACTGTTAGAAACACATTTGTTTATACATTACCCAATCTGTTGTAGTCTTTGCTAGCAGTGGAAAACAGACTAAGACACTGCGATTTGCCCTGTAACCTCCTCCTCCCTAGCCTGACAGCTGAAACAAGAGTCTCACAGTATGGTCCTCCACACTCCTCACTCTCCCTGAGCGGACTCACATAGCTTTGTGTCATTATGGTCATAAGGCGACAGATCTCAAAATTTTGGCCCAGCTCGGAGTTTCATACTCTTCATCCAACTGCCTACTTGTCCTCAGCATTTGACTGTCTTATGAGCATCTCAAGCCCTGACGTGTCTCAAACTCCTGCTGTCATCTACCCAAATCTACCACTCCCCAGTCTTCCTAAATTCAAGTCACTGAACTACTGTCTGCATAGTTGCTCACACAAAAAGCCTGGCGTCATGTTTAATTCCTTTTGCTTGTATACTCTTTAAACTTATCAACTGATTAGGTACTCACTCCCGACTCTTTCCCGTACTTTGCCTTTCCATCATCACTGCTGCCCTTGATACAGGCATTCATTCTTTTGTGTAGGTACTGTAATTTCCTTTAACTGATCTCCCTCTGCTTCCACACTCCTCACATTTCAGTTATACCACATCCAGAACGATGAGTTAAAACTAGAGCTCAGGTTATACATAAAACTGTGCAGTAGTGTTCTATGTTAGAATTAATATTAGAATAACCCCTACTCTCCCTGTAGAAACTGTGAACGGTCTAGCCCCAACCCACTTTATTACCTCTTTTTCCACTGTAACTCTTAACCTCAGTGCTTTTCATTTCCTCAAGCCTACCCCATCTTGTAGCCTTTGCTTTGCTGTTTTCTTTTTAAATTTTTATTGTACTTATCGTTTGTGTGTTTCTGTGTGTGTGTGTGTGTATGCATGCACATATGTGCCACCATGCATATGTGGAAGTCAGAGGACGATTTTCCAGAGTCAGCTCTCTCCACCATCCACCACAGGGGTCCAGGCCAGTTGGGGCTACAGGGAGACCCTGTCTCAAAAAGCCCTTTTTCCTGATTGTTAGTTACAACTGGCTTATCATTTATGCAGGATTACTGTGTTTGGTAGTACATAGAGTACTCAAGAAAGAGGGGCTAAAATTCAACTTCAAGATTAGCCAAGCTGAGCCCACCTTTAAGATGCCTGGAACCTTCAAGATGAGGGGAGCTTCTCATTCTACAGAGGCACTGGCCAGTAGCCAAACCATGTGGCCATGGTGTTGTGTCTTCCCAGAGGAGTGATCTGTCTAATCTGTTATTGGAAACTCATGGTACATGCATGTGTTGTAAGCTTCATGAAAATTTGATGGAACTACCATTGCTGTCCTTATTTTATTTAGAAACTAAGGCTGAGAGGGGAAATAATTTAATCCCTCTCCAAACTTGACCTCTCTTTGTACCATTCTGTCTCCTGAAGACAAAGAGACAACGGCATAATTGAAAAGTTCCTTTTTTCAAATGGAGGGGGGTGCTGTTTTCTTTTGTTTTTTTTTTTTCTTTTTGTTTTTTTTAGCTTTTGGAGGGTATGTTTGGTTTTTGAGACAGGGTCTCACTCTATAGCCCTGGCTGACCCAGAACTCCCTATGTAGACCAGGCTGACCTTGGACTCACAGAGATCTGCCTGCCCCTGCTTCCCAAGTGCTGAAATCAAAGGCGTGTACCACCATGACCAGCTTTTATGTTTTAATTCTACTTGAAATAGACCATTTCTGGTAAAGTTAGAAAATCCTTTGCAGACCCAGCTATAGTTGTTGACTGTAAGTAAGTAGCTACATATAGCTAACAAAACAGCGCATTCATTTATCATTCACATCATAAATTGCAGATGATGTAAAATTCGGCAAAATCTGTCATTTTTTTTCTTTTGTGTCTCCATGCATGTGAACATGCAAATCTCGTCTCTCTATGGACATTTGTGCCTGCTGGTTCGTGGACAGTTATCTGCATAAATCCCTAAGATAGCAAAAGCCTTGGCTTAATTAGTGATTTACACTTGGTATTGGAATCTTCTACTTGGGGAATCAAAACATGGGTCAGGGACTCCATCCTGAGACTGCCACCTCCTGCTTTTCTTTTCTTCCTTGTTGATGGAAAAGATAAACTACCAATAATGGCAAGGAAATTGAGACAAAATCTTGGTAAGATGATCTTGGAAAAACTGTCACTTAAAACCTTACATGAATGACAATATGAGACCTATGCCACTCTGGGCAGCAGAAATGATGCATACTTTTTCAGCCCTATTGTCATTTACAGTCTGAAATTACTCTATGTTAATTCAGTTGCTGTGTCTAGAAATAATGTTAAAACACTCTTGTAGCAGTTATGATGTGCCAAATCCTATCCTAAGTGCTTTACATGTAAGTCAGTCCATCCCTGCAGGTACTAATATTATTATTTTACATATAGGGAAATTGAGATATGGTGCCTTAGTTCGGTCAGGCTACTATAACAAATATCAGAGTCTGGGTAGTTTAAAAATGACACAGATTTTGGGGCTGGAGAGCTGGCTCAGTAGTGAAGCTCTTACAGAAGACCTGGGTTCAGTTCCCAGCACCCATTTAGTTGCTAAGGACCATCTGTAATTCCAGTTCTGGAGAATCCAATACCCTTTCAGACTTCCATGGGCATTGCATGACACAGATACACTTACATACATGTAAGCAACACACTCATACACAAAAAAGAAAAGCAATAAATAATTTTTAATGACATATTCTTTACAGTTCTGGAGGAAAGTCCAACATTAACATAAACCAGTGTCTGATGATGACCCAGCTCCCACTTCACTATCCTGTCTATATAGCACATCTTTGCACGGTAGAAGAGGCAAGGGTACCCTCTGAGCTCTCTTTAACAGGGAACTAATCCCATTCCTGAAGGTTCCATGTTTCTGTTAGTTACTTTCCTCACCACTGTAACAGAGTATCTGACAGAAGCAAAAGAGGAAGGATTTATTCTGGCACATGATTCAGGGATACAACCCATCATAGCAGGGAAGTCAAGGCCACAGAACCACATAGCTGTGGTAACTGAGTGTGAGGTGGCTTCTCACATGTCAGCAGCCATCAGGAAGTAGAGATCTGGGTGAGAACTGGGGGACTGGCTATATATAACCCACAAAGCTCCATCCCCAGTGACCAACTTACTCCAGTTAGACACCACCTCCTAAAGGTTCTACAACTTCCTCCCAAACAGTCGTGCTAGCTGGGGACCAAAACAAGAGCCTTACAGAACATTTCCCATTCAAATCATAATGACTCTCATGACCTCATCACCTCTCAAAGGTCCCACTTCCTAACACTATCACCTAGGGGGCGAAATTACCCAAATGAATTTTGGGGAGACACTAACATTTGGATTATAACACAGAAATAGGGAAGGTGTCACTGCCCACAGTCATGAGTTAGAGCAAAACTAGAATTCAAAACCAGGCAGCCCAGTTCTTAATCCATATTTTTACACAAAAGGGCACTACTCCTTAACATCCTCAAGTGAACAGATTGCTAATTCTGATCTCTGTTATAACAACAATCTTGTAAAATACATGTAACAAGATGGGGTTAGGAGTGTAGCTCAGAGGTTGAGCACTTGTTTTGCATCCTTGAGGCCCTGGATTCAAGTTTAAGAACAACAAAAAGGCATGCAGTTATAAATACTAAACCAAAGACATCTCGACACCACAACTGGACATTTTAAGAGAATGTCAGCACCACATAGACATCAAGCTATTGAGTGTTTCTGGATTCCAGAAGCAATGCTGCACTCAGCGACAGAAATGGGAATTCTGTTTCCCCTTTAACTGAATGAACTGGGATATACTTTGTGAATTAAGTCTTACAAATTCAAGCTGTTGTGAGTGCTCCCCAAACTCACACTATATATTAGCTTTCAGAGCTAAATGAACATTTATCTGAATTACCCCATCTGATTAATCTCACCATAATCTTGGAAAATATGCTTTACAACCTTTAATAAAACACTTCACTTCTATGGCCCTTTTTAAAACCAAGCCATAAAATGATTCAGCTTTCTAAGGTCTGTTCCACTTCTGTTCTTGAATGATTTTCTGTCCTAACCTGATAGCTTGAAAGCAGGAAATCTGAACTTTTAAAAATCATCAGTTTTAAATTGCTTCAAAATTCACTGAGTACAGCAACTTCACAGCTTCTGGATGCGCGTGCTTTCAAATTACAGCTGTGTTAGGTTTGGCAGGTAAAGTTCAAATAAAAAGCTGCCAGGTCAGCAGTGGGGAGCTAGATCTTATGAAGGAGGAGCGATGATGGGAATCTCTTCTTTCCTTGGTACATCTGGCCCTCCAGTCTGGGGCCTCTTTGCAAAGCTGACAGTTGGAAGAATCAGCGTTGCATCTGTAGGGCCATGGACAAGTTGCTTATCTTTTCTGTGCCTGGGTCTCATAGATTGCGGTGGGAAAATGAGTTAGTGTATATAAGCCTCATACAACAGCTAGCCATAATACTGCTGTTCTCATTTAAAAGACCAGGGTAGAAGGGGCTGGAGAGAGGACTCAGGGGTTAAGAGGGGACTGGAGAGATGGCTAGGGAGTTAAGAGTGCATCTGCTCTTGCAGAGAACTTGAGTTCAATTCTCAGAACCGACATATGGTAGCTCACAACCACCTGTAACTTCAGCTCTGGCCTGCTTGAGTACCAGCCCTCGTGTGTACATACCTACACAGAAACACACACACACACACACACACACACACACACACACACACACACATATTTAAAAATAAATTAAAAATCTTTAAATACATTCAGGATGGGATGGGCACCGCGGAAGAGTGATGGCTTATAAGAAGCCTTCACTAAGTCGACTGGAATGCCAGGCCAGAGTGAAACTATACCTTCATGGTATGAAAATTCCCTTCCATTTAGACCCAGGTTTCAATCACAGGCACAAAAAGCATGATAAGGCTTCCTTATACAACCTCCCCAGGTTATGTAAATCTGACCACTGATTGAAAAAAGAACATCTTGGGTAAGGTTTGATCTGTCTATCCTCGCACAATCATTGTCTCTTTTCAAAAACTAACAAGATGAGGAGAGAACATGAGTGGCACATGCCTGTAGCTCCAGCTGCAGGAGGCTATGGAATGCTCATTGCAGTCCAGAGGTTTGAGACCAATCCAGGCACCACAGCAACTCCTCCCCGCCTTTTTTTGGTGTTTCTAAGACAGGGTCTCCTGTAGCCACAGTTTGCCTGGAACTCACTATGTAAACCAGACTGGCCTTGATCTCATAGAGATCCACCTGCCTCTGCCTCCTGAGTGCCAGGATTAAAGGCGTGTGCTCCACATCCAGCAGCAGCTCCCCTTTTAAAAATAAAAATACCAAATAGGCCAGGCATGGTAATATATGCCTGTAACTCCAGGATTTGGGAGTTAGATGGAGGAGAACCATAAGTTTGAGGCCAGCCAGGGATATATCCATCTCAAAACAAACAACAGCAATGAAAGAAGCAGACACCTACCTAGGCAGAAGTCAGAGGATTCCATCATGGAACCTAGCCGAGCCAGGGACAAACTGGCCCCTGACTATGGGAGTGCCATGGCATTTTGCTAAAGAGACTAAATTCTCTCTCTCTCTCTCTTCTCTCTCTCTCTCTCTCTCTCTCTCTCTCTCTCTCTCTCTCTCTTTGTGTGTAAGAGAATAAAAAATAAAAGATGCCCTTAACGATTTTGACAGGAATGCCTGCCCATTGGGTTAGTGGGAAGGATAGCCTTACAGAAGAATAAAATAAGACATCTGGCTCCTCACCATTTAAACAGAGCGCCCTCCGCACCTCCACCAGGATAGAAGCTGCAGAACTTGGTTAGTAAGGGCCTTCACATACACAGAAAGTTCATTCCATTCCATTCAGTCCTCATACCCCGTCTGGCGGTAGCCATGGGGAGACACGTAGGAAGAACCTTGCAGGAAGCACAGAGGACACACAGGGACACAACCTGAGGCAAGTCCACTGCCAACAGTAGCTTGGAGGGAACAGCGGGAAGCATCGAAAACTGGAGCCAGGAGGCCCTCGGAGCGAGTCCCGAGGACCAGGCCAGAGCCAAGGGGCAGAATCACAAACAGCGGGTGTGGGAACCTCAGCCCACGGCTGCTCCTGCTGTGAGCGGGCTGTGAGGGAAGGCTCCAGCATCACACAGCTGCATTCCCGAGACATCTGCATTCCCAGAAAGCAGAGAGAAATGCAAGACGTGGGAGACAGAGCTCTGTCTAGAGCTCAGGGAACTTGGGTCTCCATCCTAGCTGGCGACATGCCCTGATTCTGTATGAGCACGTTAAGCTGGAAGTGATATGCTGGGGTTGAAGCTTGACGGGTGGTAAATTAGCCAAGAAATGCTGGCAATCATCAGTGGGTGAGGAACTATGCATGCAAGCTATAGCACTGACAGTATTGCCAGATGGCAATTAAAGGTTTCTCCACAGTGTATCAATTCTTCCATGACAATCCTTACAAGTCTGTCCAATAGACTTAGATGAGATGAGTTACTCTACCCAACTTGGAAATTTTTGCTGTATTCTAAAGATTATCTTAATTCTGAGTGTGTGTGTGTGTGTGTGTGTGTGTGTGTGTGTGTGATGGCAGGGGCTCATATGGAGGTCACAGGACAACTTTTAGATTGTCCATTCTCTCCTACCTTACTTTTTAAAGGCAAGGTCTCTCCTTGTAACTATCACTGTGCTGCATTGGCCAGGCCCCCGCCTTGCCCCCGAATCCTCTGTCTCTGCTTCCCGTCTGGCCGTAGGAGTGCCTTACAGATATGTGCCATCTGCACCTGGTTTTCTGTGGGTTCAAGGGATGGAACTCACATCATCTAGGCTTCGTGGCAAGTGCTTTTATCTACCCAGTCATGTCCCTATCCCGGAATGTTTTTATACTGATAGATTAATTGGCCTGACTTAGAAGAGCAAATCAAGACAGCTGTAGTTGTAGCATTTTATTTTATCTTATTTAATTTTAGAGCTGGGGTTTGAACCCAGGGCTTGATTCATGTTAACCATCTATACCTCAGGACCCTACAGAATATCATACAGAATAAAGTACAATAACAGAAAAAAGTGAGTTATTGCAAACCCCAATATTGGGAAGGATTTGAAGAAGGAACATATGAGATGCCACTTTTTCTTGAAGGTAAGTTGAATACAGAATAAGAACCTTAAAAATGACCATACCTTTGACACAGTAGTAATTCTTGGAAATTTATTTTGAGAAAATAATTTTGAATGAAAGATACTTTACAAGATAAATTTATGATAATGCTATTTGTAACACTTCCAAACTGGAAACATCCTAAATAAGTTTCCTAATAGGAAAAGTCAAGAATACTGATAGCCTCAGCAAGAAACCCACCCTTCAGTGAAACATATACGTAAAATACACATATGTATTTTGATTTTGTAAGCAGGAAAAAGCAGAAGGGAATGTTAGACGCACACATGGAATGAAAGGGACTTCCAGGCAGTAAAACTGGCAAGAGTGCAGGAGGGAGTTCGACTCTGTCAACCAAGAGTGGGCTCTGTGAAGGACGAAGAGAGAGAGAGCTCCATCTGGGAGGGGAGTGGGTGCCAAGGTCAACATGGTTGAGGTATGCTGATTTAAACACAAACATCTTCCAAAAAAAACTGGGGAGGCCATAGTCATAAGCAACTTTTTGTTCATTTTTCTATAAAATGATTTAAAGGTTTTCCTTTGCAGGGCCACTGAGTGGCTCAATGGGTAAAGGCATTTGCTCCAAGCCTCTGGACCTGAGTTCAATTCTGGAACCCTCATGGTGGGAAGAGAGAACTTATTTCTGCAAGTTGCCTTCTGATCCCCACAGAAACACTGTGACACACACATGTCACACACACACGCACACAGAATCTGTCAACCCAAACTAGAGTTACCTGAGAAAAAGGGACCATAACTGAAGATTTTTCCTAAATTAAATTGGCCCGGGGCCCTATTTTTGAGGCATTTTCTTTCTTTCCTTCCTTCCTTCCTTCTTTCTTTCTTTCTTTCTTTCGATTTTATTTTTATTGTATGGTTTTTGTTTTTGTTTGAGACAATATCTTACTATACCCTGGCTGGCCTGTGTAAACCAGGGCAGCCTCCAATTTACAGAGAACCACCTGTCTCTGCCTCCGAGTGCTGGGATTAAAGGTATTCATCACAATGCACATATATTTTTATTGTATATTTATGAGTGTTTTCCTGCATTTATGTAAGTGTACCATCTGCATGCAGTGTCCATTCAGGCCAGAAGAGGGCATTAGATCTCCTGAAACTGGAGTCACAGTTGTGAGCATCCATGTGGATGCTAGGAATTGAACCCATTCCTCTGTAACAAGTCCTCTTGAACACTGAGTCATCTCTCCAGCCCCTGAGGCATTTTTTAATTGATAATTGATGCAGGAGAACCCAGCCCACTACCATCCCTAAGCAGGTGGGCCTGGGCTGTATGAGCTAGTTGAGCAAGCCAGGGAAAGAAAGCCAGTAAGTAAACAGCCTTCCTTCATGGTCTCTGTCTCAGTCCTTGCTTCCAGGTTCCTGCCCTGCTTAAGTTCCTGTTCTGGCTTTATTTTATTTTATTTTTTAATGAAGGACATAAAGTGAAAGGCTGGGGAGTAGGTCATCAGAAAGAAAGTGAGCGAGTGTTGGAAACTTAAATAGAGAAGGGAAAGAACTACTGGGCTTCCACCTACTCCTGGATCTGTACAGACATCTCTAAAACAGGAAATTAGTGCACAGGTCAGTAACTCAAAAGGAGCAGGGTTCTGAACAGGAAATGGCCAGAGCAGTCTTAGTTGTCAGGGGAAGTTGATGTAATAGAGACAGGTTTCTGGGAAAATGTTGCTCATATATTCAGATTAAATACTTCTGACCACCTCTGAAGAATACGCCTATACAGTATCTTAGAATAAAAAGGCAAGAGGTGAACTGGATTTGGTAGACTAAGATATGTAGAAGCACTTTGCTGACAGAGAAATGCTTTGTAATGCTATATTTCCTTGTCTGAGGAAGGGTGTTATGGTATAATCTGAAATGTCCTCCAGAGGCTCATGTGGTCAAGGCCTGGTCCTCAGTGTAGCAGTGTTCAGCAGTAGGGTTCTTGGAAATGACTGGATCGTGATGGCTTTGATTTCATGAAAGGATTAATTAACTGATGGGTTCATAATCTGGTAGGCTATAGTGGAAACAGGAGCTAGAACCTAGTTGAAAGGGTTGGGTCCTTGTAGATGTGACCTTAGGGACTATATACTTGTCCCTCATTCTCCCTCCCTCTGCCTTCCAGGATGCCACGAGGTGAGCAGCTTTGATCCACTATGCCCTCTGCATCATGTTCTGTCTAATCACAAACCTAGAGACAACAGAGCCAAGGGGCCATGGACTGAAACCATGAGCCAAAATAAACTTCCCTTCTTCAAGTCATTTTTCTCAGACATTTTGTCACAACATGGAAAACTTACTACTAGACAAGTGCTTCCCTTTATAAAAGACTGCAAAGTTAGTCAAGGTGTACCTTAACAATAATCTTAAATCAACAGACAGTTCTATAGATTCTTTTTGTGGGGAGAAAACACTGGAGAGATGGTTCAGTAGTTAAGAGTACTGGCTCTTCTCGCAGAGGATATAGGTTCAGTTCCCAGCATCCATATGGAGGCTGACAACCCTCTGTAACTCCAGTTCCAGGGGATCTGACAACCTCATATGCACTTATATACACATGGGCAAAACATTCATACACATAAAATGAAAATAAATAAAAACAAATTCTTTTGTTTTTGGTTGAGGGGCAGTACTGGGAATCAAACCTAGAGCCTCACCCATACAAGGCGAGAGTTTACCACAGAGCTACCAACCCTGTCCCTTCTTTCCTTTCATTTTTTGAGAGTAGGTTTGCTATGCTGCCCAGGCTGACCTCAAATTCCTGGGCTCAAGTAATCTTCCTACCTCAGCCTATTGATTACCTGGGACTATAGGTATACACCTAAACCTGACTAATTTCACAACTTCTTATTGTTTTAAATGGAAATAAGTGATGGTAAAATAATCTGTCTTTTGCCTGAAGCTATGCTTTTTTTCTTGACCATTTAACCAGATTCTTTTTAGTAGATTTGTGTTAATGTTTAATTCAGACACAATGAAATTAATCACACTGTGAATTAGAGGAATAGTCTAAAAACTAAAATCAACCGTGATTGCTCAATGGCTTTTATAGTCTATTTTAAGTCACATGACCACCCATTCATTTATCCATTCATTCACTCAGGGCAATCATCAGAGAAGGCATATATATATATATACACATATATATATATATGTATATGCATGTAAAGTTAAAGTAGTAAGACATTAGAAAGGTTCTTTCTGCTGACTTCAAAGTGCAGATCTCTTCTCAAACAACAGAATTTCATTTCTTGCTTAGCCTTGGCATTTGGTTTCACAAAGCCTGCTGAATTATTAGCTTCGTGCTTGCACTTACACGTACTTACATGTTGCCTGAATGTTCAGCTCCTAGAGCCAAGAGTCATCTTTTACCTCATGCCTCAGGGATATCAGGTTTCAGCTCACATTGTTTGACTCTTGTACGCGTGCATTTGTGACTTATTAAAATGAACACTTTCTACTGATTTTCTTCCTAATTTTTCACTCGGTCTCAGGATGTGTTCCTTTTCTACTATTGCTTAATGTCACCTGTAATACTAAGACAGATGGAAGTGAGCATACAGCCACATTTCTATTCAGAAAAGTAGCATCCCTACTAGATACCAGTTTATCTGTGTGGCAAAGGGTTTTTGTTTTTTATGGCCTCAATTTAGCATTTATCCTGGGTCTGGATTTTGTGTTGCCTTTATAAACACACACACACACACACAAAACCTAGTTCTTTTTAGGCACTTCTCCAGCTGTGAGTTAGTAGGACTTTGTGCTAATGGGGAGTCAGACAGAATTACAGCTCCAAACATTCCCCTGCCCCTGATACAGAACATGTGTTATCATATCACACACTGTAAATTGATTCCAAATTCCTGACAACAGGGCACAGTCTGCATTCCAAACATCTAAAGCTCTGGAACAGTGAACTGTAAAACAAAAATATGCCATACTTCCCCCTTTAATTTGGTGTAAGCCTGAGTATGTGTGCTCTACACTCTTGATTCGCATGATTTTTCCCTGAAAACAGAGCAACCTTTAAAATCTCTATACTTTAGAGACAACAGCTCAAAAAAGTCCCAGGGTGTTTTGTTGTTGTTGCTTTTTTGTTTTTGTTTTTTGCTAATGTCTCTTCCAATCTTTTGGTGATGGTTGGTTATCAGGAAGTGGGGCAAAGATGGAGGGACCATTTAAAATAATAAAATGACTCCCATTCAACTGGTGAGAGACATAAAAGTCTGGCTGTGATGTCTCCTGGGAACGGAAGGCTAGGATTTCAGATGTTGTATAAACAGTTGCAAAATCTCTGCAATTACTCTACCAATGAATTCCAAGCAGAGATGACAGATTAAGAATGGTCATATAGTCTCAGTTCTGTGCCGCTCCATAGTCACAACATGAGTTTACTGTTAACGTATTCCTTACCCAAAGTTAAGCCTGTCGTTAACAAACATAGTTAAAACTTTATTTCAGTTTTTACTATTGAGAACTGGAAGTTGAAGAATAGAAAAAGAGACAAGCATCATGAGCCAGTTGGCATTAGGAACATCCATCGTGGAGATAAACAGGGAAGTTGACTGACTCCTCAGAAGTCTCCAGCCCCACAGTGTCTGGGCAGCCCCAACTTGCTTACTGTGGTTATACTATTAATTCCAACAATTTCACTTAACAAGGTCCCCATTGTTTCTTCATGTGGTGACCATTTAGCCCATTCCTTTTTAAAAATAATTCATTAATATTTTAAATTGGCAAATAAAAATTATATGTATTTAGGTATACAACATATTTGGAAATATGTAGACATTATGGAATGGCTACACTGAGCTAATTAACATATTTTCATGATGATTTCTTATGATTAGAATACTTAAAATCACCCTTAGCCATTTTCAAGGTTATAAAATCCATGCATTTGATCCAACACTTCCTTATTAGATCCTAAGAAACAGCCACATATGTACACAGAAACAGAGACATAATACTTTGTAATAAATTGGTTAAAGCCAGAGGGTGAATTACCAGAGTTTTATAGAAAGGGGTTCTGCATATTTTCAAGTTAAATCTCATTAATATGTAAGAGAACTAGGGTAACAGTGGCCTGGTTTCCCCAACTTTATTACCTAGTGCCAGCTAATAAATAAATACAAGCTGGCTAGCTACATACTGACCTAAACCCGTTTTGGAGGTAGTTTGGGATAGCAGAGGCATTGCTTATGCCTTCATGAGGCTTGGGTACCAGGACTGGTTTATGCTCAATCAGCAGAGTGACTGACTTCAAGCAAATCACAAGGAGTCCTAAGTCTCAAAATACTTAGCAAAAAAATGGAGAAGTTAAGATAATCTACATTTCTAGGTTGATTTCTTTGATTTTGCTAATTTCAAACTTTTAGGGAATGAAAACAACATTTGAAAAATTAATATATGATCAAAATAAGAAACTGTAACCTTATATAGTTTTTAAAAGGTGTAATCATGTCAGTGTGGGAGAGGCAATACCTAAGATTATATAATAGGAATGAACAATTCAAGTCTGCTTAAGTATAATAGGTGTTTTCATTTCCTGAAAAGTCATACCCATGTAGCACTAAAAGTAGATTCTTCCTAAATAGCAAGATGCAAGTCTATATAATGAAAGTCCTTCTTGAGAAATGTCTGCCTACATTTAGAGGACAACAAATACTGTGCTCAGCATTTGTTATAAAAGTAGATAGACTTCTCAACCCTAGTGAATCTCAGACCAGGATGTCAGAGTTCCCTGGAAGGAAGTCTGTTCTAGCTGTGAGATGACCACATTTGAAATAGAAGGTGGAAATAGTCTTCCTTCGAGGAGAGGGTGTGGTTGAGGCAACAAATAGCAACAGACACAAGTTTAAACAGAGAAGCTAACATAGGCCTCAGTATGAAGATGGCACATGCATAGAATTCACCTTGCAGCTCTTAGGGTGGGGTGGGGGTGGGAGAAGAGTGTTCTCAGCAGAGCAGAGCCAAGATTCTGAAGGAGGGGGTGCTATGAGCAGCCAGAAGCCAGAGTGACTGCAGCAGTGTGAGGGGATGGTACAGAAGATGAGCGCGGACAGGAACAGGTGGAAGGGTGTCAGCACCTCAGAGGCCACGGCGGATGCTCTGACCTTTACTCTGCAATAATTTAAGGAATCACATCAGGGTTTTAACAGAATGACATGATCGGATGCACACCTCAGGATCCTTCTGGCTGCTGTTGAAAACAGATGGACAAGGACAAGGATGAAACAGGGAGGCCAATGTAGCGATCCAGGCTACAAACTGTAGTGATTTATAATATCCGTAGTGGAGGGACTGAGAAGAAGTCAGACTCCAAACATACTCTAAAAAGAAAGCTAAAAATTTCTCAATATAGATTAGAGGTTGTATATGTACCCAGTGAGATAGCTCAGAGGGCAAAAGACTTGTCATGCTGACCTGACAGCCCAGGTTCAATCTCTAACTCATGAAAAGTAGAAAGAGGACAAAGTTGTCCTCTGACCTCTATATGCACATGTGTACCCCCACCTATCACACACACACACACACACGCATATTCACAATAGTAAAAAACAAAATTTCAAAACTTAAAAAAAATTAACAACAAGATGCACTACATGAAGGCAAGGTTGAGGGAAGGAACCAACACAAGACTCCGTGGTTTATGGTCTGAGAGAACAAAAGAACAGAGCTGCCATCAATCAGACGGTCCTAAGATGAAATAAGAAACTCTAGTTTTAAAAATGGCCTATTTGGTAAAATGCCCATCCGCCATTCCAGTCATCACTCTGGTTTACCCAAGCTTGCTCTTTGTGCTCCCCTATTCTTCTTGCCTTTAGTCACCCACCTTCCCTTTCTCTCTCTGCCCATTTGAACCCTACCCGTCGTTAAATGGTTCTTTCTGTTCCACATCCTTCAGGAAGTCTCCCCTGACCGTATCCCTAGCAAAATACTTGCGCTGTTCTCTTTAATACATTGTCTACTATGGTTTCTTTCAATCACATTATATTCATGAGCTCACTGTTGAGTTTTTCTCCATATCCATTTTTCCATTAATTCTTACATTGTTCAACTCCTAATCCATGTGTGTGTGTGTGTGATGTTCATGTGTTATGTGTTCACATATGTACATATGTGCATGGCAGTGTGCTTGTGTGTGGATATATGTAGGGGCCCAAGGTTGACATCGGGAGTCCTCTTCCACCTTATCTTCCAAGACAGACTCTGAACCTATAGCTCACTGGTTCAGCCAGAGTAGCAGGCCAGTGAACTCCAGGGATCTGCCTATCTCTGCCTCCTTAGCACGAGGCTACAGAAGCCAGCTGCCGTGCCCAGCTTTTATGTGGGTGCTAGAATCAAACTCAGGTTCTTATGCCTGCACAGCAAGCACTTTACTAAGCCAGGCCCCTAACCCCCAGCTTCTAACTCTTTACCTTATCTTCTTCGAGAACTGTAATTATAGATGGCTACCCCAACCTGAATAACAGACTTTAACCAGTATCACACTCCAGGCTTATGTTGTCTTCAAGCCTGGCCTCACTCACCCTGCCTGTGGTTTCCCTCCTTCTGTCATCACTAGAACCTACCTACCTGGGCATCACAACACCTTCAGTTAACAATAATAAAGGAATTATGCAAGTTCCA
Organism: Eospalax fontanierii; assembly: GCA_035773235.1. Lineage (NCBI taxonomy): Eukaryota > Metazoa > Chordata > Mammalia > Rodentia > Spalacidae > Eospalax > Eospalax fontanierii. Next base: position 37,555,114 of record CM069548.1, on the reverse strand, counting down.
TTGTTGGATGCTGAGTCAAGCGTTTCCCTTGCTCTGTGCCGTGCTGGCTTCTGTACTGGGACTCATGTGCAGACGATAAACTGACGATAAACTCCTGGGTGAGCTGACTCCACAAAAGTGCTTGCATTACCTAGCGTGACATATGTGTCAACTTCCAGAGAATCACTCTTAAATTCAAAAGTTCCAGCTGACCTCTTACAGTGCCAGATGCCAAAGGACTTCTGGAAAAAGGCGTCATTTCTACTTACAAGGAAGGGCCTGTTTTTGGTTTTGAATAATTTTCATAAAAGGGAGAAAGGCATTGAACATTAAAAAGGGGGGAAAGGATCCTCAATTTTTATCCTCATTTTTCCTCTTGGTTAATGTGATCTCTCTGGATCTCTTAGACAATCAAATGGCTCCAAGGCTCTTATCCTCAAACTGACTTCTCTGGGCTTCGTCTTCTACTGAAAACAATGGCTCTCTCTGGAGATGGGTGGGTTCTTCAAACTCACAAAGCTGAAAACTGATTTCCTAATCCCCCTTCTCACTACCTGCTTCTCTTCTTGTGTCTCCTAAAGGAGTTCCTTGCACGGTGTTTAAGTTCAAAGTAGAAACCTGATGATAGTTAACTCTTTCTGTTCTCTTAACCCTAATGATGGGACTCTGAATTTTCTCTTAAATTTCTGTCCTTATTGTCCACTCACAAAAGGGCTGATGGGCACTTCTAACCTCCCTCTACTGCAGTCTGTCCTGATGTTGGTGCCACAGATCCCTCTAAAATACATATTTAATCGCTGCTTTAAAATGTTGACTAGATCCCTGGTACCTTAGAATAAAGTTCAAATTCTTAGCATAGCCTGTGATGCTTTCTACACTGAAGCTTGGCCACGGTTCTTACATCCCTCCATTCCTCCTCCTCGGCCACCCAAACACCAAGCATTAACTACTTGTCTTCCTTGAAAACCCCCTTGAATCTGCCAACCCATGTGTTTGGCTGTGCTGTCCTCTCTACACGCAGCACTTTGCCCACTTTCCTGTGCACTTACTGCTACTCATGCTTCAACACAAAATAAGCACAACAAAGACAAATAGCCGTGTACTACGCAAATCCTCCCTAAACTACACATCCAAGAACAGCAGAGTAATGAAGCTAGACATATACATAAGTGGTAGATTTTATAATTACACAGTGCTAAGTGCTGTGAGGTCCAGGATTTCTTACCTGATGAAGCTTCTGCAGCTCTTGCAAGCATTCGAAATTCTCCCAAGGTGGACTTGTTATTCAGTTGTCTGCATTCCTCCAGGCAGAGTTTCCCCCTCACCTGTCTGTCCTTCAGGTTGATTTGCTCTCTCTTTTCGTTCCCTTCCCCATCTCCTCATTCTCTTCTTTAACTTTCATTTTTTCAGAGCTGGCCCTAATACTGTGCTGTAGGAAGCTGAAACTAAGGGATCGTGTAGAGGGGGCAAGAGCATCAGTAAGCAGTAAGATGACCCTCACATGGACATCATTCTTGGGGTGCGTGGGTACCTTTACTTCCATCTGACCTTCATTCATATTTTGGGCAACATTTTGTGAATAGATAATCTAACCACCCAACAAATACAAGAATGGCTCTGATATACAGCTTAACACCTTCCCCTCTTTTTTAACCATAGTGCCACGAAGAACTAAGGAAAGAAGTGTTTGCCTTCTTTATCTGGACTTGTATTTTAAGATGAGACTAACCACACCTAAAGTGACAGAGGACAGATGCTAAAAGTGAGAAGAATCACAGGTTGGGAGAGGGTGAAGCTCTCAGGCCAACCTATGTCCTTCTCACACTGACGACTCGAGCTCAGAACCTCTTCTGGGAAACCCTGGTTTTAACTAGTTTACAGACACAACTAGGTTTCAAAACTAAAGTGATGTAAATAACTTTGGGTAGGTTGAAAGAGCCCTGTGAAAACCACCGTAACAACCGTGTGAGCAACGGTATCTATTCACGGTGAAACTGAAAATCATTTAGCTGAAGGGAAGTTCAAAATCAACCTAATCACAACATGGAGTGGGTAAGAGAAGACCAGAGAACTGGCAACACACAACACAGTTCTGGGTGCATTCTACTTTAGGATCTCAGAGTGACGTTGAGGATTGAAGAGTCCTAAATATAATCTAATATAAACATGAATAAGGTTCATAAAACCTGGAAAGAATTTTTAAGAGCATTGAAATATTCTTAATAATTTTTAGATTAATTTATTTTTATGTGAATGATTGTTTTGTCTGCAAGTATGTAAATGCACCCACGTTGTGCAATGCCTGCAAAGGCCAGAAGAGGGTGTCAGATCCCCGTGAGTTGGAGTTGGGGATGGTTGTTAACCATGTGGGTGCTAGGAACTGAACTGAGGACCTCTGCCAGAGCAGTCAGTGCTCTTAACCACTGAGCCATCTCTCCAGCCCCTAAAATATTTTAAATACCCATAAAATGTACTTTATACCATTTTTACACTTGAAAGTGGCAAATATTTTTATATTTTCATGCTGAAGACCTGATAAGGTCTAACTCATGCTAAGCGCATGTTCTCTCATTGTAATATATTCCCACTCACATGTACATACATCTGTATCTAACATACATATAGTACATATACTGCAAACAACACTTTTTGAGACAGAATCTTAATATGTAGCCCAGGCTAGCCTCAAGCTCCCAAGCCTTCTGCTTCAGCCTTCCAGGTAGCTAGGATTACAAGAGGTTACATACACATTAACCACAAAAAAATTACCCACAAATGGAAGCTACAGCAACACATTTCCCAATGTTAAGTAATGTCACTTATTTCTTATTTCACAGTGCCCAAAATATACTAACCTACCTATTTTTATGTCTGGTAATATCCTTAGTTTCCCTGCGAAGCTAAAGGGCTAGTAAAAGGAGAAATGGAAATTGTTAAGAAATTAGCCTTTTTTGTTTTCTAGGGCTAAGTGTTGGAGATGGAACCCAGGGCCTCGAATGTATGAGGCAACTATCCTACCACTGAATAACACCTGAATCTTAAAAGACAGACTTCAGACTTGAAGTCAGGTGCAGACACCTGAGATATATAAGACAGGGATATACTGATTAATACCATCTCTTGATCACCTCCATGCAGACTTTCATTTAAGGTTGGAAAGCATAGCCACAGCGGGGGCCAGGCAGAACAAATGGCACTTGGCCTCATTCCCCAGCAAAGAAAAGTGTCTGAACTTAGTCTCTTCTTGTCACCGAGATGAAAAGAATCCATCCCTAGCCAGGCACGGTGGCACATCTTGTAGTACCCAGAAGGCTGCCATAGCCTGAGCCTGAAAGTTCAGGACTAGCTGGCCAGCACCTTGAAATTTCATCTCAAACAACAACAAAAGAAACAAGCAAAAACTCAACCCATTCCAGAAAGTAAGAGGATCTTGAACAGCAACGGCCTAAAGTCAACCTCCTCCCCTGCACCCTAAAGAACCCTATACTACTTACTCCTTGCTCTGGTAGATTTTAAACTGTAATATGGATACATAATTTTTTATTAATTTTTTTTTTTTGTTTTGTGGAGCTGGAGAGATGGTTCAGTGGCTGGGGCACTGGAGGCTCTTCTAGTGGTCCCAGGTTCAGTTCCCAGCACCCACACACCAGCTCACAACTACCTGAGCATATGTGGTGTTCATACATACACTCAAGCACACACACACATACACATACAATAAATCTTACAATTTGTTTTGTTTTGTTTTGAGAAAGGCTCTTTTACTACAGTTCAGGCTGGCCTCGAACTCACAGCAATCCTCTTGTCTCAACCTTCTGGGAGCTTGGATTACAGACATGAGCTAGCACACCTTAGAGACAGTTTTTTAAAGAAGAGTCTTAAATCATGTGTTTCCCTCAAAAAGTACAGTCTCATTCAGACTTTAAAAGGAAATTCTGGCCTCGAACTCACAGCAATCCTCTTGTCTCAACCTTCTGGGAGCTTGGATTACAGACATGAGCTAGCACACCTAGAGACAGTTTTTAAAAGAAGAGTCTTAAATCATGTGTTTCCCTCAAAAAGTACAGTCTCATTCAGACTTTTAAAAGGAAATTCTGACACATACTATAACATGGGCGAACTATATGCTAAATTAGACCAGTTCCAATGAACAAATACTATATTATTCCATTTATGTGAGGAACCTAGTTCATACAGACAGAAAGTAGAAAGTAGTTGGGGAGAGGAATTGCTAATTGTTTTTAATGAGCATTGAGTTTCGGTTCCAGAAGATGAAGCAGTTTCTGAAGACTGACTGGGTGGCAGTGATGGTGCAGAACAATGTGGATGTACCTGATGCCACTGAACTGTGCTCCAAACAGTAGCTGAGGTGATGTATTTTATGTCATGCATAATCTATCGCAATTGAAGACATTAAAAAAAAAGTGCTAGCTTTCAACTGATGACAGTTCCCATGCTGGCTGAGTCTAGATATTATAATGGGGTGGTGATCTATGACTGGGTCTCAAAATGGGGCAAGACTCATAAATTTGGTTTAGCTTTTAGTAAATATATCTTCTTATAGCCCCAGCTGGCCTCAATCTCATAGAGTGCCTCTGCCTCCCAAGTGCAGGAATTTAAGGTGTGTACCACTATATACACTGTATTAAATTTCTTCTAAATAGAAAATAGGAATTTGATAGTGACTTTCTCATCTTCTACCTGCAGACTGTAAGCTGCCTGCAGCAGGTAGAGATGCACAGCTTATTTTTATGACCTGCCTCGAGGAAGAACTGATTAAACTCTTGATAAAATAACTTTTTGGAAGATTCAGCATAGATGGTGCTTTCCTTCTGCTTTCCAACATCCTCCCCCCTCATAAACACTCCATAAAAGGTGATAATTTTTCATCTCCCTCCCCCTTCTTTTCCAAGTATTAGCATCAAATTTGGGTGGGAACTTCAGGCAATGAACCACATCCCACTCCCCCAACATCTCTCCCCCACTTCCAACCTAGGTAATGCTCTATTAAACAGAGAACATTTCCTCCAGCCTCAAGTCAAGTCTAAGTTACAAAGAGGACATTTCCTTTGGCTTGGTCTCCTAATTTGGTTGCTTCTTGGAGGGAGGGGAGTTGGAGAGGACGCTGGGAAATACGGCGTTCTGATTCCTTAGTTCCCTTTTCAGTCTCTGTGGCTTTCACTTCCCCTCCCTTCAGAAATCCCCAAGCAGCCGTAGTGCTTTCTCCTCTTCCGTCCCTTTCATTTCTCCCCTGACTCTGCTCCTGGGCTCTTCATCTCCTGCTCATGCGATGTTTTTCTTTGTATCTTGAGTCCCATTTCCCTAGGGTACTAACAGGTTGTTTCTGTATCAAACACAACTCTTCTCTCAGTACTGTACTTTATCTTTGCAGTCCTGGTTGGCTATTCCTGGTACAGCACCACAAGGCAGGCCTTGGGCACAGGAGTCAGGTAGGCCTTCTCGTTGATTTCACTTGTTCACTGCCACCTCTGGCTTCTCAAGGGGAAGTTCACAGGGACAACTTTAGCTCCCATGGCTGTTCTGAGGCCACAGCCCCATCCCCGACTTGCGTCAACAGTGTTTTTTGGAAAGTAGACATGAAATGGAGCATTTTGGATCAGCCAGACCTTCAAAACTGCAATCACAATCACACGGGACATGGTGATACCTGCTTGTAATCTTTGCACTCCAGAGGTGGAAGGGATCAGGAGGATTGCTGCAGGTTCCAGCCAGATGGGCTGCAGTGCAAGAATCCAGTCAGGAATACATAACAAGACCACGTCACAAACAACAAACAAACAAACAAACAGGGGCTGGAGGGATGAATCATCCCCTGAGAGCACTTCCTGCTCTTTAGAGTACTGGAGTTATGTACCTGCACTCATGCTGGAGGGCTGACAGTCACCTGTAATTCCAGGTCCAGGGGCTCTGGCACCCTCTTCTGGCATCTGAGGGCACTTGCACTCATGAGCATTCCCTTGATCCCACATATACATACTCAAAAATGAAATCTTGCTGGGTGTGGTGGCACATGCCTTTAATCTCAGCACTTGGGAAGCAGAGGCTGGTGGATCTCTGTTCGATCAAGGCCAGCCTGGTCTACATACATAGTGAGTTCCAGGCCAGCTGCGGCTGAAGGGAGACCTTGTCTCAAAAAAAAGGTGAAAGAAATATTACCAACAAATCTAGTCCATGGCTCAGAAATAGAGCTCTTGCCTAGTAGGCACCAGGCCTGGGGTTTCCATTTTCAGCACCAAACCAAAACCAGACAACCTAAAAGAAAGCTCAAATCCAGTCATCTACCAGCTTTCAAATTCTATCTCAGGTGACTGTTTAAGTGGCTCTGGCTTTGGCACTGAGAATTCTTTCTGCAGTTTTTCACTTGGGAGTTCTCTCCCTTAGTCACATACACCCCATGATTCTATAATGTGTACAGTTGCTTGGTCATAGTAACCTGCTTATTTCTGTATTTCATACAACACCAACAAAAAGATTTGCCTTATGTAATAGACATAGTCCTCGGTTCACAGTTATTTTGGAGAGATGTGTGTTGGGTGGGGGTCAGGGGGAACTCGCTTTCTACATCCCCTTACTTTCGTTTCAGGTCTGCAGGCTGGGAGACATACCCTCATTTTTTTTTTAAAGCACAATTCTTTTGAAGATCTCCTCCCCATTCCCATTTCCCAAAAAGTGGTACAGCTCTAGGTCTTATAAAATACTAAGGAACCGTGTATCTAACACTCTGCTCATAAACGTGGCCTGCTGGGTCACCTGCTACAAAGATGTCCACTTAGGTCCAGTAGTTCTTGGCTGCTTTAGGGCCAAGTCTGGGATTGGGATCCTTGCCCACCAACACACTCCCCAGTCCCCAGCCCAGGCCCGACTCAGAGCCACTACTCTGGGTGGGGGAAGGGCGCGTATTGCCTTCTCAGCAGGGCAGGTGACAGGCCGTGCCCAGCAGGTCACCTTACACTCCTAGCATCCCCTTTCCCTTTCTTTCCCCTTCTAGCCTCAGGAATTTCTAACAGCAAGGAAATCTCCCTTCCAGCCAGGAACGAATATTTTGACTATGCTGATTAATCCCCACCCACTTGCCTTTAAAAGAGCATTTCAGCTGGTTATGCAGAGCAATCTGACTACCGTCTCTAGGGCTCCCGCACTAAAAACAAGGCGTGGGTTTTCAGCTAAAGCTGCCTCTAAATCTTCAAGCATAGGGCCACATGTGATCAGTAAGATAGTTAGAGGATCCCAACTGAAACTTTAGGGCACATTGTCAGCAGCAGTTTCTGAACACAAACAATGAATGTGAGAATTATAAATGGTTTTTAGCTACGTGATTAAGGAAAATCCTTTTCTCGCCAAAGTAATTATCAAATCTTTTTTTTTTTTTTATTGTGCATGGGTGTTATGCCTGCATGAATGTAAGTGCATCAATGTCATGCAGTGCCCACGGAGGACATAAAAGGGTGTTGGATCCCCTGGAACTGGAGTTACAGATGTTTGTTGGCCACCATGTGGGTACTGCAAACTGAACTTGGGTCCCCTGAAAGAGCAGCCAGTGCTCTTAACTTATGAACCATCTCTCCAGGCCCAGTTTTCAAATCTTTATATAAACCTCTGCATGTAAACAAGTTATATTTCTCTAGAATTAGTTCAAGAGTTATAAAAGCTCTTCTGGATAAAATTAGCTTTTCTAACTTTACCCTCCAATAGTCTTGGATTACTGATGAGGCTCTAATCTGGGACTTGCTTAACCATTTCCATAACCAAGAACTTGAAGCAAAAGTAGTTATAAACATCTAACAGTACTGAAAGCTTGCTTTTACTGAGTAGGCTAGAATCACCTGCTTCCACTCTGAACTCAATATCTTTGTAGTAGACTTTTAATCATGGTACAGGACTGACTGTGACAGTTCTTCACATTTCATTTGCTGATTTACTCCTAGTTTTTATACAAATTGCTACCCCAGGAACACTGAAAAATAATTTTGTTTTCAAGATATGAATGTATACTCACACATGGACCTTAGTTTACAAAAGATTTTATACCTACTATCTTGTCTGGTTCCATCACAACACTGTAAGGGGAACATTTTTAAAAGAATTTTAAAAATAGTAGTAGCAGGTGAACTTCACATGGAGTAAGCACCCAGCCAAAGGCTTACTTCATGAGGGACTCCCCAATAGTTCTCTGGAAATGGGCAAATGATGCCTGTGTGTGTCAACCTGACATACCTGGAAAGAAGGAACCTCAATTGGGGAATTTCCTCCATTGAATTGGCCTGTAGCCATGTCTGTGGGGCACTTTCTTGATTGTTGGGTGATGTGGGAGGGCCCAGCCCACTGTGGGTGGTGCCACACCTAGGCAGTTGTTCCTGTGCTATATAAGAAAGCAGGCTGAGCATGGAACTGGGAGCAAGCCAGTAAGCAGCATTCCTCCGTGGTCTCTGCTCCAGGTTCCTGTCTTGGCTTCCCCTGATAATGGACTGTGCTGTAAGTCAAATAAACCCTTTCCTCCCCAGATTGGTTTTGGTTGGTGTTATCACAACAACAGAGGGTAACTAAGACAACCTGTGACAGGAAGATTGGAATAACTGCAATTCCTCCCATTTTATGTGTGCATGTGTATGGATCTGTAAATAACGTAACTTTCAGTACCACATGCTGAGAAACAGAGTTGAACAGTTCTTAAAACCTACAGAGAAAAGGGCCATAAAATAGATCAGTGGAAAAGGGAAGTTGTGATTTTTATACATGTATCACAACTAACTTCCAAGTAATAAAAGTTTTCCCATATGCCTGTAATCTTTACAACTTAGAAGCTGCTCTGTATCCGAGACAGAAAATGGGGCCTTGGAGATGCTGGTTTTTGGCTAGGAATTCCTGAGACTCCTCTGGGAGGAGATAAAAGATAAAAACATGTTGGAGTACATGTCATTTGTGGAACACCTCCCCAGCATTGTCAGAGGTCGGGTGGGGAGATGGAGCACAAAACAGAAAGCTTGAGTAGTAAAGGTAATGTCAAACAAAACTCATAAAACACTGCTAAAATGACTAAGAATTCTTCCAAGCCAGGCGTGGTAGAGCACAATGCCTTTAATCCCGGCACTTGGTAGAGGCAGGCAGCGATCTATGAGATCGAGGCCAATCTGGTCTATACAGCAAGTCCAACTAGGGCTACAGAGAAACCCTGCTGCAAATGAACGAAGAAAGATCTGATCATATTCTTTCATTTTTATTTCATGTATATGAGTGTACTGCCTGTATGTAAGTGTACCTGTGTTGTACAATGCCCGAAGAGGTCAGAAAAGGGTGTTGGATCCTGGATTTATGGATGGTTGTTAACTGCCATATGGGTGTTGGTATTTGAACCTGGGTCCTCTGCAAGAGCAACCACTGCTCTTAACCCCTGAGTCATCTCTATAGCCATGTTAATTTCTTTAAAAATATTTTATTTATTTTATGTATATGTTTGCCTCCACGTATGCAAGTACCATGTGTGTGCACTAGGGCACTGAAACTGGAATAACATGATTGTAAGCTGCCTTGTAGGAACCAAACCTGGGTCTTCTGCAGGAACAACCAAGTGCTTTTAAGCACTAGGCCCTCTCTCCAGCCCCAGCTGACCTTTTTGAACCAGCTGTATAGCTGAGAATGACCTTGAACTTCTGGTCCTTGTGCCTCTATCTTCCTAATGCTGGGATTACAGTATGTGCTACCATGCTCACCTTTATTCAGTGCTAGGACTGAGCACCAGGCTTCATGCTAGGGAGGCAGGCAAGCTACCAAGTCAGGTATGTCCCTAGCCGCAGCCCAATGACTCTTTCTTATCCCCAAACTCTAAAACCTATAAAGTTCCTATAAGTTTTGAGGGCTCTACTTCCTTTGTCCTGCCTACACCCTACTCCCTACATGGACATGGAACTCTGATTTCTCTGTCCTTTCAAAGCCACGTCTCTCCACTTCCCCCAACCCCTCCACGGGAAATCTGCACATATGCTGTTCCTGTCTGCATTAGATTTCAGTTTAAAGGCCATTTTCTTCTCTGAGATCAATCCCCCACCAATCCACGAAGTCTTCCAGCACCATACATTTCCTGTCATGGTACCCATTACAATCGCTAGTTGTGGTATTTGTTCAATATCTTCCAAAGTATTTCATGTCCAGTATCTTCCAAAGCAGATCAAAGTCTTTATGATACTTTGATTGGCACTGAAACTTACAGCACCTATTAAATATCACAGATATACTCATTAATGAAAGAAGGAATGAAAGTCCTAACATTCACTCCCCTACATCCTGAATCAGGGAACCTGAGAGGATCTTCAGATTACTTCATGGAATCTTGAATCTCTGGCCTTTCTAGTGCTATCAGCCTATTCTAGGAAATCACTTTTTTATTTTAAATTGATGAATGTATGTACTTAAGAGGTATAAATTGCTGTTTAAGGAGCACCTGTCCTTTAAGAATTAAATCTGGGGGCTGGAGAGATGACTCAGCACTTAAGACCTCTGGTTGCCCTTGCAGAGCAAGGGGTTTGGTTCCTAGCACTCATATGGCAGCTAACAACTGTTCTTAACACCAGTTCCTGGGGGATCTGATGCCCTCTTCTGTCTTCTGTATATATTGTATACATGGGTACACTTATATACATGCAGGCAAAGCATAAAATTTTAAAAAAGAATTACCTCTGTTCAACCCATACTTGGCACTTTATTAGGGCCAAGAACCTGTGGTTAGAAAGGCCCTAGGCATAGGGCTTGCTACTATTATTATGCTAAATAGACATAGTATTAAACTGATTCCTAATGAGTTGTTATACCCACAGATAGTGCATCTCTCAACTCTTACCAGAGAAGCTTCTTGCAACAGATGGCAATTAACACAACGATCCACAATTGGCCAACATACAGGGAATAAGAGACTATGGAGTGTTCAGCCCTAAGTAGGAAATCTTATTGCACCCTCTCCTCCCAAGGATCAGGGATCATTGTGGAAAAGGGGATGAAAAGATTATAAGAGTCAGAGGCGGAGAATGCAAGGAAACGATATTGTCTGAACAACACAGGGTAGTTGCACATATGAACTCACAGTGCTTGTGACATCATGCACAAGACCTGTGCAAGCCCATCAGACAAAAACCTCACATGGATGGGGGAGGTGGGCAGGAAGCCCCAGCCATAGCTGAGGATCTACTGGCAAATGAGAGCTACTGGGAGAGGGAGAGTCTGTTTTCACCTACCATGTGATGCCTGGTAGGTTGACTAGACTCCAAGGGATAGACCCACACCCAAAAGCATTTGGGGAAAACAGATTACACTCAACAAGTCTTAAAAAAAAGAAAAATAGTAATAGAGGACATGAAGCTCAGGTGGTTGGTAGGGTGGGGATCTGAATATGATAAAAATATCACACAGTGCATGGAGTTGGGGTGGTGGCACATGCCTTTTATCCCAGCACTCTGGAGAGAGACAGGCAGATCACTATGAGATTCAGGCCAACTTGATCCACATAGTCCGTTCCAGGCCAACCAGGACTATATAGTGAGATTCTGTCTCAAAAAAACAAAATACTGTATTAAATTCTCAAAGAATCAAAGAATGAATGAATAAAAGAACAGTTCTGCTAGGTGTGACGGCACAGGCCTTCAGTCCAACCACTCAGGAGGCAGCAGCAGATGGCTCTCTCTGAGATGGAGGCGAGTCTGGTCTACATAGTGAGTTCCAGGCCATCTCAGGCCACAGGGAGACCCTGCCTAAAAAAAAAAAAAAAAATTAGTCTCAGTTATCATTCAGTTCTTCTGCAAGGCGGTTTGAAATGCCTCCAGATAGTTATTGTCTTTCTCCTGGATTCCCCAGTATCATCTACAAATCTTTATTAGGACACCTACTGACACATAACTACTATTCCTATTCCTATCTCTGCACCAAGATTATCTTTTTAAAAATATTTTATTATTTTTATTTTATATGTGATTATATTTACTGCCTGCATGTATATGAGTGCACCTGTGTTGTACAGTGCCCACAGAGGTCAGAAGAGGGCATCAGATCCTCAGGAACTGGAGTTACGGACAATTGTTAGTCGCCATGTGGGTGCTGGGAATTAAACCCAGATCCTCTGCAAAAGCAGCCAGTGCTCTTCACAAGTCCCACCCAAGAGCATCTTTAGGACTTGGGCTTTGCCAGTCATCTTGGTTAATGGTGTGAAGAAGGCATATCATAAATGACTGGAGATCTTTCCTGTAGAAAATGTTTTAGTTTGCTGTTTCCATAGTTCTCTAAAAATTACACATGTGCCTTAGAAAAAGGCAAACATTCTGGGTTACAAGGCCTGTCTTCTGATGTCTTATTGCGAGCTATTAAATAACACTGAGAGCTGGCTTTCACATGGCCATGGTGGTAGGAAAATTCATGCTTGCCTGTCTAATGCATTTTCTCTCTACCCTTCTAGAGAGAGTGATCTGAAGAGTGACTTGGGGGCTGAATACAAACCTAGAATAAATACAAAGAGGACCTGGAGCGGCTCCTAGTCATAATTTCAGGAACGTAAGAACGAGAAGAGTAAGGGAAGGGAGGATAGATGTACCTGTACCTGATGCTTTCTCATGATAATCATGCAGAAGGAGACATGAGCGTTAGAAGTTTTCCTGGCAAGAGGAATTGAAAACAACGCAATCCATGGGCTTTTGCCAGCATATTAACCTCTTTCAGGACAGGTATATTTTGCAGTCTTCTCCCTCTGTGTAGCAACTGCAGCATTTGTCTCACAGGAGAAATTCTTTTTTCTTTTTCTTTTCCAGGGCTGGGTGTGGAACCCAGGACCCTGCACATGCTGGGCAAGCATCCTACTACTAAGGCACATCCCCAGCTTGCACACAGGAGACTAATAAATCTTAGCTCTTAAGCTGTTCTGCTTTCAAGCCATCCCAATAAGGGTTCTACTTGCTTGCTCCTGTATCAGGAATGGCTGTGAACAGTTACCATACATGGACGGAGAAGCTTCCAAGCAGGGAAAGGCGGAGGGAGGGCACTGTCTCAGCCCCACAGTTACATAACCATATGAGGAGCGCTGTAAAAGCACAAAGCTCTGCTTTCCTTAAAAATACCAAATTCTGAAGATGTCTACAGAGCACCGAGCAAGAACATCTTTCTTAGTTGTTGGGGTTAATAGCTGAAATGTAAGAGGCATGGTATCAATATAATCTGATAAGTTTATATGGATGCTTTGTTAAATAACTTTAGGTCCTTGAAATCCTCAGAGAAATATATGTGCATTATGTTTCAGTAATGGTAAAATGCCATTTCCCTTTTCACTGAAAATGAGTCATGAATGCTGACCTAGAGACTGTCCCCAAACAAGATGCATTCCAATAGCTCATTGCTAAGTCTGCTGTGAGGAACTTGGAACATAGTTTCCCATAGAAACAATTTTAGATGTGGTAGCTTAGATTTCCAGATATGGCCAAGGGAGACCATTTATCCATAAGTAATTTTATGGTGATAATCAGCATGCAGAATGATGCTTTTCTGTAAGAAAATGGTTTTCAATATCTAAGCTAGAATTTCTGGATCCCCTTTTTCTTTGCCCCGAATTCCAAAGTGAAGGAGTGCTGAAGTTGACAGGGGTGTGGAGGAGGAGACAGGCTCCTCTCAGCAGTGAGCACCCCAACACAGTGAGAGGGAGGTCTGGTGGAGTCTGGCCTTGCAGGGCAGCACATCCACGACAATAACTTCTGCCATGGTATTTGCACTAATGAGGATTTATTTCTTCTGGTAAGAACTTGCTAAACGTTCAGAATATTACTACTGTCTACCAAGCATGACTTTTATGCTAGAACACACAGTCAGCTGAGGATGACCAGGGCCAGAGAACAGCCTCCAGCAGGTCACTGTGAGCAGGCACTACCACGGAGGATGTGAGACTAGCGTTCGCCTTGAAGAGGTGGATTTCTGTAGAACACACGGCTCTGACAAACAAAGCAGGCATGCGAATGATTTCTTAGGTAGGAGACGGACGAGCACAGTGTTATACACAATGGGAACCTTGAAAAGTTGGGGCTAGAAATTCCAGATACTTCTAAAATTTCTCTTTTAGAATCTAGCTTTCTGAACAATTAAGATTCAAAAGAAAAAAAAAGTCCCTTTCCCTGGTAATTTTCTTGTGAAACCTAGTTTGTTGTTGTTTTTTTTTTCTTGTGAACAGACAAGTAAGTATAAATATGGATATATTCTTATTTTCCCTTTTATTTATTAAAATATAGCATATGGCCTGTAGATACTTTGAGGAACAATAACTTACTTTACATGTATCTATTTTGCTATTTAAAGTTTTTACACTTGTTGGAAAGGCATGGTTTTCCTACACAAATATCAAGCATTGGGGTCAAGATCAGTCACTAACTTCCTGAGGTAGACTCACTCAGAGTTAATGTTGTGTCTATGGATCCAGATCCTCAAAAGGTCTGGGTTAGTGAGCTTTGTTCCCCTGCTCTAACCTGTTCACAGCTCTCCCTGGTTTCCTTCATACTTGAGACTTTTTATTCATTTATTTTGAGACAGACTCTCCCTGTAGCCATCTCAAAGAGACCCGACAGTCTCAGCTACCTGAGCTCTGAGCTTAAAGGCATGTACCACCATGCTTGAAATTTTTTTTTAAGTTATTTTTATTTTATGTGTTGAGTGTATTGTCTGCATGTATGTGAGTGCACTGGGGTCATGTAATGCCCACAGAGGTCAAAAGAGGGCATCAGATCTCCTTGAATTGGAGACAGCTTATAGACAGCTGTTAGCTGCCATGTGGGTGCTGGGAGTTGAACCCTGGTCCTCTCTCTGCAAGAGCCATCTCTTCAGCTCCTTACTTTAAATTTATGAAAAACATTTATTTTATTTAGAGTGTGTGTAAATATGTGAAGTAATGCATGCCACAGTGCACATAGAGAGTTGGTTCTGTCTGTCCACCAAGTGGGTTCTAGGGACCAAACTCAGGTCACTATGCTTGGTGGCAGGTGCCTTTACCTACTGAGCAATATCATTAGCCCCTTTCATACCCTTTCATACTTAAAAAAGGATTAACTACCTGCTTTTGTGCCTGTTCATTTCATTTTGTATCATTAATATCTAGTACAATGTTTGCTAAATGTGAGACATTAAATGGATGTCAAACAATTTAAAGCCTAAAGAAAAAGCACAGAATGAATACAAACATATAGCAGTGTTCTTAACAACCTGTTGCTCTCTAAGTATCAGGACAAGGAAAAGAATAGCATTTTTCCCATCTGGAAAATACAGTTTAGTGAAACACTGGAGATCTGTTAAGAAAAATCGGCAACATGAGGGTGTCACCAGGGACAGTGGAGAGTCTGGCCTAAATAGGAAGAGTGGGAGGAAAATAACTGTGGCAAGGAGATTAGGAAGTTCAGATTATGCAGGAAGAGTTCAAATGAAAGCACCACCAACAATTTCTAATGCAGCAAATCAAGGCGAGTGTGGCTGAGCTAGGAGGCTTGGGTGGCACATGTTTGAAATAGTTGTAGGGACTGGAGGAAAAGCTGTCTGAAAAATAACAGCTGCCTTAAAGCCTTCTGGAATAAGGCCAATTATAACTCTAAGTAAAAGCGCTGATAAGCAATGGTGAGAGTCCATTTGAGGCTGGAGATTACAATGTAATCCCTTCATGCCAAATACTGGGTGAGGTGCTCTGGACCCAAAGGGATGAAAAGTCAACATGCCCTCAAGGGGCTTTTGTCTAATACTGAGAAGACCATCTGTCTTTTTAATTTTAGTCCCAACATTGCTGTCTTGTCCCTAAAATGATATTATAACATACTTAACATTGTATATAGCATGGCTGTTGCTGCTTCATACTACTCTGTGAGAAAAGCTGACCGACCTCTCAGACACTCATTATGGTTATGCAAAATAATTGTGCTAGCTAGGCACCTATTCCCTGAAGCTGGACTACATGAAAAGTTTACAGGGTTCCCAAAAGAAAGTCACTTTTCTAGATGCATTAAGGAAATTACTTGTTAAAAAAAAACATGCATTATGACAGGTGCGGTGACACATACCTTCAATCCTAGCACTAGGGAGGCAGAAGCAGGCTGATCTCTGTGAGAACGAGGCCAGCCTGGTCTACACAGCGAGTTCCAGGCCAGCTGGGGCTAGAGGGGGACTCTGTCCCAAAGAGACCAAAAAACAAAGAAACAAACAAAACCAACAACTCCCCAAACACACGCATTTTAATTTGTTTAAAACAAACAAACAAACAGGCCATTTCAATCCCTGTAGAGACAAACTGATTTTACTGGAGTACTTATAACATCAGTCCCAGGTGACTTAGGAATTGGCATTGGAAGCATGCACAGGCGAAAGGCAGGCTACTTAAATACCTTAACAAAAACTAAACCGAAGTTCCACCCCACCACACCCCTCTTTTCCAGCCCCAGCTGCCTGGAACTGGCTACGGAGACAAGGCTGACCTTGATCTCACAGAGGTTCACTTGTCTCTGCCTTCTGAGTTCTGAGATTAAAGGCTTACACCACTTCACCAGGCTACATCTCTTCAATTTAAATAAGTTAAAAGTTCCTATAGTTACTTTGCAAAATGTTACGAGAAACATGAAGCCTTCTAAGTTCACAGTGGCAGAAGAACTCACCCTTTCTGCGATCAAATCCAGTTTTCACGCTGGGAAAAGGTCTTTTTTACAGAGGTTTTTCAGAAAGTATTTAGGCTTTAACTTTTGAAAGCTAATCTTTAGCCTAAAGACTGATTAAAATTATAAATCTACTTTTTCATTTAATAAATTCCAGCTAAAAAGCAGCTTTTTTTTTTTTGAAAATCTGTTTTTGATAATAGATTCCTAGCTCATTTAAAACAAATCTTTTAAGCAAAAATTTACTTAGAAATGGGATTTTCTGTGGAAGGGTTTCAAGTCCTCAAAGCCACGGCCCTTCCTCTCCTATAAAATTCAGTTCTGCCCCGTATTTCTTGTGTTCTTCGTAGACCAATACTTCATGAATAGGAATGTTAAGGAATTCATTCTCAGAACTCCCACAAATGTGCCAAGAGATATGTTTAGAAATGTTCTTTGAATATAATCTGAAATAACATGAAAACCAAATGTCCAGCACTCCTGACTAAATAAACTCCAGTACATCTTATGTGGAAAGACCAGACAGCAAACAAAACATGTGAAGTAAGCTCATGTCGGATGCCCTGTGAGCTTTACATGAAAGACAAAAAGAGTTGAACATCACATTCAGAATGACCTCACTTTTGTTTTTGTTGTTTTAAAATTACAGTTGAGTATTTTAGAGACAAAATGTTCCCAGTATTACATAAACTGCCTTGGAACACATGGAATGATAAAAAACTTCCAAGTACTTTTAATGAAGCAAGTAGATTATGGATACTAAGTTCATAAACGACAGTCCATGAAAACACTGTAGACAGACTCCACCACCGTAGTTAGAAAACAAGAAGAATGCAGAGTCCAAGAAGATTTTGTGCCAAGAAGGTATAAATGGTTGTACATTTAAAATATATATTAATATTTTATCTGAATAGATTTAAGAAAAAAGATAATTTTTCCATTAATTCAGAAAAAGCATTTGATGGACTCAACAACCATTCTGTTTAAAAATGCTTGAAAAATAAAAATACTTGAAAATTTTTCTTCTATGGCTATGGAGAAATTGAGTTGGTGCTGATCAGGAAGCCTCCTCCCTGCTGTCTAGTTTCCATAGTACTGGAAGGTGCTATGCAGGCTGCTGAGAGAAAAAAGTCTTTAATAGTCTTACCCAGCTGTGAACCCTGTGAGCTATAGTAACAACTGACCTGGCAAGGTATGCCATGGGTTTAGTAATGGCGTGAATGTTGTAGGGGTAAACAACTGCTTTATGATCCATCGGATTTAAGGCCTGCTCCACAGAAGGAAACACATGCCTGGTACTGAAAATCTGGCCAAGAATCCATGGTTGGGGAACTCATAGGCATTTTGCCAAATGGACATAGTTTATTTCTTTTAAAAAAATGCTTATTATTTTTATTTTCTTGTGTATGAATGTATTTCCTGCAGGTATACTGCACACGTGTGTCATGCAATGCCCTTGGAGGTCAGAAGAAGGCATTGGATCCCCTGGAATTGAGTTACAGATGGTTGTTAGCTGCCATGTGGGTGCTGGGAATCAACCCTACGTCTTCTTCCAGAACAGCCAGTGCTCCTAACAGCTGAGCCATCTCTCCAGTCTCAAATGGGAATAGTTTCTAACTACCTTCTAACTCCATAGATCAGTGTAAACTTCATACTTTATCAGAGAAGTTTCTTTGTGCAATGGATGGCAGTTAATGCAGACTACTGGTGAAAGTGCAGAGAATAAGTGTCTGTGGAGGGCTCAGCCACATGATACATCTATAACACACTCTCTCCCCTGAAGGCTCAGGGACCATCTCGGTCGGGGTGAGGGGGTGGTGGTGATGGTGGTGAAAGGTTGCAAAAGTCAAAGGTCAGGGAGGATCAGAGCAAAAGAGTATTTTTGAGACATGACAGAGTCATTGCACTCATGAATTCACAGTAGCTAGCTGAAGAGCTACTGACACTTGATGGCTGCTGAGGGGAAAGAGAGTCAGCTTTCTTTAAGGATGTAGCCCTAGGAAGGGGACCACAC
The DNA here is from genome assembly GCA_035773235.1 of Eospalax fontanierii. Lineage (NCBI taxonomy): Eukaryota > Metazoa > Chordata > Mammalia > Rodentia > Spalacidae > Eospalax > Eospalax fontanierii. The sequence goes on along the minus strand of CM069548.1, from coordinate 37,536,466 downwards.
TGCAGTGTATGGCCTCACAACCCTGAGTATGTGGACATGTGAGCAGCACAGCTGGACTCAGGGGATCATTTTTTTTAAAGAAAGAGAGAGGACATGAAGTTGGGAGGGGATGGAGAATGGACTTGGGAAGAGCCAGGGGGAGGAGAGGGGAATATGACCAAAATTCATTGTCTGCAAGAATGGGATGCTCACAGGATTAACAAAAAAATACTTGAGAAAAGATAGATTCTCTTACCATTGGAACAGATATTATTTGAGAGACAAAAAAATAACATGTTAAAGAGGCTGGTAAGATGGATAACCATCTCTAAAAAATCTTTAAATCTCATAACTCATTGAAAAGATACTGAGATTACCAATTGTTGCATGATAGACTCTATTGAATTTGGTTTTAGATAACTTGTAATATGATTCCAGGTCAACCCAAATTGTACCACATAAATCTTTAGATCAACAATAAAAGCAGCCTAAGACTAAGGATCACCTAGATTGTGGCTGGATTGTGGCCCTGGTCTTCTTAACCAGTATTTCCAGTTTTATACAACAGCAAAATTGAAAGCAGCCCTTAAAGGTTAACAACAGTGATGTGCTGGAGCAGACTGTTTAAAATACTCAACTGTTTTAACAGAGAGCTAGTTTTTAAACAGTCATTATGAAGAGCATGTATATAATCTATGATGGATTTTATTATGTTAAAAATAAAGATAAGGTGTTGGAGAGACGGCTCAGCGGTTAGGAGCACTGGCTACTCTTGTAGAGGACCCAGTTCAATTCCCAGCATCTACATGGCACGTAATAGCTGTCCACATCTCCAACTCTCTCTTCTAACTTCCACCAGCATTGCATGACATGGGTGCACTTACATATAGGCAGCCAATACACTGATACACATAAAACAAAAATAATAAAATATTTAAAAATAAAGATAATAAAAACTAACCTGAAAATTGGGGGCTGGAGAGAGATGGCTCAGTGGTTAAGAGCACTGGCTGCTCCTCCAGGAGACCTGGATTCAGTTCCCAGCACTGATATAATAGCTAACAACTATCCATAACTCCAGTTCCAGGGAATTCAACATCCTCTTCTGGCCTCTGAGGCCACTGCATGACACAAGTGTACTTACATACATGCAGGCAAAACACTCATACACTAAACATAAATAAATAAAAAAATTTTAAACACTAAAAATGGATCATTTTCTAATGATTATTTTCTTACATTTAATTATTAACTGTGCTCTTGAGATTATTTATATCTATTGCACCTGAAAGGTAGAAATATTACATGAAACAAGTACAAGGCATAGACTTGGCATCTTACTACTTGGGAGCTGAAGCAGGAAAACCAAGAGTTCAAAGCTATCCTCAGCTCAGATTCAGATTCACAGGCTGTGACCAGCTGGGCTATGTGAGAACCTGTCTCAAAAATACCAAAAAAAAAAAAAAAAAAAAAAAAAAAAAAGTCTGGGGAGATGTGTAAAAGCTCTTGTCTCACAAGCCTGAGAACCTGAGTTCAATCCCTGGAACTTATATCAAAAAAACCCCCCAAAAACAAAACCAAAAAAAGCAGAGGGGGTGGGGGTGGAGTGATGGCTCATAAGAGTACTAGCTGCTCTTGCAGAGGACCAGAGTTCAGTTCCCAGCACCCTCTTCTGGCCTCCATGGGCACTGTACACACATGGTGGTGTGACTACATACATGCAGGCAAAACACACACATAAAAGATATAAACTCTCTAAACAAGGACACACGTTTTCTAATAAATAGCAAGCTGTGTCTGGGGACTTTTAGAATTCTCACAGTCAGAATTGTAGAAGGTTTATGATAGGTCTTCTTTTTTCTTTTACTCTGCAGTCCAGGCTGAACTCTAACGCACAGCATTCCCTCTACTTCCATATCCCAAATGCTGTGATTCCAGGCATGAAGGACCATGGTAGGCTCTGTCTTTTGTTTCTTACATCAAATTTTTTGTCCTGTGAAAAGAGCTGTTGCCCTAAGGCAACATAAATTGGCCCCAAGAACAAACAAAGATGGACCAATTTGTGCCTGCCCACAGCCAGGAAGCGATTAAGTAGACCAAAAGCAACTTCCTTTAGTACAAAGGCAAGATTCACTACAAATGGTCTGGATGCCATTTGGGTTATTTTAGACATATGGAGCATTTTACTCAAGTTACTTAAAAGAATATCAAAATTGGATAGTGTGGAAATACTAAGGCATGTGTGTAGTGGGCATTACCATGATGACTTTTTTTCTTTAATTTTACAGTGCATACAAATAGTTGAAACGGCCAAGCTGAATTGGGAAATACACAAAGATGGGGTTTACATTAGTTTAAGCCTATCTCTTTTTCTCATAGTTATCTGGGAAAAACAATCTCAGACACTTACATGATGATGTGTGCTACAAAGAACGCAACTACTTCATCTTCTGAAAAGGGCATTTTCTGAATCAGGACAAAGGGCCATAGGCTTGCTCCTTTAAATAGAATGGTAATCAAAAACCCAGAGCAGTCTTGAGAAATTACAATCTAATTCTAAATTGGAGGAACAGCAATTTTCTATACTTATTTGAAATTTAAAAGATGATACAGAATACTGAATAACAATCACACAGTTTTTACCAAGCACTGAGAAATAGTGAATCCATGCTTAAGGTTTTAAAGGTTATTTCTAAATGTATGTGTACCCATGCATGTTATGTCTGTGTGTGTATGTGTGACAGAGCATTCAAATGCACCCGTAGTATGTAATAACTGAATGAAACTAAAAACCTATCACCATGCCAGAGTTGTGGTCTTCACAAGTTATCTGCAAAGCTGACATGAGTGAGGTGGGCGGCTTCATTCCCAGTGCCCCTCCTTGAAGTGCACTGCAGGTATACGGTCACCAAAAAGTGTAAAGAACACCTTCACTTGATACTTTATTCAAAATTAATGAAATGATAAACAGTTAACAGGTAGATGACAATCCAGTACCATTAGTTGGATAATATTTAAAATTGACATATTTATAAGCTCACCATCACTTTTATCATCTTTATCAACACCAAACATTTTAGTCTATGTAGTCAAAGTCTTCTGGAATTCCAAAATTTTTATCAATTTTATTTTCTTCAAATCCAAATTTTCTTTTGGCCCAGGATTTTATTGCAAATATATTATCTTCAAGAAAATTGAAAAAATATTTGAGAATTAAAAACACAATCATAAAATAACCAAATGTAATTTTCACTGTTCCCTTGCTTCTGTTACTTTCAGATGTAGGAGCCTTTCTATCTTTAAGAGTACTGGTAATAACTGTAGATAAAAGACACTATGCACAAGTAAACAAATTTCATTTAAAAACTCAGCAAGTTTTTGCTCTTGAAGAATTACTAATAGCAGTAATACAGAGAGTTTCCTGGAATCTTTTTTCACATTTTTACCAGAGGCCAGGATCTTTTACCTCAGCAATTAGCTGCTCTTGCTCCCAGAGGGAACACTTTCTCTCCAGACCCATTCCCTTCTCCTCAGAGCAATGGCTTCCAGACAATCAGACCTGGTCAGCCTGAGGGCAAGGGGCATAGGGGTGGGGAGGATGGGGAGGGGGGAGGGGAAGAGAGGAAGGAGAGGAGGGAGAGGGGGAGGTAGGGAGAGAGGGGGGAGGGAAAGGAGGGGGGTGTTCTCCTCTTAATAGGACAGGAACAGATGTGTCCTCAGCATCCCTAGAGGGAATTCACATTGTACAACTGAAAAAATGTTGTGGTAAAGGAATTTCTCTTGATGGGAAGAAAAGCCCAAATTGTGTATAAGGATTTCTGAACAAGGATCTTGATCCTAGCGCAATAATATGAAGGAATAAAAGCACGGTCACTGTTGACCCATCAGGCATGGAACCTGTTCTAGTTTGCCTTCAACTGCTGTGACAAAGCACTCTGACAAACCCTAACTTGGAGAGAAAAGGGTTTATTTGGCTCACATCTCTCAGGTCACAATTCATCACTGAGGGAGCCCAAGGCAGGAACTCAGGGCGGAAACCTGGAGGCAGGAGCTAGAGCACCGGCCTTGGAAAAACGCTGCTTACTGGCTTGCTCCTTTCACTTGTGCTCAGCCGGCTTTCTTATATACCACAAGACCACCTGTCCAGGGTGGCACTGTCCACAGTGGGCTGGGCCCTCCAACATCACTCAATAATTAAGAAAATGTCCCATAGACATGGCCACAGGCCAGCCTAGTCGAGGTAAATACCCAAATGAAGCTTCCTCTACCCAGGTATGTCAAGTTGACAACCAAAGCTATCTAGTACAGCACCTGTGCATAGGATGTAGGGCAATAGTAATGGGCGAAAGGCATCTGCACCTGAGAGTAAGAATGATGCCACTTCCCCTTAATTCCACATTTATATTAACTTTAAAATGAAAATGTACTACATATATACACATACCCCACACATACTTACATATTAACTTTATAATGAAAATGTACTACACACACATACACCCTAATGGTGTAAAGTTTTTCTGATGTGTCAGAGTACATGGTAAAAATAAACACTGCATTAGTAGAGAAAATCAAGTAAAAGATTAAGTTCTTCTGGCACGTCTGGCCTATACCATGCCACCACTTCCTGACGCCAACCCATAAGGTTAGTTCTGGAAACTCTGATGGAGATTCAATCTGTAGGTCAGAGAAGCCTCAGAAGAAACAAGACTTGTTACTGGAACACTGATTTTGGACATAAGCCCTTTAATATAGTGAGAATACACAGTTCTGTTGCTTACTCTTGGATTTTGTTCTACCAACCACTCCTTGCAAATTAATACATGCAATCTGATCTTCCTTTGATATACTATTTCTATGGAAGTTCAATTCTAAATATCAAAGATAAATACATTTCTAGAGTTACATTGTCTTTCTAAAGAAAATACTACTATCTCAAATAGAAAAAACAGTGCTAAACAAATGTCACTTTTTTCCCCCATAAAAATGTAATGGAATGCAAACAGAATTCAAATAAATCTACTTTTTATAACAATCTAAGTCTTAACCTTTCATAACATGGGAGAATACTAAGACAAAGCACGAAGCACTCCAGGATCTGGGTAATTTGATTTCAGTTCTACCAGTGTCTGCACAGTCAGTACTTCCTTGCAATTACTTCAAAGCAGGTACAGAGGTGAGAAAGAAGACAGGTATTGAGTATATTACAGATATTTCAGAATCTAAAGAATCAAGATGACGTAAGAGGAGAGAGAAAACATTTCCAAACAATTCCAAAGTGATATGTATATCAGAGAAAAAAAGACCAAGTATTAACATGGCTTCTAGGACAAGCTCCATAAACAGAGAAAGATTTCCAGGAAACAGAAAGCTGGGAAGAGCCTTTGAATTGGGTCAGGAAAAGAAAACCAGCATCCAGAAAGTCTATTCAACAGCCTCTGAAGGAAGGAGTTTCTGGTTTAGGTAAAGACAAGAAAACATTTTATAGGAAGTATTCAAAGACAAAGAATCCACAAAGGCCTCTCTGCATGCCTATTGGCCAATTTGAAGTAGGTGCTGACCACACTTGCCTCAGGCTACCAGAGGTCTGCCTTCTCCAGACACTGTCATTCAATTTTCATAGTTCCTTCCTCACCAACTAATTTTCCTACTGTACAGAGATTTTTGTAAGTGGACAAAAAATAATTCTTTTAAAGAAACAAACTTAAGACTTATAGAGTTCCGTTAATTCATGTGGCTGCATACTCAAGATCAACATGGGAATAAAATGGGTTAACACTCTTGGCAGTTGGTCCGCCACACACATTAAGAGACCTTTTGATTCTCAGCAGAGAAAACTCAAGTCTATCTTAATTCATTAAGATATAATTTGTCAAATAATATTTAATGTGTCACAAAACATTTAGATGCAGTTTGTCTATGTTTTAAATGTAGATAAAGACTTCCAGGAAATAGGAAACTTATACAAAAATAGAGGAAGCTTGTGTGCAAAGACTGAGCCAAGGCTGTAAAACAGAAATGCTAAGTTATCAAACAACAGATATTTTAAATTCTACACACATTTTAAGGACACTGAAAGGTAAAAAGAAACCAAGGTTCAATTGATAGCTATATTACAATTTTTAGTTATAATAATATTGATCTTTTTTCTTTATTTTGAAATCAGGGAGGTTTTCTAAGGTATAACTCACTTTATCTCTTCATCTTTTTCTAACACATGTTTATGTTAAAAAGAGTAAGTTGTAGCCTTTAGTGGGAATGTTTAGGACAGGATCTCATTAGCCCAGGCTGGCATGGAACTATGTAGCCAAAGATGATCTTGAACTTGGTTTTTTTTTTTTTTTTCTTTTTCTTTGTTTGCTTTTAGACAGAGTCTCCCAGTAGCCCCAGTTGGTCTGGAACTCTCTACCTAGACTAGGATCTGCTTCTCAAGCTCTGGGACTAAAGGTATAGTCCACTACATCCAGCTGACCCTGAACTTCTGATCCTCTTTATCTCTGTCTCCTGAATGCTGAATTATAGGTATGTACTACCATGCCCAGCTTTATTTGGTACTGAGCATCAAACACAGGGCTTTGTGCACTGTTAAGCAGCCTACCAAATGAGCTACATTCCCAGCCAGGGGAAATAGTTCTTAATAACTATTTCCATTATCATAAAACCATCCCTTCTACATGTTAAACAAACTTCTAAATGCTTTTGCAGCTAATCACATAGGGAATAAAATAATTCTTCCATTTTTCAAATTATAATTTCAGTAGTTTGTGATGAATTGGAAAAAGGAAGAAAAGGAGGTTATTCCTGTCTAATATTGTACAGAAAGGTTTACGGACTCTGAGTCTCCTCAGAACGTGAGTCAGATGTGCACAGAGAACAAATGAGAAGGCAAGTTCTGAGAGGTCACACAGCAAGGCGCTCTGCTTTACAGACTCCTACAGACACGCTTCCTTTGCCAGAACTACTAGGGGAAATCATCTGACTCATCTGAAAAACAATTTTTATTACATTTTTATTTTCTGTGCAATGGGGCAAGGTGGCTGCATGTGTGTCATGGTGTATGTGTGGAAGTCAGAGAACAACCTGGAGGGGTCAGTTCTCTCCTTCTACCACATGGAACCCATGAATCAACTCAGGTCGTCAGGCTTGATGGCAGGTACCTTACCTAACTGAGTAAACTTGATGGGCCCTGACCTGTCTTATCTTTAACTCATAAAGCCACTGGCTTCATTTATCACACCCCAAAATTTATATTTCTCAGGTTGGGCATGGTGTAGTATGCCTTTAATCCCAGTACTTGTGAGACAGAGGCCAGTCTGTGAGATTGAGGCAAGTCTGGACTACAAAGGGAGTTCCAGGCCAACTGGGTATATAGGGAGACCCTATCTCAACCACTCAAAAAAAAAAAAATACATATATGTATACAGATATATCTTAAACCTACATAATATCATTGCATGTGTTTATTATTATTGATATAATTTAGAGATAAAGACTAATGATGTAGCCCAGATTAGCCTCAAACTCACCATGTAACCAGGACTGGCCTCGAACTTCTGATTTTCCTGCCTCTAATTCCTAAGTGTATGTGCCACCATGCCTCAAAATGTATTTACTTATTTATATTTTATAAGATATACAATTCATTATATCTTTAATGTCTGCCTTTTTTCTTCTTCTTCTACTCTTATTACTAAAGCAGTATTTTATTTAGAAAATAGCTTGTTATAAATAAAATAAGTTTTATAGGACTCATAGGACAAGTACATTAATATTACCAATTCATTTGATTCTAAAATAGATTAGGAAAAAATTTTAATTTTCTGTAACGCACAGGCCTGGAAAGGCATCAGGGAGCCTAGCACAACTTGTTCTTCCAGTGACTAATCCTTTCTGACTAAACACAGTCCCTTTAAACTTTTACCATACATACATATCTTCCCATGGAAGCATAATGAGGATGAGTAATACACGGGAGGACTCTCACTAGGGTGGAAATACATAGGGAAGACTCTCACTGGGATGGAAAAATTCAATTACCATCATTTTATAGTTAAACATTGGAAAAATATCAATGTTACTTTTTGGCATGTTTTAATAATACTAATCATAATTGTATAGAAATCATAACAATCATTACTAACTTTCTCCTAAACTTTAAGACACATATAATGCACTTTTCTGGAGTGAGGGAGCCTTGAGACAGGATATTGGCTGGTCTGGAATTCCCTGTGTAACCCAGGTTCCCTTAAATTCATGATTTTCCTGCTTTAGCCTCCCAAGTGCTGAACTTGTAGACCTGTGCTATCACACCTGGTGCCATTAATGCCTATTAAACTCCTATTTCTTAGAATCTCTCTGGTATAGATCTGAGAAAGAAAATAGGCTTACAGGAAAGACATCATTGTTCCAGAGCCAGGACTCTGCAATCAGAAACACAGGAATCTTGGGGCATGATGTGGCACATGCCTTTAGTCCTAGCACTTAGGAGACAGACAATGATTTCTGTGATATCAGAGCCTAGCCAGGTCTACTTAGAAAGTTCCAGGCCAGGTGGGCTGCAAGGAGATCCTGTCTCAAAAAACAAACAAACAAATAATAAACAACCAAACAACCAACCAAACAAAAGAAACACAGGAGTCTAATTCTGGCCCCACAGTACATGTATGGCCTTGGACTCCTCAGAGCTTTGGCTGATTCTTCAAATTGAGGAATAATAATATCTACCTTCAAGAGTATCATAGTGGTAAAGTGACAAGGTACCACAGGTACTCATCATAGTAAGCAGCAACTAGCCTTCAAAAATGTTAGCTATTATTGTTTGCAAAAAGACAAACCCAGGATTCCATGATACTTCAGTCTAAGACTATAGTTCAGCAGTAGAACACTTGCTTAGCATGTGTGAAATCTTGGGTTCAATTCCCAGTACCACCAAAAAAAGGTAAAATACATGAAACTTCAATTATATATTTAGTATATATATATATATATATATATATATATATATATATATATATAATGAATACATATTATATATATATGTAAGTTAAATGAATAGTAACTTACCTTAGGAAAAGTTAGACAAAAGTTAAACTTAAGGTATCATTGGTTTTACAAAAATATAATTTTACAAAATGATTCATAATTTTGAAAAAGGCATCCAAATTTTACATCCTAGAGAGTGGAAGAGTTTAACTATAGTTTCCTAGCATAACTGCAATACTTACCAGTCCAGCGGTTAGCAGCTTCTTTGGCTACTTTGTTTGCTTGACCTGAAAAAAATTATACATATATAACTTCATATAATCATTTATATACATGTATAATTACCTCCAAGTATACCTAGTTATACAGGTATGAATAAATGCATATGTTATATATAAATAAAAGTATTATTATGAAAAGATCTCAAATAGTGGCAAAACATTGTACCTTAAAAAACTCAAGGGGCTGAAGAGATACAGAGTGGTTAAGAGAGCTTGCTGTCCTTGCAGAGGACTCAAATTCTGTTTCTAGCAGTCATATCAGGCAGCTCATAACCACCTGAACTGGAGTTCCAGGTGATCTGATGCCCTCTTCTGGCCTCTACAAGAATTGCATGAATGGGGTGCACATACACTCATATACACATACTCTTAAAATAATCATAAAATAAACCTTTTTTAAAAAGCACAGGAAAAAGACAGGAACAGAACAATAACATCCACTCAAATTGTCAAGAAAATTTCCAAACTTTGCATTTATAATAGCTGAGAATAGAAAGTAAACATGAACAGTTTCCCTCTTTAAAAAATATTTTATTATTCTTATTTTATGTGTATGAGTGTATTAGCTGCATGTAAGTGTTTCTGTGTCATGCAATGCCCATGGAGGTCAGAAGAAGGTGTCAGATTCCCCTAGAACTGGAATTACTCTGCAAGAGCAGTCAGTGTTCTTAACCACTGAGCCATCTCTCTAGCCCTGAAAATATGTATTTTTGTTTTATATCCTAATAAAATAAGAAAATCTAATATATATATATATATATATATATATATATATATATATATATATATTAGATTAGCCAGGTATGGTAGTACATGGCTGTTACCTCAGCATATAAAAGACTAAAGAAAACAAGTGTGGTGGAACAGGATTTTAATCCCAGGACTTGGGAGGTAAAGGCAGGTGGAACTTCATAAATTTGAGGCCAGTCTAGTCTATGTAGCTAGTTCTAGGCCAGCTACTGAAAGACCCTGTCTTAAAAAGAAAAAAAAAAAAAAAAGAGAGACTGACGCAGGAGGATTTCAAGTTTAAGTCTAGCATGGGCTACATGGTGAGAATTTGTCTCAAAAAGTCAAATTAAAATAATGAATATATGTCTTGCTATTAAATGTACCAAAATATTACTTACAATGAGGACATTTATTTTTTATTAAAAGATAAGTTATAATTCACAGAATTTACCATATTTATTCAGTGGCTTTTATTATATGGTAGCATAACCATCAACACTATCTTAATTCCAGAACATTCTTACCAACAACAGGAAACCATGTACCAAAAGTAGTTACCAGCATCCCCCATTTCTCTAGTTCTTATAATTACCCACTTGCTTTCTGTCTCTATGGGTTTCCCCTTCGAAGATACTTCATATGTGCTCTTTTTTGAGTATGGCTTCTCTCCATACACCACAATATTTTCAAGGATCATTCATGTTGTAGCATGAATCAATGCCTATTTGCTTTGTATGAGAAATTATATTTCACAATTTACTTACCCACTTGTTGGCAGACACTGGACCATTTCCACTAATCTGAGTATCATGAACACTTTTTCACTTCTGTTGGGTATAATCCAAGGAACAGAACTACTGGCTCATATGGTGCCTATGTGTTATTATAGGGACTGGATAAATTTGAGGGAGAAGAGTTGGTTGGATTTTGTCTTTTTGAGACAGGGTCTCACCTCACCTCTCTGGCTAGTTTGGAACTGACTGTATAGACCAGGGTGGCCTCAAGCTCTTCAGTCTTTCTGCCTGTCTTTAAGTGCTATGATTCATGCCACCATACCTAGACTTCCAATTATTTTTTAATGTAATTGTATCATTTTGCAATCCTACTAACTAAATAAGATTCCAATTTCTCTACATCCTTTCCAATGTTTGTCATCTTAAAAAAATACTGTAGTCAGTCTAGTGAGCGTACTGAGACATCTCACTGCGGTTGATTTGCCAAAGACCAACGTTGTGCTCTTACTGGCCATTTGTTTATTTTCCTGGAAATAAAACTGAAATTATAAAATTGAAATTTTGATCTTTTTATTGCTGAATTTTAAGAGTTCTTTATATATCTTGCATATTACCTTTTTATCAAAGAGTATTTACAAATATTTTTCTCTCATTTTGTGTTTCTTTCTACAACATTGTTATTTAATTAAAGTTTTCAATTTTGATAAAACTCAAATGTAGGAATTACTTACAATGTGGACAAAATCTTAACTAATGACTTTTACTTAAGCTTGCACCAAAAAGCTACAGTTTATAAAGTAAAGAAACTTACTGAATCATGTGCTCTTGTGAATTGGGCACCTGACCTTGATCTCTCAGGACCCCACTTCCCCTTCTACCCAAGATAGTGAATGAATGTGGGAATACTTGGATGAGCATGTCAAAGTGCTGGAAGCCACACATTTATATTGGTATCCTCATTGGAAGCAGGGAGAACTGAGAAGTTTGCTTGACACTGTTTGAGAGTGCTGGGATTAAAAGCATGTGCCACCATGCCTGGCTCCTTTGTAGCCTTTTAATTAGAGAGTACTTGGTTAGTGTAATTATAAGACAGGATTTATATCACATTGTGCCAAATCTTTGTTTTGTCCTTCAATTTCTCTAAAACCTAACTATGTGTTAAATGGAATTTTTGTTTTTGTTTTTGTTTATGTTGTGGATTGAACCTGGCGCCTCACGCATGCCAGGCAAGCATTCTACCATCAAGTTATAGCTGTAGCCCCTAAATGGATCTTTTAAAAAGTGTTCTTCTCCTTCCTCTCTCCCCCACTTCATCACTGTCTTCTTTAAAAAAAAAAAAGTTTTTTTTTTTTTCCTGGAGGCTTGAGAGATGGCTCAGCAGTTAAGAACACTGGTTGCTCTCCCAGAGGACCCAGGTTCAATTCTCAGCACCCACATAGAGGCTAACAAATGTTCGTAACTCCAGTTCCAGGGGAATCCAACACCCTCTTCTGACATCCATGGGCATTGCATGACATGGGTGCATTTACATACATGCAGACAATACACTCATACACATAAAATAAAAATAATAAAAGCTGGGCATGGTGGTGCACACCTTTAATCCCAGAACTCAGGAGGCAGAGGCAGGTGGGTTTCTGTGAATTCCAGGCCAGCTGGGGCTACAGGGAGACCCTGTCTCAAGAAACGGCCAAAACAAACAAACAAACGAAAATTAAAAACATTTCTCCAGTGAAACAGCAGAGAAAGACTGAAGATTAAACTCATGGTCTTTGCATGTGGGGGCAAGTACTCCACAACTGAATCATAGCCCCAACCTTCCCTTGCTGTTTCTTGTACCATGTATTTTGGGGTTCTTTTGTTATCTTTTGGGTAACTATCCTGAGGATGGCCATTAATGCCTGAATTTACAACAATTCAGATTGCTATCAAGATAATTTCATTAATATACAAAGAGTGCTGCTTTTTATACCATTTCTGTCTGGTGATTATGTTAGTGTCAAAAACTGTAGTTTATATACTATGTGCCTATCAACATAAGACACTTGCTTTACACAGCTGTCTCCTAAAAAAACAGAAATATAAACAAAAATATATTGTATATTCTTTTATATTTACTTATGTAATAGCCTTTACCAGTGTGATTCATTTCTTTATGTTGCTCAAATAATATTTCAGTGTCATTTCTCTTCAGCTTGAAGGATTCTCTTAAGTATTTTTGCAGGGTGTGTCTGTTAGTTACAAATTAGTTGTTCACATGAGAATATCTTACTTACTTTGTCCTTCATTTCTGAAAGAAATTTTCCTGGATGTAGAATTCCTGACTGATGGCTTTTCCCCCTAGTACTTTAAATATGGCATCCCAATTTTTTTGGCTCTACAGTTTCTGGTAAGAAACAAGCTGTTAATTTTAGCAAGATCCCTTGTCTGTCAAGATTGTATGAATCTGTTAATGCTTCCTCATTGTTCTTTCTGTTCCTAAGATCAGAAAATTTCGATTGAAGTGAGTTCTGTTCTATTGATTCTTCAACTTGCTCAAATCTTTGGTTAACTACTCTGTTTTCATTTCAATTACTGTAGATACAAATCCCAGAATTTCTAGTTGGCTCTTCTGATATAGTTTCTGTTTATTAATATTATTTATTTTGTGAGCTATCCTTAGACTTTATTTCTTTAGACATGGTCTCCTTTAGCTCTGTGAACATATTTAAAATAGCTCACTTAAAATTTGTAACAATACTTCCTCAAGAATAGTTTTTTTTTTAATTGCAGTTCATGAGAGATAATTCCTTGTTTCTTTGTATGATTTATAATTCTTTTTATTTCAAAATCGGACATGTAAAATAATGTTACGGGGCAATTCTAGAAACCAAGTTCCCTCTCTTCAGAGTTCATCAGCTGGTTTTGCTATTTCTTAATAAGCTAATTCTATAAAGTCTTTGTATTACATCCATGGAATCTTCACTTGACTAGCTTAGTGGCCCAGCTAGTAGGTAAAAATGAATTTAATGAAGATTTCTTAACCACCAAGACTAAGTCTTTTTCTTTATCAAAGGGCTCTGCCAAATCTTTGCCAGAGAGTTGTGTGTATATGATGTAGCATGCCTTCAACACTTGGCTGGGCCAACACTGCCTCAGTCTTCACTTTCTGATTGCACATAGAATTATAATTGGCTTCAAGGTTGGTGAGATGTGGAACTTGAAACCTTTGGGTCTTTTACTAAGAACATGAACTTCCTCATATTCTCACATATCCATGTAGTATTCATGACATTGTCAATTTCTCTTCTTAAACTTTTAGACTAATCTAGGGGGAATGTGGAGATGGCTAGGGGTTAAGAGCATTAGCTATTCTTGTAAAGGACCTGGGTTCATTCCCAGCACTCACACAGAGGCTAAGAACTGTCTTTAACTCCAGTTGCAGGAGATCTGGTATCTTCTTTTGGCCTCGGTGGGTACTGCACAACATGGGTACACCTGTATATACATGCAGGCAAAACACTCATACAGATAAGAAAAACCTCTTAGACTAGTCTTTGCCTAAATTGTTACTTATCATCTAAGGCAGTTGTGAAGTTTAACTTTTGCTTATAACTGTTTTATAGAAACGATCCTCCGGGAAAGGATTTTAACACTGTGTTCATTTTATGCCGAGGTCAAATAAAGAGAAGCCTTCCTACTGGTTTGTTTGAGCGAGCCCCAAACATGTAATAACGATAACTCTTTAGGCTTCTTTCTGCTATTTCTGATTATAGCAATGCAGGGATGAGACTAGTTCTGAGCTGGACAGTGGTGCATGCAAATAAAGTACAAAGCTCACTACTCCTACTAAGATTCAGCCAGTATTCACTAATAGACTCCTGCAATCCTTCGGTTCATTTTTAGTTTGGAAAAAGTTCACTGTTATAATTTTTAAAAAATTTATTTACAGGGTTGGAGTGATGGTTCAGTCCTCTTACAGAGGACCCAGGTAGGCCTAGCTCCCTGCACACACATGGCAGCTAATAACCTTCCATAATTCTAGTTCCAGGGAATCCAACACCTTCATCTGACCTCCAAGGGCCTTGTATGCATGTGATGCACTTATATATATGCAGGCAAAACACTCATATGCATAAAATAAATAATAAAAATATTAAAATTTATTTGCACGAGGGATCAAGTTCTCTTAGCTAGGCTGGAAGCCAGCAAGCCTCAGCAATCCTATTGTCTTTGACCTCCTCAAAGCTAGGGTTACAGGAATGTATAGGACACTGGGTTTACTGTGTGGGTGCTGAGATCCAAACTCCAGTTCTCATGACTGCTTAGCAGGCATTGGTAACTGCTGAGCCCTCTCTCCAGCCCCGACTGCAGTAATTTTCCCAAGCTTTGATGAAACGGCAAAGCATCAAATGTGCTTACTACACCATACTTACTACACCATACTTACTACACCATACTTACTACACCATACTTACTACACCATACTTACTACACCATACTTACTACACCATACTTACTACACCATATTTACTATCGGCACTTCCAAATAATTTCTTTTTAAAAAACAGTGTTTTTATTTTATGTGTATGAGTGTATTAAGCCTGCATGTGTGTAAATGCACCCGTGTCATGCAATGCCCATGGAGATCAGAAGAGGGCAAGTCCCTGGAACTGAAGTTACGGAGGGTTATTTAGCTGCCTGTGAGTGCTGGGAACCCGATTCGGGTTCTCTGCAAGTGTAGTCAGTGCTCTTAATCACTGAGCCATCTCTCTAGCCCTCAAGTAATTTCTTGAGTACTTCTAACATTATTTAGTTTCAAACTTATTTTTATTTATTTACATTTTTACTTAACTTCATTTCTTTTGTGATACTAGGACTGAAAAAATTACCCTGCTATTAATCCAATCCAGGGTCGGGCACACGTTCTGCCACTTCATTTCATTTTCAACCCTTTTGTGAAACTTTTATTTTAGTACAGGGGCTCACTAAGTTAACCAGGCTGGCCTTGAGCTTTCAATCTTTCTGCCTCAGTCTCCAAGTGGCTGGAATTACAGGTGCCTGGCACCATGCCTACCTTACTTTCTAGTATTTTTGTGGGAATTTAGTTTCTGCTACTAGTTTTATCTGCTCTCACTCAAATAATGATTAAAGTGGCTAAAATTAAAAATTTTTCGCTCTTTTTTGAGACAGGGTCTCTTGGTAGCCCCAGCTGTCTTAGAACCCACTATGTAGACCAGGCTGGCCTTGAACTCACAGAGATCTGCCTACCTCTGCCTCCAGAGTGCTAGGATTAGAGCGTGTGCCATCATGTCCAACAAAATTATTTTTAAAAATAAAATTATTGATTTTACTTTTTACTTCCTGGGTATTTCGAATTAAACTTTCTAATGCTTGCTAATGACATCAATTACTAAGCTGAAATGATGAAATATAAACATTTCTTGCAGGCATTATTTTAAAAAAAGATAATATATAAGCATGCCTACATGAACAAGTGGTAATGGTTATTATCAAGAAATTTTGTTCCAAAGTAAATTATGAAAGGTTTGAATAAGCCTAAGTGTTGTAATATGGGTTGATAGCCAGGCTATTAAGATCTAAATCCTATTAAAAATCAATTTGCAAAACTCATAATCTTTTAATCCAATATAATCTGTTCTGCACTAACAGGATAGCTGAAATCCTATGCAAATCCTCATTATCAAAAAGCACATTTTAAAAATAATAATCACTGGAGAAAAGCACTAAGGGTTAGAAGTTAGAGCCTAATTAAGTTATTTAAATTTATCGATAAGATTTCCGGCATCTGCTACTTAAAATCTTGTTTCTTAGGTTTGTGGAATTTGAAGTTTTCATTGAAAATTTATTTTTCAAGAATAATGACTACATGAGAGGCTGGACAGTAACTAGAGAACAAACTGCTTCATACATTTTCAACAACAAACTTTTATTTCTTCAGATACTTTTGTAGTCCAGCCACTTCTCCACTCCACAAATACCCTTTTGGGTTCCCATTATCAGGTTGTATTATATTAAGTTGTTCTACAACTCCTGGATGCCACTTTAATTTCTTTTTCTGTTGCTGTGTCTTCAAATACACTAGTTTGTTCTGCAAAATTTAATCTGCTATTAATCCAATCCAGTGCAAATCTCATGTAAGATATCATAGTTTTTTTGTCAAAATTTTTCACCTATATCTTCTATATTTCTAGTTAAGTTTTTGAACACATGAAGAACAATTATAACTGCTGTAATGTGCTGCCCTGCTAGTTCTAATTTCTGATTCAACATTGACTGACAAATTATTCTGTTCATTTGTTATCACATTTTCCCAGACTTTAGCATGAGTAGTAATCTTTGCTTATACTACAGACAATAACTTTTTGGCTAGGAGTTCTTGAATCTTTTATAAATATTCTTGAGCTTGTTCTGGGATACGTTTAAGTTACTTGGTAACAGTCTGATGTTTTCAAGTCCTGGGTTTTGGGTTTGTAAGGCCAGTTGAGAGCAGAGCAGTTCACAGTTGCCTTTAACTCCAGTACTAGGAAATCTGATGCCTTCTTCGGATCTCTTTGGGGATTGCACAACATGGGTGCACCCACCCACATGTAGGCAATATACTCATACATATAAAATAAAATAAATTTTAATTAGAAAGAAAATCATCAGTGTGTTTAAAAGGCAAACTTACAACTAGGCAAATTCTTGTATTTAATGTATTCTTTTAATCAGAAGATAACAGACTGCATAGAATGAAGGTACTCAAGATCAAATGCTCCCTCACTGACTTCTCAGTTTCCTAGCTTTATATTTTATGTTTTTATTGTTCTATTTCACTTACCTTCCTTACTTAAAAAAAGATTTCATTATTTTTAATTATGTGTAATATGGGTGTGTATGTCTGTGTATGTGCAGGTGAGTGCAGGTGCCACTGGAGACCAGAGTCCTCAGATCTACTGGAACAGGCAGTTGTGTGGAGTTGCCAGCTGTGAGTGCTAGGAGCCAAACTTGGGAAAAGCAGTGTGTTCTCTTAACCACTGAGACATCTCTCCAGCATCATCTTTCTTACATCTGAAATGCCCTTCCTTGATTTTAAAAGTTGTCACTTCTTAATAATAGTCTCCTTAGTAGAAATAGTAAGGCAATATTTTCTACAAATACAAAGTTGAGCACTCAGTACAGAAATTATTTGAAATGGGTATATCTTTTATAACAGGAAGAATGGTTTTTAGGCAGCTAAAATGTACGTCTTCTTTTTTTTCAACCAAAATTCAAGTCATTTAAGTTATGGCATAAACTTACGTATTTCTTCCACAACTTGTGGGTCACATTCTTTGTATTTCTCTACTTCTGTCTTAAGTTGTTCCCTTAGGTCCCGAAATGAAGAAAGCTCTTTTGCAAGCATGGCCCGTTCTTCCTGAATGTAAAATATTTTATATACAATTAGGATACATGAAATCTCTTATATAATAAGGTAATACACTGTATAAACACTATTTCTCTAGCATAGTGTATTGATATAATCAACTCTTGGTATCCATGGATCTTGTATCTGCAGATTCAACCACCCACAAAAATACTCAAAAAAACCTAAACAAATCTTTTATTTGTACTTAACTCATAGAGACTTTTTAATGTTATTCTCTAAAAAATAAAGCATAATTATTTAATAGCATTTACATATTAGAAATTTAAGTAATCTAGAGATTATTTAAAACATGAGCATACAAGCTATATGAAAATACTATGCTATTTTATATATACATATTATATACACATACTACATTTATATGCCAATATACACATATTATTATGTATATATTCATATGTATCTTACATTTTAATTTGTTTACTACATGTGTGGAGGTCAGAGGGCATCTTGCAAGCACTGGTTCTCTCCTTCCACCATATGGGTCCCAGGGACCAAACTCATGTTGTCAGGCTTGGTGGCAAGAACCTTCATTCACTGAACCAGCCCACCAGCCCCAACTATGTTATTTTAAATAAAGGACTTGAGCATACAGACGTATTGTCCTCAGAACGTCCTGGAACCAATTCTCTGTGAGCACTGAGAACAAGCCCAGTTCTTATCACTGTGACATCTTGAGCATCTTTCATATATAAATGAGAATAAATATATAGAATGGAATGCTTGTAAGCAGATGAGAGGTCCCTGATTATGCATGGATGAGTTAAAGGTGATTATGCTATCATATATTAGAAACTTAGGGAAAAGCTTATACTGATTTTTGAGTGATTTCAAAGACTGTGCTTATATAGGTTTATGATATCAATCATTAAATAATTATCCTTTAGAAAGTGTTTGAAAAAAGAGTTCTAGATAATTTTTCAACTTTAAAGGATGAGTAACCTTTATAAATATTTAAAGATTTCAGAAATGGCCTCCTGCCATTTTCCTTTAAAGGTAAACCAGAAGAAAGCTTTTAAATACAGTATGAGCCAATAAACACCATTTGAAATTGTAGCTGGAGCTGTCGCTAACACAGAGAAATTATAGTATTATGGGTATATAAATAATATTTATGAAATTTGAAAAATAAGTTCAAACAAAAATGCTGGCAAAGATTTTAAGCTAAGTCTGAGGCAAAAATCAAAGTTCAAGTGGCCTAAGTGATATTGGCCTACGGCTCCCGCACCTTGAACTTTCGTACTTGTACTTTTCGGACTTTACTCTTGACTGCTCCTCTGGTATGAAAGTGAAGAAAGCTCCTCCTGCTGTTCTTCACACTGGGGAATGAGCCTGGGCAGCATCACACAGAAGCAGCACAGCTCAACATAACTGCATTGCCAGAAATACCCTAGCACCGCACACTACAGTGCAGGGTCACAAGCCACATATGGCTACTGAGTACATGAAAGGTGGTTGTTGAGCCTGAGAAACTGAATTAACTGCATATATTTTTAATGTAAATAGGTGAATAAAGTCAGTAAATGTCATAATAGCTTAGCTCAGAAAAATTTAAGAATGATTAGAATGTAATCAAATGGTCACTACTTGCCATGAGCAACCAGTTAATAAATGTTTTCACAGGAAAAACAAGAGGAGATAAAGCATATGAAAATAGACTGAGAGAAGGTGAACACCTGTGTGAGCACTGTGATAACTCTCCATGCCCCTTGGATGGTGCTTCTTCCTGTTCTAGTTCTGCACACATGAAATGGAGATAATAACTGTAGTGACCTCCTTGTACTAAGGGCAGGATTCAAATAAAATGTGCTTAGACTAGCACTGCCTGATACAGCATGCCTGATATCAGGATTTCTTCAGCAGCAGTAGCACCATGAACAATCCCTAATAGAGTGGGGTTGGTACTTCTGAAGTCTGTTGATAAGACCTAATTTTCTTGGGAGCCTTAGCGAACTGCGGTTCCTTTCTGTTGGCTGAACGCTCCACTCAGATTTGCTGTGGGGTTTCCTTCCTATTCGTTCATTGAAGGTGCTTCTGCCACTTCTCGCCAGTGTTAAAGAAAAAAGGGATCCAATAAAGAATGGCAATTGCTACTGTGCCTAAAGAAAAAATGATAATAGCTTCAGGCGATGCCCTGAACTTACCTCCCCTTGAATATGCTACAGAAATTACCTTTCAATTCCTATCTGTGACTGTGCTGACTACTAACATGAAAGAAGATATCTGAAGTAAGGTTCAAAGCATCAACTCACTGTAAACCTGTGATATACTTCCTTCTACAATGTAACAAGTTTTCAGGTGGCTACTTTTTAAAACAATTACAAAATTTTTTTCTTTTGATTTTATTTTATGAGTATTATGCCTGTATGTAGGTATGTAAGTACACCTATGTTGTGCAGTGCCCAAGGAAGACAGAGAGGGCACTGGATCCTCTGGAACTGGAGTCACATGTTAGCCACCATGTGTGTGATGGGATTCAAAGGCGAGGCTTTCTGCAAGAACAGACAGTGCTCTTAAGTGTTGAGCCATGTCTCCAGCCACTTTAAATAGTTTAAGAAAATTTTTATGTGTGTATGTGCTTTGCTTTCATGTATGTATGTGACTACATGTATGGCTAGTGCCTGAGGAGGCTAGAAGCGGGTGTCTGGTCATCTAGAACTAGAATTACAGGCAGTTGTGAGCCACCATGTGGGTGCTGGTAACTGAATCTAAGTCCTTTGTATGAGCAGCAAGTGTTTTTAACCACTGAGCCATTTCTCTAGCTCTTTATGTTTCTTTCACAACCAAGCGACAAGAAATAGTATTTAGGTAGAATGCTTAGTCATTCATGTTGACCTTCAATATGAAAATATATATACAGAGGTTTGGTTGTTTGCCTTCCTTTCCTTCCTTCTCTCCCTGTTTCTTTTTGGTGTTGTTGCTGTTTTGACAGAGTCTTGTGTCGTGCCCCGTCCCCCACCACCACCACTGGCTTGCCTCAAAGTTCAGAACCTCCTGGCTCTACTTCCTGGGTATTGAGATTACAGGCATACATCGCTACCCCAGTTTTATGCAGGGCTGGGGTGGAACACAGGGCTTCATTGCATGCAATGCCCTACTGAGTTATACCTCCAGTCATCTGTTTTGAGCCAGGGATTCCCTCTATAGTCCAGGCTGGCCTGGAACTTGCTATGAACCTAGGCCTCAGAGCTTCCTGAGTGATGGGATTACAAACATGAGTTAACACAACTGGCTTAAAAATATTTTTATAAATCCATTCTTAGTATAATGATGAAAACAGGAAGTAAAGTGATTCTAAAAAAACAATCTCTAACAGTACTTTGGCTTACACTGCACTTTTAAAAATCGAATGTTTAGGCTAGGTAGTATATAGTCTAATATCAGCATGCACATAGGTTCCATCTCCAGGAGTGAAAGAAAGAAGGAGAGAGGGTGAGAGAGAGGGGGGATTAAGAAAAAAACTAGTCATTTAATAATTTAAAAATTTTGAAAGGCCATGAGGATATTGTGTTGATCATTTTCCATCTATGTGCCAAAGGTTTTCAAAACTCTTAGAAAGCATACATAAATAATTAATAGGGTTTTCTACGTACCAGATGTTCTTCTAAATGCTTTGCAAACATTAACTAGTTTAATCTGGACAATAACCTAATGAAATAGATTTTACTATTCCACACTTTACAACAGAAAAAATTAAGACTTTTCACTCAGGCAGACTGGCTCCAGGGTTTCTGCTTCTGTTCTACACTAATATATTTGTATTATTAAAGAACTTATAGATGCACACTTACTGTTTCTTGTCGGCCAATTCTAGCTTTCTCAATGCTCTTCTGCAGGTTTGCATGCTTTTGGCTTCCTTCAGACAGCTAGAGAGAATCAAAACAGATGGAATGCTTTGCTAAAACACACTTGACCGGTATATCCCATGGGAAGACAAAATGAAACAGGCTACTGGTCAGATCTATGTTTCTTTTTAAAATTTTATGTATATGAGTGTTTTGCTTGAATATTTATATGCACATCCATATCATGCAATGCCTGAAGAGGTCAGAAGAGGGAGTTGGATCCCCTGGAACTGAAGTTATAGACGGGTTGTTAGCCACCATGTGGGTGTTGGGAATTGAACCTGGGTCCCCTGCAAGAGCAGTCAATGCTCTTAACCACTAAGCCATCTCTCCAGTCCTTGGTCAGATCTATGTTAGAAAAAAAAAAAAATCAAAGACTATATAAAACTAATTTCTCTAACTTGAAGAAAATGATAAAACAGAGAAAAATGAAAAAAAAAATAAACATACTTTCTTCTTATTCCATGCAGAAATTGACTAACATATCTTTCACATTTTTATATAATCTTCAGTTACTTTTCCATCTTTACCCCACATAACTGCTACCTCAAGTTACTTAGAAATGGAATCTGAAAATTCAAAAATCTCTATTGAAAAAAATTCTCTATTCAAAATGTGTTCATTTTTTGACTAAAGTCTTTCCAAAATACTCTGACTCTTCTTGTAGACTTCTACTATGTCCTGTTTCAACAGCAGTTGATGATGCATGTATTACTTATTATTCCCAAATACAGTAAGAGTGATTATACATTTTACATATTAAATTCTCAGAGAAGAAAAAAAAGTCCATCACCTCCTGCTAATTTTAGGTATGTTTTATTCTGTTAAAGGTGATCAGTTTACTTTATTCAGCTTAGAAAGAAGATATATGTAGAGATGACACAGACAACAGACACGAATATTCCCTTGCACATGATTTTATATTAACTTCAGGGTCCTACTTCCCTCTCTCAATTTTGTTACTCTCACCTGGGTCCATGGATAAATAAATAATCACAGGAAATTCCCAAAACTAAATTCTCCACTACATTTTTTTGCTATAGATTAGTAAGAAATTTCAGACTCATCTGAGCCTTTGTACAATATATCCCACGTCTCTGTAATTCTAGAATTATAAACATTTAGAAAATGATTAATGATTGGAAGAATTTAATTTCTGTTGGCTGATAACAGACTATTTTTTCACAATAATCTAGTTATACAGATAGGATGGATAATATTTATATACCATTTTGGTTAAAATTTCAGAAATACAAACTTTCGAAGGCAGGTAGTTTTACTCTAGGTTTGGGAAATCGTCCATTTGTCCATATGCAAAAGAGGAAACACTGTACATGTTTATTTACTAGCTTGGGAAATCATCCATTTGTCCATATGCAGAGGAAACACACTGTACATGTTTATTTACTAGCTGTCCAGGTACTGCTTCTCAAGCACAGCACAAAGAAGCTCTAGGGCTATGGCCAAACAGACCACCATCACCAAACAGTGGTACCTCTTCTTCACAGAAAGTATCTTCCCAAATGCAAAAAAATCTGCATGATCCTGGGCCCAAACAAGCTTTAAGGCTCTAAACTCAGCAACAATATCTAGTTTTTTTTTTATAATAAAGGTTCTCATTTATCTAAAAAGTAAACAAAACCCCACGTTTAAATAGTTAATATTCCACCCTGATGGACCTACCTGAAATAACTTTAAAATTTATATAACACTTAAATTCAGGAATAGAGTTCTCCAATTAAAAAAATACAAATACATGTATTAGTACATTTCTCTCTCTCTCTCTCTCTACATATATATATATATATATATATATATATATATATATATATATATATATGTATGTTATTGTTTTGTTGGTCTTTTTTGAGAGAGGGTTTCCCTGTAGTCCCAGCTGTCCTGGAACTCACTATGTAGATCAGGCTGTCCTTGAACTCAGAGATCTGCCAACCTCTGCCTCAGGAGTTCTGGGATTAAAGACATGAGCCACCACAGCTGGCAAAACTTTATTTTTTAAAGATAGGGTCTCACTATGCAGCCTCACCTAGAATTTGCTATGTGGATCAGGGTGGCCTTGAACTCAGAGATTTGCTTGCCTCTACTGGGATTAAAAACATGCATAAATGTGAGAATCATACAATTTGTAATGTTTACAGGCTGCCCTCTTGCACTTAACAGTATGCACTGAATTCTTCCTAACCACTGTCTTTTTATGGCTTATGCTAGCTAATTTCTTTTCATCAATGAATAATATCCTTTCTTCCTTCTGGGTAACCCACAGCTTGTTCATCCATTAAGCTACTGAACATTTTAGTTTCTTTGAACTTTGGATAATTGTGAATAAAACTACTACAAACATCTGTGTAGATTTATACAAACCTAAGTTTTCAACTCAATTTGATAAACACTAAGGAGCACAACTGTTGGGTCACATGTGTACTACATGTGGGCCTGGTGCTTGAAGAGGACAGAAGAAGGTGTTGAGTCCCCTGAAACTAGTTACAGACAGCTGTGAGCTACCATGTGGGTGCTAGGTCCTCTGCAAGAGCAATGAGCACTCTTAGCCATGGAGCCATATCTCCAGTCCAGAATTCATTCCTTTTTAAGGCTGAGCAAAACTGCACTGCATGTACATATCATTATCACCTGAAGATCAATGGATTTCTTCCTCCTTTTCAGCTACTGTGACTAATGCTGTTGTGAACACTGATGTACCTGTTTGAACCCCTACTTTCAAGTCTTGGCTTTTTGGGGTGTAGTAGTTACTGCTATGGAGTTAACTCAGGGCCTCACACTTATGAAACAAGCACTTCTACCACAGAGCCACAACTGTAACCCTCTTTTTTCAGTTATTTTAGGTACATTTCTCAAAGCAGAATTCTATGATTAGCTATGTGAAAATTACCACACTCTTTCTACAGCAGCATCACCATTTACATTCCTCCCAGTATCAGGGTTCCAATCTCACCATTCCTTTCTTTTACTGTGATAATGGATATGCCAGTAGGTGTGAGGCTAACCTTTAATTGTGATTTTGCCCTTCACCAGTAGTATATAATAGGCTAATTCCTAGCAAGTTTTCCCAAAGTGGATACTGGGAATAATTTTAAAGGTTGATAATCTTATGGCTGAAAAACATTTCATTTATTGTCCTAATTCTACTTTTTTTGATGTATTTAATCTTTGTGTGTGTGCGATGTATGTAGTATACATGTGTGTATTCATGTGTATGTGTGGGCACACACTTGCCATGGTGCTTGTGAGGTGTTGATCCTTATTTTCCACCTAATTTGAGACAGGGTCTCTTTGTTCACCTCTGCATAAGCCAGGATGCTGAGCTAGGGGCTTTCAGGGAATATCCTGTGTCCACACACCATCTTGTAGTAGGAGCATGGGGATTGCAGAGCTCATTTTATATGGGGTCTAGGGATTTGAACTTAGGTCCCCATGCTTATGTGAGAAGTGCTTTACCAGCTGAAACATGTCCTGAGCCTAATTTCTTTGCTTATTGAGATTTTGCAGTTTTTCATTTTTCTATGGATCAAATATATATATTTTTTTCTTTTCTTGTACTGCTGGAAATTGAACAGACCTCTAAGCATGCTAAATAAGCTGGGTTAAACCCTGTCCCACTTCTTTAAAAAATTAAAAAAATTATTTATTATTCTTATTGTGTGTGTACATGCACATTATGTGTACAAGTAGGCAAGCATGCCACAGTGTGGGTGTCTCTGAGTGTGTGTGGTCAGAAGACAACTCAGTGGAGTCAGTTCTCACCTTCTACCTTTACATGGGTTCCACTTAAGGTTCTCTCTACTGGTCTATTCATCTGTCTAGTCCTATGTAAACACCAAGTTTCAATCACTATAATAAATAATGTATTTGTCTTGTTATCTGATAAGCAAAAAAAAATAGTCTCACTTCATTGTTCTTTGCCATCATTTTTTTAAGAAAGAGAAGTCTAGTGTATACTGCAAGGCAGTAAGCGGAGCACTGTCTATGGCCCATTCTTCCTCTTTAATACTTTCGTGGTTCTATATTACAGTTTCTATACCACATGAACCTAAAAATTATCCATAAAAATCTGGTAGATACTGATTATCATTACTTAATTAGACATTAATGACATTTTTATGATGGAATTTTCTCACTCATGAGCACGGTACTCCATTAATTGAGGAGTTCTTTCACGTGCCGGCAGTGCTTTATCGTTTTCTTCATATATTTCCTCTTAAGGACTGAATTTTTGTTTCAGCACTACAAACAGATAAGATCTGTAGTAAACTGAAATGTAAGAGATTATTCAAAATGTAAATTGAAACTATGGAAAGTAACAAAATTTGAAGTTGATATTATTTTTTATCCAAAGTGAATTTTTAAAAAAGAATTACAACAGGGTAAGGCGGCGGCACATGCCTTTAATCCTAACACACAGGAGGAAGAGGCAAGCCGATCTCTGTGGGTTTGAGGCCAGTCTAGTCTACATAGAGCATTCTAGGCCAGTGAGGGCTACACAGTGAGACCCCGCCTCTAAATAAATAAATAAATAAATAAATAAATAAATAAATAAATAAATAAATAAAACAAAATAAGAGGTGCTGGAGAGTCAGTGATTAAGAGCACTGACCACTCTTGCAGAGGACCTGGGTTCTATTCCCAGCACCCACATGGTGGCTAACAGCCATCTGTAGCTTCAGTTTCAGGGGATTCGACGCCCTCTTCTGATTTCCACAGACACTGCATGACATAGGTGCACTTACACACATGCAAATAATACACTCATATACATAAAATAGAAATAACAAAATATAATAAAAACAAAAATAAAAAAGAATTACAATGTACGAAAGTAATGGTTATATAAATACAAATACTAGGGAACTTAAATAAGACTGTATCTGAATTTGATGAGATACAATTCTATAAGTCTGAACCAAGTTCTTGGGTCAAAAAGGAGCTATACTTTAAACACAAAGAGGACTCAACTAACAATAATTTTTTTATGAAATGGCTATGAAACACAGAGTAACTAGATATGTTATCCATAGTGAAATATTAAAATTTATAAAATAATGATAATCTTTTGGGGACCAAAACGAGTCAAGCAAACTGAAATGAGGGTTATCCCAGGAAATTAACGATATACATGGCATCCATGGTCTCATTTTTTGTGGAGTGAATCTTTTCCAGGTTGCTGGCTTTACAGAATGGCTATTATAAATTGTATCTCCTAAGTCAAATGGATGACTGTTTTAGGGATGGGATAGGAAATTCTACTAGTCCAGGGTCACCCTTTTCACCTCGCCTATGACGCATCAATGGCAAAATTTCTATGGTAGTTTGGAAGCCTCGCTTGAAGTTATCTATCACAAGAGCAAGCAAAGAAACAAACTATTATTTTTTTTATCTCTGATAACTTAAAAGATTATTTTTAATTATGTATATATGTATATGTTGTGTGGGCATGTGCACATGAGGCATCGGCTCCCCCTGGAACTGAAGTCACATGCATTGTGAGCTGCCCGATATTGGTGCTGGGAATGGAACTCAGATCCTCTGGTCAAGCAGTACCTGCTCTTAACCACTGAATCATCTCTCCAGCCCCTCTGATTTCAAGCAATATAAAAATTCATCATGTCCTTTAACAGTTGTAATACTGTTTTCAAAATATATTTTTTAATATTTTATTTATTATTTTTATTTTATGCATATGAGTATATTGCCTGCACGTGTGTCAGTGTATCTATGCTGTTGCATTGCCCACAGAGATCAGAAGAGGGAGGTGAATCCCCTAGAATTGGAGTTATGGATGGTTGTTAGTAGCCATGTGGGTGCTGGGAATCGAACCTTAAGTTGGCTCTCAAATGATGAACCAACTCTCCAGCCCCATATTTAAAATCTTTTAAATTGTTTATCAATAAAAGTATTTTTTATACTTCATTCTCCCATCTTCAATATTCAAGTCACTCAATCTTAATAAACACATTTAATTATCTGGGACAATGGAGAGAAATTATAAGAACAATCACTTAAAAGCCATGACTTCTGGAGTGGGTGGAATAGAATAGTCTTGCTGTACTGCCCAGGCTGACTTCTAATAATTTTCCTGCTTCAGCCTCCTGAGAAGTTGGGATGCCCAGCTTCAAAGACTTTATTTTTAAATGTACGTGGATGTAATTTGGCAGACTTTCTTACTTGCTCCTTCAAACCCTTTCTTAACAGAGTGCCAATTTCTATTTCGACTAGAGTGGCAATGTGCTTGGAAAGAATGGGTCTCTCCCAGTGCATCCCTTCAGTATAATCCTGTAATCCAGACCTGGTCAATGAGACATAAATGGAAGCCTACTTGGGAAAAAGACATGCTAGGGTTTTTCTCCTGAATGAAAAAAGAGACATATGAGAAGCAAGCTCATTTCCCTCCTCCTTTGCACACTGTCAAGGGAGGATGTAGAAGTAGCAGTAAGTACTTACAACCAAATGTGTAGTGCAAGTAATCAATCTTGAGAAAACTACCTCTGAAATTCTCATCATATCAGATTATGAATTCCTGTTATGCATACCAATTTGAATCTACTTTTCTGTTGTTCAATAGGAGGTGCCGGAGAGATGGTTCAGTGGTTAAATGTGCTTGCTACTCTTCCAGAGGACCCTAGTTTGGTTCTCAGAACCAATGGTAGGTAGGTCTCAGCCATCTATGACTCCAGCTCTGGGGGAATCTGAAACCCTCTTCTGGCTTCTGCAGGTAATGCACTCATGTACAAAAGCTCACACATAGACATACACATAACCAAAAATAAAAACTTTTTAAATGTTTTAAGAATGTTAACAGTATTTAAGAATTAATAACAAATTTGATTTTTTTGTTCTTTTGATCTATGGTGAATATTTCAATTTATTATAGAAAAATGTAGATGTGACTATTTTCAAATATTAGGAAAAAATGAAGTTTTATACCTTGCAGAGTTCTTGCTTGCTAATATTATATTAGAGAAACAGGTCTGAGGTAAGCTAGAGTGTAAAGATCAGATGCATAAAATATAAAGTAGATATTATACATGTACTGATGAAGTTGAAAACTACATTTAAGAGCTGGTAAGGAGGGGGTTGTAAAGGACAAAGAATATGAGTTGGGCTCTTTGGGAGACTCAAAGTAGAGATACTTAATCAGGATTCAAAGAACAGGTGGCATCAGCAGAATTTTGCAGAAGCTGGAACTGATCTACAAACTGGTGAAATTATTTCGGGAATCATCCCAGAATACTTATACTAGCTCTGATCTGGAGCGGGTCGTCTATGACAGTGAATATAGAATTCTATTTGCTAATGTGACCCCATAAATTTGAGCAACATTTACTAAAGTGTGTACTATGGAACATAAATTCCTCAAGAAAATGGATTAAGTAAGATTCACAATGGATACTGGTATATTAAAGGCTCAGATAACTGAAATTAGTATGTTTGTGAACTTTTGTTACAAAACCTTCTTTTCACTAACATCTATTACATCTACTCCCTAGGGTCTTGCAAAGTGTAATTCAAGTTACAGGTGGAAGAAAAATGAAATAACAGCTTAAAATTCACACTTAATTTTTTCCACCTGATACGTATTTTCAAGGCTGAGTTGATTAAACAAGTCAAGATTACATGAAGGTTGCAATAATCATGTCTACTTAAAGGAAATATTTTCTTCTGCTATATGTTGTAGAGTAAAAGGAAAAGGAAAGCTGAGGACTCAGGACTTAGTAAGTCCTGGACCAGGAACACAATACCTGTTCATCACTGAGCATATCTCCTTGTATCTCACTGCTGATAGAAGATAAGAAAGCTTGGTCCCTGCTCTGAAAGAATGTCTGCATGGTTATAAGGTACATAAAACCTTTTCACTCTACCAAAGAAATTCAAATAAGACAGCTGTGATGGTTAATTCCGTCAACCTGACAGGATCTGGAATCACCCAGGAGACAAACCTCTGGGCATGTCTGTGAGGGAGTGTCTAGATTGGATTAACTGAGGTGTGATGACCCACTCTAAATGTGGGTGGCACTATTCAAGGGTTGGGGTCCTGGAGTGAATAAAAAGGATAAAACCAGCTCATCACACACATTTCTCTCTGTCTCTGCTTCCTGACTATGGATGCACTGGGAACAGCTGCCTCACACTCTTGTCACCAAAGTAAACCCTATCTTCCTTAAGGTACTTTTGTCATGTATTTTGTCACAGAAATGAGAAAAGAAACTAATGACAATAGCTACAACAGGAAGAAGTAATATACAGCTGAAAAAGGAAGGAAAAGTCACAGAAGACTTTGGAGGTGAGTCCAAATGGATGCGTATTTCTGGTTAAGAGACAGGTTGTTTTGCTAGTTTGACAAGTACAAGGAACAAACCAGGCGCAGCAGGTAAAGACATAAAGATATAAAGTGATTTAGTATGAGGGGGAGGAACTAGATTACAGAGAAGTTTATAGGTGGTCAGAGCAATCTGGTCTTTATTATTTAGGATTGCAAAACTATCCAAGCGCGTTAAAAAAAACTATTACAGCAGACAGGGAAAGTGAAGGCTGTAGACAGGGAGAGCAGAGCAAACATAATTCAAAATTCTAGGCCAGATAATTAGAGTCTAAGCCAAGACAGTAGCAATGGGGATGAGGAAAAAGGGAGAGATTTAAGAGATGAGAACGTAGTAGATTCAGCAAATATTTACAACCAAAAGGATGTGTAGAAAAGCAGGAGAAAAGCCAAGGCAACGACGAAGTTTTGGGTTTTGGTGATTAAGTGACAGAGCTTCAGATCTAAAGACACAAAGGAGCAGTTTGGGGCAAAGAACTAAGTTTTGAATATATTATCTATGAGCTGTCAGTCTGCAGTCAGTTCAGGAAGAGGTATTTGGTAAGAAGTTGAATACTTGGTGGGAGGTGAGCCAAGAGGCAGAAGAAAACTATTGAATCTTGAATGTGCAGCTGGCAATGAGAGCCAGCAGACAATGAGAGCAGAAGACACAGACTAAACAGGACCCATGCACAGCACAGAAAGAGACCAGGATAAGGATCTGCAGCGTGGCTGCCTGTATCTGAGTTGTTTTTTTTTTTTTCCCCTGATTTCAAAAAGTTTATCAACAAGCATACATTTATTTAATCTGGGACGACATAGGCTTATAGCTAAGATCTTATGAATGGTTAAGGCAAATGAGAATCTAACATAAGGAATAAACTAACCTTACTCTGCAATTAAGGAGACCATGGTATTGTATTTGCTTGTTTGTCTTTTGAGACAGGATCTCACTATATAGCCCTTACTGGCTTGGAACTCAATACGTAGACCCGGCAGGACTCATATCAGCTCAGTGTGTCAATATTATTTACTTCAAACTAATTCTGGAAAGTTCCTATTGGTATCATTAAGTCTCTACTTAAAAAAACCATTTTAAATGAAATGAGAATGAAATCAAGGAGTCATGAACCTTAAAGTACAGTTTTGAGAAGAGTTTGGAAACACCAGCAGAATGATTACAGGAATGGAAATAGGCAAAGGATAAGAATGATAACTAAGAATAAAGGACTACCACTGAGGACAGATTACATAAGGAAAAAAAATGACTGCAAAGGGTTTGCTTCCAAGCCTGACAACCTTAGTCCTATCCCTAGGGCACATGTGGTAGGAGAACCAACCCCTGTAGGTTGTCCTCTGATCTCCACATGCATACCATATCTCTCTCTCTCTCTCTCTCTCTCTCTCACACACACACACACACACACACACACACTGTAATTTAAAAGATATTTTATTTATTTTTATTTTATGTGTATAAGTGTATTGGCTGATTGGCTGCATGTATGTAAGTGTATGTAAGTGCACCCAAGTTACACCCTCAGAAGAGGGTGTCGAATCTCCTGGAACTAGAGTTACAGATGGCTGTTAGCCATCATGTGGGTGCTGGGAATTGAACTTGGGTCCTCTGGAAGAATAGTGAGTGTTCTTAACCGCTGAGGCATCTCTCCAGCCTTGGTTTAATTTTTAAATGACTTTAATCTCCCAGTGTAAAGATGGTAAAATGGTGCCAGGAGACCTCAGGATGCTTATATACTCAATCAGTTAAAAATAAAGATCTGAAAAGACTGCAAGTTCACCTCTAAAACTACAAGATTTTATTCAGATATTAGAATAGGCCAGGCCTGGTGACACACACCTTTAATTCCAGCACTTGGAAGCAGAGGCAGAGTGGATCTTTGTGAATGTGAGGTCAGCCTGTTATACATACTGAGTTCCAGTCCAGCCAGGGCTGCGTAGTGAGACACTGTCTCCAAAACAAAACCAAACCCCAGACACTGGAATAGTGAAGATGCCCTCCCATGAAGTAAAGATGGGGAAACATGCTCTAGACAAAAAGAAGAAAACAGTAAGTGGAAATGGAATAGTCAGCAAGATGAATTATCAAGAATAAAGTGCAATCAACCATGCTGAAATTGGTAGAGAGAAAAGAAATTATGAAAAGTGAGACAGAAAAAAAAAAGCACGGAAAATACCAAGCAAGGCAACAGAAGCTGTGAGGTCCAGGAGAAAACAGGCATAACCAGAGGCATGAGGCAATCGAGGCTTGTTGCTGCTGCTCTCTAACAGTGCCTGCTCCTTGTTCTTTACTGGACATATGATAACTATAATACATTTGCCTATGAGCTAGTCTCTGAACTAATGTGAATTCCCTGAGGACAGGACCATGCCTCGTTTTTATTTCTGGAGCCCAGCCTGGTGCCACAGTACACAGCAACGGCATAAGCATCTGTGGAGGAACAGAATGGCCGCCAGGGCTCAGAGGCGTCCGCACTGGCAGTGTTCTTAATCTGGGTATTGTCTCTCTCAGGATCTTTATCTGCAAGACACAAATTTCCCTTTGTCTTTAAATCTTCCTCCGGTAAGGTCTGCTCGAACTGCCCCTTTAAACTGTCCACACCATGCCCAATCTACTAGTACTTCTTTTTTGCATATGCCCTCCACACGCTTTCTTCCCATAAACCCTCTTCACGTAATACATATATATATATTTATATATATATTATTTATACAACATATAGGTTGCTTAGTGACGATATTCATTGCTTGGTTCTGTCTTTTTCTACTAGAATCCAAGTTGCTTTGTTCACTGATGCATATCCTAAGCATTTAGTATAGTGTTCTGCTCAGAGGAGAAGTTTAATAAATGTTTTCTGGAAGAATGAGCAGATAAGGGCTGGAGAGATGGTTAACAGCACATACTGCTGTTCTAGAGACCCTATGTTCGGATCTCAGTATCCCTGTTGGGTGGCTTAAACTGCCAATAACTCCAGCTCGAGGGGATCAAGTGTTCTCCATGGGCACCTGCACTCATGTGCATGTACCACACACAGACACACACACACATAATTAAAAAATAAAATAAATCTTAAAAAAAAAAAAAGAATGAGCAGACAAGTCACATAAGGAATGGCAGTCTCTGGGAGTGGTGAGTACCTGGTGTGTCTAAGGATATTTTAAGTTCAAATACTGAAAAATTCAGAGAAGGAGAAAAGACAACAACAAGGAAGCCAACAGAAAATATGTAGGCTTACTTCTGAAGACTCAAAGAAAGGAGGTCTTCCTGAAGAAGAGGCGGTGGGGAACGGAAGAACATCCCCAAGTGGGAAGTGCAAAATCTATTGATGCTCCATCTTTCCTCTTAACTAGAACGCAAAATCAAAACTCCTAAAAGGACTGGAGATTTTGACTCAGAACTACAAATGTGAAGTAACTTTCTAGTTTACTTATAAAGAGGAAAAATAACAGTTGAGCATGGTGGCACATACCTTTAATTCCCTTACTTGGGAAGCAGAGGCAGGCAGATCAGTCGGGTCTACATAGTGAGTTCCAGACTAGTTGGGGCAACAGAGACTGTCTTATAAAAAGAGAGAAAGAGAAAGAGAGACAGAGAGAGAAGAAAAATGAAGCCTAGGATGATGGTGTGTGCTTACAGTCCCAACTACTAGGGAGGTTAAGGCAAGAGAATCACTATAGTCCAGGAGTTTGGGGACAGCTTATGCAATATAAGGAGACACAATCTCAAAAAACAAAACAAAACAAAAAAACCCCACAAAACATAACATAAAAAGAAGTTATCAACTATGTCACTTCTTGAAAGCTTAAAGATAAAGGCATGACCTTAAAGATATCAACTTTCACACATTAAAGTCCCTTTTAGTGTGAAAATACTATAAATTATAAATGAGCAACAGAATAAAATTTCTAAAACAATTTAAAAACAATTGAAAGAACTTTCATTACCCAAAAAAAAAAAAAAATCTCACGGGGCTGGTAAGATGGCTTAGAGGGTTAATAGCACGTATTGCTCTTTTAGAGGACTTGAGATTTCTCAATTCCCAAAACCCACACCAGGTAGCTCACAACCACCAATAACTCTAGCTTCATGGGATCCAACACCTCTGGTTTTCATGGGCATCTGCTCTCATGTGCACAGCACCCCCTGACATATTTAAAAATAGATATTAAAAAACACTTTCAAAAATAACTCATTTTGGAACAGAACCATTACTGATATTTGCAATAAGGTAATGATGTCATTAGATAATATATTAGCTACTTCTTTGTTGCTGTGACACACTGACCAAGGGAACTTATAAAAGGAAAAGCTTATTTAGCTTACGGTTACAAAGGAGCAAGAGTCCATCATGGCGGGAGGCATGGTGGCAGAGGTGGCTGGAGTAGACACAGAAGCTAAGCGCTCATATCTTCAAGCAGGCACAGGAAGTAGAGAGCAAGGCTTAAGAACTCCCCAAGCCCATCCCCAGCGACATGCTTCCTCCAGCGTGGCCACACCTTCTAAGACCTCCCAAAACAGTGCCACCCACTGGGGACAATATGTCCCAATACTTTGAGCCTATGGAGGACATTCTCATTCAACCACCACAGATGATAACCCTCTCGCTACAGAAAAACAAGAGGATAATTCCTGTCTTCTCATGAAGAAAAGAATACAGAAACCGTTAAGAAGGGACAATATGTACATTCTATTAGAAAGCTGCAGAATTTTTTTTTTACAAAACCTTCTATTTTAATAAGCTGAATCTAACCTGACAATCCTAAAAAAAGCAAGAACTGTTACTTCAAAAAAAATTTGTAGATGTGCGTTTTTCCAGTTCTTTCCTCATGAATTTAAGAACAATCCAGTAGCAGCAAAGAATGAAGTGAACCTTGCAGTCTCTGAGTTCTCCCTGCTGCCAAAAAAGTCACTAAGCTGTTACAGTAACAGCTGCCTGTGAAGGAGGGCCTCCAGTCAACAAGGAACCACAGACCTCAGGCATGCTCTCATTGAAGGTTTTATTACTGTCACTTTACACACAGAAACTGAGATCCAGAGGGACTAATCTGCCCCTAAGTAAATGGTAATATTGTTAAGTTGAACTCAGGTCATCATGGCACTGAACAGTATGTTTTCCAGTGAGAATCCTGCCTCTCCAAATACCATACTAGAAATCAAATTTGTAAATGTGATAAACACATGTTTAGAACAATTTTAAGTGAATATTTCTTCAAGACTATTGCTTTGATATAATATATTAGAATAAAATGGTATCTCTGATCAAGAACCTTTCACTTTGAAACTAAGAATTTTGAAGTAAATAAGAAACATTGGCACTTAGTGGCATAGTCTCAGGTATATACTAGTTATGGAAGTATCAATATCTATCAATGAAAACATACTTGTGCAGCAAATAGCAAATAAAAGTTGTCTACATAAATAAATAGGCAACAGGTTGAATAATTCCACATTTCAAAGAAAAAAAATCAAAACACAGATCACACATGATGCTTCTAACATAACAGAGTTGCTCTTACAAAGAAAGGAAGAAGCCCATCCACCCACTGTTTTCTATGTAGTTCATGTACACTCATTTGAATATGAAATGCCTCCACAAGGTCATGAAGCCTTACTCTTACTCTAATGGCTCTGTTTTGGGAGTCTCTAAAAACTTCAGGAGGTAGAGCCTTGCTGGGTCACTGGGATGCGCCCTTGAGTACTCTACTTTGCCCTGGCCTCTTCCTGTCTCTCTCCGCTCCTTCCTAGCTGCCATAAGGTGAACAGCTCTGCTCCACTATGTCCCTTTGACTCACCATAGGTCCAGAAACATGGAGCCAGATAACAGGTTAAAAACCTGGAAAGCTGTGAATCAAAATAAATCTTTTCTTCCTTAAGCTGTTTTCTTCAGGTATTTGTTACAGGTAAAACAAACATACCATGTACTCTTTTGGATGACTCATTAAACACAGTATTTGATCATTTGCGTTACACTAATACTTTCATAAAATAACATCCTGTTCTTACCAGTATACCATGGCAATCATTTTTGTTGACTGACTCATCTAGCCTATTTTTAATCTTCCTCCCTCAGCAATTTCCACCTAAGGTTTCCTATATAAGTCGAGTTGGCAGTATGACAATGTCTCAGCCAGTAAGATTTCAACAGAAGTTGACTGGCAGAAAGCCACTCTGGCAAGCTTCCTTCCTTCTTCTCCTGCCTTGTATATGACAAGACAAGCTATGGCAATCACCTTGGCCCATGAGGGAAAAACCAAGAGAAAGCTTAAGAATGTCTTCTCATTGCCATGAACTGCTACAAAAAAATACTCATCTTCAAAATTTAAGTAAGAAAAATAAACTTCCACTTAAGTATGCCAGCTTAATCAGAAATTCTGTTACTTGCAGACAAAGCAATGTCTATCAAACATAAAAGCTTAAGGCTTACAGAACATGGTTTTGAAGTTGGTCAGTGACTTCATGTATTCATTTGTTCAAATGGTCAAATGCCTACTCTGTATCAGACTTAGTGTTCTAGGTGATAAGCTAAAGAAGATACAGTTCTTATTTTAAGACAGTCATCCTTTAGACGTGTCAACACTGAGAGTGTGATAAACAGGTTAACAGAATGTGGATGAACCAGGGATAGCACTGAAGAGGACAATGAGTTTTTGTTTTCCTTTTTGTTCTTACAGAAACAAAACATAGGTTATTGTTGAGAGGGGGGGAGAGGGAGAGGGAGAGGGAGAGGGAGAGGGAGAGGGACGGAGAGAGAGAGAGAGAGAGAGAGAGAGAGAGAGAGAGAGAGAGAGAGAGAGAAGAGAGAGAGAGATACCGGCCAGATCCATCTTTGTAGCTAGGAAAGGCGAGGAGGAGTTTGGAAAGAAAGCAAGAAAGCAGGGCTTGGACTGGAGAGATGCCTCAAAGGTTAAGAGCACTGGCTGCTCTTGCAGAGGACCTGGGTTGATTCCCAGCATCCATGTAGTGGCTAACAACCATCTGTAACTCCAGTACAGAGGATCCAATGCCCTCTTCTGACCTCTGTGGGCACTGCACAGGATGGGTGCACTTAACATACATGCAGACAACATACTCATGCACATAAAGATCATAAAATATGCTTTTTAAAAAGAAAGCAGGGCTTGAACCCTGGTGATGGCTTTTGATAAGAGCCTGCTCTGCTTACTCTGTGCAGGATGAGTTACAGGTACAGAGGGAAGAGTGCAACTGAAGACCCTGGAAATCCTGGAGGAAGCAGGAATGAACTCCAGTACTTCCTTTCTGGAGCCTTGGAAAGAAGCAGCCTAACAAGGAGTGCCCTCATCACTGTGACCGTGTGTGTGTGCGTGTGTGTGTGTGTGTGTGTGTGTGTGTGTATACAGACACTCCTGCATATGTTATCTGCAGTCTGGGCCTGGGACAGCTTTCCATCATTACTGCAGTTTCAAGACTTTCCATAGAAAGATACCTGGAGATACCTGGAGGGCTGGCTGAAAGAGTGATAAGACACCTACGTAGGAGAAAAAGAGAGTGCACAGACCTGAGGACACAAAGTTGCAAGACTAAGGACCTAGCAAGAAGAAAAACACTTCAGCTAATACCAGCATGGAGGGACACTGATGCCTGAAGACCAGATGGCTATAGTGCTGACTTCAAATAATGCCAGGCTGGACAAATGCTAAGGACCAGACTCCTCTACCCAAACCATTCCAAGATAGATCAGAACTTAGACATTCATCCTGAAGAGAAAGTAAGACATTGGAGAAGAATCTGAAACTGGTTGAATTTACTTCAGTTTACTGAAAAATTCCTAAAGTAAATGAAATACCTTAAAGGGATACATTTAAATTTTGAAATGCAAGGTGAAACAGACTCAAATTTCAAATTAGCCTTAATTTTTGTACATGTGAGTTTGTAACCGAAGGGTTTTACTGGCCATGGAAGGTTCTTTTATCTCAGAAAAAGGTCTCTATTGTCATCTACACTACATTGAACCTAATTTTCAGAATATAGTCATTACCTTGCAATTTGTGGGGGGATTGGTTCCAGAACTTCCTATAGATATAAAAATCTATAGATGTTCAACTCCCTTATATAAACTGGTGTGCTACTGATATATAATCTATACATATTCTTCCATATATTTTAAGCTATAGCTACAATTTCTAAGAATATAAATGATATATAAACAGTTGCTGTATTATACTGTTTATATTAAAAATCACAAAGGTATGAGGACTGGGGTCATAGCTTAGTGGTACAGCACTTGCTGGACATGCACAAGGCCATGAGTTCAATTCCCAGTACCACCAAAACTAAACAAAAAAGGTCTCTATATTTTCAGTACAGATGCAGTTTTATTTTCTCAAATATATTTTGAGATTCATTTGAATCCATGGATGCAGAATGTGGGTAAGCACAGCTAAGCGTATACAGACAGACAGTGGGTCTTTCTCTTTCCACATACAAATACAGGAAATAAAGGGAATTCTCTGAATAAAAATTCCTCTGCTCATGCACTCAGTATATATACTATGCCTAACATCTTCCCAATTTCCCCTAATCTTACGACAAGTAACAAGTTGAGGACTTCATGATCTCCTTCTCAACAGCTTCTTCAATCTTTCACACTGCCAACAGAACCATCTTCCTAAAAATAAGTCTTTGGTAGGGCACAATGATACATAGGTTCCAATATTTGAGAGGAGGATCATGAGTTTGAGCCCACTACCAGTTACACAATGAATTTAAGCCAGCCCATCTAAAATCTGAGACCCTGTCTTAATAAACCAAGATCTGGGGATATAGCTCAGTGGTAGAATGCTTGTCTATCATGTCCAAGGACCTGGGTTCAATCCCTAGCACTAGGGAATAAAAAAAAAGTATCTGACTTCCCTACTCAAAATTCTTTAACTTCAATATACACAGCCCTTCATTATCAACATCTGAGTACCAATCTAGTTAAAGTTCTCTAAACATGCACACTTAAGCCACAACACCTCAAGATTCTCATGCATTAGATAATCCTACACACTCTAGGTCTTTACACACAGTAAGGAAAGCTAAATTACTTCCTATATATGAATGGCTGTTGTAAGCAGTTAATTCATAACACAGTTAATTGTTACTACTTTGTGAAACACAGATGAGAAAACAGAAGAACAAGAGGTTGCTTGTGAATGGCAGAATTTGAATACAGAGACTGTGGGTCTACCCTCCATTGTCTAAAAATATTATGTTCAATGGGTTTAACATTGGTATCTGTACTCAGGATGTTCTTCACTCTCTTAGCCCCTTATGAACTCCACAGATCTTTTCAGAAACAACTTGAAATGCCTCCTTAATGATGAGCTTTTCTGCCAGCAGTACTAACTCTGATCTTTTTGCAATATCACGTTATGGTTTGTATATTAAGTATTCCCACCAAAGTGTCCTACATTGAAGAAGTCATCTCCAGGCACTGGTGCTACTGAGAGGTGACTGGATCATGAAAATATGAATCTTACTAATGGGCTAATCCATTGACGAATTCACACTGAATGGGCCATTAGAAGGTGGAACCTGAATGGATAACTAGGTCATATGCTTCCTGGCTGCCATGAGGGGAGCAGCTCTTGTCCGCCATGTCCTACATGAAGACATTTCAGCCTTGCCTCAGGTCCACAGCAATGAAGCCAGGGCACTGTGACGAAAACCTCCGAAATCATGAGACAAAGTAATCCTTCCTCCCTTAAGTTTTTATCTTAGGTATTTTGTTGCAGTGATGGGAAAGTGACCAACAGAACATCACTCTTCTTAAATGTACATGAAGAACTGTGCATGAATCACACCATGTCATGGTGATTTTGTTGTCATGTGTGTCTCTTCACTAGACTGTGTGGACCAGGGGGACGGGACTATTCAGTTCCCCCTAAGGTTCCACTTGTCAATGGAACACAAATGCCTGTCATAGCAAACATTCTCTAAACATTCACTAAACTGAATGAATTTCAATAGCATTAATATTTATTTTTATTAAAAAAAATTGAAACCAGGTGTGGTGGCGCACACCTTTAATCCCACCACTTGGGAGGCAGAGGCAGGCAGATCTCTGTGAGTTCAAGGCCAGCATGGTTTACATGGTGAGTTCCAGGACAGATGAAGCTTCAGGGAGACCCTGTTTTTTTTTCAAGTCATCTACATAGTCACAAAGCAGACCTACTCTTCAGGTACTAAATTTTAACTATAAAGATTTCTATATGCTCATTTCTAAGCATTGGTTAGAGAAATAACACAAATGCTCCAATTATCCTTAATAATTCTTAATGACTCTTTATGTCTTCCAAAACCAATAAAACAAAATTCAGCTTAGTGTTTTTTTCAAATGTAATGTTTGTTATATACAAACTCCTAGAAAGTCTGATCCCTGAACTACCTTTCACTAGTAATGCATGGGTTGCAAACCAAAACTTGAATGTCCCCATAGGCTCCAAGTATTTGAACATTTAGTCCCCAGTTGGTGGTACTGGTTTGGGAGGTGTTGGAAGGTGCGGCCTTGCTGGAAGAAGCAGGTCACTGGCAGTGGGTGAGAGAGGTCTTAAGCCTTGATGGATTTCCAGTCACTCTCTGCTTCCTGTGCCTGCGTGAGGATATGAGTGCTTATCTTCTGCTCCTAATTCAGTCACCTCTTGCCACCATGCCTCCCCGCCACGACAGATTCGAATTCCCCTGGAACCATGAATTCAAATAAACTCTTCCTTTTAAAAGTTCCCTTGGTCATGGTGTTTTATCACAGCAACAGAAAAGTAACTTAAACATTTCTCTAAGGGGTTGGAGAGATGGCTCAGTGATTAAGAGCACTGGCTTAAGAGGACCTGGGTTGAATTCCCAGCACCCACATGGTACCTATCAACTGTCTGTAGCTCCAGTTCCAAGAGATCTGATACCCTCTTCTAGGCTCTGCAAGTGCACTTATATACATGTAGGCAGAGCATTCATACACATAAAATAAAAGTACGTTTTAGAAAGCAAAAACCTCCCTTTAGGTTGTAAAAAGTCAATAAAGTACATATAACACTTCCCACTCTAACCATTTCTAAGTGTTCAATTCAGTACTGTTAAGTATATTCACAGAGTTGAATAACCAGCCTCTAGAACTCTTTCATCTTGAAACTGAAACCTATACTCATTCAACAGCTCCCCCTTCCCATAACCTGGCAACCTCCATTCACCTGCTGTTTGAGTTTGGCTATACTGCATGTCTAAAATAAGGGAAACATGCAGTGCTTGCCTCTATGGACTTACTTCACTGAGCATAATACCCTCAGGCTTCCTCCACATTACAGCATTTGTCAGAATTTTCTTCCTTTTTAGGCTTAATATGGTGAATGATTATTTTAAAAATTAACTCTATTGTCATTTATTGACTTTTAACTATTTCTTTCTCTTCTTTTCTTCTTTCTTTCTGTTCTAGTTTACTTTCAATTGCCAGGACAAAACACTCTGACCAATACCAACTTAGGGAAGAAAGGGTTTATTGAGCTTACATCTTCTGGGTCACAGTTTACCACGGAGGGAGTCCAAGGTAGGAACTCAGGGCAGGAACCTGGAGGCAGAAGCTGAAGCACAGGCCATGGAGGAATGCTGCTTACTGGCTTGCTACCCTGACCATGCTCAGCCTGCTTCCTCACACAATACAGAACAACCTGCCTAGGGATGGTACCACCCACAGTGGGCTGGAACCTTCCATATCACTCAACAATCAAGAAAATACCTCATAGACATGGCCACAGGCCAGTCCAATGGAGGAAACTCCACAATTGAGGCTCCCTCAATCCAGGTGTGTCAAGTTGATACTAAAGCTATCCAGCACAACTGAACCCTTGTCAACTTGACACACAAACACATCACTATTAAGCCATAAACTTTCCATTTCTTGTCCCGAGGTATGATGTTAATATTAATATCACAACATAAGACAGTACTTATTAGTCCCACAGTCCTTAAAAAACCCAAATATGGGGCTAGAGAGATGGCTCAATGATTAAAAGCACTGACTGCTCTTGCCGAGGAACTGAGTCCGATTCCCAGCACCCACATGGCAGCTAACAACCATTTCTAACTCCAGTTCTAGAGGACTGGCACCCTCCTCTGATCTCTGCTGGCACTGCATGACATGGTGCATCTACCTACACGCAGGCAATACACTCATACACATAAAATAAAAATATTAAATAAAATGTTAAAAAAATCCAAACACTTAAAAGTCTCTTAACCGTGGGCTTCTATAAAATCCAAAACAAGTACTGTCTTATTTCAAAGGGAAGAATTGGGCACACCTATGCAAAACCAAAGTCCAGCGAAGTAGCTCAAGGCCAGACATCTGGGATTCACTCACGATTTTTTGGGCTCCAAAGGGTTTCAGCAGCAATACTTTCTGGCTCTGCCACTCACAGCATGCACAACTCATCTTTCAGGCCTAGACCAGCTCCATTCTACACCTGTTGCCATCCTTGGTGGTCCATCCTATGGTCCTGGTAGCTCTAAAAAGCTGAGGTCTCCACTGAAACTGAGGATGCAATGGGCCCTTCTGGCCTCTCATGGTGCAAAGTCTCAGATTCTTTCTACCACTCCTGCAGTCCTGGGGTCTTCACTGCAGCCGAGGCTGCACTTTCCCCAGTGGCCTTTCCTGGCCTCTCAGGGCTCCACGCCTCAGCAGCTCTCTGTGACCCCTTCACACTTTCAACACCAGAACCATGCAGGAGACTCTTACACATTACTAGGTACTGCTTCCAGGTTGAGATGGAGGCTTGGGCCCTTGGGACTACACCTTCTGTGTGCTAATCTCAGAAAATTCTTCCCAGATTTTGCCACAGTGACGCTGGTGTCTTGTTACTTACAGCTGACTTTTGAGTCCCAGTAAAACAAAGGTGTCACTTCAGGTTCTGGTTTCTTCTTAATTATAGGTGATTCCTAAATCCCAGTCAACCAGAACCCACAGATTCTCAATTCAAAATATCATACAAACAATGCTGACAGTCTCAGCTTCCCTTTGAAGCTTTACAATCCAGGCCTCCACTGTCTATAACTCTTTTAGCAGAATGGTTCCAAGCTCCACAGCAACAAACTCTAGACACTCAATTGCTTTTCTAGTCCACAGTTCCAAACTCTTCCACAATCCTCCCCAAAACAACTGAGTCAGGTCTGTTGTAGCCATACCCCACTTCTGGTACTACAATCTGTTTTAGTCAGCGTTCTTTAAAGAAGCAGAATCTGTAGAATGAGTGTACACACACACACACACACACACACACACACACATATATATATACATATACACACACACACACACACACACACACACACACATTTCCATATATATGTGGATTTTAGCTTACAGGATACAGTCTGAGTAGTCCAACAATGGCTGAACCACACCGGAGAGGCTGAGACTCAGGCTGAACACAGGGCATGAAGGAACACTGCTTTCTGGCTTGCTCTCCTGGCCCAGCTCAGCCTGCTTTCTTAAACAATAGACAACAACCTGCTCAGCGAGGGCACTGCCCACAGTGGGATGGGGCCTCCCACATCAGTCTACAATCAAGAAAATACCTCACAAACATGGCCACAGGCCATTCCAGTGGAGGAAATTTCCCAGTTCAAGCTCCCTCAACCCAGGTGTGTCAAGTTGACACTCAAGCTATCTAGTACTCACCCACCTTCCTTCCTTCCTTTCGACTTTATTTTTAGTTATGTATGTAGGTATGTGCATGTGACTGCAGATGCCCACAGAGACCAGAGGTATTGGATCCCCCTATCTGGAGTTACAGAGCCTTAATAATTTCTTTACATCTTTAAGGATACAGAGAAATGCCATTTCACTTAGGAGTTTCTTTATGCTACATTCAAATTCATAATAAAATTACAACAATGATTTTTTTCCCTGGCTAGCTTAGAACTCACTATGTAGACCAGGCTAGCCTTGAACTCACAGAAATCTGCCTGCCTCTGCCTCCTAAATGCTGGGATTTAAGGTATGGGCCACCACACCCAGCCACAACACTGACTTCTAAGAGATGGATTCAGTCATTTCTACTTTCAATTGAACTGAAATAGCCGCCTCTACCATCACTCAAAGACTAAAACCCATTAAAATATATTTTAGAATGTTTAGAATATACATCTTTTCTTGACAATTAAGGATTTAAAAATATGTGAAATTTTAGAATGCGTCTTTGTCACAGCTATTTAGACAGACTCATTTAACAGCTGTTCAGTACAATCCAGATACTCATTTCAGCTTTGCCAAAAATAAAAACACTAGATCTTAAATTATTCTCATCAAAATTAATAAGAACTTGACCATATAAGTAGGGGGCAGGCATAACAATAATGTCTTCTAAGCTTATAATTGATTGTCTGAGCCAATCAAGTCAGGGGAAGAAAGTGGAAATGTTCTGGGAGGAAATTTTCAGCTTCCTTGCTTGGTATACATGACAAAACCTAACCAACCATCCCACAATAATATGGTCTCAATCTAATATCCAACTTTATTTTCCCATTACCATATAACAAAAAATTGCATATT
This sequence comes from Eospalax fontanierii, assembly GCA_035773235.1. NCBI lineage: Eukaryota > Metazoa > Chordata > Mammalia > Rodentia > Spalacidae > Eospalax > Eospalax fontanierii. The sequence continues at coordinate 37,491,618 of CM069548.1, read as the reverse complement.
TTTTCAAGGCTGATCATCAAGTATTCACTAAATGGAACTGTTTTATTGTTTTATCTGTAATTATGATCATGAACCAATGGGGCTGGAGATATGGCTCATTGGTTAAGAGCATTGCTTGCTCACAGAGGATCTGGGTTCGATTCCCAACACCCACACAGCAGCTCACAACCATCTGTAACTCCAGTTCTAGGAGATCTGACACCTTCTTCTGACCTCCTTGGGCAATGCATGACACTTACATGCATTCAGGCCATACACTCATAGGCATAAAAAAATAAATATTTTTTAAAAGATCATAAACTACATAGTCAAAAAGGGTAGAATTAAATCTACCTTTGCCATGTGTTAATATTAATAACTTGGGCAAGTTATTCAACCTCTGGCTCCTTAGACTTTTCATTTGTAAAATCTAGTTAATAACAATATTTGTATCTCATACAAGTATAAGAATCATAGGGTATAAAACAAGCTAAGGGTCATAAAACTGTAGCCAAAGCAGAACACAAACGATGGGGAAAAAGGAAAGGAAATTAGGAGCCCCCCAACTCTCTACTCCAATCTGGAAATGATCAACAAGAAATTCATAAGAAGTTAACATTATACTTCGGCACTATGTAGAAGAGCCAGTCCTTCACTACAACCTTGAATGTGGTCAATTTAGCATTAACCAAGTGCCTGGTGTCTTAATATAAAAGGTATATCACTAACAAAACACGTGTAAGAGTGTTTCATTTCATGTGTGTACCACACATGTCTGGTGCCTGACGGTCAAAAGGCATCAGATCCCCCAGAACTGGAGTTACATGTGGTTGTTAGCACCACATGTGCTGGGAACCAAACCTGAGCCCTGGAAGGGTAACAAGTGCTCTTGACCACTGAACCATCTCTCTCGTCCCTGCTAGTGGCACTTTGAACTGCTAACATTCATCCTTCAGCGAGTCATGTACTGCTTTTCACCCATTTCATTCTTTCATGTATATAAATCTTACCTTTAGCATAGGTCACAAGCTTTTTCTTATAAAACATGGACCTTGACTTCTACTTTAATTGAATTACCTTTAGTATCTGATAAACACAGACCCTCAAATATTTGTTCTTGTTGAACAAATGAGTTTATAGTCTATTCTGGGTGAGTAGTGATTTATTTAAATGTGTGGTCACCATATGCAGAAATTCTGAAGTACCAGAAATCTTACACTTAGTCTTCACCAGGACCTTTAGAATTAGGTATAGCTTCTTTTACGTACTAGGAAATTGAGACTTTAGAAAACTTAAGAAAAGTTTGCAAGATTCTGTAGCTAACTGAGGAACGAAACAGTGATATCTTCTGATTCTTAGATCAGGAGACACAGAATCTACTGCCTACATGTTAGGTTGGCTTGACTTCTGAGAGGTGTGTCAGATTTAGCTTTGACCAATGACTTCTAAGTGGGACTAGAGAGAGGGGTGTATCAAAGAAGACACTGGATGCCAACTCTCAGACCAGTAGGGACAGGAGTGTATTGACAGCAACTAATTTACATGATGATTTGGCATATTTGGCTTACCTTGTTAATCTCTTAAATATAGTGTTCCAAGAAACCCAGAGTGGTAGAAATCAGAATACCCTATTCTTCAGTCACATTATCCTCAAGTTTTAAATAGTTGGTTTCTTATTACTCTATAAATTATACTGTGTTACTCTTTACATACAATTTAAATTCTATTAGGCAACACAATAGAGTCTAGATAGGATTTAACATATATAGAGGAATGTATTTTTTATGTGTAAACACTATACCACTTTATAAAAGGAACTTGGACATCTACAGATTTTTTTAACATTAAGGGTACTGGAAACGGTAGATATACTGCTGATGCACAGGATAACTTTATTAATACCACACAGCAGATTTCAAAATAAAACATCAAAATAAAAACATAGGACAGAAAATCATTTCATAAAGATAAAAGGAATAAATTCATCAAGGAGATATCATTCTAAATGGTTTTATACCTAATCAAAATGTTTAATATCCAAATGTTCATCAAGAGACAAAATGTAGGCCAGGCAAGGTAGCACATGCCTTCAATCCTAGCACTTGGGATGCAGAAGACAAATAAGCAGATCTCTGTGATTTCCAAGCCAGCCTGGTCTACACAGTAACCTCAGGCCAACCTGGTCTATATAAGGAGTTCCAGGCCAGTCAGGGCTACAAACTTGGTCTCAACTTGCTCCCTGCCACCGCAAAAGAAAAAAAAAAAAAAAGCAACAAAAGAGAGATAAAATGTTTTAGTGAAATTCCACTCAATAATAAAAATTAATACATAAGCAACATGGACAAATCTTAAAATAATTATGAAAGAATAAAAGAAATTCATTTATACAAAGTTATAAAAAACAAACTAAAGAGCAGTGTCAGAAAGCTAATCAGTGGTTGTCTAGAGACAAGTGCAGGGAAGAATTCTAGTTTAATCTCTGCTGCTGTTGACAAATGCCCTGACCAAAAGCAACTCGGGGAGGAAATGGCTGACAGTTCCAGGTCCCAGTCCATCATTAAGGGAAGTCGGGGCAGGAACACAAGCTGGGCAGGAACCTGAAGCAGAGTCATGGAGGAATGCTGACTGCCAGCTCTCTCTGGCTCACACTTAGCCTAGGACTGCCTGTCTAAGGACGGTACCACCCACAACGGGCTGCACCTCCACCACTAGCCAGTAATCAAGGCAATGGCAAAGAGACATACACACAGGCCAATCTGATCTAGGAAATTCCCACCTCAGGTTCTGTCTTCCCAGGTGACTCTAAAGTAACACTAAAAACTAATCAGCACTGAGGGTAGTGCACAGACAGGAGAAAAAGTTACAAAGGGAATGAAAACATTTTTTGGAGTGATCAGTAAGTTCTATTATCTTAAGTCTGGTAGTGGTTACATGGATATACATACATATATCAAAGTTTATCAAATTATAAACATTAAAAATAAACAGTTTTTATGCTTCAGTTATTCCTCAAAGTTTTAAAAACATTTTATTTATTATTTTTATTTTATGATTATGATGAGCATATTGCTTGCATGTGTGCTAAGTGTACCTGTATCTTGTAATACCCTTAGGCATTGGATCCTCTGGAACTAGAGTTATGGATAGTTGCTAGCCACCATGTGGGTGCTGAGAATTGAACCTGGGTCCTCTGCAAGAGCAGCCAGTACTCTTAACTGCTGCTGAGCCATCTCTCTAAATGAATTAAAAAAGTAAAAAGATACTGATGTGGAAAAAAAAATTAACTCTGGTGTTTTCTACTATGGCTCTAATGATCCTTGCCTCCTGATATTTTTACCCAAGAATAATCTCTCCGTGAGTGGGGCTGAACTTAATAATCTGTTTCTAAGCAACAGAATACGATAAAGACAATGAATGTTACTCCCAAGATTAAGAACAAAGAACAATGGCTTCTCAGACTTTCACATGCATTTGCTCTGAGGGAGGCCAGCTACCATTGTGGTAAGCTATTCTCTGGAGAAACCCATGTGGTAAGGAAATGAGGAAAAACTCTGGCCAAAAGATAAAGAATTGAGATTCTCAGTCCAAGAGCCCACAAGGACTAAGTTCAATAACTGAATAAGGATTAAGCATGGAAGTCTATGCTCTCCCAGACGGATATTCAGATGAGAATGCAGCCCTGGCTGCATTAGTGTGACTATAGCCTGAAACAGGACCTCGAGTCAGAGGTGTCCACTCAAGACAAGTCTAGTTTCCAGATACAAAGAAAAGGTACAGAATCAAGGTTTGTTTCTTGAAGCCACACTGTCTGAGGTACGCAATTTTGTTACCAGTAAAAGAGAACTTATACAAGATATAACTCATATTTATATAAAAGTCTGCAGAGCAAAGTAACCATACTGATTTAGAATATATTCAGTCACAGATAATAAAATAATTAAATAAAACTAAGTTAAATAAAGGCCAAATTTTTTTTTTTTCTCTTTTTAATTGAATTTTTGCAAATATAATATATTTTGCTCATATTTAGATCCCCTCCCCTTATCTGGACCCCACCCGAATTAATTTTCTGAAGTAATTTGAAGTCTACAGATAAGGTCTAAGGCAAGTACACTATCTCAAAATGCCAGCACAAATCTAAGACCTTCCATTTAGGATTTAGGCTCTGTCATTGTTGAGGAACAAGTCATTAGCATCTTGCTTATAATTTGGGGTTAGAATATGACCAAATCACAAAAAGAAGGAGAAATTTGCCTTTGTAAAGAAAATGAAGACTTTCTCAGGAAACATGAAGCTCGTCTTCCACTTATATCCTCTAGGAAGATGAGAATGTGCAGCATTACTGTGCCAACATTACAGTTATACAACTGTTTCTTTAGCGTGAGAGGAACTAGAAGTTTGGATCCATCTTTAACAGACAATCTTGCCCTTTCATCCTGAGGCCTAAAACACCTCACATACAATGTCAAGCATTCTTCTCAGTCTTCACTGCTTTCAAAGAAGACATGAATAGGAATGTGCTGCCTTTCAGTGCTTTGATGTAGCAATTCCTGAGCATACCCACATTTATTCAGTACCTTGGGTAGAAGGCAAATTGGAGGGATCAAGGTCAGGTGCCCAGGTCACAAGAGCACATAGCTCAATGAGCTGTCCATTTGGTAAAAGTCATTCTACAAGAATGTTTAGGACACATTATTCCCTCCACAAAGTATATGCTACATTAGTGAAGAATAAGTAGACAATATTCACTACACAGGACACTAAGCAGCAGACAGTGGTAAGAGCAAAAATAATTAGTTTAAAGAAGAGCAAGAACCTGTAAGCTACAGGAGTCTGAAAAGATTTCTGACAGATGTTTAGAATGTGGCTAAGTACAGATGAAAGAAAAAGGAGTTCTAGAAAAAAATAAAAGAACAAAAACTCATGAAGATAGGAAATGCTATAAGGCTTAAAAAATAAATAATCAGTTCTTTAGGGATGGAATGATGATGTCCTTCACTCTACTGAAGCTTTTTAGTTTTATATGTCAGTTGTTGATCTTAATGTCTGTACCAGTGGGGTTCTGCTCAGAAAGTCCTTTCCCATGCCTATAAGTTGAAGTATATGCCCTACTTTCTATCTATCAGATTCAGGGTATCCGGTCTTATGTTGAGGTCTTTGATCCAAGTTGAGTTTTGTGCAGGGCAAGGGGAAAAGATCTAGTTTCATTCTGCATGTAGCTATCTAGTTTGATCACTTGTTAAAGATGCTGTCTTTTCTCCAATGTATAGTTTTGGACTCTGTCAAGAATCAGGTGGCTGTGAGAGTATGGACTTATATGTGAGTCCTCAACTTTGTTTCATTGATCAATATATCTATTTTTATACCAGAACCATGATGCTTTTATTACTATACTCAGGATTGGTATAAAAAATATACAAAATCTCAAAAACCTAGCACCAAAACAAACAATCCAATTAAAAATTTGGGCATGGAACTAAATGTAAACGTCTTAGGAGAAGAAATACAAGTGGCCGAGAAGTATTTTTTTAATGTTCAATATCCTTGGCCATGAGGATGCAAATTAAAATACCTGAATGTCATCTTACCCCAGCCAGAATGGTTGAAACCAAAAAACCAAATAACAAATCCCAGGGAAAAGGAACACTTATTCACTGCTGGTGGGAGAAGATTGGTGCAGCCACTGTAAAAATCAGGAGATTCCTCAAAAAGCTAGAAATATACCATATGATCCAGCAATACCACTCCTGGGCATATTCTCAAAGGACTCTATAGCCTATTACAGAGATACTTGTTCATCTAAATTCATTGCTACTTTATTCAAAATAGCCAGAACATGGAAAAAAACTTAGTGTCCATCAACTGATGAACAGATAATTAATGTGGTTCATATGTACAATGGATTATCAACTGCAAAGAAAAATGAAATTATGAATCTCACAAGTAAGTGGATGGTGCTAGAAATAAAAATTCTGAGTGTGGTAACTCAGAAAAACAAATACCGCATGTTCTTTCTTATAGGTAGATGCTAGCTTTGAATCTTTGGATATGTGCGTTTAAACTGGAGTACACTTAGAAGGCAAAAATCTAGTAAGGGGCCGTAGAAGGGGGGAGGGCAGCACTCAAGAAAGGGCTTAGAATTCAGAGACAAAGGAGGCTAATGAAATAGGAAGGGTTAAATGGAGTGACGGATGGAAGGGGAGAGTGGGGGGTATGGAGAGGGAGAATCAAACCAAGGACCTTTAAAAATGCTCCAGGAAAACACACTGCTAGAGAAGCTTCCTAAAACATATACATATACCTATGAAAGGAAGGTTTAAATGGAATTTCCCTATGATGAGGTGGAGGAATGACAGGAGGCCAGACAATGTCTCCCCAAGACACCACAGGTTATTAAATAAAGAGTCCAGTGTTAGGCATGAGTTACTTCTTTTCAAATTGTTGGTTGGTGGGGTTCCAAACATTACAAGTTATTGCCATTGCTCTTGGTTACCCTCCAGAACTTGATGGTAAGACCCTAATGCTGAAGACACCACATACCTGAGTCTTAGGACCTAGAGAAATCCAGCTGGTACTGATGTGGAAGCCTCATCCCTATGGCTAGTTTTCATTGTGTTAGAAGGTTCTATGCATGCTACTGGGGCATAAAAGTAATCACCCAACTGTGAACCCTGTGAGCTACAACAATGACTGACCTAGTAAGACATGTCCACTAGTGCAATAGTAGCACAAATATTTTGGGACTAACCAATCATTTTCTGATTGAATTTAAAGTCTACTCCACAAGAAGGAACTTATACCTGGTACTGTTAACTGGACCCAAAACCCATAACTAGGTAGGTCATAGGCCTGGGGAAGAATCTACTACTATTATTCTGCCAAATAGACATAGTAATAACTACCCGAAGTTCTTATCTTTATACCTATAAACTAGTGCATTTCTTAACCCTCATCAGAGAAGGTTCTTTTTGTAGAGAATGGTGATTAATACAGACACCCACAACTGGTCAATGTGAAGAGAAAAAGAGACTATAGAGAGCTCAGCTCTAAAGTGGGACATTTATACCACACCGCCTCCCCCTTAAGGCTCAGGGATCACTGGAGAAGAAGGGGTACTTAGACTGTAAGAGTCAGAGGTAGTGGACGTCTACAGTAAAACAGATGTGCTGCCATACAGTGCCACTGCTCCCAAAAACTTGCAGTGGCTGTGACCGAATGAACAAGACCTTTACAAAATCCTAGCACAGAGTCAGGGAAGGGTCACAAAGTCTCACCTCTAGCTGAGGAGCTACTGGCAACTGATGGCTGCCTGGGGAGGGAGAGTCAGTTTTCTCTTCAGGGAGCAGCCTCAGAGAGGCTGTCCATGCTCCAGGAGACGGTCCCACACCCATGCACATACAGGTAGCACTAAGCAGACTCACTCAGTGGTTTCAAAAAAAGGGAAGGTTTCAAAATGAAGTTGGGAGGCAAGTGGTAGGAGAACAGGGAAGGACTGGAGGTGGATTTGCTCAAAACACATTATATGTACGTATGACATTCTCAAACAATAAAAACAAAAGGAAAAAAAGAAATGAGCTATTAAGCCATGAAAAGACACAGAAGGACATTAAATGCATATTGACAAATGAAAAGAGGCTAGTACCATGTACGATTCCAGTCATATGAAAATCTGGGAAGGTAAAACTAAGTGAACAGTAAAAGGATCAGCTGATGTCAACACTTAGGAAGCTCAGGCAGGACTGTTAAGTCTGAGAATAGCCTGGGCTACATAAAAGTCCTGTCTGAAAAATGAGGAGCTGAGGGCTGGAAAGATGAATAAGCTGAGAAAGGAGAATTTTTAAGGAGAGACACTATAACTGTGGACACGTTATCATACATTTTAGCTTGGTTGCAAATGCTTGTAATCCTAGCACTTAAAAAGGCAAAGGTAGGATGATTTTGAGTTGAAGGTCAGTCTCAGTTGCAAAGTGAGTTCAAGACCAGCCCGAGTTACAGGAGTCTCTATTTCAAAAACTCAGTTTTAAAAAGAGTTTAGGGCTTAGTTAGTAAAGCATTCATCTAGCAAGTAGGTGGACCAGACTCAGTCCCCAGAACTCATGTAAAACAATGGCAGGTGTGGTGGTACATGCTTGCAAATCCAGAGCCGGGAAGGCAGAGACAGAAGGACGCCTGGGTCTTCCTGGCCAGCCAGTCTCGTCAATTACTGAACTCTTTGTGAATGAAAGACTCTGACTTAAATGGAGGTGGCCAGCATTCCTGTCCATGACATCCAAGGTTTCCTTCTTGCATGTCCATATGCTCACACACATGTGCACACACAGAGAACAAAACCAGAAGGTATGTGAGCCCTTGAACCCTATCAGACTCTAGCTAAGTAGCTAGCAAAATTAGTTCACCAGCTGTAATATAAGATACATACAATAATGATACATGATATAAACAATAGGAAAAATTGTCAAGTGTTTGGGAGGGAAAGGGGACAGGCTCGGAATTCTTTGTAATCCCATCAACTTTTCAGTGACCTAACCTAAGACTGCCCTCCCACTGATTTAAAACAAAGAAAAAACAAACAAAATCTAAGCGTCTAGAAAATAGTATAATGATGTGAAAAGATAAAAGGTGAAATAGTCTAAGGTCATTTTACAGTTTTATGTTTGTTTTGAGATGTTGGGGGTCAAATATAGGGTCTTAAGCACACCAGGCAAGTATTCTATCACTGACATAGGTCCCTAGTCCTACTGTTTATGAGAAAAAGATGCTAATTATCTTTAGACCCAAATAATCCATATTTATAGTTTAAAGGAAGATGGGTATGGTGGTATACACCTTTAATCCCGGTACTCAAGAGGAAGAGACAGGCTGATCTCTGTGAGCTGCAGGCCAGCTGGGGCTTCAGGGAGACCCGGTCTCAATAAATAAATAAACAAATAAAATAAAGTTTAAAGGAAACCACTAAATGAAAAAAGATTCAGAAAAACAAGTTGGTGTTACAAAGCAAATCTATTCTTTTAACTGCAGTGACTTACCTGAGATTCCAGAACCTCCAACTTACGTTTCCGTGCATGAAGAGCTTTACTTGGAAAAGCCCAATAATAATTAGAAGTTCCAATCCTCTCACAGTCAACCATACTATCATCAACTAAGCTTTGAAGAACTTCTTTAACTGACATAGCAGCTGTGAGAGAAAATTTTTACAGATTCCATGTTAAGAAGTACTATAAGTAAAATTCAAATGCAAGTAACTAAAGAAACAATTGCAAAGCACATTGCAATTAAGAGCTAATAAGGTAATAAATTAACAGCTCTTTAACACAACAAAAATAACAAAAGTGTATCAATAGGCATCTACAGGAATATAAAAAGTGAGATGAGCTGGGCATTGTGGTGCACGCCTTTAATCCCAGCACTTGGGAGGCAGAAGCAGGTGAACCTCTGTGAGTTCTAGACCAGCCTGGTCTACATAGCAAGTTCCAGGCCAGCCAGGGCTACATAGTGAAACCCCATCTTTAAAAAAAACGTGAGGTTAACTCAGGATCAGAAGGACAACTATCCCATGTTCTCTTATGTGTGAATCCTAGCTTCTAATTCATATGTGTATTTATGTGGGAGTGTAGGTAGGGGTCATGAAACTAGAAAGGGGCCCAAGAGAGAGGAAAAGGAGGCTCTAAGAAGGGAGGTGAGGGGGAAGGGTACAGAACACACGTGACAGGAAAGTACAAAGGAATATAGTGGGTGGAACAGCATAGTAGGGAAGGGGGACGGTTCCAAAAGAAGCACACAAAAAAATGCTGTAAGGAAAGCTGTTATCTGACATGTTCATTACAAATGAGGCACATATAAAATACATCTATGAATAGCCATGGTCAATATAACCAACTATACTTTTTTTAAGTACTGGGGCTTGAAGCCAGGGCTTTACGCACGCTAAGCAAGCACTCTTACTACTGAGCTCCATTCTTAGCCTTTTAGCCACCCCATTCTTTGTGGCTGTTTTGAGACAGGATATCCCTGAGCTCCAGCTGGCCTGGAACTGGCTATATAGATGAGGCTGGCCTCAATCTCATGGAGATCCACCTGCCTCTGCCTCCTGAATGCTGAGATTAAAGGTGTGTGCCACCTGGCCCAGCTTCAGCCCTACTCTTAATTAAGAAAATGCAAAATAAAAAGAGTATGCCTTCAGGCCCATCAAATTAAAAATACTCAGAGATGTAATAAAATATTCAAGGAAATTGGTATTCTCAAATGGGTGGAAGAATATGGTAGTATGTATCTAAAACTTTAGATTTATGTATTTCTTTTAGGGAGAAATTCTACTTTTATAAGTTCTGCCATAGAGAATAAAGATAAATATACATCCTTGTCATGGCATTTGTTCAGTAGCAAAAGAAACTACAAACTAGTCCAATAACTGGATTACAAAAATACAATGCAATCATTTGTTATAAAACAATATTTAATTGCATTATAAACACATAATGTATAATACAGAAAAGTAAAAACATAGCATACACTAATGCAGGAAGCACGTGTCTTTTACTTTCTTTTTTTTTCCCACCTAGTCATAAACATGCATTACCTTCAGCTAAGAAAACTAAAACAAAGTTATTATGAAAAATTAAACAAATAAACTTATGGCTAAAATTTAAAATCAGAAGTTTTGAAAACACCATTCAAAGATGTAAAATCCCATTTCTCCAATGTCTAAGAACAATTCTTACTTTATATGTTCCAAGAAATATATTCCTATTTTAATTTCCATTTACATTTTTCCTAGAGCAGATCTCTAGCTGTAAAATTTATTTAAAAAGGAAAGATCCAACAAATAAAATTGAGACCAAATGTGCAAAACATCCAACCCCACTCACAAAGTACAAGCTGAAATGCAAGTCAAAGAATTCTAAAACTGAAAATGGTTGGAGACGACGAGGCTCGGTGACAGAGTGCTTGCTTAGCATGCATAGGGTCCTGGGTACAACTCCTGATACTGCAAAAAAAGAAAAACCAAAACCAAAACAAAGGGAAGTCATTGTGGACATAAGTCTGTAAAGCCTATCCTGAAAGCAGTTTGAGACTACATATTTCAAAGCTTGAACTGCACAATCCTTTATTTTCTATTCTACTTCTACAGATGTTTTCTAATGACTATGAGATGTGGAGAAAAATCTGTGGACAGCGTTTTGGTTTGCTTGGACTCCTAACAAAATGCCAAAAACCAGGTGTCTTAAACAACCAAAATACTGTTATGTCACAGTTCAGGAGGCTAGGACAAAATAATGCCAAATTCAGTTACGGCCGAGGCTCAACGTGTTCACAGACAGCTGTCTCACTGAGGAGATGCACACACAGAGTTCTCTTTCTCTTCTTTAATCCACTGATCATATAAACTAGAATCCTACTCTTAAAACCTCACAGACTCAGCCTGTTCATTTGAATGTGACAAGGTCTCTTACTATAAAGTGCAAGGTGGCTCAAACTTGGGATCTTCCTGCATTAGGCCTCCAAGTGCTGGGATTTCCACCACTCTCAGCTTTAACTTCCTCACCTGTTGAAAGTCCTATTTTCAGATTTAACATACAAAGTAGGGAGGTGCACAATTAATTCCAGAGCAGGCAGCATATTAAATACACAATATTTTTTATTTCTAATTTTATTTATGTATTGATTTTTATTTTATGTGCATGGGTGTTTTGCTTGCATGTATTAAATGCACCATGTGCATGCAGTATCCTCAGAGGCCAGAAGAGTGCATCATATGCCCTGGAACTTAAGTCAGCTACCCTGTAGGTGCTGGGAACTGTATCTAGGTTCTCTGCAAGAACAGCAGAGTACTGTTCTTGTACTCTGAACTAGTAAATCATCTTTCCAGCCCTAAGTGTGCAATATTTTTAATAGCAATATTTGTAAACAAACTAGATGTTCAACAATAAGTAACCAGCTAAGAAGATATGGTGAGTGGTCACAGGATAAAATTACTAGGATGTCATAAATCATTTTTCACAGCAAGTGATATACATGCAGATGGTATGTTAAATAAAAAAGATCCATAGCTGGGATGTAGTTCAGTAGTAGAGTACTAGCCTAACAAGACGTGAGACCCTGGGTCTAATCCCCAGCATCCCACTCCCCTACCACACACACATAGAACCATGAAGACAAAAACCATACATGCAATATGGTTCCCTCTCTAACGGACAGATTTATACATACATACACAAATAAAATCTCAAAATATACCAAAATGTTCACAGTGGTGATCTCAGTTTAGAAATTGCAACTTTTCTTTCTTTACTTTTTTCTTATGCTTATTATTTTTATTTTATGTGCATGAGTGTATTGCTTGCATGTAGATAGGTACATCCATGTCGTGCAGCGTCTGCAGAGGATAGAGAAGGTATTAGATCCCATGGAACTGGAGCCATCCATCATATGGGTGCTAGGAACTGAACCCGTGTTCTCTGCAAGAACAGCCAGTGCTTTTAACTGCTGAGCCATCTCTCCAGTCCCTTCCTTAGTTTTTATACTTTCAATTTATTCAAATAACATGCATAAATTATATTACATAACATATATATCATGTGGAATGGGTTTAGTAGCACCCCAAGAAAAGTATCTCTAAAGTATAAACCCCCTGAAACCTGTGAATATAAGCTTATTTGTATAAGGAGCCTTTGCAAATTGTGATAGTTAATTTTCATTGTCAACTTGATTGAGGAGCTGGATTGATAAGTTCCTGGATAGGAAAAACACATGTCTAAGTGTGTTTGTAAGGGCCTTTCTAGGGCTGACTAAGAGGAGATGACTTACTTTGGATGTAAGCAGCACCATCCCACTGGCTGCGAGCCCAGGGAAGAAGAGGGGAAAAGAACAGAGCTCATTAGCACAGGCATTCTCTCTCTGCTCTACCACGTCTTTCCTGCCTTAACTGGATGGAAACTTCTGAAACTACAAGCAAAAATAAACCCCTCATATAAGGTGTTTTGACAGGCATTTTGTCCTACCAATGGAAAGTCTGGCTAAAAAATAAATCTGTAAGGATTTCAAGATGAGATCATCTTGGATATAATCAGTCTAAAGTCAGTGACATGTCATTATAGGAGAAAAGAACAAAGGAAGGATGTCTGAAGATGGAGCTGACAATAAGGAATCAGCCATGTCTGGCAGCCTAGAACCTTGCAGAGAAGAATAAAAGGCTTCCTTTTCAGTCTCCTAAGGAACCACCCCTTCCTACATCCCATATCAAACTTTCTCCTTCAGGGCTGAAAGTAAATTTCTTGCTTTGAGCCATCAACTTTATAGTGAATTGTTAAAAGCAGCCTTATGAAGCTAATATATTATGTAAATATACAAAAATCACATTGAGGGCTGAAGAGATGGCTCAGTGGTTGAGAATACTTGCTGTTCTTTCACTGTACCGGGGTTCGATTTCTAGCACCCACATGACACCCTCTTTTGGCCTCTCGGGCACTGCACAATACAGCTGCACTTACACACATGCAGGCAAACACTCATACACATAAAATATTTTTCCCTTTTTAAAAATAAACTACAAGCTGGATGTTGGGGAGCATGCCTTTAGTCCCAGCACTCGGGAGGCAGAAGCAGGAAGATCTCTGTGAGTCTAAGGTCAGCCAGGTCTATATAATGAGCTCCAGGTCAGCTGGCGGGGGGTCTCAAAAAGAACCCCCCACAAAACTACAAAGTAAGTATGTGTATAGGTAAATGAATATGTTTGTATACATATGTATTCCCTTTTAATCCTTCTGTAGCAGAGGGTCCAAACACAAATCTGTATTGATGGCCAATAGGTACCACTTTTGCTTTTATAAACATTCTTATCACTCAATGTTTATATCATTCATAAAGGGAAAGATTGTTGCAAAAAAAGATCAAGTCCCATATCCACCCAAACTCCACCATCTCTTTCATACTTACTAATGCCTTTTTCTTTGGGAGCAATCTTCTCCAAGTCTTTCAATTGAAATACATCTTTCTGGTTAAAGGGTTTTTTAAAAAGATGAAAAACATAAAATTATTTTCCACTGTCTATTTATATTTACCATAATTATGTTCATAGTATAGTATATTAAAAAAACTATGCCTGCAAATGAACAGTGTAATAAAATTAAGCATTATAAAACACAGAACTTAAAATAGGCATACTTTTGCTCAAGCATACAGTTTAGAGTATTTCATGCATTCATGAACAAAAGGAACTCTTCTCACTGAAGTAGAAAAACTAGTTATGGTAGATCATTTAGTACCATGGGATAGTTAGCTTCTCTGAGGTTTTGATTTTAAGAACACACACACACACACTCACCCCCCGCACACACACACACATCAAAGCAAAGCAAAGCAAAACAAAAAAACTGTAGGCACAGTGGTGGCTTGAGCACAGGATTTTGAGGACAGCTTGGGCAGCAAAGCAATACCTCATCTCAAAAATAAAATAAAGAAGGAAGGGACGGGGGTGGAAAGGAAAAGAGAAAAGGGGAAGAGAGAGAGAGAGAGAGAGAGAACAAAGAGAAGCAGTGCCGTGGTGCTTAGTATACCACACACCCCGGATTTATGAGTTCTAACTAAAGTTAAAAAGACAACTGGAGAATTTTGTTTACATTTAAGGTTTTATGGAGTAGTTAACCCTAATGATAGAAAATTATACATACAATTCTTGCTGTCTCTCAACCATTCATTCATATTGCATGCTCACTACATGCAGAGCAAAATATTATGGGAAAATATGCAAACAGAATATTAATCTGGTAGTCAGAGAAAACATTCTGTGCTGAATGTCCCTTTCTTCTTTGTTAAGTGGTGAAAGGAACTTGGACAATGAAAGTGAAATTGTTTGAAAAGACTAAAGTATTCAGTAATTAGAACAGAAATACTGTGATCATTATGGAAATCTGAGATCTATTTCTTTCAAAATAAACTTAAAAGGCATCAAAAAAGTTTAAAACATTTGCTTATCCAAACATTCATGCTAAGAAGTTGAAAATATAATACAGCCTGGAAGAAAATATCTACAAAACATATACTATACATATACAGAGGCCTGGTATCAAGAATATACATAAGGAATTCCTTTGAAGTATGTCCAAAACAAAAAGAGTTGATGGCTGGATAAAGGAGAGGACAGATGAATATATTTGTAGATCCCTCATGAGCTGTCATTATTATAAATGTACTTTGTGCTTTGTTAACTAGTTTTCTAATTTAATTCAAAAAGTTATATAATACATATATATATTCACTGTAGGTAACTGAGAAAATAGACTATAAAATATAACCCTATCACTGCTAATATGTATAACCAGTATAATCATAGTGTAATCTATTTTTCAGATTCTGCATTTTTACTATTAGTCACACAATAAGCATTCTCCCATGACACTGTCTTTAAGGGACACCACCCACATCTAATGCCAAACTCAATACAGAATACTGTAGTAGTCATGTTAGAGTTTGTTAGAATTTTGCTTATCAACAATGGAATAAGAATCTAGAGTCTAGAAACAGAATCCAAGAATCCATGTTTTGCTTTGTTTTTTAACCTTGAACCATATTTTTGATTTGTTTGAATTCTGAAAATACTATTTTCCATTTAAGAAAGAAGAGAAGCAATGCTCTCTATTACTTTTCCAAAATTCATTGTCATACTTTTCAATTCCATAAAAAAACCCTTGTAGATTAAATAAATGAATAGCGATGTCTTAGGTGACAATGTAGAAAAGGAATAGGAATATATGCACTGAATGAAATCAACAGAATTAATTCTCAGCTTTCAGAGAAACTCACTGATATTGAACTTTTTATTTTGTTTTGTTTTTGGAAAGAGGGTCTCCCAGTAGCCCCAGCTGGCCTGTAACATAATACGTAGAAGACTAAGCTAGCCTTGATTTCAGAGATCCACCTGCCTCTGCCTCCTGAATGCCAGGATTAAAGTCGTGTGCCACCACACCATGCAGATATTGAACTTCTTTAATCTGCTAGTACCCAGTGTGTCTTTCAAGTCAAAATGTCAGTGAGGGGCAAAGTGACATTTTAAAATCAGAAATGGCCAACTCTGATATTTGAGATACTTAATATTGTGAGGATAAAATATTTTCACTGATTACTTTCCTCCGTTGTCTACTGCCTTGTAGACATTAAGTTGGCTTTTCTTGCTCTAAGACCACAGGAAAAAAATTTCAACTCAGTAGAAGAAAACATTTGAAATACAAACTTTATCAATTTATATTAATGATAGCCTGTTAATATTATGAATATGATATCTTGTTCTGAATTTGCAGTTGCTTTAAGAAATAAAGTTTATACCTAGAGGGCAATTTTTTTAAAGTCTCTAGAATATTTTGCTTATTTTATTGAGAATCTCATTATCAACATAAAAAGAAGTTTTACCAATGTACTATTTTATTTAACCACTTTCCCCATCCGTATAGGATAAAAATAGCTAGTTGGCAAAAGGTCCTTCCAAGCCATATGAAGTTAACAGCTTTTTGTTTGTTTTTGTTTTTTAGGTAAAGGCCTGTTTGGACTTGAACCCTGAGGTTCTCAAAAGAAGGGCCAGTATGCAGCAACACAGTAAAGAAAGTAGGGTCTAGAGTCCAGTGCTTGGGTTTAAACTCTGACTCTGCCACTTAGCAGAGCTGAAACTTTCAACTTATTTACTCTTGGTGACCGGCACAGACATCTGGAATAAATTAAGGAGGCCTGTGTATCATCATATGTGTTATGCCGTAGACAGATGCATAAATTCGAAGAAACAGTTATTTTTGCATTCCTGCTAAAATCAGATGGTCATTTTTTATTTGGACTGTGATCATGTCAATCCTTTTTACTGAGATCCAGGACAGGCTTTTCAGACATTCTGTCTCCGATGTTCTCTTTTTAAAGCAAAGCAAAGCTCATGACCAGTGTGCCTATCTCACAGAATGGCTTAGTGCTTGGAGAAGGGGTTGGTACCTGAGAGGAGCTCAGTAAACTGCCATTGTTTTCAGACAGAAAGAGGTCTATAGTACAGTTTGGGTAAGAGACAGTTAACATTAAAATATAAGTTAACAGAAAAATATACAGAATACTGTGAAAACACATTCCATGTGAAAATTATAAAAAATACTAACAACGGTAAGGAAAACGACTTACTGTCTCAAAAAATATTTCCATCATGCGGGTTCTCTTTTCTTCAGCACTCAGTCCTTTCTTCTTTGACTAAATTACAAAATTAAAAAGAAAAAAGTGACAGTTTTTAAAAAATGACATTTTACAACAACTTGGCAATAGTGGTATCTTAAATTTTCAACATGATTTTGTCTGATAAACAGGTTTATCACTCTCAAAGTCTGGCCTAGATACTCATTTTAATTACTCCATGGCAGCCTTTGAAGCAAGGGCTGCCAATGGATAACAGGAACGACTGAGATGGAGCCTTGTATTCTGTAGAAATTTAGTATTTGTAAAATGAGCTGGTGACAGACCACTGCATTTACTTTCAAAAGGCTTACATTCTCAAATAAAATAGACAACCACTTATGACTAACTAACATGTACAAATTGTTGCAAAAACACCCAGGACAGAATTAATTAATCTCACCTGGGAAGGGAAAAGGGTTTATGGGGGAAGCTAGAGACGAAGGGATTTGGTCACATTGGGAAGTGGGGAAATGGGAACTCTATGCAGACCACGTGTGCAGGCACAATGCTATGCAAGTACAGGACAAGGGGTGTGACACGTGGATTTTGCTGAGGGAGTGAGTGGCAGATGACATCTGAAGGCTTTCTGGGACCAGAGGATGTAAGGCTAACTAGGAAGACACTGCAGTCCCCTTGGAATAACTACTGATTCCTTCCCGACCTCAAATCTCATCCTCTTTAATTTACTTGTGTTGAGACCACAGATCTTTACACCTGAATATGTTCCTGAACTTGGTCTCATGTATCTACCTCCTGTTAGACAGACTTCAAACTCAAGCGGATCCAAACTGAATCCTTTCTCTTCTACATCTCTCCAAACCTGCTATTCTTTATACTGAGTCTTAGATAGATACACATTTTATCCATGCCAGAGGTATCATTCTTCATGTCATATCCAACCAGTCACCAAGATCTACTAACATTAGTGCTTAACTATTCTCTAAGAGGTCCTGCCTAGTCCACCTATCACTTCTGCCTGAGTTCAAGCCTTCACTGTTCATCACCTGCAACATATTTTCAGCTGTCTAAACACATTTTTGCCTCATCTTCTAAATTCACATTTCACACTATGGAGAAAACAAATTTGTCGGTGTGTCTCCCGTGCTTACAACCTTTCACCCATTCTAAACCCCCTAAGTATCCAGTACCCCACAATAAAATATAGAAGGCCCTCTATCACCTGACTTCAACCTATCTTCTTGTTTGAGCCAGGTCTCCCTATAGCCCAGCTGGCCTGGAGCTCCCTATATAGGCCAGGAAGGCTCACAAGAGATACAGTGGCCTCTGCCTCCAAGTGCTGGGACTAAAGGAACTCAGTTTTGAGTTCCCCACCTCAAAATTTACCATAACAATATGAAGAATATACAATCTGAGTTGTAATACAAAAACTACTTCCAGAATTCTTTAGTGGAAGCATGCTGTCATTTCTTTGCCTTAAAAAAACCATGTTGTTCCTCTGCCTAAAACACTACACTTTGGGTATACTCAACTCCAAAAGATCTCCCAACGCTTAGCTTAGGCAATCTCTCCACAGAATGACTTCCCTCTGCTGAGCTGAGCTCACAGGCTGAGCACGTAATCCCAGGGCACATTTTTAACAGATCATTTGCTACACTGAAGAGATATGTTTATTTATCTCTTTCAGCAGACTGAGAAAACTCAGAATATTTACTGTCTTTTGCCTTCACAGGGTTTAGCCAGCCAGGTTAGTTGAACACAACAGACATAAAGATCAGCCCGAACTTCAGGACTCCAATCACTAAAGCCCACAACTGTAAAACTTGAGGCTGTTCAAGCGTCCAAACCCACAACACCTACCACACTCCTATAGATATATACAATACAGGGTGAATGGAATAACAGAAAACTTGTGGTAATTAGCTTAGTTGAAGAGAAAAATCAGATGACTCTCAGGTAGGACAGAAGAGCTCCAGAAAGCTATGCAGAGCTGTGGACTAAAGCCAAGGTGAAGAGCTAGAATCCAAGTGCTTTACAATCCCTTCCTATACTGTTCTCTCACAGTATCTGGGCCAACCATGAAGTTCACACACAGTAAAAGGCTCAACTCACTTTCTTCACACCAGTGGGTATCAAATACATTAGACTCATAATTAGACTCAGACTCATCTCAGGAACTTTAAACAAATGCTGGTGCCTACATCACCCTGTACCAGCTGAAGAAGATTCTCTAGGATGGGCCTTGGGCATTTGTATTTTAAAAATCTTCATTTGTTTTAACTTGCTTTTCTCACTAGAATCCTGAGGATGAGGAGCTCTGAAAAAGCAGTGAAAATCTCTTTAGGACTCTTTGGGCTGTATCATCAGAAAACAGATCCCAAATTTGGGGGGTAAATCTCCTAATATTTTGACATTATAAAGAGTTCCTAGAAAGTACCTTGCATTCCACTAGAATTGATACCCCGCCCCCCTGTCCCCAGCTGGGCAATAAGGAGAATCTAATGTCCTGGGGTTTAGGACACAGTTTAGGAAAGCCCTCAACACTCAACAAATATAAAGGTTATTCCAGAAATGCAAATGAATTGTACCATATATTTACATTATTTTCTGGCTGATGTATTCCCCAGTCTCTTTTAAGACAAATTATTATTAATCATAGCTACAGACTACCAAGGCCAGAATTAAAATAAAATAAAAAGGCATCATATTAATACTAGAAACTTCTCCAAAAAACAAAAAAGGAAAGAAAATTAGCAAGAACTCATTTAATACTTAAGACTGGGGGGAGGTAAAGCTGGGATGGGGATATCCTTATAGCGTAAGTAGGGACACATTCAAATTAGTAAGGAGACTCAAAAAACTTGAGGACTAGGGTACTTCCTACTTGAATGAAGTACTTTAAAATATCTTATTCTTTTTATGTGTTTGAGTATTTTTCCTGTATGTAAGTGCACCTGTGTCCCACAAAGCCCTTGGAGGTCAAAAGTGGGTGTTGAATCCTCTGGAAATGGAGTTACAGAGGTTGTGAGCCACTATGTGGGTGCTGAGAACCAAATCCAGGTCCTCTGCAAGAGTAGTCAGGGCTCTTAACTGCTGAGCCATCTTTCCAGCCTCGAGTGAAGTACTTTAAACCACTTTTAAAAACCCTGTATCTAAGAAGCCTTTGTCTCCAATTAGTAGTTACAGAATTCCCACTATCAGCCTGGCTGATCACTTGTAATAACATTTTTAAAAAAATTAAAAGGATGTTGTTTATGGTTCTCAGAATTGACATCCTCCAATTTCAAAATATAAGCCTAGACTTACTGTTTACTCAACAAACCCAATCGACTGAAACAAAGTTGTTAATTCACAATTAGGAAAGTGGCCAAAAGTTTAGCTTTGACTAACATAATACGAAATTTATTTCTTGATCTCATATATACATATGTGTGTGTATGCTATGTAGAAACCTGACAATACAAAGCACTGGTAATAGATTTGTTTTAAGTCTGGTCTTGTAGCTCCTTGGACCATTTTATGCCCAGGTGGTTGGGTTAACCACAAAGAAACCGTTAGCAGTTATAATTACAGCTGGACAAGTATCTTCAAATAAATCTGTACAGCCTGATCCTTGTCCACCATTCGCTCAGCAAAATAACGGCCACTTAACTAAATTGAGATATTGAAATTTCAGATCTATTTAATGACATGTTGATTCTCTGCCAACAACTGCAGAAAGAACGGCGTGAAACTTTGAAGGCTGATGAAAAGGATCTGAGGAGCAGAAAGACATTAAGTTCAGAAGGAGAAAACGACTGCGACCAGGATTAACCTGCAGACGTGGCGCAGAGACTTCCTAATGAAAGGACGAACAGGCTGACTCCTGCCCTGTGGTTAAAGCAATGCGAAGGCTGTTCACTGACATGACCCGACCCGCGAGGGGAAGGCTGCAGGGTTACTGGGAGCTGTGGGGACTGTGCGGGACCCAGCGCACAGGAGGGCACGCAGCGAGGGGGAAGAGGCGAGGCCGCCAGGGCCAGGCCCCCATCGTTCCCCCGGCTCAGCCGGTCTGCGCCACGCACACCACAACCTCCCCGCACACTCGCTGCGCGTGCGCCGTGGTGGGGCGGGGGGCGCTGTTTCCGGGGTGCCGGCTCCCCGCGTTCCAGGGTCTTAGGACCACTCGGAGTGGCGGGATTCTCGGTTCGCGAACGCGGGCGGCGTTCCAACCCGGAGGGCCGCCCTCGGGACTCCGGCGCGGCGGGAAGTGCGGCCTAACGGCGTCGCTGCAGCCTCGACCTCGCCCCGCCCGGACTCGGAGGCCACAGGCTGCGGGCGCGCGGGACCCGCCTGGGCTCTTACCATGGTGCGGGCGGCGGGCCTTCCCGCCGCGGGGCCTGCGCGGAGCGAGGGGCAAGGCCGGCACTCCCGCTTTGATTTTGGCGCCAACAAGCACCCGGGGCGGAACCGAGGAAAGCGGAAGCGGAGGGGCGGGCTGCCCACGGCGCGCAGCGACGCCTGGCGGCGGTTCCGAGGCTGAGGGGGAGGACTGCCGGGATAGGGCGGGGCCTGAGGGGAGGACGGATGGGATGTGGAGAGGTGGACTGAGAGGAAGGGAGGGCGGCTGGGATGGGGGTGGGGCCTGACGGGGAGGATGGCCGGATTGAGGCGGTTTGGGCTGGTGGGGAAGATGGTTGGGGATGTGGCGGATGAGACTGAGAGGATGGCTGACAAGGGGGTGAGGCTTGAGATCTCCAGGACACCTGGGGTGACTGGGATGGGGGCAAGGCCGTAGAGAGGGAGGACGAACAAGATGGGGCGGGGCCTGGGGGGGAGCACCCGCTGAGAATTCCACCGGGAGTCGAACCGGTCCTCTGCCTGAGCAGTCAGTGCTTGTAACCACGGGGCCATCTCTCCAGTCCAATAATATAGAAATATTTTAAATATTTTTCTGTGTATGAGTGTATTGCTTGCATGTGCGTAATTGTACCCGTGTCGTGCAATGCCCACGGAAGTCAGAAGGCGTTGGATCCCCTGGAACTGAAATTACAGATTGTTATTAGCTTTCATGTAGGTTCTGGGAATCAAACCTGGATCTTCTGTTAGAGCAGTCAGTGCTTCTAACCGCTGAGCTACTTCTCCAGCCCAAGAAGCAATATTATTTGTAGTTAGGTCCTTCTGGAGTCATTGCTTTCTAGAATGTCTGTGAGGAGCACCAGAGGGTCACTTTACCTTGGAATTCTTTAAGGGCTGTAAGAATAGTGATTCAGATCTATTTTTAGAATTCTCTTGTAAAGATTTAAAAAATTTCTTTTTAGTGTATGTGTTTTACCTGCATGTATGTAAGCGCAGCTACTCATGCAGTGCTTATAGGGGCCAGAAGAAGGTGTCAGTTCCCCTGGAACTAGTTGTTAGTTGCCATGTGGGTGCTATGAACTGAACCTGGATCCTTTGCAAGACCCAGCCCTATTTTCAAAACTTTCTAAGTAAACTGCTGTACACGTGTCAGGATTTTCCCGATTTCTGTTTAAGATACATACATCCTAAATGTTAACAGGTGGTTGACAAAAAAATTTTTCCCCTCCAGTCTAAAGAACTTGGCTGAGGTATTGTGGTCTACTCATTCTAGAATAATACTCCATTTCCCTTCACTCAGGCAATCTCTTAAATAAATATTCACCCCCAAAATGGAGAAAACAAGCTTTATTGTAATGATATTTGAGATTTTTGTGCATGGTAAAGCTATACACACAAATCTTGTTTCTCCTATGTTTCAAGACAGAATTAATGTAAAGTTTTATTGTAGACTAAAGCATCCAAAATACTGTGATACGCATGTAGCTACGAACATACAAACACTTTGATGCACAGCGTTCATTCTTTAAATAGGCAGTCAGCATTTTGATTCATAAAAGAACAGATGATGAGGCAGAGAGCACAAGACTAGTGTTCTATACACAAAACATGAAACATCTGTAAAGGTGGAATGTACAAAATCTACAAAGAAACAAAAAAATAGGAAGCAAAAAACCTTCATACTCAGAGGCAGGATTGAAGACTGTACAACTGAGAATGGTATAAAGAATTCTATTACAAGAATACACTTTGTTGATGACACATTCCCATGTCATAAAGCAAAAGCATAATGTTTAAGGCTGTGTTGCTTTCAAACATCAATAGAGTGCTGTACATTCATTGGAACAACATAGCCAATTTTTTTAATCTCTTCTAGAATATTGATAGTGTCCATACATTCTCCACAAACAGACCACACAATCACTACCACATAGTTCATCTTCAGAACATTTTAAAGATTACCATCATGATTTGTAGCCTACTGTCATTTAAAACAAAACCCCCAAATTACTTATTTATACCAAATAAATTTTTAATGGGCACTTAGTTTCCTTTATGGCAATACTAGATTCCTAGTTATCAAAAATATTAAAATAACTGTAAAGTTTAAAACCCTGCAACATTCACAGAAAGCAACAGTTACTACTTTCAGTTTTAAGGAAAATTAGATAAGATTTGCATCAAACAGCTTTGATTTTATACTACTTTGGAGATGTCTTGTTTTTAAATCATTCACCCAAACTGTGTTTTTAGAAGCTAGTGAATGGAGAGAATGCAATCTAGTCCAAATGTACACAAAAAGACATTTCCCATTTGAAGTAATCTCCAGATTACCTATTGATCTGTTCTCTCCAGTTTACACAGTACTTACTACCAAAGCGTCTACGAAATCTTTTAGTGTAAGAATCCATAGACACTTGGTAATGTACTGCTATTCCAGTTCAGTCCATGTTACGACATACCCTGTATATTTAGTAGGGGAGGCAAGTGTGCAACAGCTGCATGGATCAGGGGTAGGACTCGCCTCCAGTTTCATCAAGTTTAGGAAGCTCGGGGGCTTGTTTAGTTACGGGGACCTAAGTTTCTTCAAAATATTACACATCATTTTAAAACTGGCAAACAGTCACAAAGGCTATCTAGTTGTCTGTTTCTAGATGGTCAAGTGACTTTACCTCCCCATGTTTGCAGGGGAGGTCTGTGATGGGAACAAATGTCTTGTCACTGACCTGTGAATCTTAACTGTCCATCTTTTGTCATTAGTGCCCAAGGGAAATTTGAACAAGTATTTTCTCAGTGCTACTTATCATGACTGTGTGACAGGTTTTATACATGTGACAAAGATAAACAGTAACGGTAGCCCAAAAAAAAAAAAGCCACTTATTTTAATATCCCTCTTAGTTTACCAGAAACCATTTTCCATAGAATGTAATAACATTTTATTTAAATCTTGTCTATCTGCATCTTATCAGCAGCACTTTTCCCCCAGATATGCTTACAGAGAAGAAATACAGTAAATGCACATATGTATCCAGATGTAAAATGTTACTATAATATATATGATTACATTTTTCTTTTTGAAAATGCAGTGTCTCCTGGAGTGCCCATAGCATGTGTTTTAGTAGCAGATAGCGAAACAGGTCTAAGTTAAATTAGTCTTCCATTCCAGTTTGTGCCAATATTAATGTGTAAAACAACCTGATTTATATTGTTTCCTAATGAGATATCAAATTTGATGTGGTGATGATGGCTGATGAGTTTATGAGTCAGTTTCTAAGCTCACAACTATCAGTGCTGTGCAAAATTAGAACTCATTAAGTAAACAAAAAATCAATAGTAGAGATCTGGGGGCATAGCTAAGTGGTAGAACTCTTGCCTAGCATGCCTTAGGCCCTGAGGCCCTGGATTCCTTCCCCAGCATCATAAAAAAGAAAAAGAAAAGGTTTGTGGCAGAATCTTTAAAAAATTCTGCTTGTGAAAATAAGATAAAATTAGTTTACTAATTTAAAAAAAGCTTTCTTTATCTGGCCCAAGAACTCTCTTCCAGGCAGAATATTCACAGACAGCAAAGCAGAGTTTTCTCCCCAATGTAAGCTCTGAGGAGACAGGAATACGTATCTATCCTCTCCTTCACTCTAGTGTCAGTGCCTGGAAACGTTCCTAACATAGGATAGGCAATCTGTAAATATGAATGAACACTGATGTTCAAAGACTCATCCTGCAGGTGCAGCTCAGCTGTAGCCCTGCCTAGCATGTACAAAGTCATGGCTTCCAACCTCAACACCAAGAAGAAACTTAAAAATTGGAAATAAAGTCAAAGACTTATTTCAGTAGCATTCAGAAACAATGTTTTAGTTTAACATTCTAAAAATGGTATTGAATGTTATGTTTATCAGACACAAGCTTGGATATTTTTATAACTATGGAATTTAAAAAGCTAGACCTAAATGTAAATCTTCTTGAAAATAATTTTTTTCTGGTATTGATTTGGGCATAATAAATTTAACAGACAACCAGAAATAGTGAGATTTCCCACCTAAATTTTAAAAAACCCTATATAGAGAACAACTAATTGCTAAAATAACAAACAGTAAACATCATCATCATATACATGGTAAGTGTTTTTCTTAAGAGTACAGGTCTAAGGTGCTTTCAATGAGCCATCCCAAAGTCGTCATAAAAAACTGTATAACGTGATATTCTTATTTGGTAGAATATCAACAGTGGAAACAGACTGTATCCTAGTTTGCAGTATCCATGAGAGGTAACATTTTCGAAATGTATTTATACTTAATTTAAATGAAAGGTAACTCAAAGTCAACTCTTAACAATGTCTTTTTCTTTTTTTTTCTTTGTTTTTCTTAAAAGCACAGACAGCTATTTGCTGACTGGAAGTCAGCCATCATCATAATCCTGGAAAATGGCAAAAATCAAACCTGTTTTAGGGCTTGCTCTACCAGGACTGCTTCAAACTGCAGTAGTAAAGGACTGTTGAGGGATGACAGGACAATGCTGTCTTTCAGAGTGCTGCCTATTTCCATACACCAAGGATTCAGCTATATATATGTATATATCTATATGTATAATACATTCTATCTTACCCTAATCATGTATACATAGTCCCTTAATGCCTCTACTATTCATTAAACAATGATAAATAACCGTAACATGCCCTTACCTGTAATGCTCAACAGAACTTTGGTAACACTTGCTCTCTAAGGGGAAATCATGAATCAATCACATGCCTTTGGTTAACACCATCTGTCCTCCAAAGGGCTGCTTATGGCTCTCTGTCCTAGGATCCTGGTGTCCTACTACATGTGCTGACATTTTGCAGGAGGTAAAGCTTTCGCTTTCATGAAGTGGGAGCGGAAAGACACACGTGACAACGTGGCACATGAAACGTGACTTTTTCTTGATTACATTCCAGTACATCGATCTGGAGCTAGCAACCAGTGGTCCCTTTGATTTTGCCAAAGACCCTCCAAAGCATCAGGAATATCGGGTTTTCCTGAATACACATTTTGTTGTCTGATGCAAGGTGAGCAGGAATGAGAAGGTGAAGAGAACACACAAAAGATCTTTGATCAAATCCAGAAAGACTGGGAAATTCACATTGATTCTGAAGTGCTCAACTTTAGAGGCCCATGAGTCAGAGCTGGGAGGATTTCTGCAAGACAGCCTTATAATTTTTTTAAAGTAATTCATATGTCATTGTTGATAATGAAAAAAATGTCACAAGAGTTATATCTACTGTAAAAGTGAGATTAGAGGATTCCCCAGGTCTTGTGACCTAGATTAAATATGTTACTACAACAAGTTTTGTTCTTGGAAGCTCTGTGCAAAGGCTACCATTCAGAAGTTAACAAATACCTTTACATATGCCAGTTGTTTTTAATGTTTGAATTGCAAAATTAGTTTAACTACACAAATCCCTGTCCTATAAGCCACAGTTCACAGGTGTAAAATGTTGCAGTTTGTATAGATTCAGTAGAAGAGATTCTTTTTAAATCCTAAAAGTGAATTATGGAAATTAGATAAGCAGTTTTTAAGGAAACTGTTACATTCAGAAATAGCCTTGGAAAGTTTGTCAAAGATTCCTCCTAGTAGGAAGCTAGTCATAGTCTGGTCCCATGTTGAGAATTCCATTCCAGTTTATAGTACAAGACCTCTGTGAGGGGTATCTGCTGCTACTGTAAGTACCGATAGACCTTGAAACAGTGATTTCCAGAGTCTGCAACCACAACGTGGCCATCTGAAGTTAGGGCCAGGCCTTGGGGGCCATAGAGTGGGTCGGCAGATGTGTTAATGTAGGACAAAAATGATCCGCTCCCATCAAAAACCTGCCAAAACACAAAATCAGAGCATTACATAAGTTACAGTACTATGCTTTAATAAAAATATAAAAGTAGACTAATGTTCCTAATATAAAGGCATGTAAGTAATGTTTAGGATTGCTCAGGCCACTGTACATACATAATCTATGATGATTTATTAGATCTGGAGTCAACTAACTAAGAGCCTGCTTCTGGCCAGGTCTGTGAGGGTGTTTCCTGGAAGGATTAACGGAAAGAGGATGTCTCTCCTCAGAGTGTGTGGTATCTTCTGCTCAGTGTTACTTCTTGCCTGCCTGCCTTCTGTCCCTGCTGGTGAGTGCATCTAGCTTGTTGTCACTGCTGCTGCCACATCCTTTGCTGACACTGAGATCCAGCTTCTTCAGCCTTCCAACATGGACTGAAGACCTCTACTGCTAGCCTGCTGGACTCATCAGTTACCAGTTTCTCCACCATTCCAGCATGTACACATCTACTGTTAGAACCCTCAGCCTGAGTTGTATAAGCCAATCTAATAAATTCCCTTTGTAAAATACATTCATTTAATTGCTTCTGGCCCCTAGAGAGCCCTAAGGAATACATAATCCTTCTCTCTACTTAAACTTGCCTTATTTCTCTTGTTCTCTCTCCTTCTCCATGATTAGGGTCATGAACATAGCTAGAACTTGTTGGCTGCCAGATCTGACTCATTCATATGGCAGTATTGCTGCGAATAGTATTGGATGGTACAGGGAAGATGAATGAGCCATACATGTTCAGTATAGACATTTTCCCTTCCAGCCTCACATCTCCCTTTCATGCTCAGTTTTATGGAGAGAAACAATAGCTAACTGACTATGAGAAATGATCCTGAGTTAAAATGTGCAATAACAAAATTGAGGTTGTTTCCTTTTTCTTCTTGTAGACAATTTTTGGAATTATTTATTTTTGTATTGTGTGTAAGAGCATTTTGCCTGCATGTATTCTACTGCCCTCATGGAAGCAGAAGAGGGTGATGGATCTCTTGAGTTATGGGCTGTTTTAGGCACCGTGTGGGTGCTGAGAACCAAACCTGTGTCCTATGCAAGAACAGCTAGTGCGTTTAACCACTAAGCCATCTCTCCAGCTCCTCTTTCTTTTCAGAAGTCTGCAGTTCAATATGTTTGTTTGAATAAGCAATGGTCTACTTTTGGGTCCATAAGATTGTTCTATGATGAAACAAAAGGCATAAGTCCATATTCTTAATACTTTTCCTATTTTATAAGTTCCAGGCTGATTTATTTTGACTACTTTGTTGATATGTATAGAGTCGAAAAAGGCAATGTAATGAGGTGAGTGCTATGAGGCCACAATATAAACAGCTTATCATACTCTGCCTAGCACCTGATTTGTGTTGTATATTAGAACCCTAAGGCCACTGAAAAGAGTCCTCATGAGAATCAATTTCTTTCTCTCTAAGACATGTAGCCTCAAACTTGTTACATAAGCAAGGATGACCCTGATCTTCTGATCCTCCTGCTTCCACCTCCCAAGTGCTGGGAATTACAAGCTGGTGCCACCAGGCCTTGCTTATTTGGTACTGGGTTTGATTCCCAACACCCACATGGTAGTGAACTCTAGTTCCAGGAGAATCTGACATCCTCTTCCGACTTCTGCAGGCATTGCATGACACAGGTGCACTTATATAACAAGCAGGCAATACACTCATACATAAAATGAAATAATAAATCAAATAATGATTTAAAAGCTTCCTCTTTGCCTCAAGGGTTATTTAGTGTAATAACAATTTCTTATTCTTTCCCTCCCTCCCTCCCTCCGTCCCTCCCTTCCTTCCTTCTTTCTTTCCTTCCTTCCTTTTTCTCTCTCTCTCTCTCTTCCTTCCTTTCTTTCTTTCTTTCTTTCTTTCTTTCTTTCTTCTTTTTTGTCTTTTGGAGACATGGTCTTCCTATAGTCCCAGTTGACTTGGAACTCGATATGTAGACCAGACCTGCCTCTGCCTCCCAAATGCTAGGATTAAAGGCATGTAGCAGCAAAGGTTTACTGAGGGGACATGAATTGGACTTGGGCCTCAGTTCTTTTTTTAAAATAAATATTTTATTTATTATTTGATGTTTATGAGTGTATTGCCTGTATGTATGTAAGTACATGCCCACAGAGGTCAGAAGAGGGTGTCAGATCCCCTGGAATTAGAGTTATGGACAGTTGTTAGCCACCCTGTAGGCACTGGGAATCAAATCCTGGCCCTCTGCAAGAGCAGTCAGTGCTTTTAATCACTGAGCCATCTCTCCATCCCTGCAATAACATTTTTAAATGCATAAAATAAAACACGTGGGATTATAAATGAAAACATTAAAATATGGTTATTAAATATTACAGAATTATGTATAACGACTCACACCTATATTTTCAGCACTCAGGAGGCTGAGGCAGGAGGAATTTAGGGTTAGAGGCCAGTGTGGGTTACATAGCAAGTTTACTACCAACTTGAGGTACATGTTGAGACTATGTCTCAAAGAAAAGAAAAAAAGAATAGAAAATTATGATATAGTAATTATGTGTGCATATATAATTCTTTTTCTTTCTTTCTTTTTAGTTATAGGGTCTCAAGTTGGCCAACCTAGCCTTGGACTCTCCATGTAGCCAGAGATGCCCCGAACTGCTGATCTTTCTGCCTGTACCTCCCAGTGTTCTGGGATTACAGTCAAGTGTTCCCACATTAGGCTTTGTATGTATGCTTCTTAATTGGCACAATAAATGACAAAAAGCAGTGTACATAAAGGACAGTTTGAACAATTGTAATATGACATAAAATTTCTATCATTTTTCCTCGTGACAGTCATAGATACTGCTAAAATTACTGGTTGGCTGTATTTACAATTGAGGGAAATGATACCCTTCACAGCGACTAGTAAAAATATCAATGCAGTATTTTTGTTTAGTGGGTCTTTTGAATCCTATTTATGAACACTTTAGAAGTCTGTGTGATCCATATTAAAACAAACAAAGAAGCATTTTATGTGCTTATGCTGGACTTGGAGGAAGCAGGCATAGCCCAGACATGCAGAACACCTGAGAGTCCATAGACCTGTACATGCCACAAGAATGTTCTGCAAGCAACCACTTCATTGGTGCAAAGGATCAAGTATCCATGCAGATGAATGTGGCCAAGGATGAGAAGGTAACTGGCAGGTTTAATGCCCAGTTTAAAACCTATACCATTTGCAGGGCCATTTGCAGGATGGGTGACTCAGATGATTTTATTCTCTGATTGACAAAAGCTGATGCCATTGTTTCAAAGAGCTGACCAGAGTAAACTGGAGAATCTTCGTCGTAAATAAACCTTTCCTGTTTGGGTGTTTGGTCCTTTAAGTGAGATCATCTATGATGTTTTGGCCAACCAAGACGGAAAAATACCCCAGCCAACTCTTCATATTTTCTTGTTTTTGTTTTTTTGAAACAGGGTCTCAATGTTTAGGTCTGATTTGACAGGAACTTACTATGTAGACCAGGCTGGCTTCACCTTTGCCTCCTAAGTGCTGGGATTAAAGGCCGACATATGCAACCCAGTTCTTCACTTTTGACAAATGTCAATGGTTGGCATCTGACCTACCTGGATCCTGCTGTTCCCCCAGTCGGCCACAATGATGTTTCCATTTGAATCCACGGCTACACCCGTGGGTGCGTTAAACTGCCCATTTCCTTCTCCGTTTGAGCCAAACTTTAACATGAATTCTCCTTCTTGATTAAATACCTGTATGAAATAGTGAAGAGCTGTCTTATTTTAAAATAGTTGACCCAACACCGTAGATTTTAAAAGTATCTATCTGTTCAAGTTATTTATAACAAGACCTGTGACTATCATTCTGAGAAAAGAAAAGTGGTCTTCAAATTAGGCCCCTATGTCATTTATGATTCTCCAACTTATATATAATCTGATCTATTATTTAGCAAATTATTCTTTTTCTATGGTTTATATCTGGTTCTTAAATACTTAAATAAAATATCCTAAATTACAAATACTATAAAAACATAAACTGATATGAGTAGAACTATAATTTTCAATAATATTAAATATTATTCTATCTTTAAATAAATAGCTTTATTCATTGAATAAATAAAATGCCAAGAATGGTTATTACATTTCTATCAGGATGGATTATCATTCTATTTGGATCAGAGAGTATATTTTTGTAAGACCAAATGTTTAAAAAATTATCAGTTTACATACATAAATATAATAAGAAAGAGAAAGCTGAACTTCATACTTAGAACACAAGAATTCATCATTGGCCACAGGGAAAAGCCTTTAAGGCTCTAATTTACCCTCAGGAGGTATTTCAGTTAAAATACGGAGTTTATATCATTCTAAGGCTTTCATGATTAGAACCAACAGATCTATTAGAAGTGAGGGAATAAACAGAATTCTTATGGAAATTTTCTCTTATATCTGATGTGATGGATCATGATTACTGTGCTTAATTAAATATGCTTATTAACAGAGTGCTACTCCATATATGTCAAATATAGATCACAAGTTTTGAATGAACATTTTAGTGTATTCAATGACAACACCATAGTGAACATAATTTTATCTGGATGCTTCAGATGATAGTTAACGGTCTTGAAATAGTTCTAGAACATTATTTTAAACATCCATTACCATGGTGCTTAGATGCATAGAAGCATTTATTAACACATTAAAAGGTCTTATGTTCGAGGCACTTTTAGAGTAAGGATTGCTCATGTGTGGACCTCTGAGGGTTCACTGTATTTGAGAAAAGATCTAATTTGAGAATGAACTCAGAATTTTTTTGGTCCTCTTTGGTTCTTTAGAAACAAGAACAATCAGCTTTTACAAAGGTACTGTGTTATGAAATGTCCCCCACTCAGGGCTCGGAATGTAGCTGTGGCTCATTGACAGAGCACTCGCCCAGCGTGTAGAGAAACCTGAGTTTGACCTTCAGTAAGGAGAAAGAAGGAAAGAAGGGAGAGGCAGGGAGGGGCAGGGGGAGAAGGGTGAGGGAGGGAAGAGAGAGGGAGCGAGGCTGGAATGAGGGGACAGAAAGTGTTTTAAATTTTTCCTGAATTCTTAGTTACTGGCCATTTAGATACAACACTGTGGGGTTTTTTGTTGTTGTTTTGCTTTGTTTATTGTTGTTGTTTGGGTTTCCCTGTGGCCCCAGTTTGCTGAGAACTCACTTTGTAGACCGGGCTGGCCTTATTTCACAGAGATATGCCTGCTTCTAACTATTGGCATTAAAGGCATGAGCTATGCCCCGCTTACAGTTTTTTGAGGAAAGGTTTCACTATGTATGTCCCAGCTGGTCTGGGACTCACTATGTAAACCAGGCTGGCCTTGAACTCACAGAGATCTGCCCGCCTCTACTTCCTGAGTGCTGGGATTAAAGGCCTGTGCCACCATGCTTAGCCCAACATGATAGTTTTAAAGACCAACGATCTGGCGTGTCTATGCTGGTGAGGACATTGTTATTCTACGGTCCCTCCTTTACTAAATCCTGCAAATAAGTCTTTTGGTGGTTTGTGCTTATTTTTCCAATTAAGTATGATTTTCTTGGCATGAGGGCTTCTCTTCCATTTTGGAATAAAGAATGCCAAACTTTGCTTTACTTTGTTGTTGTTTGGAGTTTTGTGATGTTTAAGTCAGGGTCTTAATACATAGTCCAGACTTCAAGCTCCTTATCTCCTGCTTCTGCCAACTCCTCTGCCTTTGCCTTTCAAGTGCTGGGATTTAAGGCATGCACACAATGCCCAGCTTGCCTCATTAGTTTTGTGACTAAAACAAAGTACACACAATAGTCTCTGCTGATCTGCAGTTTCACTTTCCTCAGTTTTAGTTACATGCAACTGGGGCAGAAAAAGTGAAAAATCCCAGTGTACTGCTATAACTGTTCTTTTTTTTTTTTTTTAAATAAGCAGTTATTATCGTTAATTCTGCTGTGGTTTGGATCTACAAAGTGTTCCCAAAGGTTCAAATGTCAAAGGCTTGAACCCCAAATGCAGTATTGTCAGAGGTGAGGTTTCTGGGAAGTGACCTCATCATGAATAGACTGTTTAGGGAAGTGTAGCCTTGCTAGAGGAAGTAGGTCACTGGGATGTGTCCCAAAGGGTGTAACTTGTCCCAACCCCTCCTCTCTCTGTCTCTGCAAGTGATCAGGACTGAGACTTTTATAACCATGAGCCAAAACAATCCTTTCTTCTGGTAAGCTGTTTTGCTCTTGTGTTAACAGCAACAGAACTAACATAGTTGCTTTCTCTGTTTTATTTATGAATTAAACTATCATAAGTATGCATGTACAAGAAAAAACAGCATATATAGAATTTTGTACTATTTGTTTTGGTATCCACGAGGGTTCTTAGAGCATCTCCCTCAATAATACTGTAACACAAACAGCTAAAAACACAACTATAATAAAGTACTGATTAACTCTGATGTATAAATGTAGTTTTTACATTTATTAACAAGAAATCACTTGAATTCGGAACTACTGCTAACTGCCGGCATATGGGCAACAAAGCCCAAGTATCCCACACAAGTTACATGCAACGACTGTCAAAGAGAAGAGAAAAACAAAATAAAACAAGGCTATGATTTTCTTAGCCTTTATGAAAAGTGATCTTAAATAACTGAAATAGTTTATATCTACTGTCCTGAAAATTCACTTTCAGAGCTTTAATAATTATAAACCACTCATATTTTCTGTTTATCTGAATGTCATTTAATTACTTAATTTACTTAACAACTTACTCAGATGAATACAATCTAAGAGGCAGTATGAACTGAAAAAATGTTTATAGCTTTGCTTTTTGTTTTGTATGTGTAGAAAGGTTTTTAAAAATAATGTTGACATTAGTCTTTCCCTGTTTTCAAAACCCTGCTCATGTCGACAATCCCTCCTCACCTCCACTCGGACATTTTTTCTCATCTCAGTGCAGGGGATTGAACCCAGGGCCTGGCACATGTTAAACAGGAGCTCTACCACTGAGCCATATCCCCAGCCCTCAGGGGATCTCTCTCTCTTTTTTTTTTTCTCCTGGAAACTATAACTTGTATAGCCATTTCTATGAAATTGTTTATTGCTATCTGCCTTACATTTTAGTTACTTACATAGGTTTTATTTCTTTCTAGAGAGTCAGGCAAGGCTGGTAACTAGGAGTCCTTCCACATACCAATACCAGCTGCTTCACAGAGGCTGCCTGGAGCAGTGGACAGGAAAAGCTTTGAGGCCACTGTGGGGCTTAGCAGAAAAGAGCAACTCCATTAATGACTGGCTTTCAGTGGAGAGTGGGCATCCCCTACTCTTCCACTGTTAAGACCTAGCTGGGTTTTCATTGCTGAATCCCTGCAGTTTAAGGAACAGTTCTACAGAGGAAGGGTGGGAAGTAGGGGCAGACTATGCTGGCCTCTTGTGCCTGCGCTCATTGTATAGACCCATGTGCCCCTCAGAGGATGGGCACAGGTCTACTTCCGGCTGCTGCCTCTTAGCTCTTCTTCCACCCATCCAAATCAACTTTTTTTTCCAACATCCTTTTCCTTTTATTGGCACTTCCAGACAAGCAGTGTCTACAGAGAATGCAGCTTATTTGTACAGCTTATTTCTCTAAACCAGTAATTAGAGAAACATTGTGACAGGAGTAGTCTGAGTAAAGCACTGCGGGTCCCTCTCCCCTCATCCTGCCCTATCCCACGGCTCACTGTGTTCTAGTCTTTGCTCTGGGACTTGACACCCAATCAGAAGAGCTCATCATCTTTCCATTTTCTCAGATGAAGCCGCCTCACAGGCTAGGCTGTGCAAAAGAAACAGTGAAAGGACTAGAAAGGGAAAAAAACCTTTGCAATGAAAAGTCCTGTCCCTCACCCTGCTATTCCAGCTATTAACACTGATAAGTTGTCAGTAACTGTTTGCTGAATGGTTGTCTCAAAGAGTAAACCTTAGCTGTTGGTCTACTACCCTGTGCTGTTTCTTTATTATATTTTCTTTGAAATGATGCACTCTGGGGACTGGAGAGATGGCTCAGAGGTTAAGAGCACTGGCTGTTCTTGCAGAGAACCTGGCGTCGGTTCCCAGGACCCATATCGCAGCTAACAACCACCTGGAACTCCAGTTTCAGGGAGCTAATGCCTTGACTGACCTCTGTGGGCAGTGCATGACACAGGCACACTTACCAACATGTAGGCAATACACTCATACACATAAAATAATAATAATAAAAAAAAGAATACACACTGAAAATCTTGAATGACTATAAGGAAACTTTAGATTACTTTGGAAGTGTAAACAGGCATCACTTAGTATTAACAGAAGGCAGAAACTTCTGGTTTTTTTCTCATGTATTTCCTTTATTCCCTCCTGGGGATTGAACCCACAGCCTTGCACATGCTAAGCAAATGCTCTACTACTGAGTTACACCTTCAGGCCAAGTAACCCTAAAAATAAATGAAACTGAAATATTTGTCAGTGCACAGATGGGACCACCTACATATTGTCGATGACACACTCATTCCTGACCATGAGCTACTAAATATACTGAATTTCCTGATTTTCTCATAATAAAGAAGTCAAAGTGGGGACCGTAAAGTGAGAAAGATATACTATACTATGAGTGGGGCATCATTTTCTAAGTAACACTGAATGTGAAGACTCATCCGAAGAAATATGTAATATACTATACAAATGGACACTGGCAATTCCTAACCTACTCCTTCTAGCCTGTTTCTAAAGTTTTAACATCTAATTTTGTTTTAAAGGCCTTATGGTACAGAAAAATTTCAGAGTGATTATTTTAGTTTGCTGAATGGTGACAAAGTAGTGTCAGAAAATTCTGCCTCTGTGTGCAAACAATGGTTTTTCAAAATTTAATTTTCAAGTCATGCTCATTCCTACCAGTTTCTATCTAAGAAACTGACAGCCACATTTCACTCACGTCTCTGATTCTCGCAAGTCTATGAAGTCCACATTAAAACTTTCATTCTTTTAAGCTGAAGTAAGATCTCTTTTAGACTAATTCCATTAAGTCCTGAGTGTCTATACAAATATTGTATGTGATTTTTCTCCGAGACAAATTTCTCTATAAAAGCAGTTAAAAGTGAAGAACAGCTGAGGTGCTGATAGTACCTTGACAGAATGATTATGGAAATCTGTGACAATAATCTCATTATTGCTATTTACAGCTGCAAAATGGGGACCTGCAATAAAAATGGGAAAAAAAACACATGAAGGCTCCAGCCACAAAAACAATCACAACACAGCATTTACTGTGACACGAGACAAAGTGAATACATTGATTATTTAACAAAGAATCAGAGACCCAGCCCTTGAAAAATTATCATTCTGGCTGCAGATAGTCCTACATAATTCTCCACTTGTGACTGTGGAGAATCTGACCACTCTGACCTCCCCTGGATCAAGCAACTAAGAGTGACCTCCATACAGAAATGCCAGCAGCAGTCAACATTTCTTCTCTGTGCTACCATGTGAAAGTCACCTTCCACCTTCTCTGAATATATGATACTCTTGGCTTAGTCGGTGGATGAGGGGGCCCTCAGCTCTCACAAAGAAAAAGCATGCTGACTCTCAGCACCGGAAAGAGGCTCTAAAATATTTTTTCTTAAAAACTGAGCAGCAAATCCACATTTTGTCATATTGAATGACTGTTCAGAGTCTGGCAGCATAAAGAACTAGAGACTGAGCATAAAGAAAGATTATGCAAATTAATGTTAAATTCCCCAAGCATCCTTTGAGAAAGAAAATCACTGAACTGTGCTCAGCCTTTTCTCGCAGATGTGTAAAAGACTGCCTTCTCCGCTCTCAGCAATACCAGGAATGCTTGTTCTTTTCTAATAACCTATAAAAGTGAAGTAAACTTTTAGCCAACGCTCTTTAAAGAAAACTCTTTAAAGCTCTTTAAAACTGTGGGAAATAGGAGTTACTGTTCTTCCGACGTTTTTGCTTGTAATATTTTATTTTTAAATGTACTCTTTTACTTGATACAAATATCTGAGGATTCAACGCCCGCATTTTAAACTTCTACCAGTCAAACCACACAGAGGCTGCACGGTTCAACTTCTTAAGGGAGGATCACTGAGAAACATCTCCCATGCTTTGGTTTCATCCCCAGCATTTTGCCCAAAGCCAGTAAACACACTTGGGATGCAGCACCTTCAACATGCTCAAACACCATGCAAACAGGAGCAGGAACAGCACTGAAAAGGGGGTTTACACATCACTGTTGAGTGTACCTGCAAACTGCCTGTCCCCATTTCCTCGGCTACCAAACCTGGTGACTATTTTCCCATTTGGCTGGAAGATGAACACACAGCATGCCTTGTTGTCCACCACAATAATGTGCCCGTTGCGGTCCACAGAAACTCCTTTGGGCCCCATCAGCTTTCCCGATCCAATTTTTGTCTGTTAGAAGTACAGAAAATGAGTGCAGACATCAAAGTTTAAAGCACTACAGAACCAACTGGAACATTTACTTGGATCTTCAAGCTGCGGTGTACAGCTACTTGTGTACCACAATGGTCTTTTGTCCCAGTAAATTGGTTCTGTCATATTCATCATCTACTACTGGCATTTATATAAAAGCCTTATTTTTAAAAAGCATTTTACCACCAAAATCGTTCTAGAATTTCCTAGCCTGGGGTTGGTTGCGGTGCTCCTCTAAAGGAACATTTAATGAAAATCATGGGATTAGGAGTCAGAAAGCTGTCTGGTTTCTGCTGATTGCTTTGAGCACATCTGAAACTGCACAAACATTTAGTTTCTTTAGCTATAAGATTCCTTATATATTTAAAACAAAGTTTTAGAAAGCAACTTTAATAATATTCAAATGGTACTTTTGGAATACCTTAGTAAATAAAATTATGTCAAAGATATAGTGTAAGCAAAGCAACAGTAAATAGTCACTAAATGGAAGTCATCACTCTCATTGTTACATATCACAACTGGCATCAGATTGCAGTCATGTAGTATTAAACTTCACTAGAATTAAATTCAACATGGTTGGAAGTCATGCCTGTTCCATCCACCACTGTACTCAAGAGCTTACCACACCAGTTGGTACATAAATTGTAATCAACAATTATCTGTTGAATACATTAAAAGACAAAAATCTAGAATTATTATGTCAATTATTATTATTTTTATTTGTGTGTATGTATGTGGTCTGTGGGTGCATGCTTGTGTGGGTGTGTGCATGTGTGGAGGTCAGAGGTCAGTTTTGTATATATTGTTCATCAGGAGGCCTTGTCTTTTAAGATATGGTCTTTCATTGGCTTGGAACTTGCTAAATCGGCTAGGCTGGCTGGCCAGGTTGCCCCATAGATCTGCCCGTCTCTGCCTCACCAGCCCTGGGATTACAAACAGATACTACTACTGTGGGTTCTGGGTATTGAAGGCAGGTCCTCATGCTAACACAGCAAGCACTTCACTGACTGAGTCATCTCTCCAGCCCCTAAATCACAATGACAAATGCTTCCATTTTTATAGTATTTTAAAAAGAGGAAAAACAATCAATGTAAAATTTTTTACTTTAATTTTATGTGTATGAGTGTTTTTGCCTGCTTGTATGTAAGTGTACCACATGGGTGCAATGGCCATGGGTACTTTAAGAGGGTGTTGGATTCCCTGGAACTGGAGTTAGGAGTGGTTGTTAGCCACCATGTGAGTGCTGGGAACCAACCTGGGTCCTCTGAAAAAGCATCCAGTGCTCTTAACTGCTGAGTCATCTGTTTAGTGCCAGTATTAGATAATTTTATCAACCTTATACCTCATATACATTGTGCAGTTAGCTCTCTGTATATTTCTGTTTCCATTTCTAGATCCAACAAAGCTCAGATCAAAACACTCAGAGGGAAACCCCACTGTGTCTTTACTGAACATATGCACCCTTTTTCTCTTGTCACTATTCTCTAAGCAATACCGCATAACTGATTTACAAGGCATTTGCTTTCTATTATACAAACTCTGTACCACTTTACAGGAGGAGGAACTTGAATATCCTTGAGTTTTGGTGTCCAAGGGGTTCCTGGAACCAACCCTTCTATGGAAACCGAGGGTAACTGCATTTCTGGGAGGAAAAATAAGGCTCTAAAGTGTGTATAGACTAGAAAGTTGAGTTAGTGTTATCAGGAAGAACCCTTATTTTTTTTATATACTTTTTTGTATTCACATTTTTAGAAGCCTATTTTTATGTATTGCTTTTTAAATTAAAAACTACTCCCAAACATTTCATAGATTCTGCTACAGAGCCCATAATTTCTCTCTCCACATCAGTACTGCATAACAGAAATCTGATGTGAGCCGCACACGTATTAGTCATTTCCTAGTGTAAGGATGGAGCTTTCCCACAGTATGGATTCAGACTAAGTTTATAAATGACTGGGATTCAGATTTGATCTCCTTCGAGTAGAGAGACACAATTACACTGAAAGAAAACAATGGTTGTCTTAGGCAAGGGGAGCTGTTGTGTAAATTTGATGCTGGCTCTGCAGTGTAGCCCAAAGATCAAAGAGGCTCTAACTTAATCGTGTGTGAGGAAATGGCATGTGTTCTTTCATGTCTGAATGGCCGGTATGCCTGCATAGATCAAAAGACGAGCTGGTACTGTGACCATTACTACCTAATATTATTACTACTTAACGCTATGAACAACAGTACTTACATAGAATGACTCAACCATATAATATCAAGTGGATAATTATCTAGAATAAAAACAGAAACTAAAGGATTATCTCAATTCTACCACGTGATGACAAACTAGGGAAGATCTGAAAGAGAAATTTAAATGTTGAACCCAAACATCTTTTTCTTCCACCTCACAGAATCATTCTCAGTTTAGCTGCACTGAATTCTATAATGTAAGAATTCATGCATTTGGCCTTACTCTGCTCCCTTGTTTTAGAATAGTAAGAAAAATATTTTAGACCCTGGTGTTGGAATGGTTAGATAAGAGTATTTAACTCAACAAAGGGCTTGCATGTTGAAGAAGAAAGAGATGAGACATTTCAGAATATAGAGGCCAAAGAGTCACCATATATATTCTGAGCATAAAGGGCTCCCAACATGGCTGGAAGATATGTTACAAGGGAGGATGAAAAGGAAAACATTAAAGGAGACAGAGAAGAAGAAAAATTGGGCTAATAAATGGATCACTAGAGGAGATAAGATGTTACATATCTGAAACAATGAGAAATAAGTATAAAGACTGCATCGGTGTAAAAGGTAAGTCTGCTGCTCCGTTAATTTTACTGAGTCCCATCAAACGAGCAAAAATAAGACTCTTGATGCATAGTTGTAGATTTGCACACATGGATGATCTCTATTTACAATACTCAAATGTTTTCATGTGCTATCCTTTTACCTTAATCGGTCTGTCTAATAACATTTATTCCAAGAAGGGGCTTGCTACAACAGGACCTGTCCTTCCTCCAGTCCTCTAGGGGGCATGAATGATCTTTTGAATTTATTCACTCTCTCAATAGCATTCCAACTCAAAGAATCCAGTCCTTCCAGGAGTCTCTGTTACAGGTATTGAACTGGGTGCAAAAGGCTTCAATCAGGGAACCCTTCTCTTTTAGATCAAACTGTTGCTCATGTGAAAGCTCTAATAATATTAGCTCCTGGATGTACCAATAGAGAATCATTTTGCTAGAGCCTGAAATAAGAACAAATAGGGTTTCTCCAAACCAGAAGAATACTTCAGAGAGGACACTGAATAGTCTTCATGATCGTCTCATTTAGGCGTGTCTTCCCACTATAAAAATGCAAAGAAATTGGGAGATACAGAAAGCCGAGAGAGCTTTCTGCATACATGACCATTACATGGAGCCATCAAATTTCTAACAGAACACAAATATCAAAGCCTACTGAAGAACTTCGTAAAATATCATAAAATAAAACTGAGATGTCACAATGTCTCTGTAGAATTATTATTGAAAATGGGATTGAATTTAAACAAAGGAAAACATAACTAAATATCATATTTCTTGTTCCTTCTTTCTATGTAGTGGTCAAATGGCAGTCAACCTTACCTTAAACTTCCCATCTGAAGAGAAGATGCTAACCCACTTATTATCATAATCTGCAATGATAATGTCCCCACTGGGATGCACGGCCACCCCAGTGGGCCGCTGTAGCTGCCCAGGGGAGCGTCCACGGATGCCAAAACGACTTTTGAACTGGCCATCGTTGGAAAATATCTGCAGAACAAATTTGCATTCATTAGAATCTGAACTAGCGTGGAAGTCACCCAGGGAGAAAAAGGCAGGAAATTTGTCATATGTACTGCTGGTCAGAACATGCCAACTCTGTTGAAGATGTCTACATCATTTTAAAAGTTTCTTCCTCATACTACTGATCCTAAGTTTAAAATAGAGAAATATGTACCTATATCTATTTTATCAACTAAGTGGTTAGAGGCACACGGGTGGGATATACCTGCACACATTGGTTGTTACTGTCTGCAATCAGTATCTTTCCACTTGTAGATGCAGCTACACCCTGAAGATTTGTAAACTCTCCTTTATTTCTTCCTTTGGTACCTACAAATAAATAATAAAAAACAGAAATTAAGTGCTGTGGAATGAAATGTCTGTTTCATCAAAAGAATAATCCAACTTCCAGAGGCCACCTGGGAATGCATTGTTTTTCTTCTTTTCAGTGCTAGGGATTGAACCCTTGGCTTCCCGTGAGCTAAGCATATGTTTTATTTAGCAACAGCCCCAGCCTGTGCACTTGCTTTTGAGCTAGAGAGTGAGAGAGAGACAGAGATAGAGAACCCCTGGGAG
The DNA here is from genome assembly GCA_035773235.1 of Eospalax fontanierii. Taxonomy (NCBI): domain Eukaryota; kingdom Metazoa; phylum Chordata; class Mammalia; order Rodentia; family Spalacidae; genus Eospalax; species Eospalax fontanierii. Next base: position 37,449,531 of record CM069548.1, on the reverse strand, counting down.
CCCTTTTCAATGTGACTTAATTCATGTGCTAACTTTCCTTTTAGATCAGTAAAATCTTTGCAAAGTGATTTTTCAGGCCATTGTCAATTTTTAAAATTAATCTGTAGCTGAATATTAACATGATTAAAATATACTCTGATTTCACAAAGACTTAAAAATAAAAATATTCCCATCACAGGGATACAACAGGCAAAGAGTCTTCTTTTAGAGCTTGACCCAAATCTTACTTTCTTACTCAGTAGCTCTTAGGGGAAACCTGAACATTTGACTTTCAGAGCACTTAACATACCATAAGCTCACAGAAGTCCTAAATAGGCAGCATGATTTTAATATACTGAGTCTAATTATGCATTGCTTCATACAATTCAGAACTTCATTGGCTGTGCATTCTTGTATTCCTAGCATCTCATCCTTACCTAATTTCTTCTTCTTCTTCTTCTTCTTCTTATTATTATTATTATTTTGAGATAGGGTCTTACTATGTGTGGCCTAGGCTGACCTTGAGTTTGCCATCCTCTTGTCCTTAGCCTCCCTAGTGCTGGGCTTAAGGTCAAACCTGTCAAAACTGACTACTAGACTTTTCTTTTAAGAGGAGAGATGAGACAGAGGGCAGACACAATGTAATATTTTTTAAATCATGAAAACAGTGCCTGCGGAAGCGCAGATAAGGGCATGTTGAAGGTGGCGGACCTCAAGGCATTCACTGAAGGGCTGCCTGTGAATTGACACTTCAGAAACAGACTTGGGTTTAGGGAGTGAAACTGATAATGAATACAATTCAGAATAACATCAAAAGCAGAATTGCTGGGCAGGACAATCGTGGATCAGTTGGTTATCATCACACTCACACAGCCATCATTTTACCGAAGTCAGGGGCCCTGTTGAACTTACTTGTATATTTTAGGTCTAATGTCAACAACTATCACAGAAAAATGTGATGTCCATATGCTGAATGCATCTTCCGCTTCATGAAGGAAATGTCTGTTTTAAGAAATGCATCAGAAGAGAGGCCCTTTTATTCTTGATCCACAAGGATCTTTGTAATCTGCATGAAAGCGGAATGAGTGAACACACTTTAAAGATGGTGTGTGAGAGCCAGGCAGTGTGGTACTCAAATGTCGCTCCAGCTACGGGGCAGGCTGTGTACAGCAGGGAGATTGCTTGGGCCAGGAATTCAAGGCCTGCGTGGGCAACAACAGTGAGAACCTGGCTCAAACCAAAGAAACAAACACAAACAAATATAAAGATAAATAAGATGTGAAGGTATTTGGTGATGGGAGGACAGGGAAGGCGGAGTTGGCCTTTTAATAAAGAGAGGTACGTGCTATTGTGATTTGTTTTGGGTCTTTCCTTCTGATTGTCGGAATAGCTGGACACTGGCTGAGAAAAACTGAAGGATGTATGAAGAAAGAATTCAACAGCCTTTTAAAGGTAGTGAGTATCACCAGTGCCTCTAAATTAAAAAAAAAAAAAATCAAAAACATTTGAAAAGTAGGTGTGGTAGTACAACACCTAGAACTCCAGCACACTGGAAGGACGAGATAGGAGAATGGCTTGGCATGAAAAATGAGTCCCCTCAAGACTGGTAAATCAAAGCGTGAAGTTAACAAGATGAAGAATCAAAACCAATGAAAAGAGTTTTGGAGCAGGAAAGATGGCTCAGCTGGTAAAAGTGCTTACAGCACAAGCCTGACAACCCATGTTGAATCCCACTTAAAGGCAGGCGAGAACTGACTCTACAAGTTGTCCTCTGGACTTCACATGTGTGCTGTGGCATGTGCCTCTCATTGCGCGCGTGCGCGCGCGCACACACGCACACACACTACTTTTTTTAAAGCAAGTTTTATAACTGGGAATGGAACAGAAACAGAAGAAGTGCTGTTAGAGGAGAACCTCAGTGTTCTAGATCCTTTATTATGTAAAACTGGCAAACCTGGCAATGTCTCTGTATGGATCATGCTGAATACAATGGGCATGGGGCTAAGAGACACCTGAGCCAAGCAGGTGACCATTGATTCAGTGTCCTTCAGGTTCAGGCAGAACAATGCCATCTGTGCTTTCCTTCGTTTAACCTTTGTCTAGTCTTGCTAAGGATAAAGATGATTCTGTTCCTAGCAGGGTCGGCAGGGAGTGGCAGGGGAACGGACGAATGAAAGGAGCGGAAATAGTGCATCAGTGGAAGTCAGCAGCTGTCTTGTGACAAGGATTCCCTTGGCCTTCTGGAACAAGCAGGTGATGCTGGAAGAAGGAAATCCTAGGAGCCCAAACCGTCAGCACATTTTTGTGCTGTGCAGGGATAAGCACATATTTCTGAGCATCAGAAGAAATGGGAACTAACTGCAGGAAGACATCCAGTCAGACTCGGTGGTAACGGCACCCAGAACCCAGCGCAGGAGGGTCATCCATTTGATACGAAGGAGAGAGGCTCAGAAGCTGCCAACACTAGGTCAGCAGAGCAGTGGACCGAAGCTGTAAAAGAGCACACTGCTGGAAAGGGGATCCACAGCGTCTGCTGGGCCTCCGGGATGGGGGGCCTGCCTCTCAAGGTACCATTAGCCCGAATCTGCTGTTCCAGTTGTAAATAAAATCATGGGTTTGAAGGAACACCAGTTAGCCAAACATTGCTTGTGTGTTCTTAAATGAGGCAACGTGAAACAGGCGTCACCCTGAGATGGCTCAGCAGGTAAAAGCACTTGCCACATAAGCAAGCATTCACTGGACAAGTGACCTGAGTCCCATTCCCAAACCCCACATGGTGGAAGGAGAGGCCTGACTCCTGAATACTGTCCTCCGACCTCCTTATGTGCACCTGCCTGCAGGCAGACACAAGTCACACGTACACACAAACACTAAAACAACAAAAAGATACCAGGTGCTTCTGAATTCCATAATACTGTTTTAAAAACCACCCTCTCTATCCGTCTCCTCTTTCTCCCTTCTTTGTTTTCTGCTACTAAAGATCAAACTCTCTTTCCTACTCCCCATCTCCGCTGCCTTAATCCCTGCAGCCTTGTGCACGCTAAGCAAGTATTCCATGAATACCCCACCCGCATCTTTACGAGCTTCTTTTGTCTTGTCAGAGAGTCTGGATCATCATGTTTTCTTAGTGTTTGAAAGCACTGCAAGACCTGTGTTCCGCCTGGAGATGAGATGGGGAGCCCTCAGCATAATCTTAGGAACAACTGATGCTGGTGAGTTTTCACTGGCAATTGAGCTAGATGGTGAGTAATGGTACATTATCATCATGCCCAGTGTTCAAGTGTCTGTAAAGCGCCTTGTGTTGAACATAAAATGAATGGAAATTATAGAAGTTACAAATTATTTGGGATCATGTTTGACTTTTTCATCTCCTTGATAAATTCTATTTAGTCTATAGAAAAGTCTCCCCTTTCTCTTTAAAGTATTCTTAATAAGTAAAGAGAGCTGGTGATACCTGCCTAACATGCAAAGACCCTGGGTTCAGTCGTATACACATACACACACACACACCATTATAAATACATAAGGAAAATGATTTTTTTCATAACAAATATATAAAAAACATAACACATGTAGTGCTAATAAAATCTTTTCCTGTCTATCTTGATATAAAAGATTTCATTTCACAGTTGCTTATACTGGCTAGTAAAACTAGCAGCATGAATTTTAAAGAAGTTATAAATAATTTAGCTATAATCTCATAAGATAGTTAAATTAGCTTTTTCCATATGCTAAGCTAGCCTATGAAGCACAAAGGGAAGTTTGAAGCCAAGGCTTCTTGCTCCTGTTCTTCCTGACCACTTCCAAATCCCCAGGCACTGAGCCCTTAGACTGAAGCCAGGGGACCAAGGAACTCACATCTCTGACCACTCACCCCAACCTATAGGTGAGAAGCTCTAGATGAAACAATCTACTGAGATGTAACTGAAGGAAGCAAAGGGTCTAACATGGGATCTTGAACCAAGAAGGTGCTAGATTAATGCCCACGAAGTAAATGTATGCACAAATGAGTTTTTAACAACTGGCAGTAAACTGCAACTCAGTTCCATCATGAGAAGATGAAATATGCATTAATTTTTATAGCACATTCGTGTGTACTCCCTCTGGTGGTCCTGAGAACCAGTGGGACAAATCTCGTCATTCCCATTTTATAGATAAAAAAGTTGAAGTTGAACACATCATAAAGGTAATTAGAGACAGATAAGGACTAAAACTACACTTTTCTGATACACACATTGTTTGTTTTTTTTTGTTGTTCTTTTAAAGATTCATTTTCACCAGGTATGGTAGACCAGCCTGGTCTACATAGTGAAATCCTGACTAAGGAAATTTTATTTATTTATGTGTATGTGTGTGTGTCTGTACATGCATGCACACATATGTGCAGGTGCCTGTGAAGGCCAGAAGAGGGCGTTGGATCCCTATAACTATAATTACAGGCATCTGTGAGCCACATGATGTGGGTGCTAAGAACTAAACTGGTCCTCTGCTAGAGCAGCAAGGGATCTTAATCATTGAGCCCTCTCTCTGGCCCCATGTTGTTTCTTTTTAATTAGACTTGAACACACTAGATTTTAGAGGTGAAGGTAATTACTCTTTAGGTTCACATGGATGTTTTCTCTTAAAATCCATTAGAAACCTCCAGCCCTCCTCACACCACACTTTAACTGCCTACCTGTGTCCTTACTTAGACCACAAGCTCTGAGGGAAGGAGTAACATCTGCCTGATTCCCTGCTGTACTTTATGTCACAGTCCTGGAGTAGAATGTCACCCAAAGGCCATGAACTAAATGCTTGGTGCTTGGCCCAACGCACTATTGGAAGATGGTGGAACCTTTGACATGTGGAAGAAGTTAGGCCACTGAGGACATGTCCTTGAGGGAAATGTGGAGACCTCAGCTCCCCCTATTCCTGACTTTGGTTCCCAGTCACCATGAAGTGAACACCTTTGTTCCACTAAGTGTTCCTGATCACGATGTGCTGTGTCACCGCGAGCCCAAGAGCAAGGGGGTCAACCCCAACCATTTACTGGATTCTCCAAAACTTTTTAGTTAATATCTCAGGGTGTTTGTTATAGTAATAGAAAACGAACACACACAGCACAGTGTCTTGTACTTTAATAAATACAGTAATTATAAGTTGTATGTGTTTTCACTTGAAATAAAGGGAAAGTTCCAAGGATGAGATTCTCAAGGGACTGAGGAAGGGATTTCATAAAGATCTCATTAGTACGATCCCCTCATCACAGACTTTAAGGGAAAAGGTGGAGGTTTACGGAGGTGAGACCAGAAGTGAAGCATGAAGTACTATATCTTCCTGTAGTCTTTGAATACATGCTAAGTGATCCTGTCCTATCCTATCCTATCCTATCCTATCCTATCCTATCCTATCCTATCCTATCCTATCCTATCCATGTGCATCAATCCAGAGCCTAAATGCCCGTTAGGCACGTGTTCTACCTCTGAACTAAACTGTCTCTCCAGCCCTATACATCCATTTGAAATTACATGCTCTAGAGTACATAGAAGTGTTTCGGTCAACTTCTTACCAACTCACTAAGATATAGTGTATGAATTACATATTTTGAAACAATTCCATTGTAATTCTTTTCCTCCCTTCCACATCTTCCACTTCCCCCTTATTCAGTGGTTTTCAGTAGCAGCTGACTAAACCAGCTCCTAACTTCCAGTCAGCAAACCCAGAAAATAATCCCTGCATGCTAAGGAACTGAAATCATCAGATGCTCTAACCTACTTCACCAAACTCACTCAGAATTGTTTTCTAATGCAATAAGAGACACTATAATTCACTTAGAGTGGGCATTCAATTAGGCTGACAGGCAGGGGTGGTACCAAATAGCTCAACTTTGGAAAACCACACAAGTTAAAGAGCATTTAAAAGGCACAGTTTTCTCTTCTTCAAGTCTTGGTCTCTTCAGTGGCAAAGATAATTACATGTTGTCCTGATAATAAGGCTCCTGATGAGCAGGGCCAAGAGGTTGGGGAGGGAGCTCTGATCTGTAGCATCTGCCCATTTCTAAAGTGTAAATACTCCTGCCCTGGCGATTTCAAATGAACAACATGGAGTCATTGAATAAGCCAGCGAGAGCTGCCTGCAGCACACTGCACACTCCATACATACGACAACAGGTCCATTATACAACAGAGTTATTAGAACTGAAGCAATATTATGTCTACTAAGAATTTTCAGTAGGATGACATGACACACCGCACAAAGCCTGACTCACAGAATGCCTCTCCTTTCTCCTCCTCCCAGTCCCCATCTAGCCCTTAAACCACAATCCCTTCTTTGATGTCTCACTGAAGCTCATGATTCAAAGTGATGTGTCTGTACTTTTCACTTCCAAATTGACCTCTCTGTTCCTGCCTTCTTGGCTGAGCTCTAACCCATACTCCATATGTTGAGATCAGTCTATGCTCTAATATAAGTTACTTCTCTTTATAGAAAATGGCAGCTTTTCTATATAAAACAGCAGTTTTTCAGGTCAGGCACTGCCCCAGGACACTCCACTTTACAACCAACTTCTGACTCCATTTTGAGGGAGAAGACTGACTACAGCCCCGGGGTAGATCCAGAGATGGCACTATCCGTCAGGCACCACTCATCCAGCATAGACTGATAAATGGCTTGTTCCTGAGATTACAAAGAGAACCATTTTGTAAGTTTGTTGGAGTGAATGGAGATAGTGGGGCGTATGGATATATTACAATCGTATCGTATCGGGGAAACCAGGCCCAAGAACTTGTTGGACATGCCAGACAAGGAAAGGTGTAATAACTCCTTCACGGCACCCCATAACGTGATGGACGAGAAACACTGCGTGGCGTGGTACCACACCTACCTATCATCTGATGCCTGGTGCATGTGTCAAGGACCAACAGGCAGTGGCTGTTCAGTGCGGCTCAATTCCCTGCTATTGATAAGCCCTATGTGACTGCCTGACTATCCACCTATTACCTATCTGGACCTGGACCCAAACAAACCATTCCTGCTCTGGACCTGTTTCCTACTTTCAGACCCCTGTTTGGCCTTTCACTTTGAAGCTGGAACAGTTTGCTCCCAAGCCTGGACTCCAGAAGCTCCAGCAGCAGTCCCCTCCCTGCACTGGTCTGGTTCATTATCTTATCAATATAAACTCTCAGCCCACTTGTGAAACCTTTGGAACTTTGCTGCAGGCTCTTTGTGTTCATTTTGTGAATGAGAGATGATAGATAGATAGACGAAATATAATTACTGTGTACTGTGTGCTGAGCGATGAGAGTTAATATTAGTCATTAAGACTGAAATAAAAGAACTAGCATTTGCCTCAGTCAGTTTTCCAAGGTAGTTGGGATTATAGACAGATTGCTGTCATTGATCCTATTAAACCTTCTGAATTGATCTGTTATTCAATAAATCCCGACATAGTAGAAAGACATAACTGTGTCTGTTTCTGGCATAGTGGGCTCATGCGGGCTCATGACACCATACCGCCTACCTGGGTGATCAAAATGGAAACAGACCTGTATTTCTTCTCCTTTTCCCATTTCAGTTGATAATGATAATGATAGCAACAATAACAACAGTCAACTATGTGCCTGCCCTGTTTGAGGATCATTATTGTAATCCTCACCATGTGAAGTATGCATTAATGCTATCTCCATTTTACAGGTGAAGGGAAGCACTGAAAAACAAATTTTTCTTATACTTTATGATTAATAAATAAACAGTAGTATGGGCTCTCTACTGAAATACTCAAGCTTTTGAGCTCTGGAATAAGTGTCTAATTAATTGGGTTGTTGAATTATTAATTCTGTACTAAACTATGAATAATATATTAATTGTGCTAGTTACCTTTCTAAAATGTATTCAATGTTACTCAGTTCAGGGGCTCTGTTCTAAGCTCTCTGGCATGTTGATTTATTTAATACTCACACCAATCCTATGAGGTAGGTTTATCCTTGTTGTATAGAGGAAAAGGAAGCACTGAAAGATGAACTCTGACACTGGAAGCCAGGGCTGACAGTGGTCACCAGTCCCTCTGCTGCCTCTGTTCCTATTGCATTCAGGTCAAACAGCTGGAGATTTTAATTGGTTATCAAATGTCTATTCTCGGTCTCCCAAGCATTTTATAAATCTGTAGTTTCCTGTTTATACAGTCATATCACTTTTAATTCTGGCAATCACAGCGGTTCATGGGAACACTTAGAACAGTTTCTCCGTCTCCCTGCTTCGAGAGAAACAACTCTGTACAGTCTCCCTATTTGCTTTAAAAAAAAAAATCTCAATGATTCATTGCCCTATGTTGGCGGGTTCAGATCTCCCTGCTCTCTACACCACTATGATTTTTAAACTCCAGGTTGCTGGAGTCTGCACAATCAGATTTCTGGTCTCCCTGTGAGATTCTAAGTCTGAAAAGAGAGCCAGGAATTCAGGCATTGCCATCTTTCACTGGACACTCAGAAGCATTCTGATGCACACAGTTCATGGACCAGTTGATGAGAAGCCTAGGTTTACAGGACAACATCCGAGCGGCTTACCATGGTCTGTCTGTGTATCTTGCCTCATCTGATGCTCCAAGATACTGAAGTCCTTTGCTCTTTCTCAATTACTCGGTTTCTCAGCTATTGCCAGTTCTCCTTTCATCCAAAGCGGTTCCCTTCCATCTGATGTCTTGCAAAGCCGGTTCAGAGATGCCTTTCCACTCTTAATCACAGGTTCCTCCACTACCCCAACCTCCCTGTTTTGGTTTATACTGATGGCATTACACTTTTTGCTCATGTTTTCTATGCTGTGACGTTTTTATGGTCAAATCCCTCCCTTTCTGTCACAGCTGTGCAGAGGAACTGTTGACAGCAGCCCACATGTGCATACAGGCTGGATGATGACTGAGGAAGGTGAAAATGTGGGCTGAAATCACCTACGGTAACCCTTTATGTCACCCAGAAAGTGATTATTGACTTTCATGAATATGCAAAATTAACACATGTACTTGAGGTGTTTGTGTGAACCTAATGCAAGTTTTATGAAAATGATCTTTAAATACAAAATCAGTCCCATAAAAAGCTCAGTGTACGAAGACCAGCTGAGGGACTACAGGACCATAGCTGCCATCTCACATTGAGTTTGACTGATTTCTAGATCGTCCGTGGCAGTCTTTAATATACATCCAATGGGGTTGTTTAAATCCTGAGGGCTCTATCATCATACATCTAAGAGCCGGAAACCTAAAACAAGAGTTGATCTATAAAAGAAGTTGGAACTGTTTTCATTAATAGAAACGTATCCATTTGTAGTCCAAAGTGCAGATACTGAAAAGTCAGGCTCTCGGGCCAGCATGATGGGAGAGTGCTCGCCTGTGAGAGCACGTGAATGACTTCCATGTAGCCTGACCTGTTCTGCATTTGTGTGTCCAGCCTCAAACCCTGAGCCTGACAGGAATGGGAGGGTATTTCAATTTTTTCTTTTAAAGACTACATTTATTTTTTTATGTGTGTGGGGGGCGGGCATACACGGTTCCGTATCAGTATCGAAGTCAGAGGACAGCGTGATCCTCATGTGGATTCGAGGACTGAACACAAGTCATCAGGCTCGGCAGCAAGTGCCTTTACCCAATAAGTCATCTGACTGGCCCCAATGACAGGGTACTTAAACCACGCAGTAAGTCATGCCTTGATCTTACTCCAATGGACAAAGTGCTTATGCAAAATATTCTTCTGAGTACTGCTGAGAATGATAAATGATTAATGACATCATTCTTGACCTCGAAGAATTTACAATATTGTTGAGTAATAAGAACAAGGCTTAAATAATCATCATCATCACTGTGGGCTCTAAAAAAGAAAGTCCTACTTGAGGGAGGGTAACATTGGGAAAAGAATTCTGGTTGGTGATCAGATGTGAGGACCCAGCAGATGTTGGAGGAACAGTGTGCTCCCACACAAGATTTGTCCACCCACATCACTTTTTATTCTTCTGACCTTTACTCACCCAGCAGAAGACGTTCATGATAACAAACTGTCAATCACGTTTCCTCTCTTAAATTTTTCTTTATCTTTGCACTGGTCCCTCTGCCTTACATACCATTTCCATCTGTTAACTTGAGCAAGTCCTAATTATAATTTAATTCTTGTTTAAATTCCTTAGTTTTGTACCTTTTCATCACCTGCCCTTGGCAATAGACTAAGTTGGTCATATATCTGTCATATAAAATTGTAGGCTACTCCAGGGAGGAGCGCATATATCATTCATCTCTGTGTATCAATCATCTATTATAATGCCTGTCAGGGACCAGTTGTCCTAGAATCGTCTGTTGAGCTACATTACTGCATCAAGGGTGCCGACTTTTACTAGAGTCTGGATTAGAGATGAAGTTGAAGAAGAATTTTTAAAAAACACCAATGGTATGAAAGTTCTGTACACTGAATATCAAGAGACATTTATAAAAGAAACTTAAAAAGACAGTAATAAGTGGAAAGATATCCCATGGTAATGGAATTAATACTGCTAACATATCCACACTGCCCAAAGCAATCTGTATATTCAGTGCAATCCTTATCAAAATTCCTATATTTTTCACAGACATAGAAAAAGCTACACTAAAATTCAAACATATCCACAGAAACTTCCAAAAAAGTTAAAGCCATTCTGAACAAAAAGAACAAAGTCAGAGATAGCACATTATCTTAGTTCAAAATATACTTTAAAGCTATTCTGAGAACAACAGAGTGATCTTGGCGTAAAACAGATACACAGACTACTGGGAACCCAACAGAAGCCCAGAGCACATGGTGGAACAAACCTGTAATCCCAGCACTTGGGAGTTTGAAGCAGGAGAATCTCAAGTTCGAGGCCAGCTTGTGTTAAAGAGTGAAGCCCTGTCTCAGGAATAAACAAACAAATAAACAAAAAACAACAAAAATCAACAAACCAAAAGAAGAATAGAAGGTCCAGAAATAAAGCCACATATTTACAGCTAATTGATTTGTGACAGAGATTCTAAGAACATAGAATTGGGAAAGGAGAGTCTTCAATGAATGGTTCTGGGAACTCCAGATATTGACATGCATAAGATTATTAGATACTGATCACATACCATATACAAAGAGCAACTCAAAATTACTTAAGACTCAAGGTGTAAGACCTCAGACTACAAAACTATTAGGAGGAAGTACAGAGGAAAAGATTTTGATACTGGTCTGAGTGATGGTGTTTTAGATACGAGCCCAAAAGCTCCAGTAACACAAGCAAGATAGAATGTAGAATGGAAGAATACATATGCAAATCGTACAGCTGCTACAGGATTAGTTTCAGAAATATATAAAGAACTCAAACAATTTGCTAGAATTCCTCTCCCCCTTTTTGGTTTAAATCTTCACTCTAGTGAAGAGTTGTTATTTCTTTTGTTGAGCAGAAGATTTTTAGTTTAATGGAGTATTATTGTCATTTTTGTTTTTGTTATCAATACTGTTAGATTTATGTCTAAGGAAAAGAAAATCATTGCTCATGAGGCATAGGCTGGCCTTGAACTCCTGATCCTTGTGTCTCAGACTCTCCAATGCTAGGATCACAGGTATAGACCAACACTCTTGGCTCTAAACACTTCAATGGTCAAAAGACAAACTGGGACCAAAGAGATGGCTCAGTAGGTAATGGTACTTGCCACACAAGGCTGGTCACCTTAGTTAGATCACTGGAACCTTTATAAAGGTGGAAAGAGAGAAATGACTCCACAGAATTGTTCTCTGATGTGTACATGTAGCTGTGGTATCTGTGCCTCCTTCCCCATGTCATAAACACACACATGCACACACACATGCACACACACACAACTACTAGTCCCCCTCCTAATAATAATAATATAAATAAATTTAAAAGACAATATGATTTAAACATGAGCATAGGCTTTTTCAAAAGGCATAGGAATAGTCAACAAGTACATAAAAAATGGCCAGCATTAGTAACCATCAGGAATTACAAATTCAACCAGATTCTACAATCAAAAAGACAAATTAAGGGACTGGAGAGATGGCTCAGTGGCTAAAAGCCCTGGTTGCTCTTGAAGAGGACCTAGGTCCATTTCTCAGCACCCACGTATTGACTAACACCATCTCTAACTCCAGTTCCAGGGGATTTGATGTCCTCTTCTGGCCTCTGCAGGCATTGCATGCACATTGTGTACTTATGTACATGGAGGCAAAACACTCATCCACATAAACTATTTTTTATAAAGATGAGGTAAATGTTGATAAGGATGTGGATAAAACAGAAGTCTTACTATTGCTGGTGAGAAAGTACATTAGTACAGCTATTATGTAAAACAGTACAGAGGTTCTTCATAACATTAAACATGAAACTATCACATAGTCTAGAACTACCAGTAGCATTTCCCAAAAGAAAATGAAACCAGTACATCAAGGAGATGCCCGCACTTCTGTTTTCATTGCCATGTAGCCAAGAAATGGAAACAACCCAGCCGCATCAAGAGTCAAGAAGATGGCATACGTATTCATACAAACGCGAGTAGGTGCGTGCACACATACATATACATACAAACGTGTGGGTGCGTGTGTGTGTGAGATACTATTCAGTCTTTTAAAAAAGGAAACTCATTTGTGACATGGAAGAATCTAGAGGCCACTTTTGCATTTTATGGACATAGAAACTGAAGTGGAGGGAAGTCCGATGCCCAAGGCTCAAATTAAGTGGAGAAACTGGAGTGGCAGGATCCAGTCCTGTGTCGCCTGTACCAACCGTGCATAGCTGGCCAAGAAAAGCAGGAGGGAGGGCCTCCATGCTCTGAACAGACAAGTTCCATACCACTCCGTGTTCTTTACCAAGTTTCACCCTCAAGTGCTAACAGAGCAACTCTGCCCACCAAGGTTTCCCAAGATGGACCTCAGAAAACGTTGATGGTGAGACAAGTTGGCCAGAGCACCTGTTAACCCTGTCCCACTCAGAACGCACAGTGCAGACCAGCAGATTCCAAAGGCTCGGAGAAGGTCTGCAGTAGAAAAATCACTTCCTTCCTTTAGCCCCAGATTTCCCACATTTATGTGAACCCTAGGAGAGCTTTGCTATTTGTGACGGTCAGTATACCGTGCATTATCCTTCAACACACTGCCATGCAGACAGAACAGAGAGAACGGAAGCCTGTGGCTGCTTTTCTTAGACAAACAAAATGCAAACTTTGCTTTTCCACAAGAAAAATTGGATGCTTTTTTTGTTGCTATTGTTGATGATTAGTTTGCTTTCTCCTGAGAAAATAGTTAAACATAAAGTAAAAAAATGACAGGCAAAATTTAATCATATGTGGGAAGGGCAGCTCTGTATAATTCTGGGCTCATGCTGCTGCACGCTCTAGCCTCATCCACAACCCCATCCCAACCTGATTGCAAGCTCCACTTGGTGGTCTTTGGGCCTGTCTCCAGCTCTGCACAAGTGGGTTGGCCCCACAGCTTACCATGCACTGTGGCCTCCCATGGCCACGTACTCAATGCAGGAGCAGTGACAGAGGAATTCAGGCTCCATTCAAGGCACAGCCACAGTCTGAGCTGGCAAATTTCACAGAAATACAAGAAGTTGTCCAAAACAGGGCTCTTACTGGCCGAGGGTTAGGGACGAGTCCTCCAAAGGCACTTCCACGGGGGCGGGGACAATTGCCAACATTTCTTTTTAAATTTCCAGATTATGAATGCTGGGCATTTCCTTTTAGCTTATTTTCATTTTCTAATTGGCAGCACTTAACTGTCAAAGGGGATGGAGGGGAGAAGAAAGGAAAAGAGAGAGTGGAGGAGGACAAGGAGGAGGAGGAGAAGGAAGAGAAGGAGGAGGAGGAAGAGGAGGAGGAGGAGGAAGAAGAAGAAGAGGAGGAGGAGGAGGAAGAACAAGAAGAGAAAGAGGAGGAGGAGAAGGAAGAGGAGGAGGAGGAAGAGGAGGAAGAAGAAGAAGAGAAGGAAGAGGAGGAGGAGGAGGAAGAGGAAGAGGAGGAGGAGCAGCAGCAGCAACAGCAGCAACAACACACAGTAACATTTGCAGAGAAAGAGCCCAACTAAGCAAGCCTAACAAAACAAACCAGTAGCTCCACACCAACTCTGAAATGCAAGATTCCGACTGGCAGGAAGGCTTGCCAGGTCGCCCCGTAGCAGAAGCCGGCTCAGGCTGGCCTAGGCGTCCCGCGCCCTGCACAGCACCCGTCCCTCTCCTTACCCACTCGAAAGATCAGGTCATCCTCAATGGGGTTCTCTTTTCGCTTCCCGGTGCTGTACATGCTCGCTGGTCGTTTCACCGCCTTCTGCTTGACGTGCCCACTTCCAGGTGACTTGACGCGTCTTTTCACGCCCTCGGTGGTGGGGGACACATCCGCGGAGCGGATGACCTTCAGCTTAAACGGGCTGCCGCGGATGTGCTGGTCGTAGAGCCTGAGGGACAGGGTGAAGTCGCCCTCCTTCTGCACGGTGTACAGGAACTCGTAGGTGCCGTTCTTGTTGTCCAGGATCTCGCCGTCAGCCACGCTGCCGTCCGGGGTGCTCAGCTCCGCGGTGAGGTACGCGTTGCCGGTCTTGCAGAGCTCTCCGTCTTTGTCCTTGGTTGTTATAGTAACGGACATGGGCTGCCCGATGATGGTCTGCCGAAGCCCCTCGCCCGTGGCCACGGTCTCCGAGGCTACGGCGTTGGTGGTAAGGATGGTCCCCAGGTTGTGGATGGACTTCTTGAGCCCCTCGGTTTCCACGATGAAATCCAGCTGGTCGTTCTCGCGTGGGTGGAGTGGGAAGTCTTGGTCTGCCAGTTCGTTGAGCTTCTCGCTCATCTGCTTCTTCACCAGCAGCACTTCAGTCTCCGTGCCGTGGTTGAGGGCCTGCGCTGTGAAGCTGCTGCAGCTCTTGATGCTCTCCTGGCCCTGGAGCAGGGTATCCAGCTGCGACTGGAGCACCTGCGGAGAGCACAGAAGGATGGGCACTTCCTGCAGGACGGCTGCAGCCTGCTGGTATCCGTCAAACACTGGGGCAGAGCTCTCCGCCCCCGAGAACCAGCTTCTGCCTCGGCCCACGCACGTGGCTCAGAGCCAGCTGCCTGCGGTTTAACCCAGTGAACCAATGCAAAACGCAAAATTGCTTTCCCAGATCCCTCCGGCCTCACCCGACCTCCTCATCCACACGTGCATTTCTTGGGTCACGTGTTTACATGGAGCAAACAGAAACGTCGCTACCAGGAGCGTAGCAAACGAACTGCTCATTACTCAGAGACTTTCCCAAAAGTTCAAAGCTACCTGCTCACCACCTAAGTACAGAAACTAACCCTATGAAAAGTTTCCACACCTGAATACTAGAAGTTTTCTTTCCTGGCTTTGTCAACAGACTTGCAGAGCTGAACAAAGACTGCAGTCAGGGTTCACTTTAAAAGTAGAGGAACAGGTTAGTGTGGGTTAGCACTTAAAGAGACTCTCGCACATTATAATTAAGGAAGGAAAACAATCCAGTTAACCCTAAATTCCGAAAGCATGGCACGGTATTCAACCTCTCCTTTTGTCAAATTATAAACTGGTACTGAAGGTCACAGAATCACAGTGTTGCTAAAGGAAAGAAAAAGAAGGAAGATATTCTATTAAATGGAAACTGCGCTTCACTGTACAGTGGTGACATTTAAGAACCAACTTACATCCCTGCTGCTGCAGCTATTAGAGCACAGGAAAGAGGTGTCCCTGGTCACATGTGTCTTACATGTCTGTAGGTCACCAGACTCTTACTTTGTGTTTGAGGCCATAGTTGACCTCCAGCTCCATGAGCAGGACACTCTTGCGCACATTTAAAGTCTTCTGCAGCTCGTCAAAGGTGGAATGAATGTCATCCACAATGCTGGCCTTTTGGTTGGTTAACTGATGGATGATTTCTGAGATGAACTGAAGAGCAGAATCTATTTCTGGGAGCCTGGGGGATGGTTGTTAAAGATTAGTATTTAACATTTACCCAAAAGTATCACAAAGTCTATCCAACATCTACCTGAAAGTATTGCAAAATCTATTCAAACACTAATTTGTTCAAAAACCAAGACAAAGCAAAACATTTTTTTCTATCCTCTCATCATCTTTAAAAAGTAATAGTATGTTAAGAAATGAAACTTTAAGGGTCACATCTATTCCAATCTACCATTAATCAACAATTTTATTATTGATGGTATGAAGACTTGAACCTCACTGAAAACCATTAAGGCTAGATAACTGTTTGTAGCAGAGGATTATCCTGCGCCTGTGGGATGTTTGTTAGCATCCTGCCTGTACTAAATGGCATCAGCATATTCCCTCCCCACCACTGCTATGACACCAAACACATCTTTAGGTATTGCCAAATTTTCCTTGAGGGAGCATATCTGTCCACGGTGGAGAGCCACTATTCTAAATATTTAGTGTTATCTTTCTTTCTTAGCCATGTAAACTTATCCAAACTCAGAGTTTCTGGAGAACTAAGTTTCCAAGTTCCTTTAAATAATATAGAATGACCATACTTTTCTCACTAGGACTATTGACTATTGGTAGGACTAGTGACTATTTGGTTGCTTTTCGGCTGGTTGTTAACTTCCTCTTTTTCAGTCTTTCTCATACAGGACATGGATACAGGCCAACGAATGAGCCTGGAAGCAAACACATGAGGAAAACTGAGCAATCACTGTTCAGCACCATTGTGTAGAGCTCAAGCAGAGAGGAGCCACTGCAGCCACCTGTGGGCCTGCAAGCGTGGCACCAGCTCTAAGGAGATTCTCAGAGGACCTGGCTTCAGGCAGGAATTTCAGAGAGCTCTTAAGAACACTGCCCTTGATTGAATTTTAATTCAGGTAGTCTTCCTAAGGGACTGAAACCCAAAGTGCCATCACTTGTAAGGCAGTTAGAATCTTAGCAAGGGGCAGGGGAGAAGTTCAGCACTCACTAGTATGGGTGTACAAACTCATGATCAAGGAGAACTTAGGACATAAAGAATGATGCCTACAGGGTGACATGACCCTAGCTAGCATCTCAGAGACGGAGGCCCATGAGGTCACACACAGCATCAGGAGCCTGGAGTGTGCTGCACCTTTTGTTGACGGCATCCAGCTGGACCTGGAGCGAGGCCTTGTGCTGTTCTACCACATCCTTGAGTGGGACTGTGGGGTGCTCTGCATGCTCCCCCTCGGTGCACTCCCGACACATGGCGGTCTCACAGGACTGGCAGTAAAATTCCATCACCTGTGGGTAACACAGAAAGCTTACTATGCAGGCTGTTGACATTACTGTGCCCAGCTTTTACATGACAGGTCTCAAGCAGGGTTGGGTCCAACTCAAAGCTACTGTTATGGTTCTCAAGTTCTCTGGTCTTGGAACCTCTTTACAGTCTTTATAATTATAGAGAACGTCAAGAGCTTTTTTATATGTGGATTATTTCCACAGATACTTATATCAAAAATGAAAAAGGGCTGGAGAGATGGCTCAGTAGTTAAGAGCACTGATTGTTTTTGCAGAGGACCCAGATTTAGTTTCCATCACCTACATGCTGGCTAACAACTGTCTGTAACTCCAGTTGCAGAAGATCTGATGCCCTCTTCTGGACTCTTTAGGCATTACATGAATGAGTGCACTTACATGCAGGCAAGACACTCATATGCATAAAATAAATTAACATTTAAAAATGAAACAGGAAATGTTTATTAATCTATTAAAAGTAATAGTGAGTCTATTTAAATGTTAATATGACCAAAGCAACTTGTGAAAGATAGTATTCGCAAAACAGAAAATTTTGTGAGGAACATGACATTGCTTTCCATTTTTGTACATCTCTGAAGTGTCTGGTTTAATAGAAGATAGCTAAATTCTTACATTTGCTTCCGAATTCATTCTGTTGTGATAGAACACATTGTATAGATGCTGGAACATTCCACTACACACTCTTTTTATTCATTCATTTATTTATTTATTTATTTGTCCTTCCTTCTTTCCTTCCTTCCTTCTCTCTTTCTCTCTCTCTCTCTTTTTCTCTCTTTCTTTCTTTCTTTCTCTCTTTCTCTCTTTCTCTTTCTTTCGTTTTGCCTGCAGGCATGTAAGTGCATCTGTGTTGTGCAAAGCCCATGGAGGCCAGAAGAGAGCATTGGATCCCCTGGAACTGCA
Organism: Eospalax fontanierii; assembly: GCA_035773235.1. Lineage (NCBI taxonomy): Eukaryota > Metazoa > Chordata > Mammalia > Rodentia > Spalacidae > Eospalax > Eospalax fontanierii. Next base: position 37,431,422 of record CM069548.1, on the reverse strand, counting down.
GTTATGAATGGTTGTTAGCCACCATATGGGTGCTGGGAATTAATCCAGGGTCCTCTGGAAGAGCAGCCAGTGCTCTGAACTGCCGAGTCATCTCTCCAGCCCCCACCATACACTCTTGAGAGAAAGAGAGTGAAAAAGACAAATACTATTTTCATATTTCTGTGTTGTGATCTCAGTACTGACCTTCTGGACCATCTGTAGAGGTTTGGGGACCTGTGGGAACTCCTAGACCTTGTTTAAAAACTGCTATTGCTTGATCAAAGATGCAGTTAGCAGTCTGCAGCCTGACTCCATCACTGTGTATGTGAATGGCCATAGGCAAATCACCTAATCCTACTGCATCTCAATAGCCACCTCTATCAAACAGGGAAGATGAGAGCAATGTTCTCAGTCAGTAATAGCTGCTATGACGATGACATCATATGCTTAGCTGAAAAGAAACCTCCTTATCCTGATTGGAATGGACACTTAGTGGCAATGTAACATAAAGCCTGAGAGTGAAGTTACTTTCAACAGGGAATAATAATTTCCAGTTTTGAATTCCCACAGCACTTTTGGAGAATTTAGGTTGCATTTTTCAGTAAGGCGCACTGAAGGACGTAGTATGATGGATGATAGGTTTTCACAGTATGACTGCACCCACCAACAAACACTTTATGAACAAATGGTCTTAAGCTCCCGAGCACTCTCCTGTCCAGAGCCCAAGTCTTACCTTGTGCATAGTAGGTGCTCAACAATGCTTGGTGCATTCAGCACAGGATGTCCTTAGCCATGGGTCCAGGGGCAGGTATCAGGGTGACCCAAAGGACGCCTTCCCTATTTAACTCTCTATTTTACATAGTACTTTCCGGAGCTGATTCCATTTTGGAAACAATCTTTCCAGAGTATCAGATTCAGATTAAAGTCCTTCAAAACATTTCCATGATAACATTAGATATCATGAAACATCATAGTTTGAAGTGTATTAAGTTAGAGGAACACATGCTTTATTTTGGTCTCATAGAGATCTTTTAGGAATGTGTTTGGACATTTCCTGTCTTTTCCCCTGTTTTGGAGCTGGAGATTAAACCCAGAGCCTTGTGTATGGTAAGTACCTGTTCTATGCTGAGTGTCACTGTAGCCTTGCATTTTCTCTTTATTTTTCCTCTGTTCAGAATTTCTCCCCATGCACTATTAAAATGTACTTTAATAACAAACTGAAATGAAAATTCAAATCTCTGGTGGAGAAAAAGGTGTTCACATCTTATTTTGGAATAGGTCTGATTCAATCCAGTTCAACACCCAGCACACAGAAACTGTTCCATAATTCTTTGCCAAAGGACAATGTGAGCCAAAGGCTCCTCCAGAGGCTATTTCCTGGTCAGAGTGTCCCGTGAGGGAAGCTGCACTTTGTGTTGCTTTAGGTCACTTTATTATATTCCTTGTCTTTGATGTTCAAGAAATGGAAGGACCTAAAACTATATGCACTGTCATATTAAGTTTCCTTCACACAGTTTTTAGAAATGGCTTTTTAAATGCAAATATTTGGTAACAATATATAAGGTTCATATCATAAACACTTATTTGAAAAAATTATTGATCTAAGAGGAAGAACAAGAACGGTTCTCACTAAATTATGAAATTTTCTTCTGAAAATGTCCTCCCCCGAGATCCACGAAACATGATCCTGCAAATGCAAAGTCTCCTTTCCTTCAGCAGAAAGTGGTTCATTTTATCAGAGCATTTTTCTTCTGGGTTACATATAACTAATATTTCACCTTCACAGTCAGTACTCATGAAATCTCACCCATGCAGGCAGAGGAGAGAGCCAAGAATAGAAGTGAAGGCTCCTTCCCTCAGCTTCTTCAGGGTGTTGGGGCTAAAGCAAATATCCAGGCTGTGGAATGTGACACACTGACAGTGCTTATCCAACCCACTGGCACACTTCCCATGTCAACCAAGGCTGACATACAAGTTCACATTCTCCTTGTGGGAGAAGAAAATGTGGCCTCGAGTCTAGGATGGGGCTATTCAAATGTAAGTTTTATTTGGGAGCCAGTATCCACGCTGCATTTAGAAATCCCAAACAACATATTAGTTGCATTGTCTGGTCTGAGTTCAATGTCCCCAGAAGTCTGAGAACTGAGAGGACAGAGAAGGACGTTGAAGAAGAGAGAAAAGGACACACAGTAATATTATGGGATCAATGAAAATGTAAATATCCGTAAGTTCAGAGCCCATCACCTTACTACTACTGACCTCTTTTTAATCTATATTTTAAAATGGTGGTGGGGAGAGACAGTCCTAAGTCTCTGTGACATCACAAGCTGATGACTAACCTAAGGGACACATTTCAGTGGTCATGCACAAGAACTGCAGCCATAATATCATGTCACAAAAGTCATTAAACAAACAAAAACTGTGATAGAGAACCTGATTTCCAGAGTTGTCATGTTATTATTTTGTTTTCTTTCTTATACTTTTTTGTTTAAAAATGGAATCTCACTGTGTTGCCCAGGCTGGCCTTGAACACCCTCCTGTTTCAGCCTCTCAAGTAGTTGCAATTAAAGGTGCATTCTACAGCATGTCCTGCCTTCATTACAATGTTTTAAATGTCTTAATATCCAGTGAAAAAAAGATGAGGCATTTAAAAAAAAAAAGAAAAAGATGGTTCAACTAAAATAAGTTAATAAAAATGGTCCCTTGGGAAGTTCAGATTGGATTTACCAGATCTTAAATGAACTCTTGTACATGTTCGTAAAACTAAAAGAAACCATACCCCCCGACACACATATATGTCTAAAAAGGAAACAATAAGACAATGACTTATTGAATAGAGAATATTAAAGAGATAGAATTATAAGAAAGAATGAAACAGAAATATTCTAGCATTGAAAAGTGTAACAACTTAAATATAAAATCCACTAGAGAGTTCCACAGAAGACATGGGCAGCCAGCAGAAGAAAACCAGAGAATATGAAGACTGGATTATTGAGGTGTCAAAGCACCTGCCACCAAGCCTCAGGATCTGAGTTCCATCCCTGAGACCCACGTGGAAGGAGAGAACCGATTCTCGTTGTCCTCTGCCCTCCACACTTGCGCTGGAGTATGTGCATACACACACATGTGCGCACACACAATAAGTAAATAAATGTAATAACCATTTTAAAAGAAATAATATTTGAAGATATAAGAGCTAGGAACTTCCCAAATTTTGATGAAAACCACAAATCTACATAGCCAAAAGCTTCATAAACTCTTAGTAGGTAACTCAGATGGAACCAAACCAATAGACCTTATCAAGCTATCACATTAAGACAAGAAACAAGAATCCCAAAAGCAGCCAAGAAGGGACACATCATGTACGAGAGATAGTTAATTAGACTGGCAACATACTTCCCATCACAAAGTACCTGAGGCCTAGCGCGATGTCATGCACCTTAATCCCAGCATAGGGGAGGTGGAGGTAAGAGGATTGCATGGCCAAGGCCGGCCTGGGCTAAGTAGAGAGGCACTGTCTCAAGAAATGAAGGTCTAGGGATATCGCTCAATGGTAAAGTGCTTACCCTAAATGAACAAGGCACTGGATTCTATCCCCCGCATTTCAAAAAAGGCCAAAGTAACAATTTGAAAGTAAAGGAGTGGAAAAAGATGTTTTCTATAAACTATAACCAAAAGAGAGCTCGGGGGCTAAATTAAATTAAATTAGCACTAGACACAACAGACTGAGGCAAAAGCCATGGTAACAGAGAACAGTAAGTAATTGACAAAAAGGACATTATATAGTTTGAAGAAACTTTAGCTGGACTGATCAAGAGAGAAGGAAGCCTCAAATGACTAAACCCAGGAGGGAAAGTGCCAACAAGATGAATAACCTATACAAAATGGCAGAATTCCAGAAACACCTGAACCAAAGCTGATGCAAAGAAGAAACAGGAAGTCTGAGCAGACCCTTAATCAGGGGCCCAACAACAGGGAAAAGTCCAAAGCCAAAAAGCTTCACTTGTGAATTCTCCCAATTTAAGTAAGGGGGAAGTGATACAAATCCTTCCCAAATCCTTCTGAAAATCCAAGAGGAGGACATTTCCTAACTCATCCTAGGCCAAGAACAGAGCAAGACGATGGCAGGTCAACATCTCTTGTAAATACGGGTGAAAAATCCTGAGCAGTAAGTGACAAAAATGAATCAAGCCAAGTATCAGAAAGATGATATGTCATAGACAAGAGGGATTTATCCCGGGACTGCAGGGGCCCAGGAAAATTACCTGTGATATTCCATAGAATGAAATGGCTAAAATGACTCTTTAGAAGCATGGCATTAGGGGAGAGGGTGATGAAAACATTCTGAAAATACTGGTAACATTTGCACAACTTTGTGAATACACTGGACTACTAATTGTATATTTTTAATTGGTTGAAACATTGAATTTGATGTTATATGAATTTTACCTAAAAAAAAAAAAAAAAAAAAAAAAAGAACCAAAACACTACTAAACAAACAAAAACCCTGATTGCATCTCTGAGGTGACATCAGCAAGTATCCATTGTCCCTGGTTCCATATCCCAGTTGTGTCCTGGGAGAAAGAGCTCAGGAATCATTGAAATGCTGAAAGCCAGTGATTCTCAAATTCAATGCTAGGCTTTGACAGCTGGGACTCCAGCTTGGCGCGCTAATTACAGGGCGATGATGTGTGCCTCTCTGAGCTCATCCACTCTACAGAGAAGAGGCCTCTGTCCCCAGGGGTGGGAGACCAGCTTCAGGCCAGGGCGAGCATACTGCTGTTGTTGAGAGGTGATTACTGTCTGTGTCCATCAGCCGAGGAGCTGGCAGGCCCCAGAGGAATAGGATGGTTTAGGCCTGTGGCTAATCTGGATGCTTTTATGGGGATCCTGACCATTGATGGGGTTGGGGATGCACTTGTTAATGGCAACACATCCCCCTTTCTGTGTTCAACATCCTTGATGGTAAGAAGCATCACTGAGCAGTGACAGCGTTCCCTGGCCATTTGTTACCTAGGATCACAAGGCATGAGCTCAAGTGTTAGCTTTAAGTGCACAGGAGCTCTTAGATCATTGGCCATCTTTCCTCTTTTTCTTTTGCACTTGGCAGTTTAATGAGCAGAGCAATTCTGCCATAGCATTCACGGTACATGACAGGCTTTCATCCACTGGTGTTAATCAGCACGGCAGTACCCTGCTTTTCTGTTAATCACTCAATTTTATGAACCTCCAGAAGCTTGACTTGTTTTTAAAGATTTACCCATGGCAATTAACTGCAGCAGTTTATCTGGGATATTGCATGTGCTTGCTTGAATGTGCAATGAACATCTCTGTCTGAAAGCAGCAGCCGTGAACTCCTACAGTCTATGATCAAACAACAGACCTATTTAAGACACATGCTGCCAGTTTTCCAAGGCTGGTTTATAAATTTTATAGCTCCAAAGAATCAGTAATTCTGCACATAAAAAGTACTCAGAATATACTCTCAACAACCTTGTTCAGCTCCAGGAGGTCAAACTCTTTAGACAGATTTAATCTTTAAAATTTTTTTTGATGTTTTTAATTTTATGTGTATGAATGTTTTGTCTGCATGTATATTAGTGAACCCATGTTATGCAATGCCTATGGAGGCCAGAAGAGCCCCTGGAACTGGAGTTATGGATGGTTGTTAGTCACCATGTGGGTGCTGGGATTAGAACCCAGGCCTTCTGCAAGAATAGCCAGTGCTCTTAAGTGCTGAGCCATCTTTCCAGACCCACAATTCATTCCTTTACCTATAGGATATAAAATTTCTCAACATACTTGGTGTCCTCAACACTGCTTGTTGTATTTTTTATTTTAATTTTTGCTTATTATTGTTGTGTGTATTTGCCTGACGAATTGTATGGGCACATTTGCCACGGTGCATGCATGGATGTCAGAGGACGACTTTGGGGAGTCAGCCTCAGGTGGCCTGGAACTCACTATGTATGTAGACCAGGCTGGCCTTGAACTCACAGATATCCACCTGCCTCTGCCTCCCGAGTGCTGGGATTAAAGGCATGCACCACCATGCCCAGCAGAGAAAGACCGTGCATTTGCGAGGAATCAAAGCTGAGTCAACTGCTTGGAAGGCAGCTACGTCCATCACTATACCACAAACACCTCTCCTTCCGTCTGTATGTGGGTCCCAGGGATTGAACTCAGACTTGTGTAGCATGCACCTTTACCTACTGGGTCATCTTTAGGCCCCTTGTTATTGCCTTTTTAAAAAAGTAAAATGAGAAGAGATGACTATTCATGCAGCCTGACCTTTTTATAGGGTTATTACTCATTTATACCTTCTGTGTGGATTTTCTGAGTTCTTTGCTCATTTTCTTTTGTGATAATCATATTTTTCTTAACTTGTCATATACTTATGCATTAAAAATTCACTGAGGTATTTAGTTAAGAATTCTACATCATATGATCATAAGTTGAAGTATTAATAACTTTCCTTTCATTCTGTCCTCCCTAGGTTTTGGTATTGGGACTGTAAATGCTCCAATCTACCTTTTATTATTCAGTCACACAGTATGAATCACATCTGCTATTTTCTTTCATGCTTCACAGATTTATTTTGTTGTTCCTTTCCTAATTTCTTGGTGTGTGTGTGTGTATGTTTGTTTTGAGAAAGGGTCTTAGCCTGGCTTTGAACTCTCAGTGATCCTCCTGCCTCAGCCTACCCTACATTCCTGGCTCCTAACTTCTTGAGTTGCATTCTTTTTCAAGTAAAGGAAAATACATTATTTAACCTTTAAAAATCTCCTGGGTAGATCTAGACCCTACATTAGACAGATAAAATTTCCATTTCCATGAGTTATATAGTACTGTTTTGCCATTTCTTCTTTGATTAAATGATTGTGAGCTTCAAGAGAATGTTTTCTATTTTTTCTACAAGTAGTTATCAATTTAATTTAGTGCACTGGCCAGGAACTTGATTTTCATAATGGAGAAGCACTGATGTTTTCCTTGAGACCTGGGTATGTTATATGATCGATTTTACTTCTGTTCTCACACTCTCAGCAGCTTAGCTTAACAGCTTTTTTTAAGCACATGCCTTTCTTTGTGTGGGAGGCAGATTCTTGAGCGGGAGTCTGCTTTTCTCTGGAATTCATCTTCTGTTCTCCTGGTTCGATGATACTATTCTAGCTCAACCTCTTCTCATCTCTCACTTGGACATTTCAGTAACTTCGAAATTGGTGTCACAGCCTTAGTCTCTCCACTCTGTTTCACCGTCAGGACACTGAGACATCTGCTCTTATTTAAAGGTCTTAATGCTCTCCTCTCCTTTTGGAATTTAGGTCAAACATTTCTTGATCATATCACAGCCTATCACAGTCTCTCCCAATCCATGTCCTGGCTCCTCCCTGTCATTCTCCTGCCCCCCTGTGTCCTGGCGCACACCTCCCCACTGACTTCATGTTCTAATCAGCTACCTGCCTTTCCAGAATGCTGCCACATTCTTACTTGGTTTAATGATGATATTTCACACTCCATAACCACTTGTTCACACCCCAAATTTAGGCTTGCGTCTAAAGTAGGTCTCTTAATCTTTCTAAAACTACTCAGGGGCTGGAGAGATGGCTCAGCAGTTAAGAACACTGGCTGCTCTTAGAGGACCTGGGTTCGATTCTCAGCACCTACATGGAGGCTAACAATCATATGTAACTCCAGTTCCAGGGGATCCGACGCCCTCTTCTGACCTCTAACAGGCATTGCATGACGTAGGTGCACTTACACACATGCAGGCAATCAACTCATAAACATAAGATAAAAATAATAAATAAAAACTTATAAAAATCTTACTTCTCTATGAAATGGGATCAACAGAGAGCTCCATAACTAGACTACAATTTAAGGGGACATGTATCTGACAGAAATGCCTTCTGAGGACTAGCATTAGTGATAGGGGTTCCAAGCAGAGAGAGCCTCAGTATTCACTCAGAGGCAGTATAAGAAACAGTCACAAGAAGAATGTTCAACTTGCTTTGGAAGTACCCATTAAAACTTACACTAGGCTCTCCCTTGTAATATAGTGAGTACATTGCCCCTGATTGCTATTACTAGACCAGTGTGCTCCCAATTAAATAATTACAGGTGTGCAATCCATGGTGAAAGCACAGGATGCTTCTTCTAGCTCTAGCTCCAACGATGTGTCAGTCAAATCAGTAATTTAAATTGTCCAAGCCTGAGTATCTCCATCTGTGAAATAAATGTAACTGACACCTGCTTTGCAGATTATGTTGAGATTGTATCTAGGGCCTGGACAAATCTCCTCCCACTTAAACTCATTCTAGAAATAAAAAACAAACCAGAAAGACCAATAGGCCATCAGCCTGTAGATGACACAATGAGTGCCTTGAGGCACTAAAGGAACTGACAGAGTAGAGGGAATGTACTATTAAGAGAAAGAAGATGTGGTCCATTTACACAATGGAGTTCTACTGATCAGAAAAGAAAACAAATTGTGAAATTTGCAGGTAGATAAACGGAACTAGAAACTGTTATACTAAGTGAAGCAACAGGTTCAGAAACACAAGCAACACATGTTTTCTCTATTGTGATGTTAACTATATATCGTGATGCAACCAAAGGAGCCAGGAAAACAGAAAGGAGCCATGGGGTGAAGGGGAAGGAGTGCAAGAGAGAAGGGGAGTGGGAGCATGAAATGGAGAAAATGGGGGCACTATAACTGGGAGAACAGAGAGGGCTGAACAGGGGGAGGCTGGAAGTAGGGATAAACGACGCTTAGTGACGTGAAAAGCCGGAGGGAAAGGTATTGTTCAAAAACCTACTGCAAAATACACATACACTATAGATGTGAGTGCATGTGTATGTACAGCTGAAAGCTATGTAATAAAAGTCACAGTGTCAGGCAAGGGTAGTCTAAGAGAAATAATATCCCACACTATTGCCACAGTCTTTAACTGCCTCCCAGAACCTGAAGGTAAGACTCTATTGCTGAAGATATGACGTACTTTGGACCCAGGACTTAGAGAGATCAAGCTGAAATTGACCTGGAAGCCTCCTCCCTGAAGACTAGCTCTCATAATATCAGAGGATACTATGTAAGCTGCCAAGGGAGAAAAACAATCGGTAGTCCGACCCAGCTGTAGAGCCTCCAAACACAACAATGACTGGCCCAGCAAATAATCTCTATTGATACAATAGTGGCACTCTTATCTTCCAGGGTAATCAATAGCTATCTAATTGGACGTAAAGTCCACTCAGTGGAAGGTAGCTCATTTGTGGTGCTGTAATATATCCAAGCATACATGGTAAGAGAGAGCATAGACCTTGGGGAAAAGCCTACTTTTGTCATATGCCTAGACCAAGGTAATTTCTTACTATTTTCTAAATGTGCAGCCTTATATTTACAGACAAGTGTTCCTCTCACTATTCATCAAAGAAGCATCTTTTTGCAATAGATGGAGACTATCACAGAGTTCCAAAACCGGTCAAGTGAAGACAGTAAGTGTCTGTGAGGTGCCCAGCCCTAAGTGACACATTTACAGTCAACCTCTACACCTAAAGCTCAGAAACCTTGAGAAAGATGGGGTGGAAAGAATGTAAGAGCCAGAGGAACAGGACACCTGTTATTACATGATAAGGAAGATTCATCAGTGAAATCGCCACACTACGGTAGTCTAACAAGATCTGCAAATAATAACAAAACCAGCTGACATGCCAGGTAGATGGGGGAAATCTCAAGGGGTCCCACCTCAATATGAAGAGCTGCAGGCAGTCAGCGGATGCTGAGGGAGGGAGAAGCAGCTTTCTCCAGTGACTAGCTCCCTGAGTCATCTAACTCCAAGTGGGCAGCCCTACACAGGTACATAGGAGCACCACTGAATGGACTATATCTACACATGTATGTATGTATATGTAACAACAGTAATCAAGGAAGGGACAGGAAATTGACAGGGAGTGTGTGTGAGATGTGGGAGGAGTTGGAGGGGCCTGGGAGGGATGGAGCAAAGACTGTTCTCATGTATGACATTCACAAAAAATAATAAAAAAAAAAGAGGTGGTCTGGCCAGGCATGGTGGTGCATGCCTTTTATTCCAGCATTCAGGAGGCAGAGGCAGACCTCTGAGCTCAAGACCAGCCTGGGCTACATAGCAAGTTACAGGTCAACCAGGGCTATTTAATGAGATCCCATCTCAAATGACAAAAAATATAAAAAAGAGGCAGACTGCATTAGAGAACACAGCTAGAGAAAATTGCTCTGTGGGGAAAATGGGGTGAGAGAATGAGCAAGCCATATAAAGAGGGGAGCACAGCACTGGAGACAGAAGGATGGAACAGCCGACCTGGGGACTGGAAACCATTTGGTAAGTTTAAGGCCAGGCCAGCTGCAACAAAGAATGCCGCGGGAGACAGGTCAGTGTCAATAAGGATTGCGTGGCTCTGACAATCACTTGTTTGCCTTAGAGGCTCCTGATCTGAGGGCCTTGTATTACAAGTAGATTCAAATCCTTTTAAAGTGGCCAATATGTAAGGAAAAGAGTGGATAAAGTCATTCATTAGAAATAAAATAATATTAGAACTGGAGGTGTAGCTCAGTGGTAGCTCAGCATGCACGAGGCCCTGGATTTGGTTTCCAAATGATAATGATAATGATGATGATAATGATGAATAATAATAACAACAACAACATAATTTAGGGGGTAGTGGTAGCATTCGAATCCAAAGCTTTTCATGTGCTAGGCATGCATTCTAACACAGAACTACACTCCCCACTCTCTTTCTCTCTCTATGTATTTGAAGATTGTCTATGTAATGTAAGCTGGACTCAAACTCCTCATTTCCCCTGTCTCAGCTTCCTGAGTGCTGGGTTACAGGCATGAGGCATGCATCACTAAGACTGGACCAGGAAATAATTTTAATAGCTAACCTTTACTGAGAGTTTACTATGAGCTTTATATGATTTAAACATTTTATTTTCCAATAATCGTATCTGGTAGAAACGATTACTACTTTCTTTGTACAACAGAGGAAATGAGACACAGAGGGTTTAGTGAACTTGCTAGAGCTGAGGCAGAGAAGGTAGTTATGAGCAGAGTTGGACTCAGGCAGTCTGACTCACACCCAGGGCTCCTAGCCACTACAGTATTCTGCCCCTTCTGGGCACAGAGCTAATGTGACTCACTTACTTGACAGGACAGTACATACAAGTTGGTCTGTGTTTGTAACAGATACTGTGCTCGCTAGTAGAAGAAAATGTATTTGCAATCCATAATTTTTAATCTTTATCAGGGAGTCACAGAGCTTTAAGTTCTTTATTATCAAGAAGTGGGATCAAAAGGAGCATGAGAAAAATTACTCTTCTAAGAAAAAAATCTCCAATTAATTAGCATTTTAGTAATTGCTTTCAATTTGTAGGACTTATCTGCTATTAAATCTTTATCCATAATTTATGGTTCAGATGTTCATGTGCGTCAAAGTATGCCAGCTTACAAACAGCTACCGACTTGCTCTCTTGAAGATCCCAACAATGTATGCTAAGCAGGCTTGATGAAGGTAGAGTTTATTACTGAAATAATTCTGAGCCAAGAAAGTGAGCCGGCAAAATAGTCTGTGCGTTGTTTAAAATTCATCTTCAATTAGTGATTTTTCAGGAGTTCCGCTCCGAAAATCTCTGATGTGCCCAAAGCCAAAACCCTCATGCTCCCAAATAGCATGCTACCAACCGCACTTACATTCCCATCGTGGTTTGGGCACGAGAGAGGCTTTCCTGCAGCCACAGCAGTGACCGTCTCCAGGATGGAAGACTCCTCGACGTTGCTGCCTGGCGTTCGCTGCAGCACATCCATGAGGTTTGTGATGAAGAAGTTGTTTTGGAGTGCAGCCACCCCTTTCTCGGGCAGGATGGAGGTCTGGCGACACACCGGGCAGGAGAGGGTTAAGCTGTGGGCAGGAATATAGTTCTGCAGGCACCTGTTGCAGAGCACACAGGAGGACAGTCAGCACAGAGCTGTTCTTTTAGAGTACCACTTCCTGAAGGTGTCATTCATGTGCTAGGTGACACATGGGCTACTTTGCCTGCTTTGTGGTATCCTGTATCAAGGAAATGCTGTTTTGAAAGTAAAGGCTAACCTGTCCTCACATTGACTCTGTCTACTGGTCAGACAAATGGCTGTGTTCTAGGAAAAGAAAATGTCATACACTCCCGTGTGGTTAAAGGGCAAGCAACCTTGTCCTTCCAAGGAGCTTGATAGGAAGGTAGAATATTAAGTCCCTGAACTTACTGGATTAGACGCCCACATGACTCTTCCACACTTTAAAGGTGGAGAAGCATTGGTCTATAAGCAATGAGCTCACACATGTGTGGATTTTAGCAATTGAAAAAAAAAAAAACAGGTCAAGTGTTTTCAAGAACATTGAAATTAATTTTATACACAAAATCGAATCTTATTTTAGAAATTACTTTTATGTGTATATGAGTGTATTGCCTGCATGTATGTAAGTGCACCCGTGTTGTGTAATGCCCTTGAAGGTCAGAAGTGGGCATCAGATTCCCTAGAACTGGAGTCACAGATGGTTGTTAACCACCACGTGGATGCTGGGATTCAAACCTGGGTCCTCTGCAAGAGCAGCCAGTGCTGGTAAACACTGAGCCATCTCTCCAGCCCCTATTATCAGATTTGAAAACAAAATCAGAATGGAAATGTTTGGTTGAAGCAGACTCATCACACCATCTCTGCTTGTTTCTGGCTAAGAGTCACTCATTTAATTCATTCATTTAAAGAAAGAAAGGTGTCATTGATAATGACCATCATATTTAATGCTAATGACACTTGAAAAACTTCCATGAGCATAATGGAGAAGGGACTGTTAGAGTCCCATTGCATAGATGGGGAAACAGTGAGAGAGCGGGGCTAAGTGACTTGCCCAGAGTTCTTTAGTTGGTCAGGGTAAAGCAGGAATCTAAACCCAGGCAGTGGGACATTATAATCTAACCTCTAGCCAGTGAGACTTGGAGCTGGGATTGCAGCTCCATGGTACATTGCTTACTCAGCATGCATGAGGTCCTGGGTTTCATTCCAGTATCATAGAAATGAAAACAAAATTACACTATATAATATTTTCCAATTGCTTAGCCAGAGTTTGAAAACCACTGATTTGATCTCTTACTTTTTCAAATGAAGAAAATGACTGTTCTAGTTTGCTTTCATTTGCTGTGATAAAATCGCTTAGAGGAGCTAGAGAGATGACGCTGGCTGGTTTTGAAGAGGACCTGGGTTCGACTTTCAGAACCCACATGGTAGTTAACAACCATCTGTAATTCCAGTTCTAGGGGATCTGACACCCTCTTCTGACCTCCATGTGCACTTACATACATGCAGGCAATATACTTACAAAATAAAAATAAACAATAAAATATTTTTTAAAAACACTGACCAAAAGCAACTTGGAGAGGAAAGGATTTATTTGGCTTACAGCACAATTCAGCATCAAGAGAAGCCAAGGCAAGAACTCAGGACAGGTACCTGGAACACAGACCACGGAGGAGTGCTGCTTACTGGCTTGTTCCCCTGGCCTGTGCTCAGCCTGCTTATACAACACAGGCTCACCTGCCCAGAGATGGCACCGCCCACAGTGGGCTGGGCCTCCCACATCACTCAACAATCCAGAAAATGCCCCACAGACATGGCCACAGGTCAGTCCAATGGAAACAATTCTTCAAGTGAGACTCCCTCTAACCATGTGTGTCAAGTTGACACTAAAGCTGTCCAGCACAGAGACGTTACTGAGGATTAGCTGATCACTATATCCCAGAATAGCCAGGCCTGAATCCATACAAGAAACAAGACGATTTGTTAAGGTCACAAATGATGCCTAAGCCCAAGAGGCATTTTCAGCCTTATTTTACTAAACTCCGTGTAAGCGTTCATCAGGCTTGACGCTGACCTGCCACCCTTTTCTGCCATTTTATCTTCTGTCTTTATGGCACCGGGCTCTCCTGTATGCTCTGTCTTTTCTGACTTAATCAAGCTTGGGGTTCCTCAAGACTCCATCCTAAGACCTCTTCTTCTATGATCTCATAACGCTATGAGTACAGTGCACACTTATAGTTCTTCCTACAGATAATCTCTGAGCTCCACATCTTCATGTGAACTACTTCTTTACATCTCTTAGACGTCTCCCGGGTCGTACAGCTGAGCAGGCCCCAACCCAAAGCAATGCTCGTCCCCAAACTGTCCCTCTTCTTATCTTGATGAATGGCACCTCCATCCATACACCTAAGCAAAACAGAAGCTAGGAGTCATTCATCAAACAGCAAATCCCCTACTGCCCTGTATTTCCCACAGCCAGCCCATCAGCAGAGCCTGTCAGGTTCTAAGATCTTCCACTCTCGCCAGGTCTCTTCATAGATGTGGACAATAGCCTTCCCCTGGCACACTGTCATCTACCCTTGTCTGTGATCTTCTGTATTGCAGTCAGACTGGAGCTTCTCAAAACACAAAAGAAACCATTTACATTTCCCTCTCCTTCCACTGAGAAGAAAATCCAGCATGGCTTCTCCTGCTCTTACAATGCAGGTTAGATCCCACATACGGTAACATGGATTTCCCCATCTTTCAGCGGGTACTTACCTGGCCTTGCCTTGTCCCTGCACTTGCTGGATGCCTGCCATAGGGACCCTGTGTTCTCCCAGCTCCTGGTCCCCACTTCTGCACATTCCTTACATTCTTTCCTCCTACTCACTTCCCTTTGCTTGGTTTTTACTCATCTGTGGGGTTTCTTAGCCATCTCTCCTGCAGAGACCTTCCTCAGTTAACTCTCCACTGCATAGCTTCCTGTGGCACCTTGATGTGTAGCACTTGCCCTGGATTAATATTAACCGGAATGACTGGGGTTCATAGCTGGCTCCTCCACTGGGCTAGAGAGGATGTCTGGCTTTGCTCTCTTTCCAAGCCTCATTGATCGTGTTTTAGAAGACATGAGGCCAAGTGACCAACTGTGAAGACACTTGGTGTATACATATCCAGCATAAAGGGCTCTAGCGCTTAGTGTCTGACAACAAGATAAGCATAAGTCCTGCCAAGGGAAGTTGCTAAGCACCATCAAAGCAGTCACTCTTATGAGCAAGAACAATTCGAATGCACAGCACTCCATAAGGGCTCCCCACAGGAGGACCTCCTAAATCTCTGCCACTCACTGGTGGACAGAAGGCAGAGGTGGGTAGGGTCAGTGTTGCCTCTTGCCTATCATGGTGAAGAAAGAGGACTCAGAAACCACTGAGCAGATGCTAAACACAAGAATAGGGACTTCTGTTTCATTCAGACTGCTGCCTCTCAGCTGGTATATACTGTGTATAGTGCCAGGCTACAGTGGCTGCCACAAAGCGAGCCATGATGCCACATGTGCAGAGGGACAAAGCAACAGTTCACTAATATTCGTGTTTGTCAGTCTGTGTTGGGGGATTACTATTTAATCATCTTAGTTTTTATTTATTTATTTTTACTTTATGTGTATGAGTATTTTGCATACATGTAAGTGTACCACATGCATGCAGTGTATGCATAAGCCAGAAGGCCTTGATCCCCCTGGAACTGGAGTTACTGATGATTGTCAGCCACCATGTGGGTGCCGGGAACTGAACCCGGGTTCTTCGCAAGAGCAGCCAGTGCTCTTAACTGCTGAGCCGTCTCTCCGGCCCCTATTTGATTATTTTGAAAACACAAGCCAAAATGCAAAGAAAAACGCCACAACCATCAGTAGCAGATTCACCCTCCTTCTCTGCCGCTGCCAAAGGTGAGATCATTCTACAGTCAAAACCTTTGAAAGGAAGCAAATCAAGGCAAAAGTTAAAAAAAAGAAAATCACCAACCAGATAACAAACTTATGTTGAACTGGATGGTAAATATAAGCAGCATAACTTTGAAGCCATTGGAAGCACTGATTTCACGAACTACAGATAAGAAGTAAATTATTTTAATTACTTCTATTAAGCAATAGAAAATATATTTAACAAACTGCTTTCAAACATAATTACAATATTTGTTTTTAAGAAAAAATGTACATAAAGACTTGCTAGGGAAATACCGAAATCTGGCTACGAATAAACGAATTACTAACATTTCTTTTTTCTGTTTCTGTTTTTGGTTTTTTAAAGGCAAGTTCTCACTGTATAGCCCAGACTGTCCTCAGAGTCAGTGTTCTCCTGCCTCAGCCTCCTATTACAGGCATGTGTCGCCTTGCTTGGCTTACTAACAACTTCTTATACTTAACTTCTGACGTAGATAGTCAAACCATGCACTAAAACGGCATTTCTATAATTGGTTAACACTCTCTCCAAAAGAAAAGTACTCTTTCACTGGCATGGTGGTACATGCCTTTAATCCCAGTGGTCAGGAGGCAGAGGCAGGTGGATCCTTATGAGATTGAGGACAGCCTGCATATTTACATAATGAGTTCCAGACCAGCTAGGACTACAGGGAGACCCTGACTCAAACAAAGAAAAGAAAAAGTACTCTTTTAAGAATAAGGGATAAATAAGGAAGTGTGATTTCTTTAAAAGGTTTACATAGGTCATTCACAATTATGTATTACAGTTATGTGTATATATCACCATAGAAACTATCATATCATTGGAAGTGCGGTCCTTTGAACTAACCCCTTATATGTACAGGGATTTCACCGGATCTATTATAAAGAAGGGAATGAGAGGTTTGTAACTGGGCCTCACAAAGGACTTTCCGTGGGAAACTGCCATTGGCAAAACTGTTTCATAGAGAACCGAGGGAAAACTTAATTTTTTTAAAGTTTAGACTGCTTATTTAAAGCATATCTCCGAAGTGAGCCAGTAGTTCTTGGATGCTTTCTCCTGCTTGCTGTTGTTTAAATGAGGCAAGTCATTGGCAAGTCCTGATTGGGTTCCTAGATGTCTGTCAGAAGCACAAGCCATTCATTGTTTCCCTTGGGTAAAGGCAGAATCCCGATAAAAAGCCTGTGGCAGGTGGCAGAAGGTGAACAGCCCGGGGGGTAGCCTTACCTCTCACAGAACGTGTGCAGACAGGGCAGGACCTTGGGGTTCTTGTACCGTTCCAGGCATATACTGCAGATCAGAAACTGTTTGTCGATCTGGCGCACCACAGGACTGGGGATGCTGGCGCCCTCACTGGCCATCCTAGACCACTGACATGGGGGGCCGGCTGTCCTCGACCCTGCACGCTGCTGCTGTCAGACAGAGAGACCAAAAGGGAAACATGATCAGTCACCTGTAGGTGCAAACCAATCCTGGGCTCTTTCACTCTAAATATAGGTGGAAGTCAATGAGTGACCTCAGAGGAACCAGAGCTCTTAGTGCTGTGGGAGGAATAGCAAATGACCTGTTGTTTGTCCTATAAATCAATAAAATAATCATATCTTCCCCATATAAACAATATAGGAGAGGGAGTGTTCTATCAAGAGGATTGCTTGCTGGATTTCAAAGTAGACTGATGGCTAGGGGATCAATACATAACTATATAGATGCATGCCTTTAATCATGACTATATTTGAACATGCATTCACCTTTTATATTCATATTGAATTCAATATGTTTTCTTGGTCACTATACTCGAGGAGACTAGAATATGCCACTCCCAAACAAGCCACTTTGGTATAAGGAACTGAACGCTATAGATTAGAATGTAACAATTGGAAAAACTTCTATCTTTTATGTTATGTACCTGGGGCCTGTCAGTTAAACTGACAAAAGAGTAACAGGAGAAAAAGACATACAGATTGCGTTGATATTATTTTATTTTGCATTTACTTATTTACTTTGTGTGTGTGTGTGTGTGTGTGTGTGTGTGTGTGTGTGTGTGTGTGTGGTGTATCAAGCCTGTGGAAGTCTGGGGACAACTTGTGGAAATTGGTTTTTTCCTTTATGACGTGGATCCTAGGGGAGTGAACTCAGGTCCTCGGGGTTGGCAGCAAGCTCCTTCACCTACTGAGCCTCTCTCCAGCCCTGAAATTAACATTTTTAACTCCATATTCTCAGGCATTTCATAGAAAAGACATGAAGGAGGAGAGGATTGGACCTGGGGATTTATAAAACATTTTAACAATAGCTGACACAAAGGAACTGTCTGTCTTTCCCAACTGGTTTAAAATGGACATAGATTTTTCTTTTATGAAGGACAGTCCTGTCTGTAAGAGTATCCCTTTGGGGGACCAATGAGATAGCTCAGATACTTTCTGCAAAGTCTGATGATCTGAGTTTGACCCCTGGGCTCCACAAGATAAAAACAGAGAACTGAATCTCATAAGTTGTCCTCTGACCTCGATCACATGTCATGACAGACACAAACCCACACATGTACACACATACATGCACAAAAAATAAGAAACTGAAATAAATTTTTTTTAAAAAAGTGTCCCCTTTTCCCAAACGTTGAGAAGGGTAAGGGTCTTCATCATTGAGACTGCAAGGAGATGGGTCTGCATAACAACCCTATTTAACGAGCCTCCTGAACCTCACCTTTCCTAGTCACCTGCCCATATCTACTGCCTAGGATTCAAGCCTTTTTCGTTTTTGTCTATTTGTTAAAGTGGTTTTTAAATCCTCAAGTCTAATCACCTTCTTGAGTTTTCACCTTTTTTTCAACAAAGCATGAGAACATGCAAAGTAAAAAAAATTAGCATCAATAAAATCGGCACATCTTTGTCTCTGGTTCATCTTTTATCTGTTTAATCCACAGGTTCCTGGTACATATATAAAAGAGAAAGAGAAAAGTGGCCTCTTCTGTCCACATGGTGCACTTACATACACGCAGGCATAACATTCATACACATAAAATAATAAATAAATGAATTAAAAACCCCCAAATATAAAAAAATAAAACAAAATTTCATACATGGCTCAGAGTGTTTTCTTTAGAACTGAAGCTTTGTGGGTATGAAACTAAAACGTATCAAACATGGACAGAGCAGTAACAAAGACTAGAAGCCACCTCAGGATTTTAAAGAAATATCCACTCTTCTCTGTGCATTTGAAGGAAAAAAGTGAATTCAGAGGAGATTGTGCTGGAAAGAAGAAACCAGAAGACTACAGAGAAGAAAGCAGAAAGACCATGAGAAGAGGAGGAAACAAAGACACAGCTCGGCTCACCACCTTTAAGAGTTTCTGCCTCCCATTCCAAAGATGGTAAGCAAGGACAGACCGAAATGCACTTCTCAATTGTCTAAATATTTGGTAAGGTATCCACAGGCCTCTTATTCCCAAGGGAATATTCTACTGAAAAAGAAAGGAAGGAAGAAAACAAGGAAGGGACAGAGGGAAGGATAAAAGCCTAGTTAATCTTCAACATAATAGAATATGTTGAATTTTAGAAGAGAATAGAAATTAGAAGAGAATATGAATAGAAATAGACTATTTTATTCTCATGTGTGTATAAAACAAAAACAACACACACACACACACACACACACACACACACACACACACACACACAAGCTTGCCAGAATACAAAGTCAAGAATGTGCCTATCTCTGTAACTCCTAGCCTTTTTGCTTCCTAAACTCTAACCTTGTGTTTTGAGAAGGCTGTACTCTGAAGCTTGGTTTACATATGGCATTTGAACTTGATCTATGACTGTGTCTGAAGCTGGGAAATACATCATCTTCACGGCATCAACAATTCTATTCTTTCTACAAAAACCACCACTCACTCAAACACAGACAGTTCTTACTCCTTGCCATTGCCACTTTTATTAAGAAAACTCTGTCGAGATCTATTTTAGTAGTCATACACATGACATTTCCATCTTCGAATTCTATTTTATCTAGATAGATTCATATAAGAGCATGATTAATAACAGCACCTTGTGGAGCACCTGTTAGTCAAGAGTGTCACCTTCAGCCAGGGCTCACTGCATAGTTTGGCAGTGTAGGTAGGGCTATCTAATCATCCAGCATTATCTGCTAGATCTTCCACAGAGGACTCCTAAAGAGCTAGAGAAAGACATTCATTGATCGGATGAAATGTGGTTCACCTCAAAGGAGCTCAGAATGTTGGCACACTGTCTGCTTTTTAACCACATCCCTATGACATCAGACTAGGGAGAGAATGGACTCTGTCTGAAAGATAAGGAAACCAAAGCCGAGGCTTTAAATGACTTGCCCAAGGTCATCCAGGAAAATCAGTGAATCAAGAAGCTCAATTTTCAAGTTTTCTGCTTATCTGATAAGCCTATGATATCTAATCTAAAGCAAGGATGGTACTTTCCTGGGGTCTGTGTGTGTTATACGTGTGTGATAAAAATGACACTGTGCTCACATAAAATTTGCATGACCTAGAGAAAATTGGCAGAGTCTCTGAACAAAAGTCCATTAACTGCTGTCCCCCCACCTCCTTTTTATAAACGACAGGGAGGCTGGAAATGTGGCTCAGGGGTACTACAATACTCAGCATGCTTGGTGTCCAGAGTTTCATCCCCACATCCCCCACACAAATGCTATTAAACTTATCAATTAAAATAAACTAAAATATGTGCTGGAGAGATGATCCAGCAGATAAGAGCGAAAAATACTCTTGCCGAAGACCCCAGTTCAGTTCCCAGCACCGACATGGCCACCGACGACTGTCTGCAACTCCATTTCCAGGGATCTGATGCCCTCCTCTGGTATCCGAAGGCACTAGGCACACCTGTGGTACATACACACATGTAGGCAAATGCTCATACACATAAACTGAAAATAAATAAATCTTTAACTCAACTAAAAGAACTTTATTTTGAGTAGCTTTAAAAATTTTTAATTACATTTATTTATCCATCTGTGTGTGGAGGTGAGTGAGTACTCCTGTGCCGCAGTGCGCATGTGGAAGTAAGAGGACAGCTTTCTGGAGTGGCTTCTCTTCTTCCTCCATGTAGATGGAACTCTTGGTGGCAATGCCTTTACCTGCTTCGTGGGCCTTGAATAGCTTTGATATTTTTATGTGACCAGCCATGTTGAATAACAACAACAACAGAAAAGCAGATGTGTTTGGGGGAACATATTAAGCTTAATTTATTTTCTTTAAACGTTTGCACTTTGGATTTGGAGCAAGAAATAAACATTTGTTTTAATCAAATAATACATATGAACTAAATAAAATTTGTTGTTAACATTTTTATGTTCTAAAACTTAAATATTTTATTCTAATTTTATGGTAATTATTGTGGTAGATGATAGCAAGCCTTCGTAGATGTTTTTCATTTACATGATAAATTAATCATGCTGACTCAGTAGCACTAATTTAAAATCATGACACTATAGGAGATCTGTCACACGTGACCTGTTGAAGGCATCTGGATCTTCAGAACACCCAAATCACCCAATCAACCCAAAAGGTTTTGAATCTCAGAAGACCCACAGCTTTGCCAGGATAACGGCACTTCTGGGAATGTTGCTGGATAACCACAACCGAGAAGCATTTCTCTGCTTCTAAAGGGACAATGTGCTCAGAAGAACTGAGGCATAGCATGTGCCCATGAGCTTGGGAAGACCCTGCAAGGCGTCTGCATAGGCAGCAACCTTTCTTTTTTTTTAAAAAAATTATTTATTATTTTTATTTTATGTGTATGAGTGTATTGCCTGCACGTATGTAAGTGCACACGTTGTGCAGTGCTCACAGAGATCACAAGAGGGTGTCAGGTCCCCTGGAACCGAGTTAAGACAATAGTGCCACCTGTGGGTGCTGGGAGCAGAACCCAGGTCCCCTGGCATCAGTCTTTCATCAGAGGCCGTGGACACTACCAGCAACAAATGCTTAACTACACTGTCTTCGGGACTCCTCTGATTGGGTTTCCAAAGTATCAGTGACCCTTCCTACCCACAGACTCAGTAGGAATCACTTCAGGGCAATGAAGGTCAGAGACAGAACCATTCTTCCGATGGGATGAGCAGAACCAAGTGGAGGAGGCTGCCAGTGGCCTTTCCCTGTGGAGCTCAGGCAGAGCTCATGGCAGACACGTTTGACAAAAGGTCAACAGAGGTGAAGGCAGAAGATGAAGGCAGGGCCTCACTATGTAGCCCAGGCTGACCTGGCACTCATAATCCTTCTGCCTCAGCCTTCCAGGTGCTGGGATTACAGGCCACCACACTTGGTCCAACAAGTCACATTTGTGACACAGCTGACATTAGACAGCTATTGATATTAACCAGCTATAAAAGCTTTTATGTGGAACCAAGCTGGGGTCCCCTGTAGCTGTGAAACAAACCAGTGGCAAAGCTGCATTCGGAGGTCCTTGCCCCCCCACTGCTCTGCTCCCCGCCCCCACTGCTCTGTAGTGGATGGATCATCTGCTCCATCTGACTGTTTAAAATCATACCCTGCCTTCAATTTCCTAGCACTTCCTATTGTCCCTGTCTTTTCTCCTCTTTGCTCCATGGAACTGGTTACTTTCTCTTATGGACCTCATGTTTGTGCAGATCCCCCCACCACTAGTATGATGAAGCCAAAACTCATAATGAGAGTATTTGGAGACTGTGACCTTTAGGGGTGTCATTAGGTCACGAGGATGGAGCCCTCGTGATAGGATTTGAGCCAGAGAACAGTGGTGTGTTCAGATCCCCATTATTCTGCCCTGATTTCTGCTGGTTATGTGGGTAGGAAAGTCTTAGACATTTCAGAAACCCAAATGGGAAAAGAAGCCTGCCAAGAAATTGAAGTATTTCCTGCTTTTCTAATCAAGGAGACCAGGAATTAGTAGTCCCCAGCATGCTGGTTAAAGGCTGCTGCCTGCTTTATGAATCCCCCTCACAGCCTATTCAGGCTGATGGCAGGCTTCCCACTGTGCCTATCCACACAAGAGAAGCCTGCCGACTCCCTCCACCTAGCTCTTTCTGTGTGAGGATACAATGAACTAAAGGCCATCTGTCTGCAAAACTGAAGGCAAGCCTTTACCAGAACCCTATCATCTTGGCACCTAATTTGGACTTCCAACCTCCAGAACCGGAAGAAAAAAATGTTTAAAGCCATCCAGTCTATAGCGGTTTTGCTTTAGTGACCAGCTGGTTAAAACATCATCTAATATAAATATACAATTTATGTTGCATGTTGCCTTGCATGGCCACTCCACCCTGTCGAGTAAGGGCTGTGGCATCAGGGGTGAGTGTCTAATCACTTAGTCTGGTTGTCCCAGAACCTAGAACTGTGTGTGCCTGGTACTTATTAATTTCTGAATGAACAAAGTACATCATGGAAGTAGATTTAAGCACAGTAATAGAAAAGAGAGGCATTTGCTGGGTTCTGTGACAAAGCGTGTTTGTTGTGAATGTTTGTCATTGACATCAACATTGCCTCTCCCCGCATGTG
Source organism: Eospalax fontanierii (assembly GCA_035773235.1). NCBI lineage: Eukaryota > Metazoa > Chordata > Mammalia > Rodentia > Spalacidae > Eospalax > Eospalax fontanierii. Next base: position 37,408,129 of record CM069548.1, on the reverse strand, counting down.
ACAGTCTAATGCTTAGCAACATGTGCTATCATCCAGAGGATAAATATTAGTAACATATTTTAACATGTTCACAAATTCTGAGGAAGAACTGGATAACTACTGAGGACACATATGCACGGCAATAAACAGCCTAAGAGTTGGCACAGATGTCCCTTGTTAAGGGTGGCTCTGCCAGCTAAACACTGCATGTCGTGGGGAAAGCAACGCTGCAAACAGGAAACACAGTCTTTACACAGAAAAACCCTGCCCCAGCATTTCTCCCCTCCCATAGCTCTTCTGTTTTCCCTGGCTCAGTTGTTCAAGTCTCCTCTAATTTGGAGGGAATTACCATCAAATGGAAAAGAGCTTGAGAGGAGGAATGCCGAAAGAGAGGAAAGCACTGTGTCCACAATTCCTAGATTCAGACCACATTTCCCACCCCACAGTATGTACGCCATTTAGAAGAGAAAAGTATCCACAGCTATGTTGCTGGTACCAGCATGAGGAAGAGTAAGAAAGGGGAGATGGAAGGAAAGGGCTGGACGGAGAGCGAGTGGGCCCACACTGGTAAGGCTGGTTTAGGGAACATGGCTAGGAAATGGAGGCCAAGATTCCCCTGAAAAATAATATTGAAACATGCAATTTGTACGTTGTAGCCTATTTTATTATATATCAGGTATGAAATTCCAATTATTTTCTTTTTTTAGACAGGGTCTTACTAGCCTGGGCAGGGTACCCCAGGTTACCTTTGAATTCACATCCCTCTTGAATCAGCCTCCTGAGTGCTGGGGCTATAGGGGTGCAGCACCATGCCCACTTCAGTTCCATTTCTATAATCTAGTTTTATGGCACTCCGGAGTACCTGCTTGTCTTCGTGTCCTTTTGGTGAGTTTATTTATCAGCATGCTTACATTTTTAAAGGTTCTTGAGTTAATATTGATAGTGAGGGTGCACACAAAAAAAATCAAAAAAACAAAACAACAAAAAAACAAACCACCAGCTTTTCTAGCAGATGGAAATCTTCTGATATATTTATAGAAAGAAAACTGTGAACTATTGGGATTATCTATCTATAACTCATAATATGTTACCCTCAACTTGTCAGAACAGTTGAACATTTGGATCTCAAGGCACAGATAAAAGAACAATTGTAAAGGCAGGTATTTTAGGGACTGGGGAGATGGTTCAGTCAGTAAAATGTTTGGCATGCAAGCACGAGAACCTGGTTTTCACCCCTAGTAAAAGCTGTGACCCCAACTTTAATGGGACAGAGACAGGCAAACCCTGGAACTCACTAACCAGACAGTCTAACCAAATTGTAAGCTACAGGTTCAGGGAGAGAGCCTGTCTCAAAAGATAAGGTAGAGCTGGATATGATGACACACGCCTTTAATTCTGGCACTTGGGAGGTAGAATCAGGTCTCGAGGCCAGCCTGGTCTGCATAGGGAGTTCCAGGCCAGGTGGGATTATAGGGAGATCCTCTCTCCAAAACACCCCAAAACCCAAACAAACAACAACAACAACAAAAGATAAAGTGGATTCAGGTATGGTGCTGCATGCTTTTAAACGCAGCACTCAGGAGGCTGAAGCAGGTGGATCTCTATGAGTTTAAGCCAGGTGTACAGGGCAAGTTCCAGGGCATCTAGGGCTATACAGTGAGACCCTGTCAAAGAAAAAAAGGAAGAAAGAAAGAGGAAAAGAGGGGGAGGAAGGAAGGAGCGGGAGGAAGGAAAGAAAGAGGCGGGAAGTGATCAAGGTAGACGTGTGGCACTGACTTCCAGGTTCCGCACGCACAGGTAGCATACCCACGCATACTGCACACCCGCCCCCACGAAAAAGCAGGGTTTTTTTGTTATGAGCCTACTGTCATTCATCTGTAATTGAATTTGCTAGGAGAAAGAGGACAGGCTTTAGTAAAATGAAAACAGGGTGACCCACTTCCAGTTAAATCAAGCCGATCCTAGGTGGAGTCACTCTGTAAATTAGAAGCCTGGTGTTTTCTTTCCTGGAGGTACAAGTGTGTTTGAAGTTGGGAGTCCACTAGTAAAGAACCTCTTCTTTAATTCTGTCTCCAGACAAAGCTGTACCCAACTCCATAAGGCTCTGCTTCGGTTTCCAGGGTTGGATGTGTGGCAGCTTTCCCGGACGGGACCGTGGGCTTTCCCACAGGCAAGCTGATTCCTAAGCAGAACTCCTCACATCTCTTTGGTGTCTGTCCCGTCCTATCTCCCTATCTTCTTTCCTCAGTCTCGCTAGGTGACTGTTTGCCACTGCCTTCTCTGTGGAAACCCTCACTCTCTTAAGCGTTGCTCTGGCTTTTCAAGGTTCCAAAAGGGCTGAATCTGTGTGATGGAGTGTTAAGTGGCCCGGCTAATTGACATTCACCTTATGATACCCTGGGACAATCAAGATGAGTGGGGTCTCCTCTCCCTGCAACCCACCACTGTGCCAAGGCTGCCCTTGGCTTCCCCTGGGGACGACACAAAGCAGCTGAATATTGTGCGATCAGAAGAAAGGGAAGCAGCCGGCACGTTGCTAAGGCGTGGGGATCCACGCTGGGGGCTGGGAGAGGCTGACAAAAAAGGGACAAGAGAAATTTATTTCACCTCAGAATTCCGAAAGGACACAAGCTTGTGTGACAGAAATCCTCCCTGCACTTGCCTCTACTCTGTAAGAAGCATATTATTTCTGCTGTCGGTTATTATAAGTGTTCCATCAAACTAATAAGTTTCTAGAAAAATAATAAAAAGCACCTAGCAAAGATGGAGGATGCTGAAACTGAAGGCAGAAGAGGGTATGGAAGTGTCTAGAAAGATTAGCATACAAAAAAGCAGTAACACATGGCTCCTTCAAGTGCTGCTCTTTAAAGAGCTCCCCACACCCCTCACTTTCTGTTGGGATCTAAGGCTTCAAATTCTAGACAGAAACCTGATCCACTGAATTCAGACAATCTGCACAATAGAAATGTTCAGAAAATCCCAATAACGCCCGATTGTAGAGCGAACTGTAGTCTGACACCGATGCCCGTGCACAGTAATAAAGGGACACAGATGGCAGCAGAGAAATTTTTAAAAGCCATGACAGATACGCCCAGGTTACACTGTAGAAGAAATTCACTCTAAATTTTTGAAGAAATAAACTGCGATGGAGTTAGGTGTGTTGCTCAGTCTGGCTAGCACGTGGCCTTGTGTTGGATCCCCAACACACACACACACACACACACACACACACACTCACACACACAGATTAATAATTTGCAACACACATAGATAAGTAATTTGCAACACATTTTTTCAGAACTGAAAGTATTTCTTTTCTGTATGTCTTAATACACACAAATATTTGGTTAAAGTATTATCAGAGAAATAATGAAAAAGGCACAAGAGAATCTTAAAAATTAAGCTTTGGTAAATTTAAAAAACTGGTTTCACCTTTAGGATTTCTTTCTAGTTAAAGCAGGCAGATAAAAGGATGTTAAGTTTGGAGAAATTAATGTCAAAAACTATCCAAATGAAGATATTTTCATTTTTAGTAAAAAGAATGAGTGTTTTAACTTTATTTCATAACCCATGGAGTCCACAAATATTTTGTTGTCTCTTATTTTTAAAAAAATTAAGCTATCTCAGGATTGTCATATTCACTGCGGTGAATCACTGTATAGATTTTATTCTTTTTCAAAAATGTGGGGGTCAAATATGCTGCATTCATCTATCTTCAAACAGCAGTCTGCAGGAGAATTTCTTGCATTCAGTCTTGCAATCCTGCAGTGCAAATGGTTGTGTCTTTCTAGGAGAAAATCGGGAAGAACTCTTCAGAGGTTCTGGAAGGGCTGCTAACCCATGGCTCTGGCACCAGAGTGGCTTTCTCATGTCACAGCACACACGAAACTTCTCATTGTGTGTCTGCCCGCTGCCTGGGAGTGGCCTACATTATTAACACTACAGTGGGTCAGAGCAGTGCCTGTAAAGCAGCCTCTGCCTAAAAATAAGGAAATCAATTCAATGCAAAACAGAATCAAACACTATTTGAGAAATCAACTCAAGGATGTGAGCCAGTAAATGGCTCTCCTTACATACTGTAGATTTTTAAAACCATTAACAACGTATTCATGAGGAATAAAATAGGTGTGATAGGAGCTGAAGGAATGAACTGATAAATTTGAAAATGGCTCATCCTGAGTCTGTATCTTGAAAGCTGTAACACTGAACCCATCTTTTCTTCAGACGCAAATATTTTACCATTTGACTTCAGAATTCACTTATTAAACATTCATTTTTAGTTGGAGATAAATAGCCTTCCTGTCCTATTGCTGTATAGCCTAACGACAGGGTGGGGCATTCTTGTAGAAAAAAACTCTGACATAAAAATTACCCATGATTCAAGGAAGCAGACCTAAGAGCCAATGCAAGATTTTTCTCCTCCTCTGTGTAGAGTTCCCACTGGGCTCCACCCAGATTTGATAGCACTTTCATGACAGGAAAAAAAACTGTCAGAAAGAAATATTTGCTGCATATCTGTTTACTGCTCCTCAATGGCATCTAGAATTCAGAGGGTCCAGTCATGCATTATGAATGAATGGGTTTCCAATGGTAACTGGGAGCCAGGAAGCTCAACCCCAGGGTTCTGACAGAGGGCAAGGTGGGGGAAGGGTACTCTACCAGGAAGGAATCCTGAAAATTCAATACTTTATCCCAACAGAAAGATGCAGAGAGAGCAAATTCTATTTTTTAAAAATCCAGGAAAACGTTAAAATAAAGACGAGTAAGAATTAAAAAGCTACTCAGTTCACAATCGCTTTCGCCCGCACTTGTTAATTTGACGCTTTTGTTTAGGCAGAGAGTGGGTCTACCCCTATTTTGTAATTAAAGAGCATGCAACATCATCATGTAAGAGAAAGGAGGAGCTGTACAGAAACCAGTTATCCACCTGGCGTAACGGTAAGCAATCCGAGCATTCAGGACCTACCCATTTCTGCAAACACACAGACTAGCCAACGAGGTAAAGAATTAGATCCCTCAACTCTGTTGCTGCCGCTCCGCGACCATCCAAAAGAACAATGCACATTTCTGGTAGCATCTCGAGTTTCGAAGCACCATGCAAAGAGACTGGTTAGCATTCCCTACCATGCAGTGCAGCCATCATCAGAAGCCCAGCATATCTTCTGCTCTAAGTAGTGATGTGCCAGCTCATGAACAGAACAGAGGAAGAGAAAAATGGAAGAAACGAGAGAAGGCTCAGGAGAGTCGGCAGGAATGTTTCTGGGTCATTAACAAGTGGGAGACCCCCTTCCGTATTCAGACCAATCAATCTTAATCTCACAGGACATCTTTTTCTCAGCGTCTGTTGAAAAGACTGCAGCAAGCCAGACTGCAGCAAAGGATTGTGGGATAGGGATGCAGCAGCGAGCTGCAAGGAGATTCGTGGGTGGCTGGCTTTCCCCTCTGAGTCAGCAGTCAGCTGCTCACATGCTCCCGTGCAAGGCAACTAGGCTCCATCCCCAATCAGAACTGCAGGATTAACCCCAGGAGACGTGAGAAGCGCACGCCTCTGGTACCCTGTGCCTCACAGACGGGACTGGTCCTTACCCGGTTAGGAATCGGAAAGAAGCTGTGCAGATAAACCAAAGGAGGCGCAGAAAGAATAAAGTTCAGATTTAGAGAAATGTTTTAGGTGAGTGTGACATCTCTTACTTCCACCAGTTAATAAAAGTAAAATCCCTATCTTTGACTGTTTCAGGTAGCTTGAAGCAATGCAGATTTTAAAAAATGTGAAACCATTCCAGCTTCACAGCCTCTACTACGTACCCCACCTTAGGTATCTCCCCAGCAACGTCTGTGAAGAACAGCTCCGCCAAGTCAAAAAAGGCAAAGGACATTTCTCTGCTTTTTATAGTTCTAATCAGTCAGAGAGGAAAAAAAGTGGGTGGTACGTTTCTCTGATTCAGGGGAAACTAGACCCAGCTGTGATAATGAAGTTTTCAGTTAAAGGTTGAAGAAACTGACAAACTGCGTATGCACATAACTTGATTTCCTACCAAGTCTTTAAACATATTTTGAAGTATCAGTAGCACAAAGAGATCAACAAGTAGCTATAAAAGTGCTCAGGTCCTCCTGGTACAAATGATAGAACAAAACTTTACATGTCAGAATGGAATTGTCATTTTCTGTTCTGCAGCAATGGAAGCAAGCAATATTACATATTAACTGTAGTTAATTATCAGTTGAAACATATGTTTTTAAACATATTTTTACTGATTCGAGAACTTCATACAATTTATTTTTGTCATATTCAGATCCCCTCCATCCTCTCTGTCCCTTACTATCTCCTTCATGTCCTCTATTATTTCCTTTTTTTTTTTTTTAATATAAAGGCCCATCGAGTCTAATCTGTGTTTCCCAAGTGCTCCTGGGTGTGGGTCTATCCCTTGGAGTCTGGTCAGCCTACCAGGTGTCATACCAGTAAGGAAAACTGACTCTTTCTCTCCCCAACAGCTATCAGTTGCTAACAGATTTTCTACTAGGGACGGGATTTCTTGCCCACCTCCTCCACCCATGCCTGATTTGGGTCTGCACTGGTCTCATGCATGCTGTCACAAGTGCTGTGGGTTCATATGTACAACTCCCCTGTGGTGTCCAGACAACATAGTTTCCTTGTATTCATTCATCTCCTCTGGCTCTCACAATCTTGCCCCCACTCTTCTGCAATGATTCCTGAGCCTTGGGAGGAGAAGGTATATTACAGTTGTTTCATCAGGGGATGGAGAGTTAGCTCAGCCATTAAGAGCACGTAAGGACTTTGATTCCCAACTGTTGCTAACTCCAGTTCTAGAGCATCTGATACCCACTTCTGGCCTTACATACGTGCTGGCAAATAACACAGACACATAACAAACGAATAGTTTTAACTGAAATAAGATTGCATATTTGATGGCATTCATTCTTTCAATACAGTCAAGCATTTCATCAAGCCCTTAAAGTATTGAAAAGATCAATGAAGATTACCTTGGGTGATAGTGGTACAGTGATGGGCGATTTCAGTAACATCCACAGGCCCTAGATCAGTGCCAACATGTCACTTTAGGCATTTACCTCCCATTCTAAGAGGTAAAAGCTCTCAGAAACCCAGGTTAACATCATAGAGTTTTCTGGAAGTTTTTTTTTTTTTTTTAAGTAGCTTTATCGAAATATAATCCACATACTGTACAACTTCCCCATTTAAAGTATACATGGTGGCTCATGCCTGCAATCCTAGCATTAGAGGGCTAAGATAGGAGAACTGCCATGAGTTCAAGGCCAGCCTTGGCCTACATAGTAAGTTCCAGGTTAGTTTAGGATAATTAGGGAAACCTCATCTCAAAAAAACAAATACCATTATTACTATTAAATAAAGTGCATATTTCAGTGCCTTTGAGTGTAGTCACAATTGTGGGCAACTATCAGCACGGTCAACTTTGAACATTTTCACTACTTCAGAAACAAACCCAACCGTATATTAATTAGCTGTCATCCTCTATCTTCCCATCTGCTATAGTCTCAAACAATTGCTAATCTACTTTCTGTCTATATAGATTTCTACTTGTAAGAGGCCCTCCCATAGAAATAGATTTCTCTGTTCTAGACTGTCACATGCATTAAACCATATAAAATGTGTTATGTATCTGGCCTTTCCCAACGAATACGTTTTCCAGGCTCATCTATCTGCTAGTTTATCAGTATTTCATTCCCTACAATATTCCACTGTGTGGTGCAGAACCCTTTAACTATCCATCCTTCTCAGCTGATGGCCACCAGGGTTGTTTCTAACTTTCGGCTGTTATGAATGACGCTGCTATAGATATTTGTCTGCAGGGTTTTGTGGCCATACGTCCGGCTTCAGAAGTTTACCGTCTAATTAGGACCGACTCCTGACACTAGAGGCAGGCTGCTCCCACCAGCTTCTTCCCACCGCGACTGGCCAGGTTTCTGAGTTGGTTTGGAGGGAATCCTCTCCTCTCCTCTCTGATACCCAATCCATCCCAAAGCCAGTCATATCCTTTCTCTTGACCTCTCTCCTTCTCTTCCTCCATTCAGGCCCAATACTTGAGTGTTCAACTAGATTGGGTCTTTGTTCCCAGATGGTGGAAAAATTGGAGGGAGGTGTTCTTGGTGTGGTTGCTGGGCTTAGAGTTAAAGAAGGCGCACTATTCAATTATATTCAATTACTCATTTCAGTGAATATTTATTGAATGTCGAGTGTGTTTTAGGCACCGACAATACAGAGAAGAGGTTAACAGTCTGAAACCTTAGGAAAGTTCATAATCCAGTGCAAGAAGACTGATTAGTAAGTAGGCAGTTGTACTGTGGAACAGTATGTGCTTGACATCAAGAGGAAGTGGATGCTCTGGGCACCTATAGGAGGGATGTGCAGGGCACAAAAGGCACAGAGCACAGCACTAGCAAGTGCTGGGAGGAGAGCCAGTGCACAGGAACTGAGAAGAGTAGATACGTATGACTGGAGCCTGGAGTGAGAGTGGAGCAAATGGGGACTGGTACTGTTTAGATATAATGTGTGCCCCTAAATGCTCACGGGTTAAAGTCTGGGTTCCCGGGGTCCTACTACTTAGAAGTGGAGCTGTGGGGAAGTGACTGAACTGTCAGTGTTTGAACTTCATCACCGGATGACTCCAGCGATGGGTTTATAGTTTGATGGCATTATTGGGAGGCGGCTGAAATCAGGAGGTAGTCCCAGGTGAAGGAAGTAGATCACTGGTGATATACCCTGAAAAGGTATACCTTGTCCACAGTCCCAGATGCCCAGTTCCTGGCTGCCCTGAGGTGAGCAGCTCTGCCCTACTACACCCTTTCCCATGATGTTCTGTCTTACCACAGCTCTAAAACTATGGGGTTAAGCGTCCACGGACTGAAACTTCCAAAACAAACAAATCTTCCCTCTTTGAAACTGTTCTTAGTTTCATAGGAAACTCTGAACACCACTTGTCATAGGGTGACAGGCTGACCAACACAAGGCTCCTGTTTTGTTTCTAATCATTTACTTGGTTTGAAATACTCCTGTAGAAAATACCATTGCACAGGAAAGCCGGGTTCCAAATGTCCTTGTCAGTCTGGCTTAACTGGAATAAGATGGTTTTGAGGGCTTAGCTGGAACCTAACAAATGTATCTAAGATTATCATAGGAAAATGCAGCCTCATTTTTAGGGCATGTCTGGAGGCTGTTCGGAAGCTGGAATCGGAGTTTCCAGAGAGTGTGTGGGCAGGCCACAGCAGCTTCCGACTGGTACTGCCAGGCAACAGGTGCCGAGTGGTAGTGACTGTTGGTAGCTGCTTCCTTCCTGTGACCAGATGTGGGGACTCAGAGCAGAGAAGAGTGAATGGGGATTCAGGCAGGGATAGAGTAAGTGACTGGTTTGATCTCAAAGCAGACAGACAAAGCAGAAAAGAACCCAGAGTCTTTAAAGCCACATACTTTACTAACTCCGCAGAGCTTTCTTTTCTCTGTCCTACTCACTCTATCCAGCTGAATCAGAGTTCACTGTCACCAGCCAATCGGACTGAAGTATGCACTTGGGAAGCATGTACACAGTGCATATGGGTAAGAACAAGGCATTTGAGACCTGATAAGATTTGGTGGAATCCCAGGACCCCATGATCCCAAATATATTGATTTTGTATTATATACCAGACTCAGTCCAAAACACTTGACACACAGTCTACCTGTGCTTAAGGCAAGGCAATTTCTCCTACGTAGGAGACTATCAAGGGTTATTTATGATCTGACTGTCCTCATTTTTCTCTACCTTCTCTCTTCCCTAGCCAGAACTTTATTTCCAAAGATTCTCCACCACTTTTTTTTTTTTCCAAAAGTGGCTCTCAACCAGGAAACCAAACCCCTGTGGGCTGCCGAAGCACGTGTCTGTGAAGGGTACATCTGGCTGTCATATTGGAGGTGGAGGGGGTGCTCTACTGATATTTCGTGCTAGGGACAGAGATGTCAAATATCTTCCAATATGTAGCAGAGTCCCACATAAGTACATTTGTCCCCCCCAAAAATTGTCAACAGCACCCCTTTGGGGAAACACTCATCGCTGGGCTTAGATTCCACTTTGTTCAGGCATGGACACTCATCCTCACCTGCCTCCTTCCCCTGCTCTCCTTCAGGGCTCAGCAAAGTCACCACTCACAGTAAGAAAGATTCTCTGGCTCCTCCTCCTCCAGCTACCAGACCCTCTCACCCTCAGGCTGGGTGGGGAGCCACTCCTGTAAGGTCTGTAACAATCTTGGTTGAAAGCTGTGGGAAGTTCCATTTTTATGTCTACCCCCCTCCCAGCCCCCAGTGCAATGCTTGTCACACAACAGATGTCTGATAAACAGATGCAGGATGACAAATTTTCCTCAAAAGGAATGACTGACAGAATATGACATGGAGTAGACCTTCATCTCAGAACTGCAAAATGACTGGAACATGGACCATTAGAAAGAGGCGATTCTTCACATTTTACAGGTGGTTTATCATTTATAAAGTGCTTTCATCATAGATTTTTCTCCTTGACCCTCAAAGCAAATGTCTCCGCACTGACCCCCCCCCCAAGATAGATTAGGCATAAATTCTATTCTGATGGAAACTAAAGTTTATAAAGTTAAGTGTCCATCTCAGGAAGTGTTAGCTATTACATAGCAGAAGTGAACAGTGCTGTGATGCTCCTGCAGGATGTGCGAGCACAGGAACAGTAACCAGACAATTCCAGAGTAGAACAAAGCCAGATGGTTAGAGAGGTGTGTTTCAGTGATGCAAAGATACAACCAGGATGCTTAGAAACTGCCTGATGTAATTGTTTGTTTTCTTATCTTTGCTTTCCAAAAGCTCTATGAGAATTATTGCCCCAAATCTTACGAAGGAAGGTGGTAAAGAACAAGTGTTTCCAGCCTCTAATTCAGGTGGGAGCAAAGGAGGAGAGATGTTGCTGTGATGAATTTCAGAGGTGAGCACTTCAGGTGTTTCATTTGTTCCAAATCCAGTCTTGTTTCAGCCAGTGCAGAGTCTCTAAGTCATTTTGGTTAAATGGTTTGGGGTAGACCCCAACGGGCTCTCTCCTCTTATTGAAGAGAGTGGTCCTGACAAGGACATCATCCTAGATGCTAGGATCATTCTTCAGTGACTGTGAGGAGGTCCTAGACCAATCAAGACTGTTAAAAATACATCCTTAAGAAAAGAGTAGGCCAGGGCTGGGAGTATGGCTCAACAGTGCGGCAGTACAAGGCCCTGGGCTCACTCTCCAACCCCACAATAAATAAATAAATAAATAAATAAATGTTGGAAAAAGAAATAAAAGATCTAAGCTGACTATACTGAGATAATATGTACAGAAGTACATTAAAGGCTACAACCATAGCTCAGGGTAGACTGCTTGTCTTGAATGCAGGAGGTTCAATTCCCACTATTGCCAGAAAAACAGAAGGAGGAGAAGGAAGAAGATGAGGAAAAGGAAGAGGAGGAGGAGGAAAAGGAGGAAGAGGAAGAGGAAGAGGAGGAGGAGGAGAAGGAGGAGGAGGAGGAGGAAACCAACTGAGTGAGCTCCAATGTAAGACTGGCCTGGTGTTGGGATTATCAAATATTATATATTTTAAAAATGATTATGTGCCAGGTAGTATATTAAGCACAGAAAAATGTCAGGAATAGAATCTCTTGAAATCATCCCAGGGATAGGGTTCGCTGTCTCCAGGAGTGAGGCCAACCCTTTCTAGCCCTCAGTAAAGGCGATAGATGGGACCCAAACCGAGCACTCTGTACTTTCTGTTGCATGTCTCAGACTCTCTCAAGACTGTGTTTCCCAAAAGGTGCTGATGCCAGGTGAGAGCATACATGGGTGGGGTCTGCCCAGCACAGAGTAAGAACAAAACTCTTGCTTTACTCGCTCCAAGCCCTGCATTTCTGTCAGTGACGTCTGAATCCTTGGCACCATTCTTGGCAGTATTTCCATGTTGAGGCATATTGAACAGACAGCAAAAATTTAAATCTGATAATCATATGCAGAAAGGAACTTCTGTTAGTCTGGTGTAATTTATTTGTAAGGAGCTCAGGATGCTTTCTTTCACTGACGCTTATAAGCCATTCCACCAAAAATCCTCTAGCATTATGCTTAATACCAAGTTCCTCTCTCTATAATTTGTGGATTTCATCATCTTATTTTCTTAACTGAAAAAAAATCTGTTTTCCTGTCTCAGTCTGTAGGAATCTCTCCCTTTCCCTAAATTAGGGTCTGTGCGTTAGCAATCTTAGCTACCTATCATATTAGGAACCTGGAATGTAAACTGTGGAAGCTACGAGACAGGTTTATTTAGATCATATGAGGTTTCCCTTGCATGATTTTTACCTATAATATCTGTCCCCTAGGACAGCATTGCTAAAGTACCATGAACTAGCATGGCTTAAGAGGAGAAAAATTTATTCATTCACAGTTCTGGAGGCCAGATGCCCGTGCCAAGGTGTTGGCAGGGCCAGATTCCCACTGAACTTTTAGGAGAGGACCCTTCCCTGCTTCTTCTGGCTCTGGTATTTACTGGTTTTACCTGGCTTATAGCTGGCATCCACCACTCCTAACTGGTTACCCATTCTAACACAACATCTTCTTTCTGGATGTCTCAGTCTTCAAATGGCATCTTCCTTCCCGTGTCTCTCTTTTCTTGACTTGGAAGGACACCAGCCACATTGGATTAGGGTCCACTCTGAGTATGACTTCACCTTAACTTGATTACACATGTAAAGATCCTATTTCCAATAAGCTGTCAAGGCTTATCAATATATTTTGAGGGGACACAATTCACACCAATGACACCTACTGGGGGTAAAAGGTTAACAAAGAGTCCGGGCTGATGCAGGCTTGCCTAAAAACCACTTGGTTTTCCCAGCACACTGTTTCCTTGCAAATTCTAGAGTCAGGCTAAAAGGAAAGTGCTCTCTCTGCCTTGTTTAGGCTGTGGACTAATGGAGATGTGAGTTTGTCACCAAACTGAGGAGGCAAAAGATTGGTGGGGAAGGGGACTGTGAGTTCTGTGGGTCAAGGTGATTCCCATCCACTGTGACTCTCCCCGCTGTAGAGCTGTGTGACAGACAAATGTTCCACAGCATATCTGACCTGTGAACACAGAAATATTCCCACAGCATGTCTAGGTTGCTGTATTCTTTGACTTGCTTTGACTATATCAAAGGCAAAAGCAAGCACACAAAGCACTTTTGTTTTGCCATCGTTCAGCCTGGATAATTCAAAGTTGAATGTCTCCTTGGAATCTCTCGATGCAAACTCTAGATTCCTAAGAATATTCATATACTGCTGGACCATAGCTCTGTAGGTACATTGCTTGCCCTACAAGCATAAGGACCTGACTTTGATCCCGAGAAATCACATAAAAAAGGTCAGGCGTCGTAGTTGAGCCTGCAGTCCCAGTGCTAGAGAGGAGTCGGAAGGATCCCTGTCGCCTTTGCCAGCCAGCCTAGCCTATTTGGCTGAGTTAGAGGCCAACAAGAGACGTGGTTGTACCCCGTGGTAGTACTGGAGGAAGGACAGGTGAGGTTGTCCCAGCCCCCCTGACTTGCAACTGTGCTGGGGCACACACACACACACACACACACACACAAAGTATGTCTCTATCTACACTGATACGGATTAGAGGGACCTGTTCTTTTTCTAGACAAACTGGCGAGTACACTTTTCATTTTAACAGTTAATTCAAGGTGGTGCCCCTTGCCCGATTGTTGGTGCAGGGGTGTGGTCTGGGGCCTTACGCCTAGTGGGCAGGGGCTCTACGACTGGGCCACATCCGTAGTCAGGGCCAGGATCTGGAGTCAGGGTTCTACCTAGGAACCCCGAGAGCCCGCAGATCCCTCTAGGCAGACCCGAGTCCTGACTGCCTGGTGGAACGCGTGGGTGTATGATTGGGTGTGCGGCTACTAATGCCTGGTTAGCCGCCTACTTTCTTAATTACATTCCTTTCTCTCAGCCCACACAAAGAAGTCCATTTACCCAGCGTGGAGATAAGAGAGAATTACTTCTGCACAGGGCTTCTGTATTAACCAACTAATCCCACCTCCTGGGCTCTAAGGTAATAATCACAGACAGCCAAGACAATCTCAGCCAGGCTGACCAGGTCCCCGTAGAGGCAAAGCCCCAGAAACGTCTCTGTTTTGCATAGCCCCGCCCAATCTCTATGGTAACAGGCCCCTCCCCTAAGAAGGGCGGGAGTCAGCTTTGCTCTTGCTAAAACAAGTTGGGAGCAGGTCTCCTTCACCTAGAAGGCAATGCCTCGGTTTGTAGAATTTTTCCCTGTCTCGCCCTCTGCAAGTCTCCTTGGCTAACCTTATTCCTCATTCTGTAGAGTGGATTGAGGTGGTGGTGGTGGGTGTAGGGGGCCAAGACAAGGCTGCAATGATAATATTTACTGGGGTCGCCCTAGACTGGACCTCCTGCAACCACAGGGTATCCAGTGCTCCTGTTCCTAACAGGTGTGTACGTGTGTGTGTGTGTGTGTGTGTGTGTGTGTGTGTGTGTGTGATAGTAATGTAAGCGTCTTGTCAGATAACCTGAGGATGGGCCCCACACGTCTTTGTCCCAGGCTGCCTCCTCCAACATGTTATCAGAAAAGCGTATCTTCTAAGAAGTCCATGGGGCTAATGATCCTGTTCATCTCTCTGCTTGAGTCCTACTGTGAATGTCAGCATGTGGCTCGGACTGAGGCGTGGCTTCAGACCTGCTCCACTGTAAATCTTATTTGGGGGATGAGCTCCAAGATTCCTGTGGATGCCTGAAATTGTGGATTATACTGAACCCTAGATTTACTACATTTTCCTACACAGACACACATGCACCTGTGATAAAGTTCCATTTATGAATTAGGTACAGTAGGACATTAACAACACCTGAGCATGGTGGCACTTGCCTTTAATCCTATCAGGAGGCAGAGGCAGACATTTCTCTGAGTTTGGGGCCAGCCACAGTGAGACCCTGTCTCAAAAACAACAGCAATAAAAGAAACAAACAACAACAACTAACTGAAAATAGAAAACTATAACAATAGACTGTAATAAAATCATGTGGATGACCAAGCTGGAGAGATGTCTCAGCGGTTAAGAGCACTGGCTGTTCTTGCAGAGGACATGGGTTCAGTTTCCAGCACCTGCACGGCAGCTAGCAATGTCTATAACTCCAGTACTAGGGGATCTAGGGGATCTAACATGCTCTTCTGACCTCCTCAGGCATTTCATGGCACAGGTGCACTTAGGTACATCCAGGCAATACATTCATACACATCAAATAAAAAAATTTTTTTAAGTTTTAAAAATTATGTGGCTGTATTGTCTATCAAAATGACCTTTTGCCTTTTTACTTAATGGAGACACTTTACAACTTCTCTTTGGCATATCCAAAATGACCACTGCACTTGGAGACCATTATTAAGTCAGATAAAATTTACTTGAACATTAGCACTGACTAATAGGCAGGTTGCATATAGAGCAGGAATACACTGAACAAAGAGATCTTGCTTATTCTAGGTCAGAGCAGCCAGCATGAGCGTCCACCATGCCAGTCAGAATGATGACCACTTTAAAACTCATAAAGTATTTCTGGAATCTCCATTTACTATTTCAGACTGAATTTGTAGATAACTGAGAGGAAGGAAGGAAACTAAAGGAGAGAAGGTTTGCTACTGTATCTTCAGGCTTCTTCTTGCCTCTGGAAGCTCACCTGTAGAGCATTTTCCAAGGCTATGATGACAAAAAGTATATCATTCAATGCTGTAGACCTATGCCTAATACAGTCAAGTTGCTCTAATCATTTATAATCAGCATGGTGCAGCACGGTGCAGACAGTCAGAAGAGGATGGGCCCTAGAGACAAGGATGTGTTTGGGTCCCAGCTCTGCCACTTGCAAGTTTTATGACTCTGGGTAATTTTATTCCTCTATACCTCCATCTCCTTATTAGTACAATGGGGGGGAGCTTACTACACAGGGTGGTTATAAAAATTAAATGGGTTAGTGTATATAAAGGAACCTGGTATAGTGCCTGACAGTATGAAGCATTCAGTACATAAAATATTATTATTATTGAAGCTACCTGCAGATTTATGAGTTCCTTTAGGACCTCCATACTTCTGGAGCTGGGCTTCTGGAAGGACTTAATAAACTGTTTCTTCTTGGACATAAGAGTAGACTAAAATTTTGTGTGTTAGTATACACCTCCAATCCCAGCACTTACAAGACAGGAGGATCAGGAGTATATAAGCCCAGCCTGAGTTACATAGTGATTTCCAGACCAGCCTGGGATATATAGTAGATCTTACTGAAACAAATGTGTATCCCATTCTCTTTTCTTAGACCAAATAAAAATAAACAGAAGTGAGAGGCAGGATCATGCAGAAGAGCCCTGCTTGCATACTTGATGGGGTCAGGCTGCCCTCAGTCTTCCCTGCTCCTTTCTACCCACCCATTAGTGCTGTTATCTCCAGGCAGCTTGGACACAGTTGAGCTGGTGCCACTTTCCGGGTCTTAGAGGGTCCTCCCAATGCTCAGGCCAGCTGCAGGAAGGGAGGGGGTTGCAGTTCACCGCCACGGTCCTCATTCTTGGGAGACAGTCTGGTACTTTGTGCCGATCAGCACCAGTGGAAC
Organism: Eospalax fontanierii; assembly: GCA_035773235.1. NCBI lineage: Eukaryota > Metazoa > Chordata > Mammalia > Rodentia > Spalacidae > Eospalax > Eospalax fontanierii. Next base: position 37,391,495 of record CM069548.1, on the reverse strand, counting down.
CCAGTCCTCACAGGTCCCCATCTCTCACTTAGAGCCAGCAGACTTCCTGGAAAGACTGGAGGAGAAACGGTTCCTTTTGATCTGTTTCCAGAGTCTAAGTTTTGCTCTTTGACGTCAGTCATAGTGTCTGGATAGCAGGCAGGCAAGCTTTTGCTTACGTATCCTCTTCTGAATGCATACACTGCGGTAAGGCTGACCTAGCTAGTGCCCTCGAAGACTGGCAGTGTCTGGGCCCAGTGCCAGGAAGCGACAGTACCACTGAGTGGAGGCCCAGGAGCTGGAGAGCAGCCAGGCCATCGCAGAGGGCATGAACACAGCAGTCTGCTTGGGCCTTCCAGGAGTATCCTGCTGGGCCTGCGAGTCCTGAGGCCAAACCACTGGGAGCCTCGAGGCCAATCCCGGAGGCACCCCAACTCTTCTTTCCTCTGTTTCCTGTTCTTGTTCTGTCTCCTGCCCTCTTCTCTACACTCCACCTACTTCATCCAATAAGCTTTTAGTTTAGCATCTGCTATGTTCACAGCACCATGTCCTGACATGTAACCACATGCAATGGTTACAACCCCCTGGAGGATTTAAACATCCTCATAAGAGGCCGATGTAAAATCCTCATTTAGCAATCAAATTAATTAAATCAAATCTCAGACATGTTTTATCTGCATTATCTATCTCAGACCCAGAAAGGATGCATGGGTACTGCGTCACTGACTGGGTAGTTTTTGTGATAGGTCAATGTTTGGATTCTAGATCAGACAAATGTGGGAACAAATCTCAGCTCTGACACTGATGAGCTGGGCCAGATTATATAACTTCTCCAACCTTCCTATTCTTCATCTTTAAAATAGTGGTGAAAAAAAAGATGTATTTTGATGCTGGGCGTGGTGACATGGGACTTTAATCCCAGCCCTTGGATGGCAGAGGCAGATGGATCTCTGTGAGATTGAGGCCAGCCTGGTTTACATAGTGACTTCCAGGCAGGCTAGCATTAGGGAGACTCTGTCAAAGAAAAAAAAAAAAGATGTATTTTGGAGCTGGGGAGCAGACTGAGCACTTGCCTAGCATGCTCAAGGTTTGGGGGCGGGGAGAGGAAGAAGAGGGAGAGATTGTAGGTCTTTAGAAGAAAGAGAGATAATGCCTAAAAATGCCTGTCACATAGCAAGACTCAAAACTATCATTATTGCTGCTTTACATAAACTACTCAGCCTAGAAGTCAGGCACGTGCTCTGTAAAGAGCTGGTAACACTGCAAACTTTTTGGCCCAATACATTGTCCGAGGTTACTCACTTACTATTATGAGAAACAGTCACAGACAACAGGCAAGCAAGTGACTAGCTATGTGCCAATCAAACTGTATTTATGAACACTAAAAACTGAAACTTCATGCCACTTTTGCATCACAGAATGTTTTTGGGTTTTTTGCTTGACTTTTTCCAAATTACTTAACAGTCAACATTAAAGCCATTCCTAGCTCATGGTGTGTGTAGAAACAGGCCATGTGGCCAGTTTGCTCAACCCTGCTCAAGCCTAATGAAATGGCTGACCCCTCTTTTCACGGATTTTGCTTTACAGGAAAATCCAGCTGGTGGCTCTGCACTGAGCCTGTATCTAGATGTCAAGATGCAAGTCAGACTGACGAACAAGACTAGAACCCAAGCCACGGATGGCACAAACCTCATACAGAAAATCGATGTCTACACTTTACTTGTGCTCAGTCTAAGATAACAATACTTCCCACCTGCTAGTCCATGAGATGAGAAATGGGAGAGACGAACTGGGTCTGCGGATGGTGGCAAGTGGTTCCTGGCAGGTATGAGAATTCAGTGTGTGTGCACATTGCCTGTTGTGCTGTGAACTGAGAAGCTGCTGTGAGGAACCCGTGCTGCTGGAGGGTCACAAGCTCCCTAGATCTACACACAGTGGATAGAGACAGAATGCATGCTTAGTGGAGAAGGCTAGGGAACACGAAGAACTTGCCAGAAACAGGCATGACCAACCAGTCTGGAAACCAGATGAGCTTGCTGTTACACACTCAGGTGCCCCAAGCAGTACCACACAACACCTCCTTCCTTCGTTCCCTTTCTTTTTCCTGTCCCGCTTGCGTGTCTATGGATGAAAACAGAACATTGTGCTTTACTTCTGCTGTAATCTGAGAAACTGTTTAGTCTTAAATGCAAAACAAGTTTCTTGTAGGCTACAACTTCCTTTTTAAATAAAATAAAATGCCTACCTAATCCAGAGACATTGAAATTAATAATTAAAATTACTTCCCAAGACCCAGAAGAAATGCAAACCTTTTTTCATAAAACCATTCTAAGAATTCAATCTATTCTTGTACGTCTTTAAGGAGATACCGACATCCAGCCATTATTCGTAGAGAAAGAATTGCTTATCCCGCCAAACTGACCCTATTGAACAGTCCTCAGTATTGGACTCAGTGGGGACACTCTTCTGGAAGAACACAACTCAGGCATCTCTATCCTTAGCAGTTTGCATCACAGGTTACCAGCTGGCTCCCTGACAAACTGCCTCTGTTTTAACTGATAGCTGATGAAGAGAGAAACCCAGATTTAATCTCAGGCTCCTTTAGAAAAGAGAAAGCAAGGAATCTCTGCTAGACATACTAATTGTACTTGAAGCAGGAGGGGGTGGAAGGTTGCAAGAAGAGGCCTGGCCAGGGGGTGAAGGAGAAGGCAGGAGAATCAACAAAAAAAATTTTGCTTGAAGATGCCAGAATGAAACCTAATACTGTGTATTCTAATTTATTAAAAAATTATAATAAAAAAAAAAAAGAAGAAAGTGCCTTTGGCCACAGAAACTGGTACGTTCTTCCTTTGTTGCCTTACTACAGTGAGTGGTGCTCATTCTTTCTGAAAGGAGAAGAGCCACTCTCTCTGTTAGACCTTAGGTCTTGGACCAGGCAAACTGGATCAAGGGCATACACTCCTTCTGCTATGGTTTGGATGTGTTCTTCAAAGGCCCAGGTGATAAAGGCTTGGTTTTAACCTGTGGCACTAATGGAAGGTGGCAGAATCTATAAGAGGTGGGTCTAGTGGGGGTTTTCCTGGTAATGGGGCGGGAGTGTGACCTCAAAGGGACCTATGGGACTGAAAGCCCTTCTTCTTCCTTCTTTTCATGCCCTAACAAGGTGAGCAGCTTTGCTCTGCCATGCACTTCCTACCATGATATCCTGTCCCCTGACCCCCCATCTCCTATGACCCTCCATGCAGAAACCTGAGAGCAATATGTGTACTCAGTGATGGACTAGAACTTCTAACCCTGAGAGTCCGTAAGCTTAATTATCTCAGGTATTTGTTATCGTACTGGAAAGCTGGCCAACACGCCCTCCCTTTCAGGTCCACTGCGGTGATGCTGATAGGAAGCTCAGGGTTTCCACTCCTGAGTCCACCTGACTTCTCGACTGGCTAGGCCTCTCCACCAATAACTGGAACAAAGGAGGCATAAAACTTAACTTTCATGGAATCAGAGTAGAAAGGACCTTACAGATGGTGTCATTCAGTCATTTAAAGCCAAAAAATACCTTTCCAAACAACTGGGGCCATCTCAGCATGGAGAAAGATGGAGAAAGGTGGGCGGGACTGTTGTCTCACACCTGTCATACCCCTCACTGCCGATGCTGACCTATATCCCTCCCAACCCGAACACACAACACAGCTCTTCAGAACAGCAGAAGCTCTGGGCACAAGCAAGTCTGAGATCCACTGTACAAAGAAATAGGTCTGGGGAGACAATATGACTCCCTCCCATGCCATACAACTAAGTGGCCAAGACCTCTGGAGAACTCAGGTCGGCCTCTGTGTGCATGCCTCTTTCTACCTGCACAGCCATCATCTTTTACTGGTAGGGCTTGGCAGGCCTGCTCAGCTTTCTTTATAAATTATCTCTGTTGAGAATGTTCCACAATAGAAATGATTAGTAATTCAAGGAGCTTTAGTCTTGCTAAATGAGACTAGAAAACTATGTTGAAGAATAGCAAAAGGCTCTCCTCCACAGCTGGCAGCTTGAGGAATTAATGGCTCAGAGTTTATGAATATTCCACGCCACAAGTCAAACAGCAGGAGTTCCCAAGATAGTAGAGAAACAGGAATCCAGCACAAAGGATTGTAGTACTCAAAGGTCAAAGATCCGGCCAGCCACCTGGCAAAGAACAGGGAAAAAATAAACCACGATATCCTGTTAGAAGGGGATTCACAGAGAGGGCTGACTCCTGGGAATAGCAAACAATAAAAAAAAGATACAAGACATAACAGACCAAAGCTGGATACCAATCCTGTAGTTAAGAGGCTGCATCCTCAAAGGGGCCTTGCCAGTAAAAACCCAGCACTAACACAGACGTAGTAGATAAGCCAGCAGGTAAACTAATTTCTTAAACCTTTTAACCTAGTGCTGACAGGCCAAAGGGATTAAAAACATACAGATTTACTCAAAGGACTTGTGTGGCTGGCATTGGAGAGCCACTGTGCTTGGCACCTGGTTCTCCCTTTCTTGTTCTGAATGGGTTTCAGTGTTGTTTCCATTTCGGAGGGCAGGGTGAATGAAGGTGCTGATGGAACCGAGGACCTTACTCAAGCTTGGGAACTGCTTTACCACTGAGCTGGTACCCAGCCTTCTATTCCAGGTTTTTATTTTAGTTTTGTGCTGTTGAGACATGAGCTCATTCTGTAGTCCTAGCTTGCCTGGAACTCACTATGTAGACCACACTGGCCTAGAACTCATAGAAATCCACCTACCTCTGCCTCCCAAGTGCTGGGATTAAAGGTGTGAGCCCAGCCTAGTTCCTTGCTTCCCTCCTTCCTCCCTCCCTCCCTCCCTTTCTCCCTCCCTCCCTCCCTTCCTTCCTTCCTTGGCTTTTTTCTTTTCCTTTTAAATTAGTGTGTTTATGATATGTGTACATGTTTGTGCATGTGGAGGCTAGAGGTTGATGTCAGGTGTTTCTCCCATTTCTCTCCACCTTTTTCTTTTTGAGATGGGATCTCCTGAGCCTGGAGTCCACCTAGCTGGTTAGACTAGCTCGCCGGTGAGCTCCATAGATCCCGTGGTCTCGGTCTTCCCAGTACTGGCATTACAAGTGCACACCACCACACCTTGCTGAGGACAGCACTTTGGTCTTCACACTGTTGTGACAAACCCTTTACTATCTACTACGGAGAGACTGAGCTATCTCTCCAGCTTCCTTCCATTCCTTTTTCTTTTCTTTTTCTTTTTAAAAGCTATTGATACGTGTTTATTTCCATTCAGAAACGGGAGAGCCCAGCCTTCATGTCAGCTCGCTCATAGAACTTATTACAAGAAGTTTAATTTCCGTTTTCTGTTTAATGATGAGGGCTTTTCTGGGGTCTTAAGCCAGCCTTGCTGGCTTGCCTCCAGTTTCAAAGGTTCCCTGTTTCCTCACAAATGTTTCCAGCCTTTTAGGAACCAGTTGACCCCATGATCTTAGGACCAACCTTTGGGATCTTAACTCTAGAAAAGGTGGCTGCCTTTCTCTGGTTTGTATCAAAATTAATGTGTCTCTGTGGTGTCAGGGTGGTTCCTGGTGCGAGGTTCCTTTCCTCCCAGCCCTGCTGATGCAAGCTGGCCTAGAGCCCTGGGTGCCTCCTTCCTAAGGTCTTCCTGACCCTCATACCCTAAATGTCACCCGTATATATTATGTATATGTTATATTCATAACATTTGAATACTTCATGACAGTTGTCACAGTTTGTAATTGACAATTTGCTTGGTTAGAGCAATTTCCCCTCACTAACCTACAGCTACACAGCACATATGCATTTTCAGCATACATTATAGCTTCAAAGAATGAATGAATGAGAACATCACCCAGGACAATGTCACCATCACGGCTCTGGAGAACATAGTCCTATTGATCAGATTCTTGCATGAGGCACTTGAGAAATATTCAGAGGATCTAATGTCATCTAAATATCCTCTTAAGCTGTCTTTGTAGAAGGGATGTGTTGGGAAAATGGCATTAGCAAGACTATGAGGACAGGCCAAACTCTAAGCGTGACACAGACTCTGGGGGAAGTTTCCATATTGCTTACAGAAAATATGCTCTCCCCTGGGGTGGTTAACCTTCACTGTCAGCACGACTGGATCTGGAATCACCATGGACACCTATCTCTGAGTGTGTCTATGATAGTGATTCAAGAAATGTTTAAACTGAGGAAGAGAGAAGACCTACTCTGAATGCGGGCAGTACCATCCCATGGTCGGGTCCTGGTCTGAATAAAAAGGAGAAAGAAGGGCTGGAGAAATGGCTCAATGCTTAAGACTGTGCACTGCTCTTGGTTCTCAACAGTCATATCTGTTGGCTGACAACCAGTAACTTCAGCTCTGTCACGGGTGTGTGTGTGTGTGTGTGTGTGTGTGTGTGTGTGTGTGTATGTGTGTGTAATGCCCTCTACTGGCCTCTTTGAGCAATTGCATTCATGTGCACATTCTCATATCCAGACACACATGAATACAGGTAATAATTTTTTAATCCTCCCCCTCGGCTTCCTGACTGCTGAGGTGACATGATCAGCTAGCTCCTCCTCCTGCCATCATGACTTCCCTGCCTTGATGGACTGTACACTCAAACTGTGAATCCAAGTAAACCCATCCCTCTGTTCCTTAAGTTGTTTCTGTCAGATACATTGCCACGAGAAAAGTAACTACTATACCTGGGCACCAAGGTGTGCTTTATAATTTACATGTCTGTGTGATTATTGGGTATGAGAAAATACTGGAATTAATAAAAATAAGTAGCACTTGGATATTTTCTAATTCATTTTGTTTGCAATGTTGGGGACAAAACCCAGGGATTCATGTTAAGCCAGGGCTCTATCACAGCCGTATCCTATAATTCCTCTTGATTTTTACAGGTGTTCTGAATTTCCAAGCTCTTACAAACTGTGGAGCCCTAGAGGTGACTGATGATAGAGGTGACACAGGGAGAGACATTCCTTCCTAGACTGAGTCCTCTTGTGGTGCTCTAGGTTATTAAAGGCCATCTAAAGGCTGGTATAAAACTCAGTGGTAGAATGTTCATCGAACATGAGGAGGCTCTCCATTCTGTTCCCAACACTGCAAAACCAAACAAAGAACCTTCCCTCAAATAGAACTATGAAACATTATTTGAGTTTTTTAAGAAGAGATGTTTATGCAAAGATGTAGTTTTTATAATCATGTAAAACTTGAAATAATAGTTTCAACTACCATGTAAAACCTCCATCCCATTAGGAGACTAAATCAACATCAAAAGCAAAATACTGCCAAATAAGATGTTGCTTCTTATTATTTTTATTGCTCAATTTTAAGTATTCCCAGCATTACCAAAAGAAAATATTTTCAAAAATAGCCTAACTGCTCCTAAACACAGTTCAGCTGCAGTCATTTTTTATATTTAACCCAAACAAGAGATTTTAGGCATGATATTTAACCTTTATTTAGGGACCTCTTTTAAAAATTCTTTTTGAGCTGGGCGTGGTGGTACATGCCTTTGATCTAGCCCTCCGGAGGCAGGAGCAGGCAGATCTTTGTGAGTTCAAGGCCAGCCTGGGCTACCGAGCTGAGGCTACAGGGAAACCCTGTCTCAAAAAGACAAAAAAAAAAAAAAAATTATTTTTGATTTATTTATTTTAACTTGTGTGTATGAGTGTTTAGCCTGGTGTATATAAGTGCACCCACCAGTAAAGGATGTCAGATTCCCTGGAACTGGCATTGTGGATGGTTGTTCACTACTATGTGGGTGCTGCAAGAGCTTGAGCTGAGCCATCGCTCCAGTCTTAGGGGACTTTTTCACTGCTGCAGAAAATAAGCATGCTGTCAGGCATGGCCATTTTATATGCTTTAAAATTTTGCTTCCCTTTCAAATCATTTTGTATTAGTGTGCATGTGCACGTGTGTGCGCGCGCATGAGAGCCATAGTACGTGTGTGGAGGTCAGAGGACAAACTAGTTCTCCTTTTCCACCTTGAGGGACTAATGGGTCTAACTCAGGTCATCAGATTTGGCAGCAGGTATCTTCAGCCAATGAGCTGCCTTGTCAACCCTAAAACTTTACTCCTACTGAAGACAAAGATGAATAAAAAAGATACACCCTAATACAAGTCATGTTATGTACTGAAGAGAAAGAGGACGATAAAGAGAGAAGGGAGGATGAGAGGGAAAGACGATGATAGCCATTTTTGTCGGACATTCACTCACCCTTCTATTCTGCTTTCAAGCAGCCGTGGCACTAAGTGTTTACTTGGTACAAGACTTATATGAAAGGCGATTAAGAGGAGTATTTTGATAACTGCATTCTTTGATGATTGAAGGAAGAGAATAACTTTTTACCTTGATCCAAGGAAACAGAAAAGAAACACCAGAGAAAAACGAAAGAAAATCTCCAAAAGTCTGTCATTTTCTAACTAGAAAGCATGTGCACTAACTCCACCCAAAGGCCGCAGCTCAGATCTCATCTAACCCTAGTTACCTGCCACAGGTAACTCCATCTCCAGACACCATCAAGGCGGTGGGGGTGATGCGGTCAGCATGAGAGTCTCGGGAGGGCGTGACTCAGTCCATAAGGAACCTTCGAGATTTTGTATGAGAAGTCACTGGGACCTCACCTCCTTGGTGTGATTAGCAAATCCAAATCAGATTAAGCCACGGATATGCTGAGATCTGGTGACCCAAACTCTGGCTCCGTAGGCACCACAGTGCCACTACCAGAGACTGGAGCTGGAATTGCTATGCCTGCTGGCTGTGGGCTTGCCCTTCCAAGTCTTTGAGGTTCAGACATACTCATTCAGGCCTCCCGAGAATCCTGAGTTATTGCATCTCTCTTCTTTTGACCTTGACATCTCATGCACACCTTCCATCTATACAGAGTAGTGTACTCTTGTAATTCCTCCGACCAGGATTCCACTAGGGTATCATCGCCATTCTGAAAACCTTCCTGACATAGGAAAGTTACACCTGCTTCCTTTCAATTTCCAGCAGTGCTGGAATATGCTATTACTGCTGGTTCCACGCTCTGCATTAACTCTTTGTTTCAGTGTTTGCCCCTGGACAGTGAGCTAGCTCCTAGTTCCTGGCTTTATCAGGGCCAATATATTAAGTGCTCAGTAAACATTAGTCACTTGTTGTATAGTGGCATATGGAAAGAAAGGGAAACCACATTGAGGGTCTACCAGGTACCGAATTTTATGGCAAAAGTCCTACTTGATTCTCAAGACAACTTTGCAAACTACGAATTACACTGATGCCTCACTTACTGATAGAGAAAAGTTCTGAGAGATGCGTCCTTCTGAGGATTCTCCTGAGAGATTTCGTGGTTGTGACATTAGAGTATGGTTACAGATGCCACAATGGTGTATGTGAATACACACCTTGTCCACATTGGACACACATACATACATATATGGCATCATCTAGAATCCCCAGGACCATGATAAACAAAATGGTATGAGATTAAACCAAGCACAAGAGAAAATGCTGCAATGAAGAGACAGGAAACACAAGTCCTATGGGTCACTGCCTGTATGACATAGTCCATTGCCTTATAATAAACTTTCTTTTTTAATAAATAGGAGGACAGGGGCTGGGGAGCTGTCAGTAACATTCCTGCTGTGCCAACATGAGAACCCGAGTCTGACTCTAAGCACCCATGTAAAAAAACAGGGTGCAGCAACACACACTTGTAATCTCATCGCTGGTGAGACAGAGATGGGAGATCAGTAGGGCTTGCTGGCCATCCGGGTAGTGAACTGATGAGTTACAGGTTCATCGAGAGATCCTGTCTCAAAACTTAGGGTGGAAAGTAACTGAGGAAGATGTCTGAGTTCAATGTCTGGCCTCTACATGTACACATAGCCACATACATGTGTACCCACACATGGCCATATACATGCACACATACATAAATAAATAAGTAGGAGTTTATCTTCAAATAATAATAAAAATTAGTATAGTGTAGTAAAAGCATACACCAGTACCAGTCACTTTTCATCCTTGTTAATAACTTACTGTTCATAACTGTATGTTCTGTGTAGGAGGTCATAGAATTGGCAGAGGTCACAGAATTGGGTTTCTTTACACAGCATCACTGCACATATTGGAGCAATGCATTGCAGTCAGACACCACGACGCCTTCAACGTCACTAGGTTGTAGGACTTTTTTTAGCTCCATCACAATCTTACAAGACTACCACCTGTGGTGTGTGGCTCAGAGTTGAATAAAACTGAGACTAAGGAACCACTGCATTAGAAATAAGAGACCAGTATTTACCCAGACCATTGAGGGACATACCTGATCTGTTTTGAATGAATAAGACTTGGGGCTTAGTTATCTTAACTCTTAAAAAAACACAATGCCACAAAGCATTATTTTACCAAGTTGCATGAGTATATATGATTGAAATTTAACATTTATAGCACAGCTTGTACCTACTAAAACATGTAAGGGACTAAGAGCCATCAACTTGTTTGTTTTTCTTGATGGTTTTTGTTGTTGTTATTGGTAGTGTTGGTGGTTTTTTTGAGACAGGGTCTTCCCAAATTTCCAGCTGACCTGGAACTTGCTATGTAGACCAGGCTGGCCTCAATCTCACAGAGATCCTCCTGCCTCCATTGGTATTAAGAGCACACACCACTATGCCTGCTCATCAGGTCGGCTTTACCAGTGAAGCCACCACAATGCTGGTAGCACAGCCTATGTGCGGCAGTCTACCTGATTTGCTGGCTTGTGCCATGGGAACTCTACCCACTGGCCCACCTTGCCTGTTTCCACTGACTTGTACTATAGATGTTCTCTACCAACTGGTCCTCTGCATCGGGTGGGGTAGAACATTACTTATCACAGGGCTCCTTAGAGCCAATGTTCTCTGACTATGTTATTGGCATGATTTTTTTTAATTGACTGAAAAATTCTTTAAAAGTAATTCTATTGACCATACATATAATCTTTTATTGTTCTGATTTTATGATCACCCACAAAAAGTACTGGAAAATCACTTAAAGTTTATTTACTGTTTTTATTTTATGTGTCTGAGTATATTGCCTGCATGGATGTTAGTGCACCTATGTCATGCAATGCCCATAGAGGTCAGAAGAGAGTGTCTGATCTCCGGAACTTGAGTTATAGTTGGTTGTTAGCTGTGGGTTCTGAGAACTGAACCTGGGTCCTCTGCAATAGCAGTGTTCTTAACCGTTAAGCCATCTCTCCAATCCCCTGGAAAGTCACCTTTTTGGGTCACCATTGGCATATTATGCATGTCCTTGTGATCTCCAGTAAGGTCATATGTGACCTTTCATAATTCACTCCCTCTCCCTTCAGGAACCGTCCTTGAGTACAGAGTGGGAAGAGCGCTGGGTAGGCCAGGTGGCAGGGCCTTTCAATTTCAGAGGTTAGCACCTACTGAAACATGTGAGCAACTGGGAACTGGCAATGCTTCCCTACAACTGTGTGCCAACTGGCTGGCTGGTCAGCTTGTTTCGGACACTGCTTGGCACATATACTCATATACACACACTATTCCCAGCAGCACCTTCAAGCTCATCTTTGCTCCAGGGTTCAAAGGAACAAGGTGAAGTACAAGTAAATAAGGTCCAACTTCCTGGACCCTTTTTCTAGAGAGGAAAATGGTTTAGTTTCATGTAAATTAAAGAAACTGTGTTTTAGACCATCTGGACCCAGCACTGGCCACTGTCACTCTTCATTAAGACAGATAATCCATCACAGACTCCAAGGGAGAGGCTTGGAGCGACTGTGTTAGTCATTCTTCTGTTCTTTGAAGATGAGGTAATGCTAGACTCCCAGTCTGTCAGGCTATAGACTGTCTTGACACCATGATATGCTTCATGATATGTTTACACTAGCTTATCAATGTATCTGGGTATTAACATTTTCACATTTCATGTACTTGACTCTCAATTTTGTTTTTTCAGTTTGCATACTCCGAAGTAACTAAGAATCATAACTAAGGGGCATTCTTACTAGTCACAAAAGAAAGACAACAATCAATTAGTCGAAAATGGTTCCAGAAGGCCTAGTACCATGTAGTTATAACATGGTGATACTGAAAAGTTAGGTGAAATAGACCCAAACGTTGAAGGACAAGTTAAACTCTGTTCTCACATAACCTAGTCTCTAGTTTAGCTTCAAGCAGAAATGAGAGAACCAGATATAGTTGCTTCTCAGTTCTCACCTGAAACACTTACGTGTTGACAAACAGCTAATGTTCCAGATGCTATAGGTTTACAGAGATGTTTGAGACACAGTCCTTGGACTCCAAGAATTTTCCACTCAAAACAAACATGTAAAGCAATTTCTGGATGAAGGACATGCTTCTCTAAGAGAGAAGTGCATAACAAGTTGCTATAGGAGGCAAAGGGGGATTGAAGACAACTGCTTTGTTAAACAATTGGATGAGCGAGAGAGAGCTCTGGAATTGAAATGGCAGTAGCACAGAGAGGTCTTTAAAGGGTTGTGGGACAACTGAAACCTAGTGCGTGAAAAGTAGACAGTTAAAGTATTAGGTGTTCTCAAACGGAAAGTCCCAGCAGCAGCAGGCGATGCAGAACGAAGCAGGGCGCTGCCAGGTCACGAGCAGCCTTCTTTCCTGTGGAATAAGGTGTAAAATGGGGACAAATGGAACAAAGGTTGGAGCACCAAATAGAAGCCATTTTGTGGGTATCCTAACTGGGCTCACAGGCCAGAAAAAAATCAAAGAGCGCATGACTGCGGCAGAGCTCTGCGTTAAGAAGACACATCTGGTTGCAATTAACAGGATGAATTTCCTGAAGAAAAGAAGGCAACTCCACTCAGGAAATTATGTCAGCAGTCCGCTCGTTCGTGCACTCATCACCACGGTTTGACTGTCTCTGCCAACACTCATGTTGAAATTTAATCCCCATCATAAGGCTTTAAGAGATGGGTCTAGACAGGCTCTATAAGAGGTGACTGCTTCATTCTGGATTAATGGACTTGAGGGTTAATAGGTTATCTTGGGAATGACTTCGCTCTAAATTGAGTGCTTCCCTGCTCCTTTTCTGTCCAGCCATTGGATGCCTTGCACTGCCCTGGGAGTCAGTAGAGTCCTCATAAGGAAGGATGTGCTCATTAGTTTGGGTCCCTTGACCTCAGACTTCTCAGCCTTCAGACCCGTAAAAGTTACATTTACTGTCTTTTATAAATTCCCTAGTTTGTGGTATTCTGTTATAGCAACAAAGAATAGATCAAGCTACTGGTCTTCAGATAGACATGTTTGGATTGTGTCCTGCATGCTGGGTGCCTGCACATACTGAGAGAGCTTTGGATACTGTGATGAGCTCATGGAGCCCACAGGAGACGAAAAGTCCAGGGAGAATGAAACTCTGACACAGGTGAGCATGGGGATTCCTGGCAGAGGGTTGAGGGATGAGTAGAGGTTGGCCAGAGGCAGAAGAGGTAAACTGAGCTTCTCTGAAAGTTAAAAATAGTGCTGGGCATGGTAGTGCACACCTTTAATCCCAGCACTCAGGAGGCAGAGGCAGAGGCAGGGAGATAGATCTCTGTGAGTTCAAGGCCAGCCTGATCTACAGAGAAAGTTCCAGGCCAGATGGAAGATCCTGTCTCAAAACAAAACAAGACAAAATAAAACAAAAACAAAACCTTACAGAACAAACGGATCATTATCTCTCGGATAATGATCACAGTCATTGCTCAAGTACACAGTGTGTACCAGGCCCTGATTTTTCTGTTTGCTTCTTTGGCTGCAGTGGAGACTGGAGGTTGAACTGGAGCATGAATTGGAGCATGAACCCAAGGCCTTGTGCATGCTGTTCTATCCTGAGCTACACCCTTCATCCCTAACACTATTCTATTTATTTATCTATTTATTCATTTGTTTGTTTGTTTGTTTGCCTGAGGCAGGGTCTTATGTATCTCAGGCCTGGCTTAGACTTGCTATTTAGCAGAAGATGACCTTGAACTTCTGATTTTCCTGCTTCCACCTCCTGACTGCTGGGATGACAGGCCACCCTATCTGGTTTATAAGGTATCAGGGATCAAACCCAGGGCACTGTGTATGCTAGGCAAGTGGTCTAGAAACCAATCTACATGCCCAGTCCAGATACTGTTTGTTACACACAACAATTACTTTAATTCTCAAAGTGGGCTTTTTCCACTCTACAGAGGCACAGACCAACTTCAAGTGTTTCAAACTTTCAAAGTTACACAACTATTGACTAAAGATCATGGCAGCCAAGCCTAAGCATTTCTAACTTAGAAACAAATTTGTACTGATCCTTGAAGGGCAAGTAAGAGTCAGCCAGCTGATACAAAGTGGAAGAAGCATTCTAGGCCTGGGCCACCTGAAGGAATATGTGTTACCAGGGTAAAGGCGACCGGAGCTGTTTAGAATTCGCAGAGCAAGAAGTCCAAGGAGAAGGCCGTGTGCTTTAACATGAAAGCTATGAGATCTCTGAAGACTTATAAACAGGAGATGAAAGGGAGAGACACACAAGCAGAGGGAGTGACCAGGACAAGAAAGACTGGAGATAGAGTTTCAGTAATCCAGTGAGTGGTGACAGTGACGGTGACGGTGACCGGGTTTAGATTCTCTACTCCCTAGAGAATTAGTAGGATGCGGCTCAGGTAGCCTGGAGTTTAACAAAGGGGTCTGTGTGCTTGGTGGTAGGACAATTTTTATTTGTTCTTATTTTATGTATATGAGTGTTTTGCCTGTATGTTTTTTGTCTTTTTGAGACAGGGTCTCCCTGTACCCCAGCTGGCCTGGAACTCGCTATATAGACCAGGCTAGCCTTGAACTCAGGGAGATCTGCCTGCCTCTGCGTCCTAATTGCTGGGATTAAAGGTGTGCACCACCATGCCTGGCTCTATTTAATTTTTTAATATAAGTTTTCATTATTTATTTATTTGTGATAAGATTTTTCTGTGTGTCCCAGGTTGACCTGGATTTCATGATCCTCCTGCCTCAGCTTCCCGAGTGCTGGGATTATAGCCATTTATTTATTATTTTATGTGTATGAATGTATTGCCTGAATGCATGTAAGTGCACCTGTGTTACACAGTGTTTGTGCAGGTCAGAAATGGGCCTTGGTTTCCTTGGAAGTAGAGTTACAGATGGCTAGCCACCACGTGGGTGCTGGGGATTGAATCCCGGTCCCCTGGAGGAGCAGCAGGTGCTCTTAACCACGGAGCCAACTCTCCAGCTCCTACTTATTATGTTTTTAAAAAACAGACTGGTTGTAACTTACAAACTTGATTCACAACCCACCCATGAAAGAAAGCAACAGCTTGAGAACTGCTGTCTAACACCCTTCTACCTCCCACCTCTGAATCGGAGTGATCGAGGTGGGTGTGCAAAGACGAGGGAAGGTGCAACCGACTCCGCAGATGCTAATTAAAGAGAAAACCTGGCTTCTGGCTAGTTTATGTCTTCAGTGCAACTGATGAGAACTGAATCGCTTCTGCCAAATCATGCCTGGAGGACATGTCTGTGAGAGCTAGCTCCTCAATGCTGAGTCATTTATGGCTGTGATGCATATTTATGGGGATCGAAGTAATTTTTGCTGTCAACTTTTCCCACCGTATGGTATAGGAACGGAGGCAGAAGCACATAACTTCGAAGAACGTTAAAGCTGTTAGCCCTAAAGCACAGTGTCACCTGGCAGTAGGGTGTGGCAAGCAGCCAAAGCCAGCTCCGTGCGTGTGTGCGCTCTAACGTGATCCCCTCGGACGGCAACTGCAAGAGGAAGTTATGGACTCTGATCCCAACGTCTTCCTCAGGAAATAACCCGGCTAGCAGGACTTTAGGAATTCATCTGCGAAATATGCCACGGACCCTCACTGTGTGCATTCGCCTGCTCTTCTGTTCCATGGGAAGGACATGTGTCTACTCAAAATGACTCTTTCTGGGACTGGAGAGATGGCTCAGAGGTTAAGAGCCCTGGCTGCTCCGCAGATAAGCCCAGTTTGGTCCGCAGCACCTGCATGACAGCTAAAACCCCTTGATAGCTCCAGTTCCAGAAGATCCAACGCCTTCTTCTGACCCCAAGGGCATTGCATGACATGGGTGCACTTACATACATGCAGGCTAAACACTCATACACATAAAAATAAATAAATAAACAAATAAATAATAAAGATTACTCCTTCTGAGTGGCGCATCTGCCTCCCTGTCACCCCACAGTCTCTGATGGTTAATGTTGGTTGTCATCTTGGCTGGACTGACGAGACTCCTAGGAAATTGATAAATTCTCTTCTGGTTATACACCTAGAAGGGTGTTTCCAGAGAAGATTGGCAAATGGGTCGTTAAACTGAGAGGAGAGCTGTGCTGGGAGTGGGCATCGGCATTCAGTAGGCTGGCGGCTCCCACAGAACAAGAAGTAGAAGAAAGGCCCATGCAGGTTGCACTATCTAGTCTTCCTGGGTAGGCGTGGTTTGTTCCTTCTGCGGCCCAGATGCTTCAGCCTTTGAGAGCAGACCCAGACCGACAACTCCCTGGTGGGACTTCAGGCCTTCCGTCAGCGGGAAGCTGCCTCACGTCTCTCTTGTTCTGGGGCTTCTAGCTCCTTGGACTCAGAACCTTCTGGTTTCCTTGGTTCTCTGGCTTGCAAACAACCATTGTGAGCCCAGGCTCTGATACTGTGAGTCAATCTAATAAACCCCGTTTTAGAGGGAAAACTACGACTTTAGAATAAAAGCCTCCATTTCTTTCCTTAACCTCGCCATCTGGCGGTTGCCATCGTCCCTTCCTTTCCCGCTACGGAGGCTCCGCACCATCCTCTACCGCCCGCAGGCCCTGGTCCAGTCTCTGCATGTTCTTGTGCCTTCCCGTTGATCCTGGCCTAAAACTTCCGCCGAAAAACTCTTTTCTTCAGCGCTGGCAGCAGGGACCGCTTCTCAACTTCTTTAAATGCTTCTGCGGCTCGTTCTTGGCACTCTCCTAAGTCTGGAAAACTGCCAGAGTATCCAGCCGGTGGCTCCGTGGCTCCGTTCCCACTCTCAGAGGGCCCATCCACTCCGGGGATTAAAGGACCGCTGGACTGCATGTAGATCCCAAATCCGAGTCTTAAGGAGGACAGCTGGTCAGTAACTCTCTCCGCGTGTCTTGCCACAGCCTCGAATCCAGCACATGTGCTCCTGGGGCTGGCGGGCCTGCCTTTGCCATACGCAATCACTGGTGTGGATGTCCTCCCCGTGGGTCCTCCCCAACTACAAAACCCCGATAACAGGAGCACTGGCCAGGGGAACCAACACATGCCACAGTCAAAACACACCAGCACCACCACCAGCCCTTAGGACATTTTTTTAAAACACTTCCTTTGAAATGTCTCTTGGTTTTACATATTTCCTCTCCTCCCACCACCCCAGTCAACAGCTCTCTTCTCCCTCCAGTTCACTGTCGATTCTGTTTTCGGCCTGCCTTTGCCAGAAGTTTCTGCTTTCCCAAACTTAGCTCTGCTGCTCAGGGCTTTTAGTAAAAGTAGCTGCTATGTGGGCTGATCTGGGTCCCCATCCTCTGCTGCCATGAAGCTTCCTCACGAAACGTCCTTATCAGAAACACAGATGCACCTAATTCACACTTGGCTTCACCCCCAAAAACCCTTCCGAAGCTGGAAGCATCATTAAATAAAAAATGTACCAATACCTCTAGTAAATTAATAACTTGTAACTTGTAACTTGTAATAAAATGTTGACTTGCTCATTTAATGTATTGAAGAGCTGAGTCTAAAACTTCAGGCAACCAGCATTAGGTAGAGTGCCTGCTTCTTCCAGTCATGATCCAGACCTGCTAGGGGTGGGGATGGGTGGGAGGGACTGTGGCTCCCTGACATAGCCTACTGTCATTCAAAATGATAGAAGTCCATATGACTACCTCAGAAAATGTTCAAAATTTAGAGTTTAAAGTATGGTGTCTACTGGCAATGATCATTTTCACATCATGGTAAAGTTGAAAAATTGCAAGTTAAGCCATCATAAGTCAAGAAGATTGTGTAAGTCTTTGCAGAAGTAATCAAGTTTGAGTGGGGCCTTCAGGGTGGGCTCTAATTTAATCTGACTAATGTCCCTATATAAAGAGCAAAAATGAGCACAACGACACAGAAAGAAGGTGGCATAGAAACAGGGAGAATGCCTACTATAAGCCAAGGTGTGTCTGGGGCCACCTGCAGCTTGGAGCGCAACGTAGAGCAGTCTTCCCATCGGGGTCTAGGCAATGCTGGCACTGGCCATGCACTCTGTGTCCTGTCCATCAACCCCTGAAGGTCCTCTTCGATGCAGACTCATCTTAGTTCCCATGACCTCTCTGCATAGACCTGGACCACCCCTCCTCCAGTCACACTTGGCACTTTACTAATTCCCTTCTGGGATGTTCCTAACATCCTAACATGCTCTCCCCTGTCTTTTCTCCATCTCCTTTTCCTTTGCAGTGACCCCTCAGGTTGCCTAGATATCTTCCCACTGTAAGAAGTCCTTTCATTTAGAGTCCTACACTATTCTATTATCATTTTTATTATTATTATCATTATTATTATCCTTGTTCTACAACACTGAGGATGGAACCCAGGGACTTGTGCATACTAAGCAAGAGTTGTATCGCTGAGCTATAGTCCTGACTCCTATTGCTGGGCATCTGGTCTAGGAGCCAGGATGTCCTAGAGTGGGGAGCTGGTGCTCCCTTTTTCACTCAAACTCTTAGAGCCTTACTTCTAAAATGTTATACCTCAAAGCTGTGATAAAGAAGGGACTGGAGAGATGGTTCAGAGGTTTAGAGCACTGATTGCTCCTCTGGAGGACCCAAGTACAGTTCCCTGACCCACATGGTGTCTAACAACCACCCATAACTCCAATTCTAAGGCGTCCAACACCCTCTTTAGACCACCAAGGATATCATACGACACAGGGGCACTTAACACACATGCAGACAAAACACTGGGACATATAAAATAAAAATAAAAAATGAGTCTATTTTTATTTATTTAATGTTTGCAGGGCTGGGCATAGAACCCAGGGTCTTCCGCATGCTAAGCAAGCACTCTTCAACTGAGCCACACCCTCAGCCCTGAAAGTGTTTTTGTTGTTGTTTAAGGTCTTTTTCAACTGTGAGAATAAATCATTGTATGATGTCAGTGCCAGGTGAGTTCAACTACACTGAGGAAATAATGGGTTTGAACCAAGGGGCGAGTTCTTCTAGATTCATGTCTCAAGGGCCAATAATTTTCATGATTAATGACAAATGGTTGGAAGAGTAGAGAAAAATGTCAAAACATCCTGGTGGGCCCAAAAAGCAACCTTCACAAATAAAAGAGAGACAGCACACTGTCACCTCAGTCATCCCTCCAGCTTCCATATCCCAGGCTCTGGGGGAAAATAATTGACAGGTTCCAATAGCCGGCCCTGCTGCAACGAATCCACTAGGTAAAACATTATCCTAAGATAAGAGTTTCACCCTTGCTTGCTCCTGGATTTTTATTTTTTCTTAATTGAATTTCACTGGTTTAAGACTGAAGGCTTGCTGGGTATGGTGGCACACATCTTTAATCCCAGCACTTGGAAGAGCTCTGTGAGATCAAGCACAGCCTGGTGTACATAGCAATTGAGTTTCAGGCCAGCTGGGGCTATAGGGAGACCTTGTCTCTAGAAACAAAAAGAAAACAAAACAAAAAGACTGACCGCTGATCTTGAAGTGCTAACCATGCCAGATTCCTGTAAAGCAGAATGGACATCCAATGAAAAGCCTCAATAGTTTGTCCCAGGAGCGCTTCGAGTTAAAAAAAGAGCAGTTGGCCTCAATACCAGTTTCAAATAAGACAAACTTCTTCAGTACGTGGAATTCATATGTTTGCTAAGTATTTATAGTCTGAAACCAAAAACCTTATAAAAACTGACATATAGTTTTAAATTGAATGCTTTATTTTAAAGTGAATAAATGAACTTTTGGGGACATATTTCGAGACAGAGTCTCATGTAGCCCAGGATAGCTTCAAACTCATTATGTAGACAAGGCTGTCCCTGAACTCTTAATCCTTTTGCCTCTACCTCTCAGCTGAATTTCTTTTCTCTTCCACCTTGGTATTTGTTCCTCAAATTTTAGATCCTGGTTATTGATTTTGAGTGAACTAAGGGATGGTCCTGAATTTGTGGATGCTGAACACAGTACGAATATTAAGACCCTTGATATGGTCCCAATCACTGTGTATAAAGTCACAAAGCTGGGCCCTGGGTGGTCTCAAGGGATGCAGGCAGAAAGTCTGAGTGTATTTTGTACCTCTGTTGTCTGCCTGTGAACTTCTGTCCCCCTTGACTAGCCATCATTAACTACTAGCAGAATGGTGCATAAGGAAGACTAAAGCCGGAATTGACCCTACACAGAAGATCTAGTACACACAGGAGAATGCAAGGTTGAGGAAGAGCAAATGGTTAGGGAAAACATGTAGGAAAAACATTCTACGAGTTTTATCTAGACTGAGGTTTAGGCTGGAACATCCTGTCTGAGAGAAAGCCCAAACATGCCAAGAATATTTTGTACCACATTACAAATGCAAAGCGGCTCCCATGCAGATGGAATTCTCAGTTTCAGAACCCCATAAATCTGTCCTCCTCCATAACAGAAAGTGCCTTAACTATCAGAAGCAAATGCTTAATAGTTTCCCATTCTGGATGTTCAAAGGCTCTTTAGAAGTTACATGAAGTGGGGGACTGATGTAGCTCATACTGGCACACACAAGGTCCCAGGTTCAATGCTGGGTGTTGAAAAGTTCAAAAAGAAGTGTGGGGTTTGGGAGGAGAAAGACAGCATTGTGAATGTGATCTGAATGGATGTGAGCTGGACAGCTTTAGTGTCAACTTGACACACCTGGGTTGAGGGAGCCTGGGCTAGAGAATTGCCTCCATTGGACTGTGGGCATGTCTGTGGGGTATTTTCTTGACTGTTGAATGCTGCAGGAGAGCCCAGTCCACTGTGGGTGGTGCCATCCTTGGGCAGATTGTTGTCTATTGCATAAGAAAACAGGCTGAACACGGACCAGGGAAGCAAACCAGTAAGTAGTGTTCGGCCATGGTCTATGCTCCTGCCTCCAGGTTCCTGCTCTAAGTTCCTACCCTGGACTCCCTAAAGGATGAACTGTGACCAGGGAGATGTGAGCCAAATAAACCCTTTCCTCCCCAAGTTGGTATTGTTCAGAGTGTTTTGTCACAGCAATGGAGAAACAAACTAGGAGAAGATGTTTACTGAAAAGTCAGAATCTTTGTTTAAGCAAAACACTTCATATGAATTGTTATGTGCATTGGGTGCCTCGCAGTTGGCAGGGTTTACCTAGCACAAACAAAGCCCTGGTTCTGTCTCAAGCACCACATAAAACCAGGTGTGCATATCTGTGATCCCAACACTCAGGAAGTAGAGGCAGGAGGATTAGAAGCTCAAAGACACCTCAGCTACTTAGTGAATTTGATGTCAGTTTAGGCTATATAAGATCCAGTCTCAAAATAAACCAACAACAAGACATACTTTTTGTGCCAAGCAAATGTCAGAGCACAGATCACAAGAAAAAGCAGTACTTTGCACAAGGCCCCACACACCCTGGTTCCCAGCTCTCTCCTTGCCCAGAGCCTAGGGGATTTTTTGTTGTTGTTTTCTTCTTTTTTTCTTTTTCTTTTGGTGCAGGAATGAACCCAGGGCACATGCTAAGCACTTGCTCGACCACTGAGCCACAGTCTTGGCCCCTACTAGATCTTTTCAAGTTGTTTTGGTGTTTGGCAGCTCAGAATGGGTTTTAGCCTTTAGGCTTGTATTGTATTTTAGGCTTCTGAATTAAGAGTTGGAAGGAGCAGAGGGCAGGAGATGAAGGAAACTCCAAGCGTAATTACAACTCGATAGCAGAGAACAGGGAAAATCCGGGAAAGATCGCACTGGCCTCGCTTCATCCCTCCCTCGAGCAAATGGCTTTCTGTCACTTCATTGTACCCAAGGTGCATATCAGCCTCGTGACTGGAGCCAAAGAGAGCATTTATCATTTCAGCTCATTTGTGCTACAGAGTGTGTGCTACACAGATGGCCAAAGCATTGTTCTCATGAATGGGAAACAGCTTTAGAAGGAAGAATTTTAATGGTGGCAGGGATCTGGAGACCACATTCTGCAAATTTGGTTTCATTAATTTGATTTTGATCTCTGGGTTCATTACTGGCAAAAATAAAGACACTCAGCTTTTACCATTTACTATCCACAGCAGAGGTGATGCTAACGTCCCCACTACTCTGTATGGAGCTGCATAGGCCGACTGTAATCTTACAGTCTTTCTCAATGGTGTTCTCTTTGTTCTACAGTCACAGCTGTGTCCTACTCAGGACCTTACATCTTACCTCATTACCGGCCTACATAGAGTGCAGTGGCTGGGGACTAGAGCGCTCAGCAGGTGCTAAGTACATGGCTAGGATCTGAGTAAAAATAATGGGGTGACAAGATGATTCAGGCTTGCAAGGAGTGGAAGGTGAGGACGTTGGAGGGAGCACAGAGGAAGCAAGATTTTGGGGTAGTGAGCAGCTATCTTACAGACTTCAGCCCATTTGAGGACACTTTTATCCACTTTCTTTAGACTTGTCCTTGGCCATGCTAAGTAAGGAGGTGCCCAAAGTATGTGCTTACATTGCACAAGCAATCCACTTTTACAACTTCTGTCTTTGATTAACGTGGTCATGATTTTGCCTTCCACAGTCTGATGCATTGGGTAAGCAGAAGCAGTGCAGAGCAGACACTGCACCATAAAGGCAAGTCAGCTCCTCAGTTCTTCAAGGAAATAATTCACATGACAAAACCAAGGAGATCACTACATGCCTAGCAAGCCTCTTCTGCTGCAAAGGCCAATTGTGCTGCCAATCATGAGTTATAAGAAAGAGAGGGGCAGACGTGACCCCAAGCTTTTATTCCTTTCAGTGTCCCTCAAGTTCTTGCCCTTCCCTTCATGGCCTTTCCCTTCGTGGCCCAGGCTCCTAATTTACTCTTTTAATGCCCGGCAGAATCATAACTGAGGCAGACTGCCTGGCTAAAAAGATAGGCTTGCACTCTCTTTTGTGCTTAGTGGCCAAGGACACACAGGGTAGTTAACAAGATGCAAATCCTGCTCAATGTGGCTGAAGCCTTTTTCATCCCTAAGGAAAGGCCCAGCACACATGTTCTATTCAGTGGCTTCATAATATGGTTTCAGACCATTGTGGAATGTGCAACATTAATTTAAATAAATTGCATGTAGTCAACAAGAAAGAGACAGTCTTTGTTTAGTCTGAGAGACTATTTTTATGATTACAGGGACCTGATATCATCCTCTCAATTAATGCAAAGCTCAGGAGCGTCTATCATTTACCCTCCAGCAACGTTCCCATTATGGGTCATTTTGTAGCTGCCCACGCCACGCACAGCCACTGGGAAACTGGCTGGGATCCGTAGACGGATCCTTGTGGGAGCAAAGTTGTTCCCAAAGTCTTGGGAGTAAATATCAAAGGCCACTTCACTCTGGCCATGTCTAAACAGCCAAGAAGACACATTTCACCACCAAAGGAAGCAGATCTCAGTACCAGGGACTATCTGGATTCTCTCAGGCAGTGTTTAAATCGGAACCACTGGAGAGGTTCCTATCACGATTTCCAAATTTCAGAAAAGCTTTTTCTGTTGTTTTGTTTTTTGAGGCAGAGTCTTACTATGTAGCCCAGGCTGACCTCAAACTTTCAGTACTTCTGCTTCAGCCACCTGAGTCCTGGGATTACAAGGGTGTACCACCACTCCTAGCTGGAGGAAAGAAGTCCATAAATAGGTGAAAGAAGGAGGTTTAAGTACCTCCAATGCTTGAAAATTCTTTCAAGGTTTATATTCTCCTCTATATACACTGCTGTGTTTCCAGATCATAAAGCAGGAACTTGAAATGTGATATTGCTTCATAAATCTTTGTTGACTGACAGACTAAGGATATAGGCTTGAAAGATGTCTTTCCTTCTTTCTACATGATTGGGCAAAACAATGTAAAAAGTTATAGGAGTATTATAGCTCAGTGGTAGAGTGTATGGTTGGCATGTATGATTGCCCCCTGGCATGTACAAGGTCCTGGCTTTCACCCCAGCATCACAAGAAAATTTTTTTTTAAAAAGGTTCCTTTTGTGCCCTCGGATCAAACCAAAACACCGTCAACATTTCTCCAGACAAAACAAAACTTTGTTCTAAGTTTTCCACATTTTTTTTTCTCATCTTGGATTACTCTGTTTAGAAGTCTAAGTCTGAAACTTTCCATATTGTTTAGTCTTCAAAGGTACCATCCTTGGAAACTAGCTGGGCTGATCCTAGAGGGAGATCAGCAGGCTGGAAAGACTGTATCCTCCTTTTGATATTTTAGATTAACTCGATGCCTACATTTAAAGGGAGGAAACAGGCATCCCTAGAAGAGCAGACGATCTGCAACTGGAAAGACAGTCACACACTGAGGAGACAGTGATTTTAGAAGCTAATTACTTCCTAGGGCTTCAGCTTCAACTGCGTCCAGCATCCTCTGCAAACTGCTCCAGAAACTGGATCCAGAAATCAGCAAGTCTCAGGTCTTGAACTGCAGGCAGGCCAAAGGAAACCTGCACTAACAACTTCCATCTGCTCGTTTCCAAACTGCCAGAAGTTAACAGCAATGCTGACAGTAGAGTGTTTTGGTTTGATTCAAGAGCACAAGAAGGAAACTTTTTTTCTTGTGATTCTGGGGTGAAGCCCAGGATCTTGTGCAAGCCAGGGAGAGATCACTATACCCCACATCCCCCAAGACACATTCTAATCTTTCAGGGCCAGCCCTTTGCATAAACAAAATCCATGTAGATACACGTTATGCAAAAGGAAAACAGCAAGAATTCTAGAGAGGGGATATTTTTGTTCAAGGACTAAGGCAGGATACACATAAAAAAATCATAGTTTTACATAGGAAGTAACCATTATGAAGAAAATGTAATATTTGCCAACACAAGCTCTGATTCAGAGGTTGAACCAGACCCCACAGATGACATCAAAGCCGTGACCTGGCGTCACCACATTTATCCCCTTAATCATGTATTTACCTTAAAAATTGCAGTCGTCAAGTCTTTTAGCCCTTAGATCAAACGTTATCCATATCAAGAGACCTACCATTTTTTTTTTCCAGAGAGAATATT
Organism: Eospalax fontanierii; assembly: GCA_035773235.1. Taxonomy (NCBI): domain Eukaryota; kingdom Metazoa; phylum Chordata; class Mammalia; order Rodentia; family Spalacidae; genus Eospalax; species Eospalax fontanierii. The sequence goes on along the minus strand of CM069548.1, from coordinate 37,366,338 downwards.
CCTACAGATAACTTGTAGAAAAAATTCTTTTAGACTTGCTAAGTAGCCATTCAGCCTTAAAGCCTAATACAAAAGGACAGAAGAAGAGCATGATATCTTGAGGGTTATTTCAAGGGCATCTCCACCCCTTGAGACAACATACTACTTACATATAATCTCTGCACATGTCCTTTTAAAATCATGTCTGATTACTTGCAATACCTAATTCATTGTTCATTCACATAGCAGTTGCTGTGTTGTACTGTGTAGGGACTAATGGCATAGAAAAGACAGCGGGGGAGGGCGTGCTAGTTCAGTACAGACACGCCACCCTGATAGGCCTGACTAAATAATGCATGTCAGGAGTCAGGTAACATCTGCAGTTGATTGAATCTTGGGTGTGGGAGTTTTGGACACAGTGAGCCAACCGTAATATTGGTGACAGTTTGATAGGGCCTCAGCCTCAAGGCTTTTACAATAACACTCTCAGAAAGGCCTCTCAAGCAGATACTCTGGAGTGATTTTTCCTCAGGAAAACCACCGTTGTTCCAGCTTTCATCATCAGCAGCTGCATGAAAAGCATTTCTGTAACACCTGCAGCATAACCTTCCAGTGTGTGAATAAATCAAGCTAAGCCACCCTCTCCATCTTCATAGTCCAAGATAGATTTGATGTAAACTAAGCAATCTCATTTTTTTTAGCAGTGTCGAGGAAAGGAGAATGTTCTGATGCTATCTGTCTGGAATTTCAGTATTCCAGGGTTTCATTTTCAATGCTTCCTTGGAGGTTGCTATTATTACCCAGTTGGGTTATTTCCACTGAACTGGGAAAACTATCACCATACAGGCTTTGGAGGGTAGTGAATTACTGTCACTTGGGAGAAGACCACACAAAGAGACCACCATTGACCCATAAAACAACTAGCTGACCTCTCTGGAGATTCAACAGACAGAAATTCAAAAGATAGAATTTAACCCAAGAAAAGATGAAAGCATGAGATGTTACTTATTAGACTTTCTAAGCCATTTATATCTAGTGTCTTATAAGAAGTCCCTTCCACTTCTACTTTGGTATGAAGTATAAATAACATCATCAGATAATCAGGAGTCCATGTAAGTCAGTATTAAACAATCATGTTAAGAATAATTCAGATCTGGATGCCATATTTTTTTTTCAATAGATACAGTACAATTTCCAATGGGGGATTTATTACACAGAGTATTCTAGGAAAAGAAAGGTAAGGATTGGGAAAATGTTCTCAGAAAATACTGATAAGGGATATTTCCATTTAAACTTGTTAATGAAAGGTTATCTTAGATACCACAATCCAAAATCAGGTCATGGTAGGTGATGTGTGTGGGATTCTACAGAAAAAAAAAAGGTAGGCTACCAGGAAAGGGGGCTACTATGGAGGCAGCGGAGTGCGATGAGAACCTTCTGTACCACTGTGAGTGTGAAAGCCCCGCCCAGCTTATCCGTATTTGCTAAGGGAGAAGGGAGGAGGAGCTTTTTTTAATTGACCCTTAATCATTATATGAACGGGATGGAAATATAATGTGTGTCATAAAGAATTTCACAAAGCACTTTATGCCTTTATGGTTAAGGTAGACCAAGTACTCTGAATCAGCTCTGTTCCTTTGTTTCTTGGAGTTGAAAGGCAGGTACTAGTTCTGCCAAGAAAGAAATCAAGTGGAAATCCAGACTAGAGGTCAAGTACAATCCAGTCCAATAACTCCTCCCACCCGGATAAGGGAATCTGGAAATACAAGTTGTCCAGCTGTAAGCCTGTGACTATATTCTAAAACTACGTAAATTTTAAGGTTCATTTTAGAAGAAAGAAGGCACAAAACTTCCGTGGGGGGTGGGGGGTATATATGTAAATACTGTCACTAGAACAGCCTCTCCGGCACATCCCGGGAACTAGCCTAATCTTGAGATGCCTGGAACCCAAAGTGCTCTAGAATGAACTGTTTTAAAAAGCCTTAGGAACTGAGGCCATAGCTCAGTGGTACGCTTGCCTACTATGCACGAGGCCCTAAGTTTGATCCCCAGCCCCGCAAAATAAACAAATACAGGTAAAAATAAAAAGCACTTGAATCCAAACGCGTCTGTCCTCTAAATTCAGGGGAGTAAAGGTGTGTAGAAAAGGCGGCAGTTAGTCCCTGGCAAAGGATTGCAGGTGGAAACGGTCTGGGGTGAATCCAACTGGAATATTGTGGGGTAAACTTCCTCCCCACCCTCTCTCTCTTAGCAGCAGCATGCAGTGCACTACGTGCATCAGTTAAAAGGAGCTCTGGAAATCTCAAAAGGCAACGTCTTCTTCCTCTAATAAACCAGATGTGTAGCATGCGCGTGGCCAGAGAGCAAGCATGGAAACCAATAGGAAAGAAATCTAGCTGAGTAGTCTCTTTCAGGAAAACAAATAAATGCCTTTCGGAGATGAAAAGGGGGGGGAAAAAAAGAGGGGGGAGGGGGAAGCCCGTCTTTTCAAAATCAATACAGCTACAGCCTTAAGATTGCAGAGTAGCTTTCTTCTCTAGTGCAAAACGACTTTGCAAGCTATCCTCCGAAGCGTCCTGCCTAGGTCTGGGAACACAGCAAAAGCAAAGGCGGTCGAGCCTGGGCCCCATCGCAGCCGGCGGTCGCCCCGCAGCAGAGGCCGGGCTCAGGCAGCCCCGGGTGCCCGCCGTCCCGGGCCTGGCAGCCACCATCCGGAAACCGACCGGGCAGCTCCGCGGCCTCCAGCCGCAGCCCGCGCGCCACTTACTGCGACTCGGAGGCTGCTCCGCCGAGGGCACGCGCTCGGGGTCGCCGGCGCCGGTCCCCGGCCCGCAGAGAGGCGAGGCGCTGCGACCTCAGGCGGCGGCTGCAAACCCCGGAGGCGGCGCCCAAGCCTCCGGGCCCCGCGGTCCAGCCGCGAAGTTATCTCAAGGTCAAACTGCGCGGTCACCGGACGCTGTCCGGGTAGCCAGCCTCCGCGCCGGCCTCTCCAGGGCCTCCTCTCGGTGGCGTGGGGTCCGCAGCGCTCCGCTCCGGGTCACTTCCATCCTGCGCCCAGTCCCAGAGCGCCGAGACATCTGTTTTCCATAAGCCTCGAGGCAGAGGCAAATCCGGGATTAGCTGCTGCCCGGGTCTCGCAGATTTGCCAGAGCCCGCACCGAGGCTAATCCCCGCACGAAGAGCCCCAGACACGCGCGAGCTGGTGCGGGATTCCAGAACGACTTCGCGGGGCAATGACTCGCGCCCGCAGCTGGAGGATGCGCCAGTCCCGGCTGGCTCTGTGTTCAGGTCCACTGCGGAGAACTCATCCTCCGCCTTCTCCTCCCCAGTGATGTAAACACCAGGGCGAGCGAGTGCTGTCCCTGCAGGGGAAGTGACTTCAGCTGGATGGGGCTGAGAGCAGAACAGAGCCGGCCTCCAGCACCCGCCAGGGCGCCGCTGGAAGCAAACGCCACTGAAGCGAGAGGGAGGGGAAAATCACAGCGTTTGCTTTAATTCCAATAAATGAGTCAGCTGTAATAGTTGAAAACGATGAGGTAGTACTGTCTACGGGGGTTGTTTTTTCACTCTGTGAAAGAGCGTGGGTAATCGCACCGCACGCCTCCCTTCTCTGCCTCACTTTGGGTGCATCGGAGAGCGTGAAGTCGCTGCTCTCTGGCGCCTTTCAGTCTACTGCGGGCGATGCCAGGCAGGCCTACCATCTCGCAACCCCTGAAAATTACCGTAATAGAAACATATGGCGAGGAGGACGTGAGAACACAGAAGCCCGCTTTCAATCATGCGGGTATCCAAGGAAGGTCCCCAGAGGCGGTTACCTTTTGGATCCTGAGCCCTGGAACAAAGCGTGGCCAAGCAATAGCTAATCTGAATGTGGCGAGGGGGTGGGGGCTGGGGAGTGGGGGGGCGGGGGCTTGGAGGTGGGAGGAGCAGAAGCGATAGGACAGATGCTTTATGGTGGGTGGAATGAAGCCAGATCACGGGTTTGGGGCTCTAAGCTGGGGACTTAATGTTTGTGTCAAGGCTAGGGAGATCTTCTGAGGGATTTCAAGTAGGCAAGTGAGCGTTGCATTTGCACTGCAGAAAGATAATTTCATGACGTCTAAAGCCGACCTAGAAAGGGAGTGGTGGGGAAAGACTCCAAAGGTTGAGCAAGGGAGAAATTTTAGGATCTGATGACTAGCCTCGGGAGGGCAGTAAATAGATAAAAGCATTTTAACCTGTCATCCAGGTTTGTGCCTTGAACAGCGGGGTAGCTGGATGCACCATTCACCAACAGAGGGAAAATGTGACCCAGAGAAGTGTTAAGTTCACAGAAACTGAGTGAGATCACTAGTGTAATCAGTCACATAGATTTCTAAGGTATTTTGGGCCTTGTGGTCAAGGATTACAGATTAGGAGGTGTGTGATTTGAAGCAGAAGATAAATGCAGAGTAAAGAAAAACGCACTGCATTTGTTTGTTTCGCTGCCAAAACAAAGTACCCGGAGCTAAGCAGCTTAAACAACAGAAATGTACTGCTGTACAATGTGGTTCTGGAGCTTGAAGTCTGAGGCCAGCATGACGGGAGAGGAGAGCCTTGTTGCTGTTTCAGCCTCTCTCCTGGCTTCTTCTAGTTCCTCGGTTTGTGCCAAGGGAAGCTTTAAGCTTCACCTGGCCCTCTCCTGGGTGTCTGTGACCAGATTTGCCCTTTCTATGAGATACCAATGACATGAGATGAGGGATGCTCCGGTATTACCGTACTTAAGTAATTACACTTGTCCTTATGTGCTAGTCAGCTTTCTGTCATGGTGACAAATACTAAAATAACTTACAAGAAGGAAAGATTTATTTTGACTCACAGATCAGAGGTGTCCATCCATGATAGCCTGGCTGCTGTTGCTTTGAGTGAGACATGATGGTGGCCAAGATGGCCTGCTTACCCCCAGAGTAACTAGGGAGCTAGGAGAGAGAGATCTCTTCAAGGGATGTCCCTAGTAAACTGACTAACCTAACTTCCTTCAACTGGCCCCAACTCCCATCCACCATAGTACCACCAGCTAAGGGAAAAAAAAAAAAATCCTTCAACCCATGAGCCTCTGAGACATCCGATATCCACAGTAGTACCTTATTTCTGTCTTGTGTTTGGAAACCATCTTTCCACATAAGGTCACATTCTGAGGTTTCAACAGGAATTTGGGAACAACTATTTAGTCTATAACATTCATATGGTGTGAGCTGAGTTGGAGGGATAGTGCTGAGGATGGAGAGAAGTAGGTGAGCAAAGGAAGGCACTGTGGATGGAAACAGAGAAAGGATCAGAAAGTACAAGAGGGCTGGCCCACAAACAGGAAGTGAAGTACTTCACAAAGGAGTGACCAACTTGCTCAACACTTAAAAGGGCAAGGAGAAGCTAAAAATCACTTGTCGCCTTTGGCAATGTGACTGTAGAACAAAATGACCAGAATCACAAATGAACATCTATGACTGTAAAACCACTGTCGGGCAACATGATGACTCAGAGGCCAAGTCTGGTGACCTGAGTTATATATCCTGGTCATACATGGTGGAAGGAGAGAACTCCCACAAGTTGTCCTCTGACCTCCACACAAGTACATGCACCTACACACATACCCATAAAACAAGTAGACAAACAGATGTAAAACAACTGTCTGGGTCAAGTCGTTAAGGAAATTCAACTTTTCTCAGACCCTTGCAGTTAGAGATTGGGAGTGGCAGTTGCTAGGTAGATACCATGTCTAATCTAGATGGAAAGCAATGTAAGAATGCAAGCCTTGAGAAGCCACTTTGCAAGCTGGCTGGGGTTGGTGGAGAGAAAGGGAGACCAGGCACCAGCACTCACAAGACACAGTGGACGTGCCACTGACTGACATCCTACCCAGAGGATCTGTGCCCAAAGGAGCAGTACTATGCCTCACTCTGGAACTGTCTGGTGCTATAATTAAGAAGCTCTAGGGCTGGGCGTGGTAGCGCATGCTTTTAACCCCAGCACACAGCGGGTAGAGGCAGGTGGATCTCTGTGAGTTCAACGCCAATCTGATCTACATACCTAGTTTCAGGCCGGAGATTCTGTCTCAAAAAAACACCAACACCCCCAACTCCCCAAAACAAAAACAAAACCAACCAACCAAAAAAAAAAAAAAACTCTGAAAAAGAAATATTTGTTAAAAAAGAAATTCTTAGCTGTGTGGCTTCCAAGTTTTATCCTCTGAATTACTTGAAGACTTTCTGAGATGAAATGACAGCTTTATTGAGATGTGACTCATATACCATAAAATCGGTTCATTTAAATTATACAGTGGTTTTTATTATATTCATACATGTCTGTGTAGAATTACCACTGTCTAGTTCCAGAATATTCTACCCCCCCCCCCAAGAAGCCTCATTCACACTGCCACTCCCCTTCTCTCCTCCCTCTTCCGGCCACCATGAATCTATTTTCTTTCTCTGTAGATTTGCCTGTTCTAGACCTTTCATAGAAATGGAATCACACATATATGTCATTTTGTATCTAACGTTTTTCACTGAATAAACCTCTTTCAAGGTTTATATGTCTTTCATTACTTGTTATTAAATATTAAAAAATTTTTATCTAATGTATATGAGTGTGTTACCTGCAAGGAAGTGTACCCATGTCATGCAGTGCTGGAGGTCAGAAGAGTTACTGGAACTAGAGTTACTAGTGCTTGTTAGTTACCATGTGGGGTGCTGGGAATCAAACCTGGGTCCTCCTCAAGACCAGTTAGTGCTCTTAACTGCTAAACCAGCTCTCCAGCCCAGTACCCCATTACTTTTTATTGCTAAATAATATTACATTGTATGAAGATAGCATGTTTACCTGTTTATGGGCACTTGAATTGCTTCCACTTTTTGACTAGTATGAATAACAGTGATATAAATATTTTCTTCAAGTGCTGCAGTGGATATACACTTTCATTTCTTTGGGGTATAAGTCATGGAAGTGGAATTGCTGGATCTTATAGTCATTCTGTGATTAACATTTGGAGCAGCCCCCAGATTGCTTTCCAAGGCAGTCATATCATCTTATGCTACCACAAACAGTGAATCCAGTTTCTCAGTATTTCACTGTTACTTTAATTTCCCTAATGATGAATAATATTAAGAATGTTTTTGTGGGGGGTGGGAAGGTGGCTCAGTGGTTAAGAGCAATGGCTACTACTCTTGCAGAGAATCTGGGTTCAATTTCCAGGCAGTTGACAACCATCCATAGCTCCAGTTTCTAGGGCTATGACACCCTCTTCTGACCTCCTTAGGCACTGCACAACACAGGTGCACTTACATGGAGGTAATTCATTCATGCACATAAAATAAATAAATAAATTTTAAAAAAGAATTTTTTTTGAACATATGTGTATTTTTGTACAAACATTTATGGAAATCTTTTTTCCACTTTGAACACTTTATTTTAAAATTTGTATATATATATAACATTTACCATTCTGGCCATTTTCAGGGTACAGGTCCATGACATTAAGTGCATTCATATTGCTGGACAATCAATATGCTTACCCACTTATTTACTATTATTAGTGCATGTGTGTGAGTGAGTGATGTCTTTACGTGGCTATCAGTGTGCCACAGTTTGCATGTGAGGGTCAGAGAACAACATTTGGAAGTCAGTTCTTTCCATCCATGGAGGACTCTAGAGACCAAGCTCAGCTTGTCAGGCTTGTGCCGCATGCTCTTTTATCTGTTGAGCCATCTCACCTGCCCATTCCTGCCCATTTTAAAATTATCTTTAAAAAATCTGATGGTTGAACTCTCATAGTCTGGATACAAGTTGCTTATCCATTATCTGATTTTTAAATATTTTCTAATAGTCTGAGAGCTGACCTTTCACTTACCCAATGGTGTCCTGCTATTCTTTAACAAATTCCCTCTATGCTCAAACTACTTAATTTCTGTTGTCAATAGCTAATAACATTACCAAATGCACTGGGTTCTATTAAAACCAGCCCTTTATTTTTTCTACACCGACTGTTTGATTATAGTTTTTTATGTAATATCAACTCAGAACTTTTGTTATTTTTTCCTAAAGCATGTCCATTGTATATGGACATCATACATCATACATTACTTGGGTACAGGCTCAAAGCACAGATGGGATAAGCACAGTACAGCAGACTTCCCATTTACTGCTATTTATCCAGTTCTCTTTGCAAGCCCTGGCAATCATGTTCAATGCCCTTTCCTTTCTAGACTCCCCGCCCCCCATGCCCCTTTTTGTTACAATGCCAAAGTCATGTAGAATCTTCCTGTGATATGCTACCTATAATCTCTGGATCATCCTCAGTGCTCTCCACAAGACTTTGAAAAGACTTAGAGCACAATAACTATACATTAAATGGAATTTAGTCTTAGGCGCTGTTTCTCTTTTTTTTTAAGAAAAAAATATTTATTTATTTTATGTGTGTGAGTGTTATGCCTGCATCTACGTAAGTGCACCTGTGTCGTGCAGTGCCCGAGGAGGCCAGGAGAGGGTGTTGGATCCCCTATAACTGGCTAAGGTGGTTTTTAGTTGCCATGTGAGTGCTGGGATTCAAACCCGGGTCCTCTGCAAGAGCAGTCAAGTCTCTTAACCACTGAGCCATCTTCCCAGTCCCAGGTTCGTGTTTCTTTAAAATTTTAGGTTTTATTTTACTGTGTTGAAGATGGAAACCTGGGTCTTGCACAAACTAGATAGGTGCTCCACCAATAAGCTAAGCTCTAGCCTTCCTCCCATAGACTTTCGTTGGAGGTTGGGGGGTGAGGTTTGTCCTGTTACCCAGGTCTCCAGCTCAAACAATCCTCCTTCCTCCACTTCCTGAGTAGCTGGGAGTCCCTGGCATATACCACTGTGCCCAGCTCCTTAATCTTACTTCTTATTCCAAAATAATAGCTCTGCAGGCCTTGATCATCAACCTGTCTCTCAGTGGTCATCTCTGGGAGATTAGTGTCTAAAATCGGCCTTCAGGAAAACTCTGGTATTCAATTTATGACCAAAAGAGTGGAATTCTTTCAGGAATCAATGAAAAAGTGTTTATTGTAATGGGAAAATTTTTGGGAAAGTTCTGAGGGTCTTGGAATGAATTAACTAGTGTTACAGGGCATCGTAAGTTCAAGGTGAAATTGTTTCCTGCTAGGGTTCTCTGGTGGATCAGCTTTCCAGCACCACTGCTCAGTGACTGGAATTTGCGTCTTCACAGACTGCGTTAATCACCCTACTTCCTGGACTATACCTGCCCAGCAATCTCGATTGTCAAATTGGGGATTAACTGAAAGATACATATGTGGAATAGCTGGAAGGAGCCTGTTCCTTCCACCACAAGTTTAGTCAGTGTTTGCTGAGCACACAGCACAACTCCTGGCACAAAAGGAAATAAGACTGTTTCCTATAACAAGGAGTCAGAAGACTAATGGCGGGGTTGGGAGGGTAGGTGGGCGGTTAGGCACACACAGTTCACTGTAAGCCTCTCCATAAAAAAGGAGCGAGCTATTCTGAGGACTCAAGGGAAAAAGTTCTCACTACTTCTTTAAAAGATATTTTTTTCTTAGTGCTGGAGATTGAACCTAGGGCCTTGAGGGTGCGTGCGTGGCAAGTGCTCTGTCCTGAGCACTCCCAGCCTGTGCACTCTGTGGGCAGCAGGAAGGACTTGACACAGAAGGTAGGGATGTTCAAAGGAACGGTCATCTGTTAAAACCCTGGAGGAAAAACCCGATGATGTGAAAAATACTGATCACATATTACCCAGTTGTCAAGGACCACTGGATTATTTTAAGTGCTAGGTTTAAACTCTAACCCCCTCCTATGCCACATGTCTAAATGCCAGCGTACTTCCACCTGCCTCGCTTGTTTTGGCTAATCTGTACCTGCTTGCCTTTGAGACACTGGTTTCTCCCGAGCCTGCTGTGGCCTTTTCTTCACCTTCCCCAGTTGAAACTCTGCCCTTTCTTGATTATAAGTTTCAACAGGAAGCCTTGGATAACAGCAACCTCCTCCTAGGAAAGCCTTCTACAGTGCATGTACTGACAGCACCTCTATCCTCTCTTCTCGAGTTGTCGGATTATTTGTGCATACAGCTCATATCCTGCATTACTTATACATTCCTTCAGGAATCTATGTTGTATGTGTGCGTGTGTGCGTGTTGTGTGTGTGTGTGTGTACCAAAAGAATCGCCCTCAGATGTCTTCCTCTGTCATTCTCTACCTTATTTTTGAGACTGAGTCTCTTACTTTTACCTGGAGCTTGCAGAGTTGGTTGGGGTGGCTGGTTAGCAAACCCCAAGAATCTTCCGCCCTCTGCCTCCCCACTGCTGGGATCACACCATCACAGGTGCATTCTGGGGATTAAACTCAGGTCCTCAGTACTAGACAATGAGCACTTGACTGAGCCATCCCCAGCCTCAGCCCTTGTCTTCGTAATGTCTGTATTCCCAAGAGGGAATTGGGAAAAATCCAAACTGTTATTTAATTTGCAATGGCTAGAATAAGTATACAGCAAAATCTCATTTGTTAAAGGCTTGGTCCCCACTCTGACACTATGGAGAGGTGATAGAACCTTTAACACAGTAGCTGGATTTGAAAACAGTTTGAATTGCACCTACGTGGAATACCTGTAAACTTTTTTTATTGTCATTATTCCCCAAACAGTATAGTATAACAATTACTGACGTTGCATTTACAATGCATTGAGTATTATACTCTGTTGTGGGTTTTTTGAGACAAGGTTTTACTATGTAGCCCTTGAAAGCTTGTGCAGTGACATTCTGACTCTAGTGCATGATTTTTATGCCAATTTCATATTAGAGGCTCAAATGTTCACAGATTTTGGTATTTATAGGGTGTGGTGGGGTCCTGCATTAAATCCACTACAAATACCCAGAGATGACTGGCACTGGTTTCCAGTCCCCACAAGTGGATCTAAAGGAGAAAGTGGCATTTTGGTCGCATAGGTACCAAGTGCTCTGACTCAGGAAAAAGATAGCAGATAGGATCAAGGACATGCTGGAGAGTGGTCTTATGTCTGAGTGGTATATATGATGCATGCTTGTATCATGACATTCAAAAGGATTAAGGGATTCATATTTTTGTATCTAATGAAGAAGACTAGTGTGTGATTGTGAGTTTTGTTGCAATAACTGATCTTTGAAAATCTTTCTCTTCACCTGATATCAACTAAAGGCAGGTATTGTCATTTTAAAAGCTTAACTTTGAAAAGACAACTTGGACTGGTGGTGTCAACTGAGTGGTAGAATCTTTTCTAGGCACATGAGAGACCCTGAGATCAATCCTCAGTATCATGAAAAGAATGAAACAAAAATGAAAAAAAATAGAATATAAATGTTCAGTCCTGTGGGATAGGTCAAATACTATTTATTAAAATTCCCCAGAAAAATAAAAGTTACCTAAGATGTTGGTCAAAACAGATTTAAGATTCTAATCTAGATCCAGTGAATCAGTTTCTGTAGGGGAGACCTTTATCTACTCAGTAACACCCATATGTACATTTCTTACCTTCAGAATAGTTTAAGAAATATTGGCTTAGTGAAAAAAAATGAAGAAGCTATGGCTCAGTGGGTGAAGTGCTTACCACAAAAGCTCAGAAACCTGAATTCCCAGAATCCCCACAATCCTAAAGCATTACCATGGTAGTGCAGTCTATTATCACAGTGCTCTCATGGCAAAATGGGAGGTAGAGATTTGGAGACTCTCTGGAAGCATGCCAGCCAGCTATGGCAGACTCAGCACAGTGGCAGACAACAGAGAGACCCTGCTTCAAAACAAGGTGGAAGACTGGAACCTACATTACAGCGTGTCCTCCCCGCCCCCCCTTACACATGCATAAGCATACACATCTCACATCACACACAAATAAAAGTTCAAAAACTATGAAGGAGCCATGTGTTCAGTTTACAATGAAATACAAGAGTCCAGACAGATGCCTCAGTGGTTGAGAACACTGGCTGTTCTTGCAGAAGACCTGGGTTTGAATCCCAGGTGGCTAATAACCATCTATAACTCCAGTTCCAGGGGTTCTGAAGCCCCCTTCTGACCTCTGTGGTCTTGAACAATGTGGATGCACTGACATACGTACAGGCAATACACTCATACACACAAAATGAAAATAACAAAATATTTTAAAGAAAGGAAGAAAGAAAGAAAGCAATAATATTCTCCTAGGCTCCTGAACATCCCGTCCCCCTGGCTCCTAATGCTCTCCTTCTGGCTGAGGATACAGTTGGATGCTGTCTCTACAGGAGCAAGTTTGCAAATAAACTTGGAGACCACAGACAATTGATATGTTTCTCTGACCCAGTAACCTCAACTCCTGGAGGAAGGGGGTCAGGAGTCACCAAACCCTTCTTCCATGCTGTGCTAGTGACTTAAGTCCCGTGGGTCCCCCCCCCCCCGCCCCGCCCCGCTTTCTCAAGAACCTTGCCCTCAAAAGCCACACCAAGAAGTTGGGACAGCACTCCAGCTGTGTGCAGCTCAGGAGTCAGGGTTGGTGGGCCTGTGAGAAGAAAGGAAAGCTCCCTCGGAAGATCAGCATTCTTAGGCTCAACTGCCTTCCTCCCTCCCCTCTCCCAGCATGAGTGACAGCTGAAACAATGGCACCTTTGGTTTTTTGCAAGAGTTGAGTGTGGGAAGACAGCTGGTTTTTCAGGTCTTGTCACTATCTGACCTCGTCACAGACCCAGCACCAGTTCTGGGACTTCTAGGGTCACTGCTGCCTTACTGGGGTCTTTCTATCTTCTGTTGGAAATGGACCAGCATTAATTAATATTTATGCTGTGCTCTCGGTGTGCCCGGACCACAGAAAGCATCCAGAGACACAAGAGCTATCCAGGTTGAGAGTGGATTGAAAGGGCTCGCATCTCTAAAAAAAATGCCAATTACTGTGCTTCCTGTTAAAAACAATCATGAGAAAAGAGGAATATTCAGGATTTAAGCAAGAATCATAAAGCTCAAAGCCCTATTCTGAACCTTTGGTTCCAGTGGAAGAACCCAAGGGTCAGTAACACATCAAAAGGACTTGGTTGTACTGGGCATCCTGGAAATACAGTTATTATCCAGGTGCCTGGGAAACACCTGGCAAGCACAGCAGGGATGATTTTACAGACTTCACCAGATTTTGCAGCAGAGAGAGGTGGCGCATGGATATTTGACTTAAAGTCCCTGTACAGGGGTCACAACAACCACAATTTAATCCTCTTTTGGTTGCAGTTGTCTGTGGTTGACCGTAGTCTGAAAATATTACATGGAAAAGTTCAGAAATTAGCAATCTATGAATGAGATAACAGTTATTGCTGTTATTATAACGGTTTCCTGTTGTTACTCATTATTTTTGATCTCTTACCTAATGTCTAATTAGAAACCAAGCATTATGATAGCCAAGCACATATGGGGAAGGTCATTGTACACATCAAGTTCAGTACTGACCTCTGCTTTCCGTGTCTAGTGTTGGGCATAATGTAAGGTGGACCTAGCCAGGCCACCTGCTTGGAGGAATAGAGGAATGGCTCCTGTGGGTGTGGCGCTCTGCTCTGACTAGTTGTGAGACCAGCACCTGGAAAGAACCTGCCTACTTGAGGACAAACTTACTATTGGCTGTATTTGGGACCCCACCCCATAAGGTCATTGGTTACCCAGGCCTCTAAGAGCTTGTGTACCTACTCAGTAAACGAGTTTGCAGTACCTCGCGCTTGGGCTGCTTCCGGTCCAACTCCCAGAGTCTGCGGCTTGACTCTGCGTCTACTCACACCCAACCCCTCGGGCTGGCCCCCCAAAGTCCACTGGGACTGGCCCCAAGTGGTAAGACACGGCGGTAACTGACACAACGATAACGGAAACGATAGTCTAGTATATGTTGGGGGCAATACTCCCAAGTGGGACTTCTGTATTTAAAGTTAAATCAGTAATGTTGCAACCAAGAATTACTGGGGAAATGATACAGGTTGGATGCTAAAAATGTTAGAAAGCATGTGAGTGCTCTTTATAATTTGTGATTCTGAGTCAATTGACAATTCAAAGTTTAGTTAAGTCCACATCTAGGGAGAGGAATGTGGTCCAGAGGAACAGTACTGTCTTAGCATGCAGGAGGCCCTATGTTATATTCCCAGCATGATAAAACAGAACAAAGCAGAAAACCAACATTTTACTCTTCTGGGAAGAGGAGGAGAGTCAAGAGGGAAGAAATGTTTCCCATAATTATGTCCTTGGTGACTCCTTGGTAAGATACCTGTCATAGTGAGGGTCACATTCTGGCAACTACCCCTGTGGGAATAATAGGCTTATAACTAGGCTTTGAGGGGCCACTGACTCTACCGTTTTCCACACACCTATAAAAGATAGATCCCATTCTTCAAGCTGGCTCTTCATGCCACTGTCAAGAGGCAGGTCTATGTGATGTCAGAGAAAGGCCTTTGGTTCCCCATGGTTTCCAGAGTCAACAGCCTGAGGATTTGGCTTGGGTTCTTGCAGGATGGCCACTGAGTATGGAATATGCTGTTCCTTCAGCATGGTTAGTCAGGTACAGTGTTAAGAGAGTAGGTAAACCTTCCGGGAACACAGGGCCTTGAAAAGCTCTCAGGGCTGGAGGATAAGAGATGTATTCCCACAGGTGTCGAGAGGTGAGAGGCTGCAGAGGCTGCCCAGGGGATAGAACCCAGGAGAAGTTTCTGATTTATTTTCTGTCTTTTTTTGACTGAGTCCCTGTAATGTCCCTGGATGACAAAAGAATGTTCACTGAATGTGGGAGAGGGGATGCATGCTTCTCTGAAAGTTTAAGTAGACAGGAAATCCTTGAAGTACCAAGGCTATAAGACTAACCAGATTGTGGTTCCTTCCCTTGTTCTGGTAGGAAGGCCCCAGGAGCACAAGGATCACCTGGCTCCCTGTTCTTTAGATGAATACAGTAGATAGTCTACCACTTAAATTGATCCTCCTTCATTAGACCATTGGCCTCTGTTTTCCTTGAGTTTTCCATAAAATGGACACACAATGACTGTTCTTGTCATATCTTGGGGAGAAAGAATTGAGGCTGGGGTTTCTAAAGTGGGTGTGCTCTTCACTTTTATTCTCTGTCCTAGATTAGCTTCCAAATTTTCGACTTGACCTTGAAATGCTCAGGCTTCTATAACTCAAAGAATATTGCAATCTATTCTCTTTGGGAGCCCTCTGGAACATCAAGAAAGTTCCATCAGAATGGAGGCATATGGTTCATGGAGGAGGGTTAGGTGAAGGAATGACCCTAAGCCAAGCACTCTTCCACTGTCTGTGTGGCCTTCTTCCGATCCCCAAAAGGTCCCATGAAGTAGACACTGTTAGGACCAGTTTCAGGCAAGAAAGAGAGAACTAGAAGAGGCAAAAGTGACTAGCCCAACAGCCTTAGGAATCAGTAGACACCCATAACTGAGATTCAAGGTCAGCTGTTTAAGCTGTTCACTAAATTCGTCAGATCCAGTCATAGATTAGGAGCTAGGATGGACTTTGAAGGCAGTGCCCGATGGACAGATCAGAAGACAGTGGTCCAGAGGACCCACCCTTATCTAGAGTCCCCTACTGGTCAGGGTGGCCTGGAAACCAGGACATGAGCTTACACACTGCATTGTCTCTAGAAGGCTCAAACCCAGAAGGCACTCAATTAATTTAACGGGTGATTAGGACTATCTTTGCATGCTGATAGCCGGGAAAGGGAAGAATGTTCAGCGCAGATTTGCCGAGTGCAACGAAACCACCTTTTTACTCCAGGCCACATTTAAGCCTTATAATGGTCCAGTCAGATAGAAACTAAGAAATTGGATAACTTGCCCAATATTACACAAATAAAACAGCAAAGGTTAGAGTGGGTTGGGATGTCTCTGAATCAAAATTCTTGCTGTTAGCCTCATGCTCTGGAACTTCAGCCCTTGCCCTGTCCCTTTGGGGTGGCTCCCACCAACACAGCAGGGCTAGGCCCAAGAATTACCCCCCATCCTCCTAGGATTTGCTGCATTTTACATTTTACAGATATTAGACCTGGGGCACAAAGACCTTATGTAACTTGCTCAAATATACATAGGCAATAATAACTTTAGGAAGGTGTGGTACTGTGATTTAGAATAAGAAATATATCTGTTCTTGTCCCTGTTTCCTGGCACACAGTTCCTAAACTTGTTAGAATGTACAAAGCGAAAAATTATCTCTGAGTGCTCATGAGTCACATAAATGCTGGAGGTTACTGGAAAACCTCAAGATAGGTTCTGGTTGCCAGAGGAATGAGCCAGAGATTAGAAGCTTGAAACTTTTAGAAGCTTAAAACTTTCAGCCTCACCCTTCCTCTACACCACCAGCACCCATCTCCAGGGGAACAAAGGTTCTCCAGACTGACTCAATCACCAATGGTAATAATTTAATTCATTATGTCTATACAATGAAGTCTCCACCAAAAAAAAAAAAAAAAAAAAATCAAACTCAAAGGGTCATATTCGCTAAGTAGGTCAAGGTGCTGGGATTTTGAACTTCACTCCATCTTCATCCTATGTATCTCTTTATCTGGCTGATCGTCTACAGTCTCCTTTATATGCTTTATGATATGCCAGTGTCTCTCTGATGTGCATTTACTCGGGCTCTATAAACCACTCTAACAGTTCATTGAACCTGGGGGTGGAGTCGTAGAATCTCCAAAGCACAAAGCTATACACAGTTGCATAGCTAGCCATCAGAGCTTCAGAGGTTGTGGAACCGCTGATTTAGAGCTGATGAGATACCCTGAGGATTGCAGTTAGCCAAGGGGTGGGCCTATGGGGTCTGCACTTCTGGTTAGTGTCAAAAGTGAATGAAAACAAAGAACATCCAGTTGTGTGGCAGTGTGGGAGCAGTGACCCCAACAAACTGAGCCTGGATTTGTGAGGTCTGGGGATGGGGCAGGAAGGTGGGGAATATACACCTCTCCCTTCTGCACTGTCCCACACTGTCCTGGATGGTCTGAAGTTCACTGTCAGAGTCACTTCTTTCCTATACAAGCTCACTCTAGAGAGCAACTTCCCCGTATCCCCTGGGCTCTCAGATCACTCACTCAGGAGCCCTTAGCTTGACTTGGAAACTGCCTTACATTTTCAGACCATGGCCTCAAACGTCGTGTTGCTTTGGATGGATTCATGTGAAAAACTAACTCGTGCATTCTGATCTAATTCCTTCAGAAGTCACAAAAGCACCTTTGCCGGTTCTGTATCCAGACAGCACAGAAATCCTGGGAGTCGGGAGAAGCCAGAGATTTAGAAAAAAAGTGCAGTAAAGCCTTCTGCTTTCTCTAAAACTTGAGCCTCACCTCTACAGCTTATCAGACTCCTGCCCATATCACACACACACTGTGGGTTCACTGACTTCATTCCCTCCAGGCTTATCAGACAGGCAAGGACACAATTCTCTCATCAAAGCTGCCACAGATGGCTCCTCAGCCCAACAGGAGGCAGGAATTTCTAAACTGGTTCCCAGGGCTTTGGAAGCTGAGTCTCCTGTACCCCTATGGGTCTGTAACCCTTCAGTGTTCACGCAACTGTCCTGTCCATCGGGACAGGTGTCTACATCCAAATGGGGCCATCTAAGATGAAGAGCCCAGACACAGCTCCAGAGTGGAACAGTTTGCCACCCTTCTCTTCACACCCCAGTGGTATGGCTGGCTGAGCTCCACCAGACCCGCCTCAAGCTGTGCTCTGGACTCTCCTGTCAACAACCCTGCTGCCCCCAGCCTTCTTGCACCAGTAACCAAGGACAAATGCTCTATTCGCCTGGGGCTATTCCTTATTGCAGGGCCCCACAGTACCCGGAGCACTTTTATGGGGCAGTTAAACTTTACAACAGCCTCCTGGTTCACAACTGTTCCCACATTTGTGAATGGATCTGTTTATGACAAGTAGAATACGCCTTGCCCTTTGAAAATACTAGAGGATACCAGATCTTTCAAAGTGAATGGACTGAGTTACATTGGCTACTAACTCCCTTACAGAAACCCTGTGGGGGCGGACCTAAGCTGTGAACAGCCGCGTTAGAAACCAGAACCCACTAAGTCTCACAATATCACTGGAGCTGCCCCATACCCTGCCCCAGCCATGTGACTTGGGTGTCAGATCTGCCTCCCTGCAATTCTGGGTTCTCTTGTTCTTTCCTTGCCAAGGTGGACCAGGCTCCTAAGAGCTTTGTCAAAGGACTGGTCTTCCATCTGTCTTTAGTAGGCAAAAACTGAAAGCCATGAAAAAGATCACTAGTTCAATCACAACCGGTTTCTCTCCAACTCAACCAGCCTAGAGAAAGATTCATCACAATCTAGAAGTGTTCTTACCCGTGTTCCATAATGGCCACTCCCGAGCATCAGAGACGGGGCCCACTCTCTTCAGAACTAGGGACTCAGCTCCGTGCAGCCCTCAGACAACTGAGCCCATTCTAGTCACCAGGCTGTGAGTTAAAGGGTGGCCCTTACAAAAATATAAACAGCTTGTTAGAACAAGCCAAGGGGCGGGGCTGTGGTATCAGGGGACAATGGGAGCCAATGACCAGCCTCTTCGAGCTCTGTTTGCTTAAGATATTGTGTTTCACTCTGAAGCAGGGGAGACAGGGAGTAAGGAACACTGAACAGGAAGGGAAATGCCTTTTCTTTCTTTAAATTGAGGTTCCCTTTACTTCTGACCTTTTCTTTAACAATCATCGGTGCAGCCATAACTCCCCCAAACACCATCCGAGCTTGAACCCCACTCTAGAAATTCACACTCCTGTTTCCACTACAGGACATGCATTACAGAAAGCCCTCCTTCAAGTCAATGTTTCTCCTTCCGTTCTGCTTCCTGCTGTGTCCGTCCCCCGCCCCCCCCACGCGTGTCCCCCCCCCCCCCGCCCGTCCCCCGCATCTCACCGCCTCACCCACCCCGCTCCTTTCCCATTCTCAGTGCCTGAAACACTGGCTCTTGTGTCTCCTTTGTGAATCACCAGTGTTCTGGGTCTGTTCTCAAAGGCATGCAAGAAAGCTTGGCTATAGGCACTATCTAAGCAGGTAGTCCACATGGACACTGACTGGCTGCAGGTCAGGGAACTTCCAGTAGCCACAGTGAGGGCAGAGGTTGGGGCTGAACAAGATCTTCCTTATCCCTGGCTCTTCATCAGCTCATGCGTAAAGACTTGGTCAGCCTCCCTGATGGAGAGCAACTTGGATGCTCACCTAGCTCTGCAGAAGGGCAGGACCAAGCTCTGGATGAAGTAAAGCTTAAAAAGGAAGTTCTTGTGGGTGCAGGAAGTGCATCTAGAAGGCATCCTTAGGAACTTTGTGTGCCCTAGAGAAGTGATTCCTGTAAAAGCTGAAGCCCTTGTGGTGTTGTGTCAGAAGTCCATGACCTCAGCCTGATTCCAACTTCAGAGGCTGGAGGTTGGCTGAAACTCTCTGGCAGAATTCAGAGGGGTCCAGGACCTAAACTGATCCATCTTCAGCTGCCTCGTCCTTGGCCACAGCAAAAGACTGCACTTTGTATCTGGGCCTGTAGCACCTAGCAGGCTGTTAAGAGGACCTCCTAGGGATACTCAGGTCTCAGCATCCCACACAGGTTGCCTTCGAGGAAAGAGACAGAACTAATAACACAAGCTGAGAGGTGAATTTGGGAATCAATCACTGCTCTGAGGAGATGCTAGCAAACACGCTGATGCAAGAAGGAAGGGGCTGGGGAGATGACTTCTCGCCCAGGCAAGAAGCAAATCTTGCCAGCCTGGGAAGTTTCCAGGTGCGGGTCTCTTCCTCCACTGTGCCATGCAGATTTACCATGTTTAGGATTTTCTGCGTGTTTGGATGGCTGCTGAAACATCTCCAGTGGCCTCCAGCACAGTGTGCCTACCTTTCCTCTGCTTGATGCAAAGACAGGGCAGGGGAGATATTCCAGGCTTCTTTCCTTGAGGCAAAGGTTCACTAATACCTTCAAGAGCTTAGCTCCCATCCTGGTGCAGTCTCTGCTGATTGGCCCTTACTCATGGACTTACAGTAAGCACGAAAGGGCCTATTTCTGGACTAAGAGATCTGGAAGTTCCGAAGACTCTTTCATAAATTCAGCATGTGCTGGGGCAAACCTTCTGGGCAGATGCAACATTGAGTCTATTGTGATGGCTTTCTTTTTGCTGTGACAAAAATGCCTGTGTGGTGGTTTAAATAAGAAGTGTCCCCCACAGGCTCATGCATTTGAACTGGGTTGGTGTATTTGGGGATGTTAGGAAACCTTAGGAGGTATAGCCTTGAGGAGGAAGTATGTCACTGAGGGTAGGCTTTGAGGGTTATAACCCTGCTCCACTTCCAGCTGGCTCTCTGCTTCTTCTCTGTGGGGAGAGATGTCATCTCAGCTTCCTGCCCCGACCACCTGCTGCCATGCCCTTGGCCCCTCCACCATTATGGACATAAGCTTATTTCAGGGGATCTAATACCCCTCTTCTGGCCTCCATGGGCTCCAGACATACGTGTGGTACACTTACATACATGCAGGCAAACACTCATAAATATAAATAATAAAATAAAATAATAAATCTATAAAATTAAGATAGAACATTATACCAACGTGGGCCCAGCAGGTAAAAGTGCTAGTTATGCAAGACTGATGACCCAAGTTCAATCCCTAGAATCTATGTTAAAAAGCCAGATTTACTGGCTTACATCTGTAATCCGAATACACCTACAGAGAGATGGGAGGCCGAGACAGGAGAATCATCAGGAGACTGGTGGGTCAGTAAGCTTAGATTACACAGTGTAGCAGAAATAACAAGACAGGTCTTGGGTGCTGGTGGCCCTGCTATATCTAAACTCTCTTGAGTTTTGACTTTAAAGTACAGATTACCTCCTGGAAAGAATCTAGTTTGCCTATAAAAAGTGAAGATCATAACACTAGGCAAATAAATAAATAAACCTACAGAAACAGAACACAGCTTGGTTGCTACCAAGGGCTGGGTGGGAAGGGCAATTGGAGAGAAACGTAGTGATGTAATGCGTAACGGATCCAGGGCTTTATTTTATAGCGATGGAGATGTTTCAGAACTAGAAGTGGTGGTTGTACAGCATTAGATCTTCTCATCACTTTTATTTATTTAAAAGCTTTAAAATCTATTTTTATTTTATGTGTATGAATGTTTTGCCTACATGTATATAAGTACACCCATACATGCAGTGCCCGCAGAGGCCAGGAGTTACAGGTGATTATTAACTGCCATGTGGGTACTGGGAACCAAACCTGGGTCTTCTTTGATAGCAGCTCTTAACCACTGAACCATCTCTCCAGCCCTTTAGTTAGTTTTTCTGAGATGGGGACTCACATATCAGAGGCTCATTATATAATGGAGAATGATCCTGAACTTCTGATACTCCTCAGTGCTGGGATTACAGATGTATACCTCCACTCCAGGTTTGTGTGGTCCTGGGGATTGAACCTAGTGGGCAGGGGAATGTGGATCAGTGGTAGAGTTCATGCCTCCATGCAAACAAACAAACAACAAAACCAGTTAGGGCGATGGTAGGATCATTCCCATTTTATAAATGAAACAGAGAACCAGAGAGCTTAAGTAACTTCCAGAGTCACCAAGCCTATGGGCCCCAAGACCAGTTTCTTCCTCTTCCACTATCCCACTCTAGAGGGAGGATGAAGAACTGAATTCTTTAGGAAAAAGCTGTTCCTCAGGCAAAAGGAAAAAGTTTATGAGGAAGCATTTTAGAGATCACAGAGAGGCTCTCTTTGTAGGGGGAGAAAACCAACTGTCGAACTTTTACTCAGAAAGCACCATTTTTGAAAAGCAGTCATAGAGCTTTAGAAAGAGAGAGACAGTCTCACTATGCAGCCTGTCTTTGAATCCTGGAGTCACAGTCCTGCTCCACTATACCCAGATGAAGTTATTTTTCTGTTATTTGAACAGATCATGTCCTTTGTTTCAGATGGAGAAATTGATATATAAAGGAAATTGAGTGACTTTTCCAGAGTCATATGGCAAGCTGGGACGGAATCAAGTTTGGGCCCCAGTCTTTCAACACAGTATCCAGAAACTTTCCCATTGTGCCACACAGCAAAGAATCAGAAATAGACCCAGATTCATCTTTTTTTGAAATGCATAGTAATTCTTTCATCAGTGTTAGTAGACATGATTCCTATGCCCTATTATTCAATGTGATGACCTGCAGAATACGTTTGATGGTCTCAGTTATACTCATTTGCTCATCCTCATCATATTTTATTTTAAAAAATATTTATTATTTTTATTTTATGTTTATAAGTGTATTGCCTGCATGCATGTAAGTGTACCCATTTCATGCAATGCCCGAAGAAGTCAGAAGAGGGCGTTTGATTCCCCTGGAGTTAGTGTTATGAATGGTTGTTAGCTGCCATGTGGGTGTTGGGAATCAAACACTCAGGTCCTCTGCAAGAGCTGCCAATACTCTTAACCACTGAGCCATCTCTCCAGCACCTACTCATCATATTTTATTATCGAAAGTCAATAAAAAGTCCTAGGCCCAGTTTATCAAAAATCAATAAAAGTCCTAGGCACAGTGTTGTGCAGCTGGAGTCAGAACCAACTATTTGAGAGGGTGAGGCATGATTCCTTGATCCCAACAGTTCAACACTAGCTTGGGCAACATAGCAAGACCATGTCTCTAATTTTTAAATAAGTAAAGAAAAAAGACAGTCACAAGGTGTGATCTGGAAAGGACTAGGTTTCAGTTTGGTTTGTCTCTCCTCCTTCCCTCTCTGGCCCTCCTTTCTTTCCTCTCATGCCCCCACCCGTAATGCTCTACCCCAGACCTTAGCTGCTTTTAACATCAGTAACCCCTTAGAACAGGAAATTAATGGAGAATAAGGAGGAGGGGACCCTAAGAACACGGGAAACACTTTGCTGCAAATTTCAGCAAGAAAACACAACTATGAGACTAGGTTGTAACTAGGTGGTAAGGTGATTGCCCCACAACTTGTGTCATCCCCAGTATCTCCACAAAATAAAAGGAAACAGAGGAAGAGAAGAACTCTCTGTAGAGCTGAGACTTGCCAAAACTGTCCCTGGAGCCTATTATATCCCCCGGCACTTGCCTATTGCTGTTATTAAAAATAATACACAAAATAATGACAGAGGCAGAGTTGTCTTCTTTTTTAAAAATGGGTGATGACATCATTGCTTTCTAAATTTCAAACCATTAGATTATGTAATTTAGAAAATTACTACTTGCCCTTTGAGGATGCTCACCATCCAATTAAAATTTTGTCCTTGATCCTAAACAACTACTTAGTTATTCAACTCTTAGTGACCTGAAGCTTTAGCTGCTGTGGGCAGAGCTTCCCCAGTCCTTCCCAGAGCTGAAGCCCAGATAACCGATGGAGTCCAACATCCCCTAGTATACTCATTGTCTTTCTCTGATTTTGTCTCTTTATTTTTCCCTCCTGTGCTAGGGACTGTGATGGTACCAAACACATGACTAACCACACAGCCACTGAGCAGAATCCCCAACCCCAAGGCACTCACTGTTAAGTCCTTGATTTGCCAACATACAAAACATTCTGATAAAGAGAACAACTCATTGTTTAATGATGTTTTCTTCCATGTGGTGTATAGTTGAGTGTGGCGATAAATGCTCTCAACACTTGGGGGACTGAGGCAAACTTGTGTTTGAGACCAGCCTATTTCAGAAAAAAATGTAGTATTCATAGGTAAATATATCCTCATGTCAAAAGACCATGTAATAAAGGTAATGTTATGATTAATGGAATGGGGAAACGTAGCATAAGCCCTTTGGATAGTGTATGAATGAATGTCCAGACTTGCTTGTTATGGCTTCTTAGATGATTCTGGAAGATTTAAACTTCTAAGGTGAAGTTCTCTCTCTCTCTCTCTCTCTCTCTCTCTCTCTCTCTCTCTCTCTCTCATTTGCATTTTAAAAAATATTTTTGTGTCATGGATGGAATCTAGGATCTCAAGCACCCAGACGAGTACTCTACCAATGAGATGTGTGTTAAAATACTTTCCTTTCCTTTTTGAAGCCAGGAATGACACGGGATCCTCATATCAAACATGCATTTTGCTGCTCCCTTGCTGTGTTTTCTTTTTAAAGAAATAAAAATAAATAAATGAAAACAATGCTCTCTTAGTCTGTTTGGGATTCAGTAACACAATATCCTCAACTGAGTTTATAAGGAAAATTAATTTCTTTTGGTTTAGGAGGCTGGGAAGTCCAAAATCAAGGTTCCAGTACATACTGAAACAGGAGGGGTTTTCTTATTAACTTACAGCTGTCTTCTTGCTGTGACAAGGGCATAGGAGGCATCATTTTTTATTTTTAATTATGTGTATCTGTATCTGTGTGTGGGGGGGGTGTACACGTGTCAGTGCGGGTATCCTTAGGGCCCAGAAGACATCAGTTACCCCGGACTGTGGTTACAGGCAGTTGTGAGCCACCTGATGCGGATTCTGGGAACTGAACCTGGGTCCTCTTCAAGAACAACAGGTTCTCTCAATCACTGAGCCATCTCTCTATAAGGATACTGATTCTGTTCATCTTAAGTGAATGGAATCCTGTCTTGTCTAACTCTGGGCAGTCTATAGTTTCAATTAGCCATAGTCAGAGCTTCCCTCGACCAACTGAAAGAAATATGCTTCTATATTTGGCTTTTTATATCCTAAATAATTATTCTGAGATTGATCTGAATTGCTTGGTGTGTAAACGCTTGGAACAGTATTGGGTAGTGTTTGATTATATAACTATACCATAATTTGTTTATATGTTTACTTCTTATAGAAGCTTTAATTGTTGAAATAACTTAGTAATGCAAAGTAAGAAAACATGAATGATTCTTTCCTGAAAATCTAGGTTTCTCTCTAACTTTCTTTTTTTTTAAGAAAAAAGATTTATTGTACTTTTTAATTATAGGGGGTACACACAGAAGGAGTCACCAGAGTCCTTGCAGCTGGAGTACAGGCAGTTGTAAGCTGCCTGCCTTGAATACTGGGAACTCCAATACTCTGCCAAAACAGTATGGGCTCTTAACTGCTAAGCCATCACTCCTCCAGTCTAACCTTTCCTCTTGGCCTTCCCCTTCCTCCTTTCCCCACTTAGGCTGGCCCATTCTTTGTTTAGCTTTAGCCATTAGTCCAAAGCAGGTTCTTGAATCCCACACAAAAGAGTCCCTCAGGCCAGCATTATACTCTAATTTAGCTCATTCAGGCTGCTTAGTCCTGGTGCCTGTGCCTATTTCTGAGTTTCTGGTTCCCACTCTCTGTGGCCACTTGCACATCCCTCGTTTTAATTCTTATTGTTGATTCCAAGTCATCCACTTGGTCTCTCCTACGCTTGGGTGGATCCCACTGCCACCTCTCCAACATCTGTGCTCAATTCAAATTGCTCAGAAAACCCTCTAAGGTTGGAGGGAGCCCAGTTCTATCCAGTCTGTGTTTGTGTTACATTTCAGCTATGTAATTAACAGGCCAGTATGGTAAGTTTGAGAGCAAAGACGCAGGGCAGCTATTCCATATCTGCTGTGATCTGGCACTGTTCCTGTTTGCTTGTCCATAGTTTCACGTCAATGGTTCTTCCTCTTACGATTGTCATGAGGATTAAACGAAGTGCATTTGTCAATACTAAGCATAGTGTTTAGTATCTAGCCAGTATTAGGTAAATTTCCTGTGTTATTTTTATCACTGTGATGAAAATGCTAGAGGAAAGCAACTGAAGAGATTTATTTTGGTTCAGTTTCGGATTTTCACTCCATGTTTGCACCATTCCTATGGGTGTGCAATGAGTCAGAACACTACCATGGTGGAAGCCCATGCAGAGGAGGCTGCTTGTTTGTGGGAACCAAGAAGACAGAAACCCAGAGGCTAGAGACAAGGTCTATCCCTCAAGGGCAGGGCCTTAGTGACCTGCTTTCTCCAAGTAGGCCCCAACCCCCTTCACTCTATTCAGCCATAGATCATGAATGATTAGCCCATAGATAAAGTGAGAACCTTCACTTATCTAATCACTCTCCCAAAGCCCATCAGATTGCAACCACACTTTTATTAACATGTAAGCCTTTCGGAGACATTTCAGATTCAAACCATAACAGGCAAGCTTTTCATAAAATAAACAAATGAAAGTAAGTGTTCTTTCTTATTACATGAATTTTATTTGCACTTGTTAATTTTTCAAAGTTTATTTATTAAGGTCTCTCAACTAAGGCGTTGGGAATATAACATGCACACAGATTACATCCATTAGGGGAGGCAGTCAATATACGAACAGACAACAAAAATGTAGACTAGGTCTCGTAAGTGCTTAGGAGAACAATGTAGCCTAAGAGGAGGGTTATGAACTACCAAGTATGTTAGCTTTAAGTTACTATAACAAATACTGAGTCAATCCTTTGACATATGGGCTATTGAGAGGCAGTCTAGTTCCAAGACTAGCTCCAAGGGTTTATGTGGGGTGGGCTGAATCAAACAGCTGCAGTTTTAGTTAGCACAATCAAGAGAATCCTCACTGAGAAATGCCCTCTGAGAGAAGATCTAATGGAACATAGGAGCGTGCATTCCTGGAGGTAGGGTCCGGGGAGTGCATCAGTGTCTGCACAGGGGAGCTGGCCGAGAATAGGCACTGTGTATTTCATTCATTCACTCTGCTCATTCTATCTGTGGTTGAATCTCTTAACCTTGATGTAAGCAGTTTTCCCTGAAATGTCTTCAGAGTGATACTCTGTGCATGCGGAGCCTCGTTACTTTTTAGAACAGAAATATGATATTGGTTTTAGTAGAATCCAATGGGAATGAGCTGGCCTCAGGGCTTGGTCTCCATGGCATGCCTAAGGCTCTAGGATCCATCCTGAGCACAAAACAAAACAAATAAAACAGCAACAATCTCCCCACCCCCCCAACAACAACACCCCTCCTCCCGCCACACATGCACAAACTCAAAAGCCAAAACAAAACCCAAACCAAACTAAAACGAAGCAAAATCATCTTAGCTAACATCCTGTCCATGCCAAGTCCAGAGCTGAGCAGACAGTTTGGTCATGAAACCCTGAGACAAGATGGGTGAATTCCCAGAGCCACACTCCTCCCTGACATCCCAGCATCCAGGAGTTAAAAGAACTCAACAGGACACCAGAACTGAGCTGGAGCCGAGACTAAACGAGCAGGCCCTCTGGCTTCTCGTGCTTTTAGTAACTGTTTTTTACCATCGGTTTCAGAGGTCCCAGAGCTCCACTGTAACTTCCATTAGCTTCGCCGTCGGCAACATCCGTGCATCATCCCTATGGTGACAATTACCTACATTGCTTTTAGGGAACTTGGAGGCTGCTCTTTTTCTACTCAGACTGGTTGAAAGTAGCAACTCTTCACCTTGGCCTACACGGGTATCCACAGAGAAACCTTTTTGGTGTTGGAGGGGCCAAAACTCCACCCTCAGATCACACAAAAGCTGCAATTTTTCTGCACATACAGACTATTGAGACCGAGAAGGGGACCCACCTCTCTATGAGCACTCAGCAGGTGATAAGCATTGTTAAAACATGTTACAATCACTATCATTGTTAATGATATGTTTCTTAACTTCTTATTAGAAGCATGCCTTCTAGAGTTCATTTCTCTGGAAATAAGCAAAGACTTGAAAGACTTGGAGGTTGGAGCAATTTGGCTTTCTAATTGGGAACTCTCAGGACAATCCCCCTCCCCCCCCAAAAAAAGGGATATCCGTGCAACAGCCAGCTGGACCACCCTTATTCCTGCAAAGGAATGCACCAGGCATTTTGAATATTCCACAGAGGCCTTGAGAAAACTACACAGTGATCCCAACTGAAGGCCTTGGTTGTTGAAGGTACCACCTCAACCAGGACTATTTTAAACAGTTCCTACCAAACTTCTTCCTATCACAAATCCCAGTGAACAGTAGGTGACTGCAAACATTTCTACCTAGATCAGAAAGGGAGTACTCTCCCTGGCCGCCTAGCAGAGGGACTGCCCTGACTGGAACTAAAAAGGCAAGACTGTGATTGGTGCCAACACAGACCTTCATTTGCATGCAGAGTGTGCTGTGATTGGCTCACACACACTTTCATTTGCATATTTTCCTCTGCTGCTTTCCCTGGTACTGCAACCTTAGGTCAGCAAAAGGCTATTCTCAAGTGGCCTTCTCTTGTCTACTTGGAGTAGTGTGAGCTGGCCTGGTAACATGGAGAAAGACGCAACAAAGCCAGTGGAATGGCAGGAACAGCCACAGCTATTAGTTGGCTGACTGAACTGCAAAAAAATGACAAGGCGGCTGGCTGTTTGACAACTGAAGAAGAGGTAACTGGACAAAGTGAGGGACTAACCAGGGCAAGAACAAGGGGAGTCAAAGAGGAGGAAAGATGGGACGCAGAGGCTGAAGAAGAGATGCGCAGGCCCTGGCTGCTCAGAGAGTTTCAGAGAGCTGTTAAGGCCAAGGATCTCAGACACCTTAGGCCCAGGGGTCGTGAGTAGCCACTCTAAAGGGTTGGGACATCTTGATACCCAGGCTTTCCTAGAAGGTGCAATGCCAGCTGCTGCCAAGGGCTAAGGAATCCCAATTTACTAAGCCAAATCCAAAAACTTGTAAAAGTTGATGCCCAAGGCATGCATGCAAGCTGCAACCCTAGAAAGCACCCACTGCTGCTCCCTGCTGCCTACTCACCACTGGCCAGTATCTGAGGGAAACAAAACTTCCAAAACCAAGCATGAGAGGAACTTCTTGCCTACCCAGGATTTTTCTCTGTGTATAGAGAAAGGGCCCCAGCCAGATAATTGGCAAGTGGATGAGAAGCCATGATGTGTGACCATGTATGTGAAGATCACCAATGGTTCCACTCTTCTCTTCCAATCACAATTACATGTCTTAGAACATCCATTTCTTCAACCCATAAATGCACAACCCCATTCTCCAGAGGTGGCTTCGAGTCCAAGTATTCCCCTCTCTCTCTTTTGAAAATCTCCTTACTTTTGGGGGACTGGTACCAGGCATAGCCAGCTTCATTCTGTAATAGAATTGATACTGCAACTACTTAGCTTGAAAATGGGATGTTCCATTTCTGATTTTACAGGCAACAGCTTTAGCTTTTTCCTACTTAGTGTAACGTTGGCTATGGGCTTGTATGTATGGTCTTCATTGTGTTGAGATGTGAGGTAAGGTGTTCACTCATGTGGTGGCTGCTCTTGCAAGAGACCAGGGTTCAATTCCCAGCACCCACATGGCAGCTAACAATCATCTGTAACTCTAGTTCCAGGGGATTCAACATCCTCTTCTGACCTCCATGGGCATTGCACATATAAGTAATGCACTCATAATATATATATATGATAAAAATATTCAATAAAACATTAAAAGATACTTGCTTCATTTTCAAATTATGTATATTGACATGGATTTTTATGTGGGCATGGGCCTGTGTGAATGCAGATACCCATGCAGTCCAGAGGTGGACATTGGATCCACTGGAGCTGGAGTTATAGGTGGTTGTGAGCCTCCTGAAGTAATTTTGGTCTGTATATGAATAGTCAAATGATACGGCTTTTTATGGTGTTATTCATCATCTGGCTGAAGGTCCTCCTTCTACCTGGCTAGGAACCGAACTCAGGTCCTCCACAAGAGCAGTACATGCTCTTAACCACTGAGCTACCACTCTAACCTTTTAGTTCTATTCTTTTAAAAATATTTTATTTATTATTTTTATGTGTATGAGTGTATTGCCTTCATGTATGTAAGGACACCTGTGTCATGCAATACCCATGAAGGTCAGAAGAAGGTGTTGAATCCCCTGGAACTGGAGTTATGGATGGTTGTTAGCTGCCATGTTAGTGCTAGAAACCAAACCTGGGTCCTCTGCAAGAGCAGTCAGTGCTCTTAACCACTGAGTCATCTCTCCAGATCCTGTAATCCTATTCTTAAAAGACCTTAAAGCCTTAAATCTGACAAACACCCTTAGCAAAGCAACAGTATACAAAATCAACATAGAGAAATTAGTAGCCTTTTTATATACTGACAATGAATTTGTCAAGCAAGAAATCAGGGGGAAATTCCATTCACAATAGCTTAAAAAAAAAATCTGGCACACATACAGACATGCAGACAAATGTAACAGAAGAGAGGAGCCAGAAATCAACTGCCACAGACACCTAATTTTTGACAAAGATGTCAAAAACAGACACTGGAGAAAAGATTGCCCGTTCAACAAATGACACTAGGAAAACTGGATATCCACTTATAAGAGAAACTAAATCCATATTTCTTACTCTGCAGAAAAATCAATTCAAAAATGGATCAAAAATCTGAATGTAAAACTGAAATTTGACGACATAGGAGTGGCTGTTAAATCCCTACTGGGTACTGAGAACCAACTGAATCTGGGTCCTCTGCAAGAGCAGCTAGTGCTCTTAACACTGAGCCATCTGGAAGGGGAAAGAGAAGGGAGAAAGGAAAAAAAAAACAGAAGGAAAGGAAGAAAGGCAGGAAAGCTAGTTTGCTGGTGTCTCTCTATGGTTGTAGCACACAGCAGTTCTGAGTACATTCTTCTGAAAGGTTTGCTTCTTTGATTACCACCAAATCCCACAGCCTCAGATGGGCAACCAGGCATGTTTCTCATTTACTGTTTTCCATTTAAAGCTCTCTGCACTTCTCTGTATTGTTGACTTTAATTTCATTTTGCTTCTGCTTATTGGAGCTCGAACTCACTATGTAGACCAGTCTGGCCTTGATCTCACAGAAATCCACCTGCCTCTGCCACCCGAGTGCTGGGATTAAAGACCTCAATTTCACTTCTAAGTAATTGTTATGGTAAATGAAAACATGTCTACTATGTTCATAGCTATGTTAACAATAGTCCAAATCTGGAAATAAGAGATCAATGGAAAGCAACAATGTGTATTCACACTCAGCAATAAAATCAAGCTATCTATACACACAACATGAACAGTTCTAAACATGCTGCATAAAGGAGCTAGGCACAAGAGAATATACTGTCTGGTTCTATTTATAGTAAGCTCAAGAAAATGCTAACTGGTTGGATGTATATAGGTCAGTGATACAGTGCTTGACTAGTATCCACAACGCCTTGAAATCCAACCTCAGTCCAGTAAAAAACGAATAAAAAAGACTTGGGCCTGGTGGTCATGCATCTGTGGCCCCAGGTATTTAGGAGGCAGAGAAAGATTGCTTCAGCCTGGGAGTTCAAGCCCTGCCTGGACAATACAAATAGATTTTGTTTGAAAAGTAAATTAATCCACAGTGGCGGAAGACATAGACCAGTGACTCAGAAAGCCCAGCATGGTGCAGATGATTGCGATGTTGTGTGTGGTACATAGCTGTCAAAATTTGAGAAGTGTGCACTGAAAATGACTGGACTTCATTCTCTGCAAGTCATGGTTCAACGAAAGCCACTTAGAAAATGTTCCACCCAGGCTGGTAGCAGCATCACCCTCTTCCCTGAGTTATAGCTTGTCTTTCCCCTAGCTCTTGCATGCTTGCAACCCAAAGTGGGAGGGGAGGGAAAGGCTGGCCTTCTTCTCTTCAATTCTACTTCCTCTTTCTACAACTTGTGAGGTTTCTGATCTTGCAAAATTGGCCCAACAGAGGATAGCTGTCATGGTCCTTGGGTTCAGATAAAATAGGATGTTTGTTTGCTCAGAAGTTAGCAAATGTGTCTGAAGTTGGCATATGGTCTCCTGGAAATCTATGGGGGTTTACAAATGGCTCTGTGTTGATCTTCCCATTGAAATACCTGTGACAGCCTCCATTTCTCTGCTTGACAATGACCTTTAGTTCCTGTCCTCCAGCGATCTATCTCATACAGAAACCTTCCAGGTGGGTGATGGGTTTAGGGCAATGAAAGAACTGACCACTCCTTCATGGTGGACGTACTTTGCTTTGCAGAATGAGGGTACTTGGCATCTACTGACTTTTCTCCACCTCAGGAGCCTCAGTCTATATGAATAAGAAAGTATTTTATTTTCACATTACATGTGTGTGTGTGTGTTCACGTGTTTGTATGCATGCAGGTACACATGCACATGTGTGCATGTGTGTAGACCACAGGTCAATGTCAGGTGTCTTCCTCAATTGCTCTCCACTTGCTATCTTGAAACAAGGTCTCTCACTGAACCTCGAGCTCATGGGTCCCACCCCTTAAGGTTCCTACCAGCTCCCAACAGCACCAATCAGGAGACTAAGTCTTTGACACACCTGGTCTTTCAGAGACATTTAAGATCCAATCTATAGTAATCTACAGCCACATACAATTTGTAACTGTAAGTACAGATAAATAAATTTCTGGCACTTTGATGAAAATATTGTCCAGCATAATGAGATTTAAAACCATCGTGTTTATTACTTCTATGACATGGTAACATATCCTTAATTAGAGTTCACTTCATGAAGAATTTTCTCTTCATCAACAATATCTCCTATGAACATAATTAAAATTTTTAATACTGGATTTTTCTTTTTTATAATATATACTTTAATGAATTTCATGAATGAATGAATTTAATGAAATTCATATATTTTATGAATTTCTGTGCATTTCATACAATTCATCTTAATAATATTTAGATCCCCCTCTCCTCTCTGTATCCTCGCCATAGAACTGTATTTCATGAATTCCGTCACATATGTTAAGGACCTATTGAGTCAAGCTTGTGTTCCCTTCACCCAGCAGTGATCAGTTATCGATAGTTCCTCAGCTAAAGATGGGGCTTCTTACCCATTTCCCCAGTTTTTGTCTGGTTTGAGTTTGTATTGGTCTTGTGCTTGCTGTCACCTTTGCTGTCAATCCAGGTGAGCAAGCTCCAAGCTGATGGTTTTCTTTTATAATGCAAAAGACTTCCTGCTGTTTTGTAGTAACAGGATTATATTCAAAACTATTGTTTGTAATTTCTTTCTGGAAAGTACCAACTCATGCAGTGTCATCGTTTCGTTTTTACAACTCTGATGGTTTACACTTTCTTTAGTCCAGCTTTCCTGGGCAGACAAAGCTGCTGCTTCTTGTTCTTGCCAGTCTGGCCATTTCCCATGGCCTGGAAGACAGCTCTGTGGGTATGATGAGAGAGGATATGATCAGGGTGTGGCTTGAGGCAGAGGGCGTGGAATGATGGCCCAGGCTTGGGAAAGCTGTGCCCTCCTTGCAGGACTTGGCAGACCAGACAATATATCTGGCAAGCAGCCCCCAGGTGTGCCGGATGGCATCTGAGGTCCTAGGTAATTCTAGGAGAAGATCTTGTCCCTGGAGCCCCAGTAAGAATTCCTTCCTTAGTTATAAAGCCTGAGAACGAGGTCCTTTCAGCTCCATTTACAGGTCTGGGGGATGAAATGGTTCAGTTTTACAGATTCACCTGAGATTTAAGCACTGTTTCCTAAAAACCTGTTAAAACTCTCTCCTTCCTTCCTTCCTTCCTCCCTCTCTCCCTCCCTCTCTCCCTCCCTCCCTCCCTTCCTTCCTTCCTTCCTTCCTTCCTTCCTTCCTTCCTTCCTTCCTTCCTTCCTTTCTTCCTTTCTTTCTCTTTTTAAAGCCTACATGTCTAAGACATTCATAACCCAGCTTTGCTGCCTGTATTAACCCAATCACACAACATTAAGGACAAATGTAATCCAAGGGATCATTACATCACTGGTAGGTAAGCTGAGACCCAAAAAGGTGAAGAGACCCAATTCCTACACTCCACCATGCCCCAGATGCTCCCTCAAGACTGTCACTGGGTTTCTCACCCTCTGCACTATTGATGTTTGGCGGGGGTGGGGGGTGCGGGGGGGTGAATGATCCTTTGTTTGAGGCTGTCCTTGGCGTTGCAGGGTGTTTAACAACATCCCTGGCTTTCACTCCCTAGTTTCCATCACATCCTTCCTTCTTGCTCCATCATTCGTGATAAACTATGATATCTTCAGACATTGCCAGATGTCCCCAGAGGCAAAAATCACTGCTGGTGGAGATTCACTAGCCTAGCAATGTCCTCCACCTCTGCCCACAGGGAAGGTCAGGCTTAATAAGAAAGCTGGCTGTGCAAGTTCATGCCTCCCATCAGCAGCTAACCAGGCCCAGTGTTTCTTGTCGAACTCTTCCTGAGAGAGATCAGCTGTGGTGGTGGTGAACTGGGCCCCAGGAATCATGAAATTACCTTGTGTTTCTGCAGTTCTTGAGGAATTTCCTTTGTGCGGGTGTACCTGTGTGTGTATGCGTGTGTGTGTGTGTGTGTGTGTGTGTGTGTGTATTGTTTCTACAAGTCTTTGTGGAGGCGTATCCCCCATGACTGACACAGCTCTTCCCAGGATGGTTCCCTACCACCAAGTACAATGCTGGGGACAAAGCAGAAGCTCTCTCAGTGCTGGATTAGTTATTGACTAATCAAGTCCTCCAGAAAGCCTGCCCTGGCTCTTTTGATGCCTCTTTTGATGGTACTCAGGGCCTTGCAGGAGCTAAGCCATTGCTTCCCCACTGAGTTGTATCCCCAGTCCTGACCTGGCTCTTTTCAAATGGAAAGACTCAGCTGCAGAACTCAGATAGAAAAGGAAGGTGCCAGGAAATAACACCCTCCTTACCCTTCCCCTCCCCAGTCATCCTCTCTGAGGCTGAATATCCACTGGGTTATATGGAGATCTGCAGGAGGATGTGCTGAGTATAGTCACATCAAGGAAGATTTACAGGCTCTTAGATCAAGGTTATTTTTTATTTATTTAAGTAAGCTTGGAACTGAGAAAACGGAGCAAAAGGGCCAATGTTCTGCACATGCAGTTTCTGAGGCTCCCAAGTGAACAGCTGCTGGTGTTCTCACTCCTCATCCTCCTTGTTAAGGACTGAATGTTTGTGTCCCCGCCATCAAATGCATGTTGAAAACCTAAGCCCCAATCTGGATTTATTTGGAGACCAAGGAAGTCATGAGGTCTTAAGGGTGGGACTCCGATCCAGTGGGCATCAGAGAGCTCACCCCTTCCTTTGCTGTCTACCCTCCCCTAGTCCTCTGTCTCAATCCCATTCTCTCCTCTCTCTCTCTCTCTCTCTCTCTCTCTCTCTCTCTCTCTCTCTCTCTCTGTCTCTCTCTCCCTCTCTCTCTATTATACACCAAGGAAAGGCTCTGTGAGCACACAGTGAGAAGGCAGTATGTGGCAAGCCAGCAAGTGTGTTCTCACCAGGAACCAGCACACTGACACACTGATCTCAGACTTCAGCTGCCAGAACCCTGAGAATCAGACATCTGTTGTTTGGTTCACCTCGCCTGTGGCATTTGGTCATAGCAGCCTTAGCCAACTCAGACATGTCTTTCTTTCTTGGGCTTGAGTCCTTCCCAAGGTGAAGGCCCCTGAACCCCTCCATGCCTTTCCAAAAGTCCATCTCCATGTAGCTTAGCTTCCTGGTGGTCATGCATCACATTCTTCGCCAGCCGTGTATACACCCCTGACTCGCCTATAATCTCTGTGAGGCAGACAGGTCTATTGTTTCATTTCACAGCAGAGAAAGGCAAAGCTCAGACAAGTGAAGAAACTTTTCCAATTTAAGGGCAGCCTGGGTGATGGAGATAGAACTACAACACGGGACTGAAAGGTACCTGTGATGCTCTGATCTATACCTGCTCACTGTGCTCTCTGTTGTCCCTACTGTAGGACCTTTGCTAAGTGCTCTTGGCTCCTTCTCACCCATGGCAGAGCTCCCAGCAACCCAGGCCCTGTCTCCTGGTAGATTTATGCATACTGGGGCAAGCTCAGTTGCTCTGCTCTGGCTTCTGAGTCCTCACTCTCAGCCCCTTCACATCCCAGCAGGCTGATACATTGGTTGGGGTATTATCTGCTTGGTTCTCAGGACCAGCTTTGTTCAGGATCCAGATCTCATTCTAGACTCTGAAATACACAGAGGGCGACGCCTAGGGAAATAAGACACTAAACAAACAAGATCACAGCCTGCTCTGAGCAGATCACTCCCGTGATGGGAGACAGAGGTCTGTGAGGCTAGCTTCAGTGGTAGAGACTGGACAGGCATTTGGGGAGGAGGAAGAGCACCCCAGGCAGAGGGAAGGAGATGAGTGTGACACTTATCACAGAGCCTTTTTTGAGACAAGGAACAAAAGAAGTCAGTGGGCCTGGAGAAATGTGACATTAAAAACAAAAATTAAGCCCAAGAATTAAAGTATTCTGAAATATCTAATAGATTTGAGGAGACATGCAGAAAATCATAAAATCACTATTCTACATTTGCATGTACCCTAAAGACTGAGAACAAACTCTTACTCCTAATGCTAATGCTAAGGCTGGGTGAGGGCCTCTTGCATAGCTGGGGGTTCTGTTGCTGCTTTTGCTTTGTTGTTTTGTTCTGGGGTGCTGAGGACTCAACCCAAGGCTTTACAAATGCTAGAGCCACAGAACAATACATTATTTGTATGAGACAACTCACTTAATTCTGGTAACAATCCTACGGGACACACACCACAGATAGACGAGGAAGCATCCACCACATTAAACTATCCAAGACAGTGGAACTCCAGGGTCTCTCTCCTCCACAACACCACACACTTCTCCTGACCTCTTGTGGACAGTTACATCAGGAAGCCTGGAGTGGACCTGTGTCTCCATCTGCCATTTCCAAATTCTACA
Organism: Eospalax fontanierii; assembly: GCA_035773235.1. Lineage (NCBI taxonomy): Eukaryota > Metazoa > Chordata > Mammalia > Rodentia > Spalacidae > Eospalax > Eospalax fontanierii. The sequence goes on along the minus strand of CM069548.1, from coordinate 37,329,780 downwards.
GCCTCAAAACATACCTAACTTTCATCTACAGAGTCAATGATACATATCTGGCTGTGGCTTCAGAGCCTACCCTCCGCCAGCACCTCTGTCCCTTTCCACTTCAGTTCTGTTTCTGAGCCACATACCTTCTTCTGCTCTAATTATCCCTCTACAGGTCTTAGTTTCCTCGCTTATAAAATGGGCTGCCGTGAGCCCTCAGTAGAGGGCTATTGGAAGCAACTTCCCTCAGTCCTTCTCCTGTTTCTCTTTCAAAGATGCAGAGAGCACAGACTATGAAGGCAGAGCGAAGATACTTACTAGGATTTGGCCACACCATTTCCTAGAACATGCAGTGTTTCTAAAAGCAAAGCGCTCAGTCTCTAAGCTTTCCAAAACAGACCTTGTATATGCTGCACAAGGCCCTTTCCTGGAGTTATGTGGGGAGATGAAGGGAAACTCAAGTGGGATCCGGAAGAGGACAGCATGAGAACAGGTCCATAGGGACCCCAGGTAAAGAGGACACCTGTGGGAATAGCCATCGTGACCAGAGCAGGAAGAGGAGAAGGCCACACCCTTCCTGCTCCCTGTGCTGCGTGTTGGGGGCTGTTTTCCTTACTTCCGGTCCCTGGGCTTGAGAGAAGGTCTCTTATGGTCCAAATCTAAAATGTCTCCCACAAGTGAGTGCTGTGAACACTTGTTCCCCAGCTATCAACGTTGTTTTGAGAATCTTAAGGAGGCAGGGCCTATCTGGAGGAAGTAGGTCATTAGGAGTAAGACTGTGAAGATTAGAGCTCAGCCCTTCTGCTCTGTGCTTCCTGGTCCCGTATGAAGTGAGGAGCCTCTACCACAGCCAGCATGCACACTCCTGCCACCATGAACAGCACCCAATGGCCCTGTGCACATAGGACCTCTGCATCTTCAGGCCATCATAGTGATATGGCTCAGGGATAGGGAAATTGTTCAGCAGATTAGAGTACTTCCTTAAGTGTGCAGGAGGATCTGAGTTCAAATCCCCAGCACCCATGTAAAAAGCTGGGTAAGGTTACATGCACCTATAATCCAAGTGCTGTGGGGGATCAGGGCAGAGATGTGAAGATGGCTGGGGTTTTGACTGCCAGCCTCGCTCCAAGTTGAGTGAGAGATGCTCACTTAAGGGAATAAGGCAGCGATGGAGCAGGACACCTGACATCCTTTTCTGGGCTCTGCATGCACAGACTTGCACATACACACACAAATGTTCATATAACACATGCATACCGAAAAATAATTACCAAGACTCAATTTGATCAAAGGAGGCATCAGTCCTCACTTCCCCAGAGATCTTTCCCCAACACCCTTTACTTTTCTCCATCTCTAGGAAGTACAGAGCTGACCGGGCAATGTTCACCACCTCCTACGGGGGAAGGGGTCCTGTGTGACATTAAGCACATATTATCTGAGGGCAGGGACATCTCTATCACTCAGGACAATGCTTGGCACAAATAGGCACTTAATATATAGTCACAAGATGCACAGTGATGCTTTGGTCAACCTGGACTGCATGACAGTAGTTCTATGACATTATGACACAGATGAAAATTCTACCATCTAGTGACATGGCAGCTGTGTGTGGGAATGCTAGTGTGAACAAGTTTGGTGTGCTGCCAGCTGTGAAAAAGACTGGTTCACACAGTTATGTTCAGTACAGAATAATCATGATAAATGGTTATGTTACTAATTTGTGCTTTAGAATATACTTCTACCTCTTAAAAGAAAGAAGTTAGGCAGTGGCAACCCCACACAGCTTGTGTTTACCCCATCTGCTCACTGGCCATTTCCAGAGGCTGACAGACCCTCTAGGGCTGTGAGTACCAGTTCCGACGTTCACGCAACAGAATCTCCTAATGACGTGTTTCAGAATTCATCCACTTGTCAGTTGATGCGTAGCTGCACTTTGGAATGAATGAATGAAGGAATGAATGAAGGAATGGATGAATAGTATGTTCTGAGAAGTGCCTAAAGGAGCTTGCAGAGGTATGGCTAGCTAGGTTTCTTTTCCCCAAGGGACTCTTTTTTGATATCTTTGGGTAGGTTTGCAATACCAAAAGTATGCCTTTCAAGGGCTATGCACCCTGTCAGCTAAAATTCAGCACCAGGCAGCCTGGGCTGTGCTCCGGGCCATGTGCCAATTAACTGCCTGGCCCCAGGCTGCCTAGAGCCTTGGGGTCCTGACAAGAATAATAACAACCCTCATCCTAGGGAAGGTAAAAATTAATGAGACGGCATGTGAAATGTGCTACACACTGCACAAAAGAAAGTCTTATGTTACTCTAAAGCAAAATTATTAAAAATGTACCCCAAATGTGTGGAGTTAATGGGGCTCTTCATTTATTGGAAACAAATCATTCTGCTTGTTTAGTGAGCTCTATGGAGGCAAGGCTGCCTTTTTATCTTTTAACTCTCCGAAGACAGAGCAGGTCTATTTTATTCATGGAAGGTTTCAAGTGGAAAATGAAAGTCGCTGTCATCTCCACACCAGCTTAAATACAGCTATCGAGTATTCTGAGAATTGGATGTGGGTCAGAAGAGAATGCCAGGTGGCAGTCCTTGCCCAGTGAACACTATGCCATTGACATTAGCAGCTTCACAAATAAATGGTCTTAAGCGGTTCCCTTGACCCAGGCAGCTGGGTAGCTGTGTTGAGGTCGCTGAGGTCCCCATTCTGAGTGCTGGGGAGGCTTTGATGGCCTGAGGGTCACCATCAAGGCACTGCTATCCAGTCTTGTCACAAATAAATATCCCTTTAAAAAAATCTCTTAGGTGTCAAACCCTGTTTCCCCACTAGACTGCAGTCTCTGTTTGAGTCCAAATTCAGCCCATAGAGAAAAAAAAAAAAAATCACTTTGCTTAAACAGATTTACCTTCCATTTCCTGGGAAATACAGATGAGCAGAGGTTAGAATCACTGCCTGATGCAGTTGGGCTCTGTGACCCGGAAGTATACCCTGACAGTAAGGTGAGCTCCCACGGGAGAAACAGCTGGGCAGTAAGTCTGGGACTCTGATTAGGCAGGGTTTTACGGGGGAACTCTTGGGGCTTTTACTAGTCTGATCTGCATCAGGAGCTGCCAAGAAGGGGGCACGCAGTGTGCAAGATTCTTCAACTTCTTTCACCAGGAATTTTTTTTTACATTCCCAGAAATGATACACTTTCGATAGAAAAGATTATCCCTTGCCTAGAAGCCAACTTCTCAAGGAACTAGAAACCTTGCGCATTAGCATTTCTACAAAATAGGCCTCTTTACCGGCTATCAACTATAAAGTGACTATTCTTCCTGTTCCCTTAGCCTGGGAGGCAGCCAGAAGTAGAGCCTTGATTTTTACTCAAGCTATTCTCTTTAGGTTTTAAAAATAGCTTGGCCTCTTAGACCAAAGCCAGGCAAGGGTTTAATATTTAACAACTAGAGTGGTTGGCCCCTGAAGTTTGGCCGAGTGGGTGGGGTGGGGGTGTGGTCTGTCTGAAATAGCAGAACTGTGGAACACACCTACTGCCCTTCGCCTATGGCGGTGACTGAATGGCACTAACAAGGTGAGCTCTAGGGTCACAAGCCTTGTGGAGGCCATCAGGACAAACACTGTCTTCCTACAGTGGATTTGGCAGAGACTGATAACTGCCGCCGCCATCTTCCATGTTCCGTGTTCTAGAACCCCGTTCATTTTCATGGTGCTGGGGCTTCGACCCAGGGTCTTTCCTATGCCCAGCACCCGTTCCACCACTGTTTGTGTCCCCAGCATCCTGAACTGCTCATGCTTATGTAGACCTGGATCTATCCAGAGTAAAGATTTCATTTCCTAGGTTTTCCTGTGGTCACCTACTACTCTGAGGCTATTTTGGTTAAAGGAATGTTCGTGAAAATATCAAGTGAATGTTTTGAGGAAACTGGCCTTCTGACATTGGGCAGGAGCCCGTTTGCTCCGCCCCGTCCTCCTGGCCTGTACCCAACAGCCACAGTAACTGTGAGATGGACGCTGGGGACTGATGTCCAGCCAGCAAGTGAAATGGAGCAAGTCCCCACTCACATTTTGTCTAAGAAATAAATTTTACTCTTGATTAAGCAACTATTAAAGACTTTCTGTCACCTGCACTAAGTACTGAGTAATATAACTGAGAGCATTTAGAACTTTTCTTGGGGGGAAATAATTTCAAGCTTACGGTAAAATTTCAGGAGTAGTGTAGAGATGCAGAATATCTTTAGTCAGGTATACCAACTGTGAGCATTCTGTTTGCTCCTCCCACCTCCATTTTAGAGGAAAGTGTATACACCATATCCTTTCCAGTGCACATTTCCTAAGAACAAAGTCAACAGGTCTTATACCTTCACAGATATTGAACCCTGGGATTTTATGACACAATAGTATTGTATCTAATCTACAGTTCATATTCCAAAGTCACCAAAATGTCCCAATAAAGTCTTTACTAATCCAAGATCCAATCAGGATCATACACTTACTTGTAATGTCTCAGATATCACTTTTTTATCTATGTTGGGTTTGAACCCAGAACCTCATGCATGCTAGACAACTGCTCTACCTTTGAGTTACAATCTCAACTAAATATCACTTTAGAAAGGAATATTTCCTTAAAGAGAAAGAAAGAAACCAATCTTTCAAAAAAAATATTCTATTGATTGTATACATAGCCTTCGCAATTTCTGTCTCTATGACTCTTCATTAGAAGGGATTTTTTTTGATTGACATATATTTATTCATATTTATGAGGTATTATGTGACATGTTGATGTGTATCTCCATTGAGAATAACCAACACAGGGTAATTAGCACATGTCTCATCTTCAACCTTTGCTATTTCTTTATGGCTTGGATGTACTTCCTGCTTCTTAAAACTTACAAGTCTCACTGTTGTCATGGCAATTCTAGGCTCCTGACTTTGGCACCTTCTGTGGTTCAGTTTCTTCTGCCATGCAGTGTCCTTATTCTGTGGTTCCCAAATCTGCTTTCAGGAGTTTTACTCATTGCAGGCACTAGGAAGACTGCTGTTACTGCAGTATTAGAGCGCCTCACCTGCGCAGTGTTGGACTGGAAAACACCTTTTCCCTGTCACCCCCACTTACAGTGACTTCTTCAACACAGTGGAAATACTAGCCAGCTGTTGACTGAAAGCTGGGAATTTGGGTCTGCAAGCTTCTCCAACACAACCACTGGGTTTTGTTCACTGGCAGTGACAATCAAAATCTTGTCACACATTTGGCAAAGGTAACTTGGGACACATGATCCATTTGCTCTTGAGAGTTCATATGCATCTTATCTGTCTTTACACAGGAGTCAGACTTGCTAATGGTGCTGCTCTCTGCTTAGATGCTCTCTGAAACCTCACTGGGCAGGGCCACTGTGGCAATGCCTTGCCTCTTATAATACAAAGACATGTTATTTTTCAATTAATGAAATTAGGATGTATAATTGAGTTTATTGCTAAAGTAATGGGCTTCTTTCAATAAGCCACTCTGGAGGAATCTCTATCTTGCCAGATCCACCTGCTTGGACTGCAGCTAACAAGGCCTCTACCAAGGTCCTGAGCACCTCTCAAGAAGCCAGAAGCAGGTGCCCAACTTCACCTCTGGGTGGAGGACTTTTCATCTAGCCTTTCTCTCTCCATTCAGCTCTGACCTGAGGACTAGGGAGAGAGTGGGAAGGGCAAGGTTTCCTGTAAGCAAAATGCACTGGCCACATTTCAGTGAGACTGTCCCCAATAGAGACACTGCTGTGCCTTCAGACTGCAATGCCAAGGACCAGAGTCACCAAAGGGCAAGGAGAGAAAACAAAGCTGGCAGCATAGATCTCCGCTGCCACCCGAGAGCAGAGCAGGTGGAGCTGGAGATTCTCTGAAGCAGGCTAGCTCAGGCTACCTCAGGGTGGCTTCTAGCTTCTCCTAACGGAAGACAGAGGTGTGGCAGAGTGCCAACCCTGGGACTACCGCTTCTGTTACTCCTGTGGTCACCCTAAGGTTTCCTCTGCATTTCTTTTCCAGGGATTTGAAAGTGGAAACTCAGTGCCACTTTCTTAACCTTGCAGCTCTCCTGGTCCAACTCAACAATAATCACTGTGCACTGTGTTCACTCTCCTTGCACTCCTGAAGATGTCACCTCCACCGGACCTCTGACCTCCTGCCTTGGTTCTCTGGCTCTAAGTCACCAGAGTCACCCAGTCTCCGTTCTGCGCCCTCACCGTCCCCTCTGCCTGGCCCCCTCCTCTCCTGGTCTCCATTTCCCAGATCTGAAAATGTCACCTCCTCACTTTCCTGCCCCCTCCACTTCCTACCCCCACCTAAAGAGCATGCCCATCTGGTATTCTAAGCCACCCAGCCCTCTCTTTAGACTCTGGGATTCACTTGTGTCTCCTGCAGATTTAGGCCAGGATGCCATACACATCTGTGCTAAGGTGAGCGTTCACCCAGAATCCCCAGAGCTACTGAAAGTTAAGCATCATCAACTTCCTCCAAGGAAGGGTTTGCAAGTCAGTTAAAAGTCTCTGGAATACACAAGTACCTTGGTTTCTTAAACAAACAAAAGCAAATGTGATTCTAAAAAGGAATGTGGGACTATGAGAGGAAAAAAATACGAACGACATACTAACCAAATGCAACATGCACATAATTCATCTTCTGATCCCACAAACTAATTGTAAAAAGATGATTCAACACAAAGTTTGCATATGGGGTAATTATTAGGTGATATTTAAAAATTATGAATACTGGTAGATATGATAATTACATGGCAGGTGTTTTATGAATGTCGAGCTGTGTTTTTGTCAACTTGCCGCAAACTAGAGTCACCATGGAAGAAAATTTCCAAGATCAGATTGGCCCGTCACAATGTCTTTGGTGAGTCATTTCCTTAGCTGCTGGTTGATGTGGAGGTCCCAGGCCACTGTGGGCAGCACCCCTCCTGAGAAGGTAGTCTTGGGTTATAAAAGAAAATAAGCCCGAGGGAGCAAGTTGGGAGGCAGCATTCCTCCATGGTCTGTGCTTCCATTTCTGCTCCAGGTTCCTGCCCTCTCTTCTTGCCTTAGCTTCCCCGGATGATGGACTGTGATCAGGACATGGAAGCCAATAAATTCTTTCCTTCCTCTTCTTTTGATCCGTGTTTTATCACAGCAACAAAGACGCAAACTAGGACAGAGCTCTCACCATCAACCCAGGGTAAGCACAGATACAATTCCACTAAACTGCACGCCAGCTCCCCTCACCCCTGTAAAGCCCTTATGTGTCACAGAATTCACAGGGGAACTAGCATGTCCAGGGTTTGCTTTAAACTACATCAATCCTCCAAGGAAAGCAAAGAGTTGGGGGACGGAACAGGGCTTGCAAAGTGCTGATGGCTTTGGATTCACAGATGTTTCTGATACAGTTTTTTTCTAGTTTTTCAGTTTTGGAATTTTCCAAGAGCCATTAAATTCCAAACTCTGAACCAAAACATAACACTGTTTTCCCCAATCACCAATTCAACTCTAACTATTGAAATTCTGCTGTGTTATCTATGAGAGGTTAAAGCTATACAAGACATTATCAAATATGTGCAGGATAAACATTGAAGGTGGTTTATACTGGCCCTCTGAGGCTTAGTACAAACCCTCTCCAGATACTAGAGATGGTGATTATGTTAGTTGCTTTTGTGTTGCTGTGATAAAAGACCACGAACAAAACAACTCTTAGAAGAAAGGGTTTGTTTGAGCTTATTATGGCTCCAGAGGGATAAGAGCCCATCATGGCGGAGAGGCGCAGGGAGGAACTGAAAGCAGAGAACACAGATCTTCAAAGGCAAACAGGGAGCAGAGACAGCAAGCTGTAAGTGGGGCCAGGCTATGAACTCTTCAAGCTTCCCAGGGACACACTTCCTTCAGCAAAGCCATACTTCCTGAACCTCTCAAAACAGCACCACCCCTTGGGGATCATGCAGATATTTGAGCCTATGGGGGTCATTCTCATTCGGACCACCACAGTGATTAAAGAAACTTCTGGAATCCGCAGTCCCCCAATCTCAGTTCTACGGATGCTATTCATCCCCACCTTCCTGCATGATCTTGGGTAACTCCTTTAATTTTCCCAGGTCTCTGCTTCCTCTTTATGAAAAGCAGCAAGCAGTGATCTTCACGTCACTTTCCATTACTGTAACACGTACTTAAAATAATCAACTTGTAAGAGGAAAGGTTAAGAAGTGGTGATGTAGCTCAGTGGTTAGAGCTTTTTCCTAGCTTTCAGCCCACGGTTACTTAACCCTGAAGCTTCTGGCCTAGGTGAGCAGCACCTTGGGGCAGGGAACACATGATGAAACAAAGCTACTTGCTTCATGGTGGCCTGGAAGTGGAAGAGAGAAAGGGTCAGGGTTCTGCCAACCCCTTCAAAAGCATGCTCCCAAATGACCAGAAAATTCCCATTAAGTTCTACCTTTTAAGGGTTCTACTACCTCCAATGGTGCCACAGGTTGGGGACCAAAACTGCAACACAGGGGCCTTTGGGGGACATGTGTACAAATTCTAGCAGTAGCTCATCTAGCTATGAGTGTTAAATAGGAGAAAAACAGCTTAGTCTAGTCCTGACTAGTTGTCAATTAGGAGTCAGTCCTACTATTTGGACATCTCACCAGCAGTCTTTGTGTCACTGGAAAAAGATGGCCCAGTGCTCTGGGTACAGCTAAGTGGTAAACTTACGTTTATCATGTACAATGACATAGGTTTGACCCCCAGCATACCAAAAAAGGGACTGAGGAGATGACTCAGTTGGTAAAGTGCTTACCATGTCAGCATGAGGACCAGGGTTCAAATCCTGTGCTAGCTAGACTTTGTCAACTTGTCACAAACTTAGACATACTTGGGAAGAGGGAATTGCAAATGAGGAATTTCCCCCATCAGACTGACTTATGGCCATGTCTGTGGTGCTTTTTCTTAAGTGCTAATTGATGTAGGAGGGCCCAGCCTGCTGTGGGTAACGTCATCCCTGGGCAGGTGGGCCTGGGCCATGGAAGAAAAGTAACTGAGCAAGCCAGGGAAGCAAGCCAGTAAGCAGTGCTCATTTATGGTCTCTGCTTCAGTTCCTGCCTCAAGCTCCTGCCTCAGCTTCCCTCAATGATGAACCTGTAAGCTAAAATAAACCCGTTCCTCCCCAAATTGGTTTTGGTCAGTGTTTCATTACAGCAACAGAAACCACACTAATGCAGACCCCCAGCGTCCACATGAAAAGCGTGGCATGGTGGTTTGTGCCTGTAATTCCAGGGCTAGGGAGAGGGAGGAGGCAGGAGGATACCTGTGGTGTGCTGACCAGCCAGTCTAGCCAAATCAGGGAGCTACAGATTCAGTGACAGACCCTGTCTCAACAAGTAATGTGGAGAGTGACTGAGGAAGACATCCAAAGTGGACCCTTCACCTCCACACGAAACTGTGGGCACATACGCCACACATACACACGGAAAGGAAGAAAGGGAGGGAGGGAGGGAAGGAGAGAGAGGGGGAAAGACAAAAATGTCCCTTTCTCACGGTTCTGAACAAAGACAAAGGGTTTGGTGAACAAGGGACAGCCGTCCTACATGGGCTAGTAGAGCTGTTCTGTACGTCCTATGTATGTGGAGACTCTGAATAGGATTCCTAGACACTCCCTGATCTCAAATTTTCTGGGAGGAGTAAAAGCTCCAGAACTTGGCTGCACTTTATTTTGTGGGTGGGTATGGTCAGCATTTCAAAAGCAGTTGCTTGGTGCTTACCTTAAGCTTGGAGTTGAGGGGTGTGGCAGATGTGAAATGCCTTAGTGTGAAAATGCCAGCATCTGTGTGGCCAGTGGTTAGAACTAGTCCTCCCTCACAGTGTAGGGCCCACAAGGCTACTCCATCAGCCTGGATCTCAGGCTATTTTGTTCATTTAGTGCTCGAGAAACACTAGATAAGTTCATATATATATATATATATATATATATATATGTAAAATGTACTCTTATTTCTTCATGAAGATGGGAAGAGAGATGGTGACTGATATTGGTATATGTTAATTTGCTTATTTCACTCAGAAGGAAAGTGGTTTTATCACTGTGTTGGTTAAATCTGGTCTTGCTTTGTCTTCTCCCTCTCTTCTCTTCCTCTTCCTCATCTATCTTCTTCTGTCTCCTCCTCCTCTGCCCACTGCCCTGTCTTTTTTTCCTTCTTAAATTAAGAATCTGACATTGTTATCCCCAACAATCAGGCCATTCACTTTGCTGTGCAGTGCCTGGAAATGTCATCTGAGCCCAGGTGCAGGCACTGCTGGTCCCTCTGTGGACAGCCCCACAGCAGATGAAGTGGCCCCCAGATTGTGTGGATGGTCACTGTGGAGGGCCCCAGGCCTAGTGTATGTCAAGGACTGCGCAGTAGTGGGAAATATGCACGGTTCACATATACTGTATGTATGCATGAATGGGTACCCTGGGTAGACATTCAAACATCATTGAAAACATGAATACAATGCACTTATAGGTTATCTGGAGGCTGGAGACATAGTTCACAAAGCTGGTGTTTTGGCCAGAGTGACAATGAAAGATCCTAGCGAGTTTCTCAGCATTAAAGTCTGTGATCTTGAAATCACTATTTTAGTGATATACACAGACGTGAACACATACACACACACACACACACACACATTATGCACACAGAGATAGAATTGCACAGATTTATAAACCTTAAATCATACCAAGGAAATCACAGGTTGAAAAAAGTGCTACAACCAAGAAGTAGAGGTAGGAGGAGCTGAAGTCAAGACCAGCCTGGTCTGCAGGTGAGATTCTGAAACAAAGGGACAAACAACATCTATCCCAAACAGGCGAGTGAAAACAAATCAAATGTCATTGCCAGGTAAATTATGATAAGCAAAGCCTACTACACAGTTTTCCTTGGAGAATCTAATAATTCAGCCTGTCATCTCCCAGGAATCATTAAATAAAGCAGACTCAGTATATGTTAGGAGTGCATTAAGGTTTGACGTGGAAGTGTGCATTTTATGAGGCAGGTGGGTCCCAGGGATAGAGTTCTCTTAAGAATCTATGTGATCATATTGGCCTGAGCTGGGTCTTGAATAACTGTTTCTTTTCTCTTTAATATATATTTGTTTTGTAAAGAGAATGACGTATCCTCTCTACTATTACAGGATTTATGCCAGTGAGAATGTTTTAAAGTATTTTTAATTAGTTCTGGATTATAGTTAGGAAAAATCAACACACTAAAAGATGTGTGTTTGTGTGAGTGTATGCTGTGCATGTGTGCACACAAGTGTGCATGCCTGGGTATGCATGTGGAGGCCAGAAGAGGGTGTGTGTGTGGTTGTACAGCAAGCTTCTTTATGGATATAGCATAATTGATTTAACTAGTTCTCTAATATAGGTAAATTAATGTAAATAAGGAGTACCAGAAAATCCTTGTATAAAGCTCAGTTAGTGGAAGATTGGTTAAATCTTGCCTGGGGTTGGTTAAATTCTGGTCCCACTCCCAGCACCACGCACACACACACACACACACACACACACACACACACACACATTCTTTGTCCGTACACTTCTGTATTTTTTTCTTTCAAACACTAAAAATTGTTTTGATTTATTTATTTTTATTTTATGTGTATGAGTGTTTTGCATGCATACCTGTAAGTGTAAAATGTGTGCAATGACTGAGGAGGTCAGAAAAGGGGGTTGAACTCCCTGAAACAGGAGTTCTGGATGGTTGTTAGCTGCCATGTGAGTGCTGGGGATCCAACCTGGGCCCTCTGCAAGAGCAGTCAGTGCTCTCAACTGCTGAGCCATCTCTCTGGTCCTTCTTGTTTAAATTTGTACTTCTATGCAGTTAACTGTATTTCTTTATTCTAAAAAATCATCATGGATAAATCAAGAATGATGTAAATGGCCAGGCAAATGGCAGATGAAACTTAGAGAGGACCAATTACTCTATTTCATGATAGTCCAATCTTTAGTTGTCTTTTTTTTTTTTTTTTTCTATTTTCTATGCTTCTGAGCCAGATCTGTAGAGGATAAGTTCTAGGTGGAGAATTCTTAAGATTCAGACCTGCAATCTCTGTGCTCAGGAGCCAGAAGCAGGAGAATCACTGCAAGTTCCAGGCCAGCCAGGGATATATAGCAAAACCCTGTCTCAAGAACTTGAAACAACAACAACAAAAGACATGTTTTAGTGGCCTCTGGGAGGCTGGACCCTTTGGTGGGTGGACGCCATGCCTGCCTCCTCTCTAAATTAGGTACTGCTACTGAAGGTTTGGCCAAGCCTACTCCTTGCCTTTCTCCCCGGCATTCTCCTCTGAACAGTTGATCTTCTCTCCCAGTTTCTGGGTGGAGGGATGTAGGCTCTGCTGCTCCCGCAGTCTTCTACGTATCTCAGAGGCAAATGGGAACAGACCCTTTCTCACTCTGAACGTGACACTGAGCTGAAAACATCTCTTGGTAAAGAATCCACAACATGGAAACAAACAAGACTTTAAAGCAAACATTGTTTCAGGGCCATTTTGTTAGACAGCATTTGATGCTTTTGTGATACAAAATTTTCATTCAGGATTTCTATCCACGTTGCAATTTACCATTGCATCATACTAAGTCATGGCATAGTCCTCAATGGGCTATTTGTTGGGAGCCTGTTTTCTTTCTTATTGCCAACTCTGAGAACAGTGGGTCTCTTGAGAGGGAAATGCCACACCATCTCTACAGCAGGGCACGTGTTCCAGGGTATTCCTTTGTGCTTTCTTTGGCCTGGTTGTATGTGATAAAAGAAAGGATTCTTAAAGCATCAAATTGAATATGCAGGAAAAAAGCTAGAAAATCCAGTTACACTCCTCCCCTCCCGAGACACTCTGCTGCCCTGGAGCTAGCAGTCACTCACTGCAGGGCTTGCAGGAACCAACCAAGGTCTTAGGATTAATAACTAATAGAATCGAGATCTGAACCCAAGTCTTCTGCTGCAGCGTCATGTTCTTAATACCAATATACAGATAATTTCATGATAAAAATTCAACAGGCCCCAGGCAAAGTAAAGCAATGAGCACTCCAGAGGAGAAACACAGTCTGTGTAGGCTCCTGATAGAGCCATGCCCTGCAAGCTGAGTTTAAGATTAAGTCCACACTTCCAGCAACACCTGGATCTGTCCCATTCATGCTTCCAGAATGATGAAAGTCACTTTTATTTACCCAAATTAGAAGGCTTTTCAGGAGCATCCCCCTGTCCTGACCTCAAGTGTTGGGGAGGGAATCCCAGGACCTCTTATAGAGCCTGGGCAAGCCTCCACCACTGAGCCACACCTCAGTATTAAGAGGCTTGGGTAGAAGAAACTGAATGATCTTGTTAAGAAAAACGTTCCCCACACTACCTTTTAGGATTACCCAAAGCAAACCTAGCTGACTAGCAGATGGTCTGATGAAACCTACCAGTGTAGACTCCAGACCTCCATAAAAGAGTCTCAAACAGTAAACAGAAAAACAGCCGAGACACAGAAACAGTAAAGGACACAGAAGAGAGGAATTTAAGTTCACTCTATTTAATATCTTCAGAACACAAAGAACACTGGATCTATGAAACAAATATATTTTTTAAACCAGGAATGGTAACTTAGACACTAAAACTTGACAAACAAAAGATCTCAACGGCACGAAAGTGAAGAAAATGACAAGAACAATTTAAGCAGTACAATTTTCAACAAACTGGAGTTCCAATAGAGAGAAAGGAGGAAATGAGAGGGTGAAAGTCAGGACAATTTTCCTGATAAAATTCCAGAAAAGCCTGAGTTTGCATAATAGGGCCAAATAGTCAAAACAGTTCATTAAAACACTGAAATTGTGACAAATCGCCATAATATATCAGAATACAGAGGGGAAAGCAGCTCACACTGAAGGCAATAGAGGCTGGTTCAGGCTCCCAGCAGTGTGGCAGAGACCAGAAGGCACCGTGGGGACTAGCGAGACCTGGGACAAGGGGCAGGAGTGATGGTTGCAAGTAGGGAGCCCTCAAAATCTGAGGAAGACTGCTTTAGCTGGAAATCCTATACCGACCAGACGGTGAGGGAGAGAGTCAAATACAAACACCGGACGACACAACAATTATCTTCAACACAGTTCAGAAACTGTAATTTCTTCTTTATTTTCATTCATCATAATTGTTATTTTTTTGTGTCAACCTGACAGAGTCATGGGGTACCCAGGTAATTGGTTATATGTTATTCTGGGTGTTTTTGTGAGGAGATTAGCATTTTAATCAATAGAATAGTACAGTAGAACGCCCTCTGTAATGTGTGTGGGCCTTATCTACTCAGCTGAAGTCTTAGAGAGAACTAGAAGACTAATCTTTCCCCATAGAAGAAAGATTTTTCCAGCAGACAGTTTTAGATCTCGTCAGCAGCATTAGCTCTTTCTAAAGTCCTTAGAATTGAAATTTGGCTTGTCCTGGGTCTCTAGCATGCTGGCTTATCCTACAGTTGAATTTGTATACCTCTATGATCACATGAGCCAGTTCCTTATATGAAATCTCTTTCTTGTGCTAATCAGTTTCTTATCACTACAACAAAAGCCTGAGATAAGAACCTTCTAAGGAGAAAAGATTTATTTTGGCTCTTGGTTTCTGAGGTTTATTCCGTAGTTGCCATGGTTGCTTGTTCTATCTTCTTTGGGTCTGTGGTGAGGCAGAGTGTCATGGCAGGAAATGTTTGATGAAGCAAAGTTGCTTACCTCCCATTGACCAGGAAACAGAGAGGGGTGGAGAGTGTGAACACCCCCAATGATCCTACTTCCTCTCACTAGACCCCACTTCTTTTTAAAAATATTTTTATTAATTATTCTTATTTTATGTGTATAAGTGTATTGCCTATACATAGGTGGGTGCACCCATGTCATGCAACGTCCACAGAATGTGCTGGATCCCCTGGAACTGGAGTTACAGGCGGTTGTTAGCTGTAACCTGAGATTTGAATCCAGGTCCTTTGCAAGAGTAGCCAGTGCTCTTAAACACTGAGCCATCTCTCCAGAACCTTGGCCCCACCTCTTAATGCCACTATCTCCCATTAGTGTCAGAGGCTGAGGATGCCACCTTCCATACATGGGTCTGTGGGGGATGTTTCATATCTAAACTATTGACGTCTCTGTCTTTTGTGTATGCACATATCTCCTGTTGGGTCTGTTTCTTTGAAGAAACAGGATGCAGTCATTCAAACAATCATGCACTGAACACATGTTGCATGCTTAACAGTAATTTAAGTGACTGAGTGTCAAAATAAAAGGTTAAAACCAGAGTCTTCACTCTGTAAGGCTTAGGAATTTGGCCAAGTCACTTTTCTTCAGGGTAGGTTAGGTTGGTCCCACCTAGAGCAATGCATGTATGTGTACAGTATATGCCATTTGAGAGCTTTGGGCTTCATCCAGCCCGTTCATGACCAGGTCAGCATAAGCACCTGGATTTTCTGGGCTTGCCTTATTCTGTTTATTTCCAGCTGGAATACTGCAGCTTTCTACTCTCTAATAATGTCAGCAGTGGAGGACAACAGTACATTTATATGCCAGTAGCTCACCGAGAGGCCCTTGCTCATGCTTTTCTGTGGATTTACACTTTGGAAAAGTTCCTGATATCTACTAATCCAGATAACTTGACCCACAAGAGCCAGGTAAGATGAAGAAAACTAATAAGTGGGCTAGTTTAATTTTTTATTGCATTTTTTACTTATTTATTTTGAGTGGAGTCTTGCAGGAGTCAATTCGTCCTTCCACCTTATGGGTTGTGGGGAATGAACAAGCGCCTTCACCTGCTGAGTCATCTTGCTGTCCCAAGTGGGCTAGTTTAGTCTGTGAGTTCAAGTCTAAGCAGGGCCAAAACTCTAATGTGACCCAAAAGGAGAACAGAACTTCAAGGGATCCCACTATATTTTGTATTATATGCAGACTATATTAGAAAGAACAATAGATTCAAAGTGTGAGCCTAACTCCTACACCAGCTTCTTACTAGCTGATGACAGAGAATTTGATTAGGTTCTCTGGGCCTCAGGTTTCTACTTCTAAAGTGAGAATGATGCTGTATTGTGATAGGATTTCTGCATACATGCTGCCCAGGATGCTTCCTGTTACATGGTTCAACCAATGGAAGGTCTTTTTTAGCATGTATTATTGGGTAATCTTGATTTATCTCTACGCTTGCAAAAAGCAGTAGGGACTGGATAGAAACATTTGCTTACAAAGTGTTTCTGTATAAAGGAGGGAGGACAGCCCACATTCCTAAATTTTATAGTGAGTTTTTAGAACAAAGGAGCTATTTTAGTTTAAAGGATGACCAAATTTTTATGACTCAGAATACTAGAATCTGGGCATTAAATGGATGGCCACAGAATCTGCCCAGAAAAGCCTTAATTCACCTTGGCAAGATGGTCTGTCTGGTCTCTCAGGGAAACAGAAATCTGAAGGAGAGAACTGAAGATGAAGTCTTTACGTTGTGGGGTAGAGAGCTGGTCTTATCCCTCCCTCTCCTGTTTAAAAACATGAAGCCAGCCAAGCAGTGAACTTGTAGGAGTCTGAAGGTTAACTTCCCTATTCGGAAGTGAACAGGATTAGTGAGTTCTGTTGGACTGTCTCAGAAATGCTTGTTAGAATCTTGACAGGGAGGAATTCAGGAGTCAGGAGTCACAGCTTACTCTTCTCAGCTATGTTAACAATGTCCAACTCAAAAGAGACAGGGAAAAGAGATGAGGGAGAGCCCAGAGAAGACTTTCAGAGAAATGTTCCATTTGGAAGGGTCTCAAAAAGATGTTTCAAAACCACAATGTGACAATTGTAACAGGCTCACAAGCTAAAAATTGTACTCAGCAGCTCTGGAAAGTTGTAAAATAGAGAAACGACAATGGAAACAGTTCACCGTCAGGTCAAACGCATAGTAAAATTCTATCTTTGGCTTCAAATAGCTAAAAATAGTGGATTGTGGGGACACATGCAAGAATAACAATTACTACTGGAAACAGATGAAACTGTGCATTCAAATACTGAATTCTCACACAATTCACCACTTGTAGCAGGAACTAGTAGGCATAACTCTTTCTTTGGACAAGATAGTACATTATTATATTTTCAGTGCTAACAGTTCTCCCAGAAAGATCTAAGGCCAATGTAATGTGGACCATAGACCAGACAGCGTTGCCACAACCTGTCTTAGGAACTGGTCTTCTCACAGATCTAGAGAATTGCTGTTAAATTTTCTCCCCTCTTATTAGAGATAGGAAACACTTTATTTAAATGTGTGTTATGTGTGTGTATGATAGTGTGTGTGTGTATGATAGTATGTGTGTGTGTGTGTGTGTCCCGTGTGGTGTAGTCAGGTGCACAAATGTGCAGGGGTGGATGTGGGTGTGCATTCACATGTGTGTACATGAATTTGGAAGCCAGAAAACAATCTTGGATGTCATCCTCAGGAACTCTGTCCCCTTATAGTGAGACAAGGTCTCTCACGGGCTTGGAGCCTGCCAATTATGGTAGGCTGGCTGGCCAGTGAGTGCTAGGGATTCCCCTGTCTCTACTTCCCTAGTGATAGGATTACAAGCACATGCTCCACACATGGCTTTTTTACTTAGGGTCTGAGGATTGAACTCAGGCCTTCATGCTTGCAAGGCAAGCATTTATTCAATGGGGCCAGCGCTTTGGCCCAAATATTTGTTATGTTTAAAAATAGCAGAGTTGGGAGTGTATGTCAGTGGTCGATTGCTTGCCTGGCATGTACAACGCTTTTGGTCCCCTGATGGGACCACAAAGCAAACAAGCAAACAACAACAAAACCAAGCAGCAACAACACAATCGTGGTTCTGGGTCAATAGTATAGACTCAAGATGCAAACTTCTCTTTCTCTCTCCCCAAATTCTGTTGCAACAATAGGGACAGAATTCTTCAAAATACACACTCGCACCCTAACCAAAAAAACAAAAACCATGCAGAAAACAGGAAGTGGACTGTAGTATGCAAGCAGAGAGACAATTCTGGCAAAATAAATGAAAAGAAAAGAGCCCTGGTTTCTTTCAAAATGTGAATGAAATTTATTTTCTAATTGGCTTCTTAAAAATTTGAACATGTGAACGTGATGCTGTGCAGGGTGGTGATATGTGAACACTGTGTAGTGATTAATCAAGTGAAATTTATTTCCTCAAACATTCATCATTTCTTTAGGCAAAAAAGCCCTTGAAAATGGTTTTTAAATTTTTATGAATTTTCTCAAGTATTGAGATTGGAATTCCAGAGATAAGAGGGAGAGAGAACTCAAGCAGACACCCAAAGGGTCATTAAGAACCTATAAAATTCAGAGAGCTTTGTATGTAAGAAAGCTCTGCTTCCCACAGGGCACATGGTGACACCCTGGCCCACCATTGTGGTAAGGAGTTTTTGCCTGCATGTAAGTTAGTGAACCCATGCATGCAATGCCTGTGGAGGCCAGAAGAGGGAGTCAGATCCCCTAGAACTGAAGTTATGGACAGCTGATAGTGCCATGTGGGCACTGGAACCTGAACCTGGGTCCTCTTTTAGAGCAGCCCGGGCTCTTAACTATTGAGCCATCTCGGTAGGCCTGGAATTACTGTTTTAAAGTCGATTATACTTTATAGTATTGGCTCACCAATATTAGTCATGAATATACCGTTGCAGGCTAATATCAAATTTCTTCTGCCACCACCATGAAGGAGTTCAGAAGGATAGACTGGGGTTTCATTCTCTCTCTCTCTCTCAACACAGTCAAGTAGTTCTTTTGTTAAATAGTAACATCAGTAGCCAACAAGAGTGTTCTAGATTAGAAAGACAAACAGACAAGCTGCCTTCAGGGAAAACACGGTGATTATAGGAATAGATTCTTTACAGGAAACATGTTATTCTCAAACCAGAGGAGGATAGAGGTGGATGTTTTGGGAACCTGGTACATGGCTATTAGAGGTGTTTAACAAGCAGCCTTAGCCATAGTAGGAAGAAAGACCAGCATCAGCAAAGGCTGAGCCCCCTGCACACTCTACAGGTTGCTCCCATGACTAAAAGGAGTGTGTGGGGAAGAGGAAACCTGGGCACAACCTGAGGCTGCCCGATGGTTATCTGCAGAATGCCGGCAGACTATCAGAAAGGCACTGCCACAAACATCCCCTTGTCCTTGGGAACTGGTCCAAGCTTGCAGCAGAGCCTGACAGGGTGGAACACATTAATCCACAATTCTAGGAAAAGAGTCAACCATTCTTTTCATGTAGTCACCAAGAAAGGATGAGAATTGGAGGCTGGGGCATCCTGGTCACGCCTGA
Source organism: Eospalax fontanierii (assembly GCA_035773235.1). Taxonomy (NCBI): domain Eukaryota; kingdom Metazoa; phylum Chordata; class Mammalia; order Rodentia; family Spalacidae; genus Eospalax; species Eospalax fontanierii. Next base: position 37,310,514 of record CM069548.1, on the reverse strand, counting down.
AGGTAGTTTGGCGTTGGGGCTGTTGTGGTTCATGTCCCTCCAAGAAGCAGACTTCTGCATTTTGGAAACAGAATCCAATCAAACACCTGGACCCTACCTCCTTCCCTTTTCTCTGGGTTTCCTTATTCTGACTTCAGAACTCCCTCCTTTGTGAACAGTGAGATCTTTGGATGGTCAGCCTTGCTTTTTGGACTTTGGTGAACTCAGAGGTTGATGAAGGATTCAGACAGTGTGGCTTTGGGAGTTTTCCCTGCCTGTGGAAGGAATATGGGCCCCAAACGTCATCACTATGGTCTCACTTGCATACCAGAGCCTGTGAAATGTAGAAATGGAATGTTGATTGCATTTCTGTACAAAGCTGCTTTGGCCTGTCGGCCCTGGCGGAAGTACTCCTGTCCTCTGTGCTGAGTATTTTACATATATAGGTCTCAGTGTCACCCCAGAGGGTTCTCAGGGCAGCATCACTGAGGAGGGAGGGAGGGGCCACTCTGCCTCAGCACCACAGTGGGCACAACAGTCAGTGAGGAACAGGTGTTCTGCCTTCCATCAACAAAGCCATACCCCAGCCCTTGTCCTCAGATCTTTCCCAATATCCAAACAAACTTCAATAGTCCTTATGACGATGGTACCAAGAACACACCAGGGACAGGCCAGTCTCCTCAGCAGAGGTGATGAGAAGACCGACTATCCCTACGTAGAAGAACAAAACCTGACCCCTACATCTCACCAGTTAGAGAAATCAACTCAGAGCGGATTAAAGGGGATTTGGGGTGTAGCTTGGTGGAAATGCATTTGCGTAGAATGTGAATTTGATCTCCAAAACTGAAAAAAATATCACCAAGCACTTTCAGTTTTTAGATGTAAGGATAACTGTAAAATGCAAAACTATGTAGTGATTGGAGGAAAAAAGAGAGAGAAATGCTCAGGCCATTGGCCTGGGTGAGGACCTGCAGGACAAGACCTCAGAAGTACTTATGTGAACAAAAGTAACACTTGACCAGACAGGATTATATTGAAGTAAAAGCTCTGTAATAAAAGGAGACAATCAAAACAGTGAAGAGACAGACTGTAGAATAGAAGAACATATGTACAGGATATTCAGCAGTCACACAGTTAACATCCAGAATATACAAGGAAACCCAACCAGCTCAACAGTAAAAAGCAGAGATTCTGATTTTAAAATGAATGAAACAATGTGACCAGGCAAATTGCTTCTCAAAAGAAGATCCACATTTCAGAAGAAAACCAGGTGTGCAGGAACCCAGCTGCAAAGGCTGAGGATACCAAGAAGTGGGAAAAGTGGGTGGACGATCCAGAACTGCACGGGGAGCAGCTGATGAGAGGCTGATGGAGAAAAATGAGCCTCGGGCAGCAGCAAGAGTAGAAGGTTCTGGAATCCTGAGGGAGGAGAGAGAGGCCTATACATTAAGCTAGACAAAAGGTGACTGTAGCCAAAGGAAACATGCCAGTCTAATGTTAATTTAAAAAGCAATCTGGAAGGAGGGGCTGGAGAAGTGGCTCGCTGGTTAAGAGCACTGGTTGCTCTTGCAGAGGACCTGGGTACAAATCCCAGGACCTACATGTTAGCTGACAACTGTCTGAACTCCAGTTCCAGGGGATCTGATGCCCTCTTCTGACCTCTGAAGACACTGCACAACAGGGGTGCACTTACATGCAGGCAATGCATACACATAAAATAAAATAATAAAATAAAATAAAACAATCTGGGCATGGCATGAAATACTCAATAGAATATTAACATGACTTTGTTTTTTCTATAGGGTTTGGAATGTGTGCCAGGGTCACCTGATGGGGAAAGTAGCAGTTACAACTAAGGTGGCTGTAGTCTGTCAAAGCTTGGTTCCTATGGCATACAAATGCCCAAGGGATAAAGGAAAAGATGCTCATCGGAGCATCCAAATCAAAACCACAAGAAGATAATAGCTGGTTCGAATGTCTGTCATCAAAAAGACAAGAAACCATAAAGCTGGTGAGGCTTTGGAGAAATTGGAACCTTAGTATGTTGTTGTTGGGACTATAAATTAGTGCAGGCACTAAGGAAAACAGCATGTGGATTCAAAAGAACTGACAACAAAGCTACCAGAAGTTCTGTTACTGGGTCGATGCCCAGGGAAATGGAAGCAGTATCTCAAGGCAATACTAGCATTCCATGTCTACGGCATCACTCTGTACAGTAGCCACGATATAGAATCAACCTAAGTGCTTATCATCAGATGAACAGATACAGAGAATAAGGTACATGTATACAGTGGGACACTATTTGGGCATAAGAAGAAAGGATGGAATCCTGTCATGTGTGGCATCATGACCCTGGGGGGACACTGCATTGAGGAAATAAGACAAGCACTGCATACCACACTTGCATGTGGACTCTAAGACTCTATGTCACAGAAGTAGAGAGTAGGCTTTGGGTGCCAGAGGCTGGGGAGAGAAGAAGGAAGGAAAACAAGGAGAAATTTCTCACTGGTACAAAGTTACAAGTAGCTAAAAGGAATAAATCCTGATGTTCTGTCACACAGCAGGGTTACTACAGCTAACAAAGATGTCATAGCCAGGCATGATGGCACACATCTTTAATTCCAGCACTCAGGAGACAGAGGCAGGCAGATCTCTGTGAGATCAAGGCCAGCCTGGTCTACATAGGGAGTTCCAGACCAGGCTACGGGGAGACCCTATCTCAAAACAATCAAATATACATGTGCTATTATATACTATTTTATACATATATATATATATATATATATATATATATATATATATTCTAATTACACTGACTTGGTCATTACACAGGGTAAATATGCATAAAAAATCGAATTGAGCCCCATAAATATGTACAGTTATTGTGTCAAAATGAACAAAGTAAAAACAATACAGAACCAAGCTGAAATACAAGAGCCCTGACCCAGAGGACAATGCAGCCCAGCCACTCTTCTAAGTCTCCTGAATTATCTCTGCATCTAACAAAGACATTTTGAGTCTGTGAGGCAGTGTCGAATGTTTCCTCTTTCCTAATGGAGACATTTCAGTTCCTGTTGACTAAACGGGAGAGAAGGGAAATTTAGGACGTGAACTGAGGATTCCGGAATCTCTTGTGAAGATCGTATGTCAGTACCACTTACATCATAGAAGACCTGTGTTTTCCGGCCCCCGATATCCCGTGTCCCCAGCTGGGAGACAGGTAGCAGGAGGCAGCTTTAGGGAAGTTCTCAGGCCTCCTGGTCCCCTTCACCCATTTTCACCTCCCTTGGAAGCTGCCAGGAAACTCTGAGGGGTAGAAGTCTGGGAGAAGACAGCTGCAGCCAGCCTCCTTTGATTTACAGCAAGGGGACGTCTAGAAAACCAGAGAATGTTCCTTCATTCCAACAATCCAGATAGTTCTATTGAGGAGGTGACATTCAGACCAGAAAGCCACACGCCTTCACAAAAATGAGGCCAGTGTGCACCAGAGCCTGGGTTCTAACTGCAGCCAGAGGAAAAGAAAAGAGGCCTCAAAATTCCATGTTAAAAAGAAAGCATAACCTTAAAGGACTGAAGCTAGAAGAGGCTCTGGCACATCAGGTGGTCCAGCCCTCTTCCACCTCTGCCCAGACCCAGACCCTACCCCTTTCTGAGAAGCCAAGTGTGAGGTTGCCCAATCTGAGTCTTCAGCCAACTTTTAACAGGGATGTTTTGTTTGGCAAGCTCAATACACTTCTGAATATTTTAATTACTTGCCAGTCTTGAAAGAGCTAGAGATTCATATTTATAAACCCAAAGCTGGAGCCCCCTGCTCCTCCCAGTGAAGCTGGCTGGCTTGAGTGTGGGCTGCAGACCCCTCCCCACCAGACCTGGGTCCCTCTTCGCATTATGCTCCCTGCTTGTCCCTGCAGTAACTGACTTTGCCCTCTGAGGTGTCTCTCTATCCTGTGTCTCACCTAGGAAGCTCTGAGAACAGGCTCAGCCCTGGGCTCAGGCCAGGCAAGTCAGACTCTGAGCCTGGAATGGGACCCCAACCCCGTTATACACCCTGCTAATTTTCCCATAGTCTCTTTAAAATGCAGGCAGTAACACTAGAAGCATCACCCTGTTATTTCACCAAAGAACACAACAGAAACATTTATTGTTGGTTCTGTGTCATACTTAATATCTCAAAACCACACTAATCACTTTTCATTACATTTTAACTTAGTCATAATCTGGTTTTTATTAACAAGGAGCCAAGAAACCACACTCTGGGATGAAAATCAAGATTTAGTGTAAATTCAAGCACCAAATATGAAGCCTCATTTGGGGGTCAGAGCCATAATCCAGTATGTAAAGTTCAAGGCCCGTATATATGGCCATAATAATTCTGTCTCCCTCCATAGATTAAATAATTGATACTCAGTTGCTATTCAGTTTTTAGGCAATTTCTAAGCTATTTGCCGCTTTTCTGAGAGTTGTTTTTTCCCGTTTTATTTGCCTTCCCTTCTTTCCCGCTGGTTTTCATTAACTAATTCTTAAAGGCCAGGCTAGCAGGGCTCCTCAGTAGGGACGGAACCGGAAGTCAGACCAACTCTTAACCTGTCTCTTAGGCTGAGAGTGAGATGCCACCTTGCTAATTGGAGATTACTTTGCTGTGCCCATGCTATACACAAGGAAATGTAGATCTGGAATGTTCTGTTCAAGTTCATGGATGGCATTCTTCAACCTGGACTAATGGTGCCTTCAGTGACCCACAGCCCCTGATGTCAGCCAGATACCAGGCCAGGCCAGGAAAGGAAGTCTCACTGAGGCTGCCAGAGAATGGAAAAGACAGAAAGGCCTGATTCTCAGCAGGATGGGCATGAAAACGCACCGGCCACTGACCATGAGATTCTGGAGCCGCTGGATGGTGTGGTTACCCACCCCTTGGAGCCCCCTCAGGAAAAGTTTAGTTTAAGAAATACAGAAGCCACAGAGAGACCTTGCATGTTGACACCTCTGTCAAGCTGGTCATCTTGCCCCGAATTAAATATGAAAACTAAGCTGAGAGGCTGGAGAGATGGTTAAAAGTACTGGCTGCTCTTACAGAGGAGAGGGGTTTAGTTTCCAGCATCCATGCGGTGGTTAACAGGTGTCCTTGACTCCAGTTTCAAGAGATCCAACGCCCTCTACTGGCCTCTTCGGGCATTTCCGGACACAGGTTCACTTACATGCATGCATGCAAAATGCTCGCTCATACACAAATAATAAACAATTAAAAAAAAAACTTAAGCAAGAGTATCATTAAACTCACCACACCCTTTCACAATGGAATCTTTTCATATTGGAATCTTTTCGTTTATTTGTGTCTAGTCACCACCCCTAACCCCCAAAATGTCTGCCTTGTAAGAACAAATACCATGTGCAAAGGCGCGAAGGAAAGAGGCCCGCTTTGAGCCTGACAGGAGGTTTATGCCTCAGGGCACTGAAATCATCCGGAATAGGGATGTGCTGTGTTGGGAGACCCAGACCTAGGGGCGGTGAGGGCTGTGCAAAGCCAGATCGCTTCAGGTACGACCTTGCAGTCACTGCGGGGTTCACAAAGGTCCCCGCAGACAGGAACATATTAATTTCATCTCATTACTTCAAGCCACCCGTAGAGCGTGGCTTCTCTCCGTTCTCAAGTAACCGCAGAGATGCGCGGGCTGGAGGGGACCGCGCGCCCTCTGCCTAGGCCAAGGTTCTTTTGTGTTGGTTCCCCAGCGCTGGCGCGCTCCCCGGGAGATGCGCAACCGTGCAGACGCTCAAGCCCCTCCTGCAGCCGCCGGATCGCACCGCCTGAGAACGAGGCGTGAAGGCGTCCCGGCCTCCCCACCGCAGAACCGAAACCTTTCCGAGCTCAGCCGCCTGCAAGCAGCGCCGAGGACGCGGATACTCACGTTTCCACTCGTTTGCCAAAGTGCCCGACTCTGGTCACTAATCAAAAACACCAGAGAGCTCTGCCAGCCGCCTTTCTGGCAGCTAGAAGGGACAAGCGGCCGGTCCACTGACAGCCCCCTTGTTTTCTGCGAGTTCCCTCAAAATCCTCCTTGGTGTCGCCAACGCAGCTGCTAGTCTAGTAACTGTCAGACAACCCACCCCTCCCCCACGAGGAGACACAGACGACAGGCGGGGACCAAGTCTGCGAGCCACACCGCCGTCGCCCGGACTCGCCCCGGCCACGCCGCAGTTGAAAAAATCGCACAGGGACCCACCACGCGAAGGTTCAAATACCAGCCTTGGCCTAAGGGAGTCTCCAGAAATCGCGTTTCTTTCCTATTCACGCTGAACATACACCTGATCCTTCTCCCAACAACATTCCTTTCGGGAACTAAAACGAGTGAATAAAACAAGGGCCTGGTGCGCTTCCAGGTGGGCTAACCTGCATCCCAAATGGAAAGGCGCTTACGCAGCTTCCTGCAGCCCCGTTCCTACTTGATTGCTGGGCACTGGTAGATTGTCCTGGGCACCACGCCATGTGCAACAAGCTCATGTAACTGTGTCCCCACGTTTTAGTCGCGCACAACTCCCGCGTCTGTTGCTAGGACTCTGGCCAACAGGACCTTACTGTGTGGGGGCGCTCCGCGGCAACTCTGCATCCACCTGGAACATTTCCCAATCGCAGGCAGCTCCGCGAGACAGACTGGGTAGATCAAGCCGGAAGGAAATAGCGGTTCTGTTCTGCAAGTGCACTGTCAAAGCCAAATATTAAAACCGAAAGTAATATTTTAGAACAAATACACATTTAAAAGGCCGATCCGAGTGCACTATTGCCTTGTGGCCACACCCCGAGGTCTCCCGGCGTTCTCACCTCAGCTGGCTCCACCCCAGGGCGCTTCCCTGAGCAACGCACCTGCTTCCACGCTGCTGGGAGTGGTTGCCTTGGAAACCCTGGAGAGCTGATGCTCCCTCCAGACACACTGTTGCCCTGACAACTGCGACCCAGCGCTGGGAGTGCCAATAAGATGCCAAGAAGGTGTCTGCTTTAAATCGCAGATCCCGAGTTTCACGAGGAAATGATTGGTTAGGCAGCGATGTTTGGGGAGGCAGGTGGAGTCTCACAAGCCTGGCTGGGGTCGGTGAGCATCGCGGACTGAGGGCACTGCATCGTTTCATCCCTCCACCAAGCCAGCTTACACTTGGCTTTAGAATGAATTCTTCATTCTATTTAAAGGGATTCTTCATTCTGTTTAAAGTGATTTTCCCCAGCACTAACTGGTTCCGTGCAGGAATAAGTAAAATCCCCTAAGTCTGTGTGAAGCTCAGGGAAGCTTACCTAGGGATGTTATTTAACCACGGATGATGTCGAGAACTCCGGATATAATAATTGCACATGACTATTAAATTCCACTCATGTTTTGGGAGCGCCTGGGCCTGGGAAGGGGGACATGTAGAAGACATTAAAAATTTTAATGCGCATGTCCATCTCGGCACTTTTGGGTAAGGACAGCTTAAACTGTAGCCAGACATAGGCACTAAAGGGCAAAAGGAAACAAGTTAATGAGTTCCAGGCAAAGCTTCTCAAAAGTGCATTGGAAGGAACACTTGACTGCCGCTGGTTTCTCCTTTTGAGGAATTATGTACTCTATATCTGAGCTATTAAACACCTAAAATTAGTGGAAGATTTGGGTAAAAATAGCAAGAAGATGACACTACTCAGTCTCTGGGTTCCAGCAGAAATAAATACAGTCAAAGGCAATTTTTAAGTCAAAGTGCATTCATGACTATGTCTATATGAATTCAACTGAAATAAAGCAGGGATATTTCTATATTCAAAGGAAACCATTTATGAAAAACTACAGAAAAATTGCATAAAACAAAAGAATTTTGTTAAGGACCACCTAATATACATGTATATTACATTTTTACATATTTATTTTATGTAATTGTGTACATGTATGTGGGTGCACATACACTATGGTGTATGTATGGAGATCAGAGGACAACTTTTGGGAATCAGTTCTCTCCTTCCACCATGTGAGATCAAGTTTAGATCATTAAACTTGGCAGCAGACACCTTCACCTGCTGAGCCATTTTTTCAGTCCCATCTAATTTATATTTTGAAATGTTATACTATGAATTCCAAGTCTGCTTTGAAGCCTATGGTTTTGTAAACACATGACCCAGATGTTTATTTGCAACTGAAGATCTTAAAACAGAAATTCATGTGCTCAGCAACAGAACAGACATCTACTCCGTCTCCTAATACATTTCAAGTCTGAGAAAATGAAATATATTAAGCAGGTAAGTTCTGTAAATGAAAAAGAACAGTAAACACTGTAGAACATAAGGAGATAAGCAGAACAATTATCAAAAGTGTCTCTCCAAAGAATAACCAGGACCAAGATGATTACATTCAGAATATTACATTAATTAGTAATAGTAAAGGTCATTTAAGGTCTGGAGATGATGGCTCAGTGGTTAAGAGAGATTGCTGCTCTTTCAGAGGACCTGAGTTTGGTTCCCAGGATCTACAACAGGGGGCACACAACGGTCTTTTACCCCAATTTATGAGTGTGTGTGTGTGTGTGTGTGTGTGTGTGTGTGTGTGTACTGTACAAATTTGTGTGCAGAAACACCCATGTGCGGAAAGGAGAATGTTGGGTGCCTTCTACCACTCTGGTTTTTGAGGCAAAGGCCTCTCACCACCTGGAATACATGGATTCAGTTAGACTTGCTGACCAGGAGCTTCTGAGAGCTGCTCATGGGTCACAGGCACCCACAGCCATGTCTGGCTTTTATGTAGATGTTGGGGAGTTGAACTCAGGTCCTTTTGCTTTCCCATTGTGTTCTTACCCGTTGAGTCATCTTCCCATCTCCAATCTCAACTTTTAGGTTTTTTTTTCAAGGATGCTATTTCTATTTTCAATAGAAAATATTTTATGTATGCAATGTGATGGACATTTGCTCATAGTTTTAAATTATTTATTGTGTGGTACTGGGGATGAAAGCTGGGACTTTGCATGTGCTAAGCACATGGCCTACCACTGAGCTGCACCCTCAGCCACACCTTACAATTCTCTCCTCCTCCTCCTCCTTTTCCTTCTGCTCTGTTTTCTTCTCAGAGCTTCCTTTTGGAATAACTCTCTGTTTCTTTACAGTAGATCCCTAAAAAGATTTATCATGAGTTTTTTGTTTCGAATTTTTTTCAATTGTGGTTTTACAACATCTTTATTTGGATTTGTTCTTGATATATAATTTCACCTGACATAATTTTGGGTTCATGGCTGTGATGGTTAATCTTAGTTGTCAACTTGACTGGATTTTCTACTCATGGTACCACAAAACTGCAATGGCGGTTTTGGCCAGGCGAAATCTTCTGCAGGTCCTAGGCTGCAACCTGATCTCACTCTCACCCATGTTAGTAGAATCCAGTTCTTTGAGGCTCAAGATTGAAAGCCACATTTCTCTTCTGGATGCATTTGGGGCCTCTCTGTTTTCCCAAAGCCAAGGGATCCCCTTCATCTTCAAGCCAGGAAGGACAGACTGGGCTGTTCCTGCTACAATGTGGATACCGTCTGACTTTTGTGTGTTAATAGTTCCCAGTGTGGTGATGCCAAAAGCTCGGGGACACTTAACAAGTGGGAGTCTAATAGAAGGTATTAGGTCATGGGGACTCTGCCCTCACAAATGGACTAATGTTGGTCTTGTAGAGTTAATTCTTCTCTATGTGGTCATTTCTTTCTCCATGTCTACCATGATCAGTGCAACCAAGGGGACACTGTTTAGAGCCTCATGCACTAGAATTAGGCCAAGCAAATCACTTTGCTTTATAAAGAACTTAGCTTCCAATATACCCATATAGCAACAGAAAATGGACTAATGCTCCCCTACGCTTCTGTGTCTATGACATCCTTTTGGGTTTAAAAGCACCACAAGACTAGGTCTGATAATTTCCCCTTTGCCTTGTTAGATATTAAGAGCACAGAAGTGATAGTCCATCATAGTCACATGTTTTACCTTCGCTCAAAAAGTTATTCTAAGGCTGGGGCCATTAAGAGTCATGCTTAGAATTCTGCTACCATATCATGTGACCCAGTCATTCAACTCTTAGGTTGCTGGGCCCAGGTGGTGAGGAGGGACTGGCTGTGAAGAGAACTTTGTGGGGTGAAGGTAGAATGATGTATCCTGATTTGGGGCGGGGCAATGACTGAACATTGTTAGTGCTTAATGCAACCAAAGTCAATGAATTGCATTATGCGTAACATACTTTAGTCTGTTTTCGGTTGTTATCATAAAATGCCAGAGGTAGGATAATTTATAAAAAATGCAGGTTCTAAAGGTTGACAAGTACAAAATGGAAGGAATGACTATCTCTCAATGGCACAGACTACAGATTCCAAGGGTGACACAGTATTCCACAATGAGAGGGCCACATCAAGAGACAGAACCAATAGACTTTTAGAACAGACTCATAGTGAAGACAGCCATTACCCACCCATTAACCCATCAACCCGTGAATGGAGGGCTCTGCTTTCACGACCTCATTACCTCATAATGGGAAATACATTTCAGCAGGCATTTTGGTAGTGCTCTTCAGCATACCTTAAAACTGACAAAGAAGAATGTGCCTTTTGCTTCATCAATTTAAGCTGTTCTAGTAATATATCAAGAGTTTTTCTACACACACAGTTCACAAAATTAAGACTTTCTTCCTTCTCTCCTCTCCCACGCCTCTTACTTCTCTGTCTTATGATGCAAGGTACAGAATCCAGGCATGGTAGGCAAACACTACCATCAAGCTTCATCTCCAAATGCATCTAACCTTCCAAACAATGTCTAAATGTTCCTGCATACATTCATATTCTTTCTTTCTGTCTTTCTCTTGCATAGAATGGAATCCAGGGTCCTTCACATGTTAGACAAGGGCTGTGCTACTGAGCTGTACCCTCAGCCCCTGTCTGCCTTTTTAATCTACAGCACTTATCGTAAGCGTTGTTGTATGACCATTTGATTACCACGTGTTTCCTCTGTTCTAGATCACAAGCCTCCTTCGAACACACTGTGCATTTCTGTGATGACTATTGTATCCTAGTGCTCAGTATATAGTGTGGGCCTTGATAAATATTTGTCAAATAGAGCTGGAGAGATGGCTCAGTGGTTAAGAGCACTGGTTGCTGTTGCAGAGGACCAGGGTTCAGTTCTTAGCCACCTGTATGGTGACTAAGAACCCCCTCTTCTGGTCTCCATGAGTATTGCATGATATAGGTACACTTACATACATGCAGGCAAAACACTCATACACATAAAATAAACAAAATCAAATTGCTAAATAAATAACCCCTGCCTCAAAGCAATCTTGAACTCTAGAAAATCTGATCACTTGTATTCTCACTAGCTGATCTGTGGTCACCTTCCGTTTCATTACTAGAATCTTTTCTAAGCTAGAAATGGAATTTGGACCATTCCATTTTTGCCCCACACAATACAGAAACTGCTTATCCCAATTGTTCGTTGGGCAGGACGCCCAGCGCACACTCAGAGGGTTGCCACATGGGCGAGGGGGACACAGAGGAGCTGGGGCTGTGTCTAGGAGCTGCTCTGTGGTCATCCATCCCTTCCACACCGTCTTCTTCGCCTCTGCAGACTCCGTAAGCTCTTTCACTTCCCAGGCCGAAATTCAAGGCTGTTCTTTCAAAGCATATGCTTCATCTAATCATTTAAAAAATATGTATTAGGGTGTATTCGTTTGCTTTCTCTTTCTGTGATAGAAATACTGACCAAGAGAACTTTATAAAAGGAAGAGTTTGTTTGGCTTACAGTTCCAAAGGGGCAAGAGTCCATCTTGGTGGGAAGGCATGTTGACAGATGGGGCTAGAGTAGACACAACAGCTAAGTGTTCACATCTTCAAGCAGGTGCAGGAAGAAACAAGAGACTGGAGATCTGGCAAGACTTAAGAACTCTCTAGCCCCCGCCCCCCAGAGACCTCCTTCCCCCAGCATGGCCACACCTTCTAAGACCTCCCAAAACAGCGCCACCAACTGGGGACAAAATGTCCAAATACTTAGAGTCAATGGGGGACGTTCTCATTTAAACCACCTCACATGGCCAGGTGCATGTCTTTAATCCCAGCACTCACGAGGCAGAGGCAGGTGGATCTCTGTGAGTTGAAGGCCAGCCTGGTCTGTATAACAAGTTCTAGGCCAGCTGGCTCTACAGGGAGATCCTGTCTCAAAAAGACCAGAAAACAAAAGTGTGTTTCAGAAGTAAAGTCCTTTGAGACATTAACTGAGGCCAAGGAATAAAGAGCCACCAGATCGTGGACTGAGGTTAAAGTATATCTGACATTTCTGTACTCAAAGAACCAATCAGACACCCCATTCATTTGAATTTGATTTTTAGTTATTTAGCGGTAAACGTCACACTTCCCTTTCAGGTCAGGACCGACCTGCAGGTGCACTTGGAGCCCGGACCTTGGTTATTAGGATCCATGAGCAGAGAAAACAGCAGAAAAGCAGAGATTTTACTTGCTGTCATTCTCAGCTCACATATCCACAAATTGTATGAATTTGGTGCTATTACTTAAAAATCTTTTTGCAGGGCTGGAGAGATGGCTCAGCAGTTCAGAGCACTGGCTGCTCTTGCAGGGGACACAATTTCAATTCCCAGTATCCAGATAGCAGCTAACCACTACCCATAATTCCAGTTCCAGGGGATCCAATGTCCTCTTCTGGCCTCCATGGCATTGCATGACACAGGTGTACTTACATATATGTAGATAAAACACCCATACACATAAAAAAATAAAAAGTTAAAAAATTTTAGAGCCAAGTATGGTGACACACCCCTTTAGTACCAGCACTTGGGAGGCAGAGGCAGGCACCTCTCTGTAAAATCGAGGTCAGCCTGTCTACAGAGAGAGTTGCAGGGTAGCTGGGGCTACATGAAGACCTTGTCTCAAAAACAAACAAACAAATTTTTGTTTAAATCTTTTTGGAACATTGGGGCTCAAATTCAAGGCCTGGTGCATACTAGGAAAGAATCCTGTCACTGAGTTAGGTTGCCAACCCACCTTTAAAAATGCAACCTAGTTAACCACGGCCACACCACCCTGAATGTGCCTCATCTCATCTGACCCCAGAAAAATGCAACATGCTGCCCGCTGCTGCTTGCTACTGAGCATCCATCCTTCTTGACAACAGGACTGGAAATTGCCATAGGAAATTTGACTTGGCGGGATTGAACTCACCCCAAGTCCCTAGAGGAGGTCTTGGTAGTTTTAAGCCAATTGGCATACCCACAGTGGTCCTGGGTCATCGGGATTAGACACTGACACTAACAAAATCAGAGCCAGGATTCAAGAGATGTGTGCTGGGGCCTTTGGGAAAAATAAACCTTGTCATCTCATAACTCATCTCTCCCTGCCACAAGGGACCAAAAAAGCCACAAGGGACCATGTCTTTTGCCCTAGGTGATGCATGTGAGGGAGAGGATTCTAGAATTGTTACAGCCATTTGTTGTGCATGCAGACGTAGTCCTGCCTTGTGAAAGCCTGGGATAAAGCCAACACTATCTAAGGCAGAGTGAGGAGGCGAGATAACAGCTGTTAGTGATGGCTTTCCAGCTTCTGATCATCCCCTACCTGAATCAGGGCCTCTAGAGTTCCAGTTGCCACTGAGGTAATCAACCCCCTTTATCTTATAAACCAACCTGATTTTAGATTCTTCTCATTTGCAATTAAACAGGGCAAATGAAGTTCCATTAGACCCTTATATTAAAACCAGCATCATTTATTAGAGATTGCATAAAGTTCCTATTATTATTATTATTATTATTATTATTTCTCTTGCGAACACTTCCTCACCGTCTCTAAGCTTTCGGAAGTCTGGGTTGTGTGCTTCAAGTCCTGTCAGTGTCCTGACACACTCTAATTCCCACTGGCCCGTCTTCACAACGTTTTTCTATTGCTATGCAACAGAATACATGTGCAAACTCTTACAGCAAAAGCCCTTAAAAGGCCATGGAGAAAAACTAGGGGAAAAGTTCATTGTTGCTCATCAACCTTTCTGAAAAGGTTGGTTCTCAAAGAGTTTGTGGTCATTCTGGAAAAATCGGTAGCCTTAAGATACATATATTTGCCATGAACCCCTTTAATGCCAGCACTTGAGAGACAAAAACAGGCAAATCTTTAAGAGTTTCAGGACATCCTGGCCTGTATAGTGAATTCCAGGCCAGCCAGGGTACAGAGTGAGATGGTGTTTCAAAATGTGTGTGCGTGTGTGTGTGTGTATGTGTGTGTGTGTGTGAACGTATTGATTACTTTTCTTATTATTGTGGCAAAATACTTACTAGAAACAACTTCAGGGAACAGTCATTTATTTGGGCTCTTGTGTAAAGGGTTTCAGTTCATCGTGCTGGGGAAGGCATGGTGGCCAGTGGCTGCGTGGTAGTACGTGGCTCCAGTGTAGTGAGATGGAGAGATGGCTCCCTGCTGCATGGTGTTGACCAGGAAGCAGAGAGTTTGCCAGCAAGGCCCCATTTCCAAAAGGTTCCACAACATCTCCAAACAGCTGAGGACCAAGTGTTCAGACCCTACCAGTCACTAGACAGATTCTCAGGCTGTGATTTGCCACATTTTCTTTGCCTTTTTCGTTAGTTAGTGATTTGGACACAAATCCAGCATCTTTCATGAGTGGTATCACAACCCCCCACCTCCCACACTGCAGGGGTATCTGATGATCGTAGTCAATTTGTGCTGAGTGCTCATTCCAGATCACACACCATGGTTCACATAGCCTTGCTCAAGCAACCTAGGAACTTGCAATTCCCTTTCACAGATGAGGAGACTGAGGTTCTGAGAGGCTAAGAGGTCATTGGGTATGAGTGTGCTAGAGCTGTGACCCAAGTCTGGAACTGAAGCCAATGTCTGTGCTCCTGTTCTTCCTGAGCCTCTGTTGAAATTGCCCAGAATTCATCCAAACAGACATTCCTATGATCTTCTCCCATCCAGAGGTCCAGAAAATTTCCCCAGTAATTGAACAGCTGCCCACCAGCCCTGAATTCCCTGCACCTTGTCATCCCTGGGGGCTGGACACAGAGGGCCGAGCATGGACACTTGATAAAGGACAGTTGTGGCAGTGGCGTGGAGACTTTTTTCCTTCAGTTCAGAGAACATAAGAACGTTCTGTAGTCATGCGCTTCTATTTGCATTCACTAGGTACCAAAGTCCAGAAGTTGACTCTAAATGTGCCAAGGTGCTTTGGTAGTGGCACAGGCAAAAGTCATGTTTACTCTGCCAATGTGAAAGCAGAGAAAAATGCCCAGAACAGCAAGCTTATCCCACCAGTTAGTGTAGAGAACTGATGTGAGGGAGATGAATTCGAACTCAGCTCTTGCCTCCTGACCCCCGTCTTGAGCTTCCCAATTCATTTTGTCTTCTCTCTTAGTTCAGTCTCTAATCTTTTAAGATCCATCCTTTTCATGTGCTGTTCTCTCTAATGTCTCTTTCTCTCTCATGGTCATATGAATTTGTCTATCTAAAAAAGAACATGTGAGGAGATGCCCACCTGCAATGCCAGGAGACCGAGGCAGGAGGATTCAGAGTTTGAGACCAGCCTGGACTACTTAGTGAGACTCCACCTCAAAATCAAACAACAAATATTAATTAAATAAGATAAAAAATGTAGATGCCAATCCCAGGAGGTCCAAGGTCCAGAGGGACTTTCAAGAGGAGATGGAGACAGAGCTCTGAAGAGAAAGACCCAGCTGAGCCTGGGGACTTCCCACTCACTGTCTTTCTCTAACCCTTGTGTCTCATAGAAACCCTTGACCCTGGCAGATGGGTCTTAAGGATCGATTCTCCATCTTCTTCAAGGCCAGCCTCCAATAAACCTCTTTCCTTCTACCAGAATTTTCTCCAGTAGAAAGCTGGGTCTTCTAGACCTGAAATCCCTTAATGGGATAGATATGATTCCCCTGGTTTGAGGAGATCGGTCACTCAAACCTGTTAATAACCACTGGCATTTACTGAGTGCTTGTCTATGCCAGGCACACTGAGCTAGTGGATTCTCTGTGCTTTATAACAAAGCCTGCCATCTTCACAGCTCTGCTGACAGCTTCTACCACAGAGGAAGTTGTGGCACCAAGCAATTAGGTAGCTTACCCCATATCCCACTGAAGAGTAAACAGCTAAGCAGGCCTGAGCTCTCATGGCCTCCCGCTCAAGCCCCCATGGGCTTGATTTTATCATAAAGGTGTAAATGAGATTTTTGATGAATCCTTTATAGCGGAAGAGAGAGTTCATGTACACAAGATAATTATACGAGCATCTTTCCCATCCTGAATGTGCAGATCTGTACTCACCAGTCTTTAAGTGAAACATACTTTCAGGTTCACTCAGACCTTTTGTGGAAAATTTCATACTTCATTATTCAAACAAGGTCCCAAAATGGTAATTGGTAGCCCAGGAAAGAGATACATATTTATCTTGCCCTGCAGAAAACTAGAGAGAAAGGAAAATTTTCACTGCAGGTGGCTATTCTTTAAAAGATAAGAGGCACTCAAGTCCTGGAGGCAATGGGTTGGCTGGCACCAAGCAGGGATAGGAATGGTGTTCTCTCCAATGAAGACAGTTCCAGCCAGAATCACTCACCGCAAGCCTTGCTGGAGCCAGTATTTCTGGGAACTAACAGAGGCAGATATAGACTAAATGTGAGGAAGTGCCCACTAAGCTCCTTAGCGTTAGCGTCTTCTCGTCCCCTGAAGGACTGTTCTGGATTTGTTCTACTCCTGCTCTGGGCATGTGTGGTCAGTATATGTAATCTCCCAGCATTTGCATAGCTGAAGTGGGAAGGCTTTGGGAAACACCAAGTGTGATCTGGTGTGGCTCAGCTTGTGGTCAGAGCCTTGAGGGGACCTGGGATGCCTAATATGATTGCGAGAACCCAGGACTCCACCGCATTCATACCAAATGACTAAGAGTGAGGAAGAACGATCACTGAAGCAACTGAAGATGTCGGGTATGCTTAGCAATCTCACTGAATCTGCACTGTGCAGATAGGTCAGGTTCAAAGAAAAACACAAAAGGAAGCAACTCAGCTTCATTGTGGAGTGTTCTAAGAGGGGTTCTGGAAACATGGCCTTGCTGACAGCTTAGTCTTTCAATCATTCAATCCCCTCATGAAGACAGGAAGAGTGGGGCTAGATGTAACTCTGTGATAGAATATTTGCTTTGTAAATGTGAGGCTCTGGTTCCCTTACCCAGCACTGACAAGACAAAAAAAAAAAAAAAAAAAAAGCATCTAAGTAAATCCCAAAGGCCACTACTACCTTTACAATGAACCTGGAAGTTAAGCTATTTGCATAAAAAAACCAACTAAAAGCAACTCTTTCAATACTCATAAGGCTGGTGTAACTGGAGATCCTCAAAGTAACCACCAGGGCCTAGCAAGATTGAAGGAGGCAGGCTGGCTGGTCCAAGGTCCAATCAAAATGGTCCAGTGTAGGCCAGAGGTCCACTATGAGCTGAGAAGTGACCAGAGCCGGCCACCCTATGAATAGGCAGAGTGACCAGAGTGAGCCAGCCAGGACTACAGAACTGCCATAGAGAGACTGTGAGGCGCAGTGAAGGCTTAGCAGATGCTGAACAGCACCTCCAAGCAAAGATACCGGAGCTGTAGGAGAACCAGGAGAGAGAGGGAGGGACGGGGAGGGAGGAAGAAAGAGACCGAGAGAGAGAAAGAGAGAGGGAGAGAGAGAGAATGAATTTGCAAAAATATCTACACACAAATGAATTTAAATGTAATTTTCAAAAGTTTTCAAAGAGCTGGCAAGACGGCTCAGACGGTAGGTGAAGATGCTTGCCACCAAGCCTGGCAGCCTGAGTTTGATCCCGGAACCCACATGGTAGAAGAAGGGCGCCAATTCCTGCAAGTTGTCTTCTGACCTTCACACATGCATCATGGCATGTGCCTGTCCCCTGCACATATATGCACACACCATAAATAAACGAAAATGTAGCAATTGTTGAAATTAGAGAGCTTTGTGAACACTTCTAAGCTTCCTGAAAGTTAAGAAAAACGAATTTTGCTTAAATAATGATAAAGTCAAGCTCCGTAGAAAAGCGAGTAAGTGCAGAACAACGCAGTAGACATGGTAAGCACTAGAGAAGGTGTTAGCATTTCGGATGCTCAAGGAACCATCTAGACAGACAGGAAGTTAAGGCAGGATGTGGAGAAGGTTAAGTAAAACCTGATGTTTTAAATTCTCAATGTGAATTCTTGGGTATTTTGTACAGTCTGTCTCCTAATCTATCCATCCACAGAGAGGCTAGAATTGATGACCAATGCAGTTTCCACAAACATTTCCCACAACAGCAGAGATTCATGGGGAAATGACTAAGCCACAGCATACGATGAGCCTGGATTATCTCATAACGCCAAATGTTAGTGAACCGTCAAAGACTACCAGAGTTATGTCAAAAGGACTAGCTACCAACCTCAAGAGGCTCCACCAGCCAAACAAGGGACTGTGGGAACATCAAGATGCACAGATGGCCATGATTGCAGATATGGAATATTAAAGTTATATGTGTTCCTTGGAGAGGCACAGTCTTCTGGGTCACTTTCAGAAGGCAACAAGGTACTCCCCAAAAAACTTCTTGTCCAATGAAAACCACTACAGAGTCCACACTTGGGTCTCTGGGCCTCCTGGGAAGGGCCATGGGACCTGTGGGCTGGGAAGGTCAAACGTTGTGTTTACTAGACTGGATGGAGTCGGCTTCACGGCATATCAAGGCTGCAGTCGGGGATTTAAGCCACCATGGACTTTCTAGGGTGACGTTGTCCAGGTCGCTGGACTTCCCACTAGGCAGCCCCAGGCGCCACATCTCAGGAAACAAGGTAAATCTATCACCAACTTTCATTTTCATGCACTCTGATGTTTGAAGCAGTCATGTGCAGGTTCAATGAGGGTAGAAGCTTCTTCCTCTTAAAGGGCGACAGGGCAAGGAAAGTCTATGCACCAAAACCACCTCTGGAATGAATGTATTTTCTTGCAAAGAGGATCATGCAAGCAAAGAAAATTAAGGTTTTTTTCTGTGACATGCACTCACTGTGTGAGGGGCAGATGTGCCTTGTAAAAGCATTCCACTAACAATGAAAAATAAGCAGTGAGTTCACGGAACCCAACAAATATGCATACTTCTAATGTTTTTAAGTGTCAGCTGAAAATTTTAGTCTAAATTTTTAAATAGTAAAATAAGTATTTATTTATTCATTTATTTATTTTGCAGTGCTGGGGATTGAACCCAGGGCCTCATACATGCCAGGCAAATGATCGACCACCAGTCCACAGACTCCAAATAGCAAAATTCAGATACCACTATTCTGGAGGCCCCGGTGACTAATTAATGAATCTAGTCATTCAGCATCAATACCTGATGACTTCATAGACGACAGTGCAATGTGCTCCTGGGGGAAAGAATGTGGTGCCATCTAGCGTCTTGCCTGGGGATTCAGCCTGTGCAAGCTCCCAAGTTGCAGGAAATAACAAACAGAGGGTCACAGATCATTGAACCAAGAGCCTGCAAGTCGGTGGCACAGACACTGAGATGCTGTATAGGTCAAATGCTCCAGGCTCCTCAAGAGCTACAATGAAACTAGACATGGTGACACACTCCCATGATCCCAGCACTTGGGAAGCCTGAGGCAGGAAGAACACAAGTTCAAGACCGGCTTGAGCAATTTAATGAGAGAGACCCTGCCTCAAAATTAAAAACAAACAAAAAAAAGATCAGGGGATATATCTCAGTGACAGAGCACTTTTCTATCATGTGTGAGGCCCTGGGTTCAGCTCCCAGTTTCTAAAAAAAAAAGTAAAGTGAAGGGAGTGGGTGCTTGCAAACTAAGAATTGATGGAGGGATTGAAGAGGCTCAAAGTAAGCTACAATTCGAGCACGTTGGGGTGACAAATGATAAACAGGAGAGTCCTTTCTCGGGAAGGCAGTAGACTGAGGTTGGCTGTGGCCATGGAGGGGATGTTAGGATGGTACTTTGTACAAGATAGTTACACTTTGGGTTATGTGGGTAACCTCCTTATAATTCTTCATCACATTCTACCTGGGGAGTTTCTACATGTTTTAACAGAAATGGAGCACGAGGAGAAGCTGACTTGGGGGATGGCGATGATGCTGAGCACTTAACCGATGCGGACACTGTGCTGAGCATCTCAGACCACCGCATTTAGCTCCCACCACTCCTACCTATTTATCCTGCAGTGAGACTGAGACTCACAAAAGTTAAGGAATCTGACCAATGGCTTAGACTGGTGATGGGTGGACTTGATATTTGCTGATGACCCAGACGCTGACAACTCTCACATGAAAGACTGAGGAAATTACAAACCCTGGGGATTCTATTCTCAGCTCCTCTATTGAGTACCAAAAAAATAAATGTGAAGTTAGCAAGTTTCAGGATAGCCAGGGCTACAGAGTGAGATTCTGTCTCAGAAAACCAAAACCAACAAAAAGTTAATAAGAAAATAAATTTAAAAGTATGATTTTCTTAAAAAAGTAAGTATGAAGCGCTGACTTTCCAGCTTTCATTCTGGAGACACGGTAAGAGAGATATTTCACCCTTCGTCAGTTGTGCATTAGAGAGCTACAGGATATGGCCCTAGGTGCTTTCTGATATACCACAGATGCATAAGACAACATTATGAGTCAGGATTTACAAAAAATGTACCCTGTAGTGATTTTAAAGATCCAGTAATATTTACTGAAAACAAATGTTCATCTTGTTTTTGCTTTCTTAAAAAAGAAGGTATTCCAATTAAATTAAAATAATTTAAATAGAAAAAGAAAAGGTATTAGATAAAATGTGTGTGTGTGTGTGTGTGTGTGTGTGTGTGTGTGTGTGTGTGTGTAGTGATCAAACCCAGATCTTCATGCACGACAGATAAGAGATCTACTACTGAGCCACACCCTCAGCAATCAGCTTATAAAAACGAAGTTCTGGCCATAAAGGAAGGTCATAACTTCTTAGTAAGCACTATTAAAATAATAGACTCCCACCCCCTCAAATCATTTTGAAAATTCCAACGCAAGCTATTTTATCTTTTAACATAGAAGTCTTTGGATACAAAAAACATATCATTTCTTTTATGTTTGCTACAAAGAAATTCAAGCACAAAACCTATTGTTAGGAAAATCTGACCAATGCTTCCTGAATTTGCAATTAGTGAGTTGTTCACAAGAGGGCACTGCTTCTCCAGGGTGTGCCAAGGAGAATCCCCACAGAGAGACCACAGCTGAGCAGCTAAGAACAAAAGAGGCACAGTCCTCTCAGTGGAGAACAACAGGAACATTTTCAAAAAGCCTAAGAAACCCAGAATTCAATGGCTCCTATAACCTCCACAAACAGTTGGTGACTCGGCCACAAGACAGTCTTGGCCTAGTGTAATGATTCCATCTGATATTGCCTATGACTCAACACTCAAATTTGCCTGAGTTCTCTCTCACCAGAATGAGGAATCCAAAGCAAGTCGATCTGGACACAAATCTTGTGTTTAAGTAAGACAATATCCTAGATTCTCCATGTGAGAGTGCACCTGGATATTTGGCATTCCCCAGCACAATGCCCAGGTTCCCCTTAATTTATTCTTATTTACCAAGGAAAATACATCTTATCCACATGAGGAGCCCTGCCCAAACAATATGCCTTTTAAAACTTAACATAGACCCGTTTCCATGGTCCATTTTTTTAAGAAACAGCATCTAATGAGATGACCCTGTGGTTTCTGTCTCTGAGTTTGTTTATGAGGTGGATTACATTTATGTATGTTGAACCATCCTGCATCTCTGAGATGAAGCCCGCTTGATCATGGTAGATGATCTTTCTGCAGCAAATGGTGATTAACACAGAGACCTTACAACTAATCAATCTGCAGAGAGTAAGAAACCGTAGAGCACTCATCCCTAAATGGGAAACCTAGATCACACCCCTCCCTCAGAGGCTCAGGGAGAATTTTGAAAGAGGGGTCAAAAAGATCCTAAGAGCCAGGGGCAGTGGACGAATCCGTGGAAGCAGTGTCTCCTGAGAACGGGGCAGTCGCACATGTGAGTCCACAGTGCTTGTGGCAGCATACACAAGACCTGCGCAAGCCCAAGCCAGGCAGAATCCTAGGATGGAGGGACGAGGTGGGCATAAAGCCCCAGCCCTAGCTGAGGAACTATTGAGGACTGATAGCTGCTAGGGATCAGCTTTCTTTAAGGGTGTAACCCTGGTTAGCTGACCAGACTCCAGGGGATGGAGTATTGAAGGAACACAAATTGGACTGACTTAAAAAAAATAGAGGATGGGCCAGGGTAGGAAGATGGGGCATGGATCTGAGAGGACATGGGAAGGGTTGTTTAAATGTGATAAAACACATTATATGAAATTCTCGAAAAGTCAATAAATACATATAAAGAAACAGCAAATATCTTTCAGCAAACCCAAAGGCAACAAGATCTCCCAGCAAGTGATACAGAACAAACACACGTGAGGAAAATTCAAGCTGTTGTTTACTTACAGGTCTTTAAGATTCTACTATTGACCTTTTAGTTGCTTAGTTCTGAGTTTTCTTTCCTGTAGCAAACAACAGTGCTTCAGTCTACACAGAGGCAGCTTTGTGGGCTAACTGCTCCCCTTCCCAAGGACAAAAGCAGAGTGAACAGCTTGAAGAGCATGGGGCACAAAGCCTTGACCAAACTGAACAGCTTTGCACAGGCTGCAGTGATGCTTTGCAGAGCCCAGAGTAAAGACCTGGAACAGGCAACAAACGACATGACATCAGTGTTTGCCAAGGCTTGGCTGTTGCTGCTGCTTCTGGTCTGTTTGATAGTATTACATTTAATTCAGCATGCTGTTCCAGAAGGTATATTTAGAAGCAATTATATTAAGAGCTTTGGGTTCCTGGACTTTTATCTATACTGGTATCTATTGGCTCAAGGGACCTAAGGTATTGAATGAAGTAAGTCTCTTTAAGAGGCCAGAACTTCCTTGTGTAAAGAAAGTGGTTGAGCGTGAAGGCATTTGGAAAAGGCCAGGTGTGCTTGGGTACCAGCTTTAGGCATCTTCCCTTGATAGGATGGATGGCTCAGGTGAGGGCCTGTGAAGGCTTGATCCAGGGTGTTCCTGCCTCCCCACTCCCAGAGAGTTCCCCAGGACAAAAGTTGGGAAGGAGGCAAGCAGGCACACGTCCCTCTATCCCCTCCCCACACTGGCTTCCTGCTGCACAAGGTTGTCTTAGTTCCTGTCTTTTGGACCAGGAGACTAGGTTGAGGTCCAGACACCCCAATGTACCCCTGCAGACCAGTGCTGCTCCCCTGATCACAGTCCTAATTGATGCCCTTTTAAATCATGACTTCTGTTACTTCGTAGTCAGAGTCTAGCTCAGAAGTCTTCATCCTCCGCCCTTAAGGATGGACATGCTGAGCTTGCAAAAGCTGTGATATAAGAACCGTGCATTCCACACCTTGAGAAGATGGCCCTTAGCTTACTTAGGAGTCTCAAAGGCATTTGAAGTAACTACGGGGTTGTGGAAACCATAGCAGAGGGTTTGCAAATGAGCTCAACAGAATGGGCAGAAAAGTCAGAATACCATTTAGGATGTCCATGACATTCAGAAGGCAGAGAGCTGCCAGTGGTCACCGAGCTTAACCTCCTTCTTAAAAATATTTTATTATTTTTTATTTTATGTATATGAGCATATTGCTTGCATGTCTGTAAGTGTTGCACCCATGTTGTGCAATGCACGCATTGTAGGAAGTCAGAAGAGGGTGTCAGATCCCCTGAAACTGGAGTTACAGACGGTTAGCTGCCATGTGGGTGCTGGGATTTGAACCCAGGTCCTCTGCAAAGCAGTCAGTGCTCTTAATTGCTGAGCCATTTCTCCAGCCCAACCTTCTTATTTAAAAACAAGAAAAATGAGTCTCAAAGTCACCAGGGCTGACCCCAGGTACAAGCCCCAGTCTCCTAACTCAAGTGGACTCTTTCCATAGCCCTGAGGATGGAGATTCAGTTCCTCTGGTTCCAACCCAGGAAAGACTGGAAAGTGGTGTCAAGGCCACCCAACCTCCCCCATCAGCAGACTCAAGTCCTTTCACCCTCCATAGAGTTTGTATGAGCAGCACTCTGTGAGCATGTGGATTCTGTCCCATGAATCTGAACTTGTCTTTGTTCTTATTGGGTATGTTTATGCAAATGACCTTGTCTGAAAAGAAGGAATTTAAGATTGTGGTGAGAATTAAATGAGAGTATGTGTCTCAGTCCTCTAACACACATACAGCTTGTAGCGAGGCCCAGGACTTACGAAGCACTCATCCTTGTCCTCATGCTGGTCTAGTGTTGACATCCTCACACACATTTACTGAGCATCCACTGTATTAAAAGCCTCATACCAGAAGCCAGGGACACAAAGATTAAGAAGCTTCTAGTCAGGAAGAAGGATCTGGGGATCACAGTTGAAATAAAATATATTGTGACAAGAACCATGCTAGTGATCAACCCAATGCTCTTAGTAACTAAAGGCTCAAAGTATGAATTCGCACCATTAAAACATATTATGTGTTTTGGGTCTTCTGGCAAGTGAGCCTGGAGCCACTGAGCGTGCTTGGTGTGCTCAGGCAGGTATTAGAGACTCTGGTGACCCACGAGCAGGGTTGACAGGAATTAAAATGTGGCAGCTGAGGATTGGATGGAAGATAAGGGTGAATCCCACTGGGCACTGGGATGGAAAGTGGCTGCCTGAGGACCAAATGTTGCAAACTAGGACAGCCTGGGCCCCCGTGGTGCCCTGGAGTTTATGGGCAATAGGAACAAGCTATAGATAAACAGCGCTGGGGTCAGAACAGGAGCAAGGCAGGGCAGAGCTCAGTGGTAGAGCGCTAGCCTAGTGCACACAAGGCCTGGGGTTCCGTCCTCAGCACAGCAAAAAGGAAAACAGAAAAGGCAGTTTGAACTAATCTCCTCCGTGGTGGCTGTGTGCTCATGTCCCAGTTTGAAGGCACACAGCTTGGACTCTGGGTTAGTCAGGGTCCTTCAGACTGATAGTCAATACAGTGTGTGTACTGGGGGTCATGGGACTCATGCCACTGAAGGAGCTAGCAAGTCTGAAATTTAGAGCATTAGGTAGAAACTCAGACGTGCTTTCCAGGCTGTCATCTGAACGTGACTCTCTCCCCTGAAGCTTGGGCATACTTCAGTCTCTCTCCCACGGTCTTCATCATTTTGGATGCAGCCCATCTACGTCATGGAGCAATCCTCTTTACTGAGAGTCTACTGGTTTGAATATGAATCAGGGGCTGGAGGTGTGGCCCAGTGGCAGAGCATGTGGTTAGCATGTATGAAGCTCTGGATTCAATCCTCAGTACCAAGGAAAGAAGAAAGGAGGGAGGGATGGAGGAAAAGAGGGAGGGAGACAAAAAGAAAAATCACATTTAAAAACTGCCTTCAGGGCAATAGGAATACTGGCATCTGACCAGGCAACTAGGTACCATATGTACCATAGCTTAGCCAAGTTGACACATAAAATTGACTACCACACCCTGTGACTCTAACACCCATCAGAGACTGTGAGGCCACGTAAAGGAAGGGAGGGAGAGATTTTTTTCTATTTAAATTCCTAGCAAATCTGAACCTTCTCTTCTAACTCAACTTCTCTGACTCATCTATCACCTCTTCTAGAAGGTTCTCTCTGTCTCCCTGCATTGATTTATATGTCTCTGTTCTGTGAAACCAGCACACACCCCCGCCTACCCCAGAACTGGTTTTTTCAGCTGTAACTCAGTCTGTCAATTCTGTCTTTTACCCATACAACCTGGAATCTCATTTTCATTACGCCTACTGCACACAGTAGGCACTTAAGTTAGTTGTTTAGGGATGACATTCCTACTTTGGAACTTTCTCTGAGCCTCCACACTAATGAACACAGGAATTCATGTCACCTGATGGGCCTTGGTGCCAAGACGGCCCTGTATCCGAGATGGCAGACAGCCGATATGTTTGGAGTCAACATGGTACTTATCAAAACATACATCATTCCCCAGTGATGAGCTTTTCACAGTTACGTCCTGTGCTAATAGAAACACATATTTTCCCATCCACCATCAGACAGCAACTCTGAGTCACTTCCTCGGGAAGGGGGTTCACATGAAGGCTCGTGGGTGGAAGGCTCCTCCTGGCCTGTCCTCTGGGCTTGTCGATTCTCATTCCTTCATCCTGGAAGCACTTTGTGGGTGCTGACTATGTGCTGGGGTGTAGCCCTACCATTCAAGGTATGCACAGCCTCAGGCTCCAGGCTCGTATCTTTGTGAAGAGATGCCAGCTTCAAATGATAATTTGCTGTGAAGAAGGCTCTTAGCTCAAAAATGCTGTCCTTTTAAAACCTCACTTTAAAAATATTTTTATTTTATGTGTATGAATGTAATGACTGCATGTATGTATGTGCATCGATTTTGTGTAACGCCTGTGGAATTCAAAAGAGAGTATCAGATCCCCTGAAACTGGAGTTAGGAATGGTTGTTGGAGGCCATGTGGGTGCTGGGAACCAAACCCAGGACCTCTGCAAGAGCAACCTGTGCTCATAACTGCTGAGCCATCTCTGCAGCCCCATGACTCCACTTTTAAACCTCACTAGCTAAAGCCTGCAGTATAATGGGGCTCTCAGCTACTTCAGATTTGGTCTTTTTCTTTTCTTGTAGAATATGATATGTCAGAGTGCCTCATATCAGGCAATAAACTTAGGAAAAATGAAGCACAGTGAAGAAAAATTTCCCTTTCTCTGATCAAGAATTCAAAGTTGAACTCATAAAACCATAGAAAATGGAGAAAGGGTTCCTTTGTGATTATGTTTAAATTAGCTTACAGTAGAATTTAAGATTGTAAACTAGAAAAGAACATGTCTAGAGTGATACTTTATAAAAGTCCACAGGTTACAGAGTTCAAGACTTACCAGTTGCATTTTGTGTCTCTAAGTTTGACTATGCCAAGACATCTCTGAGGCTTCTCTCTTCTGCTGGCGTTGCCAGTGGGGCATTGGAAGTGAGTGTTTCGTGGTGTTCGTTCTGTTCCATATAGAGGCATGGACCAGATGAACGGACACAGGACTCCTCCATCTCCTGGATGCTCTGTTTATTCCCGTGTGGGCACTGCAAAGGAAAGGAGCTAGACAGGAGACGTAACATATGTTATGGTTTGAACCTGAAATGCCTCCCGGGCTCATGCTTTGAATGTCACCCAGGTGGTGGTGCCATCTGGAGGGTCTACGGAACCCTTAGGAGTTGACCCCACCTCGCAGAAGGGGTGACTCAGGACCGATCTCTGGAAATTATACCTGCCCCTCGTTCCAGTCCTGTGCTCTCTGCTTTCTGACTGAGAGGAGCCTCCGCCACACAGTGTTCCCACTGTATGGACTGAGCCACTGTGCCATCCCTTCCTTGTGATAAACTGAACCCTCTGAAATTATAAGCCAAAATAAACCTTTCTCTAAGGCATCTCTGTCAGGTGCTGGAGATCTCAGCAACACAGAGGTAACCAGTACACGAAATTAGAAACAGAAGGGGGTTGTTGTAATCAAACCTGACCATTAAATCTGGTTCTTAGGCTTTTGGAACTGGTTTGTTGGAGATATGTAGAAGAGTTTGGGTTTGCAAACTGGAGAAGGCCTGGATGCTATCAGCAGAGCTTACTGGGCCATCCTGGTGAGAGCTCAGAAGACCAGAATGCCAGCAGAAGTAAAGATGATAAAGACTGTCCATGAGGTTTCAGACGGGAACAGACTCTTTGAAATGGGAAAAAGAAGCCATTCGTGTTACATTCTGGCAAAGAATGTGTCTATGATCAGAACAGTGGAACAAGGCAGTGTGTAGCAGGATTGGATTCCCCATGAGAGCAAAAAAATGGAATTAATGATTCCCAGAAGTAGAAGGATGTATGGTTTTAAAAAATGAAAAGCATGAAACTAGATATGGTGCTACACACATGTAATCTCAGCACCTGAGAGGCTAAGACAAAAGGATCAAGAGTTCTAGGCCAGCCTGGACTACATAGAGTTCAAGGCCAACCTGGGCTATTTAATGAGACCCTTTTCTCCCTCTCACACACCAAAGTAATAAATAAGTAAATAAATAAATAAATAAATACATAAAAATATATATGCATACCTACTTTGGGGGAGGTAGAGACAGGGTCTTCCTGTAGTCACAGCTGAGCTCCAACTCACTATATAAACCAGGCTGGCTTCCATCTCACAGAGATCTGCTTGTCTCTGCTTCCTGAGTGCTGGGATGAAAGGTGTCAGCCACCACACCTGGCTTACATACTTATGTTTAATGAAAACATATTCTATTTTATTAGTAATTAAGCAACTAAAATAACCATAATAAGGCACTGTATACCTATTGAATTGGCAAAAATTATAAAAAACTATAAGAGCCAAGTACTAGTAAACAATGTGTGGGAGATGTGAAGCCTCATTCTACATTGGTGAGAATGGACATGCACCACAGTCAAATCTTTTCAAATGTATTTAGAATCGAGAACTTAAACATACACTGTTTTGGGTCTGAGTCTATGGTATTTTCAGGGTCTGTCAATCAAACAAGAAGGCGGTGGGCAGGTAAGCAGACACAGGGGCCAGTATAGGTGTTCTGATGAGCTGATTCTGGAGCATCACACAGCCAGGGAAGCCTGAGTCAGTGCTGTTGGTCTGGTCCATATCTCCCCGCACTGTAAGGCTGCCATTGTCAGCTTGGGCTCATCCAGTTAACTGACATTCGAGCTATTGTTGAAGTCCTGCCATCTTATGGTTTGAGTTTTCACTGTCCTCCAAAGGTTCATGCGTTTAAGGCTTGGCCCCAGATGGTGGGGTCACCAGGTGGTAGAACATTCAGGACCTGGGTTCTAGAGGTTGAAAGGTAAGTCACTGGGGGCAGAACCTTGGAGGAGGTATAGGACCCTGATACCTTCCTCAGTCCTTGTGCTTCCTGGATGCCTTCAGATCACTGGACGTCCCATCACTTAAGTCCACTGTCATGGTGGTCTCTCTCACCACAGGCTCAAAACAACCAGGGCAAGAGACCACCACTTGAAACCGTGAGCCAAAACAAACCTTCCCTCCCTTCAGGTTGATTATCTCAGCTATTTTGTCACCAGTTAAACTGACAAGCTGATTAACTCAAACTGACGGCCATTCATACCGGGATCACTGTTTCCCACACAAAACAGACCTGGAGCTGAGTGTGTAAGGTCAAGAATTTCATCTGCAAGTGGCCCCTGGTAAATACTTGGAAGTTCAGTATAGTTGCTGACACCAAAGTCTCCATCTGAGTCATGAAACCCCATGCAAGGTACTCCCC
This sequence comes from Eospalax fontanierii, assembly GCA_035773235.1. Taxonomy (NCBI): domain Eukaryota; kingdom Metazoa; phylum Chordata; class Mammalia; order Rodentia; family Spalacidae; genus Eospalax; species Eospalax fontanierii. Next base: position 37,281,195 of record CM069548.1, on the reverse strand, counting down.
TTTTGTACCTTGTTGGAATCCCGTTTCTGAATTTTCCAGTGTGAGAATATCTGAAGAGCTGAGTTATCTTAGAAACAATGCCTGGAAACAGTTCTCTTTTCATGTTGCCAACTTTCTGACCACTAATGCTGACATCAAGAGCACCAGAGAGTGGATAAGGCTTGAACTTGCCACCTCATGGTTCTGACCTTGAAGCAAAAGTCTATTCACTGTTAGCTAAATAGCATCAATGCAAACAGAAGATGTCAATTAGGAAGTCACTGAGTAAAGTACGATAATGTTTAAACATCAGAATATCATACAGCAGATAAAATGAACAGAATAGATATTCATGTGTTCCCATAGATACATTTGAAAATACTATGAAAAGGAGAATGAAAGGCACACACACACACACACACACACAATGCTATAATATAAACTGAATGACAATATATTTTAAAATTATATAGCTACAAATAAAGGACATATTAATTTCAGAGCCATTATTCCTGGGAAGAAGGAAAAAAGATAAATGAGATGGTACTGGGACTCCAACTCTACAAAGACTGAATTCTTTAAACATATATGAAGAAGCCAAGCATGGTGGCATGCACCTGTAATCCCAGCACTCAACACCTGAGGTGTTGAGGCAGGAGGACCGTGAGTTCAAGGCCATGTATGTAGCAAGACACTATCACAAAATAAAACAAGACAATGAAGGAAATATTGTAAAATGTTAAAACTTTGTCCAATATTGGTACTTGAAGTATGGGCATCTGTTTAAGTGTTATTATTATTATTATTATTATTCTTTTGTGTATGTGTGAAATGTTTTAGAAGCATATCCAGGAAGCAGTAATGGGAAAATCCAGTCATTCTGTAAATTATAATTGGACCTGAAAGACCCTGTAACTTCAGATTTTCAGCTGTTTAGTTCTCTTATTTTGAAGACAGAAAAAAGATAAGGAAAACTCATTTTCCTCCCTCCCTCCCTCCCTCCGTCCCTCCCTCCCTTCCTTCCTTCCTTTCCTTCCTTCCTTGTTCCTTTGATAATGCAATTTTTAGGCAGAGAATTTCCTGAATATTTTCTGGCGTAGATTTTGCACGTAGTAGAGTCATCAACCACTTGTGGAAAGGATGGGACACACCCCGAGAAGCCTGTGTTCCTGCCCACTGCACTTGCCTTCAGGTATGTAGACTGGGACCTGAACCTTCAAATCTCTTACTGCCCTGATCCCTGGGCTACTAGGGCCAGGACTTTTCAAGTCAGTGTCATCTGGGAAATCCCCTTTCCTCCCTCTGCTGCCAGCAATGCTGATTCGGTGTGGGGGGCAGAGGAAGTGGGGCTGGAGATAGCGCTGCCCATGCCCGTGGCTGCAGACAACACCCGGAACAGCAGTTTCATCATCTGGCCCCTGCATTGGTGAGCATAGCTGCTTTCCATCATCTCGACACCTTTGCTAAACACCTGTCTTGGTTTCTGCTTATTTGAAGAGCAGGAAGCAGTAGATCTGGTTTACAGCTGGTGAACATGAGAACATAGAAACCAGGGCAAGGCTCATCACCCATGGAAAGAAATGCTGAACTAGCCAAAACGAAAGCAGATTACCTGTGCGGGTTAGACACGGAAGAAGGAGTTTCCACTGTCAAGGCCAAGGGTGGCGGTAGTAGATGGTAATGCAGTGCTTGAAAGAAACCGGGGGTGGGGGAGGGAGGGTAGGCCAGGCCCTTCCCCAGTCCATGGTGACCACAGGGAGAAAACAAGGCAAAACCCGATGGGGACATTCCTGATTTCTTTCACAAAGGCTTAGTGACATCATATTGTTTACCAATGTTTACAATGTACTCTCAGCCAAAATACTGGCCTTGAATTCATTATCAGAACATTGGAGTAGAGGCCCAGCGTGAATGTTAAGATTGACACAGAATGCAGAACATGCTAGCAGGACAGACTCATGGACAGACTCTGTAATCACGTAATTGATCCTTAAGCTGCAAACATATGCCCCTTCTGGCAAGCATGTTTCCTGTGTGCTGAAGTTTACATGTGGAATGTCCCCCATAGGCTCATGTGTCTGAATCCTTGGCCTCCAGCTGCTAGCACTGTCAGAGAAGGTTGTGGAACCTTTAAGAGGTGGGGCCTTACTGGAAGAAGTGGATCATGGGGGTGGGAGGTGGTTATGAGGCTTGAAGTATTATAGCACAACCCACTTCCTATTCACTCTGCCTCCTGACTGTGGAGGGAACGTGACTAACTGGCAGCCTTGCCTTTCCATTGATGAGAACTGTGTCTTTTTGAACTGTAAGCCAGAGTGAACTTTTCTTTCCTCTCCTGCTTCTTGTCAAGTATTTTGTCACATCACTGAGGAAAGTAATATACTAAGACTCTAGACAAAGAATGGGCAATGTGGTTAGGATGTCCAGTTTCATTCTGTTAAAAGGCAACGTGACCTAGGAACTTCTTCAGTGTGCTCCTGGGAAGGGAATGTTTGTCACCTTCGAGGTCCTCAGAGGTGACACATGATGCGTCTTAGGGGAGGCAGTCGGAGTGGCCTGTGTAACCTTTTCCAGTTCCTAGGACACAGACACTACCCCATCTTCACTCAGGATTTGCTACTTTGGATCTAGAATGTCCCCCAGCCCCATGTGTTGGTGACTTGGTCCCCAACCTGTGGCACTTCAGGAGGATGTAGAACCTTTGGGAGGTAGAACTGAGTGGAAGATGGTTAGGTCACCAGGCATGTGCTTGAAGCAGATGTTGGGACCCGGCTCTTCCACCTTCTCTTTTGATTCCCGTGGCTATGACGTGAGCCACTTTCTCTGTCACACTCTCCCAGCACAGTGCACTTCCTCACACTCCCAGCATGACTTGCTGACTCATCATAGAGTCAAATGACCATGGACGGAAACATCCGAAGTCAACAGACAAAACAAATCTTTCTGCTGGACTGCTACAAGAACAAAAATGAAACTAGATCCCAGTCTCTCACTCTGCACAAAACAGTTCAAAATGGACCAGAATCTTGAAGGTAAGACCCAGAATGCTGAACCTGCTAGAGAAAATACTTCAAGATGCAGGCAAAGGCAAAGACCTTCTAAAAAGCACTCCAACAGCCCAGGAAGGAATGGCAAGAATTGACAAATTGGTATTACAGGAAATTTAAAAGTTGCACAGCAAAAGAAACCATCAGCAGAGAGAAGAGACAGGCTACAGAATGGGAGAAAATCTTGGGCAACTGTACTTTCAAAAGGGATTGATATCAGAATTTACAAAGAACCCCAAATTCTAAACAACAAAAACCAAACCATTCAATCAGTAAATGGAATAATGAACTGAATAGATAGTTCTCAAAGGAAGAAATACAAATGATAGGGAGATAGCTTGGGGCTAAGAGAGCTTGCTGGTCACACATGAGAATCTGAATTTGGATCCCCAGAACCCACATAAAAAGCTGGGTGTGGCTGGCACGCCTGTAAGCCCAGCACTGGGGGGTCATATAGGGCAGAGGCAGAAGATTCTTTGGGACTTGCTGGCACCGAGCCTATCCGAAAAATGACAAACTGCAGATTCAGTGAAAGACTCTTTCTGAAGGGGATAAGGGACAAATGACAGAGGACATCCTTGTCAGGCTTCTGCACAAGTGCACACAAATATGCTCACCTGTGTGCATATGTACACAAACATGTACACACAAACATACATCACACACACAATTTTAAATGCAAGTGACCAGTGTTTGAATATTTGAAAAATGTTGAACATCCTTAGTCATCCAGGAAATACTTTGAAAACTGCTTTGAAATTCCATCTCACTCTGTTCAGAATGATCATCAACAAGAAAAAAAATGGCAATAAAAATTGGCAAAGATGGAGTAAAGAGGACCCTCAATCAGTACTGGTGTGAACAGGCATAGCCATTCTGGAAATCAGTACTGAGGTTCCTCAAGAAACTGAGCAAAGAACTACACAGGATCCAATTAGAGACCTACTTGACTCTAAGTCAACACAGTACAGAGATACCTGCATGTCCATGTTTAATGCTGCACTGTTCACAACAGCCAAGCTATGGAACCAGTCTAGATGTCCATCCACCGAAGAATGAACAATGAAAATGTTGGACACATGCAGAGTGCAAGTTCATTCAGCCATGAAGAAGAATGAAATCACAACTTTGCAAGAAAATGGATAACACTGGAGATCATTGTTGTTATCTGAATTCTTAGGTCAAAGTCAGGACCCTGGGAGTCTCAATAAACTAGACTTGGCTACCTGCCTCAATAAGCCAATTAAAGAGATAAGTCATGGTGAAAAGCAGAGAAAAGAGATTAGATCAGTATGGCTGAATTAGGAAGCAGAACAGAGGTCTGGTGACACCTCTCCCCTACCAAGCAGGTCTTCAGCTGGCTAGCATGAGTTCTAGGTCTAAGCAGAGGACAACAGGTGGGCTAACTAAGTAGCCCTGGTCAAGGTGTGGCCCTGCCCACCTCCATTGTCTCAGCTCCAGTTTCCCCTGCAAGATGTCCTAAGTTGTTGGGAACTGTGTGAAATGTCTTCCTGGGAGATAAGTTTCCCCTCTGGCTGTCAGAAGATTTCAGCCTTTCCCTTCTCCAAGAATGAGGGTCCCGGGAAACTTTTAATTCTTTGGGATTCATTGTTTCAACAGTCTGCTAGCACAAGGGTTGCTTCAAAATTTCCTCTCCCCTGCCCAAACGGTTACGTTCTGTCCAGAGAATAAGCCAGTCTCAAAGAGAAATATCATATTTTCTTTCTTATGCATAATTTCCATTAAAATGTGTCTGTGCACACGTGTGTGTGCGCGCGCACACACGCACACATGCAGAGCGTGAAAGGAGAAAGAGGGCTGTGAGAGTTGAGGAAGAAGTCTAAAGGGAGGATCAGGGAATAAGAAAGAGTGATGTAATGTCCTTTCATGTGACATGAAAACGGGGGCCAGGGTGGCATGGGCGGAGGTGGGAGGAGGGGATGATAAGGACAAAGCGCGATGGAATGTATGTTCAAAGATGACAATGAATCTATCACTCTATGAGTAACTATAATATTTTTAAATGTGAAAATAAACACCTATATCTTTCTTCCTTTTAACTTGGCTATCTCAGAGTTTTTTGGTTTTGGTTTATTGGGTTTTTTTGTTTGTTTGTTTTTTGTTTTTTTTGCAATAAGATCTGCAACTCCAGCTGGCCTGGAACTCACTATGTAGACCAGGCTGGCCTTGATTGAACGCACAGAGATCAGCCTGCCTCTGACTCCCGAGTGCTGGGATTAAACACATGCACCTCCATGCCCGGCTATCTCAGGTATTTTGTCACAGCTGCAGAGATGACTAACAGTTTTAGAGCTTGAATCTGTGACACAGAGTCAGAGACGAGGAGACTTTCAGGCAGCTATGTGGGGCAGTGACCCTGTTCCAGCCTGGTGTGGACAGAATCCTCGGGGGCAGGTGCTGGGCAGGAGCTGGGCTGAGCTCTGCTCTCAGAGTGCCCTTTGTTTCCAGTTTTTGTCTTCCCAGGCCCCTTTGACCTGGTCTCCTTTTGAGTCAGTGTTGGTGCTTGAATCACTGGGAGTGCAGTGCCTCTTACTTAGGTCTCAGAATCCCAGCTGACTCCCACTGCCTTGGAACAGGGAAAAGGTCAAGGTGAAAGGAGCGACCCACTTAAAAGAATTCCACATAACTTAGGAACTGATAGAGTCCAGAGCTTCAAAGCCTTCTTTGAGACTGATAATGAATAGATGCCAGAGATATCTCTAGACGGGGCCCTTCATTCCCAGCTTCTGACCTGTACATTCACCAACTACGGGTGGAAATATTTGAAACTAAAACCACATCTGTACTAAACACATACACACATTTTCCTCCTTGTTATTCCCCAAACACTGTATGATAAAGCTGCTATTTGCCCATCTTATATTCATAGTATAAGTGATCCAGAGACGATTTAAGTATATGAGAACTTTGCATAGAATTTATGCAAATCTATGCTATGTTGTGTATGAGACTGAGCGTCTGTGGATTTGGGTGTCTGGTTCCTGAAACTCCTCTTCCATGGACACCAAAGGGCTGGAGAGATGGCTCAGCAGTTAAAAGCATATATTGCTTTTGCAGAGGACTGAGTTTTGTTCACAGCACCTAAGTGGGTCAGCTCACAACCACCTATATCTACAGTTCCAGGAGATACAATGCCCTCTTCTGGCCTCCAAGGGCACCTGTATGCACATGCACATACCCATATAAAAGGCACACAGATAGTTAAAAATAATAATAAAAACCAAGCTTTTAGTCAAGAAAAAAAAAGAAGCAGCACACTCCTATGACTCAGCACTTTATGATTTAGGACTTTGTCCCAGAGACATTCCCATAAGATGAAGCTCCCTGAGACTGGAGCCTTAGTGAGAAGATGACACCATTGTGCGGCCTGAGAGAGAGAGAGAGCCGATTGTGGGGTGGGGGGTGGGGATCAAGGGTCACATTAAGGAAATGCTAAGTTTGAGGTGTCCCTGAAATGTCCAATGCAGGTCTCAACCTAGTGTTTAGATGGTTTAAGATTCAGGAGGTCAGAGATACTCAACTGAAGGGGTAAATAAGGATGTCATCAGCCAATGGATGGAGCTTAAGACCACGGGTGGCGTGAACTCCTCAGAATATACATTATTAGGGAAGAAGGTGGAGATCCATGTGGAGGTCATGGAGAGGGTGACCCAGGAACAGAGCATGGCTGCGAGTGTTTGCTAGGATGGGAAAAAATTTATGCTATCTGTTGTATCGTGGACCCGAGGGGAGAAAGATTCCAGATAAAGGAGTGGGCAGCTGTGTTTTACGTTACAGATTGGTTACATGGGTGAAATCAGGTCTGACAACATAGAAGTCACTGATAACCTTGACAAAGGAATTTCAGAGGAGCGATGGAGCCAGAATCTAGAAGCAGGACTGACAGGCATGTGAAGTGGACCGAGGAGGAGGCAAGGAAGGAGCGATAGCAATGTGAGGTAGACCACTGGCTGGAGAGGTCTGCTATGAAGCCACGTGAAGACTGGGTGGAGGGGTGGGGCCGGCAGAAGCAGAGAAAGATGTGTTTTTTTTGAAAAATAGAAGATTCCTGCCTGGCGTGGCAGTGTACACCTTTAATCCCAGAACTCCGGAGGCAGAGGCAGGTGGACCTCTGTGAGTTAAAGGCCAGCCTGGACTACACAGTGAATTCCAGGCCAGCTGGGGTACAGGAAGACCCTGTCTCAAAAAGACCCCTCCCCCCAAATAGAAAATTCCACATATTAATATGTAAGAAAAATCCAGTAGAGAAGATACTGGTGGAGAAGCAAAATGAGACATAAATGCTAGAAAGTTCTTCACTCCAAACATTTTGTGCTTACCATGTGTCAGGCATCGCTGTGGGAGTGAATTGTGGTTGCAGAGCATCAAAATGGCCCCACACGGTTGCTGTTCACATGGGCTGTCATCTGAGGAGAATTCAGGATGGATTTTCATAGGAGCAGAATGTTCGACGTGTGACAAGACAGGAAGAGATGTGCGTGTAACGTGCAGACAAGAGACTTGATGGTGTTTGTTTTCTCAAATACGTGTGAGGCAGGTCACCAGTCAACCTTGAGGGGGCAAGAAAATGTATGAAATATTTGCCTGGAGAAAACAGACTCATAATGGAAATGGAGAGGCAGTGAAGTCACGTGCATTGGAAGCTGATGGCGATGAGCTTCAAACAAAGCAACTCATCTCAGCCGTTTGATTTTTCCTTGTTAAGGTCAGTTAGCTCAAGGGCAGCCAAGGAAAGAATCCTCCCATGGTTACTGCCCTGCCGCAGGCCCAAAAGTAATGAGCCAAGCTACCAGAGACAGAAACTTCCAAAGTTGTGAACCTAAATAAATCCTCCTTTTAAAGTAAAGTATCTCAGGTTATTTAGTCCCAGGGACAGAAAGCTGTTTAGCAGCTTTTAAATCAGAGTTTGACTCTAAATTTGTCCTTTTCTTTTTTAATTTGTATGTGTGTTGGCATTTGTGTGTATCTGTGTATATATTGATGCACATATGTAGACGTGTGTGGAGGCCAGAGGTCAATCTTAGGTGTCTTTCTTTCCTTGTGTTCTGTCCATCCTGTCCTCTGAGACAGGGTTTCTCATTTGCCTGGAACTCAGTGATTAGACTAGCCGGCCAGCGAGCTCCAGAGACCTACCTGTTTCTGCCTTCCCAGTGCTGGGATTATAAGCATGTTCCACTGTGTCTGACTTTTTAAAAAATAATGTGTGTTATGGAGACTGAACACAGATCTTCAAGCTCTCAAGACAAACACATAAGCACTTTAACCAACTCAACCATCTCCTCACTCACACATGCTTTTTATTTTATTTTTTGAGATAGGGTCTAACTCTGTATTCTTGGTTGGCCTTCAGTGACTATAACTTCAGAAATCGGGAAATAAGAGAGTGACGGAGTCCCCCAGGCAGTGCTTAAAGAGGTGGATTTGGTACTCTAAACTGGGCAAGAATGGGGAGGAAGGGCTGGAGAAGCAAAAGGCAGCAACAGTAATCCATCAGAGCTCCTCCCCGTCCTCCACATGCCCGAGCCACGGGAAGCTGCCCTGCTCCAGGCCCAAGGCAACAACAGGCCAGGAGACCAGGGACTGAAGCCCCTGAAACTGTGATTCAAAAATAAGTATTTCCCATTTTTTGAGGTGATGATCTCAGGGTTTTTGCCACAGAGACAGAGAGCTAGTTAACAACTTCTACATTAAAATGGAGTTCTGAATCTGCCTCCCTCTTTTCTGTGGTTGGCCTTGCAATCCTGGTTCTGCTTCACCTCGCTGCTTGCTAATATTGCAGTGCTTGCCAACATGTCCAGTCCATAAGGGTCCTTATAATAGAAAGAAGTAGAGAAGGCTAGACCCACATGAAAGGACTGGAGTGCCCCAGGCACAAGCCAGGCAGCGCCTGGAGCAGCCAGAAGCTGGACGTGGTGAGGAAGGGTTCTCCCCTACAGGCTCCAGCAGGACTGTACAAACCCTGACTTTGGACTTTCAGCCTCTACAACTGAGAGAGAGTAGATTTCTGAGCAGTTTGAAAGAATCTCTTATAGCAAGCCTCAAGAAACTAACATGGGAACAGAGAAACCGTGGTGCTGGCCGGCTTCACATAGATGCAAAACCCACTAGAAATACTGAGGAGAAATTAACCAGAGGAGCTCGATCTAGGGCTTTGTTGGCTTACTTTTGTTTTTCAAATAGAGGATATGAAGAGATATTGGTAGAGTCGGGAGGTCAGGGGTGAGTAGAGAGATGGTGGCCGAGAGCACTGGATTCTCTTGCAGAGGACCCAAGTTTGGTTTCCAGCACCTACGCGGTGGCTAACAACCATCCTTAACTCTAATTCCAGGGAATCCAACACCCTCTTCTGGCCTCTGCAGGCATCACACACATGTAGTACATTCACATACATGTAGGCAAAGCACTCATATACATAAAATAGAAATAATTTTATTCATTGTTTTTATTTTATGTGCATGAGTGTAATGACTGCATGTAGGTAGGTGCACCCTTGTCATGAAATGTCTGCAGAGGTCAGAAGAGGGGGTTGAATTCCCTGGAACTGGAGTTACAGATGTTTGTTAGCTACCATGTGGGTGCTGGGAATTGTACCTAGGTCCTTTGCAAGAACAGTCAGTGCTCTTAATCACTGAGTTATCTCTCCAGCCCCCAAATATAAATAATTTATATTTATTAAATAATAATAATATATTAATAATTAATAATATATTAGCAATTAATAATATATTGATAATTAATAATAATATATTAATTCAGTGGAAGGGTTGGACTGGTAGGCTAGACCACATAGCTTCAAATAAGCTGTGCTAAAAATGAAAGAAGGCCAAAGTGTAGACTAGTGGTAAAGCATGTGCTTAGTGTGGATTCATCCCCAGAGCCATGATAATAATAATGTAAAAAGGCAAGAAAGAGAAGTAATTTGGAAGCAGCAGTTGGGGAGGGTGTTCACACTGTCCTGGGGACAGTCTGTTTCTACCAACACAAACGGACATGAAGAAAAGACACCAGAATCACAGGATTCTGCTGAGGCTAAGGGGACCGAGGCAGTGTGCGGATGGGCACTGTCCCAGCGTGGGAACACTGCCTGGAGAAGTGGCTTGTCGAACTGAGGGGCTGAGGTGCTTAGTACACAGCCTCGCTGGTGATGACCTCAGGGAACTACTCCCTCTGACAGCTGAGCAAACTGTTGCAGAGGCTGTCACCTGGCACACCTGCTTGCACTGCCTGGGGACAGCTCCAACATGCAGACGGCTTTACTGCTCCTGACAGCTCCCCGGGGCAGAACTGAAGCCATGGAGCTTATTTGTCTAGATTAATGCTCCGATTGAACCTCAAGATTTATATGCATCTATGTTGAATGGTAAGGGGTCTGTTACATAAATTATGATCCAGAGGCCCTGTGGAATGCTGCACAACCATCACACATTAGTCAGTGTTCAGTTCATCAGAGTTAAGGTAAGGCACCATAGACTGAGACTTCCAAAAATTGAAAGACTCAAGTGAAGACTCAAGTGTCCAAGGTCAAGGTGCCAGCAGCATGTCTGGTGTCTAGTGAAAACTACTTCCTGGTTTGGATAGTTACCGTCCTCTTGTTTCTGCTGTGGTGAAAGAGAAACACTCCATGTCTCTCATAAGGGCACAGCCGTCTTTGTGAGGGTTCCATCCTTAAGGCCTACTCAGTCCCAAAGGGCACTCTGCCTGACAGTGCCCTTGAAGCTGGCACACTTTTCAAATGCGTCCTTTCCCCTTTCTGTGAGAGGAACGCTTGGGAAATTTCCATGGCCTTCTTTGGCTCGGTGTGAGAATTCCTTCCTTTGCAGGTCCGCCTCTCCCGCACTCCGGCCCTCGCCTCTTGACACCTTGTCTCTGACACCTTTGTGAGCTTCTCCTTCTGTATCCTCGACTTCCTTCTGACACTGAATGGAAAGAACTGGAGTAAAGCGACAGTGGTGGCCGTCAGCCCAGCCTGGGCTCACATGAAGGGATGGTTTTTGGCCACACTTGTACACCTGGGGCGTCTTCCACAGGTGCAGGGAAGAGCCCTGCTCCCTCCCAGTGACCCCACTTCTCTCCGGCTCCTCATCTCCTGCTGGTTTTGATCTTACATGTCCATCTGGTCCTGCATCTGGCCTTGGGACCAAGTTAGCGCTGTTTTCCTGCTCAGACTCCGCTTCCTGTTGTGCTCCATCCCACCGTGACAGGGCATGCCAACCTCTCCTGAGCCCTTTGGAGATATCTCTCTCACCTCATCCTTGGCTGGGTCTTTAGGATAAGGAAGGGAGAAGAGATGGTGGTCTGGACCCTTTTGCAAGTATCTCTAGGAATTTGTACTAGGTTCAAGTTCACCCACTTGTGAAACTGTTTTTTCTCCTAATTCATTTTCAAGCCTCTTACACATATGATTTGCATGTTGTCTTTGTCCTTTTTATAAAATTTACTTTCGTTTTTTGCATGAGTGTTTGGCCTGCATGTAAGTTAGATATGATGCCCGCAGAAATCAAAAAAGGGTGCCAGATCCCCTGGAACTGGAGATACAGACTGTTGTTTGCTGCCATGTGGGTGCTGGGAACCGAACGCTGGAGACTGAACCTAGATCCTCTATGAGAGTAGCAAGCTGTCTTAACTGCTGAGCCATCTTTCTAGCCCATGCCTGATGTTTTTTAAAGACATCAAAGAGCTTGTCGAATGGGTCAGGACCCAGGCCCACTGCAGGACTCCAGAAAATTCCTGTAAGACTCATGGCACACAATAGTAACTGATCTACCTAATGTCTACCATTTCTCCTGTGGCAAGGCCAAGGCCATGACCTCACTGAATTCCCACTGCAGACATCTTGGCTGTCGCTGGTCTCTGTGCGGCTGAGTCAGTTGCTGCACCCTCATTTCTGCATTGAGGATGGTGACCGGCTAAGTTTCTCAGACTGCGTGAAATGATGTATGCGAGGCACCATGTGGTTCATAATTCATGCGTGTCGCTCAGATGGTGGTGGCTGGCAATTGAAGTCCTTCCAAGACAAGCCTGTGAGTCTGGCATGACTAGTTTCTGGTAATCTACATCCCTCCCAGTGATCACGATTCCCATTCTCAGTTGTCACAAATCATCCACTTACCACATCTGTTCTGGAATCAGACTGGAAATTTGTATTGCACTCTGTGGCCTCTGGTTCATGACACTAATCTTTCCTCTTTTGAAAACTGAAGCAAAGGACCCTAACTGGATTAATAACTGCTGTGGGAAGCTCACCTCGATTGCTATATTATTAAATTACTCCTATAAATCAATAAAAATGAAAACAGTAGAAAAAAACTGACAAAGAGCACAAGCAAGCAACTCAGGGCAAAAGAAACCTGAAGGGCCCATAACGGGCTCTTGTAATCGGTGAACAGCAAATTAAAATCACAGCGAGGAGCCATTTCACACTATTTAGGTCAGGAGACATAAAGCCTGCCAATTCCTAGTGTTGTGGGGCCCTGGAGGAAAGCAACACTCACATCCTGCGTTGCAGGTAGAGAAGGCTCTAGCAAGCCACAGGGCAAGGCTGAGTTAAGCTGGAGAGGGCAGACTCACCCTCAGCAAGCTGTGTGGGTATGCGCCCCCGCAGCACCAGGGAGAAAAGAAAGGTTCACGAGCAAGTAAAGGAACTCAAAATTGCAAAGTGTTTATACAATGGAATACTATTCAGCAAGGAAAACGAATGACATTGAGACAGGCTGTGAGGGAAGCTTTGGTAATGCACTGATGTTTAATATTCATTAAAACTACAAAGATGTTTTACAATAAAACCAGGGTTGAGAATCAGATTTTTTTTTTGAGATAAGGTTTCATGTAGCCCAGGCTGACCCCAAACTTGCTACATAACCAAGCATGACAGTGAACTTCTGATCCTCCTGCCTCTACCTCCCAAGTGCTAGAATGACAGGCCCACACCATGACTCCACATTTGTGCAGTATAGGGAACTTAACCCAGGACGTTATACATTCTAGGGACTCACTCTAACAATGGAGCCATATTTCCAGCCTCATTTATTTTCTTTAAGCCGTGTGATGAATACACTGGTGTAAGTGCTCCATAAAAAAATTTCTTGAGCTGAACCTTGCAGATCTGTGGGCCTTATTGATTATAATGCTTCAACAAAAAATGTGCATGGTTGGTCATGAGCCTGTGATAGAGTACTTGCCTAGCTTATGCATGCTGTATTAGTTACTTTTCAATTACTGTAATAAAAGACCATGATTAAGGCAACTTATGAAAGAAAGAGTTTATTTGGGCTCCCATACCTTCTGCTTCAGAAAGGTCTACATGACGTTTTCAATTTTTGAAACAGTTCTATACGTTTGTAACTCATGAGTTACACTGCCATCAAGACCCTTAGCTTTTCTTGAGAAATGGAAATGCTTGGTCTTATCTGATCCACATCCTTGTGGGGCTGAGTGATGGCCCTGGGGGAACATGGGCTCTACAGCCCTAGCACCTACTACATGGGACCACCACACAGAGACAAAAGAGAGCCATGTGCAGGGCTCCTGGCCACCGAAATGACCTGGGCTCTGCCCATTGAGCTGACCAGGAGCTGCATCTTCTGGAAGATGGTCCCATCACTTGGATGTCCCAAAGATGCCATCTGGGCTCAAAGCAGGCTGCTCTGCTCCTTGCCCTGCCCTAGTCATTCAAGTTACCGAGTGTCGTACAGGCAGGAGGCTCCATGCCATCTGCTACAGTGCTTTTCTGTCCTGGGTCTCTCCTTCTAGCCTCTGTAGGTGCATCTACATAGCGAGGCCCCATGAGCAAACTTGGTGGTGCCTGAGCCACCACTCCAGCACACTCCTGCCTCCTATACCAGTACAGGCCTGCCAACTGGGGCTCCGTGGGTGGCCATGCAAAAGGACCAGAGCTAACTAGTTTCCCTGTCTGTCGACATGGCTGCTTGATGGTCCTGAGGCACTGAAAGCTTGGACTTTTACATCATTGTGTATGTCTGGCCCTTGTCTATGTCTGGCTCTGATTTGTCAATAAAAAGCCTTCATTTCAAGGCTTGTGTCAGTGGCAAGAAAAAAGTAGAGACAGTTATGGTGGTGTACTGTAACCTGGTGCTGGAGAGTCACCTGAGTCCAGGAGTTCAAGGTCAGTCTGGGCAGCACGATGAGACTGTCTCAAACATGAGGATGTTAAAAACAGTTTTCAAATTTGAGCTTCAAGCAGGGGGATGGCTCAGTGAGGAAAGGTGCATGATAAATAAGCTTGGCACTGGAGCTCAATCCCGGAAACCCATGTAAAGACTGAAAGAGAGACTCAACTCCACGAAGTTGTCCTCTGACATCCACACATGCCCCTCACCAATACACATCAATACATTTAAATTTTTAAAAAGTTAGGCATAAAGACTGTCCAATTCCAAGCTGGGTGTGTGTATTTCTATAATCTTGGCATTCTGGAGACTGAGGCAGGAAGATCATAAGTTTAGTACCAGCCTGAGTTCGAGTGAATTCCAGGTTAACCTCAGCTACGTATGAAACACCATCTTGAAAAAAACGTGGGTATGGAGAGTTGGCTTGGAGATTAAGAGCGCTGGCTGCTCTCACAGGACCTGGGTTCGATTCCCAGCACCGACATGGTGGCCAACAGCTGTCCGTAACTCCAGTTCCAGGGGAATCTGATACCCTCTTCTGACCTCCTTGGGTATTGAATGACATGGGTGTTCTTACACACATGCAGCTAATACATTTATACACATAAAATAAGAATAATAAAATATTCAAAAAGTAAACAAAAGCCTTTAAAAAAAAGGAAAGAGAAAAAAAACATAAAAACCAACCAAACCTAATGATAAAAACCCAGACTCATTCATCACTCTCAGTTGGAATTATATTTCTGGGAAGTTACTTTTTTTCTGGAACAATTTTCTTCTTTTACAACTTCAGATCTCGAAATGTAAAGTTGGCCACTTCTAATCCAAAGGTTGGAATACTTTGGAGATTCTCGAGGGAAGGAGGGCCGTAGCTCCATTTATTCAGTTGAGGTTATTTAGAGATTTATGGAGACACTAGGGTGTCGTAGGGTGCAGTGTCCAGAAGAAAGGCCACATTTCTCAACATTTCTTGCATGGGACCAGGCAACCATGACTCTGGCTAAGAGATGCAATGAACTGCATTCCTCTTTTCCCCGCCCTCTCCCCTGCTAGCTAAAACTCAGACATGATGGCTGGAGCCTGTGCAACCATCTTGAAGCAATGAAGTGAAAGTCACACTTTGAGGATGACAAATGAGCCCAACAGAAGCCGCCTGGGTCTCCTAGGTGTTCCACCCGGCATTGACTGCCTAGCCTTGGTCTTTTACACGTGCCATCTCTCAGGATGACAGCTAAAATGATACACCCCTCATGGCTCAATTGCAGTTGCTCTTATTTGTATCTGAGTCATCTGAGCAACTTTGTTTGACCGGAGGTTCTTTGTTTCAAACCTTCCCGGGCCAGCCAGCCTCATCATCATCACGGAAAGCCAGAGAGAGCAAAGAGAGGGTGTGGGAGGAAACGTGCCAGTTCTACCTTAACTGGAACCGAAGACGAAACAGGAAACAGGCAGACTGCTCTTCAGCCTCTACTGCCCGTTTATGGAGTGGAAGCTCTTCCTGGGCAGCCTTATTCCCACCAGAGAAAGGGACGTACTCGGAGCGCGCAATGGCTGGTCTGCATCTGTACGCGCATCTGTGCTTGTGTGGCGGTGTTCTTGTTTCCTTTCCATTTTGAGACAGAATTGTACTGTGTGGACTGGGCTGACCTCGAATGGAATCCTCCTGCCTCAGTCTCCTGAAGGCTAAGAGTCCCTCTGTGCAGCACTCTCAGCTTCAGCGTCTTGTATCCCAGGCTCTGGGGAGTTAGCCTGAAGCTTGGGACCAAGTCTGAAATGAGCCTTTCTAATGTACAGTTAGCATCCTGCGTCAAGCCTGAGCCAGGGCAGCTAGTTACAAAGGGGGCTGTGCACGAAGGCCTTCCTTTACCAGAACCCTCTGTACATTTACATAGCAGCCACGGTTTCAAATCCTACTTTATTTCTCCTGGTTTACTTAAAGAGATGGAGAGTGTCTAGAATCTCTCCCCCTTGTAGTCATCTTTCGTGACTTTCTCCTCTGTTCTGAGAATTAGGTGCAATGAGTTTTAATTTGCAAATTCTTCCCCGGCCGCAGGGTGCTTCACAAAGAGAATCCCACATTCCTTTGTGTCTTCTCTACGGAGCCTTTCCTTTACACATTTTACAAACATCATTCTTTAAAAACTCCGAAATGCCGGGAATAGTGGTGCATGTCTTTAGTCCCAGCACTCCAGAGGTACAGGCAGGCGGATCTTAGTGAGTTCCAGGCCAGCCTAGTCTACATAGTGAGCTCCAGGCTACCTGGGGTTAGAGAGAGACCCTGTCTCCAAAAGACCAAATAAAGAAACAAACAAACAAAAAAAACTGTCAGAAATTCTCACTTCAAAAGTTTTAACCCTGACTTGCTTTTATTGTGATAATTCCACACAACTGTTGTTGGAATTACTTTAGCAATCTCCTTCCACAGTTATATATACTTTAACAGGCAGATTGCTTTGATGTGCAATCTTACAGTTTTTCCTCTAGTGGTTTTACATATTTTATACTTCCTGCCAAGAACATTACATTGCATTTAAGCTATTTGTTATTAAGGTGTGTGTGTGTGTGTGTGTTTTATGGGCTTTTGTGTATGTGTTTGAGACAGGTTTTCCCTGTAGCCCCAGCTGTCCTAGAACTTGCTGTGTAGACCAGGCTGGCCTTGATCTCTCAGGGATCTTCCTGCCTTTGCCTCCTGAATACTGGAATTGAAGGTGTGCGCCACACACCCTACTTGTTGTTTTTAGACACATGTACTGAAGAAATCTCAGCTACATGCTTTAATCTTACAATTGCTAACTGCAATAGAAATTACGTCAACGCTTCCAAAGCAAACTGCAGAGTCAGAGGCTAGTCTTTTCTTAGCTTCTCTTTTACCAGGTGGGAAAGCCTTCCAGAATCTAGTCTGCAGGTATCCCCCAACCATCCACCTAAAATTCATCATATTTAGGGAGAATTTCCTGAATGAGCAGAGCCACAGCCTTGTGGTGAAACTGTTCCATCAATGGAGGTCGCGTTGTGTCTCCAGCACAGTCTAGGAGCTTGTCACGTAGCCAGTCAGTGGGAAACCAGGTGAGCTTGCAGAGTAAGTTTCTGGGGCATGTTTCAGTTTTGCCTGTTCCACATCAGCTCGCAGAAAGAATGTGGAAACACGGTCATCTGATTAAAGATGGAAGGTGGGAAACAAAATGGAGCCAGGGTCTCCTCTGTCCTAGTAAGAAAATGCTCAGCATGGATGCCTGGAGTCCTAGCCACTATGTGTCTGAGGTAGGAGGATTGCAAGTTCAAGGGCAGCCTGGGCATCTCAGCAAGACCTTATCTCAAAATAAAATTCTTTTGAGAAAAAGACTAGGCATGTAGCTCAGCAGTAGAGTACTAGCCTAGAATGCCTGAGGCCTTCAGTTCAAGCCTCAGTACAATAAATACATCAGCACATAAAAACTCGGGGAGCACATTTCCCCAGGGTCTGCCTCTACAGTTTGTTCCAGCACATTCTCATGGCAGTGAATGTTGTCAAGAACAATACCTCCAAGGCCCCTGGCACAGCTCTAGTATCAAATATGAATTTGTGCATAGATAGCAGAGGCCCCTGCTCTGAGAAGAATGGGTACTCATGAAGAGTAGTCTACCTACCTACCCTGGATTTGACGTAGTGCAACCAGAAGATCAAACGCCCGAAGCTGACATTCCTGGATGCCATCTCTCCTTGGCCTCTCTTTATAGACCATGGTCAGGTCTTTGTCACTGATCTTTCAGTCTACTGCATTCCATTTCTCAACCACCATTCAGCCGCCATGCCTAGTCTAAACAATGATCGGTCTAGAAACTGGCACTTGCCAGGCTACTTGCTACTGGAAAGTTTTGAGACCGTCTGGACCCTTTAGAATGGAGCTACCATCTTACCATCAGCCTTCACATCCTTTCATAAGCCCCCTACGTCTCACAGCCTTCTACATGTGCCTTGCTCCAGTTCCCCAGAACCAGCCCCTGGCTCATTTTGTGTGTGTGTGTGTGTGTGTGTGTTATGTGTATGAATGTATTGCCTGTACATGTGTAAGCGTACCTGTATCATTGCAATGCCCAAGGAAGTGAAAAGAGACCATCAGATCCTCTGAAACTGGAGTTACAGTTGTTAGCTGCCATGTGGGTGCTGGGAATCAAACCCAGATCCTCTGCAAAAGCAGTGCTCTTAACCTCTGAGCCACCTCTCCAGTCTCTCATCTTGGCTTTAAGTTTCCCGCTTTCTGTCCACTGGGTCTCCTTTCCCTTCTCTCTTCTGTTCCTAAGAATCAGCAGTGGCTGAAGCTTCTCTGACTTTTCAGGACCCATCTTTGGGCTTGCATTGTGCTCCGGACAGGCCTCTTCCTGAAAGCTGACATCACTGTGGTGTGTAAACTGCTGTGTGTAGTATGATCCAGCATGGCACAGACGATGGGCTCTCTTGGGCAACGCTGTGTGCTATTCCCTGTGCTTGGCACAGTGTCTGGCACAAATCATACACCCTACAAATACAGAGGAACTAAATGAGTAGACCCATGGCCTAGGAAATAAAGGAGCGAGGAAGCCTACCCATGCTGCTGTGCGGGTCAGGGCGTCATCGTCCTGCCCTCTCTGTGTGCCCGTTCACCCTCGATCTCCCTCTCTCTCTCCTTGATGTTCTGCAGATACCAGCTGGAAGGACTTCAGTGAAGAGCACACTGCTGTTGGGGGAGGGGGAGAAGTGAGGAATGGTCTCTAAAGGACACGCTTGTCTGTCTCGCTATCCATCTCCACCTGAGTGTCCGATAATCCAGTCTTATCGGACGCCAGGTAAGACACACTGTAAGAACAAGAAGAGCACATAATGGGAGAAAGGAGGGGGAAATCACTTCTAAAAGATAGCGTCCAGCTGGCCAGCGGGACGCTCAGTCAGTAAAGGTACTTACCCTCAAGTCTGACAACCTGCGTTTGATCCCCAGGCTTCCCATGGTAGAAGGAGAGAACCAATTCCCCAAAGCTGTCTTCTGACCTCCACATGTGTGCAATGAAACAAGCTTGGAGTAGACACACACTGAGTAATAAATAAACTAATTAATTAAAAAAACCTAAAAGATAGTGTTCAGTTAGGTCTGTTGGTGCATGCCTGTAATTCCCAGCACTTTGAAAGTAGAGGCAAGGGGATCAAGAGTTCAAGGCCAGCCACAGTTACATAGCAAGTTCAAGACCAGCCTGGGCTGCCTAGGACCCGGTCTCAAAACACCAAAATGAACACATGGAAAGAAAATAGTGCATCCCGTGGGGAATAAAGGGGCGTCAACTTCAACCGGACAGTACAGATCAGACTGAAGTATTCGAACGTCCTATGTATGTGCTCAGCCACTGGCTCTGCACAATCCTTTCCGTTTCCACCTCACATTCATTCTTGCCCCTTGAAGCTGGCCTTATGGGATGCTTGGCTGGTTGTGAGTCAGTCATGCAGAAGGCACTGCTAGTGAACAGAAGGGGAAAGCCAACATGCTTGTCACCTTTGGTCCCGCCTCCACTCCATAGCTTCTGGCCAGGTTCCATATTGATAGAACTTCCAGACCAGTCACACAAGGGTGGACGTGTTCACCCTTCCTTGAAGAATATGGACTCTATAGAACCAAGAAAATGGTCTATTTGCAAAAACAGAGGAAGCCAGAAAAGAGTCTGATGAGGAGACCCAGGGGGTCTCTGTGTCCCCAGCAGCCTCTTTCTTCTGAGACAGCAGCCTGGGTTCAGGTCTCTGTCCTTCTCTCATTTAACCGATTCAGTCTGTGGCAATGAACTTGACTCACAATGGCTCCCTAAGGCATTTTCATTCTTTCTTTGCTCCAAAATCCGCATTCCAGCCCAAAGTCAAGACCCTGTCTCCGTGTTGGTTGCTGCCTTGTCCCACACTGTCTGAAGCACTTTGCTCTCTTTTAGATCTAAACAACTAATTTGAATCACATCTGCCATTCTAAGAAATATTATCAACACAAATCAACAACCCTAGGATAAATATTCTAGCAATATACATTTACAGGGGTTAGACCCAGCGCTAAGCACTTCCACGTGCATTGCTTAATTTAATCTTCTTAAAAACCCCGAGGTCGTGAGCATTGTGTCCCTCATTTGATAGATAAGAAAACTGATTACTGAGTTTTGAAATTTGCCCAAGGTTACACTCACTCCTGACTGCCAAGGAGGGATTCAGACTCAAAGACGCCAAGACAGTTGCTATTAATCACCAGACTCTACTACTGTGAGAACTCGAGATGCACCTGTCATTCTCTTTAAGCCTGAATTTCCCCTACTGAAAGTCAGAGGGCCAGATGAAATCTTGGTAAAAGTGCTGCTGGTCTAAAACTGCTCACTTTTCCTGAGGAGGGTGATTTACCCCTTACTTGCCACCAGATGGCGCACAGTCGGTTATGCAATCTGATTGCAGGAGCTGGGTGGGGGGTGCTGGAGAGACGGGGTGGGGGGGATGGGGGGGGGAATTTCCCCTCAGCCCTGCCTGACTGGCGTGGGAATGAAATGGAAACGTGTTCCCAGTGGTTAACTGGTGCAAAACCACACAGCTTCCACGTGGCAGAGCCAAGAGCTTAGCCAATTGGTCTGACTCCTAAGGGCACAATATTTCCCCAGCTGCTGCTGCTGGCTTGCGCACTCAGTAGGGGATTCTGGGGTCTCCCTTCAGCGGGTCTTGTCAGCTCTTTTCCTGCAAAGACTTAGAATGGGTGCCCAAAAGAATGAAAAGAAATAGATGTCTGCCACACCAGCCTGAATGTTCGTAACGAAAATGACAGTCACACACACTCAAACCCACTTTTTAAGACATCTGTGAGGCCTCCGACGGACAGCCACTGTACTCATTTGTGAAGATTTAAAAAAATACCGGGCTTGGCTTGCTAAGGTGAGCACGTACTTGTGAGAACTGGCTTCCCACAGACACGGCCTTTGAGTCCCCAGATCCCATCTTCAGGAACAACAAGCCAGGGATCAGGGAGGCGTCACCACAGGCAAACCCTGAAAATGGGGCTGTTAGAAGATTGGCCTCAATGAGTGACTCCCCTGTTGGTGGAGGAAGGCACATTCCAGCCACCCTAAGTATGCTCGCCATACCCCCAAGACAAACCCTGGAGGTGGGAATGAAGTTTTGATGCCTGGGGACTTGAGAAGTAAGGTGACAAATCCCCTTCCATATTAATGCTCGGCTTAGGGGCATGTGTGTGCGTGTGCGCCCACGTGGACACAAGCTACGTAATAAAATGGGCAGTGAGAGCTGCAGGTCAGCCTCACATCAGCATCCTCTAAGGAGAACAAATCAGGTTGAAGGAGACTAACAAGTATCTCATGAAGATACGTCTCTCAGATTGCAAGGTCATTGTAATCTCTACTCCAATGGCACACTGTCAGCTCACCTCCAGATTCTGGAAACACCTTGGGGTCACTCAGCTCTCCTTCATTACTGCCCCCTAGAACCCTTCAAAATGGGAAGTTTGAACTGATTGACTTCTGTCTCTGAGAAAATCAGTAGAATTGTTTTCTAAAGAGAATTATTCAAGTCACTTTGCTCCTTTATAGCTGAATTTTCAAATGTAAATTTCTGTTTAAAGTAAAGTGAAGAAAGCTCTGTCAGTTGCTAAAAAGGTAATTTAAAAAATGGAAACCATTAAGTTAGGCATGGTAGCACATGCCTGCAATCCCAGCATTTAGGAGGCTGAGGCACAAGGACAGCCAGGAGTTGAAGCTCAACCTGGGCTATACAGTGAGACCCTGTCTCAAAACAAGAAAATAAAGAAAAAAGGGGAAAATTTAAAGGATAAGAGAAAGATTTACTTTGAAAGCCATTATGGTTTGTGCAAGATGGAGGACTCAGAGATCCTTCTCCCAGACTCCCCGGGAGAGCTGAAAGTCAGCTCCGACTTCAGCACCAACACGTCATCTGGGAGCAGATAGCCCTGAGTCAGGTTCACATACATGTTGGGAGTTGACAGGGCTTTAATGGTTACATCCCACTGGGTGAAGAAATCTCATCCATTAAGTCCAGGTCATTGACTGTAGCTTCTCTGTATTTATGAGCTTGGAGTCTTGACAAGATGAGCAAGTAAAATAATACTTGTGACTCCTTGTGTCCCACCAGCCCCCTGAGATTAGCTGTTCTTCCCAGGAAATGTCTGAATGTCAGCAAGAGAGCCAAGAGAGCAGACGTTAGCTTGAGGAGAACTAAGATGCCATCTGGTGGCCGTCTCCTCTAAATCGCTGCCTGGATGAAAACGCCTTGCACAAAGGAACCTGGCCTTGTGATTTGTAGCCTGCAGGGAACCAGGCTTTGTGACCTGGGAACCAACCAGTCTCAGAGGAGCCTGGGAATACTCAAATTTCCCAGGGGCTGGACTATTGGCTTAGATCTCATTTTCTCCCCATTATGAATACTCAAAGTTTGTTTTGTTTAGGGACTGAATGCAGGGCCATGGTCATGCTAAGTACATGCATTATCACTGAGCTACACCCCAAGTTTGATATCAGCATCCAAACCAGGAAGCCCACAGGCAACTCTATTCTGAGGTCTTTCACAGCAAGATACAGAGTCTTTGGGCTGTCTTTGGTCACCTTCTGGTTATGAGAGTTCTTAAAAGGTAAAGTACCCAAGAAATTCTGATATGTACATATTTTTCTTTCCACGAATATTCTGTAGTAAAATGAAAATATAAAGAGCCTTGTCTATCAGGTTCCTCGACTCTGGCAAAAGCTTACTTCACTAACTGGAGACCATTTTTATGAGAGTAACGCATCCCAGATTTATCCTTTTCTACAACCAACCTCTTGCCTTAGGCTCCCTGACCACAAACTGGCCTTTGTCCTCTTTGGCAGATGGCAGTGACTAAAGCGACCTCAACTTGACATTTTTTTTGATCAGTAGCCACAGATCAAGGCCGTCCCTGGGGCAGAATTCCCAAGTAAGTGGCCTTTCTCTGAGGGGCGGGGGAGTCCCTTGTGCTTCATCCCACCCAGCAGGTCCCTCTCCTCTGCCCACCTCTCCCTAGCTCCACAGGGTCCTCCATGTTCTCACCAAGGTGGGACATTCCCGTTCCACTTCTGCAAAGCCTTGCTTGCTAAGATAAAATGCCGTTACTGTGACTGCAATTCTGTGAAACCTAAATGAACCAAGAAATAGAATTTCTGAGAGTAACCCGGGAAGAGGGGAGAGGTGGCTGAGGGCAGGATACTAGAAGCTTCCACCTGTGCAGAGCTCCTACTTTGCACACTGACAAGGCTGCCCAACAGAGTGATCGAAAGGACCCTGAGCTGTGTGCACTTTAAGCCCACAGTCCTCTTTCTCCTCGATGCTGGGACCCTTGTGTCCGTGATCCAACTCTCCTTTCGACTTCTTCTCCCTCCTGTGGTTGGCAGGCCTGTGTTTAGACTTGCCTGTTCTGAACTAAATAGCCAAGCACTTCTCAGAAACGGGTACTTCGTGGTAATTAACAGGAAGAAGATGAACCGGGGACCAGCTTCAATGGTGCTGCTCGTGCATGGTCTGGGGGGAAGGGTGGGGCCCCCAGAGTGGGGTGCAGTGGGCAGGGAAAAGGCTTCTCTGCACAAATTGACTTGGTTATCCTTGTTTGTGACTGGAAGAAAAGAAGTCTCCCCTGCCCCCCCTCGTTCCTTTGCTTGGGTGACGTAGTTAAAGGAGCAAGATCATTGACACACCCCCAGCTGCAAAGCCCAACAACAGGGTGTCTTAGTTACTTTCAATTGTTGTGTTAAAAACAATGACCAAAACCAGCTTGGGGAGGAAAGGGTTTATTCTGCTTACAGCACTGTCCGTCATCAAGGGAAGCTAAGGCAGGAACTCAGGAACCTGGAGCACAGACCATGGAAGAGTGTAGCTTACTGGGTTGCTCCCCTGGTCAGTGCTCAACCTTCTTTCTTATACAACACAGAATAACCTGCCCAGGGGTAGCACCACTCACAGTGGGCTGGGCCCTCCCATATCAGTCAGCAATCAAGAAAATGCCCCACAGATCTAGCCACAGGCCTATCCAATGGAGGCCATTTCCCAAATGAGGCTCCCTCAACCCAGGTATGTCAAGGTGACAACTAAAGCTGTCAGCTCTACAGGGTCAACCCATTAGTCCACCGTTTCAAAAGATGGATGTCTGCTGGATGCCACTTAACAGGTCGCCACATACCTCGATGTTCTTTTTAACTAGAATAGGGCAGAGCACCCCTCAGGTGAGTCATCCTCACGGGCACCTGCAGTTTTACAGCACTGATGTAGTTTGGATCTGGAATGTTCCTCCAAGTCCCATGTATTAGACTTGGTCCCAGCCTATGAGCTGAAAGAAAGAAGGTGGTGGATCTTCTGGGAGGTGGAACCTACTGAAGGAAGTCAGGTCATTAGACATGCCCTTGAAGGGGGTACTAGGATCCTAGTCACTTCCTATCTCTTTTTACTTCCTGCTCACGCTGTGAGCAACCTTCTCCATCATATGTTCTTTACCGTGATGGTCTGCTTCACCACAGCCCCAAAGGCATGGAGTCAAAAGACCATGACTGAAACTATGAGCCAAATCAGTCTTTCGTCCTGGTAAATTGTTTACCTCAGGTATATTGACACAGTCACAGGAAGCTACTAACATGAGCCTGCTTGTGCATTGCAGATGTCAGGACTATCGACTACTCAGAGTTGGGCCAAGCAACCTGAATGGGAAAGACCTCTGAAGGGGCTTAGAACGCCTTCCCATCTTCAGAAGACAATAGTCTCAAGCTCTTGAGGGAGAGAAAGTCCAGGTCTCTGATCTCATGACACCTCCATTTTCAAGATCTCCCCAAAAGCTATATAGATGGGGGAGTCTGTCAGATATCCTTAGCCACTGAAAAGTGTTTACAGAACAAGGATGACCTGTTAAAACCAGAGTACTACTGCCTTGAGAGCAGAGATATAACTAGATGAAAGACTGGGGGAGCCAGAGCTTTATGGGTAGAATTGTCATCCCCTGCTAGTCTCTCAATCCATGTGGCTGTCCCAGTACCTCAGTACCTCAGAAAGTGAGTTTATGTGGACATATGATCTTTACAGATGTAATCAAGTCAAAGTGAGGTCACCAGGCTGGGCCCTAAACAGACACGACTGGTATCTTTATATAAAGGGGAAATTTAGACACACACAGGAGAATGTCACATGAACATGAAGGTGCCCAACTCTGAGGAGAAGAGAGGCCTGGGACAGATCAAAGGCCCTTTGGAGGATATCTTAGGACACTTTCATTTTCAACTTGTGGTCTCCAGAACCAGGAGCAATACATTTCTGTTGTTTAAGTCTTAATTGGTAGTATTTTGTTACATGAGTCCTAACAAACTAACACTTAGGGCATATGTGCTTGTCTGGGTACCTCCACCCATCTGGGTAGTTCAGTGTTTGATCAGACACACCCCAGGATCTCTTCCCGCCCTACACTGATGTGCTGGCTTCTGTGGTCCCGACTAGGGGAGCATTTGGCCACTCAGAGCTTTAAATCATGGACAGATCACCTCATTCCAAAGGCGTCGTTTTCTGGAGCAGCTAAGCTCAGAATTGGGAGGGAGTTGTTGCCTGGCTCTGAAGCATTGTTTGAAATAAGACAAAGCTAGACTTTGAAACATGTCTTAAAAATAAATCAGTAGCTAGATTAAGGAGGATTTCTACTTTCCCTCTGAGCCTTGATCTTCCTTTAGCTCTCTTATCTCTGGGTCCAGGCCCTGGTATTCTTCCGTGTTATTATTGGATGGTAGTAATGAAGAAGCCCACGCCTTTGAACCCACCTCGTTAACCACATTCTCTATTCCTGCCTCTTTCCCACAGCTTCTGCCATCAATTTTGTTGGGTTTTCATGGGAACTTGCATGTGTCGGGTGAACTCTGAGTGTATTTGCATTGCAGGTAGAGGCTTGTTGGAGGAGGAGGAGGCGTCGGAGGAGGGGTGTGTCCAGGGTGGAGACCATGGCTGGCTTCATGTGACAAGCTCTGGATGGTCAGGGGACTCTTGAAGGTGCCTTCTCCTATGAATACTTGTATCGTTGCCTTTGCAAGACTTGTAGGACAGGCAGCAGCTGAAGAAGCCAGACCTGAGGTTTATAGGTCAGTTAAGTAACTTGATTGACATTTGGACACCCATATTGGCAGGACCATTTGAGAAAAGGGTCTAATTGAGAGGATCCCAACAGGGGTCTCCTGGTGGGTGACCACTCACACCCATGGAAGGAATGCAGATGACAAGCGCTGGGCTCAAAAAAGGGCATACAAGAGGTTGACCTAATATGACTTTTCACTCCTGTTGGGTGTATAGGGGAGGGGTGGCCTCTCATGGTGTGGGGGGTAGTCTACTTTGAGCTTCCATTTGTGCTGAGTGACTAAACAGAAGGTGATGTAATGACTAATCTGCAGACTTCCAAGTGCGGTAACGCTGTGTGAATAATTCTGATAATGGCTCTCTTTACTCAGCGAGGGTGGCATCCAGATAAGCAGATTGCCACAGCTTTCCTGTCAGCTTAAGTTAGCACATTCGATTGCCATCTGACATGATGTAACATACCACTGTGACAGACAGCTCCCTGTTGGACCTGCCAGGCTGAGGGAGAAATGATGAAACGGGAACCTGCCTGTTTCAGGAGAATCTCCTTAGGAAAAGCTTGCTTACTTCCTCTGTGTTCCTGGGTAGCTCCCGCACCTCCCAGGCCAGAAGCAAGGTCAAATGGATGGAGGCCTCAGCCTCTAGGGGTTGGGGATCCAGGAGTTTCTTTCTTTCTTTCTTGTGTGGAGGGAGGAACTTGAGGCAAAATGGCTACACCTTGGTCTATGAATGCGTCTCAAAGTCAAAGTGCTCTGTTTCCCATACACGGTGAATGAGGTTTTTAAGTCAGCTCTCCAAATATGTCTTTCTCCCTTTGTTAAATACACCCTATAATTCTTTTGGGGGAACCAGCCACCTATCTGTTCGCAGTCGGTGTGTTTTGAGGAGACGGGAACTTTATCCACACTTCCTGGTCTCGAGGGGAGCTTAGAGCCCAGGCTTGGCCAATGAGAGTGTTTTCTGATCAGGCGCGGAGACTGACTTAGGCCTAGGTCAATCAGAGACACTCATGGTGGATAAGAAGTGTTTTCTTTCTGTTGGAGTTATTAAGCTAGAAGGATTAATCTAAAATGGCAAGGAGGCCAACTAGGGAGAGAGTGACCAAGAACAAGGTGACACAACACAAAGGTAGGCAGGGTCCGGGCACACAGAGAGAATGAAAATATAAAGTTGAAAGGATGGGATCAATTCAGGCACAGCTGTGTCTAGATGTTAGAGCAGATGCCAGAAATTGAGGAATGCTTCCCTCTAAGCTCACACCCCTTCTTGGGTTGTGTTTCCATCATTAGGAACTAGCAAGAGCAATGATCAGTCAACAGAGCCGATGGCCTGAAGGGTCCAGCATGCAGCACCCGCCATGGACTCCCACACACACCGCTCTTTGAGGCCGGGCGGAGGGGCCACCTCTCAGCAGAGGGCAAGCTCCTCACAAGGCCCCTCCTCATTTCTCTCCAGCTCCCCCGTCATTTTCTGTTTTCTTCTTCTTTTACTAAATATTTTCTGTCAGAAAGTAAGCATAACAGGGTACAGGGAGAGGAGCCGTATCACAGGCTCCCACTCGCTGATTCTGAAAGGCTTTGAGCACCAAAATAAAGGAAATAGAGGGGAAGAAGTAAACTATAGATCACTGAAAACATGAGCCTAGGGCCTAGAGAGCTGCTCAGTGGTTAAGAGAACTGGCTCCACTTACAAAGGATCTGAGTTCAATTCCTAACACTCACATGGCGGCTAATAACCACCTGTAACTCCAGATCCAACGCCCTCTTCTGGTCTCTGCAGGCATTGCATGTACATGGTGCACTTACATACAAGCAGGCAATGCATCCATACACATAAAATAATAATAAATAGAATATTTTTAAAAACAGGAGTCTATGAATCCATACTAAAAATAAATAGGTAAACGATAAATGAAGTAAGAATGAACATACATACAGGCGAAGGAAGGGCTTTTACTGACAAAGAACTGAGCACCAGCTAGTAAATTTGTAGGAAATCATTGTTGAAAATGAAAATTTGGGGGTCAAGGACATGGCTCAGTGGATAGAACTGCCTGCCGTGCAAACCTGATGACCTGAGTTTGGATCCCCAGAACCTAAAAGCCAGACACAGTAGCACACATCTGTAATCCCAGTGCTCTTAGGGTGAGACAGAGGCTTGACAGGCCCCAAACTCACCAGCAGTGATCTGGAAGTAATCAGTGCTGGGATGCAAAGGAGAGACTCTGCCTCAAACAGGAGGGAGATGATAACTGACTTCTGAAAGATGTCCTCTGACTTTTATACAACCAAGGAAAGCACAAGCCCACATGTACATGCATGTGCGTTTGTACACACACTCACTAAAATGTTTTCTTAAATCATTTTTTTAATTAAAAAATCATTTTTGAGCTATCATAGGAAAGATTTTGGCAGCAATTACATTGATTTGTAATCACTTTGTGTAATATGAACATTTTAATAATATTAATACTTTTAGTTCATGAACGGGGATGTCTTTTTATTTGTGTCATTAATTTAGCAGTGTCTTCTTTTAATTTTTAAAATATATTTATTTTTATTTCATATGTATGAATGTTTGAGTGCATGTATGTAAGTGTACTACATGAGTGCAATGCCTGTGGAGGTTAGAAAAGGGCATCAGATCACACTGGAATTGGAGTTATAATGTTACATATGGTTGATAGCCTCCGTGTGATGCTCGGAACTGAACCCAGGTCCTCTGCAAGAGCAGCCAGTGCTCTTAACCACTGAGCCATCTCTCCAGCTCACTCTCCACAGTGTTTTATAGCTTTCAGAATATCAGTCATCTCTTTGGTAAGGTTTATTTGTATTATTCTTTTTCATTGTATTATAAGTGGGATTGTTTTCTTAATTTTCTTTTTGGATTGCTCATTGCTAGTGAACAGAAATGCAACTGATTTTCATATGCTAACTCCATCCCTAGCAACTTCACCAGACTCGTTTATTAGTTATACCAGTTATGTAATGTAATCTCTCTATTTATTTGATTTATTATCTTTTTTTTTTTTTACATTTCGAGAGTTAAAGCATTCATCTATTTCCTATTGAAGTTTTGTGTATTTCATACAGACCATCTCAACCAGTCTTAATCACCTTTGTACCCCCTTCTTCAATGGCACCCTCCCACAGGCCCCCCACTCTGGAATTCACATACTCTGTCATTTGAATTAAGGTCTATTGTGTCAAGTTAGTGTCCCTGGACATTCCTCAGTGCAAGTTCATCCGCTGATGTCTAGTCAGCCTATCCAGAGTCCCTCGATTTAAGAAGATTAGCCCTTCCTCACCCAACAGTAATTAGCTGCCAATATTCCTTCAGTAAAAATTGGGGTCTCCTGCCCATTTCCACAATTCCACACGGGGTTTTTGTGTACTTGAGTCTTCATGGGTCTTGAACATGCCAAAATCCATTACTACAGGTTCATATGAGCAGGGTCCCTGGAGCTTGCAGTATTCTATGTCCATATGGTCACACACCTCCTCCCTGGCTCTTACATTCTTTCTGCCCACTCTTCCACAAAGATCTCTGAGCCCTCAATGAATGAAATTTAATATAGGAGTCTTATCCAGAGACCCACACTCTATGGACTCCTAATCTCCATGCTTTGGTTGTTTTTGACCATTTGTGTTCCTGGTCTTCTGTTGCAGGAGAGAACTTTATTTATGAGAGTTAAGAGACTCACCAGTGTCCTCTTTACCCCTTGTTTCTTGTTACATGAGCCTTAGGTGTAGAGGTTGCATTGTAGATGTGCCAGTTAGGCCTGGGCAATTCACAATGTCTGTGTGTGACCAGTTGTGGTACTCTGTAGTAGTCTTCCATCTGGTGCAATAGAAGCTTCTTTGATGAGGGTGACTGGGATACTTAACTGTAAATATAAGGATACATATTTTGCACTTAGTAAGAAGCTACGTTTGTCTAGGGATGTGGCAACCTTAGGGATTTCTCTCAGATCTGTGACCTCTTCAGCCATGTGTATTTGGCTATGTTTACAGTACCACACATGAGTTTCTTCTCATTGAGTGGACTCTAAGACCAATTAGGTAGCTGTTGATTGATCCCAAGATAAAAGTGCCACTATTGCATCAGTGTCATGTTATTTGGTCACAAAGCTGGTGTTGAACCATTGATTAATGTTTTCTTTAACAGCTTGTGTAGTGGTCTCCAGAGATATGGAAATTAGCCTTCAGGGGAAGTGGCTTCCAGGGCAGTTCCAGCCCCATTGTTCCAAATTTGGTCTCTGAAGTGTGTCTTGTCTTCAGCAATAAGGTCTTATATTCAAGCTCTGGGAGGCAATCAGGTCTGTGTGATTTGGGGGAGTCTCTTGGATTACCCTGACCAGCAACTCAAAGGAAGGTTTCTTTTGTCTGGCACTGTTTCTTGCTAGGTAGTCTTTCAATTATGCACATGAACTCATGTAGAGATATTGTGTATGGAATTTGTCATTAGGTTGTTAGACTAATATGATTCCCTCTGGTTTTTTACACTAGCTGGGCATTATCTTTTCTCTTCTCTTCTCTTCTCTCCTCTCCTCTTCTTTTCTCTTCTCTTCTCTTCTCTTCTTTCTCTTCTCTTCTCTTCTTTCTCTTCTCTTCTCTCTCTTTCTCTCTGTCGAACCCTCCTTCCATACCTTCCCCATTTAAAGTGTCCCCATTTCTCCCTTGATAACACCAGTCTCCTCCGGCCCCCTCTCTTGACCTTCTTCTTTCCCTGTATCCCCACAGTTCCCTATATGACCGTTTCTCCCTCCTCCCCTTTGAATAGCCCCATTCTATCTGTTTCTCCCTTAGTAACACTTGACTCCTACTGTTCTCTCTCAGGTTACTTCTTTCCTTTACCTCTCTGGTTCCTTTCCATTTTCCTGGTTCCTGAAGTTACATAAGTACACACACTCACATATAAGGGTTTGGTGCTGGGATCCACATATGAGAAAGAACAGATGTTATTTGTTTTTCTGAGTCTGTTTCTTCACTTCACATAACAGTTTCTAGTTCCAACCATTTGCCTGAAAATGTCATGATTTCTTTACCACTGAGTAGAACTCCATTTTCTGTAAATGTATCACATTTTCATTATCCACTCATCAGTTGAGGGACACTGAGTTTGCTTCTGTCTCTTAGCTGTTGTGAAAAGAGCAGCAACAAACATAGATGTACAAGTAACTCTGAAATAGGATGAGTTCTTTGGGTATATGCCAAAGTGTGGTAAAACAGGGTCAAATAGTAGGTTCATTTTAAGTTTCTAAAGAGTTCTCCACACTGCTTTTCATAGGGGTTACACAAGTTTGCAATCCCACCAGTAAAGAATGAGCATTCCTCTTTCCCCACATCCTCTTAACATTTGGTATAATTTGTTCTCTTGATCTTAGCCAGTTTGATTGGAGAAAGATGAAATCTTAAACTGGATTTAATTTGCATTATTAACAATGTTGAACAGTTTTTAAGGTGTTTCTTAGCCATCCTTATTTATTCTTTTAAGAAGTGTCTGTTCAGATTCTTAACTCATCTTTTAATTGGGTCACTTGTTTTCTTGATTCTTTGTTTTTTGAGTTTTTTATATATTCTGGATATTAAACCTCTGCCAGATGTATAGCTGGTGAATATCTTCTTCCCATTCTGTGGGTTTTCTCTTCACTTTCTTGGTTGTTTCTTTTGGTGTACAGAAGCTTTTTAGTTTAATGAGGTCCCACTTGCTGATTATTGACCTTGATTCCTGAGCAACTGATGTCCAATTTATAAAGTCCTTTCCTAAACCTATATCTTGTAGGTTACTGCCAATGTTTTCTTCCAACAGTTTCAGAATTTCAGGTTTCACATTGAGGTCTTTGACCTATTTGGGGTTGACTTTTGTGCAAAGTATAAGATAAGAGTCTAGTTTCATTCAACTATAGGTGGAGGTCTGGTCTTGCCAGCACCGTTTGCTGAAGATATTATCTTTCTTCCAGTGAGTGTTCTTGGCCCCTTTGTCAAATATCAGGTGGCTGAAATTGCATTTGCTCATATTTGAGTCTTCAATTATATTTCATTTGTCTTTGGGTCTATTTTTGTGTGAGCACCATGCTGTTTTTACGACTATAGTCGTAACTATATATATATAAACTATAATATAGTTTGGAATCTGGTATAGTAATTCTCTCCTGCGTTGCTCTTTGTGCTCAGCACTGCTTTGACTATCTGAGGTCTTTTGTGCTTCCACATGAATTTTAGGATTTTTTTTCTAATTCTGTGAAGTATGTCATGGAAATTTTGATTGAAATTGCACTGAATCGATATATTGCTTTTGGTAAGATGGTCATTTTCACAGTATTAATTCTTCCAATCCATGAGCATGGAAGGTCCTTCCATCTTCTGGTGTCCTCCTCAGTCTCTTTCTTTAAAGCTTTAAAATTTTCATTTTAGCGATCTTTAATGACTTTGGTCAGGCTTATTTTGAGATTTTTATTTTTTTGAGGCTGTTGTGAATGGGAGGGTTTCCGTGTACTTTTTCTCCAATTGCTCATTATTGGTGTCTTGAAAGGCTATTGATTTTTGTAGATTAATTTTATAACCTGCCACTTTACTGAAAGTGTTAATCATTTCTAGGAATTTTCCAGTGGAATTTTTGGCATCTCGTAGGTATAATATCATAGCACCTTCAAAAAGGGATAATTTGACCTCTTCTTTTCCAATTAGCTCTCCTTTAATTTTCTTCTCCTGTCTTATTGATTTCACAAGAGTTTCAAGCGCTGTGTTAAAAAGAGTGGAGGCAGTGGACAGTCTTATCGGGTTCCTGATTGTAATGGGAATGCTTCCAGTTTTTCTCCATTTAGAATGATGGCTGTGGATGTGCTGGATATAGCTTTAATTATGTTGATGCATGTTCTCTCCAGCCCGATCCCCTCTAGGACTTTTAACATAAATGCATGTTGAATTTTAACAAAGGCCTTTTCTACATCTGAGATGACTATGTGATTTCTGTCTTTGAATCCATTTATATGATTTATGATATTTATTGACTTACATATATTGAACCTTCTCTGCATCTCTGGAATAAACCCAACTTGACCATGGTGAATGATCTTTCTGATGTGTGCCTTTTTGCAGTTTGAAAGTATTTTGTTGAGAATTTTTGTATCTATGTTCATTAAGGATATGGGTCTGTAGCTTTCTTTTTTGGATGGATATTTGCCTGATTTTGGTATTAGAGTGATGCTGGCTTCGTAGAAGGAATTTGGGAGTTTTCTCTCTGTTTCTATTTTTTTGAATAATTTAAGTAATATTGACTATAGATCTTCTTTAAATGTCTGGTAGAATTCTGCTGTAAATTCATTTGAGTCTGGGCTTTTGTTAGTCAGGAGGTTTTGTATTACTGTTTCAATTTCTTTGTATGTTATCGGTCTGTTTAAGCTGTTGCTCTCTTCCTGGTTTAGCTTTGGTGATTCCCATGATTTTAGATATGCATCCATTTCAAATTTAATGGAGTATAAGTTTTTAAAGTATTCCCTTAGAGTGTAATGGATCCTTTTGTTGTCTGCTGTGATGTTTCCCCTTTCATCTCTAATTTTGTTGATTTGGAGTTGCTCTTTCCTTCTTTTGGTTAACTGGGTCAAGGGTCTGTCTATCTTGTTTATTTTTTCAAAAGAACCAGCTCTTGAATTCATTGATTATTTGCATTGTTTTCTTCGTTTCTGTTTCATTAATTTCTGCTCTGATTTTTGTTATTTCTTCCTGTCTACTGGGTTTGGGCTTCATTTGTTGTTGCATTTCAAGAGTCTTAAGTTACATTGTTAAGTCATTTATTTGCGCACTTTTTGATTTTTTAATGTAGGCATGTAGAGCTATGGACTTCCCTCTTAGGACTGATTTTAAAGTGTCCCAGAGGTTTTGTTGTGTTGTACTGTCCTTTTCATTTAATTCTAGGAATACTTTTATTTCTTTCTTAATTTCTCCTTTGACCCATTCATCATTCAGAAATGTGTTTTTTAATTTCCATGAGTTCATGTAGTTACTAGGGCTTCTTCCCCTGTTGATTTTAAGCTTTATTATATGGTGGTCTGATAGAAGGCATGCAATTATTTCAAATTTTTTGTGTTTGTTCAGGTTTGTTTTGTGCCCCAGTTTGTGGTCGATTTTGAAGACAGTTGAAAATGGAGCGCTGAATAGACTGTGTATTCTTTGGCACTTGGGTGGAATATTTGGTAGAGGTCTGTTAGGTCCATTTGATATGTGATATTGTTTAATTCAGATGTTTCTCTGTTTATTCTCTGTTCAGTTGACCTGTCTAATGGAGACAGTGGAGTACTGGCATCCCTACCCTTAGTGAGTTGGGATTAATCTGTGTTTTAAAGTCCTGTAGTACTGTTTTTATGAAGTTGGGTGTACTAGAGTTTGGTGCATATATGTTCATGATTGTAATATCTTCTTGGTTAACTGTTCCTTTGATCAGAATGAAGTGACCCTCTTTATCTCTTCTGATTAGTTTTAGTTTGAAGTCTGTTTTTTTCAGATATTAGTATGGCAACTCCTGCTTCTTTCTTAGTGTCATTTTCTTGGAATGTTTTTTCTCTCCTTTCAGCTTAAAGTAATGCCTGTCCTTGAAGGTGAGATGAGTTTCTTGCAGACAACAAAAGGATGGACTTTGTTTCTTGATTCATTCAACTAGCCTGTGCCTTTTGGGTGGGGAGTTCAGTCCATTGATAATTAAAGCTATTATTGAAAGATGTATATTGATTCTCATCATTTTAATTTCTGTTTGCATTCTTCATCTAACTTTGTGTTTCCGCATTTATACCTTCATGTAGTTTCTTTCTGTTGTCCCTTGGTTATAGTCATTCCTTTCTTTAGCTCTTCACATTGTTTCAAGTATTCTCTGGAGGGCTGGTTTCCTGCACATGAATTCTTTCAGCCTATGGAAGATTTTCCATTCCCCTTCAAACATAATAGACATTTTTGCTGGGTAAAGTGTTCTGGGTTGACATCTATGGTCATTTAGTACTGGGAATACTTTGGTCCAGACTCTTCTGGCTTTGATTGTTTGTACTGAAAAGTCAGCTGTGATTCTGTTGGGTTTTCTCCATCAAAAAAGTATGTTTTTTCTTTTGCAACTTTCAGTATTCTCTCTTTGTTTTGTACATTTAGAATTTTCATTATGACATGGCATGGGGTGTTTCTTTTCCAGTCCTGTCTATTTGGTGTTGTATGTGCTTCTTATATTTTATGGGAGTGACTTTTCTTAATTTTGAGAAATAGTCTTCTACAGTCCTGTTGGAGATCTGGTCAATACCATTGTCCTGAGATCTCCTTCCTCTCTGCCTATGATGTGTAAATTTGGTCTTTTCATGGTGTCCCGCATTTCCTGCATATTTCATTCCTGTGTTTTAAATTTTTTCATAATCTTTGCTTGAGTGAGTTAATTCTTCAACTTTATCATCCAGTCTTGATATTCTGCTTTCCATTTCATTCATTCTATTGGTGATGGTTTCTCTCATCATTTCAAATTGGCTTACTGATTATTTCACTCCCCTCTTCATCAGCCTGAGTTTTCTTCAATATTTCTATCTCTTTTGTGAATTCAGTCACAAGTTTATCCCTATCTTCTTTTAGTTCTTTGATTTGTTTGTGTGTTCTTTAAATTCACTGAATTCTTTGATCATGTTTATATTGATCTCTCTGTGTTCTGGTTTATCTCTAGGGGTTTCTCATTGTAGAATTCTTCTTTAGGTCTGGTGGTGTTTGGTGGGAATGTATTATTTGGGTTTTTCATATTATTATTTTGTTGTTGTGATTTTGGCATGTGGATTTCTTTTGTTGTTTGTGATTCTGGTATGAATCTCAAGTCCTTCTTTGTTGAGTTGAATACTGATTTGGTTAGTTTTCTTCATGTGAGTTGGTTGTTTTCTTATTAGATATGAAAAACTGGCTGGTCTAGGCTTCAGGTTCTCTCTTTTGATTTTATATTGGAGGTACCAGTGGGCCCTAGTTCTACTTCAGCTACTCAGGAGTTCCCACAGAGGCCCAAGTCAGGCATCAATCAGATACTCTGAGGCTTCCTTTTAAGGTCTGGGCGCCAGCAGGGACAGGACAATTTGGAAACGCCCTAGACAGAGGCTGGTTTCAGGCGCTCTCAGGAAGGCTGGAAATGTCTGGGCCCCTGGTAGAGGCCGAGTAGTCTAGCCCTGCAGCAGTGGGGTGGCTTCAGAGGTAGGGGGATGGGCAGGGCACAATCGGGAAGCCCACCACTATGCATGGGCCAGATGAAGGCACTCACAGGCAGTCTCTCTGTTTTATTTTTTTAAAGGAGCTATGTTCATTACAACTGTTGATTTTATAAAAATAAAGAAAAATTATAGAAGTCTTTAAAATGAAATAGAGGGCATAGAAGTAAATGGAATATCTGTTCTGTACTATGCATTTTATTGGAGAGGGAAATGTCATAAAAATTATTGGAGTAATTTAAAACATTGGAGAACAGCTCAGGTAAAAGATAAAAGACTGGTGTTGCTGTTTAACTTACTGAAACCACCCACTCTACTGTGGCCATACAATACCAATATTCTCAGAAAATATACATGGAAGTGTTCAGAGATGAAGAACTTTTATTTTCAAGTTCTCCTTGACTCACAATGGAGTGAGGTCCCAATAAACCCATCATAGGTGGAAAATATTCTCAGCTGAGGATGTGTTCACTGCACCTGCTGCACTAACCACTCAGCAGCACGGCTGGCTGAGAGCACTGATGTTTGCGCATCTGATGTGATGTTTCAGCTTGCTGCTGATGCCCAGCCTTCCCGGAGAGGATCAGAAGGCAAGTCTGCAGCCTGGGAAAAGATCAAAGCCAGGGATTCCAAGTATACTTTCTATGAACACATTGTCATAAAATTAAAAAAAAAAAAAAAAAGGCAAGTCACGCTACTGAAAATTATAGATCATCTAATATCCTTAATGGCAAATGGCTTGGCGCAGAAAGGAGGGAGGGAGATGAAGGAGAATGAAGGGAAATGAAAGGGGGCTCACAGATAAATCTGGTGGCACAAGGTGTTCTCGTCTCCCATCGCCTCATTGGTTTGACGTGATCCCCATATTCTAGTTGGTTTTAAGAGTCTGGCTCCCTCCGGGTACAAGGCTTTTTTCACTTGCCTGGGGCAGCGGCTCCCAGGAGCTGTGCTCTTTGCTGGCTACTGCCTCTGTCCCCTCCCCTACCCCAACTCTTGCTGTAGGAGCTGGACACAAGACTTCTTTCTGCATGGATCAAGCAAGATTTAATCCTTCCAAATCAGGGGGATTATTTTGGATAAGCCATTAAAATTGTTAATTAAAATGTTAATATCCAGCTGCTGTTACTGTGTTTATAAGAATTCTCCCAGAGCCTGGTGTGTGGCGCCTCCTCCCTCTGCTCTTGTCAAACTCATGAAATCCAGGACTCTGGCTTCACTTGCATTTCTTCTTCTACCTGAGGAACCCTCCAAAAGGGGCACAAGGCTTAAAAAAGAAATGTGATTTAAAGACACCTTCAAGTTAAGAGGATGTTAAATAACTTGGAATAAATATTTTTTAATATTTCCAACATGTTTAAGGTAACTGGCGCGTGGGAACCATGATTGTCGCCCTCAAGCAGCTTGTCATCCAAACCAAGAGCACGGCAAAGCAGAGTCCTAGAAGGTGGTATTTTCATAGTTCCACATGAAAAAGGCCACTAGGCAGTGAAGACTGCTTCTTAGCAGACAGTCGTAGGGACTCCATCTACTCACACAGGAAGGGTCCTCGTAGACAGAGCAGGCTGGGCAAAGTGACTGAAAGGAGAGCTAAGGCTGGGACTGTATCACGGGCAATGTGATAGCTTAGATCCAGAATGTCTCCCCAAGTCCCATGTGTTGAAGAGCCTGGTCCAGTCTTGCCTGTAGTTTTACTGAGAGGTGGTGGAGCCACTGGAGCTGGGGTCTGAGGGAAGGAAGTCAGGCCACTGGAGGCCATTGAAAGGGATATTAGGACACCAGCCCAGCTTCCTTTTTGTTTCCTGCCATGCACACTTACCACGATGCACTGAGCCTCCACAGACCCAAAGCAACAGGGCTATGCATCCACTGAGTGAACCCACTGAAAGTAAGCCAAGTAAACCTTTTCTTCTTATAAATTGATTATCTAGGGTTTTTTTTTTTTTTAATCACAGTCACAGAAGGTTGATGGCTATAGGTAGGAGAAGATTTTTTTTTTTTAAGAGGTAAAGGGAATCCCATGAGCCAGAAGATGGAGATGGGTATGTTCAGGCCAATTTAGAGTACAGTCCACAGATCATTTATCAAGAGTTGAGCATTTGGGAAGGGGTAGAGGTAAGAGTCTCTGAGTAAGTTGGTAACAAATGCTGAGCAATGAATTCTGGTAGGTTTTGGCCTTGCGGGTAATGGGGGATAAGAGAAGAAGCCATGGAAGAGAGACTGGGGAAGAAGGCATCCTTCAGACAGTACTGTTAATGCTCGTGTGTGTGTGTGTGTGTGTGTGTGTGTGTGTGCTGTGTGATGCGGTGTATATATGTATGTGTGTGTGTGTGTGTATGGTATGTGGTATGTGTATGTGTGTGGGGTGTGTATGTATATCTGTGTGGTGCATGTATGTATGTGTATGTGTCTATGTGTGGTGTGTATGTGTGAGTGTATGTGTTTGTATATGTGGTGTGTGTGTATGTGTATGTATATATGTATGCACTGAATATTGAATTGAGGATCTTGGCACGCTAAGCATGCATTCTTTTACAACCCAGACCCCAGAGCCTATCAGTGAGCACCCATTATGATTCAGGTATTTCCAATCTCTGCTTTAATCCTTACAAAAGTTCTGAGAGGCAAGCAGAGTACCCCCCACCCCACTGGTATGAAGAACTGCAGTTCCCAGGAAGGAAGTCCTTTGCCTGGGGCCAGGCAAGTAGAAGTGGGAGCCAGAGGTCCCACTGAGGCCTGTGGGAAAGCAGGCTGCAGGGCACCATTTCTATTTCTGATGGTGTATAGCATGGCACACTGGGGTGTGACTACAGACACAGGGTAAACATGGGGGAGATGTGGAGGAACTGACCATGCAGTTAGGATCCGAGGTGAAAAGAACTCAATGAAGCTTATGATCTTTGAGCAAGATCTTGTTAACACTGTGCTAGCTTTTTAGACAGAGGAAAGATAATGTCCCTACCCAAGAACTTTACAGTTGAGTCAATTAGGTCACAAATGTACATAAGTGTGCAGAATGTCAGGGAGAAGTAGGTAGATGTCACAAAGCAGAAGACTGGGAGCCAGTATAAGGGTTACAAGTCAGCCTTCACTGCAGAGGAAACACTGGCTCCGGAGCAAAGACGCGGATCCAGCTCCGAAGGCAGAAGGAGACGGAGCAGGATGGCTGTGATGGCTGCCTTGATTGTCATCTCCACACATAATTGAAGAATTTCCTCCATCAGATTGGCCTGTGTCCGTGTCACTGGGGAATTTTCTTGATTGTTAATTGATGTAAGTGGGTCCAGGCCCAGGTGGTACTATCTCTGGTCTGATGGGCCTGGGATGCATAAGAAATGTAACCAATGTGAGGCCTGAAAGAACGCTAATATGGTGTTCCTCCAGTTTCCTGCTTTGACTTCCTGCCCTGATTCCCCTCAGTGATGGATTGTGACCAGGGACGTGTGAGATGAAATAAACCCTTTCATTCCTAAACTGCTTTTTGTCAGATTAAATCACAGCAATAGAAAAGCTAAAATAATGGCCTAGATCAGGTGGCCCAGCCTCAGTGTGGGTGATGTCTTGACTGGATAATTCTTGGCTGTCGGGGGATGTCCTGTGTATTCTAGAAGGCTTAGCCACACCCCTGGCTCCTACATAGTAGGTAGCCCTCCCAACTGTGATAACCAGAATGATTGCAGACATTGCTTAATTTCCCCTGAGGACAACCTTGGCTGAGAGGCACTGTTCCAATCTGTGAGGACCATGTGAGAAAATGTTTGGGGAATAAAGAGGCATCTGTGTCTGCCTGTCTCTAAGTGTGTCCCTTGGAACACGGGCATCTTGTGAGATAAATGATGGTCCCTTAAACAGAATTCATGTTCAAACAGTGTTGAGAAATAGCATATAATTTTCCTCTCAATTGAAGGCTCACAATACAGATCAGAATAGTAAAGGCTTTGAGAGATTGTGCAAGAAAACTGCTTCACTTTGGTTAAATTAAATTACCACAGAGCGTTTTTCTTTCAACGGATAGCATTCACTTCCTGAAGGCCACTATTGTGTTGTAGGATAGAGCTTGGAAAAGGACAGTGTATGTGACTGAAACTCAGGGTGTGTGAATGCTTACAGCTGGGGTACAGAGAGATTCTTGAACTGGAGTTAAAGGGCTTGGAA
This sequence comes from Eospalax fontanierii, assembly GCA_035773235.1. NCBI lineage: Eukaryota > Metazoa > Chordata > Mammalia > Rodentia > Spalacidae > Eospalax > Eospalax fontanierii. The sequence goes on along the minus strand of CM069548.1, from coordinate 37,240,563 downwards.
CTCATTTAAGAACTCTGAATTTCATGTAGTCAACAATCTGAAAGCAATCAGTAGGTGACATAATTAAAACTGGCTTCATTGTTCATTTGATATATACTAAACGATGTTAGCCGTAATGGCAGTGAGTCATATAGATTACAAAAATGTAGATAATTACAGAAATTATCTACAAAAATGGGAACCAAAGACCAGAAAGATGGCTCAGTAAGTAAAGGTGACTGCCACCAAGCCTGACAACCTGAGTTCAATTCCCAGGACTTACATGGTAAAAGGAGAGAACTGACTCCCACAAATTTTCTTCTGGATAGCGTGCACACACACACACACACACACACATATATCACTAAATGTTTTTTTAAAAAAGAAAGGAACAAAGACAACTTATTGCAAAAGCATTAACAAGAGTAGTAACGAAAGTGAGACATCTCAGCAGTTAAGGGGGCTTGTTGCTCTTGGCAGAGAACAGGAATTCACTTTCCTGCACCCGTGTCAGGTGGCTCACAACCACCTGTAACTCCAGCTCCAGGGAGATCCAACGCCCTCTTCTGACCTCCAGTGGTACCAAGCATACACATTTACACATACCTACACATAGATACATGCACATACACATACATAAAAAATAAAAATAAATCTTTAACAAAAGTGTACTGATGATGAGCAGAGGGTGCATGTCAAAATTAGTCTAGAGAATAACAAAGAAGCACTTGATCTGATGGAGAATGGGCAGGGGAGGAGTCAGAGATGACTACACATATTCAGGCTGTAGTTACTGGATTCTTCTTAGTAATTTAACGGAGAAGATAGTCAGGAAAAGATTTGGGGAGAACTGGTTTGGGACGTGTTAGTTGGGGATGTTGGTAGGACATCCACCAGGTAACAGAGTTTCTGAACTGGAAGTGGACAAACACTTGGGTGTAATTTTCCTTAAGGTGATTTTGTAAGTTGTGAGCGTGGCAACCAGAGAGGGAAGGAATGGGAAGAGAGGAAGAGCAGAGAGCGGGCTACACTGAATGAGGAGAGGGAGAAGGGGTAGCAAGGGCCGCAGAACTGGCTAGAGAAGTTGAAGAGCCAAGGAAAACTAATGTCACAGAAGATGAAGACAGAGACAAGGTCAGGACCCATTGGTCACATACTTCAAAGAGGTCAAAAGATAGACACCCAGTTGTTGAACTTAGGGTTTGGATAAAGTGGGCTCTAACTTCTAAATTTTATTTAATGTGTATGTGTGTGAGCATGCATGAGTTCACTTGGACCACATGCATGCAGGAGTCCTGGGAGGCCAGAAAATGGCATCAGGGTCCCTTGAACTAGAGTTATAGACAGTTATGAGTCACTTAAGTGAGTCCTGGGAACCAGAGTTAGGTGCTAGGGAGAGCAGTATGTGCTGTTAACCACTCAGTCATCTCACCAGCTCCCCTGTCAAGGTTGCTTTTGAAGAAGAGTTCTTGTAGCAATGGGAGGCCAGCAACTAGGAAGGAAAGAGAGGTGAATGGTGGTCAGGAAGTCAAGGCGCTGAATGCAGATTCCTTGTGGCCTTTTAAGTTGGGCTCCACTGCTTCAAAGCCAGTAGCAAGAGACGGCAGCAGAGCTGAAGCAAGAACTGCTAGTTTGTTTGCTTGATTTGGGATGGGTACATTTTGAGCACATTTACCAACAAAGGGTAAGGAAACAGTGATTGTCGTACAGGGTGGAAAATCGACATCTAGTTTCACTCTTTTACATAAGGATATCCAGCTTTCAGAAAGATTTGTTAACAAGGTTTTTTCTCTTGCTTTGGGCTCTTTTGTAGAAAATCATGAAAGTGTCGTTGTGCGAGTTAAATGTCTATATCATTTATTTCATTATTCTATACCACTGCCTCTTTTTTGTTTGTTTTTGTTTTCAGACATGGCTTCACTATGTTTTTGTATTTCAGACATGGCTTGGAACTCACTCTGTAGACCAGGCTGGCCCCAAACTCATAGAGAGATTCAGCAGCCTCTGCTACCAAAGTGCCGGGAATTAAAGGCAAAAACTATCACACTCCGCCCCTTCACAGCTTCTTAAACTATGGGGTCACATAACTGAAAGTGAGGGCTGCAAAAAAATACTAGTAGCAGTGAAATTTCTGAATATTCAATCACCAAGAATTAATTCAAAATCAAATGAGCAATGAATCTAAGGTTTTCCTGGCAGTGCTCACCTGGGTTGCACCACAGTTTTCCTCCAGCCTTGGCTGTGAACTTTGCACTTTGAATATGCACTTTGCACTGTGAATGTCCTCATTGCCACACAGTGCAGACAAGCGCTGCTGGACACACAGGTCAGATTGGAAACTACCACATGTCTGAACTGCAGCGTTTTTACTGAATGTACAAAGTTTTCCCATCTTAAAGAAACATAGTGTTTATGAAAAAAGTTTCTTACAATAGTTCTTCAAAACCTAAGCATCAAATTAGTATATTTTTAGTAGTATTATGTTAGAATATTTGATCCCAACAATTGTTGTTTAAGTTGCTGACTTGAGTTTCATAAGAAAAAAAAGTCACTCAATGGATTTTGGGTTGGGATTAGGACAGAATTTCAAATAATTTCTGAAATGGCCCAAAATATGCTATTGCCATTTTGTTGATGTGAAGCAATGTTCTCAAGACTGGTGGCAAAAACCCAGCAAATGCTAGGCAAAATGGTGCCTCCCTTTAATCCCAGAATTCGGGAATCAGAGGTAGGCAGAATGCCTGTGAGTTTGAGACCAGCCTGATCTAATAGGGGGTTCAATGCCAGCTGGGACTACTTAGTGAGACCCTGTCTATAATAATAATAATAATAACAATTTTTTTAAACTCAAAATATTGACCAACTCTGAAAAAATGTTGAAAATGTTCTACAGTCTACAATATCAAGCACTCAGCCAGGATTTGGTTCTTTATGTAAAAACAAACAAACACATCTAACTCAGAATGTAAATTTGCTCTCCTTTTTAATAAATGGTAAAATTAGTGTATGTCAAAGAGTTAGTTGGTAGTAAATTTCTTTATGATCTATTATTAGTAACTGTGTTACTGATGCTTATGTTACATGCTATTTTGTATATCTCTATATCCATGGTTATGTAGAAGGTTTTCCAGGTGAAAAGAGACATGAATGGGAACAGGCTAAGAGCCCTGGTCAACACATCTGTTTTTGTGCCAGTATGTTGTTTTAGTCACTTTGGCTCTGTGCTATAATTTGAAACCAGGTATTGTGAAGCCTCCAGCATTGATCTTTCTACTTAGAATTGTTTTGAATATTCAGAATCTTTTGTGCTTACATATGCATTTTAGGATTGTTTTTCTAGTTCTGTGAAGAATGCCTTTTGGATTTTGACGGGGATTGCACTGAATCTGTGGACTGCGTTTGGTAGTATAACCATTTCTGCAATGTTAATGCTTCTTCTGTGAGCGTGGGAGGTATTTCTATCTCTTTGTGTTTTCTTCAGTTTCTTAGTGTTTCAAAGTTCTCACCACAGAGGTCCTTTACTCTGTAATTAGATATAAGTGCATTAACAGTATAGCTTTTCACTACTTATTTATGTGTTATTTTGTAATCTGCTGCTTTGCTCACGAGTTTTCTGGTAGTCTTTTGGGTCTGAAGTATGCAATCATATGGTCTATAAGGAGAGGCAATTTGAATTCTTCGTTTCCTATTTTTGTCCCTTTTGTTTCCTTCTCTTCCCTCATTGCTCTGGTTATGACCACAAGCACTGCAATGAAGAAGACTGAAGAGAGTTGGTGCCCTTGTTTTCTTCCTCTTAGAGGAAATCCTTTCATACTTTCTCATTGAATATAAGAATATAATATAGGTTTGTTGTGTATAGCCTTTCTTGTACTGAGGTGTGTTCTTTCTAGTACTAGTTTCTTCAGAGATTTTATCATGAAGGCATGTTGAACTTTGTCAAAGGCCTTTTCTGCATCTGTTGAAATGATCACATGATTTCTGTCTTGAAGTTTACTTCTGTGTTATATACTCTTCATATACAATATAATTATTTATTAATACACATCATTACATAATTATATACTAATAAAATATATATTTATTAAAAAGAAATATAATCATTAATTTGCATATGTTGAAGCACTGTGTTAGTTACTTTTCTGTTGCTGTGATAAAACACCATGACCAAGGTAACTTATGAAAGAGTTTATTTTGACTTAGGGTTTCGGAGGAAGTCCATGAATCCATCATGGCAGGAAGGCCTGGAGGCAAGCAGCAGGGGGACCGGGCGGGGACCTGGCCATGGACCTCTGGAAGGACTGATACAAGACCCAAGATTTCAACTGGGTCGCCTAAAGGAGTATATTTTAGAGATAGGATAAACCAGAAATGAACAAGATTTTGTAAAAACTAAAACCCAGCTTGAAATAGACCAATCCCGAATTGAATTAATGTGATCTGCTACACAAGTAAAACTAAGTAAATCACTAACCTCATCTAGAGCTTCTGCCATTTTTCATGACAGTCTTTGGCTCTCAGCCAAACATCAGTATGCGTACCAGGAGGCAGAATTAAAGAAAGAAATGTCAACAAAAACAGATACACAGGTGATCTGAAAACAGGCATTCTCAGACAGGAGCTTTAAAGATTTTTTTTTCTTTTTAAGAGAGAGAGAGAGAGAGAGAGAGAGAGAGAGAGAGAGAGAGAGAGAGAGAATGCCTGTGGAGGACAGAGTCGGGCACCAGATTCTCTGGATCTGGCATTACATGCTTGATGCATGTGAGCTGCCCCACATGGGTCTTGGAAACTGAACACAAGTCTTTTGGAAGAGCATGATGCTGTCTAATTACTGACTCTTCTCCCAACCCCATCAGACAGGAACTTTAAAATGACTGCAATTGGTAGGTTCAACAAATAGATCACAAAATGGATCTATGGACTAGGAATCCATTGAAAAGGAACCATATGGAAATGACAGGAAACTGAGAAAATACAATAACAAATTTAAGAATTAATTGATGAGTTGAATAGAAAAGTAGATGTAGCTTAAGAGAACAGTAGGGACTAGAGATAAGCTCAAAAGAAAATACCAAAATGAAAAGGAGGAGGAAAAGTTTGAGAGCTTTTAAAGACGTGGAAGAGAGTGCAGAAAACATCTCAAGCATGTGTACCCAGAGTCTTGGGCGGGGGAGTGGGGGGGGGTCAAGGCCTGGAGTTAAAGCAACACAGCCACGGCTTGCATAATACTGAATAATTCTGTATTCTAAGAAATGTGTGGTTAGGTGATTTCACCATGGTGTGTACGTATGTCATCAAATGTACGCCTATGTTTCCGCTGTAACAAATACCTGAGATCATCAGCTTTAAAAAGAAAAGGCTTACTTTGCTTCACAGCATAGGAGGTCCTAGTCCATTATTAATTAGCCCTATTGCCAGTGGAAGTGTGTGATGGAGCAAAATCTGTTATCTCATGGCTGGAAAGCAAAAGAGAGTCAGAAGAAGGGGCCAAGGTCGCCAAATCCCCTTTAATGGGGCACTCTGAAGACCTCTCAGCCCTGTGTGCTAAAGCCGCCCAAAAGCACGATGGTCTGGGAACCAAGTTTTTTCCACATGGGTCACTGAGGGAGATTTATCGAAACCACAGCAATACTTATCCAAACTAAGATGGCTATCATGCCATTGGTGACATCACTTTATTAGACCATCTTTGTAAATGTAATTGTTGCTGGCCATTGTTGTGTGGTAAAGGACTGCATTTGGGGCTAATAGCTAAGATCTTTACAAAATTGGCAAATGACATCCACCTACCAGTTTAAACTCTGCAAGTCCAAGGCAAAGAAAATGTACTCAACACTGAGGCCCGATGTAGTAGAACTGCTGGAAACAAAGCACAAATAAAAACCCTTAAAGTTAAGTGTATTACTCCCAAAGGAGCCATGAACAGAGTGAAACTATGGCTTTCATATTTTTGTGATAACAATGTTTGAGACACAGCCGATGGTCTGATATTTTTGTCAATGGAACTAGAACAAAAAAAAAGTCCTGGAAGGATTTGAGACAGAAGAGAAATGATTTCCCGTGGAAGTACAGCAACCCAGGAAAAAATGGGGAGCAATACGAAGAGCAAATAGATGGGTGCGATTAGGTGAATGGTGAATGGTAAAGCAGCAAGAACGTCTTGTAGATCCAGAGTAGATGAAATGGCTTGAATGACTCACGTTCCCCACAGACTCAGATATTTGAACACTTTGTCCCTATTTGGTGGCATTATTTGGGGAGGTTAGGGCTCTTTAGAAGATGTAGCCTTGCTGGAGGAAGTACCTCACTGGGGGTGGGCTTTGTGAACTCTCAGCTTCCTACTCCAGCCACCTGCTGTCATGCCTTCCCACCATGATGAAGTCTTACTCCTCTGGAACCGAAAGCCTAAATATGCTTTCTTCCATAAGTTGCTTTTGGATGTTTTATCATAGCAACAGAAAAGCAAGCAATACAGTAGATGGAGAAATAAAAATACACAATGGCATAAAAAGCATGAAGTTAAAATGTTAGAAGGTCTTCACACTGGGAAACAAAACAGTACTACCTACTACTTATTAAATATACTTGTTTTGTTTATATTTTGCACGTGTCAGAGAATTATGTGTTTTGTGGTCCTGTATATGTTCGTGTGTGTGTGTGTGTGTGTGTGTGTGTGTGCATGCATGGTAAAGGGCCTGAAGCGAAGCCCCCTAACCCACATCTCCCAGATTAAGGGCCATAAACATAGTCTCAGGGCTCTAGGAAGTCTACTGCTTAGAAAATACCCAGAACTTACAAAACAGAAAAGCAGCCGGCTCCTCCTTTGCAGTCCAGAGATTGCAAAAGACAACTGACCTATCCTCCTCCTGACAGTCTCAAAAACAGCTTATCCTAAAAAACAGCTTGTTTCCTCATTGCACCCAACAAAACCCTGCCCTTTCTCTCCCCTACTCCACAACTGCTTAAACCCAGCTCGGACCTTGCCCAGTGCACGTTCCTGAACCTTTGACTACACTGCTGCCTTAGGGTCCCAAGATGCCCCTCTCAAACGAATGAAAGTCTGCTCTCACCCACCGTAGAACCTCTCTCTTTCTTCTCTCTCTCTCTTCCTCCTCCCTCTCTCTGTTTTCATTCCTTCAATTCCTCCTGCAAACTCAGCCCTTACACATGGTATGTGGATGCTTGTGAGTGCGTGTCTGTGTACATGTGTGTGTATGGGCCAGAGGGTAATGTTAGGTATCTTCTTCAGTCACTATCAAGTTGCTTTTTGAGGCAGGGTTGGGACTGAACTTGGTGCTCAGGCATGCACTGCTATACCTGGCTTTCACCTAGGTGCTGGGATCTGAATTCCAGGTCCTCACTCTTGCACAGAAAGCATTTTGTCAACTAAGCCATCCCCCTAGCCCATTATGTTTGTTTTGTTTTGTTTGAATTAGGATCTTTCTAGGTAGCCCAGGCTAGCCCAGAATTCACTTTGCAGCCCAGACCAGGCTTCAAACTCATGATCTTCCTGCCTTATTGTCCCAATTACTGGGATCACAGGTGTGTGCCAGGATGCCCTGCAAAACGGATTTTAAGAAAAGAAAAGTTCGTATTATTCTTTCTGGAGGAACCAATAATAATTGTAAAAACTCTATTACTAACAAACTGTTGGAGGGTTCTGTATGGAATAAAAGAAAAACTATAATATTTGACTAATCCAAAATAAGACAAAGAAGGAAAGAGGAGTATAGATGGGTTTTAAAAATGGCAGGTTGGTAAAATTAAATCAAAACATATTGAAATTACATTAAATATAAATTAAATAGTATTTCAATTAAAAGGCAAATACAGACAACCTGGATAAACATATGTATTTAAGTTTACAAAATCTATCAGTAAAGATAGCATAATATGTCCTAGTCTCATTTCTGTTGCTAAAACACAGTATCCTGGCAAAAAGTAACTTAGGAGAGAAAAAGTTTATGTGAATCGACAAGTATAGTTTGTAATCAATAGCAAGGCCAAGTCACAGCTGAAGGAGCTTAAAATAACTAGTCACATCACAGTCAAGAGCAGGGAGAAATGTGTGCTCACTTGCCTGCTTGATTTCTCCATTCTTATTCAGTTCAGAGCCCTCTGCCTAGGGAATGATGCCACCCATTGAGCTAGGTCTTTCCACATAAATTGACTTAATGAAAATGATCCCCCATTGACATGCCCACAGGCCAACCCAATACAGACAGTCCCTCATTGAGAATCTCTTCCCAAGTGATTCTAAGTTGTGGCAAGTTGACAACACTAACCATCATGTCATACAAATGTTTTAACAGCAGGAGAAGCAGATCACATGAAGTAGGACTGAGTATAAGAATACTGCTAGAGGTAGAGGGATGGCTCAGAGGCTAAAAGTGCATGCTGTTCTTTCAGAAGATTTGAGTTTGGATCCCAGCACCCATACCAGATGGCTCACAATCACATGTAACTCCAGTTTGAGGGGGATCCAGTGTCTCTAGCCTCTGGGGGCACCTACACTCACATTTACACCCCCCCCCACATATACACAATTTCAAAATAATAGAATTTTTAAAAAAGAAGAACATTGCTAGAGACAAAGAGGGGCATTTTATAATTATACTACAATTGGGTCAAGCATCAAGCATACATAATTATGGTCATTTTTATGTTCCTAACAACATAAGTTCAAAAATACATCATAGAAAAATCAGCATATCTCAAAGAATAAATAAGCAAATCTATTAGGGTGGAATATTTTAACACTTTATGAGAAACTGATGAAAATTTAATCTAGACAAAACCTAAAAATACCCAGTTAAGATGTGAGAATTGAAATTACAAAACTCACAAACTTTTGCTGAACATCTTCAAATACTGCTGACATCTACAAAATAGACATTTGTTTACATTCACAAAGATTTCTTAACAATTGAAATTGACCTTATTCTGGGCCATTCAACACACCAAAAACCTTTAGCGTAATTCAATAATACAGATTATGTATAGGACCTAAATGAAGATTAAGCAAGAGATCATTAAGAAAAAAAAACAGACAGTTCTCCAGTATCAAACAATGTACTGCTAACTAATCCATGAGTCAAATATGCAATCCCAACATAATTATAATATGTTTTAAATACATAATAATGAAAATATTATGCAGGACAATATAACATACAGCTAAAGCTGTACTTAGAAGAAAATGGATAGCCTTAAAAAGTGAATGGAGAAAAGAAAGACAGAAAATTAATGATCCATCCACTTCAGGAATTCGAAAATGACCAAGTATGGTAGCCCACACGTAATCTCAACACCTAGGAGGCAGAGGCAGGTGAGACTCTGTGAGATCAAGGTCAACCTGGTCTACATAGAGAGTTCTAGGCCAGCTGGGGCTACAGAGAAATCTTGTCTCAAAAAAGAAAAAGAAACAGTGGCAAATTGTGAAATTAAAATAAAATTAAATACAAGGGAAGAAATAATAAGGAAAAGAACATAAATTAGAAACGAGACAATAGCTAAACGGGAAAAATCAACAAAGACGGAAGGAAGGACGGGAGAGAGGAAGGGGGAGAGAGAAGGAGGAAGGGACAGAGAGGGAAAAAGAGAGAGGGAGGGAAGATTCCATATCAGAAGTCAAAATGGAGCCATCACTACAGATTTTACAGATGTTGAAAGGATGAGAAGATATTATGAACATCTTCATGTTGCTACTTTTTTACAATCACAAAGTTAGACAAATAACAGAAAACAGAAAAGTAAAGCTTAATGAAACCAAGAGCAGAAATTTACAAATCTGAACAGGTTTTTTTTTTTTTAAGGCACTTAGAACCACCTGAGTTTTGGCAAAGGGGCCCAAAACGCACATTGGACAGAAGACAGCATGTTCAACTGGCTCTCGTCAAACTGAATAGCAACACGTAGAAGAACGAAGCTAGGTACCCTCTCTCTACCATGCTCAAACCTCAACTCTGAACCAGTCAAGGACCAGAACATAAGACCTGATATCTTGACTCTAATAGAGGAGAAAATAGGGAATGTACAGGAAGGTACAGACACAGGAACGGACTCTCTGAACAGGACCTCAGTAGTGCAGGCATTAAGACAAGCAATTGACAAATGGGACCGTGAAATTAAAAATCTGTACAGCAATAGACACTATAATTCAAGTGAGGAGACAACCTACAAAATGGAAAAAAATCTTTGCCAGCTGTACCTCCACCAGAATCTAGACTATGCAAAAAACTACATCTCAAAAACAAACAAGTAACTCACTAAAAATAGGACAAGAAACCAAGCAAAGAATTCTCAAATCATGAAACACAAATGACTGAGAAACTTTAATATTCAACATCTCTAGCCACCAGAGAAATGCAAATTAAAATAATGTTGAGGTATCATCTTACCCCAGTCAGAATGACTGAGACCCAAAAAACAAACAATGACAGATGTTGGTCAGGATGTGGGGCAAGGGAAACTCTTACTCACTGCTAGTTTGAGTGCAAACTGATGTAGCCATTATGGAAATCAGTGTGGAGCTTCCTCAAAAAGCTAAAAATAGTTTTCTCACATGATCTAGCTATACTGCTCTTGGGCACATACCCAAAGGACTCTGTACTTTATTATCTATTCGCCCATGTTAACTGCTGCCCCATCCACCATAACCAAGAAATGGAAACAACCTATATGTCTGTCAACTGATGGATAGATAACAAAAGTATAGTGTATTTACTCAATGAAATATTATTCAGCTGTTAAGAAACAAAACTATGGTGCTGGAGAGATGGTTCTAGAGAGATGGCTCAGCAGTTAAGAGTACCAGTTACTCTTGCAAAGGACCCAGGTTTGATTCCCAGTACTCTCAAACAACATTGGTTACCCACCAGAGCTTGATAGCAAAACCCTATTGCTGAAGACACTACATACCCAAGTCACAGAACAAACAAGGAGAAATCAAGCTTATTCTGACCTTGAAGCTTCATCTCTGCTGGCTAGCTTCCACAGTACTAGAAGGTTCGATACATGCTACTGGCAGAGAAAGGCAATCATCAGCCTTACCCAGCTGTGACCCCTGCAAGCTACAGTAACAACTGGCTTGGTAAAATAGTGGCACAAATGTTGTGGGAGTAACCAACCACCTTCTAATTGAATTTAAGGTCTGCTTCACTAGATAGAATACATGCCTGATACTGTTATCAGGGCCAAGAGCCTGTGGCTACACATGTCACAGGCCATAGGAGAGAACTTACTACTGTCATCTTGCTAAATAGACATAGTATTAAACTGACTCAAAATGATTTATTGTTATAGATTAATGCATCTCTCAACTCTTACCAATAAAAGACCCTCTTCTTATAACAGATGGCAATTAACACAGAGACCCACAACTGATCAACATGCACAGAAGAAGAAACTGCAGAGTGCCCAGTCCTAAATGAGACGCCTATATTGCACCCTCTCCTCCCAGGGCTCAAGGATCATTGTGGAAGAAGGGAACAGAAAGATTGCCAGAGCCAGAGGCAATAGATGGCGACAGGGAAACTGTGTTGTCTGGACACCATGGGATAGTTGCACGTAGGAACCCATAACACTTCTGACAGCATACACAAGACCTGTACCATCTCACACCAGCCAGGGGCCAGCCCTGACTCAGGATCTATTAGCAACCGATAGATGTGGGGAGAGGGAGAGTCAGTTTTCCTTACTCGTGTGACTCCTGGTAGGATGACCAGACTTCAAGGGATAGACCCATACCACAGAGCACGTAGGAAATGCTGACTCAACTCAACAGCTCTTTAAAAAAAAGACAATAATAGGACCTGAAGTGGGGTGATAAGCTGGGGAGCAGGGAGTCTGAATATGATCAAAATTACTATGTGAAATTCTTGAATCAACAAAAATATTTGTAAAGGCAAGTTATAAACCTTCCCACAAGGAAATGTTCTATTCTATGTGGTTTTAGGACCAAATTCTTCAAACCAGCATAAGGAAAATAACCTTTGCTGTATAATATAAAAGCTTTTGGAAGAATAGAAAAGGAACAACTTCCTGGTGTATTTCATGAAGTGAACATAACTCTGATAATGACATCTGATAAAATAATAATAGAAAGCAAAATTGTAAGGTGCTTTCTCTTATTAACATAGAAAATCCAAAACAAGTGGTGGAGAAATAAATTCACTGTAAGTAACAAGGGAAATATGGCTAAATTGATTTCATGCCAGGAATTCAAGCTCTGTCCAGTACTTTAAAAAATAAAAAGTACAAATCTCCATGATTACAGAATAAAAGAGAACTTTCTTAAAATCCTCTCAAGGGGTGTCGCAAAAGCAGTTGAAGGATTCAGCACACTGAGGTGATGAAATTAGGGAATTCCCTTAACTTGATAAAGAGCAACTACAAAAGAAACCTACAGTAAGATCGTACCCATCATGGAATCCTTCCGGAGACTGATACTGGGATGCAGAGATTGACCCCATTACCACATCTACTCAGCATCATCTGGAGGCCGTAGCCAGTGCAAGGCGGCCAGGAGAAGACGCACAAGGTTAGAGAGAAAACGTGGGGTCAAGTGGAATGGGCTGGAGATGCTTAGTGCGGCAGACCCTGGAGTTCAGTCCCCAGCAGCAACCACCCCCAAATCAAACCGTCCACAGATAAACTATAAAAATTCACAGATGAATTCAACAAATTTTCTTTTACAAGGTCAGTTCATACAAATCAACTACGTGTTTTTTTTTTTTTAAATATCTACAACAAAGAATTAGAAGTTTAAATCTAGAGGTTGGTAACGTTTGCAAATTTGTTTCTAAAAAAATATTAGAGGCTGAAGAGATGGCTCAGCAGGTAACAGCTCTGAGCACTCTTGCAGAGGACCCAGGTTTGGTTCCCAGCACCCGCACAGCAGCTCACAGCCATCTGTAGTTCTAGCTCCGGAGGATCCAAAACACTCTCTGATTTCCGTAGGCATTTCCCAGCACAGGTGTGTTTACATACATGCAAGCAAAACACTCAAACACGTAAAATCAAAATAAATAAATATTTAAAATAAAATATTAGGTGCCTATCTAACTCAGTTGATAGAGCATGAAACTCCTAGTATATTTAGGAATAAATCTAACAAAGCATGTGCGAGACCTCCATACGGTGCCCAAAGCCGCTATTTGGAACACTAAAGGAAATTAAAAATCCAAGGATTTTCCACATAATTCTAGGGTACAATATGGCAAAAACATCAGTTTCTCCTTAAACTGGTCCATAGAGTCAATGCAGATCTCAAAAATATCCTAGCAAGTGTGTTGGGTTTCGTGTTGCTTGTGGACACTGGCAAGCTAAAGCTCACTTTAAGTCACAGGCAGAAACAAACGTCTAAGAAGTTAGGGCGATGTGGACGAAGAGTCACTGAAAAGCTTACCCTTGCTCTCACAAGTTATATAATGCTAGGCATTATAGTCAATGTGGTGTTGGCCCGAGGAGAGAAAAAGACAGCAATGGAACAGAACAGAGCATAGACACTAGCTCTGCCCTCGGCTGATAACAAAGAGGCATTGTAGAGCAGTCTGGAAACTTCCATGTGGTAAAATCTCTTCATCTCTTCTTCACAATCATTTTAAACTCAAAGCTGGTCATGATGCATACCTGAGGTACAAGCTGTTGGGGAGACTGAGGCAGAAGGATTGCTGGGGTCTAGAAATTCAAGATTAGCCTACAGTATAGCAAGGCCCTGCCTCAACAGTACATTTTCTTTAAAAAAAAAAAAAAAATTCAGTCATGCCTGAGGTCCTGAGTTCTATCTCTGGGTAGAAAGAGATACAAGGTAGAAAGAGAGATCAGACTCCTGAAAGCTGTCCTCTGACCTGCATACTTGTGCGGTGTTATGCATGTGTCCGCACATACACATACATGAAATACACACACAATAAATAAATGAAAGTGAAATTTAAAATCCCTCTGGGTTGTAGATATAAAATGTGAAAAGGAAGGCAATTACACTTTCAAACAATAACACTGGAAAGGGTCTTGACAGTAGCAAAGTATGCAGACGTTCTCAATGCTACACGAACATCATGAGCCATAGGAGGAAATGCTCCTAAGGCAGAATACATTAAGGGAAGAGCATTCAGCTTACAGGCCAATGCCAGGGTAAGAGAGAAACGACAGCATTGAGGAGGGAGAGAAGTGAGGCATGTAGTGCTAACAAAGGACACATTCAGAGTGAAGAAAGAAGTCCTTTAAGTTACCAAGAAGAAAGCGGGAAGCAATAAAAAAATAAGCCAAAATCTTAGCATGCACATACCAGTGATTATCCAAACGGCCCATATGCATCTGAAACAGTGTTCATCAGAAGTTTACAATTTCAACCGCACTTAAATGCCACTTTTTAACCGGTTGAAATGCCTAGTAGTAAAAAAATTAAGTATGGATGGGGATAAAGAGCACCTAAGAGTCGATGTGCTGGGGGCTCTGTGAACAGCACAACTTTGGAAAACTACACACCTAGGAGTGAGCAATTACACTTTAAGGTTACTTATTAGAAAGGCATGAATGCACCCTAAAAAGACACAGGGGCTGGTGAGAAGCTCAGGTAGCAAAGGCACTTGCCCTTAGGCCTGACAACCTGAAGTTCGGTCTCTGGGACCCATGTGGTGGAAGGAGAGAACCAACTCAAAGGGTTGACCTCTGACCTCCATGTTCACGAGTGCGCTGGTGCGCACACACAGAGAACACACACATGTGAAAAGATGTAGTAATTTTTAATAAAAGACCTATCAGAACACTCATAGTAATACTACTGATACTCTGAAACTAGAAACAACCCAAAGGCACATCAAAATAAACAAATTATAATACATTTGCTCAGTGAAATATTATAAGACACTGAAAATCAAATACTTCTCTGTGTAATAGCAGGGGTGATTCTTACATAAATAATATTGAGCAAATGAGATCAGACACTGAACAATAGGTATTAAGTAGTTTAAAGGAGCTCATTCATACAGAGTTTAAAAACAAGGAAAGCAATTCACAAAAAGTCATCTTTTTGATGACTCTGGTGAAAATCAAAATAAGATTTAGGAGGCAAGCCCCTGTCTCAAAACAAGCAAAACAAAAACCTGAGAAGCTGGGTCTGCAATACAGGCCTATAATCCCAGAGCTCTGACGGTGGAGGCATGAGGATCAGAAGATCAAAGTCATCCTAGACTACACAGTGAGCTTGAGACCAAACTGGGCTACATGAGACTATATCTCTAAAAACAATAAATAAATAAATCATAAATACAGAAATACATAATAAATAAATAAAAATATAAAGCAAAAAAACCCAAAGTTCCAGAAACCAGGAAACACTGGGAAGGAAACACAACGATGATAGGCGTGAAACATAGTACAGCCACTATTGTGGGTCCTTAAAAACTTGAACTTAGAATGAGGATGTAGGATCCAATAAATTCACTTCTGAATGTGCATCCAAAAGAAATGAAGAGAGTCCAGAAGAAATATTGCTTAGCCGTTCTGTAGCAGCATGACTGACTGAAAATAGTCAAAAGACAGAGAAACTCAACTACTTATTGACAGATGAGTAGATAAGCAAAAGGTAATACATACAAATGATATTATATATACATATACATATATATGTGTATATACACACACAAAGGAATATTATTCAGCCTTTAAAAAGGAGGAAGGGACTTGTGATACTACAACATGGATGAACCTGAGGGCATTAGGCTAAGTGGAAAGATGCCGTCACAAAACGTACAAATACGGCGTGATTCCACTTAGATGAGATACCCAGAGTAGTCAAATTCAGAGCCAGAATGTAGAAAAGGCTCCCTATTTTTAATTTTTTAAGACATAAAGACCTTTTATAAGTGAGAAATAAAGTATGAACACCCTTTCAGAAAAACGTCCAAAGACATAAAAAGACAATCAGGTGGCCAGTAAAGAAAAGGAATGTGTCCAGTATCACAATCATCAAAATGAAGAGTAAAGTTCCACATGTGTGAGTTCATTCAACTGACAAAGTCTGAAAAGGATCTCAGGGCCTAGTGCTGGCAAGCGTTTGGAGAAGTGGACTCTACTGTGTGCTGGTCTTGACATTAAATCCTTTGGACAGAATAATAATCTGTATCAAAGCTTAAAACTGGGGGCTGGAGAAGTGGCCCAGTACTCAAGAGCACTAGCTGCTCTTGCAGAGGACCCAAGTTCAATTCCCAGCACCCACATGGCAGCTAACAACTGTCCATAACTTTTGTTCCAGGGAACTCTGATGCCCTCTTCTGATTCTATGGGCATTTCATGACATGGGTACAACTACATACATGCAGGCAATACACTCATACACATAAAACCAAAAATAATAAAATATTTAAAAAAAAAAAAAAACAAACTTTCCCTTGACTCCAAAAATTTGAGTTCTAGAAATTTATCTTTAACTAAATAATCAGTTGACTATCCAAAAGATATTGTACTTTGAGTATGAAACATCCCCCCAAGGGCTCATGATGTGCTGAGACTTGGTCCCTAGCTGGTGGTGCTGGAGGAGGCAGATCACTGCGGGCTTTAATAATAAAATGGAGGGTGCAAGTTTAAAATGGCATTTGTGTGGCTTTAACCATTTTTCTCAGCTAGCTTGCACAGATACCCATTGCAAATGGGGTTTAGAATTCTGAAGTATTAGAAACAAAACCAAATTTATATCAAACTGGAGTTGCAAAATAAATTATGATACTCAAGGGCTGAGCATGTAACTTAGTGGTAGAACTTTGCCTTGCATGCTCAAAGCCCTGGGTTCTAACCTCAGTATCAAAACAAACATGCTATTTTCATTCTCTCCATACAGACAAGGGATCCAGTACCTCACACCTTTACCAGCAATGCTTAGTTTCCATGGCTTTGGCGTGGGTTTGTTGGTTGATTTGTTTAGGGTTTTTCTGCTGTTCATTGTTTTTTGAGACAAGATCTTATGTAGCCCACGCTGACTGTAATAAAGACATAATCACCAAAAAAGCAAGGGTATGATCATTCACTCGGTGTCAGTCTGTTAATAGATGTGAACACACACACACACACACACACACACACACACACACCACTGCTTTGGGCTGAAATGTGTGCCCCAAATTTCAGCAGCTGGAGTTCTAAATCCCACTGCCTCCGAATTTAACTGTGGGTGATAGGATCTTTAAAGAAGTAGTTTAGTGAACATAAAGTCATTTGGGTTGCTGTTAATCCAATGTGAATGGTGTCTTTGAAAGAAGAGATAAGAACTAGCCAGGAACAGAAGATGGCCACGTAGAGACACAGGAGGGTGCTGGGGAGGGGGAGGGACCTACCGGACCACCATTTACAAGCCAGGGAGAGAGGTCTTCTGGGGAAACATTAACCCTGCTCACACTGCCATTTACAAGCCTGTTGAAACATCAGCCCTTCCCACACTTTGATCTTAGAATTCAACCATCCTCCAAACTGAAAAAGTCAGTGTCGTAGTTTAAGAACGCAGTTGTGGAACTGTGTGCAGCCTACAGCCTACATAGGGGCATAGCCACCAGATGTCAACAGCAACTGTCTCAGGCTGGCAGGGCTCAAATTTCTTTTTAACACTTTTCCTAATGTTTGCATTTTTTTCCAATGAAAAATGTGTCATAATGCATCATTTTTATGACCCGGAAGACACTATTAACATCTTTTGAAAAGTACATGGGCAAGAGACAGTAACCTGGCCAGCGGCAGCGTAACACCACTTGCTGGAGGCTGCCGGCTCATCCCCTCAACCTCCCATTCAAACGGCAAATCAGTTGGAGGGCTGAAGAGGCACAAGCAGCCTTGGGGCTCATGGTGACTTCCTCCTTGTGGAATTAACACTCAGTGGCACTCTAAGTGGGAACCCTGTGGGCCTGGAGTTACCATTCAGTGGATGAACTCTTGGCTAAAATGTGTGAGTCCCTGGGTTGAGCCCTCAGCACAAAAAAGGGGAGAGGAGGACAGGCTGTGCATGCTTGTGTGTGTGCGCGTGCTCTCACACAGACATTTGCACAGCATATATGAGAGTTCAGTCATGGCTTTGATGATTGAGAAGGTTCAAGTTCAAAGCCTGCAGGATAGGTGGAGACTGGACACCTGGGGAAGGGTTGTGGTAGAGTCTTGTGGGTAGCAATTTCCTTCAAATTGAAGCCTCCAGGCAGGGAGGCTCCTTAAGGCTCAGGAAGTTACCAAAGCTTATAACACTTTGAAAGTAAGCAACTAACAAGTATCAAGGAGTTCCTGAAACTTATAAAATTCACACACACACACACACACACACACACACACACACACACACACCCAAGGCTATACAGGCAGTAAGGATTGCTAGGGAGGCTCATTGCTGACGTGAAGTCCAGCCCCATGTTGGGGCAGGCTTCAGGGTGAGCTAGCTGCCTTTGAATATTTGTTTCTCATTAGCTGGCCAAGTTGGGCCTTACTGGAGTCATTACTCTTTCTGTCATCTGTTCCCCATCTGGGGTGAACATCTCCCCAGAAAGAGTCATACTAGTCCAAAGCAGGATTGGATTTCTCCTTACATGTCCGGGCTGATCTTTGTTCTCCTAAGGCCTACAACTGACTGGATGAGTCCAGCCCATGTTATAGACAGCAGAAAAAAAGTTGTATTCCAACTTCACCAATTTAAATCTTAGTAGCATCCAAATGAAATAAAACAAACACCCCCAAATTTGCATTTCTAGAAACATCCAGAATAAGCTTAGACCACATATCTGGGCGCCATGGTCAAGATAGCAAACAAAGTCATCACGCAGAGTGTTGGACTGGAAGAGGTTTGGACTGTCTAGTCTTCTCATCATCTCTCATCCCACAACAAATCTTGCAGAAAGAGCCAGCGTGTTGATTTGAACCAGCAGCCAGAAACTGGTAACTCAGTCAGAAGGAGACTGGAAGGCAGGAGGAGAAAGGAAGCATTTAGGATGTGCTCTCCGTCAGACACTGATTCCAAGAATCACACAGCTCCCATGCAGACTGTGCTGAATGTTTCACTTATATGAGAACTTGACTAACCGGAACATTTGGCTTTCTTGGAAGGACTTCCTGCCAGTATAGACATCTCGGTGCATTTTTTTTTTTTTACAAAGGACAAAGTATGATAAAATTCCTAACTTTAAATGGTTACAGTTTGAGAACTGGCAGTGGTCATTGGACTGAACGCCTCAGGAATGGGTACTAAGCTCTCTGCAAACAATTCACTTCCTGTCCCACCAAACAAGCCCTTCCTTAGAGAGCAGCCTAGACCAGGCCCAGAAAGCACATAGTCACATGGCTCTTAGTCTGTGTTGACTCTCAGCTTGCACAGGGCACCTTCAGCTAATCTGGAAGTTTGGTTGTAAGCCAAAGGGAAAGGGTTATATAACTCTGAAAGTTTAAGCTTGAGAAAGCACACACGCGGACACAAACAAGAGTCTGGGGAAAAGCAGAAAGCCACTATGTGGGATCCATTTCCCTGATTTATTGCCTGTAAAGCTATAAGATGCATTAGTGACTGTATCCCCTCTCCCTGGCTGTCCGCCTGGTCATGCCGTCAACCTAGGTAGCAAGCGTCTGCTGCCTCCCGGGGCTCGGTGTCCCCTGTGTGCAAGCAAAGGTGAAGATGATCAATGTCTGCTATGCTCACCTCTGTGTTTCGTCCTCATGATCTGTCTGTCGGGACACACGTCCCAGCCCAGGACTGGAGGTGGCTTCTGTCAGCTGCAGCATCAGGGGTGACAGAGGGAAGGCCCAAGGCCTCAGTGGAAGGCCCCTCTGCAGAAGTCAGCACTGGGGCCTGCTACCTCAGTCTCCCTAGCCTCAGATCCAGGAAGCTTTGTGGAGTGCTTCGGGGCAGGTGGGCCAGGGGCCAGGTGGAACTTTCCCAGAAGTGGGCAGGGGACAGGCAGGCGGCGGTTCTCCCTGCTGAGGAAGGGCGAGAACAGCCTGGCTCTAATCCCTGTGAGAACCTGCTCCTGGGAGAGCAGGGCAGGAGGCCAGCTGCAGACCTGGCTGCCCATGGAGAGCTGATGCCTCCACAAGCCTGGGACCGAGGGTCATGAGACAACTGGGAATCAGCAGGAAGCAGGGGTGCTTTCCTCAGGATCGCCCTCCCCACACTCAAACACACACACCAGACACCACTAACAACAACCAGAAAAAACTGGTTAGCAAATCTAAGTCCAGCTGACTCCAGGCTTGCTGCCTGTGGGTTCTGCTTAGCAGACTTCGGCAGGAAGAGGTGGCTGGTTTAGCTCAGTCTTCATCTGTGTACTTGGCTTTGACAGAACGAAAAGGAGGACTACGTAGTAAGATTTTCTTCTTAGGAGCAAAGTTCTAGCAGATGCATGAAACCAGAGTATACCAACCCTGTTTCTCTGTAAGTGCATATCCTGATAAACAGCAAAAACTAATAACAAAGTTACATGATTCTGAGAATTGTGGTGGTTTGTTTTAATTGTCAACTTGACACAACCCACAAATCACCTGGGAAGAGAATCTCAAGAGGGATTGTCTACATTAGGTTGGCCAATGGGTTTGTCTATGGAGGGTTGTCTTAATTACATTAATTGATATGGAGAGACCTAGGCTACCTTGGGCAGTACCATTTCCTAGGCAGGGGGTCCTGAATAAGAGAGGAGAAATCAAGCTGAATACCAGCAAGCAAGTGAGTCTATGTGCATCCTGTAGGTGTGATGTGACTGACCGCTCCAGGCTCCTACAGCTGTGACCCTACAACAATGGGCTATAAACTGGAATTGTCAACTAACGTAAGTCAGTGTTTGCCAGGGTATTTTATCACAGCAACAGGCATAAAGCTAGGGCAACAACATAATAAAAGTTATATGGAGCCTCTTGTCCCTCACATAAGTGTCTTATTGTAGCTTAACGTTTTCACTCCCCAACTTCTCTTTGGCAGGTAGGATTTGCGACTAGCATCATTAGCTGCTCGCCTTCAGACCATCATCAGGTAGAATAAGGGTGACCCAAACAGAGGCAACTCAGATACCATGTCAGCTGGCCTAATGGAGGCACCTGCGAGGCGGCTTGTGCGCAGGCAGCACGGCGGTAGCGCAGGCGCACTGACTAAGGGGCCGGCCATCCACATGGCGGATGAGACCGAACAGGGCAGTGCTGGGACTCATCCTGCTGCGCAGAGCAGTGTGCACGTTGAAATGCACGCACATTTTTATCTCTAGAATTTTCCATTTAATGTTTTTATGCCACAGTTGATCATGGCCAAAAGTGAAAACTCAAACTTCAGATGAGAAAAGCAACCCAGGGAATGGGTTTCAACCAGTTCCTTCTGTGATTTCTCCTCCTGTATCTTATTGCATATTATGAACTCCTAACATTTATTTCCTTTAGTCATTAAACAGACACTAAGTTGTGGTTTGAATCTGAAATGGCCCTCACAGGCTCCCGTTTTTGAATCTGGTCCTTAGCTGGTGATATTATTTTGGGAAGTTGTGGGGCCTGGCTGGTGGAGCGGATCACTGGAGGAAGACCTGGTCTTTGAGTGCTTGCTTTGCCTTGCTAAATCAACTTCTGCTTAAATAATGGGTGTCTTTTGATTGAATCCCTTCCTTCAAGAAGACAAGATCTGAGGAGAAACCTTTACCAGGTCACAAAGTTTCTATCTTTAGATAGAAACTTAAACCACAAAGATTGGGCAAACTAGGCTTAAGAAAACTCCAAATTACATTCAGAAGCAACAACCTATTTTATCTAGCTGTTAGGCTAGCCTTAGCACTCAGAAGGGATTAAACCTAGAGTCTGGATCTTAAATGCCTGTGAAGACCCATGTGTTAAAGGTTTGATGCCCAGCGTGGCACTATTGAGAGACAGTGAGGCCTTTAGAAGATGTTGCTTAATGGAAGGTCTGCCATTGTGCGCATCACCTCGCAGGGGATCGTGGGCATCCAGGGCCTTCTGCTTTCTCTCCTTTAGCTTTCCAGCCATGAGGGGGGGACTCTGCTCTACCACACACTCCTGTCATGCTGTACCGCATCACCGCAAGACCAAAGCAACAGGCTCAGTCACTGACTGAAACCTTCAAAACTGTGAGCCAAAATAAACCTTTTCTCCTTACAAGTTATCTCAAGTCCTCGCTATCGTGATGGAAAGCTGACTAACTCGACTAGTGCGTCACTGGGTGAGTCAGAATGGGCTGGGTGACGCCGCAGTAGTCAATGGCCTGCTGAAATCAGTGTCTAGCAGTCTGTACTTCTATACAAGGGGAGGAGAGTGGAGCTGAGAATCCAGAAGGAGACTGTAGCAACCAGAGCAGCCATGATCTCCTCACCTAAACTAATTCCTGGGTGATTTAGGGTCATGCCTTCTTATAAGAGTGCCACTGAGAGGAAAAGTGGAGAAAACAACAAATACTCATCATGACCAATAGGAAAGTTCAAAGAAGGTGGCTGACTGGTATAATGCTAGAGGCTCAACTATGGTTTCCTTCACAGGTTAAATATGTCAGGGATACATATGAAATACATTTATTACTTTTATGTTGTTGGTTTCAGAAGTATTAAACATCTTTAATTACAGTAAGGAAACTTATTGTATAAGGTATCCCATAAAGCATATTAGTTAACTTTTCTCTGTGACAAAACACCTGGCAGAACCAACCTCGGGGAGGGAAGGGTTATTTTGGTTCATGGTTTCAGTCCATTCTGGTGGGAAAGGCTGGTAGCAAGAGCTTGGAACAGAGATCTTCACATGGTACTGGACCAGGAAGCAGAGAATGGGACCAGATAGAGGGTTCTGAATGTAATTTGGAGTTTTCTCAAGCCTAGAGATGTCCATTCTTCGTGGTTTAAGTTTCTATATAATGTCATTTTGTGACCTGGTAAACGTTTCTCCTCAGTTCCTGTCTTCTTGAAGAAAAGAATTCAGTCAAAAGACACCTGTTATTTAAACAGAAGCTTATTTAACAAGGAAAAGCAAACACTCAAAGAGAGATTGGAGTGGACTGTCCCAAATTGGGTCAGTGGGACTTTAGAGATGGTTAATGAATGCTCATAAAGCAGATGACATATTCATGGGATAAGGCAATTTCTTTCCTTCCTTTCTTTTAGAGTATTTCTTCTATGGTCTTCCAGAAAAGCCCATAAGGGTAGGGGTGGGGATAAAAAACCACAATGTAAATGATATTATAATGAACCTGGGGTGTTTTTGAATATGTAGACCCTTTATTAATACACATATATGGGAAAATGGCCTGATGCCTTAGTTCCTGACATAGTGGGGACAACCTTTCTACAGACTAAAAGACAATGACCACAAAGGGACAGTCTGACTGTTAGGAGACATATTCACTGACACAGGAATTAACCAGACTGACTTGGTCCACCAAGAAAATTCAAAGCATACTCAGAATATGGAGGAAGTGATTCTTTATCACACACAGGCCTCAAACTGGGCAAGGCCTACTCCAGGGGCACCAGTCAGAAATGCACACAGGTTTTTATACGATTTTTCACATCATCCCTTGGCAGTAATCATATTGGTGGATCTGAGATTTCCAGCACAGAAGTATCTCTGCCCCCTGGGTTATTAGAGGAAATGCAAACAGTTGGTGTTTTACAAAGAGGCAGGTATTTTAGGCAAATGTGGAGTAACTTCTCAGTAATATGCTGATTACAGTACAATCTTCACTATTATAACAAATAAGATACACAGTAGCAGGTGCTTCCAGAAAGACCTCTGTAAGAGGCAGCATTTTCCAAAGTGCTCACTGACTGTGTTTTTGTGGTTGTCTGCCTTGTCTTATCTCAGCCTGAGACTGAGCTCCAAGTGGCCTTGAGGATTTGAATACAAGTAGAAGCTTCCAAAGTCCTGTTACTTCTACATATATCAACAAGCACACCTGTAATTAGTAGTACATAAGATGCTTGTCACAGACATGTGATACTTCTTGTTCATCTACCACAAAGAACAAGGTTATACTGAGGTCAAAATTTATTAGTTCCACATTAGGTTAGTTTCCCTCATCACCGGCAGCATATAATTATAGTTTCTTTGGCTACAGCATATCTAACTCCTTGCCTACCTGGTATTAGTTTCACTGTTGTTGTTTTAAGTATTTTTTTATATTTATTATATGTATAATAATATTTTACCTGTATGTATGTTAAGTGCACTATGTGTGCAATGCCCACAGAGACCAGAAGGGGGCACCGTAGATCTCTGGAACTGGATTTATAGATTGGTTGTTAGCCTCAGTTTAGTTGCTGGGAACCAAACCTGGGTCCTCTGCAAAAGCAGCCACTGCTCGTAGCCACTGAGCAGTTCACCAGTCCTGACCGTGCTGTTTTTAATCTTGTACTGCCATCCCAACTTTAGTCCTCTTAAATCTGAACACTATTGAGTCTCTAGTGCCTTCTTCATAGGACCTACTGATGCCCCCGTGGTTTGTAGATACTTGGCCTGGTATTACCATCTCTGAGTCTTTCTCTGTGCTGAGTGGAGGTCATGTGGCCGGGAATTGGGAGCTCAGGCTTCTATTTGAGACCTTATGTCAGGCTGAGCCTGACTGTGCACCCTCTGACCACTCCAAGCGTCTCTGTCCTTGGCGTGATGTGGGGATGATAATAGTCCCATTTTCACAGTGCTGTGGAGAGCAATGAGTGACATAATTTATATAAGCCACTGAGGACAGTATCTATCACACAGGAGTAATTCAATGGGCATTGTGCTAGTCAGAGTTCTGTCATTGTTACAAAATACCTGAGGTAAAGCAATTTAAAAGGGAGAAAGTTTATTTTGACCCACAGGTTCAGAGGTTCCAGCGAAGGTCAATTGACTTCTTGCTTTCAGGCCTGTGGCAGCACAGCCCATCACTGTGACAGTGTACGGCAAAGGAAGCTGTATCAAACAAAAGGGACAGGGAAGAAGGGGCTGGAGTCCCAATATCCTCTTCAAGGACACATCCTGGGTGAGTTAACTTCCTCCCACTAGGTTCCACCCCTTAAAGGTTCTAGCGCTTCCCAATAATGCCACCAGCTGGGGACCAAACCTTTAGCATATGGGTCTTGGGAGGACATTCAAGATTCAGATGGTTATTATGGGGTGTATTGGTTGCCAAGGCTGCTCTAACAAAGTACCAGCAAGAGAGTGACTTAGCAGAAACTTCTCTGGTTCTGGAGGCTCTAGATTGGAAATGAAGGTACTGATCAGACTGGTTTCTTCTGAGACTTAGGAGGGAGAATCCAGTGTGCTAGGCCAGTGCTCTACCCACTGAACAGGATGGGAGGAGACTCTTGTGGGCCTCCTTTCTGGTTTCAGGTCGTTTGCTGGCCTAGTGTGTCTGTTTTCAGGTAGTCGCCTTCTCACACAAAGTCATCTGGATTAGCTTCGTGCACAGCTCACCACAGGTGACCTCACCACAACTAATTCCATCCACAGCAATCCTGTTCCAGGTGAGGGCACATTCTGAGGTAGTGGGCTTAAGACTGAAATCTTCTTTGAGGGAGCACAGTTCAAGCTGCAACATGAAAAATAGGATTTTTGTCTGTTATTATTACTATTTTCTATTACCAACCAATTAAGCATAATGTAACAGGCAAACTCTCACTAAATGCTGGCTAAATGGCAGCTTCAAAAAGCAAACCCTTTACTCCCACACAGATGGACCAAATGTACCCCTCAACAGAGCAAATTTCTGCCTTCCGTCACTGTTTGCACAGAAGAGAACCCCCACACCCCATCTTTCGGACATGTCTTCATCTCTCCAGCTGATTTCCACCTCCAGCCTGACTAAGGGAAATGCAAATGAAAGGAGCATTGATCTGCTTCGTGTTGCTACAGTAAAATGCCCAAGGATGAGTGCTTTATAGAGAAAATAAGCTCCAGGAAAGCATAGTGACTTGGACCTGTAATCCCAAAATGCAGAAGCTGAGGCAGGAGGATTGCTGCAAATGTGAGACCAGTCTTGGACTACAAAGTGAGAGAAACCTATATTGAAGAAAAAGAATGAGAAGAACAAGGAAGAAGAGAAGGAGGAAGAGGATGAGGAAGAAGAAAAGGAAGAAGAAAAGGAAGAGGAGGAGGAGGTTTTATTTGGCCCATAATTCTAGTGGCTGGAAGATCCAAAGAACACAACACCAGCACCTTGGCAAGGGCCCCCTGGATGTGCCGCAACACGATGGAGAAGCCTGTAAAGAGAATGGGCATCAGGCAGAAGGGACCAAGCACATGAATCGGCTCTGCTTAATAACATGCACTTTTTAAGGAACCAGCCCTGGCCTTTGAGGCTCATCCACTCATGAGGATGAAGCCCCACAACCTGACTGCCATCTCTTAGGTCCCACCTCTTGGCAGTCCCCACCACCTCACCCACCCTTACACTGGAAATGAACTCCTACCACACGATCAAGTCATGTCCAGACATGAAGCTCACAGCAACCTCATCTCACACTCACAGTGTGACTGTGGCACAATGAGACTGGCTCTGAACCTGCAGAGAAGAGTGAGGTGATTGTCTCTCTCTCTCTCTCTCTCTCTCTCTCTCTCTCTCTCTCTCTCTCTCTCTCCCTATCTCACACACACACACACCCCTGCTGTCCTGGCTCCAGATGTCCCCAGCCCTGCCCTTCATAGAAGATGAACTTGCTTTTATCATCCCTGCCCTTCCTCGGGGGTAGTATGCCAATTTTTCTGTTATTTTAATTTTCTTTTCTAAATAGAATCTTGTTCTAAATGCGCGAGGGAAGTTTACTAATTAAAGAAAGTCTATGATCCATTCCAGTGTCAACAGGATAAAATAATCACACACTCCTGTATTTTTGCTAAGCATAGATTTTTTTTTTCTATGTGGTTGGGGTTTGTTTCAGTTTTGAGGGCACCTAAGCAAGCTTTGCAGTCTAAATACGGGTGTGACTGTCAGGAGGCAGGAGGTGATGACAGGCATATCCAGGCCATTGATTTCTGACTTCTGCCAGGGCCCCTCCTGCAAGATCCTTCAGCACCTAGGATTCCATCTCTTCCCTCCCTGGAGGGCAGCCTCAGAGTGGGCCCATAAAGCTGAGATTACCATGGAGGATCACCGTGGTCCCTCCCCAGAGTTTGTGGCCTCTCAGGTTCTTGAGCTGAAATCTGTGTCTCCTAGACTTTCTGAGCCACAGACTATATCAGGAGAAGCCAGAGTTGAATTTCATAGCCCAGAAGAGTCCTTTTGACTACATCTATGATGCTGGTTTCAAAGAAGGGGAAGTAGAAAGAAGTTCTGGCTTCTTTTTGGTAATTGCCAGGTCTAGCAAACATCTGTTTGGGTCCCTATCTGTCTTTCAGATGACAACACAAAACTTTTAAAACTATCAACGAATTTCTTCACTAAATTGTATTACATTTTTATTTATCTATTTATTTTGTGTGTGAAAGCATATGCACTCATGCACATGTATGCACACATATATGCTATATGTATACACATATATGCTATGTACACTTTCACTCCTGTGAAAGTCAGTGAATAACTTGTAGGAGTTGGTTCTCTCCTTGTACCTTGTGGGTTCCAGGAATCAAACTCAGATTACCAGATTACCAGGCTTGGCAGCAGACGTCATCTTGATGGCTCATCATAATTATTTTTAAGTGTACAGTTCAATAGGTTACACAACAACAAATAATATTGACGTATATTCTAGTCAATATTGAGACACATGCATGCTAAAAAAGTAATTCATTGTTTACCTGAAATTCAAATTTAATTAGATGTCCTGTGCCAGATAATTAGATTATCTGGCAGCCCATCCTGTTTTTTTTTTTTTTTTTCTGGTTTCTTTTGTTTATTTCTTTATTCATTTAGATTACCTTCTTGTTTCCTTCAAAGTGAAAAAGCCCTTGTGGAATTGAGGTTTTCCTGGCCCCTGCCCTTACAAGAGACATACTGGGAGACTGGGACTCATAAACTAGAAGCTTAGACCACAACTCTGAACAGTCACAACACTGAATAAAATCATAAAACAGGGGCAATGTGGCCTCGGCACTTCCCTTTTGTCTGTGGTCGGCTCATACTGCCAGGCTCTGGACAGTCCCCTTCCAGGTCATTAACTCATCCTGGCCCAGCCCTTGTCCCTAAGTGTAGGGAGCTAGCTGCTGATAAGTTTAACATGCAACCTCTTCTCCCCACATTCTAAAATGATAAGAAAAAGGCTGTTGACTTGACAGGATGGCATCCATTGCTTGTTTGGGGTGTGTTTGCTCAGCACCTGGGATCAAAGAGCCTACAGTGGGCACCTCTGCCAAGACGCCTCCTCTTGCAGATCTGAAAGGAAGAAGGTATGGACAAATTTCTCAAGATTTCCTGTTTAATGGCAAATTCAAAACCACTTGTTATTTGGCTTGGATTGTTCGTAGACTCCCAGAGGGAAGCTGCTCCGGAGAAGAAAACTCCAAATGAGAAACGTTGTGAGAGCTAACCCTTGTCTAACTGAGTGAGCAGGAGTGTGGGCAGAATCCAAGAGAGCTTTCTCCTTACTGTACTTGGATCTCTGCTTACCTTTGGGGATGGATGCTTGCTCAGCCTGTAGAGTATGATTACATTTAACTGTCCATCAAGGCAGGGGTGGAGAGGGTGTCAGACACTTTTACATTACACATGTGATCCATATACATAGCCAGTTCCTACCTACAGAGTCTTTTCTGATAATTATCATAGTACGAAAATAAGCTATCTGACATCTTAGCAGGCTTCTAGGAGCAACTAAGTTCAAAGCATACTGAACACATGCTGAACCATGTGACAAAGGGGTAACCACAAAGACCTTGGGTTGTTGGTCAGGGTGGTCCAAGTGACTCCCAAATAACACAGGCTTTTGCCAGAGCCCTGATTTCTCCAAGGACTTGAAGGTAAGACCCTATTGCTGAAGATAGGACATACTTCAGACACAGGACTTGGCACAATGGAGCAGGAACTGACCTGGAAGCCTCCTTCCTGAAGGCTTGCTCTCATAGTTCTAGAGGGTACTATGTGAACTGCTAAGGGAGGAAAATCAATCAGTGGTCCAACTCAGCTCTAAAGCCTAACAACCACAGCAATGCAGTCATTGCACAAACTCTCTTTATTGGCACAGTAGTGGCACTTTTATCTTGGGGGTAATCAACAGCTATCTAATTAGACTTAAAGCCCACTCAATGTGATGGAACTCATATTTGGTACTGTAATCATAGCCAAATATGCATGGCTGGAGAGGTCATAGATTCTAGAGAAAAACCTACTTTTGTCATATCCCTCGATCAGTGTAATCTGCTGTACCCTGAATACCTCTCACCACTCATCAAGGAAGGTTTTGTTTCGCAATAGATGGAGACTTCTACAGAGTTCCACAACTGTTCAAATGCAGAGAATAAGTGTCTGTGAGATGCCCGGGCCTAAGTAATAGACCTACAATGCAACCTCAACATCTAAGGCCCAGGGAACATAGCAGAAAGAATATTTAACACATCTCTCAACTCTCACCAGTGAAGCTTCCTCATGAAACAGACAGTGATTAACCTAGACAGCCACAGCTGGTCAAAGTGCAGAGAATAAGAGACCATAAAGTGCTTGTCCCTTGGAGGGACATCTGTATCAAACCTCTGCCACCCAGGGCTTAGGGACCATTGTGGAAGAGGGGGCAGAAAGACTGGAAGAGCCAGGGGTGGCAGATGACCAAAAGAAACAGTTTTCCAGGCAGCTGGCAACTTGTTCCTGTAAACTTAAAGCAATGATGGCAGTTTGTATAAGACCCATGCAAGCTCAAACCAGACAAAAGTCCAACATAGAAGTGGGAAATGGTCAAGAAACCTGACCCTTACCTGAGGAACTCCTGGCAACCAAGGATTGATTACCTGGAGAGGGAGGGTTGTTCTTCTTTAAGGGAGCGATGCTAGATAGGCTACATGGGTTGACTAGGCTCTAGTGCATATACTCACACCAAGGGACATTTGGGGACACAAATGTGGCTTTGATAGGCCTTAAAATATGACAGAATACATAAAATCTTGTGGGGGCATTTATGGGGTGTGCAGATAGAAGGAGTTGAAATATGATCAAAATGTAGCATTTGAAAATTGCAAAAATTCTATAAAAATTCACCAGAGGGGCCAGAAAGATGGTTCAACAGTTAAGAGCACTGGCTGCTCTTACAGAAGACCTGGGTTTGAATACCAGCACCCACATATCAGCTAACATCTCCCTGTAACTCCAGTTCCAGGGGATCTGACACTCCCTTCTGTCCTCTGTCGGCATTGCATGACACAGGTGCACTTACACACACACACACGCATAATACTCATACACATTAAAAAAAAAATCAAAAAATTTTTAAATCAAACAAAAAATACGCTAGGAAACATTTGTCAATAATTAGAATTAACGGGAACAATCTTTAAAATAAGTAAGTCTAAAATACTTACTGAAAGTATGCTTAAAGTCTCAAGGCAAGCATATAACAAGCTGTAACAGATTCCTAAGAATAGTTTTTTTAAAAACCATAATTATTTTTATTTAAATATCAAAGGATAAGTGGATCACTGCTTCAAAGAGAGACGCAGTCCCTTAGCAAACAAACCTGAGAGGGCTGTGGAGATGGCTCAGCAAGTAAGAGTGCTTGCTAAGCAAGCAAGAGAACCTGATTTCAAATCCCCAGCACCCACCTACGAGCCAGGCATGGCCACATGCGTCCCTGTAGCCCAGCACTGTGGAGGCAGAAACAGGAGCATCACTGGGGCGTGCTGGCTGCCAGTCAAGCTCCAGGCTCAGTGAGAGACCCCGTCTCAAAGAAATAAGGCAGAGAGTGATAGAGCAGGACATGTGATAGAATAAGTCCTCTTCTGGCCTCTATACACACATACTTGCACACTTGTGCACATATACCACACACACACCAAAAGAATTAAAAATAACAAATAAAAACCTGAGGAAACCATCCATTATGTAGCACAGAAAGGAAGGGATAAAAAGCATAACACAGAACACAAGAGTCCAAGAGTCTACAATAGCATGTTCTAACACATCACAAAAGACAGACTAGAAGGTAGATAGTGTTTAAATAGCTGAGGATATTCCAGAGTTGAGCAGAAAATGATAAATACGTTCAACTTGAAAGAGTATCTATTTTGGGGGCTAGAGAGATGGCAAAGGTTAAGAGCACTGGCTGCTTTTTTAGAGGTTCAGTTCCCAGCATCTGCATGGTGGCTAACAATGGTGTGAAAACTCCTCTTCTGACCTCTGTGGGCATTGCATGACACGGGCACACATATATACATGCAGGTAATACACTCATACATGTAAAATAAAATATTTTTTAAAAGAATATCTGTTTTCTGAATTGAATAAAAAAAATCCCTCAATATGATATTGAAACCTCTGAACAAACACAAAGAAAAGATACAAAAGCTACAAAGAAGTTAAGACAGAGGGTTAATAAAATCAATCGTAGGGCTAGTTTTTAACCCAGTGGTAATTGCATTTGCCGAGCATGCACAAGTCCGTGGGTTCAGTTGTCAGCACTGTCATCAACTACATTCAAATTTAAAATCTCCTCTTCACCTAAATATATCATTAAGAGAGGGAAGAGGCCCGGCACAGATGGAGAGTTGTTTGAAATGCATACACCTGGTGATGCATTGTGCCCAAGGTATGTAGTAAAAGCCTACACAAATAACAGAGATGAAACAATCTACTCTTTTCCAGTGAATAAAAGATTTAAACAGACACTTTGCTAAATGTGGTATCCCAAAGGCCAATAGCACACAAAAGTCACTTAACCTCACTCTGAGTCAAGAGATACGAATTAAAGGGCTGGAGAGATAACTCAGCAGTTAGGAGCACTGGTTCCTCTTTCAGAGGACCCACGTTCAATTCCTAGCACCCACATTGCAGCTAACAACTGTCTGTAACTCCAGTTCCAGGAGATCTGATGCTTTCTTCTGATCTCCAAGGGCATTACACAACATGAGTGCCTTACACACATGCAGGCAATATACTGATACACACACATACACGCACACACACATATAAGGTATGAATTAAAATCACAATGAAATACTATTATACACCCACCTGAATGACTAAAATGAAAAGAATAATAAAAGGAAGTATTGACAAGGACATTGAGTAATAGTCCACTCCTTCCTCACCAGTGGGAATATAAATTAATATAACCTTTTGGAACACTGTTAAGCAATATCTGCTATGGCTAAAGTCTGTCTACCCTGGGATCTGTCAATTATATTACTGGATATGCATACAAGATAAGTGAGCTTATTCCCACAAAAACATGTACATGAATGTCTATAAATCCTTAATTACAAACAGCCAAAAACTGTAAACAACTCAAATACCCATCAGTAGTAGAACTGGATTAAAAATGGATCATTCATACAACAGAGTAACTTGCAGCTCACTGCTACACACAACACATAGAATTACATAGACATATACTAAGTTACATGTATGGTATGTGACTGATGAGTACATGCTACATGGGTCCATTCATATGAATTTCAAAAACAGTCAAAATCAATCCATGCTGATAAAGTCATGAAGGTTGTGTCTGATGTGACATCAGCATTAACAGAGAAAGAGCACTGAGGAGCTCATGAAATATAGAGAAGATTTTATATCTTGATCTAAGAGGTAGATTATACTGATATCTCATATGAATAGATAAGTATCTGTGTCTGTATGTGTGTGCAAACAGTCACAGAATTATACTCTTGAAATCTTCACTCTTCATTATAGGGTTATAGGTTACATAACCTCAATAAAAATTTGAGTGAATATTTGAGATAAAAAATTTAAAAAAATTGAGCTAGGAATCTGTCTCATTCTTGTTAAAAACACAGGAAAAGTATAATCTCAGTCTAGACAAATGGGAAGCAAGTATGAAAATTTTTCTGGGGAAAATGTGGTGGGCTCAGAAAGCACAGAAGGTTTATTTTCAGCCTTCTGCATGTAACTAGTCTGCACAGACTTCTACATAAGCCCAGGTCCAGAGCTTTCAGAGAACTCCTGTAAGCTACCCAGTAGGAATGATCAGGGAAGTTTCAGTAGTGAAACTTCAGCTCAGTGAGAGCCAGCAAAGGACACAGCTAGATTCTGTGGAGCTCTGCAATGGGGTGGCGGTGGGCAGGAGACGAACTTCCAGGTTTCCTCCATCCCTTCCAAAATCGGAGATCCGCCCCACTGCCAAGATGGTGGCCAGAGCCGTCTGAGGGAGTCTGGTGGAAGAGCCAAGCTTTTTGTAGAAACAGACACATTTAAGCTGTAAAAATAGGTAAAACAAAAATAATAAGAAAATACCAACAGGGCTGGAGGGATGGCTCAGCGGTTAAGAGCGCTGATTGTTCTTAAAGAAGACCCAGGTTCAAATCCCAGCACCCACATGGCTGCTAACTCCAGTTCTGAGGGATCTGACATCCTCTTCTGTCCTCATGGGCATGACACAGGCGCACACACACACACATGCAGGCAGTACACTTATACACATAAAATGAAAACAAATGCAAATTTAAAGAAAGGAAACACAAGGAAAGGTGTTGAGTTCTACAAATCAGTTGGAGAAAGATAAGCACGTCAGCAAAGATGTCAGGACATAATGGCCCGAGCACTAGTGTGGAGCAATACGCATCTAGGCTAGAGCTGAGGCAGGCCTCTCACACAGACACTACAGGCTGAAGTCCTCAAAGCATCCTAATGAGGTGCGGTTCTGAGTCATCACCATCTTCTACCACAATCATAATTATAGATAGCTAACTGCACCGAGTGTCTGACACACATTTCTCACCAAGTGTGTGATAGTCCTGCATGTAGGAAGTAGCACTGATGTTATCTTGTTTCACAGTAGAAAAAACTCAAATTCAAAGAAGTGACGTGATTTGTTCAAGGTCAGTGCATCTAGGTAACACCAGAACTGAACGGCCTGCTGGTGACTGTGTCTGACTTGTCATCCCAATCCACTCCCAGGAATTGGAGGTGTGACTATTAAGGCTGCTTCAGGATCAGTGTTCTGAGACTGAATCTGGAAGGTAACTTGGATAAGGGCGAGGATGAGTTCATGTGTTTTTGACAGGCATTGTGTTAGCTTTCTGTTATTGTAACGAAATAGCTGAGATAATCAAAGAGGTTTGTTTTGGCTCACCGTTTTAGAGGTTTTATAAGAGGCTAACTCCTTAAGATGATTTATCACGACACTAATGAATAATAAAGTGCTGCTTCTAGGTCTGAGACAAACTCTTGGCAAGATTTTTCTCCTGCTGGCATGACCCCTTATCTGACGGATCAGTCCAGACTAGTTTAGATAAGACCAAGATGGGACCGGGATGTATCTCACTCAGCTTAGAGCTGTGATGTATAGGCTGTCTTCTCTGTTTTATTTGATCAACCCAAAATTAGGGAAAGGAGACCTGTCTCAACCAGCAGAGCCTCCTGGGGCTTTGGATTCTCAGTTTCAGAGTCCTTCACCACTTACAGAGAGCTTCTCTCTCAAGAGAGTGTGTGTGTGTTTCTTCATCTTTAATGAAGTTTGTTACCTGTTGTTGTTTTCTGCTGTGTCTAAGATTTTTCTGGCCTTTTAATTCTTTAATTGGTGGGAAAAATGAACCCAATCAAGACCCCTAGATGGTGATAGTTTCAGTCCATGGTCAACTGCCCCACTGTGTTTGGTGCCTGTAGTGAGTCAGCAAATCATGCTGGGGGCACCTGGCTGTGGAAGCTGCACACTTCACAGTGACTGAAAACAGAGACTAAAAGGGACTGGGGTCCTAATCCCCCCCCCACCTACCTGGCCTTGGAAATAAGTCTTTAACACATGGGCATTTGGGGGACACTAATCCAAACTCATGGTAGGTATCCACGGTCCTAGCTTTGGAAAGTTTCCCAGCTAGTTAATGGCAGAGCTGGACTAGAATGTTCTGCTGACACCTGGTCTTTGATAAACAAGAAGTCTGCATTGTAGGCATGGATTTCAAGCTGATAGACCTTACTGTGAGGACCCAAGGGAGGCCCAGGCCAAGGGCCCTTGGGGGCTGCAGAAAGAAGTTTCAAAGACCGGGAAGAGAGTCCGCTAGGATGGTGTCTTAGTTCCCTTTCTTGTTGCTGGATTAAAATATCCTTACAAAAGCAACTTAAAGGAAAAAGGATGAATTGACCTCACTGTTCCAGGTTATCACCAGAGCAGGAAAGTCACAGCATCAGGACTGAGGAAGCTGGTCACGTGACACCCACAATCAGGAACACAGAGCAGTGAATACGTGCATGCTAGTGTTCAGCCTGCTCTCTCCTTCTTATACAGTCTAGGATTCTAACCTAGGAATGGATGCCATCCCATAATTCCCACCTCAATGAACAAAATCAAGATAAACTCCATAGGCATGTTCAGAGGCTCACCAATTCTGTCAAATTTACACTTACCATCACAGCTGGGAAACCTGCCAAAGGATGCCACCTCTGTTAGTTAACTATGTTTAAAACATCAGACAGGCCCGATGCAGAGGTTATGCTCAGTGTGACAGAGGGAAGAGGTGGTTCCACTTCAAATGTTGCAATTCCAGAAAGAAATGCTTTGTTAAATGAGAGGCCGACTAAGGAGGTTTGAGAGGATGGACAGGTTTCTCATAGGATATGGTCGGACTGAGCAATCTCAGCTTCCCCAAAATCTTGACTTTTACACTACAAGACCACAGAGCCCCTGTTCTGTTCTAGAGCAGTGAGCCAGACATACCAGGATGGTTCTCAGTCCAGGAAAATGGAGTGAAGACCAAAAATGGATTTCTGGTGGTTACCAAGTCAGCTGTTTTCCTAAATATTTACCAGTTGCCCACTGTCAATCATTGAGTTGGATCCAAAGCAGATCAATCTTTACTCCCTGTGATAAAAATAGAGATTCCAGGGCCTGTGAGATGGCTCAGTGGGTAAGGGTTCTTGCTGCCCAGCCTGATGACATGAGTTTGATTCCTGGACCCACATGGTAGAAAGAAAGAACCAACTCCTGCAAGTTCTTCTCTGATCTCCACATGTGCTCTAGGGGCACATCATGCACCCACACATACACACACACACACACACACACACACACACACACACACACCCCAAGGAAAAATGTAAAAAAATTAATGAAAATTTCACAACACAAATAATTTAATTTTAAAATCTATTATTTTAGTTTTAGGTTCACAGCAAAACTAATCAGAAGATACGAAGTTTTCCCACATTCCTCCTGCTCCCACAAATAGAAAGCATTCCTGTATTTTCGGTAGCTGCTCTAGAATTACACATTTATTATAGGTTTTACAGTTGATGGACCTGGACTCACTGAGTCCCTACTTTATATTAAGGTTTACTTTTGGTGTGGGTCGGCCTAGAGTTTGGACAAACAGGTGACGGTGTACATCCTTCACGGCGGTGCTGATTATGCCCAGAAGCCTCCGCGCCCCAGGCCTCCGTGCTCTGCCTGTCCCCCTCCTTCCTCTCCGGCCCTTGGTAACCACTGATCTTCTGATGTCTCCATGGCTGTCTTTCCAAAAGCGTCAGATCACTGAAATCATGCAATACGTAGTCTCTGAAGATGGCTGTCTCTCCCTGAGTATGTGTGGAAGGTCCTTGTGTCTTTTCATGTCCCGACACCTCTCACCTTTGTAACTCTGAGCAGCCCACCGGCTCAGAGTTTCTTTGTACATTCACCTACTGAAAAATATCTTGGTTACTTCCACGTTTTGATAATGATGAATAATGCCACTATAACCCCCATATTCAGGTTTCTGTGTAGACATGAGTTTTCAACTCCTTTGGGCAAAAAGCAAGAAATGTGATTGTCAGATCCTCTGATAAAAATGTGTTTAATTGTTTGAGAATCTGTCAAACTGTCTTCCAGCCTGATTGTTCCGTTTTGTACATTCCTGCTTACACCATGGCTACTTTTGCTACTTGCTGAGGCCTACGCACATTTATTGAAATAATGGTGGGCATTAATAGTGAAAGATGGCTGGACATAGTGGCGCATACCTGTAATCACAGCACTTGGGAGGTGGAGGCAAGAGGATCAGTTGGACAGCCTCAGCTACAATAGCAAATTTGAGGCCAGCCTGGACTATAAGAGATACTGTTTCAAAACAAAACAAAGTAAAATAAATCCATTCTGCACTCCCACCAGCAGTGAATGAGAAATCCAGGTGGCCCACATCCTTGCTAACACTTGTTGGTGTCAGTGCTCTGGATTTAGGCCATTCTAAGAGGCATCTCATGGTTGTTTTAATTTATATTTCCCTGATGACATATGACTTGGACGTCAGTATCTTCTTTGGTAAGGTAGCAAGTCCTTAGCCCAGTTTTAAATGGGTTGTTTGTTTTCTTACTGCCCAGTTTTAAGAGTTCTTTGTATATTTTGGATATCGGTCCTTTATCATATTGTCTTTTACAAATGTTTCCTCCCAGTCCGTGGTTTGACTTTTCACCCTCTTGGTAATGTGTGATTCTGACAGCAAATGTATCTTTAACCTTATGTTAAGGTGAAGGTACATAAAAGCTGTGGCTGTTAGTGATGTATGTATGTTTTTCATTATATGCAACTTACTCTAAGGCACTTCATAGCTGTGAAGGCGCTTCAATACACAGACGGCTCCCCAGGATCAGCAAGAGTCAACGAAGGGAGCAAGTAGACCTAAAGGTGTCATTCCTGCCTTTTCCTGGTTCCTCCTCCCTCCTATCTAAGCCCCACCCATTTCTGGGCCCAGTTCCAACCCCACAATGGATGGAAATGAAAAAGAAGGTTGAACAAAGGTACCTAGTGAGCTGGGGTGAGGTGGACTTTACCAGATGGATGTTGCTCCAGTTCAGAAACCTGAATTGCTGTCAAGTTTATTGATCATTTGGTGTCCTTGTGATTATAAGCACACAAGGAATCAGTTGCTCCTCCTCTAAGGGTCACCCAAGATACAGAACTTTTAATACACTCCTGGAATTTATGGATCCCTAGAAACATATTTGCAAGCTTCTAGGTACCTACGACCTACAGTTTGGAAAACAGGGTCTGATCACATTTTTTTTAATCCCATTAGGAGTAGAGATTGCCATAAGCATAAACAGTGTTTCAGGGGAAATGGGATCAGGGTCTCAGAGACCAGGGCTTTCTGGCCCTCACCTGCCATGGCCCAAAGTGAGCACTCCAAGAACTCACCAGTCACAGGACAGTGCACCCACCACTGAAGATGGAAAGAAGGAAGTGTGTCCAGAGGGCTGTGTGTGCCGGTCAAGAACAGAATGATTCCACAAAGGCCTGGTGGGACCTTGAAGCCATGGTAGCTAATTTCAACATATAGCCATCATCCCCCCTCTGAGGGGCTGTGTGTGTATGTGCACACATGTGTGCATATACTAACATACTTTACATACAGACACCCATACATGCCACACATACACAGATGCATAAACACACATGCAAACCTCCTTTCAAATCGTCTTTTAGTGACCTAGTTGACTGAGATAGTGAGATACTTTGCAGGGAAGGAAATAGTGTTTTGGGTGCTAGAGATCAAATGCCTGTGGTCTTCTTCTTAACAATTATGAACGCTGGGGGGCCGGAGTGGAGCTCAGGGGTTGAGTATGTGCCTAGCATTTGTGAGGCCCTGGGTTTGATTCCCAATATAAGGAAGGAAAGAAGGAAGGGAGGGGAGGGATGAAGGGAGAGAGGGACGGAAGGAGGGAGGCAGGGAGAGAAGGAGGGAGAGAGAGAGAGCGATAGAGCGAGGAGTGCTCATTCCTGAGAATATAGGTCATAAGCACAGTTCAACCCTCATCACCTGACCTCAGCTTCCTCGTCTCTACCTCCTCTCTAGCTTCTCCCTAGGGAGGGGGGACCTAGCAGTCATTTGGTGCCGTGCATGGTCGTCTTTGAGTCTGAGTCAGAGACCTGCCCAGGCCTGCCTCTCCCTACAACGTGGCTCCTGATCATAACAGATGATTGTGGCTCTTTTGGGCACTTTAAAGAAAGACCTCCTGAAAGCAGGGGTTGGGGTCCCCATATTCACGACCACCTCGCTCCCTTTCCCCTACTTCCTGACTTTCTCCTGCCTCTAGCTTCTTCCTGTCCTCTATTATGACAACCATTCCACTGAGTGAAAGGGTCTCTCAGTCTCCAAACCCTCCTCAATAGTCCTCCACACAAGAGGTTACCTTGGCAGTGTGGGTCAAAACACAGACAGAGGAGTCAAAGGTCTCTGAAGTTAAATGTAACCTTGTTGTGCAAACACTTTGGTCTCTTCACCTCTCTGAGCCTTGATTTCCTTATCTGTCACCTTAGGGCTGATCGTTGTGAGCTGATGTGTTGAGAACTCAGGACCAGTGTGGCCTGTAGTGGGCTTCAGCAAATGGTAGCTCTCAAAGCAGAGCACAAAAACGGCAGATGGTCTCTTACCGGTGGTTCAGCTTTGACCTTGGGAAGTTTCTGGGATTAGTCTCATGTTCCAATGATCTGGAAAGTTCTGAGGAGCCCAGGTATCCAGGGCTATACATGCAAATCCCTGGAGGTGGGATCCGGGCCTCAGCCTTTTTAAAGCCCTTCTAGTGATTCCAGACTGGGGGTCAAGAGAAGAGCTGCCGTTTAGGTGGAAGGGTCTGTGCCTTCTCACTCATAATGCGATGTTCCCTTTCCTGTCAAGCCCTAGAAACCCTCAGAGGCTGATGACAGTGGCCGTAGGAGACACAACATTTAGCCTGAATCATTACGCCCAAATGCCAAGTGACCAGAAGTTCAGGGGGTAGCTCTGGTCTCAGAGGCACCCAGGCCTTCCTGAGTGCCCCAGGTCTTGTGCATGCGCCTGGGACCATGTCTGGAGACAACCGATGTGACTTGGCTTCCCTCTGAGGCCCAGAACTATGAGCTGTGGTTTGTTCTTTCTGTCAAGGCTACAGGGGCTGGTTTCCAGCAGAGAGCCAGCGGGTGGCTGGCCTGTCCTGGACACCTTCCTGTGCTTCGGTTTCTATTTAAAGACCATCCTGTGATATCCACTAATAACCTCTGGGGGGGAAATACTGAGTAGGTTCCAGTGCAATTTGCATTTACACTCAGGAAACAGACAGGGAGGTCAACAGACCCGATATCCGCCAGTCCTCAAAGGCCAATCACATAGATGATATTATTTTTTTTAAAAAAGCTGACTGCAAAGTAGTTCAAGGGATTTTCCAGAGGTCTCCAGCACCGGCCTTCCCGCCTCATCGATGCCAGACTTTCACTCTGCCCATGCATCCACAGGGGATTTGGGGACATGGCATTTGGATGACCCTCTCTCAGTTCTGAGACAGAGAGTGGGGGACGGTGGTAAAATGAGCAGGGACAGAGAAAAGAGAAAAGAGAGCAGGGCCTAAGACGTCTGAAGAACGACATTTGGCCATTCGGATGACTCTGACAGGGAACGCCGATTAATTAAAGGGAGAATGGGAGAGCAGAAAGAGGAAACACAAACCGAAGGAGGGTGCAGAAACGGTCTTTTTCTCCTTTTAGTTGTGCAACATTAGAACGTTGGCTGATACTTTTTATTTAATACTTATTTAATGAACAGAGATTTCTTTTTAAGGTTGAGGGTAGAGAAGTGTCGTGTCACAAGTGTGGCTAATTGTGTGGAGTCAGCTCCATCCACACATCTTTACGTGGGTTCTGGGGACTGAACTTCAGGTTGCCAGGCTTGTGTGGGAAGTGCCTTTACCTACTGTGCCATCTCACTGACCCTGAACATACATGCCTTTAAAACAAAAGAAAGAGCTGGAGAGATGGTTCAGTGGTTAAAAGCATTTGCTGGTCTTATAGAGGACCTGAGTTTGGTTCCCAGCACCCACATGGCGGCTAACAACCACCTGTAACTCCAGTTCCAGGGGATCCCACATCTTCTTCTGGCTACCTCAGGCACCAGGTATGCACATGATACACATACATACATGCAGGCAAACATTCATACACATAAAAAAGTACAAATAAATAAGCCAAGCATGGTGTATCTTTAAGTCCAGCACTTGGGAGGCAGAAGCAGACAGAGCTCTGTGAGACTGAGGCCATCCTGGTTACATAGAGAGTTCTAGGCCAGCTAGAGCTCCAGGGAGGCGCTCTCTCTCTCTCTCTCGCTCGCTCTCTTTCTGTCTCTATCTCTGTCTCTGTCTCTGTCTCTCTCTCTCTCCATATGTGTGTGTGTATATATATATACATAGAAACAATTTTAATTAACAAAAAGATGACTTCCAGAGGGATTCTGAATCTTATATCTACTTGAGATACCAGTGTGATGATCACAGAGAGCAATTTCAATGTCAGGACGCGATGTTCACTGAACGTATGGACAAGAATGTTCTTGAAGACACTGGTCATTATGACCAGAGCCTAGATATGGCCAAATATCCACTGGCATAAGAACTGACCAACTGTGGTAGCCAGAGGTCCAAAGAACAGTGAGAAATGAACTAAGTTTCCTGATCGGCCAAATGAATGATAACGTTGAAAAAACCCCATCAGCAGAAGGGAATACACACAGCTTCATGTTACTGACACAAAGGCTCTGGAGAAGGCAAAACAAAACAAAACTGAGAATATGGTTACTGTCTGTGGGAGGAAGACAAGGCCCTGAGGACATGAACGGGACACATCATCTATTTCTTGAACTGGGTACAGTATGATTATTTTATTATTCTTTAAACTGTCCGCATGGGCCAGATACCCTTGCTTTATATGTGATGTATTTTATAGTATATAAAAATCCAAGAGGAAAAAATGATAAGGCAGCAAAGAAAACAAAGAAGGACGAGAAGAAGGAAGTGTGATAGGAAAAACAGGCCCATTCTACTGACAGACAAGAAGCCAACCATGGTCTTCTTGGTGCTCCCTGGGGTTCTGTCCCTTTCTTACTGCTTCTCCTTAGCTGATTACTTTCTTTAGAGGACTAACCATCCTTGTGGATGTATTAGCTACTTTTTGTTGCTGGGATAAAACACCATGACACAAAAGCCACTTATAGATAAAAGTGGCTTATGGTTCCAGAGGAAGAGCCCATAATGGCAGGGGAGGCGTGACAGCAGGCAGCCAGCACAGAAAGCTGAGAGACCACCCCTTCAACACAAACACAAGTCCCAGAGATAGAACTGGAAATGGGGCAAGTCTATAAACTCTCAAAGCCTGTCCCCAGTGATGAACTTCCTCCAGCAAGACGCTACCTCCTAAAGGTTTCATAACCTCCCCCAGAACACCAGCAATTGGAGACCACGTATTCAAATACCTGAGCTGATGGGGTATAAACCATCTCACATGCTGACCATGGGCCAGTGACTCTGAGCGAGTCATTTTCATTGGTCCCTGGATTCCTCCATCTCATTGCTTACTAGACATCTCTGGTTGGCCATCCACACTGACACTCAAGCTCAGTAGTCACTGTCTTCCTTCTGCTTTGCTTTCCTGTGGGATGACCACTCCCTGGTGACTAGATCATAGAACTACTGATCTCCTTTCATCTCATCCCTTATGCTATCAACCCCCAAGCTTTGTCAATGCTCCTTGGCGGCTCCCAAGTCCTTTGTATAATTTGTCTCATACCCACTGTCACTGCTGGAGCTCAAGCCCTGCCCACTGCAGATAATTGGAACAAATTTTTAGCTAGACAGACAAACTGGGTGTTCACACTCTCTCCCTCCACCAGCAACCAGAATAATCTGGCTGGACTGGAAATGTGATCATATGACTCACATGCTTAAAGTGCTCACCGTCTATATAAGCAAGCTCAAGCTCCTAACCCTCAAGTGCAGAGACTGGCAAAATCTGACCATTGACCCCTCCAACCTCATCTTACTCCTCTTCAAAAAATTACACTCCTACCTCATGGAAGAAGTTGCACTTCATCTTCTTCCTCTCTGTCTCTCTGCTTCTCTGTCTCTGTCTCTCTCTCTTTGTCTCTCTCTCTCTCTCTCTCTCTCTCTCTCTCTCTCTCTCTCTTTACATTGTCTACTTTATCTCCAATACTCCATCCCTGATTCCCAGCCACTCATCCTTTCAAGACCATATCAGCATATCTTAAGAAGGCAGCTGCTCTGTCGGGTCAGCAGATCAGGACCCAAGCCAAAATACTGTCATTACCAGAT
The DNA here is from genome assembly GCA_035773235.1 of Eospalax fontanierii. Classification (NCBI taxonomy): domain Eukaryota; kingdom Metazoa; phylum Chordata; class Mammalia; order Rodentia; family Spalacidae; genus Eospalax; species Eospalax fontanierii. The sequence continues at coordinate 37,197,476 of CM069548.1, read as the reverse complement.
ATTCCATTTTTCCTAAAAGAAGTCAGAAGTTTCAGTTTTCATGAGAATTCTACCCATTACCTGACAGTTTCCAATTTTTCAACATTCCTTCAAGTATTTTGACAAATCAAGTCAGCAAAACATACTTGGAGTCTGAGTTCAGACTATGAGCTATGTTGCAAGTGTCCGTCAAAGTGCCTCACCCTGTTGCCCAGGTCTGTAATCATCCAGTTTTCAGATTCTTATTTCTCCAAGAGGAAAGTTCATGGCTCTCCACACAGATTTAACCAGCAGATTGCTCAAGACAGCAGAAGCCAAACAATCCACAGTTTTAGAGGAAAAGAAACATATTTTTAAAGCTTAATGTAGTACTCTAGTATCTAGAAATATGCAGAGATATTGGATAATCTGCTATAATGCTCAAGAATGCCAGGCATGGTGGCACATACCTTTAATCTCAGCACTCGGGAGGATCTCTGTGGGTTCAAGGCCAGCTTGGTCTACATCTCGAGTTCCAGGCCAGCTAGGGCTAAAGGAGACCTTGTCCCAAAAAGGCCAAAAAAAGAAAAAATGCTCAAGAATGTAATGACTTGGTTCAACTACTCTTTGCTTTCCCTTAATCCTGATGTTAGGGGAGTCAAATCATACATCTCTTGTGTTCCCATAATTCTCTTGGATCAACTCCACTATAACCTGAACATGCTGCATTTATTTATTTGTTTATTCTGGTTATTTTACATTTATTTATTTAGAATGTGTGTGTGTGTGTGTGTGTGTGTATGTATGTATGTGTGTGTGTATGACATGTAAAGGTCAGAGAACAACTTGCACGAATCAGTTCTCTCCTTCTACCTATATGGGTTCTGGGAATTGAACTCAGATTGTTGTTTGGCAGTAAGTGTCTTTTACCTTCCAGGCAATCTTCCCGGCCCTTATGTTGATTTTTTTATATTTATTTTTTGCTGTTATTATTGGTTTTTTGTTTGTTTGTTTTCTTGAGACATGGTCTCTCTATAGTCCCAGCAGGCCTAAAACCGGCTCTGAAGACCAGGCTAGCCTTGATCTCAAAGAAATCTGCCTGTCTCTGAATCCAGAGTGCTGGGATTAAAGGCATATTGTCACCACACTAGGCCTTCAGTTGATTTTTTAAAGATAGGATTTTATTATATAGCCCAGCCTGGCCTGGAACTCTCCAGCTTCTTGTCTCAGCCTCCCAAGTGCTGGGATTACAGATGTATGTCACTATGACTTGTTATATTTATCTTTTAAGTATTTTTCTTCTCCTAAAGATTATAAACCCTTGGCAGGGACTAATCAATAATCTACAGTATGGAGTTGCCAGGAGATTAAATGATAATGATACATGCAAAACCACACAAAACAGTGCCTGTCATTTAATAAGGGACAAACAAGTGTATGTTTGCCAGCACCACAGAGAAAATAATTTATTTTATGTAGTTAGCAGAGTATCTATTTTATAGTAGTTGTAATGCTGACTGGGAAAAATTAATGAATGAAGTCAACTTGGACTAGAAATCTAGTTGCTATGATTTATATGCCTCTTGGTAACAGCCATAAACCATAGCCATAGTAAAATCTTCTGTTTATATATTGCCAAGGGAGTCCCCAACACAGATCAAATCTCATTATAGCAAACCCAGGGACTGTATAATTGCTGTTGTTAAGTAGACCACCAGCTGGGGCTTGGAAATGTTTTATTATGCAGAGTCTTTGTTGGCCGTGGTGCTGTATACTTAGGTGCATTATCATTTGATTTAACTGAGGGCTTTCTAAAGCATACATACACTCCCCCTGAGAATGAAGAGAAAATGAATAGGACAGCTGTCACATGCTCAGAGTTTCCTGTTGAACGAAGTATAACCCATGTGGCAATTGCCAAGATGTCTCAAGAGACTGGAATTTTGGGCTTCTGGCCTGACACAATACCAAGAAGACAGTTTCTGGACATTTCTGACTTTACTGTACACCAGTCTATTGTTTGGGGCTTGTAATGGTTAATCTTCATTATCAACTTGGACGACTTTAGAATCACGTAGGAGACACACCTCTGAGTGACTCTTGGACAGTGTTTACAGAAAGGTTTAACAGAGCAGAGCAACCTACCCTGTGTGGGAGCAGTACCATCCCAACCAGTTGGGGTCCTGAACTGAACAAAAAGGAGGTGAGTCAAAGCAACAGTCACTGCTTCCTGACTTCAGATACAGTGTGACAGCCCCCTCCCTCTCCTGCCTCCATAACGTCTTCACCATAATGAACTGTATCACCTCAAACTGTGAACCTTTCTTCCTCAAGGTACTTTTGGCTGGCATTTTGTCATAGCAACAAGAAAAGTAACTAATATAGGCCTGAAGTCAGACCCTAAAGGAGAGAAGAGGTGTGTTATAAAATCTAATTTTGATTCCAGAATCCTTGGTCTCAAAGAAGTAAATAGCAATAATGTGGGAGATCTAGAAAAAGCATCATTATACACAACTGAATTTCTCCCTATGGAATCCCAGACACGTTCCACAGAATTCTAGAACAGCCCAGAATGTCAAGTTCTTATCAAACTACAAAGCAATGCTGCAATATCACTAGCTAATATTACTCAACAAGTGGCTAAACAGCAACTCTGTGACTTGCTGTGTGAGCGGTAGCACTCTACAGTGACAAAGGCACAGCCCATGCCTCCAAGGGGCCTTCTGAGGGAGAAACCCACAGGTAAACACATTGCAACCAGTCAACCTCAGAGGAAGCTCAAGAAAACAAAGTTGCACTATAATTATAAGTAAAAACCTACGGGGGCCTCCATAGGAGTGTTGCAAACATTCTTATTCAGATTTTCCCAGAGTTTCAGAATAAGATAGGCACCTTCCCCATAGCCTATGCCCCACCCCCACCAGAACACATTGGGTGTGGTGGGACATATCTGTGTTCCCAGCACTCAAGCAGCTAAGGCAGGAGGATCATGAGTTTCAGGCCAACCTGGGCTACATAGGAGGCCATTGTATCAAAACAACAACAATAAAAAAGAAAAGTCCATCTAATCACCTTTTCACTGAGCTGTCTTTCAGATTTGATCTGGTGATCATTTACCACATCAAAGCAAATGGATTTCAAAGCCTGCTGTGGGTCCCCTACTTGGACAAGTGTCTAGTCTTGTTTCCCTGTGGCTCAGTTATTGCCTATGATGATAACTTGTGGCAGTGAGCTCTCCTGGGACACTATTCACTGCAAAAGGAAAGAGCTCCCTGTGTCATTGGTTTGGGTTCCAGGGAAACCATTGTGCCGTTGTTGAGAGAAAACTGAGGATAAGCTGGTTCACAGCAGATGAAAGGGCCATTCATTGCTCTGTGGGGTATGGACAGAGGAGAGTGTGTGGAATTCTGACACCTGGCCCCCATTCTGCTTCCCTGTGCAACTGCTTCATCCGTTCACCATCCTCCTCTGTCAAGAGAGAATAAAGCTTCTTTTCAAAGCACTTGACCTGTCCCCTAGTCGGCCTGTATGCCAGTAGAACAGGCCTTACCTCTTTGAAGGTACGCTTCAGGAGCACGGCGTATGGACTGGCGTGGGCCTCCAGGGAGAAGCAAGGTCCACTCTAAATACCTGTGAGTACTCCTCTGAGGAAGGCCTTTCCTCTACATGCAACCATTTTATTTGCCTAGGCTCAGGACAATCTTTTGAAGGATTTTGGCATCAGTGCCTTAACTGGGCACCTATATCAGGTCTTCAACTAAGAACTCTAAAGCAGTGGTTCTCAAAGAGCAGTTCAGGAACCCTGGGTAGCCCCAGACTCCTTTGGTGATTACACAAGACCGAAAGTCACTAGATCAGTGGATTTTAATATAACAGAGATGAAAGGATCATTAAAAGTTTTAGATTGCAACTTACAGCTCATCTTAGAAGACTGCTATCATTTTAACATGATCTTCAACAAAGCTATCCCTTTTAAAAAATTTTTTGTATTACCAAAAATATCTATGAGTATTTTAAAAGGTCAATAAAACACATTCTTTTCCAAACTGTGGGTCCAAGCGAGGTTGCTTCTGTCTCTAAACCTCAAGAAGAACAACATATTGATGCAAAAGTGGATATGAGAATTCTGTGTTCTTCAACTAAGTCGACAGGAGAGAGCTGAGAAATGCAAAACACCGCCACGTTCTCACTGATTTTCCTTTGTCTGGGAACATGAGCTCATCTGCATATGCATGCTATTCGTGTGATATAGATTAGTTGTTACTTTCAAATGAATCAAGTAAAGATTTTGAAATGTCTTTTAGATTTTGATATACTAATTATCAATAGATGTAAAACAGATGTAAGTATGCTCTCCGTGGTTAAAGAAACAGCCAAGAGAGCTATCCAATGAATACCTTTTACTCAGTTTCCTGAGCAACAGTGATGATATCTTACAAAACTATCACACAGTATCACAGGCTTCTGGAATCCTGGCCTCAGCACAGTGGAGACACAGTACCTTTCTAGCACCACAGGGTTCTTTCTGTTTTCCCTTAGAGCTATAACAAAGTTACTTGCATTCCTTGTCCAGCCCCTTCTTCAGTTCTGTAGTTCTATAGTTTTATCACTTACAGGTTGTTAGATAATTAGAATCAAACAATATGCAACATTCTGGAATTGGCCTTTTTCTTATTCAGCATAATTATCTGGAGATTCATCTAGGTTTTTGCATATGTCAATATCTCATCCCATTTTGTTGCTGTGTAATATTCCAAGCTGTGGATATACCATAGCATATTTTGTCATTTACTAAGTGAAGGATATAAGGGTTGTTTTCATGTCTTGGCTATTACAAAAAAAGCTCCCATACCTTTGTTTTTGAGACAGGGGCTCATGATGTAGACCAGGCTGGCCTTTTTGAACTCATGGAGATCCACCTGCTCTACCTCCTGAGTGCCGGGATTAAAGGTGTGTGTCAGCATGCCCCATGACAGTTCTAGAGGCTGGAAGTCCAGGCTCACTCATGGTGCTTCTAGGGGATGCTCTTCCCAGATCGTTGACAGTCACTTATACTTCTTATGGGGACATCGGTCCCCCACGAGGCTTCCATTCTCAACACCCAATCCCTATTACCTCCCAGAGGCCCTCATTTCAACAAAAGACTTCGGGGGCACACAATTCATCCCATAGCAGCCCACTGTCCCCCTCCACTCCTATCCTCACAGGCAAAATATTCATTTCATCCCCAGGGCCCTGAGTTTTATCTCATTCCAGTCGTGATTCCAAGGCTTGAAGTCCAAAGTCTTACATAAGTATCATCCAAATCAGATATGGATGAAACTCAAAGTACCGTTTATCCTGAGGCAAAATTCCTCTCTGGCTGTGAGCCTGTGGAGCAGACAAGGTGTATGCTTCTATAACTCCATGCTGGGATGGACATAGGGCAGATATTCCCACTTCCGAAGGGGACAACTAGAAGGCGAAAGGGGTGACCAACCCCAGAAAGTCAAATTCTACTAGATTTAAAGACTCACCTATAATCTTCTGAAAGCTAGGCATGCATGATGGCACACACATGTGATCCTACCACTGGGAAGCTGAGGCAGGAGGATCACGAGTTCTGGGCTCAAAAAAGAAGAATCTTGTGACTTCAGACTATGGTTATGCAAGTGGCTGGCCCTTCCATTGTGCAGAGCACTGACCCAGAGCCTAAGGCAGGTGTCCCATGACTCCAGCTGTTGACCCATGTTCAAGGCTCTAGGCAGAGTCCTCTGGGCCGTGGAAACCAAAATGGTGCAGAGACCCATGGTCTGTGGAAGCCAATGATATCTCTGGTCCACGCTCAATCATCCTGCCCTGTTAAATCCAAAATAGCTACTGGCCTTCCTTCGTTCTGTCCACATCTCTGTCCTGTTCACACAGTCCTGTGTTGTTGAGCCACGTCCTTGCTGTATTCTTCAGAATAAACCTACTCTGGTTTTTCCATATTAGACTTCAAGCTCTAGTTGTATTTTGCTTAACATTCCTTCTTCCATCTGCCTTTTCTTTCACATCTCCTATCATGGTTAGAATGAACCAAGCCTTAACTCTACACTGTGCTTAAAAGAGCTCCTCAAGTAGATATTCAGTCTTTTTTACCACTCGTGAATTCTACTCTCCCTAGGGTACAGTTCATCAAAATGCTTTGCCATTTTATCAAGAGGGCTGCATTTTTTCCACTTCCAAAAGCATGGTCCTTATTTCCCCCTGAGACCTCACTAGAACGACCTTTACTGTCTGCACTTCTACCATGCCTCTTGAAGCTTTTCCAATGCCAACCCATTATCCATCCACTTCCAAAGGTGTGGACACATGCTATAGCAGTACCTTGCTCTCGTTATTAAGCTGTCTTAGCTCAGGATGCCATGACACGATGACATAAAGTGGTGGCTTAAACAACACATTTGTTTTTTCACCTTCTAGAGGCCAGAAGCTCAAGACCCAGTTGCCAAGGGGGACAATTTCCAGTGAGGATTCTCCTCCTGTCTAGTAGATGGGCACCTTCCCACTGGTTCTCCCATAGCAATGGGGTCAGGGAGAGGGAGGTAAGGGGAGAGAGAGAGAGCGAGCGAGAGAGAAAGAGAGAGATCTAGTTTCTTAGCTGCTCTTTTTATAAGGATGCTGACTTTCCCAGACTCGTGATCAGCTCCCAGATGCCACCACACTGGGAGCCAGTGCTTCCGCAAACATATTTGGAAGGGGACACCATGCATTACATGGCACACAGCTCAGTGTGTCTCTGGGTAGCAGAACGCACACACTTTCTCCAGCAGGAGCAGGAAGCCCCAGAGCAAGCTGGCTGCAGAAGAGAGAAGAGACTGATGAGACCCACCAGGTTGATATCCAGCAGATATCACCTGGACAGGGGAGGTTCCAGGTTCCTCTACTACTTGGCCTGGGCTCAACCTCCATGACCAGGCCTGACAGAGGTACCATGCATATCTTTCACACAGTTGTACAAACGTAACTCTTCATTTCTCTGAGTTTAATATCCAGAAGTACAGTGCTGGCTTGCATATGGTAGTCAAATGTTTAATTTTTCTTTTGCTTTTGTTGTTTTGAGACAGGGTCTCATTATGCAGCCCAGGCTAGCCTCAAACTCATGGTCCCCTTGTTTCTGACTATTGAGTGGTGGATTTACAGGAGTGCATTACTAAACCTGACTTGCATGCTTCAAGAAACTTCCCAACTGATTTTCAGACTAGCCATACCATTTTATTTTATTTTTTTTAATATTTTGTGATTTTTTAAAAAATTATTATTTTATGTGTGTGAGTGTATTGCCCACATATATGTAAGTGTATCCATGTCATTCAATGCCTGCAGAGGTCACAAAAGGGTGTTGGATCCCCTGGAACTGGAGTCACAGACTGTTAGTCACCACATGGGAGCTGGGAATTGAACCTCAATCCTCTGCAAGAGCAGTCAGTGCTCTTAACCACTGAGCCATCTCTCCAGTTCCTTAATTTTCATTTTCATGTGTATGAGTGTTATGCCTACATGTATGTAAGGCACCCATGTTGTGTAGTGCTTGAAGAGGACAGAAGAGGGCGTCAGATCCTTTGGCACTGGAGCGAGGGATGGTTGTTAGCTGCCATGTAGGTGCTAGGACCTGAACCTGGGTCTTCTGCAAGAGTAGCCAGTGCTCTTAACCACTGAGCCATCTCTCCAGCCCCATATTTCATTTTTTAAATTGTGTATATGTGTGTGTGTGTGTGTGAGAGAGAGAGAGAGAGAGAGAGAGAGAGAGAGAGAGAGAGAGAGAGAAAGGGAAAGAGAAAAACATGTCCAGAAGTACACAGAGGCCAGAAAGAAATGTTGGCGTGCTCTCTCTCTCTCTCTCTCCCACCCCACCTCATTCCCCTGAGACTGTGTTTCTCACTGAACCTGGAACTTGTCATTATTGCCCTTTAGCTAAGCTGACTACCGGCAAGCCAAAGTAACTGCCCTGTCTCTGCCTCACTCCCCGCTGCTGGGGTCACTCCAGCTTTTTACATGTGTGCTGGGGATCTGAACTCAAGACCTTATGCTTGTGTAGCAAAGACCCTTATCCATTAAGCCGTCATCACTGCAACCTGGTGGCACCATTTTATATTCTCACCAGCAATATATACATAATGCAGTTCCTCTGCCCTCCAGCTCCATCAGCGTTCGTTGTTGAGAGATTTTTATTTAGCCATTCTGGGATGTTTGTAGTGATGACTTGCGGTTTCAGCTAGCATTTTCCTAATGCCTGATGCTGTTGACTATCTTTTGATCTTTGGTGAAATGTCTCTTCATGCCTGCCCTAGGTACTAATTGGACTGTGTGCTCGTTGATGTTAAGTTTTCAGCGTTCTTTATGTATTCTGGATACTCATGCTTTGTTGGATGTGTGTTCTGTAAATATTTTCTCTCATTCTATTGCCGTTCTTTTCATAATGTCTTTTCTTTAATAACATCTTTCTCAGAGCAAAAGTTTTAAATTTGGATTTACTCTGATGGATTTAATCTTTCCTTTTGGGCATTGTATCTTTGGGGTGAAGTCCAACAATCCCTTCCCCCTACTCCAAACCCTCAAGATTTTCCCTTAGATTCTTTTCTAAAACTCCTATGGTTTTATGTTTTACACTTATGATCCATTTTGAGTCAGTTGTTATAAGACGCAGTTCAAGGTTCAACTGCCATTGAATCTCTTCTGCATCTTTGTCAGAAATCAGCTGCATATACTTATGTGGATCTATTTTTCTGTGTTGTCTATTAATATTCTCTTGATCGATGTGTTTATTACTCTCACAATAACAAGAACCATGTTTAAAGTACCTGTTTGGCAAATCTTAGTTCTTACCATAATCTTTCATAAATTTGCTTCACTGTCTATCAAAATCTTTAAAATAATCTTGTCTATATATATACAAAAACACATATTGGGATACTGATACATGTATGACTCTTCCTAAGGAGTCTGTTTCTATTCAGCCCAGCTGAGAAGACAGCCACAGATCAGAGACAGTTCTACTCAAGTCTAGCTTGAATATGAGTGAGGGGCTTCTTACAGGAACATGGGCAACTTAAGGACAGCTAGATAATTGGAGAAGAGTTTCCTTCTCCAGCAATTGTTCACCATCAAGTATCCTGGGGTGGAGGTGGGGGGCAGTCACAGCTTGTCTGATTTCAAGATAGCAATAGTCTTGTCATGCCCAGAAGAGAGAGTTCCACAACAGGAATTGTGCTAAATAGGGAAGCAAATTTAGGGAGCATTTACACTTTCATTAGTTTTGGTCTTCCAGTCCTCAAACACAGTATATCTTCCCATTTATCCAGATCTTTAACTTTTTCATTAGCGCAGTGAAATTCTCAGCATACAAGTCCTAAGCATTTTTAAAACTAACCTTAACCTGAGGTATCATAAAAGATAGTATATCTTTAATTTTGATGTACACACACACACATTTATACATATATATCACATAGAAATACAGATTAGGGATCCCTCATCTGAAATGCTTAGGACCCCAAAGCATTTTGCATTTTAGATTTTTTTTCCCTATTTTGGTGTATTACATGTGTCTAGCAAGGCATCTTGAGAATAGGACCTAAATCTAAACATGAGCTTTATCTGTGTTGCACTGTGCACCTTATATCCTGAAGATAATCTCATACGACATTTTGAGTGATTTTATCCACGAAGCAGTGTTCCGCACTGTAGAATTTCCTACTTATAGCATCATATCAGTGCTCAGAAGACTTTCAGATGCTCAGATTAGGAGCGTGCAGGCTGTACGATGGACTGTGACCTTCAGGATTGACTCTAAGTTTTAGATAATTTGAGAACTTCTGTGTAAGCAATTGTGTCATCTGCAGAGACAGTTGAGCTTTGCCTTTGAAATCTGTACCTGTTTGTTTCTTGGCTTTGCCTTGTCACACTGCCTAGAAATACCAACACTGTGCTGAATAGAGTGGAGAGCGGGAGCATCCCCCTCCACCCGCCACCCCCCACACCCATTCAGTCTTCAGAGAGCACAGGAACTCCTCTCTCTCAGCCTCCAGACTGAGGACAGTCCTGCCTCCATTCCTTTCCTTCCATGATGGCCTGTCTCCTCTCTCAAACATGATCCAACAAAAATCCTTCCTCCTTTAAGCTGTTTTTTGTCAGGTATTTTGTCACAGCTATGAGAAAAGTAACTAATGTACTCCTTCGTGGTATATCAGAATCACAGGCAAAGGCAGAAGTGGTGACAAAGCGAAGGAGAGAGGCAGACAAATCCAGGACTGCACAGAGTGTAGCGACTTATGAAGAGGCGCCTGCTTAGGTGAAGTTTTAGTAAGCTTTCTGTGATGCCACCCTGCCAGGTGGGTAGGTAGAAGCCCACATGTGACCCATGATCTCCACTGACGTGTGTCGCACTGTAAGGTGTTGGGGTACCTCGCTATACCCTTGTGAAGTAGGAGTCTTAGTTCCCCACTCAGCCTTTGCTGGTGTCATGGTTTGGGACTGGAGTAGGATGGTCATTGTTTAAATATTTTTCTGTCTTATGAGGCTATCCCTTTCCAGGCTTTTGGAAAGAGAGTGCCTCATTGGGGGATTTTCTTGTCTGTAGTCATTGATGTTTCTGGGTCACTAGTTTCTTCGGTCCAAGGTTGGGGCTGGAGGTAGAAAGTAAACCCAGGAACTTTGCTTGTCCGTCCTTGGGTCCTCAGTGCTTAGCCAGTCCACTGTTTACTGTCCACTTTTCTGCACTTTCTTTCCCTCTCTTTTTCCTTCCTCCTTTCCTTTCAGAACTCTTCTCAGTACCTGTTAAGAGGATGAAGAGCCCTGCGTTTGAGAACATCTGCCCTCGGATGTAAACCGCGTTGTTAGGTCATAGGTCCCACTTGGTGGGCTTGAAGTCTTGCTGTGAATATGATACAGTACATATTTTTTAAACATTTTCCTCTTCAAGTTAAACGAAGTTTTTAATAAAATTAACTTTCTCCAGTGGTGATTGAAAAACACTTCTGTGCTTCCACTATTGTTTTAGAGGCTGTCCACTTCAGCAGACCACCTGCCACCCCAGCACACTCAGATGACAGAGATGAAACAGTTTGCATTTGCATAGCCCATGACTGTTTACATACAGAGTATTCTCTTGCACACTACGGCATTTGATCTTTCGTACAGCCTCAAATGGCCAGCAGAAAAGGGATTGTCATGACCAGGGTAACACTCAGCTGGCACACGGGAATACAGGTGTACAGGCTGTCAAAATAACAGACTACTTCTGTGAAAGCTGCTGAGTCCTCCACTACCCCCTAACACCTTGCCTCCATTTTCTGGGAGGCCCAGGGGGAGTCCTTAGTCTGATGTTTTGATTAATACCTTCACTCATGGGTACTAAGGCTCCAGAATAAGCCTTTTACATGGAACCAAAGACCCTGATTCCTTCTGTTTGAAAGAAAAAAGAGTGGGCACAGACAGTGGGGCTGGAGACTTACAACTCTGTTGGGTTCTCCATCAGCACCAGCTTGTGCAAAGACCTGTGGGGCGCTGGCCCAGGAAGCCTCTGAAACCTCTGTGTATCACTCTCCCCTCTACACTTCCTTCGGAACACCTGGGGAGCAGGACACTCAGTTTGGGGAGGTGGGCATAGATGATGTGTAATGATCCATCCACGCACGTTTTCTGTTTTCCTTAGAGATAATGAGGACAACCATGTCTGAAGGTGCCAGATCATCTGGTGGTGTGACGCACCAATGTGTCCTCTAAAGCCTATAGCAAACATTAAGTGCAAGACAGGTTATCAGAGGCAGAGCACAGACCCAGAAGGACAGGAAGGTAGACACACACCTTTCTAGTCTGTTTTCCACCCACATAAAGAGTTGTGCACATGCACACGCCAGTGAAAGAAGACCTGAATGACTATTCCTATCACCCTGCTGCCTTTAAGAATCCAAGGTTTCCATTTGATAGACTGCTGTACGCTCATTCCCCATACAATGTCTTCAGGTTTATCTATCTTTAAAAATAAATGAAGAAAGAATGATTAAGATTCGGGTGGGTTGATGGGAAGGAGCTCTTCCCTGTGACTGAGGACCTCTGAGTGGGCAGGCTACTGGGATGACAAAGGGGCCAGCAGCAAAGACTGTGTTCCTTGCTACTCAAGTCCCTTGAGGAGCCCCCAGATGGACCCTATTTTCAGACAGCACTGTATGAAATCCTCATGGTCTAATACAGCAAATGACGAGGTATACCACATGCCATGACCCCGAGACATGAGAGGATCGCCGATATGGGCTGCACTGGAGACCAGCTTGTGCTGGTGCAGCTGGGCAGGAAGGCCCCTGCGACCTGAGGTTTATCCTCCTGCTCCTCCGCAACCACCTTCTGCTTCCTCCAAGCTTTTAAAAGGCTTTGAGGGGAAAAAACCCTCACCCTACCTTGGGTTTGGAAACTTCCTATGAATGAGGAGGGACACACTTGGGTTCTGCAGTTGCCTCCACAAGGCGAGAGGTGGAAAGAGAGAGGACTAGAAAAGACAAGGAAGGAGGACGGTGGGAGGGAGCCACAGAAAAGGAAATGAAAATGAGGATCCCGGGCCTAAGCCAGGGCTGAGCCCTACCAGCCTGCGGCATGCCAGCACAGAGGGTCTGGCAGGGGCCTGCAGATGCCTGGCACACACACAGGCTGGTTCAGTGGTACTCTGTGGGCCAGCGCCTACGTGTTTGCTCATCTAGGACTTCCAGGCAAGAAACAACCCGAGGCAAGAAACTTGCTGTCCCTTGCCGCTGTCAGGGTGGAAAAGCTGTAGGTGACTGAAGAATGTACTAGAGACTGGAAAATCATCTTGGTCCTTGGGTGAGGTGGCTTAAGGTTGGGAACGCCTCCCCTGGAACACCCTCCCAGACAGAGAACCAAATAGACCATAAGGAAGGTTAAGTGAGCTGAAAACAGCGCACAAGAGAAGGACGGTACACCCAGCAAGGAGCAAAGGGGGCGAATGGGGCCGGGCCACGAGCGGCTCCGCTGAGTGTCCATTTAGGCTTTTATTGAAGTAGATGTGAAAATGGCCCAGAATATAACATGAGTCTCGTGCTCAAAAAATCTGTGTTCCACCTCCTTGGGCCAACCAAGGGAGGAATAATTAACCACATCTAGTTACTGTGTGTTTCACTCTGCAGTCAGTTAAAGGCTGCTCTGTGTGGCTCAAAACTCAGGATGGGTATTTGCGATAGAAGATAGCTAACTGGATTTATTATCCTGAGATTACCTTTTAGTTTTTGCTAGCTTTGGGCCAGGAAGGAATAGCTAATTGGATTTACTATCAACACTTCACCTTTTAGCTTTGTGGCCAGTTTAGGGCCCCAAGCTGCTTTTCTGGTTCATTTTTAACTAAGCTGGGGGCAAGCAGTTTGAGGATTGTTTGCTGAAATGTGTTTGAAAGTTCTAAGTGTCTGATTGAGACTCTGTCTCCTGCCTCCTCTCCCACTCCCCTAGCTTCTTGACCACCCCCACAGGAACATACACGAATGGCTGATGGGTCAGAGGGGCAACCTTGAGTAGCTGGGGATTCCCAGGTATCAACCAGCCCATTAACCGTTCCTCCTCCATTCCCTGTATGTGTCTCTCTGTCTCTGTCTGTCTCTGTCTCTGTCTGTCCCTCCGCCCGACACACACAGTGAGCCACCTTTTCTCTGGGCTCTCCTGCTGCATGAAGGTGACAGATTAGACACTTGGCTAAATTTGGAAGCTCACCTTGGCTCTGCCCAGCTGATCTGTGTCTCCACCCTCTATTTAAAACCAGCCTTGCCCGAGAAGCGCAGCCCAGTGCAGCGGGTGCTGAAAGCTGCTGGCTTGCTGTCCCTCATCCTACTGACAGGTCTGGGCCTCACCCTTCCCTGCTCAGGACTCTGCCGTCTGCCCTTTTTCCTGTGGACACTAGCTAGGAGCATGCTGCTTTCCGTAACTGTCATTGTGGGTGGCTCCAGTGCCTCAGGAAAAATAAACAAGCTGAAATCTCCCACATTTTTTCCCATTGTAAACATTTTGTCCCCCCAAGGGGTGGACAAGCTCTGAGGGGGGTGGTTTTCCCAAAGATAATTACCTCTTTAAGAAACTGGGTCTGACTTTGCAATGCCCAGGGAGTTGTTTATTTTGTGAGGGCCCCACCCACCACTTCATTAGCCAGTCATCCCAGATCCTGGAGTCCACAGGGCCCTAGACTCCCTTTGTGCAGACAAGGGCTTTGCTGCTCCCAGCATGAGGACTGAGGCTGGGTGGGAGGGCTGCCTGGAGTGGGACCTGCCACTCCACCCACTCAGGAATGGGCGGCTCAGGTGGGAAACAATACCTTCTTTGAGGCAAGCAGGTGTTCATTGCAACAGAGTAAGGAGAGGTAAGCCAAGCTGCAAGAGGCCCGTCTAGAGATGAAGGAAATGCATTTCCAGAGGGAAGGAGCATGGAACACTGGGATGTGCCCAGCCCTCACGCCACCCCAGGGCTGAGAGCCAGTGGGCATATTCCAAGGCAGAGGGACTGCTCATAAAACATCAAAATCCTTCACTCATGAGTGACAGAAAGAGCTGCCCTGAGCCCTTCCACAGTGTCAGCCACTTGGGCCTCTCTGCGATGTCGCTGGAACTTCCCATAGCCCAGGTACTGCAGTATGTACAGGGAATGCCAGGACTTGCTCTTCCTGGAGGGTGGTGTAGCCAGTCCTAACTATTAAATAGTTTTGATGCCACCCGCTTCATAAAACTCCCTATCCACCACTCAAAATGGAATTAACTCCCCCCCTGGAGAAGACAGCTAGCACGTGGCTTCCACCTGCCCAGGCATCTACCAACCCTTCCAGGTTATTTCCATATAGTGTGGCTATTAGTATATCAGCTTCACTCTTCAGAGAGTGACCATGCCCCAGGGTTCTCCAGCACTCCGTGCAGATGCGATGGCACACTTGTACGGGCAGTGGTGTGAGTGAGGGTGGACCTGGAGGCAAGTGAGGAAGAACTGTAGCGGAGATGAGGGTGTGTCTGTGAGCACAGGGCGGGGGCCAGCAGGCCTTTCGGCATCTCTGCTGATCTCAATGCAGAGAATGGAGACAGGCTGGGTGGAGGAGGGACGCTACAAAGCAGGACAGCCTGGAGGCAGGGCAGCCGGAAGGGAGTCAGGGCCCACATGGCCCAGGTCTCCACATACACACACAGAGGCTGTACACTAGAAATCCACTGAGGCTGTGAAGGAAAGCAATTCTTGCAGTTGACCATAAAGTAATGGGCCAGGAGAGAGCCTGGGAGAGCCTCTGTCCCCATGTACTACCACTCAAACGGTTTCCTGAACTAGTGGTATGGCCCGCTGGACCAGGAAGGCCAAGCAAACCCAGAAGCAGGCAGAGCCCCACCTTGCAAGGCCTCCTGGGCTCTGCCAAGGGCAGAGGAGAGCCTGAGTGGAACACAGAGAGGAGATGGTTAGAGGCAGCCCCGGACCCAGATGTTATATAGTCAGAATGGGATTCGATGCAGAAAGCTCTCTTTGAGAGGAAAAAATATGAAATTGCAAACACGGACCAAGGTACAGGGCCTTCGAAGAGGCCTACCCAAGGGGCCAGATGTTTCTCATTATGAGCCTCACACTAAAAGAAACTTTGAGCCACCTGATCAGAGGCCAAGGTGCGTATGGCTCCCTGAGGTTGTGGTAGAAAGCACCATGTCGTCTCTTACTGTTGTGGTTCCCATCTGAAATGTCCCCCAGGGCTTGTGTTCAGTCATCATCAGCCTAAAGTGCCATTTTGAAGGGCGAGGCCAGGCAGAAGCGGATCAGTGGGTATCACAGCTTCTGATTCCCGTCAGTTTTCTCTGCTTTGTGACCTGCCCCATGCCGTGTGGTCAAGCTTCACCTCAAGCTCTCACTGACCTGAGCAGAGCCACATCCTGCCTTCCTGTCTTCCCTTTCCTGCCATGATGGACTGAGACTCTCTGAGCCCATGAGCCAAGATAAAAGACCTGTTGTCTCAGGCTGAGGTGTTGGCAAGGCTGTGCTCCCTCTGAGCAGGGGAGGTCTTCCCTTCCTCCTTTCAGCTCCTACTGACTGGCTGTCCTTGGGGCTCCTCAGCTTCCAGTCCTATTTCTGCCTTTTGTCATCATGTGGCTTTGTCCCTCAGGGTCTTTCATTACACCACCATCTTCTTTTTTAAAAAAATATTTTATTTTAATTTTATGGATATGTATGTAAGTCTGTGTCATGCAGTGCCTTCAGAGGTCAGAAGATGGTGTCAGAGTCCCCTGGAACTGGAATTACAAACTGTTGTCAGCTGCCAAGTCGGTGCTGGGAATTGAATCCAGGTCTTCTGCAAGAGCAGCCCGTGCTCTTAACCACTCTCCAGCCCACATAGCCATCTTCTTAAAAGGATACCAGCCCTATTAGATTGGGGACCTCATCTAAGCTAATGACACCTGCAAGCACTCTTCTAATAAGGTCCTGTTCTGAGGTACTGGAGTAAGGACTTTGATGAATCTACAGAGGGATGGGCATTCTGATCACAGCAGAGGGAAGAAGGAGCAGGAGAAGCAGGTAGAGCTTTCTGGCACCTTGGAGTTGGCTACTACTCCCAACTCTGGGTGGGAATAAACTCTCCCCCTTCTCCGAGGTACCTGGAGAAAATGGACTCTACACAGACACCCGCTTACCTACCACTTAGCCGCTTCATCTTTGCTATTGGAATCTTTACATCACAGACCCAAACAGTCATCTTCTGGACTTGAAGAACCTTTGGAGATCCACCTAGAACCATTATGCAGGCATGTGAATGAGGGTAAGGCATGGGGCCACTCACTTTGGTCCTCAGTGGCCAAGAATTCTACCCTGGTAAAATATGATCAACTTGTCGACTCTGGGGCAAAATACCTGACGACAGCCATTTAGGGAAGGAAGGGTTCATTTGGCTTGTGTGTGTAGTCCATTGTGGTGGAAAGTCATGGTTGCAGGAGTCTGAGGCAGTGGCTGCATCTGCAGTCAGGAAGCAGAGAGACTGATCACCAGTTGTCTCCAGATCCTGTCAAATCGACAAATTAACCGTCGCAGTGATAAATGCGGATTTCCCCACAAAGCCATTTGCAGCAGTGTCCTCAGCTCTAGAACCTTAGTCAACTCCCAGATCACTGAGTTGGGGAAGAGTGAGTAACCCTGTGGTTAGGACAGTAGGTAATTTGGACTGGATTCCATCACTGTTCGCACTGTTCGATCTAGAGATTGGCACTCTTAGTCATGTTCTGCTTATACTTTGGGATAAATCGTGTTTGCTGATTACACAGCCATCTAAGGAGTAGAAGCAGCCCAAGGCTTTCTGGGTAGCAGTGAGTGCTGGACTGGCATTAAAAACAGACACATTGGGGTTGGAATGTGGTTAAGAGCACTAGATGCTCTTGCAGAGAACCTGGGTTTGGTTCCCAGCATTCACATGGTGGTTAACAACCATCTGTAACTCCAGTTCCAGGAAATCCGATGCCCTCTTCTGGCCTCTATGTGCCCATCTTACATATATGCAAACAAAACCCTCATGCACATTAATAAAATAAATTAATTAAAAACAGACATATCACAAAATAAGCAACATGCATTCAAGTCCACCTTGGGCTGACCTGGCTGCTTTAAGTCTTTGACAAACTGAATACCAGAGATGTCAGGTCAGTTTCAGCAAATTGTGCCCCTGTGACATACACCCAGAATCACAATGCCACCCAACGAGGGTCACCTGTGCTGACTCAGCGTACCTCTCAGGATCCGGTTGTGCCCAGGAACATGATCTTATGAGTCACTGTGCATGTACTATTATGCTTGTAAGCCATGTGGGATGGGGGGTACTGGCCACATCTGTCCAGCCCTGCCCCTGGTGGTAGGAGTTTGGTGATTATCTGGGTTGTGGATCATGAAACCACATCAAATGGAGATCTGATAGCATGTGTGATTACGGGCATAGGGTACAGCCCACTGGTAGATCAGTGTTAAGGGCAGTTCTGAGCTTGCAGAACACAGCAGTACTATGCCAACCCAGCCACTTCCACCACAGGCAGGAGGAGAGGGGCACCTGTGACGCCTCAGCTGGCCACTTTATGACTGTCTTTGACTCTTTGGCTCATTCGTAGCCATAGGTTCATGGATTCTCGAAATAGTCCACCTCTCTGACACCAAGCCGCCCAGGGCTCAGACTGACCTTCCCAAGGGAGGTCAGAGAGTCTCTTGGAGTCAGAGAGGTGCCCCCAGCAGCAGGCCACAGGTGTGTGTATGCATGCCTGCTGCCCCTAAAGGACTGCACAGACTCTGCCCCAGGGCAGTACTTTGCACTCTAGCTGTCACCACAATGGCCTGATTTGAATCCTCACCTCATACAGTGGTGGCTGAAAGCTGCTTTGTGTGCATCACCTTGCTGTGTGACTGTCCTTATGCCACTTGGAAATCACCGTAGCTCTCTGGAAACTGGAAACATCTGTCTGATAATTAATATGTGACCCACAGGGACCCACTGTTCTTGCTGTGTGACTCAGTGATCAACACAGTGACCAGCACAAAGAAGTCTCTCACTAGGAGCTTCTACTTGAGCACACAGTGGACAAATAAACAAACAACATATCAAATGAGAGGTGTGGCCCTACAAATAGAAAGGACACAGGTGACCAGAGCAATCTGGAAAGTTCCATGGAAGAAAGAGAACTGGGCTGGCTGCTGAGATCCTGTGAGAGTTAAGCAAGGAATGAGAGAAAAGATCCAGGCCTGTTATATCAACTATACAGGTGGAATGGTGTGGGCTAGGGATGTGGAGCTCAGTTGATGACATCACCCACTGTTACCTGCCATGGGACCAAGCCAAATCCTGACCCTGGACTTTCAGGAACTTGAGGACACAGCACAGAATGGCAGATAGTGATATGCAACAGTGGGTGAGCAGCCCACACAAGCTTACACTCTTCCCAGGTGTGGGTTCTAATGGGTGTGCACTAAACTCTGAAGAAGAATGTGGGAGCATCCAAACTTCTCTCCTCCTTGGGACCATGGATGCCAGACACTTGCCCTGGCAGGATCTCCACTTGAGCATTTTGGATTTCCCCTAAGGAATCGTTTCAGCAGCATCACCTCCTCCCACGTTGCTATGCTGAGTCCTCACAGGCTCATCAGGTCCCCTGCACTTAGCGCTCAACATGGACTAAGGGTGCTCCCAGCTACAGAAGACAGCAAGGCAGCCTGGTCCCTCTCTCGTGGGCTCATGTTCTCCAGCAAGGAAGACAGACAGCACACAGTAGAGATAACAAGGAAGACGGTAGCAGGGTACAGCCATCTGAGTGCCCTGTGGAGCATGGCAGAGGCGTGGCAAGAAGGGGCAACTAAAATATGAAGGTGGCTCTGAAAAAGTGATATAGGAGCTAAAGCAGATAGATAAGAAGACCGGGGAGATAGTCCAGCTTAAGGCCACAGATGTGCACCGTCAACATCTGTATAAGCAGAAAGAAACCAAGAGAAAAGAAGAAAGGCAAAGTAGGGGGCAGAGACTGCTTAGTTGACTGCTACTCTCTGAAGGAACCTTTCTAGAATTTATACCCAATGAATTCTTACTTACACCTCTATAGCCAGAACTTAAGTTTCCTAGCAGTCTGCTGGCTAGGGACTGTCACCAAAGTATGGTGGAGCTAGTCATCTCTGCCACCAAACAGCAAGCAGAAGACACTAAAAGCGTGGCCTTCTGTTGACAGGACTCATTCCCTTGGTGGTTCCAAAGGTTTAAGGAGCTCAAGGTTATGCTGTACCCCACAGAGTCCACCCTCAGCTCCCCCACGCCTTTGCCTCCTGTTGAAATAGCATTTAGATACATGCTACTCCCTTCCCTGAAGAATAGGATCTATTCTTAGATAGGAACTGGTGTTCCTGTTTTTAAAGCACCGGACAGTGGGCCCAATAGTGGCCACCCAAATAGATTAAGTCTTTATCGCTAATGTCGCCTCATTTGGAAAGCAGGTCTTTGCTCATGATGGCATGACATTAAGGATTTGGAGATGAAGGTAGTCTGGATTGGCCAAATATACCCTAAATGTCATCACAAGTGCGCTTGTAAGACAAGTAAGGGATGTTTTGAGAGACACAGAGAAGAGGACGTAATGTGACCACAGACAGAGGTCAGAGTGATGTTGCCACAAGTCAAGGACACCTGGAGAGACCAGAAGCTAGAAGAGATCACAAATGAGCGCCCTGCCAAAACCTTTATTTCAGACCCCACCTTCCACAGACACCAGAGGGTACATTTCTGCTGTTTAAATCCCCTGGTTTGCACTGCTTTGTCATGAATAGCCCTAATAAATTACTACAAAAGTGGGCCTGCCCAGGACCAAACACTGTTGGAAACATACCGGTGAGTTAAGGAATTAATTGTGTATGTACAGCCCTGGATATGGATCCCAACCCAGAGCCTCATGCACGATAGGCAAACTCTCTACCACCAAGCCATTCCCCAAGCTCTAGAACTGTTAGACTTAAGTCAAGGTAAAAACAGAAATAATAGAAAAGATCAAAATCACTGCTGAAGCGATTTCTAGCAAGCTGGAAAATACACACAAATGTTAATAAAGAGAATAAAATACACAGTTGCTTTTGAAAGTTGAGGATATAACGATGCCTTTGTTGAAATAAGTCTCAAAGAAAAGAAAAACTACAAATTCAGACACATAAAATTATAAAACTTCTCTAATAAAAATGATAAATCTAAAATATCTAAAGCTGGGGCCAGAGTGATGGCTCAATTGATTGATAACACACACACACACAGCAGCTCACAACTGTCTGTAACTCCAGTTCCAGGGGATCCAACGTCCTCTTTTGGCCTCTGCAGGTGTTGTACACACATGGTACACATACATGCATGTAGGCAAATACTTGCACACATGAAATAAAATAAATCTTAAAAAAAATTTATAGTTGTATCACACAATAAAAGACTATAAAACTAAAATATATATAGAATTCATTGACAATTATGAGAAAAAGCAACTAGATCTTAATATACAGGGGAATGTATAGCCATTTCTCACAAAAAAAGACCTAGAGACTAAGCAAGTGACATAGTAACAAAAATAGCTACTTTTAATTGTAATTGGCTCTGTTAGACTTTTCAAAAACATTGTCTCAAATCCCTATAGAGATTCTGCCAGAGAAATGTATTTATTCCCATTTCACAAAAGAGGGAACTGAAGTCCAAAAGTAAAGTGGCTCCCCAAATATCAAGTCCTTATCTCTGTAACTTGTCATTATTACATCATTTGGAAAAAGGCTTTTTCTAGTGCAATGCAGGGGATGAGAATGTCTCATGAAAACATGTCTAGCAGAAGTCCAGGAGATGGACTTTGAACCTGAGTTCCAGAAAAACATTCTCATTGCAGGAAATGCAATCCTTCATTAAGTCACTATTTGTTTTCTTTCTATTCTGTGCTAGGGTGGAGAGATGGTAAAGACACAATGCTTCTTGGTGACCTGGAAACCAGGTTGTAGACAAGACAGCAAGCTGTCAGACAGCAGCAGCAGGACCAGATGTGAAGAAGCCCAGCACGGGCCCTGCTAGAGCCCCGTTCATACACAGGCCTGTTTTTGCTCCTAAGCACAACAGTACATGCAGGACTGTAGAAGCAACTTTTGAAAGTGTCTTTGCAATTCAGAATAAAATCCTGAGTATGCATCTTATTGACTCAGAAGAAGAAAAAATAACTATTACAAGATGGATGTTGTCAAAGCTAGGGAGGGAATCTAGGGTCTCACATATGCTAAGCACATACTGTACCACAGAGCCACACGAAGTTTAAATGTAAAACAGGCATAGCCTATAATCCCAGCTTCTCAGGAGGCTGAGACAGAAGACTCTCAAGTTCAAGACCTTCCTGAACTGCAGAGTGAGTTCAAGGTCAGCCTGGGCAACTTGGTGAGAACATGTCTCAAAATCAAAAGGTTAAAAAACAGAGGAGAGGGGGCTGGGGATGTAGTTCGATGATAAAGCACTTGCCTAACATGCATGAGGCCTTAGATTCAATCCCTGGTATCACTAAAAGATAAACAAGTAAATAGCAATATGCACTTGTAGATGGTCAGGGACAAAAACCTCAAGGATGTGACTGACTGATAGAAAGTTCTGAGGATAAAAGTTCAGTGGGCTAATCAAACCCAGGCCTTTAAAGCCCTTGGCTTCCTGTGGCTTGCCCATTGTCTCTGCTTCAGTGACTTTAGCCTGTTTCCGGCCCCAGCAGGTGTCTCTGTGGCCAGCTTCCTTTCTGGCCCAGTCTGTATACACAGCAGAATGCCCAACACGAGGGGAATGTGTTTTAATAGATGATAGTGATGAAATACTGTCTGCCCATTTATAAAAAAAGATAACCAGGAAGGATGGTTGATGTTGAAACAGGGAGAGAATGCATTACACCCGAGATGTCCAGGTGACCAGAAGGATAAGCTCAACACAACGGACGCCACAGCTGCTATTAAAAGGTCAATTGTGAAGCTGTGTGGGGACATGGAAAAATACAGGAAATATAATCAGCAAAACTAGCTGAAGACAATCACCTGAACAGACCGTGGAAGCTCTTTCTATTTCTTCTGCCATGGAAGTTCATTTATACATGACAGGCTATCCATATTTCTTATATAACTTTTATCGTTATAAAGTGGTAACTGGTAAACTGGAATGCATCCAAATAACAATGCACAAAATGTTTTGAGTTTTGGAGGGATAAATGATTGAAAGTTAAAATTTTCATTAGCGTTATTTTAATGAGTTTTTTTTTTCAGTGTATAAGAAAAGCTTTGATGAGATAATACATTTCTAAGTTGGGAGAACTCTTCAAATCTAGCAGTGTTTCTTCAGCCTCTGCCCAAGCCCTGCTGCAACACTATCTCCCAGGAAACAGTGATGGTGCCCAGCTCAGGGCTGGCCTCTACACTGCTTGGTTTCCATCCTGTGCAGGATCTTGCAGAGAAGGCTGTCCACAGTTCCTCCCGTTCTGGGCACCCTCTTCCACTGAGAAATGAAGACCGTTTGGTCCCCTTCAACCTGGGCTGAGCCTGTATTAAGAATAGCATGTAGTAGAAGTGACTGTAGCTTCGAAACCCTGATTTGCCCTCATGAAAACCATGTGTCAGTTAAGCAAACCTGACTGTCCTCAGAGAGGGGAAGACAGAGAGAGAGAGAAAGAATGGAGAAAAAAGGAGGGAGAAGCTGGATGGGAGCGGGCTCAGACAGTTCCTAGCTATCCCCTCTACCCCACTGAGGTGCCAGACCTGTGAGCAAAGCCATCTGACTCCTCCAGTTCCTGCGGAGATGCCCCAGCCAAGGCTATGTGGGTCAGAGATTAGCCGTCCATGTGTACCCTGGCCCACTTTGCAGAGCACTGAGCAAAAAAATCTTTGTTGCTGTTTGAGTTGCTAAGATTGAAATATCTCCTATCTCCAGAAGACTGAAGGACACTAGATCAGGGCTGAGTCTCCTCTGGCTTTGCATACACCTGCCCAGCTCAGAACCAGGCGCTTTATAAACATGGGGCATGGATTCAGGTGAGAGGTGATATTGTGGGACCACTGATATAATGGCTTAGCTGAGTGGAGCACCAAGTCTAAAACCTTTTTCTTACACTGATGCACATGGGTCTGACTACTGCAAAGTTGAAGAAACTCAGGGGAGCTAGATAACTCACCCAGGGATGCACACAGTGTGAGAGTTGCAGTCAAATCCAGGCAGTCCTGGCCCGTGCATGCAGGTGGTTTGTTGTTAGATAACATGGCGAAGATTAAGGCTTCTAAGTGCAGTCTCTCGGCAGGCCCTCTCCTAAGTACAGAGAGAACCTGGACAGGATAATTAATGGGTGAGGCCTGTGGCTGGGTTTTGTCTTGGCATGGGAGCCCGTGCCTGGTTCCAGGGGGCAATTCACAGGACGGCTCTGTATGTACCTAAGCCTCCAGATTTCTGGGTTTTGGGGTTTGTTACAGGCCCAGCCCTGTAAGTGGGAATTAAAGGAAGCAAAGTAACCCTTACCTCCCTCACATTGGCTTCCATTTTGCATAAACATAGTAGCCAAATCCTGACAGACCTGAACATCTTGCCCCAGGGTTGGCAAAGTGCAGCCCATTGGTCAAAGCTTGCCTTCCACCTGTTTTTGCATGACCTGTGGGCTGAGAATATTTTTACAATTTTTTAATGGTTGGAAAAATCAAAAGAACAGGGGTTGGGAGATGACTCAGATGGTAAAGTGCTCACCACACGAGTAGGAGGATCTGAGTTTGGGTCTCGAGCACTGGTATAAAAAGCCTGTAAACCCAGCAATGGGGAGGTAGAGACAGAAGGATCCCTGGGGGTTTGCTGGTCAGCTGGCCTGAGAGAATCGGCTCCAGGTCAGGTGAAAGGCTGGCACATGCCTTTAATCCCAGCACTCAGGAGTCAGAAGCAGGCAGATCTCTGTGAAACTGAGGCCAGCCTGGTCTATATAGAGAGTTCCAGACCAGCTGGGGCTACAGGGATACTCTGTCTCAAAAACCCATAGTAATAATAATAATAATAATTTAATAATAAAAATAATGGGGAGAACGATTGAGGAAGACACCTGGTATTGACCTGTGGCCTGCACAGCCACACACATGTACACATATTCATCTGTATACTCACATAACACATCACACACACAGACAAACAAGTGAAAACAATACTTTTTTTTACATGTAAAAATGATCTGAAATTCAGATTTTGGTGCCCACAGTGAAATTTTGCTAGATTGTAGTCCGTTTGTCTGTTCCTTTGAGTGAGACAATGAGAGCAACAGAGCCCAGGCAGTCCACAAAACTCAGATATTCACTGTACAGAAAATGTCTGCGAATCCCTGGTATAGATACTGGTTCACATCACGGCACAATTATAAATATCTCAAAATATGATATGAATATGGCTCATGGTAGAGAGGATAAACAGGAAATACCAGAATGCTAGAGATGGTTTTCCTGGTAGTAGGCTGAGGGTTTAAAACCAGAGTGATAGTCTTGAATTTGTCACCCGAACAACTCAACTCCTGTCTTCTGTGGCTTCTCCGTCTGTAAAAGTGGTCAGCTGCATGGCTAGCATTCAGCTACCAGCACAGAAGACAAGCTTGCTGGTAAAAATGAAAGGTCAGGACTGTGACACGGCCCAGTAGCGTGTGTGTGCCCAGTGTGGGTGAAGCCCTGGGTTCCAGCATCTAAATAAGCAAATAAACAAGACATTTCTGCAGCAGCTAAGTAATTGCTGAGTGTTGCCTGGACCCCCAGGTGTTCCTCAGCAGGCTTGTCCTTCCCCAGGACCCTCTTCCATTTTCTCCCAATCACCCCAGAGCCCCAACTACAAGATGAAGCTGCTGAGCTTGCAAGATCCTGCTCAGGCCTGGGCCTTGCCTGGAGCCCCTTTCTAGAGCTCTGTGAAACTTTCATGCATAGGCGCAACCTTCAAAATAAAAACGAAAGCAAAAACAAACAAAACAAAAAACATAACACTTTCAGCCTTCAGTTTAGTCTGTCTTCTAAATGCATCATCATAAGGATATTTTGTCATAAGTAGGACCCCAGGTGAGCAATTAAGATGAAAATAAATGGAGTTTCAGAAGTTGTCGGAAGGAGTGGCTATTTATGGGCTCTGGCCCATTGGAATATTTTTTTTAATGCTGGGGACGGAACCCAGGGCCTTGAGCATGCTGTGCAAGCACTCTTCCGCTGAGCTCCACCCCATCCCAGCCCCACCGGATTTTGAGTGGCCAGGCCTAGGGCCCACTAGGAAAAAGTTGACTAGCCTGGTTCTGTTGACACAGTTGAAGCTGATCAAGGCAGTCTCCTCACTGCCCCCTCAGATTGTTCCTCCAGGCAACACCATGTTGAATGATGCATGTTCTAGGACACACCAGCCTCCACCATGAGCTTTCACTGCAGAACCCAGGTGAAGGAGAAAAGTGATGCTCACCTACATGGAACCTGGCTAGCAGCCACCAGACTTGGAGACATCCAAACCTGGATCACCATAGTGGGCCAAGGGGAACTGGATAGGCAGCAACCCTTCCTTATGCAATTCTAACCTACCCAGGGCTGGCGACCTCAGGTGCCTCCGATAGACACTCAGTTACTATTTGTTTACATGCAAATGACCCCCTTTCCTCTGACAACATCTTAGCAACTCAGTGTTTTCCAGAGCCACTCTTGTAGCTGTGATCAGCCTGTTGGGTGGGAGGAACTCTACCCAGCCAAGAGACCTGGGTCTGCATTCAGATTCTGATACCTATTTATAGAACAGGCTGAAATTTATGAGATGAAACAGGCAAATGTTCCTGAAAAATATTCTATGTGCTGTGATTTGTTTTTTCTTTATTTGGGTGCGGGAGCTGGAACCCAGGCCCTCACACGTGCTAGGCAAGTACTCTGCCACTACGTTACATATTGTAGTTTGCTCCTCTGCTGCTGTGATGAAACACAAACCAACTTGGGGAGGAAGGAGTCTATTTTATCTTATGCTTTATAGTTCATCATTGAGGGAAGTCGGGCCAGGAGCTCAAGGCAGGAACCCGGCAACAAAAACTGAAGCAGAGACCACGGCAGAACACTGCTGACTTGGGGGTCCCAGCACTCAGGGCCAGCCTGAGGGGGACTGAAGGGTCCCCGACATAGAGTGAGGGGGTGAGTAGGCGTGGAATCGAGACACCGACAAGACACCGACTCCGGGAGTTGAACGCAAAGCCAGCAGTAGTGGTCTGCTGCAAACTCATTTATTCAAGAAAGAGCAGAGAGTCTTATAGGTCTTGTTAGCCAATAGCCTTATGGGGTGGGGTCCTGAGTACAGGCAATCCCAATTTGTTCCCAGGTGGATCAGGTTCCCTCCAGGTGCTGGGCAGAAACCGGCTTCACAACTAACTGATGTGGAGCACCACACCCACGAGAGCCATTCCTTCATTCCTCCTGGCAGGTGGCCTACTAGGCCCACCCTGCGCTATGCCCAACATTGACTGGCTGGCTTCCTCTGGCTTGCTCAGCTACTTCTCCTATACAGCCCAGGCCCACCTGCCGAAGGATGGCACTGCCCACAGTGGGCTGCCCCTCACATACATCAATTCGTAATCAAGACAATGCCCAATCTGATGGAGGAAATTCTTCAACTGAATGAAGTGTGTGTGTTTTCCCTGATTCCAGATGTTTCCAGCTTGTATCAAGTTGACAAAAACTTACCAGCAAACTACATCCCAGCCATTTCTGAAGCAAGTAAGAAATGGTTGTGCCCCTAACTAGAAGAGAAGAGAAGGGATGACATACCTCCCACTCTCCTCCAAAAGACTCAGATGCTCTCGAGACCTGATGCTTTCTCCATCCGAGAATAGGGCTGAAGCTAACAGCTCCAAGAAACTACTGCTGATCTTGTTTAATGTTTTGACTAGCTTGTACTGAGAAAAATGTTGCAAATCACCATGCCCTGAGCTTGCCTTAAGCAGACAGACAATCCTTACTGTACAGCTAGAAACTAAGCTAGGGAGTTCAGTGGTTTGGGTGCCTGCCCTCACAGCACAGGGCTCAGCCTCTCCTCCTTTTGAAGATAGGATTGATAAACCAGGCCCAGAAAATGGGAATAGTTTCCCAGAGTAGGTCTCTGCAAACATTGTTCTTACCTGATGTCAAATTGATAGGTGGGGAGTCACTGATGGAGGAATTCCTTGATCCCAGTATGTCAGATCTCCTGACATTTTCCAATCAAACCTGCACCTGCTGAGGCAATCTGATTCTATCACTCCAGAAGAGTTTCATCTTGAATTTTGAATAAATAGGATCGTACAATGGGAACTCAGTTGTGTCTGGCTTTGTTCATTTGTCTGCATCTCAGTTGTTGTGTATAGCAGTAGCCGTTCCCTCTTTTATTATTAAATAGTATTATTCCACTGTGTGAACATACTGGGTTTGTTGGGTATTTTCCCATCAATGGATATTTTTAGTTGTATTCAGGTTAGGGGTACTGTGCTCTGTGTTTCTGCAGTGCAGTCACATCTGTGCTGAGGTCCAGCCCCTTCCTGGTGGTCTGCTGCTCACACCTTGGCTTCCATCAGGAGCCTGTGAACAGTCAGGAACTGAGAGCCCAAGTGCAAATGAATGGAGGGGCTGTGAGGAAGTTGGCCTGAGCTCAACACTGTGTGAATTTGCTTTCTGGACTTTTCTATTTCAGGGTGATCTGAGGTGTGACAGAAATGAGTTCGGCTTACACTGCAGGTGCTTCATTCAAGGCAGACTGGCCAGAGCTGCTCGGACTCACCTAAGGTCCCCACTCCATGTGTCCCCTCCCTGGTACCTTTCCTGGAGGCGTCATGGAAAGGCACCTGTGAAACAGTAGGCACTGTGCCAGACTCTACAGAGACTATCTGGTCTGTCTCTGCAGATGTGTAAGCTTAGGCATGGAATAAGTTATTGGATGCAGGTGCCAGGACTCATGACGTAAGTCTCGGGTTGTGATTTCCTTTCTTTGGTGCCAGGGATGGAACCTAGTTCTTCACATGCTGGGCAAGCACTTTGACACAGAGCTCCATCCCAGCCCATGCTGTGACTTAAAGCAGCTCCTTCTCCTCTAACAGATAGGTCTAAGGAACCCAGAATGCATTCCTTTCAATGCCCAATGGGGAAAAATGTGTCCCAATATCAAACTTAGAGATTGTCCCTCACAAATTTAATAGATAGTATAGACTTTCAAGCTACGAAGTTGAGAAATGGTTTAGTAGGTTTAGAAACTGTTTATTAAGATTGCTGTAACTAAGTAACATGAACTCTGTGGTTTAAACACCAAAAATGCCTCTGTTGCAAAGTGCTTGCCTAGCATTTGTGAGGCCCTGGGTCCATCATCAGCACAAACACATACACATTCCCACATCTAGGTATAGTGGTGTGTACCTATAGCCTTAGCTATAAGAGGCCAGGAGGCCAGCCCACGAGGCCAAGGCAGGAGGATAGCTTGAACACAAGAATTCCAACCCTAGGCAACATAAATTCCAACTTGAAAAAAAACCAAAAGAACAGAGATGTCTTGTTTCCCAGTTCTAGAGGTTGGAAATTAGGGTTTGCGGAGGGGGCTGGCCGGGCTGGTTCCTTCTCAGGCTAGGAGAGAGAACCTGCTCCAGGCCACCTCCAGCTTCCATGGTTGCTGGTGGTCTTGGGCAGTTCTTGCCTTTTAGGCACTTCTGCCAAGCTTTACATTGTACTTCCCTTGATATGAGTCTATATAAATTTCTCTCCATAAGGACAGCAGGCATATAGGATCAGGGGGCTGCCTTCTTCCAGTGTGACCTCATCTTTAACTATTGTATCTACAGTGACTATTTCCAAATAAAGCCACACTTGCAATCTTGCGTAAGATACTGAATGTAAGTATTTTGAGAAGATGCAATTCAACCCAGAGCACTAGGATTTGTCACTTTTAAGTTTAGACTTTTAGAGGATGCAAACATTTGGTGCTATAGCAAATGCAAAGAAGAAAACAAATTCCTAGGACTGAGGAGACAGCTTGGTTCATACTTGCTTTCTGGGCAAGTATAGAGACCCAAGTTGAACTCCAGCATCCATGTAAAAAGACTGGGCACAACAGTGTGCACCTGTAATCTCAGCACTTGGGAAGTGAAGACAGAGAGATCCCAGTCTAGGGAACTGGTGAGCTCCAGATTCAGTGAAGAATGATTGAGAAGACATTCGATTTGATCTCTGGCTTCTACCTGAAAACACACAGACCTGTGCATGTGTGAGTGTGCGCACACACACACACATACACACACGCATACTCCAAGTCTACAGTCTTGCCTTTGAGCTTTACCAAAGTCAGTTATCACTGCAGAGTCTATCACTCCTTTGAGATGGCCATTTAGACACAAGGCAGCTGTCCCTGATTGGCAAGTGGAAGGTCAGCTCTGATGTCAGCAGACTCAAAGGCTCTAGGAAAGGACAGCCCAAGTCCCTGCCTAGAGGCAAAGCAATGACATACCCTTGCTTAGTCTTCATCCCAGGACAGGCATTAGAAGGGGCATCTCAGAGCACACTTTCCACACTGAGCAAAACAAACACATTTCTCCCTTCTGATTCAGCAGCCCTGGGCCTTGCCGTCCCAGCACTCCAGGGAAACAGGAGCTCTGGGCAGGTGGGAATCTTCCATGTGTCAGAGGTGTGAGTTTGATGCCAGTTCGGGGACAAACGGCACTTTTCGGGAGTTGCAGAACAGGGAATGGACCCAGGTGGGCACTCACCCACACGAGCAACTCCTTCTTCAGTCCCACATACTCTGGAGAAGTGATGAGGCTTTCTCGAGGAAAAATGGCCTCTTTGGAACCCTCCCTTCAGATGATCTCAAGGAACGCAGAGAATAGAAGGGTTTTTATTAAAACTCTAGGCCCAGCTGGCTCTCAACAAATCACTGACTCTGACATGAGCATCTTATTAACCAGAGGCGCACTCAAATGCCACAGTAGGGGGCTGCCTTGACATATAATTGATACAAAGAGTCACATTGAAGGAGACCAGACTGGTGGCATTTAGATGAGCCCTGAGAATCAGTCTGTCCAGACAAGAGGGGGATGCCTTGGATCTGGAAGACAAAAGTTGAAAAAGAGACTGTTACATTTGAAATTGTAAAGAAAGAATTCATTAGCCTAGGATATAATACAGGCTGGTGCTGTGATCACTAAATTTAAGGAGTTTAAATTAGTAAATGGTGAATGACTAGATAAGCTTAGCCATGTACAGGACAGCATGGTTCAATATGTTCAATGAGAAGGGCCCTAAACTTTCACCAGCTGTAATTATCCTAGGTGTCCACCAACAGAGGA
The DNA here is from genome assembly GCA_035773235.1 of Eospalax fontanierii. Classification (NCBI taxonomy): domain Eukaryota; kingdom Metazoa; phylum Chordata; class Mammalia; order Rodentia; family Spalacidae; genus Eospalax; species Eospalax fontanierii. The sequence goes on along the minus strand of CM069548.1, from coordinate 37,166,682 downwards.
AAAAGTGGTATTAGTATACCATGGAATATTAGTCAGCTGTAAAGAATAAAATCCAGAGCAGTGTGTGATGGTACACATCTTTAATCCCAGCACTCAGGAAGTAGAGGCAGACAGATCTATATGAATTCAAGGCCAGCCTTGACTATGTGGGAAGTCTCAGACCAACCAGGGCTACTTAGTGAGACCCTGTGTCAAAATCAACCAACCAATCAATCAGTCAGTCAATCCAGGCATCAATCCAAATGACTGAAAATAGATGCAAGCGAAGGATGCTACAGCAAGTAAAGTAAGCCAGACTCTGAAAAACAGAGACCACATGTTCTCTCTCATTTCAGAAGCTAGAAAACTTTACCTAAATGTAGAATAGTGGTCACCAGAGATTCGGAAGGTACAGGGTGGATAAACGGTGGTGGGATTTGATCAGTGTGTATGTCCGGAGCTATCATACTGAATCCATTGATGTGTGTAGTTGATGCACATTACTAAAAATTTTACAAAATTTCACATGCTATCTTAAACATTTATTGTGTGTGTGTGTGTGTGTGTGTGTGTGTGTGTATGTGAGCTCATGTTTGTGGCACACCACAGAATGCATGTGGAAGTCAGAGGAGGGCTGCAGGAGTCCGTTCTGCCTCTCTGCCATGTAGGCTCTGAGAGAGAACTCAGGTCATCATCTTGGCAGCCTGCACCTTACCTGCTGAGTCATCAGACCAGCTCCACAAGCTAAGACCGAAGCTAACCCATAATATTTGCAGGCATGATTCTAACATCTCAGGGATGCTTCCCATGCACCTCTTCTACCCGGACACCTGTTTCCTTTATGGTCCCCGTAACAAAGCACACCGGAGAAAGGACCACAGGTTTAAGAATAGGAAGGTCGGTTCAGACCCAGGCTGGACCTCTCAGAGGGGTGACTTTCGGTGAACTGCTGAGCTTCATTGCTTGGCAAGGATCATCACTGAACTTGATTCCACAGAACTGATGGAGTAAGTTATACAAAGGACAGGGCACATAGCATGTGTTCAGCAAAACTAACTCCTTCCCACCTCAGTTTTCTGAGTTGCAATGAGTCTTCCATGAGCGGAGGCAATAAAAGCATAGACATTGGCCAGACGGGTGATACCTTTATCTCTACTTGCCTCTCAGCCCACTTTCCCTGCCTCCTCTCACTGTGTTAACAGGGCTGCGTTAGGACCTGGCATGGAGGCCCCCCTCCTTCCAACTTCCAGCTCTTGAGAAGGCAATGTCCTAAGACTAAGTGGCACTTGGCTGGAACGCTTTATCAAATTCAAAGTTCAAGAAAAAGAAACTGTCACCGGGTGCGATGGCGCACACCTTTAATCCCAGCACTCAGGAGGCAGAGACAGGCAGATCTCTGTGAGTTCAAGGCCAGCCTGGTCTACATAGATAGTTCTAGGTCATGTGGGGCTACAGGAGACTCTGTCTCAAAAAGAAAGAAACTGTCAATGAATGAGAAGTCAGGCTTTTTAGCTGCTCGTTCGTCATCATTCGGCACTCTTCTCCAGCTGCCCTCTTTCCGTAAATTTGCATATTCATTGAACACATATTTACAAACTCAGTACCAGGACACAGGACAAGGAAGACACAGTAAGACCTCATGGGACACACAGTCCAGTGGTAAAGGATGAACGTTAACATTTCCTGTGTGAAAAGTCAATGTTCCCTTAAATGTTTCAGAACTTCCAGAGCAGGGAGGAGGCCTGGGGATGGGACCTATCAGCCTACGCTGGTTATCAGGTTACAGTTGTGGGTGGCACAGGGAAGGGAGAGAGAAGGAAATGGCTGGGGTAGAGCCACTGCCCTCTATGCTTCAGGCCTTGCGTTTGGAGGGGAATCAGCTGTGAAAACAGGAGAGCCAGCAGAGGCTATGAGGGTGGAGGCTGGGAGGCTGGTCACAGCCTCTCTGCACTCCAGTTCCACAGGTTGCCCACCTGACACAGGGTCAGGGTGGTATTAGATGCTGTTCTTTGCAGAAAAGGGCAGGGCACGTGGGCCTAGGTGATTCAGCACTGTTGGTTGAACGCTGCCTGCTCCCACAAGCCCGCACATGGCTGGGCAGCCCCTACAGGAAGGCTTGGGTGTCCCCTCATCTTCTACTTCCTGGTGGAGGTCAAGGAAATTCTGCCCTTTTTTTTTTTTCATGAAGATCCAGGTGTCCAAAGGTACCTCTCTCCAAACTGGAAATTTCAATGAGAAAAAGGAAGAGAGAGAGAGAGAGAGAGCGATTAAAGCCCTGTCTGCCCATTAGTCCCGCCCTCCAGCTGTCCCCACTGAGCCCCTGCACATTTGGGGCTTGCTGGCCCTGGTAGCAAGAGAATCAACTCTGTCTGTCTTTCTGTCTGTCTATCATGTCTTACTGCAGTGCTAAGAAAGGAACCCAAGGCCTCATACATGCCGGCAGCACTCCACTACTGAGTCCCAGCTCCAGGGTTGTCAAATGCTCTCATGAACAATATTCAGGGAAGAAGACAGTGGCTTTCTGTAGCTGAGTCCTCTAGTTTCTGTCTCAAGAAGAGAGCCCAGTCTGTCTGGTTTTCCTGGGACTGCCCCACTTGGAGTAGTAAGACCCCTAATCCCAGAAACCTATTCAGTCCTTTATGAACTTACAACTCTGTACTCCAACTTGGGGGTTTCCCTGAGGGCTCCCTAGACATGAAGTCCTCACCCCCTACAGTAGTTCACATTGGAGGCCTTTGACAGTAAAGGGCATGAGTCAGCTCCACGTCCCTCTCACCTAGACTGCTGGTCATCCTGGCCTGTGATCCTCGGTGAAAGAAGGGGGCTGTTTTTACCAGCCAGACACATAGCATTATCCACAGGGTCATCCTACCATAGCAGAGTGGTAAAGAGATGAGGAGAATGAGAAATAAGAATGGAGTAGATCTGGGATTCAGATCCAGGTTTGACAAAGGCCAGAGCTCTACGAAAGCTAGAAAGTGAAACAGAGTTTGTGGGGAGCTTTAGGGGATAGTGAGTCATTAGATAGTCAGAGAAGAAGGTCCAAGAGTCTGTCCTTGGCCAGTCAACACAGCCTCCCAGCAAGTCTTCAAAATGTCCAGCGTCTCCTACTTTATTATACGTATCTGGCTTTGATTTCAGTGTTGGGGTTGAACTCAGGGCCTCTCACATACTAAGCAAGCACCATGCTCCTGAGCTACATGCCAGTCCGTCCTAGCCAACACCTCGCTGAGGCCCATGGAAGGACCTGGTCCTTCAGAATAGAAGAATAGAAATAGATGGCCTCGAGTTTCAGCAAATGCACGTTGTCTTAGTCTGTCCTGCCACTGTGACAAGAACACCACAGACTCAGGAGTGAGTAAAGAACAGAGTTGTCGTTTTCACAATTCTGAAGGCTGGAAAGGCCAAGGTTAAGGGGCTGGCATCTGACAAGGGCCTTCTTGTTGCACTGTTCCATGGCTGAAGGTTGGAGGAAGAGCCAGAGGTTAGAGAATGATAGAATTCATCTTTTCACCAGAAACCCACTCCTGGGGTGACCAACTCAGTCCCACAGTAGCACATCAATCCATCCGTGAAGGGCCAACCTTGACCTAATCTCTTCTGGAAGATCTGCCTTCCTGTCAGCACTGCAGGGGTACACTGGGAGCCACATTTCCAACACATAAACTTTGCAGGACACATTTAGACCACAACACATTTAAACTTCTAGAACTACAAATCTCTCAGGGACATTTGTCCAGCTCACACAGGAGCCTCAATCTGCATACCTTTCCCTACAGACAGACCAGACCAAGAGTGGCATATTTTAAAGACAACTATTAGCTAACATTCTCAGAAACACGATGCCACACAGCTTGGCTTTTCTTGGGATGCAGCTTGAAAGGGTCACTTTAAAAAATAAGCCAATCCCCAAAGCTCCTAGCACATCCTGCTGAGCATTTAAAAGAGAGTCAGGCTGGGCATGGGGCAGCATATGCCTGTCATCCAAACATTCAGGAGCCTGGGGTGGAAAATCAGCCTGAACTCCATAGTAAGACCCTGTCTCAGAACATAAACAAATGAAAAATTGGAAGAAAAAAAGAAAAAGAAAGTCAGGATAGGTCCGGGGATGTAAGTTCAGCTAGGCTATAGCTCAGTGACAGAGCACATGATTAGCACTAAAAATAAAAGAATGAAGGTAGTGCCTTCCCCCCAACCAAAGACATCATACTTTCTCATTTCTCTGCATCATTGCTGGGCTGATGTAGACATTTTTAGGGGAAGCTGGAGCACAGTTGCTACTAGCAACTGGACACCACCAGGTCCAGGTCCTCTAACAAAAATTCCTCAAGAAGTTCTTAATCTCTCTACAAAATGAACACTCTCTGATCCTCTGTATAAATCCATAGAGGGGTTCCTTTGATGATATCCAAATCTTTTAGTTATAGAACAAAAATCTCTAGTTCTCTCTATCGTTAACAAAGGGTATTTCTTTGGGCTCTTGCTAGAAGAAAAAGCAGGTAGCTCTTGGTGGCTTGCCATTGCCTTTCAGATTGTCTGCCATGAACCCCCCACCAGCTCTTAATTCCACTCACTTAGACCTGCACTGGGCACCCAGTACCTGCCTGGGGCCTCTGCGTACCAGTGGGCTCTTGAAGTCCGTCATGCTTTGTCTTGGCTTATTTCACTTGGTGTTACGAGTCCTCGGACTGCTCACAGTGCCTTGTCCCATAGCTAGCACACACACAGGAATAGCATGGTTTATTATTGACCTTAGTATTAGCTAATCTTTATCAAAGCCTGAAGTGGGAAAACTACCTCAAGGTGCCTCCAGTCCCTTAATCCCTCCAAAGTCACAGGCCCCACAGCTGGAGTCCTCATGTCATGAGAGGGTGATCTATGAGCGCACTTCGTTGGTTTGCTTTCTTGCACTAATATATTACTCACTCCCCCTCAGCCTGCTGCGTTATGAATGGACATGAATCAGAAAGGAGGCAAAGTTCCTGGGCTGTCGTCGTTTTCTCCTGAAGTGAAAGCAAGCAGTACTACCATCTCCTCAGCTGAGATCCTCTTTGGTGGTCAGGTGGGAAACCTAGCCTTAACTGAACTTTAAGGACCTATATCTGTTGGAGTCTGCAAAATTCACAGTACCAGACTCTTGGGCACAGTGCCCACTTCTTAAGCGACATGTGATCCTATGAATTATGAAAAGAAAAATAAACCATATGAGTCACTGCACATTACGGGAGACAAAACTCTCCCCTCTGTCCTTCCATCTCTAGTTCTCAAGAGCTAAACGGGTCCTTTTGGCAAAGCCGGATTTTCTTGGTGTGGCTGAACTTGGGTCCCCTTTCAGGCTGGTACTGGCAGCACTCAGCAAACCAGATCTGCTTGCCTGGCTTGAGGTGGAGCCATGCTAAGGGGATTACCTTATGGAGTCTGGATGTGCTGAGTGTCCTCAGAGCCTCTTTGGCTCAAGGGAGCTACAGCTGATTACACTGGTCCCTCAGAGGTCCTGTTATCATCTTCTCCAGGAATCTCATCTACCACCATCCTCCCAGGTCTCCAGGCTCTGGGAGACTCTTCTTCCCACTTCGTATTTCATGGTCCATCAGTTCTGCCTGCTTCCTGCCTGGGGTTCTAACAAAGGCAGAGAGATCATGCAACCGTCTGGAATAGGAGGGAGTTTGACTGGAGGCTGAGCTCTTTTCACAAGTTTCTGTTCTCTAGAGTTTCTGCTATTAATAGATGAAGAATTTTAACAAAGATCTCTCTTCCTAGAGGCTGTAACCACAGGAAAGTTACTCTGAATTTGAAGCCCCTCCGTACTGTTTCTATAGAAGGAGACTCCGGGTGATCTGGCCCTGCATGCTCACTGTACAGGGAAGGGAAAATGAAGTCCAGGCAAGGAGATGTTCTGTGTTATGTCACATAGCTAGTTCTTGATTAGACCAGAGCTGGGTCCCAGTCTGCTTGCCCTGGGTCATCCCTTCAAGGTACCATTAGTTCACTTGACTCATCTCTGAGGAGTAATAGTGTCTCAAAGCATGTGTATGTGTTTATGATTATTCTCCTCCTCCAACACATCCTCTGCTGTGTAAGCTACTTGGGACTGTGTCTCTCCATCCCCACCACATCCTTATGCCAGAGGAATATCTGACCCACAGTAGCACCTCAACAAGGTCAGCTGTTGGTTGATTGATGAGTTCCATCTAGTTCCCTTTCAATGACTTTGATCTGACAAACTTGTCAGACTCAAGTATATAGCCGAGCCTCTGGACTCATACTTAGTGGATGAGGCTAGTCATTAAGTAGACAAACAAGGAGAGAAGAGCTATGACTCATCTCTTCACTCCTGCCTTTGGCACACAGAGAGGTTACCTCACCCACCTCCAGGCAGGAAGAACAGCTGAATTACTCACTTGCTGGAGCGCCCAGTAGGGCTGTAAGTTCTCCCTGACTGTCCATGAGGTTGTGTTGTGAAACCAAAGGCAGTGGCTGAGTCCCATGGGCGAACACCGTCCCACTATGCAAAATGGTTAATACATGTGATCTGTGGTTATGAAAAGGGCCCAAGAGCATACCAGTGAGCACCCTAAACCGTGGGTGCCCTTCAGGACCAGCTAGGTGTGGAGGTGTGGTATTCAGGGAAGGCGACTTGCTTTTATACAAGGTAGACATTTTTTTAGCCTATGTTTGAAATAAGAATTATTACAACTCTTTTTAAAAAGAACTTATCCTTGAGAGTCCACAATAACTGTGCAGCCCTAATTCCTTCCTGACTTCTTCCCCGTCCCATTTCTCTCATCCTGTTTCAAAAGCATGGCTTAACCCATAGTAAAATGGTCCAAGGCAAAGATACAGATGAAGATCTAGGTGTCAGGTGCTTCATTGGACCCCTGGAGGAATGAGGTCAAAGGTTTCATTAGCTAAGGGATGAAATAGCTCTCTGGTTCCATGGACACAAATTGCCCCTCCAACCGCAACAGCCTTCTTTTATAACTCACTTTCCCAGGCCTGTGCTCCCAGTGACACAGGCCCAGCATTTAACATCTAAATGACTGAGTCCTCCCCTGGCAGGAAACAGTGCTGTAAGCAAGGGGAGACAGCGCCCTGAGGCTTCCCAGTTCCCTGGGGCACTTTTGCTGTGATTTGCAGCTCCTCCCCCCAGACTCCTAGCTGGGGTCTACCTGTCTTCCAGTAAGATAGGAAGTGAAAGAGGACAGAGGAGAGAGGAGGAAGGGAGGCCCATCGAGGGTCAGAGGTAAGCTCCATTTTGAAGAAAACCAACTGAATTTTTCATAGATTTATTTAAAAACGTAAGCATACCCAATGTTGGTGACATCTCTCTACTCAGAGATCCTGGGCTTCACATCCCAGTAACAAGCTGGGCTGAAAATGTCCCTAATTCCTGTCCTCACAGGTGGCTGGTACACTTAGACCTCCTTCAAGGAGACTGCAGAGGGAACTGAATGTCCCAGTGTCAAAGAGATAATCATGGCCAACTTTTGAATCTTTCTTATTTCAACAGAATTTCATGTAGCCCAGGCTGGCTTTGAACTTACTACATGACTAAGAATGACCTTGAACTTCTGATCCTCCCGCCTCTGAGTGCTGGGACGATAGGGGTGCGTCACCATCCTTGATTTATCTGGTGCTGAGGATGGAGCTCAAGACTTGAAGCAAGGCAAGGACTCTACCAACTGGGCCACATCCCCAGTCCTTCAGCACCAATGCTAAGCAGAGGGAGCCCACTCTTGTTAGGAAGCTGGCTATGGCCTGCATTTCCTGACAGCACAGGGCTGCAGGCACCGTAGACTTCAGGGCCCTTTGTTGGAGGAGCCTCTGGGTATTCTGCTCCTGGCTCCTGGGCAGCTGGAAGGAGGAAGGGCTGAGGACAGTGGAGCCGTACACGTTTGCATCTCTGGCCACCTGGCCATGAACTTGCTGGTCAGGGAACAAAGGAGAGATTCAAAGGCAACAAACAAACCGAGCTGGGAGAAGGGGGAAGAGCAGAGACCTGCGGGCACCACAGCCTCCACCACTTTCACCTGAGCAGCAGAGCCTGAAAGGCCAGTTTGTAGGATAGGTGGAGAGCCAAGCAATTCTCTTCAGTTGAGGGAAGATTGAAGCGACCAGGGAGAGAATGGTCCGGGCTTCTTCAGCACCATGTGTCCAGACGGTGCTTTTCATTTCTACCTATTTGTCACAGGCTGCCTTAGCAGTTCCAGCTTCAGGAGAGGAGAGTGCCTCATCCGGACCTGTGTGCACAAGTACAGAGAGGACCTTCTCCCGGTCTGAGGGAGTCTCCTAAGACAAGCTCTTAGAGAGCTAGCACGGCCTGGGGCTGTGTCTGGGACCTGTGGTGTCAGTGAAGGACTCTATCCTGAGGGTGTGGGGGACTTAGATAGCCTTCTCAGGTCTATGTGAGTCAAAGATGTGTCCTCTAGCCTCCCAACAAGGCTGGACACCTGTCCAGTGGCCTTCTCTCATTTCCGGGAAGCGTTGTCCACAGTAGTTTGCTTCCAAGGGCTGGAGACCCCCACTCTATCAGGGAAACACATCTCTGACTCACAGAGCTCTATCATGCTTGAGACCCTACCCGGGCAACTCAGATGTGTCATCAGTACTCAGAATGTCAGTACTCAGTACTGAGTGTGCCCAGTATGCATATCTACCATCCTTCCTGAGTGTGTGTGAGGTGCTGACCCTAGCATCCATTGCCCAGCCTGTCTGCACTTGGATGGAGACACTACCCAAACCTGAACCCAGCCCCCAGGTTTTCTAGTGTGTCCATCCCTCGTCTCTTCAGCAGCGTCAGGCCAGAGCAGCACCTCCCGCTCCCTCCATCCAGGCAGACTCCATCTAGCCTGGGAGCCTCTGCTCATCACATCTATAGAGCCTCCTGAAAAGCTCAGCCTCATTTGCCTTCTCTCAGCCTACTACGCTCTATCCTGCTGCAAGCTCACAAAGCTTGATGCCAGCACAGGCCTGGCCTGACAGTGATGTTAGTGCTAGAGAAAGAAGGGACGAGAAGAGGAAGGTACCAGGTTAGGTGCTGAACCCAAGATCAGCCTTTTATTTTTCTAAGGCAAAGTTCTACCTACAGGTCAGAGGTAGGCCTACAGAATGGCCAGAGAAGCCCCATTCTCAGGCCCTGCTGGCTCTGATACAGCTTAAGTTCATCCCCTAATGCACCTGCTATATGAGCTTTGTCTGAGGCATGGCATAACACAACTGTGGCTGAGAAAAGCACCCCAGAACACTTGTAGTTTAGGAGGGCAGTCAGGCAATGAAATAATAACTCAAATCACATCTAATTATAAACCATTACATGAGTCTAAGGGGATTGTGGCTCCTAAAATAGGGGCCCATCAATGAAAATATCCTCCACTCCCAGAGAAGAAAATAGCAGCCCAACAATGTCTTTTGTTCAGCAGGCCTTTGCCTGCCGTGGTCACCCTAGCTGTGCAACCTTTAACACCCCCCCCCCACACACACTATCCACAGGGCCATCTGGCTTTGCCTAGTGACACTGAATACTTAATGAGGACTTCCCATGTAGGTCCTTGAGGAAGAGGGTGGACGTGTTCACTGTGGTCCTATATGTCATAGTGCGGTATGTAAATAACACAGGTATCTAGAGATACAAGAACAATGTAGCAGTCATGAGTAAGGAACTCTGTCAGTAAGCATTACAAGCAAGGTATGCACATAGCAAGCAGAAGAACCACAGCCACTATGCAGAATGAACGAACATAGCACCCTATCGTTTATGGAATTGTTCCTCCTATAGACTCACTACATTGTCTAAGCTGGCCTTGAACTTGTGATGCTCCTGCCTCTGCCTTCCAAGTGCTCGAATCATAAGATGTGTGCCACCATGTCTGGCTCATCTACATGAATTACAAACACCCATAACTGTGCTGCATTTTTTCCAGGTTATAATCTACATAGTCATGGACCTACATATACACTTACACCCATATGTAAACACACACATATCTAAGAACAGGTATCAAATCTATCACAGTGGTGCCTGCTGGGGAGTGAACAGGAGCGGACATTAGAGATTAGGGTAAATGTGCAATAATATGAAAGGGCTTTGCACAGCCTGATAATGACTGTGCATGGTGAGCCGAAAAGGTGTGTGTCAGACTTTCACAGTCTCACGCAAAACAAGGCCACGAAAATCCAAAGAGCAAACCTGTCAGCACCTTAGATTCTTTGGGAGCCTGGTGATTTTACTCTCTTTGGTTCAGGAACCTTAGGAATTATTTCACTCAATTCCCCACATTAGGGCTAAGGATCTTGTGGATCATGTGAACAGAGCCAGCTCCATGGCGGTGAGAGGAAGAGGCTTGCTCTAGCTTCCAGCAGCCACTTCTTGTCCCTGTCTCTGCCAAGTTCCATTTTCCAACTGTTCACGCCAGCATTCCCGCATGTTTGTTTAAAGGGCTTGACTGTGTTTGTCTTAGCACGTGGGCACCCAGTCTGAAGTAATGTCCTGGTGCTGGTGAGGTTCAAGGTGAAGACCTCCTAGGGAGTGGGGAGGCTGGGTCCTGCTCTATCTGTGTTGTTGAATGTTTTGGCTCTTTCCGGGACAACCACCTCAGAGCTCAGATGAGCTCATCCGCCCTGCACAGGTGAGGGCGGAACCCAGCCAGGGCTTCAGTGGGAGGGAATCCTGGTCAGAGGAAATGATGTCACCAGGGTGCTGAGGCAGAAGGAGGGATTGAAGGAACCATCTTTCCCACAGCCTGTTCAGTACGTACTCTGACCGCAGAAGTTCCAGAGCTCCTGACCTGTGTGGGCACACCATACTGACGTCAGCAGTTTTCTGGGACCACAGGTCCATAAAGCTGCTGACAGGATTGCACAGGTATCGGCGTGGGCACTGGGTCAAGGTTTATGACTGTAATTTTCTTACAGATGGAGCAGAGACAATAAGTCCTCAGAAAAGCAGCCTTCAAAATAGATTTCTATTACTAATGCGCCCCCCAAACCTACACAGCCCACCTGGCTATTTATCATTATTTTATAGTTATTATTATTATTATTATATTATGGCACTGTATGTATACATGGGGAAAATTACACATATCATAAGGATGAGTTTCCAGAAACTGTACATGCCCATAGACTCAGTACAGAACATTCTCAGGCCACAGAGGACTCCTCCAACCTATCCCTTTCATGTGACATCTCACATCACAGATGTGCTATTCATCATTATTTGAATGCTCTATGCATTTGCAGGTTCACAAGTGTCTATGAGTGTGTATACATGTGAGTGTGCATGCATATGGAACCCAAAGGGTGACATCAAATGACTTCCTCTATAGCTTTACATTTTATTTTGTGGGACAAGAACTCTCACTGATCCTGGAACTCACCTGTTAGCTAGACTGACTAGCCAGTGTACTCCAGAAAGCTACCTGTCTCTGCCTCCCCAGACTGTAGGCTTGTACCACCTGACCTGGCTTTTTATATGGATGCTGAGGATCTGAGCTCAGGTCCTCATGCGTGTACAGGAAGCACTTTACTCACTGAGCCAGCTCCCCAGCTCTAATTTTAACTCTATCAGCATTGGGGTCAATAGAAGTTAACAGAAGTCAGCAGTCAAGAAAACTTGTGCTGGCTGATTCCACTGTCATTTGCTGTATTTGGGAAAGTCAACTAGCACAGGCTCTCTGCTGACTTCAGTGTGGCTCCTCTATAAACCCCTTCCTGACATAGATGGGCTGTGCCTTGGTTCTGTTGCGGCTAGCCTGAGATGCAACTGTCTGGAAAATTTCTGGAGGAGCTCAATTTAGCAGTCAACAGAATGAAACAAGTCAACAACTCTTTTTTCCCACAGACTGTATTTGTCTTCAGGTTAAATCTACAGCAAAATATCATCCCCGCTTAGCTACTGGAAGGAATGCCATGTGGTTAGAAATACCACTCAGTTCTCATACGTACCTATCGCTCAACATCAAAGCCCTTTAGAAATGAGTTCCCTTATCCCACTGTACTATGAGATAGGCAAGGGACCAGTCATACTCCCAATCTGGGGGCTGCTGAAGCTTAGACAGAAATAAATGACTTGCTTAGTCACTAAGCCCCAGGATGAGTTGGCAGGAACCCGGACATTCAACCAGGAACCAGGCTGGTTCCCAACTCATCCTGCACTGCCTACATTCGACAGCACTAGGAAGTGGTTTCAGCACTTTATTGAGTGCTCTGGGCCATGCTGGGAGTGGGGGCTAGCCTGGATGGCACTAAGACATGCTGTAGGTACCTGAGATGAGTTTCTAGCACTTTCCTCCAGAGGCCTCAATAGCAGGACCTACTTGCTTTAAAGATGAGTTGTTAGGAATGCGCTGTGGCCACATGTGAGATGCAGTGGCTTGCTTTGCTCAAATTTCTCTTAGAACTTATCTTTTGAAAATTCTTTGGAAGCAGAGGACAAGCCAGTGTCCTTTATCTTTGGACTGTTTCTCATTTGTGAGAAAGAGTAGCATAAGCTGTTTGACTTCCCATTAGTATTCTCATGGGACTCCTCAACAGAGTTCTGAGCTCTAGTCAATCACAAAGGGCCAAGTAAATATAATCAGGACAAATTTGCCCAATATCTAGCAGCTTCTATGCTCCAGAATGTTTCCTAGTAACCACCTTGAGAAGGTAGGTTTCTCCCATTTTACACATGAGAAACTGAGGCTCCCTGAGATAATCTAGTTAGTGAATAGCAGAGTTGGAATTTGACCATGTGTGTATAGCTTCAAAGCCCATGCTTTCTTCCAAGAGGCCAGCACAAAGCCCAGTGCAGGGGAAGGATCTTGGAACCCTTGCCAGGAGATGGGTGGAGGCTTTCAGGATAACATGTGAGCCATGAAATAAAGAGTGTGGGCCCAACATCCCTAGTGCTCTTACAAGAGCTGTCCATTCTAATCCAAGAACCACAGCCTTGAGGGGTGGGACTTGAAGGTCCTGAACCCTACTTGCCTTGGATGAATAGAAAACATGTTTCAAGAAGTACAGCTGGGCCAGGCCCATCCAGTACAAGAAGCAGTCTCATGAATCCTGGGCCCATGACTCTTTGCTCAGCATCCCATGGCCTCCCCATTTGCCAGGGACCCTGAGGTCTCTGTCTCTATGTTGCCTTCCACGCAATGGGGCAGGAAGGTTTGATGTAGGGAGAGGACACACCAGAGCAGGTGGCCATGGGAAAGCAGAGGACCCGGGAAAGGTATGCAGACCCCCAGAGATAAGGCCTCCTCATTCCTCCTGCTTCCGGTGGACTTACTGACTGTAAGAGCCAGCTCCAAGCACAGTCTGCTCCCTTGGCCTTTGCTGACACCAACAGTGCTTGCTGATATGTAGAGGGCACCTTCTTCCTTAAAAGGTGTTAGACAAATGTTGCCCAGGAGAGAGAGATTCCAGGAGACCTGGATGGGAGGGAATCTCCTGGAGACTTTGACCTTCAAAATGAGATCATGGGCTCTGGAAGGAAATGTATTTTATAGCTCCAATAAATCTGACACAACCTAGCTATTATTTACTGTCAGATGTCATGGTACCTGCCTTGAATTCTCCACTAGAGAAGGAAGCAAAAAATAGAGCGTATCTCAGGTGCGTGACCTGCCCAAGGTCATGGGCAGATAAAGATGGGGTCAAAGGTGAGGACCCACTGCACTGAGTCACGCGGAAGTTGTAGAGCCTGCTGGCCACCCAGCCTGCTGCACGAGCATCTCTCAAAACTTCTCCCTCCTGCTGGCAAAGCTAGAGCCGGTCTGCCTCACTCGACCTCTAGGGTCCAGTCCCAGTGGAACCCATGTCTGACTTCTGACATGGCACTAGTGGCTAATGCTTCAACATAGTCATGTGTCCTGGAGTTGCTCTGAAGTTACAGACCTCTGAGGTTACCACCAACGAAGGTCAGAAGTTGTCAAGATCACACAACTACTAAATGGCTAAGTTAGTGCTTGCCTTGTGCTGGTGGAAAGCAGGCCCCAAAGTCTAATGTGTGCCTAGCTTTTTGCGAAGCAGGGCACAGGGGGCCATGTGTGGAATGCTCAAAGGTTGCTTGTGTGTCAGTACCGTCACAGGCGTGCACAGCCCTGCAGCAAGGCTGTGACCACCCAGGAGCCACCTGCTAAGGAGGATGAGAGTTTGCCTGAGGGTGGTGGTGAGTGTCCCCTTCCTCCCCAAGTAAAAAGTCAAGTTCAGGTGCCTGGGCCTTCACCACTGGCTTTATCTTGGCTTTTGTTCTTTTTCTGTTCTCTGCCATTCCTCCTTTTTCAGAAGACTTTGCTTCTTCCATGGGACCTGCCTCTTTAACTACCTAGGCCAAGCCCAGACATAGGCAGAGTCAGGACAGTGGAGAGACGTGGCTAGGCAGTAGGCCCTTGACCACGTCTTCCCCCAGGGCATGGGAGATCTAGAATCTTCTCTTTATCCATTCATGCCCTCAGCTCACAGTGCCGAACACCCACGTAGGTCTGGACCGACTGGTACTGGGGGACTCCACACATGAAGAACCACCCAAGAACATATTCTGGAGAGACCACAGCACAATCCAACTGCTGGACAAGGCAGATGAGGAGCTCTGGGGTAGCTCTAAATGCCCAAGAGCTCAGGACGGGGGACTAATTCCAAAACTCAGGGGAGAATGTATTGGAGCCAAGCTTACAGAGCTCTAAGGAGCCAGTGGATGATTCAGGCCTAAGCTCCCTATTTCAGAATCCTGGCAAGACACAGCTTTTCAACAATCACAATACTTTTTAACCCCCACTGAAACACCATTGTAAGGTGATTATCCTTATGTGTCAGAGCCCTGACATACCTAGAAGCAAATCAGAGAGAGAAAAACAGATACTTCCCAGGGCAACGGTGGGCCCCACACCAGTGGTCACTCAGCTCCCTAAGTGCAGCACTGATGATGTTAGCCAGGAGTGTCTTCTCACGACACATTGAGGCCTTTCAGGGATGTTAGCCAGGAGTGTCTTCTCACGACACATTGAGGCCTTTCAGGGATGTGGCCCTCACAGGAAAAGTGGCCTTCAGGAACTATTCTATCATGTCAACTACTAAGCCAGGGACAGGACTGCCGCAGGGCTGAAACATTCCAATGGAAGGGACATGAAGGCCTCTCACTTAGGGAGGGGGGCAGTCAACTTCATGTCAGTGCATCCCACACTGGAAGAGTTGTCACTTTGTGCTTTGGAATAAAAGTAAGACTGATTCCACCACCTGGTTCATCTAACCCTTTTCAGTTTCAACATGCTGGGTGGCCTCAGCTGAGCATCTGTCAGCTTGGTGGCCAGGTCCCTGACTGTCATTCTCTGTCATTATCAGCTTCACCAAAGTCCCTCCTGGAAGGTAGGTTCCCTAGGCTGAGATCAGTGCCCAGTCACAGACAGACGAGCTGCTTTCATCCTGATACCTCTGCTCTGTGAAGGTGACCAAAGACGGTGCTTTGAGTGGCCACTTGTGCTCACTGGAGCACATGTTCCCTCAGCTCTCTCAGAATGAATTCCTCCATCGACATGTAGAATGCTGTTTCTTCTCCAGTTGAGCAGCTGGGATGGTGCAAGCCTGGTGAGTATTTGCAAAGCTGTGAGCTTTGGAGAGACAAGCTGTAGTCAGAGTCCAACCTGTTATGAGCTGGTGAGAAAAACAGGGGCTAGAGAAGCACTGTGAGCAATCAGTCTGTTAACCAGCTGCTTGTCTGCCAACTCTGACTTCTGTTGTATTGGAGCTGAGC
The DNA here is from genome assembly GCA_035773235.1 of Eospalax fontanierii. Lineage (NCBI taxonomy): Eukaryota > Metazoa > Chordata > Mammalia > Rodentia > Spalacidae > Eospalax > Eospalax fontanierii. The sequence continues at coordinate 37,150,976 of CM069548.1, read as the reverse complement.
TTCAGCTTGAGAGTAGGAGGGCCTGTGCAGCTGGGGAGGTGGTTCAGCTGTCTGTCTCCCAGCTCCCTGCAGGCAGCTCATCACTCCTCTTTCCTCCCAGGCATGAATCAGCCTCTGGGAAGAGCTTGGGCCTTGGGAAACAAGGAGGTAAGACTGACTGGTGAGCCACCGCTGAATGGAGGTGCTGTTCTTTCTGCCGGCGCAGCTTCCAAAGCTGACCCATTATTTCATCTCCTACACTTGCCCAAACTGGCACCATGACTGTCCCTGAAAGTAGTGAGACAATCTAGCTTCTGTCAGCAGCCTCCTCAGAGGGGGCCGTTTACAGCAGGGGAATGCTGAGAGACGCTGACAGCTCTGGACAGAGGTGGGTCTAGGCTTTAATCCAGGGGTGGGAGCTACTCCCAAATGCCTCTCCTCACATGCTGAATGGCCACTGCCCCCGCTGCACAGTCAGCACCCTGGAGAGCTGCACCCTCTTCCTGGGCAGTGAGGTCAGCAAGGATGCTGACCCAGGGATGCAGCAAGAATGAAGGAACTCCGGACCCTAGCCAAGTGCCCAAGAGTCCAGTTTTATGAAGGCTGTGGAATGTTCCAGCACGGGGAGACCATGGCAAGAAGGTTACCAAGAGCAGCTTTGCTGATAGTCTTACTGTGAGCTCTCAGACCAAGGTTGGCAAATTGTTTCCCACGCAAGAAGTCATGATCTTTCTGAAGGACTGTCACTGCAAGATGGAGTGAGCATCCCTTTCTGTGCTCCTGCGAGTCCCCAGCTCACAGGAGTGGTCGGGTATGCATGACTTGTTTGCAGAGCAAGGCACCTGCAGTGTCTAATGCAGGCTACCCTGGCTGATTAGCCTCACTCCCTGGTCCTGGTCCTCACTCCCAGCTGGCCTCTCTCCAACCCATGATTCTCAACAACATGGTGAGCCACAGGGAAGTTGCTTAAAACTCAAATTAGGTATCCCCACAGGAAGATCCTGACTCGGTAGGTTAAGGGTGGGATCTGGTGATTCTGTTGCTTGCAAGCGCCCTCCACAGAGCAGGTGCAGCTGAGCGCCCAGATGCCATCAGTTTGGACAGCTCACTTTAGGCATGGAACACCCTGTCTTTCACCAGGGCAGACTAATAGTTTGCCTAGCAACCAGTTGGCCACACAGACCAGTCCCTTACCATGCTTGCCACCTTCTTGTGGGTGTCCAGGCAGCAAAAGGATGAATCCAGCCTTCCCCTGGATTGGAAGGAAATGGAAAATAAGAAGATATCTCCATTCTGTGGGAACAGTGTGTTCCCTGTTAGGAAAAGTAGGCAGAAGGAAACCACAGATGGAGAAATGGCCCTTGTCTCTTGGGGTTGACCTAGAAGACCCTTGCATTTGACCTGAGGGGCTGACCTTGAGTGGAAAGGTTAGTTCATTGGCTACTAGTTGTCCCCAGGCCACGGAGCCTTAGCCTCTATTTGCTGTCTGTCAGTAAATAGGAAAGAAATGTTGCTGGCCCCACTGTCACTTTCCCCCAGAAAAACTATGGACATGTTACAGTCACAGCCTGTGAATAGATGATGTCATAGTCCATGTAGGCTGCTATAGCAAAACGTCATACACCAAGTGGCTTAGAAAAACAGAGATTAATTTTCACAGCTCTAGAGGTTACAGAGTCCAAGATCAAGACAGCAGAAAATCTAGTGTCTGACCTAAAGTTCTGCTTCCTGGTTCATGGATGCCACCTTCTCACTGAGTCTTCACATGGTAGAATGCAAAGCAGAGTTCCCTTTTATAACCGCACCAAGCTATTCACAAGAGCTTCACCTTTACTATACTGCTTCTCAAAGGCCTCAGTTCCTACTACCACCATCTTCGGGTTAGACTCCAGCACATGAATTTTGGTAAGTGAGGAAAAGTGTTCAGACCATGGAAGGGCTATCCTGGGAATCTACTTCTACTGCAGGACATGGTTACTGAGGGAAAGTGTTTCTGAATTCCCCAGACCAAATCCAAACAAACCTGATGAGCATCATCTGCTAGCAAGTTAGCCACTGCCTGTGTGACTCAGCTCTGGTGTGCCTGAGGAGGCCAAGCACAAAGCCCAGAACCTGATTCTAAGCATCCCACATAAATCACCAATTGAGCCTTCAAGCAGGCATCCTCACTGAAAGGCTTCGCCTCTTTACTGCACAGGTTGGTGGCCAAGGATGCCAGGCTCCTAGAAGGCCACAGCCTGGGGTCTAGACACAAGCAGATTGGCTACCCAGGGCCATGACCCTCTTTTGGAGTGTTGGTTGTCGAACCAAACAGGAAGCCAAAAATCCCATTGCAAAGATCTGGACTAGACTAAGTCAGAAACAACAAAAACAAAGCAAACAAAACCAAACCCCTTTTCTTCACTGTGTGTCACTCTTGTCCTCACTCGGGTGGCCAGCGAGGCACAGCACATTTGAAGTGGAAGACACGATAGAGGGCAAAGCCCCCAGAGAGCGGCTGGTATGTGTTCAGTCACGCCACAGAGCCAGTCTGAGCTATACATTCTTACTCTATGAAGGCTGAATAAGGTAACTGCAGACCCCCTATGCTCAGCAAAATAATTTTAAGACACACTTGCTGAATGACCAGATGTAATGTTCCTCATTCAAGTTTCATTTTATATTTGATGTTTATAAATGTTTACAGGCATATACCACATATATATATATATGTATATATATATATATATATATTAAACAGAGCTAGAACTTGAGAAAAAGTGTAACAGAAAGACTAAGAACAGAGTGAAAAATTTCAATTTCAATGAAAAATTCTGTAGCTTGCAAAACAGTGTCATTGCCAGACGAAGGACACCTGCACATCTGAAAGCAGACGCTCATGAATTTGTACATTGCCGAAGGGACACCAGCAGTTTTGTTGAACTATTCCAGGGCCTCTCACCATAACACATGCATAACCATATGCAGATTCTTGGATGAACAATGAAGAAACCATGGTCTCTTTCATCCAATGTGCATCTTTGGCAGGACTGGAACTCAGGGCTCTTACAAAAGCCAATAAAAAGGTAAAATGAAAATTACTTGAGGACTAGGAAAAAAATGAACTGGTGCCTGTGTCTGTTTATGTCAGCAACCCCAGGCACAGCAGGACAAAGGTACAGGGAGGGCCTGGTGTCCCAAAAGGTTTATAACAAGGCAAAACAAGCAGCAATCGACAAGCATAATATCCCACACTGTCTCTTCTGCTGATGCTTCACCCTGCTCTCAGAGCAGCTGGGACTAAAATGTGATAGAAACCCCAAGGTATGATGTGCCTCCTACCCACAGTGCTCCTCTCTTTCCAAATATGCACAAGGGTGCATTTTAAATTCTATACCTCTCTCTCTTCCTCCCTCCGCCCATTCCTGAGCCAGCCCATTCCTGAGCCAGCCGCAGAGGTGAGATAGCTGAGATTTCCCAATGGGTGTCCCATTTCAAAGAGCTCAAAGGGCAACAGATCCAGATTTGTCAGCCTCACAGAGATCACACAAAGCCTGGTCCTGAATGGAATGAGAGCCCTGAGGAGCATCTAATGTTCCATTGCTGGCCTGCAGGTCAGAAGCATGCCTGATCCCTACATGCCCTGAGGCAGAGTCCCCCCCCAACCCCCCCGCCCCCCCCCCACCAGGCCCTCAGCTATATGCACATTCCATGTAGCCAACACCAAGAAAACATACTGCCAATCTCACTCCGACTCTTGAACGTTTGGAGGACAAGATGACTACATTCCAGCCTCCCTTACTTCCTGTATCTACCTTCTTTCTGGGCAGAAAATTAAATGTCCTTCTGAAAGGATCTATAGAAGCTGCTGGATCAAACAAAACTCCTATAAATAAGAACTTTTATTAAACTACCTGTTCCATGAAAGCACATATAAACCTTAAATAGGTTCAGAAACATATTTACATTTCTCCATTGCACACATTATTTTTCCAAACTTGTTAGTGATAAAAGGTAGTAATAGTGACCACCTGCTCACACAGATGCACACAAGGCTGGGGACATTACAACTTCTTAGGACACCCAGCCAATTTGATCTGACAGCACCAAACCATCCTGATGAGTTTCTCTTTTTAAAAAAAAAAAATTATTATTTTATGTGTATAAGTGTATTGCTTGCATGTAGGTAGGGACACTCATGTTTTGCAGTGCCCATGGAGGTCAGAAGAGGGTATCAGATACCTGGAACTGGAGACAACTGGTTACAGACAGTTAGTCTCCATGTGGATGCTGGGAATCGAACCCGGGTCCTCTGCAAGAGCAGTCAGTGCTCTTAAATACCAAACCATCTCTCTAGCCCCTGGTGAGTTTCTCTTGAGTATCCCTTGAGCCTCAGCCTCCACTGAGGGATGGTGGCTGGGAGATCCTAAAAGCTGATCCAGGGGCAATCATGGGTCCTGGATTCTTGGAGATGGAAGAATCATTGAAGACTATCCAAGAAACCATACCCCACTTCCATGTTCTTAGGGAGAGATGACTTGTCACAGGCATGAAGGCACAGCAAAGGTTGGGACCCTGGGCTTCCTCCTTCATGGTCCACAAATCCATAAGCTCATAACCTCTTTTATCTATTTCCCACCCACACACAGGCCTTATGTTTGGGCGGCTTTGTCTACTGGTTCACTACATAATCAAAACAGTGACAGACTGCTTAGATCTCCCTAAGAATCTTGAGCAGCCCAGAAACATCCGCTCAGGGCTGCTTTTACAAGAGGTGTGTGGTCGGGGCCTTCCTTTTTCCATAGTACCATTCTCAATCTCAGCTCAGCTGGCTTACAGCAGCTCAGTTTCCAGTCACAGAAGGGAAGGCGACAAATCTCCAGAGGGGAGTCATAAGGCCATGTGCAGATTCACCAGAAACGCAGCAGATTTGCCTGCTCCACCACGGCCGGTGTCTGATCTAAAGTGAAGTTTCACTAGTAAGTTATGCAAAGTAAAGGAGAAGGGCTTCTTAAAAGCAAGTAAGTTTGAAGACTTTTTCCATGTTCTGGCTTTTAGAACGAAGGGATAAAATGTGCAGGAGGTTGTACTGGGCTTTCTTTTGAATGAAACCTAATTTCCCTCCCAAATTTTCCTGATATAAGATTTTCTGAAACCAGTTTTAGTTTTTTTGTTTAAAATGAAAAATAAAAAATAAAACCCGGGCTTTTCTTGGGATTTATTTAAAAAGCACTGTGCCGGGGAAGAGAAGTCAACACTAAAAAGTTATCACTGAAGCTTGGTGTGGTGGCCACACCTGCTATCCCAGCATTCAGGAGGCCTGCACATGGGAACTGATTACAGGAAAGAGGCCAGCCCAAGGTGTATAGTTAAGACTCAGTCTTAACTGAAAGCAAACAGAAAGCAAAAAGTGTCAGTGGGGCAAAGGGAAGAAGGAAGGCCAGAGCTCAGAGGAGTGTGTTTCTCTCTCCTCCCAGGTAAACAGTGAGTGACCTTCACTCAGCTGCACGACATATATGCAAATGGAGGACTGAATGGGAAATGTGCTCAGCTGAGCAGCACCTGATATCTCCCACTAAAACCTGCCACTTCCAGATTGGGAAAATTCCAGCAGCCTACACAGTAGGCCCCATCTGCAGGGCTCATTTCTCTACAGTCGGGGGGCTCCCTTGTGGGTCTCACACCTGTGGGACCCCCTGAGCCCAGAGCAGCACCATAGTTTTGCTCACCCAAGTCTGACATTTTTCTAGTTCACGTACAATCTTTACCCAGAGTCATTTGAGGAGCAATGAGTGGGCCAGAAAGTCCTCAAAGAGATTGACCTCCAGAGGCTTGTGAGAGGCCACTGAAGGCTTTGGATGGTGAGTAAGCAGGTAGAAAAGAGTCTGGGAAAGAGAAGACACAAGAAGGAACAAATATCTTCATATTAAAGATAATGTTTTCCCCTCGGAGGCATCTCACTCTGCAAACAGAGTCAACTAAAACATTGTTTTATTTTACAACATTAAAAAATAAGTCTTCGATATATAAAAACTGGCCAGAGATCTTTTTTCACTCGTTACATAAGAATGTAATCGTAGGTGTCCAGTCTAACACTGGACCTTGGTCTCGGGGGTGGGAGTTAGTTTAGGGTCCTGAGTGTGAAGGCAGGTGCTGAGGCTGGACCCAGTGGTGAGGAGGGTGCTATCAAACCCGATTTTGCAGCAGACGTTTGCACAGCAGGCTGCAGGTCACAAACTTCCAGACTGCACTTCTAGTGATGTGACCGTTAGCAAGTGGCACCAGTTGGTTGCTCGGTGTGTAACAAGACATTAAAGATTGGCCTCTTGTATCCTCGCCCCAGCAGTCAGTCCAGGCAATCAGAACCCGAGAACGCAGAAACACATAGGCCTGATTATTTCCGAAGGGGATGAAGGATCCTCCCAAGCGTGCCCTGTCCTGAGTCCTTCGGTTTGAGGGAGGCCCTGTCCGCTGACCCTCTGCCCTTCAGCGGGGCCTCCACGTTGGCACTTGAACCCTCAGCAGATTCGGGACATTTCTTGGGGCTCCGGGCGCTGCTGGCCCGCTTGAGGGTGCCGCTGTCCTTGGAAGCAGCATCCTCAGGGCTACCCTTGACCCTCAGCTGCCTCTGGGAGACTGTCCTGGTGATGCCGGGGGTTCTGGCTACAGGCGGAGCATCCGTTCGCATACACCGAGATGAGGAGGCCACTGTGTTGCGGGCAAAGCTCGGGATGGTGGGTGGAACTCGAGGGATGCTGGGGGCCTTGGGCTCTTCCTCAGGGCTCTCGGGGTCCTGGGAAGCGGAGGGGCAGCCCTTGTTTTCCTCGGGCTTCTGTCTGGGGATGTTTCTGAGGGGCTTGGCACTGGGTTTCCTGAGTGAGGCCCTAGGCTGCAGTGGGGGCTCCTTCCCCGGCCGCCCACTGACACTGCCGCTCCCGCGGGGCAGCCTGGGCTCCTCAGGCACAGGTCCACTCACATGGGGTCTCTTGGGTGATGTGTCCGAGGTCCCCCTCACCGAGCTCCTGCGTGAGAGCTGTGTGTCTGTGCTGCCTGCGGCCTCCCGAGGAGGACCCCGGGACGGTGGCTCTGGCCTCTTCCAGCCTCCTGCCCCCCTGCTGGACTTAGAGATGGGTACCACCTTGCGCATGTGCTGATTCTCCGACGAAGTCAAGGTCCGCACCGGTTTGGGCGCTGCCCCCTGGCTGCGCCGGACGCTGATGGGCTTTGAGGCCCCCAGAGACGCTTCTCTGAGGGAGTTTCTCTTCGGTGCCAGGGTGTCCTTCCCTCCTCTGGGTCTGTCCCTAGGAAGGCCACCCTGGCAGCTGAGTTCACTATTCCCTGAGGCGGGAGCAGGCACCTCCCCAGGAGGGCCGGACGCGGGGTTGGAGGAGACTTGGCTGCTGCCTGCCTCTCCAGTCCCGGAGGACACTGACTCATCCCCTTCCCTCTCCGCCTCTTGCTCTGCCCTTCCAGGTCTGGAGTCGGTTCCCTCTGAGCAGTCCAGAGTCACTGAGCAGTCGGTGGTGTCGGAGACATAAAGCAGAGGCCCAGTATCCTTATCTTCAGTGTCAGTGACACCCAGAGACCCTGGAGTCCCACAGCTGCTCTCATCAGGAGCAGCCCTGTCTCCCTCCCCAACAGGGCTGAGACCCTCCTGGGGACCTGTGCTCATGGGTATTGGGCTGTCACTGCCAGCACCAAAGGACAATGGGCTCCCATCCCCTGGAGACTGCAGCTCCGTGGGGCAGAAGTCATTCAGGGTCAGCTGGGATGAGTCTTCTATACCCTTTGGACTCTGGAGGTCAAACTGGGCCAGGCCTGTCACCAGCTCATGCTCCCTAATGCCCAAAGCCAATGGTGAGAGTGGAGCATTGGGCATGGGACCCAAGCCGACAGGTTCACTGTTCCTCTTTCGGAGGATGCTCAGCCCTCCCCGGCCAGCCCGGGGCAACACGGAAGCCGGTTCCTCCAGATTGGGTTTTAGACGCTGGCTCTGCCAAGCAAGGTCCGGGGCTTTCTCCCCGCTCTCTGAAGCCTGTGGTTTGTGTGCAGAGCCGCGGTCATGGTCCCTGGGTTCTCCAGGCTCCATCCAGGCGATGGTGGGCCGGGGCTGCCGGGGGCTGCTCCGGGGCAAGCTGTTGAACTTGTTGGGATCCTCAGGGCTGCTGGTGGTACTACTCTCCAGGAAGGTCAGTAGCTCACGGTCAGCGGAGATGCCCAGGGAGAGGCGGGAGCGACGGGTGTTGGGGGGCCGGTAGGAGGGACTGGTGGGCCTGGAGCGCAGGAAGGAGGGTAGGTCTTCTGTGCCCTTCTTGGCCAGCAGTTCTACGTCATTCTCACTGCTGCTCCTGCCAAAGCCCCCCAGCTCCCCCGCAGCCCAGGAACGCCGCTTCTCCTCCAGCTCCTTCAGCCGCTGCAGCTGCCTCAGTTCATGTACCTCCCGGTCATGGTTGTCCTAATGGAGAGTGGACACAAGCCAGCATGAGACATGAAGGGGCCACGAGCGGACAGTACGAGGGCCGCCTACTGTGAGAGTTGGTGACAGGTGCTGCTGTGGACAGCTCTGCGTCCGGACCCACACAGAGACTACGTTTTTCTGCACATGTGCATCTGTGTAGGGAGGGAAGGCATCCCAAGGCAACTTAGGGATGTGACTAAGGGGCACACTAGGCCCGGTTCCAACAATCTGTCTGCAGTTCTCATTTGATCCTTCAGGCTGATTTCTAGCTTCCAGTGTGGGCTGATTCCACACATGCAATCTCAACTCCAATGAGGCTACTAAGCATGCTAGAGAGGAAAGCACTACGGATGGTAGAAGAGCACGCCCCGAACTGAACATTTGTGTTGAATGAATATATCCACACTCACCTACACACACGCACGTACACACACACGCACACACATACATTCATATGCATCACATTCTACTTAACAATGATTTGAATACATAACATACGCCAAAGTCATTAAGAGATGACTTTAATTGTACTCTCTGACTAGTCTCTGGTCAAAACCAAATACCATCAATATCCTGGTGGCTCTGCCAGCTTCAGCCTGCGCCAGAGGAGAGGGCTCTGCCCCTCATGCCCAGCCTCTTCCCACACTCAAAGAAGAGGAAGAGGCCAGGTGTGCTGGTGGACGCATTTAATTCCAGCACTCAAAGAGGGAGGCAGAGGCAGGTGGATCTCTGTGAGATCAAGGTTAGCCTGGTCTACATGGCAAGTCCCAGGCCAGCTGGGCTACACAGAGACCCTGTCAAAAAAAAAAAAAAAATAACCAACAGGCAAGCTTTACAAATCCTTCAACCTTCTACCTGCTGGACAACAACCAGCCTTCCCAATGACAGAGAACCCAAACACACACAAAGCACACTTCAGCTACCTGTGATTTCATGTGCTGTCACCCCTCAGTATATGCAGAGGATCTGTTCCTGGCTCCTTCCTGGATACCCAAATCTGAGAATCCTCAATCCCTTATGCAAAATGGCATAGAATTTGCATATAGCCTATGTATCTCCTTATATAGCCTTTAAATCACCTCTAGATTTTTCATAATTAATGCAGTGGAAGAACTAGGAATATATTGTTTGGGGAATGACAAAAAAAAAAAAAGATCTGTATACAATTTTTTAAAACTACCTTTAATTTGTGGCTAGTTGAATCTGCAGGTGCAGAACTGTGGATCTGGAGGATGGCTGCACTTGTGTTATAATTATGAGTATGAGTTTCTTTTAGGTTGTGAGACCCGTGTAATCATGTAGTTACATGGATGTCTCAACCCAAATCTGTTTCTGTTAGCAATTTTTATTTGAGACTCAATTTCCTCCTCCAATGAGCTTTCTTTTCCAAGTTTCCGTGAGGCTCTGCTTGGAGAGTCTTGGCTCCTCCTGCAACTCTAGCCTTGGCCTCCCCAGGAACCCCCAGGATTCTCGGGCCTTCTCCTTTTAAGCCTGCCTATGGTGGCGGTGGCCCAGGCCTTGTATCTCACGACAGCTGGGCTGAGACCATCCCACAAGTGGCCTCCTAGGCCTCCAGCATCCAGATGCTGAGTGAGGGCCTCAGAGAGAGCTAGTTTGGCCTCTGCCAATCCTCGCAGCCTCCCACAGCTGAGCTCACTGCTTGGACAGAGGTATGTTAATGTGGCCACAGGCTCAGCCTCCTCCTCTCAGTTAGATGGAGAAAGTAGCTGGGAACTCAAATGAATTCTGGGCTTGGAAGAAATGTGACCAAGAAATCTAGCTATGGGCAAATCTGTATTCAAAACAGAAATGGTGAAAACCTTTGGGTTTAGTCCCATACCAAAAATAAGTAAGCAGGCAAACAAGCAAATAAAATACTGTCAACAGCTGGGTGTGGTGGCACACACTCTTAATACCAGCATTTTGAGAGACAAAGGCAGGGTTCTGTGACATCGAGGACAGCCTGGTCTACAGAGAGAGCTCCAGGCCAGCTGAGGCTGTAAGAAGACCCTGTCTCAAAATAAAACAAACAACAAACAAATAAATTTAGTCAGCAGATGAATCAGGAACATCTGATTCCTTACTTTCACCTGAAACAAAGGTACAGCTTTGTTTATAGTTGACAGATAAAGCTCTGATTTGTTAAGCCCAGCAACCCAGAAGGTTCTCTGGCTTCTGAATTTAACTTAAGAGATCACTGCAATGGGTCAGGAATCATGACTGCTGTGCTGAGCACAACAGAGCCTCCTCAATGTGGCCATGCTGAGTGAGGACAACACAGTCCCCAACGTCCTAATGTCACAGCAATGTGTGGCACTAGAAACGAGTGAAGGGGAAGGCCCCTCTTCTAAAGGCTGACACTCCCCTCTAGGAAGGTACTGAGAGGAAAGTTCAAATATGCAGGAGACTTCTAAGTCTCATCATAAGCAATGTCTGCTAGCAAAATATTTCTAGGTGTTCTGAGTACTGCATGACAGTAAAAGCCAGAGGCTACCACCTCCCAGTCATCCCTGCCAAGAGTCTGGTATGCCCCCAGATGCTCCTGAAACCCAAGATCTGATGACCATCTTTCGGCTGTGCGCAGAGGACTGAGTCAGTAAGCAGAAAAATGAGAATCCCAAGGACACGCAACGGGGCGGTGTCTTCCAGCCATACCTTAACTGCTTTGTTGAATCTGGTACAGAAGTCTCGAAATATCTGAAAGCATTCATCCAATTTCATGGTTTCTTTGTCTTCACAGAAAAAATCTATAAGGGTGTGGGCCTCGCCCTGCAGCTCCCGTTTCCAGAGCTCCAGCTCCGCCAGCTTTTCCACAGCAAACTACAGAAAAACAAACAGGGACTCAAGTGGTACACAGGTTCGGCTGAGTTGGCAGTTTGGCTACTGCCAGGGAAAGAAGAGTTGCCAGGGTTCAATTTCAGGTCTCTGGAAAGGGAAGGTTTATGGGAAGTCTGCTGTACTCAGAGCTGAAAGGAAAATCAGTCAACCCAAATCAAACCTGGTGACTCCCTGCCTTAGTCCCAGAAGCCACAAAATAAACTGAAAAATCAGGAAGCTGTGGACATTTGTAATCCCAGCACTTGAAGAGTGGAGGCAGGAGGGTCAGGAGTTCAAAGCCAGCCGGGTTACATATCAAGACCCTGTCTATACATAAATAAAAAATAAGTGAATGAATGGATAGATAGATAAATTTAAGCACTTTTACTTGCAGAACATCACTAACCACTAGAAAAGTTATCACATAATACAATCGGTTTCATTAAGAAATTCTCCTGCTATATTTGTTTTTCTTTCTCTTAAAATAGATTCTTCTACTAGACAGTGGTTTACTGGTCCCAGAAGTTTACTTGCCCTGATAAGCTGCCTGTTGTCTTGCTAAGAGAGGGTCTACACTTATCCCAAATAAACTTTGTCCAGTCACTGTCCCTACTCCCCATGATGGGAGCCTGGGGTGTTGCTTGAGTTCACTGGGAAGCTCTGGGAATTGTCCATAATTGTACCCCATCTGTAGTCAGAAGGTTTGGGGTACATCAGAACTCCTCAGGAGATTCAAGTGGGTCCCATTCCAATACCCACTCTTTTACTGCTTGATTTTCCCTAATTCCTCTGGGATATATCAGTCTGCAAGGCCACTACATATCCCAGTGTCCTCTCAATGAAGTGGAGGGGATGACAGAAGGCTGCTTGTCTCCAGTAAGCTCTCAAACCATCTAGAATGGGTCTGAGATGTCAAAGAGTCACAGGCAGAGTTTGCTGACATGGGTTAGTGATGACCTCTGAGCTCTAATGAGGAAGTGGTGTGAGACAGGAAGGACTCTCTCACAACCCCTGGGGAGACTGAATATTTGAATCACACTGAGGTCTTTTCACTGCTGTCAAGACTAGGGAATAAGACTAATACAAAGAAGGAATGTAAGGAACATACCTCTTCATAAAATTACATATATGCTTGTATTTTAAGAGGGCTTACATCTGAACAAGCGAGAAAGTGACAGGTTGCCCACCTTGGAGGAATGCTGTCTGTACACACCTGGCCAACTATAGATCCTAAAGAAAAATTCCTTTCAAATTCACCACCTCCCACAAGCCCAACTATTTTCCCCCTGAAAGGGCCTTTGCTTAAACCAAATACATCATAGAGGTAGTGGAAAACCAAAACTATTTAGGAAGGTGAATACCAGAGACAGCAACCATCTGAGTCAGTAGCCCAGGGCGGTGAGTGCCTTCCCACAGTATTTTGCTTTATGCAGAGAAGCGTATTCAACAGAAAAATAAATCTGCCTGTCATTGTGCAGGGCAAAAGATAGGTTCCAGCCAAGAACAGCTCAAGTGCAGGAAAGCAAGCCTCCTGAGGAGAATCTGCATGGGGACATAGCTCTGCTGTCTCTCCCTTATCTGTGGACCCTGTGGGGATGGATGGAACACCAAGAAGGAAAAATCTAACAGGACCCAGACTGACCCTTAGCACCTGGGGCAACGAAAACACACTGAACTCGGACCTGAAAGACAACCAAGGTGGAGTTTGTGCATTCAGCACAAAAACAACAAAGCAGGGCTCACCAAGGACATGACAAGATCACAGTTGCGGTGTGAACTACAGCTTTCATCCAGCTTGCCTGCTGTGAACCAAAGCCTGGGTCACTGGTCTCACCCAAACAGGGGTCAGAATAATGGATAAAGCTGCATCTTTCTACTGAAAAGCCTTGCGTAGCGCTGTGAGTTCAGCTCAGTAATACTTGCCTAGCTTGTGTAAGGCTCCAAACCCAGAACAGAAACAAACAAGCAAACACAGCTACCAAGCCAGAGAAAAACCTGCAAGCCTTGAACAGCTCTGTGCTCCTCAGAGCAAGGTGTCACCATTTTTAGACTGCTATCCAGAGTCCTGGAGTCTGATCCTAACCTACTTTCAGATATCTTATCTCACAGTTTAAGAAAAATTTGCCAGGCATGGTGGAGCATGCCTTTAATCCCAGCACTGGGAGGCAGAGACAGGTGGATCTCTGTGAGATCAAGGCCAGTCTGGTCTACATAGCAAATTCCAGGCCAGCTGGGGCTACAGGGAGACCTTGTCTCAAAAAACCAAGGAAGCAATAACAAACAAACCACCAAACAAAAGGACTGCTGGGGTGGGGCTATAGCCCTGGTCTCCTGCAGTGTGGACTCCATCCTTAGCCCTGTCAGCACAAACAAACACTACCACGAGAAACACTTAAAGAGCTAAGCACAGTGTGCCTTCGAAAAGCAGTCAAGACGCGAGAAGGCAATCCAGTCTTCATTCTAAACCTTCCATATTCAGGTTTTGGTATAAGGTTGCAGTGTAGGTAAATGGAGGTCGGATGCAGCTTGTGTGTTTAACATGTACAAAGCCCTGGGTTCATCCTTAGCACTATGCAAACAAAAAGATTTAACATAAGAAATTAATACTTAAAAAGTTCAGAAAAGGAAATAGCCAGAACCTTAGTCTTGATGTGCAACAGTTCTTATTCCTGGATTTCTGAATTTGACCATGCTCACTCTTATTCTTTCTGCCTTTTTGTAGTGATGGTAACTGCTGTGAAAGGGGCTAGGGACACATCTTAGAGTACAGCCCTTGGCTAGCATGCCTGAGGCCGTGGGTTCCACACCTTCCAAAAAGAAGCGTATACTTGAAAGGAAAAATGAAGAATCAAGCTATCCTTGAACACAAATATCGTGCATTTTAAATGAAAAAAAATAAACTCAAAACTGAACCAGACAACACCAAGAGTTTGCTGATAGGAGCTAGAGCTCCCATTGTTTCTAAGTAGTCCTGCTAGGGAGTGAAGGCCTTAATCTTCCAGCCCCAGGAACAGCTGTTCCTGCCCAGTGTTACAGGCAGCCTTGCCACACCCCAGAGGTCTCAGCACCCACTGCACCCTCTTACATTAGATTGGAAGCAAGGAACGGATGGTGCCACCTTTTAAAAAGTAAGGAAGATAAAAGAAGTTACGTCAGACTGCGATCAGTGAGTCACCGTGAGCTGTCACAAACATGGCCACTCTGCTGGTTTTCTGTTGATGTTATTCAGAGCGGCTCCTGACACGCCCTGTGGGCTAACACACTCAGGTGCTGATGGGCACTGCAACCCTGTGTGCTCTACAGACATCGGGGCGGGCACAGGCAGTGTCTTCTACAGGAAACGAGCAAAGGAGGACCAGTCTGAATCTTCCCGTGGCAGGATAAGTCCTGTGGGGCTCTCTCCTGTTGTCCAAAAGTCAGAAGGCTGAGAACCAAGCCTCAGGCTGCCAGGCAGCATCCCAGGACAAGGTGCCCTGAGCTGCATTTCACTTGAGGAAAGTGTGACCATGCAACAACGCCAGAGTCAGCAGAATTCGTCTTTAAGCAAATCCCGTGTAGACCATGTCACTATTCTCTGCAAAAAGGACCATGGGACACAAAGGTCCTTGGACTAACTTGGGGAAAAAGTTTGATTGGGCACCTGCTGCCTCCACAAATCAACCTGGGAAAATAGACAAGCCTGTTGAGACTGCTAGACGACGAGAGAGGACTGACCTGAAGGAAATCTTCCATCTGCTGACACAGCTCCCTGTCCCGCTGGATGTTTTCCTGCAGTGATTTCGTCCTGACAAAGAGCGAGTGCAGTTCTGCCTCTGTGTTATCCAGAGATAATCTGAAGAGAGAGAAGAGTGGGCAGTTGGCACCAAGATACCGTGTGTCATGTGGCTATGTCAAACAAGACCCATCTTTGGCTAATCCTGGAGCAGGGAGCAGGCGCACTCCTGTATTTGGATAAGTGGCCCCGTGCTTTTTCTTAAACACACACTGATTCAAGCAGAGCAGGCTGCTGCCACAGTGTTCTTGCAGGTGAAGTAACCCAAACACAGGATTGGGGAAGTTTTCCATACACAAGGTCTGAGCTTTTATGCAACAAGCATCAGAACTTAACTCCAGCAAGACTCTGGAGGCTGATCCTTCCCCTGTGTTAGGAAACTCTAACTCACAAGGGTTGGCAAGGCGATGGAGCTGACATTTCTGCTACCCAGAGCCATGGGCTTCCTCTTGTGTGACAGAAGCAGCCAAAAGCAAGCTCTCTATATTTTACAGAGAACTAAAACTCTGCCAAGAGCTCTGTAGGCAGACGGCTGGATCGATTGCGATGTTTTTGTTCTATACAGCCAAGATTAGCAGAACATGAATGACAGGTTTTGTCATTCAGTGAAATAAGCCAGTGAAACCCAAAAATCCAGGGGAAGTTTGCAAATTCAGATGCATTCATGCTTCTGCTGTCAATTCCACTTTCTCTTTGTGTAAAAGAGTGTTCCATCTTTACTGCTCACTGGCGCCCATGTGAGATCTAATTGTACTTCACTTGCATATTTCATGTGAACAAATCTTACTGCAAGGCAGTTTCCTAAGACAATAACATTTACCTAACATTATCCACTGACAACCAGAAATGCCAACTCAAAAATGTAATGGTCATTTTTCCTTATCTATCCCTTAGGAATATTTCTATAGTATTAGTAGGTAAAGTAAAAACATTCCATTATGAATTTCTTTTAGGAATTTAAAAACAAAACAGTTTGTCTTATGAGATAACTGTTTTTTCTGGGAGTATAATCTGGAAACTTGTAAACATGAATTAGTGTTTAATCTTTGCACTGATAATCCTCCTGTCAGAAAGACATGTAATCTGTGGCTAGATGTCAATAACAGTCAGATAATATCCAATGACAGGGTTACTAACTGTGGTTTATTTGCTTATAAGCAGAGGGTTCATACCTACCAGAGCTGGCTACAGTCACTCACAAAATAAGTATATAATATAGCCAGCCATGGTGGCACACACTTGGTAGTACCAGTTACTCCAGAAGCTGAGGCAAGAGGGTCATTTCAGTCCAGGGATTCCGGGCCAGCCTGGGCAACAAAGTAGGACCCCACTTTAAAAAATATGTGATAATAATTTGGTTGATACAAGCAACAGTGAGCTGAGCAGGATTATCAAGGGCAACTGTGGCTATTTCTTCCCAGCTCCACATCAAATCCTTCCATGCTGGTAGCCAGAAACCATCCAGAGTAGCCTGATTTATGGCATGGGCATCATCAGTGAATGTGACAAATCAAGACTATTTTTTTATCTTGAAAAACTGATTATTTGCAATAGTTACCATATGTTGCATGGACATGTGATTATAGGTTGAAAAACACAGAATTGAAACAGCACACACAGTTACATGAAAACACGCACAAATACTGGATTTAGAAGTAAACTCGAGTGATGCAATTAGAGCTTTATGCTTGGTAGATACTTTCTCTATAAAGCTTAGTGACTAATTTAAAAATCACGTCCTTTCACCAGCCTTGGTATAGTTCCAAACTCTGTTAATGCAATAGAAAATAAATGGACCATGCTTCATTTCACAAAGAAATGATGATGTATGGTCCTGAAAGTTTGACTGATATAAAACAACTCCCAGGGTAATAGCTGTGCCTCTTCAATCTTTGGGGTGTGGGGCAGATTTGAAGTTCTTAATCCCTAGTTTTTTTAATACTGAGTGATGCTCATTAGAATAGAGTAAAATAGTTTTCTTAGTTCAAAAATAAAGATTAACTTTTCAAAATCTCAAAATTCCCAAGGTGTACACATACTTGTGTCAAGCAACCAAAAAGGAGGTCTAAAGGTTCAACAAGAGAAAAACTTTTTAGAGTTCTGACTTGAATCCAAGAGTTTTAACTACTCAGTCATTTTCAGGGGAAGACAGTTCAAGAAAGCTGAGGCTTCATGATATGCTTTCCATCCTCTCTGCTCACCTCGACGTCTCCTGTACGTGATGCAACTTTTCAGAAAAGTTCAGGAGGATGGCATCTTGTTTCTGAGCTTCCTGAAACAAGGACGGAATTTTCTCTTATTGGGTGGATAAAACTGGAAGGAATTCGTTCCCTTAGTACTTAAAGGAGCCTTAAAAACATTGCTTGTTTTTCACCTTACTATACACAAAGTAATTCCCTGAGACATTCTTAGTAAGATTGACCAGAACTTCCCGAATCTCCAGACATGTATAACTTCCCAGAGCAAATGATCCCCACATGAAATTCAACGCACAAGCATTGAAACTCAGTGGAATGAAGAAGTGGCTTAGCTCACCCATTGTTTCCAAGAGAACCCAATATACCCAGCTGAATCCAGCCACCCCCACAAGTGTGCCCTCAGATGAGTGTGTGAAATGCCTCAGCTGTTAAACCAGTTTGCACACTGACTTTAATTAGAGGCACACAAGTCTAGGAGACGTCTAGATTCTTCAGCTATTTGGAGGCTGACAGGAAGGGCAGATGGAAAGGAACCTTTTACTCACTGAGGAGCTACCTTCCCACAGGGGCAGGGTCCCAAGCCACCTGGAGCCAGTGCATATATGGATCAGAAAGAGCTCCATCAGAAAGTGTCTCAGGCTAGATAAGGAAACGCTTTCTTATTTTTAATGCTTTGAACACTTACTTCCAACCAAGTACTGAGGTCTGGAGGTTGAAGGGTGGGGGGACTCAGTGGTTGAATGCTTCCCTAGCATGGTAATATCCTGGGTTCCAGTCCCAGATTCCAAAGAAGCCTTGAGTCAGACTCCAACTATCTCAATAGCAGAAGGCACTCCAATGCATAGTTCCCAAAGAAATTATCACCAATCTGGTCCATCTCACATCAAAAGTTTCAATGCTCAAGTCTTCTATTCTCTAGCCCTACAGAGGCCACCCATCCAGCTTGCATCGAGCAATCAGACAGCCGCCACCAAGATGTCGCCTCATCTCTAGTTCTGCCTCTCTTCCATCCAGCCTTCATCATGCCTCATTTTCCTAAACCAAAAAACCTGGTTGTGCCACTCTGCCATGCACAAACTTCTCTGGCTTCTTATGGCTAAAGCATGAAATCTAAATCGACACCTCTGACATTTGAATCCCTCCCCACAGAGACAGGTTTCTCCAGCTTTCCTGGCTCCCTTCCCTCCTCCCCTCCAGAGGGTCAAACTGGGGATCTGCAAAGCTTCTGCAATCAGAACCTTCTTGGAACCCACTTTGTCTTTTCCTAACTCAGACACCATCTCATGTCTGGGAAAGACTGCACTGTCTCCAGTGGGGACTCACACACATTCATCCTCTCTCTTCTGTTTCCTCCTACCTGGGCAACAAAATGCAGAAGGTTCATCCCAGGTTTGTTTGCTTTTGTGTCTGCCAATTTGAGCAAAGAAGACAGTTTAAATCCTACTGCGTTCCCAGCATACCCTCCCTAAAGAGGACAAGAGAAAAAATGCTTTAAGCCTTTGGACAGACAATGGAGTAGCACACATGCTTTTAAACTGTTTGGGGATCTTACTTACTGCGTTCATGATATTCCCAGCCTGGAGTACCAAGTGTAATATTGAATGTAGCTCCTCACAGGACATCAGCTCTGTCAAAAGGAACATATCACAATGCCTTAGAGAAGCTTCCTGCCTCACAAGTCTAGAAGTTAGCTATCTCATCTAAGCTCAACTGTGTCTGAAACAATGTCTGGCCCTAAACTTTGAAAGCAGACTGACGAAACAAAGAAGTATATTCCGCTTATATCAAATGCACTCTCTGCTATAGGCAATCGGTGTCTTAGTGTTTAGCTGGGGATCAAATAGGCACGGTCGTTAAATATCACAGAATAATTCACTAACAACAACTTTTAAAACTATTTTATCTATTATTTTTATGTTGTGTGTATAAGTGTATTGGCTGCATGTAAGCCCAGAGAGGTCAGAACAGAGTGTCAGATCCCCTGGAACTGCAATTACAGACAGCTGTTAGCTGACATGTGGGTGCTGGGAACCCAGGTCCTCCGTGAGAGCAACCAGTGCTCTTAACCGCTGAGCCATCTCTCCCAACTAACAACAACTTTTAAGTACTAGAAAACGCGAGAGCCTGAGGAAAAGACAGTACGTAGTGGCATGGAAATTGACTTCTCTTTGACAGTTCTTTCTTTAATTTTTTTCCTTTATACTCCCTACTGTTTGACTGTATTTATGAAACACGAAAACCAGCAAGCAACATTTTGCTTCGCTAATGAGTTATGAAAAGATAAAAAAATAAACAGGTTGGAATGGCATAAAAATAACTTGCAAACCACCAACCCGCAGGTCCCCAGCACACAGGACATCTTTTTTCCATTTTATTCAAAGCTATAAGTTTCATTTGTACTGGCTAAAGGCTATAGAAAGGAACTTACTGTACTATGCTGGTATATGAGTTCTTTATTAACACAAAATCTCTTGTATATTTCCATAAAGAAACACAACAAACATTTTTAGTATATTTGGAAAGCTAAGAAAAATGCTTGATTATTGAAATTACAGCAGGGATAACTACGATAGTTTAGGTTAATATCCTCCAATAAGTCTGGTGTGACTTTCAAAACATTGCCTTTGGATCAGCGCCTGTATTTTGTTATCTAGCAAGGCCAGTTTGGGAAGGTTACTCAGATAAGGAACGTTTCCTCCATGCCCACAAATTTATATTGCTCAATATGAAAACAAGTTCTCTCATCGCCATTTGAACAGGAAGGCAATCCTACAGCTGCCACAGTAGCCTTGGAATGGGAGGAATTAAGAGGCCTCTCTCCATACTGGAAGAAGAAAAATTCCTTTTCATTCTTAGTGTCTGCTGTGACATGAAGAAAATGTGGTGGGCTGAGGGAAAATTTGTCTCTCACCATGGGCTGGAGCAGCTAAACAGGAAATCAAATAGGAATCGACAGTTCTACAACAATAGCTAGAAAGTGACTTGGAGGAAACCACCCTGGTGCTGAAGAGCTCTGGGCTAGAAGGTGGAACCTGCCTGAGCCTAAGAGGTGAGCCAGAGGCAGCTATACTCCCTCAGCCTGCATTTTCCAGGCCCGCTTCAAGCCCCTAGGAACAAAAGTCCCCAGCTCTAGGAAGCAAGTGAAGAGCACAACTCTTCAGAGGAGGCTGCTGGGCAGTGGCTCAGTGCTGCTTCAAGAAGTGAAAATGGCCCCTCCCAAAGTTAAACGGCCCTCTAGATACTGGCGCCTAGAGGAGTTGGGGGAGAAACCACAGAATGAAAACTTAACGACCCCTGGCAGGAGAATCACACTGCTGAGGCCTGGAGAGGAGGTCTGCTTTTAGAAGGTCAGTCCCAGCCAACAGAGACCAGGGAAGGGTAGACATACAGATGTCCCAGGGGACAGGCTTTGGTCTTCTGTATACCACACTCAAAATGTACCATACCTCATTGACCTGATTAAACCTCCCCATACTCCATACCACATGCCACACATCCACACCACACACACACAGCATGCACAATACATACTACATACCACAGTAACCACACACCACATGACCACACATATATAACATACCATACATATTACATACTATACACACTACATATAATATCACACACCACATACATCATATGCCAGTTACCAAACATACCACATTCTATAGCGTGCACACACATACACATACACTATAATATATATATACATTATATAACATACAACCACACCACACACATACACACAACACACAAAGTTAACCAAGCTGAAGAGCCAGATCAAGCTGTGACCTGCAAGGTTTACTCTGAAGCTGGAGATGAAGGAAACTTTATTCATGGAAAGATAATATGCAAATTAATGTTCATTACTTTAAATGCATCCCTACAAATATCTCATCTCCCTCTTTAGACTAGCTAAAAAATGGGACTTTCCATTTTTAATTTCACCTGAATTTTTTTTTTTAAAGATAAACTGCTACCAAAATGGATAAGAACAGATTCTCTGGAGGATTGTGTCCTCAGTTACCTTTTGTGGCCGCTCTTAAAATCGTTATGTCTGTGTAGAGAGAAGAGCACGAAGGTAAAAACTCCTTCTTTAGCACCATGGCTTCAATCCGAAGTGAATAGCTAAAAAACAAACAAACAGATAAAATTAAAAGGCAAAACTGCAGCATCAATGTCAGCTTAAAAACCGCGCTCCGCAGAGGGACTGGATCCTTACTTTGGCACCTGAATTAAGCAGTGCAGAAAGGAATCGGCCAGGGAGAGTTTGGACACATCGCCATTAAACGCTTTTAACTTCTTTACCTAAAAGACAAAAAGAAAAGGGAGAACGGAGGGAGGGAGATCATTAACTAAAATTTAAGATTACTTTAAATTTCTTCTTATTCTAAGAAAGTAAGATTTCAGTGCTCAATACAAATTAACAAAAGTACAGATCTAAGAAGACAGAAAAGGAAATCTACACCTACAACTTTATTTTTTTTGCAGGGTTGCTGCTGAACCCAGGGCCCTGAGCACGCCATGCAAGCACTCTGCTACTGAGCTCCAGCCTCATCATGGCTCTCTATCGATGACCCATACTGACAGAGAACCAACTGGAACCCGGGCAGGACAGAGGAGACTCTCAATTTTAAAGAGACGCTGATGCCCCTCCAAGAGGAGAGAATGTGTATGGCCAGCTAGGATGAAGACCATGAGACAACCTGGGGCCCAGGCCTCTTCCCCTCAGGACAGCACAGGTTAAATTCTCTCCCAGCTTAATCAGAAGTCAAAGCCATCTTCTAGTTCTTGCCTCATGGCTTTCTATAAAGTCCAAGACAGCCACAAGCATAGAAGGTAGGGAGGATAAAAATCAGGTTCCGTCTCTCTCCAGTTTGGCCAAACTTCTGTTTCCTAACTTCCTTTGGAACCAGGCAGCAAGTTATGTGCAGCCTTGTTTTGCTTTTGTTTGTTTCATACAGGGTCTTGCTATTCAGCCCAGGCTGGCTTCAAACTTGTGATCTTCTTGCCTCAACTTCTCAAATGCTTGGTCATCGGGCTTGGCTACTACCTTGGAATTTGTTTGTTTTCATTTTGAGTTTTGTCATGTTTTGTTTTGTGAGACAGGTCTCACTATGTAGCCTCAACTGACCTGGAACTCACAAGAGATCGACCTGCCTCTGTCTCCAGAGTGCTAGGATTAAAGGCGTATGCCATCATGCCTTGGTTACTACTTTGTGTTTTAAAGGAAAAAATAAACTCTTACATTTGAAAGAGAGGAACCAATGTATATACAGACATTCAGCTTCTAACACATGGGAGGGCTGGGGTCACTAGAATTATTGGGGTTATTCAATAGAGGTAAACAGAAAGGATCAGTTCCAAGGATGGAAGTTGTTTGTTAAGTAATAACCTAGGAGCAAGATCACTGGAGAAGAAAGATGTGGTTGGAAAGTCATTACAACATGGTCCCTTGAGTCGTAAACGGACAAAAAGTATTACTTGAAGTAATTTGGCAATAAAATATTTAGACTTGATAAGGCTAAACACAGATCTCCTTCTTGAGGTCTAGTTTCACTTCACGCACTTCACGTATAAGAGCTTAGATGAAGAGACAAATACATGTTTTTTAGTACTGGGGATAGAGCGCAGGGCTTGGGCATGGGGAACATTTGCTCTAGTACACACTTATACCCCAAGCCTGGTCTATAGTATCTTGAAGTGAGTATAGGCAGCTCTCCTATAGGCAGCAAGTAGTGAAAAGAAAAAAAAAAAAAGTAAAGGATCGATATTAAGATTTCTTCCTATGATGCGGTACTATTCATAATAGCTAAGATACAGAAACAGCCTGGGTGCCCATCAACAGATGAGTGGATAAAGAAAGTGTGAAATTAGATACAGTGGAGTATTAGCCATGAAGAAGAGTGAAAGCCCCTTTTGCAGCAGAATGGATGGAAGTGGAGGGCATGATGATAAGTGGAATAAGCCAAAGGCAGACAATGTCTGAATGTGGAACGATGACCATTAGAGGTTGCACTGAGGGAGGGGAAAGCTTGGATAAAGGGAAGCTGCATCTGATGAGTGCATGCCCTCATGCACAAATACAAACACCATACTGAACCACATAATAAATGCAACTAACATGTTATAATTCAAAGTAAAATAAAATACCTAAAAACTATTTCCCCTATGAAAAGACGAGGTAAATAAACAGTCTGTAAAATACACAGATCACATTTCCATAAATGAAAACGAAAAAATGACCACACCCCCAACCCTGCATGGCCATGCACGTGCGCGCATACACACGTACACACAGAAAGAGACTAAAAGGCCTCCGTACACTGAGCATCAGGGTTGCTGGTAACCTGTACTCTCATCTGCTGTTCATTTTAATTTTTTTTTACACATTTACAATGAACAGAAATTATTTCTGCAAAACAATCAAATTAAATGAATCTTTTAAAATCACAAATATTCTTTCCACTGTAGTAAAGAATTCTGACATAGGAATACAGCCAAATAACTGGCAGGTGGAGGTAGAGGCCGAGACAAAGTTCTCAAACCACGTTCAAGAGAAAAACTCATGCCTTCTCCACATAGACAGCTAGACTAACAGCCAATAGCAAAACCACTGCTAAAGCCACTCCTAATAGAGTTTTTCATCAAAATTCCGTACGGTGAGTAGAGCCTCCATATTGTTGTGACAGGCATAGCCCATGCTTGTGGCTGTTGCCAGGAAGTATTGACCACTTTTGAATTCTTCCATTTTATTGCTGGAGCTTAAACCCAGAGCCTCGCCATTCTAAACACGAGATCTACCACGTAGCCACACTCCAAGCTACATTATTCTTCACAAAACTTCCTCTCTACAAAGCTCGCTCTCTTCCACTCTGCATTCTGACTGACAGCATGCCCTCAAGCCCTTTGAAGCTTGGGAAATTGTGGCCTGTCCTGGTGGCACCCAGTAATCCCAGTACTCTCTATCAGCTGAAGGAGGAGGATAAGTTCAAGAGCAGCTTAGGCTGTGTAGTGAGACCCACAAAAACAGCAAAAAGAAAGAAAAATAGGAACGTATACTTCAAACGCATAAAAGTTTTTTTTTTTTTTTTTCCTTTTTTGGTCTCTTTGAGACAGGGTCTCCCTGTAGCCTCAGCTAGCCTGGAACTCACTATGTAGACCAGGCTGGTCTTGAACTCACAGAGATCTACCTGCCTCTGCCTCTCAAGTGCTGAGACTGAAGTCATGAGCCACCATGCCCAGATCAAGAATTACTTTTTTTTAAATCTACAATTGACATTTTATGTCAGTTATTGAAAATGTAAAATCCAACACCTTCTGGTTTTAAGTCTATTTCCCAGGACCACTCTTCCATTTTTCAGTTTCGTTTTAATTTTTGTAGTGCTAGGATGGAACCCAGAACCTCAAGCTGGCTATGCAAATACTCTACGACTGAACTTCACACTGATGTTTTTTTTTTTAAGGACAGAAAATGGTCATTTGTCCTACTTGCATCGAGCCACGAAGAAAATTTACCATTTTTAGCCTTGCTACATATAAAAACTCATAACACCTCCTGGCTGGCTGAGCCTAAGCTTTTGTCTGGTTTGTGAACTGAGAAATCCCTATGCTGAATTCTGATCCCTCCTGGAGTGGAGTTTAACATTTCACTATATATGGGCAAGGGCAGAGTGAGACTGCACCTTTTGAAAGACCCTTTTCGAAGCATGGGCAAAGCTTAGGGAAATAACAGCACAGGCTTCAGACCAAAGCGTAAGAACAAGTCATACTAAGTAAACTTTAAGTACTTCTATTAAACATGTGCTAAACTGTGACTGAGCAGGGATTAATCTCCTTCACTTATGTAGAAGGCTAAAAATGTTTATAGATCTCAAGGGAATCGGTGATGGAAGACAGACATTTAACTGCCAAGTGCACAGTTCTTTCTAGTTCATAACAAGACTTATCGTCATTAAGAGAGATTACTGTGCCTCCCCAGGAAAACAGAGAGGTGAACAAACTGTAATTGTTATGCATTCTCATCATTATCAGAAAGTGTACATTAAACACTGTTAGGTATAATTTTGCTGGCTGAGCCAAGAGCCTCTCATTATGGCCCCTGCTGTGCCCAGTTTCCGGCAGGAGAGCCAGAGCCTGCTCGGTAAGACTCACAAACCCAAAGGTAGATCTTCTTCATCCTGCCCAATGCTACTCTAATGGCCCGAGGAAGGTGAGGTTTTCCACCTCACTGAAGAGCCAGTGGCAGAGTGAAGAAGCTGAGGAGGAGGGGGCAGCTCGGTGACAGAGGGGGCGCCCTTGTGAAGCCCTGGGTTTCATCCTCAGCATGACTGGCTAGAGGTTAGGGGAGGGGAGGGTCTACCAGAGGAGGCAACTCAACCAGCTTCCAGGGAGAGCAGAAAGTTTTAGCACCTTCTTCCATCTCTGTTCCCAAGACACTGAGATGGCCAATGGAGCCACAGTCTTCAGCAGGTAAAGGCTGGTTCAGCTGCGCGGGGGCCCTGGCTCCTCCTCACCCTCGTCCCTGGGCAGGGAAACCCCTGGCAGATAAGAGCACGCTCAGTGCTTTTATTTGGAGTCCACCTTTTCCTCTGCAAGGGTTAACCACATACTGGAGGAAAGATGAACAAAACATGCCAGAAAAAAAGATATGTGGTGAAGGGCAGAGAAATTCTCGATGACAAATTAACCTTGGCTTCAGCTGGCTCGTCAGGAGAGAAAAGGGTTGGTTCCACTCGTAGTTTCTGGCACACTGATAAGGTTACTGTATTATTGGAGTGACACTTGCCACACTGGTGCTTTGTGATAGCAGAAGGGATGAAAAGACTGAGAGGTCAGGAGGTGCGAGGCTCTCAGTTTTGACAACCTTTGCCCTTCCTTCCTCCAAGAGAGGTAACAGAGGGCAGCAGCAAAAAAATGCTCTAGGTCAGAGAAATCAGGGTTCAAGTCCCTCCTTCTTCTGTCTCCCAGTAATCACAAGACACCAGCCAACCCACGAGAGCTGACGCCTCTCATTTGGAAAATGAGGCACAGCTTATCACGTTGCTGTAAGGATTAAATGGAAAAAATGATACAAAATCATCATGACTGTGACTGACAGGCTTTCTCTGTGCCAGGCACTGGGCTGAGCACTGGAAGTATGTTACCATTGCATTTCATTTTACCCTGTCTAGTGTCCAGCATAGGAAGCCTTCGGCAAACATTTAATTCTTTCCTGGGCTAAAAACGAACACTCGATGTTACACCCCGGGCTTAGAAACTTGTGTTACGCACACACTTATGCATTTATTAGAATATTTCTACCACATTCCTCAGTCTCTCTCAACTGACCCAGCCTTCTCCCTGGCCTCACCCTCATCCCTCTGCTTCCTTTATCCACTTCCATCAGAGGCTGTCAGACACCAGGGGCAGCGTGACTCTGGGTGGTACCACAGGCCACAGAGCATTGCATTGGCCTCATTCCAGCAGCACAGACACCCAGCAGTGCTTCAGGCAGCTGGCAGGGTTTTTCTGCTGAAGGGAGATCCCAGTTGAGTGTGCTGGGTGTGGTGAGCTGCAGCCAAGAGTCAGTAATGTAAACAAGAAGTGTGACCGGCCTGTCACACATTAGACCCAGGATGACCCTGTGCTGCAGGGTGAAAGGGAGTGCTCTTGCCTGCTGCTCAGGTGTCTCCAGAGCCCCAGCCAGGATTCACTTCCAGGGTCAGAGGTGACCTGGTGAGCTTTGTCCTCATCAGCCTCCAGCCTTGTTTTGGAATGATATCCCATACAGAAACAATAAGAAAGGGTTTCGAAAGCTATGTGCTTCTTTATAGACTCTCTTGCATTTTCTAATCACTTCGGAATTGGAAATGAGAAATACAGAGAAATACAGATATTCACAAAATAAAGCCTCCCAGCTGTTCCAGGCAAGAAGCTCCTGCCTGATGCCTGACTTTCACTTACCATTTGGAGCTTTCTGAGTGCTTCCACACACACTATCCATTTGATCCTCACTTTAAAAGGCCATGAGGTCAGTTAGGAGTGAGCACACAGAGCTGAGGGGCAGAGGGTGCTCAGGAAAGAACCCAAGGAAGACTACGATTTTGAAAGCAAATCAATCTCTCTCTCTTGGCCCCCCACCCCACCCCGTACTGGGGATCAAGTCCAGTGTCTCATGCATACTGGTAAAGTACTCTGGAGTTACATCCCTAGCCGAAAGCAAATAAATCTGTTAAAAAGTCAAATTAAGTAGACCCTAATTATCCTAGCAAGGATTTTGAAACTCTCATTCTTTGCCAAAGAAAAAAGGGTCGATGATGATTTAATGTGCCTTTAAGACTCTAAGACCCTTTGCTAACATTAATAAATGCCATTAATTAATGTGGGCTTAGGAAAATTACACTTAATTTGCAAACAGAAAATCTGATGTAGAGAGAGAGCTTCCCGTTATCAGATATACCTAAATATAGCTAGAGTCTCAACCCACTAATATTCCATAGGTGGGACTGTGATTAGTAGCACTAAAGTCAAGATTCATAAATGATGTCTGGGAAAAAGAGTCGGCTGGGGTAGAGAGAGAAGCCAGCAGTGTTTGTAGAAAGGATGATTTACATAGAGTTGATTCTCTCTTATTTATTTATTATGTTTTCTGGCAGTGCTGGGGCTCAAACCAGGGTCTCACAGCCTTTACTTACATCTCTCGTCCTTTTTCTTATATAGTAAAATTTTTATAAGCTTTTTATACTGTTTAATGTTTATAAGCATATGTGGCACTTGTGTAATCTTTATTGAACTTTTCTTCAGAAATAAAGGACAGTATCATCACAATTTGGGAAGACTTTATAAAGTTGCTAGTTTAGGACCTAGAGCCAATGAGAAGGCTCAAAGGGCAGAGGAACCCAGCCTGGTGACCTGAGTCTGATCCCTGAAACCCATGTAAAGGTAGGGGTAGAGAACCAACTCCACAAAGTTGTCCTCTGGCCTCCACAGGAGGAGCCCTGTGGCATGTGCGCCCCCCACATCAGGCATACACACACAATAATAATAAACAAAAATTTTAAATGTTCAAAATTGTCATTCTTTTTTTTCCTATGACGTTTCTAACTATTCAATAACTGAGTTAATTCAGGCCAAACAAAACAAAAACCTTTATATATTATGGTACGGCAATTTCTACCTTCTAGTCAGTTATGCAGACACCATATGTTAATACTTTGTCTATCATTCCTGAATTTAGAATATCTTTATCCAAAATGGGTTTTTTGTTGTTGCTTGTTTTTTTAAAGTGTAGGTATTATAACCTGGGTTCACCTAGGCAAAGGTCAAATGTTAGATGATTTAAAAACCTCAAATTTATTGAGCTCCTATGTGCCCAAGTAGCAGGCAGGATGCACAATCAGGACTTAGTCATCTGGAGAGCCGATGAGGTAAGGATCATTATCCTCATTTTACAGGTGAAGACACTAAAGTTCACAGGTATTCAGAACCTTGCCCAAGTTTTTGTCTTGATCTGAACCAAGACAGGCTCTTTCTATGGGGTCACCGTTTATGTGAGAGAAGCTGGGCTCTGGACGGGCAGTACCCTTCCCATGACAGCTCGGACACAGCTCTCATCACTCCAAACTCCCCAAACTCACGTGCCAGATTCCTCACCTCTTCTGATTCTGGCAAAAGCTTGAGAATTTCTCGAAGTGTCTCTGCTCCATAATGTTCACTCCTTCCTTGATGAATATCTTCTACGATGGACCGAGGAGACCTTGAAAAGATAAAGAGTCACATGCCACTTCTCGTTTGCTGGGCCAAATCGACACAAGCCCGTGGAAAGTAAAACTCATCTCTCCTCACCTCCCTCCCATCCACCTTCTTCCCAGTCCAGACCCACTGGAAACCACTCTACCGCCCTTTCTTCTCTAAAACCATCCTCAGGCATCTCAGGAAGGCTAACAGCAGCACCAATCACTAGGAGTCTTCTTTGAGGGGGCCGGGTGGGGGGCAATGTCCTTCCCTCATGGGATTCCTGCAGAACCCCCTCCTTGTGAATTCAGTGGTCATTTGTCTCATCAGTCCAATCTCCATGGACTGGACTCCAAGATGAGTCAAACCTTTCCTGAGGAGAGGCTCATGAGGGCTCATCCTTCACTAAGGGACTAGAGACAGCTCACAGGAGCCGGGAGCAGGGGAGGGCCATTTTCTGCAGTGATGTAACCTCTGATAAGCTGCCTATGTTCCAGTAAATAACCCCCCACTCATGCTCAAGCAAGAAACTATAAACTCATTGGGTTAAAAAAAAAAAAAAAAGATGTCAAAATATAAGAGGGCTTGCTAGGAAGAAGGAGTGTACGAGAGGGGATAAAAGCCCCCAAACTCAGTATATACATGTATGAAATCATTAAAGAATAAAAAACTTTAAAGAACTATTTCCTGGCATGCCAGACTCCAGTGACTGGATACCTCAGGGCATTCTCCCTCACTTGAAGCCACTGGATGAGCTCATAGCAAAGACAGATACTGGTAGGACCCAAGGAGTCTTTCCTCTAGGAAGGTGTGACATGTGAGGAATGCCCCTAGCTCAGGTTAGACTCTGAACTTGAGCTCAGTCACACCCCCATAGCACGCAGATATGATCAAAATTTCAGACATGTGCCAAAAGCTTACTTTTTAAATTGCTTAAGAAATATTCCAATGTTCATATTTCGTTTTGCATCCAAGATGGTAATCTGGAAAAAAAAACCAGATGCATAAGTTATTTAAGAATAAATAAAAAGAGCCAGAGGAAACAAGAGAGGTAAAAACCTATCAAAGTGTAATGCTATTTTATAAGAGAACATTTTCCAATATATAAATCTGGTGATTAACACATGTACCTTATACAGTTTTTTGAATATTAAGATATCATCATCTCTCCAAACTTTATGCTATATTATATATCCTTAACAGTAAAAGTGACATGTCACTGGGCCTGATGGCACACAACTATAATCTTAACTCTTAGGCCATAGAGGTAGGAAGATCAGGAGTTCAAGGCTAGCTTCAGTTACATACTGATTTGGAAGCAAGCCTGGGCTACATAAGAATCTGTCTCAATCTTCCCCATCAAAAATAGAAAGTCATTCTTGGGCTAGGGAGTAATTCGGTGGCAAAGCCCCAGGTTCCAATACTAGCATCGCAAAAACATATATATTTATTATACTAGTATATAATTTTTAAAAATTATCTTATTTTAAATTTTTCTTTTTAGAATATAACCCACACTTATAAGCCTAAGTAGATGTGTTAGGAGGGCAAGAATCATGTGCTGAAATAGTAAAAGAAAAAATGACTGAAGAGAGCACAGATTTGCGTCCTAATTTTGGTTTACAGATGTAAAATGACCAAAACTTTCAGAAACATCACAAAATTCTCAATCTTCCTCCAAGAGAAAAAATTTGTTTTACTAGAAAACACTACTAATAACCCTTCTTTTAAGGATGGAGTAAAGAGGTGTCCTAGCCATGAGTGGGGCATGCCTGTGATCCCAGCTCTTGGGAGGGTGAGGTAAGAAGGTAGTCAGTCAGAGGTCGAGGCCAGTCAGGGGTACACAGTGAGACTGTCTTTAAAAAGAAGTATCCTGGGACTGGAGAGGTGGCTCAGTGGTGAAGAGCACTGACTGTTCTTGCAGAGGACCTGGGTTCGATTCCACACCCACATGGTGACTAACAACCTGATGGTAACTCCAGCTCCAGGGGATCCAGTGCCTTCTTCTGACCTCCATGGGCACTGCACCATACAGGTGCACCCACATTCATGCAGGCGATACACTCACATACGTAAAGTGAAAATCATAAATAAAATACTTTTTTAAAAAGTGTCCTACATTATGTATGTATGTATGTATATATGTATGTATACATCTGAAATTGTCCTTCACATATGTACGTTCCCTTCACATTTTAACATCTCTGGAGTCAGCGTATGCCTTATCATAATGGCATATTTGACTTAACAAAAGCTGATCTAGCTCTTTGAGTGTACCATCAAAACCCACATTTGGATTATCATTGTTTTTAAGTGTTCAAAATTAATAATTTGAGAAGATTTAAATCAAACTATAAGCTAGAACTGTGGGTGGGGGTCGCTAAACTCAGAAATAAGTGTTGTCTCCAGAAGTAATCTTTTCCTTCTTGGTTTGTTTTTTTTTTTTTTTTAGTAAAGGAAAGACTAGCTAAAATAAGAGATGTTCTAATGGTCTCCCAAATGCATGTGATTTATCGTGAAGAAAAGAGAATTTGGGTTCAGACTAAATTCCTATCTCTGGGTCTGCTTCAAGTTTCTAAGCAGCAGCAAGACTGTTAACCACTGTTAATGTCACTTCCTGGCTATAAGGTTAAATTTTTACAAGAGTGTGGTTGCCTCCTTTTGAAGACTAATCTTAAACAATCTCGTTATTTACTAACCTATGGGTTTGTTTCATGTTAACACAATCACCTGCCAGCCATAAAATAAACTTGCAAGCTGCAAGGGCAGCCTCCTTATTGGAATTCTATCCAGGGGCTGCAGTTCAAGTTCAATGTGAAGGAAGGAAGACGGGACAGGAAAAAAGCCTGTGAAACTTTACACCCTTTAAGGAGGAAAGCTCCTATCAAAATGAGGAATCTCAATTTATTAAGACAGAAAATCGTGCCCGCTGTAATTCATATATTTAAAGGTCACAAGTATAAACATGCACACACTGATGAAGTTGTATTCACTTCTTCAGAGGGGAAACAGAACCTGTTTTATAATTCTCTCACTAAATTGCCACCTCCTGCTGGGTTGAACCCTAGACTGCAGCATCCTTCCTCCCCCACACACTCCCTGCCCCCCCATCCTGTCATCCCCCCTCCCTCTGGGGCTCTGTACACTTGGCCTAGGTCCATAGCCACTACTGCTGGAAAAGCGATGGGAGAAAATTACTCTTATTATCCCTATTTGACAGATAAGGAAGCTGTGCCTCAGAGATGTTATTTGTAACTTCCCCAAAGCAGTGTTGGAATGGAAGTCTGGTTTTCTCTGATTGCTCTCCCCTCTGGCTTCTATGAGCTCAGTACCCGTGGGTCTCTCCTATGGAAATAGTAAATTTGCCCCTGGCCCCAGGAGACCAGCCTCTGGGGAGCCCAAGCCACTCCAGGGTACTCTGATATGCTCAAGTCAAGGGCTGCTCCATGCTGTGGGAAATGTTCCCACAGCACAAGCAGTTTCTGAAACAGGTCACAGTCACTAGTCCCTAAGGAAAAGCGTGAGCTGGTCATGACTGATCATCTTACCAAGAAAACAAAGACCAGTACTTAACCCAAGCGAGGAACAGAAGACAAATGACAACATGCCAAGGACAGTGTCCTGCTCTCTGGCACCCTCAGCTCTCCCTAGTGCCCGAGCAGTTTCTTTCTGTACCCTTATCAAGATGGATTCTTGAGCACTGTTATAAAGGTGTTTGTTAAAGCCCTTCAAAGAGGGTTATCACTGCATGTGTAACGAGCTTATCTCACTTCCCAAACTCCAGCTACTTCAGAGCTAGTCATGCAGCAGTGAAGCCTTCTGGGACTAGCCAGTGGTATTCTGGAATCACGGACCATAGCTGGCTGCATAAGCTGAGTCAGAGGAGACAAACTACGCCAAACTAGGGATGAGCTACCCTAGCCATGAGGCACTGTCACCCCTCCCCCAGCTCCACTCCACCTGGATCTTGACACTCCAGGTCTGACTTCTCTCTCTCCACTCTGGTGGGGTTAGAACCCAAGGCCTGACACATCATGTAAGACAAGGGCTCTGTCACTAAGCCATATCCCCAACTCCACAATTCTTACAGTTTTACCTAACAAAGGTTGCGTCCCATATCCTTTATAAGAAGAAATGTGACTTGTTAGGAGGAGCTATAACTTATATTTAGCATCATGACCATTTATGAGTACAGCTCAGAGGCACTAAGTGTATCCACATGGTGTCCGTGACAACATCCATCTCCAGAATTTTCCATCTCCACAACTCATCTTGCAAAACCAAAGCTCTGAACCCATTAAATGCTAACTCCTTGTTCCCATGCCCAGCCCTGGCCAATGACCCTGGCTGATATTTTTCATCTCTGTGCATTTCTTAACCCTTTTGTTTCCTGTTTTTTCAACGTGTGTGTTCATGCATGTGCCGTGTATGTGTGTGTGTGTGTGTGTGTGTGTGTGTGTGTGTGTGTAGGCCAGAGCGAAAGTCCAGATGTCATCCTCAGGAGCTCCATCTATCTCTTCTATCTCTTTTGAGACAGGGTCTATCACTGGCCTGGAGCTCACCAGTTAGACTAACCTGGCCAATCAGCGAGCCCCAGGGATCTATGCCTTTCCACCTCCCGTGCTGGGATTGCAAGTGTTCACTGCTACACCCAGCATTTTTACGTGGGTTCCGGGGATTGAACTCAAGTCTTCATGCTTCTGAGGCAAGGTTACTGACTGATCCATTCCCAAGTCCTTTAGGTATCTTATAGTCAGAATCAGACTTTCTCTGCTGTGGGTTTATTTCATTTAGCATTAGTCCAAAAGGTGGAACTAGAAAAAATTTAAACCACGTTTTTTGCGGGGTGTTTTTTGGGGGGTGAAGGGGGGGTCTTCTGGTTGTTTTGGCTTTTTCTGGTGCGGAGTTGAACCTAGGGCCTTAATATTGCCGGGCAAGCTCTCTACCATTTAGTCAAATAAATCTCAACTCCTTAAACCACCTTTGTTTCAGTATATCCTTTACCTACTTATGTCACTCTAAATAGTGGCTACTTTGATCCCATTTAAAATTCTGAAAAGCAAATAATTTTTAAATTTTCCTCCTTTCACTATAAGACAGCTTTTAATCATTGATATTTTTTCACTGTTCTATTTTTGATTGGCTATCAGAAATGTGATCCTCCTCTAATTTTATGGGGGGAAAAAGAAAAAAGAAACCCCAGCTGAAGCATATTTTTTAAAAATCCAAATACTCTATTTCTATAGTTCTATAGTTCTAGGACCTATTGTGAGGAGGTCCTAGAATTTCAGAACACATCAATTATAATAATAGTTGCAAAAGAATGACTGTTCTGAATTACAATGTGGGAGCACCAAACAGCACTGCTCATAAATTTAGAAAGAGCCAGGATCCTTGCACCTCTCCCTCCTCCCTCATCCGGCCGTCTTTTCCAGTTCGCTGTTTACGCTGTGTCAGCGCACACTCGTCACTTGGTCACCACAGTGAATGACCCCTAGTGTTTCAGTATTGATGCTTTCCCGATGAACCGCCTTTCTGAGCTATCCTCACCTCCTTTGAGACCAGGTTGAGTCCTGTCAAATTCAGTGTGCTTTCATTTCCTTTGGAGGACACCAAATTAAACATATCGTTAGCCTTAAGAGCTGCTCAAATTGTAAAAGGAGACAGAGACCCAGCTAACGGCAGCACTGGGTCTGAGGACATCTGACGGGTGGACAGGAACTGCACAGCTTCTCAAGGATGGCATTAGTAAACTCTGAATGAAGTCTCAGCTGAGTCCTTTCATTAGGATCCCAGTCTATATCGGTGTATCTCCAATTGCTTTATTACAGTTTAATTGTGACGATGTCATCATATCTGCTATCTACCTAAGTTAATTTTTAGGTAACCAAGGCACAAGGGCAGCAGTATTATATAACCTTCTTCCCCACTAAGTGGCTGTTTTAAGTGCTGGTCTTTCTAGGCATGCCATTCCCAAACCCACATCTCCTCTACTCTTCAGCAAATTCTTCCTCTGGAACACAATGGAACTTTCTGGTAATGCTCTATAAGCCCTTTAAAGTGAAAGGCAATCATATCTATCAGGCTGTTTCTGTGTGAGATTATTATATGACAAGGGACCCAACCTGTTCCTCTGCACGTCTGAACCCCCAGAATTATGGACTGTGTTATGACATGTTGGTGCCCCGTGTCCAGTCAGGGGCAGGCCGTCTGAGGAACACACTGCTCAGTATGTTCTCCAGGGCACCAGGAGAGAGGACGAGGACGACTGCTTTTGACCCTGGACTCCACTTACTGCAGGGTGAGCTGGAAGATTTATTGCTGATCTTTGTCAGAGTATTACTCTGCTGTTATGGCTTCTTCAGGAAAAATTCCAGTCTGGAAAGAAAATGACAGGTACCAGCTTCTTTTATGAGAAAAGCACATCTACTACTTCTAGCCATGCTGAAGGTAAAATGGACAATTGAAAATAATTCAGCAGTCACTCAGCATGAACGTTGATGGACCAATCTAAGCTCTGTATTCCTGCATAATGAAGAGCCTCTTGGTACTCAGTATTCTAACTTACTTTTTCCCATATACTGTCTCTGAGAGTCATACCTAGAAGTGCATATCCATGTTCCCAGCAGCACTATTTGTAAACAGCAGAAGCAACACAACCTTCCAAAGGTGGATGAAATAATAACAAAGTATGGTATAAGCACATAGGGGAATATTACATGGATTTAATTCCGACACATGCTGCAACATGCATGAACCTTGAGGACATCAGGTCAAGAGAAAGAACCCAGTCACAAAAGACAAATAGCACATGATTCTGCTTATATGAGGTACCCAGAGTAATAAACTTCATGTTGACAGAAGAACAGAGTTGTCAAGAGCTGATAGGCTGGGGGGAGGGGGAGGGCAGGAGGGAGCGGAAGTCATTGCTCATTAAGTACACAGCTCAGGCGTGTAAGATGAAAGGGTTATGGGGGTGAATGGTGCTGATGGTTGCATAACATTGCTCATATGCTTAATGCCACTGAGGTAAAAATAGTTAAGGTAGCAAATGTTATATGTATGTCACAATCAAAAATATGTTTTACGCCTGGAGGTATAGCTCAATGGTAGAAGACTTGCCTAGCATATGCAAGGCTCTGGGTTCCAATCTCAGGACCTCAAAAAATTAAAAATAATACTTTTTCCCCATTTGAGATGGGGGTCTTACTATGTAGCCCTGGCTGGCCTGGAACTCTCTCTGTTGACCAGGCTGGCCTTGAACTCATAGAGATTCACCTGCCTCTGCTTCCCAATTGCTGGAATTAAAGGTAAGCATCACCACACCCAGCAAAAACTAATTCTTTAGAACTGGGGAGGTGGCTTGGTGGGTAAAGTACAAGCCAGATGGCATGTGTCAGTTTCTCAGGCCCTGCATAAAAGCTGCTCTACAGTAGCACAGGGGTCTGTAATCCCAACACTCCGAAGGGAGGCGAGAAGAAGACAGAAGTAGCCTGGGTAAATACTAGTAAACAACAGAGACCTCGTTGCAAACAAGGTGAAAGGCAAGGACTCACAGTCAGGTCATCCTCTGACATTCACTGTGCACTACAGCATGTGAGCACCCCACTCACACGAACAAACACATACACATATCCTAGCACACAGATCACACACACACAATTAAAAATAACTTTAAAAAAAAAGAAGTTAGGGGCTAGAGAGATGGCTCAGTGGTTAAGAGCACTGGCTGCTCTCATAAAGGACCCAGGTTCAAATCCCAGCATCCACATGGCAGCTCATAACTGTCTGTAACTCCAGTTCTAGAGAATCCAACACTCTCTTCTGACCTCCTCAGGCATTTTACGACACAGGTGCACTTACTCACATGCAGCCAATACACTTATATACACAGAGTAAAAATAACAAAATATTTTTTTAAATAAACACTAAAAATAAATTTTAAAAAGGAAGTTATAAAAATCTCTCAGGTGGACTGCAGGGGTGGAGGACAGCACAGAGAAAGACATTTTCTCTGAACTTTGGATCTGGCTGGGAAATGAACATTTCTGCTCTTGCAATAAATGGGAAAGAACCACCAAACTGCCTTCCCACTTTCCTCCCTCTCTCAAGGCACCTCTCACTGTTTTTTAATTCACAAGTATAAAGC
Organism: Eospalax fontanierii; assembly: GCA_035773235.1. Lineage (NCBI taxonomy): Eukaryota > Metazoa > Chordata > Mammalia > Rodentia > Spalacidae > Eospalax > Eospalax fontanierii. The sequence continues at coordinate 37,113,912 of CM069548.1, read as the reverse complement.
AACAATTTCCCCTTCACACTTGGAAAAGTACCCAATTCCCAGAGGACATCACCTTCTCTCTGTGAGGGCTGCCTCTCCCGGAATACCCTTCTGTTCCAGATGCTTCCCTGGCCACATGTCCAGGTCCACACACACCTGTCCAGTCACCTCAGCAGGGTAAACTAGGAGACTAGGGTTGAGACGTGACCAGCTGCACAATAAGTCACCTCTGTTGGGAGCTGAGCCAAGGCCATGACACTAAGGAAATGACTTTTTGCTTCCTTCAGTGCTGAAAAGAACACTCGGCCAAATAAAAGGACCTGGCTTAAGAGGAGACAGGAAAGCCTGTGCTCAGCATCTAAGACTCCGTCCGGTTCGGTTCACTTCACAGTTTATTTTACACTTCAACCATGTTCCCTGTATTTCATAATACATATGCTCAGCGATTTCAATGGGAGATCAGCCTGATCATACAATTAGCCTGAGGGTCCTCAGGGAGACTAGTAGGAGTTAACCTATTCCTGAGCCAGGAAGAGAAAAGAGGTCAGTACTGCTGGCTCAAAGCTTCAATAATGCATGGAGCAAATACTTCGCCCTAGGTCCCTGCCCGCTCTTATCTAGGCAGCTTCATCACTGACCTATTTTCTGTGTTCCTTTACAACCAATTAAAAAAAACAAGGATTTACATCGAGTTGCGTGTGCGTGTGTCCTTTCTCTCCTCTCCTCTCTCTCTCCTTTTTTCCTTCCTCCTTCCTTCCTGGAAGTCTTTCCTTTCAATCCCTGATCTCCTAATTATTTCTCGAAGTGGGCAAAGGCTTCTTAGGTTACTGTATAAACTGAGACCCCCTGACAAATGCCTTGTCAGTTCTAGCCACATAAAACATGGCAATCAGACATCATGCTCTCTTCAGGGGTCATGCTTTCAGTTAACTTTTGATAATTTAATGGCTTTCCCCCTCTTAAAGTAGCACATTTAGTGTCAGTTGGAAAAATGCTTCTTATAAAATTTGTCTGAAAATAGCTGTATGCTTTGGCTCTTTGGAAATCTGTCTCCACAAAGACCATAATTTCATTCAGAGATTTAAGGCTTGGAGGCCATCTCAAAACACATGCTGAAGGCACACTGGAGGGGAAGAACCCTAAGGAGGTCTAACAGTTATGTCACTTAACAAAAGGCATTTGCTCCCACACAGGTCCAGCTCATCCCAGAGAACTGACTTCAGCCTTCTGTCCCAGGGAAAACTACAAATGCCAGGTTCCAGCAAAACATCGTCCCCAGGGAAACTCCAAGCAGATGCGCTAGCAATGTTGAGAGACCAGAGGCCAGCAGCCCCCACTCTCGTGTTCTCTGCATGAGGTCATAATCCACTGGGATGCCTGGGAGGATCCTGCAGCACACTCCTTAAACTTTCTTTTGCTGTTCAGTTCCAGCTCATCCCGTGATCCCTGCCTGTGAGTCCTCCCTTCCAGAGTATATCTGTTTGCATGCTGGCATTTTTCAGTGATATCTACAAGTTATCTGAAACAGGCCAACGAAAACACAAGGCGACAGGAACGCAGGGGCTGCCCCCGTACAGGAACGCAGGGGCCTGCCCCGTACACCACTCCTACCTCTTCCCGGGCGTCCCTGAAGGACGAATTTAAAGCGCCTCCTCTTCTGGGGAGAGAAGCCTTGGTGGTGTCTTCTTGCTGCCCAAAGAGCTCTTCAATGGTCTTTGTGTCGATCCGGTAGTGATGTTGCTTGGCTGCTAAGGTCCAGATATTGGTCTTGCCACGAACTTGCTCCTCTGGAATAGTTTTCCAGAAAAAGCTTCGCATCCGTTTCTTCTTACCCAGGGAGCTATAGCCATTCATTTGAGAAACCGGGGGTAGTCCTGGAGGAGGAGGGGGAACTGGCGGTCCCCCAGGAAGTGGAGGTGGCAGAGGAGGAGGTGGGGAGGGGGAAAAGCCCTCGCCTGAATGTGGGCATGGTAGAGGAGGAGGGGGTGGAGGAGGAGGTGGAGGAGATTCTGGGGGTGACGTCTGCCCGGTCATGAATCCAGCTGCTGTGGCAAGAGTCCCATTTTCTTTATCGCTGGCCAGGGAGACACAATTCATAACATGCATAGTACTGTTGCCTTCTAAGGAGATAATTCCTTGACCTTGGAGAAGCAGACACAAACATCAAACTTGTGTCATACTTCTTGGCCTACGAGTCAGCTGCCAGAAGAGAAGACAACCGTGCTGCATGTCAGCTTCCAGACCTGCCAAATGGAACAAGTTTAAAGTCAGAGCAGGCGAACATTTTCACACTGGTCTTTCCCCTCAGGGGCCAAGGCCAGCCCGCCCACAATGGGTGGGCAGTCAGATCAAGGGGACATCTGAAAGGGCATTGGAAGGAGCTAATACTTTTCTAAATGCAAACCACATTTTACTACTGGGAAAAAATTGCCAAAGAAGCAGCAATAAATCCAATTTGGAAATCTTCCATTCATCAATAAGGCATGCAGCTAATCAGTGTCTGCTATAGGCTCAGCAAGTAGTGCTCACTTTATGAATAAACTACTTGTTCACCAACTGGTTCCTTCTCTTTTGAGCAATGTATCCCAGCTCCTGGGGAAACTGTCCAAATTGCTGAGGCATTAGGTGCTTAGTGACCCTGCCTTTTTCCAGTCTGGACATGTCTCCAATCACTGGGTCAAAAGGCATCTTCCATGCAGAATGGAGCAGGCGGGGCATTTAAAGACAATAATGGGTTAGCTCCTTTTCCTGGAGCCAGGATCACCATGTTCTTGCTCCACGGGGTGATATGGTTCCCACAAAAAGAGAAAACCATGCCAGGGGTACAGGTTACAGATGCCAATCTAAACCCCACTTTCTTGCTTATAATACTAGATTCATTATATGGTTTCACAAGACTTCTGTTTGGTCATCTATAGAATTACGAGGACACATTGAATGACCTCTTTCACCTCTTTCGATGCTGTCATCTTGGATTCTAGAAAAGCCAATCTTCAGAGACTCTAAACTTCTCATCTACCTTTTCTGCATCTGTGACACTATTAGCAAAGAAGAGACCACAAGGACGCACGGCCCCTATCACATCCACCTGATGCCTAGCCCTTATCCACACTGCTTACTTATCTTGGCGACTTCTATTTTTATGGGCCTTCAGATGTTTGCTTTTGGCTTTATACAGTTGTTACCGACCCGATGAGAAACAGGGTCAAAATAACTACATTTCTCCTGATATGAAGGCAGGTGAGTTAGGAAGGGGATGAAGGGAGTCTGTGCAGGATGCTAACAGAGCACCCCAAGGTAGGAGGAGTGTGAAAACAGAGCTTCTCCTCCCAGACCACAGAGGGGCTTTTCAGACTATAATTATCCTTTCGTACATCACTGTCAGAGCCCAGACTTCAGACACAGGTTGATCACACAACAATATCTAGATGATATATTACATGTATTTATTTATTTTTATGTGTTTTGCTTGCATGTATGTAAGTATACCCATGCATGCAATACCAGAGGAAGTCAGAAGAAGGAGTCAGATCTTCTGGAACTGGAGTTACAGACAGTTGTTAGCCACCAAGTGGGTGCTGGGAATCGAACCTATGTCCTCTGCAAGAACAGTCAGTGTTCATAACCACTGAGTCATCTCTCTAGCCCCAACATTGGGCTATATAAAAGCAAACTGTCTACTATCACTAACTGAAATATTATGAAATATTTTGCACGCAATCACATATACAGGCAGGACTACCTGGGAAGCAAGAGCAGAGCGTCTAGAAACACTGTTTCCTTGGAGCCCAGCTCTGCAACTTCCTGGATAAGTAACTGAGCAGAGGTAGGTGACTTAACCTATATTTCAGCATTTTTCACCCACGAAATTAGAGCACACCTGTTCTACTGGCTTGTGTAAGAACAAATGAACTAATCCAAGAATCCCACTGAGATTCTTGGAATGGAGTTAGCTATTTCTAATAACAATAACTGACTGGCTTACACAGTTTCCCTTTATTTTCACAGATACTATGTTTGCTTAAAAATATATCTTGGGGGGCTGGAGAGATGGTTCAGTGGTGAAGAGTATGTACTATTCTTGAGGAGGACCTGAGTTTGGTCCTCAGCACCCATGTCGAGTAGTTCATAGTAATATGAGCCATTTCTAGAATTCCATCTCCTGGGGAATCTGACGCCTTTGGCCTCGGTGGGCACCTGTACCCACCTACATACACACACATGTGCATAGTTAAAAAATAATGATGGTAATAATAATAATAAAATCTTTTAAAAACATGCCTTGGGTTTATAGATAAAATGCCAACTTCTTGGCTGCTAGAAATAAATTAAAGTCTTCACTTTCTGTTACCAGAGTTTGTGGCTTTCAGATCTTCCCTCTTTTAATATTCAGTGGTTATATGTTAAATCATCTCTATGTTAAAAGAACAAATATTTATGAAATATTTAACTGTTTAAGGTTTTTATTTGTTTACCTAGTTGCGGTGCTAGAGATTGAACCCAGGGCTTTCTGCATACCAGGCAAGCTCTGTTAACCAGGCTATAGCCCAGTCCTTATTTATTTTGGTGCTGGGCATTCAACCCAGGGCCTCACACAAGGTAAGTATTTCCCTACTACTGAGCTACATGCCCAGTCCCTGAAAATTTCAGTTTTGAAGAAGCCATTTCTAACTATTAATTCAATACTTAAAAAAAAAACTTTTCCCATTTCATGTGTACAATTTAGTGGTATCAAGTACAGTCACAATGTGGTGGAGCTATCATCACTGGATAATTTCTAAATAAGTAAAACTAAAAGTATGTATCTAAGCTGACTTACAGTTCACCTGAGATGCAACTGGCTTTTAGAGTTTTCATAATTATCATTAGGGGCATAACTAGGCTGTTTTCATAGTTGGCACCCCTAAAGCAAATGACTCATTGTCAATTACAGTTTATAGTTATATTTGAACTCCTCTTTTTTCAAGACTGTACAGGTAATTTGGGCAGTTTATTCTTACATATTTTAAAATACTTCTGTATGTAAAATAACTCCTGTATTAAAAAGCTGCTAATTCTCCAATTTAGCTCTAGTTCCAGATGTTAGAGTCCCTGTTGTTAGAGATTGAACTTGGAAGTCTTATGCATGTGAGGCTTCTACCTCAAGGCCCTCAGGGACGGATCCCCAGCACTGGAGGGAGGAGGAGAGAGAATGATAAGCTAAAAAGGTGTCTGATCTAAAAAACAATAATCCATTCACTGCTGCGTAAGTACGTGTACAGATGTACCATGTACCATCAAGCCCCTCAGTATGTATGTACATAGAAATACTAACAGTGTGAAAACTATACATTCAAAGGTTATGTAACATCACCAATCACTGTCTTCTAACACATATGCCCAAAGAAGCAAGGCCTTTTGAGTTCTGTGCTGTGCACAGAGGAAATACCAGATAAAAATTTGTCCAAATAAAAAGTGATATACAATAACTATGCATAGACATGCTTCTTACCACTGCCCACCTTTAAAGAAGGTCATCCTAAAACATTAAAGGAGCAAAGGGAAGCATATCACAGGATCCCTGGTGGGATATCTGGTTAATTTTTTCCCTGGGTGACATCTAAGGATTCTGGCTCCCCAGTAGCTTCTAACATGTCAATTCACTGGCAATCATTAGCTACGACACTACCGTTACTTCAGTAGAGCTTCCCTTTTGGACAGAATTTCCAGTGTCAAAGAGGTGTAGGAAAAAGAGGGCACAGACAGCTTTCCAAGTCTTTCCACAGTCACATAGAGCATTAAAATGGAAGACACACAAAGAACACTCTACCATACTGTCTCCAGTAGAGATGATACTGCATGCTCTCAAGCTAGGGAACCGCAGGTGATGCAGAGCCCTGACAGATGACACTGGCTGCCTGTTTCTCACAGTTTGGCAGTTGCCATCAGGGACAATAGGATTAGCCTTGGTTCTGTCTGGGAATTGTCAAGTGTCCCATCAATCTCCCCCAAGACAAACAGAGACAGGCTTGTATTTGGCATACCCCCTCCAGGACCACAGCAGCAGGGAGCAAGGAGGCTGTTCTCATGCAGAACTATCACAAGTAGGCTCAGAAGACAGAACCTGTCTTCAAGTCCCCTGAGTGATAACCATGGCCCATCAGAGGTGAGGCTGAGTGCCCAACCCTGTGGGGAGACGGTTGCTCGACTGAGTATCTTTTAACTTGGTGAGATTTCACTAGGGTGATGCTGCGATCATAAATTTAACCTTCAATAGATTACAGCAAAAAGGCTTAAGTAAGAAAGTTCCTGGGGGTTCTGGAGAAGTCTTTGGCTCCAGCCTAAGTGCTCTAACCAAGGAGGTAACATAGCAGGACTTTCACTTGGTATCAGAAACATCTTCAGGTTTCATTGTATTTCGAGCAGGGAACAAGAGAGAAGAAAAGGGCATGTAGGCTTCAGTACACAGTGTTTTTCCCAAGACATGGTCCTGAAGGGCTCCCAGTGCTCAGGGAATGTCCAAAACAACATGGACAGCTCTATTCAGATAATCAAAAGGAACACCCGAGCCAGAAGAGATTTCCTTGGTCTCCTGAAATGTGTCACAGATCAGGCCTGGGCTGGAAGGGTAAACCCACACATCTGATGAAACTGGAGAGAGGTTGCAAGAGGCGAGCAACACAGCCTTATCTTAGCTGGGAAGAGCGAGGGAGCCCTGGGAAAAGTCACTGGAATTCTAAAATACGGTTTCTCTCAGTCTTCAGGGAACGTCTCCTCCCCCACGATCTGTCTTTCAAACCTTTTCTGAGTTGTGAAACAGAATGTCAGTTTGGGACCACACAGTGAAACCTGCGCTGGAAGCCTGACTTGGCACTTTGTCGAGCACTGAGAATCCAAAACAGCTTGTTTAATCTGTCGCAGCCCGTAAACAGTCACAGCTGTGGGAGAACGCCTGGTTCTGAATGCATTTTCAGTTTCTTCTCTCCCAGCCCCAAACCAGGAAGAACAGGCCCAGGAGAGCCAAAGGATGCTCTTGAAGGAGGGGCTGGCTACTCACTCCAGGAAGACAACTGGGGGCCTGCGGGGGGGGGGCGTAGGGATGTCACAGAAGCGTTTCTGTCTCGATACCTTTGAACACTAGCCCCCAGGTCTTTTAAAAAAAGTCAAGTCTATCCCCTGCGGGGGCGGGGGGCACCAAGGACACTATTTTTCAAAGTCAAGATCGACACAGTTATTTCCTAGGCCTTTGACCAGTGGTCCACCACCTCCTTGGGTCCCCAAATCCCCATCCTGCCAGATCCACTCACCAAAAGGCCACCAGCTCGGCCGCTTAGCGCTGCGCTTAGCCCAAGTTCCCCATCCTCAACAGCGGCCACCAGCCTCGCTCACCAGGATCTTGGGGACTGCAGGAGGGCCCCCGGGAGGCGGTCCCGGGGCCGCGGGAGCCCAGAGGCGTCCTTATCTGGGCGGGGAGGGGGTGAGACGCCCACACGCGCTGCGCAGACTCCACTGCCGCTGGGCCGGGGCGCACGGGACCGGCGTGGACAGTGGAAACAGCCGGCTCTGGCTCCGGAAGGGCTCGACCCTCCACTTCCCAGTGAGCCCCGCATCCCCTAGTCCCGGACCCCGCAGAACTTACTGGAGCCGCCACTCTCGCCAGCTGTGCAGCCCCCACTCCCACCCAGGACCTCCCTGGTCTGGGAAGGACAGGAGGTCGCTGGGCTTGTCCCGATGTCCCCAGCCGACCCCGGAGCCTCTTAGAGGGGCTGCGGCGCCCAGCACCCGGAAGGAAGCGGCGCTAACCCGGGCAGACCAGTGGTTCGGGGACCCGGGCGACCGCCACCCGCTCCGCCCCTCCGCGGACCTCCGTGGCGACGCGGCGTCGCCCCCACCGCGGGCGCAGGAGACACGGCTCACCGCCGCACTGCGGCTCCGTGCGAAGGGAGCCGGGACGAACCCGCGACCGAGCGCACAGGGAAGACTCCCCCGGCTCCAAGCACCGGACGAGGGGACCCGGTCACCTCGCGGGGTCGGGACTGCGACTGCCGGCGTGCCGCTCCCTCCCCACGTTTGTGCAAGCGCGGACGTCACTTCGCTCAGTAACTTCTAGGGCAGGTGTGCACGCGTGGGAAGTGGGTGCACCCTGCACTCACCGTCGCATGGGCGAGTCCCCTCGGAGAGGGACCAGCGGGACAAAGTGTCCAGAAAGCTAACTCGGTCCCACTCGCTGGCAGCGCGCCACCGCGCTCGGTGTCAGAAGCGGAGCCAGCCGGGGCGCGTCTCGGTCCCGGAGCACTCGCCCAGGAGAGTGGGGTGCAGAGCTCGCGCCTCCTCGCATCCTCCTCCCGGCGCCGCTGCCCGCCAGGGCGTCCCGCATCCGAGCGTTCCGCATCGGAGCATCTCTCTTCGGACCCTCCGCACCCCAGGTTCCCACTGCGCCGCCCACTCACCTCGCCCGCGCTCCCCGCACCGCCTCGCCGCGCCGTCCCGGCTCCCTGGCCTCCGCGGGACTGCAGGCCCAGCCTCCGGGGACCGCGAGGGGGCAGGGCTGCGCGGCGGGGCGGGGCTGCCGCAGGTAACAATGCCGCGGACCCGGCTGCTCCTCCGGCCTGCAGCAAAGGGCAGCACGCCCTTTCCTGCTCCGACGCCTCCCTCGCTCCCCTTCCACCCGCAGAGCACTGCCGCTCCGGCCTGCTCCAGCTCCCGGCTCCCAGGACTTCAGAGCCGCCGCCCCGCACCTGAAGACGGGCGCGGGCAGCCGAGGGAGGCGGAGATGAGCAGGGTGTCGGGTGGAACGGCCGAGGGGAGGCGCCACGCTGGCTTCCGACCCGGCAAGCGCTTTCCACAAAGGCACGTCTGCGGCAGCCTCCAGGACACCCTCCCGTGGGCACCGGCGCGCGCACCCCGCACACACTCATGGTCACGCACACACTCACGCACCCCTGCTCGCCTGCACACTCTGCTCCACACTGGCCTCTGTCTGGGGCATCAGGCGGCGCTGGCGGAGCGGTCCCGGACCCCGGAGCCGATCCCGGGCCGCCTAGAGCGTCAGGAGGTCAGCTGCGCCTGATAACTTCTTTTCTCTCTTCTTTTTCTTTTGTCTCAATGATGATGGTTGGTAGCAAGCTTTTCGGTTCCGTTAAAGCAAAAAAAGAAAGCAAAGCAAAGGAGAGAGGTCTGTGGCCGGCCTGGCTGAATGAAGGAACACTGTCTGGGAAGGACTCCGCCCACTCATTGAAGGAAACACGGACGTCAGTCTAATCACGTTTTCTTTTTCTTTCTTTCTTTTTTTTTCTTCTTTTTTTTTCCCCAAAGTGACTTGTGACGCCTGGCAGTGAGAAGTCAGTCAAAGAAAACTTACCCTGGACAAACGGCTGCTGGCACCTCAGCGGCCGGGCGGGAAGCGCCCTCTGTGGGGATGAAGTCATCCCACCCTTTTCTGGGTGAGCCCAGATAACCGACCAGGCCTTTCTTTCCCAGGCTCAAGTCTAAGCATTTCCACCTCCTCCACCCCTGTCCTCAAGTCCTGGACTCCAGGACAGAATTTTCACCTCCCTATGCGAGCCTGGGATAGGAAAAGAGAAAGTACTAGTTCAAACCAGTCCATCAACAAGACCCCAAACTGTGCCCGCCTATTTTTTGGCCTTGTATCCAATTTTTCTCTCTCTCTCTCTCTCTCTCCCCCTCTCCTCCTCTCCTCCTCTCCCCTTCTCCCCCTCTCCCTCTTTCCATGCACCACACACACAGAATTTCACCTCAACCACGGAAAATGTCAAGGCATTGGGATATGTAATAGATAAGGCCAGTCTCAGGCTAGGAACTGTTGTTCCAAATGACTACCATTACCCAGGTAAAGTAATAATGAGTGTTTTAAACGTGAGGCACAGGATGGCCTCCTTCCCCTTCACTGTCAGAAGAGAGGCCACCTTCTGCCTTCTTTTCCCCTGCTCCAGCCCTCCCAACAAGAGGGTCCCACACTGTAAAGAGTGGAGGCTCTAAAATCAGTCCCTTTTTGACTCCTTCCTTGAGTCTAGCTGCTCCAGAGGCCGAGGCAGGAGGATCAGACAGCTTGAGCCTAGGAATTCCAGGCCAGCCTGGGCAACACAGTGAGATTTCAAAGAAAAAAAAAAGCCACTTTTTGAGGAGTCAAGTCCTGTGACCCACCCTCATCCCTCCTCCCTTTGATCTCCAGTGTCTGTCTGGTCCGCAGGCCTTTCCTCTCCTTCTCCGGCCTTCTCTGGTGACCCTTATTTTCCTCTGAGGACAGTCACAGACTCTTACAACCTTTCATCTTCCATTGTCCAATATAATCCCATGGGGATTGCTTCTTACTTTAATCTGGATGCCTTTGTGAAAAAGAACAGCCATAAAAATGAACAAACACAGCTCTAGGTTTCATTCCTCGGAAAGGACCAGGGAAAATGAGGGCCAACCTACTCTGCGGTTCATACCTATGCTAGGCACTCAATTTCATGTCTCCCTGGTAGCACTGCAAGTGCTTCCATGCCTGGTCACCTTCCTTTTAAAATGAGCACTCTTCCCTCCCTCCTTTTCTTTGCTTCTCTCTCTCTCTCGTTTATATTTACCAGAATCGCTATTCTTTCCCAAGAAATTAATATCCCATGCAGTGATGCTTCCTGCTTATGGCAGCCACCCCTAGCTCTGAGTGAGGTGAGGTGGTCATCGAAGTGCTGGCTGTTGACCACATGCCAGGCATCTTGGGTCTTTCCATTACCCACCAGCCTTCCATTCTGCTTTCCAGCCTAGCGACGTGCAAGTGGACATGTGCATCCTAGAGCTCAGGATTCTTCCCTTCTCCTCAAATCCACCCAACCCAAAACTGCTGCTGGGTTACTGAATTTGCAAGTTAATTTCACCACTTTCTGAATCTGTTTCAGACCTCCTGTGGCGTCATGTGTACACAGGCATGATCTTCAGTCATCCTGTCTCACCTCCCACCCTGAGTGTGTCTTCCTTCCCTCAAGCTACAAACATGTCATGTGTATCTCTACTTGTTTAGGTATTTTACACAGTGGATGGTCCAGAAGGGCTTGAAAAAAATCAAAACACAACTCTGAAATCTAGAAAACAATTTGTTCTTTATCTACTAATATGCTGAGTACCAACCACATTCTCACTTCCCAAAGTTTACTGTGCCCAGAAAAGAGCTTTGCTCCATCTGTAGTGGGAAAATGTGCCAACTAGCCTTCAGAGAAGCCTGGAAAGCTTCCTAAAGCAGAGTGTGTCCGAAGTCAGTGCAGCCACTGGATTAGTGGTCTCGAGGTAGCCATTGTTGTTGCTGTTGCTGCTGAGTCTTGAGTTCAGGCCCGTGTGGCCAGCCTCTTTCCAAGTAAGGCATTCTGATTGTGCTACTTAGCACAGCCCTGGCAGCCCAGAGCCAGCACATCCCTGCCTTCTCTGCTGTCTCTGCAGCTTGCTCTTCTCTCTCCCCAAATGGCCTTTCCAGAATGTTCCAATCCTGTCACCCGATGCATTTTCTTTCTTCTGGCTTCCACCTCCTCAACCCTGGGAAGTTCTCAGTTTCTTCCACATAAAATAGTAATCTATCATTAGGAACCACTGACTAAACAAAGCCTTCAAACCAGAATGAATCAAATTTCCGAGTCTATTCTAAAGAGCGTCTCATTACTTTTGAAACAGACTAAGCTGCAAAAGGACTAGATCCAGTCTATGAGCTGGTTTCAGGGACCCTCGAATACACTGAGTCAATCCCCTTCTGCACAGGCCTGAAGCAATAAGCTTTTAAGTCCCTCCCTCTCTCCCTCCCCCCTCGCTCCCTCCCTCCTTTCCTCCCTCCCTCCGTCCCTCCCTCTCTCCTCTCTTGCTTCCCCATTTTTATGATACAGACTGAAGTTTTCATGGCTTAATCTTTCAATCTTTATTTCTAAATGATGTATCTGATGAGATTACTTGTTCTGTGTTTAGATTAGAAGTTGCATCTTTGCCCCTTAAAATTGAAAATTGCATGAGCAAATGCCCAGCTCCATAGTTTAGATTGGCAGATAAATGCAAAGGCTCATCAACCCTCCTTCCAGCAGCAGCTCCTGCTAAGAGAGACTGCTGGATTGTTTCCTTCGAGGAAAGAAATCTCACAACACATAAAAGCAGCAGATTATGATTGCTACTATGGATGCAAATGTTCCTTACATGCCTTACTGGCAAAACCCATTTGCTATATTCCTATAATTTTCCAAACAACTTTTGTTTTTGTTTTTCCTATTTACTTGTCTATCTGTTTATTTGTGTGTGTGTGTGTGTGTGTGTGCACCCGCCATGGTGTGCATGTGAAGGTTAAAGAACAACTTTTGGGAGCCACTTCTCTCCTTCAACCACATCAAACTTGGGTCATCAGGCTTGGCGGCAAGCACCTTTAACTACCAAACCATACTCCACTCACTCAAACAACTTGTGAACTGGCAAAGACTATTTTATTTTTTATAAGCTAAGAAATGTAAATAGCAAGTTGTTTTCTGTAAGTTTAAACATTGTCTAGGCTGTGACCATTAAGAGTGTAAGGCTGGTGGTGAAACCAGGCGGAGTGGAAGTGAACATGAACGAAATGCATTGTGTGAAATTCTCATGAAATTAATACAAATGTCATTTTATTTAAAAAATATTTTATTATTTTTATTTTATATGTATGTATATTGCCTCATGCAATGCCTGTGGAGGTCAGAAGAGGGCATCCTGAAGCTGGAATTAGGGTGGTTGTTAGCCAACAGGTGGGTGCTAGGAATCAAACCCCACTCCTCTGCAAGAGCAGCCAGTGCTGAACCATCTCTCCAGCACCTACAAATATTATTTTAAAAAGAGGGTAACATTTTTTGGTAGATGCTAAGTAATGATTTCCAAATGTTTTGCATGGAAAATGCTTTCTGGAATGTTGATATCCATGGCAGCATCAACAGCATCACTGTTGCCCAAAGTAAGTGTGGCCACTTGTCAATAACAGAGGTGGTTTGTTTGAGGTAGGGTCAAGAGATTAAAAACAGCTCTTACCCAACATATAGGAATGAGGTAACAAGACACCTGAGGGTCCTTGTCCCCACCTGCCTGGTCAATTTGCTTAGAGCAAAGGACAATTTACTTAGAACAAATTGTCCATTTTCTCCTTTTCAGATGTGTGTGTGTGTGTGTGTGTGTGTGTGTGTGTGTGTGTGTTTCTACTGAAGCTATGGACGAAGGAAAGCACAATACAATTACAGAACATTAAATTTCCACCCAGAAAACTTTTAGCTACACCTATCACTTTAGTTTATCCCAATTCAGTGCTTGGAACACTGACTGGTATTACTTTTGAGTCTGGCTGTTAACAACATTTCCACTTAGAGCAGAAAAAGTAACTTAAAAGTATACTATGACACACAATACTCTGTCCTTTACCCACCACCCAAAAACAGAGTGTGGGCTTGGATAAACACGAAGATAGATCAGGTCGGATATCGGTTCCTTTTGCTACTGGTTTTAACTGTTTTCAAATTGTTTACCCTTCCAAGAAACTAGAAGAGCAAACAGTAATTTGAAGCCTTAACTCCCAGTATAAGAAGTCCTCAAACAAAGTCAAGGACTCAACCATTCTGTGTGTGTGTGTGTGTGCATGTTTCTGGGGGTTGGGAGAGATTCTACATGCACATCCCATGCAAGACTTTGTAGGACATATAAAGGGTGACTTAGCAACTTATAAAAAAGCCTTTTTGTGCCCTTGGAGTCAAAGGTATACTTAGTTTGGTGGAACAGTTTCGAGAATTCTTTTGTAGCAAGTTTCTTTCTTTCTTTTTTTTAAAGACAGAGTCTCCCTATAACCCCAGCCAGGCTGGTCTCCAGCTCACAGAGATCTGCCTGCCTCTGCCTCTGAATGCTGGGATTAAAGGCGAGCCCCACCACACTCGACTATAAGTCTCCCTTTTTAATAAGCAAGTAAATACTTGTGATACGATAGTAAATGATAAGACCAGCCCATAATAATGAACGTTTTGTTTTGTTTTATGCTGTGCTGCAGATGGGATTCAAGGCCTGATGCAGGCAAAGCACTAATAAGAATCTTAATATTTTCTCAAGCAGATTTAGAGAAATAACTACAACGAACCATCTTCTTAGGGTAAATAAAGGGAGTGTTTTGTTGAAAATATTATTGGTCAAGTTTTGCCTGCCCTTGGGTAAAAAGTGGGTTCCTATGAGATAATCAGCATTGTAATAAGCTCATGTTTACATAGTATTGTGGGCCTGACTAGGCCAAAGTTTGAAAGGGGATGGTGTGCAAGTCTGTTGGGATTAAAGCTAGAACCTCTTGGGTTATCTTCTCTTCTAACCTGCTGGTTTCTTTCTGAAGAAGGGGTACTAAGTATTTTAGAATGGATGGAAATTTTTCCCTCACATTTTCACATTTTTGTTTTTAAACCCCTTTAAAGTAGCGTTTTACACATATAATCAGCTTTTGTTCGTTAGTTCTCAAGCTGTTAGATAAGAGTAAAATTTATCTGTACCAAGGATCCTATTGGTAGTGATTTCTCAGGACTAAACTACAGGAAACAGTGAGTAGCTCTTTCTTTTCTTGAAATGTTGCTGAATTTTTAAGCAACTTCAGCCCACCCAGACTCCACCCCTTTGTTGAAGGCACAGGTGAATGGGCTTGGGGTTTTGAATGGCCATGCTTCCTGTAGGGTGATTGATGAGCAGCCTCACCCCTGGTGTCTGCTTTAAGCTGTGAGGGAGGGTAGTGGGCGCAGGGCAAGCATACAGACACAGGCCATTTGACACTGTGACATAGAATTAGTTTTGTGTTTATGCTGGAAATGGACGCACACACACACACACACACACACACACACACGCACACACACAGTGCCACTTCTCTTCCCAGGAAAATTGAAAACCAATGTGAATTCTTATTTATCTGAAATTTGGGATGACAAAAACACACATTTGCAATTTTGAAAAGACGACTGGAAAACAAATGATAGGTGCCCATGCAGCTTCTGGCACCGATCCTCCCTCCTGTGAAATCTGCACAGATTTCCTACTTTATCTGCTTTCTTTTCTAAGTCTCATGGCCTCTTTCCCTAAGGAGATCATTTTCTGGAGGTGGCTATTTCTATAATCGCGTTCAGCCTAATGGAGATTGGGGGGAATGGGCATCCTGTGATCTCCATGCTCACAGTATAGGATCTAGAGAAGCCCTTGATAACTCCAAGACCTTTTTTGTATGTGGAGGTGGGGGAGAGGCACCCTAAAGGAATCAGATAGCTGAAAAGGCTGCTGAAGGGACAGGAAATGGAGAAAGAAAGGGAGCTGGGAGATTGTGACTCATTCTGCAGTTTTTATTAGCATCTAGACTTAAGAAAAGTCACATGCTTTAGCCAAAGTTCTTGAGAAGATCAACAAGGACACTTTAAAAATTTTTTTGGATGTGTCCTCTCTCATGGAAAGCCAGATTCTTCTGCATTGGGCTGCAATAAAGGACTTAGTACCAGAATTGTTTTTGAGTTTCAGAAGGCTATTTGCATAAACTGTAAGATCCTCCTGGGTGACCCTGAGATACCCATGCAACCCAGTCTTTGTTCACCTCTTATTTGTAATCTATGTACTTGAATAGCAAAGTGGCCACTTACTAGTTTCTCACTCAGGCTGGCCCACGGATCAAAAGTAGGCCTCTGTGGTTGGAGTCAGCTCTCTCCTGAAACTATAAGGCTCAGAAGAATTCTGCTACTTCAACTGTCCCTCTGCCCTTGAGCTGAGGGAGGCCAGATAGGTACAGAGAAAAGAGGCGATCTGTATGGTAGTCTCTGTTCCACGGAACTGTTAGAGCCAGACCCAATGTGACCATTCACACAGCGAAGACACAGGACCACCCCAAACCAGTGTGACCAACATGGCCAAACAAGATAACACCACCTGTCCTATGCATCATTCTAGTGGCAGCTCCATGTCATTAGCTTTACAAGGTCACCTGCTCCCGTCACGTATCATGCCATGCATAAAACCCCATTAAAGGTCAGAAAAGGGGAGTAAACCCTATTCCAGAAAATTTTCAGGCCATTCGTGGAATTCCCCACCTTAATACATTCATAATCCTTTCCTCTAAAGTTTGCTTCTAAAGAGAGCTCTCCAAAGTCCCCGGGGAGGAGGTGACTCTTCTGAGAAATCCACACTCTCCTCGTGTGTACTCATACCCCATAATGCAATGTCTCAGTTTTTTACTTGGTTCCATCTCCGAAGGTGCTAAGACCCTGGAAACACCAGAAGAGGCCCCAGTCTGCTCTGTCCCTGAAGGCATTAACCTTCAGGCCACAGTGGCACCTGGTGAAAAGGGGTCAATCCTGCAGGCACCCTATATTGGATTGAGAGGTGCGGAGTTGGGGCGTGGGGGCTGTTAAGCCTGAAAGCTACAAAGAGACAAGAGTGTACTCAAAGATGTGACTGACGGGAGGTTTAGTTGGGCTGCATGGATGGGATCGTGTATTCATGGATCCAGCTGCTGCAGATGACAAAATGCACTCCTCCCTCAGCAGCTGTAAATACAGAATCCAGATTTCCTACCTGGAGCCCAAGACTAGCTATTTCCATATTCAACCACGAGTAGTTCTGTTCTCCACATTGGTCCTTCCCTTCCCTTCCCTGCCACCAAGTGACATCCATGAGTCTTCAGTCACTCAAGGCTAGAGGCCTCCGTGGGATGAATCCTCTTTGCTGAGAACACGGTGTTTTGACTTGCAAGCCACAGGAAGAGCTACAAAATGTTCACACTAGCTCTTGTTTTCCACAGGCTTCTATAGTCCAGAAAGGAACCATCAGACACAAGCTCTTTGAAGCAGGGATATAAAAACATGAAGGCAACAGTCAGGCATCATAACATTTTATGGTGAACTGAAGAAACATAGGCTTGCACAGGCCGGTTAACATTGCAGAAGGCAAGCTGATGCTCGACCCAAGGCAGTGCAGCCTACGGTGGACTGAAAAACAAGGCCAGCTCTCACAGGGCCTGGGAAGAACAGTGATGGAGACTGGACTTTTGAGAAAATGATCAACAAAAGGGATTTTTGAATCAAAGGATTTAAGCTGGATCCTCAACTATTTCAGGATTATACCCAAGAGATGTGGACAGGACTCCCGATTTCAACTGAAGAGAAACTAGGTATGCTCTTAAGACAGCTGTCTGGCTCTGTACCAGCTTGGGCTAAACTACTTCTACAAGCCAAGTATGTAGGATTCCAAAGAAGCCAACGTAGGAGGAAAATGATATTAGAATAATTAAAAGTCAGCAGATTCAGAATTAATCACGAATTGACTACCAGTGAGCAGGAATTCACATAAAAATGAGCTCTCGGGACTAAATAGACATAGTTCTTCCTAGAATAAACCAAGGTCAACATGTAGGTCACCATCGAGGAAGTCTGAGGTGGCTGAGACTGAAGCGATTTGTTTGAGAGGAAAAAAGACTAGTTTTCATGGGTGCAGATAGTGACTCTAAAGTCTTGGAAACCCGAACACAGCACAACAGTCTCCTGTTATGTCGTTGTGGTTTTTTTCTTTCTTTCTTCTTCTTTTTTTTTTTTTTTTTAAGACAAAGAGGCTAGTTAGGACCAGAGCCTGCCGGGAAGACTTACTGCTGTACCTTCTGTCCCCTTGTGAGTTTAGGCAAGATCTTGATGCACAAAGATTTTCTTTTCTTTTTGTCAAACTAGTAACCAGCTGTTCATCTGCAATTTCTAACTAATTTCTTGTATTTCATGGCTGGCTTAACGAGAGGAAAATGCTAACTAAGCCATGAAGAAAATGTGGAGTTTCAAGAGAAAATCTCGTGAAAAATAAAGACATTTTGATAATGATGATGGTAGTGGTGGTAGTTCTGGTTACGTTTTGGGATCGGATCCAAAACACACAAGCACTGCCACCAAACCACATCACCAGCCCCTTCGGTTCTTCTTTAAAAGACCAATGCCTCAGGGAAACCTAAACATGTCCTCAGGTGGTCGGCATCATCCAAGGAGAACTTTTGGTACCCACTTCAGGAATCACCTGGACTTCTTCAGTGTGTTAGTAGAATCAGGTGATGAAAGTCAATTCCGTCACTCAGCAAATACTCATGACCGTTTAAACTCACATACTTAATAAAATACCTCTCATGATAACCAGTGATTACATAGTAACCATTGCCATGACGTCTGTGCTCAAAACATTGCCTGGGCTTCTTCGGCTTCTGTTATGGATATGAGCTGGCTAGGACATATGGATCTGCAGTATTGTCCTTACTCTTATCTGAGATCAGGCTGGGGGAAGAGGAAGGAGAAAGTAAGAGCCATGTAACGTCTATAATTTATCTTTAAAGAGTCAGGCCACCTTTTAAATTTAAAAAGTGTGAATTAGAGAAAACTTGGCTAACTCAAATATCTTCTTACATTAAAAATTAATTTAAAAACTTTCCAGTGTATATAAAGCAGTCAAGTTATAGCACCTGAAGCTAAACCTTAAGAACTTAGTGTGGTTGTACAGAACAGAAGTGTTTGGTTTTTTTCTTTTTTTCCTTTGAGAAAAGGACAAAAAAATGGAACAGGAGTTATCTAAGCTGAAATCAAGTTAGTGTTTTGTCTTGGGCCTAATTCCCGTGTTCTTTCAAACAGCTATTTAGAAATTAGCCAAGGGAAAAACAGGAGGATTTCCTTTAGTGTATGCAAGTTTCCCATTTCTCAGTCCCATATCTTGGGCTCCTTGTGTCCTTAACCCACTGATTCTGTCCCCTCTACTGACAGACAGTTGTCCCAGCTTAGATTCCTTGAGTCCCTGTTTCTAACACAACCCCAATCTCTGTTCTTCGCAGGCTGGGCTGAAGGAGGGGGTTGGAATCTCCATGCATGGAGCAGGGAATGTCCTTGGCTATACTCGAAAAAGCCCCATTGCTATCCTTGAGGAAGAAGAAAGATTTGATAGAATCCTTTCACCTTTCTGGACCAAAGAGCCTCTTAAAAATTAAATTTTTACTATGAAAGGTTTAAGAAAATTGACTAGAACTATGAAAGTACGTATTGACCCACACAGCTCACCAGTAACATTGTACTATATTTAAGAAACCTTTTCCTACCTTTTCTCTCTTTGAGCTTTCCATGTTCTAGTATGCATGAACACACTGCTGCTAAACCATTTAAAAACACATTGCAGACTGTAAGACCTTTTGGCTTGAAGTATTTTGGGCACACATCTCCTGATAACACTATTTCCTTACATTATGACACAGTAACATGATGAGTCATTTAGTGCAAAATCCCTGGCACGCTGAGTCATGTATTCAGTTGTCCTCCCAAATACTTTATAAAAAGCTTTCTTTTCCTTTTTTTTTTTTTTTCAACTACAGACTACAGAACAAGGTAAGGAAAATCGAAAAAGCTGTGCCCTCCTGGGGAACTTAGTGTCTAGCCGTAATAAGTACAGACTCCTCAAATAAAGACCTTTAATTACATGTTCCAAACTCTAGGTACTTTTTTCATAAAGAGCTTCATAATGCAGAGTCAGAAAGCATTTAGAGGGAGAATAAAAGTAAAAGTGTGGGCAGACGAGATGGCTTAGTGGATAAAGGTACTTGCTGCCAAGCCTGCTGACCTGAGTTTGATCCCAGGGATCATAGGTGGAAGGGGAGAACCAACTCCTGCAAGTTGTCCTCTGACTTCCACACATGCTGTGGTATGCATGTACTCAAATAAAAACTTTAAAAGATCAAGTGGTATATATCATTTCTCATGAGTACTTTATTTCTTGTTTGAAAAACCTCATAATTAAAATTTTTGATTTATTTTTATGTGTCTGAGTGTTATGCCTGCATGTAAGTGTTCCAATGTTATGTAGTGCCCGTGGAGGACAGAAGAGGGCATTGGATCCCCTGGAACAACAGATGAGTGTTAGCTGCCAGGTGGGTGCTGGCATTTGAACCCCAATCTTCTGCAAGAACAGCCAGCACTCTTATCCCCTGAGCAATCTCTCCAGCCACTCAAAATATTTTTTAGGAAGACCAAACAGCTTGTTTATCTTCTGTCATTTGAAAAAAGCAAAAAGTGTTTTCACAATGAGAGCCTGTGGTTCCTTTAGAAGAGCCTCAGAAATCAAACTCCAGGCCAGCATGAAGACTGACAGGGCTTGTTTCTCTACGCTCTAAAGCAGCCAGGTCTTCATTTCACCCTGACATGATTTATGTAAACGCTTATATCAAAGTAATAAGAAAGCCTAAGCCACAGAGAATTACTTTTAAGATCAGCAAGATTTTATGTGTTTGTGTATATGGTATATGTGTATGCATGTGTATATGTGTGTATATGTGTGTGTGTGTGTGTGTGTGTGTATGTGTGTAAGACAGAGGTTGATGATGAATGCCTTCCTCAGTGGTTCTCTACCATATATATATATATATATATATATATATATATATATATATTTGGAGGAGGGGGTTGAGACTGAGACTTATTATGTAGCTCTGGTTGGCTTAGAACTCACAGAGATCCACCTGCCTCTGCCTCCAGAGTGCTGGGATCAAAGGTGTGCACCACCACACTCAGCTTTCCACCTTATTTCTTGAGACAGGCCTTTCACTGAACCTGTTAATTTGGCTAGCCTGACTGGCCAGTGAGTCCCAGGGTCCATCTGTCTGTTGACGTTACAGACATGGGCCTCCACGCCTGGTTTCCATGTGGGTGCTAGGGATTGAGCTGCAAGCACTTCACTGACAGCCATCCTTCAGTTCCCCAAATGGCATCTATTCCACTTACGACTTTCTTGTGAACTTAAAAATTCATGGTTGAACCACAGTTGCAGAAAACTCAGTCTTTGAATAGGCTGTGGTTCTGGTAAAGCATTGCTTAGGATCAAGTCAAACTTCAGGATGTTTTCCCTGAAGTTTCATTTGTAAACTGTCAATGAAAATACCAGGTCTAACAGAGTATTAGTGGACTAACTGCAGTGGAGTTAGGATTCTCAGAATGGGTCTGACTGCCCTTCCCATATTCATGGCCTTGTTGCTCTATACCAGGGTTAACAACAGAATAAAAAATCATTCTTACTTAATATACATAAACCCTAAGAGCCAGCCTTTCTTTCCCTTTCTAGTACATTTAGGAGAGCACGTGGCAGTTTATCATAAAGAACCATTTATGCCAGGAACCTGTTGAGCAGGAAAGCCTCAAGTGGGAACCCAGAATTCAGTGAAAGTAGTCTGCACTGCCATCCTATTTTAATAGGTCTTGTTACACTGTAATAACATTTAAGAATGCATCATAGCTTTGGAAAAACTTCAAACTAATGCAAAATGTAACTGGCTTTTTGATCAGAAAATGGGCCATTCACAACTGGATAGCCTTAGCCAATATAAAAAATTATAATCTTAAAGGAGACTCAGAAATTTTTTAATCACATTATTTTGTATGTAAGTTTGTGAGTGTTTGTGTTTGTGATCAGAGGACACCTTGGTTCTCTCTACCACATGGGGCCAAGGGACTGAACTCAGGTTGTCAGGCTTAGCAGCCAGCACCTTTGCCTGCTGATCCATCTCAGCAGCTGCAGAATTTTTTTAAATGCCTCAATCTGTTTAGAACTGAGTGGAGCAGGAATGGCAGCACACACTCTAATCCCAGCTCTTGGGAGGCAGAAGCAGGTAGATCCCTGAGTTCCAAGCCAGCCCGGTGTATAGTGAGCTTCAGGCCAGTCAAGGCTACATAGGGAGACCTGTCTCAAAAAACAAAGCAAAACAAAACCAAAACCAAAACTCCTTCCTAAAGAAGTCTAGATTTCATTCAAATTGCTTCTGCCAAGTCCAGGACTCTCCCAGACCCTGATTTAAAAGCACCTGGAGCCATGGGTTTTTAAACGCACTTGCCACACAAATACCTGACTTGGTGGTGAGCATCTGAAATCCTGGAACTCCTACTGTGAGATGGTGGCAGAGACAGAAGAATCAGCAGGGAATTGGAAGGCTAGCTAGCAGGAGAATGCACAGCAGGAACAACAGGAGAGACCTCACAATGTGGAAACAGGAAGTTGTCCCCTGATCTCCAGGTGACATACCATGACATGCACTCGCTTTGTCCCCCACCCCCATCAGACACACACACAGTGCACAGCACACAGGAATTTACAAAAATCATTGGGATGAAGAGTTCACTTTTCTTGGGTATATATTTTTCTTGAATAATTTCTATTTTAATGAGAGAAAAGTTACCCATCCATCACCCCTATGCACATCTAAAAACTCAAATCCAGATGGTTTAGCCTTTACCTATCTTCCTGATATTCTGTCTCCAATTTCCATCCTGCTGATTCTCTGCATTAGTTCAATTTTTATAGTCTGACTTAAAAATATGCTAAATAGGCATATGTATAAGCCTCCTGGAGATGGAAATGGTCACATTCTTTCTCCAGCGTAGAGTGGCAATATACAACAGTTTTAAAAGTGTGTATAAACTCCAAGGATTCTTCATTCTTTCTTCTAGGAGTATCCTATGTTCAGAATAAACAGGTATCAGTGGAAAGACAAATGCAGGCCTGCCAAGGGACATTCAACCCGAGTTCATGTAAAAAGCCTGCAAGTGAAATACCCAACTTCAGGTGCACGCACTGAAAAGAAAAGAAAAGCATGCTCTCCGAATTTCCAAATAGTTACTTCTTCTTCTTTTTTATTTTTTAATTTTTTTTGAGACAAGCGCTCACTCTATAGTTCCTGGCTGGGCCTGAAACTCACACATACACCAGGCTGGCCTCGAACTCACAGTGATAGGCCTGCCTCTGCCTCCCATGTGCTGGGATTAAAGGTGTGCACTGCAACGTCCTGCCTCCAGATAGTTACTTCTTATTTGAAATTTATGCAAGTCAGAGAAACAAGGTTCTGCAGCCAACTCTTTTAATAAGAATACAAAATCCACACCAGAGGCACATTCTGGGGAATGTAAATGAACTACATCATAAGTAGTTATTCTGCTGGAAGAATAAAATAAGGCTCTCTCCGAGTACAAATATACAGGAAGGAATGATTCAAAATAGGCTTATGATTTATAATCACAGTACATTGTATTAAGCACTCAAAACAGGCATATTAATTAAAAAGCCAGCTAAAAGGCATTTGGACATATATAACACACCTTACAGTCCACAAAATTCATGTATAACAGTAATTTTAAGCACTTCATTTTAACACAATAGAAACAAACAGGTTAAGAGATGTCTCTCAAAATAGTCATTTATGTGTATGACGAAAGTCAAGAGAACTTTACGTTTGAGTAAGATTATGTCGCTGAGGAACCCCACGGCGGACAGGCCAACCACACAACCAGCAGTGCTGTATAGGGAAGACAGGACTGGCTTAGGCAGCAACTTTCCCTTCCTGTGACCAACAACACTGTTCCACAGGATCTTCTCATGACCCAAATGAAAAACATTCTTCCATAGTCCTATTCCTCAAAAAGAATCAAGAGAAACCAAACAAAAAGCTCAAAAGTTGGCTTTACCATAAACCTCAAGTGTGTTTTAATGAGAACAGAGAAACCCAACATTTATAGAGTGTTCCTTTCCAAGGAACTAACATATCAAACATTATCTGACAGGGTTCTTTGTGTGTTATGTACACTGGTATCTGAAAAGGCACATATCTGTGATTTAAGGCTTAATCGGCATTGTTACATATAGAAGTCACTGAAAGCTATCTAGGAGTTCACTTCTATAAAAGTGGAATTTACCCCCAAACTAGCTTTCTAACTATAGATTTCTACTCTAGAAACCACGAAGAACCTCCATGCCCATATCTACGTGTTTTAAACAAAAAAAAAACCTTCTCTTAATCAGATTTCATTATAAACCTACGTGTCAAATTACTTTGGGTGATAGAAGTTCATAAGTTTAAACACTTCACAGAGATTTTCATGGTGTGATTCCTGTGTCTTTAAGAACAAAAAAATTCTGAACAAAATAACAGTGGTTCAGATTCATTTCAAAAGACATCTGCCACAACTCCATGAGCCATGAAATCAGTCATACACGCTGCCTCCCTGTGGTGCTGCAGGATGCCATATAAAATAGTTCCTTTTTTCTTTAAGACAATACATGAGCATGAATCTTAAAGATGTTTAATATATTCATATATAAAATATCTGATGTTGATACAAATCATGTAAACATCCCTTTGGAAAAATTACACTGGCCCTCATGTCTAGAACCAAAAACCTTGAATCTTTCTTTATCTTGTCAGTGCAAATCTATATTAGATGTTTTCAAACTACAGAAATAGCCATCAACACTTATAATACAAAAGGATTTCTCAAAAAGGAAAATTACTGTGTTTAGAATTATAGAAATTATGCTTACATTAAAATCACCCACCTTCCCATCAAATTTAACAGTTCAATTGTTAAGGTAGGCAAGGGAAAATTAAAGCTGTCTGTGCAAGATTCACTCCGAGGGCGGTCACCCCGCCACTTTCCCCAACTCCACTTCATTCTTATTAGGTTTATTTGTTTAGTTGTATAACAATAAAATGTTCTTTTCCAGGTGAGAGTTTACTGTTCTTCAAGCCAAGAGGGAGCATCGACTCCAGGAGTTTTCAATTTGATATGGAACTGCTTCAGTGTCTGTTCAAGCTGCTTCTGATTGCCAGCAAAGTAAGCTGCAATGGCATTGTGGAAAAGGACGAGTTGATTGTGCAACACTTTAACCTGTGGACAGAGCAGAGTGACAAGACCAAGCATTAATGCCAGGGACAAAAGACCACAAGGCAATTTATGACACCCCTTAATTAAACAGTCTCTCTCGCTTTACAAGAAAAGCCCTTTTAATAACGACAAACTGTTTCACACACACCAAGTATATACTGTCTGGTGGGGTCACTGAGCTTTTAATGACTCTTTCATCACCTTAGAGGGAATAGGTCTGCTCAAGATGTTTCTTTTTTTTTTTTTTCTGCGGTGTTGGTCATAGAATCCAGGGCCTTGCACTTGGCCAGGCAAGTGCTCTAACAACGAGCTAATTTCCATTACTGCTAATTATTTCCAAACACTAAAACTATGTGAGATACTAAGGAACATTATCTATAATTACAATACAAGATCAGTGGCATCATTACGGTTAAGTTTTATGTAAAACTGTGTAGGTGGGATACTTTTAATTTCTTTGTAAGAAATTAAATAATAACAGCAAGTGTTGCCCAGAAAGTCAGTTCATTTAAACTTTACATAACCTGTTACTTTCAATTGCTTATTTATTGCTTGTAATGATACTAAGAGTCCATTTTAACAAGTAACACTACTCATAGAAATCTTTCTTAAAGAAATAAGCAAGCCACCACAAAGATTTATGAATTGAATTGTTTCCTTTCCCGAGGTTTTATTTAAAACCACAAGATGTTCAATGAAAAAGTAAAACATTCTGATTTACCTATCCAATGTGATAGTCCCTAAAACTGAACTTCAATGTAAAAGTATTTAAAATATGATACTATATGCAAAAATAGAAAATACAATTGTATGTGGTATGATAACTACATCTATTATCTTTGTCTCCATTTCCAAAAGAATTTTCTTTTAAAATATTTTATTTTTTTCAATTTTAGTGTCTAAGTGTATTGCCTGGATGTGCAGAAGTGCACCCATGTTGTGCAATGCCTGAGGAGGTCAGAAGAGGGTGTTGGATTCCCTGAAACTGTCATTACAGATGGTTGCTAGCTGCCATGTGGATGCTGTGAATTGAATTCAGGTTCTCTGCAAGAGTAGCCCATGTTCTTACTGAGCCATCTCTCCCACCCACCACCCCCAAAGTACTTTCTAATCTGAGTTACCTCATCTGAGTCTACCCTGACGGAGTCTCTCTTCTAGAGAACAGGTCCCAGGGATTGGTCAAAGTCGGCACTAAGGGTAATTTGCTTTGACAGAAGGTGGAGAAAGTCCCTGGATGACCTTAGGTATGAAAATTTCTTAAACAAGGATTTAAAATATTTTGAAATATGAAGAATGGACTGAAAAATTGCTTGCAAGTTTAGAATTTCTTTTCATCAAAACATAGGGGGCAGACAGACTACAAAATCAGGGGAAAGTATATGCCCTGTACATGACTAGCAAAGAACACAAGTATTGATCTCAGGTGGTCAGACTGGGCAAGGACTGAACATACCTATTTCACCAAGGAATATTCACAGAGGGCAAACAGGCCATGAAAAGACATCCTATTGGAATAGCAAAGATGCAGAGCAACTGAAGCTCTCCAACACAGTTTGCGGAGATGGAAAACAGAAAAGTTTACCAGTTTCCTAAAGAGTTAATACACCTACACTGAAATACAGCTAATCCACTCCTAGATATTTAGCCGAGGAAATGAAGCCTAGCTTCACACAGAGAATATTTACCTGAGGGAAGCCAAGGTGCACATTTGTTCATGAATGTTCATAGCAGGGTCAGGATTAGAGTTAGGAGCCCATTTACTTGTGACAGCTTAAAAGGGGAAACAATCCAAATGCCAATCAACAGTGATTAGACAAACTGGGGTTCCCATAAAATGGAGACATAGTCAACAAGGAAAAGGAAAGAGTAACTGATACATACAACATGGATGAGCTGTAGAAACATTGTGTTCTATGAAAGAAACTAGAAAAGGATACAAGTTGTTTGGTTCCATTTACATCAAGTTCAGAAAATGCACTTTTTTCTCTCTTCCTATGGCTTTCACAATAGTGACCTAAGTAGGTCACAAAGTGACTCCCCACTGTGCTCTGCCATCAGTAGTATTAGTCTACTGTCTACCTGTGTTTTGCTTTTCTATGTTGGATGATCCTTGAATTACACAGCAAGTAAGAGTCTTTTGGATTTTGAGTGTCAAAGTCCAATTTCCACAAGGAGGTTCTGACTGGTCACTTTACCGCTATTTGGGTCACAAATATTTCTTGACTTGAATCTTAATGCACAATACTTTCGAAGCAGAACATGGAATATAATTCTTGTATTGGACCTGTAAATAGCTGTAACATTAGTTACACACAGCACTGGGAAGAGGGAACAGCATGTTAAATTTTTAATTGACCCTGCAAATGTCACCATTTTTCTCTAGCCTTAGAGGAGGCAATGAACCAGAGAAGGCAACAGATAGCTGAGGAAGACCTTGTGGCTTACAAACCTCTGACTGAAGACATCTGTTGTCCTTAAAATGATCTCCCACTCCACAGTGAAACTTAATCCATGCAACACCATGGAAAAGGGTGCTTTTAAAGACCAAATTCTAGTTGTGTTTTCACAACAAAGTGATACAATACCCACAGCCACAAAAAAACATTCTCCCAGCAACTGTGAAGGCTGATACGTAAAGCCTTTTAAAGAATACACACCCCAGAACAGTCCCTGCTGGAGACAGAACCTACAGTGCTCCATTAGCTTTGTTGCCAGAACGGAAAACAAAACAAAACAAAAAAGCCTTCCGAATAGAAATGAAGTATAAAATTCCAACCTCCCCTTTATACCAAAAACTAAATTTTCCCTGACAAATTGTTTGTATTTTATCTATACCAAAACAGATAATTTTTCTACAAATACTGATTATTACAATTTAGACAAGTGCTTAGTTTTGGTACTAATATCTTCAAAATACAAGTAAAAATCTAAAGTTAGATACAAATCTAAATAAGACATTGATGTTTATCTATTCAAAATATTATTAAATCAAAATAAAGGCAAATTAATAAATCCCCAGTATGTATACTTTATAAATTTAATGAATTAAAAATGGAATAGTTTATTTTTCTGCTGATTAACTAATTTATATTATGATATACACTTATACAATGTCCTCGGTACAGCTATATCTGATATGTTACAGATGATTTTGGTTATTAAATAAACAGAAGTCAGACCAGGAGATGGCTCAGTGGGTAAAACATTTGCTGTGAAAGCATAAGGCCATGAGTTCAAAATCCCCGCACTGGGGCTGGAGAGATGGTCCAACAGTTAGCAGCGGCAGCTCTCGAGGAGGACCTGGGTTTGATTCCCAGCACCCACATGGTGGCTGACAACCATCTGTAACTCTAGTTCCAGGAGAATCTGATGCCCTCTTCTGACCTCTGAGGGCATTACACCACACAGGCATGCTGACATCCATGCAGGCAATACACACACACACACAGTAAATTAAATTAAATACAAAAAAATCCCTAATAGTGATGTTTACAAAAAGAAAAAAAAATCAAGGCATGGTCACATGTGTACCTGTAAGCCTAGTGCTGGTAGGGGGTTGGGGACACGGAGTCAGGAAGATCACTGGGGCTTGCTGACCACCAGCCTGGCTCCAGGTTCAGTGAGAGATTCTGTCTCAAGGAATAAGGTGGAGAGTGATAGAGCAGGTCACCTGACATCCCCTCTGGCCTCCCCAGAATGGGTACTCCCCACATGCACACACCACACACATATATCACAAATACATACATGCACAAAATGAGAAATCATATCCAATTAAAAGGAGTAAGTAAGCAGTACTAGAAAAGCAGTTACAATATAATTTGAAAATAATTAACTTCTATAATCTTATTAAAGGTTGAACATCCCATATTTGAAAAATCCCAAACGAGGTTGGAGAGATGGCTCAGCAGTTAAGAACACTGGCCGTTTCTGCAGAAGACCCAGGTTTAAATTCCAGCATCCACATGGTGGTTAGCAACTATGTATAACTTCAGTTCCAGGGGATCTGACGCCCTCTTCTGCCCTCCACAGGTGCACTTACACACATGCAGGCATAATACTAATACACATTAAAAAAAAATCCCAAACAGTTCAAAACTTACAACTCTTTGAGCACTGATGCCATAGGTAGGAAATCCCATACCTCATCTCATGTAAGGGCTTCAGACAAAACCCAGGCACACTGAAAGTGTTGCATGAGATTATCTTCATGCTTTGGGTATTAAGGTAAATAGGAAATGTTAAGTAAGCTCTATATAGAACTGGGGCCTTCACCAAGACAACTCATTATGTATATGCAATATCCCCAAACCTAAGAAAATCTGAAATCCAGAACATTCTGGCCTAAGCACCTTACATAAAGACACTGGACTTGTAGTGATTGCTGTAACTATGGATCAGACTTCAAGGCCACACACTGTATTACTTTATTTTGTTGAAAAGATCAATCAATTTCTCCGAGGGTGAAGGTGGGGGCTGAGGATTAAACCCAGGTCCTTTGAGTTCTGAGGCAACTGTTGTACACTGAGTCATATTCCAAGTTATCCTAATGCTCAAAGAGGGGGCTGGGAGAGGAAGGGAGGGAAGGAGGGAGGGAGAGAGAAAGAGAGAGAGAACTAAAAACTAAAACTAAAGCAATACAACATAAAGTTAAGTACCTGCCTAAGGCTAGACCTGAAGGCAGCTTACTGGGGTGTGAGGAACTTAGAAGTATTGTATTCCTAGACTGGTTCATGCTCTTTCACCTAGTCTTACCTGTCAGTACACCCAGAAGGCAATAAGCAGTTTAGAAAACTTTTCAACAAACATTTGAAACAGTGATAGAGCACTTTCAGGAAGGGTAAAGATACAGAAAATATATGCTTTAACCTTATTCTTCATTAAGTCCGTAACCCTTATAACTGCGTCTTTAAACATCTTTGGGACTATAGTTGAAGTAAATGGAAGAACAATTTTTTTTTTCCTTAAAATTGTAAGGACTAATCCACTTTTAAACCTCTCTCTGTGTGTACATGTGCATGCTAGGGATGGAATCCAGAGCTGTTCATGCTAAGCATTTTGTCCCTAATATGTATCCCAGGCCCTTACATTAAGCTTTCATATAATCTTTCTGTACAAAACAGAAAAAAAAACCGTTACTGAACTATTTAAATCCTTAGGAAAAAAAAAACTTAAGTGGTTAAAGAGATAAATAAAATACAACAAAATCAGAGATTTAAAAATAGGAGCAAAAGAGGTAAGTAACAATTATATGCAGCAGAAACGAGGTGACAAATTTGATAAATTTTCAAAACCTAACATCAGAAACAAAGTCATTTAGAAATATACTAAAGCAGTGTGAGTGCAAATACAAAAAGAACTTTCATGCAGACCTGCCCAACAGTGAGTAACCCAGATCAGATATAAGCAAAGTCACCACAGCACCATCTGTTGAGTGACCTAAACAAACCATACAATACTTGCATTGTTAAAGGACAAAACAAACTCCAACACTGATTCCTAAGGCAGAGATGAACTGGGCTTTTAAAGAGAAACTGTGGGAGAGAAATTTAAAAGCAGGACTGCTAGCTGATGCCAAGTGAAGAGGAAACTTTCTCCTGCCTGCACAGCATGCACTGCAAAAAGAACACCACTAGCAACTGCAGATCTACAGGAGAAGGAGAGCATTACCCTAAGACAGCAAAGTTGTAAGACACACAGTATGTTTACCACTGAACGTTACTCCAAACCAAACAGGGCCTCACACCTGCCAGCAAGCACTCTATCACTGAGGTATATCTCCAGCCCTATATACACCTTCTTATTCAGAGAATTAACAACAAACATCATCCAGTTAAAAGAAGTTATTAGTCTTAATACAGTCACTCTGTCAGATAATTACTGGTTCTCCCATTGAGTCTACGAACCAGGAGTTTAGATGAAATACACAAAAATCGAGCAGTCACTTGGCTTAAGCATATGAAGAAAAGGTACAAAAGATCATGTTGGTAAGAGGCGTCCAACTGTCAGCATGCAAAGTATTACCTCTTTACACCCTATGATTTCAAAATTGACTGTTTTACACTTTGCCTACCCCACTGATCTTTCCCTAGTGAGCAGGACACCAGCAGAACAGGCAGGACAGCAGACTTGTCTTGGCCCTTCATTAGGTTTGTGGACTATACTGTTATTAGCGCATAACAGCATTGGAAATGCTCATCATGTCAAAGCAACTATAGGCAGAAAGAGAAACACTATCAAAAATATGGGTGTGGGCACTGGGAAGGGTGTCAGAGCAGGAAGACAAATACCACCTACAAGTGGGGGCAGAAGAAGAGATTTTAATTTTCTGACTCACTGGGATTAGTTTCAACAAATCACAGATGAGCAGAAGATTAAAAAACAAAAGTCTTAAGGAATGGTAGTGCTGTTGGGAGAATGGGTAGTGGTCCTCTGTTATGGAAAAAGGTAACTGGTGAAAAATCCTGGAAGACTAGTAACAGTAGATAATGAGACTATAGGAATGTCATAATTTTTAAATTTGCAATGCAGAAAAAATTTGAATACAGTCTGATCTGTAGCACGTGCGTGTACACATACACACACACACACACACACACACGAATGCGCACACACCCTTGAATGTTGGCTGGGCATGGTGACTGCATCTGCAGCTCTAGTTTTTCAGGCTATGGCAGGAGCATCTCTAGAGCCCACATCTTGAGGCCAGCATGGGCTACACAGTGAGAAGCTGACAAAACAAAACTCTGAAGCAGAAGTGTTCTTATCCTTAGCTGAAAATGCCTCTTTTTAACCAATGATTTATAGCTGCTAGCTCCCTTCCCTCATGCTTTTCTCCCTCTCTCTTCTTCCCTCTCTCCCTTCTGACTGCTCTCTGTTTAGATGGGATCAATATAGCTTGTTTCCACGGTGACCCTCCCATCTTCTCCCACTGCTATTTTACAGCCTTATCTTCAACAGAATTGTAACACTGTACTTTTAAAAAGGCAGGGTTCTTGACTCAGAAAACGATAGTTTGAATCCCAGCCTAGCCGTCAGACTGTGAGCCAGTTACTTAAGTAACCTCCTGAACCATCAAAATCATAAACTGCATAGACAGAAAAATTATAACTTATAATATCCTTGTAGCGAATGTCATCCACTTACAGACTACTCAAAGACCAGGATCCAATGACTGACTCAATACCTGGTACACTACAGATGCATCATGGAGTACTTCTCTGGAGGGAAAATAAGACTAGTGGAAGTCACAACACAGTGTAATATGCTTTTACTGAAGAAAGGTCTGATAACCAATGGGGAGAGAATTAGTGAGGAGGAGGAAGGGAGATGTTTAAGTTGTGAGAGGAAACACTATAAATCATTCCTATCAGCACCTGATAGGAGTTTGATAATGGTGGGCTTGAGAGCACTACATCCACCTGATAAAAACCACAGAGGTCCAGGAACGACACAGGAGAAGGGGAATAGAAAGCTGGGGCTCCACACTCCCTTCTGCGCCCGCCATGCTTTCCTTCCTTTACTCATGTCATATCCTAGCCCGTTCCTGACTCATGTCAGAATAGTACATGTCCCTTCAGGGACTCATGAAATCCCTGTGAGATCCGCGAGAAAAAATAAAGGTGGGGACAAAATACATAGGCAGGTGTGTGGGAAGGGAAAGGAAAGGTGCGAGTCACTAAGTTCCCCACCAAATCACAAGTAACACCTGACGGAGCTATGTGCTAGTGACAGGCAGGGTCAGAGTGGACGAAAGTCACCTAGGGACCAGAAGGCCCTGAGCTCCCTGGCCTTTGGAGAAAAGCCAAGAACTGAGTGGACACAACAACCCATCTCACTCACCTTTATACTTGCAGAATATTTTCCTGCATAGTTATGTGTTACATAATGGAAAGGTAATTTTAAGAAAAATTATGAACCTAGTCTTATAAAACTTACAAAATTCTGATCCCATTCACTTAGTAACTATTTATAAACAACAGAAATACTTTAATGACATTTATAAAACAAATTCTTTGAAAAGCCATATGTAGGGGCTGGAGAGATGGCTCAGCAATAAAGAGCACTGGCTGTTCTTGGAGAAGACCTGGGTTTGAATCCCAGCACCCATATGGCGGCTAACAGTCATCCATTACTTCAGTTCCAGGGGATCCGACCCCTTTCTGACCTCTGCAGGTACTGCATGACGCCAGTGCACCTACACACGCAGGCAATACGTTCATACACAGATAAAAGAAAACCCATATGTAGTAATGGGCCTGGCTTGAAGAAGGGCACAGAAGCACTGAGGTCACACAGCTCACTGACTGACAGAGCACTTGTCCACGCCCACTATCACGAGCCCAGGAAAAAGAACTGAAAATGGAACAAGCTTGTAAAGCAATTCAACATTTAATCCAGTTAAGAATCCCTTTTCTACCTGTACGAATCACCCACTTCCACAAGGTCCTTGCTCATCAAATTGCCAAAGGGACTTCAGGGCCACAGAAACATTTCCTTCGTCAAATTCTGCATTTTTCTCTTTTCTCTTTCTCATAGTTGACTTAGCATTTTGTACATAACAAATTTTACTGTCCTGCATTAAGCTGCTGGTGAGGAGGGAGTTTATCACAGTATCTGTGGGGAGCATTTCTTTACCATGAACTACAAGAAGTGGGGGCAGGAGACGGCTCAGTGGGTAAAGGCACTTGCCACCAAACCTGATGACCTGACTTCAATCCTCAGGGCTCACACAGCAAGTAGGAGAGAACCAACTCCTCCTGCAAGTTGTCTTGGACCTTCTTTGCGTGCACACAAATAAAATAAATGTAATTTTAAAACATATTTTAAATTAATTTATTAGTTTTTAAAATTTTATGTGTATGAGTGTATTGCCTGCATATCTGTAAGTGTACTTGTGTCATGCAATGCCTGAAGAGATCAGAAGAGGGCCTTAGATTCCCTGAAACTGGAGCCATGGATGATTTAGTTAGCGATCTGATGGGAACTGAACCTGGGTCCTCTGTAAGAGCAGTCAGTGCTCTTAACTGCTGAGCCAGTCCCAACAATAATTCTTTTTAAAGGCATCTTTTGAAAATTTAAAGGAAGACAGTGAGGACAGAAAAATCTGGCTGGCTTAGAATCCTAGCTACTCAGTAGGCTGAGACAGAAATACTGCAAGCTATACAGTGAGTTCAAAGGCAGTCTGGGAAATGTAGGAGACCTTACTTCAAAGTGAAAAGTAAAAAGAGTGCTAGGGATACAGCTCAGGGGCAGAGTACTTGCCTAGCATGCATGAAGTCCTGGGTTAAATGCCCGGTACCACAAAAAAAGAAGAGACAATCAATACGTTGTTAAGTTTAAGAGGATAGAAAACCAGAATGCTAGTAAGAATAAAAAATAAACCCTGTTATCAAGTGACTTTCAAATCACACACAGCAGAGCACAGATGAGTCATGAAAGGAGCACATGAAAGTGCCGAGTCATTTTGAGAACTTCCAGGAACACACAAGAACACAGCAAAATCAAACTCTTAAAAACTGCTTTGTCTTGAGTTTCACTCTGAAATCTGAGTTAAAGATTTTAGTTTTGGCAAACTGAAGAGACAGTAACTATCAGGACCTAAGCAAGTGCATTTCTGAAGCACAGCCCCATAGAACTCTGACCACTGTGGCTCACACTGGCCATTTCCACACATGCGCATACACACACACACACACACACACACACACACAACCTATGCCTGTAGCCAGAAGATGTAAGGTGTCCTGATATATCATTATCAGCTTTATTCTCAAGACAGGGTCTCTTACTGAGCCTGGAGCTGGCAGTCAGCAAGTCCCAGTGGGGTTATACAGGCAAATGTGGCCATACCCAGCTTTTTACATGGGTGCTGGAGATTCAAACTCTAGTTCTTATGCTTGTGAAGCAAGTGCTCTTAGCCACTCAGCTGTCTCTTCAACTCTAACTGAGCATATTTTAATACCTATTATATACTGTGACTTCAATTATAATCTTCCCTAGCTTTCTGGAAAATGCATAATATATCAAATTCATTATTAAATTTTTGATAGGAAAGCATCACCACTTTACTTACAATTAGTAGAAAATGTACATATCCTGGATATACTACATTTTGATATAGGTGGTCATTTACAGTCATCTGTTCTAATAGTATGAAAACTTGAATTTGAACTAGACTTCACATTGAAATTCAAACATCTGATAGACCTAAATAGATTTCCACTATTTTTTAAAGTAGAGATATTTATCTCTTTAAATCTGTTGAACTACAAAATTTAGATAGGCTGACAGAAATCAACTAGTCTGAACACTCACATTACAGAGTATGAGAAATGAGACTCAGAAAGGTTGAACTGTTTCATCATACTGGACTCAGCAATTTAGCATCTCCATTACCAAATTCAATACACACACACACACACACACGAACCATGAAACCTGGCAAACCAACCTGGGTAATCCTCACAGCTGACTAGATCAGTGAGATGCAAATTGAAGAGTATGGAGATGTCAACCACCTACAGAACAAGTGTATCACAGGGATCACGGGTAAGAAGTATACATATTTTCTAAGTGAATCCTTTTCAGAGTGAAAGGCACTCCTCCCCTCTAACATATTCAACAAAAACCTGAAACTCCTACCCTGCACATAAACTGATCACTTCTGGCCCAAAATGATTAGAATATATTTATGATTGCCAAAACCATCTTGCAATACATAAAAACACCAAGTCATGCTTATAAAGCTATTCCTCTGGAACAACTTTAAATCTTGTGTATAAAATAACTCCTTAGAATTGGGCCACAGTTGGCCATGTCTGTAATCCCAGTAGTTGAGTAGTGGAAACAGAAAGGTCAGAAACTCATCAAGGTCATCCTCGGTCAGCCTAGGCTACATGAGACACTGTCTTAAAAAGCCAAAACTGAAACCCCAAAACCAACTACACAAAAAGACTTCTTAAAAAACATACCTTATTCAAAAGCTGAGTACAATTGAGGACTCTGAGCTGGTCATCTTGGTGTTTCTCCCAATCCCTCATCTCTACTCACCTTCTGGGACTACAACCTGCTCCAAAGAACTCTGGACAGATATGGCTTCGATGAGTCAATTTCAAAACCAACCTACAACTCATAGTTCTTTTGGGTTCCTATATAGTTAATTTCTGTCTAATTTCTAAAGAGAAAAAGAAGGCAATGAAAGCCACAATCAAAATTTTCTATCTCCATGTAAATTCAGAAAAAAACAAGTAATGTGAAGATATGAATCCATGGTCAGCAGGAAAAAAATGACCACATGTGAACTCTTTCTGCTCTGCCATTTAAGAATGACAGAGGTAATTCATGCACTAAAGTTAGCTCTTTTTCTATTCTTCTTAGTACAGAATTAATTATTAGATTTTAAAGCAGAGGAAAATTACAGGCTCTATGTAACTAAAAAAACAGAACTATTTTGAAAGTAATGTTGGAAAAAATGGCAAGGTATGTTATTTTTAAAAAACCAAACATTTTCTAGCTTTATTCACTGTCCTCTAAATTTTAGCTTATTTAATTTTAACATTTATTTATTTATTTATATTTATGGTGCATGTGCCATGGCGCACAGGTGGAGGTCAGAGGACAACTTGCAGGAGTCGGTCCCCTCCTTCCACCATGTAGGTACCCAGGATTCAACTCAGGTTGTCAGGTCTGATAGTAAATGCCCCTAGCTGCTAAGCCATCTCAC
This sequence comes from Eospalax fontanierii, assembly GCA_035773235.1. Classification (NCBI taxonomy): domain Eukaryota; kingdom Metazoa; phylum Chordata; class Mammalia; order Rodentia; family Spalacidae; genus Eospalax; species Eospalax fontanierii. Next base: position 37,077,537 of record CM069548.1, on the reverse strand, counting down.
CAGTCCCAACTATTACTTTTTAAATAGGAGAAGCTGGGTTTTTGTGTGTATCATTTAACAGAATCTTGTCATATTGCTGGTGCTGATTTGGAACTCAGGATTCTTTAACTTTAGCCTTCTTTAGAAGGCTAAAGAACATTTATATGGGTTAAAAACTTGAAGTTGTATCATTTTTTCACTTCTGTTTCCATCTAGTCTCTCTTTAAAAGTAACTGATTTTATTAATTAATCTTTTCTGTTTGCTTTATGCAAATGCTGGCTGTAAAAATGCGATTATCTACTCTTCCTGCCTTCTTTTCTTAAAGAAATCCAATAATCCATAAGCATGAGTGATGATCATAAGTCTTGAGGCCAGCCTGAAACACACAGGAAGACCCTGAAAGTACTGTACCATCCACAATGCTTCACACTGAACTCTATTTATTTAATGGTATATTCTGGGTATCTTTATAGCAAGAGAGTCCATGGAATTTGTTAGTTTATAGCTGCTATATTTGAATAAACCAGTCTATTCAGCTTGTCCTTTACTGATAATGTTTTTCACCTTTCTGTATTGCAAGTATAATGCTGCAACAGGCTAATCCTTTCCAATAGCACCCCCTTCTGTGTTCATGTCACATGTATTCTATTATCCCCTCTCTTCTAAACATTTGTTTATGCCCACGGACTATTGGTGTTGTCAGTCTCTGTCAGGAAGGTTTATTTTTGCAGTGGGCTGCAGTTATTATGGAAGCTCATAGTAGAAGAAAAGATCCATATATCTAAAGCATCTCCTCCATGGCTCAGGAAGCATGGGTGGAGGGAAAGCAAGAATGTAAGAGCCCCAGAAAGGGGTAGAATGCGGTGTAGCTACATCCTCTAGATTAAACACTCTTTCCTGGAGGGAGTCAGGGAGGCTGGAGGCTCACAAGAAAAGTTACAAGTATTTAAGATCTCTGTTTTGTATAGAAGAGATACCTGCATACCCACATTTGTGGCTGCACTATTCACGACTGTGATGAAACAGAAGCACCTAGATGCCTATCAACAGATATGAAAAGATAAGAAAAATGTGGCATACAAAGTGGAATTACACTTAGTTGTAAAGAAAAATGAAATCATAATATTTGTAGGGAAATTGATGAAAAACTAGAATTCATTATGTTACATAAAATAAGGCAGACTCAGAAAGACAAATACTGTATGTTTTCTGTCATATAGGGAACTTAGATTTAAGTGTGTGTACACATATTAGATGTAGGTTATAAATTAGAAAGGGGACCACAAGGGAGGAAGGAGACATCCTATGGAAGGAGATAGGGAATAACAGGGGCAGGAATCAAATATGAACAAAGTCTAAATGAAAATGCTAATAATAAAACCTATTACTCTGTATGCTAACTATAAATTAATAATAAGCCTTGTGTGGTGGTGCATGGCTTTAATCCTAGCACTCAGGAGGCAGAGGTAGGCAGATCTCTGTGAGTTCAAGGCCAGCTTGGTCTACATAGCAAGTTTTAGGCCAGCTGGGGCTATGGAGAAACCCTGTCTCAAAAAAAGACATAATAATAATAATAATGGTAATAATGATAATTTACAAGAAAGTAACAGGACTCACAAGTCCTCACCAAGGATACATCAGCAGTACACAATTGCTGGGGAGACTCTTCAGTGGAGCTGTCTGTACACTGAGCAGGGAACCCCAGTGACCAAGCTTTGTTAGCTGTAACCCATGCTAGCAGTGTGCTTTTTGATGATGTAGCTGCCCAAGTCATCCCTTGTTCCTGTAAAAAGCCCCAATAAATTCTTTGGTTCACCACTCCTGACTTGAGTGGAATTGTTTCTTTGGTCTGTTGCTGGTGTTCTACCTGATGACACCTCTATTTTTCCTTCAGTGTTTGTCATAGCTTATATTTACAGAATTGTCTGCTTTATGCTTATTTCCCTCCTTGATTGTAAGTTGTATAAGGAAAAAAGCACTGTGCCTCTTCCCTACCCAATGTCTGGGATATAAAAAGCAGTCCAACGAATACTTGCTGAATAAAATAATAAAACATCAAACATACTAATAATATACCAATCTGCTCTTATTGCTTCTTGTATATTTGTACCGTATTTCTTGAAACCTCCCATTTACTCCACTTCTAGTAGTATCACCCTATTCCAAACTCCTATTGTCATTTTTCTACACTGATCCATGGACAGCTCCTACAATGCTTCCTTCATATTTTCAGCCTTGCACTTGCTAACAATTCTCTCAAGGGCTTCTCACTTACATTAATATAAACCTTTCATTAGTGTGGACTGTAAAGCCTGCATGATCTGCCCTCTTTAGCCTTCTTTCTACATACTATAGTCAGTCACATTTACTGTGAACATTCTATACTCCTGCTGCCACAGGGTTGTTAAATATATGCTGGTCTTTCCACCTGGAGCATTCTACCTCTCACTTACATATCATCTCCTCACAAACACTCTCCCAATCACTCTAAACTGAAAATGTGCCTTTCCTGGATAGGTCCAGCACTAGTTAGACAAAATTTCATACAGACATGTGTACACATATAGATACCTCTACACACAAATTTGGGTACACACACACACACAAAGGCACACATAGTCTAAGTCTGTTTCTCACTCTAGGCTATAAAGCTCTTTGAGGGCAGATTCTGTACTTGCATTCCTTTACTGGATATTATCAATTTCTGGAACATTTCCCTATACCTGTACACTATATATTCAATGTTTATAAAATGAAAAGCCAAGAATAACAGAAACACAAAACTGCATCAAACTGTATGATGAAATATGCTCAAACAGAGACACATGAATGCGTAAAGAAGGGCTGCTTCAGAGGATCTGAACACAGGGTCTGGGCAGCGCTGACACTTTCTTTTGTGCTCAGCATCACCCGTAAGCTGTCTACTCCATTAGAAATCTCATTTCATTGCCCTAGTCCGCGTTTTCTACTTTCCATGTATTCTTCTGCACAGCCACTTTATCTGGCCCTTGAATTTTTCTCTAAAAAGTTAAATTCATGGAGCTGGAGAAATTTCAGAGCTGGAGATATAGCGCAGTAGAGAGTACTTGTGTAGCACGAAGAGATCTTCGTATCTAGGAATGTTATTGCCCTATTTATGTAAAATACTCTTGAGTAAAAACAACCACTGTTATATCAACCTAAGGCTCAGAGTGACTATGGTTTTTAAGAAAAAAATTCACATTTTAAAATAGATCCCTCAGTGCATTTTTCTTCTGACTGGCCGTCCTCCTCAGCTACCATATTTTAAATCATTAAAATATAAAATAAACCTGCATTTGAGAGCTATAGCTAATCAAAAGTGCCTTATGGTAAGAATAATTTTATCTTTCTTAAGATGAAAATAAATAAAAATCTTACTTTTTTTTTCATACCCCAAATTGTTTTATTAGATCATATGGCACATTTAATTCCTACCTCAAATATATTAACAGACCTAAAAAGAATTTGTCATTTTCAAGTGTTATTATTCCCTATTCTTCCCTTTTCTAGAATCCAGGGCCTCAAGCACTCTAGACAAGCTGCCTACCACGAAGCCATACTCCCATGGTCTTAAATCATGTACTTTGAGGCCTTATGGAGTTGTTTTCCTGATCTGCTTTTCTCTTCCTTTTTGCTTTCTTCCTTTTTCATTCTATCAAACAGTAAAGACTGCAGAGGCAAAACCCACCAGAGTCCATGAGCAGCTGAGGGAGCCGCTGAGGAGTCTCTTTTAGCCTGGTGGACTCTTCACCCGCCACATCCACCCAGTTCATGCAGTAGACCCCTAATTCTGGGGAGAATGGAAACACACTCTCGGCAAATGTCACTAGGGCTGAAAAGGAGGCATGGTATCTAGTCTCACAAAGTCCACAGAGCACGAGAAATGTTTTCTCTTTACTAAGGTAGCCGGTATTTTGTTTTGAATTTTGAAAGGACAAACAACAGGCAAACAAGTTGTTTTAGGCCACAAAATAGTTCAAATTGTGTCATTTAAGTCTTCTTTAGCTTCTCTCCATCCCATGCATACAATCAAATCTAAAGTCTGTACTGTTTTTATCCCTACTTAATAAACTCGTTAACTGTTCTATTCTAGTCCTGAATTTTTTTTTTTTTAGATAGAATTTCACTTTGTAGCTCAGGCTAGCCTCAAATTCACTATGTGACACAGTCTGATCTCACCCTGGTGGCCAAGCCTCCTGCCTCCATTTCTCAAATGCTGGGATTGCAGCATTCTGGGAACTGAATTGGGGGAGAGGGGCTGGTATATTCAGACACTTTACCACCGAGTCATACCCCCCGCCTTAGTCCTGAAATTCTTCTCTGCAGTGTAATAATCAAGAACTGGCTTTAGCTAAATGGTGGTTCCTGAAGGTGAGCTCCTTAGGCTACAGGCAAAGGAGTCCACCTGCTGCCTCTCACAGGCCTACGTGTTCTGTTTTGCCAAAACAAAGAAAAGCTAGCCAAAGAACATAATACCTCATTTCCTAAAACAACAACAAAAAATTAATTTAGTATCTGTCTCAAAAAAAATTGAAAAAGGAGCCACAAGAAAACAAAAACAAAAAAACAATCACTAAATACTAAAACTCAGGAGTATGGCCACATACTAATGAAGGGCTGACTTCATTCCACACTCAAGGATTTTCTGTTTTTGCTTTAGCAACCATTCTAGCTTGCACTTGGCCTTCATTTTAGAAGAGCAGCTGTCTAGAGATGGTAGCTCAGTGGCACTGGGCTGGCCTAGTGAGAAGTGTTACCATAGAAAGACACTCCACAAGCCATAACATGAGAACCAGAAGAAACCCTCATCCTCACAAAGATCACAAAACTACAAAGCCAGGTCTGTAAAACATTGAACTATAAGACAACACATTTAAAGATACTTTATACACAATACACAACATTTAAGAAACAGGAAAACTACAGTACATTTGATCACAATTCAAGTCCTAAATAGATTATCTGCATAGGTGTATAAAAGATATTAATTCAGAAAAAGTTTAACAGAAGAACAAAACTTCCAGATTTGAGGAATTTCACTATTAAGGAAGCAAACTGGTATAAAAGGCAGTTCCTAGGCCTTGAACTTGTTTTGTCAAGCTTTTTGACACTATTAAAAAGGGTGAAAGTTGTCTAACGATACAAATCCAAAAAGTTTTCTCATACATCTAAGTCTTTACTCATAGATAATGCGTAAATTAAAAGACTGACGGTATCTCATCATTTGAGCCATTAAGTAAAAAGGATATAAAGATCAACTTCCATACAGACTTACTTTAGACCTAGCTGAGTAGTGAGTTCACACTGAAATCTAGCTGACAACAACTGAGGAGTACCAAAACCAAAGGTTATTTTAGGCCATCTGTTCTGGTCTCATAAATTCATTCTGTGTCCCCATAAATTCATGTTGGAATCCTTACCCCAAGGCAATGGGAGGAGACAATGTCTTTGGAGGCATTGGGTCCCAAGGAGATAGAGTCTTTGGGAATGGGACTCAAGACTCCTCCTTTCCACTGGGTAAGGACACTACAACAAAGACCCAGAAACTGGTCCTCATCAGACCTGAACCTGGTGGCACCTTCGCCCAGACTTCCAAGTCCCACAGCTGTGAGAAACAAACTTCTGTTTATAAACTATGCTTCTATGGTTCTCTGCCCTAGCAGCACCCAAATCTTTAAGAACAGAAATAGTTTTGTGTTTATTTTATAGTAAAAAAAGAGCAAGACATTATGGCATTTTGCTCAAAGCAGCAACTTCCAAACCTTTCTTGCTGAAGTCCTGACCCTGTTTTTCAAATTCCAACACATGTCAGTCAACTTCCTTCCAACTATTTCCACTTGAATATTTTGTTGTCATTTCAAGTTAAAAACTGGGTCAAACAGGAAAAAAAATAAATCCCATGCTTCACCCTTGTCCTATTAGCAAAATCAGCTTCCGGTTTGATGTTCCAGTCTCTCTCATGTTGCTGTGAAGAACGCTATCTTTTCATTCTACTGTTAAGTAATGGCTGGTTCAGGCTCTTTATTGTTTCATAAAGATTCCTTATTAGATGGTATACTTCTGTCTTCTACTTTATTTCTTTCCTTTTTGGGAAGGAAGGGTAGAGATGGAAGTAGGGTCTCACTATGTGGCCCTGGGAGGCCTGGAACTTGCTATGTAGACTAGACTGGCCTCAAACTCCTAGAGATGCCCCTGCCTCTGCCTCCTACTGCTGGAATTACAGGCATTGGCCACCAGGCCTGGCAGAATCAACCACCATCATTTCACTATTTAAAGTAGTTGCTACCAACACTTATCTGAAGATCAAACTAACCACAAGCTTTTCTTTTTACTTTTTCTTTTGCCAATTGCTATATACAGTATGGTTGATGAATTTGGGGGACTTTATTTATTTTTATGTGTGTGAGTGTTTTGCATGCATGTGTACAAGTGCACCCATGTAATGCAGTGCCCACTGAGGCCAGAAGAGGGAATCAGATCCCCTGTACCTGGAGTTACAGACAGGTGTTAGCCACCGTGTAGGTTTAGGGAACCAAACCTGGGTCCTCTGCAAGAGCAGCTAGTGTTCTTAAACACTGAGTCATCTCTGCAGCTCTGGTTGATGAGTTTTATGACAGAAAGGTAAATATATTTGTGGATTTCTAAAAGCTCACACTGATTATAAATGGAATTTCTTCTTACACTGGTCATGAAAGAGCTATTAGAAACAAGGTATTTTCTATTCACTTCTTTTTGGGGTGACTTTATATTAAAATCCACAGGAAGATGTCAGAAGGCAAAAAATAAATTTACCTTATTTTCTTCTAGAAATTTCAATTTGACGGAAACATCATTGCGCATTTTATCGTATTTTTCCTTATGTGCTTGGAACAGATGCTGTGACTGCTCAATTTTTGGCAGAGTGTTTGCATCACGTGGTCCAAGATTCAGTTCTTCCAAATCAGTTCGATATGCATCATACTCAATTCTGAAAAGAAAAGAATAAATGATACATACTATAAAAGAGTAAATATATTCAGGAGATGGAAAAACTCAGTCTCATATTATATAGTACTATAGCTAATCCTCATAAGTATTCTATACTTTATGCTTTTGAAATTATTACTTCTTTAAAAACAAGGGGCTATTAATATACAAATGGGGGAGGGGGAACAAGTGTCCACTCCCTTGCTGGTGCTGCAGTGAAGTGCTGAATGGGCTGTCATAAGACTTTCTATACACGAGAACCAGAGGGCTAGGAAACACTTGTACACAATACATAGCAAGAAGCATTAAAAGGCCACCCAGCATTTGCCTAAATTACCACTTCTTATTCTAATCAAACAGGTGACCTTTGCCCTAAAGTCAGTAAATTTTGGCTTCCACAAAGAAGAAAACTCTGCTACTGAGAAACTTTTAAGCTTGGACTCTTTTTTCAATATTATTACTCAGAAATCAATCTTCCAGTGCTATAACCAGCCAATTCCTTAGCTACTGGGTAAACAAAAGTCAAACCCCAAGCTAAACTTAAAAATAAGATCAACTATTTTATTTGAATAAATAAAGCATAATTAAGAGATGAAATTGTGGGTTTCTTTCAAGTAACCAGCTACCAAGTCCATACAGGATTTATACTTTAAAACATTTTTATTATTTTTAATTTTATGTGTATGAGTATATTGCCTTAATGTATGTTAAGTGTACCCTTGACATGCAGTTCCCACAGAAGTTAGAAGAGGGCATTGGATCCCCTGGAACTGGAGCTAAGGATGGCTGTTAGTTGCCATGTGGGTGCTGAGAATCAAATCCAGGTCCTCTGCAAGAGCAGCCAGTGCTCTTAACTGTTGAGCCATCTTTCTAGCCTATAGTTTTTTCAATCTATTGTATACACTAAGATCCTACATCACATTACCCTTTAAGTTAGGGTTCTCATTATATGATGTAAAAACTGTTTTTCATACTAAGACATGAAAACATTATGCTTTTAAAAATTACATTATTGTTTAAATATGCTGGGAATTGAACCCAGGGCCTTGTACATGTTAGGCAAAATATTCTCTGAGCTACACTATCAGCCACAAGTTTTATATTAGTTCAGATCAGGTGTAAAAAGACAGGGAGCCATAAGCACTGCTGTATCATTAAACTAGAGGAAGAGATCCAAAAGTAAAGTTATACTCCTATAAGGTAATGCTGACACCCATCTTCAAGAATGCTGTACAAAGTCTAACAGAAAATAATTTCTAGTGTTCAAAGGGGGGTAAAAAAAAAAAACCTCAGGGAACTGGGCAGATAAAATGTCAAAACATGGAGAAAAACTACGTGGAATAAAAAGCTGAAAAATACTACTATGGGTTTGGGGTTTTGTTTTTTTCTTAAAGACATTTATAAGATTAATGTAAATTTTGTTCATCTAATAAAGTTATAGTTATATACATGAAATGATATGTCTGAAAGCACTGCAATATCAACAGCTACCAAAATAAAAGGGAAATATTTCTGTAAAAGGTGAACTGTGAAAGCATTTAAAGGCAGATTATAACCTGGATGAAACCAAGAGTTGGTTTCCACAATATAAACAAGATCAGAGAGAAAGAAATGAGCTGGTGTCTTCAGTCAGGTTAGTGAGTACCCATGGAAGCTCTGTGACTGCTCATAGTGGGAAGCAGCAATGAAGCTGACAGGCACATCATAGGCCAGATTTCAGAACATATACTTGGCAGGACACAGAGAACTAGAGTTGGGAGCTCCTCCATTTCCCCATTTCTTTTTACAAACATTTTATCTACTTTTATTTTATGTGTATGAGTGTTTTGCCTGCATGTGTGTTAAGTACATTCATGTTATACAATGCCGGGAGGGCCAGAAGAGAGCCTTAGATCCCCTGGAACTGGAGTTACAGGCGATTGCCAGCTACCATACGGGTGCTGGGAACTGAACCTGGGTCCTCTGCAAAGGGCAGCCAGTGCTCTTAACCACTGAACTATCTCTCCAGAGTGACCCCCAGCCCCATCCCTGGTTTCCCATTTCAGCAGACAAGGTTTGGGTACATGATCAAAATTCAACTGGACAATCCCAAGGCAATGAAGTCAAGTACTTAGGGCCTTTTGGACACTACGAAGGCACCCAGATCAGCATCCTAATTACACTTCTGAGGCTTTGGTTCTTACCTGTCTTCAAAATTTTGTTTTTCCCTCTTCTGTTAGTTTTGAGGGCTAACCTATAACCATCTAATACATTCTTTTTTGGAGATCAAACAACTCTTGTGTGGCTTTTCTCTCCTTCCACCTTTATGTGGGTCTCAGGGATTGAACTAAAATCATTAGGCCTACCTAAAAAATGCCTTTATATGCTGACTCATCTTGCCATCTTTTCTTGTACATTCTTTATCTGCCCACATTGGACAGCCATTTTCTCTTGTTTGTAAGCAAATTAATGTCACCTGTAAAACGGACAATATAAAGTTGGTACTCACCTGGCACTTTCATATTGTTTCACAGTTATTAGTGTATCTTCAATTGTTTTATTCACCAAGGTGTTCACACTAGCAATGAAAAAATTAATGGCCCCAAGAAGAGTCTCTCCATTTTTAGCCAGTAGTTTTTGGGTGTCTGCATTATAGCCAAATTCTTCCTAAAACAAAGAAGTCATCTTAACTTATCCATTAATAAATTAGCAGACAGGACTTTGAAAATCTCCAATATATACCAATGGAAAAATATTTGGTTTAGAAGTCTAGCAACAGAAGTTTTACTTTTTCTGCTAATCTTTAAATATGTAAGGGTTCTTTAAATATGTAAGGGTCTAAATCATAGCTAGTTGTATAATTAACAAAAGTTTAGCAAACCAAAATTATCATCAGCCTAGATACAAAGCTAAGTCTAAACAATTTTAAAGGTTAAATTACTTTGTACTAAAAAGAATATTTTAGTTTGTACATTTGTTTCTATTATACTATAAGCACAGCTGTAAGAGGAAAAATACAGCAGATTATTAATCAGAGAAGCTATAACTTTCACAACCAAATTAGGTAACAACTGGTTAAAACTTTCAGACATAAAATAGATTGCAATTTTTTCTGTTTTGACTGAATCTCCTCAAAGTATAAATATTAACAAGACACATTTCTTTGTAAATGTAGTGACAGTTGACTCCCAAGCTCAGGTTTATCTAGGCAAACAGATGAGGAAGGATCACTCCACACCAGATTTAGTTCATTCTCTGAAAACATTATGTCTTAGCTCAGCAAACATTTCATACAACTCCTTCAGCTATGGCAAGAGCACACTCTAAATGCTCAGCAATGTAAGCTTCCCAGTCTAAGTTTCATTCATTCAAAGACTATGCAAGAGCACACCTGGCACATAAAGTGATCGTGATCGTATTTTATTGTAAGATGCATCATTCACCCTGAATTCTCCAGTTTGCCATAAAACACTTTAATTTCAGTAGAAAAAAAGTAAAATTAACTAGAAGATGAAAATTTAATGTAGTGCTATTGTTATAATTACAGTTCCAGATGATAAATTATTTAATGATTCAATAAGTAGCACAAAAGTAAAACTATATTGTGCTAAGAGCAATTTCCACTTAAGAGAGGTTCATGTCCTTTATTCTAGACTCAGTCCTCAAAATTGTGTAGACTTTGCAAACAGAGAAACATCTAAGAGAATACTATATGCTTATACTCCTAACACTTAGGAGGATGAAACAAGAACAGACTCAAGTTAAGGTTGTGGGGCTATACAGGAAGGCTTTCTCTCAAAACCAACAAACAGTACCAATCCATGAATGGCAGGATAATCAATCTATAAAGGCAGGCCAGCTGAAGACTTTTGGTACTTTCTGTAAGTTCAATTACATGTGAAGTATAACTAAATGTTACTGGAACTAGAACAGTATGGGATAGAAAGTTTTTAACTTCTAGACAATGTTAGTATATTGTTAACATACTTATTTTCTTTGACATTCATTAAAAGACAAAATGAAAAGATCGGCAAAGAAGAGGAAAAAATATGAAAACTAGATTCACATAAAATAGTTGTTAAAAGGAAACATTTACTGCTTACTGTATAAAGTTTGGACCACTAGAGCAGTTCTTGTAACACTGCATTCATTTCTAAGTTCTAATCCACAATTTACATTATTAACTAGGAACAATGCCAAAATTTCTAATTTAACCCCAGGGAAATACGTACAACAACACAAAAGGCTGTTCCTTTATAAATAAGCAAACAAACCAGGGTACAGTAAGATGAAATTTCAGAAACTAGAAAGCTATATGGCCAAGTTTGAATGCTAAATTTACGTATGAGAAAAGTCAAAGCGGGCAGGAGACTGAAGCGACACTGTTCTGTCTCATGAATTTAAATGTCATCCCTAATTCTGAGAAGAAAATGTTCAGAAAACTTAAGGTTTTAAGGGTAGGACAGGAAGGAACATGGGAGAGGGTAAGAAGGGGACAAATCAGAACCAAGCATACATATGGATAAAAATGGGGCAGTGAAACTGGTTACTTCATATGTTAACATAAAAAAAATCAATTAAAAAAGAAAACACTTTAGGGCTAGCAAGAGAGTTTAATGGTGGACAGCTTACTTAGCATGTGAAAGGCCCTAAGTTCGTTCTTCAGCAATAGGGGTGGAGGGGAAACACTTTAGGATTTTAATGCGATTTTAAAACTCACATAATTTTAACACTAATGAGAAGGAAATGAATGTGCAAGTCTGTACATTCTATTTAAGTATGCATTTACACTGAAAATAAAATGACAAGCTTCAGTTGATGTCAAGTCAATTTTTAAAAAAATTTTAATTTGAATTTTCTATGTATGAGTCTATTGCCTGCAGGTATGTAAATGTACCTGTGTCATGCAATGCCCACGGATGGGAGAAGAGAGCATCAGACTGCTAGAATTGGAGTTATAGACAGTTGTTTGCTGTTATGTGGGTACTGGAAATCAGGACCTCTGCAAGAGGACCTAGTGCTCCTAAATGCTGAGTCACCTCTCCAGCCCTAACAAGTCAATTTCTTAAGTGTTCTCAATTGCAGAGGATATTTTACACATCAAAAATTGTATTAGCAATTGCAAATAAACAAAACATAAAGTCAGACTGGGCTAGAGACCATGAAACAAAACAACAACAAAAAATGTTTTGCTGAATACTTACTGAGAAAAATGCTGAAAAATAATTCCATTCTAAGTGGCATATTTTTTTTTTTTTTGTCTTGTAGCCCAGCTGGCCTGGAACTCGCTAAGTAGACCAGGCTCGTCTGGAACTCACAGAGATTCACCAGCCTATCAGACACAGGCTGAGATTGCCAAAGTGTCATAATTTATTTTTGTGGTGCTAGGAAAACCCTAAACATATACTCCATCACTGAGCTATAGTCCCAGTCCTAAAGTTCATAATTTATTTTAATAATTTTAGTAAAAGGATACCACAAGTTCACTGAAGGAAGTAACTATTTGATTATTTCTTGGCCTCGGCTGGCTAGGCAATCTTTCTGTTCTCTCTCACCAAGATCTTTCTCCTAGAATCTACAGTTGACACCTACTCCTGAGTACAAATGGAGCACTGTGCTCACAAAGTCAGTTGGGTCTTCTTAAAGATATATGTATCTTTAAAAGCACCTCAAAATTCCAATTACACAGACTGAGGATGTAGGTCGGTGTAGTACTACACACGCCAGACACTGGGTTCAATCCCCAGCACCCACACAAACACAAAAACTTCAGTTTTATTAGAAGTTTAGCAAAGCATAAACTTAACAGATTACCTTTAGGAAAACTTCTATTATATTATTCCCCACTCCAACTCTTAATAGTTATTTAAATAATCTTACGTGGAGCTCTAGAGACTTCAAACTCAGGTCAGCAAATGCATCTCCAAGTTGCCTTTGGGTATGCACCATCTGGAAAAGCTGTGTTGATAATGTTTGGGCCAATTTTAAAATATTTTCATATTTCTTCTTATTATCTCTCAATATATCAATCTGAGCTTCAAGTTCAAGGTCCACAGTTCTTGAGCCACGGCCCAGTTTCTCAGAGATAATTTGCCGAGTGCACTAAAAGTAGAAAAAATGTACTTTGTTTAGGAAGAAAACCAAGAGAACCAAATAATACAGCAGTCTAAAATATCACACTATATGGCACAAGTCAATTTTTCACTCCAAATTGAGCTAGTAAGCAATCATCCCTTTCCTCAGTACTGAGAAAGGATACTTACCAGGCCCATCAAACACTACAAATCAGAGGAAGTTTTGTGTGTGCCTGCGGCCTCTTGTGGTGGTTATTTCTGAGACAGGGTCTCACTATATAGCCCTAGATGGCCTAGAACTTGCTATATATATCAGGCTGGCCTTAAACACACAGAGATCTACCTGCCTCTGTCCCCCAGAGTGATGGGACTAAAGGCATGCACCACCATGCTCAGTCTTACTCAGAGGAAGGGTTAAGATGTATCTAGCTAATTTAAATATTGCCAGATGAATTTTCCATACAATCATACTCCAAGTTTACTACATCTGGATGCATTATCTAAAGCAACAGAGATATTCGGCATACTTCTGGAGAGTATTAAGACTGTAAATAAAGGAAAAATAAAGATATTACTATCTTACTGATTTCAAATGCTTTTCTTCTCTATCTTCTCCTTAATAGTTTGTATGTAAAAGAAGAACAAAGAAAGAAGAAGAAAGAGATAAAAGGGAGAAGAGAGATTATAAATTTCTGAGTTCTTTTACTTTTGCTCAAACCGAATATTATTAAATTATGTCACTCTAGTCTACCCTTGAAACTTAGTTTTTAATGTACCTTATTACAGAACGCATAAAAGTATGCTTCTGAGCAATAATTTTTTAAAATACTTTTTTTTTATGTGTATGAGTGTATTGTCTTCATGTAAGCAAGTGTACCCATGTCATGCAATGCCCACAGAGGTCAGAAAAGGCCATCAGATTCTCTTGGAACTGCCATGTGGGTGCTGAGAATTGAACCCAGGTTCTTTGCAAGAGCAGCCAATGCTCTTAACCCTCTCTTCAGTCTCCTTGTAGTAATATTTTTATGAAAATAAAAAATGTATTTCATCAAAGAAATATAATATATGTTGATTATATATACATATAATGTATCAATGTATTCTTCACCATTTAAAAATTCTAAGGTAATAAAGAGCAGGGTGTGATAGTATAACTGGGAACTTGGCAAGAAAATCTGGAGTTCAAAGCCAGCCTTATCAATCAGCAAATTTGAGGCCAGCCAGGGCTACATAAGACACAATTAAAAAAAAAAATGCCACCACCAAGAACAATAAAGAAAACCCCCCCAAAAAACAAAATAGGAGGTAGTAAGTACTATATTTTTTATTTTTTAGTTAAAAAAAAATTTTTGTTGTTGTTGTTTTTTTGAGACAGGATCTGCCTATAGCTCCCACTGACCTGGAACTTGCTATTCAGACCAGGCTGGCCTCAATCTCCCAGAGATCTGAATGTCTTGGCCTCCCGAGTACTGAAATCAAAGGTGTGTACCACCACGCCCAGCTGGTATTATAATTTTTAAATATGTTATTCATTACATCTTTCAAAGTTATAGTTAATGAAGTTAATTTATGCTGTAAAAATTAAAAAGGATGCATGAAATAAAAGGTGAATTCTCTCATCTTTCAGTCTCACTGAATAGCAGAAACCTTTAACAGGATGATGAATATTCTAAAACCTCCCTTAAACATAGTCAAGTAGGCAGTCTTTCAGAGTAAACATGAGATTATTCTGTCATACATAACATAACCTGCGAAATTCTCTTCTATGAACAAACTATTTTGAGGCTTTATTATATCATATACACAAACCAGCTACTCATGTAATTTCTATTTACAATTTCCTGACACATTCTCTACTTTCATCAGCTAAGAAATTTTATGAAGAAACTTTTTTTTACAAAAGTTTTTTATTTTTAAGTTTTGTTTTTAAGTCACTATGCAAAGCAGTAAATTTCACAACATCACGGCACTTTCACACACATGGCATTATACTTTGTTCTTATGAGTGCCCCTCTCCCACTGTGCCCTCATCCTATCCATCCCTCTCTTGCTGGTCTTCTGCTTGCTTCTAAACAGTCCCTCCTTCTGCTTTCAGGTCATAGGTATCCCACTGAGTCCTTCTCTTCAACAACAGTCCTTCTCTTCCTAACCATATAAACAAATGATGCTGTAGGTGAAAAGACCACTGAAGAGGATTAAACTACTATCAAGACCTTATGAATACACAACAGGAGAAACTTCGTTTATCACTTGAATTCAACTTCTTAAACAGTATTTTAATCTACCTGATATTATTTAAAACTTGTGAATCCAGAATAAATCTTTTTATTTAATCTTGCCTGCAGAAATAGTGTGCCTTGTTTTATACTTTGTGTCTGTTTTTATTTTTTTCTTCCTCTATAACAGATTTTCTTTTTCTTTCTTTTTGGAGACAGGAGTATCCTTCTATATCGCTTTATTCTGAATCTTTTTAAAAACAATCTCAGATTCTGCACTCAGAGTTGTAAGGCATTTTTCCTAAATATCAAATTCTATTTTAAAATAATTCTTAAGAGGCTGGAGAAATGGCTGCTCTAGCAGAGGACCCAGGTTTGGTTCTTAGCACCCACAGGGCATCTAACAACTGTCTGTAACTCCAGCTCCAGGGGATCCAGTGCCCCTCTTCTGATCATCTCTGGCACGCATGACACAGGTGCACTTACATACATGCAGGCAATACACATACACATAAAATAAAAATATTATTTAAAAAATCATTCTTAAAATCTTGAAGAACTGTCCATTAGCACTTACACTCCTATTAAATTAATCTTTGTTGTCTTGAGTCAGTGTCTTTCAAACTCTCCTGCGTGCTTTTCTGGTCAAAGCCTCATTTACTTATTGGTTGGCCTGTTTCCCCTGTTCAATTCCCATTAAGCTCCCTTTCTAAGAGTAGTCTTGGGGCCAAAATTCACAACAAATAAACGAAGTAATAAATATTCTCTTCAGAGAAAAGTATAAACAGAAGATATTAAAGGTGGAAATTATGAAGTGGTCAGGAATAAATTATGGCCAGAAACTCAGAAGTAGTATGACTAACAAGAGTTATAAATCAATGAAATCAGTAAAAGTACGTGAAGCATTATCCAATGACAATGAATGACCACATCAGCAACAATTTGGACCAAACTGTCAGAAAAGAGTCACGCAGTCCATCAAGACCACCATATTCTTTGGGACGCAAATGTCGACCTAGACACATGGACCATAAAACCATGTAAGTCAGAATTTCCTTTACTTCTTGTAACCCAGACTGAAAGTTCCAATTCTCCAGGTAAAAAACAAAGAGGTCACTCAATAAAATGATGTCTCTTTCACACAGGATTATACCATATGAACAGCATTTTCATTAACATGAGTTTTAAGAAATACTAAAAGTGGCATGTTAATACTGTGAGACACATGTAGAATCTTGTCATCTTGTGATTTAATTCAGATCATTATAGAGGTTAAAAAAAATACAACCCTCACATTTTATGAACAAAGAACAGCTAAGTAAAATTTTAAAATGAATGAAGTTCAGTGTGTTATGAAAGCTATGCAACTGAAATGGAGGGGAATTCCAAGCAGCTGGCAAATATACTCTTAGGAAGAAGTTACAATAGAAGACAGAACACTTAAGGAGAATCCTGGGTAACTTGGCATGGATCAGATCTGTAAACAGGAGAAACAATAGGATATAAAGTGGGAAAGGCAGGCAAGGGACAGTTTCATGCCATTCTAAAGACAATGGGGATCTGCTGAGGGATTTTAAAGCAACCCTGACCACACCAGGCAGATATAACCCAAGACAACTGGTTGAGATGCTACAAAAGTGAAAGAGAAACAGAGACATGCATAAACTAGACCTGTCCAGGCTGAAGGAGAAAAAGTAGAAAACCAAGAAGGCAGATTTCACAGGATTTAATAACTGACTAGATATGTGGGAACAGTAAGAAGATGGGGTGGGGATTTGTGAATATAGGTCAGTGGTTTTAATATGAGAGGCTAGAGAGGCAAAGCTCACAAATGGGAGGGCACATCCCCATCCTTGAGAACGGAGGGGCAAGGATTTACGAGAATGCCCTGCATGAGAACAGCTTAAATAGGCATCACTTTTGACTACCGTTGGCATTCCTCAGGTCCTGGGATGACATAAACTAAATAATTTCTGGAAAGATTCATGCAGCATATTTCAAGGTACATTTATCATAATGAGAAAACTTGTGCTGGGGATACAGCCCAAAGGCGGAGTGCTTGCCTGGCACATGCCAGGCCTCAAATTCAATCCCTATACTGTAAGAAAATTTACACTTTTGCAGAAGATTTCTTATTTTAAAACTATTAACTGAAAACACAATTTCCCCCTGCTTTGCTGTTAAGAAGACACATGAGAGCTATGTGTAAAAATGTAGATAGCTGTGATTTGCCAACTATTAGATCCACAGTGAACTCAAAATACAGAGTGTTGTGGCTTTCATCTTAAGTTCTCTATGAATTCTAGGGTTTGGTCCCTGTTAAGACTCAAAAGTACTAAGTAGATTTGTGGTTTGGTTGGTTTGTAATGGACCAAATACAGTGTAGATTTAGTTTTATTTATTTGTTTTTCAGAGGTCATAAGGAAAACAACTACCAATTACCCTGAAGCAATGCAAACAGTGACATTAACAAACTTTTCCAATTTACTGCTGCCTGTACAGTTAATGCTTAGTTACTACAAGAAGATGAGAGAATCTCAACCTTTAGAGAGCTAATATGCCCTCTTTGATCTTCAGTTACTTTAAAATGTGGAGAAAAAGGTTAGGGTCAGTAGCAAACTATAGTTTCAGCTAGGCAAGAAGCTGAAGCTGGAAGACCGCTTGAGCCCACGAAGGGAGCCCAGACTGGTCAGCAATGTGAGACCGTACCTCTTAAAAGTAAATGAAACAGGCTGGAGAAATGGCTCAGTGGTTAACAGCACTGTCTGCTCTTGCAGAGGACTTGGGTTCAGTTCCCAGCATCTACCTGGCAGCTAACAACTGTCCATAACTCCAGTTCCAGGGGATCAATGCCCTCTTCTGACCTCCCCAGGCACTGTACAACATGGGTACACTTACACACATGCAGGAAATACACTCACACACAGAAAATAATCTGTTTTTTAAAGTAAATGAAATATCAAAAAGGAGAGGAAGTGAATTCATCTATAGCAGCTCTACACTTAAATGTATTCTAAGATACGTGTGCATGTGTCTGTATCTCTCTGTGTCAGTGTATGTTGAGACAGGGTCTGGCTACATAGCCCTGACTGACCTAGAATTTGTTATGTAGACCAAACTCAACTGGTCTGCTGGTAGCCATCCTTCTGTCCCTGTCTCCTAAGTGCTAGGATTATAAGCATGTGCCACTGCATGCAGTATTTTTTTCAAATATGTATATTATCTGTCCAGTTAAGCATTTTAGTAGTTTTACTCTTTTGTACTATTAAATTATATGTAAAGATAAATAATGTAACAAATATTCCACTTTTAAATCGGATATTCATGCTTATTTAAACTCCATTATTTTCTCTTATATATTCATGTAAGTACAACAGAATACTGTGAATAACATATAAATGAAAATTCTTAAGAGTCATTTAGAGTGAAAATATTTAAAAATTACAAACCTTATATGTGTTGAGACTCCATTTCCTAACAAGTTCTAACTTCTCCATTGCAGGATTTCTAATTTCATCTGCTAGAATAACTGGTCCACTTTTTGTCTGTGTTCTCTGGCCACCTGCATGATCATAACAAAAGACAAAAACACAATCCAGATGAAGACAAGGCACAAGAAAATGGAACACTGTTGTTATTCAAACTCAATGACTGACATAGCAAAAAGAAGTTTCCTCAGAAGGACTAGAGCTTCCTGGAATCATGGAGGATAATTTCCTAATCACTTAAAAAAATCTCTGTTCACCAGACAAAAATGTGGTTTGTTTCTCTTTAAAAAGTTAATTCTCCTGCAACTAATCTTTTTTTAAAATCTATTAGTTACTGTTTAAGAAAAAATTTCTGCAGTGATTTCTTTATACTTTACTACACAGACAAGAGCAATGTCGCCATGATTGTGAATGAGTTGAAGAAAAAAACCCCTCAAGTATCCATTAAAAAAACTAATGTAGGGGCTGGGGAGATTGCTTACCCTGTAAAGTGTCTGCTGTACATGCATGAGGACCTGTGAACAGATCTCTAGTATTCATATAAAAAGCCTGGTATCTGATGTGGGTCTATAACCCCATACAGGTATGGGGATGGGGCAGCCGTGCCTGGTGCTGAATGGTCAGTCAGCTTAGCTCATTCAATGGGCTCCAGGCTTAGTGGGAGAACTGCCTCGAAAAGGCAAGATGGAGAGTGATAGTGGAAGACTCCACAGACACTACACAAATATCACACACACAACAAAAACCAGATTGAGTAAACATTTTCTTTTCTCACTCATTCCTATAGCCAGATCAGCCTCGTACAATTTCACTACAAAGATTCAGAACAATGTCAAAAAAACAAAAAAACAAAAAACAAACACCTGAAAACTTTTAAAATTCTCATGAAAAGTTAACGCAAACATCCCATACAAAAATGTGCAGTTCATTTTCCCCCCTTTGTAGCCCAGGTTGACCTTAGACAAATGATGCTTCTGCCTCAGCCTTCCAAGGGCTGAGATTATAGACATGTTCTATCATGCCCAGTTTATTTTCCTGTTTTTATAGCCTAGCAACATTAAAGCTTAAAGATACGGATTTTTTTTTTCCAAGTATTTTTCACAGGGCTTATTAAGGAAAGTACAGTACTATTATTATTATTATTATTTTTGTATTCTGCACACTATATGTAGGTCAAGGCTACAACCTTTTCATGTGACCCATTCCGAGTTAGAACTCAATTATTGAAGCTCCCCTTTTTGTCTGAAAACAGGGCAAAACTGCAAAGTTAAAAGATTAGAATCAAGTAAGTGAACCTATACCAACCAGAGCAAAGAAAAGGATTAATTATATTTAGTATAGTTTTTAACCTTTAAATAATTAAATTTCAAGTTTGAGATGCAATTACTTTGAAAGACAGGAAAATGGGTTATGGCTACAATAGTTATTTCTCTTATTGTTAAAAAAAAAAAGCAGCAGCAGCCATAACCCTAACCATAATCATGACAGCTAGAAAAATGCACACCTATGAATACAAAGCAGATGATTATGAAATGGAGTTAGTTTAGCTTCAGCAGGAGCAGGAAAGACTATCCAATCAGTGCAGTGAGTACCTGTAGGAACAACTAAATCACTTCCTTGCTGAGCCAGGGGAGCAGCAACCCTGCTGGGAGACAGAACAGATGGCAACGGTGGCGCTGGGGAACCGGGAGGGACAGACATGTAACTGTGAAAATCCACTTCCTCCTGCATATGCTGCACATTCTGAATACAAGTTTACTAAAAATTCCTTTAACATTGTCAGACACTGAGGTCAAGACAGAAATTAAAACATTTATCAGTACAAAAGGCACCTTGCTGTTTTGAAAGCCACTTGGGATTCTCAAACATATCCAAGTTTGATAACAAAAGGAAGGAACACAATTTTTAAGTGAAACACAACTACATTTTAAATACCAACTCTGGGTTTAAAATTCTGACTCAATCACTCAGTGCCAGAAACACCTGGCAATTTCCTTACTATTTCTGAGCTTCTGCAATCAACTATGAAGAAAAAATGCTATCCACCAGGCTGAAGAGAGGACTCAATGGGTAAAGGTACTTGCTACCAAGCCTGTAACCTGAGTTTGATTCCTGAAGTTCATATGATGGAAGGACAGAACCAGTTCCCACAAGTTGTCCTCCTATCTCCACATGCATGTGTCATGGCATGTGTACCCTCATACATACACACACAAAATAAATAAATGCAATAAAAATACTACCTACCATTATTGCAAAGGCCCAATATTAAAACATGTTAAAAGGAGTGATAATTAAAAAGACACTGAAAAAAAAAACAAAATTCTTTCAACATTTAGCTAGAATATTTGATTTACTTTATTTTTGTGTGTGCATCTGTGTGTGATGATAAGCACATACCTATGCCTGCAGCCAGAGGAAGATATACAGTGTCCTGCTCTATTACAATCAGCTTTATTCTCAAGACAGGGTCTCTTACTGAGCCTGGAGCTGGCAGTCAGCAAGCCCCAATGGGGTTATGCAGGCAAATGTGGCCATACCCAGCTTTTTACATGGGTGCTGGAGATTCAAACTCTAGTTCTCATGCTTGTGAAGCAAGTGCTCTTAGCCACTCAGCTGTCTCTTCAACTTTAACTGAACATATTTTAATACCTATTATATACTGTGACCTCAATTATAATCTTCCCTAGCTTTCTGGAAAATGCATAATATATCAAATTCTTTATTAAATTTTTGATAGGAAAGCATCACGACTTTACTTACAATTAACAGGAAATATACATATCCTGGAGACACTAAATTCTGATACAGATGGCCATTTATAGTCATCTGTTCTAGTAGTATGAAAACTTGAATTTGAACTAGACCTCACACTGAAATTCAAACATCTCATAGACCTAAATAGATTTCCACTATCTTTCAAAGTAGAGATATCTATCTCTTTAAATCTATTGAACTACAAAATTTAAAACTAGACAAGCTGACAGAAATCAACTAGTCTGAACATTCACATTACAGAGTATGAGAAATGAGGGCTCAGAAAGGTTGAACTGTTTCATACTGGATTCAGCAGTTTAGCATCTCTGTTACCAAATTCAACACACACACACACACACACACATACACACACACACACACACATCAATATAATCCACAAGTTCCTTGTGAGTTGACAGACATTTTAATTCACTATCCAGTCTAAAAACCATTTTAAATAAAGACCATAGTTCTATTATTCAAGCACAGAGTTTCCATTCTTCTTAGGAAGTAGTAAATAAGACTATAGTTTCATGTCTTGATGACCTCAGGAACAGAGCTCTGTTGTTCTAGTTACTATAGTTTATTACTCCTCAGAAGATACAAGGACCTGTGTATAATATACACAACTTCCTCACTAATATGCAAACCATGTGGTGACAAGGAGGCCTGGGTTTCAACTGTCTGCTTTACCTTCAAAGGTAAAGCCACTTACCTGCACCTACCATACTCTAAGTCTTTAAACTGATGTAGTTTAAACAAGCCCTCTCAGCTAAATTTAGCTATCAGAAGCACTCATTAGCACCCACTGAAAACTCTGAAGAATATAAAATCTTAAAGTTGGGCATGGTAGTATACACCTATAATCTATCTGTCAAGAGAGGGGGCTGTGGCAGGACTGTGAGTTTAGGGCAGCCTGGACTACAAAGCAAGACTCTGTCTCCAGAAAGAAAAATCTTTTCAGCAAACAAAAACTTTACGACCTTGTTGAGTCCAGAGGTGGGGGGAGGTGGGGAGGGTTAGGAAGGGGAATCAGTCAATTTCCTTTCAACAGAAATCTAAACATATGAATATGTGGGTGCAAAGATCACAATTCTTGTCAAGAGAGAACTCAGGGACACAATCCTCTTGGGAGCTTAGATTTACTTGTGATTTCCACTTTTACCAATTCTGCCACATTTTGGTATTAGTTACCATTTTTAGGTTGAATTTAAGTACAAATTTCTTCTAAATTTACTTTAGGAACAAACAGAAAAGTACATTATTAATCTTCTTATAGTAACTGTTCAAGTAATAAAAAATCAGTATCAAGTAATGTTTTTGTCACTTGTCTGGAGAGCTAACACAGACTTAATTCCTCAAACATTTCTTTCTAAGACTTATTTCCTAAGTTTTAATCATGTTGTTCTTCCCTATATTCATTCAAATTTCTCTGTACGCTGTAAAACAAAGGGCCCTAAAAAAATTAGACCTTTTCAATAAATGCTTAACTAACTCAAGTATGTCAGAATTTTCTTTTGAATATACTGATCAATAATGTAGTATAAATTTAAAATGTTTTATAAACTTAGTTCAAAGAGACAAAAATTATTGCCATTAGCATGAAACATACTGTGTATTCCATTTAAGTAAATGAACCTTTAAAGGACTAAAGTGTATTTCTGAGCCAGTAGAACTAATTGGAATTTTAATATACTGTAGATTATAATGGCCATTTTAGGCCAACTACTCCATGGTCCTTCCACTTAGGAGGGAAAAGATTACATCAATTATCAGTCAAATAATTTCGTTAAAAATACTTAAAATATCTAAACAATACATTTTTTAAAATGTGATTTTGACATTTAAATTAGAAAGTGGGGCTAAAATTGACCTGATGGTAGAATACTTGCCTGGTACGTACAGTTAGCAGTACCACAAAACAAATAAACAAAACAATAAATAAAAATTAGGAGCTGGTACTTAATCAAAAACTGGTGGCAAATTATACAATAAATGGTTGCTGGGGGAAGGAGAGTAAGCTTTCTTCAGGGGTGTGGCCCTGGTAGGTCAACCATGCTCCAGGGGATGGCTCCAAACCCATGAGTATATGGGCAGCATAAACTGGATTCAGTGGGTTTTTAAGAAAAGACAGAAAGTCAGGAAAGGGTGGAAGGATCTGAGAAGAGTTACAAGAGGGACTGGGGGGTGAGTATAATCAAAATACATTATATGCAGGAGTGAAATTCTCAAAGAATTAATGAAAATATTAAAACTCATTTAAAAAAGTAATAGGCAAGGACATTAACAAAAGAGGCAATTTTTCCTTTGCATAAAATACATAGCAATTATCTACATATACATGTACACATACACATCTCAGATTGTGAGCAAAAAAGAGTTATGGCAGGTCTAACTGCCTGTCCTTAAAAACCAGTTTATAATCCCGGCCTTTGCTTAGAGCCTAGCAAGCTGAGCTTTAGAAAGATTCCCTCCAGAAGGCTGGGATCCCTGGGCCTAAGCTGTTCCAACAGTGTGGCTTAGGTGGAGGGTCTGCATCCCTCTGTAAGTCTAGAATCTTGATAGTGCTCATGAGGAAGTTTATGCATGGATAGAAACTCTGGCACCAAGTATCTAAATGAGCTTTTCCTAATAGCCACACTCTAGGTATGTTGCCACAACTCACACTGAAGGCATTTCTGAGTATCTCATTAGAAGACCCTCAAAAGCTTGTGCCCATTTTTATCCAGACTCTGCTTCTTGCAGCTTTTACCTTTACTGCCTGCCTTGTGGTTGTCCCTGGATAAGTCACAGGGTGACTACTACTGGCTCAGTCTGTGAGCCCTCCTAGCAGTTCCTGAATGTCCAGGTGGTCTTGGAAACCTTACCAGAACATTTATAGCAGGAAAGTAAAAGTTCTATTTTCTTACTTATTTTGAAATATGCAATATGTGTTTACACAAATCAGTACAGTTACAAATTTAATGATGATTACAATCCAAAGTAATCCAATTTTGCCCTTTGATACTTTCTTTTGGGGGGAGATGAGGGATGTTGAGACAGGGTCTCTCTATAGCCCTAGCTGGCCTTGATCTCAGAGATCTGCCTGTCTCTGCCTCCGAGTGCTGGGATTAAAGGCATGGGCCACCACACCTTGATATAATTTTTAAACCTATTATTTACCACTATTTCTTAAATACTAATCTGAGAGGCAAAGAGCATCAGTGAGTGGTGGAGTATGACCCAGGACTGTGAGAGGCCTGGGTCGTATTCTTAAAAGGTAATCAGTGCAATCACACACAGTGCTCTATTCATAAAGATTAAAACAATTCTTCAATTGTTTAAACTGAAGATAAAATGATTATGTTTATGATCACTGTTTAATCACAAAATTCAAAGGCTCAAATCTTCTCTTGACAAGTGGCATTTAATGAACCTTTCCCTCCCTCCATTTCAGCCATCTTTACAAATACAAGAGTTCTTACCTTGATATGCACCCCCTTCATTAACTCCCTCTTTGGTATTGTCAAAGCCATGAGATGTAATCTGAGTTTCTGAGAGCCCAAGTCCAGACGGTAATGAACGCTTCAAATCCTGAGTAACATTTGAATAAAAGGAAAAAAAACTTGGTAAAATATCCCATATTGCATAACTGTTCAGAATTGTGCCTTTAATCATATCTTATACTAGTCTCCTTTCTACAGTATTCCCTTAAACTGTCATGGTGGTCTATGAAGATCAAATACAGTAAGATTTGCATTAGGCAATACAATGTATGTGAAATATAACATACTGTTATATTGAGCACAGTTTGGGGTATTCCATTTTAAATCACAAGATATAGCACTAGTTATATATTTTTTTACTAATCTGTCATACCTCTTTTAATGTAATGGTAAAGTACAGAGGGGGCCTACAGCAGGTATTCAAGACATTTCTCCCAAGAGGTAGTTACACATTTTTAGTTAGGATGAAATTTATACCCCTCAGTGGATTGTTGAAGACAAGATACAACCAAACAGGAATGTATGTAATAGTTTATGATGTAGTTATGAATTCAGAGAAGAACTGACCATCAAAAAGTCCTAAACAAAGGGATAGAGCCTGAGTTGTACAAATCACCAAGGCTGAGGACATAAAAGGTCAGAGAGCTTTTATGAGGGCGAGGCAGAATGCACTTGCAGTCTAACAAGACTCTTATGGGGAGAAGGCAGGAAACCCTAGGCAGCCATTATCAAGTTACTGGCAAACCAGAGAAGCTAGCAAAGAAGCTTCCAGGGTCAGTGCAGCTAAAGTCTATGTTGACAGAAAGATATCAGGAAATAGAAGAGGGCAAGATAGAACACTAAGGGAAGAAACTCAGCTCTGATTGAATTAAAAAGATGTTAGTTTTGCATAGCAGATGTGCTTAATTTCATGAATTGACTATTTTGTTATTAATTTTGGGTACATGTAACACCAGCTTTAAAAAGCTACAAGCTGAAGAAAAGATCAATCTTAAGAGAGATACCATTATGTCTCACCTAAAATCAGAAAAGTAGGCTCCCAAACAAAAAAGATGAAATTCACAAATAATTAATTAAAATATAAGCTTGTAGTGAAAATCCAGGGTATAGCTATATGTTCAGCATAATATATACACAACTGACATAGAAGGAAGGTCCTTTCAGAAGTTAATTTCCATAAACACAATCTAGGATAGGCAGGGATTACTTATATCAATGGTCAATGTAATACTGATTTTCAGCAGTTTCTGCTACCCGGCTACTGAAGTAAAAATACTCAGCACAGGTTAAATGACATCTGTGGTGATGGTATGATTTCCACACATATCATTTCGCATGTTTGTTGAAGCACTTTCTGTCTGAATCCTGACATTTCTCTAACTCTTAAATATATTCATTCTTTTTTTCTTGTTGAGTGTAATCCTCAACTATTTTTCTAGGCTTTCTACTATTACCAATATGGAGCTTGGCAACTTATAAAAGGTTGCCAAAATACAATAAAGCTGACTAAATACCTCATGTTTCTAAGAAAAAGCATATGATATAAATTAAAATAAAAATCTGTTTGCGAACTAAGCACTTCCTGGAGACAGGAATGGAACTAAATATGAACTGATGCTTTTCTCTACTTCAAGATTACCTTTGGACAACTCGTTGGGACTCCATTAAGACCGAGCACCCAGCTGGGTGCGGTGGTGCATGCCTTTAATCCCAGAACTCGAGAGGCAGAAGCAAGTGGATCTCTGTGAAATGGAGGCCAGCCTGGTCTACATAATGAGTTCCAGACCAGCTAGGGCTGCAAGAAGACCATATCTCAAAGATCTTCCCCACAAAAGATTGAGCTCCTAAGTCAAAACCTGCTGAACTGCTGTATCACTCAAGTTTTTAGTATCCATAACATTTAAAGTAATACATGCCTTAAACATTATCTTTGCCTCATCTTAGACATGTGGCTTTGCTACCACGTCGCAGGTTGGCCTTGATCTTGTAATCTTCTTACTTCAGCTTTCTCAGTGCTAGAGTTGTACACATATGTCACTATGTCTGGCTTAAAATACCTTAAAATGTTGATTGAGACTATTCTTTCATATTTTGCTGAAATATTTTAATAACTTTAATATTTAAAAGCATTTAAAAAATTCCTACAGATCCTAACTTCTGGGGATACTGACTTTCTATTGTTTTTAATGCATTTGTTAGCTATACATGAAATCTGAAATATTTTACCTTATTACATATAAATGAATTATGCATTAATTTTATGTCATCTATGCTTAGTTTTGGAAAACTTTTGTTATACCTATTCAACCTTAAATCTCCAACTTTCTAGTTAGATCAGTTACTGAGTGACTTATCACAAGAATATATTAAATGGAGGAGAGTGTGTCTAGGAATAGCTTTTAATCTTACAGTTTTCAAAACTGGCATTTCACCATACTAGTGTCTTCACTGGTATTATAGTAAAGTGTGTCTCAAGTGACTGACTATGAATAGTGACTGAAAAGAAAACATCTATCAACTTCAGTGTAAAGAATATTTATACTGTGGGAGGTTCGAAGTAATAATCTATAACTTTTTTTTAACTACATTCCAGGATGTTTTCTAGACAGATTCAGGCAGAGATGCAGAAGCATCCAAGACTGTTCACACTTTATCACTGAACAGTTGAGAATTAATTTTGATATTAAATGCATCCATTATTCTTAAAAATAATAGCAATCATCAGGGTTTTTTTGTTAATTAATTTTTAAAATTTTATGTGTATGAGTGTTTTGCCTGCATGTATTTAAGTAAATCCATGCATGCAATGCCCACAGAGGCCAGAAAAGCACAACAAATCCCCTGTAACTGTGGATGTGGGTGGGTGCTGGTAACCAAACCCAGGTCCTCTGCAAAAGCAGTTGATGTTCTTAACCACGGAGCCATCTCTCCTGTCCAGTTAATTATCACTTTGATGTAATGTCTATACCATTTGCTCTAAGGCCAGGTCAGATATAGCTGAGCTGGAATCTTGGCCAGTTACTTAATGACCATGTGATCCCAGTTCTCTGACTTGCTGAGTTTCTTTATTGTAAAATAGAGATAATTGAGGGTTCTAACTTCACAGACAATATACAAAAAGCATGCAGGATAATATCCTCCCTTATTAACTTACTTTTTGAATGACAAAGACAGTAGAATACACCAAAGTCACTAGTGTACCTCCTTATCATCCCCAAAACATGGAATTGTAAGCATCCATTCTTACCCCATTGTTACATATTATATTTAACAATGCCATCTTAACCAAATACACAAAACCAAAGAAAAACTGAAAGACGAACTGGTCTTTTAATCACTTCTGAAAATCCTCAAAGACTACCAGATGCTAGTGTATTTCTAAGAATTACCTTTCAACAAGCTAGGAGTCTAAGGGAACTCAAGCTTCTAATCCTATCACCTAGTATATATCAAATCCAACCCACTGCCTTCTTCCAGAGGGAAATCAACAGTCTCTTGTATATTTAAGAAAAAACAAAACAAACAAAACCTGATCTTTGATCTTAAATGGGTTTGTTAAATACTAGATTCCCAATTATAATTTCCTCTGGCTAAACTGGGCATTGTGCCACATGCCTTTAATCCCAGTACTTTGGAGGCAGAGGTAGATGGAAGATGGATCTCCAGAAGTTCAAGGCCAGCCAGGGCAACACAGTAAGACCCTGTCTTAAAAAAAAAAAGTGTGTATGTAAGGGATACAAATGTATCCTACTGGGTTTCCACAATGATAAGTTAGTGGTAAACTGAAAGAAGATACATGTGTCTTTGTTTTTGTGTTTCTCCCCAACCCCCAGTGTTGAGAAGAGAAACCAAGGCCTTGCATAAGCTACACAAATGTTCTGCCACTGAATTAATTACACTCTTTACATTTGTCTTTGAAATTCTTCATTTCCTACGTCACCACACACAACACAGGGTTAAAATCTGAAGACTCAAAACTTACAAATTTTTACTTTATCATAATTTTTGCTATTGTAATATTTTTGTTGAATGCTATATAAGTCATTTTTTACCTACTTCATTTCTAGTCTCCCTTTATTACCTTGCTTAAGTATTGACAGCCTTTCAGAAGCTTATCTTTCAGTAAAGATGAGTTTTCCTTAAGAAAAATATGAGAGGGACTGGAGAGATGGCTCAGCAGTTTAGAGCACTGACTGCTTTTGCAGAGGACCTGGGTTCGTTTTCAGCACCCACGTGGCAGCTAACAATGTCTGCAGCTCCAGTTCCAGGGGATCTGACATCCTCTTCTGACCTCCATGGGCACTGCACAACACAGACACACTTACATCCATGCAGGCAATACATTCATACACACAAAATAAAATATTTTTAAAATAAATATATGAATATTCAAAACTAAATCTAAACACACTCAAATTTAAAAATAAATCTAAACAGACTCAAGCAGAGTGATAGTTAATCTTGACTGTCACTTGATGGGATTTAGAGTCACCATGGAAACAAATCTTGGGGCATGCCATCAAGGGACTTTCTATATATGTAGGATGCATGATTCCAGGGGCTAGTACCAAATAAAAAGGGTAAAGTAATCTGAGCACTAGAATTTATCAACTTCCGCCTCCAGACCGCAGGTGCAATGTGGACATGTGATTCAAATTTCTGTCACCTCCAACTGTGAGCCAGATACACTCTCTTTAAGCTCCTCTTAGGTATTTTTGTCACAGAAACAAGAAATCACCCAATAAAAGTAGTACACAAATAGTACACAGGTCTGGGACAGCTGAACTTAATTCTTAAAACTTACCTGAAAGAACATTAGTCACCACTATTTTCTTCTCAGAGAATACTGTAAATTCTTAGAACAACAGACTGTAGTGGTTTGAATGAGAACGTTTGGGGAAGTTATGGGAACTTTAGGGAGTGGAACCTTTCTGGAGGAAGTAAGTCAGTGGGTACAGGCTTTCAAACTTGATGGCTTTGTCCTACTTGCAATTCACTCCCCTCTGTTTCCTGCATGTGATGAGCTCTTTCCGTTTCCTGTTCCAGCTGCCCGCTGCCATGCCTCCCCTGCCATTATGGACTTGCCCT
Organism: Eospalax fontanierii; assembly: GCA_035773235.1. Lineage (NCBI taxonomy): Eukaryota > Metazoa > Chordata > Mammalia > Rodentia > Spalacidae > Eospalax > Eospalax fontanierii. The sequence goes on along the minus strand of CM069548.1, from coordinate 37,047,483 downwards.
CTGGAACCGTAAGCCAAATAAACTCTTTTCTTCCATAAGGTGTTTTCAGTTATTTTTTTAAATTGCATTTATTTATTTATTTATTTGTGTGTGTGTGTGCATGTGCATGTGTGTGTGTATGTGTGTGTAGACATGCAAATCCAAGTCTGGAGGTCAGAGGATAAGTTTCAAGAGTTGGTTCTCTCCTTCCTCCATGAGGGTCCCAGGGATTGAACTCAGGTCATCAGGCCTGGTTGCTAGTGCCTTTACCTGCTGAGCCAACTTGCCAGCCCTGCCATTATGGTCTTTCTCTCTCTGGAACCATAAGCAAAAATAAACACTTTCTTCTCTAAGTCATCATAGTGTTTTGTCACAGTAACAAAAACAATTAATACAGAAGTTGACACCAAGAGTACGGTACTGCTGTAAAGAACTTGACTACACTGTTTTTTGGAGGAATGTGAAAGACTCTGGAACTTTACACTAGAAAAGCAGTTGAATGAATACTTGGAAGACAACAGTGCTGACTGAGATCAATGCAGGCAGACCATAAAGGTCTGGCTCATGAGGTTTCAGAGGGAAACAGAATTAGCAAATGAGTCATTCATGTGATATTTTGGCAAAAAATCTAGCTGTTTTCTGGCCATGCCCTGAGAATTTATGTGAGGCTGAATTTTAAAACAATGCAGTAACTTCTTCAGCACAGCAAATTTCAAGACAGCATCACATTGAGTCTTTGGCATGGCTATTATAACTCTTATTCAGGTCTATGAAAAAAAACAAGTAGGGCAGACAAAAATACAAAATGTACAGTTTGGACAGAAAAAGCACTAAGAAGCTTAACATTATAGCCAAGGAATATGAAAAAAAAGAGGCCACAACTGTTAAAGAGATTAATGCCATTTAGGAGAGCCTTCTGCTCTACAGTGGAATAATGGGAAGGCTGCTCTCAGGTCAAGACCCCATCCAGCTAAACTTCCAATTTGTGAAAGAAAAAGGCTTAAAGGAGTTTCCTGTTTCTAGAAAACCACAGCATACAAAAGCTGCTGCAAATGTGATTCAAGAGACATGAATCCATCCCAAGCTGGCAACAGAACATGGTGTTGTCCATGAATTACCTGCTTTGGAAGAATGAAAAATGCAAGAGTGAGGGGGTGTGGATTCTTCCTCAATGTTTTCAAAGAGTCACTAAGGTCAGGTAACCTGTGGCAGGGGAGTCCCTACAAGGAGGCTAAGAGGCCATTGTGTGAAACTGTGAAAGTGAAGCTTGAGTCACAGTGGAGGCTGTAAGATGTCAGACTCTTGAGATATCTGCCAAGGAGAGCTATATACAGAGAGTAGAACCAACTAAGATGAGGGAAGAGGAGGGGGAGGGGGAACAAGTTAGGGGAGGAGAAGGAAAGGGAGTGGGGGAGAGGAAGAAGGAGACAGGGAGGGGAAGGGTGGGGGCTTCACCATCAAAGTCCTTTGAAACTAAAGTCCCAGACATGGGACATGGAGCTACAGGATTCAGTATTTGTCTTGCTGAGTTTCAGTCTTACTTTGTTACAGTATTCTCTATATACCTAATTTCTCTCTTTTAGAATGAGAATGATAATCTATGTCACCGTATGTTGGAAGTATATAATTTGTTTTTATTTTTACAGGAGTTAGTTAAAAGAATGCCTTCATTCTCAAAAGAGACTCTGGACTTTTGAATAGTGTTAAGACTATTAAAGACAATGGGAACTTTTGAAGTTGGACTAATATATCTTGCATTAAGGTACAGCCATTTGCCTATGGGGGCCAGGGAGTGAAATGCAGGGGCTGGAATGAGAACTATCCTGCATTGGCTCACATACATGAACATTTGGTCCCTGGCTGGTGGCACTGTTTGGGAAGGTTATGGAACCTTTAAGAGATGGAGCCATGTCAGAGGAAGTATGTCACTAGGGACAGGCTTTGAGAGTTCATAGGCCTGCCCTACCTCCAGTTTGCTCTTTCTACTTCCTGCATGTGATCACTAAGCTTCCTGCTCTGGCTGCATGTTATCATGCCTTCTTCACCATTATGGATTATCCCTCTAGAACTGTAAGTCATAATAAACTGCTTCTTCCATAGGTTGCTTTTGGTTGTGGTATTTGATCACAGCAACAAAAAGTAACCAACACAGAAATATTAGAGTATTAAGGATGAGGTATGAGGTAAATCAGTAAGGGGCTAAATAAATGAAAAGATATCTCTGATTATTAAGTTATGGAGACACTGTCCACCTTGTTATAGATGGCCTCTAGACTAGATAACTTTAGTACTGAGGATGCTATACTTTATAATGATTGGGGTTACTCAACAAACAAATTTTTTTAAGAAGCAAACCTCTTATCCTTTACGTAAAAAAGTAACAACATCTGAACAGTGCTAAGGCCTTCTATGCTTAAGCTACTACTAACAGAAGGAGCCTAACTGAAAGTGATGCAAGAGGGACCAATTTAATTCTGAAGAGAGTCTAGCATTTTGACAGCTCTGAACAAAACAATGCAGGCTACATGAGAGAACTAGATGGTGTGAGAAAACACTCAGGATGCTGCTATTTGTAAACTTGTCTTTCAGTTGTTGCTATATTCCCTAAATAATATAATACAGCTTCAGAGGTTTTCAAATGTGTTTTCCTCATGTAATTGAAAAAATCTGCATCTCAGTTATAAGGTGTGCATAGTTTAGTAACCTGTTAAATATGCTATTGCATATTTATTCCTATATTTTAGAATATATTTCAGAAGCAATTAGCTCATTCATAGCCAAGTAAAATCTACTACTTTTGCATTTTTATGTTAACATATACTTTAAGCTTATAAAACTATGAAAGACCAAACTGACCAATTATACAAAAAAAAAAAAAAAAGGTGTAAGTCTCAAGTTAACCCTCTAGTAAAACTAAAGTCTTTGATTATTTTTCTATATTTTTCAAACAATTAGCCTATAATAAAAGAACTCCAAAGAAAGCTCATGTGTATTTTTAGTACTTTTCAAATGGTATAGAATACATACTATTAGCTTTATAAATCACTGGCAGAGTGCTCATTTCAGACCATGGTAACTTCTCTCCATTGTGCATATTTTAACATTAGTTAGAAACAAATACAAAATTTTTAGATATTTATTTTATTTTTACTTTGTGTGTATGTGTGCCTATGTGTTTGTTTGTGTGGGTTTACGTGCATATGTGAGTGTTTGAGTGCCCACAGAGGCCAGAAGACAAATCGGTTCCCTTGGAGCTGGAGTTACAGTCATTTGAGAGACGCCTAATAAGAGTGTTAGGATCCAAACTCCTATCCTCATGATAGGGCAGCAAGCATTCTTTTTTTTTTTTTTTTTCCCTCTTTTTGGACTTTTGAAGAACTCACTATGTAGACCAGGCTGGCCTCGATCTCAGACATCCTCCTTCTACCTCCAGAGTGCTGGGATTAAAGGTGTGTGCCATCAAACCCAGCTGTAGCTAATGAGCCATCTCTTCAGTCCCAAGAATGAAATTTAAAACCTAAATCAACAACTTAAAAATTGGTATGAAAATCTACTTTTTAACTATAATGTGAAACAAGCATATAAAAAACACAAAATACTCAACAATTTGTTTTAAAATATTCATTCTCAATGACACAGACAGTACTGGACTATATGTACAGAATGATTAATTTTCCCTTCTTACTCTAAAAGAAGAACTCTTTTTTAAAAATTTTATATGTCTGAGTGTTATGCCTGTATGTTTAAGTGCATATAAGTGTATATATATCATGAAGTGCCCATAGAGAAGAGAGGAGGGTGTCAGCTACTATGTGAGTGCTGGAATTAGAATCTTCATCTTCCCAGTGTCCATAACTGCTGAACCATCTCTCTAGCCCCTAAAAGGAAAACTCTTAACAAGGGAACAATTCTCAAAGCCTGTACTGTAACAACCAATATAGTCTATAAGGGTCCTTCAAGTATTCTGCAAATTAGGCCAACTCTCTTTCGCTCAGTTTCCTGACATACTGTGTTTTCCACTTGTCTATCTTTAAAGTCTGTGCTCTTCAATGGTTCCACTTTCCCTACCAGAGTCCTAGAGCCGACCATTCTTCTCTTGCTGACTATTCTTTTTTCCCTTGTCTCTTGTCCTGACAACCCCATAATTTAATTTGTACACTGTAGTAAAGACAACTTGCTTTGCTTTTGGGGGGGGGGTGGTGGTAGGATCTCACTATGTGTTCATAGACTGGCCTCAAACTTGCTATGTAGCCCAGTCTCACCTCTAACTCATGATCTTCTTGCCTGTCTCCTCATGGTTGGGATTACAGGTACATGGAATTATGGATGGTTGTTAGTTACCGTGTGGGTACTGGGAACAGAGCCCAGGTTCTCTGCAAGAGTAGCCAGTGCTCCTACAACCACTGAGCAACCTCTCCAGCCTCCACACATGTAAAAGTTTTTAAAAGCTTTTAATAGATAAAATTTTTTAAAGTTGCTAAGAATATAATTTTAAAGAAGCAAATTGAAAAATTTATATTACATTACCTATGAATTCTGATAACTTTAAGACCTATTCTGTTGTTTCAATAGTTAGTTATCCAATAAGGTCTAATTGTCAGAAGCAAAGCTTTTTATCCGTATATGTCTCCACATTCAGTTCTACTTGAATATACTGCAACATCATTCTCATCATCTTTACAATTACGTGAGTCAAAGCTGATCATCCTCCATCATCATACTTACCAATACTCTACTGCTACGAGGCTGGATCAGCATTCTCTTGGCTCTTCACTGGTACTTCTAAACTATCAGTTTTCAAGTGTCAGTATTCAAGACTCACAGGAAGATCCAGCTAGAAATGCAAATTCTTTAACTGCCCACGTAATTAGAGTGTGGAAGTCAGGGTTCAGAATTTCAAACAACCAAGTTAGGTAACTGATACGGGTGATGCCTGGTCTCTGTGAGGATCTGTTGGAGAGAACTCTTCTCTCATCCTTGTACACCAGGGATACACCCTCATCTTCTATATGCCGTCCTACTTCCCTGCCTTTGTGTCCACCTCAACATTGCACTCTACTATCCTCCTCCATTTTTTAATTGTCTGTTTTGACACCTGGTCTCACTCTGTAACCCAGACTAGTCTTGAATTTGTGGCAATTCTCCTGCCTCAGATTCCCAAGTGCTGGGATTATAGATGGAAGCAACCAAATACAGCTATCTTTCCAATTACTTTATTGAGGGCTTTGGCACATCTCTTTGCAGTATCCTAGGTATTTCTAACCTTCTGTATGCCAATGGGTACACATTCAGAGAATGACTCTGTTCAGTTAGCAATTTTTTCCAAGCTGACAGATAAACTGTCTAAGCTACAAACTTTTCAAAGAGCACCAAAAGTATTTAATACAGTGATGACACAGTATACAGTATTCTATTTCTATTACAAACTGAATAATACTTAAAATTAAATAAACTTTATTTTATGAGTCTACTTGCCCATGTCAATACAGAATGATATAGCATAGTAATAAAAATTCAAAGGTCAGGCTGGTAAGATGCACAGTCTTATAAAAGTGCCATATCAGACAGGGCTGAGTGTACTCCAAACTGTACCTGAGCCTCAGATCTAATGAAACCCTTCAGCATGGTTTCATTTTTCCGCCCCCGCCCCCCGAGATTCCCAGAGCTCACTGGCAACTTTTTAGACCTTGTCAGCACTCTGAGAGCAACACTTCTGGATCTCATTTGAAGGAAGTCTAATACTTACTTTACGATCAATGTCTTCTCCTGTATTTGTCAGTCCACCTGACCCACCCAAAACAGTACATCTTCTGACTTACTTACTCTTTTCATTTTATCACCGGGCTCACACAAGCAGATAACAACACAATGTCTCTATTTCATTCATCCATTCAACAGACATTTAACAAGAACTAATATTAGTGCTACCTATTTGGCCTCACATATCCCTATTCTCTTAGTCTAGATTCTAAGAAGTACAGAAGTTTAAGAATGACAACATGAACCAACTTTGCATCATTGTGAAAATATCTGTATGCATCTACAATCAAAATAATTACTTGTGGAGATCAAAACAGTTAATCATGATCATTTCTGTTTATAAATGGGGAGGGGCATAAAACTACAGCTTTAACCATTCATTAAAAGTTGTATACTTACTCAAAATTTTCAACAACAAATTTCAATCCATAATTAGTGTTTGTGCATATAATAAATATTTAAGTTTCCATTCCCGATTATAGTATTAGTACTACATTCTAACTGAAAAGTTCATGTTAAAATGAATCTAATGGTTGGTCAACAGGTATTAAATTAAAATTGGATAGGAGAAACAAGTTCTAGTGTGCTATTACACAGAATAATAATGTACTGTACATTGCAAAAAAGCTGGAAGAAAGGATTTTGAATGTGTTTACCAGTAAGAAATGAAAAAAATGTTTGAGGAGATAGGTATGTGTGCCCTGGTTTAAACATTTCACAGTACAGATACATACATATACATGTGTGTGTTTGTGTGTGTATGTGCGTGTGTGTATGTACACTGAAGCATCACAGTATATCATGGTTTAAACATTTCACAGTACAGATACATACATATACACGTGTGTGTTTGTGTGTGTATATGCGTGTATGTACACTGAAGCATCACAGTATATTATGAGTACATTTAGTTTTATGTATCAATTTAAAACATGAGTCTATATTTGAATAAGTTTGACAATCACTGAAAAAAATCCTGCAAACGCCAGGTATGGTGGTGCTTGCCGTTAATTCCAGCACTTGGGAGGCAGAGGCAGGTAGATCTCTATGAGATCAAGGCCAGCCTAATCTACATGGTGAGTTCCAGGTCTGCTGGGGCTACAGGGAGACCCTGTCTCAAAAAGACTCCCTCACCCCCCCAAAATTTTCTTTATACCTCCAAAAGGGGTGTAAGAATTTGGTAAAAAATTTGCCTTCTTAAAAGTAATGCTGCCACTTTGAACTATTAAATGTTTTCATTTTTATTATGAATAATAAAAAATTGTATTGTTTTTATTATCCAGCATGAACATACACTATTATCACATGCCACTCAAACTCTACAACAGAATAGGAGAAGTAGGCAAAATGTCAAATTCTAAGTCTTTATATTGGATTTTTTTTTAGCATCCACTATAAACCATGGGCACATACATACGGTCTCTGCTTTATTAGTGATTGCATTCACCTAGGAAAAGCATGTAGGTGAAAAATGAATAAAAGAAAAACAAATAAAAGCAGATGAGTAAGTTATAACACTGGGCTGGTTAGGGGGAAGATAGGAGGTAGACATATCTTCAGTGTGACCATTTCTGATATCTATTGTAGATCTTTCAAAAATCTTCAGCCTAGGAAGAAACTGTCTAGCTCAACAGAAGTCTTAAGAATTCAAACAACAACAAAGACTGCGTATGCACAAAAGCAAACAATAGCTCATGAAGGAAAATTAAGGAAACAAGATGTGGTGGATCTAAACTATAGTACTTCTTCCTTTTTTTCCCACGATTTCTAGGCCTGGCTCTAACATGAGTGAACATCCATTCATAAAATATTTACTGAAAGTCTTTATAATGTGCTAAGCACTTCTGCCAGGCCTGGAAATAAAGAAATGAGTGAGAAACATTGTTTTCATTGTAGTTAAGTCAAATCAGAGGCTTCAGCTATGAAATCCTCCAGGGCTCTCTGTCTCTGTTATAAAGCAGTAAGACTCTACAATCTCTAAGGTGTTCCTACTGAACTAGGACTCTGTGATTTAAGGCAAAGCTTATAAACCACAGATTCTTAAGAGCTAGGAGAAAAAACTCTATCAGCAGGGTTCAGAGGGTTGTAACTCCCTAAAATTAAATGAAAAATTGGATAGTTTTGTACATGCCTGTTATTTTTCTAAACAAAGAGTTCAGTGATGGAAAACCCCTAAATTGTGTGTTTTTGTTTTGGGCATTCCTCAGAAAAGTTTCATCTATATCTAATGAGGCAATTTCTCTAAATGTGACAAATTATAACTCAACTGACAATGAGTTTCAACCATGTAGAGCTAATATTTCCTTCTGTAACTCATAGCAAAAGTTGCAAATTTCTAGTTTATTAACACACTATTAACAGCATCTACTATATTTTGTTTTTATTTTGTACTTTGTTGTTATTTCCTATTTCTGTTCTTGTTCTTGAAATAGGGCCTCCTGGTGTCCAGGGTGGCCTAGAACATACTATGTATTGCAGGAGGACCTGACCCTCCTTCCTCCACTTCCCTAGCTCAGATTAGCAGATGAATGCCACCACACCCAGTTCTTGTTTTGTAATTTTTTAACAGTACTCACTGTAAATAACACACAGTTTAAAGTCAAAGAGCAACCTGATTTCTGTGGAAATTAAAGTCTAAAAACTGTTTTTTACTTAGAAGGAGCAGCGGAAAGCCGGGTGGAAACTGAGATAATATTCAAGATTACTGTCCTCCCTTCTCATCTAGCTGTTGCCCCTGTTTCAATAAAAAAAATGACATACAAGCCAATCATGAAAGTGCTGGTAATGGGATTTCTAGTACGAGTGCTTCCGGTACAATGCTACAGAAATGTCAATGTGCAGTAAGTCCTTCCTGACAGGCTGAGGGGTGAGATGAAGAGAAAACAATTTACAGCTGCACTGCCTGTGCCACAGTGACACCAGCTGGCCAACCAAATGACTGCAACTCCGTAAGCCACCACTTTTATGTAAAGCTTCATATATTTTTCAACAAAAATTCTAAACAAAAGATATTTTAAGATCCTAAATAAATAGGTGTGAAAGTAAGATGCATAAAAGTATTTCAGAAATCTCTGGTTATAAATACATGAGACTGCTTTACTGGACTATATGTATCTCTACTCTAATACCTATCAATGCATTTGATACATATTTTCTCAAAGAAAATTTATCTTTACTAAAGTAGAAAAGTAGATTTGAGGATAAACACAATTTCCTGTTTATTAACCAGGAAAATTAAATGAAGAAAGTGAACTAAGATTTAGGTTAACATATGCCTAATGGATCTTGAGGATAACATATTCAAAACAGTCAAAAGATGTTTTTGAAATACTGTTTCCATATATAGAAAAGGGAGCACACAGCTAAGGTTAGATTTAATTAGAATATCAAATATGTAAGAGACTTGTGATATATATTTTTTTCAATAATAGCAGAAACATAAACAACTTTAATGGTGTTGAATTCGTTTATGAAGATGAGGTAGATTGCACTGAAGTATATTACTGGTTCTTTTGGGGTCTTGCCACTGATAAAAGTTCACACTCAATATGGAAAGACCTCCAAGACAGTGTCTCTCTTTTCCTTTCTCAACTTTCCAAGACAAAATGAATTAACATTGTAGGGGAATGTCCAAAACGAGAATTTGATATTAGCCAAGGAGTAAAATTTCATATCAGCAAGTTACTGGCTTTGACTGCATATGCAAAGACTCTTAACTAAAAACTCATGAAAGGGTTTAATGCACCAAGTAACCCTGAAGTACAAAACCAGGGGAAGGAGCTACCAGATACCCAGATTGGAACTGATATGTTTGCTAGTCTTTATTACTATAGTGTGATAATGTGGTGTTGTTTTAAGGACAGAAAAAAAAAAGAGCAAGAAATAAAGCAGAGTTCAAAAACAGTCACATATAAATAACCTAGATTAATAGCAGAAGTTCCTAGTAGAAGAAGCATATGTGTTAACTTAAAATCTTGTAATATCCTTTATTTAACATATACTCTACATTAAAAGTATATCTACATAAAATTAGATTTACTGAAGTATAATTTACAAAACCAAACACAACTAACTGTAAGCTGTACAACATGATGTTTTGATATGCACACATTATGAAATGATCACCCATCAAGCTAATTAATATGTCACCTCATCTAGTTACTACTTGCGTGTGTCCTTAAGACTATGCTACATCTCAGCAGATTTCAAGTACATAGTACAATATTAATCATGTCATATATTATGTCTTCAAAGCATATACATCATAAAACTAACTGCCAGTTTTTTTCCTTGACCAACAACTGTCTTTCCTCCCTTCTAAAACCCTCCTACTTTTTGTCTGATTTGGAATTTTTTTAAATAACAAGAAAGCTCTCACTAAATAAGTGAGATCACACATTATTTCATACCTAGCTTATTTCACTTATCAGAGATATCCTCTATGTTCATCCATGCTGTAATGAATGGCAAAATTCATATTCAATCCCATCCTCATTTTTAATCCCCCCCATCCCCATCTTTAATCCCCCCCATCCCATTGTTATGTGAGACAGTCTCACTATGCAGTCTAGACTATACCAGGACTCATGATCCTCAAGCATCAGCCTTCAGAATACTGGAATTATAGATGTACATCACCAAGTCCACTAATGGTGTTATTATTTAATGTTAGATGATATTCCTATGTATGCACATGCATATATGTGCATGAAGACATGCATGTTTGTATATAATAACATTGTTATTTCTGTATCTAGTTATCCATTAATAAATATACTTAGGTTGCTTCCATATCTTAGCTACTGGGGATAATCCTGTCATAACTGTGATTTTATTTCCTTTTAATATAAACCCAGAAATAAGATTGCTTCTTTTTTACATCTACTATCTTATGATTTTTCTATTTTAAGTTTATCAAGGAATCTCATTGTTTCCTCCAATGGCTGTTTACATTACAAGCAACTGTATATAAGGGTTCTCTTTTCTCCACAATCTACATATTTATCTTCTTTTTTTAATGTCCTATCTCAGAAACAGAACACACACCTCACAACTGCTTGCTAGGCAAGTACACCCCCATCAACTCCCTCTGTTGTACAGTGGCTAGCAGTCAATCTTTTAAAAAAACTATTGAAGCAAAAATGAATGAAATTCAATAGAATTCTGTAGTATCACAGTAATCTATCTAAAAAAGTAGCTCCCAAACAGAAGTGGCTTTCTCCTCCATCCTACAGTAACTGAGTAAATATACTGAAGACATTTTTGCTTGTCTGAAAAGAAGGGGGCTACTGGTACATAGTAGGAAGAGACCAAGGCTGTACTAATCAGCTTACAAAGCACAGGCCAATGTACAACAAAGAATTAGCTGACACAGACTGAGACGGAGAAGTCCTGAGATAAAATATCACCTTCTGTGAAACAGAAGTTTATTTTCAAACATGAAATAGAATACTATCTGAACTTAAAAATAATTCAAGAACTTCTCAACTTTACCTTTTCAAGAATACAAAAACTAAATTTTTTTGTAATTTAAAGTTGTACATCGTATCAAATGCTATTTAATCTCAGAAATAACAACCATCACTTTTGACTATATAAGACATATTACTGATCTCACTTGTATTAATATCCTCATGAACATAAATACAATTTTCATCACAGAGACAAAAACTAAGAGAGCAAACACTTTATCAAGGTTATGGTGCTAGAAATGGCACAACTCAAATTTGAATGTAGACTATCTCCAAATCCTACTGTTCTATTAAAATGTATTAAATTTAATTTCAACTTAAAGGCAGATCAAAATTAAAAGCACAAGTCAGGGGCTGTAGCTCAGTGGTAACATGTATGCTTAGCACACACAAAGCTCTGGGTTCAATCCCAGGACACTCACAAAAAATCTGTCTCATGTTTCCACTTCTCTATGAGCAAAATACGTGGTTTTTAGATCTTAACAGCAAAATGAAGAACAGCTACTTAGGAATTATAAACTTAAAAAAGCAGGTAGACAAAGCCAAATTATAAAAGAATAATTTCTCTATATAGTATTTCTTATGAAAAATAAAATTAAGTAGCTTTAAAGTTATATGCCCAAGTGGTCAGACATAGTCTCATTCTGATTAATGGCGTAAAATTTTAGGTAATGATTTTTATCTGTTACCCATCATTGAGCTAAATGGCAAGGCTAAACAGCTGGAAACAAATTCTAGTTACCCCCGTATAACACACCAGAGTCTCAGGAGAAGCGTTCCATGAGTCTTCTCATAACAGGAAGAAAAATGTTCTTACCCTATTAAAGCCATGTTCGTGGGAATCATCAACTTCTCCATTACTAGTTACTGGAATTTCTGCTGCAGAATTTTTGGGAGACTCGTGAGCCATGGCAGACTCCTAAATTTAAAAAAAAAAGGAAAAAAAAAGAAAATTATTTTTTTTAAGTCGTATTAATAACAAACCATAAAAGCCAAGTAGCAAAATACTATATTCACATATGGAGCACTTACTAGTCACCAATCTATTTTTATTTTTTTATTTTTATAACTGCAACCTCCTGAAACCAATATAAAAAAAAAAGGCTGCATGTGACAAGTTCCAGCAGTGCAATTTCCCTTGCCTCTGAAGTGTTACAACAGACCACCACTCTCACAATGGAAGACTATAGAAAGATTTGCTCAGCTGGCAACTTGCTGACAGTGGCTCTCCTTATCCTGTCTAATGGGTTTCTGTCTAGAGGAAAAGTTTTCTTAAAATAAAGAAAAGTTTAGGGGCTGGAGAGATGGCTTAGCAGTTAAGAGCACTGGCTGCTTTTGCAGAGGACTTGGGTTCGATTCCCAGCACCCACATGGTGGCTAACAACCATTCATAACCCCAGTTCCAGGGGATCTGATGGCCCCTTCTGACCTCTGTAGGTACTGCACGACATGGGTACATGTAACATACATGAGGCAATACAGCCAAACACATAAAATAGAAATAATAAAATAATTTTTTAAATGTTTAAATCTTTGTCTCACTAGAATTAAAGTTTTATACGCTAGGCTTATAGTTCCAAAAGTAAAATAGTACTTTGAAATATACTCTTTAATTTTTAAAATTTATTTATTTATATGGTTAATATAAAGTATAATTTTTCAGAGATTAAATAACAAAACATCAATTATGGCTCATAAAACATTTGTGCCTGTCATAATTTTTTATGACAAATTAAAGTGAGAATTCCATATATTTAAAGAATTTAATTTTTTTTTTTCTTCAATTTAAAAAACTTTAAAACTTCAGAGTAATAAAGGAAGCAAGTTCTTGGACTTCTCACAGAGAACCAATGTCCTTCCTCCGTTTTCCAGTTGCTCATGTCTTTAACAATGTGAGACACACCCAAAATTTTCACAATGACACCCACTAAAATAAGGGCATTGAAATACATATTTGTTAGGAAAAGAATTCATATCTATCATCACACCTGTGTTTCAATGCTGACATGCGAGTCCAGCTGCTGCCCCACCTGCACTGCAGTTGCCAAACCCAGAATGAATTAAAACAAACGTGTATATACATGTGCATTTCACCTACAGACTTCAATCTGCCAAAAATGTAATTAAGAAGTTAATGAGCAAACTCTTTATCTGGTCATTAACAGTGAAAAATAATTCACTAAGTATCTTTCTGAAAGAAAATTTTTAAAGGGATTAATGTAGCTACTAGGCTCTAATGCATTTTCCCTAGCATTACCTGTCTAAGAGAGACCCAAGACCCTGTTATCAGGGTTCAGGCAGATGATTGTGAATGTGAAACTCCATGAAAATACATGGTCCTTCCACTCACAACCAGGTCAGTCATTCCCATCATCTCTCACCAAGGAGAGTAGTCCCTTCCAAACAGCTCCTCTCCTGCTTCTGAATAAGAGCACACCAGGATTCATCAGCTACAGCCTTCAGCTCCCAGCACTGAGCAATGACAATCCAAAGACATCCCATGAAATGACCTAAGCATCAAACTCCAAGGTCTGTCTGGCTTCCTTAACCAGAAAGAAAAAGATTACTATGTCCTCTGCTTAACAAATGACCAACATTCACAAGTGCTATCCACGGTTCCACGGTCTAAACTCCTGCCATCTTCCAACCTGTGGCTTTCTAGACTTCCTTTCCTCAGACCAACATGACAGGGACTACTCAAAGAGACAGAATACCCTGACACCCAAACTATACTGTTAAGTTTGCATCCCTAAACTTGATAAGTATGATCCTGGCAGGGTCTCAGGTCTAGGGACCCACAGTTTCCAGAAACACTGTGTTAGGTAATTTGGCTAAATACATGATGCTTTACACAAAAAGTTCATCTGACTGTCTCCTTCCATTTATAACTATATATTTGTGTACCAGTACTGGGGGAGGGGTTTCACCATACACACACACACACACACACACACACACACACACCAACATAAAATCTCAAACACTAATTTGGACATCCCCTTGACTTTTAGCACAGAGCTAAGTACTATCTATGTGCATTATGCAGCACTGGTAGAGAGGGGTAGACTTTCTAAGTTGGGGAAAGTTAAGAAAAAGTAAAGGAGAAGAGAATCCTGGAGGCTGAAGAGATGGCCCAGAGGTTAAGAGTACTGGTTACTCTTGCAGAGGACCCAGGTTCAATTCCCAGCACCCACATAACAGCTAACAACTGTCTATAACTCCAGTTCCAGGGGATCCGGTGCCCTCTTCTGACCTCCATGGGCACTGCACAACATAGGTTCACTTACATACCTGTAGGCAATACACTCATACATAAAAAATAAAAAAACATATATTTTTAAAAAGAGAATCCTGAAGGATTCAGAAAGTGGATTTCAAACCTACCTACATTTTCCTATATCTCTAACCCCTGAATTCACCTGGGATGAACAGACTCAAGGAAGACGAACTAAAGAGAAAAGATCTAATTTGAGATAAGAGTCACCATCAAGAAACAGTTTGTAATACAAGCTCAGCTGAGAAAATTATCTGCTAAAACAAAGGAAATAACACTGTAGGGGAAGCTAACATTCTCGAATCTTCATACCTCAATGTTCATCGTGTTCAGAATACAATCCTGAACTATTCCATCTAGTTTGACTCTGAGATGGAGCAGATGTTGTGATTAACAAAGATTTAGAAGCTACTGTTCTCAACTAAATAATGTTTTTGTTTTTTTTTTTGAGACACAGTCTCATGCAGCCCAGGGCAGTCTTGGATTCCTAATCCTCTGCCTTCACCTCCCAAGTGCTGGCTGGGATTATAGCATGTGCCATGATACCAGGCTAAAAAGGAAGCATTTACAATAAGTACAAAATCAGAAAGGGAAAATAGGAATCCCTGGGTTAGTGTACAACTCATTGGTAGAGAACTTTCTTACTGACAGTTAATACTGATTGTCAACCTGACAGGAGTCACCTATGAGACAAGCCTCTGGGCACACTTGTCAGGGATTATCTAGAGTAGGTTAGTTATTGGGCATGCCTGTAAGGACTTACCTATATTAGGTAAACTGAGGTAGAAAGACATACTGTAATTCCAAAGGCTGAGGTTCTGGACTAAATAAAGGGCGAAATCAAGCTGAGTACTAGCATTTATAGCTCTGATTCCTAACTATAGACATACTGTGAGTAGCAGCCTCTCACTCCTTCTGCCATACCTTCTCCTCCACCATGATGGACTGTCTCTCCTTGAAAAAGTAAGCCACATACACCCAATCGCTTTGGATTATTACCATTTGTCTATTTCTGTGTTAGGACTTACTAAGGTCGATTTCTCAAGCTTTTACTATGAACTCACTATACCAACAGTAAAAAGATGTTCAGTAAATATTACAATATAATATTTCTACCACAGAAATATCATAAACACAAATAACTCAAGTACAGATAGCAAGAAAATATGCAGAAAACCAGTAAGTTTTGAGTATGCATTACTTTTATTTAAAGCATGTTTAGTGTATGTATGTATCTGCCACATGTGTATGAGTGCCCGTGGAGGCCAGAAGAGGGCATTGGATCAACTGGAGCTAGAGCTACAGGTAGTTGTAAACCACCTAATTTGGGGCTGGGCATCAAATTTGGGTCCTCTGGAAGAGCAGGAAGGGCTTTTAACATCCGAGCCATTTCTCTAGCTACTAATCTTAAATTTGTATAATTAAAAAATTTTAAACAATGGATGCCTTACAAACTGAAAAATTAACTATCAGCTTTTGCAGACCAGTACAAACCAATTTCAGCCACCACTGAACTATTTCTAAGGAAGAAACTAAGTATTAGGCACACACTCTATCTAGCTGGATCTCTGGAAACAATCTTTTAAAATCCAAATATAGGCCTATCATACTCCAAACTATGATATTACTTATTTGAAGACAAAGGAAAATCTGATATTTTATTTACTTTCTATTTAGAAGGCAACATCAAATCATGCTTTTCTTTCATGCCTTGCTAATTCTAAGCACACTGTAAATTCATAGTCATGCTTAAGAAAAAAATCAAAGTTGGTTAAATACTCTATGTGACTGAATACTACTTTTAATGTAGAAAAAGTTCCTTAATTTTTATATTAAGGGACTGTTTTGCTTCTTATGTAGTTGAATGTACTTTAAAAATAGAAATAACTTTATAACATGAAGAGAAATGCAAAATCAAAAATATGAGCATGGAACTGACCTGGAAAATTACTATGCAGTACCACCAAACAAGCAGAAGATGGGAACTAGCTGTTTCTTAAAAAAAAAAAAAAATTCTAATCATGTATATGTATATGTGCCTCAATGTAGGAATGCACACATGAGCGCAGATACCTATGGAGGCAGCGAGGTGATGTCAGATCATTTGGAGCAGGAGTTACAGGTGGTTATGAGCCCTCCCACATGGATGCTAGGATCCCAACTCCAATCCTCTGCAAAAGCAGCAAGTACTCTTAACCACTGAGCCATTACTCTACTCTAGAAGCCCAGGGAACTAGCTTCTTGAATTCCTTCAATGGTCAAGGCTGAGGGTAAATTAACAGGACACATAAATTTCACAGTTGGTGTTTCAGTCCTAAAGTGTACAGCGAGGCCTCAAATAGCATTAGAATGTTTTACTTATATATATCAATGATTTCCATGTCTCAGGACTACCTGGGGAGGTTTTAACCATTCCACAGAGATTGTGTCTTATTGATTGGTTCCAGTGAGCTTCCAGATGAATGGCCAGGAAGTTTTAATTCATTTTAAAAAGCTCATCTTTTGTACAGCTAAGTGGGAACCATTACTACAAAGATACACTAGACAAGAAAGAAAGGTGAATGTGGCACAAATTTCTGTTGTGTCTGTGTAAGAACTTAAGAACTCCTACTATTATTTAAAGACCTTTGCGTCAGATGCTGCACCTTCAACCAAAACTTTGCCACTCTTTAAAACAGAGAAAAACTTAGCATTGGAAGGCTATACAAAATATACAAAGTCATTTCATTCAACTTGTCATGGCAATTAAAACCATAAATATGATACCCCCATTAGAATGGCCAAAATGAAGACTGACAAAACGTAGTGTTACCAAATATATGGAGCCACTATATTAACAAAATGGGTGCATTTTCACCATATTTAAAATTTACATCAATAAACTGCTAATTTATTTTTTAAGGTAAAATGCTCAAATATGCTGCTGGCACAAATAAAAACTAATAAAATCATGTTAGAAACTATTTAGCAGTAGTATAACCTAGCAATTCCATCCTTATCTGAGGAAAACAAGTGCATGGGTCCATCAGAGGCAGGTATAAGAACATTCATAAACAGCTTTATTCATAATACTGAAGAACTAAAACAATCCAAGTGTCACCCAATAAACTGTAATACAGTCATTCTGCAGAATACCACAGAACAACAGAGAATAAACTGCTATAAAAAATGGAAAACAAAGTCAGAATTAATGCTCAGAAATGAAGCCAGTTCCAAAAAGTAAGTATACTATGTGGCTGAATTTAAAACAAAACTAATAATAAAGACAGCAGGCAGAACAGTGATTATCAAGAGCAAGAGTACCGAGTCACACCCTCGGGACGTAAATATTCCTTACACACAAAAAGTCAAAAAGGTTGATACTGCATCCAAACTAAAGCCTCTGAAAATCATTAGAAGAAAAAAGATGTCACAGACTTGGATGTGTGTGTGTGTGTGTACGCGCAAGTCTGTAGACTTGTGTGTACATGTGTGCCTGGATATGTGTGAGATGAATGACAGTCAAAATATATAACTTACTCAAAATTCAGTAAGAAAACAATTCAAAAATAAAATGGTCAAAATTTTGACATTTTACAGAAGAAAACTCGGGATGGCAAACACAAGAAAGATGCTTCACATCACCATTTATCAAGAAAATGCCAACGGAAGTCACAATAAGATACCCTTACAGTGACTCAAGATGGACGGAGAAGCTGAGGCGTGAGAGAGCACCTGGAGCTTGCATGCACTGCCAAAAGGAATGTAGAAAGGCAGTTCACCTCAAAGACCTGATCAGCAATTTCTTATACAAGTAAATATACACTTGGCCTTGTAACTTATCTATTCTACATTGAAACCTTCACCAAAGAAATTGTGAAACAAATACTGACTGTGTGTATATACAAATATTTTTTATGGCAACTTTACTTATAAGAGCCCCAAAGTAAAATTTTCACCAATAGCGTAATGAATAAATTGTGGTATATTCACACAATGGAATATTACTCACCAATAAAAAACAAGGACTTAATGAAAACATGGACTCCTCTGATTAACCTCAAAATATTATGCTGAATTAAAAAGATGGACACATACAAAAATTACATTTTAACACTCCATGTTATAAGAACACGCAAAGCTAATCTGTCACAACAAATTAGTGGCTGTCTGGAGAGAGGTGGTGCCAGGTAAAGTTGACTGTAAAAGGACACGAGGCATTGAATGATAAATATATTCTGTACCTTGACTGTGACTATGGATTTCCAAGTTTACACATCTGTCAAAACTCTTCGGACTATACATTTAAAACAGATATATTTCATCATACTTAAATTTATCTCAATAAACTGGTGATTTATTCTTGGAGGGAATGAAAAGAAATCTCATTTTATAATGTCTTAAAGACAAAGAAGGTATTTTCCTGAAAGCCCCAGACCTGCAGAGTGTGATCAGGTGTGTGATTCTGATCACAGTGCCACCTATACAGGACTGACTTGCCCTCTTCAACCCTGCAGCAAAAGGAGTTTTTCACTTTACAAGTGGTTTCACCTACAAAGAGAAAATTAGAGCAATTCCCTCCCATTGTAAAAATGACTACAGCAGCCTAAGTGTCATTTACAAACACCTGTACTTCATTCTGAGTCTGAAACTCCTAAGCACTGCCTCCAAGTGAGCATCTAAACATCAAAAATACCTAGAGAATGGCAAAGCATGAGATACAGTCAAAGATGAAGAAAGAAGTTCCTGCTACTCATCTAAGACCTTCTAGTATAGCAATGGAGGCATGACTGGTTTGCCAAGTCAGACAAGTCATGTATTTCTTATTTGTTTGGCTAGCCTCCTCTCAGTGTTAGTGAAAGCCTTACATTAGAGCCTTGAGGAAAAGTAAAGTCTAGAAAGTCTCTTTTCTGAGTAAATGAGATGGAGGTGGTTTCACTCTGGATAACAGACTTAAAATCAAGCATATGAACTGAAGAAGGTCCTCCAGTATCTTTATGAATGTTTTTGTGGCAACTTTGAAATGATTTACTGACTTTTCAGAGTATCAGGATGCTGTGAAAATAACTGCATAATTTCACAGTTCCCTACTCTGCTAACAGTGAGCACTGTGAAAGATGGCCTTTACCAGGTTTTTACTCAAAGCTGGCACTGAGCTAAGCACATTCATTTAATCCTCACACCTGCCCATAAAAATACAGTCTTCTTCATTCTACAGATGAGGAGCCTAGTTAGAAAAGTTAATGAATTAAATTTAAACAATGCATCTTCCTGCAAATGGAGCCCTCTAAGAGGAAGAACTAGCAGTGAGTACTGACCCATACGTCAGACACTGTTCAATATGTTTCTCACATAATTATTTAATTCTTCTGCTTCACGTATATTAACTCATATGCCTCACAATGACCTTGGGACCTAGACACCATTATTTCTGTTTTTAGAAATTTTGCCGAATGACATATAGGTTTTAAGTGATGAACTGGGATTCAAACTTGGAGGCCTGGTTTGAAATTTTAACCTTATAATTCACTGGTTCTACAAGGATGACTGAAATTAAATGATGAATAAAATCATCCAACAAAATATGTCAGCAATGTCAAAGTTGGGCAACTTTGCAGCCTGGTGTAATGAACTCTCTTTAGATTAGCAGGTCAAAGGGGCTTAACATTTACTCTCACTCAAAAAGGCAATCCATTTCCACTACATTAGAAGAGAATACAGCCTCCAAGCTTTCCCTCACTGTACCAAAGAGCACTCCAGCAAGCTTTCCCAGCACTACAGCAAAAATAGCATGGCTCCAAAATACTAAGTCTGTCTGTCCCCTGCTCACTTCTCCAATCGCTTCTCAGACCACAGTCTCCCCTAACTGTTCACACTGGCCAGTTTGGAAACAAATGTCCACTAACTACTTCTTTACCCTCAGGGTTCAGAGAAACTTTCCTCTTTATCAGCTCAATGCTTATCTATACCCCTTCCATAGCTACCCAAGACCAAGGTTTAAAAATGTTCATGCAATATTTTTCTGGTTTATTTATATTTTCCAAATCCAGGAAATATACTTGGACATTACAAAAGGTATTACACTTGACAGTCTGGGATTTATAGCTCAGCACTATAGAAAACAAGAGGTATCATTAATGAAGTTATATTCAAAGACTAAAAATAGGCAAAAAAACTCATACTAGAAAATGAGTTTCTTGCTGTTATTAATAAATTACATTACACATGGGAAAATTTAATTTCTAGAAATGCTTATGAAACCCTAAATCTTTATAGAAAAGATCTACATTCTTGTCAACTATACAAGGCATTTATCACTATTACACATGATTCTTTAATCCAGTTTACCACTCAGCAAGCAAAATTAAAGTGATATAATAATCTTAAAGTTTCTCTAGTTCTTTTCTTAAATCTACCATATTAAAAAAGTTCTCATAAAATGCAGCAGAAAGTATTAAAAAAATACTTTATTTTAGGTCACTGTTTATGATGTTCAGTAGGGCACCCCACCCCACTATCAAGTAGTTATATTTCCTATTAATTTTGAAGAATTAAATTCTTAGTTTTAGTCAATTTTCCATTAAAAAAAAATGAAGAAGCAGGCAGAATCCAAAAGAAGCTGCAAATATTCAGGCCTAATTGTTCTAACTAAGGCTTCAGACAAGAAAGGGAAGTGCACTAATTATACAGATCAAGACAGGCCATATTATGTTCCAATACCAAAAGTACAAATGCCTTTTGTGGCAGATGAAATTATTCAGATTTTTGTTTGCCTATAAAAAGAAAGCATTTCTTTCTTTTAAACTCATAATTTACATACTCTGAAATATTCTTGGCTAGTAATACAAACATGGTCTATTAAAATGGTGAACATACTTATTGCAAAGTGTTAATTCAGTCAGCATGGTTCAAAAGTATTAGATGAATGCGCTGTATGAAGGCAGTACTTTCTTCTTGCAACTTCCTCATCTTCTGCCTGCCATTCTCATGTCTAGATCACAACAGCTCCCTCCCATTCCTCCTCTCTTCCCTCACCAATATCCAGTCCCAGTTCTAGAACCTCTACCACTCCTCCTCAAACATACTAACCTTATTTTTGCTTTTGTTGCTTCCTCTGCCTGGAAGGTTTTTACTTTGAGACTCTCTCTTTTTACCCATGACTCTCTCTCACTGCATTCAAGTTTCTGCTCAAACATCATCATCCTCAGAAAGCAGCCCCTGACCAACCTTTGTAAATCAGCACTCTTCACCACTCTTTAGCCTTGTGCCATGTTTCGTAGCAGGAAACATCATATTATACTACAAAATACACACATGCAACACATCTGTCTATCTCCAATATCTATAATACAAAAGCCAACTTTTCAGTTTGACACTCAAAGTCCTTTCCACCAATTATGCTTCTTTAGATTTGTTAAACCAAATTCACTCTTCTGCACATATTTCCTGTTTCCCTTTCTGTGTGCCTTTGTTCAGGCAATGACCATCATCGCCCACATGTTCAAATTGGGAAACTCTCTACTGCACAATACTGCTGTCACTAATATTCCTGGATGGTATTCCCCTGAACTACCACCATCTTCCATCTCTGCCACGCTAAAGGTTTTTTAATTAGTCTTCTTCTTATTCATCTCTGAATTTTCTATTAATCAACATCTACCTTTGATGCCAGATCTAGACCTATTCACTTTTTAGATCTCTGCATTACACAAAAGAATGAAAATTGAGTATGAGAAGCTGCTATATAGAATTGTTATACTGACAGGAAGGCAGAAAAGAACTCAGCAACTCAGGCTGTAATTTCCAAGACAATACATTTCTAACCAACTACCTTCTTTTGTTGATATTAAAAATATTTTTTATTTTCCCAATTTCCTGTTTCTATTTTTAAAACTTGTTTTTCTACTTAGTTTCTTAAATTCACTCATCTTTTTCACTTTCATTTGAATTCAAATGTGGTCCTTAATATCTGTTAACCTTTCTAAATCACAAATGCCTAATCTGTATATCTGGGAGGAAAAACCCCAACTACCAACAGGGTTATTTCAACCCTAAATGAAATTATATACACAAAACCTACCTAGCACCTAGCAAGCTTTTGTTTTGTTTTTTGAGACAAGGTCTTCTTGTAGCCTCAGCTGGCTTAGAACTTGCTACGTAGACCAGGCTCGTCTCTACCTCACAGAGATCCACCTGCCTCTGCCTCTGAAGTGAGATTCAGGGTCTGTGCCACAACATCTGTCTACACCTAGTAGTTTTCAGCAAACAGTACAACTGGACTATATTTACTTTTGCCCATGAATTTTGAAAGGTAGGTTTAAATTGGCAGAACAATAAATGGGGAATTTTATTTTAATTCTAATCTTTTAGCTGATAAGAGCTGCATATACTAAATGGGATACATGAGCAGTATCAATGCATGTATACACTGTGTCATCAGGTTAATCATAATTATCATGTCAAATATTTACCACTTCTTAGTGGCAAAATTACTCAAAATCCTTTCTTCTAGCTTTTTGAGAGACACAGTACAGAACTATTTCTGTGTCTAGTGGTTCTACCGTGTAGTAAACATCACACTAGTACTCCTTCTTCCCATCTAACCACAGTTTAGTACCCAGTACCCTGCCACCTCCACGCTCCCCTTTAGTTATCACTATCCACTCTTCTCTACAAGATCAGCTTTTTAAGCTGCCACATATGAGGGAGACGACACAGTGCTTTTATTCTGTGCCTGGCTTCACACACATCATAGGTCTCCAGTTCTGTCCACAGTGTGGAAAAGACAGGATTTCATTCTAAATGATGAGTTTTAAAGTCACAGACTAGTCCTAAATTGTGCCTTAGTTAGCTACAGACTCCCATCATGCTTTTAAGTTGGCATGTAAATTCAGCTTATACTAACAGAGTTGGACTTTAAAAAATTATTATCTCATATTCCCTGTGGATGCTGTCTACTCGGGTATGACATACAATGAATGCCTAACATGGACTTAATAGTTTACAGATAACTCTGAACAATCCATTACTTGACAGTGGTTTCCTTCAAATCATAGTCATTCAAATTTCACTGTCTACTGAGCAGGAAATTTCTAATTTAGCATCTATCAGAGTAACATTCATATATAGGAAACTCACAGTGGAAAGTAACAGACAGTAATACTTGTATGTATTGTTATGAATCTCACCATTATCTGGCCTGCAAATCTTTCCTATAGCTTACACTTAGTCCCCTGAACATCTCTCAGAGTATAGATTCAGAACATAATAGTGGTAAATCAAACCATGAATAAAACTGGATATACGGTATACATCATTCTCTAGTTTCCCAGGACTTCATAAACTCTAACATTGTCTTGTCAATTGATAACAATCAAGTTATCTTAAACTAGGACTTTTCAGGTCATCAGGCTTAGTGGTGTGTACCTATAATCTCATTGACTCAGGAAACTGAGGAAGAAAGATTAAGTTCAAGAACAGCCAGGACAACATGGCAAGACACAGTCAAAAAAAGGAAAAAAAAAAAAAAAAAAAAACCAGGAAGGAAGGAAGGACAGATAGGGAAGGAAAGAAAGCAAGGAGGGAAAAGGCAAGAGAAAGAATCCTGACTCTTTCACAAATAATACATATTTTTGAAACAGAACTCATCTTTGTTTAGATTTAAAGCAAATTATCTAGCTCTAAATTCTATATTACAACATGCCTCACAGAGGGCCGGGAATATAGCTCAATGGTAGAGCAGTTACCTAGCAGGCATGAGACCCTGGGTTCAATCCCCTAGACTGAAGAAAAAAATCTTATCACATATATCTTGGCTTAACTGAAGAAATAATGTACTTACACAAAGGGTAGACTGATACAAAGACATTGTAACTGGAGCCAACAGGCTCCATGTTGTACTCTAACCTTAACAAATCCTCAAAATCAGTCACCATCTTTCTGAAACTAAAAGAATAAGAAAAACAGTAATTGCTTTAATCATCTAACTGAATTGTTCTAAAGATCAATATGGGACAACAGAAAGCACTGTTTGGAAAACCTTAAAGCATAATATATATACAAGTTATTATTGTTGTTATTTTCTTAAAAACAGCTATCCTGACTTGAAATCAATAAAAAATTAACTGCTAATCTTTATCCCTAGTCTAGTAAACTACAATAGTGGATCTTACAGTATTAGATCAGAATCAATTACAGAACTTTCAAATAGAAAAAATAAGACCCAGTACCTATCACTATAGATTCAGTGAGTCTAAGGCATAGAACTCAGTAGTTTTTCAAAAGCTCTCTACCTGGATTCAGATACACATCCAAAAAGAGAGCATTTCTAGGAACAGATAAGTCAAAATCGGAGCCATTTAGGACAACAATGATTATTCCTAGGATTTCAACAGAAACTTCTAACTCCTGCTGTATTTCAAGTATCAAAGTTTTTATTTTCATTTTAATGAGCCAAAAAAGCTATACTGTAAAACTCTGGGTATCCAAGTGTAATGTACACGGTATTATGAAGAAAGCTCTCTCATCTTGTCTCTGTTTGTGTTGAATTTATTTATAGAATGACATGCCTTTAGACAAACTCAGTCAATCTGGACAGTCCGAGACCTTCATTTGGATGGCTGACTTTACAAAGCAATAAGAACACCCCAATCACCTCAGCATTAGACTTGACTTCCTCTGAGGCTGGCTGAGATGCATCAGGAGCTGTAGTGTCATTGCTGCGGTCAGACATACCTAAAAGTAAAGTGTGTTAGACACATAGTAAACATTTAGTTAAGATCCCATAGATATTCTTACAAATATTAAATAGCATAACTAATTTATTTGTGATCAGAATGTTTTACAAAACTGTAATTATAGGAATATCTCTTGACTACAAGTAAACAATTATTTAAAAACCCCAAATTCAGGAAAGCACTTATACAAATGATTAAAAATAATTTCATAAAATCACTTAGATATGAAATAATTTAAAAGTAAAGACTGTCAATTTGTTTGGCAAATGAAAAACTGAGTTAAAGATGGCTACTGCGAAAGGTTACTTTTGTCTCCACAAAGCCAAGTTCCAAACTAAAACTCAGACCTCTCCCACACTCAGAGACCTTTAACACTGAGAACAGAGGAGCTGGCTCGTTGACTAAGTGAAGCACAATTCTCAGATTTCATTTGCTAGAAGCTTAATGAGTTATTTCTCCTTCTATTTTGTACAATAGTACTTAGAGAATGTCACTAAATATAAAGAGCTTTGGTTAAGCACTACGGGAAGACGTCAATCTAGGCTGGGTTCTGAAAGCACTCAGTCTCATCAGAGAGACAGATATACAAAGAATGATAAGATACTATGTGGTGGGCACTACAATGCAAAGAAAAGACTTTTACTCTTGAAATACACTGGTGGGAATATTTTCATAGTTTAAAAACAGATTCTATTACCACATTAAGAAAATACAACATGACCAAGTGAGATCTATCCCAAGAATACAGGATTGGTCCAATTAGAAAATCTATTAATATATAATGTCTTCACAAATCTAAGGGGTTAAAATAGAGTTTTTTCTACATATACCCAGAGGGAGCATAGCTGACAAAATTCAACACCTAATCGAAATTAAATACTCAATGAAATAGTAATATAACTAATAATCTCTCAAGTATGCACATCCACCCTATAATCATTATATTATTTAATAAAGAAATAACAAAGGCTTTTCCACTAAGATAGGAAATAAGGCAGGGTCCCACCATTTCTACTACTGCTTACCATTATACTAGAGGTACTGACCAATCCCTCCAGTTAAGAGAAATCAAAATAATAAGTTTATCTCTATTTGCAAACAAAAGGGCAATACATGTCTAAAAAAACAACAACAAAGATACAATGATAAAACTAACTCCCAAATAAAAGAATTCACTGAAGTAAGTAGCAAGGTACAAAATAAAAATTCAGAAACCAGTATCTCGCAATGTACAATAATCAGTGGACATAAGGGCAGTAACAATCCCTGTTTATAAGAGCAACAAAGAAGATTAAGCACTTAGTAATAAAATGAACAATGTATAAGAA
The DNA here is from genome assembly GCA_035773235.1 of Eospalax fontanierii. NCBI lineage: Eukaryota > Metazoa > Chordata > Mammalia > Rodentia > Spalacidae > Eospalax > Eospalax fontanierii. The sequence continues at coordinate 37,020,956 of CM069548.1, read as the reverse complement.
CTGAAGAGATAGCTCAGCAGTTAGGAACAGTGACTACTCTTACAGAGGGCCCAGGTTTGGTTTCTAGCACCTACATGGTGGCTAACAACCATTCTTAACTTCCTGTTCGAGAGGATCTGACTCCCTCTTCTGCCCTCCCCAGACACTGAACAACACAGGTGCACTTTAACATACATGCAGGTAAAACACTCAGACATATAAAATAAAAATAAATAAATTTTAAAAATTAAAAAGTAAGTTGAGTGGGTTGGTACACACCTTTAATCCCCCAGCACTTAGGAGGCAGAAGCAGGAGGATCTCTGTGAGTTCAAGAACAGCCTGGTCTACATAGCGAGTTCCAGGTCAGCTGGGGCTAAGGGGATATCCTCTCTCAAAGATACCCCCCCCCAATTTTTTTAAATAAACAGTGTATAAAACTATATAAGAAAAAAATGGAAAATATGAGAACAACTAAGAATAAAAGATATCCCCCAGTCTTGAACAGGACAATCAATGATACAAAAACACATATGCACTATAGCATTTTTTTCAATTGTAAAATACTCGAAACCACTTATGTCTATACATACACTAATGACTAAACTATACTACATCTAAGTCTGGTATGTCCAACTTTTTGACACTATGAAATAATATTATCATCTACAAAGTTCATGCTTGAGAACCATGTAATTATGTTTAAAATATAATCTTATGATGTTTTAGGCAAGTTTATGATTTTGTGCTGGGCCACATTCAGTGCTATCCTTGGCTGCATATGGCCTAGGAGATTGAAAATATGCAACTGTGAAGTGAAAAAATAAAAAGGATGAAGACACCTGCGATGGTATGGGGCAATTCCAGGACACACAGTGGTCCCACCTTATCTAGCTTCACTTTCTGTGTTCAACTACGGTACTAAAATTTTATATGAAACTCCCCTGAAATAAATAACAATCTTAAGTTTTAAGTAGCAAGCGATCTTCTACTGTGTAATGTCATCTAATGCTGTTATATTCTGGCCTACCCAGGACGTGAATCACCTGGTCTAGCGCATCCAGGCTGCATTTGCTGCCTATCCATTTAGTCATTGGCAGACTCACCACTAGAGCACAGTGCTTCTGTTCAAGGAATTTTATTTTACTTATTATAACTGACTCAAAGCGCAAGTGTAGTGGTGTTAACAATGAAACATGCCAAAGAGAAGGTACAAAGTGGAATTAAACAGTAAAAAGGTAGTATTTTGAGAGACAGACGTCACATAACTTTTGTTAAAGCATCTTGTTATGATTGCTCTATTTTATTACTGTTCTTAATCTTACTATGCCTAATTCACAAGTTAAAAAGAGGGACCACAGATACTGAGAACTAAGTTTATACCATCACAGAGAGAAGATACAAGAAGCGAGAAATGCTAAGATGAACCCTGTAGTATTGTACTGGAATCAGAGGTGGCAAAATTAACTCATGGTTTAATATGGATGTATATATGAGCGTTAGTTTTCTAGCTCTGTTCACTGAGGGGCCTAGTGATACTCCAGTATCAGATCTGGTCTCTAAACACCAGTCTCCAATGAGAAAAATGAAGATTCTTGGGACAAATAGTTCACTCTAACTAGGCAGCCAGGCCTAGCACTTGGGAGGCATAGGCAGGTGGATCTTTTTGAAACTGAGACCAGCCTGGTCTACATAGCTAGTTCCAAGCCAGCTGGCCAACTAGACTACAGGAAACCCTGTCTCAAAAAAAAAGAAAAGAAAGAAAGAAAAAAAAAAAAGATATGAGCTTATCCAAAGAAAAAAGGAGCCAACCTAAAGTAGCCCTTAATTAACCATGCTAGAATAAACTGAGGAACAATGACAAAGACAATACTGGATTTAATCACACACTAAAGCAAACATGAATGAGTCCGTGATGTGGACAAATAAGCAAACAAGGAGAAAGAGACTTCCTCATAAAATAACTTCCATTAAAAATATAGAAAGGAAAGCCATGCTAGTATTCAGGACACAGAGGCAGGTGACTCTCTGAGATGGAGAGCAGCCTGGTCTACATAGATAGTTCCAGGCCAGCTGGGTCTACAGGGAAATTTTGTCTCAGGGGGAAAAAAAATCACAATGATAAAAAAAGGAAGAAACAGAAAATACGAAAAGGAAAATGAAGAGATGGCACAGGAGGTAAGAGCACGAAGACCTGGGTTCGGACTCCCAGCACCCAGTTAAAAAACCAGTAAGAAACCCTGTGTTTAACCCTGTGAATAATGTGGAGAGTGGAGTGACAGAGCAGGACATCCTCTGGTTTTTACAAGAGTACACAACACGTCTTCGCACATGATGAATACACTGGGGGGGGAGGGGTAATTGGTCCACATCTGTTATCTGCATACTTAGGAAGCTGAAGCATAAGAATCTCAAGTTGGAGGACCGCATGAGCTATAAAGCCAGCTCCGGGACAGCTGGATATACACACTTTGTTTCCAAAAAAGGACAGAGACGGTGATTGTGGAGATGGAGAGGAAACAGAATCATCAGGTAAACATCACAAAAGTAGAGGGCTAAATTTTAGGAAGAAACAAGATTTTCAGTTTTCATCATTCTCCACAGGTACATATCAACTAAAAAGGGAAAGACAGTAACTACAGTGGAAAAATTCTGCAACCACTTAGCAAAGAGAATGAGGAACTATGACAAATAGGAAGATGCATATATTATTTTCATGGTATTTTTGCCAAAAATGTGTATTCAACCAATCACATGAAAATAGGGCAAACACAAATTAAGAGGCACTGAAAAAAAACTGATCAGTACCTGTCAAAAAGTATCATTTTGGGGCTCGAGAAATGGTTCAGTGGTTAAAAGCACTGGCTAGTCTTGCAGAGGACCCGGATTAGGTTCTCAGCACCCACGTGGTGGCCAACAACCATTTATAACTCCAGTTTCTGGGGCTCCAATGACCTCTTCTGACCCCCTCGGGCATTGCACAACATAGGTTCACTTACATACACATAGGCAATACACTCATACACATAAAAAATAAAACAAAATGTTTTTAAGGTATCATTTTCATCGAAGATAGGACATTTAAAGATTAGAAGAGATTATGGAAAAATAACTAAATTTAATGTGGATACTTTTGACAGAATTCCTGAACCAAAAAAGGGCAGGTGAAAATCCGAGTTAATTCTAGTAAGATATATAATTTAATCAATATTTTAATAACGTTAATTTCCTGCTCTTAACAATTATAGTTATGGAAGATGTCAGCGTCAGGAGCTGGAGAGATGGCTCAGCAGTTAAGAGCACTGGCTGCTCTTGCAAAGGACCCAAGTTTGATTCCCAGCCCCCACATGATGACTAACAATTCATTACTCCAGTTCCAGGGGATCCAATGCCCTCTTCTGACCTCCATGGGCACTGTATGTACACAATACACTTACATACATGCAAGCAAAATACTCATACACATAAAATAAAAATAAAGAAATGATTAAAAAAAGACGTCAGCACCAGGGGAAGTAGGGCGAGAGATGTGAGTAGACTACCAACTCTGCAACTCTTCTAGGGGCTAAAACCGTGAGAAAAGTTTTTTAATAACATTCAGAAATTGCGAGTAGAGGAATTACCCTTAGACAGGAGAAGGAAATGGAAGGAGGAAGAAACCTACAGAGACCGCGGAAAGCATAAGGGAAAATGAATGACAGCTAAGGCAGTTCTGTGTTCTTTCGTGTGAAAAGGCAGTTACTCTTTCTATACATTAGACAGTAGCACAAATTGGGAAAACATAATCACTGAGGTCTAGAAAAAGACCAAATCATCAAGACAGTCAGGGAAAGAACAAAATTCCTGAGAATTACAGGGATCCACATTATTTGCAGTTTTAAATACTATCTCAGATTTACTTTTTAAAGTTACATTCATTCATAACTTAGATGACTAATATACATGGGAAAGGGATTTTAAAAGTTAACAACTTGTGGTGCTGGAAAGATGGTTCAGTGTACATACTGCTCTTGCAGAAGACAAAACTCAATTCCCAGCACCCACCATCAGCAGCTCCAGGGATTCTGACACTTCTAGTACCACACGTAGCAGCACTTGCATGCACATACTTACACAGTCTCACACACACACACACGCACACATATACACACACACACATCCCTAAAAAACTTAAATACTTAAAAAACAAAGTTAATGACATACAATTTGTGCTGTACAGCTTATATACATTTTGGGGTGTGATGCCACACAATTAACTGTAAATGCAAGTACAAAGGAAGAGCATCAGTTCAAGGTGGCCAGCCTAGGCTAGTGAGACATGTCTCAAAACAAAACAAAACAAACGGTAGAGCAAACATTTTCTGCTGGTGGCAGAGCTCAGTGGTGGTGTGTGCTCAGCAGTAGCAAGGCCATGCATTCAATAAGCAGCAACCTTCTCCAAAAGATATGTCTTCTGATTTCCATATGAATTCAGTTACCTTTAAATGCTATCTTTAAAACAGAATGATATACTACTATAAAACTACCACTCAGGGGTTGGAGACATTGCTCAGCCATTAAGAGAACTGACTACTCTTGTAGAGGACCCAGGTTGGATTCCCAGCACCCACATAGCAGCTAACAACCATCTGTGACTCCAGTTCAAGGCGATCCAACACTCACTTCTGACCTCCCTGGGCACTGCATGACATGGTACACTTACATACATACAAGCAATACAGTCATACAAATAAAATAATAAATAGAATATTTAAAACTTCCATTCATGTTCAGGCTCTTTAAGGTCAGTTGTGTGGGAAGTCAAAAAAATGCCTTCAATTATTTCTAAGGCTCATCTTTCATAATCAGCCAGAGGCATTCATTAACTAGTAAATGTGAGGAACAAAAGTCTACAAAACAAATGACTAGTTAGCATTTATAAAGATGCATATGCAATATCACTTGAGGCTTAAAAGTAATTTGAAGTTCTTTATATTTTATTATTAAAAAATTATCTTTTGATTTCTATAAACTGAAGAGAGTAATCTATTCAGATGGAAGACATATAAAAACTTGAATAGGGGAGAATTTAATGAGAGAATTCTATGCCCTACAAACCTTAAATGCAATCAGGGTCTTCTTAGAATCCTAGGAAGAGAGAGCAACAGTTTGCCAGATTTCCCCAAAATAAAAATCCAAAGACTATGGATAACAACAAAGAAGCACAACCCCTGCCCTCACAGCCTCTGTAACATCACTGAGTCTGGAGCCTCAGACACTTAATACTATTCATCTATGGAAGAGACAGTTAAACAGACTTTCGCAGATATTCTAAGTTAAGTTTTTTAAATTAATATGTTCCTATACCACAGGAGGTCTGAAATGGTACATTTTGCCCAGGCCAAAGGAAGACAGACATAAGCAGGACAGACATGGTAGACCATATAAAATATGAATTTAGAGTCTTTTAATAAAGTAAGTACATTACGGAATCTAAGGCAAAATTCCATTTGAATAAAGCAATACACTTAAGTCCTCAAAGAAATTTATTGATTTAAAAAGTAATAATAAAATGCAAATCTTCAGCCAGGTATGATGAATCACACCTATAATGCCAGCACACAGAAGGTAGAGGCAGGAGTATGAGGTCAGCGTCATCCTCAGCTTCATAGAGAATTCAAAGCCAGCCTGTACTATAAGGGACATTATCTCAGAAACTGAAAAATAAATAAATAAATAAATAAATTAATTAATTAATTAATTAATTAATTAAAAACACAAGTCTTCAAAAAGAAATGTCTCAAGAGTTATTCTTTGTAGGAATACTTAACAAAAAATTTCCACTACAAATGGAATCAAGGAGGTACGGGGTAAATTGGTGTGCGAAGGGAAAAAGTAGTAAGGCTTGGGTTTGCTATGATCTGACTTTGATTTCTTTCAAACGTTTTATCAAACTGATAACCATGCTTAGATTAAAGAGTGGCTCTATTTCTTTGAGAAATTTCTTCTCTCATTCAGATAAGTAGTAAGAAAATGGTAAGGCTTATTTTGACTTCACAATTCAGTATTCACTTTCAAGTAGAACAGACTCATTCACAATTTTAAAAATGGACATAGCAACTCTATTAAATAATTCTGTATGTTTAGAATTTAAAATAATAACCAAAATGCAGATCTTTTCCTGTCAAAACAACCTGAAATAATTGTTTTCTATGACAATTTTTCTAAAAGACAAAAAATATTTTCTTCACTGTACAATGTTAGTTACATAGAATTGAAAATGGCTTACCAAACAACATGCTCAAAGTATATTATATTCCCTTTCATAAATAGAATGACCAAATAAAAATAATACAGAATTTCTTATACTTCGGTCTTTGTATCAACAGCTGTTTGGAAAGAGATCTGTAAGTCTTTTTATAGTCTAATAAATTAAGCTTAGGTTGCTTATTAAAATAAGCACATCAGTCTAGAACTTCAGAGGTAGAAAGGATTGAGCAAATAGTAATTCTTAATTATATGTCTATAAAGAGAAACTGAAAAGTTAACCTAACAGATACTACCACCATATCTACCACCTACCACCATAACCAATTTTTAAAAGAGGTATAAAATTAACTGTTTGGAAAAGGCCTTTTCCCCATTCAGACTGTGCTGTAGAGAAATGAATGCAAAGTAAAATGACAAATTACTCTCTGGAAAGGAAACTAGCTATAAATAAAACCCTAAATTATTCAGTGTAGCGTGGCCTCTTTCTTCATAGATAGCTTAGCTGGATTAGCACATTAGCAGTGAAGCCAACCAAAAACCTGCAATACTATGTTGTTTGGTATTTGCTATAACTGATTTTTTTCCTAAGACCTACAGCTTAGTTGTTACTTGGTACTATATGTATGAACTGGTTTTCTCCCTTAGTAATAGATAATTAGAAAGTTACTCCATTACTAAGTTCCCCAAATCATAACAAATCAACCCACTTTTTTTCCAGTGGAAAAGAGCTCATGGTAAATACTTTACATGCAAAACAATACAAATACAGATCATCACATACAAAAATGTTCACACATAACCATCTGTAACTCCAGTTCTAGGGGAACTGACGTCTTATTCTGGCCTCTGTGGGCAACGCACATACATGGTGCACTTACAGGCAAGCAATCATACACCCATACACATAAGTAAGTGTATTTTTAGCCAGGCATGGTAGACCATGCCTTTGATCCTTGGGAAGGCAGAGGCAGGCAGATCTCTGTGAGATTGAGGTGAGCTGGGTCTACATAGTGGGTTCCAGGCCAAATGGGGTTACAGGGAACCTCTGTCTCAAAACAACAAAAACAAATAATAGTAATAATAATAATAATTTTTAATTGATATAGATGTCCTGGAGTGGTGGTACATGCCTTTAATTCCAGCACTCAGGAGGCAGAAGCAAGCAGATTTCTTTCTGTGAGATAGAGGCCAGCCTGGTCTACACAAAGAGTTCCAGCTGGGGTTACAGGAAGACTGTGTCTCAATAAAAAAAAAGTGTGTGTGTGTGTGTGTGTATGTGTGTGAATAAATCACTAAATGTAGGAAAAGATAAAATCTCCCTTACAAATTATTTCCAGAAAGTTTATATAAATATCCATCCCCTTAAGAAAGTAGAGCACAATTCTCCACTCTTCAACTGTCTACTACAGAGAGATTTTCTTCTATAAAGGACAATATTCAAAGGGAAGTAGGTAAAAAGAGCACTCCGTGTCACAGTGGATAAACCTGACAAATCTCAAGCCAGGTTGACAGTAATCAAGGACAGCATCAACAGAGCAGTAATACTGACAATATGTGCTCTGCATACAGGGACTGGAATGCTACTTTCCCTCTGTGGTCTTTTTCTTCAAAGCACAAGACCAGGGCTATTGAAAAGAAAAACATCACATAAACACCTATAAAAGGACACACAAAATGTCTTTAACTAGCCATCTGCAAAACTGTCAACTTTTCAAATATGGAAATCTGAAAACTGTCAAAACCAAGAGAACACCCGATGGTCGAATGGGTTCCTGGAACAGAAAAAGGACATACAGGGAAACTGAGGCAGTGTGAACAAATATGGACTTTACTGTCACAGTGATGGAGTGTGTTAGTAACAGGGGAGGCTGACTATGTAATATTTGAGTATCGCTATATTACCTTTGCAGTAATTCTGTAAATTTAACCTTCCACAAATAAGAGTTCATTATAACTAATCTAAGAAACCAGTTATTTTTATATACCTATTAATAATTTTTTATTGTGTATTTGAGAAACCAGCAATTGGTCTACAATTTAACTACTTTTTAACTATTATATACGCATAATAATTCATATTCAAACTCTTGTTTTACAAGATCCTCAGCCCTGAAGTGTTTAATACAACCAATTTTTAAACTTAATGAGTCAATATTATGGTGTCATAGCCTAAACTAGGTTTAGGGAGGTGAAGGAAAAGAAAGAATGGTTCTGACAGAGAAAGCACGTGCAAAACCCCTGTAACAACAGCAGAGAACGAGGTAAGCACAGTGGGACAAAGGAGCAAGGGGGCTGCCGCAGAGACTGAATCTGAGCTCCACCAATCCCTGACTGGCAGGGTGGGAGAGAACCTTCACATGTGCATCTACACGTGCCTGTGCACGTGCGCACAAACACACACACACACACACATGTGCACACTAAATAAATAGATAAATAAGTAAATCAATAAATAAGGGGCTGCAGAGACAGCTCAGTGATTAAGAGCACCTGCTGCTCCTGCAGAGGCCCTGGATTACATTCCCAGCACCCAAACTGGGAGGCTCATAACCAGGGGTTCTGACACCCTCTTCTGGCTTTTGTGGACACAGGCACACATGTAGTGCACTTACAGACAAACAGGAGAACACACACATAAACATAAACAAATAATGTAACAAAACATTTTTTAAGGACCACAGAGGCTAGCATGAGTGAAGAGTTTCATATAAGGTGATAGAAGACAAGGCTGAAGACTTATCTCTGTTAAAGACTTATATTTTTACTCTAAAAGCAAGGGGAAGTCATAAAAGGATCAGGGGAAAAGGGAAAGAGTGACAATCAGTACGTTTCAAAAGGAATGTCTGTGCTCTCGGGATGGGTAACAGATTACAGGGGGGCCAAAAGCAGACAAAAATGGAGGTTACTGGAGCCTGGTGGTACACGCCTTTAGTTCCTGCACTTGGGAGGCAGAGGCAGGAGGATCACTCTGAAAGGTCAGCTTGGTCTACAGAGTGAGTTCCAGGCCAAGTGGGGCTACAGGAAGTCCCTGTCTCTGAAAAAAAAGAGATTATTATACAAGTTTTAGGCAAGAACAGTGGAAAACTAGACCAGTGTCATGGGAGTAGGAAGAATAGATTCAAGAATCATTAGAAAGAAAGATTAATAAAGTCTTCTGACATATCTGACATTATCAAGGTGTAAGGATCATTCCACATTTTTGAGATTTTATACTGCAGATAATGTCATCACTCACTGAAAAAGAAAGAAAGGGGAGCAACAGAAGGATAGGAGAGGAAATCTTTAAGGTATCTTTCAGGTACTCAGGAGAAGGTATCAACAGCAAGAAGTACAGATCTATAGCTCAAGAGCAGCAGAAAGCACATATGCTCTTAGAAAAGCCGACAGCTTCCATCTAGAAAAGGAGCTAACCATATAATCCCCAAGTATGTAAGAAAAACATTAGACATAGACTTTGACCATCTGGATTCGGTTAAGAAGCTGATCGAGAGTACAGCTCCACTTCATCAGCTAAAATAAAACTGTTAAGCGCATGAGGAAACAAAATTTTCAAATACTGGTTCAGTAATATACTAATTATGTCGCCAAGCATAGCATTTCAAAGCTTTAGAAGGGCTGGAAAATATTATTAGAAATGTTCTAAATCTGTACTGTCCTAAAAGGGAGGCAGCAGCCACAAGAGCCCACTGGGCACTGACATGTGGTTAGTGCAAGTGTTAGATAATTTGACTTCAAACAACTTAAAACAGCCACATATAGTTAGAGGCACATGAACTGAACAGGTTTAGCTTCCTTGGATATTTTATTTAATCCTCCATTACATTTTGAATTAACTGGGGGCATGGAGAACTAGAAAAGTACAAGAAATTTTCATTTCATCTGCTTATTATATGGTTTAAAATTGTCTATCAAGAATATACAGTATACATATGGAAATAGAATCCTACAAGCTCCTGAGACTCTACAGCAATGGTGTCAGCATGCTCAAGACCCATGGAAATTCAAGCAGACAAAAACCCAGCATGGAACTCGGGAAATGCACAACAGAGCCCAATCTTTGCTGAACACATACTGGTGGGTGATTACTGTTGGGTGAGGAAGAGCTGATCTTCTTAAAGCGAGGGATTCTTGATAGGCTGATTACACCTCAGTGGATGAACTCCAACTATGTAATGTCCAGGGACACTAACGTGACACAATAGACCTTAACACAAATGACAGAGTGTATGACTTCTGGGGGTATAAAAGTGATTAAGATTGGTTGAGATGTTCTGTATGAAATACACAAAAATTCAATAAAAAATATACAGTTATCAGGCTGGTGAGAGACAGCTCAGTGGATAAAGATGTTTTCTGCCAAGTCTGACAACCTGAGTTTGATACCTAGGACTGACATGGAGGAAAGAGAAAATGGATTCCCACGAGTTTTCTGTGACTCCACGGAAGCGCCATGGCACACGCAGGGGCACACATACCAAGTGCAAATACATACAGATAAATGAAAAAATTTGATTTTAAAATTCTGAAGAATACACAGCATAGGGGAAAGAAATGATGGAGAAGGGGAGCACGTACAGTGACTTACCTGTGAAAATGTCACAATGGAACCCATGCACTTACACACATGATCAGGGACGCACACAAAATATGTAAGTAAAACCTCATGGATGAGAAGACAGTAAAGGAAAAAAAAACCCCACATTTTTACAGAAAGATTTGAGCAATTACCAGTTTTACTTACAGAGCCCAAAACGCTCTGAAAGTTTTTGTCTTCTGAGAGAGAATCTGATTTTTCTAATACAGAGTTATTGTGGACTGAGGACAAAGCTCAGTGGCAGGGCATCTGTTTAACATGTGCAGTGCTCTGAGTTCAATCCCCAATACAACTGAAGACAGAAAGATGAATGAATGAAAGAAACAAAGCAAACAGTCTAGTGAGTAAAGTGACAACTCCAGGAAAGAACCTTCAACTTTACCGTACCTAGATCTGAACTGTCAACAGTAACAGAGCAGAACTCCAAAGCAGACTCAAGAGCAGTAGTCACCTAAATAAGTATGTTTGTTAACGGAGAAAAAGAAGTATACAGAGACCACAGGGACTGGAGCGATAGTCCAGCAGCTAAGAGCACTGGCTGCTCTCACAGAAACCCAGGTTCTGTTCCCAGCACCACATGGTGGCTGTAACTCCAGTTCCAGAGGATCCGACACCTTCTAAGAGGCCACTGTGACCACCTCACACACACAAGTACACCTACAAGCAAAACACTCATACACATAAAAAAAAAATTTTTTTAAATTAAAAAGAAAAGAGATGGCATACTTTTTTTCAAGAATCAGTTGCTCATGAACTACAATACCTGCCAATGACCATCTTAAAAGTTTAGGAAAAATGGAGGAAAGGGGAATAAGAGATGGCAGAGTAGTAAAGGAATAAAAGAGAACACACAGACACAGACACACAGATACACACTCTCATAAAGAACAGCTAACAATCTACAAGAAATATTCGGTGCTTCCAGAACTGCCTAATGTTAGCAGAAGCCAAAGAGCAAGATTATTTTCAGACCCTGTTGTTGTGTAGCCTTTTTGTATATCCCAGAAGTACCACTGGCACAAACCTGACCTTTAGACAGTCGTGACACCTACATCCTCCTCCACAGCATGTGGAGTCACTCACTCTTCTCTGTTAGTTTTCCACCTATAGTTATACTAATTTAAACTCACCTTACTGAATTTACTCCTTCTACCCTGAATTTACCATTCTGAAATGTATGGGTTCAGACTCATAATGCCAAAGTTAGTACTTACAACCTTTATTTTCTACCTTTCATATCCTCTCTCCACACACTCTCTCCAGAAAATTTATATCCACTTCCATGAGAAAAACTCTACCGGCTACCATTCTACAAGCCTTCAAACTCACTTTTTGCCATAGATTTCCATATGACATTCATCTCCTAAAGATTAATAGAGGAAAAGAGCCTTTCTGAATATCTGATAGAAATGAGATGACATAACTCCAACTCATTCCCAAAAATTTATAATGGAAGTACTGTAGAAGCTATCTACAGTCACACACCTATGATCAAATCCTGGTCCCATCAGGATTATTCTGAGCAGATTATTTTAGCCTTTTTTTGGTCATTTAGTTTTGGTCTCTTCTGTAAAAATGGTGGTGATGGTGGGGAATAGTCGTGTAAAGCACTTAATATGATGAACACAGCAGGCAAATAAATATAACTGTCATTATGGTGCTTGATAAACTGATCTTTCTAAGTTTCTCCTGACCTTACAAGGAAGACAATTTAGCATAACTTTTTATTTACTAATTGGCTGCTCTCTCAAAATGAGGATGCTGCACTGATGGAAAGTTATTTCACTGTATGAATGGAAGACATTGATTACTTTAGACCAAGCTGTACAGGTCACACTAACTTTCTAACACTGTATAAAACAAGCTTCAAAACTTTAGAACTTCTACTTCCAATCAACAAACACTATACAACTAAATCAGTAAGTAAATACACACTAAGACTTACATTAAGGTTGGAAAGTTCCTAAGTGAGAAATAATCCTCCACATACATATACAGAATAGAACGGGCTGTCGAAAGAAAGCAGCACCACGTCAAATGTTTATAAACTACCTTTAATACATCTCATTTGCTCTTCCCAGGAAAGGCTGGGCCCCAAGGCAGATACCGTAGGTTAAAAACTACAGTGAAAGAAAAGTACAACCATCATTTCAATGTTTCATTCTGAGGTGTGTCCAGTGATTGGTGATATTTAATATGTATTAAATAGTAATACACACATCAGTGTGAAAACCCACTTCACAGGCAAAGTGACGAGCATAGCCTGCTATTCTCCCCGTCCCCCCAAAAAAACCCTCAAAACCACAAGTCAGGAACTAAGTTGGCAGTGTCAGTTCTTACTACAGGTCCAGGAAGGAATTTAGAAATACTTAAGTCTGAAGTAGTGAGATTTCAGTACCAAGCTGTAATCCCTGCAGACCACACTCCTTACCCCGGAACCCTCCAAAATCATTTGTTGTTTAGCAAAATAACAGCTCAACTAATAAACTGTTTCTGTTAACTTCAACTAGACACTGTCTAAGCAGTGGTTTTTCTTTTTGGGACAGGGTCTCCCTATGGCCCCAGTTGGCCTGGAACTCCCTATGTAGACCAGGCTGGCCTTGAACTCAGTGATCTACCTGCTTCTGCCTTCCAAAGAACTCAGATTAAATAGCTAGCAGTGGTTTTTAATCTTGCTGCATGTCATGTATGTCCTTTGAGAATTTGATGAAAGAATGCACATTTGTCCCCAGAAGAAACAAAAGTACTTACACAAAACTTTTCACATAATTTCAGGGGTAGAGATTAAACAGAAGCCTTGAAAAATCACTGATGCCTAGACTGAGGCCCCAATGCAGGATTAAGGCAAATTATAATACAAGAAAAGTAATTTATCATTTCAAAAAGGATGAGCTAGAAGGCTGGAGAGATGGCTCAGCAGTAAAGAGCACTGATTGCTCTTATAGAGGACCCAGGTTCAATTCCCAGCACCCACATGCCATCTATGATTCCAGTTCCAGAGGGATTTAACACCCTCTTCTGACCTCCACAGCGTTCGTTGCACAATGACAGTGGTGCACTTACCTGCACATAGGCAATACACTCACAGACACATTAAAAAATAATAAATAAATTAAAAAAAAATAAAAGGATGGGCTGGAGAGATGGCTCAGTGGTTAAGAGCACTGCTGTTCTTGTAGAGAACCTGAGTTCCATTCCCAATACCCACACGGCAGCTAGGCCATCAGTAACTCCAATTCCAGGGAATCTGAATCTCTTTTCTGATCTCCTGGGCATTGCATGAATGTGGTACACAAACATGAAATTAAACCACACATACCTATAAATTAATTAAAATTTTTAGTTGGGTGTGGTGGTACATACCTTTGGTTCAGCCTGAACTACCTAAGAGTTCCATGACAGCTGGGACTACTGGGGAATCTTGTCTCAAACAAACAAACAAACAAACAAAGGGAATCAAGTATCTGAGGCAGAAACTTTAATCCGGAATGTAAGAATGAAAATATTCTCTCTTTTCCCAGATAATGAGTGTTGGGCTTTGTAGTTAGGAGCTGAGTGTTGGTCACATTAAACAAGAAAAAGTACAACAACAAAAAAATCAAAGCGAACAAAGAGAAGAGTAATTAAAACAGTACCAAAAATAAGAATAAGTATTTGACAGGGCAGCAAAGAAACGGCCAATTCCTGCAGCCTCCACGGAGGGCTCACGAATCTAGAGCACCTTTGTCAAGAAACAGGTAAAACCGTGAATACATGCTGGCAGCAGAGAACGTACACGTGGACGAAAAGTTTAACAATTCTTCCATTTTTTTCTTATCAAATGAGAATTAAGCATACTTCGGAGGAAATAAGGGGTGATGAGGAAGAGAAATCCTTAAAGAGTAGCTTAAAGGAGCTGCAGGGAGTGTAAAGTGCAAACTTTCTGGGCTCAGTGGGCTCAAGAAGAAGATAAGAACAAAGCAAAGGAAGCACTAACAGGGGAAAGTCTAGAGCTAAAAAAGAAAAAGGAAAAGAGCTTTCCCTTTCCTGGACACGTAACCAGCAGGAACTTGGCAAAGAGGAAGGGACCCGGGACAGGGCCACAATTTCCTTCTCCAGACTCCAGCATTCCTCGGCCGCTCTCAGCAGCGCGCAGGGCTGGGGACACTTGGCAGGCAGGGCTCCTCCCTGCACTCGGGTTGGGCCCCTCTCCGAGGACCGTCGCTCCCTCCCTTCCTCTCGCAGCAGGAGAGAGGAAGCGGGAGACGCACAGAGGAGAGAGGAAGGTGGGGCAGCGCACCGGGAGGCGGCCCGCGCGCCCCGAGTCCGGCTGGACCCTGCAGAGTCGGGCGGGCGCCGCCCCTGGACTCGGGGACAGGAGAGGCTGACGTGACACGAACCAAGGATGGATCTGCAGAGGGATCAGTCCCGGGCGGAGAAGCCGGAGGCACCGTGCGGCCACCTCCAGCCATCCTTCCCGCCCGCGGCTCCGCCCTCACCTGTCGGTCTGCGGGGAAGCGCGCGGCACTCCGTCGCCGGCTCCCAGGAATCGCTTCAGCCCCGGGCAGAAGTGAGCGGAAGTGCGACCCGGAGCCTCGCCTGCGTCCCCTCCCCGACGCACCTCGGCCGCTCGGGGGCGGGGAGCAGCTGCAGCTGTCACGGGCTCCAGCCGACCAACCGCGGAGGACACTCGGAGCCGCGACCTCTCAAACCGGCCTACGGCGCCAGCACCCGGAGCCGCGGAGCCGGAAGTGAGGAGACCGGAAGTAGCGGGGTCCCGGGTCCTGGGCCCTGGGCCGGCCTCTCCCTCCCGAAACCGAGCGGGACGCCGCCACGTCTCGATGGTGTGAGCGCCTCCCCCGGGGCTCCGTCCGTCACGCCTTCCGAACCGGCCCAGGCCCTGGCCCCGCCCCCGCCCTAGCAACCACATCCGGGGCTCCGCGGCCGCGGTTGCCGGGGTAACGTGGCTGCTGCCGGGGCGGAGAGGAATGCGAAGGCGAACTGGGGCAGCATCCCGAGCTGGCTGCGCGCGGTCTCCGAGTGTCCCTGGTCCCCTTCCCACGCGGCACGGCCGAGGAGCCCAAGCTTTCTGTGCCATCGAGAGCTTGGGGAAGGTTATTCTAGCGGCGCGCGCGGGACCGGGGAAGGATGGAGCGCAAGCGCGGAGAAAGCAGCCTGGTGCCTCGCCCCTGCTGAAAGACCCCCTGCGCCCGGTATCCGTGAGCTCGCCCTGGGCTGTTTCTGAGCTCTCCTGCTCGGCTCGCTGTCTGACAGTGCACTTGTAATACTTTGATCTTTTGTACATGACCGAACTCTACCTTCCTTGCTCCCACCTCCGGTTACTTGAGATCTCCATCCTGTCCACAGAAACCTCTCAACTATCTCCTCTCCCAGAGCCCTTCCTTGTCTTTTACTACTTCGAGTGCCTGCAGGAAGGTACCCGATTCCCAGCACAGTCCGGAGGAACGTGACTCTCAGTGGTGCTTGCCATAACTTAGCTTATTTACCTTATTTACCAAAGGGTCTTTTTCATTCGTACTAACTAGAAATGAGAAGGATAGAGGTGCACACTTAACTTTTTAAACTACACGTAGTCTCTCTTTTCCATCATTATCTGACTTTTTTTTTTTTTAAGGCAGAGGCTCACGGTGTAGTCCTGGCTGCCTAGAATTGGCTATGTAAACCAGGCTGGCCTCAAACTCAGAGATCCACCTGCCTTTGCCTCCTGAGTGCTGGGATCAAAGGTGTGCATCACTGTGACCTGCTATCTGACATTTTTTTTAATGCAAAGTGAGCAGAGCACATTTCCAAGGAGTTTCAGTATTAGTAAAATATTCCTGTATAGATATCTTCACTAGACTGGTAAATACCTGTGACACTACACGTTTCAGATTTAACAGTATTGTCTTAGATCTCCAGCATTATCACCTCTTACAGAAACAGTATTGGCATATCAAAACATAAATCTTGTATAAAAGAAGGCCCTTCCCTTCTTAAATGGATCTGTAAGACGAGAGAGGAAAGAGAACTTATTCAAACCATAACTTTTCTGTAGTATATTGCAGATTTCAGATTTTTCTACTCAAAGTGTCCTCATGAATTGGAGACCATTAGCCTTTTCCATTATTAGAAAAGAGCCCCAATCTTGTGTTAACTAATGTTCTTACTGTGTAGGAACTCAGTAAGTTACAGAATTGTAGCTAAGTGCAAATGTTATTCTCAGGGTCTCCGAAAGATGTCTTGAAAAAGACGTCTAGTAATGACCAGCTATGTTTGAATGGTGTGGACAATAAGTGCTTAACAGAGCTGTGCATCTTCTTAAGGATTCCTGATGCTGTCTGGAGTTTAGGGTTTTGTAGCATCTTGCTTTGCTTATCTTGTCTTAGCTGGATAGTTTCTTTGGCAACTGCTGATGCTTTTGATGTTGATTCTGATGGTCTTGGAACTGCTTGAAACTAATACTAATTTCTCCTTGATGAAGATGCTGTTAGTTGGTTATTCCAAGTATTCATCAGTCCAGTGAGGTTCTGGTACATGATTAATCCTTATCCACAATATTATAATGAGCAAGGATATAGTGGGATTGATCTTTGCGTGATTTCTACTGCCCCAAGGGAAATACAAATGCAGCCCAACCCTAAGAAAACACTGAAAGCTACCTCAGCTGCTGATGAAAAATTGCAAGAACTTCAGCACATTCTTGCAGAATGATGCAGGATGATGCAAGCAGAAGCTAGTATTCTTTAGAATTAGGGAAATGTTCTCCCCCTCTCCCTCCCTGTCTCGTTCTCCTCTCCTCTCTTCCTGCTTCCCTTCTCCTCTGTTTGGGATCAAACCTAAGAAATGGGAAATTTCTGACACCAAATGAAAGATCTTATTTTAAAGGCACCTATTTAAGTGGAGACTCACTTTTCCCTTTCCTCCTTTCTTCTTCCTTCCTCCTTTACTTTCTTCTTTCCTTTGTTTGCTCCAGAGCTTGAGGCATTCTGCCTGCCCGTTCTATTTTCTCTCAGGTGGCAAAGATGATTGGAGAGGTAAGAAGAAGATTAACTGCCTGTCCTATATCCTTATGACATGGAGATTATTTATTCATCTTTGAAAAATTAGAAACCGTTTACTCAGTGGGCTTATGAAGAATTTTAGTAGTCTGCCTGCCTTTCATTTTGTAATCAGGAAGAAAGAGAGGCAACAGATTAGAGGTTAAGGTTCTTAGTCCCTTCTGCACGAAGTAAATGCACATTCATCATTGTATTGCAGTTGTAAATGCTCTGTTGCATATTGCTTATCTGTACTATTTTCTCAACAGATCTTTTCTGTGAGAATTCTGATAATGTATGAACATTCCATTATTCTTCATGAATAGCTCTCTCTTCCTGGAGAGATATTTAGGTTATTGATCACACAGTGTAATATTCAGGAAACAAACCCTTTATTAGAATGTGCTAAATAATAGAACATAATAAGCCCCCAGATAAGTAGGGTGCAAAGCAAAGGTGTACAGTGTGAGTTAGTAGGACCTACTACATTAAAAAAAAAAAAAAAAAAAAGCTCTATAGTGGGAACCTATACAACTTTATTCAGTTATGTTGTAAGTTACTACTCAGTGATACCAAGGCTCTAAGCAGGAGAGCCCTCTTATGCAATTATTAAGATAACAGAGGAAACTTATCATATGATTGTATTGCTTTTCTACTCAAACCTCTAGTTGGCCTTGGCATTCTGAATAAATTCAAATTCCCTACCCTGGCATGCAAGGCTTACCGAGGTCTGGTCCCAGTCTTGCTTTCTGGTATTTGAAGTGTATACTGAACAAATCAGCAGTCTGTATATCTGGAGAAAGAGTGTTCATTTAGCCAACTACTGTCCATGTCGGTAGAGATGAAAGGGTCTGGTTACATAAGTGCTTGTGTGCTCCGCACTGCCCTGTCATTTCCCTCTTGCTGGTCTTCCCTGCCTAGTCTTATCCACCCAGCTGTCCTTACGATCACATCCCTGCTCATCCTTTATAGTTGAGTGCAGCTATTACTTCTATTAGAAACCTATTTTTTGCCACATGTTCTCGGGCACATCTTTAATGCCAGCACTTTGCAGGCAGAGAAAAGTGGATCTCTGTGACTTCAAGGCCAGCCTGGTGTACACAGAGAGTTTTAGGCCAGTGAGGACCACATACTAAGACCCTATCTCAAATAAGAAAAGAAAAGAAAGTCATTTAAATCCTCCTTGTGAGAATTCATTTTTTTGCCACCTCTTTAATCCTATGACCCCATAGCCCTTGGTTTAAACCCTAAATTTGATCTGCCTTATATTGCTGACTCTGCTTATTTGCTTCTCCTGATCCTTTTCTAAAAGGATTTTTTGAACTAGGGTTTGAATTAGGTGTGTGTATCAAGCACCTTTAACCACTGAGCCATCTCACCACCCTACGATCCTTTTTAGCACACAGAACTTGGATTCATTTTATTCTTTCACAACCTTGAGGAAACTACCACTACGTGGGTCCTAGAAATATCTGCTTCACACAAGGAAAATTCCAGAATGCCAGCAACTCTTACTATTTAGAGTAGTGATATAGGCAGGATTAAGTGGGCATAGTGTCTGTCTAGTTGTGAAAGACAAAAAGTGAATTCTTCAGTTTTGGAAGTGATTCAGCTTCTGCAGAAGCCATAAACTACCAATAAGAGGAGAGGAGCTACCACCCAGATATTCTGAGTGGAAGATGGCCGGCATTGTCTCCTAATTCATATTCATATTCCCTCCCTTTCTCTCTCTCTCTCTCTCTCACACACATCTCCATATATATGGATATATATATATATATATATATACATAAAACTTTTAAGTTTATTTTATTTTTATTTTATGTGTATGAGTGTTTTGCTTTCATGTGTATAAGTGTACCCATGTTGTGTGGTACCTGTGGAGGACAGCAGGCATCATCAGATCCCCTGGAACTGGAGTTATAGATGGTTGGTTGTTAGCCACCATGTAGGTTCTGGGATTCGAACCCAGGTTTTCTACAAGAATAGCCAGTGTTCTTAGCTGCTGAGCCTTTTCTCCGGGCTCATATATAAATATATAAATCTGGTGCAAATAGAAGATTAGAATTGTGACAGAAGGAGTAGGAAGAGGGAACAGAGAGAGAAACTGAACTTATAGTTCAGTTACCTAACAGGAGCATTTAACATTTTTGGCTGGTGTCTTTTCTTCTAGTGTCTTCTCTGTGTGTGTGTGTGTGTGTGTGTGTGTGTGTGTGTGTGTGTGCGCGCGCGCGCGCGAGTGCTTATATTTCTTCATTTATTTAGCAAATTATTATTAGAATCCATGGTTTGGTGGCACTGAGCATTATAGGAATATCTGTGAGCCTCTGCCCTCATGTAATTTTCAGTATTTGTTGACATATAGTTTCCTATTTTATCTTTTCTGTAATTATATCACAGGGATTTCTTTATAACATTAAATGCTGTCCCTCAAGCTGGAAGTGCTGGCTTATGCCTGAAAGGAGGCTAAGGCTATGAGATTGAGGCCTGCCTGGACTACAGAATGAGATCCTGTCTCAAAAAATGTGTCGTTCAGTGGTTCAGTAGTATTTCAACATATACGTACACCTTCATTAATTGACCCCTGTGTTGTATATGTAGGTTTTTCTGATTCTGTATGTAAAACTTGAAGAATACTATTTGTGCCACGAAGAATTCCAGGTTGGCCTTCAATAATTCCTACTTTGTGTCATTTCCTTCCCATGTATAGGATGGGATAATACTTTCATGATTATGCTATGTTGCCTGCGAGGGAATCTTTGCAGATGGAATTAAGGTGGCTAATTAGTTAGCTGTGGGTTATTAAAAAGAGAGGTAAGCTGAGTGTCTCTAGCTCAACCACACAAACCCTGTAAAGGCAGTTTTCTTCTGCCGGTGGCAGTAGAGGAAGTCAAAGAGGTTGAACAGGAGGAGCATTCTCTGTTGTAAAATGCAGAGGATCACAGACAAGGACAGAACAGAGGGCTCTGGGCTTGGATAGGGAGCCCTGCCAACAGCTGTCAAGTACCAGGACTTCAGTCTTACAGTAACAGCAAGGGACACAAATCTGCAAACAATCTCCATGAAACATGGAAAACATTTCTTCTCAGAGCCTCCAGATAAGAACCCAGCCTCTCACTGACTTCCTCATTCTGCTTTGTGAGACCTTAAGCATAAGACCAGTTGAGTTTACCTGAATTTCGGGCCTGTAGAAGTGTAAGATAATAAAAGACTGTTGTTAAGCCACTCCATATATGATAAATTGTTGTGTAGTAAGAGAAAATGAATACATTTATAGGAAATGGATTATCTAGCTATAATTCTTTTTTATTGTTGTTTTTCAGTTTTTGGTCTTTTTAAGACAGGGTCTCTCTGTAGCCTCAGCTGTCCTGAAACTTGCTATGTAGACCAGGCTGGCCTTGAACTCACAGAGATCTGCCTGCCTCTGCCTCTCTAGTGCTGGGATTAAATGTGTGTGCCACTACCCCTGGCTTACCTATAATTCTTTTAGGGTAGAATTCTAGATTCAGATTTGCTAGATAAAAAATTAAGTACTTTTAAGGTTTTTCCTTCATATTGTTAATTTGTCTTCTATAAGCCTTGTACTAATTTTTGCGCCTCCTGATGATTTGTGTGAGTACACCCTAGCAGCCACTAGAAGCTGCCATTTTTGTAGGTAAAACCCCCAAACAACAAAAGTGCTAGTGGGATTGGCCATTGTTTTCTTTATTTGGAGTTTAGGTAGCAAGTTTTCTTCAGGGAATTGCCGAATCTTATTTAGTTAGTTTTACTGTTGATAGAAAACTTGTAGAACAGCATGTCTCTGCTACCCTGTATTTAAGGGGAGAATATCTCATGAGTTTAACTGAGAGGATGTGTACTTGTAACCATGAGAATGCTAGTAACCGCCATGATCCTTGTGAACACATGCCAGCTATTCTGTTGTGGGAGGCTGGAGGCTGCATGTTAGTGATGAGGCAGTATTGGTGCCTTTTCTTGGGAGAAAGTTTAATATTTGTGGTTTGGAGTCACATCTGTGATTGTTCTACAGATGTATTATATTTACTGTGGAAAATATGTAACTTTGCCTTTTGTTGTTCAAAGAAATGACACGATTAATTCAATGAGGAAAGAAAATGTCTTCCTTCATAAATATACCACTGTTTTCAATTTGTTCAAGTTCACATGTAATCTGCTGGGTCGGTGGTATATGCCTTTAACCCCAGCACTTGGGAGACAGAGGCAGACTGATCCCTGTGAGTTTCAGACCAGCCTGGGCTACATAGTAAGTTTCAGTTCAGCCAGAGCTACATAGTGAGAGCCTGTCTAAAAACAGATAATCTGTAATCTCTATGACTGTGTGATTATATATACAGGGTTGGTATTTCTTATTTGAAATGCTTCAGAAAATACTTCAGATTTAGAAAATGACACTAGACATCCTCTGGCCATCACATGTTCATTAATAAGTGCCTGCAATTGCATACGTGTACATACAGAGAGAAAGAGAGAGAGAGAGAGAGAGTTGCTTCCAGTATATGTTTAAGGTGGGATTGAAGTAACTGAAATGATTTGAGAGAGAAGACAGTGATAATGAAATCAGACACCCACATTTGTTGGGTTCTTTCTTAAAATATTAAGAAGCACTGGGGCTGGTGGGTTGCACACTTTTAATCCCAAGACTTAGGAGACTGAAGCAAGATGATGATAAGTTTAAGGCCAGCCTAGACTATATGTGTGTGTGTATGTGTGTTAAATGCTGTGTTAAGTGCCTCTTACTAAATCTCACTGAATCTTACTGAATATGCAGCAACTCTGTGAGGTCAGTCCTAGACTCAACTCCTTTTTATAGATAAAGGATCTGAGGTTTCAGTTGTTACGTAATGACCCCAGATCATGAAAGTACTAAATGGCAGTCCCTTCTCAGTTCAGATCTCTCTTCTACCAACTCCTATGTCTCTGTGCTATGGTAAGTCCCTTATTCATGCACAAGCCGTAGAGGATCTGAGTGGGTGAGACCCATGGTCGCTCTACTTCCTATTTTAGTCTAGTTCTTCCTACACTGTTTCTTCTTAATAATGTGTTTATTACTGTACCTGTTCTCAAGTATTTCTAGCCTGTGTGTATTTGGGTAAATGTGTCAGATTGATATAAAAGTTACTGGGTTTTTAAGCTTTTAGATATAATGAGGTTTAGATCTTTTGATGGAATTATTAATCACTTGATAATGAATATTTTCAATAAAGCATATTCTCCAGACTCCCATAAAGGAGATTGTCTCCCATGTGCTATTAAAAATTGAGTCTGGTGACTTCTGTCTGACTGTGTGTTTTTTTTTTCTTTTTTAGAGTCAGATGGTACAGTCTGTGACCTCATGTAGAAAATAGCCACCAAGGATCTATCCAGCATCATTTATAGTGCTTTAATTTTGGCAAGCCCACATTTTCAAAACAGATTAAATTTGTTTGATTTATTTTTGAAGTATATATTACAAACCATTCAAAGGCAAGTGAGAGTTTAGATAGACAGAGCAGAGGTAGAGAGCTTTTAATGGAGTAGCCCTTTAGGAGGGAAGCATTTGTCCTGGAAGTTTTGATTATTGCATTTTCAGAAATATCTTCCCATTCTTTTCATTGTTATTTAAGAGCAGAATAATTGGTATTTTCTTGCTATCCAGTTGCTAAAATTGCTGCCTTTTTTTTTTTTAATTTCAAGACAGAAGCCTAGCAAGCTGCAGGAGGATTCTACCATTTTCTTCTGTACCTTTGAAGAGACTTAGAACTTAATGGGTGAAGTTTTACCTGACATTTTGAATGTTTTTTTCTTATCTTTGTGGCCTTCTGTAGAGAATTAGTAAAAGGCTGAATTTGTGCATGGATCAAATGGATCATCTTAAAGGATTGCAGTTCCAAAAATATATCAACAGGACTGGACAGGTTTGACATAATGAGATTTCTATTTTAGCTTGACTTCTGGAACTCAGAAGAACTATAAACTAAGCAGTTCAATGTCCTCGGACAGAAGTTCCTCTTCTAAAACCTTCTAATTGCATATAGTATATTTTTCAAATTCTTTGAAAAAGTGTATCTAGTTGTCAGTTTCCTAGAGAAGAAGACGATTGATGTTCACCAACTTTAATCTGTGAAGTGAGACAGAAAGCAGCAATATACACCCTACTGAAAACCAAGCAGCATTGAGGACGCCAACACCTAGAGCTAAGACAAGCTCTGCAGGCAGCAGCTGACATGGCAGAAGCGCCTGCAGATTCCTCCACTCAGCCTGTAACAGTGAAGAAAAAGAAAAGTCTGTCTATTGAAGAAAAGATTGACATTATAAATGCAGTGGAAAGTGGCAAGAAAAAAGCTGAGATTGCAGCTGAATATGGGATAAAGAAAAACTCGCTGTCTTCCATCATGAAAAATAAAGACAGGGTTCTAGAAGCCTTTGAATCTCTGAGATTTGATCCAAAAAGAAAAAGACTGAGGACAGCTTTTTATACTGATCTAGAAGAGGCATTAATGAGGTGGTATCGGATTGCACAGTGTCTAAATGTTCCAGTTAATGGTCCAATGTTGCGTCTAAAAGCTAATGATTTTGCCCAGAAACTGGGACATAACGACTTTAAGTGCAGTAATGGTTGGCTGGATCGTTTTAAGTCCAGGTATGGTTTAGTATTCAGAGCACAGCCTGTAGAAACCACAGGTGTATCCGTAGACCCTTCAACTGTCTGGTACCAAAATGTGCTTCCTTATTATTTAAATGATTATCATCCTAAAAATGTTTTTAATATAAAAGAGACTGGACTGCTTTATCGAATGTTACCTCCGAATACATTTGCATTTAAAGGAGAAACATGTTCAGTTGGGAAGTTGTGCAAAGACAGGATAACTCTGGCAGTTGGTACAAACATGGATGGCTCAGAGAAACTTCCTTTGCTTGTCATTGGGAAAAACCAAACTCCACATTGTTTCAAAGGTATAAAATCATTGCCTGTGTATTATGAAGCTAATAGAATGGCATGGATGACCACAGCTATATTTGAACAGTGGATGCAAAAGCTGGATGATAAATTTCAAGCCCAGCAACGAAGAGTGGTGATCTTTGTTGAATCTTTGCCTGCACATCCAGAGATAAAGAACCTAAAGTCCATTGAGTTAGCCTTCTTTCCATCAGGCTTATCTTCCAGATATGTAGCCATGAAACAAGGTGTTATTAAAAGCCTTAAAATCAAGTATCGGCAATGTCTTATCAAGAAATTTTTAAATTCTGTTGAAAGCAGCAAAGAATTTACCTTTTCACTTCTAGATGCCGTAGACACATTGCATCTCTGTTGGAGGGCAATAACTCCAGAGACAATTGTTAAAAGCTACGAAGAAGCAGGATTCAAGTCTCCAAAGGGAGAAAATGACACTACAGATGCAGAGAGCACTGCTGCTCCTGACCTGGTCAGCCATGGCCCCGGGGCAGAAGTGGAGTTCCCTGAAGGCTTGTCCGTAGAGGAGTACGCAGCCCTGGACGATGACTTAGAGACTTGTGAAGGCGCATCAAACGATGACTTGGAGAGGACCAAAGAAAGTAGGCCAGATGAAACTGGATTTTACACTTCTGATGAAGAGGAGGACAGCGGAGCTCTAGAAGTGGACCTGCCTTTACCATCAAAAAGTGAAGCAACTACAGCTTTAGTTACTCTTAAAAAATTCCTTAGAGGTCAAGATCTGAATGATGAGCTTCATAATTCTTTAGCAGACCTCGAAAACTTTATTAACGTCTTATCCCCTGAATAGTTATTTATGGTATACCATCTGAAGAGTAGTGACTTTTCTCAGGGTATTTTATTATGTAAGGTATGTAAAAAAGAAATTGCCACTTAACACGAAAAGAGAAAAACTAATATTTAGTTTAATTGCAGAAACCTTTGGTCTGAATAGTAAAGCTCCCTAATAAATAGTGACTAAGTCAATAAAAATGTAATGCAAAATTCTGTTTAGCAGCAGTTGGGAGAATAGAAATGAAGATCAGAGGCTTTATTCTGAAAACATGGTCTTTATGTTAAAGAACTCGTCAGCAGGCTGATTCACACATGGAATTGCTGATTTCTCTTTTGTTTTTTAACTTTAGATCATGTTCTAAGATAGTTTAGTTTATGTGCCTATTCTAAGAAGCAAAATATAAATAGCTTAAATATTTATTTTTATAGTTATATATTCTAACTAGACCTGTTTCTTTTCTTTTTTGCTGTTTTTTTTTTTTTTGAGACAGTCTCACTACATAACCCAGACTGGCCTCAAATTCATGGCAGTCCTCCTGTCTCAGCCTCTCAGATGCTGAGATTATAGGTATAAGCTGGTATGCATGATTCTAATTAAACTTTTAAGTATCAAAGTAGTTTAAAATTATTTTTCTTGTAACTAGCTGTTCTTCCTCATTAAAAATTATGAAAAATGCTGAAAATACATTCTGAAAATATCTGCTTGTTTATACACAAAGATAATGAAAAAGATAACTCTTAGTACTTTCAAGCTGTTTGTTTATCAGGTCAAATAAAAACCTAGTACCAGTCAGGGGTTTTGTCATGTATCATCAGAAGATTGGGTTCCTCTGTTCATATGTGTAACTGTGTGTTCAGTGGAAAAACACTTGATTGAAACATTTGTTAACTCATATTTATATTTTACTAAGATTAACTCTTGACTGAATATGAAGATGCATGTGTAGTTTCCAAAAAAGAAAAATATGCTCTTATTTTTCTAATTTTAATAGCTCAAGCTTTAATCTGTAGTTAATTTTGTTCTTGATTTTAGTATATTTTTCAGGAAAAACAAAATTGCCTTTCAGTGCATTTTGATAAAGTTCTTAAACTTTTATTTATAGATTGCTTTATAATTCTGTAGGATATTATTTAATCACCATATATACAATAATCATTAAACAGAAAATTATAAGTGTGTCAGGTTCTTCCGCTTTCAGTTTTAAGTAGTATGCTTATTTAATTCATTATACCTAATTTAAGCCCCTTTGAAAAGTATTTTATAAAAATATAAAGCATATTGATCTTTTATTATGAATTATTAATCTGCCAAAAGATGATACACTTGGAGAAAAATATCTAGAGAAAACATTTTTATTTTCTTTTGCTGATTTGTTCTGCTTTGGGGATTTAGTAATAGCCTTAAAATATTTTAATATTTTATTAGTTTCTTTTAGAATGAAACATGGATTATTTAAATTAAAAGCATTTCACAATTGATATAAAATTTTAATTTGGTTCAGTTGTGGACCTAAAGGGGCTCTTAAGAGCTCCACTTGTCTTCTCAGAAAAAAAGATTTACAGTTTGTCTGGTTTTAAATAAATGTGACTTTATTTTCATTGCTCTTGTGTTGCAACTTCTTACTCTTTCAACCATGCTTTGCTGCTTCACCAAGAACAAGTCTTTTGAATTTGGCACATTGTCTTGCTGCAGAAAGGGTTGGTTCTGTTAAAGTAAGGCAGTGAGCGAGCAAGGCGCGTGGTTTCGTGTTGCCTGCCTGACTCCTCACTTAGAACCAAGCTCTAGTCTCAAGCCTGCTTTTCATTATATTAACTGGAAAGGGAAAGCAAGGAGGGAAAGGGACTTGAAGGAAAGGCATCCAAACAAACACTCCCACATTATGGGAAACCTTCTACTGGTCTAATGGAGCTCTGGCTTCCCAAGGATAGGCAGAGAGTTAGACAGAACCACATCTGTCCTCAGGCTTCTAGTGCAGTGGCAATGTGCACTGGAGCTCTGATGCAACGAACTTCCTGAACTAAACACAGTACACAGCACAGCATAGGTCAGCCCAGCTAGAGATCTACCACCATCACGCAGAAAGGCCTGCCCAGGTTTAGGGCCATTGTGCACACAAGTATCAGAAGAGGTTTGACTCAATAGGATAAATTAAAGTGAACTCTAGTTCTGTTCCCACTTGTCTGAATCTTTTTCTTCATATAATGAGGTTGATATTACTTTTGTACTTATTTTGAAGGTGAAAGAATAATTTCCATGTAAATGTTTATATATTAAACTGTGAAAGTGTTCTGCCACTCTAAGGAACAGTTGAAAAGGTGCTCCATGTTCTTGCTTCCAAATGTGCCTAAATATTACACAGTTGTCGCTAAATAGCAATGACTTTTTTTTTCATGGTATTGAAGATTTAACCCAGGGCTTTCTATGTACCAAGCACACATTCTACCATTGTGCTGTGCCTCTGGAGCAAATGACAACTTTGTTGACAGTCTTCTATGCAATAAATAGGGAAACAAACATTTTTTAGAAATTTAGTTTTCAGCTTGTTAGAATCTAAAAGTGCATGAATATTTCAGAAAATGTTAATTAGATTCAGGTATTACCATTTAAATTTGTGAAACATATACCTCAGTGAAGATATATTTCTTATCTTTGAATAAATGTTTTTGTTTCCTTTTGACTTCATTTTGACTCATTTCTCTCTTTGTCATTACACATAGACCAGATACTTAAAAGGATGGGTGACGGCTCATGGTTTCCTGTATAGGTTGTTAGAGGATTGGGGAATTCAGACTTCACTGGGAAGGGAATCCTGGATTCACCTGCCGGGTGCTCACCCTCCTCCCCTCTGCTTCACTACCTGTTGATTGTCCTTTCAAATGTGACTGTACTGGCTCTTTCATACAAGAGAAACGATGCCAGAATGAGTCCACAGAATTAAATCCCTGTGTGTGGGGGGGGTGGGGGTGGAATCTGTGTTCCCATACACATGTGCCAATGTCTGTAAAGGTCAGAGAATAGTCTTGGTTATCATTCCTCAGATGCCATTCATCTTGTGTTTTGAGAAAAAATGTCTCATTGGCCTGGAACTAGTTGATTACGCTTGGCTGACTGGCCAAAGAGCTTCAGGAACCTGCCTATCTCTGCCCCAGCACGGGGATAATGAGCATGCTCCAAGACACATGCTTATTTTCATGGGTTCTGGAGATCAAACTCAAGTTCTCCTGCTTGCCAGGTAAGCACTTTGCACATGCCCCAGGATCAAACTCTTGAAGGAAAAAAATCAAATAAACACGCAGATACTAGGGGTTAATATAATGTACCCTTCTTTATAATCCTGTGATAGGGAAGATAACTCAAGAAACTCGAGTTCGTACTAATGGTTAATGAAAGTATGAAAATATTTTTAAATCATAAAGTCAAAGAACAAACAAAACAACGTGGCGGGGGGGCACTGCTGGAGAGATGGCTCAGTGGTCAAGAGCACTAGCTGCTCTTGCAGAGGACCTGGGTTTAAATCCCAGCACCCACATGGTGGCCAACAACCATCCATAACTCCAATTCCAGGGGATCTAGGGCCCTCTTCTGACCTCCACAGGCATTGCATGACATGGGTGCACTTACAAACAATACACTTGCTGGCAATACTCTCATATACATAAAAATAATAAAATATTTTTTTAATTTAAAAAAAATGGGATTGTCCTGGTTAGCTTTCTATTATTGTGATAAAACACTACCCAAAACCAACTGGGTAGGGAGAGCTTATTTCAGCTTACACTATGGTCCCTCATCAAGGGAAGCCAGGGCAGGCGCTCAAGCTCCCTGGAAGAAGGCTGCTTGGCTTACTGGTTTGCTCCTCTAGTCTGTGTTCAGCTATGCAACCTAGGACCACCCATCCAGGGTACTCACTCAACAATCAAGAAAATTCGTCACCTCTGCCCACAGGCCCATCCAGTAGAGGAATTTCCTCAGCTGAAGTTCCCTCTTCCCTGGTGTGTCCACTTGACAGCTGAAGCTATTCAGCAAAGGGGTGTCTTTTTCCTTTTTATTTGTTTCTAGTAGAGAATTTTGTTACACATGCATGTTTTTACTGAATGAAATACTTAAATATCTAGGTTCAAAGTTTCTCTCTCTCTCTCTCCTCTCTCTCATCTGCTAAAGTTTGGATCCCAGGCCTCACATATGCTAAGTTCTTCTTCTTCCTTTGAACTTCTGCCTTAGTCATCCCTTAGGCTCAAACTTTAAAACACACACACACACACACACACACACACACACACACACCCCTCCTTGTACTTGAGTTATATAGACTAAATTACTGGCTGAGCAGACCTGAATGGTTTTAAAATTTGACTTGCAAATTCTAGAATTAAAATCTCCCCTTCTCATGATCCTCCTTGATGAACATCTTACTGTCACCATAAGTCTAGGAAATTCTTTACTAACAAAAAGGGAACTATAGCCTAACAACGAACTGGTGAGATCCTGGAGACTTAAAGTACAACACACTGTCCGTTGATCGTCATGTACTCACCTAGGCTAAGTGCAAAGGAGTTACTCCCCTGGCCAGACAGCATTTTTGCAATATGTCAAAGCAGAAATAATCTAAAGGATAAGTTTCCCAGTTCATTTCATGTTTACTTACTTTTTCTTAGTTGTCAACTCTCAAAAAAATATTGAGGGGGGCTTGAAACAGGGTCTCCCTGTAGCCCCAGGTGACCTGGACCTCGATATGTAGGCCTGGCTGGTCTTGAGCTCACAAAGGTCCTCCTGCCTCTGCCTCCTGAGTACTGGGACTAAAGTCATGAGCCACCATCCCCAGCCTCAACAACTTTTTAAAAGTTGGAACCATTGTATAATCCTTTTTATATCTCCCAAGAATACGCACTACAGAACAGGCTCCTGGTGTGATCAGGAGCTGAACAGAAGTTCCAGGGCATCTTGCTTCCTGTTTTAGCAGTAATGGAGGAGGGGTAACAAAGGTGGGTTTGTTTTCCCTTTACTTCCTCTTTGTCAGTCAGTGAACTCTTTTGTGACTTCGAAGTCACTGCTGTGAGTCACTGACTGGTACCACACCTATGATCCAGATTGCAAAACAGGTGACTCAGCACAGAGACAGAACCATTTTCCACTTACCACCTGAGCAAACGAGGAAGAAGATCCATCTTTGAGTTCCAGAGTGCTTTACAGAGTGCTGTTTGCCCTGCCCTTGCCTCCAATAGTTTACTGTGTTGTTATGCCCTATTTATGGCAAATCCTGCACCTGCTCCCACAGGTAATTCTGGGAGGAGAATGACTTCTACAGTGTCTGAATAATTACCAGAAGAAAGTGTGGCTTGAGTCAAAAGTCAATTATATTTTAAGTGTGAAGATTAAGTTTGCTTCTTTTCTACTGTCTAGAAAATGAGGGTTTGAGATCAAGTACAGCTAGTTTTCAAAGTAGACTTCTTCCTTCCTGAACTGTGTGCATTGTTGCGCAAGTTAGACCTACCAGACGGGGAGTAACCTTTTACAACTTCTGTGTTCTTAGGCTGTGCAGTTTCAGCTTTGAATCCTGATTTAAAAAAACTTTATTACAAGTTTGATCATTGTTTTCCAGACCCAATTATTCTGATAGAGAAATATTAATCTATAAGAAGTCCAGATTGGTTTTCTTTAATTGTTCAGTTGCTCAGGGATGTTTCACAAGTGGAATTAGTTCAAGCCTAGTGACTCTAAAAATTGTAGTGAGGGATAAAATGGCTGATCAGTCCTTCAAGTTCCTTTCGCTAGGCACTGAGGAGAACAGAAAACACCAAACTCCCTTCCTCATGGCATTGGCTCTCGAGAGAAGCAATGACAGGACCAAAGAAACCATTGCAGGGGAAGGAAGACATACACCATTGGTAGCTGCTGCTTGTTTGCTTAGTGGCCACCCTGCAGAAATAATTCTTGTCTTCACCTTTATACCCAGACAGATTTTATGTACGTCCCCATATGTGCCAAAAGAAAGGCAGAGGTGTACTGGATACCTGTGGGGTGATAGGACAGAGGAAGGGAAATTGTCCCGAATCTCAACTAGTACTAGAAGTTGAACCAAGCCCATTTAGAGCCCTGTAAACCGACCCACAACCAGTAACTTTCCCACATTTATGCTATTAGTGTAGCTTATAACTTGATGGGAATGAGTATAATTTGAACAAACACATAAAACTTATGTGACTTTATAAGAACAGTAAGTACGTTTTAATAGTCACACTAGTATTTTTGATTCTTTTCTGCCAACTCTTCTGTACATAATAAGGAGGTGTACACAAGCTGAATACTGACCAAAGTTCTCCTAATGACTTAGAGGTGTTGTTTTTCACAGGGCAACCTGAATTCTATTAGGCCAGTGCTCCCAAGTGGCCTACCTGGAGATTACTTGGACTTGGACAATAGACTATTTCCAGTTAGGCTGAGGTTGTAACTCAGTGGTATAGCACTTGAGGTCCTGGGTCTGATTCCCAGAGCTTATAAGACAGCACAACCTCAACAACAAAATCTCTAATCTCTTGGAAAAGAAGTAAAATAATCTAAAAATTACTTGTTTTAAAGCATATGTATCAAAAGAAACACTTGAAAACATTTGAGGAAGAAAACAAATGACAAAAGACAAAATATTGTTTAGAAAGTAAATGAATCTCTAAGAAACCATCTCCCTTTTTCTCACTGCCTAGGATAGTAATGGTATGTTGTTCTGTAGGACAGGCTGGGGCTCAAGTGTCATGAGGAAGACCAAAATAAAAGTGCATTTTAGGACATATGAACCATAAAGGATTAGGTTCTTGCTGTAATTTTTCCTCTTGGATATTTCCTTTGGCATTTTAATTATTCTGAAACTATGTTTAGTATAAAAGATTAAAAAATATATTTTAGGGGTTTGGCAAGAGAACTCAGTGGTAGAGGCCCTTGGTGCCAAAAGCCTGATGACCTGAGTTTGATCCCTGAGTCCCACATGGTGAAAGGAGAGAACAGATTCTGGCAGGTTGTCTTCTGACCTCTTATGCACACATACATAATAAATAAAAATGTGATAAAGAACTAAACAACAAAAAAGCACATTTGCACACTGATGTCTGAAGTGTCAGTTTTGCTGCTTTATGATGGCAGAGTAAACACGAGTTTTTAAAATCACTTTCATTGGACATTTCTTCTCACCCAGCCCCACCCTATTTAATTAATAAGATGCCTGACGTGTTAAACAGTTTTATTCCACATAATGCCTCTGATCAGAAGATAGTTCTTTCAATTTTTATTTTCTATGGGAACCTTCATCTCAAGCTCAAGCACCCTTTCTTCTTCCCATAATGCATGTAGCAGACACATACTCTGCTGAGCAATTCTCAAACTTCTTCAAGCCTGGGAAAGGCACCGTTCCTAATTAACTGCCCAGAGAACAGTTTCACTGTGTGGGTACCAGTTAAGCGCTGCTAGTGGGTTTTGTAGGACCTGAGGGAGATGATACTACATCCTTAATCAGGCAAACTAAAAAGCTAACACTTTTTAATGACTTGGCAGCTCCACTCCTATGAGGACTCCAGATGTTCAAAGCTCTCAAGAGTGATTCTGGAAATCCTTGTCAAGTTTCATAAGCCCCAGGATCATTAGATAGGATTAGCCTTTAGATACTACTTGTGTTTGTTTGGGGGGTTGTCTTTTTTTAGGGGGATTAAGCTCGGAGACTGTGAAAAGGTAGAGGGCTTTTGTTTGCTTATTTTGCTTTCTTTTACTTTAAAATAAGTTTAAAAAATGCTTTGGAACTTGAGACCTTAGAATACAAGTAACTTTGAAGTGCCCCCAGCTCACCTATTAAACTCAAGAACAGGAGGGAAGATGTGTATTAAACCACTGAGAATACAAATGGAACTTCAAATTTTCTCCCCCCAAAGATGATAGATGATAGACAGACGATAGATAGATAAATAGATTTTTTAAAACCTCCTATATTTTAAACTCTATCATCTACCCACCTATCTATTTTTTTAAAAAAAAATTCCAGTGCTGGAATTCAAATCTAGATCTCATACGTTATAGACAAGTGCTCTACAACAGAGCTACAGCCCAGGCCCAGGGGATCTACCACTAAGAAATTACTTCATCTAGTTGGGGATGCAGATTCAGGGTAGAACTCATACGTACCATGAACAAGGCCCTGGGTTCCACTCCCAGCACACACACAAGAAAAAATTAAAAAGAAGAGAGAAAATAGAACAAAGAAAAATTGCTCATCTTCAAGTCATTTATAACATGTTAAAACAGGTAAAAATGCAAAACCCAGTTGCAGAGACTGAGCTAACACCTCATACCTGACCTCTCCTTTCTTAAAGAAGTGTTACTAGCAAATACTTACAGAAACTTTAACAGGATTATTTTTCTAAACTTGTGTTTGAAGTAAGCAGTTTGATCTTGTTTGGCACATTATTTTTTACTTTCTCCTTTGACTGCTATTTTTGATAATGTTATATTTAATAGCTTGCTTTTATATTTTTACAAGGTCTTCTCTTGCCAACTCTAATTAAAAGAACTATCTGAGGCCTTCTGCTGTCTGGAAGCTGAACAGAGAGTCTGGAAATTTAGGACGAGGCTGAGTCTCCACACTGAGGACTAGCTCATGGCAACACTCTCTGACACTGCCATTTACTGAAGCATCTGAAACCGCATTAAAACCTGCAGACTGCGGGTTCCAGACTGCACCCTTGCTGGGAACGATGTGCCTTCTGTTTTGGGGTCAAAGAAAACAATCCAACCACAGGACTGTATCAGTAGCTACTCCAGAATAGAGAGGAGGCCTCACTTTTTTTTTTTTTTTTTTTTTTGAGGGTTTTTCTGCCATTGCACCATGTCAGGTGGTGAGCACCATACGGAGGGGACAGACCTGCATCTCCCTTGCATTTCAGCTTCCGATTGGGAAGACAGAACAAATACAAAGCTCCTTGTGTGCTATGTTTCAGGTCAGTGTGGCAGATGTGTTCTGAGAGTACAGAGCTTGATGTGAGCTCCTGCCGTTCAGAAGCTTCCTGCAACAGGCCCAGGCCAGCGCAGGTGAAATGCAGGCTACTAAATCCAGCTGGGGAAACCTGGGATAAGACCTGCAGCAGGCAACAACTATCAAGTTGCTTTGGAATAAATTTCTAAAGGATTTAATTTTTATATTTTCTGTGTCATACAGAGCAGACAGAGTATACGTTCTTTTTAATATTTCCAAGTGTAGACTATAGAACATAAATTCACGATTTCACCTAGAGCTTATGAATATTGCAGACAAATCTGTAAAACTCCACCCTTGACTGCATGAAGTGCCAATGAGAAAAAAAAAAAAATCTCTCTGATTGCAAGTGTGCATGTGACCGTCACAAAGATAGATATGAAAGGAAAAGTTAGGGCTGAGTTCAGACCTTTTAAATATATCTAGGGTGGGGTGGGATGAAAGGATTAAGTGGGAAATACCAGAGTCCAAAAGAACACTGAGGTCGATAAAATTATTTTGGGAGCTAGAATTTTATATTAAGCATTTTAAGGAGTAGCTGGAGAGCAAGATGGCTCATGTTACTTCTTGTCCCTTCCTTGTCTGAGCAGCAGCAAACTGACTTAGAAGCAATAGCCTTTGTCTGCAGGACAGAGCGTAGAGAAAGAATGAATCCCTTTCTTGCTCAGCTTTACTTTCCCATAAGTCAGTTTCACAGTAACCTTTAATATAAACCAACTGAAATATAAGTATAAACGTGATTCTAAGCAGGATACTGAAAAACCTTGTCCTACTCCCCCTCTAAATCCAAATCATTAAAACAGATTTATGTTGTTAATAAGGTTTCATGGAGGTTAAAAAAAAGTCCCTGAGTTATTGACCATTCTGGGGAGCCAGGACTACCTTGATTCTTAGATAAGATGACTAGTTTTCACTGTTCTATGAATTTCTATTTCTACTCTTAATGATAATAATAGTTCTTTAATAGGGAACGGTGTTAGTACTTGCAATGTGCCTTGCATTGTGCTAAGCATTTTATGTAAATTAAATCATGTGACATTCTAATAGTAATATTATCCAGGTACAGAGTAATGTTTCAGTACACAAATACATTGCATAATGATCAAGGCAGTTATTATCTTGATTTTGGAGTTAGAGAATCCAGTACATGTTCAGGCTAGAATGAAAGCTCTTTAGATCTCTCTCTCTCTCTCTCTCTCTCTCTCACACACACACACACACACACACACACATGTTTCTCAGGAGGGTCTCACTGTGTAGCTAGGTTTGCCCTTGAACTCATTATGTGGCCCAGGCTGCCTTTGAACTGCATGTGATTCCCCTGCCTCAGTCTCCCAAATGCTGGAATCACAGCACCACGCCAGGCTTTAGAGGATATGTCCAAGGCCATTTCTCACTTTGCTCTCCCTGCTTCTGGGCAGGTACCCTTCCTGCCCACCCAAAGCTGAAGAAGGCCCAGCTCAGTCCCAGGACTGAGGAGGCAGAGAAAAGGCGGATTCCTAAGGTTCACTGGCAAAGCGTCCTAGCCTAATCAAGCAGTCCCAGGTCCCAGTGAGAGACACTGTCACAAAGCACAAGGTGGACAGCTTCTGAGGAACAACGCTGAGGTTGTCCTCTGGCAGTGACACGCATGCACACCCATGTGCACGGGTGCACACACATTTTAGAAAGAAACCTGACGACTGGAGAGATAGCTCAGGGGTTAAGAGCACTTTTAGAGAGCCTGGCTCCCAACACCCACATCTGGTCCAGGAGGATTCATTACCTCCTTGGAGATGCATTCATGCATGTACACATACCCACACACAGACATACACATAATTAAAAGTAAAAAAAAAAGAAACCTGAGGTTCACACATGCAGTCAGCTGAAAGGTTAGCGTTTAGCTATTAACCTTTTGAACTTGAAAACTCTGGGTCTTTCCCTCCAAGAAATCAATGCTATTTCTGCCTGTGATCTGCCTGATCGCCTTGTCTCCCGCATGAGCCAGCGCACTGGAAATGAAGAGGCCGTTATTACACTTGCCCAGCAGTATCACCAGCATTCTTGGTGTATGGATGTTAGTTCACAGCATCACTGCAGGGCCTGCTCCCCCAGCCCTGCGCCTTCCAGCCAGTGAACAAGTCAAGGCAAAGCAGAGCTACTCTGGGTGGGCTAGGAGTCAGAGGCAAGCTGGGCCTTGTGGTCTGCCTTTGTCTAGCTAGCGTCTCCAAGGTGAGCACTTCTGCACTCCCAGAAACTTCTACTGCTTTGCAGGACACAGAGGAAGCCATCATGATTGGGAGGAAAGGTTCTTGTTTTGGGAGGCAGAAAGCCTATTTCTATAATGCTCTGATTACTACTTAACCAATACCCACATGTATACATAACCTACTGTGTGCCAGACACTCTTGAAAACATTTTCCTAATATCCCTTTTAGATCTCACTCTGAGCCTCAATTGGCCACTTGTGAGTTGGGTAATATGATCAAATCTGATAACTTCCTCAAGCTTCCATTTCTCTGTCTGCTATCTGTTGAGACACAGAATCTCACAGTTTCAGGAGTCAAATGAATCATATGGTCAGTGCTTTAGAAGCAGCAGCAAACACTAGCTATTCTCATTGTAATGAGGATACAAATCAGTCATTGAACAAAGGGTTTGGTGGTGTGGACTGGAGGTGACAGAGACAAGCCTGAGCTGTGGGATGTGGCAGAGAGAGCTGGAAACAGTAGCTCAGGTTCAGAAAAGCATGAAATAGAAATACATCAGTTTAGGATTCTGTATGTGTGTGTGTGTTCGTGTGGTGGATATTGTAATGAACCCAGCAAAGGTTTAGTCCCCGGGGGACTTCGGTGTGGCTCTCTTGCTATGATTCCCTTACTAAAACTTACTCATCCTGCCAGTTTCAGTCTGGCTGATGCTTCCTCTGATGACCTTGGGATGCCCAGAACCAACTAAAATGTTCTTCTCTGTGGCTCCACAGCATTCTCATCTCCTCATCACTATCCTTCTATTCTCAGTGCTGGAAATCACACCCAGAACACCCTACAGGCTAAGCAAGAGCTCTTTCATTGAGCTACATCTCCAACCGTCCTGTCCGTTTTTATTAATAGCATTCTTGTCTAGCACCTCAACTAGGCCTTGAGCTAGAGGGAATTAGTCTGTACCTAAGTTTTCAGTCTTACTTTAGCAGTTAACCACATGCTGGCTCATAGTAAGACTCCAATCAATAGTTGTAGAGAAAATTCGATCTTGTTATCTGGACTTAATAGGTAGAAAGAAATTATTGCTCTAGAATTTGAATACAGACTTCTGAATTTGTCCTTCATAAAATATGTATCTCAGAAGCTGGAGAAATGACACAGTGGTTAAGAGTACTTGCCACTCTTGAAGAGGACCTAGGTTTTGGTTTCCAGCACCCACATGGCAGATCACAACTGTCTGTTATTCCATTTCCAAGAGATCCAACACCCTCTTCTGGTCTTCATGTGCACCAGGCACATACGTGGGACACATACATATATATAGGCAAAGTACTTATACATACACAGTAACAGTAAATGAAGCTTTAAAAATCAAATATGTATCTCTTCTTGTTAAAAGAAAACTTCTCTGGTATCATATGCTCTTTTTAAAATATTTTATTCATGTATGTAAGTGCACCTGTGTCCTGCAATGCAGGACACAGAGGTCAAAAGAGAGTATTGAATTCTCTGGAACTGGAGTTATGGACAGTCATTAACTGCCATGTGGGTGCTGGAATTCAAACCCCGGTTCTCTGCAAGAGCAATCAGTGCTCTTAACTGCTGAGTCTTCTCTCCAGCCCTGATCATGTGCTCTCAAGCTGACCTTGAGAGCAGCCTTGCTTCCAAGGTCATACTACAAGTATTCAGAAAACATCTGTTGATTCCTGAGTCCTAGCTGTCTTTGCTCACTATCCCTTAAGGATTTCATGTGGCTGACTGTCCTTGACCATGTGTGTCTGTAATAAGCAGTAATTCAGTTTGGGGATTCAAGTATAAGTGTGACAGATTGATGCTCTCTTTTAATAATTCAGCCTCTGAATTGTAGACTAGCTTGGAAGACATTGGAAGGGAAGCTCTGCTGGGTTGTATTACTGAACTTGCTTGGGGCACACAAATATCCTTGACAGTCTCAGAAGGGTCAGGGAGTCTCCTGTTCACTGAAAAATTTCATACATCGAAAAGAAATGAAATAGCATTGAGAATGAAATGAAATGTCATCCACGATGAAATGAAATGTCTGGGAAAGGGAAAAGAAGACAGACAAGGAAGACAGAGCTGACAGTCGCAGGCAGACAGCCATTTAGCATAAGTTAATTTAGCAGCCAGCCCAGTGCAAAAAGATATGTGTATCTGGCTTAAACTGTGATATATCCAACGCCGACAGGATGGTTGGAGGGCAGAGGGCAGAAAGGGCCATTTCCAAGGACACAGTATATTTTATGCATGAATTGAAGAAGCATAAGGAAGACAAAGAAGAAACACTAGTGTTTTCCTTGCCTTTTCAGATTCCTGCCATCTTGTACCTTTACCAGCTCCTTCCCTGAGAGGAGAAGTCCATGTGATTTGGATGTACCTTCAGCTATGTGTCTGCACAGCAATGAGTGGAGGTTTCATTTGGAAATACCCAGAGATGTGTATATACCTGCACTCACGTATATTAAGCATATGGTTAGGTTTCTCTTGAAACTCATTTAGAAAGCCAGTCATATTATACACAACTTGCTGAAGCAAGAAGATCCTGAGTCTAAGGCTAGCCTGTGCTACATGGTGAGACCCTCTCTAAGAAAAGCAAACACAAAATATCAAGGAGATGGAGCAGTGAGATGGCTCAGCAGGTAAAGGCACTTGATCCCCCAGGCTTGACAACCTGAATTCAGTTCCCTGGATCTACATCATAGAAGGAGAGAACTGATCCTTGCAAGTTGTTCTCTGACCTGCACACTGGCGCTGTGGCATGTGCAAATACACATACACACACATGCATGAACACACCAACATATGGGCACACACAAATAAATAAAATGTAATAAAAATGTAAATATATTGAGCAGTTAATGATGAAGACAAAATATAGCTTAACTATAAACCATTCTCCTGGAAGCACCTTGGCAGGAACTCAATTATCTGAAGTCTTCTGACATCTGAAAATGACTGTAATAACTTCTAGTGCTTCCTTTCCTGACCAGGCTTTGTCAAATAGTGATCTGGTAAAGGCCAGAGAAAAGAGACCTAATGTCTGGGTCAAACAGCCTTGTCCTGGCTGGCACCACTTCCCTCTGGGCGATTACTGGTTTCCCAAGTGCCAGTGGTCCCCGCTTCCGCATCTCCCAGAGACTGATGCAGACGGGAGGGAGGAGAAGTGCCATGGTGGGAATATCTTCCCTCCTGACAGCTGCCTCAGGCGGAAATAGAAGGAGGTGTAACTTGATCTGAAGTGTCTATACTCTGAAATGTTGGATTTGGATGCAAAGTGGAATCATATCACAAGGCACTGTAGGAATTTATTGTGTAAAGGAACCCCACGGGGCGCCTCCTCTTAAGTCCAAACCTTGTTACTTTAAATCAGAACAATACAATCACATTTTAAACAATATGCCCTTTAAGCCTGACTTCTAAATGGCAGATTTGATTTTCTTTGGTGAAATACCTTCTTATTCTCAAATTTATTTCTATTGTCATCCTGCACTCAACCACTTCAGGAAGTCCCTGAAATTGACCAGGTTCACTCAGCACCTGCCTCCTGAAGACAGGGCTGGGAGACATTCTCAGACCACCTGGAAAGAACACTGCCCAACCTAAGGAGCTGTCTGCAGGCTGTTTGGTGAGCTCCACGTTTCCTGCTCGTGTGAGCTGTCACCCATGCTGGGTGGACTTTAGATGATGCAGCTGTCTCTGTGCCTTTTCTACTCCTATAAGTAACACTCACCCATACTGTGCCAGGAAAGCCCAGTACAACTCACTGGTTTACAAGTTGTACTTCGGTGATATCCTTACAATGAGTAGACATCTGTTCTCATCTCCCCAAGAATAGTGGCACACAGCAACTTCATAACAATATATAATCACTGAAACAAAAAACGGTAAGTAAAAACTTTTAGAAAGCAGCTAAAGATCTGCTTTCTTTATAATTTGTAAGGCAAGAATCTATGTTTACTATTATTTAACGTAAGAGAAAACACTTCAATATGCAAAAGATTAAAGGGCGTAGCATAAAGCATAGTTAGGCTGGGTGGAGTGGTACAAGCCTCTGATCCTAGCTACTTGGGAGGCTGAAGAGGGAGGGTCAGAAGCTTGAGGTCTGCCTGGGAAACTTAACGGGAAAAAATAGTTATATATGGCATATATAAAGAAAAAATGAAACAAAGAAAGGAAGGAAAGATGGAAGGAGGGAGGAAAGAAGGAGAGAGGAGGAAGGAAAAGGAGGGAGGGCAATTTGTAATCTGACAACAAATACTATGGAATGTATTTTTCTAAATATACATGTTTGAGTGTAGAAGAGTTACCATACGAATTTTATTTTAGTAATATTGCATTGTATATAATTGTTCCTTGGACAGACATTTATCAGCTTATAGTCATATATTAATTATTCTTTTTTTATTTTATGTGTATATTGCCTGCATGCATGTAAATGCACCCATGTCATATGATCCCTATGGAGGTCAGATTCCCTAGAACTCGAGTTACAGATGGTAGTTAGTTAACATGTGGGTGCTGGGAACTAAGCCCATATACTTTGCAAGAGCAGTCAGTGCTCTTAACCACTGAGCCACCTCTCCAGTCCTGTGGTCATATATTCAATGGGACACCACAAAGTAAAGTATAAATGTTTAGTTTATTCTCTCATATTTGTCTTTATCATTCATTATTAAAGTCAGCTTTTTATAGAATGATTAAACAAAATGCTGAGGTTGGGGCTAGGGGTGTAGCTCAATGGATGGCCCCGAGTTTCATCTCCATCGTGCATACACAGATACACATACACACTCATACGAATTTTCCTTTATTTGTAATATTTTGTGTGGAAACAGCAATGAACCCACTACAGCTCTCACTAGAACCTGAAGAATGTGGGGGACAGATCTTCTACTCAGTGGCCACCCTCTCCCCAAGCTGAGGTTGGGCATCTGGAGACTGAGGCTTCAACTCAGAGTGCACATCATTTATGGGAAAAGATTTCATAGTCTGTGGATACGTCCCCTCAGAGGAGAGCTGTTCCATTGTCCAGCGTTTGGTAACCTTGTCCTTCAGGATATAGGTAAAGGTCAAGATTGTTTTTGTGTGTAGTTCAGGGTGCCTAGCTGTCCTCATGCAAGCAGGGTGTGGTGCCTAGCTAGGCACATGCTGTACATTGAGCAAATACTTCCAGTCTCATTTGCTTTTGACTGTTGCCAGTCGTTAGTCCACAATAAGTAAATCAGTAACCTGTCATAAATGTACAATCTTTCCCTTTTGTCCATTTTCCACAACAGGTCACATGCTACATTGGGTTGAATAAGAGATCCCCCCAATTCAAGTCTACCTAGAACCTCAGAATGTGACCTTATTTGGAAAAGTTACAGTATTAAGGTCTCTGCAAATGTAACTAACTGAAAATTAGTTAAGGATCTCAACATAAACTCTTCCTAGACTTAGAATGAGTCCTATACCCCGTGACTGCTGTCCTTATACAAGAGGGAAGGAGTAGAGCCATATGCCTACAGTCCCAGCACGTGGGAGGGTGCGGCAGGAGAGTCCCGAGTTGAGGAGACGCTGGGCCTGACAGTGAGACCCTGTCTCAAACAAAACCAAAGCCAACGAGGACACAGGGAAGACAAAGTGAAGGCAGAGGCGGAGACCACAGCAGTGCTGCCACAAGCTGAGGAATGCTGGGAACCACCAGAGGATGGAAGAGGCCAGGAAGGCCTCCCTGGGAGCCTCCGGAAGACGTGGCTCTGCAGATACCTTGAGTTTAGACCGGTGGTTCCCAGAATTCAGTGAGAATAAATAGTTAAGTCACCAAGCCCCTCTCTCTCTCTCTCTCTCTCTCTCTCTCTCTCTCTCTCTCTCTGTCACACACACACACACACACACACACACACACACACACACACACGCGTACTCTGCTTTTCATGATTTGGTTTTCTTCCTGCTGTATTCTTTGCAAGAACAGAATGATTACACGGAACTGGAGATCCACTTTGGTGACTCTACATCACTTCTTACTGCTCAGATTTCAGCCTCCGTATTTCATCATGACTTCTTCCCCTGTACCGTTTATCCTGAGCTTTGTTTATGTTTTCACCTACTGGTGCCCTCAGGAGCACCCACAGGAGGATGTCCAGATAGGCAGGTGCCTTGTCTGTCTGCTTTTCTATGTAACTTCTGATCAGAGTGGGCGCTAATTCATTACATTTACCTTTGGGACTGGTACTTGTGCTCAGCTCTTTTTTAAGATGCTCATTTGAGTCCTCATCTTAAACCAGCAGCTGTGATACACAACCTTGTCAACTTGCCTGGATTTAGAGTCACCTTGGAGACACACCTCTGGGCATACCTGTGAGGTGCTTTCAGAGAGATTTAACTCTAGAACTAATGAGGGAATGCCTACCCTGAATGCAAACAGCACCATCTGGGGTCTTTGACTTAATAAAAAGAAGAAAGCAATCTGAGCACCATTCATCCCTCTCTGCTTCCTGACTGCAGATGCAATGTGACAGGCCATCACACAGTCCAACTGCCATGCCTGCCCCACCATGATGGACAGTATTTCCTCAAACCATGAGCCAAAATGAACCTTTTCTTCCTTAAGTCATTTTGTTAGTACAATGAGATAAGAAACAAATATAAATACTCAGGCACTTGTCAGAAGTATATATAATTACTGGCCCATTGCAGAGTCTCTGCTCTATTGCTTGGCAGTGCTCTAACCCTCCACTGGTCCCTGTATATCTACCATAGAAACCCTCTACTATATGCAAAGTTGAAAGCAGATTCCCTCTGCTGTTTTCTAATGGCTGACTTCTTAACCAATCATGAAAGCACACATTTACTGAGCACCAGGCATGGCTTTGACCCTGTATCAAAGGGCTTCGTGTGCATGTATCTTTGGGTATGCACCAAACAGAAAAGAAAAAATTGCTTAGTTTTCATTTCTAGCTCTTTGATCATCCCCAAATTCTGGTCCTTTCTTCTCAGAGTCAACCCACGAGCCCTATTGGCTTTTGGATAACTGTGCGGAGGGGAAGGGCGAAGCCAGCTGTCCTGAACTGTCC
Source organism: Eospalax fontanierii (assembly GCA_035773235.1). Classification (NCBI taxonomy): domain Eukaryota; kingdom Metazoa; phylum Chordata; class Mammalia; order Rodentia; family Spalacidae; genus Eospalax; species Eospalax fontanierii. Next base: position 36,977,103 of record CM069548.1, on the reverse strand, counting down.
TCCATCCCCAGCTCCCTGCTCCACCCTGTACTCCGCCCCTTAGGCATTCTCCACTGCAGTTCCCTGCCAAGTGGTACAGATACCACAAGGGCCGGACCCCCTGGGGTTACCCAGCTAGGGGGCAATCTAGAAGGCTCATAGGGGACATGGACAGATAGAGGACTTGTGGTCACAGCCCTTATCCACTTGTACAGAAGTACTGAACATTTTAACAACTGGTCCAGCATACTGATGGATGTCAACTAGTGTCTCGGTCCTGCCTTAATGTGTGACTAGTACTGAATGACCTGGCCTCCATAGACCCCTTTCCCTGCACCGTTAATGAATCACATTTGCCTTGTCTACTTTACAGCATTATAATGATTCATAATCAGTACCTGCTATGTAAACATTTAGATAGCTTTCGCTTACACGTTCTGTTCACTGGGACTACCTGTATGATGCTGAGCAAATTAGCTAACATACCTGTAACTCCTTGTCTGTAAAATAAATAGTCATAAAAGGACCATCTCCTATAGGTACAGTCAAGAGAAATAATTACAAGGAATTACTATCTTTTCTATCAAAAGGACAATCACAGGAAAATGTAACTTTTTAAGTGTGTTTTGTAATTCCCCCCACCTTGTTAAACGTTTTGTTTTACCCGCGGGTAAGACTGCATTCCTGGAACTATGGCCAGGAATGGCAAACCTTTTCACATTTTCTTTGTGCTGATTCTTTTAAAACTATTCAACTTTGAAAGACTATGAGGTTGGACCCCAGCCAGTGGGAAAAGAGACTGTTATGCTAGAATAAAAACCTATCAGATGTCCTGCTCAGTGTGCTTGCTCACTACTGAAATGAGGCGACACACCCTTTTGCAAAAGTAAAAGCTGCCTTGCTTTCCCTTTATTTTTTGTGCAATATTGGCGAGGTCCTTGGACCTCAGATTTTATTTCCCGCATGGTGAAGATGTGAGTTAATATGTGAGGGGAGGTTGGAGCAGTGCTCAGTATCAGGGTAATAGCTGGATGTCATGGAGTACACAGCTACCCAAGTCTTACAAATTGAAGGTGAGACTCTGGACTCTAAATATGAAAACAACAGCGCTGAGGGCTACTGGAAGGAGAGGCTTCATTCTGTTTGCTAAATGCTGACAGCTTCCAAATACAGGTAGAAAAGGCAAAACCCATTAATTTTTAACTGCACGTTTTCTAAAAAAAAAAAAAACTCTGATTTTCTAAGTTTTCAAATACCTTGCTCTCTCTTTTCATGTCATGTTTTTATACTATTTCCTTTAGTCAGATATGAAGACATTGTCAGCTGGGGATGATATTTCTTTACTTCTCTTGAAGTTCCAGGCGTGGAACCCAGGCTGGAGTACTGGCTGAGCAGGCTCTGGTACTCTGATACTACACCACACAGGAGGATGCATCGCGTAGGTCATCACAGACACCCTGGACTGCCACTTCTCCTGAACCAATTTAAAGTTTTAGCCTTTGCCAATTTAATGGAATAGGCTATTATATGTCTAAATTAGCATTCCAAGTTCTTAAAGGCCTTGGCACCGAGGTTAGAAACATCAACTTGGCAGTCAAGAGGCCTAGGTTCCAGTCCTGTTTTGCCTCCTCTCAGCTGCTGTCAACTTGAATGATTAGTTTATTGCTGTACCTTGGTTTCCTATGGGTACAATAGAGATACTTATTCTTACCTTATAGGTGTTTATCAGCTTGCCTGGAATGGAGTAAGTGCTCAGAGTGAGAGGTGTGTTAGGTTAAAGGAACACCTTTATATTTTCAAATGGGGTGTCCTAGTTAGTCCAGAAGCATCTGAGAAGGTAATGTCCACTGAAGAATTACTTAGATCAGATCAGCCAATAGGCATGCCTGTTGGGGATTGTCTTGACTGTTAATTGACAAAGGACAGCCCAGCCTACTGTGGACAGTGCCATCCCTAGGAAGGTAGGCCTGGGCTGTGAAGCATGAGCCAGTGAGCAAGCCAGCAGTCAGTGGTCCTTCATGGTTTCTGCTTCATGTTCCTGCATGAGTTTCTACTAGGCTGTCTTTCGGTGATGGACTGTATGTAACCTGTAAGCCGAAATAAAGTCTTTCCTCTTCATGCTGTTTTTGGTGGAGTGTTTCATCACAGCCACAGAAAGGAAAGCAGAGCAAGGTGCGTCTTAGATCTAACACGTGGAGATCATTTCGTTCTATTATTTCAGTGCATCAGCTTTTCTAGTCTGTAGTTTCTCTGCATCTTCTCTTCAATCCATCTCCCAGGTCTACTTCCCCCTTGTTTATCCTGGCCGTCCTTCTGTGAGTTCTCTCCAGCTCCATTATATCTTCCTGGAAGGGCAGTGACCTGGAATTGTTCAAGTGTGATCCTCCCTAAAGGCAGAGAGTTGGACTGAATAATGCATTAAGGAACCTCTGGCAATTGAGAGCTATATGCAATGACTCAGGTGAACGGAATTTTCCTTTGCAGGCAGCTACATCAGTAAGCAGAGACCGCTTCTTAACACTAGAGGTCACTGTTAAAGCAATATTTCAAAAGCCGGGGACTTTCTCCAGCAATAAATTTGAGAAAGTCCTTCAGAGCCCTTCTGAGAATGGAAAGATATATTTTACAGGTAGTCTGAGGGCAACAGCTGGGATTTTATCAAGTTCCTAAATTGAAATTCACTTCTAATCTCTCCTTGTTTCTCACATCTAGAAAACAATTCCAGTTTCCCTGAGGGATAAGACCTCTACCTGGGAAGGTATGGAACTGAAAAGTTGGCTCTGGTTGGGACTGCTGTTCTCTAAGTCAGCCTCCCCAGCTCTGACCTCCACGGCAAGCCCATTGCTGTATTCCTGACCCTCGTCAACCCATGTCCGCAGGCTGTCCTTTCCAAACACGCTCCGTGTAAACAACTGCCCAGACCATTCTTCCTTTCTACTCTCACACCCCAAACTTTCCTCCTGGTGTGATTCCAATTGAACCTGCAACTTAAAAGCCTTCGCTCACCAAATCTTGTTGATTTTAACCCTAATCATTATCTGAATCTATCTCCTTCCGTAAAATTGAAACAACAGCACTCACTTCATGGGACCGTGGAGATGAAATTAGACCAGGACCTTCCTTTGCCTTATCCTCAGACTGTAGTATCTCTTAGTCTCACCATTTTCTTCTAAAATTACTTATTAATTTTAGTTCCCATCTCACCCTCCTTCTCTCTAATATTAACCCTATCTTGAACTTTGGCAAGTTAAGCACAAATGATTTTTCCAATGCTCTGGTCTCTTCTCTAGCAATGCTGTCGTGGCCCGCACCACAGGCACTAATTCTGATAGTCATAGCCTGGGCAGTTTCTGCAGTGATGGAAATGCTTTACGCCCATTCAGAGTCACAGGGGACTATGAGCACTTGAAATGTGATGAATGTGAGCGAAGAACTGTAAATTCTATTTAATGTTTAACTAACACAAGCATAAAGTGCCAATCTGTGTGTTTTCCTGTTCTGCCCTGTTTCTGTAGAAGCAGAGCTCCTAGCTGACCTTCAATCACCAAAGTGTCTTATAAAAATATTCTCTTTCCTTCCTCAGTTTCCTCTTCTACAAGGTTGTTCCCATCAACCTATAGGCACGCTGCTCCTTCTCTTGTGTGTGTGTGTGCGCGTGTGGGTGCGCGCGCGCGCGTATGCTTGTGTGGAGGTCCAAGGACAGATTTAGGCTATTGGTTCTCCCTCTGCTACCTTATTTGAGGCAGAGTCCATTGCTGCATAAGCCAAGGGATCTTGCCTTATAGTTTCTAAACAATCTCCTGTCTCTGCTTCTCACATGCTTCACACATGGATTATAGACATGTGTGCTTTTACTTGAGTTCTAGGTATATGAACTCAGATTATTGGGCTTACACAGCAAGCACTTACACCTACTGAGCCATCTCCCTAGCCCCTCCGATCCTAACATTAAAGCTTCTGTGGGGGGCTTCAAATCCCTATCTGGCCCCTGCTGTGTCCCTTTCATTCCTGCTATAGGAAAACTCCTTAAAAGATGTCTATGCTCACAGACATATGAACTCCACCTGTTATCACCCGAATGTCCATTGGAGTTGGCTCTTAACAGGGCCTGGTGACCTTTAGAGCACCAAGGTGAGGACGTCTCTGTCCTCCTCTGCCTTGACCCAACACTCGCCTCCCAGCTTCCAGCCGCTCTCCTCTCTGCCCTCTTCCTGCATCCTCAAGGTTTCCTCCTGCATTTGTGGCTGCTCTGGGTTGTTTTTTTTTTTTTTCTTTGTCTCCTATAATTTTCTCTCTTTCTCAACCCTGCAACTCTCTACATGTTAGAATCTTTATCGGCTCAGCCCTGGAATGTCTTTTCTGTATTTATTCACATCCTAGTTGACCTGACTTAGTCTTAAGGCTTTAAACACCTCTTAGATGTTGGTCTTTTCTGCATTTTTATCTCCAGTGCAGGTCTGTCCTGCAAAATCCAGGCCAAGGTACTGACTGGCGACTAGACGTCTCCACTCTGACAGCTCCTTCGTTGAGTTCCCCTGACATCTACGTTGATATCCCTCTTTGCTCCTCCTGCGTCCCATCTCAGTTAAAAGGAACTCATCTTCCAGTTGCTCAGTCCACACCCCGAGACTTCCCTTTGTATCTTCTCTCAAACCCCCTTCTCCCTTCTGTCTCCCCGCTCTCTTTGACTCTCCCTTCCCTTTCCCAAGCTCTGCCTCTCTCACACATGCTCTTCTTTCTCCCATGTGTTGTATCAGATCTACCACCAAATGAGGCTGACCCATCTTCAAACTGTTGCCAGGGACAGACCACTTTTCAGCCTGTCACTACAGCTATCTCATCATGAGGTACCATTATCATCCCTTCTCTTGGAATACAGCCATATTATAGTATTGCTTCCCACACCTGTCTTGGAATCTGTTCTCAAAACTCAGCTGGAGTGGCCTTGTTAACATTTAAGCCAGATGATCCCACTTCTTTTGCTCCGGATGCTGTGGTCGTTCTCCTCTCATGTGGAATAAAAGGCAGAGTCTTGGGCTGGAAAGATGACAGTGGTTAAGAGCATTCATTGTTTTTATAGAGGACCTGGGTTCAGTTCCCAGGACCCACATGGTAGCTAATGACTATCCAAAACTCCAATTCTGGGAATCTGACTCTTTTGACCTTCTTGGCATTGCATGACATGGGTGCACTTATAGACATGCAGACAAGGCACTCATACACATAAAATAAAAATTATAAACAAATATTTTTTAAGAAGCCAGAGCCCTTAGTATGATCTTCAAGTCAACAAACTTGGGGACTCCATTACCTCTGTATCTTAATCTCCAATGGCTCCTTCATCATTCATTTAAGTCTAACCAAACTGGCCTTCTGACCATTACTGGAACTGAGGTGTGTCCCTCTCTCTGACCTTTGCACATGCTGTTCTCTCTGCTTGAAAAGGTCCTTGATCAGATATTTTTGTCTGCTTTTTTTTACTTATTTCAAGACTACTCAATTGTCACCTTAATGTGGCTTTGCTAGCCTTTGCCATATTAAAATTTTATGCTCTGGGATGGCTAATCTTGGGTGTCACCTTGACACATATCTGAAGAAGGAACCTCAACTGGGGGATTTCCTCCATCAGATTCACCTATGGACACTGTGCACAAAACCAACCTTAGCCAGGTGGGCCTGGGCTGTATAAGAAAGGTAGCTGAATGTGAGCCTGGGAGCAAGCCAGTGAGCAGCATTCCCCCAAGGCCTCTGCTTCATTTCCTGCCTCCAGGCTCCTACCTTGAGGTCCTGCCCTGGGTTCCTTCAGTGGTAGATTGTGACCTGGGAGTTGTAAGATAAAATAAGCTGTTTCTTCTCTGAGTTGCTTTTGGTCATGATGTTTATCACAGCCACAGAAACTAAACTAGGACATGCCCTTTCCCAACACTTTCCTTCCCTGTTCCTGCATTATTTTTTATCCTTAGTATTTAGTATTATCTAACATACCACTGCATTGGGTTTATTTGTCTTGTTTATAGTCTGTGTTCCCAGTGGAATGTAAGGCCCATGAGGGAAAAGGCTCCTGTTGGTTTTGTTTACTGCTGTCTCATTACTTGGATCCGCATCTGGCATGCTTATTGAACACACTAATACAATAATTTGTTTAGTATCCTTATAATAGCACCTACCCCGTGGTAACAATTTGCTTAGTATTATCTGGTGTCCTTGTGCTATAATTCTCCTCGTCATTCCGTCCCTCCTAGATTCCTCCATACACACATACACACACCCCACCCCAACCGTGGCTTCCTGATTTCGGGTTCTCAGCATCTCTCCCTGGACCATCTCAGTAATCTAAAAAAGTTGTCTTCCGGTCACTGGTTTGTCCTCCTTTAGATGCAGCCATGGCTTCCTGAGTTACGTGTCTAAAAACAAATTTGATTCTATTGTGTCCCTGTCAGAAATCCTTTCACTGAAGTCCCAGCATTCACATGACAGCGGCTCACCTCCCTAGACCACTGTCACTCGTTCCCATTCTCTCCGTACCTTCAAACCCAACACGCTGTGTTCCTCTCTGCCAAGAACACGCTGCCTACTCCTGCACCTGCTCAGCTCCCGGCCACCCTCCACACCCTCTTCAGGCAAGCTCGCCTCCTCTGCAGGGCACGCAACGCCTTCTTCCCAATGCCTCTTTCTTACAGAAGCCTACAAGGTGCTATCTCCTCTGTATCATGGCCTTTATACATTTTATGCCAAGTTTCTGAATCTGATTTTCTTTCTTCCTGCCTTGGTACCAACTCTTTCCTCACAGCTGGTATTTCTTGAGCTGGTAGCAACTCTGCAATCTGCCCCAATCATTTTTCTCCTATGCTATTTGTTCGCAGCTCTTGTTTCGGCTTCTTAGACCAGGGTATAGCATAGACCCTTGCCCTACCAGAGAAGGCGCTGTTAGGCTAGGACTTCACTTCTGTATTTTTAGCATCCAGCGTATAGTAGGCACATTACTGATACTTGAGGAATGAATGCTTGAACATTCGACTAGCCCCCAGAGAGTGCAAGCCAATTTAGCTAAAGGTAGATGAAGTTGTAGGAATAAAAGTATAATTTTCCTAATTTGTTTATTTTCGTAGTGCTGGGGATTGAATCCAGGGCTTTGTGCATGTGGGGCAAGTGCTCTACCACTGAGCTACATTCCCAGCCAAGTAGCATCCATTTTATTTGAAGATGTGAGGGGGACACAGTAAAGAGTATAAAATATAGTTTTTATATATGTTTGCATATATTAATGAGTATATAACCTACATTATACTATGTGTCACAAACACCATGAATAAAAAATTTAAATTTATAAGCACTTTAAAGATTAAACAGAACATTTGGAGCTGGAGAGATGGCTCAGCAGTTAAGAGCACTGGCTGCTCTTCCAGAGGACCTGGGTTTGGTGCCCAGCATTCACATGGCATCTAACAACTGTTGGCAACTCCAATTCCAGGAGATTCAACACTCTCTTCTGGTCTCGCATTGCATACATATGGTGCACTTGCATACATGCAGGCAAAGCACTCAGACACACAAAATAACTAATTAATTAAAAACAGAACACTTTGAAGAACTGAAGGTCCCTTGGGCTGCTCTGTCTGCTGCTCCCCTGACCCCCCTGCCCAGCTGTTCATTGCTTGCCCACATAGGCACCCCCAGAGATTGCCTTGCATCTGCAGTCTTGCTTACTTGTTGCCTGTTAGTCCAGACTTTTCTCCTGCGATCCCTTGTCATCAGACCCAGCTCTCACTCCCCTGAAACATTAAGCCCTCCGCAGTACTTACTAATCTAGGTGCTGCCTACCATGTTCAACCTCTTCCTTGCTGACTTTCCCACAGTGTGAGTCTTGGTGGAAAGCAAAATTACTGCATGTCACCGTGTGCAGCTTTGGCTGCAGAGGCTGCCATTCGGCTGTCCTTGGCTCCTGCCTCATTTCTTGATCCAAGTTACCCTGCCTTCTGACAATTGTGTGAGTTAACTTGTAGCTGTCCAATAAAATTACATCCTGCAAATGAGGGAGAGGAGGTGGATTTAATCAAAATATACTGCACGAAATTCCCAAAGAATTAAGACAAATATTATTAAAAATTATTTCCTGACCAAATTAACTCAGGTTCACTTGCTTTCGATGCACAGATGTGCGCACACACTCTCCTGGTTTGTTTAAATGCATGTTTCATGGGCACATACTATAAGGCAAGCATATGCTAAGTCTTTACATAAATTATCTTATTCAAGCCACAGAACAACCCAATGGAGATAAACTCTACAGACCAGGAAATAAAGACAAAAGCGTTCAATAAATTGTCCAAGGCCACAGTGCTTAAGAGCTAGAGACAGAATTTAAACCTAGAGAACCTGATTTCAGAGTCCTCACGCTCATCACAATGGTACGCTGTCTCATCAGTTCTCATTTTGCACCTCTGAAGGCTCAGTTCTTGCCTCTTCCAGGAAGCCTCCCCAAGTGCTTCTTGCCCCTTCTCAGCTCCCATTGCAATCACTGTCAATGCCAAGCCATTCAATATTTTCTTACCAAGATGGTACAGTCAATGTCAGCATCAACATACTGTTGCCATAGACTATGTTACTACCTAGCAACTCGCTTTTCCCAGTTCATGTCTACTGCCCCTAAGTAGTCCAATCAGTATACTTGAAGGCCTCTTTGTTCCAAAGAGCTGGACTAGGTAGGGCGTGTATGAGGCCTGACGCCTCTGTGGTCCTGGAGAGCGTAACTCAGACTCGAGGCTCCGGTGTAAATGTGCTGTCATCCTCTTGCTGGATTTTCAGTAATTACAGCCCAGATATAGGGCATGCATTGACTTGAGTCATTTAGGCCAGGTTCAGCCTAGTTCTGTGCCTTATGATTGGGCCAAGTAAATAAGTCCGTGGAGCTTGTTTCTTCACTTGTACAAGTAGAGAAATTGCCACGAATGTGGTTGCAATGTGCACTAAAAGTATTAAGCTCTACGATGCCTCAAGAGACATCTGATAATTGCTTTCTTGTTTCTTTTCTGTCTTTATTTTTGTTTTGTTATGTAGCCTTGGCTGACCTGGTGCTATGTATCTCAGGCTGGCCTTGAACTGACCATAATTCTCCTGCCTCAGTCTCCTGAATGCTGGGATTGGAGGTATGTACCACCAGGCCTGGCATAATCATTTCATTTTAACAGAATTAGGTGAAGCAGCTGTGTCTGGTTGTATAAGTCTGAAATCCCAGGTACTGAGGCAGGAGGATTTCAAGTTAAGACCTGCCTGGACCACTTAGCAAGCTCAAGCCAGCTCTGGACAACTTAGTGAGACCCTGTCTAAGGATATAGCTTAGTGGTAGGCACTTGTGCAGCTTGCAGGGGGCTCTGGGTTCAATTCTCTTTAAAAATGCTTCACATTTCTAGTCATCAAGGAAATGCAAATTAAAACTACTTTGCGATAATACCTCAACTCTGTCAGAATGGCAATCATCAAGAAATCTGACAGCGAATGTGGGAGGTGCAGGGAAGGAGGAAACTTATTTACTGATGATGGGAATATACATTAATACAGTCGTTATGGAAACCTGTTTGGAAGTTCCTCAAAAAAGCATGAAAATAGAACTAGTACATGACCCAGCAAGGCCACTTCCTGGCGTATACCCAAAGAACTCCATATCCTACCACAGAAATATTTGCACATCCATGTTCGTTGCTGATAACAAGGAAACGGAACCAACATAGATATCTATCGGCAGATGAGTAGATGATGAAAAGGTGATATGTGCACAAAGTAGAGTATTATCAGTTGTAAAGAAAAATGAAATCATGAAATTTTCAGGAAGAGGATGGACCTGGAAAAGTGTGATATTAAATGACAGGACCCAAACTCAGAAGAAAAAAAATGTGTTCTTTCTCATATATGGATCCTAGCCTGTAATGTATGCATGTGTGTCTGTAAACAGGTATTATTGTGGGTAGAGTTGATGTTATCTTTTATACCACTGAAAATGACCTATTTATAGCTTAGGTAGTTAGACAAAATCTTGGGGGTTCTGTAAAGGAAACAGCATTGATAGAACAGGCTTTACTTCTTGAGGAAGTGTTATAGTTTCCATCTGAAATGTCTCCTAAAGGCCAATGTGTTAAAGGCTTGGCCCCCAGGCTCTGGTGCTGTTGGGAGGTAGAAGGGCCTTCAGGATGTGGGGCAGTGGATGGAAGCAAATCTTGGGATATGAGGACTCCACCCCCAGTGCCTCCACTGCCCTGAAACAAGCAGTTTCCCGACCACATGCTCCCACCATGATGTTCCACCTTGACACAAGCCCAAAGCAACCATGAACCTCTGTCAGGTTGATGTTCTCAGACATTTTGTCACAGGAACAGGAAGCTGGATAATCAAAAAGGAAATCCTTCTGAGGTTTTTTGTTTGTTTGTTTGTTTTCCTTAGCTACCCTGTGCCTCCCATAGCAGGGCCGATAGGGTAAATGGATCAAATATCCTATCTTTAGTGTGGGTGCAGATAAACTGTCCCAGAGCTTGAGAAACTTTCATTCTCCTATTCAAATTTAAGTCAAGGTATCTTTTTAAAGCAGAGAGATATTTTCTTCTGTTTGCTTTTTATCTGCAAAAATGATGTAAAAGTATCTCACCACCACACCAAAAAGAAAAGAAAAAAGAAGAGAGAGAAACAAAGGAAGAAAGAAAAGAAAGGAGAGGAAGGAAGGAAAGAAGGAAGGAAGGGAGGAAGGGAATGGTATAAACGTCCTTGTTCTAATCTCGCTGTAATATCTTGGTAAGTATTGGAAAAAAATCTGGTTTGATTGGCTGTAATCAACAATCCAGATTATTCATAGAGAGCCTGACAAGAGTCTCAAGGTAAGCATTTTGAAGAAAAGGACAACAGACAGCTTATATAACTCTTGTTATTTCTTGAGATTTAGAGTATTTTTGCCAGGTCTGGTGACATACACCTTTAGTCCCAACACTTGGGTGGAGAGGCAGGCAGACCTCTTTGAGTCTTAGGTCAGCCTGATCTGCATAGTGATCCAACTAATTAGGGCTGCATGGTGAGATCGCCTCAATAATAATAATAATAATAATAATAATAATAATAATAATAAATAATCAAGAAAACGAATATTTTCAATATTTCTGAGTCCAGCTTAAATTTTTTAATAGAAAAAGGAGAAATGACTTTATGGTTGAAGGTCTCAGTGCTCTACACATAGCTGTGTTCATCCATTTATAAAACATTTCTTGCTTCCTTACCATTTCAGATCATCATAGACTTTCAGAAATGAAAGACTCTTGAAACTTTTAAAGAGCTTCTGATCTTTCTGTGTCATGGACTCTTTCATACTAACCACTCTTAGAACAATGCATAAATCCTCCCCCAAACCTTACCAACTCATGTGAAAATATGCTTACCAGTAACTATTTTATTTATCATGTGTGTCTCCCTGTATGTATGTATGCAGGCACATGTGTCACAGCAAGCATGTGTGGATCAGAGGACAACTTTCTGCCTTCTACCTTTTGGAAGCAGGCTCTCTCTTCTTTTTCTGTTGTTGCACTATGTACGCTAGGCTAGCTGGCCCAGGAGCTTCCAGGCAGTTCTACTGGGATTATAGATGAGCACCACCACATTCTACTTTTTACATGACTTCCAGGGATCAAACACAGGTCATCAGGTTTGCGTGGTGGGCACTTTTACATACTAGTTATCTCCACATCTCCCTTCCCTCTTTTAAAAAGACAGGGTCTCATGTATCCCAAGCTGGCTTTGAATTCAGTGTTACCAGGGATCAGGTTGAATTTCTGATCCTTCTGCCTCCCCTCCTAAGTGCCAGGATTACAGGTGTGTACCACCATGCCTGGTTCATGTGGCACTGGCCGCCAGCCAAGTCCTTTAGGAACTTGCTTACTTCACTTAATACAGTGTTCCTAAGGTTCATCCATATTGTAGCATGTGTCAGAACTTTCTACATTGAAAAGTTAAATAATATTCCACTGTTTGTATATAATAGATTTTGTTTATCTACTCATTTGCTAATAGCTTTGAGTCCATTTTTATGGATTTTGTGAATAATGCCTATATGAACATGGTGGTATTATTTACAAAAACTATAAATATTTGTTTAAGTCTCTGCTTTCAGTTCTTGGGAGAATATACCTAAAAGAGAGTTTTTGGTTCATATGCTAATTCTATGCTTAATTTTTTTTTTGAGAACCATCATACCACTTTCCACAGAGGCTGTACTATTTTACATTCCCACCAACAACACACCAGTGTTCCAGTTTCTCTACAGTTTCGTCAACACTTGTTATTTTCAGGTTTTTGAAATAGCAGATATTCTAATTGATGTGATGTAAAGTTCTCGATATATTGTTTTATAGCTTTTATTGGCATATATTCTTTGTATAAAGTGATGGGTTTCATTATAAAATTTCAGAAGAGCATATTTTGTATTTTGACCATATTTATGCATGAACAAACCCATTAACCCCCTCCAGTCTCCCTCTTCTTCCCAAGTAGTCTTTAAATTTGGGGGGCATTTGTTTATGTATGTGCGTGGATATGTGTGTATATACACATACCATGGTGTGTGAGTGAAGGTTGGAAGACAACCTGCAGGAATCAGTTTTGTCCTTCTACCATGTGGGTTCCAGGGGATGGAACGCAGATCATCAAGCTTGGTAGCAAGTTCTTTTACCCACCGAACCATCTTGTGGGCCTCTGAATAGTCTTTAAAGACTATTTTGGTTGGAGGTATAATTCAGTGGTAGTGTGTGCTTATGTGCAAGGCTTCGCGTTCAATCCTCAGCATTAAAAACAAGGCAAATTTGTAATCTAGTAACAAGAGATTTTCCTAATATATTATCTTAAATATTCATTGGTGGGTCTACTACCTACCACAGTTTCAAAGTAAGGTGCCTAAATAGCATTTTGAGACCCTCAGTTCAACAGCACTGTGGTGTGAAGACGCTGTGGTTTCTGCTGATGACTCAACATAGCTAATGCATTGAAAATGCAACTGGACCAAGATTCTTTCACTTCCAGTGCCACAGACTGGTGGCCAACCCTTTAGCACAAGAGCATTTGGGGACTGCAGGGTTCAAAGTGTAACACTAGCCTTTTATAAAGTTGTCTGACAGTGATATTGTGACATAGATATATTTTTTTTAAAGTTTCAAACATCTTTTATAGTGTTCCTTAAGTCTTGAGCTCTGGATGACAGTTCAACATTTTGCATGTGTCCATTTCTTGTCTATATCTGTTCTTGTCCATTGATGTTATCTTGTCCAAGATGTTATCTGAGTACTGTTAAAAATGAACTTGTTCCACACTAGAAGCACAGAAACAGGAATAAAAACCTGCAGAAAAGGCGCTGAGCGTGGCTCAGTGCTGGAATGTGTGCCTGGTGTATGAGAGATCCTAGATTTTATCCTCAGTACCGGGAAAAATTAAAGAGACAGACTGAAGGAAAGGAGGGAGGGAGGAAAGCTTCCAAGAAAAATAAACAACAAACTCAGACCTTCTTTATATCTATCTCTGTGAACGGTATTCAGAGCCTTTTTTGTGTACCTGTCGGTGTGCGTGCACATTTGGGTAAACACATGTGAATGGCAGCACATGCATGAGTGGAGGCCAGAGAAGGATTGTTCTATTACTTTCTCCTCTGCTCCCTTGAGACAAGCTCCCTCCCTGCCCCTGAAGCTAGGCTGGCAGCTAGCCCCCAAGGGTCCTCCTGTCCCCACCTCCATGGTGCTGGGGTCACGTGTATGGGCTTAACAACCACAGCTGGCTTTTTACATGGGAGCTGGGATGCAAATTCAGGTCCTCACACATGCACAGCAAACACTCTTACCAATAAGCAAGCCGTCTCTCCAGCCCCTTTGAACCATTTTAAACTAACCAGCTTGATTTATGTTTATGCCTGTTCTTAAAACTTACGGTGAAACTTAAACAATTTTTCTGAAGTCTATATCTATGGACGGTTATATGCATTTAGGTAAGTTAGGTTTGCAATTTGTATGATGAGCGCTCTACTGCACATGAACATCCAATGCCAGTTTTCCTAGTCCATGTGGGAGAGAAGCTACAAACCTCATCAGTTGGGAACTTTGTTTTGTTTCATCTGGTTGAGGTGAGCATGTTCTTCAGTACTGGGGATTCAACCCAGAGCTTCATACATGTTAGGCAAATGCTCCTCCACTGAGCTACGCCCGAGCCCAATAGAAACATTTACGCCACCTGTGTGCCTCAGTTTATCTCACTGCCAGGAACAGGAGTGCTTCTCTGACACCTGGCCTGGGAGGCAATCACTTCCATCTTTCATAAGTCTGTAGCCTGGGTGAGTATCCGAGGCAAAGGGTCACATCTCTTCAGAATGTTTACGCATGTCAGCAGGGCATGGTGCACAGACTGTGTCATCCCATCACCTGGGAAGTGGAGGACGAGGATCAAGAGAATTCCAGTGCCAAAGTCAAGAGCTTGTATTGTTGTTGTTGTTGTTTGTGCCTAAACACGTAGACTTTTCCCTTTAAAAACTGTTTTTTTAGCTCAGTAGCAGAGAGAAACATTGGAATGGTTTGGCATGTTTTTATTGTGTTTTCTTGGCATCAGGGAATAATATAAAAAGCTCACAATGCTTAGGCTTCCAGCTCCTGGACGATTGTGGAGTCTGCCCCCTGGCATGCAGGCCATATCTTGTTCACAAATCCTACTTATAGGACATGACAAGTTATATTTCTACTTCCTAATATCTGACAGTCTCAAGGTGTTTTCAGATGAATAAATGCACACATTTCCAGAAGGCGGGGAACCCAGCTCCAGGCTTTGCCAATACCACATATGGTGAAGCGCTTAAGAAACCTGCTGTTCTCGAATGTGTTCAGCAGGAGTGCCTGGCCCTCTGGCACATATTCAGCTCTGCTTTTTAAGGTCTGGAAACATCGTTTTACTTAACCTTCCATCAAGTTGTTTTCTTTTTCATTTGCTTTTCCTTTTCTCTTTTCCTGGCAGCAGAATTTTGCAGTCTGTTAAAAAATGACGATAAACAATATACAGCCCTGGAGTTCTCTGCGTTCTGCCAAATCAACATTCTAAGCAGGCCCATGTAAATCCCCCTTTAAACCAGGCCTGCTGTTCTGTGTTTCCCGATCAAAAAAATAATAATAATAAAATCAGTAGGCAGCTTAGGCCTGAACGTTAGGGGATTGACTCCAACCGGTCGTGAAGCCCACTGGGGAGCCTGGTGAGAGGACTGAGTGGCATTTTAACTCTGGCACTGTTGAATTCCTGCTTCTGATGAGAACAGACTGCCAACTTAGAGCAAATACTGCTCAAAGCAGTTCACTGTGCACATCTATAATGTAAGGTCACCGGGGAAACAGAGGATAGGATCCACCAAACCTACTCCCAGCCCCAAAGAAAGAAGGAAAGAAAGGTTTTTGCAAAATGATTTGAAAAGGAGAAAGTTCCCCTCTCGTCCCCTCCTCTGCCCGTCCCAGTCATGTCTCCCCAGGTGCCAGCGTCCTGGTGTGGCAGCACCATCGGCCCACTTTGCCCTCTTTGAAGGGTCCCGTCTCCTACAAAGCCGCAGTGGGTGATTTTTATCAATCACGAGGATGGCAGTCCTCCTTCTTTTCTTTCCTTTGGGCCAGCTGTGTGCAAGAGAGCAAGAGAAAAGGATCCTTTGCATCTGGGGTTAAATCGGGTACGCCCATGTCGCCAGCCAGACCCACCACACGTGCAGCTCTGGCTACCGCAGGAACTCTTCTAAGCAGTGGGTCTACAGTGGTTCCAGGTGTAGAAGAAAGTGAGGCTCAACAGGGCCTGGTGGTACAGGCCTATAATCCCAGCTACTCAGGAGACTGAGTCAGAAGGATACCAAGTTCAAAACTGCAGAGCATATTCAAGGCCAGCCCAGGCGACTTAGTGAGACCTTGTCTCAAAATATAAAACACAAGAGGGGGCAAGTAGTTCTGTTACTGCCGTGCCTCTTTACAGTGCGCTGGATAAACTTGTTTTTTTTGTTTGTTTGTTTTTTTTTTTTTTTTTTTTTTTTTTTTTCTGAAACACGCGAAAAGCAAAACCAGCAACACCAAAAGGTCTGAGGCTATAGTTCAGCGGTAGAGTGTGTGGCTAATATTGGCAAGAGCCGGGGTCCATGCTGCGTACTGTACAAGAAAGAAAGAAAGAAAGAAAGAAAGAAAGAAAGAAAGAAAGAAAGAAAGAAAGAAAGAGAAAGGAAGGGAGGCCCCTCCTCAAATGGGGCTCACATCCGAATGGGGAGAAAACATACATCCGTTACGGAGCAAGGCAAGTTCATAGGGTGATATCTAGCTTGAAGAAATAAAGAGTCCTCCTTTATCTGCCTGCTTTGGGAACTCCAGGTTGAGTTTAGGTTCTGCATGCAGCTGCGTGGCTGAAGCATCATAGCCAAGGCCTTGCTCCTGCAGTTCCCAGATCCCCAAGCGATTCACCTGAAGAGAAGCCTTCCCCTGCCTCCTGAGAATTCAAGCCTGATTCCCCATCTTGCTTCATTTCTCTCCATGGCAACTCTCACTTTCTGACATACTGCTGGGTCTACCTGTCCCCAAGTTCATGTGTGGATGCCCACCCTCCAGGGAGAGGCATTCGGAGGTGGGGCCGTTGGGAGAAGAGATGTAGTCGTTATTATGAATTCAACCGTGTTAGCTGTGGTCATTTTGAGGTTATTTCTTAATGTCCTTGTCTTTTAGAGATACATGCAGAAATACTTGCAAATGAAATGATGGAATGCAAGTGGGATTGTCACGAGGCTGGCATATGACAGTTTATTGAGCTGTTTTATCTATTTTTGCATATGTCCAAAATCTTTCATAATAAAAAATTTATAAAGCCATCAGTAAATTAGTATTGGATATCCATATACCATGGTATAAATAAATGAGGGGGAGACATCCCCCATGCATAACACCAAATAATTAATGTACGTGCACCACCCTTAAGGAGAAAAGGCTCGATTTCCCATTCCAGGCTGCACAGAGTGATTTCCAGAGTGTAATGGAAGAACTTTGAATAAAAGAGTGATGACAAGTGCAAGGTGCTCAAGGTGAATGTCAACAGTGAGTTGTAGTGAAAGCTCGTGCCCCTGATGCCTGTGATGAGAAGCACTTTTTTCCTCTATGGCTTTTCTCCTGGAAACATACTAATGTAGAAATGGAAAAAACAGTAGACAAACCCAAATTGAAGAACATTCTACAAAATGCTTGACAAGCCTCTTCAAAGTTGTCAGGATCATCAAAACTAAGACCAGTCTGAGAAACTGTCATAGCCAACTGCAGTCTAAGGAGACATGTCAAAAGAAATGTTCCTGGATGAGATCCTGGAACAGAAAAGGTGAGCTTCGATCAATAATTATGCATGACTGTTCATTTTTAAAACTTAGTGTGTGTGTGTATGTGTGTGTGCAGTTGTGCAATGGTGTGCATGTGAAGGTCAAAGGAAAAGCTATGGGAGTTGGTTCTCTCCTTTTACCATGTGGGATCAAACTCAGGTCATCAGGCTTGGTTGTTGTGTCTGATACTATTCTTGGGGGCATGTGGACACACAGAGATAACCAACCACAGAGTAAGTAAGGACACTACTCAAGTCCAACTTGGTGAAGCAATGAGTTTTATGGGGTCACTTACAGGAGTATGGGAGAGGGTGACTTACAGGAGCAGCAATAACTCAAAGGCAACTGCATCACCAAAGCCCACTGCAGCATGGATGACCGCTCGCAAAAGCTGGAAACCTGGAGCAAATCTGCAGAAAGTTGCTCAGAGGCTGAGGTGGGAAGATCTCAAGCACAAGGCCAGTGTGAAGAATTTAGCAAGACCCTGTCTCAAAATAAAAGTTTGAAAAGAAGGCCGGGGGCATAACTCCATGGTAAAGCACTTACTTAACACGACAAAGTCCCTGGTTCCATTTCAGTACTGAAAAGAATGGGCTGAAATTCATGGATTCCGCTCACTGTTGAAGAATAAAAAGAGCAAGTTGAGGGGACAAGGTGGGGGAAGAGAGCCCCTTCAGGCCCTGGGGATCTCATTTGTGCTTCTCACTGGTTGAGAATCAAGAGTTTCCATGCAACTGAAGAATGGAGGCCAGGACCTCCTGGGCAGGCGCCGTTTCTGAGTGATGCTCAAACAAAGGGATTAGAACAGCCAATCAGCCATGCTGATGGCCAAAACATGTGTCTTCAACCCTCTGACTAGGATTTTAACCTTACCAGCACTCTTTTCTCATCTCTGAATCTGAACAATGGACCTCACAAACCACCTCACAACATCATTTACACAAGGAAATTCCTTAGGAAAGCACAAGGAAAAGAGAAGTAAGTCAGCCAGCTCTCTATTTCTTGAATTTTGAATTTATTTTTATTCATTTTAAAACTGAGTCTACAGAGTGATGAGTTTCGTCGTATTTCTGTACACAGATGTCAGTGTACTTTGCTCCTATCTGTCTCTTCTTCCACTGTCATCTCTAGTCCCCCCCGCCCCCTCCCCCCGCTCATCCCTCTTACATGCCACACGGATTCCATCAGGCTCTTTTTTTCTCTCCTTTCCCTCTCTCAGTTTTCTTCCTTCTCTTTCAAGGTCCTTTTTCTAGCTTCATCGCACACACACACACACACACACACACACACACACACAGAGTAGAGTCATGGAGTCATTCAAGGTTTCTGCGCAACAGAGTAGCCTAGAATTCACTATGTAGCCCAGGCTGGCCTCAAACTCAAGGCAGTCCTACTGCCTCAGCCTCCAAAATTCTGAGATTACAGGTATGAGCCACCACACTTGGCAAACACATTTCTTAGCACTTTTTCTCAGTTCTGTCTCTTACAGTGTGCACTTTAATTAGTAAACCCAGCTCTGCTTCTAACTGACTCATCCTGAAATTCTTTTCAGGATTATGTGAAATCCTGGTGGATAAACTCCTTAGGCTGGTGCCTGCGACAGCTCTATTTGCCAAAGGTTTCCTATCACTCAGCAAAACTCCTGTAGGGTTTGGCAAATAACCTTCCTTAGGATAGCAGCAGTCAGGCAGAAGGTAGTCCTTGGGGTAGGGTGCTCCTGCCAGGGACAAGGGTGAGCAGACTTATAGAAAGGCCACTGCTTTTTTTTTTTTAAAGAAAAGAACTGTTTGAGTCTTGAGCCCATCTTTCCCTGTGCTTAGGAGGTGGGTTTGTTTTTCTTGGCTATATTCTTTGGAGACACATGGAAAGAAAAGAGAAGTATCTACGTTCACACAGGCTGTAAGCCCACAGCAGCTACAGACTCACCTGGGCTGGAGCAGGCCAACTATGAGATGGGAGATGAAGCCTCAAGGGTGTAAAGAATGAAAGTCCCTGGGTTATTATGATCTGCTGCCCCTAGGGGACCCATCAAATGGGACTGTGCTCTGTCTTCCCTCAAGGGTGACATTTTTTAAAGTGGCTGTAAAGTATATATTGAGCCGGGTGATCAAGCAAGTCATGAGATAAGTTCCTTCGATTTTCTGCAACTTTTCTCACTTGATCAGAAAGTCATTAAATGACATTGTTTGGAAAGAATTCAAAGAAAACATGAATTGGCATTTACCTTCTCCTGAGGTAAGGAAAGCCTCATAGTGTTTAAACTAGAGGAACTGGTGAGATGGCTCAGTGGGTGAACGTGCTAATCAGACCTATGCCTGGACTGCATAGAGAGAGAGTTCCAGGCCAGCTGTGGCTAAAGGGAGACCCTGTCTCAAACAAAAACAAAAAGCAGACAAACAAAAAAGTTTGGAGAGATTGCTTAGTAGTTAAGAGCTCTGGATGCTTTTGCACAGGACCTGGGTTTGGGTCCCAGCACCTACATGGCGGCTATCTGCAACTACAGTTCCAGTTGTACGATGCCCTCTTCTGAACTCTGTGAGGCATTGCACTTAACCCATGCAGGCGACATACTCATACACACAAAATTAAAATAATGAATAAAATATGTTTTTTAAAAGAGCACATACTGCTCTTCCTGAGGACCAGAGTTCAGTTCCAGCACCTGAGTCAGGCAGCTCACAACTACCTGTAACTCTAACTCCAGGGGGATCTGATGCCTTTGGCTTCCACAGGCATTGCACTCGTGTGCACATACCCACACAAAGACGCACACACATACACCTAATTAAAAAATAAAATGAATCTTTTAAAAAAATATTACTTTCATATATACAGACCATAATTTGATATGTTCCTGAAATTTGTCAATATGTATCAAAAACCTTCAGAGTAAATTTTCTTGTTAGCCTAGGAAATACCACAATCAAATCATTAAGTATGTATGGTAAAAGATATTCAGTCTTGCTTATGATAACATGACAAAGCCTGAGTTGGGATTGGAGAGATGGTTGCTCTTCCAGAGGACTGGGGTTCAGTTCCCTACACCCATATGGTGGTTAACAACCATCTTAACTCCCAATTCCAAGGTATCTGATGCCCTCCTCTGGCCTCAGTGGGTATTGTACATATGTGGTGTATTTACATATATGCAGGCAAAACACTCATACACATAAATGTAAAAAGAATTTTAAAAAAGTTAAAGCTTGAGTCAAAGGTGATAGCCAATGCAGACAGGAAATCGGCAGGTAAACTATTTTGCAGAATGGGCTAGGACTATGAGCAGAGAGACTGTGGAGTTCTAAGACTGACTCTCCACTTACACTGTATGATTCCTTGGTGCCCCAGTGTTCTCCTCTGTAAAACGAAGATAAGTTTCTAACATTGGCCTCATTAAGTTATTGTGAGAAATAAACTACTTTATGTAAAGTGCTTGGTACATTCTAAGTGTCCATTTATTTTCATTCTTTCTATGGATACACTGTGGCCATTAAAAATCTTGTGAAAGAACATCTAAAAACATGGGTAAATGGAATAATATATTAGGGGAAATAAAAAAAGAGATTACAAAAGAGTGTCCATAATGCTGGTAACAGTTTTGCAAATGCATATAAATATAAGTAAATTAACAAGACTGGCAACAGACCAAATGTTATTTACAGCTGAACGGCAGAATTCAGGGAGATTTTTTTTTCTTCTCGTTTGCTTTTATTCTTTTTTAATTGAATTTTTGAGAATTTCATAAAATATATTTTGATTGTATTTAGAACCCCTCTCTTATCTGAACCCCCTTCACTGCCTGCATCCAATTTCATATATATATAATGTGCCTATAGAGTTAAATTTGTGTCCCCAAATGCCCTCCCAGTCAATCTACCAAGAGTGCCACCCTCAAATGAGAATGTCTCCCTCCTTCACCACAGTCATCAGTTGCCAATACTCCCTTAGATAGGGTTGGAGTTTCTCTTACTCACTTCTATGCTGGGATTTTGTCTGGCTTGAGCTTACATGGGATGTGTGCATGCTGTCACTATTGCTGTGAGTTCATATGAGTAACTGTCTGGAATATTCCATTTTCTTGTGGTCATCCACCTCCTCGGGCTCTTACAGTCTTTCTGCCCCCTCTTCTGCAATGATCCCTGAGCCCTGGGAGGCAGAAGTTTGACCTAGGTGTCCTATTCGGGGATAAGCACTCTGCAGCCTCTTAGTCTCTGCCCGCTGGCCAGTTGTGGGTCTCTGTGTTAATCGCTATCTGATACAGGAGTAAACTTATCTGCAGAAGAGATGCATTAATGTATGGCAATAATAACACATCATGAGGAGTCAATTTGATACTATGTTTAGCAGAATAATAGTATTAGGCTCTCTCCTATGGCCTGTGACCTGTCTAGCCTCAGGTTCCTAGACTTGATATCAGTGTCTGATATGAACTCCATCCTATGAAGTGAACCTTAAATCCAACTAGAAAGTTTGTTACTCCCATAATATTCACGCCACTATGGCAACAATGGGTCTGTCTTGCCAGGCCAGTTGCTGTTGCTAGCCAAATTCAAAGCTGGATAAGGCTGGCGACTGATTTTCTCTTTTGCAGTGCCCATGAAAGCTAACCAGTAGAGATGAAGCTTTGACATTACCACCAACCTGATTTCTCCTTGTTTGTTCTATAGTTCATGTATGTAGTGTCTTCAGCAATAAGTATCTTAATGTCAAGTTCTGTTCTTGTTTTAATATTTTGCAGATTTCCAGCATAACAATATTTTTGCTCTTAATCAGAAATTTAAGAATATGAATCTATTTTTAAATGAGCACAACTTGGCCTGGGCCTGTTGTATGGCACTCTGTCTGACAGTGGTGGGGTGAGGGATAGTCTCCCCTCTCATTTGTTGAAGTCTTCCACTTCATTTATCATTAGCCTGAGCTCTACCCGTCCTCTCTGTGGCCCACGGCTGGGCTCTGCTCTGTCCTGGAGGAGCCAAAGAAGCCGATGGGATTCTGGGTACTGTGACAAACCTGGGTAAGGCCTGTGCCACGGACAGGGATATGCAGTATGTTCTCACCCTGAAGTGCCAGCACTCGTTTTTCCTTTTACTAGCAACATTCTTGACAGAAACAAAACATTAGGGGCTGGAGACTTGGCTCAGTGGGCAAGAATGTTTGGAGCTCAGTTTGATTTGCACAAATGTGAGGACCTGAATTTGGTTCCCCGCATTCATGTACAAAGTTAGGCATGACTGTGTGGAGGTTCTGAAACTCCAGCACTGTAGGGGATGGAGACAGAGCATTGCTGGGGCTTGCTGTCTTCTAGCCTAGATCCAGGCTCAGTGAGACACTCTGTCTCAAAGAAATAAGAGACTGATAGAGCAGGACACTCAAAAGAAATAAGAGACTGACAGAGCAGGACACTCAATGTCCTCCAGCCTCCACACGTGCATGCACAGGTTCATGTAACCACATACACGTGTGTACCTCTCTCTCTCTCTCTCTCATACACACACACACATAATACATACACATGCACACAAACAATACCCTCAAACACTGCACTCAAGGTTCCTCCTTGCTCTTAACTGTGTTCTTTCTTCCCTCAGAATATAACTTTCTTTAATACTTCTTAACTGAAATGTTTGTCGAATTTCATGGTGACTTCTAAGTCACGATGACTTCTAAGTTCTCAGATCTGTCCCCTCTACTCACTTCTCATGCAGAGTGTGAGCCTGCTTGGGTGTCTAACTCTGTCTCAAAGCCTCTGGTGACAATGGAGCATGTTACATGACATCTTCGCATGTTGCACAAGCTTGTTTTCTGTTGCCAGGATGGACACCTGAGTGCCGAGTATGGAGAAGCACCGTCTCCTCCTCCAGAATGGCACTCTGCTTGAGTCTTTAAGTGACATGGCATATTGCATTTGTCTTATTGCCTAGAATTGGTAGATAAAAACTTTCCTTCCATCTCCTAGGGGGAGAGCGAGAGGGCAAAGAGGCCTACTTGGAGGAGGTTAGCGAACAGGCAATGAGTATACACACAGAACAGGTTTTTCCCTTTCTCTGGCTGACAGCAAAAGACTACCCAGGCATGCCTCCACCTCTGAGTCACGCTGAGCCAGTTTCAGTCTCTTCAGCGGATTCCTCTTAGTTTTGTCTCTAGTTTCTGGAGGCTGACATATTATAGGTGCTCCATGAATCTTGTGATTTGACCAACAGATCAATGAAGAATAAATAGGTGGGTGGATAGATGATTGGCTAGAGAATGCAGAGCTCAAGGTTGACCGATTTGAACTCTCTAATCAGTCCCTTCCTTGAAATTTTGTCATGTTGAAGGGAAGGTCCCCATTTGCAAGGTCCTTCATCACAATCCCTCTTCCCCCCAACTGAAGTTGAGGCTAGCTGAGCTATTTGGTACAAATAAAGCCAAGCTCTGTGTGTGTGTGTGTTTTCAGTTGTGAGTTTAAAAAGTAATTATACAGTCTCATGGGAGAGGGAAGGAAAACTAGCAGAAATTTTCAGCCAAACCCTCTATCTAGAGCACGGATATAAACCCAACGGGGTGCAGGGCCAGTCAGTCCTCAGACTCCACGCTCTCAGGGGAAGCTGGCACTCAGGACCAGGAAAACCAGTTCCTTGAGATCTTTGGGTCTGGCTGAGTTCATTTACTTGGGAACTGGGTCACAGTATCACTGTC
Organism: Eospalax fontanierii; assembly: GCA_035773235.1. NCBI lineage: Eukaryota > Metazoa > Chordata > Mammalia > Rodentia > Spalacidae > Eospalax > Eospalax fontanierii. The sequence goes on along the minus strand of CM069548.1, from coordinate 36,953,078 downwards.
CTGATGTGAAGCGTAAGGGAGGGTCCCGTTAGCAGAGCCGGATGCTCTGACCAGAGCTACTCATCTGGAGTTCTGTGACCTCCCACTCCAGGGTCACAGCCAAGCTTTAAGGGATTGGGTGCATAGAGTGCAGGTGGACAGACGTGTGTGTGTGTGTGTGTGTGTGTGTGAGACGAGGTCTCACTCTGGTGCCCAGGCTGGCCTCTGACTGATGATCCACCTTCCTCACCATCCCCAATGTGGAGATTACAGCTTGAACCACCAGTAGGCCTGTAGTCCTTGCTGTGTCTATTGTACTATTTCTTCAACAATCCTCCCACCCCTCCCCGGTGCTGGGGATAAAACCCAGGGCTCCATTAGCACTGAACCAGATTCTCAGCCCCTTCATCTCAGTCTCACCGTCCCCACTCAGTGCTTCCTCCTTCCCCTGAATGCCCACTTACCAGCAGACTCTCTTATCTTTAAAAGCATCCTAAACTGGGGCTGGAGAGATGCCTGAGGTTAACGCTCGCTGCTCAATCATGAGGACTAAAGTTTGAATCCTAGCACCCTATTTAGGTGCCTGACAAATTCCCGTAACTCAGATCCAAGGGATTTGACACTCTGGCACAGGCACACGCACACACACGTGGACAGAATAAAATGAGTATCTGAAATTGTTCTCACCTTGAACTCTCAGCCCTCGTGTTTTCCTTTTACCACCAGCATTTTCAACAAAACCCTGCACTGGAGATCAACTCCCCATAATCCTCTTCCTTTATCTGTCAGAATGTGACTTTTCCTGACATCTCTCAACTGAAACTGCTGCTAAGTTTTTGGGTGACCTCTGAGTTCCCAAGTTTGTCACCTTCCTCCCCAGGTCTCATCCTCGTTGACTTCTGATAACACTTCTAACTGATGACACAGCTGTACAGTTGTTTCTGTTGTGGCCTCAAGGGTGTCTCACTATTTGATTTTCTCTCCTGGGACCTCCCCCCACCGCCCCAGTTTGTAGAAGGCAGGCGTTTCTGGCACATTTAAGCACTATAAGAGCACTCTGCTGAGAAGAAAGGAGCCCACCCATTCCATGTCATACCCTTTAGCCCTCTCCTCTACCCCAAGGGTTTCCCCACTAGAAAATAAAGTTTGAGAGGCTCTAGGCATGGCCTGAGCACTTGTCCTGGCACCACATCTTGAAGGAAATCAGTTAAATGGAGTGAGCTTGGGTTGACTGCTGTAGAGGCCCTGGTGCTGATTGAGCTCCCACCATTCAGAACTTGGGTGACTGGACTGTAGCCAGCAAGGTGACTTTCTGAACTTCACTTCCGTTTTCCCTAAATGGTCATGTTTTCACTGGGAACTGTTCTGCTTACCTGATTCACAAATCCAGCTTGTTTCTTCTTCCCTCAAATAACCTTTTTGGACCTAGCATGGTGATATACACTTTTAATCCCAACACTCAGGAGGTAGAGGCAGGCAGATCTCTTGAGTTTGAGGCCAGTCTCATTTATATAGCAATTCCAGGCCAGCCAGGAACACACAGTAAGATCCTGTGTAAAGAGGAAAAAAAATTTTTTTCCTCTTTTTTAAAGATTTATTTTTATTACTTTTAGTTTCGTGTTTATATATGTGTGTCACTTGTATGCATGCCCACGGAGGCCAGAAGAAGGTGTCAGATCCCTGGAGCTGGAGTAACCGGCAATTGTGAGCTGCCTGATGTGGGTGCTGGGAACCGAACCTGGGTACTCTGCAAGATCAGTTAGTACTCTTAGCTACTGAACCATCTTTCCAGCCCTGAGATTAAAACAGCACAGAGGAGGCCTGCCCTGCCCAGAGCCCCAGAGGCAGGACAGTGTGGACTATGAGCATCAGTGTTCACTTGCTTGTCTGTAGAACTGTACAGCGGTACCACGTCTGCACCCTTCGTGTCTGTCTGCAAGAGAAACTTCTTTCTAAAGCTGCAGACCAGTGCTTCTACCTGCCTTCTGGACATGCTCACAGACGTGTCTCTGTTGAACTAAACCTAAATTCACAGCGAGAAGCTGCCATTTTCACCAAGGAAGTGTCAGAGTTGATCACTGCTTCTCCCTACGACCCCGACACACAGCCCCCTGCTCCCCAGGCTTCCTGGCATGCTCCTTCCCCCAACCTACCTTTTCTAGTCTGGGGTCCCCAGCCTGGCTGAGGCTTTCACACGTAGCTGAACACAGTGGCTTCCTTGGGTTCCTCTGGCCTCCTCCCGACACACTACCAGGAGTTTCCAACCGGTTACGTAAGGGCCCCATGCAGTCATGTGCAGCTAAAGATACTGTGAATGTGGCTCAACACAAAATAGTAAACGGGATTGGAGAGATGGCTCAACAGTTAAGATGCTGGCTGGTCTTGCAGAAGACCTAGGGTTGGTTCCCAGGCTCTACATGGTGGCTAACGATGTCTGTTCCAGGGGATGTGGAGGCCTCTCTAGCCTCCATGAGCACTGGATGCATATGGTACACTTAGATACATGCAGGCAAAACACTCATACACATAAATGTAAATAAGCTCTCTGTTTCCTATGCCTGGTTGAAGATGTAAGCTCTCAGCTTTCTGCTCTGGATGCCTCCTGCCTTGTCTCCCTGCCATGATGGAGTCTTATCCCTCTGGAATTGGTCTGGAATTCTTCAACAGGAATTCTTCTACCTTAAAGGCTTTTAGGAAACCCCAGTTCTTATCTTGACTACTGGATGTGTGGTGCTGCTTAGCAGCTGATGTCATAGAAAAAAAAAAAAAAAAAAAAAGACCTGATATCAGGGACTGGGTGAGATGGCTCAGAAGGTAAAGGTCTGTGGCCAGGCTACTGACATGAGTTTGGTGCCCAGGACCCACTAGGCAGAAGGCAAGAACCCACTCCCAAAAGTTGTCCTTTGATCTCCACATGTGTGTCATGACATGTGCCTGCTCTAAATAAATAAATAAGATAAATATTAAGTAAATAAAATAGTACACTTATTTACGTAGTTATGGAGCTTGATTGTATGAATTGCTTGAACTTTGTACATGATAAAGTCATTCTGAGATGTTAAAAGGTCGGGCAGACCTGTGCATCTTTTCCATCTGAGCATATTGCCCTCTACCCTGCCTTAAAGCACCATCTCTTTCTGTCATCTTTGTGCCCTGTCTACAAATGTAGTCAAGGAGTAATGGGATTAAGGTGAACGTAGACCTCCTTGCCCTCTGGTTCTCATCCTCTAGATAGGACTGAGTAATTTCCTTTCCCCAAAGACATTTGCCCCAGTCATTCCTCCACTGGGATTTCCCTCATCCTAATTCCTAGCTGTCATTCAGATGCTCTAAGTACCACCTGCTGCAGGCTGTCTTATGTCATGTGGCTAGCAATGCCTGACTCTGCCTTGGTCCCCTAATACATTTGTTTGTTCCTCTGGATAGGAATCAGCTTGTGTTTTGCCCTCCCTGGAGAGAAGGGACTGCATCCATAAGGTCTTGCAAATTACAGGAGATAAGCATTCATTTGCATGATTGAATGAGTCACCTTATCAAAACCTTATACTCAGACACCTGTGATTTCCAAAGGTACCATTATCAGCTCATTTCCTGCCTAGAAATGTCAGTGATAGTTGGTCCCTATGGAAAATAGATTCTACTAGAGTTAGGCTGTATATGCCTGAAGGAAAAAGCCAAATAAATGCAGTCATTCCTCAAACATAGGAATCATGCAGGATGGAAGAAAGAAGGCAAAAATTGCTGAGTGTGGTTGTTCAGGCTTTTAACCCCCAGAGAGGCAGGCAGATCTCTATGAGATAGAGGTCATCTTGGACTACATTTCCAGACCAGTTGGGGCTGCAGGGAGACCCTGTCTCAAAAAGACAAAAAAAAAAAAAAAAAAAAAAAAAAAAAAAAATAAGGTAAGGAGCGTTCACTGCATCAGCAGGCCTTTTGGAAACGTCTGTGAAGTTTTCCTGGGCTCAGGTGTTAAACCTATAGCATATCTTGCATTTACTGTTCATTCCTTGGAAAATTCCTTTACTCCTATAGGAGCAAACCAGGGAAAATAATTAGAAATTCCTCCTCCCTTATATCAGTGCCCTGGTTTCCCGCTCTGCTACCCAAGTTTTAAACCATACCCCATTTCTGCAGAGTCTTAGTTCCACAACTCTATTTCCCAGGAACCAAAGTACAAGGTAAAAACCATGAGAAGCAGCAGTGGTTTTGTTTGTTGGCAAGCTGGAATCTGCTACCATCCAGTGGTAGCTTCGGGTGGGGCCACTTGTGGCATTCTGCGGCCCTGGTGCTTGGCAGAGGCAGGGCATCTCCAGGAGAGAAAAAGGCCTGCATTAGCTTGCCCTTAGTAGAGTTTTACAGGTAGCAATTAAGCACTTGTTCAAAAGCAATTATTAAATCATTAAACACCTGTGAGTGGCCCTGCACAAGCGTGTGGTCTGAAGTTTAGCAACATCAAATTATCCCAGAGCTTGCTAAGGATGCAGAGGTTCAGATTTCCACCTAGACCTACTGAGGAAAATTGGTATCCTTCAAGATCCTCCAGTGATTTGTATCTACATTGAGGTTAAGATACTCTGGCATAAATATCTTCTATTGGGCCTCTTAAAAACAGATCCCAAGAGCCAATGTCATTAAAAGCTGTCAGCAGCCTACCACTCTTGGAGGACTTGCCATCTTTTCAAAGCACAAATAGCTTTGAGAATGAAATCCAGAAAAGAAAAAGAAAACTGAGCCGTTCCATTCCTCCCAGTCTTCCCCGGGTCCTCCCTTTCCTAAGAGCAGCTGTGATCCAAGAGGATGCTAGAGTGCAGGTCCAGAAGAGGAACACTCCAAAGTACTACCAATGATGAATGATGAACAACGAATTGTGGAGTAGCCTCATGACATACTGTCTACAACAGAGAGGAGTGAACTGCTCATACATGAAACAACATATATAATTCTCAGCAGGATTTTTTTTTGTAAAAATAGATACTAAAACAAACAAACAAATAAAAAGTACTGTACATTGCTTTTCTTAGCTTTTATTTTTGAAACAGAGTCTCACTATGTCACTCTGGTAGGCCTGAAATTTCTGATGTAGATCAGGCTAGTCTCAAACTCATAGAAAGTTTGCCTTTGCCTCCTGAGTGCTGAGATTAAAGACATGTGTCACCATGTCCAGCCATATTTCATATCTGTATGAAACTCTAGCAAAGCTCATCTACAGTTACAAAAGACAGATTGGTAGTTTTGGGGAAAGGAAGGCGGGCGAGGGCATAGAGGGTTGAACTGTCAAGGAGGTGCAAGAAGCTTTGTGGAGTGCTGCATATGATCCTTATCCTGATTCTGGGGGACGGGCTGGGGTGGTTTCCTCTGTGTATATGCATGTACATGTGAAAAAGTACCCCAGAGTTAGGACTACCATCACCAAGGAAAACGAATGACAACAAATGCTGATGATGTGGGGAAAGAGGAACCCTCATTCACAGTACTGAGAATACTTGTACGGCCACTGTGGAAATCACCATGGAGATTCCCGTCACCCTGCCCCGTCCCCCCTGCCAAAAAAGCAAGAAAACGGGTTGTAAGAGATAGCTTAGTGAGTAATGAGCACTAGCTGCTCTTTCAGGGGACCTGGGTTCAGCTCCCAGCACCCACATGCTAACAATTTTCTGTAACTCCAGTTCCAGGGAATCTGACACTCTTTTCTGACCTCCTTGAGTATTTCATGCATGTGTCCCACTTAAGTACATGCAGGCAAAGTACTAATATACATAAAATGAAAGTAAATAAATCCCCCACACATCAAATCTAAAAACTGAACTACTGTATGACCAAACTACAACGTTGGGCATATACCTGAAGAACTCGAAATCAGCAGACCACAGAGATATTTGCACACCAATATCTAGTACTCACAACAGGCAAGTTATGGAACTAGCCTAGAGGTTCACGAACAGATGATAAAGAAAATGCAGTCTATACATATGTTGGAATTTATCCAGCCATAAGAAGGGAATTATGTCACTTGTAGGAAAACAGATGGAATTGGAAATCATTATGTTAAGTGAAATAAGCCACACTTAGTAAGACTATTTTCTCCCATATGAAGAAATATATGAATATGTATATTCTGGAAACATAAAAGTAGAAGACTGTAGAGGGGGCATTTGGTGAGGAGAGACACAAAACACGAGAGGATGATGGGTAACGGGGTAAAAAGAAAGACAAAATACAGCATGTCTTTCATATGCAGCATGTTGTGTATATATGTATATATATATATATATATATGACATATATATGTGACGTGAAAGTGGAAGGAGGTCTGTTTGAACTGAATTTTGAACTGAAGGGGTTCAGCAAGAGTGGAGAAGGTGGGAGGGTAGTAAGTGGGGAAATATGAACAAGGTGCCATGATGTATACGTATAAAATGTCACAGTGAAACCCATTATTTTGTACACTTACAAATCTTAATTTAAAAAGCTGCACTGTGATTGTTATGGTGGTGCACACCTTTAATCCCAGCACTGGGGGGCCAGGGACAGGTGGATCTCTGTGAATTCTGGGCCAGCCTGGTCTACATAATGAGTTCCAGGTCAGCCAGGGCTATATACTGAGTCTTTGTCTCAAAACCACACAACAAAATTGTGCACTGAGAAATCATTGGAGGAGAGGGAAGTGGGTTACTAAGAGAAGGTTGGGACAGAAGAGATAACTCAGTGGTTAAGAGCAGTGGCTGCTTTTGCAGAGAACCCAGGTTCGGTTCCCAGCACACACAAAGTAGCTAACAACCACCTGTAACTCTGATGCCCTCTTCTGATCCCCACAGGCATTGCACAACATGGGTGCACTCACATATATGCAGACAATACACTCATACACATAAGATAAAAATAATAGTTGGGCATGATGGCCCATACCTTTAATCCCAGAACTCGGGAGTCAGAGGCAGGAGGATCTCTGTGAGTTCAAGGCCAGCCTGATCTACATAGTGAGTCCCAGGCCAGCTTGGGCTACAGGGAGACTCTATCTCAAAAAGATTTAAAAATAAATAAAAATAATAATTTTTTTTTTTTTTTTTTAAGAAAAGGGCTTCGCTTTGGTATGGAAAAGCAGCAGGACTTTCTCAGGGGAATCACAGGCTCACGTGCACAAGTAAAGAAAGATCTGGGTGGATCCTTGGAGAACAGAGGTGTATTGCATTTTGCACGCCAAAGATTATCATTCTGCTATTCTAGAAAATTATCCAGAAAGACAGTTGCTTGGTCCTTTCTGGAGGAAAGCTAGGACAGAGCATGGCTGCGAGGTTCAAACATAAAACTTGTGGGGCTAGAGAGATGGCTAAGTGGTTAAGAGCACTGACGGCTCTTGCAGAGGACCTGGGTTCCACTCCCAGCACCCATGTGGCAGCCAACATCCACCCCTAACTCCAGTTCTGGGGAATCTGGCGCCCACTTCTGACCTCCACGGGCATTGCACAATGTTGGTACACTTTTATAGACATGCAAGCAACATTGATACACATAAAATAATAATAATAATAACTTTAAAAAAAACATAAAACTTGTAACACAGGAAATGTAACCGGAAATGATGTTTGACATCCACCTGTTCAGTTTCTTGTCCCACACCTCCATCCTTCTGAGTTTGCTTCCTCCGTGGACACAATATTGGGGATAGCTGAGATGGGTCCCCAAACATTGGCTGTGCTATTAGAAGATGCCAGGCCAGGTCTGTGTCCTGAGGTGCTCAGCGGGCATCCTTGCCAGGCTGGTTATTCCTGCTGCCTAGCCCTGCTCCCTTTTCTGTGGTTTGGCTCAATACAGACTCTCAGAGGAAGAGTGGAAGGCAAAGTCGAGGCATTGGGGGAAGAGTTTCTGTGTTAGAGACAGGAGGCATGCCATGCCATGCAGGCCACCTGGGAAAGTCACCAGGGTATCCAGAGCCAGGAGCAGGGGTATCATTAGACTCAAGTCTACGTGGCTTCCTTGGGAAGGCTAGATAAATGAGCCATTTGGGAATCGTCTGGTTCAGATGGTTGGGGAGGGCTATGAGCTTTGATGATCGCCCTCTTTACCTGACACCTGCCTATGGCTGGGCTGAAGTGCTGGCCTAGGTACTCCTGGGAGGAAGCTCTGCCTTGGATTGGTTGGTTTGTCTTTTAACAGTGTGCTTCCATCAGCGGGTCTTTGCCACCTCTAAGAATCAGCTGATGTATGAGCCAGAAAGACTAAGATGTCAAACACCAGAATATACATGAAAAAAATTAAATATTTACTGTACACCGTGGAATACTTGCCCTGCTGCCGAAGGCTGGAACCTAAGTATAAATGTCAATCCCGGTAGGAAGCAGGCTGAGACCAAGACCAGAGGCTTTGCATACATTTATCTACTCTAAAAGACTGCTTCAAAGAAGCAAATCTAAAGATGTCATCTCAGCAAAGGGCCAAGATAGAATGCAGAACAACTTTCTCCCATACAGAGTAGAAACGGAACAACTGACATCTTGCTAACAAGTGCTGGCCACAGCAGACTCGGTCCCCCAAACCTGCAGTGCAGGCACTGAGAGATTATTTTTCTTTTTTATTCCATTCCCATAAGACTTCTGGTGACAGACCTGGCTCAGAAGAGCCCAGAATGCTGGGAGCCTGCTCTCCTAGCTAAACACAAATGGTTTTATTACTTTGACTTTCCCTGAGAGCTTTTTAGAAAACAATTATGTTTAAGCCACCAGCCCCAGGCCAGTCCCAGCAGTTCCTCACGAGGGGGTTGTCAGCTTTGTTTTCGCAGGGAGAATTGTCAGGGTGAAGCATTTCTGGGTTGGAATCTGAGCCACAAACTGCTTTCATTTTTATGTTCCTGATCTGAAGATTTCTAGAATTTTATTTGCAGGCTTGGAGATGTTCTGGTTTCGAATATTTCTCTTTGTTCAGTGTTTCCTCTGAAGTTTCCTTCCCTCCCATCCTTCCCAATTGTCAAGAAAATGTCCCTTCTCTTTCTCACCCCAATAGCATTAGAGGTCACAGGTGCTTCTATTGTTGCTGATACAGGAAAATCTACCACTCCCTTGAGCCCGGAGCATACTTTGTCAAAGGACACTGGGTGTGGTTGAGCAGGTTCACCCTGACCTGGGACATCTCCTGTGGTTGCTCTTTCATAGGAGAGCAACCTTCCCGGGAAGGCCTAGACCTGAGACTTGGCCCTCAAGACTGTCTTGGCACTGCAGAATCTTCCTGAAATCTCCCCTTACAGAGTTCCCACTACACCAGACTTTCATGAAGATCCACTCGGGTAGAGCTTTCTAGATAATTTGCCACTCTATCGAAGGCTTCAAACTCCAGCTATTAATTTTTGAGTGTTGTTGAGGTACTGCTGCAACACAGAAGTTTTGTTTATTGATTTTTTTAAGCATTTATTATGCTATGTATGCTGTTGTTATAAATCATTTAGATTTATGAGTCCGTGTATCCAGTCCTCATGCATACCCCTACAGAGTCCAAGGATCCTGAAGACATCATCATATAGGCTGGGTTCTTAGATGCCCTTGAATAGGGATCTCACTAATCATGCAGAATGTGAGCCCCAGGGGAAGTGGGAAGCCCGATTTATTTCCCCTTGAACTGGACAAAGCAGGGAGCCTGCTTTTGCTTTCTGCTTCAAGAAACTCTTAGAGAAAACATAGATATACATATTTAATTTGGAAAGCAAACACCAGGATGATGTATAAAGTGGGAAAGAGAAACTTAAGGTTTGGCAAAAAGTGAGGAGAGGGGTTTTCTTATACAAAATGATACCTACTCATGAAGAAAAATCTGAAGAGCAACTGGGGAAAAAATTAAAAGGCATCTCCCCACTTGGAGTTAATCTTGCTAAGATTTTTATGTATTCTCTTCCAAGTGTGTGTCTGTTGCACTGTGTATGTACATTTTTGCATGCATATATATATTTGCATATGACTTTTAAATAAAAATCAGTAGGCAAAATATTTGTAACTTACCTTTAGAGTTTTTAAAATTGCATTTATTTATTTATTTATTTATTTATGAGGAGGTGTAAGAATGACTTTTACAATATAGACGTAATCTGGACTAAATGCTTTTATTTAACCTTGCCACCAAAGAGTTACTGTTTCTCATGTAAACCAATTCACTGAGCTATGTGTCCCTCTTGTGACCTGGATATATGACCTTAATCCGTCAGCATCTTTGCCCTCCACCGAAGATAATATGTGAATATGCATATGCATGTTTTATATACAAAAGTGCTGAAAGCAGCGTGCTTTGCTCATTGCAAACAATAAGAGAAATGGAGTGTGTACAATAGCTTAGGTCTAGGACTCAAGGGCAAAATTCTCTAATAAATGTGAGTCCTGACTGCATCCATTTCATGCTGGAGACACTGTGTGGGTGGGTCTCCATCTCCAGCATAGCTGTTGTGCTTCAGCCATCCCAGAGAATGGAGGATGATGGAACAGGTCCTCGGGTAGCTCAGAGTACAGCGGGAGAGATTTCCAGGAGACAGCATCGGCAGGCAGTTCAGTTATTGAAACCAAGGCAGGGATTTATATAGGGAGGCCTTTCTGGTCATTACAGAAGGTGGGAAAGTTAAAGGTGGGGTCTTTAGGTAAAGGCGGGAAGGTTGTAGGGCTGATGTGGAAATTAGGAACGAGGAAACAAAACCCAAAAACCTGGTTCTGGCCTGGCGTGATCTTAGTGGAGGGAAAAGATGAAGCAACTGCTGAGGCCTGCAGTGGCTTCCTGGGACCTAGGTTATCACATCAGGCAGAGCAGGCCAGACTCCTACCATCCCTTCAGAGTGTCTGGGGTTTCTTGACTTGCTCAATACCTTTTATGATAGACCCAGGCCCCACAACACAGTTTCAATAAAGATCGAGCGAAGCTCTTGCTTGAGATCACAGTTCTGAGAAGGATCAGAATGAGCAGACGGGTCTGCTCTTGGCTTATGGATGCTTAGAGTCAGGCTATTTCCTTATCAAGGCATGATGGTATTGTGGCTTAGAAGCGCCTCAGCGGGGGACATGCCACAGTGCTCTTGTGGAAGTCAGAGTAAAACTTACGGAAGTTGGTTCTCTTCTTCCACGCTGTGGGTCTCAGGGATAGAACTCAGGTCATCAGGCTTGGTGATGAATGCCTTTACCCACTGAACCATATCACAGCCTGAACTTGTCCGTTTAAAATCCAAATGCATGACATGTTTTCATCACAGTCATGCATCAGCATGTGGATGTGCTATAAGTTTCGCCTAAAAATTCCTTCATGTTGGATCTTTGCATCAAACTAATCAGATACCTAATAAGAATGGCTGTGGTACCAAAGGTCAGGAAAGAGCACTATGAATTAAAAGAAGTTAATATTGTGGACTGAGGAGGGGATAACTAGCAACAAATGTAGAGAGGAAATATCTAGTGAGTCAAGGGCTGGACAAAAATTGGGGTGAATCTAGTGGAGATAGAAGACGGATCTAAAATAGATGGATCCATGATGTCAAGAAATAATATTGTTTTGAAGCTGGTTATGATACATTTTTGGCTATGAAGACTTTGAGCTTGAGTTTTTTGTTTTACAAAGTGGGAATTCATTTCTCCACCAGAGTAACTATGAATATACAGTAAGACTGTGTGAAAGTCTGGCCAGTCCCCAGCGCAGAATAGGTGCTCCAAGTCTCTCAGCTTCCCTGCTCCACCTCCACCCCTTTGGGTTGAATTCTGAGATTCCAGGCAGAGTCGGACCCTAGGCTATGAGTAGTTGTTTGGTTGGTAGATGGGGATGCCGGGGGAGAGGAAGGGACTTGCTCAAGTAACACAGGGGCCACTTGTTTGGACCTTGGTCAGAGGCAGTGAGTTCTCTGTAGATAATTTTTCAAGTAAATGAAGCTTCCCCCCAGTGCTGATCTGGTTGGCTTTGCAAGAATGGTTTAAACCAGTTGTTCTACGACTCCTTTCTTCCAGAAGGTCTGGGAACTTACTAGAAATGCAAATTCTCAGGCCCCACCCAAGACCTGCTGAATCAGGACTCTGGCAGTAGATCCAGACTTCTGATCTGTGTTGCAACAAGACTCAGACATGTGTGAAAAACTGAGCATAGTCAGCACAATGAGGGTCTTAAAGGCAAGAACTGCTTGGTCCGGAATATTCTTCAGCTCTACAGTTTACGGTAAGATCTTGGGCAAATCACTTTCCTTTCTCTATACCTCCATTTTTCTCATCTAGAACATGTGAAGCTATGACCTCAAATGATTGTCACATAGACCACATACACTTAAGAAGATGAAAGAATAGGGGCTGGAGGGATGGTTAGGCAGTTAATAGCACTGGCTGCTCTTGTTAAAGAGTCAGATTTGATTCCCAGCATCCATATGATGGCTAACAACTGCCTACAACTCCAATTTCAGGGGCATCGGATGACACAGGTGCACTTAAATACATACACATAAAATTTTTAAAAAATTAATTTTTAAAAAGAGAATATGGAAGACAACCAAATAACCATCTGTGTAAACGGAATGTGTACTTATTATTCCTTGCCCTAGTAGAGTAGTGCTGTTGAACTGACAAAATTTAAATATGATGGAAACTACATAATGGATCTAAACTAGTTTAACCTATAACATCATGAACAATGTGTGTGTGTGTGTGTGTGTGTGTGTGTGTGTGTGTGTGTTGCTAGGAATTGGATTTAGAGCCCCATGTATGTGAGGTATGTGCTCTACTAGTGAGCTATAACCCAAGTCCCAAAACTACATGCCGAGGTCAAAAAACAACCTGCAAGAGTCAATTCTCTCCTTCTACCTGGTTCTGAAGATCAAACTCATGTCTTCAGGCTCCGTGGTAAGCACCTTTCTTCATCTGCTGAGCCATCTTGTCACCATTATTTGTTCTCTTTTTCATCCTTATTGAACATAGAGAAGGGCAGGTGGCCATCCCATGTGAGCACACCGTCACCTGCAGAAGTGCCCTGGCTGTCTCCACCTTCCAGGCTGAATTACTTGGTTTCTATCTGCTCAAAGGCCCCATCGTCGGCCCCTTAGCCATCATTGTTTCTTCTCTCTGAACCTTTTCCAGAGACTTCAGGCATAGCCTCTGTTGACACCCAGACCTGTCAGTTTTGGAACTCAGGGTTGTACACAGAACCCCAGTCCCCATCAGAGATCGGAGGGGTGCTAGGACTGCACCCCTCCCCCACTGCACGCCACCTGCCAGGCTGTGTGTGTCACCTTGGGGAAGCCTGTGACTCCCAGTAATGCTCAGGCGTTTTTCAGCCTTAGTAAGGCTCCTCCTGGTCACTCATGTTAAACATTTCATCTCCTTTGGTGTGCCATCATTTGCTTATGGCTAATGATCTTTTCTAGTCTCTCATTTGATTTCTCTAATAGTAAATTTAACATTAATATAGGCAACAAAAGACTGGCAATAGAGACATCAGACTCATAGGTAATTTTCTCTGGGAAGAAGGATTATAAGCAATTTTATTTCTTTATGCTTCTCTGAATATATCTATTTTGATGTGATTGACACATCAATTTAAGTTTTTTCAAAAGCAGAAGTCAAATTGGGGCTAGAGAGATGGCTCATTTTTGCAGAGGACCCAGGTTCAGTTCCCAGCACCTACATGGTGGCTAACAACTCCATTTCCAGGTGCATCCAGTGTCTTCTTCTGATGTCCAAGGGGATTGCATAGCATGGGTCCACTTACATACATGCAGGTAAAACACTCATAAACACACACACACACACACACACACACACACACACATCTTCTAGAAACTTCAGCAATACTCAGTCCTCATCTTGATCTGATGTCTAAGAACTTACACACACACCACCAACAACAGTACTTATTTCTAATATGTAATTATATATAAAGGATTACATGCATATATTATATATACATATGTACATATATAGAATCCAGATTGTTCTTTACCTATGAAGGACTTGAAGTAAAAACAGTATATTCTCAGTAGGTATTCAGTGGGCACAAGACACATCAATCAAGGGTTTCAGCCTTGGTCCCTGCCTTCCCACTCTGGTGATATGGGATCGAAATGGAGTTATGTGAGGCTGTTTGTCCACAGGGGGGCACATATAGACTTGATGGAGAAAAGAAACAAGCTACATGAGAGTTTCCTTCGCCTCATCTCAAAGGGTCATAGCCAGGCCTCTGGCGACACAGATAGCACAAGCAAGGCCACCAGAGCCACGAAGAACAAGAACTGTGTCACACTGTACAGTCGGTTGGTCAGCATAGGGATTCCACCCAGGCCAGTGGTTCACAGCTGTACACTGGGTTCGAGTTTGCCATCCCCAGGGATTCTGACTTGCTGGTAGGGGCTAGTGTAGCCACATTATTCAAATGTCCTCTGTTTTTAAGGTCAGTATGAAAACCACTGATTCTAGTGTTGATTGAACAACCAAGTAGCTGGAGAGGGAATGGGAGAACGGTCAAGGGGCTTGAAGGATGTAGTTTACGCAGCGCGAGAGTGCTGACCCTGAATCTTTTTTCCCCTTATTTTGCCAATTAACTTTAAGCTCATTTTTCTTTCACATTCTCAAATTTTAGCTACTATTCAGAAGAACTCATTAAAGAAGACATCTGGGGCTTACCCTCAAGGTTTCTTTTCCAGCAGTCCTGATGTGATACAGGTTTGCATTTCTAGCAAGTTTCCAGGTTACAAATGATGTTTCTTGTCCAAGAACCATTCTTTTAGAACTCCTGGTCTTGATTATTTTATCTCTCTCTTTTTTTTGAGACAGGGTCTTCTTGTAGCTTGAGCTGACCTAGAACTCCTTGTGTAGACCAGGCTGGCCTTGATCTCACAGATATGTCTGTCTCTGCCACTCAAGGGCTGTCATTTTGTCCTCTTGATACTGGACAGCAGGAACATGTGTCATGAAAGCAATGAAAATGAGATTCAGCCAAGTGCTTAAGACCAGCAAGGTTCTTTATTGGAACCTTAACTTGTGCCAGTTGATTCACCTAGCACTGAACAGAGGTGGGTCGTCTGGCTACTTGTTTAAACAAAGCATGCTGCAAGGTTTAATTGATTTTTCTAGAGAGCCGAAAGTTTGATAATTGTCCATCAGTCATGGGCATGGCGTAGAATATGTTCTTTTTCTTGTGCATAAGCAGCCTGGCTTTGTATATGGCAAACTAACAGGTGGCCAAGTTCACTCAACACCTGCTGTCTACAGCTGGTACTATCATTTTGCGTAACTGTCATGGCTTTATGGTTTGGTCTGTGAGTCCTCCATTAAGGCTAAGAGATTATAGGTGCTTAAGTATTGAAAAAGCACAGGGGCAGGCTACGGTAAAAGAAATACAGCTGTTCCAGTGGTCAGTAGGCCAGGTTAACCCTGTGCTATGGACTTGGAAAAACATTTTTTAAAAAATTATTGACATGTTACATGCAGAGCTGAGGAGTGTCTTACTGACAGTCTTAAAGCAAGGGGAACAGATGCAATATGAAGACACAGATGCCAAGGCTTTGGTCCTATTTTAGCCATCCATCAGATATCCTTGGCCTGGGGGCTGGAGAGATAGCTCACTAGTTAAGGGTACTTGTTGCTTTCAGAGGATCTGAGTTTGGTTCCCAGCACTCACGTCAGGTAGCTTACAACCACCTATAACTCCAGCTCCAGGGGATCCAAAGCCCTCTCCTGGCCTCTGTGAGCAAGTGCAGTCATGTACACAAACCCATACACAGACACACACATCTACACATAATTAAAAGTACACCTAAGGTCTTTTAAAAAAGATATCCTTGGTTATTGTGAAGAGTCAGCATTTTCAGCAATGAGGCCTTCACGCTGCTGCAAAGTACCCTGGTCAACCATTATGTCAAAGTGCTCTCTGCAGCAAAGCCAGGGGAGGCTGACAATGCATTGCTCGGCTGCTTGAACTCCACAGCTAGCGAGCCTTACGTTAATTCAGAGTCAGTGAAGCTCCAGTACTGTGTTGCAATGGTTGGTCTGCTTGCTTACCTTCTAACCATTCCTTCTTTGCTTGTCATTTGCATAGCCACCTTGAACCCTGTTGTTTTGGCTTGATTTGGTCATAAGGGGTTTCCTGTCTGTCAGCATTTCCCCTTGTGGCCTAATCTTATGTTTTATGAGCCAGTGCTGAAGGCGTGTTTTTAATGGGTAAGCGATGGAAGGCCTGGAGTCTCTCTGTCTCTGGGTCTCTGCCTGGCTTACTGTTGGTGTCTTGTATTTTTTAATTTAATGTTTCACTGAGGTCTCAATTTTTCTATGCCTTTGTTTTCCTCTTTTCATTAAATTATGCTACATGTAAAATGTTTCCCTTTTTTTGGTTTTTCTTTTTGGTCTTTTTGAGACAGGATCTCCCTATAGCCTCAGCTGGACTGGAACTCACTATGTAGACCAGGCTAACCTCAATCTCATAGAGATCCACCTGCCTCTGCATCCCAAGTACTGGGACTAAAGGCATGTGCTACCATGCCTAGCTATTTTTACTCTTTTTAATTATGTGTGTGTGTGTGTGTGTGTGTGTGTGTGCATGAGGGCAGGTGCCTGCTGAGTTCAGAAGAGGGTGTTCGGTCCCTGGAGCTGGAGCTATAGTCACTTGTAAAGCCACCCAATGTGGGTGCTTGGAATGAAACTTGAGTCCTTTGCAAGAGCAGTACCCGTTCTTAACTGCTAAGCCATCTCTCCAGCCCATAACGAATTTTCTCAGTGTATGTTTTATCTAGATTTCTCTTACCAACTTTACCCTTTTTTGTTACTTTTTTATTTTCCTCACTCCCACCACATACCTTTGCAAAGCGATTTTTGAGAATCCAACATATTTACTACTAACTGTGGCTATTCTTTTATACAATAGACCTCTTGACGTTATTCCTCCTATCCCACCAAAATTGTGTATCCTTTTACCAACAAATCCCCAGTATTCCCCTGAGTAAGCTTTTCCCTTTGAACTGTATGGCTACACTCTTAGTTTTCCATTTAAAAATCATTTTGTACTCCATCTCTCCATTGACCCTCGTTTTGTTGAAGTAATGGCCTGCTTCCAGACCCTCTCTCAGGTCTCAGGTGACTCTCTCTTTTCTTTCTTTGGTGATGGAGAGGACTCACGATATAGCCCAGGTTGACCCCAGATTCCTGATCCCAAGTGATCTTCCTGCCTTAGTCTCCTGAGTAGTTAAGATTACAAGCAGGTACCACACTCAGCTAGAGAATGACTTTTAAAAGTAAAAAATTTTTTATTACATTTGTTTAAAGGAGGGGCACATGTCATGGCACACATGTCAGACAGCAACTTACAGGAGTCAGTTCTCTCCTTTCACCGGGTTCAGATCTTCAGGCTTGATGGCAAGTGCCTTTATCCACGACGTCATTGGACCAGCCCAGGTATAACTCTTAATTAGACTAAATCGGTATGGTTAATTCCATCGTCCTTGTCAGTAACTGTCTTAGAAATGATAAAGAAATTTGAAGGGAAGCCAGCTAGTGGTCTCTGGGAAAGGTTTTTCCTATAACAGTACAGATTTTTGTTGTTTTGTTTCTTTTTTTAGGTGATGGGGCTCTAACTGAGGGCCTTATACATGCTGGGCCAGCATTCTAACTAGCCCAGGAATGTTTTTTCTCAGGTTTTTGACACCACTGTGTCTGACCCATGGAAGAGCAATGGCTATCTGGCATCTATGAAGGGATCAGCCTCAGCACCAAAGTCACTTTGAAGAAGACAGAATAGGAAGCTGGAAGGGGCTCACATCCTTGATGAAGAGTCTAGCTCCTGGATCAACCAGCCTGGAAATTGCTTCATCTCCAGATTTTTCATTATGGTAGATTCTGTCTGTTGTTTAGGCCTTTAAAGGTACTTAAAGATAAAACTATCTTAATAATAAATGATACTTCTCCTTGTTGCTCATTTGTTTGTTTGTTTGAGACAGGGTCTCCCCCCGGAGCCCCAACTGGTTTGGAATTAGCTCTATAGACCAGATTGGCTTTGATCTCACAGAGATCCACCTGCCTCTGCTTCCTGAGTGCTGGGATTACAGGCAAGTGCCAACACATTCTTAAAATACAGCTTTTTCTGTGGATATGTGTGAGCATATCTTATAAAAAGTCCTTAAGATTAGATGCCTTGGTGTTTTATGTGGAGTAGTCCCAGATTCTTGAATACTGTGGTGTTTGAGAGAACAAACTGATTTCATTTTCACAAACATTAAGATTTGCTTTTCGTGCTAGTCACTGGAAATCTAAAATGAAATTAATCATGCAGCCCTTTTTATTGTCCAAAACAAAGCAAGGTGTCTGGTCACCAGAAAGGAAAAGACTTTCTTAAGGATTCCTGTGGACCTTAAGTCCTCACGGCGTTATGGCTGGTTCTCTGCTTTGTCTTACTCTTGTCCCACACAGGTGACTTCCATCCATGCTTGTAAATTCTATCCTCTTTTTCATCACCAACTAAAAGCACTTTCTCCAACCAGTTGCCACCCCAGGACAGAAAAATATCCCAATACATCATCCCTGAGGCTCTAAGAGGATGTTAGGAGTGAATGGCTTGTGACTAGCAGGTTAGCAAGGGTGAGTTAGAAAAAACCTTTGACAAGAATCGCATCATGGTGGAACGGTAGATGACACTTTTACTTTCTGCCCTACACTTACTTTATCTGCATTTTCTAATGTTTTTTCTTCTGGGAGCATGTGGTGAATTGGCCTAGGGTATAGCTTAGTGGTAACACACTTGTCATATACGCTGTGTGAGATTCTGGCTTTGATCCCGGCACACACATATAGGTGCATGTGGGATGGAGCCATTGTAAGTAAGAAGGAAAAGGTCATGTATTGCTCCAGCGGGTAGCGTGGCACCATAAGTAATTAGTTGCTTTCCTTTCTTGTGCCTTCTAGGGTGGTGATGCCCATTCCAAAGCTGGCAACTGTGACTGTAGTTGTCTCGTGCACACACTGTAGCCTATTTTGGTCCACTTGAAAGTGGAGCTGTAGTAATAAGCCTATTTGGGTAGGTGTCAGATGGCAACTACTCACATGAGTATTTGTGCTATGGTTTCCCTTACTGTGTACTTAAATAGGCACCCAAAAGGACAGCCTGTGCAAGCTGCTATTTTCATCTGCTTCCAGTTCCTCAGTAGGCTGTGTCATCCAATTTGTAGCAAAATGCTCAGTCTTCAATGAAAACCTGCCAGCATCAAATACTCTGCTGTTAAAGGCAACCATTTTATCAGATGAACAGGAGAGAGAAATATTTCTTGAAGGGGCTTGTTCTCCATGGAGTGGACTTCCTAAACTCCTGGTCACATTATGTGGCTACGGCCATAACGAAGTCCAAGGCTGCTCTTGCCACAGAACCCAGTTCCAGTTCTTCTGCTATCTTGGCAGCTCACTGTAGCTTTTCTTTACATTTGTTTTTCCCCCAAAAGGTTAATTTTATTTTTAATTATGTGTATATGTGTGTGTGTGTGTATGTGGGTATGTGCACATGTGAGTGCAGGTGCCCAATAAGTCCAGAAGAGAGTGTAAGATCCATCAGAGCTGGAGTTACAGGTGGTTGTGAGCTGGAGTTACAGGTTGGGTGCTGGGAACCTAACTTGACTCATCTGAAAGAGCAGCAAGTGCTCTCAACCACCGAGACATTTTTCCAGCCCCTGTTTTTTCTTTTCAACTCTAATAAACGTGTCCTTGAACTTCCTTCTGAGTTCATTCTTGAGTCATTTTCTCAACAAGACTATGAACCCAAAGAAAGGACCCCAGTTTCCTCAGTAACAGCAGCATGCTGTGCTGGGGTTGGCCGGAGAGCTAGGAGTCGGTGGGTGGAGCTGCGGCTCCCAGACCTGCACTCCTGGCCAATCCCAGAACTTCTGCCGCCTCCATCCTCTCAGAGGATAAAGGCGTCTGCCCTGCTCACTGGAAGGCTTGTGTGCGAAGCAGACCGGTGTGAGAAGACCTGTGTGCTTTCAAGTGCACTGAGCGTGATATATGCCTCATCACTCAGGGCACCACCTGGGCAACTCTTAGTTGTTGGGACTGGATTGGGTGCTGTAAGGTATCTCCCAGCAGATGCTAGTGGCACCACTAAGTTTCGGCAACCAAAAATGTGCCAAATACCTCCTTGGAGACAAAGGCCCTGACTGCGACCACTGATTTCCTGGGAGTTTTTCCAGTTGACTCCTGGGCACCCACCTATTCTTCCCTCTAGCTCCAGCCATGGTCTTTTCTGGTCATCTAACAAACAAGGCTTGCTTCCAGTCCACGTTGGCAAGCCTTCCTGCACCTGCCGTCACTTTCTAAAGAGGTATTGGTGGCCGTCACACACAGACTCAGTGGCTTCTCGGAATTCTCTCTATGGAATCTTCTGCAACAAAACTATTTTCCTGATACTGAATTAAGCAGTGGATCCTCAGGCTAGGGAGCCAGCACTGAGGCAAAGTGCCTCCGCAAGCCTGACCACCTGAGTTCAGAATCCCAGACCCATAGTCTTTAAAAGCCTGGCAATAGCACAAATGTCTGTCACTTCAGTGCATCTATCCGGAGATGGAAGTTGGAGCCTGGTGAATCCTCAATGGAAAGGGGTCAGGTAACCGTGCATGTACAATAGTGATGTGAGACAGGGTCTCATAGCAAGGTGGAAGGCGAGGACCAACATCTGAGGGTGTCCTCTGACCTCCACAAGCAAGCTGTGGCACAGCACACACCCCTCCACATATAAACCAGGAACACACACACACACACACACACACACACACACACACAACGTCCTCTTTTCTAACACATCTTTTCTGTCTTTGTTTATGAAACAGTCCTACTTTAAACAAACAATTTCTGATTTTCATGTATCGTTTTTCTTAAAGATCCAAGTTTCTGAGTGGCGGGATGTACTTACAAACACTCATACACATAAAGTAAGAATAAAATAATTTTTAATTAGAAAATAAAAAAAATTACAGGTTTTTTTTGTTTTGTTTTGTTTTGTTTGTTGGAGACAGGGAGACCCTATATAACATAGTTGACTCCAAATTGGCAATCCTCCTGCCTCACTCTGCAGAGTGCTGAGATAACTGCTGGTGTCAGCATGCCTGGCTAAAACCCCAAAGTCTCTGTCGTTGTCTTTCTTTTTGATTTCTGGGGTCACCAGTTCATTTGCAGGCTTAAAAGTTAGTCCATCATTCCAAGTCTCCTTTCTCTCCACAGACATCTCTGTTGACTTTCAATCATAGGAAGGTAAAGGCTAATAAGGGTGCGGTTCAGTGCTAGAGTGTGTGCCTAGCATGACCAAAGCCTTAGTTCAGTCCCCAGTACCATGCACATATGCAAAAAAGTAATGCATGATATTATGCACACAATGTCTCCTTTATTTCTTCTCCTTGGCTCTTCCCCACCCAACTTTTTATTCCCCTCTTCAGAGACACACTCTGTTCCTCGAGCCCCTATCCTGCCAGTTTTCTCGTCATAGGCAAGCATCTTTTTTCTCATTACTTTTTGATGCTAACATTTGTATGCAAAGACAATGCTTTTTCCCTTATTCTGTCTCCAGGCAGAATCTCTCTATCCCCAAAGGCAGTCATAGAAAAGGATTTATTAGTGCTTCCCGAGTGCCTAAAACAGCCTCCCCCGCCCCCCACCTGCCTAAGTGCAGTAATGCTGAAGTGAATGATAGCCTGCGTGACCCCCAGACACTGCCTAGCAAACACCTTTGGGTATTCCCAGGCAAAACCCTAAACAGTGAAACCTCTATCCTATTATGTCAGATTCTTTTGCAGAAACAGGTAAAGCATTCTGCAAAGGACCTTGAGGAGAGAAGACAAACAGGCTTTTGCAGTGGAAACAACTAATTCAGGGGAGGAAAATGTAGGCAGCCAGTGTATCCAGAGTTGTTCTAGTGACTGGCTCTTGCAAACGTTCAAGAATTAAAGCCTTGCAGGGAGATGGATGGTAACAGTTATTTCTTTTTCTTCCTGGTTCATTTTTAAATTGAGGTGCCAAAACACAAAAGGAAAGTGAATATATATATGCACATATGGCATGTCAATATAGGCCAGTTTAGGGTTCTTTAATTTTTTTTTTTTTTTCAATACTGAGGAACTAGGCACAAGATCTCAGAGCAACTAGGCAAGTACTCTACCCAAGAGCTGCACCCAGCCCTCTTTCTTTTGTTCATTGCTAATTGGTTCCAGGCTCTCCTGTGGGGCTTTGAGTAGAAGGAAGTCACCAAGTTGATTTAGATAGGGATTCTGCTTCCTGAAAGTGTATGGCCAATTAGTGCAGAAAGAACCTGAATGTTACATAATCAAACCAGAGTGTGATCAAGGCCAGGAGTACAGTGTACATGGTCCAAGGCTGTTTTTGTCTCCAATCACCTCTTCTGGGAATATTGTCAGCGACTAGGCACCCAGGACTGCCGTGGCTATTAACAGAGCATGCCTCCACAGTATGAGATGACTGACTCTGGGCTGAATGGAAGTCCCTGCAAATGGAGGGATGGAGATGATGGTGTTCAGTGTGACCAACTCTCATCTCCAGGGCTCCAACAGATGACCTGACAGTCATATCTCTCAGTCTCCATGCTTACCAAAAACGGTTCTAATTTTCCTCTGACTTTCTCCATTCAGATTGACAACCCTGGATGAAGAATCCTAAGAGACATGTTAATTCACTGTTGCTGCACTAAGACCATGTAACAAGTAACCTAAGTACCTCCATAGCTTGTAGTCATCAGTATCTCTGTTTGTGCTCATGGTCAACTGAGATTTGGCTGGTCTGGACCACACTAAGCTGGATTCCAGGTCTCTGGCCTTGTTGGAGTCAGTACAACACTCTGAGGCTCTTGTTGGCAGAAACATAAGATCATAGGGATGCAAGAGGATAAGCCGAAGTCTGTGATGATTCTTGAAGACTTTTGCCTGTGTCCACCGTCCTGTCTCTTCTATTCTGATTTATTTGGTCACAGAAAGTCTTATGTGGCCTATTCCAGCATCAAGAAGGAAGGGAACTAATCTCCCTTCCCCCAGCGGAGGAGCTGTGGTGTCAAAGGGCATGAATGAACAATGGTCATTTGGAGAGGACTTGAAGAACTGGGACTACTGATTCATAGCCTGCAATTTTTTTTTCTTTTGATTTTTAAAATTATTTTTATGTGTATGAGTGTATTGTCTGTATATATGTAAGTGCACTTGTGTTGTGCAATGCCTGAGGAGGTTAGAACAAGGCACTGGATCCCCTGGAGCTGGAGTTACAGACTGTTGTTAGCTGCCATGTCGTGCTGGAAATAGAACAAGGGTCCTCTGCAAGAGCAGCCATGTTCTTAACCACTGAGCCATCTCTCCAGTCTGGAGAAATCTTCTTTCACAGAGGCTATAACATGAGATTTATAAGCCAGTGACCGCTCGGCAGGCAGGAGAATTCAGACCTTTGGGTGCTGAGCCACGTTTGCTGCCACTAGGGCTTGGTGTCCATGTGGCTGTTGCTGAAATGATCCCTGCTGGATTTGCAGACTTTTGTTCTCTGCCTCAGATAGGTGCTGGTCCTGTTGACTGGTGAACAGGAAGGGAACCCCTCACACCTCTTTTTGGTGTATTGGTTTCCTTCCTCTTCTCCCAGTTTCACAACTGCCATGATTCTCTGACCCACAAAGTTTATGGTTTATGGCTGCTTTACTTCCTCTTTTTTCTCCCCTTTATTTTGGTGTGGGGAGTGGAACCCAGGGCCTCAGAAGGCTAAGCTTCTATTCTGTCACGGGACCCAGGTGACTCTATTTTAAGTCCATGATGCTCAGCTGTTTGTCCATTCTGCTAACTGACTTCCATTCTTATCCAACCACAACCACTTTGTTGCCTTCATTTCTGGATCTCAGTGATGATAGAAAGGCTAAAGAGCCTGGCTGGGGATCACTGAAGTGACCAAGCCTGAGGACCTGAGTTTGATTCCTGGGACTCACGTAGTAGAAGGAGAAAACTGACTCTGCAAGTTGTCCTCTAACCTCCACATGTGTGCCCTGGCACGCATGTATATGCACACATACGCACACACACACAACACACACACACACTCATGTGCACAAAATAAACAAAAAAAATGTAAAAACAACAACAAAAAAGAACCTATCGGGGTTGTTTGTAGCAGGCCTGTTTTTTATAAGCTGAGACTTTCCTCTCCTCTGAAAAATCTTTTATTTATAGTTTTATTTTATGTATGAGTATATTTCTGCTATGTGTTATGCAGTGCCTGTCAAGTTCACTTTTGAATTGGAGTTAAGGAGAGCTGTTAGCTGTCATGTTGGTTCTGGGAATCGAACCTGGGTCCTCTGCAAGAGCAGCGGTGTTCTTAACCACTGAGCCATCTTTTCAACCCCCTGAAAAATCTTTTTGCAATAGACACATAGTGTATATGTGGTGACTTAAGAGATGTTTGTGTGTGTATATGCTATATATGTGGGTGCCCATGGAAAACAGAAGAAGGCCCTGGATTCCTGGGGTTACAGGTGGTTGTAAACCTCCCAACTTGGGTGTTGGGAACCAAGTCTGGGTCCTCTGGAAGAGCTGCAAGTGGTCTTAACTGCTGAGTCACCTCTCCAGCCTCCAGCCCTGCTGTTCCACAGAGAATCTAATTAGGGGAAAGGAACAAAGACCGAGACCTTGACTTGTGCTTCTTAGCGCCTTGGACCCTGGCAGGTTATTGTTCTTCAGATTATCAGGACCACTGTGGCCAGTGGTAGAAGAGATTCAATAAACATGGCCTATGTTGGGGATCCTATATGCTCTGTTTACCCCCAAACTAGCAAATTGACCCCATGTGGTTCAGGAAAAGGCCACAGCTAAAATGAAGAGTTCAGTTGGCATTTGATCTGCTAAGGTCCAGAGCTGTGTCTTAATCACCCTCACTACCAATTCTGTGGCATTCTCAAGACAATGCCGGAGAGAAGTAGGGGAGTGAAGCCTGTGAGGGACTGTGAGATAAGTGAGGCTGACTCTGAAATGCGGGAAGTCATTGAACTGACTGTATTTGGAAGCCACTCTGTTCAACTCATTGTTGCAGGAAGTGCTGGAATTCTAAAGGGATGCCGTCAGAAATGGTGAGTCACCATTTCCACACACCCCAGTTGTGACCTGTGAATGTTATAAACTGCTAACAGGCCTGTAATACCAATTGCTAGTGGTAGGGATGAGTGCATGGGTCCTACTGTTTTCTGTTTTGTACAGAAAAGAATCTGCAAGGACTTTGGGGGCTGAAGAGATGGATCAGCAGACGATTAGACTCCCAGAACCCACATCAGGGGTGGCTCACAAACACTGGTAATTCTAACTCCTGGAAATCTGATGCATTCTTCTGGCTTCTGTGGATACTACATTCATTTGCATATACACACAGATATGAAAAACACATGAAACAAAATAAATATTAAAACGAATGACTTCAGCTTGCTTTTTATGCATTCTTGTCTTTTTCACTGTAAATATGTCATGTGCTTATTTTAAGAAAAATATGTCATTTTATTTCTTTTTCAGTGTTGGAGAAGGACCACAGGGCCTCTCCCATGTTAGGTAAGGAGTGTACCACCGAACCACACCTCCAGCTATATTTTATTGAAAACATAGTTTTCCCTTCCTTTCTGCTACTCTCTGAAGTGTGGCTTGTTTGTGGCACTGCCCACATGCTACCCTGGTCCAGGGTGGTTCCTCTTGGTAACTTCCTTAATTCCTTTATAGTTTGCTATACTCCTCAGGCCTTTCTGCCTTTGTATTTTCTAGTTTCATTGGTGTTGAGGATTTAGCTGGGCAGAACACCATCCACTGTAAAAGCATAATGAAACAGAAAAATGGGCTGGGCCAAATGCTTGCCTAGCATGCACTAAGTCCTGAGGTCTATCTCTAGCACTATAAAAAAAAAAAAAAAAAAAAAAAAAAAAAAAAAAAAAACACAGAGATTACCAATGTGCATTCATATTCTAGAATGGACTTTGGTATAGCTATTATGTGTGTCTTACTTGCAAAACTGTCTTAAGAGACTTGGCGGGGGGGAAGACAGATATGATCAATTAGAGATAATCAAAAAAGAAACAACAGTGGAAAGAAATTTAATTCTCTTTAACAGGTGTGGGAGGCCACAGATGACTAAGATGGGGCCGGGTAGTTAGAGATACAACCAGATCTTCTTGATATATTTCTAATGGGTGTTATAGGGTGGAGGTGGAGGGAAGGTGTTGGTCCAGCTTGGGGCTGGATGGGGAGCATTTCTTTGAAGGTCTCCTGAGACCCCAATATTACCACACAGGAGAAACAACACGAGCAAGAACTTGACTGTAGACCCCTGACTGAGCCCAAACAGTCTTCCTTTGGAAACTCAGAGCAAGTGCTCCAGTACAATCACAGTTATTTGTTTGGCCAATCACAGCTGCTTGCTTTGTCATTAAGACTTGTGTTTTGGACCAATCATGGCTTTGCCCCCAGGCTTGGTAGTCCCTCTACTTCTGGCCAAGGTAGAAATGACTCCTAAAGACTTAGGCATCTATTTTAGTTTGCTTTCTATTGTGGTGATAAAACACTGACCAAAACCAACTTGGGAAGGAAAGAGTCTGCTTGGCTTATTCTTCCACATCGTCGTCCACCATGAAGGGAAGTCAGGGCAGGAAGTCAGGGCAGTCACCAGAGCAGAAAGCACGGAGGGCTGCTGCTTCCTGGCTGCCTCCAGGCTCACATCCAGCTGCCCTTCTCAAACAGCCCAGGCCACCTGCGTAAGGATGGTACCGTCCACAGTGGGCTGGGCCCTCCTATACCAATCAGCAATCAACAAGATGCCCCACAGCCATGCCCACAGGCCAGCCCTATGGAGCTAATTCCTCAACTAAGGTTTCCTCTTCTTAGGTGTGTGTAGTTGAAGCTAACTATGACAGAGTATATAGAGAGAGTTCCAGAAGGCTGGTGCTGCCCTAAGGGTGGTCTAGTTGGCTGTTAGACTCTTAGTTCTTTTGCTCAGGGCAGCTCAGGCTTCAAGCATGCAGTAACTGCTGCTAATCAGGATGCCAAATTGCCCCATCCCATATCTTTACTTGTTACAGGAAAATGTGTAGCAATCAGTAATGCTTACAATGGGAACATAAAAATTTATTAATGTCAACAATAATTGTAACAGTTTTTAATAATGCTTTAACAATACTTAGCACTTCCCAGTGCCAAGGGAGGGGCTGATCCCCTCCTTTGTCTCAGAGGGAGTCTCCAAACTATGCAGCAGCTTTCCAAATGACCAGCAGAGAGTGTGGGACCAGAGCTGGCATCCCAGGTGCAGGGACAGGGGGACAGGGACCCCAACAGTGTGGCAGGAGGAAGCTGGCAGTGCAGGCTGAGTCTGCAGCTCTCAAGGTAGGGAGCGGTCAAGCTGTGAAGCCTCTCTGGGCTGCATCTCCCCAGCCTCCCTTCCCCCACCGGCTCTCTCTGGCATGCCATTCTGCCCTGGGGCCTTAATCTGCCTCTCTTGGCCTGTCCATGCTTCCTCTAGGGGATTTACAGCCCCTGAGGCTGTTACTAACCTTGACTGAGGGGCTACCCCTGATTAATAAGTGCCAAAGAGGTGCACCAGCTGGTGTGGAGGCCAAAGGGAAAAACAAAAAGGCTATAGAAAGCTTCCATCATGACCCGTGTGGGTGTGTTGGAGTGAGAGCAGGGTGTACGTCTCAGAGCATGTGAGTGTGCATAAGGCGAGTTTTCAGAGACTCAAGGTGATGCAGGGACAAACAGGGTCCCTTTTCGGGGTTCTTAGTTTCACTCATAAAAGAATTTAAGAATTGACTCTAACAATTTTATTAGAATTTGAAGAAAAATCCTCAGGGAAGGCACGCTGTAAATCTCAGCAGCTGCGCTGAGCAGAACAGAAAAGAGAAGGTAAAAAGCCATAAAAGCTTGCCTGTTTAGGGCCGGCATGGAGGTCAGACACGAGGTAGACTAGCAGCCACGAAGAGGCTCTGGAGAAAAGCAAAGAAATCCGAGAAGTTGGGTTAGCTCAGAGCATTAGGGAAAGCTTGCTTAGAAAAAAGACATAAAGAAGAAAAGGAGAGGTTATGCTTTTCTGAAGAATTCAGAAAACCAGGCAGATTTAGGGAGAGCCAAATAGTTTAGGCCCTGTCCAGAGCATTGCAATGTGGGATGAGGATTCCAGGGAGGAAAAGCTCACTATCTCACTAATGCACTAGGTATTCTGCCTATCTCTTTAGCATGACTTCAGGTACATCTGCCTTCCTAGGGGTGGTCCTATGACCAGGTGACTGACCTGGCAAAACTGGAACATAAAGTCCCACCTAGACCAGAGATTCTTATTCTCTTGACTGGTTTTCTCTTAAGGGGCTTTTTGCTACTCTAACAAATATACAAATGAAAATGCCAGTCAGTCATATGTGGAAAAGCATTTGGACTGGAGATCTGTAACAACTAGCCCAGGAATCACCACTTTGTCTCTGGCAGCCAGTCCAAAAGACAGTCCGCCATAAACCAGGGTGCAGGAAGCCAGTCACCATCTGACAGCATCTCTGATTTTCATCCTCCCATCTGAGTTTGGAGAAGCCAAGGGCAGAATGTTGACTAATCACTGAAACCAGCAACCTGGACCTCCTGTGGTTTCTGGGACAACGGCCTGCCATGGGGTGCACCCGCAGCTTTTTCTCTGATGCACTGGGAAACTTTCCCAGCTCCAGCCAGACTTAAGGTCCTTGCCAAAGATGGTGGCCAGCTCCCTTGCTAGAGTTACCTCAGAATTAAACAGTCACTGCTTGTTTTCGTCTATTCCATAGTGTTCAGGAGTGTGTGTGTGTGTGTGTGTGTGTGTGTGTGTGAGAGAGAGAGAGAGAGAGAGAGAGAGAGAGAGGGAGCTTTGAGTATGTCTATGAGTGTGTGTGCACTACTGTGTATGAGGGTATGCATCCATGGGCATACCTGTGTAAAGATGTGTGTGTATACACGAGTGTGTAAGTGTGCTGAGTGTATGCACCACTGTATGAGGGTGTGTGTGTGCACATACCTGTGTGTGCACAAGGGCAGTTGTGGCAGAAGAGGACTGTGGAGAGGAAGCCAGTACTCACTGCAAGGGCTTTGTACTTCTCAATTGGCTCTCTGGATTTCTTCATCCTTTATGGTCTGTGGAGTTGAAATTAGGATGGGCAGCAGACAGAAGGAGCTAAGGAGAGTGAGGTCTGTCCTTCTGACAGATGACTGTAAAAGTCAGACTCCTCTATGTAAGGGAACAAGCTGCCTCAGAACAAGAGCAAGTAGCTTGTTTGTCTGTGTGAGGCCTCGGGGCATCTCCTGGACCACGCTCTTTTCCAGTAGTCTGTTCCTAAGCCACCAGCAGGCACCTGTGTACCCGTGGATCACAAAAATCAGTGCCTCAGGGTGAGGACTGAGGCCAGACTTCCTGCCAAGAGTGCATCTGACTTTAATCTGAGGCTCGGGCAGCCACTTGCCAAAATTAATGGTTGGTGAAATGAGAACAAACAGAGGTAAATAGCCCTTTCCTACACACGGTCCCCAGTGATTTTAACTGCCGCGGATGGATCACTGGGGTATTACACTCTCTGACCAATGATGGTAATTTCCTTCCCCTTAATTTCCTTCATCATGCCGAGGGGCTTAGTGAGCAAGAGGTCAAAAGAAAATGACATGCTGTACTGGGGTTCTCTGTAGCCTTACTTTATTTTGCCCATCATTCTAGCAGAGTCACACCACTCAGGAGCTTAAAGCCCACTTGTGGAAACTGAATTCTGTGCACCCATGCCCTGGGCTTCAGTGGAGGGCTGCACAAGACAGCCTGTGGTCCAGGCCCCCATACCTGACTGCAAGGGCCTCCTCGGTGAGTCATGGGTTTAAAATGGAAGGACCCAGGGCTGACAGTCTTGCCCTTGCCAAATGTGTGCTTTAAGCCCAAGAGCCAACAGTGCTTTTAACAGGATGGGAGTGGCCACATGAAGTTCTCTTTTGCAGGTGTGTGTCCCAGCTGGAGAAGAACTCACTCCCACAGGAATAATTGCCATCCAAACTCGGCACCACTGGGTCTTGGAGCTAGTGACTTATTCACATGCTCAGCAAGAGTCCTTTCTCTGGTATTTTCAGATTGATCATCTGGTTTTGAACAAGTCTGTTTTCCTTCTGCTGTGCTGGATTGTCTCCTAATGTGCAAAGGCATGGTTTATCGAGGGTCTATTTAATTGCTACTTTGACATTAAAGTGCATACCATAAGTCCATGAACGAACTGATTGTTAACGTGAATCTCCAATCTATTTCTTGTAAGCAAGAACTGTGATAAACATTGAAAAGTAGTAAAATAAACATTGAAAAGAAAAAGTTCATGTTCCTGTCTGGGTCACCTGCTATGTTTATACCCAGTAGCTCACCTTCAACAGGATGGGAAAGTGGCGACTGATGGTGATACTAGAAGGGTTTAGATAGGAGAGGGGACTGCCACCTGCCTCAACCTCTACTGTCTCTCTACACCACAGCAAACCAGAGAAGGAAACTAATCCATGTGCACAGGATTTCCCCAACCAAGGAAAGGGCTCCCAAGCATTCCAGCTGTCCCAGTATATAACAGATCCCTTCATTGTTTCTATTGGGTAGGATTTCCAACCTCATTCTAATCCCATTCAATCCCGTTTGGCTGGTCAACAACTTCCGAAGAGTGTATTGTCATGCAAAAGGAAAGGCTGCGAGATACTGGTCCACTTTCCTTCGGCATGCTCCTTGCGACGTGTGTGGCTTCGTCCCAGATGGGGCCTCTGGGGAGGAGGCACTGAAGGTTTGAGGCAGGAGAATGGGCCTGGCAGGGGAGCAGCGGACCGATTGGCAGTTTTCTGCTGTCTGGTCCTGCGCTGTCCAACACCACACCTACTAAGCCCACGGAGTTGCTTAAATTTAAAAGGGAATGAAATAAAATTTGAAAAAAATCACTTCACCCGAGGCTCAGTCAAGTGCTCAGTAGCCAGTGTGGTTAATGTCTATAGTACCAGACAGCGCTGATTTGATATATTTCAATCAGCGCGCGGCGCAGGGAAGCACTGTCTAGGCTCTGCACAGCTCTAGAAACTTACCATGCAAAATTACCAAGAACCCATGTGGTCCAGCATCCCCCCAGTCTCGAATGACACCTGAGCAATGAACAGGCTGTTTCTCAGGAACAATTTGGAAAGGTGAGGCCCGGACTCCAAAGGGCTAGGGAGGTGCTAACTGAATCAGCACTGGGCCAGCAACTTCTCTGTTGCAATTCTTGCTGGTCTAACAGGCTCCTGCAGAGTTACATCACTTCCTAAAAAACAGGCAAACACCTCTCCTTCAAGTGAGCACCGACCCAAACAAGCAGGAAACAGGAAATGTGCGCGTTGGAGGGAGGCCGGGGCTCCGCAGCATCCTGAGCGCGGGCGAGGGAGCTGACATGACCGTGCCGCGCGCTGCCTTCGTCCTGGCCCTGCGACTCGCGCTGGGTCACGCCGACCAGGGTAAGCGACCTCTGGCTGGGAAGAAGGATCCCGAAGCCGGGAGGTGCTCGCGCCTACAGGGTCCCACCCCATCCAGAAAACCTAATCCTTGCGGTGAAGCTTAAAGTGGAGAAAATTAAAACTGTCTTTTGTAGACAGGGGTGGAGGGTGGATCCTCTCATTTGCCGCCGCCTGTCTCACTTGATATAAACCCCTGGCTATCTTTGCCTTCTGTGATCCCTATAATTTACCAGCTTTACTGGGCATATTAAGAAAGCCATAAACTTTTTTGGCAGTTCATGGAAAAGAATGCTCCAGTCTGCTAAAACAGAAATAATGATTTTGTTTTAACAGCTAAGATGTCTGCTGTTTCCAAAAACTTCTGGAAAAAAAAAGGGGGGGGGTATGGAAATGTAGTACTGGAAAGCATTGTAAAGAAAAACCATAAACTGGAAAAAAGAATGTAAACAGGAGAAGTTACCAGGCATCCTCTCTCCAACATCTAGAAAGTTCTTTGATGTGCTTTTCTTTGATCTTGGTACCATGGGGATTTTTTTTTTATCCAATTACTAATGAACATTTGCTTAAAAAGCTAATATGACTGTAGGCAATTAAAGGCACTGGAAGAGGCAAAATATTAAATTTCAGTACTTTAGACTGAAACAGCAATTGATAGCTTTCTTGACAGTTGCCACAACAAGCAACCCCCACCCTCTGGTTACCTCTTAAGGTTTTGTTGACTTGCCTTTGGTAAATAAACTTGCTGTCCAAGGTTGATGGACAGATACTGGCTGCTTCCAGGCAAGGGCAGTATTTAAAGCAACAAGCAAAGTGCCCTAGCCCCAGTTCTTTAGATAGGATGGGTGACATCAGGCACTGATGTCAATAGGTGACAACTTCCTGGAGGTTGACAGACATACTACCCCAGCCTACCAGGCCCTCTCCCAGGGCAGTCTCACTCTCTATGTGTTGTGACCAAATGTCTGGAGTAGAAAGTGGAGGAAGTGTGTTTGGAATGGAGATTAATGTTCAGCGTGAGACAGGGAGTCTATGGTGGTTTTGTGCAAGTGCTTTGGAATTGGGAGGGAGATGGAAGGAGCCATGAGCGCCTTCTGGGAAAATCCTCTTCCGTTCATCTTCACTTTCCTAAATTCTGTAAGAGTTCAGCATAAATTAAGAACTCAGTAATTGCTGATAAATACTAAAATTATCCCTGAACCGGCTATGAGGTTGATTTCTCACAAACCACAGAGCCCTTGAAAACAGGTAGTCTAAGAAGGAAGTCAAAAGTCAGAGATGAAAGCTGTGTTGCAGTGGTGTGCAGACAGAGTTTCCATAAGCTGCTCTGTTTCCTGCTCCCCCATCACTAGAGTCTAAATGATGCAAAAATCCCCACTTGCAAAGAAGATGTTTAACGAAAGCTTCTTACTTTGACGTTAGTCAGGGGAAAAGCTATTCCAAATTAAAGTTTAACCTTAAAATTAATTAATGCATATCCTTTTTAAGCTAGTGGTACTTAAGAATATGACTTAGATTATAGGATTTTTATATCCTTCAGGTCTTCAAAAAATAGGATCTGGGAATGCATGGTAGGAGAATCCAGTGTCCTGAACAGTCTCACTCCATTGCGAGTGTATTCTGGGGTCTATTTCAAATGAAACCTTTATTTGACAAACAAACGAGATTGCATAGGGCTTGCAGTTGCAGGAGACCAGCCTCGTTCCAGTGGTCAGCATCTCTTTTAACAGGTAGGCAGCATGATGCAGAATTGAGAACCATCCCAAGTGCAATTATCCCCAGGGAAAATAACCAGGAGGCAAGTAAGGAAATCAGCTTTCCCTGAATTGTGACTAAATAGATCTGGACCAGCACCTATCAGCCAGTGTGAGATCCCCAGAGAGCTGGTTCTGAGGTGGCCCTTCTCCCTCTATGTGTATCACATAGCTCTTGGCCAGGCTTCATGGTTCCTGCATATTAATAACAGAATCATATTTGTTTGTTCTGGCCTGCCCACAGGAAAAGGAACGGTGAGAGTTGGGTTCAGCTTGAGCTGCCTGAGGGAAGCTAGAGTATGCGCGGAGTGCGCAATCCGAGAAGCTAGGGATTAGTGTAGTTGAGAGCAGAAGCAGGAAAAGCAGAATGCTGAAGTCATAGGTGAAAGGCTTCAGCATGTGGGAACTGCGAAAAAAAATAGCCATCTGGGAACTGACCTCCGGGACAAAACATCCATGGGGACACAAAACTATAACAAAAGAGGAGAGGAGAGAAGAAAGAGAAAAGGAAAGAGGCTGATCCTGGTGGCGCATGTCTGAAATCCCAGCACTTGGGGAGGTTCAGAAAGACTGAGTTCAATGATTGATGCCTGGGCTACACAGAGAGACCCAGCCTCAACAACAGCAGCATAGAAAACAAAACCCAGACAGATAGAGAGGGGATGGGGGTTATGTCCCCTTTACATCTACAGTTTCAAGCTCCAGGCCACCAGGAGAGGGAAGGCCTCATTGGGACGCATTCAGTTCTTTAAAGGCACAACGTGACCTGAACTTGGCCGACCTGCCTACAGTCTGCACCACCCTTAAATGCTGCCGGTGATGTGGAGAAATAAGAACCAGGCAGGGCTGGTGGAGCAGTACAGTGCTGCTTAACCTGCTGCTTAACTAGCTTTTGATTTTAGTGATTATTGCTTGCATTTCTAGAAAGTCTAACATATATATAAATATATTTTTTCTTTATTTTTACTCAAATGTGGTTATTTATCCCTTCTTTCGTGTATTTACTTTAAGCCCATTATGATCTGCTCGATACCTTTCTTCTGAAGCTCTCGTAAACCCAAACCTGCTACCTGCTGACTACTGACTTCTTGTTCATGAGGAAAGCCTTGGGGAGGGCACGGAGAGTGGATCCTGGCATGCAGGAGGTGACTCATGTGTTTGATTTGACTCCCAACTTTTTGTACCCCATCGTCGTACCATTGAAAAGTGCTCTGACCTCCAGTACTTTTCTAGTATAATCCTCATTCACTGTTCTAACTATCTTCTAGGATTGGGAAGAAATGAAGTCAGGGCTGTACTGAGCTTGGAGGAAAACTTCTCACTGGATCTCAGGCTTAGCCACAGCCATGGAGTGGGCACCGGTAGACAGTAGAAATCAGCCCGAGGAGGGGTCAATGCCTCCAGAAAGATATCCGCCAGCAAACCAGAACCAGTAGTGGGTTCAGTCAGCAGCCAGGTGACCAGTGGGACAGATGTGATGGGCCTATGAGAAAGACAAGGGACGACCCAGCCAGTGAACATCTGAGGAGGCCTGGTTCTCCAGGTCAGGATGGTTCCAGCCGATACCTTCCACAACTGCCCACCCCTTTGACCATGTCTTGGTGTTTTAGCTTTATTTTTGATGCAGTGACTGGATAAGGGACACCTAAAAGTATTGTGTAATCTCTGATATCATCAGAATCCCAAGTCTCAGGTTAACAGGATCCCAAGTCTTTGTTGAGGCACTCCCCGTAGAGAGAGAGGCTTTGGATTTTCATTTCCTCTATATCTTTGTTCTGAGACGGGGGTCTGCCCATGTAACCCAGACTGACTTAAACTCATAAGCTTTCTCCCTCATCGTCCTGCTTGCTGGGACTGAATGAGCGTGCCCGTCAACACGATATCCTTGCCTTCTTGAGATTTCTTTTTACAGTTAAATGTTACTTCTTATATTTCATGTTCTAGGTGCTGCATACAGGGAACATTTTCAGATACCCAAATAGTTGGATTCCTGAAGAGGGAAGTGTTTCTATATAACCATTCTGGATAGTAATCTGGAAATATTTAGTAAACTGGAAATGTTCTTACTCTGAATCTAAATAATTTATTCCCAGATCACTCACAAGTGTGTAGCAAAGAAACCAGACCAAGAATGTTGATTATGACATTGTTTGTAAAACAGAAGAAAAAGAAAGGAAAAATCTAAATGTCCATTAACAGAAGAAGGGCAAATAAAATTTTACATAGTTATAGAATGAGATGCTAGAACAGGTAGAGTTAATGAATCCGAGCTACATGTATCAAGTTGAATCAATCTCAGAAATAACACTGGCCACAAATGCCAGTTGAAGATTATTGTGCACTATCTAAACAGTTACAGTTCCTTGAGTGAGACGGGAGGATTACTTAAACCATGTAATCTATATTCAGCCTGGGCAACACAGAGAGAAATTCAACTTAAAGCAATATTATTATATGTAGAATAATCACAATTATTTCAAGAATTAAAAATATTTTATATATTTTTATGTATATGAGTGTATTGTCTACATGTATGTCAGTGCATGTGTGTTGTACAGTGCTCATGCAGAACAGAAGAGGGTATTGGATCCCCTGGAATTGGAGTTATGAATGGTTGTTAGCCACCATGTGGATACTGGGAACCAAACCTGGGTCCTCTGCAAGTGCAGCCAGTGCTCTTGATTTCTGAGCCATCTCTCCAGCCCTATTTTGAGTTTTTAAAATACCTCAGAAGTATGCTATGTATTTCTTTGAAACAGACATTTGAAAGTGTGGAGATGATGCACACAAACTTTCGGTGATTTCCTTTGGAGAGTGAGGGAAATTATATCAACTGTGGGTATATGAACCTTAGTGAGCTTTCTCTCACTGTAACAAAACATCTGAGGAAAAGTTCTGTGTTGGAGTATTGCCTAGACATAATGAGGTTCTAGGCTCAACCCCTACTGTTGATAACACAAAAACCAGAGCAAAATATCTGAGGAATGAACTTATAAGGAAAAAAAAGATTTATTTTGCCTCAAGGTTTCCAGGGGGTAGTTGGCCCATGTTGCCTCTGGATGGTGGTAAAGCCATACATGATGATTAGGAGCATGTGGTAGAGGAAGCTGCTTAGCACGTGGAAGCTGGGGAGCAGAGAAAGGAGGAGGAGGCTGGGTCCCAACATCCCCTTCAAGGGTATGTCTCCAGTGACCTGACTTCCCTCTGCTAGGCTTCACTGTGAAAGGTCCCATCACCAGACAATAGTACCACAACGCTGGAACAAAGCCTTCAACACTGGGACTTCGAGAATCATTCTAGAGCCACATTATAACAATATCTGTAATACTGTTTTCGTCAGATAAAAAGGATGATAATAGATAAACTTAGATAGTTCTAAGATAAACTAAGAACCATAGACCAAACCCAGCTGGCTTCCATTTATTTTTCTGGCTGAGACGCTACAAGTGGCCTTTACGTTTGCGAATGGTTACATTTTTAATGGTTAAAGTACTTATATAGTGTCTATTTGCCTCTTAACCCACAAGGTCTATAATGTTTACTTTCCAGACCTTTAAGAAAAGGTTTACCAGCCCTGCTGTAGTCAATAGGGAAAAACTCAAGACATTGTGGCAGCTCATACCCTTATTTGTCAGATAACTCTCTATCCTTATTGGTATAGATATATTCGCAATGGG
Source organism: Eospalax fontanierii (assembly GCA_035773235.1). Lineage (NCBI taxonomy): Eukaryota > Metazoa > Chordata > Mammalia > Rodentia > Spalacidae > Eospalax > Eospalax fontanierii. The sequence goes on along the minus strand of CM069548.1, from coordinate 36,916,221 downwards.
AAATAGAGAGGACCTTTAAGTTCCTTCAGCTCTTTGGAGCCCCCAGTGGTCTTCATTTCCTCTCTCCCGCTCTTCTGAGAACAGTCAACATGTCTCTGACTTCTGTCAGTCCCTAGGCCTACTGGCTCCTGGGTCAAGCACATCACTCAGATTGCTCCATCTGGGCCTCACACACTGCCTTCTAATAGTTAAAGCCAAAGAACCTGTTTCTGTCCTTTATGTTTTTCTCTGTAGATTCACTAGACTTAGTCAGTTACTAAAATCGACCCCGTCCTTGGGTCTTCTAACGTCATCCTCTAGGACTCTTGTCAGGACTCTTCCTTTCCAGTTTGGAACTAGTAATCTTTCTCTTCCGCCTACTCACTTCGTATTAATGCCTCTCTTTTCTTTTCTCACTCCACACAGCATTGCTGGGCCTTCACACCCACCCTCGTGGCTCTCCTCCCACTCCCAGGCTGACCATTCCCAAATAATTACCTCTGCACACGGTATCTCAACCCAGCAGTAAACTTCTGTTTTTGTCACTTTTGACAAGATTATAGTGGATAAAATAATCATCAACTCCACCTGAATAAATATTATTTTAGCTTATCCAGTTTCATAATTCTATTCCAAAATGTTAACTATCATAGCTTACTTAGAGGTGGTGCTGCATCCCTGTAATCTCCACAGTTGGGAAACTGAGGCAGGATTATTGGTTTGAGGTCAACCTTGGCTACATAGCAAGATATCTTGTCAATAAGACAACCAAAACTAAAATAACAGTCTCAGGACTGTGATATGGCTCAGCGAGTAAACTGCTCACTGTGTAAACATGAAGCTCTGAGTCCAAAGCCCTAGAGCTCATGTAAAAACTTGGTGTGGTGACTTGGGTGTGTAACATCATCACGGGGGACAGAGACAGGTAGATCCTAGGGGCTCACTGCTGACCAGTCAGTCCAGTTCAAACAGCAAGTTCCAGGTTCAGTAAGCGATCCTGTCTAAAAGAGTGAGATGGAGAGTGATAAAGGAAGGCCCACCATGACCTCTGGCTCCTACACACAGATGCGCTGATGAGTGCCCAGACATGCATACAACACACACACACACACCAATCTCAGTTCTTCTAACATGTGAGTTAAAGCATTTCATTTCTGTGTTTTCAACTAAAAACAATGATTGCCTCCTCCACCCCAGAGTAGGACAGAATAAGCCTTGTTACCTGCCTTCTCAAAATGGAGGGAAGTTCAGACCCAGAAAATTTGCATTCTGCAGCATGAACACTTTTAGAAAGCACCTGCGGTTACTAATATTTTGAGGAAACATCTGAAAGAAAGACACAGGGGCAAAAATTCTGAAGACATTTGACTTCAAGCTAGTAAAAGCTGTTTTGAAAACTTGAGATAAAGTTTATGTAACATAAAACCGATGGGCAAATCTGCCTCTTTTGGTGAGGACAGCCCAGAAACGATGCCTGAGAGATTAGGACAGGCAGATGAAGAGTCACAAGCTCTGGTTGTTATCTCTGCTCCAGTTTGTTTGTTTTGTCATTGCTTTTAGTTTGTTTGTTTTGAGACAGATTCCCAAGTATCCCAGGATAGCTTCCAGTGTAGTCAAGGATGACTTTGAGTTCCAGATTCTCCAGCCTCTACTTCCCAAGTGCTGGGATTCCAAGCACATACCTCCATGCCTAGTTGTATACAGTGTTGGGGCTAGAACCCAGGGCTTCATGCACGCCAGGCAAGCACTCTGCCAACTGAGCTACAATTGCATCCCGGCTGGGGGTTTTTCACTTAAAATAAAATCAAATAATCTCATTGATTTTGGAGCTTTTCTGTTTTCTATGAATTAGCCCCACCTTTCTCATTTCTGCCCCCTTACTCCATTGTACTTTTCAGGACTTGGATCCCAATGGCTGCTGAGGCTTGCTGACTTGCTGTTTTGTCCCCTGACAACATGAAATTCATTTACTTACTCTTTTCTAAAAGTTATGCTTATTTGCTATTTATTTATGGCTTAGATGACCAGATTTAGTAAACAAAAATATGAGGGAGTTTCAGATAAACTACATGTGTGTGTGTAAATATATCCCTTACAATTTAGAATAAGTATAGAACACGGAATATAACATGAGATGCTAAACAACTACCCATTGTTTGTTTGATACTCAAATTTAACTGGATGTCCCATATTTCATTTAGTGACTATTCAGGATTATAGTTATCATTCATCAGCCAAAGATCATCTCTATATTGGTTCACTGGTAAGATCATAGACATACTGTTTATGTGGCCAGCTACAGATATACGAGAAGAGCATTTAGACTGAGTTCGATCAGCTGTTAATCCAGCCACTGTGTTCCTTCTTTCAAAAGAGGGCATGTGGAACGAGAGGACTGGAGTTTGCTTCTTTGTGTCATCAGGGTTTGCTCCATCTTGCTTGATCCTATCTGATTCTCTCTGACAATCTTAGGTATTCATTTGTGTATTAATCAGTAGAACCTGTGGATTTACTTTAAGAAAAGAAGCTATCACCGAAAAAAATAGCGCTGATGATTAGAACTCAAGGTAGACCAACGTTAAATAATATGTTAATGTCATGAGTCATGTTAAAAGCTAATGTGGGGACGGCAGAGATGGTTCAGTCAGCAAAGTGCTTGGTGAGCAAGTGTAAGGACGGGAGTGTGGCTCCCCAGCATTCATGTGGAAAGCCAAGCTTAGTAATGCACGTCTGTAACCCAAATCTGAGGGCATGGGGACAGGCAGATCCTTGGAGCTTAGTGATCAACCAGCCTAGTCAAATTCATAAGCCCTCGATTCAGTGAGAGACACTGTCTCAAAGAACAAAAGTAAAAAAAGATGGCGCATGACAGAAAAGCATCTGGTGTTGACCTCTGACACACACACGTGCACTTGCACATGTGTACATAAACACACACCCATCTCTATATAGTTACCATCTATCTATCGAATACACACAGACAAAGCTAATGAGAGGCTGGGAGGTAGCTCAGCTGGTAGAGTGATTGCCTAGTATAGATGAAGTCCCAGCCGCTTTCCCCAGTATTGCATAAACTGAGCATGGCATCCCATCACTTGACGGGGAGGTAGAGGCAGGAGGATCGGGGGTTCAAGGTCATCCTTGGCTACGTATCGAATTGGAGGCCAACCTGGAAAACCTGAGACCCTGTCTCCAAACAAAAAGAACCAAAGATGTTAATGAGAAAAGATACATAGAGTGAAGCTCCTAATTGCAGGAAGGGAGGGAGACAGGGCCAGAGACAGAGACCGTAGGGTAAAGTTCTGGTGCTTGCGGCCTATCTGAAGTTCCAGGCCAAAGGGGAGGATTGAAGCTCTTTAAAGGCTAAGCAGGATCAGAAGCTAGCCAGCCCCCAGGGACCTTTAGGATGAATTCAGGAGCATCAAACACCCGTTTTGCTCCCCTCACACACCACTTTAAATACCATAGCAACTTGTTTCTTTCTTGAGCCACTTACCGAATGCTTCAAGTCACAAATGCTTGCACTCTTTCTCATGTTGGGGGTCCACAGGGGTCTTGGGGCCATAGGCTTGCACAGTCCTCCCAGTTCTTCCTTCGGGCTCATGCAGGGGTGCAGGAACCATGAAGGGGAGTGGGAGGCCGGGGCTTGTCTCTTCCTGTCCTAGTGCTGTCTGTCAAGCAGTGCTGAGCTTGTGGGGGGCTGAGTGAACACTGTGGTGCCCAGATGCAAGGTCTGTGAGCTCCATGGCAGTGGCGTCCTGGCTGTCCTCCCTCAGAGCAAGGCCGGCAGAGCTGCCGGTTAGGGGACAAAGGTCTGCAAGGAAAGTACATGATGGAAATGATTTCAGATAAATAATAATTTAGTGTTGTTTTGTGGGCAAGTGAATTAGAGAAAGGGCAGAGCGAGCACTTTGGGGTACCCTCTGGGGTTCAGGAGCACTGAAGTCCCAATGAAGTCCCCCTCTTAGCCAGCGCTAACATCTTTACATATCACACACAGTCATCCTCCCACAGCTCGGCTGGTACCTGATGTGTCTGGTGAGGCCATTTGTTCCAGTTTTGTCCTTGGCCACACTACAGTCAGGTTCCACAAATGCTGACCAGTTAAATTTTTAAAAAGAAATCACTAGAAAAGATCAACTGCTTAATGGCATATACACCTATTAATTTTGCTCCAAAGACTTTTCTCTGGGCACGGTTCCCCAATCACATTTAAAACTAATAAGAACTGTCATCATGAGTAATGACAAATTAAAATCACGTCCACTCATTTATGATTTAACTCAGTGATTCTCAGCCCGGCAAACATATTTACTAGAGTTATCTTGGAAGGTTTTAAGAAATGCTATTGAGATGGGGCTATATTTCAGTAACAGAGTCTGAGCTCAGCATGGGCAAGGCCCTGGATTGGATTCCTAATGCCCCACCCTCCACAGTTACCCAGATTACATGTCCAGATAGCATCAAATAACTGCTGATGCTAAGGGACCATAACTGTTGAGAACAAGTATGAATATTCACACAACCAACAGAAATTATTTAGGCCCCGAGACCGGGGGTGTGATTTGAATAAGGGATGTCCCCCAATAGGCTCATGTTCAGTTGGCAGTGCTGTTTCGGGACCTTTGGGAACTTATAGGAGCTAGAGCCTTGCTGGAGGAGGTATCACTGGGGGCAGGCTTTGAAGGTTTCTAGCTCGGCCCCACTTCCTGTTCTCCCTGTCTCTTTCCTGCGTGTGAATGAAATGTGATCTTTCTGCCTCTTCCTCCTGCTGCCAGACCTTCATCACCAATATAGAATTTTTTTTCTCTCTGGAACTGAAAGCTAAAATAAACCTTTTCTTCCTTATGCTGCTTTTAGTTGGTCCTTTATCACAGAAACGAAAACGTAACTAATATACTCTTAGCACCCCCATCCCCTGTGGTACCAGAACAACTGGGAACTTTTTAGAAAAGCAGATTCAGGGAGAAGCACCTGACAGTCTCTGCTTCACAAAGCTTTCCAGGTGGTTTCAGTGACCACAGACTTAAACCACACACTGCTCCAGTAGTAGACTTCTTTTGGAGATGTGGGTTCTAAAACCTAGCTAGCATTTCTTATTCAGAACAGGGAAGAGCTCTGTGCTTGTCCCAGTCCTCTCCTAACACCCAGGCCAGCATCTCCCAGGGGCTCAGGTTTCAGTGATGACCTGTAAACTATTGGGTTCTGCTGATAGAGTTAGCAGCTGCGAGGCCAGGCCTTGGCTTTCCAGGGCTCTGATTCTTGATTCTTGTCAAGTTCACAGTAGGAACATTAGAACAAGAATGAGTTGAAGAATCCCAAGATGGAGCTGGAAGTAGATAGACATTACTGGTGGGTCTGCACCGTGGCTACATTTGAGTGCTCTGGTAAAAATATACTGAAGCCTTTATCCCAGCCTCAGATACTGGTGCAATGAATTTAGAGTGAGGTCTGAGCATCAGGTTTATTAGGAGGTGTCCAAGTGTTGGAAATGTATAGATGAGGCAGAACTGCTGAAGGACTCCTTGGTTTGTTGGTTTGTTGTTTGAAATAGGATCTCCTATAGCCCAGGCTGGCCTTGAACTGCATATGTAGCCAAGGATAACCCAAACTTCTGATTCTTCTTCCTCTGCCTATAAAGTGCTAGGGTTATAGACATGCACTACCATGCCCAGTGTCTGCAGTGCTAGAGGTTGAACCTAGGGCTTCATGCATTTTCCCAATTGAGCTACATCCCCAGCCCCTTTGGTTTGTTTTTATCTTCTCCTTATAGCACTAATGGGACTCTTTGCTATACACAGAGATCAGGAGTGACAAGTAGGTAGAATTGGGTTTGGTTTCTTGAGCATCCTGAAATTCACATATGGTTGGTTACCCCACAGAGCGGAGAGCACCTGCAATAACAGGTGTGCTTTGTTTCATTTCATTGTCTGGACTGTAAGAGTGTTCTAATGACAAAGGCAAGCACAGGGCATCTGAATGAAGTCCAGTATAACTCATGATACCCTGAGTTAAGTAGCATTCCCTTATCATTGTTTTATTCCACATGGCATTAGTAGTGTGGCACTGTATCAACTGGTATAAAATACACTCACTAATTTTAAAAACGAGCAGAGTATATGGTAGACCTCAGAGGTGGAGAGTGTGTTCTTAGAATACACAAGATCTCCAGCACCACAAATGCAAATATTTATCATTCCCAGCTCTAACACCCACATAGCCTCAACACAACAACAACACACCCTAGATCTCGATTGCACATTTGTTCCACCTTCAAAAAAAGAGAAGTTAACTGGTTTGAGTCACCAAGAAGCAAAGTCATTTCCACTAAATGACTATGCTTAGAATCCTGATAAAGGGCTGGCTGTTGCCCTTTAGGGTCCTCATCAGATGTGTGAACTGTGAGTCCCAGATGTGTTTGCATGACTGCTGTCAACAAACATTTGTGTTATTTAAAAAAAATATTTTATTAAGCCAGGTGTGGTGGCACATGCCTTTAATCCCAGCACTCAGGAGGTAGAGGCAGGTGGATCTCTGTGAGTTCAAGGCCAGCCTGGTCTACATAGTGAGATCCAGGCCAGCTGGGGCTACAGGGAGACACTGTTTCAATTTTTTAAAATTATTATTTATTTATTTTTGGTTTCTGTGAAACAGGGTTTCCCTGCAGCCCCAGCTGGCCTGGACCTCACTGTGTAGGCCAGGCTGGCCTCTCTGTCACAGGGTTCCACCTGCCTCTGCCTCCCAAGTGCTGGGACACCATGCCTGCATGTATGTATGTGCACCTGTGCCCTTGGAGGCCAGAAGAGAGCATTAGGTCCCCTGGAACTGGAGTTACAGACAGCTGTTAGCTGCCATGTGGGTGCTGGAAACTGAACCTCAGTCTTCCGCAAGAGCACCAGGGTTCTTAATTGCTGCGCCATCTCTCCAGCCCCTTTGCAAACATTTGTAAGTGAGCTTGCATACCATGCAGTTTACTCTCTGGTGATGTGACACATGATAGCTTAGCTTTATCTTCACATTACTGACCACTCCTGTCACCTTCTAATGAGCAGAGAAAGAGAGAGTGGATGGAGAATTCCTCGGAAGTTGGTGCTGGGGTCACTTGAGATAACCGTGTGACAGAGCCATCAAAAAAGGAGAACTTCTGCTAGACCGGCAGCCTGAGATTTGGCATTCGGCTGTCAGACAGACCCAACCGCACGAAAGGCCGACCTGCAGGGTCTTTCTGTGCTTTACGCGTCCCCTCCAGGGTTTCTTCTGGCCTGCCTTTCGCTCACTGATGCCTCTGCCCTTCCACCTCCACACTGGACTCCCCTCTCTCAGCTTCGTCACTTTTGCCCACAACCCTGTCTCTCAAGTCCTGAACAACGTCCAAATTTAGATCAGAAAATAGGACTGTGTGTGAGGAAGTGGACAGGTGGAACTCCCGGGGGACCATGAGAAACAAGCAGAGACAAGGAAAGATGGGTGAGAGGCAAAGATAATACCAAGTATGCCAGCCCCGGGCATGCGCGAGGCTCTCAGGGATTCGCCAAGCATCCACAGTGGAGAGGCTGGGGAGAAGGCCCTCCGGGCGGACTTTTAGACCATAAAGGTTCTAGACGGGGAAGGACTCTTCCCTGACCCCCGGCAAGCTCTTTGGACTTTGAATCCCTTCTACGACCCCATGGTTCTGAGCATAGAGTCCTGGAGCCTAGCCAGGCTCCTGTTCTGCAGGGCGCATGGCTAGACTCACTTCCTCAAAGAGCTCTGTGTCCCTTCACGGTAGTGCTAGACCATGTCACTCATTCCTGGCTGTGATGGGCTTTACCAAGAGTTCCTTAGCACAGGCTGGAGCCCGCGGGGCTGTGGAGACTGAGCGTGCTGCAGCGTGCCGCCTGGCCCCATGTCCATTGGGTTACAAGCTGCTTTAACGCGCTGGCTATGGGAAATCACCACTGCAGCACTGAGGAAGCCCCTAAGCTGCTTCTGTGGGCTCCAGCATGCCCCGCTTCTCTGGCTCTTCCTCTTGAGTGCACCTTGGTTTTGTTTTGTTTTTTCCTGTTTCTGGTTTTCTCCCTGACTCTCAGCTACAGCACCTTGGGGACCCACTCCCGGGTACTGGCTGGATTCTGAGCCCCTGGCCTGCCAGAGCCCCTTTCCAGTGTTTGATTCTTCTGATTCCCAGAATCTTCAGCTTTCCTCCTTTCCATGTCAGATTCCCTGCCTTTCCCTACTCAGTGTCTGGGCCAGAGTTGTCTTAGGGAGTTTAGAAGTCAGATCACCACGAGTGCTATGATGCTGTCCCCTTGCCCTGTGCCCAAGTGCCAACCAATCAACAGGGAAGACTACTGCAGCAGGATTGAAAATGCAACAGAAATAACCTAAATTTCCATCAATAGGAATTGGTGGTTGTATTAGTTACTTTTCTGTTGCTGTGACAAAACACTAGATACAAAAGGAAAACTTTATTTTGGCTTTTGGTTCCAGAGAGTTAAGAGTCTGTCCTGGCTGTGCATGGTGGCTCACACCTTTAATCCCAGCACTTGGGAGGTCAAGGCAGGTGAATCTTTGTGAGATCAAGGCTAGCCAGCCTGGTCACCACAGTGAGTTCCCGGCCAGCTAGGGCTACAGGGAATGCCTATCTCAAAAACACAAACAAAACCAAAACACAAGAAGAAGAAGGAGAAAAAGAAGGAAGAAGAAGAAGGAGGAGGAGAAGGAGAATGCATGGTGGCTGGGAGGCCTGGCAGCAAGCAGCAGGCATGGCTGCAGGAGCAGGAAGCGAAGGGCTCGCCTCTTTAACCACATCGAGCAGAAAGCAAACAGGAAGTGGAGCAAGGCTATGAACTCTTATAGCCTACTCAGTGACGTGCTTCCTAGAAAGGCCATACCTCCTAAGGGTCCCATGACCTCCCCCAAACAGTGGTACCAACTGGCACTAAGTGTTTAGATACCTGAGCCTATGGGGGACGTTCTCATTCAAACCACCACAGTGGTGACAAAAAGGAGGAGAATATGGCTCTCTATAAACACTCACGGTGGCTCTCTATAAACACTCTATGCTCTTCAAGACAAATACTTTAAGAATAGAGAAAGAGGCAGAGCAGCTTGCAGGAAGCAATACTTAGACTTTCATGTGCATAGAGCATCTTTGGGAGGCAGCGGAAGGTGTTCTTATCTCTGGGTGAGGACACTGAGTAAGTAGAGGAAAGAGCGGGCTCAGAGCTTCCTTTATGAGGTTGATATCACATGTGTGGTATATGTTAAAAATTTAAATGAAAACTGAGTAAAGTAGTGCACACCTTTAATCTCAGCACTAGGGAGGTAGAGGCAGGTGGATCTCTGAGAGCTCAAGGCCAGCCTGGTTTGCCTAGTGAGTTCCAGGCCAGCCAAGGCTACATAGTGAGACACTTTTCATTTTTTAATGAAAAGCAAGGTATATACCTTAGGATCAATGCAGAGATGTGGAAATAGATGGGACTTCAAGGATTACTCCTTAGCTGCATAGCCTAGAGCCTAGAGTAAGTTGTTAAGGGGGAAATAATTCCCCCAAGTTTCCACAAATACTGACAGAGCTATGAACAGAACCCTCGTTTGCCACTTGGAACCAAGGCTTTAGCAAATGCCACCGCAGAACCCTGTGCATCACCTGGGAGTAATGGAGCATGCCTGTGGTCCCAGCACTCAGGAGACTGAAGCAGGAGGATCACTGTAAGTTTGAGGCCAGCCTGGACTATATAATGAGACCCTGTTTCAATAATAAAAAATAAATAAAAACCCATAGAAGCAAGTCCCCTGTGCACCAGTATAACTTAACCCCAGTGACTGGATGACTCCCCAAGGGAAGACACTGGAAACTCATTCATCTGTAAAGTGGGGACAGTAAAGCTGTGATCAGATTAGCTGACTCAGGTTAACCCCTGTACCTAGCACATAATAAGCATTCCATCAGGCCATTCCCTGTTATTTACTCTTTGAGGGCTTTCATGGGATTGTACCTGGCTGGGCTGGGCTGGAAGTGGCATTGAGGGAGGTTGTCACAGAAGTCTCTAGAAATGAAGGCCTGCAGGGTAAAGAAATAAAGAGCAAGGAGAGAGAGCGAGCTGGGATGTAGCTTAGCTGTAGAACACTTACCTAGCATGCAAATGGCCCTGAGATCCATGCACAGCAAGACAAAAATAAGCAAATTTTAAAAGCAGAGAAAGAGGCAGAGACACAAAGAACTCCTGGCTGTCAGGACCAGAGAGATGGTTCAGTGGTCAAGAGTTCAGTTTCCAGCACCTTGTCTTGTGGCACATAACTATCTGTAACTCCAGCTCCAGGGGTCTCAACACCATTTTCTGGCCTTGACAGGGACATACATGGCAGATACACACACACACACACACACACACACACACACACACACAAATAAAATCAAGGGACTGGAGAAATGGCTCAGCGGTTAGTACTGGCTGCTTTTGCAGAGGACCAGGGTTTAGTTCCCAGCGCCCAAATTGCTACTCGTAATCATCCACAACTCTAGTTAGGGGGTCGGACACTCTCTTCTGGCCTCTGTCAGGACTATACACATGTGGTACATTTACATAAATGCAGATAAAACACTCATACATATAAAATACAAATAGATTAAAAATAAATCTTAAAAAATAAGAAAGAACCCTTGGTTCTCATTTATTTAAAAAACCACTAGAGAATCTGAGAGAGTAAGTGATTCTTAACTTGGGAAATATGTCAGAGGATGTGTGGTCTGCTGTAGGGAAACTTGAAACCCCTTCAATTCTGTAATGCCACCAAGGGTCACCTGTCTAGTCCTGAAATAGATGTACACCACCAGGACTGTCTGGGACACTTCTTTCCTTTTCTCTTTCATTGCCTATTGTCAGAAAGCCCTCAATATTCCACTGGCCTATGTCCTTCACTGTTTTCTGTCCTCTGGGACTATGGGTCAAGTGGGGACTAGAACATAGTGTATTGTACCAGGCACTTCATTTGTCTGCTTCGCGGGGTGGAGCGGCACATGACTGAAATCACGATACTCTGGAGGCTGAGGTAGAGAAATCCTGAGTTTGAAGGTCTGTGAAGTCTACATAACAAGACCCTGTAAACAAATAAATTCTCAAGAAAGGTGAGCCTAAAGAGGTAACAGCACCTACAGCAGCAGTGTACACAGGCAAGAGAAATTAAAGCAGGGCTAGAGATGTAGTTCAGTGGTCATGTACACAGTTAACTCACCATGCGCATTGTCCTGGATATGGTCCTTTCAGTGGGGTGGGGAGGAAATGATGCTCTGTGGTTTATTTTCTTTAAAACATATTTTATTACATTTGTATTTGTGTTTGTGCATGTGTGTTTGGGCACACATATGCCACGCTGCATGTGTAGAGACCAGAGGACAACTTGTGGGAATCACTTCCTTCCGCCACAAGGGTCCTGGGGATTGAACTCAGGTTTTCAGGATTGGTGGCAAATGCCTTTACCCACTGAGACATCTGATTGAAACTCTTCCTTTTTCCTTTTCTTTTCCTCTCCTTTCTCTCTTTTTGTTTAAAGATTTAATTTTAATTTATGTATACTCTGTGTGTGTATAAGTATGAACATGTGCATGCAGGTACCCTAAGAAGCTAGAAGGGGGTGTACATCGAATCCCCTGGAACTGGAGCTACAGGTGGTTGTGAGCTGACTGATGTAGGTGATGGGAACCTACAAGTGTTCTTAACTGCTGAGCTTTCTCTCCATCTCCTACCTCTTCATTTTCATATAAGGGCACTAATCCTGTCCTGGCCCCTCCCTCCTAAATACCATCATCTTGGAGGTTAGGGATCAATATTAGAATGGGGAGAGAGATCCACGAATGGCCTTTAACTGTAACCAAACAAATATTTTTATTGTTTTAACCTAAATCAGAAGAATTCACTGTCATGAAGTTATAAAGAAAGGTAAAATATCGAAATGGCTCTGCACTGTACCGTTTGGTCATCCTGTGTAGATGCGGCCCAGCCAGAGTGCGGCCTGAAGCAGCCAACCTCTCCTGTGGATCACATCTTTCACCTTAGAAAGGATTTCCACCTACCTGGGAATTGAATCCAGATCCTGTGCTTGAAAAGCAAGTACTCTTGCAGGGAGCTAAACCTCTAGGCCCATTACTTTACATCTAAGTGTATTTTATGACATGCATCTCACATTCAGTAAGTGTAAATTTAAATTTACTTAGAAATGATCAAAATATCCTGACATGTCAATACAGTTGATGTGGAATAGCACACAACACAGCTTGGGAAATTGCCCATGACATGATCAAGGCTCTGGTCCCCTTTCCTAAGTGTGTCTGAAGTGTCTGGTTGAGGCTAGGCTGCCTCGTGCTTATGGGATGTTTAGCTCTGCACTCCGATTCCATGTTCAGTATACTCCCAGCATGAGCTCCATTTATGTCAAATCAATACCTGGGTCACACTGAACTGGAAGGGCAAGTGCAGTGGACCAGGCTCATCATCAAATGCATCTAGGATAAACTCAAAAATCATTGAAACGGTAACATCTTAGCTTGGTCTCCATGGCAATCTGAGTTTTGTGCATGTTCCCACAGGTACCGATGAGGAGTTAGAACACTCAGGAGACAGCATCCCAAAGGAAACATCAGCAGATGAGGAGATTGCAACAAGTACATTGTCTGGAGTGACCACAGAAGCGTTAGCTACAAAAGCGAGTTCTACCGCGATTCCTAAAGATTACGATCAGCTGGAGTTTATATTGATGGTGGTGATACCACTGGCCGTACTGGTTCTCCTGCTTCTAACAGTGGTTCTCATCGCAACGTACTTTAAAAGAAGGAGAACTAAGCAAGGTAAGTAATGGGCGTATTCTCATTTTCAGGCAATGACTTTGACACATTAATGAACCGACAGAAACACAATACTTTCTTTTCTTTCTCACAGAGCCTTCTAGCCAAGGATCTCAAAGTGCTTTACAGACATGTGAGTAGTGGCCTAATATTTGCTTGGAGTTGAGGGTTAAGGTAGTAAGTGATGAGTGATATATTTCACTGAACTTTTCAAGTTAATAATGATATATTCTGTTTTTAAAAGTTTTCAGTCACATTGAAATTATAGTGTACTATTTCTAGTGGGGTACCTAATTCACATAAGGGTCCCATAGACTTCTGGACAATGTCACATTGCCTACTGTGGGAGGAAAGGGTCAGGCAGGTGGAGAGGTGGGCCAGATTGAGGGTAAAGATGCAAGACTGGAGAGTTAAGTATCCTAAGGGGTCTTCCCTCCACGTTTCTATCATGGATATTTCCCCTCCCCTAACTCCGCATCCCAATTTGATCTTGAAAAGGACAGATCGAAATACTGATCTTGTTTACACTGAGGCTGCATGTTTTTAAGGAAATTACTGACTGGCTAAATATTACTAACATCATTTCTAAGACAAGATAGAAGATTCTCAAAGTCAGAGGTCCACTTTAAAAGTATGGTACAGAAATATCAAATACTAGGTAGCTCAAGCAGATGGGAAACTTTTGGCTTGTGCTGGTCAGAATGACTGGCTTCAGTTTGAGTTCTGTTCATTCATTCATTTGTTCACTCATGTATGTGTATATGTGTGGGGGCATGCATGCTATAGCATGTATGCTGAAGTCAGAGGACAACTTGTCGGGAATGTTTTTCCCCATCCACCAACTAGGTTCTGGTGATCAAACTCAGGTGATCAAACCCAGGCTTGGTGGCAAGTGCCTTTACCTCTTGCACTCTCTCACTGGCCCTGGGATCAGTGATTAAATATTTATTTACTTACTTGTCATCGTGTTCATTACGGTCGTGTCTTACCACTTGGGACCAGCCCGAGTGGACTTTGGGGGCCAGCCCAAGGGGTTGGGGGGTAAGCAGACGCAGAGTCAAGCCCCAGACTCCCGGAGTTGGACAGGAAGCAGCCCAAGCACGCGGCAGTGCAAACTCATTTATTGAATAGGTGCACAAGCTCTTATAGGTCTGGATAGCCAATGACCTTATGGGGTGGGGTCCCAAATACAGCCAATAGTAAGTTTGTCCCCAGGTAAGTGGGTTCTTTCCAGGTGCTGGTCTCACAAATAGCCAGAGCAGAACGCCACACCCACAGAAACCATTCCTCTATTCCTCCTAGCAGGTGGCCTGGCTAGGTCCACCTTGCATTATGCCCAACAATTTGTTGTGAATGTTTTGCCTGCAAGCAAATGTATCCTTGTCATGTGATGCTTACAGAGGCTAGATGAGGATGTCAGATCCCTTGGAACTGGAGTCACAGATGACTGTTAGACACCTTGTGGGTGCTGGGATTTGAACCCAGGTCCTCTAGAAGAGCAACAAGCATTTTTAACCCTTGAGCCATCTCTCTAGCTCCCTGGAATTAGTTTTTAAGTTAAAGCTTTTAGAATTCATTCTAGGGACTGGAGAGATGGCTCAGCAGTTGAGAACACTGGCTGCACTCACAGAGGACCCAGGTTTGGTTCCCAACCTCTACATGGCAGCTAACAACTGTCCTTAACTCCAGTTCCAGGGGATCTAATGCCCTCATCTGACTTCTGTGGGCATTACATGACATGGGTGCACTTAACACACATGCAGGCAATATATTCATACACACACACACACACACACACACACACACACACACACAAAACCCCATACCAAACATTACTCAAATGCTAGGAGCATCTCTAATAAGATACATGTATACGAGTTATGTATAAAGAATTTATTCTGTGTCCTTCAGGCCCAGTCACAGGGTACTTGCTTTCTGTCCCCACAGCAGGATAGCCGTTAAGCTCTGGGCAGGAGCTGCACCCGTGATAGTCACAGCCAGCAGACAAGGCAAATGGGAGCCAGAGAACAAGCTCTGAAGTGTGTTTCTTTTCAGGAAAGGCACTGGAAGAAGAGGGAACACTCTCCACTGACAGAAATCTTAGAGTAGCCTAGCAACAGTGATCACATGGGAGCTCCTCTGTCAGCTGAAGTTAAAGCAAGAGTCAGCAGGGCTATCTGCCCACCCTCCACTCTCTCCGAGAAAAGGGCACACTATATTGCCCAGGCTGGACTTAAACTCCCAGACTCAAACAATCATCCTGCCTCAACCTCCACAGTAGCTGGTCTGTAGCCATGGGCCACAGCAGCTGGCTTCCTTTCCATTTCCTCCCTTTTTAATCTCAAAGGAAGTAGGAGTTTCCTGCCAAAGCATAGCCCCACAGCTGACTTTACTTACTGGAGTCCAGAGCTGGGATAGAGTGATTGGAGTCCTGCTGTCACGTGACCAAGCTCTTGAGCTTTAAATTCCAAAATGGATTCTTCACTGAACTCTGTGTTCAAGTCTTTTAGTTCCAAAGACCTTTACATTTGAAAAGCAGCCTCTATATGTGGAAAACAGAGTACTAGCATCCTACAAATATCCTATGCCACAGTAGCCACTGTCTAAGCATCTGCTGGTCCAGAGCCTCGCCTGACTTTCAGGACTCATGCAGGCCTGGTAAATATCCTTCTCCTTTTGAATGGACTTTCTGCTTGTCTGCTTGGCAAATTGCCACCTCTTTCTTTCGTGCCCAGCTCGAATGTTTATAGAAAGCTTGAGCAATCCCTTCTTCAGCAATAGTCTTCACCTCTTTTGTGCTGTCTCAGCACCCCTTCCACACTTCCTGTCCACAGCATTTGCTTCCAGCTCATAGCATTCAGTCCTCAGAAGTAGACCACCTGTCGGTTTTGTGAAGCAGGTTTTTGTTTTTTGTTTTGTTTGGATCATTCTTTTCTACCACATTTGGCCCCCTTTGAAGTCCAGAAGAACCAAGCATTTGTCTTAATCCTTTTGTTTGACACTGTGACTTTGAGGTGATAGCCCGTGTGTGAGTTAGTTTTCTGTTCCTGTGATAAAACTGGGACCAAGGCAACTTGTAGAAGGAAGCGTGTATTTGGCCTATGGTTCCAGAGGGTCAGAGCCCATCATGTTGGGATGGCATGGCCTCAGAGGCAGCCTAAGCAGGAAGCTGAGCACTCCCATCTTCAAGCAGGCACAGGAAGCAGACAGCCAGACTGAAAGTAGGCATAGCTATGTACTCCCAATGTCCATCCCCAGTGACGTGCTTCCTCCAGCATAACCACACTTCCTAAAGGCTTTATGACCCTCTCCAAACACTACCACCAACTGGAAACCAAGTGATCAAATACTTGGAGCCTATGGGAGACATTCATTCAAGCCATTATAGCCTGTCAAAGCAAACACAGGTTCTTTTACTCCAATATTAATTACTAATATTAAATTTCAGATCATACATTACATGTCACATATATGTTTGTATCTATACCTGTCTATATGCACCTTACAGAATGGCTGCAAAGGGTTTAAAGAGATCACAGCAGAGCTCGTGGAGTTTCAAAGCAGCCCGAGAAGCCACAGCTAGGAAACTGATAAGGATGCAGAGATTTCTGCAGGAAGGAAAGAACAAAGGCAGGTTGGAGGGCTGCTGGAGGTACAGCGGTTGCTGCCGTAGAGTCAGGCTGTAGTGTTAGAGTGAGTCACTAAGTGATCAGAACTCAGGTGGGTGGGGTTGCTGCCATCACAGTGTTAGTTTCCCAGTATTTGTGAAGTTCAGTTGTACCCTTCCTTCAGCCTGACAACTTCTCAGGCCTGTTTTTCCTGGTATGATTTTAATATACCCAAATGCACCTACAGTCTCATTTACTCTGATAATGCATATGGTGGTACCCTTTCTACTTTTAGGCATATTTATCAGTCTGTCCCTTGTGGGTAGTTCTGAACAGATGGTGTCACTCAGGTGTCCACCCAAGCACACAGTCACTCTCGGCCTTCAAGATGGGAGTCAATTTCTGCTTATAAAATGGAGTCTCTCAGAGCAAGACAGAATCTGAAAAGAACACTGTTTTACACAGAATGGAGTAACGTAGAGCAAGGCACAGCCTCATCTCAACATTGTTTTTATGTGCTGGGTGTCTCTCAAAGAACTGCTGAGAAAACATGGGCAGGAGGTCATCACTCGGAAGAGACTGTGGCTACCCGCTACCTGGCCCTGCTCAGTGAGTCTCCCAAGACAGATTCTCTTGCACACTGCTCAGCCTAGAAACCAGGAGGCCAGAGTCTCCTGTGGCTCCTTAACCTCAGTTCCCAGGCCAACAATCCCACCATCCAAGGCACAGAGAAAACCTGGAGAGCATCTTGTCAGGATAAGTGGGTGAAAGGCAGGAGCTAAAGGAGAAGGACAAGGTGAGTGGGAGACTATGACATGGACGGGTAGGAAGAGGCAAATGGAATCCAGTGGGGGTGGGCGCACTGCCTAAGAACTGCATTTGCCTCCAGGCTGCAGAGGGAGTCGGTGGCTATTAATAAAGAGATGTAGGCCAGGTGGAGTGGAGCGGGCAGGCCCTGATTGCTGAGGACAAGTAATTGGTCTCCCTCCTGGCTTAATGCTCTGCTCTTGTGTGCTCTCCCAGATGTTTTTCTGTTGCCATGGTGGCTGGGGCAGGGGTAATGGCCTTGGAGCTGGGAAGATGAGGCCACAGAAGGCTTTTTGCTCCCTTTTAATACTGATTATGGGAGCTTCTCATTTGGTACATCTGGAGCACTTTGGTAATGGATTTTTAAACTTTTCCATCATCTGCATGCAGGTCGGCTCTGCTCCCCTCGAAGCCTGCAGGGAGCCCAGATTATAGAGAGAAATCTGTGCCCCACAACAGTGGGCTGTGTCTCGCTCTCTGAGAAATTAGTGAGGAGTAGGTTGGGAACAGGGGAGCAGAGCAAAAAAGGGGGCAACAGAATAGGGAGTTCCTTACGGGTCACGTGTAGAGAGTTCCAGTTGTGTAGGGACTTTGTTTAAAGGAAAACTGGTTAAGGAAGTAGCCAGTGAGTTTTAGATTTAAATCATTTGTGGAAGGCTGGGGATGTAAATGAGTTGGCAGAGTGCTTGCCTTGTATGCATTTAGTCCTGGGTCTGACCCCCAAGCACTATGTAAACCAGACAGGATGGTGCAGACTTGTAATGCCAGTGTTCAGGAGGCAGAGGCAAGAGGATCAGAAGTTCAAGGCCTTCAACTATGTAGTAGGTTTTAAGTCAGCCTGGACTGCATGAGTCCCTGTCTCAAACAATGATGACAAAACTATAGTTATAAAATATATAAGATGAAACTAATCTCTTTCCTCCATCTAAGTTTGGGGGAGTTGGATTCTGTTTGGGAGCAGAGGACAGAAGCTACAGTGCCTCTAAAGCAAGCAGTGATGGCATGAAACTTGCATCTGAGCCAGCTCTCCAGCTCTCTTGGATTAGCCATGCTATTGAAGCTTGTCAACCAGCAGGACATGACAGCAGTCTGTGCCACCCCAAGCTCAGATCCAGGTGCCTGCTGGCCGTGTTCCCTTGTCTCTGAATGCCAGGAATCAAGAGTATCTGACTACCTGGGGACCTCTACAAAGGGGTTTGCTTTCCAGTGGTTTTCATGTCATGCGGAGTGCCACGGTCTGTGCTACACACACATGCATCGTTGATTTACTTCTCTGGGGATGTTGGTCCAGACTCTGCCAAACCAAACAGCTTGAGCTCAGGTGGCAGGCTCTGATTTCTGCCACCTGTTCATCTGGAGTCCGAACTGAATTAGAGCCATTTTTGTCAACTGGTACCTGACTCCGGATCTAATCAATAACCACAAAGGCAGGCTTGTTGGAAGTTCCACTGTTATAATAATGATAGGTCCAAAAGATCAGACATGAATTTAACCCCATTGCTGGACAGCTGAGATTAAGACCTATTTAGCCATTCAGTGACATTTACTAGACATTGCCAGGTAAGTCTACTAGCAGAATAGGAACTGGGAATGCCACAGCAAACAGCAGACACATCCTGGCCCTTTAAGATCCTGGCCCTCGTAGGAAAGACACATGAAATGGAATCAAACTGGTGGACTGATGAATGAGAAACTGACCAGTTTTCTGAAGGCGACAAGCAAGGTGCAGAGCCAGGAAGCATCAGAACAGATGGACCTTCCTTAAGTAGAGGTAGGGAGGCCTTCCTGAGGGATACAAGGATCCAGCCATTTAAGGTTCAGTATCTCTTGATGGAATCATCCAGATTCTAGGGCAAGAGAATAGAAGCATAGTGCTCAGTATGGCGTGTCGTAAGGCATGATGCTGGGATGTTTTTAAACTGGGATGTTTTATTGAAGGGGGCCAAGAAGCAAGCCCTCTCTTTTAACCTTCCTCTCATTTCTGACCACGCTTTTTCTCTTCACGTGGATACAAAAATAATAAGAAGGTGAGCATCTGACCAGAACTGAGCACTCTCTGGGGAGCTCCCGTCTCTGAAAGAAGCCTGATTCCATAGGGATTAAGGCCTGGTTTCAATATAGCAACCTGCACTGTGTGACTTGGAGGTTAAATGATTGCTCCTTTAAAAATGTGATGCTTGGAGGTTAATAACTATTCTTTTAAATATGTGATTCAGCTGGGCATGGTGGTGCACGCCTTTGGTCCCTCCTGAGGCAGCGACAGGAGGATCTCTGTGAAAGAGAGGTCAGTCTGGTTCACATAGTGAGTTCTAGGCCAGTTGGAGCTACAGGGAGACCCTGTCTCAAAAAGATCAAACATAAAATAAAATAAAAATTTTAAAATGTGATATCTGGGGCTGGAGAGATAGCTCAGTGATTAAGAACACTGGTTACTCTTGCAGAGGACCTGGGTTCGATTCCCAGCACCCCCATGGTAGCTAATAACTGTCCATAACTCCAGTTCCAGGGATTCTGACACCCTTTTCTGACCTCCGTGGGCATTATATGACATGGGTACACTTACATTCATGCAGGCAATACACTCATACACATAAAATAAAAATAATAAATTAAAAATAATGTGATTCTTGGAGGTTAATAATTGCTTCTTTAAAAATGTGATTAATGAGGCTGGAGAGTAGTTAAAAGCACTGACTGCTCCTGCAGAGGACCAAGGTTCGATTCCTAGCACCCACAGGGCAGCTAACAACCATTCTTAGCTCCAGTTCAGGGGATCCGACGCCCTCTTCTGATATTCATGGGCACTGCATGACATGGCTGCACTTATACATGTGCAGGAAATACACTCATACACATGATAAAAAAATAAATAAAATTTTAAATTATAAATAAAATTAATAAATAAAAATAATTTTTTGGTCTTATTGAGACACGTCACCCTGTAGCCACAGCTGGCCTGGAACTCGCAATGTAGACCAGGCTGGCCTTGAACTCACAGAGATCCGCCCACTTCTGCCTCCAGAGTGCTAGGATTAAAGGTGTGCGCCACCTCACCCAAACCAATAAAATATTTTTTAAAAATGTAATTCACTGGTTTCAGGATGGCTCAGGGAGTCAAGGCACTTGCTACTGAGCCTCATGACTTGAGTTTGATTTCTGGACCCCACATGGTAGAAGGACAGAACTGACTCCGACACAAAATAAAGTTTAAAAAAAGGTTGTTTTTTTTTTTTTTTTTAAGAAATATGATTCTTTGAAGTTATTTCCTCCCTTCATAAAGAAAACTTAGCAGTTGTTGAAATATTGTTGCAGGTGATCAAAGCAGCTAATGTGACCTGTGTATGTTATTCCCTTTCAGATGAACTGGGAGGTGACAATCTGAAAGTGTGAGTTCTCCGTGCTGTCTTCAGTTCCCTTCTGTGTGGACAAGGATAGTCAGCCTGAGGGGACCAAAGAGTCATGGGCCTTTTCCCTACTTCTGGCCTGACACTGTGGCTTGCTTCTCTTGGGTTTGGTACCCCTGGGACCGTAACAGCCCCTAGCAGCCAAGGGAGATGTTCCCCAGTCTCCAGACCTTACCCTGGGGACCCTGTTTTATTTCATCACCAGCTGCTTAAAAGGGGGTGTTTGGCTGCTGCTAGTGCCAAACGCTTTAAAAGAATCTGGCCCTGGATGGATGTCCAGGCCACTGAACCGTGCTGCCCCGCCTTGCCCCGCCTAGCAGCCTCCCTGGTGTAGAAACTGCTCACTTCCTCCCCAATGTAAGGTCCACAGTGTGTTCGTAGCTGGGGTCCTTTGTCCCTTGCCTCATCCATCCTGACCAGGGCTTTGTCCCCTAATCATGCCCTCAGAACCTGGGAGATGGCCCCAGCACATTTCTGAAAGCCACGGTGACATTCTTCCTGGTTAGAAAAGCCTGGAAGGACACTGGCTAAAGGAAGCCTGTGTGACAGTGGTGCTTGATCTGGGTCACTGATCAAAACCCGAGGAAAGAGAAGTGAAATTAAGCAAGGCCAGGAGGCTATTTGTGGCAACCCCTTAGCAGCTTTGGCTTTGGCCTCAAGGGAGCAGTCTCTGGCTTCCCTGTTAGTCCCTTCCTGAGCTTTCTGCCGTCCAGTGTGACCTCAGTGAGAGATGTGGGCTTATCGCAGACTTTACCTTTCTTCTTGATAGAGTTTGCTGCTTTTTTGAATGGGGCAAACCTGGGGCTAGCCTGTGGTGTCAGACACTGAGTCAAGTGGTTTTCAAATATCCTATATTCTAGATTCTTCTGAATTGAAATTCTGCCCATTGCATTTTTTCTTTTTTTAAAAAACTCACCTTTTTTTGTTTGTCTAGACCGATTTTTGAAGAGGACACACCTTCTGTTATGGAAATAGAGATGGAAGAGCTTGATAAATGGATGAACAGCATGACTAGAAATGGTATGTGGCAACCTAAATTATTTGCTTGCCTCTCTAGTAGCAGGAAGATAGAAGGCCGCGGTCGCTTCCTAAACAACTCAGTAAATCTGAAGCCCTGCTCCATCTGGTACACAGTCAGACTTGTCCTTAAATAGCCATTTTAATACTGGTCACTTGTTGCCACTTGTTTTTATTTGCGTACCAGTTGTTGGAATACTTTTCAAGTAGAAAATGATGTTTTCGTTTGTTTCTTTTCCTTTGGGGCTAAGGGGTCCAACCCACTCATGCTAGGCAAGCACTGCTGAACTGCATCCCCAGCCTTGAGTTTTCTTTTCAAGGAAGAAAATCTGAGATCAAATTACCTGGGGGGTTAAAAAAAAAGTCTGGCATCATCTTTATATATTCTCAGATTTAAATAATGTTACTCGGCATATGGATATACAACTTTATCAAATATATTTTGTATAAATCTTTGCTGTCCTATACAAAAGACATTAGAGATCTGTGACTATTTAGTCAAATAAAAATAAAACGTAGTTTTAATCAACATGTGGTAAGTGCTTAGTAATCAGTGGGGACAGTATTTGACATGATGAACCTAGAACCTTCCATCTCCATAGATAGCTCTATCAGACGGGACTAATATAGACAGTAATAAAAGCATTCTCATACAACAGTTTCCAAACGATATTTGGCAGTAGTCACAGTACATGCTTCCTGCTTTCCATTAAGTCGGTAATTGGACTTTAAAATAGCAACAGCTATGTTTCTTTTAAAAAAAAATCAATGAATTATTCTTAATGAGCGTATTAAATTGATACAAATCCACTATCTATATTTTCATATCATTTTTATTTGTATGTGCGTGAATGCGTGTGTGTATACATGTGTGTGTGTGACATATACATGGTATATGAATGAGCTGTGTGTGGTGTATGCATCAGTGTGTGCACATACATATAAAGGCCAGAGTAGGGTGTCGGGTGCCTTCTAATTCATAGATACACATGTAACATACAGTCACACATATACACATAAATAAACGAATAAATATTTTAAAAAACACAAATAATAAGCCTGGGGAATTAGGTGCTACCTAATTCCCCGGAGACAGGGTCTCACTGAACCCAGATCTCACTGCTTTGGGGCTAGACTGGCTGGCCAGCAAGATGACCTTGCCTGTGCATCCCCTCTACACACACACACCCACACATACACACACACACACACACAACATTACTGAAGTCATAAGCACATAATAGTCACACTCAGCTTCTTATGGTGGGTACTGGGGATTTGAAGTAAAAATGCTCATGCCATCTGTATGCTTGCACGTGTATCTATGTAAGGCACATCTATGTGCATGCTTGGGGGCCAGAAAATGACGTTGAGTGCTCTCCTCTATCACTCTCTGCCTATGCCTTTGAGATGAGGTCATTCGCTAAACCCAAGGCTTGTGTTTTCTTTGCTAGGTGGGGAGCCAGCATGCCCCAGTGATCCTGGGATTACAGGCATACACGAGACACCTAGTTTGCTATGTTAGTGCTGAGATCTGAATTCCGGTCTTCATGATTTCACAGCAAGCACTCTTAACCACAGAGTCATCTCTCCAGCCTCTCATTTGTACCGTTTGTTTGTTTGTTTGTTTGAAACAGGGTCTACTTGTAGCTCCAACTGGTCTGGAACTTCCTATGTAGACCAGGCTGACCTTGATCTCACAGAGCTCCACCTGCCTATGCCTTTTGAGTGTTGGATTAAAGGCTGGTTCATTTGTATTTTTTGATATTTAAATCTCGAGTTTATTAGTATCAATGTTCTACAGTGGAGTTTCCTCAAAACCAGAGACTTATCAAAATGAACTTTCTAAAAGAGTAGAACTACTCAACTAATTTATATAACTTCCCAAATGTTTTCCTAATGAGGGCAGAAGGGCTTTGTGAAGCATTTGAGGATGGGGCTAATCACAGAGTGATTGCCTTTTGTTCCTAGTTGCAATATACACACATAATAGAATATGAAACATGCAGAAAAGAAGTAGTAAGGAGAAGTTCCACTGCAAAAACATAGAGCAGCAAGATGGCTCAGTGGGGAAAGGTGCTTGTCGCCAAGCCTGATGACCTGAATTTGATACCCAAAACCCACGTGGAACCCTCCCACGAGTTTTCCTTTGATCTCCATATACATGCTGTCGCACCTGCCACCATATATGCAAAAAAGACTCAAGCTTAATATCTCAGTGTATTTCCTTCTATGCCTGAGATTGTGTTTCATACTAACAACAGAAAACTAGCAAAAGACGTTTGTATTTGACAAAGTAGAGCAAAGTATGATTTTGACACATACGGGTAGATGCAGGGGAAGTGGTTTTTTTCTTTTATAATAACAGCTGGCTAAGCTGGGAAGATGTCTCAGTAGTAAAGCGCTTACTGTACAAACATGAGGACCTGAGTTCAGATCCCCAGAACATACGTCAAAGCCTGGCTTGATGGTGCCTGTTTGTAGTGCTAGCCATGTAGATGAGAAGACAGGCAGATCTTGTCAGTTTGCTGGCCAGCCAGTCTGACCAAAAGGCACTCTTTAGGTTCAGTGAGAAACCTTGCCTCAAAATATAAGTTGGAGAGCCGTAGAGGAAGACACCCAATATCTACCTCTGGCTTCCATTTAGGCACCTGTGAGTGTGATGTGTTCAAACTACTACCCCCAACATTCAGTACACACACACACACACACACACACACACACACACACAGCAACAACAGCAACAATGAACAGATGGTATAACAGACAGGAATGCAGCTGCCTGTGAGCCTGTGAGAAAGTGTTCGTTCCCTCCTCCCTAATACATTTGTTGTGAAATTGTTCTGCAGATACTTCAGGCCTCAGGCAAAGCCATTTCATCCCGGTGTCTACCTTCAAGAGGCAGATTCTGGCTATCAGAATATGCTGGGCTTCCAAGGGAGCGAATAGCAAGCCATGATGAATTGCGCCCTTTCCAGCAGGCGCAGAGCACATTGCAGTCTTGTATTTGTGTTATTAGTGCTTTTTCCATTTCAGGAGTCTCGCCATCACTAATCTTTGAACTTCTAGAACTCCCCAGTGGGGCCTTTTCTGCATAGTTAGCCACACAGATCAGGCACAGTCATGCCCAACTGTATCAGTTTTGTGGATAGAAAATAGAATTTCAATGACTAACAGTGAGTTTGCTTTTCTTCTGTCCTAGCCGACTATGAATGTTTACCTACACTAAAGGAAGAAAAGGAGCCAAACCCCAGCCCAAGGTACTTCTGATCTCTACCAAAAACTGTGCAAGTCGGAAAGGGGGCCCAGTCACAGCAGAGTGCTTTGCTCGCCTGCTCTGTGCCTGGTAATTTAATGTGGCAGTTTGCATGGAGGTGTATGCATGGTGAGAAGGCGAGGAGGCACTTTGGGAAAATACAAAATAAATATCCCTGGAGCTCTTTATCCTTAGAGGTAAATTAGTATGGACATTTCTTTTACCTTCCAAAGAGATGCCGTTGAACTAGCTTCTGTTTTAGTCATAAGACTTGCCAGTTGTAGCACAGCAGACCGTGAGTTTGTTTGCCTTGGATGAGCAGATATGTTTGGTAAAGACATTGATGGAGCAGTAGTCTCAAAGGGGCGGTTGTCAGTAAGGGTGAGTAAAAAGAATATTTAAAAAACAAACAAACAAAAAATCTTAACTCTCTTGGAATGGATTATCATAGGTGAGAAATTAAATGAAAAACTAAAAATATATTCTTTTCTGCCACTAGGTGGCTCTGCTTGATAGAAAATTTTAGTACCTGGGGGCCAGGTGTAATTTATTAGCAACTCACAGTACTATTTAAATTATATTTTATGAACATCGAAATTACTGAGTTTGGGGTGTTTTTGACCAGAGAATTGTTTGTTAAGGTTGGAATGGGCTAGAAGGAGTCAGGATTATGGGTTTAATAGGAGAGGACTTGCTGTGCAGAGCACTACTGTGATCAAGTTAGGGACAGGAATGACACAGGATACAGAACACAGAAGACCTGAGTTTCTGATGGCAACAGGACACTTTTGAACAAAGCTTGTGAGTGGGCAAGCAACAGAGATAACATGAGTTCTTGATCCGGGCGTCTTAGACACTTCCAGGATGCAGTCACATGTCATCAGGCAGCCCCTGTGGCCAGAACACTAAGAGCAAAGACTGATTATTAGTTTCTCCTTTGGACTCAGCCCGCATCTTCCCTGAACCCTTGTTTGTTTCCTAGGAGTTCGCTGCCCTGAGTTTTTCTCAGTCATGTACTTCAGTTCTATTCAAGCCAGCCTCAGCTCTGGTTCTGAAGTCTACATCTTACCGATTTAAGTCTGTGTGACCTCTTAGGGTATTTATGTTAGCATTCATCACTGCTCAGGAAAGAGTCTGTCCCGCTTTAATGATTCCAGATATGAGCAAGAAGATGAGAAAAAAATGCCTTGGGTGTGTGACAGAGGACATTACAAGGAATCTTTCCCCCTGATTTGAACTTTCCCTCAAATGATCAAACAACCTTCACAAGTCAGTAAAGAGCCCAGGCTGTCTCTCAAACCCTGTTAACATTGTTGCTACTCTACTGATGAGCACCCTCCAGTGATTTGAAATGTCAGTGGTTTTATACATCTAATCTCACTATTTGAAATTACTGGCAAATTAAAGAAAATTACCCTTACAGAATTGTATGGTAGTGAAATCTGATTAAAAATCTGGCCAGGCATGGTGGCCTTTAATTCCAGCACTCAGGAGGCAGAGGCAGGCAGATCTCTGTGAGACTGAGGCCAGTCTGGCCTCCATAGTGAGTTCTAGACCAGCTGGGGTTACAGGGAGATCCTGTTGCAAACAAAACAAAACTAAAGCCCAGCTAGGCATGATGGCACAAGCCTTTAATCCCAGTACTGGGATGCAGAGGCAGGTGGATCTCTATGAGATCGAGGCCAGCCTGGTCTATATAGCTAGTTCCAGACCTCCAAGCCAGCTGGGGCTACAGGGAGACCCTGACTCAAAAAAGATCAAAATAAGTAAATAAATAAAAAATTTAAAAAGCAACCAAACACAACAGTAATAAATCTGTGATCTTTTTTTGTTCTTGGTTTGTTGGGTTTTGGGTTTTGGTGTTAAATACTGAAAGAGTGGTCATTGAAATAAGCTGCCTGTAAAGGCAAAAAAGCCTGTATGTGTTTGGAGAGCTGCTTTATGTGAACTAATCATTTTGCAATGAGTATCTGCATTCCTCTGGGGCCTGGAACCATCTGGCTTTAAATCATAGTACAACTGGCAGGGCTTCACCTCAGTCCCTTTCTGGGAAGCCAGTGCTGGCGCTCTGGATGGACAAGTTTCAGTTCTTTGACCACATCCCTTTCTAGTTATTTCCAGAGGCATATGATACTGGAAGCAGACTTAATTTACATTTCCTGAAAACTTTAGAAAAGAGAAAAGCACATACAGCAAAGCAAGCTGTTAGTAGGTGTCAGTTCTTATTAATATCACAATGTACAGATCTGTACAGAATTGCAGGTTTGGAGGCTAAGAAGGCTGCCCCAGCTTGCCGATGTTGATGAATAGAACATTAGTTTTACCTCTGGTTCCTCTGGTGATGTCTTTTCGGACCCACCAATCCTGAGACACAGGGAATCCTCAGGTCTCTGTAGAAGCTTTCAGTTTTCCTCCATCACAGGCAGGGGTTCGTTGATGCTAGCGATGTAAGAATGATCGTCTCCCCAGCCTGGGATTCTAAAAAGGGTATTAGTGCCCTTATAGTTTGGATAATCTTTCTTTTCTGTCCTAATTTTATTTATATTCTCTTCCAATGTCTTACTTATATAACAACCCGTAAAACATTTAATATGTAATCCAGAACAGAAATGTTTGTTGTTGTTTTTTATTAATTAGTAAATTAATTATTTTTATTGTATGCCTATGAATGCTTTGCCTGCATGTATGCACCATACATGCAGCCATGTGCATGCAGCCCCCAAAGAGACCAGAAGCAGGCACTGAATTACTTGGAACTGGAGTTACAGGTGGTTGTTAGCCGACATGTGGGTACTGGGATCCAAGCCCAGGTCCTCTGGCAACACCAACCAGTATTCTTAACCTCTGAGCCATCTCTCCAGCTCCCTGTTGTTTTTCTTGAAAGACTTTGTACAGTTACAAATGCTGGTGGAAAGTGGGCTGGTCACTGGTCTTGGAATGAGAGGACTTGTAAGACTTGACTTGAATACTTACTTGTTCTTTAAACTGAACAGACCATGTCAGGTCTGAGCTTCCATCCCTCATCTTGAAGGATGGAAGAACCCCTGTATTATTTGCAAAGGGTCACATGAGAGACTGAACCCACTCTATATATTTGAAAGCACTGTGCCCACCCAAACAATTCCTTTAATGCTATCACAACAGTTCTCCTCCAACCACAATGGGTTTGTATTTTAAGCATCATTTTTAAGAGAGCTTTTAGTTTCATGGCAAAATTAAGCAGGAAGTACAGGCAACTGCCACAAGTCTTCTGCCCCACACCTCCACAGCCCCTCCCATTATCAGCACCCCCCACCAGAGTGGCACATTTGTTATGGTCAATCAGGCTACATGATATGTCACCATCAACTAAAGTCCCCACGTTAGCATTTAGCTCTGAGTCATCCCTCCCCGTCCCTTAAACCATGTTCAAGTCAATTTAATGCTTCAGAAAATGGGGTGTCCCCCTCCAGCCACTGAAGAGAGAATTTAATGGATGCTGCACTTATGCATCCTCCTGATAAGTGAAGACTTCCAGAATCCATTTACTGTGTTCCGTCCTCCTTGGGTGTCAGACATCCCTGACCTAGACTCCCTGTACTCCGAGCCTCTGGGAAAAGGAGAGCTCTGGGGGCCATCCCGTAACTAAAATGCCACATCGTGCGCTTCCGCCCTTCCCCTTCTCGTGTCAGGGCTGATGATGTCTAATCTTTCAGAACTTTCCCCGTAGATATGATTGGCTAGCCCTTGATTATGTCTCTCCCTGTCCTCTTTCAGTGTTCCATCCTTTCTTCCTGGTCCCCTCCTTCCTCTTTTCTCCTTCTTTTCCTTCCTTCCTCTCTCTCCCCTGCTTTCTTTTTTCGAATAGGGTCTCACTATATAGCCCAGGCTGACCTTGAACTCATAATCCTCTACCCTCTGCTTTCTGAGTGTTGGGCATTGAAAATAATTTTTTTATTTTTAGTGCATATTAATTGTATAAAATGATAGATTTCATTATGACATTATTTTTGGATTTATTTATTTTTATTTTATGTGTATGAGTGTTTTGCCTGCATTTACCTAAGTGTACCAGTGTCTGTGGAGGCCAGAGAGGGCATCTGATCCTTTGGAACTGGAGTTATTGATGATTGCTAGTTGCCATGTAGGTGCTGGAAACCAAACCTGGGTCCTCCGCAAAAACAGCCAGTGCTCTTAAGTGGTGAGCCATCTCTCCAGACCCAATTCTTTGAGTGTATTTTAATCACATTCATACTCCATATAATATTCTTTGATCACATCCCCTTATTGGTAGCTAACAACTGTCTATAACTCCAGTTCCAGGGGATCCGATGCTCTCTTCTTGTCTCTGTGGGCATTGGGTAACACAGATAACACTCATTTACATAAAATAAAATAAAAATAAATAAATAAAATTTAAAGCCCATCATCACCCTTTCTTAACACCTTATCTTAAGTGGACATTTTTCTTGAACTATGGGACCTAGTTTCTAGTCTGAGGATAGAACCCAGGACCTTGTACATGCTAGGCTAGCGTACAGACCTAGTGTGCACATGTTCAGCCCTAATATAGAATTTTTAAAAGGACCAGATATATGCAAAATACTATGGGACCTTTGCAGTAAGGTTTTCACATTTAAAAAATATCGATAAGAAAAGATAACAAAGGAATTCTGGGGGAGAAAGAGTTTTGTATTCTTATTTCTCACCTTAGTAGGTTTTCGCTGTAAACCCCTGTTATGTGACTTGCACTGGACAAAGGAATCACGTGAGTGGTATTCAGGGAAGTGGGAGAAGGACAGTGGGAGAGGTGGCCCTAAAATGGAGAGAGTTTCAGCACTGACACTGTGAGACTTTGCCAGCACAGGATGATAAGAACAGACCCATTTGAGTTTTAGAATTGATTGTTCAGTCTCTAGAGAAAGTACAGTCACTTATTGTCGACCCCACACATGCAGCACCCTCCCAAATACCACTAGACAGCAGTTCAGTCCTGACAGAGTCCTCCATCCTGCCCCGGCTCCCTCCTTCCCTCCGTCCCCCCTCCCTCCCTCCCTCCCTCTTTCTTCCTTCTTTTCTTTTTTTTGTACTTAAATTTTTTGTTGTTCTGTGTGTTCCTGTATGCCTATATGTGCATGCCATAACAAATGTGTAGAGATCAGAAGACAACTT
Organism: Eospalax fontanierii; assembly: GCA_035773235.1. Taxonomy (NCBI): domain Eukaryota; kingdom Metazoa; phylum Chordata; class Mammalia; order Rodentia; family Spalacidae; genus Eospalax; species Eospalax fontanierii. Next base: position 36,886,176 of record CM069548.1, on the reverse strand, counting down.
TCAGGTGTCAGTTTGTCTTTCTACCACATGGGAACTCAGATCATCAGGCTTGGCAGTAAGCCCCTTGCCCACTGAGCCGTCTCGCTGGTTCTTCTTTCTTTCACTGTGCTAAAGATTGAATCTAGGGTCTGGTGCAAACAGGTTTTACTCTTTTTTTTCTGTTTTCCCTTTTCTGTGCTGAGGCTGGAGCTTAGGGCCTTAACGTGTGCTAAGCAAATGTTCCCCACTGAACTCCATCCCCCGTCCTCTGCATTCAGCATTCTTTCAGAAGCCTGAGTAGAATCACTTAAATTAAGTCAGAAAGGTGTGTAATAGCATATCTGTTCTTAAGCAATGATAAGTCTGTTTAGTCTATTATCTTTGTCTCTGACATCAGTAGCATAAAATGGGTCACTTCATTGCAAGAAAACAACAGGAAGTTTGTTTTGTTTTGTTTTGTTTTGGTAGGTGTCTTACATTTTTTTAAAGGCAAGCCCTCAGTATATAGCCTTGGCTGGTTATATCTGAACTCATAATATAAACCAGGCTGGTTGAAACTCACTACAATCCTTCAGCCTCTGTTTCCCAGGTGCTAGGTTTACAAGCATAAGCTACTTGCCTGGTAGGAAAACAGCAGTTGTATTTTTTTCCACCTGTCTACTCAAAATCTCTGTGTCCTCTTCCAGTGCTTCTCTTGGGAGTTTCCTTCCTCCTTTCCTTCCTAGTCCCTCAGAAACTCATTGAAAGTATACTTCAAATCAACAGATACTAAGTATGAACCAGCTTTGCTCAGAACTGGGCTCTGTATCATGAGGGACACTAAGTAACACTTTATACCCTCCAGACTCAAACCTCCAGTCACCTTGTTAAAGCAGAGTGTGTGAACTCCGGTGTGTGTGAGGCAAAGTGTGCGGAGGGTCAGGGACGGTGAGCTACATGGTGCATCGGCATAGCTTGAAGAGTGGGCAAGATTATATGTCCCTGTGGCAGGCATGATCTGTGTATCCTGGACTAATTCAGAAGCCTCTGGCGGGAAGAAGGGACTTTATATTGATGATGAGAAAGGGAGCTGATCTAATTGTTACATGACTTCGTGCCAAACTGAACTCTGCACTCGCCCAAAACTCAGTTAGACAGCGTCATGACCCCAGAAAGGTTCAGCGCCAGCTTATTGCAGTCTTCAGAGATGGCCCCATTAACTGTGGCCATAAAGCGGGTCTGCTGTAAGATAGATGGGTCAGGAGGACAGGATGACTTACCCCTGGCGCAGCCATGAGGCTGCTCTTTGAGCTGACTCTGTCCTCATTCGGTTGGTAGCATGCCAGTTAAGTGTCTTCTTGAAGATGCCACGGTGATGCATTTTGTTTTATGATTTGCCTGCCTGTTCCTGTATAAGCTTTGGGGAAAGGTGTTCCATATTCTTAAAGTATTTACATAACACCCCTAGACAAATTACTCATTAATGTCACTGTCAAAGATAAGTTGCTAAAAGTGTATACATTCACATTGAGCAAGCCGTGGAGGTTTAAAACCAGAGCCTTTATTTTATTTATTGCAATTCTGTGGTAGTTTGCCAAGATATTTTTAACAGAGAACTCTAGGATTTGCTAGAGTTAAAAATGCCTGAGTTTATATGATCATTTCCCAGAGATGAGACATACCCACAAAGACAGCAGGGAGCACATCTAACTAAATAAAGGAATGAGCTTGCGACTGAGAGAGTGCCCCAGAGCGACAGTGGTGGGTGGGGCAGGCTGCTGACTCTCCCACAGGCCCAGGGGGCCTTCCAGTCAGCTGCTACTCTCTGGGATGAGCTGATGTCTACTGAAGCTGAAGCAACTTGTGTCTACACTGGGACCGTGTCCTTCTGCTATAATGCTTCAAAGAGCTGCCGCAGCAAGCGCCAAATCGTGAGCACTTTGCTTTCCGAGGAACTGAGTAAAAGACACTACCAGCCAGAATGCTTCTCCTTAGGGATTTAAAGATGTTTTTCTCAAGTATTTTATTAATTCCTTTCTTGTATGTGTATGAGTGTTTTGCCTGCATATATGTAAGTGCACCCATGTTGTATGCATGTGGAGGCCAGAAAAAGATGCTGGATCCCCTGGAACTAGAGTTATGGAAAGTTGTTAGCTGCCATGTGGGTGCTGAGAATCAATGCAGGTCCTCTTCAAGAGCAGCCGGTGTTCCTAACTGCTGAGCCTTCTCTCCAGCCCAGGCCTTTTTTTGTTCTTTACAACAACCTTACAAGTTATATGATTATTAGGTATGTTCTGCAGATGAGATCAGACAAGGAAACGAAAACTAAGGTTAACTTGACCATGGTCACACAGCAAGTAAGTGACTGAGCCTGATTATGTGTTCTTCCTGTGCTAAAAAGACACACGTTAATGTAGTCGAGCACTGAAGCCACTGCAGAAGCCACACAAAATGGGAACTGAAAAAGAGCAGAGACCACAACAAGATGCACGGAATAATGATTTTAATGCTCAAATGCTTAGTACTGGAGCTGGAGAGGGGGTGCAGCGTAAGACTGCTTGCTGTGCAAGCATGAGAACCTGGGTTTGGATCTCGGCACACACATAAAAAAGCCAGATGTGGCTCCACACTCACCTGTAATCGCAGAATCACTGAGGCTTGCTAGCGGACCGCCGAGTGCCAAGCTCAGTGAGAGACCCTGTCTTAAAGGAGTAGGCAGAGAATGAGAAGAGTGGGACACCAGGCGTCCTCCTCTGGCTTCCGTACCCTCGCACCCAGGCATGCACACCTGCACACCATACACTCCCACACACCACACGCATACCGCACACGTGTATACACATACACACAAATGTATTTACTTATTTATTTATTTATTTGATGCTGGTGATTAGATCCAGAGCCTCACACATGCTTAAGGCATGTGGTCTCCTAAACCCTCAGCCCTTTTATGGGAGGGATGTAAAAGATTTGAACAAATGGAGAGCCATGCTGAAAGACAAGAATGTGAAGTTATTTCAAATTCAACACAGTCTCCTACAAATCCTAATGTACATTTCACATGGAAAAGTAACTGCACAGACAGCCAGAATGATGCTTAAAAGGAAGAGAAAGAGCACTTGTGAGCTGGGTGTGGTGTCAGGAAGGTTCACAGGGAACGTGTCCACAAAGAGCTGGGTGTGATGGCTCACACGTGCAATCCCAACACTCAGAGGGCTGAAGCAGGAGGATCACTGTGAGTTTAAGACCAACCTGAGCTACATGGTGAGTTCTAGGGCCAGTCTAAGCTATAGAATTAGACTCTGACTCAAAACATCAAAACAAAATAAAAGCATGACATTGTGATATATGCCTATAATCTTAGCACTTAGGAGGCAGAGGCAAGGAGGATCACACAAGTTCAAGGTCAGCATAATGAGTTGTAGGCCAGCTTGGGCTGGAGTGAGATCTGGTCTCAAAAAAAAAAAAAAAAATCAAAAACAAAATAAACAAGATTAGAACAAAAACGAAAAACCAGAGAAATGTGCAATACAAATGACACAGAAATTATTCTTTTAATTTTTTTTTATTTTATGTGTATGAGTCTTTTGCCTGCATATATGCAAGTGCACATGTGTCATACAATGTTCTCAGAGGTCTCAGGTCCTCTGCAAGAGCAGCAAGTGCTCTTAACTGCTGAACCATCCTCCAGCCCCTAAAAATTATTCTTAACACCCAAGTCAATAAAAATATAATTGACTCGTTTAAAATATGAGCAAAGATTATCAATAAGTAACTCAGTAAAAGAAGGAATTGAATTTACCAATTAAAAAAATGTTTATAAGCTGGGCTTAGTGGCACATGCCTTTAATCCTGGTTAGGGAGGATTAAGGTAGGGAGGCTGAGGTAGGTGAATCTCTGTGCGTTCAAAGTCAGCCTGGTCTACATAGTGAGTTTCAGGCCAGCTGGAGCTACAGGAAAATCCTGTCTCAAAAAGAATGTTCCCTCCCCCAAAATTTGTTCTTCTTAGTAATAAAAAAGTATTTTTAAAGTAAATAATATAATAACATTTCACTTATTATACTTAAAAAAAATGAAAAATAATACCTAGTTTTGGAAAAGATGGAGGCAAAAGAGTATTTCATGAAAGAAACGTGTGGAGAGAATGTAAATTTCGTAAGATTTTTAGAGAAGAAGGCTAATTTTACAACTGTTAAAGCTTTGAGACTGCATATCCCTGACCTGAGATTCCTTTTAGACATCCCACTTTCCAAAGGTGACAACTGAAAGTGTTTGTAAAAGTAAAAATTAAGAATTAGAAGTAGCCTATATGGTGAATTATTTAAAGTCCTGGCTAGAGACAGAGTTGTGTGGGTTTCCCTTCTGCTCTGGTTGTTTGTTTTGTTTTGTTGTTCAGTACTAGGGATTGAATTAGGGCTTCAATACAGGCCACATAAGCACCTTCCCACTGTCACAGCCCCAGTCTCATGTTCTTGTAATCTGATGGGTTAACGGATTGTTATGCATCTACCAAAAAGGGAGGGAGAGAAGGAAAGAAGGAGGAAGGGAAGGAAGGGAGGGAGGGAAAAAGTGATGAAGGGAAGGAGGGGAGGAAGAAGGAAGAGGAGGAGGAGGAGGAGGAGGAGGAGGAGGAGGAGGAGGAGGAGGAGGAGGAGGAGAGAGGGAGAGAGAGAGAGAGGTTTTAATCTATGTAGTACTGAGAAGTGAACGCTTGGTCTTGAACTCACAGTAAGAGTTCTGCTGCTGAGCCACCCCCGCCTTGGGTGTTGTATATTTATTAGCAAGGATGTTTATGTGTGACTGGGATTGGAAAAAATAGGTTACAGGACAATATGTATCATATGATCCTGGTTTTGAACCAGAGAGAACATATATCATCAAAACAGAAAAACATTTGGGAAATTAAATGCCAAAGTGTTAGCTCTAGTGGTGTTATTGATATTTCTGTTTTCTGTTCTTTTGGGGGGTGATGGGCAGGACTGTCTGGGGATGGAACCCAGATTCTTCCATTTACTAGGCAAGCATTCTACCAGTAAGCTATATTCCATCTATTTTCTGTCTTTCTTTTTTACAACCAACATGAGACTGATTTTAAATGTTTTTTGCTTTGTGTGTGGGGGGTGTCTGTTTTTGAGACAGGGTCTTCTTTTAATATATTTATTATTTTTATTTTATATGCACAAGTGTATTGTCTGCGTGTGCGTAAGTGTGCCTGTGTCATGCAATACCTGTGGAGGGCAGAAGAGGGTGGCAGATCCCCTGGAACTGGAGTTAGTTAATGTGGATGCTGGGAATCAAACCCAGGTCCTCTGCAAGTTCAGCCAGTGTTCTTAACTGATGAGCCATCGCTCCAGCCCCAGAGACAGGGTCTCCCTTCAGCCTCAGCAGGCCTGGAACTCACTATGTAGACCAGGCTGGCCTCCATCTCACAGAGATCTGACTGTCTCTGCCTCCCTAGTGCTGGAATCAACGGCATGCATCAGCATGACTAGTTCTAGAATACTTTTTTTAAATCCCTGGACAGAGATCAGTAGGCAAAAGAGGACTTTGCCTCTTGCTAAGCCAGCCTTAACAAGCCACTGTGCTTAAATGTAGCTGAAATGTCCAGATAAGGCCACAAAAAGAAAGCAGACAATCTGAGGACTTCTGTTTCACAGATCTAGAAGTAGTCTTGTCACCCAATTTCCAAGGAAATGAAGTTTTCTTGTGTAGTTGATGAGTTGTTCAGGGCAACATAATTAAAGGGTTTGTTAGCACCTAACTCTTGAGAGAAAGTATTTCTTCTTTGGTGACTGTGTTATACGGTAGGAAGTTGGGGAGGAGTGTTGGGTATGAAACCCAGGACCTTGAGAATACACGTAGTAGGCATGTACTTTGTCACTGAATCACAACCCCAGAACCAAAGAAAAAAAATTCTTATATTTCCAGTGCTTCCATGTTAAACAAGTTTCGTTCTATAGAGAGGCTGTTCGTTTGTTCGCCTCCCTGCCTCAGATGCAATCCTGCCCCTTCCTGTCTCCCGCGCTCCCCCTGTTCCCACAGCGTCTTCTGACTTCAGAAAAGCACCACACACACATATTCATAGTATGTCCCTCCTCTGTCAGGGAGAGATCTGTCATTTATCATGGCTTGTTTTCTTTTGTTTGTTTTTCTGAGACAAGACTCACTCTGTTTCCCAGGACTTTTGTTTTTTTTTTTTTTTTTTTTAGACAGGATCTCCCAGCTGGCCTGGAAATCTCTTTGTAGACCAAACTGACCTCAGCCTCATGAGATCAGCCTGTCTCTGCCTCCCCAGTTGAGGGATTAAAGGCATGTGCCACTGGCTGGCTTCCAGGCTGTAGTTGAGACTACAGGTATGTGCCCTAGCTAACATGCGATGCTTTACTGAGCAGAACACTGAAGGAGTCAGAAGGATGTCCACTACTGCAGGCCGTATACACTGGGTGCTAAGGATGTAACCGATATCATCTTGGTCATTCCTTGGAGACAAAGTTGACTGAAATTAGAGATATACTTGAATGTGAATGGAGGGGACACCAGGAGAAAGGAGAAACAGGAAGAAAGGTCCTGGTGAAGGCAGGTGAAGGCAGTCTCACTGAGAAAAAGCTGTAAAGCCAGGTATTTACCAAAGCTAGCAACACTTGAAACAGAAATCACAAGTTGGCCAACGGCATGATCATGTTCAACTCTAGGTCTATGACTTCTAACCATTCACACCCAAGGTGCCCATGATGGAATTCTAAATGGCACAGAAAAGGCACCTCCAGCCCCCCTGTGGGCTTGAACAAGATGTGCTGTTGAAAACAAGCCAGGACCACAAACTCTTAAGGGAAAACAACACATGGGTTTTTTTTTTTTTTTTTGTGAAGATAATTTGGCATCTATTCATCGAGAATAGGATTAGATTTAATTAAAGGAGGGGACCCCCAACTCCATCTGGCTCTCTCCTTGTCAGTACAGAGGGGTATTAGAAGGATAGCTAGGGATTATTTCTTGGTATGCTTGAATTTCCTCCTCAGGGATCGAATCTAAAATTTACACTGACCTTTGGGAAATTGTAAGCTGAACAAAGATGCCTTTCTGGTTGTTTATCTTCTTTTGAGTCACCTCTGGAACGGAGGGACAGTCTCTCTATTGCATCTCGGAAATACACTATTGTTCTGTTCTGATTTTTTTTTTTTCCAGTGACAGTGAATCCTAAAACTAAGCAGTACTGATGTTTTCCAAGAGAGCATTCCCTGAGGGCACCTGCTGGGCCTGCCAAGCGAGGATGAAGAGGAGACATGTTTAATTAATTTCAAATCAGTGTGGACACAAGAACCTTTTGCTGTTTCTCCCACCGCCTACTCCTCAAATGATGGCATCACTTGGAAGAATGAGGGATTGAGCTGCCTGCCAGCCCACTCTGAGACGGAGTGGAGAAGGAACCACAGGGAGCTCTGGCTTCTCATCCGTGCATGTCCCCGCCTCACAGCCTCCTTGTCCATTCTGGTCACCTTAACACCTGTTATCTTCTGCTTCACCCTTCTGTTTCAAATCAAGAAACTGTTTTATCTGTGGTCTTCTTCCTGGTCACTTTACCACCTAACCAGCTTTGTATAATTTCCTGTCATTAGTCAAGTCCTCTGGCGGTCAACTCCACTTTGAGGGACTTTCCTCAGTAACAGTTAATGTTGTAGAAAAGACACCCAATGAAGCAAGTGTGTTTCAGTGTCTACACCAACTCTGAGGGGTTGTCAAGCTTGTTTCTAACCCGCAAAGAAGCTTCAGCAAGAGAGCCCACTGTCCTTGTGAGAGATCATTGGGGACTTGGAAACTTTGACTCAGTCGCCCCCGGGAAACTTCTTGAAAGGACTAACCTTTCCCTTCGCAGCTAAAATCACCTCTACAAGTAACATCTTCTTGAAGCTCTTGTTCTGACCTTGTCTCACCATACATCCTGGACTGTGCCATACAGGCATGGAATGTACGCAGGTGGAAGTCATCAGTCACCCTTCTGTGCAACAGAGATCTTTAAGGTTGTTTGAATCAACTGAATAGAAACAGGACATAACTGTACCTATTGGCAAGTATCACTTTTATTGCACTTTGGAGACTTTCCTTCCAGGCTAGGAAGAGCCTGGTACCCTTAACACAGCATCCAGGAGGCTGCACTCAGGCCATCCGAGATGACGTGCTACGTGATATTAGTTGGCATCCAAATGTGTTAAAAACAATGGAGCAAAATGTAGACGGGCCCACTAACCTCTCCCTCTCACATACAGTCAGCCTCCATTTGATCCTTCATTTTCTAATTCTGACCTTTAAAAAGCAATTTAGAAAACTGAGTCCTCATCTGTCCTGGGATGCTTGATATAATATTCCAGGGAAGAAACAAATAATGACAATTTTTATTTTGCTAACCACATATAAACAGGGGAAATGAGGTTAATCAAACTTTTGCTGCTGAATTTTGGGTCTGTGCTTGATAGGTTGCCTACACGCAAGACCAAATTCCCTCTCTGCCTTTAACAAGTCTTTGCCTTCTGAGATGCAGATAATTTTATAGGCGGAGTTCCAGGCCAGGATGGTCCCTCTGTACAATGAAGGCTACAATTGTCTGGCTGTATTGGATCCCTGATCTCCTGTTGTCCTGGGACTGTGCAGAGCTTTGACAAAAGACAGTGTTCCTGATACATATCCTCCGAAGATTTGTCTGTGGTTTCTCCTTCGCACTCTGAGTCAGTGCTTTTGTGGATACTCAAAATCAATGTATGCTGTGCACCAGTTCTCAGATATTTATGCCATGATGGCTGCTTTCTGATGGTCATTTCTTGTCTATTCTGCTCAGGTCTGTTACTTTGCATTTGTTTTTCTTTCTCAGACGTCTCAATTCTTTAACTTTCTCTGGGTGTCTAAGGTCCATGCTGAATGCCCAGGCCATTCACCTTTATCCAATATTATCCAATAGAGAAACTTAGAAGTTCTCAGAGGTTTAAGGAGTCTTGGAATCTCACTTTGATACAGCAGTATTTTATGATGTGGTAATAATATTCTCATTCAGTATGTTAAATACTCAAATTCCTGAAGAAATTTACCAGCATGCCATTGAGTTTACATCAGAGAACTGTACCGACTTGTATAATTGCACAGTGTACAGGCACTTTTTACAAAGCTGGTGTGTTCTGGCAAGACATGTGAAGTTAATATGGGTCAAACAATCAAGTATTAATCCTAGGATCCTGAATCTTTTTATTACTATGCAATCAATATGTAGCATATGTGGATGACAATTCTAAGAATTGCTCTTAAACCAAAAAAGTATGTTTTACATTATTAGTAAAAAACAAACAAAAAAACCCCTCATTAATTTGCCCTAATCAAGTAGCTAATGAGAACAAAATCTGACATTAAAATAATCTGAAGAAGGTCTGGGGATAGAGTCGAGTATTTTTCTAGCACGCACAAAGCCCTGAGTTCAGTCCCCAGTACTGCATAAACCCAACATGGTAGCAGGAAAATCCAGAGTTCAAGGTCATCCTCAGCGACCCAGTGAGTTTGAGGTTAGGCTGAACTACATAAGACTGTGACTTTTAAAAAAGTTAAAGGTACATGTTTGGATGCTTTTTTTTTTTTTTTTTTTTTTGTCATTTTAAGCAAACTGGGTTAACAGCATTGACTAGCTTCATTCCTTGGGAAATTTGTTTCAATAAATACATTCAAATATCCATTTGTGGCTCTTTAAAAAAGCATATTGGGTTTGTTCTTTGATAATTCTCATACATATAAAGTGCGTTCTGATTACTGTAACCTCCTTCAGACCCCTCTTCCCTCTACAAGTCCCTTTCCCATTTTCGTAACATTTTGCTTTGTTTTGTTTTGAGATTTACTGAGTTTAACTAGGATTGTCTGTGTGATCAAGAGTTTGGAACCATCCCTTGGAGCCTGGTGGGCTCCTTAGTGGGGTATATCACTGAGAGACAATGACTGGCCTGCCCCAGAATCTATCAGTAACCACTAGTTCACCAGAGAGGGTGTATTAGTTTGCTTCTCTGTTGCTGTGATAAAATATAGACCGAAACTAATTTAGGGAGGAAGGGGTTTGCTTAGCTTCCATTTCCACATTCTCATCATTGAGCAAGTCAGGGCAGGAACATGGAACAGGAACTGAAACAGATCATGGAGGAAGTATGCTTACCAACTTGCTTCTAATCTCATGTTTAACTATCTTTCTTACACAGCCAGGGCTCAGCTGCCTAGGGATGGCACTGCCCACAGTGGGCTGGGCCCTTCCACATCAATTAGCAATTAAGAAAATGTCCCACAGACATGCCCACAGACCAGTCTGATGGAAGCAATTTTCCAATTGACGGTCCTGGTTCCTTCTCAGGTGACTCTCGTTGGTGTCAGGTGGACAATAAAAAGTGTAGCCTGCAAGCCTGAGGACCCGAGTTTGATCCCTAAAACCAATGTAAAAGTTGTTGGGCATGATGGTATGCACCTGTTAGCTCCTCTGATCCGTGACTGACTGCTGACAGGTCCAGTCTTATATAGACTCATTACAGGCAACCACAGCTGCTGTGGTCATGACTACATTGATTGTACCCACCCAGAAGACAGCATTTTACAGCTTTTCCCCTTATCTTCCAGCTTTCTGCCCACTCTTCTTCAACAATCCTTGAGCCTTAGGGGGATAGTGTGTTTAACCTGGAGTATCTGTAGAGACAGATGCTACTTTGAGTCTTAATCAGAGAAGCTTCTCTTTGAATGAATGTAGGTGAATACAGAGATGCATGAATGTTCAAGAAGCTGAAGATACGTGATGGTTGAGTGCTTAGCCCTCAACAGGCCAGTTCTTGATATCCTAGTTCTTGGTCTGGGAAGGGCGTCATTCCCCACTGCATGCACAGTCTGGATCAACCTTGGTATCCATGAGGAGGCACGAACTTGCTCTGACCTCCATAGCTCTAGCAATGGAAATTACATCAGCGTAAATAGATGCTTTAAAAAAAAATACTTCATTGTAATCTTATATTTTGATTACATAAACAATCAATTCACACCATCTTTGGAAAAAGACCTTATGTTGAATAAACAAAACTTAGATGTTAGTCTCATCCTCTGTTAGAATTAGTGAAAATTCTGAGCCTCGAGTGGAGTGATAAGACATGTTTCCCACTGGGAAGACAATACTGAAATCATCATTAAGGGGAAAACATGGAAATTTTGTACTGAATTCAATTAGCACATGTGACTTTTTCACATTCCAAAGATGCTCAGGATGCATTCTGGGGTTTTCTTTTAATAGCTTCAACAAGCAGTCTGGAGCAACTCCTCTTATAAACACATTTAACAATCACAGGGGCCAAGAGAATTCCTGTAGACTAATGAGGACTAATGCCAGTCTGATTTGTTAGTAATTACACAATTCAAATAACTGATTTTCCAGATCATTTATTTTTTTTTCAAGTCTCTCCTTGGCATTGCTTTGATACTGTCTTGTCTTGTCTAATATCGAAATTTGATTTTCCATCTTCTTGGGGGTTGTTACTTGTAGGTGCCTGATGGTTTGTTTGTTGTTCTTGTTTGTTCCATTATCTTTTCTAAATAAAATGTCATGCCCACAAGGGCGTAATTAATATAATTATTAAAAAGCATGACCTCTGCATATGCTTCAAACTTTTTGAAGTATTTTAAGAAGTTAAATTCTTAAACCAAGGTGCTTAAGATAACAGGAAGACTTTAATGTTAGTATTCTGTAAGATTAGAGGTTCAGTGTCTAACTGTTTAACAACACCAAAGGCAGATGAGTTTTTCTGTTTGTTTCTTTTGAAAAGCTATTTTTAAAATTAATTTATTGTATGTGTATGAGTGTATTGCCTACATTTATGTGAGTGCACCCCTGTTGTGCAATGCCCTCCAAGGCAAGAAGAGGGCATCAGATCCCCTGGAACTGGAATTATGGATGGATGTTAGTTGCCATGTGAGTACTTGAAACTGTACCTGGGTCCCTCTGCAAGAACAACCTACGCTCTTAACCACTGAGCCATCTCTCCAGCCCTATTCTGTTTCTTTAAACTGGACTAGAATTGGAGAGAGAGCTTCAGTCATCACAATTCTCAGCCCATATCATATTATTGTCAGTGGCCTTTGGTACTTTGTAATAGGTATTTGAACTTTTGCAGAAAGCTCATTCTTCAGTTTTCATTTTTTGGTCTGCATGGAGGACTTGGTGGATGATATGGAGCCACCACAAAGAGTAAGCATATTTTTCAACATCAAAGTCAGTTGAAAATAACCAGGGTGTTATTTTTACATGAAATCCCTGAAATTATAAAATAATATCAGAAACAAGAAAGCTACATATTTAAAATGCCAAATTTTGAAAGAGCAGGAATTCTAGGTATTCAGCAAATAAGCAAACCCAAAAATCTGCTAGATTAATAATAAATTCATACATGTGTATCTTGAATTTAAAATTAACTAAAATTAATGTAAAAGTACTGTGTTCAGGTGTCTTTCATTTTATAAGAAATACAAAAAAAAATTTTTAGAGATCAGTTAGCTCAGACGTAGTATTTATTGCCTAGCTTCTATCCTAGCAATGCATGCATTTCAGGTTGTAAGCCTAAGAATTGTCCGTGGCTGGAGAGATGACTCAGCAGGTAAAGGCCCTTGCCGCCAGTCCTGACACTCCGAGTCAGTTCCTGGGACCTACATGATAGAAGGAGAGAAGTGACTCCTGAAAGCTGTTCTCTGACCTCCACATGTACACCGTGTCTTATATGTACACACACACATACATATGCACACACAGGCATGCACGCATGTAACTAAATAAAATATGAAAAAGAATTATCCAGCTGGGGCTATAACTCAGTGGTAAGGCACTTGTCTAGCATGGTCAGGGCCATGGTCCATCCTTAGCACTGCAAAAAAACAGCTACACCAACAACAAAAGAATCATCTTTTTACCACTAGTTAGAATTGATTTGTAAAATCACTGAGAATGTTAATTTCATGTGTATGAGTGTATTGCCAGCATGTAGGTAGGTGCACCCATGTTGTGCCATGCCCATGAAGGTCAGGAGAGAGCGTTAGCTCCCCAAGAACTGGAGTTAAGACGGTTGTTAGCCTTCATGTGGGTGCTGAGAATCGAACCTGGTTCCTCAGTAAGAGCTGCTAGTGTTCTTAACTGCTGAGCCATCTCTCTAGTCCCCATATCACCGAAGTCCTAAGATTGACTTTGAAGATTTTAAGTCCTTTTCTCTTGCCTTGCATATGAGAATAGTATATCATAACACTTTTCTTTATAATGTAGTTTTATCAATGTCAAGTGTACATATGTGTGTATGTGTAAATCATTCTGTCCTGTGGTGCATTTTAAAATAAAAATAAGAACACACAAATTGCTCACTCAGCAGTAACAGATTAAAAGGTATTTCTAAATTCAATGTAAAAAGAAAGCACTGGAAGACAGAAGGAAGGGAGGCTACTTTCTACAATAGTTTCTGTGTTGTTATTGGTTATCAATATATAGGATAGAAGTTTACCTAAGTGCAAAACATTGTGCTGGATAGCTTTAGTTGTCAACTTGACACACCTGGCTTGACGGAACCTCAGTTGGGGAATTTCCTCCATTAGACTGACCTGTGGCCATGTCTTTGGGTATTTTCTTGATTGTTGAGTGATATGGGAGGGCCCAGCCCACTGTGGGCAGTGTGTCCCTGGGCATATTGTTTTATGTTGTATAAGAAAGCAGGCTGAGCGATGTCCAGGGGAGTAAGCCAGTAAGCAGCGTTCCTCCATGGCCTGGGCTTCAGCTCCTGTCTCCAGGTTCCAGCCCTGAGTGCCCACCTTTGGCTCCCTCAGAGATAAACTGTGACCCAGAAGATGTGAACCAAATAAACTCTTTCCTTCCCAAGCTGGTATTGGTCAGAGCATTTTGTCACAGAAATTGAAGGCAAACTAGAACAGAAATTGGTACCAAGAGTGGGGTATGCTGTGATAGACCTGATCCTGGTGTTTGGGGAAGATTGTGGAAGCATTTGGAATCCTGGACTAGAAAAGCCAATAAATGCTTGGAGTTTGTTGCTGTGGAGCTTGGAACAATTATGCTGACAGAGTTGTGGACAATCAAGAGCTGGCTTGTCCAGAGGGAGCCCGAGCCTCCATGTCAAGCTGGAAACAGTACTTGGTGGTGTATGAGTCTCCTGTATGGTTCTGGTGTTGAAAGTATGAAGGGGTCACAAAAAAGCTGCTGAGACATAGCACCAATGGAAAGGCCACTGGTGAACATGCAGCCTCAGTTGCAGTGAAGGCCCCTGGATTGAAGGGTCATGAAGAGACTCTGAGACCTTGCACCCTGACAGGACAAAAGAGCCCACTGGTGAAGGTGCAGCTTAAGTTTCAGTGGAGACCCCAGCTTTGTGGAGATGTCGGGACCATGGGACGACCACCAAGGACAGCAGCAGGCATGACGTGGAGTCAGCCTGGGCCTGTGAGGTGAGCCGTGTGGGCTGTGGGCAGCAGAGCCAGTGAAGTAGAGCTGCCGAAACCCTGTGGAGCTCAGAAGATAGTGAGTGAATCCCAGATGTCCAGCCTTGAGCTACTTCACTGGACTAAGGTTTTACTAAAGTATACCCAATTCTTCTGTTTGAAATAAAAGAATGCTTAACTTTTAATTTTGCAGGAGCCCACAGTTGAGACATTTTTAAAGGAGACTTTGAACTTTTAATTCTTTGAATTTTTTAAGGACTACGGGACTTTTAAAGTTGTACTGTTTTTATGGTGTGATATTAACGTCATACCTTGGGGATAAGAAATGGAAAGCTTGTGGTTTAATAGTGAGGTGTTTGTGGAGCAAGCCGGTAAGCTGCATTCCTCCATGGTCTGTTCTCCAGCTCCTGCCCACAGGCTCCTGCCCTGAGTTCCTATCTTGGGCTCCCTCAGTGATTAACTGTGACCTGGGAGATATAAGCCAAATAAACGCTTTCCTCCCCAAGTTGGATTGGTTTGAGTGTTTTGTCACAGCAACTGAGAGCAAACTAGGACAGAAATGTTTACAAAAATATTGCTTGTTAAGAGTAAAGAGGTCCTTAACATCTTTCTAAAGAAAATTTTTGTAACTTCTGTGACTATAAAAAGAATTGTTCAGAACTGCACTCCTTGAAATACATGAAACAACATCAATTCCAAACATACAGAATTGAATCTGATTTATACAAAGTCAGGCAGGCTAAAAATTCTACATCTCTGCATCTCTGTAAAATATTGTTATTCTTTATTCTTCCTTACAAAACAACTTTTAAGACATTTATTTTATGTACATGAATGTTTTGCCCGAGTGTATGTATGTGTACTATGTGTGTGCCTGGTTCCCACAGCAGTCAGAAGAGAGCAACAGATTGGAACTAGAGTTATAGACTGGTGTCAGCTACCATGTAGGTCAGGAAACTGACCCTGCGTGCTCTGTAAGAGCAGAACGTAATCTTAACTGCTGATTCCCTTATAAAACATGTTTATACAAATGAATGAAATTTTAATTATTTGTGGGAACATGATTTTAAATATTTTAGTAAAGGTGAACAAAAATCTCAGAGATAAAAGCTTCTCCTTTTCCTTATTATTAACTTTTCTTCATGGGGTTTAAGCCTATTGTCCATACATAACATTGTAAGTGAGCAATGCTGGATTGACAGATTCATAGCTCATAGATGAGATAAAGTTAACCCTGAATGGGATGCATTCAAAGGATAGATTTGAACACTGACCAACAATGGGGAGGATTCCTCCCAGAGATCCCAACTGAAGAAAAGCCTGATCAATTATGGCATCGGTACACTCCAACAGACCCATAGAATGTGCTGCAGTGTGCTCGTCCTATTTCAAATAGAATTTAGTCAGCCATGTGCAGATCAACCAGGAAATGACTGGATCCAACAGCAGACTGCTCCACAGTTAGAGAAATGACCAAGCCAGAATCATAATCCTAACAGAAACGTATTGTGCTAGAATTTAAGTTAAACTTACGACACTAGAGACAAGAGTATTGTGTTAAGCAACCTGTTTCCCACACAGGAAAGGTGAGTTGGCAAGTTAGCTCCATCATCATCTAGAACTTGGGCCCTTCTAACTAACCATCTCACTTTCACCTGTGCATGACTTCCATACTCTGTAAGGGTGGCTTGTGGCTTCAGTGTGATATTCACAAGGACATGAAGGAAAGTTGCCCAAGGGTGAGCCTCCCTAGCCGGTCAGCAAAACTTCCTTCCCGTCCTGTGAAGCAACTCTGCCCACATGCCACTGTCCAACCTGTCTACTAGGCAGACACAGAGAGGCCTCTGTATTGTTAGATTGTCTAACAGTAGGGGGTTCTGTTTCACCAGGTGGCTCTGTTTCACAAAGTAGGTGTCTGCCGAGATAACAATCCTGGCTGTGAGGTGCTAGGCGCTCAACGTAATCATTTCAGCCATAGTAACTATAAAGTAGTTTAAAGAACTTGTAAACTTTCTCCATACTTCCCCAGCTCTGAAACACCCACTTTTAACCACTATATTGTTCTGCCTTCCAATAGTTAGCAATGGGAAAATGTTTGTCAGTGTAGTCAAGGAGGCCTGAGAACACAGCCTGGAATAAGTACCAGAAACTGCAGGATGGCAGTGAAGGCAGAATCAATCTCAGGCCCAGAAGTGGTAAATCATGCTGTCAAAACAGCCAGGGCTTGGAATCTTGGAATCGCAGTGATTAAGCTCAAAACCTAGTTCTTTGGGATGGAGGAGATGACTCTGGGTAAGAGTGCTTGTTGCTCAAGCGTAAAGATCTGAGTTCAGATCCCAGCAATCACATAAAAAGCCAGGCACAATCATGTGTACCTGTAACTTAGCACTGTGGGAGGTGGAGACAGAAGGATTGCTGGGGCTTGCTGGCTGCCAGCTTAGCTCCAGGTTCAGTGAGAGATCCTGTTTCAAGGGAATAAGGCAGAGAGTGATAGAGCAGGACACCTGATATCCTCCTTTGGGCAGAACACCTGTACATACCCCTGTGTATACACCATATATACATACATCGAGAGTGGGGGCGAGGGGCGGGAGAGGGGAACGGGAACCTGCTTCTTGGACCTAGATGCTGGTAGCAGTGTGGATATAGAAAAAACATGATCCCCTCTTCCCAGAATGGAGGGAGGCAAGGAAGATGTTGGGTGCACTGGAGACATGCCAAGATACGCTCAGGAACAGGTGTTCAGTGCAAGAATTTGCAAGAATTTAAGTAGCATGAAATAGCACCCCTTTCACAGCCATAGTTATTTTGGCTTTTAAATTCCCAAGCCTGGTACGTGCATAGGACATGTGGAGAACATGAAATGCATACAGTTCAGCCTGGGTTCAGGTGGCTGCCTACCTCTGAATGCACCTAGCATTACACACACACATACACACACACACACACACACACGACAGAAAACACAATTAGCTTGATATTTCAGCCATCTGTTGATGCCTAACCAACCACTTCAAAACCCAGTAGCTTAAAGCAGTAAGCATTTCTTTTGCTCACAACTCTGCACTTGGGTGGGGTTCAGTGTGAATGGCGCCTTCTCTCTCACATGGCATCAGCTAGGCAGCTCACTGGGGCTTCAGGCTGCAGGCTCAGATGGCTAGTTTACGCTGACTGTTGGATAAAAGCCTGGCTACGTCTGTGGGCCAGAGGCCTTGGCTGCTTCCACATGAGAGTCTCTGTGCACTTTTAGGTGTCTTCAGATTATGGTTGCTAGATTCTAGGAGCAAGGTAGAAGTGTGTGACACTTTAACAACTTAGTCTCAGAAGCCCCACGATGTGACCTCTGCTAGACTGTATTGCGGCAGTTACCGAGTCCTGCAGAGGTTCAGAGGGGAGAGGACATAAGCCTCATCAATCAATAGAACGAGTGTTAAGGTCACGTTGTGAGAAGAGCAAGTGTGTGTGTGGGAGGAGGGTGTTATTACAGGCATCTTGGAAAATATGATCTGCCAAAATTGATGTGTCTCTATGCAACCCGAAGGAAACATATTAGGTAAGTTCATGCCAAGCAACCTCAGGGCTGTTTGACCTCCTCCGAGTCCAGCTTGTGTGGTTGTCTTTGGCTTGGACCTAGCTCCCTCATCCAATAATAATCTGCCGTAAGTGGAAGAACTAGTTTTACTAACTGCATGAAGCACAAACCATGGTACAGAAAGGCTTGTTGGAGAATCAGACATATAAAACTTCATTCCACTCTTAGCACGTAAGGTTGAAATTCGAGAGGATTGGATCGTGAGCGCCCTGAGGGCAGGGATCAAGCCTTACTCAGAAAATTTGAGGGACTGGTGGACTGTCAACAATGGAGGAAAACTCAATTGTCTAAGGAGCTGCATTGCCATTACCTACCTACCCTACCTAGTCAGCCTTTTGCATCAGGGGTCCTGGAAGCCAAGTCTGGTATTGTTCATTTTCTGTTACCATTTTCTCCCATTTCCTGGCTTAATTCAATTTTCCAACCTTCTATCTAGTTCCTGATACCATTCTTTTTTTTTAATTTTGAAAATTATTTTTATTTTATGGGTATGCATATATTGCTGCATGCTTGTAAGTGCACCTGTGTCATACAATGCTCACAGATATCTGAAGAGGGCATTGAATTCCTTGGAACTGGACCTATGACAGTTGTGAGATGCCAAGTGGGTGCTGGGAACTGAACCTGGATCCTCTGTGAGAAGAGCCAGTGCCTTAGACACCGAGCCATCTCTCCAGCCCTGCCTCCCCCACAATACCATTCTTTATCTTACTTAAGAGAAAGGTGTGTGTGTGTGTGTGTGTGTGTGTGCGCGCACGCGCGTGTGTGCGTGTGCCACAGCAAGCTTATGAAGGACAGAGGACAGCTTTCGGGAGCTGATGCTCCTTTTCTACCACGCAGGTCCTAGAGATCATGCAGGTCATCAAGCCTGACGGCAAAGTGCCTTTACCTGGAGTAACTTCTGCCAGCTCCCATCTCTTTTCTTGTTATCTTTCTTATTTTTTTGAAACAGTCTTGCCATGCATGCAGCCCTGGTTGTCCTGGGTTTCTCTTATTTGGAGGTTTCGCTAAGCAAAGAAACACGTTTTCTTCAGGAAATAAAAGAAATGATCCATTTTACGTGATGTTACAAGCACAAGATAAGGATTGTTTACAGTGTGGGCAGATTAACAGGAGTACTAGCTGCGTATGGTAGCACGTCTGAAATCCTGGCACTTGGGAGGGAGACGGACATGGGACGGTTGTAAATTTAAGGGCAGTCTGGGCCACATAGCAAAGTTCGGACTAATCTTGGCTACACAGCAAGACTCTGTCTCAAAAGAACAGCAACGACAACAGAAAGAGGTTCCGTAAATCCTGCTTGCGCTGCTTCCTAGTCATCCCCACGTGCATAGGAAACCAACCAAGCCCGGGATGGGACAAGGCAGTAAACTACGAGACGGGCTCATTTCTTACCTTGCATAGAAAGACCTCCAGCTTGTTGTTAGTGGCAACTGATTGCTTTTTTGCCTGTTATGAATACTCTGTCTTTTTACATATAACTGCCATAGTCTGGATCTTGAATGGCCCCCAAGGACTCATGTTAAAGGCTTGGTCTGCAGGGAACTGCTGCTGGGAGGTGGTGGACCTTCAAGGGTGTGGCCTAGTGGGAAATATGTAGGGCTACTGTGATCCTTAAAGGGGATGGCAGGACTCTGGTCCCCTCCTCATACTCCTGACAAGGGGTCCTACTGTGTCCTGCCATGATTTGTTGGCTGGTTACAGGCCCAATCAGTCATGGATTAAAACCTCCAAATCTGTAAGCCAAAATAAACCTTTTCTCTTTAGAAACTAATTATATCGGGTATTGTGTTATCGTTATAAAAAGGTGACTAATAGCTGCCTTAACCCACTCCATTCTGCACGGACCTCCATCACTGTTCTTTCTTGTACTGGTCAATCCTGTACCTTCAGGCAACTAGGGTGGCTGTATCTGGAGAAGCAGCCAAATGAATTAACACCAGGATTCAGGTTCTAGAAGGAGCTGGAGCAGGAGAATAGAATCAGGCTGGAGGGCAAGAATAAATGTTCTTAGAGAGTCTCAGGCTCAACAGATAAAACTAACTAAGGTTAGTTATTACAACCAAAGGAGCAGGAGAGAGTAAAAACCAGAGACAGCTTAGGAGCAAGGGCCAGAGAGATACAGACTAGAAAGATCTATGGCAAAATTAAAAAAGGGGACTTTCCTCTGTAAAGCTAAGCTGTCCTCAGTCAGCGTGGATTGGCCTCAGCTGCACAGTGAACAGGGCTAGCCTGGTCAGACAGTGAGGAGGACACTAGGTAACCAGTTCCATCTTTTTGTCAGACTTTTCCACCCACCTAGGTGTGGGAAATGGAGGTCCAGACAGACAGTGAGTAACAGACCTTCAAATGGGACCCAGGCTCCCACCGCACCAGGACTCCCATTCAGGACTCATTCCCGAGCTGTGTCAGGCAGGGGTTTAGGGATCTATATTTTTGGCCGTATACAAAGCAGGTAACATAGCCTGGATACTTTATTTGAAAACCAAAAAATATTGCCCCCTAAACCCCTCTCTCCTAACTTAGTCTCCTTAAATGTAATGTGGCTGTGTTTGTTTACATTAGTCTCTTTTCTGTCAGTGAGAAAAACGTCTGAATTAAACTTGCACAGAGCAAAAGGAAACTAGCCTCACGTAACCAACTTGGGAAAGGGCAGAAAGTAGCAGCTTCCAAGGAAAGACAAAACTGGGGTTCAGCCGGAACCAGGAGTCAGCAGGCCAGAGACTCTAGCATAGTGAGGCTTCTTCCCTTTGTTTTCTGAGACAAGCTTTCTTCTGCAAACAGCTCCAGGGAACTCCTATTTTTACCACCACAGCAGAAAGGAATCACTTCCCCTGCCTAAATTAATAAAAGTTTCCCAGGAGGGATCTGGTTAGACTATCTAAGTTTTATGCCTTTTGTGGTTTGTCCCCACCAAAACTAACATTGAGGTTTAATTCCTCAATGTGGCTGTGATGGCTAATCTTTTTCTAAATATTTTATTTATTATTTTTATTTTATGTGTATGAGTGTATTGTCTGCATGTTTGTTAGGTGCACCTGTATTGTGCAAATTCCTGCAGAGCTCAGAAGAGGGCGTTGGATTCTCTGGAACTGGAGTTACAAACAGTTGTTAGCTGCTATAAAGGTAGGTACTTGGAATCAAATTCAGGTCCTCTCCAAGAGCAACCAGTGTTCTTAACCACTGAGCCTCCTCTCCAGCCCCATGATGGTTACTCTTGATTTTTCAACTTGACAGGATTTAGAATCATCATGGAAATGAATCTCTGGGCATGTCTGGGAAGAATTTTCTAGATTAGGTTAACTGAGGTAGAAGACCTACTCTAATCAAAGGTGGGTTGGGGTCCTGCACTGAATAAAAAGGAAAGCAGGAGCTGAGCTGTAGGGCTGTTTGTTCTGTACTTCCTGGTTGTGGATGCAATGAGACCAGCTGCCTCCAGCTCTGGCTGCCTCACCTTCCCCACCATAATAGACTGTATCACCTTGAACTATAAACCAGAATAATATGTGCCAGCAACATAATAAAGTAAACAAGATGGTGGAAGGCTTGGCAAGTGTGGCCTAGGAAGAAGGGCTCAGACAATGGGGCTGGAGCCTCAGGAATGAATTAATTCCTTTCTCATGTGACTAAGTACTTGGGGACTGGATTACTTACTTGAGAGCAAATTTTTACAAAACAAATCTGTCCCCCATGATTTGTCTCTCACACACTCATTTGCCCTTTGGCTTTTTCACCATGTGGCGGTCAGCACAAGTCTGTCACCAGAAGCCAAGTACACAATGGCATCATGTTCTTGGACTCCCAACCTCTAGAACCTAGAGCCATAATAAACCTCTTTTCTTTATAAATTTGCCAGTTTCAGATATTCTGTGTTAGCAACAGGAAAACTCAGTAAGATAATACTTAACTCTGTCGAAATGAGTATTGGAGTGACTGAATTGATGTTCCCTCCATACCATGGTGGGTGGGTGGTTAAGTGACTGGTTGAATAGCTGGTTGGATGAGTGGGCAGATGGTCTAGCAATGGTTGTGGGGAGAAGAGGAAGGAGGAGACTGTTTAATGGGCATCAGAGTGCTCTACCAGATGTGTGGCACTGAGGGGTGGACAAGCACAGAGCCCTCCCGTCCACATGTGCTACTCCGTCCCTTTCCACTTCCTTACCACATCCACAAAGCTGGAATTTGAGAACGGGCCAAATACTCCGGATAGTGGATTTACTGACACTTTTCATTTCCTATTCTGTGCATTTTAAGTATTTCCCAAATATTCTGTAGTAAATACCTCTTTTGTAATATAAGTGCCCAGAAAAGACTAGGATAGGTACGTTTTCATGAATCTAGGCATAAATATTAAGAACCAAAACAAAAAAAAATTCTAATTTTAGGAATAATGTTTCTGTAATCTAAGTCTTCACCACTGTCCAATGAAATTATTTGCAAGGCTGGAAAACTGTAGTTACATGTGTGTGACCGGAACTTTTTTTTGTAGGAAAGAAAAAAGATTCTGAAAGCGAAAGTAGAAAACCCTCAGAGATTGGTGCTGCAGTGTGGGATGTGTAGTTTGGTTCTTTGTTTCTCTTTAGGGATGCCTGTAATCCAGACTGCACTTGGACGCATTTTGTCCATTTCCTTGTGGGAATTACGAGCGGTCAAGGCGGTTTCTGGTCTTCTGGTGTACCTTGTGGCTCATCTTCACTCTCTAGGACAGGACCGGTAGGGAGGAGGCTGTTACCCTGGAAGCTACATGAGAGCAAAGCAGACTTGAAAGATTTTTTTTCCTCTTAGCACATAATGTCTAATCACTTGAGTTCCTTTTTTTTTTTCTCCCCCCTCCTGTATGGCTTATTGAACACAAAAGAGTATTTTGAATAGAGAGTAAAAATGTCCTTCATTTTAAAATCTCTTTATTGTACATTTCTGTAGTTGCCAAAATTTCTACAATTGACATGCCTATTTTTCAGAGTTAAAAAAGAAGTGTTAAAAATAAAGTTCAGTAAAAAATGTTAATATCTTACACAGCAGCCGAGATGGCCAATTAGAAATGCACTGCACTTCCCGGCTTCTCAGACACTTGGAATGGAAACTACTAGAAAACAGCTTCTCAGTGAGATGGTTGACGGGCAACAGCTTAAGTTTAATATTGTCTGTAGAGTTGGGGAGACCCGGGAGTGAACGGAACAGGGGGCGAGAAAGGGCACCTGAGCTGTGAGCTCACCTTGCCAGGGAACTGCAGAGCACAGGAGTGCAGAAAGGGAGAGGGACAGACGTGCAGGGAATGCTGGCCCAGAAGCACGTGAAGACCAGAGGGGCAGTCTGACCGGGTCCGGAGCTGGGAGGAGCGCTGGTTCTTGGGGCCTCTCTCTTTCTCCATGCAAGCCTGGGATGCTGTAACGGGGCCATCTTGAGAAGGTCACACCCAAGCTTGCCGCTTGGGGAAGCAGATCGCTTCCATTTTCCTTTCCCCTGGAACTCACAGCAAGTATGCCGGGTTGTCCTAGCCGGAGTCTACCTGTGGCCCACGGTGGCCCCGGCAAAGCGCCACTGAAGCAAACTCCTTGAGAAATAAATAATTCCAGTAAGATCTGTATTGAAGACGTGCAGTCTCGAGTGCAGGCCACTTTCCCTTCGAGACCTCACTTTGGGAAGTCAGTGAAAGATGCTCGGTAGACTGAGAGGGGCTGGTGAGGTCGTGGAGGGCCGAGCCTCAGAAAACCATCATCGTGGGAATGTAGGACCTGCTGCACCCCTCCACCCAGGGCCGTTTGCTTCCAGTCCTCTCCTCCAAGTGGGCACCTGGGATCAGGCCGCACGGTACCGTGGGTGTCTGAGAGTGGAGTAAGCTAAAGGGGAAGAAAGCTGAAAAGCTTTCCAACCAGCTTCAACCACAAAACACTCCAACTGACTGCCTGGGGGACTGAGCGCCGTCTCGGTGGGGCGGGGAGCCTCCTAAGGCGCAGAAAGGACTGTGCATTGGCAAAAGTCAAGAACAGCTACGCTTGCCCACTCGGCCACACCAGCAGAGACAATCTTTTTTATTTTTTAACTTCTTTTCTCGTTTGTTTTTGTTGAGACCAGGTCATTTGCAACCCAAGTTGCTCTTTTTGTTGTTGTTGTTGTTTTAATTGTGTTTGTTTGTTTGTTTTGAGGCAGTTTTACTCCGTAACCCAGGCTGGCCTAGAGAGAACTCACCTTGTATCAGAATGGCCTGAAACTCACAGCCGTCCTTCCTCAGCCACCTCCCCTCCCAAGTGCTGGAATTAGAGGCATAATCCACCATGCCCAGCTTTTTTCTTTTATTTGAGAGTTGACTGCTTGATTGATTTGGTTTGTATGTATTTTTTTTCTTTTTGATTGTTCTCATTTGGTTTGTTACTTGTTCTAACTGGCTGTCTCTCTTTCTCTCTCTCCCTTCTTGCTTTCACTTTAAACCCTTTTCTGCCTTGATTCTTTTTATTTTTTTATTAAGTTTTCTTTTGCTTTCTATTTCATAAGTTTTGTTTTGTTTTTGAGACAGGGTCTCCCTGTAGCTCTAGCTAGCCTGGAACGAGTTATGAAGACCAGCTTGGTCTGTCTCACAGAAATTCTCCTGCCTTCCAAATGCGAGGGTTAACAGAATGGGTGACCATGGTACCACGATAAACTATTTAAGACATATTCTGTTTTTATTTTATATGTATGTGTGAATATCTGCATGTATGTGTGAAGTACATGTGTGCTGGTTCCAGCAGAGGCCGGAAGAGGGTGTCAGAGCCCCTGGAGCTGGAGTTACAGGTTGTAAGCTTCCAGATAGGGGATCAGAACTGAACTCAGATCCTCTTTGCAGGAGGATCTTCTTAACTACAGAGCCATCTCTCCTGTCCACTTACTGTTTTTTAAAGATTATTTTTCCTTTTCTTTTTATTAACTTTTTAATTTATATTTTTCTGCCCTCTCCAGTCCTGTTGAGTGTTACAGCTATTGTTGGTAGTTGGTTTGTTTTTTGCACCATTTCTGTATCTGATTTACTACTCCTGGTTCTTGTCACTTTCCTTCCCACTTTCTACAAGGTGCTGGGGATAAGGATGACACCTGAGCTACAGTCATCTAAGTCAATACACATGGCTCTACTCACAACCACTGCCACTCAAACTTCAGAGAGTGCTTTAACTTAGAAAACAGGGAAGATGAAAACTTTAAGCCAACCACTAGGCTCCAAGTAAGCACAGATGTGGAGGACAAGAAGACACAATCCTGGATCCATCCCTAAACAAGAGAGAAGCAATACCAATGCTCTGCACACCGAGCCTGCAAGAGGCAACAGCGAAGGTCACTCCCATGCCCTCGGACTATACACAGTGGGCAGAAGGGCAGAACTAGAAGAGTAATCACCGAGGCAAATCCCATGGACGCCACTGTCTACAGCACACAGCCTGCTCTACTAGAAAGAACCCACTCTTGTGAGATCCACAAGGAAATAGAAACCTCAGGCTCAGACAATATGTACTGTGTCCAAATACACTAATTATCACTGAAGAAGGGGGAAGCTGTACATTCCCCCAACAATCTGGTATGCCTAGACATGGTGTCAAAAAAGGCTATTGTCTGGGCTGGAGAGATGACTCAGTGGTTGAGAACACTGGCTGTTCTTATAGAAGACCCAGGTTTAAATCCCAGTACCCACAAAGCAACTAACAACTGTCCATAATTCCAGTTCCAGTCTGACGCCCTCTTCTGTCCTCTGTGGGCACTGCATGACATGGATGCACTCACATACATTCAGGCAATACACACATACACATAAAATAAGAATAATAAATAAAAATATTTTAAAAAGCTATTC
Source organism: Eospalax fontanierii (assembly GCA_035773235.1). Lineage (NCBI taxonomy): Eukaryota > Metazoa > Chordata > Mammalia > Rodentia > Spalacidae > Eospalax > Eospalax fontanierii. Next base: position 36,860,329 of record CM069548.1, on the reverse strand, counting down.
TCTAACAAGTTTCTCTTGTAGAAAAGTGGAAGAGATACCCATCCCTAAAGATGTGAAAATCTCAGCAAACGAACTTTAAAAAGTGAAAAAACAAGGCAAAACAACTCTTCTGAAAGTGCATAATCCACTAGCAACTAACTCCAAAAATATGAAGCAGATGAAATACTAGATAAAGAACTCAAAATAATTTATTCTAAAAGACCAATTAATTCCAAGAAAAATTCTGACAAACTGAAGAAGACAAAGCAGGCTAAGAATGAGTTCAACAGTGTTATTTTGAAATCCAACAGAAATCTTAGAAACAAAAGCTCAATAAATCTAATTTAAAACGTAGTAAAGGGGCTGGAGAGATGGCTCAGTGGCTGAGCACTGGCTGCTCTTACAGAAGGTTCAAACTTTAGCACTTAGAAGGCAGCTAACAATCATCCATAACTTCCAATTCCAGGGGTTTGATACTTCTTCTGTCCTCTGTAGCCACTGAATGGCACAGATGCACTTACATGCATGCAGGCATAACACTCACACATGAAATAAAAAATAAATAAATAATTTAAAGAAAAGCTTGTCAGAAAGCGTCACAGAGAAGATCAAGAGGAGAATGTCAGGACTTGAAGACAAGCCCACTGGATAGATAGGTCCAAATATAGCAATGCTGATGTCAGAACCCTATCCAGCAAGAGTTCCGGCATCCAGACAGAGAATACCATCAAAGAAAGTTCACAGTTAAACTGTGCTAATAATCAAATAGACCTGATAGAATGTGGCTTCCAATACTAGAGAATATGTGTTCTATTTGGCAGCTCATGGAAATTTCTCCACAGATAGATTATATGGTAGGCCATAAAACAAATAAATAAGAACTTCTTGCATCTTACCAGATTATAATGGAATGAAATTGACAGTGATAGAAAGCTCTATAGACAAGTGGAAACTGAACAATATACTCAGAACTGTCCATGGGGCAGAAAATAGAAACGGAGGGAACACTTCCAAACTCACCTCAGGAAGCCAATATCATCCTGATACAAAAGCTAGATGAAGACACAACCACTGTCCTTGATGAACACGGAAGCAAAAATTCTAATAAAATACTTGCAAATTGAATTCAATAACACATTTAAAAGATCACCATGATCACATAGGTTTCATCCTGGGAAGACAAGAATGGTTCAGCACACACAAATCAAATGTAATATAGCACACAAAGAGAAAAAAACAAAGATTACTCTATCATTTCAATAGATACAGAAACGGCATTTGACAAAATTGAACATCACTTCATGACAAAAACCCATGAACAAACTAGGTATAGAGGATCGATCATACCTCAACACAATAAAGGTCACATCCACAGACCCATAGACAACATCCTACTGAATGGGGAAGAACAAAAAGCATTTCCTCTAAAACCAGCAATGAAGTAAGGATATCCATTCTCAAGCCTTTTTTTTTTTTCTCCTCAGTAGGGTCTTGTGTAGCCCAGGCCAATCTTGAGCTTGCCTTGTAGCTGAGGCTGACCTTGTAGCTGATTCCTGATCCTGCTGCCTCTACTTCCCAAATGCTGGGATTATAGGCATGCACCACCATGCCCTCTCACTGACTGCTTTTATTTGATAAAATACTTGAAATTTTAACCACAGTGATAAAGGATGATGAAGAAATAAAAGAGAGACAAATAGGAAAAGGAGCTAGATTATCCGTTTGCAAGCAATATGGTCCTATACTTAGACGCTTCCAAAGACTCCACCGAAAAAGATTTTTAGACTTGATTTTAAAAATATAGTAGCAGGATACAAAGTAAACATACAAAAATCAGTCGTTTGCTTTATTTTTACACTAATAAGAAAAACTGTGGGAAAGAAATCAGAAAAAAATAATTTCAAATATAGTAACTTCAAAAAGAATAAAGTATCTAGGAATAATTTCAAGCAAGGAGGTGAAAGCTCTACAATAAAAACTATAAAATATTATGGAAAGAAATTGAAGACACTAGAGAATGGAAAATCTTCCTATGCTCATGGATTAGCAGAATTAATACTAGGAAAATGACAGAGTATACAAATTTAAGGTAGTCCCCATCAAAATTCCAATGAGATTATTCACAGGAGGAGAAAAAAAATGTTAAAATTCATCTGAAAGTACCACGGTCTCTGAGTAGCAAAAGCAGTCCTGAGAAAAGAGAGTAACGTTAATGGTATTACAATGCCAGACTTCAGATTATATTACAGAGTCATAGTAACAAAAAGAGCTTCGCACTCACACAGAAACAGACATGTGGACCTATGGAGAAGAATGGAGGACCTAGTAATGAATCTATGTAGCTCCACCACCTGATTCCTGACAAAGGTACCCAAATATCCAATGGAGAAAAGACAACGTCTTTAACAAGTGGTGCTGAGAAAACCGGATGTTTACATGTAGAAGAATGAAATGAGATCCCTATGTCTTATCCTGTACCAAGCTCAACTTCAAGTGAACTCAAGACCTAAATGCAGCACTTGGCTCTTTAATACTACTAAAGGACAACGGAGCGGAAGCATAGACTCTGACAATGGCTTTCTGATTAGCTCAGGAGATAATAGCAAGAATTGACAAGTAGGATTACATCAAAGTTTAAAACTTGTGCACAGCAAAGGAAACAATTACCAGAGTGAAGACAGCCTACGCAATGGGAGAAGGTGTTTGCCAGCTGTTCATCCAGAATTCATATCCAGAATATAAAACGAACTCAAAAACTTAAACACCAAAAGGACAAATAATCCAACTAAGAAGTGAGCAAATAAACACTTCAAAAGAAGAACAAATGACCACTGAACACATGAAAAAATGTTCAACATCAGGGAAAAACTGTCTCCCTGTAGGGCACATTCAAAGTACACTGAGATTCCATCTCCAATTAGTATGGCTATCATCAAGACAATGAAAAACAAGTTTTGGCAAGGATGTGGGAAAAAGGAACACTTTGTACACTGTTGGCGGGAATGTAAATTAGTATGGCCATTATGGAAATCGGTGTGGATATTCCTCAGAAAACTAGGAACAAACTGTGATATGATCCAGCTATTACACTCCTGTGTATACGCCCAATGCAATCCCAGTCAGTGTACAGTAGCGATGCCTGCACATTCTTCTGTGTGGTGGTCCTGTTCACAATAGCTACGTGCTATTCACAATACCCAAGTCATGAAATCAGTTCAGCTGCCCGTCAGCAACAGATGAGGGAATGAAAGGTGGGCATGGTGCACACCTTTAATCCCAGCACTCACGAGGCAGAGGCAGGTAGATCTCTGTGAGATCCAGGCTAGCCTAGTCTACACAGTGAGTTCCAGGCCAGCGGGGGCTACAGGGAGACCTTGTCTCTAAAAACTGAAAAAAAAAATCCTCCCCTCTCCCAAGGACATGGATGTATATAATGATTGTTCTGGAAAACGAAGCAATCTAGGAGGGTGAATGCACCCAAAGTGCAGTATATATTATTTTTAAAAGTCCCAACATAACCTATTATTTTATTAAATTAGTATATGCTAATGTGTATTTTTAAATTTACCAGCCAAAACTTTTAAATGATTTTTTTCATTTCATCAGTCCGGCAAAGCAATTTCTATTTTTAGGAATGCTTTGGAGGATTTGCCTCTTTCTAAATAAAGAAGAAGAGGGTTGGGAGTGGCTTGCAAGGCAGTGTTATAGAAGATGATGTCCTCCAGCAGCCTGGTGTGGAGGACACAGGGTTTCCTAAAAAGATCAGGAACATGGACCAGGACTAGATGAGTCAGTGGGCAAGAACGCCAATAAGAGGCTTGCTGCACAGGGCTCCAGTGGATGAATCCACACCAAAGTGTATCTGGGGACATAAACCTGATTCTCCAGCTATCTATCTATCTTTTTCTATCTATTTATTTATCTATCTATGTAGAGAAATTTGTTGGGGTTGTTAAAAAGGAGGGTGCAGGTACAGAGAGGATCTAAATGTGATCAGAGTATATTGTATGAAATTTACAAAAAAAAAAAAAAAAGAATTTGTAGACAGGGAAAATACTAGATAGCTGCTCCAGTTTGCTTCCTGTTGCTGTGTGAAACACCATAAGCAAAGCAACTTGGAGAGGACAGGGTTTGTTTCAGCTGACACTTCTTGCTCACAGCTAACTTTCTCTCAATCACAGAGAGAGTCTGAGTAGGAGCTCAAGGCAGGAACCTGGAGCAGAAACCTGCTACCCACTGGCTTGCTTCCTAATACAGCCCAGACCCAACCCATATCAATCACCAATCAAGAAAATGCCCACAGACATGCCCACCAGCCAATCTGGCCAAGGAAATTCTTCTGCTGAGGTTCTCCCTTCCTAGGTGACTCTAGGTTGTGTCAAATTGACAATAAAAGTTAACCATGACAGTGGCTATCCCAAAGATGCTACTGAGGTCCACTCATGCAACAACATTAACTGAGTGCCACCTCCACTCCAGGGGCTAGAGGGACGGAGGGGAGCCAAAACATCCACAGCAGCTGGAGCCAGACTGCCTGCATCTGAATGCGGATCATGGCAAATTACCTCTATCAGTTACTTTTCTCTTGCTGTGATAGGATATTCTGACAAAAAGCAACTTTGGAGAGAAAGTATTTATTCTGGCTTACAGTTTCAGAGGGGTATAGTCCATCAAGGCTGGGAACACATGACAACCAGAGTTTGAGGCTGGCTTGGCAGCCAGGAAGCAGACTAATCACATTTTATCCTCACATAGAAAGCAAAGGGAGCAAGAAAATGAAATGGAACCAGGCTGTGGAACCTCAAAGGTGTCCCCTAAGTAATGTTCTTCCTGCAGCAAGGTACCGCCTCCCAAAGGTTCCGTAACATTCCCAAACAGCCCCATCAGCTGGTGACCAGATGTTCAAACTCGTGAGCCTCTGAGGAACAGTTTTCATTCAAACTGTAACATTGCCTAACCTCTCTGTGACCCAGAACCCTTAAATGCTTTTTGGAAAAACACAAGTCAGTGTATATATGCGTGCTCTGAGTAATGAGTGCCTAATGTGTGTCAGGTAAAGGCTGGGTAGTACTCGTCTTTACACTTAAGAAGTTCACAGTCCAGGAGCTTAAAAAACTCTTAGAGGAAGTTCATGGAACAAGATGAGGAATCAGCCATGTTCTTTTTGTTGATCTAGAGGGCCTGGGAGGTCCTGCTCTAGAGTTTGTAGAAGCTTATGTTACTCAAGCTGCAGCCCCAGGCACTATGTGCAGGCCAGGGAACAGAGGTGTTCTGTTACCATTAAAGGTCTTAATTGGGTTCATTTTCTCTGCCAATTAAAGAACTAAAAGGTAGGAAAAAATCTCAGACACAGCAGAAAGCAACAAGTAACAAACTTTATTAAAGCAAAGAAACACTCACTACACACAGAGAAAATCTCTCTACAACTAGAGAAGGATTCAGAACAACAAAAAAATCCTAAACCCCCAAGAGGGCTTGGGCCTTTTAGGTGTTTTGGGTGGTATGGGGAAGGTCCTCTTTCCCTAGTTTTGGTCAACTTAAAGAACAGAGAGCTAATAAGTTATAGCTCCAAGCTAAGATATATCCAGCTATGGCCTTGGTCTTATCTGAACTGGTCTGGACCAGTCAACCAGAAAGGGCCCCTGTTGGTTAGAGAGGGAAACCCCTGGGCCTTTGTCTCAAACCAAGAAGAAGTCAGAAGTGTGCCATTTGTGTTACTCATCAGTGACCCTGACTACTTATCAGGGGTTTTGTCCCTGATGCTACCATGGTGACTGTGATTGTTCAAGGGCAGGAAGGGGTTGTGATGAAGACTTGTACTGAGTACTTACTATAATAAGCACTCTCCTTTTCTTTCTTTTCCTTTTCAGTTTGAGATAGGATCTTGCCAAGCTTCCCAGGATCGTCTTGAATTTGATATGTAGCTCACACTGGCCTTGAATATGTAGTTCTCTTATCTCAGTCACCAAGTTACAGACACATTTTATCCTCACTTTACAGATGGAGAAACAGAGGCACAGAGGAAGGAGTTAGCTTGCTCGTGGTCACACGGAAAGAGAATTTGAACACCAATACTGTGTGCCTACAATCAGTCCACATGTTCTCAGGGTCACACCTTTAGATATAGACTCACAGGGACTGCAAATGGACTGTTCAGTGTGATCAAATGCTGCTTCCTGGATTCCTGGGGCATTGTTCATTTGCTGCTTTCTCTGAGTCCCTTTCCCTAAATGGAGGGGAGGCAGGAGCAGAAAGGAAGTCAGAGGTTTCCAGCCAGGAACTGAACCCCTTTCCTGGTACTATACTGTGACACAAAGAGGAAGGATGACTCTGGGGGCCTTGAAAATGGGTCCAAAAGGAAAAGTGACTATTCAAAGAATGCTATTATAGCCCATGGAAGCAGATTAGAGGGCAAAGTGCAGAGCCGTGTAGAAGAGACAAACACCAGGGTAAGGTCAGAAAGTGGAGGCTGAGGACGACCACACTGGCCGACCACGCCTCACTGCGGAGGCCTGGAGCTCTGGCTTAAGAGGTTGGATTTGATTTAGTGGGAAAGGAGAGCTCTGGAAGAACCCGGGAGTACGAGCAAAACGATGGGCACTGGGTGTGGGAAGAATGACCCTGGTGGATGGTGAGTCTCATGAAAAGAAGGCAGAGAGAAAAGGAAAGAAACAGAAGGGAGAGGGGAGAGATGAGGGGAGGGGGAGGGGAGGGGAAGGGAGGGGAGGAGAGGGAAATTGTATTTATGCCTATGAGTGTTTTTCCCTGCATGTAAGTGTATGTGTATGCAATGCCCATGGAGGCCAGAAGAGGGCATCAGATCCCCAGAACTGGAATTATGAATGATTGTTCGCTGCTCTGTGGGTGCTGGGAACCTAACCCAGGTCCTCTGTAAAAGCAGCCAGTGGATAAAAACACAGGGAACTCTCCATCTCAGCTGCACTTGCGCTTTGTGTGCTCACAGCCATAGAACTGGGCAGGACGGGCCTGGATGCCCTTGATGTCCACTGTGTTTGTAGCGGTCCATATTCACATGTAAGCATGGGCTCTTCCTTGTAATGCGCTGTGGCTTTCCTGCCACGGTGCCGGCCCCTCCCTGATACTGGGTCCCCTTCTAAACACATGGGTCCTAGAGGACGGGGTAGACCTAGGCCCCCTCACTTGTTTCATTTTCCTGTCCTCACCTTCATGTCCTGTCTATGCCCCACCTCACTATTCTACTTCCTTCACACGCACTTCCTCTCTCATTCCCTAGGCAGCATCGTCTGACACTTACACAGGGTTGAGTTTAGTACTAAGAGACAGCCTAAAGGAGGCAGTAGCCATGAACTCTGCCCTGAATGACTTACTCTAAGATATAACGAATACGTGCACAGTATTGCTACTTTATACAGCATCAGGACTGGAGGCCTCTATGGCTCTTTTCTAGCTGTTCTTGCTGCATCTCCCTGCTTACCTCTGACATTTGCTCATCTCTCTGCCATTACCTACCCTTGGCTACTGCACCTGGTCTTATGCCATAATTACTAATCCTCATGGAACTTTTAAAGACTGGAAAATAGTTATATTTATGACCTTTTCCTTGTTGTCTTCAAAAACACCCCATCAATTCAGTATCAACATTCAAAGCAAAATAGCATTAAATTACCAGATGAAACATGCAAAACTCCGTAAACACTATAAGTGAGATCCTCATTAAAATTAATTTATTTTCACTGGGCATAAACTAGATTCTGGTTTTATTTGGAAATGTAGAATTTATGTCTGTTGTAAAATATGCCAATAAGTCCCACCTCACTGTAGTGAGGGCTGGAGCCAGCTTGAGAGGAAAGAACTCAGTATGTGCTTGTCTGTGAAGGTTTCCCATCCATACACACTGCACTCTCTTTGCTGTGAGAACGCGTCTGCGTCTACTCTTCTGACCAGTGATGTTTCTGCTGCTAGACAGCTGGGTGATTTGGGGAAAGTTGCTTCTCTTAGCTGAGTCTCAGTTTCCCTGTCTGCAAAAGAAACATGTAAAATTAAATCTGTTCCAAGTCAGGTCATATACTAAAGTATGTGTAAAAAGGATCAGAGCAACTTCTAAATACCGTCCATCCCAGAGGCTGAGTAACTGGGGTTTGGCTCAGGAATCAGCTCATTAAGAATCAGCAGGTGATTCTTAGTCAAGGAGTCCAAGACCCACACTTTCTGAAAGCTGTGTTAAGCTCTTATCCAGCATCATAAATTCTAGAAGGGAGGAGGAGGTGAAGGAGGAGGGAATAAGAAAGAGCTGCAATTATCTGTGGGAAAAGGGCAAGTACCATGGTGCCTGGGGCTGGGCTCTGTGCACTGGCCTCTCTCTACCTGGAGCATCTGAGCATAGCGTCAGCTGGTCCACACACTGGAAAGACTTGATCAGCAGGGGCCTTGCGTATGCTCTGTATCTTATCTCCTTTCCAGTGTGAGTCTGTGTTGACCTGTTGTATACTTTTACTATGTATACCTCTGCATAGTGTTGTGTGAGCCCCCAAAGAAACACCAGAATAAATGGAGTGATTGATGGGTGAATCATAGCCCCCCAAAGGAGCTCCCTCCAGTTTCTACCTGTGGGAAATCCAACCTCAAGCATTTCTCCCTCAGTATCCAGGAGCAATTACCTTCAATGGCTAGTTACTTTCCTTATGGGGCTGAAATGGAGAGATGGTTGTGTTTAATTTCCCTTTTCAAGGTCTTCTTTACAGCAAAGTTTAGAGTATCAGCTCCAATGGGGCATTTTAAAAATGTTTAAGTCAGGGATTATTTCATGTAGAAAACTGAAAAAAAAAAAAAACAGTAGCTGAAACTTACTTTGCCAGATGCCTTAGCACATACTCTGTGTGCCTTTGTATTGGAGAAAAGGCTAGGAAGTTCTTTGGACTTTCTTTTATAAGGGCACTCACCCTATCTGTTAGCCTTCCACAATTATGACAAAACATCTGAGGCAGTAATTTAAAGGGAAGAAAAGGTTGTTTTGGCTCATGATTTTGTTCCACAGTCACTTGGCCCTATGCTTTGGGTCCATGGTGGCAAATATGGTGAGACATATAGCAAAGGATACCTTGTCTATCTCATGGAAGGTGGAATCAAAGCAGGAGGGACAGAAAAGGACTGGGGTCAAAATATCTCCTTCCAAGGGCATGCCTCCCCCCGACTTAACTTCCTCCCACTAGGTCCCATATCCTAAAGATTCTGCCACCCTCTAAAAGCACCAGAAGGCTGATGACTAAGCCTTCAACACATAGGCCTTTGGGGGTCATTTTAGAAAAAAAATAATAGAGCAACAATATAAGCATTGTGAGAGTCTAAATTCAACAAGTTCAGCATTGCTCAAGAAGTGTAAGTCTAGAGTCTCCTCTGAGACCCAAGACAGCTGTGAGTGCCTGTCAAAATCAAAAGGATAAGTTACATACTTCCAAGATAAAATGATGCTGGGTGAACAATCTCATTCTGAAAGGGAAACAGGAAAATCACGAGGAGGAACTGGACCAAAGCAAGACCAGAATCCAGCAAAGCAAGCACCAAATCCTAAAGCACCATGTCTGGCATCTGGGTTACACAGGGTCATGACATGAGCTCTGAGGGGTTTAGGACAGCCCTGGCCTGTGGCATCATCAGTTACAGCCTACCTGGGCACTATTAGGCTGGCTTTGCTGGCTGCTTGCAGCTTCTTTTCGCAGGTGGTCAAAGTTCCTGCCTTTCTAACGTCCTTGGGTCTCCACTGTGACTACAGCTTCATCCCCCCTCGGAGTCTGCCTCTAGTACTCTGACCTGCCATGCACTGCCTGGCCTACCAAGCCTTCCTGTGGAATCTCAGTGAAACCCTCCATGCCCTGCCCTCCAGCTCTTCCATCATGCATGCCTGCAAACCCAGCACCATGCAGACAATAGAAGGTCTGCAGCCGGTGTGAGCAGAATCCTGTTCCTGAAGGAGGGGCTCCAGTGACCTAAACACCTCCAAAAGGCCCCACCTTCTAAAGCCATTGTCTGGGTGATTACATTTCAATATATGGATTTGAGTGAAACTGGAACATTCAAATAGAACTAGGTAATGCTTTAAATAATTTACCTCCATTTAAACCCCACAACAAACCTATGACAGAAGTAATAGTATTGCATTCATTTCCTAGAAACTGAGAGTTTGAATAACTTGCTGAAGGCCAGGCATAGTCAGCAGGAGACCCAGGATCTTAGGCCAAACAGCTTGCCTCTGAAGCCAAAGTTCTCAACCACTTCATTCTACTGCCTCTTACATGTCTTAAGGAGTTGTTGGCTGTGGCCTGTGGCTCCAAAGAGCTCCTCATATGTCTCTTCCATTGGCATTTCTGTTCCCCAGGCAGGTAATACAGAGGGCACCAGATGATGGAGGCTCAGAAACCATGAGAGGTTAGTGGTCTGGTGGTTAGGGAAAACATAGAATAATCTTAATCGCTATAATAACAATGAATTCCTAGAAATATATTGGGTCAATCGATAAATTTATAGATATAGAAAGCATTTAGCTGTGGTGATCAAACTCTTAGGTGTGCTGCTGCAAGCACCATGAAGAAGAAGGTGGAACTGCGTGCGTGATGGTTTGAATGAAAAATATCTCCTAAGGGCTCAAGAATTTGAGTGCTCAGTACCCAGTTGATGGCACCGATTCGGGGGAGGGTAAGAACCTTTAGGAGGCGCAGCCTCGATGGAAGAAGGTGTCACTGGGGATGGCTTTGAGAGCTCATAGTTTCACCCCACTTGCAGATTGTTCTCTCTGCTTATGTGTTTGAAGACGTGAGCTCTCAGCTTCTGACTCCTGCCGCCATCCTGGATGCTCACAGGTCTCTCTGTCACGATGGATTCTAATCTACTTGGAACTGTAACCCAAAATAAGCTCTTCCTTCTTTAAGTTGCCTTTGGTCATGGTGTTTTACCACAGCAACAGAAAAGTAATTAATACAAACTGTGAAGACAAAGGTTCACAGGACCACGATGTAGCTCAAAGCAGAGCACATACTCAGCACACACAAGGCCCTGGGTTCCTTTCTTGGCACCTAGGAAAGGGCAATGTTCCTATGCATTTCCTTTGGGGGGGGGTGTCCTTTTCTCTCCGGTACTTGTACTCTTATTCTTCCGTCCATTAGATGAACAAGATGAAGCGTCTGTGCATCTCATGCAGGAGGCGAGTGGATGGCTTCACTGTAATGATGAGTCACCGCCTAGATTTGAAAGGAACACACCATGAAAACATTCAGAGTGTAGATTCAGTAAATAACCAGCTGACTGGAGCTTCTGAGACCAATATCTGCACCCGCCTTGTTTTCATAATCTTTTTTCTCTTATATTTTCACAGCGCTCATGTTGCCCAAAGCAGGAGCCTCCTGGTCCTCCCTGTTAAAATGCAGACCTACCCGTTCCCTCCCACTTTCAAAGTCCTGGGACCCAGAATCTATGCAGAAATGAGAAACGGGGGCAGGGCTAAAGAGGAGCATATACAAAAGAAATGAGCCATTCATAAAAATGAATATTATCACCAAAAGGAGCCGTCTGGCAGCTCTTCACGTATATATTAACTCGGCTACTCTCTTGGTAACAGCTCAGAATTAAGCCAATGCATCATCTCTTTAGTGGCTGTTCAGCTGATTTACCATTAACTTTAAACAACCCATTGTGCAACGGGCACTTCACGTTGCCGTAATGATGATGAGATTTCGCCTGATGCTATTTTTTATAATGTAACCTTCAAAATTGGTAAGGTAAATTCAGCTGTGCTTAGTACGCTCTTATGGCCAAAGAGATGAAGGAGCGTCCAGGTGGAGGAAGCTGTTTTATTTAACCAGCTTCTTGAAGTCATTTCCACAAAACCTAAAAATTGGCTTTCTCTTCCTTTAAGTTGGCATATCTTTTCCAGAAAATATGAACTTTGAAGAAGTGGGGTTTTTCAGTCTCTTCATGAACAGGTGCAGGCTGCTTCAGCTTTTTCTCATATTGGACTGGCTGTGCCCGTCTGAGACCTGTCCGCCTGCAGGTGACCACCAGAAAGACGGCAGCTGCAGTCTTCACGCTGACAGTGCATCTGAGTGCCGGTTTCTTATCCCTGCCTGCTTGATGTTTTCTGCATTGTCTTTTTGTTCCCTGCTTCTCACAGCCGGAGTTGGACTCTGCCCCTCCTGTAAGATGTGACTGTAAAGAAAGGGGACTGATTTCCACACGGGGCTTGTAGAATGAGTGTCATTACATTGCAGCCACCCCTTGTAGCTCTCCGCAGGCTACAAGGCTGTTTGTGTCCCCTGTGGTTCCGAGAACAATCCGCAGGGAACGCTGACGGGAAGGGCCATTATGGTCACTGATGTTCTGGCCATCTGGAATGGTTACAGTTGTCAGGATCTGAGACTGCTCACTGTGCTGAGGAACCATTTCTCTAATGGCAGCACTAATCAGAAAGGATGAAGCCGTTGCTAAGAGCTGCTGCGTGAAGAAAATCTCCTGCCAGATGAAAAGGAAGGGCCGCTGATTTGTTTTTACCCGTTTAGAAATGAAGAAGCGTAGAGTGTCATCCTCAGTTCCAAAAGGCCATCCTTCACATCAGAAGCCTGTGGCTCTATCCAGCCTTGGGGTTGTTGCACTGTTTTTATGGGCAGAAGACCTGTGCTGGGCTCTTGGTCTTTTTTCTCTGGCCAGCTGTGCCCTGTGGAGACTGGGCAGTTCTCTTTCGGAGGCTTAGCAGGTTTTAGTGGAAGGGGCAACATATACAGGCGTGGACGCAGTTTTGCATGCTGTCCCCTCCCTCCAGCATCTGACCCATGCTACACTGTACATACCCTCACATCAGTAGAGGTGACTCCCTACTGTCACAGCTGGCCCTGTGGGCATTTCCACAGGCAGCTGGAGAAAGAGCAGGGTCAACAAGCGTTTGCTGAACCCTCTGGGCTCCTGAGAAGCCCAGGGCAAAGTCTGCCAGCAAGGTGCTCAGCAAACCTCTTGGCAGCCTTGCCCTCACTTTGAAGTCTCTCCTTAGAAACTGAGTAAGCAGTACCACTGGTGGGTGGGAAAGCCTTCTGTAGAGCAGGGTGCTGGGAGGGATGGGTGTTGGTCAAGACTGATGGCTGACCCATGGCCCATGGGGTAAGGCTCTCTCTTTCCTTAGTCTCTATGAGTAATGGATTCTTCAAGTCAGAGGGGAGTCAGCCAGAAACAAGCCTGACTTGCTAAGCTGTGGCCTCTCCCCTAAACCAGTTGCCTGGCTGGGCTATTCAGCTTCACACCCAAAAACATCCAGAGGGCACTTCATTTCCAAACTCCCTAAGGCAGAGCAAGGAATGAATTCCAATAAGCCACCCCTCCCAACGTTACAAAAGTTTTGCTTTACAACACAGATGAGCTACTGTTGTTATCTGATTCCTAAGGGGTGTCTGTTTGGGACTTACCTGAGTATTTCTTGTGATATAAAAAGGTCTACTGGTTTCCTTAACATACGAGTTTTCCCAGGGTTCTCCTAACAAAGTACCACAAGCTGGGTACCAAATAACAAAAGAAAATTGTTTGCTCACAGTTCTGGAGGCTGGAAGTGCATAATCCCTGATGAAGTCTCTGAGGGAGAACTTTGTGACTTCTTCCTAACTTCTAGTGGTCGAAGGCAATCAAGCCGTTCTTTGGCTTGTGGAAACATAACTCCATGTCTGACTATTTCTTCTCAAAGCCTTCTCTCTCTGTCTTCTTTTCTTATAAGGACACTTATCTTTGGTCTTAAAGCCTATTCACCTGACTAGTACAGAATAACTTACTGCTAGATTCTTAACTTATATCTGAAGAGACATCTTTCCAAACAAGGTCAGATTCACAGGTGACAAGCCTGAGAACTTGGGGAGTCATAATTCAACCTACACTCACTATCTGTATAATTTTTCCATGTCAGGCTTTACTGGGATGCCACATGGATTCTTAACTTATTTAAATTAGGGGCTGGATTGTTGGTTCAGTGGTTAAGAGCACTGGCTGCTCTTACAGAGGATCTGGATTCAGTTCCCATCATATACATCATGGCTAACAACCATCTATAACTCCAGTTCTAGCAGATTTAATGTTCTCTTCTGTCTTTTGCAGGCACTGCACACATGTGGTACACGTATACATATGCAGGCAAAACACTCATACACATAAAAATAAATTAATTAAACATATATTAAATAATTTTAATTATATTACTAGAGAAAGGCTGCCCAGTGATATGCCTGCTACTGATTGTTCCTACATTACGAATAGTTCTCAGTCTTCTTGGGCTTGGTTTTCTGACCTTGGACTCCTTGGCTTGACCTCTCTGGGTTTCTTCTTGTGACAAAGAGAGGCGTTACCTTTGCTTTGCTTAAATGGAAGATGGTAGAGCCTAAAGTGCCACCCCAGGTGGTTTTCCCTCTTGGGCAGAAACAAGGATATGACAAAATTTCCCCCCAGAGGTGACACCTCAGAGTGTCCTATTTATTTTTAACTAAAAATTTTTTAAAATGAATGTGTATAAGTGTTATGCCTGAATGTCTATAAGTGTACCCATGTTGTACAGTGCCCACAGAGGACAGAGAGGGTGCTGGATCTCCTGGAACTCAAGTTATGGATGGTTATTAGCCACCAGGTGGGTGCTTGGATTCAAACCTGGGTCTTCTGCAAGAACAGCCAGTGTTCTTAATTGCTGAGCCATCTCCCCAGTCACAGAGTGTCCTTTTTAGTCATTTCACATTCACTGCCATTCACTGTCCCTTTTTCTGATCCCCTTCCCATCTGTTATAGTTTGGCTCTTGAATGTCCCCCAAAGGCCCATGTTCTAAATAGAGCCTTGGACCTTGGCCTATGGTGCTATTGGGGGGTGATGGAACCTTTAAGAGATGCAGCCTAATGGAAGGAAGTTAGGTCACTGAGGTCTTGTCCTTGCAGAGGATATTGGGACCTTGGCCCTTCCTTTCTCTCTTTTTGCTTCTTGGCCACCATGAGGTCAGCAGTTCCTTTACTATGTGTTGCCAAGATGATGGGGCCAAGTTACCAAAGACTGAAAGCTCTGAAACTGTGAGTCGAAATAAACATGTACCTTGGGACCTGTTTATCTGAGATGTTTGTCACACTAACAGAAAGTGAGATACTGCCTTTCCTTTTCTTTACCTTAGCCTCACACGACCTCACACATTTTGTTAGTGTTCCTCCTAAAAACTCTGTTGTAAGGAAACTCATTAACATTCTTCATCTTAAAATAAAAGCCAACACTTGCATAGCATTTCTGTGTTACCAAATAAACTCATTAATCTTCGCAATTGATCTGTTACTGCAACAATCAAATGGAGGCCCAGAAAGGCTGGGTGTCTTGCCCAAGGTCAATAGCCAACAGGTAAAAGGCCAAGATGGAAACTCACAAAACCTGGCTAAAGAGCCCAGAGGGAGCAGCACCAGGCTAACAGAGGCCCATCCTCCGCTTCTCTAAGGGGACTCTCTGGCTTGCCATTGAAACTCACCCTTGTAACACACTCACCCTAACAAAGACGTGCGGCTCTGCCTTCAGTGCCTCACAGCAGGGGCACACCTGGGCTGAGGTGATTAGAGCAAGCCTGAACAAAACTCAAGAGTCACAGCAGGCTGTGCCTCTGGCTCTGGGCTTCCTCCATAATGGAGAGGCGTGTTTAAAGTTCTGGCCCCGGAACTGTCTAAACCTGAGGTCTGGTTATAGTTTGAATCTAGACTGTCCCTCCCCCGTGGGCTCATGTTTTGAATGCTCATTGCCAGCCTCTGGTGCTGTTCTGAAGGCTGTCCAGTCTTTAGTAGGTTGGGTCTAGCTGACAGAAGGACATCACCAGGGACCTCTGGAAGCTACCCCTGGCCCTGGTTCTGATCTAGATTTCTTTGCTCCCTGGTCTGAGCCAGATGGACAGCATCTTATGTAAATTCCTGCGCTATGGACTGGGTCACTCCTGCCTCCAGACCTTTCTGCCATGATGAGCTGAAACTTCTTTGAAACTCTGTGCTCAAGTACACCTTGCTTCCATTACTTTGTTCTGTCAGGTGTTTTTATCATCACGATGCACATCTCCGGTCTGGCTTCTCACTGAGGATCAGCCTCTTTCCCCGAACGGCCATCACAAACACACACACCCCACCGGAAAAAATCTTCCCTCCATGTACCAGGCCACAGTCCTGCCCCAGTGTTCTCAAACAACACAATTAATAATCTGGCACCACCCAGACCTGCAGATCCAGGAGCAACAGGGAAGAGGTTCTTCTTTCCACACTGGAGGAGCCGCTCCGGTCTCCTGCATGCTTGTTTCATCCCTTTACAGTTTGTCAACATAGGCTCATTCTTATCTTTGTTGGTCATTCAGTCAGGCTGTAGTAAAAAAGACATCCCTTAGAGAGGTCAAAAGGAAAAAAAAGAACGGAATTTACAAGAGCAGAGAAGAAATGCTGCATTCTTGTTTCAGGTGTTCATTGTGAGTGAGAAGTTATGCCTTTCCTGGGCTCACACTGTTATCCAATTAGCCCGGAACACTGGCAGTGAACCGACAGACCCTGACAGGAAGTTAACACCTGCTCCTAGTGAGCTCTCCAGCCCTCCCCTGTGTGATGTGATCGGCTCCACACTGTCAGAAACCCGAGAGCTGTGCAGCTCTCAGTTTCTGCCTGTACTGAGGATGCCAACAGTTAACCCATTGTGAGGGTGTGGTGTGCCAGAAAATTGTTGCAAATTTAGTGACAGATCGGTGATGGCCAGAGGCTGCACAAACTGCAGAGGGAAGTGAGGCGTTAGCTTCGGGCACCCCCTGCGGCATGGTTCCCTAAACCACTGCCGGGTGAGCAAGACAGCTATTTGCTTTCTTTCTCTCTTCATCCCTCCACCTATTTCTGAGTTTGAAGTAAACACAAATTGTACATTCTATAATGAAAACCTATTTATTTTTCTTACCTACTTTTCTGGCTTAAAACAGCAGCTTGTTATTCTGAAGAAGATAGTGTTTTAGGCTCAAGTTCTTCAACATTCAAATAAGGTATTCCTAAACATGATTATATTGAAATATTAAGCATTAAAAGCTCAATTTGCCTACAGTTCTTAATCTGGGCTGGTTTGAAAGCAATTTAGTCAACTCAGTTTCAAGAACGATACTTAAGAAATAGAAACTACTGATTTTTGTTTTGTTTTGTTGTTTTTGAAAAAGAGTCTTGCTGTGTAGCCCATGCTGGCTTGGAATTCAACAATTCTCTTGCTTTGTTTTTTGAAAAACAGATTTTGTTAAGGTGTGTACGGTAGGGGGAGTGCATGTGTACCTGTGTACACGCATCTGTGGAGGCCAGAGGACAGCCTCACGTGTCCTTTCTGGGAACACTGTCCACCTCGAGACAGGATCACTCACTGGCCTGGAGCTCACCAATTAGGCTGGACCAGCTGACTAGGAAGCACAGGAAGCCTCCCCAGTTCTGGGATTAGAAGCACATACGACAATAACTGGGTTTCAGATGCAGGTCCTCATGCTTGGAAGCAAGCATTTTAACAACTGAATTATCTCCCCCGACACTCCGACTTCAGCTTTCTGAGTGCTGGGGTTACAGGCACACTATCACCCCTGACTCAAGGCTACTGGTATTTTTAAGGTACAAGAAGCAAACTTAGTCATTCAGCCCATCTTCTAAACAAGAGGGGAAAGAGATTTTGGTAAGTTTGGGGGAGATCATCAAACCTCAGAAAGAACACTCTTTAGTACTGTGTATAACTTGTACCTGGACTTTTACCAATCAGACCATATACATGGAACCCTGGCTTGTTGCTACTGGTTGACTTGAACTGCCATCACCATTCACCAGACGAGGATCTCTCCACCATTTTTAGACTTCCCTAGTCCCTGTCCATCTCCCTTAGGGTTGGCGATCATTCACATATTTTTTGTACTTTTTTAGAACCTTGGCCTGACCAACTGTATTAGCCACAGTGACCACAGACAGGATCAGTGTCCCAAAGGGCCGGGACCCAGCATTCACAGCATGGGTCTAGTTTGTTTACTTGTTCTCTTGCTGCTTTTGTTTTGTTTTATCACTTATTAAATGTCTCTTAACCTCATCTGTTTTTATTTTGGGCTGAATACTAAGCTAAGAACCAGGTGGTCTAGACTTGAAACTTTCTTCTGCCATTATATGAATTCAGGGTTGTCATTTAAAGCCCTGTGAACCTCATTCCTGTTTTATAATATAGAATTCATGAACCAAAGAACTTTAAATTTCATGAGATTTTAGCTGGAGTTCAGTAGAGCAAGATGTGTTCTTTTTTTCCTCTTCGAAAGATGAAGAAATTGCACATCACAGAAATTAAAGAATTTCCCCCAATTTCTACCTCCAGGGTTGATAATACAAGTGAAGTCACAAGTAAGGGTTACGTAATACTCTGACTTCAGGGTTACCTTTGGCAAAATACTGAGATAGACAAAGCCTGCTTTCTTATCCTCCCTTCTAGCTCCCAGCCCATCTCTGACCACCCTTCAAATCTGCAGCCGCTGTGTCCCAGCGGGACTGGTCATATAATCACAGCCAACATGGCTTTTGACTCTACGCTGAAAAGCAAAGGTTTGTTATTGTTTTTGTCTCTCTCATGAACTGTGCTCCAAGAAATATGGTTAGTTAAACAACACTGAGAAGTATGAAGGGGCAAGCTATTAGTTTTTCAGCTCTAGCCTGTGCGTGCGTGTGTGTGTGTGTGTGTGTGTGTGTGTGTGTAGGGTGAGTGTTCATGAGGGAGCACGTGAGTATGTGGATGTACATGTAGTATGGAAGCTTGGCTTGTCCTTCACATGCATTCTGGGGACTGAACTCGCGTCTTCATGCTTATGTGGCAAGCACTTTGCTGTCTGAGCCATCTCCCTAGCCTCAGCCTGGGCCTCTTAAAGCCCAGGCTTTAAGAGAATCTCAAACATAAAAAGATGTGTATAGCATATAATTATGTATGGGAGGAAATGGACAAGATATTGACTGCTTAGAAGACAATCTATGGAGATGATACTCTTTCTCTAGTCTTCCTAAAAACTTGATGGCTATTTTGAAGGCAATCCAACATGAAACAATGTAGGAAGAAGGGGAATAAACCATGATGAATTTTCAAATACCATCATTTCAGTTTTCACTTGAAAAAATGTTGGCCTAAGTTCTTAAAGCAGACCTAACACCATACATTGTTCAGGGTAGCAAGCAAGATTCTCAGTGCCAAAGACTCATGGTAGACTTTGGACTAGCACCATTAGAATTACTGGGACACACCTTTGAAACCAACATTCTCCAGGGCTTAACACTAGATATTTGGAATCAGTTGATGTGAAGTGGGTCCTAGGTATCTGTGTTATCTGCAAGTTGCAAATGTTATTTGTGGTGCTAAATGCGTTAGCCAGGTACATGGTCTGGGTACATTTGAAGAGATACTCAGGTGTTTCAAACCTAAAGTGGAGAGCAATTACAGCAAAGTTTGTGTGAACATCATAATCCTGGCAGATGGCCCATTAAGAATGAGTAAGTCAGAGAAATTAATAAAGAGATCTACAAAGGTGTGGGTGAGGTATGGAGAGAGCTACAAGGAGTGATACAGTGCCTCGTTCAGGGACAACGGGGAGCAACCAGCCAAGTGCTAAAGGACCAAAGAAAAGGAGTAATTGTTGAAATAGAGGGTGATGTATAGGAAAGGCTGTCAGATAGGATTTCTGACTTTAGCAGTGTATGCTAATGCTCACAACAGCATCATTCACAGAAACTAAAAGTAAAATAATGCGAGTGTCCGACATATGAATGGACCAAGAAAATGCAGTTTTTAGACACAGTGGATATTCAGTCTTATAAAAGGATGCAGTTCTGGTACATGCCGGGTCCCCAGCCGTCTGGATATTCCTGCTGTCTTCAGGTGGGTCTTCTGTTCTCAGGTCACTGACTCACAGGTGGGTCTTCTGTTCTCGGGTCACTGACTCACATGCCAGTCTTCTCTGGAAACACTTTCACATTCATGCCCAGAAGTGTGCTTTACCAACTTCCTAAGTGTCTCTAATTAGCCAAGTTGATAGCCAACATTAACCATCATCACAGTGTATGAGAGAGGAATGCATGAGGAGATGAGAAGAAGCTGGACAGTGTGGGTCTTTTCACCCATGTTTAATCGCCAAAGAAAGCGCTGAGTCTTCTACCTTAGTGTCAGAAAGTGCTTGGAGAAAGTTGATGGCAGGGGTTACAACTGGGAAACACTGTGGTGTGTTTTCCAATGAACCCACAAAAATCTTTTTTTTTTTTTAATTTTTTTTAGTGGTGTGACATTCATTTATTTACATCTCTTGATACAGAAATCCTTAGGGGCTGGAGAGATGGCTCAGCAGTTAAGAGCACTGGCTGTTCTTGCAGAGCAGAGGACCTGGGTTTGAGTCCCAGCACCCACACGGCAGCTAACAACCGTCTGTAGCTCTGGTTCTAGGGGATTGGACGCCTTTCTCTGACCTCCTCAGGCACTGCATGACATGGGTGCACTTATACACACGCAGGCCATACATTCATACATATAAAAAAATTAAAATTTTTTAAAAATTAAAAATAAATAAATAAGTAACAATGTTAACAGCTTCTGAATAATAAGACCCAAATTTGACGTCTGGTTTCCACATGCACACAACGCTCCCCCTCCCCCATGTACGCTCATATGAACATGTGCCTGCAGGTACACACACACACACACACACACACACACACACACATATGAAAAGAGCACAAACACAAAAGAAACACCATTTAAATCACAGAAAGAAGCAGCTGAGTGTCCTGTGTGTAATATAATACCAAGGGAGAGAGCGCATTACAAGCTGAATATGCGGTACATCAGTTGTGTAAGGTACAGATGACACTAAAATTTAAAGTGATTACCTTTAAGTAATTAAATAAAATAGGACATTTTCAAGATTTTTTTTTTATTTTTCAGCATTTCTTTGCTGAACATGATTCACCTGATAATCAAGAAAAACCAACAAATACAGGTTGTACAAACCTTGTGGCCACCTCACATGATAAATATTCCTACGTAGACCTCCAGCACATGCTCTTCTGCCCTGTATAAAAGGCATTGATTTGCCTGCTGGCTGCCTATTAATCTGAAGGGAAGCAGGCAGGGGAGGCAGCCTCCTCCTCTGTAATAGACAGCATGTGTGGCTGAGGGTGCAGCTTTCTGTGATGGAATATTGCTAAACGACGAAATTCTATCTCCCACAAGAAATTATTTCTGCTGGCTGTGCAAACGTCAGGCTGGATCCTGCCCTTGGAGAGGCGGCTGTGTTGCTAAGTATTTGTAAAATCAGCAGAGCTGGCGCATGAACGGTCACAGTGGCTGATTTTACAAGCTACTCACGACGGGCCTCTGCACATAGAAAACAGTAGCTCAGAGCTTATTTAACCTGTTGTGATTCCCTTTTATATTTTCTGTTTTGCTATTTTGAAAGGGTGTCGTTTCACCCAAGGGAGGATGCTCTCTGTGTACATAAAACAGCTTTAGAAATGTATGAAAATATAATATATTAACCTATTTCGCCTACCTTCTCTGGCTTGTATTTAACCATTTTTCAACCTTGGTGCCTCTTACATTCTGAGGCAGTGACTTGTCTCATCACAATGCCATGGGCTGGGGGGAATGTTTCCAGAAGGAACTGAGTGCTAGCTGGGCACAAGCTTTGGGAAATACCCCAACCCCATTAATATTCAGTCCAGCTTCCCTCCCAAGCTTCAGGGTTGCCCCACAGAGACTGCACAGATAAGTTACTAATCTGCTAGATCTGTTCAGCCCTGGGCCTCCTGTCATTGACAGTGATCAAACTGATACTTGGTTGTGCAGAGATACCTGTCTCCTGCCAGTTTGACACCAAGGCATTTTATATAGTCAGGACATGGAAAGGTTTTTAATCTACAAGGTGTACAGCTTCAAACAACACAAGATGAGGTCCTCAAGTCTCTCCTCTATCTCTTTTCTCCCAAGAATCATTTGCTGTCCATTTTGCCCTTTCAATTGGCTTCTGGAATTGGGTGTTTTAACTGGGGAAATTAATTTTAGCATCAATGAAGCCAATAAAACATTACAAAATATTACAAAACTACTTCAGATATTGTTTAAATTATAATACAACAGAATGAGCCATCGAGGGCAGCTGTTCTTAGCCAGTTAGGGTAAGTACAGCAGAAAACTTGTGTGACCTTTCCCACACACCACTTGGGTCACTTCTTCCAAGATTCTGACCTATAAGGTCTTAGGTAGGGACTGTGCATGTGTGCATTGAAAAGTCATAGGAATTTTTTGCAAGAATTGCATGAAGAAATGAAACAATTGTAATAGTGCTTGGTGTTAGAATACCTTCTAAAAGGTGATATTTTAAACTTTTTAAATATTTTTAAACTTTTAAAATATTTGATGCTTTAATTTGGAATTTTTTTTTCAGTTCTGAGGATCAAATGCAGGGCCCTGTGCATGTTGAGTGAGTGTTCCACTATGTAGTCACTTCTCCAACTCTGTAGTTTGAATTTGGAATATTCCTCAAAGGCCTACGTGTTAAAAGCTTGCTCACCAGCCTGTGTCACTACTGACAGGAGACAGAACATTTAAGAGGTAGGTCTGGTCACTCAGACATTTCTAACCTTTTGACACATTGTAATAGTAAGGTGAAAAAGTCTACAAAGGTGACATTGGAGATGGCTGTAATTGAATTACAAAAACTTGCAAAAAAAGAAAAAAGCTCTCAATGTTTTGTCAGTTTATAATTTTATGTTGGGTCAAATTCATAGCTAGTCTCAGCTGCATGTGGCCAATGGGCCATAGGTTGGACATTGCCTGGCAATGGAAGGAAGTGAATATTGGAACATTTGATCCTTTCTTTGTTTCCTGGCTGGCATGAGGTAGAGAAACCTCCAACATCACATCTCATGCTATGATGTAACTAGTCATCACAGGCCCAAAGTGACCAAGTGACCATGGACTGAAACTGTGTGCCTTTTCTTTCTATGAAATTGATTACTTCAGATATTTCATCACAGTAACAGAAAGCCAACTAATTCAGATGCGTTGAGGTTTTTTTTAAAAGAGAAATGCTGCCCCAGACTATGGCATGCTAAAGATTTAGGTAAGGATTGGGGCTTAGCTCAGTAGTAGAGCTCTTGTCTGTCATGTTTGAAATTGTAGGTTTGATCTCCCCAAACTGAGTGAGGTTCAAAAAGATAACCACCATGATATAAAGCAGATGGGTCTTCCTCCTGTGCTAACAATGTTGTTCACATATGTGCAAGTCACTTCCCCACTCAGCAAGTGTGGCTGAGTGCTTTCTGGTCTCCAGCCAGAGAAAGAGTGAATTCCCATTTCTTGATGACTGGCCAGGCATTATTTCTAGAGAGGTATTAAGTGTGAGCATAAACAACTTAGCCAAGTGTACAAAAACAATACATCTTAAGATGCCCAGAGATGCTGAGCTCTAGTTGCATTCGAGTTTGATTATAATGCATCTATTCAGAGGAAGGTGGATGTTTTTAAAATAGGCATTGAGCAAAAGCAAAAAAAAAAAATCTTTTTCTTTTTCCTCTATTCTATGTAGTATCACACTATCAGAGTTAACAGAACACCATCAAGCCAGGGCCAGTTCCTAAAGCAAGTCTGCATATAATTTTCATGCATGCAACCAGAGTTATTAAAAAATTGTTAAACTACATGTCAGGTGGTAAAGCTTTAGCCAACACAAAGCAAAGTGTTGCAATCAAAGGACCATTTCTTCTTTAACTTAAACACACAGAGCATTAATTGTATGTTACTATTCCTCCATGGTCACTTTGTCTGCCTCTCTGGTTGGAGCCCTCAGAAAAGGTCTTGATAGCGCCTGCTGCAGAGGACAGGACACAGATTCATTTTCAAGTGGCAATGCTTTCCAAAAACAATGCCGCTTTGTGTGCTTCCTGCAAATACAAAGTGATCCGTGCACAAGTCAGGGGTTTATGCTCCCACAAAAGTTATTACCAACGTGAATGAGCCCTTCAAAAATCTCTCAGGTGGTTTGGATTTTCTAGCCCTTATTGTTGGTTAGAAGAAACGGCTTCCAACAACCGCAGAGGATGAAATCATAGCTGGACAAGAAATTCCCTTGAAGACAAGACAGTTTGGTTCACACAGAGAATGGCTCTGCAGTTGGCATCCTAGCACTCCCTGAGACCCACCGCCGTTCCCCAGAAGCATGTGTACAAAGCTGAACAGTTGCAGTCCTACATCCCTCTGAACAAGGGCGGCAGGGCAGGGGTGTGCAGCTCGATCACGTCATTCGCACTGGAACTTCGTGCGATGAGCACATTTGTTTGTCCTCATTAAGCTCCGCTTGTAGGCGCTAACTGACATGCAGAGGCAGCGAACTGGGACCAGGCCAGAGAGCAGAGCCGAGGCTTGTCAGGGAGCCTGCTCTGTGCTGAGCTCTGCCCCTCACAAACTCACAGCCTTGGGAACCCAGATGCTTCTCTGAGGTCCGGGTTACTAATCAATACCAAAGGCGTTTAGGTAGAGGCTTCCCAGCTGTGATTTCCAACTCCCACGTCCCCCCCACCCCCACCCCCAAGGCTACCTCAGGGGTCAGGAAGAAAGCCAAATAAGGGTAATGCCTGGTCGCCTTTCAAACAGGGCGTCTCTGATTGACTGCTTTATCACGCTGAGTGCCATTGAGGACTGATTTTAAAGGTGCAAAAACCTTAAGATCAGCGAACCTTCCCATTCTTCACTAAGAACATGGCAAAATAGAGCGGCCATTGCTCTTCCTCACATTTGAGCACAGCAAAGCGGCCACACCGGAGCTCTGGGCAGCTTGCCTAGGCCCAACCTCCATCTCTCCTGCCTGGAGCTGGGTGACTTTGGACCCATTTCTCGACTATGCCTCAGGTTGCTCATCTGCGACACGGGAGTAGTAGCAATGTTAATCTTAGGGGTCGCTTTGAAGAGTCAGAAATAGATAAGATTCCCTTGGAACGGTGTCTAGCGCAGAAATAAGGGTTTCTTATTATTGGCCCAAGCTAACAGCGAACTTGTAGGCAGCATCATTAATAACGCCGCTAAAGGGAATGCAGAGAGCTCACTGGTCCGGTGTAAAGGTACTTGGGAGAGTAATTGGATTGCTTAAAGTGCCTTTTTAAACAGTACTGCGCACTTCTGATTCACATTTGGGAAGAAAAGCAGAACAGAAGGTGATAAATTCCTTTATGGGAGAGCTTGGCAGGAAAGACAGATGCAACTGTAAAGTTAATTGGTGGCTGGGATGTGGAACTCCTGGGCGGAGGAGCCAGGGTGAGCATTTTCTCTCTCCCGCTCCAGTTTATGGTGATTGCTTCATTAGGGATGCTGAAGAGCCCTTCTTGGGCGGCTGCTGGTCCTGTCTCTGCCCAGACAGGGGTGATGTCAGCATACAGTTTATAGAGTTCTGCAGTACTCCAGAGGATTCCGGGAGCTTGCAGAGCGGTCTCCAGGCTGCTTGCCAGCACTCGGAAAACGGAATCCCACTAGAATCTTCTGTATCCCAGCTTGCTTGTCCTGTCGTGGCTTTTGTTGTTCTCTCTATGAACACGAGGCTTGAAATGTCCCCTCAGCAGTTTCTTCAACAGAGCTCCTATTTTGAGCCTCCCTGGTTGGAGTCTGAGGGTTCTGCCTGATTTCTCCTCAGACTCTCCAGGTGTGATGTAGGATGCCATAACACACCGTGGATCTGCTGGGTTTACCATGCAGAATTTAAACTCATAAAAGGTATCATTATTTTATGCACCAGGAAACAAACAGATAAGAAGATAACTGCCTATTAAACTCTAGCACAAACCTTTTTTCATTTGTAACCAGTCTCAGAGTGCTCCTTCAAACTCAGACACAGATTCTTAAAATTGCATTTCACTCTCATGCATACGTCCATGTTACATCTAGAAGACACTATTTCTCAGAAGTCCTCCTGGTCCCCTGACTCTTGTATCCTTTCTACCCCTTATTCTGTAATGGTCCCTGAGCCTTAGCTAAAAGGGTGGTGTTACAGCTCTCCTATTTGCGGATGGGAACACCACAGTCACTTATTCTCTGTATGTTGAGCTTCTTAGCCTCCATCTGCTGCCAAAAGAAGCTTCTTTGATAAGGGGTGAGAGCTACACTGATCTATGTATAAGGTTAAGTGTTGAGAAGGCAGTTAGCTACTACATTAGTTCAGCAAAATGGTTGTAGTAGTAGGCTCTCCTCCAGGACCTATGACCTCTCCAATTCTGGTTCTTGACTAGGCTTACAAGACCTCCAAAACAATATAGGCTATTGCTGTTGGTTTCCTGGCAGAACTTGAGGGTAAGACCTTATTGCTGAAAACATTACACATTTTGGTTATGGAAGAATCAAGATGGAACTGACCTGGAAGTATCTTCCCCGCTGACTAGCTCCCATAGTATCAAAAAGTGCCATGCAGGCTGCCAGGAAAGAAAAGTTATCATGGTCCTATCCAGCTATAAATTCTGTGAACTACAATAATAACCAGTAAGATATGCCCAAAATGCAATAGTGACACCAATATCTTGGGGTTAACCAACAGCTGTCTGATTAAACGTAAGGCCCACCTGCTTAAGAAACCTATTCCTAAAGTTTCTTAATACGTAGACACTGTGTCTTCTCAATCACCTTTTAACTCCCAACTCTTTTTTGTATTGTTTCTTTATTTTCAGACAATACCATCCTCCCATAGCACGAGGAACAGTGGGTACGCAGGAGGTCAGGGTCAAATCACAGGATCTACATTCAAATGACATTGTAAATGGCCTGATAACTTGCAGAGGTTTTGGAACAGGTTTGGACTTGTGCATCAGTGGCAACTTCTGTGTGACTGCTAGCAGGCCAGCAACAACTAACTGTAAGACACATCCCAATGAGACAGAGATTTAAACCCACATCTTAAAGACCATGAAATTGATGATGAAAGTTTATGCTTGTTTCTTGATGAAGATGGGCTTAATTCTCAGAAAACTTTCCAAGACTTATTGAGAAGCTGTCCCTCATTTTATGAATGAAAAGATACAGGGTGGATTCGGGCCTTTTCCAAGAACGTGTGGGGGTATTACAAGAGTCCAGCAGTGAGAGTCAGCCTGTGGAGGGGTCAGTTGTTCCTGTGTTGTGCTTTGTATTCCCCCAAGCATCTGCCTTTAAATAGGAGTCATTTATTTATGTAACAGCATTGTTATTCCATGTTAAAATACAAACACCTTTAAAAAGGTCATTCGGTGTTCTGCCTGCCTGATTGATAATTCCTCCCTCCTAGAGTGGATTTTGCCTGAGATTTATTAAAAAGAGCCAACCTCTGTAGAAGAGAAGTTTCAGAATGTCTCCTCAGCAAAGAACTTAAGTCATAGTGCCCACATGTTGTATATTTCCATTTCTACAGATGTTGAATAGGCAAACCTGTACAGATACAGAGGAAGTCAATGAAAGTGGAAATGTACAGTACTATTCATTGAGGACAGGACCTTTTTTTGGAGAAACAAAACTATTCTATAATTAGATTGCTGATATGTATGCATGCCCATGTGCATACAGTAAAAATGCTGGATTGTATGCTTTTAATGGTGAATTGTATAATATGTGAATTACATCTTAATAAGTGCATTTAAAAATACACTTAGAAGATGGGTGTGGTGGACTTTAGTCCCAGCACTCGGGAGGCAGAGACAGGTGGATCTCTGAGATTGAGGCCAGCCTGGTCTACATAGTGAGTGCCAGGCCAGCTGGGGCTACAGGAAGACCCTGCCTCAAAAAGACCAAAAAAGAAAAAAAAACCACTTAGAATGTGCTATGTGTATATTAAATAACCCAAGCAGAAATTCTTTTCCATTTACCCCAGAAAAGTTTATTTAATAAAAGCCTAGTGAGAACTATTTTATTCAAAACAACTTAGCACTCAACCAGTAAAATGCTACGGGTTGTGGCTCAGAAGGTTCGGTCGAGCTCCAGGTTCAAGAAGCAACCTTGTCTCCAAAAAATAGTGTGGGAAACAATTGAGGAAGACACATGACCTCTGTGAATACACGCAAGCGTGCACACACACACACACACACACACACACACACACACACACACACACATACCAGGGAGGCTGGGGAGATAAAGAGATTGAGAGATTAGCACCTTGGCAGGCAGAGGATGTGATCTGAGAGGCTCTGAGGATATTTCTTGGTGAACTCTGTTTGGTTTGTCTACCAAGGCTTTGGACTTGATGTGTGCAGGAGTTAGGAGAGGTAACAGAATTAGGACAGAGAAACGCCTCAGACCCTGGCAAGAAGGCAATGACTTTCTTGGAAGGAGGCTCCAACCCAGGTGAATTTCTGGGGCTTGCCAGGGAGAGTAGCTCCAGGGAGATTAGTGAGCTGCAGCACAGAGAAGCAAGAGGAGAGTGAGAGGCCTGGGTCCGAGGAGAGAGCAGAGTCGGTGGCACTCAACCATGCAGTGCACAAAAGGACCAGGAGACATGACCTGGTTGCTCCACCGGACTCAGATCTAGCTTTCACAACTCCTTGATTTGGCCATAGCCTCTCCGGAATGAAGTGTATCCAGTCCATCCCAGGTAGGCTGCCTGTGGTTCGGGGAGATGACCTCAAGACAGCACATGCTTTGAAAGAATGAAAGACAGAAGTAAAGAGATAGTTAAGGAAAGAGCCTTCCTTTAGTCCTTCTCTTATCTCTTCAGCCTCTCCCTTCAGGACCAGAAGCTCCCAAGCTCCATTAGCATCAGTTTCTAAAGAGGGTGGAACAAAGCCCTTACAAAACTTTCCTCAGAGGGATGCTGCTTACCTGGGACTGCTCACCCAGAATCCAGATGGCATTGGGTTCATGAAGGATAGCTTGTTTTCTTTAACAGCCTCTAGATTTTTTTTTAACTTAGAGCTCTATAAAGACCCCCGAACCTGGCTAAGGAGATGTCTCAGTGGGTAAAGTTCTTACCATGAAAGCATAAGGACCCAAGTTCAATTCATAAGCACCCTTGTATAAAGTCAAGTGTGATGTCCCACAGTTATAATCCCAGTTCTGGGGTGGCAGAAATAGATGGATTCGTGAGGTTTGCTGGCCACTCAGTCTAGCCTAGTTAATGAGCTGCAGGTCCCAGTGAGAGACTTGTCTCAAAAAACAAGGTGAGGCCAGAAAGATAGTAAAGGTACCTGCCACCAAGTCTGGTGACCCGAGTTTAACCACTGGACCCCACATGGTGGAAGGAGAGAACCCACTCCCACATATTATCCTCTGATCTCCACAGACATACTGTGAAATGCTCAGGTCCATATACATATATAAATAAAAAATAAATGTTAATTAAAAAAATTTTAATACCTCATCAACTCCCATTTATCCTGTCCATATAATTTTGAGTGTGGGACCATCCACTGAAACACAATTGACCTACCAGGAGGCATGCCCTTAAAGAAAACTGAGATCCTCCTACCCTCAAGAAGCCATTAACTCTCCATAGCTCTTCAGTTTGGGGCGGGGCTCTTGAACCCTCGATACTCCATGTTGGAATGTTGACTGCTTTGATTTGGTGTGTCTTCAGCAGACAACCACAGCCACTATGAGGTCATGAGTACAAGGTGGTTCTGATATGTCAAAAAGACACGGTTTTGCTCCGGTCCTCCTGACCCTTGGCTCTTGCAGTCTTTCTACCCCCTCTTTCTTGAGAGCTTTGGGGAGGGGTGTGATGTAAATGTCTCGTTTGTGGCTGAGCACTCCAGTCATTTATTCTCTGCACTTGGACTAGTTGTAACTTTCTGCGTTAACCGCCAGCCACTGAACAAAGAAACCTGTCCAATGAGATCCTCTGAGAGCTGCACTAATCTATGGACAGACAAATAGGAATTTAGAGGGCAGTGTGATACTGTGCCCATTTGGCATACTAATAGTAGGTTCATACCTGGGGCTTCTGAGCTCCCAAGCTCAGAAGATCTTGGCCAGATTTACAGTACCAGGCATGGGTTTCTTTCTTCAGAATGGGCCTTAAATCCAGCCACATAGTGGCTGGTTGCCCCATAATACTTGAGCCACTGTTGTGCCCAGGGGCTTATCCTGCCACACTAATCATTAGTGCAGTTCACAGGGTTCACATGTAGGCAAAACTGTTGAGAACTTTTTTCTCCAGCATCTAAAAAATGTTTAGAGAACAAAGAAATTAAATGGCTCATGAGGAATAACACCAGGTTCGACCTCTGGCCTCTACATGTGCATACACAGACACACACACATAGACGTAGTTGGTATTGACTGAATTATTTTAGTAAGCAACAATATAGAGTGAACCAAATAGTTAATCTCATTAAAATGTGTATGCACTGACGTAAAGATATACAGACTGGTAATCTTTAACCTTTGATCCTTCCCACTGAGGATTTAATGTGATTCTTAGCCATGTATCACCAAGGTCCCTGTGTTTGTGTTGGCCTTATGATCCACTTTTTCTCTCCTCCAGTGTTCCCATTAAGAATTCCCTAGGAGCCTGGTGTGTGGTAATCCACACCTTTAATCCTAGTGCTCAGGAGGCAGAGGTAGGCAGATCTCTGTGAGTTAGAAGGTAGCGAGTTCCAGGCCAGTCAGGGCATACAGATTTAATAATTAATAATAAGTTATTAATAATGTAACAATTAAAAAAGAAAACCCAAAAACTACAAAAGGGTCCCTTATGAGACTGCCTGCTGGTCCACGTCCCTGCTGAAGTCACACAAATGGTTAGACTTCAATTAAAGTGCTCTCATGGAGAACAAAATCTTCATCAACTTTGTTTTTGTCCAGAACCAGAAATACATGTGTTGAGAGGAGGTGAAAATTCTCTCTGTCAACAGGCATGCTACAAATGCCCACAGCAGCCATATGTAATCCAGAAGAGTGTCCATCTTTCAATTGATTCTTTGGTATCTGTTGAGCTGTTCCTTCAGTCTCTCAGAGAAGTAGAGAAGATGTGCATAATGGCTAGTTTTAATACTACTGTTAAAAAACAAACTGGGGCTGGAGAGATGGTTCAACAGTTAAGAGTATTGGCTGTACTTGCAGGGGACCTGAGTTTGATTCCTAGCACCCACAGGATGGCTAATAACCATCCATAACTCCAGTTCCAGGGGTTCCAACACCGTTTTCTGACTTCCACAGGCATTACATGACACAGGTGCATTCACATACATGCAGGCAATACACTTATACACATAAAAGAAAATAATAAAAACCACAAACAAACCCTTCCATCCTTCCCAGAAATCATGGCTGATATAAACACTTCTTTTTACAGTCTAATTTTTTTCTTTTTTTTTCATGTGTTCATGAGAGGGGGGAGAGAGAGAGAAAGAGAGAGAGAGAGAGAGAGAGAGAGAGAGAGAAGAGGTATAGGCTGAAGGACAACCTCAAGTGTCAACCTCAAGAACACTATCCAACTGCCTTTGAAACAGAGTCTCTCATTGGCCTGTAGCTCATGAATTAGGTTAGACTAACTGGCCAGGGAGCCCCAGGTATCCTCCTGTGCCTGCTTTCCTAGCACTGAGATTACAGGTGTATTCCAGCAAGTCCAGCCTTTTATGTGGGTTCTGGAGATTAGACTCAGGTTCTCATGCAGGTAAGCACTTGTAAGCTGTGCCTTTTTCCCAAACCTTCTCTCTCTCTCTCTCTCTCTCTCTCTCTCTCTCTCTCTCTCTCTCTTCCTGCCTTCCTTTCTTTTCTTTGTCTTCTTTTTATTGTTGTGCTGGAGATAGAACCAAGGGTTTCACACATGCTTGACAAGTACTCTATCACTAGCCCACATTCCCAACCTGTTCTATACTTTTATTTGTGGGTTCTGCTCAGCTCTAGGCTTAGCATGGGTGTGTGTGCTCCCCTGGACCAACAATCTTACAGTTTTTATGTTCTTTTGGTTTGGGGACAGACTATAATGTTGCTCAGGTTGCTCTTTTAAAAAACACTTTAATTACATTTTATTTAGCATGTGTGCACATATGGAGGTCAGAGGACAACTTTCAGGGGTTGGTTTTTTTCTCCTATTGGGTGCGTTCTGGGGATTGAACTCAGGTTGTTAAGGCATCTTGTGGGCCATCAGGTTGGTCTTGAACTCAGGGGCTTAAGACATCCTCTTGCCTCAGTCTCCCAAGTACCTGGAAAACTAAGATTATTAAGTTGAACCAATACACCCAGCTCAGTTAACCTGGCATTGGAACCACACCCAAAGTTCTCTCTCTCTCTTAAATACACACACACACACACACACCTGCTATGGGGATTGTTCCATTTAAAAGAAAAGCAGAGAGATTCTGGGAGGGCCTATTGACTTCTCAGCCCAACTTTCCATAGTGCTGATTATGTGTCTGACCTGTTTCTTCCTTTGAGCAATTGACACTTGCTAATTGCTCTAGCCAAGGATATATACGTAGTTAACTCAAACAATAAGTATTCCTGCCCATCTCTGCCATCGCAGTGGGTGATCAAGAATTTCCACACTTAAAATTTACAGAAAGGAAAGGAATGTTATAAAATTAGCTTGATCTCTAGTTCTATACTGTGACTCACTGAACACTTTCCTTTTGAAACATTTAAAACATTTGATAGTAATTCATACTCTGTAGAATTTAAAACTGCCTATCAAAACTAAATGGGAGGAATTCAAATACAATTTTTAAAGTGTTTTTGGTGTTGGGGCTCAAATGCAGATCCTTGCACATGCTTAGCAAATACTCTACCCTTAAGCATTTGGCCCTAAATCAGATGTTTTCTAGAAATACATTCTTTTAAATTCTTTATCATTTATTTTTATTTTAGGTATATGAGTGTTTTGCCTGCATGTATGTAAGTGTACCACATGCATGTAATGTCTGTGGAGGACATACGAGGACATTAGGTCCTGGGAAACTGGAGTTATGGATGGTGTTGGGTGCTGGGAACTGAACCCAGGCCCTCTGAAGAGCAGCTAGTGCTCTTAACTGCTGAGCCATCTCTCTAGTTTATGGAAATGTATTCTTATAAACCAGGAAAACCCCCACTCTAGAGAATCCCAGATGGTTGAACTTTTTACCTGAATCAGTTTATGATGATAAAAACCCTCTCATTTATTTTGTCACATCAAATGCTTCTCTTCCTTCCTTCCTTCCTTCCTTCCATCCTTCCTTCCTTCCTCTTTCTTTCTTTTCTTGTCTTTGAGACAGGGTTTCCCTGAGCCCCAAATGGCCTGAAACTTGCTATGTAGATGAGACTGGCCTCTATCTCACAGAGATCTGTCTGTCTCTGCCTCCCGAGTGCTGGGATTAAAGGTATGTGCCACAATACCTGGTTCAAATGCTTTATAAACACTGCTGATTGACCAAGAACACCTTGCCTGGCATCACTATTGACATTGTCTCTCCCATGAGTACTACCAGAGGACAACTTTGAATCTTTTAGGGTGGTCTTGCTCCACAGCTGCTCTGTAATTATTGGCACCAGAGTCTTCCATTTTTGGTGGAATAGGGAAAAAATTTGGGGCATAGGAACTTTGAAGAGAGTTTTGGAGAAGAATTTAAAGCCATAAGATAAGAAATAAGAGATGGACTCAAAGGTTAGGATAACTTGCTACTCTTCCAGAAGACCAGAACTTCAATTCCCAGCATTCATGTCAGGTGGCTCTTAATGGTCTATAATTCCAGCTCCACAGTATGGTGGCACACACCTATAATCCCAGAGCTTAATGAGGTGAAGACAGGACAATCAGGAGTTTAAAGTCATTTCTAGCTGCATAGCAAGTTCCAGGCTATGGGCTACAGGAAACTCTGACTCACACCCCGCCCCTCAAAAAAGAATGAAATAAAGAAAGAAAAGAAAATGTCACAGAAATAGATTGACTGCCCTAGCCCAAGAAGACCCAAGAGCTCTGGGTCATGTTTTGGAAAACTCCAACATTTAAGGAAATAATCCTGGGAAGAATGGCTGAGGATGTGTTGGGGCACCAGGAGAATGTGGGGTCTGGAGTGCAGCAAGAGGTTCTGGGTTGAGAAGAGCATGCCTTTCAAGAGACCCTTTGTGAAATAAACGTTGCTTAGTTCACACAGAAAGAGAATTCTCACAACAGAAGAAAAATTTACTTCTTAATGTTATTATGTCTCATAGTCTTAAAGAAAATGAGAAGGAGGTGAAAAGAAAAAGAAAATGTTTTGTTAAGTAGGACCTATTTATGACAATTATGATGGTTGAAAATTTCCAGAATAAAAAAAAATGAGGAAGTCTATGCAAATGACTAAAGGTTTGAGTTGATATGGTATATGAAAGATGAAACAAATTATGTATATGCTAATCTTAACATTTATAAATTAATAGTTCAGTCAAGTATTTTAAGGAACAAAATATATGTCTAGTCAAGGTTTATTCAAAAATGTTTGGCTTTTGCCCAAGCTCTATCTGTATAACACATGGTAATTGAAAGTACCAAATTGGTGGAACTAACTTTCTTGAGTGTTTAACAACCATATTTAAAGGCCTATACTAATCTGGTCAGAGAGACTTACAGGGACAATTTTTTGTCTCTTGCCCTCCAGGGTCAACTAAGTTCCAGGGGACTATGGGGCATCTCTTGAAATGTCCTATAACTGTGATGTGTCAACTGTCCTCCTGTTCAGGAAGGTCATGGAGACCCCACTAGAAGGACTCAAACTAGTGTCCAGTCTGCAAAGAAGAGGGTCAGCACAGGAAAACATTTCCTTGATTGTTTCCAAGAGAAATTATAGTCTAGCAAGACTTTCTGACTTATCTTCACACAGGTGGAAATGGTAAAGCAAAGGCCTATGGAGCCAGAGGCGCCTCTCAAGCCCATGTGATCCCCCTGAGGAACAGATACTCAACTGACCTTAAGAATAAAAATAAGTGTGTTTATTTGGGCCAAATTGTATGATCTTAAACACCCAAAAGGAAAGTATAACCAAAAAATTTAAGTGATTAGTATACTTCTGTAAGAGTACAAGGAATTATAATTCCCAGACATTAGGTTTAAGTTCCTATAAAAAGGTTATTTACACAATTTATCACTAATGATTTTGTTCTTAACAGGAAAATGCCACTCAGATGTAAGACTTCAAATCTTGGCCTACCTCAACACTGTGGTGCATACCTGTGGCCAAGAAAGGCAAGACCATCATTGTTCTAACCCCAAAATTAAATGATTAATTTCTTTTCTCTCCCTGTCTAGAAGCCATTTGGGAGGGATCTCACTCTGATTCTATCCACTCCAGGAAGCTATCAAGGTGCCTGAAAACAAATCCTGACTTCAAGACTCTCAAGTTCAGCCTTGGCAGTCAAAAAGAAAAACAAAGAAGAACCCAAAAGATGGAAGCTTTTGAAAGTCCAAAGCAAGAAATTCTAATGGACTTTGAATTGGACATTTGAATTCTTCCCTGTTCTGACTGTTTTGTTTCATCTTCCAGGCACCAGTCAAGGACTTTCTTTTCTCCCTACAACTAACAGTTATGCAATTCAGGGGTCTTTTAGATAGACTCACTGAAGGGGTACCCCAACTGCCACAACCTACATCCCTATTCAGCTCTAGAAGCCAGAGTGGTCAGCACCCCAATTCCCTATTTGCAATTAGGGTGATCTCTTCAGGGGGTGGTGTGATAAGAACAGGAGATAGAATTTGGCTAGGCAGTTTAGGATAAAAAAGGCCCCAAAGAAAAATTAACCAGTTTCTTTTTTGGCTAAAAACCAAAAACTGTTCTTGTGCAGCCTACTGTATATGAAAGGCAAAATATGTCCAAAGTATTTGGGAGCTCTTACCTAATTCCTAAAAGATATTAGGGTTACCTCTCAAGAGGAGAATGTTAGAGAACAAATAGCTAACTGAGAAACTATAAATTCTCTCATTTATCTATGAAAGACCTTTCATAAACTCAACAATATTACCTGTTTCTATCCTGATGCCAAGCCCCTCATGGCCTCGCTCCCTTATATCCTACTGGGTCCCTTATATACCTCCCCGTTATACAAAAAAAAAAAAAAACAAAGGGGGAGATGTGGGACCTGAGCCTGTTGTGTAAAGGCATGAGCAGGTAGTGTGACTGGCCTGCTCTGCCTGAAAATATAACCTAGGGCCCAGGAAGCCACTGCAGATACAACATCCTTGGCAGTTGCTTAATCTTTTCCCGCGACAAAGATCACCCTAGACCAAAGCCAGGTTTTTGGGTTTCATTGCCTCGTTTCTAATTTCGAGGTCAGCCCTACAACCTTCCTGCCTTTACCTAAAAACCCCACCTTCTGTAATGGCCAGAAACACTGCCCTATATAAACCCCTGCCTTGGTTTCAATAAATGAACTGCCCACTGATGCAGTCTCCCGGGAATTCCTCCCATCACACTCAGGGGCCACCTGAGAACCTGTTCGATCATCCTCCATTCTCTGGGATGACTGGCACACAACAGCTGTGCAGAGATGGAGATTCACCCACAACCCTTCACTAGAGTGGTAGAAGCAGAAGACATGGAAGCTTGGAAAACCCAAGGTCACTGTGGTTAGCTGTTGTCAAGGCTAACATACCTGGGAAGAAGGAACCTCAATTAGGGAGTGTCCTCTATTGGACTGACCTGTGGGCCTATCTGTAAGGCATTTTGTTGATTGTTAAGTGATATGAGAAGATCTAGCCCTGGGCAGGTGGTTCTGGGTTGTATAAGAAAACAAAGTTGGCAAAGGCCAGAGGAGCAAGCCAGTAACCAGCTTTCCTTCATGGTCTCTGCTTCAGTTTCTGCCTCCAGGTTCGTGCTTTGAGTTCCTGTCTGACCTAACTCAAGGTTGTACTGTGATTAGGACATGTAAGCCAATAAACCCTTTCCTCTCCACGTTGGTTTTGGTCAGAGTGTTTCATCACCCTGTCTTAAGTTTTCTGGCAGTGAGGCGTGCTGTTTGGCCCTGCCCTTCTAGGTGCAGACTGGTTTAGCCGAAAAGGACGCTCTCCAGTTAGAGAAACTAGACTTTATTCGGGGTTACTTACAAAGGATTTTTCGTGGGGTAGAGGGATGGCAATCTTGTATTGAGGTCTACATTTTGATCAGAACTGCTGCAAAACTGCTGCAGATTCCACCAAGATGGCGTCCAGTCACCTGAATGCCCATCTTCTACCCAGTATTCACTGCTTTCCCCCAGCCCTCCCCTTCAAGTCACTGGTTGGTTGGAAAGTAGTGGACTCTATTGGCTTCGTTTCTGTTAATCAAATTCTTAGAGGCATGTCTTGTAGCTGCTGTGGTCACTCGAAGCTGCATTTGGATCCAGCGCCAAGCCTCCATGGGCGTGTCCATTGAGCAAGAGTGAAACTCTGTGTAAGTTTACCCTACACACCCCAATAGAAAGCAAACTAGGACAGAAATTTTGGTCCAACTGTGTCTAAAGTTAAGTTTACATTACAATTTTCACGGATGGACACTGGTCCCCAAAGCTAAGAAAAAGTTTAATTTCCCATAAAATCCCTCATTTGAGAAAGAAAGACAATAAAAGAACTCACCCAGGACTGGTAATACAAAGCTCTTGGCAACATATGTAATAGATTTCAGCAATCAAGAAGAAAAACCAGGTTTTTGTTCTAGTGGGTGGATTTATTTACTGTTAAATATTTCTGTACGAAATGTAACTACAGTATAAATGTAGCTATATTTGAGCCATGCAAATAGGAAGGAGCTAGTTATGGTTACGATATATGCATGGATTTTAAAAATTGCTGCTCTCTTATTTTTATTTCCTAAAATGAATTGCTGTGCTTTTGATCTTAAATGTCACCCAAAGGTTCACCCATGAAAGGCTTGGTTACCAGTCTGTAGCAACCAATATTTCCTTCGAGGGCACACCCCCAATGACCTAACTTCGTTTTGCCCTTCATTGGCTTTCCCCCCTCCCTCTCTCTTCTCTCCGCCTCTCTCTCTCCACATCTCTTCCTCTTCAATCTCTCCTTCCTGGTCTCCAAGTTGCTTTTCTCATTATATGCTCTGGACATGTTTCTCTGCTTCACCACAGGCTCAAAAAAAGAATGGAGCCAACTGATTATGGAAAAAAGTCTCTGAAACCATGAGCCAAAACAAATCTTTCCTTCTTACGATTCGTTTATCTCAATTATTTTTCTCATGCCTCTGGTAAACTGATTAACATATGAATGGAAGTAAAGCTTTGTTTCACATGACATTGAAAGAAAGGAACTCAGGTGTCTGTACTGTCTGCTTGACAGGTGTACATATTTTATAGATGAGAAATCCCCAGATGAAACAAACCAGCCGTAAGTGACCTCAGGCCACATGGTGAGTCAGTGTGGGAAGCCCAGTAGGTCTGCCTTGTATTTGTAAGTCTTCCACCACTCATTAGTGTGGTGAAGTAACCAACGCAGGAACTCTGAATCTGTTTCTCAGCTACTTCATAGTTTACCATCAAAGGACAACACATCATCTGCATAATTTTCTTTCTTGGTTTTTCCATGTAGTTGTGATTCTATGGGTTTATTTTCCCTAGTAGCAAGACTACTATGACTTAAGTGATAGCTGTTCAAGTCCCAACTGTACTAGCTGTGAAAAGATTAGAAGGAGCAGTTGCCTTAATATTATCAACTAAGTCTTTAAAACTTAACTACTGACATGGTCCAACTCAATGATTTTCAACTTCACAGCAGTAGAAACCATATATGGAATTTCAAATTTTTATCTTTTAAAAAATATTTTATTATCTTTATTTTATGTATATGAGTATACTGCCTGCATGTATGCAAGTGCACTCAGTGCCTCCAGAAGTCAGAAGAGAACATGAGATTCTCTGGAACTGGAGTTAGAGGCAGTTGTTAGCCACCATGTGGGTGCTGGGAGCTGAACCCCTCTCTGCCAGAGCAGCTAGTGCTCTTAACCGCTGAGCCATCTCTCCAGTCTTAAATTTTAATCTTTTTAGTACTCTGGTGTGATCCTGGCAGAGGGAAAGAGCGGAAGTCATGTGTTCATCAGGGAAAACAACCAAGACGCCACAGTGTGCTGTGTTGCTGAACTATGACATTTGTACCATTAAGTATGTTAAATGCATTTTGATTTAAGGTCTTTTCAAATTATGATGGGCTTATGGGCACATAACCTCACTGTAAGGAAGCATCTGTATAATGAGCCTGTAGACAGAATGTTAATTCAGACCCTGAAGTCAGAGGTGAAGTCAGACCAGGAAGAGACATGGAAGAAAGTGGAAGAGGCATCAGTCCATCCTCACCCATTCAGTGTGGGCAAGGGTGAGCTTAGTCACTTGCTGAGGTCTCTCTTGAGAGCTTACTTAATAAGAATTTATTGAGTACTTTGGGTTATCACTGTGTTTGTTGGTGGTTAGCCACTTAAAGGAGCTTACTACAATGATCAATTACTGGCAGAAAGAACAGTATCTAGATGTGTCTTTTGAAATGCAAATGACTCTCAGAAAAGGTAATAAACGTTGCCTGGCGCTTGTAAAATTTGAAAAACTCAGACCCTGCTCCTCTGAGCCCCGTTTAACACCTCATGTACACATTCTACCCACTCAACTAGTGGAAATTGGCAAGCTGAGAGGTCAAAATAAATCTCGAGCACCCTTTCTGTGCTGCAAGACAGAAATTATTTTTAGAATTATAGATGAGCAACACCCCACTCTCTAACTTTAAAAGAAAGCCGTTTTGGTCCCCTCTCTACCTTTATTGTAGCCAAATGATTGTTTCTTACCATTCTCATTGTATTGTTCATTTAACTTAAAGCCAGCTACTTTTCAGCTACACTGGGATTCAGCTGCGTTTCAAAGATTATAATGTAAAATCAGCCAGCAGTGATTCTTTAAAAGGTTAATCATTACTTCGTTTTGAAAGATAGTCTCAATGTGTAGCCCAGGCTGGCCTTGAATTCAGGATCCTCCTTCCTCAGCCTTTATGTCCTGGGATTGCAGATATATACTACCAAGCTCTGTGGAAAAGAGAAAAATAAATTTAGAGGCATGTTCAAAATGGGTCTAGAGAGTGCCAGGTACGGTGGCATATGGCTTTAATCCTAGCACTTAGGAGGCAGAGACAGGCCTGGTTTACCTAACGAGTTCCAGGCCATATGGGACTACTGGGAAACTCTTTCTCAGATAAACAAACACAACACCAAAAACCAAAACCAAAACCAAAAACCAAAGAAAAAAAGAGAGAAAGAGAGAGAGAGAGAGAGAGAGAGAGAGAGAGAGAGAGAAAGAGAAAGAGAAAGAGAGAGAAAATGGTCTAAATAAGAGGCCCATCCATTTTGACACTCCACATTTCTTTTGGAATAACTTGATTTTAAACTTCGTCTTGTCTTTGTATAAAATTTCAGAAAGATAGACAGAAGAAATATTTTTGCTTGTTTGTTTTGAGCATTTCATCTAACCTAGGCTGGCCTTGAACTTTTTCCTTGGCAAAGGATGATCTTGAATTCTTGATCCTTTTGCTTCCTGCTTGCACCTCCCAAGTGCTGTGATTACAGGCGTGTGCTGCCATGCGCTGTTAGCTTAAGAGGTACTTTTAAAATTTAGATAACAAGGTATTTCACAGAAGAAAAGTTTAAAGGCTGCTGTTGTGGCTCAGCGGCACAGGGCTTGCCTAGCATGCTCTAGGCCTGAATGCAAAACCTAGTACCATAAAAAGGGGATGGGCAGTTTAAAGTAAAACTGGCAGTCCAAGAAGACCTAGGTTAAAGCTTTTCGATCTTCAGTTTCGTCTTCCATGCGGTGGAGGATGAGAGTTCTCACCTCCCACAGTTATTGTAGCATATGGACAGGTGGCAGCGCTTATGACTCTTGGGTGCTGATGAGTCTCAGTGGAGTGGTTTGTATCCCAACTGGAATCCTAGAAACAGCTCATACCTGTAGGGTCTGCTTTTAGATTCTGTGTATAGTTCATATTTAGAGTTCCAGCTCATAAAACATGAGGAAAAGTTCAAAGCCTTGGCAGGAAAAAAATATCACCAAAGTGTTAAAAAAGAACTGTCAGCCAGGCCTGGTGGCACGTGCCTGTAATCTCAGACTTGGGAGGCTGAGGCAGGAAGAGTGAAAGCTCAAGGTCAGCCTGAGTTACATAACAAGACGCTGAAAAGAAACAAAAACAAAACTTCAATTACTAATTCGGCAAATATGTTTTGAAAGTCACTATTACATGTGGGAGGTGTAATTTTGCCATTTCTCAATCCCAGTCTTTTTCATAGACAGGACATTCATACTTGGATTCACTAGTATGTGGTGGTATTTAAGATTAACCGAACAGAGCACATAATCAATTTTAAGGATGGGGGTAATCTTGGAATCAGTAAAATGACAACTTCTGAGCCTGTAAAGCCACAATTTCCCATCATGATCATACACACAATTTACAGGAACCAGAAACTTTCACCAGGAAGGGTGGGGTGCGGCTAAGGAATGGAGCCTGCAGAGAGAAGACACAAAGGTCAAAGACAGCAGCCCAGAATGTGGGGAAAGAGAAGCCCACAGTGAGGGAAGAAGGACTCCAAGGAGAGTGAGGAGGAGTCCACAGTGAGTGAGGGGGAGTCCACAGTGAGCGACGGGGAGTCCACAGAGAGCGAGGGGGAGTCCACAGTGAGCGAGGAGGAGTCCACAGTGAGCGAGGGGGAGTCCACAGTGAGCGAGGGGGAGTCCACAGTGAGTGAGGAGGAGCCCACAGAGAATGAGGAGGAGCCCACAGTGAGTGAGGAGGAGTCCACAGTGAGCGAGGAGGAGTCCACAGTGAGTGAGGAGTCCACAGAGAGTGAGGAGGAGTCCACAGAGAGTGAGGTGGAATCCACAGAGACTGAGGACGAATCAACAGTGTTGGAA
Organism: Eospalax fontanierii; assembly: GCA_035773235.1. Lineage (NCBI taxonomy): Eukaryota > Metazoa > Chordata > Mammalia > Rodentia > Spalacidae > Eospalax > Eospalax fontanierii. Next base: position 36,818,529 of record CM069548.1, on the reverse strand, counting down.
GGCAGAGCGCACCATCCATTTTAATAAGCTTTCATTTATATTCAAATAATTTATCCAGAAGGCTCTCTCTCCTGCATCCTCCCCACTGAACAGTTACTTTTCGTACATTGTACATAATCATCTATTTGTGGGTCATAAAATACACAATGAATATCTACCAGCACTTTAATTAATGAAATAGATGTATGTGTGTGCATCGCCATAGGAATATGACAGTATGTGTTTTGTATGTGTGTGTTAGGTGCACCTCGGAGGCCCAGCATCTGTTTAGTGGTAGAATTTTTTAAGGAATCCCCTCCCTTTCTATCAATGTGGGCCTTCTGAAGTTAAAACTCTCTTCTCAGCAGGTTATGGCAAGGATGGTGCCAAAGAGCAGAGCTCATGCCAGGCCGAAGTTCAGGGATCCCTCTAAACTGAAGATGGTTCTGTAGTTGGGTCTTGAGAAGCCAGTGATATTTGTTGAATGTTAGTCCCAAGTTTATGATGCTATGGAACATGGTGGAATTGTCAAGAGGCAAGGTACAGCTGGAGCAGTTGGGTCACTGGAGGCATGTGATAAAGGGAATATTGAGACTCCATCCCTTTCTCCCCTCCTCTCTCTTTGCTTCTTGGCTGCCAGAGGCTCAAAGCAACAAGGCCAACTAATCATATGCTGACACCATGTGTGTTCTAGTTTGCTTTCAATTGCTGTGACATTTTGTCACTCTGACCAATACCAACTTGGGGAGGAAAGGGTTTATTTGGCTTCATCTCCTGGGTCACAGTTCATCACTAAGGGAGCCCAAGGTAGGAACTCAGAGCAGGAACCTGGAGGCAGGAGCTGAAGTACAGGCCATGGAGGATCGCTGCTTACTGGCTTGCTCCTCAGGCCTGTGCTCAGCCTGCTTTTTTATGCAATACAGGGCCTTAAGCCCAGGGATGACACCGCCCACAGTGTGCTGGCCCCTCCCACATCACTCAGCAATCAAGAAAATACCCCATAGACATGGCCCATGCCAGTCCAATGAAGGCAATTCCCCAATTAAGTCTTCCTTAACCCAGGTATGTCAAGCTGACAATCCAGCCCAATGTGTCTAAACAAACTTTTCCTCCTTGTAAGTTGTTCTTTCAGATATTTTGTTATAATAATGGAAATCTGACTAACATAGATATTATCTGATTGTGGGGTTAGCACTGCAAAGGAACAATCTAGAAACAGTACTTTAAATAAAGTGAATGAGATGCAGGTCAAGTACAAGATGAGGATTTTATATATCCCAGGTCCCATGATGAAGAAGAAGTGAGTATGTTGGGATCACTGATATTTGTCCACTGGATCTACAAAAGTTACCATCTCAGGTCTGGTGGACCCTTGGCATCTCAGCTTTGGGACCTCACCAGTGAGTGAGATGGGAGTTGATAACAGAGACAGTTGGTAGTGGGTTTGAGCCAAGGGTTTCAGTCTTAGTGTTTTGTTGGGTTCATTGACCTTGAGCATTGGGGCTCAGCACCTCTTAGCTGTCTGAGTCATTGAGTTTCCACACATGACTCCTCCCTCACTCTTGAACATCTCTGTGACTGATAGTTTGCCAAAAACCAGAAATAGTTTTAGTTTTATTTCTGTATTTGGTAAGATGTTTCTCTTATTCTATTTTTTTAATTAAAAATTGTTTTTGATTTTCTTTTTCATTTCATTTGTTTGTTTTATTTTTTGTTTGTTTTGGTTTTTGAGATGGTGGGGGTGGTCTCACTCTGTAGCCCTGGCTGGCCTGGAACTCGATATATAGACCAGGTTGGCCTGGAACTCACAGAGATCAACCTGCCTCTGTCTCCTGAGTGCTAGGATTAAAGGCGTGTGTCATAATTTTTTTAAAAGTTGGGGAGTATTTGATTTTGGTTTTGTTTTGGGACAGGATTTCCCTGTAGCCCCAACTGGCTTAGAATTCACTACACAGACGAGGTTAGCCTCAATCTCACAAAGATCTGCTTGGCTTTACCTCCAGAGTGCTGGAACTAAAGGCATGTGCCGTCATGAATGGCCAGTTTTAGATTTTTTAAAGCAACTTGTCAGTCACAGTTTGGGTTTTTTTCCATGTTTGTTAAGGTTTTGTTGTTGTTTTTATTTACTTGTTGATTGATTGATTGATTTACTTATTGATCTTTGAGACAGGTTCTCACTATGTGATCCTGGAACTTGCTACGTAGACCAGGCTGGGCTTGAACTTCCAAAGATCTGCCTACTTCTGCCTCCCAAGTTCTGGGATGAAAGGCTTGGGCCCTGCCCTCAAGTAATTTGTTAGTCATGGTGGTTGTAGGACTGTCACCCTAGCACTCAGGAGGCTGAGATGGGAGGATCATGAATTCTAAGCAATCGTGTTCTGGATAGCAAAGCTGTCTAAAAATAAAGAGGAGGGGGAAGTGAGGGACAAAAGAAGGAGGAGGGAGAGGAGGGAGGAGGGAGAGGAGGTAGAGGAGGCAGAGGAGGGAGGAGGGAGAGGAGGTAGAGGAGGCAGAGGAGGGAGGAGGGAGAAGGGAGAGGAGGGAGGAGGGGAGGAGGGAGAGGAGGGAGGAGGGGAGGAGGGAGAGAAGAGAGGAGGAAGAGGAGGGAGAGGAGGAGAGAGAGAGAGGGCCCCGTAATTTAATTTAAAGTTCTTTTTCGAAAAACAGACAGTTTGTGGTTATATTTGCAGATGTAATTTCTAACTTCAGATCTCCCCTCCTTATTTTGGGGTGACAGAATTCTCACAGAAAGGGGAATGAGTATCTGGCCTTTCTTTGAATTCTTATTGTGTTGCAACAGCAATTCCTTGATGATAAATCAGGAGTGCTGTGGTTTGGATCCCAAACGACACCCTGTGGAATTGTCCAGAGAGATTGATATAAGCTTTAGAGGATGGGGTCTTGCTGGAGCAAATTAGGTTACTGGGGGACCCTTTGAAGGGAATGCTTGGATTCTAGCCTCTCCTTTTCTTTGCTTCCTGGTCACCCAGAGGTGAGCAGCCTCCTCAACCAGGAGCCCCCTGCATTGAAGTCCTATGCCACCACTGGCCCAAAGCAATAGAGCCATGCTGCCATGGACTGAAACTTCCAAAACTGTGAGCCAAATAAACGTTTGCTCTTTAAAAGTTGATTACCTCAGGGCTGCAAAGATGGCTCAGCAGTTAAGAGCACTTGATGCTCTTCCCGAGGACCAGAGTTCAGTTCCTGGTACCCATATCAGGTGACTCACAACCACCTATAACTAGCTCCAAGGATCTGATGCTCTCTCCTGGGCTCCTTAGGCACCTGCACACATGTGACATTCACACAGACGCAGACAAATACTTAAAAATAAAATATTAGAAAAAACAAGTTGGTTAGTTCAGATATTTTGTCACAATGGCCAAAGGTGACTAAGGCAGGGAGGGAAAGTAAAGCAGTGGGTTGTCAGTTCTCCTGAAAGCTGGCAGGTAGTGGAGGGGACAGTGACCGAAGAGGCTTCTGGCTGGAGAGATGGACAGATAAGCTGTGCCGGAGGAAAAAGCTACCACAGCAGTGAACCGTGCCAGCTCTTGTCCCAGGCAGGAGTGCTTATCTGCAGAGGCAGAGTCTCACCCTCCCAGGATCTCAGAATGTGTCATCAACTGTAAAGATGGATGGCAGAGCTCCAGGATAACCCCTTGTTTCTTTGAAATGACCCACCCTGCAGTCTCTACTTCAGCCTAAGTCTCTGGCCTCCCCTTCAGAATTTGAGCTTCCAAATGCTTCCCCCCATATTTTTAAAATGAGACAAGGCCTCGCTAGTCACCCAGGCTGCCTTGAACTTGTGATGTTCCTGCTTCAGCCTCCTAAGTGCTGCTGTTACAGGTATGTGCCACCACGTCCAGCCCCAATCTTTCCTTTGTTAAGTCTGAAGGCTTCTCCCAGTTCCTGTGGAGGGTGGGGGGGATTTCTTTAAAAGTCTTATATAAATTTTTTTGGTAGGAAAAAAAATGAGTGCATAGAAATTAAATGGGCATGAGTGGCATTTGTAAATTCTTTACATAGACCAGTTGTGAGCCCTTGGGTTAGTAAAGTAGCCAACTAAGAACCACAGGGAAAGTTCCATGTTTTTGGTCTAATTTCTGTGAGGATTCCCTAAGGTTAAGTTCATAGTGTGAAAAGCCATTGATGGAAACTCAGTTCATGAAATGAACTGTGTATTATCACCATTCCCACAGCAGCTACAGACAAGCAAAATAGAATCCGCAACTCTTAGAGCACCAGAATTAGCTATTACATAATTGTCTGTGATATAGGGTATAGAATTTACAATTCATGATGAGGTGTTTTAAAGTCTTCATGAAAGTAGTGAATGATGTTAGTTGCTTAGAGGACTGTGTGAAAATGCTGTCAAATCAAGGGAATTGCTGCATGGCCAGTTCTAATCTGAGTGGTTTCTTTTCTTTCTTTCCGTTGGATGTTGGCTTCTCTATTGAGGCTGAAGTGAGCAAGTTTTAGAAGAAAGGCTTAAACCATTACAAACATTTTGGACTTTGAGCTACACATGCCTGAGACTGAGAGATTCTCTAGTCTAATACTTTGAGTTTGATTTTGCGCAGTCCTGGTGCTCAAGCCCAGATCTTGTACACGTTAGGCAAATATGCTACCACTGGCCACACCCCTAGCCTAGTCTAATGTTTTCTAAGTGCTACTTATGAAAAAAAAAATCCCTGTGGTCTTATCTGTTTTTCGTTCATCTGGTATTTTCCTTTATGATGATTGCCTTTTTAAAAAATAAATACCCATTTTTTTCCAAACAGCAAATGTTTAGAAACATCACAGGTTTAATGGGGTGGTAAAACAAATGTATAACTGGGGCCCAGTGGTGTAGTTCAGTTGTGCTTGCATAGCATGCACAAAGGCCCTGTATCTGATACCCAGCACCACATAAACCAGATGTGGTAGCATTTGCCTTTTAATGCCAGCACTCAAGAGGCAGAGGCAGGAAGATCAAAAGTTCAAGGACATCCTCAGCTACAAAGAAAGTTTGAGGCCAGCCTAGGCTATGTGAGACCATGTGTCTCTTGATAAATAAGTAAATGAATAAAAACAAATCAACTGTTCATATGTCATCTAAAGCCATCTCATGCACGGCCAGTGGCATGGGTGAGCAACCCACATGGATAAGCACTGACCACATGAAGCCCTCATTTTACAGACGGGGTCACTGAGAACCAGGCAAGTGAGTGATGCTCTTCACCCTCGAGTTCACAATCCCATTAAAAGTCTGACATAATGAATTATTTTGTAATTAAAAAACCATCTATGTAGGCTGGGGTATGGTGTAGCATGCACAGGGGCCTGGGTCCAATCTCTAGTTCTCAAAAACAACTAACCAAACAACAACAAGAACAACAAAACCACCCAAAATAAAACAAAAACAACCCAAGTATTTCAAGTACAGCAAGTTTTCGGCTTCCAGTTTCTTATATACTCCTCAAGATGCAAGAGAAAGGCCATGTAAGGATTGACCTTAGTGAAAGAAAGCAGGGCTACAGAGATGGCTCAGTGGTTAAGAGCACTAACCTCTCTTCCAGCAGACGCACATTCAAATACCACCAGCACCTACATGTCAGCTGCCAGCCATCTTTAACTCAGTTCCAGGGGATCTGACTCCTTCTAGCTTCTGCAGGTTTTGCATGACACGGGTGCACTTACATACACGAAGGCAAAATATTCATACACATAAAAATAAATAAAAATTTAAAAAAGAAAGCATGACCTATTACATATATTCTTAAAAACAAAACAATCCTGAGATGTTCAAAAGACATGAACACCTCTCAGGGTGGAAGCACTTATCTTTTGGCTGGTACTGTTTCTTGAGCTGGCCATGCTGACCAGTAAGGTCAGAGGCACTGGCCTCCTCCTGACCCTGATGCCTCATGAACTGAAACCTGAGTGCCAGTTCCTGTTTGCACCATTGTGCCTTGTTAGAGAAGGTATTTCTATTCTCCAGAGAGTGAACAATAAGCTACTGTATGTTTGGTCTCCAGAGTTCATTTCTTCATGTTTTCATTAGTTTTGTTCATAAGATTCTATTAGAGTCGATTGTTAAATAGCTGGAAACATCCCCAACAAAGGACAAAAAAGTTCTTCTATAAAACAAGAACAGCCCATCCTCTGCCCAGACTTGAAGAACCATAAATTAGTGTAATAAACTGCAGAATATAAGTCAGTAGCTATACTTCTTACTCTTTCAGGGACCTGGAGCTTGGGAGTCCGAATCTGAAACTGGGTCAGTAACATAGTAAAAAATAATCTTACTAAATACAAGTTGGAGTTCACTGCTTTGAAAAATTATACTTCCATCTAGTTAAATTTTAGCCCAGTATGCTCATTTTGATGAATTCGGGTTATCTTGCATAACCTGAAATTATTGAAATTTTTGTTAAAGTTGTTAATCATGGCCTCTCAAAATATTCCTTTAAAAAACTTTCCCCGCTACTTCTGCAATTTTCGGTAAGAAGAGGATTCTTTGGTTTGTCCTGGAGATTTCATTTGGCACAATTCCATTGTAGACTCACATTTCCTTGGTGAGCCTTGAAAATTCTGGAATCCCTTCCTCTTTATTTTGAATTCAAGAAAGCATTTGAATACAAATCTATTTTGATTCATTATTGTAAAAAGCACATTAGCCAAAAAATACAAAGTTCCAGATTATGCCTGGCTATGTAATTTGTAGCTGAGAACACAAAAGTAAATATATCACTTAATATTTATTAAGAATTAAGTTCTCAGAGGGAGTTAGTCACCAACAAAGCTAGAAGCACATGTAGTTCTTGGAGAGATTTGGCCCTATACATTGGAACAAGCCCTAATCTCTTTCGAATTGTACAATTTTAAAGAGAGCAACATGGAGGTGATCATTATAGGGGAAGAAAAAAAGTCTTTTGGAAAACATTTTAGTGTATTGAAAACACATGCCAAATGCTTCCCTGAATTTTTGCAAAAGGGATCAAACCATATTCCATCTGAGCCTTGCATTGTTTTTTAATCCTAGTTTCTACATTTGAAAATGGCTAGGTGAGGAGGTGAGGATAGGAATGCTGCAGAAATATTTGTTTTCCAGCACAGTGGGTAGTTGCTGTATCTGTCTCCTAGCAGGCAGCTGCTCCTAGGCTACCTGCCCTCCGCCGCCTCCTGTGATGCTTGCTGGCAACTATTCCCCTAACACAGCAAGTGGCTTGGCTGGTGTGTGAATTCTTTAAACAAATGGCCAGCCATCTCTGTAAGATACTGGAAGAGTGTTCCCAGAACAGGAATAAGCCTCTCTATTACCAGTCAATGCCTCGTTTATTCCATAAACATCAAGAGAATTTCCCAACTTTTCCCTGAAAACTCAGAAACTGACGACCATTCCTTTTGTGACCTTCAAATTAGGTTGGAGTGTCTAAAGCAATGGAAGACATAAGAAGAAGACTTCTTCCCTCCTTTGGACCTGTGGAGGAATTTTTTGAGGGTGTGTGAGACCTTCCAGGGAACATCACCCCTACCTGGGAAGCTGCCCAGCAACTGGCACCTGCAGTTCTTACTTCCTGTGAATAAGGACACACCTGTCAAACTAATGCAGCCCTCTATGTTTGCATGAAAAATAAGACAGAAGGATGAAACTTCTGACTTAAAACCAAGAGTCATGTTCCAACTGGGCCTCTGTGAATTACACAATTTTAAACAAACCAACATGAGACAATAGAGTGAAGAAAAGAACAATTTTCTGGCAACATAATATATTGGAAACACATGTTAAATACTTTCTAACATGAATGGGACCAGATCTCTCTGCCATCCTCTGGTCCCTTGGACTAGACTGTTTCTCAGGTACTCCTTGGACACCCTGGGACACTGGACCCTATATTTGCCTCTCCATCTTTACCTTGTCTTGTCAGGACCCTGAGTTCCAAGGCTAGTTCGGCTGCTCAGGGGCCATGCTTTGACACTTCTTCTGGGTCAGTTAAGTGTCTCTGACTTTCCTATTGCTGGAATCACATTTTTCCTCCTCCTCCATGTGCCCTCTCTCATGTGTCCCTGACCTGTGTCGACACGGATAGAATCAGCCTGGGAAGTCCTTGGCTCCGACTCTTTCTGACTTTCCCTTAAGTTCCTGTGATCTTGCACTGACTCCTGTCCAACTTTTAAAAGCATGAATTAAGAATTTCAAAGATTATCAAGCTTGGTGGCACACACCTTTAATTCCAGCACTTGGGAGGCAGAGGCAGGTGGATCTCTGTGAGATTGAGGCTAGCCTAGTCTATATAGTGAGTTCCAGGCCAGCTGGGCCTACAGAGATACCCCATCTCAAAAAGACCAAAACAAAATAAAACAAAAACAATAAATTTGCTGGGAATGGTAGTAGACACCTTTAATCCTAGCACTCAAAAGGCAGAGGCAGGCAAATCTCTGTGAGTTCAAGGCCATCCTGGTCTATATAGAGAGTTCTAGGCAGCCAATTAACAAACAATGTGGTATTCCTGCATGAGCATTAGTTTGGATCATTCCCTCATTTTCTTTGTTCAACAAATATTACTGAAGGAACAGAAACTACATGAAGAGAATCTATTCTTCCTAGTACTTACTAAGTGGAGAAGCAATGACTTAAAGAAGGTCATGGAGATAAGAGTTCCTTGAGGGTGGCCAAACCAGTATTATTTCCTTTCATGTTGTCAGCATGGCCAAGCTCACTGTCTGCAGAGCAAGTCATGAAACTATTCTAACTCTGACACTCCATAAGTTCACCTTGAAGAATGTGCTCCAGGACAAAGAAAAGACCTAACAGCTACACATTTGCTTATAGCAGCATTATTCAAATTTGATGTCTTTTAGGATCAGCCTATAAGACGTCCCCTCTTTTCTAGAGCTCCTCTCCCTCAGCATCCAAAGGGTGAATTCCTGGGGGCCAAGTTTTCGCCCCACCTCCTGCTCTATAGTTCGATCGGGGATATGGAAAGAGATCAGGGGATGGCAGGCTACTCTGTCTGTGGTAAAAGTTGTATAGTGTGCTCTGGGGTAATCCTATTCCCCTACAAGGAGAGGCAATTGGAGTAAGTAAAATAAGGTAGACTCATGGAAGAAACAGAAGAAATGCAGGAAGGGTTGACAGTCTCCTGACTCATTCCAACTTCCCTTCTGCCCTGTGACTCTACAACATATACCACTCTTTATAACAGATCACCCTCTCAATTTAAAGCAAATTGAATCACCTTTTGTTGCTTATAATTGAGTCTTAACAAGATATAATAATTAAAAATTAAAAGCAATTCATCTTTTCCCTAGTCATGAAAGGATTAAATAAACTGTTGCATCTCATCATGGTTAAATATTTTTAAATTAATGTTTCAGATTGTCTACATGGAAAAATGCAGACCATGAAGCTAAATGGACATAGTGCTCACAACTGTTAAACTGCACAAGGGCTGAAAGAGTGTAGGAGGTGGATAGTTACTATGTGTTAGAGAGTTTTGGAAGCATTCTGTACATCTTTGGTTATGGGGTGTCCTAGGGATCAAACTCAGGGTTCTATACATCTAACCCTTGTTCTCTCCACTGAATTACACATAAGCTCCTCAAAAATGTCTTTACAATTAAATTTAGGCCACTGGGGTTTTAAAATAGGAATTTAATATAACATACATCTTTTGCTGAATATTGACTATTCTAATATTGATATTGGCCATCAGTCTTCTCTGAAAACACAAAAGTTGTCCTTGAATTCTTCTTGTCTTTCTTTTTTCTCCCTGCTTCCCTCCATTTTCCTACATGTAGAGTGTGCATATGTGCACTTGTTTCTTTTCTGTGTGTGGGCTCATGTGTAGGTACACATGCGTGTGTGTGCACCTGCATGTGGATGTCTCGAGAATGATGTCAGGAGTCATCCTCCGTTGCTTCTCATCTTATTCATTGAAGTGGGATTCCTGAATCCCAGAGCTTGACAGTATGGGCAGTCTTGCTAGCCACCTTGCTCTGGGGATCCCCTGTGTCCCCTTTGAAGGCTGGAATTACAGGCAGGCTGCCAAACCTGTCGGGCACTTATCTGGGTTTCAGGAGATCCAAATTCCAGTCCTCACACTGGCAAGTACTTAACCACTGAGCCATATCTCCAGCCCCTATTTGTCTTTCATTTCCCACATGTAATCAACAAATTCAAGGACTGTGACAGGAAAATCTGCTGATCAGCTTCTTTATACCAGATCCTCTGTCAGCAGCTGAGTGCTGGAGCCTGGTCTGCCACATATCTCCAACAACTTTCTCTAGGTCCACTTGTGTGGACCTCAGCTCGTTTGTGTTCAAGTTTCCACAGCAAAGCAAAGGCAATAATGACTACTGATTTCAGTTTCCAAGGAAAAGAACCAGTGCTTCTTGGAGAATGAAATGATTACAATTATCGATAAGAATGATAAAAGAATGGAAGAAGGAAGAATGATATACGAGACTAGCGCAGAACAACTCATCACAACAGGGAAGCCACTTAGGACGACTGAGGCCATGTGGAAGGACTCAGGAGGAAATTCAAAGGATCCTGTTGCCCCCAAACAGGACAGCTTAAATATTGATTAAGAAAAAATAGTAATTTCAGGAGATTGGAACTCATTAAGTGTTTAATCCATACATTAAGGGCCAGGGAGTTGGCTTTGCAGATAAAGGAGTTTGCTACCAAGAACCCCATAAAGTTGTCCTCTCATCCCCACATGGATGGCATGGCACATGTACCCCTCCCTCCAACACACAATAAAACTAATAAAGCCATACATGTGCTAAATATGTGCTAAAATTTTTGAAGGATATTAAATAGTTGTGTGGAAATATCCCCCCCAAAATATTAAAAACTCTATTAATGCTTATAACAAGGTTGGAGGCTGTAAAGCTAACGTGTAAAGGTCACCTGCTTTTTTATACATCAACAATAAATTTGAAACAAAACACAATGACATTTATGTTAACATTAAAAAAGAAGTCCTGAAAAACAAAAATAAAAAAAATGTCTATAAATACAATATGTTCAGGTTGTATATGAGGAAACCTACAAAGTTCTGATGAAAGAAGGCAAAAGTCTAAGCCTGGCAGTGTGGTACATCTTCAAAGTTCCAACAAGCAGGAGGTTAGAGTAGAAGGGTGTGAGAACACACAAGGCAATGTAGCGAGACCCTGTTTCAAAAGAAGAAAGCCAAGGAATAAAAGACATAAGTGAGTGAGGTGCTATTCCACATTCATGCATGATTTTGTCAGGGTTTTATCATATCAATAGGAAGAAAACTAGAACAGAAAGTGGTACCTGGAGTGGGGTACTGCTAAGACAGACCTCACCGGACTGTTTCAGGAGGATTGTGGAAGCCTCAGGAACTTTGGGCTATATTGCGTGGAGCTTAGTGAGCTGTTCTGTAGGAACTTGGAGAAATGCAGATGATGGAGGTGAAGTTTCAAGGGAAGTTTGAGAGTCCATCAAAGATTCTATGTGGGTCATTTCTATGATGTTTTGAATTGAGAATTTATAATTTCTGGTTTACTGAGCCTGAAGAATCAGCTGTGATTAAGAAAAGACCATCATCATTGAGGTGAAATCTTCTGGGAAGTAATTCCTCAGTGGTAGCACACAGATGCTTGGCCACAGAGGCCAAGATTACTTCTCAAGCTGGAGTTGAATCTGGTAATGTGTAAGAGCTTCCTCATAGTGCTGATTTTGAAGGTATGAAGGGGTCATAGAAAGCATGTGGGGCTTGGCACCATTTGGCAGAGTTGGAATCCCTGCAGAGAGGCCAGGAGGCTATTGGTAAAGGTGCAGCTTCAGCCATAGTGGAGATGCCAGGACCATGGGGTGAGCACCAAGGGCAACATAAGATATGGAGTGGACCTGGTCTGAGCCTTTGTGTGTGCTGTGCATGGCAGAGCCAGAAAAATAGAGATGCCTAAGCCTTTTGGAGTCCAGAAGATGGTAAGTAAATCCCAGATGTTAGATATTAAACCACATTACTAACTCTGGTTATTGTTTGTTTATTTTTTGAGACAGGGTTTCACTATGTAACCCTGGCTGGTCTGGAACTTACTATGTAGACCAGGCTGGCCTTGAACTCAGAGATTTGCCTGCCTCTGCCTATATAGTCCTAGGATTCAAGACATGTACCACCACACTCAGTTTGAACTTTAGTTTTATTTCAGTGTATCTGGTTAATCCTATTTGAAATAAAAAAAATGTAAGTTATTTTTAATTTTATAGAAGACCATTTTAGAGAGACACTGAACTTTTAAGTGAGAGAATTTTTGAAGACTCTGAGACATTTAAAGTTGTACTGTGTCTTATATTGTGGTCTTAATGTGAGATCTTGGGGACAAAAAAAAGGAAAAGTTATGGTTTAAGGTCATGTACTTGTGTATCAAGGTTGACAAGTGATAGAATGTCACATTGGCTTCTGTTGTCAACTTGATATACCTGGGAAGAAGGAACTACAACTTTTAAAGTGTCCTCTATCAGATTGGCCTGTGGGCATGTCTGTGAGGCATTTGGTTGAGCAATGTTCGAGGGCCCAGCCCACTGCTGGTGGTGCTACCTCTGGGCCAGTGGTCCTGAGTTGTATAAGAAGGCAAGCTGAGCACAGGCCAGAGGAGCAAACAAGTGAGCAGCGTTCATCCACGCTCTGTGCTTTGGTTCCTGCCTCCAGGCTCCTGACCTGCTGGAGTTCCTTCAGTGACTGACTTTCACCTGGAAGAATAAAATGCAATAAACCCTTTCTTCCTCAAGCTGTTTTTGTTTACTGTTATGTCACAGCAATAGAAAACAAGCTACAACAGTGCATAGATATAAATCCATTGGAAATCAATTGGAAAGATCATATATATCTATTATATATGATCATTCACATATATTTTGAATATAGCTCCTTCCCGATTGCTTTGTAATATGACTTGGGAGGGGGTAGCATGCCAAAAACTGAAGCTGGCGCCCTGCACATATTATTTTTATTCTTTTTTTAAAAAATTGTGTTTTAAGAGTAGGGGATTTAGTTCAGTGGTAAAATACTTGCCTAGCAAGTACAAAGCCCTGGTTCGGTCTCAAGCACCCAAAAAACCCCACAAAAACCCATGTGTATGCACGCCGTGAATGTGCTCAGAAGCCAAATGAGGAAGCTACAAGTCCTGCCCTACCACCTGCCACCAACCTGGACCTGGGCTGGCAACCAGCAAACCCCAGTGACCTCCCGTCTCTGTTGCCCACAGAACTGTGGTTATAGACATGTGACCACCCCTGGCATTTACTTGGATGTTGAGGATTTGAACTCAGGTCCTTATAACTGAAGTAAGCACTCTTATCTATGGAGCCATCTCCTCACCCAGCCTTGTACACATTAAACACATGCCGTACCATTAAGTTAGAGCCCCAGCCCCAGCCTGTATAGTTCTAGTTTTACCATAATTTTTATACTTATAACAATCCATTCCCAGGCTATTGTTTCCCACTGAGAGGTTTGTCAACTTGATTTGTGTTCTGGTACCACAAGGTTTTAATTAGTATTACTTTATAATATGTTTTAGTATCTGATAGAACTGGATCCCCGTCTTGTCTTTGCCCTGTTATTTTCATTTACTCATTCATCAAGACAATGATCAGGATAACTTCCAAATTAAAGGAAAAGTGCCTTTGAACTGTTGATTTGAAGTACGTGTACTTTATGGGAGGAAACGTCTGGAAAATATCCAAGTACTAGGACCAGAGTTTCCTGTGAGCTCCGCTGGTGGTGTGATCCCCGACCTCCGCCCCCTTGTTTCCAGGTCTCGGTCTCTCTCTTTTTGAGAATGAAGTCCATTTGAATGCTGAAGAAACTTCCTCTACTCTTAGAGCCATTGTTTAGGATTTGTATTTAATGACACATTTCTATTGTGGCTGATTTCAGAATTGGAGGCATAAATTAATATATTTTTAATATTTTCTTTGTAGCAGAAATGTACACATTTAAGAATAAGTAGGGATTTGGACTCAAATTCTTAAACTTTTTCTGTTTATTTTTAGTCAGTATTTGTATATATCTTTTGTTGCTTGACAAAGGGTTTACTCAATGCTTTAATATGGAAATCTCTTTTGTTTGTGAAATTTATTGTAGTTTTCAAATTCATCTAAAATATGACGGCCATGTATGTTTGGGTAGCTAACTGATTCTCTTAACCATTATGAGCTCATTATATATTAACGAGTATATAACATATTATTATTGTTACTACATATTACAAAGTGGGTTCTAAAAATCTCTACTTAGTTTTCAGCTGCAGGTTCTGAGTTTCTTGAATGGTGCCCCTGCAGTTGTGTGGTATGTAACAGCATGTCTGTACCCATTAGCTTTGGTAATAATTGTCTATTGAAACTGAAAACGATTCTACATATTTCCAGTCTTCTGAGGGCACATCTAAGATTGAATTATACTCTGAAAATAGACACTTTTCTTGGGTACCCCTTGGGCAACCTGTATTTTCCTGAGAAGGAAGGAATATAGATATTACGATATGTTACAAATTGTTTTTCTTTCCTCTATCTCATTCTGTTTACTACAAAGACTAGGTATTATTATCACCCATATATTAATATCGTATTAGAGATGAGAAAGATGACACACTGTGTGACTTTCTTCTGGATGGTAAGCAGCAGAACTAAGCCTCGGGACCGGAAGCACTGGTTTCACATTATTAAGCTTCGCCCAGGCCTGGGAAGATGATAGGCCATTTAGTAAAGGGCTTGCCTTGTAAGCATAAGGACCTGACTTTAGGACCCAAAACCCACATTAAAAGGTCTGTTGTGGGGGTGCGTCCTTATAATTCCAGAGCTTGGGAGGTACAGATAGGCAGATTTGTGAGCCTCACTGGCCAGGCAACTTAGCCTAGTTTGTCATTCTCTAGGCCATCGAGAGACTGTCAAAAACAAAACCAACCAACCAAAAAGCAGATTGGACAGCACCTGAGAAAAACTGTGTGGGTGCAGGTGCTTTTGGTTCCTGAGTAGACTACGACTATTAAACCCTAAATTCAAGTTCTTATGTGAGATGGGATTTAGGGGAAACTATATTGTTTTTGTTTTATCATTTTTATTTGCCACTGATGTATTCATTGCAACTGATGTACAGATAAAACCAGCTACAAATGTGTACCCAGACCCAGGTTTAGAGGATAAAGGAAATCATGCAAAAGGTCCCCTAGTGGAGTAGGTGTGGAAGCTGGAAGGAAGGAGAGGCACCTGACTGTCTCCTGGGTGAAAAGAAAGATATCACAGTTGTGTGAACCGGTGTTTGGCAATGCCGAGTTTTAAGCACCAGATGAGACCCTATCTTCTTTCCCTCTAGTTTCAACCGTCTATAATTTGGATTTCCGTTGGAGAGCGGCCCAGGCAGGTGGGCGGAGAGGTTTATGTTTTTACTTTATTCAGCTGCAGGCTATTATCCATTCTGGAAAGGGTAGCCCATCTTCCTGCCATATCAGGAGGTTGTCCATTCTTCCAGCCACTCTCACAGAGCTTGAGCATCTTTGAGATGGGCTCCCTGTCTTTATACATAACTAACTCCAGACCTCATTTTTATCCCAATCAGTGCTGTTTAAGTTCTATTTAATTCACACTCCCTGAGGTGTCTCTCTTTTCTTCTTTAGTAGGCAAATGTTTTCTCTTCTGAACAATCTTGTAGCCAAGAGGGAAAAATACCCCTTGTTTGTAGTTCTCAGAATCACAGCAGTTTCTTTTCTTTCTGTACCATATCAAATGTTGGCTAGCGTTCGTTTTGCTGGCACTGAATAGTTGATGTTGTTCTTTTAACATTTTATTTTGGAGGTGCTGGAGATTGAACCTAGGGCTCTGCATGTGTTTGACCACTGAGATATTCTCCAGGTCCCCAAATAAAATAGATGATAAAGACTATTACCTGGGGGATTGGGGATATGGCTCAGTTAGTAAAGTGCTTGCTACACAGTTGTGATATCTTGAGTTTGGATTCCCAACACCCATGTAAAAAGCTGGGTGTGGTGATGGGTAGTGGAGAAAGGTGAATTCCTTGAGTTTATTGGCCAGCCAGCCTTGGCAAATCTGTGCACTCCAGGTTCAGTAAGAGAGAGAGGGAGACCCTGTTTCAAAACCATAAGGTGGAAAGTTATTGAGGAAGACAATAAAGGTCAATGTCTGGTGTTCATATGCATGCACACACAGGCACAACCCCCACATGCACACATGAGTACATATACACACATAACACACATAATATTACCTTCCTTGGCTATTTATAGTCCTTTATTCACCTAGTTTGTGATAGCTCTTTTTATAGTATCCTGAAAGTCAGAGGCACAACAAAGCCTTATTGACTTAAAAAAATAACAGATTTCACTTATTAAAGCAGTTTTAGGTTCACAGAAAAAATAGCAGAAAGAATAGATTTCCATATACAACTGTTCCTATGCATTTCCCTTATCATGGCATTTTGTGTTAGTGTGGTATATGTGCTATATTGATGAACCACTATTCTTCATTATTAACGAAGACCATGATTACAGTAAGGCTTTTGTGTGTTTTTTGTTTGTTTGTTTGGTTTTGGTTTTTGTCCTTTGGAGGCAGGGTTTCCCTGTAGCCCCAGCTGGCCTGGAACTCACAGAGATCCACTGGCCTCTGTTTCCTGGGTGCTGGGACTAAAGATGTGCACCACCATGCCTGGCTGCATTAAGGCTTAATCTCAGCATTGTACGTGCTATTGTTTTGGGCAAATATGTAGTGTCATGCGTCCAGTATTATAGGACCATACAGAAGAGTTACACTGTGCTAAAAATTCTCTGAGTGCCAGCTTTCTTCATCCCTTCCTCCCTTCCCTGACTGCACGTCCACCATTTCTCCTCCATTGTTTCTACAGCTTTGTCTTTACAGAATCATACATAGTTTAAAATCACATGAATCCTTTTCAAATTGGCGTCTTTTACTATAAGATACTAAGTTCCTCTGTGTAATTTCATGGCTGTAGACTTCTAAAATTTATCAACAATATATATTAAATAGCCACTATGTATCAGACATAGTGTTAGGTACTGATTAGCAACATAGTCAAGGTTTCCATCCTGGATCTAAGTTTCAAACTTTCTGATAGTCAATATCCAGTAACACTGGATTTCCCAAGAGTGCCTTCCTCTCTTTCCCTAAGGAAATCCCTTGCTTCTGTAATCACCTATGAAAGAGCAAAGGTATCACAACTACTGATCATTTCCCACGTTAACCTTCTTATTGGTGTGACAGAAATAAGCCCTCCTGATTTACAATGAGCACCCTATTCTAAATTGTATGTGTGTGGGGGGGGCTGTATCTATGTGTGCACATGTGTGTGCAGGTATGCATACTCACACATGTGCATTTGGAGGCCAGAGGTTAAAGTTGAGTGTCTTCTTCTATCACTCTCCACATTATTATTATTATTATTATTATTATTATTATTGTTGTTGTTGTTGTTGTTTTAATGTAATTTCAAAAATTTTATTTATTTTCATGTGTATAAGTGTTTTTTTACCTACATGTGTGTAAATGCACTATGTATGCTCAATGCCTGTGGAGGTCAAAAGAGGGCATCAGATTCCCTGAAACTGGAGTTACAGACAGTTGTTAGCTGCCATGTGGATGTGGGGAATTGAACCCAGGTCCTCTGCAAGAGTAGCCAGAGCTCATACCTGATGAGATATCTCACTAACCACATTATCTTTGGCTTTATTTGAGACAGGGTCTACCTGTACCCTCAGCTGGCCTGGAACTCGCTGTGTAGAGTGGGGTGAACTCGATCTCATAGAAATTCACCTGCCTCTGCCTCTGAGTGCTGGGATTAAAGGTGTGCACCATGACGCTTGGCTCCACCTTACTTTTGAGACAGGGTCTGTTATTGAACCTGAGGCTCACCAATTCAGCTAGATTAGCTGACCAGTGAGTTTGGGAGCCCTGCCAGTCTCTACCCCCAACAACACTGGAGTTACAGGGGCATGCCACCATACTTGGCTTGTACATGGCTGGTGGGTATCCAAACTCAGATCCTCATGCTTGAACAGCAATATTTTACCAATGGAGCAATCTTCCCAGACACAGCCTGTTCCAATTCTTCACCACAGAAGTTGATGAAGCAAGAGAAAGACATCTGGGCTGCTCAGTGGTAGGTATGCTCAGCATGCATGTGAAACCTGAGTTTGATGCCTAGCATCTAGAAGTAGGGGAGAGGGGACGGGGAGGGGAGAGAGGAGAGAAGGGGGGAAAAAGAATGGAAGGAGGGAGGGGAAAGGGGGGGGAGAGAGAAGAAGGGTGGAGAGAGAGGTACCTGAGATACCTACTTTTTGTTCTTTTCCCTCTGGATATTTTGCACATATCTGAATCTTCCTTCCTAGTGAGTAACATACATTTCAATTTATTTATGCTGATTGTCAGCAATAAAATCAATAATTGTGCTTAGGTTTTCAAAAGGTGATTTCTGAATCACCAGCAATGCTGATGGGAACGAAAATATATAGCATCCTTCCTATTACTGGATGTGTTCTTTCTCCAAGACACGCAGCTTTTCTGTGTCAGATTCCAGAGGATTCACAAAACGAGAACCCTAGTCCTCGGCAATAATCACCTTAACGTCATTTAAAAACATTTCCTGTTTTCTACTTTTTCCCCCCATTATTGTTCACTCTTAAGATGGATCTAAAGAGACGAATCTCTGTTGTTAGTTAATGGCAGTTTTAACTTTGAAATGAATATAAGGCACAATTTACAGTAATTTAAAGAGCAAGAATTTCTCCTCTTAGGCAGGGAGTAGTTAAGCCATTTGAATCTGTTTGTATTTATCTTCTGATGAGACTAGATAATGTTAAAAATAGAATATATTACCAAACAAAGCAGTCTAATTGTACACATACAGTCTAAAACAATACAGCGAAGGACTCGGCTGCATCCAGCACATCACCAAGTTATTTCAGGCTTTGCATTTTTCTCCCTTTAAACACCAACAGCATTTGGTACTACCTATATTTACAGTATCTTGAGAACCAAACTAGTTTTAGCCAGATTAGAAAATAGACTACATAGGATAATATCATGATACACTAAGAAATGAATTGAATCATTAGGCCTCTGATTAGTACTTGAACACACAAAATAATACTGAAATACTCATCACTGATTACTTTCATAGATTTTATTTTAAAGTCTTAGGCCCACAAAGGAGGACTGTTAAAATGGCTATTAAATCATGTGAACGCCCACAAACATAATTCTTTTCATCTAAACTGTAAGAAAGAAATCTGGAACTAAAAGAAGAAAAATCTGGAAAGGGGCTGAATTTTATATCTCAAATATAAAATTGAATATAAAATCGAATTTCTATCTAGACTGTGCATCTAGACAAAAAACATCTACACAAGTGTAAGAAATAGGCACAATGATTTCAATTAAGATGATTCTGATGACTACATAAAAAAGAGCATTTTAAAACAAGAAGCTTGCAATGTTGTAGTTCTTTCCTTCCTTGCAGTCTGGAGTTCCTTGTCTTGAATACAACCCTCTTTCTCTTTAAATATCAACCCATTGTGCATTTCTTCCTTCATCAGTCTCCTCTCTTTAGATGTCTTAATTACAGCTGTTGTTTCCTTGGCATCTTTTACTGAGAGCCATGAAACACAGAAGGATCAGAAAATCGAGGCCAGCTGAGTGGGTGCCCCTGACTTGACTGGGATAGCCGCTGAGTACTCGGAGGATGAGTGAATCCTTTCATCAGACAGTTGTTGAAAGAGCTACCTGGGGCCGTGCTGGAGCCTGAGGCTCGGAAACACAAAGAGCAGAACATCCTATCTTTAACATTTGGAGGTTTTGTTCACCATCATTTTTGCACTGATTTTTTAAAAAAGAGATTTCATTTTTAATTGTGTGTATGTGTATGTGCGTGCATGCACGCACATTGAGTATAGGTGCCCACTGAATCCAGAAGTGGGCTTTGGATCCCCTGGAGCTGGAGTTATAGGCAGTTGTGAGCTACCCGACCTGGGGACTGAGACCTGAACTTGGGTCCTCTACAAGAGCAGCACAGTCTGAACTGCTGAGTCATCTCTCCACTCTCTTTTGCACTGATTTTTTTAAAAAACACTTATTCCAAGTACTATATTATATAAAATTAGAAAATGGAGCTATTCGATAGAGGTACTAAACATAATACATTCTATAGCTAGATCTATATCTATGAGATACATTTTCAAAAAAGTCAGTGAATGTTCTAGATAAAAAGCAACTGAAGAGGAGACATAACCATGTTCAGCAACTGAAACTTGATTGGATACTGATTTGAAAATATTTGATCAGTGAGGTTTTTTTGAGCCTCCTCACAATAGTTATTAATTAGTTGTTTATCTGGGGAGGAGTGTCACTATGTTCACTGTTCAGGCTTGCCTGAGCTCCTGGGCTCAAGTGATCCCCTACCTCAGCCTCTGTGCTAGCCGGGACTACAGGCTCACACCACTGTCCCTGGCTCTTCCCTTAAAGCTTGCACCTCAAGTGAGTACCTCACTTGCCTCCTCATGGTCCGTTCTAGAAAGAACGTGAAGGGTGGTGTAAATATAGGGGATGACTGGGGGGGAGGGGGCAGGGGGACAGCTGTACCTGCCCCAAGGAAGAATGTTCAGCAGGGCTTGCAGAAAAGCTGGAAAGGACCAGTAGGACTTCTACTTGTCAGCGCTAACTAAGGGAGAAGGGAGGCAGAGTATGAAGGAGCCATCTCATCATCTTAATTAATCAACACAACACACAGAAGACATGGGCAAACAGCGGGCAGGCCCAGCCGTCTTGGACTGGGGTACTCATAAGATAAAAGGAGAAAAAAGAGGAAAGAGAGGTCTTGGCCAAATGTGGGGCACACACCTTTAATCCCAGCACTGGGGAGGCAGAGGCAGGAAGACCTCTGTGAAATCGAGGCCTACCTGGTCTTCATAGTGAGTTCCAGGTCAGCTGGGACTGCAGGGAGACCCTGTCTCAGATAAAGATAAAAGAAAAAAAAAAAGAGGGGCTTTGACCCTTTAGTAAACTAGTTCTATGTTTAATTCATGAGGCAAGGGAGAGCTGATTTGCTGAAATCTTATCTTACTCTTTTCGGTTTTTTTAAAGTGTGTTTTACAACAATTTCTTAAGTTCTTTTTCAGCACTTTTATAGGGAGTAGTTTAAAACTTAAAATAATTATTGCTAGTGCTTAAGATGAATGTTGTTTCTAAATCCAGTGTTTCAGGCATGGTGGGCCCCCTGCCTGTGGTCTCAGTTTTGGGGAAGCTGAGGTGGGAAGATCCTGAGTTCAAAGCCAGCGAGGGATATATAACAACCCTGGGCTACAGAAACCTATCTCAACAAACAAACTACCACCATGGCCAACAACAAACTCACACCCTCCAGTGTAAAGAGCTGTGAGGGGAGGAGAATATCCTAACGTATTTGTCAGGTTTAGGGGCAAAGCATCAGGATTTCTCTTATTTATGCTCGAATTGTTTAAAGCAATAATTAAACAAAACAATATGGAAATGTTTTAACATCTGCTGAATCTCCATTATAGGCATATGCATGTTTCTAAAGATATTTTTAATTTTTCTGTATGTTTGAACATTTAAGAACTTTTATTTTATATGTATGTTTTGCCTGCCATGTATGTAAGTGATCCACTCCTATGCAATGCCCTCGGAGACCAGAAAAGGACGCTGACTCTCCTGGTACTGGAGTTACAGATGGTTGTTAGCTGCCATGTGGGTACTGGGAATCTAACCCAGGTCCTCTGCAAGAACAGCCAGTGCTCCCAACCACTGAACCATCTCTCTAGCCCCCGAACTTTTTAATAATATAAGCCTGGAGGAAAGGACAGAAATCAAAGCATCGGGACTGTCCTGGAAATCCTGGCTATTCTCAGTCGAGGAGTTTTTACCTAATTGAGTGCACCTTCCTGTGGCTATTCTCTTTATATTCAATCTTATCTCTTCACATACGAGTTTATAACAAGCATGCTTTCTTTTTTTTATTATTAAATTACATTTTATTTATTTTTTGTGTGTGGACAGGGTGGTGAGTGTATGCTACAGCTCAAGTGTGGAGAATAGAGGACAAGAGTCAGTGTTCTCTTCCGTCTTATAGATTGAACACAGGTTATCAAGCTTGGCAGCAAGCATCTTTACTTGCTGAACTATGACACAGGCCCTTCTCTCTCTCACTTAAGAACCACCCTTCTTGGGCATGTACAACTGATCTTTTCTTATGTGTGTGTGTGTGTGTGTGTGTGTTTCTTAGGCCTACATTTTATATTGCCTTCATAAACATCAACTTAGATTCAAAAGGAAAAAGAGCAACAACCAGTCTTGCTCTTTATCTGTTATCATGCATAAAAAATTAACTTACAAATGATCATAAGCCTAAAATGCAGGAGCTAAAATTAAAACATTTCGAGAGGAAAACAAGGGGAATATCTTAGAGACTGGCTTTAGCAACAATTTCTCGAATACAGCAACAAAAACATGGGCTATAACAAGAAATCAGTAAGGTGAACTTAAAATGCAAATTAAAATCATAAGACACCTGATAGAATGGATAACATTGAAACAGACTATCCATAGCAGCCTTTGGTGACGATGAGGAGGAACTAGACCATCCTGCACGGCAAATGGGAGTGCAAGATAATACAGGGAAATGATTCTTTGAAGATGGACTAGTTTCTTAAAAATGAAACATATATAGCAGACAACCCAGGCCCCACCCTTTAAGTATTTTCCCAAGAGGAATGGAAGCAGATGTTCAAACAAAACTACAAATGTTCACAGTAGTTTTGGTTGTGATAGTCCCAAACTGAAAACAACTCAATACCCATCAATAGACAAATAGATAAAGAAATTATGGTATAACCAGACAGTGGAACTCGGCGATGAAAAAGAACAGACAATTAACACAATGGGGAAAACCCTCAAAATAATTATGATAAGTGAAATAAGCCAAACTGAAAGCGACTTGTCTGAATTTTTTCGTTATGGTTGAATAATAAAGCAAATGAAGTCTCTGGCCTATATTTAAGTGGAGGTGACAGAAGCTTAATAAATGTAAATACTATAAGGACATCAGGTACAAATACTACTCTGAAGAAGAAAGAAGCTGAGGAGGAAAGGGTGACGGTAGGGCATATGCTACTTGAGATAGGCAGTCCTGGGTGTACATAAGTGACAGGCTTTGGTGCCCTAGGCACTCCAGAATGACTTGGTACCAGGCAACTTTGCCAGGTGCTCTGTCTTGGATATGGATCTGTTCATGGAGCAGGACAGTGCCCAGGGAACAGTCTTTAGTCAAGGACAAATGGAAGTCGAAGGACAAACAAGTTTCTTTCCTACCTCCTTTGATGACTGTGATGTGTGTGTCACATACCCCTGGAGATTACTTGTAAGAATGGCTTAATCCTCAGATGTTTTCAGTGGTAACCAGGTCACTAAAGAAGTCTCTCTTGGTCCTTCCCTCTGCTGTCTTGCCTTTTCACTCCTCTACCAGTTCTTTCTGGCACCACATTTTACAGATATCCATCTTATACCCCAATGTGCTGGATAACTTTAGTTGTCAACTTGACACACATGGGTAGAAGGAGACTCAGCTCGGGGGACTGCCTCCATTAAACTGGCCTGTGGCTGTGAGTGTGAGGCATTTTCTTGATTATTGAGTGTGCATGGTGCTATCCCTGGGCAGGTTGTTCTGTATTGTATAAGAAAAAGGCTCAGAACAGACCAGGGAAGCAAGACAGCAGGCAGCTATCCTCCATGGCCTGTGCTTCAGCTCCTGCCTCCAGGTTCCTGCCTTGAGTTCCTACCTTAGTGATGAACTGTGAGCTGGGTGATATAGATGTAAGCCAAATAAATCCTTTCCTCCTGAGGTTGGTACTGGTCAGAGTGTTTTGACACAGCGATAGAGAAGCTACCTAATACTGAAATTGGTACCAGAAGTGGAATATTGCTGTGACAGACCTGACCCAGTTGTTTTGGGGAGGATTGTGGAAGCATTTGGAACTTTGGGCTGGAAAATTCATTGAATGCTTATAATTTAGTGAGCTGTTGCTGTGGAGATCGAAACAGTTCTGCTGAAAGACATGTAGATGATGGAGACCTAGCTTGTGAAGCTTCAAAGGGAAGCAGAGGTTATAAGGGCTATTTGTGTGATATTTTGAATTGAGAATCTGTGGTTTATGGTTGGCTGGAGCTGAAGAATCAGTTGTTATTAAAAGAGACCAGAACCACTGAAGTTTATGAAACCTTTGCTTTCGTAAACAATTGATGCTGGTTAGCTGGGGCTGAAAAATCAGCTGTGAATAACAAGAGCCCAACATTGTGGTAAAATCTTCTGGAAAGTATTTCCTTGGGGTCAACACACAGAAGCCATGGTCCAGGGGTGTCCTGGGCCTCTGTCTCAAGCTGGAAGCAGAACTTGGTAATGTGTAAGAGTCCCAGCCAGGTGTGGTGGCTCATGCCTTTAATCCCAACACTCAGGAGGCAGAGGCGGGCAGATTTCTGTAAGTTCAAGTCCAGCCTGGTCTACATAGCTAGTTCCAGGCCAACTGGGACTACAGAGAGACCCTGTCTCAAAAAGATCCCTTCAAAAAAAAATAAATAAATGTAAAGAAAAATAAAAAAGGAAAGAAAGAAAAAAATCTCCTGTATGGTCCAAGTGTTGGAAGCATGAAGGGGTCACAGAGAACTGCTGAGCTTGGCACCCTGAGAGGCCAGGAAAGGCCACTGGTGAAGAGCAGTCTCAGTCGCATTGAAGACCCTCAAGACTGAAGGGGTTATGGAAGGAGAGAGCCTGAGGCTTTGTACACTGAGAGGCCAGAGGAGCCCATTGGTGAAGGTTTGGCCTCAGTTTCAGTGGAGACCCCAGCTTTTTGGAGCTGCCAGGGCCACAGAATGACCACTGAGGGCAGCAGCAGCAAGTGTGGTATGGAGCCAGGCTGGAGCCTGTCTGTCAGATGAGCTGTGTGTGCTGTGGATGGCAGAGCCAGAGAAGTGGAGCTGTCGAAACCCTTTAGAACCCAGAAGATCTCTTAGATGTCCAACCCTGAGCTACTTTGTTGGACTTAGGTATTACTTAAGTGTGCCCAATTCTTCCCTTTTGAAATAAGACAGTGCTGAACTAGTTTTGGATTTTACAGGAGTCTATAGTTAAAATACTTTTAAAGTTGTACTGTTTTGTGTTATATTAATATTATCATCATACCTTGAGTACAAGAAATGGAAAGATTTAATAGTGATGTGTTTGTGTGTCAAGTTGACAAGGGGTCAACTTGTGCTGGATAGCTGTAGGTGTCGACTTAAGATACTTGAGTAGAGGGAGCCTCAGTTGGAGACTTGCCTCCTTTGAATTGGCCTGTGGCCATGTCTGTAAGGCATTTTCTTGATTGTTGAGTGATGTTGGAGGGTCCAGCCCACTGTGGGTGGTGCCACCCCTGGGCTTGTTGCTCTGTATTGTATAAAAAAGCAGGTTG
Organism: Eospalax fontanierii; assembly: GCA_035773235.1. NCBI lineage: Eukaryota > Metazoa > Chordata > Mammalia > Rodentia > Spalacidae > Eospalax > Eospalax fontanierii. Next base: position 36,793,047 of record CM069548.1, on the reverse strand, counting down.
AGCACAGGTCAGGGAAGCAAGCCAGTAAGCAATTATCCTCCATGGCCTGTGCTCCTGCCTTCAGGTTCCTGCCCTGAGTTCCTACCTTGGGCTTCCTCAGTAATGAACTGTGACTTGGGAGTTGTAAACCTAATAAACCCTTTCCTACCAAAGTCGGTATTGGTCAGAGTGTTTTCTCACAGCAATAGAGAAGCTAACTAATACACACTAGTCTTTGTTTTAAAGAAATCAAAGTCTGTAGTTCCAAAGATGGAGACTCTCAGAATGAGGCTTTAGAATTGGATCATTGGCTTTTCAACGAAGACCAGGTCAGCAAAGGCCAGATGGCAACTAAGAGCCAGCTATGGCAAGCTGGGATCTGTGTTTCTGACATTTTGTAGGCTTACCATTACTGAGATAGTGCTCAGGTGGAAGAAGTGCACTGGAGAACACATTAGTCCTTAAACCTGCTGGGAACAATGGTCACTATGAGATTTAAGGAGCAGGGTTGATTGTTGTTGACTCAGACACCACAAAGGAAGAAAATAACAGGCCCAGGGCAGGAAACCAGTGCCTTAGAGCATGAGTAGAAAGCCAGAAACCTTCTCATGACATCATTTCTACAGACAGTAGAGTCAGCTGAAAAATGAGAACCAGGTTTGATGGCAGGTACCATAGACCTATAAAGAATATTAGATTCATGGCCAACAGGTTTCTTATACTAAAGTCAGGGGCTTATTTGAGAGCCCTAAGACCTCTGATGGGCATGTTTGGATGATGGACTTGAGGGCTTTAAAACTGTTCTAAGTGAAAATATTCTGGGGCTTTCTCCTTGCTAAGAAAAGCAAGGCTTCTATTGCCTATAGTCTGTGCAGAGGCCTCACCTAAGGCAGATGCCTTGCAAGATTATGCTTGTCTGTTTTGCCTTGCCTCTCTTCTCAATTTCTAGACCAATAATTAGAAGTCTTCTTATGAGCCAAGCAGGGAAATACTGCTATGAGAAGAAAGGGATTATTCACCCAAAGCATCATGGAACTTGGCAAGTCTGTTCCAACAAGAATCAGAGAATGTGCCTTGAAATGGATCGTAAAGCACTAAGAAGGGTAGGATACAAGGTTTGACAGGAGAGTGTATTAATACAAGTGTATTATCCAGTAACCCAGCACTTAATTTCCTGATAGAATGCCTAGAGCTGTACCTAGCAAAGGGCATGCCAGCCATTGAAACTTGAAAGCATCAGTGGGAAGGAGATGCTGGAGTTTCTTAGGAGATGAGGAAGGGATTGAAAAGTTGGAAGAGAGCCAGATATGATGGCACGTGCCTTTAATTCCAGCACTGGGGAGACAGAGGCAGGCAGATCTTTGTGAGACTGAGACCAGCCTGGTCTACTTACTGAATTTCAGGCCATCTGGAGCTATAGGGAGACCCTGTCTCAAATAAAACAAAAGTTTGGGTTTACTTCTAAAGGGAGAACTTCTAGGGTGTGGTATTGCACATCTTTGATCCAAGCACTTAAGAGGCAGAGGAACGCAGATTTCTGTGAGATCGAGGCCAGCCTGGTTGACATAGCAAGTTCCAGACAAGTTGACTACAGGGAGAAACTGTCTCAGAAAAAAATAAAAGTAAGCCAGAGAAACTTCCAGCTAACAATATTTGTTGGTAGGACCCAGAGGACAGTCCCCTCATTAAAATGATAAGGAATGTCCTAGAACATTCCAAGGGACTCAGAATTGTTTGTCCTTACATCAAGATTGGTGGTGAGAGATGCCTCAGAGTCAGCAGGAATAACAAGACTCTAGAGACTTCATTGGCTCTAGACCATGGGCAACTATGAGGATGCAATCAGGGCTACATTTCCACCTGAATTAATTCTGGAGACCTGTGGAGGGGGGTGAAAATATCAGAACACATAATGATTTTTAAACATGAAAAAGAAAGTGTGCGTGTGTGTGTGTGTAAGCACAAAACTAGAATAATGGTTAATTCTGGGAGGAAGAGGAAAGGGAATGGAGGTAAAGAGGGCTCATAAGGGATGTCTAAGGTATTGGCACGATGCTTTCTTAAACCAGCTGGTGAGCACACAGGTGTTCACTTAATGGCTATTCTCTATTCACAAGAATTACAGTTTTTGAATGTACTTACTTTTTAACGAAATAATTTAAAGAAATAGAGTCTAACTGCAATTTCTTGCTGGCTGTGACTTACAGTAGAGAGCAGTGAAGGAATATGAGTATTAGGCTTTGGCACCAGGTGGATCTAAATTCAAGCCACATGTAAGCCATTCACCCTTAGGATAGTTTCTTTGGTGTGTGTGTGTGTGTGGGGTGTGTGTGTGTGTGTGTGTGTGTGTGTGTGTACTTGTTTGTGTGTGTGCATGTGGGTGGGGGAAGATATGCACGTACATGTTTGGGAAGGCTAGAGGTTGCTACTGAGTGCCTTCCTCAATTGTTTCTCTACCCCATTAGTTGAGACAAGGTCTCTCCCTGAACCTAGAGCTCACCAATTGGCTAGCCTGGCTGGCCAGCAAGTCACAGAAATCCTCCTGTCTCCACTTCCTTAGTGCTGGGATTCCAGGAATAGGACAGCATGCATGGCTTTTTATGTGGGTGCTGGAGATCCTAACTCAGGTCCTCATGCTTGCATGACAAGCCCTTTACCTACTGAGCCATCTTTCCAGCACTCCAAGGTTTCTTATATACTCTTTTGGTAATATCTATCCAGCAGGGTAGTAGCAACAGATAAATAATGCAATTTATATGTCTTTTACTCAAACTTAGCACACAGCACATGCTCCTGAAATAGTATTTCCCATTCTAATTCACCCACGCTTCCCACTTTTCTATCTTCTTCATTTAAATTCATTCAATTTAATTTGTCCTGAAAATTGGGTTGGGAGACTATGCATTAGTTTTTTTTTAATTAAAATTTATTTACTTTATGTCTATGTGTATGTGTGAGTGTACATATGTGCAGCATATGCATGCAGATGGTTGTGAGTCACCACATGGGTGCTGGGAACCCAAACCTAGTCCTCTGGGAGAATAGCAAGGGTTTAACCACTAAGCTATCTCTCCTGCCCTATTTAAAAATTTTTTTAAATTATTTATTATTTTCATTTTATGTGTATGAGTATATTGCCTGCGTGGATGTAAGTACACCTGTGTCATGCAGTGCCCTCAGAGGTCAGAAGAGGGTATCAGAGCCCCTGAAACTGGAGCTGTGGAAGATTGTTAGTTGCCATGAAGGTGCTGGGAACTGAACCCAGGGCCTCTGCAAGAGCGGCTAGTACTCTTAACTGCTGAGCCATCTTTCCAGCCCAAAGATTTATTTTTTAGTATGTATGTGTGTGCATGAGTGCAGCCCACAGAAAGGATACAGGATCCTCCAGAGATGGAGTTACAGAAGGTTGTGAGCTGCCTCATGTGGGTGCTGAGAATCAAAGCTGGGTCCTCTGCAAGAGCCCCCAGTGCTCTTAACTACTGAGCCACAGTTTCTTGCCCTAACTTCTAAATATATATTTTAAGATAGTTTTCAAAAATGCCATCATATCATCTAATCTTAATTTTAACCCCTAGTTCCCAACAGTTTTCATTGGAACATGAAAGGAGGTCAATCAATATTAGTAAATAAATGCATGAAAATAGATATAGGTGTTATGGACTGAATCATGTTCCCCCAAAAATCCTATGTTGAAGTCACAACCTTTAATAGCTCAGAATCCAACTGTATTTACAGATAAGGTCTTGAAAGAGGTAATAAATTTGAAATAAGACTGTTGGAGTAGCGTCCTAATCCAGCATGACTGATGCCTTTATAAGAAGAGAAGGAAGAGATGCCAGACATACACACACACACAAACACACACACACACACACACACACACACACAAATTTAGGGAAAAGACAGCTGTCTACGAGCCAAGGATAGACGCTTCAAAGAAACTAGACCCAACATCTTTATCCCTGATTCTCAGCCTCCAGGATTGTGAGAAAGTAAGCTTCTACTGTTTAAGCCACCTACACTCTGAGATTTGTTGCGGCATCCCTAGCAAACTAATACAGTAGGGCAAGTATAATTACCCCCAGTTTATAAATATGGAAAACTTCAAGGGTTAAGATGTATAAAGCTACATAAGTAACGAATGGACAAAAGTGGTGCTTGACTCTGGATTTCGAGTATCAATTCTTTTTCCTATGACTTTCTGTGATTTTCACGGTATGCTTTACTAGAATGTATCAAACTGGATATACTTAACTTTTAAATCAAGTTCTTATTTTTATCAAAGTGATATAGGGGCGTGTACAGAAAAATGAGTTTCTTACCTTCCCCTTCCCTATGATACTGACATGCTACCCCCGCCCTCAGCCAATCAGGCACCTTTCCCCATCTAGCATGGTTCCTTAGAGGCAGTCACTTCCAGCTCTTAGTATTTGCATCTAAGTTTATGCAGATTGGGTCGTAATGCTCATACCAGGGCATCATCTATTAATTTCCTATTGTTAAGGACAAACCTTTAATAATCTTAAAACATACACTTGTATCGAGTTTTGAACTTTCATTTTATCTTATTTTTTGAGACAGGATCTCCCTGTAGCCCCAGCTGACCTGGAATTTGCTATGTAGACCAGATGACTTTGAACTCACAGAGATCTGCCTGCCTCTGATTCCTGCATGCTGGGATTAAAGGCATGTGCCACCATGCCTGGCACTAATTTCTTTTTTTTTGACACAGGGTCTCACGTAGCCCAGACTGGCCTCAAATTTACTCTGTAGCCAAGAGGATGACCTTGAACTTCTGATTCTTTTATCTCCACCTCTTGAGTGCTGGGATTATACCCTTGAACTCAGGGCTTTGTTCATGTTAGGCAAGTACTCTACCAAGTGAGCTATATCCCCAGCCTGCCTTAAAAAAAAAAAAAAATATATATATATATATATATATATATATATATATATATATATATATATGCACTTTTATCATAATCTTTGATCCCTTTCCCCTGCCACATTGTCTTAGTTTTCTACTGGTTAATCTTTTTTTTTTTTCACTTTTATGTTAGACCTTCCTCAAGTACCTGATGATCATTGACTGTCCACTCATGTTTAAGAGGAGGCTTAGTCTCTGCCCTCAGAGACAGCTGGTATTTCTCCTGAGAGACTGGCTTGTTCTTGCTGGACACACATGTGGAAGTTCAGGCCATACCTTTCTTGTCTCCAAATCAGACATTCCTGAATGTGTCATGTTCTGACTTCTAGAATTTCCTGACATTCACTCTCTGCAGTCATTATCTTTTCTGTTCTCTTTGTACTTTGTGTACCTTGAAAAAATTCCTCTGTTGTTATCTTAGGGGGTTTTGGGAGGGAAGTATAGACAAACATAGGTTTCTAACTAGGAGTCTACTTTTCTAATTTTGACTTCTCTTGAATTTTTGTTATTAGTCAATAAATAGTTTCTACTTTTGGTTCAATGCAAATGAATTAAAATTTCCCCGGGTAACCATTTTTCTAGTTGCTGCTCTTGAAACCTTTTTAATACTGAAAAACTCACCTTGTCCTGTTTTATAAAGAGCAATATGCCTGTTGACACTTAAGTATTATTTATATAAGGCTCTGGTGGAGCTTAAAGCAAGGTGAGGCAGGTATGCACACAACACTGTGGTGATATTCCTGTGTAATACACACACTGGTTGAGGTATGGTTCATTGTGGAAGCATGAACGTGGACTGTCAGGTCCTATCAGGACAAAGAAGGCTTCTTCATGTAGGGTGGCCTGGTATGGGTTGACAAAGACTGGGAGAAAGGGGAGAGGTCTGTATAGGGAACAGTTGACATGAGGAGCCATACCTCAAGCAAGGTGAAGAGTCACCTCTTCGGTGGGGGTGGCTTGGGTGAAATATAGAGCCCAAATTGGAAGAAGGAGGTGTCCTCATGTGGGGATGACTGGACACAGAGGTCAAGATGTGGAGGGCAGTGGCAGTCAAGGGAATGATGAAATGAATAAATGTCTTAGGAACGATTGGAGCCAGATATCTCACTAGGGGAATGGAATCAAATATGGAAAGAGAAAGAACTAGAAAAACAACTCAATATTGGACCAGAAGTAATTGCCAGTATGTACTCACGGACTGCAATGTGTACATATGAATCTGTTCAGTATAGGTATGTATAGGCAACGTGTTTGTGTATATGTGTTACTTACTCTGCCAACCTGGAGTCCAAGAGCTTCTGGTTGTGAACCCAGGCTGAAACGAATAGACCTGCCAAGACCTTGGCTCCGAATACCATTTTCCACTTGAAAGGAGCTGGGGCTCCGTGACTGGGTGCTAGATTTTGCTAATAATAATAACACTAATAGGGGCTGGAGAGATGACTCAGCAGTTAAGGGCACTGGCTTCTCTTTCAGAGGACCTGGGTTTGATTCCCAGCACTCACATGGCAATTAACAACCATCGGAAACCAGTTTCATAGGGCCCGATGCTCTCTTCTGGTCTCCTCAGGCATTGCATGACACAGGTGCACTTACACACATGCAGACAATACAGTCAATTCATACACATAAAATAAAAATAATAATAGGATATTTTAAATAGCAATAAAAAACAATAGCAAAATATTCATCAAAATTACATGAGATATATCTGTCCTAAACATTTACTCATTACTCATCTGAAATTCAAATGTATCTGATTATTCTGTGTTCTGTTTGACAGCTCTACTCTTGGAGAAATGACTGATTCCAACACTAGGACAAGGAAAGGACAAGATGAACCTGGAACATTTTGTTGTGCTATAAAGAAATATTCAGGGCTGGTGAAACAGTTCATTGGATAAAGACACTTGCTGCCAAGGCAGAGGACCTGAGTCCTCTTCTGAGGCCAACTGACCTGAGGCCAACTTCTGCAAGTTGTTCTCTGGTCTCCATACACACTGCAGAATGCATGTGTGCACTTCCCCCACCCCCAATCCCGTGGTCACACGTAATATAAATAAATGTAAAATGGAACTGGAGAGGTGACTCAGTAATCAAGAGCACAGACTGTTCTTGCAGAGGACTCAAGTTCAGTTCCCAGTACTCATGTTGGACAGCTAATTCAAGCTCTAAGAGATGTGACACTCTCCTTCTGGCCTCTGTGGGCATGTGCCGGCATATATACACACCCCATCCAGTCACACATACATAAGCATATTTAAAAAAAATAACAAATTATTAACAAGTATAAAAAGATTCTCCTCTCTGGGAGAGAAGATGGTGGAATGAGGCATGCCAGGGCAACTGGTCTTGGGACCTGGGCTGTCCTGGCTCCCGAAGGCCTGAGTGCGTATGCTGGACAATGTGAGGAATCTTAGCACATAGAGTGAATATTATACTTCTATATCGATCTCAAAATTATGAACTCAGAACTTGGAAAATAAGAAAGAAAATAATTGGAGAGTCATGATGGTGGTGGCAACCTAGCCCTGGGAGCCAGAAAAATGCAATGATGGGTCTCAGTGCAGAGAGAAGCAAAGCATGATGGGAGGACTTAAAACATAGCTCTAGTAGGAAGATGTGTCCTCACTGCTTTCTCCTGACATGAATGAAGGAGGGGAACAGCAGACACCAAAAAAGCCAACTGGATCTTTGACCATGAAAAAGGAAACACTTGATCCATCTGTCTCTAACTTAGCAAAAGTAAAAAGTGGTTTCCTCCAATACTGATGCCCTTCTAGTGAAAAATTCAAGCTAACAAATAACTCTTGCCTTTGTTTGCTACACAGAAGTCAAAATGTTCTTTTTTTAAACCCAAATATAATCATATGGACAGTGATGGAGGCATGAAAATAGTAGGAACTATAGTAATTGAAATAATGACCACTTCCATGAGCCTAGAGTTGGGATCCCCTCCCGTGAACCTGGAACAGTGTGCAGGCCCTCTTGTGAGCTGGAGCTGTGGTCCACTCCCATGAGCTGGAGCACGGTCCCCTCCTGAAGACCTGGAGCTGTGATCTCCCCGATGAGCCACAGTTCCACATTCCTCTGTCGGTGGGCTGATGGTGGAGCAGATTGGAAGGGAGGGTCTTTCCGCTGTTGGGCAGTAATTGCAGCCTTCTCTGAATGGCTGCATTCCCCAGGAGTAAAGCCCCTGCGTTGAACTTAACGCTGGGGACAGGGGAGGTTTCTATCATTTGCAGTTTGTAGTCTTGGGAGGATTGATTTTCAAGAATGGATTTCACACCTCCCTTGATGACCAGCAAAGGTTCTGACTCCATAGGTGGTCCTGGGCACTCAGACCTTTCCCACCCTCAGGCACGAAGACGTTTTCCATTACTCTTCTACAGGGTCAGTGTACATTTTCTATGCCCTCCAGGAAAATGTAAAACACCTAGGCTTCTGCTAGGCAAATAGGCCAATGTGAGCATCAGAACAATAATACTAACAGGTCACAGCCTGTTCATCAAAAAAAAAAAAAAAGTTTGATGAGGAATAGAATGTGTATTCAGATCTAAAATATTTCCTCACAAAATAGTTATTCATTTCAAGTGGAAAACCCTAGCAACTTCATTTTTGAGTCTCTTCATTGTGAGGAAGCTCCGGCAGATGCTATTTTAACTGAGTGACTAAAGTAAATACTATCAGTACTAGGATTAGTTAAAACTGTCACCCGATGCAGAAAGAATAGGGTGTCACTTTGGTGATATACTTGCTAAATACACATATAATGAAATTGATAGATATTTAGCAGAATTACTAGTTATTGTCTTTAGAAGGTTAACGTCATGAAAGCCAAAGGTTCTTCAGATGGGTAGACACCAAAAAGATGGGACAAATAAAATCAGCACATTCTGAAGTGGCCCCTTATTTTGTTATCAGGCATAACTGGAATAATTGTTGGAATTTAATGAGGTCTCGGGATTATAGTATTAATTTGTAGACCAGGCTGGTCTTGAACTGACAGAGAGCTGCCTACCTCTGCCTCTGGAGTGCTGGGTTTAAAGGTGTTACCATGTCCAGTGACACTATGATTATTAATGTGAATACCCTAGATAGATCCCATTAAATATTTTGGGCAACAGGGCATGAGATTGGCAGCTTATTCTCAAATGGTTCAGGATAAAGTTGTTCATCCTGGACTTGAACTCTGAGTTTCAAAGTGTTTTAAAATAAGCCAAAAATGCTTACTTTTGGTTTTAAAAAGAAAATATAATTATTCTTATGCATAGGTCTAAAAAAAGCTTCAAATGCCAGTAATAAAATGTATTTTACAATGATGATACAAAAGACTAAAAATCAAGCATCTGGAGATCACAAATTCATTTATTCAAAAATGATCTTAAAATTAAAATTTCAATGGAGGAAGAGGCAATCAGGTTGTGAAAGTGATGGACTGCTAAAGTTAAAATTCCAATTTTAAAATTATAAGGAAAAAATGGAGAATTTTATGTATTGCATATTTCTGTGCAAAGCATGGGCTAAAAACTGCTATCCAGATCAAAAGCTTTTTCTTGGACTCAAGACAATGGTATTTCATCCCTAAGGGAGTCAGTTTTTTTGTGTGTGTCAGAAACTGGTATCTCTATTCCTTTTAAAAATTTTGTTTTTTATGTGATGAGTGTAATGTTTTTATGTATGTATGTTGGGCCTCATGGGTCCAGACATATGGCCTGGTGCAGCTTTCTGAGCCTCACTCGAGTTTTGCGGCCTGTCTCTGACACTCCACTTGGGCGTAGGAGTGACTCAGCAAGGCATAACAAAATGACCTCTACCTGGCTACAGCCTACGTGGTGAAAAATGATTGGTCCTTCACTTCCCATGTTTTTAGCCCAACCCCCTACCCTATATAAGACTGGGCCTGACGCAATAAAATGAGTTCCTGCTTCGACAAGACTCCCCACTCAGTGTGGTGATTTTCTCCGGAGTGGAGAGGAGACCGGGTCGCCGACACTTACCACCTCGCTCAGCCCCCTGGAGGAGACCGGCTGGACCAGCTTCTCCACCGCCCTACCTGCCGGTGAGAACCCGGCAGACTGGTGCCCCTGTGAGGAATCCTGTCTGAGAAACGGCTGCTTGCCGGAAGAATACTGACAAGCCAATGGGTCTGCAGGTAAGTGTACTCCCATAAATTATGGGGTAGTCTTTCTTTAAGCCCACCTCCCAAAAACCCCGAGACAAGTCACCTGATAGAGACGTAATGAGGCCCCGTCGCACCTGTGTCTCAGACGCCCCAGCCCACACCCGACCCTTTACCTGTCTGGGGAGGAGTATTTACCCTAGTTTGGATTACCTTATGCACCACACTGCTGGCTCAAGAAGATGAGCCGGGCTCCCTTGCCACCCCCACCTTATGGTGGGGAGGAGCCCCCCTCTCGGGAACCCTGCTAACCTTTTTCCCATCAATGTGGCCCCTGGTGGCAACCACCCAGCGGCCTGGTATCCCTGGGAGGCCCAAGAGATAGTGGCCTCTAGGGATGTGGAGTCCTTGTTCCACCAAACCCGAGCCGTGGTGGCTGCCCTACAATTGAACAGACAGGAGGAGATGACTACCCTGGTAAATGCCCTCCAACAGGTCTCAATAGGCAAGGGACAAACATGTTTCAATTATGGCAGAGAAGGGCACTTTAAGAGAAAATGCCCCAGTCTTCTAAAAAGAGCTCCACCTGTGCCTGAGATACACCTCCACCCCATGCTCTCGGTGCAACAAGGGATTCATTGGGTCAAAGACTGCTGTTCTTTATCAGACACCGCACCTTTAAACAGGAGATGGGACACTCCTCAGCCCTGAAAGTAAGAGGAGAATTTGGACTCTGCCTGTATTTCAACATTCCCATATAATGACCATAATTTCAGATGGACAGCAGGTCAAGGGGCTTGTTGATACTGGGGCAGATGCTACCATATTAACTGAAACCGAGGCATTCGTTTTCCTCACTGGAAATTTAAGCCTGGCCCCCCTATTAGCAGGGTGAGGAGCCAGCAGGACTCACAAGTTACCCTGTGGCCAGTTCAATGGAAAGCTTTAAATGGGAATCTTGGCAATGTACCCCGAAATCTCTGGGGCAGACATATTTTGGAGGAAATGGGGACTGTTATTACTACTACTGGAAATGGAGATGAAGACCCCTTTTTCCACTGTTAGGAGGCTCTATATGCCCCTTAATTACTCCAGGTTTTGTTTCCTTAATTAATCAGGTGGATCATTCAAATTCTACCAGTTCTGAACCCTGCCCTGGGGTGCTTTGCTTTCCACAACAATTACTGACTTTTTTCACTTCCCAGTTTGCTGAGCTGGGAAACTAGCTCACTGTTAGAGTGCTTGGCTAGCTATTCCCACCTATGCCATGGTATAGCATATAAATAATACAAGCATAACTGATCTTCTCCCACAGTTGTGTCCTGTCCCACAGGGTTCATATCCTGGTGGGGAAAGGGCTGAATAAATCTTGCCAGCCCTTTCTCCAAATACCTCCTCTACATTTTCCTCTCAGTTGTTACATTCTCTCATGCCTGTTGGGCATTGGCATATGCTGGGGAAAAGGCAAAGCATGCCATTAGTCACCAATTTCCTCCCAAATTGAAAAATTTCATACGCCACAGGCATCCCGTATAATCCTCAAGGTCAGGCAATTGTTAAAAGATATAACCAAACACTTAAATCTCAATTACAAAAACAAAAGGGGAAATCTCTACCTACCCCCACATGATCAGCTAAAAAAGGCATTATTTACCCTAAATATTTTAATTTTTTCTAAGGAAGACACACATTTATCCGCTTTTCAAAAAACATAGGTCCTTGTCTGTTACATACAGCTCCATCCGGGTCAGATGGAGGGATCCATTAACCAGAGCTTGGAGAGGACCAGACCTGCTTCTCACAGCAGGAAGAGGGTTCGGATGTGTCTTCCCTCAAAATGAAAAGAGACCCATTTGGGTGCCTGCAAGAGATTTAAAACACCTGCCTCGACTAGAGGATAATGATAATCACCCTTCCAGGGAGTGTCTCACAACTGAGGACTAGGTCTTGATTTACTAACTGTCGAAAAGGGAGGCATCTGTTTATTTTCACAGGAAAAGTGCTGTTTTCGTGATCCAGGATGATCTTGAGAAGAAGGCGGCAAGAACTTCAAGATTATTTTTTGTGGGCTAGCTTTAATGCCCTTTGCTTGACCCCTTCCTTGTTCTCCTTTTCCTCCTGACTGAAGGACCTTATCTTTTTAAAAATTAATACAATTCATTCACCAATGTCTTGAGGAAATTAAACCAGGTCGAGGTCCAGTACCGGAGGCTTGCTACTGAGAGTGATTTGGCTATCCTCTAATGAACGGCCCTTCCCTGCCCTCCATTTGGCCAATGATGGGTAAGATCTCAGATGAACTGAGGCGACCTAAGACAGGTCATGGAGTGGATCCATCATAAGCATGATGCATGACACCCAATGACAGGTAAGATCTCTGAGTAGGAGACAACCCAAGACAGGGGTCATGTGCCTCTGCTATAATAAGCATGCTGCGTGACACCCAGTGATAGGTAAGATCTCTGAATAGGGGACGACCTAAGACAGGGGTCACGCGCCTCTGCTGTTTATTTTAAAATAGAAGGGGGAGATGTTGGGCCTCATGGGTCCAGACATATGGCCTGGTGCAGCTTTCTGAGCCTCACTCGAGTCTTGCAGCCTGTCTCTGACACTCCACTTGGGCGTAGGAGTGACTCAGCAAGGCATAACAAAATGGCCTCTACCTGGCTACAGCCTACGTGGTGAAAAATGATTGGTCCTTCACTTCCCATGTTTTTAGCCCAACCCATACCCTATGTAAGACTGGGCCTGACGCAATAAAATGAGTTCCTGCTTCGACAAGACTCCCGACTCAGTGTGGTGATTTTCTCCGGAGTGGAGAGGGGACTGGGTTGCCGACACTTACCATCTCGCTCAGCCCCCAAGAGGAGACCGGTTGGATCGGCTCCTCCACCGCCCTACCTGCCGGTGAGAACCCGGCATATGTAGGTGCACATCTGTTGTTCAATGCCTATGGAGGTCATAGAGGGCATCAGATCTCCTGGAAATGGAGTTAGCCACTATGTAGGTGCTGGGAATTGAACCCAGGTCCCCTGCAACAGCAGCCAGTGTTCTTAACTACTGAGCCATCTCTCCCATCTCCATTTCTATTCTTTCTCATTTATAGACTATCAACCTCACTCTAACCTTTGGGCAATGGTGCCCAGCTAAAATACTACTCAGCTTTATTTGGAACAGAGCATGACCTCAAGACATCAAGTTAAGCAATGGGTCCCAAACCAAAGTGTTCCTGAAATCCTGGGAAGTGGCAGCCTATTTGCTACTTGTTAGGCAACAGGCTTGAAGATAAAAGTCAACAAGAAACTAAGGTCAAAAGAAGAGAAATAGCCTGGGGTTAGTTCTGAATGTGATGTGTCTCCACAGGCTCCTTTGAACTCTCGGCCCCTAGCTGTGAGTGCTGTATTGGGATGTTGTAGAACTTTGAGGAGAGGTGACACCTGGTTAGCTTGAGGTGGGTCACTGGGGCCAGGCCTTTGAAGGGCAAGGCCAACTCTGGTTCTGGTCAAGTTGTTTGTACATCCTATCAAGATATGAACATGCCACACTGGAAGCGCCTAATACTTCAGAGGGATTTCCCAGCTGTCATGTCTTTCCTGCCATCGTTCCGCCTTAAGTTGCTTCTGTCATGTATATGGTCACATCAAGGAGAAGTAACTGATATACCTGGCTATCTGATGGCACCATTGAACTGAACTGATACATCAACCACTCCTTTTTATTTTTTTAAAAGAGATCTCACTGTGTATCCCAGACTGGCCTTGAACTCCTGATTTTCTTGCCTTAACTCCTCAGTACACTGGACTGTAGTACAATGTCTGTTCCCAGCTGACCTTTTATCAAGAAAAACAGTGACTCTTCAACATATTATGCCAGTTGTGTTTTTGTTATTTTCACCATTCAGTTTAAAGAGTTTTGTATGCTTGTATGTGTGTGACAGATAGAGACTCAGGTGAGTTAGGAATTGTTTGCTCAATAAAGTGAAAGGAATCGGTTTAAGACTGCTTTGGAGAGATGTATGTGGTGGTTACATCAGTGTCATCAGAAGGTATGAGATACAGTCACTGAGAAATTCCTTAAGGTAGGAGTTAGTCAACAGTTTCAGGAAAACTATCTGATGTGGATTTTTTTTCTTGTGCATGTATGCCTGTGTGTTCACATGAGTGTGTGTGTCTGTATGCATGGGTGTAGAGGCCCAAATTTGACACTGAGTCTTTGATTGCTCTCTACCTTATTCAGTGAGGCAGAATCTCTGAACTAACCCAGAACTTGCTAACATGGCTAGGCCAACCAACTTGCTCCAGGGATCCAGTCTCTACTTCTGAGCTCTAGAATTCTGGGCTCCCATGCCTACTGGCATTTTTCCATAGGTTCTGGGGATCTGAACTCTGGTCCTTATGACTGTATATCAAGTGTTTTGACCACAGATCCACCTATCTCCTTAGAACCTCTGACATGGATTTAGAAGCTGCTTCCTATTCTGTACTCTAGGTTCTTAAACTATAACTGTCATTTGTTAACTTCAAACTTAAAAGTCTGCCATGTAGACAGCCTTTGGTTAATGAAATGAAAGAACAGTGGTGTCCAGCTCTGTGCCAGGGATTGGAATAATATGGTGATGTCAGCCATGGTACAGACAGCTGGTGCTTAAGTTCTCATGTGAACACCTTCGTATACAACAGTAGGTAGGCCATGACCTTTATTTGACTAGTAAAGGAAACGCTAACAACCCCTAAATGCAAGACTGAAAATCTGTTTATCTTTGAAATGGAAGCCTATTTGTTGAAAAACAAAAACAAACCTTAAGCAAACATCTACCTAAAAGGGGGCTGATCTAGCACAGAACTTCTTTTGCAGAAGAGTCAACCTTTCAGGATCTTTTTTGAGGCAGGGTCTTACTATGTACCCTGCTTGATTCTCCAGTCTCAGGCTCCTGAGTGTTGTCTATATCCTTTTTACAGTTTAGAATCCCCAACCCATGGTTCTACAAAAACAGTATCATAAAAGGGAGTAGATTCGATGCATCAGGACCAAAAAAAATGTTACTCAATCTCACTAGACTTGAATACTTACTTGATGTTCTTATGTCTGTGAGTGCAAGCCTGGTACTCAACTCAGCAACTTAATAAAACTTTCTAATTTCCTTAGAACACTGATTGAGGTCAGAGAGTAGCATCTAAACTGGCACTGGAAGAGTCTGGATTCCTTCCATCATGTGACCCACTATCTGAGTATCTTTTGCTTCTAGCACTGTAAGCAGGAAGAAATCACAAACTATTTCATGGAAAGACTTTAGGGATTAAGACTGTTAGTGACACACATGACTTCTGCCCACATTCTACTGGCCAAGCTCACTGCCAGATGGAATCTAACTGTGAAGAGGATGGGAATGTAGCCTTCCCATGTGGCCAGAAAGAGGCAGAAGGAACGTGGAAATCTTCACCTACTTTGTGGGAATTGTGAAGATTCAGTAAATGGCATTGATAAATGTACTTCCTTTCATTTCTTTGGGATCAGGAGAATACGGTTATGGTTTGATGGAGCAATAACAGGTGGAGGTGGTCGGTTGTGGTGGCAGGTTTCCTGGTGAAAGGACAAAAAGACACAGGCAAGGGGAACCAGGTAGATTCTGGTAGCTAAGCAGAGGGGCTGGTCACCCCCAAAGTAGGGAGAGAGTAAGAGAACTGTGAAGTTAGGAGGTGCTCTCGAAAGGATCATTAGGAAGAACAAATTTAAGGAGAGAGGAAAGAAACAAAGGTTTTGCCTGGAAGAAAGACCTCAGTCTTCCCATGAAGGCATGCTGGAAGAAGGAAGCAGTGTTTAAGAAGTAAATGAGGATTAGACCCAGGTTGGCTGGTAGGGCATAGGTCATCAAAAATAGGACAGAGGGCTGGAGAGATGGCTCTTAGGTTAAGAGAACTGGCTGCTCTTGCAGAGAACCTGGGTTTGATTCCCAACACCCACATGGCGGCTAGCAACCTCTGTAACTCCAGTTCCAGGCCATCCAACTACCTCTACCGATCCCTGCAGGCACTGCACAACACACTTACACACCTGCAGGCAATGATACACTCATACATGTAATATTTAAAAAATAGTACAGGAATATTAAATATAAACTGGAGTTAGATTTTTGTTACTCTTCTTTGGTATGTTCAAAGGTTAGGTTAAGTACAGGTTTATTCTTCTGAGCATTTCTACTGTTGAAGTACTTCAAGACTGGAAGTATCACAATATCCGTAAACTTTCTTTCAAACTGTCCAGGAAGCAAATAGAGGAAAATATTAATGACTGAATCCTAGTGAAGAGTGTATGCAGATATAACACACTGCTTTGCACTTTTAAAAATTAAACGGGCATAGTGGTGCACATCTTTAATCCCAGCACTCAGGGGGCAGAGGCAGGTAGATCTCTGAGATTGAGGCCAGCCTGGTCTACATAGCAAGTTCCAGGCCAGCTGGGGCTACAGGGAGACCCTGTCTCAAAAAGATCCCCCCGCATTGCCATAAATTTCAAAAATAACATTTCCAGTATTTCATCTGCTTATCAAGAAAACAAAAGCTACATTTGTCTAGAGAACACATCAGATAACATTAAACTTAAAGTTTTAAATGGTAGTAGGTGGCTAGGGTGAACTCTCGGGTCTGGTAAGTTCTAGGCACTGAGGTGTAAACTCCACTAATCAAGGGATGAGGCCTGTTTTTTAAAAATTACATCTTATTTTTGTGTTTGTGTGTGCATGTATGGAGGTCAGAGGGCAAGTTGTGGGAGTTGGTTCTCTCCTTCCACACTGAGTCCCAGAGATTGAACTTAGGGCATCACACTTGGCAGTAGGTACTTCTACTGGCTGAGCTGCTTCCATGGCCTCATTTTTTTCCTTCTCTCTTCACATATCTAGCACTTAGTCAACTGCTAGGAAGCAGGCACTGTGTGATTTTTGTCAACTGAATGGTGATGTAAATGTGAAGTCTGTTTATGCCATCCTCTTTTACTTTATATCGTGACATCTGAGAAGTCAAAACAAGTACATACTGGTTTTATTTATACAACTAGTACCTCTGGCAACTTTGTTTTGTTAATTCAGTTGCTTTAGTTTTGAATTTCAAGATGCACATTTAAAGATTTATTTGATGCATATGTATGTGCACCTGTGTGTGCAATACCCACCAAGGCCAGAAGAGGATGTATGCGTTACGGACTCATCACGTGAGTGCTGGGAACTGAACCCTGGTACTCTGGAAGAACTGCCAGTGCTCTTCAACAATAAGCTGTCTCTCCAGTCCCTTAAAGCAGACATCTTAAAGCCTTTGTTCCACAAGATTAAATAACATCTAAGCTTACCTTACTATAGTTACAATTTTCTCTAAGACTGTCTTACTCAGTATTTTAAAAGTGATGGTTGGATCTTATGCACAAAATATTTCACGACCATGGCAAAATTTAAGTGGTGTGTCTTAAAGGAGATTTCGCTGAATCTTTTAGGTTAAATTATGAATGATTACAAATGATTCGTTCATTTCACTTATTTTATTAAAACCAGCAGTTATCTATTATCTAGCTTTCAGAATTAAGTTCTCTTGCAAACCCAAAAGATGAGAGACACAGCAGTCCTGGCAGTCTTCCTCCATTGACTTTGTTCTTTCAGAATAGCATTGTATTCTGACACTCTCCAACGCTGGTAACAGCATTATCAGATTGTTAGAGATCTGCTCACCAACTGCAACCACCTTCCCTGCAATATTTGACACAGCTGTCTCTCGCTTCCTTCTGTGAAACTCTCTGCACAGATACCTGGGAGTATGGTGAACTGGCCATAAGGCTGAAGGGGAGAGTCAAGAAAACTTTTTTAAAAACAAACTTCCTTTCACTTAATTCCTTTTAAGCATATTAATCTTAAAATTTTCATGCATTAAAAAATGTATTTTCACCAGGTGCGGTGGTGCACACCTTGAATTCCAGCACTCATGAGGCAGAGGCAGGGGGATCTCTGTGAGTTCAAGGCCAGCCTGGTCTACACAGCAAATTCCAAGATGGCTAGGAATTTTCACACATAATATACTTTGATGATAGTGTACTTTGATGATCTCCGCTCATCATCCCATATCCCCTTCCTCGAACCCCTACTTTCACTAATCCTAATACTGTTAGGCTGAAAATGCTTAATTGTAGAGTAAGAGCTTTGGTATGTGGGAATGAACACTATTCTATAGAGCCTGGGAACTACTCTACCTCATTCTCTAGAACACGGAGTCAGTGTGACAAAATAGGATATATTTGGAGACTTGGGGTGGGGTTCAGTTTTCCTATTTACTTTTTTTCCTGACTCTGGGTAAGTCACTTAATTTCTCAGAGTTTCAGTTTCCTCCAGTTTTAAAATATCACTGACTCTTAACAAAGAGCTGAGATAAGAAATAACTGTCAGATATAGTATATTAGTTGGTATGGTATAGTATATATGAAATTACTAAGTAAAATAAAAAAAATTGTAATTTTTAAAAATCAATGAAGCAGGAAAATGAACAAAAATATCATGGTAAAACAATTTCTTTTAATTACCAATGAGAAAAATACAAGGCAATAAAGGCAATAGAGACTTCAAGAGAACCAAAAATGTTTTTATAAACTTGAGGGAAACTATAATACAATGAAGATTACCACAAGGAGTCTATAGTTTAATAGTTGGAACAGCACTGTTTTAGAAGGAGTAAAAAATACTGTACTACTTTTAAGAAATGTATGATTAATTCATAAAATTAGGTAAACTAATTATTCTCACAAAATTTTTTTGGATTTATTTTTACTTTGTGTTTTTTGTCTGCACGTATTTAAGTGCACCTGTGGTGTGCAACGCCCACAGAAGCCAAAAGAGGGCATCATGTTCCATGAAGATGGGGATGGGGGATGGTTGTTAACTATCACATGAGTACTAGGAACTGAATCCCAGTCCTCTGCAAGAGTAGCCTTAGAGCTTTTAACTGCTGAGCCATCTCCGAGCCCCAAATATAAAAATAATTTGTCCCAAATATAAATCATTTGGTGGCATTATTTTATCCCAATCTAACATAGACTACAGAAAGGCACCGGGCATCTAAGAGATTACATTAAAAAAAATATATTTTATTTATTTTTATTTTAGGTGTATGAGTGTATTGCCTACACATAAGTGCCTGAGATCAAAAGAGGGCATCAGATCCCCTGAAACTGGAGTTACAGATGATTGTTAGCCACCATGTGGGTGCTGGGAATCAAACCCAGATTCTCTGCAAGAGCAGCTAATGCTCTTAACCACTGAGCCATCTCTCCAGCCCTACATTTTTTTTTTTATAAAGGAATCCAATTGATATCAATGTAGTTGATACAGAACAAGGTCTAGAATGGAGTCAGTAGTTGGCACAATGTAAGTTAAAACTGAAATGAGATACCAAGCATCACAGTAATAGAACAGGAAGTGTGGAGCATCAGTGCTCATATATAGCCAGTGTGAGTGTATCATGTTAGAAGACAGTGTGGCATTATTTGTTCAAGTGCACAACATATATTCCCAAGTACAGATCATACATAAGCTGATGTAGGTGGGATGGGATACAGATTTAAGGAATGATCCTAACAGCACTTATAACAGTCTCAAACTGAGCACAGCTGACCATCAACAACAGAATAGCCAAACATATTATTTCATATTATGAACAAAGTAGCACTGTGCATGCAGCAAAGAGAACAAATTACAGCTATATGAACAGCATATAGATTAAAATATAGTTGAACAAATACAGCATATAGATTTAAATAAAGTTGAATGAATGTGGCAAGTATTATACTGCCCCATTTACATAAAGCTCAAAAGAAAGGGAAAAACGAAATGATTATCATAAAAGTCAGAGTAAGGGCAACTTCCAGGAGCGATTGTTGTATAGAAAGGTCATTAGGCAGCTTCTGGGATATTGGCAAAATTCCACCTCTTGATGTGGTTGATTGTTTACAGGGTTGTTTCTTTGATAATTACCTATAGTATAAAATTGCTTTAAATATTTAAGTATATTGCACAAAAATGTTTAAAACTAACTCATATACTGCAGTGGCAGTTTTAGAAAGGAAATTTTGTCAGGTAATTTAGCTCACACAATCTTTGACAGTAGAAACCATGGATGTGGGATAATCAAATACTAATTTCTCATAAAAGCTGGCTTTTAAGAGAAGACATTCTGAACCCTATACAGACATCCCTCTGTCACACTTTATCATAGCATGCAGATCCTTATCACAGATTGATGAGCCAGGAAAATAGCTATGTCAGCTGAAATATATTTTGGTTTTTGAGAATTCTGAATTGAGTTCTCTTCTGGATTAGTAGGCAATAGAAGGAACTGAAGATACAGAGCAAGTTGGAAATGTAAGAATTTCCTCCTTTCCTGCAGCAGTTCTGTAATAGCCATTTTCTTCAGTTATCAGGTGAACTGATCCTGCCCAGTAAGCTTAGTGGAGCTACTACTTCATAATTTGGAGGCTCAGGGCTCTCCTGAATGCTATTCTGTCCCTCAGTGTTAAAGTTCTAAGGTGGAACGACTTACAACCAACAGGTCAGGCCTCTGAAAACCTTGGCGGTTTCTGGAGGGTTTCTCTGCCTTTCCATTCAAGGCTCACAAAGTTACTCAGCTTCCCCTGAATCCCATACATCTGTTATATTTCTTTTATTTCTGCTGTAAAGAGAAATAAAACCCAAAAGAGTATTCTGTAGCCATCTGGGCTATTGCTTATTGATCTGATTCCTTGTGAATCTTCCTGGGAAAGATACAGCAACTGAATGGATCATATGGACAGTAAAGTCCAGGTCAATTAAGGCAAGACGTTTAACCTGGCACCTGGGATTTCAGGAGGCAGGTAATAGGGTCAAGTGCAACCTGTCTCTCCCTGTTTTTGTGGCATTCCCCTTCCCCTTTACTCACCTTTCTTGTGGCCTCTGAACAAAAATGAACCCTTGAATTTGCCAAGTTAGACGTTTCCTTTGTCTACAGTTTTCAAGTAGCGGTGGCAGAAACCCGGGGCTCCCCAAATTTGTCCACAGCTTAACTGATCTAATTTTTCCAAACAACGTGTAAAGACTTGTGGTACTTGCGATATCCCATCATTGCAGCTTCCAGAGGCAGCAGTGGTATCTGGGTCCAGCCACCGAATTGTGGAATCTGCTGCCTTTCATCTTTGCTCCTGCTTTAATCTCATTCTTACACAAGGTAAATCAGGTTCAAGCTAGATTTCTGAGGATTCTGGTCCTTTTAACACGAAAATTCTTATCCTAGAGTACCACACCTTAACTTTCATGAGTAAAAATTTGAATTTATTTCCTCGGATAACATCTTCAGGACAAATAGCCTGATATGCTCATTTCACATACACAAAAATAGCTTGAGTCAGAGCTGAGACACTAGCGAAAATTTGAGGACAAGGGATATTGATAAACTCGAGTTCTGCAAAACTTCCAAACCGCAAGCAAGAATGATTCTTAAAAAAACGAGGCACAACATTTTCCACTTGAAAAAGTAAAAAAAAACTCCTCTATGATATCCCAGAGAAAGGCTCTTTCAGCCCGCTGCTCCCTCACCCCGGCGATTCTCTTTTCTCACAAAAGTCTAAAGTTGCGACTCTCACAGTCAAGCTACACCGGATTCTTTCCATGGCTGCGGGGAGGGGAGAGATGAATTACAACTCTCATCTTTACAACGCGCTAGCGCTTACACTACGGCCTCGGAGCTCCGCAAGAGGCTTTCATTCATTCGCTCAATTCACCAAACCTTCGCACCGCCGAGACCACGTTATCCCGAGCGAGGTCTTTCCCCCACCATGAGGAGGGTGGGGCGGTCCCTCCCCCGAGCAGGTGCGGCGACCCGGCGGCAGGTCAACTTTTCCACCTCCGGCTGTGTAAAGACCTGCTCCGGGCCAAATGCCTCACCTTCGGGTGGTGCAAGCCCCAGCCCGGCCCGGCGGCCTGGGCGTCCCCCCCAGCTCCCAGAGTAGCAATCCGCACCTGCCCGGGAGGGAACAGCTATAGGAGCACGCTGTCCCCGGCCGCCCTCGGGTCAGGGGTAGGATCAGGCGGCAGCTAGGGCTCGCCTGGGCTCCTCCCCTTCCTCTCCAGTTCTGACGCGGCCAGCCGTAGAGGCGGTGGCGGCGACGGCAGCGGCAGCAGCAGCGAGTCCCGCGGCCCGAGGCGCACCCACCCGCTCGAAGATCCTTGACTTCCTCTTCCCTTGCGCGTCATCAGAGCGCGCCGCAGTCGCCCAGGGCGGGGTGGCTGGAGAGGGGAAGAAAAGGAGAGCGCAGGAAGGGGCAGAGCGGAAAGAGAAGGGAGGGGGAGGAGAGTGGTTGCTAGGCGACTGCGTCATCTCCAGGCGCCACTCTCCTCCCGCCCCTCTGTGGAGTGAGGCGAGAGCCCCGCACAGAGCGAGGCAGACTGCGAGCTGAGCTCCGGGCGCTTTGGCTGCCGTGGGTGAGAGAGTGAGCGAGCGAGCGAGCTAGCGAGCATCCGAGAGACCCGGCCCCCGAGCTTTGGCCGCCGCGGAGACCTCCTCGTAGCCCGGGCCAGCGGGACCCGCGGCCGCCCTCCACTCCCCCCCTCACCTTCCCGACCGGCAGCGGCGGCTGCACACGCCGTAGCCCGAGCCGGAGCCGGAGCCGGAGCCGGAGCCGGAGCCGGAGCCGGGGGGCAGGGAGGCGGCTGCCGCGGGGCCGGGGCTGGTAGCTGCTCGGCTGGGAGAGGACGCCGAGGAGGGGCTGGGGTTTCTGCCTCGCCCCGGAGCGGGGGGCGAAGGACCCCCGAGGAGTAGGGAGGGGGGTCCCGGCCGCAGCGACACATGCGGGAGCCGAGAGCGGGGGCGGCGCCGATCGGAGCCCGCCGGGTCCCCAGCCTCGCCGCCGTCCGGTCCGGCCGCCCGGGACCGTAGCATCCCGACACGGAGTGTATGAGCCGGGGCGCCCAGCCCAGGAGCCACCCCCCAGCCGGGGGGGCGGGGACCCCGATGTGAAGCGGCGGCCGCGGCGGCGTGGAGAGCGGCCCCGGCGTCCTCTCCTTCCCCTCCCCTCCCCTCCACCCCCTCCGGGGGGCTTCTCCCTTGGCCCGCCGCCGCCCCCCGGCTCCTCGGCGGGACTCCGAGAGTTCTCGGCGCCCCCTCCCCGCCCCAGCCCCCCAGGGCGGCGGGGCCGGGGGGGATCCGGGGGGCCGGCCGCAGCCTCCTCCCAGAGGAAACTTTCTCCAAACCAAATCATCGAGCTTCGGGATCGTGACTGTCCCGGGACAAGTGGCCCTGGCCCGGCAGAAACCACAGCCTGCAGAGACCCAGGAAGAGGAAAAGAGGCGAGCGGGACGGCCGGCGCCTCTCGCCCGGCGGCGCGGAAGAGACCCGGGTGGCTGCCTGCTGGAGCGACGCTACCACCGCTTCTTCCTCAGTTCCGCGCCCAGCCTTCCGCAGCTGCCGCCTCAGCCCGAAGGAGGAAGGGAGCCAGCCCACAGTGTCAGTGCCACCGCTCGTCTCTGAAGCGTGAGTGGACCCGGAGGAGGGCTTTCGGGGGTGTCAAGTGGGAGCCGGCCGGTGCTGCGTTCTGGAGTTTTGCAGATGTTTTCCTGGGAGGGTTGGCACCGGAGAGGTGAGGTGTGGATGGGGAAAGGCAGCAGACACTTCTCTGTCCGGAACCTTCAGCTTGCACAAGTAATGCAGGGTTTGCCTAGAGGAGTTCTGTCCTCAGAGTGGACATCTGCACCTTTGCGGACACGAATTGGTGAAGGGAAATTGAGGAAGCCAGAGCCGCTGTGCGCACAAAGGACAGCTCTGTACTGTACCTTTTCCTCGTACACCGGCTGTGATCCAGCACAGTTTTTGTTTCACGGGAACTCTCATGGATTCCCACGTGGGAACCACTTGGGTCGACTCTTGAAAGAAAATGTCTTTTTTCCTTTTCTTTTTTTCTTTTCTTTCTTTTGTTTTTGGAGTTACCTTGAGAGGAAGACCAGTTTACATTTACTACATACAGGCGTTTGGTCCCCTCCCCCCTTTCTGTTTCCCACGTCCACAAATTCCTATGTGTAAGAGGACACAGAAACAGATTTCAGTTGCTTAGGAAATTCTGAATTTTTAGTATTCACAGCTCATTGAGGACTTAATTCAGGGAGAGCATTTAATGCATTACCATTTTATAAAAGTTGTCCCACTTTCCCTTTCAATTAAATCCTGTCCCCGCCCCACTTTGGGGGGAAGTAACATTTTACATGACGGTATTTTTTTACTTGGAAGAAGTCATGGGGCTTTTCTTACTTGGATTATCTTGTCAGCTTAGGAGAAACTTAATGATCTTTTAAGAATGTATTTTTAAGTGTCTTAACACTACATTAGGGGTGCTTCGAAGTAATAGTTCACGTATGTCAGACCTTAAGGATTAAGCAGACAGTGAAATTTTATGTAGCAAGTCTCAGAATGAGAATTCTGGTCCATCCAAATAACTAAATGTGGGCAGGTACAGATGTTTTGTAGAAATGATGGAAACCTGGAGTTGTCTCTCCCATCCTAATTTCTCCATTTAGGATCATGATTAGGTTTATTTAAAAATTTGTCAAATTTAACAATGTTTGGATCCTATGATTTTTTTTCTTTCTCATTTTAAAATAATGAACACTGAAAATTTATTAGCCTCTGTATTATGTAACAGTTCACTTACCTTAAACCTGCCTCTTATACTTCCAAGAAACAGTTTGTTTTTAGGAATGCTAAAACAATCTTGTGTTTATCTTTCCCTGCTTTTGCAAATTTGATTATTCTTTACTGTCATCTGTCCCAACTTTTTATTTTAGTGTATTTTTTCTTCATTTCTTTGACCACTTTTTCCTGTTCTCGACCCTCTCCAGCTGTTTCATTTTTCTTTAGATACTTTGTTCATATGCTTTTATAAGAAACCTTAAATTCTACTTATTGTAAATGGTAACTTGCATGAAAATATTGAATGGTGAGTGTAAGGTTAGATTTAGAATAAAACAATATTATTGGATCTGTTACTTTCTTTTGTGACCTTGGAAAAGTCTCGTATTCATTTTCCAGAAAGATGATGAGAAGCCTATTCTTACATAGTTTGATTTTTGGGAAGAAGGGGAGTATAAACCAAGAAGCATTCTTTAAGTATACATTGCACCTGGTCAAAGTAGCTTACTAACTTGAGGACCTATTTCTATTGTTTTGATCATAAATTAGTTTAAAATCATAGTAGTATTTTATTGAATATTAGGGTTGGAAACAAGAAAATATTTTTTATTTGCAGGCTTTGAGGTGTTTTTACTTACAAGTGGCAGAGACAGTAAAATAACAAATTGCACAAAACTGTAGGAAAGGTTGGGCTGGCGAGATGGCTCATTGGGTAAAGGTGCTTGCTGCACAAGCCTGATGATCTGAGTTTGATCCTTGGAACCCAGGTAAAGGTAAAGGCGGAAAACTGACTCTGACACAAAGGTGTCCTCTTAGCTCTAGGAGCATACAGTGACATGTGCACATACACAATATAGTAATAATAATATTTTTTAAATATAGGAAAGGGGATTGGATCATCAATATTATTCTTCAGATCACTATATGCCCGGTAGTGTCTTAGAATTGCGGCTGTGTTTGTACATGTTCATTAGGGCAATACTGGTTTTGTACTATATAGAATTGGAGTGCCTTAACTAAATCTTAGAAGATTTCTTTGAGGAAGAAACAAAATATCGAAGACTTGGAATTAGAACAAGTAAGGGGCAGATCTAATTAGAAAGCTAACTTGATAGGAATACCTACTGAGGGAGTTGACTAGGGTTAAGGTCAGTTAGTACTTCTAGAGATGCATGGTGTTACAGCCCATGGGAGGATTTGAGAGCAGTGTTCTTAAGAGAGTAGTTCCAGGTGGTTGGGGAGAAATTGCATTTTAGACTAGAGATATGCTTAGATTAGGATTTTGTTTTTCTAGGGAACCAACATCTTTACACCATGGTCACCTAGAATGACACAGGAGGCATGAAAAAGGAAATGCCTTCAGTGTTTTAGCATGATGGGAGTGGTTTCTCAAGAGCAGACGTTCAAAACTGGGGCAGCAGATTTTGCTTTGGATGTTGAAGTTTGGGTTAAGAGATGTGATGCCCATGTAGTTCATTTGTCCCCTCCCCTCTTCCCATTTCTCCGACTCGGTCTCCTGTCCCAGGAGCTCATTCTCCTGTGAAGCTGAGAATGAGCTTGAACCTCTAATCCTCCCTCTTGGACCTCTCAACTGCTAGAATTACTGGAGTGTGCCACCATTCCTGGTTTATGTAGGGCTGGGGATGGAACACTAGGGTTTCTTTCGTACATGCTCGGCAGGTACTTTACTAACCCAGTTACAACCTTAGCCCCTATGTAGCTTTCAAGACTGCGGAGTGGTTTGGGTGATATACTGATAATGTAGATAGAGGTGGGAATTGTTTTCAAAATATTTAGTTTTCTGAGATTGCTGATAGGCCGTGAAGAACTGAAAATGGATTATTTTATTAAAATTTTATTTTTTGGCAGTCAAGTTTGTGTTACAGTAAGCAGAGGCATGATAAGAGATGAGACTTGATGACATTCCCCCTAAAGATGTTTTGTAAGTGAGTGGACCTGGCAGTTGAAAAGGGAACAGTCTTTAAACATAGCAACTTAGTCTTAGGACATAAAATTCTGTTTTGGAATAGCCACAGGTTTTCAATGGAGTATTTAGTACCTTGAGATTTTGAGTTCAGAAAAACAGAACTTTATTGTTATGGAACATATGAATGAACAAAAAGGAAGGTTTTTTTCCCCCCAAATTCATGCTTTTAAAGTTTCCTTGCATTATTATTAATCTTAAGTTTGGTTCTTACTACTGTAAAATGGGGCTAAAAATAGCTTCAGGGAAGGCTGTTTCCCCTACTTTCGGGTGGTGTGCGTCTTTGTGTCCCACACAATGGAATGGATGTGCGCCTGTGTTGGAAAATGCTTTTTTTAAAAAAGTTTTTTAAAATTAAAACAAACAAACAAACAAACAAACAACTTGGAACTTTAAAATACTCAGAATCTCTATGGTTGGCATTTAGTGTTGGCTTTGCAAGGATATTGAGGGTTGTGAGTAAAAATACATAATTATTTTTATGTTCCTCAATTTGAATTCAGTACCTTCCTAGAGCTTCTTTGACTTTTTAAGAGAATATCCAGTTAGTAGAAATGTCTTAGAATAGATAATTAAAAAAAATATTAGCTCTACATGGTGACACAGGCTTTTAGTCCTAGCCCTCAGGAGGTAGAGGCAGGTAGATCTCTGTGTGTTTAAGGCCGTCATGGTCTACATAGCAAGTTCTAGGACAACTGGGGCTACAGGGAAACCGTGTATTGCTTGAATGTGTAGAAGTGCACCAGTGTTATGCAGTGGCCGCAGAGGTCAGAAGAGGGCATTGGATCCCCTGGAACTGGAGTTATGGACAGTTGTTAGCCACCATGTGGGTGCTGGGAATTGAACCTGGATCCTCTGCAAGACCAGTCAGTGCTCTTAACTACTGAGCCATCTCTCCAGCCCCCAGAATAGATAGTTTGAAATAAGAAGGTGGGTCAATAATGATTATAGGGTGAGAGTGCAGGGATTGGAATATATGCTACAAAGATGCCTTTTTGCTACTTTCTACATTATACAGATGAAGTCTTAATTAGATGAATTTAAAAAGTAGCTCTTTAGGGTTAACATGATTTACTAATATGATGGGACTTTATGATAGAGGAGTGGTAACTTATGTTTGTTTTGCCTTGGCAATGTTGAGACTGAAGGGAAATGAACATAGAGCCTTGGGTGGGGGGCGGTGTTTGTTAGCATGAGATGATCCCAAAATCAATGTGTAAAAGGGTTGGAAACCTTTTCTTGGTTTATATAACTGTCACAACTTTCAGCTCTGCTCTCTCCCTTTGAAAGTAGCCATAGATAACACATATATGAACTTGTAACTATGCTCCAATGAAATTGGATGCATAAAAACTAGAAATAGATTGGATTTGGCCTGTAAGTTATAATTTAGGACCGTGGCATAGAGGACTTCTAATGTACCAGCAAGTAAAGTGTGTGCTACATTACACTACATATCCAGGATAGCTTATTTTAGGTGGGTTCTGTTTTTTACATGAGATGTCCTTCTCTGGGCTGACTTGTCTACCGAAAATAATAACTTTTGCCTTCATAGAGATGAAAAATGTGGACTGAGATGCTCTCTAAATGGATGCATCTCAAAAGTAGAGACCTGCACTTTATCCATTGACACCATAATTGGTATGTAATAATATGCTAGTTTTGAATTATGGCTATACATGTCTGTGAAAAACTCCCCCCATCCCCCAATTCTCCAAATGGGGATTGAACCCAGAATTCCATGCATGGTAGTCAAGTATTCTGCCACAGACCTACATCCCCCAGTGGCAGAACTTTACTTTTCAAATGTTCTGAAAATAAATTAAAAGCATTTGCTTTGAAGGAAAAATTAAAAGTACTTAAGTTCTAAATCAGGCAGAGTTGTTAAGTCAAATTATAAGAATGTTAAGGTTTAATGTATCCACTTCTTAAAGTCTTAATTTCACTCTGAAGGACTAATTCAGTGCATGGAATTACTGGTCTAAAATTATTTTTGTTTTTAAAATGTTCTCTCTTGTTATTCAAATGTGTACTTTAAATAGTGTTGATATTCTCTTAAGAGTAAATATATTGCAAATATATTGCCTAGAAAGGACAGTTTATTTTGTGCAATTTTTATGTTACAGCTAATATTAAAACATTTTGTATGCCAACAAATACCT
Source organism: Eospalax fontanierii (assembly GCA_035773235.1). Taxonomy (NCBI): domain Eukaryota; kingdom Metazoa; phylum Chordata; class Mammalia; order Rodentia; family Spalacidae; genus Eospalax; species Eospalax fontanierii. The sequence continues at coordinate 36,764,198 of CM069548.1, read as the reverse complement.
GTATTGGATGTGATGGTCTATTTACCCTGGTTTTATAAATCTTACCTTAATGATAGCCCTACTTTTTGTAAGGGAGGAGACTGTTGATAATTGTGATCCCATTTTAGTTAGTTTCAAAGCTGTATTTACAGTATAAAGTTACCCCCCTGTAATGTAGGACCCCTGCAGATGCCAAAATTTGAGAATGCTCAAATCTCTTATATAAAATGAAGTAGTATTTACATTTAATATGTGTATCTTCCTTTATAAAATTCATCTCTAGATTATTTATAATACCTAATACAGTATAAAAGGCATATGAAAAATTGTTACACTGTATTATGCAGGCAGTAACAGAAAGAAGAATCTTCACATTCACTATAAACATTTGTCGTCCTCCCCATAGTTCCGTCTTTGGTTGGTTGAATCTGCAGATATGGAAGTCACAGATAGTGTCAACTGACTTTTCTATATTGATACTTTGATCTAATTGATACTTTGATTTCTCTTCTTCCCTTTGAAAAAAAGAATATATAGTCTGACACTTTTAGTATATCATTAAGAGGGTCACTATAAAGTGTCTTTTGGGGGGGGTCTACTGTATTTTATATATGTATATATTTATGTTTTTGAAAGTCCTTCTGTGTAGCCCAAGCTCTTCTTGAACTTGCAGTACCACTGCCTTATTCTCTGGAGCGCTGGGATTATAGTGTATACAACCATACCTCATTTATTTTGTTCTTTTTTAAAAATCTTTAAAATTTTTGTCTATTCAAATAATTTTATTAGTGAATGGTTGACAGAATTAAAAGACACAAATGTTCGTTCCTCTCATGTCTTCAAGTATTTCAAATAGAAATATTTTACTTTGGCAACATTTTGAGTAGACAGGGGGGGGCGTGGGGGGGGGAAGGGATGGTGGTTTGTTTTTTTGTTTTTCTTTTTGTAGTTTCATTAGCATTACAAATAGATGAGCAAAGTTGCTTTCGAACAGTGAACCTGGTTATTATATCTTTCTGTTTCAAGACTAGTATGAAACCATTCTGCCTTAGGCCTTAAAAATTACATTCATGTTTTTGCTATTTTCTGATGATACCTCGTGGATGCTTTTTCATGATACCTTTCATAGCATATTTAAATGGAATGTATTTCCTAAGTGCATATGACATTTATATATTCTAGTAATTATGTATTTACACATGAATATACTTAAACCTTATTCCTAAGATACTTTCAGATTGTGAAATATTTTGAGGAACTTTTGCATCTCTCACTTACTGAGGACTGGGATATTAGAATGACCATTTTAAAAGAAAAATTTTCTCAACTGTTTTCTTTGAGTAACCTTTGATTTCTCTAAAGCAGTAAGCTAATGCAAAAAAATATGAGAACCAGTGTTCGTGTTGTATTTTCTTTCCATGCAGGTAGTTGAAAAAGAAAAATAAACAATGAACAAGAGATCTTATTGCTCAGCTATCATCTACTCTTCCTCATCAGACTAGAGGAGAGCTTGTGGATCAGTCAGACCCTGTGCAGTTTCTGTGGCTGTGCTATGTCGCCTTTGTCCTTTCCTTCCAGCTGAAGAACAGCTACTGGAAGTTTGGGTGGATTTTGGAAAGAGGTAGCTCTTTTTTTTTTCCTCTCTGAATATTTGTGTACCTGGTGTATTGTGATAGATGCTATTTTCTATATGGCTATTTTGGTATTTGTAAATCTTAAAAGTCTTAAAAGCTAGTGCAAAATAATTTTAGTATCGCTTAGTCTTTCCTCTGAGAGGGTCACAATTGACTACTTACTATACTGTGATTTCTTTTGGCTTTCTCATCCCACAACATTTTATTTTATTTCATTTTAAACAGATTTTTCTTATGAAGCTCAGACCAGCCTGGAATTTACCCTGTAGCCTAGATAGGCTTTAAGCTTTCTGCCTCAGCCTCCCAAGTGCTGGCTGTGCTTTGAGTACAGGCCTGTGCCGTCACCCTCCTTTTCCCATTGATGATAATGCCATAGGTGAAGTTGCAAGGGAGATTGCTGGTTTGTTTTTGGAAGAGTATGTATAGTTTACCAATGTTTTAGGATAGCTTGTTTTTCAGGAGTGTCTAAGGAGTGATAGAACTTGGCATGATGCTCCAGGCCTGAGAAGTTGCTTCATCTTGAATAGCAATTCATAACTACTGAGTGGTTTAAAGCATTTATACCTGGAACCAGTAACTAGCTCTTGCCTCATTTATCTAGTAGAATACATTCATACTTTTGAGGGAGAGGGACTGAGTTAACTTATAAAGCTACTTCTAATGCTAGTTTTAGCACCCAGTGATGGGGGAAAGCATGTTTTTCACATGTTGCTATGATTAAATGAGATAGTATGAAATTGCAAAGTTCTAGTCCAGTACCTACTGTGTATTAACTGATCAATGTTAATTTATTAAGTTATATAACTTTTAACAGGCCAGAGCTAGGCTTGATTTTGCCCAATATTTGAATTCGGCATTTGAGTTTGCAATTCTATGTTCACAAGCATAAAAAAATGAGTATATGATTAATTAACATTTTGTTAAGTCTTAAAAACTAGAGAAATGACAGAACTGCTGTGTCTTACAGACGAGAAATTGATTTGAGTATAACTGGACATTAAATTCATTTCCAAAAAACGCAGAGGTTTTCATTTCTTAGTATTTTTTCTAATGGTGACTGATTTCAGTTATTCATTGGGAAACATCAGAGTGTAATTCAGTTAGCTCTTCAATTTCCTTCACTTCTTTAGTTCTTGGAAATAAAAAGGACACGAAACTGGGAAGATTCATCTGTATCATTTAAATTTCATATTAATTTGCAAATGATTTCATTTAGGTGAACACATTGTTAGTAACTACCTAATTTTACTTTTTTTCTTAAAATGATTAGTGTGTTTTTAAAAAACGTTCCTTAAATACAAGATAAACTTTCAGAAATACCTTTTCTTTAGACTTAGCATCATCTGTTTTATCTGCCTATAGAAGAAGTAAGTGCTTCTCAAATTTTTAAAAGGTATATTTTTCATTCTGGTATGTGTGTGTTTGTGCATGTGAATATGTGTACGTGTTTGCAGGCGCTGGGGGAAACCAGAGGCATTGAATCCCTTGGAGCTGGAGTTGTAGGGAGTTGTGAACCACTCTACATGGGTGCTGGGAACTAGGAACTCTGGTCAGGTTTTTCTGTTTGAGGAACAGTTTGGCTATGCTTTTATTTAACAGATTGTATGTTTATGTATGTAAAAATCAGCAGACAAGGTAAAAGAAAACATTGAGATATATTTCTTAACCTTGGTGATTACCTTGTTAGCTCTGATCTTTATTCTATAATTTCTTCTTTAAGGCAAATTTGCTTTAGGTTTTGGTGTAAATGAAAAATTAGGTTGGTTTTTATCTGCAGGTGAATCTCTGGTTAGATGTTTAATTTTATGTTTAAAAATTTCAATATATTACATTTTTCTTGCTGGTAGCAATTGAAGTTGTATCTGTAGGGTTCTTTTCATTTTGGGTATTTTTAAGACGGCTTTAATAATTATGAACAGATTACTAACTAGCTGAGGGGAGAATTTGTGCTTGATTCTTCCTGTGTCCAACAGCAGTGCTAGAAGGCTGTGTAGATACATATTTGAGTCATGTTTCCTTTTACATGATTGGTAGGCTGTCAGCTGTGAATTTGGTAGTGTCTTCTGACTGCTTACAAAGAGTACATTAGAGAAAACTAAGATTTATACTTAGTAGACTGAGGAATTTGGAACAGAAAACAGAAATTTAAATTTGTTATCAAGGTCATTCATGTGAGGGAAGAGGTGAGATGTGCAAGGTGCAGAGAGACATCTGAGCAGAAGAGGGAGGATTGGAAAGCAGATAGGAGGATGGTGAGGAGAGTGACTCATGACTCCGGAAGTTTTGAGGTCAGTCTTAGGCAGAGGGCACACCCTGTTATTTCTCTGTGATGTGAACTTGCGGTGGTACCACTTGTTATCTATTACCCTTTGAAATGTTGATTAGAAGATTGATTTTTCTTCTGGCTTTTCAACATCTCCTTTCTTTAAACCATTGAACTTTTATTCTGTATGTATAATCAGTGTGTCCCAGGGGGGAAAGTTTCCACTCTACCTGATAGAAGAGATTGGGTAAAGGATTTGACATATGCTACAGTTTCTGTTTTGTTTTGTTGTCTTCATTTCTTAGCCATATTTCCCTAGCTTGATTTAAAAGGGATGCAAGCACATCTCCGTGGGATGTAGTAGCTGAGAGGAGGCCTTGGAGTCCATAGGCCAAGTGTCAACAGAGCTCTGTGGCCTTGGGCAAGTTATTTATTCTATGTGTTTCCTGTGAAACTGATGATAATAATAGTACCTACTGCTCTGGTAGGGTAATTAAGAGAATTGAGTGACATAATGCATGTAAACCTTAAGACAGTGTTTATTAAATGCTAGCTGCTGTAGTAATAAATAGTGCACTATAAGTTATTGTTACTTCTGTGAGGTTGCTCTGTTTTTGAACACTGAAGTCATTTGTGATCTTTGCTCTTGAAGGTGTTGCTGTGTTGACTTCTGCCTTTATTCAGCAGCAGATGTTCACTGAACACTTCCATGGTATGCATTGGTCTAGGTGAACAAAGCATAAAAATAACTGCCTGCTTGAAACTTGCCCTCTGGAGGAGGCAAGATGCACACAAAACAGCAACATAGAAATTGAGAGATTTGGTTGTTGGGCTGTGTATTGAAACTGTGATTATCCAACCCTTTCAGTCTTTTTTCCTGTTTCTGTTGCAGTCCTTTGAGCAGTTGGCAGTAGCACCCTGAGCACATAGACACACAGATGAGGCTCAGTGTCTCTCCTGCAGGCCCATCCCTTGTAAGGCGGTTCATTACTTTCTTGACAACACTACTTCAGACTACCTCAAGACTTTTAGCCCCCAAACTTCTGTTTTGTGTTCCCAGAAGTTTTAACTCTCCCCAGTTTCTCACCTTTTACCATTTGTCATTCTTGAGGCAGTTTACTAGAAACCTTTTAGTATGTATTCCCTAACTGCTTACATAGTGCTTTCTTATTTTATATTTCCTGCCTTTTAATTATCCTTGAGATATTTGGCTTAGTCTCTTTAAAAAACATAATTTTTTCTTTTCAGTTCAATTGTGAACCTTTTTAGGTTGTGGACCGCTTTTCATTCAGAGTTGAGTTTCCTTCCTTGAAAAAAAATAATAAAAACCTTTGCGGGGATGTTGTGAGATTTCAAAGAGATAGTGTTTGAAAGATCCTTCATCAGTGGTGGCTTCTCTTTCTTAGATCTACTGTAGTTAAAGTTGTGCAGTTAATGCATAAAGAGTGCTTGTTAATTTATCTTGAGTTGAGTTTGAGAAATTTTTAAATTTCACTTTCGTTTTAGTGGATAGTTACAGTTTTAGTTTTTACTTTCAGTAAGATTTGCAGTGTCATATGAAAAATGCTGAGGCATTACTAAGAGATAGGGTAGCAATGGTTATAGGGCAGGAAGTCAAGCAACCATGTGTGGATTCATGCTAAGATACTGGCTTTGTGATCTTTGGCAAATTTTCACCTTATCTGTAAGGTGGAAAAAGTAATACCTACCTCTTAGATGCTCTGTTTTTAGGAAAAAAATGAAGTAATAAATAAAAAAGGCATAGAATAGTAGCAGGCTCATGGTAACCAATTGGTAACTGTGTCCCCAGGGGACATTGACAATATTTGGAGGTGTTTCTGATGGCTAAAACTATATGAATGAAGGCAGAAGAACAAGGGAGGGGAGAAGATGGGGAAGGGACGAGGGGGAGAAGGAGGAAGAGAGAGAGACAAGATCGGGAGTACTGGTATCTAGTGAATAAAAGGCAGGCATAAACAATACAAGGAGGACAGTACCCACAGCAGGGGATTATGTGGTCTAAAATACCATTAATGCCGAGAAGCCTTTGTAGTTAGACTCTTTCTGTCATTTGGATATTTTCTTTGTGTGAGATACTTTGCCACTTAGATTCAATATAAATACTGATTATTGATAAACATAAGCCACAAACATGGGTAGGCCTTACTTAACAGTCAATCTTTAAGAAAAGTTTTTTAGGGAAATAAATAGAGTTCATGATTTTTTGTGTTGTTTTGAGACAGAGTCTCACTATGTAGCCCTGGATGACCTGAAACTTGCCATGTAGACCAGACTGGTCTTGAACTCACAGAGATCTGTCTGCCTCTGCCTCCCAAGGGCTGGGATTAAAAGTGTGCAACACCATGGCCACTACTTTTGAAGTTATTTCAAAAGTAATTATAAAATGTTTATACTTTTTTCAGAGACTAGGGAAAGCTTCCTACTTTCTGGAGGATTTTACTAATTTAATTTTTTAAAAAAGATTTGAAATTTATATGTATGTGTTTATATGTATATTTATATGTATGTACATGTGCCCAGAGGGCATTGGGTCCCTTGGAACTGGAGTTACAAGTGGTTGTCAGCTGCCTGATGTGGTGCTGGGGACTGGACCTGGGTCTTCGGCAAGAGCTATAAGTATTCTTCCTGTTGAGCTCTGTAATTTCTCCAGCTCCCTAATTTAATTTTTTAATTGGCACCTATTCATATAAAAGTATATTTAGAACAGAGGGCTTTTGAGATAGGAGTGACAGAATGTGGATTTTGTAAAGTGACATGTACATTAATAGGAAGAACATGCCGCTAGGTTGATGGACTGCTCTGTTGGCGACACCGTGGGTCATGTGTGATGTTTTTCTCTTTATTGCATTCTGTTTTATTATTCACCAAATCAAGGACTCTTGTTTTTGTATTTATTATTTTTTCTTATTGTTTAAAATTGAGTCTTGCTACTCACTGTTTCATGATCCTTTTGATTTCCTTCTGTCCTTTGTCTGCATTTTCACCTCAGTTGACTCCTGATGCCAGCTTTTCTAGTCCAGATCCTATCTACATTCAAGCTTCCTTTCACATTTCTTCCCTCATTTCTGGGAGACAGTTAATCCCTAATGCCTTAAAGCAGGAATTGGGAAGAACAGACTTTTCTCTCATGCACAGTATTAGTTGTATGTCATCTGGTGAAAACTGAGAAATAGTGATAACATTTTGAGCTTTTGTAGTTCAGATGACTTCTATCATTTATATACAAAGACTGGCTCTGTTTCCAGGTGTATAAAGCATGTGTGCATACAGTTATCCTCTGGGGAGATTGGTTCCAGAACCTCCATGGATACCATGAATGCGATGTCTAGATTCCTTTTGGCTAATACAAACTAATGCTATGTCATTAGTTCTTATGTCCTCTTGTTTAGGAAAAGAAAAATATATGTAGTTAAATAAGTAGCTTTTCTGTGTGTGTGTGTGTGTGTGTGTGTGTGTGTGTGTGTGCATGCATGCATTATATATACTTGTATGTTTGGGTATGAGTGTGTGGAGGTTAGAGGGTGATTGTCAGTGTTGTCTTTGTTGCTCTCCACTTTATTTTTTGAGACAAGACTCATTGCTGGAACTCCTTGATTTTGATAGATCCAAGGATCTCCCTATCTCTGCCTCCCTAGTGCTGGGATTATAGGTGTGTGCTGCCATGCGCTGCTTTTTTATGTGTGTCCTAGGAATCCAAACTCCTATCTTCATGCTTATACAACAAGCTCTTTACTGACTAAGCCATCTCAGCTGGGTGTGGTGGTGCACTCCTTATACCCGAACATATACCTTATACTTGGGAGGCAGAGGCAGGTTAATCTCTATGAGTTCAAGACCAACTGGGGCTACAGGGAAACCCTGTCCCAACAAAACAAAACAAAACAAAACAAAACAAAACAAAAAACACACACAAGAAAACCCCATCAGACTCTTTCCTGACTAAGCCATCTCTTTAGCTTCAACAAACAGGGTTTTTTTGGTTGTTGTTTTTTAGTTTGTATTTTTAAAAATTATTTTTATGTGTGTGTGTTTTGCCTGAATATGTATGTTAAGTGCACTCCTGTGCAATGCCTATGGAGGCCAGAAGAGGGTGTTTGGAATTAGGAACTGGAATTAGGGATGGTGGTTAGCCACTGTGTGTGCTGGGAACTGAACTTGGTCCTCTGCAAGAGCTGTCAGTGTTCTCAACTGCTGAGCCATCTCTCCAGACTCCTCCTTCCCTTTTCAAAAACTGTTTGTGATTTGTAGTTGATTGAAACTGAGCATATTGAATGTGTGGCTGTGAGGCCCACAGATGTGGACAGCCAATTGTACTTTCATGTGCATTTGTCTCTATACCTTATTGTTCCTCTTCCTGGAATATTCTATTGGGAAACATTTATCTCTTAAGGTGCTACTTAAATGTCATCTCCTTTAAAAAATTGTCCTGATTGATGCAGGTAGAGATAGTTTTTACCCACAATGTCTGTGTGGCTTTTATGGCATCTAACATTATTTATTCTGTTTTTCTCTTTACTCTCTTTGAGGGCAAGGGTCATCTCTTATTTGTTTTGTTTAGTGAATTCCTCCTCCCCCAAATGCCTTAACATTCCTGCTACACAGTAAGCATGTGGCATCTGAACAAAGACTAGCAGAGAACAAAACAGGTTTTTCAATAAACTCTACACTGCCTTCATTGTATTGTCAACTTTGTGTCCAGGTGCTTAGTGTAGTGCCTTGTCAAGAGGTTTTCCACAAAGATTTTTTAAATGAATTAGAAGCAAATTTTAGGTTTATTTTTATGTGTGTGTGTGTGTGTGTGTGTGTGCACGCATGCATGCATGCATGCCTTGTATGTGCAGATTTCCTTAGAGGCTAGAAGGAGGGTGTTAGGAGCCCTTGGAGCTGGAATTACAGGGAGTTGTGAGCCAGCCTATGTGGGTGCTAGGAACTTGGAACAGCAAGCATTCTTAACTGCTGATCCATCTCTCCAGACCTAGAAGCAAATTTTAATAATTGATCATTTTCCGTTGATTTTTTTTTTCTTCTTCATTTCTAGAAATCATATCCTAGAAGTAGGACAACTAGAGAATCTGATGCCTTAAGTTGAACTTTTTCTTAAATTAGTAGTAGTAAATTTTGATTTACTACAAGGTTTCTTAAAATTTTTCTACTTGGGACCCCTTTACTTTCACTTAAAAAAGTTTTATGTCCAAACCCAAGTATATAGGTATATAAAATAGGTTGTTCTGTCAGTCTTACATTTATATAAAAAATATATATTTATGTCATTAAATAATAATGCTAAGCAAAATTTGGACCTAAACCAAATGAATATGTAATTTTTAAAGACTGTTGAGGCATGGGAAAGGAAAAGGGCAGGTGGAAGTGAGGAATTTGCCTACTCCTTTTTCTTTTGATGACTAATTTCAACCTTAGAGCTACCCTAGTTATAAGTAATTAGCTAGAAAAGAGAATTGTATGAATGTAGAAGATAGGAATATAGGCTTGATCATCTGCTAAGTTAGTAATATATATTCATTGGCATGGCCTTCATTACATTTAGTGAATGTTTACTGAGCATTGCTCATAGTGCTGAGGATTTCTATATACATTGTTAGAGTTCACGTCTTACAGTAGACTTTATAGCATACTAGTAGGTAGAGGAAACAGATTTAGAGAAGTGTGTGAATGGCTGGAAATTTTAACTTTCAGAAACTGCATGGTGCTTTACATTGAAGATAGGAAGTTGGACTGCCATAGAAAATGAAATTGATAGGATTTCATTTTGTTAGAAGTATACAGATCCAGAGAAAAGCAGTTCCTAGGTCTATCCGTATTCAAAATAATTGTGAAATTTAAGCCTGTAATTTGAATGGCTTTGCAGGAACCTCATTTCTTAGTCTTGTTTTTAGTGTTACTATTAGACCAGGTGTCCCAGATACTGCCATTTCACTATTTATTAAAGTGGTTGAGTGCTTGCCTGGGTGTACAATACTCTGACTCCGTTCCTAGCACTGCCAAAGGAAAAAACAAGATTGTGGAGCAAAGTGATTTTTATCAGTTTTGATTCAAGTTAACTGTTTTACTTTACTTTTATTTATTTATTTTTTGACAAGATCTCATGTAGCTTTGGCTGATCTTAAACTCTGGATCTTTCTGTCTTTACATTCTTAGGGCTAGATTACAGGCATGTACTGCTACCCTCAGCTCCCGTTAAATCTTTTGAAGGAAATTGTATTTGGGGAAGGAGTTAGCCTTAGAAATATATTAGTTACATTTTTTTAAAATTAAAAATTATTTTTATTTTATGTGTATGAGTGTTTTGCTTGCATGTATGTACCATGTGTGTGCAGTGCCTGCAGAGGCCAGAAGAGGTGTTGAATCTCCTGGAACTGGAGTTAAAGTACAGTTGTCAGCTACCATGTGGTGTTGGGAACTGAACCTGGGTCCTCTGGAAGAACGGCAAGTGTTCTTAACTGCCCATCCATCTCTCCAGCCCCTATTTATGTTTTTTTTTTTTTAAAAACTGGTTTGATATGTGTGCAAAGAATAGCAGAAAAATCTGTATTAATACTGTATGTTATTTAAGACTATTTCCCTAATGTAATTTCTTAAACTTTTTTTTGTCATTTAAAACAAGTCACCTTTTTGGTTTTCTATATTTTGTTTAGAGTGAGTCCATACTTACTTGATTAATTTATACTTTTCATTAACAAAATACTTTTGATATCTGAACTTTTAAAATGTTTATTAGAAGATTTAAATAGTTTCATTATTTTATTACTTACAAGGATCTAAACCTGAGTATTGGTTTTTAAAATGTTTTGTGAAAAATTTTCTCTTGGTTGTAGTTTGTTTATTGTGTTGCCGAGATCAAACCCAGGGCCTTGTACATGCTAGGCAAGCAGTCTTATCACTGAACTACATTCCTAGCCCCTTGGTTGTATTTAAAATACTGTGTTAACAAATAGTGTTATACATTTTAACTTTGCCTCTTTGAGAACTTTCAATTCTGTGCTTTTGTAAAATTTTATCAAACATTACATGCAAACATTAAGAATAGACTGAAGATTAAAAATGCTGCTAGGTGTGGTGGTGCATACCTTTGATCCCAGCACTGGGAGGTTCTGGGGCCACAGGGAAATCTTGTTTCAAAAGACCAAACCAAACCAAACCAAAACCAGACAATCAAAAAACAAAATAAACTCAAAAAGCCTAATGGTACTGAGCTATAGTAGGGTTAGAGAGAATCAAGTCTTAAACTCTTTAGTACCCTTGGCCATAGCCTACCACAGGTTACCATTCTTGAAATGTGTGTTCATATTCACAGCATTGTAGAAATAACTTGATGCAAGTAGCAGTGAGTGCTTAATATGTGCCAGACTGTTCTGTGTCTTCTGTACATGTTAGAATTTACATTTCTTACAATAGTCCTGTGAGATGTTATTAATGTCCCTTTTTTATAGTTGAGAGTTTGGCACAAAGATGTTAACCATGCTCAAAATTCCACCTCCAGTTACTAGTGGCAGTTACTATCCAGGCAGTTTGGCTGTAATGCATAGGATCTTAATGGCTATTCAATATGATCTTTATTATTTGTCAGTTATTTCTTATCTATTTTTAATAAAATAGCACCCACTATGCAATAAGAGCTTTAGAAATATTGGCTGTTTTCAGTGGCTTTTATCTATAAAGTCTCTGTTCGGCTGAGGATGCATTATTTATTTGTTTTATTAATTTATTTCCACTACATTTAAAATATTTTATTATTTTATTTTTATGTGTATATGAGTGTATTACCTACATGTATGTAAGTGCACCTGTGTCATGCAATGTCCAAAGAGGTTAGAGGAGAGTGCATCAGATTTCCTGGAACTGGAGTTGTGGATGGTTGTTAGCCACCATGTGGGTGCTGAGACTTGAACCGAGGTCCTCTGTTAGAGCAATCAGTGCTCTTAATTGCTGAGCCATCTCTCTAGCCCTATTTACACTACCTTTAAAACATTTATTTGCATACTGTGTTTGTGTGTGTGAGGACATGTGCCACTGCTTGCGTGTGGTGGTCAGAGGACAACTTGTATGAGTTCTCTGCTTCCACTAGGTGAATTTTGGAGAGCAAACTCAAGCCATTAGCCTTGGTGTTAAGTGCCTTTGCCCACTGAGCCATCTCTGGTCCTATTTTCACTATTAATGAATGTTAGACTCTATTCATTTTTGTGTTTTTTAAAATAACTGAGTTCCTAGAGATTCTTGCATTGACTAATATTCTGTGGCTGTGATAGATTACCACCCAGTGATTTTCATTCTCTTAGAAATGAATAAGAACTAATACTGGCTGCTTTTTCTTTTTCTGCCCTTTTTATCCCTTCCTCTTGCCCTTTTTTCTGTCCTCCCCTCTTTTCCCTTCCTTTTGTCACTGTTTAGAAGGGAAGGTACATGTGTACTATTATCTTAACCAGTGTACTTAGTTGATGGAGGAAATTCATCCCTAAAAGTTACAAAACCTCTAAAAAAAGATTTATTTTTATTTTATGTGTATGAATGTTGTCTGCTTGCATGTATGTGTACCACTGCATGCAGTGCCCATGAAAAACACAAGAGGGTGTCAGTCAGATCCCTTGGAGCTGGAGTTATGGATGTTGTGAGCCACCATGTGGGTCCTGGGAACCAAACCTTATTCCTCTGCCAGAGCAGCCAGTGCTTTGAACCACCAAGCCATCTTTCTAGCCTTAAAAAGGTTTTTTAGAACTTTGAAATCTTGAGAGTAATGTTACCTCATTTTACTTGGGAAATTGAGTTAGTAATAATAATGATGTGATTTATATTGGAATTTGGTTTAATGATGAAGATTAACAACCATAAAGAGATATAAGCCATGTTTTCTCAAATCTAAGAAGTCATCTGTATTTATTTTTCACTGCTCCATAAAAATTTGCTGCAAACTTAGCACAGTGCAGTTTTGTTAGGAATCTGGATATACTTTAACTGAATCCTTTCTCAGGGAATCTCTGGGCTGAAATTAAGGTGTCACCTGGCCTATTGACCCTCCTCTGATACTCTGGGTTCTCTTCCAGGCTCACTAATTGGAGTATTGTGGTTGCTAACTGCAATCCAAGGACCACTCTGAGTTTCTCAGGCTTTCTAGTATCTTGCCACGTGATCTGCTCAGTGGTACAGAATTCCATCAAAACTTTGGTGATAGAATCTGCCTGGACTACATCTGTGTGTGCACTGCTTCAGGGCAGACAGCAGCTGTCAAGCACCATTGTTTACTTGTTCCCTACATGCTTTGAGTCAACTTTACTAACGTAAAGTTTATATGCTGTGAGCACATCCATTTTAAGAGTTTTGCCAGTTTTGTATGCCAGTAAAAACCACTAGAATGAAGACATTTCCATTTCCCTGAAAGATAGCTTATCACTTCCCAGTCGTTCCTTGAAGCAACTTCACCCTCTGGAAATTACTCATTTTCTGTTGACTGGAGACTAGTTTGTACTCTTCAGGTATTTTAAATAGAATAAAGAGATGGAGATATATTTTTCTTAACTTTTGTTTTCCTGAGATCCCTTCATTCTTGGTAAAACATTTCTTTGTTACGTGTTAGCTTATTGTTTTGCTCTGTGGGTGAATTTTTCCTTTAGTTTCTCAAAACAGTTCTGACATGTTCTTGATCTATTAGCTCTTTTAAGCCAGATGAACTTGTGTAGCTTCCTCATCCACTTTTCTGTTTACTGTCCTTGTAGGACCCAAACAGGTAATTTCCATGTGAAAATTCTAGTGTTGCTGAATCTTTTTACTGGTTACTGACCCCCACCCCACCCCCTCAAGTCTCGAAATGTATTCATCTTAGGTTTTTCTTGTTATAGTTGACATTACAGTGTGAATTTAAGAAACATGAAAGATTTCCCCTGTAGTCACTTGATGTTACTGCCTTTTCCATGCTTCTCTGTAAACGCAGTGTTGTCCTGTAGGAAGTACCCTGGGAAGCCTGGCCTCCCGGAGCTGACAGAAAAAGGAGTCTAGAAAATAGGCAGTGAGCTCTCCAAAGCCTTAACTACTAGGTTAGACAGCTCTGCCCAAAAGACCGTATATGCCACATACCTAATTCAGATTTTCTACTAGTGATATTGAAACAGGTGGTAGTAGTTAAGTGTATTTAATTTAACATAGTGTTACACAGTATATCCAGGTATTATCCCTTTGGCACTTATGCTAAGAAAGCTTATTGAGCTATTTCACATTTTTATTTTAATATAAATCTGAAATGGTATATTTTATATTCAAACATTTAGTTTGAATGTTGTCTTCCTTTTTCCCCTCCCTCCCTCCTTGCTGTATAGCTCAGACTGACCTTGAGCTCCTTTTTCAAGAGAGGCTGGCCTCAGACTCTAGATTGTTCATCCTCCTGGCTCTACTGGGTACCTGGATGAGTCTAGTCATATTGCAAGCACTCAGTGGTTAGTGCATATGATACAGATAATGACCTCTTTTTTTCTATTGCATAGTAAGTTGCTGTGAACATTTGATTCTCTTGTAGATTAGGGTGTTATTATCTCAGATGCTAACTAATGCTTCTGTGGTTAATTTTATGAAGGGAGATACATTTTAATACATTTTCATCATACAAATAATGGCATTGTTGAGGAGTTAGAATAGTCTAGGTAAGAAACTGCAAATTATCTTTGTTCCCTCAGTCTAGAGATAACCAGTGATAAATTTGTGTTGAATTTTCTTCATTTTAAGTCAAAGAAAAAATAGGGATTTTTTTTGGCTTTAATTCTTCATATTCAGATATTTATTATCACCATCTTTTAAAACAATTTGTCTTTTAAAGTTTTACATTCTCAAGTGGGGTGTGGTGGTACATGCCTTTAATCCCAGCACTTTGGAGGCAGAGGCAGGTGGATCTCTGTGAGTTCGAGGCCAGCCTGGTCTATATTCACACACAGACACATATACATACACACAGAAAGTTTTACATTCTCTTTTTTACTGGTTGTAATTTCCTATAGAGTCTCTGTGAGTTCACACAAACATCTGAATGCTTCCTGGATTGAATAATAGTAATTCCTTCCTTCCTCCCTCCCTCCCTTCCTTCCTCCCTCCCTCCCTTCCTCCCTCCCTCCCTCCCTCCCTCCTCCCCCCCTCCCTCCTCCCCTCCCCTCCCCTCCCCTCCCCTCCCCTCCCCTCCCCTCCCCTCCCCTCCCCTCCCCTCCCCTCCCCTCCCCCCCTCTTTTTCTTTCTCACTTTCCTTTCTTTCCAGAGACAGTCTCTATCTCAGGCAGGCCTGCTGGAGATAGCAACTCCTGACCTGTCTCTGCCCCTATTGTGTATATAAATGCCTTACTAAAACAATGTGGTTTACCTCATAACTTTTTTTCTCCCTAAATCTTTAACATATCCCTTAGCTACTTTTGTTACTGATGTGCAATTAACGTACTGGAAAATTTACTCTTTTGAAATGTAGCTCAGTGGTTTTTAGAATATGCACAAAGTTGTGCCACAGTCACTATTCCAGAGCATTTTTGTCCTCCAGATGAATTCAGTGTCCATCAGCAGGTTCCCTCACCAGCTGTGGGCAGCCAGTAATCTTTTAGTCAGATCTTGGAGTCAGGTAATTTACTGCCTTCTGTGTCTGGCTTTTTTTACTTGGGGCTCTCAGGATGCTTCTGTGTTGTATGTAGTCCATGTTGGTGTATGTGAAAGTTTATGTTACTGTAGTGAAATACTTACTTGATGCAACCTGCTTTATAAAGAAAAAAGGTGAGCTGATTGGTGTTTTTTTCCTGTAATCCCAGCATTCCAGCTGAGAGGAAGAAGATTGCTACGAGTTCCAGGCCTGCCTTGTGGGCTCCAGTGAGACCTTATTTTACAAACCAGAACAAAAGGGTTGTGTAGCTCACAGTTCTGAAGGTCCAAGGACTTGAGTCGGCTTTGATGAGGACCTCAAGGTGGATGGTGCCACAGTGTGGGATCACATGTGAGGGAGAGAGTGCTGATAGGAAACTAGATGATGACTCAGGGTCTGCAGTGTTGTCCGGGGGAAGAGCCTAAGGAATCCCACTAGGCCCCTCCTCTTATAGGTTCCATATCATCTCTGTATACTACCATCCTAGGGACCAAGCTCCCAACATGTGACCCCTTAGGGACAAGCTCGTGTAGCACAGTGCTTTGCTTTTAAAGGGCCGAATAGTATTGTATTCCATTGTATCACATTTTGTTTTTCTACCCACCAGTTGATGCATTTTGGGCTTATTTCTACTTTTTAATTGATTTTCAAGTTAGGAAATTAGAAACTTTCCAGCTCTTTTCTTATCTACTCTCATTTTCCATTGTGTTGTTTAATATCTCTGAATATGTGCTATATGTGTACAACATAAATTTTTTCAGTTGAATTCATATGATCAAAATTTTTATTAGGTTTTTAGTATATTTCTCTCTCTCTCTCTCTCTCCCTCTATGTGTGTGTGTGTGTGTGTGTGTGTGTGTGTGTGTATGTGTTTGTGTATGTGTATGTGCTTTAGTCAGTGCTTGCCACAGTGTGCATGTGGAAGTCAGAGGACAACCTATGGAAGTTGGTTCTCTTTTTCCACTATGTGGGTCTCATGGATTGAACTCAGATCATCAGACTTGGCAGCAAATTCCTTCACTGAGCCAGCTTGAAGGCCCTGATCTAAGTTTTTAAAAGTGAAACTGTACATTGATAGCCAATATATAGTATATAGTCTAGACAGATTGAGGAAAATGCTAGTAAAACAGATTAAGTAAGAAACATAGTAAAACAAAAGACAAAGATTTCCCTTGAATTTGTCTGTAATGCGAAACAGAAATACTCAGTTTTATCTGTGAAAAATAGAATACCTTACTTGAATCAACCTTTGAATATATGGAAACTCATTTGAATCATTCCATTTCTTCCTTTCCTCTCCCCTCCTCACTTAGACCTCCCCTTACTTCCTCTACCTCTCCTCCTTTTCCTTTGTCTCCCCCCATCCTCTGCCCCATTTTTCTGGTCTTTTTGAGACAGGGTTTCTCTAGCACCAGCTGGCCTGGAACTTGCTATGTAGACCGGTTGGCCTGGAATTCACAGAAATCTGCCTGCCTCTGCTTCTTGAGTGTTAGGATTAAATGCGTACATTACCACCCCCCCCCTTTTTTTTTAAGACAGAGTCTCTCTCTAGTTCAGATTAGTCTGGAAGTGACTATGTAGCCTGGGCTGGCCTTGAACTCATAGGATTCCTCAGCCTCCTACATTCTGGGATTACTGATATGAACCACCATACCCATGCCTTTTCTATTAATTTGTTTTTCTTGAAGTTTTAACCTCCCCCTTTTTTTCCTAGATAGTCGGTCTTTTTCTTCTTTTGACATATCTAAGGTAAGAAGCATGTTGTTTTTATATATACTTAGAAATATTTCCAGACTGTCTTACATGAACAAACACAAATACAGTGATCCACCAGTGATGATACAGTCAGTGATGGAATATATATATATATATATATATATATATATATATATATATAGTTATGATCAGTCAATGATGTATGTCACATACTTTTGAGCCCTGAATGACTATATACCTAACTCACATTTTATAGGAAAGACAATATAGCATACTTATCTTTTATTTCACTCTGTGTTTTAGAAATCTTTTAATATTGGCTTCTTGAAAACATTCTGATTTTTCCCATTATAATAGTATCTTGTGATGGGATATAACATTGTTTTTGAAACAGGCCACTGTTGATGGGCATTTAAGTTGTTTCCAGTCTTGCTCTTACAGATAGTAAGATAGCAGTGAACAAATTTGCATATAGCATCATTTCATACTATTATTATTTGTATAGGATAATTTTCTGCAAGTGAAATTGTCAGACCAAAAGATCCATCCAGTGCTGTCTTTTTATATTTTAAGTGTATGAGTGTTTTGCCTGCATGTATGATGTAGTGTACCTGTGTAATGCAAAGCCCCCAGAGGCCAGAAGAGGGTGTCAGATATCTTGGAACTGAAGTTATGGATGGTTGTTAGCTACCATGTGGGTGCTGGGAATTGAACCCAGGTCCTTTGGAAGATCAGCCAGTGCTCTTAACCGCTGAGCCTTCCCTCCAGCCTCATGCAGTCTTCAGTGCTTGTATTTCTAGCGATTTGGGAAACTGAGGCAGGAGAAGCATTTGAGATCAATTTGGGCACCACAGTGAGGCTCCCATCAGAAAAAGACAAAATTTAAGCACCAACAGTAAGTGTCTGTGAGATGCTTAACCCAATGCATCCTCTACATATAGAATGAATGCATCTCTCAGCTCTCACCAGAGAAGTTTTCTTATTCAGCAGATGGTGGTTAGCAAAGAAACCCACAATTGGTCAATGTTCAGAGAAGAAGAGGCTGTAGAGTGCTTATCTGAATAGGACACTTGTTTCAAAACTCTGCCCCCCAAGGCTCAGGGATCATTGGAGAAGAAGGGGAAGTGTATTAGTTACTTTTCTGTTGCTGTGATAAAACTCTCTGACCAAGGGAACTTACAAAAGGAAGGGTTTATTTGAGCTTATGGTTCCAGGGGAATTTGTCTGTCATGGCAGGGAGGCATGGTGTCAGGAGATGCCAGAGCAGAAGCAGAAAGCAGAGACTCAAACCTTTAAGCCAGCACAAGAAGCAGAGTGACTGGAGATCTGGCACCGCTTAAGAACTCTCTAAGACCACCCCCAGTGATGTACTTCTTCCAACATAGCTTCACCTTGCAAGTCCTCCCAAAACAGTGCCACTAACTACTTGGAGCCTGTGGGGGACATTCTCATTCAAACCACCACAGGTGGGAAAGATTGTAAGAGCCGGAGGAGGGGGATGATCACAATGAAACAGTCTTCCAGAGAGCTGGAAGGAACTCATAGGAACTCACAGCAGTGGTAAGAGCCTGCCCAAGTCGTATGTTAGGTCAATCCAGAAAAAAAAATCCTAGATATGGGGAAGTAGGTAAGAAATCTCGGCCCAAACTAAAGAACTTTTGGCAATTGATGGCATCTGGGAGGAGGAAAGACAGTGTCTTACAGGACGGGGACTCTCGGTGGGCCCAGTGCATGGACCCACAGGGACATAAATCAGACTCTGTAGACCATTTTGTGTGTGTGTGTGTGTACATTAAATTGGATGGGGGCACAGTGAGGGGAGGTGGGTTTGCTGAGGAAGATCTAAGTACCATAAAGTTACATTGTTTGAAAAATGTAAAAATTCAATAAAAAAAAAAAAAAAAACAAAGTCCTCTTCAAATTTGATTACCTGTCTTGTGGGTTCTTTGAGTGCAGTGCATTCAGTCTTTCTGGGCCCATTGTGTACTTAACTGAAGGGCCTAGGGCTCTCAAAGTCAGTGGTCACCAAAGCTTCCATATCTAGTAACTGGAGTTTGCTGTCTCATGCCCAAAGAGAATAAAGCAGAGTGCTAATGGAACATGAGAAAAGAACTCCTGAGAGGGGGAGAGGTGCCAAGGGAGGAATACTGTCCTTCCAAGGGGTCTTTTATGGGTTTTTATGGTGGAGATTGGATGGAGACTAGATAATCTTTTTTTGAAATTGATCATTTTTGAGCACATTGTGGGCCCAGCTAGTAAGGAGTCCACATGCCTATTCATGCTCCTGTGTCCTCTGCCCAGAGGCCCAGGGGTGGGGTCATAGGTGATAAGTGACTAGCTCAAGATCCACCTTGGGCCTTGCCCTTACTGCATAAGGGAAGCTGTCTCTTGTCTCACCCATACTTTTCAGGTACAAAGAGATAAAATAGAACAAGTGGGAAAACAAAAAGAACCTAAGGATTCTTTTTTGACTTTGTTTATAGAACCAAAAGAAGGTGGATGAGAGTCAGTATGTTCTCCCAGGAGTTTCTGATATCACATAAGCTCCTGTCCTGTCTATAGTGCATATATTAAGCCAAAGGGAGAGTAGTTGTATTAGTTATTTTTCTCATTGCTATGACAAAACACCAGATCAAAGCATCTTAAAGAAGAGATGTAGTTTGGTTAAATTTAAGCAGGGATATAGTCTGTCATGATGGGGAATGCATGGCAACAGGAGCTTGAGATGACTGTTTATTCTTTGTACCTGCAATCAGGAGAGAGATGAATTCCATTTATCTGCTTGCTTTTTACTACTTTTATTCAGTCCAGGACCCCCACCCACATTCAGGAGCCTTTCTTTCCCTAAGACACACCCAGAGGTATGTTTCTATTGTGCTTCTAAATCCAGTAAAGTTGACAATGAAGAACTTTTGTAGTAGAGGAAAAGATGGATGGTGTGTAGAAGTCATGCTGCAACAATTTTCAGTTTTGAAAGAAAGGCTTATAATTCCTTGACTAACTCTTTACATAAAAGATAATTGAAGAATTAAAATTACATTTAATATAAAAGACTTGCAAGGCTATTAATGTTATTCATTGATTAAATTCAGTGAGAACAATTCCCCTGAGTTAGCTTATAACATTCTCTCCCATTGGTTTCCCAGTATGTTTTTAGTTAAGAAAATTCTAGTCTGCCCCTGACTCATACAAAGTGTGACCTATGGCTGGAGGAGCCTATAGTACTCTGTCATACCTACCCACTCCCATTTTTTATTTCTGGAAAACAGAAGTTAAAATGTTATTTTTTTAAACACAAAAATGTTGATAATTCCTAGGTTTTTTGCATGTGTATTCTTCACTATGAGAGTAAACTTATACAGCCTTTTTGGAATGCGTTTTGACACATTAAAATAAAATGTACATGCCTTTGAATCAGCAGTTAAACTCCCAAGAATTTAGTATTGCAAATGGAGTCCCCAAAATATTCACCTGAATGGTGAATCCATCAGAGGTAAAAATTTTGTTGTTTCTGAGTGAAATTCATCAGTAATGAATTTCCTCCTCCTCCTCCTTCTCTTCCTCTTCCTCTTCCTCTTCCTCTTCCTCCGCCACCACCACCACTGCCACCACCACCTTCCTCTTTTTCTTCTTCGTCCTCTTAGTCTTTTTGAGACAGGATCTCCCTGTAGCCCAGCTGGCCTGGAATGCATTTTGTAGACCAGGCTGGCCTGGAACTCACAGAGATCTGTGTCACCGCACCAGGGCCAGCTTTGTCTTCTTTTAAAGTTAGAGTTTGTTGAGAAGAGTGCTGTTAATCTTGTTTCATATTCTCTTTAACAAGCCTGACCATATCCATTCTGTGTGTATGCTACCCATTCATGAGTGTTGAGAATGTTTCCTAACGAGTGTGTCTAGGAAAGTCCAGTTTACTATTACCACCTCCTTTCCCTCCTAAGGAGAACAAGAGAACTCCATTTAAACCATGGGTCATTTGCCTTACTGGGTCTGTGACATAGAAGCTTTTTAACTTTGAGAAAGGGGTTCTATAGATTTGAGCCTTTCTGACTGTTTATGGAAGTAACAGATGGACTCTGTTGCCCTCTATATTCTTTGCCATCCTGTAGAAGGAGTGTGCCAACCCACTAAGAAACACTCCTAGTTTTCTTGCTATTCCTCTTCCATTGTGATGACACTGTCACAGCGGTGTATAATTACTATTTCAGAAAGCAACTTCACAGTAATTGACAGTGTTCTTCAGGTATTTCAGACAGGAATTGTATAATATCTCTTTTTAAGAGATTTTATTATTATTTTTATTTTATGTTCATGAATGTTTTGCCTGCATGTTTGTAGTGTACCACATGTGTGCCTGGTGCACATGGAGGCCCAAAGAGGGAGTTGAATCCCCTGGAACTGGAGTTAAGGATGGGTGTTAGCGGCCATTTTGATGCTGATAACTGAATCTAACTCCTCTGTAAGAGCAGCCAGGATTTTAACTGCTGAGCTATCTTTCCAGTCCAGTAACTAGAATTACAGGTGATTTTGATCTTCTATATGTGGGTGCTAGGAACTGAACTTGGGTCCTCTGTAAAAGCAGCAAATGCTGAGCCATCTCTCTAGCCCCAATATCTGACTTTTGTTTACTTCTCTTTCTATTCTTTCATTCGTTTATCCAAGAAGCAATGATTGTTTAAGTCCATTAGTATCAGTATCTTCTTTAAAATGTATCTCTTTGTCTATTGTCACCATGAGAGGCTGGATCAATAGGAACTGTCTCTTTCAGAAACTCTTAACAATTTGATACCATTTAAAAACAAGACTACATGGCTGGAGAGATGGCTTACCATGTATCCTTAACAGTATTTCAATCTGTAACAATTCCAAAATCCTTGCCTTTCCTGACTGTTAGACCTTGGAAGATCACTGGTCACTAATTTTGTTGAATATCACTAATTTGGTTTGTATGATGTTTAATCAGTGGTGAGTATCACCTGGTTAAGTTGATGTTAGGCTTTACAATTGCCTTTTAGCTTTGCAAATAGGTGTCCTTGGGAAGGTACTTTGTGATTTTAAGTTAATTGCCTTATTTTTCATCATAATTTTACTCTTATTTTCAAGTTCCATTGGTAATTCTTACCCAAATGATTATGTTGGTGTTTGCCATCTTAAGTTTCCATCATTTCTCCTCAAGGAAGAGCTTTCCCTTCTTAGATTTTCCTTATTAAAGTACATATATCTGCTGGAGCTTATATCTGATGGACTCTAACTCTGCATCCCATCTATTACTGTCCTTTTTTGGGACCATGGTATCCTACATTTGGTTCTTGGGAGCCTCTTCAAGGCCCTGATCTTTTGTGTTATGTCTCCATTACTTTTTGAGGACCTACTTTATAGCAGCGCAAGATGTTCCAGGCTCATCTTTTGCTTTCTTCCCTCATCCTCAAATTAGCCTTTTCACTGAGGGAAGATCCAGGCCACCCTGGGCCACAGGCTGGATGGGACTAGGGAGACCCTGTCCAACAAAAAGATTTTGTCTTAACGTGACTTTAGATCTTTGGATGATTTTGACACATAACCCTGCTGTACAGACACTGGTTATATGCAGTGATTGTCTTTATGATGACTACTTCCCAGTTGACTGTTCAGTTAACCCTGGGGAATTTTTCACATGTTAACCTTCATGAGAAACCATTGATGGTTTTCTTTGGTTTTGTTGACTATTTGGTAATCATTTAAAAAGTTTCTCCAAAACGTTCATTCTACTATTGTGGTATAGAAATGTTTAGTTAGCTCCTTTAGTTATATAGTATAGTAGTTTAAATTTTTTCTTAAGAAAAGTCTTAACTATTTTTAGCTTGTCTCAGGTTACTTCCATGTGGGAGTTGGGTTGGCTCCAGAATACATCTCTGTGTGTGTGTTGTGTGTGTGTGTGTGTGTGAGAGAGAGAGAGAGAGAGAGAGAGAGAGAGAGAGAATTGAATGTGAGTGTTTGAGCACATGGGTGTGTATGTTTGTATGATGTATGCTCATGAGTATTCAGATGTGTGAGCCAGTGCATAGCATTCCGTAGCCAGAGGAAGCCATTGGGTGTCTTCATCTATTGCTCTCTGCCTTATTGCCTTGAGATAGGGTCTTTGACTGAACCAGAACCTAGTCATTCCAGCTAGGCTGGCTGACCAACAAGCTCCTGGGATCAACCTCTCCAGTTCCTGTCACAGTCATATGCAACTGTATTTGGTTTTTATGTATGGGTGGTGGGGATCTGAACTCAAGGTGTTCATGTTTGCATAGCAAGCAACTCTTACCCACAAAGCCATCTCCCCAGCTCCTGGAACACATTTTTGATGAGACTTCATAATGTCTACAGCTGATTGCAATTTTTTTATGCTGCATTACGTTTTAAAGTATGTGTTTGCTGTCAATATACAATTTACCTTATATCCTTGGCATAAACTGCAACTTGAAATTTTTAGTGTCTAGAAAGTTGAAAAAGAAAAATGGAGCATAGTTTCTAAGCCATGGCTTCCCAGAAATTTGTGCTTTTAGCTAAATAAGGCATTAGAACCCTCTGTTAAGTGACTGTGCTGTTTGCTTCACAAGGTTCATCCAGACTGTCCGGTTTTTAACTGTAAGTTGTATTTTCCTATAGTTGTCAAAGTATGCACCTGCCATTGGCAGTGTCAACTTTACTACAGAATTGGTTGTAAATATAGGCTTCCTGGGCCCCAGCCAGATAAAGTAGTCAGTTTTGATCACTTCTCCCGGTAAGCTTTCCATGCCTCTGATTGTGGAAGTTGGGCTATAAGAATGCCAGTTTATTATATGCTCTGTGGAAAAGCAACTCTAAATTTATCACTATTAAGAAAGTGCTTTCCACTTATGTCTTGTCATTTTGAAGCCAATTCACTTAGTGATTATTAAAGTTTTGCATATGGATTCATGTTAGAAAAAAGAATGAAATCTTTATTTTTGACTTGTGTTATGGAAATCAAATTTCAATATAAATGCCTATACTTGTGTACCAAGGTCATGATAAACTTTTCCTTTTTTTGATGTTTAAATCTTAGCTTGTTCATATACAGAAAAGTACTAGATACTTAGTGCTCTAAGTTCCATAACCAGTTTTGTTTTTTTGTTATTGAGTATTGAAAAAATTCTACTCTTCATTAGAGTTAACTGTGGAGCAAGTTAACTGTGGAGCAAATCCTTGGGAAATTCTTACACCCATTCAACCTGTGAGCAGGGAGAATAAGGTCCTTTGACTGTATTGACACAGAGTCTGTCTTCCTCTACTTCCTGGATGCTAGGATTAAGGGCAGTGCCACCATACCTGGCCTTTATGAACAATTTTGAAAAGGTCTATGTCATAGGAACAGTAAGTACCAAGAGACTTTTTGAGTTGAGATCCCTGGAAATAGCTGGTTTGAACTACTTTTGTGTGTGTGTATGTGTGTGTGTGTGTGTGTGTGTGTGTGTGTGTGTGTGTATGTATAGCATGCCTCATTGTCATGAGGGTATAAAAGAAAATAATTGAAACATTGTGGATGAAAACATACATAGTGGACGAGTGAGTTGGCTCACCGGGTAAAGGTGTTTGCAACCGAGCCTGATGTCCAGAGTTTGATCCACAGCACCCACATGATCAAAGAGAGAAAGTACTTAAGTTGTCCCTTCACCTCTGCACATGTGCTGTGTTATATGCACAATCACAAATAAATAGAAGTATTAGGAAAGATAATAGTAATAATGAATTCAGATATGTGCATACTGTTTGAAATTATGGCTTGCCTCAACTAGCATTTTTGGAGAGAGGAAAAACATGTCTATGTTCTTAAAACAGTTGAGTGACTTGGATGAAACCATACCAAAACCAAACCAGGGAGTGATCTCATTTAATGGCTCTTTAACAAATAAAAATACAGTGTTTTCTGCTTACATATTAAATTAGAATAAATCTTTAGATTATCACATTCAGTTTTAGTTGACCTGGATTTTGAGAAGATTGTTAATAGATCTCAAATCTTTAATATTCTGAGTTTAGGTAACTGCAGGTTTTTTGGTTAAGTCTGTCTCAGCTATTCTGTGATATTCTAAAGCTGGAGTAGGCATGTCTCAGGGAGCTACAACACTAGCCTTCTTTCTTTCATCATTTACTGTTCTCTTGATCAAGCCAGGCAGTAAGTTCTCCATGCTTCTAACCTCTACAGAAAGAAATGAGCGCTTTTGCTACTGTCTGTCCCTTTCTTAATCTTGATCCACAATTGTATGGTGATATGATGTTTAAGACTTGTTTAAAGTCAGGAGAATAATCCCAGGAATAAAGAATTAAGAGAAATGAGAGAATCTACCAACTTTTCTTTTGAGAGAATTTACCAGAAGTTTGTTTCCATAGTATATTCTGTGGCAGTAGTCTTAGGACCCCTAGTTGAGGAACCACTACAGACTGTTAATAACAGCTTATTAAAGATTCACAATGCACATGCATATGTTAAAAGTTCTGAGACATCTCATAAGCTTGTTTATCCTGAATTTCTTAAATTTCTTGGGCAATGAAATTCTTTTCATTCAGACTTGTCTGTCCTATGATAAATGCTGCCCTCTAGAGGTTTAAATTCAATTGCTCTTAAATTTGAGCACCGTAATGCTTGATATGTAGAAGTAACTATTAAACAATAAGTGTACAATAACAAAATATCTTAATAGAAAAATATTACATTGCCTAACTTTAAGAAAAATGTATAGATATCCTAAAATTGAATCTTTTGGTTTGTAGTGCTTCGGTTGGAATCTAGGGTCTTCTGTCAGTATATGCTGCTGATAAAATTTCTTTATTTCTCTATTAAATTTTATGTGTGTGTGTGTGTGTGTGTGTGTGTGTGCACGTGTTTGTGTTTGTAGGTCAGAAGCAACTTGTGAGAATCAATTTTCTTCTATCATGTGAGTCCTAGGGATTGAATTCAAATCATTAGGCTTGTCAGCAAGTACCTTTATCTGCTGAGCCATCTCAATGACCTTGCATAAGGAATTATTGCTATGTTAATTCTTAGCTTTCCATTCTTCATGAGTATCTCTTAGTGGCAGAAATTATTCCTGTCTGTCCTCCCTCCCTCCCTTCTCTTTCCATTTCTTTCCCCTTCGGTCCCTCCCTTTCCTAGAAAAGGATTGTGTATGTTCTCTGTGTGTATATGTATGTATGGGTTTAAAGACTTGCTAATATAGCAGAAACTTTATAAGCATGTGTAGAAATTGGATAGAAAGAGGGAGAGTCATGTGCATGTGTATACACATGTGCACAAACACTTACAGATAACATGCTTTTGCATTTTGTTGAATGAATTGATGTGGTATACTTACCAAGGATTATGGAGTCACTGTTCTAGCTCAAGTGGTTCTAATTGTTTCCTCTTTTGATTGATTTGCTATTGCTTTATACTAAATGAAATGGATTACCTAAAAACCTCATGGTACAATTTAGAGGAAGAAGCCAAAAAGTTAAAGGAAATAGGGTTAACGGAACACATTTATTTCTATGACCATTTACCGTCCTTCCAGAGTTCTCTACCAACAGATCCAGAAAACAGGGTCATTAAGAAATAACACAGTTGCTGTTGTTTGTGGGTGGAAGAAGATATTTCCATTGAAATTGTCTGTTTTCCTTTTTCTGTTTTCAGGAAGGGCTGGTGAGATTCTAGGGTGCTCTAAGTTCCACAGGCAAGATTTCTGAAAGGAAACATAAGCATGGTGGTGGGAATTCTCCTTGGCTATGACTAAGAGATGCTGGAATTTCTGGATCACAGATAGACCTGATGACCCATTAAGGGCTTTGCTGTGTATAGATAGTCCTTACACTTGAGTGCAAGGTATGTTCTTTTCCCCCTTAATTGTAGAGATTGAACCTAGACCTTTGAGCATGCTACACAAGTGTCCTGCTACTTATAGTTTTTTTATTTTGAGGCAGTGTCTTAAGTTGTACAGGTTGGGTTTGAACTTCTGGAGTAGCTGGGATTACAGGCCTCTGCCACCAGATCTGGCTTTAAATTCTTTTTTATGTGTTTATATATTAAAAAATTCTCCCTCATGCTTTTTTTTTTTTTTTCCATTTTGATTCCCCTTTTGCAGTTTGGCCTGTAGGTTTCAGAAGAAACAGGAAAGGGATGTGACTTAATTATTCTGGTATTGGAGCTGAGATTGTGAATTTCATTTGCCTGTGAGGAACAGAGGATTTTTTTGTGCAAGTCTTAGTTACAGTGTGTCATCTTGAGAATCTTGTTTGTAGCTAACTTTAAGAATAAATATGTATGTTGGTTGTGTTTATGATTGCTTATTTCAAGTAGCCTGTTGGTACTGGGGACACTTGCATTTTGGATGTCCTGTAAGAGGTAGAGTTCAATTCCCAGCATCCATTGAAACTAAGATATAAGCATATGATGTAGGCTTTATGGATCAGATGGTCTAGGCCAATGGGAATTCAAAAAAAGAGAGATGTACAGTTCTCATTTGGAATTACTTTCCATTGGGGACAGGGGGTATGATACATAGAACTTTAGGGAGGTAGCTGTGGCAGAGGTACCATTGAGTCTTGCCCCAAACTCAGCTGTTGCGGTGGTGTGGAGTGCTATAGTGGAAATCATTTGAACTTGAGTGTTTTTTTTTGGTGGTATACTCTGTAAGCCGATTCTTTAGCTCTCTGAGGAGAATCTTTTGTATCACCTAATATGTTTTAGCAAATTGTTTTTCTGCAGTTTGGAACACTGGTTGATCTACTAATTTTGCAGATTTTTTTTTTAATGGTCAGTATACACTTCACTCCCATTTTTTTCTTCCCAGAGGACTACGTTTTTTTGCCACCATTTTTTCCTTACTCTGTATGCCAGGTGGATTCTTTTCTTCCTCTGAATTCCAGCAGCAGTTGTTTAGGTGTGAAGTGTTTTTCTTTGTATATGCATCTTAATTGCTATGCTCTGAGGTATGCTCTTCTGATCTGGTAATAGGCCTCGTTCTTCTCTTGCAGAAAGTTCTGCACCTCTGAGATTCAAGGTCAGTAGGAAATCACAATGATGTCAAGCTGAATGAGCTGAGATAATAAACTAGTTCAACTTGATTTACCTTAGTAGCCAGGCCATAAATGCCCGATTTCCTTCTTCCTTAAGGAGTCTCAGACTTGTCTTTCAGTAGCTCTCCTCAGTAGGTAGAGGTCTACTCTCTGAATTAGTCTTTGTAAGGTTTATAACTTTTGCCTTGACAAAAGCCTGTATTTCTCTCCTAATTCCTTTCACTGTACCCACTGTGTAGAATTGGTAGTCTTCATCTGAAAGCTTAGTACTTTAGATATCTTTTAAATTTTTGAAACTTAAATATACCATAAAGGTACATAAGGTAATATAACAGACCTTTTGTATCTATTTTATGATGAAGCAAATGTTAATCTTTTGCCCACCACCCACACCTCCTCTTGTTTTTAGACAAGATCTCACTTTGTAGCACAGGCTGGCCTGGAACTGATGATCTTTTCTGCCTCGGCTTCCTGAGTGATGGGAGTTTTTCTTCTATTAAGATTATTTCCTTCTCATACTTTTCTTCCTTCTTCTTTAGGTGCCTAGTGTCCTAAAGTCCTATGGTCATGGGTCATGGTGATTCCTCTGTTTGGTGTGTATAAGACATTTACATAAGATGATTTAGGTGTATTCAAAAACTTCCCTCCCTCCCGCAGCCCCAGCTGGCCTGGAACTCACTGTTTAGACCTTCTCTCAGAGATCCACCTGCCTCTGCCTCCCAGTGTTGGGATTAAAGGCATGTATTACTATGCTCAGCCAGTTCATTTTTAACTGTGTACTTAATTTAGCTCTTTACTTTTCTATGCTGAGTAAAGAGTAATACCATACTGAGAGATAATTAGGTTCTGTCTTTTAACAAATAATATTGTAAGCCTTGTATGTAGTATTTAGTCAATGTGTGATTTGATCTAGGATAGATACTAGAAAGTAGGATTAAAGGATCCTAGGGTCTAGATGCCACTTCTTCTTTATCTGATATGTGTCTAATCTAAAAGAGGGGAACAACTTGATACCACAACCATGTTTCCCTATACCATATCAACGTTTAATTTTATCTAGCCTTTCAATTTTGCCTGTTGAAATTTTATAGATTTTTGTTTTTATTTTATTTTCTGGTGAAGTTGAATATCTTTGTGTGGCTTTTGGTTATTTTGGTTTCTGATTCTTTGAGTTTTTTCTTCATATGGTTTGTTTTATTTTTTATTCTATTTTGGATTTATATTGCTTTGTGGCATTTAGTTTTATAAATTGTATGTTAATGCTCTGGAAAATGTGTATTGTAAGTACTTTTTCTAATCTCTTTCTCACTCAGCTTTATTTAAATGGTTTAGTTTATTACATGAGTGTATAGTTAATCTTGATTGTAAATCTGATTAGATTGAGCCATGCCTAGCAGATTAGTAAAACACACTTCTGGGTGTATCTGTGAGGGTGTTTCTAGATAGGATTAACTGAGTTGTCTTGAATGTGGGCCATACCAATCAGTAGGCTGAGGGACAGATGAACTAAAAGTGGGAAGGCAGGCCAGTTCTATACATCGGTAATCCCAGCCCTTCGAAGACAGGAGGAGGATCAGGTGTTTGAGATTAGTTTGGGCTACATAATAGGACTGCAGCTCAAAAGACTGGAGTCTGTGAATATACTTCAGTGGTAGAAAGCTTGCCTCGCAGGGCCCTAGATTAGAGTCCGAGAACTGCCTTCCCTACAAAAAGCAAAACAAACAAACAGCAGTAAAATTAAGTGGGGATGAGAGTGGAGGTGCTGGGGGAAGGAGAAAGAAGCCTGCTAGCACAGGCATGCTGCCTTTATGCTTCCTGACCAGTTCGATATGACACCGTGATAGGAGCTGATGTTCTGCTCTGTCATACCTCATACCTTCCTTGCCATGATGGACTAAAGCCTCAAGCCAAAGTAATCCCTTTCTGCTTTCAGATTGTTTCTACCATGTGTTTTTAAGAGTGACGAAAAGCCTAAGACTGAGTTATGTAGCATGTCTGTTTCCTTGACTTGGTTTGTCTACCTTAACATCATAACCATACCTTGTTATTTGGAACAATATTGATGTGCCTTGATATAATAAGGTGAATCTTATATGAAACTTAGGCCAGCTTATCAAGTTTCAACTCTTCTTCCAAAATATCTAATAAAAAACAAGCTCCAACTTCTGGTTGGATTGTGACTGGAATCTCATTCATAGCTTTCCATGTGGGTAGCTGTGCTCTTCATTTTGGATGGCAAATCATCTGCCTTCTTATGTATTGTTTAATGTCTTCTAACACAGTTGTGTTTTTATAGACTCCTTAGGTTTATTCCTATTACTGTTGTAATAGGAATAGGAAATTTTCATGAAAATATTTTAAATTTATTGTTTTTCTTTTACATGTGTGAGTGTATTGCCTGCGTGTATGTAAATGCACACCTCTCGCATAATCCTCTCAGAGGTCAGCAGAGAGCATGAAAATAGGAGGCCTTGGTGGTTGTCCTTAGTTGCCTACTCTCCTGTTTTTCTTCCTTCTTAATGTTAAAATACAGATTTCCTTCCTCTTATTCACCTTTATCTTCATTATCTCCCCTTAATTGTATGTACAGCCTCTTTGCACTCATCAGTGTTTAATCGTACTCAATTTCCACTGTTAAACAAAACAAAACAAAACTACTATAACCCCAAACAATAAGTCTTCATGGGTGCTGCATTACTTACTTTTTTGTTCCTGTTATTATCCAGGTGCTTGAAATCATTGTCTCCACTTCTCCCCTTCGACTCATCTCTTTACTTAATTCATTCTATCAGAATAATATTTGCCAATGATACCCAGTGACTTCTGTGTCAGTAACATGAAATAGGTATTTTTAGTCCTGTTCTATTTTGCCTTTCAGATAGTATGTAGGGCTGCCATAAGTACCCTAGACTTGGGTTACTTTAACAATAGAAATCATTTCTCACAATCAAGGTATTGATAGAATTGGTTTCTTCTAAGGTCTCTCTTTGACTTTTCTTTACTTTAAACATCTTCCAAGTGTTAGTCTAAAAGTCACTTCTGTGAGGGGAAATCTTTCTTAACTTAGAACATTCATTGGGGTTCATCATTTACAGTCATGGTTTCTTGACAGGATCTATCCTTATGGTGTCCTCAGATGGTTTTTTTCTCCATGATATGCACACATGTCACTTTGTGTGTTTGGATCCCCCCCCTTTTTTAATCCTTTTCATTAAAAAAATTAAAAAAATAATTTTATGTGTATGAGTGTATTGCCTACATGTATGTAATTGCACCCAAGTCATACAATGCTTGTAGAGGTCAGAAGAGGGCCTCAGATCCCTGGAAATTCAGTTACAGATGGGTCTTAGCTACCGTGTGGGTGCTGGGAACTCAACCCAAGTTGAGTGTCTCAGTATGTAACCCTGACTGATCTTGAGCTCAATGTGTATACTAGGCTGGCCTTGAACTCACAAAAATTGGCTTGCCTCTGCCTCCCAAGTGCTGGAATTACAGGTATGAGTCACCATGCCCAATTCTTGAATTTCTTCTTAAAAGTACATCAGTCAAATTGGATTAGTTATCTAAGAGATACATTTATTCATCTGTTTAGGGGCCTTGTCCACAAATATCGTCATGTTCTGAGGTAGGGGGTTATAGTTAGGCTTTTAGTATGTGAATCTTGGTTGAGCACAGTTTGATGCATTAAAAGCTCTTAGGGTTTAGTGTGGTTGAGAACTATTCATTTTGCCACCCTGGCAAATTATTCTTCATCTTTAAAACCAAACTTTAAATTAGTTTTACCTGCTTCTTTTCTTTGACTTAGTCATTAAATTAAAAATAGAACATTTTTTGAGCCTTGGTCCTAGACTACTCTCTCTTGCTTTCTTTCTCTTCAGGCAGTCTTAACACTTTGAATTCCAGTTCTGAAGGGATTACTTAGCTGTTGCTCCACATATACTTACCTGTTTGTCTTCCAGACTCAATTTATGATTTGATGTAGCTACTGAGAAGAAGCACAAAGAAAACAAGTCCAAATCCGCATTACTAGTCCCCATTCTTATGACTTGACCTTTAGCCCACCTTCCTAGCCTTTTTTTATTGGATTCCTTTTTAATCTCCAAAGGTACTGTATTTTTAATATAGACAAGAGATATGAACATTAGTCATTAAGGAAATGCACATTGAAACTACTACAAGTAAACCATAAAAGTAGCCAGAAGGGCTTAAAATTCAAGGACTGCCAACATAAGAAGATACCTGGTTTGAATATAAGTGGTTGAGTCTCCCCCTCTTACAAACTGGAAACATATACCTACTTTTGGATCCCACACTGAACTCCTCCTATGTGTTCCCAAGAGAAATGAAAACATATATTCACAAAAACCTTTTCTTTTTTTTAAAGAATGCTTACTAAATTTATTCATGATAGCTTGCAAAGAAAGTCATGCAATAGAGCGCTATTCTTCAATTAAAAGGAACTCTCAATGTATACAACACAGATGAATCTCACAGATATACTCATCAGAATAAGCCTGATACATTATTTTATAATCCCATTTATATTAAGTTCTACACAGGACAAAGCCAATATATGGTGGAAAAGAATAGTGACCAACCTTTTGGTTGTGGAGAATGATGACGATGAATAGTCAACTTGGACATGTTTCCTAACGTAATGGAAGTGTTCGGTATCTGACAGAGGTGTATATTACAAGGTGTATGTATCATTTTGTAAAAGTTGTACAGTTGAGAAATGTCTATTTTCAGGTGTATAAGATTTATTTAATAATTATGAAAATAGCTGAGTGGATAGGAGTGGGAGGTAAAGAGGAAGCAAAATAGCACAACAATGATGAACAGTGAAGTTAAGTAATGGGTCCACAGTCATGTGTTCTGCTTCTTTTATTTACTTTTTGTATGTTTGAGATTTCCACATAAAATTTTTAAAGGTCAGCTGTTCTGGTGATCCAAATACCTATATATCCTCTATTAGTTTAATTAAAAAAAACCACTACTACTATAATTTTCTTTTGATTCTACATTGCCTTTTTACTAACTTTTATTTGAAATCTTTCATGTTTTTGAGGCAGAGTTTCACTATGTAGCTCAGGCTAGCCTTGAAGTTGTACTCCTGCTTTGAGCCTTGGAAGTTCTGGGATTACATTTTTGTGACACCGTGCCCAACCTTTACTTTAAACATCTTGAAAATATTAGTCTAAAAGTCACTTCCGTGAGGGGAAGCCTTTCGTGACTTAGAACATTTATTGGGGTGCATCCTTCCATAGTTTTTATTACAATCATGATTTTTTTGTTATAGTTTGGATCTGAAATGTCCCCCAAGGACTCCCGTTTTGAATTCTTATTCCCCAGCTGATGGTGTACTTTTGGGAGGATGTGGAACCTTTAGAAGATGGAGACTAGTTGGTAGACATAGGTCACTAGGGGTGGCTCTGGAGGTTATAGCCTGGACTCTGGTTCTGGCACCTTATTCCTGGTCTCTTGCCATGTGAGGCACTTTTGGCACAGGCTTTTGCTTCCATGAACTTGTTCTTGCCCTCTCTGCCATGATAGACAGAAACCTGGTGAAATTGTGAGCCAAAATAAGTCTGTAAATTGCTTCACTTCATTTTGTCACAGAGATGAGAAAAGTAGTAAGTACAATAGTTAATCTCTTTGGTAGACTTAAGTTTTCAGAGAATAAGAGTATAACAATTCTTGTTGTCTTAGTATCTGTATTGCTAGGCTTTTATATCATTGTGACCAAAAACCCAAGAAAAGCAGTTTAAGGAAGATATTGTATGTGTCTGTGTGCATGTGTGTTATTGCATAGATATGTGTATGCATGTACACCTGTGTAGGGTCCAGAGATTGACTTTGGGCATTGTTTTTCAGAACAGAGATCTACCTTGGTTTTTTAACACAGGGTCTCACTGGGACCTGGGCCTTGCCAGTTAGCAAGGATGGCTGGGGAATTCTCCTGTCTCTGCCTCCCTAGCTCTGGGATTACAAACATACTGCAACATAGGAAAAGCTGGGGCTTTTTATGTGGGTTCTGGGGATCTATGTTGGGCCCTCAGTACTTGCAAAGCAAGCACTTTAGGGACTGTGAAGCTCATGGTTTTAGAGATTTTAGCTCATCATGGAAGGGCATGGCTCAGAGCAGGTCCCATCTTAACAACCTGAAAGTAGAGACAAGAGTTATAGGAGAGGTCCTGTTTACACTCTAGTGACCTACTTCCTCAGGTAAGCCCCCACCCCACTCTCTCATCCCCTTCTAATAATATAGTCATATTATGAATCCATTAAGGGATTTGTGGATTGATTAGGTCAGAACGCTCAGAATCCAATCACTTCTGAAAATCTATCAACTGACAACCAAGCCCCTAATACATGAAACCAGGCATGGGGTTGGGAGGGAGCAGGGGCATGATATTTTCTAGAAAAACTAGAAAAAAAATCTCTACACATTTATTGAAAAGAAATTGAAGAACTGTTCTGTGATAGCTAACTTTCATTGTTGTCTTTGTATGTTATAAAATGTTATAAATGTGAAATAGTGATTTGGAGATACTTTTTTCCTTGTAATCTTACTGGCATTGTATTAGAAAAGCATTAATAATATTCTTAGAAGATCTAGACTATGTAAGAAAAGCTTGGCAGTTGATTATCAGATGCTCTTGAGTTTATTATCTTCTGTTTTTCTTATTTATGATTAAGAGCCCTTTCCTACTTAACAAAAATTATTTTTAATACCCCCCCCCCCTTTTCTTTTCTGTTTTATGTTCCCTTCTTTGCCCATTAGTTTATCAGGGAAAGGAGTCTTTAAGAGCTTGTTGCCTTTTTTCTTTTCTTTTTTTTAAAAACACTGATAATTTTTCAGTCATGCACATAATAATAAATGTATCCATTGTATCAATTACCTGTCTTCAGCATTCACCACATTTTAAAACTCTGATATGCTTCACTGCCAAGTGCAGGTGTGAACTCTTAAGGAATATAGATAGAATGCTTTGCTT
This sequence comes from Eospalax fontanierii, assembly GCA_035773235.1. NCBI lineage: Eukaryota > Metazoa > Chordata > Mammalia > Rodentia > Spalacidae > Eospalax > Eospalax fontanierii. The sequence continues at coordinate 36,728,942 of CM069548.1, read as the reverse complement.
GTGATTATTCCATTACACAGTGAAGGTGATGAAGGTGATCTTTGAGTTTTGCTATTTCATATTCTCACAGAGCACTTGGGTAACTTTAGCAAGTGTTTTTTAGTTTTTGTTTTTCTTTTCACTTTTGCTTTGTCTTGAGAGCTAGCATATGGTGGTGGTCAAGGGTGTGGGCCTTAGAAGAGCCAGTTTGCCTCCCCTATTTCTGTCTCAGTCACTTTGACCAAGTGATTTAACAGTCTTCTTAGTGAATGTTCGAGTTTCAATTTTTGGGGGTCCTAAGGAACACAGTGAATAATACTCTTCCCTAAGAGGTATGCGTATGTGCTGTGTACACATGCATGTGGGCGTGCACATGTGGAGGTGTATGGCAGGCAAAGGGTCTTGTTGAGTATCCTTTCAATTGCTTTCTACTTTATGTTTTGAGTCACTGTATGTCATTGAGCCTGGAGCTCACTGATTGGGCTAGAATGGCTGGCCATCAGGCTCCTGGGTTCCTCCTGTTGCAGCTTCTCTTGTGTTGAGATTACAAGAGCGCACTGCCATGCTCAGCTTTTTATATGGGTTCTGGTGATCCAAACTCAGGATCCTCATGCTAGCATGCTGACTGAGCTATCTTTTCTACTCTTGAATTGTGGCAAAATACCCATAATATAAACACGTAAGATTTTAAATGTGTTTTGTGTGTATATTTCACTTACAGTGAGTGTTTTCATAATATTTTGCAACAATAATCACTTTTTCCAAAATTTTTTCATCTCAAACAGAAATACTTTCCATATGCTCCCCTATCCCTTCCGCATAGCCCTTTATAAATTCTGTTGCACTCTGTCTCTGTGGACTTGACTATTCTAGGTACACATGTAAATGGAGTCATACAGTGCTTGTCTTTTTATGACTGGCTTAGATCATTTGGCACAGTGTTCTGTTCTCCAAGTTAATCCATGTTATAGCATGTATTATAGGTATTGATTTTCAGTTTTATTTTTGGTGGTAGAAGTGAAAACACATGTCTACAAAGTTTTCCTGAAAGATATTTATAGTAGATGTATTCATAATAGTTGGACTAATTGTAGCTGGTTTATGTAAGAATATGGATTAGGGTAGCTATAGTGTGTTGTTGGGGAGGTTGCTGTGGGAGGATGGGTAGTATGCTAAGAAATAGTGCTTGGAAAAAAACACAAGAGAACCAGATGGTACCATGGATGTTCACAGTAAGATTACAAGAAGATAAATCTATGATTAATTGTTATAAATTCTAAATGCTGAACTGGAAAGATAGCTCAGTATGTAAAAGTGCTTGCCAGACAAACCTGGCGACCTAAGTATGATCTCTGGAACCCATAAAGTAAGGAGATAACTAACTTCTGAAAGTTGTCTTCTGACCTCTACATGCTTGCTATGACATGGCATGCATACCACCCCCATAATTAAATGAAATTCTAATCTGGGCATGGTAGCACACACCCTTAATCCCAGCACTCAGGAGGCAGTGGCAGGTGGAGTTCAAGGTCAGCCTGGTCTACCTAGCAAGTTCCAGGCCAGCTGGAGTTACAGGGAGACCCTGTCTCAAAAAGAACCTCCCCTCAAAAAAAAAAAAAAAAATTCACATGCTTTCTGTTGAATTTAAATGTAGCTCTTAAAATCTACCCACAGCATATCGTTATAATTCACAGGAACTAGTGTTCTCTTGAATCTTTGAGAGGGTTTAAAATATATGATATTTCAATCATGAGTTTGTGTGTTAATTCTTGTCTTTTAATAGTAAAGAGTTTAGAAAATGCTTTAATCTAAGCTAATAGTTTATGTTATATATACAGTTATATTGATCATGAATCACATTTGAAAATCGAGTCTCAGTGTACTTCTGAGATACCTTAACTCCTCAAGTCTTTATGTTTTCTGAAAATTCTAAAAATGGGAGCTTTGGGGGCTGGATAGATGGCTCAAAGGTTAGAAGTATGTACTCCTCTTCCAAGAAGTCCTGAATTTTATTCCTTTCACCCACATCAGCTGGCTCTCAACTGCCTGTAACTCTAGCAGGAACGGACACATCTCTGACTTCTGTAGTAGATACCTGCACTCTTGTACATACTTACACACACACACGCACACATAAAATTGAAAAATACTTTTAAAAAGGAAGCTTTTGGTAATTCATATCATTCAGTGTAGTTTTTGTAGTTGTGGAGATTGAAATCAGGGCCTTGTGTACATGAGTGATCTTTCTAAGTAATAAGACCTGAGTACCTCTTTACAACCTGTTGGTGAGACCATCTATTGCCTGGAATCAAGTCTAGATTCTAGAGTAAAATGTAACACAAAAAGCCGTTCATGAACTAACAGACGTTTCCTAGCATAATATCGCTTCCCCCCGTCTTTTTTTTTTTTTTTTTTTTTTAAGAGACGGAGTCTCACTGTGTAGCTCTGACTGGTTGGCCAGACTGGCCTTGAACTAAAAGAGATCTGCTATCTAAGTACTAGGATTAAAGGTGTGTGCCACCATGCCTGGATCAAGATTTTTTTTTATACGAGTGGTGCATTCTAGTCTTACTAATTAATTTTGTCTGTTTGATTCATCTGTCTTTGTGTGTGTGCTAGTCGTATAACTTAAATACATTATCCTTTATTTAGCTTCAAAAGTTACTGTAACCTTCCAAGATTTATCAGTTATATCCTTTATACTGTTTAGTAGTTACTAATATTGTATGATATTTTATTTTAATTTTTCTAAATGCCCGTCTTATTCTGTAAATGAAACTGCTTGAAGGCAAAAGTTGTATATTAATTTTGCAGTATGTTCTGTGCTTTGCTTCCTGAAGTTGATTGATTGGTGTTGATTGTATAAATGATTACTCATACTTTTTATTTAGAATATTATGTGTTGTTTCTTTAAGTATAGGTTAATATAGCATAGGTTTTATACCTTTTGACACTGGGAAAACAGAACAAAATAGGTAGTGTATATGCAGTTTAATCTAGGAACAATTTTTGCAGTTGGGATGTATTACATAGAGAAGGTTGAACTTTGAATCATGTTTTAGTGGTTAAAGTAAATGGCTTTAAGAAAACTTTGATATTCATATGGCAAAAGGGAAAATTACAAAACTTAGAGTCTGAAGCAGTTGAACAAAAGACTGCTTTATCAGCAGCATTAATAAAGGAATTGCTTTATTGGCTGAGGCATACTAGTAGCTTTGTCGGTCTGAAGAGCTAAGAGTTCTTATTTCAATTCATGATTATGTTAGAGGAGAGAAGTGAAAGCAGTTGACCTTCTCTTAAGCAGAAAATGGAAAGTTTTTACAAAGTATTTAAAGACTTGTGGTAAAGAGGGAGATTTCTTCCATTATCACTTTAAAAAATGATGAATTTCTTATCTTTTAGTGTACCAGGCTTAGAACAGTTGACCTTCCCATATATTTACTATTTGATACTTAAAATAATAACTTCAATAGGATGGTTTCATGGAGTTAGGGTAAAATGGTAAAATTGTTTGCACTTCTCTGAGTGGTGTTTGATACTAATACGAGAACAAGAATTATTAAACTAGAGAAAATGTAAAGCTGCTATGGCATATCTTCCTATTTATTTATTTATTTATTTATTTTTACATTTACTTCTTTTGGGTGCCTGGGTGTGCTGTTCATGGAAATCAGGGGTTAATTTATTGAAGTTGGTTCTTTCATTCTGTCATGTGAATATCAGGATTAAACTCAGACTGTCAAACTTGGCAGCAGGTGTTATTACTTGCTGAGCCATCTTGCCATCTTTGAACTATAATTTTAAGGTTTCTCTTTTATACAAATTTTACTTTTATTCAGGATTTTCAGTTAAGCACATTTTGGCTACTTTTATAGGTATGTTAATTTCTTCTCATTTATTTGACTTTTGTTTTCTTGATTGTGCTTTTCTTCTTGTTCAGTTCATTGTCTTTATCTTCATTTTTATCCCTCCCTCCCCCCAGAAGTTAAATTCTTCATTTCTTGCTGTGTTTTGTTTGTTTCTATTACAGCTTTTTGAATTTTTTAAAGATTAAAATTAAAAATTAAAAATTGTAAGTGCCTTATAAATAATAGCTTCACTTTGCCTTATTTTACTATCTGTTGTTTTGTTTTTGGTGGGGGCAGATTGGGGTTTGAGGTTTTCAATATCTGAAATGTTTTGACTTGAAATTTCTGAGTTCCTAAGGTAGATTTTTGTTATTAACATATGTTTACTTCTTGGATCTGAAGTATGGTTCTATGTAGACAGAGTGTCTTTGCTTGATTCTTTTCTGAGTGTTCTTGTTTAAAATCACTCCCTTTTGTTAGTATAGTGAAGTGCAATTCCTTAAATCTACAGTGCTTTTTGTTGGTTTGGGGAGCAAGAGAATGGAAAAGGTGGTGGAGAGGGAGGTTGGTGTCTCATAGTTTTTAGCCTTTTTGTTTGTCTTTTAGAACATGTAATTTCTGCCCTTAGCTTCCAATTTTCCCTTCACTTCCAAGTCCTCAAAGCCTATCCAAGTTAGCCACTGTCTCAGAACTATTAGCTTCCTGGGTCTGCTGTATGTGGCATTTTTCAAGTACTTTTTTTGTCTTCTTCAGTAGTCAGTGATCTGATCAGTTTTGTCTCAGACACCTCATTATGTTCCTGCTTCATGTTAGACTGTATTGACCTAGTTATGTCTATTGAATTTATGTGTGGTTTTATTTACTTTCTGTGTTAGGCTGGCTTTTAGGGAACGTGAAGGGAAGATGTGCGGAAATGTTTGGATTTATCAGGGTTGATATTGTCCTTTGAAGAATTCAGTATAATCTTGTGATATTTAACTGTGTTGTTTTAATAGAAAAGTATGAAGTTTCGACGGTAAACATTCTTTTTATCCTTGCATTTTTCATTTATTTAATCTTTATTTTATGTGTATGCCTGTTTTGTCTGCATGCAAGTGCATCCTTGTTGTGCCTGGCCCACAAAGGCCAGAAGAGGGTGTTGAATTTCCTGGAACTAGAGTTATTGATGATTATTAGCTGCCATGTGGGTGCTAGGAGTTGAACGTGGGTCCTTTGTAAGAACAACCAGTGCTCTTAACTGCTTACGTATCATCTCTCCAGTCCTCTTTTCTTGAATTTTTAACTTTTCATTTGTTGTTTAAAATAGTATTTCCTGGGGCTGAAGAGATGGCTCAGTGATTAAGAATATTGGCTGCTTTTGCAGAGAACAGGTTCAGTTCTCAGCACCTTTGACAGTAAGTCAGGTTGCAGGGGATCTAGTGCCATCTTCTGTTCTAAGGGCATCACACACATGGGTGCACTTACAAGCATGCAAAATGCTCGTACATACACATAAAATAAAAATAAGAAGTTTAACATAGCATTTCCTATCTTAATGTCTCATTAGATTATTGTATATTATTTTAGTTTTAAGATTAATTTGAGTTAAGTTTTATTTTTAGATATAAAATATTAATTCATTCCAGACCCCGAGAAATCATTTTATCTTATTTTTAAAGTTAGATGATTAAATGATCTTGAACCATTGAGTTAATAATTTCTCCCACCTACTGTTACATTGTGTTTGTCGTGTGTTAGGATTGGGTAATGTAATATTTTATTGGCCTCCTTCTCCTACTACTTCAGTTTTCTTGGACACAGAGTTATTTTTAAGGCTTCATATTTGGTTGGTGAGTTCCTTTTCCTTACATCCTTTTTTTTTTTTTTTTTGTATTTATGACCTTTTTGTAAATAGATTTTGGTATCAGTTTGACTAGTTCTCAAAAAATATAATCTTTGAGAAAATTATTTGGCCATTTTTAGTTTTTAAGAGAATTAATAAAAATTATTTGTCAGAATAATATTTAATAAAATCAGGGACCAACCTGACATTCTTAGTACCTGCCTCGTACATATATTTTTAAATCTTTATTAGTTAAAATATGTAGATATTACTATGCTCATTTTACCTTAAAATTGATTAAATTTAAAAAAACTACTTGGAAAAATTAGGTTCACTCAATATTTATTGAATTAAAAATAGGTCAGATGGCTTCCTTTGTCCATGATGAACAAAACAAGGTACAATATAAAGATTAACAAAAATAGTTATCCTTAGTTTTATAAATGATAGAATTGCTGGTTATTTTGTTAGTTATATTTTAAATATATAAAGGTACTTAATTGAACTTATAAAATAGATTATAACATCTACTTGCATCGCTTAAAAAAATTTTGTGTTGGATGAGTCCCCCTTGGCATCTGATACTTATTACAGGTTTATTAATTTTCTAATTGTGTAAAAGAGACTCACGATAATTCATTTTCTGAACAGTCATTACTTAGATGATCATGTCTGCCATATTGTAATACAGTTGTATTTAATAAATGAGTTTATTAATTTAAAACAAATTTTATACATTAGTGCTAATATGTGATGGAAGACATCGAGGGGAGATATATGCATATATGTAGCCTTGCTCATAGAGAACAGGTCTTGATCCTTCATTCTGCTGCTGATGGGCTGGTGTGGGGCAAGGGAATTTCCAGTGGCAACATCATAGTCTAGATCTCATTTCACTCTAGGAAAAGAAGAAAAGGAACAGAGATGATATACTTGGAGTTACGTACAGATTTCTTCTTTGGCTTGGAGGCATGGCTTAATTTGGGTTTCTCTCTAAGATGTTATGCTAATTTTTAATGACTCTTTTTGGATGAGGTAGGCAAAACCCTGCATGTTCATTGAATACTTTGCACATGGACGTAATTGAAGAAAAGAGGTGTGGAAGTAGAAACCTAGACTACAGAACTGTCCAGCCAAGTCTTGCTTTCTCTGGCTGTATTTCCAAATATTTACATGTGGAAAACTTTCCAGGCTCATATAGGGTTATCCATTCAGGAAGTATGGAGCCTGCTATATATTTTTCTTAAAGAAAAGAACTTTAAGACAAGGTTATATGTTTTGGTATATTATTTCTTCTCTTAGGGATATTTAGTGTTTGTTAGACTCTGTTTTGGCATCTGAAAAAAAATGTGTTTTCAGATTTTCCTTATTTGTGAAGATTGTTCTTAAAACTGAAATAAAAAGCAGAAATTGTTCTTTGTTTTCTGAGACAGTGTTATGTAGTCTAAGCTGGCTTCAAACTTTCTTCCTTACTCAGATTGACCTTGAACTCCTGATCCTTTGCCTTAGCCTCCTAAGTGCTGGGATGTGTGCCATCATTCGTGACAGAAGCAGGTATCTTTCGAATCACAAGTTATACAGTGGTCATTAAAAAGAAATAAGCTTGGAGACTGGAGAGATGGTTTAGTTGTTAAGGGTATTGGCTGTTCTTGCAGAGGACCTGGGTTCAATTTTCAGTACCCACATTGCAGCTAACGACCATCTTTAGGTTCATTTCCATGAGAATCTGACTCATTGCACAAGCAGGGTACACTTACATACAAATAGGCAATATATTCAGGCATATAAAAAATGAAAATGAGTAAAATATTTTAAAAATAAAAAGAAATAAGCTGCAATAAAAATTATTTCATTCAATTTTGAAGGTGATGTAAATATTCAGTAATTATCAGTGATATCTCCTGTTGTCATATTTAATATTTAAAGAGAGACCAAATATAACATTCAGTTCCTACTCTGAATGCTGTTATTTTGACAGATTTTGACCCAGGTTGTCAGATTTCGCAGCAAGTACCTTGACTGACTAAACCATCTCCCCAGCTTTATAACTGTTTATTTAAAATTTTTTAAAATTAATTTTTATTTTATGCATATGATTGTTTTGTCTACATGTATATAGGTGAATTTTGCATGTGCAATCTCCACAGAGACTGGAAGAAGGTGTTGGATTCCCTGGAACTGGAGTTGTTAGCTGTCATGTGGGTGCTAGGAACCCAGCTGAGGTCCTCAGCAAGAACATCCAGTGCTTTTAACTTCTTTACCATCTCTCTAACCCCACCCCCCGAAACCAACACACATAAATGTTTAAAATACCAAGCCAGATGAATATTTCTGTAATCACCACACTTGACTGGGAAGCTATTTCTTACTCATTTTCTAGAATGCTGGATTTGATTTACTTACATTTTGTTGGAATTTTTTTTGTGTGTGTTCATGAAGGATGTATTGTCTGTTGTCTTTTTTTGTTTTTCTTCGGCATTTTGAACTGATTTTTAACTGCAAATTTGCTTTCTTTATATGTTTAGGATAACTCAGATTATCTGACTTTTCTTATGAATTTTAGCAGTTTGTATCATTCAGAATGAAATGATCCATTTCATCCAAGTTGCTGAATTTACAGGCACATGTTCCCTATTTATTAAATGTCTGTGATATCTTTATGACAATTCATGCTTTCATTCCTCTTGTTAACAGTTGTGTCTTCCTTTTGGTTTTATATGTTGATTTCTTTGGCTGGGGACTTAACAATTTTATTGTGTTCTGAAAAACCATGTTTTATATTTATTACCTTTCTGCTTTCTGTTCCATTGCAATCTGTTGATATTCATCTTGTTTATTACTGTCTTCTTGCTGCTTGCTTTGAATTTAACTTGATCTTTTTGTTCAGTGTCTTAAGGTGGAAGCTTGTTGATCTGAGACTTCTTTCTTTTCCTCCTTTCTTTCCTCCTCACCCTTTCCTCTCTTTCATTTCTTTTTCTTTCCCTATGTAGCCCATACTTGATCTTTCCTCACCCTCAGGATTACAGATATGTGATGTTTCATCTCTACTGTAGGCATTTCATGCAATAACTTTCCTTTTTGGCCTCATCTTGTACATTTTGATATGTTGTATTTGTATTTTCATTTAGCTCAAAATATTTAAGAATTTCCCTTTAGAGTTCTTTGGTACGTTGATTATTTAGATCTGTTGAGTCTTGTATTTGAGGTTTTAAAATTATTCTTCCATTTCTAGCTTAATACCATTATAAACAGATTAAACATTTAATGTTATCTCAATTTTTGAAAAGGCTGGTTTAGGTGAATACTTGAAAAGTATTTCTGCATACTTGAAAAGACTTTTCATGGTATCATTTATTTTTGAATGGAAAATATTTTAATCTTTTTTATATAATTAGACTTTAAATCTTGATTGCTTTGTTCGACAATTGGGTAGTAGAAAAAGATACAGGCTTTTGTGTGCAGTTAGGCATTGCTTAATGACAGGTTTATCTCTGGAACATGTTGCTGACAGGTGACTTCATTCATGGATTACTTAATCCATGTAGCCTCTTGCTGCCATCAAAAGACATGGGAAACGTAGGATAGATGAGACTACTCCGAAGTTACACAGCTTATGGTTTTACTGTAAATGGTTTTTGTAGACAGATATCTAGAATACATTCTAAAATGACTAAGGTATACCAACAAATAAACCAGTAATATAATCACTTATTACCATTATCACGTAGCATGCACTGTATTTAATTGTGCTATGCATTATATACTGACAACTCTGTAGGATTGCTTAAACCATCTGTACCACAAATGCATGTAAGGTGTATTGTGTCACTAAGACTGCTAAGATAAGTAGGTGGTAGTATTCTGCTCCATTTTGACCTTAGGAGACTTTATTCATATATGTGGTATGTCACTGACTACAACATTTTATACAATATATGGTTTTATGTAGTCTGCCTTTTACTGTTACTTTAAATAAATTCCACTGGCCATTTTGTTTGGTCATTTATTCTACGGTAGTGATGAATTTAATTTTCCAGTATGAGATTTAAGAGTTTATATGTTTTAGTTTTTTTTTTTTTTTTTGATATCTTTCCTTTCCCTCCCCTTTCTTCTCCCCTCCCCTGAGGAGGGTTTGAGACAGTCTCCCTGTGTCCCCAGCTGGGCTTTAGTCCTAGCACTTAGGAGGCAGAGGCAGGCAGATCTCTGTGCAATGGAGGCTAGCCTGGGTCTCCAGAGCAAATTCCAGGTCAACTGGGGCTACAGGAAGACCCTGTCTCAAAAAGACAAACAAAACACAAGCATGTTTATGGGATACAGTGTGATAATTTTGATACATGTATAATGTATACATTGTGTATTGTTTAAGTCAGGGTAACTGTATCTACTTCAAATAGTTACCATTTTTTGAGGAGTGAGAACATTCAAAATCCTTTCTTCTAGCTTCAAAAAAAACAGTACATTGTTTTCATCTGTAGTTACACAATTTGCAATGGAACACCAAAACTTAATCTGTCCAATTATAATTTCATGTTTGGTAAGGATGCTGGGATTATTAAATAGTATTTATATGGTTACTGCTCAGGAAGAATCTTTATTATTGTTGAATGAGTAGTGTGCAGTGACTGGATATATTACTCTTGTTTTAGAGAAAGACTGTTCTGACATTCTTAAAATCTTCTCTGGGATCTTTGTTATCAGAAATCATAAAATGGGGACTTCTCCATAATAAACCCATAGTCTGGTTCTTTCTGCTCTTTAGATAAGAGATTTTTTTTTTTGTCTTGACATTGACCATTGTAGACTCTAACCTTAAAAGTAGACCCTAAACATGTCTCCCCCCCCCCCCCCAGAAACACAAATCTCTCTGGGGAGATATATTCCCATATATTCAGGAGTTGATCTTTCTCTTTCAGGAAGACAAGCTTCTTATAAAAAAAAGGAATTTTCCCTTTTTGTTACAGGGCGCCACTCTAATGAACACATATTAACGATTACTGAAATTTGTCACTTTAAGTCTTAAAGTGATCCTTGGTGAAAATAAATAATTGAAAGACAAAATGTGCTTCATGTTTGGAAAGGGCATAAAGTCAAACTTAAAAAATGGAGTCAGACCTAACTTACTGTATTTTATTCTTTAAAAACATAAGAAAAACATAATGATTAAGGAAAACTGAAAAGTAGATAAAAAGAAATGGTACTCTGTTTATATTTTCAATAAGGAAAGGTACCGTTACCAATATTAACAAGAATTTTAGTTAATCAAGAATTTTTGTAAGGCCTTTCTTCAACAGGTTCACAGACTTTTCTTTTAAAAAATGATTCGTTTCTAAGCAATAGGGATGAATAGTTTTATAAATCCCTGGCATGGCCATCTGATTGCTATTAATGCCTTGAAAAAAAATATGGATTATATATTTGTATCTTTTGACATTGTATTTATTAGTATGTGTGTGTACTGTGTGTGGCGTGTACATTCTTGCTTGCATGCCAAGGCCTGTGCTTGTGTGGAGGTCTGAGGAGAGCTTTGAGGAGTTGATTCTACTATGGGTTCTGGAGATTGGACCCAGGTTGCCATGCTTCTTCAGTAAATGCTTTACACTGAGCCAACTTATTGGCCCATGTGCTTGCAAATTTAGCTTGAGCCTATTTAACAGGTGTTAGCTACACTTTATGAAAATGGTTGGGCTGTAGCTCAGTGTTAGAGGACCTTGCCTTGAATGCATTCTCAAACCATTGACAAATGGAGTTGGCAAGATGGTTCAGTGGTTGAGAGTGCTTTGGGATATGAGCATAAGAACCTGAATTCATATTCCTAGCACCCACAGAGTTAGAGTGGGAGGACCAGTGAGATACTCAATGAGTAAAGAATTTGCTGTCTAAGCCTCCATAGAGTTGTCCTCTGACCTGCACATGAGTGCTGTGGCATTTGTGTACACACAATAATAAATATTTCAAAAAAAAAAAACCTGTTGAGCAGCCGTGTATACCAGCAACCCCAACACTGCGAGACAAGGGTCATTGGGAGACAAGAGGAGTGTCAGGGCTTGCTGACCAGGCTGGCCAACCCAGAAAAGCAGTGATCTATCTCTAGGTTCAGTGAGAGACCCAGTCTCAGGTGGATGAGGTGGAGAGTGACAAAGGGAGATGCCTTCCTCCTCTGGCTTCTGCATTTGTGCGCATGAATACATGCACATACACCATGCGAACCTACCTGACTGAAATGCTTGAGCCATTGGGGTTTGATTTTGGGGGGCAAGGAGGATGGGTTACGCACATAAATTACATGTAGGTATTCCAAACTCAGAAAAACTTGGAAATTTGAAACATACCTGTTTTAAGCATATAAGATTAGAGACATTTTCATCCAGTGCTTATAATCATAAGGAATTTGTTGCTGTTAAAATGTATATTTACATTGAAGTTGCTCTTAAACTTAGTACAAAATGACAGGTTATACTTAAATTACATTAAACAAAAATAATTTGGAGTATACTTCTATGGGCTACCAAGTTTTCTGATTAGTGAGTTATATATGAAACCCTAAACTTCATTGAAAAGTAATTTGTTAACTCTTTCTGTTTTAGGAAAGGAAACTTAAAAAAAAAAAATAGATATATATTTTACATACAAGAAAGTATAGTTAAACTTTTCTATCTTGCTGTACTTTTCACAAAGTGAACATGCCTTTTTAACCCTGACCTAGATCAAGAGCTCAGCTCTGAAGCCTCTGTGCCCTGACATAGTAGCTCCTTCATAAGAAAGGTAACTAGCTACTCTGACTTGATTAGAGATAAAGTTGTTTTATTTTTGAGGTTTTCATACATACATAAATCCTAGGTGTTTGCTTGTAACATTTTTTTTTTTTTGACCCTTGCTCCTTGCACATAACATTGTGTTTTTGAGATTTATCTTACCTTGTTTGTGGTGTTGGTGTTTTCATTTTCTCTCATGGTTTTTTTTGTTGTAGGTTTGTTTTTTTGAGACAGACTCTCCCTATAGCCCCAGCTGGCCTGGAACTCACTATGTAGACCAGGCTGGCCTCCATTTCAACAGAGATCTACCTTCTTAAAGCCTGTGCCACTGTACCTGGCTTTTCTTGGGTTTTAGATTCTCTTATATGAATGTTCTGAGTTCATTCCTCCATTTTATTGCCTAATTAATAATATTGCTGTGATAATTCTTAGACCTATCTTTTGTAAACATGTGAACACATTTCTATTGCTGGAATGCCCAGGAGTAGTATTGTTTAGTCAGTGGGAATGTATATAATGCATATGAAGATTGTTTTATGTTTCCTCCTCTAGAGTATGAGAGCAGTACTTACTATATGTTCTTGCTTGTACTTGATAGTATGTAGCCTTAAGATTTAAAAGTAATTATTTTGGCAGTATATCATTGTGGTAGTAATCTATATTTTCCTGATTCATTATGTTGGGTATCTTTTCCAATCAGGAAGTTTTTGTTTGATTCTTATGTTATCTTAAAAATGAGGTTGTCATTTTCTTGATGATTTGAAATAGTTTTGAAAATGTTTTGGTTATGAGACTTTGTGGCACATGTGTATTGCTAGATTTTTCTAGTCTGTAGCTTGCATTGCATTTTCATTTTTTCATAATGAATAATTGTAAAAATCCATATTTTTCCTGAGTCCTAGTTAAAAAATCTTTGCCTAGGTTGAAAAATTTACAACAAATGTTTTATCATCTTATAGAAACTGTGTTGTCTTAAATTTGATGTTTAACTCTCTAATACCCTTTTCTTTGTCCTTTTTCTTTTGGTCTTTAGTTGATTTTGATTTTAGCATAATAGACATAGAGAACTTACTGGTATTAATAAGTTTTGGTATGCTTTAATCATAGGATAACATTTTTAATTACATTTTTTATTTGTTTTATATGTATACATATGTATTCCATGTGAAGGTTAGAGGATTAGTTGCTGGAGTCTGTTTCCAGGAAGTTGATCCAGCATGTGGATCCCAGGGATTGAACTGAGGTTGTCAGAGCTGGTGGCAAGGGCTAAGAAAACAATTTTATTTCATAAAGCGGTAGTATAGCTTCTAGGATGGTAACATTTTATGTTAATTCTCGTGGTTCTTTAAAAGGAAGTTTTAAAGGTTTGGATTTTCCCCTTCACTAAAGAGGCAGGCAATTTTATTTCATACTACATTACATGTTTTGAGACATAATTGTGGTAGTGGTAGTGGTGTCTGTGTATGCATGTGTATGTATATATGTATTTCCTTTTGATACAGTGTCTTTCACTGCTAGCCTTGAACTCATCTATGGCTAAAGATGACCTTGAGTCCTTGATTCTCCTGTCTTCATTTCCCAAGTGCTGGGGCCGTGCTTGGTTTAAGAACAAGAGTTGTGTAGTCCAGTGAACTTGTTATGTTTAAGCAGATGACTTTGTCTTTCATAGGAATGAAGTGATCAGGAAAAAAAAATAAGTGTAAGGCTTTCAAGTCCAGAGTAAAGTGTCTTCAAATAGTAAAAGTTTCCTAAATGTACTTAGAACTTTTATTTTTGTGTTTTTGAGCCTAATTCAACTTGAAACTTGACTGGGAGGATTTGTACTATGGTTTTTTGCCTTTTAAAAATACTTATTTATGGGCTGGAAAGATGGTTCATTTGGTTAAGAGCACTGGTTGTTCTTGCAGAGGACCTGGGTTCCAATCCCATCACCCACATGGTGGATAACAACCTTCCCTAACCCCAGATCCAGGGGATCTGGCATCCTGTCTGACTTGGGTTTGCGTGCATGTGATGGACCTACACACATGTGGGCAGTACTCTCAGACACATAAAAATGAAAATAATAAATACAAAAATATTAGAAAATATGTGCAATGCCTGTGGGAGTCAGATTAGGGTGTTGGATGGTTACAGACAGTTGTTGCCACGTGGGTGCTGGGGATTGAACTCGGGTCCTCTACAAGAGCAGCCAGTGCTCTTAACTACTGAGCCATTTCTCCAGCCCAGTTTCTCTCTTTCTTTTTTTTTTTAAAATAAAATTACTCAAGCCTGACTTAATATAAATAGTAAAATTAATTACTTTGCAAGTTTATACATTTCTTTTTACTATGGATAAAATATTTTAATGTTTTAAAATCAAATAATGTCATTGTAGTTCAGTATTACATCTATAGTTTAAATTATTTTTTAAAATCATCAAAATTTTGTTTTAAATTGGGCAGAGTAAGTTTAACTCAGACATTGAATGATTCTTTCTTATTTTTATTATTTAGGAAATCTCTGCTATCAACAGGATCCTAAAAGACTGTCTAAATTCTTGTAAGTACTTGCCTTCTTTTTATGTTGTATATGCTCCTTAAATTTACATGCATGCTACATGAATGCTGCTTAGAGTAGTAAGTCAAACTGCAGTAAGGATTTATATTTGCTTTAGCTGGGCATGGTGGCACACATCTTTAATCCCAGCTCTTGGGAGGCAGAGGTAGGTAGATCTCTGTGAGAGGCCAACCTGGTTTACATAGTGAGTTCCAGGCTAGCTGGCCACCCAAGTGGCCCTGTCTCAAAAAGATGCCTCCCTGCCCTCCCTCCCCAATTATCCTTAACTTTTACCGGGATATGAGAATTTCTCCTCTTCATATCTCTTGGGTATCCCATTATAGATTATGTATAGAAAATCACGTTAATGAGTTAGTAGAAATGGTAATTTACAAATTGAATAGGATTTTTCTTCCCTGAGATTTTATAGTAGTTCTCTATTAATTGCCAAAACATTTTTAGATTTCTTCTTTTACCATCCATTATTTGACTTCTACTAATATATTAGGTCTTGTTTGCTACAGTGTGTTAGCATAAACAACTGTACTGTGGTCAGGATCTATGCTGAGTCATGTCTAGGTTACTGAACTTCATTTCTTTGTTCTAAGACTAAAATATGGAAAGTTTTGAAATTGCCTCTAATCATGAATTCGGTAAGCTTATCATTTCATCAACATTAGCTGGAGCTGTATTAAATAGAAGCAGATAGTTTGTCCTCTTTTCCCATTGATGGGTCTATTTGTTGAGCCATTTGTCAACACTAAATACTTACAGTGAATATTTCATGTTGTTAAATTTCTTTACTTGGAATTTTATTATAATACAATTCACACTAAAAAACTCATTCTTAGGTGTACTGTTTATTCAGTGATACTTTATTATGTACAGTGTGTACAATCCTTAGAACCATCCAATCCAGGATGCTTTCATTACTCTTCTTCTCCCGTTCACCCCCTATTTCCTAGCCTTAGGTAGCTACTTAGCAAACTTGATGTTTTTATGGATTTGCCTGTTGGACATTCTGTAAAAATGGCTTCACCCAGTATTTGTCCTTTTGCATAGTGTTTTCAGGGTGTGGCATATATTCTATCAGTGTTCCATTCATTGTTATGACTGAATAGTCTATTTATATAGTACATGTTGTTTGGTCATTCATTAGTTGATAGATCACTCTTTGTTAGGAATGTGACCTTTTGATTGTGTGTTCTAAACTTCCTGTTTAAGTATTTTTGTGGACATGCTTTTTTATTTTTTCTGAGTATATGTGAATGGGGTGGGTCTGCTAAGTTATATGGTACTTCTATGTTTTATTTTGCTACAGATCTTTTCATAATGGTTGTAGCATTTTATAGTTCTGCCAACAGTGTGAGGTTCTAGTTTCTTTATCTTCTTGAAGATAGCTATTGCATTTTCATTATGCTATTTGGTGTGAAGTGTTATATTGTGGATTATTTATTTCATGAGCTTATTGACCATTTTTGTTTTCTTTGGAGAAAGATCTATTCAAATTCTTTATATATTATGAATACTAAACCCTTAACAAATTTACAAGTTATAAATATTTTCTCTTACTGTGAATTGTCTTTTTACTTTTTTCTTGTCATCAAAGAACAAAATATTTTAATTTTGATAAATTTCAATGTATCCATTTTTTTGTGGTATGTATTTGATACAATATTATAGATTGATTTTAAAATAAATAGTCATTGATAGTCTAGGTCTGTCACAGGCTTTCTCACAGGTCTGTTTAAAAGCACTGGTGTTTCTTGTGTTTGACAGCCAAAGCCCAAAGGAAACAATTATTCTTGTATTTGTGCTTCAATTCCCCAGGCAATTGTTTTCAGCTAACCTTATTTTTGACCCCATGTATTACAATGTTAATTTGTATATAATTAGTTTATTGACATTAGACTTAGTTTTTTAAAAATTCATTGTTCTTTGGATTGGAGAAGGGGACATCAGTAATGGTTTGTCATAGTAATTACTGCATTGTATTGTTTGCATGTGTGTATTATTTTCCTCCTCTCCCAGACATGTATCCTAGTCTGGTTTTGAACTTGAGAGACTCCTATCTCAGCTTCCTAAGTGCTGAGATTTTTAGATATGAACCACCACACGAGACTGTGATTTCTGCTCTTGGAGAAAAATGATCCACCTGAAATTTATGTTTCTTCCTTTTTGGTGTTGTACATTTTTCAACTTGAATGTGATCTGGGTGGCCAAAAGCTTTTTGGGGGTATGAGAGGACAACACAGGACTGATAGGATAACTGAAATATAGGGAAGAAACCCTGAATGCAAGATAACGTGAGAGGATGTGAGCCATGAGTACCATCTGCCCAGTTCTTTAGTTTACCACCTTAAACTACTCATTTGTCTAGGTATGCTTCAAGCATCAGGCTAGCAAGAAGAAGCAGTTCAAAGGCGAAGGAACTAAACACAGTCAGTTGCTGCATGCTACAAGAGAAACAGTTTGCAGTTTCTGTCTTGGTGCCCTTAGAACCACACAGTACTAAAGCTGAGCATTCATTTAAAAGAATACAGCAAAATCTGGGGCTTGAGAGATGGCTCAGTGGTTACGAGCACTAGTTTTTCTTGCTGAAGTCCCGGATTTGAATCCCAGCATCTGTATGGTGGCTAAACAACCATATATAATCCCAGTTCCAGTTGGATCTGACGCCCTCTTCTTTCCTCCACAGGCACGGCACATCACAGGTCCACTTACATACACAAATAGGCATAACACCCATATATATTTAAAAAAAAAATCTTTAAAAAAGATAGCAAAATCCAGAGTTCCTGTTATGATATTTACAGTGTCTACTTTTCAGTCAGAAATTACTAGATATATGAAGAAAGTAGATATAACCCATTTGTCAGATAAACTAAATTTTCAGTGCATAGAGACTAGCCCTGAGCAGGATTAGATGATGATTAAGCAAAGACTTTATTTAGCTAAAAAGTCAAGGATTCAAGAAGAAATAGCTTAAATGAGTGAATAGATAGAATAGAAAGGGAATCTTTCTTTTTTGTTTTTAAAGAAAGTTTATTTTCTGTGTATGAATGTTTTGCCTGCATGTATGTAAGTACATCTATGTTGTGTAATTCCTTGGCAGGGCAGAAGAGAGCATTGGATCCCTTGGACCTAGAGGTAAAGACAGTTGTTAGCCACTGTGTTGGTGCTGGGAACCAAACCTGGTGGGTGCAGCTGCTGCTCTTAACAGTTCTCCAGCCCTCTAGATGGAGAATCTTAACAATGATACATAAAGCAGCAAAAGAGTGTTTTAGGGCTATTTGGAAGGAAAATTGATCACATAAGCAAAATAAATGTTTGTCAGTGACAGAGGTTGCTTAACTAAGTAGTCAAAGTCATCAGTGTAAAAGGTGAAGTGGAGAAAGAGTAGAGATGGAGAACATAACGAGAAACCTGTGAGTTAGAGAGGACATCTGAGAGTTGAAACTCCTGTTAAGGGAAATAAAGGTTCAACCTTCTTAACCAAGAAGCTCTGGTACCCATTTAGGCACATAAATAGTCAATTTGCCCAATGCCAGGAATACAGAGAAAAACTTGAAAGCTGCAATGAAAAAAAATAACTTATCAGAAACAATAAAGGCTAGAAGATGAGAAAATGTAAATTGAAAGAAAAAAGTCAGCAAATAAGAATTTTGTGTCTATCATAATTACTAACGTAAAGATATATTCAGATAAACACTAGGATTTTGTATCATCTGACCATGATTACAAGGAATTCTAAAGGAAATCCTTCAATCTGAAGGGAAATAGCACCAGATGGCAGGGCAGTCATTAGGAAGAAATCACATCAAAACTAGTAAATAACGTAGTTTACTATAATTATAAACGAGCTGAATACTTTATCCTTAGTGTGAAATCAGCAGTCTATAATGCCATATTGTTGAATATGTAATGTATACATGCAAATAGCTATCAAATTGTACTGTTTCATTTTGGCTAACTTCAGATTTTGTTTATGCTTCTGTTGAGAATCTTTGTGTGTCCATTTGAATGTCTCCTTTTGTTAAATGTCTGAGAAATGACATATTAAGACTTCATTTAAACCAGGCATGGTGGCATATAACTTTAATTCTGGCACTTGGGAGGCAGAGGTAGGCAGACCTTTGTGAGTGTAAGGCAAGCCTGTTCTACATAGTAAATTCCATGCCAGTCAGAGCTACACATTGAGACTCTGTCTCAAAACAAATAAGCAAGGACTGTTTTTATTAATAAGATGTACCATGACAAATTAACATGTTAAACAGTATTTAGCCTTTTAATTTGTATTTTGCACATTCAATTCAGTTACATTAATTATATTCACATTGTTGTGCCTCTATCACTATGTATTTCTAGAACTTTTCTATTAAACAGAAACCTTGTACTCAGTAAGTAACAGTTCCTCGTTTTTTCCTCTTTAAGTAGTTTTTGGATTGTTTGTATTATTGAGCATTGATACTTTGTTATATATTCTTGGTCAGCAAGTCTCTGAAATACCTCTTCATCCAAAAGCTACATATGTTATACCTTGTATAATGGAATGAACACTGCATATGTGATTAAGTTAAGAATACTGAAATGAGGAGGGCAATCATTTAGGACAGATAAAGAGATGGGAGAGTGTTGCCAAGGTGGTCATGACTTGTTTTCAAGAAGGAGCCTTGATGTTGGGTGCCTTTTTCTTTCATTTTCCACTTTGTTTTTCGACACAGGGTCTCTCATTGATTGTGGAACTTGCCAGTTGACTAGTCTGGCTGGCCACTGAGCCCCTGGGATCCTCTTTTCTTCCTCCCCAGTACTGGGATTACAGGTACATGCTACAATGCTTACCTTTTGCATGGGTATTGGGATCTGAATTCAGGTCCTTATGCTTGCATAAGCAAGCATTTTGTCCACTTGAGTCATCTCCCCAGCCTCTCAATTCATATTTCAACATAGTATTGGTATTGCTTAGAACAAACTTTTATGGTACTGGGGAACAAATCTAAGGACTTTCTAGGGACATATTCTGGCAATGAGCTATTCTAGTCCTATATCCATTATTAGCAAGGACCTTAAAAATATTTTTATTTTATGTGTATGAGTGTGTTTTCTGCATTGTGTCCTGCATTGCCTACAGAGGTCAGAAGAGGGTGTTCGATCCCCTGGAACTGGAATTACAGATGGGTGTTAGCTGCCATATGGGTGCTGGGAATTGAACCCAGGTCTTCTGCAAGAGCAGCCAGTATGCTTAACCACTGCATCATCTCTCCAGCATCTACTAAAGATTTTCTTTTTGTATCTTCTGTTTTTAAATTTTTTAAGAAATGTAATTTTATGTGTATGAGTGTATGCCTGCATGTGTGTAAGTGCACCTGTGTGGTGCAGTGGAGGACAGAAAGAGGGCATTGGATCCTCTGGAATTGGCAAGTTTTTAGCTTCCATGTAGCTGCTGGGATTTGAGTAAGAACACTTGTTATGGTTCTGCAAGAACAGCCAGTGCTTTTAACTGCTCAGTCATCTCTCCAGCCCCTGCATCTTCTTTTTGAACAAATGAATACATTAAAAAAAGAAAATTGAAAACCAGAGTTTCCTTTTTAAAACATTAATTGAATTTATGATAAAATGATTATTAAGCAAAACACATGAATTCCATTTTAGATAAGCTTTTTTGTTTTTGAAGAAAGTTATTTGGGATGTAGAAGTGTATTGTTTGTTAGAATAATTATAAATGGTAACTTTTGATAATAGCTTGTTGGTGGATGTGAACTACAAATATCCATCCACTCGGCCTTTACCTTGCCTTCTAAATCCTTTTGTTCTGTAGTCTAAGCTTTTTGTTTGGTTGTTTTTTGAGGGAAACCTATAAAATTATAATAATTACTATATTTTAAACTATCATTGTTTGAAATTTCACTCTAAATTTAAAGCTAAATGTAAAGCTACTTAGGGTGGACCTTTAAAATTTTGTAGTTCCCTCTTCTGCCACTTCAGAGTTGTTATACCTTGTTCAACTTTTCAGATTCATTTTACTGTTTAAAAATCATCACTATGGCCGGGCGTGGTAGCACACATCTTTAATCCCAGCTCTCAGGAGGCAGAGACCAGCGGGTCTTTGTGAGATTGAGGGTAGCTGGTCTACAGATCTTCAGGGAGACCCTGTCTCAACAAAACAAAAAACACAACAAAAAAACCCAGTGGTCTTAAGTTGCTGTTTGATTCTCTAGAGTTTGAATTCCTATGTGCGCTAATTATATTGCTGGTATTTCTTGTGTAGTTGGAATTTAGAACAGTCATTACCAAAAGTTACTTGCAGGAAATAAGGGAGTTTGGTATACAGGGTATGGGAAATGGAGAAGACGAACACAGACAGTTGCACAGTGTAGGATGTCTAACGTGCCTCTGCTAGGCAGTGGCATGGGAGAAATAAAGACAGACCTGAGAGTGAATTGCTATGGAGTGAAAGTGACAGAAGAGACATCATTGCACTCAGAGTATGGCGTGGTGCTCCTTTGGATTCTGTTCAGAGCTTGTTAATTATGAAAACCATTTCTGAGACTGTGGAAAATTTGAATATTGACTGGTATTTGTTTTTATCATAGAAATATAATCTAATGATTGTGTATGTTGTGATTCTATGAGTGAAAGAAACTGGCAATTATTTAATGTATGTATTTAATGTGTGCATGGTATGTGGAACTTAGTTTAAAATATTCTGCAAGAAGGAAGTAGACAAAGCTATGTTGACAATATTTTGAGTCAAATATAAGTGAGAGGGAGATAGACAGTTTCTACTTATGCATATAAGAAAATTTTTATTTAAAAATTTAACATTTTTACCACTTACTATATACTTTGGCTGACACCATTCCTTTCCTAAATTCAAAGCAATGTTCTTCACTAAAACAAAGTTTTTATTTATATTTCTGTTAATGGCAATGAGGCTTTTGCTAACTGCTTGATTCTGCCTCCTATATTTTTTTCTTAGGAGATGAAGCTGTAACTTGTCAAATATTCAGCATGTTCTTAGCAACAAGAATTATACATTACTGCGCTTTCCAGGTTGTCTTTAATATATTGTCTAATTATCTGGACAACATTTTCTGATTTCCATCACATAGGCTAAAGGGTCCTTCTGCTCAGCATTTCAGGTAGCTGCATCTTCAGTCTTGTGCCATCATAACTGTAGACTAGCCTTCATGCATTCTTTTTCTTTTAGTTTATTTATTTTTATTTGATGTGTATGAGTGTAATGTCTGCATGTATCTAAGTGCTTATGTCTTGGAGTGCTCTCAGAGGGCATTGGATACCTAGAACTGTTAGCTTCCACGTGGGCGCTGGGATTCAAACCCAGGTCTTCTGCAAGAACAGCTGGTGCTTTTAACTGCTGAGCCACTTCTCCAGCCCTGCCATCATGTATTCTTAAACATGTATTTTTTTTTTCTATATTTATTACCAAAAGATAGTTCTTTCTTGAGATGTAATCTGTTGAAGGCGTGCCTTATTTTTTTTGGAGATGGTTTTTTGGTTTTAAGATGATACTGATGATTTGTATTGGTAGGCCTATAAAGAAAGATGTTTAGAAGCTATTCTTATAATTTCCTTATAATTAAAAAAAAGTGCTGCCTGGGCTTGGTGGTGCAAATTTGTAATTCCAGCTGCTCGAAAAGGTGAAGCAGGAGGGTTACAAGTTGAAGGCCTGTCTGGGCTACAGAATGAGTTTAAGGCCAGCCTAGGCAACTTAGTTAGACCCTGACTTGGTGTGGTGGGGGATAGCTGGGGATATATAGCACAGTGATAGTGTGCTTGCAGGAGTGAGTTCCTAAATTCATTGTTTAACACAGTGTTAATTTAAGAGGGGGAAAAAACCTCACATTTTCATTTTTCCCAGCAATGGATTTTCTTTCTTTTTTCAATGGATATGTTTATAAATTTAAGAGTTTTTAAAAAGCAGCTTGCTCTATGGGAATCATAGTTACCATTTTTCTATGGCCTTAAAAAATAGATGTTAGTATTTAACACTACTAAAACTGCTTAAATTGTGCTTGTGTATCAAAAATGACATCAGGGAAAACTTAGAAATATTTTACATTTGATACCCTAAAATTAATATTTTTGAAATCACTGTTTCTAAAATTACAGAAATTACTTTAAAACCAATAAATAAATCTTGATATAAGGAAAAATGTGAGCAAAAATTTCTAATGAATCTTAATTTTTTTTTTGGTTTTAGGATCTATTTAAAAAAATTACTGAAGGCCTTGAGGGCTTTGATTTATGTAATTTTACTTGCTATATACTCATTTAAAAATTCACATAACATTACATGTTTACACAAAAGCACTGAAAAAAATAACCATATTTTCCTCAAACCAGACAAGTAAAAATGAAATAGAAGTCTAATACTGTTTTTCATTTTTGTAAACATATTTAAGGTATGGCTTAAAGGGAGACACTTGAATTTTTATATTAGCTTCTGTATTTAACCAAGTAGAACATGTGCTATGATCTCTAAGGAAGCCTTACAGGGTTACTTCAGGAACTCTCCTGTATAGGTATTGAGACTAGAGAAGAGTGAAAGCATCCTAGTATTATAAAAGTTCTCATTTCATAGAGTCCATGCAAGAGGCTTGGGAACCCTCAAGAGTCCACATGCTGGAGTCGTTTGTCACTGGGATACTGTTTGCAAACAATGTATTAGTGGCTTTTTTGGGGTTGGGGTTCTTTTTATGAGACAGGTCTCCCTGTTGTCCCAGCTGGCATGGAAGTCACTGTGTACACCATGTTGGATTGGCCTGCCTCTGCCTCCAGAGTGCTGGCATGAAAGGTATGCACCACTACACACAGCTGTTTTTAAATGAAAAAGAAAATTGCTTAGAGGTATAATAGTACCAGTTTGATGAGTTTTTTAATACATTTTTTTTACATGAGAAGAATTTTGGCATTAGCTTGTTTACAGACAAATTTGGGCAACAATGTCCAGTTGCAAAGATGAGTTTGTAGGTTGCTTGGTGGATTGATGTGTTGATGGAGCTGGATATCTAACCCAGGGCCTTGTGCATGCTACACAAGCATGATTTTTTATTTTCTTAAACTACTGTTTAACAGATCGATCCCTTTGTTTCCTAAGGAGGTGAAATTAATTCTGTATGAGTACATTGTATAAGCTTCTAAAATAAATTGTTGACATTGAACTACTTATAATTAAGAAAGAAATTGCTAATGTTTATTGAAGAGGTAATCATGAGGACTGGGAATGTGACCAAGGTAGACTGGGTTCTGTTTGCCCATCACTAGAGAAAAAAAAGTAATCATACTTTTAATTGTTATTAATGAACAAATATTAATGTATTCATGTTTCCTTTACTTTTAAAACAGCTCTGTAAGTAGACTCAATTAAATATTAACTCTTTTTTTCCAGAACAATATTTTGCTCATTTTTCTGACAATTTTTAAAAGTTTGTTTTTGTTAGTTTGACTTCAAGGTCTGTCTGTATGCAACCTAAGAGTCAATAGCACATTAAACTGACAGGGGAAAAAAAATAAATAATGAAAACAACCATTATTGCTTACATTCTGTTTTTGTTAGAACTAATTTTAGAGCCAAGGGATATTGAGGTTGTTGGGGGATTGAGGCTGACAAAGCTTTTTTGGCAGGATATTTCAGAAACATTTTATGCTTTTGGATCTTTTATTTCATAGTTTTATGTAGAAACAATTGTACTACTGAGGAGTGGGTAAAATAACTGGCTTTCATTAGGAGCAGCATGTTTTAATTGATATTGCATTATTTTAGACATAGTGGTTTATTTAAAAGTCTTATTTTTCTGAACGTATTATATATTTATTGGCAGTATAAATCATGTCAGGTTTTAATCTTGGTACCTGTTCTCATATTAGCATGATGTATTAACTTTTTCATTATTCCTTTGAGACTCCTACCCAGAGTATTTGCTAGGAAGAGTGCATCAGTAGAAGTTAAGACCCTTTTCTCTACCATGCTGGACATATACCTGAAAGTGTGACAACATGGTTAGAGATGGAGTTTAGAAGTTCTGTGTTTGAGTCATATTAGAAACTTAAGCTGGTAGTACTTCTTATTTTCCATGAAATATGCTCTTTTGATGAAGCTTGTATAGCAGCAGCACAGGAGGCAGACTTGGCAATACCAGCTCAATTGCATTTGCAGATGAGGATTGAAATTCTGTGCAGCACACAATTTCTCCAGAAGGCGAGTAAAAGGTTACTGAATTCTGCTTGTTTGTTTCTGTAGTATTTATCTACAAAAGGCTTTTTTTTTCCCCCACTGTGAAGTGCATGCCTGTTTTTAGGTATTCTGGATAAACTGATTTTAAGTATAGCATGCATATCAAAAGGACAGTGCAAGGTGAAGGCAGACACAGTACTAGCTTTTTGTAGCTTTAAACCATGGAAGGAATTGAGCACAAATTACAAATAAGGAACCTTTCAGTGCCACAGAAAACAGGAAGTTTTAAAAATGTACCTTAATGGAAGGTATTTTATTAACATTTAATTACTAGACCATTGATTGTTGAAAGGGTGTTGTTTAATGATTCTCTGAGTGGTTCATTAAGTTATTTGAAGTATGATTATTTTCTGAGACTTAAAAGTTGTTATTAATATGACTCTTTTTATTCTGGAAATTTAAAAAGATTTTAATTACCTGGTATAAGCAGTTATTTTTATATATTAGGAAAGATAGAATGTTTAAATATAAAAGAATTAGAGAATAACTAACATTCATAATACTGTTGCTGTGCTTTCATAGTGTCTTGGGGGCTTAAAAACAATCTTTCATCCAAATTGAAAAAAGATTCAGTGTCAAGATGATTCTTAATGGCTTTTAATTATTGTCTATACCTCTGTATATAGCCAGCCACCTGTCCTTTTCTCAGCGATACTCTGAGCAATTACGATTCCAGGGGATTCTGTGGATTGCCTTGCTGTTTATTCCTTCATTATCTTCACTGAGATTTTTGCAGTAGAATTTTATGTTGGTTATTTCTCAAGTCAGAAGGAATTTTTTTACCTTGTTTTTATTCGGCCACCCTTCTGCCCTCCCCCACCACCCTGCAAAGATTTGTACTAGCTACTACCTAAATTGTATTTGTTTAAGACAAATACTAATACTTGTGTTTTCTGTTTCTTATTCAATTTTAAATGGAATAATAAAATTGAATTATTTTATAATAAAACTGCTCTATAAATTAATCTACAGCATAGAAGTAAAATCAGTTGGTTATTCTTACTGTGAGTGTTTGGCAGGCTTCTTGAATTGTAGAGTCATAAAAGGTCATCAGTTCTGATTGGTGAGTTAAAGAATCCATCCAGTAATTTGCTCCCTGTTGTTTCTCAGAGCATCGCTGCAGCAGTTCTTTTCCAGATATTGAGTGGTTCTTGAACAGTGTGGGGATAGCAAGGGGTGGGGCTCTTTCCTGTTGGCTGTTGAAATAGTATGCATTTGCAGAGGGAACACGTTGGATAGGCTGAGCTGAAGGCGTAGGCAAACAGATCTAAATTGATGGAAGACAGAAAGAGTGGGTAGTATATTTGGGGGTGTCTTGAGTTTGCTCCTTTGTTAAGTGTTTAATAGAAAACACTTTGAAATATTAAAGCACCATACCTTCTTTATAAAGAGTAGCCTGGAGATTTCTGCTTTTTAATATCCAGATTTTCTTGGCGATAAGTTTGTGGCTTTGTATCTTTTGTAGTGAAGCTGATTTTTCATTCTCTTTTAACAGTGTTTCTTTCAGCTAGAGAGCTGCAGAATGAGGCAGTTAGCCAATTTTGAGTGTATATGGGACATTACTAGTTCTGATTTTTTATGTCAAATTCTCATCTAATGAACAAGTCAATGTGTGGCTGTGGCTGCAGCATTATTTCTTCTTTAATGAAGAGGTTGAGCCGTTCGACCTGCTGCTCCGAGCTGTTTTCTTGTAGCCATACATCAGACCAGTTGCAGAGATTTTCCATCGAATGTCCCAGGCAATCAAAGGTAACTACATAGATTTATTTCAAATAAAAA
Source organism: Eospalax fontanierii (assembly GCA_035773235.1). NCBI lineage: Eukaryota > Metazoa > Chordata > Mammalia > Rodentia > Spalacidae > Eospalax > Eospalax fontanierii. Next base: position 36,701,966 of record CM069548.1, on the reverse strand, counting down.
AATATACAATTAAGATGGCTTCATTTTAAGTGGGACCAAATGATTAAAAATAAAAGACCAATTAAAGATGTTCTTAGCAGTTTTCTTGACCTTGCAGTAGCTATCCAATATCATTTTGTCATCATCAGATTGTGTAGCAATGGAAATGCACTGCAGTAATTGATTTTGTAATAGGATCAGGTGATTTACTAGCTGCACTGACAACCACTTGCTTGCTTGTTCTGACTGTGGAGCACTCTAATGGATGTTGTGATTGCAGCCTAGAGTTGTTGTAAGACTGCTGGCCATTTAAAGTATCAGCAGCATTTATTTAAAAATCATAATAGTAGTTTTTTTGTTTTATTTGCTCTCAGTTTTTGGTAACTTTAGTATTTTACAGTTAGTTTGAGCACCTTGTGAAATTTTAGAGATTTTTTTTTTTCACTCATCAGTTTATAAAAAAGTTTATTGGTAAGTCTGGCCTTGAATGTAATATTCTTCTTAATTCTGAGCTCACCATCAACATACTATGGTAGTCACCATGAACATTAGAGTACATGTCTAAACTACAAGCACTTAATGTTAACTATTGTATATTATCTAAGTGAAGCAAAATATCCATTAACACCAAGAAATCTCAGGTTTCAACCTTAGCTGTCAAGATAATAATTGTAATTACGGGAAATTGTTGACTTGGTGAGTTATATTGCAAAATTGTTTTGTGTTTTGGTTTTTTAATAGTTTACTCTTTATTCAAGAAGTCTGAGTTTTATCATTTCTTAGGAATGTCAATGAAAACATTAGGGCAGCATTAGAATAATGTTTAAGGATAAAGTAAACTAATAACTTAGTATCCCAAACTATATTTTAATAACTTTTGTTTTCATCTTATGTCTATGCCTCTAAGCAAATAATTGATTACAAGTAGGTATGGATCTAGTGCTTAATGTAGAATGCAGCCATTGTTGCAGAAGAGTGTGAGACCAGCTGCTAAGTACTAGCTACAACAAACTGAAATAATCTCTTACCTTTCTCCTTTTCTCCCAACACATGACCTCTCTATTATGTTTTGTCCAGAACCACACACACACACACACACACACACACACACACACACATATTGGATTTTCTGTCATTCCTTAGGTATGTTCTTGCTACGATAGACCTTTTTTCTCCCTACCACATCTCAAAACATTTATAATTAAATGATGTTTGTAATCTGGTATAGCAGAATTAAACAGATTGCATCCATTATTCAGAGCAGCACATGCAGAGAACCTTCTCCCTTTCTGATGGGCTCAGATGTTTGTTCTTACTGTTATTAGAAGTCTTAGAAAGGGGAAGATACTAGCAATGTCACACTGTTGCCTGATTTTTAAATATTCAGATATTTAGAACCTGATTACAGAAGATTGTAATATAAAAATTAGTTTGTCATCTTTTATTCTTCCATAGGTAAGTTTACTTCCTCCTCACCTCCTCTTGCCCAAACAAACAAAACTCCTCTGTGAACACTGATAATATGTGCTGAAGGATGTTACTACTGTTTGAGATTTGATCAAGGGTCTGTCTAAATTTAATATTTGTTGAAAATATTAAATGATGGACCATCAACAAATAAGTCATTGATAAAAGTTTCACTAGTGTTATTCATTAAAGCCCACCCCCTGAAGTAGATTGAACAGATACCAAGAGAATTGATTACCAATGTGTGTTGGCCACTTTTTAAAAATAATGATTATGGAAGATGCAGGGTACAACAATTCTGTGGTGTTTCATTTAAAATTAAATAGGTGATGTATTTAATGAAGTTCTAGCCTCAGTAGAGCTACCTTTTCTAAAGATCCCCAGATCAAGCATTTAAGAGCTGAATTTAACCTGACTTTGGCACTAATATATTGATTGAATACTTCAAGCACTCTTAAACATATTCTTAAATATTCATTAAAAAGAAATCAGTTTACCTTGTCACTGTAAGGTACCTATGTAGCACTTAGCCTGGAAGCTGTAGAAGTTTGGAATTATATGGAAGGTTGAAGTTTCTTCAAGAATCAAGTTGAATGTGGTATTGATATCTCCTTTGAGTACAGTTTTATTTTATTTTTTGTTCTCTAGTAGTCTCTTAATAGTATATTTCTCCTAGAGCTTGTCTTGGTGTCTAGAAGGCCAGACCTGGGGTTAAATTCTGGTACTGCTGATTTACCGTCCTCCCCAGGCTCTCTAATGATAGTAGTTCGTTCAGTATTTAATATATTACAGTTTTTAGTGATGACTTTTAAAAGGTACTGTTGTTCCTAGTGCTCTGTCATGTGTGTTTTAAAGAAGCTGTATAGAGGGCTCTCTGTGACTTAGGCAAAATTTGGTAGATTGGTTGAATTGGGTGCTTTCAGCAGTGAGGGTTCTATAATACTAACTCACTTTTTTTTTTAATTGAATCTTTACTTTGAACTAAGGTGCATTTCTATATCACTCATACACTTTATGGGATGATACTTTTAATATTTTTCAAGATGAATAGACAGACTATACAGAGGTCTGTAACATTTTTACTAAGACCATCAGCTAGGAAATAACAGAACCAAGGTTGAAGCTCTACTTTAAAATGCTTTCTTTCCCCAACATTGTGATGAAACACTATATTTTCTTATACTTTTAAAGTAATTTTACTTTCAGTTAAGCCATAACTGCAGAGAGGAAGCAAAAGTTTAAGGATACTCTTGCTGCCTAGTATTTATATCTTAAAATTTTTAAAAATTTCATTTCGTGTGTATGTTTTCCTTGCATATATGTAAGTGCACCCATGTTGTACAGTACCTGTGGAGGCCACAAGAGTTCATTGGATTGCCCTGGAACTGGAGCTCAGATGGTTGTTAGCCTCCATGTGTGTACTGGGAACCAAACCTAGATTCTCTGTTAAAGCAGCCAGTGATCTTAACCCATGAGCCAGCTCCACCTGCTAATATTTATATCTTGTACAAGAAGTAAGTGATATGCTGACTTCTTATTCAGCAGTGATATATATCTGGTAGTTCATCATGTAATTGTATTTTTCTATCTGTACTGTGCTTGGAGTGGTGTTTTTCAGTGTTGTTCATTCATCAATTGCATCTGTATTGCTCAGAAAGGTAGTGAAAAGTAAAAATTGGAGATGTAGCTTGTTCTGGTTAGCTTTCTTTTGCTGTGATAAAAACACTGACCCAAACCAAGTTGGGTGGAAAGGATCTATTTGGCTTACACTTTATATCCCGTCATCAAAGGAAGCAAAGGCAGAAACTCAGGGCAAGTACCTGGAGCACAAACCATGGAGGAATGCTTACTGGCTTGATCCCCTGGCCTCTGCTCAGCCTGCTTGCTTATATAATACCAGACCTCTGGCCCAGGAGTGGCCCTGCCCATAGTGGGCCTGGACCCTCCCACATCACTCAACAATCGAGAAAATGGCCCTTAGACATGGCCAGAGACCAGTCCAGTGAAGAAAGTTCCTCAGTTCAGAGTTCCTCTAACTAGGTATGTCAGTTTGACAGCTAAAGCTAGCTAGCACATAGCCTAATCAATGATGTGTATGTGTCATGTATGTGTATCCGCAGAAACCAAATTCCGTCTGTGTCAAATTTCTGGAGCTGGAGTTTCAGGCATTTATGAGCTCCCCACTCCCCTCTTTATCCTAAAGAGGTAATCTAAGACTTCATAGAAAGATTGAAATATAAGGATGTCATACAAGAATCCTTTATCTTTGTGAAAAATGGAAAGCAGTTGATTTTTAATCATCTGAAAAATGATTAGTGGGAAGATTATTTTAAAAAAGATTTTATGTGTGTGTTTGCCTGCATGTATGTAAGGGCACCATGTGAGTGCTGGAAATCAAACCCCAGTCCTCTGCAATAGCAATAAGCACTCTTAGCTGCTGAATTGTCTCGTCTCTCCTGCCCCATTTTATTATTGAAGGTAATAAATTTCTTGGGAGTTTAGTCTAAAGTCTCAAAAGTATATTGTTGTACTACATATACATTTAGTACATATGGTCTTAGGTTAACCCATTTAATTGCCATTTTCATTGGTGAAGAATGATTGACTATCAACATTTTGCTATAATTTAACCTACACAAAACCTATCATGACATCAGTTTTAAAAACATGTATTTGTGTTATACATTATAGAGGAAGAGACTGGAAGAAAATAAAACATTTATTAGCTGGTCATGGTGGTTTATGTCTTTAATCCTAGTGTGTGGGAGGCAAAGGTAGGTGGATCTCTCTAATATCAAGGCCACAGTAAGTTCCAGGCCAGCTGTGGCTACAGGGAGACCCTGTCTCAGAAAGACCAAAAGAATGGAGAGATAGATAGATAGGTAGGTAGGTAGGTAGGTAGGTAGGTAGGTAGGTAGGTAGGTAGATAGATAGATAGATAGATAGATAGACAGACAGACAGACAGACAGAGACAGAGACAAAAAGCTCCCAGACAAACAAACCATATTTATTAGGTGGTTGTCTTTGTGTGATCAAGTTCTAATTTCAAGCATTTCTTTTCCACTCAACATTTTCAAAGTTCCTGGTAAGTTTTAGATTATGTAAAATTCAGTTGAGGAGCCACTTTGAATAGAAATCTCTGTTTCATGTTTTGCTATTTATTATCTTTAAATTATTGTGTCTGAAAGGAAGATTTTCTCCTTATTTTAGCATGCTTTACTGTTTTAATTTTGAAATTATGACTTAATAAGAATAATATGTACCATGTTGTGATTGTCTACCGTCTGCTAGTCATTGGGTGCTTTATACATGATACCTGTTTTAATTTGTAGGTAAAACATTCATTATAAAGAGGCTTCACTTTTAAATTAAAGAGATGATGAGATATGCAAACATGTGAGATCATACTAAGTGATGGGTTGGTTTTTACCTCAGTAATATGTAACTTTAAAGTCCAGATTCTTTTTCTCTCTTTAATTTATTTTATTTTTACTTATGTGTATGAGTGTTATGCCTGCATGTGAGTTAGCGCACCCAAGTCGTGCAGTACCGCAGAGGACAGAAGAGGGCGTCAGATTCCCTGGAACTGGAGCTACAGACAGTTGTTAGCCACTGTGTGGATGCTGGGATTTGAACCGTGATGGTCTGGAAGAACAACTAGTGTTCTTAACCTCTGAGCCAGCTCTCTAGCCCCATGGTCCACATCCTTATCCTTGATATAATCCTGGTTAATCCATCTGAAGCTTCAGTGTTCAGAACATGGAAAATGAAGAAAGTTTGTAATCTAAGACTTCCTAATTCAGACTGTCAAAGAGTAAACAAAGTAAATAATGAACAGTTATTTGTACCTTAGTGTAAAACAAAGTTTCGAGTACAGACTTAATAATTTAATTTTTACTAATTTGTCTTGCCAGAATTAAGCTGGGCTTCAGATTTGACATTCTTAAAGTGTTAGGCATATGTTGCCAACCATTTTAAAAGCCGAGTTCAACTTTTATCATTGTTCAGCTTAGTAAAGAAATGACTTCTCTGTAACCAGGGATGGTGTATACTTTCTCCTGATATTTCGGGATTTTCATGAAGAAAATTTTAAGTATGCTTTGTTGTAAATTAAGAAGAGGACCCTCTACATTTATTTTTACTTTAATTTGTTTGTTTTGCCTGCATGTATATAAGTGTACATAAAATGTTTGCAGAGTCCAAAAAAGGGCATCGGATTCCCTGGAAGTGGAATTAAAGATGGTTGTTTAACTTTTATTTTTCCTGAATGCTGTAGTTGTCTTTATTAGTATTTCTTAGAACACAAACAAAAAATGAGCAATATTTTAGGTTGACTAAAAATAATTTAAATGTGTAGGAGAAATAAAACTTAAGTTTTAAGTGTAGATTTTTTTTTATCTCATAATTACAAATGCCAGAGTAAAGTTGGGTTTAAATAAAACACTTGTGTATATATGTCTTTGAAAAAGAATATCAGATTCTGAAAACAAGGCAAAACATCCAGAAGTTTCTGCAGCCCTGAATTCTACCAACAAAGCTAATAACCATTCTAATAAAAAGTAAACTTTGTACCAACAAAATCAGTAAGCAGTCTAAGAAAATATCAAGTCAACATTCAGTGGCAGTCAGTTCTAAGTCGTAGGATTTAGAACATTTGTTTTTTACTTATGTTCAAATTGTTGAAATTAATAAAGGGATCTAGGATAAAGTATTATTCCTTCATCCTTGTAAAAATAAACACGAGGGAAGCCTTTCACATGCTTTTCTGTACCTATAGCTCTACTGGGTAGTTTAACATTGTATAAAGTCTGTTAGTTGAAGTTGTTATCCAGTCTGTAGTTATCCTGTCATAAAGAGATTTTCAGTTTTATTCTTTTTTTTTGTCCAGAGGATCCAAAGCCCCCTTCTGGCCTCTGCAGGCACTGCATACATGGATTGTGCATACATACTTGTTGCCAAAATGCTCATAACAAAATTAAAAATACATCTTTAAAAATTCACTTTGATAGCTTTAGGGTGTATGGATTATCTTGTTAGAATTTTTGTGTTTCAAATCATGTACACTTATGCCTGCAGACTCCTATTGACTCAAAGTTTAGTCTTCCCTTAATTAATATGTTTCATTTGTTCATGTTCATTTCTACTGAGGTATTGATAGTGATGATAAAAGATTGTTAGGGAGGCTCTTACTATAAATTCTTATTCCAGTTATACTACTGCCATTTCAGGGTGAAGGTTGCTGAACTTAAGATTCTCTCAGCCTTTTCATTCATACCTGTTTGCACGTTTCCAATAGCCTATAAAAACGTTTTCTTAGTTATACTATAGTGCTTAGATATTGGCAGATTCATTGTTTACTTAAAAAAAAAAAAAAAAAAGCATTTCTCCCAGTCTGGTTTCTAACATCCAAGGTTGCTTGCTTTAGCCTTTTGTCATTATGTCAGTTACATGAGTTTTCTTGTGATAGTTTGTAAATTAATACAAAGTTGATCTAATTAACATTGGATTAGCTCTCTTTTATTTTATTTTATTTTTTTTTGTAAAATCTGAAAGAATGGCCATTATTTTTTTTATCAGTAAAAATGCAGCAGTGAAGTTTAGTTTTCCTGTTGTCTTTTGATACAATAAAGGACTGGCTTCAGTGTCTCTGCATTTGAGATTTGTTATTTGTTTATATTGTCTGCAATACCCACCTCACAATACTGTTTCCTGATGTGCTAGCAAATATACATGCTAGAGTTAAGTAAAGATGTGTTATATGACTTTATAGAGGTAATTATAGTCTGTATTTTGTAACTTTAAGAATGAGAATTCCTAGGGTTTGACATTGCAGAATTTCTGATTTCTGTTAAGTTTGAACTGTGAATAAAAACTTAGATTGCATATCCAAACGTGTATACTGGTTGATGAACTTTGAAAAGTTATTTATTTCTTTTTACAATTGATATATTTCAATGAAACTAAGAATCCTGAGGTGTTATAGTTTTTTACCAATTGAAAAAAAAAAAGAAAGAAAATTATTTAAATGTTGGCATGTCATTAGTACCTGAGGGGAAGTATGGGCATGTGAAAAGAGTAATATTCTTAGAATCTATAAAATATGGTACACATGAATTCAAATTTTAGGGTTCCTGTTAAGGTTGTTGCTAGTTGTTGAGCTAAATCAATCATATATATGGTGTGTGACTGGGCCAGTTCTTTTTGTTTTAACATTTGTTCCTTTTGTTATATCTGTCGGATATCCTTTGCAGAACTGGGTATTCTTGGTCATGGAAGTTTCTTTTTTTCGGGGGGAGGGGCATATATATTTAAGCCAAAACATAATAATTCCAAGTAATTGGTAATACCAAATATTTACATGTCCAACTAGATTTTAAACTGTTTTAAAGGCACGATAGGTTGGTGGGGTTTTTTTTTATTTGTTTTCTTGAGATAAGGTCTCCCTGTAGATTAAAGGTGTGCACTACCACACCCAACTGACAGTTCTTTTTTTAACATTCTATATCTCTCATAAAATAGTTTTTTAATGCACTGGGTATTTGTTTCAGTTGCTTAGCATGTTATAAATTAATTATAATTTTTTTATTAAACTTTATTTACAGTGTTAAGAAAAGGAAGCAAAGCATATATGTCAAGTAGCATTTGTATGTCTATGTTTTAAAATAATTTTAAAAATTCAAATTTTAGGGAACTAAATTGATTTCACTTTAACTCTTTGAATGAAATATGAAAATATTTCTTTTGTAATAGTTACTTCTGCAGTTACTATGATAAAATTCTCTTCAAAAGCAACTTAAAGGAGAAGGGGTTTATTTTGGCTCACGGTTCAAGATTATAGTCCATTGTGGTGACTCGGTCTCTGGTGGTAAGAGCTTTTGGCAGACAGCCAGGTACTGTTCTGTCAGGAAGCAGAGAGCAACGAGTGCTGCCCCTTACCCTCTCTCCTTCTGCTCCGCCCAAAGTGCAGCTGATAAGACATTATCTCGCACTTTTAATGGTCTTTTCTCCTCATTTAGCTCATCAAGAAAGTTCTGTCACAGGCTTGTCCAGAGGTTCCTTCCTAGGTCATTCTATTTCCTGTCAAATTGACTGTCGGTATAAACCATCACACTTCAAATTACTAATGGGATTGTTTGTGACTTTTCAATGACATGAGTATGCTATAGTATTGTATCACAGACATACTTACCTTAGTTCTTGTGTATGCGTGTGTCCCTGTGTGTGCATTCTTATAGAGGCCAGAGGTCAATCTCCAGCATTCTTCAAGTTTCTACCTTGTCTTTTGACGCATTGTTTCTCACTAGTATGGGGCTCATGAATTAGGCTAGGGTGTTTAGTCATGGAGCCCCAGGATCTTCCTGTCTCCCCTATCTGAGTGTGGGGATTCCAAGCATTTATAATGTCTAATTTTTTTTTTTTTTTAAATAAACATGGTTTCTGGGGATTGAATTCAGGTCCTTATACTTAAGAGGTTCACAGAGATCTCAGCAAGCAAGTTTACTAGAGTAAAAGTAAACTCAAGCAGACTAGATGGGACTCTCCAAGAGGATTGGCCAAAAGGTCTATAAGGTTTTGCTGGGTATTTCTTTTTTTTTTTTTTCCTTCTCCAGTGTCCTCTAGTTATGTCATCCTTCCTTATTAGTGACCTTAAAAAGATGATTTTTAAGATTTATCTTCCCCAAGTATATGTTCCCATTACTAGTCTGCTTGAACCAGGATTGGTTGTGTTCTGCTGTCCTGGTGATGTGATCTCATGACTATTTGTCAGCTCTGATACCCTGTTGCCACAGAGCTAAGATTAAACCATAGAGCCTTACCCCGTGACCTCTTTTCCCCTTACACTTAAATCTAACTTCTGCATAACACTATGACAACTTGGAATGAAAATAAACCAAATGACACTGGCCAGATTGCTGATGAAACAATGAGGAAGTTTCTATTAGATTGGCAGAACGTCTCAGTAATCTTTTGTATTTTAACTGTTTTTGTTTAAGGAACATATAAAGTACATGTGCAGCACAGAAATTTTAGAAGCATTAACATTTGAGAGTTATGTTGCCTCCACATAGCACAGTGCATAGAAATTTGCTAGCCAATCATATGATATGCCCTTAGAGATATTCTTGTGCAGTTGTAACCCCTTCCTTTCTCTAAGTAACTCAGTTACTTCCTGTGTGTTTAATTTTATCAGCCAAGTAAACCCCACTAGATGATGTTGATTAATCTCAATCATTTAAAAGAATTTTTTGCTTCAAGTTTCTTTGAGTTTACTTTCATTTTTTTTTAAAACATGTTTGGCCTGGTACATAGGTTTTGAAAGCCTGTATTTGACGGATTGCCTATTCATAATGCATTTATTTTCTCTTTCTTGGAAAACTGTCAGCTATTTCATAAACTTTATTAGACTTGATCTCTTTATGTAAGATGCTATGTGTTATGTCATTAAGATTCACCTGTGTTTGCTTTGTTTTCCTTTGTGGTTTTAGGACGTATCATAAACCAGTGCTTATAGCCAGCTGTGATGGCACAAGCCTTTACTCCCAGCACTTGGGAGGATATCTGTGAGATCAAGGTCAGCCTGGTCTACCTAAGTGTTCCAGGCCAGTTTCAGCTACAGGGAGAGCCTGTCTCAAAACAAAACCCCAAAATGCCTCCATCCATTATTTTATTAGAGATGGCAAATCATGGTATATTTAACTTTTAAAAAATTTGCTAGTAGATCTATTTATAAAGAAATGCCTCCCTTTATTTGCAATGAGGCTTCTGCAGTGAGGCTGAATTACTCTGGCATGCACAGTTGAAGCTCTTACATTATAATTGAAAGCCAAATCCCATAAAACTTCAATGTTGATTAAACAAATAATTTTAAAAATTTATGTTGGAGAAATAAAAGCTTGCTGAACATGTCAGGCATATAGAAGTTTCCAAATAATATATAATAGTGGTTATTGAACTTAAATTTGATACTCAAGGATACTTCAGAGGTAGACTTTATAAATGATATTTTTGCTATTAGTGCCTTTATTCAATAGAAAATTAATATACAACATTGAGAGTAGAAATGAACCAAATGAAATAAAGAGCACAAATTATACAGTTTATAAAAAGTGCAAAAACAGCCTAAATTAATCTGTGATGTTCAGTCATTGTGTTTGTTATGTGTGTATGTATAGGGGGAAGGCAAGTAGGGAGGTATAGGTAACTTTTAAAAAAGTTCTAGTGGAAGTTCTAGAAAATATGTATTTTTAAAATCCAGATTGTGATGCTTTTTAAAATCTGGATGTTATCTTAAAGGAGTCAAAAGTGAACCATTATGGTTTCTAGAATTGGGAGGCAAGCATACCCCCCAGCCTGGCTCATCACAGAATCACTTGAGAGCCTGTTTTTAAAAATACACATTGGATTTTGGGTATATTGGCACATACCTTTAATTTCAGCACTCCGGAGACAGAAACAGAGATCAAGGCTAGTCTGATCTACATAAATGAGTTCCAGGCCATTCGGGACTTTGGAGAGACCCTGTCACATCCCCCCCCCCAACCAAAACAAACAATTTGCTGGGCATGGTGGCACACACTTTTAATCCCAACACCAGGAAGGCAGAGGCAGGCAGATATCTCTGTGAGTTCTAGGCCAGCTTGGTCTGCATGTGAGTTCCAGGCCTCATACATAAATGAGACTCTGTCCAAACAAACAAACACTGGGATTCAGTAATATTCAGAATCATCAAATACTTCATGATCTTTTTCTCTTCCATTACCAAGCAGGTCTCACCTTATCTTTTAACTCTTGTGATTATTATTATTTTAAACAGGGCCTGCCTGTAGCCCCAGGTAGCCTGGACTCCCTATATAGACCATACTGGTCTTCATCTCAAGAGATTCACCTGCCTTTTCCTCCCAAGTGCTGCTATTAAAAGCACAACACTACAGTCTGACTTCATCTTTTAACTCTTGATGAGCTACCACGTGTCCAAGAAACTATGGAGAACTAAAAATGGGTTTAGTTTCTGAATAGTTGACTAGGGTCCTTAAGTGCTTTGCTTCTAGATTATAACATATCAGGGGATCAAATTCATGTCATCTAAATTATCGATTATTGCATACTATAGGTCTGTGGAGCCAAAACCTCAATATTCAGTGTAACAGTGTTAAGGATCTAAATATTAAAACTCAGCCAGTTATTAGGCAGGTAGAGCAATATTGTCAATATCAAATGAATGTCATATATCCAAGAAAAATTGGTTTAACTGAAATTTAAAATACAGTGAAAGTTCATTGCCTTTGTAGATCATTGATTCTAATATTGATTGACTATGTTTAGAATCATTTAGGTGCTAGTAGATTCATGCATTTCTGGTTGAAGACCAGATTTTGAATAGCAAAACTCTATTCTAGTCTTTATAATTGAATTTTTGCTCTATTATTGCCAAAATCCTCTGTCTAGTTCATAGATGTAGTAGTGTTAGCTCCCTGATTACAACCCTTTAAGTGATTCCCAGTCTTGAATTCATCTTTCTTATGACCCACAAAACTTTTGAGGAGTTGGACCCTGCCTATCCTGAGCTTCATCTTTATTCACTTCACTTCCAGTAATTCCATATCCCACAATTCAATTTTAAGCCTAACAAACCCAACAATCCCATTTATTTTAAGTCCTGAGTGTTTACTTATATAACAGTTGCTTTTTTCCTATTTTTTTCACTCTAGGTCTCCCACAAGTCAGCCCCCATTCAACTAATATGTAGCTCTAAAATCCATTAGCAGTGACTTTAAAGTGGTCACCAGGTAATGACATTCCCAGGCAACTACCGGAAGCAAACTTGATTTTTCTCTAAAGCAATGTAAATTCCATCCAAAGCCTCAAAGAATTCCTACAGATATAGCTCCAAGATAATGTTCTAAGAACAATGCGGTTTTAACAGACAGGAGAATTTAAAAAAAACAAAAAAACAAAAACTTGAGGCTAAAAATCATATTTTTAGCATGCATCTAAGTTTGCATTCTCAAAAGAAGTTGCACTCTCAAAAGAAGTCAAGGAATGGAGTGAGTATATATATATTTTTAAAAACATTAAAAGGCAGTGAACTTGGGGGCTGGAGAGAAAGGTCAGAGGTTAAGAGCACCTGCTGTTCTTCCAGAGGAATGGAGTTCAATTCCCAACACCTACATGTCGGCTAACAACCGTCCATAATGCCAGTTCCAAGGGGTGGGAGGTTTGACACTCTCTTCTGGCCTCTGTGGGCATTGTATGACACAAGTGCACTTACGTACATGCCAGCAAAACACTCATATACATAAACTAAACTAAAATAAAGTATTTTTAAAGAGCAGTGTATTTCCTAGAACTGTAGAAATATATCACTTATCAGATATGTAAAGCCTAAAAAAAATGTCAGTCAAGATAAATAAAAAATTTACAGACCAAGAACATAGTAACTGTGTAACAATCAGCCTAAAGAAAATATTTAAAACACAACTAGAGAGTAAAAATAATTTCCCTACAAAGGGAAAGGACTTGGGTATTTCCCTGAGTTGTGAGAAGTGGTAATGGAAGCTAAAGCACAGTGGAATGGCAACTTTTTGCTGAGAAAAAAATTGCCACATTTTTATGGGGCTCTCTCTTTCAAGAAAGAAGGCAAAATGGAAACCTCCTATGGGGTTGGAGGCCAATACATAATCATTCAATTCAAACTTGTTTTTACTAGCAGTTTGGGCAGCTAGCAGATGCCTTAAGTGACTGCTGCCTCCTGTATCAGAGATGTTGAAGAATGAGAGAAACTATGTTGGCTTACCAGAACCAAAGAATGAAGCCACTGCAAAAGGATCAGAGTTGTACCTTTGAAAAACCATAGTTGTTATAGTACATCAGTCTAATTTTTCAGTGTTTGGTGTTCAGTTGAAGTGTCAATATACACACCACGAGCCGTAATTTAGTGCCAAAATTTTTCTCTGTATAATATATTGTTGTATCATTCAAAAATGTTAAATATTACCTCTTGTGAAGAGAACAGCTACTTATTTTGAAAATCAACTTAAAGCTTTAATTTTGTTAATTTTAAGTTACACTGAAAGTGTAGAAAGAGGTAGCAACAGGTTTTGAGTCTTGCCTGATCTCTGCCTACAAACAGAGCAGCAAGATAAGACCTAAAACCCATAGACATGCATGATCTGAGCATTTATTCCTAGAATGCTAGAATACTAGGAATAGTATTGGTAAAGGCAAAGCAACAATAACCATGAGGTCTGCATGGGATTTGTGTCAGCAGAAAAACACAAAGGGAAGCAGTGAGAATCTGATCCAACAACAGAACTCTCAGATTACTTGGCTACCTACAAAATTAATTTTTGCCTCCAACACTGCCTATGGGTAGATCTTTGTCTGCTTCAGTAATGGACAAATGCAGGAGGTCCTTGACAACAACTGTAGGTACCAGAGTGATCTAGCTTCTGTAAACTCTCAAACCTGACTTGCCATGGGTTTCTTCCAGAACAGGGCCTTCTGGTAATATGAAGCTCTAGGAATGCAATAAAAATTGAATAAAATAGGGACAAGGAAAGAGAAGGGCCAGAGCAGACCCAAGATGTCTTAGGAAGCTGGCATGCCTTATTTAACATGGCACACAGTGGTACAGGGTGTCTGTAAAATCTGAGAAGCTATTTACACTGATAGACCAGTGGTATCTAACCCAAGGGAGACTCAGTAATGTATGTATGCTGAGACCACACTGTAAGGCCCTTAATTTTGAGCTCTACATTTTCATAGGAGAAGTACTTTGATTAAAGAAAGGTAATCAGGATGACAAAAGAGTTTGAAGTTATGCCAAATGAGAATTGCTTTAATGAAATGGAAGTAGTTATTCAGGGAAAATATGTTAAGAGATGGTCATGATTAGATTTTGATACTTTGACAGCCAGAAAGGCCATAGCAGATAGAACTTGAAGGGGGTTGATTTGAAGGCGGAAGAACTTTGTATGTATAAAATTAATTTAAGAAATACAATGTATTGCTTGGATAGTAGTTTGCTTTACTCTCATACGAACTACTGGTAATCATTGATCACCTGCTTTGTAGATAGTGCTAATAAAAGTATTTGACCTGTATTAAGTAACTATTTACAGGGCCCTTCCAAAGTACATTATTCATATGCAACGCTCATGACTTAGTTTAGAGAAGTTGGGAATCTAATGACCTGACTTACAATTCAGCGCTTACCATTTGTTAGTGTTGTGACTTTGGTTAAAGTATTTAAATCTCTAGAGTCAGTTCTAAAGCTTGTAAGCACAGAAGGCTAGGTGAAACCCTTTAAGGTTCCAGTTGAAGACTACCTAAATAGCATTTTTCAGACTTTGGACAGAGACCCTTTACACTCTTAAAAATCATTAAGGATACCTAAAGGTATTTTGTAAGTTCTGATTATTGTATTAGATTGATCAAAGCAGAAAAAACAGTTTCTGACTTTGGAGCATTTGATTTTTGTGTTAGGGATTCCCAACTTGCAGCATAATAAGTAGTGTCTGTGGCAGATGATGTCAAACATCATCCTGCAATTATCTTTTTTTTTATTTTAAATCTCTTTTTTTGTCTATAGAACAACTCTGCATAAATGACTTGTCTTTGACTACAATATTGTGTGACTTCTACTGCCCTGAGAGTGAAACTCAAAAGGGTGGAGTTCAGAAGGACAAGTTGAAGAGAATAAAGCACAGGTTCTGATCCTTATCTTTTCACCTGCAATGGAGCATGCATTTCAAAAGTTTACTTTACCAGAAATATTACAGTTCATGTGTACAGCACTTAATCAAGTCTGGTACAAAATGAGACTTAATAGGAGATAATTGTTATTTTTCACTTCTATGGGGAATTATAAGGCAATAAGATGATACAGTTAGATAGGTTCTTTGTGTTAGAATCTAGACTTTGATTTCATTATTTTGCCTTAAAACTTTACCGTTTCTGATGTCAGAGTACTTTTAAGTAAATGCAAACAGTGCTGTGCTCATTCGCATGCAGCTTTAAAAGCACCTTGTAAATAGTAAGTAAGGACATCAAGAGTGCCTATGTTTGTGGGTATGTAGGAGATAAGGTGCTGGTACAGACTGCCAAACCTTGCTCAGACTCAAACCTATTCTCCATGGACTGATTGAAGGAAAGGCAAGGGTATAAAGGTCTGAGGAAGAAGAGTGTTCACTGTCTTAATCTTAGAAGGCACTTCTCTGTAAAAGGATAGTCATATCTAGTACTGTCATTTGTATCTTTTGTTTTCTGTTGCTGCTTCAAGTTTCTTATTATTCCACATTGTAAGACAGCTTGACTTACTAGAGTGGCTCAGAAATACATGAGTTTAAGCATGGTACTAAATTTTACTAGCAAGCCTTTGGGCAGATGACCTTACTCTGAACCTGTTTCCTGTTCTATAAACTTGGAAACATGATCTCAGAGTTCTGTATTAGATTCATATGTAGCCCAGTATCTTAGTGGGTACTCTGTAAATGCTTAGTGGCTAAACGAATGCACTGGAAACACCCTTTACCAGTTTACCCATTTGAACATAAAACCAGCTTTATCTGTAAGATTGACTGCTAATATTTTGTTTTCCATATCTTGAGTAGCTTAATTTGTGATGTAAGGAAAAGACCCCTCTCCTTATTTGCTTTCTCTCTTCCTTATTTTTAGTCATTGCTCTTCTTTTTGTCTAGGTAAGAGAAATAACTTCAAAAATGAAGGAAATGGATCTAGAAACTTGAAGATCTGTATAATAATCCTTTGAACAAATCTGAAAATCAGTGGTTTTGGAGAGCAGTGATCACCCTTATTGCCTTCTCGGTTATTTGGGTGGCTGAGTATAATGGTAAAATCCTTTAGCAGTTGTGTTTGTGATTAGGAATTCAAGCTGTGACCAACCCATAATGCTGCTACTTAGTTTTAGGATGAGTATACAACACAGCATTGTTCGTACTGAAACCGAGGGTATTTCCAAGTTGGAGAGTGTTTTATAACTGCTGCCTTGTTAGGTTTGTACAGAAGTACTGCCCTATAACCTGAAAAATCTGAAAAATTTCTTATGGAAAAGTATAGATCATTACATATGTGGTTTATTTTAATGGTTTGTCATTATGATACTGTTGCTTTACATCTGCAGAAATAGAGTTCTTTGTAGGAAAGTCATTTTTTTATATCTAGAATATAATGGCTCATAGTCTGTATTAACAAAGAATGAAAAAAGAATGATTTTAAGGGGTTTTGTAATAAGTCTTGGAATTAAAGCTAATGTTTTAGGTGGTCTTAGTTTGAAGGACCTTTGTGATAATGATGGTTTTTGCTATTTAGTCCACCACAGTGTTGTCAGATAAAGGACACACTGAGTAGAGGAGGAACCAGACTAGAATAAAGTTCAGTTATCCTGGTTTCTACTATAGTTGTTTCACTTTTATGAGTCACACATCCATATCCTAATTTACAATGTCTAATTCATGAGAAAAATTGTGTTTTCCTCAGGATTTTAAAAGTCACTATCTTTAGCTACTACATTATTTCAGATTCGGGGTTTTATGCCTTTGGTCAGTATTATATCCTCAGTGCCTGTCTTATAACATATAAATATTTCTCTTTTTCAAATACATGTTTTCTGGAAACATACTGTGTGTAGTGCAGTTGGAGTACCTTCCTTAATATATCTATGAACCCTTCTTGCCAGGAATTTGAAGAGGGAGATAGAGTGATTGTGTCTGTGAATAGTAATTGTCTGTCATATTCATCTAAATGAGGTAATTGTTTTGCTTTGGAGAACAAGGCAAGAAATCCAGACAGGAGTTTTAAAATGGGAGAGAGATGAAGTGAAGGCAGTATGGATTTACCTGAGTTCTAATTGCATGCTTAACAAGTAAGGCCTCTCAGGAAGCCAGGCAAGACGGTCAGGCCGCAGTTACAGGTTTAAAAGAGCAGATGACAAATGACAGTTTTTTTCTTTTTGCTCTACAATAAAACAATAACCAAGTTGGGAATCCCATTAAAGAACAGATTCCTCACTGTTTTTCTGAAAACAATAAGTGTTCTATAGTGCAGTGATAGATTTATTTTGAAGTTCAAAACATTCTCAGAGAATGATAGAGAACAGCTAAATGAATATGAACCTGTAATTGTTCTCTTCCATCTCATGATGGTGCAGAGTGAGGCTTTCTTTAAAGATGCTGAGCTGTTGCCTGGTGTGGTAGGGCATGCCTTTAACCCCAGCACTCAGGAGGCAGAGACAGGTTAAGATTGAGTTTCAGGCCATCTAGGGCTACAGGGAGACCCTGTCTCAAAAAGAAAAGATGCTGAGTTGTTTCTGAGGTTTAGCAGATTTTGTTTTTTTGCTACAGCACTCCTCTTGTATTGGGTTTACAGGCACAGGTGGGAGCATATCCTAGGTTTTTCTTTTTTAATGAGGATGCTGGGGATTCAGACTCAGGGTCTCATGCTTGCATAGTAAACACTCTTAGTGCTAAGCCATCTCCCTAGCCCTCTTTTTGTCTTTCATTCAACATATTAAGATACTCTTTTGTTAGAAGTTCATTTTTACATTTCTAGTATATGAACATACCTCTTTGTCTGTAGTCTTAATGAACATTTGAGTTACTTTCAATTTTGACTATCCTGGGTCAAGCAACTAGACATTTTTGTACCAGCCTATTTGTGGGCCTTTCTCCTGCATCAGCATTTGGAAATATATGTGCCAACTTAATGATTAAGTTTGCAGTTTCACACAAAAAAACTGCCAAATGGTTTCCTAGTGTTTACATTTTCACCAACAATACTTCGCAGTTTTAGTTGCTTTCTGTTTTCACCAACACTTGATGAATGTTATACCCCTATTTTCCATGCCCCCCCCATTTTTAAATAAGGGGAAGAGGAGACCCTTATAATTAAGGCTTGTGCTAGCTCATTTCTGTAGTTTCATGACAAGAATAGAAGACAGAGGAAAGAGTGCTAGTAGAGTTAATAGAGGAAGGGCGAAGAAGGATGTCAAGACAGTTTCAGGAGACAAATGGATGGATAGACAGACCAGATTAGGAGTAGCTATGTATTGTGCTCTGGAGTTTAGGTTTTGTCCTGTGGAACAGAAATTCTGCAGTCAGAGGGTTGCCCATTCTCTCCTTGTTTCCTTTTTCCCCTTCCACAACCTTCTCTATTTCTTTCTTTTGTGTCTATGTGTTTATGTGGTTGCACATGGGTTTAGCTGGAGCTCAGAAGTTGTTGGCTTCAGGTTTTTCCTTAGATTCCATTTACTTTCTTTTTTTGAGACAAAGTCTCTCTTTTGCTTAGAGCTTGCTGAGTGTTGACTTGGCTAGGTAGCCCCCAAATCCCAGAGATCTACCTGTTTCTGCCTCTTCAGTGCTGGGATTTCATCACATCCAGCTTTGTTTACATGGGTTCTGGGAATTAAATTTCCATAGCAAGTATTTTACCAACTGAGCAGTCTTCCCAGATCTCATCATCTTTGTCATCATTAATAATAAGATATTATTAATATCTTATTTTCATTAGTGGAGAAATGTTCAGCATATAAAACCCTTGCAATCTGCCCCCAGACTGACATTTCATGTTCTTGCAGTGACACAGGATGAATGAAGACTGATAGAGACACAAGGTAGAAATGACTAGTGATGGCACATTACTAATTCAGGCATCAGAACTATCAGCTCTATTAAACAGGACTAGAGAAATGGGCTTGATTATAGAGATACTTAGGTCACCTTAGCAGGAGTTAGTACTGATTTGTGACAAGGCAGGAAAACACAGCTTAAGCAGTTTGTAACAAACAGTGAGAATTCCAGTGATGTTAATGTTAAGGACCACATATGTCCTCCCCAACATTCAGAAAGCTCTGTGTATAACACTAAGGACTTATGTTCAATCCTCAATCACCAGACTACAGACTAGTTCTGCCATGCCTGGGTGTTTTGTGAGTTCTAGGCATTTGAACTCAGGTCCTCTTACTTCTGCAGCATGCCCTGTACCCACTGAGCAGTCTCTCCAGGCCACCTATGGCTATTTGACAGCAATTTTGTGGATATTACATGGCCAAAACATTTGGGCCATTTAAGTTGTATATTTCAACAAGACAATGCTTTACCTTCTTGTTTCATCTCTCAAACTGTATAAACAAGCGCTTTTTTCATGGTCTGTAGTGAAACTTTTCCTCACCTTTGTACTTTTTGTTGTTGATTGTGCTGTTTAAAATGACCCCCAGGCATAGAACTAAATTGCCCTCTAATGCTTAAATAAGTGCAGAAATACTGTCATATATACCTTATGGGAAAAAAATACTGCATGTTAGAGAAGCATTATACAGTAGTGACCATAAGTTCAGTGTTGAGTCAGTAATGTGCATTAAATAAGGTGTCTTTAATCAGAAACTTACATATAAAGGAAGAAAAAATTTGTGAATCAGAGGCTTCCCTGGGGCAGTGGTTCAGCATGTACACTGATTTCAGCACCTTTTGAAACACAATTACCATGAATAAAGAGAGAACCACATTTAGTTAACAGTGCTGATACATACAGAGGAATTAGGAATGTTTGTTACTATCATTCCATCTGAAACTATTTGAGGTATGTTTAATTATTTGCAGCCTTGTCACATAAAATTTCATTTTACTGTGGGTTCTGGTCAAAAAAAGTTTGAATGACATTGGTTGGCATGTAAAGAAATATGTCTTATATTTTTCATTTAAAAATTTTTCATAGTGCTAGGGATTGAGTAAAGAAACAATTGTAAATACTTTCCTCCAGAATATTAATAGGGACTTGAAGCGCATTGAATACTCAGTGGATGATTGTTTCAGAATAATCTAAACACTGTCTTGATTCTGATTTGGAAAGGAAGGCTTCATCAGTATTGGAGAATAATATTCTCTAGATTTTATCATATGCAGTTACTGTAGACTGAGGCAAATGAAAGAAGATGCAGTTACAAGCTCTCATCTGTGCTTTGTTTGAAGCTAACTTAAAGATAGCAGCCTTGGAAATTTCTTTTTTGGAACATCAGTTGTCTGTTAGGAACATTTTGAATTAAAAAATTGTATGTTTTTGTCAGTATCAACCCTGCCCTTGAGCCATTTACATTCTCATTATGTCCAGTTACCAAGGAACTAGTGCAGTATTTAAGTGCTGTACATACTAGCTATGAGTTTGCATTTTTCTTACTCAAGTTCAGCCTCAGCTATTAATAAAACACATTTCTTTGTTTATGTTGACATTATGTACTTCTAATAAGAAGAAATAATAGAGCGTTTTTTAAAATTTTAAGTCAAATTTTTTTTACAACTTAAAGATAACACTATTAATGTTTGTATTCTAAGTCATGTAGTTTTCTTTTAAATATTAGTTTGAAAAGCAAAATGTACATTCTTTAACAGTTTATTATTAACCTTTTCTGTCTGAAAGTTGAAGTTTGAAGTCCTAGGTGCTTTTTTTTTTTTTTTTTAATGTATGTGTTGTCATTATTTTAGGTGAACTTAAAACAGGACCATATAAATATCAACAAAGGATGATAATGAATAATGAACACATAGAAAAAAATGCTATATGAAATTTTAGAGCCTGTAAACAAACATGTATAAAATTTGAGAAATATGGTATAAAAAATAAATTTAAAAGATTTATAATGCTGCAGCTTAAGGGTCAGGTTTTTAAAGTTACCATCCATGTAGTCCTTATGCAACCTAAAAATCATGCCACAGTCAAGTCAGTTTCCCCTTAGCATAATACATGAACAACCATATCTTAATTTTTTTAAATGAACAGATCATGCTTAGGGATTGCACTATATATATATATATATTATATATATTATATATATTTCAGCTCATGGATTTTTTTATCTTCAGCATCTAGATTTGCCCCGTTCACCCCCTATAAAGTTTCAGTGAACATCTTTTGTATAATTTTTTTTTTCTTCTGATTTTGTCCTTAGGATAGATTGCCAGAAGTAGAGTTACTGAGTTAGAGGGTATGAACCTCAGAACCGTTTCATTTTATGTTTTGAACTATAATCTATTTGTTGTCCAATTGATTTATATTCATTATGGAAGATAAAAATCATTGTGATTGTGTTTATTTCCTGAAGGCAAGAGTTTGTTACCAAAGAAGTTTGGTAAATCCTCAGGATAATAAAGCTTTTTGAACTGAATATACCTCATAATTTCCTGAAGTTGACAAGGCACTTAATAGGTGGCTTTGGGTTTTTTTGTTTGGATATACTTAACATTTGGTGAATGTTTTATACGGGATACATTTTCTAAACTACTGATTCAAAAATGTAAATTTGTTTTATTTGTTAAATTACATTTTATTGATGAGCATCTCAACTACAAAGGTTTATACTAAGGATTTATTAAAAGGTTGTTTGAACTGTTTAGTATATGAATTTCATAGGTTAGATAATTTAAAACTTATTACTGAAGAATGTGTGCATGCCATCAGGGCATCAAATACTTTCCAAAATCTTTTAATTGTACATAGACTCTAGACATACCATGAATGTAGAAGATAATGTAGAGTGTACAAATCTTGTTTATCTCTCATTTCTCCTACAGAATGTGAAAACCTTTGCATCTTCTGACAGTCTAGCCAAGGTCCAAGAAGTAGCAAGCTGGCTTTTGGAAATGAATCAGGAACTGCTCTCTGTGGGCAGCAAAAGACGACGAACTGGAGGCTCTCTGAGAGGTAACGCTTCCTCAAGCCAGGTAGATGAGGAACAGATGAATCGTGTGGTAGAGGAGGAACAGCAGCAGCAACTTAGACAGCAGGAGGAGGAACACACTGTGCAGAATGGTGAACTTATGGGAGCAGACCCTAGGCCTGGAGACCAAGATGATTCCCAGCAAGGACAAGTGGAAGAAAACAATAATCGATTTATTTCAATAGATGAAGATTCTTCAGGAAACCAAGAAGAACAAGAGGAAGATGATGAACAAGCTGGGGAACAGGATGAGGAAGATGAAGAGGAGGAGGAAATGGACCAGGAGAGTGATGACTTTGATCAGTCTGATGACAGTAGCAGAGAAGATGAACACACACACAGTAACAGTGTTACAAACTCTAGTAGCATTGTGGACCTGCCCATTCACCAGCTTTCTTCCCCATTCTATACAAAGACAACAAAAGTGAGTATCTTTAACTTACTTTAACTTGGCATGCTTTCTCTATTTTAGTTGTAATGAGATTGTCCTCACAGTCTTTGTGTTACTGCTAATTAATTTTCCCACACATAACAGTCTTAAGTTTTGGTTTTTTGAAGGTATTAGAAAGTATTACAAATAGACATACTGGTAATAGGGTAACCTAATTAAAAAAGGAGAGAAAGAAGTTGATCTTGTTTACTATGAAAAATCGCCAACCACCAAATATAGGCATTGATTAGTCTGTTGTATGCATTGTCCAAGGTTGGTGTAAAACATGGTTTATATAGATTAAGTAATGAAGAATCTTTTTTTTTTAATTTACAAAATATAGATAACATTTTCACAAGCTGCAAGAGTAACAAGTGGAAGTCTCTGCAAGGAGTTCTGATTCATTATCATTTGAATGTTAAGGAATCATAATATCCAAGTAGAATAGATGAATGTAAGAATTAAAACCCTAGTATTCACATGGTGGCAAATGCTTTTAGTCGTAGCACTTCTTGGGAGGCAGAGGCAGGCAGATCTCTCTCATAAGAATCAACCTTTGAGGGATCTGAGTTGTGTCTCTAGCCCTGGGTGGAGAGTGATAGTGAAGAATTGCTGTTTATTAAGCACAAACTGTTTATAAGAGCTTGTAACAAACAAGCAGGTTACAAAGAGGCCAAACAATTTACATGAAACTTTAACAAGAGATTTTATTCTTGATCTGACCAACTTCAAAGAACAAATAGTAACATGTGTCATGCTGCCCCCTATAGAAGAATTTAACAGACAGTGCTTAACAAGATTTTCAGGTCTTGTTTCATGGTTTTTAATACCAGGAAAACAATCTAAAGTATCCGTTAGAAAGTCCTGAGTGCTCAGTTAGCTGCTTTTCTTGTGGTAATTCGTAAGACATTGTTGAAGATACCAGGAAGAGACTAAAGTTGTGACAGGAAGCAGGAAAAAGAAATGTAAGTCTGGTTACTTTCCAGACCATCATATGTGCCTCTGGGGTTAAACACTGACTATTTCTGTTAGTGTGGCTAGTCTTCCTGTAAGTTCTAGAGTGAGCTTGCTTTGCCAGGTATGAGTGTCTATTTCTTTAAGTTTAACTTTGTCAAAAGCCTGTAACATCTTAATAATTTTATTTTCTCAAGAGATACTCAGCTCATATGGAATCTTTGGCACTTTCTAAAAATGAGTATTAACTCGTTACTGTTTTAGTTTTGTCAATTCACTTTCTACTAACACGAAAAGCAAATGGGAATACCATTCAGTCAGGTTTTTTTCTCCTGAACTTTTCGTGAAAAAGAAGCATGTTTGGGAAGTGATTTCTGATGCTTCCATCTTTGTGCTTTCCATATGGGATTCCATTCTTTATTTCAAATTATTCTTCCCCTCATCTTCATTGCTAGATACTTCTTAGTAACAGTTTTTATCCTTTACCTCTGAAAAGAGGTTAAAAACATACATACATACACACACATGCAAAGAAGTAGTATCTTGGGGCTAAAGAGTTATGGTTCAGCGGTTAAAAGCACTGGCTGTTCTTGCAGAAGACCCTAGTTTGGGTCCCAGTACATACATGTCGGCTGATGGTCATCCATAAACCCAGTTCCAGGGGATCCAATGCCCTCTTCTGACCTCCATGGGCATTGCTCAACACGTGTGCATTTATATACATGTAGACAATACACTAATACATATAAAAATAATAAATAAGATTTTTTTAGAAAGAAGTAGTATGTTTACTGTTTCATCTTCCAGCTGTAAACATTAGAGAATAAACAGTGTGTAGTGGTATATGCCTGTTGTCCTAAGTACCAGGGAGAAGGACTTTGGACCACAAATTCAGTACTAGCCAGTACTGGGATCAAAGTAACAGTTTCATTTTGGCTCCGCTATCCTCCAACCATTCCCTAGAGTCAAAGCTACCAGGAAACTTGATAGGATAAAGTAGCCAACATCTGAAATTTAAGGGGATGCTAGGTTGTACCCTGTTGTAGAGCCCTAGAGAATGATGGTTTCCTCAGAAAGACCCTTGCCTAGCCTGTCTGCAAGTCAGTGAGGTTAAGTTCAAATTCTGTTAAGCATAGGCATATCCAGAGAACAAAAAATACTTTTAAAGCAATCGTTTTATATAAGATCTTCTGGTAAGCATGGCCCCAGGAAATGGGACAGGACTCAAGGGATGAGATGGCTTCCCCTAACACAGTGAAGTAATAGCTCTTAGGACCTGGGCTTAAATTCTGATTATGTCACTTACTATATACCCATAAGTATATAATCTTATCAAACTTGATTTTTAGCTGTAAAGTAAGATAGTAACCCCCATTCTCAGGCATTTTCTATGACTAAGTGAAATAAAATATCCCAAATGAGTATCATTAATACCTGGGAAACTCAGATTGTATATAAACATAGGCCTGTGACCTTTTTTTGTCTGTCTCGATCCCACAAAATAGAACTTATTTTTCATAGCCCATAACTATCTACATTTTTTAATACTCTTTATACTGTCCATTACAGCACCACTAGTGAAGAATAATGGAAAAGTAAATAGAAAAATAGATTAATTCTTTAAAAGAGATATAAAGAGGGATTAAGAGTGTACTGTAATAAGCTGGACTTCAATTAAAATGTAAATAAGCTGTAAATTTCTAAGGAGATGTTCCAGAACTTACCAATTAATCGAATTTATGTCAGTGTCTCTACTTTTTTCAATCTTTAACTATAAAGCTTAACTATAAAACTTAAATGATTGTGTATCTTACATTTGGTTGCCAAAATAAATATCAATTTATGTTGATTCTGGTTAATTCCTGTTAATACAGTTTTTTAAATACTTAACATTATTTGTAATTGCAATACCTCTAAATATATTTTAGATCTGTATGTGAATCAGAAGTGTTTAAATCTGTAACTGATGCATTACAAGTAATGGTTATTTTAATTGAGTTTTCTCTGTAAACTTAAGAATATTCTTCCTACACAATGGGGAATTTTTAAACCTTTGTACTTTATACAGATGAGCAACTTCTGAAATATATATGCTAATACCACTAAGAGTTATCTCAAAAGGTATTGAGGCAAATTGCTTCATCGTTGTATAATTATAATGACAATCTTTTTAATGCTGTTTTGTGGTATAGGGGAAGATGGTACATAGGATGTAGATATAGTATTATCAGGATGGGTTTCATTTTTATTTTGATAAATAACTTTAAAATCATGTTTATAGTTCTCATCATGCATAGTAGTTTTAGCACTTGTAACTGTCCATTGGGCTCTATCACCTGAGTGGTATGCTTTCTTCAACGAAAACATTTAAAATTTTTCTCCCCAGATTTTCCTATCTTTCTTAATAGCTCAGCCTCAGTCTTTTGGTTACTTGAAAGAAAAATAATCTGTTATTTTCTTTTAAAAATTTTTATTTATTTTTCTATTTTATCTGTATGTGTGTAAGTGCACCCATGTTGTGCAGTACCTGTGGAGATCAAAAGAAGAACCTGCGTCCTCTGCAAGAGCAGTCTACTCCCTCCAAAAAACATTTGCACAAGATTTCAAGAACAGTAGTTAATTTGAGGACAGAGTTTCCTGCTTAGTCATTAAAAAAAAATAGACTTTAATTGTTAACAGGGGTTTCAAGTTCATAGCCAAGTTGAGTGGAGAGTACAGAGTTCCCATATACTTCTTATCCCTCCCTATATACATCCTGCTCCACGGTGAGTAACCTTCACTGCAGGAACATTTTTTCAAATGCTAAACATATCTTTATACGTCATTATCATCCAGAATTCACATTTCCATTAAGTTTCACTCAAGGTTATGTAGGCTATGGATTTGGACAAATATGTATATAATGACTTCTGTTTACCAGTATAGTATATTTTTACTGTCTCTCCCCGCCGCCCCCAATCCTTTTGAATTCAGCCTATTCATCTCTCCATCTACCCAGCCCCTGGCAACTTTGTCTTTTTACTGTCTCTACATTATTCCTTTTTCTATGTAGTTGAAATCATATAGTTAGTCCTTTTAGTTTGGCTTCTGGGTAGCATTTATTTATTAAGTTCTCTTGATGGATTTTCATGGCCTAAAAGCTTATTTCCTTTTAGTGCTGAATAATAATCCCTTGCCTGGCTGGGCCACTGTTTTTTATACACTTACCTGATGAAGAATGTTTTGGTTGCTTCTACACTTCGCAATCATGAACCAAACTGTGGACATAAGTTTTCAGCTCTTTTGGATACATACCTGGGAGAATTGTCTTAGGGTATTTGCTTTTGTAAGAAACTGCCAGACTATCTTCTAGTGGCTGTGCGGCTTTTCATTCCCACCAGCACTGAATGAGGGTTTCTATGCACTGCATGGTTACTAGTGTTTGGCATTGCCAGTGTTCTGGATTTGGGCCATTCTAAGAGATGTCCTTCATTTCATCATTGTTTTCATTGGCAGTTCTCTAATGGTGGCTAGTGGTGAGCATCTTTTCAGGTGCTTACTGCCATCAGTGTATCGATACTGGCAAGGTATCGATTCAGGACTTTTGCTCATTTTTAAATCAGATTGTTTTCTTAATAATGTTGATATTTTTCAGAGTTTTATGTATTTTCAATAAGATTCATCAAATGTCTTTACAAATATTTTCAGCCTGTTTGTAGCCTTTTTTTTCTCGCTCGATAGTGTCATTTAGAGAACATACATATTGAACAGTGTTCACTTCATTAGTTATTTCTTTCATGCTACTGCCCTTCATGTTATAGCTGTAATGTCAAGGCATCTGTTGAAGTTTTCTACTCTGCTGCCTTCTAGGAGCTGCAGACTTCTTGACTGTACATTTAGATCTTACACATATTTTGTTCATGCTTAAATGTTTCACTTTTGTAAGTACTTAGGTAAGTGATACTCTTTTTTTAAATTCACATTCTGCTTATTTGTTTATATTAGGCAAACAATTCAGTTTTGTGTATTAACTTTGTGTCTTGTAACTTTTCTATAATTGCTTATTAGTCTTTGACTATTCTTTTATAAAAGCTTTTTAAATGTACTGGGGTGGGGACTTGCCCTTTGGGGTAAATAGTCTACCATTAAGCTTTATTCCCAGACCTTCTTTCAGATTTTCTACATAGAAAATGATGCCATCCATGAACAAACACAGTGCGATTTCTTTCTTTTCGATATGTGGTAACTTTTCTTCTTTTTTGTCTCTTCCTGGAATTAGCTAGGAGTTACTTCTATGATCCATTGAAAAGCAGTGGTGACAGGCTCTTCTTTCTGATTGGCACTGGCAGCTCTGATTTTAACTGTAGGGTTTTATATATAATAGTGTTTATCAAGTTGAAGAAATTATCTCAATTTCCTGTGGTCAGAGCCCTCCTGTCTTTTATTCCTTTAAACATAATTGTTGTATATATAGTATATACAGAATTTTAAAAACTCTTTGTGTCTTTTAAGCTTATTTTTGTGTTACCTCTGTCTCTCCTACCTAAGTTTATTTTCCTTTACTGACCTGTAGAGGAATTCAGGCTTTTTGATGGCTTTGTTTAAGCTTTGTTATCTTTTAAATGTCTTCTCCTTGCCTTGTAGCTTCTGGCTTTTCTGTCCTTTTAAGAAATGCTCTCTAAGAGCATTTCATCCAGCTGTGAGCAAAATTTTGTAACTCCAGTAGCTCATTGTATCAGTTACTTAGCAGTCTGTCTTGTTTTATTTATTTATGTATTTACATATTCAGTGAAGTGTTGTGGAATCTTCTGGTTTAGGATCTTTGCACAGCTGTCCTATGGT
The DNA here is from genome assembly GCA_035773235.1 of Eospalax fontanierii. NCBI lineage: Eukaryota > Metazoa > Chordata > Mammalia > Rodentia > Spalacidae > Eospalax > Eospalax fontanierii. The sequence continues at coordinate 36,673,589 of CM069548.1, read as the reverse complement.
TTCTAAAGTCTTAACTGGGAATTTTTAAGTACTTAAGATCTCACAACTGAAAGTCAAAACTAGCAATCAAATTTGTATCTTACTTAGAACTCAGTGTTTTTTCCCAGCCCCAAATACAGGCAGTAATTACAAATACATACAAATATCCTTTTAAACCTACATGTTTAGGCCCCTTTGAAATGAATATTTCATCAGTTTTTTTTAAAAAATGTTTTTATTTTATGTGTGTGAGTGTATTGCCTGCATGTATATAAATAAGTGCAGCCATGTTGGGCAGTGCCCACGGAGATCAGAAGAGGGCGTAAGATTCCCCTGGAACTGGGGTTATAGATGGTTTGTTAGCTACCGAATTGAACCCAGGTCCTCTGCAAGAGCAAGCTGTGTTCTTAACTGCTGAGTCATCTCTCCAACCCCTATTTCAACAGTTTTAATCTAAATAACAATATCAATTTTAAAGTCATTTTTGTAATAATTATAGTCTTACAAGCCTCATTAATTAGATTATTTTTTATGCATGGATCTACTTTTTATTTTGAATTTTATCCTGCAATCTATTGTTTGACTGCCTGTCTACAGGACACACTTCCATGTATTTTCCTTTGTTACAATTAATTTCTGACATTTGTCAGCAAGGAAAAAATTTACGTTGGATGAAGCATAGGAGTAGACTACAGAGGGAAAAGCTCAGTGGCTTCAGATGAGATGCGTCTAAGTAGGACTTTTCTTTTTTCTACTTTTTGCTTTGAAGCTTGTCTTAAATTTTGTACTGTTTCATTTTTAATCAAGAAATGCTATTTTTTAGTTAATACTGGAATTTTGTAGGAAAACCTTGAAAAACATTTTAGGATTATTTTTTGTGTATGTGCATGTGGGTATATGTGCACACCTACACTCATGTTGCTGGGGGTCCAATTCAATGTTTTGTGCATTCTAGCCAAGCACTTTGCCATTATCCTTCCTGCCCAGCCCATATTCACACTTTAGAATTTTTTCTCTGAATAATACTCCAAAAATTCAAAACAGACCATGACAATATAAAACTACAAGTGAGATAAGAGTCTTCAGGTTTCTTTTTTTAAAGGAATCTTATATTGATATCTTTAGCAGCATATTTAGTACATTGGAGAAGCTTTTAACAGTGAAACCATTTTATTTCTTAACAACTTATCCATTTCTTCATTGAACACTAGAGGGCCATGTAGTACCTTGTTGATGAATCTGGGTAATGTATTTAAATGTATTGTTAGTATGTCTGTCTTTTACTTTGTTGTTCTTAAGCATCATTTCTTTCCTAGGATTTAGGATAAATATTTGGAGCAATTCTGTGCGTTATGTAATATTTTTGTTTTCTTTATTTGAAGCAAGCAACTCTAACATATCCTCATTTTTCTATTTAGTAACAAAAAAATAAAAGGGTGAATCCTGGGATAAATGTACACATGTACTTGCTTTAAGTGTGAGTACATTTCTTTGAAAACTTTTCCAGAATTTAGACATAAATAATCAATTAAAAGATCTTTCATTATTAGTTTCTCTGAGCTTCCTTAAATTACATGGGAAAGAACGATTACTTTAGAGTCCCATTTTTGTCCACATTTTCTCTTGTGTTAGCATAGAAAGTAATATTAAGGGGTGTAAGCACCCGATCTTCTTTAAAGACTATTTAATCAGTTGATTCAATCATCTTACACTGCTTTTAATTTCTGGGGAGAAAGAAATGAAAGCCATAATCATTATGCTTTAAATAGTGTGAATGTGCAAAATGGATCATGAACAATCTTTGCTTAGACTTTTAGGAACTGTGTAAGATACACCTTCACTAACAGATTTTAAATATGCAGTTAATAAACACAATGAAAACATTATTCAGGCAATATTGCACAAAATGGGCAGAACTTCATTTCACCTATTGACTCACTTGATGAAGTTCATAGTCTGCTATTAGAAGTGTTCTGGTTAAATTGTTAATTCCTGCTTACATATATCATTTGACAGACTACTTCCTGATTTTAATTTCTTTATTATGTTTCTGAGGGAATAAGAACATTTTTTTCACCAATCATTGTTTGCACTTCCTTTTTGTGAAGAAAGACGAGGATCATGAACTCTTGGGAAACACATGAGAGCATGAAAATGGATCTTTTAAAAAAAGTGGAATAGTAGTAAATACCCTTTTTTTTTTTTGAGAAAGGATCTTCCTGTAACCCCCAGGTGGCCTGGAACTCACTCTGTAGACCTGGCTGGCCTGGAACTCACAGAGATCTGCTTACTTCTGCCTCCCCCGCATGTACTGGGATTAAAGGGGTGTACCACCAAGTCCATACTAGAGTTTTTCAGTAATATTTTTGAAGACTTAAAATAGCCTTATGTTTTCAGTTCTTCCTCCTTTGAATCGTTATTTTAATATTTAAATTATTTCCTTAAATTTTGAATTTTTTACTAGAAGGAAGTAATAGTTTTGATTTGAGTTCTGAGTTTTATTGATAAGTTAATTCTTTTCAGTAATGATGAACATTTAGGCTGTTGCTATGATAAACAGTGTTCTCTAACTGATAAGTTACAGTTCATATTCTTATTCATGTCATGTGTTTGCTAGTTTTCTATATCATTATTTTCTGAAAACACATTCCTGTGTTTTGGCAGATTAGGTAACTGAGCTTGAATTCTGATCTTTTTGCTTAGGTAATGAATGAGTTATCATAATCTTATGTCAGTAAAAGTTAAACTTTTAAATGAAAATTACCTTTTCTGCGTTTTTAAGAGGAAGCAGTTCGGCTGTTGAGGAATTAAAGATGCTAAAACTTGTCTTTTTAACATGTGTCTGGAGGAAACACTAGCATACTAGTTAAAATTTTAGCATTGTTAATTGAACACTAAAAGAATTGTTATGATTCTACAATGTGTTTAATGTGAACTTTTGTAGAGGTTAGGGAAGGTTGTTGTTGAGAACATGTCATTATGTTTAATGTAAGTATTCGTTATAAAGGGCATTATACTGCATTTTTTTTAGGACAGATGATATGTTGTTTAAAACATTGAGTTTCTAAGATAATGTCCTCAGAGAGTTGAAACTGTTCAACTGACTTTTGCTTAAATGACTGTGGCTTTTAACATGGAGTTTCAACTATGGGATATTCTGAGTTTTGCTAACACTAACTCTGAAGCATTCTGGTCTAACAGATATTTTTCTTTAATTAATTGTTAATGCTAAAACTGGAAAGAATTTAGAAAAGAACCTAAAAGAAAATTGTTGGCAATCTTGGGGCCATGAGTTACCATGTGAAAGTATTCAGAAGAGATAAAAATACAAGATCTGTTTCTTTTTATTGACTGTTCCTGAACTGAAATAAATATAGGGGAAGGGTCTGCTTGACACATCTGTAAAAATTCCAAAATTACTGTTATGTACTTAGAGAAAACACCTTGAAAATTCACACTGAAGAGAAGATTGTAAGCAGATAAAACAGTAGCTTCAAATAGGCTAAATTATCTCTGTTTAGGATAGAATACATTTTGTAAACTGTTGCTACAACTACTAGCTGTTTGACAGGATATTACCTTGTTTCCTCCTAACAGTAAGTATTGGCAGGGCAGCATCTTGATGGAAACTAACTTCTTACTCTGAAATATAAATGAGGAATGATGATTGTTTTGAAGAATCACCAAGGTTAAAAGTGATGTGTGTGTGTGTGAGAGAGAGAGAGAGAGAGAGAGAGAGAGAGATTCTGTTGGGTGGCCTTACTGCTGTGCTTATTAAAGCTGGCAGCTCTGCTTTGCAAATAGCAGCTTCTTTTAGGAGATATTCTTCTTTCAAAGTGAAAATGCTTTCATTATCTGGGTTTCTGGTTGTCCATAAATGGATACCAATGAGTACCAGAGGTATGAAGAGGGCACTGCTGAATTGGAAAGTGCGTGGGGTTGCTCGTTTTACCAGTGTGTTGACATCTAAGGGTTTAATGAAAGTTTTGAATATGCTAAGGCATATTTGTAGTGTTTAAAGCTACAGTTGGTTTGGGGGTTTTTCTTTTTCTTTATTATTTCACTGTTTCCTTGTATAAAAAAGAAGACTAAGACCTTAAGGTAGAGTTACTCTATTGTTTATTTATCAGTAATCTTTATTTCTTTTAAAAATAGTTTATGCTTTGCTCCAGAAGGGACTAAAACAGAGATTCTAAGCTGCTGTCTCATAAAATGTTTTTACCACATTTAAATTTATTTTCAACATTTAAAAATCTGGAAAGTTTACAAATAAAAGTATTGATTTTTCACATTCTTTTGATGTTTGTTTGATTGTTTTGAGACAAGGAATATATAGCTCCAGCTGTCCTGTAAACCATGCTGGCTTTGATGTCATAGAGATCTGCCTGCCTCTGCCTTGTGAGTTCTAGGATTAAAGGCGTGTACCCTAGCTGACATTCCCGGACTTAAGTGAAAACAATCCTTTTAAATGAGCTTTCCAGGTCTCAGGTCTGCCCCATTTTGTTTTATTTTTACCTGTCTAGTATTCTATAGTCATGAGTGTTCATGAACTAAAGATGAAAGCATGGTTATAGGAAATTTAAAAGTGAGTTAACCTCAGTTCTCTTTCTTATATCAAACTGGTTCAGATGTAATATAAGCCAAAGTATTTTTGAAGTTTTATTATGAAAATTGCCAGAGATTGCTAAATGTGTCACAGTAGATGTTATCAAGGTAGGAAATTATCAACAAAATAGTTTTTACCTTTAAAGTACTCATTTTTACATTTTGGATCACATGGAGTCTCGGGGCTTTCCACGTATGCTCTTTTTACATGAACTGGGCTTCATCACAGCATTGTGGCCTTAGGGCATTTGGACTATAGCTCATCAGGCCTAGAAGCCAGGTAGTAACAGAATCTCTCTTTTTTTTCTCATGACAGCATGGGAAGTCATAGGATGTTTCTTGACAGTCAGAAAAGTTTGATCACTGAAGATAGTTAAGAGGCTGTGGACTTTACCTTTCAATGTAAAGAGTGTTAGGATCACTTTACTAGAAGAATGTGAAGATAGGAGACACTCTAGTAGCCACCTCCAAGAATGTATTTTTCTGTAGATTGCTAGACTATCTTGACTTTTATTCCTGTTTTATTTTTCTCATTTGAACTAGATAGAAATCAGGTACATTAAAACAATTCTATATGGAGTCTATAAATGTATTCTCTAATACTTTTAGTCACCTTGGACTTAGAAATATAGTTTTGTAAAACAGAAATAAAGAAGTCTCCAAACAAGTAGATCAGGAACTAAAAAGGATTAGATTTAACTTTTGCAGTATAGATATTCTGTTGGAAAGTATGGGTTTAGAATTAGAGCTACAAAGCTTAAAGCCTCAACACCACTGTCTGTTAGCCAAGTTCCCATGAACAAGTTTTAAACCTTTCTGTCCCTTAATTTCCTTCTTTTAAAATGTAGGATAATGAGTCTTCACATTTTTGTTATTGTGATTAAGTGAAAAAAAGTGTAATCTATTAGAAACTCTGACCACATTTAATCCTTCCTCATCGTTCCAATCTGAAATGAATATAATTCTCTAAGCCTTAAAACTCAAAGTTCCTTCACATTTGCTACTGGTCTCCGTAGTCTCCTAGTATCCCTAGACTTCTTCCTCCACTCTTTTTGGTGTGTGTGTGTAGAGGCCAGAGGTTGATGGCAGGTCTTTTAATCAATCTCCACCTTATTTTTCAAGGCAGGGTCTCTTGCTGAACTTGCCAACTTTCTAGACTGACTGGCCAGCAAGTCCCCGGACTCCTCTTTCTCTTCCTGTTGAGCACTGGGATTATAGGCTGTTGGATCCAGCATTATTTAGTTTTCAGCATGAGTGCTAGTGATTGAATTCAGGTCCTCATGCTTGCACAAGCAAGCACTTAACCAATTGAGCTATCTTTACAACCCCTGACTTCTTCCTCTTAATACCCAAGATTTTTTTATTACAAACATACTCAAGGATTATAGGAATCAAGTCATTCTGTCTTTCTTGATGATGTTTTATTTATTGGGAGAAAATGAAAACTTAGACTTCCACTATAAAATTAATACTGATAGAAACTCTAGATGTGTATTCTCTATAACTTGATTCTATACTTTGGTCTTATATCAATATTCCTAATCTTAAATTCTTTTTTTTATTTTAAAGACATCTATGTGTATGCATATGTGGAGGCCAGAAGAGAGGGTGTCAGATAATTCTTTTCTATCACTTTCTACCTATATCTTGGAGGCAAGACCTCTCCCTGAACTTAGGGCTCTTGATTTCTTGGCTAGGGGCTAGACTGGAGGCCATCAGTCTTCTTGTCTACCCTCTTCCCCAAAGAGCCCCACAAGAATTAGGTTTCAAGAGTGAACAGGAGACCCAGCTTGTTATATGGGTGCTGGAATGGAAATCTGGTCCTAATGATTGTACAACAAGCATTCTTTATTATTATTATTATTTTATTTTTATTTTGTGGTATTTTTGAGACAGTCTCCCTGTAGCCCCAAATCCCTGGAACACCCTATGTAGACCAGGATGGCCTTGAACTCACAGAGATCCACCTGCCTCTTAACTGCTGAGCCATCTCTCTAACCTCCTGTCTTTAATTTCTGTGCTGAAAATGCTTTGTAGTGTCTTAATGACAATTTCATAAATGAATTGATCTTTTAAAAATTATAATTGTGTCAAAGACTCATTAGTATATGAAATAATTATTTCTACCTTTTTTTAGATATTTAAAATTGAATTTTTGTACATTTCATATAATAGTTCTTAATCATATTTAGACTCCCTCCTCTATGTGGATCCCCTCCCATAGCCTGTTCACCTGATTTCTCGCATTCTGTTATGTATGTTGAGTCATGTTTGTTTCCACAAGATGTCCCTAAGGTGCTGTGTGAGTTCATCTGCTGAAGCCCAGTCACCCTGCAGTGATAAGCTACTGATAGTTTCTCAGTTAAGGCTGGGACTTCTTTACTCATTTCCCCAGTTCTGGTTTGAGTTTGCATGCTGTCACCATTGCTATAAGTTCATATGAGCAAATTCCCAGCCACCTGGAAAACTGTTTCCTTGTGCTCTTCCCCTGCTCTTGGCTCTTAACACTTTCTGTCCCCTCTTCCCCAGTCTTTTTTGTGTCACTTTTTAAGATCGTGTACTCTGTGGGATATTTTACATCTCTAAAACTTTACCTTTTTAGTTTTGCTGGAGAAACCCTTCCAGTATGTTGGATTATAAATTTAGCAAATTTCTTGCATTAGAAGAAATAAATGATTGACAGGTATTATTCATTTTTGAAAGCTTAGTGAACTGTGTTTAAGGTTGCTCATGAATATAATTGAAATAATGGACTTTAAACTGTAAATTTCTTTTTGAAAATTGGAAAATAAGTTGCTTTTGATCTCTTCATCATCATATACAGTAGAGTTTTTGCATGACTGAAATACCTGTAATTACTATGTCATTTTTGTCATAGTTGACTTCAAGGTATAACTATATTAATCATCTGCTGAATTCTTGGTGAGCAGCTGTGGAAGGCCAGTTTAGCAGCTGTGGTAACCCAGCACAGAGTGTAGGAGCTAAATTTAATGATGAGGTAAATCATGTTATAATCACCCAGGATTTCATCCTGTGCGTTGCTGGAATACTTAAAAATTTAATCTGAAAGATGGATTTTTGTTTTTTATCTCAAATATTTCTTTAAATTCTTAATAAAAGACAAAGAGTTTCAGTATGAAATTAAAAGTTCTTAGACACAAATATACTTAAAATATACAAAGATTACTTTAAAAACTCAAATATACCTTTTATGTCACTGTGGTAACTAGGAGAACTAAACAAAAACAAATTATGTTGTTAATTTCTTTATGTGTATGAGTGTATTGTCTGCATGTGTGTAAGTGCACACTTGTCATGCAATGCCCTCAGAAGTGAGAAGAAAGTGTCGGATCCCCTGCAACTGAAGTTATGGACAGTTGTTAGCCACTGTGTGAGTGTTGAGACTTGAACCTAGTTCCTCTGCAAGAGCAACCACTGCTCTTAAATGCTAAGCCATCTCTGTAGACCTGGTGTTAATTTCTTGATTTCATCTTTTGATCCCTTAAATATATATATCATATATATATGATATATATGTTATTTTTTATAACTTCTTTCCAATAAAATTTTTTTCTTATTATGTTTTTCAGTTACAGTATTTGCCACACAGAGATGCTATTTTTTGAAAGAATATACAAATGAATTAAAGCAGTGAATTTTATTTGAACATATTTTATTTTAAAAAATTAAATTTATTTGTGTCTGGCAGTGTGTATTGGTGTAGAGGTAAGAGAACAACTTCTGGGTGTCAGTTCTCTCCTACCAAGTGGGTCCTGGCAATCCAACACAGGTTATTAGGTTTGGCGCCAAGCACCCTTTTTCCCATTAAGCCATCTTGCCAGCCCTCAGATGTATTTTCTAAAACTAACTTTGTTAACCAATAAACTATAAAAAAAACCTCACTAAATTGATAATCCAACATTACGAGGCCTCTATATAAAGCTAACAGAGCTGTAATATGTATTTAGAACTGTAAAAGGCTTTTATTACCAGTCCTCTGTTCCAGCCTCTTCATTTTTGAAATCTGAATTATGAGATGAGATGCTCAAGGTTAACAGTTAGTGGTAGAACTGAAACTAGAATTTCAGAATTACCCAGTGTTCTTTGTGTATCACTAGAGTTGATACAGCAGAAAGGATATTAACTGAGAGAATAGTTTCGTTCAAGAATAATTTCGTTATAAATAATAAGTATTTATCTTTTAAAGGTAACTGAACATCTGGTGTCCTTTCGTTTTTATCACAAACTGATCATTTAGAGAGACTTTTTGATATTTTACTTGTTGGTTTATAACTTATTTTCAGCCAGTTTTTTGGAAATAACTGGAAATGTCCAATGGAACTTCAAACAGCCCAAATGTCCAGCAGCTAGACTTTTAGTATATAAATAAAAAGAGCTTCAATACTTTATTATAGCCCAGGATACTGGATTTTTTTTCTTTAAAAAATGCTACATATAAATGCATGTACATGTGTGTATACAATGCTTTTACTCTGCAAATGTGTTGCTGCTAGAGCACACATTTTTATAATACTGTATATACTATATGCTGATGGAGAACCTAAGCAACTTTCTCTTTAGGTAGTTAGGTATTGTCCTTGATGCTTAGATAGTAGAACTTAGCATGAAGTATAACATTATGCTCCATTAAACATGTTTATATGATGTGTTAGCTCAATAACATTATAATTGAAAGTTGTAATCTTTCTTGGTAAGCATTTTGAACATTCAAATGTTTTTTTAGGCCTTCTTTAGAAATCATCTAAACATGATTTTAATTTTTATAAAATTTTGTTCACTTGTTTCATTTTTATTAGTACTAAAATTTTACAGGGCATACCATGTATTGAAATTTTTATTTTTATACTGAATTGTATTTTTCTACAGTTGAGGTAATGACATTGTTACTTTAAAAAAAAGTTATTACTAATTGAAGCATGGGAACCCACCTATTATTAAACAGGGAACTTAATTTCTTTTTGTGACTGTTTCCCTGTTTGTTTTAATTGTTCTATATTCATGCATAAATTGCTTATTAGGGGAATACTTAAATAGTCTGATCTCTTTGGTGCTATGAAAGACTGAAAATTCATTCAGCATAAAAGGTAACAACTTAATGCATGTAAATTCCAGAGTAGTGGAGTATGTTTGATAATACCATGTTTTCCATCAGAAGACTTTTTATTCTGACTTATTTTACCATAGTGGTGCAATTAATCTGAAGTGTCTGAAATTTTCTATCTCTCAAAGATTGCCATTTCTTGCTTAACAGGAGCATTGAACAATACTTAGATCCAATGGCATATATTACTGTTCTATTAAAATTTTGAGGTGAGTCTTTGAAAACTCATGATATAAAATTAATCAGTTGTTCTTAGAGCTGGATGCCATGGCACATGCCTGTAGGTCCAGCCACTCAGAAACTAGTGCTAAAGGTCTCTTATGCCCAGAAGTAAGAATGGGGATTCTTAAGTGTCTCAGATACTATGGCTACTATATATATGACTTCATCTTTAAGTAAAAGATTGTCGATTCTTGAACTTAATTATATAGTATCTACTCCAAAGTTGGAGGTGGGTTTTAGAATCACTGCTTGCTTTCTTAGTGCTTTTAGAAATTGAAATGTCTGCAAAGCTCCATGTGAAAATGCAGTATATGTGGTTGCTATGTAGTTTAATCTGGACTTGCCCTTGTGATTCTCCTGCCTCAGCCAATGAGTACTAGGATTATAAGCAAAGGCTACCATGCCCACCTTTCCTCACTCCCTCCCTCCCCCCATCTCCTCCTGTCAGAAGTAGTGATAAGCTGGGTATGGTGGCTTTAATCCCAACACTTGGAAGGAAGAGGCAGAGCCTGAATTCAAGGCCAACCTGGTCTACATAGTGAGTTCAAGGCTGGAGGTGGGTGGGTGGGCTTTGCTACAGGGAGACCCTGCCTCAACGCCGCCTCCCCCCCCAAACTCTGCTTATTAATTGCTTGGTGGTCCACATCTTTAATCCCAACACTTGGGAGACAGATGTAAGTAGATTTCTGAGTTTGAGGCCAGCCTTGTCTACATAGTGAGTTCCAGGGCAGCTGGAGCTTTAGGGAGACTCTTGTCTCAAATAAAAAGGTAGTGATAATTAGCTGTTTAACAGAATTGAGGACTTTGTAGATGTGAAGCGTTAGCCCACACACTTAAATTAGCTCATTCAGTGTCACAACAGTGTCATAGAGTAATAGATAGGATTTAGGTGGAATTGAGGTACAAATGTCATACCTTGATAGAGTCAATGTGTGGACTGGACACTATGGCTAACGCATCCATGTTCCCATCTGATATGGTGATACTGGTTTATTATTTCTGGTATAACCTTAAAAAGAGCTTGTCTGTTTTTTCTGAGTCTCAGTTGGAGGTGGGGGCAGAAGCTTGGTGATTAATAGTATCTTAAACATTTTAAAGGTAACTTAATAGAGACTAAGAGCTCCAGCTTTTAATATTATTAACAGTTAAGGTTTTTAACATATTGTCTATCAGTTCCTTCATTCAGTGATTTGGGTTTTCCTGCATAGTTGAAGGTTTTGGTGTTTTATGTATTTCCATTTTAGATTGGGAATATCACTTGAGAAATTCAGTCACTTGAAGCCTAAACATTTGAAGGTTAGTACTTCCCTCAGTCACTAAAATGCCTTCTTTTTATAAAAGTACATGGTTTGAGACAATTCCATTTAGTGTTAGATTTGCTAGAGTTGCAGTGCTCTGTACTCTCCAGCTGAGGGCAGCTATTTACTATTTGAAGAGTTGATTTAGGATGTCACCAGTCTGTGCTTATAAAAACTTGGTGTCTGGTGTAAACACAATGTTCATTCTTATTCCAGTTTTATTTCTATTATTATCATAAATAATTACATGAACATGGAAACTCTAGTTGGCCTTTATAATAATTCTTTAGTTCTTTAGAAACCGAGGAAGGAACTTGATGTTCATTTGAAAATTTTCCCATTTCAAGTTCTTTTAAATTCCATGTCCTCCCTCACTTATAATCAAACTTCAGAGATATCATAGATTTTCCTTGTATTTAAAGTGCATGCATATAAATGTGATTTTAAAGGTTTTTGAGGGCTTTAAAATATAAACATGCTTATAATATTCAGTATGCTATTTCATTAGCCAGGGGTTTAAATACAATTTTAATGCATGATAAGTTTTTCTATGCAGAATCAATGTTAAACTTATGGAATATACTGTCCTCTTCTGATTTTTTTCTACATTGAAATATCACTTAGTTTAAAGCATATCTTTATGTGGTTCAGAAAATGTTTTGGAAGGACTAATTGTTGTTTTAAATATTATCATTGAGACTAAAGAATTTCCATCTTTATAAAACTATATTATATTAAAACAATAGAGAGTGGTGATAACTGGGAGAGAATAATATTCCATAGGGTTATTAGCAAAAGTGATGCTCCAAAGCAAAATATGAGTAAAGGTCATATTATATAAACAAAAATACTAGTTTTACTCTAGGAAGTAAAATGAGTATCAAAGAGAATGCAGAGGCTACAAAGGAGATTAGGAATATTTATTCTGAAGGCTGTGGACTGGAGACATGTTTTCTTGGATGTTATCTTTCTTCCCCCCTACTGTAGCATTTATGTATTTCCAGTGTTTCTGTGTTTTAGGAAGATTTATCTGACTCCTGTATTGTAGAAATTAAACCAGACAATCTCTGGTTTGTACAGAAAAGGAAAAAAGACACAACAAATAATTGAAAAGAGCTCTCAGTAATATAGATCTAGTAAACGTGCGTATATTTTTCTTAATACGCATAAACAGTCCTTAAATTTGAAGACCAAAGCATTCTACAGATTTTTATGGTCATATTTGGGTAAGGAAGACTTAATAAGATATCTGAGAGAAAATAGAGAAGGGGGGTTGATTTATTTTATAAAAAATTTCACTTTCAGTTTCTCAGGAGCACCTAGTTATTTAGTTTAGAGAAGTATCACACGAACCTGAAGCCCGGCCCTGCTTTGCATGCAGCCACACCACTGACTTGGTATGGGAGTTCACCAGCTGTTTGACTGGCAGCAGCAGGAGCGCTCACTTCAGGAGTTTATAATTCCTGGCTATTCTAGGACAGTTTGCACTTCACCAAGCCTCAGACAGGTCAGGACATTCGCTAGGAGAAGATTGAAAGACAAAAGTAGCAGGCCTTGGGTCCTTAGCCTTTTAAAACTACTATTAATTTTTTTTTTTAATTTGGTGATTAGTATTTTAGTAATGTGCTTGTGTTACATGTAGAAAGTATTCATCAACCAAGAGAAGTTTTAAAATGTCAAAACTGGGGAAAGCTACTCTAAACCATGGCTTGGTTCCTGTTGATATTAAAAGTGCAAAAGAGCCTCTGCCACATCAAACTGTGATGAAGATATTTAGCATTAGCATCATTGCCCAAGGCCTGCCCTTTTGTCGAAGACGGGTAAGTCTTACACATTTGGAAAGTATGCATGTTTATTTAAATGATGTACTTCTGCCTCTAGTGAACAGTGCTTCAGATTTCACATTTATATTTATGGCAAAAGTAGACAGTGTATTGTATAGCCAGTAAAAACTGAAGTAATAGTTGATGATCTCAAGCCTGGAGGGCAAGGTTACTCAATCTTTTTTGTCTCATTTATTTTTTATGTGCTGAGAATCCTGTAAACTTATTTAGAGCTAGTAAATATGAAAAAGATATGTCTTGAAATATATCAGCAAATATTTCAGGCTCGGTTTTGCAACTTTTATTTTGCATGAGAGGTCAAACCTGCTTTTGGTGCTTTCCTTAGGCACGGGCTATATAGTGTCTAGCTCAGTGAGAGAGCATTCCAGGTCCTTAGGCTTCTTTGACCCTTAAAGCTGGATTATTTTTAATACTGTTTAATAAATTAAAACAACATAAAAGAGACATTACTTTTTTGCCGAAACAAAAGTAGCATGCTGCTGTGCGATTCAGTTTATATATAGATATCCTGAACTAACACGTGTGTTACAGAACTGGTGTTAATGTAGAATCAAGTCACAGTCTATTGGCTGTTCTTCAGTGTGTTAGACTGAAGCTGTGAGCAGTGCTTTGTGTTTTCTGAGTTAGTTGGTGTTGCCACTTTGAATTATTTATTAGAGTGATAGATTTTTAGATCTGAAATGTTTATGACTCTGAACACATTAAACCCAAATACATGTATGCTACACATGTATACATCGTCTCTTTAGAATTAAATAAGTGCTTGTTTAATCAATACTGTCAGTGTCCCTTGTCTTTTATGCATTTACTTTTCTTTTAACTAAAGAGGAAATATCTTCTTAAACAAGTAGAATAACCCATAACACTAGAAAATGGTTTTGCTATGCAAAGAGAATCTTCTTTTTACTGTCTTAATCTTTGCAAAAATATTTTTTCTAATCAGTTTAGTTCCCTTTGAGTAGTTTCTGCTTCTACCCGGAGTAAGTGGCAGCCATGTTGGAAAACATTTTCAGTACAGTTAAAATGGAATATAATTTCAGCATTGAGAAGCAGGATTCAAGGATCTCTGATCTTGTTTCTCTTCTTCTGTGTCTTCATAATGTTTCCTTGATTTGTCTTCTTTCACCTCCTTAGTTTTATAGCTTCTCTGAAATGAGGTCACTGCCACAAATTAGTATTTTATGTGGTCTCTGTAGCCTTAAAGTCATTAATAAAATAATTAATACTTTTGTAGATGAAAATACCAATACAAATAAGTCTTAAAAGGAAGTTTACTAAACCTATAAAAAGTATGAGACCCCGCTTTTTTTTTTTACAGTTAAACAGTTAAAACATTACCAACAAATTTTGCTCTTGTTTTATTTTGCTCTTACTTGTAATAAATCAGTGCAGTTTTAGTGTAGAGGGGACTTTATTATGTCTCAGCACATGCTTTCTGCCTTTATCTTCTAACTTGGACATTGAGTTGAAACAGCATAGGAAAAGATTCTATAGGGAAAATTAATGGAAAACCTCAAGGCTTTCCTTGAGAGTTTTCTAGGGTCACTGTAGGTTATTATGCTCTATTGAATTATAGCCTTGAAGTTGCAATACTATGATAAAATAAAGTATGAAAATGAAAGTCATACTAGAAAATTTAGAAATAATTTCTTGGAAAGTTCAAAGTGTTGTTTTAAAATGATAATCATAGTTTGTGCTTGGCATAGAGCTCTTACATTAAATATGTTCAGTGCTTTTAAACACATTACTGTACCCATTGACAGCACAGTATGCAAGGTAGATAGCCTCTGTATTTCATAGTGCATTCCTTGCGAGTACTGAGCTGAATGTCATGATAGTTAATATTTATAAAACTGTAGACCTAGCCTAGTAAAAGTTGAAAAACATTACCCCTCTCTCATAGATACTGACAAATGTTAATATTTGCATGGTTAATGCTTTATTAAAAACTAAAAGGATAACACTTTGAAATTGTGAAAAAATTTTTAAAACTGTAATCGTAGCTACACCTTCAACTTACATCTCTTCAAATGTTTTTAGGGAATTTGTTTACCTTACCATTAAATATAATAGTAATGTTGATAGTCTAGTTTATAGTTATAAATTTTTCTAGGTGCTTATCTGAAATGTATGAGTGTTGGATTTAATATAACAGGGAATAAATAACAAACTAGCCACTAATCAATTACTATTAAATAAAAATAATTTAGTATTAAGGAAGTATCAGCTGGACTATTTGTTAAAAATAAGTTCCACTGGGGCTTGGAGACAGGGTTCAGACTCATGTACTGCTCTTGTGGAGGACCCAGGTTCGTTTCCCAGCACCCATGTCAAGTGACTCAAAACTACCTATAACTCCAGCTCCAGGATATCCAGTGCTGTCTTCTGGACCCTGCAGGCACCTGCACTTATGTACACATTCCCACGCACAGACATACACATGTAATTTAAAATAAAAAATAAGTCTTAAAAAAAGTTCTACAGGTAATGCTTAGTCTCAGGGAAATTTAGGACTATAAACTCTAACTTTAAAAAACCCTTATTGTCCTTTAGGGGAACTGTAGTTTGGCATCAATTATGATATTTTTCCTTTGAAATTGGAATGCTTTTAATTATGCTAAATCTATATTTTTTAAATCTGAAGTTGGCATTTTGAACATATTTTGAACGTATCTAAAATAAAGATGTGCTTTTTTTCCTTTTTCTTTTTGTGTGTGTGTAGGGAGTAGGTCGTGAATCAAGGTCTTCCTGAATCTCCAGCTTGCTTAGAACTCACAGAAATCCACTTGACTCTGCCTCCCAAGTGCTGGGATTAAAGGCATGTGCCACCACGCCCAGTGGTTTTTTTTTTTTTTTTCTTTTCTTTTTACTAAGAGTAATAATGGTAATTCTGACAATTAATACATGTTGAAAGAAAATCACTTTAAAATTTATTTTTTTTAATTCTGTGTGTGTGTGTGTGTATTGCCTGCATGTATGTATACATCTGTGTCCTACAATGCCCACAGAGGCCAGAAGAGAACAGCAGTGCTCTTAACCACTGGAACCTCTCCAGCCCTAGGAAGAACATCCCTATATAGACCAGGCTGACCTGAAAGAACTCATAGAAATTCGACTTCCTCTGCGCTGGGGTTAAAGGTGTGGGCTACCAGGCCTGGCTGAAAATCACTTTTAATGCATAAGTCTTTCACTCATTTTGTTTTGGAGCACTTAAGCATTCATTTACTTACTAAGAATTTTTTTTAAAAGAATTCTAAAGTGTTAATATTTTTTCAGAAACTTTGAAATGAATTGTTGGTTTAAATAAGATTTTTAAACATCTGGTTGTATAGTTCATGGTCAGGTAAAGACTTCTGTGTTTTTGGCTTTTGTGTAGTGTAGGCTTCAGCTAGAGGGGTGGAGCTTACTGATCAGAAGACGGTGTGAATATGGGGAAAGAACTTTTGTATCTCTTTCTGTTCATTTCTGTTTGTCTCCTAAGACAGTCTTACTAGTTCAGTGAAGTCTTGAACTGGAACTTCTACCTCAGCCTTCCAAGTACTAGGATTATAGGTACATAACATCATATACTTGGTTTTTAAAGAACCCATTATATATTCTAGGTACTGTTCTTTGTGGATATTTTTCTTTAAACTGATTTAATCTGTAAATGACTTAAATGTGAGTTAAATACCTTAAGTCGAGAAGTTTCTTCTTTAGGTAGATGAGACTGATGCCTCAAACAAGTTAACTCTCTCAGTTTTTCTTGGTATATAGTTGAGCTGATATTTCATTCCTGGACTCTGACCTTACTATTATTTCTTGCTATTATTTCTGTTCGCTTTTGTGTCCTATATATACATTTTTTTCTTATGAACTTGACACCTTCCAACGACTTCTATATCAGTTTTTTGGAAGGTAAGTCTGGGAGCCTATCACTGTTAGAATGTATTTCTCTGAGAAAATACATTCAAAGTATCAAAACATTGGCCTCCAAATAGCTTTTTGTAGCACAGTCCATCTATAAACTATACATTTCTTATGTAATCTTGTAAAATGTTTCTTAACTTGTTATACTACAGATTATGTAACAATTTTACTCATAAAAGTTTTTTAATGTGCTATTTGCTTGATTGTTCTTTGTTGTTCTGTTAGCTGGGAGATTTTACCTCACCCTGGGTATTTAACTAGCAGCATGAAAGCAGAGTATCTGACAGGCTACCCTTCAGTGTGGTGCAGTGCCAGCCCCACTGATTTGTTTGTCTGTACTTGTGACGATGACAAAAGCAGTGTCATGCCTCTTTTCAGTGATGCTGTGCTGGGTTCAAGCCTTTTCTTCAGTCTCATGCTCTTATTAGAAACAAAGCTATATTCACACTTCTGAGATTCTCTTTCAGATAACCTGATAATGTTATTTTTTGTGCATAGTCTTCAGTAAGCTATATATGATTTTAATCATTATGTTCCTTTAGTAGACCTTTTGAAATGACTATCCATCTAAATTTAGTAATTTGATATCCCCCCAAATTATCCGAGTTGATCTGGGCATAGTGTGGTGTACATCTTTAATCTCAGCATTCAAGATGTAGAGGCAGGTTGATCTCTGTGAGTTCTAGGCCAGCTGGGCTACAGAGAGATGCTATCTCAAGAAGATATTTTATTTGAGGTGAAAATTCATTTTCCTCTAATATTTAATCTCTTACCTCTTAAAAACATAGAAAATTTTTTTCTTTACGACCCACTAATTTATAAGTAATTTCACTGCTCAGAGACAACCACAATAGATGTAAATATTTATTTTTAAAACAAATGGAAGTTGGATCCATTTTTAATATACTATTAGTGTTTCTCCAAGACTGTAGCTGTCTGACCTGCTACATGTATGTGCTGTGGTCCTTCCACAGTTGTTGATAAATGGTAACAGGTTTGGCCATCCTTTTATATAGGGAAATCTTTAACCACGTCACTATGCGTAGATTTCTAGATGTAAAATTATTGTGTCAAGGAGAGTAAATTTCATTGCATTCTTAGAAGATACTGATAAGTTATTTTCCAGAAAATCATGCCAGTTGAAAAATAACATAGGGGCCTTCTGGCCTTTACTTAACCTGACACCATATCATCATTTTTGCATTAAGTACGTATCATCATGCTTCATGGGGAAAAGTATAAATAAATCCAAAATTGCTCATAGTGATCTTACTCTTTATTGTAGAAAGTAACATTTGCTGTATATTTGTCACCTATATTATTTCCAACTATAGCTTTTTTCGTATTTTTTATAGTTCTAAACCTATGCTCTGTGTTTTTATCTAAAAGATTGTCCATGTATGAATTTTTAAAATTTTATTACCGCTTCAGTGTATTTTTATTACTAATCTTCTAATATGTATCAGTTTTTTTGTCACATATTTTTACATTTCTGAATTTTAGTGAGATATTTTTACAGTCTAAATGGCAGCCTCTCCCTAAGTATACTGCTATTAATAATCTACTAACAGAGTACTTCTGCTAGCAGGAGCAGCTGCAGAAATACTTGTCTGTTTCCTATAGCTTTGTTACTTAGGTCTAACATTTTTGTCATAGCTTTGCCAATTAGCCACTATCTGGTTTACCTTTTTTCCCCCTCCCATCAGAGCCTTGGTTAACTCATTCAGAGCATTTGTATCAGATCTCCTCTTCTAAAAGGTCTTGATGATTAAGAGATTGCATGAGACTTTAATTCTGTTTCAAGAAACTCTTAGCTGACTAGATAGACACAGATGAGTGAGTACCTCCTCAGCATACAGACACTCGGAACTTCTAAAGCCAGCATCATGTGTTATCTATGCATCTGTCTTCAGGTCCATTCTGGGCCTTACAGTCCAGCCTGCCCAGCTCGTAAACATCCCCTACCCCCAGGCCTCCCCAGGCACTGGTGGGGCCAGTGTTATCTCACCCCTTGTCCTCAGCATCACTGCACTCCTGCATTACCACTGGCCTGGAAGTGATTAGGATTGCTCAGGTTATAAACTCTTAGAAACCTTTGGTTATTTTTAATACCTTTTTATGCTCCAACTGATAGCAGAAGAAAGTTAGCACAAATATTTCTTTGACTTGTTTGTTGAAGTGTCTATTAAAGTTGGAAAGTTATTCAAGGAGTTTTTGTACTGACTGTTAGAACATGGCATGTTTTTTGTTTACTGAATGTTTTTAAATGACTATGCAGCTGTGATTTGGAATATTTCATTTTCTAAATTTAACTAAACTCAGATACAGTTTGACACTTAATTTTAAAAGTAATTACTACTTGCGATTTTGAAAATGAAGAAGAAATAAATATACAGGGTAGTCATTTGGGAGGTACTTTTGAAAGTAATTAAGGAGGCCTACGGAGCTTGAAAATGTCAAAATGAAGGAACAAACATAATATTTGAAGAAGAGGAAAAACAGGGTGGCAGTAGAAGCCAGTCTAGAGAGGGGTTAATAATTTTTTTTTCTTTTTTAACTTTTTTTTTGGCACGTGTTCTATTGAAACTGCAAAAAATATTGATATTTTCAGATCTTCTGGTATCCTTTATGATAACCAATTATTGTATTAAAAAAAGAAGATAGTTATTGTTAGCTACCATGTAACACCATTCTGTTTAAATGCCTTCTTCCTGAGAATGTTACATTCCTCAGACATGAGTCGGCAGAATAGAAATACCGTTTCCTGGAGATCATTTTCTCTGTACCTGCCAGGCAGTGACTGTAAATACAGAGATGAAGCTCCCTGTACACAAGGTTATACAAATATGAAAAATCACAATCTTCTGAGTGCATTACATCTAGTGGTAAAACCTTAAACCACTGCAGTACAAAGGATAGTTGCTTAAATGAACTCTGTACAAAGTACTATGGGGAGTGGTAGGGGGTGACAAACCAGTATTTCAGTACAGCAGTTGAGGAGAGACTTCAAAAGTAGCTGTGTTTTAAAACACTGTATTGCTAAGCAACTGACCAGCAAAATGACAGGGAACTTGGATTGTTGCTTGTGCTTACATCTTGTTTTGTTCACATTAATTATACAACTGCAAATTGTTCATGTCTTGCCATTTATTTCTAAATAGTAATGTCATCTTCTAAACACTGAATACCTGACACAGAGCTGAGAACTTGTATAATTTGTGGATTGAACATAACAAGAGAGAAAGAAGGCCATGCTCTTCTGGAACTTAGATCCTGGTTTAAGGAAACAAAATAAATACTCTTGTTAATGCTAATGTTTTGATGACCAAGAAAACCAGGCAATAAAAGCATGTAATTGGGTATGTAGAAATACTCTTGTTATTTCCACACAAAAACTCATGTAATACTTAAAATAACCTCATGAAGTACGTTAAATTATGTTATCCTTATTTACAGTTTAGGGAGCTGAGAGATAGGAAGGCTTAACAACTGTCACAACTTGTGAGTGATGTAGCGTTACTTCTGACTCAGGCAGTCAGACTCTGAGGCCACAAAGCACTGCTGTGAACTGATCTGGAATGAGGCCTTACTGAGTTAACAGATTATAAGCTTATAAGATTATTTCCACATAATACTTAGGTTTTAATTAGCCTGTCACAAATTATTCACTTCTACCTTGCCATTGGTTTACTAATTAATATTAATGCCAACCAAAAAAATACTCTATATGCAGTGAATCGATATAGAAGAAGACATGTAATTCTTATATTCTTCATAATTTATGAGGATCTCAATATATAATTATGACATTCCTTTCTAGACATTTTTGCTTTGGGGGTCTCAGTATTGGGTTGTGCCTCAGTTAAATTAACATACCACATATAAATTTACAACTGTGTTGAGGAAGTAACTGAATTATCTCTTGTTAATTCATAACAATTATGAATTATTAATAACCTTAATATCAGAGGGCTGGGCTATTTACATTTGTAGCTTATGTTTTTGGAAAGGAATTGATTATTAAGACTTGTAGAAGACAGATGAAAAATATGCTTAAAATAAACTTGGAAGCCACTTCCTGGCAATGTAAATAGTATGAAATCTACCCAGTCTCTTGCCTGCAGATCAGAAACCTAACAAACTCTTAAAAGTAAACATTTTTAAATAAAGGTATCAAGACTTAACCTAAAGCTAGCATAAGATGGCTGCCTTTATTATTTGAGGAATGATGTATTTTGCTATAGAAATATTAATGTGTAATGTAGTAGAAGTTGTCTATAAAGCATTCATGTTATTACCTTTCTAAAATCCAAAATGTTCATTTAAGAATGTAATCACTGGGGCTGGAGAAATGACCCTCTTGGAGAGGACTAGGGTTCAGTTTCCAGCACCCACATGGCTGCTAACATCCATCTGTAACTCCAGTTCTTCTGGTATCTGTGAGCATTGCATGCTTTATACATGCAAAGCACTCATACACATAGAATTTTGAAAAAAAAAAAAAAAAAAAAACCACCTTAGAGACTACCAAAAAAAAGCTATTTAACTCCACAGACTTAAGATTTACAACTATCTTATTCACATATTAAAAGAGTGGAATGTGTTTTAAAATGTTAGAATAGTCTAAGCTTTATCAAGTCTCTATATGTACATTTAAACATCTAAAACATACATTACATAGATGAGCAGCTAAATTTATTAAACTAGGTACAGGTAGTTCCATATAACATAATGATAGCTTGGAGTTTAAATACTATTTTTCTTCAGTGATTAAGTTGCAGCAAGTTTATACTTTAAGTGATGCAAAAGAACCCCAACTATACTTTAAAGTTCTCCCAGTTGTACATTAAATAGGAACTAAAATAAATTAACTTTAGTCTTACAGTACAGATTACATCTGTTCCCTGTGTATGTTTTGCTAATGTTATGAAGATGGTTTAGACAGAGCATCTTCCCTTAAGGAGACCACAGGCTCCTTTCTATCTCTGAGAGATGTGTCTTCTATTTCAATTCTATGATTATATAGCAAAAGTCAGAGGAATAAGCTGGGCATGGTCGTACATACTGTATATTAGCACTTGGGGGGCTAAGGCAGAAAATTTATGAGTTCAGGTCTTCCTGGGCTGCATAGTAAGACCCTGTCTCAAGAAGAAAACTCATAGGTATATGAGTTCATTTATTAATTCACTCCTTCAGCAAATAGATACTAAATAAGCCTGGCAGAGTCATGGCCACTTAGGATGCATTTGTATTTATTTTTTGCCCCCTCCCCATACCAAAAGAATAAAAGCAGACTTGCATTATGTATGCAGTTTTATTTTTAAGTTAGTTGATGGTAATTTGTGTTATATTTTCTTTATAACATATACATGCACATGGATACACATGCTTTACCTGATTTAAATTGTTAATGGTTCTTACTGAAATATATGACCTGTTTCTTCTCAGAGCATGTTATTCTAATTCTCTTTTTAAAGAGTTCATCTTGCTCATGTTTTAATAAAAAAACTTTCTTTGGAGTCTTCAGTTTTTATTAAGTGCATCTCAGTGACTTGTTGCTCACTTACTCCTGGGTCCGAGTTGGTTTTCTTGGCCTTCTCCCTGACTTACTGTGAAAAACTGCATAAATTAATTGTGTCTAACATATAAACTAGTTAAATAATAATGATATAATCTAAGAGTTTTTAAAAATGCTTTGTAAATTTTACTACAGAGGTTGTAGTTAAACCAATAGAATTCTAAATATTGGGAGCTTGCAACTCACTCATTTCCTTTTGCATGTGCATGTATTTCTCAAACGTTAATCCTGTTCTCTTTTCCTTCATGGAATATTTGCAGAGCTGTAGCAAGCTTTTTTCATCATTTTATAAGCACACACATTCTGTTACATTAGCATTATTTGCATGTTTGTCTTAGAGGGTTAGATTATTTCACAGTTGCTATTTGGTTCCAGTCCAAGTGATCTTAATTGTAAATAATTCTTTGCAGAATTATTGATCCACTGGTATTGTCAGATGTTGATATCAACAATCAACTTGAGACATCATTCTATGGTAGAATTTCATTTGTGTATTCCTTGAAATTTATTTACAGTGAAACCAAGAATTAGTTGAATCTCCTGCCTAAAATAAATGTAGGTGTAAAGAAACCTAAGACAGAAAATGTTACCTATTGATGCTAAAAGCACATAACCTGTTAGTTAACTTGTTTTGGTGATTTTCTGCTATCTTCGTATGGTATTACAGGGAGATCTGATTTAAGAGAAAAAAATATATGGTACTATTGAATGAAATTCTGTTACTTTAAATTTCTTCTTTACTAGTTTGTGAAAATTGAAATTTGTTATTTGTTTATTTATGTTTTTGCGTGAGAGTAATTCATAATAATTCATTTGGTACTGGTTTAAGCCTAAACAGCCTTGTAGTCATCCATGGACATCTTTACATTACCACTTTAGATTTTAAGATGTCATTGTTGGTACTAGTATGAACATGTAGGGGCAGTATTGCACTATTTTTGTAAATCTTGTCTGAATTTGTGGATTTTTAAACTATTACAGTCAAGTTTGTTCTTTGAGAAATATTACTGTTACATCTTTTAAAAGGATATTTGATACTGCTTTATTGAGTTCGGTGCTGGTTCTTTTATGCATTATACAAAAATTTTTTTGTTAGGAAAACTCATAGCCTTGATTTGTATTTGAAGTCAGGTAATATGCTGTTAGCTAAAAGAACAAAGTTTTGTAGCTACACAATAAAATATGAATAAATAAATTTATGAAAATATGCAAAGTTCTATGATCAGTCCAGGTTTGCTCTTGATTATTTTACGCCAACCTTTTCAAGGTGACTGTTAGAATTTTTGTCAACTTAATAAGCAAACATTTTAATTACTATGCTGTCTTACTTTAAGATTCTTTAATTGGTAAAGTACATTTTTTTCAGAATCAAAACAGTTAAGGTGATTACAGACTTTATTAATTTCTGTGACTCTTTTTTCCCCCTGAATTACACACTAAAAACCCCGAGCATTTATATTTTCATCTATTAATTGGCTATGTTCAGCACTACTGTGATCCAAGGACTGCTTTAGGCTTGTAGAGACAACTAGGAAAGCAAACCCAGTCTTCACTCTTAGTTTATGTTAGAATAACAAAGAACTAAAGCTTGTAGGTGATGTTGCCAGTCATACCTGCCTCAGGTCTTAGTGCTGTCAGTTCCTGAGTCTTGCTTATGAAATAGAGAGAATAGCAGTACCTACTTCCTAGGATTGCTGTAAAGGCAAAACAGAATCATCCACAGGAATGGTGACTGTGAAACAAAAACTCAGTTGTGAAACCTACAAACTGTTCCTAATTCTCTCTATATATTAGTACTTTTTTTTAGGATTAGTATTTTGAGTTTTTTTCAAATTGTGAAAGAAAATGCACAGCACCAATTTTGAGCAGTCAGGTTTTTTTTAGTTTCTCAGTGACTGGTAATCTTCTCTAGATGGAAAGATACTGCATATGAAAAGTTAATGTGATTTGGTTCTACTTACATTATGTAAATTCATTCAGTGTGACTACCCTGTATAAAAATTAACCCCATTATGTCTGTGTCAATGAAGAAAATAGCACATGACATCTTGGTATTTTGTTTGGAGATATTCCCATGTTCAGAATAAATGTGATGGATTGAAATACCATTAAATATAATTTCAAGTGCTGTCTAAGTACTAAAACAATTTATCTGTATATTAGTTAGTTCCTTATATGTCTAATCAGTAGTTTCCATTATTATTTTAAGTTCTAAAATCTTTTCTCTCTCTAAAACCCCTCAATTTGATAACTGACAAATGGAATATTTAGCATCTTTGAAAACTTTATCTCATCAACGTGATACTCATTACTATATACAAATGGAGACTTTAAAACATTTTAAAAACGGAGCTTCAGATTTTAACAAATGTACTTAGAAATTTAGACCTTCCTTTGGTACCCTGTGCTCTCTTCATTCTTTTTTTTTTTAAGTCATACAGAAACCTCATGCTTAACTTGTTTACATATATGAACCCCTATGCACACAGATGTCCCATACAAACATAATTCTGATCTGTATCCTGTTTAGTAGTTTACCAGCTATGTTCCTGTTACAAGTGCTTCCCAGAGGGGAAGTCTCTGTTCTCATGTTAGCTTTGTTACTGTGCAGTTGTTTTCAACTGCTCCTCCTCATTACCATACAGCTGGCTTGTAGAGAAGGGGAGGAAGCAGGCAGGAGTTGTACTGGCCACCAGAATAAGAAGCTCTTTTGCAGATAGGGTGCTGGCAGATGGGGGCATGTGTTTGAACAGGTTTTACTAATAACAGAGTGCAGTAAAAATCATTCTGAGAAAGTCTAAGGTCAGTGTCATGAATTCAGGTCTTGAGAGGTTGTTCAGCTTTGTGTAGGATAGACCTTTTTAGAATATTAATTAGTATAACAAAATAATAAACAGCAAAACTCAAAACATCTAATGAGTTTTTTCTTTTATATTTGGTCTCCCTTTAATATAATTTAAGAAGAATTGTTGCTGTTAGTATCTCTCACCAATTTGCACTATCGTAATCGTAAATATATTACTTAAAATTCTCACACGCCATACAAGAGAGAAAATATAGCACTTGGTTTTGATACACAATGTTAAAATTATTTATTAAAAGATCAAAACTGAAGATTTGAAAACCTGTATGTATAGAGTTGACCGTATTAAAGATTAAAATGGAGTGTGTAATATGCTTCCAAAGTTAGAAGTGAATGTTGTTCACTTTATCCTGTACTTATTTTTCATAGCCATAAAACCAAAGTGAATTAGGTTGAATGGAAGTAACTATCTGGTTTTTTAAAAATTAAATTTTAGCAAGATGAGGTAACACATTCATAACATCAGTAGTTGGGAGGCTGAGGCAAAAGGATTACTACATGAATTTGAGGATACTCTGGTCTGCATAGTACATACCAGGCCAACTGGGACAAGACTATGTCTTTGAAAACAGGTTTAAAAATAAATCCATAAAGTATTTTAGTGGCTTCTTAGTCCTTTTGAGCCTTTCTGAAAATTATAGTATCTTTAAAAAAATACATCCTATCTCACTGTGGAAGATGATTGAAAAGATCAGCTAAAGCAAAATAAAGCTGAAAATTATGTGTAAAATATGCAGTGCCCACTTAAATTTTAATGTAAGTATCATTCTTATTTTGCTCATGAAGATTACAGTATATAAATGCACATTATGTGTGAACTATAGATAACCTTTTTTTTGAGATTATATTAATAACAGGTCTGCTCAGAAATTTTTCATGCTTCAAATTTTTTGTTAGTAAAGAAGTCCAAAATGCTATTGATACTTGTAAATTAATAAAACAATTTATCTACATTAATAAGCATTGTTAAAGCTTGTTTCTTTTTATAGTGAAAATTTATATTCTGTTAGGCATTTTTAAAGATATAGGAAGTCCCAAATCATACAGTTGCATATTCATTATATATCAAAGCATAGTCACTATATATCAAATTAATTTCCTAGACATATAACTTTTCCCTAAGAGGAAAATATATAAATATATAAAATTACAAGTAATATGTGATATTACAATAAGTTCAGAACTAACAGTTTAAAAAGTTTATTTTGTATGTATAAGCATTTTGCGTACATGTATGTAAGTGCGTCTTTATCATACAATGCCTATGGAGGCCAGAAGAGGGCATTGAATCCCCTGGAACTGGCATTGAATGGTTGGTTCTTAGCCACCGTGAGAGTGCTGAGAACCAAACCCAGGTCCCCAGCAAGAGCAGTCAGTGCTCTTAACCACTGAGCTATCTCTCCAACCCCAGAATTAACATTTTTAGATGACTTTTATAGCTCTGTCTTTATTGGTTAGAGTATGTCTTACATTACTATCATAACAGATAGTTGTTTATACTAGAATTTTGTAAAAAGCAATGATAAAAGAAGAATCAAAATGGAAATGATTACTGTTGTTATGGAACTTACAGAATAATAGGGAAGACAGACAAATAATACCTTTACTGAGACAAGGTTTCACTTTACTGGAATTGACAGCTTTAGAACAGGGAGAGAGTAGGAAGACCTGTTTACAGATGATCCAAACCCAGTTGGTACACAGTATCTTTCCCTGGATGTCTCAAAGACACATCAGTCTGCTCCTTAACCTACTTCCCCAGAAAACAGACACAAGGCAAAACCAAAAAAACCTTTTCATTCATGTCAGTGGTTCTCTTCTGTCGAATTAAGCAAATAAGAAGCCTGAAGGCATCTTTGATGCTTCCCGCTGCTTTATTTCTTTTGTCTTTCACCAATATCCTATCAGTTTTGTGTTCAAATATCTCTTAACTGTTCACCCCTGTGCATCTCTGTTGCTACCCAGTTGGTTTCAGCTACCACATTCCCTTGCCTGTGGAATAAATTCCTCATGATGTCTCCCTGTATCCACTTTTACTTACTTCTCTGCTTTTAACATTGCATGCAGGATGACTTTTCAAAAAATGTTACCTATGTCTTTTCCTTGACTAACATTCTGTATTAACTTCTCATTGCTTTTATGTAAAGGTCACATTATTTAGAAAGTTTTGCATAAGCTAGTCCTTGATTATTTCCCTAGCTTTATCTTATTCCGTGTCACTAGTTCTATAGAGTGCCCACCTTCTCAATTATCCAACTGAATTTTCCACTCAGTACCTTCTCTGAACCCCCAGACTAGAACTAAACCATAACATGATAGATGCATACTTTTAACATTCTGTGGCATTTACCCCAGTTGCAGTTTCACTTTATTTTATTGTCTTTCTTATCCCCTACACTACAATCTTCAGCCCTGAAATTGAGACCATATTTAGTTTAGTTAATAATGTAGGGTAGGCAACCACATGAATATTACAGTGAGTGAATCAGAGTGTCAGAGATTAAAATACTGTAGAGGCAGGGCAGTAAGATGTTGCATAGATTCACAGAGATCTTCATTAACTATGGTGTTTACTATAAGGAAGTGATAACTGACTGCATGGATCACATCAACATTTATTGAATAGAGATTGACTCTTAGAAAAGGGTCTTAGATGATGAAAGATCTTATGTGAGGAAATCAAGTAATAGATCCAGAACCAGCATACCCCTGTACTCCCAACACTGAAAAGAGAGCTAGTGGTAGGAGAACCATGCTAAGCTGGGCTACATAGTAAGTTCCAGGTCAGCCTAGGCTGTATAGTGAAACCTTGGAGGTAGAAGGTGGGTCATTTGGGGGAGTTAGTAGGAGGAAAGAGCTACAGATAGCCACATTATGTATTTTTCATATATATATATTTTCTTTTTCATAAATGTCCTATATAAGTCATACAGAAAATCCTATAAATATGTCTATACTATTTATAAGCCAAATATTTTTAGGCTGTGTATAAAACTAAAAAATATTTGAGATCAAATGGAAGTAAGATCCTCTTCAAGTATACTTCAGTTAGAGTAGTCAACCAAGGGCATGTAAGCTCTTTCTTCAATTGTGTTATGGCATGTGACTTCCCTCAATTGTCTGTGAGGTTCAGATCATTTTGGTAAGGATTAAAAAAAAATTTCAGCATCTTTGAAAAGACAGTTCAGTGGTGATCGTTTAGTGTATTCTGATCTCTGCTTTCTGTCATGATTTCCTAGGGAAATAAAGCTTAGGACAGTGTAGGAATGCAGGACATAAAAAGTTCTTAAAAGAGTTGGAGGCAGTTGTGAGCAGTTTTGTTAGACTTTCTTCCTCTGCCCTGAATCAATATACATAATGTGAAAGAAGGAAGTATTCTTAACCAGAGGCATTAGCAGGACCTTATCAATTCTGTCCAACTGCTTTTGTAAGTAAAGTGTCTAGAGCTCATACTTAGCTACCTACTTCAGCACTCTTTCTCTGCCGTGACTCTAGTACTGATTTCATCAATATATGACACATTTTCATGCTGACATGGCTCAAAAATCAGTATTTCTTACTTTTAAAAATTTATTTTTATTAATAATTTTTATATGTTTGAGTGTATTGTCTGCATGTTAAGTATGCCCACACACTCCATGTCATGCAGTGCCTGCAGAGGTCAGAAGAGGGCACTAGATCCCCTGGAACTGGAGTTACAGATGACTGTTAGCCATCATATGGGTGCTGGGAACCAAAACCAAGTTCTCTATAGGAGCAGCCAGTGCTCTTAACTGCTGAGCCATCTCTCCATCCCTAGTATTTCTTGTTTTTGTTTAGAGAACCCTCCTTCATTTCCTATAAATTGGAGGCTAAGGTCTACCTGTTTTCCACCACAATGCTTAATACACAGATGACCTTGGAGCCTTTTTCCTCATCTATGTTGCAGGGATCATCATAGCACCTTCTTCATAAGGTTTTTCAGTGAGTGACTGTAAATAAGAAAAAGTAGTGTTTATTTTTCTTTTATTGTTTTGGTTTAAAAGACTATCATCTGTGCATCTCTTGATCTTTCTAGCTGTATTTGCTGTCATATGAATTGAGTACTGTCATTTATTAACACCATTTGGTGTTTTTATTGCGTTGTCTACCCTTCCTCATGAATTGGGAGTTCTTCTGGGATAGAGACTACCACATCTTGCTCACCTTTGCATCTTTTTTTGTGTAGTATTTGAATTTTGTTAACACTGGCTAAATCTAAATAAACTTTGAATGTCTAATTACTTTTTCACCTTCTTTGTTAGAAAATATAGAATCAGTATATGACTCAGAAGATACATTTGGGTGAAATGATGATGTAGTATTTATTCTTGAAACAGATTAGTGGAGGTAGATTACATCTTGACCTTGTTTATTACAATTGTTTAATTATAACCAGTGAGTGAAAATGTCTAAGAAAGTGACATTTACTTTTAATCTTCGCTGTTTGTGCTCTTGTAACGATCATGTCTTCATTTATTATCTCTTGAATATTTTTTTCCTAATACTGTTTTGACTCCTCACAGTATAGATAAGGAAAGAATTAAAATGAAGAAGAGAATGTCTGTCTTTTACACATGTCTTTATTTCAAAGACTAACACAATACCAGGATTCTAAGATTATACTAAAGTTTAACATTTTTTTGCTAGTTTTAGTTTTATATTCTTCGGTAGATTTTAACTATATTCTTAACAGGTTATTTTTTTTTCAGATAAAACTCATACACACATTGATTCATAAACTTAAATTTTAGTACATTTAAGATAGAATTTATGGGACTGGAGAGAGTCCTCTGTAATTAAGAGGACTAATTGCTGTTGCAGAGGACCTGAGTTTGATTCCCAGCACCCACATGGCAGCTAACAGCTGTCCATAACTCCAGTTCCAGGGAATCCAATGCTCTCTTCTGAACTCTGTGGGCATTGCACCACACAGGTGCACCTACCTGCATGCAAGCAATACACACATACACATAAATTTTTTTTAAAAAAAAAGAAAAGAAAAAAAATATAGTTACCCTGTGGCAGCTCTCAGTAGACCAGCAGTGTGTGCTTGTCAGATCCAGAGCTGGTCTTACCTAACTTGCAGTACTTAGTCATCATTTGCCACTCCTTTCCATGCCTTCATTTGAGCAATGGAAAGCTCAAGATGCCCATCCCATAAAAGAACTTTTTAGAGTTAGATGTCAAATATGACAAACTTTTAAAGTTAATTTTTAGACTTTTAGGAACCTCAAGTACTTATTGATAAATATCTTTAGATCACCTGCTAATTTTTAGTTCATAAAAAATGAACTTATAAATAAATAAAATATTTGTACAATATTTGTGAAGATAATCAAAGTACCCCTAGCCACCAATCTTATATATAGTTTCTTGTTTGCCTTTTCAAAATAATAGGGCTTTTTTGTTTCATTTTTGAAAGAAAACATCACAATGTACACCCAGCTGGCCTCTAACTCACATTGTTCCTTCGTCTGCCTCCCAAGTGCTAAGGTTGCCTGTAGATATGCACCAACATACCTTGTATAAATTAATAATTACATTGAAAGTATTTCTCTGATAGGCAAAATATGTTAAACCTTCCTCATGGTCTATTTCTAGCAAAAAGTATTCAGATTATGGAGTCTTGGGAATCTCCTGAACAGGTAAGGGATCATGAAAGCATTATGCTAGTCATATAATTCTTGATTTTTCTTCATAGCAAAGAATGCAATTTGTTAAATTATACATAGAGTAATTGCTTTAAAATGTAAATTGATGTTTCTAGAATGAATATTTAGAATCCTCCTTTCTAAACATAGTGGGGCCTGATTACTGTGTTCTTTCCTACTCACTTGACAGCTACATCAACTGAAAGAGCAAGTAAACTAAGAATTTAGGTAAAGATCAATGTAATACATGCTTCCTAAAGCAAGAAGCTGGAACTACTTTGGTTACTAGCCTAGCACCAATGCAGAATACTTATTCATTGTTGCAGATAAGTGAAGTAAATTTTGCATTCACACATATTGATTCATGAATAGAGTTTAAAAAATGGGTTAAAACTATCAATTGTTTTGAATTCTAGAAAATTACTAAATTTGGGGGACTGAAGAGATGTTGAGTGGTTAAGAGCACTGGCTGCTCTTGGAGAGGACCCAGGTTTGGTTCCCAGTACCCACATGGCAGTAAATAATCATGTCCAGTAGTTGGGGATCTGAAACCCTCTTCTGGCTTCTGTGGGCATTGCATGCACATGGTTCACTTACATACAGGCGAAATACTCATGCACATAAAATTAAAAAAATCAAAAAAGAAAATTACTAAGTTGTTTGATAAGAAGAGATTCTTGTTTTTAAAACTTCAAAGTTTGAATCTGAACTTTATATATCTACTTAGCATAATATCAGCAGTTGAACACTATTATTAAATTAGTGAGCCAACTAATAGCAAATCACAGAGTTGTGACTAACAAATGTATTGTAGATGAAACATATGAATGACTACCTGTTGGTCAGGTTGTACCTATGGGTAAAATCAGACTTTGCTTGAAGGCTTTCCCCAACTCTGAGGTTCTGTGATTGTATTCTGGATTCTTTTATGGTCACAGAGAAGCGGTTTAAGGTGAAGCATCCTTTCAGCTCTAATAACTAAAAGTAATCAAGTCTTTTGTTACAGTAGACATTTGCTAAAATAAAACTGTCACATACATTGCTAGTCATTAGTTATCTGAGCCCAGTCACTTTCAAGAAAAACTAAATTATCAAATGAAAAATTAAAATTTAAAAAATAGAAAGTAGAAGAACGAAGAGATACAGAGATGGAATGTGGTATTCTCACAGAATTGAAGTGCTATATGAAAAAAACTTAGGATGGTGCTTCACACATGGTAGACAGTAACTAGGTAATTGGTACCTGCTGTTTCAGTTCTTTTCCTAGTCTAGGTTTAGAGGACTTTTGAAATAGGTGCTGAATTTGAGGACTAGTTTTGAGGTGGCAAGTGGTGAGAGAATGAAAGAGTAATAATTGTCATACAAAACAGTTGAAAAGAATCCGAATAGTGTTGTATATTCTTTTCACTGTTGGAGGGTATATGCACATGTTCATGTAGGTGCATCTATGTGTGTTCTTCTGGTGCATGTAGAAGCCATAAGTCAACATCAAATATCTTTCTCTGGTGCTTTCCACCTTAATTTTTGAAACAGGGTCTCATTGAGCCTGGTGCTGATTTGGTCATGCTCCATGGCCAGCAACCTATCCTCACAACCTCCCTGCCATCCCATCACTGGGATTACATATAAGCACTGTCTTACCTCACCTAGGTTTTACGTGGGTGCTAAGGATCCAAACTCAGGTCCTTGTGCTTGCGTGGCTAACTTACTGTATCTTATTTCAACAAGTGAGAATCAGTTTGAGTGGCCTTCAACTTTGCATTACTAGGAATACACAAAAGAAAATGGGCAGACATACAAGAAAGTTGTTTCCCAATTTAGAATTCTTTAATCCCTTTACATTGCACTTTCAAACTCTTGATGATGATCTGACCTTCGTTCACCTCTCTGATTTCATCGTTTGCCATCACTTCTCCTAGACACTAGCCATCCGTATTGTTGAACCTGAGCCCAGTCCTCCTATCATTTTGACTTAAAAGTTGCTTCCTGGGTAATGCCATTCCAAATTACTCTACTCCCCACTTTGTATCACCCTGTTTTATCTCTGTTAGAGCTTACATGAATTTCTGTGTTCTTTTACTAGTTTACTTATATCTCACTCCTCCCTCAGGATGTAAATTACATCTAAGTAGAGCACTCTCCTGCACACAAACTGATGCTCAAAAGGTTAAACTTATTTATTGACAGGTAAGAAAAAAGAAGGGGAAATCATTACCATTAACATTTTTTTTTATTTAGGCTTTTCTCCCCTCCTGAAGGGAGCATTATTGTATCTCATTATACAACCTTCTGATTTATAGTAGTCCTTCTCCTAGTTCTGAATGTACTAAACAGGAGTAAGCTGTTTCTTAGAAAGAAACTTTGAGTCTTGGGGCTTACAGGGGACAGGTTTGGGGGAGAGGGCTGGTGGAACAAGATGAAAAGTTTCCAAGTATTCTATTCATTTTTGAATAGCAGAATGTCCTTTTAGCTACTTGTTGATGAGAATCAATGAATCCTATCCCTCCCAACTTCCCTGAAATACATTTTTCAGTTTAGGTTGAGTATAGCATTTTAATAATGTTTAAGAAATCTCTCTGCACCATTCCCCCACTACACTGCATTTAAGAATACAACTCGTTTGTGTGTATCATTGCAGGTATGAGTGCTGAAACAGAAAGATCTCTGATTTGTTAGTATATCCAATTGAAGTAAAAGAATGTAAGGTCTTCATGCCTACTTGTTCATTTGTAAAAATTCTCCCTGTGTAGAAAGACACATAATAGAAATGTAATAAACTACTACTAATAAGTTAAAGAACATCTTAATTTCAGTATTAGTTAAATCTAGAGAGATAGAATACTATATAAGTTCCTCTGTAATGAGCCCTTTAAGACCAGTAACTAGAAATCTTACTCATATTAATAGTTTTGTAAGTTAATAATGGCCATATTTTTACATTTAGGTCCACAGAGGGTAACTTCTTTTTCCTCCCAACATCTACCAAACTTCAATCTTTTAAACTCAGAATATGTCTTTGTTTCTTTCCTTGCCAGCAGGATTTTAAGTATTTGAGGGGAAGAAGATAATTGTAATTTTCTTTTGTCTTCAGTAGCATTTTATTAGAGACTGGCATATAGCAGGTAGTTATTTCTTAGTTGAGATTGGTTTTTAACTTCATTTTTTTCCCCTCACAGTTCTGTCACTTTTTCCGCCATTGCCATTTACTTCAGATGTCCTACCTGTAGTAGAAGCATAGTTGTGAGGTCTATAGTAATCATTCAGTGAACTGAATAATTAAGATTAGTTTGTAGTTTGCACTCATAGTTATTATATACATAATAGGACACTTTTTCTTTAGCAATGTCTGACTTTTAGCTCTTTTTGAGCCACAACCTACCTAATAGAAATCAGAAAGAAAGGTCCTAGCATGCTCTTTAACCTGAGCAAGAAACTTAATTCTCTACCTTACCTTTGTTACCTGTCAATAGCAGTTAGCATTTATAGGATGTTTATTATAAACGACATTCATTGTGTTCTTGCAGTGAGTATAGAGTAGATGGATAAGGTTAGTAGTATTACTTTTACCAACTTACAGTAAGGGAAAACTCGAGCTCATAAAGGTCAAGTAACAGGTTACACCATAATAATGGCAAAACTGGTGTTTGAATCAAGGCTTCTCTGATTCTGTATTTCATCACCAACACAAAGTAAAGTTAGATTAGAAGACTTCCAGGCTCATCCGTGGCTTCCTGCTACTTGAGTTTTTTATTGGATTCAGTGGATAAACTTTTTACTTCTTAGCCCTTAGCATTTTTTAATACCCCCAACTTTTTTTTATCTTGACTGATAATTGACTTAAGAAATTAATTCCAGGATTTTAAATACCTTGCAATGTCTACAAGATTGGTATCCCACAGCAAAGAAGATCTTTTCTCAAGTCAGCTAAATAGCTCAGACAACCTCAAAAAATCTGGAATTGAGTTTAAAAAAAAAAAAAAAAAAAAAAAAACCAGAAGAGTGAATTGAGTCCTAGGCCTCACATTGAAGGAAAATTAATTGTTTTTCTATGTTAAATTCTTTCCTGAATGATATTTGGTATTTTGCTTTTCTTAAAGTCAACCTTTTTATGTTTTCTGTGATACTATTCTTATTCTGTTGAAAATATTACTATAAGAATAGTGAAAAACATTGACACAGTAAGAAGTCTCTGACAGCTATGCAGAAATACAAATTTTAGAAGAGCAAATAAAACTTCTATCCTCATTATATTCACTAGTGGCTGTGATAAATAGAACTCTTAGCTTTCGTTATTGTGTATAAATTCTAGATGAATGGTCATTTACTATTTGAGGATATATTCATATGTTCATGTTTTACTCTTGCATTAACATTGTAGTTGATTGTGTCAAATTACCAGTGACTACGTCTTTGTAAGGATATTTTAAATAGCTTAAACATCAAGAAAAAAAAGAAAAACTATTACTTCTACAATTATACTTAGCTTAAAACACACCCCCCCACACACACAAAACCCTTAAATCTAAGCTGATATTTTCATTTAAAGTTTGATTTACAATGGTTACAACTTTTGCATATTATTATGAACTCCCCAGTCACACAAACTTTTCTGTTTTATTTTTTGTTTGTTTTTAAGACAAGGCCTCCCTGTAACCCTAGCTGGCCTAGAACTTGCTATATAGACCAAGCT
Organism: Eospalax fontanierii; assembly: GCA_035773235.1. Taxonomy (NCBI): domain Eukaryota; kingdom Metazoa; phylum Chordata; class Mammalia; order Rodentia; family Spalacidae; genus Eospalax; species Eospalax fontanierii. The sequence goes on along the minus strand of CM069548.1, from coordinate 36,637,807 downwards.
GGCCTCAAACTCACAGAGATCCACCTTCCTGTGCTTATCAAGTGCTAGGATTAAAGACATGCGCCACAAACCCAGCTTCTGTTTTATTTTAAATTATCTATTATGCTATTTAACATTTAGGATATTTTAGTAATAGATTATAAGTGTTGGTTCACTTGGAGAATAACTTTAAAAACTAGATTTGGCCTATTTTTAAATTTTATATATTCTCAGTAATTTTTTTAGAATTTCATTGTGGTTTCTAAGAGTCGTGTGTGTATATATTCCCTTATCCTTTCTTAATTTACTCTAAATTAGAGAAAGAAAAAAATGTGTTAATATACTGTCCTGTGCTTAATACAGTGTAGGATCCAGCTATTTTTTTCTTAATGAAGGAATGTAGGAAATACCTTAGAAGTCTACGAACTTTTGTTTCAGCCTCAACATGCTTGACATTCCTTTCTTTGATGCTGAAATTTTGAACTGTCTCTAATATGAATTTTGTGCTCAGGGCAAGACATCTAACTGTTGCAGATAGTTTCCTTTCCAGAGTACAGTGTTGTCATAATAAAATCACTAACATAGAATATAGACATATTCTCTTATAAGATAAAAATGTATTTTTAAATGTTAACAAAGTAATGAAGATCAGTATTCATAGTATAACTAATCATATTACAGTAAACTTGGAAATGCTAAGTATATATAAATAATATATATATATAATTTTTTTCTGATGTTTTACAATTAAACTTGAGTAAGGTACCTCACTTAAGGAGTAGTTAGTAGGGGAGAAAGATGTACACAAATAATGGCAGTAAGCTATAAAAGAAATAGTGTTGGAACTGGTAATGATATGAGACTGGACTAGAACTTCATATGTATAAGGGAAATAATACCCTTAAGGAGAAGTATACATGCGTCACAGAACTTATGTGATTCACTGAAGACTTTATATTTTCTTCATTTGTATAATTTATTTGTTTCTGTCTGTAAGCACAACTTATACTTAAAAAAACCCTTCAGTAATACCAACCATTTCCTTAGACATTTCCCTTATACTAATTCTTGTGTTAATCATCCTACTGCCATTGTCTCCCATAGGCTTCTACTCTGGGGCAGAAAATCTGCATGTCTTTGTGCTGTTTGTTCCTCAGGTTACTCCTGTCATCCATTTTTATGTACCTAACTCAATGGAATTATGATGCAGTGAGGATTGGGTCTGTATTGGCAGATGGGCTGTATTCCAGGACTTCATTGTTGGTTCTTTCCTTAACTAATAGATTTTAAATAATGCTTATAGGTTGCCAGTACATGAAATAATTTTTTTAGGATGGGAAAAATTATTGCCTGGCTGAAAGTACGTGAAAATTTAGTTTACTTATTGAGATACTTTAAAATTTTGAGCAAGACACACAGTGTTTCTCTAGCTATAGTAAGTCATTAACTAATCTTTTTGATGAGCTTATTAATGCTGCAGCATAAAGCATAAAATACAAAATAAGCTTATTAACGTTTCTGTGTAGTATAGATGTAATATAGATAGAAATAGACAAAAGATTTTTATATCATATTACTAAAATCTTATAAGCATGATCAAAGTTTAAGACTGTATACATTGTAGCCAAGACTGTCAAAACCACAATGTGAGGATGATTTGATTTTCATTATTCAGGTATAGAAACAAGTTAAAAGTCCTTCTTAAGTAGAAACCATGATAGGTGGACAGGTAGACTTCCAGTGTACTCTTTTTTTTTGTATGTCATTTTGATAAATATTTGTGGGCATGGTTTCTTGTAACTTCATGGTGGTAAGTAGGAGCCATGTAGTCATGAGAGCTTTCCTTTGAATATACCAAATTAACACATTTTCCTCTTTAAACATAATAGACTTGGGACAGCATCCCCTATTTTATTAAAATTAGTTTCAGTTCTTAACTGAGTATAACTTTTGAAAAAGTTCAATAGGATGTGGTAGTGCATGCCTTCAGTCACAGCACTCAGGAGGCAGAGGCAGGCAGATCTCTCTTGAGGTCTAGGCCAACCTGGTCTGTATAGTTTCAGGCCAACCAGGACTATGTAGTCCTATATATTCCACTAGTCTTAGGACAAGATAGTTACCATTGACAAATCTAGAGGAAGTGTAAGCTACTTATTTGCTTCTAAATAGCCCAGAACAGATGGGAAAATTATTATTATTATTTTGGGGGGTCGGGGCTGGGTTTTTTTTTTTCCTACATTCTTAAGCCATTACTAATATCCTAACAATTAGGTTTTTGCTGTTTTGTTTTTTTTTTCTTCAAGTAAGAGATTTCAATTTAAAGGTAACCTCTCTATTAAGAGAACCAACTGATTATTATGAGGAAAACTAACTTCTGTTGAGTATGTGTACCTATTGTCTCTGAGGGGGAAAAATTATTTAAAAGCCAGGTGGATTTTTGAAAAAATAAAAGAGAGAGAGAGAGAGAGAGACAGACACTGGAATACGATTTCCAGGAGAGAATACAAGATGCACGTCTTCATAAAACTTTGCATGATCTTATTTTCATTTTAAAGTGAATGACATTACACTGACAGTGACTTAGTTATAATAGTAAACATATATTTAAATTAATATTTTATCCAGTATTTGGAATCATTTTACTGAAGGAGATCATGTACCACCATTGAAAGTTAATAAAATGTTTTAAATCCAAATAGTATTTCTTTTGTTTTCTGAAGAAACTTTCAAAGTACTTCAAATAATTGTAGGCACACAGTTTACTTGTAATAAAGAACAGTAATGGGAAGGGTAGGAGTTAATTAAATAGGCATTTAATAATGGCTTTTTTCATCCAAGGAATCTATAATTGCCTCCTGAAGGTAGTTGTGTAGCAAGTTGCAAGATGAAATATCTAAATTTGTGTAGTAGTCATTCTAAGAAAAATGTTGCCTTCCGGCAAAGTTGGTTCCTTTATTAGTATGTAAAATTCCTTTTTAATGATAAGCAATGTACTTGTCAGAATAATTTTTGAAGTAAAAGTCCAGTGCCTCCTGTTTACTCAAGATCTATAGATAGTGATGAGGCTCTCCAGTGAGCAGTGAACACAGTTTGTGCTCCTTTCTAAGAAAATAGCCTTTCAGACAAACAATCTAGGTGGTACTGGTTTATCTTAACAAGATAATTCTTCTGATCCATAAGACTCAATGTGGTAGTTTTCTTAATCCATTATTTGAAAGAATGTAATAGAAAAACATAAAGAATATTTTTGTTAAATCTTAATATGAGACATGTTAGCTTAAATATAACTTACTTATATTGCATAATTTCTTTAAACCCTGTATGCTCCAAACTCATTCACTTTATTGGCAGTCCCCCCGAAGAAGATTTAATTTCTCCCTTTGGAATTGTCTATTTTATACCATCCAAGCTATTTGAAAAATCTGACCAGCCTATGCCAGGTCTATGTAGTAGGATGGCAGTTAATGAAAATAGCCTATTTTTGATGGGGGGGGGCTTTATCCAAATATATTTCATTTTTAGAATGTTTCTACAAGGACTTATTTGTTAGCATACTGATTATTGTTTAAAAATCGTCAAAAATGAGGGTTTTACAAAATATGAAAATAATCTCCTGAAAGTTTGGAAGGGAAGAGGGGCTGTGTGGTATGGGGGCGGTCTCAGCTGCCCACGTCCTCCCTCTGTTCAGTGCGTTGTGTGCTTACGGGTTCCCTGGAGCGGATCACCATATAATTGATGTGCAGTCTGCATTGCTGAATCCTGGACTGCACCATTCTGTGTTCAAGGGAAGATGTAATCTGATCCCTCTGCTGCTGAGGGAGGAATCTGTTCAGTCAAGGCTTTGACAGGGCATAGTCTCCTCCAATAATCTTCTCGGTTCTCTCTCATTATTCCCTCGAGTTCTCCTCAGTCAAGCTGCATGTATGTATGTGTGTCCCGAGAAGCGTTCTGATACTGAGCTGCATTTGCCTTTACTGTGGAGTTTGGTTGCCGGTTCTGCTCCCTAATCTTCCTTTTCTGACGTGCCTGAGCATGTCCACATTAGAATCTGTGACATACCTACCTGAAAAAGGTTTATATTGTCAGAGACTGCCAAGCAGCCGGACACACGGGGGCACAGAATCACTGAAGGGGAAAAATACAGAAAATATGGGTTTCTACGGCACATTAAAAATGATTTTTTACAAAGTAAGTAATCTGTTTTCTTCCTGTGCTGTGTGATTGTGTGTGTGCCTGCCTGAGAAGGAAAATCTGTATCATCAGAGATGGCTGCAGTATCCTCTAATTTTGGTGGGTGGCTGGATGTCTAGAATTCTGTTTTATTTCATGAATGTAAGCAAATATGGAAAGACAGTGTGAGCTAGGAAGAGATATAAAATAAAATGTATATTTTCAGCTGAGAATTTTGCACTGAAAATATATTAAGACTTTAGAAATGTGGTTCCGTTAAACGCTGACCTGGAAATACTCTAGCCTTACTTGGATTTTAGTGAACCTTTTACCATTTTTTGTACCTTCTATATATTTTTTCATTAGTTAACTCTTAAAAGTGTAGAATCACTGGTATGTGTGGGGTTTTTATTGGAAGAGATTATACTACTTTTGGTACCCCTTAAAAACCGCACAATTAATTTCTGGTTATAAAGTCAGTATTTTCATTAAACAGAACATTATTTAAAAGACTTCTGTGGTCATGCAGAAGTGCTTTGTTTTACAAAACAATGTAAAAATAAAATTCTTTCTCACTGATTTCCTTGATATATATTTTAAGTATTTTTATTCATTGAAAGATTCTAAGATGGATAAAGTTTGCTTTTAGTATCAAAAGGCATTTGCCAATGTATTTACAAGACATCCTGGGAAGTTCTGAAAGCCAGTATTACTGACTTAATTAGAGTGAATACCAAAGATACTCATAATAATCACGAAAATTATCTGTGAAAGTTCTCAAAATTGCACTGACTGACCTTCCTGATGGGATTCATGCGTGTATGTATCTATGTCTGTAATTATACACGTGGAAGCACGTGCTACCTATATTACAGCTTTTATATTATCCATGTTTGCTTTTCAATAAAATTATTTTGAGAGGAAAAATAGTGTTTTGGAAGGGATTATTTTTAAAAAATAATATGAATCTAGAAACTTCCAAAGGGAAGAAACCAGACCAATTCCATTTTCTCCCCAATAGGTATTTCATGAACTAAGGTTTAAATTGTGCATAAGCTTCTTGTACCTTCACAACTAGACCCTTAATATGCATCCTGTGTTGACTAGAAGACTTTCTTCATCATTATAAAAAGAAGTTTTTATTATCCAGTCTCAAATAGATTTTTAGAGTATTTTTAGTACTCTTTGATATTTGTACTGTATCATGCTGTGTCCATGTGTTCCCATGTGAAGCATTTGGTAGGAAAATAAGGATCTGCAAAATAAGGTTTTCACCTTACTATAAAAATAAAGATAACTGTCTCCCTTATAACATTCAATAATAATTAATAAGTGGGTGCTAATCTGAGGCTATCAAAATAGGAAAAGTTGAATCTTAACATCTTATTTTCCAGTTTTGAAATAAACATAATCAGATGACCTAAGTAATCTAGTAAAATATAAAATAAGTATTTTAGTCTTCACGTTAACAAAATGCAGTTTTGCTTATATTGATAGTATAACACAGAATAATGGATACCTTTAAAATGTAAATATGGGCTATTTCTTAGTCATAATTCATTTTCTTAAAGTCTTTTCGTTGTTGTTTCAAGTTAGAGTATTCTGTCCTGAGTATGAACTGAACTCTGTGTTTATAGCTTATTGATGACTTTTCTCTTTATGTATCAGATCGAGATTCTGTGTTGTTGGGGATTTACTTTTTAAAAACTGTCTTTATTGTCCATGTTAATTACTTTCTTTATTCTAATCATTATTCAAGATTATATTATTTACATTGCTGGCTGTACCTTTTTATAATGACATGGGTGTTCAAAATTCAGTTGTTCACATTTATAGTTTTGAAATTTTTAATATTATTGTAAAACATTTCTTAAAGAAGTGAACATTAGTAAGGAAGAAATGTTAAATATGCTTTCTGTGTGGATGAGTTCTTTGTTATTAAACTGGAAAATATGAGATATGTTACTCTCTAAGAATATTTATGATGAATATCATCATACCATGTTCTTCTCAGCAGAATACTAGAGGAAAATTTACCTTTCCATCTATTAAGAGTAAAATAAGAAAATAAAATAGGAAAAACTATGAAATAGGTATTTTCTCTATTATTTAACTGACTAATTACCATTGTAGGCACATGAAAATTTTAAGAATTTTGTTAATATTAGCATGTAAATTCAAGGTCTGTTCATTAACCTGGTGATTTCTTTTCTAAAATCTTATCTAATGTCTTATTTTATAGATGAAAAGAAAGTTGGACCATGGTTCTGAGGTCCGTTCCTTTTCTTTGGGAAAGAAACCATGCAAAGTCTCAGAATATACCAGGTAATATTAAATATGACAGTGTACCCTCTCATGGGTCTCATATTTGGAGGAGTTATTTTGAAAACACTTCTTTGGATTTGTTTTCATAGAATAATAATGCAACTTGTGTTCAGTATTGTTGACTGTTTCAATGTATTTTGAAGTTGTAGACACAGGAAGAAGAGGGACTAACACTGTCATTTGTTTTTTCTTACTAGTACATTAAAGTGAAACACATGCAGAAGTTCTTCAGTGAACAAAATTAAATTACAATTTTTAGGGAATTCTGAAAAATAAACATAAGACCTGATTATGAGCAAATGTATCTTGTTGCTATAGCAACTGCTGTTCTAGGGTGAATATTTATATATATAAAACTGAAGAGAAATTTATTAGCAGTGAAGTAAATATCCCAGTTACCAAGTTGTATTTCATGGAATTGATGTGTTTGAAATTCCCTTTTATTGGTTTGGTAGATTTTATGTGTTAAGACATACATTTCTACACTAGTAGAATAGTTTCCATAACAACTAAATACAATTGTTGTCTTGTTTCTTGCTTCAGTCCATCATTTTTGGATTTTGCATCAGTACAAAAACTTTCCCCACTTTCACGCTAATTAGGCTAACTAAAGCACAATGTCTTATTTCCCAGCCAATTAAAAATGGCTTTGGATATCACTTGGAATGCTGTATTTTAAATAACAAAAGTATCTTAAGAAATTTTGGGGACTTTTTCTTTCTTTTTAAAAATACAATTGTTACTTTTTCAAATAACTTGTTGGAAGTTAGCAGTAAAAATTCTAAGAGCATCATGGTTATGATTTTTTTCCCCCTCAAAACATCTTTGTTTAGTTATTTTTTATTCTACAAAATTAATGTTACCCAAATATAAAGTTTTTTTAAACATTATTATAAAATGCCACTCCCCCACACACAAGCAATTTGTTTTATTTCATTCAATTTGGAATTTCTTTCAAATGCTTTTTTAGGAAATTAAGAAATCATAAGTCCTAGAATAACTTTACATACACACAAAACTCCGGAGAGATTATTTTTAAAAAAGAGAAAAATAAAGCTTTGCTCTCCTGGAACTACTATTCTGTGTGGTTTTTCTCATGCTAACTGTCCCCTCCCTTTACTGTCTGTCTTCTGACATTTTTACTGTTTTGGGCACTTCCACCAGAGGGTGTGGAGGGATAGAGAGTCAAGTCATACTATTCATTCTGTTTTTGCTTTCCCTTCTAGCCTTGTTACTATATTTCTTGGATAAGAAAGTTGAGTTTGATGTTAAAGTAATTGTAATGCTATTTAATGTACAGATTTCAGCTAGCCACATCATTTTTCTCTTCTATTAATGACTGATATCATCACAAAGGCATTAAAATGTTCAGTTGTTTTAGATGCAGTTTATAATGAATGGGTTCTTAATTTTGGGTACAGAAACACATTTTAGTAAGATCTTAGTTACTCACTTTTTATATTGAGAAACCAACTGCCTTTTAACAAAGAATCGTACCTAAAGTAGACTCAGTGTACATTTATTTCCATATGTTTTTGGAAGTTTTGCCAGTTACTAATGTATATGTTTGATGTTTAATAGTACTTTACCAAATTTTGACAGATGAAATTGATTTTCTATGATTTTTTTCTTGGAAATTAAATTATTAAGTTGTTAACACATCCTGTTTTATTTTGGAAAAAGAAAATCGAATTTGTCTTTGAATTTGAAGAAGGAAGGGTGGATTTACTTGTTGAATATTACAGATTATCTTTAATAAATATTAAAAGATTCAAAGAGTGCAGATAAGAGAATTTTTCCGTAAAATAGTGATGGATATGCATTTTTAAACAAAAAATTGAATTTAAAAAATGGCAGTTGTTTCATTAATAATTTATTAGACTTTGATAGTCATTGTTACGGTGCAATTTATATGTGCTCTTTGTTTTTATTTTTGTTTTTTTTTTCTCATTATTTTGAATTTTTGACATAAGGTCTCAATGTAACCCAGGCTGGCTGAAACTCGCTGTGTAGAACAGGATGCCCTCAAACTTGGGACAGTCCTCCTGCCTCAGCTCTTGAATGTTCAAATAATCAGTGTGAACTGGCTGCTTTATAGATTTACAGTATTTTATTATCAAGAGTCCAATTGATTGAGATGCAGTTTTAACTAAACCTTCTTTCTCCTTTTTGGAATGCCATTGAAACAGAAATTCTCCATATTTACCTTGAGTTTAAATACTTCAGCTGAGTTAGAGGAACTGTTATTGATATGTTATTAGCATAGTATAATTGTATTATTTTTACTATTAGTTAAGAGAATAATATTTCAGAGCTAGATGATCTCATCTTATTCCCTCATTTTACTCAGTAATGAATTTAATTTGCTTAGTTTTAAAATTATATCAAAGTTTGTATAAGAATGTTTAGATTAAAAACTACATGTCTAATCTCAGCTATTTCCTATCAGATATCTAGACTCAGCTTAATGAGAGGCAACTTAAAATTATTAGTAAATAAATATTATAAGTAATTTTGAAGGCATTAAAAGCAAGCCTCAGGTCTTGTATGTACAGTGAAACCCCAAACATTTTTACCTATGAGCTATTGAAATAATACTTTCACATTTTTTATATAAAAATAAATTTTAAACTTTTATTTAATTATGTCCTTGAAGACCAGTCATAGAACTTGAATCTGTATGTTCCAAGGAAATGTTTGCTTACTTGCTTATTCATCCATTCATTCACTCTCTAACTGCAGTTAGTTTTGAACCTAGAGCCTTGTGTATGCTAAGCATGTGCTCTACTACTAAGATAGACCTGCAGCCCTTGGGAAATATATAGAAATGACTGACAGCTTTGTCATAGAGATTCTTTCTTTGGTTGCAAATACCATTGCTGGCATAATGACAGATGGGAGGGAAGAAACTTTAAGAATAGCAAAATTGGATGTCACATGCCTATATTTCCAGCACTGAAGAGGTTAAAGCAGGAGAATTCTTAGTGTCAGTTCAAGGCCACCCTGAGCTACGTAGTGTGTTTGATGCCAGCCTTGGCTACATAGTGAGACTATGGGGGGAAGAGAGAGGGATATAAAGAGTAGCACAGTAAGTTTCAGGTATCCCTGCTTTTTGAGAATAGCAAATAAAAGAGACAGTTGTATATGTTTGAAATATGCCAGAACATAATTCTTATCAAACCAGAGTTCACACTTCTTATTTAAAACCTACCTTTGCCTCTGCTCTTGTGGTTTTTTTTTTTTTCTTTCTTTCTTTCTTTTTTATTTTTTTAGTACCACTGGGCTTGTACCATGTTCAGCAACACCGACAACTTTTGGGGACCTGAGAGCAGCCAATGGCCAAGGGCAACAACGACGCCGGATTACATCTGTCCAACCACCCACGGGCCTCCAGGAGTGGCTAAAAATGTTTCAGGTGACTATGTGAACACATAATTATTGAAATGCTTCACTCAGTTAATTGCTGGGGGGGAAGAAGCAGGATTATTTATCCATTAAAACAAAAAAAAGAATGAAGTACTATAACATGCTGCACTATTCCTGAACCTTGGAAACACTGCAGGAAATGAAAGAGTCTAGACACAAAAGAAAGCACCTTTTTTCTGTTTGTTCTGTTCATAATGAGGTCTCCAGAACAAGTATGTCTATAGAGACAGAAAAAATAGATTAGTGATTGCCACGTAGAAAAGAGACGGAAGGATTGGAACTAACTGGGTTTCCATTTGTGGGAGTAATGAAAGTGTTCTAGAACTAAGTAGAGGTAATGATCACTCAAAGTCCAGTGCTTATTTTATGTAAATGTATATTTGTGTATTTTATTCTGTATTTAAATAATAGGACCTTTTTTCATTTATGTTTGGGTTTATGGATTGTTGAATGTATTCTTGTTTTCGGAACAGCATTACTTATGAATTAAGAATTTAAGGTTAATTTAAGAACCCCATCAGTTAGTCAGTGGAGGTAACTTACGCTTTACTACTTCCTAGTAGAGCTTATTGAACATCATCTTAACAGTGCCTTTCTTGCATATGCTTTAGTGTGCTTAAATTCCAGTTACTATTTTTTGCTAGTATTTAAATTCTTTGAACATTTATTGGGAAGACTAGTTGCAACCAAACATTGAATACTATGAATTTTTATAACTTATCTCTTCTTTTGATGAGATAATACATTAATGAAATCAAGTATTTAGCAAATCAGTTGTCATAGATAAATTACTCAATTATTCTTTACAAATAATGTGAACTTGTCTGATGTTTGCCACCATACTAACACAAAATGTGGATATTTCAGTCCGCTGGCTGCTATGAATGATTAGATAATGGACACATAAAGAAGTTGTAATTTTTAAAGATACCGTACATATTTTACTTTGTTGTTTCAAATACTTAAAATGTTCTGTTATGTAGGTATATTTTATATACCTAGACAAAAACAAAATAATTGCCTTGTTTTCTTCTATAGCAGTGTGCTTTTTTTAAAAAAAAATTATTTTATGTGTGAGTATAGTCCCTCCATGTATGTATGTATGTGATCCTTAGAGGTCAGAAGATGGCATCAGATCCCCTAGAACTTGAGTTACAGACAGTTGTTAGCCACCGTGTGGGTGCTGGGAATTGAACCCAGGTCATCTGCAAGAGCAAACTGTGCTCTTAACCACTGTGCCATCTCCAGCCCTTGAACAGTGTGTTTTTAAATGTATTTTTAAAAATTGTTTTGCATCCTTCTGGTGATTTACAAAACACTAGCGAAGTGTTTTTTGGATTCTCTACAAGGTTTGACTTTTCCCCCAAATGAATAGGCAGGATTGGGACACTGTTGGCATCTGGTAGATGGAGGCAGTATGAAGGACAACCTCTAGAAACAAAGAATTATCCTGCCCCAAATATCATAGTACTGAGTTTAAGAATCTCAGAGCTAGGGAAATGACAGCTATATTTTATTATTATTGAAATGTAAACCACTACAAGAATTTTGTAAATGTTCATAGTCATTGTTGATTAAATTTACCTTTCCCCTAAGGATTACTCTACCCCTCATTTTTTATCTCAAGTTGATGAAATTTACATTTTTTTACTTCTTTTTGTCTATATATGCCCTGGAATTCTCAACTGTTTTGGACTTATCCTTCAGAAAATAAATTTTAAATATCTTTTTATATATTCTTAAAGGAGTATTTAAAATTTTTGTCATTAAGCCAGGGAAATGGGAATGCCAGTGTGCTATCCTGTGTATGTGTGAGTCTGTCAGCAGGACTGCACCCAAGAGTTCAGAACTGATGCCTTCTCGTTTTTGTACAGAAATACAAGTATGTTGAAAATCAAACAGCTTATCGTTCTAGAGAGCCATTTTTATTTGAAAAAGCTTATTATCAGGAAGTGGTTCCAAGTAAGATTTTACTTTTTATAGTTTTTTATGCGGTAGGACCCTTTTTTTTTTGCCTACAGTGTTATAGGATACTAAAATATTCTTCACAAGCCATTTCTTGATGTTGACTGATTTAAGAGAACTTTCGCTAATAGTGATCTGTAGTAGGAATATTTATGCTTCATTTTGGTAAGGATGTTTTAGATTATCCTTTATACACTATTTATTTGATGAGCTGCCTCATACTTCCTTTTTAAAAATGCCCAAGTGTTATATTTACTGTCTTTCTTTAAAATTTGAGCAACATGGATTTTCAGAAACCTCTCAGTTTTAGACATGTTAACTGTAAAAATAAGAACAAAACACTGACTCACTAAATCAGCTTTTGGTCCTTTTGATGAAAGCATGTGATTGTTTCTAATGTGAGTAGTTACAGTGAGGAAAACTATTCTTAGTTAACAAAAATAAATGTGCAGTTATCCCTGTAGTGTAGAACTTCATTTCTTTTCAGACAGATACTCTGTAACAGACAATCTATAGCAACTAAAGGTCAGTTGACAAGACACATCTCCCTTCACATCTTTTGAGTGTCACATCTCATATCCAAGTCTCATTGTCATTGCACACTGTCTTGTTTTTCAGGCTGGACCAGCCTAACTTACTAGAATTGAATAACTTGCCTCAAGGTTTATGATGCTCCAATGCCTTATAGATAGCTACAGCTTCATAGTAACGTAGGGGTGGTGGGACCTGACCTATGCGGAATCATTAAACTGGCAGTGTTCTACAAATATGCTGTGGGGGGCATTTAATAGTGACTTTCCTGTTGCATAACAAGCAAAATGGGAGATCTTGTCCCCTTACTGTCCTCCTATTGCTCCTATGGCAGTGATACAGCATTTGATCCAGCTCCATCTATTCTGACAAAATACTCTGTACTCAATTTGTAAATTGAATGAGAGCAAAAGATACACCATTTTGGAGAAAAGGAAATTAAAACAGATTGCTACTGAAAAATAGAAGTACAAATTAGAGACAAAAACAGGAAATAGAAATTTTATACAGTTTAAATTGACTTTGCTTTTCTGTTGCCATTGATTCTACTTATTTTCCACAACCAGAGGGACAAGGTTGGTTAGTTAGTTTGTTTCTGTAATTTGGATGTTAGCATAAGATTTCTCACTTAGACTAGGCATGAACCATAGGAGAAGTATGGTGAAATGTATAGTCAGAGGCACCATGACAAGCACATGATCTAGCTCTCAGTTCTGATCTTGGCTTTGCCCCTTAACTGCTGGGCAATATTATTGGTATTAAAACCACCGTCCTTTTATTTTCATACTGTGTTCAGACAAGACATTAAGAGGTTGTCAAAAGGAAGAAAGCATGTGAATGTGCTTATAACTCTACTTGGAAGCATCACAGATGTTAGTCTCTTGGTGGTCACCACACATTTGTGGGCCTCAGTTTTCTCAGGTCTTAAAAGGTTCTGTTAACAGCCCGGCTTCACATGCTTATGAGGGACAAAATAAAGTATGTGAAAAAGCTTTAGCATTGTGTAGGTATTGGCTTTCTGCTACTTTAATAAAAGCATGTTTGCATTAAAGCTATATGCTTTGAAAAGATCTGTTATACTCAAAATATTAAAAAGCAATAAAATATAAAATGCTATTGCTTTGGTAAAGTGTAATAAAACCGTTACTGAAGGATTTATCGAGTTTCATGCTACCTTTCTGAAAAATTACACATATTTTCTAATTTAGTTAAATCTTACCTGCAAAAGATTAAATAAAACTTACAGGATTATGAGAAACAAGGATGAGTATTACACTGAAATTATATTTATTATAGCATGATTAAGAAAGTTTATTAAACCTTGTACTACCAAGCTGAAGAAAGTCATGTACTTAGAGAAGACTAGCAGAAAATACTATGTCTTTGATATTTCAAAACTATAGTAAAATAAAGATAGATTGATTTTTGTTGATTCTTTGGTCTCTGGATCAGGTTGTCTAAGCTGAACTTGGTGGCTTGAGCCTGTTATAATCCCAGGACTCAGGAGTCAGAGAAGCAGGGATTGCCATGAGTTCAAGACCAGCCTGGACAGTACAGAGCAAAACCCTGATTCTAAACAAAACAATCAAGCAAATGGAGTTCTCAGGGAGAGACCAGTCAGGGGCCTCCAGAAATCAGCCTAGAAGATTATGCTGGTAGCCTAGACCAGTATAGTAATGACTAGGTCTTAGGGTTTGTTTGTTTGCTTTTGTGATTGTGAGGCTATAGAATAGCTTCTGTAAGAGCTGAGAGAGAGAAGAAAGAAGATAGGAGAACTGAAATGAGGAAGACTGTGGAAATGAAAGGCTATGAATATGTTGCTTCACTAATATTACGTATAGAGAATAGATGTTAAAGCAATTTTATATATACATCTAGAGTTCAGTAAAGAAGTCCAGGCTATGGGCTGGGGATATGGCTCAATGGTTAAGGGCACTGTCATGCTCTTGCAGAGGACCCCAGTTTGAATCCCAGCACCCACATAGCAGCTAACAATTGTCCCTAACTCCAGTTCCATGGGATTCTACACCTTCTTCTGACCTCCACAGATACTGCACAATAGAGTGCATTTACACATGTGCAGGCAGTACACTTATATACATAAAATAAATAAAATATATATAGTTTAAGAATCTAGACTAGAGAGAAAGTTGACTGAAAAGTTCAAACCTTTGTTGGAATTACCTCAGAGATGTGATAAATAATTGGACTGTCAAATGTGTGTTGATCAACAAAATAGTATCATTTACTGTGGAATCTAGTGGTGATGTTATTTTCAGTAAAACACCATTAGCATGTACTGAATATGTATACTGAATATGTGTGTAATTTACATTGAAACAGAATTTTAATTTTGACTCTTACTAAATCATAGTTTTTAAAACAAAATATTATTTAAAATGTTGTTTAGAAAGCTGGGTGTGTCGTAGTACAATCCCAGCACTTGGAAGGTAGAGGCCTGAGGATCAGGAGTTGAAAGCCAGCCACAATTACATAGTTACAGATCAGCCTGAGTTACATGGAATTCTGACTCAAAAAATAAAAGAACACCAGTTTGGGGCTTTGTCTTACATTTTAAAAGATTTTTGACTTTTACCCAAGATATGAATTAGTTATCTTCTGTTACTGGTATGTTTTTCTATTTCATCCTATCTTAGATAAAACATATTTTTCATGTACAATTGTTTGTATACTGTGTATTGACTATATTTCTACTCCTTTAAAAAATCACTATAAGTAAATATTAAATATATGTATAGTTTATTGTATTAAATTACAACTGGTTATATTTCTATTAACATAATTGTGAAGACTGTAAAGTAATAGTACATTGAGTTTTCACTGTTCTTACAATAGAAATTTACAGATTGTCTTTGATATTATCTAAAAATTGAACTAGGAACATACCCAGAATTGTTTAAAGCAGACATGGACATATGTGAAGGATACTAGAGACGGTATCCTTGGGAGACTGAGACAAGAAGATTTTAAAGATGAAGATATAACTGAATGCTAGAACACTTGCCTAGCATACGGGAGGCCTTAGGTTCAATTCCCAGTCCTGGGGTGTGTGGGAGGGGAGCTGGGAAGAGTGTGTACTAAAATTACTTGGTTTTCAAATGCTTGATTAAAGCTGCATTTTTGTTGAGTCAGCATAGTTGTCTACCACCCAAAATGGCTGTGGCTTTAGAGTTGTATCCCCGAGTCCCAAATCATGTAGGACAGGTAGAAAGAAGCAAGAGATCATAAAAACCAACCCCAAATCCCATGAGACCTGAAACAATAAATTATGTAAATTTAAATCATGCTGTATGGTCAGGGCGAATAGAGATTGATCACATTGTAAAATAGGTAAAATTTGAGGCAGTAGCTGAAGTTCTGAGAGAAACAAAAGTAATCAAAACTTTTAATCTATGTGTGGGGCACAAATGTATAATGAATATTTCAAATTTCTATGTGTAAATCCTCACATAAATTCACAAAGGATGCGTGATGAATACTGGATGTTTTAAATATGTGTGTGCACACATAAAAGGGAAGCACATGATTTATTGCAGCCTTCCCTATTTGGACAAAATGGAATATATCATGGAAATAGTTTAATGCTGATTGAAATGTTCTGTTAGTATTGCCATAATCTGTAGTTTATGATACAAGAGATAAGACCATTGTAGTCTAAAGAGGTAGATTTTTTTTAATGTTTTAGAGTTATTCTGAAGGAAGCTTCCTAATATCCTAAGTAATAGCTTTAATTACATATCTTTTTTAGATATATTTTTTTATTTTGAGAATTTCGTGTATTTGCATCCTTTCTACACCTCCCAGGACCCTTCTAACTCTTCCCATGTCCCCCTGACTCACTCAGAATTTGTCTTCTTTGATTATTGTTACATATATAAACATTAATAAATATGCATTTAATTACATTTCTTAGACGTTATAGAATCCAAGTGTCATTATTTGAATAAGGAATGGACTATCATACTCCAGATAATTCTAGCTCCAAGTTCTGTTCTTATCCTCTTCCAAAATGGCTGTAATAATCTCCAGAGTACTTAAATTAGCGTAGATTTACACTGGCCTGCCTGGATGTTCTTTCACTTAATAATTACAAAGTTACTTAGGTGTTTTATAGGATTATTGTAAAATCCCAACATTTTAAATTATTCATGTGACCTTTAAATTTTTTCCTGTATAGTTTTGGTCACTTGGAAATTTTTTTTTAATCCCCAAATATTTTTAAGAAACTCATACTTTTGAAGTATAATTATGTTTTTGTTTTTCTATGTTATAGCACTTTATTTCTTGCTCTTTTTTGGCCTTGTTTATATTCCAATTTTACAATACTAAGCTACTTTTTTACTAGTTGCTGTTTATCATTGTAATTTTCTAAAGCAAATCAAAGTACCTTTTGTTTGTGTAAGACACTTGTCACATATGCAAGATACCCAGTTATTAATTTTTTTCTAAATGATGTTGCAAATCTCCTAACTCTTAGGTGAAAGCCTTATTAAAGCCATAAAATGTTATGGTTGCCCATTAGAAAAGAATATAGGGAAAGAAAAATGATCTGTCTAAATTCCCTATTTACTCAGTAACCCAAATTAATGTTTCTGGAATAATATTTTGGCATCTTCACTGGTGTCTTGGTGCTAACATACAACTACTATAATAAAAGAACAGAAAAATGTTTTTCTGTCAGTGATGACTTTTAAGGAAAGATAGTAAACCTGTTGGCACTATTTCTTTTGGAGGAAATGTAGCCACTTTTGATGCAGTCATACCATGTTCAGACATGAACACACAGGTATATGTGGGTCTTCTATATGAGTTTATAATTTGGAACAATTTTAATAAAAATGTCTAATTCCTCTTTGGTAGAGCTGGAGTGGACCAGAGAAATTGCTTGCTCTAGATGAGCTCATCGATAGCTGTGAGCCGACACAAGTGAAGCATATGATGCAAGTGATAGAACCCCAGTTCCAGAGAGACTTCATTTCCTTGCTTCCCAAAGAGGTAAGGACTGTCAGCTGAGACTCCAAATGGGTGCCATTTGACTATGTGACTTAACACAATCTGCTAAGTATGGTTTAGCACTTTATATTGCTAACCAGGAAGATTGCAAGTTGATAAACTGCTCTGGTGTAATAATGTAGTTACCGGAGGAAAGCATGCTTATAGACTTTGTTACTTCTTCCTTCTTCTTGAAAGTCATTTATGTAAGAATAACTTGGATTTCATTGAAGGATTTCTTCAGGATTTTTTTTTTTCTTCTAAGATTATCTGAAGCCTTTAGTTGTTTGGGGTATATTTTTTATTTGCAGTGGATTTTTTTCAAAATTCTGAATTTATTAAAATAGTAATACTTTTTTTTCCTCAACTTTTCATTTGTTTATCTTACATCCCTTCAAGACTAGTATTGATTATTTTGAATTATACCTCTCTAGTACCCACTTTATGTAATTTATTTTTTGCAATACATTTCACCTATGTGTCCTTTTCTAGTACTTATGCTCCATCTCAGAGAGAACGAATTCACATAAAAATTTTATTCTTACTGCATTTCTTTTGGAATTATTTTGCCCATTTTTATGTAAACTGATTTTTTTATCATTGATTATAATTAAATGATCATTTTTGGCTAAATAATAAGATGTAGTTTAAATTCACTATTTTTATTGACATTATAGGCTTCATAGTTTAATTTTTGTCAGTAGAAATAATGTAATATTAAATCATCAGGCTGGCGAGATGGCTCAGTGGTTAAGAGCACTGGCTGTTCTTGAAGAGGACCTGTCTTCAATTCCCAGCACTTACATGATGGCTAACAACTATCTTTAACTCTAGCTCCAGGGGATCTGACACCCTCTTCAGACCTCTGTGGGCACTGTAAGATATGGGTGTGCCTATCTACATGCAGGCAGTACACTCATACACATAAAATAAAAATTATAAATAAAATATTTTTAAAATCATCAATACCTCCATGATTTCTATTTCTACATTATACATATTCTAATAATGTTGTGTCAACTTG
Source organism: Eospalax fontanierii (assembly GCA_035773235.1). Taxonomy (NCBI): domain Eukaryota; kingdom Metazoa; phylum Chordata; class Mammalia; order Rodentia; family Spalacidae; genus Eospalax; species Eospalax fontanierii. Next base: position 36,619,374 of record CM069548.1, on the reverse strand, counting down.
AGAAGGCACCACAAAAAACAAACACACCATGATCCTGAAGCCTCAAATTTGAACAGTAAAAGAGTTGTGCTTTTTCTTTTTCTTTTTTTTTTAAGATAATCACTTTAAATATTCTAATGGCATTAAAGGTAGTCCTAATTATAATTTACATTAGAGTAAAATAATTTTCTCATTTAATATATTTATAAAACTAAGCATAACTCTAGGGAAAAGCAAAATTGATAAAACATCATTTTCCTGATTTTTTTTTTTTTTCCCCTCCTTTGGAGTGCTTTTCAAAAATGACATTGTCTGGACTGGACAGATGGCTCAGCAGTTAAAAGCTGCTCTTGCAGAGGACTGGGGTTCAGTTTCCTGCACCCACATGGTGGCTATCCATAACTGCAGTTCCTGACTCCGACCCCTCTTCTGATCTTCAAGGGCATAGCATGACACAGATGCATTGGCAATTCACTGACACATAAAAATAACAAATCAAATAAATTTTTTAAATGACATTGTCTCACAAAAAGTTTATTCTTGAGAGTTTTCTAAAAGAACTACTTTGAATAGACAACTTACAAAAGTAACATAAGCTCTCTTTGCTTTCGAAGAGCATTAAGTAATAGGAAACACTTTCATAAGTTTACTTGACTGAAAGTGAATATATTTGCCTTCATAGATTTTATATCCTTTGGTATTCTCCTTTAGAGGATAATCTTAATTTTACAGATTCTCTCATAGTTTAATTTACACTTTATCTCTGAGAACGATGATTTTTTTATGTTTTGATTTATTGTAATTTTTATAGTAACTTCTTCACACACAAAAATGTGACCCAAAGTCAATAGAATTTGAAAATCTTTGGGTTGAGGTTGTTATATGTGTGTGGTATGTGTATGTGTTTAAATGTATAAGCATGTATACATACAGGTGCTCATGTAAACTTGTGTGTGTGTACCTGTGGAGGCCAGAAGTTGATATCGAATATCCTCTTTATTTGCTCCCATCAGATGTCTCACTGAACCCAGAGCTCACTCATTTGGCTAGACTGGCTGACTAATGATCCACATCTCTTTTCCCCAAGCGTGGGGGTTACAGATGCCACTGCTGTGCCTGGTTTTTACCTGAGTTTTGAGATCCAAACTCTTATCTCCGTGCTTACACATTAAACCCTTTACTGACTGAGCCATCTACCAGCCCCAGAATTTGAAAACATTTTAGAGTCTAAGCAGGAAACATGAATTATTAATAAAAGGTTAAGCCCAAAATGTTTCTTGTGGCTTAAATGTTCTTTTAAAGATTTTCTGTGGGAGAAGCTAGAAAGGAGAGCACCTGGAGCAGTGTATCATCTGTGTTTCTCTTTTCAGCTAATGGGGGTGAAGGATCTTAATAATGCCTTGTTTCATATGTGGGAGAATGTGAGATAGATTTGCGTTCTCAAGGAAACTGGTGTTACCTGATAATATTAACAATATTACCTTATTGGCAAGAAATACACTTGTATTTTTATTATTACTTTTGAACACTTCTCCTGTCTCTCTTTACCAACATTTAGATATTAATCTCAAAAACTTGAGCAAAACTCTGACTATGCCCACATGAGGAACCTGTCTTAAGTAGCCTTGTCCTTATTTTGTAAGTGAATGCCAATAATATTGTAGTTGGCAATCAAGAATCAAACCTCAATTTCATAATATGGGATTAACCAATGTTTTATTTGCTAATTTTTTTTCCCTCCCCTTGATCACTTCAGTCCATTGAAATACAGCAATCCTAAGATGATAGTTCATCCTGTGGGGAGTAATTAGCCTATTATGTCTCTGATTTTTCAAGTCTGAGTATATTGTCCTTCTTTTTCTATAGCTGGCTCTGTATGTACTTTCATTCCTGGAACCCAAAGACCTGCTACAAGCAGCTCAGACTTGTCGCTACTGGAGAATTTTGGCTGAAGACAACCTTCTCTGGAGAGAGAAATGTAAAGAAGAGGGTAAGGCTCACAATCCCATAGAAAATATGATATATTATAGAGAATATAATATAAAAATATAAAAAGCAAAGTGATTCTGAAAACAAGTAGATAGAATAGCTTCTGTGCAGGTAGAATAACGTGAGCTGAATAAATGAGAAAAGAGAACTGAACCTTGGTCTGTCAAAAGAGTGAGTCTTCGTCTCCATTCTCAACAGTGAAAGAGTTAAGATAAGCTGATTAAAGAAGCCCAAATTCATCAGTTAAATACTCAAATAACTGAATATTTTATTCATTCTTCCCATTAAATATTTATTAGACACATCCTGTAAGGTGAACATTCATAAGTGCTGGGGATATTATATTATCCCACCATTTTCTTTCTGCCATGGAGCCCATATTCTTGAACCATGTAAATTTGACTGTTCTAGGGATCTGAGATAGGTAAAATTGTACAGTGTTCTTTTTTTTTGCAGTTGTATTATGTCACTTAGCAGAAAGACTTCAAGGTTCAATCATGTCATACATGTATCCACATTATCTTCTTAAAGGCTAAATAGCATTCCATTGTTGGATACATGCTGCATTTTGCTTATTCCTCTATTTATGGACACTTGAAATTATGACCACCTTTGACTACCTGTGAATAATATTACTATGAGTGTGACTGTAAAGATAACCTGTTCACAGCTCTGCTTTTAATTCCTTTGGGTACATATGTGGAGATGAAAGTGCTAGCTCATGTTTCTTCATGTACTTAAGGAATTGGTATGCTCATTTTCACAGCAGCAGCACCGTTTTACATTTGCACAAGCAGCATATAAGAACTCCCTTCTCTGTACATCTACAACAGCTCCTCCTAGAGTCATTGTGAGAAAGAAAAGAGGTAGTAAATACAAAACTGCCACACTGGATACAGCAGACTTCAGTGCTGCATGCCTCAGTAAGAGGCTTAGCAAAGAGGCAGTAGCTCGCATTTCACTGATTCTAAGCACAGAAAATGAGGTACATTATAAAATGTGTAACTTTTTAAATTTGTGGTAAACGGAATTATTCTCTTGAACTATGACACTTTAGGAATTGATGAACCATTACACATCAAAAGAAGAAAAGTAATGAAACCAGGTTTCATACACAGCCCGTGGAAAAGTGCATACATCAGACAGCACAGGATTGATACAAACTGGAGACGAGGAGAACTCAAATCTCCGAAGGTAACAGAACTCTGGCACTCTGTAACAGAAATCTTTAATCAGTGGTAGTAACTAATCTATCTTTTTACTTCTTAGCATGCAGTATAATTTGATGCCTACGTTCTGTAGAAAGAATGCTGACTACATTTAAAATTAACTGAAAGTCTAACAATGCTCCTTTATTACTTATTTCTCTAATCTGAGAACTTCATTGGAATCAAAGATGAGCCAGATATGGTGGCTCATACCTGTAATCCCTGTACCCAAAAAGCTGAAACAGGAGGATTTTCATGAGTTCAAGTCCAGCCGGGGCAACATAGTGAGTTCTCAAAAAAAGTCCGCCCCCCTACTATCTCCCTGGGGAAAAAAAGAGAGAATCAGAATGAACTGAATAGCTTGCTATCCTGTGAAAATGAAAATTCAGGGTCCTCTTGTGCTTGATTGTGTTTCATATATTCTCACTAAGAATTTAGAGTTTTTTTTTCTGGTTACATAATCCAATAGAATTTAAGGAATATCTGTTTTGTGAATTTTCTGTTTTTACATTTTTGTTTTTTTGTAAATTGAAGAAGTCTCTTTTTTTTTCATTGTTTCCAATATATAATGATGAAAATACTCATTTTATAGATAGACTTTTATAATGAAAAATGAGCCAATTTGAGAGACATTGTCATATTAATATATGTATATCAGCAAGTTTTTTAAAGTTGAAAATAACTTGGTAATTGTTATTTCCCTGTTTCTAGCTAGTGGGTACTTTCTTTTTAAAAATTTTTTATTATTTTTTATTTTATTATTTTTTGATAGTACTGAAAGATGAACCTAGGGCCCAGTACATTGCTGGCCTGGAACTCACTTTGTATCCCAGGCAGGCCTTGAACTTAGGATCTTCCTGCCTCTCCTCTCAAGTAGCTAAAATTATAAGCCTATGCTATAAACTTGGTTTTGTTTTTATGTCAAAATTACCAAAATGTAATACCTGTCTTTTGGTTTAAACAGATAAAATCAGTCATCATAAAATACATTTGTATGTGAACCATCTTTATGAAGTCTTAGTAAAATTTTAGTATGGATATTTCATGTTTAAACAGTAATTATTTCAGTATTCTATTATTTAATGTTTAATGTGTAATTCATCAGCCAGGAAAAGATGATGCTTTGTATTTTATATAAATTTTAATTCTAAAAATAGAACACAGATTACAGATCTGATATATGGCTTATTTTTATTTTCACTGGTATTTTTTGTGTGTGGTATGCACATGTGTATACAGGTGTGTGTCATCATGTTCACCCACAGTGACCAGAGGCACCGAACCTGGAAGTAGGCTGGTAACCAATAAGCCCAGCAACCCTCCTGTTCCCACACCCCGTAGTCTTGGAGTCTGGCATGTGTGACTGTACCCAGCTTTTCATGTGATCAGAGATTTGCTCTCTCAAGTCCTCATCCTTGCAAGCATACACTTACCTGCTGAGCCATCTCATCTTCCCAACCCCTCACTGGTATTTTAAAGAATGTAATATAGTAGCATACTTCTGATGTGGCAATCTTTTTTACAGGTGCTTAAAGGACATGATGATCATGTGATCACATGCTTACAGTTTTGTGGTAACCGAATAGTTAGTGGTTCTGATGACAACACTTTAAAAGTTTGGTCAGCAGTCACAGGCAAAGTAAGTTTATTTGTTTCCTAGCTTCTACAAGTCACCAGTTTGTGTATATGTAATAGACCAGTAAAAGGAAAACAGGGATTGTTTCAATCCTCATGATTCTGATGGCTTCTTTAGAAACTTAGCCTTTCTCCTCATATATATTTATATGTCCTTTATCTTTTTCTTGGCTTCTCACTTTTCTCATCTGAGTTATACTTCATTGCTTCTTAATGTCTTTGAAAATTTTGATTGAGAGATACTCAGTTTTCCTTATAAACTGCTTTGTTGACAAGCTATCTACAGGTTAGAAGTTAAGTAAATCCTGTAAATCTAGAGTTCTCTCAAATCTTTATGATAGGGAAATGAAACAGGTCATGGCTTGACTTTACATGCTGTTCTTTAATGATTCTCTAGTGAGCATTTATTTGTCCAAAAGAGTATTTCATGAATTAAGTAATTGACCATTTAAAAAGTAACAGAAGAAAATATGAGGGGAAATAAAAGTGTTTTTAAAATCCTTTGCTATGTTGTTTCTTAGACAAGAATCTTACAAATGCTCCAAGTCAGATGTTTAAAACTTAAAAAGCAGCTACACATTTCCAGGGTGTAATATTAGTTTTGGATTTATTTCAGAGTGTTAATGTCTGTCTTTGCATGTCTAGAAGTAGCTTAGCCAGATCCTAACTAGTGCTTTCAGGCAGATTCAGATGAAGTGTAGTATGCAGCCGCACCCAACTCTGCTGTCATTTTTGCCTTGAATCTATTCCCATGGAAGACATCCCATTCTAGTTTCAGTATTATTTAATTACAGAGGCCAGGCTGGAACTATCACACTTTGCTTTTGTCTGAGTTTGTTTGCTTTCTGTCGTGTCATATGTTTTATGTCATGTGAGTCTGATCATGTTTCGTATCATGTTTTCTTTCTACATATTTTTTCCTCAGTTGTGTATGCATGTCTAAGATTATAATACTACTGAATAAGCAAAGTAATAAATAGTGATAAGGTCATGTGCTATTGATGTGTAAAGTGTTTTTCTGATGCTCTATTCAAATTAAATAAAACTCCACATTTTAATGAACTATTAATACATTGCTTGACATGCTTTTGTTTTTTCCTAAAATTAATCATCTGAAGTATTTTTCCAGTGTCTAAGAACATTAGTGGGACACACAGGTGGAGTTTGGTCATCACAGATGAGAGACAATATCATCATTAGTGGATCTACTGACCGGACTCTCAAAGTGTGGAATGCTGAGACTGGAGAATGTATACACACATTATATGGGCATACTTCCACTGTACGCTGTATGCATCTCCATGAAAAAAGGTAAAACAAAATGCCATCATTATTCTTCTGTTACCTGTGAATTTGGGACTTAGTAATAATGAGCTCTTAAATTAGACTTCAATTACTAAACTATAAATGTTCCTAAACTAGGACAGTCATGGTGTATTGGCTTAAAATTGGGAAGTTGTCTTCAAATTTCCTTCCTCATTTAATGATAGTATGGGCTTCCTCCTTAAAACTTTGCTCTGTAGTCCTTTTTATTGTTGTTTGATGGTTCATCATCTTCAAACAGAAAACATTTTTCCCTCTTGATACCAGAATTTGTGCAAGTGCAACAAATTCAGTCACTTGGACTTCAAGCCTCTGAATCTTACTTACCTGCCTTACCCTCCCCCACATCCTTAGATATGGACACACTGAGTCCAGGGCTTTATTTTCTTATTACCTGTCATCTTAACTGTTGTTACAGCTTTCTTGTGTGGTCTTCCTGCCTTTTACACAGATGACAGGGAGCACTCCTGTAATTACGGTAGTATCTCTGCCCTATCCTTGCCTTGAGGAGCCTGCTGTGGCCTACCAAATTATGGAAGAAATCTGAATTCCATTTTCAAAGTAGTTTCAGCCAAGCTTGGCTTGCCTTTCTCTTCCAGTGCTCTTGCTTGCATGTGCTTTGGAATATGGACAGGGAAGTTCTTTTCCCTCTTAATTTAAATCTACTTTGAATAGTATGATTAAAATATATGATTAAAATTTAAGGGGATGAGTATTAGTAGATGTTGCATTTCCATTTTGATTATGTTCGTTTTCCCATCACTTCAGTGTTCTACTCTTTCAGATATGGAAACTGGCATTTATCTCTTGGGAATGACGTAAGGATGCCTGGATTAGTAATCCAGAGATGATAGCCTGGCTTGTGCCACTCTGGTGTTCATAAGAGTGTGACTTGAGTAACAGTGAACGAATCTGCTAAGAAATTTATGTTGCTTCTACAGATGTATCTAAATCTGTATATCAATATTCCATAGTCTATTAAATATTTATATAAGCACTATAAGCACTAGTGACCTTTGTTGAAACATGTGTCTGAAATTAATTTTACCAGAGTTCAAGCAAAAGCTGTAGCTTTCTAAATCACAAATTCTATTTTAAAATTCTGTTTTGTTGAAAAACATTTATTGAAATTTTTACTTGCTCACAAAAGAAATAGGGGTTCATAAATGGAATTTAATGAAATGACAAACAACATAAAGAAAATTTAAGTTGTTCAAAATAATACTACCTAGAATCGTCTTATACATATTGCACATTATCATTTTCTTTCTAAAATCAAGATTGTATTGTATATATTATTGAGCGTTCCCTTTTTAAATGCAGTGCATTTGTTTTCAAACCCTGTTGTATGAAACTTTGGGGTTTCTATAAATCAGAGAATCAACCAGATGAAATTTTAGGCTTTCTCACTTCCCATTCATTCCAGGCAGAATAATTCAGTGTTGTACTTATACCTGACAGTATTAAGTAGGATTTTTTGTGGTTTTTTTAAAAGGTGCTCCTGTTCGAAAAAAAGAACACTGTCTTTATTCACAATTTTAAATTTTCTAATACTTGTTTTCTGTTTTCCTCCTTGCAGAGTTGTTAGCGGTTCTCGAGATGCCACTCTTAGGGTTTGGGATATTGAGACAGGCCAGTGTTTACATGTCTTGATGGGTCACGTAGCAGCAGTCCGCTGTGTTCAGTATGATGGCAGGAGGGTTGTTAGTGGAGCATATGATTTTATGGTGAAGGTGTGGGATCCAGAGACTGAGACCTGTCTACACACGTTGCAGGGACATACTAATAGAGTCTATTCATTACAGGTAAGAGACTTGCTTCTCTCCCACCCCTTAGATGCTCTGCTGATGAATCATAAGATGGTTCTACTCAGATAATCACTGTCAAGTTGCTGATAAAATGCAGCTCCAAAAAGATAAATCCAGTTAATCTGACACTTACGTACACCTAAAATTAGCATGAAGAAAGCATAAATTTCAAAATTATTTAAATGATTTAATGGTTTCAGTTTCTGTGATCTGTTTTTCTCTCTCAAATGCAAATATTTATCTTGGAACCTGATACTTTGGGGCTGTAAGTTTTGCTACATTAATTAATAGTTAGATGGTCTCATAGGAGAAGAACCTGGTTTTAATAAACTCCTTAACAAAGGATTAATTTGGTCAAAAGCTGCCCCTTTGCCTTGATAGTTGAAAGTTGATGGACCATGTAATTGTGATTCTGTCCCCATTTAAAATGACTATAGGGCTTTTCTGTAGAAAGCTACATACTAGCCCAGGGCTACAGACTGGTAGTTAGTCATAAAGAGGTAAATTTGGCTAACCCGATGTTTTCCTTTTTATTTGAACTTGATATTTATGAATAGATTGTGATATTTCAAGATTAACTAGACATAGCAAATTTAGAAAATGAGTCTGTTTTGTCTTTGAAAATGCAGCGTTTTCCATTTTTTAGTATTGACTCTTAACATGGCTTGCTTATCAGTTACTCCCTATTGGTGATCAGCAAATTAGAATATAATCTCAGTGCTGACATTGCTATTCTTAGGACATTTGATTCTTAATTGATGACACTGTCCGTGTAATGAAGTATTGATACGTGATAAAAATGTTGATTACATTAGAAAAGGCTATGGCTCTGAAGAAGGAATTGACTGGAACTGTTTTTAAAAGTCTTGTGATATACTCAGAACCTTAGTGAATGTTCTCAAAGTAGGTTGCCATATTTTATATAAATTTGTATCTTCAGGGAATTGGTAGGGAAGCTGTAGAGGAGATGCTGCATTGCTTGCTCTTGTTTTCAAAATGCCTCCTTCTCTCATTCCAAATAGTTATCTTTTGACTATTTCGTAGTTAGCATTAAGTTTTTATAAACAACCTTTATTTTACATGCAGTTTTGAATGGAATTTACTTTTGAACATAATGAAAGTTATCTCTACCCTCTTCATGCCTTGGGTTCTGATAAAGCACACCTTTTATCTCAAGCTCTGGCTTTGGTTTCAGCTTCCTGTGAGGAAGTCAGACTCAATGCTCACTGAATATTCCATGGAATATAGCTAGCAACTGGGACCAGATGATCTGAATAGAATGTTGTTCATTGCGGGTGTTTTGTTTCCTTTTTGAAGTTCTTTGTGACTACTCTTTGAACTTAGGGCAATTAAAAAAGAGAAAACTTTTCTGAAAGACATACTGGGAAACATTCTGCAGACTTGTTTGACCTACAAGTTCCCTCTGTGCATGTTTGTCCCAGCACCCTCTGTCCCGGCCTTATTTCTTGCACATACCTCCTCCCCATTTTGAGTAAGCTGAAACAAATCCACATTTCTATTCTAATAAGCTGTGTCTGTTGTAGTTTGATGGCATCCATGTGGTGAGTGGATCTCTTGATACATCAATCCGAGTCTGGGATGTGGAGACAGGGAATTGCATTCACACGTTAACAGGGCACCAGTCATTAACAAGTGGAATGGAACTCAAAGACAATATTCTTGTCTCTGGGAATGCAGATTCTACAGTTAAAATCTGGGATATCAAAACAGGACAGTGTTTACAAACATTGCAAGGTAAGTATTGACCCTCCTTTAGTCATGTTCATTAAAGATGTCAACACTACTCCTGAGAGTTAACTTCATGAATATGTTTACTTTAAATGAGTTGATGAGTCTGCCTTACAGAACTAGGCTACTTTGAGAAATTGTTTTAAATCGTGTCTTTAATGTGAAAAATTTTAATTAATTTTCTACATATTCAGTTGACTCTATTCAACCTAACAATGAGAAGAAAGATCTTATCTGTTTTGCAGAAGTGCTGCTTTTTTTTTTTTTTTTTGAGAGAGGGAGATCATTTTATTTTGAATTGAAGCATCTCTGATAGAAGATTACTTTGGCCTCTACTTGGTCACCTGCATAAACTGGGATGGATTGAAATAGTTGTGCCCTCTGAAAGAAAGATCCATGTGGAAATCATTAATATTCAAGGAGTCATAGCACCATTAAATTCTTCATGATTGTCCTTTTTTAGTCATGGCCCTTAGAAAGTGTTTTCAGTGAGGCCATCTGGAGGATATTGTGTGGTACCTTTCTGTCCGTTGGTTTTCCTTTTCCTGAGTTTTGGGACAGTGTCATCTTTCTCCTTTGGTCATTTGAGAGTGGTAGGTCCATAGATCTTTCATGTTCATTTTTTCATTGGTAGAATGCATAAAGCTACACTGTCCATGTCATTGTCTGGGAAAGTTCTTGCTCCTAGATCCAAAAACAAAATGTATGTCTGGTAGCTAACCAAGCTTCCTGAAATACAGAACTCTTGAAAGTTAATGTTTCAGTCACAAATAGCTACCAGATTTTCTTATATCTATGCTAGTCTTAAAATACAGCAAAGTTTCTAAATATGCAGCTTTTAAAATGTTAGTATTTCTTGTATGTTCTGATGTAGAAGACTACAAGTCTTATGCACCAGGCCTTTTGCCATCATGTCTAACCAGTAATTCAATCCTTTGCTTTTGCCTAGGTCCTAACAAGCATCAGAGTGCTGTGACCTGTTTACAGTTCAACAAGAACTTTGTAATTACCAGCTCAGATGATGGAACTGTAAAACTCTGGGACTTGAAAACGGGTGAATTTATTCGAAATCTAGTCACATTGGAGAGTGGGGGGAGTGGGGGAGTTGTGTGGCGGATCAGAGCCTCAAACACAAAGCTGGTGTGTGCAGTTGGAAGTCGGAATGGGACTGAAGAAACCAAGCTGCTGGTGCTGGACTTTGATGTGGACATGAAATGAAGAGCAGATGAAATGAATTTTGTCCAACTGTGTAGACAATATACTCCCTTCCCTTCCCCCTGCGCGATAAAAAGAAAAAAAAAAGAGAAAAAAAAAAAAGAGAAAAAAGAAAAGAAAATGGAAAAAAAAAATCCCTTGTACTCAGTGGTGCAGGATGTTGGCTTGGGGCAACAGATTGAAAAGACCTACAGACTAAGAAGGAAGGAGGAGAAGATGAGAAACCGCAGCTGACAGGCGGCATCTTCGGTCTGTCACCAGGACGGCTTCGCTTTTGACTGAGGGCAGCTTTGCAAAACGAGACTTTCTAAATCCAACCAGGTGCAATTATTCCTTTATTTTCTTCTCCGGTGGTCATTGGGCAGTGTTAGCTGAAACGTTACCGTCATCTAGAAAGGAGCTGCGATAATATCCAAACAAGTGCTGGTTGACTTTCTAATCAGAGAGCATCTGCAACAAAAAGTCATTTTTCTGAAATGGAAAAGCTAAAAAAAAATTACTGTGAATTGTTTTTGTACAGTTATCATGAAAAGCTTTTTTTCTTTTTCTTTTTCTTTTTTTTTTTTTAATTTGCCAACCATTGCCAATGTCAATCAATCACAGTATTAGCCTCTGTTAATCTATTTACTGTTGCTTCCATATACACTCTTCAGTGCATACATTGCTCAACGGTGGCAAGTTGTCCTGGGTTCTGTGAGTCCTGAGATGGATTTAATTCTTGATGCTGGTGCTAGAAGTAGGTCTTCAATATGGGATTGTTGTCCCAGCCCCGTACTGTACTCCCAGTGGCCAAACTTATTTATGCTGCTAAATGAAAGAAAGAAAAAGCAAATTATTTTTTTTTATTTGTTTTCTGCTGTGACGTTTTAGTCCCAGACTGAATTCCAAATTTGCTCTAGTTTGGTTACAGAAAAAAGACTTTTTGCCACTGAAACTTGAGCCATCTGTGCCTCTAAGAGGCTGAGAATGGAAGAGTTTCAGATAATAAAGAGTGAAGTTTGCCTGCAAATAGAGAATCGAGAGTGTGTGCAAAGCTTATTTTCTTTTATCCGGGCAAAAATTAAAACACATTCCTTGGAGCAGAGCTGTTACTGCCTGTTCTGTGGAGAAACTTTTCTTTTTGAGGGCTGTGGTGAATGGACGAACGTACATAGTAAACTGACAATATTTTAAAAATATATAAAATACAGAATTAAAATTGCTGGTCAGTCTTAGCGTTTTACAGTATTTGGGAAAACAGCTGTTACAGTTTTCTTGCTCTGAGTAACTGACATGAAAGGAACAATTCAGACTGTAGTGAAGGCGACGCTCGAAGGCAGCGCTGAGTGGGAGATCGATGGTCCGCCTCATTCTCCAGGAGCCACAACTCAAGCTGAACTGTGAAAGTGGTTTAACACTGTATCCTAGGCAGTCTTTTTTCCTCCTCCTGTTTATTTTTTTGTTTGTTTTATTTATAGTCTGATTTAAAACAATCAGATTCAAGTTGGTTAATTTTAGTTATGTAACAACCTGACATGATGGAGGAAAACAACCTTTAAAGGGATTGTGTCTATGGTTTGATTCACTTAGAAATTTTATTTTCTTATAACTTAAGTGCAATAAAATGTGTTTTTTCATGTTAGTTTGTCTGTTTTTTCCACTTAGGTACTACTGTTGCATTATAGCTGTACAATATTTGTCTCTAGCATTTAGAACAGTCAAGTTTGGGGTTCTTAGCATTCCCTGTCTTGAGACGTTGATACCAACCCTTCCAGGCTCAAATAAGGGCGGTGTTGTGCTGAACTGTAAGGGAGGACGCTCCTTCCACTGTGCTTGTTTCCGTGTTTTACACTGGCATATGTGGACATGAACTCTGGCTCCCTCAGTCAGTGATAATTAGAGAAGCCCTATAAATAGCATTTTTCCCTTAAAGATACCCCATATCCAGTGCTTACCAAGCAGTTGTATGTATTCTCTCAAGCTTCTTCCAGCTTTAAGAAGTAGTTACTACCCCTGTGTCTTAAAGATGAGTGGAAGCTAGAGCTCTGCTGCTTAGGTGTGGGTCAAGTTCCAGCGGAATGCCAGGATTCAAACCCACACTTCCAAGGACTGGATTCCTGTGGCACTTGGACTCTTCTTCTGCTGTTATAGATATAGAACCCAAAGGAGGCTGTCTCTCATCTCAACCATCCAGGTGGTGGGGGAAATCTCGGAAATAAACATGAACTCTCCGTAGAGAATGAGCTTCTCATAGCCATAGTATCTGTGCTGGTGACCCACAGAGCCCCACTGCTCCAAGGCTGAGTCAGATCATGGGAGTCGGGGCAAAAAGTCTGCATTTACAGAAAACACTGAGCTAGGAGAGCCTTTGCCTTTTAAGTTTTTGATTTAATAGGCCCCAGCAGATTTATAAACAGGAGAACAGTAGGGAAAGTGGAAGTGAAGGAAACCACTAGGAAGCTACACTACTAAATGCAAGGCAAAAGACATCAGTAAGGGTGTGAGTGCAGGGGAAGCAGCCCTTGTCATAAAGAAGACCAGGACACGGTAGAGAGTTACGCCAACTGTTTACACCGACAACACTCAGTTGTCAGCAAAAAGTAATTCTGACTGATGGTTCTTGAAACTGATCTTTTTCAAAATATCACATAAATGAAGTTTAACTGCAGTATAATTAACACTCACCTTTAGGACATTACAGAAACTAGAAAGAGTTCATGGATTTTGCAGATAACCAGGCCTGAATTGAAATCTCATTTCTAATGCTGTACAGTTACTGGGTCTTTGACTGATTGCCCGTGCATGTTCTCATTTTCTAAAATGTAAAAGGTAATGTGAAGGTGGGATGAAAGCACAGTTGCTCACAGATTGCACTCAGTGAAAGGAAGCCACTATTAAATTCTTAATAGGCCATCAAGATGGCTCAGGTAAAAATGCTTGTCCCACAAGCCTAATAACCTGAGTTCTGTCCTAAGAACACATTGTGGACAGAGACAACTCCAAAAGTTATCCTCTGGCCTTCCCTCAGTGCCATAGCACCTACATGCCCCAACAGCATGCAAAATAAATAAATGCAAATTTTAAGAAAAAAGACCCAGGCCATTGTAATGTTCTGCATTACAATGTTGTATACAATGTTGTATAAAGAAAATGGCATGTGTGTATATGTAGCTCATACATACATTGTGTGTGTGTGTGTGCATACATACTGTATGTTCTGCCAGATCATTCTTTTAAGTGAAGTCACATAGATTTTCATTGAATCTTAGAATAATGTGGTCATATAGAGTATATTGAGCACCTAACAGTGTTTTTGTATATATTCAGGTTTGATTAGTATTTTAAGAATGCATAATCTTTGGGGATGTAAAGTAGCTCAATTCATAGAGTGCTTGCCTAGCATACATGAAGCCCTGGATCTGATCCCTAGTACCACATAAACCATAAACCAAGTATGGTGGCACATGCCTGTCATTTCAACACTCAGGCGGTTGAGGCAGGAGTTTATCCCTGACTAAAAAAAAAATATATTGGATCTTTTCCTAAAAAAGAAAATGCTAGACTTATTCTGAAGGAATTAAGGAATTATTATAGTTAAAATCACAGAGGAGACCCTTGTTTTTAAAAAACTTTAATGAAGGCATTTACCACCTTATGTAATGACATTTGCATAACTGTATCCTAACAGAATATAGGCAGTTCCAGTGTTTAAGATAAGTTCCCAAAGATTAAGCATTGCCTGAAATTAATGCTAGATTAGAACACAGAGGTGACCCATAAGAGGCCAAAGTAGGTGCCATTGATATAGCAAAGAGAGTAGACTAGCTCATTATTTCTTTCTGGAATTGTTTATAATTTTGACACTTTGAAACCCCCTTTACTGAGATTCAATTACCACAGCTACTTCATTAATTTGCAACAGCTAGTGTCTATCAAATGGTTAATTGAATATTCCAATTTACCTATTTGTTTAATTTCAAAATGTAATTGACATTTAATTATTTGTATCAGCTGTTTTAGACCATTTTGTCTATCCCTTTATAGCTAGTTTATTAGAGTTTGTTTCCCTGAGTTGATTATCGGCTACACTCAGTCAGCAAGAGAGACATCAGTACCTCTCTCTTCTTCAAGTGGACACGTAGTTGCAGGCAGCTTCCCAGCCCTAGCCATGCCCTGCTTTTCTATATATTCCCTAAGGCATTCACCATACATGAAACAAAGGTTCAAGGGGAAGAGCAGGCACCTCAAAGAGCCTGCCCATCACCTCACCCCTATGACTTGTGTTCAGTGTGGAAACCAGAAACCTGCAGTTCTTTCACTGGCTTCATCGGAATAGATGCCCACTGCATTTTTTTTTTTTTTTGATTCCCAAGGGAAGTGGAACGCAGCCTTTCTCCTCAGTCAACACTTCTCCCAAACACAGCTTTATTCCTTTTTTCCTTCTAGTCATCAAACTTCACCCCCAGTAAAGATTCAGATTGCAACTAGTGTTACCTCAGGTTCACCCACCAATAAAGCATCTAACCTGCCACTCCTTAGGGTGACTGGAGGAAGAATAGCCTCCTGTTTCAGAGCCTTGTGAATCTACTAATGGTGAATGACTGCATGTTGCCTCAGGATAAATGGATTGGAATAATTGCTATGTGTTCACGCCCTGTATCTTGCGGGACTATATGCAAGGACGAATGAGAACGAGAGTCTCTTCTGGGTTGTTATCACATCATTTCCTTATGCCTTTCTCTTCCTCTGTCATTTTGGGGCAGGGGGAGAGGGAGAAACTGGGCATAGTGGAGATCTGCCTCAAAAGACAAAAAGAAAAGGAGAGGGGTTGGTGACCATCGATCCCTGGTAGATCGATGATCATTGTATGTGTGTATTGTGTGTTCATAACAATGTTCATGGAGACCTGCATTAAGGAACCATATGGCAATTTGAAAAGTTGGCCTATCATTTTTCATATTGGCACTTTCTGCTGCCCAGAAGATACTGTGAGCTGCAAAGTGGCTGCTCCCAGCTCGCTTTCAGAGTGCCTAGTCATTTCTTTGAATTGCAAACAAGCAGCCTGATCTGGCACTGTGGCATGTTTCATTATCCATGTATTTAATACCAATGAAGCCCAAATGAGTGAAGTTCTTGCCAACCTCTGCCACCTTTCTAAGTGGATGAAGCAAAAAATATCAAAAGGTAATTTCAAAGGTTCTTCAGGAAAAGGCAAAACACCAGGAACTGAAAGGACTGTGAACACACGTACCTTTTCCCAAAGTGGAAAGTCTAAATAAATTCTCGATCCAGTTCCTAAAAGACTCATGACTGAGATGAGACCTGGCAACTTCCCAATTTGCAATTGAGTATAAAAATAGCAGAGTTTCTGTCTTAGATGGTCTGATTCTCCTTAGGATTTTTAAGGACAGGGAACCACTGAGTGGACATTTTGGTAGTTCTCTTCTGAATATTTTGTGGTAAAACCCACTGAGGCTTTGCATTTTGTTTTGCTTCAGTAGCCAAGCTCTGCAAAGAAAAATGACTTTGAAGTCATCCCTGCAAACCAAAGGTTCAAATAAAATAGGCCACAAAAATAGATTACTAATTTACCCTCCTTTCCAAGAGGTTTGTAGTTTATAAAAGAAACATCAAAACACTTGTCACCATAAGGGGGTCATTTACAAAACTTTTAACTCGTTGCTGCAGCTCATAAAACTTCATCACACCCTCCTTATACCTGATTAAATCATAATTGGGAAAAGTGAGCCTGCCTGTCTGAGGATGCTCTGCACCTGTAGAGTCAGGTGAGTGACAAGTACTCCCAACAAGGACCCATGATCGTATAAAGGTAAAGAATACAACATATGCGTACGGTAAAGATTGGATCTGGGTTTGGGGAGCCTGAAGCTTCAAACAAAAATGACAAAATTAGGTCCAAAGTAAACATTTAGAATGAGAAATAGAGAACAAATTACTGGAGACTTGGGAATGCAGACCTTCTTTCTAAGATCTCTTAAGGAATTATCAGATTTTCGTGTTAGAAATGTATCCCACTGCAGTGTGGCTTCAGCCCACAACTCCCAGCAACCCCTGCCTACCCAGAGTACTACAACTCCCAGCAACCCCTGTCTCTTTAAGCTTTAGTCTCTTCGCTGGTAAATGAGGGCAACATAAGGCAATGTAGGTCAAGCACTTTAGAATAGTGTTTGACACAGTATTTATCAAAAGGCTATAGTTGTTATAGCTATAGTAGCTAGTGGCTATTGGATATTAGTATTTAGTGTGGCTCTAAGTATTTTCAAATTACTCATTTAAACTGGTTAATGAAACACTTATTACACATAATCCCATTTTACAGGCAAGAAACATCAAGAACACACAGAAGAAAAGACCTAACTTAGGAAAACAAGCATTGGCGTTCCAGAGCATCTTTCTTTTTATTATGTTTTAGACAGGGTCTCATTATGTAGCCCTGGCCTGAACTGACTGACCTTGAACTCACCAAGATCTTCCTACCTCTGTCTCCCCAGCTCTGGAATAAAGATGTGGGCTGCCAAACCCAAGTTCTTAACTACTATGTATGTATATTGACTCAAAACTACCTTGCAAAACATGAGGGCATGAAATATAAGTCATCCCAGAAAATGTATTAACCTACCAACTTGAATAGTATAGAAGCCAGGAAGAGCCTGGATTTCAATTCGGGAAGATGGTCAAACATATTATGTTCGATTCCTGGAATCATGCCTGTGCAAATCCCCTCACTTTTTCCAGCTGCAGAAACAGAAACATAGGTTGCCAAATAAAGAATTTATTCTAAAGATCTCCATAACAGTGAAAATAGAGGCAAAGGAGAAAATACTGTTATTAAAAGAAAGTCACAAGCCACCCTTTTAGGGGCAAGGTGGTTCAGGGGGTAAAGATGCTTGTTACCAAACTGAAGACCTTAGTTCAACACCTGGAACTCAGATGGTGGAAGGAGAAACCTGAGCTCCACACATGTGGACCCCCCCACACATATTAAATGTAAAAAAATGTTAGCAGTCTGTTTTCAGGTTGTTTGCTGGGGCAAGAGGGGAGGGACTGTTGCTACATAAGATGGATACTTTAGTTATATAAAAACATTTTATTTAATGCCACTGATCTGTTTGTGTCCCCAAACCAACCAGGCAAATAGATGAACAACAAACTTTTGCACTCTTGGAGATGAAAGGAGGCCATGCCGAAAGTAAGTGCAAAAACAGTAAATCCTTAGTAATGTCCACAGCTAATTATTATCATTAGGAAGGAGACAGTTGAGTTCAAATTCCTTTGCGACCACTTGTTTGTTTGTTTTTTGAATATTTTAATGTATTTTTGCATTTGTTGTTCACTGATGAGGGCATGCACATGCCACAGTGCATTGTGGAGAACAACTTGCCAGAGTCGGTTCTCCTTCCACCATCTATATGTGTTCTGGGAGTCAAACAAGAGATCAGGTTTGACACAAAGCCATCTTGCCAGCCAAACTCTGAAAGATTTTTAAGTCTTTCTGAAACTCTTCATCTGTAAAAAGGGAAAGTAACAATTTTAATTCTATTACATAAAATAGTGTACAGCACCCAGTGCAGGATGTAGCTAGTTATGTATTCAATGTGTGGTGGGCATCTTCATCACTACGATTAACAATGTATTGGTAACTATTTCAGGTCACCATTTCAGACTTAATCACCTGTAAGACTTCTAGGACACAATGTCCAAACTACCTCCCCAAATGTGCCAGGAATCTGAAAGCAGTCTCCCCAATGAGAATGTGATATACAGTCAAGTCTAAAGTGACACAGCATCTCTTTCTGTTAAAGGACTTGCCCAAATAAAGTTGAGGAATTAAAAGAGAATACAGGCAAAGGATCCTAACTTTGAATGTAGGACAGCAGATGAAGAGTGGAATTACTCTAGGCAAGCAGATTCCAGAAGCTAATCTAAAGTGCCTAGGGACAGAGTGGCAAGAGTGAGAAGTGGGGTAATGCTTTGGAGGGTAACTGTAAGATCTGGAGTTCTAGTTCAAAGTAAGGAATCCCATTCTCATCTGGCAGCCAAAGATTCCGTGTGCTGAGCCCCACCTCTCCCCTTCCCTGATGGAACCCACAGCCACAGCTCAGAAGTAAACAGAGAAATTGTGTTACTGCTCACTGTTCTTCCTAACATTTTCTCAAAATGCCTGCCAGAACAAGAGAAGATATCTGCACATATTGGCATTGGGCAGGAGGCTTGGGCATCTGTGTTTTGCTGAAGGGCTTGAGGCAATAGCCATGATGTTTCCAGAAGTCCATCAGTAGAGCTGTTGGCCTGCTTGATCAAAGGAGAAACAGCTCAGTCAGCCCCAACTATGCACAGCCTCCCGTTGGCATGGGTTTAGGTCTTTATATCATTTATTTTGAGACAGGGGCTTGATGTGTAGCCCAGACTGTTCTTGAACTTGTGATCCTTTCACTTCTTCCCAACCACTAGAATTAGATGTGCCCCACCATGCCCAACCTTGTTGAGTTTTTAATGCCTGTTGATGGTCAGGAATCACTAAAAAGATCCAAATTTGATAGAGTAGGCACCACCTAGAGAAATCATACAAAATAAATCTTAAGAACTAAAATACGGGTCTGGAAAGATGATATATTACTTTCACAAAGGACCTGGGTTCAGTTCCCAGCACTCATATTGGATGGTTCACAACCACCTGTAACTCCAGCTCCAGGGGATCCAACTCCTCTGACCTCTCAAGGAACCTATACTCATGCGCACATACCCATACAGAGAAACACACATACACACAATTAAGAAAAATAAAAACTCCCTCAGATAAGTAGACACTGCACTTTGTAGCATGAATTAAAATGCAAGTTTTTAAAAGAACTTAATAAAATATAACAAACTTTTAAAAAGAAAAAAAATTTAGATAAAAACTTTTGAAAAATCAAAAGTTAAAGGAAAAGATAGAAATTAGTAGAGAAAATATATAACAGATTTGTCTAGGATACTAACATCCAAATAACATGAATTTCAGAAGAAATTAGAGAATAAATTGTTCAAAAATAATACAAGAAAATGAACAAAACTGAAGACAGATAGGAAGAGCCACAGAAAGCCTTTTGAATAAATGAATGATAAAAGCCTGTCCATACTGCAGTTCTTTACTATGAAATCTCAGAATATGAGGGCTGGTTAAATCAAGGTTTAAATCAAGGTTAAAACCAGAGGGTTTGGGAATATAGCTCAGTTGTTAGGGTGCTTACCCAGCATGCAGAAAGCCCTGAGTTCCATCTGAAGCCCATAGTTTGCAAGGGTAGCTTAGCAACCTGGGACCCACCCACTCTGCTTCAACACCTGCAGCAAGATCCTTAGACACACACCCCTCTCCAAACAAAGCAATTGCTCTGCTCTCTAGCAACTCATCTTTTGTGGACAAACATGCCCCAAAGAATATCCTGGAAGTCAAGGCAGTGTGCCAGTCCAGTCTGGACTGGAATATGCACAATAAAGCAGACTCTTCTAAGTGAACTTTATTTACTTACTTACTTACTTTGGTCTTTTTGAGACAAGATCACTCTAGCCACAGCTGACCTGGAACTCACTATGTAGACCAGGCTGGCCTCATTCTCACAGAGATCCATCTGCCCACCTCTGCTTCCCCAATGCTGGGATTAAAGGTGAGCACCATCATACCTGGCTATTTATTTTTATGTGTATGAGTGTTATCCAGCATACATGTAAGTGCCTACATGTGTGCCATGCCTGCCAAGGTCAGAAGAGAGTGTCAGATCTTCTTGGAACTGGTGTTATAGATGATTGTTAGCTGCCATGTGGGTACTGGGAACAAAACCCAGGTCCTCTGGAAGAACAGCCAGTACTCTTAACTGTTAAGCCATCTCTCCAGCCCCTAAGTGAACTTTTAAGAGAAAAAAAATAATTTAGCATCTTATATCTATGTATGATTAGGCATACACATGATTAAGATCAGGTGCATCATGGGAAAGGACATAGACAGTGAACTAAGTCTTATGTAACCCAAGCCTATCAATCAAAACAGAAAACCACCCACAACCTGCTCCTAGCAACCACCTTTTCCTATTCCTGGACCGCACAAGGAAGCCCTAGAAGGCACCCAAACTGCATGCTTGCTCAGGTCCAGCTGCCCCCGTGCAGTATATCCACTCTGTACTTTGGCTTTACTTCTGAATGAAATCCCTTGCTAGCTGTGTGCTGCTTTGATTCTTTGAACAAGACACCAAGCACCTGAAAGTCCAACTGATAACTTACTTATCCCCATGGTTACATGTCCCCAGCATTACAGAAAGAAGGAGAGGAAGAGGGAGATGTGGAGGAGAAAAAAGGAGGAGAAGGAGGAAGAGGAGGAGGATAAGGAGGAGGAAGAGGAATTGAAACTTTAGACTTCTCAATAGCAGCAGCAGATGCCAAAAGCCTTCAAGCTTGTACAAACAAATTTATTTTCAATTTCGGATTCAACACCTAGTCAAATTATTCATCAAGTCATTTCAGACATGGAAAGACCCAGAGAAAGAACTACCTCTCAGAAATTCTTTCTTGTAAAGGAGGTGGCCCAAAATACAATGAAATGAACCATGAACAAGGAACATATGTCAGGTGAAAAGCAGGATTCCAACCCAGGAGATGGGTAAATGCAGTTCTAGGATGACAGGTAAGCAATTAAACATAAGAAGGACTAACAGGTGGGAGCAGGTGGGCCCCAGGGGAGAGGTCCCAAGAATTCAAAAAGAGGGAAAAATCATCCTTCATGATGGGGTAGTTGGAGAAAAGAAATCTCTCAAAGTTCAGAAGTTGAAATGATCTGTTTAGAAAACAGAAAAGGTTCAATATATAAAAAGCTATACGACAAATAAGGCAAGGCAACTATTAAAAGTATGAAAACATAATAATGTACTCTTTAGTCTTAAAATACACAATATACAGCCATAAAAATGTAAATACTGATGATTTGGTAACATGATGAAGAAAAGGAATGAGGAAGAGTTCCTCTACCATAATTATAAGCTACTAAATGTCTTATGGCATAAACACGGGGCTGTACGCTGCACATTTTATCTAAATACAGAAGCCACATATCAATAGAGTTGATTAAAAGTTAAAATGCTTGCCTCCATGGGATCAGACTATGAATTCAAGTTCTGATTCAAGAGCATGTGCAGTTGGAAAAACAGCCTGAGTGTCCTTTATGAAGAGGAGAGGACTAGGTGTTTCTGGACCCTTGGGGACAGTTCCTCTTCTCTCTTCCCCGGGTTCACACTCATCGTTTCTTCCTAACTTACACTGAGATGTATTTCCCACACAGAGGTATTTCCCTACCAGGGATATTAAGGAAATACTCAGCAAAGTGTGAATGACTGAATTTTTTGGAAAGTAAAGTGCAGGGTATCTCTTCGGGGAACTCTCTATTTCCCTGAAAATATCTGCATTTAGATTTCAACAAGGCCAGAGTCAGTAGTAGAGGTGGTCACCTGTAACTCTGTGGGCCTGAAGTTAGTTGCTACATGACCTTCTTAGAGCAACTGTACATGTTCCCTGACACCAAGAGCCTTTGTCCCTAGGAAGTGGCAGGGAAGTGGATGAACACTGGTACTATGGGCCACTGCTGACCTTTTGGCATACTACAACAATCACAAAGATTGCTTTCACATAGATTCTTTGGTTGTCCCAGATTGGTATCCTCGAGGACTCCAAAACCAGTGAGCCACTGTGGGCTAATGTGTGTTGTGACCAGTGCTCGCGGCTGACTGCTATCACTCTGGCTGGCTCTTCAGGCCAAAACCCAAAGTCTAAATGACAGACAAACAGTTGTCACCTGATCCTTCTGAACACACCCTAGACTGCCCCAAAGCTCCAAACCACAGATAGTCTCTGCACTCAGTTTGTGGTGTGTGGGACCTGTAGTCACAGCTTTCCATCTGTGCATGCTTCATGGAAGCTTTCTGCTCATTGGTCCAGACTTTTACCCAGAAAGATGACTTCGGGTTTCAAAGTAAAGACAGACCATAAGCAATTTTCTCCTTTTTTGCAGGACGATGGAAACATCACTTATCAGCTGCATTCCACTGTTTGCTTAAGCAAGCAGCTTCTTAATTTTCTGAAGCGTCAATGATGATTCATTCATGTCTTCAGTTTTTCAAAGAATCTGTGAAGAGATCAAGGCTTACACTCCCTATCTCCAATGGTTCTTTTTAAATTAAAGCAGCCCTTGGAAGCTTGAGGTATAACTTAACTAAATGACTAGGTTTCACAGTCAAGGTTTCCGTCAGAGTCTCCTAAGTGTTACTTGCTGTTTCTGGACCTCCCTCCGAGTTCCCACATGGGTGTGCCTTGTGGAAAAGGAGAGAATGCTGAGGCATGTCCTCTTGTCTTGGAAGTTGTGTCTCTCGCTTTGCAAACTACAATTCTCCTTTCTTCTTGTCTTCCCCTCTCCCTTCCTTCCTCCCATCTCTCCATTCCTTCTCATTTTCAAGACAAGATCTTGCTATGTTTGCCCAGGTTGGCCTTGAACTCTTGCCCCTGCTTTTGGCGTACTAGAATTACAATTGTGTATAATCACAGTTGGACTGAGTAAACGTCTTTAAAAATCATAGGGATTCTGGGCCTGTACTCCTCAAAGCACCCCCTCCTTCAACACACACACACACACACACACACACACAGAGGCTCTCCACCCACAGGCCCCAAGCCTATACACACGCCAGCCCAGTATTTCTGTTTGCACTCAATCAAGGAATCATTGCAATAGGGAAAATAAATTAGAGCTAAATGAGACTGAGAGTCTATGTCCAGACAGCCTGACTGCCCATGAACATTACTGGCTGTTTTATGTCTCCACTGCCTGTGGGGTTGGTCTCCCACATCAGGCACCTGCGGCTAGTTAGAGCACAGAAAGAATGTTGGAAGCCAGATCCGAATAGTCTCTTCCTCCAGGAAAAACAAGTATCACTCACCTACAAAATATTCTCAGACCACTGAAAATATTGTACTTCAGTCTTTCCCCGCTTGCTTCCACTGAAGAAATCCAGATGAGAAAACTTCCTATTTAAAATAATCAACAGAGGAGAACAACAGATCAACTTGGGCTAATATTGGTAGCGGGAAGACCAATTAACAGATTCATGAATTGTGCTGTTTACACTTCTATTCCTAAGGTTAATTATGCGATCAAGTAATAGCTTTTGCCTTGATTAGAGGGCCCTCAGGAAATAAAAGTGTGTTTCCACTTTACAAGCATGTTTGCCTTTCCATCCAGTGGTGGTAGCTCAGGAGCTAGGCTCAGCATATACTTACTCACTTGTACAGTGAATGCTCTTACCCATTGAGCCATCTCTCCAGCCCATCGTTTATGGTTTTTGAAAGATTGTCCCATGGCAAAGGCCCTTACATGAATTCATTCATGTAATGTTTACAATCAGCCTGTGTGATAAATACTGTAGTAAATCTCTCTCTTATGGCTGAGGAAACAAAGGCACAGACAGTTTATAAACTGTCCTGTCCTGTTGCAGCCAGTGAGGCCACGGTCTGACTGCAGTCAACTGGTTCAGCTCATACATACTAACCTCATGTGTTAGCCTGTCTTGCCAGGGCCCAGCATTTAGAATACTGTTGGAAAACACTGGATTCTTTTAACACATCAAGGAAGGAACACTTAGAAAGTATATCATTCCATTTGCAATCTTCAAGGGCAAATTTACCTCCACAGTAGGAATCATGAGACCCAAAAAGATCAGAGAAAACTGGTTTCTCCGGTGGCTCCCCACATTTCTGGGAGTTCTTGCTGGCCTATATCAGGTACTTGGGAAAATGTCTGCTGAGTTTGAGTTCTCTTCATGGCCACAGGGCCATGCCTAGTCACTGATGGTCAGTGATGGTCAATGTGAGAAATTCAGGGATGGCTTCTTGCCTTTAACAAAGGCTTGCCACAGTATAATCTGGATTAAGATCAGTATACAAAAGCTAAGGCTGTTGTATTAATGTGAAATGTTCCTCAGAGGTTCATGTGTTTGAGCACTTGGTCCCAGATGGTGGTGCTATTTGGGAAGGTTGTGGAACCTTGAGGAGGTGGAACCTTGAAGGAGGACATAGGAAATGGGGTAAGCCTCGATGTTTTATAGCCTAAAACTGCTTCCTGTCTGCTCTGTGCTTCCTGCCTGCTGATGCAATGTGACCAGGTGGCCTCCTGCTTCCATGTGCTCTTCACCATGAGATAATGTATCCCTGGGGGCTGAAGTGATGGCTGGAGAGAGTACTTAAGAGCACTTGCTGCTCTTGCAGAGAACCTGAGTTCAGTCCCCAGCACCTACCTTAGATAGCTCATGGAGGTAGTTATTTTCTGTAACTCCAGCTCCTGGGGATCAGATTCCCTCTTCTGGCCTCTGAGAGCATTTGCATACACACACAGAGAGAGATGCACATATAAAGAATGTATCCCTTCAAACTGCAAGCAAACTCTTTGTCCCTTAAGTTGCTCCTTGTCATGTATTCAATGAGAAATGAGAAAAGTAACTGACAAATATTCACCTTTCACAAGAGCACCTGATAGAAAGAAGTGTGCAATAGTGTGAACTCAGCTGTGGAATCAGGCTCAGTGAAATCAGATCCAGTCTCCACAACTAGGTGGCCAGGCAAATTAGTCTCTTCACCTCAGTAGGTCTTCATTATCTCACAGGTTGTCATGAAAATGAAATCAGATTACTCAGGTAAAGGACTTAGTTCTTGACTACTATAAGTGTGGTCTGTGGACCAGTGCAGCAGCAGTCTCACTGAGGAGCTCCTCAGAAAGGCAGAATCGCAGGTCCCATCCTAGACCTGCTGCCGCAGAATCTGCATCTCGGCACCCAGGGCCATCCTGCAGACGGATGGAGCTTCACTTCAAAGGCAAGCCTGAGGGGTTGCAGTAAGTGAAATGCATCATGACCACTAGTTTAGTTATAAATTACTTTTATAGATTGAGGTTATCCAGTCAAATAACCTCAGCATGTCTGTTCCAGGAGCAAAGGGTTGAGGGAAATGAGCAACAAGGTTCATTCTGAAAGCTTCCTCCCCTGCCTCCACTGACCTCATGTTTCCAAATTCTCAGAGATGAAGAGAATGTCCAAAGACAATGACTGGGGCTGTTGGGAGCAGCTGCTGGGAAAACCAAAGTCTGAGAAACCAGTAACCACGAACCAGCTTTTACACCTGACCGTGATGGCAGCAGGAAATCCATGCGGCTACATAAACCAGAGAAGTCTTGCTTTTCTTGTGGCCCAACCCAAGTCTCCAGCCAGACCATGGCTTTTAATTTAAGTGTACTGTCACTACACGAAAGTGATTCAAAGGGCTTGAAAAAGGCACTCTCCTTAAGAAGTCTTTTTAGAACACAGAGCTTGAAGATTAGTGCTGGGAGCGAGAGCATTTGACTGCCTAAGTGTTCAATCTCCCAGGTACTTAGACACTTCGCAGAGAGAACTGATGTTCATTAAACTGTAAGCAAATTAGAGTTCAAGCCAAAGATATAAAGGAAGACATCATTAGTGTACGGGAGCCATCCACCACCATCCAACTTCTCATAGGTGAGACGTCTTATACCTCAGAATTTGTCTCTTGCACAAAAGAAAATTACACTGCGCTTTCTGCAGTCTGTGGAGGCTGTGCTTTATTGCCCTCCATTTACAGTGAAATGAAGCAGAAGGCTGCAAGGCTGCATTAAAGCTTTAATTTTCCTTTTGGGTTTTATCTCCATGTTATCTTTAGAAGGCCCTAGAATGGTTTGATAAATAGAGCATTTTGTCAGTCAATAAATTAAAAGGGCTATTTTTATCAAGTGGACATTCAATTGCTGATTCACAAGGCAAAGGTTTCTGGTTGTTTGGGGGCTGGGAGAGGACACCATCCCCTTAGCAAAATTGATTTGGAGAAAAAACAAAAAACAAAAAAACATTGCTTCTTGTCTCCTAAATCCACAGTTGTAAGGTTCTCAGCGGCTCACAGACTCTGGTGGCTGCCTTTTCTGAGCCTGGATTCCAGGCGAAAGTTTCCCGGCTCAGATAAAGGAATTGCACTCCCAGAGGAAAGTGAATCTCATCTGACTCTTGTAGACCCTGCGGCCCCAGGAGGAACTTTGGGAAAAATGAATTCCCAGGCCTCCTCAGTGCTGTGAAACTTTATTTGTAGATACCTGAACTAGAAATTCCTAGGGGACCAAGTACGAGTTTCTAGAATCGCCACATATCTGGTCCCGCATGGCCTTGCCTCTTCAGGCTTCATGAATTAAAAGTTGGGGGAACTTGGGGAAGAAAACTAAGGGTATCCCCTTAGCTTAGAGTTTGGAAGGCAGTGTGAGAAAGTCAGGGCCGGTCCCTTTCCTGGCACAGGGAAGAAAAAGGAGCCTGTGCAAGCCAAACAGACCCCTGAAAGAGGAGCTGCCCACAGAGACTGAGACAGAAAGCTGAACATTGGCTGCAAAGTCCAGGCTTGGCAGACTCCCCCAGGGCCAGACCAGCCTCGTCCTGCAGCCTCCAGTCTGCCTCTGTGGAACAGGTACTGCTGGAACCCAGCTGTCAGGGCACTCCATTTGGAAACTGGTAATACTGCCATCACCAACAACCACCACTTGGCAAGTTGATTTTTGATGTGACAACAAGCCTGAGAAACAGGTCTATGTGTGTGCCTGCCGTTTTCCTAAAGTCAGTCAAATATATGGCAGGAGAAACTGGCTTCCAGTTCTTGTCTAGCTCCGGAGAGTTCTAGAGGCTAGAAAATGTGTAAGTCACAAGAACAAATTTGGACACAATATCTGGGGGAAGGAGCAGAGCATCCAGAAAAATGGAAGAAGTGAGGATTAAGGAAGTAAGGAATGAAACGGTGGGGCCGGAGAGATGGCTCAGCAGCGAGGACCTAGGTTTAGTTCTCCACACCCACTTGATGGCTGAAAGACCTCTGTAACTCCACTTACAGGGAATCCAGCTCCCTCTCTGACCTCTATGGGCATTGCGTGTAAGTGGTACACTTACATACACACAGGCAAAACACTCATACACATAAAAACAAAACAAAAGAAGAATGAAAAAGAGTGAGGCTTCCGAGACAGAGAGTGAAGGCTGCAGGACTGGGAGGAAGCAAGGCTCGTCAGAGTTCTGGACACGGGAAGGGAGCCATTCCACATCCACTCACTCTTCTGAGTCAAGCACCTCCCAAATCCTCCTGGAATTACACTCAGGATAGGCTGTAGAGGGACAGACACAAGTCAACCCAGAGCCACCTACAAAGTGAAAACTCTGACATCATATAGCATGGGTTTGGTTGGTAGCTTGCCTGGGACAAAACCCCATCAGAAGCCTGGGACTCATTCCACAGGTATATTCAAAGCAGAACCAGGAGCCCTGGTGCCGTGCCTGCTACATGATGCCATGCTCCAAAGGGAACTCTTGGCAGTGTCCCATAGGTCTTTAGAGTTGGGGGTGATGGAAGCATCCTAATAGAAAGGCACAGTACTAGAGCTGTGCACACAGCTGTGA
Source organism: Eospalax fontanierii (assembly GCA_035773235.1). Classification (NCBI taxonomy): domain Eukaryota; kingdom Metazoa; phylum Chordata; class Mammalia; order Rodentia; family Spalacidae; genus Eospalax; species Eospalax fontanierii. Next base: position 36,590,967 of record CM069548.1, on the reverse strand, counting down.
CCCAGTGCCTCAGCCTAAATGCACATAAAGCCTAACTGCACGTTTCTTTTATGAGATTATATATTTAAATTTAATAAATTTACATTTAATTTAATTTTCTGAGGGCCTGGCTCCTTCCTTCTTTCCTTTCTTCCTTCCTTCTTCTTTCCTTCTCTTACTTTCTTCCTTCCTTTCTTGCTTTCTTGCTTGCTTGCTTTTTTCTTTCATCAGAGTCTCATATATCCCAGACTAGCCTCAAACTTACTATGGAGCTGAAGATTACCTGCATCCACCTCCCAGTGCTAGAATTACAAGCATATGCTATCACTCCTGGTTTATGCAATGCTGGAAATTGAACCCAGAGTCCCTCGCACTAGTTACCCAAGCGTTCTATCAACTGAACCACATGTCCAGCACAGGAGTTTTTAATCACCTGTTGAAAAAGCGATTGGGAGGTAAGATGGGGAGTGAAATAAAGAAACAAAAGACATGAACAATCCTGTCTTCCAGTGCTACGAAAACAATCATTTGGAAGCAGTGAACCTTTACCTGGCCTGGAAATGGAAGCTGAGCATTCCTGTGCCATGTCCTGGGTTTCGTCGGTCCATGCCTGGCCTTGTCACTAAGTGGCACTTTTAAGAGCTCGCTCCATTTGGCAGACAAGAGGTTTCAGTTTCCCACCCTAAGAACAGACAGGAAGCTGGTACATAAGATTCTGTAGGGGAAGCAGTTCTGCTTATTGGTGGGAGATTGGGAGCTATGGGGAAAAATGAAGCAGAACGGGGAGGGTCTAGAGAGTTACAGATGTAGCCAGAGACCCACCGCACAGAGCGCCCAGCAGGATCAAGCTAAGTCTCCAGTCCAGCCCCCTCTGTGGGATCCGTGCGAGATGCTGAGATACACAGGGCCACAGGTTAGGAAAGGCCTCGGACATAAAGATGCCAAATGTTCTGAAATCGCCAGGGCTGCCTGGATTCATGACTTTTCTTTTCAATAAAGAGGCCATCAGCATTTCTGCCCTAGGGCATGTTGAAAGAAATAGAGCTTATGGGGAAAATAGAATTTAGACACTAGCAAAAACCAGTCACAGTCCTCATAAGATATCTGAACCTGGTTACTTCTCTCCTCGAATTTCCATGTGGCTTGGGGTGGGGGTGGGGTGGAGAAACACTTGGCAACCTCAAAGTTCATGCTCTAGGTTCTCTTTACTCTAGAAGACATTCACTTCCAGGGGAAAGATGATTAATCCATCAGAATGAAAAGTCTGAGTCAGGGGTGGACTTCAACGTTGCGGTGGTTTAAATAAGAAATGTCCCCCATAGGCTCACAGATTTGAACACTTAGTCCCTGTTGCTGGAGTTGTTTGGGGAGATTAAGGAACTTTGAGGAGGTGGAGTCTTGTGAGAGGAAGTCAGTCAGTCAAGAAGGGCTTTTAGGGTTTATAGCCTCACCCTACCTCCTGCTCTCTCTCTCTCTCTCCTTCACGTTTGCAGATGAAGATATGATCTCTCAGCTTCCTACTACAGGAACACGTTAATGTTGGTACATCTGGAGATCAGAGCTTCCAGATCTAGTTGTACTTTAGAATCGGTATCGACAGGACTGCGGCTTAAGGGCACCACGGGAATAGAATGAGTCAAATCCACAGGAAACCTGACTTCAGCAACCCATCTGGTATAAAAACAAACCAACAAAAATTTAACAGTCAAGTAAAATTCAACACTGGGTTATAATAGACGAAATTTGGGAATCACACAGTGTGATGATGATCATATGGTTGTTTTAAAAAAAATATTCATTAGAGATGAAAATGAGAACATATAAGGTAGATATGCTAAAAAGTGTTAGCAGGTGTTAGACCAAAGGGATGTGAGATGTCCTGATACTGTGGTTGAGCTTTTTGTAATAAAAATTAAAAATTAAAAAAAAAAATCCAAGATCTTATTCTCTTGGAAAACAAACCACCAACAACAGACCAGTTCTAGAATGACTTCTACTACATGGATATACTCTGGACAAATGATTTTTTTCCTAATCCAGCAACCAAAAAGTTAATCTTAAGTTTGCTTATCATGTAACCAAGCTCACTGAGCCATGTTCTCCTCTCGGGACCTGGGCCTACGACTTTAATCCTTCATGACCCTTCCTTCCCTGGACCCAAATAATTTATGAATGTGTGTATGTATGTTTTGCTATGAAAGTGCTGCAAGCAGTGCTTATCTCATTGCAAACAATGAGAAACACTGTTTGTAGTTGTGTGTGTGATATTCTAGGCCTAAGAATCAAAGGGCAAATTTCTTCTCTGATCAGAGTCCAACTTCTACTTCCCCATTTCGTGTTAGAGACACTGTTTTAATAAAACAAAGAGTGGGAAGTCCCTTGTTTTCTGAACACATCTCCAAGAGAAATTAGAAGGATTTCAGCAGGGTTAGGTCCATTCCTGGCTTTAAAATGAACGCTAAGAGACAGACTGTCTTTTTTAAAGCATTACTGTAACCATAATGTGTTATAGTAAACACCACAACCAACAAATGAATAGCATACTACAATGGTCAGTTGAAAAGCTCCTAGTGGCCAAAGCAGAACAATTTGAACAAACAACAACAACAACAACAAAACAGCTATTGTTAGATTATAATTGAGAATATAAAACAGATACCTGTAGGTTCACGATAAACAAGTGATTACATGAGTAAATGGGGGAGAAGAAAGAAATCTTCTGTAGATTGAAGAACTCCAAATAATTGATGTGAACACTCTTCTTTCAAGGAGGTTATAATCAGCTTTCCCGAAATTAGAGAAAGGCTGTATTTATCTTGGTTCACAGTCTTTGATCCATTGGCCCTGTTGTGTGGGGCCTGTGGTGAGGCACACCACGACAGCAAGGGGTGAGGCAAACCTGCTCATTCCATGAATCCCCAAATCAAAGGAGGAAGGAAAGGAACTGGAGTCCCACAATGCCCAGTAAAGCCACACCCCTCAGTGACCCAAGGATCTTCCACGAGGCTCTATCTCCCCAAAGCACCACCCTGAGGATCAGGCCTTTTACCCAAAGATCTTTGGAGGGTATTCTAACAAATTCTAGCTGAGTTGGAGGATTCCTCCCTTTCCTTAACTGTGGGCTGCATGTGGAGACATTCTTCCAGATTTGAACATGGAAAAGAAGAGGAAAAAAATATCAGTGACTTCACAAATGAAGAAATCTGATAAATATGATCTCGGGCCAGTGGTCAAGGTCAACATCAACAGTGATAAGTCATGGTGATAGTATGCATCTGAGATATGTAACAAAAAAGGCATTGTGATGTTCCTCTGAAATTGTCTAACCCCGGTCTATGAGAGAAACAGCAGGTGTATGTAAGCAGAAGGAATCTACAATCTATCTAACTATATGTCTCAAAACGGCTAAGGCTCATCATAAACAAGGAAGGTGTGAGAAATTGTCACAGCCAAGAGAAGCCCAAGACACATAACAACTGAGTGTAATGTAGTATCCCACATAGGATCCTAGAGTGGAAAAATTCATTAGATTGCACACACACACGCACACACTGAAATCTGAATGAAGCGTGGACTTTAGTTAATGGATTTTGGGTCATTAATTGTGACAAATGTACTGTACTAAGTAGGTTATTACGAATAGCAGATGCTGGGTATAGTATGTATATGAGAACTCCATTCTCATAATTAAAAAATATTTACTTATTATTTTTATGTGTATGAGTGTATTGCCTGCATGTATGTGAGTGCACCAATGTCATGAATGCCTGAGGAGGTCAGAAAAGGACATCAGATCCTCTGGAACTGAAGTTACAATTGGTTGTTAGCTGCCATGTGGTGCTTGCAAGAGCAGTCCGTACTCTTAACCACTAAGTCATCTCTCCAGCCCTTATTTTCCTACAAATCTAAACTTACAGAAAGTCTTTCTGTAAATCTGAGACTATTAGATACTTGATCATAGTCACAAGGCTGAGAAGTGATGAAAAATATTCTAAAATAGTATCTGAAAGATAAGAGCAGGTGGGCCGGTTGAGTAGATGCACGTGGCGGTCTAGGAAGGCTAGACAAGGTATGCTGAAGATTCGGAGGCTGGGGGATCACGAGTTTTGAAGCCAACTTGGCTATACCTTACAGGGTTTGGTGACACACGCCTTTAATTCCAACTCAAGATGTAGAGGCAGATGGATCTCTGATCTGAGGCCAGCTTCGTCTATGTGGCAATTTCAAGAACAGCCAGGACTATACAGTGAGACTCTATCTCAAAACAAACAAGCAAAACCAGATGGAATAGAAGAAATCCCAACTCCTGATTGCTCACCAATTAATTTTTGGTTTTAAGAAGATCCTCAAACATTATGAACATTATGCTAGCTAAAGGAATTCAAACAATTTTGTGGAGCAGTGAGCAGGCTGTGGCCAGACCAGGTGGGCCAGAGCTGAGCTTGTGGACGGCCCACTCATTTTTCGTTATTCTAGCCTTCTTCACCTGCTCTGCCTCAGCACTGAACAAGCCCTCACCTTCATTGCACATGCTTTGGCCCCTAATTGACTCCTTTGCCTGTTGCTTTGTCTTTCATAATAACTTTACCGAGACATAATCACACACACCCAAAAGCTTATCCCTGAAAGTACATGATCCAGTTGCTTTCCACAGTTTCACAACCGTCGACACTGTTGAATTTAAGAGCATCTTCATCATCCCCAGAAGGAACACCAAGCCTTCCTTTAACCTGCATCCTGAGCAATCACTAATCTGTTTTCTGTCACTACATATTTGATACTGCTACGGTTTCAATGTCCTCAGCAAAACTCATGTTGCAATTTAATCATGTAGTGAGATATTAAGAGGCAGGGCCAGGTGGGGCTTTTAAGAGGCATACTTACAATCTCAGTCCTTAGGCGGTAGAGGCAGGAGGATTGGCACAGTTTGAGCCTAGCCTGGTCTATATAGTGAGTTCCAGGCCAGTTCTCATGAATGAATTCACCCATGGATTAATGCACTAATGGATTATCACAGGAGTACCTTTGATATAAAAGTAAACTCCTTGTCTTTCTTCTCTGTCTCACTCTGTGATGCCCCCTGCTATGACCTGATCCAACAGAAGGGTCTTCACTAAATGTCTGCGTGATGCTCCTAGGTTTCCAGAGCCAGACACTAAATAAACCTCTTTTCTTTATAAATCACACAGCCTGTGGTATTCAGTTATAGCTACTGAAACCAGACTAAGACAATCATTCTGGATATTGCCTATACACAGACTCATAAAATGTGTGGTTTTGGGAGTTCCACTTTCATCTGTCAAGTATTTTTCAAGGTTTAATCATCTTACGGTATCATCAGCGCTGTTCTTTTTATTGTTCTATTTTATGGATCACCCATATTTTACTTATTCATTGCTTATTGGAAATTTGGATTACTTCTATTTGGAATTATTATAAATAACCCTTCTATGGACACCCACACGAAACTTTTATGTAGCCATGTTTTCATATCTCTTCTACATATACCTGGGTAGACTATGGATCATACTTGTAACTTAACTTTTTGAGGATGTCAGACTGTTTCAGAGTGGTTGCACCATTTTGTAATTCTACTGGGAATATGGGAGGGCTTCAATTCCTCACATTCTCACCAACATTTGTTATTACTATCTGTTTTTTTTTTTATTTTAGCCATTCTAGTGGGTGGAAAGTTAGGTCTCTGGATTTGACTTGTGTTTTCTATTTTTAGTTTATTTTAAAATTTATGTTCATGAGTTTTACCTGTGTACCACAGACATGCTTGGTGTCCATGGAAACCAGAAGAGTGTGTGGTATCTCCTGGAAGTGGAGCTACAGATGGTTGTGAGCTGCCATGTGGATGCTGGGAACTGAACCTAGGTACTCTGTAAGAGCATTATGCACTCTTAACCCCTGAGCCATCTCTACAGCACCAACTTGTGTCTCCTTAATGACTACTGACATTGCATGCCTTTTTACGTGTTTATTATATATTTGTCTATCTTTGAAAAAATGCCTGTTGAAGGGGTTTTTTTTCCCTTCATTTTGAAATGAATTATTCTGTTATCACTGAAAGAAGTCCTTTATCCAGGTGTATAATTTGTAAATATCTTCTCCCATTCTATGGGTAGTCCTTTCAGTTTTGCAGATAGTACCATTTGAAGCATAGTAGCTTCAAGTTTTTTATTTAGTTGAAGTCTAATATATATTTTTGTTCTTTTCCTCCATTACTTTGCCTCTCTCTCTCTCTCTCTCTCTCTCTCTCTCCCTCTCCCCACACACACACACTCTCTTTCCTTCTTCCTTTTGTTCCTTTGCTATCCCATCTAAGAAAGCATTTTGGAACTCAAGATCATGTTGGATGACCTCCCTCCTGCTCCTCCCCATTCTTGGGGAAACACACCCAGGTGGTTCCCATCCAGATTCATCTTTCTTTGTCTTACAGCAATACCCCAAGTTCCGTTTTTCTCAGTGTTCCTCTTTTCCTAAGTCTCAAACCCACAGTCACTGAGAGAGGATCTAATTGGGTCTGTGATCCAACTTGGAGTCCTTGATTCAGGTCACTGGAAGTGACCAGAGAATTTGTCATTTAAATTAAGACACTTTTAAAAGGGAATGTAAGGGCTAATAATAGACTGGAGAAAGAGATAAACTGAGACTGTCCTAGACAGACTGGGATGGATGGTCACCCCACTTGTATGTCACCTATCTTCCTTAGGTATAGTATGTTTTTCAAAGCGTGCCTTGCACGAAATACTGCAAATTAAATCCTTCCTCTGCCCACCTCTTTCATGGTGATTTACCCAGTATATTATTAGCATAACAATGATCAGGAGGGTGGAATGAATTTTGACTAATATTTTTCATCTTCATTTGTTTGTTGTATTTTTTAAAACAAGATCTCACTATGTAGCCCTGGAACTTGCTGTGTGTAAAGCAGGCCTCGGACTCACAGAAAACCCCCAGGCTGGAGACGCTGCCCCTCCTAAGCTCTATGAACACCCTAGCCCATAAGAGAAACTTGCAATCGCATTCCCTCACCTTCTGGTGAGAGCCTTCTCAAGTTTATCCTGAAGTAAACGTGTCCCTGTTGTTGAGCTTCCCTGTCTGTCTTTCTTCTTAAAATCTCAAGTTCTGAGGTCAAGTTGTCTCCAAAAATATCAAAACAAGCAAAAATTAAGTATAAATATTGTTTTGATGAACATCTCATGCAGCAAGCATTCTTGATGTCTCTCTCTCCTTGCAACTTGTTACTAGAGGTGGAATTGCTAGGTCAAATGGTAGGGTGTAGCTTGGGAGCTCATCTACAATCACCCTCTGGGAATGTGCACCAATTTATACTTCAGCCCCACACAGGTGTGTTTGCATGCCTATGGTACCACTCGAGATCACTTCAACATCTTGGCCCATGAATAGCAAATGAGAATGAAGTTTCAATGTGTAGTCATTTCTTTCTTAACTGGTTGTTTCTAGTCAGTATAAGAATCTAAGAAATGTCCCCTCTCCCCCCAAAAAAGGCTAAGGAGAAACACATTTCAAAACTGAGTTCCCGAGTCCGTTGTTCAGGACACTCTCTGCTAGGTACATGGGGGAGTCAGGGAACCAGGAAGACGAGACAGGTAGAGTCGTGGGCTAGGGGTGAGTCAGGAAAGACTGGCTCCCTGGGCCTGGGACACAAGACAGCTTACAGCAGAAGTAGGTTGTAACATACAGGAGGAAGGAAGAAAAGACAGAGAGGAGAGAGACACAGATCCTTTCCAGAACCAGTTCTACACAGGAGGAAGGAAGAAAAGACAGAGAGGAGAGAGACACAGATCCTTTCCAGAACCAGTTCTATACAGGGCTTGGTTCAGCAAAGGTATAAAGACCCAGTCCTTAGGCCTTTGCTCTGTGACAAAAGTGTCCCTGTGAGACCCAGAGTAGAGGAAGGTGAGGGCCTTATGGGCCAGATCTGAGCCCTGGGCACAGGAGACACCTGTGAAAGCATGTTACCTGTTTCATCTTGGTCTGAGCTACACACCCCATAGGATCCTAACACACCCCTTTTCCTTGAACTTCTCTGGCCCGGCCCACAGACCTCCTACTCCAGCTCCTCCCCATTGTTCTTCCCACATCCACTCTCTGAAGGCGACAGGAGCTAAGACTGACGGAAGGGATACGGTGAGTGTTTCTGACTGTGAAATACAAAAGCAATAACTAAATAAAAATTGCACAAAATTCTACCTCCTCAGATAACTGTTATTACCACGGCACTCCACGTATATGGTGGTTTCCTTGGCACAGATAAATGTGTAATCCTTTCAAAATGTGATGTCTTAAGGCCCCTTCTTTCCCAGTCTTCCTCCTCCCTATCCTGGACTCATTTGGTCTAGATAAAAATGTGTGCAGCAGACTAATGAGTTTATTGGAAAAAGGGAGCACTAAAAGTATGAAAGAATTGCTTTAGAAATTCTCAGTGATAAACAGAAAGTAAATTACTACCTTCATACACATTTCGAAGGTTTTCTTTTGTATAAATATGACCTGTCAAGAGGCCCCTGCTTCCTAAAGCTTCCAGGAGGTGATAGTGAAAGAGATTCTTTTTCTTTCTCCCTCCCTCCCCCTCTCTCTCTTTCTTTCTTCTTTGAACAATCATAAATGGAAATTAAGATTCGGGCTGGGTAGCCCCAGGGGCTGAGCAATTGATGGGTAATAAGATCCAAACAGGTAAGAGACAGGTGGCGGTGGGGAGGGGCGTCCCCTGCTGGAAGCAACCGGGAGGCTCCTAGACATGTGCAGGAGGCTGCTGCTCCACACAGCTGCAGGGAAGCCTTGGGGCCTGGCTGCTAAATTCATTCAAGTGACTTCTTTGGCGTCATCTGCCTGGGGACCGAGTTAAAGGAATACTCAAGACAGACAGACACATCTCAGGATCGTGGCTGTGGAAGAACTGTAAACCAGAGCACCCCATGTCCCATGCCTCTTTGATTTAAATGGGGTCCTGTCAGCAGGTTATTTCTTTAGCAAGAGCTATATCCTCTAAGGTGGTCATCTGGAACCTGGGAATCTTTTATAGCTATAGATGGACTCACTGAATTAGGTGAGTTTGTGTGTGTACAAATGCATGTAAAGGCCAGAGGACAACCTTCAGTTGCTTTTTTGTTTCTGTTTTAACACCTGGTCTCTCACTGAGCTGCAACTTATCACTAACGTTGGCTGGCTTGCCTCCTCAGCATTGAAATTTCAAGCATCCACCACTGTCCCTGGCTTTTTCACATTGGTTCTAAGGATTGAACTCAGGTCCTTGTGCTTGCTTTGTTCTGAGTCATCTCCCTGACTCCTGAAGATATTTCTTTACAAAGGATCATCCAGCTGTTATCCTGACCCAAACATGGGGTGGGAGAGTTACTCAGATTCTCATCCCATCCGTTAGCTCTTTGGGAATACTTTAGAACATCAGTTTTCAAAGTACTGTCTCCAGCCAGCAGCAGCTGTCAGAAATTCAAATGAGAGTTGGAGAAAATTGGCAGCTTTGGGTGTTAGGTAGTAGAGCACTTGCCTGACATGCACAAGGCTCTGAGTTCAATTCCAAGCATTGCAAAAACTTCATGATTTTTAAAATCAATTGACATGAGGTAAGAGAAGGGAAGGAGATGACAGGTAACTCACAGCTCCTCCGGTGTCAAAAGTACCCTGCCACCACTTCTGTGCCATGATAAGAGAATCCTGTAAACACACTGGCTACAAGAACAGTCAAATACCCAGGAGAGAGCTGGAGGGAAGGTGGGACCAGAGAGATTAAAGCAGCATCCCAAGAGTAACAGGACTGGTCACACGCATCGAGCCCCAGAGTCTCCAGTTGAAAGATGAATTCTCACATTAACGTTGACTATTATTCAAATAAGCTTGTATCTACTCAGTGGGTTTCAAATGCCCCCAGTAGACAGAGCATCAGGATGGAAGAACGAAGACTTGGGGCTCACAGGCATCGCTGGGGTAAAGCAGATCACATTGTAAAGACACTCTAAGCCTCATTTTTCTCATCCAAAGACGTGCATCTCAATTTTCCCTTTAGCTTCCAGTCCCAGTTGCTCCTTTGTGTGATCACCCAACAATGGGCTTTTTAATTTTCCACCCCTTGACCATGCTCCATTCAGCAAGGTTCGCCTTCTTTCCCCAAACTCTGACAAATGCAGTCTTTGCTTTGGAATTGTAACCGTTGAAAAGCCACCTCTCAGTACTGGGAGCCTGGGATGACTTTCACGGTTCCAGCCTCTGCCTACCACCCAGTTTGGTGTTGAGCCACTGAACTTGATCCAGCACAGGGACTTCACAACATCTTACCCTGACTACAGTTGGGAGATGAGGCCTCAAGAGCTAAGTCCCTTGACAGCAGCCCTTCCTTCCTCGACTGCCCTCTGCAGGTGCTTCTGATGTGGGGCCTGTGCCTGCAGAGCATTCAGGTTTGGAATAAGCGGGATAGAACCACCTGTTGCAGGGACCCACATACCATAACCAGACAGGAACAGTGTCCTCGGGGGTTATGCGAGCAGCAGACTTGCTGCTCTGAGTTGGTTCCTATATTCACACTGCTGGCTGGTAGCCATGACTTGTCACCTCATCCACCTCCCTGTGCCCCCAGTCCACGGGTTCCGTGTCTTTCACCTGTAAAATACCTACCCTTGTGTATAAGGATTTAATGAATAAAATCAAGGAGTATAGCTGATAGAGTATCTAGTGTATAGTAAGTGTTCAATAAAAGACAGATTAGTTGATAATCATAACTATAATAGTAGACTTCTGTTATGGTGATCAGCTGGCCAAACTGACATTCTGCTTAGCTCTCTAATACTGGACTTCACTGTTGTAGTTTGCTGCCAGACCTCCTCCCCCTCTAAACAGTACCTAGCAGGCAGAGCTGAACTCCACACCTGAGCCATCTCCCAGCTCCTTCAGAGATCAGAGATGGCTTGACTCCTCCTAAGCACCTGTGTGTCATCTTATAGTACCACCCTAACTCTCTAGTGTATAACAACTTGAGAACACGGACTATATCTTTTAGTCCTATAACCTTACTCCCCAAATGACTGAATGTGCGTGCAAACTACCTCACCCCAGCTCCAGTTGTGTCTTCCCGCCCCTCTAATGTCTAGCTTGGTTATCTGTGGCTTGGCTTTTATCTGGTCCCTCAATTGATGGACCCCTTAGCTGCTGGCTCCCCTGGGAGTGGGCTTCTTTCTCCTCTTTCTGGACCCAATATACTGCCCCTCTCTTCCCGGAGCAGGGGAGTCCTGGCCAGAGAGGCAAAACTCACTTCCTTAGAAGAAAGGGCTACAGCCCAGTCACTGAGGACTGAGGACGACAACTGCAGTCTTTCTTTAGCAATCTAACTTCACACAGAAGCAAAAACTTTTCTTTAACTTCCTTTGATTTTAAACATTATCAGTCAATATGCACTTGAGAATCCCAGCGATGTAGTTAGAGTTTACTGATCACTGAGGGAGAGAAAGGAAGACTGTGCTATTCTGAGTATAAAATAGACTTCCTTAAAAATGATAAAATACAGCCTTCGTTTCTGCTACTCGTGTTCCTAGTGACCCCAGCTCCCTCAGGCATGTGAGCTTCATCTCTAGGAAGGGAGGGTGTGGGTGTCAAAGGTTATTGGAGTGGGAGAATGTAATAATGGCATACGTGGTTGTACTCAACACGATGTATGAAGCAACATTTTCAGTCAGTCAACTGCAGTCAACTGCAGTCAGTAAATGTGAAGTAGCGTCTAGGCACAAATCCAAATTTAACTGTTATTAATTGAGATTTAACTTCGGTTTCTTTTTCTTATTACTTATTTATTTATTCACTTATTTTGAGATAGGACTCCCTGTAGCCCCAGGTGGCCTGGAACTTGCTAAGTAGACCAGATGGCCTCAGTCTCACATCACCTGCTTCTGCGTCCCAAGTGATGACATTAAAGGTGCGTACCACGTCTCTGGCCCTGGTCTTCTCTTTCATTAAAGAAAAAAATTTCTTCCTTCCATGTTGTCTGGGTGGGCTGAGCCCAGACCTTTCAGCTTCCCATTTGTTAGCTGAAGTCGGGAACAGAGATGCCGTGAAGCTCCCTCTTGAGATGGGTGGGAATCGTGCAGACAGGAATGAAAGCACAGGCTCTCCCAGGAGCCACAGCACTGGGCTTTGAAGAACAGAGAGCGGGATTCAGGAAACGCAAGGTTCCAGCGCAGCGCTTGGACCAGTCCTTCTCGCTGGCTTTAGCTGGAATTTATGGCTCTCCCGCCCTCACTGACAGATGCTCAGTGCACTCTGCCTTGCTTCTGCTGTTCTTGTCTTTCCAGCAACTCCCTCACCCACTAGTGGGCATGGCTCCTATTACCGCCTAGATTTGTTCTGTTCAAATGTGTTCTGCTCATACGTGGCCTGTGCTCTTTTGTGGCAGCTCTTAGCTCCTGCCTCTGATGTGCAGGTGAGTTTTTTATCTGTCTAGTTCCATTATTCAGTTCATAAATTCACTGTCATACCCCCAGCTTAACCCTAAGAGAGAAGACCCCTTTCAGCTGTGACCTACCATTGTTTCTGTTTGGGCTGAGTTTTGTTCCTTGCCGACTCAGCTGGGGCTAGCTGTGCTTAGACCAGTGCCTAGTAACTGCTAGGATGAGGGCAAAAGGCTGGTGAAGAGACAGTAAGTTTGGCCATCATTACCATTCCCTGGGCTAATAAGCTTTCTGTTAAGGTAACAAATAGTTGAGGTAATCAGCTTATAGAGAAGAAGGATTTGTATTGGCTCAGGGTTTCGGAGTTTTCAGTCAAGGTAGGTTGGTCTGCTGCTTTGGGGCTTGTGGCAAGGAGGCACAGCATGGCAGGAGCTTGTAGCTTACCTTGTGGTGTCAGGATACAAGGGGAAAAAGTACACAGCCTTCAAAGCTATGTCCCAGCAATGTAACTTACAGTAAGCCTCCCCTCTTAGAGGCTCCACCAACCCCACAGTGTCTCTAGGTGATGAGCAAGCCCATCACATGTGGGCCTGTGGGCAGCACTTGTCCAAGTCATAGCCCTATGAGACCCATGTCACCCACACTTGGCCTTCTAGCAGCATACCTACAGCTTTGCTCCTGCTGCCCTGAACCATGAGCCCCGTCAAGGCAAGACATGGGTCATTTTGTTCACAGCTGTGTCCTCCACATATGACAGGAAACCTGTGGGTTTCTAAAATTATTTGTATATGTTTTGGAATGTCGAGTGTCCATGGAATGCTTTTTCCCTGCACTCCTCTGCCTGACTAACTCCCACTCAGTCAAGGCCCAGTGAAAGAGATGAATTACTATCCTGCCCCTGCATGCCAAGTTATTGAAACACTCTAATCCCACAGCATGCTATGTACACATCAGCCGTATCATTCCCTCTTGACATCGTCACTATTTATTTAACCAGGAAGTAGACTGTGGTCTTTCCTAACCCTAAGGTCTTCTGAGCAGCTTCTCCATGTTGTGATAGCTCCCCATGGAGTGCACTTCAGATTCCCACGGAAGAATGCCTGCACATTCCAGCCTTCTGTGCAGGAGGCACTGATAGTAATTTATAGTCTGCCAGTCAGATACGCTCATGTGCAGCTAGGATTTGGATGTAAGTTTCATGGGAAAAGAAGCAGGATATGGGCCATTCATTTTGCTGGCATGGATGATGGCAGATGTGCCGAGGCACTGGAGATGGTAGTGGTGGAAATGGCTCCCTGATTCAAAGGCTCTTGTCTGTGGCAGAGGCAGCTTGTCCTTGGCAGGCTGTTTTGGCAGAATTCTGGAAGCTCAGGCAAGAGCCTGTTTCTTCCCAATGATTTCTGAGATATTTATAAAGCTCAATTAATCCATTTCAGTTGAAACTAGCTAGAGTGGATTGTATTGTCTGCAGCCAAGAACCTTGACCAGTACTGGGCTCATTCCCATGAGACGACATCAGGCACACCTAGGTGTCCTGACCTGGTTTCTTTCCTATCAGATTGACCTTCAGGAAGATGGTGCTCATGTTTTGCGTCTCTAGCACTTAGAACAGGGTGGTCCACATAGCAGGTTCTCAATGAATGTTTATGGAAGATATAGAGATTCAGTCATCTGTGTTTGCCTAACTATATATAGCTCTTTCCAACCAGTTGGCAATTTTGTTGACTGCAAAGGTGTTTTGAAAATTAATTTATTATTATTAGTGTGTGTGTATGTGTATATGTATGTGTATGTATGGTAGGTGTACACATGCCACAGCACATGTATAGAGGTCAGAGGACAACTTTATGGAGTCAGTCCTCTCCTTCCACCTTTAGGAGAGTTCTGAGAATCAAACTCAGGTCAGCTTTTACCCACTGAGCCATCTTGTAAGGCCACAAAGATGTTCTTAAGAAGTCTAGACTACATCTGTTTGTGTGCATGATTATTTATTCCAGTCACTGTGCCAGACACTACGCACAAAGTTTAGTAAGACACGGTCTCATCGTCCATCAGACCACCATCATTCACTGCTGAAGTGTGATTGCAGCCATACTCAGAACAAGAAAGAGAGCCAAGGAGATGTTTTTCAGCCTGGGATGACATTGATTGGATACCAAAAGCTGTTGGTGCTGTTTTCAAATATTCTTCCATTCAATCAGTGTTTTGATTTTGTTTTGTGGTAAAATATCGAACCTATGCAACTTTAGGGAAGAAAGGGTTTATTCAGCTTCCAATTCCAGGTTACAGTCCATCGATTCAGGGACGTAAGGCAGCACCTTGAGGCAGCTGGCCACATCAACAGTCAAGAGCAGGGGGAGAATGAATGCATAGGTGCTTACACTCAGCTCTCTTTCTCCTCCTTTATATCATCTAGGACCCAAACCCAGGGATTAGTGCCACCCACTTTTGGTCTGGATCTCCCCACATCAATTAACTTAATGAAGATTATCCTCTTGATCCTACAGACCAACACGATGCAGACAGCCCTTTGTTGAAAGTCTCTTTCCAGGTGATTTTAAATTGTGTTGACAGTTAAAGCCAAGCATCCCAAACAGAGCCAGCTCTTGATTCTTGGTACTGAAAAGTGAAGGAAACAACCTCAACCACCATATAGAGTTTAACCAGGAAATAACATGTATATGGGGTTGGGGAATTTTTTCTCCTGATTTGGCAGAGTTATGTTCTGGGAATTTATTTCAGGTAGCATGATAAAGCAGAATTGCAAAGACCTGACCCAGTCGACCAGGCATCCTCCTACCTCCTGGCTCGCCCCTCAGTGCACATGTTTCCTAGCACAGTCCCAGCACTGGGAATAGGCACCTTCACTGAGATCTTCCTCCATGCTGGAAATAGCCTTAGAGGCTTTGTTTCCATGGGGCTTCTCAGTTGGGACACAGGTTTCCATAAAATCAGAGCAATAGGCAGTTGAGGTGATATTGAAGGAAAGAGAAAATTGCCTGTAAACTTGAAAGCAGAAAGGATATGGCCCAATCGGCCGGTAGGCCTTGGGTGGTTTTTAGTGTCTATTTTCTCAGTTGCCTTGTAAAAACTACTTTTCTTTAACTCTCCTGGAATCCCAAGTTTCTTCAGATAACAGCCAGTCTTGGCATTTGCTTCTTGCCAGGCGCAGGGCAGGAAGTGTTCTCTATGTGATCTCATTTAATCCTCACACCAGCCGTGTCAGCTGGCTGTCCAGTTTGAGTGGGACAGATGAGAGCCCCGCTTGCAGGCAGGGAAGGAGCAGATGCCACACCAGCAAGGCACCTGGCACTGGCTCTGGCCCCAGATACTGTTGTGTTCTCACTACGACTTTAGAGTTGCCCAAACCCAGGAGCATCAAATAATCAAATAATTTCTAGAAAGTTCTTCTTGTCCTTCACAGAACCTCGAGAGTTTCATAATCTTTTGCAGTCTCATCCTATTTCAAAATTAAGTCCTTTGTGCTCATTTTCAGTGGCTAAGCCCCAGAATGTATTATGTTTTTATTCTAAACTGTTTCCTAAACTCATTCTGTGTGTGTGTGTGTGTGTGTGTATATGTGTGTGTGTGTGAGAAAGAGAGAGCCTATTGTATGACATCTAGAACTCAAGCTTAAGAGTATCTTAGAAGTTTATAGTTCATTATTGCTTGTGAAGGGATCATGAGTCTATCCCATCTCTTCTTTGCCTCTTCCCTTTCTCCAAGAGTTTTATGATGTGGCCTCAAATTGACCTTGAACTTACAATCCTCCTGTCTCAACCTCCTGACTGCAGAGTGTATATATATATATGTGCCACCACTGGTCCTATTAGTTATTTTTTAATATTTACAACCAGGCTGTGAAGCAGGTATTACTATTATATTTACACATAAGAAAACCAAGGGTCAGCAAGGGTAAACCAGATGCCATGGTGACAAGCAGTCAGTGACAGAGTCAAGCCAGTGCTGCGTGAAGATTTCCAGGCTGCCCTGCTGCAACAGCTCAGTCAGAAGTCAGGCCCTCAGAAAGAAAAAAGGAGATCCTCAGAAACAGGGCTCAAAAGCTCAACTGTGATTTTCCACAATAGGAGAAATCTTCTAACAGGCCGCAAGGAAGTTTCCAGATGCATCAATGCTGCTTACACTGTGCTTCAAAGACATAGTCTTAGCACAGAAGAACAAAGCACAAGTTGATAATTTTGCCCTCACTTTGGCATCTGTCTACTGGCTTCTGTGAGGACTTGGCCATGTTGGGTGGTGGGTCCCACCACACTCTCTGGGCACGGGTCTTTCTGTGGGTATGTCTCTCCTCCCTCTGTGTAAATGGCAGATGACAAAACTCTGAAGAAACTTCTCATGACTGCATTTGTTTGTATCAAGGGAAATTAAAATACCCACATTTCCAAGCTCTGAAGTTTGAGGCCTCATTTGCATATTTTATTGATTTTTCATCCCCACGTGGGAAAGAAAACGCACAATCTGTCAGCACTTTACCTGAGTAACTGTGGGAGCACATAGTCTTGTTTGGAAGCCCTTGGGGGAGCCCCTGCAAGTGTTGCTTGTTTTCCGACTTTCCATATAGTCTTCCTTGTATGTGAATTCAAAATTTGTCCAGTAAAATCAGTCTTCCAATCATAAGCATTCATTTATAAAGTGTCCCTCTGTACATTTTTACAAAAGATCTGTAAGTTCCTTTGAAAATATGGTCATGAGGTCATGAAAATATGAATAGCCAGAGGAAAGGACAAAGAGAAGAGAGGTTTTTCTCATTTTCTGAGGCTGGTTGTCTGGCATTTTTGGAGGTAGACAGTTTAAAAACAGGGCCTAGGCAGGAGAGAAGATATAAATGCATACACACACATGCATGTGCACATGTGTGTGTTTCTCTGTGCACCTATCTTCAGCTAGTCATTGGGAGGAGAAGGAACACCCTTTTTCATTGCCCTGACAAGCATGGGTAGTCCCACACCTGAGTAATTAGGACTTGACTCTTAAGAATAAGAAATAAGAAACCCAATTTAAAATCCTTTAAGCAAGAATATTTAAAAAGTTGGAATTGTTTAGCTCATTTAGTGGCAGGCAGTGTTGGATTCAGGGGACCATACAGTGTCATCCAGTCTAGAACTTCATCTTTTAGTGTTGATCGTGGTCTCAGCCAGGCAGAAGCATTTGCTTTATCTGCAAATGCCAGATCAACGTTATGACTTAGCTTTTGGAAGAAGCAGTGAAAAGAGCTTGCTATGATCCCATGGGATCCGCTTGGTTCAAGTGTTCATCTCTTGACCAATGACCATGGCTATAAGAATAGTGCATATGGGAGGGCCAAGCCTGAGCCAGGATGGAGTTGGACCTATCTGTGTTTGGGGCTTGAGAGTGGGGAAGACAGTTTTCCAAAGCAAAGTATAAACTCTGCCACCAGAAGGAAGACTGGATGGTGTGATGTTTAATACTGCCAACTGACGGACTCTAGAATCACTGAGGAGACAAATTTCTGGGTGTGCTTGTCAGGAAGTAGCTTGACTCGATTAACTGACCTGGGAAGAACCACCCCAAATGTGGGTGACATAAGCTGGGGCCCTAGACTGAATAAAAAGGAGAACGTGAGCTAAACACAAGCTTTCATCTCTTTCTGCTTCTTCATTGTGGACACATGATGATAAGATACCTCGAGTTCCTGCTACTGTTACTTCCCAGCTGTGATGAACTGCATCTGTGAGCCACGATAAACGCTTCCTTCCTTAAGGTACCTTTGTCAGTTGTTTTGTCACAGCAATGAGACAAGTAACTAATACAGATGGTGACCAAATCAAACCCACAAATGCCCACTGCCTTTAGGAGCTGCTCAGAATCAGCTTCAATACATTTTTTCCTATATTGGTTCAGTCCCCCTATTCTCCATAAATTAGTGGTTCAAAGACAGGGCTTCTATTCAGAAAGAGATCTTCTGCATCATTGCCTTATGTCTGCAGTTAAAGTGACCTAGACTTTATTTGGTGTAATAAATTAAATTACTAGTACAGAACATTTGCTGTGTGATAAAATTGCATAGAACTAAACACACAAACATTCAGATGCACCAGTGAATGTCAAGTTGATTTCTGAATTGGGCTGGTGGGTCGCATCACTATGTTTCCCGGATGTGATTTCATTCTGTGACTCTGCAAGATATGTTCATTAGGGGAGTTGGGGAAGAGCATACAGGATCTCTTTGGATTTTCAGACAATGCAAATGAGTCTGTAATTACCTCAAAATATATAGTTTAAAAATATGTTCTTCTTATGGAAGCTTCCTGGTGAGTTTTTATATTGCCTGAAGGTGTTATGCAGGCTCATGGGGGAAAAAAAGGAATCAACTCTTATCCAGATATGAACCCTGCGTGCTACGCAACCAATCTGCTAGGCAAGATGTGCTCACAGGTGCAACAGTGGCGTGGTTGTTATGGAGATAGAAATCTGCTTTTTGATTGGAATTTGAGGCCCACTGCCCAGGAGGGAATTCATGCTTGGTACTGTAAGCTGGTCAAAAGCCTGTGGCTAAGGCGGTCATAAATCCTAGAGGACATTACTACTGTTGTTTTGTGAAGCGGACACGCTGTGCACATCAAACTGCCTTTTAAATGTTTTTGTTTATGCTCATAGCTTAGTCTTGCTCTCAGCCATGGTCAGAGAACCCTCATTTTATAGTGAATGATAATTACAAAGACTCATAACTGATCAAACGCTGAGAACAAGTGATTGTTGAGCACTTCATCCTAAATGAAACTTTTATCTCATCCCTTCAAAGGCTCAGGGAACATTGTGAAAGAATGGTTGGAAAGACTGTGATTACCAGAGGATGGGATAGAATGCTGTGGAATGCCATCTTCTGGACAAGGCATGGTCGTTGCAGTCATGAACTCACACCAACTGTGGTTACTTGCATAAGACCTGCTGCACAAGTTTTGGGCCACCTGAAACTTCACCCTTCCTTGAGGACCTATAGACAACTAATAGTTGTTGAAGGAGAGAGAGATATTTTTTTCAGTAATATAACCACTGGTAGGTTGTTCATGTTCCATTAAATTAACCTCCACTCATGTTCATGCAAGGAACCTTATAAACTCAGTAAGTCACATATACACACAAATGTGAAAGTGTAAGGGTGACTAGTTGGGAAAAAGGAGTTCAGTGACAGTGGGAGGGGGACAAGAGAAGGCAATGAGGGGGTGAACATTATCAAAATACCTTCTATACCTGCATGAAATTATAAAAACTTAAATGTAAAAAGGTGTTGCCCTTTCCTGGGGAAAATGGCCATTTCTCAAGTTCATTAATGAGACATTAAGGCTTGGTTATGTGACTTGCTTTGGCCAATGAAGTGTGAGCAACAACCCTGGCAGTTGAAGCTTTCCAGCTGGGCATGCTAGTGGTGTCCTACTTCTTCTGCGATGCTCCACACAGGTGGCTGGTGGGTTAGCCTGTGCCTTGGTGTGGTAGTTTGAATGAGAAGCGTTCCTAAAGGCTCAAGTTTTTGTACACTAGGTCCCAAGTTAGTGGTGCAGTTTGGAAAGGTCTTGGGACCTTTAGGAGGTGCGGCCTTGCTGGGGGAAGTATGTAACTGGGAGCAGGCTTTGAGAGTTCATAGCTCTTCCCCACTTCCAGTTTTCTGTCTCTGCTTGGTGTTTGCAGAACATGTGAGCTCTCACATTCCTGCTCCTGCTGCCATGCTTGTTGCTTTCTTGCCTCCTTGCCACGATGGATCCCTCTGGAACCATAAGGCAAACTAAGTCACTTTTGATCATGATGTTCTATCACAGAGCAGAAAAGTAACTAATGCATTTGAGGAAGGGCACAATTAGTTGACAATGCTCAGACAGTATGAGCATGAATGCGATCTTTATCTCTGGAGCCATGCAGACTTGAGGATATTTGTTTCTGCAGTGTCATCCTGCCTGGTGCTTCTCAGAGTCTGTAGCTAGTTTCTGAATCCTCTGGAGAGCTGCTTAAAACACTGATTTCTGGGACTGGAGAGATGGCTCAGCAGTTAAGAATACTGGCTGTTCTTGCAGAGGTCCAGAGCATCCGCATGGTGGTTAACAACTGTCTGTAACTCCAGTTCTAGGGGCTCTAATACCCCCTTCTGATCTTACCTATATTCAAGCATAATACTCATACACATAAAATTAAAAACCAAAAACCAAAAATCTCCCCCAAACAAAAAACCCCACTGATTTATGAGTCTAATTCCACAAGTCTGATTTAATACCATAGAACTGAGCCCAAGAACTTTCGTTTCAAACACACTTCCAGGTTAGGCTGTGGCTGTTCATCTGAGGCCCACATCTTGAGCCCTACTGACCCAGCTTAGCACCAGCCTCCATAGAGAAACCTTCCCTCATTCTCTTGAACTTCTCCATGTTGTTTAGGTCCTTCCTGAATCAGAATGGCACCTGTGACACTATCTGGCATGTACAGACACTCAGGGAATTTGCTGAGGAAGCATGTTGCCTGGTGTTCTTCATAGAATCCAGTCTCCCAATTCAAGTAAAAGATTACTTTTGTGGCCTTAAAATTTAAGCAAAGTGATTGTGACCTTTGGAAAGTACTCGTTTTTCTCCCTGATTACAAAATAATGTTTACTATAGAAAATTTTGCTCTCAACACAAAAGTAAAAACCAACCTATAATCCAATTACTCAAAGAAGAGCACTCGTAAACTCTTGATATAGATCTGCTACAGTTTTAATCCAGACTGTTGCTCAAAGATTTATGTGGTAAAGCCTTGGTTTCCAGGTTGGTGCTACTGGGTCTTTGGGTCTATGCCCTTGAAGGGGAATGGTAGGGCTCCCTCCTTTCTGACTCTGTGTTCTGCTTCCAGCTGTCATGAAGTGAATGGCTTTGCTTTTCCATTTGCTCCTACCATGATTTGGTGCCTCTTTCCAGGTCCAAAACTAATACGACCATCACATTGATCATGTATTAAAGCCTAATATTGTGAAGCAAAATACACATTTTCCCCGTTTAAGTTGAATATCTTGGTTATCTGTTACAGTAACGGAAAACTGATTAACACAATATCCTT
Source organism: Eospalax fontanierii (assembly GCA_035773235.1). Lineage (NCBI taxonomy): Eukaryota > Metazoa > Chordata > Mammalia > Rodentia > Spalacidae > Eospalax > Eospalax fontanierii. The sequence goes on along the minus strand of CM069548.1, from coordinate 36,569,506 downwards.
CATGTTTTTGTTTCATATTACGTATCTGTATGATATTGGGTTCATAACTTATCATGAGTTACTTCATTAACAACTCATTGTGTGCATTCTCCCATGTCATTAAGCAGTATTCGCAACATCATTTGTCATGGCTGCCCAGGGGTAGGCTATCAGAACCGTGTGCTGTCCACACTGGGATAGAGGTCCATTCCCCTGTGTTCAGTCCATGATTCATTCCAACCTCTCACTTTCCTGTCCTCATAATGACTCTCTTCCAGTCATTTGCTGTCTCAAGGATTGCACCAGGTGCTTCTTAATTAGTGTCCATTGTTTACTCATTTTTGATGCCTGAAGAGCCAGCATGTTGCTCATAAACCCATGCCTGTGGGTTTTGGAGTCACCCTTCCAACAGCACACAACGAACTCCACATGATAGTGCACACATCTCTCTAGTGCTCTCCTGGTTCCGGCCCGTTTTCTCTCCCATGCTCAGTCAGAGGTCATGACTTGCTGGAGCACAAGTCCAGGATCCAAGTCACCATGAATCCGTATGTGTCTGTGTGAGAGCCTTTGGAAGAGGAGCATCAGATCTACTCTTTGCTGTCAGGAGTGTGGAGAGACAGCTGGCTGTCATTCCGGAACTCTGCCTTAGGGACATAGGTTGGCACTGGAAGTCCAAAAAGAGAGGGATCTAGGAGGTGCCAGGTCCACGGAAGGGCTTCCACTCATCATCCTGATAACCTTCCTAGCCCTTGCAGGAGCTAGCTTCTAGGTTTTACACTTCATGGATGAGGGAAGTGAGAGTTGACAAATTGAAGCAATGATTTGTGTAGTGAAAAGAAGGAAGTCTTGTTTCATTTCCCAGGTCCATTAAACTGTATAGATAAAAATAGGAACTTTTACACAAAGACAGACTGAAGTGCTAACACTTCCTATCCTAGAATGTCTGAGGAAAGCTATGTTTGGTAGCTATAACATGAGAGGAAAAACTTGCTCTTGGCTATGAGTTGGCCCACCAAATCCCAGATACGAGGAAGACATTGCACACCCTCTATGAGCAGCATGAGTAGGTTATGGTTAAGCCCTCAATTTCCAGAGCCCAGGTGCCAGCTTCATCTGTGAACACCACATTCTTGCAAACGTCATGAAAATGCCACTCTAGTTTCCTCACAATAAACCATATGTGGAAGTCCCAGCACTTGGGAGCTGGAGGCAGGGGATCAGGAGCTCCAGACCAGCCTGGGCTATATGAGATTCTATGTCAACCTTCCTCACACCCCAAAACCCCACACAAATAACAAAGGAAAGGATATAAGAGGATGGGAGTGTAACTCAGTGGGAAGTCCTTGCTTGGTATGCACTACGCACAAGGCCCTGGGTTCAATTCTCAGCACCACAAAACAAAGCTGAAAAGAGAGGGATGGCAAGAACAGTCCCAACATCATACAGCTTGTTAAAGATGAAGAGGAAAGCACATGGAAAGTGACTTAGAGAGAGCCTGTTACTACTGGAAGAGTTGAATGTGGAGTAGCTGTTACAGTAATGAGGAGTCCTATCTTACAACCCTGAAGATCAGCTGTAGATCAGAAGGACCCTACATTTACAAAGTGGGAAGCAAACGTGGTACTTACCAGCCCAAGAGGTGGCACAAACCAAAAATATAAATAGTGTAAGAAAGGGCTAGATGATGAGTGGGTAATAACCTTTTCTCTACCATAATCCCATGACATACAGAGGGAGGAAAATCCATTTCTGGCTCCATGTAAGTCACAGGAACCATCATGGGCTGTGAAGAACTCAATTAGTCACTGGTTGCCATGCCAATGCAAACATCACCCTCCACCTACTCCACCATCAACACATTGGAATAAGTAACAATGATAATAGCATGTACTAAGGACGCTATTTTTAAAAAAAGTTAAATGCACTTCTGTAAAAGGTCTGGTTTTTGAGAAATAATTTCTATAGACCAGATAAAGATTTGCATAGGAACCCTAAGATGGGTTGAGTATCATCACAGAAGAGAAACCTTCTGTAGAGTGTAAAAGGATCCTTAAGGCTTAGGAAGACTTAGGATGGGGAGAAGTCCTAGTAGTTCAAGCTTGACCATGTATCTGTCTGGTGTCAGATATGCAGGACAGTACAGACAGAACCCCATTTCACACTGCCTTCCTCACATCCTGAAGATGACCCGGGTTCTGATCTTCACCATGCCGTCTTCAAGTGTTGATTCCTGTAATTCAGTGATGTGTGGCTAAAGTTTAAAAAGTATATTTTAAGGGCTGGAGTGATGGCTCAGCATTTAAGAGCACTTGCTGCTCTCCCAGAGCACTTGTGTTTGATTCCCAGCACCCCGCATGATGGCTAACAACTGTCTGTAACTTCAGTTCCAGGGGATTCTAACACCTTCTTCTGACCTCCATTGTCACTGCACACGAGTGCACATAAAATAAAAATAAAGAAAAAAAAAAGCATATGTTAAGGACCTAGGAATTTAGCTTCTCAGAATCAATTCTGAGAAAACCATTACTTATATATTAAGCCTTACAATGGCAAAAAATAAAAATAAAATAAAACCAAAGAATAGAAATAGCCTAGAATATTCAAATTATTGTGTGTCCATATGCTAGGATACGTTGAGCTGTTAAAAATGAGGTTTTGGAGAACAGTCAATGATGTAGGAAAATAGTACGCATTGTTAAGTGAAGCATCTAGGCTACAGAGCAGGGGATTTAGTGAAATCCAAGTTAGATGTATGCGATTTTATGCAAATATATGCATAGAAAAAACTAGTAGTGTGTTACTTTAAAATGTTAATAATGGTTATTTCGGGATGGTGGGATTATAGGAGGCTTTTGTTTTTCTTTTGTGCCTTCCTATATCTTCAAAAAACACTCAGGGTGAGTGTATATTTCTTCTATAATAAGAAACTACCCAGTTAATGTTATTCACAGAGAACTGAGGGATTATTCTGGGCTGGATGCAGAAAAGTGAAGGATTATGGGAAGAGCTGAATTTGGGCCGTCTGCATCCAGGCCCCTGTCTCACCTGGAGCCTCAGTGATGGTGTCTGAAGGGTCAGCCAAGATGACTGAAGTCAAGCCTGAGATAGCCTGAGCTCTCAAAGGATTAACCAGCTCCCGGAAGAGGTATTTTGTGTGTTTGGTTTTGACTACACCTGGCCACACTATTAGTAGTGGTTCAGTGTCTCTAATTAGTGTGCACATTTTGGTAATTGAGATAAACATGGATGCTATCCCAGGGGCTTCTGACTTTCTACTAGAAGTTTGAGGAAGAGGTCATTACTGGGCTTGTACATGGTCTACACTAATTTTTATGCCCACTGTTATGCTCTGTCTCACAATTCACATTTCACCTTCGAGGAAGACCACAGGAAAAGTAGACTGAGAAATTGTGTCCCTGGGAGCATGGAGCTGATTGTTGTACGTAGAAATTACCTACAATGTGGACATTGCTTCCCCTCCAGCTGTCTGCCTCAAATTTCCAGACTTGAAAAGACAGAATCCTGAATCTTACCCCAGGCATACAGAAAAGAATCAGCATTTTGAGGAGTAAGAGAAGTAGAGAGCCACCTCCCCAAGAACCTGATGAGGCAGAGGAAGAATGCCCAGATGTCTGGACTGAGTGGTATGCAGACGAGTCCTACACGGACTGGCCATTCCAGTTTGACACTCAAATCTGACAAGAAATCTCCTATAATTGAATGCCCTATATGCTAAATATACCTCGTTGCTTTGAATACCTTGCCTCAACTCACCCTCTCAGACACCCCATAGGGGGCTGTTATCCACCTGAGGAAACAGTGGAACTCACAGAATAGTTCATTGTACACACACTAGCTGAGTCTAGATTGTTCCATTAATGTGTATGGTACAAAGTGCAAGGCCAGGTATGGAGTCAGCCTGGAGTAGTTCCAGATGGACTCTTCACTGGACTTTGCTGCCAGGTTTCCTCCATAGGTCCCTTGAGCTTTTCTCTCCTTTCCCGCTACTGCAACTAACTGTCCTCCTTGTGTCAGAGACAGTGGGTGTGGCCAGTTGCCTACCCAAAGATGACATTTTTTTTCTGGCTCCTTTGAAGCTATGCTTAGTCTTACAGAAAAATTCTAGCCATGGGAATTGAGGTAATAATCATAACCATAAAATCAAAATGGAGTAGCATTGGTTCTGGGCACTTGAAATGGAGTCAAGAGGCCATTTGCTAAGCAGATCTCAGACTCATCTGCAATTGAACCTTTGAACCAGGCCATTCCCTTGGATAAGACCAAACTGCAGTTTGCTAAGACTTTGTTTGCTAAGATAAGAGCCCATCGTGGCACTGACACGGCAGGTAGCAGCTTAGAAAGCTGAGCACTCACATCTTCAAGCAGGCACAGGAAGCAGAGAGAGTAGATTGAAAGTGGGACAAGGCTACGAACTCTCAAAGCCCACCCTGAGTCATGAGCTTCCTCCAGCAAGGGCACACCTCCTAAAACTCCCAAAATAGTGCCACTAACTGTGGACAAACTCAAATACTTGGAGCCTATGGGGACATTCTCATTAAAACCACCACAGATCCCTTTCCCTAAATACCTAGAGGTGGAGATTATATTCAGTCCTCTTCTTATAAGACAGCTTAATGTTTGCCAGCACCAATCATAGTTCATAGCTAACATGATTTCTATCACGAAGCTTAAAATTAGAAATATAGCATTTTTCCAGGATTGTGTGAACCTGTGTTCTCCCAGACTGCAATCCTAATTAACTCCAAATAAATGCAATTTGTTCTTGACAGGGTTTACTTTATTCTTTCTTAGCACCTCTGTCCTGCCTCTGCAGTGTGGATGTGGTGTGAGCCATGTGGGACAACTCTTTGTCAGCAGAATGACAATAGGGTTGGAAAGATCTCAGGTCCCAAATGCCTTTGCTTAAGACATGGCAGCTGGACTTCCATAGGAGAGAAAGAAACACTGATCTTGTTTCAGCCTATGGTTCTTTGGGTGCTTCTTGCAGTAAGTCAAACACTATCTGGACAAACACACTGAGCCAATGGAAATTCTCTCATGGGAATTTAGAACCAGGGACTTGGGAGTTACCTGTGAGGAGGCTGAACTGTTAGACCAAGGTTAGGGTCTGGGTTAGCCTGACAGAAGCCTGGATGGCGTGAATAAAAGGAGCTGGCTAGTGGTAAGCAGTGTGAAATGGGCACGCAGTGAGGAAGGAACATAAAAAGAGAGCACAGGAAGGTGACTGCCACCATCCTCGGCGACTTGCCTGCTTAGCACAAGTCCTGTGGTGCCCAGGCACATATCTTCCTGTTGAATGCCATCAATTGCCGTGTGCCCCTTAAAAAGTATTTTGTTTATTATTTTTATTTTATGTGTATGAACGTATTGCCTGCATATATGTAAGTGCACCCGTGTTGTGCAGCACCCGCAGAGATCAGAAGAGGGCATTGGATTCTCTTGGAACTGGAGTTACGGATGATTGTTAGCCACCTTGTGAATGCTGGAAATCAACCCAGGTCCTTTGCAAAAGCAGCCAGTGCTCTTCACCACTGAGCTATCTCTGCCTTGTGTCCTTTTAACTTCAGCTGCCATGACCAAGTTTCCTTTTTACAGCCACAGAAGTTAGTAATTTAAAAAAATGCCTTTTGTTATTACCCTCCCCATTACACATTGTACTCTGACTATTACGCTTCAGTAAGCTGTATTATCACAGCTCTTGAGATCTCAGGTACCTGTTCCCCCACATTTTGATACTTCTGAAAATGGGGTGCACTTTTAAGTCTTACAGGTTACATCCCTTTAATGTTTACTGTGATCAACATTTTAGTCTTCCTTCTTGAAGTTAAGCTGGGGATCTGTCTCCGAAGCTCCCTCTCTCACTGGTCTGGAGCTCCCTGAAGAAAGGTTCGGTTTCCATGCCCACAAAGGTGCTAGACACTTGGCAGATGCTTAGTAAATACTCAGTGGAACCAGTGGTCCCACCAGTCAGTCAAACCAAGGACTCCTTACACTGAACAGCGGAGGGGCCTCCCCATGACTCAGGTACGTGAGGGGCAGCTCTTTAGACCCAAATTCACCTTTCACTGCCACATCTGGATGCGGGGCCAGACAAGCCCCCCCCCCGAACACTCTTTTCCTCAAATACCACTCCAACTTTCCAATCTTAAGAGTTCCTTATCCTTAGACAGCTTTCTTTTATTTACTTTGTGTGTGTGTGTGTGTGTGTGTGTGTGTATATGCGTGTGTGTGTGTGTGTGTGTGTATGCTACATGTGTGTGGGTGTCCTCAGAGGCCGAAAGGGGGTGCTGGATCCTCTGGAGCTGGAGTTACAGGTGGTTATGAGCCATCTAATATGGGTGCTAGAAACCAAACTTGGGTCTTCTGGAAGAGCAACAAATGCTTTTAACTGCTGAGCCATCTCACCAGCCCCAGAAGAAAGCCTTCTCAAAGAACCCTCTCAGTGCACTAAGCTCACCACGGCTTTGTCCCCTCACCATGCGGTCACTATGTCGCCCACAGGGGAGGGCAGTCATGTGTGTCTTACCTATGTGACCCTCAGTTTCATCTGGGATGACGTCAGAGCTTGTCTTAGAATCCTGCAGGTCACACAGGTTGGACTGCTCCTCCCTCTGTTGACCCGTCCCATCTGCTTTGGGCAAGGTGATGACATGACACTGGTCCTGGGTGTCTCCTGCCTCCCCACACATTGCTTCAGACTCGGGGACTCCAGAGAGGGACAAGGTGTAAACCCTTTGGATCTCTGACAGTTGGCTCATTCCCACATTTATTATGGAGGGGCAGTTACCTAGAGGGTGCTGACCAGCCTGGCCCATATGCTGACCTCTTCAGATTCTCCTCTACGTATGTTAGGCTGGGGCAGATGGGACAGGTACAGAATTGAAAATGGAAGCAGAAACATTGGAGCGAAGGACACTGCAGTGGTAGAACAGGCAGAGTCTAAAGCTTCCCACTGAGGCTGAGGCTCCCCTTTGAGTCCTTTGCTTACTTTCCCAGCATGAATACAGATAAAGGAGATGCTTGGTCAGTTCATGTGTGGTGAGGAGCTTGCGCCTGGTGTCTGCTTCCTTCCAGGGAGCTCCCAACTCTAAAGAACAAGAAAGAGGTAGCTGAGCCCAGGTCTGTCTTCAGGCAGAAGGCAGAAGTCTGGACGGTGGGGCCTATGCTCTCAGTTTCTCTAGACTTGGACCTGACCCTGGGTGACCTGGGTAGAGTTGGAGGAGTGAATCATTTTCTTCCCAGGGACAGAACAATTGGAAGCCCAGGTAGGGCTAACCCTCGTCTTTCAGAAAGACCCATGTTCTTGCCCAGTGTGTATCTGGTGGGACGGATCGTAGCCCACCCAGGCTGCACCTGACCTTGGGCCAGTGAAGGGTGGTCAGAATGGAGGTGAGAAGGGAGAGGTCAGGAAGGCCCGTGTCACAGGCATGGGGGCAGAAGATCTTATTAGACCTTGTAGGTTGGAGGCCATCCTCACGCACTCATTCTGGGGGAGGAACGGAGCACGGACGTGAGGAGGAACTCTCTCCCTGCATGACCTCAAGAGCTGGAAAGGGCTTTGACCCGAGATGCTGGGACCAGCTGGTGTCCCCTGAATCACCTGGAGCCATACCCCGCCCGGTCCTGGAGCTGTGCACCTGGAACAGGTTTAGGGTGTGATGATGACTCTCCAGCTGCCCTCAGAGCTACCCCATAGGTTTACAGAATAATGACAAAGGCCAGTGGGGAGAGCCTTTGCATATGATTTGCATATTATTTGCATACGAATAGCCTGCACTATCTGTTCCCCGAACTTTCAAGTTAAATATTAATTTGTTACTGCCCTCGGGAGTTTTTGTTTTTTAATTTTGCTTTCTCTGTTTCTTCTCACCCACTCGCTGTCAGTGACTCAGATATCTGTATGGAAGGGGAAGAGAAGGAAGACGCCCCCACCAGGCTAGGGAAGGGCAGCTGAAGACCAGAAACTGGGGGCTTGTGGGTGGGGGTGGCTGTCTGCCCACATGAGGAGCTGGATAAACAAGGAAGACAAACAGGAGGTGTGGTTGGCAGATGCTGGGAAGATTCAATATCTACTTCATAAAGAGAGCAATAGATGCAACAGCCAATCAGCCAAAGGTAATTCCCAGAATCCTCCATGTCCCAGTCAGCATCCTATGTCATAGTTAAGTGAACAGCTCTGTTGAGCTGTTGAATGTGGGGCAAGAGTGAACCTGCTTTGGCTAAGGAAGTGCAGAACAGTGGTTAGCTCCCAGGCGCATGCCACCACACTCCTCTCACACATTCTCTATGCGATGCTGTCTGCCATGTTGTGACCCAAGCAGAAGGCCTTCACCAGAAGAAACCAGATGGAGCCACCTTACCTTGGACTTTCAGTTCCTAATCTGTGAGCTAAATAAACCTCTTTTCTTTATAAAGTACCCAGCATGAGATATTTTGCTATAGCAGCACAAAAAGGATTAAGACAGTGACTGGCCTGCCCATCCATAGACTATATTTCCTCTTTTAGAAAATGAAGTTGCCAACAGTGCTTGTTTTATGTGGGCACTGGGGCCAGAGTCAGCTGTTGTTTGTTAAGCCCTGAGCACTGAGTTTGGCTGAACGATAGATCTTCATATTCCAGGTGCAGGTTGCCTGGGCCTGGCTCTGTTAAGTGCCAGGTGCCTTTCATCAGCATCTGATCATCCGGCATGGGCTTGAATATTTCTGGAGGCAGAAACTCAGTGGCTCTACTCTCTGGGGGTTTCCACACACACATTATAACACTATGAAAGGGTCTCTGAGAAGGGAGTTCAGAGCCTGTCATGGCAGCACCTTCTGCTGGTGAACCATCTTTAGGGGAGCAGACTTCCTGGGGCTGCCTCCTGCCTCCACTCTGTAGGTGAACTCAAGCTTGTCTTTGGGACAGTATAGTCTGTAATTCCTTTTCTCTCTGAGACTTAGCTGAGATTTCAGCATGGTGCTTCCTTCCCTGGGTCTTTTGTTTTCAAGCTGCTTAGACCAGAACCTGTTGGGGCCAACAAAGTGGTTTCCACTGAGACTGATTAGACAAAAAGATTTCCCTTTGGAGGTTTCTACCCACCCTCTGGTTAGGTTCAGTGTACCCCTCAGGAGCTTGAAGGACAGTTTCATGCTGGTACTAGCTACCGTTTATTTCATGTGCCAGATACCATGCCAAGTGCCTTAAATACAGGCTTTCTTTCACTCTAAGAAATAAGGCCCATTGTCATCCCCATGTCATAGCAGTGAGAACAGAAGCTTGGAAAGGCTGACAAGTTTGCCCCAGACAACTTACGTTTTATGTGGAAGAGCCGGGATGTGACCCAGGCTACTTGCTACCCAATATTGGGCTACCTCTCTAAAAATATTTTTCCCACAACTGGGTTTTCTTTTTCTTCTGAAATAGTTGATCACTCAATCTAGGAAGTTTTCTAGAATCTCCATATCTGCATGATAAACATTATTCAGGGATGTATCTTTACTGAGCACACTATTTAGCTTTCCATTACTATACCAAAATACCTGAGATAATCAACATATAAACAGACAAGGTTTATTGGGCTCACAGTCTTGGAGGCTGAAGCCCATGAATGATTGGCCATGTTGCTTTGGTGAGGCAGCACATCGCGATGGGGACTGTGTAGTGGATAAACAGTTAATTTCATATATATAGAATGTGAACATGGAATGCATAGACATGAGTCTCATAATCCTTTCCAGGGCCCCGAACAGCCAAAGGCCTCTCACCATGCCTCATCTCTCTTTATAAATAAGATTTGCTTTGCTTTATAATTTATGTGTGCATGAGTGGGAGGGGTTCTGTGTCTGTGTGCTCACGTGTGTGTGAGTGCCTGCCGAGGCCAGGAGAGGGAGTCAGATCCCCTGAAGCTGGATTTACAGGCAATTGCTAGCCACCATGTCAATGCTGACCTGGGAACTGAACCCATATCCTCTCTGTAAGAGCAGCAAGTGCTCCTAACCACTGAATCATCTCTCCAGCCCCAGGCCCTACCTCTTAAAGGTTTCTACTATCTACCAATAGCACCAAGCTGCGTTTTAAGCCTAATTGAGCACATGAGTCTTTGGGGGACAGTAAAGATCCGAACTGTTGAAGTAATATAGCAAGCAACAGTCTTGTTTCTTTGGGCCGCCTTTGTTGATTTGATTTAGAGCTTCAGTACTTGCTGGTTTTCCAAGCCACAGGGACCTCCCTTTTCTGCACAGGCTATGTTACCATCCATCTGCATGCCTAGGAGACTCGGTGCCTTTCACATAGGGCCACAACTCCCTCACCCACCACCTCCGAACTACATTTCTCCCCACACACAGCCTGCTCACAGCTGTACTGCTTCTGGCTTTGGCTGAGCAATATAACACCGCAGATGCTGATGTTCTGAGCTCCCAGAAGATTACAGCTTTGGGTGGACTCTCTGAGCTGGGTGGCCCAGAAGTGTCCCAGAGGACAAAGAACCAAGACCCATGTAAACTGGTAAAATTATCCCTAATGGTCATGTCCTATCTGAAGTTGCATCTGAATATCCTACTCAGAACTGCAAAACTCAGCTAAGCACCTAAAATGCTTATCAGGAAAACAGTTAACCAAATTGTTATTTGTTTCACATCTCCAAGGAAACATCTTTAGAAAGAGGTTCCTGTTTAAGATGTCAGGAGCTCGTGGTGTTTGCAAAGACTCAGTTCTGACTTCTTTTGGAACATGGAGTGACCAATTGGAACAAGTGAGAGACCAATTCTTTTTAAAAGATATACTTTATATTTTTATTTTATGTGTATGAGTGTATTGCCTGCATGTAGGTAAGTGCACCTATGTTATGTAATGCCCTCGGAGGTCAGAAGAAGGTATTGGATCACCTGGAACTGGAGTTAGGACAGTTGTTAGCTGCCACGTGGGTGTTAGGAACTGAACCTGATTCCTCTAAAAGAGCAGGCAGTGCTCTTAGCTGCTGAGCCATTTCCAGCCCCTTTGAATGATCAATTCTTAAAAAATGTAAGAGAAAGCTTCATCTGGAAAGAGAGCGTCATTGGCGCATGCCTGAGCAGCACTCAGTCGCTGACTAGTACTGTTGCTGGTAGGGAAACGTCAAGTTCAGAGCTCTCCTCTTCCAGAACTGACCTTCTCATCAGGAACAAGCCAGGGGCAGCCGGGGAGTGGAGACCTGGTTCCGCTCATCTGTCCCTTCCACTACCTTAATTGTTTCTCTCTGGTTCTGAGTCTTGGCAAATGAAGATGTTGGGTTAGCTCCTCGTTTTCCAAACTTAAAATGACAGATTCTCACTGGGGGTGTGTAGCTTAGTGGTAGAGTGTGTGTTTAGCATGTGTAAGGCCATAGGTTCAATTCCCATCATACTGTGCACATGTACACACACACACACACACACACACACACACACACACACGCCACAATGGACTGTTTTCTTCAAAAGAAATCTTTCATGAAAAGTCCGAAGTTGAAGCTTCCCTAGCTGAAATATATGTCAGAGCTCTAGGGAATCTCTGCTTGATCTCTAGGTCATTCAGGGGAGTGGAAGGAGACCTAGTTCTTGCAACTTGGTCTCAGTCTGGATGAACATAGTCGGAGGACTTGCAGGGTCTGATGGCTGTGAGGCTGGAGCTCTTCGGCACTCACCTGAAGGTCTTTTTGCTTGCCTTTTCTTATCCATTCTCCCAATTCCCACCTTCCTCTTGTTCCTGGGGTGGGGTTCCACACCAATACTGGTTTCCACTGAAGAGATTAAAAGCTACTGCTCAGAGTCCTGATACAGAAAGATCTCTCTGGCCTAGTGAAAGGACTGAACAGCGTCCCCCAAGACCTCCCCAGCCAACAGGCGGCCCGTGCTAAGTGGAGAAGAGAGGGGATGGGGTCCTCTTTTGGGGGCAGGCAGGGAAGAGGAAGGAAAACCAGACAATTATTTCTTGAATTATTACCTTCTGTACCTGAGGTATAGTGTCAGTATTGCTGAGAGGAATGTCTTTTAATGTCCTGGATCATTAAAACCCAATCATCTCTTTGCAATGGCTTAACTGCTTCCTGCAAGGAGATAAAGCAAATAAAACTGTCATCTCTGTGTCTGCTGTCACCATATTGACACAGCTTTTCTTTTCTTTCTTTCTTTTTTTTTTTTAAACCGCATTCATTTTATTTCAGGCCAGTGCATTTATGTCATGCTGGTGGTGTATAAATTTGGTAATTAAATCCTGTTATCTTGACACTATGAGCAGAATAAGCATTTGCAACGCTTTAGGGGTAGGTGTGGGGGGGACTGAGAATCGAGAGAAGATGTGTTTTGTACTTTTTGAAAAATCACTATTGCAGAATGTCTTTTTAGTTCTAGGTAGCTGACAGATGCCTAACAGAGAGACCCCTCTGTGAGGAAGGCGCCTAGTGAATCCTGTGAAGTTACTCTCCACTTTGTTATCTATCCCAGCAGAGGAGGAGAGTGCAAGATGCTAGTAATCCTACAGAACTTGAATTTTATCTACACTCCATGACTTCTGAGCCGGGTAACCTCAGGCAAGTTACTCAGCTCCTCTGTCTATCAGGGTATTTTGGGCTATAATTAAAAAAAAAACATAACTCAGGGTAACCAAATAAGTAAGAAATGTTTTATATCCTATATGAATAAGCTGTGATTTAAGGTAGAAGATTCCAGAGAAGTTGAGTTCAACAGGTCATAAGTAAACATGAAGCGTCTCAAGTCTTCCCAATACTTTTCTCTATCTTTTTCAATAGTCTCTTACCGTAGGAACCCCCATGATTGATACGTAGTTGCCTAGATTCCCAGGAATTGGAGGTGAACTTCACAATGTCATTTAGAAGAAAGGGGCTTGTTTCTTTTATCAGAAAGAAAATATTTTCTGGAAATTCTCTTAACTGGCAATATCACATCTTATTGACTAGAAGTGTATCACACTGTTCATCTCTTAACTGGCCATAGTCAAGGGCATCATAATTGGCTCAGATGTAACATGATGTTCTCCTCTTCCCACAGGGCTGATTGTTGGGAATCCTGAAATACAAGCTCATGTAGAGAATTCTGGATACTAATGAAAATCATGGGTTTATTGGAAAGATGGACAAGGGATGAATGGTTGTTGGGTTGGCATATGATGGTATTTGCTACAATCATTTTGAGCCTCTGTCTTTTCTTTGATAAAATTGGAATCAGGAATACCCACCTCAATAATCCTATTGTGAGGATTCAAAGAGATGAGTAAGTTATGTTATTTTCAAAACTTTCTGTCCCAGACATAGTGTTAGTCAGTTAGAGAGCCGACTTAGGGTGGCTAACTTCTCCAGAAGAGGCTGACCTGTGATGGTTAATATTCATTGTCAGCTTAACAGGATCTAAGAGTCACCTAGAAGACAAGCCTTGAGATATACTTGTGAGGGATTATTTAGATAAGGTTGGCCTCTGGGCCTGCTGGTGAGGGATTATCTTGATGAGATTAATTGAGCTGGAAAGATCTACCCCCAAAATGGGTGGCACCATTCCCTGCATTGGAAGCCCAGATTGCATAAAAGGGAGAAAGCTAGCTGAGGATGGCCATTCATTGCTCTTTTTTTCTTGACTGTAGTATAGACCCTCTGTATCCAACTGCTTCAAGCTCCTGCTGCTTTGCCTTCTCCACCATGAGCCACAATAAACCCCTCCTTCAGAAAGTTCTTTTGTCATAGCAACAGGAAAAGTAACTAATTTGGTGTGCTTCCGCTCTAGCTATAAAAGGGCCAGAGAGCAGAGTTTTATTTAAAATGGCATGTAGCTGGCCTTGTCAGTCTTCTGGTGTACTACAGGGCCATTTATGTATCTGTATTTTATCTTTCTAATATGTTCGTGGTTCACGTGACGGGACTGAATTTGCTACCACAAAAGGCATCTCTAGCAATTAATGGTAAAGTCTGGGCTCATCTTTGGAAGACATGTCTCTCACCCCTAGACAAGGGAGGTGACAGAAGTGCTTCCATGCAGGGTCAGCAAGTTCCCAGAGAGTACAGTTCGAGAGGCTGGAGACTGATGCTTCGTGAACTCAGTCAGTTGCCTTATCCATCATGAGGAAAGGCCCTTCAAAGCATGAGCCTGGGGGAAAGGAATTTGCCAAGGTTGTTTCTTGTTATCTAACCTTTCTCTGGAAGATCCCATGCCTCCTCGAAAGACTTCAAGGGCTCATCCTGTTCCCATATGGGTCTTACTGCCTACACAAGGAAAGGGCCTAGATTCTGGCAGAAGCTGTGCAGAACCAGTGAGAGGCAGAGGGCAGTCCCCTTGCAGTGGCTGCCTGCTGGCTGCCTCACCTCCGAGGGAAATGCAGCTCAGGTGGCAAAGTTCCCCACAGTTTGGAGACTCTACAGTCTTAGGTAAAGGAAAGGGCATCTCTCCTACTAGGAATGCTTTGTTCTTGCCCTTCCTGTAACATCAGCCTCAGTCCTTAGTGTGCATAGAACCATTGGCTTTTTCTTGAATCTGCTTTTGAATGACATTTCAAGAGTCACAGTCGACAATTAAATGACTCTTTCTCTGCCACTCAGGACGGATGGCGCCTGCTTGGGTTATGCTGTCTTGAATTCTCCTCATAAAGGAGGGGGAGATCTTCCACTTCATTTCACACCATGTGCTTTTGCTTTCAGTTTGGGAATGAGTTATTTATTTTGCAATAAATCAGCAAGGGTCTGCTTATATTACGGGATACCAGAACAAGTGAGGTTTGATTGAGGTACATTTAAGACACAAAGACAGACATACCCAATTATCCAGTAGAAAGTAAACTCTGGTGTGTGTGTGTGTGTGTGTGTGTGTGTGTGTGTGCAGGTGCATATGTGTACACATGCATGGGGAGCCAGAGATTGACATAAAATGTCTTTATCTTTTGCACCTTATTGTTTTTACATTTGTTATTTCTTTATTTAATTTTTGTGTTTGGCTGGGATGCGATGCACATACTAACACACATGGAGGTCAGAGGACTCTTGTGGGAGTTGGTTCTGTCTTTTCACCTTGTGGGGTCTGGAGGTCTAACTCAGATTTCCATGCTTGGTAGCAGGGGTCTTTACCTACTGAACCATCTTGCTGGTCCCCCACCTTATGTTGTTGAGCTACAGTCTCTCACTGGCACCCTGGGTTTACTGATTTGACTAGACTGATTGGCCAGAAAGCCCCAGAGAGCCTTCTGTTTCTGCCTCCCTAGGGTGGGATTGCAGGCACATGGAATCACTGTACTAACTCTATTTCTCCATGCCTGACTCTTCTTTTTAGTTTTGTTCCAAAAGATAGACAAAAAATAAAATTTATAAACAGGCCTTAAAAAGATTAGATTGGCATGTAGTACGCAGAGTATTTAACCTGCAAAATCCCAAGACATTAACTAAAACATTAGAATTAGTAAATTAATTTCACACAAATCTGAGGAAAAGAAAGATATGCACTCAGTCTGAAAGACATAAAGGATGATCAAACAACAGTGTTTGGCTCAGCCCAGCTACCTTCTCCCACCTCAAATGTAACTAGACCCACTGAGCCCTCAGAAAGGGCTTCACAGACCCTTAGAGTGCTGAAGTACTGTGTGTTATGTGCTTCCAGAATACCCCACTCACCTTGTTTGTTACCAAGTATTACTTAGCAACAAGCTTCTAGCCTGGCAGTTTCCCCCAGGCAAGGGTACATGATGTCTAGCTCCGAACCAGCCTAGTGCCTCGCATTCTGTTTTTGGATGAAGTAAACAATTCACAAAATAGACCATCACTTAGAAAAACTCCTTTTTAGAGACACGCAGGAGACCCCTATGAAGAAAAATTTGCGAACTTTAAAAAAGATAGAATTGGAACTAAAGGGCCCAGTATTTTACCCTTTGATGGGACAGCTGGGTGTGGTACAGTGTTCTTTCTTCAAAGGATAATGTTGAGATGTCATACACCATCAACCAATCTCCTTCAGAAATATTGGGGAAATATTATAAGATGATTCTGGAAGAAAAATATCATAAAGGGAAATTCCTGAAAACTAAATTGTGAGCTCTCTCAGGGCATCTTTCTTCCCCTTATCTCTACATAGTCTCTTCACGTAACCAACAGTGACTCCTCCCTCCCTCCTCCCTTAGGGTTGGGGAGGTGGGTCCTTGAGCGCAGAGGACCCACGCAGGAAGTCACAGTGTGGATGAATCTCCCAATCCCCACCTGTTCTTTCATTATAGCTTATGATGTGTGTGCCAACCTGAAGAACAAAGTAAAATGGTGTGACGGACATTATTTTATGGGGAGTTGAATGGAGTTTCAGTTACTGAGGTTCGAGGTGAACGAGCATGGTGGCAAACACTGTGTGATTGTTTGTTCAAAATGATATATACAAATATCTCCCTTGGTTTTATTCTTCTCGATTCTTTATGCTGAGAACTACAGCTATGTTGAAAGAGCCAGGTATATCCCAGGAAGATGGGTATGTTATTAACAGTAAGGTGGCTATGAACCAAAGATTCTATTAGCTGCCTGCAATTGTTGCAGAGGTCAGCAAGACCTTCTTAGAAGATTCCAGGGAGCCAAGGAACAGAATTATCCTTTAAGAGGATACCACCCCACCTTTTTCTGCAGGAGGACAATGATCTGGGAGATTATGAGCAGAGGACAAGAAGGAGATTAAGATTCCTCAATGAAAGCCTTTAAGAGGGACATGGTGAGCACATCATTGCTTATACAGAGCTTTGTGAGTTGGGGAAGGGTTGGGGGCATTATGTTCAAGTCCAAGACTGTGCCAAATTCCCAAAGGGCATTCAAGAACCTGCCTGGTCCTCAGCTACACTGAATTTTCATTGCTTTCTAGAATGAAAGAACAGGTGGAGATTGGGAGATTCATCCACACTGTGACTTCCTGAAACTGTGAAGCCCATTTAAAAACTCCTTTGGTTATTATGAAGCCTTATCGGACACTCTTAGTGAATGTTGCCTTGGGTGTGAACCATAGACATTCCCACTGCAGTTTCCATGGTATTTTTGACCAGGCCGAGACCAGGCCATTTTGCTTCAAATGACTCCATCTTGAAATGACCAATGACAACAGGAGATGAAGGTCAAGATTTGCAGCAGAATAAGAACCAAGGTGGGGAATTCGAGGTCCAGGAAGAAGAGAGGCATCCAGTGGAATCCAGGATACTCAAACAGGAGTGTGGACTCCGGAGGTGAGTGCATGAGCAGAGGGTGAGGCTTACTTAAGGAGAGGCTCACTGGTGACCTGAAGTGGGCAGGTTTGAGCAGCTCTGTGGTACAAGTAACAGATAAGATCCTGGGGATGAATTTCAGGGAGAACTGGCTTCCTTCGATCTGTCTTTGGGAAGTTGAAACCTACCCTTTTACCTTATTCCAACACTCAGAGGACTCCCTATTTCCAGTGTGTTTAGTTTGAATGGACCTCCCTTGTGGATACCTCATGATTCTCTTGTTCCTGAGGAGCCATGACTATCCTGTTTGGGTGGGAGTGGCTGGTCTGATGCTTTGGATGCAGAAGAGAGCTGAATGAAGATTAATGTAGCGGGGCACTGGATCCTTCCTAAGGAAAGGGACTCACTTGTTACTCTGCTGGGTGTCTTCTAGCCACCTGGATGTGTGAGTCCCAACCTTGGCCTCAGCTTGCCGCTGCTCACCAACAGAAGCTCCTGGAACACTGGGTGGCTGGGACCAGTAATAGGAAGACTAGGATTTGGAATGCTGGATTTAAATCTCAACAATAAGCAAGGCATATAGTCATTCCCTCCCCACCCCTGCTTAACTTTCTCCCATCTACAAAGATGGAAGTAGAAACACCTACTTCCTGGTATGGCTGCAAACCAGGAAGATGCTGTGAGGGAATCCACCAAGCCCCGAATCCACGGCTATACCAGGAAGACGCTGTGAGGAATCCACCGAGCCCTGAATCTATGCCTCTTCATTCATTTTCCCAATCCTTGTAGGAAATCTGTTCTTGTTTAACTGTGTGGCTTGTGACTATGTCCTCCTCCCTCCTCACGCTCCACAAGCATGTGAGCTACCTGCAGCTGGGAATTGATGGAAAGCCACAAGGTCAATCTCAGAGTTCCTCATTTGGGTCTACATATTCCACAGGGGCCTAGAAACTAAAGCCCATGGGACAGTCACTCAAACACTCATGTGGAACAGACTGAGGGACATAGATCCGATGCTATCTCCACGCTTGTGCTCACAGAATCACACTGCTGGCAGGTTCATCCCTGGATGAGAAAAAACTGCAGTTATGATCTATACACACCCCTACGAGGATTAAGAACACAGCCAACTCCTTGCTGAAGGAAGGACTGAGCCATTTTCTTAGAGGATATATTTAGACCGGACAGCAGATCTCAGTCTTTGCCAAGTTAAGGGGGCCTGGGTCTGACGTCATTACAGTCTTTCTACCTGTGAAAGGGCTCTGTGCTCTGCAGTTACGGTTTTGACAGGTGAGTGGAGGCAGCTTTCTGAAATCCTTGTTAATGTCAAGGTGAAACAGAAGGATTGACACTTGTGATTCTCAACAGTAAAGCTACTGAAATAGCACTTGTGAGGGAGCTGGATGGAAATGGACTCCGACATCTTTTTACATGCCACTGGTGGATCACATTTAGTAAATGTTTTGTACCCATTTCTATGCTGCATTTGGTGGTTTATTCTTTTGATACCAAGACATGGTTCTAATTAATCTTCAAGATCGAGAAAAGGGAATTAAAGGAATGACTGGCCACTTAATCTCCAAACAAAGACTGTGACCTTGGCTGAGCTTTCCATGGACCCAGAGGTTGGCCACAATTTTCTAGGAGCAAAGGGAAGTATTGAATACAGATGCTACTCCACATGTTCCTGTGTCTTCATCCTACTCTGTATTGCACTGAATGTTTGGAGATGAATTTCATGAAAGGAGGACCAGGAAGTGGAAAAGCCAATCCCACTCCCAGTATTTTTATAAGAAGATAAACCCAACTGGATATTTCTTGCAATTTGGGGGAGAGATCACTTTTCTTCTTGACTGTCATCCTTGACAACTGCTGGTAGGGTTGGGTCAAGGACCACACTTAGAGTTGAGCTTGTTCGCAGTTACTAATTGGCTTCTTTTCTCACATCATGACTGGTGAGGAAGCGCAGAGATGCTGAACCTGCACCTGGGCCTGACCTTCCTTCTCCATGTCTTTGTTGACTGCTTGGAGAGCAGTTAGCGGCTTCCCTCTCACTGCGGGGCCTTTTGCAGCAGAAGACTGGAGGTGAATAAGGGAGAGTCCTCTGTCTTCAGAATCCCTCTTCTCTAAACCTTCCATGCAAGAACCCCCAGGACCCAGCCTCTAGAAGAATCTAAGACATGCTTGATTTCTGCAGGAATTGAGGCAACATAGCTACAAGATCTCCCTGTGGCCCTAGCTGACCTGGAACTCACTGTGTAAACCAGGCTGACTTTGATCTCACAGAGATCTGCCTGCCTCTGCCTCCTAAGTGCGAGTATTAAACATGTGTGCCTCCATGCTCTTAATTACTATTTTTATATATTTTTAAAAATTATTACATTGATTGATTGACTGGGGTGTGGTGGGAGGGTAAATGCCATTGTGATCATGTGGAGGTCAGAGGACAACTTGAGGGAATCAGTTCTCTCTCTCCACCCTATGGGTTCCTAGGATCATATTCAAGTCATCAGGCTTGGCAACTGCTTTTACCCTCTGAGCCATCGCACCAACCTTCTAAAGGTATTTTAAAAAGCAAGGATTCCGCCAGGCGTGGTGGAGCACATCTTTAATCCCAGCACTCATGAAGCAGAGGCAGGCAGATCTCTGTGAGTTCAAGGTCAGCCTGGTCTACTTTGTGGGTTCCAAGCCAGCTGGAGCTACAGGGAGCCCCTGTCTCAAAAATAGACCAGAAAAAAAAAAAAAAGCAAGGACTCTTTATTTTCACTGCTTGCAAGAACAGAAGATAAAAAAAAGACAGGTGGTCTGTGAATGTTTTGGGCTAAGGGAAATGTAGACACGGACGGACATAAGCACAGAGACTGAGTCACTTGCACAGCAAACCAACGGCAGATTTTTCTGTCCGGGTGGATTACTCTGAGCTTTGGTGCTCTGGGCTATAATCAGTCTCACTTTGCCTCTGTCATCTTTTTTCTGCCAATGACACATGATGTTCCTTGCCAGTTTCCACTTCCTTTATCATCCATCTATCTCTATTGGCCTATCCATATATATCCATCTGTCTGTCTTTTAATCTCCATCTTTGTGCATAGAGTTGACAAATGCCAGTGAGATCTATAAGGAAAGAAGAGGCCCCTGAGTTTACTATACTGCCTGCATGCTACAGTGTCTACCTGAGATGACAGGAATTCTGTCCTCCCCTAGACCTTCCAAGAAGAATTTTATTGGATTTTCTAGCCTTCTGGGAAGATATCAGGGAGAGGAAACAATGACAATTTCCAGAGCATTCCAGAGAGGACAGGCCTCTTCTGAGTGGCTATAATCTTTCATTAACTGATGCAGACAACTTTACAGGTTTTGAGAACCATGAGGATTCATGAAACGTTCAGAAGAAAAGGTCACAATCTCTGAATTCTAGAGCTGTTCCTTAAGTCTAATGAATGAGGAATTCAGCTGAAGAAATCGCATACTATTGAACTTTGACCAGTGGTTGCCTCTGACCTAAAGAAAAGAGCTAGTGTGTGCAGGCAGCTTTGTGTCATTGTGACAAACTACCTGAGATCATCAACTTCTAAGAAGGATGGGTTTATTGTTGCTCAGGGTTTCAAAGGTTTTAGTTCATCGTTGGCTGGCCCAGGTACTTTGGGGCCTGTGGTGAGGAATGCAGCTGAGAAGCAAAGAGAGACAAGAACTGGGCTTCCAACATCCCCTTCAAGGACACTCCCCCAGTGGCTTAACTTCTTCCACTAGACCCCTTCTGTGTCAGGCTCCCACTACCTCTGAATAGCACTGCAAGCCTCTAATAACTGGACCTTTGGAGATACTTACTTAAACCGCAACACTGTGAAAGGCAGGCCACTTCAGCTAGGAATGTAACTGGGAGGACAGAGAATGGCCAAGAGAGGAGGGAGAAGGATAAAGTAGCATGAAAGGGCAGAGAAACAAGAGCTGTCTGCAGATCCTGAGCTCAGGGAACTTGTCTCTATCATGATGGTATTCCTAGGTTCCAGAATAGCTCCTGGGATACATCAGGTGTTCAAGGAACTATTTGGTAAATAAAAGAATGGGCCTCAATGACTCGCTTTCCTTTTCCTGTTTTGCTTTTGGCCTAGGCCATTTGCTGAAAGGAATCCTACCCCCAATCCCCACACCCCAGACAATGCCATTAGACAGGTATATCTTGGGAATTTGGACCATCTGTTTGGGGCTCCAAGGAAAGGGTGCACCAGATGGACCCCAGGTCTATTTTTGGTCTTTAGTTTGCATGTTTCCTATTTTTCTGCATCCCATGCAGATGGATACTGTCAGGTTATTTATAGCAGGAGTTTGCACACAATAATAGAACAGTTGCTTTAACTCCAATGCCAATTGAATAACTTTGGTTTTGCATTCTTTCAGAAGACCTGCAGCAAACATAGCTTTGGAGAACTGTGGTGCTAAGATGGTCTCCTTCTAAGATCTACCACCATCAATCCCAACTGCCTTCCCTAAGACAGTTGTCTCCATGATGTGGAACACAGTCATTCTGTTTCTCTCTGCATCTGTTTCAGAGACAGTCACAGAGGCAGACATTCTAAATGAAACACGGTGCTAGAAATTTTAATTCAATATTATATTAAATAATTAATAAACACAGCCAAGAATGCAAAGATGGTTCTTCTGTATAAAGGCATTTACGGTTTTAGAATTTACACTAGTGAACAAAATAAGTCATTCTATTTGCCTGTTGCTTTGGGGCCTGTGGAGAAGGAGCACATCATGGTGGGAATGCAAGTGGTGTCACATATGCTCAGTAATATTGTCAGATTTTAAAAAATTAACGTGTATTCAATTAATGTGTATTAAATAGCTATATTATATAGTTATTAAATAGTATAGTTCAGAAAATATTTAATATTATGAAAAAGTGGTTATGACATATGAAATAGAAATTTCAGGTCATTTCATATGCACATACACATATGTGTTGTAATTTTTTTTTAAGTTTTATTGAGCCGGCCTTTAAACCCAGCACTTAGGAGACAGAGGCAGGTTGATCTCTGTACGTTTGAGGCCAGCTGGGGCTACAGGGAGACAAACAACCAGATTTTATGTGTGTTTTAGTTTATGCATATGAGTGCTTGCTTCCATGTAAGTATGTGCATCATGTGAATGCAGTGCCTGCAGAGGCTGAAAGAAGACATAGGATCCTCTGGAACTAGAGTTACAGGTGGTTGTGAGGCCCCTCATATGGGTGCTAGGAACTGAATTTGGGTCCTCTGGAAGAACAGCAAGTGCCCTTAACCAATGAGCCTTCTCTCCGGTCCCTGTGATCTAATCTTAATCAACTATTGATCCCCAGACAAATGGACTGAAGGAAATAATGAGTAATTTCTCAGTGGGGAAGTTCATGGAGGATTTGTGTTCTCTTCCTATTTTTCTATTTTCTACAATAAACATTTAGTGCTTTTATGATCTAGAAAAATGTCATAAATCCTATTTTTTTTAGTAGTTCCCTGATTTTATTCCATGGTTGGGGTTTTATATCTGGAGTTAGCATTAAAGATTTGCTCAGGGCATTCCCATTAGAAATTACCAAAGGGAAAGTACTAAGTGTGTGGTCCTAGTCTTTAAAGGTTGCTCTTATTTAATCTCAAAAGAAAAGGTAGATGGTGTCTTCTCTGCAGAGATTTATCTGCTCCCATTTGTGCATGATCCAGGCATCTTGGGCATGTCCTAAAGCACAGCTATAATAACAGCATGTGTAGGCAGTCCATGCATTTTCCACATCTATAACTGTGTGCATTAAGGCTGGTTGTCTATAAAGTTTCCTTTACAGGACAAAGACCAATCTGTGGAACCTCAGCTTTAACTGAGAAACAGAGCAGCTCTGGGGATGGATGGTTCTTGAGGAACAGAATGGTGGCAGGTCCTACCTTTGTTTAGGTTTCTGCTTTCCTGTACTTCGCCTTGAAACTCAGCAGGTCAAGTACTGGCAGCAGCCTTGTCTCAGTGCATAATCTCACATGCAAATTCTTCCTGGTTAAGCATGTGTGTGTTCTGAAACCCTAGGGAGAGAGAGTGACTTTCAGATACTGCTTTAGGTTGAACAATTCAGCTATAAGAACTGCATAGTGGGTTGCAGTCATCAGCAGATGTATTTCTTTCCTGGTTTGCATCTCCCTGACAGTGTTATCTGCCCAGATACAGCATCTATGAAGTCAGTCTCGAATACACTATTTTTAACCAGAAGAAGAGCCATATTTAATATAGTCTAGGATAGTGCTGTAATTAAAATGTCCTCAAAATTCCACCCTGAGCTTGAGAAATGAGACTTCCACTGTGAGGAAACAAAATCAGGGGCTCTTTAACCAGCGCTGAGAAATGTAGTACACAACTTATTTGACACAAGCCACTAACCTGGGACAACTCAGAGAGGTGAAAGAACTAAAGACAGAGCAATTCTGAATCTACTCTGGAAATAATTTATCTATCTATCTATCATCTATCTATCTATCTATCTATCTATCTATCTATCTTATCTCCTTTTGGTCCTAGGAGAGTCCTTACTTTTCAGTGGAGGGAACGTGCTGATGTGGAAACCATTCCTATGAAAAGCGAGAACAGAAAACGTAATTTGGGATAGAAAGCCAAGAAGACAAAGAAATACTCAAGGATACTGTGCTCTGTTTAAATCTGAAGGACTCCTGTACTGGCAGAGGGTAACTGTCTATGCTTCTGATGATAAAGAGGGAGATTTACAGCCTTCGGTGTTCGGACAGCAAGAGAATTTAAGTTCTGGGCAACTCTCACAGATCAGCGGTTGCAAAACAGACCAGATTAGCTCAGGATTTCCATTTTGGAACTGTTAACAACTACAGCTGTTCACAGGGCCTGGAGGGCTGTGCAGCCTTCATCCATTTGGTTTCCACAATGCCAGGTTAAACATTTATTGAACAAATATATAAATCAAAGAACCATGTAAGGGAGAAAGGAAGGAAAGTGTCAGTGATCCCCAAGTCTCCAGTGTTGCCTATGTGTCTATGTGCCTGTAAATTGTGACCACCAGTATTATCGTGGAAATTCTTGATGATTTTGTTAGTTTCATTATTATTTTGTTTTTGATATATCAATAAACCAGAAATAGGTATTTATTCTTAAAACTGAGTTTTATAATAATAAAAGTTCACCTTTTATCATTTTTAAAATATTTAGTATGCATGTGCTTGTGCATATATATGCATATGTATGTGTGCCACATAGATACAGATACCTGCAGAGGCCAGAAGAGGACACTGAACCCCCTGGAGTTACAGGTAGTTGTGAGTTGCCTACTGCAGGTGCCAGGAACTGAACTTTGGTCCTCTGAAAAAGCAACAAGCATTCTCAACCACTGAGCCATCTTTCCAGCCCTTATTTATTTTAAGCATTTAGTTACAAAATATGCTAGATAAATACATGGATTCTTTGAAATATGTCAAGTCTTATTTGTTAACTTCTATTACAAGATCAGTTTTAATTTTTTGTTTTATTTATTTTTATTTTATGTGTATGAGTGTTATGTCTGAATGTATGTCTTACAGTGCTCTTAGAGGACAGAAGAGGACTTTGGATTCCCTGGAACTGGAGTTATAGAAAATTTTTAGTTACCATGTGGGTCCTGAGATTCAAACCCAGGTCCTCTGCAAGAGCAGTCAGTGCTCTTAACTGCTGAGCCATCTCTCCAGCTCTGACAAGGTCAGTTTTATAGATAATGTTTCAGATATGTTCTAAAATGAATGTATTGTGTATATTGGTTTTATTCTTAATCTAAAGCCCCATCTATTTCCATTAAACAAGCTGTTGCTGGAATGCAGCTGCACACTATAATCCCAGCACTTGGGATATGTATATATGCTGTGAAATAACTAGCAAAATCAAGTTCATTACATACCCATCACCTCATGTAGTCGCTTATGTGTGGCGGGGACTTTCCTGTGTGTATTGTGTTCTTAGCAATCGTGCTACCACACTGTACATGACTGCTCCAGGACTTACTATCTCATAAGTGAGTTTGTAGCTTTTGGCCAATACCCTGCTCCATTTGCAGGTTAACAACCCTTCTATTGTCTATTGTTATGAGTTAAACTTGTTTAGAAGTCACATATATGTGAGTATATAATATTTGTATTTCTAAACCGGTTTAT
The DNA here is from genome assembly GCA_035773235.1 of Eospalax fontanierii. Taxonomy (NCBI): domain Eukaryota; kingdom Metazoa; phylum Chordata; class Mammalia; order Rodentia; family Spalacidae; genus Eospalax; species Eospalax fontanierii. Next base: position 36,544,183 of record CM069548.1, on the reverse strand, counting down.
ATCCCTTAAGGTAATGTCCCGAAGCCTCATTTATGTTTTCACACATTCCAAGGATTTCATTTAAATTTTTTAACTGTGTGTGTGTGTGTGTGTGTGTGTGTGTGTGTTGTGTGAGTGGGGGTGCATGTGTGCCTTGGCATGTGTGTGGAACACAGAAGACACCTTCTGGTGTTGGTCCTTGCTTTCTACCTTGTTTGAGACAGGGTCTCTGGTTGTGTGCTGCTAGTCCAAGAGTTTCCAAGGATTCTTCCGCCTCCAATTTCCACCTTGCCAAAGAGATGCTGAGATTACAGACACATACATGCTACTACATTAAGCTTTAAGTGAGTTATCAAAATACTAATTCAGGTCATCATGCTTGTATGGCAATCACTTTACCCACTGAGCCATTACTCTACCCGTTTCATTCTTTCTAAAGGCTGAGTAACTTTCTATTATCCATGAACAAAAAGAAAACAAAAAGCTAGACACATCCTACATCCTGTCTTACATTCCAAACCATAGTAATAAAATGGTGTGGTCCTGGCCCAAAGCCAGACACATGGTCAGTATAGTCCTCCATTAGCCATTCAGCTTTTGATAGACATTTAAGATTGTCACTATGGCTTGACTCCCTGAATAGTTCTCCAGAGACCATGGGAGTGAGGTGATTTTCTTTAGGTGTAAACTCAGTGATGGGGTTGCTGGATCATATGGCAGTTCTGTTTTTAAACTTTTGAGGGAACTCCAAATCATAAAGGCTGCATCAACCTACGTCACCACAACCATACAGAACATCCTCCTTTCCCGCCATCCTCTTCAATCCCTCCCATCTTTGGATTTGTTGTTGTCATTAGCTATTCTCATAAGGAGACAGCTCATTGTGGCACTGACTTGAAATTAGGGATGTTGAGCATCTTTCTTTACATGCCTCTTGGCCATTTATGCTTTGGAAAAATGCTTATTCTAATCCTTAGCCTATAGATAATCAGAACTTTTTTCTGTTGAGTAGTATGTTTTCCTTGTATATTTGGGGGATCGACCTCTTTTTTTACAGGGTTAACAAATATTTCCTCCTATTCCAGGTACGTACTGTTTTTTCTTTTATTATTCTGTTGCTTGTTTTTTTTTTTTGCCACACAAAAATGTTATTTCTTGGTGTAACCCCACTTGTTTATTTTGCTTTTGTTGCTTATGATTTTTTCAGCTATAGCCAAAAAATCATTGCCAAGGCCAATGCCACTGATATTTTCCCCTGTGTTTTAGGTCTTAAATTTAAATCTTTAATCCCCTTTAGTTTATTTGCATTCATAATGTAATATGAAGATCTAATTTTATTTTATTTGAACATGGATTTTCCGTTTCCAAATGCTATTTATCTAAGACACTAGACATTCCCCACTGGGGAATTCTCTGTTTCTTTATTGAAAATTAGTAGATTTTAGATGAGTAAATTTACTTCTGGTGTTTCTAATCTGCTCCATCAATCCATGTTGCCATGGCAGTACCATATCATTTTGAGTACTATAACTTTGTAATATATTTTGAAGCCAGGAAATGTGATACCTCTAGCTTTCTTATTTTTTGCTCAACATTATTTTAACTATTGGGAGTCTTTATTGTTCCATATGAATTTCAGAATTTTTTTTCCCATGAAAAATCTCATTGGTATTTTAAGAAGGATTATACTGAATCTGTATAATCTTTACCACTTTGAGTAAGATGGGCTTTTTGACAATATTAATTCTTCTAATTCCTGAGTACACAACAGATTTCTGCTTATTTATGTCTCTAGTTTCTTTCATCAGTGTTCCATGGTTTTCAGTGTACAGGTCTTTTATCTCCATGGCTAAACTTCTCTCTAAGTACTTGACTCTTTTTGATGCTATGGCTCACGTTTCTTCAGCATGTTCATTTCCCGTCCTGGAACAATTCTCTTTCTCCCCAAAGTATGCCTTTCTATTTTTTAAATTTTGAGGGCAGGGTCTCATGTAGTACAGGCTGGCTTAGAGCTCAAAACAAGGCCGAAAATGACCTTAAACTTCTGATCCTGCTGCCTCCACATGCTGGGATTATAGGTGTGTATCACCACCATGTCTGGTTCATTCCATACTGAGGATCAAACACAGGGCTTCATGGATGCTAGGCAAGCACTCTATTAATTAAGCTGCGTCTTTAGTCTCCAAAGTATCTCTTAAAATTCCCTTTGTGATAAACTCTCTTGGCTCTTATGTATCTGCTGGAACTTGATGTGTCTTGGAAAGGAGTCGGCAGGACTTGCTGGTGACTGAAATAGAGGGTACTGTTGAGATCAGGCTATGCCCTATGCTAAGCTACTCCATACTGTATAATACAGTACTTTTCTAGGTGGTGCCTTGCCGCAGGACACTCCATTTTACAAGCAGCTTTTTTGCTCCATTTTGAGGGAGAGGAGTGACTGCAGGCCCTGGTGGAGCAGAAGCTGTGGCCTCTGTCAGGTGCCACCCCTCCAGCGCAGGCTGATAGACGGCTTATTCCTTGGAGGCGGGAGGGTAGAGATGCAGCCACATTTTAAGTTTATTGGGGTCTAGTGAAGCTATATAACACATGGGCATATTCCAATCATACCAGGGAACCAGGCCTAAGAATCCGTTGGACATGACAGATCAAGGAGAAGATGTAACTCCTTCACCTGGGCCCATAAAGTGGCATGGTCCTTGGTGTGTACGTGTGACTAGCAGAGGACTGTCCCTCACTGTCCCTGGAACTCCAGCTTGACTTGGTCCCCTGCTGTTGATGCAGATTACTCTACTGCCTGCTGGTCCATATGTTCGCCCATCTGGACCTGGACCTGGATCTGAACCCATTTCCTGTTCTCTGACTCAGTTCGGCCTTTCACCACAAAGTTGGACTCTGTAGCTTTGCTCTCAAACCCTGACTTCAGCCACAGCTTTCTTCTGGGGCTGGCCTGGCTTTTAATCATCAGTACAGACTCCTTCACAGCCTACTTCTAAAATGTCTTAGATTCGGCTGCAGCCTTATTAACTTGTATTCATTCTGTAAACCACATATATGCAAATAGATATATAGATATGTGTACTGTGTGATTGTGATATGAGAGTTAATACTAGTAATTAAAATCAAATAAAAGAATCTGCATTCACCTTGGCCATGTTACCAAGGTAGATGGATTACATGACAAACTGTGGTGATTAAAATTGCTAAACCTAGGGAATTTATTGTTATTCGATAAATTCTGACATTGTAGAAAAATGTAAATGCGTTCATCTATGTTTCTGGCCTAGCGTGCTCAGGATTGGTACAATACGAGCAGGAGGGGTCCAGGAGAACGTTGAGCAGTGTCCACCCACAGTGAGCCCAGAGACAGCATGAACCACACAACGGGCAGCAACAAAGGTGGCTTCCCAACACCGCCTGTATGGTCCGTAGACACAGAGGCTCCGGAAGTGAGTTCTGGGTCTAGTGGCCTCATAAACAATGCAGGAATGTTCATTCACTCACCAGTTCTTTATTGGAAAGTTCCAGGTCTACAGTTCATAATTTGTTCATTATCTAATTTGCTAGTTAAACACTTTCCTTTAAGTGTGAACGAAAATTCAAGTTCCAGGAACGATGAGAATGACAAAGAACCGCTGGAGGCTTTCTGGGGTGGGAGTGAGGGGCCCTCCGGGAGCGGCCTCCAGGAGGCAAAGACATAATTAATTAAGAGTAGACCCCAAAGCCCTGATAAGCCTTTCGGTCTGATGCTGCCCAGGGCCAGTCTTCCTAGACAGGGAGCAGGTGCTGCAGGAGCGAGGCAGGCAGGCCGTCCGCTGCTTTGCTCGTGTGTCCTTCTTTCTCGAGGGGATCTGTCCTTCTCTCAGTTGCCTCTGCCTCAGAGCCCCCGGAGCCCTAGCAGGGCTTTGCGGTGAACCAAGACAGCACGATGTTGGTGAAACTAGAGCCCAGGAAGGCAGGAATGAGTAAGAGAAGGCATTTGAGGCCAGGGAGCCTGGGGCTGGCCCACAGAGTGCTGAGGCCCTGGGTCTAGTAAAGCTGCAGTTCGGGGTCCAGAGAGGGCTGTAGCACGAGGTTCCGGAAGAGCTGAGCCTCTGTCCGGGACAGCGGCAGCCGGGAGAAGGGGAGAGTGGCAGCTCGGGCCAGGTTTCACTGGACCCCAGCAGCTGTGCAACCTGGGCAGATGGCACGGCCTCTTCACTGGCCTGTGGGTCCTCATCTGTTGGTAAGGGGGTCCCTGCGGGTGTGGCATGGGAGGAGTGGCTAGAAATAAAGATGGTGCCACTTGTGAAGGAACACACTAGAAAATCTTAGAGCAAAAGCTGTTATTTTTATACTAAAACAAGTGCTGGCATTTTAGCTCAGTATGCAAATGTATGCTTTTCTTTTTTTTTTTTAAGGATATAAAGGGCAATGTCAAAAGAATTATTTCATGCTCTTTCTCCTACTGTTCAGGATATTTGCGCAGGGGAGTCAGGAGGCAGATTTGATGCACTCAAAGATGCCCTCCGGCTCTCTTCAGAGCTAGGCTTCTTTGGTTCCATAATGATATCAAGAGGGAGGATTATGCAACACGGGGTCAATAAAAGGATTCGGACGACTCTGTTCGACTTCAGGAGAGGGCATTCGTGTGGCTGTTGAGAACTCAGCTGTGTCTTCTCCACTGGCTTTGAATCCTCCCGTTGCTCTCCCAGGAAAGCCCTCACCCTTCCTGTCTGCCTTGCTCTCTCCTTTGTGTCCCCTGAGAGGGGATGCTGTCACTTCCTTCCTGTCCCAGCCTTCTAAACTGGGGACAGACTGTGGGCCTGCCCCTGCCCCCAGACTGGAACAGGATCCCACGCAAGGAGCATATTCTGTACTGAGGATTAGATGGTATTTCTTCTTTCTTGTCTCCCCCTGTTAATCTACTTAATCCTTTCTACTGTTTGGAGAATGTGAGCGCTGAGTTAGCATGGTAAGCAAGCCCTTTGTGAGCTGCCCTTGCAGCTCCTCTTGCTTTATGTTCCAGAACTAACTGTCTGAATTTTGCTCTGAAATGTGGGCATGCCCAATGCATAGTAATTTTTCAAAAGCACACTGTTGTCTCCTATCTTTCTGTCCCTGCTTCCTCGAATACTCTTTTATCTTTACCCACGTGAAGACTTTCTCTTTATCCTTTTGAGACTCATCTTGGCTGCAACCCCACAGAAAGGCCCTTTTTTTTTTTTTTTTTTTTTTTGTCTCGCCTGGCTTTCCCAAGTATGTTTCATGCTCCTCAAAAACGGCTCTACATCAGCACTTACCCAAGGCCACATGTTTGCATGTCTTCTGGGTAGACTGTAGCTTGTGGAAGATCATGAGTATGTGCCTGGACCCAGCACAGACATCAATGAATAGCAGTTGAATTTGTAAATGCACAGATGAAAGAGGACGTGAGTTAAAATGACACTATACTTCCATAATCTCCAACCTCAGTGCAAGTAAAGAGGTTAAGCTCTAGGTTTCCAAGGTTGTAAGCAAAACTCCATGCAGGCATGTGTTAATTAATTTCATCATTCACACATCCTTTGACTCACATTATGGAGCACCTGCTGCTCATTAATTTATCAAAATGATTTGTACTGTTCCAACGACTGAGGATTTTCACTGAACCCAATAGACAAAGTTTCTGCCTTCAAGACCCTTATGTTCTAGTGGAAGGAAACAGACAACAAAGGGAATATTTATCATGTCAAATCTGCTAGGAATTTTGTGAAGGAAAAAACCAACAGGTCAAAGGTCACATGTTAGGTCACAGTCAGGTGTTCCTGTGAGTGAGCAGAGGAGAGATTTTGTCTCCTGTGTGTTTCCAGGCTCATTCTGGCTGCCGCACTGGGCATAGCCAGTGAGGGGTAGATGGCAACAGGAGTACACTGCTTCCCTCTTGTACCAGAATGGCGGCAGTGGATGTCGGCAATAGTGGTGAGAGTCTTCATGTGTGGGGGGCGGGCTCTGGAGTGCGTAGAACATCGGGTACGTGAGGTGGAGGCGCAGATGACGGCACAAGGAGTTTGGCTTGAACCACAGGAAGGATACAGTTACAATGAGCAGGGAGAGAAACGCTCTGGAGGGGCAGATCAGGGGGAACACAGGATTCAGCTTGGCCCGTTCAGTTTGAGGCACTCACTGGACATGAAGGTAACAGATGGAGACTCAGTTGAGGGAGAGGACCAAGCTGGATGAGGGTTTGGTGAGTCACATACAGGTAGGGTCTTCAACTGCAGGAGGTCACCAGGGAGTAGAACAGAGACACAGAATGGAGAAGCCATGTCTTGAGCCTCAGCGCACTCTGGATAAGATGTTGGATAAATGAGGAAGAGCCAGGAAGGAGAATGAGAAGGAGCAGCCAGCAAGGTCGTAGGAGAGTGGAGGGCAACAGTTAACACCAGGCCCTGAAGGAGAAGAGCCATGGTAAACGGGGAGGGGGGGGGGTCACTGTATCTAGAGACACAAAGCCAAGGAAAAAGAAAAAGTATGGCAATTTGGGGGGTTTAGAATAGATGTCTGGGAAATATATTATTTGTTTTAGGCATATTTAGTATAGTGTAGCAGATATATAGCAGAAATTTTAGAAAATTAATTAATTCTCCCCACAAACAAGCGGAAGATAAAACTTATCTTCATTGTTAAAAACTAAAAAAAAAAAAAGAGAGAGAGAGAGAGAGAAAAGAAAATGTGGCAGGGGCCTCTTCTTAAGTCTCATCTCCAATTAATGTCTTCTCAGAATAAGACTCACTTGAAAAACACTATTCCAGGAATATCAAAGTGCCCAGAAACCATCAGTTTGTATATAATGGCCAGGAAAGAGCTAACAGAAGCCCCGGGATGGTAAACAGCAGCCTCAAAAAACAAAGATGCTTAAGTGACTAAGCACAATCCAAGCTGGTTTTAGAAAATGTTTGAGTTTGTGCCAAGGCCCACTTCTGCAGAACTCTGCAGCTCCCTCTGCTGCTTCCTCCTCTCTGGTGGGCGGGACTTCCTGCTGGAAGTTGGGTAGCTCTGGCCGGAGACCAAAGCGTTGATCCAGGATTGATTCAACTAGCACGTCCTGTCAACTTTCCATTGATCTATCTAAAAACTGCACAGAATGTCAATCCTGGATTAGAGGTCACCCAGATCAACACTGCCAGACATACAATGAACACCAAAGGCAAGCCGAGTACCTAATTTACAGTTTCAAGCAGCTGGGCAGGAAAAAGGAAAAGATAATGATACAAGAAACAAGAGAGGAGAGTTAAGAATATTTTGTTATTGAAAGGCATACACACTAGCTGTGAAATGGTACAGTGTTATTTGAAATTGGAATAGTGTTTGGAATGGAATTAGCTGTAAATGTACATTGCAAGATTTAGGGCAGCTATTACAAAAATAAAAATGAGTTTAACTATATGCTAAGAACGGAGATTACGAGACTGAAGAGATGGCCCCGTGATTAAGAACATGTACTGCTCTTGCAGAGGACCTAAGTTTAGTTCCCAGCACCCACACCTGGCAACTCACGACCACCTGTATCTGTAGTTCTGAGGAATCTGACCCCTCTTCTAGCCTCTGTAGGCACCCCATGCACATGCACATACACACATGAAACACATAAAAATAAGTACAAGAGAGAGACTGGAATAATACGGAAAGCTCAGTTAAAATAACAAAAGGAAGAGCAGAAGTGGAAGGCAAAAATGGAAACGAAGAAGGACGACAGATAGAAAACAGCAGCAGATCCAGTGCACATCAACCCTTCCTCTGCTGGCCCTCAGTATCCACGGGGGACGACTCCAATGGTCAATCAACTACATTGTCCAGCAGGACACACACTTTTTTCAAGCTGACATGGAACATTCACCATGATGTACCGCATTCAAGGCCAAAAAAAATATGCATTCACAAATTTAAAAGAAGAGTTGTACAATTTTTACTTTTAGTCCACAATGGAATTAAATTAGAAATCAATACAAAAAAAAGACAATTGGAAAATTCCACAGTACATGAAGATTCAACAATATGCTTCCTAACAGCATACAGACTAAAGAAGAAATCTCAAGAGAAATTTTTAAATATTTTGAACTAAATCAAAATGAAACTCAGCTTGTCAAAGGTTGTAGGGTGTAACTAAACAGGACTTACCATGGAGATTGTTTTAGCAGTGAGCGTAATTATCTAAGGTTCCGTTTTAGAGACTAGAAAAATTAGAGCAAATGAATTCAAAGTAAGAAGAGGTAAACAAACAACTGAAGTGCATATCGGTGAAATTAAAAATAGGAAATCATTAGAGTAAAGTCAATGAAACAAAAACCTGGCTCTTTGAACAGATGAATAAAATCAATGTCTATAAAGAGAGAAGAAGCTGGTGTGGTGACGCATGTCATTAATCCCAGCACCCAGGAGGAAGAGGCAGCCAGACCTGTGTAAGTTTGAGGCCAGCCAGTTCCAGTCCAACCAGGGATATACAGTGAGACTCTATCTCAAAAACCAAAACCCAAACCAAACCAAACTAAAACAAAGAACAGCATGAAGAAACAGACAGTCTGAATAAGCCTGGATTTATTAAAGAGATAGAGTCAGTAGTGAATAACCTTCCAAAAAAAAGTACCAGGCCCAAATGGGTTGATTAGTGAATCTTACCAGACCTATGAGGAGGACATTATACCTGTCCTCTATAGTCTTAGAGCATAGAAGCAGAAGACATATTTTCTAACTAACTCTACAAAGCCAGCCTTACCCTAACACTGAAGAAGACATTTCTCAGAACAAAACTGTAGACCAATATTTCTTGTGACCATAGATTCAAAGTTACTCAACTATATGTTAGCAAACAAAATCTAATAATGTGTAAAAATAATTATATACTACAACCAAATGGGACTGGTTTTAGGAATGTAAGACTAGTTCAACATTCAAAGGTCAATAAATATAATCCATCACATGAGCATGCTAAAAAGCCCATATGGTCCTCCCAATAGATGTAGAAAAGAGTCTGACAAGAATCATGTTTAAAAAAATAAATCTCTCAGGAAACTGAGAATGTAGAGGAGCTTCCCCTACTCAATAAAGAATATCTACAAAAAGGCAATAGATAACATCATACTCCATGGTAAGAAACTGAAGCTTTTCGACTAAGACTAGGTATAAGGCAAAGATGCCCTCTCTCACTACTCTTTTTCAAAATTTTACTCTAAGCTCTAGCTAATTCAATATGACCAAAACCAAAACAAGTAAACAAACAAACCAAAAAAAAAAAAAAAAAAAAAAACCGCCCCAAACCACCAAAACATTAAAGGTATATTGGAAAGGAAGAAATAAAACCATCTTTGCAGATGACATAATCATCTATGTAGAAAACCCAAGCAAACTGACAAAATACTCCTGGAACTAATGTGTGATTCAAACAGGGCTGAGGATACAGGTTAATATGCAATTATCAATCACATTCCTATATGCCAACAATGAACAAGTGGAACATACATAAAAGTAAATATTCAATATTATTTATATCAGCATCCCCAAATGAAATGCTTATGTGTAAATCTAACAAAATGCACCCACGATATATATGAAGGATAACTAATTAGATTAAATAAAAACCAAATAAATGTAGACTGTCCATATTCATGGATAGGAAAACTCAATATTGTCAAGACATCAGTTCTTCCCAAATTGCTCTATAGGTTCAATATAATCTCAGTCAAATCCCCAACAAGTTACTCTGTGGTTGCCAAGAAACTGATTTTAAAGTTTACACGAAGACTGAAAAGACTCAGAGAGTAGCCAACACGATATTGAAGGAGAATAAAGTTGGAAGATTAACACTGTCTACTGTCAAGACTTACTATAAAGCTACAATAATAAGCCAGGGTGGTACTGGGTAAAGAACAGATAAATAGATCATATAAAGTCTATATTCCTTGAGGGAATGATGAGAGTCTTTGGCTTCTCACTTCCCGCCAGACCTTGCATACAATGTTAGGAGTAACTACCTGGATGAATGAGAAAAGACTGACTCTCATTGACTCTCTGACTGACAGTGAGTGAATTAGGGAATGTTTGTGGAAGCTCTTTGATAAACCATGTAGAGCAATAAAGGTGTAACCGATAGACACTTCTTCTACATTTGTTTACGTGTCTCCTCTTGTATTTATCTGGTTTGCTTTGGGTCTTAGTGATTTAGTATTCTAAGGGTTAGAAGAAAGAGGAGGTTTCAAGACTATTAGAAGTGTCTTTAATAACAAGGATAGAGCAAGCATGTTGGCGAGTTAGAAGCTGCTTTTCTAAGTGATGCTTTGAAGGAGGGCCCGATCTCTTACTGGAGCAGACTGAGTCTTAGTTTAAATCCAGAAATGATTCCGGCACCTGGAGATAGAAATTACTTATCTTTCTGTCTGACATTGTGGGATGACTCTCTAGGTACATGGAAAGGTAGAAGGGCCGAACCAGCCTGTGGAGCTTGATCTTTTCTTGAATATTTAAATGAGACTATTTTAATTTTTTATTGTTATTTTTGCTGGAAATTGAACCCAGAGCCTTGAAAATGCTAAGCACAGAATTCAATGGAACTGTATTTCCAGCCCTTGTTTTGAAATATCCAATTGTTGTACCTGACTTACTGTCCCTCCTTCTACTGCACCATCTCCACCACCACCTCCACCACTGTCATTATAGTCATCTCCAGCACCACCTCCACCATCACCACCTCCACCACCACCACCTCCACCATCACCTCCACCACCACCACCTCCACCATCACCACCTCCACCATCACCACCTCCACCATCACCACGTCTACCATCACCACGTCTACCACCACCACCTCCACCACCACCACCTCTACCATCACCTCCACCATCACCACCTCCACCATCACCACCTCCACCATCACCACCTCCACCATCACCACCTCCACCATCACCACGTCTACCATCACCACGTCTACCACCACCACCTCCACCACCACCACCTCTACCATCACCTCCACCACCACCACCTCCACCATCACCACCTCCACCATCACCACCTCCACCATCACCACCTCCACCATCACCTCCACCATCACCACCTCTACCACCACCACCTCTACCATCACCAACTCTACCATCACCTCCACCATCACCACCTCCACCACCACCACCTCCACCATCACCACCTCTACCACCACCACCTCCACCATCACCACCTCCACCACCACCACCTCCACCACCACCACCTCCACCACCACCACCTCCACCACCACCACCTCTACCACCACCACCTCCACCACCACCACCTCCACCACCACCACCTCTACCACCACCACCTCTACCACCACCACCTCTACCACCACCACCTCCACCACCACCACCTCCACCACCACCACCTCTACCACCACCACCTCCACCACCACCACCTCCACCACCACCACCTCCACCACCACCACCTCCACCACCACCACCTCCACCACCACCACCTCTACCACCACCACCTCTACCACCACCACCTCCACCACCACCACCTCCACCACCACCACCTCTACCACCACCACCTCCACCACCACCACCTCCACCACCACCACCTCCACCACCACCACCTCCACCATCACCACCTCCACCATCACCTCCACCATCACCACCTCTACCACCACCACCTCTACCACCACCAACTCTACCATCACCTCCACCATCACCACCTCCACCACCACCACCTCCACCATCACCACCTCTACCACCACCACCTCCACCATCACCACCTCCACCACCACCACCTCCACCACCACCACCTCCACCACCACCACCTCTACCACCACCACCTCTACCACCACCACCTCCACCACCACCACCTCCACCACCACCACCTCTACCACCACCACCTCTACCATCACCACCTCCACCACCACCACCTCCACCACCACCACCTCTACCACCACCACCTCCACCATCACCACCTCCACCACCACCACCTCTACCACCACCACCTCTACCACCACCACCTCCACCACCACCACCTCCACCACCACCACCTCTACCACCACCACCTCCACCACCACCACCTCCACCACCACCACCTCTACCACCACCACCTCCACCACCACCACCTCCACCACCACCACCTCTACCACCACCACCTCCACCACCACCACCTCTACCACCACCACCTCCACCACCACCACCTCCACCACCACCACCTCCACCACCACCACCTCTACCACCACCACCTCCACCACCACCACCTCTACCACCACCACCTCCACCACCACCACCTCCACCACCACCACCTCTACCACCACCACCTCCACCACCACCACCTCTACCACCACCACCTCTACCATCACCACCTCCACCACCACCACCTCCACCACCACCACCTCTACCACCACCACCTCTACCACCACCACCTCCACCACCACCACCTCTACCATCACCACCTCCACCACCACCACCTCTACCATCACCACCTCCACCACCACCACCTCCACCACCACCACGTCTACCACCACCACCTCTACCACCACCACGTCTACTGTTGCTCCTTTCACCATCCTTTCTTCCATACCCTTCCCCACTGCTGTTCGGTCTTCCTTACCTTATGACTCTGTTAAGTGGGTTTTTTCTGACCCATTCTACCCATGCAGAGTTCCTCTAAGGTCTTTCTGTGCATTCTTCATAGTAAAGTGGGTAGTCTAGGTTCAGGAGATGCAGATCTATCTCTAAGAGTGGAATTTAATACACTATATATACCCAAGACCTCGTTTTATTTTGTTAATAAAAGAAAATGATGGTTAACAGTTGTTTTATGCCACTCTTCAAATATCTATAAAATCAGTTAATATTCTTTATGGTTAACAGCACATACTGCCCTACAAAACTTCCTCCTTATATCAGAAAATAATACTGAATTATGAAATCCTTTTTTTGTATCTCTGGAAGACTTTATATACCTCCACTGTTCTCACAGAAGTGTTGTTACTTATCCTTTTACATAGGCTCTGGTTTGGAGGAAGGTCTTTGTCTCTGGTCTGCAGGGTTCAGGGCATGTGAGGAACCTCACAGAAGAGCCTGACTGAGCAGATTTTCCAGAGCTGGAGAAAAAGTTTCCATGAATCCTTCTGAGCTGGGCACAAATCATTCTGCTTTCTAACTGTGGCTACTGCAGCCTTTGCAGGAGATGTTGACCATTCAGACAGAGTCTGGTTGGACTTTGTCCTCTAGAGACCAGAGGTAGGCAGTTACTATGGGAACCACAATCACAAAGCATCATAGAGATGTCCACATGGACGAGGACTGTGTTACAGAGGCCAGGGTTGTGCAGTCTGGCCTGGCGAGACAATCAACATAGGTCCAAGTACGTAAGACTTAATAAATATTACTGAGTAAGTGAAGGAATCTGTTAAACTTGCCCCCCCATCATTGAATTACCACATAGGCAAATGTATATGAACGTTATTATGAGGTTACATTCTTTTTTTTTCTCCTTTTGGTTTCCTTCTGTCTCTCTCTGTCTCTATTATCTCTGAAAGCCCTGGTCCTCATACTTGATGTGAGCTGTGCACAGTGAGCACCTAAATACTGGAATGCAGAGTGAACCAAATCCCCACTTAGAGATGCTCTATTACATGTCCCACAAGTGGAGTTGGAGTGAGCCCTTCCATGCATCACAAACTCAGGGTGTCCTGGACGAATATGAACAATGACTGTCAATTGCTTTTGCATGGGATCATGAGCAACATAGGTCCATTTGGTTGTTCTTCCTCATTCAGAAAGAAGGAAAAGCTGAACCCAGAAAGCAGAAAAGAGGGTGTGGATGGTGAAGGCTCTGGCTTCCCTTTCTCTGCAAAGGCCACTGGATTCCAGCTGTAGGCAGCTGCAGTCTCAGGGGTTCACATTACTGCCTTGGCAGAGGGGCCCTGACTTTGGGAATGGGGATAGTAAGAGCTTCTGCCAACTGAGTCCTTTTTTTTTTTTCACTAACAAACTTGCTTACTGGGTCCCAGGCTGCTTTGTCAAGCTGGCGGCTAGGGACTCGTTCCTATGCCCTGAACTGGAGAGACGATAAGACTTCTGCAGAGTGTGGCAGTTGGAGAAAGTGCTGCTTTACGACCTGAGGAGGGCGTGGTGAGGACACACTTGTGGCCAGCCTGCTGTGATTCCGATATCTAGGGAGGGGCATGTGTTCTCCGCCCTCCACACTCTTCTGGGGTTGTCATGACTACAGTGGTCACCTTGGCTAGGGATTTCTAGAGCACCAGGACAGCTGAGGACCTGGTGGCCATAGTCCATTTCTTGGGTCCTGTCCCATGCAGGATGCTGTGGTGCCTTGAGGAAGGCTGAGTATTGAGTGATATGTGGGCAGTCACGGTGGTGACAGCAGAGACCCCGAAGAGGCACCTGTGTACGAAATATCAAGGACAGCTTTAGTGGAGCCACATTCTGTTCTTCCTTCCCATACTCCCTAATTCTTTTCTGATTTATAGGATCAGATAAATGTGATATTAGGACAACACACATTGTTGGCACAGCAGGAAGATGTTTTACACATAGCCTGCTGGCCAGGAAGCACTTTGTCTGCTGGGGGTAAGAGGTCCAGGTCGGGAGAACCCTCTTGCAGCTGTGGAGAGCTTGGCCAAGCTTCAGGCAGAATAAGCAGCCCAGCTCTTTTCAAAAAGGATGAAGGGTGCTCCTGTAGGAACACTGCTGGGGTCCCTTGCTCTGCTCTAGGGATCATCAATCCCTCCCCCGCAAAGAGGCTAACATATCATCTTTCAGAGTCGATTTTATCAGAGACTTGTAGACATGTGTCTGGTTTGTCTCTTTCCGGTGGTTTCATCTTTTCCTGTCATGACTCATGCAGTGAAGTTCCTTTCAGGCCTGCCATGCTCCCTGTCACTATCTCCATCCCTTTGTCAGAAACAATGACATAATGACACATGGTTGATCTCGACTTATGAAATTGTTTTGTGACAGACTCAGTATCTGAAGATTTAGTATTTCACTTTGGGAATATTTTGGGTTGGCTGTGGAATGTCTGCTCACAGGTGTGTGTGTTTGAACACTTGGTTCTAGTTGGTGGTTCTTTTGGGAGAAGTTATAGAACCTTTGGAAACTGGGCCCTGGCTGGAAGTAAATCCCTGGGGGACACACTTTCAGGTTGATAGCTCAGCTCTGCTTCTGGACCTTTCTTGCTTCCTTGTCTATTGAGATGTGAGGAAGCAGTCTCATGCTCCTGCTGCCATGCTCGAAAGCTACCCCTCCCACCATGCCTTTCCCTACCATGATGAACCATTCTCTCAAACTGGGAGCCCAGCAAGCCCTGCTTCCTTTAAGTTGTTTTTTTTTTTTGCCAGGTATTTAATCATAGCAAGAAGAAAATCAATACTCAGGTTTGTTTATTTTGTAACAATATCTGCTGCTCACGAATTTCCATTCTTGTAGTATAAAACTGAGGGTATTTAGGGACTAGTGTGGGTGAGTCCCTTACTAGTCCTTTTGACCAATGAAGAGTCAACCCCACAACTCATCCATATCTGAAGGTTGCTTTGCTGTTGTCAATTCATCACTGGGGTTCTGAGACGGAGATTATGGAATTGGGGACTCTTGAGTCTCACAATATAAAAGCTGACTGTGTAATCTCAGTGTCTGCCAAAAGGATGGCAGTGTAAAGCAAGCAATCAAACAAGGACACCCTTCTGCTCTCAACTCATCCAGAAGGATATAGAAGTCTCAAATATAAAATCTTGGACCCTTGTCACCAGCTCGTATTATGAATGTGGGTACAGCTCTAGTGTGATTGTTCTGATCTTTCTGGTAATGATCTTGGATTGAATCCCAGATCCAAATTCCCTTAAGTATACGTTATAGTGAATCGGGATGTGGGAAGGATTCAGAGGGTGGATTTACAAATCTGTGTAAAGGGGTGGGCATATTAGCCCAGAGGTGGGGCAGGGGAGGAGTGAAGTCCCAGAAGTGAGGATGAAAATTCTTCTAGGTTATCAGCTTTAGACATTTGCTCCAGAAAGTATCTTTTTTCCTCTCCCACAGTTCTGTTTCTAACAGATAAACAAGATCTTGGAAGTTTTAACAGATGAAATACCTTTGGGCAGAGCTTACTTTGGTGATAAAATTTGGATGTGTTCTACTCACAGGGGGTAGCTGGGTGTTGATCTGATTAGCTCTGAGTTAGGAAAGTTGAGATTCCCCTTCTCTCTCTTGAGCAAAGAGGATCATTTGCGATTTCTACAAACAAAATTAACCTTACCCGGGTGAGAGTGGGTTTTCTTTTCAGGTTTTGCCTTTGAACAAATTTAAACTTATCTGGAAGAATCATTTAAGCCAATCATTCATTTGAAAATAAAGTATCCTATTCCATCTATATATAAAATATTCTTTGTTGTAATTTCCATGGCATCTTGTACTTATTCGTCTGGTGGCTGACAAGTGCCTGTTTTGTACTAAATTCAGTAAAGGTAAACAATAAGACAAAAAATACTGAGATCTTCATACATGCAAAGCATCATTCTAGATGTGAAGAATGCATACTAAAGGCAAGGTCTGATTTCCCAAGTTCTTAACATGTGCAAGGGCCACAGTTCTAATGCATTACAGAATCTGACACGAGTAGGTTAAGTATAGTGGGAATCAAATGACTGAAAGACATGGAGCCATTATTTAAATTCACCATGGTTCAACTGGAAAAACATCTCAGGTATCTGAGGACCTAAAATAGAAAAAAAAAATGTTTGGAAATTTTAATGAAAAGTCATTCAAAAGGGACATTTGACTGTCTGCGGAAAAGTTAGTTGTCAGGTAGAATCTTCCCCTTTTCTGTCATCCGGGCACTACCAGTGTCCCAGATGAGGTGGAGCAAGATGGAATTGTGTTCAGTTTCTCTGCAAGTCTTGCATTAAGGATCTCTTGGTTTTGTTCTCGCTCCTGCCACCAGCCTTCTACAGAGTCTCCTCCATCCACTCACTTTGTTCCTTGCCTTTCACCCTCTTCGCCATCTTTTTCATCAAGAGGGAGAGGTAGAGGTAATGGAGTGGGTACGCGGATCCTCAGTGGTATCTGAGCCTGTCTGTGTCAGATCTGGGGTGGAACACGGGACCAGCTGGGCTGGAACTGCTGGACACCAAGGACAAGGACACACTGGCACGGCCAGGGCTGGGTAGGTTCTGGGCACCCTGGGCCAAGGTCTAGAATGAGAGGAGACAAGGCAAAGATAAGGGCAAGGATCTCTAGCGGTTTGCCTTTGTACATCCTGGTTTCTCCTCCTGGGCCATCTCCCTCTGTTTCCCCAGAACCAACTGCCTCTTCCAAGGCACATTTGACCTCAGGGCACCTGCTAAGTGCCCAGCACCTGTGCCTCCCTCAAGCCGTCCTCCCCAGCCCTCACGTCGCTCCCTCTTTTCTATGGGTCGCCTTCAAAGTCCACAGGCTCTCCTGGGGAAGGGACCCATCCATCCATCCGTCGCGTTCACCCCGCTGTTCCAGTACAGCACTCAACTCAGGCTTTGTGCTCATGAATATCTGATGAAAAAATGTCAAATAAATGTCAGGCCCTGATGGATGCTGCTGGAAGAGGAATGCATCAGCCCTCTCCCTGAGAAAATAAATTCCTATCACAAGGCTCCGGCCCTTGTAATGCTTCATATATTACCAGGCCAGGCGAGCCAGCTCGTGCCCATCATCTGCAGCTCCTCACTGACCTGCAAGGGCTGAGCCTGCACCCGGAAACCTGCACACGGCCTTCCGCACTGCGTTTAGTTGGATTGCTCCTTCCCAGCTTGCCATTTGGAGCCTTCGCTTTGTTCGCAGTACATTCTTTAAACATTCGTCAAACTGTTTTCCAGCTCCTGACTTCCTGTAACAGGGTCCTGTGGACTGCTCGATGGCGTATTAAAATGAAAGGCACACCCAGTGTGGCTTACGTTTCCCCTCACCAATGACCTCAACCTCATGACTAGGAAACCATGACTCAACCTCGTGGGGGAAAGCACTGCCCGAGTCACCAGCAGAAAGAAAGGCCCCTCCAGGGCTGGCCCTGGGGTATTAATAAACCCATCAGATCCGTCATTTGCACCACCCGCTCTCTTTTCTTTAGGGAATGCGAATGTTCCAGTGCTTTAAAGTGGAGATAAAACAACCCATGATTCATGTCCCTGTCTTTCTGAAGAGTTTCCTTGAATAAGCTCCAACAACCTCTGTAGTTACTTGAAGGTTAAAACTATTCTTTCCCCAAAAGGAGAGAACCATTCCATTTTTCTGCTCATTGCTTTTCTCCTTCAAAAAGAGAAGTGAATTTTTGCCTCACTTCTCGTTCTTAACAAGGGAATCTCTTTCCTACCTTCAGTTTTCTGCGAATTTGAGCGGAGGGGGGGGGGGGAATCCAGGACAGAGAGAGAGGAAGAATATGAGATTTTTCAGATTATCCTTTAAGAAGATTCCAGGCCCGTCCCCCTCTTTTGTTTACATTTATTGGCTATTAGGCAAGCACATTTTGCATTTGAGTTCAGATCCCAGGCTAACAGCACACCCCAAGCTCATTAGGCAAAACTCATTCATGAGAGGAAAATGCCTTGGACTGCCTGTCTCAGCACACCGAGAGTTTTTAACAAAAGCTTTGCTTCTGTTCCCCTAAGCAGCCTTTTGCGGCTCTGAAATGGCAAGCTTCAGTCAGCATCTGGTCCCCTGGAATTGGGGTAAGTTCACTGAAAACCTTGAAGATGTCCAGGAAACTGGAAAAAGACTCAACCTCTGGTAGCAGGGAGCAGAAAAAATCCAGGAAGTAAGCATTTGGAGTGATGTATCATGTATGTAATAGACACACATATATATGTACATATTATATAATACATGTGTTACTTTCCTGACAAATGCAGCTTAGGAAAGGAGGGGTTTATTTTGGTTCACAGTTCAAGGGTACAGTTCATCATGGAATGCAAGAAGCTGAGGCGGCTGTTCGCATTGCATCAATAATCAAGAAGCAGAGAGAGAGATGGCTGCTGGTGCTCAGTGCTCTCCTATTTATATCATCTGTAGACACCAGTCCATAGGATGGTGTTGCTCACACTTAGGTGGGTTTTCCCACCCCAGTTAGCCCATTCTAGGTGATCCCTCACAGACTTGCTGAAAGCCTTGCCCCTTTGGTGAGTCTAGATCCTGTGAAGTTGGCAATCAATATTAACCATCCCAGTGGCCTTCTAGAGGCATTGTATGATCTAGTGACTGCAGACTATGTATCTGTGATTCCTAGCACAGCCAAGGGTTAATAGCCATGCCTGTGTGTGTGTGTGTGTGTGTGTGCACGTGCTGCTGGAGGAGATGAGAAACTAAGTACACAAGTATCTTGCAAGGCCCAAGGCAAACTGAAAAAAGATGCTAGCTCCCAGACCATTTATAGGAAAAGGTCTTGGTGTTGGGGGTCCCAGCACTCAGGGCCAGCCCAAGGGGAACCGAAGGATCTCCACCCTGGGGAGGGGGCGAGTGGCGCAGAGTCAAGACACAGACTCCGGGAGTTGAGTGGAAAGCCAGCAGTGGTAGTCTGCTGCAAACTCATTTATTCAAGAAAGAGCAGAGAGTCTTGTAGGTCTTGTTAGCCAATAGCCTTATGGGGTGGGGTCCTGACACAGCCAATCACAGTTTGTTTGCAGGTGGATCAGGTTCCCTCCAGCTGCTGGGCAGAAACTAGCTTCACAATCAACTGGTGTGGAGCACCACACCCACAAGAGCCATTCCTACATTCCTCCTGGCAGGTGGCCTAGCTAGGCCCACCCTACATTATGCCCAACACTTGGGACTTTAAGTGAAGCAGTTTTTGTTGAAGAATTTTGTTTTGTATTTATTCCCTGGAGAAGTTAATTCACTTTTGAGAGCAATTTCCTCTGCACGGTAGTTTGCTATCTGAAGGGGAATCTTCATACTGATGTTTGTTATCTATCTTCTACATCTTTTCTTTTACCACACTGGGAAAAAGCGTTAGAAAGCACGTCGCATGATGTTTCCTTTATCCTTAACACATCCCCTGAGAGGGAAAGATGTGGGTCCTGTTACCAGCCTCCTGTTATCATAATAAATACCTGAAATGATCAGCTTGTAAAGAGAAATGTTTTGTTTTGGCTCACAGTTCTGGAGGTTTCGGTCCATGATATGTTGGCCCATTGCCTTGAGCTTGTAGAGCTACATCATGGTGGGACCAGGAACTAGAGTAAAACCATTTCCTTCATGGGAAAGAAAGTGAGGAAGAAGAGTGGGCTGGGATTCCACCATTCCCTTCAAGGGTTTGTAAGAACATAATGTTAGACTCCATCTGATATTCAGGCCAAAGTACTTTGCAGCAGCTAGCAGCTGTCGCTTCTCACAGCTAGTGACAGGCACCTACTGAGACATTGTTTGTGAGTCCATAACTAACAGACTTTCTTGTGCTAGAACATCTCACCTGGGAAGTGAATTAACATCAACAGGGGTGTTGGTACCAAATCCCACTCCCTGATCCTTTTCCTGCCTCCTACCTAGGAATGAGAGTGCCTGATTGCAGGCTTGTGCTGTGAAACTTCAGAAAGGTATGAAAAGAGATGCCACTTCTGCCACGTGGACGCTGCTTCTCCTCTTTCGAGACCCTGCCGTGATGTCTGTCTCTGTGCTGAGGCCTGAACTCTGCTCCGAGCCACCACTACGCTGTTGCTTCTTTGCCTGTTCATGGCACCAGTGACTTCTAACATGCTCCTTACTCCCCAGTCATCTGCTTTAGTGTCCCTCTTGAACTGCACTCCCAAGCTTTTCAGGGCACACCCCCAATGACCTGAAAACCCCCTTCTGGGCTCCACCTCCAAGAGATTTCACCATCCCATTGCCCCCCAGGGGACCAAGCCTCAAACTCTTGGGACTTTGGGGGACACTTATATGATGAGAATACTTTCCTCATTTTAGGAGGCAAATTGAAACCCACATGTGTCCTGTGATACTGGCTTGTCCAGTTTTGGGATTGCTGCTCAGCTTCCTTCCTAGGAAGACTTTCTGCTCCCAAGAACCTAACTTGAAATTTTCCTTGGTTTAAATACTTCTTACATGCTCCATTTCTATTTACATCACAAGGAGCTCCCCTAGAAGTCTGTGTTTCTCATTTTAAAATGTTATTTATGAACTTAATTTTAAAAATTAATGCTATGAATGAGTTTATAGTAAAAACAAAACAAGACAAAACCTCCCATTTCAGACCTTTAAATCTCTTCTTGTAGAGGGTACCATTACTGGGTGTTCTTCCAAAAACATTCTGTTTAGAAGTACATAAATGTGTTTGTATGCACATACACTCATGATTTAAATTTCAAATATTGTTTTTCTAATAAAGAAAGCATCTTCAGAATTGGATCGAATACATTTTATAATTTCTAATGATAGTTTGGCATGGACAATGATAATAAGTAGAAATTGTGTGCTATCTGGTGTCTTAATTTTGCTTCTTGTCACTTTGATAAAATTGATAAAGGCAACTTGGGAGAGAAAGCATTTATTTTAGCTCACAATTCCAGATACATTTCATCACTGTGGAGAAGTCAAGCTGGCAGGAACTTGAAGCAGCTGATCATGTCACATCTACAGTCAGGAGCTGGGCAGAGTGAGTTAATGCATGCATTCTTGTGCTCAGCTTGCTCCACGCTTACACAGTTCAGGATCCCTACCTAGGGAATGGTGCCACCCGTCGTAGGTTAGTTTTCCCAACTCTATTAACAAAATGAAAATAATCCCCCACTGTCTCACTGACTGAGACAGCCCCTCACTGAGACTCCCTTCCCAGGTGGTTCTAGATTGTATCAAGTTGACAAAACTAGCCATCACAATATGCAGATATTTTGTATTCAGATGTATGCACATGATAATTTTGCTTTATGTAAATGTCAGAGTATGCTGTGGAATGTGGTCCTCTGAGCATGACATCGCCATGGCCCTCTTTAACTGCCAGCAGCTGGGGTCACCTAAAGGAGCACCAGAGAGTTGGCCCAATAGCTTTTCAACGGGGAGAGAGAAGGCCCTACCCTTCTTAAGAATTTATAGGTTATTAGAAGGGAAAGCTCATGAAACTCAACCCTCCCCAAGATTTATAGTTATTCAATTGTTGCTGGGAGAGGGGCTCATGAGGCCATATCCCTCCCTCAGCATATGTAGACAGCTGCTGGAAGAGAGAGAATTTTCTTTTAGTGGTGTAGTTCCCTGTAAGTTACTCATGCTTCTGTAAGTAAACATGACTAAACCCATTGTTTCACAAAGCTAGACTTGAGCAGAATTTGTTTCTTTAGTTTGACTTTGGTGTCCTATCTGAGGTTCTCTCTTCAGGAAAAGTTCACACAACAGCATATTATGAACACTGCTTTCTTTTTTCTGTGATAGTTCTGGTTGAATGTTATTTCTTTTTCCTTTTGCTGTACTGGGGATAGACTCAGACCCCATACTTGTTGAGCAGGTGTCCCACTGAGCAAAACATCTTGTCACTGGTTATTAACTGCTGAAAATTTTGCAGCTTTTTGCTGAAGATAGTGGGTATTCCCGTAGAAATGGTTAATATGTGTAGGTACAGTTATGAAATTATTTCATGCAGGTGGGATTGCTGGGTTGAAGGGCATTCTAAAGTTTGATATATATATATATCGATGAGTTTCATTCCCTAAGGAAACTGCATTGTATTCATGTTACCAGTATTTGGTGTTCCTTTTGGGCTCTTAGCCTCATTAAGGAAAGAATTTAGAAATGAACTTGGAAAGAAGCTCACGGACAATTTTACTAGAGTATGACAGGAAAAAAGAACACAACAGAGCAGGCAAGCTGTAAATCTTGGCAGCTGCCAGAGGAGGAGCATGGAGGAGAGGAAGAGAAAGCCTTGTCTTTTAAGTTAGGAACTGAGAAAGCAGTAATGAAGGTTGGCAAGCAGCCACATGGTAGAGAGTAGAGGGAGCATTAGAGAATGGATGAGAAAGACCAGAGTGTCAGGAAAAGCATGCTTTGGCCTTTTGGTCAGTATTTGAATGAAAGAAATAGAAAAAATGGTAAGCTATGTTTTTTCCTAGTAGCTCAGAAAAGCAGGCAGGCCACGTGGTAGAGGCTCTGTAGGCAGAGACAGGAGGAAAGGGTTTCTGGGAAGGATAAGTATGTTTTCTCATTAAGGGAATAATTATTCCTTCCATCTCCTTAGCATGTCTTCAGGTGAATCAGCTTTCCTGGTGGGGTGAGCTTCTGGCCAGGTGATTGACAGGTAAAACTGGATTTACTCCTAAGGGAGGAGTCTTTGGAGGATCTTTGGAGCAGATCAGAATGTCATGTCTCTACCCCAGGCCAGAGGTATAGCCCATGCTTTCTGACCAGGAGGAAGTAGCTCTTTCTTAATGAGTATGCTATGTGGTGCTTTTTCTTCTGGTCATTAGACGCCATCTTGGACTTTGTTTATAGCCATGGTAACTAGAGCTGATCAATACATTGGTAGCCAGGTCTATGACAACAGTAATGGAGCTACTGACCATCCCCGGTTAGGGTCCGGAGACCCTTGCCTGGGATTCTAGCTGCTGCTCCTCAGCTGGAAGTGGTCTTGGGAGATTCTAGATCATATAAGAAGTGAAAGGTAAATTTAAAGCAGAACTCCAGGATACAGCATTCATTGATGGAATGGGACTTTGTAGTGATGAAACCGCTTGGGGATGAGGGTAACCCATGCTTCCATAAGTAATCCTTACCTATGCTCTGTAAGAAAACCCAATAAACCCCTTGGTCTCACCAGTTTGGGCTTTGGTGAAATCATACTTCGTTCTGTCATTGGTGCTCATCTGGGGTGGATTGTATGTTTGTTTGCATTTCCCCAGGAAATGTTAATGCAACAGAGCCTCAACAAAGCCCTGATATCTCCACTTTTTTATTTGGTCTAAGCTGATAATTCCCTTTCTAGTGTTACCAGGGAAACAAGAGGTAGAGCCCAAAGCCAGCCATGAGAGAAGAGATCATCCTCAGTGGTCTCCAAGGCTGCTAATCCCTATGTCACTACCTAATATTTTCTCCTCCAAAGTTGAGAGTGTAAAATCATTTAGGAGATGGGATGAATTGGGTGACCAGATAGAAGCCATTTCTACCATGAAAATCTAGAGATCTAATCCCAAAGCTGTTGACCAGAAGGGGCTGGCGTCTGGACTGGAGTTGCCGTCACACCTTCACGTTTAGCCTCCTGACAGGAGTGGTCATTTAGGAGACTGGAGGTAGGAAACTAGGGTCCCATTTCTGGCATCCCTGGCCTCTGGCCAGGACAGAATCAAGGACATTTTTGGTTTCTGACCAAGGATAAGAATGGAGCAGTTGACTTTCTGGGTCTTCTACCATAAACAGCCTGGCTCATTTGTATTTCCTGTTTTTATCAATGCTTCATCAGCTATGCAAGAATACTTCCTAGACAACATGGCGTATGTCCTAAATTGTTTCTGTTACTATGATAAAACACTCTGACCAAACACCATTTAGGGGAGGAAAGCACATATTTCATCCTACAGGTTACAGTCTATCATGAATAAAAGCCAAAGCAGAAACTCAGGGCAGGAACCTGAAGCAGAAACCTTGGAGAAGTGCTGCTTACTGGCTCCTTCTCTAGTGCACTCTCTGAGTCACACAGCCCTGGCCCACCAGCCTAGGAAAGGCACTTCCTGCAGTGGGCTGGTAGCTCCCCACATCAGCCATTAATCCAGATAATCACAGCCAGGTCTGATGTAGGGAATTCTTCAGCTGAGGTTCCTTCTTCCCAGGTAACCCTAGGTTATTAGAGGTAACAACCTAGGTACCTTCTCCCTAGGTAACTCTTGGCAATAAAAAACAACCAGGATGATGTACTGCCCTTTAACTTTTTGATTTTTCTAAACCTAGTGGATTAAAAGTTGCATCTCATTATTGCTTTAATGTCCAGTTATTTAATTTGAAATAAAATAAGAGATTCTAGCCTATTAGAAAACATTTGAATTTCTTTCTCTGTGCCCTAGTTTTTTGAGATCTTTGCCTGCTTTTCTATAAATATTGGTCTTTTTCTTATGAATTAATAAGAACTTTTATCACTGAGAAAATAAAACAATAACTCGTGCTTTATGAAGCTCATGTTTTCTTCTAATAATTATTGCTCTTATATTGTACTCTCTCCTATTGCATCATTATTTATTTACATTATTTTATTTCTATGCAAAGGTAAAAAGATAAGAGTCAGTTCTATATGACCCTTAAGAATGTATTTTATAAGATGTATAGAGAAAAGAACTTGAAGTTGGAAATATCTTTTACTTGGCAATTATTTGAACATCAAAAAGATAGTCTTTCCTCTGGTTGGTTGTTGGATACTTGGTTTCTTTGTTTTATTTTGTTTTTTTTTTTTTTTAAATATTTTGATTGTTTTTATTTTATGTATATAAGTGTATTGTCTGTATGTGTGTAAGTACACCCATGTGCTGCAGTGCTCTTGGAGGTCAGAAGAGGTTGTTGGATCCCCTGGAACTGGAGTAAGAATGGTTGTTAGCTGCCATGTGGGTGCCCGAAATCGAACCTGTGTCCTCTGTGAGAAAGTTAGTGTTCTTAACTGCTGAGCCATTTCTCCAGCCCCAGATACTTGGTTTCTTTGTATCCTTGCTCATTTACTATAAATTAATGTCCAAATTCAGCAAACTTCTTAAACTTGTGTTTAGACTTATTACTTACTCTTTTTCTCTTAACCCTTTCTTCTCTCTGGAATGCAGATTATCACTTGTCTGTAATGTCTGGGCTCTTAGTTCTGTGTTTGGGCCTGTAGCAGGGTGGCCTGCAGCAGGGTGGCCTGAAGGGATGGAGTGTAGAGGGGAGAGAAAGCCTCAGGACTGGCTTTGGGACCAGTTCCTGCCTCTTGTCTCAGAGTCTGCCTACTACTTTTTTCTCTGATTTTCAGAGATGAGTCCCCCATGGAGAAGTGGCTCCTCTCTCCACTGGTTCCTGTTGAGAATCTACCTTTCCAAATCATGAAAAAAAGTCAATTTGACTTTAGCTAACATGGTAATGATTTGTGGGGAGCAGCAGAAATTCCTCTGTAATTATGCGTGAATTGATGTGTGATTTCCTAATGAGCCTAAGTGAAGAAATCATCGTTTTGTGATAAATGCTTTATATCTTAAGATGCCAGCAACACATATCTAATAAATTCAATCAAATCACTCTCATTTATATAACATTTGCAATTATTATTTAACATGCTGGCTTTCTTTGCTGCTTACTGCTTTTGGTAATTGCCGACTCTCAAAGTTCCTTTTCATAAACAAGGCCACAGAAACTCATTATGTTGGAGTTCTTCTTAATGCGATCATAAATGAGTTCATTTTGAAATGCATTTGCATGCTGTGCAGGCCCGAGACCCCCTTCTCAGAAAACGTTGTGTCCATTGGATGAGTTTGCTAAATCAGGAACATTTGTCCCTGGAATGGGCTGGGTCATTCTGAGACCTGGGCATCTAAGCATGTCCAGAGCTGGGTCATTCTGAGACTGCAACTTGGGCATCTAACCATGTTTGGATGAGTTGAGAAAAATATTACAAGGATGAGAATGTGGTTCCTTGTCACTGAGGCTGTGATGAGGCACCATGAAGCTCAGTAGCACGTCACAGTCACAGGGCAGCAATGACAGAAGTCCGCGCAGCAGACCTCAGGATGCTCTGTTGAATGCCCTGGCCTAGGGTTCAGATTCAGAGTTGCTACTTAGTAACCATGTGACCTTAGACAGTCTCCCTGAGCCTCAGTTGCTTGTCTGTTAACTAAGGATAGTACGTATTTTTGTTGGAAGGATTAAATTCAATGGAATATGTAAGTACCCCATTCACATTGCCTAACACATGACAAATACTCAGGGAGCTGTAGCAAGTTCAGCAGTTGTTGATAACTTCAAACTATAGGTCTCAGCAGGAATGCAACTGACCCCGGCCCCCCATCATTTTCTCAGTGTCCAAGATGGCAGAACAAAGAGGTGGCAGATATT
Source organism: Eospalax fontanierii (assembly GCA_035773235.1). Lineage (NCBI taxonomy): Eukaryota > Metazoa > Chordata > Mammalia > Rodentia > Spalacidae > Eospalax > Eospalax fontanierii. The sequence continues at coordinate 36,517,232 of CM069548.1, read as the reverse complement.
GAAAATGATGCAAAGTCATTTCCTGGTTTGGAGGGGGGAGGGCAATGGGGAGGATTGAGGGTTCTCCTGAGAAGACTGTCAAACCCTAACTTAATCCTCTTTCACTGAGATGTGTTAAAATTTGGGATCTGATAAACAGAAGCCCAATTAATTTTGAGACTCCTACCAAAGTTAGTAACAGTAGATCAGGAGCTGGCAGAAAATACTAGAAACCTCCACAGCGCTAGCTGCCCTGTAGGCCCTTCTCAGGTTCTGCTCAGGAGGCTGTGAGAGGCAGCTATACGTATTAAATCTATATATGCAATATGACTTGGCTCACTTGTTCCCTTGGCCATGACTGGTGGGCAAATATAGGCTGCCCAGTGCCCAGAGGAAGCTGGACTGGACCAGTTATATTTCTTTACTTTGTAATTAAAAATATAAAAGGAGAGACTTGAGAGATGTATCAGCAATTAAGAGCAATGACTACTTTTGCAGAGAACTGGGGTTTGGTTCCCAGCACCCATGTGGCAGCTAACAACTGTCCATAACTCCAGTTCCAGGGATCTGACGATCTGACACCCACTTTTGGTCTCTGTGGACATTACCTGCAATGTTAGCTACTTCATATATTTCACAGTGGCTAACATTTACGTGTAAGTGGTGCCCTTAACATACATGCAGACAATGCACTCATACACATAAAATAATTAATAAATCAAAAAAGTTACATCCCTCCTCCGAGCAATGTCATGAGGTGAAACAGGACCAGAAGTCCAAATGAATGGTGTGCAAGTGAATGAAATCTCGACAGAAGCTAAGAGAAAGGAGCTCGGGGTAGTGGGCAGGGAGCCTTCATTATACGAGGTCAGAGTGAGAGAAACAACAGAGTTGGTCAAGTGTGGGTGCTGCTCTGCTCACTGATGGTGACAGCTTTACAGGAGAGTGGCTTCCTCCCAAATCCCCAAGTGCAGAATGAGCAGAAATACGAAGCTGAGGCTGAGGTAAGATGAGCTGCAGAAGCAACCACGTAGGAACTGCCACTAATTGTTCTTCAAGGAACCTTGTCATTCCTTTATTTTATAGACAATAGTGCAGACCTTGTAAATTGCAATGGGATGTTTGGTTTCTGAACATAAATGAATAAAAAGATGCAGATTCTCAAGGTATTTGATTCTAATAGAATTCAAAGAACTTAAACTTCCATTCAAATAGAGAAACCTATTGTCCTTTTAGACAATTGGCGTTCATTGGTTCTTCCAAGGACATTAAATAAAACTCATCTGAATGCTCCTTTGTGGGAGTCGGCATAGATTTCACTGTGGCTGACATTTTTCCTAATAAAGAAACATCTTCTCCTTCGGTTTCTACTGCCGTCATGATAATTCTGCATCATCTTTCACTTGAACAAGCTTTAAAAAAACTGTATATATTTAAAATATGCAACATGATGTTATGAGAAATATCTAGATCATAAAATGTTTGCTAGAGTGAAGCAAGTTATCTCATTTCACATAGTCAGCCACAGTGTGTGTGTGTGTGTGTGTGTGCGTGCATGTGTGCGTGCGTGCGTGCGTGCGTGTGTGTGTGTGTGAAGAGCACATAAACTCTACCTATTTGGCATAACTCGTGTTATGTAAGAGACCTCTAAACTTGTTGGTCCTATTTTGTATTCTTTGACCTTTGAAACACCCTCTAAGAGATCTCAGGAAGTTCTCATTAAGTGCCTCCTGCATGCTTCTGTTATATCCAAAATAGTGAGAATGCAAGAAGACCAGTGAGCCGGCTCAGTGGATCAAGGTGCTTGGTGCACAAACCTGATGGCTGAGTTCAATCCCTAGAACTCAGAGTGGAAGGACAGAATCAACTCTGGAAAGTTGTCCATTGATCTTCACACATGTGCCATGGCCATGCATACACAGACAATTATAATTAATTAAATCAAACCCCAAAGTCTCCATTTCTTTACAAAGGGAAAGAAATTTTCTCTAACAAGTGTTTTCCTGTTGCAAATTTCAAATATACACACAATTAAAAAATACCACAAGAAACTCCCATGGTCCATAACATAGATCTTAGAACGGTCACCTCAGCACCTGTTTTGTTTCACACATTCTCCTGCTGCCTGTTCCCTCATGTTGATCTCAAACAACTTCATTTAGAAACTTTCTTTATTTAGAAACTTCATTTTAAAATGAAAAAATTCCTTTAAGGGTCACTAAGATAGATCAGCAGGTATAAGGACCTGCCACCAAACCTGAGGACCTGAGTTCCATCCCAGGACCCACAAGGCAGAAAGAGAGAACTGACTCCTATGAGTTGTCCTCGGGCCTCCATGCAGGCACTGTGGCAAGTGGATAAATGCACGTGCAAAATAAATAAAATTTAATAAAAAAATTCTAAAACTTATTTTAGAATATATGATTCCATGAGACACTGTTACCTAACTGAGAAATCAGAATTTAAAATTTTTTTTATTGTTTGACTATTTCTGTACAATGCAGTTTTTGGTAAATACTAATTAAACAACATATTTTATTCTTTAAAAATTTATTTTAAAATATAACCAAGATATCATTGCAAGAAAAGAATTTAATAATAATTTGATATTATCAAATATCCAGTGTTCAAAATTCCCCAATGTCTTATCAATGTCTGCTTATAATTTCTTTTTTGAATTATGGTTCAAATCAACTCAATACCGCATGGCGAAGGGTAGATGATTAATTCTGTTTTAATTTTCAATATTTTCTCCTTGTCTCCTCTCCCTCTCCTTTCTCTCTCTCCCTTTTCCTCACAATTTCTTTGCTGAGGAGGATGGCTGTCTTGTGGCTGCTCACAGTCTGGATTTTGCTGACCATGTCTCTATGCTATTATTTTAAAATGTTCCTTTATCCCTACATTTTCCTTAAATTGGTTTTAGGTCTAGAGTTTCAATCAGATTCAGGTTGAACTCTCTGGCAGCGCTGGAAAGCAACAGCGCATGTGTGCATTACCACGCCGACACCCACTGTCTGCGTCTCTCTCTGCTTGGTACCTGTAGTTGCCAGCAATCACTGCCCAGATGTGTGATATTACGAAGGGCTGAAAATAGCGATGGTCTAATTCCACCCCTCCTTCTCTGTGTGGTCAAATGACCGCCTAGCTTTTCATCACTTATTTGGTTATCATGAGGAATAGTTTAAACGCATAAAGCAGGTAAACGTTTGATTTGAAATCGCTCATTTCCTAGCATCCATCCATTAAGTGTGACTAAAGAGTCTCTCTGTCAAGTGTATATTCTTCTCAACTCTTGGATTTAAATCCATTTTCATCCACCACAGTTGTTGTTGTTGTTTTTAAAGTTTTATTTGTGTTTATTTTTATGTGTATGAGTGTCTTGCCTGCATGTATGTAAGTGCACCATGTGTTTACACTGCCTATGAAGGCCAGAAGGAGGTGTCGGATTCTCTAAAACCAGGCTTATGTGTTTACACTGCCTATGAAGGCCAGAAGGAGGTGTCGGATTCTCTAAAACCAGGCTTATGGATGCTTGTTAACTGCCATATGTGTGCTAGGAACCGAATCTAGGTTTCGAGTTACAGAAAAAGGTTTTGCTAACACTTGCCTTGACATAACACATAGGCATCTTCTAGATATAATGCCACATCCTAACGAGCACCAGCCAAATAACTCATAGAGCCCACTGAAAATGAGAATGCATATTACTTGATCTTTGTTCAAAATTTGGGGGATAGGCATGGGAGAGGTGGGATGTGCTGTTAGAGGTACCAAAACACAAAGCTTCCCCTTCCTTCTGGGCTTCTTGCTTGTCACATTTTTAATTTTTTTTTTATTGGCTAGTTAGTGTCATTCAAGTAAAGTAATATTAAAAATTCACCTTATTAGCATGAATTTACCTTTCACCTTTGCATTGTGCAGAATCTCTTTTAAATGCAAATACAAGCACTTAGCATGTATGCAAAGACACTGGAATCACACAATTCCTATTTTGTGGCTGGTTCACAGAGATGCAGCTGCTTTAAAGAGACCAGTGGAAATGTGTGAAGAAGAGTTCCCCAGTCATGGGACACTCCAGGGGTAGGTGTATGCTTTAAAGGAAGGCCCAAGCCCTTTGGCATAATCCAGGGTGTGTAACTTGATGTGTCTGTTCAGTTGTTCCCTGCTCCCAGCACTGTACAAATATGTCCTTTCTAGGCCAGGGGTGGGAAAGATGCACGGTGCCAGCGTGAACAAGGTCATCCATTCTGATCACACCCTGATGCGGATCAGCGGTGCCTGGGTGGGGCCAGGACTTGGGTTGCTGAGAAGCTGTTCCAGGAGAGGGGAGAAAACAGCTGTGTTTTAGCTGAGGCTCTAAGACCTCTGTTGTCCAGTTGAATTTCACACAGCAAACACCAGGTGTGTGAAAAGTCAAATGTCGAAGAATTTCAAGATAATGACTTGATATGTTATCTACCATCTAGAGCTTGTGCAAGACTAGCCCCAAGAAACTAGTCCTGACCTCAAGTAATGCTAGCCACGCTGAGAATGTCTGTGCATATCACAGCTCTAAGGAAAAAACTATAGATATTTTGGGGGAGCCCTGTACATGCGTGGTGCCTCACCATGACACCCGGGAGGAGTTGTCCATCTGCTTAAATCCTGAGGTTTGCATTATCTTTTTACATGTCTTTATTATGGTAAAATATACACAGCACAGACTTTACCAACTATTAAGTACATTCATATAGTTCTGTGACCATCACTCTCTGCCTCCAAAACACTTCACATTCTGTAAAATCCCCATGAACAGGTTCAGTAAATTCCTATTTCTCCTTTCCTCCAGCCCTAGCAACCACTTTTCTGTTTTGTTGTCCCTTTAAATTTGACTGCTCTAGGTACTTCATCTAAGTGAAATTGTCTAGTGTTTTTCCTTTTTCATGAACTTATTTCACATGGTGTGATGTGCTCAAGATTCGTTGCTGCTATAACATGGGTTACAGTCTCCATCCTTTTAAAGGCTACCTAATAGTGCATTGCATGCACAAATCCTTTCTCCTTTGTCCATTCTGTGGGGATGGGCATTTGGGTTGCTTCCGTGTCTGGGCTACTGTGAATCATGCTGCTGTGGTCACAGGTGGACAGTTTATCATCTCCTTGACTGGGTTCCTATGCTACCTCAGAGATGCTATAGCTTCTCAGAGACCTGAGCCTTGGGAATGAACCCAGAGCCCTTTAGACCCCACCAAGGACTTGGTTTCTAGCTGCCTAGTCTGGCAATAACAGGGAAGTTTCTCTTTTCTTCAGGAAGAGAAATCACTGAAGCATTAGTTTTCTTTGTTTCTGTGAAACAACTTTGCTTTATTTTCTCTCATTTGAGCCTTTGTTTTCACCTATGCAAATGGGATTCATCTTCGAGTGCTGAAGAAGGGCCCTAAATACCGTAATTACTCCACCAATCATCTACTTGGCTCCTGGATTCATCTTTTTAGTAAGGTCGACTGCAGTTGCTTCAGCTCCATACAGACCCAAATAATGAGCAAGTTTCTTTCTTAACATGCTAATTAGTCTCTGAAACCAGTGTTGTTTTAAAAGGGTGACTTAATTGGATATTAAGGCTGCAATTGAAAGATTAGATTATGAAATAAACAAACATATCCATCTAATAGGTTTTTGAAAAAAAAAATCAAACACCTCTCCAGTATTTCTGTGAAGTGCAAAAGCATTCAGATATAGATTTCATTCTCTGCCATTCTGCTGAGTTTTGTAGCTCTCAACCTGAATTCTTTCCTGGGCTGATTCCAACGGAAATCATCTCAGGAGGCTGAGTAAGCTTAGGATTCTGTGCGTGCTGGCCCCAAAATAACCTTTTGCTTAAAGACTTTACCTGTATAAATGAAATTCAAGAAATGTTGAGAAACCATTTTGAAATGAATAATACTGAAGCAATTCCAAGGGGTGTAATTTGGGATGCATAAAAGGTGGGGGTAAGAGAATACATTTGCCTCACTGTAAGTTTAAAGGAAATCAAAGATCAAAACAGGTGCATGTCAGGGAGGGAAAGTAAGACGTGAGCAGTCCATCATAGGTGCACAAAAATCCCCGATGATTTTTTTCAGAAAATTATTTCAAGGCAATGTAATATTTTTTTTTAATAGAAAAGACTGTAACCCCTCCTCCCGTTTGTGAAAAGCAGGCTTTCTGAGAGTGGGAGTAAAGAAGAACAGCTCTCAACTTTACATTCTAAAAGGCTATAAGAAAGCAGTGATTATTTCCCCTAAAATGAGGATCCACCCGGAAGTGTGATGTTCCAATTGTGATGTGGGGGTCTCTTTAAACATAGGTGCCCAGGGAGAAGATAGGTACAAGGTTTGTACAACACCCCGCCCCAGCTTGGCTCCCAGCAAGACTGTGTTCTGGCTGCCATCTTTGCCTTCATGAAATCCTGGAGATGATAACTTAGGAGAAAGTTTTAATACGCACATATTTGAAAAGACTATGTTCTTTTTCCTCTTCAATTTTTCCATCTTCATGTGTGTGGTATGTGCATTTGTGTATGCATGTTTACAAGTGTGAAAGAGCATGTGTGTGTGCGCATGTGGAGGGCAGAGACTCACGTGGGGGGAATCATCCTCCATCAATTTTCTACCTTATTGATGGAGGCAGGATGTCTCAATCAAACGCAGAGCTCACAGATGACTAGTCTCTGGAGCTACTCTGCAGGGGGATCCCCTTTCTGCCTCCTGAGGCTGGAATTACAGGTAGGCCACCATGTCCGCCTTGTATTTACATGGGTTCTGGGAATCTCAACTTTGGTTTTGCATAGCAAGTGGTTTAACCTCTGATCGATCTTCCCAGCCCCCAAGAAACATGCTCATTAATAGCCACTGTTAGCCCTGAATTAAGTATGTTTTAAACATTGTTTTCTAGGTCTTGAGGACTGGGGTGTATTTCTGTGTTATAGTGTATGTTAAGTATGTGGGAAGCTTTGGGTTCCATCCCCAACATTGAAATACAATATACTGTATACAGTACAAAACACAAGACATTAAAATAAAGCTGAGTAACAGATTTTCATAAAGATTTACTTCTAGGAGGAGTAAATTCACTGAAATAATCTATTTGTGTGTATCTGTGTATTAATCCTTTATTGTCATCTAATGAAATTCTGTACCAGCCCTTTATTTATTGTCTACTCATTAGGTTGCTAAGCAATAAACATTAAAAAAACAATAAGGCTTTTAATAGGACAGAGTGACCAAATCTGAACACAATAACAATCCCTGTTTGAAGTATAGAAAACCTGTCCTCGTATCATTAAGGTCTTGATATGATGATAATGACATAGTTATGCTGCAAAAAATGAGCTTTTGTCTTGTGGGGATGCGTAGTGAAACGTTTTCTGATAAAATGATATCATGCTTTGTGCTTATTTCAAAGATCACATAGTACTAAGGCAGGTGCTGAGCCAGGTGAAGTGTCTGCATGCCGATGCTGTGGAAGCTGGTAATGGATGTAAAAGGCTGGCCATGTCTGTCTCCATTTGGTGCAGGATTAAGACTGTCTATAACATTTTTTTTTAAGTTATCTGAATGGGCTGGAGAGAGATCAGCCATAAAGTCTGTGGTGTGCAACCGTGAGAACTTGAGTTCAATCCCCAGAACTCATGTCAAAGTGCCAGGTGTGGTGGTCTGTATTTTTAATCCCAGCCCTGGGGTGGTAGAGGTAGGCAGATCCCTGGGGCTTCTCAGCCAGCCGTCATAACCTAATCAGAGACCTCAAGGTAATGAGAGACCCTGTCTCCATAAGGTGGATGACACCTGAGGAATGACCCCTGAGGTTGACCTCTGACTTCCACATGCATATGCACACACTCATCCACATGCCTGCACACTCTCGAATACACATACAGAGAGTCATCTTTTTTTTAGTTATATATTTATTTATCTGTTCTGTATGGGAGTGTGGGTGTGAGTGTGGGGAGCTGCATGAGGACCACGGCACATGTGTGGGGGCCAGAGGACAACTTGTGGGAGTTGGTTCTCTCCTTCCACCATGTAGGACCTGGGATTAGACTCAGGTCATCAGGCTTGGCAGCACGTGCCTTTATGTGATGAGCCTTCTTTCTGGCCCGCATTCATCTTTATATTCTTAAGCATTTTCTTTTTGCTTTCTCAAGGGGAAAGGGAAGAGGGCTACAAATGAGTCCAATTGCTTCTCAATGATTGTATCTACTGTCTGGAGACCAAGACTTCCTCATGTGAGCCTGTAGGAACATTTCACATCAAATTGTAAGCTCCCACCCTTATCCTCCAAAGTCTCATGTTCATTCATAATGCATAATGTATTTTGTGCATCTCCAAGGGTACCCTCAGTCTCCAAAGCTCCAGTCTTAATCATAAGTTCAAGTCCAAAGTGTCCTCTAGATAATCAAGGCAAACTCTTAGCTTTGAGCTCCTATGGAATAAAAACAAGTTACACAGTCCCAACATAGAGTGGCACAGAATAAGCATTTCTATCTCAAAGTGGAAAGATAGGATCATACAAAGGAAAGATCAAATCAAAGCAAGACCAAAAGCCAGCAGGACAAACATTAAATTCCATAGCTCCACACTTGACATCTGGGGTCACATGTGGCATGACATGAGCTTAAAGGGCTTGGGCAGCCCTACCCCAACAGCTTTGCTAGCTGCCGCCTACATGACCTGAGCTGACCCTGACTCTACTTGCTGTCTGTGGCTTTCCACATCGAGGAGGACATGTTCCTGGTATCTCCGACATCCTTGAATTCCTGCTGCCTATTCAGCCTCACTCCCTGTGCTTCATACACTGCCCTTTCAGGTGCTGCTAAAGGGAATCCAACTCTGGTGCACATTGTCTGGCCTCCTAGGCTTTTCTTTGGAATCTGGGTGGAAACCTCCATGACTTTGTAAGTATTGCACACTGCATGCCTGAAAAATCAGCATCAAGTAGCCAACATCTAAGTCTGCAGCCCGCTTGACTAGTAGCTGAGCCCTTACGGACCACAGCTGTAGTGGCCTCTGAGTACCTGCATGTCTGAAAAAAGTATAACAAATTCTGGAAGCACAACTTCCTAGACAGCCCCATAAAAGCATCTAATGGTGCTCTATTCTCAAGGGAAGTATTTTATGTGACTCTCTACTCTTACACAATTGAATCTGTTACAGGTGGAATCTTTTTGATTCCTAAGCTATCCTAAAGGCACCTTTCTTATGGTTCAGGTGTAAAGTTCGTGGCTTCTTTTCAGCTCCATCAATCTCTTCATTAGCCTCCTCATTATACCAAACTTTATGATCAAACTAGAAGTTTTAAAAACGCTTTCCCTCTGCTTTTTGCTCTCAATTCTCACCATAAACCTGGATAAAAGCTGCCAGCAAACCCCATGCTACAGCCTGAGTGCTAGACTGCTTTGAAATTTCCTCTGGCAGATTTCATTAGTTTGTCATATTTAGCCTCTTGCAAAGTCTCAGAGTGTGACAAAAATGTAGACAAGTTGTCACAATTTAACATGAATGGTCTCTGTTCTGATTCCCCATAAAGTCCTATTTCCCACCTGACTTGACTGTCTTCATTCCTACTGACAGTCTGGTCTTCTGAGCTCCTACCAGAATTACCCATTTAACTCTGCTTACAGGAATATAGGCTTTCTCTAAGTTTAAATTTCCAAACATTTTCAAACTCTTCTTGCGAACTTGTTCCAAAGTTTTCTAAACCATACAGTCAAGTAAAGTCACAGCAACCACCTCACACTCAGTTCCAATTTTCTGTGATAGTCAGTCTTTTTTATTGCTGTGACAGTATGTTAGAAAAGTAATCTAAAAGGAGACTAGGAGTGATGGTCGTGCACAACTGTAATCCTAGCACTCAGGAGGCTGAGACGGAAGATTTGAGTTTGAGGACAGCCTAAGCTACATAGCAATTTCCAGGCCAACCTTGGATTCAGGGTAAGAGTCTGTCTCTAAAATAAAAATAAAATGAGATAAAATGATCTTTAAATGGCAGGGAATGATTATTTTGGCTTATAGTTTCACATGTTTCAGTTCCTGGTCACCACGCTAGTCAGCTTCAGTTGCCAACTTGACATACCTGAGAATAGGTAACCTCAGCTGAGGAATTTCCTCCATTGGATTGCCCTGTAGCCATGTCTGTGGGGCATTTTCTTAATTGTTGAGTGAAGTGGGAGGGCCCAGCCTTCTGTGGGTAATTCCACCCCTGGGATGTGACACGGTGTTATGTAAGAAAGCACACTGAGCATGGGCCAGGGGAGCAAGCCAGTCAGCAGCCTTCTCCGTGGTCTGTGCACCAGGTTCTTGCCATGGCTTCTCCTGATGATGCACTGTGAGCTGCAAGCCAAATAAACCCTTTCCACCTCAAGTTGGTTTTGATCAGTGTTTTATCACAGCAATAGAAAGCTAACCACAGCAGTCACGTTGTCTCCTTGCTTTGGTCTTATGGTGAGGCAGACTAGCATGGTGTAACACAGTGATGTGTGGTGTGGAGGAGGTGAAGCAGAGCTGCTCATCTTATGACAGCTGGGAAACAGAGATGGAGATGGAACATGGCTGAGAAGAAGGTACGTCTTTTCAGTGACCTACTTCCTCCCACTAGGCTCCACCTTCCTAAACTGCCATCATAGTATGAGTTCATCAGAGAATCACTCTGTTGATTAGATCAGAGCCCTCAGGTTCCAGTCACCTCTCAATGATTGGACCTACCAGCTGGGGACCAAACTTTCAATACACAGAGCTTTCAGAAGTACTTCCCATCAGTAACAATTGGTGACTTCAACTCCTAGCAGAAGACACTATTGACTGACGACACCCTGTAAGCATCTTTGCCAGCTTCATGCTTTGGTGCTGTGAAAGGGTGGAACTGGAGATACAGGGCGCTGAATGAGGTGACATGAGGAAAGAGCTCTGAAGTGACCTGCGTCATCAGTGTCTGGCTGTGCGATGTGTTCAGCTCATCTCCCCACTCTAAGCTCTATAAAACTGCACGTTGCTAAAGTCCCTCCTGAAGCTAAAATTCCATCCTCTCTCTTGCTCTGGGCTCTGTGAAAGATCCTAGGAGAGCCCAAGGGCAGTCTGTCTCCCCTACTCTCCCTGTTCTGAGCTAGCCTGGAGTGTAGAATCAGTCTCCCGGTGGAATGTTATGGCCAGTGAAAATAAAGCAGTCTTGTTCCCAATAAGGAACTCATCATAGGAGTTAGATTACGTTTGTAATGTTGTTTGTGTGAATTTGCATGATGTGAAAAACCCTCAAAGTTTATTTTTGTGGTGTGTGTGTGTGTGTGTGTGTGTGTGTGTTCTATCTCTCTATGTATATGTGTGTGTGTGTAAAATGTCTGATTGCCATTATTTTTCATTGAATAATGAATCAATTTCTGCATGGAGGCAGGAAACTCAGTGAGTGGATGTGGATGATCACTGCCATAATTGTCACGTGTCAAGCCATTTTCCTTCTGTTTGTGCTCTTGTGTGTCCGTTTTGTGTTTGACAATCTCTTTCTCTGAGTAATAAAGGGCCGCTCTGTGTCCCCTGAACTCGTTTGTTCTCACAAGTCACTGCAATGCAGGTGTGTGCTATTTATGAATTTGCCTAAGCAACAGAATTGGAAGCAGCTTATTTGTAGAGTAAAAATTTGTTATTTGTTAGGTATTAGTCAACACCTGAGTCTAAAGGGGCAGAAGACAGGTCTCTATATTCCACCTCCTCAATAGGAGACTGGTTATCCAAGCGTGCTCAGTTGCAGGAAATCTAGCCGGCTTTATGCTTATGTGACTGCTTGTGTGGCGATTTCAATGATTTCTTTTTCCTTTTTAATTTTTAAAATGTGTAATGACTATTTTGTGTGTATGAGTGTGTGTGATGATGGTGTGTACGTGTGAGTGTGTGCATACATACACATGCCACAGTGTGCATATTTGTGGAGGTCAGAGAACAATGTAAACATTCTTTGATTTGCTTGTTTTAATTTTATGTGAGTGAATGTTTTGTCTCCACGCATGTAGGTGGACAACTTTAGAGTCAGTTCTCTCCTTCCACTTCATGAAGGCAAGGTGTTTCTTTATTCTTTTTTTTTTTTTTTTTGACGGGATCCCCTTAGCCCCATCCTGCCTAGAACTCACTATCCAGCTTTTCCTCATGAGTCCTTGGAGACTGAACCCAGGTTGTCAGTCTTCCACAGTGAGAGCTTTTACCTGCTGACCCATCTTACATACCCATTTTTTTCCTTTAATAATAAAACTACTCAAAGTTACAAATAGCTCATATCCTGGTAGTGATTGATATTAAGGGGCTAATGATCATTAATGGACTCAAATTAATAATAGTAGTCAAGCTGTATCTCAGTTTCATGGGATTTTAAACTTGGAAGGGTTTTTAGAATTAATTCAGATTGACTCCTAATTTTCAGTGGAGGAAATGCAGGCCATGGGAAAGTGGTTTGCTCAAGTCCACAAAGTAGGGTAAAGACAGGTCAGTGTAACTCCTTCTTCCTAGCCAGAGGTGCAGAGCTATAGACAAAATGCTGGGGTCAGAAAAGGCTAGGCTGCGAGACAGGGGTTGCACTTACTTATCTGATTCTTTGGTGATTCAGTCTAAAATCAGGAACTATTTGTCTTGATGGTCCTTACCATCTCACTGCAATCTGCAGCATAATTAACCTGAACCTACATCTATATCTTCTGCAGGATCTTCTTTAGAAGTCAGAAGATCACCTAGGGACTGGGGCTGTAGCTCAGTGGTAAGGTGTCTGCCTAGCATTGGAGAGTTGCAGTTCAATTAAGGTGTGTAGAGAGGAAGGACATACCTCACCAGTAATAGGTAGATACTGTCTCTGTATAAAAGTGTTTCTTTGTTTTGGTCATTGCCCTACTAAGTTTGAAACCAAGCTAATTTTGCTTTTGGAAATGAAAAACAGGGCAATAGCCATTTCTGCTTCTACTTTCTTCCTTCAGGGAGATGAGATGCTGATGGTACCCAGGAGACAGACCGTAAAGATCCCTAGGGAAGGACCACAGAAAGAGCATGCTGGAGAGACCTGGCAAGCCTGCCTTCCCTCATGCTGCAGGTTGGCCTTTCTGACCCCCAACCAGAGACCAAACTACCCATGAGAGAAGATCTACGTGTACATGATTAGGGAGGTGGACTTGTTAGTCTAAACAGAGGCAGCTAGTATTATAAATTCACTCTATATTTCACTCAATATATATTCACTCAATATTTTATATTCTCCAGCTACCTGTTCTGCCTGTAGAAGGTTCATAAAATAAACATTGTGAGTTGTTTGAACATTGGACTAGAAGCATAATCCATAACCCAGATATCCTAGCTTCATTTCTGTTGCTGTGATAAAACGTCTGGGCAAAAGGCAACTTAGGGGAGAAACAAATAAACTCCCACTATCCATTTCCTTGTTAGCTAGGTTTCTTCACCTTTGAGCAATTCAGGGCCCAGCCTAGGGAATAGTGCCACCTAGAGTGGACAGAGTCTTTGTATAGTATTTACCAATCAAGACAATCTTCCACAGACACATTCAGTCTGATCCAGAGACTTCCTCATTAAGAATCTCATGTTGCTTATTAAAACTAACCAGCATACCAGGTTTCCATTGTCAGTGGCAAGAATAGTGTATTAGCAATTATTTCCCTCCTTCCCCCTCCCCTTCCCTCCCTTCTCTCTTTTTCTCTCTCTCCTTCTTTCTTTCTCTCTCTCTCTTTCTTTCTTCCTATCTTTCTTTCCCAGCGTCTCATAAAGCTTAGACAGGTCTCAAAAGTGCTATGTAGCTATGGATGACTTTGAACTCCTGATCTTTCTGCCTCCACTTTTCAAGTGCTAGGATTAGAGGCATGTACTGCTGCATCTAGCAAAGCACTGGTCATTTCAAACACACAAGATCATTTTGGAAAGACAGGAGGGTGGGAAAGGGCAAAAGACATTGATAGAAGGAGATGCAGAAGGAACAGGAAGAATGCCTGTTTAGTCAGCACTGTGGCAACTGCGGTTCCTGCTTGGGCCTGAACAAAAGGCCTTCAGAGGGGAAGGTGCTGAATTCCACAAACAAGGAAGAGAAATGGCTTTAAGCAAGGATTAAAACAGGAAAAGAAACTCATAACCTATATTTGTTGTACCAGAAAGAAAAAATCATACATAGAGTTAATTAGTTTCCGCCAATGTAATTGCCTCTGGCAGCAGCTGGCAAAGTCTGGAATACCATCGAAAGGGAAAGAAAGTCTGTACACACCCTCCTCATAACTGTCCTGATCAGGTGGACAGTTCACCTTGTTTGACCCTGAATGTCAACAATAAATTAGGGGGACCAGGGGCGGCCTTCCAAACTGCCAAGTTGTCTCTGTTGTGACTCAAACACTGTTGTAGTTGGGGCCCCAGCCAGGATTTGGAAGGATGCTGTGGACATTGTCTGGACTAATCCCTCACTGTTTGGAAAATCTCTCTTCCTTGTCTTCACCTTGTAGGATGGGGTGTGGCTCTTCATCCAAACGTGGAAGCTGGGGCCTGAGTCCAGCCCTCAGCTCCCCTTTCCACAGTGACGCCTAGAGGACGTTCTGACCGTGTTTCCTTCCCTTCTCTGACAGTTCACACTCTCCTATTCTACCCTAAGAAGAATCTGAGAAACTTCCAGAAGTTTGGGGTTTGGACAGACCTCACTCCCAGAGGTGACAGGAAACATTGTCCCCAACTTTTTCTTCTCGTCACCTCCCACCCAGCCCGTCTCAGGCCACTGGGATCCTCTGGGTCTTTTCGATATGAATTTCTCAGGAGATGTCTGCTCCTCATCTGTCCAACTCATTTGGAATCATTTGGCTGAGGTTGGTCCTGCTTTATTTTAACTTGACTCGGGTATTTTTATTTTTTTAAACTTGTTATTGAAACCCAAACCATTCAGTTTCCCTCTGGCCATCCTGTTTCCAAGATTCTTCTAGGATCAGTAAGGAAGAGGCCCCGAGGCTGTGAGGAGGTGAGTGATGGAGCCACAGTGTGTTTTCACTTGCACCTAATGTATCTTTTCATGACAATTTATGGTCAAATTTTTATTATCTACTATTGGATTGTCCTCATTTCCTAGAAACTGAGCCACAGTGAAGAAGTATGTGTGTGCATGTCAAAGAAAAGAATTTCAACAAATTGAGCTTTAAAGATCCAATGGGTTTCTTATTAATGATTTATGAAGCAGGCAGCACCCATTGTACAAAACAGATAGCTCTGCAGGGCCAAATGACTGGTGTTTCAGATGTAGCCTAAGCAAGAACTAAGCAACAGCAGCCATGGGAGACACACACGAAGCCCCCGGATGCCTGGTGCACTGTGTTTTTTCTTATCCTTATACACTTACGGTGAAGTTTGATTACTTAGGCAAGTAAGAGATTAAAAACAATGACTAATCACAAACTAGAATAATCGTAAGTACATGATAAAGTTGTGTGAACGTGGACTCTGTCAAGCCTTCGTTCTTCATTGTGCTCCTATACTTTGACCTTGGTTGACTTTGAATAACTGAAACAGGAAGGAGACTGCTGGTGAGGAGGCCACTGCAGCGCATGGAGCTAACTAGGCAGGCTGCATGTCCCTTACCTGCTTTCTGTCCCTATGGAGCTGGCTTGGATTGACTGGGCCTTTTTGATTGGCACCTGTGAATGTCCTACTTTTTTGAAAACTGGCTTGTTTGGAGAAGTTGGTGGTCATTTTTCCTGCTTTCTCAGACTAACCTTACAAGTAAACAGCTTAGATTTTGTTTTGGTGATGTGGAACTTGGCATGAGTGACTCTCCCTTGGCTGGTCTCTGGGACCCTGGCACAGGAGCTCGGGCAAAGGAATAGCGTCCTGCGAACTTCAGTGAGCAGGTGCGTTTCTGACACTAGAATGTCTGACATACTCCAAAGCCAGTTTCAATTATTCATTCAGCAAGTGCTTACCGAGCTCTGACTATGTGCGAGAGATTGCTCTTTTAAAAATGCACACATCGGTAGGGGACACGATGAGCCACCTCTGACGTGGAGTTTATATTCTGGGTGGACAGAAAATATTCAATAAATTGTTAAAAATCAAAGTAACAGCTCTTTTAAGGAAAATAGGCCTGGGAGGTAGATCAGAACTAACAGGTGCGGGTAGATACTGTTTTGGTATCTCTGTTTCCTCTTTGTTTAAAGCTTTAACTTAGTTTAAGGGACTGGAGAGATGGCTCAGCAGTTAAGAGCACCGACTGCTCTTTCAGAGTTCCCAGCATCCACATGGCAGCTAACAACTGTTCATAACTCTAGTTCCAGGAGACCGATACCCTCTTCTGACCTTCGTGGGCATTGTATGACAAGGGTGCACTTACCTACATGCAGGCAATACACTCATACACACACAAAATAAAAATAAGGAATACAATATTTTAAAAATTCAAAACCTTTAACCTAGTTTGAAATACGTACATGAAAACATAAAGATAAAGCATATTAATGGGCAACAGATGGCATCTTGGTATGTTGGGCAGTGTTTAAGCTTCTGTCATTTGCTCTGTCTGCTCAAACATTTATCATTTATGTTTTGCTTTGAGGATTTGAGAGTTTCATGCATGAGTACTGCATTTACATCATTTCAACTCCCTCCTCCCCAACTCCTCATACCTCCTCCCAGTTCCTCCCAGTTTCTTGTCCTCTTCTTTGTTATTGTTACCTATATGTGCATATGTTTATACACACATACACATACACACACACACACATACACATACACACACAAAGCACTAAGTTCATTTAGTAGTGCTCGTGTACACATGTGTTTAGGACTGCCCTCTTGATATCAGATACTCTCTCAGGGAGCTTGTCCTTAAAATAAACCGATTCTTTCTCGCTCAGTATCCTTTGATTGTGTGTAGCTCTTCATCTCAAAGTGGGACCTTATGAAAATTTCCCCATTCACACTGGCATGCTAACTGGTGTTGTCATTATGCAGATCTTGTTTAGGCAAACATATCGTGGAGATTTCATGGGTAACAGCTTCCATATGTCCAGCTTCATGTCTAGAACGCACTATCTAGCAGCAGGCATTCTAGTTCTCTGGCTGTTACAATCTTTCTGACCTCTCTTACATGATGTTTCCTGAGCTTTAGGTTGTAGGGGTTGTATTATACATGTATCCAGTAGAGCCAGGCACCACATGCTGGCTTAGTCTCTGCATTTTGATTGATCATTTGTGGAACTTTGTTATAGTCTCCATCTTTTGCAAAATGAATCTGTACCATAGTACAGCAACGGAAACAAAAGAATCAAGAAGCCCACAGAGTGGAAGTGAATCTTTGCAGGATATATATCTGGTTGAGAATTAATACCCAGAATATACAAAGAACTCTAAAAACAAAGAATTAAACAAATGACTGAATTTAAAAATGGGCTATGAATCTGAACGCAGAATTGTCAAAAGGAGAAATGGAAATGGTTAAGAAATAGCTTTAAAAATATTTCATTTTATTATTTTTATTTTATGTATATGAGTGTATTGCCCACATGTGTCTAAGTGCATCCATGTCATGCAATGCCTGAGAGGTCAGAAGAAGGAGTCAGATTTCTCTGAAACTGGAGTTACAGATGGTTGTTAGCTACCACATGGGTGCTAGGAATCAAACCCAAGTCTTCTGCCAGAGCAGCCAGGCTCTTAATGTTGAGCTATCTCTCTAGCTCTAAGAAATAGCTTTAAAAATGTTCAACATCCTTAGTAAATAGGGAAGAGCAAAGTAAAACTTCTTTATGATTTCATCTTAGCCACAAAGTAGCTAAGATCAAGAAAACAACTGACAACAAATGCTGGTGAGGCTGTGGGGAAGGGGAGCCTCATTCACTGCTGGTGGGAGTGCAGTCTGGTGCAGTCACTGTAGAAATCAGTGTGGAGAATTTGCAAAAGCTTAAACTAGATCTCCATAGGACTCAGCTATACCACCCCTCAGTATATACCAAAAGGACTTGTTATCCTACTACAGAGATACTTGTTCAGCTCTTTTTACATTAGCTAGGAAACAGAAACAACCTAGATGTCCCTCAGTTAATGACTGGGTAATGAAGATGTGGTATATATACCCAGTGGAGTTCTATTCAGTTGTAAAGAAAAATGAAATCATGAAAATTTCAGGTAAATGGGTGGAACTGGGAGGCATCATAGTAAATAAGGTAACCCAGGCTCAGGAAAACAAATGCCACATGTGGATCCTAGATCTAAACCTTTAGATGTGAGTGTATATCCCGAAGCACCTGCAGAAGCCAAGAAAGTAGAAAGAGACTGCGGGGGAGGGGGGCGGGGAAGGGAAAGAAAGAGCTCGAGAGAGGAGGCGAGCAGGGCTCAGGTGCTATCAAGAAGGAAGTGAGGAGATGGGGAGCATTAGCTAAGACGGGGAGATGGGAGGTAAGGGGGGAAGGGAGGAATGAGAGACAGATGATACCAAGGCTGTCCGGAAAACACACACTCACTCACACACACACACACACACACATACACACACACACACACACACGCTCAGTGCCAGGCAAGGGAAACCCCTTTCAAGTTATTGGTCAGGGTAGTCCAAGAGACTCCGCAAATAATATAAGCTACTGCTGTATCCTTTGGTTGCCTCCCAGAACTTGAAGATGAGACCCTATTGCTGAAGACACCACACACCTCAGACACAGGACTTAGATGGAGCTGGAACTGTCCTGGAAGCCCTCTTCCTGAGGACCAGCTCTCAAAGTATCAGAAAGTGCCATGCAAGCTGCCAAGAGAGGAAAAACAATCACCCAACTGTGAAGCCCATGAACTCCAGAAAATTATCTTTATTGGTGCAATGGTAGCACTTTTATGCTGGGGTAATCAACAGCTGTGCAGGTGCACCTAAAGACCAGCCAATAGGAGGGAATCCATGCATGGTACTGTAAACACAGCCAAGTACATGTGGTTGGAGAGTCATAAACCCTAGAGGAGAGCCTAGTATGCCACTTTCCTAAACCAACGCAATTTCTTACTGTATTCTAAATATCTTCAAAGCATTTATTATTTCTTCATTGTGAAAACTTTCCAAATCCCTTCTCACAGTTTTTTAAAATGCAAAACATAAATTTTTAAAAACATAAAAACAAAATGTTTTTAAAATAAAAACATAAATTTTATTACTAGTTAGCAGAAGTCACTCACTAAGCTAGTACACCAGATCTTGTTGCTTCTAACTATAAATTATTGCTCATACTCTACTTCAATTTCGATGACGTCAGCTTTTTCAGATTCCACATTTGAGAGCAGTGATACTTTCCTTTCTAAACTGGGCCTGTTTCGCTTAACATAATGATCTCCAGTTCCATCTGTGTCACAAAGGATAGGATTTCATTCTTTTTCGTGGCAGAGTAGTGTTCCATTGTATATGCATACCACATTTTCTTTATCTGTCATCAGCTGAGAGACATCTAGGTTCCTCCTCTTCTTGGTTGCGGTGAACATGGGACGTACTGATTTCATTTCTTTCTGATGTGCAACCATGAGGTCATTCTGTTTCCCTTTGGCCAAGTGTGTAGATGAATTACCCAAATCTCTGCCCTGCCTGGGTCAGTCCACATCTCCAAAAGAAGTCAACAGTTTCTCTCAGATACCCAAATCACAGAGACCCAGTCAAAGCTCAGGAGATTCAGATGTGTCCTGGGTTTCTTTGGAATCACAAGGCAGAGTCAGAATCACCTGCTCATCAGCCCCTGTTTGGCCTGCCTCACCCTCCCAAGGGAAGGAATGAGCCCAGGATCCTGAGAGCTGAATCTCCACCTGCATGGCCCTCCTCCTGGCATGGCGGGCTGTGGGCTCTGTGGTCATACTGTTGGCCAGGAGGGACTCTGTACACCTGAATTCATTGCATTCCACATTGACCTTGTGTCCTGCTGATCTGTCTCCATTCGTCACACCACTGGCTCTGCCTGGTCCAAAGCATCCCTGTAGCATCTAGTACAGCTCACCTTCCTCAAGATTTCCTTTTAGAATTGTATTGCATTGTCTTTTTCTTTTCTTTTTTTCTTTTAGAAAGCCACTGACTTTCTTTGGGAACATACTCATGTATCTTTGAACTTCTAAGTATATATAGTTGTGAATGAGATAGGGTTTGGCCTAGCTCTACTTGGCAGGATTCGTGACCAGGTATAGACAAGTAAGTTCAGGGAGTGAGGATATCTAATATGCTACTGCTTCTCAGACACAGCACAGCTGTACTTGGGCTGTATATCCAAAAGAAAGTGGCAGGATTTGTTTTTGTAAACTATTAGCAAAACCTACGTTTTATTAATATCTGACACAGTAAATCAATCATATGAGTACTCACTATTTAAATTTAACAAATAGTTAACATTTTATTGTTTTGCTTAAGCTTTAGAGACTGTGTGGTCAGCTTTTAGTGATTGCTACAAAATGCCAGAGATAATCGACTTACAGAGAGAACAGGTTTTTTTAGGCTCATGACTTTAGCCTGTGGTCACTTGGCCCTATCATTTGGGGGCTTGTGGTGAGGCAGCATTACAGTGGGAATGAATGGCCACCTCATGGCTGTAGGGAGGCAGAGAGATGTGGGAGGGTCCTACCTGCCTCTTCAAGGGCTTTGATGACCTAACTTCCTCTCATTAGGCTCTCTCTCCCAACAGTGCCTCAGGCTGGGGACATCATAGCAGAAAGCCATGTGTGCCATTTAACAGGAATCTGTGGGTCTGGAGTTGCAAGTGATGTGATCCCAAGTAGCCGTTTTTCAAGAACAAAAATAAAAACAAAAGCGAAGACAACCTGCCCCCTAAACTCAACCTTTCTGTCTTACTTTTCTGTTGCTGTTATAAAACACCATGACCTAAAAGCAACTTCAGAAGGAAGCGTTTATTTTGGGTTCAGGTTCTAGGAGAATCCTTAATGGTGGGGAGACATGGCAGCAGGTGGCAAAAGTCATCAGAGCATGAAGCCAAGCGCTCACATTTTCAACCACAATCTCAAAGCTAAGAGTGAACTGGAAGTTGGGGAGGCTATGATCTCTCAAAGTCCGCCCCCAATGACATACTTCCTCTAGCAAGGCCACACTTCCTAAACCTCTCGAAATAATGCCACCTACAGGAGATCAAGTGTTCAAATACCTGAAATCTATGGGGGACATTTCTCATTTAAACCACGACACCCTCCCACTGGACTTTATTAGAGTCAGCCAGGAATACAGGAGTTACAAACACAGCTGAAGTCCTTTGTATGTTCCTCTTAATTCTCTCCTTTGTGCTCTCCTGTGGGCGCTGGTGGACTGGGGTTGGTTAGTATCCTGCTACCTACGTGTTCATGTTTTGTGCATGCTTTCATAAACAATATAATGCACAATAGGCTTGGTAGGGGTTTAAATATTCCATAAACCGGATTATACTGCATCTGTGTCATGGGTTCTTTTGTACCTTAGGTTTGTCTTCTGTTGGATCCTGTATTTTCCTATTTCCTTTTACAGAGTTAAGTCTGTTGGCCATTTCTTTTAAACTGAAAGAATATGATGGTAAGTCTGAGCTGTTGTTTTTACTTTGCCATCACTCCTAAGTCATTGCACACCAGTACAGACAGGCAGATTGGCAGTTTCTTCCAGTGTCTACAGCACTGCCTTACTGTCATCACACAGCTCTTGATGCCAGTGAGCAGTCTGCTACTATTTTCATTGTTGGTTCTCTGTAGGTGATCTGTTTTTTTGCCTGTTGGCTTATAAGATCTGACAGCATCACAGCTTTACAATGAAGTGATCAGTTGTGGGTTTATTTTTAATGATTCTGCTTGGCTTTCTGAGAATCATAGAACGAGTTAAGAGTTGCCACTAATCAGCCCTTCAAGACTTCAATCAATCAAAGATGCTGGGGACATGGATGGCTCACTGTTCAGTGAATTCCGGGGACCCACTTATATCTGCCCACACCCCAGTTGCAGATACATGACATCATGCCCAGTTTTTTGGATGGGTGCAAACTCCTCCTACTTGTAAAGCAAGCCCTTTACCAATTGAGCCATCCACATGTTGAGGGTAAGAGCGTGAAGAACAGATTCTCAGGTTGTATCATTCATTTGGAAGGAGACGGAGAATGTAGAAGCCAACCAAGCTTGCGCGAGAATGTTATGAGTTTTGTTTGAATTCCAGTTGAGCCAACTGGACACAACCTGGCCATTCATAACAATTCTGAACATAGAAAACTATTTGTTTTACAAAGACAGGCTTCAGAATCTCAAAATCTGTTTTTATTTGTTATGAATTTGAAAATTTAAGTCCTCCATGTAAAGTATACAAATAAGCTCTTTGTGACTCTTGACAGGACTTTCTTTAAAGCCACCTTTACTTGCTTCTAAGCATTTCCACATTCTGCCTACTGTCCCTGATCCAAATGCCTACTCTGGAAATAGTATCAAAAATGCAAACGGGGGGAATGACTAAAAAAGTGAGGGCAGAGTAAGCCATCCTGTACTCACGTCTGCCTACTGCCTTCTCTGTGAGGACAAGACAACTCCTAGTCCCTGTTACTCATCGTCTTCCTTCTCTGATCCTGCACTTCCACCTTTGAGCTGAGTTTCCTCTTCTTCCTGCCATTTTCTGCCCCTACTTGTCCCTCCAAAGAGACTCAACAAAGCTGATGCTGAGCAGCGTGGTGGGATGATGGAGAGAAAAGAAACAACTCGGTGGTGAGCCCCATAGACAGAAGACAATCCTTCCCAAATACATTGTCAGGGATCGGCACTTAGAACCACAGAGTGAGAGATATTAACACACCCTCCCACTCTTACAGACTAATGACATTGTAACTGAGACTTAGAAACCTCATCATAAGTTAATGAAGTGATGTGAGGTCTCTTCAAAAGCACTTGGTAAATATTCATTGATGAATGAACGAAGAAACCACTGTAGAGAGATTTCATAACCACTGCCCATTAATAGCAAAGAACCCAGACAGTGGTGACTCTGTGGATTCTTGGGCCTGCTTTCCAGAATACTATGTGAATCTGGAATTTGTTGTTCCCTACAACACTGATGAAGTGGTTGCTTTTTTACCTCCATTTTAAATAGTGACCTGGGACATGAGAGGTTTCAAAGCTAGTACATGGCAGACCTACTACAGGAACCCTAGATTTAGTATACTGCATACATTACTATCCCTGTCTCAGAAACCTACCCAAGTTCATACACAGAGACACTTGAAACAGGCTTGGCATCAGACCATATGCTCTCGGCCACATTACATACTATTTCTCTAAAGGATGATGACCTGAGTTTGATCCCCAAGACCCTCATGGTGTAGAGAACTGACTCTTACAAGATGTCTTATGACCTCTACACTCACACTGTGGTCATGTATGTAATCCCTACACACAGATGCAAATAAAATAAATAAATAAAATGTAACAAAAGAAAGAAAAAAAAATGTTTATTTTAGTTCAGTTTTAGAGGCATTAGTCTGTGATCAATACCACGGCTCTTGGGGGTGCATCCGGGTGAGGAGCAAAGGACGTGCCCTTAATAGCCCCAAATGTCTCACTGTGATCCACCAACTTCTATCACACCAAGCTGGGGACCAAGTCTAACATGGGCTTTTGCCGAACACTGAGGACCCAAACTACAGCAGCCTTAGCAGCTACCAAGGACATTTCTGCGTGGTGGGCACCCTCCGATTTCAGGTAGTTTCATTTGCCCGGTCAACAATAAATCAGTCTCTCTCTCATCAGAGAAAAATCAGAGCCAAGGAATGCTCAAACAAATTGCTCATTGCCATGCAGGAATAAGAAAGGATATATTTGATCAATTTCTACTCATCCATCACCCTGGGAAATGAAACTAATATGATTCTCCCAAGGTCGCAACAAGAAGCTTTGGCAAAACCACAGAACAGTGCCTGCTGGGGCAAGAGCTGACGGAGCCCGCTCCTCCAAGCCCTTAGTTCACAAATTAGTCATGGGGGTGGGGGAGGGTGGGGGAGAGTGGGGCGGAGATGGGGGAGGGTAAAGTGGGGTAGAGAGATGACTCAGTGGTTAAGAGTACTGGTTCTTCTTGCAGAGGACCTGGGTTCGATTCCCAGCGCTCACGTGGCAGCTAACAACTATCTTTAACTCCAGTCCCAGGGGATCCAACATCCTCTTCTTACCTCCAAAGGGCATTGCATGACATAGGTGCATCTACCTACATGCAGGCATTACACTCATACACATAAAATAAAATATTAAAGAAAAAAAAAGAAGAAATTAGGCACAATGAAGTGAATGTGCACCTGGTTTGGTGGTAGAGCCAAGACCAGAGGGAGGTGTCCTGAGTCACTGTGTAAAGAGCTCTCCACTGTCCCTGATCAACCATAGATTTTTCATGGTTGCCTGAGGACATCTGCATTTCACTGATGCAGTAGTAACTCATTCACTCATTCATTCGCCCCCAAATATTTGTTGGTGTCTCCTCTTTGTTGGTGTCTGGGAAAAGGACACACTCACTTCCTGTATTTGTAGAGGTTACGGACTCTGAAGGGAGACAGGCCATTGATAAACATACCAAGAAATTAAATAATAATAATAAAAAGCCTAAGAACTATTGGAGTGAAAACTGCTATGAGGCCAACATCCTGGGGTCCATGATGGGCTGGAGAAGGTGGGCAGAGGAGGGAGGAAGAAGAAGAGAGTGGAAGCCCACGTGGCCGGAAATTGGAATGCAGGGATCCCAGGAAAGATGGCGGCCGGCTGTTGGAGGCCCTGAGAAGGCTTCCATCCATAATGCAACCCATTCCAGGCACGTGGAGAAAGGAGCCAGCGACCCGGAAGGCAGCCTTCTTGGCACAGCCGGCAGCGCATAAGTAGAACCTTGGCTGCTAGTGGTCCGATCGGAACTGGGGTGACCCCTGGGCTATGCCTAGACCCAGAGCAAGCAGGAGGGCTGCTTCAGTGAGCCTGAAAGCCAAGGGTGCAGGCCCAGGGGTCGGGGGAGCCTTCATAGTAGCAACTATTAGAACAAGAACTTTATAAGTCATTGCAAATAAATCCCTCACCAGTTTGAGGACTATTCTCCATTTTATTCTACCGGATTGGTGCCAGAGGGTGGGACCAAACCCTGCCAGCCAAAGCACTGGACGAATGTGTTACAACAGCAGTGATGAGCAGGTAACTGTCTGATAGGAAGAACAATTGTAGGAACACCCCTTGGAGCATCTAAAAAACATTTCATAAAGGACAATGTGAGAGCCTGGAATGGTTCTTTCTGTGCTACCTGGCTTGGCACCCAGATTCTAGGTGGATCTGTGAGAGTGTGTAAGAAAGAATCAATGAACGGCCGAAGCTAATGTTCCTCTGCAATGTGGGTGGGCATCCTCCTGCCTGTGGAGGGCCTGAGTAGAACAGAAGGGCAGACAATCGTGCTCTATGGGTATTTAGCTTCTCAGCTGCCTGCTTGGGTTGGGACAGACATCGTCTGTCTTTGGACTGGGATATGCATTACTGGGATATGCTCTGATTCTAGAACCTTCAGACTCAGATGTAGTCCTTGACTCACAAACGACAGATCACAGGGCTTCTGAGCACCCAAAATCATATGAGCCAACTCCTCATGATGAGTCATCTCATATATATGTGTGTATATGTGCATATATACATATATATCACATATACAAAACACAGCAACAATAATGTCTATAATCAATGGCATAACACTAATTAGTCCTATTTCTCATTATTGTCTTGGTTTTGTTTCTCTGAGGAATTCTGACTAATGAAGAGATAATCGATTTTTGTTGAAAGCAACAGATCAAAAAGTTTTATCAGGCTGCTAAGGAAGGCCATTAAAATGCCATTCAGCAAGCTGCAAACTGAGCAAAGTGGGATATGTAACTACAAGGAAGTTACAACTACAAGTGGAGCCGCTGGAAGAAGAGTAGAATAGTTAGGATCGTATAGAGCTGTGGGATGGCAGATGACTTGATTTCTTTTTGCCTATCTTTTTATTACTTCCAGTTTTTCTTAATATGCTTCCTTGCTTAAATTGAAAATCTGAGTATGTAAAAACATATCAGTTACTTTTCATTGCTGTGATAAAACACCAAAGTGACCTATTGAAGAAATAGTTTATTTTGGCTTACTTCCAGAAGGAGAGTCCATAAGGACAGGAGAGATATGGCAACAAGGGGCTGAGAAATCACATCTTCAACCACATGCAGAAAACAGAGAGTAAACTGGAAGTGGGGCAAAGGTATCAAATCTCAAAGCCCGCTTCCAGTGTGGACTTTCCACAACAAGGCTACCCAATAACCTGTCCCCCAAGGCACCACCAACTGGGGACCAAGTGTTCAAGTGATCCTATGGGGTACATTTCTCATTCAATCCAGGACTGACAGTAAACTATATTGGCTGTTTTCCTTTGAAACAAGGTCTAGACTTCAGGGTATTCTAGATTTGTCTTGATGTATATATTTTTAACAAAAAATTTGAAGTAAAATGTACACATGTATTTTAAAAATTAAATAGTGATATAGCAAATGTTTTTTTAAAAAATCACTGTATTTTGCGCCATTTATAGTCAATTTCAGTTTTCATTGTCCTGAGGAAAATACGTTTAAGTCTTCTGGATGTTTACCTGCTTCTAGTATTCATCTCCAGATGCCTAAATAATATGGCTGGCCTCCCCCCTCCCCTTGCTTCTCTTCTCCTCCTCTTCTCCTCCTTTACACTTCCCTTCCCCTTGAGATGAGGTCTCACTATATTGTGTGGGCTGGTTGGTCTCAGATTTGGGTTCAAGCAATTCTCTTCCCTCAGCCTCTCAAGTAGTTGAGACTTCAGAACATGTTACTATGTTTGTTGATGAGTTTTCCTCCATAGTTCTGGGAATGTTCTTTTTTATTTTTCCTTCAATGTTAGATTCTATTTTTCTTAATTCCTGTATTTGTTTATTTTATCATCTCATTTCCTTGTTTGACTGGAAGACAACTCCTTTGGAGAAAAAGTGTGTGCCACCTATATACCTGTGTCTTTTCCTTACACCTGACCGATACTTTGGCTAGGTATAAAACTCTCAGTTGGAAATCACCTTTTTCCTTCCAGCTTTGTTGACAGTACTACTCTACTCTCAGTGGGGTTTCCCTGTATCTGTTCAAAGTTTTATAATATTCCCGTTTCTCATTTTTTAAAAAAAGTCATTTTTACATGTGACTACTTACTACTACCAACATTAAACCCTTCAGGATTTACTGTATCCCTTTTACAGTGAAATTTCAAACAGTATGACCTGTGATGTTTTCAATATTCATCTTACTTGGTACTCAATGAAAACTTAAATTTGAGGAATGTGTGCTATTTCTCTAATAATTTCTCCTTCCTTGGCTTTCTGTTTCTTCTTTTTTGAAATTTCTGTTTCTTTTATTTTTAACTTCTTCATTGAGATTTATACTTTCTTGTCTTTTCTCTGTAATTTGCTATTTTTAAAGTTTATTTCTTGAAAGACTTCTACTTTGCCATGTAATATCTTCCATTGGATTTTTAAAATATTTTATTTATTTTTATTTTATGTGTAGGAGTATGTTGCCTGCATGTATTTAAGTGCACCCATGTTGTGCATTGTCTATGGAGGTCAGAAGAGGGCATTGGATTCTCCTGAAACTGGAGTTATGGGGTGGTTGTTAGCTGCCACATAGGTGCTGGGAACCTAACCTGGGTCCTCTGCAAGAACAGCCAGTGCTTTTATCTGCTGAACCATCTCTCCAACCCCTTCATTCTTTTCTTATTAGAGGATTTCCTGTCTGTTGACATATGGCTCTTAGACTATATTTAATATAGAGGCACCAAATAGATGTCTGGAAACTCTGGGTGGGGTAGACAGAGCTTATGAAGAGGTGGACTTCATTTGCTAAGGACAAGTAGTGGGCACTTGCTGGCTTCATTGGGGAATCCTAAAATAAAGGTCTTTATCGGGGAGGTGGTCAACCCATTTCTCTAGAAACCAAGCTTCTAATCTTTCCTCGGAGTTAGGATGTACATGTTGGTAGATGTAGTTGTCAGTATATGTCTAGTACGTTGTCAGCTGGATTTGGTGTCACAAAGCCAGATTCTCTTCCTTCTTTTCCTTATCCTTTTTTTAAATGACAAGGGCTCATGTAGAACAGGCTGGCCTCAAACTTACTGTGTAGTCAAGGCTGGCTGCTTGGATTATGGATATATGTTGCTGTTCCTGGCCAGGCCAGATGCTTCTTGACTCATTTTCTCCAGAGAGAAATCCTCCAGTGTTTTGGGAGGGGCAGCTACCTGGCTGAATATGTTAAGGGAAGGGATCCTGGCCCAAGTGCTCCTGATCTAGATTTTAACCAGTCTTCTAGTTTTTAGCCTTACCCCTTGCCATCACTTTCTGTTCTACGCGCTGCTTCCAACTTCTGAGGCTTTTCC
Source organism: Eospalax fontanierii (assembly GCA_035773235.1). Lineage (NCBI taxonomy): Eukaryota > Metazoa > Chordata > Mammalia > Rodentia > Spalacidae > Eospalax > Eospalax fontanierii. Next base: position 36,488,856 of record CM069548.1, on the reverse strand, counting down.
TTGTCCTGTGTCTAAATACCTTCACTTCTTGTGGGATCTTTTCACAAGACTTAGCAAAGTTCAGAAAGTTGAAACCTAAGTTGATCCATACTTACCCAAATAATTTAATTTGTTGAGGTATGTAGCTTGTATTGCACAGAAAAGACAATACTTAATATATAGGTACGCTAAAAGCCTAACAATAAAAGAGCACCAAGAAACCTACCATCCACTTCAAGAAAGTAGCATATTACTAGTGCTAGTGAGTTCCATATGCGACAGATCGCTTCCTAGGATAGTAAGTTGTTGCTTTTTCATTGGTATCATAACATTTCCTTTATTTTCTGTGTTATCTCTGTCCACGTTTGTAACCATCTCACTTTGTCTTCCAATTCTTTTATCCTCTCCCTGGCATTTTCCATCTTCTTATCCCTTTTATGTTGTTGAATGCAGTTTGCTTAGGCTCTCAGGGTATTTTGTCATCAGAATGAGTAGTCTGCGATACTTCTGGAAATGGAAGTCCCGAATCCCACCTATTTTGTAATGCTTAATTGGCATCTCTAGGCAGCTGAATGCTAGGAGAAGAGGAGGCAATGAGTCCTTGAGCAGGAGTGAGCAGAAATTCAAATACACACAGACATCATTCACATCTTATGCTTTTACGGGGTCATGGGAAACCCCTTACCACTAATTCAGGCCTAACCATTGCTGGGTGATTACTGGTTAAGAACACAATGGAATGATCCAATCCCTTCTTTGGCCTGAATGTTTTCTACAAACCTAAATCCTGATCGTGAGACAGATGGAAACCCTCCCTGCAGCATGTTAGTGTGTCCCACTTTATACTCAGCCTCATTTTATAAACCAACCATGAGTTGGTTTATACACCTACAACTTCAGAATCTGCCCAGAGGCCGGTTTGGGTCATCCTTTCCCCTGGATGGGGTGGTGGGGTCCTTCCTGGCAGGGCCCTGCTCCCTTCTGTGGTGCTCCTGGGTGGCCCTGTTCTCCAGTCTGACAGGTCCTCATCTGTCTTGGAGGCAAGGCTCTAATTACTCCTACATTAGCCTACTCAGCAGGATTGCAGATGTTATTAATGGTTGTGAAATGATCCAGTGCCTTTCAGAGCTGTAGTCAGTGTTTATCTCTCTGACCTCAAAGAGCTTCATCCCTTTGTTCACACTGCTCCTGGGTGGGACCTTCACCTTGAACACAAAATGCAAAGACTGTTACTCTTCCTTCTTTTCCTGTATTCCCAGCATCAGCCCCTCTACCCAGCTCCCCGCTTACTGTTGACGGAGGGATGTGACTTTGGACTCCCCTTCTTGCAGTGCAGGTGGCTGGCTCTTGATTGGAAGGCTTTCTGCTCCACCCCATCTCATGAATCTTTTTTCCAGTAATTAAAAATAACTTGTTACTACTTATTAGGAAATCAATGCATTTTCATGGCTAGAAAAATTAGAAACATGCAAATAGGCAAAAAAGTAGAAAAATCCATATTCCTACCTTGCAGAGATAAATATTGTTATAATTTCATGTTACATCTTTACAGATACTTTTTGTAGTATCTGTAAACAGAAAGAGATGATGCTATAATAATAATATGAATCATAACTACCATTTGACTTCTTGAAGTTTTCATATTTATTTCTTTATGTGTTATGTATTTATGAATTTATTGATTTATTATGTATGTGTGAGAGTGAGAGAAACAGAAAGAGAGAGAGAGAGAGAGATCATGTGGAGTTCAGAGGACAACTAACTTCCAGGGTAGTTGATTCTTTTTCCACCATGTAAGGATTGAACTCAGGTTGTCAGACTTGGTGACATGTGCCTTTACCCTCTGACCTACTTTACTGGCCCTTTATTGACTTCTTATTGAGTAACACGCACTGTTCACAGGACTTTCCTATGTGCAAATTAACTTACTGAATCATCTGAAGAACTGAGTGGCCTAGATTTAATTTCTATTTCTGCTTTGCAGATAATAGAGTCTAGCTCAAGGCTCTGAATTCTTAGATCATGGATTATACTCCCTTTTATCTGCTTGCTTTTTAAATGTGATAACCATGTCCCTTGTAATCCAGCACACACAATTCTAAATGATTATAGAGACTTACAATGAAATTTTCTTAACTAAACATTAGTTTTCCTTTTTTGCTATCTTTATTTTAATTTTGTTTTTGTTATGATAACTATTATCGGGACTGTTTTTACATGAAATAGTGTTTCCAGGGAGAGGACTGTAGGAACAGCAAAGGATAAATGGACATCGAACAATGTTCTGTTCCTTTCATATTTGCAGGTGGAAGGTAGATGCAGTATTTGGCTCCATTCATTATTTTCAAGAGCTAACTGATCTACTTAATAAAAAAATAATAGCCGTGCAGCAGAGTCTGTGTGTCAGACGCATGTAATATGCTCTGTTGATATTTACTCACCAGAAGTTCAGGCTCAAAATGAGATTCTGGATGACTCAGAGAGGATGAAGGGAGAACACGTTTTCGGAGAGCTGTCGCTACTGTGCTGACTTCCTAACAGCAGAGTGGGTCCTTTCCTGCCTCCTTCCCCGCTCCCTCTCTGCCTTGCTCTCTCTCTGCCTCCCCTTCTCTTATTCTCTCCTGCTCTCCCTTTCTTCCTCCCTCCCTCTTTTCCTATATCTTAATATTCTGTCCTTCAGCTGAAAGCGTCTCAACTGCTAAATGTCCAGACACTAAGTTGGCTTCAATCTTAGCCCTGTTCTGGAAGAGTTTGGCACTTTGTCTCATCTGGCTTATAAACTAGGTCTATATTTGGCCTGTATAGTCCACCAAGGACGAGTCAATTTAGAAATTTTAGCCAGTCAATGCAAAATGCATCTGAGTTGACCCCTGGCTCATGGGATGGACTAAATAACTTCATAACTTCTTGATATGTCCATTCATCCATGATTTAGAATAGGAAATTAGATTTTAGGCAAGTGTCTGGTAGAGTAACATACAGGTAGAGTGCAGATTTGTTCTTTGTTCTTTTGCCTGCAAGGATGCTCATCATACGCTGAGCACTGACTCTGTATAAGTGAAAGAGGAAATTTCAAATTGGGGTTCTTATTTCATTTCTACCGAAGATTAGTATAACTAATCTGTAGCTGTTGGAGTCAAGCAAAGCACAATTCATGCTGTCTCTCAGATACTGCAGACATTCTGTCCCCTCAGGAGCTCTTGGGAATCTGATGAAATCATGTCCAAAGGCTTTTGACTTTCTGTGGGAGAATTACCTTATAGGTTTTCAAAGCAGTATCTGTTAAGTAAAAGTAAAACACTCATTTTGAAAGACCTGCACTTTTAATTCAGGAAATTGTGTAGGGCAAGCAGGTAATCTCTCAGGTGTTTTCTCCCTTTACCACATATGCCTTCCATTACAGATGAGTTTTTGCATGCAACATACTCTCTCATCCGTGACCCAGAATGGGACTAATTTAGGAAAGGACAAAGATAGGTGAGACTAGGATTATACTCCATTCCCAGTTCACTTCTAATAAGCCCACCATTTAAGAAAACACTGGCCGAGACAAGTTTCAAAACTACCCTAACTAAAGCATAGAGTGCTGGTTCAGGTACTAGGGTACCAGCCTGTACATCAAATTCTGTATCCATGGGGAAGCTAGTACTTAGCTAGGTTCCAAACCTGCAGGAAGAAGTTGAATCAACCTGCAGTCTCTGCTCACACACAGCTAAGAACAGCTACGAATGTGGTCTAATATAGAACAATGCATGTACTTAAAACATTAAGAGATATTTTTGTGTGTGTGTGATTTTTTTTTTTTTGTAACTCAACTGTATGTGAATTTTGTAGAATGTGAATAGTTTGGACACCATTGAGTAGATAGTGTTGGGAGAACTGAATAAAAGAGACTGAAATAAAAGAGTTGATTCATGGGGCTGGAGAGATGGCTCAGTGGTTGAGTACTGGCTGTTCTTGCAGAAGGCATGGGTTTGAATCAGCACTCAGATAGTGACCAACAACTGTCTGTAACTCCAGTTCCAGGGGATCCACTGTCCCCTTCTGTCCTCCTTAGGCATTGTACAATATGTATTTACAGACATGTAGGCATAATACTGATACACATAAAATAAAAATAAAGCAAAAAAAAAAAAAAAAGAAAAAAGAGTGATTCTTATCTCTTGGTATAGACAAAACTCCAAATGGATTAAAGTCCTACCTATAACAAATAAAGACATAGCTGTATAGAAGAGGATGTTGGAGAATATCTTTGTGGCTGTGGAGTATGGAGCAATTTTTTTAAACCAAGACCCAAACAACATAAACCTTTAAAGGGAAAATTACTGGCTGCACAAGCTCAGAATTAGAGATTTCAGTTCAGAAGAGCTAACCTACCTGACAGATCACATTGGAAAAAGATGCTTGCAGGGCCTAAAATCAATAAGGACTTAATGCCTCAAGGAACTCTTGAAGACTGACAAAAAAGATAGGGAATTCCTTTAGCAAAATCATGGGCAAAGGCTAGAGGCAGTTTACAGAAGGAGAAGCTCAATTGCTAATAAGCACATGAAGAGATACTCATCCCACTGGTAATCAGAGAAACGCACATTTAAATTACAATTTGACCCACTTTAAAATCATCAGATTGATCAAAATTGGAAATTTTATTAAATATCAAGTGCTGAAAGAAATGAGGAGAAATGGGAGCATTCCAGCATGGCTGAATGTGTAATATCCTATCCACCACTCCTGGTGGACTTCAGAGACAGGCTCACAGAAGTTTGGGAGAAGGACATTGCTGTGGGGCCTGCGTTTATGGCTGGGGTCCTGGGCAAAGCTACTTTGGGGACGTAAAGCCATTAGCAGTCACCATCAGATTTAAACATGACAGCAAGTATGGATTCCAAAAATAGTGTTGAATGGGCAAAGAAAGGCAAGAGAGTTAGTATGTACTGCCTTTTGTCAATCAAAATGCACACACAAAGCAATATCATGTATGATATGTTTAAAAACCCAGGAGTGAGGGGGGTTAGAGGAGAGGAAACGTGGGTAGAGATTAATGTAGTCGAGGATGCAATAAAATTAAAGGGCTTGTTAGGGATCAGTTATGTGCCATTAGAGACTGGAATTAATTCAGCTCTGTGAATTTCTGGTTCAAAAGAAAGGAAAAGTAAATAAAATCAAATTGGAATTCTGGTGAGCAAGAGCTATCCTTATATGGTAATAACTCTGAGGTATTCCGTTTTAAATGCTGCATAACAAATCATTGATAAGCTTCAATTCTTCATTATTTGTAATAGATTTTTTGCAACGCTCTTCTCAGCTGTCAGGACCCCAGGGTAGAGAACCATAGCCAGAACTGTTAGGGCTCACTTCTTGGCCAACACAAGCCCATAGAAATATAGTCATAGTCGAAAGAGAGGCAACGTCAATATCCGAGACACAATTAGGGGAACTACTTGGAAAAGGTCTACAATTACTATTCCATAAAGACCTACTCTGAATACTGCTTTATCCATATTTCATTTGCTCCATCTAATATTTAAAGTCTTCCCCTTATATTTGTAGAATGAGAAGCAGAAATGTAAATGGTTCTAATGTTGCTTCCTTAATTCCCACAGTTTGCACAGCTCCATGTCAGTCTCTAAATTCATAACACAAATGAACAGAAGACAAAATCATTTGCAAGATTTTGAAATGAAGGATTTCAGAGGAGCACAAAGAAACACTTAAATTTTGCAAAGCTGAAACTGGAGAGGAAGCTTTCCTCAAAATCTACCAACCAGCGAGTAAGAAAGGATCTCTCTCTCTCTCTCTCTCTCTCTCTCTCTCTCTCTCTCTCTCTCTCTCTCTCTTTCTCTCCCCACCCCGCCCCTACATACACACCTATTTGCACCAAACTCAATTGTCAATTTTCTCAGAGAAATTTGAATGGATTTTTCTAACCTGCCCCTACTCCAGATTGATCAATTAATTAAGCTGATCTCTATGAGGTTGTAGAGGAACCAGCTCTTTTCTCCCTTTTTATTATGCAGTCCTAAATAAACATATCAGTGGCCCAAAACACAGGGAGAGGCACACTCCTCACTAAAACCTTCTTCTGCACACAAATACATTGTTTTTCAAAGCAAATTGGGATTTTAAAGAACTTTTACTAGGAATACATTTTACAGCCTCAGGCTTCTAGGTCAGAATGTGTTTTTCTGTTGTTATTTCTTTCTTGTTTCTTATTTAAAAATATGCAATTCTTGGACTCATACAGAATTGATGTATATTTGCTTTCTTCATTTGCTTTGAAGATTCAAATCAAACTAGTAAAGAAACAAATTGGCTGAGAGACAGAGCGTGTGGCTGGGTGCTGCGCTGTGGCAGTGTGAGGTCACTCCTTGGGCTCACGTGCAGGTGAGCCTTGCAGATATGCAGACCTGACTTAGGAGGAAGTGAAAGCAGTGGCCTTCTAACCACCTGCAGAGCATTATCTCATCGCTCCTCAAAGTGTCTCTTTGAGGAAGAACAGAAGAAGGCTGGGTTTAAAGCAGCAGTGAATTGGTGAAGGGCACTTCGCTACTGCTACCATAACTTCCTCCTCCACGGCCACTGCTTCTCTAAGGCAGGATGTAGAAACCCAGGCAGACGGAGCTGAAACTGCATCCTCCAAGATCCCCCGGAGAGCCTGCAGCCAAAGGCGGGCTGAGGAGCCGCTGCGATGCGTTCCTTTAAAGAAATACGGCTGCAGCGCTCACTCGAGATAACAGCAACGTCTACAGCAGTCTGGGTGTGGAGAGACGGGAAGTGAAAAACGTGCGGAGAAGGACAGGCAGGGGGCCAAGACTGAGGGAGAGCCGGCTCTCAGAAGTGGCCACGTCGGGGGTATAGCTGGCTCTTCTGCCGGCTCAGTGTTTGCTGATAAGTACAATTCAATTTGGTTCATGTTTTTATAGACACACACAACACGTATTAAACCGACCTCATTTGTTCTAATTCCTTACGTTTTTGCCAAGGGCTTTGAGGTTACTTCTTCGAGTTGCTTTGATGATGACTTTTAATTTTAAAGAAGAAGGTCTGGCTTAAGATTATTTACCTGCTTTGAGAGGCACCTAGTCCAGTGTCTCTGGATCCTTCCCTTTTATTCCAAGGGTTTCATTTGATGGAAGTCAATCTCTGTTACTAGCACATGGTGACAACTCTGGGTCCCTATGGGACGCCCTTTGTGTTTTTCTGCTTAGTGTCCATGGCCTTCATATACTCTGTTCCAGGTTCTGTGATTTTTTTTCACCTTTGGAGGAGTGGGACTGAAGTCTAGATAGCTGGTAAAACAGGTCACTAGAATGAAAGTGTGGACTTACAAGCATGCAAGACAACTGTGAGAAGAGACACTTTGTTGACATCCCACCAGGCAGCCCACCTGGAAAAGGCGACCCCACCTTAGAAATAATAGCATCTTTCCTGGAGAAAGACAGGTGCTGTGGGCTGGAAATAAAGCTAGGTTGGTAGAGTGCTCGCCTGGCATGTGCAAGGCCCTGGGTTCAGTTCCCAGCAATGAAAAGCAGCAACAATAACAACAAAGCAAAAGCAAAGAAGAGGTGCTGCTGTTTCCATCTAAGAGTTGGTCTAGCCAACATTTTAAAAGTTGATAATGGGAACGAATACATAGAATCCATTTATTCCTTCCTTCGTTTAACAGGCATTTACCAAAGCTACTGTAACAGCACCTTATATAGAGGAGTTCACAGACATGCAAGCAAATTATCAAAATGCAGGATGGCAACATTAACCATCGTGGAGGGGGATACAGAACATAAAGATTTCTGGCAGAAATATGGATGTGTTTAATGAATCTGAGATGATATTTATAGGTCTTAAGTCTAGAAACTAGCAGAGACTGTATTTAATGGAAATAAATATATGGTCCTGAATAGACTTTAGAAGACCAACGAAATGAAGACAGACTCAGAGACACTTCCATGACATAGTAGACAAAGACCTGGGTCACAGGTCCTATGTTCTGTGTTCCATCATGGCTCTACCACTTACTCTTCTGTGATCATGAGAACATTGCATCATTTTTCTGCCCTTCTGTGTCCTCATCTGCAAAATGGAAATTGATAGTAGATCCTGCCTGAAAGAGGTGTTGGGAGGGTTAAATGAAATGATACATGTCAAGCACTTAGAGTATTGCCTGGCAAAAAAGTCAGCCCTCAGTAAGACTTAACAAAGACTATTATTACTTACAAAAGGGTGGTTCAGAAAAGCAAACAGCAAAGATTCCAGAATTAAACAGTTTTCGTGGCCATAGTCACTTATCTAATAAGCCCATTGGTTTGTACTCTTGTCTCCCCCAAAACACAGGAAGTAACAGTAAGTCCCACTTCAGACTTCATAATCTGTCCCCATGGACAGAGTGGACATGTCATCCTAGGGTTTGTCAGATGGGAAGATCTGGGTATGGCTAGACACATTCCTAAACCATAAGAAGGCAAATATCAATAAAGCTGGAGAGAAAACAAGCCCACCGGGTGCTACTCAGCAGTGTCTTCATCAAGGGAAAACCTCTCTTGTCAGGGAAGAGCTCTTAAAAATAACTCAGTATCTGCAATGGGAGATGAGGGAGGAAATTCACAAGAATTTAAAGAAGCCTTGGTGGCTGTGATGGACTTAATGAGCTCAGAGTTTACAAAGCCTTTTGCAGAAAATTGAGAAAAAGTACATATCCAAGGATGACTAAAAGAGAGGTGCTGGGAAGATAAAAATCTAAAATAAGCCGAAGTATGTAAAAAACTAAAACAACAAAAAACTTCTGAAGACTGCAGAAGGTCTTAGGCAAGATGGGGAGAGAGAGGCTGACTAGGACTTGGGTTGATGATGAATCTTGCCAACACAAAAGCACAACTTTAACTTCAAAGGGGATGAGAGATAATTTACTCTGGACCCAAATATGAGTGACCATAGCCCAGGAACAGAGATCCAGGTTACCCCAAATTCTGTGCTCCAATGGGGAAGCAGTTTCGTGAAGTTTTTATAGTAAGAGAACAGAGAGAAGTCATAAATCAACACTCTTATCAAATACATTGGTGGAAACATTAAGTAAGCAGTTATACCAAGAGTCTCAGCTATGAGCCTCAGATGCTAAATAAGGACACTCAGTCTCTAGGTTGTGGGAGCTAAGGCTTTGTTAATACATTCCAAAAGGTTTTTATCTGTTAATCACAGGATGTTAAGTCAGAAACAGAGGTGGGTAAGGAATGGCTATTTAGGACCAAAGGTAGCCCAAGATAAATTGCAAATAGTCTCTGAATCTGCAACATTCCAAACTCTCCACAGTTTTTGAAGTGCTAATCAGTTGATCAGCCTGGTGGACAATTCAGTTCAAGTGGCAGGTTTGTTTTTTTTTCTGGGAACTTTCTATTTGCAACCTGTACCTTGACATAGTGAAGTCAAAAGCTATGCTATGAGGATTCTTGTTGCCTGTTTCATCTAACAAGGAAGCATGACAGAACAGAATTTTGAGGAAGGGGCGTTGGTAGGTAGCTCTAGAAAGGGATATCAAGGGTATGAGCTCACCATTGGGTTTAGAGCCCTACAGTAAATGATGTTGCAAAGTACCCAGGCAACTTGCAAATGAGATTCTGCAGTCATTACTGGTTGAAATTGGAAGAATCTCAGAGAACGGAAGATGAGTTGAAAAATGCTGGTGAGCACACTTGTTTATTTTTAGAAACAGAGAGGAAGTTCAGCTCACAGATTTCTTACTCTTCAATCACAGTCAGGGAAGCTGCTTGTCTGTCTTGGCTAAGAGCTGCTTATGAAAGGGATAACAGGCAACGCCCCTGGACAATGTGGAGCTGGTGGGGCAAACCATCATGGGTGGATCGCGTTCTCCTCCTCCTCCTCTTCTTTTCTTTGGTGTTCTTAGGCCTAGAGTTCTGAAAGGTCAATTGAACTGGGCATTTGGATTTCAGGAAACCATTCAAGGAGTCTCTTGTGATGCTGTTATTGAGAGCAAGAATAAAAAAACAGGTCTGGATTCAGAAAGAATTAAGAAACTTGTAAACTGCGTGAATTACTCTATTTAATGGGAAGTGATAACAGGTAATTTCCACTGAAAGAGAAATCTAGCTGTCTCCTTGTCCTGGCCAAATCTTTTTGCTATTTCTAGTGTTCATGACTACTGTCTATTACATGTCCACCTTGTATCAGGACATATGTATCTTTGACTGAGATACGGTCAGAGCCTGGGCCTTTTCGCCCCAGAATACCTGTTTCCAAAGCCACTGTTGTTTTCTGTATAGGGACTTGCTTTAGATGCTGTTGTGGGACGGGAGTGAGGAGCAACCTGGGCCAGGGGCAGTAGGATCCAACGTAGTATAGTCAGGAACATAGCAGAAGCAAAAAGCAATTTAGTTGGGCAAACTGAAGATCCTGGATGAAGGCCATTCACAGGCCCCTAGGCCTGTATAGTGAAGAGAAGGAATGAAGACTCTTCAGTTTGTGTGAACAAGATTCTGTTAGCAGGAAGCTCAATCTGAGACCAAAGTATCATGTGGCAGCCCAAACTACTGTCTATTACATGTCCACCTTGTATCAGGACATATGTATCTTTGACTGAGATACGGTCAGAGCCTGGGCCTTTTCGCCCCAGAATACCTGTTTCCAAAGCCACTGTTGTTTTCTGTATAGGGACTTGCTTTAGATGCTGTTGTGGGACGGGAGTGAGGAGCAACCTGGGCCAGGGGCAGTAGGATCCAACGTAGTATAGTCAGGAACATAGCAGAAGCAAAAAGCAATTTAGTTGGGCAAACTGAAGATCCTGGATGAAGGCCATTCACAGGCCCCTAGGCCTGTATAGTGAAGAGAAGGAATGAAGACTCTTCAGTTTGTGTGAACAAGATTCTGTTAGCAGGAAGCTCAATCTGAGACCAAAGTATCATGTGGCAGCCCAAACTCCAAACACAACAAAACAACCCACCTCATTAGATTTTAGTCAATCTTGAGAGAATATAGCTTGAGTGAGATTTGGAACAAAAAAACCTAAGACAGGCTGTGCCTGCTGTTTGGAGCCATTAGCATAATGTTGATGGATTAGCGAGAGAAGCAGAATTCTTCACCCCAATTTTTTTGTCTGTCTTTATATTCAAGAAAACATTATGGCTACATAATGTACACCAACTGTGGAGAGAGAGAAGTGTGGCACCAGAGCATGCTGGGAGCTGAGATTTCCTAGAGCCTGTCTTTCACAGGAGTGGAGACAGGGTTCCCAGGGAAAGTAAGTAGTACCCATCATTATCAAGGAAACATTCAGCTAGGAAGCAGGGACTCTGAGGCCAGCTTGACTGCTCATCCACACTGGACCAATCTCCTCCTTCCAGGATAGTGGCTTTCAAACTTGACCGTTGCCTACAATAAGACTTATACTCTGGGGCCTGGAGAGATGACTCAGAAGTTAAGAACATTGGCTGCTCTTGCAGAGGACCCAGGTTGGGTTCTCAGCACCAACATGGCGCCTGACAAACATCTGTAACTCCAGTTCCAGGGGATCCAATGCCCTCTTCTGGCTTCCATGGGCATTGCATGTATATGGTGCCCTTGCATTCACGTAGGCAAAACATTCATACACATGAACTAAAAATAAATTAATTAAAATTTAAAAAAGAATTATACTCTGTATCTCAACCCAGAATATACACAAACATACTCTGAAACAAGCATTCCAGAAACATCATTTAGCCTTTTAGGGTTTAGTTTACTTTGATCCTGTCCATTCTATTTTATTGCATCTTATTCTGTTCTGTCCTATTCTTTTTTTAAAAAGAAAAGTTATTTAAAAATGATTGTCAAGATCATCCATGAAATTTATTTCCTGACTTATTAATGGGTTGAAATTTGTAGTTTAATACTCAATAAAGATTAGACATGGAACAGAAAGATGGGAGCTGTGGAGTGCTCTCTGTGGAGTGCTCCCTGTGGAGCGCTCACTCTTGCTCCAGAACCACAGAGAATGTGCATCAAATAGAGATGGGACCGCTTTCTCTGGGAGTCATGAGTCATTGCTTCCTGTGGTTTTCAAGCTTAGCTGAATGAAGGCATGATGAGCAGACGGCAGAAAGGAGTCAAGCATCAAATGGGGACTGAATTAAATCATCCATGTTCTTTCCAGTCCTGAGATACCGTGGTATCACAGAATCGGCTGCTGAAAAGTTCCTACCCTTTTAGGCCACACTTATCAGAAGCCTCTTGGGAGGTGAAGATGGAGTTTTTCCCTGTCATCCAGACTGCAGATCCGTGTGAGGACTATCCTAGGAATTCACGGAGAGAGATGTAGTTTTGAAGTTACCCATTCATGCACTCATTCAATAAATATTGATGTGCATATCTAGTATAAAGCTAGACTCTGGGCCACTTTGGGGAATTTTCAATACGGCTCGTGTTGACTACGGTTTACTGTGTACTGAGTGAATGAACCATTCAACACCTGGTTTCTGAGTGTCTGTCAGCGTCTGTTTTCAGAGCTGGGTTTCTATCAGCACATAAGGGCCAACACTTCTAAAAACATCCCTGTCATCATGGAGTTCATACAGCAAGGACATAGGTAATTAATCAATTCAGATTGTGGCAAGTCCCTATGACCCAGAGAGAGAACAACAGCCTAGCACAAGAGTCAGGGAAGTGTCCCTGAGGGGATGGTATTACAACTGAGGACTGCAGGGAGACTAGGAGTGGGGAGCAAGAAAGAACATTCTGGACAGAAAAGCAGCGAGCCTCTGGGGTTGAGAGAAGTCTGGGCAGGTTGGGAAGTGCTAGACAGGGAGGAGACTGACCCCATGCTCAGGATGCAGAAACTGATCCCTGAGAGCAAGAAGAGGCCATCAGAAGAGGGCAGAGATGCAGAAATGGAGAGTTTGGGAGGGGTGCAGAGACAGAGAAGGCAGAGCAGAGAAGCATTTGAGTCTGCATGGTGCGGCGGCTGGAGGAAGGGAGAACGGTAATACCTGCATTCTCATCTTGAGCAACTGTGGGTGATGCGGGTAGAGGAGAGAAAGAGTCCAGTCATGGAGGTAAGGAGCTTTCTAGAGGGAAGAGGGTTTGGGCAGAAGATGAGGTCACTTTGGGACATCTTTGCTCATGCTTAAAATGCAGCTTCCTTAAAATATCACCTTCCCACTTATCTGCTGGGAAAACACCTGCTTGTCCTGCAACACCCACAAAGCCTTTCTTAGCTTCCTCTTGGCAGAAAGAAGTCTTGCTCCCCACTGAGCATGTTACAAGTCCCCACAAACTTCCACCACAGCCTCAGCAATACTTGAATGTACTTGTTTGTGTGTTTATCATGATGATAATCATCATCATTGAAAATTCACTTCTAGCAGATAGCATGTGAAGCTATCTTTGCCTAGGTGCTTTAAAAGTCCTTCAGTCCTCCAGCAGCCCTTTAGGGGCCGTCCTACCTATATTCTCCCTTTTCAGATAGAGGAAACTGAGGCCCAAAGAGGTCAGGTAATTTACCTAGCAAACATGGCATTTCTAGAAGGGACAGAGCTGTGATTCAAGCCTGAGTTGTCTGACTCTGGGGTCTGTGATCTTAACCACTGTATGCATCCTAACTGCTTTTTACTGGGTGGTGGATCCTTGACGCCTGAAGCCATTCAATATCACTAGTGCAGCTACTGAACAGCATGAGGCCCTTTCAAAAGTTTGTTGGGGAGAGTTAATGGCATGACATTGCTTATATAGTAATGAGTAGTTCGAAGTACCTAGGAAACTCTAAGGAAGGTTGGCAGCATTTTGCTGTAAAAAGACAGGTAGTAAATATTTCAGACCTTGAAGGCTGTGGAGGTTCTGTTATAACTACTGGGCCCTGCTGCTGCGGTTGGAGAGTCTCCAGAGATACCATGGGGACAAATGGGTGTGGCTGAGTTTCAGTAAAACTTTATTTATGGATACTGAAATTCGAATCTCATATAGTTTTCATGTCATGAAATCTTACCATGTCAAAATTTTTCACATTTTAAAAATGAAAAAGTATTTAAAAATGAAAAACCATTCTTAGCTTGCAGACTATAAAACAATGTTTTGTTCAGATTTAACCTGAGGGCCACGGTTGGCAGACTTGTGCTCTGGACAGCAGCCTGGACTTGGCAGGTGGAAGTCACTTTGGACTGCCTCAAGTTCACTCAGGCCAGAGAGAGGCACTCATCAGTAGAGTGCTCCCCACCCTGGGAAGCTGCTCTGATGAGAGGTTTGCAGCCAGGGGGCCAGTCTTGTCAGTGGGGAGGCAGATATCTTGGTAGGGGGTAGGGCAGGAGGTGATACATGGGGTGACTTCTGAACCTTTCCTCTGAGTCATGAGATTCCACGCAGTGGCTCCTGGGCTTTAGAGTAAAACCATAAGAGCTGAACTGATTGGAGGGAAGGTCATTCAGAATTAGTAAAAAGGTCTGAGTTATAAAACGGTTTATAAGACATGATGCTTCGTTGCCTTCAAGGACATTCGGCAATCAAACGAACACTTAACAAAGGGCTGTCAATAATCCATTTGAATTGCACTTCGTATTTTTCAAAGTGCTTTCCAGTACATTATCCCCATTGATCTGCCCAGGCGCCCTGGGAAGCAGACAACCCCATTCCACAGGCGAGGTCAGAGGCACACCTTCACCAGAAGCAAAGGCTCAGAGCAGCTCTGGACTACTCATTGCAGCTGCCTTAGCCTGTTACACACGGTGACTTTATATTCAAGAATCTTCCTTACATTTGTTTGAAGAATAACTATTCCTAACGCAAGCTTATTATTAACCCCTGAGAATCTGCTAGAAACATTGCCCCATATTCAAATTAGTATGTAGAGTTCGTGACACTTAGACTAATTAAATACGGTGGGAGTTCACAGACTGTCCTTTCCAAGTGTAAAGGATGAAAAATGCGTCTCAAAGGATTTTTCAGGCTCTGTTTTTATTTTTATTTTTAATTTTTAAAATTCTAGTGAGTTCGTAATTGAGAGAAATCAGAGCGAGCTGCTCTGACACCAGAGAGGGCTTCTCTCGCTGCTGTGCAACGGTTTCCTTCCTGCCTTGAAGAAAAAGTATGGCCTGGGGGACACGGAGCACCGCCAGCCAGTGAGCCTCAGCGATCTGGGGGACGACTTTGTTCTCCCCACCTCCCAGCTCGGGGCTCTCTTCAGCATTTTTCTGCCAAATTGGGCTTTGGCACACCTAAGGACGCCTTGGCAAACTTCGTTAATTTCCCAAGAGCAACTTCCTGGTTCTTAATTAGGCCTTTTATTCCTAGATGTCTATATTTAACTGTGCTCCGTTCGCGCTGACCCTTTTGGACACTGCCAAGAACTTCAGGGAGGTGGCAGTTGAGTCTAGACAGGGCAATTATTCAGATAACTAAGCTCCCCAAAAACTCATTCTTACAGTAACACCCCAGGAGGAAACGGCCAACCATGGAGTGACGCCATCCTGGGTTCATTAAATAACCACTCTATGTTTCCCTTCTCCACGCAGGAGTGGGTTGGGGGTGCGCTGGGGGTGGGGGACGCAGCGAGCAGCAGTTAACCCTTGGCAGGTCGTTAAGTTAGCCGTGGGGTTTTATCCCTGAGTCAGAGGGATAGAGGATGGAAGAGGATACGATTGTAAAACAGACTCTGAGGAAGACTCTTGGCATGCAGCGAAGCCAGAAGGGTGTCTATTCCGTCCTTGTTTGCGAAAAAGGAAAACTGAAAAGACTCGAAGCGTCTGTGGTGGGAGAAGTGGATCAATACATCCTGGTGCTTTCACACAATGACACCCCGCGTAGCAGGGAGAACGAGAAAGAGTGAGAAGCATGCGTGTCAACACGGATAAAACTAAAACCTGATTGCTGAGTGCCCGAAGCAAGCTGCACGGGATACTAACACTGTGAAAACATTCCCAGGATTGTAAAACGGTGGTGGCGATGCTGTGTATGGCTGAGGGGAGCGTCTATGTGGTGTAGGCATTGAAAAATCCGCGATAAGAAAAACACCCTATCTATCCCTTTTTTTTTTTTTCTTTTTAGGGAACAGCTAATGAATGGCAGTGTGACACACTGGAGCAGGAGGGAAGGGAGGGAGGCCCAAGGAGGGATATCTTACTCTTAGCAATGATGGGGAGATGGGCACAGCTCCACCTTGTTGCTTACAGCAAACTGTGTTCTTTTTTAGAGATCTCCACGTTGGCAGAAACGGGATCTTTGGCTACACCTTGGAAGAATTTCAGGAAGAGCCAGTATGAAGCAAACTTGGAGCATTTTACCAAGAGAAAGAAAGTCGAGAGGGAGGGTAGCCTTCCCCAGGTCTCTCTCCAGAGTCTCAGTATTAGCCACATGGACCGTTTTTGGTGGCTCTTCAAATTCCAGCTCAAAGAGTTGCCATAACCCCGGCCCCCAGCCCACTTCTCCTACTCTTTTGTTCAACAAATAAAACTACAGGGTGGTTCTAGAGTTGCCTTGGATGGAATGGAAATCGAATA
Source organism: Eospalax fontanierii (assembly GCA_035773235.1). Classification (NCBI taxonomy): domain Eukaryota; kingdom Metazoa; phylum Chordata; class Mammalia; order Rodentia; family Spalacidae; genus Eospalax; species Eospalax fontanierii. The sequence continues at coordinate 36,472,411 of CM069548.1, read as the reverse complement.
AGATAAAACCAGGAGCCCGTAGGACTGTACAAGTGGAGTGGGACATGTCCTTTTAAGGTTCTCCAGAGAGATCTATCTAGCAATCATATATGTTAAGGAACTGATAGATGGAATTATAGGGGCTGGAAATTCAGACAGTGTTGGATGGGTGTTACGATCATAAGTCCAACTTATAATGGCTTGAAATTCAGGTAGAGCCTCTCTACCCTGGTCCTGAAATAGACCTGCTTCTTTCTGTCACCAGTCTCTGACTGCATGAGGATTACTCAGATCTGAAGGACGATCTGTTTCCCTCAGACTCTCTTGATCTAAATGAGAACCCCATCTGAAAAGTTGCCTTGCAGTGACGTCTAGATTGCTGTTTGACCAAACTTCTGGGCACATATCTTACCAGGCAGATACACAAATGGACTATCACAAACTATTTTTTTAGCGGCTATTTCAGTACAGGCATCCAAAATAAGGACAATAGACAATATAAAAATGCATAAAAGCTTGAAATAAAAATGAATTAATTAAAAAATGATTCTTTTTTAAAAAATCATAACATTATCATTCTTAGTAAAATAAGTTATCTTTAATATAATCAGATATCAAGTGAAATTAATGCTTAACTTTTCAATTGTCTCCCATACGTGACAATTTTACAGTGTGTTCATTTTAGTTAGGATCCAACTGGGGCCCATACCTGTAATAAGTTAAATAAATGTTTTGTATATTTCATCCACAGATTTCCCCCAATATTTCTCTCTCTTTTTTACAGTTGATTTAGGAATATATCAGAAGTTCCACAGAAGTTCTGGCAGAGACTTTTCACTGGCTGCATTCCCTTTGTGTCTTTTATCGTGTTCCTCTGTCCTCTGTTTTCTGTAGAATAATAGTTCGATTTAGAAGCTGACTGTGATAGTTTGTAGATTGTCAACTTGAGAGGACCTAGAATCAGCCAGGAAAGGAGCCTCTAGTTATGCTTGTGAGGGATTATCTAGATTAGGTTAGCTCTGGGGGGTGCCTGTGAAGGAATTTCTTGATAAGGTTAATTGATGTAGGAAGACTGACCCTAAGTATAGAAGGCACCATTTCAGGGGCTGGGTTCTGTACTGAATAAAAAGGAGAAAGGGAGTTGAGTAGCATTCATGCGTCTCTGCTTCCTGATTGCCCATGTAATGCAGCCACCTGGCACCTGATGCTGCCAACAATTCCCTGTCACAATGGGCTGTGCCCTCAAACTGCCAGTGGAAATAAACCTCTTCTTCCTTAAGTTGCGTATGTCAGGTATTTTGTCATAATAAGTAACGAATTCACCCAGCCCACCTTTTAAAAGGGCTCTTATTTGCATGATTTTAAGTGCCCACTGAAGGATTCCTTGTTGGCAAACAAACAAACCAACCAAACAAAACCCACACGCTTCCTCTATTAGCTTACTAAAATCTAAAATTGCACTGCTGGAATAATTTTGTTTGAATTCTCAATTAAAATGCAAATACTCCTAGAAACAAACAAACAAACAAAAAAACTTATTAGGACTCCATTCTTGGATATGAATGTTTGTAGGGGAGGGAAATCTGCTAACTTTTCCTCACATTTCACAAAGGCATGACTAAGAGTCTATGACATCAGACAGATTAAACACACAAAAAAAGGTGGCAAATTTATTTAACCAAATTTTAGGAGAAATGGGCCTTTGGGGTAAAGGAAGTAACTCGTCCTCTTCCTTGTGTGTAGGCAGGGGCCTTCTTTTTCATAAAGGTCTGAAGATCTATCGAGATAGCTAGGAAATTCTTCACGGATTGTTCTCATACAGAGGGGGGCGAAAGCTCGGAAAGTGAGCTTCAAGGTGTCATGTCTGGTACCATGACCTGCACCATGCACTTCCCAAGCCAGAGTTTGAAAAGTGGGGAAAGACAAAGACACAATGAGGAGAAGAGGGCAGGAGAAATCGCTGGCTACGTCACAGGGAGGACAAGGGGATGCCGTGGGAAGAACAAAATTAAGTAGGCCCTGGGGAAGTCCCTTTTGTAATGGAACACTTAGCGCACGCGGACTTCAGGCCATTATTTCATTTCAATTTTCTAAGAATCCTGAAGGAAACAATTTACAGCCCTTCATTTAAAAAATTATTTATAAGTGGTTTGCTCTCCTGTGTACGAGTACACCAAGTACATGCAATGCCCACAGAAACCAGAAGAGGCGTTGAATCCCCTGGGAACTGACGTTTTGGACAGTTGTTAGCTGCCATGTGGGTGCTGGGAACCAAACATGGGTCCTCTGCAAGAGCAGCCAGTCCTCCTAACCACAGTGCTCTCTCTCCAATCCTAATTCACAGCCATTTTGAAGGTCAAAAACAGCAAGGCTCACTCAGGATGATGTCATTTGTTACTGGTCACAGCACTAACAAGTGTGAGGGATGACTCCCCTTGTGGGTAGTTTCCAGTGTCTGACGTAGCCTGGTCTGGGTCACATTCTGAATCCTGGGTCCAGAGTCTGGAATTCAGGGACGTGGAGTTTTGTTGGTGTCCTGGGTTAGCAGATTTCGTTTGCTTTTGTTCCTTTTTCTCCCCATTTGTCCTTTTCTGGGAAAGAAAATGGAAATGTTATCATTGGAAACTCAACCTGCTGACTAGACAAAAAAAAATCAGATAACCTCTGTGGAACTCCCATGATTCCTTGCTGTTTTGTTTTTGTAAAGAATTTGTGTGTTTCAAAGTGAGACTAACAGAAATTTGAAGAAAGGAGGAGGAGGAGGAGTCATCCTCTCCAAGATTTCCACCACCGCAACTCTATAGAAATTAATGCATCTCTTTCTGTGTTGTTTGGAACAAGTCTTCCAGAATTTTCTACAGAAGAGTTAACTGTTTCCATTGCCTGACGTTCTTTGTTCCTCTTGCTATCTACACAAAGGCACGCACATAGTAGTTCTATTGGGCTCTTCGCTGAGCTTGCAGATCAGTCGGGGATGCAGAAGGGGACACCAGTCTGTTTCTTGGTTCCCTCCTTGGATTCCAGGCCATTTTGAAGTTGCTCGGTTTGAACATTAACCCTGCAAGACTCCGCATCTGAGAGCTCGTGAAAGGACCAGCAGAGCCTTGCTAGTTTACAGTTTGTTCATTTTCTTCGGCTGGCCTCTTTGAGAGCACATCCATGAACCTTTGTAAAGGAAACTCTTTCTTTTAAAATGAGGCGAGGAGGATGGTAACGAGCGAAGGTAATTGAGAAAGGAGGAAAAGCCAAACTCAACCCTACAATGTGAGCAGTTCGGGGCTTAGTGCTGAGGCCATACAGTGCTTGGCCGCACTACCCTCCCTCCCTGGCTCTTATCCCTGGGTGACTAAAATCTCATTATTTAGAAAAATGTATTTTGAAGGCAATTTCAAAAGAGAAGACAATTTCCAAGACAAAAAAAGTGCGTAAAACCAGCTGCACCATGGACAATCACGAGCTGTTTATTCTCAGTCTATCTGTTCAAGCAATGTCTGCCTAGGCTGGACCTCCACTTACCTTAAGCAAATTCATGCATATTTAGAGGGTTGACTTAAGCTAAGTACAAGTTCTTGCCTTAGCCTGCTAAGAGAAAGGTAGAGTGCAGTTACTACTTTACTTACAATAAAACCTTTAAGGCATCCCTTAAGAAAAAATAGTAGAAAGAAAAGGTCTTAGAAATAAGTCATTTGTCTTTAGCCAACTTCATCAGAGTATGATATGGATTGCTGCAGACATAAAACTTTCTGGAGTCTGGCTTCAGGGTTTAGAATGATAAAATATTCATGGCATATAATTTTGCATAATTTGTTTAGCTACCAAGATATAATTTAGTTATTTGGTGCATGAATCCTTTAGAAGTTCTAAAGAAGAGGAAAAAAAAGACTTTATGAAACTAAATCCAGTTTTGATGAAAATACAGATGGGAGTGAGTACCCTGTGTGTTCAGTGCACAGAAACACACACACATACACACAGGAACACACATCTATTTGCATAGAATTAATTTGTAATGATAATTTAATTAATATTATAATTAATTTATTACAACATTATTTTAATTTGCTGCGTACCCTTTAGGCTGGGTGTTTTATGCAGGTGAGTTGCTAGTTTTGCTTGGCATGTGAGTGTAAAGAAATCCAAATCAATGAGCTGGAAAAAGGATCTTTGGTTTTGGCAAGATGCATTTTGATTATAAAGCTCCTTGGTGCAAGGTTGGTAAGATAAAAAGTATGGCCATTTATTTATTTAAAGCATAGCTATAGTTCATCTCTGTGTCCAGTACTAATGGGTACATTTGTCAAAAGCAGTTCTTGTCCCAAGAGGAGCTCCAGTCTAGTTAAGAGAAGAATCAGCCAGGAAACAGGGTGCCCTGAGGAGTTACTCAGGCAGCACAAGCTGGCATGGCGGGGCCCTCTAACCGAGATGCAGTGGAAATGCAAGTAAAAGAAGGTGAATTCCAGCCTGGAGCCTGTTGCCTGTGACACTCCTGTCCTCTTTCTCTGGATCATTGTGGCGTGGGATGATCCACAGCTCTGAAGGTATCTGTAGGCCTGACCTTGCCAACCTATTTTCCATGTCAACACAGTGAAGGATCACTCTAAAAGCAAATCTGCCTGTGGGGTTTCCCTTCTTAAAACCCTTCAAATGACAAGCTTGGGGAGGTAGCTCAGTGATACAGCATGTGTCTAGAAACAAAAAGCAAATCCATCAGTTGCTTTCCCTTGACCATAACAGAAAACCCTGTTAGCTTTATAGAATAGCAAGCCTGTCCATGCCCAAAGCTTACTGTTTCCCCTTAAAGTTTCTCTGGGTCTCACAGTTGGATTTCCTCCAACCAAAACATTCTCACCTTCTCTCCCACTCACCCCCAGCTCTTCTGGGATTTTATCTTCAGCCCCTCCAGCAACACCTTAGGATTAGCCTAGTGTCATCTATTGCTGTGAGACTTTTCCTCAGTCTGATTTGGCACAGAGCCCACCCAGTGCGAATACCTGGGACTCTGGTCTGTCTTGCACTGCGTAAGGTGATGTTTAAAACCTATACCTATCATTGGCTGATTCTGTGGCCTCAAGAAAGATTGCTGTCACTGTGCCACTGTCACCTGCAACCTAAGGATGATGTTGGAACCAATGACCTTGGGATAGATGGGATTATACACGTAAAAGTACTTAGACTGGTGTGGAGCACATTCCTAGTGATTGTTAGTTACTGTTAGGATAATGCTTGCTTGTGAAAACAATCAGAGCCGTTCATTATGTACACACATATGCAGCACCTGCACATATATTAAGTAACATATATGACATAACAACGTTATCTATGTCTGTAACAGTGACTGGTTAATGGCCTTACAACTTCAAACCTCTGCTCCCTAACCATTTCTAGGCTATGCTCCCTCACAGCGTTAAGGTTTGATGGCACATAGGGTAAGCGGGGCAGTCTATTACAGCCCTGTCCTGGGACTGGCAGATGGCTCTCCAGGCTGGCCTGTGACCCATCCTAACATGCTAGCTGGGAGAACCGCTTTCAACTGGGGAGAAGAGGAGCACAGTCTGCTTTAGTTATCATCCCAGACTTGGTATATAAATGATGCTAAGTAATTATTTATGAATAGTCAACTGAACTGTGTCAACTTTCTTACAGGAACAGAAGTTTAGAAAACGAGAAGGAGTAGATTTGTCTGAAGATCATTGGAGAAGCATCAGTCCTGTTGCAAGGGATGGAGGGAAGGAGTCTAGCATATTTGGGATCAAAGAGAGGCACTGGCTTTAGGCCATGTGGTCCTCTGTGTGTGCAGAACAGTCTCCTGTGCACACAGATCACCCACATCCCGACAGTAGGATGGGACAGCTGGCCTAGTGGGTCATTAAAAACAGGACCATAAAAACAGAGATGGGGAAGAACAGAAAGGATTTCTTGTTCATAAAAACAAGAATTCCACATGTAAGCAAAATAGATTTGATTGCAAAATGACTACCATAAAACTGTAATTTCATATGAATTTTAAAACCAACCTTTTATAGATTACAACGGCAATGCATATTCATTGCGGAGAATCTGAGATATGCAGAAAAGTAGACAAAACATGAAAAGCACCCCCAGTCTCACCACCAGAATAACTGCACCGAGGCAGTTCTGTTTCTGGTTTTTCTGCCTGTGCGCACACACGTGGAATAAGATCCTGTGCATTACTATCCTTTGCTAGTTAGGGACAGCCCAGTTCAAGCCCCTCCCCAAGGCCTGAGGTTCCAGTCAGATTAGTACGTGAGGGGCCAGAGACAGGGAGGAGTTACAAGTTGTCCCTTGTGTGGTGCTTTAAATGCCTGGCAACGCGTGTCTCCCTGCCAGGGCTATCTGAGGGCAGACTCCAAGCCAGAGGCTACTGGCTACCATAAGCCTCAGAACTATTTCTAGGCAGGCTCTGGCTGGCATCTCCTAGATCCCAAATGACATTGCTCCAGGGCCCCCGGGACTCTGTATACTGCGGTTGCTGCCTTAGTAAGATCCAGCTTTCTGGCCTCTGTGCTCAGCTACTCACTTTTGAATTCACTGAAGCTATGGTTTTAATGAGTTTGTAGGCCCTCTTCTAGATTTTAGAAATCCAGAGCTTTAGAAGCACTTGAACACAGACGTGTGTGTGTGTACGTGGGTGGATTCACTTTAGTTCTTGGCTGGTCTGTGGGGGAGGGTGGGAAACACCTGCCCTCACCTTTCCCCTTGTGGGCGTCCACTGTGAAGATCTGATAGGAATGAGACTAGGATTCTAAGCCTGCAGTGAGGTTTACAGGATGACATGATTTCAGGAACAGGGGATCATCTCAGGTCACACAGCTGGGTCATAAAGTCTGCCCTGGCCTAGTGCTGAGTTCAAGCTCCTCAAATCCCCTCTGGCTGAAGTCATCATCTGTATAGAGCCTGGGCCAGTACCAAACCTGGAGTGGAAGCCATAGTATGAGTCAGAGATTGTAGGACAGAGAGGACAAAGGGCTTTGGGACAGAAAGGCCTGCCATCTTTAGTAAGAAGAGGTTTTAGAAATTATCCATTTTCTAAGACTGAGAATGTAGTAACTCAGCTATTGCTTGCCTAGAATGCATGAAGCCCAGGGTTCAATCTCTAGCATGCCGTAAACTGGGCATGGTGGCACAAGCCTGCAATGCCAGTATCAGAGGAGTGGAAGCAGGGGAACTGGGAGTTCAAGGTCATCCTCAGCTAAATGGCAAGTTTAAGACCAGCCTGGGCTACATTAGATCCTGTCTCAAAACAAGAAAAACAACAACTACCCATTTTCTCATCCATAACAAGAATGACACATACAGGAGGAAATCGTGAAGCACCTACTTGACATATTCAGGGACCAGAGTGTCACTGAATGCTCAGTCCCTCTGCACGACAGGAAACGTCTACCTCAAAGGAAGTAGATGTGCCTCCTGGGAACATCGCCCAGGTGTTCCCTGACGGGGGCCCATAACAGTCCTATGCTAGTACCTTGCTGAAGCCACGCACTGGTTCAACATGCTTTCTTCCTCAAACAGCTTTCTAGCCTCCGCTAGGGCCAGTGTGGTCAAGGGAGGGAGACTCCAGAAGCAAGGCCGGGACAGACCCCAGCAGCAGTGTCTCCTGTAAGGAGCCTAGGGACCGTGTTTCTCTTAGCAAATCAGGCCACAGTGGCGTGGAAGGGTTTACTTTGCCAGAAAGCAGAATAGGACAAAGCCAGAGTCGGGGCCAGGCAGGCCCAGAGAGACAGAGTGCACTGTCCTTCTGGGTCCTCCGCAGCCCTCCTGGATTAGACCCTTGCAAAAATCAGGAATGATTCTTGCTCTGCTTCAGGCCTAGGAATTGGTTTATTTCCTAAGAAGTCACAGTTATGAGATTTGAAGGCTCCAGGAGACCTACAGAGGCAGACCTTCTGTCCCTTTATTTTGCAGCAAAACGAAATGATAAAATCTTAGATATTGCTTTGTTTGTATCAACCTTTTATTTGTGAGCCAAAACATTTTAACCCAAGTCTCAACAAATATTAACCTCTCTCCTTTTTGAGAGGTAGAATCACAGATTTTGGCTCATAGTGGGGACATCAAGTCCAAGGCATGTGACATCCAACCACCTTTTCACCTTTAAGGCAAAAATAATTGGTAGGTGTGGCATTTAGTCAAACCCATTACCTCAATGAAGCATTCCCTGGGCAGGTCACTTTTGGTTCTTTTGTGGCAATATTAAACAGAAAGCAGTTTTCCCACTGTGGATTTTCACATCAAGCACTATATGTACCATTCACTTCTATAACCTAAAACTTAGACTTTAGAAATAGATATTGTAAGGGATTAAATCCCTTATAAGTAAAGACAGACCCTGATGAACAATAAAGCCTGCATACCTCCGTCTTCTTCTTGGTCTCTGGCAGGAAGGCCCTATTTAATTATTTATTTAACTCCAACAGGGCCTCTTGAACTGACCTGCTTACAGTCATGTAACCCGAGAGAGTTCAGCTTGGAGATGTGACCTGTCAGTCTTCTCTTCTTTGTTTAAGTTGATCAATCCAAAATTATGGGAGGGAAGACCACTAAAGTCCTTAAAATTCAGGTCCTCCTAGAAAGAATATTGGATTCTGGTTTCCTGCCTCTTCTCCACTTGTGGAGAGCTTCTTCTTTCTGTTTGAGTGTATGTCTGTATGTGTGATTCTTTATATGCATAGATATGATTATCTTTCAGTTTCCCCTGCCTTTTAATTCTTTAATTGGCTGAGAAAATGAACTCAGCAATAACCCTTAGATTGATCACAATGCCAACCCACAACTGTATGTGCATAAGACCTGTACAAGATCAAGCTAGTGAATAATTCCCACACGGATAGGAAAGGAGCTCATGAAGCTCTACTCTTAGATGAGGAGTTTTTGGCAATTAATAACTACTGGGGTGTGGCAATTGGTAGGCTGTCCATGTTCATGCAGGCAGCGCCAATGAACTCAGTGGGTCATAAAATAAAAGAGGACATTCAGGTCTGAGAGGCATGTGTTATGGGAACCCAGGGGGGAGCTGAGGCTGAATATGATCAAGATACATTGTGTATAAAATTGCCAACTAAACTAAACACACACACATATATATATATATATATAATAAATAGGTATATACAAATATTGCTGTGACTTCAAAACAAGTGTTAAGTTTCAACCAGTTATTTTCATCACCATCCATGTTTTCCTAAGAGAACTAAAAATGTGTGGTGTCAAGGATGCTTTGACACACACAAAACATGACCTAAGACTCTACCAAAACCAGACTGTGGTTGGGATCAAGTCAGAAAACATCATGCCTGCATAGATGAGAACAGTTTTCATTAGGACAGGAAAGGACAAGCCTACAAATCTCAGGTGGGCTGATTTTAGTGAGAGGAGCGATAAGAGAGTTAGACCTTCAGCAGGAATGAGAATACCCCCCTTGACTGATGAAGGTCTTGAAGGTATCAGAGGTCTAGAGGCAGAGAGACCATGTAAGAGGTGTATCAGTCAGGTTGCAGGCTCAGCTCGTATAACAAGCAGGCTCCAAGATACAATGGCTTACATAAGAGAGGCAGTCTTCTATTCCTTGTTTGGTGTGATGGTCTTACAATTGTCAAGGACCCAATAAAGAAGGGAAGGACCTTGTAAGTTCTATACATTTGGAGGATGTTAATTCCACTTCAAAACAGACAGACAGTCATTCCTTTCCTTCTCATGCAATACTCTAAAGATGGGTGGGTAGATTACAGTTCTGTTTTGTGATCTGTCCACTCTGTATAATCAACTTTATCTCGGTTGCCTAGCAATGAGGGAGGAGGAGTTGGAACCCAAGTCAAGAGACTTGCTTGCCTGCTGGGGCTAAATTGCTTTCGACACCTTTCTTCTACTCAGATGCTACAGGCTGAGTCACAAAGCTACAGAAACATTGAAAAATTCAAAGTAGAGCCAAATTCCATATGGCCAGCTCAAACTACTGAGTGTGGGCTGGGCTGGGTCTATGATCAAAGAGGATTGTGAAAGAACCATGCCAGAAAGACCTGGGGAATCTTGCCCCTTGAAGTGTCCATGGTCACCAACAGTCCATGACAGCCCTGGACCCAAGAGGCAGACTCACAGAGTCATTTAGGCATCCAGTTGTGTCACTGTTTGCTCCTACGAACACAGATGGAGAGAGTCACAAGGTTGAAGTGGGGTGTGTTGGAAGCGGTGAGATCATGGCGATGTTGGGGAAACTGGGAGGGACAGCTGGTGTGAGGGTGGGGTGGAGGGCAGAGGTGGCCAAGGAAGCCTTAGAATCTCTATCCTGGGAGATGTTTAATAATAGAGGAAGCAGCTGTCGCTGTTGGTTAGGGTGCGGCTCTGAAAGCAGGGAGCTCTGTGAACAGTTCTTCCTGAGCAGAAGGTGGAATATTTTGAAGGTAAAACAGAGCAGGACTGGAGGCTGAAAGAAGCTCTCCTGACATCCACAGTCCAGGCAAGGTGCCCACAGCTCCTCCCACTGGTGGCTGACACCTGTACCATCTGCTGCAGGCCTCTTTCAGGGAAACCCACGTTGCTCCCTTTCCTGTGTGTGTGTCTCAAACTGCTGGCCACTCTCGCTTTTGTGATAATTTTGTCTCGCATTGTAAAGCATAGTCCCCCCGGAACAGCAGTTGGAAAGATAGGGAAGGTGCAAATGGCTTCCAGGCACTGTGGGGAATGGAGGGAGTATGAAGCGGGGACAGCTAGGTGCTGACATCTCTGGGGAGTGGTAAGGGGGAAGCTCATGGCCACTGTGGGTCACTTGTCTTGCATTGCACTTCAGTGAGCTTGCTGTGGAGAAGGTGAGGAGTTCCTGAATGCAGTGGCCACACAGCCTATGTGAGGTTTTCCAAGCTGCTCCCAGTGCTGTTCAAATGATGGATACTTGCTTTGATGCTTTCTTTTTGGTTCTGGGATGGAACCCAGGACCTTGCCCATGCTAGGCAAGCAATCTACCACTGAGCCACATCCCAAGCCTGATTTTTGTTAAGTTCATAACCGTTTGGGCTTAGTGCAGTGTCTGGGGTTACATAGTCATTCCTCAAGCACAGAGTGACCTCAAACCTGTCTGTATTTTTCTCTAGAAAGATGCAAAAGTTCTTTCTGTGGGTCAAGCATTCGCAGGCTGATAGCCACCATGAGGAAGGATGATCCATCAAGGTGTGGGACCTTGCATGAGTCTTTTAACTTCTTTGATCCTTTGTTTCCTTATCTGAACATAGGACTGGGATTGAGCTAGGTGATACCTAACATTTTATCACATTGATATTCGAAGATGCTCACTCGGATCAAGCTGCTTATCTTCCCAGGGATTTTGTTTCGAGATATTTAAGCTTGTAACTTCTCTCTTCCTTCTCTTCTTGTAGAGGCAGAAGTTTGCCTTAGTTATGGATGCTGTAACAAAATACTGAGAATTATAAACGGCTAGACTCTGGCAATTCAAGATCAAGACACCAGCAGATTGAACATCCACTTTTTGGTTTCTTCTAGCTATGTCTTTTTGTGGTGGAAAGTCTATACACACTCTCAGGTCTCTTTTGTAGGGGCTCTGATTCTATTTATGAAAGTTCTACTCTGTGACCTAATTACCTCCCAAACACCCTACCTTATAATGCAACATCTTGGTGATTAAGGTTTCAATGCCAATAATCAGATCACAACTCTGAGTATTTTTCAGTGTTTCCTGGTCTCAGGTGAATGATTCAGGCTTAGTTAGGGATATGAATGTAAATATGAAATCAGACAGATAGGCAGTTGTATTATTTCCTATTGCTATGTAACAGATTGCCACAAAGTTAGTAGCTTACAACAACATCAATTGATGGTGATCATCATGAATATGTGTGTGTGTGTGTGTGTGTGTGTGTGTGTGTGTGTGTGTATGTAGGGACAGGGTCAGGAGTTTAGATATAAGTCCCTTGCTTAGGTCTCATCAAGTTGAAGTGAAGCTATGGGTTGGACCTGAGGCCTCACATACTATAGTTTGAATTCTTCTGTCTCTCAAACTGATAGACTGAAACTTAATCCCTTAGTAGGTAGAAATTTTGAGAGATTAGTCAAAAGGTCCCTGTTTTGGTGAATAGAACTAGTCCCCTTCTAAAAAGATCAAAGAAGCTTGTTTTCTCCTTCTACTATCTAAGGACATGTAGAAGGTGCCATCTTTGAAGGCAAGAACAAACCCTCACAAGATACTGAATTTGTAGATCTCGAACTTCATAGTTTCCAAAGATGTAATAAAATTCTATTCTTTACAAGTTACCCGTATGCAAAGCAATAACATTTATGGACACCCATTGTTTTGGGATTGAGCTCCTACCTCTGCCCCAGCAAACCAGAACAAATATAATGGAGTCCATTCAATTTGAGCCAACATGAAAACCCATGTCACATGATTTAACTTATATAAGGAAAGTGACCAAAATGACGGGTCTGCTTTGGATTCCATGTCTTTACTTTCTGCCACTCAATGCTTCTGCCCGCCTCAGCTTAGCTCAGAGAACAAGACGTTTCCTGATTTATGAATCACTGATAATATTCATTGAGTCTTTTCAACTCAATCTGCTGGAATTTCGTTCTTTGACAAGGTGTTTTGTTATAGCACTGGGAATAGGCTAGGCACCATTTGAGGGTGGACTGTGGCTCCTGTGCTGCTGCTGGCCCTTACGCTGACATTGCTCTCCTAGCGTTGTGGCCCTGTCATAGAAGAAGACACCTAGCAGAAGAGCACTATTGCTGTTTCTGTCTCTTCACACAGCCCTCCGTTTAGGTTAGACTTACCTAGAAGAATGTCCATTTTCATTAACTCAGTGTCAACTGCTTTGGAGCCTTGATGACATCTGCCATAAATCAGGAGACACCATTATGTTTACAGGTCTGGTCTGCACTCAGGGTAGAAGATTCTATAAAGTTTTTATCTTAGATAGTGGAGACTGGAGTCAGGATCATACTCAACACAGCTTTGAAGGCAGGGGTCACGATCTCAGTGTCTATAAGGATTGAAAGACATAGTAACCCAGAAAGCTCCAGGAGGAGAGCGATAGGTAGCAGTGGGCTTGTGCTGACACGTGGAAGACATTTGATTTCTAATGGGAATGACTGACTGAGCACCACCATGTAGCCAAGCTTCCAAATGTCTGGGGCAATCTGGAAGTTCTGGTTTCCATGTGAAAACTTTTAAATTAAGACAATCATTAATTTAATTTCTAATATTTAAAAAGTGAGGACAGAAGATTTGGGGAGCAATGAAACTCTGCTACATGATGGTATGATGGTAGACACAGTTTATTATACATTTAACCAGACCACAGAATATACAACAGCAAGCGAGAACCTAGCGTAAGCTATGGACGTTGGATGAGAAGCGTCAGTGCTGGTTCTAACCACTGCACCATTGGAGGGAGGTGTTAACGGGAGAAATTGTATATGTGAATATATGGCATATGGGAATTATTTTCACTTCAGATTTGTTCTAAACTAAAATTTATCTATAGAAGTTAATTTTTAAACTTGTTTTTATTTAAAAAAAAATGTCTCCCCCCGTTATGGACCAGAGGTGATCTGTTGACCAGTGTGCATATTCCAATTTAAAGAAAGCCAAACCTAGTTGAACACAATGACAAACTTGTCCAGGCCCAGGAGAAGTCCAAATCCAAAGACAAAGAAGCTTCAGGAAGAATGTGATCCTATCATCAAAGTAGGGCTCTGTAGACACAATACATCTGTGGAATCAGATGTGTTGTAAGTCATACTGCAGAGATGGGATGAGGCTAACTGAGGAAGGCAAACCAGGAGCTGTGGGTCCTACTGGGATCGCTGGCCTAAAACAGTGTTTACCCCTGAAAAAGACTCTCGGCCTCCTAACGTGGTTCCATGAGCAGAATGACACATCACCTCTCACTTGTAATACAACACCTCCAATGGCTTGCCAGAAAATTGCTCCCCCAATTATAGTTCTGCAAAGGGTACACAGTGGTAATGCACCCCAAGGGCAGAGAAAAATGTATTGCAATTGAATACATTGAATAATGCAATGTTTCAACAATATCGGAAAGAATGTTGTATTATTAAAATACCACAGTAGTTTCAAAGAGCAGCATTAAAATCACCACGAGCAGGCATTAAGATCTAAGAATAGCAAATATTGAGTTTTCCTCCAAACTATGGTAGAGCAAAAATCCTTCAATCAGTTTAAACTTTCAGAGAACAGCAAACTTTTATAGGAAAGAATGACTTGAGTGAGAAAGAAATCTCTTTGGTTCTTGTTCAATACAGGAATTGGCAAAACCACGGATGTTTAACATCTCTGTAAGCAAGCTACAGATGCAGTGAAGTGAGCTGCCGAGCGATCACCCAGGGAACAGGATTTGCGCTAAGGGCCAGTCAAGGGAATTCAGGCTCCCAAATGCCCACCTTTTCTGGAATTGTCAGATTTGGGGGTAAAATGGTAGGGCTTTCAGCTCCTTTAATGATGATCATTTGCTGGACATCTGATCGGTACCCAGGTGTGTTATGAATTACATAGGTAAACTTCAGTAATTCAAGTCTCAACCCCCTCGTCTAGATCATTCTTACTGATTCCCAACTCCTATCTGGTCCTTAGACTACGATCACTTCTGGAAATCATTCTACCTGTATCTTACACTTATTTAAGGTGTCAGCTACCCAAGCGGATGTCTTCCTGGTCCACTAATAAAGCTGGTTCCCTGTAAGCTTCCAAGATGAGCTGGGTAAGGTCACTTGACCACGGAAAAAAAGAAATTCACCAATATTAGCTTAAAAGGATTTTGTAGTCTCTTTGAGAGGGAATCACAGGGTCTCATATGACTCTGAAACCAGGACAGAAACCTCCCCACAAAGAAGTTAGTCCTCTCATTCTCCCACCCAGGGGTCGTCTGTCATTGCTCTATGGAAGTGGCTGTCTGGCTGTAAGAAACGGGTGGAGTTTCTGGCTTCATATTTGTGTCTTCTTTAGTCTCCTTTCTGCCTAGGTAGGAAATGGCCTTCAAGGTAGAAAATGACTACTGAGGTAGAAAACTACCACCCAGGTAGAACGTGGCCACCCCAACAGCACCCTTGTGGGACCCATCAGCAGTAAGTTCTGACTCTGACCCATGTGACACTCGAGACCTTAGTCCTGTGATGACAGGAAGTAAGACCAGGCTCTCTTGATCCCGGCTAAGAACCCGGTCCACTGATCTGTTTCCTGTCAATCTCTTATTCCTTAAACTTTCCATCCTTTCAGCCCTGTGACCCAAAGAGGGTGGAATGGAAACAGGGTTGAGAAATGCCACCATCTGAAAGTAAAGTCCCAAAGCTGTAACATCTCATGGATGACATCAGCCATCTGCAGCAGAGACAACCTGAAATGGACTGCAGATAAGCTTCCCTCCCCAGACTCACCACAAAGACCTAGTCTGAATGCAGTTTAATCTGAGGTAAGTAGTGATCATGGAAACAGCATCAGATGGATGAGAGAAATGAGTATCTTCTCAGCTTGGAGCATTAAAATAAAAATGAAAATAAAGACCCTGTTTTAGAGTAATTTGTTTTTGGCCCTGTTTGGAGAGGTGGGAGGCTTCGCTGGTTTCATGAATCCTCTGGCCCATTTGGTAGGTGCCATCATCAGGGCGGAGGATTGCTGTAGTTTGATGACACCAGCCATTAAAAATCTTCCTGTGCTCTGCTCTATGACCTTGCCTGGAGTTGTAATTTGGGTTTTTCAAAAATACTTCTGTTTTAGAAAAAAGATTTGTTCCGCAGCTGCCAGCATCTCATGAGTCTGAGTAGCTTGAACCAATCACCCAGAACTTCAATGGGCTCATAAAATTGAGCTCCTGAACCCTAAGCTCTGAAGACCTCGGTGACCTTGTCAATGTGCCAGCCAACCAGCTCCAGTCTCATTTGAATTACTCCAAAGGAAAGTTCTTAAAGCCCAAGAGAGGCACAGAAAGACCCCTGCGACAAGGAATCGGGTCAACTAGCTCAGGGAGGTTTCTTTCTCCAAATCTATTAGCAAGTTCAATGGGGGAGACGTCATGGTCAGCTAAGTGAGGAGGTGGGGCCTGAGACTGTAGCAGAAGAGACAGATATGACAGGCAGAATTGCCAGAGTCCTTTAGGTCCCCCAAGAAAGGCAGCTACTTATGCATATAGCTGTGGCAATTCTTCCCTGGAGATGCTTCAAGAAGAGGAACACCAGAACTCCACTATCTCATGAATAGGTTGGACACGTTGATGAGTGACGATTACACCTAGCTTTCTCCCTTTCTTCTACTCGTGCATTAATGTTCTCAGGCTGCTATAACACAGTGCCACAGACTAGGTTACCTTAAGCCACAGAAAGTAATTTTTCTCCCAGTTCATGAGGCCGAAAAGTTCAAGGTCAAGGTGCTAGCAGATTTGGTATCTAGGTTTTTGTGAGGATTGTCTTCCTGGATTTTTGACGACTGTCTTTTCACTGTGTTCTCACATGGGAGGAATAGAAAGAGGAAGGGAGAGAGGGAGGAAAGGGAGGAAGGAAAGGAAGGAATGAAGAAGGGAAGGGATAGAATATTAACTCTGTGATATTTCCTCTCCTAAGTCACTAATCCCATCAGACAAGGGCTCTGCAATCACAACATAATTAACCTCCAAAAGGCCGGACTCCAAGTACCATCACACTGTGTGAGGCAATATTCAGTTCACGGTGAGTCTCTTCCTTCTTTGTTATTAGCTTTTCCTCAGGGCCCTGACACTTGGGAGTCGCTAAGAAGAACGCAGAAACTGAGGGTACTGCAAATAGAGGTTCCATTTCCTTTCAAAGATGTATGTGGAAAGCAAAACAGTTCCTGTAGCCTTACCAAGCTAACTGGTCCCTTTTGTCTCAAGTGTATATCTAAAGCCAAGGTGGAGGGTGGAGAGATTGCTCAGTGGTTAAGAATACTTGCTGCTCCATCATGAGGACTGGGGCTGGGATTCCAGTACCCACCTAACAAGCCAGGAGTCCTGAGATGCCTGGAACTCCAGCTTTGACAGATCTGATGCCTTCTTTGGGCCTCCATGAATGCACAGACATATATGCTCCCCCACAAATTAATAGCCAACAAGTATTTTAAAAATAAATTAAGTTGGATGGGGAGAGATGGCTCAGCAGTTAAGAGCACTGGCTTTGCAGAGGTTCAGTTCCCAGTACTCAACATGGCAGCTAAAAACTGTCCATAACTCCGGTTCAGGGATCGAGCACCCTCTTCTGACCTCCGTGGGCCTTGCATGATACAGTGCATTTATATGCATGTAGGCAATACACTCATACACATAAAAAAATAAAAATAATAAATAAAATATTTTAAAAATAAATAAATAAAGTGAAAGTATGGTGGCTCAGGGCCATATCTAAGGTGAAGCAAGGGAGATGTGTTGAGAAGACTCAAAGTTATTTGGTTATGCACAGATCTCAGGCTTCTTTTGATAGACAAGAAGTTGCTTGAGGTGAGTGAGGGTCACTATAAGCAAAACCTCCTTTTATTTATTATCAATAGGTATACAGTAGATCATGGACCCTTTTCTGAAGTAAGCTCTGGAATTGTCTCTGTAAGCACTGTGACCATTGCCTTTCATGATACTTTGAGACAGGCGTGAGCATCACCAAGAAGTAGGATTGTATTAATCAACTTTCTGTTGCTGCAATAACAACCTGAGATATTCAGCTTATAAAGAAGGACGGTTTATCAGGGCTCACAGGTTTGGAGATGTCAGCCTATGGTCAGTTGCCTCATTGCTTTTAAGCCTGTGATGGGGGAGCAAAGCAGTTTTTAGCTCGTAGCTAGGAACTGAGAGAGTGAAGAAGTGAGGTCCCTCTACTCCCTTCAAAGCCTCCCCCCCCCCCCCAATGACCAGACAACTTCTACTAGGCTCCACTTCTTTAAGGGCCTACTGTCTCCCAGCAGCACCACGTTGGTGACCAAGTCTTTAACCCATGGGCCTTTGTGGGACTTTGCAGATCCAAACTACAGCAAGGAGGTGATTGTTTTTCTAGTTGGCATCAGACAACCATCTCCTCCGATTCAATGGGTCATTTGGAGTTGGGTGCCATCAGGAATAGAGCTACAAATCTCACACTGTTCTTTTTCTCAACAACTTTTCACATAAGGGCAGGGGAAAGCTCGGAATATCTTGTCTAATGAGCATACTTTTCCAGCCTTGACACTTTGATTTCTTCTCTCTCTCCCTCTCTGACTTTAGCATCCATCCTTGTGTTCCTCATCATTGCAGTTACGTCGGGGGGGTCCCCCTCTGTGCAGCCTTGTTCCTTCGCAGCTAGTCTGGCCGATGATCCAACCAACCATCTCATGTCGCCACTGGACAGATGGCGATCAAATCACTACGGAAGGCAGAGCAGCACAAACAGGGCCGCAAGGGTAGGTCTTGAATCCAAGTGGGCCTGTGCTTACAGCCCATCTCCTTATGACTTGTAGAGTGAGTTTGGACTATGTGCTTAACTTCTGAGTCTGTTCCCTCAGCAGTAACTTCTGACAAATCCCTGAGGCACAGAAACAAGCTCTAGCGATTACCACGGTTGTTGCATGTGATGGGTGAGCAAAATGTCGTGGTGAGAATGGCGTGGCCAGCCAGGCAGGCTGCCCTGTTTAGGGTTATTGGGAAGCCAGAGCTCAGGTCCAGGAATAAGTTTATTATGAGATGCTAGGCTCAGAAAGAGAGGTAGCCAGAGTTAGGGCACAAGGCCCCATTTTAGAAAGAAAAGCAGAAAGAATCCAAGACAAATTGGACTTTATCAGAAACCTCAGTCATGTACTGAGACCCTCAGTCTTGGCTCATCAGAAGCCAGTTCCCTATGTGGACAAACACTGTCATGAAGATGAATGCAAACCCTGGACCTCTGGACAGATATTCCTCTCATGGTCAGGGTTGATCATAGGAAACAGGAGGGAAGGGGAGCTTGAGATGAATCCCAGTGAGATCAACTTGAAGAGCTACTCAGGACTGCTGTTTTCCATGAGGGGATCACACAGCATGGATTTCTCTTGGCTGAATCCTGAGCAAATATGCTTGGCCTCTGTCCCTGAGAGGGAATTCTTCCTACAACCCAAACTGCTTGTTTATTAACAAATGTGAATAATGTACAAATTAAGCCACCTGCTCCTGTTGAATTAATTTAGGTTATACAGGACCTGGGATAGAGTAGCTAATGGTTAGTTAACACAATCATGCAAATTAACACATGCCTGACTTCTAGGCAGATCCCCACTGTCCACAGCAAGGGCCTTAAGGGAAATCAAGCAATAGACCTTAAAGAAAGCAATAATCTCTGCTTTATCCGTTCTGACGGTTTCCAGCTACTTTCTTTGAGAGTCTTTGGGGGAGAATATTCAGGATCTTTATGATTGTTTTTCATAGCCCAATGATGCAGGGAACAGAAAATAAAATTGTGTAAAGATTAGCTTAACAATTGATGTCCAGGGCTAGTGACCCTCCTGTGAACTCCTTGTGTATGTCTTATTCTCTTTGGGTTCGTGGGACTTCTCTCTAAGTGATTGGAACCACTCTTGATGGATTATTTAGGGTTGACAGATCTCCTTTGGTTTAGGGTCCTCTTCTAGTATGCAAGGGACAGATACAGAGAAGGGCATCTTTCCTCCGAGTCGTAGGCACTCTGCATCTCAGCACAGTCAGGACTGATAAATGGAGAGCCCGAGTTGTGTGAGATACAGCTTGGGCCCGCATGCACATCCACGTGTACAAGGAGGCACGTCGGACGGAAGCAGGTTTTCTCTGTGCAATATGGAACACATCTGTGGGGGTGAGTAGATATCAAGTCACCTCAAGGTGACTGTCATCCCTGTGATGAGCCTATGTTGGTAGGGCATTCATCCTGAATATGACCTGCTGTGGTCCTGTGGCCTGAAGGGGTCACTAAATAAGAGTAGAGATTAGAGACACAGAATGTTCTGTCAGCATTCCTCAGTAGGGGACCAAAGGAGCGACAGCACCTCACTGTGTGATGGGCATATAGGTGTTCCTATGATTTCCCCAAGTGTATGGTGTGCAAACCTTTCAAATGACATGTTATTCTGACTCTGGATGGGCTATCAAGGTGGAAAAGACTATAGCGGAAACAAGGCAGGATGATAACTCAACACTTCTCACCTCTGCCTCTCCGCTTTAACCTAGGGATTTGGGAACACGATGCCACCACGATACCAGAAAAAAGAGGGGAAAAGATTAAGGCTGACATTCCTATAACAGAGAAAAGCTGAGCTATAAACATAAGTACTTAGGTACTACTAATCGCCTCTCTTAACTAGATATTCAAATATAAAATTACTAAATAATTCCTTATCAAACAGAAAGTGTGATGATAAGAACATCATTTTGTTTTAAAGTTTGCATCACAACTGGGCTTAATATCTCATTCTTATAACTTCAACTTCCCAGTAGGCTGAGGCAGGAGGATCGCAGATTCAAGGCCAGTTCAGCAACTGAGTGAAACCTCGTCTCAAAATAAAAAGTTAAAAAAGGAAAAAGGACTGGGAATGGGTCTCAATGCATCTCAGGAGTCTGCCAGGCCCGAGTCCAGTCCCTGGAGCCACATGGTAGAAGGCAAGAATCTACTCCAGTAAGCTCTACTGTGCCCTCCATATGTATGCCCCTCAACTAGATCAATAAATGTGGTCAGTGAAAGAGGACTGTAGTTCAACGGGATGTTGTTCAATGAACTTGCTTAGCTTACGCGAAGCCCTAGGTCTGACTCCTAGCTGTCCCGCTCCAAGGTTTGCATCGCGTTCTATGGGTTGCTTGTTATAGTGCACATATGGTAGGTTGTGTGTAGCATTAATTATTTTTTGTTAAACACCTTGAAGGGAATCAAGTATAAGAGTAGGTGCTAAGTCTATGTGTCGTGTGTGTGTGTGTGTGTGTATGACTTCACCCAGTGTGTGTAAACAAACAAACAGATCTAATTTAGAGTTGATGTCTGAAAACTGGCAATAGATGTCACAGCAGAGTAGCAGTAGTGGAGGCAGAATGGTTTTTTAAACAGTTTTCTGAAATGTTCTGCCCTTCCTCATGGGTAATTTGTCTGTCACTTTCTGATGTTCCTGTTGCCCCACTGGCTCTGTGAGAGGCTTCAAAGCCTGTATTTCCCTGCAGGCAAAGGCACAGAACAATAATCCTGTGTGAAAACAGCTGCTTTGTTATGCTTGAGGAAGAAATTGTGATGATGGGCAATGTAAACTAAACAACTCTCCAGCTTCATTTGAAGAAATCTTGACAGCTCAAGTCTCATAGGTCTCTGATTTGCTCCTTGAAGAATGCACGCTATGAACATACTGGCTGCTGGGAAGGTTCCATGGGCTGGGAGCCTAAGCAGTGGAAATGTATCACAGTTCTGGAGACTGGGAAGCCAAGATCAAGGTGTCAGCAAGGCTGGCTTCTTCAAGGGCGTCTCTCTTTGGCTTGTAGATGGCCACTTCTCTTTGTGTATTCACCTGGTCATCCCTCTGTGTGTGCGCCTGTGTCCTGATCTCTTATAGCAGTAGTCAGATTGGTTTGGGGTTCACCTTAATGATCTCATTTTACCTAATTACCTCTTTAAAGACTCCATCTTCAAATCAGTCATATTCGAAAGTCCTGAGAATTAGGACCTCAATATACAACTTTATATTTGGATCTGAAATGCACCCCAAAGGGAAATGGTGAAAAATTCTTTAGTTGGGGTCTAGTGGGAAGTCTTCTAGTCATTGTAGACAGGTCCTCAGTTTCTCTCTCTCTCTCTCTCTGTCTCTCTCTCTCTCTCTGATATACTGATTTGCCATACACCTAAAAGGAATTGAATTAAGTGACCATAATCAATAAATCCTCAAAATTGTGAGCTCAAATAAAACTGTGAGCCCAAACAAACCTTGTATGTGCGTGTGTGCATGTGTGCAGGCTGTGTTACTGTTATGGAATCCTGGCCCTTGCACATGCTGTACTAAGCTATATTCCTAACTGATTTTGCTTTATAATTTGGTTTATCTCAGGTATTTGTCATAGTACCAAAAAAGCTCACAGACACACACACACACACACACACACACACACACACACACACTCACTCACAAACACTAGTGGACATAATTCAGTCTGTAACAGTGGGGTAGTTTGTTCTTAGTCCAAGGCACCCATTCAACTGAAGAAAACCACTTTTGTAGTGTCCCAAATACCAGCTTTTTCCTGAAACATATTTTTTATTCTCATTTAATTTCCAAAGCCAATTTTGAGTTTTTCCTGAGGCTCGTTCTGATAGGATGGAAGAGAGTTACTTTGGCCTAATACCATAAAGAGGCCATATATGGCCTCAGCTCACATTAGTGAAGGAGGACCTTGAAAATGATTCACTGGAATGAACAGGAAATAACTTCAGCCTGAACTGAACTGTCAGGTCCATGTAAAGGCCTCCAGGTTTCTAGAACTAAATAGTGACCTGAATTGTCACACAGCTATGGCCACTAGAATGTTTCATGATGGTGGGAATGTCCTGTATCTGTCCAGTACAGTGGCTACTCATCCCATGTAGTTACCAGCCTTGTGAAAGGTGGAACTGAATTTTAAATCGTCACAATATAAATGGCTACCTGTAGACAGTTGCTGCCATTGTGGACATCACAGTCCTAGAGAGGGGATGAGCAGACACAGCCCTGTTATTTGTGGGATCCTGTAGTAGTGGAGTGACACGTCACCACCCCGCCTGCTACACTCGCTCCACTTTCTCTGTGATTAGTTTTAACTGGCCTTTGGAGAAAAAAGCTATTGCAAAAGTTGGCTGGAGTGTTCAGTCCCTGTCACTAGCTTCAAGTTGGGGGCCCCATAAAAAGCTAGCTTGCTTTATTGCTTTGCATACAAAGGTCTCCAAGAGACCAGATGAGTATAGATAGGAATGTTCTCAGCCACAGTGGAAAAGTTCTTTACTAAGAAATGTATGTCTGTGGAAATATTAACCAGGCAGATTGGTTGAAAGCAATTTTGAGTCCACTGTGGCTCCTTTTCAAATACTTCTCTGAGAAACTCAAACTAGAGAGCCCGATCACAATAAGACTTGGATTCAAATAGACATCCATATTGCCTTTAGTTTTTAACATGAGTTAGTAATAGCCCATACTGTAAGCAGTTATTTGAAGAATTAAGTCCTTTTTCCTATGTCTGATCACACCCTGGGCTCTGTGGTGCTCAGGTAGGCATCAGTTTGGAGTTCTCCTGTTTTCCTTTGTTATTTCACAGAGGTAAGCAGGGTGGGAGTTCCCTCAAGACAATGAAGGCAGCCATTACCCTTCGTCGGGCTAAGTATATAATTTCCCCAGCGGTCCTCTGAGTAATAACAAAAACTTATGTGAGGTACATGTAGTGTTATATTCCCTGGGGCTTAATATGGCTCTCGGTAAAATTGATTTCCTGAAATCTTGCAATATACCTCATCAAACTAAATGAAACCTGCACTGGTTTTATAAGAAGTGATTGGATTCCGAGTGATAAATTAACCCTCACCATCAGAGAGGTGCTGGGTAATAGGCTGCTTCATTTCAGCTCCCATAGAGGCCGTCCAGGATTTTAATTTTTCTGCAGGTCTTTATTTAATTCCCTCTGGGATCAGGAGGAGGTTCCACCCAACCAAGAGTCTCTGAGGGTTTAGCTGGCACAGCTTCAGGAATTTCCCCTAAGATGGAGATTTATTTGTCTCTATGGGAAGAGAAGTTGCTGACTTGGAAGGTAGGAGGACAAAGGTGAAACCACACAGGGGATTTCTAGAGAATTCTTAGGGAAGTAGATTTTTAGAAGGTCAGTTCTCTGTTTCTGTACATCTCTCTAGGCTGATTATGTTGGGAGGTGTGGGGAGTCTCCTAAACTGCTTTCTAAACTTTATATATCGTGTTTATATTCATAACTTCTCTAGTGGCTGAAATTAGCTTTGCAACTCTGAGAGAAAACGATTGGCCTTCTAAAGTAGAGCCTTCTCTCTGTAAATAAGCATGCGGGTCATGCCTCAAGTGACCCAAGGGTGATATCTTTCTTTGGAAGGGAAAAGTAAGTATGATTGGGCTGTGATTTCATCTATCCCTAAGAAATGGTTCCTAAGGTAATATAACCTGTGAGAAATCACTCTGAGCGAATCCAAGGGATAACAAGGGACTCCTCTGTGGAGGTGACGAAAATCCATCAGAAGGAAACTTGCAAGAGTATCTCCAAAAGAGCACAGTTTTATTGAAACCTGAGGGTCATTCTGCACCAAGTGCTGGAGGAGTCGACAGCAGCATTGGTTCTGTGTAGGAAGGTACCCGACACACAGGCACAGCATAACTAGACATCCAACTCTCCACTGTGATGGGTTTGGCAAGAGCAGACAGACCCTCAGAGGATGGACATAAGAGAGGCTCAGGCAGATCAAGTGCCAGTCCACTTCCTGTAGCCAGCTCAGAGCATCTTAAGTCCTGACTCACTCCTTTTGTTGTATTCCTATTGCCCGGCCCAAGTCAGTGAGACATCT
Organism: Eospalax fontanierii; assembly: GCA_035773235.1. Taxonomy (NCBI): domain Eukaryota; kingdom Metazoa; phylum Chordata; class Mammalia; order Rodentia; family Spalacidae; genus Eospalax; species Eospalax fontanierii. The sequence continues at coordinate 36,447,898 of CM069548.1, read as the reverse complement.
TGCAAAAAAAAAAAAAAAACTTAACAGCATTTCCTAAGCAGACTGAGAAGTATCTTCATCAACCAGAGGGTGATCTTTTCAGGGAGGAACAGCAGGGGGGGACACGGAGTTCTGGGAGATGTGAATAATTCAGGAGCAAGAATAGCAGAGGTGAGAAGGGTGCTTTCTGTTTGGGAGGACAGTGAGAGTCCAAGTGAGTTATTTTATTATACCCAATAGAACAGACACCAGGAAACAATTAATAGAGTGGCTTGAGATGACAGAGAGAGAGCGAGAGACCAACTTTAGAGCAGTTAGGACTCACTGAGGAAATATCTGCAGTGCCCATAGCAAATGGGTCCATTTTACTTTCAATGAAATGAGTCTTGTGCGAAAATGTTTTGAGTTCTGTTACTCAACTTAATATTGATTTATTTTTATTTATTATTAATGTGTGGGTGTATGTGGCCTGTATGACACAGTGTGTGTGTGTGTGTGTGTGTATGTGTGTGTGTGTGTGTGTGTGTGTGTGTGTGTGTGTAGGTCAGAGGACAACTTTGTGGAATTGGTTGTCCCTATTTTTGGTGGGTTTGTGGGTTTGGGGAATAAGCTTAGTTCATCAGGTTTGCTCACAAGTGTCTTTACCTGCTGACCCATCTTGCCAACCCCATTATTTTCTTTATTAAAATAATAGGAAAAAAGTGGTGGTATACAGTTGTCCTAGTGTGACTCCTTTCTTACTTAGTACATAACCTGGGTGCTGAGCATACTAAGTACTTAGTAAATGCTAGTTGAAAAAGCAGGAAAATGGACTTTACTGAGTCTATCCAGGGGGCAGATGGTGACTCTGATCAGTTCAGGTGGAAGGTTCTCTGAGGACAGCCAGAGCAGATTGGTAGCTGGGTCAGTGGGTCTGGTCTCTATGTCCTTTCTCCATCTTGTCTCTCCTACATGCTACTGAGTAATGATAATTTTCTGTCTGGCTTTGCTTTATCCTACCAAGACCTGGAATATGAGCCTTGGCACCTGATGCCTTGGTAGGGTAGGTTCAGATCCTCAATTCACTTGACTTCATTTTTTCATTTCACCTTTAAAATGCAGAAATGGATATAGGTACATGTATGCCTAACAGCTCTTTATCTTTGTCCTTTGACCTCAGTATTCTAAGGATATTGAGGTACACTACAGATGAGAGAGAGAGAGAGAGAGAGAGAGAGAGAGAGAGACTGTGACAAAATCAAGAGAATGCCTTCTGCTGTGACCTCGCGGTGCTTGCAAATGGTAGGCACCTTCCAAGGGAGCTCTGACTCTTCCATAACGTGCTAAAATGCTCATTTTTAATTAGGTTCTACTTTCTTCATGTTGCTGCAAGTAATCCTGGTTTTTAACTTTCAGTTCTATAAATAAAGGCATTTAGCAGAATTGTAGGATATTTATATCCTCTGTACCTTCTGTTCTATCTCACAAGAGCACATTATTCCAGGAGATTCCTTTGCTCCCACCTGACTCCACAAGGTGCAAAACAGAGGCATGTTTCCTACCACTTAGGGCTCCCTGAGAGTTAAATGTCCACTTCTGAGACCATGGCTGGCTTAGATGTGGCCAGATGGTTGTCTGTTAGGTCCTTATACCTTGATGAGCTGACCTCAGAGACACATTGAGGGTGGGTGGGGAGCCAGAGCAGCATCAGGATGAGGGTCTAGGGAACTCTCCTCTGTCAATGTGGCTGTGGGGCTCTGACAAACGAGTCCCTAGCCATTCAATCCCCCTAATCTGAAGTTGCCCATGTAGAATTAAGACCATCAAAGAAACTTACTCAGGGAGGTAGGGAATAAACGCCCTGTGTTTTACAGATCCTGTTCTTAACTTAGGGTGTGCTTGTGACAGGTAAAAAGTGAACATCACAGGAAAACTCCTCTTATGAATTCAGCCCTGGTTTTTCTGTTCAGTACCACGGGGTCAGTATTCCTCTTGCTCACACAGTACACGTGACTGAAATGTTAGTGGGAGGGGAAAGGAAGAGGGCAGGAGCTGAAGCTGTTCAAGTGGGGACCACTGTCCTTGGTCCTGAACTCAAATGTCAGAGCAGGTGGCACCCTGATGTGTCTGATGAACCTGTTTCCAGAAATGGCAGGCTGAGAGGGGAGGTCTCAGGGGATACCAGTGGGAAAAAGCATTTTTATTTTTAGAGACAAAATATTTATTTGGCAAAAGTGTTCATAGTTTCTCTTTCTAAATAGCTGTTTTAAAGGGGAAGATGCAGTTTCTGCCTTCCTTTTGAAAGAAGCATGGCTGCAGCTTAAAATTTGCAGTGTGGCTTATATTATGTAATATCTGATTAATTTCAAGTAGATTTGACAGGTACAAATAGTTTTTCTTTTCTGGGATGTGTATGAGGGTGTCACAGGTAACAGTGCCTCACTCTCTTGCCTGGGCTCCATAAACCCAACCTAGCAGCAACTGAGTTGTCCCCTTATGGGGTGTGACCTTATGTGACCACACTATTCATCAACCAGTGTCAATTCTTGCCTGATACTAAGGATTGGTTTGAAAACTCAGCCACACTCTCTACCCCCTCTCAGATGGACACTCCATGTCTTCGTGACCCTCTAAAGCCTTTCCCTAAGCTTCTAGAAGCATCTTTCATCTCACAACCCACAATCTCTTGGCCTTGGAAAGAACTCTTCCTGGAGGAGAAAAATGAAGAATGGTACCTAGAAGTTTCATGACACTGCCCACAACGCACGGTTTCCAAGGACTGCGACTTCTCAAGTGGAACCCAAACCCAGGACTTCTTCCATTCCTCGGTAGCCTGTCTCCACCTTGACTTTCTCATGCAAAATGTGTAAGAAGTCTCTTTCCAACTATTGTAGGATGTAAAGGTAAATGATTTGATTACTATGTTTATTCCTGGTCAATTGAGAAAGTGATTCCATTTAGCCAAGAGTAAAAAATTTTTCTTCTCATTTCTCTGCATGCCTGGAGAAGCAGGCAGCAGTAAACAGCCACACCCCATTTTAATCCTAGTTAAATGAATTATCATCACAATAATTACCAGTAAAAACACCTGGTTTGGGTACAGTCCAACACAGGAATGCCTAAGTGCAAAAATCTGATCTTTCCTGTTTTCCTAATCCTTGCTTGACCTCCCAGCTCCTTGGATTGACTTCCACACTGTCTGAGTACATGCCTTTGGAAATTGGTGGTGTCACTTTCAAATTTGGATGAGCTGTCCTTTAAGAGATGGTTGTGCCATTACTCATAGTATGGTTTTGCATGACTGTATAGCTTGGTTAGTTTTCTGTGGCAGTCATAAGTATGAAACCAGAGTTTGGTTGCTCACACCTGCGATAGCACTGAGTTACTGTGCAATTTACTGATATTCTGCTGTGAGACATTCCTACTTGGAGTGTGATACTATGAATTTGGGGTGGGCTGGATAACATGATAAGTAGATAGACTTGGGGCTTCTTGAAGTTTGAACCACTGTTAGTTCATCCAAAGGAAGCTTCTAAGACAAAGGCCAACAAAAACCACGCCACAGAGTCACTTGGGATGGCTGTTAAAATACAATTCCTGTCTGGTATGGTAACACAAAAAACAAGCAAACAAAGAAGCAAAGGCAACATTTTCTGAATTGCACCCTAGACCTGCTGTGTTTGAACCGTTAGTATCTGTCTTTGTAGTAAATCCTCCCAATGTATACTGAGGCTGGGGAACAACTACTTAGAATATAAGGATTGTTAAAGCCAACAATCTCAGTCAAAGGGTCTTTTCCCCAATGGGAATCTGACTAAGCATTCCGGGATTTGCTTAATGTAACTGATGTTGATGCATGCGTCCTGACATCCAGGTGTGCTGCCAGTAGTGAGTACCTAAGAGTTGGTTACGCTTGAAGCTGTGCTGAAATCCAGCTTGTCAATGCAGCAAAGGAAGTCAGCGTGACCCACAAGATGATACAGGCAAAGTTTATGGGCCACAAATCAGGGGATTTGGCTATATCCCTTTGAGCATGGTAGTGTTTCTTACCAGAGCCTCATGTAAATCTGCAAAGTAGAAAGAATGGACTAGGTTTCCATTCTGGTTTTCCTCAGAACCCAAGAGTCCTTAGAGGAGGCAAGATGAGTGGTTCAAGACCTGAATTTCTGCTTCTAACAAAGAGGCTCAATTTGTACCTCTTGTCTCAAACTTCACACAAGTTTGCTTTTTAAAGCACAGGCAGGTCTGTTGTTCAAGGGGGGTGAAAAGCAAAGAAAAACATTAGATTAATGATCTATAAGAGTTCTCTTAGCACTGTGATTCTAAGATCATTTTTAAGTGACTTACTGAGGAAAATACATTTTCCTCTCTTTAAAACAGGTTTATGTAATACTACACCAACAATTTTGCACAGCAGAGCCATTTTACAAAATGTTAATTTAACATTTTCAGTGTAAAAATAAGTCAAGGATACAGAAGTTTTCTTTCTGCCATAAGAACACATGCAAACTTCAGAAGGTTTTTTATCAAACAGAAGTTTGGGTTTTCCCAATCCTGAGACATTTTATGACTAGTTAGAGGTGATAGATGAATTCCTAACACTGTTAGGAGTTTCCCCAAAAGATAAATTGCGAAGATAGATGAAGTTTGAAGCAGCTAAGCAGGTTGATGTGGATGCTATTACTAGGGCTTGGAATCTGCAGATTTAAGTGTTCTGAATGGGCTTTCTCCAAATTAATGATGGACAATCAAGAGTTGATTGCACTTTGAGAATATCTACTTGGTACTATTTTTCCCACCTGATCACACAGGCTGAGGGAGAGCCAGTAGGAGAGGGATAAGACTAGGCTGAATCCCATCCATTGAGGAGTGAGTTGAGACAAGCCCCACTTATGGTCAACTGAAAAGTGGAGGTTTGCAATCAAGTAAACTCCACGTTAAGTACTACTTTGAAAGTCCCCAGGTTCCCATAGCAAAGTACCGCAGACCAAGTGGCTTAAACAGTAGAAGCCTAAAGATGAAGTTGAAGATATTTTCTTCTAAGAAATTTCACCTTGCCTTACAGGCGGCTGTTTCCTTCCAGTGTCTTCACATAGTGCCTGTGTGCATGAACCTGTCTTGCCTCTTTCTCTCTCTGTTTGTCCAGATCTCCTCTATTTTAAAAATAAGGGCACCAACCAAATTAGATTAGGATACTCCTCACTGACCTCATTTTAACTTAATTAAATATTGTCACATTCAGAGGTCCTGGGTATTAGGGCTTCCCCATGTAAATTTGGGGGAGGGCACAATTTAGTCAATAATTGTACTAATAAAGACATGGAATTTTGAGCTGTACTGAATAATTACTATTATTATTGTTAGGTTATTATTACTTGGGATGCATTTTGTCCTTAATGATAAATTTCTAATCTGGTCATCTGGCATGCTGGTCTCTGGGTTTCCTGCTGGTCAGAGCTGTGTATTAAGAGTATCTCAGGGTGTCTGGGTCATGGGAGTGTATTTGAGATAGCCTTCCCAGTCACTGGTTTTGTTTATTCTCCATATACTGATGTCATTGAGTTTGATCCTTTCAGCATAAGGTACTTAATGATGAGATCATTTTGATTTTATTCTAAAGTGGGGAGAAATATGTTTTTTAAAGCTACCAAATAGACAGTTGTGATTGTACTGGAATAAGGATTTTAACAGTGGGACAGTATGCCACATTCCGATTCATACGGGAAAGATAAAAATAGCCCAACAACAATGGGAAATTATGGAAAGTGCCTATTGAGCAGTTGCTGAAAGCCCAGTAGGGCCATAAAAGGAAGCAAATGCTCATCTAGATATGATCTTCCACACTCATTTGTAAGTAAAGCTCTTCTGGGATGGGTGTCTACTAGTGCTCCATTAATTCTGGTGATTGATTGATAGGAAAAAAAAGAAGCTTAAGCACAGAGTTGCCATCAGGACTTTTGCTTTTAGTATTTGAAGAAGCCTGAAGTTAAGTTTCCCTGTGTCAAAATGCCTCAACTCTGGAACAGGAAAGAGACAGTGCCTCCTGCAACTCAGAAAGGGATTCGCCGTGAATGTGGGACTCAGAGTTAATGACAAGCATGGTTGGCTTGCCTGTCTAATCCTAGGTGTCAGGCGTGTGTCTATATCAATCAAATGCTCCTTAGGATTCCTTTCAACCGCAATTTGGGGATTATTTTCTTGGGTGTGTATATTAGAAAATGAACTTGAACTATATGGGGTGCTTTTCCTGGGCCTTTTTGAAAGATAGAGATAGGACAGTGTGCTTCCCAAATCTTTTCACTGTTGTGACACGTAAAGAAAATGATGATATTTCTATAGGACACTGGAGTAAATGGATATATAAATCAGAGACCATTTAGGTCACTGAGACCATGGAGTCGAATACAGGGACTTGGTTAAATGATGTTAGTGCCGGACAGTGCAGGACGTGGAGGTTATTTAGGAAGAGGAATTGCAGCTGCTACTTCTCGGTTGTGGAAAGAGGAGGACAAGTAGATGGTCATATGGGGAGCTTGGAAGAGCATTATGGAGACCCAGGTCCAGTCCTCTGAGAAAGCTTGCTAACCAGGGACTACTGGTTCCACCAGAGTTTGGAGATGAAATCCGAGTACTCTGGCATCTGCTATTGGAGGTACACTGCCAGGAAGGTGTCAAAAAACTGAAAATGGTCCTTCTACCACCATAGAGTTGAAGAGTCAGGAAACAGGAAGTAACAAGCCCTTCCTCCCTTCTCCTGCCTCCAGTCTCCCGTCATGTCCTTGTTGGAACCTTCTTGGGCAGGTCATCTGCAGAAGGAGCAATGCATCTGCAGCTCCCAAACACTAGCATTAGAGAGAGCAGAAGGTGGGCTACAGCTGGGATGCCATAACTTTCTGGTTGACACCCAAGACTACCAGGCCAAGGTGTCTTCCAGCAACAGCAAATCCCACTCTATTGCCCCTTAGGGCATTGAAGGGTGCTGAGGGCATCACTTGTTCAGCCCACCTGCAGCCCACGCATGGCAATTCCATCAGGAAGTTCTGGTTTAGGACAGCCAAGAAGAGATGACTAGCATTGTGAGGAGAAGGCACAGGATAAAGAGAGATGTTAAAAGATATGGAGAGCATCAGTAGGCTGTTGAGGGTACACAAAGACCCCAGATATGGGCTCTGGAGACGGACTGTGGGTGCTGAATGCCACTTCTATCTTTTCAAGCTACAGTAACCTCAGGGGGGCAAGCTACTTAACCTTCCCAAGCTTCATAGAGCTGCTGTAAGGATTAAATGAACTAATCCAGGTAAAGTGCTTAGCCTGGTGTTTGCCACAGGGTGAGCATTCAATAGTGTTAGACCGTATTATCGGGAAATATGTGGAAGTCGTTCATCCACTCCCACTGGAGAAGCTTCTGCAAATGCACCTGACAGCTTACTTCCTTACCCTGTCAGGACTCTGCTTCCTAAAGTGCGCATTGGGTGGAATTTGATGTGGGCTGGTCAACTGTATCATACGTGCCCTATTGCAAATCTAAGGGAGAGAGAACTGTGCCATCTCTTGCTCTAGTGACCAGTGTGGCCCAGGCCCATGTGATTGCCATTGCCCTGTGATCTGAGAACTTTGCTTTCTCTATCATCGGAATCAGAATGATAGTTCTTTATTTATGAACAGTAACATTAGAGCAGTTGGCACTCAATTCAATATTACTATTCCTGGTGACTGTGGGCAGTTTGCCAAATATGGTATTATTTACAAAGGTTTCTTTATGGCATATTTTGCATAGTACGAGTCTCAAAGGCTATGCACATATTTATGGCATCCTAGGGCCAGAGATGCCATCTCTGTCTTTGAACTTGCTTTTGTGCTGAGTCTGCTCCTGTAACCACTCTAGCTGCTGAACTTGGACTTCACATCTAAAACATCACCCTGGCTTTTAGCACTGCTCATGATACCTTTTAAAAAGTATTTTATTTATTATTTTCCTTGTCTGTGTATGAGTGTATTGCCTGCATGCCTGTGAGTGCACCCATGTCATGCAATGCTGGCAGAGCTCAAAAGAAGGTGTTGGATCCTCTGGAACTGGAGTTATGGATAGTTGATAATGACCATGTGGGTGCTGGGAATTGAACCCAGGTCCTCTGCAAGAGTAGTCAGTGCTCTTAACTGTTGAGCTATCTCTCCAGCCCTCATGATATATTTTTTTTAAAGATTTTATTTTATTTTTAATTGCATCTGCGTGTGTGTGTGTGTGTGTGTGTGTGTGTGTGTGTGTGTGATGCCAGCCGAGGTCAGAGGATAGTCTGCAGGAGTCAGTTCTGTCCCTTTACCATGTGAACCCTTGGAATTAAACCCAAGTGTTCAGGATCCGTGGCAAGTATATATCTCCACCGAGCCATCCCACTAGCTATGGTGCTACATTTTGGATGCCTGGATCAATGACAATCTTCCTTGTTTATATGAAGATACCTGAAATCTCACCAGTATAATACATCCAGTCCCAACACCAACCAAAGAACAATCAATCAACAAGAACAACATTGTTTTAATCCAGGGGCTAAGAATCCTTAGAGCTTGGACTGTTAACAGTTTCCCTTGGAGAAGGGAAAGAGTTTCTTGCTGGAAGCACTTAGGAAGGAATGGGTTAATTAATGAAGGTTTAAATTAAGGTGCTCTTACTTAGGTTCTTGTCTCAGCTGTTAAAATGCCGGTGTTAATGGGTGAACCCCCAAAAAAGAGAGGACACAGCAGGTTTTCAAGCCTATGTAATTATCAACTGGCTTTTTGAAGAAGTGGTTGGGGGACTAGAAAAGATTGACTTTAGGTCAGGCATTAAGTTTTCTCATGATCTCTGTCTGTCTTTCTGTCTCTCTCTCTCTCTGGGGTCTTCTTTCTATCTATCAGTTCACTATGATTCACTCTTCCTTTGCACAGACTCTCACATTAGCCTCTGCTTCTCTATATCGTGTGGCCTGTCTGCCTGGGTGTGGCCTGGATGACTCTGAAAAGAGCTGGATCAGAAGAGACTGATGGGAAACACATGGCTCCAACCCCATGCTTTCTTCCTCATTTTATTTTCTGGGTTAAGTCCTGCCTTTGCAGCTCATATCTCACACTGTCCTACAACCTAGCTAGTGTGGTGAAAGGAGGGGTCCTTTGGTGCTGGGTTTCACCGGCAGATAGGGCGGTGGAGAAGCCGGAGAAAATCACCACACCGACTCGGGAGTCTTGTCGAAGCAGGAACTCGTTTTATTACGTCAGGCCCAGTCTTATATAGGGTAGGGGTTGGGCTAAAAACATGGGAAGTGAAGGACCAATCATTTTTCACCACATAGGCTGTAGCCAGGTAGAGGCCATTTTGTTATGCCTTGCTGAGTCACTCCTACGCCAAAGTGGAGTGTCAGAGACAGGCTGCAAGACTCGAGTGAGGCTCAGAAAGCTGCACCAAGCCATACGTCTGGACCCATGAGGCCCAACACTTTGGCTTCCCACCTGCCCTGTGTCTCCTCGTCCTTTGTCTTCCCAGGTCAGTTTGCATGGTTTAGATGAAATGTATCGATTGGGATGACAAGCCATTAGTGGTGCATGGTCTGGTCAACGTGGTCAAGCAAGGCTGCTTCATTATTCATGAGAAAGAATAATTGGTTGATGCCAGAGGTCCTGACTCGCAGGCTAGCTTCTCCTCCAGTCCCTATAGGCACATCATGGACCTGGTCCCCAAGAGGCACCTGAATCTTTAGAAGGACATAAGACTTTCCAAGTTTCAGATAGAAGAGGCCCTGAGGGAGATATAATATGGTGTGAATAGAGCCAGAGAGTAGCCATCTTGGAAATGAACTCACAGGGTAGCCTCTGCTACCCCCCACCCCAGGCCTGACTAGGTTCAATTGGCAAAACTGACAAAGCCCAGATCCCTTTCTCTTGCTCCCTTTACACAATCTGGAGGAGCTGGAGTTTCCAAAGGGAAAAATGACTGCAAAACTAAGGGTAATCTAACAAATACACCACAAAGACAAAAAAACACATTAGTACCTCAAAAACAATAATGGAGGGAGAGAGGGAAGGAGGGAGAAGGGAGGGAGGGAGGGGGAAAGAGAGAGAGAGAGAGAGAAATTTAAGGTTGGCTTCTGTGGCCATCTTCCTATCTGCCCCTTTGAGTGGGGTGAGCTAAGCCATCTCTCCTGACAGGGACCCCTTCCTTAGTATCCCACCCCGACAGCTGTTCCATTATTGATTTTTAAAAGGGCCAGCCCCATTATGGGGCCCATTTGGCAGTCACTTCTCCCTCTTTGGATCTAATCCAAGGCAAGCCACTGTTATACTCAGTGTTCTCCTGGCGTGGTCCTGTCTCCATTTCGTCCTGCCTTTGCTCCCGAGTCACACCTCTTCCTGCTGCCTAGGATCCCAGGGCCGGCCACTGCTCCCGCCCACCCTGAAGCCCTGATTCTTTGCCTTTTCTTTTTGTTTCCTTGGCAACTTGGCTCCTGTCTGTCTTAAGTCTGACCTGTGCCCTTAACTCTCTAAAGGACCTTGCCATTAAAAATTGTCGCCAAGTTTCAGTCCAAGTTCAGGACATTGCTGGTTTCCTGATGACCAGGAAGGGACATTGTATAGAAACAGGTTGTTGGGAGCTGTTTGTGAAGCCTTTGTATAATACTAGAAAACAAACACCATCTCTCTGGCTCAAACGAAAATGTTGAAAGTGTAAGATTAGGTCTGGTAGAGCACTTGCTGAGCATGACCAAAGACCCTGGGTTTGAGCCTCAATGCTATCAAAAATTAAAATGAACTTACAATGAAAAGAGTGGAGCACTCACATCAAACCAAAACATCAAGGCTGTTTGAGTGACATGAACTTATAAATAATTCTAACAATGGATCTTCCATGGCGCAGAGGTTTATTAAGTCCCAGTGATGGTTTGTGTGCTGAGTTCCAGGTGCTGAGGATTTATGGGTAGATACTTACTGTGTCTTAGTGGTCTCTATTTTCATGGGAGCGATAATGCAGTGGGAGACAACAGACAATGAGCATTACTAATAAGGAAATTGACTGGTTTATGGGAAGAGTACTGGGGAAATCAATAGAGCAGGCAAAGACGACGGTGGCTGGAGGGGCAGGCCAGATGAAGGAAGGTGCTCAGGAGAGACCGCTCAGAGGCAATGGCATCTGACAAAGACTGAAAGGAAATTAAAGAGTGATTCCTGCAGAAATCAGGAGTAGGCAAGAGTGGTCTGGGCAGGCAGGCATCCTGTACAAAGTCCCTGCGGCATTCAAGAAAACACAAAGAAGCCAGGCTTGGCGGAGGCAGAAGTGGGTATATCTTTGTGAGTTCAAGGCCAGCCTGGTCTACATAGTGAGTACCAGGCCAGCTAGGGCTACAGAGAAGCCCTGTCTCAAAAAGAAAAAAAAAAAAAAAGACTGAGAAGAATAAGAAAAAAGCCAGTGGCTAGACAGGGTGCTTGAAGGTAGAAGTGTCAGAGAGCGAAGGTCAGATCCCAGGTTGCAGACCGTGCTTTGGGTACTGAAGCAGTAGTGGCATTGAGTGAGATGGGGAGGGAAGACTGCATTCCAAACAGACAAATGATATGATCTCACATAGAAATATATTTAATTTTATTTGCCATTATTGTGTGTGGCTGTTTAAGTAGGCTTTCCACAGCATGTGTTTGGAGGTCAGAGGACAACTTTATGGAGTCAGAAGGAGACTTCCACCTTCATATGGGTTCCGGGGATTGAACTCAAATCATCAGGTTTGCACAGCAAGTGCCTTCATCCATTGAACCATCTTGATATTTTTGAAAGAGCTGTACCCTCAATTTATTGAGCAGGAATTATGCTAAATAGTACATATGAACTGTTCCTTCAAATCTATCCAGCAGCTTTCAGGAAGATTGCATTATTATGTCTACATTGTAAGAAATGAGGAAAGGAAGGCTCAGAGAAGCCAAAACACCATGTGCTCCTGCGTATTGAGCAAGTGCAGAGGCTGGGGTAGGACCCCAGAGTATCTGACTCGCAAGCTCAGATTTGCAGCCTCCTTCTGTGCTTTGGGGTAGCTGTGCATGAGTCCAGGGCTAATCCTCCTGTTTCTTTTAGCCATCTTCAAGCAATCGACATTTCACCCTTGGCTTCTCTAGATTGAAATCTCTCTCCACATATGACATCCTGTGGTTCAAAGTCCATATCATAAGATGCAGTCCATAAAATCGGTGCACTCAGAAGGATTAATTAAAGCTGAGCATTGAACGTTGCTTAATGAAGTTCCCCTTCAACCTCAGCAGGCTGTTGTAAAGTTAGTTCTCTGTAATACACACAGGGCTGCCCAACTCCTATCTGAGCAATATGGGACCTGTGTCCCTGGCTTCTTATCACCAGTTCTCTCCTCGGTTCCCCAGAGAGAACATATCCTCAATTTCTGGACACTTCTGGGACCAAATGGAACCACAGCATTCCAGCGAACGCAGTACTCTAAGACACAGTGGATGCAGGGATGCTGGCCCATCTAAGCCATTCATGACAAGTGTGAGCGTGGGGAGCAGCTTAATACAAAGGGTTAGGACAAAAACCTGACAGTGCTTGAGGGGAAGACATGTCTAGAAGAATCTCTAGAAAGGCTGGGAAAATCCCAAAGGGCTCAGTTTGAAGCCTGCTTGGTTGTTTCATGGCTGGAGGCTCTAACAGCTGTTAGAGTAAAAAACACCAAAACACAGTTCTTATTTAAAGTATGCAGATCCCTCACAGGAAAGGAGGCTGGGAGCAGAGGAGCAGTAGAAACCCAATTTATGCCCTTTCTGGCTACCTCGGGAAGGCAGACTGGCTCTGCAGGGATTCGAAGCGGGAGGGGAGGGGTCTGCCTGACCTCTTGGCACCTGCTCACCCAGGCCATGGCCCTGAGTCCCCCACATGGGCTCTGAAGAGTCAGCCGGTGCTTCTGCAGAAGTTTGCATGGAACACTGACCTTTCCCTAAGCATGGGGCTCTGGTTCAAGTGTGCTTTCTCATCCTGGGAGGCTCCATTGACTGGCTTTGGTGATGGAGCATACTTGGCAACAGGACAAACACCAGGTGTGAGGAGCACTTCCCTGTGGGCCTCTGGGTCTGATAGGCAAGACTGGAACGTCATTGTTTTAGCCTGTGTGTAGGCAGCTGCTGTCTATGTGAAACAGTCCACGCTACCCTGAATGGCAGAACCACCAATCAAATGACTTTTTATTTGTGTTGTTCACTATCAGAGGTGGGGAGATAGAGAATGACTCTGAAGGTTTTGAGTAATACTGGGCATAGTTGAAAGAAAAAAGGGAACAGTTTGAAGGGAGTTACGTGAGACTGGAAGGTGTGGGAGGTAGTCAGCAGGTGTCTGCAAGAACAGACATTGTCATCTGTCTGAACTCAAGAATCTCTGCTGTGGGAGGTACGTCTCATCCCACTTGTTAAAAATTAGTCAGAACACAGTAGGTCCAGTCCTCTCAGAACAGCTGGTTCTTAGACCTTTTTGCTTTGAGGATGATGATAATGATGATGATAATAATGATGATAATTATGATGATGATTTGTTACGATGACCTGCTAGGAACTAGATATAGAGATGGAAACAATCTAGTTTGTCTTGAAGAAGTCTGCAGTTTGGACAATGCTGTTTAATGTGCTTGCAGAGGGGTGGGAACTGTTCTGTAATTCTGTATTATACGCCATGGTAGAGATTTACCACATGGGTTACTCAGCACTCGCTTTGCGGAGAATATAACAAATGAAGTGAAGTTTGCATTATATAAATTTAAAATTATACACACTGTAATAAAATCAAAATTGATAAAATCTATACAGCCATATCTGGCCACTGAATTGAACAACATAGTTGCAGGGGATATATCAGTTAGGATGCTTTGGGTTGAGAGCCTGAGAAGACACAACTCAAGAGGAACAAGTCCAGAAATGGTGTGGCTCTGAGCTGGTCCAGTGACCCCATCAGCGTCAGATGAGTTCCACCTCAATCAGCATGTGGGCTCTTTCTTCAATTTATCCCTCCCTAGTCACAGCATCTCTGAGCATTCCTATTCCCATGCAAGAGCATCTGTGTAAGAATATTCCCATTTCTCTTGTTGGCTACAAACCTTTGTTGGAAGTCCCAGTGCTCCTACCCCCCAAATCCTTCCCTGCCTGTCTCTCGGAAAGACTTATGTCACATACCCACCCTGCACTGGATATAGGACGGAAACTGCTCTGCAGGGCAAGCAGGGCTCACCCTTTGGGAATGAGAAAACCCAACTCTGCTGATAAGGAACTAAGCTGTGTTATGCTGACAGAAAGAAGGCAATACTAGGGGATACTGAGCAGTTAACTGGCATAACTGGACCAATGGAGATTTTAACCCACAGAAAACAAAGCTATAAACAGACATATGAATAAAGAGCTGTGGGAATATAGAGAAGAGAGTGAGAAAGTCTTCTTCGAAGAATTAGAGGAAGAGTCAAAGAAAAGATAGGCTTTGAGCAGAGCCTTAAAGGAAAGGATTAAGAGCAGTCCCTTGACACACACAGATACACACAGAGATACACGTAGGCATACACTAAGCTTTGCCAGTGAATAAGCAGGGTTTCTAGATTTCTCTAGCAGATGTGAAATGTTCAGGCTGCCATGACTTCAGAGAAATGACTGCTATTTCCAAGACTCTCAAGCTGCTTCTCTCTCTCTCTCTCTCTCTCTCTCTCTCTCTCTCTCTTTCTCAATAATATTCAAGAAAAGGTCTGGTGAGGCGTATACCTATCTTTTGCTCTGTGTAGCCACCACCCACCCATCCACCTACCCATTCATTCAACCTTTTCATGCTTTATCTTCCTTCACTTAGAAGGCCAGATGGAGGGAGATGCACATGAGACACAAGTGCACACACCATCTAAGACCCCATGCCCTCAGGAGGTCCCTGATAACCTGATGGTTCTATTAAGTGACAGCTCAGTTGTCATTAGTAGCTACAGCTAGACCATAGACTTGGCTCTATTAAGCTCATGGCTGGGCAGATCAGGAAATTTATAGTAAAGGAAAACCACTAACAATAATAGCAATAATGGTACTGACTATCATTTTCTTGCTTTCTAGCTCTTGCTTTGAGAATACTCAGTTCCATTACTGACTAGGGCTATGCTGGATGGGTCTGAGGCTCAACCTCCTGGAATACTGGAAGCTGGTTCTGTGAGCCTATGTCTCCTCCCTTAGGGAAACTGCTGGGAAAATGGCACTTGCTTGCCTCATCTGGCATCCTATGTGTTCAATCATTGCCTTAGCTCTCAGTGAGGGAGTTTCCATCCATTAATGAGACAGCTGAGTGTAAAAGGGGTCCAGAAAGGTCATCTGCTTAATGCAAAACAATTCCACACCAAAGCACGCACATATACACATAGTGACACATGCAGACTCATACAGAGCACAAGTTCTGTGGGATGTTGGAGGAAGAACATCCGTTTCAATGGTTGCTTTTCCTTCTCATTCATTAAACTTTGCTGAGAAAATGTAGGTGACTGAAAAAGAAGAGTTAAATGGTCTGATGGGAAATAGCACGTGAGAGAAGCCATTATGCCAACACAGTGTTGAGCCTTCTGATTTTTAGGCAATTGTTTAAAAGACAGCAGACGGTAATGTTTATGAGATGTATAATTCAAGGCAAATCTGTCCGGATAGAGAGGAGAAAGTGACTTTAACTTGGCTAACAAATGTTAGCAGATAAATAAAACCAACAGAACTCAAGGCACATAACTGCAACTTTGGAGAGATGGGAAACAATTTTTCTTAAAAAATAAAAAAGAACCTTGTGCTTGAATGAAGGGTTGAGATTTTTCTATCCTTCAGTGCTGATCAAATATATTATCAGTCACAGGTGAAAAGAGGATAGAACCCAAGCCTAGGGGACCTGAGGCTTATGTGTTCTCTCCAAGGTCATGCTGTGTGCCAGTTTTTCAGTTCCCCCAACTTTTGTTTGGAACTAGATGACGTGATCTTTGTTTCATTAATATTTAAGACTAATTTAGATTGTGGCAGATGATCTTAAAGCTCATTTAAATCAGCTTGAAGATAATATTAAGCTTTCTCCCAGCATAATCTACGACCATAAGTAACGATGTTATCTGCATATAAATGACGGTCTGGATACAATAATGAATAACAAAGATGATCAATATAGAGTGATGGCAGCTTTTGATTTCAGATAAATCTTTTGGGGACCCATTATTCTGTTTTCAGAGCTCAAGATGCATTGTTTTTGGTCCAAATTTTCTAAAGAAAACACAAAAGGTTTTTATGAAACAAATCCTTTATTGTGTTGGAGAGAAAGGGAGGAAGTCCACAAATTATACACCCATTGTTTTGCAAATACAATAATTAGAGTTTGCACAGATCATTGCTTTGCCGAATTGAACAACTGTCTCTTGGCAGGTGCTGTTTCTCCTTTTTTCTCCTCCTTCTTTCTTCTTCCTCATCTTTCTCTTCCTCCTCTTTCTCTTCCCTTTTTTTTCCTTTGGATAGCAATAAATGGTGTCACTTGAGACCAACTTGAACACATAAACAGTCACAGGCTTTGGGGAATCATGTCTGTGTTGCTTTATAGAGGACGTCTTTCCGTACTCAGAAACCTTTGATTTAATGAATTGCATCGTCCTTGTTCATTAACCTGGGACTTATTGGAATCTCTTATTTGAATGAAATAAAATTTTGGATCACCATGTGTTGAATGAGATTTATAAGAATTAACGGCCCACTTTCCTCAGCTAGGACAGGATATTTTTGACTGTCAGAAGGGAAAGAGATGCAAAGAAATAAAGAAACAGACTGAAGGCCAAGGCAGCACCAGCAAATACATACCCACCCTGAGTGGTTGAAGGCATAAGCCAGTTCTCACTATCTTAACATGCTGGGCCGTTCACAAGATGCCAGTCATTCTTCTTGCCTCTTCTCTCTTCGCTTTTTTCTAGCATCTTATCTGGACTCTCTGAAGCACACAGGAGTTCTGAATCACATTCAAGAGATGTGGGACATTGTCTTGAAGTTTAAAGCTAGAAACCAGTGTTATGCCCAGAGTATGGCTCCTCACGAACCACCATGGAGTCCGGAGTGTATGCAAAACAACAAAAAGAGCCTTTATTCAAGCTTAAGCTTGGTCCCCCAGACCTCACCAACACAGTGGATCCGTTCTGGGAGCCCCGAGCAGAGAGATTAGGAGCCTTTTATAAGTTTGAGATAAAGGAAGGTGGAGAATAACAGTGTTACATTCTGTTTGATTATAGGAGCCCGGGCGCCAAGCATATTTTAAATTAATTGGTTGTAACAAACTATATGCCAAAATTGGTTAATAGAGGTTCAGAGGTTTCTTATTGGTGGGTGCTGCCATCAGGGCAAAAGAATGTGTTGATTATTATTCAAACCTTTTGTTAGTTTTTGTTTTAGCCTTATTTAATCTTGTGGCCTTGTGACTGCTTAGAAGGAACAGAGAATAAGATAGAATTATATTTATCCATTTTCTGACGTCCTATAGCCAGGCATTTTTACAGAAGTGAAGAGAGCAGTTATTGGGTTGAAAAGGGGTTCCAGGGGTCCCACAACCAGGATGACGTTTTTGCTCTTGACCTGGAAAAGACTGCTTTCCATGATTTTGATGCTTGATAGACTTGGTCACAGTGTGGGTCCGGGCAGACAGACCCTTGAAGAAGTTCCATGTGCCATAGATTTGATGTAACTTGTTCCTCAGAGGCTCAGGTAATGGAGACTTGGTCCCTGAGGTGATGGACTAGAGAAAAGAAAAGGCAGAACTTTTAAGATATAGGGTCTAGAAGTAAGTGAGAAGGTCGTTGGCTAAGGGTCCTTCTCTTAGTTCCGGGGTAGGTCTCTTGGGACTATATCCTATACCTCCTGAGAATGGGTTGTAGCTGTCTTGTCTCACTTTGCTCTCGTCCTTCTTCTCCTTCCAGCTGACTGCTGTCTTGTGCACACTTGACCTATTGCTATCACACATAAGCCCACTTTCTGATGCCATCTGCCATGTGGCACCATAGTCAGTAGGCCTCACCAGAGGCTGAACAAATGGGGCTGCTTGATCTTGGATTTTCAGCCTTCTAAACTGTGAGCTATACAAACTACTTTTCTTTATAAAATACCTAGTGTCAGGGATTCTATCAAAGCAACAGAAAATGGACCAACTTGATATACAACAGACCCATAAGTCCCAGAGGAGACCTCTGGGCTGTCCTACCCCCACATCTCCTCCCACAGTCCAGGACTTAGAGAACTGACTGTGTGTTCATTGAATATGGAAGCAGTTAAGATCAGGAAATGGGAGGAAGTCTGTTGAAGGAGACCAGGGCTCACTACTCATCTCCATCAGGGGCTGTATTCCTGGAAGCCAGTCTGCTTCCTCTTTGTGAGATCCCTAGCTTTGCCTGCACCTCATGAATCTCTCCTTCACTTTTGAGGTCTTTGAGACAAGAGAAAACCTAAGGGAGAGGGAAGCACTTCCTAAGAGTTTGCCGGGAAAGAAGAACTAAGCAAACTCTAGTGCAGTGGAGCGATCTGGGAAAAGTGAAGGTGGATTATTTAGCAAAAATCTTCTTACTATGGGTCTCCATGGCTGCCTATCCTCCTCTTAAGTATTTAGAAAATGACTTCTTTTCATCCTTATAGATTCTGACCCAAATGTCACCTTCTGTTTGAGGTTTTCTGGTCCTTTCTGGCAGATCTTTCTCTGTCTATCTTGTGCTCTGGACATCACTGCCTTAACATTGAACATTTTTCCATAGGTATCTGTCTCTCCACTGTATTGCATACTCTGGTAAGTGAATTTCATTTAACTTGGGTGATAAGCTGAAGACTGAGACCTCCTTGCTATGGGGCTGCTCTGGGTTGGAATGGAGCAGATGTGCAGGGACAATCGTGCAGTGATTCCAGATGTGTATCAGTGTGTATCAGTGGTGCTGGGTTGAATTTCCTTTGGTCTTGACCTAGCAGCAATTTCATTTGTTAATGCTCCCAAAAGAGAAGAATTCAAATAAGACACAGTAATAGTTTAATTAGAGCAAGCAAAGAAGCCAGAAAATATTCTTGTTGGTTGTGGTGGCGCACGCCTTTATCCCAACACTTTGGAGGCAGAGGCAGGTGGATCTTTGTGAGAGCAATGCCAGCCTGGTATACACAGTGAGTTCCAGTCCAGCTGGGGCTACAGGGAGACCCTATCTGAAAAACACACCAAAAAACGTATTCTTTAGAAAGAGTGGGCTGAGTCCCCAGTGATGACCTTGATCCTGCCAGGCATGGGGCTTATATCTCTCCTCTCCCCATGATCTTCCCCAGGGTGGACACTTCAGAAGCATAGTTTTCTTGCTTTCTGTCAGTTGTAAGTAGCTGTATAAGATGCAAGAATATGTAGAGAGGTTTAAGTACCCCTAAAGTTCACTGGGTGGAGGATAAAAGCACTTTGTGCAAGCTCTCAGCCAGGATGTCCCTAAACCTGATTGACCTGAAGAGTTAGTCAGCCATTACCACCTATTGTGTTTTATGTCCTGTTTGGAGGGCCCTAAGCTTGTCCAGCTGGACTCAAACACCATCAGTTGCTCTTTTGATTTGTTTGGGAAACTATTGGTCAATCCCTCCTAGAACTAATTTTCTGCCTAAAAGTTTCAGCCAAAATTTTTCCAGGCCTGAAGACCCAGGACAACTTGGTTAGATAAGACTGGTTCTGTTTCCAAGGATGGATCACATACTTGACTATTGGTAGGGAGGCCTCAGTTCCACTTTTGCATGGGTTTCTGTAAAACTGCTTGAGCATCCTTGTAACACGGAAGCTGGCTTCCCTGGAGGAGGTGACTTCTGAGAGAAGGCAAGGAGGAAGCCAGATTGCTCTTTCTGTTCTAATTTCAAATGTCTTTGCACCGTAGAAGATCATTATAACTAGTCTTTTTATTCATTAGTTATTATTACTAATCTCTTATTCTGCTTGATTTATATATTAAACTTTATCATAGGTGTACGTGTATAGGAAAATGAATAGTACATACAGAATTCAGTGCTATGTGCAGTTTCAAGCATCCATTGCAATTCTTTGGTGTGTATTTCTCTCAGACTTACGGTGAACAAATATTTTTCTTATTGCCAAATTCAACTGACATTCTACAAAGTCTAGATTTGAGCTCTTAGAAATTAGAGCTACAGTGGGATGAAAAAATCTTGTTTGTCACATTTCAAACCTGGATTTTAAATTAATTAGGCACAATTAAGTTAATTACACTTAGGGCAGAGGTTTTAAATGTGTGTTAAGAGGAATCTAAGAGTGTATGGAGAGCTTTTGGATATTTTGTGAATGCTTGATTTTAAATGCTATATGTTATTAAATGTAAATGAATAATGTATACTTAACAATCAGTGCATTAACTTTAACTATAAATCTAGATGTATGTGTGTGAGCCCAGACACTGAAATAAAGTTTTTCCTGCCATCACTATTAATTGAAGACTATCTTGAGTTCTAAAAGCATAAAACAAGTTAAACTGCTCATCTTTAGGAAGGAGACTTTCTTGCTATTATACAATCAAAGCCAAATATCAAATAAATTAGATGCTTAGATTGATATGGCTTCAATTTACATCTCTAAATCCCCATTTAAGATGGTATATATCAGCAATTCTCTATTATCTCCTTGTTTGACTTCTCATAAATAAAAGTTAGAAATTAAAGCCTATAAAATAAATGTTTAAGGTCAGCAGCTGGTGGGTGCTCCTGGGCTATGTCAGTGCTCTGTGTTGCCGCTGGAGCCCAAAGTCACTAGGACTTCTCTTAAACTTGTGTACTGAGGAGACTCAGATGTTGGCCTCAGCTCCTTGGCTGAACTCAGTGGATTGGCTCAGAAAGCTGTATTGAGACAAAGGGCCTGGCAGAAAACAAAATCTATTATCCTGGGCTTGGTGACAAGGAATAGACCAAGCAGTAGAAATGCTACAAACTGAAAGGCAGATAGACTGAATGGTGACAAAGAAGCTGAGGCTGGGCGGTGGAGAGAGATACTACATTTCAGCCTCTCAATCCAGAACTGTTAGTAAGTACTACCAACAGCTTAATAGACAGAAGACTAAAGATCAGAATTCCCAGATGAAGACTGTTTGTAAGAAAAAGAAAGAGGGCATGGTTGTAACGCCTCAGCAGCTGCATGGCTGGCCATCCAACTTGGGGGAAAGAACAAAAACTGTTCAAATAATCCAAATTGGAATACTAGGTTATCAAGTACCAGCTTGCTTTTGAAGTCTCAAGCTAATCGGAACTATGCTGGAGCCAAACAGCCAGCCACCATCCCTAAATGTTCTTCCCAAGCCACCAGGTCACTGGGTTCCCTTTCCCTTTAACCCTTCAGATGAGGAAATAATGACATTTCAACTTGACTTTACTTAAAGTACAGGTATAAAATAAGATGAAGTACTAACGTTTAAATTTAGTCATGTTTACATATAGCCATCAGTTGGTCTGAAACTCATTAGGGAATTGTGTAAAATTGCTAATTTACAGATACAATCAACTGTCTTGTTTTATGTGCTGTGTGTATCAGTGCAACTTAACATAATCAAACACTGTACCTGATAGTGTTGCTACCTAAATCCAAGTTTAGATATGAAAAATGGTAATATTTTTCTGTTGTCTCTTGGGGGAAGAATAATTGTAGGATTCAGGGGTTAATGTTAATAGACTTATTTGCAGTGAATCAGGTGATTAGCATCAGCTCAGATATTAAAGACTGAAAACAAGTGGATATTTCAGTTAAATGTTCTAGGGAGTCTCAAACCATAATACAACAACCATTAATATACTGCCAGAAGAACATGGGAATTTTCTTAAGTTGCATCTTAGTAAACTGTGCAGTAATGAGTGTGTAAAGGGTAGCTGAGGTCATTAGAATGAGGCATAGTGTAGCCATTTCTTAAAAGCCATGCATAAGTATTTGTCGACAGATGCACCAATAATTTCTCAGAAGCAGAAATAATATTGAAGATCACAGAATAGCTTTCTGAAGAGATTTTTGTACTGTAGCATTGCACAAACTTTTTTGAGTGATCTGGCCTCACTCCTACAGAACTTGCTTGAAACAGGGAGTTTTATAATGTGAAGAAAGAGTCATGTGCATATATGTAATAAGCTTGTAATATATGTAAGTTTTCTTGGCCTTTATCCTATGAAATAGACAATTTTTAATATGAATTTGATGAATATAAGGCCATGAACAATTGTTTACACTGTGGTCTAATTTTAAAGGTCTCAGTTGATTATAAAGACTGCCCTTGTGTTTAAGTACTAGTGTGTGTGTAATTGATTTGATTGGATATTATACTTCAAAGTAAATCTTATTGTAATAAGTTTTATAACTGAAAAGATATCACCTGCTTAGAAGTTTCCTATTTTCAGGAGATGTAAAATGCAGCAATAGAGAGTCCTGCTCCCCAAGCTTTAAACCCAAAGATTCATATGGCTTCACCAACCAACCCTAATGTTACAGATGATAACATGCAACCCAAGGGGACTACTTATGCAAAAAGATGTGATGTCTTATATAACACCCCAATAACATTTTGCAAGCTTTAGGGGTAAATCCTTGCATTACGGTTAATCCAAACAGCAAGTTACTTTTCATTGTTTATAAGCAAAATAGTGGTTATATTTCTTCAAATAAGTTCAAATGAGATACTGGCCATATTAAACATTGACTATCCCAAAGGACAAATTTGTATAGTACTTAAAGTACATTATCGTAATTGGGAACATGTTTAAAAATAAATGCTTAAAAGCAATTTGTCAGTCTTAGTTTTACATATCTGTATCAGAATGCTTCCTGCTGCTAAGTGCTGAAAACTCGCCCCCAAATGGCTTATTTAAGAAGAGCATTTGTGGGGCTGGACAGATGGCTCAGTGGTTAGGAGCAGGACCTGGGTTCAGTTCCCAGTTCCCACAATGGATGGCTTCCAATCACTTGTCATGCCAGTTCCAGGAGACCCGATGCCTTTCTCTGTGGGCACCTGCACACATATGATGTGCATACATTCTCTTAGGCACAAATTCATATACATAAATATACATTAATAAATAAAGAGGAAAAGGCTTTGTCATGGTCCATGGAAAAAAGCAGCAGAGCTGGTAAGTCAGCGGGCTCCGGAGCATCAGGGAAGACCCGGCTTCCTTCCTCCTTTGCTGTTTTGGGGTTTTCGCTTCTCTCTACTGCTGGCAAGATGGCAAGATAGCTGCCCTATTTCCCAGAGTCCTGCGCACACACATGGAAATAATCAGGGTGTGTGTGTGTGTGTGTGTGTGCAAAGTATCTCTTCCTAGCGGTGAAGGAATTTTCCCAGAAGCCCTTGAGCAAGTATTCCCTGACGCTTCACTTTCCAGAACTAAACCCATGTCTGCCTCCACCAGCTGTGACAAAGAACCACCATAATTGGCCTTTCCTATAATCGTGGAGGGGAGACACAGACCCTGAACGAAATCTGGGCTCAATCAAGAGGAAAGACTGTTGACACCCACAACATTTGCTAAAATTTGGTTTCTTTGTACGAATCAATTGAAAACATTTTGCTTCTTAAAAAAAATAGTTGGAGGGGGCAGATAGATGATTCAGTGACTTAGAGCCCTTGGTACTCTTCAAGAGGATCCATGTTTGAACTCTAACACCCACACTGGGTAGTTCACAACTGTCTGTAACTCCAGCTCCAGGGGATCTGACACCCTCTTCTGGCCTTTCCACACATGCCATGAATGTGTGCATACACACACCCAGACACACATACAGCCACATACATGAAAAATAGTTGGAAAAACTTCTAGGAGTTCTGCAATCTTTACTCGGGCTGGATTTTGAGCCTGTTTGCAGTTGGGGACCTTTGCTGGGAGAGAAGGGAGAACCCCCACCCCTGTCAACCTTGACACTGCGCACCTGTTCTAGGTTCCTAGTCCCATTAACTGATGAAACAAGGGGAAGTTGACGGACTTTGAGAATGACAGAGGTTTTCTTGCCTAGGGTATGTACAGCTTGGAGAGCTAAGCTGTCAGACAAATCAACAGCCACTACAGCCACCTCTAAGCTTCCACGTCCTCTGTCTTGAGAATTTGAGGAATGAATTTCACAGACAACCAGAGGGTAAGATTAGAAAGGAGGTTTATTATAAGATTTTAGGTGGAAGTTTAAGAGAAAGAAAGATGGCAGAGCTCCTGCATGACAGAAAAGCGTCCTCGAAAATGGAATACTATCACACTACCAGCCTGGGGACTTTTATTGATTTATGGCAGAAACTGGGGTGAGACATTGGGAGGCATTCATTCTAGCCTGTCCATCCCCAAGACTTCCTGGTGCCTCTCAGTTTCAGTCACATCCACACCTAGAGCTTCCAGCCAGTGGGGATCACTATCTAAGTGGTGCGAAAGGAGAAAAAAGATATCAAGAAACCAGAACAGGAACCAGAACTCCCTTCTGGCATTTCCGGCCTCTAGTCAAGACAGAACCAAGGACGGTTCTAACCAAGGACAAGATTCAATACCTACTTTTGTGTAAACAAACCCATAATCCTCAAACTATGAAATTTTCTTGGGCTCCAAAGTCTAGTTTCCCATTGGACCCATTGGGGGAACATCTTTAAAAAGGATAGTCGTCTGTCTCACTCTGGAACCATTGACCTAGAATCTCCTGAGATAGGTTAAAGGTTTTGAGTTTGGTATTTAAGGTGAACACTGAGATGGATTATTCATTTGGGAAGAGATTCGTTAGAAGAGTTAATACCACAGACAGAGACAGACAGCAGCATGGCAGGAGCTCTGAGGAGTGTTCAGCCAAAGTGGGGGGTCCCTTTTATAGATTTCAGAGAAAGGGAGGTACATGGAGATTGACATTTTGTTTTTTGATGCACAGTTGACTGTTTCCACGTATAACCAGGGTGTGGTGAGGTAAGAATGTTAGGGGAATGGATAGCTATTTCTCCTGGACAGCTGTTACTGAGAGTCAAATGAGCAGGAGGGCAAGAATCTAGAGGAACAATTCACTTTAGTTCTGGAAACCAAATTACTCTAGCTTCCAGCATTGTCACAGTTTAACCAAAATACAGCAACTTTACAAAAGGCATGGCCCTGGCTAACAGTAGAGTGTAGGGATGTAGTTTCACACAAAAGCCCTCTGGACGTTGCTGTTACTTCAGAAAACTGTGTGACAGGTTTGCCATGGCTGGAGAACAAGGCTGTAGATGTGGGCAGGTGTCACGTTACCCAGGGGCTCCAAGCTTAGGACATGGAATTTGTCCTAAAGAAAGCCATTAGATGAGTACCTTTGCAACTGCTCTGATAGAACATGTTTGATTGACAGGTGAGGGGCATTAACCAAAGCAGTGGGGACAGAAGAGACGAGACAACAGGGCAGGAGAGAGGCCAAGGGAGACAATGAACAGGACTTGATTTTGAATTCAGTTGACAGACCTGAAGTGAGTCCCAGGTGTCTACCTTGCATAGTTCTCTCTTAATAGGTCACTTTTCTCTGTCTCTGATTTTCTGACTGAGAAGACAGCTTGGTAGACCGAAAGACTACTTTTTCAACCCAGTCTTCTCTTAACTAACCTATTCTTTCACTGCTGATAGTGCCTTGCTGTTCTTGAATTTCCCAAGGTTGCCTGCTCTCATAACTTCCTGCCCTCCCTTCCCCCTGCCACAGTTCAGCCTAGGGATTCACTTTTCATCACAGAGAAATCGTCATAAATAACCAGCCTTGCAGTGAACTTGACCTGACAGCTTTTGTCTAGAGGAAAGAGAATAAAGCAAGTCAGCGGTTGGAGCTGGTTTCAGTTTGAAGAAAATGTTAATGGTTAAATGATGAAAACAATGACAAATATTTCCTGAGGAGCCTGGACTGGCCCAGGAGATACTGAATTCTCAAGCTGCTTCCTTGTCTACTCATCTTCCTCATATGTATTTGTTCCATCACACAGTGGTCTAAGTAAAGTGGATTCCCATGTGTAGGTACAATGCTGACACAACTCAGTGATTAGCAGGAGGAGGTTCAAGTTATAATCTTTGAATTTCATGAACATTAGGAAACTGAGAAATGGTCTTTTAGAGACTTCCCTGGGAAAAGGTCTGGTAGAATGCCCCCTACTCTGCCCCAGAAGTATTTGACCATTTCTGTTCTTTCCAAGATGGTTAGGCCAACCCAAGCTCTGTTACTCTTATGTCAATGACCCTCCATGTCTCCCGCACTGCTCTACTCCCTGAAAGTAAGACTTGTGGTTAGTTGCTGTCAAATCATGAACACAGGAAACTTACTTCTTTGTCATGAAAATAAAACACATGAAACTGAACCATTTTATGAGCCCAGGAACCAAGAATGTATGCTGACTGGCAGTCTGATTTCTCACTCACCAACAGAAAAGGTGAGAGCAGTATTTCAAAAGAATCATATTTGGGACTAGTTTCTTTTTTTAAATGCAGGACATCATTTTAATGGGTTTTTATTCACAACAAAAACCAACTACTGCCCTGTAATATATGGATGAATTTTGAATTTTGAAAGAATTCAGATCCCTCAAAATGATGATGATATAGTGTATGATTCCATTTAAAAATATTTTTTCTAGTTTTATTTTTATGTGTATGAGTGTGTTGCTAAGTGAAGTAACACAGACTCAGAAATACAAATGATGTGTGTTCTCCCTCATTTGCGGATCCTAGCGTCAGATCCTCATATGTGAGTACATAGCCTGATGTAATTGCAGGAACCAGGAAAACGAAAAGGAGCCAGGGAGGTAAAGGGAAAGAAAGAACTTAGAGAGAATAGTAGGAAACAGGTGTTACTAAGGGGGATTTACATGGGAAGGGAGAAGAAGAGTTACTGATAAAGAGCAAGAAGGAGCTCAAGAGAGGTGGGGCCATGGGGGTCTGGCATTATCAAGAGAGAAATGGGGAAAATGGGGGCATGGAGGGAGGGTTAGGTGGAGGGGAGAGAGAGAGAGAGAGAGAGAGAGAGAGAGAGAGAGAGAGAGAGAGAGAGAGAGAGAGAAGAGATAAATAATGCTTAGTTAGTGTAAAACACAAGAGGGAATCATATTAGTCTAACCACCTAATGACAAATTTCATATACAAGGTCTCTACATGAGTCCACGTGCATGGCTCAGGGCTACAGAACAAGAAACAGGGCCAGGCAGGAGAAACCTTCCTTTGAGTTGTTGGCCAGGGGGGTCCAAGAGACTCCCAAAATTACACAGGCTATTGCCACAGCCTTTGATTGTCTCCCAGAACTTGAAGGTAAGACCCTATTGTTGAAAATAGGACATACTTCGAAGATCGGATTTGGAACAATGGAGCTGGAACTGTCCTGGAAGCCACTTCCCCTGAAGGCTAGCTCTCATAGCTCTGGAGAGCACTGTGCAAGCTGCTAATGGAGACCATCAATCGATGGTCTAACACCAGCTTCATGAACAAATAACCACATCAATGACTGGCATAGCATACAATACTGGTGCAGTCATAGCACATTTATCTTGAGGACAATCAATGCTACCTGATTGGAATTAAAGCCCATTCAATGGGAGGAAACACATGTATGGTACTGTAATCGTAGGCAAATACACATAGCTGAAAAGACCATAGATCTTAGAGAAATCTCCAATATTGTCACATCCCTAAACTAAACTTCTTACTAAGTGCAAAATATATATCCTTATTTTTACAGCCAAGTATCCCAGTCAACACTCATCAAAGAAGCTTTTTGTGAACCAGACAGAGAGTACTACAGACTACCACAACTGGTCACACACAGATACTGTCTGTGAATTGCCCATGCCTAAGTAGCACATCTACAATGCAACCTGTACACCTAAGGCTTATACAACATAGAACAAGGGGTAAAGAGGACACTAATGAATCTCATTAATAATGAAGCTCCCACATGCAATAGAGGACCAGGAAACATAAAAGGTCACAAATGGCTAAAGCATGGAGATTAGGATATTAAGCTTTACTCACCCAAGGCTCAGGGACCATTGCAGAAGAGGGGGTGGAAAGACTGTAAGAGCCAGGGAGGAGGTGGGTGACTATATGGAAATAGAATCCTACAAGCTCTTGGAACCCTGATCATATGAACCTACAGTAATAGGGTCGGCATGCTCAAGACCCCTGCAAACTCAGGCAGACAAAACCCTGCGTGAAACTGTGGAAATGGGCAACAGACCCCAATCTTTAGTGAAAAATATTGGCCGCTAATTGCTGTTGTGTGAGGAAGAGCTGATCTTCTTAAACTGAGGGACTTTGGGTAGGCTGACTAGACCTCAGTGGATGAACTTGCACTGAGGAACAACTGGGAAGACTAACTTGACACATTAAGCCTTAACACAGATGACAGAATGTATGGATTCCAGTTGGGGGGCTAAGGGGAGGTACTGGTAGGAAGGAGTATAAAGATACTCAAGACTGATTGACATATTCTGGATGGAATACACAACGATTCAATAAAAATATTTTTATTTAGTATTTTTATTTTAATGTGTCTGAGTGTATTGCCTGCATGTATGTATGTAAGTGCACTTGTGTTGTGCAATGCCCATGGAGATCAGAAGAGGGTGTTGGATCTCCTGGAACTGGAGTTATGGACGGTTGTTAGCCACTATCATGGTTGCTGTAAATTGAACCCATGTCCTCTGTCAGAGCAGCCAGTGCTTTTAACTACTGAGGCATCTCTCCAGCCCCATGATTCCATTTTTATAAAAGTTTAAAAGATGCAAACTAATCTATAATGACAAAACAAAAGCAAACCTGAACCATCAGTGGTTATCTGGGTGGATAGGCAGGAAGAGCCAACCGGAAGGGAGAAGGGTACTCTCAGGAATGACCCACTTAGCTCACCTTCCTGTTGCTCTGATAAAACATTGACCAAAGCTATCTAGAAGAGGAAAGGGTTTATTTAATCTTATGCTTCTAAGGCACAGTCCAGTTTTGATAGGAGTCAGGGCAGGGATTCATGGTAAGAACCTGGAGGCAGGACCTGAAGTACAGACCATGGGGAATACTGCTTACTGGCTTGCTTCCCTTGACTCATTCAGCTACTTTTCTTATATAGCCCAGGTCCACCTGCCTATAGTGGACTAAGAAAATGCCTCATAGACATGCCCACAGTCCAGTCTGATGGAGGAAATTCCTCAGTTGAGGTTCCTTCTTCCCAGGTGATTTTAGTTTGTGTCAAGTTGACAAAAATTAATCTGCATACCCACACACTCAGGATCTCTATTGTGACAGTTTCACAAGTGCCTACATATGTCAAATCTCATCAAATTTACACTCTCACTATGTACAATTTACTGTGTTTCAAGCCAATGTAAATAAAGCTGTAAATAAAAAGAACGGGTAAGAAAAGAGATTGATTCTTTCCCAATGGAAACCCTCAACATGGGATACTAATCATCTCCTCAAGGGTGATTTTTCTTTGTAATTTTACAGCTATTTTTGCAGGTTTCTATTTCCACACTGAACCTGTAGGTCATGTCAGAAGTTTCTGTTTACCAGGCACTTGGGCATAACGAAGTTCTAGAGGCACAAGCAGAAAAAGATATAAAAATCTTCTTTTCTGTGTGACTTAATCCTACTTGGAGCTATTCCAACCCATGAGACAGCATTTAAGGTGGGGAGAAGAGCCTCCCTCTGCCTGCGCTGTGCATGTCTAGCTGCCCCTTCTTCTGCCCTTTCTCCTTGCTTCTGTGCTTGAAGTTCCACTGAAGAGAGTGACTAACAGTGTGTGGGGAGAGGACCAGCAAGAGTTCAGGTGATGAGGAGGAGACTGAGCTCTCAACAAAGGGAGAAATCTGCTCACAGAGCAAGGCCTCCAGCTGAAGAGAATCACAAGAGAGGAATCAGATTAGATCAGGGAGGGGTGTTCCCATACAGCCTGCAGAAAGAAGAGCTGCAGGTAGGTATCTGCTCCTGTGATGGAGGGCTGGTGGTGGTGGAGGTCCAGAGGCTCTCGCTCCTTCTGGTCTTTGTCTGTTGGCATTTCCCATTAGCTGATATCTCCTTGGCATCTGCAGTAAGGGTACTTTGGATCTCCAGGGACAATCCTGCTCAGTGCTGACCCGAGGATTAATGCACAGTAGTTCTCCCTTTCCCGTGGTTTTCCACTTAGCACATTAGTTGCTAGAGGTCAACAGATCAGAAAATATTATGTGGAAAATTCCAGAAATAAATGATTCATAAGTTTTAAATTGCATACTGTTCTGAGTAGTATGGTGAAATATTTTGTTTGTTTTTGAGACAGGACCTTACTGCATATCCCAGACTGGCCTCAGGTTCCCAAATGCTGGGATTGCATGTGTATAGCACCATCCCCCGTTGCATGATGAAATCTTCTAATATCCTCTCCTGCCCAGGACCTGAACCATCCCTACATACAGTGTGTCCACAGTATACGTGCCACTGAAATGTTAGTCACTTAGAAGCTCCGTCAGTTATCAAATCAGCCGTTGTGAGTTTGTCGATGCAAACAAAATACCTGTAGTCTCCCTGCAAATCACCTTGACTTTACCTAGTCAAAAAGTACTAAAGTTATGGCAGTTCTATTAGAGTATATTGTTACGGTTACTCTTTCATGATTAGCTATTGTTGTTAAGCTCTTTCTGTGACTCATTTATAAACTAGACTTATAGGAATTCAAGTATAGAGGAAAGCTATAGAGAGAAGGCTTGGTACTGCCTACAGTTTCAGGCATCCAGTGGGGGTTGTGGAACATATACTCCCAGAGAAGGGGAAACTATATATTAGGGGCTAGGAATAAGTCTGATCAATTAGTCTAACATCTTAATAGTAGGCAGACATTTGTACCTCAAGGAAACCAGAGATCACTGCTCAGATGACTCAATTTTGCCTTAAGTAAAGCTACAGGGGAAGAAAGAAAAGGAAAAAAAGGCAACAGGCTGGGAAGGACTGAACCTTCTCAACTGGCATTTTACCATGACGGCCTGTGCTGTCTGTATTGAAAATACTTGCTGTGCTTCACCGAGAGGCTGTTAATAGCCCAGTACAGCACTAGGCACTCCATATACAGTCTCCATGTGAATTCACAGTTTCCTGCATGGAAGTGTGATCCACATTCTATTGAGGAGGAAATTTAAGCATTTGGAAGTGACCTCCCCAAGACAAGGTACTTGTCAAGTGGAGCTGCTGGGATCGGAATCCATATATGCCCAGTTCAAGTCCATGTCTCTTCTGGAGCATCTCCTATCCTTCTCTGCACAAGGCTGTGTCCTAGTCTCGCTTTTGTATGCTCCAGGCCAAGACCTTACATCCCCAACCTCGTAAGAGATTGTCAGAAACCATGCTGGCCCATGAAAGATTTAGATACAGTGCTTCCATTTTCAGAATAGAAACTAAGATCAAAAAAGCAACCTTGGCCTCAGCAAATGAACCTGGAAGGCTGGTTGTGTGAGCTGTGTTTCTGGCCTCTTTTGAACCTCCCTTGGCTCCTGGTAGAGATTGCAGACCTCCACACTCTTTCTCAAAACTGTCCTCTGCAATCTCATGATCAAGAGGGCTGGATGCAGGTGCACCCAGAATAGGGTGCCTCAAGGGTTATAAGGTGAATAGATGCCCTTACCTGTTCTCCCTTATAGTCATAGACTCAACCCTGATCTTGCAGGGTTCCTGCCATTAATTTGTAGCTCTTCCTTAGTCTACCAGGGGACATTGGTGTTCTCTCATAAAAATCGGAGTGGGGGAGGGAGTGGGACACAGGATAGACAGACAAGTGGAAATGAAAGCTCTTCAAGGAAAGGCAATGTGACAAAGGGGGAAGAAAATCTTAGCACAAGGCAGAGAAGAAGATCAGGCTGGAGGAGAGTAAGCAAGGCTATCTGCAGCTGCTGGACCAGCAGAGCGCCGATTTGTTTTCTATAAAGAGAGATGTGTTATGCTCCCCTCTCTTACTGGCAAATGATGACAAAGAAGAATGGTTGCAGAGTTTGCTGAAATGGAATAGTCTGCGGGGGTATTCGGAGTGAATGAAATGTGCTCTCGGATATCTTATCATGTTCCCCACTAACTTGTTTTTATTTCAAATTGCCTACAACAGGTGCCAGAGTCTGGGCGAAGTATATCGTACCTTGCAACAGCTGGGTGCAGAGGAGGCGTAGAAATAGTAAAGAAAGGTTACACAACATGACTGGTCTCATATGGCTTGGAGCAGCTCTAGAATTTAAAACATTTCCTTGTCCTCGAGTTAAATTGGGCCCCATGGTATGTGTTCTGTAACTTAATATGAAAGGCTGTTGATGGATAGATTGATACTGTGGACACTAAAGCTGGCGCTCAGCACCTGTAGGGACACGTGTGCTCCGGGGTGAGGGGGAGCTCTGCAGAGACAGCCTTCCCAGTGCAGACTCAGTGTGTCCAAGTAGCCCTTGCCCCTCCCAACATGGAAAGATTCCAAGCATTTCAGTGCAAATGTCCATACTTACGGCCTGTCTGAAGCTGCAGTCCAAACACAGTAAGCTGTAGTCCAGGAAGCATCGTTCAGCATGGTCATGCCAGTCATTTTCCCCACCCAGAGAGAATATATGAATGCAAATGAGTGGCCACAGTGCATTGAATCTGTTCTAATTTGATAAAAAAATAAAATGCCTACATTTCAGATCTTTACTTGTGACAGGCTGGTAAGAAGTACCACTTCTGGTAAACTGTGACTGGTCAGCACGAAACTGTCCTGCAGCTGAGGACTAATGGCTACAGGGACTTTCTTAATTGGATAAAATATGTCCTTACCATACAGGGCTTAATCCACTTTTTTTCTCCAGGTTATTAATGTGTTTAAGATAGATAAGAATATTCTCAGTGGTCAGATATTTAACCATGTATATCAATCTGAATTCTGAGGTACAAGCAAAAGAAAGAGTGAATTTAACAGAAAAAGATGTATAAAAAAGATAAAACTTAGCTTACACACAACAGCACCAGCTGCAGCTCTTGTGTGGCAGGGGACCCTTAGCTATACAGACCTAGGATACTGTGGTTGGCCACACCCAACCGTGAGCAGGGACTCTATCAGTCCAGCAGCTCCATCTTTCTGCACACCCTTTCACTAGCAGAGGACGTGCATCATAGCTCCTGGGCCTCATGGAGCCAAGTGGAGGACATTGACTGGAACCCTGGACATTGTTTGAGGGGTGGCATTTCATTGGGAAAGCCAGTTAGCTACCTTCTGACATTTTGCTTGGTTGTGAGCAAGGCCACCATGTCCCTTGTTCACATCTCTGTCCCCAGGCCCTAGCATAATACCTAGTACTTAGAAAAGTCTCAATAAGCATTTGTTGAAATGAATTAAAATTGAATTTTAAATTTAGAAGCACCCTTTCCAAGGGCAGATTGCCAGTCACTATTGCAAATTAGTTCTAGTAAATCAAAGTAAATTAGAAATGCAATAAAAAATACTCTTTAAGTCTAGTGGCTGATATGCTGTACTTATCTAGCACAGCATTTGTCCTTAGGCCCCTGGATCAGTGGCTTGTTTTTAAGCCTAATGACAGCTTTACTTTTTCTAGAACTGTATATGTGTGTGGATGTGTCAGTGTGTCTCTGTGCCTGTCCGTTGCTGTGAGCATCAAGCTTGAAGAGCTTTTATTTTATTTTATTGTTTATTTGTTGAGACTGTCTTAGTCTGTGTCACTGACTGGCCTGGAACTCCAGAAGGAAACCAAATTTGCCTTGAACTTACCACATCCTCCTTCCTCAGCTTCCCAAATGCTGGGTTGATAGGTATGAACCACAGCTCTAAAGATTATTTTTGACTGAGAAAGGAAAGTAATATTAGCTTTCATTTAGAGGCTAAATTTCCTGAGAATCTGCGTCTGTTTTGTGAGTCTTTTCTCCTCAAGAGGGACCAGGGAGAGGAGAGGATCTTTTCCTGTAGGAGGGAGGATTCTAAAAGCCAGTTTGCAATTGTCAGTGAGATGTGCCCACCACACTCTCACTGGTTTATCCTACATTTTTTGCCCTGCTCATTTCTTCCCGGACCTTTGCAGAATTCCCAAGGTCAAGGCTGGAGAGTAGACAGCAGTATAGATCATTCCTCCAGCAGATTCAGCAAGATAGTCCCAGTTAGTGCCTAATGGCCCACTGGACATTAGAGCTGTTCTAGAAGAAATGGTATGGATTGCTTCTTATAGTATTTATGCCAAAAAACATTTTAATTGATTCGGCATGAGTCATAATTGTTGGTTCCTTTTAAAATGTAAAGGTCCCAAACGCCAAGACAGTCAGATTTGGAAAACCCTTTTCTTAAATAGGATACTTGTCTCCTCCCACTTTCTAGCATCAGAGCACTGGGTTGGGAGGCCTTTGGACACTGGGGGTTGTACCAGTAGCCCCTTTCCTCTCTTTGTAGCCTGGTTCTGAAGGCTTGAATTCAGATCAAACTATTGGCTTTCTTGCTTCACCAGCTTGAAAATGGCACATCTTGGCCTCCACAACTGTGTGAGTCAGTTCGCACAATAACTGCCTCTTATTTCATGCACATCTATATGTATAACCAGTTGTATCATCTACGTCTATAGCTCTGTCTATGTGTATGAATATCCTACCAGTTCTATTTTTCTGGAAATCTCTGGTTAATACAGATTTTGATGTTTAGAAATAAGCTTGAGCTAGATTCCATCTGTTTTTAAGTTCGATTAGATTAAAGTCTGACTGCATTCATTCTCTGCTGTAAAGCATATTCTCAAGCTGGGAGGGTTGTTTTTGGTGTGGATGTGAGAAGTTTCCTTAAGTATGTTTTCTCCCTCATTGGGGCAGAAATTATTTTAAAAAATCATTTGCACTCTTTAATTTTGAAAAATGTAAGCACCTTGCTTCCCATTATGTTTAAAGTAAGTGTATTCGAATTGGAAAAAACTCAGTAAGATATTAAGAATTATCTCTGAGTGGGATAATTTCTGTTTTTCAATAATGAGTACAGTGCTTTCATGATCAGAAGGAAATATGTGTTGTAGGCATTTTGACTACACGGCCATTCTTGTATTCTGAAAAATTGTGCAACAACAGCAAAAAGAAGCAGAACTTGTGAGGAAAATAGAGTTGGAACAAATCAATCAGACCTATGAATGTTTTGAAACCAGAATATTCATAAGAGTCATGAGCAATTCTAATAAAAAATACTGGTATAAGTAAATACATACTTGGGGCTAATACTTTCTTCTTTGAAATATGTTTTGCAGGGCATTTGTTTCTGATGGAGAACATTTTCATCAATATTAAAAGGTGTTTTTCTTCATGAAATCATTGTTCTAACACAGGGCATAGTGTCTTCTCTGTCTGGATTCTTAGTCTGCCTTATAGTTAAAGATTGTGGAAACATCTGTCACCAGAAGTCACTGAACTCAACCCTGCTTGCACGAAAGAAAAGAAAAGCCAGACTGTAGCAGTTTGGGGTTTTCTCCCTAAGTGTTTGGCATATGTTTTTAAGACTTTTGTTTGTTTGTTTTTTGAGAATCCTTGCTTCAGATGGCTTTGGAGTGTTAGCACTCTGACAGGAACTGAGTTATTATAGCGTGTCTCCATAACACAACCTCACCCCCAAGTTACTGATTTTTGAGAGCTAATTTATACTTAAAAAACAAGTTGTATTCAAAGTTCTAGGGTCCATTAAGCTGTTTAGAACATTCACGGCTGAAAATGATAAAAAATTAAAGAGATATGGCAAGCTATGAAATTAAATATTTTCTTGAACCGGGAGGAAACTGAGGTAGCAAAAACAGCCATGTAGTATGAAATCTAAGGAAAGACATGCTCCTTCCAAGAAGATGAATGTGAACATCCACTCACCACGGCAGGGAATATGGGGAAGAGGTGTCATGTGACCTGCTCATGGCTGCAGTGTTCTGTTGAAATGTTGTGAACTGCAAGGTCTGGACTGGTCCAGAGTGACTGCGAAGAAGACAACATACCCTCTTACTTTCCACCACCAGACCATTGGAGCCAAGTAACAAGTGCCGACGTGTTACTGACTGCGTGCAGGAATGCTGAAGGAGATCTCTCTGAGGTGCAGGTGAGACAGGCAAGCATAATGAACAGCTTGGCAACCTAGGACTTCACTTGGTTTGGGCCATTTATAGACACCCGTCTTCTAACAATGCACTTGGCAATCTAAGGTCCTCACTTACATGGACTGTGCACATGCATCATTCCTCTAACAATGCACATTGCACACAGCAACCTAGGACTCCCACTCCAAACAATGGAGTAAGTTTCCTTGCCCCTAAAATGATTAATGACTTTCCTTTCATGGTCAGTTTCTATTCAAATATATTTCTAGATATATCTGGGCATGGGAATGGTAGATCCAGCCTGGACTGGTTTGGGATATATGCCCAATAAGGTAAACTGTATCTCTTGACCGAACTTTTAGGGGGAAACCCCTATGTACCATCTTATGCCTATGTATAGCTGGCAGTGCATATGATTAAAATCAGATGCATCGTGATGTGCAAAGAGCAAAGGCTGACATAACCCAAACCTGCCAATCAAAATAGAGAACACACAAGTTACAGCCCTAGCAACCATCCGCTCCTTCTCTTGGGTTCCATTAAAACAATTACTGGCACCTTTAGGAACTTTTCACTGGGGTGGCCCACCGTCCCTCGTGGCTGTGTATCTCACCTGTGCTATCTCTATGCTTCCGGATAATGTTTCCTTGTCACTTTGTAGTCTGTGTGCACTTCATTTCCTATTCTTTGAATAAGATGCCAAGACCCTGGAAACCCAGTCCAGATTCTGACCACCTGTAACACAAGGACACAGGGGAGGCTGGGGAATGATAAGGGCCAGGATCATTGAGAATCAACTTCCAGAGCCCGACTCCTGCCCTATAATTCAAACTTAGACCGGGATTTCTCAACATTGTCATGCTAATGCTATGGGTTGTGTGATATTTGCTGTGGTGCATGCTATGCACTGCAGGATGCTTACCAGCATCCCGCCTCTACTTACCTGATTCCAGCATCACTTTCTTCTCTCAGTTGTGACACCAAAACATCCCTAGTTATTGACTGATGTCCAATTGGGGTTGAAAACGGCTTTGTTACAGAAATTTGAAAATAATAGTAAACTAAATCCGGTTATAGGAATAGTAAAATTGAGATCTAGCTCATTTTTGATGATGACTTGATTAAATCCCCCACTAAAGGCCTAACATGCTCATTTTCAGACATAAGGAATATTTGCCTCAGATTCAACTGTTTTTCATACATTGTCAAGCAATACACACACACACACACACACACACACACACACACACAAATAAGCAAGAGAAGATAAGAAGGTAACATTGTTCAGAAGTGAAATGAAATTATCAGCTGGGCCTGGTGGTACATATCTATAATCCCAGCTACTTGAGGAATTGAGGCAGGAGGATTGTAAGTTCAAGGCCAGCAATACCTAGCACTGGGGGAAAAAAGAAAAGGAAAAAAAAATATATGGTGAGATTAGTAATAGAACCAAATCAAAGATGACCTGGAAACTAGTAACAGCAGACAGGAAATAACTATGATTGCCATCTAAAAGTTCTAGTGAGCCAGTGGATAACGTGTCAGAACAGATAGGAAATTTGATCAGAGAGATAGAGGCTATGAGACTCAAATTAAAACGTTAAGAATTGAAAAAAATGAGGCAACTGAGGTACAAGCATAGTGGCAATCTAGCTCTCAGGAAGTGAAGGCAGAAGGATCAAGTTTGAGTCCAGCGTGGGCTACATAGTGAGATCCTGTCTCAGGAGAATGGGGAGAGGGTCTGGCCAGCTCTTAAACAGAACTGACACAGCTGAAGGTCAGTGAATGTGGAAACGAGTCAATACAAATTATTCAAACTGTGATGCTGGGGACGCAGCTCAGTGGCTGTGGTAGTTTTATTTCTGTCGCTGTGATAAAACACTCTGACAACAAGCAACTTAAGGGAGAAGGGCTAATTTCAGCTCACAATTCCCCGTCATAATCATCACTTGAGAAATCAAGGCAGCAGAAGCTTAAAGTAACTATTCACTTCGCATCCCCACAGACTTGCCCACAGGTCAACCCAGTGTAGACAATACCTCACTGAGACCAGTGAGCCCAGGTTGTGTCAAGCTGACAAACCATCATCAGTGGTAAAGTACTAGCCTACCATGTGCAAAGCCTTGAGTTTCTTCACCAATACAGAAAAATATTATTTCCGGGGCTGGAGGGATGGCTTAGTGCTTAAGAGCACTGACTGCTCTTGCAGAGGACCTGAGTTTGATTGCCAGCACCCACATGGTGGCTAATAACCACCTGTAACTCCTGTTCCAGGGGATTCAATGTCCTCTTCTGACCTCCATGGGCATTACATGACATGGGCGCACTTACATACATGCAGGTAATACACCCAAATACATAAAATAAAAAAGTAATATATAAAATATTTTTTAAAAGAAAAATATTATTTCAACTGAATTTTTTTTTTGAGATTAGAAATCTAGAGGTGTAGGGTGACATTAAATGGTTGGATTGTACCTGTAATTGAAGTCCTACAGGATAGGATAGAGAATGGGGTGAACGAAAATATGTGAAGATGTCTTAGAGCTTTCAGAAAAACAAAACAAAAGATAGAGCCAAGAAGCTCAGAGTATTTCAAGTGGGTGGGATGAGTGGGAGAAGAGGAAGAGGCAGCAGCACCAGGACACCTGACACATCATATATAAACGTCTGTAAACAAAGGAAAAGAAAAGAGATGAAAATGACAAGGATCAGGACTGATTTCTATTCTGAAACTGTACAATCCAGAAGACAGTCAAGTGAAAACTTGAAAACAAAACTGTCAACTCAGCCAGAACATCATTCTGTGCATTAAGCCAGACTATCTTTCAAAATGAAGGACAAACAAATGCAGTTTGAAATAAGCAAAAGTTGAGAGAATTGATTACCAACAACTGCACATCTCACGAAACGTTAACTGGAACTCTTCCAGCACAGACGATGTGACCCTGGCCGACACCTAGATATACACACAAAAATAAGAATCTTCGGAAATGATTTCAATAAAGGTCAAATATTTAAAGATCAATTGTAGTCACTCTTTAAAACAAAAGGTAATTACCTAAAACAAAGCAGTGAGAATGTAATCTGTGTTTAGTATGTATGTAAAAATAATACATATGACACTAGAATGAAAGTCTGGAGGAATCAGAAATATACTGTGGTGACACATTACATGTCAAGCCTTATATGATTTGAAGGTAGACTGTAACTCACTAATGCATACATTATAAATTCTACAGGACCCATTAAAAAGTTAAAGGTGAAAATAATAAGTCAATGCTAGAGATTATGTGTAATAAAAAACATAATTCAATGGCAGGGACATGAAGGGAAGAGAGACAGACAGAACAAAGAAAAAAGACCTACAAAGTGGCAGCTTCATGTTCAACCACATCAGTGACTACAGTGAATATAA
Source organism: Eospalax fontanierii (assembly GCA_035773235.1). Taxonomy (NCBI): domain Eukaryota; kingdom Metazoa; phylum Chordata; class Mammalia; order Rodentia; family Spalacidae; genus Eospalax; species Eospalax fontanierii. The sequence goes on along the minus strand of CM069548.1, from coordinate 36,408,472 downwards.
ATGACTAAACCAAGCAATTAAATGACAGATTGTCGAACTGGCTAAAAAAGCATATAAGCTCTATAAAAACATTTTAGATATGAAGAATACAGGGGATTAAACTTAAAGCATCTAAAAAGATATGCTATGCAAATGTCAACTGAAAGACCCACCCCCACCAAATATATTTATATAAAAGCAGATTTTAGAATAAGGACTACTTGCAAAGATATAAAATGATATATTATGAGCCAGGTATGGTGGCACATACCTGTGATCCTAGTGTTCAGGATGCTGAGGTAGGAGAATTGTGAGTTCTAGGCCAGCCTAGGAGACATACCAAGACACTGACTAAAGTAAAGAAGAAAAGGACGAAGAAAAATAAGACAGTGCAGCATAGCAATACTAAAGAGATATGTACTTAGTAATAGCACTCCAAAACATAAGAAACAAAACTAACAAAATGAAATGAGAAATAGATAATTATAAGTAGAGACTTCAATACTCCTCTCTCAACATTAAGGAAGTAGACAAATGCATAGGGAAATCAGTAAGCAGAGAGAGGATGGAAACCCTGTCAACCAACTTGACCTAACTGATGTTCACAGACTATCCTCCCAGCAATAGCATAATATATATTTTCTTTTTTGAGTGCACCTAGAATAGTGACAAAATAGATCTTTAGCTATAGAATAAACATTAGAAAATTTAAATCATTTGCAATAATAATAATCCTTCTAGCTCAACTTCTAATTCAGTAAAATTAAATTAGAAACCAGCGACAGAAACATATCTGAAAAAGCCACCAATATTTAGAAATTAATTTGTTTCTATATAACCTGTAGAAAAAGTGAAAGTCACAGTGGGCCAGGGTGGCTAAAATAGTCATAAATATCACCCAAAGGCCCATGTGATAAAATCTTGGTCCCCAGTCTGAGAAGCTATTGTGAAGTGGTGGAGCCCTTAAGAAGTGGGACACAAAGTGTTTTCCAAACACTGGGGTGTGTCCCTGAGAGGGTTGGAAGCAGGATCCTTCATCTTTTCACATTCTGGTCTCAAGGATTCAGTTTTGCATGCTGTCCTCTCATGATGGCTGCCTCACCATAAATGCAAAAGCAACTGAACCACATGACTGTGGGCTAAAACATTTACAAATATGAGCCCAAATCAACACGTCTAGAATGTTTTGTTGCCGTAATAAAATGCTCACTAATTCACAGTAATACATAGTTATGAACACCTAACTGGAAATTTAAGGAATCTCTCTAGTCAATGATCTACACTTTCACCTTAATCAACTACAAAAAGAATTAACCAAACTTATAATAAGCATAAAGCAAGAAACAATAAGAATACAAGTAGAAATCAACATATAAAAAGAGAAAACCAGAACAGATAAACAATAAAATAAACAAAAGAAAAACCCAGGTCCTTAAAGTCAATTCAGTTAATAGGCCTTTACCAAGATAGAGATAGAGGAGATTAGGCAGAGGATAAATCTCAAATAACAATATAAGGAATGAAAAGGAACATCACTACAAATCAAATAGACATCAAAAAGTCAATGATTCATATCATGAACAAATTAATGTCTATAAATTCAAGAACTCGGATGAAAGGATTCATTTCTAAAGAGACATATTTAAGAAGCTTTTGAAAAACTTGAATGGTCCTATAGCCTGGTTTTTTGTTTTTGTTTTATTGTTTGCTTTTGAGACAGAGTCTGTCCGTAGTCCCAGCTGGCCTAGAATTAGCTATAGACTAGGTTGGCTATGATCTCACAGAGATCTGCCTGCCTCTGTCTCTTCAGTGCTGGAATTAAAGGTGTGAGTCACCACACCCAGCTAAGTCCTGTAACTTCTTAAAGAAATTTAATTTACTGTTTAAAATCTTTCTATAAATAAAAACTCAAAGTAGAAATAGTTTCACTGAAAAATTCTACTAAAGAATTGGAGAAAAGTAAATGAATTCTACATAATATTTTTTTCAGGAAATATAAAGAAGCCACATTTTTCCAACTTATTTTCTGATGTCAGCATTATTGTGATGGCAAAACCAGATATTGTGTGATAAGAGTATGACAAGTCAATGTCACTCGAAAATATAGTTCAAAATTCATCACTGAGTATTAGGAAATGGACTCTGGTAATATAGTAAAAGGGCGACACATCTGGATCAAGTGGGGTTTATTCTGGGAATACAGTGTTGGCAAAACATTTTAAAAACTGATCAGTTTGATTTGCCATATAAGTAGACTAAAGGAGAAAAACTCTGTGATCGTCGCAGTAGACACAGAAAATTAAAAACCCATTCATGATAAAATAAAAGAGAAAACCAAACACTAGGATTCTCACTCTACAAAGGCATCGTCAACATGATGGTTAGTGGTGAGTGACTGAACAATTTCCCCTAAGACAAGGGACAAGGTGGGGATGTTCCTTCTTGCCTTTATATTTAGAATAGTTGTGGAAGTCCTAGTATGTAATAAGACAAGAAAAAGCATTGCAGGTTAGAAAGGAAAAAATAACACCATTTCTATAATAATCTGTACAGAAAAACTCATCTAACCTATTTTCAAAAGCTACTAGAATTACTAAGCGAGGTCAACAAACGGGCAAGAAGCTAAAGCAACTGCATTTCTATCCAAAAGCAATGAGCACTGACAAACTGAAATTCAATAAATACAATTTCACTTAAAGTGTCATTCACAATAACACCTCAAAACATTTATTTAAAGTTTTAAAGTATACTAAATCTGTATTTTTTTTAAGTTTAAAATTTTGATGAAAGAAATCAGATGTAAATAGATGGATATTTCTGTGTCGCAGACTGAGCTTCGATATTATTAAGATGTCAGCTCTCCCCCAAGTAATCTCCAAAGTCAATATAAGCATGAATTTTTTGGTAGAAATCATGAAGGTGACTCTAAAATCAATATGGATGCAGCAGGGAGAAACAAGTAAATTTTGAAGATCCGGGTTATGTTATCGCAAGGCTTTTAGTCACAGTAATGAGGATCCTCATATTGGTAAAAAGATAAACATCTAGACCAACTGAACAGGGTAAAGAGTCCAAAATATAACCACAGTATATCATTATTAGTTGATTTTGGACACAGGGAAGAACAAGATTGTTGATGTCTGGGGTCACAGAATCACACTAACCTAACAGCAACTACAACAACAACAACAAAACCCAGCAATATTGACTCACATTGCTGTGAAACTTACAGGAGAAAAAGTCTTTGTGATCCTGAGCTAACCAATGAGTTCTTGGGTATAAAACCAAAGAGATTATCTAAGTGAGAAACTGGACTTTAACAAAATGGAAAACTTTTGGTTTTTTGACGACAGTGACAAGAGCATTTTTTTAAAAAAGGGATAAAGAGGAGGAACTTAAAAAACAGGGAATTAGAAAAACAACACAGACTGGGGTAGGATCTCTGCGATCACGTATCTGGTAAATGGCTTATGTGAGGAATATACAGAATGCTCACAATTCAACAGTAAGTAGAAAACAAAAAGAGCTATAAAACATGGGCAAAATATCTTAACAGATGTATTATCAAAGAAGCTGTAGAGATGGTAAACAGGATGCAAAAAGGCTCGGTGTCATTAGTCAGTGTGCAAATGAAAATAAAACCGGTGAAATATAGCGAACCACCCATCACAACCGCAAGCAGAAGAAACCCTGACAGCATCACATGTATGTGGGACAACTGGAGCTATCATATATTGCTGGTGGAAATAACAGAGTCACTTTGGAAAACAGTTTGAGAGTTTCTTACAAAGTTAAGCATGTACTGATTAAACACCAAACAATCCACTCAGGTTATTTACCGAAATGAAAACTACCAATCACACAAAAAACCTTCACTGGGGTCTTCAAATCAGCTTATTCATAATCACTCCCCAGGTGGAAATAACCCAAATGTGCTTCAGCTGGAGAATGGAGGGAGTAGACTGGTATACTTCTTAGCAAGCTACAAATGGAGGCGGGAAGCATGCTAAGTGAAAGCAGGTCTGTGTAAAAGGTCACACACATATGATTTGTGTGACAGCCTCAAAAAGGCACAACCATAGGAACAGAACACAGATCAGGGGCTGCTGGAGCTAGGCTGAGGGGTCAGGACTGATTATAAAGGCGGTGGGGAACTTCTGGGGACTGTTGAAAGGTTTTCTATTTTGATTGTGATGAAACATATGAAGGCATGCATTCAAGAAAAGAGTCCTGTACATGAAAAAGGCGATTTCAGAATAGTGCATAAATCAACAAAATGGTTCCACCCCAGCGAAACGAGAGTGAGAAAAAATTCTAAAATGTTGATAACCAAAAGTGAAAACAAACTAATCCCCCAGCTCATCAAGACATCTGATGGCCACAGCTGACGAAGAGGGTTGCATTGTGTACTGGATGAGAAAATGAGGTTCAGAGAGATCAGCGTCAGGCCTGGGAGCAGGACAGACACTGGGTGGGCTTTTCAGGGTGGGATAAGTCTCTGAGGCCTATGTCCTGTTGCCTTAGGACTGGTACACAGTGGGAACAGTACAATCTGCACCTGCTTCCAGGAGTGTGCCCCAGGTGGGGGATTCACCACGTGGGACATTTTCCCAGCCTCCTGGTCTCAGGGTGAATCGCCAGTTACCATCTCGGCATAGTCCTTGAGGCATAGTCCTTGAAGCAAACCCTCCACTTCAGTGAAAGTGTCCCCCACCCCCATCACATCCCTCCCACCACCACCTGGGGTGTCTTGGAGGCCGCTTAACCTCTTCTGCAACCTGTGCTTTCAGGGACCCAGGCCAGGAGTTAAGACTCCTGCTGTCCACAGTCACTTTATCCTCTCCGCCCACTGCATAGAGCCTGGCAGGAAGGCCAGGCAGAGCAGCAGGTCAACAGATGTACAGGGCTCTGAGCGGAGCCCAGCAGGGAGGATTAAGCAGTGGAAAGGCCTCTGCTCAGACTGTGACTCTCTCAGTTCTTAGGGGTTAAGCATAGCCCCGATGCAGCATGGAGCGAGTGCCCCTTCCCTTGCAGGCCTAGACTTGAACTAAGGCATTGATTCCAACTAAGTGCCAGGTAGTCAGCGAGAATTGAAACTGCAACCTTTCATTGGAAGGCCTATTCTTGCAGAAATTGCTTGTCTGCCTGGCTGAGATTCTGGGAAGCTGGCAGCGAGGGGGAGATGAGGAAAGGATGGTGCAGCCACAGATTAAAAGAAGCGAGCACCACCCCAAACAACAGATCTGGTACTTCTGTGCTTTGTACGGTACAATCTTTCCTGTTCAGCAGCCCTCAGGCCCTGACATGGCTAAAATTATTTTGACCCCTTCCAGGCACCCTTTAAGACATTCAGCCTGGACACTTAGATTGGGGTTAGGGGAAATGGGACAAGAGAATTGGACTTAGGGAAAATAAGACTTTTTTTTTAAAAAAAGGATTACTAGTTTTCATTTATTTTCATTTTATGTGTATGAGTGTTTTGCCTACGTGTGTGTATGTGTGTGTGTGTGTGTGTGTGTGTGTGTGTGTGTGTGTGTGTGTATGCCATGCCCAGAGGTCGGAAAAGGGAACTGAGATCCCTTGGAACTAGAATGACAGAGGGTTGTTAGTCACTATGTGGGTGCTGGGAACCAAACCTGGGTCTTCTGCAAAAGCAGCAAGTGCTCTTATCCACTGAGCCATTTCTCCAGCCCCATAATGTATGGTATTAACCCTATGCTAGGCCTCCATTTCAGTGCTGTCAGATGATAAGGAGAAAGACTTACAGAGCTCTCCACCAAAGAAACCTGTTGGCAAGGCAAAGCCTAGCTGGCCTAGAGCCAAGCCGGAAAGCACAGTCAGTGCCTTGGAGAGACAGGACAGCGTTTGTGCAGGCGCTGGTACCTGGAACAAAAATATGCTGAGCAGCAAATTAGGGCTTTCAGATGTCACCCCCGCCATCTGACACTGCATCTCAGCAGTTCATGTCTTCATTACTGGGCTGTAGCCTCCTGTTCAGGTTGTTCCAGTGTGGAAGACAGATTTATGCTGCGTGGGCTGCTATGCACCAGAGCAACAATGCTCACCAAGAGTGGTCGGGCTGATGGGCAAACCTCCCCCCCCGACCCCCGCCCCGCTCCCGTGACGGAGAGGCTGCTTGTGGGTACCCTTGTGTGTGGGGAACCATGTGCACCCTTCTCCAGACCCCTCTTGGAACAGCTGAAGGGAAGTGGGCTCCCGGCTGCAGGAATTTGCTCCGTGTGGTTTTCTCATCTGCTCCTGCTTCCATAAGGCCTCCCTGTGGCCCATCTGCTGGATCCTTCCTCTCCTCCACCTCACTCCTCTTTGAGGCGGTAACTACACCAACACAGCAATCACAGCAATGCCCTTGTGGTTCCCTTTTCAGCTTCTCAGCCTCACTCAGACTAATGGAACAGAAACATGTGCTTGCATCTGATGCCAGTAATCATATCCTGAGTGACCACAGAAAGGGAGATTAAGCAGAGGTACTGTGGGTCCCTGGGGGATATTGTTACAGGAAGAAAGCCTTGCTTGACAGCAGCCGCTCTGGCACTCTTCCGCCTGCCCCCTGCTTCCCCAGCCTTCTAAGCCCCTTGAATATTTTCCATAAGATTAATTAAAATCTCTCCAGCAATGGTCCAAGTTGATCAAGAACTGGGTTTTGATCTCTGCTCTGATCTGCACTCTTGGGTGTGAACAAAGCACATTTCCATATTCTTTGCTTTGCTGTAGTCCTTCTGATTATCTACTTTGAACATGTGTTTCTAGCAGTAGAAAGTACACAAATATGGGTCATGTAGCCTCTTGTAGGCTCAATTCAACAAATGTCAACTGTAGCAAGCTGTTCCTAGAAGGCAGAGGTCTCCCTGCCCAAAGGTCCAGATTAGGTATCGGATAATGAAGACATGTTCAGAATACTGTGGGGTTAGCCAGTATGTGATGTGTATGCTAGAGAGCTGTGGGAGGAAGGAGAGGGGGACACATACCTGGCTGGGGTTGGGGGAAGGAGAATGGTATCAGGGAGACTTCCAGGAAGAAGTCACATTGGAGACAAGCCTTGAAGAAAAGACAGGATGCTGTTAGATGCAAACAAAAAGGAACAATGGTCCACGAGAAGCTTCAGCTTGACAAAAGCCCAGAGATGGGAAGATACAGAATATTTGGAGATGAATGGGAACGTGTGTGAAACTGAAGAAATGTGTACACAGAGGGAATGTGGATCTGTGGAAGCTTGGCTTATGAAGAGTTAAAGGCCAGGTTTAGGAGCAGGGAATTGATACTATCAGCAGTGAGAGCCAAGGTAGGCTTTAGAGCAAGGGAGAAAAAAATAGTGCCTTACAAGCACTTACAAGCTTTAAAAGATCAGATTGTAGGGGAGCCATGAGAGGAGCGAAGGATGATTCTGCAGCAGTGGTCTGAAAGAGCAGGAACTAAGCATTCATTGATAGGAAGGGGAAGGGATGGAACGGGCGCACGATATCGCAAAGACAGGATTTGGTAACCGGTTGAATTTGGAAGATGAGGCCAGTAGGTCTACCAGAGATGATGCTGAATTTGGGAGTGGATGCTAAGGGCGAACAGACCTGGAACAGAGAAGGGCCAGCTCAGCGTGGGGTTGCAACACGCAGGCGGGACCTCTGGGGCAGAAGCCCCCAGGGAGCTGGAGGTCAAGGCTTTCCAGGTTGTGTATGAGAAACATCTTCCTGGAGGCCCAGAATCGATGACACAGGATGAAGGCAGCCCTGAAGGCAGCACCTGCACTCAGCTCCCGACTGAGAGGGACACCTTAAAAAGTGAGAAACTGATGAGAGCTTTCTGCCAGGAAGTGGAGGGAGGAAAGATTCAGGCTGAGGTGGCTGTAAATCCCTTGTGGGCTGCACAGCTGAGGCAGCCTCTGGGCTCTTTCCTGAGGCTCCCTCAGGACAGAAGTGGGTAGAACCAGATCTAAGGCCTGCAAAGAGAGGAGAGTGGGCTGGAAGGAAGTGTAGGTAGGCCTGTTTCCTGGCGAGCTTTAAAAATAGGACAGAGGCTCCTCCTTTGAGAATAGCTTAAGGGCCTTCTGTCTGGTATCTGGGAGTGGACTCTGGAGGCTGTGAGGGGCCAAAGGCCAGGCCCATGGGTTCTGTGGGTGTTCACATGTTTTCCGCTACAGGCAGAAATCCCAGTGCCTCCTCACATTACAGGTGAAGAGCTGGCTGTATTTGTATGTCAGACTATGCTTGTTAATATCTCATATCTGACCTTTCCTTCAATAAGACCTAGAAACTGGTCTTGATGGTTTCTAGATTGTTCTACCTCTCATTATCTCATTTTAAGGACCACCCCGGAGTGACTATGAAAGGAACATTGGTTTTCTACAACCTTGAAAGAAATATGAAGAATATACAAGGATGTGTCAGCTTCCAGGGTCTCCGTTCCATTCCTTAGAAGAAGAAAGAGCCTCTCTTTTTGAAGACAGACCGGGGCTCATTGATCTTTCCTCAGGAGAGGCTGCCAAAAAGAAAAACAAACTCCATAAGCGGTGTGACAGCGCTCGGGAGGCAGCTGATTATTCCGGCTTAGGAAAGGGAAGCCCAGGAGCCTCTGCTGCATCCGTAGACATACCTTGTCCCTACCTCTTGGACTTCTCATAGGTGACCCCCCTCACCCTAGGCTTCTCCATCATTCTCCTTTGCCTGCAGGGCCTCCAAAATGTTGCTACAATATCACTTGCTATAATATCACCTCCAAAATGTTGGCTTCTTCTGCCTGTGGGTGGTTTAAAACCTTCCTAGCTGTGACCGAGTCTGACAGAAGAATGAATGTCAGAGCCCAGAGTTGGGGAGTGTGGACAAGTTACCTGCTGTCAGATGAGGTTACTGAGTCTCCATCAGTATTTGGGAATGAGGTTACTTCCTAGTAATACATTGTTTAGCTCTTTAGGGAGCGGTTTTATCTCTAGTACTTAGTCCTGCCATGAAAGGGCTATTCCCCATGTGGATAATTTTAAAGGGTCTGTCCCAGTGTGCTCTCCCCTGCTACAGAAGCCAAAGCTGGCTGGGGAAACAGGGCGTGGACTCAGGCTTAGTTCATCCCCTGGGATACCGAAACTTGCAGGAGAGGCAGAAAGCAGTAGGCCTGGTTTATAAATTATTGACAGTTATTGAAAGCCTACAGAGAGCATCGAGTGTCCAGCATGGTGATATCTTGCTACAATATCACTTCTTCTTATGGTGACCTGGGTCTGGGGCCAGTTCCCTGAACTCTCTTGCTGTCAGAGTGCTTCCTGGGCCAGTGCTGGCTTTCGAACCTCTCTGTCTCCCAGTGAATTTACCTTTTACTTAAGTTAATTAAATTTTGTTTCTAGGACTTGTACCTAAGAACCTTGTAAACACAGACTAGCTAAGTCAGGACCTGAGAAATGGCCTCAATTGCACCCAAGAGGTAAACACGGCATGTACGTGACTCAGAATGTCCCTCTTCTGGTGGGAGAAACAAAGAATAAAGATGTCAGTGCACACACACACAAACATGTGCACACACAGACAAACATATGCGCACACATCCCCCAAAGGCAATGCAAGAAAAAAGGTACAAAGGAGTAGAGAATGAGAGGGCTCATTTCACTCAGTCATAGCAGTCAAGGAAGACTACCTGGAGGAGGCAGCAGTAGGCAGAGGTCCGAGTGGAGTGTTAAAACAGCTACAGAGACTCTTCTAGGCAGAAGGAACCCTGAGTTAAAAGTGACAAATAATCCCTTTTCTTTTCCTCTTAGCTCCCAGGGTCAAGATGCTGTTTTGCTCACTGTTGTGCCTGTACCATGTAGATGCCTGGGACACTTTGGTTCACAAGTGCATGTTAATGAAAGGCTGAGTGCACGCCCAGCTGGTACTGAGTTCATCTCTTCAGCCTGTCACTGGTGGGCCTGCAGGGAGTTGGGGGCAGAATGAGGAGAGGTTCGTGGGTCACAGAATGAGGAGCTGGACCCTGGAGGACAAGTGTAATTACTTCAGTCTCCAGACACCAATACGAGCTGCATGCGACTGTCAGGAGGATTAAATTATTTAATGTCTGTAGAGGTTTTGGCACCACAGGTATAGGGTTAGGGCTGCAAGTTGGCTGTTACTAACGTGACTCTTCTTATCAATCAATAACAAACTGTAAATCTATATCCTATGCCCACTTGGACCTGGCCTATTATTTGCTTGTATTGAGTTTATAAACCACCAAGCACATATTCATGCTACATATCTGCCAAGGAACAAATACAGAAATACTGGCAGTCCTTTGCAGCCTGGTTCTGCTTTTGTGTATCTGGTGAGACCCTAGAACCTCCAGCTGCTTTTTTATTTTTTTGCTCCCTGAAGGAGAAGGTGGTCTCTGGCACTTGTTCTTGTTCTTGTGCTTTTTCCTTGTTCCTGACAGTTACGGGAGGGACTCAGGTAGGACGGGAGCTCCATGGACCCTGGCTCTGGATTCCTTCTTCTCCCTACCTCCTCCTCCTCTTCCTCCACTTCCTCCTCCTCCCTCTCCTCCTCTTTGTCCTCCTCTTCTTTCTTTTCCTCCTTTCCTTCCTCTTCTCTCTCTCACTCTGGTACCCCCGCTTGTCCTGTCTTCTCAGTCCTGCCCTGCCCTGCAATCTCTCTTGGTTTGTTGGAACCATCCCCCAAGGAAATGATCCTTTGAAGAACCTTATCTGACACCCCCTGTTGTTTACCACACATTTGGCCTTAGGTAGATGAGGTCAAGTGAAACCAAACTCTCCTATCCCAGAGGCCTTTACCTCCCTTTACCTTTGTCAGGTGATCTGAGGGTCAACAGACTCCATGACTGTCTTCTCTCTCAAAAACAGGTCAGTTTTCATGGCTTGGAAAGTGTGACCTTTCACGCCCAGGTGTCTCAGGGTAGGCTGGAGTATTGGCTGCCCCCCCCCCCCCCACACACCCAGGTCTCCTCCAATGCAGGAAATCATCTTTTCTCCTTAGATTATCTTGCAGATTCTCCTCAGCTGAGCTTCTTTGTAGCCATCATTTGCAAACATTTAAATTGGTATAATAGAACTTTGGAGGGCTATTTGGGAATATATATGAAAAACTTTAAAAATGTATATCCCCTTGGCCCCAAAATGCCAGCCCTGAGAAATTCTTGGAAAACTAATCAGAGATGCAGCCCAAAGTGTATGTATAATGCTAGTTATAATAGTAAAGAAAATAAAAGAACAATCCACAGGAACGTTGTTAAATAATTCATAGAAATACTAAGCAGTATTTCTTCCTTTTCTTTTTCTGAGGTGTACTTAAAGTATGCTTGATGATATGTACATCAGTCAGCTTTCTGAGACTGCAACACATACCCAAGATAATCAGCCTCTAACAAAGAAAGGTTTACTTTGGTTCAGTTTCAGAGGTCTCAGCCCCTGATTGGCCCTGCCCCTTTGCCTATGAATGGCAAAATCTTGTGGTTAGAAACTGGAAAAGAGGGGATGGTGAGGAGACAGGGTGCCACAGTCTCCTTCAGTGGTCATGAAGCTGGAAATGTAGCCTGCAACAGCCTGAGACGCTCTTCTGAGAGACCTCCACTCAGGAAAAGACTGCATTCTTGACTTTGCTGCAGAAAAGAATGTCAGGATGAGCTAGTATGAAGCAGAGTAGGTATTTATTAAGAAGAGACAGTGTCAAAAATTCAGGAGGAGATCTCTGAGACTGAGGCCAGTGTGTTCTACATAGCACGTAGCAAAGCCAGCTGAGGTTACAGGGAAGCCCTATAGAAAGAAGAAAGAAAGAAAGAAAGAAAGAAAGAAAGAAAGAAAGAAAGAAAGAAAGAAAGAAAGAAAGAAAACAGCAAAACTTTACATAAAGGAAATATTGTCACTATCAACAACCTTATAGCAAATGGTAAAAGTGTCGGAATTTTTGATTCTCAGCTGGAGAGAGGCTGCAACCAGAGTTCAACAGTAAGAAGTTCCTTCCCGGTCCCATGCCTTCCTATCCTGCCTCGTAAGAAACCAGTGACCAGAAGGGCCCTCACTAGGCCCAACCTCTAAAGGTTTCTAACACCTCTCAGTAGTGCCAAACTGGGGACAAAGCTTTTAACACATGGACCTCCGGTGCATATTCCATATCCAGAGCATGACAGATGGTCCCTCTGCCCTCCATTCATTCTTCACCCTCTGACCCGGGTCTGTCCAATGGGAGGCCCAGCAAAGAAGCCAGGAGAGGGCAGGGCCTTCATTCTTGGACTGCTTTTTCATTTAAGGCCAGGAATTCTGCCAGGTCTCAGCTTCCTGTGCTCTCCAACCCACCTTGGTGCTTTGGTATCTGCTTCCTTCCTCCGCTTTCAGGTTTAACAGTGGGAAGCTCCAAGCTCCCTTCAGCAGCCTTCAGTCTCAACTCATCCTCTGGAGGCCAAAGAAAAACAAAATGTGTTTCCTGTTAGGGCCCTAAATGATGCAGTGTAGGAAAAAAACGATGCTTAGAGTTAGGATAAAGTGGCAGAATTAGGCTTGAAACTTCAATCTCAACCTGCACATAAATACATTTAGAGAAATAAAACATTTATACCCAAAGAAAAGACACCAGAAGGAAACAGAGAAAATGATTCTGTCACAGCTTCTAGGTTGTAAGATTATAGGTGATTTTTCTTGCCTTCTTTATAAAATTTTGTATTATGTACTTTTTTTCAGTATGTTTGTTTGGAGACAGGGTCTTGCTACATAGCCAAGGTTGGCCTCGAACTTGTAATATTTCTGCTTTGGCCTCCCAAGTGCTAGGATTCTGGGGTCATGGCATTGCACCTAGCATATTGTGTACATTCTTAGAAATAATCATGTATCACCTTTAAAGTGAAAAAAACTAATTTACGTTTTAAAACCAAACTGAAGAAGAAAGGATTAACCATGTGATATCAGCCCGCCCTCTACAAACAATAGATGATAGACTCCAAGCAAATATATGATAAAATATGATAATGTAGCTTACAAAGAAATATCAGTATTTTTGTAGCCTTGACTGTTATCAATCACATCTTATCTAATGCTGACATTAGAAGTTCCCAGTGCTTAATGTAACTTTTTTTCTGAGGTTGGAATGTTTAAGAAGTGCACTTGCCTCAGCTCTATCTCTGTCCTTATGCTCAATTGTGCTCAGAGTGAGGTGGAGATGGGGGAGAAAGGGCCTCATGTCCAGCTGACAGATAAGACCTGAGCAAGCCATCGAGGATGTACTGGCAACTTTCCAATGCATGTCCTTGAATATCACTTCACATTTATTTGGTGGATATACTGGATAATCTGACTTTTTATTAGCAAAATTCCTATGTCCCTATACTTATAATAGGAAACTCGTTAAAAACATCAAACATAACATTAACTTATCAAAACTAACATTCTGACATATTTAAAATAATTTTTTTATGCTGGTTAGTTTTTTGATACCAATGAAAGACACCTGGGAAGAAGGAACCTCAGTTGAGAAATTTCCTCCATCAGATTAGCCTTGACCATGTCTGTGAGGCACTTTCTTAATTGCTAATTGATGGAGGAAGACCCAGTCCACTGTGGGAAGTGCCGTTCCTAGGCTGAGCAAGCTAGGGAAAGCAGCAGCGTTCCTCCTGTTCCTCCTTGTGGTCTACCTCAGCTCCTGCCTCCAGGCTCCTGCTTGAACTCCATCCAGCCTTGGCATTCCTCAATGATGGACTGTAAAGCCTAGGATGAAATAACCCTTTCCTCCCCAGGTGACTTTGGTCTTGGTGTTTATCACAGCAACAGAAAGCAAACTAGAAACATCTTTCAGTTTTCCCAACACTCCTAAAAGGAGATACCTACCCATATGGAAGAGAAATAATACATACATGGATGTGGTTATAAAGGTTTATTCAAAATGTTCAAAAGTTGAGCTGAGGTATGACTCTGTGCTACAGAGTGCTGTGTACAAGGTTCAAAAGCTTTTTTTTTTTTTTTTGGTGTAGAAGAGGGTAAGCAGGGTGGAGTGGAATTTCATTCAGTAAAACTTTTCTATCATGTTTGATTTTGTGTCTTCCTAAATCAGGTGGTTCCTTTAGAGCTATTCTAAGGGGCTTCTATTTTTAAGAGAAAAAATCAATTCCTTGCACATAACAAACATTTATTATGTGATGGTTGCTTTCAGTGTTTCAGCTCTGGGAGTCTATCTTTCAGGTTGCAGGTGTAGGCTAATATAGCACCAGGCCACTACCTGAGCTAGTCACAAAATAACAAGTGCTAACACTTACATAGCCATTGCTATATGCAGGACTGGGTTCCAAGAACTTCCTGGGTGGGTGGTTTGAATGAGAATGACCCACATAGGCTCCAAGTATTCAGACATTTTTGTACCCCATTGGGGGCATTGTTTTGGGAGGTCTTAGAAGGTGTGGCCACGCTGGAGGAAGCACAGCACTGCCCGTGGGTTTAGAACATTCTTAGGCCTTGCCAGACCTCCAGTCACTCTCTGCTTCCTGTGCCTGCTTGAAGATATGAGCCCTTAGCTTCTGCTCCTACTCCAGCCACCTCTGCCACCATGCCTCTCACCATGACGGACTCTTGCCTGTTTGGAACTGTAAGCCAAATAAACTCTTCCTTTTCTAAGTTCCTTTGGTCAGTGTTTCTCTCACAGCAACAGAGAAGTAACTAATACACTGGGTACCCATTTAGTTCTCTAAACAGGTACTAGAGTTGGGGTATGTAGCTCAGTTGGAAGAGTGTATGCTTTGCATGCATGAGGTCCTAGGTTCAATCCCCTACGCGCGCACACACACACACACACACACACCACCTTACACTGCAAAACTGCCCTGTGAATTAGTATGTCACATACTCTGTGAGTTAGTGGGGCAGTTTTGAACACTGCAGATTGGCACCAAACCAGGCTCCTAATCTTCCAAACCTTTCTGGAGCCATCACCAAAGAAAATGGCTGGAGTTTCATTTCACCAGTCCTATCAAGAGTCACGCATGGAAACCTGAGTTCATTGGCATTGTGTTCTGATTTTTTTTTTCCTGTGATCTCTTGGCACTTCTCATAGATGGGTAATTGGGACCGATGCCCAATGCCTGCACACCTAAATCTGGTGCTGCTGGGCATCCAAGTGTCCATGATCACAGTGCATCAGAAAGCAGCCTCAGAGCCCAGAAAATCTGTGCTCCTCTGCTCCCGAGCCATGAGTTCTTGCACGCCTTCTTGTAGGCAAAAGAGAAAATAGCATCTGAGTCACAACTTAGCCTTCGTAATGACCAGTGTCCTACCAGTGAGTTAGAAGTTATCCTGCCACCAGACTCCTTGCCTTCCTCAACTCTAGAGGTGAGCATGCTCTAATTACCCTCATCTGCAAAGAGCTGGGGCCTTGGAGCAGTGGGCCCACAGCAGGGCTCTCGAAAAACCTGCTGCAGGTTCAAAAGCAGACCTGCCTTTAATTTATTAAAAGCCTTAGTATTTTTTTTCCTCCCACAGAGCATTTTAAAATGCAATTAGGCAAAATGGAATAATAATCAGGCAAAAGGACTCAGGAGTTTTCAGGATGGGGCCATCTTTGCTCACATGCCTTTCCATTTCTGGGCCTTTCTGCCAGGACAGTACACCTGTGGGACACACACTGACAGCCGTTAATTCCACATTTCTGAGAACCCTGGTGCACTGGAACCAACCACTGGATTGTCACACCACCCTTTCTGGATGTCTGAGGCCCATCACCCTGACGCACATGCTCTGTACTGATCAGTTACCTTGTGTGGACATTAATCATATTTTCTCCAAGACCAAGCCTGGGCATATATATGCACTTAAACTATTTACTTATTTATTTGATGTATATGAACGTTTTTACCTACATGTAAGTGCACCTGTGTGTTCAATGCCCTTGGAGGCCAGAAGAGTGCATTGGATCCCTTGGAACTAGGGTTAAGAGTGCTTGTTAGTGCCATGTGAGTGTTGGGAATGGAAGCCAGGTCCTCTTCAAGAGCGCTCTTAGCCACTGAGCCATCTCTCCAGTCCTGACATTTACACTTTTTAAACAAGTTTCTTAGGTAATTTCAAGGCACAGCAGCATTTTCAAGCCACTACAATCTCCAGGAAGTAGGTCCATATCCACATTAGCCAGCTGTCGTTGAACCCCTGACCATCACAGAGCCGGAACATGAGACACCACAATGTTTACTGAATGGCTGGATGAAATTTCATGAGACAAATTAGGGGCTTTATGGTCAGTGAAAGGGAAGAACAGTCCCACCTCAGTCACTGGTAAGAAGCACAGGAAACAGTTCCTTATGCAAGGAATGTCATATTTTTAACTTTGTTAACACATTCAAATGCTCATAGTACACAGGGGTTAGGGCATACATAACATATGCCATGGGAGTTGCCATGTACCTCATGAAGAGAAATGAAATACCCATTCATCACTGGTCCATCACCACTGTCACAGCTAGGACGGAAAGACAACTGCACGCCGAGGTAGAAAGGGCAAGGCTCTGCTTACAAGGCTACCATCCATGCAAAAAATTCCTAAAGATGAGATGGGTAGCTGAAACTGTTGGATTATGCCCTAACCTCCTCCACCATCTCTGGTCTGGGTCAACTTGCCCTTTTGTGGGTCTGCAGGGTGGTCTCTATTAAACTGGACCTCTGTCAGCTTTCCACTGCTGTGACAAAATACCAGAGGCAAACAAATTAAAAGGAGCAAAGATTTATTTTGACTCTCAATTTCAGAAGTTTCAGTCCACAGCCAGTTAGTCCTGCCGTCTTTGTGAGGCAGGAGCACATCAAGGCAGGGGCACGTGGTAGAAGAAACTGCTTCCTTTAGGAAGCGAAGTCAAAAAAGTGGTCAAGCTCCCACAATCTCCTTCAGAGGCCTACCCCCAATGACCTAGTTTCCTCTCACCAAGCACCATCTCTGAAAGGTTTCACAACCTCCTGATAGCGCCACAACTGGGTAGCAGGCCTTCAACACACGGACTCCTGGGGATATTCTAAATCCAAGGTATATAACAACGCTAATGTGTTTCACTGGGTTTATTAGCAGAAGATCAATGAGTTCAAACTGCACTTTGAGCCTCATTAGGGCAGCGGTTACCACTTTATCAACTTCTTGCTGTCCAGGTTTAATGTACAGTGAATCAAATACAGTCTTATTCTTTGAAAAGAAACCAGCCAATTTGAAAAGGTTTGCTGTGAATTCCTTGCCCAATCAGGGCACTTCCTACTGAGGGGGAAAACCAGATTTGGGCACTGGCCAGACTCAATTTCCACTTGAATTCTTTCTCTTCTCCTCCCTCTTTCCTTTTCCCATCCGTTTCTTCTCTCCCCACTCCAGGTGGTTCAAATCACTGCCCTCTACACATATACACACACACACACACACACACACACACACACTGCATCTGAAGCAGGAGACCTTCTCTGCCATGTGCAGCAGGCACCAGATCAACTGCTCTGAGTTCAACTCATAAAAAATTTAAAGGGAAATCATCACCTAGTCAGCTTGTTTGGATTTCAAGCCTCCCGGCCTTTCCCGGTCCCAGCGCTCCTCTCTGCCGGCCAAGCCCATCAATTTACTGTCCCTGGCCTACACCAAGCCTTGGTCATTTGGGCATGCAAATTAGCCTCCCAAGCTGCATAAATATTGCTCTTCATGAATATTGCAATGCTTATTCAGCCACGCTTCCCATCTAGCCTCATCGGAGCTTGCTCACTCACTTGAAGCTCCATGTCCCTGTGAGGGAGAGTCCTCCATGTCTCTAAGCCAGGGTCTTCGCACTTGCTGGGCCGACAATTCCAATATACCTGGATGATGAGAAAGACCTCATCTGGCATTCAACTTCCAAGGATTAGAGGGACTCTCTATTGTTGTGACCATTCATTTGACAATCATCAAATGCTCTCAGAATGCTGCATGCTTGTGCCAAGCAGTGTGCAGGGTATAGAGTCCATCAGCATGTGGCCCAGCTACATTTCCTGGAGCAGACAATAGGCATGTCAATTTGATCAGCTTATGCAATGTGCAGGTGCACTTCTTTCCAGAAAGGTAAGAGGTCATAGAATATATGGCCATATGGATATCTGAGTCCAGAGCATGGTTTATAAACTGTCTTTTATAGTCCCCAGGGCCAGCTTTGCCTGAGAGTCTAGGAGCCCCTTGGCTTCTCGCCTTCTCTCTCTCTTTCCTGACCTGTACTTACCCTTAGCAATGGAGGTTTCTCTTAGAGCCTCTCTGGCAAATAAAAGCAGAGCCTTTCCTCTGTAGGAAGGATTCATAAGACAAACTACCTTGCTGTTTAAGCATGAGTATGCTAAAGGACCAACTCCCTCATCAGGTGAGAGAGACGGTGGATGCAGGGTCAGTGAGTAGTCCAGAACCAGGCAGATAGACAAAATATAATATTCTATTCCAAGCAGTGTTTGAGACATACACGAAGATCTTAATTATCATATTCATCTGAAAATCAAGTTCAACTGGGCATCCCCTATTCTCACTTCCTGTCTGCGGTCTTACCAAGAAAGCCTATGGTCACTTCAGGAAGGACACTCTACCTCCTTGCCACCGGGGATAATTCACAGAACTGGGGCAGATCAACACTGCTTAAGGAGAAAAGGAAAGACTCCTTTGAAAAGTGACTTCTATTGAAGACCTCCCGCTGGCTGAGTAACTGCTGTCCTGGCAGATCCAGATGGGAGGAACATACCAGCCTCTCTTCACCTCTTCCAGCAGCAGTAGATCATTTTTTTCCTCAATGAGCCCCCTTCCTTCCTTCTTTGGTCAGAGTTCTCTAAGGTGTATTACTTCTCTAGGGCTGCCTTAGCAAACTATTACCACACTCAAAATGGCCTAAATAACAGAATGCTATTGTCTTCCATTTCTAAAGTCCATGGTCAAGCTGTGGCCAGGCTTCCTTTGGAAGCTGTGAGGGGCAATCTGTCCCAGGCCTCTCCTCTAGCTTCTAGCTGTTCCCTGGTGACCTTTGGTGTTCCTTAACTTATAGGGGAGTCTAGCTTCTAGCTGTTCCCTGGTGACCTTTGGTGTTCCTTAACTTATAGGGGAGTCGTCCCCATCTCTGCCTTCATCTCTACATACCTGTCTCCCCATGTGGCTTTGTGTCCAGCTGCCCCTTTTTAGAAGGACATAAGTCATACTCAATAAGGCTGTGCCCTCAGGACCTCATTTTAACTTGATTAGCTCCATTAAGACTCAGTCTCCAAATAAAGTCACATTCTGTGCTATATGGGAGTTAGAAAGAACTCCAACATCTTCTTGTGAGGATACAATTCAAACCATAGCAGTGCACCTCAGTGCTACATGTATTTACAGTCACCAGAAAGATTATGGATCTTGGTAGGAGCCATGCAGTATGGGACTCAGGGGTTTGGTTGTTTTGCTGGCTTCAGGGTGATAATGATTTAAGGGCTTTGAGTAATGGAAGACCCACTGCTTGTCACTTCCCACCCTTGTGTTCCGGGAGATTGTATTTCTGTGTGAGGCCGCCCTGCAAAGGGCTTTTCCATTATGTTAAGAGGTAGACTGCTGCCATTATAATTCAGCCCTTTGGCCTCCACTGGCTTCCATTCCCTCTGCTCTAAGCACTTCCCGCCGACCTTCCAGGAGGTAACAGCAGGACTCTTCTCCCCAAGCGACCCTGCAATTTACTTGCCTATGTCAGGGGAAGCCCAGTATGCTTTGCTTACAGCATGCAAGAGGGAGGCAGTTAGGGAGAAAGTAGCTTCACTTGCAAGCCATCTCCCTTCCAACACTGTATTAGAATAAAAAGGAACAAGGGGACTCACTATCTTTGCCTTTGTTTTCTCTCCCTCCTCCAGGCCCATGCTGGGAGAGCAAGATAAAACTCCTTGTCAGCTGGGGCTCTAAATTCTCAGTAATTTATTAAGAAATGGTAGTTTTCTCCCAGAAGCCATGTGTCTTGCTTTTCTGGGCACTGTCCATTTGTAAAGAGATGAAAGGAGGGAAAGATTGTCTTTTCAGCCATAGATTTTTTTTTTTTTTGGGGTACTGCTTCAATGTCTCTATCATCAGGGAGAATGTTTTGTTGAAGCCTGCTCAGGAAATGTGGTTCTAAGAACAGCTTGCTCACCTAAGCTTCTTTGCTGCTGCTGACTCACCAGTGTGATGGAGTGGGTTGGTGTGGTGTCCCAAATGCTGGCACCATGGCCATGGGAAGTGGCTCTATGAGTTTCCTAGGGTGGCCATAGACCAGGCGGCTTCAACAACAAAACTCTTGGTTCTTCCCAATTCTGAAGAGTGAAAGTTCAAGGCCAAGGTGTTGGTATGGCTGGTTCCTCCTAAGGTCTTTCTTTGGCTTGTGGATGGCTTTCTTCTTCCTATTTTCTCACACACCGTCTTCTTTATTTATGATAGGTCAAGTTTCATTTTCTTATAAGAACAGCAATCAGATTGAGGCCTACCTAATGATTTCTTTAATCTTATTTCTATAAAGACCTCATCTTCAAATTCAGCCACAATCTGAGGTCCTGGTATTACCAGTGAATTTAAGTGAGGACCAGTTCAGCCATGAACAGTACCTCTGAATGGAATTCAGGGGAGTGTTGGATCTCAGATTTGACTCTGCCTCTGGGTAAAGTAAGACTGGCTTTGAGAGAACTCAAAACAACTCAGGTTCACCTGAGCATCAAGAGAATTGAATGGAATGATATAGCGAGCACATGGCAAGATGGGGTCTGGAGAATGAGCAGTAACTTTGACACCTTGGGCATGGAAAGTAGAAGCCCCAGGATCTGCTCTGTGGGGGGAACACTGATCAATGGGACTAAAATGAGGTCCTCAGGAGTCTCAGAGGGCAGCTGCCCTGATGGCTCATACTGGCTGGGGTCCAGACACCCAGGCACTTATTCCTTTTGTTCTAAGCAGTGACAGAAGTCAGGGATCAGGCTTCATATATATCTTAGACCACCCAGAGTCAAAGGACCACCAGAAGACCAGTAGCTGTGAAAGAAGAGTAGATGTCAGGAGATCAAAACCATGATAAATACCTGCCACACAGTTATTTCCTTTCTTGGAGAAGAAGGCACCTCTGAAATGGACCGTATCTGAACTAGAACACCTCTGATGCTTTGTCTTCACACTCATGAACATGCTCCTGTAGCTTTCTGGAGGTCTTTGCCTCTCTTTGTCAGGCAAGTGTAGAGATATTCACTCATGGATTCTTGCTGCCTGTGCTTGCTCTCCACATCCTCTCAGTAAGCATTGGTCTCTGTCTGCCCGGGAAGGTCACTAGTCTTGTGCCACTATAAAAAATCAGAGTGAACAGCTTCCTGGTGTGCTCAGTTTATTAATGTCTTCTTTGTGATTTGTACTGGCTGTAAATATTATATCCATTATAAATAATGATTCAACCTGCCATTCTTTCTCCGGTCCTTGGCTACCTTGTCTATAAAACTAGAGGGTTGAATTAAATGATTATTAAGGTCCCTGCAGTTCTAACTCTGGTGGATTCCATGGAAATTAAGCTCCTGTGGGTAACCTATGGAGGTTGCCTGAATGAGACATCCGCTAAGAACTTAAAAATGGCAAATGTAATTTCCCTTGGAGAGAAGAATTATAAAACCAGCCATAACCAGATCAAAGAAGATACATTCAAAGTCTCCTGAAATGGACAGGATGAATTTTCAGACCAGAGCAATCTGGATTGGCAATCCAAACATTCCAGGCAGAATGGCCTGTCAGGATGGGGGAAGCATCACACAGGCTAAAAGGAGACACTGATGCAGGCAGCTGGACCTATCCTGCCTGAGACAAGGCTCAGATGTGAGTGGACTGGGCCTATCTTTCCAGTGTGCCTCTGTCATGGAGTGGCATCAAGCTGTCATGACCAGATACCCCTAAGCAGGGACAGAAGTCACCATATTTAACTGTCCATCTAGCACAGACAACCAACACAAGAGACTTTAACTACAGTGAACCCAGGGTCCCTGTTGTACCCAACACTTACCTTCTAGTGATTGGGAGGTGTGTGTGGTCCCTGGGTTGGAAGCCCAGTGTGTAAGAACATGTGGGAAACTCAAAACAGAAGTTGGTTCCCAATCAGCTCAGAAATATTTTTATACTTCAGCAGCTGATCATGTTTAAGTCATTCAGTTCATTCCCTCTCCCTGATTCCAGCTCAGCAAGCCACCCTTGGGTTGAATGCAATTTCCCATATGTGTCTGTCTGTGGGGAAAGAATGGCTTGGCTGTGACCAGGAAGGCAGGGATATCTACGAAGGACACAGAGGCAAGAGGGGTGGCTGGAGGATGACTGTGCTGTTCATGGCAAGCAGAGTTCTTCTTCTCCAATCTTTTAGGAGCCTGCTTACAGTGATCAGTGTGTTCACCCTGATGAGAGAAATCCACTCTCGCCTTGCTGACAAAGTCAAGTGCTTCAGTTAAAAGAAAAAAGTCCTCAGCCAGCTCCACGGAAATACTTCTTGGAAGCAGCCAGCTACGCTGGCTTTCAAACTTAGAATCAGTGGTACAAGGAAGCCTTCAGTAGTTTTCCACAAAATCGCTGGCTGACTCTCTACAGCATGTGAAATTTCAGTTTCAACTATAGGCAGGTCAGGATGATACAGCAGTTTCTCTCTCTCTCTCTCTCTCTCTCTCTCTCTCTCTCTCTCTCTCTCTCTCTCTCTCTCTCTCTCTCCAGCTCTGCTTGGGTGTTTAAAAGTTACCTCAAACACAGCATGAACAAATAGCACCCTTGGAGCCCTCCCTCCTCAGGACCTGCTTCCCTTTCATGTTCCTTGTCTCTCAGACCTCACCTTGCTTCTCAGTCCCACTTACACCTGTATTGTTTATTTCTAACCTATAAGGTGGCAAAGGCTACTTCCAGGTCAAAGCAGGTAACAGAGGTGGTTTTGTACCCAGCTTTGCATTCTGCTTGGTCTCATCTAGTCTCTTTCCCAGTTCTTTCCACATCTGATGGATCTTCTCTAGTTTCATAAGTACTTTAGACAAAGGCAGGCAAACAAGGGTCTTTGTGAGCTTCATATCTCCAGACCTCCCCCTGGAGGGTTGGAGCCCAGTGGGGTTGTGGTAACTTCCTTCTGAACCTGGGAGGGGAGCACAGATGGGATATTGGTAGACTCCAACCAGGTGAAGATGCCCCCTGACCCCCCACATCTCAGGCAAAGGGTTGAGAGCTCTGAGTTGACCTATCCAAGAGGTACCAGCAGGTGAGAGGCTCTGGGCTGGTCTGAGTTGGAGCTAGCTGTGAGCTTGGTTCTCATGCTTTCCAAAATGCATCTGGGAAAATGCCAAGAAGAGGCTCTGGAATGTTCTAGTCCTTTCCTTCTTTTTAACAATGCCACAAAGACCAAAGGAAAATATGGTGGCTTGAATGAGAATGTCCCTCTACAGGTGCCGAGTATCTGAACATTTTGTTCCCTGTTGGTGGCATTGTTTTGAGAGGTTTTAGAAGATGCAGGCTTGATGGAGGAAACACATCATTGGAGGCAGGTTTTGATAATTTTTAAGCTGTTCCAATCATGCTCTGCTTCCTGTATCTGCTGGAAGATATGATGGCTTGGCTCTCTGCTCTAGCTACTTTTGTTGCCATGCTTCCCCACCATTATGGACTCTAATCATCTGGAATTGTAACCAATAACCAAATACATTCTTCCTTCTATAAGTCACGATGTTTTATCACAGCAACAAAAAAGTAACTAATGCAGAAGTTGGTACCAGGAGCGAAGTGTTGCTGTGAAGAACCTGACCATGTGGGCAGCAGGAGAAATGTGAAAGACAGGAAATTTGGACTAGAAAAGCAGTTGAGCACATAAGCAGAGTTTAACAGACCGTTGTAGTAGGAGCCTGAAAGAAAGTATGTTTGAGAGTAAAGTTGTTATGAAGGGAAATAAGGACTTAAACAGCAACTGGGATGTTTTGGCAAAGCATCTGGCTGCCATCTGCCCACAGCCTAAGAGCTTGCCTGAGACTAAGTTGAAAAGTAATGACGGAGGATATTTTAAGACAGCCTAATACTGAATCAGTGGCATGGTTATTTATGGCGAATACTATGGAGATCTATAGTGAAAAAGAGCAAGTGGGGTCCTCAGTTCTTCCTCGGAAAGGCCCTGCATCAAGAAGGCCCTGACAGGCCATTGTGTAAAGTTGTGAAGGTGACACCTGATTGATAATAGAGACCTCAAGTAGATGGAGATCCTAAAGCCATGAGACATCTGCCAAGGAGAACCGGCAAACAAGGAAGAGTACCAGCCCAAGAGAATATCTTGCAGCAATAAAGCCATGTAAGCCCTTTGGAAGTAAAGTCCCAGAAGTCAGATATGGAGCTACTGGATTCTGTGTTTGCCCTCCTGGCTTTCTGTCTTGTTTTTGTCCAGCATTCCCTCGATATGCCCACATTTGTCCCTTTTATAATGGGAATGTGTCTTTGGTTCCATTGTATGTTGGATGTATGTAATTTGTATTCTGGTTTTACAGGGGCTTACAGTTAAGAGCTAGCTTTGAGTCTCAGAAGAGACTTTGCACTCTGAACTTTTGAACAGTATTGAGACTGGTAAAAACTAAGGGAGCTTCTGAAGGTGGACTAAGTGCATTTTGCATTTTATGCGGTCATGAGCCCTTTGGGGGCCAGGGTTTGGAATGCAGTGCCTTTAGTAAGAGTAAAGATAGACTCATAGACTCCAAGTATTTGGACATTTTGTTCCTAGCTGGTGGCACAGTTTTGGGAAGTTTTAGGAGGTGTGGCCATGCTGGAGGAAGCACATCACTGAGGATGGGCTTAGAGAGTTCTTAAGCCTTGCCAGATTTCCGGTTGCTCTTTGCTTCCCGAGTCTGCTTGAAGATGTGATGGTCTGCTTGAACTTTCTGTTCTGGGCTCCTCTGCCATGCCTCCCCAACCATTATGGATTCTCCCTCCGGACCAAAAGTCCTTCTATAAGTTGCCTTGGTCATGGTGTTTTATCACAGTAACAGAAAAGTAACTCATACAGGAATGCTATCCATTGTCATTCCCTAAATGTCCAGGAGCCTTGAAATGGACTGGACATGTGGGCAGTAGTTCTTGGGCAGCTCCTGACACACTCCCTGAGGATACTGATCTCGATCTCCTAGGCAGGCTCATGTTGGTGATGGCCTGGAATGTAGGCACATTTATCGGGAATACAGAAGCAAGAGGGGATGGGCCAGAGGGAATGTATCTGAATCCCAAATCAGCGCAAGAAGACAAACTCTCTCCTCCACTCACTGGAGGCCACACAGCCTTTATTGTGGAAAATGTCCCCAAGCAGCTGCAGGATGCATGTCACTATCTCAGTATGAGACTCTTGACACTAGTGATAACAACTGATGAACAAACATCAGTGGGAGAGTAGATAAAGCCCCTTCTCATCCGTGGCTAAACTGTTAACATAACATGTACCCTACTATGTTTCAGAATTAAAACCAACACTGTCCCTGTCAAGGAATCCGGGCTCCACTCTGGATCCTGGCATTGATTTAGTGGGTGACTTAGTCATCCGAGGCAAGTTCTTTCCACTTAAAACAAATTAGAGATTATTTTCTATGGTTCACAATTTCTGTTTGTGAATGCCTGCTGTGGTTCAGGTACAGTCCTAGGATTTATAAAAAGGAATAGTGTCAAGCAATTAAACAAAGGATGCACTTTTCTTGCAGTCTGTATCTGCTAACCTTCAGTCAGATCATGTTCCCACCCCCCGCCCCCATTTACAGCTTCGGGAATGAAGATCCCTCTTTTAAAGCATTCAAATGAGAAATACTTGTCCATGAAGTTCTATGGTTACGTCATTGCCTCTCTGGAAGATTCTGTGCATAGGGGGTGCAAAGCGGGAAGGGAGGCTGGAAAAGCAAAAGAGGAGAATGAATTCGCTTCCTCCTGGGGCTCTCTGGGGATCTTTCCGTTTCCTGTCTCCCTGACCAGTCCTGCAGCTCCATGTTTCTGCTGGAGGGTCTTTTCCAGCACTCCAGAGTCACTTTCTATGTGCCCCTTGGGAGCCCTCATGGGCAGCTGAGGGCTCCATCCCCCTCCCTGCCTCAGAGGTCTAAGCCTGTGGGAGGGGGACCCCTCCTCAAGCCTCCGGTATTCCTCATTGCTTCCGGAAGCTCCTGCCTTCATGCAATCTTAATGCTCTCAAGCTTTTTCCTTTCAATTATCTACTTCACTTACAGCTTGTTACTATGTCTTATCTTAGGTAAAATCCCTGCTATGACCCCTGTCTGCTGCCTGGACCTTCCCTGATGCACCCGTGGTCACACAGTGGAGAAAATGGCAGAGCTGGGCTCTAGGGCTGGCTCAGATGGTTCCGCAGTTTTGGCTGTGTTCACTAATGACATCTGGCTGCTGAAGTCTGTGGAAGCTGGGGCTTCCTCTGATCCCCAGTCCCCCTCAGGAGGCCTGGTTCCCTGCCATGCAGGAGAGAGAAGGAAGAGATGGTGGTCACACCACATGAAGGGTCACTTGTTGAAAATCATATCCATCTGCAGAGGTACCTTGCCTGCCTATAACCCAGGCCAAGGGCAGCTACTGGCAGATTCTATTCAAGGCCTATTCAAGGCTAGTTTCCCACAGGTTTCCTGTACCTGGGATTGAAGTAGGCAGAGCTTTCCTGGTTTCAGGTGGAGTGAGTCCTTCCCTCATGTCCCAGGTATGGTCCCTCATGATTGGTTTCAGCTAACCCTGGTTACCTCCCTCCCTTCTATGCCAATGTTTATAACATGAGACTCAGGTATAGCCAGAAAGACAGAACGTGAATCTGCAGGAACTTCCCACCAGTGAGGAGCAAACTGCTATCCCACCTCCTGCTTCTAGGCTGGAGCTCCTGCAGCCATCTTGGAGCTATGAGATGACAATTACAAAGATGAAAAGTCCACAGCTTGGGGTAGCAAAGATGTAGAACAAGCCTGGATTCTTTGTGGCGTTCCATAGTCTTGGTCTCTGCTCTTTGTAACCAAGACATTCCCACTGGACACAAAGCAGTCAGTAATTCCTAAGGACACAGTAACACCATGCTGAACACCTGTTAGCCCTGTGCCTGCTGCTGCTGCTGTAGGCTGTCTCCCAGGAGAATAGGCCATGCCCAGGCAGCTGGAGTCTGGGTGTGCTCTGCAGCAAGGCTCCCAGCCCTCCAGCCCTCCACAGGCACACTGTTGTCTGCAGCTGGGCTCCAGCAGCCCCCTGAGGGGAGAATATATAAAATAAGAGACCTTGTATTTTATAGGATAGTCAATATTTATTCAACTCAACAGAACAGTGCCCTGGAAGGAGCAGAGAGGCCATAAAATCTCTCTAGTACTGAGGCCTGAGGTTATGTGAAGTCAGGGGCCTCTCCCTGCTCTGTTTAAAAGGCAGAGCTCATCACAGAACAGTGTGGAGTGGGCCTTGGGAAGGAAGGGTTCAGCAAGGATAAGGTGAAAGCCAGCCCGGCAGACTTCGAAATGTTCTCAGGAAGCCTCTAATGGCAGTCTCGGTTATGCGTGGCTTGATTCAAAGGCAGTTAGGAAACAGTGTCCCTTTGTCCCCTCCCTTCATAGGATCTCAACAAAACCCACGGTTACAGAAGCAGTGCTTATGGAGGCTTTATAAAGTCCCCAGAGGCGTGTGCCTGCATGTGAGTGGGCACCTGCCTGGGCCTGATGGAAGGCATACCTCCGCAAGCTCTTTGCCTCCTGTCCACCCCTGCAGTTCCCTGCTGTGAGTCACCTCCTGCATTCTGTGGATTTTGCCCCTCTGTGCTCTGCCCTCATCTGGACAGTGGCACTTCCCACAGTTCTGTGTGTTTCTTCCCTCTCTTATTCAGTGTCTCGGTCCATTCAGACAACCATAAGAAAATATCTGAATGCTGGTCATGGTGTGGCATGCCTTTAATCCCAGCACTCGGGAGGCCGAGGCAGGCAGATCTCTGTGAGATTGAGGCCAGCCTGGTCTACATAGTGAGTTGTAGGCAGGCTGGGGCTACAGGGAGACCCTGTCAAACAACAACAAAAAGGCAAAAAAGGGAAATATTTGAAACTGAGTGACCAATCAACAGTAGAAACTTATTGCTGAGAACTTCAATTTGGGAAGCCCAGGATCGAGACACTGCAGGTGTTGGCTCAGGGCCCTGTCTTCTTCCGCACTGAGGGCACCATCTTAGTGCATCCTCACAGGGTGCAAGGACTCCTCGGTCTCTGGGTCTCTTTTTTAAGGACACTAATTCCATTCATGAAGACTCCACCTTTGAGACATAATCATCGGTTCCACCCTTGCTAGGGATAAGGGTTTGACATGAAAGTGTGGAAGGAACCAGACTCCTAACCTGTTGCCTGATACTTAAGATTCCCCCTCTCTGCTCACATCCCCAGCCGGACCTTGATTTCTCCCTTATATGCAGTGTGTGCTAACCTAAGCAGATCGGCCCGAGCAGCTCAGTGTTTCCTCCTTTAGCCTCCACTCTCCATTATTGCTTTCTTTGCTTTCAGTTGTTGTAACTATTTTTATTCCATGCACTGGGATCACTAAAATTCTCTACTTTGTGTATATATTTTTCTTCTTCACTTACATAATAGATCAATGACTCTCAACCAGGGCAGGACATATTTGACAATATCTGCAGACATTCTTGGTTGTCATTACTATAATATACAGAGTCCGTGGATATTGTTGTCAGTATCCCATAGTGCACAGCACATCTCCCCAATCTCCTAGCAAAAGAAATATCTAGCCCCAAACATCAATAGATCCAAGGTCAAGATATCTTGGATTAGATCTTAAGCTTCTGGAGACATAAACCGCACTTCTTGTTCTTTTTATTCTCAGCAATATATAGTTTTAGAACAGCATCCTGTTCAAACTATTTTAAATGAATGGCTATGCACAATATATAACTATCTATCTGTTCTTTGAACCTGCATATAGATGCCAATTGCCCAAAGTGGAGTCTCAATGCCATTACCACTTAATCTTCCCATTAGCTACCCCGTGTGGCATCTCTGAGGGCTGAGGGCCTCCATAACCCTTCATCATTGGTATGCTCTGAGGCTCGTCTGCACTGTTAGACCCTATAAAGCAGAGTCCCAGTGCGTATTCTCTGGGATGCTCAGGAAACCCTTCACTAAGCTAGGCTTTAGTATATTATGTCTTTCGTCTTTATAGAGGGTCAATAAAAGTAGCCCTCTATTGCATTGTTTCACATCCTTTTGTGAAACTCTGGTTAACACTATTTCATGTACTTGTGGCACTAAAAGGTGACCTTAATGTTGTCCCTCATTTTGCAAATGAGGAGAATAAAGCCTTCTGTGTTGCTCCTTGCTCTCTAGCCAAAGACTGACAGGATGAATTCCTACCTAAGTTTAATTCCAGGAAAACATTTTTGTCTCTATAGATGAATATGTATTCTTTGTACTGTCAGAAAACACAAATCTATGCAATCCAATATGTTTCTCTTTTCAGTTTAGCTGCCAGAAAAAGTTATAGAACAAAATTAAATGCCCAAGTATGAGAATCTGCTTCATTCAGGTGTCTGAAACCATCTATTTCTTTTGCTTTCATCAGCAAGAATGTTATCCTTAGATGCCTTCTCCTGCACCATGTTTTTGTCTTTAAACGGCTTCAAGTCTTTTGGAAGTAGGCAGGATGCAAATCTTAAAAAAATAACAAAACTTCTTGCTGGTGTTCTGAAGCAGCTTCTATTGTGGATGCCAAGGGCCAGGGCCCTGGGTAGGGGTGACCTGGACTGGAATTCTGACTCTGTTATTTGTCATCCACACAACCTCTCTTGAAATCATTATAGCTACATCGCAGGCTGTTCAAAGGATCAAGTAAGAGATGATGGATGCATCAAGGAAGGTATCGTGTGTGTCTGCCACGCACAGGCAGATGCTTCCCCTTTCAACATCCAGCCTTGTTTACGAAGTTTTCAGCTTGGCTTCTACTCCGGCCAGTGTCTGCAGTGTCCACCTTTGAGTAACAGAAGCAGATTTTTTTCCATTTGGTGGAGATTCATATAGTTCACCTTTGCCTTTCTATTTACACTTACAGCAACCCATCTGAACCTGTGACTCCCACTTCCTGTGATTTTAACTGCAGAAGTAAGTTATGTAAACAATGGCAAAACCCTCCAATTTGTAGGGTGGCGTCATTGGTCTCTGATTGGCTGCCACAGTTGCTACTTTCAAAATTTGGCACTGGCGTGGCTTCTGCCATTTCGGCTACGGCTGCCCTTGAAGTTTCCGTTGTAAATTTAGGGACTATGAGCAAAACGTTGACTTACTTTTCTTCTTTCCCAAGCATGGGATGGATTTAGAAACTGACGAAAGATTTGGAATATGCTGCATCTTTATCATTAAATTGTTTGCACAAGTCCCCAGGCTCTAGAAAAAGCTAAAATAATAGAACGATCTTGTTGGCAAACAATCTCAAGATTTTTAGATTAGTGTGTAGTCTCATGATTCTGTAAGAAGAAGATAGAAGTGAAGCTCATAGAGACACTAGGCTCATCCTAGTCCCATGTGTCAGTTAGGACATCTGGTTCCCCAGGGCTGGCTCCAGTCCTCTTTAGACCTGGTTCCTTGACTATTTCCCAGGTTACTAAAACAGGGGTTCCAAACCCAGGGATAGAGACAGTCTTGTGCATGTGTCTGAGTATGATCTGCGTGTATGATGTATGATATACATGCGCACACATGTGGAGGTAGAGGACAACCTCACCTTCCATACTGAGACACAATCTATTGGTTTTCTGCTATGTTTTCCAGGCTGGCTCACTCAGGACCTTCCAGAGATTCTCTTGCTCTACCTCTACAGGAGTGCTGGAATACTGATACTGGTGCTGCCATATCCAGCAGTTATGTAGGTTCTGGGGATTCAAACTCAGGTCCTCAAGTTTGTGCAGCAAGCACTTTTGCCCACTGAGCTATCACTCCAGCCCAGACAGTAGCATTACTTACTCAGTAGACAAGAGAGGGAGGGTTAAAGTTGATAAACATTTTAGAGTTATGAGGTCCAGTTGGTTCACCACTGGACACATGTGGCTCTTTTAATTGAAAATCTAGTTGATGAAAATATGATTTTAAAATGTAGTCCATCTGTTGCACTGGCTACCTTTCAAAAGCTCAACAGCCACCTGCGTCTAGTGATGATCATATAAGACAGCTCAGAAGCGGAGTTGTCTGTCACTGTAGAAAGACCTATCTGACATTGCCGTCCTCGAGTTTTCTAGATCGAATGGAGATTGAGGCAAAATAAAGCATCAGTGTAGGCCCACCATGACTTACAAGTCAAGGAAGTATTCTTTTCAGATGAGCAACATTTGTCTGGGGTTCCAGTGTGTGGCCTGTCACAGCCCTGCAGTTTGGGTAGATACTCAGTTTGCATTCTAAGCGTCTCATGCAGTTACTGAGAATTGATTCCTGAAGGCAGCAGGAGCCTGGAGAGGAATGCATGTGGATATTCAGGGCTCTGATTCGGTCTGGGGGCAGGACTGGCAATCTTAACCACATCAAGAAACATAATACTGTCCTTGAAGCATCTTTTTTCTCTAGCAGTATCTCCTTTAGGTCATGGCAGAAAGTCACTAGGCTCCCGTGGGCCAGACTAGCTTTGTATTGGCCTCTTTGGATTCTGACTGGGAGAGATGGATATATGTAAACAGGGCATTATGTGTTAGTGCGGTTCTGAAGTCGCCAGGGAATTTCTGCTTGGTGTATCTTGGATTATAGAAATATACATGAAGGAAGTCTACATGGCTATCTCCTCTGAGTCCCTGGATCCAGTCTCCTAGCTGACCTTAAGGTTGTATCTGTCTTTCACCTCTAACTTTACACTTTTCCCCATGAACACTTTTAATAATATTATCACCACCACCACCCACTGAGCTCTTATTAGGTGCCAGAAGCTGGCAAGGGTGTTGCCTAGAACCAACCTCCTTTTGCCACAGCTATACTTTGTTCCAGATTAGCAACATATCTCACCTGGACCACTGCAAAAGCTCCCTGACAGTTCTTTCTTCTGTTCTTGCTGTCTTTCTTCTTTTCGCCACAGTGAAGCCAGAAAGATTCTATTAAAATGTGAACTAGGTCATGCTCATCCCCCTGCCTCAGCAGTCTCTCTTCTGACTTAGTGAAAAGTCAAGATTTTACAAAAGCCTTTGAGATCCAATGTAGTTCACCGTACCTGGTTACTTCATGTTGATCCTTTCTCTTACCAATTATCCTACATCCTTTCCTCTCTTGGTCCAACACCACTGGCCTCAGAGCTTTTGCACTTAGTTCTGTGTGTGTGTGTGTGTGTATGTGTGTGTGTTGTGTACAAGTATGCATCTGTGTGTAGGGTATGCTCACCCATAGGTATGTGTGTGTGTAGACCAGAGGTAGATGTTGAGTGTCTCCCTCTATCACTCTCCATCTTATGTTGGGACAGGGTCATTCACTGAACTTGAAGCTTGCTATTTCAGTGAACTCCCAGGAATCACCCTTTTCCACACACCCCTCCGCCTCCCCAGAGTGACAGATGTTAGCTACCACATCACATCTGCCTCTCCACAAGTACTGAGTATTCGAACTTAAGTCCTCATACTTGCACAGCAAGCACTTTACCCACTGAGCCATTTAGTCAATTTCATTCTCTCTGCCAAGTCTCTGGGTAGTTTGCTTGCTTCTTTGCCTTCTTCAAGTCTTTACTCAGAGGTTGATTCTTCAGCGAAGATTTCTTTGGTTATCTCATCGCACATGTGCGCGTGCGCACGCACACACACACACAAACATAGCAGAATTAATGTGTTATATACTTCATGTATTTATTTATTGCTATTCTCCCACAAGTAAAAATATCAGCTTCCTGAGAACAGGGATTTTTGTCTGTTTTATCTACTAGTAAATTCCCAGCACTGACAGCAATACCTTAGCACATAAGAGACTCAATGTAGATTAATTTTTTAATAAGTGAGTAGTTCTCGCCTCTCTTTAGATTATAGGTAATTCCTGATTTACAGGTGAGAAAACATAAGCAGCAATGCTCCCACCGATGACTCCTCTGGAGAGTCTTCAGAGCCATCACTTGTCACATGTCCCATAGCCTACTGATGTCTTCAGGTGCAAGGCTTCCAGAGTGTGTCAGCTTCTACCAAAGCACACTCAGCAGATTCCCAAGGCACTTGGCAGTCACCAGAAGTAGTGGCATCTCCTTCCCCTGAGGGCCAGAAAAGCTCAGAAAGTATTACTCCTCCATATCCTGGGTTTAGCCACTGCTCTGGCAAGGGTGACAATAGGGTGTTATGGCTGAGTTCTGAAATGTCCCCCGAAGGCTCATGGTTTGAATGCTGGGAGACAATGGAACCTTTAGGTGGAGGAGCCTGGCTGGTGGAAATAGCTTGCTAGGGCGGGCCTTTAAAAATTATTCCTTCCTCTGTTTCTGAACGTCCTCTCTCTCTGCTTCCTTGTCTGTCATGACTCGGTCACAGACGCTGCTCTGTCAGGCCTTCTCTGTCATCGTGGACTAAATCCTCTGAGCCTCTGAACCAAAGGGAATTTTTCTTCTTGAATGTTATTTCTATCAAGTATTTTGGTCCCAGCAATGCAAAAGTAACAGACAGGCTCAGCTAGCTCTCTATTAGATGAGGTTAGAATAATGTTAGACCCTTCACTTGGCTTACACTGGAGGGTGAAGACACCAACAAATAAAGACTGGACTTCTGGTATATTTGTCTTGGTTCTGATTAGGAGGCAGAGTTTTAATCTAATGCCAGTCACAGAGGCAGAAGAGAAAGATCAGTATATGAAAATTAGTTGTGAACAGGTATAACCAACAAAAGTAACTTTGCTCTTTACAAGAATGAATTTGAAACCATTGATACACTTCTTATTTTTTAATTGGGATAGAATAAAATATCACATAAAATATGATCATAACCATTTTATATGAGTATTATATGTGGCATGTTCACATGTGGTATACATATGTGTGGAGGCTGGAGATTGACATTAGGCGTCCTCCTCCATTGCTCTCCACCGTATGTCTTAAGGCAGGATCTCGTGTTGAACCCAGAGCTTGCTGACTCAGCAAGTCTGGTTAGTCCTCTTGCTCTGGGATCTCATCTTACGCTTCCATTTGTTGGGATCACAGGCTACTGCCATGCCTACCTGATATTTTAGGAGTGCTGGGCATCCAAACTCTGATCCTCATGCTTGTGCAGCAAGTGCCTTATCCCTGAGCCATCTCCCCAGACTCAGGCCCATGACCATTTTCAAGTGTACAGAGCAGCAGCATGAAGTATTTCCACAGCGTCTTGCAGTGGATGTTCAGAACGTTCTCATCAGAAAGAACTACAACTCTGTACCTTGCACAGTAACACCCTTCCTCCTCTGAGCCCCCACGGTCACCATTCTGTTTCCTGTCTCTCTGTGAGTGTGAGCGTTTTCAACACCTATGTCACATACATGCAGTCCTACATTTCTCTGTGACCGGCTTGCTTCACTCAGCAGGATATCCTGCAGTTCACCTATATGGTGACATGGGCTTCTTTTGAGAACTGATTTCCGTATACGCCTCATTTGATTGTGCTGGGTGGAACAGTCCG
Organism: Eospalax fontanierii; assembly: GCA_035773235.1. Classification (NCBI taxonomy): domain Eukaryota; kingdom Metazoa; phylum Chordata; class Mammalia; order Rodentia; family Spalacidae; genus Eospalax; species Eospalax fontanierii. The sequence continues at coordinate 36,373,972 of CM069548.1, read as the reverse complement.
GGGCTGTTTTTAAAGATGTTTATTTTCTCATAAACATTTTGTCTGCATTTATGATACTTAAAAGAATGCTTTGTTCACAGCCATTCTGTTCAGTGAGGCTTGTCAAGGAGAGATGCATTCCTACTTAATTATACCTTTTCCACTAGAATAAAATCATTTATTAAAACAGTTAATCACCCATAGAGAACAGTATCTAGGTAAGGTGACAGCATGGTGTGCATGTTAGAGAGGTGGTTGTTACACCGTCTCCAGGAATCCAGAGTTTTCAGGCATGTGTCAGGGCCACTGAGGAGGATAGGTGGGTGGACAGATTCCAATGTCACCCTCTCCTCTGGCTTTAACCAGACCAGCTCTAGTTAACATAGCTCACACATGGTACTGCACAATAGTTTACTTGAATTTAAAAAAAAAATCATTCACCATATTTGTCATTATTGGAATATTTATCCGTTAAATATTCAGGGTTTATCTTCTTCCAGACATAGGATAGAGTTGTACTTTCTGACTCCAGTGGTTAGGCAGGGCCGTGTGACTCATTCTGACCAATGAGCATGTCCTGACTTGATGCATTTATTTGCTAATGCAAAACCTTCCGGGCCAGCCCCAATACTCTTCTCTTTTTAAATGTTTGATTTTTGAAAATTTCATACATGAATATTGTCTTTTGTCCTCTACTGTTCCTATGCCCTCCCACTTCTCCGTTTATCCTCTTCCCTATTACTGTCACATATGCATACATTTGTAAACACACACATATATATTATGTATAATCCACTGAGTCCACTTAATGTTAGGGCTGCCCCCTTGTGATTAGATAACCTCTAATCGGGGAACTAATCCATGAGAAAACTGATTCTCCCTACCTCATCACCCACTGATTACCTGTAGCTCGTCTACCACACTGTGGAGTTTTCATTGGTGCAGCTTTCCTGTCCTGTCTAGAATGCATTAACTAGATGTCTTGTCCCTCCGGTTCTTACATTCTTTCTGTCCCTTCTTCCAGTCCCTGAACCTTAGGTATAGAAGTTGTAGATGTATCACTTAGGGCTGAGCACCTCACAGCCACTTATTTTCTAAGTTTGACCAATTGTGGAACTTTGTGATAGTCTCACTCTTTTCTTCTTTTCTTTCCTTATATATGTGTTGGCATACGTATATGTACACATAGATATGTATGTGTAGGAGCATGTATGGTGTACATGTGTACATGTTTAAATGTATGTGCAAGTACCTGTCTGTACATGTGGAGACCAGAGGTTGATATCAGAGTTTTCCTCTCACTCTCCACCTTGTTTTTTGGAGTCAGTATTTCTCACTGAACTCACTGTTTCAACTAGGCAGACCATCCAGTGAGCTCCAGGAATCCAGCTGTCTCTGCCTTTCCAGCATTAGAATTACAGATACGTGTTACTGCACCTCGCTTTTTATGTGGGTGTCAGAGAATCCAAACTCTAGTCTTCATGCTTGCATAGCAAGCATTTTAACATTTGAACTAACTCCCAGTCCCTCTTTTTTTCTTTTGTCAAAGTCACTGGCAATGTTTCTGGTGGTGACCACTTTATCAACCTGGATACCAAAGAGACAATGAAAAAAAAACGACAGAGCCAAGTGCTCAGTCAGCATGAGTTGAGTGAAAATCCTTTGCAGTTTGAAACTGCTGAGTTTCAGGGACTGACTCGTCACTGTACTGTGGCCCAGTCTGACCTGACTGATGTACAGAGCTGCCATGTATGAGCTTTGGAGATGTGTGAGCTTTGCTTACCTCTTTTCTAATTCTTAACTCTGCCAAAACATCTCATCCTGTGGGATTTGTGAAGCTGCTCCCCCAGGCTTACTCTCCAAGCTTGCCTGGGACCAGGGACTCCCAGTAGTGAGTTTCCGTCGCTGTCTGCTGCTGCAGTTTGAGCCTGTTCCAGTAAAGGAATCATTTCATCATTAGGGATTTTCTCATTTGAACTAGCAATGCTCAGTAATCCTTCTTCCTCACTGGCTACTTTCACCTTGACTGTTTACATGAGGGAAACAACTACACTTCCATTCCCTCGCCAGCTTCTTGGCAGAGCCAGACTGGGGAGAGAGGATAGACAGAGAGACACAGAGACAGACAGACAGAGGTTGGAAAGAAGACGAAAGAGGAGGAGGAGAGAGGACAGCGGGTTATGTAATCACAGGCTTCAAAGTAGGTGCTTATCAAAGGGGGTCTCAGTGCATCACTGTCATCAGTCATGTGGCAGGCTTGTTAAAAATGACGTCCCTGTCGTGAACATGAGTTGTGCTAACATTGACAAACTGCTGTAAGCTATGGGAACTTCCCCCTTTGATCTTACGACATCAAAACACTCTCCATGTAATATTAGGAGACACTGTTTATTTTAGTCTCAGTATCCAAACTTTGTGTTAAAACTGTGTTGTTGTTACTGTTCAGCCAGCTTCAGAACTCTCCTCTTCTCAGATGGGAACCAAGTATGTCAATATTTTGTAGTAGAAAATAAAATTATACATTCTCATCTTATACACCTTTCCTTTGTATCTTTTAAACTGTTGTATTATTAAAGAGAAAGCAAAAGAAAAGTTCAGTGATTGATCAGGATGAAATCAAGTGAGGAAGATGAGCCAGGTGCCGAACCCCAGATCTGCCACAGAGACAAGGCAATGGCAGCTGGCACTGATGAGGAGTTATATGCATCCAGTGCTTGATATGCACATCTCATGCATTCCTAGAAACTGCAGTTTTGTTAAGGTAGTAGCAATAAGGCCCATAAGATTAACTGGTCAAGAGAATAACAATCTCTGGTATCTTTCATCTGGATAAAGACCCAACTTTTCCAGTTTCACTAGTCAATCACTTGTTCACTGGCCCCCTGCTAGGAAGGCCAGTTCACCTTAAATCATGCGTTTCCTGCCAGGAGTCCCCTCTTAGCTCAGATCTTGTGGATCCAGCTGCAGAGCTGAAGGCAGACGTGGTTCTCTTAAGTTTCTTTCCTTTTCTTCTTTTTATCTCTTGTCTAACTATGCTTTCCTTAAGGCTCTGGGCTGCTCAACATTTTGAATTCCTTCACCTTTCTCTCTATAACGCCCTTCCCCTTCCCACCAGATAGCTGCTAGTCCACCATGTGTCTGTTGACCTCCATGGCCGCTCTAAATTGGCATGGTTTCACGGCTTTTCTCCTTCACACCTCCATCCTCCTCCTCAAGGCAGCTGTTGAGATTTACAGCTTACCTGCCCTCAGGATTTTTTTCCTTAAATTCTAATAAAATTGTCCTAAAGTTTCTGTTTGAGTCCATTCTTAAAATCTTTTATAAATGAGACTAAAGACCTTTTAGGACCCTGTTTCTCCCCTCTATTACTTTAAGAGAGGAATAATTTTCCTTTCCTTACATGTAATTGAGCTAGGTTCACAGAGGTCAAGCAACTTGCCCAAAGTCACACAGTTAGTAAGCAGCCAAGCTTGATTTATATCTCAAGGTCACTGGCCTTCAAAATCCATATTCTCCCACCAAGCTATGTTGTCCCTTTGAGAGGAGAGCTAAGGAGGATCACCAGAACAATGGTGGGGAAACCGAGGCAGGATGGAAATGTCTGGAAGCATGTCTCTCCTACACTAAATCAGACTTGATTTGCAAGACTGACTCCAGATTATAGCATGGACTATAATATGGAAAGACTGCTCCTCAGACTAACATTCCCTCTAAAGAGGATTTGCCTAGTTCGGGGAAAAAGTCCTTAACAATATGAATGTGATTTCATCCCATTAAAGTAGATCAGAAGAAATAGCTAGTCCTTTCTTGAAGCCATGTTCAAGGAAATTCAAGAAAGAGGGGGACAGAACAATGAAGCCCCTCTGTTCTATCACTGGGGCGCTGTCTGGACTCTATTGAGGCAGGGACATGTGTAGTTTATATATGGGCTCTCTGCAAGCAGGTGAGCAGACCATGTGGGCAGACACTGCTCCTGCATAATCCTTAACATTTTTTTCTTTAGATTTTAATTTGGCTGGATGCACAGTCCCTTCCACATCTTCAGCCTCTTCAGTAAGTTGCATGTGGTGGGGACATCACAGATACTTAATTGTCATCAGAGGCAAAATGCCCCACAATAATAAGGGTCAACTTTTTAATGAAAATGCTACTGAGGAGTGCTCGCCAAGAGTCATGTGGTGGCATTTAGGCCACCCAGCGCTGACTTGGGTGGAGTGACTCACAGTCTCTGGGCTCTTCAGTGACTGCAGGTTGAATTCCAAATTGCCCCCAAATTGGCATGAGCGGAGGCTTCTCCATCCCCTTCTGAAGCTTCTGGGGTGGGTGCCCTGTTAACTGAGGCATACAGATCACTCAAATGCCTAGTGATGGTTTACGCTTTAATTGTTTTCTCATGGTAATATAATGGTAATTGGTGTCATTTAATCTACTGTGCTGTTTAATGCCCTGAGACTTTGGAGATTTCACAGGAGCCATCAAATATCCACCAACACTAGACATTTACTTTGTGGAAGGGTTCCTTCTCCTCCGGCACCTGCCTTTCAAAGAATCAGACGAAGGTCAATTCATCCCATTGTGGTATGTCCCAAACTGGAGGGAGAGGCTCCTGGTCTGAATTCTTCCAAGCTTTGTAGCTTTTTCTCTTTCTTCAAGGAGTCTTCTTTGAGTCTCTTGGTTCATTTCCTCCCAGGCTTGCTGCTGAGATTGCTAACTTTGCTGAACCTCAGGAGTAGGTTTAAGGCTGAGATGAACCAAGAACAGAGTTAAAGGGGAGTTCTTCTCTGACTTAGTCACTGGGAGGATTCCCAAATGACTTTAAAAGAAACTAAATGTGGAGCTAGAAAGATGGATCAGGTGTTAAGAGCACTCGTTGCTCTTGCAGAGGACCCAGGTTTGGTTCCCAGTACCCATATGGTGGCTAACAACCATCTGTAACTCCAGTTCCAGGGGATCCAATGCCTACTTCTGACCTCTGTAGGCACTGCACAACACAGGTACACTTACAAACATGCAGGCAATACACTCATACACATAAAATAAAATAAAAAATATTTTTTTAAAGGCAGGACTGGAAAGATGGCTCAGTGGTTAAGAGCACTGGCTGTTCTTACAGAGGACTGGGGTTCAGTTCTTAGTACCCACAAGTGGCTAACAACTGTCTAAGTCCAGTTTTAGGGGATCTGATGCCCTCTTCTGGGCTCTGTGGGCATTGCATGTATGTAGTGTACTTACATACATGTAGGCAAAACACTCACACATTAAAAAAAATTAAATAAAAAAAAAACTTTTAAATGAAACAAATCAGTGCTTAAAATTTACCAAACCGTCACCATCACCACCACAAAACAAACAAAACTAAAACAAACCATGGAGAGAGCCAGAGGAAACAATGAGAGGCAAAGTTAGACTTGTTTGGTCCTCTCTGGTTAGAACTGGTTAGAGCTCCTGAGCTCAGTCTGCTTCATGAAGCCCCAGCACTCCTGTGTACAGAAACCTCAGTGCAGCACCTTGTGAAAACCAATATTGCACGTATCACCCTTCCATGGAAATAAATGACCCTAGTAGAATGGGGGAACCAACTCACCAGGAGCGTAAATAACCATTATGGGCATCTCTGCATGACTGCAAGGTATTGGATCCAGACTCTGACAAAACATTAGGAAGATTTGTAAATAGTGTGACTGCAGAGGGGGAAGCAGCAAACCACATATTCACATTTATCTTGTTTTTTGTTGAAATAGAGTATTTAACCTTTGCTTTCTTGACTAGAAAAGAAACCAGGGTTGAGTAGGTGGTCATGCTATCGAGATGCAGATACGGTGTTAGCAGAGAAGCTACCGTCCGGGTCTTGATAGGATCCTTGCTTTTGAAGTTAACGCCCTTCTGATGGGGTTATGATGGAAAAGGCCATGGAGGGACAAATGACTTATCCAGGCCTAGCTTTCAGTCTCCTATGATGAATTTCAGAGTGTGGGAAAAAGCAAATGGAAACCAGTGTTTTTAGAGGAAGGGGTAGAACAGCATGAGCCTGGCTTAGAGTGAGACTGAACAATGCTTAGATAAGCTAGTCAGGTTCTTTGTGATTCTTGTGTCCTGCTTTCTTTCTTTCCCTGATCAGGAGCATCCAGCAGTGCCGTCCAATCTCCAGTGTGCCTGTTAGCATTTTTCCCTCCCATAGCACATTTGACCTGGAGGAAGGGCAACTCTTTCCCCTGAGTCATATATATGTTCTCCAGCAGCTTCTGATGGTCAGTGGAAGCTGCCTTTTAGGGTGGAACTTGCTATTCCCGCTAAGAAAGATCTGAAAAGCCATGCCCTTGTTAGCCCAGTTTCTCCAAGGCTCACACACACTTAGACAACAATAGCTCTTATGATTGCTGTGGCCAAAGACTGAGAAAACCAACTCCACCAAAGAAAGGTATATGATTGACTCCGGACCTGTGGTAAGGTGTGGAGTGCATGGTGTTAGAGGCTGCTTAGCTCACAGCAGCTATGAGAAAGTAAAGACAGGGTCAGGGTCCCAACGACTCCTTTAAGGGCATTCCCTCAGTGACCAAACTTCCCACAAGGCTCTACCTCCTGAAGGTTCCACCACTTCCCAAGAACATCATAGGCCCCTGCCAAATCTTCTACACACAGGCCTTTCAGGAACATTTCATACCCAAAGCATGTTAATATGATAGATAAAAATCTTGTTGCGTGACCGAAGAACAGCAATTAGTGACAGAAAAGCCATCATTCAGCTCTGAATCATGTTTGAACTCATGTGTCATAAATTGCTCTGGTCCATTCTTGGCTCCACTCATTAAAAGAAGAGCATTAAATAACTAAGTATAGTTGGAAAACAGGCCTCAGTCCGTATCAGTGTTATCTGTTCATTGCAGAAAACTCTGGAAAATAGAAAAGAGTAAAGAAGATCACAAGCAGTTCTTCTCCAAATATGATTTTTATGTTTAAATTTTCAGTCTTTTGCTAATTACACAAATATGTGTTTTAAACTATTTCTTAGGACTGGAGAGATGGTGTGGTGGTGGTTAGGAGTGCTTGCTACTCTTGTAGAGCACCTGAGTTTGGTTCCCAGCACCCACATTGGATGGCTCACAACCTCCTGTAACTCAAATTCCAAGGGATCTGATGGCCAGTTCTGGCCTCCATGAGCACCCAAACACACATGCATATACTCATTCACAGACTCACATGCATACACATGAATACAAATAAATAAATATTAAAACTTAGAATAATTTGTTCTCCCTCCTTCCCCTCACTCTCTCCTTTGTTCTCCCTTCTCTCTGGCCTCCTCATTTTTCTTTCTTCTATCTCTATTTACCCCAAATTAAGATCACTCTGTGCATAGTTTTGTAAGCTACATATATTTTTTTCATTTAAAAATACATTTTGAACATCTTTCTAGATAAGTGTCTACAGTTTCATGATGAATTTCTAGCTCTCCACCGGGTTGAAATTTTCTCTTTGGGGTCAAATGCTGAATGATAACAAACCCACAGTCTTCAGAAAGTGCTTTTACATAAGGCCTTTCAAAGACAGCTATCAGATTTTCTTCATTCCCACCCCCCTTCCAAATAATTAAGAAGTTACATTTTTCTGCTACCATTGAGATGACATATTTAAATGTCAGTAACAACTAGAAGGAAGTTTCTGGGTGTGTGGGAAGGAAGGTTTGGCTGCTCTATGAAAGATGCTCTGTGAAAGATACACATTGGTTTTTCCCAGGGGCCTTTTCTACATTGAAAAGGAGGGAAAGCTGTTCTTTGCCTGTTCTCTCCTCTGAAGGAGCTGCAAGGACTTACTTGAGCTGGGTCTCCCTCTTAGGATGCAGGCTGGCCCTAGATTTTATTATGAAAGGCTGCTCTTCATCATTCCGGGGACGGGAGGGAGGAATGGTGCAGGGGTCCTATTCAAACAGCCCAGCCTTCAGCCACAGGTCAGCATTGTCTCCCCTGGGTCAATCTCTCTGCAGGTGACAAGGGCAGTCAGACCTGAGCACTTTGTGCAGTTGATAAACTCACTGACTGGCTCATTACGCCAAGAGAGTAGAACCAGCCAATGTACAGAAGACACTAAGAACTCAGAACCAATGCTTTTGGCTGATTATACTCTATGCCGTTAAGCAGAGTCCTGAAACATGAGGACAGGGGACAGGGTAGAAGGGACTATATTCTGTGTGACATTCAATTTGATCTCCCGTCCAAAGCCTTACTAACATTTAGGCAGAAGCCAGGTCACTTTGAAATCTTTGCTGGCTTCCTGTCTGGTTATACAAAAGAGCTGCTAAGGTCCCATGCTAAGGTCATCTGTGCCATGCATTTTCCCCAGGGAAGCCATGTCTAACCAGTCTGGTCCAGAAAAGCAGCTCCCACTATTCTGGGACAATTTCTAAGGAAGAAGATCGTTCATAGCCTCCTGGCCATCCTTCTGGTGCCTCATAATCTGAGAGAATCACAGCCTTGACTTCTGCTGCCTAGGAATGGTTTCTGGCATTGTTTTCAGTGAGGAGAGTCTTTGCAAAACTCCCTCTCTGTATTCTTAATTCAAGCATCCTTGTCCTTGGCAAGAGATTGTAATTGTAGGCAAAAGAAACCAGTTCAAGCTAGATGGAAAAAAGAAGCAGCATTAAAATCAAGGGCTACAACACAGAATCAAAGGACAGAAATACAGCTGTGTATTTAAGGGGATAGAGAGTTTGAAACACATATTAAAAATGGGTTTGGTGTATGTAACCAAAATCAAACAACAGAGTATCAAGAAAACAATGACCAAAAATAGAAATAGTGGCTTAAATCATCAAAAGGCTTATTTTTCCTCATGAGCAATTTCAAAATTAGACATTTTATCTACATCACTAGGAATCTAAGGGAGGGTTTTAGTTTTGTGCTCATGGCTGCAAGATGGCTACTGCTCACCAAGCATAGCATCTGCATCCCAGTCCTGAAGAAGGGTCCTGGAAGAAAAGGAATGTCGAACATATTGAACATTTTGGAAAACTTTCCTAGAATTCTCTCTAATTGGCCGAGTTTAGTCAAATGGTCACTCTCAGCTGCAAGAACGCTGAGGAAGTTACTGTTTTTGAGTAGGTACGTTACTGTCTAGAGTACAATCAGGATTATGTTGGTGAAAAGAAAAAAGTATAGTCTTTGGGATAGCGCTATCCCCTGTAGCGTAGTAAATAATGCCAGCGGCTCAAAACAACAGTACTTTATATTTTCTCCTGACTGTGTGGATCAGGAGCTGTGTAGCACTCAGGGTCTATCTCATCCCCCATGGCTGCAGCTTCAGCAGGAACACCACAGGCATCTTAGGCAAGCCTGTCTTGGCTACCTCTCTCCCTCCTCACCCAGCTGGGTGGTGGGGCTGGAGCTGTTCTGCCTACAGCAGCCTCACTCACCTGTCTAGGGCTCGGTTGGCAGGTGGGGTCCCTTCTGTTCTCTCTATAAACTTTCAGTTCACGGTCCTTTTTCATTTAGTGACCTAACCACAGCATCTTGAATGACCAGCTTTCTGGAAGGTGACAGTAGAAGCTGCAAGGTCCGTCCCCATGGCCTCTCCTGGACGTCGTAGAGCGTCACTGTCACTCATTGCATTGGTTAAAGCAAGTGATCAAGTCGGCGGAATTCCCAGCACAGTGCAGGCTCCACCTCTTCATGGGTCAAGCACATGTAGGCCAGAACTGAGGACTTCTTACTGCCATTTTTGCAGAGGATCTTAGTAGTTGGCTGAGGACATGAAGGCAACTTTCTTCCTTTGGGCTCTAGCTCTTAGCCTTTTTGTCTCTACTGTACTGTTCACTCTTTCTCAGCTTTCTCTTTTTCTCTGAGTACCAGTTCAAACATAGAAAAGACATTCACCCCAGAGCCTTCTTATGTCTCAGTCTATTCAGGCTGCTGTAACAAAAATGTCCTTCACTTAAAACAGCAATTCATTTCTGTTCTAGAGACTGGAAGTCAAATTCAAGGCACCTGTAGATCAGAGTCTAGGAGGACACTATAGTATATAGATGAGTATTTTCTTGTTGTGTCTCCACATGGCGGAAACAGTAAGGCAACTCTTTGGGGCCTTGTGCACAGGAACGTTGAGCTAATTACCTAATTACGTTGGCCTAATTACCTCTCAGGACCCCACTTTCTGCATTAGTCAGCTTTGTGTTAACTCACAGAAATACTTGAGGCAAGTAACTTACAAAGAGAAATGGTTTGTCTAACTTCTAATTTTGGAATGTTAAACTCCAAGGTCTGACCAGCCCCCATTTATTTGGCCTCTTATGAGGTGGCAGATGGTTGGCCCGTCATGATTGGAGCATATGTGAGAATGAGGATTTCAGGTCACAATAGGAATCAGAGCAGGGATAGAGACAGGAGAAGAATGGAGTTCCACAACCTTTTGGGGGCATATCCCTGAGGACCTAAACCTGGACCTTCAGATGAGATAACTTTGAAACCACATGACCTCCTTTTAAAAGCCTAGGGAGGCTAGGGCTGTAGGGCTAGGATTCCAGCATATTCATGGCAACACAAACATTCATACCATGGACTGTATCTCTGTGACTTCTACAGCCAACTAAGTACAGTTGCTGGATCCCTATTCCTCTAGAAAGTGGCACAGGGCAGTTAAAAAATAACTAGGCAGTCATCTTCCCTAGACCTGAAACTCCAATGTCTTTAGCTATTTCTTAAGCACTTTTTACAGCTCACTGGGGAATAGATCCTCAAGAAAGAGGCATTACCTGTGGGAGGTATTCAGCTGTGTGCGGGGAATGGGTGATATTGTAGAGGGGTATAAAACTATCTGGAAAGACTACTTATAGGAAGTAGTCTATACCTTTATCAAACTTCCGACTCTTAAGACTTAGGGATCATTTCAGAAGAGAGGGTGGAAAGATTATAAGAGCCAGAGGTTGTGGATGACCATAAGGAAATAGAGTTTTCCAGATAGGTGGTCAGTTACTCATATGAACTCACAGTCATGGCGACAGCATGCACACGTCCCTTGTAAGTTCAAATCAATAAAAAATCCCAGCATGTGGGGGTGGTTAAGAAATCCCAACCTTACCTGAGGAAATATTGGCCACTGAGGCTGCTGGAGGGGGAGTCAGTTTTTTTCAAGGGTGTGACTCGGTAGGCTGGCTAGGTTCCAATGGATGGACCCACAGTGAAGGACATTTGGGGCACAAACTAGACTCTATAGGTGTGTGACTGTGTGTGTGTGTGTGTGTGTGTGTGTGTGTAATAGAGTAATAAATACTGTGGAGGGGGTAGTAAGGAGCGGCACGGAGAGGGGCGGGGATCTAAATATGACCAAATATATTGTATGGCAATTGCAAAATTTCAATTAAAAATATTTATCAGCTGGGCATGGTAGTTCATGCCTTTAATTCCAGCACTCGGAGGCAGAGGCAGGTGGATTGCTATGAGATCGAGGCCAGCCTGGGGTGGTCTACACTGGAAGTTTAGGCCAGCTGGGCCTGCATAAGGAGCCTCTGTCTCAAAAAACCAAAGGAAGAAAAAAAAATTATTTATCAAAAGATGTAGTCCATGAAAATGTGCCTTACATTTTTTTTTATTTTTAAAGCTCTAAGTCAAAGGAAAAAATAACTGTCTTCATTAGAATTCATTATTATCTAATGACCGACATTTTTATTCTGATGTGTGTGAGTTTGATTTTCCTCCTCTTCTCTGTCTTCTTTACACATGCAAACAAACACAAATGTGTGCACACATGAACACACACATGCACGGATAATACACTCTCTTATGAGGTGGAGGCTTTGAGTCCCTCAGTGTCAAAGAGCTCCAGCATCCAACAAGCGGTTGACCCCACAGTAGTGAGGGGCTTCATGTGAAGAGTCAGGGTTTTCTCAGGGCTGTACAAATGTCCCCATGGAACGCAGTGGCAGAGATATAGGCTCTTGCCTGCGTTTGCAAACCGTCAGAGCAGGGGTTCTTATCTAAAGTTTAAGGACCATATGAGCTCACTTCCATATGAACTCCAACTGCATCTATGGAGGCTGTATCTATGGAAACCCTTCCTTTGTCCCCACCCACCAACAGCCAAGGCCTGCCCAGAACACACATCCTGGGGTACGGTGGCTGATTATTCATAGTATTATTAGGGTCGGGTTCTTATTAAGACCTGCATGGGCTGGGTGCTGTTTTGTGAGCATAAGGGACAGATACAAATATTAATTATCAGAGCAGAGATGTGAGACTGGAGAGCTGAGGGCGCCCTTGCTGCTGGCAGACGGTGGAGACGCACAGCCCTTTAAGCCTGGTCATTGCAGCAAGGCCAGTCTCTCCCCACTGCCCTGAGGAGGGGACTGGCACCCTGCACAACTGCCTGACCCCAGACACATTTGGACTGGACTTAGCCTCCAAGCAGGAGCCCAGCCGTCTCCCCAAAGCACCAAGCCGGCTTGTGCCCCACATGAGGAGCAGAGAACTACTGAACTGCTCCAAGGGGCCTTCCTCCCACCGCAGCGAACGCACTTCCTCTATCGCCAGGCTTACCAAGACAAGCATCCTTATACCAGACCAAACCACGGCCCACAGTCCCAGTCTGCCATTCCCACCACTGCCTCCTGCTCCAGGTCCTTCCTGGTTGGTCTCAGATCTGAGCTTCTGGGGGAAATCTGTCTTTGCTGGGTGTCTCTTGTCCAATTTCTAACTCTTCCGTAACTTCACTCTCCAAGGTGAGCCACATGGAAGCGGCCTACCACAGGGAGGTCTCAAGGGCACGGATAAACACAGGACAGTCTCCTCTGGAGACCACTCTTCTCCTAACCACCGGCTCTGTCCCTTTTCCAGAACTAATTTCTGCAAGGTAAATAGCAAGGGGGACATCAATTTCCTGTCAACCGAGGCGGGGGCCCTCCGTTCCCTGGCTCCATTCACATGTGTGAACGCCTCCTGTAAATGGCACTTTTCTCATTTAGCGCCCCTTGAAAGCCTGCAGGGTCACTTATTGGTTCTCTGGAGCGGAGTATTTGCCCGAGCGAGCCAGCGGGGTAGCATCCAGAGCTCCAGGGAGGTGCATCAACCCGGCCTAGGGAGGCAGCAGAGCCCTGGCTCACTGCAGAGACAGAATCAATGCAGAAATTAGGCTTTTGAAGATGCAGAATGAAGAAAGCATTTAGAACGTTACCTGGAATTAAGAAGTTTTTTTTTTTTAATGACATAAAAGTTTCTTCTCATCTTTAAAGAGGAGTGTGTGAAATGTCTGCATCTATAGGGTGAGATAGTTTTAAGGCAACTGAATCTCAGGAAGTCGGCTCCTCTCCGTCCTTCACTATGATTTTATGTCTTTCCTATCGCATGTTCATCATACAAAATAATGGGCTTCAGTATCACATTTTGATGTATGTATGTCATGATTTTGATCATATTGCCTCTCTTGTCCCCCTTTCTCCCCTGTAGCTTCCCTCTCTCTTACTTTGTGTCATGTATGTGTTCATGTGTGTGCACATGTGTGTGTTTGGAGGCCAGAGAACAAGCTTGGATGTTGTTCCTCAGCAGCTGCCCACCTTGTTTCTTTGAGATTTTTGAGACAGACTCTCTCATTGACCCAGAGCTCAGAGAGTAGGCTAGGCTGGCCAACCCTCCTGTCCCCACCTTCTGAGTGCCAGGATTACAATTGTCTACCACAACCAGCTTTTTTTTTTTTTTTTTTTTTTTACTGGATTCTGAGGATTGAACTCAGGTCCTCATCCTTGCACAGCAAGCACTTTGCCAATTGATCGTTTCTCAAGCTCTTATATATGTGTATATATTTACATATATCTTAAGATCGAGATTCTGCACATAAAAGCATATCTTTGTCTGTCTGAGTCTAGCTGATTTTGTGTAACACAGTCATCCCAGTTCCATTCATTTTCTTGTAATTGGCATAATTTTGTTCTTCTTCATGACTGAATAAAACTCTGTTGTGTATGTACTTGTCATTTTCTTTATTGATTCGTCTCTCAGTGGATTCTTAGACTGATTCTGTAAGTTGGCTTTTATGAATGTGCCAGAAATAAACACAATCACCTGCCCTTTGAGGTACTGCCTGACTCACTGGGTACAACCGCCTCTATGGGAGGTCCAGGATATCCCTGTAGATAATTCTTTTAGCAACTCTATGCAGTAGGTTTCCAGGGCTCCATTCTTCAGCAACTGAGGCTAAGAGAGATTGAGATGCTTGGTCAAAGTCACATAGCTGGGAAGGGGCAATAGCTGGTGTCTTCAATATAGTCTACTGCACCCTAAAGCACTCCTGCTCTTAGGCACCTAGACCCAAATCCAGCCCTTTAGGGTGCCTAGGATGGGAGGAATTTGTTCCCTGTCGATGTTTCCTCTGGCTCTGGCTAGCTGCACCATATTCGTTACTGTCTTGGCCCCGGGAGGAAATGGACAGTGATGAGAGTATTCTGAGACTTAATTAACTAATGTTTTTAACATTCGGCTGCTTTGGGCAAAAGCTTCTTTGCTATAATATTCTCAGAAAATTCTATGGCTAGTGACTCTAGCTTTTCAATTGTAAAAGTGCTTTATCAAAAAAGGATTGGGGGGTGCTGTGAGGGAGGGCTCCTTGGCAGCCTGGCAGGAGAGAGAGATAGGCATCTGTCGGCCTCTGAGAGCTGGCAAGAGTGGCTCACATTTGTTCACATTCCCTCCCTGGAAGAAGTGTTCTCAAGGGACCATGTGACTGGTAGGTGACCTTGGTGTAGATGCTTGTACCCTCATTGTGCAACACCATCTCTCAGCAGGGGTTAGGGTCCCCTGAGATCTGGCATCTTAGCTTCTGTGATCAACAAGGCTAAACAAATTAGTAAGGAAAAAGAATTAATTGAATTTTATAGAGATTGTTTTGCTTATCTCTCTGTTGTTAACAAAGCCAAGACAATACTAGAATCGTCCTGGGCTTTTTTATTCCTTTCTTTTTACAAATCTCCGGTGACTCAGGGTGCTGGGAGAAGCCCAGGCAGGAGCCTGCACTGCAGACCACATCCGGAGGCCTCAGTCGAGACTGCTTCTCATCTGCTGCTGAAGCCTGGGGATTTCTTTGATACCTGGCCAGGTGGCTTCGCATCATTTCTCAGCAGAATCATGATCCTGTCTCATTGATTAAAAAGAGAGGTCTGAGGGTCACCAGGGCCAGGGCCAATAAATCATGCATGGGTCAAAAGGTCACATTTGGCACCCGTAATACCATGTGAATTCCCCTCAGAGGGAAGCAGGGCTGGGCAACCACTTCAGTGAGGAGTAGGTTTGTTTCTGTAAGACTGAAACTTCATGTGAGGAACACGTCCATGGGGCTGAAAACACAGTGCTTCTGCTTTCTTTCCAAACTCAACGGTCTCCTCTGGGCTCATAGAGACTGTGATGTCCCCTGATACACTGGAGGATCCTGACCCAGCTGCAGGCCACAAAACACTCAGCAGGAACTCTGGCCCAGGAGTCTGGGTGCCATAGTCTTTTTGTATCAATGACAAATGGGGGAGGGAATGTGGGGCTCAGGTGAGGACTTTTCCCCTTTAACCAATTAATGGGGTCTCTGAGTTGGTAGCAGAAGTCCAGGGGCAGGGGTTGGGACAAGAATAGAACTGCTCAATAGCCAGACTAGAACTCAGTCACAGTTTACACCTAGACAAGAAGGCCTTGGTAAGCAAAAGCAACAGGAAAGAGGGTCTGCAGATTCCTTTAGAGACAGTCGGTGGCTGTTCAGCATTGTATGTGTGATTTGGGCAAGTCAGCTGAGAACCCTGGTCTGTCTTTCTCAAAGATCTAGTTTAAATGCCAGAGAGAAGAGGAGGGGGTCTAACCTGTGTATCTTACCATCTTTCTCCTTTGTTATCAAATACAGCCAGAGAGTTGGAGGAAGGCTTATCTCTCTGTCCTCTGTCCACTATCCTCCAGTCTGTCCTCTGTAGTAAGGGGGAGTTTTTTTTTTTTTTTTTTTTTTTGGTCAGAACAACCAATGTCCTTGGAATATCCCCTTGGAATTCCAGTTCTAATCCTTCAGGAGCCTTAAGGTTGGAATTGAGGGGACTGAGCTGTGTGAAAGGAAGAACAGCTTCTGGACCCAGAAGTGCTGAGCCCTGACTGTACACACACACACACACACACACACACACACACACACGCATGCACACGCACACACATGCACACACACAGGCACGCTCACGTGCATTCACTCACATACACCTCTCTCTGGGTCTCCATTCTCTTCCATCAGAAATGACTGCTGAGCCCTGGCCGGTCACCCTCGTTAAGTCATTTTAGATTGATTGTGTGGAGCTGGCAGGCAGTATTAGACTGTGACACTCAGGATTGGCTAGGGAAAACTTGGAAAACGCTAAAGAGCATGAGGTCATGCGCAGTCTGGCCCATGGCACCCATGCAATCAGCAGAGCTGTGGTCTGGAGCATCCTGAAGTTCTTAACATTCCCAAGATGAGGACAGCCTCAGCCATGTGTTAGACACAGCTGTGCTGAGGGCTTGCTCAGACACTGCACCCTTAAATCACCTGCATCGTCATGGGGGGTGCTGTTTCACCTCACTCTACCCACCATGACACACTGGGCACATGGAGGTTAGCTTTCCCTGTGACTCTCTGTGAGTGTTTGGCAAAACTGAGATTTGAATCCTGAAGTCCAATTTTGGGGCCCGAGGGCTGAACGAAAAACTCTGTGGAAGGGTGGGGAGGCAGGAAGAATATTAGAGTGGAAACATGGTTCTGGAATTGAGAGCTATCAAACCCCATGAGACCCAGGAACGAATATGAGGACCTTTGCAAAGGCCTCTTCTATCTAAAATCTGGAGAGGGAGCAGATGAGGTGTTTATCACACTTAGAAGCAAGGTCTTGCTGTAGAGCAACAGAAGCTCAGTAGCAAGTTAGACATAATGGCATGTACCTATAATTCTACCTATGCAGGAGGCTGAGGCAGGAGATTTGAGCCCAGGACCTTGGAGCCTACCAGCCTGGGCAACATAGTGAGGCCCTATTGTCAGGTTCAGGGTTCGAGAGACGCAGCAGCCAGAACGGACCAGAGACTCCGCTGGCAGCTAACAGGACCCGACTTTATTGAGAGAAGACCAGATGGGACTAGCTCCTCCGCACCCACGAGTGGAGAAACGCTAGCCCCCCTTGGGGGCTAGCCTCTCTGAAGAGATGGGGGAGGCTAGCCCCCTCACCCCCATCTTGGGGCTGGGGCTCCAGGGAACCAGGCTGGCGTGATCAGCCCAAGTCTGAGTCTCAAAGCCCAGTGCAGCGCCCGCAGCAACACCAGCAGCAGCAGAAGCACGTTGTCCAAGTCCTCAAAACCTTTTAAACCTTCAGTCCCCTCCTGGCTTTTAGGGGAGGGGGGTTGCCATGACATCTGATTGATGTTTAAGGCAAGCTTCTGGCCAGGAAGTAGTCCTTTTCCAGAGCTGTTCATGAATTCCTTGCTTATCTGCCAAGGAATTTGGGATCTGGAGCGGCTCTGGCTCCAGGTTTCTTCCAGAGTCCGAAACTGTTGGGGGTCTCATTCACACCTTACACCTATCACCATACACACACACACACACACAACTCAGGAACAGGAAGACTATGGATACTATTAATAGTCATAGTTGCTCTCTGCTCACATTCACTGATACTTGCTAGGAGCCTAGGCCCTCAGCCCTTTGCAGGCATGTTTCATTTAATCCTCATAGTAGATCTATCCAGTAAATATTACCATGATTCACATTTTACAGGCCAATTAACTCACTGAGGGTGGTGGAGCCTGAGACACTCCTCCTGCCCTGTCCGTCCACCTGGCACCTTCTTTGTCCCTTAGTTCTGTTGCCACACATACCCAAGAGTTCGAGAGACAGCACTGGGACCTCAGCAGAAGCATATCCTAGCCAACAGAGGTTGGCAATCAATATTTGGCCTCTGGAGACATCCTGTAAGGCCACCTTGGGGGCTGAAGATGGGTTCTGAGACTGACAAGACCATACTCAGGGGATGGTTGCCCAAACAGAGCTGTGTCAGGAGGTGTTCAGCTTCTGTTTCTACTGGCACCTGAGGAGCCAGGTCTTGGAACTCATGTTGGAGGAATCTGTCCCTTCCTTTCTTCCCTTTAGATTATGGAGGAATCTGTCCCTTCCTTTCTTCCCTTTAGATTATGTGCTGAGCTTAAATGTCAGCAGATAGGTGAAACACAAACAAACAGGCCTTGAATTGACGGTTAATTGCGGTCAATGCTTCTCAGGTAAAATTCAACTGCAGACTAGAAAACTAGCATAAGGTCCCAGGACCAAAGAGTGAGGTTGGAAAAGCTGCTACCTAAGTGCTGGAGAAGGATGGGGCAGACAGAGGGCAGCAGACAATGTAACTGCTGGTCACAAGAGCATTCTCAAACAGTTTGGAAATCAGGCCTAGCCCATGACAGTACAGCAGGCTGGGCTGAGCTGGGCTCTACCTAGCCAGTTAGAGAACCCAGATCCCTCCCGCTCATGATTCTGGAACAAGCTCTCCAGTGTGCCCTGGGCCTCTGCAAAGGAAGTAATAGATCACAGGAAGAGGGCAGCCCTGCCTTCCTGCTTGAATCTCTCTTGTTCACTGGAGGAGCCTAGAACTAGGCCTCACCTGCCTACATGCAAGCCGAGAGCCTTTGCCTGACAATGCTTCAAGCAGGGTTGGCAGCCCAGATCTTGTTTTTGTCATGCTGAACCTCTTAAGTTCCTCAAAAGTTGATCTCAAGGCCCTTCCTCAGAATGTTGATAGGTCTACAGCAAGGCCAGGTGGAAGTCAATGGCCTTTCCCCTTGGCAAGTATCCAAAAGTGGGGGGAAAGTCATGTGTGGTTTTGTAGAGCAAAGAGTAAAAATTTGTTCATCTAATCACCACTCTGCTGTGCTCAAATCCATGATCAGGGTGTGATTCCAAATGAATGATGTGTTCAGTATAAGCTACGGCTGATAGCTTCATAGTTTTACATGAAGTCTTAGTCTAGCAACCCTGTGACAGAAACGTGATGGTCATATGTGCTCATTCAAAGCTGTGAGGTTAAGCTTGAACGTGTAGATTTCAAACATCAATGTGTTTTAGGACTAACTGCAAAGTCTGGCGAGATCTAGATGTCTTACCTCTTACCACACTTGAGATTCACATCTAACACATCAGAGGTGGGTCTCAGGTCATTATTATTATTTTAGATAAGGTCTTGCTTTGTAACTCACGATGGTTTTGAACATATTTTGTAGCCCTGGCAGGAACTCAAGTGCTGTATTTATAGGAGTCTATCATGATTCCTGGCCTACTTGCATTTGGGGGCTGGGAGGTGTTGAGGAAAGGTCTCACACTGTAACACAGGTGACCTAGGATTCACTATAGAGCCCAAGCTGGCCTTGAACTCACAGTAATCCTTCTGCCTCAGCCTCCCAAGTGCTGGGATTACAGATGTGAATTATCTTGCCTGGCTTAATGGCTACATTTTTGAAGAAGCATCTTAGTTAACTTTGATGGAGAGCAAAGTCTGAGAGGACCATTGAGTAAGAATCTCAGTGAAGTTCTCAGAAAGCTGGTCATTTTGGACTCTACTAAATTCAGAGAACCAGGTACAAGCAGGTGCATGCATCTGGTACATTCTGGTGGAAACTGCAATCAGCTTTGACCATGACGCAGATGACTTGGGAACAAGTCTTAACTGTCGTTGACCTGCCAAAGTGCCAAATGAATTTTGTTAAAGTAAAACATACTCCCTGGTTCCTCTTCAGAATGTGGGAAGAATGGCTCTTGGAGTCATATGGATGATCAAATGCAGTTATGCGCAGATGCGCTCTGAAAATACCAGTGGCTACGATAGCAGCAGGTAATATCAATATTGAATAAACGGAAGAGGATATTCACACTTCAAAGGAATCATTTGCCTTACAAAGAGATTTCTTGACATTCCTTAGCACTTAAATGCTTACTTACAGAAAATTAATTGGGGAGTAAGGGCAGAGGAATGTACAATTAATGCATTGTTAAATATTAAGGCAACAAATCAGAGATGAGGTCTCTGAGATGAACATCTAAGCTAATTGATTGCTTTAAAATTCATTTAATATCTAACCATTGCTAAAAGCAGTTTACAACTTTCAATGTATCTCCTTCATACTATTTATTGATAAAGACAGACGTTCCGCCACTCTTTTGAATATATATTTTTTTCTTTTTATCTATTTTTTTTCTTCTCTCAATTTCTTTCCAAAATCTGCTTTAGGAAAGAATACGCATTCAGAGAATCACAGGTGGATTTATTCCCCAGACTTTGCTTTGTTCTCTCACTAGTACTGATCCTAATTCCAAAATACACCCCGAAAAACAGGCTTGTGCTGTTGTGCAGTAGCCAGAATAACAGGATTAGAATTCTTCAGTTCTTTAACTTTGCCTCCTGATAGTCAAGCCAGAATATTAGGATAAAATGGAGGCTGAAATCCTTGTTCCCAGACATGCCTGTTGGCTCTGTCACGGTACAGTCTGAGAAACAGACATCTTTAAAGGAAATTGTAGGCTAGGTATAAATGAATGGAAGGGTATTAAGTTCCCCCTAGGAGCTCTCTGGAATGCATTGTTGAGAAGGATTCTGAAGGCTCATTTGTTCAATCGGGAAAGAATGGCCTGATCAATTAGTAATGTCTGCCATGAGGGAGGAGAGAAAAAATGGTGGAGATGCCATCCTCAATGGAAACAGTGGCCAAGGAGAAAGAAGAATAAAAGATGAGGGCATAGATTTCTCAAATTGCACATAATCCTGCCAGGACATATTTAATTTTTATTTGTTTTGTTTTTTCCTTTTGAACCAGGGTCTCCCTGTAGCCCCAATTGGCCTGGAACTTGCTATGTAGACCAGGCTGGCCTTGAACTCACAGAGATTTACCTGCCTTTGCCTCCCAAGTGTTGGTATTAAAGGCCTGAGCCACCACACCCTGAAGGACGTATGATTTTTAAACAAGTGTATTCTGATCTTTCATCCTTTAAACCCGCTTCCTAGATTCCCCATCAAAAGGACACCTGATTCCTCCACCTTTCCTGCAGATCAGCATTCCTTCTATTACTTAGTCACTCCTTAAAAATCTCCCAGTTTCTCGATGGTCTTTATTCTCTTTCTTCCTGCCACTAACTCCATGGTAAGTGAAAGTGCAGAAGATGTTTACTAATCGACTTTATTTCGTCATTTGTCTTGGATACTGTTTGTGTTCATGTGAGGTGGGATTTTGCCCTCCAGGTGTAGTGAGCCCTGAATGAAATGGGCCTTGCTTTTGCTCTTCTCCAAGAGCATTTTGGATGCTGTCTCAGGCCTCTGCCAAGAACCCCTTTTCAGCACCAAGGCCTTCATTCCTCTGGGAATGTCACAGACTGACAGCTCTCCTCTTGAGGATGTGGAACACCATATTCTCTGCACATAAATTGGCCAGGAAGGAGACTTAAAGAGAAATGAAAGCAGATCCCAGTCTGTTTTCCTAGTTTTCTCTCAGCTGCACAGGGTTAAGGTTCTCTCCCTTCCTCCACTTCCTTTCTGTCTTCCTTTTCATTTCCTGTCTTGCAGGCTCAAACACAAAGCAGAAACAAATACTTCCCATAAACTGAGTAACCAGCTCAATCAGGCCTCTTTAAGACAAAAACAGGAGATTTTACCTATTTATCTGCCTATCGTCTGTCAAACTATCATCTGTCCTCAATATGCCCCTATATTAATCTGTCATCTATCAATAATTAATCAATCTATCCATCCATCATCGGTATGTTAGTTTTTATTGCTGAGACAAATACCTAAGTGAACCAATTTAAAGAGAGATTGGTTTTGACTCACGGTTTGAGAGGTTTCAGGCCATAGTTGGCTGGATTCATTACTCTGACCTGAGATGAGATGCAGCATCACAGTGGCAGGAGTGTATGGCAGTCTGGTCACCTCATAGTGGCCAGGAAACAGAGATAAAAAGAGGGGCATTTGACAAGATACATCCTTCAAAAACATGTCCCTAATGGCCTACTTCCTCATTCTTCCTCTCCTTCCAGGAACGCTATTGAATAACATTAATGAATTCATCTGATCAGGAAGTCAGAGTCTTTACACCCTAATCACCTTTCAAAAGTTCTACCTCTTGAAACTGTTATATTGGGAACCAAGCCTTCTGCACTGAGCCCTTTGAGTGTTGATATTTCATATTCAAACCAGAATGGTCTAAAACAGTCTACCAGTGTTCTATCTATCTATCTATCTATCTATCATCTATCATCTATCTAATCTTCCTTCTATCCATCCACTTCTCTCACCATCCTTCTATCCACTTTCCTATCTGTAGAGTTTTCCTTTCATGACCAAACTGATGGATGCTTATATCTTCTAGGAACAGCCTGTAGCTACAGGGTGTTGGACACCCTTGCTCTGCATCCAATGACTGGTTTACATAAGGAGAAAAAGGCCTAGCCCTTTTGCTTGAAAATGGAACTAGTTCCTTCCCTCCCTCCCTCCTTCTCTCCCTCCCTCTTTTCCTTCCTTCCTTCCTCCCTTTTACCACAGGGTCTTATGTATCCTAGGCTGGCCTTAACTTTGCTAAGTAGCTAAAAATGACCTTGAGCTTCTGATCCTCCTGCCACCATGCCCAGTCCATTCAGTGCTGGATATTGAACCCTCTGTTTTGAGATATATCCCCAGCCCAAAGTAAGACAACTCTAAGGAGGTTTTCCACGTCTTGAGTGACTACCTCATTGGCTGAGGTCTCTTTATCATTGTCATAGTCCAACTTCTCGATGTATACAATCTCGTTTTCTTCACCCTCTTCACCCTTTACAGGGATGAGTCCCCAAGGAACTCACCATAGCTTTCTGTAGTCATACTATCTTTGAGTCCGTTTCTTGGGAAATCCAACTGAGGTAAAGCTTAGTGTCGTTTATTTCACAATTGACTTAGCTTGTACGTCGTGGGGCTGGATACTTTATGGATGCTGAAGTTCAAAGATAAATAAGTTCTAGCTGCTGCTCAGAGAAAACATTCCTACTAGCATTGACAGGGTCATGAGTAGGTATGTCAGCAAGGCCCAGAAAGCTACAATGGCTGTTTTTAGACACAAAGCATTCAGCTTCCTGGTTCTCCCAAATCTGGGATGACAAGTTGGGACACATTCTTTAAACAGAGGACAGAATGAACAAGGACAGAGGGTCCCAAATGAGCACAAACAATACACTTTGGTGTCACTGGAGTCAAGTGTGAAGGGTTGGGATGATGTAGTGGAAGGGGAACAGTCAAGTGCCTGAATGTGGACATTATTTTGTGGTGAAGGGAGGCATGCTGGAATTTATGCTTCAGACCCAACAGAAGTATTTGCCCAAGATTTGGATGATGGGAACGAAGCAGTGTGCTTGCTGTGGAGAATTCACCCATGGAAGTGCTGCCCTCTGCTGCAGTGGCATCCTGAAGGCCATAGCTTCCCAGGCATCCCGACATCCTGACAGTTTGGGGAACTGTGGTTCTGGAGCTGATAGCTGAAGCACAGCTCCTCACATTGGTCAGCAGCTCCCTGATCGTACAAGAGGCAGTGCAACTCTGGTATCCGCGTTCTACCACATGGCTCTGGAGGCTGTTTTTGAAAGCTCAACCTGCTTCTTCAGCTTTTCCAACAACTCTGCAAGCCATTTAACCTTATATCGGCTTCCCACTGAAATGGAGAGAGTGGGTTCTGTTCTCTGCAACTGAGTCCTGATCGGGACAAAGGTTGGGAAGGAGGATTGTTAAAAGACATCAGAGGGATACATTAGGAGAACACTCAGGAGATAAAATTAGCAGTACTTAGTGATTAATTGGGAGTCAGGGATGGGAAATAATGGAGCAGTAATTGCTAGGATGACTCAGTTTTCTGTACAAATAACTCAGATTGACTATCTGGGGAGAAGCAAGTTTGGGATAAGAAAGCAAAAATGATGAGTTTAGGTGCCTACGGGGTATCCATGAAATGTTGCTCTTTTCCATAATTAAATCAACTATAACTGCTTTCATAATGGTGCAATTATTTATTAAGATTCACTTTTTCTCTGAATCTCTGAAGTCCGTGAGAGTAGGAACTAGGTTTTCCTGCTCATGTCTGGCACACTGGAGTTTAGGCACTCGAAAGATATTTGTTGCATGTTGAATAAGCGAGTTGGCTAATAAAAAGCATAATGATTGTATTCAGCATGATCAGCCACTGCTGCTGAGGATGGCAATTAGACACTCAGCAATACTGTGTTTTGATGATGATGATGACAACGAAACGATGATGACAATGATGATGATAGTGATAGTGATGGTGATGGTGATGGTGATGATGTCTTTGGGCAGGCACATGTCTATAGTTGGAAAATTGAGCCAGAGGTGTGGAATTTCCTCAGCGTCCTTCTAAAACCAGGCAAACCAGCCAGTCTTGTAACTTCTATCAAACTACACTTCTGTTGTATTAAGTGCCAATTGCATGGTAGGCCTATTAGGACGTTTTCCCAAGGTGTTTTGCAAATGAAACAATTTCCGTTGATCTGTCATAGACTTAGGATAGTTGCCAGCTCTTGTAAATCACAGCCATAGTTGACTCCAGAGCTAAGAGTAATGTATACCCTCAGCCAGACTGACTCCCTGCAGCTGCTCTGAGGGTACCCCAAACCTGATCATTATGTGCAAAGTGGTGATTAAGCTGGTCTGTGACTGGGGATGGCTTTGTCTGGCTGGTTTTGCTCATTCACTTTGCATTGTGGGTTTGCTGTGAATGTTGTCACTTTCTAAGCACGTGCATGAGGAACAATCTTGGGTCCATAAGACCTAGTGCCTCTTTCCCAGATACTCACTGTGACCCCAATCTTTGTGAGACGAAATTCACATGTGCATACATAATTCAAAGAAATCATTATTCTAACTAAATATTCTGGTTAAGAGAAATAGAAGGACAGTAACTTCCAGTGAAATGACATGTGTTTTAATGTGCACAGGATCATATTATTAAATGTGGGAGAAGTGCTCAGACATGTCACATCCATGTGGAACCCCATAAATGTGGCAGCTATGAATACACACTGATGAGCATTTGTTCAAACAGTAAAGGATCCTTCATAAAAGTCCAGACAAAGGAAAGAATGGCCTTCCCTTGATTTATAGAGGGATTGAATTCTTTTTAAGGTAATTGTATGTTAAACTTAACTCCCCAAATAAAATCCTCACACTTTGTGTTAAGGTTCTAGGCTCAGATAATTAAAGACAAGCTTTCATCCACACTGTTATCCAGTGGGACAGACAGAGTTGTGTGGGTCTCAGATAGCTCTTCATTGTAGGAACTGTCCCAAGCAGTGGCTCACTAGCACCCAATGATTGTGATCACTGATTCACTGTTCTCTCAGATCCCTAAATGCACCTTGGGAATCCACAGAGCCACATTTCTCCAACATAGGCTCTCCTGTCACTCCACTAAGATGCCCACCAGACCAGCAGGAACCCCAGCCAGCCACATGGTAACAGGATGAGAATTTGCTTTGTACACCTTTGCAGAGCTCACCTCCATTAATCTCATAAACAAAGAACAATGGAGGTTCGGTCATCTTTTACTCCTTTTATTACTTGGAGCTTATGGTAAACTATGACTCAAATTTGGAGAAGGCCTTTCACAAGCAAGAAAAAAAAATCGTGTTGTTACAGTAAGTGGGTCTTAGGGGATGTCTGCTACCCTGCCTGCCTGCTTGATACAACTCTATCTCTACAACAGCTTCCTGCTGTTGATAACGTATGTCCTTGAATGCCTTTCACTTTGTTGTTGTTTTTTAATTTATGTATAATCAGTTCTTTGAGCACTCCATGCATTGTCTTTTGATCCTATTCACCCCTTCCCTGATCTGCCCTCCAACTGCCCACCCAACTTTGTGTCCTCATGTTTTTAAACCAGTGAGTCTAATTTGTATTGCCCGTATTGGTTATACAGTCATCCACTGGAGTGTGGTTGACTTACAGGAGCCACGCTCTTAAAGAGAAGCAGCTATCAATTGTGAACAACTCCTCAGTTAGGGGTATGACCTTGTGCTCTCCTCGCCTCTCCATAATGGCCTTGAACTTTCACAGGTCTTGTACACGCAGTCACAACCACTGTGAATTCGTATGTGTAGCTTCCCTGTTATGCCCAGAAAACACTATTTCCTTATAGTCATCCACTATTTCTGGCTCCTTTTTCTTTCTTTCTTTTTTTTTTTTTTTTTTTTGGTAGGCTCTTCCTGTAGTCCCACTCAACCTGGAACTTGCTATGTAGACTAAGCTGGCTTCTATCTCACAGAGATCTACATGCTTCTGCCTCTTAAGTACTGGGCTTAAAGGCATGCACCACACTGCTTCTGGGTCTTACAGTCTTTCTGCCCCCTTTTCTGTGCTGATCCCTGAGTTTTGAGAGAAGGAGGTATGATAATGATGTCCCATTTAGAGTTGAGCACTCTGCAGTCTCTTATTCTCTGCACCTTGACCGATTGTGTGTGTCTGTGTTAATCTCCATGTATTGTCAAAAGAAGCTTCTCTGATGAGGCGGGAAGGACGCACTAATCTACGGATATAACGGTGAGTCACTTGGAGTCGGTTTAATACTACGTCTACGTAGCAGAATAACAACGCTCTTCTCTAGAGCCTATGACCCCATCAGCCACAGGTTTTTGGTCCCTATAACAATGCCAGGTATGGGTTCCATCTTGAGAAATAAGCCTTAAAGCCAATCTGAAAGCGGTTGATTGTTTCCATGACAACTGTGCCGCTGTTGCATGAGTAAGCATGTCTTGTCAGGCTAGTTACTGCTGTAGTTTTCAGAGTTCACAGCTGCATAAATTGAGTACTTTTCTCCTCCTGTAGTGTACATAGCACCTTCTAGCACCAGGAAAGCTAACCAGTAAGGATGAAGCTTCCAGGTCAGTATCAGCTTAATTTCTCCATGTTCTATGACTCAAGTGTGTGCTATCATCAGCAATGCAGTCTTACCGTCAAGGTAATGAGGGGTAACCAAGAGTAATGGCAATACCTGTAATGTCTGGGCATCTATGAGACTTCATTAGCCAATAATTCCAAAAGAGGCAACCCATTCACGGCACTGGGCTTTTTATTTGCCATTCTGTCATATATAGTAAGGGCATTGTTGCCCCGTTATAAGGTAACTCAATTTAAAGTCTTTATATATGTATTTGTATCTTGTAGTTCTTGCGGCCCCCAAGACTGAGAAAACCAGCATACCTGGCCTTGCTATTGTAGAGAAAAAGTAGATTGTTTATCTCACCTATCACAGGGTTGTGGCTGAGACCCTTCGGAACAGGTAACAACAAGACAAAGGCGTGTGTGTTAATCCTATATGGGTTTTATACCACAGGTGAACCGTTAGAAGTCAGGAACTAAGGAAAAGGGGCCAGCTGTGCATAACTGAGTGTTGATCAGGTGAAGATCTCCATGCAGCGTTGCGTCCCTTCAACAGCAACTGGAAACGGCCATGGAATTGTCGCAGCATTGTATGCACTCATGACAGCATTGCATCCTTTGTTTTCTTTTCTCTTAACCGGAAGCATGCCATCATTCTGGCCTGTCAGTGTTTTTTTGCGTGTAAATTTTAATTTCCTTTTTGTAGTTCTGAGAATTAAATCCAAGATATCATGAAAGCATTCCTGTCACTGAGCTGCACCTGAGCACCCAGGGCGTTTTTACATCTGTGTACATTCTGTGGTAGTAAGTGACAAGAGAGACTATTATGTCTATATATGCATTTATGACATACCCATCTTTTTCTTATTATTTTTCATATTTCTAGGCCATGGGTTCATCTGCGGGATTATTTATTCCAAATTGTCACAAATCTCTCCTCCTTGAAGTTATCTGTATTAAGTGGATACATGTAGTTCAAGTTCATGGTACTACAAGGCCATCTGTAGACAGATGGCTGTGAAGAAGGAGGCTCAGAAGACAAAAGTACATAATCCAACAGCAGGAACCTCGAGGAAGCTAAGCAAGGCCTGTTTGTGCATATTCACCTTGACCTTCTGCTGTTTCCTTCCTTCCACCAAGGAATAAGGTAGGACACCTGTCCCATGAGGGGTTTTCAGGGGAGGAGGTTGGAAGGTCATCTATTAGATTTTATAGCTGGCTTCTAAAGGGAGAAAAGCTTTCGCTGTTTGCTCAAATGCCACAGTGTCACATTGGAGGTAGCATCAGTCCTATAGACCATGGCACCTCTGAAGTGCCTAGCACGTGCCTTCGGACCACAGTTATAAGCTGAGGGACCCAGAGTCCACGTAAGCACCAAGGTTTCCTCAGAGCTAGAAGATGAATCCCACACAAGAGTATACCAAGATTAGTGGTCTTATCTCCTTAGGGATGGGATTCATGGGAGATGCAGGTAACAAAATGATTTGTAGCCTCAGCTTGTAGAGGATTGTTGCATTCAGTTCAAGTTCAAGCAATATGATACAAATTTTTACTTCATACAGCTCTTGACTTACATATTCTGAGGGAAACATAGAACAGCTAACTGGAGTTGGCTGACCAGGGTAAAACCTGGCTTGTAGGAATAATTGTGTGACCTTGGGCAAGTCACTGACCCCTCTGGGTGCCACTTTACTTATGCAAAATGAGACAACTGGAACAAGTAGACCTCTGGGTCCTTAAGGATTCTAGAAGTCCTTGATTCTCTAAGTCTGAGAAACAGGATCAGGTTAGCACACTGTACCTGTGCCAAGGATTCCAGGAGGCTTTCAGTCCCTGCACATGGCTATACCATAGGAAATTACCTTTGCACTTGTTTACTTTTAATATCTTCTCCTTTTAGCCTATGCAGCTTGTTTATATGATTCAAAAATAAACCCGGGCATTTTGACCCATCCCTATTTCTCACCATCTTGTAACTTCTTTCATTAGTCCCTTATTTATCCTTATAAGCTTTCTTTATATTAATCTTCATAATAGTACTAATATTTTGAATTCCCATTTTTTTGCATAAAAGATAGCATTCAAGATACACTGTTGTGGAGGCTGGAGAAATGGCTCAGTGGTTAAGATCACTGGCTGCTCTTGCAAAAGACCTGGGTTTGATTCCCAGCACCCACATGGTAGCTAAAAATTGTTCATAAATTTCAGTTCCTGGGGAACTGACACCCCCTTCTGACCTCCATGTGCCTTGAGCAACACGAATGTACCTACCTATATTCAGCTAATACACCCATACACATAAGTAAATAATAAATTTAAAAGTTTTAATTAATTTTGTATTGAATTTTTGTGTATTTCATACAGAACATGTCAACCAATCTTAATCACTTTTATACCCCCTTCCTCATGGGCACCCTCCCCCCGAATGTGTACACTCCATATACTCTGTCATTTGTGTTAAGGCCTATTGTGTCACGTTAGTGTCCCCAGACATTCCTCAGTACAAGTTCATCCACTGAGGTCTAGTCAGCCTATCCAGAGACCCTCATTTTAGGAAGATTAGCTCTTCCTCACCCAACAGTAATCAGCCCCCAATATTTCTTCTTCAAAGATTGGGGTCTGCTGCCCATTTCCACAGTGGGTTTTTTGTCTGCTATAGTTTGCATGGGTCTTGAGCATGCCAACACCATCGCTGTAGGTTCGTATAAGCAAAGTTCCAGGAGCCTCTAAGACTCTATGTATATGTCACACACCTCCCCACTGGCTCTTACAATCTTTCCGCCCCCTCTTCCACAATGGTCCCTGAGCCCCAGGTGAGTAAAGCTTTTTATAGGAGTCCTGTCCAGGAAACCACATTCTGCAGACACTTACTCTCTATGCTTTGGTCATTTGTGACCTTTTGTGTTCCTGGCCCTCTGTTACATGAGGGAGCTTCATTGATAAGAGTTGAGAGATTCATTAATGTCCTCTTTACCCCTTGTTCCACGCTGTGTGAACCTTAGGTGTAGAGGTTGCATTGTAGATGTGCCACTTATGCTTGGGCAATTCACAGACAATGTCTGTGTGTGACCAGCTGTGGTACTCGGTAGTAGTCTCTGGTGCAAAAGAAGCTTCTTTGATGAATGGTGACTTGGATACTTGACTGTATATGTAAGTGTAGAGTGGATTGATTCTCCGAGGCAAAAGGTGGACAAACACCCCTCCCAGAGTGGTATCACCCAAGACCACCTTGAACAGAAAGACGAGGAGCTGGGAAAATCCTATGCCCCACCCATCCTGCCTATTGGCCTTGGATGTGAGAAGAGGAGGGGCTAAAAGTATTTAAACTGGGGGTGCCAGGAGGCTG
Organism: Eospalax fontanierii; assembly: GCA_035773235.1. Classification (NCBI taxonomy): domain Eukaryota; kingdom Metazoa; phylum Chordata; class Mammalia; order Rodentia; family Spalacidae; genus Eospalax; species Eospalax fontanierii. The sequence continues at coordinate 36,343,745 of CM069548.1, read as the reverse complement.
GCCCTTTTTTCTCCCCTCCCCCATGGGCCATTTGGATCTGTTCACCTGGAAGTTGCAAGATCCCAGCCACGTGGATTTACTAATGTAACTTGCGGAGGGGCGGATGGGCACCCGTGTTCTGTAAGTAACCCCTTACCCACTGCTCTGTTAGTAAGCCCAAGTAAACTAGCTAGAATCTGTTTAACTGTGAGTGGAGAAATTTGTGTGTTTGTTGCAAGGCCTGGGGAGACTTTTTTGGGTTGCAAGGCAGGGAGAGAGAGGCAGGTTAAGTTGGTCTGCCTCTCCCAAAGAGAAATTTTAATAACAATAAGGATACATATTTTGCACTTAGTAAGAAGCTACATTAGTCTAGGGATGTGACAGACCTGGGGATTTCTCTAGGATCTATGAGCTCTTCAGCCATGTGTATTTGGCCATGAGATACACTGTTGTTTGCTCTTCTCGCTTTAGAAAATATCCTGGCACTGTTCTCATTCGAACATTAAACTTTTCCTTCATTGTTGTAGAGTATTCCATTGTATATTGTGCCATAATTTATTTAGACAGCTCCGTTGATGTATATTTGGATTGTTTCCAATTTTGTTATTACATTGCTGTGATAAATAAATGTGTGTACACATCAAGCAAATTGAATGCATTCCCAGAAGCAGCATTGTTGGGTGAATGGAGAAATACTTCTATAACTTTAGGTGTTGCCAGACTCCACATGACATTGTATGAGATGTCTGCTTCCCCCAGCCACATGCACACTACATGGCATCAAGCCTGAGTTGACCTGAGGGCTGAGGAACTTTTCATGTGTGTTTGTCTCATTGTCAGTGAGGCTGAGCACCTTTCAAGGTACTGAGGATCATTCAGTACCACATCCTTGGCTCATTCTTTTCTATTAATTTTTCAAATCCCCTTATCAGGAAGACTAAATATTCTGAAAATATTCTGAACCCATTTTCTTTTGTCTGGTTAGTGGTTTTGAAATTATTTTTAAAGAACTGATAATTATTGAAATAATTTAAATAAGTAAATAAACAAATATAATGAGTTTTACTTACAAATGTATTTCCTTAGTAAATATACTAAACATAGTAAAATATATAAGTATATTGACTCTATTAAGATTTATTCCGTAAGCAAACATATTGAGTGCTTTTCCAGTTGTTGATGATGGAAATGAATAATTTAAGGACCTCTCCTTGCAGAAGAGCAGCGTGAACTGTAGTTTGGTGTAAGGAATAACAATAGCACCTGACATTTATCTTTTACAAATCACTTTTATACTGATCATTTTTGGACACACACACACACACACACATCTTTTTTTGAGAGGGAAAATCAGCTCTATCTTTCATTCCTTCTGGAGGTGGCCATGGGGAACGAAGGTGTTCTCCAAGCCCGTAAAGTGGGCTCAGCGCTCAGAGAAGGCAGATTCAGGGTAGCAGACTGGATCCATGCAGCAGTCATCTTGCACACATTGAGGTCCAGTGCCCCTTCTGGCAGCCCAAGAGACAGTTCCTGAAGAGCAGGCCAAAATCAGAGCCAGTAGGCCAAGCAGGCAGCAAGCAATACTCAGGCAGGCCATGACGCTGGTGATCTGGGTCCTGGGCCACAGGAGGTGATGATTTCTCCAGGCTGGGCACTGCATTGGTGGAGCATAGTCTTTAGAAGGCAACTGCATGACTGGTCACAGCAGGTCACCTGGGTCAAACCACAAGCGGCCCATTCATTTGCAGGGTCTAAGAGGCTAAGGTCAAGGCCACCAGTTGGCTAATGGCTTGGAGCACAGATGGTTGATATCCTAGCACACACATTTTTAAAGATCATATTAGTTAGGTTTTGGTTTAGCTGTACTGACTGCAAACTTCAAGTAGCATAGCCTTAAGCAAAATCACATTTCTCTGTTCTGTGTAAGTCTAGCATTGGGTTTGATGGTGCCAGAAATGCAACCTTGTTATAATACGACTTTGTGGCCCCATAAAGGGATATCAGTAATCCAGACAGCAGGACTGAGGAGCAGGGAAGATTAAGAGGACAAAACTACATGTTTACTATCAATCTCTTATAAACAGTTCCAGCTGCCATAAGACCTTTCCATTGATACCCCATTGGCTGGAAGTTGGATCATTTGGCCAGAGTTAGTTACAAAGGAGGCTAGGATCATTTCAGGTTGCCATGTGCCCCACTGAAAATTGGCAGGGAGGAAGATACCATGACAGACAAAGGATAATGGACACTAATCTTCCACCAGAAATCTGCCAGAAAAATAAATAGAAATGGCATTATTATACTCATTATAGAAAGAAAAACTGTATTGAGATTGTCCTGTTCAACATACTCTATTGACCAAAACTCCTTGCTCCTGGCCCTTCATAAAAAGAAGAATTAAAGGAAAAGAGCACCATTCAGCTCGCTGCAGAGAGTGTGGAGAGGAGCCCTCGTCAGTGAATGAGGGTTTTTACCAATGTGTGTGTGTGTGTGTGTGTGTGTGTGCGCGCGCGCGCGCATGTGTGTATGTTTGTATAAGTGCAGGTGTATGTGTATGTGTGCATGCACATGTGTATATGTGTATTTGTGTGCACTGGAGGGAAACCTCAGGCGACATTGCTCAGGCACTCCATCTGCCTGTGTCCACTGTCCCAGCTCTGGGGACCATGAGCATGAACTACCATGCCCAGGTATTTTTTTATGTGGGTTCTGGGAACTGAGCTCAGATCCTCATGCTTAAAAAGGCAAGCACTTTACCAACTAAGTTGTCTCCCCAACCCTCATAAAATTTCTGGCAGTCAAAAAGTATATAGAAGAAATTTTGGTGGGGTTTGCTGTAGAGAAAGTCAGTCTGCTGAGCAGTACTTGGGAGGGGTCCTGGGTCTGAGCTGACAGGGAGACACAGGGAGGACTGATTTAAGGGTCTCTATAGGAAATGGTTGCTCACCCCAAGCACTCTCCAAATGCATTATACCTAGGGAGATGACCCTGGATGAAGAGGACTTTCCATGCATGCACGAGGACCTACATTTGAACCCCTGGTGCAAAAGCAAAAGGTGGTTGTATGTGCCTGCAACCCCAGTAATGAAAAGTACCTTTTTCTCCCTGATATCTTTATTGGGCTTTGATGCCAGGGTAATGCTGACTTCATAAAATTAGTTGCGTTTCTTGTCCTTCAACTTTTTGGGGAGAGTTTATGAAGGCTTGGTATTCATTCTTGGTTAAAGTTTTGGTAGAATTCAGCAGAGATAGGAGGATCACTGGCTCCTAGCCCAGCCCCAGGTTCAATGAGAGACTCTACCTCAAAGAAACATGGTGGAGAGTGACAAAGCAGGATATCCAGTGTTCTCTTCTGGCCTCCATGTATGTGCACATCTACATACACACACATACACAAAAATTAAAATAAAAACCCTCAACAAAACAGGCATAGAAAGAATGTTCCTCAGCACAATAAAGGCCATATTTAACACTGTAAAATGTCCACTGTAACCAAAGTAATATATAGACTCAAGGCCATCATTATCAAAATTCCAATGACATTCTTAACAGAAAAGTAGAAAACAATTCTAAAGTCATGTGAAAACATAAAAGACCATTGCTAGCAAATATGATCTTGAGCAGAAAGGCACCAAACTAGAGGAATTATACTGCCCAACTTCAAAATATACAACAAAGCTATAATAATCAAAACAGCACAGTCCTTCCATAGAAATAGACATTTAGACCAATGGAATGAAAGAGAGAGTGTGCATGTAAATCTACATAGTCGACAGATTTTCAACCAAGGGGTCTAAAATACACACCAGGCATAAGTGCAATCTCTTCAAGAAATGGTGCTGTGACAACCACATATCCACACAGGGAGACTGAAATTAAAGCATTTTCTCATACTAAACACAAGTGTAACACAAAATGAAATGTTTTGTATATGACTTGAAACTTAAAGTATTCGAAGAAAACATTGAAAGTTTTGTGACATTGGTCTGGGCAATAATTTTTTAAAATATAGTCTCAAAGGAGTACTTGACAATACAGGATTGCATCGAGTTAGCATCTCTGTAGCCAAGGGATAATGGACAGAGTGAAGAGACAGCCTAGAAACTGGGAGAAAATAGCACGAATCATACATTTGATCAAGAGTTCAGATCCAAAATATATAAAGAACTCAAGCAATTCAAAAACAAGAAAACAACTTGATTAAAAATTGGAAAATGGATCCTTAACGGATGCTTATCAAAAGAAGACATTCAAATGGCCAAGACTTTATGGAGGGGAAATGCTCAAATCATGAGATATGCAAATTAAAACTACAATGGCTTATCATTTCATCCCAGTTAACTCAGTTATTTGGAAAAGGTAAATGATAAGTGCTGGTGAGAATGTGAGAAAAGGTAAACTCTTGTGCAGTCCTGTGGGAAGATAGCTTGGTAGAGCCAGTGTGGACAACAGTGTAATTTAAAACAGAATTACCATATGACCTAGTAACCCCACATCTAGGTATATATCTCAAGGAAATGAAGGCAGTATGTCAAAGAGACATTTGAACTCCCAAGTTCATTGTGGCATTATTTACATAGCTAAATAAGGAACTGATCTGGACTGAGGCTCAGCCTTGAAAAAAGAAGGAAATCATGTTGATTTCGACAACGTGGATGACTATGTTTAGTGAAATAAGTCAGGCGTGGAAAGAAAAGTACTACACGATCTCACTTATATGAGAAATGTAAAACAGTTGAAGTTAGAGAAGGAGAGAGAAGAATGGTGCCTAGTGAGGCGTTGTGGGTGGGACTGTGGAGGAACTGAGGAGACTACGCAAAGAATGCAAACTTCAGTCAGATACGGGGATGAGTTCAGGAGATCTTGTGCACCATACAAACTGTCCTTAGCAATGTACTCTTGAAAAGAGCCGGGAATAGATTTTATGCTCTTATCACAAAAAGATAAGTATGCAAAGTAATGCATATGTTAATTAGCCCAATTTAGCCATTCCACAATGTATACACATTTAAAACATCACATTGCACATGAGAAATACATACAGTTTTTATTTGTCAATTAAAACAAATTAAGGGAAAAGATGCCTGTACCAAAACAGAAATATATTTTCAAATTTCCAATCCCAAACCAAGTGAATACTTCCTGGAGGAAAAACACACAAGGAATATGACTAGAGTTTCTACATTTGAAAATAATCCTTTAAGCTGGTTGTGAAGAATAAACTAATGAATTGTCACTCGCACACAGAAGTAAATGTTTGTTATTGTCTTTATTATGACTGACAGCAAGATGTATCAAACAAAATTTTGCCAAACTACAACTGCTACCTTTAAGCCTGCCTTAGTTTTGGAGAGTGCTAATGTGTGACCCTTGAGTTTATCTCTTCCACATTTTCTGACCATCCTATTCATATTCCTCTCCTTTAACTTTATATCACTGATATTTTAGTTTATATTTGCCTGATGTTGCTGGCAATTTTTTCGGTATTATGTATCTACTCCTAAAGGTGTAGAGAAAATGTATGTTATCCTCCGGAACAAAATTCAACATGGTCGTTAACAGGTTTATCGTCTACCTTAGCATTTGTGCCTAAGAAATGGGCCATTCTGATCCAAAGAGTAAGCAGAGATGCTATTGAAAATATTTAGCTGACACAGTATTACTGACTCGTCAAAACAGACAAAGACGGTCATTTCAGGCTCTGGCCTTACGTGACACTGAGCCTACCCAGGACTAGTTTTCAAGAATTCAAAAGCAGAAAAATTTGACTTTTAGGTGTCTTAATATGGCTCTTTCACTTCCTGCCTCAGAGGAGCTCCATGGTCCAGAGTTACTTCCAAGATAATCATAGCAGGCCCTGGCTGCTCTATTGAGATAGTCCACTTTCTGACGCCTGTACGTTTCTATAGGAATGAAGAATAACCGCGTCTGGGAAGAGAAACCTAAAAAGAGTGCTAAGCAAAGTCAAGGGCATACTTACTGTCTCTCGGAAGGAAGGGGAGGGAGAGAAAACAGGAGGCAAAGAGGGAGAGAGATTAATCAGAAATCAAGACAAAGTTCTTAGAACTTCAGCAAATATAATTACAAAATTAAGAGATGAATAGAAATGATGGCTATGAATCCTGGCGTTGACTAGTAAGAGTTCCAGAGAACCATGAAAACCAAAGGGAATTCAAACAAAGGAAATAGTGCAAAGAGAGCCTAGAAACTCAGAATGCAGGCTCTACCAGAACCCTGGGGCTCAGAAGATTCTACAAGGTTCTAAACAGAAGAAAATAAGCTCCTGGGAAGGAAAGGGAATTAAGCTCAATTCTGATTTCTGCTCTACAACCACATACACCGCTAAGCAGAAGAACGGTCTTTAAAAGTTCTGAAAGCAGATGATTTTGAAACTAGAATTCTTTATTGAACTCAACAAGCATTTAGAGGTAAGCACATAACAAAGTCAGATGCAGCTATTTAAGAATGAGCTTAATTTCACATTGCCCTTTTAAAGAAGCTCAGTGTGTGGACTCCAGAAAAACTAATTAAAACTCTCAGGAAAGAAAAATATTTTTAATGTAAGTAGTGATTGAATTTACCCAGAAAATTCCTGGACACCAGTTCTCAACTGACCTAGCAAGAGACTAGTTTGAATGAAAACAGAATATCAACAGACTACCTGAGAGATATTTTAGGAAGACTGTGTATATTTAAGAAGGCTGAAGAAATGACTCAGCGGTTAAGAGCACTGGCTGTTCTTGCAGAAGAACTAGGTTCCAATCCTAGCACCCACATGGCAGCTAACAATCATCCATAACTGCAGTTCCAGGGATCTGATGTCCTGTCTGTCCTCTGTGGGCACTGCACCACACAGGTGTACTTACATGCATGCAGGGAATATACTCATACACATAAAATTAATAAACAGATTTTTTTTAATCTTAAAAAAGAAGATCAGAGTAGATTGCTAGGAATAAACAGAAATGAATATAAGCCAGCTTTGGTCGTGAAGACATGCATTTCTTTTATCAATAATGAAAAAAGAAGCCATCGGAAACTTGTGGAAACCCAAAAAGTTGTGGAATAATACAAATAGAAACTAAAATGTGACCTTGTGTTGAGTAATTGGGTGGATATGAGAAAGAACACTGCTTGATGCTAGCGACATTTTGCTCTGAGTGGCACTTGGGTCATGGCATTGGAACTAGAGACAGGCAGTGCAATCACGACACACTACTCACTCTGTAATTAACAGTATTTACATAGTCACCATGTAAGCACCGTTCTCTGGGTTTCAGTTTTAGAATCAACCTATAAACAAAGCAGGGGAACCTTCATTGTGGTTACAGAATAGGGAGGGAGGAGAGAGGTACAGGAAAGACACGTCATTCTTTTCATCTTACAGAATGGGATGTCAAAGATATCGCTGGCTGTTGACGGAATAAGAATTAGAGGGTTTTCTATAGTCATAATGGTTACAGAGAAACGAAAATAGCAAAAACTTTGAAAACCTGCGAGGGAGTGGGAGGCGTGAATTAAAACTTCTCTACCCTGGAAGGAAGCGAATAATGTCTGCTAAGGTTGCTGATCAAGACACAGCAGTGTAAACATACCATTTGGAGATGAGAAGAAACCACAAGACCTAAAAACAGCCGCTGGTTTCAAGGCTGTCATCTGTGGGAAGTGGACATGGGCGGAGTGCTCTGGGCTAAGGGGACTATTTCTTTATATGCTACGTACGGCCTTTAGCAAATTTGTTGCTTTAATTGTGCACATGGATCACTCTATTAATAAAAGTCCTAGAAACATGTTTCACCGACAAGTCATAAATATATCAAAATTGGTTTGGAGAGATAGCTCGGTGGTTGGTTAAGAGCATTGGCTGCTCTTGCAGAGGATGTTGGATCAGTTCCTAGCATCCACAAGGTGGCTAACAACCTTGTTCTTGACTCCAGTTCCAAGGGATCAGACCTCCTCTTCTGACATCCATGCATGCAAAAAAACACTTATATACATAACATAAAAATCAATCAAGAAAAAATTCAAAACAGACGACAAAATACATGAAATATGCAAAGTGAGAGACAGATAAGTGAATTGTCTCAGCTCCTGTTAGACTGTAATGGCCAATGAATGGCAGAGTTGGGATTTTAGCTCAGTTTGTCCAACATCAACGGCATACCTGACTCAGGAGGACATCCTCGGTGAAGATGCTGTGGACAGTGCTGCCTGATGGGCAGCAGAACACAGTGCTCATGCGTTGTGGCTTTGTCCCTTTGCCTGTCACCCCCAGTTATCTGTAAGCACTCAGTCACTTCAAATCTTGTTTCAGACTTTGAAGGAATCGAAATAAAAGTGGAAATAGCCCTTCTGACAGGTAATTGTGCAGTGTACATGCTTGGAATGGCCTTAGGTGCCTCTACAAAATACATTAAACATGTGATAGTATTTGAGTGTGAGGTGCTTTCTACGGGGAAGCGAAAAATGTTTTTTTCAGAGGAGCAGGCTATGTTGGTATGTCTAGATTCATGTACGCTCAGACTGTACTTTCTGAAAGTGTATCTGGTTCATCCCTCCACATGAAACCCAGTTAAATGGAGCAGAGACAGACACGTAGGTCCCCTGAAGAGACGTCTGGCTCAGGCCTCCCTCCTGCTCTCTGCTCATCATCTGTGCCTTTAGTTTCTGGCTCCTTCCTGATCCTTTTGAAGCTTATTTCTGTCCTCTTGCCTGGTTTAGTGACCTTGGCCCAACATCTCTTCAGAACTATTGACTCCTAGGTCTGGAGATACATACAACTCAGTGACAGAGCACTTGCCTACCACACTCAAGGCCCTGGGTTCAGTCCTTAGGACCAAAAACAAACAAACTGTTACCTCTTTAACAGTGCTTGTGGGTCCACTGCACAGATGCCATCCCTCTGAGAATTTAGGGTTTAACACGGCAGAGACCTTCCTTTGCTATGCAGAGGCTCTAGGTAAGGCACCGAACTGCCTGGCCTCAGTCTTTGGCTACACACAACCCAAGTCTCCTCTCTCTCCTAGAAAAGGCAAGCTGCTGCAAACAGTAGTGGAATTCCTCATCTCTCCTTAGTTGGTTGTGCCTATCAAAGGGGATTATTCTCATCATGGATCAAACATCCTAACTCATTGCTCTCTGGTCAAGTAAGAAAGATTAGAATATTGAACCAGCTACTGCCAATGGGGTAGTCTGACAGTAAAGCCAACAGTCTGGAAAGGGAAATCAAATACTTACAGAACACTTCCGTAGCCAGGAGACCATTATGGAAGGAATACACATTTTCTTCTGGGATGCAACATAGTATTATCACCTAGTTGAACACTGAAAAATAAGATACTAGAGACCAACAATGTCAAACACAGGAGTGAGGTGCGCCAAGCTGAAGAAGCACTCGCTTCCTTCTCTTCTAAGACAATTGTCGACCTCGGTGTGCCTTCAAATATTGGGTTTGATCTCAATCAGATAATCCTGGAGGCAAGTCACCTTTGCAGAAGGAGGGAGAACGTCTTAACTTTTAGACAGGCTGTTATGGGGAGGCCCTAGGGATGGGAAAACTGAGATGTCCATGCAGCCTTTTCAGATTCTTGTCATGGTCAGAGAAAGAATCCGGAGACCAGACAAGTAAGAAGCTGGGAGGAAGTTTTACCACAGGGCAAAATCTACTCTCAAGGGGTGAGTGAGTGTGAGGTGGGTATGCACCTTGCTGGCTTTGATTGGTTTTTTTTTTTTGACAGGGTCTTCCTAGTCCCAGTCCACCAGGAACTCACTATGTAGACCAGGCTGGCCTCAATTTCACAGAGATCTGCCTGCTTCTGCCTTTCAAATGCTGGGATTAAAGACATGCACCACCACGCCTGGCTCCTTGGTGGTTTTGAAAGGAGCCAGCTTTAATGCAGGGGCAGATGCATTCATGAGTTATGAAGGAAAAAGATGACACATTCCAGGGATGCATCAGGATCTTTCTTTTATTTTTTTGAAATAAGACTTATTCTCCCTTTTTCTGTCCCGATAAAATTTTGGAATATGTCAAGGCATCAATCAGATGCATGTCAGGAACATCCTCTGAAGGCTAATGTTGGACATGCTCTTTTAATGGGCAAAGGACAGTAAGCGGTGGTCTCAGTCAGCCATGTTGGTCCCATCTGGTTTGGGGTGGTCTTGTGCCTTTCCTGTTTGAGCAATCACGTGATGTCCTGCTATGTTATGCTGTATGAGTGCTTCGGCCTCCAGCCACCATGTAGACTATCTCTTCTCTCTGTTCTCTTTTTGGTACACCCAACTAGCCCATCTTGAGGAGTGCCATTGTGGTCATCAATGGATGGTATGTTGGCCTCTGTAGGGGAGTGTGCACCCGGCCTGCAGCCAGTGTTGGTGTGAATCCTGACTGGGAAGCTGGTTTTCTTGAAGATCCCTTTTAAGGAGCCCCACAAGTTGTTGTTAGAGGCAGCCAAAGATGACACATGTTTTGGTTAAAGAGCCTCCATCCTCTGGGAAGCTAAAGTCTGTCAAATGTGAGGTGCCTTTGTGTCCCAAGTATCTACAGATTTTAGACAGAATGAGAAGCTGACTCACACAGAAGAAAAGCACCATTGTTCTGTGTATCCAGTTGCTGTTGTAATGAATAAGAAGAGATAATTTGAATGCGTTTCCCAATTTACAGTCTAGCAACAAAGGACATTACAAATATAACCACGAGGTGAATATAATCAAAATGCATTGTATACATGAATGAAATAAATACATGAATTAATAAAAATATACACATGTGTGTGCGTGTATATGAAAGAGAGAGAGAGAGAGAGAGAGAGAGAGAGAGAGAGAGAGAGAGAATGGCTTTCCCTCTGCCTCTCGCACTCTGATTAAGTCTGTGTAGATCTCACTTCCCCTTCTCAACTCTTCCTCTACTTTCCCCCTTCTGAACCCCGTTTTCAATTCTATTTCTGTTTGCATGGCCATTTGTTTTATGTCTGTCTTTCCCAGTAGATTTTGAGCTTTATGAGGACAGGTATTGCTTCCGATTTTTTCGGAAATAGTATTCCTAATTCCTAGCAGAGTGCCTCACACACAAGGATAGAAAATCGTTCAGAGAAGCCATCAATATCAGATCCCTGTGTGAAACAACCACCAGGCAATTCTTCAACACCGCAAGCATCTCAGAGGTGGGAAACACCCCACTGCACCAGTGTGGAAGTGAAGTGGAGGTCAGAGTACAGCTTGTGGGAGTCTGTTTTCTCTTCCACCTTGTGGATCCTGGAGGTCCAACTCAGGTCATCAGGCTTGCTTGGAGGCACCTTTCCCTGCTGAGCTGTCTTGCAGAGCCATCTTGCTATATACAGCCTAGGTTGATCTCAAACCCATGGTCTTCCTGCCTCAGCTTCCTGGGTGCTGGGATTTCAAGCATACACCACCATGCTTGATGTTTATTTTTCTAATGGTTAAAAAGTTTGAAGGTCAAGTTTAACTTGTATAATAACATCATAGTCAAACTGTCTCCCTATCTTATTATGTACTGATACTTTACAGGATGACCTCAAAGTTATATCGATTGAACAAAGGGGATCTGAACTAACGTCTTAATGTCTCCATAGCTGGATAACATGAGAACAGTTGACCACTGTTGGTTTCTAAAAATTCATGTCATTTGGGATTGCTAGAAACTCAAAAGGAAGTTGAGTTTAATATTTCTTTTAAAATATTTTATTTATTATTTTTATTATATGTGTATGTAGTACAATGCCCACAGAGGTCAGAAGAAGGCATCAGATCCCTTTGGCTGGAGTCACTGACAGTTGTTAGCCACCATGTGGGTGCTGGGAATCAAACCTGGGTTCTCTTCAAGAGCAACCATTGCTCTTAACCCCTGAGCCATCTCTCTAGTCCCCGAGTTTAGCATTTCTTAAAATGGCTTTTAGTTACCTGGATACAACAAAAGCACCTGTTACAACCACATCACACAGCTTTGTTGCTCATATGATAAATTGTCCATGGGACAGTTGCTCCGTGGTTTTATTGGCACTATAAAAGTGCAGCCAAGAAGATGAGCTGTCAAAGTCAAAGTTCGTGTTAGTGATTAGAGGTATTTTGCCTCTTAAGCCATAGCACATAATTTTTTAAAAATGCAACACTGTGAATCTAAGTAGAATGCAGAACTCTGCTCAGTGCAATCATGCATGCAGAGAGTAACATTTGGGGGATGCTATCGCATAACATAAGCTTCTCAACATTTAAAATATAGCTGAAATTAAATGCCACTTCTTTAGATGTGATTGACTCATAGCTTGACTACATTCAAAGCTTTTCCATGTATAATACTTTATAAATGAAACTATTCCATCAATAAGCAAAATGTAATCAGAAGCTATCTAGATGGATAGTCTAAAAATTTCTGCACAGGTCTCTGTTTAGTAGATAAACTGCTGTATGGTGATTAGGAGTCTCGCTCCACTAAAGAAATATAAAGGTTGTTCTGGTTTTTGTGGGGGGAAAGTATGAAAGAAACAAAGGCCTATTATATAACTTATATCCAGAAAAGCCAAGAGACTTAGTTAGAAAGAGTCATGTTGGTTTATTACAAATATGGAAGCAATACTGTTCCAGCGGTCTTTCTAACATCATTGTCAATGTCTAATTACACTTACTTTTGAGTCTACATATCGTGCTGGGGATGTTACAAAGCAGATCAAGTCGAGGTTCAGCTTCCCTGATGATTGCAGTCTAAATAATAGGTTATCAATCCGGAGACTATTTTATGTGCATTTGTTATTTCAATGCTGTCTCTGAATAACTAGAAATTGCATACTTAGTCCTCTGGGGTGTATGATAGTGTCAATTGCAAACAAAAATCGCTGAAAAGAGGGGAATCCACTTACTGCAGCCCTCACCCCACTCCATGTATCCTTTCCTGAAATGAGACTGTACTATTTATGGAATGCCAACCACTAGAAAGAACTAACTTAGGTGCTGTGGAGAAACTCACAGAACTTAACAGTTATGGTGTCTGCTTTGGAGGGGAAAAGAAGCAAGCTTCTATTTATTTTCCTCTGCAGCTATGGTTCTTTCTCTCCAAAGATCTGTTCTGGGCATTTGGCAGCTGCAGAGTTGACCTGCAAATAAATTCAACTCCATTCACAGTTCCTAAAAATGACTGTGTCCAGTTCCCTCACATAGGTGAGAGAAAAATATTTGCTAGGAAAGCAGAGGTGCATAAGAAAAAAAAAGTTGTAGAAAATGAATAGAAAAAGCTTGAGAATGCAGAAATCCATGAGGCTGTTGGCGGCCACTGTCCTCAGTTATAAATGAGTGTCTCCACATGCATGCTACACAGGACCCTCCAGAGTCTGTGGGCAGGCCCCTCACTCCCCTATTTAGTGACTATCTGCTACTTCTGCTTGACAAGGAGCATTTAAGGGTTCTATACTTTTGATGAGCTATGACTTCTGCCTCTGAAGGTCCTCACCGGGAAATACGTTGTCCAAATTTCATCATCCTCCAAAAATCATTTTTGAAATAAAATCTCCTTTCTTTAACTGTTAATAGAAATATCTAGACACCTGAAAACACCTTTTCTGATATTGTCGGGCTTGGCGCACTCAAAGGCAGGCCCGGAGAGAAAGTGTGTGAACAGTAGGCTTCTGGGAGTCACAGGGGTCCTGCAGCTTGTAAGAATGTGGCCTGCAAGAGGACTTGTCCCTCTGAAGCGGCTTCAGTCTTACTTACTTTTGCTCCATACCAAAAGCTACACAGGGCATTTGACATGTATCGACCTATTTGTTTTACCCAGCCTCTTGGTGAGGGGCTTCTCAATCTTCTCTTCTTGAAGATGTTGAAATAAACAAGTTCAGAAACATTGATTTCTTACCCAAGGTCACAACCAACAGTGTGAGTGTGCTCCTTAACCATTCTTCTGTCTTTCAGAGGGGAGAATTGCTCATAGGCAAGAGCTATGCTTACACCAACAGAGAAGTGCTCCTACAAGCCCAGAGGAGGCAGCTCCTGTAAACAGGCGTTATGAGGAAGCAGGATGCTCCATACTGTGTGAAAAGTTCCTGTTTCTGTCTTGGTGGGATATGTGTGGGGAACAGGATGCTTCCAGGCAGAACCCTGATTCAGTTCTTCAAGAGAAAGCAAATCCACCACAAGCCCTAGAAGTCCACTCTAAACCTTCCCATGGAATTGCAAAATGTTCTGTTTCATGTTCCTGAAATTGTTTGCAACTGGCAGCTGTGCCAGGTCAGAATCTCAGAGGGGCTTCTGGGATTCCAGACAGGGTGGGGGCTGGGAAGAATACAATTCATGTATGTGGAGCATCTGAGGAATTCAGGAGCTAAAAAGAAAAGCTTCTGGATAGAAGTGGTTAAGATTCCGGGACCTCTAAAAGGTCAAAAACAGCCTCAATGGATGCTTTCCTTGTGCCTGTTTGGCTAACAATAACAAAGCCAAGTCCTGACAGTGACTGTCCAGGCACCTAGGATGGACTTTTCACAAGTATTCAATTCATCCAGCCCATCAGTTCTGACCACATTTCATCCTTCCAACATCCCCCCAAAAACTGGGTACCAACAGCCACTTACCACAGACAAGTGATGGAGATTCAGAAAGAGGAATTTGCCTGAGTCTTCAAAGTTTTGCCAACTCAGGAGTCAAATAAAATCCAGGCTCTTTGACCCAAATGTATGTGTGTGTTTAACAACGACAGTATATGGCTTCTCATGCATCTATTCTGCAGCTAATGACTATAGCAAGCAGGCGTTTCTGCACTCCATACCTCCACCCATCAATGTTTGGGCAATTAGAATAGTTGAGCATGTTCACTCATAAGGGAAAATAGACAAAATAGTCCTTGGACTTGAACCAGTTACATGAATTAATTTCTGTCTTGGGGTTCTGACAGCAGCATAAACCAAAGAGCCCAGAATCCTATGATGAAATTACATCGTTAAAGCCCTTGGCAGCTCAGCTATTATTTTATGTAAAATATATGCATGGCTTCTGAGAATTTCTCTCCCCCAGCAAACAGGATGAAAAAAAAAAAAAAAAAAGGAACATTAGTAATAGCCAAAGTCTGTGCTATCATACCCTTATTAACGTGACTTTATTGATAGGATGTTGATTGTTGGAAATGAGAAGGTAAACAGTTTCAGATTCCAACTCTATTGTGGGAAACAATACACTGGCTGCTGGGCCATGCAAATGAGGGAACTCTGAAACCTGCAGCCTCCAATCACAGACTGGGCACACGAACATTCCAGGCACGTCTCCCCCAACAGAGCCTGGCTCTTTCCACAGAATCTTCTCAGAGCCAGCATCAAAGGCTCTGTATTCGGGACATCTCCTTTTCCTAACGTAGGGTGGGGTCAGCTAGGGCAAATAACTAAACATTTTCTCCAAAAAGCCATAGCTGGAATTCTCTCCCCAGGGGCCTGAGCTCCTTCTCCCACCCGCAACACACAGCTCCTAGCTTTTCAGGCTTCTGGCCCAGCGGCTGGTCGGTCCCCACCCTTCCCACCTGCTCCACACCGCGCAGCCCAGCCTAGGCATGAAAGAACTTTCCTCAGCAGAGAGGGAGGGAGCCCGGGACACGCCCTGGCTATCTATAGAAGATCCCTCTGGGGGTTCTGCTGACGAGTCACTCGAGATCCCTCCTTGGGCTTTATTATGTCACAGGAACCCTGGCTGGAATGCGGAGGATTAAATTCCAAGCCCTTCCCAGTCGCCTGGGACCAAGGAAGGGAGCCAGGCGCTGAGCAGCCATCCGGGCTCTCTGGCGACCCCTACTGTGTTTTTATTCCTTCTGCCCAGCCCGGGACTAGGTTCAGAGGCCCGAGGCATTGTGCTCATGACCTCCCAGGGACAAGGTGGTATGGTGTTCAGCCTTCAGATGGGCTTTAATTCTTGGTAAATATGGGCGAACAGCTAATCCCACTTGGCCTGTTTTCCTCACCCGAAGAACAAAATTGAACTTGGCTGCCAGAGAGGGGAGTCAGGTCCTGGCTCAAGGCAAAGACATTGTTAAGTTTCTTAAATTGACTACTCTCTGTATTCCTTACCTGTGGTATAGAATAATAGTACCTGCCACACACACCTGTTGTGTTGAATAAATGGGTTACAACACAAAAGACTTAAAAATGGTTCCTGGTGCCTAGGAGGTCACCTCTTATTTTTCTTCTGTTACTTTACTAAAAGAACTACTTTCTATTGCTGCTAAAACACCACAAAGCTTTTATTAGGACAGTAATTTGTTGATGACATCCATTTTCCCAAAAATTTTATTTGGTAATGGTAGGGATTGGACCCAGGGTCTTGCATATATTAGGCAAATACATTACCAGAGCCACAGTCCCAACCCGGTTGGTAATGTCTATTTCACATTTATTACATGCCAGTCATTTGCTAAGCACTTTGCTATTGTTACTGCTTTCTTTGCCTTGGGGGGGAGGGTATGTAGGGGACTAAGGTCAGCCTTTATTATATTCCAGCTCTTCCTGAATATTTAAAAAGAATCTGTCTAGTTTCAGACGCAACTCTGAGAAATAAGTACTATTAGCTCTGTCTTTTACTGGTGAAGATCTTGAGTTTTAGTGACTTGCTTGAGCCTGAGTCAAAGAGCCATTAGTAACTGGATAAGCTGTGGACATTCTTCTCTGTGGTTGGACCTGATATCTCAACTTGATGTCCTTGAAGTCTTCTGAACACCTCAGCGTCAACCGCAATACTCATGAACCGAGGAATCTCGCAGGGTTTTTACGTCTGGAAGAGAAGAAATGTTGTCTTTTTCCTTTTTGTTAAACACCTGATTTTTTCTCCTCCTTAAAATAATGTGAATTTGTCCTCTTGAAAGGATCTCGAAAGCAGATTCCGTTTGTTCTGGAGATGAGACTTTCGTGGAAATTCCTGATGGTAGGGTTTTAGGTGCTACAGATTTAAGAAACTGGACCATCATGTATCTTTCTCTGAAGGTCTCTAGCATGTGGAGACTTGGGTGGAGAAGACCATTCTGATGGCCACACCCCACGGGGCCTGGGCTGAGCTCAGTGAAGACATGTAGAGATGACAGCAGTGGCTTCGTAGAGATGACAGCAGTGGCTTCTACATGGAGTGTCACATTCTGAGTGTTACCCATGAACACTGGGAAAAAGAATCAAAACTTTCAAAGCTTATGTTTTATGTCATCGTTTTGAAATGAGTTTTCTAGTAAAAGTTCAAATACATATCAAAGTAGAATATAGTGAATTTCCCTTGGACTCAGGCTCCTGTTACTGAAGTTTAAGATTTTCAGCTCATGCTAGTTTTGTTTCTTCTGGTCATCCACCTATCTGTCTCCCTCCCCACTGCACATCTCATTATGTCCATAAATGCCTCAACATATGAAGCAAAAAAGCCAAGTCCTCCATTTTAAACCCCATAATCATAACACAATAACATCCCCAAAGCATCAGCAGCTATCTCACCATATAACTGAATGTCTGCCCACTCCTCACACTTTCTATAAATTCTGTAACTTTCTTGATCTGGGATCCCAACAAAGATCACATATCACAATGAATGATCATTTGCCTGAAGTCTCTGAACCTACTAGCCCACATCTCAGTCTCTATTTTAACAACTGTTCAGTTGAAGAATTTGGCTAATTCTAGCTAACTTCCAAGCTAGGTGCAGCTGCTTATGTTTACATAATACCATTTATTATTTGTTTCTTTATCCCTTGTAGTTCCTGTATTTGTGAAATTGTGAGGTGTCAAGTTCAAATTAACATATTTTCAGTTTCTGTGTGTCTTTCATTAGTTTGCAATTCTCAAAATGTCCCATTTTGGCCAATGCAAACCTTTACTAGCTGGCTCCTGAATCCTTTTGACTTGGACCAATAATGATTGATAGCTTCCTTGAATTCTGGTATGACAGGATGCTCCAGGCCCATTTCCCATACTGAAAATCAGACATTTCTTCAAGACGCTGGCTCCTTTTTAGAAGCCACATTCTGTACTTGGAACATTAGTCTTCTGTTTCTATTTTTATAGCACATGTTTTGTACTGGACATAATATATTCATAATATGGGAGATACATATATTTTACAAATGACAAGTAGATAGAGACTTATATTTTCTGAATGTGATCCCCAGTACAGAAAGTTCAGAGGTCCAGGGAATGTGCTGAATTTTGATATTGGGCCCTCTTCCTTTCAAACTGTTTGGTTTTAGTCAAGATTTTTTTCTCAGAACTTCATGGTATCCATGTGTAAAATGAGCATAGAAAGACCCATTTTATGGGCATGTTGAAATGACCAAATAAGGTATATAGGGATAATTAGGTAGATGTTGGACAGATAGGTAGGTAGGGAACTACGTAGATAGGCTTATGCATGCATTATTTGTTTAAAATCTACTATATTTATTTTATGTGTATGAATGTATTACCTGCGTGTATATAAGGTGCCCATGTGGTACAGTGTCCACAGAGGTCAGAAGAGGACATCAGATTCCCTAGAACTGGAACTACAGATGGTTGTTAACTGCTATGTGGGTGCTGGGAACCAAACCCAGGTCCTCTGCAAAAGCAGCTAGTGTTCTCAACTGCTGACCCATCTCTCCAGCCCCCATGCATTACTTTATATAGTCGTATGTACGTACATACATACATACATACATCCATACATACATACATACCCTGGTCCCTCTCAGTCACTGGAGGTTACTCTTAGTAAGTCAATTACAATTGTAGTGCTGACAGAGCCCCTCTTATCCAGAAGGTTCTTGCTTGCCCTCATCGAACTTGCTCATCACAGGAACAGAGGAACCATACACAGAAAACTTGGGGAAGCGTCCCAGGGCAATATGAGATTGAGTGTTGAAATTTGTACGTGAGCTATCTTTGGTACGTGGAGAAAGCTGGTAGTGTCTATGAGAAAGATGGGGCTTGCCTGGGCCTAGGAGGTGTCCCCGGGGTAGGGGACGCAGGAGGACATTCCTTGGGTATGAAGTGGCACAACCCAGCAACAAGAGGAAGCAACAAAATGTCATTCTGGAAGAAGCGGCCGCAGCTTCTACAGAGGCAGGCAGGAGGGGCAGAAGGGCTGGCGGGGGTTGGTTTGTGGAAAAACAAAGTGGCCCAGGCACTAGAAAACCTGCAGTGTGACCCAAAAACACACAGACTCCACAGTCAGGGGGCAGGCATCTCTCCAGCAGGGTGCAGGAGGAAAATAGAGACTTTCACAATGGCTTTGATGACCCCAAGCCTAGCAGTTGCCAAGGCTAGGCTGGCAGCACAAAGCAAACTCCAGGAACAGCAGAAGCAGAGCTGGCCTCAAAAGACCCCAGTGCCACGCCGGCCCTGTAGAACTGGGCCGTGTCAGGAGCTCACAGCATCATAAATCACTGACATGCCAGATACTGCCCAGGGCCTCCCACATCCTCCCATTCAGTCTTCACAGAAGCCTCCAAAGCAGAGATGATGTTTGCATTCAGCAGATGAGGGAAGTCCAGCAAGGTACTGGGGACTGAATGTGAACCACAGTGATGGAACAGGAGGTAGGAAGTAACTAGGCAGTGTAGGGTAAAAAGACCCGACGGAAAAGTGACCAGTTTCTTTCTCTGCTAAATGTCCTTAGATCTGTCAGCAGCCCTGGCCACACTCTGCCTAAGACCAGAGATACCAGAAACATCTAAGCCTAACATGTTTCTGATTCCACCATAGCTCAGGCTGGAGAGGCCTCTAAAAGGGGTTCTGGGTTTTCTCCTTATTTCTTTCCCCTAAAGGAGTACCCGGTTCCGGGAAGACTTGCTGAGGGTGTGATCAGAGCCTCAGGGGACCTGAACACCTCGAATGACAACTGAACTAAGCAGCTCATCTCCCTTCACTAAATCCATAACTCCTGAGCCAGAGCAGTGAGGCCTGAGGCTATCTCTCTTCCAGGACCCCGTGCTGTACAGGAGCTTGGCTTCTTTCTTTCTCCTAAGTTTTCTATGATGAAATACTTCTTTCTAAAGCTCACCCTATGTGGTCCGTGAATTTTGTTCTTGGAGATCACAAGACTAGAACCCCAAAGCCTCTGGCTTGAGGTGATTTTGGTGGCCATTGAGTTTTCAGGACCCCCTAGCCTCTCAAGCTAAGCACAACAAAGTGGAGGAAGGCTCTGTCCCTCTCCAAGACATCCTGCTACTGATGCTCCCCTGTGCTGATGGCAAGATGCACTCACTGAGCACAGAATCCTTGATTGCTTGTGGCATCAGCTGCTGATCACTGCATATTTGGAGCATACCTGGCATGAGCTCTTCGTATTCATGCAAACACATAGTCCCTCTGCAAGGCTCTTTTGTTCTCATCTTTGGACGTGGAAGCACAGAGGGGTTAAATAACTTATGTAAGGTCACACAGTAAGAGCACAATGAGGCTTCATATATGGACCTTGTGCAGTCCACTGCCTCCCTGTGAGGGCCCACGTGACCTTGGTGTGTCACCCTCTTTCCCCCAGGAGTTGCTGCAGCTTGCCTCCAATGAAGTTCCCTAGGAGCAGAAGGCTACAGGAAACAGGGCAGGATGGCCTCTGTTGTCAGATGCTTGTTAGCTGCCATGTGGGTGCTGGGAATTAAGCCCGGGTCCTCTGTGAGAGCAACCAGTGGTCTTAACTGCTGAGCTATCTCTCCAGCATCAATTTTCTTATCTTTAATTAAAAACTCCTCTTGGAAGTTCAGTGGGTGAGGACAGGCAGGCAGGGCTGAGTGGGACAGAAAGTCTCTGTCCCTTAGGGACGTCTGAGGGCAGTGTCTGTCCTCCTGAACTTTCCAGCTCCATTTCTCTCAATTCATTGACCACATAAGAAAATGATCATAGCCACGAAGTGACAGAATTATAAAATGGATAAATAAAGCCTGGCGGAGACCAGAGGCTGCTAAGCCTGTCTGAAAAAAGGAGATCAGAGGGGCACACGGGCCAAACCTCCGGCAGGAAGGTGACAGGACAAAAGTCACGTATCTCCCAGGATGGAGACAGGCGCCTCAGGCCCTTGCAGGTTGCTGTCTCTAAGATCAAGGCTGAGCTTCCTGGAGGTCAGTGGCCTGCAGTAGCCACAGCTGCTGCTAATGATGAAGGAGATAGAGCAGCATCCAAGGTGAGGAGGGGGCAAGGTGGGGCGGTGGGGAGGTCTCGCCTTATAGTCTGACTATTTCACTTGACAAATGAGGAACGAGGCCCCAAGAGATGAGGTCACAGCGCCTGATAGCTCACATGTATTCCTTTGTGGGATGTTTATAAAAATCAAATCGGTCATCAAAGTGGAATGCAGGCTACCGTGCGGCAGCCGCCAAGCTTGGTGAACCTGACTGTGTTCCAGATACTGCTACTCTGTCTACAGACATGACCTCATGCAGCCCTCTCAATAATCTGATGAGATTAGCTGAACATAACCAGAATGATCCTAGGGAGGACACAAGGCCTGCAGGAGTGAAGTGGGGGGATTGAGGTCACGTTGGGAACAGTAGAGTCAGTAGCAACCCACCTGTGGCACCAAATCCCACCTTCACGGCATCTTCTAACAAGGCAAGGATAGGAAAAACATAAAGTGAACGAGTCCATACCTCATGGGATATTATTTTACCATTAAAAATCATTACAAGCTCTATGTAGGGCCATGGTAAATGCCAATTACATAGTGTTTAATGAAAATGCAACACTTGGAGTTAAAAATATGCAGGAAAAATGGAAGTGGAGCACTTAAACACTAATGGGTGCTAGAGAGTGTGCAAGCTTTTTATGTTTTGTGTTTTTCTCCATTTGAATATTCTACAATGTGGTATAGAGGTCTTTTGTAATGAACAAATGAATGTAATCATTTTTCTTTAAGGAACTAGCACTATACTTTTAAAATCAATAAGGAAAGGGCTAAAATGAATAGTCATATTTTCCTTTCCTTGGCAATAAAAACTAATAAGTAATTGATTTGTTGCACAAGGTGGAAGACGGTTATACAGAGACATAGCAAAAGACTTTGCAACAAAAACTAAAATTCAAAGAATTCAAGCTTTGAAGCTACCCTGGTTTTTGGCTGGTATTGTCTAGACTATTAATAAAAAAGAATGCCTTTCCAATATTTAGCAAAGTAATAATTAATCATTCTTTGCTATTTCCTGTTGCTCAGGTTCAGCCAAACACAGGCTCTTGGGCACCTTGGAAAGCTACCTTCCATTCACTCATTTTCAAACATACAATCTTGCGCACAGAGTGCTTAAGATGCTTGACCTATTGAGTCTTAAAGTTTAAAGTTGAATGTAAACTCTAAGGTCTTCAAGCACAAATCTCTTGATTTTTTTTTTTTGAGTGAGTGTGTGTGTGTGTGTGTGTGTGTGTGTGTGTGTATGCCAATCCTAACATGCAGTGCAAAATGCTTCCTCTCCTGGATGAGTTAAACCTTCAGTGATGAAAAGCCAGTTCGACATGTACATCAGGGTGGGGAGGTAGCTCGGTGAGAGCACATCTGAGGTGCTGGGCTCCATCCCAGCATTTCAAACAAAGAACTCTATAGCATTAGAATAAGTAGCTCACATCATGAGACTCTTCCTATGTACCAAGCACTACACTGAATGGCTTATGGGAGTCACTTAGACCTGGGACTCCTGCAGTAAAAGTGATAGCCCCAGTCTAATTTCTATGCTAAAGAAAATGAACTTCAGGACAGCTCAGCCATGTGCCCAAAGTCATAGAACTGACTAATGGCCAGGCCAGGATTTCAACCTGGAGTTTACAGCTGGTCATTTTAAAGTTTTCATTCTCTGAGAATTTGGGAATTTGCCCAAGGTAAGATGGAAACCTGAGTGCTAAATGCCTACAGTCCTAAAACGCAACCAAGAACTCTTTGCATCAATCCAGTAAGCCTAAAATGGCCACCTCAGAAAAGCAACAAATTAATCTTTCCCTCCCTCCTCTTCCTCATTTCTCTTCCTCTTATCTCCTCCCTCTCTTCTTCATACCTAAACTTGCCTAGCTATAAATCAGATTTTGTCAGCCTTTCTTCACCTTGCCCTTACTTACTCAGTATAGTATATGAGTTCATTTCTGTAAGGTTCTGGGTTTGAGAGACACAGCAGACAAAAGGGACCAGAGACTCCACTGGAAGCTAACAGAACCCGGCTTTATTGGGAGAACACCAGATGGGACTAGCTCCTCCACACCCACGAGTGGAGAAATGCTAGCCCCCTCACCCACATCTTGGGGCTGGGGCTCCGGGAAACCGGGCTGGGGTGCCAGGCTCCAGATCAGAATGGAGGAGCTCCCTCAGGGAGAGTGTGAGAGGCAAATTCTCAGGGAGAGCAAGCTCAGCCCAAAAGCCCAAGTCCCAGTTTCAGTCCCAGTCTAAATCTAAGTCTCGAAGCCTGTCCTAGTCCTAGTCCTCAAAGCCTTAAAAAACCCTCAGCCCTCTCCTGGCTTTTAGGGGAGGGGGTTTGCCATGACATCTGATTGATGTTTAAGGCAAGCTTCTATCCAGGAATTTGGGGTCTGGAGTCTTATCTGAACTATTCACAGGGCCTGGATTTCTGAGAGAAGTTGTAAAAGTCGGCCTTTCCTCATGCATGTTTTGTGAACTCTGGCTCCAGGTTTCCTTCCATCTTCCTGAGTTTGAAACTGTTGGGGGTTTCAGTCACATCTTATAATTTCCTGTTGCTGTGATAAAATATCTGAAGCTGTCAAACATATAAAGAAAAGAGATCTATTTAGTGCATAGTTCTAGAGGTTTGAGGACATGGCTCTGTCATTGACTCAGTTCTGGTGACTGCCTCATGGCAGGTGGGATCACAATGGTGGGAGCACGTATAAGAAGGGAGGAACATAGGATGAGTCTGGAAGCCAAAGAGCATGAAGGAGCCAATGACAGTCTCTCACTAGGCCCCAGCTTTGAAGGACCCACTATCTATTAACATGCTGAGTGCCAAAATCCCAACTCATTAACTCTGGTGGAACATGCTTAGAGGTCTCCAAACCTTCACAGATAAGCAGTTAGTTGTTCAAAGAGAACTGTGTCCAAACGTAAACAGGCAGCTCTTTTCACCATTCATCCAACAAACACGTCTCATGTGTCAGACTTGTGCAAAGCACGAGGCATGCTTAGGGATATGAAATTCTCTTTAATTCTTTTCCAATGCAGCATCTGGCCTCAAGAGTTTAAAAATAGTCCCCGCAGGCTTTGACTTTGAACCAGATGGATTCAAAGGTGGCTGCTGTTGCTCCTTCAGACTGAGCATTACATGACTGTATTTTCCAGAACTATACAAATATTTGTATTTTCCACTGTCCACCAAGGTGAGCCTGAAGCCTGTCACACTAAATGGACTAATTTCTACCATCTTTGTTAAAATTAAGAGGTCCTGGTTGAACTCAGGGTACATTGTGTAAGCCAGCCAATTAGCAGAACCAGGAAAATCGGTATCAAAGGAAAAGAGGAAAGCTTGAAAGTAAGGGAAGGAACAGGACGATGTCCATTTCAGAAGCAAATGAATCAAAGATGAGTTTGGGAACCAATCACATCTGAGTCAGAGCCTTGGCCCCACCAGTCTCTAGCTGTGTGACCTTGGGAAGAGCTGTAGTTATACTCAGGTGCAGTTTCAAAATCACTGAAACAATATACCGGTATCTACCTTGCAAGGTGATTAGGTTAGTGATAATGCACGGGAAATGCCAGCATCTTGCAATGCACAATGTGTAGAAACTGCCAGGACTCTTTAAATTCCCTGGAGATTTCCATCGCATTTGGCTTGTCTCTGTTGGTAGTTAAGCTGAGGACCTATAAAAATAAGGAGCAGTCATTTCTTAAAGCAAAACCAGCCATCAGCTGAACCATCCTTACTGAGACTCTGGCTGAGGCGCCTCTACTGCTCTAGACTTCAGGGACTGTTTATGCAGCTTGCTTTTCAATGACGATAAAAGAAACAGAAATGGGAATAATAAAAACAGGACTAAGCATATTTATTTTCAAAACACCAGGCTAGGGCTCCACGGAGAGGAAAATGAAATCACATCTGGTTTCAGCTGCAAAGGCAAACTGTAGATGAGCACGCTCTCTGGTTGTGAGGTAGAGTTGGCCGTTTAAGCAAGGGAAAATAGTTAATGTGGTGCAAATCACTATCACAAAAGTCCAAAAGCTTAACACAGTGTTCTTGTCCCATTCATAGTAAGTCCAGCAAGCTAGGCATGATCAGGGTGGGAAGGTCTCTGCTCCACGGTCACTCAGGTCCTATGTTGGTTTGAATGAGAATGTCCCCCATAGGCTCTAAGCATTTGGACATTTTGTCCCCAGTTGGTGTCGCTGTTTGGGGAGGTCTTAGAAGGTGCGGCCATGCTGGAGGGAGCACAGCACTGCGGGTGGGCTTAGAGAGCTCTTAAGCCTTGCCGGATCTCCAGTCAAGCTCTGTTTCCTGTGCCTGCTTCAAAATGTGAGCACTTAGCCGCTGCTCCTACTCCAGCCACCTCTGCCACCATGCCTCCTGCCATGATGCCGCTTTGGAACCAGAAGCTAAATAAACTCTTCCTTTTATAAATTCCCTTGGTCAGTGTTTCTAGCACAGCAACAGAAAAGAGACTAATACAGATCCCTAGTGACTAAGCCCGAAGGTTTACCTTCAACCTGTGACATCTGGGTACGGACATCGCACCTAAAAATGAGGCTCTGACAAGAGAGACAGGATTGAATGTGCTAAGTTTTCTAAGCAGTCTTGAAAGGCATGAGTCTTCCTCTTACCTCTGCCCTTTATGGGCTAAAATTAAACACAGCTCACTGCAAAGAAGGCTAAGGAGGCAGTCTCTGCTTGGTCAGAAGGAAGTGCAAGCTCAGAACAGCAACCAGCCTCCTGCAGACTCCAGGGCAGACCTGGGATCTGCTCCTCCTTGTCTTCCTTCTTACTGATAAACCCAAGTGTATGTCTTCAGGTTCATGATCCTGTGGGCAAATTTCTCACATCACAGTAACAAAACAGCAGAATAAACAGAAAAGAGGAAAATGACAATAAGTGTTCTAAAAAGGGGAAAATCAAGTAAAATTCACACGGAGGGATAAAATAGACATTATCCTCTGTACCCACAGAAGACTTGAGGATGAGGGCGTGGCCTCTGTAGACCTACAGGCAGATTCTGTGTTTTGACAGAGCTAAATTTAAGCCAAATCTTGCTGCTTTTGCAAAATAAAAGTGTTTGATTGATTGTTTCAGTGTTATGATTCCTGGATGTTGTGATGAGCCCACATCCCAAAATAATACCATTTGTGATTATATCTTGCGGGAGAGTTCACATCTTAGCGTTTCTAGACGCCCAGAGCCTGACTTCCTTTATCAGTATCAGAACCAAGTACCTTCAACTCTCTGCCTCCCTGCTGGACCTGGCCCCTGCTCATGGGTTCACTGGGGCTAGTGTCCAAAGGAAGTTCAGGCCCAAGCTCCAGTTTCCTGTCTCACCTGTCATTTTCTCTCTTCCTGTAAAGGCTCTGCTTTGATGCTGGGGAGATGGCTCAGTGGATAAGAGCATTTGCTGGGCAAGTATGAGGACTTGAATTCAAAGCTCTAGCATTCGTATAGAAAAGCTGAATGCAGCTTCACACTCCTGTAGCCCCAGTATTATGGAGGATGGAGACAAGAGGATCACTGATCACAGAGCTTGATGGCTAGCCAGCCTAACCAAACAATGATGCCCTCCAGGTTCAGAAAAGACCCTGTTTCCAAGGAATAAGGTGGAGAGTGATTGATCAGGGCATCTGACTTCCTCAACTGGCCTCCAGACGAACATGCACCAGTGAGCACACCCACACATAATGTGCACGTATGCCACACATATGTACAACACATGCACACACACATACTCAAAACCTTCTGTTTGGAAGAGCATGTTATCTAAATTTCTATAATACATTTTCCATTCTTATCTTGGGTGGGAGGGAGGGAGAGAGAGGGAGAGAGAGAAAGAGAGAGAGAGAGCGAATTCTTTGAAGCATTCTTTTTAAATTAAGAATGATACACTCCAATAATTTCTATTTTATTCTATCTATTTAAAAAGAAACACATGCTGTTGGGAGCCTCTAAATTTAGGCAAGTTGTCTTGAATTACTTGTCATGCTCTATGCTCCCAATGCCCATGGGTACCGGCCTTACACTAACAAAATCATTTTTCCTCTTGAGGTCAATGAACTTCGTCTCTGCTTTACTGACATAGATTTTCCTAAAACCACGCCCTGGGCCTTCCTGCTTTGTCTTCTAATCTGTTACTTCCAGTGTCCCAGAGACCTCAGCTTCTTATTCTTTCTGTTCCCCACTCTCTTACACTCACTTTGTCCTCTTCCAAGGAGCAGTCAATCTCAGTGTTTTCGTTGATGCCCTCATCAGAATCTTTCTGGTTTGCTTCTCCTTAGTCTGCACAGACCCCATGACCACAGCTTCCTCATCTGCCCTCTAGCTCATCACTTTGCATGAGATATTTTCTTCTGTCTTGGTAACTGAGTCTGTATCTTGACCATCAGGCTTATGGGCAAGACCCAGACAGCGTGGGCCCAGTCAAGGGTCTGGGCCAAGCCTACCATTTGGGGATGGTGTCTACACTGATGACCCCTGCTTGATTATCTGTTTGTTACCTTCTCATACCCAAACACCCCATACTGCCTAACAAATGTACTGCCTAACACACTGCGGCATTCTCAGTCTACTCTTTGGTCTGTTTCCTTTCTTGCAGCGTCTGTGACTACTGATGTTCTCCAAACCCTCTTCCCTGTGGCTCAGGTGACTCTCTTTTTCATTATTTTCTGCTTCCCTTTCCAGCCAGTGTTTTCAGCTTCTTCACAAGGCCTCACACTCATCACACTGCACAGCATCTCAAAGCACACCCATCCTCACTCACACTTCCATTTACCATTAAGGTAAGGTTCTCATAGATCTATGCCGAGACCCCTCTTGGGATTCTCATCCAGTGCCCACACACCCCTCCCCAGGCTATTTCATGTACCATGTCAGTCTCACAGATCTCAGAATGCAGTGAGTCTTTCTCCACACTCAGCACTCTCCCCATGTACTTAGAAAAGAGATCCACAGCACTACTGTGGTCTTCAAGGCTCTGGGATCTGAATGCTCTTGCCTCCATCTTTCCCACGTCATCATCTGACTCTGCGCAAGCCATGAGACCTCCTTCCTGCCTCTGCAGTAACTCAACGTGCTCTTTTCCCAGGATTCTGTCCTGGTTGGTCCCTCTGTTTGGCATCCTATTGTCATAGGTTAGGTAACCACAAACCTCCCTTCCTCACTTTGGTCAGGTTTCATCTGAAACAGCAGCTGCTCACAGAAGCTTCTCTGATCAGCCTGTCCCACAATAGCACCCCATCACCTTTTGATCCCTGGTCCTGCTTTATTCTTCTTCAAAGTCATCACCACCACCTGCTGTGGGTGTTTGTTGCCTGGCTACCCTTCCTGGACTATGCTTCTGCATTTGGATGAATCTTCAACACCTAGAACAAAGCTAGGAACAGAGTGAGAGCTCCATCAATCACTGACTGAATGACCTCCGTCTTTCTCCTCCTGTCTCCCAGCTTTTCCAGGATGTTAGGTAACGAATACATTATTTTTTGAGTCATAGCCCAAGCCAGAAGCCTGATCTTTGACCTTGTCCTTTCAGTCTCTCACTGTCCACATCCCGTCTGCTTTCTCAATCTCTCCTCCACTGCATTTGCTGTCTCTACCTTCCGTTGGTGCTGTGGCCTTGATTCAGGTTCATGGATCCCTCTGAAACACAATGGAAGCCCTGAGTATACTTCCCAAGAGAACATGCAAACACCTTCTTCACATAAGAGTTTCTAGACTCTCTGAAGTCCAGTAAAGACCCTTGTTCCTAAACACCTCTGTGTTTAAAGATACAGTTAGTTCTCCAATCCAAAGCCTACTTGTTTCTTGCCTGGATGACACTGATGTTCTTTGACAGGTCTCCCTGCCATTGGCTCTACTGTTCTTTTGCTCAATCCCCACAAATTAACAGGTTTGCTCATGTCTCTAGAATACATATCAGTGATTCTTCATAACCTTATACTAAGGCCTGGGCAGTTTGTACAGCTCCATGGTGCTGCTTGCTTCCCCGTCTTCATTTAGAGTCTCTCTTACTCATACACTTGGCTAGAATCATTCTAGAAAGTCACTTTCTCCAACCTCCATGCCCTTGATCATGGTGACCCTTTCCCCTTCCTGAGCCCTGACCTCTACCTGGCTCCCTGCCATTATCTTCCTATCCAAGATGCCCAAGATATGTGATATAATCTTATTAAAGTCTTGGTCAGCATGTCCATTTTCTGACAGAGGTACCTCACTTCAGAAGCCACTGTCTTCATTCATAGACATAGTAGGCACCTGAGTCAGGGTATGCAAACAGACTAGATAGATGGAGTGATCAAATGAAAGGAAAGACAAATGGGAACAGCATATTTTGGGTAATAGAGATGGGGCAGGTAGAGCCAAACAGGAACTATGTATAAATTGGATAATTCATCTATTTAGCAGAGTTCACTACAAAGGGCCTCTAGCTTTTGGATGTTTTAGCCATTCCACACAAGTGTTTGCTTTAAGATTATTAATCATTTTACAGAGATAAAGAGTTGAAGTGCAACCAATCAGAATCTAAGAACAGAATCGCAAGTTTTCTGCAGTTGTTCTGCAATTTACTGGGATCAGGGATTTGATGGTAAGCCATTCAATATTCTAGTCAAACAGTTAACTTCCCAGGAATAAACCTGAATGAGAGAGAGAGAGAGAGAGAGAGAGAGAGAGAGAGAGAGAGAACAGAAGAGCTAGAAAAGGTAAATCATAGTGGAGGGAACAATTTGAGACATCGAGAGAGAGAGAGAGAGAGAGAGAGAGAACAGAAGAGCTAGAAAAGGTAAATCATAGTGGAGGGAACAATTTGAGACATCAGTGTACCTGACCCAGGGTTTGCCTTTCAGCAAAGACACATCATCCTTTTGTAGGAGATAGGAGGTCCCAAATGATGCTAAGTTCAAGACCTATTAGCAGGACTTTGTAATAGTGAGGACCAAGTTCTTACTATATAGGGTGGACAAGACTGCAAAGAGGCTTTGCCTGGCCTTCACTGCACATGAAAAACTGAACAGATTTATTCTGGCACAAACTTTCATGTTCATTTGTTTCTTCACAACATACAGATTGAGTATATGGCCACATCAGATCCTATGTTAGTGTTACAGAGACAAGACCCCTAGGAAAGACCACTCAGACTCCAAATGTTCTGAATTTTATTAGCTGGCACTAGTGACTACACTCTCTGGGTCGGAATTTAGAGAGCACAGTACTGACTTAGAGGAGAGCAGAGCTTATAAAGGCAAAAACCGCATCCTGAAGGACCAGGTGGTTATACAAGAGTCCATAGGCATGACATGTTTGTTCCTGCAGGAGGTAAACAAGCAGTTTCAGAATCCAGTTAAGTATTAAGCAAGTGGTTACAAAAGCTACAAGATATTAACTGAGAGCTTCTGGATTCTGTGGGGGGTATTTTCCTATGCTTAATTCTTCCTTCCTGGAACAGCCCTGTGATTAAGTCTTCCTGGAAATGCCTGCCAGAGTCATAGCTCATTCAGAAGGAGGCTTTATACAAAATGAAAGAACTCAGGCCATCATATTAGGCACCAGAGCTGAGATGAACCCAAGGTCTAGGAAAGCTGTTGTTCTTAAGATCTTGCATTTCAGAGGGAGCAAGCAAACAAGTGAATTTCCTGTGATGAAAGTGGTAGCACAGCAAGGATGGTGGGAGAATGTAGAGGATGGCTGAGCATGGAGGGACAGCATTGTGGAGGGGATACCAGGAGTTTCTGTACAAAGGGAGGCCTGGGAGGTCTCTTTAGGATGGTATCATCTCAGGCAAGCCTGATGGATGTGAAGGAATCTAGAGAGAGGCATTTCTGCAAAAGGTACCACCAGAGCCAAAGGCCATTAAGGGGACAAGATCTAAGAGCAGTCTAGAAACCAAAAAGGGGCCACTGTGGCTAGAGTTTGTGGAGGGACAAAAGAGGCATGAAGCTGGAGGCAGCGAGGACTGTGGGAATTATTCTAAAAGCAATCGGAGGCCTCTGAAAGGATTTCGTCAGGAGATGGCAAGATGAGGCTACAGATGATTTTTCTGGAGGTTGTGCAGAATAGGAAATATGAGAAGAGAGAAAGTTGAGGGTCAGTTGGCTGTTGGTCTAAGCGGTAGATGATGACTTGGGCCAAGATATTGGCAGTGAAGAGAGTGGAATGTACAGATTCCAGATCGAGAGCTGACTCCGGCACAGAACTGTTGTGAATGACGATAGGAAGGAGCTCTCGCTCGTATCCTGCCCAAGCGTTCTATGACTGTTCCTGAGGTACCATGGCCACCAAAGCAGAGCTGTCTGTCCAGATTAGTTTGGTCTCAGAATGAGCAGAGTGTGTTTAGACCACGCTGTAAGCAATATAGGCCCATGAGCTTGGGCGAAGAATACCTACAAACCAAGCACTTGGGAAACCTACAAGTCCCTTCTATGCATTCTAAAGCTTCCAACTGTAAGGGCTAGCTTTACTGCATCTTCCCCTTCGCTTTTGTCCATAAGCACTTCTTAGAGAAATTTTATTTCATGGATGTCATCCACAAAGCACTGTGGACACCTCTGTGACAGAGTTTTCTAAGTCAGGCTGAGGGTTCACAGTTTCTACACATTAGCAAGGCAAGGGTGACCTTTTCTCCCCTAATAACCTCACAA
This sequence comes from Eospalax fontanierii, assembly GCA_035773235.1. Taxonomy (NCBI): domain Eukaryota; kingdom Metazoa; phylum Chordata; class Mammalia; order Rodentia; family Spalacidae; genus Eospalax; species Eospalax fontanierii. The sequence goes on along the minus strand of CM069548.1, from coordinate 36,312,035 downwards.
TGAGAGGAAGCCTCAGAGTAGTTCTTGTTTTACATATGCTTAGTAACAAGCAAGCACCGAGTGGTCACGTGATCAGATCTATGCACTCCATGGAGTCCCATCAAGTACTCAAATTGGCCTCACATGAGGTTTGCCTTGAAGGAGATATGGCAAGATCCCATTGCAGGATTCAGTTAATCCAGTGGTTCCTAACCAGGGTCAGTTTTGTATCCCAGATTTGGTCCTACAAGCAATATCTGGAGCTATTTTTGTTTTTCACAAATGAGGAAGTGTGCCTTGTGTCTAGTGAGCAGAGACCAAGAAAGCAGCATGTGTCTTCTAATTCACTCAGTCAATCCCCAGGGACTGTCTCTCTCCTCAAACAGGTACAGAATCAATCTCTTCTCCTCTCCTCCTGCTGTTCTTGTTTAGATCCACAGCACTTCACAAAGCCTCCTTCCTGCCCACCCCAGCCTCCTGGCTCCTCTACTCCATCTCCCACCTTGCCATGGGACTGATCTTTCTAAACCAGTAATACAATTCTGTTTTGTTACATCCTTAGTGGCTGCTCACTGACTGTGCCAACTCGGCATCTTCTGCCATCTCTCCTCTCTTGCACATTTTATTTCAGGCTCCTGCAGTTGCTTTAATACACAGAGCTCCCAGTCCCCTTTGGCTTTGTCCATGGCTCCTCAACTTGGAAGGCCTGGCATCTCTCTTACCCCCTCTTTAATCTTCCCAGGTGTGTAGATCCTGAGCCTCAACTCAAACACTGCCTCATCCTTTGACTCCTCCAGGTTCAGCTTGGGATACCTTATTGATATTGCTCTACTCTGGTCAAACTTCCATTAAATCAGATGTCCTTGCTATCTACTTGTCCTGTAACAATTTGCTTGTCTGTGTCTCTTCTGTCTCTAAACTCTTTGATGGCAGAGCGTGCAGCCAGCTCGTTGGGCCCAGCGTGCTACCTGCTACATTCAAGCAGCAGCTAAATATTTTTTTGATGAATTATCACTTTCCATACCCTGGGTTGTCTGTTTTTCGCTTGTTTGTTTTGTTTTATAGAAGATTTCAAAGTCTTCCAATTTTCAGGGGCTACACAGTGAGTGACACGAATTAGATCATTATGGCTGTGTTTGCAAATATCTCTGTGCCTACAAATCCTCTTGGGGGCTTGTTTCAAATATAGATTTCTCAGACATAGAGTAAGTCTTAAAATGCCAAAGTAAGCCTTAAACTTAGCTAATTTTTAAGAACTTGGACATAATTGCCATATAAGATTCACTTATGAGTGTGTAATTTAGTGGGTTTTTTAAAAAGCATTTTAGTATTTTGGGTTTTTTTTTTTTTTAAACAGGGTCTTTCTATGGAGCTCCTGGCTAAGCTGGAATTCAGTATGTAGAACAATATGTAGATTTGTCCCAATCATTATGTAGACTTGTCTCAAACTCATAGAGACCTGCTTATCTCTGTCTTCTGAGGCTGGGATTAAGGTATGCACCAATACATCTTGCATATTTTGGTATTATGATGGTGTAACTATCAATGCTATAGAATTCTATAATTTAAAAATTTTTTTGAATTTTTGTGTATTTTATATACAACAGCTTAGTCCTCTTCACACCCCTCCCCTATCAGCACTCTCCCATAATCCCTCCCGACTGGATTTCATGCATTCTGTCATTTATGTTAAGGCCTGTCAAGTCAAGTTAGTGTCCCCTGAGATCCCTCAGTGCAAGTTCATCCACTAGGGTCTAGTCAGTCTATCTAGAGTCACTCCCTTCAAGAAGATCAGTTCTTCCTCACTGAGTAGGAAGCAGCTGCCCAATAGTTCTTTGGAAATTCTAAAATATTCTTATGAAGAAGTCATTTACACTAGATGTCACTATCCTGTGACTTCTTCCTTCTGCCTTGCAAACTGCTCGGCTACTTTCTGGTCTTTATTCATCTGTCTATTCGCAATATTTATTTTCTATTAATAGAATCATGCAATCTACATCTTTTGTTCCTGGTTTCATGCTTGTGTGTGTGTGTGTGTGTGTGTGTGTGTGTGTGTGTGTGTGTAAATCATTTTGTTTACTCAATCATCATTTCATGGACATTTGGTTTGCCTCATTCTTCAACTACTATGAAAAACATTGGTATGACCATTTCTGTACAAGCGTTTCTGTTTATATCTGTTGGGGTTCACAGGTTATGCCCCAAACAATGGAATTGCTGGATCATGTGTTAACTATGTTGATTTTTTTGAGGAACTGTCAAGACTGATTTCCACAACAGTTGAAATACTTAACATTTTTACTAGTCATGTTTGCAAATTCTAATTTCCTTATGTCTTTACTAATACTTGCTATTTCCCATCTTTTTTTCTTTATTATTATTATTATTATCCTACAACCTTTGATTTGTATTTTCCTAATGATAAGTGTGATGGTTAACTTAGATGTTGCTCTGACTGGGTAGGGAGATATCCAGATAACTGGGAAAACATCATTTCTACATATATCTGTGAGGGTGTTTCTAGAAGAGTTTGATATTTGAATCAGTGGATTGAATCAGTAAGCTGCCCACCCCCTACCCCAGGTGGGTGGGTACCATTCAATCAATTTAGGGCCCAGATAAAGCAACAAGGCAAAGGAAAGATAAATTTATTCTCTCTCCCAGAGCTTGTGTCTTCAACACTTGGATAGAGCTCCAGGTTCTCCAGCCTTTAGTCGCCAGCACTTGTATTGGTAACTCCCTCTCAGATTCTTGGACTTTTGAACTTTGAATAAAGTAGGCCTCTGGCTTTCCTGATCCTGCAGCTCAAAGACGGCATATCCCCTAAATTCTCAAGCTCCATAATCACAAGAACCACTTCCCCTAATAAACACCCTCTCTTCTATCAGTCGTCTATCTATTTATCTATCTAGCTCTCTCTATTATCTATCTGTCATCTACCTATACATCCTATTGACTCTGTTTCTCTGGAGAATAAACACTCTCATCACAAGTTACATTGAGTATTTTTCAGTGTGATTATCGTTCATTTATATATCTTCTTTAGAGGAAAATCTATTTAAGTGTTTTTCTCATTTCTGATTTGAGTTGTTGAGTTGTGAGGAGTTCTCTATGCAGGCTAGAAATCATTTACTTGATATGTTATTTGCGAATATTTTCCCAGTTTGTGTGTGGTCTTTTACTCTCTTGTCATTGTCTTTTGGTATTTACAAGTTTTAAACTTGATTGGGTCCAATTTATCTAGTTTTGTTTGTTTGCTGAGCATTTGGTGTCCTATCTAAAGGATCATTGTATAATCTGAAGTCACAAAGATTCACAAATAATCACCCTGGAAAAGTTTTGGTCTGAATTACAGTTGCCATAAATAAGAAATTGTCCAGAACAATGTTTTCCAATGACACTGGAAGTCATAATTATCACAAGACCATGAGAAAAAAAAGTCCTTGGGCTGGCAAAACGGTCACCAAGCTTGATGATCCAAATTTGATTCTCAGAACTCACATGGTAAAAAGAGAGAGCTCGCTTCTACAAGATGTCTTCTGACTCCTACATGTGTGCTGTGACATACATGCACTTTCCCTGAAACATAACCTGGAAGCTTCCTCCCTGAAGACTAGATCTCATAGTATCACAAGGTGCTATGCAAGCTGCCAAGGGAGAAAATCAATCAGTGGTCCTATCCAACTGCAAAGCCTTTGAAGCACAAGTGTTTATTCCAGCAAAATATTATTGGTACAATAGTGGCACTTTTATCTTGGAGATAATCAACAGCTATCTAATTGGACTCCAACCTTGCTCAAAAGGAGGCAATACAATTACAGTACTATAAACACAACCAAGTACACATGACTGGAGCAGTCATAGACCCTAGAGAAGAACCTACTACTGCTACTCTCCTAAACCAATGTAATTTCTTACTGTATTCTAAATGCTTATCTTGTATTCACAGGTAAGTGTAGCCCTCATTACTGATTAAAGAAGCTTCTTTTTGTGACAGATGGAGACTTTTACGAAGTGCCACAACTGATCAAAAGACAGACAATAATCAACTATGTGGCGCCTAGCCCTAGTCAATACATCCACAATGCAACCTCTGCACCTAAGCTTCAGAAAACATTATGGAAGAGGAGGTGGCAAGATTATAAGAGCCAGAGAAACAGAACACCTGCTGCTAGATAATGTGTTCTAGCCATGATAGGGAAGCTGCACCCACGGAATCACCACAGTATGGGAGCCTGACAAGACCTTCATAATGACAATACCAGCTGACATGCAATGTGGATGGGGAAATTTCACAGGGTCCCATTTCTAGATGAAGAGCCACAGCCAGTCAATCAATGGATACTGAAGGGAGGGTCGGTTTTCTCCAGGGAATAGCTTCCTGATAAGTTATCTAATTCTAAGTGTTCATCCTTAAACACACACACACACACACACACACACACACATACACACACACACATATATATATATATACATATTAATCACAAACATATATATGTATATGTAGGAATAATAATAAAGAGGACAAGAAATTTAGAGGGAATGAGAGGGACATGGGAGGAGCTGGAGAGGACTGTAAGGAGTGGTGAAAATGATGCAAATATGACACTCGTGTATGAAATTCTAAATAGATAAATCAATAAATAAATTCGAAGTCCCAATCCCCAGGTCTCCCTAACTTCTCTTCTTCACTTTGGTTTTGAATCCAAAGGATGGCACTGAGGCTCAGAGAACTCTGTTCTTACGTAGCCACACATGATCATGCAAATTTGGGAATTGCTAGTCAGAGGATCATTTAGATGTCTCTAAACATAAAGGACCTATTTTGTCAAGAGAAGATAAAACAAAAAAATAGAATTTTGGCATGAAAACACCTTAAATGGGTATGGTGCATATTTTTAGATAGCTACAGGTATCTCTCTGAAGAAAAACTGAAGATGTTTCTGTTACAAAAAAAAAAAAAAAAACAGACAAAACCCCCCACAATAACCAAAATAAAAGAACAGATATGTCTCTGAGATATATAGATTGGGGAAGGGCTAACAGAACATTTTCATGTTTATGGAGATAAGGGACCCCACCCAAGGCCAGGCACACTGCCTTCTTCTAGGTTCCCATGGTCCCATGCTCTGTGTCAATTGCCCCAGTAGCCTCTGGGCCTTTTCAAACAAGTAGAAAATCTTTTCTTTTCTTTTTAGAACTCCAGAGCTCATCACTGGGCCTCATGTATTACAGGTGTTCAATAAAATATTGAATTAAATGAAACATTTTCTATGTTTAGTAAAATGCATAGCAAATGCATAGGTCAAATAGCAGGCTGCATGTAAAAATGCTAGGTATGTGGTACTTTGAAAATGGATCCAAGAGGGAATTAAGCAATAGGATTTAAAAGATCATGAAAAAACAAGTAATTATTTTTGAACCATAGTTATCATCTCTGTCCCCACCCACTTGCCTACCAACTGCATTTGTCAGGGTCCCAGGAGGAAACAGATGGCTCACCAGCACTGAATGAAGAAACCATTTACAGAGGAGTGGGCAGAATCCAGAGGAGAGGGAATGTAGACCCCGGAGCTAGCAGCAGTAAAATGTTCTAACCGTCCCCAAGTCTGAAGGAAAAGACAAAGCAAGGTGTTCAGAACTTAGTTTGGAAACTGGGGGAGAGTGGTACAGAAGAGCCTGTTGGCATGGCCATAAAGTGGACCAAAGGGAGTAAGGAATTCTTCTGGAAGGAGCACATACATCCTGATGAACAGGAAGACATGAGCAAGTTCAAGATAATCTGTAGAGAAGAAAATGTATGGGTAACAGATCAATTAAGGCATCTGTGGTTGTGAATTTCTTTCACTGTGCTTCATTGATTCGTCCAGCAGAGGCTGGAGAAAAGTGTGTGTGTGATGCTATGTTTTGAACATGACATAGCTAAAGCCCCTGTGAAATCACATCAACAGTGGCTACTTACACAAGTCTGGACCCATCAACATTCTATCATAGATAGGGGAGGCTCATAAGGTCTCACCTTCCCCTGAGAAGCCATGGGCAGTTAGTGATTGCTGGGGAAGGGGGAGTCATTTTCCTCGGTGGTCTGAAACTTCAAAATCTGAGCTCCTTTCTCACCCAACTGTACATTTTTCATCTTTTTGCTCTACTCTCTGCTCTCTTCCACTATGAATCTGGGTAAATGCAGTAAGCAACAACCATGCCACAGCCCGAGTGATATGCTGCCTTGACAATTTCTCTGCCAAAAAATATATTCCATTACTTTTGAATCCAGCCTCATACAAACTGCTAGGAAGCAGGTAGAACACTGTCAGATTCCATGCCAAAATGTAAAAGGACCTCTTTTCCAGTTCCTGATAGAATTCTTATTCTCCTCTGAAACCTCATGAGCCTGGCCTTTCCTATGCACATTCCTATCAGCATTCTGGTCTTCCAGTTCCTACCAGAATGACCCATTAAGCTCTCGTATAGCATACTAGGGATTCACAGTTCCACACTCTTCCACGTTCTTCCCGTTAGTCAGTTCCAAAGGTCTCTGAACCACATGGTGAGGTTTATCACAACAGCAGCTCTGTTACTCCCTACCAGTTTTCTTAGTTACTTTCCTTGTCATTGTGATTAAATTTCTGAAAGAAACAACTTAAGGAAAGATGGATTTTTTTTTTCCTCATGGTTTTAGAGGATTCAGCCCCCAGAAGCATGAAGATGGAATTCCTCACTTCCTTATGCTGTGGCAGAACAGAAAGCAGAGACAGCTCAGGAAGAAGGGCCAGGCTATAAAACCTCAAGCCTCAGTGGTCTGCTTTCTCTAGTCAGGCTCCAATTCCTGAAGTTTCCACCACACCCCCAACAGAGCCATCAGCTAGGGACCAAGTGTTCTGAGCTTGTGAAGGACATTCTACTTCCAAACTATAACAGAAGGTGATCCATATTTTCAAATATCACAAAGACCTAGTAAGGAAAAGACTAAAACCTCAGTGCATTAGCAGGCAAGTTGTTGGTCAACACAATGACTACAGTTCCAGTCATCTGGTGGTTAGGGAAGAGCTGATGAAAAAGAGTTCAAAACTTAATGGGCATGCAGAAGTTTGTAAAACAAGTGTAAAACAGGTAGGAAAGCAGATAGCCAGAGAGACACAGGATAAAATCTGAGTCCGTACACAGGCTAAAGGTTCACAGAAGAGCTTTTTTAAAAAGCAGGCAAAGAGAATGACCACCAGAACCTGTCTGTTAGCATCGAGAAGTAGAGTAAGTGTTCCTGCCTCTGAGCCTGAAAGTGAAGACAGAACAGATGTGGAGGTGGAAGACTGAGGGAAACTGGACCTGATGGCCTTGAAATTGGAGACAAGCGTAACTGCTGAGTGTGAGAGATGGAAACTCAAGCACCAGAGGACTTGTAACGGTCCCCCGAGGTCAGGGGAGAGAGAGTTTTTAGGGCAGGTGAATGTGAGATTTGTGGCACTGAAGACACAGATGAGGTCAAAGGCATGAGCCTGTGGGGCTCTGGCTTGTATGCGTGACAGTTTCCACAAGAGTTCTCATCTCAGCCTTGGAGGCGCAGCAAGGGCAAAGGTAGTGGGCACCCCTGTACCAGACTGGGTTTTTGCTTAGTTGAGGGGAGCTCAGGGGTCTGGTGAGACCAGCTGAGCCACTAATTCAGGAAGGAGAATGCATGAAGAGAGAAGAGGAGGAGCTTGGGGAATGGAGAGAAGATGGAGAGTGAGACATAAGGACCCAAGACATCGCAGAGGAAGCACAAATGTGACCCCAAATGGACCTACTTTCCATGTTACTGAATGCGCGCTTCAAGTGGATCCCAGTCTTGATTTGAAAGAGTCTACGTAGCTTCGCAAATTACTTAAAGAAAAATACAAAGTTGCATTAATGGGGCAAATGCAGTGAATGCCTTTCAGTTACTGGCCCTGGATGGCTGCCGTGGAGAGAACAGACAGAGAAGCCAGCACATTTTCATTATCTTTATCAGAACCTGGTGATCTCTGTCAGCCCTTTTAGACAGAGCCTGGTCTGCTTAGCTGTCTCTTTTTGTGAATAATGAAGCCCGCTTTGCAGGCAGAGACTGTGGACAGAAAGCAGTACAGCTCTCAAAGAGTTTCCAGCTGTATTTCCTGAGCTTGCAGAGTGCCTGATCAATAGCAAAGCACGCCTCAGTTGTCCAGATGCATCATCCCACGCTGGGTGCCCTGAGACTAGAGTTCTGATATGCAAAGCAAGCCTGGGACGCCTGTCAAATCAACAAACAGGATGTTGGCCATGCAGCAAACAGGCCTGCAAGCTGTTGGCAACTGAATGTCAGGCTGCCAGGGCCGGGTCCAGCCACAGGATGGGCTCTATCCCAAGAGTTCAATGGTAATCTGTATTCCGGTGCACGCCCTCAGCCATGCTGCCGACCCTCTAGCCGGGCAGGCAAGCAGGATCCATGCCCAGGATGCAGAGACACCGTTGTTGTGGTGCACACAGGCCCCTTTGTTCAGAAATCCCAAACGTATGAGAGGAAGCGGTGTGCCTTGGTTTTGCCCTCCAGGCCTGGGAAGAAAGGCATCCCAGTAGGGCTATCTCTTCACCAACTTTGGGGGTGGGCTGGGACAGCCTTGATGAAAGCTACTTGGCTACCGTACATCCCAAAATGGAGCTTGAAGGGGCTTGGCAGGAAGTGTGGCTGAAACCTCACTTGGGTGTTGTGCAGGCCTGTGTGGGCTGGCCAGGGTCCCTGGCAATCCCTGCTTGTAAAATATATTGAGAAAGTACCACAGAGATGGCTGTGTGGATCCTGAGGCTCGGGCACAATCTTGGCAATAACAAGGGGCTCTATATAGAAAGATCTGAAGACATGGGCAGATTCATTGTGAAGTCCAGGACAGGTTGAGTAACTGTCATTTCCATCTTTGGTGGTTGTGCCACTGGCCCTGAAGAGGCCTTCCATCAGTTGAAGGACACTTGTGTCTAATCCAGGGCCTTCTCTCGGCCTCCCGTTATACCATCTGAAAACTCAGAGGCCATATGTGCAAGGTGGTCAGTGGGGAAATGGGTTTTCAGACCACTTCTCTGATCTCTTCACCTCCTAGACCTTAGTTTATGATCCTAAAGGGTTCCTTACTTGTTAACTGTATGAAGAATTATTATGGAAAGCTGTTGAGTGGGTCTGAAAGTTTGCTGTGTGGTCATCATGCTGTTTGGTGATTTATAATTTCCCTGCCCCCAGGCTCTTGGCACTACAGACCTTCTTTACTCCTAGAACAGGAAGAAGTTAGAGAACTTATAAGAGAGGTGGCAGGCCAAGATTTCTTGGTGGCAAAGACTGTCGCCTGTACCTAGTGAAGCACACAGCAGAAAACTACCTAGCTTATTCATTTATTATTTATTTTGTGTACATGTCCATGTGTATATGGTATATACACACATGAACATGCAGGCGCACTCATCCACGCATGCATGCAGAAGCCAGGGTGGATATTGGGTGTCCTGCTCTCTCATTTTCTGTGTCTTATTCCTTTGAATCAGAGTCTCTCACTGTCGTTGCCCTAACAATACTGGGGTTACAGGCACACTCACCCAAGCCAGGTTTTTTTTGAATGCTAGAGATTTGAATTCAGGCTTCTCTGTCTGTTCTCTCCATAGCAGCCATCCCGGGCCAGTAACTGAAAGGCATTCACTGCATTTGCCCCATTAACGCAACTTTGTATTTTTCTTTAAGTAATTTGCAAAGTCACATAGACTCTTTCAAATCAAGACTGGGATCCACTTGAAGCTCGCATTCAGTAACATGGAAAGTAGGTCCATTTGGAGTCACATTTGTGCTTCCTCTGCGATGTCTTGGGTCCTTATGTCTCACCCTCCATCTTGATAAGTTATCTTCCCAGTCCCCTAGTTGATTATTAATGTATGAACACCTGTGAGTTACAGAGGACTTGGAAGAAACATTTCTTTGTGTTTTGGCTCTACTCGCTGTCTATGGGTGAGGCCAGGGCATGCATCTCTTGAAATGATCCCAAATCTAGCATTGTTTTTACAGTGCCGATCTTAGCTTCAGCTGGCCCCCCAAGAAGAGGCCACCAAAGCTGAATGATGCCTACACCAGGAGTGCTCGGTCCCCTCCCCTCCCTATGCCTGGAGCTGGCCCTACTCCAAGCAAATTCTAGGAGTTGAGCTTTCAGCCAAGAAAGTTAGACAGGCACACTTCAGTTACTATGGCACTTCTCTCTGTCCTGGTGCCTGGCACAGTTCTCTGGGGATACAGTTCTCTCCTCGACTCACCATCCCACTCCTTGCCTCCCACCTTACATTCATTTGACAAAGATTTGTCCATTGTACTTGGATACTTGTCCTTTGGGTTACTAGGGGAGTAAGACAGCTAAGGTCCATCTCTGTAAGTGTCCTGAAGAATGGTCGCTTGTGGTCTTGAAATGTGAGCACGTGCACAAGTTGCATTGGACAACTCACAGGGGAAGATCACCTTATGTTTGAACTTGGGATGTCTGGTTCCCTGGTGTGATCATATAACCTTTCATTTATTTCAGAGTTTACAAAAATCATCTACTACATATCCACTTTAATCGGCTTAATACTCTTGAGCGATAGGAGACTTGATTTTCATTTTCCAAATGAAGAAACTGAGGCAGGATTAAAAGTCTCAGGGTTAGAAGAAATTTTGAGTCCGTCCTCCCCTTCAGCTGGGGTCCCTGGATGATACTTTTGAAGTGGTGAGGAAGAGCTTCAAAGGCAGAGTCTAATTCCTTGTCAAACTTCTTGACTTCAGCTGCATGTCCCGTTGTTTTTCAGCTTCTAAATTCTAAAAAGGAAATAAAAATAGCGATGAGAGCGTTGTGTTGCTTCCTTAATGAACCCACCTGCTGGCTATTGCCTGAAATTCCTTTAAACAGGCACAAATCCCTTCATTCTGCAGGTATAAATAAAAAGCTTAAGATGCAAATGCATGGAAGCCTCAACACATGGATTTAAATAAGTTCCACTCAGGTTCAAATGATAATAGAATGTTCCATTCTACTTGTTCTGAGGGAGCAGAAATAAAACCCATCAGTATTATATAGTCTTCATAGTTCCACAGTCCTTCTACCCAAAATCTTTTCAATTCAAATTATAGATATCTGAGCATCAACTAGGCACTTGCCAGGCACTGAGTTGGGTGCTAACCAAAACAGAGGCAGTACTTTCCTCTGTAGAGTTGAGCCTCTGGTTGAGGATGCTATATTCTAGTTCTTGGATGCCCACAGCCCAAGCTCGTAGGTTAAAGGCTTAGTCTCTTGCATGTAGTGCTTCTAGGAGGTAGGGGACTAAGTGGAAGGACACTAGATCCTTGGAGCATCCTTTCAAAGGTCTATTGTTATTATAACCCTTTCTTTTCCTTTTCCTTTGCTTTTTGACTACCAAGAGGTGAACAGTCTTCCTGTGCAGCACACTCCTGCCATGATGGGCTTCTTATTGCCACAGGCCCAAATCAACAGGGTCAAGCAGCCATACTGAAACCCCTGAAACAGTGAGCCAGAATAAACTGTTCCTCCCTTCAATCGATTGTCTCAGGTACTTCTGTGACATCAATGGAAAGCTCACATAGAGGAAGTTTTAATAGATCCTATAAATAAATAAAGTGGCGCCAGTGATCCCCACTGCCCAGCAGCCTACAGCAATGTTTAGAGACATGACTGAGGAAGGCCTGGGAAAATGTTCTAGTTTGGATTCTGTGTTGCTGTGATAAAACACTGACCAAAATCAATTTAGGGGAGGGAAAGGATTTATTTGGCTTATGGCTCACAGTCCATCAAGGGAAGCCAAGGCAGGAACTCAAAGCAGGAGCCCGGAGGCAAGAACTGAAGCAGAGACCAGGTCAGAACACTGCTTACTGGCTTGCTCAGCTATCTCCCTTACACGGTCTAGGCCCACCCACCCAGTGGCTGGGCCTCCTTAATATCCAGCCCATTCTTGCTCAGTCTATCCATTTGTCTTCCCTGAACCCACAAAATACAATTCTTAGAGACCGTGAAACAAAAGCAAATGCTCCTTGAGCACTAAATAGTCCTCCTCTGTGTATATCCCTTTCCTGGCAGAACAGGAGAAGGAGAAAGTCATCTGCTGCACTTTGCATGGGGAAGGGGTTCTTACTTTGCGCCGCAGTGCTGATCCCCACTGCCCAGCAGCCTACGGCAACCACACGTGAAGTTAGAGCCTAGAGCAGGCAGGATGAGTGAACCACCACCCACCTCAGGCACCAGCCAGGCTGTGGATCTGCCTGTCAGCCTGGCTAATAGGATGATTGGCTGCTATTGACACAGTCTCATCTTTCAAAAGGCAAATAAATCTAAACCACCCTGCAAGACGCAATTTCAGATTAAAAAAAAAATTTTTTTTCAAGATCCTGTATGCTCTCTACAATTCGTGTGTTCTAAGTCCTTTCATTGAGTACATATATTAGCTATTACTATATATTATATGATTACTAGACATAGATGATTTTTTTATATGTAGTTTTGCTTTTTTAAAAAAATGAGAGAAAATAAGACCTTTGCAATGGCTATATTATGCCTGCTATGATGTTTTCCTTTCTGGGCAATAGATAGAAAAGAGCCTTCCCCATGTTGCAGTCAGTCTGCAGAAGGCTTGCCAAGGGTGCCTCGCTAAATCCTACCTCACCAAGATTTGTGCATTCCAGAGCAAAACGGGGCTGATGGAATGTACTTTTGGAACGAGGCTTCTCGTCTTCCCCTAACTGGAATCCCCTCTGCCTCCTTCACAGCTCTTCTTTATATAAATGCCATAGTTAAGAATGCTTTAAATCTTTCTAAATAGAAGTAAGAGTGGCTTGTTCTCACAGTAAAAACAAGCAACCCGAGCCCTGGTCTAGAGATGCAGACAGGGCAAAGATTCAGAAGTGGGAGGGGCTACATGAGTGATGAAAGTCAAAGACAGGTCAAGAGATGTCAAATTAAGAAGCTGTTTCACAGAATGTGCTCTACTCCGGCCAGTGCTCCCCAAGAAGAATCGCTGGGGGCTTCGTAGGTATGCTCACTGGCCACAGAAACTTCTCTAGCTAGATTGTAAGGCAAAACATGCCTGATGGTTGAAAACAGCACACAGGAAGGAGATGGGAGGGACCAGTCTTTGGGATTCACTGCTGTGTCCCCATTAGCTAGGTTTTGTGTCAAAAGGCACTATTCTCCACCCCTCCAGATTGTATCATTCAGAGACCAGGCCCCAGCCAGGTAGATGCGGAGCATCAACCCCAAACATAAAGAGCAGGGAATCACTTGCTTCATGACTGCAACAGTCCCTACTGCGGTCCTATTAACTGAAGTCTGTTTTTACCACCGTTAAAAACTGGAATAAGTGAGCAAGAAGAGAAAGATGAGAAAGAGGAGGAGGAGGAAGCTGAAGCTGATAAAGGCAGTGAGAAGGAACATAAGATCCGTTTCCTGGTTCGTGGAATGGCATCATCTTCTTTGTATCATCTCAGTAGAGGAAGAAACCACAAGAGCCTGCATGCCTGTGAAAAATAAGGAGGTCTACGGAGTGTGGTGTGGACCCGGAAGGAAAGGACAGAGTAGGGCTTGTCTCATTTGCATCTAATGGGTTGAGAACCTCTAGCATGCACTGAGGGAGGAGGACCGCTAGGAAAAAGGGTGGAGTTCAGGCTGTCACTTCCCCATCGCTGAGACTTAAATCCTCAGGAGCACAGAGATGCTAAGACACAAAAAAGTGGTGAGGCACGCTGGCCCGTGCCCTGACCTTCTTGGTGAAGCCTACAGAGAGGTTAAGATGGTTACTGGCCCTCAGAGCTGACTGAACATCCTTGGGTGAGGAGAATCTGGAGTGAAGAGAATGGAAAATATACAATGAGCCTGACCCAGCCCCCACCTCCTGGGACAAAGGCAGTATTGACCACTATCCTTAGAAGGAATCAGAATGCCCCTTATAAAGAAGTTTCATGGTCTATGCTCTAGTATCTGGTCAGAAAAGCAACATCAAGTAGACAGAGTTTAGGGTCCCTCCTTGGGCTACAAACTAGGCCCTTGGGAGGAAGTTCATTGGCTCCTCCCTGGGTATGGGCATCTAGAAACTCCCTGACTGTGTGCTGAGTCCCCTCTCCATTGCCCTTAATCAACTCTTAAAAAAGGAGATGTGGGAAAATTCTTGGTGTTCATTTAAACTAATACATGAGATTTAAATATTTGAACATTTAAATTTTATTTTTATTTTATGTGTATGAGTGTTTCACCTGCATGTATGTAAGTGCACTATGAGTGTGCAATGCCCAGAGAGGTCCGAAGAAAGAATCAGATCTCCTGGAATTGGAGCTATGAACTTTTGTTAAACACCATGTGGGTGCTGGAAATTGAACCCACATCCTCTGCAAGAGCAGCCAGTGCTCTTAACCACTGAGTCACCTCTCCAGTCGCCATCAACATTTTTATAGGATATTCTATAGTGATTTTCTTCACTAGCTCTTGCTTTTAGTGAGAATACTGCAGAGCAGCCACCGAGCAACGGAGACTCCAGATTATATTAAGAGGCGTTCCCAAGCTGACAGGGCTGATGAAGACCTGAGCCTAGATCTTTCGTTCTGAAATTCTCTTCCCATTCTGTGCTAGAAACCTGAACAGGAGCGGAGCTGGGATGGAGCCACTGATGTAATTATTCTACTTAGAGACATGGTTCTAACTTTTGTATCTCAGGCAGCCACCAAGTGTTTTAGGCTGTCTTTCCATGGCAACTACCCAGAGCTATCTTGGGTCACAGCTATGAAATTCTCTACAGCTCGTTTCGTTTGCCTTAGTCAGTCATCACCCCTCCTACCAAGACTATTTTGAGAAGAAAATCAGTAAGCATTTCCCAAGGCTTCTCTCTCTCTCTCTCTCTCTCTCTCTCTCTCTCTCTCTCTCTCTCTCCATATAAATATGTATATAATCTCCTCTTCCCCTTACAACTGCCCCAGCAGTACCTCCAGCAGTGACTCTCCTGGAGTTTTCCTCACCCCAGTAAGTTTCACAGCTACCCGTGGCGTTAAGGCTACACAGTTCCTCTTTAAAGCCCTCTTCCCAGGATCTGAAGGCTTAACTCTCACTGTGTTGGTTGGGAGCCTTTTATACAAATACCTCCATATACAATCATCAATGCCTCCTACATAGAGAGGGGAGAGAGCATCAGCTCTGGCTCCTGGCCAAACTGTTCATCTCTTCACCTAATAATGTCTTCCTCTTCCCCTTGATTCTTCCTCTAGGCGCCCTTTCTGGGCCCCTCAGCTTTCCTCCCTCCTCCAGACTTGGTTTAGCTGAAGGTGAGGGAGCTGGCCAGCGGGGAGCTCTGCAGCAATCCTGAAATCGGAAAACCCTACTTGAGGATGTGGATCATTCGAGGGGGAAGGTTATGCTGCTTGTGCTTCTTGGCTGTCTCCCTGTCCCCCAGGGTTCTCTTAGATAACTAGCCGTAGTGTTGCCAGCTTCCCAAACCACATTTTCTCCTTTCTTTGTCTGTTCTTCACATAATGACCATTCCTGGATTTTCTCCCTTGATCTCTCATGTGCTTTTTCATCCTTTTGGTGTCTAAGTGTTTAATGGGTTAAACTGCTCTAAAATGTAATAAAAAGGAAGTGTGTTTATGACTTTGCTCATTGCTGTGCCCAAATACCTGACCAAAATAACTTTAAGGAGAAAAGGTTTATTTTAGCTCAAGGTTTCAGTTCAGGACCCCAACCCATGGGATAGTGCTACCCACAGTCAGGGTAAGTCTTCTCCCCTCACTTAAACTTTTCTGGAAACATCCTTACAGAAGCACCCAAAAGTATGCCATACTAATGTCCTAGGTATTTCTTAGTCACATAAAGTTGGCAATCAAAATCTACCATCACAAGTCTACTCCTTGTCAAACTCACACTTAAACGCATAATTTTAAATCATAACCTTCTATCCTGGTCCTCAAGGCCCCATGATCATCTTATAATGCAATATACACTTAATGTATAAGAATTCCTCAAGCCTTAACAGTTCTAACGGTGTTCAAAGCCCAAAGTTCAAGGCCTCTTTTTAAGATTCAAAGTAACCTCTTAGATGTAAGCCTCTATAAAATGATAAAAAAACAAAAGCTACATATTTCTAATATACAAGGGCCCAGAGTAAGTATCCACATCCTTCTGAAAAGGAGGAATAGAATCATAACAAGGAAAGACTGGCCCAAAGCAAGACTGAAACTCAGCAGGGCCAACATCAAACCCTGCAGCTCCAGCTCAGTGTTCAACATCTGGGGCTCTTGATGGCATCAGTTGGACTCCAGAAGCTCTGAGTGGCCCTGCCCCTTTAGTTTTGCCACTGGCAGAAGACATAGCCTTTCTTTGGGGACAGTTCCATTCCATGCCTGCAGCTTTCCTACATGGATGTGAGATAACAAAACCAGAGCCAGTTTAGAAATAAAATTACAAGAGCAGTCTTGAAAAGCAGCTGCCTGTGAAAGAGCCGTTTCAGCCTCATTGTTTCTGCCTATGTAAACATACTGCTAGACTCCTGCGTACAGCCCCCAGTCACATGGGCTAGTGACCTCCATGCATGGCCCCCAATCATGTAGGCTAGAGACCCCCATACATTGCCTGAAGTTACATGGCCTGACATTAACCCACCAATGACAGAATGGGTTGGAATGACGCTGAACTCCCTATAAATGTTCTGAGTTTCTGTGGTTCAGGGCTCAGGTTTTGCAGATTACTCCCCTGAGTCCATGCTGGCACAAAGAAAATCATCTGATTCCCTATTCCATCTCCACAGTACTTGTCTCTGGAGTGCTGAATTTCTGTAACATTTTGGTGTCCTCACTGGGAAGCCCTGATGTGCAAGGTAGTCCTTGAGCTGCCCCTAGTTGTGAAGCTTGGCTGAGACTAGGAGCAGCCTAAGGACTGGAAGGCACTGGCTGGCCAGTTGCTCAGGATCCAAGGCTCTGTGGACCATGACCCAAGCTATCAGACCATGCTCCACTCAGCAGACCTGACAGAGAGAGTGAACCAGTCACTCAGGACTTCAGGAACCAGTAAAGAGGCCCTGGGGCGCCCACAGAGACAAATGCAACAACTTGGTGGAAGGAGAGTTTACTTGTTTAACTCTGGCAATTTTCATAACTGCCTCAGCTAGAGCCTCATAGGGAGGTTCCTGTCTGGAGTTTGGTACAGAAGCGAATGAATCTTGTTTGAGTGTGTGTGTGTGTCCACACTCATTGAGACTCTGGGATCTGACTGGGCCCTAACCTGCAGGTATGACCTCATACAGCTAAATGGTGGCGTCAGCTCTTAGTGAACTAGACATCTACAGAGTTCAGACCATTTGAGGGTTTGATGCTGAAACAATTACTGCTAAGAGGCATCTAACTCATCACAAGGGGAGCGGTCAGGTATTTGAAGTGATTTCTGTCTGGGGCAGTGCTTGCTCCAGAGGACTTTGCCTTTATTTCGTGGCACCAACACAGTAGGAGGTATATCATGGGAGGATCCATGCCTGTAGTCCCAGCTTCTGGGGAGACTGAGGCAGGAGGATAGCGTGAATCCAGGGCGTCCACACTAAGTTCAGCATCAATATGGTGACCTCCCACAGCAGGAGACCACAAGATGGCCCAGGGAGGAGAAAACATCAGCTAAAGCTAGAAGGCAGAGTGCAGCCAGGAAGCCCATAGGTGGCCAGCTCTCAGTTTCCTCCTCTCCCAGCACTACACAGATGGGGAGCAAGTGAGTGACCTGGGAGCCCTGGTAAATGAGCAGGGGTGGGGCTGGGTCTGAGGGAGAGGGCAGAGCGCTGGCCTTCCCTGGAACATCCACGTTTGCTCCACTAAGCTGCTGGCCAAGGGCAGCTAATGTCTGAACTCAGGCTGTGCTGCTACAGACCTGTGGCCAGGCACTGTGACAGGAGTCGTCACACACACTGGTCTGCACATGCCTGTGCGGAGGTCTCTGGCTCTGTCCCAGCGCCTCTCTGCTCCATCAATATTGTAGGGATACCCCGTAAATCCCCGGGCCACTGCCTCCTTACGGCAGAGGCACCCCCTTTACTAGACGGTCTGCCGCCATTGCTGTCTTCCCTGAGACCTGAGGGTTATGCTTCTGTACCTAGGAAAGAGGCGCTGCGCCCTGCCCTGCCCCCCTGGCTGTCCCACAACGGAGAGTCTGTCACCATCAGTAATTCCTGGACTTGGACAGGGGCCCTGCACCACAGTTCCCCTAGACATAGGACAAGTGGGAGCAGGTGCTCTGAGCAGGTGGACTCTATAATCAACAAGCGGCTCTCAAAGTCTTCTGCCCACTCTGGGCTCACGCAATAGAAATTTCAGCCTGCATCTGGGCCCTTAGGAGAGCAGCATTGTGGATTGTCTGACGCTGCCCATCCTTTCACTCCTGGCTCTAAGTCTCTAGGTCACAGTGAAGTCACACTGCCCCACAACTGCCAGGTTCAGGGTAGGGACAGCAGCCTGGGAGATGCTCCACAAGGGGCCACTCTTGGCCACACCCAACCACACTCATCCATCCGCACCTGTGCCTGTGTACCCGAGCTTGGCCTCGGTCAGGTCCCTGACCCATTTGCAGTGCCCCATGAAGTGCATACCACTGTGACCCTTCCAGAAAGCACCAGGAGCCACATAGCCAAGAGTCTCTGGAAGTCCCATTAGAGCATGGCACGTGCCATAAGCCTTGTTGGTGCAGAAAAAGGAAAAAGGCCCAGGAGCAGGAAAACAAAAAGAATGTCTTGACTCTTGAGCTCAGCCAAAAGAGCCACTGCTTGCTGCCTACATCTGTCAGCCACATTTCTCCTCTGGTGCTGCCTCTGAGCCCAGCCCCAAGCCCAAGGCCCAGCCATCCTCTCCCTCCACAGCCTGGCACAGACCTCCCTCTCCCCATCCAGGCCAAGGTTAGGTCATGGAAACCTAAAGCCACCACCCCCTGACCATCAGGGACAACGACATAGCCCAACTGGCAAGTTTGGTGGAAAGAGAAGGCGAAGGTAAGTTCCGCTCCATCAAGGGCTGAGGGCAAGAACTGGCGCATGAGCAGAATGAGTGAGGAGGAGCCGAGGCGCTCCAGTCTCAGCAACACTCTCACCAATGCCCTCACCCAGCCTCAAAAGGAGCAGCCCACAATAGACAGCCCTGCAGACATGACTGTCCTATCAAACCCATGGCTGGCACCACAGACCAAGAAGAAGTCATCAGGCTCCTGGCTGAGAAGAGCCAACAGTCTCAAGAACTGTGGGAGCCTGAGGGACAGGAGTAGAGACTGCAGGCTCAAAGGCACAAGCGAACGTGGGAGGAACAGCGGGCATCAGAGGGAAGGTCCAGGCGAGCCCAGGCCTCGGGAACCCGGCGAGTTGGAAGGTGCCTCCTTTGGCTGAGGGACAACAACCTGCATTCCAGATGCCCTTCCAAAAGACCAGAGGCCCCCCGAATGTGGCACGCGATGGGAGTGTACACAGCAAGGACATCTGTTTTCTACTAACAGCCCCACTCCACCATGGATCTACTTAATCGGAAACTCCACACCCCATCACACTCTGAGAAACCCCAGGCAAAGCCCTGGCAGAAAATCTGGCACCCTTCTCAAGTTCCGAAATGAAATGCACACTCCTGCAGCCCGTGGATGATTTACTCTTGGCAAGTGCAACCTTTAAAGAGTGCAAACGGGGATAGAAACGCTGCTAAATCTACTGTAGGGGGACGGATACAGGATAACCTGAAGGCTCAGATCTGCCAAAAAGAAGATAAACACTTAGGGTTCCAGATTTCAAAAGGACAATAGACCATAGGGCCCAAACAAAAAAGGGCAATGGAGTTCTCCAAATCCCAAAGACCCAGAGACAGACTCCAGAGTTTCTGGGGGTTGTTGGCTTCTGTCACATCTAGATACCTAATTGCTCATTGATAGTTAGACCCCTTTATGAAGCAAAAAAAGGAGGAGAAAAGTAATCATTTGAGCGGGTCAGTGACAAGATGTCTGCCTGACTCTCAAGAAGGCCTCACTGGCCTTGGGCTACCTGACTTGACCTGAGTTTAACTTATTTGTCCATGAGGAGAGGGGCATGGTGCTGGGAATCCAATCCCAGAGCATAGGACCCTGGCAATGGTTTGTGGTCTTCCTGTCCAAAGACCCAGACATGATGGTGGTTATATAACTACCTTGCCTATAAGCCCCCGTGGTCATAACCTTCCTAGCTGAGGTGGCCAATAAACTGACTATGGGAAATCCCTGTATCTCAAGGTCCCATATGCAGTCATAGCCCTGATGGACTGACCAGTAGGGGCAGCGCTGGCTCACCAACCTATGTAAGAGCTGATACCAGCACCTCCCTACGCAGAATGCCCCCTTCCCTGTATGTCTAGAAACTATCAAAATGCTAAATCCAGCCACTTCCTACCTGCTGAATCATGACCTCCAGGCCATGGATGCATTGAAATAATGGAATATATATATATATATATATATATATATATATATATATATATATATATATATTTGAGTTGCCCAGACCTCATGGATCAGCGTTTAACCTCCCCACACCAAATCCTCTATACCAACGGCAGCAGCTTTTTGTTAAATGGGAAGCATCTGGCAGGACATGAAGTGGTAACAGAGACAGAAGTAATAGATTCAGGGGTCCTCCCTATGGGATAGTCAGCTCAACAGAGAGAACTGTTAGCCCTAATCAGAGTCCTGAGTTGAGCAAGGGACAAAGGGTAAATATCTATGGAGATTCAAGATGCATCTTTGTCACCTTCTGTGCAAACAGGGCTCTCCGTGAGAGGGGGCTTCTCACCACAGGAGGAAAAGCAATAAAAAACATCAAACCAAAAATTCCACGTCTCTTAGAAGCAGTTTGTGACCCATGGGCTGTTGCCATTGTTCATTGTTGAGACCATCAGAAAGGAGGAGACTCCATTACCAAAGGAAATCCACAGGCAGATGAGGACACAAGACAAGCAGAAATGATGAAAATACCCGAGGTCCCTCCCCCCAAAATATTAGTGGCTTCAGCCCTACCCAAGAACTTAAACTACACAAAATGAAAGGAGGCCCAGGTCAGGAAAGACCTCAGAGGGATGGTGGCTCCTTCACAGTGAATGCCCTTTGGTCCTAGACCACCTGGCCCATCACATGGTTTATCAACTTCAAGAGGATACCCATATGGGAAAAACAGAATTAGGAACTCTGAAAAACTGATATTATTGTGTGGCCAGACTCTCTACACTTTGTGGGAATGTAACCTGGAGATGCCAAACTTGCCCCCTCAACAACTCCAAGCAAAGGCCTTCCCTGCCATTGGGAATACAAAGTACTGGACAAAGACTGTTTAAAGATCTGGAAATAGACTTTACTGAACACTTAGCCAAGTATATAAATACCTTCTGGCCATCCAATGTACTTACACTGGCTTAATAGGATCGTATCCTACCAGGACTGAAAAGGCCAGGGAAGTAACAAAGGTTTTGCCGATTGAAATCATACCCAGGTATGGAATGGCTACGTTAATCAGGACAGGCAATGGACCTACTTTCTTGGCCAAAATCACACAAAGACCCTCTCATGGGAGAGCCCTGTGAATTAAATGGAACTTACATACAGCTTATCAGCCTCAGAGAGGGGGAAAGCTGAGTACATGAACCAAACTCTAAAGCAAATCCTAAGTAAATTTTGTCAGGAGACCCTGGACCTCAGTAGGACCTGTGGTTCTCTTATGGGTGAGATGCTCACCCAGAGCAGGAGTTAAGCTCTCAGCCTTTGAGATTCTGTTCAGTGAATCTGCCTTCTCTTACAAGATTGCACATTTTCCTGCTTTATATTCTCTTTATAAATGTCAATAAATGCAGTAAGCACTAACCATGCAGTCTTCACATTAGCTTGTCTTTAATTTTTTTCTACTAAACAACTTAATCTATTACTTTTCTTCCTCAATCAAATGAGCAGGACCCAGGCAGAAAATGGGAAGCTTTTTTTTCTAGAAGCTTACCCAAATGGCCTTTGATTCAATTCTTCATAGTTCCCTTGTGTTCCTCTGAAACCTTGTGAGTGTAGTCTGTACTGTTTGCCTTCCTATTGGCTTTTGGTCTTCCATGCTCTCATCAGAATGCTCCATTAAGCTCTACCTATAGCATTCTAGAGCTTCTCTAGCCTACAAATCCAAGCTCTTCCACAATCCTCCCATTAACCAGTTCTCAAGGCCTGTGATCCACCTGGTCAGGTCTACCACAGCAACAGCCCCACTCCTGGTACCAGTTTTCCGCATCAGTTACGTTTCTCATCACTGTGACCAAACACCTGACAAAGGTAACCTCAAGGGAAGGTATAATTTTAGCTCAAGGAAAGGCATCAAGTGGTAATAACTCAAGGCTGTGGTGGCGGGAGCTTGCTTGCATGTGGGAAGGTCAGATGGCAGGACAAGGGGAAGGTTGGCACTGAGCTGGCTTTCCCATTTCCCCCTCTTTATTCAGCCTGGGACCCCAGCTCATAGGATAATGCGACCCATATTCAGGATATGTCTTTCTCCCCCAGTTAAATCTTTCTAGAAACACTCTCAGAGACATATTAGAAGGTCTCAACCTTCTCATTAACTCCCTAGGTGTTTCTTTTCTTAAAATTTTACTATTTTTATTTTATATGTGTGAATGCATTGCTTGCATGCGTGTAAGTGCTCCCCTGTTGTGCAGTGCCCATGGAGGTTAGAAGAGGGCATCAGATCTCCTAGAACTGGAGTTATGGATGGTTATTAGCTGCCATATGGGTGCTGGGAATTGAACCTGGGTCCTTTGCAAGAGCAGCCAGTGCTCTTAACCACTGAGCCATCTCTCCGGCCTCTCTAGGTGTTTCTTAATCCAATGTCCAATGAAAATGACAATCAAAATTGACTACTACAGGGGGTCATCAAAAGAACTATATTAAATAGTTACTTTTGTCCTTTGCTGGATGTGTCCTTGGGCTCAACACTCAGTCCCTTTCTGTATTAATTTATCCATCTTTTTCATTTTACATGTGTACGTATGTAGTGTTCATGCATGTGTATATGTGTGTTCACATGTATGTGGCTACATATGTTTGGGTTTTTGTGTATGTATGTATCTGAATTCTAGAGGTTGATATCAAGTATCCTTTTTTTCTGAGACAGCATCTCCCTGTCGCCCCAGCTGATCTGGTACTAGCTATGTAAACCAAGATGGTCTCACTCCAACAGAGATCAACCTGACTCTGCCTCCCAAATTTTGGGATTAAAGTTGTGCATCACCACATATGGCTGTATTTTTAAAATTTTTTTATCCGTATGAGTGTTTTGCCTGCATGTGTGATAAGTATGTAATGCCCGTGGAGGCCAGAAGAGGGCATCAAATCCTCTGAAACTATAGCTACACATGGTTGTTATATACCATGTGGGTGATGGGAACTAAACCTGGGTTCTCTGCAAGAGCAACCAGTGCTCTTAACCATGGTACTTTTAACTACGGAGCCATTTCTTCAGCCCCCTCACATCTCTCTCCTGATCTCTTCCATGTTATTTACTGAGGCAGAGTGTCTTGCTGAACCCAGAGCTCACTGATTCAGCGAGCTTAGCCATTCAGCTTATCCTGGGGATCTCTTGTTTCTGCCTCCCAAGAGCTGGTACTGCAGGTGGGCTACCATGCCCACCTAGCTTTTATGTGGGTCTGTGGGCCTGAACTCCAGTCTTCACACTCATACAGCAAATGCTTTATCTACTAAGCTTCGTCCCAGCTCCTCATTTTCTCCATTTATAAGAAGTGAATAGTTCGTATGTGGAAGAGTCATTTCCAGGACTCAGTGAGGAATACAAGAAAGCGACCGGCCTGCTGAAGTACTTAGTAAAGACTTCACCCTTTATTGACACAGATTCTGTCTATATACATGCTCAATGCTACCCAACTGAACTGAAAACCAAAGGAAGACATTATCATTGACTCTGGAAATCATTTTGTCCTTGGGATTTTTTACTTTTCCTCCTGCATACATACCACCACACACATGGAAGCCTTCACATTTATCTTATCACTGTTATGTATCTTATTTCACTTAAATGCCAACTGAGAAAGTTTATTCATTTCTATGCCAGGTCACCAAGGTGAAGGTCTATTCCCCATCTCCTTGTGTCTCCAACTCCTATCTATACACACTTGAACACCGTTGCAGGAGGAAGGGGCCAAGAGACTATCAGTGTATTTATTCACGAACTTGTATCTACTGTGCTCCGAGCAGGACTTGAGGCAACTCAAGATACACCTACATCACTACACTAAAATTCAAGTTCAGACGAAAGATCAGTAGGTGAGGACATGGGAAACTGGGGGCAAGTTAGAGGGAACTGAAGAAACCAGGGGGTAAAGTTAGACTAACATGTGAGCTCTGTCAGTAGATCTACGAAGAGCCAGATGTTGATAAAAATCCACTTACTTCCACTCCCTGCCTTAACTGGGACTTTTAGGAAAGACCTAGAACAGAAAGACAACGAAACAACCTTAGCAACACACGCTGTTCCTTCTATGGACAGAAAAGTGTTGGGAATCCAACATCTCCATGTAAGAGTCAGTAGGAGGCTGAGTTTGGCTATTTTCTGGATATCTCCAGTAGAAGGTGAATTAAGTATCTGGCATCCAGGTAGGAAGGCACAGATACTTCCTGCTTAATAACCAAGTTTAGAGAACTTGGAACTTTGAATGGGAAATACACTTTTACCAGAAATTCAAGCAAGTTCTGCTTTATGACACCAAACCACTGTGGACACTGTGCTATCGGCATCCAGTTAACCAAAGAACAAACATTTGCCAGGAGACCCTGGAAGGTCAAAATCTAGTAAGATGATGACAGATGTGCACACTCTTGCACGTATATACGCATGCTCATTACTTCTTGGCGTTCAGACATCAGAGAGCTGGAGGGAAATTTGGAGAGTACACATCCACATGTGGATGAGGTGCCAAGGCTGAGGACTCCATCTCTCCTCAAGCGCAATTGGCTGAGCTCCTGGTATATTGTCTCTTTTACATTTTTCCAACTTGTTTCCCACCACTTCCCCTTAGTTCTGAGGATCCCCCTGTAAATTCCCGTCCTTGTCTGGAGAAACGTCTCTCTGGGTTTGAAGTCAGATGTTGTGACTGCTCACAGACAGAGTGCTCCAGAACCCATCTGAAGCTGCAGCCCAGACTTTCATTCTCCTGGTTTCTTAAGTGTCTCTAAGGAGTTCCCAAGGTGATATTCAAGTTGTTTGCCTTATAGGTGTTTACAACAAATATCCAGTCTTTCTGTAGCTTCCATTCCGTTAAACTATCGATTCTTTCTCTGGGAAGCTGACAGGAGGCTTTGATGTGGGGATCTGTTGTCGTTTCTAAAGGAAGGGGATATTGGTGGGAGGGTTTACAACTGTTTGAAGAATTTCTCCACCCTGGCAATTTTTCTAGAGGGAGGAGACTGCTGAGTAGTTTCCCTGGCTTGAGGCAACTTGGGTGAACTCTGTCTCTCTCAGAGAAGGGGAGAAAGGAAACTGAAGTGCTTCCAAATCAAGATCTGAATAATGAGACTGGATCTGAAGGGATTTGTTACTAAACTCTAAGAATCTCCGGTGTAATCCATTCACTGGCACATTTCGTTCCTTCCAGGCGAAGGGGCTGCTCCAGGGGAGGCAGGAAGACCCGGGAGGGTGTTTATTGCCCATTTCCCCTTTGAATTTTTCTGCCATTAGAGACTTTCCCTGTTCTGTGAAAGCAACTCTCAGCCAGTGAAAGGAGCTTTCTGGGGACCTTGGACTTGGTTAAGAAGCTCTGCAATGCTATAGTAGAGATGTTAACGTGCAATGCTGTGTTTTAATACACTATTGAAACACAGTGCTGTGCATTAGCTGGCCATGGCACAATTGCAGAAATACCCAATATGCATTCTAGGGAAAGCACTATTTACTTTAATGGGAGAGTCTAGCCTGGACTGAGATTCCCTGCAAAGCAAATCAACAGAACAATCTTGTTCTGGGGGAGGTAAACCCCCTTCTTAGACCAGGTGCCTGAGTCCTTCAGGACAGCAACCAAACCCTGGCTGAATGGCTTATCCGTTGCATTACTGGAAGGTTTTTATGCCAAGCTGTGAATTTCAAGGTCACCTGGAACCCCGGGCCCAGTGTCGCTGGTCTCCAGGCTGGAGTGGCGTTGAGGCATGTCCTCATTTGTCTTAGTTTATCTGGGGCTGCACCTTTCATTTTCGTGGTGGTTCTTTCTTTCCCAGCAAAATAAAACAGGAATTCCTGAATCTGTTCTCGTCATCATTTCAGAGGAGGTTAAAGTGAGTCCATTTCCAAAAGAAAAGCACAGTCATTCTCATCAGCTCTGGTAGCAGAGGGCAACCCCATCCAGCCAGTTCTAAAACTGCAGGCAGGTTGTCCCACCTGTATTATTCTGCAGCAGCAATTAAAAAAAAAAAAGCTTCTGAGAACAGAGGCTTCCAAACCTCCCTCAGATGAGAGCTGTGAATGGCATTTCTGTAAAACAATCCACCTGACTCACAGGCTTTTCCTCCAGTGTTCCCTACTCCACAGAAACTTTAAAAACCAAATTACAAAAGAGGCTGGTGCCTTCCAGGATATGCTGCCCCCAAACACACTCTGTATGCAAACCCTGGCCTGCAGGAAGCAGGAAGAATTGGAAAGACAAGGGAAATAACCCCCAAATCAGAGTACAACAAGACTTTCCCATCTGCAGAAATAGTTTGCTCATTCAGCCTTGGAAGTAATCGCTTTTTTACTCACCCAGTGACATTTTATTCTAGGTGAGCGGACAGGAATGTTAATTCCATTCATGCTCTTTCCCATGGAATGGCTTGAAGAGAGAGACTTGCTTTCTGCTTTTCTAAATGAAGACCTAGTGAGTAGGGCGGGCAGGCCAAGTGCGGAGGTGAGATTTGAGATGGAGCTGGGTAACGAACGTCCTGTCCTCTCTGCTGTGAAGACTAGAATCTCTCTTGCACAATTTCATCCTCATTGAGGTGCTCAGGAGCACAACACAAGAAGGCAACTTCAAAATAAATATTTTCTTAAGAATCAAGGATTCACGGCTGGGGATATAGCTCTTGGGGATATAGCACTTGTGTAGCAGGAGCAAGGCCCTGGGTTCAATTCTCCAAACTACATTTATTGAAAAGAAGAGAACTTTGCACACTACATCTTTAATTCAAACTATATTCTCTGAAAAATACATGTATTAGAGAGATGGCTTGCATATCATTGTAAATAAACAGCACAAGGTAACGTATAACGAATATGCCCTCTGCTTTCACCTTATCCTTAATCTAACTTTTTCAAGTTTTCAGTTCTTTGGATAATCATAATTTGAAGTGACCTATCTTACTTATTTCAACTCAAGAGGCAATCAAATTATTGTCTGTAAACAAAAGAGACCCAGCACTGGCTGCTCTTGCAGATGACCAGGGTTTGACTCCCAGCACCTACTTGGCAGCTAACAACTGTCTATAACTCTAGTTTCAGAAGAATCTGACACTTTCTTTTAGCCTCCCTGGGCATTGCACAACATGTGCACTTACATTCATACACATAAAATAAAATAAAAATAAGAAATAAAATAAGAAAGACGACAGAAACATACTTTCACACCTCAGTTGCTCTGCATCTTCTTAAAGTGACTTAACATGTCTAGGTAACACCTTCAACATCAAATGCAATTGTAGCAACCATCAATAAAGAATGAGTTCCTAGACAGATATTGGGAAGGTGAATAGAAGGCTAGAGGCCAGAGGGCAGCCACGAAGAACTAGGAAGGAGCTAGACATGAATTTCTTACAGTTTTGTAACAGCTACCTCCTCCCATCTCCATCTCTCACTAGCAAAATGTTGTATGCAGGCAAAGACAGCATGAATGGCCAAGGCAACGACTTACTTTAAGAGCATCATGTTTCCTGAATTCGGCTCCTTTCATTTTAAAACATTCATTCATTCAGAAACCATGCATATTTCTGCTCATATCTCCTGGCAGGTGGGATCAATGACCCAGTTCCTCACCCTTCCTCGGTCCCTGTTCTATGGAACTTGGAATTGTCTTCGTGCTGAGTAGGCAGAATGGAGCTGCCATTTTGGTTTGGTCACATATCCTCCTCCTTTGACAAGTGGGACATTAGTTTAGTCCAAGTAGTCTATCTGGTTTCCTCCATCCTTTCAGCCATCACCATGAAAACGACAGGCCTCAGCTAGCCCTGAGTCCTGAGAGTAGCTTGAGAAACCTGTGGAGGAAAGCTTTCAGCTACGTTGCTAGCAGACATGCAGGTGCGTGAACCAGCCCAGTAGAGACCACCAGACCCCATCTAGACCAGGCCTAGGAAAAACAAGTGTTGATGGTGTCCAGCTAACACCCCTTTGCACGTTTTATTCTTCAGTCTGGAACAGTAATAGCTGATCCAACTCCTACACTCTTCCGGGCACTGCTAGAACACCCGAGAAGACGGAATACCACATTACAAGGCTCACATTCCATTTGGGCATGTCAGAGCTTACATACAAGGGTTACCCACTTAGTGTTTAGTGTAGCCAGTTTTGAGATGAGGCAACTGAGGTATGGGACGACTAATGGCAAGAGCCTCACAATAACCAGAGCTGGAACTTAAACCTATATCTTCTGACTCCAAGTGCTACAATTTTTCTACTGCTCCATAGAAACCTCTACCTGCTTTCAAAGTCAGTATCTCTCACTACAGTTGCAGATGGCCCTGAATTTGGTGGAAGACTGTGTGGAAAATGACCCAAAGAGGACTGCTCAGTTACAAAGAAAACAAGGAGAAACAAGTCTCATTTTTATCCCCTGAATTGGTTCCCTCTTGCAATTAAACCAATCTCTGTTTACAAGTATTTAGCATGATTCTAGAAATTGCATTTTGAAATTATGCGAACAGAGAGAGAAGACAGCCCACACAGTGAGTGATTTCTTGTGGGTAATTGGCTGCTGGTTGTGGCTCCAATGATGTCTTCTTTTTTAGAGTGTAATTACTGATTTCAAAGGAAACTGCCTCAGGTCTCCAAAGAAAGGCTTTTCTGGGTTCTCCTGTTAGGAGATCTACCACAATACATGCAGACAAATCACCTTTTATGTTCTTCTTGATTTCCTAATGACCTCTCAAGTTGTTTTTCAAAGACTGTAAAGTGTTGGTTTCCAACACTTGGAAAGATTGGTTCCAAGTCAGCGCTATTATGTTTAATGTTCAACATTATCTCAAAATCAAGATGGCTGCTGAGGGCTAAGTCATCAGATCTATACTGAGACATCAGGGAGGAGAAAGGGCTGGGTCCTCCTAGCTGAATCATTTAATGTCAGGGGACACTTGCCTGAAGTTCCTCATTGACAAGAATGGAGAGTCCAGATACATGTGTTGAGAGAGACTGGGATTAGTGGGGCTGAAAATAAGGATTCTCTTACTAAGAAAGAAGAAGAGAGGGAGGTTGGGACAGAAAACTAGTTACTGCCATAGAAAGTAAGAGTAAAGAATTACGCTCTCTGGGCTGGAGAGATGGCTTAGTGGTTAAGAGCCCTGTCTGCTCTTGCCAAAGACTAGGGTTCAGTTCTCAGCACCTACATGGCAGCTAACAACAATCCCTAACTCCAGATCCAGGGGATCTGACACCCTCTTCTGACCTCACGGGTACTTACATATATGCAGGCAACATATTCATACACATAAAATAAAAATAATAAATAAAATATAAGAAAAGGAAAAAATGAATTTTGCCCTCAACTGAGCTAAACAAGGGCACAGTTTGGCTGAACAGAAACCTACAGTAAAACCAAAGACCTGTGGTTAACTCATCAGCTAGAAATGGGGCAGGCAAGAGCTTTGTCTTTGAATTCATCTTGTTATGCATGATTCAGATGGAGAACACACAGCTCTCTCTGCTCACAGCACAGAGTGGGAATGTTAGGTACCACTGATCAGAATCCAAGAGAAATGTAGAGAGCCCGGGCAGAAACAAAACAAAACAAAACAAAAAACCCACCACCACCAACAACAAAAAACACAGTAAGTGAAGATTTAACAGGAATAATAAAGCTTGATTAGAGTAAAAAACAAACAAACAAAAAAGGAAAAGTAACTGCACTCTGTTTTCATCAGCTACTTAGAGTAGTCAAACTGAGACTGAAAATAGAATGCAAATTGCCAGGGTAGAAGGCACTGATATTATTTAATAGTCCTATGGTTTTAAAGGTGTCCCCCAAGGCCATGTGTTAATGGCTTGGTCCCCACATGGTGCTACTCAAAGCTGGTGAAACTTTAAAGAAGTAAAACCTACCTTCTTTCCTTCCCTCCCCCACTCCCTCCCTCCCTCCCTCCCTTCCTTCCTTTTTTGATATGGTCTCGTGAAGCCCAAGCTGGCTGAACTCCTGGGGAATGACCATGAACGCTTGATCTCCTGCCTCCATCTCCATGGTGCCAAGATAACAGATGGAGATGACCCCTGAGATGTTCAACGTCTTGGTGGAGAAGCTCTGTAAAGAGGGGCTGGCGGCTGCTCCCTCTATGGCCAACGCCAAACTCATGTGATGATCAGGCTAACATCACAGAGTACCAGAGTCTGGACCTGCCCATGGTCCTAGAGCCCAAGGTCACCTTTCTGAGGAAGTCCCTGCATGCTGCACTAAGACATCTGAGTCGCTGACCATCCATAAGGACACTGCCCTGACCCCTTACCATCTTAGGGGTCAGCTTGTTGCCTCCTGCCCCACACTCCAGGCTGTGCAGAGGCCGTCTTAGCTCACAGTCAGCAGGGAAGAGGACCTGAGCCCAGGGGCTGACTGCCATTCCTGATCACTTCTCAGACTATAGGGACCTCAGAGGACCAGGAATAGACAGATGTGTAGTACTCTGGAAGGGTGGGGCACCTATGTGCTCGGGGAAAAAAAATCTCTTGTGCTCAGGTATATGTTGTGACCCTATGTTTTTGTTTCTGAATAATTTTGTAATAATTTTTAATAAAAACCAGGAAGTTAAAAAAAAAGATGTAAAGTCTAGTGAGAGAAAAATGAAGTCACTGGGGGTAAGCTCTTGAAGGAAGGAGACCAGGGGATCTGATCCCCAACTCCTTCCCACCTACAATGTAGGGAGCAGTTTCTTTGCTGTGTGTTCTCTGCCCTGTAGTGCCTTACCACAGAACCAAAGCAGCAGGGCTATAAATGTGAGCCAGAGTAAACCTTTCTTCCTTATAAATCAATTACTCAGTTATTTTGTCACAGTGACAGAAAGCTGAAAAACAGAAATTGGTACTGGACCTGGATTTTGCAAGGTGAAGAGTTCTGGAAATAGTTGTATGATGTGCTGGTGTCAGTCACACAATGACATGAATGAACTTAAACCACTGAATAACACATACAAAATGGGTCAGACGGTCAATGTCATGGTGTGTGTATCCTTTAACAGAAAACATGGGGGAACAAAACAGCTGTATAAATACAGGCTGAGAGGAATGGCTTAGCTGCAGATTTCACCTGCAGTTAACAGAAAGATATATTTGGGTCCGGCCCTTGGCGGGATGGAAAATGGAAGCTAATGCTTGTAGTATACTTGTAATAAAACCCTTTGATGGGCCCTTAGTAAGGATCCTGAAAGGGAAGTGGTGCCTTCCCTTGAGTCACAGAGACAGAATAGTGTTCACACAGGCAACAATGACAAGTTCCTATTCTTTCTGAGTCTACACATCTTCACTCAAAGACATAACCCTTAATGGTAGGCCCTGGTGGACTGCAAAGTCCCGTTTCCTCCTGCTGGTCCATCCCGTGTGTCTTGTAGCTCCTGAGGGAGCATATTTCAGCTGGCTCAATGCATATTTCACTAGCAGGGGGGATGTTCTAGTCAGTTGGTGTTAACAGCAATTAGTTTATCTGATTAAGGAATTAGAGTCTTTGTCACTTAGCAAAGATCTGGGTTCACAGGAACTACAGCTTAACAGAGAAGAGGCAAGGGAAATGATGGAAGGGAATTACCACAGTGTCCCAAAGGACCAGGTGCCAGGAAAGGACAGGACAACAGGTATGGAGGAACCAGACCCCACATCCCTCAGCAATGTTCCATTAGGACAAGGAAATGGATTAGAATCCCATCTCCAGACCAGTTAAATCAGAAGATGGGGAAGGGACCCTGCATACCACTGAAAGAATGCAGGTGAGTCTAGTGCGCAGCAGGAAGTACTTCTTCCAACTGCTCCAGCAGGGTTTCCTGCAGGGATAGTGTGGCCCTCCCCCCAGCTGCTCAGTGACGTAACTGCTACCAGTACATGCCTTCCCTCTGCCCCACGTCATGCCTTCCCTCTGCCCCATGTCATGCCTTCAGGGTAAAAGCACCTCTTCAAAACTTGGGAGTCCCAGAAGAGTCAATGGTCATAGGTCCTGGAGCCAGCTAGCCCGCCTCACAGCTCTTCCCAGGACACTAACACAACTCCCTCTTGTTTACTTTAAGCCTCTCTCTAGCTGCACTGTTGCAGCTAGAACAGCCCATCCACCAGCTCACTTCAGTCCGCTGGTGTGAGATATTCACTGTTGACAAGTTGTTTACTAATGTCATGCAATATGAGCTTTTCAACTGTGTGAATATGCAACACACTTGACGCACTTGCTCTTTGTTGTAGTAAACTGGCCCAGTTTTTACACCTGTGCCTGGTTGGTTACATATAGCAAAGAAAAAAAGAGAAGTTAGGTGGACATAAGGACTCACACTACTTAACTCCAAGGACATAACTCCAGTCATCCAGGGGTGGCTCGGTGCTCATCCATCAGAGGTGTGTATGTTGAAAGCTTGGTCTCCAGTCTGTGGCACTTGTTGGGAGGTGGTGGAACTTCTAAGAGGTAGGGCCTAGCAGGAAGAAATAGGTCATTGTGGTGTTCTGTATGGAGGATGATTGGTGATGGTTAATTCAGTTTGGAATGAGTGAGTTTATTAAGTATGCAGCAAGCAAAAGCAAAAGGACAACAGCAAGCAGCGCATAGAAACAGCAGCTAGGGAGCAAAACACCATCAAATGGGGTGCTTATAACACCCAGAAGAAATGACTGGAGTAAATCAATTCGGAGAGAAGCAAAAGTAACATCATCAAATCGGGAACTTAGCACATTCTATAGACATAACTCGGGGAGTCAAGGGGAATGCCTGGTTGAGAATTCTGGGCAGTGTGCCCTTGCCATGAATGAGCTTCTGCCTTCTTGTTTGCACTGTAGGTATTTTATACCATGCGGATAAACAATAGTAACCTCTGTTGGAAAAGGTTTATCATCTAGGTGTTCTTAAGGGCACAATGTCTTAATACCCTTGACTGTTCACTTTTCTCCTTCCTTCCTGTTTTAGTTTTGGAGATCAGCCTATCCTACCACAGGGACTTTGAAGGACACTTGAGATAAACATCCTCTAGTCTGAGACAAGGTTGGGCCCTCCTCACTATCCAAGTCTTCTTTCAACAAATGCAGACAGCAACTGAGAATTTACCGACGTAATGTATATTGCTGAGGGCATGTCCCTGAAAAGGATGTTGAGACCACATGCCCACTGTCTCTCTGTTTCCCAGACACCATGAGGTGAACAAATCTCTGCTACACACATCCCTGCCATGGTAAACTGTTGCTACCATGCAGTAAAGGCTCTGAATCCATAAGCTGAGGCAAACATTTTCTCCCTTCTGTTTACCTTCTCAGGGATTTCTCATAGTAACAAGAAGTGAGCTAACATGCTGGGGGACCTGTAGTATTATTAAAATGAAGCTTACTTTAGCCAGGTTTGCCCACTGGCTTTTTACAGTACAGCATAAACTGTTAAGGATGGGTGCTTCCTGGTTACTATAATTTTATGTAATTGCCTATGTCTGGGGGAGGTAGAGGAGAAAGCTTAATTTTGTTACATATTTTTCCCCAGGAAGAAAGAAAGGTGAGGTAATTAATTCTCATTTTATACCCCAGGGAAAGAGTATCTTTTCCCACCCAAAGAATGTCAAACTCCCCTTCTCTCTTCACAGCATGGAAAAAGTTGATTGCATCAGAGAATCAACAGAGAGTGCAGATGCAGAACTGAGAGAAAGTAGTTAACAGAAAATGAAAGTTGAACACAACATTTCCTGCAAATGAAATAAAAGATTCTCTAACTTAGATCTCTGTGAGAAGATATCATCACACGATGCTTGACAACAATCTCAATGAAGGAAACGCATGACCAGACCACACCAGACTACAGGCCTTTGATTCACTGACTGGAGGTTCTCGTTTGTTCCCTGAGGAGAAGAAACTGGAAATTAGAAATTAATTTCAGATTTCCTAGGTACGGTGTGTGTACCGAACCACGTGTGAATAAACACTGGAATGATATATCTATATTTATATCTATATCTATATATATTTCTGCAGTGTTCTTATTCTAGAATATTGGCTTTGTGATCTTCTTATTTGTGTCTTGGTAAGAAGAAAAGAAATCTCAGGATAAAACCAAAATCCTTGGGCACTGATACATGGGAAGGTGTAGATGGAGGTGTTTGCCTCTATCACAGCTAGTATGGTTTGAGTGTGTTCTCCAAAGGTTCAGATTTTGAAACACCCTCTGTGAGGTATTAATGGGTGTTTAGAGGTGGTCCTTCAGGAGGTGATTAGGTTCAGATAAAGTCATCCCATAGAACCCCATGATTGAATCCTGGTGGGTTTATAAGAAAAGCCAGAAAGTCTAGAGTAGATTGGTACGTGCATGCTTTCCCTGTCTCTCTCTGTATAATGTACCATACTTGGGCCTTTTTTTCTGGGGTACAGTGCATGGACTGGATGGTAACCATGTGGGGATGGGAATCGTGGTGTGAGTCTATTTGAAAACAGCTATCTCCACACTACTCACTCTGAAGCACCAGAAGTCCTTCACTTTACCAGATATCCTTGATGGGAGGAATCTTTCTCCTCACTTGAAATATTTTTAGGAGAAATAGAAGATTAAACAAATAGCATCTGATTGGGAGAAATGAAGCCTACTTCTAAAATTGAACCGACCTACATTTTAGGGGACAGAATGGTTTATTCTCCATCTTCCTCTAAGAGTTGAATCTCTCGAGTCATTATTTCTCTAGAAGGATTATGATCAAGATCAGATATGTTTGGAGGCACAGTCAAACCAGCATTTGGTAGTTGCACATAGATGCCCAAGGAAGATAGGCAGGAGAGAAAAGAAGTACGTGCAGGAGAGAGATTCATGGCCAGCCGGGGTCTGATTCAGGTGGGATTTGAATTCCCCTCAAGGTTGTTTAGTTGATATGATCCAATTCAAGTGCTAACCAGCCTAATCTTTATGCTCTGGGCTGACCCTTTTGTGGTCATAGCTCAGTGGAAAGAACCATTTAAGGCTGATATTTCTCAGTCTGGGAGCAGCCCCCTTTGCACTTCATGGAACATTGATTAGATTTTCCCAGGACCTCTTTTCAGTCTTGAGAGAGATATATCTGCAGAGGATGTTTGCATCTATTTCCTGTCTGTGTAAGGACTTGAGACCTCCGTAATAGCTCTCCCTTCCTCCACAGCACTCAGAAAGAATCAACACTCTAGAGAGATCCTCCAACCTTTCTCTCAAAGATGATCTATTGGTTTTCCCAGAAGAGGCCTTGAATTCCCATGTTCTTCACCTCTCCCTCCCATACCTCTTATACAATCTAGTTATTAGACCCAGTCACCCTCCTTGTGGGATTTCTGGAGGTGGGGAAATGCTAATCTGTGTCTGGTGATCTTCAGAATGGCTCTCCACAATCCCACCCTACTCCAGCTCAGGGCCATGGTATACAGAAGCCCTGGTTGTCACTTGGGGGAAGCCACAGGACTAGAGGGAGAAAGTATAATGGAGCAGCAATCTCCCAGAAGGTTGCAAAGACACTGGATGGAGATACAGTAAGGCTTGCCTTCACATTTGGAACCACAAGGACTTGTGAACTTCCAGGCAGAGCAAGAGACCTACAGAAAGAGTCTCGGGAACTAAGACACCAATCCTAGAATAGTTTCCTGATGAAATTTTACAGGGAAAGTAACCAGGGTTATACATCTAATGGCAAAAATTTGATTTCACTAGATCAGATAGTAATTCAGTGGAAAGTGTTCTTAGCCTGAGGAGTCAGTGATAAAGGACCAGGGAGCTTGAGATACTGGTCAAAATCACATGTGGGATCCACAGGACTCATCAGAATCTCAGAGTATATAGCACACAAAAAGTTAGGAAGTCTTTAACAGCTTGAGCTTGCGGTACCTCTAACCCACCCTTTAGCCACCAACAGAGTTAAGTCAGAAATAGATCCTCACTGAGAGAGCACATACTAGAAATATTGGCTAACCCAGCCTGGTCTCCCTGTAGCCTCATCTGACCTGGAACTCTCTATATAGACCAGGCTGACCTCGATCTCATAGAGATCTGTGTACCTCTGTGCCCCGAGTGCTGGGATTAAAGGTGTGCATCATCACCAGCAGAAAAGAAAGTTTTTATATAGAAACAAGACTACAAACAAAACTGAAAGTAAATGATAAACTAATAAGAATATTTACAGACTCTATAGTTAATATTCTTAATGTACAAAAGAAATTAATAATTAGGAAAAGACTTGAATTGGAATTTAGTTATATTAATTGAAGAATTAATTTATAGATACGGATATTCAAATGCTAATAACATTTAAGAAGAGCTGTATATGCTCCTAATGAAATTAAAACAAAACCACATTTTCCACCAATTACATTGGATAAATGAAGATCAATAATGTATAATGTCTAGTCATAAACCACAGTGGGAATATTAACTGATACAATCTTTTCAGAGAGAAATTGGATAGTTCCTAATTAAATTAACGTGGCTATCACTTTTGATCCAGAAATTTCACTTATAGGGATTTACTTTCCAGAAAAGTCCTATAAATATGTTCAATATTTACTGAGTCAGTGTGATAGTAAAAATCTAAGAGTAACACAAATATTAATTAATAGTAGAATGATTACTCATACATTATGGTTGTGTCAGATTATGTAATACTACACAGCCATTAAAAAAGAGTGATATTGCAGTCTTATGTGCTGATATAGAGCAGCACCCAGAGTATATTATTAAACTTACCAAAAGGTATTTGAATCATAATGCACAATCCTATATAATCTTTATTATATAAACTACAGCATAGTCTGTGTGTTCATGGGCATCCATCGGGGAGCATTTTCTGTCAGTTTAGCCACAGTTCTGGAAAAACGTGTATCCACCTATTCATTGTCCATTCACTTCTGCTTCTGGAAAGTCACTTTTTAAAATCAGTTCTCACTCTATTACTGAACTTTTCAGTTTCTACACAGTACTTTTGTAATTAAAAAAAATCCTTTCTCTAGGAGTGCATTCCAATCTACCTGGAATATAAATTGTGTATATGCTGTCTTGATCCTGTTTTGAGGCACTGGCTAAATGCTGGTCAATTCTCCTTTTTGAGCAGCAAATTAAGCCCACAACTCAACCGGCTCCCTCAGTGGCCTCTCACATTCCAAAGTCACTGCTAATTACCTACCCTAATTATCCCAGAGCCATAGAACAGCCCCTGAGCCATTTGAAATCACTCCTGCCTGCTAGGCCCTCCTACACCTGCCTACCTGACCTTTTTATTCCTTCCTGAAAGCTACTGTTAAAGCATTTGCCCACAGTTATTTTCTTTCTGTGCATTGTGACGACCCCAGTCCTCCCCTGGGTGGTATGCCGTGCTCTGCCTGGGGAACTGGGAATATAACCAAACTGTAAAAAGTTTTCCCAAGCCTGCATCTCTGTCAATCTGCATCCACCGTCCCCATGCAGGATAACAGGGCGGAAACATTAGTGCAACCGGCTTGGCGCCGCCCCGGAGTCCGGGCGCGAGCAGTGACCCGGTTCTACCTGCTGTTCCTGCCTTGGCTTCTGATGCTGCTTTGCATGGATCCCATTCCCTTGCTGAAGAGCCTATACCTGGTGCACCTTTGGCTCCTCTCCTCGGCTTTTGGCTTACTTCACCCATCTGGGTTGCCATCTTGATGAGTTGCCCTTGGCTAAATGACCGGCCCGGTCCCCCACCAAACAAAGCCCAGCTTTATGGGCAGTGATCTAGCAAGCGTGGAGCAGAGACTAAGTCAGAGACGGTCAGACCTGGCTTGGGCTGCAGCAGGGAAATGCAGCAAAGCAACATTTTACCAGAAGTTCCTCTGGCATTCACCGTTATTTCCTGGAATATGTGCATGTATGGGCACTAGTAGTCCAGAGACACAGAGGGTTAGGAGGCAGATCGACATGCTGGAGGTTGAAGCCAGGGAGAGACCAGAGGAGTGAATTGACACACAAAAAAATGCCACGTCCAGAGATGATGTGGTGCCAGTAATAAAGAACAGTAAGACACTCCTAAGGCTGAGTGCAAATTCTGATTCCACCAATTGCTAGCTGTATAACAAATGAGCCCAAGGCCCGTGACCCCAAAAGATGGGGCCCCAGAATCCTATTTCATGTTTTTTAGACAGGATCTCACTATATACCCCAGACTGGCCTCTAGTTTGTGATTCTCCTGCCTGAGCCTCTTTAATGCTAGCATAGGCTACTACACCCGGCTTTGACGATTTTAAATGAAAGGAATTTAAGAGTTGCAGGTATTGGAAGAGACTGTGCTCTGGTATCTCCTTATCTGCTATATAGTCTTGACCTACCAGAGAGACAATTAAGTCTGGTTCCTACTTGAGTTTTCATTAACGAAACATGTATTGTAGGAAGATTGAA
This sequence comes from Eospalax fontanierii, assembly GCA_035773235.1. Classification (NCBI taxonomy): domain Eukaryota; kingdom Metazoa; phylum Chordata; class Mammalia; order Rodentia; family Spalacidae; genus Eospalax; species Eospalax fontanierii. Next base: position 36,273,277 of record CM069548.1, on the reverse strand, counting down.
GTCTACCAACTGCCCAGGCTTTTGCACAACCCTTATCTTCTCTTTCAGCTCCATTCACACTTCAAAGAGAATCATTTATAATCCATTGTCTGAACGTTCAGGCCAAACAATTTTGTCTGAAGCCATTGCATGTTTCTCTAAGTCCACTGACTTAGTATTGTTAGAGTAGCCCCATAAGATTAACTGGTCAAAAACCAAAACTCTTGGGGCTGGAGAGATGGCTCAGTGGTTAAGAGCACTGACTGTTCTTACAGAAGACCTGGGTGGCTAACAACCATCTGTAACTCCAGTTCCAGGGTATCCGAAGCCCTCTTCTGTCCTCCACAGGCACTGTACAATATGTGTGCACTTACATATATGTTCACACACATAAAATAAAAATAACTAAATTAAAAAATCTCTATCTGTTGGAAGACCTATTTTTCCAGTTTCATTGGTCAATCACCTGGTCATAGGACCACCCCTAGGAAGGTGGGTTCTCCTTAAATCATGCCAAATAGATAGATGGGCATAATACCTAGTGCTTTGATGAAGTAGGGAAATTTTCCTGCCTGGAATTCCCACCTCCTAGTGCGATGCTTCTGCACCTAGCCACAGACGGGGGTTTCTCTGTAATTCCTGACTGATTTTCTGAATTCACCCTTCTTTTTTTCTTCAGATCCCTTGTTTAAGTATGCTTTCTCTAACACTTTGGGCTGCCACAATGCTTTAGGTTTCTTTTCTTTTTCTCTAAGGCTTCCTTCTCCCTACCACATGGCTGCCAGTCCACCATGTGCCTGGCCTCCATACAGGCTCTAAACCTCATAGCTTCATGGCTTTCTTTCCTTCTGCCCTCCCTTCTCTTCAAGGCAGCTGCAGAAATTCTCTGCTTGCCTGCCCTGAGGACTGTTCTTTAAATTCTAATAAAATTGTCGTAAAGCTTCCATTTGAGTACATTCTTAAATTCTTTTACGAGTGAGACTCCAAACCCTCTAAGGAATGCTGTTTCTCCTGTGTTAGTACCTGCCCCCATTTGCCTACACACGACTTTTTCCCTCTCCTGTACAAAAGGGGTGTGGATGCTTTTGAATTATGTTGGGCTATATGATTGCCTCCGTGCACACAGATAAATTTGTACAGCTTTTCTCCAGGTGGTCTTTGTTGGTGACCCTTCAGAAGAGGAAGAGTGTATATACCCACACAGCAACCTCCAGCATATGAGCCCATTACAGCCCAATTTCTTCATCTGTATAACTGGACCCAAGGATACCCACCATGCCCATCTCACAGAGACTCACTAGAATCCAGGTCCCATATGCTCTGCCACCACACATCTGAGATCTAGAAGGTCAGGGAGCAGGAAGTGGGTGGACAGTGTGCAGGATACCCGGCTCAGTAGGCAGAAGCATCTTATTTGTGAATCTGTCTGGCTTCCCGTCCATTTGAGCAGAGGAGCTCAGGCCAGGCCATGGTACTATGCTGGTTAGTGGCCAGAGATGTCAGGTATCTCAGTCACAGCAACACACCAACAATGGATGTACTATCCCTACCTGCCCCTCACCTACCTCAGTGCTCAACCTCCTCTCATCCCTGCCAGGGGTCTTGAAATGAAGAGCAACAAGGCCATGTCTAAAATCTCAAGGTAAGACCCAAACTTCCAGAGCCACCCCCTCTTGATCATCAATTTCTCGGAAATCTCAAACAATTTCCATTATTGGCAGACACAGTGTTCCCTTGCAGCCTGCCACTTTCACGCAACTGGAATTTGTAGACAAGAAAAATGCAGCTGGTACACAGTACTAACTCGGCTTTTATGTGACTTCCAGGCAGGAGACGGCTGCGGAATGCCACACACCTCCTTATCACTGCTTGCTTGCTGGGACCTCTATTCATTTTACATATTGTATATCTCGGAATTTTCCATGATGTGGCGGAGAGGCATGTTGCTTGTCCTCAGAATGACATGAAAGGCCCATTCTGTTCCTTGAGCAGGAAATCATGGGCACTCCAGAACTCTTTGATTCCAGCAAAACCATGGGGCGGAGTTTCGCTGAAGGCCAGAGGGATGCACTGCCATCAGCTTCGATTAACTATCCCTCCCCAGAGGTGTGGAGGCTTCCTACTAAAACCCAGATGTGACAGGCACCCTGAGGCAGCAAGTCTTTAAATATCCACAGTAAACTTGAGCTCCTTTAGCCTGGCGGCTCCTTTATGTATTGACTGAGAGAGCTGTAATCATTAGTTGCCTATTTTTTTTCAATTAAAATAATTAAGCCAAAATCGTAGTCATGAGAAGACCAGTACTGGCCTCCTGGGAGAGCTGAACTGTGTTTGTCAGCACCCAGTTCCAGGAGCAACTTCCCCTACAGATGGGGGAGGAACAAAGACCTCTGTCTTGAGCAAAGCCTTTGGCTCCCAACTAAATCTGTCTGGCTTATCTAGCTAATTGGGAGTGCCTGAGATCCTACTTTCAGGCCTCCAGAACCTTATCAGTGAATGCTCAGACTGATTTAGTTCCTAATTTATCAAGCCATTTCTGTAACTCTGTAGGTAAGTGATTCTGCCCATCTCCTTTCTGTAAGTATACTGGATATAATGGAAGGAAGGAAGAGAAGAGAGGGCCAGGCAGGAGGAGAAAGAGGAAGAGGAGGAAGGGGAGAAGGAGTAAGTGATGCAGCGTTCAATCAGGGACCCTCTGGAATGACAACAGAGCTTGGCAACTTCTGCAGGGAAGAACTCCCATCTTGGGTAACCTCCAGCATCCACTACTCAGAAAGTTAGTGTTTCTATCTCCAGAGTAGTCTTGGTTAGTGGGGAAGGAGGCAGCCTCTGTGCATGGGTTTTCAGGAGTTTCTCCTCTCCCTGCCACACATCTCACTGTGGATCTGCAGTGTGTAGCTTTTTGTCCCACATTAACAGAATCAGCACAAGTCCAGCCTCATTGCTTAGCTGGCCTTGGTACACTAACCATGGATCATATGTTCAGCATCCTTTCCTCGTCCATTTCTAACTCATTACTTTATTTCAACTGACTCAGTCCAAGTTACGGTCTTTGAAGATACAGGTGAAAAGGACCTTTCTATCAAGATCTCATATCTTTCTCTTGTACCTTTTCTGATACTCCGTAGCTTTGTGGAATCTTGTCTGTAGAATGGTCTTGAATAAGATCCAACCATGTTGTACCCACTGTCACCCAGTCTCTCTTCACACCTTCAGATCTACAGTTCAATCATTAGAATACTTCCTTCCCTTACTAAATAGGCACCCTGAAAGAAAGGCTATTTTAGAACTTCAGTCATCCATCCTCAGTCAAAAAGTCTTCAGCAGTTAACTTTCTTGTGGTCTATTGCCTGTCTTAAATATCAGCATTGGGTTGATAGGACAATCATGGTCAGGCTCCTCCTTTCTGTGCTTAAAAAAAGTTATACAGATTCAAACTATACAGATGTATAAAATGAAAAGAGAAATTCTGTCCCTTTCATCTACCCATCCCGCTTCCCGAGTAAAGATTTTTATTCTTATGATTGTCCCAATACACATAAATAATATGCTTAATTCTGTATTTCTGGATTCATTCATTTCCAGCTATTGATCCCAGCCTGGGGTAACCCATATGTCAAAAAGAATTTGGGACCATTGGAGATGTTACTGCTTTCTACTTATAAGTAAGTCTTGTTTCTCAGAGTTCTTCCCCACTTGCCAATGCCACCTGTTTGATGCGCTATTTCTTCTGAACCAATGGGAGTTGGGATGTGGGGTTCACACGGGCTTGCTGAGGACTGGCAAGGGCAGAGGGGGGAACCCAAAGATTCTCACTGCAGGTGGCCATTCAGGGGATATGCTAAAGGAGGAGAAGGAACAGAGCACGGCATAGTGAGTATTCCTCTACAATTTTGCCTTCTGATGTTTCTCAAGTTCTGATAGCACTGGCCCAGCTGGGAGCAAGGATCTAAAGGATGCAACAAAAGGCAGATTGAACATCCTTTCTACACTCTCTGTCCAGAGCCTGCTGCTTGCACACAGTGGGTTACCAAAAGTGCTGGCCTGCCTTCTCCAACCCATGTCAGGCCACCTGAGGGCAGTGCTGGGTCACAGGTCTCTCAGATCATCAGGGACCCAGTGAAATGAGACAAAGCCCAGGGGTCAGACAAGGGGACAAGCCTGAGGCCCACATCTCCCCACTTCCCTTCCTGTTCATGACTTTTCTTCCTTTCCTTTCACCCTCATGAGCACTGTCTCTCCTCCCCTTCCTCACTCTGTGTGGCAGACGTCCACCTCAAACTCTTTCTTATGATTTGTTTCCCAGTCTTAAGGCTTCAACTTGAACTTGCCGAGATTCTTCATCTAGAGCGGTGCTGTCTAAAACAGTCACCAACTACACATGGGAAGATACTTTGATTTAATTTACAAGTGCTCGGTGGTCACTGAGTAAAGGCCACTGTAGTCCACAGTGGAGACTCGAAAGAATTCCATCATCACAGAAAATTCTCCTCTAGACTATGTTCCTGATGATCTTTTGGCTTCCATCCCAAATTCCCATTATGTACATTGTATAGAAAATATCCTCATAGTTTCTTTTGGGCTAAACTTACTCTCTACTTTCGGTCAGAATCATGCCCCTTTGCCAAAATGCCAACACAATGTAGTAATTTTCTTTTCTTTTCTTTCCTTTCTTTTTCTTCTCTTTTTTTTTGAAGAAGGCATGCAAGCTGGCTTCCATCCACAGCAGCAAGCCAATGACCAAGGACAGTCTAAGGATTGGGTTTGGGAGAACAGTCTAGAAGGTTTTATCTACTAACCGTGATGATCAGAGTTGGACAATAAGAACCAGGTTCTTGGGCCAAGCATAAGGAACTGGATCTAAGATTTATAGACTAAGAGATGGAAATGACCAGAGTTCAGTGAGCATAGGTTTCTGATTTAAGGGGACCATCCTACATAGCAGGTGAGGGATGGCTGTATATTTGTGTGATGCCAGAAAGTAGGCAGAGAGATTGGTCCAGGAACGGAATATAGGAGGAAAGAATCTTAGCATCCTCATTAACAAAATAAGCACATCCCAGAAAAAGTTTACTCTAGAATAAAATTATTGCAAATGAACCCCATTTCTCTTTTGCTTTCCAGCAGGAAATTGGAAAGTTACTATTAACAGTGCAGCAAGTTAAAAGTAAACACATGAATGTGGCTGTGTGTTTTAACTAGAAAAAAAAAATCCAATTACTTCTTAATATTAAGCATTGACAACAATGCTTATGTTGAAAACAATACATTGTTCTACTCAGAATGAAAACAGTGACAGGCAGTTAGAAGGCGATCAATCGTATTTTCTGATTGATTGAAAATAAATCACAAAATAAAAATACAAATTAGGGATCCGTGCCTCTCTGCTGACCATTCTCTCCTCAGACTAATGAGTTGTTTATTTCCCTGGCAACGTCTTCACCTTGGTAGTTGTTAGCACAGAACTGTGCTTGTTGAGGCTGGGCAGGTGCTAATCGCTGTTACATATCCCAAATGGTAACAGCTAGAGAGGCAAGAAGACAGCAAGCTTGTTTTCATCTTATAATGGGACGTGGATGAATCCATCTGTCTGGTAAGTGAGGATTTATAATTGGTGTTTCAGTGAGGGGAAGAGAGCTGTTCCACGCTTGATGTACTTGAGGCAAGTCACGTGTCTGAAAAGCCATGAAAGAGGTATTTATTGATAAAAGATTTCAAAACTGTCTAGTTTATAAACAGGAGCAGAGGACTTTACACTGGATGTAGATGGTGTGAAGGGTCTCTACTGCTATTAATGACTATTGTGATGGGCAGTCATTGCTTTTCCTCTAAGCATCCAACTCTCCAGATGAAAGCCACTTCACAGATTGCTCTGGGGGAAGGAGACAAGTAGTAGCCAGAAGAAAGATACTCCATAGGGCTATGTGTCAAATGATGCAGAAGGTTGCTTGTCCTTCATATAACTATCCAGAACCAGCAGATAGCTCTGCTTCACATTGTCACCGGGGATCTTGGCCTGCAGGCTGCACTACCATCCTCAGCACATGGCTCCCACAACTGGCCCAGTTTGGCTCCTTCCATCCAGCAGAAAGGAAAGGGGACATGGAAGAGTATCCGCCCTGTGTCTTCAGGCCCAGGCCTGTAAGTGACTGTATCACATGGACTCCTGCCCTGCTGCAGAGACCCTCCTCTGATGGCTACATTGAATACAGGGAAGCTGGGGCTTGTAGTTTGTAGCTAGGCTCCATGTTTTGGAGGCATACTCTATAGTTAGAAAGTAAACAAATAGATTAAGGAAAAGGATGTTCTCCCTCAAACATGCTCTCTCAAAAATTGGGTATTAAGCTGAATGATAAAAGACTGAAGGGGGACAGAGCTGAATTTCCCGTGGTAGCATCCTGAAGTGGTCCCCCCACTGACTTCTGCCACTTGGACCTCTGGAACCACCCCAGTTTCTGCCTGTTTGTCACCTTTCTCTCTGACTTTAAGTGTGTTTTCAGCCTCACCTAATGAAAGTTGGTATTTTCTGGTTGGCTCTGTTACTGGCATTAATAGACTTAAAGGTTGAGGATAGATCATTCCCTGGTGGTTAGTTTTGGGTGGAGATATTAAGACTTCATTGAAGCCCATTAAGGAAATGCTACTTCCTTCTGGTCAAAAGAATGGAATCTGAGTTCTACCTCTGGCCCTGGGTAGAGACATGACATACTGATCGATCTGTTCCAAGATCAGAGCATTACACACTATTGTCTCCTTCATTAAGGGTTAATCAAGCTAGACTTATCAATCACCTAGCTAGGAGTCCACTCCACCAGGAAAGCTGATTCACCTGAAGCCTCGCTAAGGAAATGGGGAGAATAATTATCCCTTTAATGAGGTAAAGTACTTATTCTTTACCCGAAGCTCCTCCCTGATACAGCCTCTTAGGAACTTCCACAGATCACCGCTAAGCCTACTGGCTTTTTGGTTCTACCTCAAAAAGTATAACTTTGTTTTTTCTTCTTTCTCTTTCTTTTTTGGATACTGGCCAAAAGCCTAAGCATGCTTTCCCAAATACTCTGGACTTTTTTGTTCTCTGCAACTCCACTGTCCCCCCACCTCAACCCTGCAGCTTGCTGGCCTTTTCCATCCTGCAGCTGCTTGCTGGCCTCCACTGCAGAATGGTTCCACAGTCTCCTAATAGTACTACAGGCTGGGTGACAAACTATAACACTGCTCTCCCTGAGTCACGTCACGGATTTCCAGCCACAGAATTCCTGGCATCCCGAACTTTCTCTTCTCGGTGTCTTCGGCATGGGCCTGAAACTCCAACAAGGGCTCAGCCAGTTCCTAAAAGGACAAGTAAGCACTAAAGAGATTACCAATACTTCTTGAGCTTTCTGGCTTGGATTTGGCCTTGTTTTTATGTTTGCAATATGTAAATTAATTACCAATGCATCTTGCAAATGGGTTATGCCCGGGTCACAATTTCAATGTTTCTCTGCAGCCTCGACAACTCTACCATCTATAGGCATAATTGTGGTGACAAGCAAGAATTTGCATATTAGCAGTCATCAGTGTATGGCTGTACAATGAACCCAAATGAGAATTCCAGCCCCCTCAGGGATATTATTACAGGCAACCAATACCAGGAATGCATTCAAAAACAGATGCCTTCATTAAGGTCTCCCCTTTACCTCACTGTAATGCAAATCACCCATATCAAGGAGTCTAAAAAGTGCCTGAGAAGTGGATGGGAGGGCATCTTAAGTAACAAGTCAAAATTCAGGGCATTCCTTGATTAATTGGGAGTTACAAAAAAATAAAACAGGCTTCAGCCAATGGGAACTTGCTGACACCAGGTTGTCTTGGAATACCCTCCAGTAATGTGAGAGACTCCCTCGTACAACTTTTGTAAACTCCTTGAGGATATCCCCTTCACTTTTCCTTGAGGTGTGGTGGTGGGAGGGAAGGACAGGTGGAAACTGGGAGTTTCTGCAAAGGTCTCTGCTAATTAGCAGAGGACCGCAGTGCCGGTTTCTGGGCTGTGCTGGATGGGATGGACCCGTGTACTTAATAATAGCCTAACAGGTTTCAGCCCACAGATATGTGATGGAAAGATAGCATGAATAATTCAGTGAGCATGAGGTCCTGAACCCACATTTTCTCTCATAAAGAGGAAAGCCACGAGCCTCAGGTACCAAGTTACAAACCAATCAGAGCTTCATCTCTGTCTTTCAGAGCTTTGTTACTAAGTGCTGTGTAGGTGTGAAAAGCCTTATTACCATGTAATTTTGTTGGAAGCAGACTTCCAAGTACCTGCTTTACTTTATATTCACATACACAAAAAAGATCAAAATGCATTTTATTTCCTAACAATAGCCAATTTGCCTATAATTATTGTAAAATACAAAATTTTAAAATCATAGCGCCCAAGTGACGCCCCACTTTGCTCTCCTCTGTACATGAATATCTTCTTATTTATTACCTTTCCCATAATGAACTTTGAGATAAACAACAGAAAAAGTAATTTGTTTTTTGACAATGCTGAACCTTTGAATAGAGAAAATCACACAGTTGAACACAGAGCGCAGTCCTGTGTGGTAAGTGGTATCCATGGCAACCAATAGATTTTATGCTAAGTCTGGCCTTTAAAAACATTTCACGTTTACCACTGAGAAAAAGATGGCCTTGATTTAAAAATGATACAACAAGTACCTCAAATGGGCATGCTTTCTGCTCTGGGCTGCAAACACAATTAAGAGGCATCTCCTCAGCACCGAATCACCTCGATAGTATTTGTGTCATCCTTGACGTACATGATGGCCCGTGTGGAGAAAGAGGAAAAGGTTGGACGTTTTGTATTCTGCTGCAGGGGCCAAGGCCGTTTGTTTTCCACTTGTTCTCCTTGTTTTTAACACTCGGAGTAGAAAGGAGGGAGTAAAAATAGCTTGTTGGCCTCTTATCTGAGTCTGTGATCATGGCGACGGTGAAAATATTATGGCCTGCTTATCTTGGGAGAGGTTCTGATCATACTTGCTTATTATAACTTGAAATAATGGCTGAAGAAATACCTACCGCACCAACTGCAGACCAAACATCCTGAATTAGTTTCTATGCGCATTTAGAAAGTTGGGTACTGAAAACAGAATGCAACTGTGGCAGAGGGAGGATATTGTCTTAATGATGCATTTGAATAAAAGGAGAAAACCTGAACAGAGAGAGAGAGGAAAGATAATGAAGATTGCATTAAAGGAAGAAAACAAAACTACTGTCCTTGAAAAATGTTTGGTTTCCTAAGCTGTTTTCCAGTTCTTTGTTTGTTTGCTTTTTCTGTTTGTTTTCATTTTGAGACAGGGTTTACTATGTAGCTAAGGATAGCTTAGAATTCACTGCAGCCTGGGCTGGCCCCAAACTCAAGGCAGTCTTCCTGCCTCCACTCCCAAATGCCCACATTACAAGTGTGCATCACAGGCCTTCCCCTTCTTCAACTCTTTGAGAACTTTCTTTCTGAGGTAGCCTTATATTCCTTTTGTAGTTCTCTTTTTGTTTTCAGAACAGGATGATTTGGATCACACCAACAGTTGGAAAGATCTCTTGATATCTTCCATTGCTAATCATTTCTGCTGGAACATTTCCACAGCTGGATGGGAATTATGAATTACTGAACTGAATTATGCTCTCTGAAATTTACACACAGTACCTCAGAAACGAACTATATTTGAAGATAAGATGTTAGACGGGTAATCAAGTTGAGACCATTGGCGTGAACTCTCCTCCAGGCTGACTGACGTCCATACATAAGAAAAAGTAATTTGAAAGTAAGAAATAACACCACAGATGTGGGTGCAGAGGGAAGACTACATAAGGACAGAGCAAGAAGGCAGCAAGTCACAAACCCAAAGAGAGAAAACAAACCAGCTGATACTGTGATCTTGGGCTTTATAGGGATAAATTTACAGAGTTTCTCTCTGCCTCAACGGACATGCCTCCAAGAATGTGATTAAGAGAGATGAAGCCAATAGAGTCAACTATTTTCCAACCAATCAGTGACTTGAGGGGGAGGGTCTAGCAGGAAAGCAGTGGAAGCTGGGTAGGAGACTCCGGAGCATGGCGCCGACGGTCTCCGTCTTGGGTGTGTGTGCTGGAGGTCCACTGGACTTCTGATAAAAATGCTGGCTCCCCCATCCAAAATTGCTGTCTCTCTCACCGGGGATGAATCCTTTGTAAGTAACCTGAATAAACTGGTTTCTATGGTTGGAGAATATTCTCCGTTCGCTCAATCGTTTCAGACCTAGGGGGATGAGGCTGAACGCTGGGCCTCACAGCAAGAGAATTCTTAAGACAGGCTTCCAGCCCTGTGTACGACAGGAAGATGTTTTCCTGTTGTTTAAGACACCCTGACTGCAGAGTGCAGTTACAGTAGTCTGAAAAAACTAATACGATTTGAGTGCTAGTAGGAAGGCTCCTTGGAAGGTCTTTAGGGGAGAGGGATCAAGTTTAAGGAAAGAAAATATTTGGCTGCTCAGTCCTCATGATGTGCCTGTGTGTGCATGTGCACGCGAGTGTGTGTGTTTGTGTGTGTGTGTGCGTGCGTGTGTGAGAGAGAGAGAGAGAGAGAGGGAGAGGGAGAGAGAGAGAGAGGTGGCGGAGGCTTTGGATAGGGCTAGAACCAGAAGTCAGCTTCATGTTACCTTCCCTGTCTTCTATGACTCATCCATCCCTGTCTGTCAACAGCAAAGTGGAACTGTTCTGTGACTCCTCAAACTGGTTCTGAGGAATCAGGAGTAATTTCGGATCTTCTGGCATTTTTGTGCAGGGAAAAGCTAACGTGTCTTTCATACCACCAAATATTTGAGAAATGACTTGGATGCAGGAAGACGGAGGCTTTAGAGAAAGGTCGGGGAGGGGCTGCACATGGTTCGACCCCTTCATAGACCCTACTAGATGTCCAACCAGGCCTGGGACCACACAGCGGCTACCTGCACAGAGGCACAAGCCATCCATCTTTCTGAGATAATTTTCCTCTTTCAGCCCATCGAGAACTCTGGGCTATCTTTGGCCAGGCAAAGACTGTTGACTGTTCTACACATGGAAAAATAAATCACTCTCTTTAGGCCTTGTTAGCTTTTACTTATAAACTGTTTTAATGTAGAACTGTCAGGGCCCTGTGAGAATAATCGGTGGTGACGGGTTCAGGATTAAAATCTTCTCAGGTAGTTAGGATGGTGAGTTGGGTTATAAATTGCTTTTAAAGAGCTGAGGCGTGGACTATGAGCTTCCCATTTGTGCTCCAAATGACACCAATGAGGCAGCTGGAACAAGTACATGCTAGTAATTCATCTTAATTATTTGTCAGCAAAGCCATCTTAATAAGAGATGTCTTTCATTTTGATTAAAATGACCCTCGGTAATCTCAAAAAGGCCTTGTGTGGAAAAACTCTATTGAAAGGGAAATGTTGAGTCTTTGGGGCCTTGGGGTTTTATATCTCATGCAAGGAGAATGAAATCAGAAAAATATGTCACTGGTGCAAAGAAATAGCTTAGGCATCTGGTGGCAAAGATGTATCAATCTCTGGTGACCTTATTTGCTTCAGTGCCAAGAAGCCATCAGTGGGCTCATCATTTCTATCCCAACTTCTCACATCTCAGAATTGGCTGTAGCCCTAACTCTTGATTCACAGGGAGGCAGGACATGAGTAAACACCAGAGTCTGTCATCGCAGAACATGGGGCAAGCAGGTGTTGCATTGCATGGCTCATGTGATTTGGGATTCCACTGGGTAAGCAAAGCAAACAGTAGCCATCTGCAGCCCAGGGAAACTGACTGTTACCTCAGAAGACAAAGATGAGCAGGTGTATATTGGCAAAATGAAGCTTAAGTGGGAATGACAAGAACCAGAGTGAGCAATGGGGAGAAAAGCAGTCTAGAACACAGGCCGGAAATTCCATGACATCATCCCTGATGACAAGCAGATCTCAGTGCTCGGGGAAGATACAGGACCACAATGGGCACTGTGGATTGTGCTGCTAAAAGGTCAGGCCATCCAAATCTGTTCAAAATCTACTTACTGATAAATAGTGATTGTACACCTGAGGGTCAACATTAACTCAGGGCTTTGGGAAAGTTCTGTGAACACCACCAACAAAAATGTATCTCCACATGGAGCTTGAGTTGAAGGAAAGTCAATGACTTTACAATAAGTCTTTCCTATCACATGCGACCAAGGCAGCTTAAATGGTTTGCTCCTTAAGAGCACAGCTGCTGAGAAGGGTATCTGGGAAAATGCTTGCCAAGAAGTGAACTGGAAGGGCTTGCCACTGAGGAGGCCCACCCACCCATCCTGCTGTAAGGAAAAGCCTTTCTGCAGCTTGGAGAGGCTCTGTAATTCAATAACAATTTGCTAAGAGGTTTCTGGTTTTTAAACATGTAACTATAGTTACAAGGCTTCAGAGAACCATCTGCTAGACTTTAATTTGCTTCTTAGGACTGAGAGAATTGTAGATCATGGACTAACACATTCAGGAACATTCTTTCTTCCATATTTGCAGCTTTGAAACAATCATATGTATTAGCATCAACTTACTTTTCCATCCTGTTCTTGAATTTCTCTCCCACGGTTTCTCGTTGATGGACAGGAACAAAAACAGAATAACATTAGTATGATGGGTGAGGTTGTGGTATACAGCATGCAAATATAAAATGATTTGAAATGCTTTTCCATGGAAGTTTTGTTTTTCTTTTGTGACAGGGTCTTGGTAAATTGCAAAGACTGGCCTTGGTGTATTCTCAATCTTCCTCAGATGCAAGTACTTGGGATGATGGACATACACTACCATGATGGTTTCTAAGAGTTCTTTTTGTTTTGTTTTGTTTGATTTTAGCAGTATTTTCCTCTATTATTGTAGAACCATTCCCATGTAATCTCAAAGGGAAGAATCATTAGCAAACCTGTGGCTGGAGGATGTACAGAATGATTATCTAAGGCCCATAGAATGATGTACACTCTTCATTGTCTATCAGGAAATACATTTATAGTTGTACTTCTAGTAATTAGCAAAGATTTGTTGAATCAGGTCCAGTTCACCCCTGGGAGCTCCAGAATTAGTGCAGGAGAAACACATAAACACAGAAATTCCACAGCTATGTGATGCTATGCATGTTTCAAGGTGCTATGGTGCTATGATGCAAAGGCAGAAGCCTTTAACTCCACCTTGTACATGCTTCCCAGAGAGAGGGACATTGCTATTTTCTTGAAGAATTCTCAGCAACTTCAAACAGCCTGTGAAAAAGTCAGAGGGGAAAGAAAGGGCATGGAACATTCTGGGAAATGCAGCACATCAACAAGCCTAGAACAGGGTTCATATGAAAGATGAAGTAGAGTTACTGGCCAAGGTCTAATCATGACCAGTTTTTTCAAGTATCCAGAGGGTTAAGACCTTAAAGGGAAGTTACTGTGTTAGTTGGCTTTCTGTTACTCTTCCAAATACAAGAGATGATCAACTTATAAAGATAAAAGTTATTTAGGCTCATAGTTTTGCAGATATCAGTTCATAATTGATTGGCCCATTGCTTTGGGCCTGTCGCCAGGCAACATACCAAGCTAGATGTCCCTAAACTATATCATAGGAGACCTGCCAAAAAAAAAAATGAGAGTGGGAATTTTGGTTTTGTTTTTATCTAATTCTATCTCTTGGTACTTTAAGAAAAAGTCATATAAAAAATAATGGCTAGGAAATATTTTTCTTCAGATCTTGCCCAGACTACTTTCAGATGTGATGAGATAGCATTCTGCCTTATTTAACAAGCCTGGAAATGAGGAGCAAATGAGTCGATATGATTGGAGAATTCTGAAGCCTTTTCTTTAAATGGTTCTCATTTGTTTTGTAGTTGGGATGGGATGAAATTTAGCAAAGCCAACTTGCCTTTCGACGTGGAGAAGATTGGAGTCTGTTGACTGAACATTCTATGTGATCTCTCTCACAGTTTCATTTCAAGCATCAATCAGTTGCTTTAAGTTTTCCTTGAGCTGCCATTTGCTGACTTCCACTACAGAGTTGTTTTAACTAACCAACACTTATTTGGAGAGAGAAGGCACTGGCCGATTGAAAGACCCCTGTCAGTTCTCCCTGCTCCATTCTGGGCTGTCACTGCCTTGATTGGTAGGTGGGACAATGCAGTTAACCTTTGGGTCTCCAAAAGCCAATGATAAATTCTGTCCTAATTTCACTGTTTATTAACAGATGGGAAAGGCACAAGATTAACTGCTCTGTTCCCTTGTTTCTTTGACCTTAAGTGCATGCCTCACGAGGGGTTGCTGTGTGGAGATGTGTGGCACGCACGGCCTCGAGGAAGGTGATCCATGAGTCTCGATGATGATAATGATGATGAGGAAGCTTGTTTGACTTCTGAGCAGATGCCAACATCTGTGCAGGAAGCCTATGTGAATGGTGAGCACTATTTACAGCACTGGAGGAGGCCGTATGAAGTCAACAAGGAAAGTGGGGGCTTATCCAAGTTGAACATAGTCTGCTATCCATTTTGCCTAGAAGAGCCATTGATAATAACTAAATTGGTTCAGAACCAAAGGGTAGGTCAGATCCTTGATAAGTTCTGAGAGATTAAATCAGCTAAGTGCTGTTGACACTTGGCTACTAAACTCAGTGGGAGTTATTCTTGGACCTGGCAAACACACTCCTAGCCAATCTCTCTGCCGCAGAAGAGAGTAGCAATGCAGTCTGGGAGCAGCTGGCCTCCATGCTCCACTCTTTTAGAAATCTGTATTCAGGTTGCTCTCAAAGTCTTCCATGCAGCAACAAAGGATTTGTCTTTATCTCTAAAGATACTGAACAATGAACCACAATGACTCTTTCTATGGACCTCTGAATCCATATGAAGTCACAAGGAAGAGCTAGGGTTTTCTTTACACCCACATTTTCTAAACTGTGTCCCAAAGACTGTGTTCCCTGGAAGTTCTTCAAATTAGACTTCTCTGATCAAGCAAATTTGAGCAATGCTTTAAAGAAAAATCCTGAGTGCTGGGGACACTGTGATGAACAAGTCTTGCAATAATCCAGTGTCTGAACTCTCCTGGGTAAGTCAGAGAAAAGACAGAATAGATCATGTAAATTTGTTGAGACCATGACAAGGATTTGGCGTTTATTTCTAATAGTCTGTGTTAGTTAGATTTACATCGTTGTAACAAATGATAATAAACATATAAAGAAAACAATTTCTGTTGACTCACAATCTTAAAGGTTCCAGACGGTCACGTTGCTTTGTGCCTATGGCAGGTAACACATCAAGGTAGGGGCATGTGGTAGGGTAAACCTGCTTAGCTCATGGCTGGGACAAGAAAGAGAGAGGAAGGGGTCAGAGCCTCAGATTTTCCTTTAGGAACACACCCTCAGTGATCTAAAAACTGCTCATAAGACTCTAGGCCTCGGCAGGACTTTAACCATCTCCAAATAACCATCCAAGAAACCAATCCTTTAACACTTGCGCCTTTGGGAGTCACTCAGCTAAACTATATTGGGTCATTGGAAGGTTTTAAGCAGTATTTATGCAGTACACAGTGAAATGTAAGGTCTCAGGAACTTCTGAGAAAAAGAGGCTTTGTTTAACCCAGTTCTATCTTGAATTATTTAACTTCTAATACCTATAACACATCAGGAAACACAAATTTGAACTTAAGAGGATTTTTTTTTCCCATTGTTATGTCTTTGTCCTTTTTGATCTTCAAACATTAAGATACTGCCCCTGGCCCAGGGCTTTCATTGCAAAACTGTTCTAGTACTAGGGCTAGCGAGATGGCTCAGTGGTTAATAGCACTGACTGCTCTCGCAGAGGACCAAGATTTGGTTCCCAGACCGATGCTGCAGCTAACAAACAATCATACCTCCAGTTCCAGGAATCCAGCACCTTCTTCTAGTCTCTGCACATTTGCACACATACACATGGTTCACTTACATACATGCAGGCAAAACACAAGTACACTTTAAAAATATACTAAAAAAAATACTAAGTTGCTTAAGTTCTGAACTTCTGTGCTTCTTCTAATCCCTATTTTCTTCACCAAGTTTAATTATTGTTACCTGGATACATTTATTTCTGCCTATATATTAAGTTATGCTAAGTGCTATAATTAATAGACCTAAGGAGTACAATTACTGGCTCAAAAATGATAGCAACTTCCTTCTTTTTTTTTTCTTAAAAATAAATCTCTTTTAAATTAAGATTCTTGATGTAAAAGCAACAAATTTTAAGGACTGCTTTTTTTTTTTTTTTTTTCAAAACAGGTTCAGCTTTTTCTTGAACATATCCAAAACTTTTGGTCAAAAAGATCAAAGCCCACATCATTATCAGGATCTTTAGTCTTCTTTCTTTACTTCCATTTTCTTCTTCTCACCTGAGGCAGTGGGGGGCGGAGCAGGACTGCCTGTGGGTGTGCCACCAGCTGCTGGAGCAGGTCCACCACCCCCTACACCCCTACCAGTCAAATGAGGCTCTCAGTGTTGAGTTGTCCAGTCTCTGCAAACGAGGCAGGTCAGAAAGGCTCAGCACTGATAGCAGCTGCTTTATGGAGAGCATTGATCTTACATCCTCCGTGATGGTCACCTCATTTTCATGGAGGACGAGATGGAGTAGATACAGGTGAGCTTGAAGACAGAAGCCATAGTATGGACTGCTGGATGGGGTGCTAGTTGCCGGATGAAGTGAGGGTTTCTCCTCAACCTGCTCTTAGCTTCCTAGGAAGAACAGAGCACCTTTATGACAGCTAAAGAAAGGGCAGGACTGCTGTTTTTCATTTTTTTTAATTAATTTAAAAAATTTGAAAATTTAATGCATTTAATTAGTTTATCTTTAGTAAGTATGAAAATTATTTCTTCTCCATTATTATAATGGTATGGGGCAGTAATAATTCAGCAGGCAGTCTTCTTGCTGTTTTCAATATGCGGTTCCCCAGATTGTTGCAGGTCTCATCTTCACCCTACCCAGACAGAAGAGGAGGAGAGGGTGGAGAATTAGATAAGTGCTCATAGAAGTAGGATAGAATTAGGGGTCAAGGATGGAAGAAATCCAATATTTCAACTTATGTTCAGAGTTTAAAATAGCCACATGGCTCCAGCTACATGCAAGGAGGTTAGACAAAGTGGTCCCTGGGTGTAGAGTCACATCCCAGTAAGACTCTAAACCATGGAGTGTTATGTGAAGTCTGCGAACCATTATTTATTTCTGTGACATGGCTATAATACTTGTAAGGAAAAATTAGTTTTAACAAATTCATCTTTGTGGACGTAGTAAATCGATCATGATGTTGGCCTAAAATACATGTTCAGTAAATGTTGAATTAAGCAGTAGTAAAACTAAAACTTGCATCTCTTTGGAAAGAGTTGAAGCGACCATCAGAAAAGAGAAAAAGGCAGCTGTCCTGGTATTTCAGCTCCAAAGAGATAGGCATGTGCAGAGCAAGCAGTCAAATCTGAAGTTTCATTTTCCCCATGATATCTAAGGGAGACCTCAAGCAAAGCAGGGGTGGATTTAATGACAGGGAGGAGATTTTTCAGGGGCTTATCTGCAGGTGAAGAAAGTTCCCTCTGCAGTTCTTTGTGTTTTTGGATTAGAAACTCCTGAGGCAGCTGGAATGCTGTCAGACATCTTCTGGGTCATAAATCACACAGCAAAGCAATGAGTGCTAAATCAATAGAGTTTCTAATTTTTGAAAAGGTGGGAGGTGCTTATGTAACCCCACTGGCGATATGGAAGACCACTGGCAGCCTGCCTTGTTTATCCTGATTCAGATTCACCCTTGGAGACCTCTGGGCTCCCCAGAAGCCCTCTTTTTGCTCTTGTGGCACCAGGGAAGGTGCTGAATTTGGCAGTGCTAAGACACCTGACTTCTTGGCAGTATCTTGTTCTGGTTCATTCTGAGATAGGAATCGACTGTAGAGTGGTGTTTACTATGTTGCTTGTTGCTGCACTACTAATGTTTTCTGTTCTGGAGGAGGATGAGGGGAGTGCTGAAACAGGAAGAACATCGATCATCTGGGACAGTCTCCCTCCCAAATACAATCTCCAAACCTATTTAGAAAAATATAGCATTTGGGTACCTATATGGTATGATCCAGAAAAATTGAATCTCTAATGCTCATCACCCTGATGAAACAATCTTAAGGCAAAAATCTCTGAGCAGAAACAGCCTGTTCAGTGCTGTAAGCCTCTCTTCCTCTCTTCTTTATCATCTATATCCAACACAGCTGAGTGCTCTGGGGGTTTCTCTATCGGGAGAGTAGGGTGAAAATGTGGTTTTTCTTTTCAGCAGAACTGTGGTGGAGAGATGCACGGGGATCGAATCTTCTAGATATGCAGTCTGTTGAACCGGTCCAGCAGATTTCAGTAGGACTGGATATCAAAACTGTCCTTCATGGACCAGGGAGAGTTAAGTGGGAGGGAGATAAAAAGATATGACATAAATGATCAAAGCAGTAAAACTCACTGCTCAATTAGCCAGTCCAAGAGGCAGAAGGTAGAAGGAATTGGTGATTGAGGGAAAGTGTGTATTTGCTCTGCAGGGACACTATTCATTTCTCAGTGTCACCCTAACCTTCTTCACTCTGCTGTAGAGTTCAAGTTGGTTGTTAATTTTCTAGGAGGTCCATCTACCCACCCACCCTGCTTTCTCATTACTTTAAGACATTAGCCAGTTAAATGGAAAATATCCATCATTGTATGCAAATCTTTTCTCTTTTTTGATGGCCATAAGAGCAACTAGCAATGTGCCCACTCTGACCACTGCAGATAGTTTGGGTTTCTTTCATTTTTCCCAAGACATTACTATAAGCTACACAGACAGAAAAATCCTTTAAGGTCCATTTAGCAACTAGAAACTACATACTTGTATATACTTTGTAGGTTTAGCATGCAATAGGTGAATCCTGACATTAGGTGTTTCTGACAGCTGCTCTGGTCTGACCCTGGAGGATGTTCTCAGATGTTCAGAATGAGGACAAAATTAGATGTGACCCAGAAAATATGGCCTATCATGGAGAAAGAGCAATTTATATTTGGAGGAACTAGTGTATGTTAATAACCACTTTTGAATTTTTTCAATCTGATCTAAATTAGCCCTAGTACTTCCAAGGTCTAGATACCTAATGAGAGCAATTATTTCTGGATTTCAATTAAATCGAATTAAAGAAGTATTTTATTTGTTTTTATTTGGAATTTTTTCATTATGGAAGTAACATAATGGTATTATAGAGAATATGAAAAACATATTTAAGGAAAAAGACTCCCATAATTCCCTGCTTTAAGACGACCACTGTATTGATCTTGGTATGAATGAACAATATTTAAGGAGCATCCACAATGGCTGATGCAGTGCAGTGGGACAGACAGAAACGCGAAGAGGCTTGCAGGCTTGCTGGGAGTCCTTAGAAGTGCTTGTAACCTGAATAGCAGAACGGGACAGTCTCAAATGACTGATAGAAGAAGTCATTAAAATGAAGACATGCAGCGGGGTTAGTAGTTGGGAAAATGCCATGACCCCTGCAGGATTTACAACTATGACAGGAAGGGCTACTGTTGTCAGGGTCTGGGGAGGAGGATGTGAAACCAGGATAGAACCAGAAATGAACTGGGCTTGGTTGTAAGGAATAAATAATTCTGGCTGACAGATTTTAATGGGATGTGGCTGAGAATTATGCCCCATAGACTCAAGTATTTTGAGCACTTAGTCAGTCAGTACCACTGTCTGGGGAACGTCGTGGAACTTTCAGGAGGTGTGCCTTGCTGGAGGAAGTACGTCACTGGGGGTGGGCTTTGAGAGTTCATAGCCTTGTCCTATTTCCAGTTTTGTTCTCTCTGCTCCTGTGCCTGCTTGAAGCTGGGTATGAGTGCCCAGTTTTCTGTTACGGCTCTCTCTGCTGCCAGGCCGCCCTGTCATAATGAACTCATCCCTCTGGAACTGTAAGCCAAATAAACTCTCCTATGAGTTGTGTTGATCATGGTGTTTTATCACAGCAACAGAAAACTAACTAATATAGAAGTTAAATGTGTATTGGCTCCATTGTATATCGGAAGTAGTAATTTGTCTTTTGATTTTATAAGCAGTTAGTTGAGAGATTGCCTTGAGTCTCAGAAGGGACTTTGGAGACTGGACTTTTGAACAGTGTTGAGACTGTTAGACATTGTGGGGACTTTGAAAGTTGGACCAAATGAGTTTTGCATACATGGGCATGAACCCTCAGGGACCAGAGAATAGAATGTGGTGATTTGGATGAAAATGTCACCATAGACTCCAACTATTTGGTCCCTACTTGGTGGTGCAGTTTTCTGTGGTTTAAGAGGTGTTGCCTTGCTGGAGGGAGCACATCACTGGCTAGGCTTTGGGAATTCATGGCCTCACCCGATTTTTAGTTTGTCTGTTTCTACTTCCTGTGCTTGCTTGAAGATGTGAGTGCTCAGCTTTCTGCTCTGACTACTTCATGCCCAACCATAATGGACTCTTATCCTTTTGGAACTATAAGTCAAATAAACTCTTCCTTCTATAAGTGGTCATGGTGTTTCATCACAGCAACAGAAAAGTAACTAACACACAGGGGAAACCAGATAAAAGATTGGAAAGAGGGGCTGAAGACACGGCTCAGGCTTAAGAGCACTGACTCCTCTTGCAGAGGACTTCCTAGCACCCACAAGGCAGATAACAACCATCTGTAACTCCAGTTCCAAAAGAATCCAACGCCTCCTTCTGACCTCCTCAGGCATTGCACAACATGGTGCACTTACATACATGCAGGCAATACACTCATATACATATAATAAAATATTTTTAAAAGATTTGAGAGAGTATAAGCCCCTGTAGCATCCCATGATGTCCTTATGAAAAGGAACTATAAAATTTTGTTCACTAGCAAACCGTTCATCATATAGTAGGTACTTAAAAAACTGAGATACTTTCATCACTAACTTGTGTCTGATGACCCTTATAGTGCCTAAAGGAAAGGAGATGCATGGGCTGGGCAGATGTCTCCATCGGTAAAGTGCTTGCCACTCAAATATGAGGACCTAAGTCTAAGTCCCCAGAACTCACTTAAAAAGTCAGATGTGCTGGCACAGGCTTGTAATCCCAGTGTTGGGGAAATAGAGACAAGACTGACCTGATGTTCTCTGACCAGCCAGCCTAGCCTAGTGGGTGAGCTCCAGGCCAATAAGCAACACGGTCTCAAAACACAATGTGAATGGCTGACTTCTGGTGTACACACACATATACCACACACGCACACAGACACACACACACAGAGGTGCACCTCTGTACACATGAAAATATACCACATACACATACACATATGCTCACATACATAAGAAGAAAAAGTAAAAAGAGAGAGGAACAATCAGTATTTTCTAACTGTATAAATTAAACGGTAAAGTCAAATCACAGAAGGTCTTGCAAGTCTTCTTTGAGATCTACAAGAGTCTTAAAATTCGAGGAGAGCAAGGCACTTTGACTCTGTCACCTTTTGAGTTAGGTTGAGGGAAAACCAACAGTGTATGAAGGTAGATGAGTTAGAAAGGAGAGAAAAGGTTGCAGAGGAACAGTCAGAGAAGAGCTGGAGGAGCTGGAGGAGAAAGCAGAGTCTGGATTACTTCTGCCAGACATTTGCTAGCTAGACTAAGGCTAGACGTGTCCTCAGGAAAGCCAGAGAAAGCAGCGAGGTGTTTGGAGGAGAAGAGCTCAGGTAATCAAGGAAATAAGTTTTCTGTGGGGAAAAGCTGAAATGGTTGAAGCTCTTCAGCCTGGAAGCCGGAAGACTGAGGAAGGTCGGTCAGAGGGTTTATGTCCTGGAGGGGTCTAGGAGAAGACAGTGTGACTCAAAACCTGCAGAACCATACAAATGAGCACGTCCTTAAACTTAAAAGATGGGGTTTTAAGATAAAGAACAAAAATACAACATACAGGCTTAGTCGCTTGGCTGGGTGCTTCCAGAGAACTGGTATTCCATGCAGCAAGCTCACCATTGGCATAAGGTTCTATGCAAATGCAGCAAGAAATGGGCTTCTGAGACTGGATGTCCAAAAGGTTACACAGACATTATCTGTGAGCAAACAAGGAGTTTTCATGGAAGAAGACAGAGAGGGACCAGAATGTGACTCCAAGTCAGAGAGAGTTGCTTTTGATTTCCCTGTCCCATTTGTGATCCATTTTTCATTTAACAGTCGTTACTGAGCATGGTCTCATTGAGCTACACGATGGGGTTCTAATAGCTTTACTGGAGTCGAGGCTCTCAGAGGCTCAGTGTTGCAGGTAGCACGGCTTTAAAACAGAGGGAGGCACACACAGTCCCTCCCTTCATAGAGCTTACAGTGTAGTGGAGAAGGATAACAAACACATGATTACAGAAATAATTATTTAGGTTCTCACTGGTGAGTGCCTTTAAGGACAAGCACAGGGGTCGAGAGAGTACCCAGAGGAGCTAAGCCAATCTGAGAGTGTAAAGGAAGGTTTCCCGGAAGGAGTGACATTTAAACTGACATTTCCAAGACCAGTAAGAATTGGCAGCCGAAGGAAGAAGGAGGCACGGGGGAGGGGTCCAGGCAGAAGGAAAGTCCAAACCAAGTTCCTTGCTTTCTCTCGGTTGTTTTATGTTGCTATAACAAAATACTAGGAACAGAAGGACTAATAAAGAACAGAAGTTTATTTGGCTCTGAATTGTACAGGCCAGGAAGCCCAAGAACCTGGTGTCAACACCTGCTGAGGCCCCTATGATGGTGTCATCTACGGTGGAAGGCGGAGACCTGAGTGGGAGAGGCTGGACCTGCCTTTACAAGTAATTAGGTCTCTAGATAATCAACCCCACAAGAACCACAGTAATCTACTCAGGAGGGAGCTCTCTGCCCGCCTTTGACCATGCCCCACTCCCACACTGGTACAGTAGGAGCTGGGCTTCTAACGCATGTACACTGTGGGGCAAGCCATAGCAGCCTCTTGTGTTTGGTCTCCCTTCCTGCAGTAAATGCAGCTGGCAGCCCACACTCTATAGCTGCCAGCAGTTCTCACCTGCCCCTTCAGAGAACTGATTGCTGTTGGCACAGCCACATCACCTGAAAATAATAGTAAGGGCATTCTACCCCACCTTCATTTGGGGTCGGGGGAGGCGAACCAAAGGCTGACCAGTACAGTGGGCGCATGCCAGCTCTTCCCATAGGCTACAGTGTTGGCCAGCTCCAGGGCACATCTGGGATCAGGCTGAACCCAGACTTCAGCAATACCATGCTTGTCTGGACCTCCACTGCTTTCTCCTGTGGCCTCTCCTGAGATGCCCAGTTGATAACTTACTACCCAGGGGTCTCATCCCAGGGCTGCTGCTGGGAGTTCCACCCAACTGGCTAACACTAGTGAACTTACGGGCTTAGAAGACCTGGGCAATATATAGATGGCCATGCCATGGAGGAGCACTGGCATGGAATCCCACAGTGTGGGTAGGTAGGGCATCTCTGGAGACCACTCCACATGCTTGGGAGCCTGTATAAGAATTTAACTGTACCATTCACGAAATACATGTACATCCATCATCTAATTTGGCTCTTTAAAGTATTCCCTGAAGGAGAGAGAAGCAGGTCTTATCCCATGAAGAAAGCCAGAACCGGGCAGATGTCATGACCTGCTCAGCCTTACCCATGTATGTTGATAGGACTTAGAGCTGTGACTTCAGTCACCAGGCCACCTCTGCCCACCCACTATTGATAGGTTCCCTGTAGAATCCAAGCAGAGGACTCAATTTGTCTGTTGTGATGTTTTTAGTGTCTAGTGGGTTAGCTTTCAGAGAGTAAACGTGTTAACTAGGTGAATATACACACCACTTGTCAAAACCCATGTCTCTTTTCTTTCTTCCAAACTACATAGGATGCTCTGGTTTCCTTTTACTTCTGAGAGGATCCCTTGTCCTCAAATGAAAACAAAACAAAAACAGAAATTCTTTCAGGATGTGCAATAATCCAAAGAAAAGGAATGCAGTGGTCCTGGGTATCATTTCAGATAGGGAGCTGAGGTCTTTAAGAGTCAGTCCTGCCAATGTCATTTGCTGAAAAGGGCCTAGTGATTCTAGGGAGTGCATCCCACTCATCCTCTTGTGCTGTTGAGCTTTGAAGAGGAGAGCAGAACAACCTTGCGAGGGATCCTCTGGCCCTGGAATTCCACAGGCAGCATAAAAGATGCTTGGCATTTCTGTGATGGCAGCCTAGTTTTTCTTTTCTCGCCTCCAAGCTCACAGAACAGAACTTTCATTTCTGGAGAGTTCATTTCCTTCAGCGGCTTATTCTCCATCTGAAGTCGTAGTTCTCTTCAGGGAAGCAATCGGTTATTGTGCAAAGGATTTGGAAGTTCCATACCAAGGGTTATGACTCTACTTGGTGAGTAAGAAGCAGCATCAGAAGAACTCTAAGTACGAAATACTCAGTTTTTATGAAAATGTTCCCAGTGGAGATAAGGAAGAGAAGGGGCAGTAGAATGCATGAAGTTGCTTCAGGTGGGGCAACTGCTAATGAGAACTTCATTAAATGTGCCTCATCTCCCCGTCTGCTGAGCACCGTACTGTATTCCCACAGTGTGCTGGGACACCTCGGTTGAAATGGCTGTAACTCAGTTTCACTGAGTTTATACAACTCTTTTTTCTCTTTATTTTTATCACATCACTCCTGCCACAAGCATAATCCCTGCCCTGCCTACCTCGGAGGACTTCAACAAAGAACCAGTGGAAAAAGCATTTTGCCAAAACCTTTGCATTTCACCAGAGATATAGGCTCTTCATGGGCAGAAACACCGTCTCGACCCCCAAACAAAAAGCCTGTGGCCCGGGTGTCTCTGTGGTTCCGACAGCTAACCTCTTGACATGACTATGTTCTGGTGTCTTAAGTGCATATGTGAACCTGATAGAAATAATACCCAGAAAATATTTACTTAGGAAATTTAACCTAGGAGGCAAAGGGGGAGGAAAACTGAACATATCAGGATGTTTATCATTTGGTGTCTTCTGTACAGTTTAGTTTCTTATGTAAGCCATCTGTAGCCCTACAGTCAAAATGGAAGTTCATACTGGCATGCCTTCTTGAGAGCTATAACCATCATTGTTCGTGGAATGTGCCTGTATTCTCCTGTTTGGCCCTCTGAGTCAACTCATTCCACACAAAACTGTGTTAGAACCCCAAAGAAACTTCTTTCTTTTGACTCACCATGGCTTCCAGCCAAACATCTTGTGTGTGTATGTGTGTGTGTGCTTACTCATATGTGAGGGTGCACACACACATTTGTATGTACACATGTGTGTGGAGGCCAGAGGAAAGCCCTGGGAGCTGTTTTTTAGGCACAGTCCATCTTTTGTGTGCAGCAGAGGCCCTCATTGGCCCGACACTCCCCAGGCAGGCTGTCCCTGCCTTCCCAGCGCTGGGATTACAAGTCCATATCATCACACCTAGGCTTTTTGTTTGTTGTTGTTTTGTTTTATTTGATGTGAGTCCTAGGGATGAAACTCAGGTCCACATGCTTATAAGGCAAGTACTTCACCAACTGAACTACCTGCTCGGTCCCCAAATCCTATTTTGATCAAGTTCCTTGTTTTGGTTTGGAAATTAAGTTTGGGTAAAAGAACTTCACCTTCCATCACACCAGAAAATGCTGAAAACTGACGCAGAAGACTGAACTCTGAAGCCCACGGGCCCATTTGCTGTGGAGCATAAGTGAATATTCATCAAGGAAACAGGTGCATCTTTGGGTTCTTAGTAAAAAGGTTTATATTTTCTATCTGCATTAAAGTGAATTTTCAGCCACGCTGTGCTCTTACAGTTGCTATGAATCATCTTCCATAGTCAGTAATGAGCGCCCTCATTTATCCAAAAGCCTATGCCTAATGATCACGTGGATACATTCTTTCTTCCCAGTGACAAGTGATGATCTTAATAATGGTACCATGAAATCCTGAAGTGCCTGCAGAATCAACAAGGATTAAATAACACTCACCATAGGCTTAGGATTAAAGGGATGTGATTTCCTTATAAGTCATGGCAAAATTGACTACTGTTGATATATCAGTAACTCCAGGTTACATAAAATATTAGCCAACAATTCTATTATCCCATTGTCAAATAAGGAACAAAACCCAATGGATATCTTTGTAAGATTGAAGTTAGGAGAGTGACTTGAAAGCAAATCAGCAAAGGACTCCAAACTTAGATTTTTAAATAGACACATTCACAGCACACGGTGGGCCCCTCACAGATTTAAGGCCACACTTGATATGTGCACAGACTTGTTTTTTTCTGAATAACAAGATGTTGCTCATGCTGAGCAGTGATTTTGTCATCTGTGTACAGGATGAGAGACACAGGTGACTTAGATCACAGCTCTGACCACAGGAGGCCCCTGATTGCAAGACTTCATGCCCAACCCAAGAGGAGCCCAAGCCACTCCTCTTCTCAGAAACTTCTGGGGCTTCTGCATCGGGAGTTTTGCAGACCTGTCCCCAGGTCTCCTCCAGACCTGTTGGAAGATTCTGACACAGCTGGGACCCTTGTATGTAAGATGACCTGCCAGGCAGATCCATACCTTCAAAGTCCTTGGCAGTTGAGCAAGTATCAGCATTGTCCTAGGTAACAGAATTTACCTGCTGCTTTTTAGTTACCATAGAATGCTAGCTGAACACATGGGGTTCAGTTTCAGCCAATCTATTAATAGCTTTAAGTTCCCCTTTTGCCACTTTAACCAGCTATACTGTTACCCTGGTTAAACCTCCATTTTCTCATCAGTGGAACAGGGATAATAACATACCAATAACATTTACTTTCTTTACTTTCAGAGTTGCTATGGTTAGATGAGATAATGCATGCTATGCCTTTGGCAGAGTGCCAGACACACAGTAAGGCCTCAAGCAAGAGTGGCTATAGTTTTTCTCTGGCAACCCTCCACAGTCATATATGTACATATACATGTGCAGGCTCCCTCCATCCTTCCTGATTTAATAACCTCCAATCATTTCCTCTCTCATTATTATAATGGCAATCATCATTGCAATTACTGTTTGCTCATGACACTTCACATTATTATAATTATTATTTTTATCCTGCTCACAAATGTCATTAATAACTACCAACCATTAGTTGTCATTAATGATTACCAATTTCATGACATCCCAGCCCAAGTTCCAGGATAACTGAGAGTTTGTTTTATTAGTACTAAGGGGCAGCCATGAGTGAAAGATATGTCTGCATTGAACTAATAAACTTTTCTGGAATATTCAAAGTCACTTTGTTTTCAGCTCTAAACTTTCCCCAATAGCTGACTAATTTAATGTCTGACCTAAAACAGTTGAGAAGACCATCTTCTGAAGGGAAATATCTTAAGGTCATAGGGAGCATATGAAATTACATGTACCAGGCAGGATATGCCAATCATTGCTTTGTGAAGCAATAGTCTACAAGAAATAATTGGTTGGTTGGTTTTGGAGCTCTATGAAAGACCATCTCTTTTCAGCAAATTTTCCATAATGAACTTACGAGTATATGGACTAAATCAGTGAAACCTCACTAACTTCTAAATTCTTCCAAATTATTCTGCTTATTAGGTACATTGATCAGCTTTCTGCTACCGTAACCAAATAGCTGAGACAACCAGTTTATAATGATAAGTTATTTGGGCTCATGGTTTCAGAGGATTTAGTCCATTGTCAATTGGTCACATTTCTTCTGTGCTTGTGGTGAAGTAAATACAGCATCATGGCATGAATGAATAGCAGAAAAAGACTCTTTACTTCATGGTGACCAAGAAGGGGAGTGCTGGGTCCCAATATACACATTAAGAGCACACCCCTAATGATCTAACTTCCTTCTGACAGACTGCCACCTCCAAATGTTTTTCTCCAAAGCAAGCTGGTGACTAAACCCTGGACACATGGTCTTTGAGGAACATTCCAAACCATTCTATAGCACCAGGATCTAGCTAAATTTAAACACAGCCTCAAAGGAAATAAATGGCAGTGAGATGTGGCTTTACTTGAACTGTGATATGGCAGAGCTTCAGAGTCACACATGAGATATGAATGACCAGCCTTCCATGCTGAAGTCTGGACTTGTGATATGTGACTTTCTTTAGCTGCCAGAGTGAAGGGACTCTGGCTCCAGGACATCCTGGAGGTGACACAGGGTGTTGGTAACGGGAAGCATAGCCAGCTGTCCTACGTTCACCTCCTCTGTGAGAGGCACAGTGTGCTAGGGCTGGGCAGCTGTGCCCATTTGTGCAAAGGCAGCTGGGTTTAGTCTGGAAATGATTTTCTGCTCAGTCATTTATAGATTCTCAATCTCTCCCGACAGAGTCAGGAGCCGGTATAGTTCAGTACTTGCAAAGTGTGTGTAGGACTGTGTGTTCCATTCCCAACAGCACACACACACACACACACACACACACACACACACACATACACACACACAGCTAGAGGCTTCTTCAAAGTAGGAACTGAGTTATCCTCAGGTTGACATGCCCAGCACTTCCCACAGGATGTGGTGAACAGATGGAGCCCATAAAGATTCTTGAACACAGAAGGGGCTGTGCAGAGTGCATTTAAAAGGAGGATGGAAGAACATGGAAAGGTTGGGGACCAGGGGGAGACATAGCTCTTCCTGGTCCTATGAATCAAATTCAAGTCACCTTTGGATATTGCCACCCTCTTCCTGTTTTGACTTTCGTATAGTGGAGAGATTTCCCTTGAACCACATGAAATTCCACCTTTATTAGGCAAAGATGTTTAAACAGTTATACTTTAAGATTCATGGGGGGGAGGGGGCTGAAGAGATGACCCAGCAGTTAAAAGCACTGGCTGTTCTTGCAGAGGGCCAGGGTTCGATTCCCAGTACCCACATGGCAGCTTACAACTGTCAGTAACTCCGATTCCAAGAGATCTGACGCCTTCTTCTGGCCTCCGCAGGCACGGCACTGCACGGCTCGGCACCTGGTGTACCTACATACAAGCAGGCACAACACTCACAAAACTAAAAAAATAAAGATTCAAATCAGCCAGGTGCGGTGGTACATGCCTTCAATCCCAGCACTGCAGAGGCAGAAGCTAGCCTAGTCTCCATAGCAAGCTCCAGGTCAGACAGCACTACATAGTGAGACTTTGTCTAAAAATAAAAAGTAATTTTAAAAAGATTCAACCTAATTAATAGTGGGCAGGCAGAGGTGCTAAAAGCAGTTTCATATGCACAATATGAGTTTGGATTCTGACCTCTACTTGGAAGCCAGGTGACGTTGGGTATGGCACTTAACGTCTCCAGGCTCCCATACCTGTGTAGAACAGCACAACTGTTGTAACAGAAACTCTTGGTGTTATACCCACAGTGGGTGGTTACTCACTGAGGTTTGGAGCCTTCAGGTCTGGCCCAATCCTTTTTCATCTGTATCTATTGTCTTAAAAGTCAGTACTGACCTCTCTTGCCAGTTACCACGTCACTCTGCTTTGTGCTTTCTGAATGTTAGTCATTATATAGTCATATATATAGTCATATATATATAGTCATATATATAAAATCAGAGAGTTCAGTACACACGGAAGGCAATTTTGGGGTGTTTAATTATTCAACCTAATGGTCTCTTATAATGCAATTTAAAAAATCATTATGATGGTCAAAGGACTGAGGCTTAAAATATTTTCATTTACAGCTATGTTCTGCTTTAATGAAACCCAATATGAAAGCATCTAAAATTAGATAAATTGGAGGCTTTATCTGGGCTCACATTGTTTACATTACAAAAGGGATATTCTGCTTTACAAAAGTGTTTATTCCAGAATTCCTTTAGACAGTGAGAACTCTATGGTACATTTGGAATACAACTTGAATCATTACTATGTGATCTGCGCAGAGGTGTTTTGTGTATAGCAAGGTTCACCTGGGGAGAGCGCTGGGTTCAGGCAGGAATAGCTCTCTACTGCACGATCAGTCAAAGAGGAAACAAGTGGAGAGATTCTGAGTGACATCCTCAGCAGTAGGGAAGAAAGGCTCAACATTAGACTTGAGGGCTGCTATCTAATCTAGATGTGAAGGCATCTGTCAAATGTACCATTATATCTCTTTTAGCTTAACCTGAGTGCTATTTAGCGATTAAAGTAATGGAACCTGAAACAAAAGCCATGTTTTTCTCTTCCTGTCTCTTCTTGCTTCCAACTGGATACTTCTGACACACTCTCTCTAAGGACAGTTTCCCACTTCTAAAGTAATTATTTCTATCCCAGGGGGTGCAGTGAAACAATGTTAATGTTTTGAATGGCTTGTGAACTATTCAGACTAAATCTAGCAATGTTACTCTACTCAGCTTGTGAACTGGTTACTGGAAAGCCCTCTACACCCAACGTGTGTGTGTGTGTGTGTGTGTGTGTGTGTGTGTGTGTGTGTGTGAGAGAGAGAGAGAGAGAGAGAGAGAGAGAGAGAGAGAGAGAGAGAGAAGGTTTCTGATGGAACCTGGAGTTCACTAATTCCGTTAGACTGGGTGGCTAGAGAGTCTCTGTCTCTGCTTCTGTCAGTGCTGGAATTAGAAGTTCTTATGGCCATATCAGGCTTGCCTGCCCTCCTTCCTTCCTTCCTTCCTTCCTTCCTTCCTTCCTTCCTTCCTTCCTTCCTTTCTCTCTCTCTCTCTCTCTTTCTTCTTTCTTTCTTTCTTTCTTTCTTTCTTTCTTTCTTTCTTTCTTTCTTTTCTTTTTTTTTCTCCATAAGTGCTAGAGATCAAACTCGGGTCCTCAGGCTTACATGGCAAGCACTATACCAACTAAGCCATCTCCTTAACTCCTCTATATTCACCTTTCATCTTTAACTTTAAACAGTAAGTACAGTTTTGAGAGAGGAACAAAAGCAGACCACATCTGCTTCATTAGCTTTCTATTTACTATAACAATCTACCTGAGACACACAACTTATAAGAATGAAAGTTTTATTTTGGCTCATGGTTTCTGAGATTTCAGTACATTGCTCTGGGGGCTGTGACAAGGAAGCACATCATGATGGGAATGTGTGGTACTCATTTCATGGTTGTCAGGAAGCAAAACAAGCATAGGAAGGGACACAGTCCCAATATTCCATTCAAGGATGTGCCCGCAGTGACCTTCCTTCTACCAGGTTCTACCTCTTGAAGATTCGTCCACTTTCCAACAGGCTGAGGACAGAGCCTTTAAATACACAGGCCTCTGGGGAACACTTAAGATCTATACTATATCACCAAAACAGGACTTAAAACTTCCTAAGCAATTTTATTAAATAAAACTTTAGATTCTGTTAATTGGACAGCAATGTGTCTGTCACTAATGCTATAGAACTGACAATTTTATTCAAAGGAATTTGTAAAATCTGTCTCAGTACATAAGGGTCAGTGTGTACAGCTCATATAAAGACAAAAAATGTTCTCATTATCTAGAGATGGTCAAGATACAGAATAAATCCTGCAGTTTAAATTGTGAGAGTTTAAAAGAAAGTTTGCTGATTTTAGATCTATAGTATTTTAAAGTAAATATTAGCTGTAGGCAAGGGAACACTGTGGCAAGTTAAAGCTAGGGCTTGAGCACTTCAGTTGTCCTTCCTCTTTTTGCTCCCCCAAATAGAATTCATTCATTTATTCCTATGTTCTAAATGTAATATGAACCCAGTCTCCCAAGAACCTGAATCAGTGCCTAGGTTACCTCTGTATACTCAACCCTCTGGTCTTTACAGATGTGCACAGGATGATGTGGTCCAGAGTGAAGGCAAAGCAGGGATTATAGACTGGGCTCTGCCCCGGGCACACCAGCGGTTAGCCCTGGAAGCTGTTGGCAAACAGCAAGATCCCAGTTAGTGAATCCAGCTAGGAACAGTCACCCATGTACTACAGAACTCCTCGGTAGGTTATGGCTTATGAGGTTTGAACTGAAGAGAAAACAGTGCAGTAGGGCAAGGACATCCAGGCCCAGCCAGGTGGGAAGCCAGCGAGCCTTGAGGCTGAGCCCCTCCATCTTGCTGTCACGGTCTGTTGCAGGAGCTCAGACCAGGCTTAAACAAAGGATTTGAGATCATTTTTCCCAGTTATGAGGACAGGGCTGTGTGGAGACTGGGGATTAGGCCATGGTACGGGGCAGCACAGGTCCAGTTTCCCGGGTGGTGAAATAAGTCAGATAGAATTTAAAATCTGAAATCACTGACGTGTCATGTACACACCAGAAAGAGAGCAATGATGAGCAAAATGACTTTCACCAAGGCTTCCTAAGCATTCCGTTAATAATGGTCTAAGACAGATCTGTGTTTCCTTCAGTGAAGAAGGCCTTTTCCTCTCCGCATGAGGAAGACATACAGTAAATGATGAGTCAAGCGAGGTGACTAGAGGAGAATTTAATACAAAGTTTATTTACAAAAGGTGTGGGGCTGGAGGTGCTAGCCTAGTAAGCACAAAGCTCTGAATTCCATCCCCAGTACCAGGAGAGCAAACAAAACACAACAATCACAAAGGTATGAGCTGGGTTTAGGAGACCAAAGGGGTTGGCACAGTTGGTAGTCAGCAAGCAACATTCCTCCTGGGGCAGGAATGGTATTGTAACAAGAGATTCCCTGCTGGAATCTTTGTAGGGTGATATGGCAACCAGAAAGTTGGGACTTACATACCTCAAACCTCCTGCTCTTTCTCTCCCTCATCTCCTGCCATCCTTGAACTGGCTAGAGCCAAGAAAAACCCAGAGTCCAGGTAGACTTGGCCTTTAGAGCAGAGAGTGAGCCAGGAGGGACAAGGAGAAGGAAGTCTGTCCAACTTCATGGGAAATTCATTCATAGTAATCTAAAGATACCAAACACCTTGCAGAATTAGTAAAAATATGCTTTGGGGGAAAATGACCAAAGCCATCCCAATGAGACTTCTTATTGTATTTAATATTAGTGCACATTTAAATACAGCACCAATAGGTAGGTTTCTTTGTTTGAATTTTGAACTTCCCAAGGGCAGAATTGGACTTTCGTCTTTATCCTTAGGACCCACCCTGAGACTGGCACATAACCGGCCTTCGGCAACCACGTGTTGACTGACTGAATACACACAAATGAGAAAGGGAAGGGAATACGTTCTGGTATATTTAATTTTCTTGTCAAAGGAAGTTTTATCCAAAAAAAGAAAAACAATCACAGAAAACCTCTTTGACCTTCTTCTTCCATGATTGAAAATTCTTCCTGAAGTTTAACATTAGCTGTTTCAACCATTCAAAGAGGATTATGCTGAGCTTGAAAGAGTTATTTCTTTGATGACTGAGAACCTATCAACACTGAAGCTGTCATTCTAAATGGTAGATGTGGGCAGCAGTGCAAAGCACTCAGAGACTTTAGGCACAAACAGACACATGGGAATCGCTGTACCCAGTCGTCTGTACCCTGTCTAGGTGGTTTGTCCTGCCAAGAATCCCTGCTAGG
This sequence comes from Eospalax fontanierii, assembly GCA_035773235.1. NCBI lineage: Eukaryota > Metazoa > Chordata > Mammalia > Rodentia > Spalacidae > Eospalax > Eospalax fontanierii. The sequence goes on along the minus strand of CM069548.1, from coordinate 36,239,869 downwards.
CTAAATGTTCTATATTTTCCTCTGAGTGTAACTCTGTGTGATTAATTTAGGACTAGTATTAGATTCCAAATAAATAGAAATTTTACTTCTCCATCAAAAACATTTTTTTTCCACTAATATATTTTGACTTCTGGTAGTTTTCCAATTTTCCAAAATGATTCAACTATCTTTATTAAATATCCAAACATCTTTTTTTTTCTTTTTCTTTTCCAAAGACAACTTAATTCTCTTTCTTCTGTCAAGTAGGTTTTGGATAGACAGTTTCTTCTTTCAAATACCAAATGATTACAGTTTCCTCTTAAACTTTCTCTATACTCCACTGTGGTGATGAGAATGAGAAATGTTCTACATAGGCTCAAGTATTTGAACACTTTGTTCCTAGTTGTTTGCGCTGTTCAGGAGGTCACAGAATCTTTGCAAGGTGTGGCCTTGCTGGAGGAAGTGTGTCACTGGGGGTGGGCTTTAAGGGCTCATAGCCTTGCCCTGCCTTCAGTTTGCTTTCTCTGCTCCATGTTTGCCGCTGAAGATGTGAGTTCTCAGTTTCTGGCTTCTGGTGCTATGCCTGCTGGCCAAGATGGATTCTTTCTGGAACTGTAAGTCAAAATAAACTTTTCCTTCTATAAGTTGCCTTCATCATGTTATTTTATCATAGCAACTGCAAAGTAACTAATATATCCAAGTTCCCCAGTAAAGGGGAACTAAATATCAAAGCAACAAACAACCCAATCAAAATGTGTGGCTATGAGCTGAACATGGAGTTCTCTAAAGGGTGAAACACAGTGGCTGATACTTTTTACAATGTTCAATACCTTTAGTCATCAGGAAAGTGTAAATTAAAACCACTTTGAGATTTCACCTTTCCCCCCCAGAATGACATAAAAAATCCCAAAACAAACAATGACAAATGCTGGCTTATCCCTGCTGATGAAAGTCCAGACTGGTGTGGCCACTGTGGAGTTCAGTGTGGAGATTCCTCAGAATGTTCTCAGTTGATCTATCATGTGACTCAGTCATATCACTCTTGGGCATATATACAAAAGACTCTATAAGCTACTACAGAAATACCTGTTCATCCATGTTCATTGCTGCCCCTTTTCACAATAGCCAGAAACCAGACTCAACCTAGATGTCTATGGTGAATGGTTAATGAAGATGTGGTGCATATTCACAGTGGAATGTTATTCAGTTCTTTAAAAAGGAAATTTGCAGGTAAATGGATGGAGCTGGAAACAACCATCCTGAAGGAGGTGACTCAGACTCAGAAAGACAAATGTCACATGTTCTCTCTCATAAATGGATGCTAGCTTTGAAATCTTAGACATTCATGCTTCAACTTGAAAATTCAGAGAGTTCAAGAAAGCATGGGTGGGTGAGTGGGGAAGCTGGGAGGGTGACAGAATGTCGTGATATGAGAGGAAAGGGGACCATCAGGGTAGGAAGGGTTAAACAGGGAAAAAGACAGCATGGAAACCTATCACTTCACAGGCTTCTTTCTTAAATTTACATTTATTTATTATATTATATTATTTTATGTGCATAAGTGTGTTGACTGCATGTGTGTAAGTGCACCCATGTCATGCAATGCCCACAGAGATTAGAAGAGTGCATCTGATCCCCTGGAACTGGAGTTATAGATGGTTGTTAGCCACCATGTAGGTGTTGAGAATTGAACCCGGGTCCTCTGCAAGAGCAGTCAATGCTTTTAACTGCTCAGCCATCTCTCCAGTCCCAGAAGGTTCTTAAAGCATGTACTTATACATCATAAAAAGAGATTAAAATGAGTTATCCTGTAATAGGGGGACATTGCCCTTCCAATACATCATAGGCTAATGGGAAAAAAAAAAAAAAAAAAAACACCTCACTGCCAGGAATGGACTCCTCTCTAGAAGCTGTTGACCAGGGGTCCATAGACTCTCAAACAATACTGGCCATTGACTCTGCTCTTGGTTACCCACCATAACTAGATGATAAGACCCTATTGCTGAAGACACTACATATATGAACCATAGACCAGACAAGGAGAAACCAAGCTGGTGCTGACTTCAGTGCTTCATCTCTGCTGGCTAGTGTTCATTGTGCTGGAAGGTCCTTTGCAAGCTACCAGAAGGAAAAAATAATTGCCAACATTACCCAGCTGTGAATACTGTGAACTATAGTAACAACTGGTCTAGCAAGATATGGCCACCAGTGAAATCGTGGCACAAATATTTGGTGAGTAACCAGACACTAATATGATTCAAAGTCTGCTTCCTAGGATGGAGCCTATATCTAACATTGATATCAGGCTTAGCATACAGGGGAGTCACAGGACATGGCGGACAACCTAATACTAGTTTTCTACTAAGTAGTTATTGTATTAAACTGACTCATCTAATGAGTTATTACTGTACCCACAAATTAATGCATCTCTCAAATCTCACCAGAACTTTCTTACACAACAGATGATGATTAACACAGAAACCCCATCACTGGCCAATGTGCAGAGAAGAAGAGACTGCAGACCATCACTGGCCAATGTGCAGAGAAGAAGAGACTGCAGAGTGCTTCTCCCTGAGTAGTATACCTATATCAAAATCCTGCCCCCCCCCCAAAGCTCAGGGATAATTGTGGAAGAAGGTGTGGAAAGACTGGAAGAATCAAAAGTAGTGAATGAGCACTAGGAAGCAGAGTTTTCCAGACAGCTGGTTGGTTGCTCATATGGACTCACAGCAGCAGTGACAGTATGCACAATCCCATGCAAGCTCAAACTGGACAAAAATCCCAGCAGAAGCATGAGACAGCGGAGAAGAAGCTCCACCCTCACCTAACTGTGGCAACAGATGGCTGCTGGGAGAGGACAGAAGTCTCTCTCAGTGGATGGACCCACACTGAAGGACATCTGGAGACACAAATTAGACTCTATAGGCCTTATTTATTGATAACAGAACACATTAAATTGGGTGGTGGTGGGTGGGGTAGGAAGAGAATCTAAATACCACTAAATTATATTGCATAAAAAAATCACAAAATTCAACTTAAAAAGTAAAAGCAAATACCGAATAGATAAGTAAAAACCATTATTGAGAAAATATTTATATTTTGATACATATACAGATAGTCTTTTTATGTACCTGTTTTCAATAAAATAGAACATTGTTTTGTGCTGGGCATGGTGACACCTGCCTTTAATCCCAGTACTAGGGAGGCAGAGGCAGGCAGATCTCTATGAGTTCAAGGCCAGCCTGGTCTACATAGCAAGTTCCAGGACAACTAACTGGGGCTATAGGGAGACCTGTCTCAAAAAAGACAAAAAACAAACATTACTTTATGGTCCTGGGGTTTGATCTTGGGGTCAAGCTCATGCTAGCCAAGCACTCTACCACTGAGCTATATTTCTAGCCATTTTTTTTTTCACTTTTGATTTTGTGGCAGGAACTCACTAAGGTTGCCCAAGCTGGCCTTGAACTCACTTTGTAGCCCATGTAGGCCTTAAACTTGAGATCCTCCTACCATGGTGTTCTAAGTAGCTAGAATTACAGGCTGTGTACCAGCTCCAGTGAACAACTTTTATAAGTATCTATTTGTCTCTGATAAATAATACATTGGAGATGTTTCTCTACATCATTCATCTTTTATATCATTTTAAATGAGTGCATAATATTCCAGTTCAACAACATTCATAATTTATTCAACAAATGTCTTACTCATGTCTGATGCTCTTTTGGTTATCATTATGCCTTAATACATGCTAATATAAAGAAATAGCTCTATGTCAGAGAGTGTGCACAATATTAAGGCTACATGTCTGAAGTTTGGAATCTGATCTTCTGGGAAGGCTGAGAATTTGAGGAAAGAGGAACGATAAAGAGAAAATGTGATACTTTGGGAAGAATGACAAAAACATCATCGATGAAGGAGAGCTTCATACATATCTTAATAAGATATTGGAAGCTTTGACTGTAAACAAAAACATCCAGAGCAGCAGGGTCCCGGCAACCCTTCAGAAATCTTGTCAGTCTCCTCCCTCGCTTCCTCCCTTCAGGGGAAAACGGGCTTGTTAGGGTGGATAGCTCTGCTCTCCCCACGAAGTTTTTGCATGTTCCCTTGGTGAAAATTTTCTTAGCTGAAAAACAGATTGCAAGATCCTGATCATGCCAGAGGGAGAGAAGGAAGGAGGGGAGGGAGAGAAAGGCTGGAGGGAGGGAGGAAGAGCTTTATCAAAGGAAGTTCAAATGTCAGTGCTGCTTGATTCAGCATTGCTGATTTTACCCTAACAAATCAAAGCTTAGTGGGTTATGTACAGCCGCCATCCTTATGATCCTTGAAATTAAAGATGTGAAAAATCCATACTGACATGTCTGTCTCCTTTGTGACGAGTCCAGTTGGAGTGTTGTCCCAGTTACCTTAACGTCTCATTGAAACAGAATGTTGGAAATAATATAACAGGTTGAGAATGTTCAGAAGTGCCCACAAATAGGTTGGGGGAGGTTTGTGAGACTGTACCCAATGATGCCATTTCAAGCATGACTCTAGGAAATTAGTAGTAAAATCTATCAGTCGTTGCCTTCAATAACCATGGAATGCATCTTCAGTTCTGGGCTTGCTATTCCTTTAAGTTTGGATGCTCCTGGAGCTCAGAACAAACATAAGATGCGTTCGCAGAGGAAGGAAGGAGAGAAGACAAGAGGGAGACTAAGAATAGAAGAGGAAAGAAAAAAAGAGTGAAGAGAAGGAAGAAGTGGAGAGAAAGTAGGAACCACTTCATCGCATTGGAAACATGGAGGTGACCATGGTGCTGAGGACTTCCTGGGCTTGGAGTCTGGAAATACTGCATCCTTTTCTGCTCCAGTACAGGAGGAAATGTTTCTAGAGCTTTTTTCCTTACACACACACACACAGTCACGCACTCATGTACTCACCCACATACACATGCACCAGAACAGTCTCCAGGAATGAACGGAGGAAATATTTGGATTCTTGATAGACTATCTGCGATGAACCAATTGTAACAACCCCATGGAACTGTACTTGTGGGAAGTCCCATCATGGGCAAGCCATGTCTCTCCAAGGGACAGGTTCTAACAAGACCCGAGTAAAAGATCTTTGATGTCCGAACTTTCTGAATGTTGGCTTTAGCATGAGCCCGGGCAGGGACCTAGCCCTTACTGCTCAACATGGCCACCGTGAACGGAGAGCTGCCTCGGCTGACCGCAGAGACAGGCAGGAGCCTGGAAAAGTACAATAATGTTCAAAATTGCCCTTAGTCTTATTTTTATTTGGGATAATTTGCATGACTGGTGGATGCCAAATGAAGATATTTTTCTTTCTTCTTGGAATAGCTTCATGTTAAAATATCACTCTTTTCAAAGTGCCCAAATATTACTGTGGTGAATAATGAGACAGATGGAAACAAGGAAGGGCAGAGCAGGTTCAGAATGCCTTACACTCTGCAGAATAACTTAGCTTTTCAGATTTCCAGCCTCCCTCTGCTTTCCGCATCTGAGGGTACCATGCCCTGCATTCCAGGGAGATGCACGGAGCACACCGCCCCATCAGACTCCACAGATCTCCTCCACAGAGCCTATTCAAAGGCGCGTGGCAGCTGCCCATCCCCAGGCTTAGCGTGACTCATTCTAAAAGCAAGGGAAAGCTTCCAGCCTGTAGGACTTTGCTACTGGCAACTCTGCTGAAAGCATCTCCCACTTTGCAGAGAGAGAGAGAGAGAGAGAGAGAGAGAGAGAGAGAGAGAGAGGAGAGAGAGAGAGAGAGAGAGAGAGAGAACAAACCAGTGTATCAAGGACACTCAGAAGATGGAGGATGACAAGGGTCCTCTCCTGAGCAGGCACTATCAGGAAGCCACCACTAGCTAAATATTTGACTAAACTGTGTGCACAGCTTTGCTGTTAGCAACAGGGCGTGTCTGTCTGGTTCCGGGAACAGCAGGTACCATCTTGCTGGTTTCCACTCTTATTCCCCCAGCCCTAGTGTGCCGGCTGTCTCTCCCTCCTCCACTCAAGGCTGCATCACCCTCCAAGGCCCATGTGAAATGTCAGCAGCTCTTCCAGGAAGCCTCGCCCATGTACTAGTTCTTCTCTCCACTAAACAATTTAGAGATTAATAATGTAACAACAGGAGAGAGATTAAAAAGCCATCTGGTGAGCAAGCCCTGGCGCAGCTTAAAATACCTACAGCGCCAGAAAGACAGGAGTGGCTTGGGAAAGAGCAAGGGCTTGGGAGTCACGCAGACCTGAGCTCAGCGTCTAGGCCTGCCCCTTACTAGCTGTGTCCATTTGGAGTGGTCATTTGAGCTCTTTCTGCTTTGGTTCAGGCAATAATAATAAGTCTCTTCCTCATAGGGTTTTGGAAATAAGTTTATTGCCATTGGAAACGGTCTAATGCAATTAGCCTAAGCATTTGAATCCTGCAGTAGGGATTGACCATGTTGTTCAGCCTGGGGGAGCACCACTGGCCTGAGGACTGGTAGAGCCAGACTGACAATGTTCTGGGTGGTCCCCTCACATATGGCTGTGGCCATCGGTAGATGTCTATGTATGGATAGGAAGATTCACTGTCCACGACCCTTACAGTCTCTTCCTGGAAGTAAGAGCTCACAGCACCAGAGTGTGTTCATTTATTCATTCTGCAAATACTTGTGCTTGTACATGCTGCAGACTCATCTAGGAGCTAACAAGCATCCTTGCCCTCAAGGGGTTATGCTCAAGTAGAGAAAATAGATGGTATATGAGAAGCTCAGATGGATAATCCCTCTGCGATAGGAGGGCAGAAAGGCTCAGCTGAGTAGTCAACAGCTGAATGATCAGGGGAAGTAAGGAGGCAGGCAGGGGAAGCAAGTGTGGAAGGTTGCACATCGCTTCTTCTTCCCCACAGCCTTGGTCCCTGGCTGCCCCCACAGGGGGCCCGCCAAGGGGAACAGCGGCTCCAGCTCCTGGCCAGAGAAGAATCACTTTGAATCTGGTGTAGAGGCAGATTCTGCAAGCATTGGTAGGGACAACTGGGAATCCCCAAAGCCCCATGCAGGAGCAGATGGTACCCGAGGAAGGCACTGGGGTAACTGCAGGAAGGGCAATCTTTTGGGAAAGAGAGGAGCATTCATCTCTCTGGAGCTTGGGCTCGCGCGTATGGGAAGTTACAAGGGATAGCTCTGAGGACCGAGATTGCTGGTGATCTTAAGGAGGACAGAACCTCCTTTCAGGCAGCACGCTGCTGGGAGCCAAGGAGCTAAGTGCTACTGGCTATCCTGTAGCTTAGAGGAAGGGAGGTGTTCAGGCAAGCTTGAATCTGGTTGGGACTTCTTCCTGTTCTTAACTGGGGTAATCCCTGGGGCAATCTAGAGGACATCAGTTGAGGATACTCTGTTTATATTTATTGGGTTTGTCTTTAATCTGAGGGCCTGTAAGGATCTTTACAGCGCAGAGGGCAGAGACCAATTCTTGTACTCAAACTGCCCATAATAATTCTCTTAGGGCTAAGTAATAACAATCACCAACACTTACTGAATATTCACCATATGCCAGTATCCCAAGTGCTTCTGGGAATTAACTCTTTCAGTTGTCAGAACTGCCACTCAATGAGGTGGTGCTTTCATCATTTCCAGATAAGAACCAGAGACACAGAAAGCTTAAATACCTTGTCTGAGGCCACTTACTAAGTGACAGTTTGGCCCTAGAGGAAAAACTATGGCATGCATTGTCTCCCTGAATTTTATCATCTAAATCTCCAATCCCCAGGACCTCAGAATGGGACTATAGTTAGTGGTATGATCTTTAAAGAGGTAATTAAGTTAAAGTAAGGGCCCTTACTTACAATGGGCCTCAATTCAATGACTAGTGCCCTTACAAGAAATTTAAATACAAACAGGTATATTGGGAAGATATTATAACACAGAGAAAAGATGGCCATCCATAAACTAAGGAGAGAGGCCCCAAGAGAAGCCACTCTGACAGATTCCAGCCTTCAGGACTGCGAAGAAATAAATTTCTGTTTTTAAGGCTCCCAGTTTGTGGTATTTTGTCACGGCAATCCTAGAAAACTAATTCAGGTAGCTAGTGAATGCTAAAGGGCGACCTGAAAGACTTATTAGTTCCTGAGGCAACTCAGTCTGGCTCCACTCTTTCTTCTCTGTCAGCATGAAGAGAATGTGTTACTGCCTGAGCATCACTGTTCTGCATGCTGACACACCCATGAGTTTCTCAGAGCAGAGAATGTTCCAGCATCCTCCTCATAACGGGCCTAAGTCACAGGTGTATAAGGCTGGTTCTCTCAAGGAACAGAACCAATAGAGTGCATATATATTGTTTTTTAAAAAGTGGCATACAAAATAGGGGCCCTGGGTAGTCCAAATAATGGCCATCTGCATGCTGGTGAGGCTGAGAACCAGATAACTTTCAGTCCAGGAAGCTGGATGCTTCCATTGTCCCAATCTGACCCTGAATGGCTGAAAGATTCCTGGAGAGTCATTGATCTCAAGCCCACATCTGAAGGCTACTGAAGAAGCTGGAGTCTGATGTCAACAAAGATGATGGGCAAGCAGCAGCAGCAGGAATAGACAGACCCTCTCCAGCAGGAAGCAAAGGCAGAGAGTCAAGCAGCACTGCCCTCTGCCTGGGCTCTCTTTACATCTGACCACCGCTGGAAGGTGCTACCCACTTTGAGGGAGGGTCTTCTCCCTTCAGTCCTTTATGGAAACACCCTCATAGACCCTTCCAGAGGTGTGTTCCTTAGTAGATTCCAGGTCTTAGTTGACAATCAAGGTTAACCTTCACACCTGACTTCCACCTGGCACAGTATGGACTTATTCTTTCATTTATCAACTCATTGGTTCTTTTAACCAATGATAACTGAAACCTGGTTTTGGAAGATCGCTTCTTGGGTGCCACATATTACTGGGGAAATTGGAGTCCCTTCTCAGAATTCTATGTCTGATCAATAAAAGAATTAAAGAACAGAATCAGAAGGAAGCTCAATGACAATTTTACTAGAGTTGAAAACAGCATGGCAGGCTAGCTAGAAATCCTGCTGCTGGAGGTGGAAGGTGGAGAAAAGAAAGGAAGCCACGCCATTGGCACTGAGTCGGAATGTTCAGCAATGGAAGGCTGTCATGTCGCAGTCGATCTGCCACACGGTAGAGAAGCAGAAAGATTGGGAAAACTCAAAGTGCGAGGGAGAGCATGCCCAGGTTTAGGTCAGTATAAGAAAGAAGAACACAGAAAGGAAGGAAAATGAAGAGTTACACCTTTCTAAGTCAGATCGCAAAAAGGCAAGTGGACTTAAGAGAGCTTTATAGCAGAAGGAAGCACATTATCTCATTAAAGGGATATTATTCCTGCCATGTCTTTAACAGGGTATTAGGTGAGTTCACTTTCCTGAGGAGTGGTCCCTTAGTCAGGTGATTAAATAAATGGCTCAACTGCAGTGTTAGGACGCCACCCAGACCAGAGATTCCATGCTCTTGACCAGAAGAGAATAGCTTTCTCTTAATGGGACTTTAATGCTGCTGTAACACGGAGAATATAAAGATGAAGAAGCACATTAAAGTGTCAGGAAAGAAATCTCACAAACACAGCTGGGCCTCCACATCCATAGATTCAACCAGTTATGGGTAGAAAAATTTTTTAAAAAAATCACAATTGTACTGGACTGATCTACTTGTCCTAAGCAATGCAGTATAACAACTATTTATATGGCATTCACCTTATCTTGAGTATTATGTGCAATCTAGTGACTATTTAAATATGTGGAAGCTATGCATAGATAATATTCAAATATATACCATTTTATATAAACGACTTGAACTTCTATGAACATCCATGTTGGTAGTCAAGCCAGCCAACATCTTGGAAATATTCCCCTTGGAGATACTGAGGGTTGACTATTAGTTTAAATTTAATTTTAATTTGAGTAGTCATACCGATATAGGAAATAGCTGATGTGGTAAGAAGTAAAAAGGAGAGAGCCACACCACAACTATCACAGGACTGGAGGAGAGAGAGCCTCCATTGCCCCAAGCTAGCCCAGGCTAGGAGCTTTACCCACAGATCCCTGGCATCACTGTGACCCGGGTCAGCTGTGGCTGGCACCACTCTACAGTACAATAGAACGGCCCAGGGCACCTCTCTGAAAGTTTGGTTCTTCCACTGAGGCCACTGGATGCCTCCATCTGTGTTCCATTGCCTTCCCTCGAGGACTTTGTATGAAGCTCAGGGGAGCCAAGAATGTAAGAAGGTCAAGAATGAGTGGAATGTGACTGGGGGTGCTGGAGGATTCAGATTCCCAGGCAGAGTCTATGATGGCAGCAGGAATTTATAACCCCAAACCAAGACCTGAAATACAAGCAAAGAGAGAAAGTGCTTTCATGATATATACATACAGAGAGAAAAAAGAGAAAGGAAAGTTTAGATAAGAAATATTTTAACACACATTTACATGGCACTTTTGAAAGACTGCATGGTGACATGGTCAAAGGCATTCCTTCCTTCTGTTTCTTGCACTACAGCTGCTGTGCGTAGCCATGAGTCCCCTACCTCCTTTTCAAAAGAAAATGAATAACAGCTAAAAGACTTTTGCTAATGTAGTAACTCCAAAAATATGACTGGTAGCCTTGTCTTTTACCTAGATCGAAACCTATAGTTATGTTAGCATCTCTGGTCTGGATGGAGACCTAACATTCCAATTGGGCCAGGTCAATCCCCTGGCTAAGGGACCACTCAAAGAAGATGGACTAAGCTAAAGAGGTAGGCAGAATAATTAATTCTTTAATGAGACCATACACTTTCCCTGCCCAGAATCTCCTCCCTCCCTAGATCAGTAGGGTTGTAGACGTGCAGCTTTGGAAGTCGGCCTGACCTCCTTTTCTTCTTCCTCTTTTCTAAGCATGCTTTCCCTAACACCTTTAGTTTCCCCAACATTTTGGGTCCCCGTGCTTTTCCTCTAGTTGCCATGTGTCTGACCAATGTGCCAGCTTCAAAGGCCTGGCTTTTCCCTTCTCCCTAGCCTCCTCCTCTCAGCAGCAGCTGAGATTTATAGCTTGCCTGCTCTGAGATTATTTTTCTTTTAAATTCTTATAAAAATATTTTCAAACTTTTGAGTCCATTTTTAAATTCTTTTACTAATAAGAAGGAAGCCCAAGAGAAGACCCCATTTACATTGTATCACTATCTTAAAATCCATAAGGGAATATTGTTTTAAAATCCAATGTTCAGACTGGAAAGATAGCTCAGTGGTTAAGAGCACTGGCTGCTCTTACAGAGGGCCTGGGTTCAGTTCCCAGGACCTATAGTGGCTAATAATTGTCTATAACTCCAGTTCCATGGGATCTGACACTCTCTTCTGATGTCCTCAGGTTTTGCACACATGTGGTTCATTTACATACATGCAGGCAAAACACCCAGACACATAAAATCCAATGTCCAAAAAAGCTTTCTTTTTCAATAAGAAGCCTTGATATCTATAAAGCATAAAAAGCTTAGTATAGAACTTAATAGGTTTCTTTTTTAATCATAACTACCCAGAAGCTCAAGTCTTGGTTTAAGTTTACCTGGGTATGGATGTGTCTCCTGCACTTGGTAATTACCTTTTTTTTTTTTAAGTTTGTTGGTTTACTCCTAATTTTTGATTTTCTATTTGTTTATGGCTCCTGTGAACTTTTGCTGAGCATTTTTTGGGAAGAAAGTATAAGCAAAATGGAATAAATGATACAGGAATCTCGGAGTGTCTTAGAGAGCGATGGAGCTTTTCTTGGCTCTGTGATACTTAGCTTGAAAGGTTAGGGTTCTGGAATTTCAACAGCCACCAAAGTCACCTCAAGTCAGAAGCTATCAGGTTTTTGTCTCTTGAATTTAAAGAATGAAATTCACGGACACAGAGGATGAGTTTTAGAAAGGAATCTTTTATTATAGTGTTAAAGTGGCAAGCAACCCAAGAAAATTAACTGAGATAGACTAAACTATCTCCAATGTATCTGTTGAGAAAAAAACTCACCTTTCCAACCTCACTAGTCAATCATTGCTCCTAGGACCACCCCCAGAGAGGCAGGTTTATCTTAGTTATGCTAAATAGATGGGCAGAATACTTAGTATGTTAATGAGGTAGCGAGTTTTTATTCCCGGAATTCTCATCTTCCAGTGCTGTATTCTGGTCCAGTTAAATAAATTTGACTTATTCGGAATATCTGGAATCTGAGTGGTCCTTCCCTTCCTTCAGAGGCCTGGATGTCATAACAATAGGGAGTTTAGGAGAGAGAAAAGTGGAGCTCCTGCACAGCAGGAGGGGTCCCCGAGAGTGGGATACCATTGAATCTTATTTCTTGGGTGGAGTCGGGAGGGGAGGGGGAGATGAGTTGGTCAGTCCAGTTCTCATTCTAGGTGTCCAGGTCCCTCAAGGTTTGTTACATCTACAGCATTTTTAGAGTAGCAAGTAGCCCCATGAGATACACTGGTCAAGACTATAAAACCTCTCTAGTCTCTCTGTCGGAAGACCCATCTTCCCAGTTTCACTGGTCAGTCATCTGGTCATCGGACCACCCCTAGAAGGCAGGTTCACCTTAAATCATGCCAATGGATGGAATACCTAGTGCATTAATGAGAGAGTACATTTTTCCTGCTTGGAATCCTACACAGTGCTTTTAGACCCTGTCACTGACATGTAGCTCTTTGTAAGTCTGCCTGCCTTTCTGACTTCTTCAGAAAAGCGCAATCTCTCCTCTTCTTCAGATCTCTTTTCTAAACATGCCTTATCTAATGCTGTAGCATCTTGCATTTCTTTACATTTTCTCTAAAGTGTCCTTCTCCCAGCCATGTGGCTGCCAGTTGGCCACACTCTGACCTCCATGCAGGCTCTAAACCAGCATGGCTTCATGAGTTTTTTTCCTTCTCCCTTTCCTTCTCCTCCTCAAGGCAGCTGCTGAGATTACCAGCTCACCAGCCCTGAAGGTTTTTCTTTAAATTCTAATAAACTTGGCATAAAGCTTCTGTTTGAGTTCATTCTTAAATTCCTTTATGAATGAGACTGAGAACCCTTGAGTTCATTCTTAAATTCCTTTATGAATGAGACTAAGAACCCTCCAGGGGATGCTCTTTCTCCGCATATCAGCATGTTTCCCAAGGACAGGATATTACTTCAGGGGATAAAAGATAGGGAATAAAGCCAGACTCCCTTATTGGAATCTCTAGCCTCTAGTTATAGTGGAACCGGAGCCATCCTTGGATTAGATAGTTTGGGCATATCTAGTGTAGGGACAAAAGTACTGACAGATTCAAGGGAATTTCCAGCTTTTAGCCGAGAGAGTGGTCATTTTTCTTTGGGGTCTTTAACTGATGGCTGCCTAACAGTTTCTATCTCCTGCTGTCATCGTAGCTCTATTCTCTGCCTCTGGGTGAAAGCAAACTAAATCCCAAACCAACTCTTGTCCTTGGGCATTGTTTTAGTTGCCATAAGTCCTTTGATGTAGGGAGTGAATTAATGTGGTAGTCCCCTCAGCCCCAACTGGAAAGAACTCAAGCACAATGCCTATTTCTTTTTAAAAATCTATTTATTGATGTTTTTAAATTTTCCCCCTTTCCCAACGCCTAACAATTTAAACAAGCATTTTCTGTTGCCGTTCAGTTTTGGTGAGTAGAAATCTGGCACCTGCTTGGCTTAGTGGCCCTGCCCCAAGTCTTTGTGAGGTTGCAGGCAAGATATTGCCCAGGGCTTTGAAGGCTCCAAGAGGGTCTGCTTCCATTCCAGGGCAGGGGCTCTAGGCAGGTCAGTCCTTACCACATTGGCCTTGCTATAAGAGTGTTTGATTGTCTCATGAGAGGGTAGTTGATTTCCCTCTAAGCAAGTAGAAAGAGAGAGAGAGAAAGAATGCCTTTCATGACCCCAGCTAGAAATCTACTCTGAGACATTTCCACCATGTTTTGCCTATTATAAGTGAGTCACCACATCTAGAAAGCCCTCAAGGGGAGAGAGACAGACTCTACCTGCTGAAGGAAGGAGCAACAAAGATCCTCACTCAGAATGTAAAGTTCTCTTTCATTTTATAAAGTACACACAGAGCTGGAGCATAGCTTGGTACTCAACATGCCTTAGTGGATGCAGACTAAGACAGAAAAAAGGGAGGAGAAGAAAACGTATTTCCCAGTTGATTGATATACCTCCAGCAAGCATCTGAAACCCACATAGTTCCTGTCATTCCAAACACAGTGGGGACTGCAGAGAAATATCAATCATAGTTCTGGGAGGCTTGGAAGTCCAAGGTCAAGGACTTTTGGTGTCAGTCCATTTGGCTTCTGATGAAGGCCCATTTTTCATATATGGTACCTTGCTGGATGAACAAGCTCCTTCAGGCATCTTCTATATGAGATGATTCTGATTGAGAGGGCAGAGTCCTTGAGATGGTTACTCTCAATTGTCAACTTGAAAAAATCTAGAATCACTTGGGAGATGTGCCTCTGGGTATGCCTGTAGGAAATTATCTTGATTAGATTGCTTGGAATGGGAAGACCTGCCCACTGTGAGTGGCACCATTTCCTGGGCTAGGGTCCTAAACTTCCGGTATAAAAAGGAGAAGGTGAGCTAAGCACAACCATTCATCTCTGTGTTCATGACTATAGATACAATATGATCTGCTGCCAAGACTTCCCCTCCATGAAGGACTGTACTCCCTACTCATGGCCAAAATAAACCATTTCCCTGTAAGTTGTATTTTTATTACAGCAGCAGGAAAAATAACTAAGACAGGCCTCTTGACCTGGTCCCTTCCAAAGGTTTCATCTCCCGATGCCATCACGCAGGGTGTTAGGTTTCAACATAGGAGTTTTGGGGGCATAATAGTTACTTTTCCTGGAAAACATGCCTGACAAGAAACAACTTCGGGGAGGGTTTATTTTGGCTCACAGTTTGAAGGGAGTCCATCATGATGGAGAATGTGTGGTAGTCACATAGCAGTAGACAACTGTCACATTATGCCATAGTCAGGAATCAGAAAAGGGTCAGCAAATGGGGCTGGTCTATAAAGCCTCAAAGTCCACCACCCAGTGACACACTTCTTCCAGACAGCCTCCACCTGCTAAAGGTTTTACAGCCTTCCAAAACAGCACCACCCGTAGAGGCAAGCATACTAGCCTGTAGGAAACATATCATAAGTCAAACTATAACAGTGGGACATATGTGCGAGAGAGTACATGGCTCCAGGTGAAGTGGGAGTAAAAGAAAAGACACATTTTTCAAAAATAAGGTGAACTATGTTCCTAACCAACCTTAAAGATCATCTCCACTTAAGGCAGAATGGGAAAATTAAATTTAATGAGGCAGGGCCTAATGAATCTGTAAATTACTCTGTTGTCTGGAACCTTCTGGCTCTTCAGAAAGCATGGTAAGAGATAAGAACTGCATCCCACTCCTGGAGGGATGAGGCACTAGTGGGCTGGGATGGGGAGTAAGAATGTCCTCCCAGTACTGTTCCAGACCTATGCTCCCTGGAGACTCCCCAGGCTCCGTGGGCCGGGGCTTCTGTGGCAGGAATACCTAGTTTCTCATTCATCTAGGAAATGTCCCTCCTAGTGGAGAGGCACACACATTTGCCACACATCTGTCTGTCCCCATTCTTCTTCCCTCCTACAATAACAGCCAGGTGCTGAGGGTGACTCACAAGACACTGAGCTTTTCAGATTCCAGTAGTCGTCAAGCTTACAAAAGTGCCATAAAACACTCCAGTACACACCGTCTAAGTAACCAGCTCTGTGAGGTGTGTAACATTTTTGTCATGTGTGAATTAACTAGCCTAAAATATGAGCGAGCTAGAGAGTATATTACAGAATAAAACGTGAGGCTTGGAGCTTTTTTTTTTCTTTATCAAGAAATCTAGATGCTTAAAGAAGATTAAATGTGTTCATTTGATATCATTTAAGTTACCATCATCCCTACTCTGACCCCTGGGTCATGCTTCCACTACATCCTCGTTGTGATCCACAGAGACTGTCTGGGGCTGAATTCTGAGTCTTCCCTAGGCACGCGAAATGCCTGCCTCTGCACATCGTTTCATGATTATCTGCCAAGGGGTTAATTTCTACGTAAGGACCGGAGGCAGAGGGGAAGGGACCTAAATGCATCCTGAGGTGGTTACCACAGCAACAGGGAGTGTTCCCCTTCCTGTCACTTCCCATGGTAGGTCAAGAGCTACTACCAGGCGCAATATGTTCCTCACCCCTGCAGGAACCGAGGATGTGCCTGAATGGGGGGCTTTCCAGTGGACTGCAAACACTCAAAGGAGAAGCCTGAGGCATCTGAGGAAAACCAAAGAGGTGACCACAGCTTGATGGAACAAGAGAAAGGATAATGATGTGGAAGCCACTGCAGTATTCTAGTCACAGAGGATAAGCACCTGAATCCAGACTGTGACTGTGGAATAAGAGATCAGGGACCCATAGGAGGGTCATTTACAAATGACTCTGGGAGACCCTACAGACCACATGTTGATAAGGGATAAGAAGTGCAGGGATAGCAAATACCTCCTGGATTCTGCCCCAGCTACTGAGCAGGAAGTGAAAGGGAATGCAGGAGGATGAAGAGGAAGAGGAGGATGAGGAGGAGGATGGGGGCCACAAATCCTGATGAGAGATGCAATCATCACCATGGAGACTGGGAGCAGATGGGGACCATGCTTACGAAAGAAAGAGAACAAAAAGCATCAGTGAGGCTCACGCAAGAAAGAGGATGTGATTTATCAAGGACCCACTCTGCCTGATGCTGACATTCCCTGCAGAACAGATACAGGAACAAGCCATGCTCACGGCAAGCCTGCTCTCGGTTTGGGGTTTTAGGTGGATAAGTCTAGAAGGTCATAGAATTGGAAATACCTGGAATCTGAAAACTCCAGACTGCATGTTAAAAGTTCCAGTGGTCTCTACATGATATTTATTTATTGGTTTGTTTGGGCAGGATCTCCCTAGTCCCGGCCCCCTGGAAGTCACTGTATGGACCAGGCTGACCTCCATCTCATAAAGATCCACCTGCCTCTTCCTCCTCAGGACTGATATTAAAGGCAGACACCTCCACACTTGGCATCCACATGATTTTTAGAACCTATTCATATGTTCCAGATTCTTCAGTTAATCCATGCAATATGATTTCTCTGTCTGTGACCTGAGAAGGAAAATTAACATATCTGATGTTAGTGCTATTGAGTGTTTTGAGGCCCAAACCAGATTGCTTTGAAAATGGCATCTTCTGGAGGGCTTTGGAGCAGGCTTCTGGATGGTGAGACCAGCTAGGGTAGTTTCCTCAGATGGGCCTCAGGCAGGGAGCACTTACAGGCTCCCCCTGGCTTGGCTTGGCTTCATGGTTGGCACAACGTTGTCTTAAGAATGAGGATGTGCTTCTAAAAGCCGAGCAGGCTTTCAACAATCTCCTGCCCCGCTCTGGTCTCAGTCTGCAAGCACAGGGCTCCTCCAGGCTCAGTGGCAGTTTTGAGCTTTGATTTTCTGCATTCCTCACTCTTCAGTCCCTGCCCTCCTCCAGTCACAGGTGCCATAAGTGAAGTGTTTGAATCCGTGCCAGCATGCCTAGTACTGTACTGTACGGGTGTTGCAATCACTCCAGTTACCACGGGAGTCCCACATGCCCCTAAAGCCTATGGGCCAGCCAGAAATCCCTGTCCCTGTCCACACTGCAGGGTGCATAACGTGTTGGGCTGGAAGGCCCTCTGTCTGTGTTCCTGCAGACACTGTAGGGAGTGGGCAGGGAGGGAGACCTGGTCTCAACTCCGTGACAGCTCCAGGGCTTTTGTTTCCTTTGCCTTTCTTTTTTTAAAGGCCGCCTCTGTTCTTGCACATGTTCTTCTATCTCCAATGAGTTTTTAAACCCTTGGCATTTGCTTTAAAGGTAAGTCTGCTTTGAAGACTGGTGGGAATTTCAATCATATTCCTATTCATAGTCAAGGAGTGAGTGGAAACTAAAAATATCAGCATTTCGGATTTTTCTTTTCTTTTCTTTTTTTTTGTCTTCTAGAGCTTTGAAGAGAACCTTACTAATTCCTCCAAGGGAGTCAGGGAATGTGTCTGGCTCTTATGTACCCATACTGACACCATCAACCCATTCTAGAAGCCCATAGGCCTCCAGACAACATACCACAAGACTCCAAGTCTATTTCTCTAAACATGTAAAACAAAGTTGCCTAAATACATTACAAATTTAACAAGGAAACAATTTGGCTATGGAATAACCTCAGAGCCACCACGATGTTCAGAATGTTAAGAGCCACATTAACTGACAAATACCATCCACTCCCTGTGAAGTCTGGATATCAAGCAGTTCTTAAAGCCTTTAGAAAGGCCTTGTGACCAGAGAGCACTACAGCCTGCATTCAGGAAGGTGTCCTGGCTGGGTAGTGACAATCTCTAGGTGAAGACAAGGCAGGTGGATGTGGCATGGGAAAGTCTTTTACTTGAAAAGCCACAAGGAGCGTAGATGCTGATTTGCCATTGAGGCTTCTGAGTGAATCAGTCTTTCTAAAAGAAGAATTGTTCCTTTAAAAGGAAAAAAAAATCCTCTGAAATCTGTCAAGTTTTCCTTTTTTTAAGAACCAAATCTGTCTTTTGGAATTAGATTTAAATTAGGACTAGATGACTCACTCTGCCAACGCCTCATTAAAATAGAGATACCTTAGGAAGGCCAGAAGTCTGGACGCTGAGACTGTGGACAAACTGTTGTGTTTCTTCCTTTTAGGAGCTCCGCTCTCCCAGAGCAAAGCCAGCTGGCAAAGTCCTACCTTTCTTGCCCATTAGGGTCAGGTTGCCCCTTGGCAATATGAGTCCACATTCTGATTGACAGACTGACTAACCATCCGTGGCCAAGGTAATAGCCATTTGGTAGGACCATATCGAAACTAATTATTAAAGTTAATTAACAAGAACTTAATTAACTTATTAGCCACCCAGTAGTAGAAAAAACTGCTAAAAGGTCACTTAGGGACAGGTCAATCCTCTACCATCTCGTTTCAGCTCAAGGACAAAGTAAGAAACATATTTACCAAGTAAAACTGAACAAAAAGAAAAATTGCTAAAAATCAGAGGCACCATGGCAACACTCTGTTCCAAGTGCCACAGCGCGTCTGGAAGACAAGTGATAATGGTGACAATTTCTGGAAAATTGTATTAGATAATGCTTGCCACTGAGGTTTAAGCCGTTCAGCCGTTGTTCCCTTGCATTAAACTTATTTATTCCTTTCATTTGAAATCTCAGGGGGATAAACTCATCCAGACGAAAACAAGTGGCTTTTTGGATAAATGGCCTAAGAGTTTTGGCAGTGCTGAAGATATAATATCTGGTAACATAAAAGTAGGGAACGATGTTAGTGGATGCCACCTGCCCTTTCTACCTCTCCGTGCCAACCCAGGCCTTTTGTAAGTTTCCCCCAATTTTATAATCAGTTGAACTCCATCTATGTCTTAGGGCATATTGGCACTGGATGAATTCATCCAAATATGTGGAGGCCAAGGTGGAAAAGGCACCTCGTGAGGATGTGGATGATGGAGATTCTGACACTAGCTGGTCGTGTATCTGGAACAGGTCCCTTGGCCACGCTGGCCTTGTCTTACAGCATCATGTGGAATAAAGGTAGTAAAGACTTGAGGTGTCTAGCAGTGTCTGGCCTGGAGCAGGGGCCCTGTAATCATCTTATAATTGTAAGTGGCCTATTTAAGTGACAGAGAGTGATGGAGCCACTTCTGTGCGAATCTCTTTAGGAAATACACATTTATAAAGCTCTTCTTATACACCAGGACCCTATATCAGTCTGACATGATGATCTTTCCCGAGGTGGTCGAGTAGTTGGGCTCCTGAGTTCTACCCAACTCTGTCAGTGTCTCTCTGGCTGACCTCAAGCTCAGAAATCCACCTGCCTCTGTCTCCCAAGTGCTGGGATTAAAGGCATGCACCACCATGCCCAACCTTGCTTTTCTTTTTTAATAAATATTTTTATTTTCTTTGAGAATTTACACAATGTAATTTGACTATATTCACTCCTATCTCACCCCTTTAATTCTTCCCAGAGTCGCCCCTACCTCCTTACCTCTGAACTTTGTGTCTTCTTTTTTATTTTAATTTAATAACCCATTGAGTCCAATTCATGCTGTCCCTATACTGCAGAATGTGTGGCAATCCACTGGAGCCCGGTCACCCGTGAGCACAGTCAACTTACAAAGAGTCACACCCTTAAATAAAACAGACTCTACTTCCCTCAGAAGCCATCAACTGTCCATAGCTCCTCAGGAGGCCCTTCCTACTCCTTACTAGAATGTTAACTGGCTTGATCCTGTAGAGGACTGGTGTAGGCAATCACAGCTGCTATGAGTTCCTGAGTGCAGTGACTCTATCATGTCCAGAAGACACTGTTTTGCTCTGGTTCTCCTTGACCTCTGACTCTTACCGTCTTTCACTACCTCTTCTGTGATGGTCCCTGAGCCTTGGGAAAAGGATGTGATATAGATGTCTCATTTGTGACTAAGCCTTTCATAGTCACTTATTCCCTGCACTTTGACTACTTGTGAGTTTCTGCATTAAACACCATCTATTGCACAAAGAACTTTCTCTGATGAGGGCTGAGTGCTGCACAAATCTAACCAGCAGAGAAATGGGAATTAAGAAGACTTTTGACTATATTCTTTGATATAGCAAAGCTCAGCAAGTAGTGATCCCTATGTGGTGGTTTGAATGAAAATGTCCCCACTAGGCTCCAAGTATTTGGATATTTTGTCCCTAATTAGTGGCACTGTTTTAGGAGGTACAGCATTGCTGGAGGAAGCATGTCACTAGGGGAGGGCTTTGAGAGTTCTTAAGCCTTGCCAAATTTCCAGTTACTCTCTGCTTCCTGTGCCTGCCTGAAGATGTGATTGCTTGGCTTTCTGCTTTGGCCATGACTTTCCCAACATTATGCATTCGAATCCCTCTGGAACTATAAGTCCAAATAAACTCTTCCTTCTATAAGTTGCCTTGATCATGGTGTTTTACAACAACTATAGTAAAGTAACTAACCCTAGGAACTTAGAATTCTCCCATATGAAGGATGAAATTAATGTTTTCCTGAACAACTTCATAATTTCATTATGAGAATCAAACTGATAAAGTACTTAAAAGTGATTATGTATGAATACATGTTTGTGTGTGCACATGTGTGCATGTGTGTAGAAGACAGAGGTCAATGCTAAGTGTCTTCCTTAATTGTTCTCCACTCTAGTTTTCGAGGCAGGGTCTCCTGCTGATTCATAGAGCCAGTGAGCCCCAGGGGTTCTGTCCTTGCATTCCCAGTTCTGGGGTTGCAGGGAAGCACTGCTGTGTCTGGCATTTTAATGTGAGTTCTGTGAGCTTGAACTCAGCTCCTCATGCTTGTCACAGCAAGCACTTTGCTTTCTCCTGACTGGTTTCCTCCACTAACATAACCATTTTGAGAGTCATCTGTGTTGGAGCACATATTCCTTCTCATGCCCCTGAACATGTCCACTGTAGTGATCTAGCAGTTTCTTTATCCATTTTTTTCTGTTGGTGGGCATTTGGATCATTTTCATTCTGGTTTAATATAAATCAATAAAGCAGTTTTCAACATTTGCACACAAATTTTATATGAACCCATCCTTTAATTTCACATGGACAAATACTTAGGAGTAGAATGTCAATCCAATTGTAGGTATATGTTTAGCTTTTTAAGAAATTGCCAAAGTATTTTCCAGCATGATTGTACTGTTTTACTTACCCTCTAGCAGTGTGAAAGAGTCACCCTCCACATCCTTTCCACTCCTTGGTATGGTCAGTCTTTCAAAGTTTCGCCATTTTAATAGGTATACAGTAAGCATCAAGTGATGTGAATATAAAAAATCCATATGTAGACACAAGCCTGCTGTAACAGTACCTTGTCCAATGCAGGATGTGTGTTTTCAGCTTGCATGTACTTTCCCAGCATCAGTTAGTTGTTCTGTAATACGCTATTAGATTTGAAGTCCATTTTGAACTTTTAAAAATATTTAAACAGCAATGATGGGATTTTTATTCTTTTTCTGAAAGAATAAAAAGGAAATGCTGTTGACCACCTTGTGACAATGGTATCTTTCTTTCTACAAATTCTCCAAACTATTTTGTATTGATATTTCTAGTCAAACAGACATGCCCTTGAAGGAATTTACAAATTAAAAGACCATTCACTAATATGTTCCGATGACACTGGTAGGCTCTGTTGATTTTTGTCTTGTCATACATCATTAGGTCAGTTCTTATTTGCACTGCAATGGCAACTCCAGATAGAGGATTTGGAACTTGAGATGACTGGAGGCAAAATATGTTCACAATCTTCTTTCATCCACTTCCTAACTAGGAATAATCGATACAATGCAGTCCATCTCAGAGACATTCCCAGAATCATCACATATCTCATGACAGTGGACTTTGCTAATTCTGATTGTTTAAGAGGAGAGAAAAAAATAGATCATTAAATAGTGAAAACCAGTATGATTTCTAAAAATAAGCACTAATTAGACATACTTTTTAAAAAGACAAATGCTTAGTTCCTTTCAATGTTAATTTGCTGTGTTGCTGTGTATTGTTAAACCCTTTCACCAGTGTTAATAAGTTGATAATTTATAAAATGCTTTTAGATACATTATCTCAATAAATTGAGATAGAATACTCATTTTAAAATTAACAACAGCAACAAAAAAGCAACAAGAAAACTGAAAAGTCAGAAAAGTTAAGTGACTCACCCAATTATTGGCCTTCTATTGCTGTGTAACAAATTGCTACAAACTTAGTGGCTCAAGCAACACAAATCTACTATATGCCAGTGTCTATGGGTCAGGAATCTAGGCACAAGTTGGCTGAGTCCTCCACTCTGAAATCAAGATATTGGCAGGGGATGCAGTCTCATGTCAGGCCTTGAGTTCTTTTCAAACTCATGCAGTTGCCACAAAATTCAGTTCTTTGCGGATGTTCTTCAAGAACTTGAATTGCCAGGGTCCTTGCCATTTTCTTGTTGCTTGTCAACCTGGGTCAGCCTCAGCTCCCAGATGTCCTCCTTGGGTCCTCATCACTTGACCACATGGCAGTACACTTCTGCATCCAGCAGAGTAACCTCTCTGCAGCTGGCAATGATGGAGTCTTCTTCGATAAGGTAGGTGACTGGCATAGCATTTGTTGGTCAGCTTTCTGTGACTGTGTCACTGTAAAAGAGAAAAGACTTATTTTGGCTGAGTTTCTGAAGTTTCAGGCCCCAGTCATCTGCCCCTCATCTTCCTGGGCTGTGATGAGACAGAGCATCATGATAGAAGAAGCGTGTGGTAGAGAAGGTCATTCATCATGGCAGCTGGTAAGCAAAGAAAGAAAAGAAACATATCTCATCTTCCAAAGGACCACTGACCCCAACAATTTCCCTCAAGGGTGCACCTCCAATGTCCTAGCTTCCTTCCACTAAGCCACACCTCCTAAGGGTTCTGCCACTTCCCAACAGTGTCCCAGGCCGAAACAAAGCCTCTAACAGGTGGGCCTGTGTGGACATTTAATATCCAAACCCATAACATAGCATCTTTGCCATTTAACATAAATTAATCCAGGGAGCTACTGTCCCATCATATCAACAAGTCCCAAACACTCTCAAAGGGAGGGAATTACACTTGGTGTTTAAACCAAGAGGTAGGAATCTTAGGGCCATCCTACAGTGCTTCCCTCCCCAGACAGCAAGCTATAGCCATCTGAATTCAGACCCCAATGACCCAACAGTTCTCACCATAAGCTGGGTGATGGGTCAAAAGAAACCTGAGCACTGACCTGAGACACATCCATTTGCCCTTTAACACCACCAAATATCCTCTGCCCAGAGAGGGCACAGTTGAAGCATTTTCAGTAGGACCTTGATTAAACTTGAACAGGACCAACCTAAGGAGGTCACAGAGGCACCCTGGGTGTCGGGAAAGAACATTACTGATGGGGACTCTCCCTGGGTGACCAACAGAACCTCTTTACTTGTTCACAGATGTGGCAGGTCTGCTGGCTTGTGGCCACCAGCTCCTCCTGTGGAGCTTCTGGTTTGTTGTTGCTTCATTTGACAGCATTCCTGCTAACTTTAGTCAGAATAAGCGATACCTCCAGCCTCCAAGCTCTAATTTCCAGTCACAGTTTGTTCAAAGTTTGTTTCTATGACCAACAATTCTAGGTTACCTTATGGTATGGTCTTAACACTGGGGATTGTCCTTTGGAGGTCACTTCTAGCTGCTCAGAAATATTTGTTCCCTCCTTTCTCGGACTGACCCGTATCCCAGCCTCTCTTCATGTGTGGGTTGGCCTTGTGGCTCAGCCCTTCCAAATGGAGATGAACTGATGGAATGGAGGCTTCTTCCTGTTCAGCCTTAAAATCTCCCAGCACTTGCTCACCCATGCTTTTTCCTTCTGCTCTGACTAGCTGAGGATGAGGAGGGGACTTTGGGGGATGAGGAAAGCTTAACTGGAGAGAATTTGTAGGGAAATCTGCTCCCCACAACCGAGATCCCTTCCCTGAACTGAGAAAGATACAATGGTCTATAGCACAGTGTCCGGACGTTGACTATTTCAGTCTATTTTGTATCATCACCTAATAGGTGAGAGCTTACCACAGAGTAAAACCCTGGTTGGTGAGTGTCTCACCATCTTTCCATCATTTTTTCTTGCAGCCCCACAGCATTTCATCATGGCAAATATGAGCACTCCATGCCTGAGTGAGATATTATATCATAGCCAGAAAACCTTGATATAACATTGAACTTCTTGACCAGTTTCATCACCTGAAGGTCATTTTCTTCTTTAGAGTTTGACTAAGAGACATGAACACAATGGTCCTGGCACATTTGGAAAGAGCCCTGGTTTCAACTTTGAATCTTCAGGTTTGGAACAATGTGATAATAGGATAACGATGTGAATAATGTAATATGACTTCTCTAGTGCCTAACGTAGGCCAGGCCACACACACACACACACACACACACACACTCACACACACACACACACGTAGCCACACACATTTAATAACACATCTGTAATCCCAGTGCATCCTTATTCCTGCGATAGATAAGAAATCAAGCTTCAAAGCCAGCTACTCTTTCTGTCTCTCAACAGATACCCCGTCGACTGCTGTCCCCACTGGGTTTCCCTGCCACTGGGCCGCCTGTCTTCTCCACCAGGAAGAGTCACCGCTAGGCCATATGACACCTTTCTATGAGTCAGAATAGGTATTCCTTCATCAAAACACTTTGACTCTACCTGTCAGAAATTTGCTGGCAAATAAATAAACATACACATCTTCTGTCTTTTTAATCTATGTGGTGGCGCTCCTTAGGCTGTTCAATGTTTGGCCTATGCAACTCTGAAGCAGTCCCTGGGAAGAAAAGCAAATTGTCCTGTAGGGTTTAATACAAATGTTAGCATGATTGGAGAGTACTGTTGGTACTGAGCCCAGCAGGCTTCTTTTCTGTAGGAGTCTGGTGGTTCTGTGTCTCTATTCCAATCAAAGGCTGCTTCCAGATGACTCAGAGAGGGTAGCCCACTGTTTCTCCAGCTCCCATTCCTTTGTGAGCCTTGAGTCCTCAGGAGTAGCTGCCCACACTCGACTTACTTGAGGTCTTTCCAGAATATAGTGGCTCTGAGATTACAAAACTCAAGGAAGTGTGGAAGGAATATCTAATACTTCCCAGACCTGTTGGCAGAAGTGGGCGCAGGAGTGCAAGTGACACAGTTAGTCCATCCCATAATGTTCTCTCTTGATCACACCATTCTGCCTTGTCTCAAAAACTGGCAAGAGAAACAGAGGCACAGGTTTACTGGATGGAGCACCCTTGACATGACTCCCAGGTGTTTATTCTCCAAGATAGCGGCAGCAGAGAGTGGGAAGAGAGGACGGGGCGTGTGAAAAGCTAATCTGGTGTCCAGGGATCAGGAAAGGTCCTGGGAGGTGTGACTCCCAGCCGCGCTGCCTATTTTGGTAATTAACAGGGCTTCTGATTTTTATTCCTGGCATATGAATTTTTTCATCTTTCAGAAAGCAATGGCTTCAAGCAAAAGGAATCATTAAAGTCAGTACTAAGTCATCTAGAAGGGTGCTTTTTAGTCCCTGAAGTCTGGAGGACCACGAGTCATCTCCATGAGCCTGTTTTCTCATCTGTGCAATGGGAAAATCAGTAGAGCCTACGTCACAGACCTGTTCTAAGAACCAATGAAAGGGCTAAAGTGATGGTTCCACAGTTGAGTCGACAACCTGTGATTCCAACTCCAGGGGAATCCAACAATCTCTTCTGGCCTCTATTGGCACCCATACACATATGCATGTACACATAAATTTAAAAATAAAATAAACCTTAAAAAAAAGAACCAGGTTAAAAAAAAAAAAAGATGCATAACATTCGGGTAGGGACCTGAAACTTAGTACCTAAATAATAATAATAATAACAACAACAATAATAACAATGCAATAGTAATATTATATTATATTTCTCCAGAGTGACATGACAATCCCCCTAATCTTGGGCCATGTAACATTTTCCCCAACACTCAGAATTTAGACCTTGGAAGAAATTCTGCAGAATGCAAAACTTCAGTGAGGAATTAATTCTGCAAGTCACATAAATTTGAGTGCAGAATCACCCTGCCAGCCTGGCCTGTTTCAGCCAGTCCTATGAAATTGTGGCAGCAATTTTCATAAAGTCTAAGAGATAAAGAAGGAATAACTAGTCCAGTGAGAAGAGAGGTTCAGATAAATGCTCTTGTTATTCAGTGCTGTGTGTTCTTTGGCCCTTGGTTCTGCTTCCCCCTGCACCTCTGCTGTTAGATCTAGACTTAGACACGGGGCATGGCAAGGAGGACCAAGAGGTCAGTACAGCCAGGAACAGGTGATCCTGGGTGTGGATCTGGTTATAGTCTTGCTCCCTCCCATTCTCTTTCTTTACCAGAAAGCCTCAGTAAACTCAGAAGGTACATACTGGAACCGTTTTGAATTGATTTTTAATTCCGCTATGGTGTAAATGTAATTACACAAGCCTACTTGTTCAGATAGAACAGATTTTTTTTTCCAGTGCTGGGGATGGGACCCAGGGCTTCATGCATGCGAAGCACACGTTTTATGAATGAGTGACATCCTCATCCAGTAGAACGATTTCAAGGACAAGGAAATACTAGGAAGAAGTGGAGGAGTAAAAGACAGTGAATAGCAATGAGCTTTAAAAGATCTTCGGTTTGCCCGTTTAACTACGCAGGTTGTATGGTGTGTGACCAAAACAGCTGTACATGAGAAATCCCCAAAGGGCAGTCTCCTTCCATTTGACACAAGTCAGAGCTGCACCCAACTGTGCTGTCCTCAGTTACTCATGCCTCTCTCTCATGGCTCTGATCAGAGTTGAAGGTCCAGTCTGAGGCCACACAGGGCTAAGAGCATCAGAGGTTTTGTCCGGTTTGAGCTTGCAAGGGGTTTGTGCACGCTCTCACCGTCACTGTGAGCTCATCTGAGTAACTGACCAGCTGTCTGGAAGACTGTTTCCTTGTGGTCACCCTCTCCCTTGGCTCTTACAATCTTTCTGCCTCCTTTTCTGCAATAATCGCAGGGACACAAATCCGATTCTATAGGCTGTATTATATATGACAGACCTGGTGCATTAAACTGGGGAGGAGGCCGTGGGGGAGGCGAGGATAGGAGAGAGGGGATCTAAATGCCATCAAATTATATTGTATGAAAAAAAATCACAAAAATTCAATTAAAAAAAAAAACAGAGGGACTCCTGAATCCGGGGGTTCTTATAATTATCAGGTAACACTGAGAAGAATCACAACAATTTTGTTCCCCTGAGTTCTGCTCTACAAACAACTTGCCACTTTGGGAGTAGCAGAGTATGTGCTGTGGAAGGCAGAGGGTCACTGGTTATGTGTCCTGGTAAATAAAACAGAGGTCTGTTCCCTCTGCACAGTTCCTCTTCTTCATTCCTTCTCCTCATGATAGCAAGGCCCTGGTGATCTCCCATCTTTTTCTCTAAATAGTGATCTAGCACCAACGTTCATTAAAAATTTTCATTGCATTCATTTATTTTGTGCATGTGTGGGCGCACCTACGCACTCCCAAATGGTACAATGTGTATGTGGTAGTCAGAGGACAATTTGCAAGAGTTGTTCCTCTCTTTCTACCATGTGGGTTTTGGGAGTTGAATTCAGGTTGTCAGGCTTGGTTACAAGTACTCTTACCCGTTGAGCCATCTTGCTGGCCTTTAGATTCTTAAACTGGGCACCATAATCCCATAAAGGGTTATGTAACTCAGTGTAGATGTTATGGGCACTTTGAAAACAGTATAAACCTTCTGAACACACAGGGGTCAAAAATTAATTCAAAATCCAACCTGTGGTGAATTCCAGGTATTTCTGGCAGAGTTTGCCCATGTCACATGACTTTACTGTCACCTTAGTTCTTCACACAGGGCATGTACATTTTACACTGAGCACAGTGTAATCACAACACAGAATGCAGCCTAAAGCACATTGGCTCAAATTCAAAACTATTGTCTTATGAACTACAGTGTTTCTACTATACAAACAAGATTTCCACTTTTATTGAAACATACTGGTTTATAGAAAACAAAAAACCTGTAATATCCTCCTACTGTCATTCTTAGCATGTGTCAATCAGTACAACTTTGTATTGCATTGTGTTAGAATGTTTGACTTTAAAAGTTTCTATTTGAGTTGCTGACTTGGCTTCATTTAAAAACAAACTCACTAGAGTTGAGGATTGTGGCACAATACTTTAATCTCAGTGCTTAGGAGGCAGAGACAGGCAGATCTCTGTGAGTTCAAGGCCAACCTGGTCTACAAAATAAGTTCCAGGCCAGCTAGGACTACAAGGAAATTCTGTCTCAAAAAAAGAAAATCATCAAATGAGATTGGATTTGGGATTAGGACAGAATTTCCAAATATTTCTGAAATGGCTCTGACCATACGCGTACCATTTTATCCTATGTATTTATGCAAACCAATATTAGTTTTTATGACCATAAAATCAAAGATCAGCTCCAAAAGTGTTAAAGATGCTCTTTATCCTACAGTATCAAATATTCAGCCAAGCTGGGTGCAGCAGCACATGCCTTTAATCAATACTCAGGAGGTAGAGGCAGGTGGGTCTCTGTGAGTTCAAGGCCAGCCTGATCTACATAACGAGTTCCAGGCCAGCTGGGGCTACAGGGAGAACCTGACTCAAAAAGACCTAAAATAAACAAGAATATTCATCTCGTTAGTATGGAAATTTGCTTCATCTTTAATAAATGGTAAACTCAAGTAGGCCAGGCTGGCTGGCTAGGGAGTCCGGAGGGAGCACCTGTCTCTTCCTCCCCAGAAGAAATATTTCTCATCATCCCAGATTAAGGAACACCACTGAATGCTGCTTCTCCTTTCATGAATGTTAGGGCAAGATATGGCCTAACTTTTAAAGAGGAGGATAAAGAGAAATATCTGAAGTTTGAGTAAACAACTTCGGAAATTTCAGTGATTGGTTTTTGGGGACTTTGCTTTCTGTCTGTTGCGTTGGATCGGACTTGTTCTTTCCTTGTGTCTCCTCCTTTCGTGGTTTGCTCTTGAGGTTAACGTTAAAAGGATGGTATGAAGAATTCCATGGCTTTCAAAGGCAAGAACACGAAGGGATGGTTTCTGGGTCACATAAGCTTGCTCTGGAATGGCATCTGTGGAATGGATAGCGGGCTAACGAAGCAAGGATGTGGGGCTTAAAGGCACCGAGGAGAGGCTGGGGGTGGGCACTGGGCGCCGGGAATGGAAATGGAGCTACACAAAAGCATGGGGGAGGAAGTTGCCTAGCAACTTCCCAGGGCAGAGGAGAGAAGCCTTGAGGGACGACGTGCTTTCAAGGGCACCACTTTGCAGTGGGTGGCTACATGTGCTTGGAACAAACAGACGGGAGAGAGGTTGGTCACACCTAGATGACACCTGACTGTTCCCCTAGAGCGGCTCTTGCAACAATAAACAGTCAAGAAGGGGCCAGGGTACAGAGCCCCAGGAGTGTGGTAAACAGTCTGAGCAGCAGCTGGGATGCAAAATGCAAACGAAAGCTGTTTATTCTACAACTTGTGCCATGGAGGACATAATGGCCCAGCTGGAGGGGCCAGGAGCTGTGGCTGAAAACACATTCCCGGAGTCCCAAGCAGGTACCAAGCACTTTGTTATTTCTTGAGAGGGACAAAGGTCACAGCAGACACGATTCTTATCCACAGGCAGCTCTTCATCTAGCCTGGCAAGAAGAAAGGCCTAAAGGCATGTGAATTTCTAGTCAGCTGTAGTTTCAGGCCAGAAAACAAGTTAAACTTGAGCAGAGTACAGATCTGGGCTTGCGTTCCGTGTGCACCATTAGCTAAATAATGTGAGATCTAAAATAATGTGACTATGTGGAAGTCACTTAATTGTTCATCTGTAGTATGCAGATGACCATGGTACCTACAACAGAGGGTTGCTATGAGAACTAAACTCGTTGGCATTTGTAAGGTGCTGGGCATCACATGTAGTAAATAATATGGTTTTGTTTGTTAGGTTCTGAAGAAGAACTGAGAGCCAGGGCTAAAAGTGTACTGAGTGAGGCAGAGGAGTCATTCCAGCCATGCACATTTTATGAGTGGAAACTTCAGCTAGTAGAGGACTGTGAGGCTGGGACCCAACCATTTTCCAGTTTCACCACTAACAGGTTCTTTGCTAACCCTAACAAACAGTGGGTGGAGGAAGTCATGTGTTTTAAGCGCCAATATACAGTCCAAAGTAGAAGGGTGTGTGTCGTCATCTATCCCTTCAGCTCTCCTTGTCCCCCTTTGCTGCCATCTGGAATGAGGAGGAATAGATGTGTGTGTCATGGTACCATTCAGTCACTATCCATAGATTCTGCTTCACCCATCCGTCAGCACAGAATCCCCTTCCCTTCCTTTTCCATTGACAAACCCTCAAGATTGCTTCTGAGCTTCCCTGGAAATCGACTCCATTTTCCTGGGATGCACACATTGGAAACTCAGCTCTTTTTCCAACCTTTTTGGTCAGGCAGGCATGTTGCTGGTAGAAAAATAAGCACATAATGTCTCAGTCCTGTCCTCCTGCCAAGTGCCGTGGTTTGGATAAGTACCCACGTGTTACAGGCTAGGTCCTTGGTTGTGGCATTAAGAGGTGACGGAATCTTGAGTAAGTAGGGCCTAGAGAAAAGAAGTTAGGTCAATGGACGTTTGCCCTTGAAGAGCACCTGCCTCTGCCCTCTCTATTCCCAGCAGTCATTTGGTGAACAGCCTCCTCCACTGCATGCTCTGGCCATGATGTGCCACCTCGCTGCATGCCCAAAAGTAATGGGGCCATGCAATCACAAACGGAAACTTCTGAAACAGTGAACCATAATAAACGTTTCCTCTTTATAAGTTTATTTATCTTGAATATCTGTTTCAGTAACTGAAAGCTGGCTAACACACAATGGCACCGTTGATGTGGCCAGTCAATTGCCACAGATAGAGGTAATTCTAGTTGTACAATAGAGCCGATATTTATGATACAAGCACTGCTGAGAAAGAAATGGGAGGAAAATGCTGTAACAGAGGAAGATGCAAAGTCCTGAAAGTACACTTCCTTGATGTGGGTAGCTTTGAGCTCAGTCCCTAAGGGGCCATTGTGGTCAATTCAAATAATGGTTGAGATTTCAATTCTCCCGCTTGATTCCAAGTCTGAGGGCAGATGATAGGGACAGGCAGAAAGCTCTCTTTAAAGTTATCCCACCTGTGGTAAGACTTTATTTTCATGTTAAAGTACTGGTCCCTCTTCGGGGAGACAGTGAAACACTGCTGCCATTCCCTAGGCACAGATTCTTTGAGTCTGTGTGGCCTGTAGGCCATCCCCATCCTTCCCCATCTGTCACCTTGGCCTAGTGCCTGTTTGCAAGTATGTTGGGACCCTTGACCGCAGGCACACATCCAAGGCCACATGGGTTTAGATGGCCGATCTGAGTCATGCTGGAAGCACCATCTGTCCTGCAGGAAGACTGTCCTTCTTGTGAGTCCTAAAGCATTGGCTCCATAGTTAAATCACAGCTGGCAGTTGTTGTTTGCCAAACTGAGACACCTGAAACCATCAGGAAAGGAAGGCATGGGGTTTAGGGGTGACTTCAGATTGTAGCCAGAAGTTACAAACTGTGGAGGCTCTCCTGGAAAACTGTGGATAGTGAAAACGTATTAAATGTAATTAGAAAATCACCCAAGAATAAGGAATTGAGAAAACTCTTAGAAAAACATAGGAAGATTCCTCTAACTGCCAGGATAATGTATTAAGGTATTTTTGTTTTGTTTTGTTTTAATGTGCTACAATTTGAGTAGCAAATATCCCCGGAAGGCTCATGTAGAAAAGGTCTGGTCTCTAACCTGTTGCAATAGTGCAAATGGAACCTTTAAGAGGCAGGGACTATTCGCAGGAACTTAGACCTGGGGGCGTGCCCTTGAAGAGATATTGGAATGCTGGCCCCTTCCTGTCTCTACTTCTGAACTGCCATGAGGTGAGCTCATCACAGACACAGAAGCAATGGGCCAGCCCATCTCCACAACTGTAAGCCAGGATAAAACGTTCCTATTTTAAAGTTAAGTGTCTCAGAGTTTTTGTTACAGTAATGGAAACCAAATGATGCAAAATTGAATCTAGTAGAAAGATCCTTAATCTTCCCAGTGGGTGATTTGGATGGAGGTCACCATCGCCCATCTTTCCCCATCTCAAGACACACTCAACTTTCTTCTAGAGAGGGAGGAAGTCCAACATTGCATGTCACAGAAGTGACTCCCAGAAATAATACCACTATTTTCTCAGTCTCTGCAGTCTCTGAATTCTTCAGTCTCAAAGGCCTGTGGGCAGAATTGGGAGCAATTCCTAGAAAGGTTAGTTCCAAGGAAATCTTAAGCATGTATTTGTCAAATAGACTTGCTGGATGGGTTGGATGTCCCTTCAAGCTCCTCTGGCTTGTCCTTTCTACTTTGGTGACCTCAGACAGTCCAATCAGTGCTTCCAGTCAGACCAGATTTGTATCTCTTATCCATATTTTTATATTTAATTATCATTTATTTTTAATTCCCCTTTTCCCTACTTGGCCTTTCTTTAGATTGGAAATTTTGTTAGAAACAGGGGTATGGTAAGAAAGATCCTGAACATCCTGTTCTACAGAATGTTCCCTTTCTCCTAACCTTCCTCCCAACTCACTGGATCTGGTCGAAGACTCTCAGGCTTGACCCTATAGCAGAAAGGATGAAAATAAAACATTTCAAAGATCTACACGGTTCTCATTCATCTAGTATCAGTATGTGCCTGGACTTACATAGCACCATGAGGCACAGAAGACCAGTGCACAGTGTTGATATCTAAGTAACCCACAGTCCAAATGTGGTAAGTGTGGATTTGAACCTGAGTCGTCTAACTCTGTAGTCTCTGGAAAGGAGAAATTCTTTCTCCTTTTGCTTTTATGACACTTCTGCATCCACAGTTGGGGTTGCCCCATCATCCACAGTGGTCCCTTGGTCAGCGTACCGTCAGATGCCTTGAGAGCACAGCTCTGGGTGCTCCATTCGTTGCTGAGCCTCTTCCCACACTGCCCCTGGCCAGCCAGACTCCAGCCTGGTCTGACCCTAAGAGGTCCACTTGAAGCCATCCTTACTTGGCTCTGTGAGGCGTGCCCCAGTGCTCTGACAGTACTCTCTAGGGAAACTCTCTCTGGGTGTTTCAAGGGTTTCTTTTTAAAGTTTTATTTACTTATTTTCATTTTACATGTATGAGTGTTTTGCATGCATGTATTCAAGTGCACCCATGTTGTACAATACCCATGAAGGTCAGAAGAGGGTGCTGGGTCTTACATAACCCAAGGTAGGTTCAAAGTTAAGGGCCATGAGATATGCTTTATGCCTCTTTGTTTTTCGTGTTTTTGTTTTTGTTTTTTTAATGGCCTGGCATCTACTGTTCTCAGCCTTTGAGGCCTTGTGTAAAACTCAAAACTCAGAAAAAGAAAAGACCACCATTAACATCTCATCACACACATGGTAGAAGCAATCCTCTCCAAAACGACCCTGACCTAAGGCTGCTTCCTCCTCAAAAAAGGGGTGGAGAGTAGAAGGGAGAGAAAGGGAGTAGTGCAAGACTAGAAAATGAAAGGAGAAAGAAATAGAGATGGGGAGGGGAGAGAGAGAAAGAGAGAGAGAGAAAGAGAGAGAGAGAGATGACAGATGAAACTAACATGGCATGGAGCCCTCTTTGTGTATAATACAGAACCATTTATGAAGCTCATTATGGAATCTTCCTACAACTGCCGTAAAAGAAAAACATTATTGTTACTATTTTACAAAGGAAACTGAGGTAGAAACCTCAGAGTGACTCCAACTCCCATAGGTACCTTGACATGGCAAGCTTATAAAAAAAATTAAAATTTAGACACGTATGATATCCACACCTGTAATCTTAGCAGTCAGGAGCTGAGGCAGGAGGATTGTGAATTCAAGTCTATAGTTTTATCCACATAATGAGAACCTATCTCAGACATACCACCCCCAATTAACGTTCAAAAAATCTTGCCTCAGGGCCAACATACAAACTCTCTCTCTCTGTCTCTCTCTCTCTCTCAGACATGCACATGAAAAAGGGAGAGACTAAGGTTCACAGTCCTCTTTGAATGATCTAGAAGCTCTCTTTCAGGACCTCCAACTTGGGGTCCAAGCCTTTAACACAGACCTTTGGGAGACACTTGAGATCCAAAACTACAGCGCTCTTTATTTCACAATTAGCAGCTTTGGAAACACCTTGACTGTGCCTAGGATCTGACCTCCCAAGCATCACCCCCATCTCTCTGGTTACATTCATCAGTGCTGATCTCTCTTCACCTTTCCTACCTCCTCACATCAGCTCAAGCCTTCCATTTCTCAGCTTTCCAACCTTGCCCTCTAGATAGCTCCACCTGAACTTACAGCTTTTAACTGCAATCTTGCTGGTGACCCTCAAAGCTCCATCTCTAGTGCAGAGATCTCTCCCCGCAACGCACACACTCGGTGCCTCACACAATGGTGCCCAACAATGGGTGCTGGCTGATCTGCCTAGAACTTTCTTTTCCTGGTCTTCCTCACTTCAACTCCATTCTTCCAGTTGCTCAGAACAAAAGCCATGAAAGTCACTCGACCTTGTCTTTCCTCAGTCCCTATCGACCCAGGCCTCGGGTCGTCTTGTTGGTATTCTGCCATCAGAGAGCAGCAGTAGCCAGCCACTCCTCAGACCTCCGTTGTCACACTTTGAGCCAGGTCACCAGCTCCTGTCACCTGGGCACCAAGAAGCCATGCTCTGTTCTCCCTGTTTCTGCTCTGGATGCTATATTTTCTCTACACCAGAGCTCTGGGGGTGACCTTTTTGAATGTTTCTGAGGTCATGCCATATCTCTTCTAGAACCTTCCTTGCCTAATGGCTGTGCACTGCACATGAAGTAAAATCCAACTTCTTCCCGTAACCTGGAACCTTGCATGAGCTTACCACCAACACTTGCCCACCGTCCTTTCTTCCCTTCCCTTTGTACCACCGTTTATCCCCTTTCTCCATCCCTTGGGCTCCCATCTGACTAGCTTACTTTTGCTATTCTTTCTGTCCCAACTGCTCATCCTTCAGATAATCACAGGGCTTCTGGCTTCTATTTAAGGGTCACCTTCCTGATAAGCTCTCTCCCGCGGCTACCATTTCTGTACCACACTTGGTATGCAGCACCACAGGTCCTTTAGGTTTCTACTGTCTCCAGAGTTCTTGCCTCTTATTCTGCTCCAATTTCCACTGAGCATCTGATTCTATGGAGGCTCCCCCCAGGGTCATGTGGGCACAGCCTGGCAACACCTCCCTGCATGGCATACCATATGCCTCCTGCCTCACTCCTCAGGTTTCTCTATATGTGCCAAGTAGCAGATGCCACAGGATATGCTTGGCGCCCACCTGGGCACAACCCCAGAATTGTGGAGTTAACACCCCAAGGATATAAGAAGCAATAGATTCTTCCTCTCTCCTCCCTTAGGCTAGAATGCCCTGACACCAGTCAGAAGGAGCCCCGTGGAATGTGGAGGTCAGGAGCACTTGACTCCAAGCAGTGACTATCCCAGAACACATCTTGAACTAATTCTCCAACATTGCCTGTCTCTTTTTGACTGTCCTTTGCTCTTACTTCCCTGAAAGATTCTTCACAAATAAATAAACAGTAAATATGCTCTTGTTTTTGTTTTGTTTGGTTTTGGTTTTGGTTGCGTGGGCCTCAAATAACCCAGGCTGTCCTCAAATGCTATATGCAAACAAGGATGGCCTTGGATTTCTGATCTTCCTACCTTCACCTCCTGAGTGCTGAGATGATGGGCGTGTACCATCACATTCAACTCCAGGGCTGGAGATCAGGTCTCCCTGCACACTAAGTAAGCTCTCTAGCAACAGAGCTGAATCCCCAAACCCGTAAGCTTTAGTTTTAAGCACTGTGCTCTGGGACACACACACACATACACACACACATGTGTGTGCACACACACATGCGGGCACACACACCCTTTCTATAACTTCTCTTCTTTGCCCTGTCTGAGCTTATCACTCCATAACTCACTATATATATTTACTGATTCATTTGTTGGCTGTCTGCCTCCCCACTCCAATATAATTTTCATGAGTTCTTTTCTACTGAGTTTCCTGAGTAGAAGTAGGACGTTCTCGATAAATATTATTTGAAGAAATGTATAGATATGAAAGGGAGTTTGATTTGAAAAAAAAAAAAAACCTACAAGCAACAACATACATCTACTGAGAGGATAAGCTCCCTGAAGACTGACAGAGATTGTGGCAGTGCTGAGCAGGGGACCTACTGGGGAGGTTAAGCAGTTCTTGTAACAGGTTAGTCATTCTGTGTCCCAGAGATGCAGAGGATACAGGAAGCTCCACAAGGCAGAGAAACCACCTTTGCTTATGGCTCATGGTCTGTGAAACTGAATAAACTAGCTTGAAACATTTTGAAATACACTATACTATGGTCACCTATGCTTTCCAAATCCTTAGTATAAGGACCATTGATATTGTATTATACTTGGGGTAAAGTATACTTTGACTTTAGGTAACATCTTTGCTATTACTGAAAAAAAAATTCCCAGCAAGTCCCCAGTGTTCTTCTTTTTTTAACCGAGAAAATCACCTTTCATGAGAAGAAAATGCTAAAACCATATCAAATGTTCCGCAGATTCAACTCTGACATAAATAAATTCCAAATGGGAGAATTGGATCCAAACACTGCCTTTGTGGGATTAGGAGTTATCCTGCCTTCTCATCCCCTGCCAAGGCAAACACAGGCATCTCTGTGATCAGTTTGGAAATCAGCCATATCAAGACACTTTTACAGCACTCAAGCGATATTTATTTGAAATAAAGACTGCCTATGAAGTAGCTAAAATGACTTGTCTACTGGAAACAAGATCAATAGAGAATAACGGGGAGTTGTGAGGCACTTTGAAGCTGGAAACTACTTTATCTGAGGTGCAGTCTACTGTACAGAAGGGTTTCTAATGAGAGACACAATGCATTTCAGAAAAACAGTATCTGTTAGGGCTAGGAGTTTTAATTGCTATAGTAGAAGTCTTTACAGATATCTTGACTCTAGCAAGTCACTTTTCATACCATTCCTTAAAGCACCATGAAGAAGGAAACCCCTCTTCCTGTGCTCAGTGTGACAAGTGGTATACAATTATGCAGTCTACATATAATGTATTATTCTGCCTTTGGCACTCAATATCTATTCTGTAAGTGAAAGTTCTTATCAGTAACCTTGTATTAGCTACCACAGATGAAATAAGACAAGTTAACTGCATCTGTTATCACCAAGAGGGAGGAACTAGGGATCAGTCAACTCTATTGAGAAGCTAAGTCAGAGAAGAAGGTGGGGGGAGTGTCTAAGACTGGACCCTTTGAATGATGGTAGATGGAATGAGTGACCAGCCTGTGACAAGACCAAGCGAGAGGCAGATACTCATCCAAATATACACATGTGTGTATACAGGACAAGGTATATGGATACCTGACCTGAAAGAAGAAAGGAGATTATAAGAAAGAGGTATAAAGGGTGAAGAAGAGGAGAAGAGAAGGAAATACAATATATATGACATGAAAGCAGGAGCTCTATGTGGGAAAGAAGAGGACCACTAAGAGGGGACGAGGGGGAGGGCAGGTGGGGAAGGAGAATAAGAACTAGGTATAATGATATATATACATGAAAATGTCACCATGAAGCTCTCTGCTTTGAATGCTAACTTACATTATTACAGAATGAATTTTTTAAAAGGAGATCTGCAGCTTTGGAAATGGGAGGCTGCAGAGTGGGATTACCAAGAGGCAAAAGGAAGCTGGGACTCCTAGGTATGGCCATATCTTAACTGTGGTGACAGCATCATGGATGCACGCATACACCCCAACTCTTCAAACAGCAGGCCAGTGAGACGGTTCAGTGTGGAAGGGCATTTGTCACCAAGCCTTACATCTTGACTTCGATCCCTGGAACCGCACAGTAGAAGGATAGAATTGACTCCTACAAGTTTTCTCTGACCTCTGCATGAGCACTGTGGCCTGCACACTCACACACAGAGACACAGATACACACACACACATGCACAGACACTCCAAAATAAATGCAATATTTTTTAAATATTCAAATGCACACTCTAGTGAGTGTTCTATGGCATGTCTACCTCACAGTGAAGGCTGGAGAGAAATAAAATGAACATAGGA
This sequence comes from Eospalax fontanierii, assembly GCA_035773235.1. Lineage (NCBI taxonomy): Eukaryota > Metazoa > Chordata > Mammalia > Rodentia > Spalacidae > Eospalax > Eospalax fontanierii. Next base: position 36,201,085 of record CM069548.1, on the reverse strand, counting down.
GCCGTGCCAGAGATATCAGACTAGCCGGTTTTGCATCAGGGGTTAGGAAGTTAGGGGCCGGCTCCAAAATGGGCTTGGAGCTACCAGAGCTGAAATCAGCTGCAGAGGGGGCCTGGGATCTTCCAGCAGCAGGTTAGGAACTGAGAGAGGTAATGAGGATGATTGTGCCTCTGCTGATCTGGAAAGCTCAATGAGCTTACCCTGTGTGATGCTCGATGCAACGCTCAGGGTGCAGTTTGAGGCCCTGTGATGTTCAGAGGTCCACAGCCAAACACACTGTCAGGACTGTCTGTTTTGAAGGTGACAAGCCCCATAACTGAGAGTGCTGAGATAAATGTTGGGCGATCAGCTTCCTGTACCAAACCCTGCTTAGTCTCCTGGAAAGTTTAAGTGTCTCCCCCCACCCCCCCACCACCACACTGCTGGGTCAGACTCTCTGGGCCTGACAGTTGGGCATATGTGATTTTCTGAGGTGCCCAGATACTTTTGGAGAAGCCCATGTGTGGGGCCAGTTGCTGTGGAAGTAGACCCTCTTATCCTCTCAGGTCCTTCTGGGTTTCTCTGTGACAGTGAATACCCTGGACATTCAGAATTGTCTATGTGTCCTACATAAGGTTTCTAAGCCAGACTTCCTTCTTCCTAGATACAAGGCCATGGGAAAACTTGCAAAATGTGGGAGCCTCAAGGCCCTGATTCCAAACAACAAATATGCATCAAAATCTTAGCTTTTAAATCCTTCTTTACCCCGAAGACTTGTTTGCTCTTCAGTTAAGGTCCCTGATTGCTAGCCTCCCCGAGTCTACCTCAGCCTTTTCCCCTCCTCTGAACTCTATGAACCCCAGAAATGTTTTCTTTTCTTTTCCTTTTTTTTTCGTCTTTTTGAGGCAGGGTCTCCCTGTAGCCCAGCTTGTTTGGAATGAGCTACATAGACCAGACTGACCTCGGCTGGCCTAGAACTCACAGAGATCTGCCTGCTTCCTAAGTGCTGAGATTAAAGGCATATACCACCACACCCAGCTCTTTTTTCTATTTTTCATATGGTCCCAGGGGTCTGTATGGGCTCTCCACATTGTTCTCCTGCATTGTTCATTAGGGGGAGTCAGCAGGCCTAATTAATAAGGCCCCATACACTCATCAAACTTATGAGAAATAAAGCAAATAATAGGCCATGTGGAAATCAAGACAAGATGGTCATGGCTGACATATTTGTTGTTGAAATAGCAGAAGTCACCTTATCACAGGCAGTGCTGGGCAGGTTCCTCCCCAGTGGGCAGATTCTGCCCTGACCAAACCACAGAGGAACTAAGGCAATGCTTCCTATAGCCCACCATCTCCAGAGAGGAGAGAGAGGTAGGCACAGAGTTCTGTTTGACCAGGCTCTCCGTGTCTCTACAGGTATAGCATGTCCTTTCTCCTTTGTCAGAAGGGCTGGAGGGAGAACAGCCGGTCCGGTCCCCAACATTGGGCCAAGCCTCCAGAGCAGAAAGGAAGTCCTCCCATGTCTACCCCCCTTTCTTTTGTTCTTGTTCCTCCTTTTGGTATCTTCTCCAAAGCACCTAGCACTGAGCAGAGCGTGTGAGGTGTTTAAAAAAATGAAAAGAAAACATAGTCAGGATAAAGAATAAGAAATGACAGAGGACCAGCTAGAAAGAGGGAAGAAAAGCATAGTAATGAGTGGTTTCTCAGCTTATTCTGGAGATGAGTACGTGTCAGTGGTTAAGGCTTTGACTTTGAAGGCTGATGATCTGAGTTCAAATCCTACCCCAGTCTTGTGTTATTCACTCTGAGCAAGGTGCCTAAGCCCTCCCTCATTTCTAACTTACTGCTATTTTGAGCATTATGTAGGTTTGGGTGCATCAAAGGATCAGAATAATGGTGAATCGTGCCCAACAGGTCAGTCTGATCTGATAACTGGTGTTTGTAAATAGGATTTATTGGGAGCAGTCACAGGCACTCACTGGTGTGTTCTCTACTGCTGCCTTGTATTGCAGCAGAGGTGAGCAGATGTAACAGAAAGTTCATGACCCACAAGGCCTGAGGTATCTTCCACTGGCCCTGTGGGGACAGAATGGGCCAGCTAATTCCCAGTTTAAAAAACAAAGTTCCATATGCTCTCTGCCTCTGTCTCTCTCTTTCTCTGTATGTTCATGTTTGTGATTGTGTGTGTGTGTGTACACATGTACATGTGAGTTCTCATGTACATATATGTACATAGAGACCAGAGGTCAATGTCTGTGTATTTCTCAGTCACTGTCTACCTTATGTTTTGAAACAGAATGTTTCACAGAACATAGAGCTCACCCACTCAGCTTGACCAGCTGATCAACAAGGCCCAGACAACCCTCCTGACTCTTCTTCCCCAGCACTAGGATTGCAGGAGCATGCCCTGACTGTTATGTGGATGTTGGGGATGTTCAGGTTTTTATACTTTTTTGGCAAATACATTATTGACTGAGCCATTTCCTTAGTCCCCCAAGCCCCATTCTTCAATCCTAAGAAGAATTAGTATGTACTTAGTATGTATGTCCCTTCTCTTCAAAGCAGACCTCAGTTCTTGTTATTAGACTGACACTTTCCAACACCACAGCCCTCTAAAGGATCGTCGCATGTGGCTTTGCCTCACTGGTTCTGGCTCCCTCCATTGGACACTGAGATTCCCCGTGTTGGAACTGTGTCTTATTCATTGTTCTCACTTAGTGCCTTGATCAACAGAATTAACACCTGGGAAATGCATTCTGGGTGAAGATATTCATCAGTAAACACACACACACACACACCAAACCCCCGGAAAGAAAAGATCAGGAACCACTGAGCTTAGTCCCTATGGCTACAACAGTGTCCCCGCCCCACCTCTTTGCTTTCCTCCTCTTAATTCTCAGCTGCTGGGGCAGAGGCAGCTCTGCCCTCATGGGAGAGTCTGTAGCCGACAAATAGCACTCCCTTAGGTTTCTTTGGGGCCACCAGTCTTCTCTGAGAGGCTCAGAAGTCCATGCTAGGATATCCTTCCCAGTCCTGGGGCAGGTGCGGCCACCACACCTGGTTCTGCCCCACCCGCAGCTTGCACAGCAGATATGTAGGCACATTCCTACCTTGCTTGTGCGAAGCATCATCTGTTCGTGCTTCCCAGTACGCCTGGTCACTCTCCTGCCACCTCATCAAACTGTCCTTTGACAGTTCTACCAGGAAACATTCACTGGGCTGTGAACAAGCTCAGCGACCTTGGGAACCTCCTTGGTCCTCTATTTCATTTTCCCTGAAAGGTGAGTAGAGAGTCACAAGGCCCTCTGACTTGAACACTGAGTGCAGGTCTAAGGTCACAGAACCGTGAGTGCTATAAATTCCATGAAATGAGGATAGCAGCTTGCTTGGTTGTTGACTTGCTCTTGGGGCAGATGGCTGACCCCACCACCTATGACGTCCTCTGCAGGATGCTGGCTTCCCATCCTTTCACTGACTACTGCTTGCCTGAATCCTCAATGCCAAGGTAAAATTCCTCAACAAGCTGTAAGTAGCCTGAGCTTTCCCAAGGCTCCTTGGAGTTCAAAGATGAAGTCAATGTTTGCCTCCAAGAAAGAATTCATTAGCTGCTATTGCCAATCAGAGCTGTTTTCTCTGAGCAGAAACAGACTCCCGAATCTCTTCAGGTCATCGGGTCAACAGCTTAACATGCAGAATCTGCAAACGCCAGTGGTATCATGCACACAGAACTGGCAGGTACACTTGAGCTTCTTCTTCCAGCTCACTAGTCTGGCTTCCCATCAGGGACCAAGCTGAAAAGTACCTGCCACAGCTTGTGGATGAATCCCGGGCCCCATCAGGCAGATTGCAAACTGAAGACAGAGCTAGAAACCCAAATATCTCTCTTGGGCATCTGGCACATTCGCTCTCCAGTTTCACTTGAAAGAAGGGCTTTTCTTTCTTTTTGATTTTTCTTCTTTTTCTTTTTCGTTATGGCAGTTTTATTCCCATAAGAATCAGTAAGTAGAAACGTATTTGTAGAGTAATGGGTAAAAATGATTACTGGGTTTTTAAAATGCTCTTTCTGATGTTCCCATTTTTATTTAACTCAACAATGACAGTTATACTGACAGCCACACTTATTCATGATCTAGAGAAATCATCTTTGCTTAATGCTGCATTAAGCACTATTTGCAAAGTAGCATCCTTGGACCGCTTCAGCTGCCGCATTCAAGGCCTTTGCTACCTGACCTCCACAGGGGCTGCCAACATCTTAGCAAAGTCGGCTCTTTGTGATAGAATACCATTTGGGGCAGAGAGATGTCTGCAAGCTGGCACAGGAGGCTCTGCCTTCCTCAAATAAATGGCCCTAAAGATGACAGGATCATCTCAGCTGTTACAGCACATATCCCAGGAACAGCCTTTACTCTGATTGGGGAAGGGCCATTGAATGAGCCCTTTTTAATTAAACCCCCCTGCACCTTACTTATTAAGACTTTTGGCTCACGCTGACAGTGGAATTTTTCCTGCATGGTTCTTTTGGGAGCTACCTAGATGACTTTGGCAGAAAAATGACATATAAATAACATTTAGGATTATTATTATTGGGCTAAGTTCTCATCCTGTGCAACTCTCTGGGAATTCTAATACTCCAACTTGCTTGTTATAAATACCGAAGCCTTCACCTTCCTCCGCGTACACGGCAACAAGGTGGTGGAGGGCTGTGTGAGGTGCACAGAGGGTGTCGTTTGTAAGATCTGCTAATTGAAGCTGGTCCAAGAACCATCCTGCATATGATTAAATAGGTTACAATTATTCCTTCATTTTAGATAATTCATTCATTCTCCAAGTCTCCAGGGATATAAACAGCAGGCAGGCTTTACACCCATCTCAGGAATGAAAAACAGATGGAATTGGCCCAGTAGGGGATGAGATCACAGAACAAGCGACACCAGCCTTGTCTAGAGCCTTAAAGCAGACTCATCCCAGGTCTTCAACCAGATGGGACTCCAAGAGGCAGAGGGTTGGGACAGTCAAAGATCTTCACGGTATAATAGAAGAGCTTCGTTTTAGGAAAGCAGATATCTGTTCCTAAGCTGACCACTGTGCATTCAGCCAGTCTCTGAGTTGATGCTGTGATCCACCCTGAGCACTGTACTAGTGACAAAGAGCACACACAAAAAGCCTCTCCTCTCGGGAAGCTCAAACTTTAGACTGATGAGCAAACACACAGACAAACGGGAGAGGTCCTACAAAGGCAACACAACAAAGAATCATGATGGGAAATGACAGGTATTAAGTCATGGGAGCCTGGGAAACCCAGATGTAAACAGCAGTAAGATTTCTCAAAGGAAGTTATGTTTGAGCTAAGACCCAAAAGAAGAAAGAGAACTAGACATGGGACAACTCGATTTTGGGATTCCCTCAGCAGAAGGTACAGCAAGTGCAAATATCCTAGTGCAAGAATATTTGGTACATTTGAGGAATGGAACAGAGAAGCTCCCATGCAAACTGTTGAGGAAACAAAAGTGAGGAAGACCCAGCCAGGTCACACTGGAGGCCATAGTAAAAGGTTTGTCACAGGAATCTTCTGTGTTTCAGCCAATAGATGCTCACACAGCTAGACAGTACCTCTTCCAGACTTCTTTGAATATATGTGTGGTCAAGCGATTGAGATCTTATCAATAAGCTGTCAGCAGAAGAAGTAGCCAGGACAGCCCTTAAAATGACAGACCAGGTGGAGCTAGAGAGATGGCTCAGTGGTTAACAGCACTAGCTACTGTTGCAGAAGATACAGGTTCAAATCCCAGTGCCCACATGGCAGCTAACTACCATCCCTAACTCCAGTTCTGGGAGATCTGACACCCTCTTCTGTCCTCCATGAGCACTGCCTGACACAGGTGCACTTAAGTACATGCGGGCAATGCACTCATACACACAAAAAATAAATCAGCTAATGATTTTTTTAAATGACAGGGCATGTGTTCACCTTTCTTCTGTCCTCCCCAGCCCAGTGACTACAGTGTGGATATGGCCAGAGAGCCAGTTTTGATTCTGGACAGTGTCAGGCAGTCCCTGGTGATAGGGTAAGACAAGAAAGAAAAATCTAGGTGCCTGCATGGATGCGTGCAGTTTGGCTACCTAGGTTCTCTGAAACATGCATTTTCCTTTGTCAGAGACATTGCATTTTGAGTTTCTTTTATTGCATTAGCTTAGGCTGCATCTTAACTAATATGTTTCAAATAGGAACAAGATATGATCTGATTTAAATGTCAAAGGGATTAACCTGCCTGCCCGGTGGCTCCTGATGGAGAGATAGATAAAAACAGTGAATGTAGAAACATCAGAGACCATTTAGGAACACACTGTAGTCATCCAAACAAAAGATGCTGATGGCTCAGGGTAAGGAAATGTCATGATTTTAATATGGAATGTCCTTCATAGGTTCATCTTCTGAAGACTTGGACTCTAGCTGGTGGCACTGTCTTGTATCTTGGGAGGGTGGAGAAACTTTGGGAAGTAAAGGACAAGCTGAAAGAATTAGGTCATTAGGACATGTCCTAAGTAATATCTCGCCCTCCCAGTTCTCCCTTTCTTTTTGGTTCCTATCAGCCAAGAAGTAAGAACATCCTCTGTCACAGACTCCCACTGCTTTGATGTGCTACCCAGACATGTAGAGCCAAGCAGCCATGAAGCCTCCAAAACTGTGAGCCAAAATAAATCTTTCCTCCTTTAAGTTATTCTCTCATGTATTTTGGTCACAGTGACAAGGAAAAATAAGTAACTCAAGTAGTCACTGTACATAATGAGAAGTTAATAAATTTGAGATCACAGTTAGAAGTAGAAGGAAAAAGATTTAGGAATAGATTTTCTATGTTGGAGGAGGCTTAAGGAAAGAATAGTCAAGGTGGCTCATACGATCCTTTGGTAATTTTTCCAGATATATAGGTGGGATCTGAGAAAGGAGACGCAATACAAGGACATTGGTGTATCTCTGACATAGGAGCCACTCACATGATACCAAACTTAGAGAGCTATAATTATCAGTCTAATAGCCTTCTCTACAGACTCAGATCTGCCCCATATTTGAGTTGAAATGCTGCATGTAAGAGAAACCAATTCCAGCTAGTTTAAGACATAAAAACAATTCTTCAGCGGGATAATGACATAGCTCACAGAAGCCAAGTATAGCCAGAGCTTTAAAAAGAGTGAGAAATAAGGACTCAAAAGATGACAGGAACCAATCAAATATTCTTAGCTCTTTATCCCTAGCAGACCCATTTTTTTTCTACACATATGACAAAGTATGATTATCTCCACAGCTTCTGAATTTATATTACTTCTACCAAGCACACTGCAAATCTAAATATGATACGTGCTCATCCTAAAGCCCTGGGATCAAGAATTTAACTAATTCTGCTTGGATCAGGAATCCACCTAGCTCTGTTCAGAAAGACAGAACAAACGGTCAGGAAAAGTCCAGCTACTTCTGACCACTCCTGTGAAAAAAATAGGTCTCAGAGCAGGATGTGTGCAAGCCAGGCAGTACTCCCCTACGCCAGCGCCTTCTGACAAGGTCCAGGTTGAACAGAACTCTCAATTTCATGAAGACACAGCTCTCTAGGGCTCATATGGCCCTTTCCCAGTATCTACCTTCAGTGTAAAACTAAGCAGAAGCCATCTTTAGCTGATAAACATTTCTGATTTTTAGTTATCTTGTACAGAAGACTCATCTCTTTCTTTGGGGACTGCTGGTAGGGATTCACAGTTCTCACAAACACTTTCTGCTTGTTTCTCACCTTTGTGCTTGCTACAGCGTGTGACAGCTCTTCCAGGCGACCAGCTGCTCAGCAGTCCTGCAGTGGTATACCTCTAGGAAAACCAAACCAGGCTGGAGTGAGGGTGGGATTCCACAGACGACTCGCCTGGGTGTGAACCTGCAGGCTCAGGAATTTGTCTGAAATTCTAAATGAATCAGGGGGCTATGGAGCTTAGATTGTTTTTTTTCCCTAAAAGCTTCTATTCTACAAATAAGTGAGCCCATCTTCTTCTTTCCTTTACGTACCCTCAGATGCTCATTCTCTATTCCCTGCCAGGGCTCCCTCTCCCTCCTTCTCAGAATAAAGTTTTTAAATTGAGCTATAAGAATGGATATAGCAGCTCTTTATCTGTCAGAGAAAGATTAGCTAAGGATAGTTATGGACCCCAGGCAAAGATAGGGATGCATTCTGCCTCTTGAAGGCTTGATTGGGAGGGTTTTATTGTTATTATAAAGATGCACTTTCCTTTAAAAGTTTAGAGCTAGGTTTTTTTTCTTCTTTTAGTCACAGGAGGTCATGTACTTTTTCTTTATTAGCTGCTTCTTGGTTTTAAGGCCGAGACTTACTTAACAGCCTCAGCAATGGTACAATGCAAGTGATGCAGAATGAGCAGGACCTCAGAGGAAAGCTTTACAGGGGATTCAACATTGTGAACCCTGTACCTCTGGGTGATATGTGAGGTCTCAACTTTCTACCATAGAATAAGCCCACAGCAATGGAGGAAAAGCTTCTTTTTTTTTTCAGCTGGCAGGACACTGAAAGGAAAGACCTTCTGATATCCTTTATATCTCACGATTCTTAATGATTATGATCAAATAGTGTTATGTATAAAAAGCACTCCAAAATATAATCTCACTATTTTATGGGTTTTAAATTTTCATGCTTAGGGTATTTATAACCAGTTATCATCATCTCTTACTGTCACTAAACTGAAAACTACCACAAGTCCCTGCATTTATATTTTTCTTATTTTTTATTGTGGTAATATACATGCAGAATAGATTTACAAGTTTAACTGCTTTTAAATGCACTCCAGTGGCACATTCCATAGGATGTGTAGCTGCCACTAGGATCTAGACTTTATCGTCGTCCCAGAGGTTCCATACCCATTAAACAATGACCCCTATGCCCTTTCCCCTGATTAACTTCTGAAAACTAACCTCTGTTCAACTTTCTGTCTCTAGGAGTTTGCTTATTCTAGGTTCTCCATATACATGAAGTCCCCTGTATTTATTTTTCTGTCTATGTAAAATGCCATGTCTCATACTCCCTTCCACCCCGCCACATAGAGGGGTCATCAAACCTCCCAACCCTCATGCAGAGGACTGTGGGCCATCCGTTCTAGCCAATGGCTTTCCAGGTAGGAAGATCAACAACACTATCTGTTGAGTGTGTACAAAACCATGCAAGCTAGTTATTCCTGTCCTTCACATCATAGTTGAGAAGACAATGACTCGGCAAGTGATATTGTGATACTGGTGAGCAGCAAGGCAGGATTCAACTCAGCTTACCTGAATTTGCTGACATCATAGCATGCTTGCTACTCTAGTGATGAGATGTGCATCTACCAGCCCTTTGGCAACACAAGGTAGCTGTCCTCCGTATTCTTGCCGAGCACTAAAATCATGTCTTAATCCTTGTTATTCAATATGCACTAAAAAAAAAAATCTCAGATTGGAAGATATGTTACCTCACAGGTAGTGCGTGCACTGACTCAAGAACCAGCACAGTGTGGTGGTTAAGTATCCCGGTTCTGGAACCAAGATGCTTGGGTTCTGTAGCTCACCTTAGTCAAGTGACTTAGCCTTCATGGTGCTAGTTCTACTTCTGTAAAATGAGGGTGGCAATGATGACAAGGTCATTCTCACCGAGTCTTCTGAAGATAAGATAAACTGATGCACATGGCATACTAAGAACAGTGCCTGGGGCATAGAAAACATTTGGCATATGATATTGTTAGGACTGTAATTCATGTCTGTATAGTAAAATGATCCCAACATCTTTTGAGTCACAGACTCCTTATTGACAGCGACATATCTGTATCAGTGAGAGCATTTTCTGATGCAAGTAAAACCATGAGTCAAATTGATTTAAAAGAGGTTAATAAATCTAAGAAGAGCTGAAATTCATGAGTCATATGACTTCCAGACACTGTGCAGTCAGTACAGAAGGAGAGATGGACAACCTGTTTCTCTGTTAACTCTCTTCTGCCATCTGAGCACCAACCTCTTGTGAAGCCCGGCTGTGTGGTGAGATGGCTTCCAGGTGAGCAGACCTTCGTGCTTCTACTTTAGATCTAGAAAGAGAGGAGTAAGTAAGCTTTTCATATGATGGTTGGTCCAACTGAGGTCTCCTTCCCACTGTGGACCAGTAACAACACCAAGGGGTTGCCACCCAGAGGCCCTGTGGGAACTGAAGTGAAGTCAATGCCTCTACAAAATCAAAGTGATCAGAAAGACAGGGTCAGATCATCAGCCTCAGGCCTCTCTGCCCCCAAATGCAGCACACAAATAAGACAGATAATTTTAGAAGTAGTATACTCTCCAGATTAATACGTCATGGAGATATCCTAAATGTTACTCACAGACCAAGCCAGACTTTCAGAAAGTCATGGGTATGTACAAAGTGTGTGTGTGTGCACGCACATGTGGGTGTGTGTGTGTGTGTGTGTGTGTTGCCAGGGATAGAAACCTTGTGCATGCTAAGCAAGGATTCTACCACTGAGCTACATTCCAGCCCAAAGCAATTGTTACTGAATTGCATGTGGTATTATGCTATGGGTCTCTTCTCCACCCATAACAGTGTTAAGAGATTTTTTAAAAAATCTGTTCATCTTAAGCAACTTATTCAATTTACTTTATGGACAATATGAAGCACCTACTTTCAGCATCTTTTCCTCTCCCCTTGGACCTCTGTTCTCTCCCCTTGGACCTCTAAGCATCACAGGTTTATGGCTCTACTTGGAGAAGATAGAATTAGTTTTTCTGTGCTTACACAGGGATCTGAATGGAGAGACTGAACATAAAAGATAAAATTAAAAAATGAGGGGCTCAATGGTTAAGAGCACTGACTGCTCTTGCAGAGGACCCAGGTTCAATTCCCAGCTCCCCCACCCAGCAGCTAAGAACCTCCCTTGACTCCAGTTCTAGGGGAATCTAACACCCTCTTCTGACCTCAGAGGCATTGCATGACACGGGTGCACTATCATTTATGCAGGCAATACACTTGTACACATAAAATAAATAAATAATAAGTAAGTAAGTAAATAAATAAATAAGAGAAATGAGACCATTTCATGAGAATTTCACCATAAGGGGTTGGGGAGATGGTTCAGCATTTGTTAAAGCAGTTGCTGTGTAAGCATGAAAACTGGAGCTTGGATCCCCAGAACTCACATAGATGGTGGGTGGGCATGGCAGTCAGCCTACAAATCCAGCTTCAGAAGGCAGAGATGGGGATCCCCAGAGCAAGCTGGCCAGCAACTGGCCATTTCCACAAACTATGGACTTGACTGAGAGACCCTGCCTCAATGAATAAAGTTGAAAAGTGATAAAAAATGAGTCCATATATCAACTTCATGCTTCCACATGCATGCACTAGTGCATACCCCATTCAAACACACATGTGACCACACATATGTATACACACATACATACACACATAAAAAATGGAAAAAATAAAAATTTCAGCATGAACACACAACACATATACATGCATACATACACACACGCGTGCACGTACACACACACAGGCGTGCGCACACACACACATTTAGACACCATGCTCACATGGAGCAACATCCTTGCTGGACTAGTTTCCTTCCTCACCAAGGACTCTATGACTTAGAGCCTGTGAGGGTGGCAGGCTGTTCTTGGATCAAGTTCATCTCTGCTCTGCCCTTATTCAGGATGCTGTCCCTAGAATGCATTGTAGCATGTATGTGTGCTTGGGGCTTTCTTCACCGTTAGGCTCAAATTCCTTACTTGGAGTGACCTCTGCTACACCATCAAATCTCACACGTGCCCTAGGACATTCTGACTGCTTGCAATTTTCAATTTTATTCAATTCTATGTTAGGACTTGGGTGAACTGACAGGTTCCAAGTGAAAATTTAAATGAAAATGTTGTTGTTTTCCTAACAATAGCTTCTCCTCCTTCTAACTTAATTTTTTGCATTGAATATATATTTTCATTAGAAAGAAACAAGGCAAGAATAGATACAAAAGCTGACCCAATTTATGAGAAATATGCATATTTAATGTTAATCCCAGCATTAATTGTTAGTTTTAACAAAGAAGATATACAAATGTTCAAATAAATATATTCATAAAATCAAATATATTCCAGTTAAAATTATGTTTACAAAGAGTTTGCAATGAAATAAGATTTTTGTCTTTGTTTATATATTAGCTTTAAAACAGCAGGCAAAATTTAATATGTCAATTCTGACAAGAAAGCAAACTGGGCTAACACAGTCTTTTTTCACTACAAAAATAAAAATGTTGGCTTATTTTTTAAAAATACATTTGATTTCATAGCAAAGAAGTAAAAAAAGAAGAAAGGGAGAAGACAGGAGAAAGGAAACTCCTAGTTGGCAGAAAGAAAATAAGGACTGAAAATCAGAGACGTAGTGTCTGATCCATCTACCACAGAAGCCCAGGAGAACATCAATTGTAGATGCACAGCCTGCCAACCAAGACTTATTGCTTGTATGTCCACACTGGAACAGATCTTAGAGCACTGAGACCAGACAAGGAAGAGTTGGAACTGAAATGAATGTGTGAAACTGAGCCCTGTCTTCAGGGTAATGGCAATGGAACTCACTGGTCCCAAAAAGCACCAATGAAACTTGCCTTTTACAATGGGGAGAGACATAGCCCAAACATCCAACACACAGAGATGAATTGCTTAGTACAGTCCAAATGTATGCCATGATTCAGGCTAAGAAATTAATGAAAAATAAGTCCCAGATTAGTGAATCTTCTGGAAGCCTGGGTGGGTGGGGCATAAAAACAGGTGGAACTAATCTGAAGCAGATGTGATGAATAGAAAAATTAGCATCTCAACTTGAAAAAAGAAAAATTTGAGACAAATACATCTTAAATTATTAGATAAATCACAAACAGCAGATGCATACTAAAAGACTAGATACTGTAATAGTAGAAATAGTCTTGAAAGTAAATACCCAATAAGACATGAGATTAGAATCAACGGAAGAGAGAATTGCTCAAGTAGAAAACAGGTATGAAGAAGTTATTTCAAACAAAATACAGAACAATAAAGATATGAACAGTGATATGGATTTTTCAAGAAACTGGAGGAATATTAATACCTAAAAGAACAAAAATAGACTGATGTCTGGTAAGAAATAGACCCCAAATACACTAAAATAATATCCTTGGTGAAGTCAGGAAATATAGTCAACAAAGAATCAAGTACTCAAATAAACCATCACTCACAAGAGATGGCAAAACAAAGTAAACACTGAAGTTTGCACTCATGACTGAAAGAACTGCTAAAGAGTTACTTAGTTTAAAAACTGAACCTAGAATATAAAAGTGGAACACAAAATACTGTTGAGCAAATAAATTGGTAAATATAATAATGGTAGAAGCATCGATCACAGAAACATTAAAAGACAGACACTAGTAGATTGTTTTCAACTACGTAGATCTTCCTCAAGAATTTTCTTTCCATCATGTTTTAATGTTTATCTTTAATTCTACAAGTTTTTTCCCATTAAATTTCCTTGTCTGATATAAATTCCATTATCTGAGTCAACCATCTTTGACAGCCTTTATAAATTAATAAGACACATGCTGATTTTTTTTTCCAGAAATTCTTTGCTTTAGAAGGATATCCATTTTGGTACATGCATAATATTACCAATTATCTTTCATTTCTATGTTTCTTTATTATGAGTGACTCTTGAATTTTATGCTTTAAGAGAAACTTTGCAAGAGCCCTTGTTCTTTGTTGCAAGATCTATTTTTTTTTACAGGAAATCTTATCCAACAGAGCAAGATAATAAAAGGAAAATCAGAGTTAATGCAGAAAAAAAGGAAAAATCATCATTATTATTTTCAAATAATATAATTTTGGGGTGTAGAAAATCCAATAAAAATTTCAAATGAACTGTCGGATTATTAGAGAGTTTATCAACTATGCTAAGTACATTGTGCAAACTAAGGCATCAACATTACCTGTGTCTGAAGGGCAAATCATGTGGCACCAGAAAGTGGTATTTATCATTATTTGCATAATAATGAACCACAGACATCTTCTTAAACCAGTCTTTCTAGAAAAATAGTATATGCATATATGTCATAGGGAGCATTCCAAAATTATCTAAAATGGCTGACTTAAGGGAGAAGAATTTTATATATGGCTCTTAATTTTTATCTCTATAATTCTCTCTTTTAGAAATGTTTATATAAGTCCATAAAATTTTATAATTAGGGGATTTTTTTTAAAGTAAAGACATTGGAGCCCAGAGCCATCTCCATCTATAGTTTATCTTACCACCTCTCTGAAGTGGTCTTCCAAATAGCCAGAGCATTCTTGCCAACCCAGAATCCTTACTGTTCATTAGTTCTAGCTCTAATTATCTGAAAAATATCATTTTCTTCATTCCTTATAGTATTGTGGCCTGACTTCCCCCTCTTCTGCTTCCGTATACTTGAGTATATCAAGTCATGTCATCCGTCACATTCATCCGTAATCATTCCTTCACTCAAATGAACAGTATCTTCTACTCCTGAGGGATAACAAGGCAGAGGAACCATTCTCACCATCTCTCCTAGGTGAGAAAGAATCTTGCGAAGATTGAAAAGGAGAGTGTTTCTTCAAAGCTTGCTTGTTTCATGATATGCCTGTGTGACTTTCAACCAAGAAAGACATTTTCAGATTTGTCTGCCACGGTTCAGGGGAAACCATGAACATCCAAATGTTCAGAATTTGGACAAATTCTCAGTCTTATATCCAAGTACTTGGCTCATGAAATGAGTAAGAAACCCATCAGGAAACCTCTTTGGACAAACACAAGTTGCTAAGATTGGAGGTCTTTCTGCCTGTCCCTTAATCCAGAACAAGGGGCCCATGCTGAGGACACAGCCAGAGCCAGGCCAGCATCACCTGTCCAGCCAGTGCCCTGGAGGAGTAAGCTTCGCTCCAGTAGCTCACTGGTGTGCTTCTGGCCCTCACCTCTCATTCAAAACCCCTGCCCAGGCAAGCATGATCACTTCTGTGTGCTGCTCAGCTCAGAGTTTATGTTTGCTCACTACAGATTCCCATATGTAGGTATAGAGGTGACCAAAAACCCCAGATACTCTACATAAAATCTGGGCATCTTAAGGCATAGGGATTTTTCTGGGGTCCCATAGGACGTTTAAGAGAATTGAAGACTTAGCTAGTCACATAGCCATTTAGTCAGTAACCAGCACTGTGGGGTGCCCCTGTGTCAGGCCTCTTCTAGGCCACTGAAGTTGGGCCTGAATGCTTTGTAATCCCTGTTCTGAGCTTTGACCATCTCAAAGGCAGAGGTGGCACAACAACAGGTAGCCACAGAACACAGCTGTGTAAGACTAGCCTGATTCTCTGCAACTGACTTGTTTTATGGTATGGTTATGTGATGTTCCTCTAACAAAGACATTTTCAGGTTTGTCTGTCAGTCTGTTCTCAAAAGAGTTCTAAATCATCTATGTAGCCAAAGTCTAGAGTTGGACAGGTGGGTTAGAGTCCTGGATCCAACACTCCATAGCTGTGTGGCTTTGGGCAAGAATAGAATGTCTAATGTTTACTGGGCACATTCCACAGCCAGACATTGTGGAACTCGCAGTCACACACATTTTTCATGCAATCTGTATTATCACAGTAGGAGTGTTGCTTCTATTTATAAACCCTAGAAAACAGAAACAAATGTTGAGTTGAGGTTCAAGGTGATTTATGGGGGTGAGAAAGGAATGGGAAAGCAGCCAGATTGGGCGGAAGAAGCTGCACTCTGATGAAGACTCAAGAAAACCCTTGGGCTCTGAAGTGTGTTGCCTGATGGAATGGTCCACATTGGGCATTTGTTTGTCATGTCACTCAGTTACTGGGTGTGAGAACAAGGGTCCATCTAGCAAGGCAGCTCTCTGCAGCTGAGGAGTGGACAGCTAAGGAAAACATCCCAAGCAGTGATTTAATTACCAGTGAGAGGCTACCCTGCCAAACTGATCAAAAGGATTAGAAATCACTTTGTAAAAACTTTGGCACAGAGTAGTTGCTCACTAAATTGTAGCTGGAGTTGCTCAACCCAGATACTGGACACAAAGAAGGTCAGGGTAAATCCTGGAAAATATACACAAGGAAAGATGGGCCCTTGATTGGAACTTACAGCTCATTCTTTCCCCCCTTGTCCACAGCCCGTAGATGCTGAAGATCATCCCAGCTACAAAGCACAGCACAGTAGCAGACGGCGATATAGCTAAAGAACCTGGCAGTCCATAGGTAGAGGTGACACAGGAGGAGAAAGCTGGATGTTGGTGGGATTTTTTTCTCAAGGGAACTGTGCTGGATCTTCAGTTGTCAACTTGACATACCTGGAAGAGGGAACCTCAATTGAGGAATTTCTAGTGTAGAATTTGCCTGTGGGTCTGTCTGTGAGGTATTTTCTTGATTTGTTGAATGATGTGGGAGGGCCCAGCCACTGTGGGTGGTCCCTCCTCTGGGCAGATGGTGAGAGGAGCAAGCCAGTAAGCAGCATTCCTCCATGGCCTATGCCTCAGTTCTGACCTACAGGTTCCTGCCCTGGCTGCTCTCAATGATAAACTGTGATTGGGATGCATTAAGTCAAATAAACTCCTGCCCAAGTTGTTTTCGGTCAGTGTTCTATCACAGCAACTTCATAGAAAGCCAACTTGGGAGAGTAACAGGAGATAGACCTGATTTGGTAAGCATTTAGCAGCACTGTTTTATGAGCCATGATGTTTGTAAGGCAGAGCTTCAGTGGCGTAGACTGTCCCTTCTTACCAGCAGTGCAGTTAGGAGGCACCTGTAACTATTGGAAGCCTTTTGAATCTGAGCTCTTGCGGGAGCTGAAGGAGGGGTCTACATGGACTTCACAGCAGAGAGAGCAGTGATGGACTGTAGTTAGAAGCGAGCCCACATCCTCCAATTACTCACAGCAAGATCTGTTCTTAAAATACAAAGCCACTGAGACGATAAGAAGCAGGCATTTGGAACCCAAGCCTAATGTGCACAGAGAGAAGCCCAGGTCGAAATAAGCAGGCCATCACAGCCACTCGGTGGGGGCTAATAGTCTGGTGTACATGGCATTTGGAGACAATTGTTAATTTACCTATTATATTTAATGTGGAAATGTGAGAGTCAAATCGTTTCTGCCTTTTCTGTTCTTTCCTGCTTTTCTTTTCTGTTCTTTACATGTTTGTAAAGCACTTCCTACTTTCCCAAGCATCTCCTATGTGTAGTCTCTGAGTTTTTCGGCTTCTCTCTCCTGTGGTCTCCAACTATCAGGGATTTCCAGTTTCTCCTGTTGTAGATCCATACTACCTGTCAGAGAAAATTTGCACCAACTGCCGCAAAGTACCCATGGCCAATACCGGCCACCCTTCCTCTTCTTTGCATCTACCTCTCTGCCCCTTGCAGCATACATTCTGACAAAATGCATTCTCCCCACTGACAAAAAGCATTCTCAGGGCAGACACCAACAGGATCGCCCCCTAGCTCTTTCTGCATGGCCCCTCCGAGGCACCTGTCCTCTCATGGTCCTTCCCCTTTTAGAATTGTTCCTGATTTTCTTACAACACTAAGGGTGGTAGCTAAAGTGTAAACTGAGTGCTCACTTCTACTTCATGGTTGCTTGGAGTGTTGTATTGAGACAAAAATTCAAGTTAAAGCAAGGCTGCAGGGATTGATTAACATGCCTGTCACAGGAGCAGAAAGGGGAGAAGTGACATGTATTCTATGCATTCACCTTCTTATACTTCAGAATCTTTTCTCTTTGGTTAGTTCTTTTCTTTCACTGCTTAGGTGCTTGGACTTCTTTTTGACCCCTACTGGGGTTGTGATGCAGATCACCGAGAGGATTAAACGAGATGAAATGTATGAGCCCCATAACTGTGTTGGATTCTGAATCAATAGCAATCATCACCACCCTGGTTCTCTCTGCTATCTTCACAGACTTACTATGTTAGCTATCTTAGGCTTTTTATGCAACTTAACCTGGACCTTGTCTCCCAAGTCCCTTTCTCCCTCAGCTCACCCACAGCCCAAGAGAGAAGACAAGATGGGAAACAGGAGCCAGAAATGCACACAGAGAGCAAGCCAAAGCACGAGACAGCAGTACACGGAGCTTGCCTGGGAGTTTGCACACTTGCTTGTTTTCAATCAAATCAGAACTCTTTGGAAGAAGAAAAAAAAGCGTTTTAGAGAATAACCATCTTCATTCCTTAGCAGAGACATGACTGCTCATACCTCAAAGAGCTTGGACCTCAGACTCCATACAGGGCGTCCTGATCCTGCTGTCTCCTGTCTGTGTTCTTTCAGATCCTTTGAGGAGCTCCATTTTCAGTCTCCATTGAAAAGCTGCTAGGGGAGGAGCTGCAGAAACTAGAGACCAGGGAAGAGGTAAGAGAAGGTGAAGTAACAGACAAAGGTGGAGCCCTGCTCTTCAGAGGCCTTTCCTACCCTGACCTGCCTCTGACCCTACGGCATCATATTGGCCAACTCCTTGTGGGAGACTTCCACTGTGGGATTTTCTACCCCAAGCAAGAATTTTCATTTTTATCTCTATTTTTATTTTTTACAAGACACCTGTAATCCCACCATTTCTCCTTTCCCCAATGTCAGGGCCCATTGGGAAGCCCATGGGGGTCAGAGATGGAGCTGTTGCTCTGGGTGTTATTCTTAATTTCCCAGACTTCCCAGAGGGAAGAGCCTCAGTCTCAGAGGCTCCTGAGCACTCCCTCCACTCTCAGAAAAACAGGCTTTGTTCTTCATCGCCTCCCCATCAATCTGATTCTAGAACAAAAAAGAAACTGTTTCTACACAACCAACACCTCACCATCTCTTCTTCAGCTGGCTTTCCAACACCAGCGCCTCGAGTGCCTCGGCATTTCCACACCAGGAGATGCTCCTTTCTCACAGAGGACAATTCAGTCCTTGTGCGGAGCCCTGAAGAGTCTCAACAATGGCCCCTGCCCTCCTCAGCCTCTTGGAGAGGATGGGCACTTGGAGTCAGCTTGCACACAGGCATACAGGTGAGTGTGGATTCTCAAGCACCCCAAGTCTGAAGCTTTCAGCCCTTCTTCCCCAGCAAAGGAAAGCCCCTCCTACGCATAAACACAGTTGTTGCCCCGTTGCAGTCGCATTAAACTGCCTTTTAAAGCAATCCATTAGCCACCTCCGACATTGTATCCTCTGGGGCTTCCCTTGCATGAGGATATTTTATCTTTTTAATGAATAAAACATATGCCGATTGCCTAAAATTAAAAGGTGCAGTGGTAATGAATAGCTCTCAGGATTCTGAAGTCTGGGTTGGGGTAGGTAAAGGCCGGAGAGCTTGGCTGCCGAGATTCCACCTACCAAGGCCCAAGGAGTATTTATTTTCCCTTCCTGGAGGCAGCTGAGCTTTCCTTCCTCCCTTCGGCCCACAGGGGATCCCGGCCCTTGTCTTCGGGGCTGCTGATGGTTCTGCTGTAGAAGCATCATTCATTGCCCTCCACAGTCTCTGCTGGGTTCTTGTTTCATCTTGATTGTCTCTCTCCCTTTCTGAAGTTCCGCGATTGTGCAGACCTACTAACCCTGAAAGCAAAGGGCCAGACTCTGAGCTCCCAAGTTGGGAACATGTTACTGTCTCCTCACTTGCCTTGGCTGCTTGCCCAAAAGTGTAGACACTACTAGGACAGACTGTCCTTTAGAGAGTCCACAGAAAAAGAGCTGTGAAGTCACCAAGTGTTGCCATAGAGGAACCAAGTACACAAAATACAACGTTTCTGTCCCTACCATTCCTCCTCCAACCGACTTTGTTAGGGAAAGATTTGCAAAAATCCTCTGTACACAAACTAAGAGCATGAGCAAGGACACATCCTTTGCCGAGTCCCTGGAGAAATGCAACCGTTAAGGCCTTTCCTTGTTAAAAAACAGGGAAAAGAAGGAGCCTTCACCTTTCTTCTGCAGCCTCTCTCTACTTGTCAGGAAGGATTTTGTTTATTCTAGGGATGGTTAAGTTTGATTGTCAACTTGATGGACTCCAGAATTACCTAGGAGACAAATCTGTGGGCAGGCCTCTGAGGGATTTTCTAGGTAAGGTTATGTAGGGACAAAGCAGGGGCCATTTCCACTCAGACATCTTAAGTTTTAATCGTCCCACTCTCCTACATTCCAGGCCCTAACATTCCAGCAAGCCTTCTGGCCCCAAGCCAAGACGCCGCGGACCGGGAGGTCTGAATTGTCCAATACAAACAGGGGACAAACAGGTTTTGGACCAACCAATTCCAAGGTTGGACCAGCCGGTAGAGCTGCGTAGCTACTGAATCTGTAAAAGCTGACTGCACCCTTGGGTGGTGGCAGTTCCCCCATCTGACCTTAGGGACTGCGGCCCGGCTAGCTGCTAGATTCGCTTTGTTTGCCAAATTATATAAATATATTTTCCTTTTTGCATCATAGTGGAGTCGTGGGATTTGTTCTCGATTTTCGGACCCTAACAGTTAACTGAGGTGGGACAACCTACCCAAAAGGCAAATGGCGCTATTCCCGGGGCTCAGGTCTCCACTGAGTAAAACAGGAAAAAGAACTGAGTAGCAGTGTCCATCTTCTGCCTCCCGATTGGATGTGACCTCCCCCTCATGCCTGCCACCTTGCCTTCCCAACCATGACATACTATACCCATAAACCGTGGCCCAAAATGAAGCATTCCTTCATTAAGTTGCTTTTGTTAGCTATTTTGTCACTGCGATAAGAAAAGTAACTAATACAGCTATTTAATGTCGTTCTACATAAAGGAAAATTAATTGAAATTAGCTTGTATTTTACCATTCTATTTCATATTGCCCCAACATCACTTTTAAATGCAAATTTAAGAGCATTTAACTTGTATGCAGAACTACTGACACTACACAATTTGTATTTCTTACCTTGCCTATATGCATGTTGTCAACCTTTCAATAACAGAGATTCCCTTATGGACAAATGGTATGTATTTGGGGATAAACAGGAGACATTGTAATGTAGAATAGGCATGCTGTGGGAACCAGGCTAAAGGGAAGCACTGAAAGGCAGAATAAAGGGGTTCCGTAAGTTATTCTGAAACAGTACTTCTTGGTTACAGGATCATTAATAAGGGTGGCATTAACCACTGGTTAAACAGGTTCTTACAGAAGGAGAGGAGTCAGCGGATTTGGTGCAAAATGTGACTATGGCAAAGTCGTGTGTGTGTTCGTGTGTGTGTGATGTAAGTGTGTGGGTACATACATGTGTTCAAGTACATGTGCATATGTGTGGAAGCCTGAACTCAACATCTAGTATCTTGCTCAATCACTCTCCACTCTTTGAGGGAGGGCTTCTTGCTGAACTTGGAACTTGCTGCTTTGCTAGTCTAGCTGTAGACAGCTTATCTTGAGGATCTCCTACCTCTGTCTCCTGGGTGCTGGGATTGCAGGTGGCTGCCATGCTGCTCAGCTTTTACATGGATTCTGGGGCTCAGAATTCTACTTCTCACACTTGAGCACCCAGAACGCAATTCACTGAGCCGTTTCCCCAGTCCTCTAAAATCTTTTGCGGTCATAATTTTTTGATATGTATGCACAAGATCCCCTCTTCTATAACCTTCAACCTATATTGTTATCTATTTTGGGAGTTGTTGTTAGGGCTTGACACATGCAACTCCATTTTGATTCTAGAAACTTTCACAACACGTAGTTGAATCTTTGCAGAACAGCAGTGACATTACCCAAAAATAACTCAACTGTTTTTATTGCTCCTCCCAACCCATGCGCGCTCTACCAACGTGCTCTGCTTTTGGCTTCCTCATGAGTGAGGATGAACAGAAGGGGAAAAGAACTACGGGTCACTCTTTTTCCGTTTCTGTGCTAGCATTCTCAGTTAAGCTGAAAGTACTGACAGAGACAAGGAGAGGCACAGGGAGAAACATCAGGTGTGGGTACTGTACACCTCTCTCCTGCACACACGTTTGCACTGCCTCCCTTTCTGACGGACAAGGCCAGAGATAAAGTGGTTGAGAATGTCAAGAGTAAAGACAGCCAAGCATTAAAGCAAACATGTTTCCTTTTTAAAAATATTTTTTATTCTTTGAAATTTTCATACATTTATGCAATGTATTTTGATCATATCCATCCACCATCATCTGCCTCCACCTCTCTTTCATGCCCCCGACTCTGTCACCCTCCCAACTACATGTCCTCTCTTTGTAGTTATTAATAACCCCTGAGTCTAATTAGTGTTGTCTATATGCACATGGGTATCCAGTGGGGTAAGGCAAGCTACCAGTGGCCACATGCCCAAAGGAGAGTAACTTTCTTTCCCTTAGCAGCAATAAATCGCTAAGAGCTCCTCCGCCAAGGCTGGGGCCTTGGGAATACCTCTCCATTAATTCTGGAATCTTGATTGGCTTGATCTTATGTCAGTCTTTTGCAGGTACCCACGGATTTTGAAGTTGATGTGCGCAATGGTCATGCCATGTCAAGAAGTCAGCATTTCACAGATCTCCTTCCCCGTCCATCAGCTCTCTACCTCCTCTTCCTTGATGTTCCCTGAGACTAGTAGAGGGTTAATATAAATGATCGTTCACAGCTGAATATTCGCTGCTACTTTTACTGAACACTTTGATCAGTCATGGGTCTCTGCATTAACCACTGACCAAAGTTAAAAGCAACCCCCCCTAACCGTCAAAGCATGGATCCTTTTAAGCATTAGGGGAAAAGTGCCCTGACTCCTCATATGCCGACTGCAAAAGCCCAGCAGATTTATCCATTAGATATGGCACAAACTGGAGGCACAGTTGTTGACTGCACTTAGATGTGACAGTCTCTACCTCAAGTAGTACAGAAGAATAAATAAACCTTTCAGGATCTAGAAAGAACCCTATATTAGTCTGTGGTCTGTTAATGTAGCAAATACCTGAGATGAATCTATTTGTAAAGAGAAGTTTGTTTTGGTTCATTTGTTTTGGAGGACTCAGTCCACAATCGGACAGTCTTGTTGGTTTTAGGCCTCATGGGGACACGGATGACAGATCATGCCTAGAATTTGTGCTGTAGGAGAGAACCCTTCATCTCACAGTCAGGATAAGTACAAAAGAAGACACAGGGGTCCCATATTCCTGTTCAAGGGGTCTCCCTTCTAGGCCTCTCCCTCTTAAGCTTCTACTACCTCCCAATAGTGCCACTGGCTAGGGACTAAGCCCTTAACTCATTGGGCTCTGGGGGGACACTTGATAATCCTACAGCGAGTTCCATAGATGAGAAAGAAGAATGCACTGAATCTCAGATCAAACAGGCTGCAGGAAGTAGAGGCGGGAACGGGAGGTAGGGAGCAGGGTGAGCTTCAAAGGGCCGCTTGAACACTTACCCTCAAATATGGCAGCAATGGTCATGCCAAAGACTGACTCTGGGCCTAGGCAGAGCTTTGAAAGGGATGGGAAAGAATGGACTACAAGTCACTAGATTGGACAGATCTACCCAGAGTATTCATGTTTCTCTGCTGGGTGAGCAAGGGGATCTCCAAATCAGACATTAAAATCAATTCTACAATGACAACTTTGTTACCACACACTTCTGTCCTACAGATGGTAGTAACTTGTGAGATCCCCTGTTCTTTTAGCCATTTTGGGCTAAAAGTGCCAAGTTGGGCACTTACTGTGTTGCTAGGGACTATTTTAAGTGTTAAATAGGCATCTATCATCTGGTTTCAGAAGTTCCCAAACCCCTAGAAATTTTGCTTCAAAACGTGTAACTATGTTGTCATTATACATGCACTTACGTGATTATTTTGATTAATGTCTCTCCTCCCAGCTTGACTGAGCTGCCTAAGGGCTGAGACCACATGAGCTCACCAGTTTTCCCAGCTTTGCCAGCTGTGCCATGGCCGGTGGTAAAGGTATGTACAATCATTTAGCTCATGTGGTATAAAAACGTGAATAAAAATCAATTTCCCTTTGCCTTGACTTCTGAATTCCATTTTGATAGCAAATGTATCCCCAATTAAAAAGCATTGCTCTTCAGAGAGTCTCCCAGTGTTTGTTATTTAAAGACACAGCTAAAGACTGTGTCTTTACATTGAAGACACTGTAGACTAGAGTTTTGGTGATGACAGTTTTCGGGCAAGTGGCAGCAAAATGTCTTACTGAAACATGTTCAGTGTGCTATGACAATTTTCAGCAAATAGAAGCAAACTCTTTTGAGCAAGGGGCCTCTTCTAGTTCTTACAGAGGCACCCTGTGGACCAGCAGAGCACAGCCTGACCAGCTAATTACTCAATGATTCATACAGGCTCGCCAGCATCTGCCTTCTGTCTCGTTTCAAACATTGAATACCTATAGGAGTATTTTATTCGTTTCAACCTGAAATACAACCATCAGATCTCTCTCTCTCTCTCTCTCTCTCTCGCTCGCTCTCTCTCCCCCATCCCTCCTTTACCACCATCTCTCTCCAAAAATAAATAAGAAGAAAAAGAAAAAAATAGAAGTCTATACTCACCGATTCTAGCAACTGGTCCTACAGATGGAATTCATGCCCCCACAATGAATAAATGCCACAGCAGCAACCTGCAGATTAATTAGGCAGGAAACGATCTCCCTGCCGCAGCATGCTCTGTATTCTTTAACAGGGCTCAGAAATGATTTGTGCCCCTGTTTATGGCTTCAAACACTTATGCCCAAGAACACTATTTAAAAACTTTTTGATTAACTTGGTCCCAGAGTCAACTTCCTGATTGTCTGTTTCCTTGGGGAGAACGAATCAAGGTTCCACACCTTTGCTCTAGGACAGCCACCCAGGTGCACCAATGTGTAGCAGTGAGGCTTCATGCACCGGGACCTTGAGCATCATTCTTAGGTCTGATACAAGCTGAGAGACTCAAGATTTGTCTGATTTATAAAAACTTCGTTGCACAGGTGTGTGGCGTGAACCTTTCCCATTTATTTTAAAGACATTTGAACTGTCAGGAGTTGGGAAGAAGGTGGCTTTGTTTTTTACGAGGCTGCAATATTTATCACTGTGAGTTGCTGAGAGGTGATTTCCTGCATGTATATATAGACACATCCTCAGTTCGGACCCAAGTCATAATAAATTTATGTGCTATTTACACACGACTCTAAATCATTTCACTAAGAGAAGCATGGAGGCTAGAAAATTAACTGCTCTCAACTGTGCCCCTTTGAGAAGGAGGCTGGAAGGTAGAGAAAGGAAGAGGTGTTTCCATCGTGGCCAGCAAAGTAAGAACAATCACTCATTCGCCTGTGAACTTAGGGAAGGGCTCTGTCTTATTTGACCTTCAGAAAATCACGGTGAAGTAGGAAGAACAGAGATTATAAGGTTGAGTTTTAGAAAAATAAAATAAAAATTAATGGAGAAACTGATGCTTAGGAAAGAAATTGGCCTTCTCAAGTTCACGAACTTTATAAACATCTTCCAAACCCTGGAGATTAGTACATCAAGTTGTCAAATAGTCTCTCTAATTCTTGCCACCTGCATAAACGAAGGCTGGTCACCCACCACAGGTTCATTCTGTATTTTGGACATTTGGGTATAATCATTAATAAGGTTTCATTTCCTGAGCTTTGAGCAATTACTGAAAGTTATGCTCCACTGAGGACTGGGGATTGGATGAGACTGAGCACTCTCGTGGACTAAAGGAGGCAGACACACAATCACACTTGCCCTGGACTCATGAAGACATCACCAGCACCCTTTCTTACAGACTGATGGTTTGGATCTGACAGATGAACGAAGTTGGTATAAGTTCTTGTGACTCTATAAACCAAAACCATGGATGTGCATCAGGTCAAACACCTCTAGGTTCCTAGGGTTAAAGGATAATCATCCACTTTGCTTCTTCTACCCTGTTCTGAAATTGGAATTCTCAAGATGTGACGAGAATCAACATAGAAGAGCCTAATTAGCCCCACAGCTGAGGACTACTGAGCATATTGTTCTTGATTAGACTATTTACTTCTTATATGTTGATATCTTGATTGATTTTGTATTGGTACAACAAAATATCAGAGATTAGGCTCTTTATAAAGGGTTCATAATTTAGTTGAGAATTCTGGTATAGGAAAGTCCCAATAGCATGACACTGGTGACATGTGACAGGGGCCCCATAGCTGTATCACACATGGCAGAGAAGTGGGTGAGTGTGGAAGGCAGAAGCTTAAGAGCAAACCTAGGCAGAAGAACTTGCTTTACAATAGGTCATCTTCTTCTCCCAAGAACTAATCCAGTACTAGGAGACTTGGCCACTCCTTGAGAAGGTATTGATTCCTCCCATGGACGGTGCCCCTTGACCTAACCATCTTTCACTAGGTTCCATCTCTTAAAGATTCATTACTTCTTACTATTACACTGGGGATGAAATTTCCAGTCCATGAACATTTGGGAAAAAATTGTATGTAACAATTGGCTTCAACACTAATCAAGTCCTACCAATTCCTGCCCCTCACCGACAGAACCAACACACTAACAGATGAAACCTCTCAGGACATAAAACCTACAGCTACCTCTCACCTTTGAAAGGGTCTGGGGTGTAAACTTGCTGAGCCTGGCCCATTGGTTTTTAAAATTTTCCAGAAAAGACAGCCAGCTTCTGCTCACCACACCATGAAATGACCAACCAACAGAATAGTGGGTTAAACTCTTAGTTTCTTTGTAGAACCCTTGACTTGTTTAACTATGTAGCATTTGTCTTCAAAAAAAAAACTAAACTAAAAGCTCTTTGGATGCAGGGAGGACTTTGTCCTTTTCTTGAACAAGAATAGTTCCAAAAGACAGACACAGTGACATATACTTGTAATCCCAGCACTAGGAAGGCGGAAGATCGAAAGCTCAAGGCCAGCAAGGGTCATATAGTGAATTCCAGGCCAGCTCTGCCTGCAGTGTGAGAGTGTCTCAAAACAATAAACAAACAAACAGGTAGAGCCTTGATCACCCTTTATGTACAATCATCAAGAGCAGAAAGAAATAGAAAGGCATCTATGTACTCTATGCATGTTGGAAAGCAAATCCAACTTTAGAAATGAAATTTGACAGGGACATTTAAGATATTATTTTATATGCATGCTTGGTCTTTAAGGAATATTCTACCCACAAACTTGTTTTTCTCCATTTGTATTCACTTGGCTAAATACCCATAAGATTCATAAGCATTAGCTTATATGTCTGAGTAAGCCCTCAGCCCACCCACCCAAGATGGAAATACCCACAAGATCATGAGGATGGATCTGGCCTCACCAAACTGATATCCTGGACAGGGCAAGAAATGTAGACTAAGTTCCATGTCTTCTTGATTGTTATTTTAAGGGGTGACACCTAGGATGTCAAAAGAATAACCCTTCATGTCGCTTCATTTGATTTCTCCACCTTTGGAAAGGCCTCCGCTCTCACAACTGCTGTGTACACTCAGAACTAGGAAGAAGCGTTTATGAGTTCCTCTTCTCTTCCCTTGACTCCCACCTAGTTGGGTCAGTTCCATGAGGTCTCTGTATTATCCCCACACATGGAGCGATTGCTCTGGAAGGGACCCAATACTGCCCTATTTCTTTTTTTCTCCCATCTATATCCTAATCTATCTTTTTATGCCAATGAAACAAGAATTAGGAAGATTTTATAGAAAGACTTCAAGTTCACCATTAATTTATAATATCAAAATGTAAAAATAAGGTAAACATTCCTCAGTAGGTAAATGGCTATTTAATTGTAGTACTTCAGGAACACAGAATGCTAAGTAGACTTTAAGTGTATTTAGTGGCACAGAGAAAAGCTCCTATTATTTCAAAAACAGATACAAAAGGATGAGAGTTTTATAACTGCATGCATAATTATATATGTACAGAGAAGCGAAGGACACAAAGGGTTAATGATAGTTAACTCTTCATAATGGGATTTTTTTTTTTTTAAATCTTGGTACCTTTTCAAGTTTTCTACATTAAATACAGTTTTCCTCATTACAAAAAGCAGCACACCTTGAGTAGTCTGTGGTAGGCCAGTGGTTCTCAAAGTTCAGTGATCCCCAGAATCACCTGGAGGCCTCCATTCAAACCCAGACTTCCTGGTTCCATCTCCAGGCTTTTCAATTCAGTGGGTTTGGGATAGGGGCCAAGGATTTGCATTTCAGACGTGTTCTCCAGGACTGTTGCTGCCAGTCCAGGACCAGTTCTGAAGAGCTGCTGCTTTTGCATTTCCAGTAGAGAGATGTTTCATTTAAGGCAGAGCAGGAACAGGATTGTGAGAAAAATCACTGAATTTGTCAAAGGAAGGTAACTTAGGACCACTAGCATGCAGGTTACAATACTACAGCTATGATGCCAAGATTGTGAAGTCTCTACTAATTTCCTGAGGTCAGAAAACTGCAGGAAACATCTGCAGGCTCACAGCTGCCTCTTGATCCTGAACTTGTGACTGACGGAGGATTAGGAAATGTGCCATAAAAACTTACATCAGGGGTTTCTGTATATCTATCAGAAAGTGAACTCTCTTCCTCTACCTTCCAAATCCCAGTAAAGAATATCTCACCCAGAAAGAAAAGGGTCTGGGAATATCAATTCCGGACTTGTAGCCCCAGGGGTTGAATATGATTGGGAGCAAATGTTGATTGAGAGGAAGCAATAGCTGACAGGGTAAGAGAGAAAACGAAAGAAAAGGGAAGAAAAAGGAGAGGACAGGGGAGAGGAAGGGAAGGGAGGAGAGAAGAGGAGAAGGAAGAGAGGGAATGAAGTAGTGAGTGACCAGAAAAGTGCAGAGGTAGACTATGTTGAGGACAGAATAAGGAAAAGTAAACAGCTGTGGAATGGGAATTCCTGGGGCGTAACTGGAAACAGGGTGGATGTGAAGAACTAGTGGATGATGCATTAGGCGTGGTTGTGTAACAAAAAGATGCACTACAATCAGATACATACATAACGTTAACAGAGAAGTCCACTTTAGTGGGACTACAGGGAGACAGACATCCCGGTTTGAGGTTTGTGATTAGAATACTAAGCCTTGTGATTGCTTCTGCCTCGCTTTCACCATGTTCTACAAGTGACTCCGTTCATGTCAACAGGCAAAGTGTTTTTAGAACTGTAAAGCTCTACATAATTATAAAGAACCACCTTTGTTCTTTTTCATTTTGAGGCGGCTATCTAACTACTGAACTCTATGAAGAGCAGGTCGGGGCTTCTTCCTAAAGCCTCTGACAAGCTGAAGAAGGTCAAAGCAGGAGAATGAATTTGTTCTCTTCCCTGCCTCTTGCAGTTCTCCCATGGACCAGTCTTATTTAGGAGAAGAACCAAGCTTGGGAAGACTGTGCTTCACTTCCGGTGGATTTGAATAGGCACTGATGGGCAAGAACAGCTGTCACCTCTTCTTTTCTGAGAGCAGCATGTTAAAGAAATGAGTCTTCAAATGCATGAGCAGGAAGTTTCGAGTCAGTATTCCCAGGGCAGCCTGGGAAAAGGCACAGAGGTACAGGAGTATATCTAGGAAATGAGAGGAGGTGGAGGGGAGAAGGAGGTCTGGGGCTTTCTCAAGGAAAACAAGGCAAGAAGCTTTTAAAGCCAAATAGAAGAGGAACATTCATTGCCCAGCACTACTGGTCAATGAGATTAAAGCGTTAAGAGCATGATTCCTTAGAGAGCTTTTCAGATGTTTCCCCATGACTCACTTTCTCTTCTCTGCCCAAAGTCAGAGATGCTGATGAAGACAAGGTCTACCCTGTCTTGGATCTCTTGCTTCTCCTGACTGCTCCGGCAGATTAACTTTCTGCAAAGGCTCAGGTGTCTGCCAACTTGGGGCCATCCCAGAGAACATCTTCACTCAAATTACTAGGATGCATTCTCTTTTGTTCTAACCCTTGACAGTGTTTATGGGCTATAGAATGTCTATTATTTTCACTGTTGATTTTTTGTGGTCATTCTCCTCAGGAGTTTGGACCTGCAGCCTCCAGGAATTCCAGATGACTCTTGTTTTGCTTAGTTTCTTCATGGTCTGGTTTGGATATTGTTTGGCCCAAACCCTCAAAGGAAAAGTAAACAGCTGTGGAATGGGAATTACCGGGGCATAACTGGAAACAAGGTAGACATGAAGAGCTAGTGAATGATGCATTAGGCGTGGTTGTGTAAACAAAAAGATGCACTAGAATCGGATACATACATAATGTTAACAGAGAAATTTGGAACTTGGTCTCTAATGTAGCAGTGTTGGAATGTGATAGAACTTTAAGAGGTAAGGACTAAGAGAAGGTGCTAGATCAAATGAGGTATAATCTTGAAATGGACTAATACTTTTTTTTTCTTTTAAAGCCCAGTTAGTTCAAGAGGATTATTATAAAACTCAAGTCAGATTCCTTAGTTGCCGTCTGGTTTTCTGTTTCAGAGTGTGGTTCCCTTGTCTCATATACACTTCTATGAGTGTCATCAGTCATTAAGGTGAAGTGGTCAAAAAGCAAGGTCCTCACCAGAGCCTGCACCATACCACTTAGACTTTCAGCCTCTACACTTGTGATCTAAATGACCTCTTTTATGTATAAAGTCACCCTGTTCCAAGCATCTTATTATTGTCACGTGCCATGGTTTGCATCTAAAATGCCCTGCGCAAGTTGTTGATGATGGTGGTGTATTGGGAGGTTGTGGAATCTCTGGACTATGGAGCTTAGCTAGTAGGAATGGGTGAACAGGGGCAGGCCTTTGGAGGTTATGCACACCTGGTTCTGTCTTGCTACCTCTGTTTCCTGTTTGGTCACCAGGATGTGAGAACACTCAACTGTTCACCTTCACCATCAGGAATTCTGCCGTGGCTTCCCTGCCAAAATGGATTCAAACCACAGGTCAAAACAAACCTTTCTTCCCTTAAGTTGCTTCTCCCAGGCATTTTGCCACATAAATGAGAGAAAAGGTGCACAGCAGAGCCACGCACTTGGCGATGCCATGTTGGGTGAGGCAGTGAGCCTAGACTCAGGTGGCATCTTTCCTCCATTGAGCTCTAGATGAAAGTGTCTCTTTCAACTGGACTATGATCTTGCCATTCCCCCCAGGCAGTGAGTGTCGTGATATCGTCCTGAAGACCCTTCACCCTTTTTCCTGCCCTGGCGGTAGTCAGTTTCTCTCCTAGCATATCCAAAAATTTGGAGCAAAATGGGCTGCAAGCTTTTCCTTGTCTGGAGAGCCTATGCAAGTCAGTATTTCCTGGAGCAAGTGGAAACACTTTCCTTCCTGAGGTGGCTGGACCACGGCCTTTCGTACCAGGGCACATCTGAGGGTGTTCGGGGCTGACTTTTCAGGCGGTAGAATTCATGGCGTGTCTCACAGATTTTGAAAAGGGTACAGGATAATATACCATCTATCTAGACATTTAAAAGGCATTTTTAAAATGCCAAATGTCTGTTCTCTGTCTGATTGGGTGAGCGTCTGTGCTTCATTTCCACTTTATTTAACTTTGTGGCAGGGACTCCTGCACAAGCCGCAGGCATAGGAGAGAATAGAAAGCTCAGTTACGATGTATCTACCTTACTGCACCATCCAGGCTGATGCGGCTGACCAATTTACAGCCTGCCTCTAATTTATCTGCATTTAAGAAACCGATCATGAACAGCTAAGCAGAATGTGATTGCAAGATGACCTGCTCTGAGAGGACATGAGCAGACTCAAGCAGCAAACAGCTCTGGGGGGACCCGAGAGAGGGAAGAAGTTGCCTGCTGAGTGAGGCGCTTTCTTCCCGTTTGAATGAGTTAGACAATTTCCAGGATGCCATTTTCCATTTCTGATAATGCATGTGTGTGTTTTATATTATTCCAACATTTGGAAAATGGGTTCTAAGTCCAAACATTTTGGTATTATTTGATGCTGGATAAACATAGAGTAGCAGGCAGGCTCGGGCTTGATTCATAAAGCCAGTTATGAATGTGCTCTAATTTCATCCTGAATCTTTTTTCAGCAGCCATTGCTGTCCTTGAAATGCTTAATAGCTGATTCTCTTAGTAGCTCTAATGCAAAGAGAAAAGTATTAGGAAAGAAAAACCAGGTGTCACTTTCTTCAGAAACCTGGAGATCACCTAGCTTGGTTTCTCCCAGGTTGTCTCAAGTTTGGTCTAATAATCTCAGTCATACAAGATTGGGTCAGTATTTATTGAGGACTAGAGATACAAACTAACCATAGACTTTTTTTTTATATAAAAGGGAAATGACTATTTAATAGAAGAGAGAAGTAAAGCATGTAAATAAGATGTCATAAGGAATAGTACCAATATTTTGATCAAGTGTATAATTAATTAACAACTCTCTGTTTTAAAGACAAGGTCCTGGGGCTAGAGAGATGGCTCAGCAGTTAAGAGCACTGGCTGCTCTTGCAGAGGAACCAGGTTTAATTCCCAGTGCCCAAATGGCTGGTAACAGCCATCTGTAACTCCAGTTCCAGGGGATCCCGCGCCCTCTCTGACCTCCATGGGCATTGCATGACATCGGTGCACTTATATACATGCAGGTGATACACTTAGATACATAAAATAAAAATAACAAATAAAATGTTTTTTAAAAAGACAAGGCCTCCTTCTCTAACCGAGGCAGGTCTGGAACTTACTATATATTCCAATCTGACTTTAAACTTGGAATCCTCCTGCCTCTGGTCTGTGAGTACTAGGATTAAAGGAGTGCACCACACAGCCAGCTAATCAATGACTCTTGACTTGATTGATCTTTTTTATTATTATTTTCAAAAATATTGTGTGTCTCTAGCACCATTCTAGGTTCTGGGAATATTTCAGGGAACAAACCCAGCCCACAAAATGTTCCCAGTTCATTTGGAGAACCCTAGAAGTAAACAGTGATCACATCCCATAATAACAAGTGTTGTGAGGGAAACTGGGGGAGCCATGTGAGCTTCCAGAAGGGGCCCCAGTTAGGTAAGAAGAGATGAGCAGTTGGAGTGAAAGTGACTGCTGAGGTGGGAGGGCAATAGGTACATTGCCTACTCAGATGCAAAGACTTGCCTGGAAACAGAAGATGAGCACTAAAATACCCAGCATGAGTATTTTAGTGCCGTGAGAATTCAAAGTTCAACAGGTGTAGCTAAAATTCCTTCTGGGAAGCACAGATGACATCTGCCCCCTCCTCCCTTGGTCCCTATCACAAACCAAGATATAATTTCACCAAGCCACAGTCCAGAGAACCAGTAAGTTTGGGGGACTTATAGAGCAAGGGTTATGCGTGAGGGTTCACTTACAGACCTGTGGGTGCTCCCCTCCTAAGGCAGCACTGGAAAGTCTCCATCCAGGCCCGGATCAAGACTTCCCCACAGCTGAGAAAATGGCGAGAGCTTTCCCATGGCTTCTTCAGATTGTATACCACTAGCCTCTCCTCCTTCTGTACCTAGGGCTGACTGACTGGTTGGGAGGTGAGACCAACTCTCCCTGCTCCTCTTTTCTTGCAGAGAATAACAGTCAACAAATTTGGCTGTGCTGATCAAGGCAAGCAGGTGCAACTAAGCTCGGGAAGAAGGTATCTGTCCAAAGTCTGCTGGTTGGAGGACAGTCCTATGCAACAACAGGTATCATCATAAAGGCTCTTTAGGAGATTTGATGTGGACTCAAGAGTATTGAAAAGTTCACCTAGGTAGACCAAAAAGAGGGAGCCCTCTGCTAAAAAAATTAGAGCATGGGGCGTTTAAAAGTCTGTAAGTAAAGCATTCATTCAGTACATGTTTGCAGGTATTACTGATACACAGATCCATAAGGAGAAAAAAGAGTCATTTATGGCATGCATCTGTTCTCAAGAGCAGAGGCCAGACATTTTTTAGCTTTTGTTGTTGGATTTGTGAGTCTTTGATGGTTAATCTTTGTTGTCAATTTGATTGGATTTGGAATCGCCTAGAAGACACATCTGCATGAAGGTGCTTCCAGAAAGGTTTAACTGAGAAGGAAAGACCTATCCTGAATGCATGTGGCACATTCAGGGTGCTGTGGTCTAGGACTCCAGATTGAACAAAAAAAATGTGAGAAAAAGGGAGGTCAGTAGAGCACCGGTATTCGTGACTCTGCTTCCTGATTGTAGCTAAGTGAGCAGCTGCCTCAAGCCCTTGCACTGTGTCTTCCCCACCTGACACACTGAACTGTAAGCCTGTGAGCCAGAAACAAACCCAGCCTTCCTTAAGTTGCCTTTGTCTGATACTTTGTCACAGCAGGAAGAAAAGAAACTAATACAGGATCCTACTGAATCAGTATTTAACCTCTGCTATAGAGACTCCTACTGGGAACATGAGCTTGATACACAAAATTATAATGACTTTGCCTAGAGTCTTGGAAGGTAAGTCTAGTAATTGTGGGATGGGAGGCTTTGAATACCAGACTCAGGATTTGAATGGCACCTGATACATTCAAGCTCTGTTGATGGCTTGTGTTTTGTTTGGTTGTTTTTTGTTTTTGTTTTTTTTGAGACAAGTCTTCCCACTCTGTAGCCCGGGCTGGCCTCAAACTTGTGATTCTCCTGCATCAACTAATCCTGAAGATGCTAGGCATGTGCTACCACACCTGACCTCTGCTAATGTTCTGACCAAAGGATTTTTTTAAAGATTAATTTTGCAACAATGCCTATAGGTGTCAAGGTGTCAAGAACCTGCAGGAAGGGAAATGTAAAAAGTTTCTAGTGCTACTCGAAGCAGCAAGTGAGAACTTCAGTTCTGTAGTTAGTGGAATATGGAATGAGAAAAGACAGGGTGAGAGACAGCTTGATGACTGGCTGTGAGGCTTGAAGGAACAAAGGGAAATGAAGGTAATTCTACAATAACAAAACAGAATGGCCAAATGAACCAATAAGAAAAGGTAAGAAGGTAGCTTGAAGAGACAGGCTTGTTTCACTTAATGTGCGTGAGGTTTAAATCAAGGCTGATAGGTCTCCAAAAGAGTGCTGGTCTACAATCCCAGGAGAACCCAGGCCTAAAGCACAGGCCTGTCTTCTCAGTTGCCAAAGAAGCTGGAGGATCACAAGTTCAAGGCCTGCCTGAGTGACTGAGTAAGTTCAAGACCAACCAGGGCAAAATAGTGGAGACCCTCTCTCAAAGTAGAAAGTTAAAAGAGGACTAGGGCTACAGCTCAGCAGTAGAACACTTGCCTAGCATGTGTGGAGCCCCAGTCTCCGCTACTGTAAATAGATAATGTAGGAGTGAACTCAGAAGTGTAGCCAGGACTACCAAGGTTGAACTGTGGGCTGTCCCAGGGGAGCCAAGACCACAAGGCAAGAAAGAAATGAAAAACAGCAAACTATATTTCCCCTTGGTTAAGAGGGATTTTTTTCCTGAGAGAAGAAGGTTTGTTTCCTGCTGGTCTGTTAACAAATGAACCTTGTTCACTCTTGAGTTCCCAGTATGGATGGAAAGTAATCTCCTGTCTCAATTAAGCAGAGCCCCAAATGAGCACTAGTCCTTCCTTCGCTCATTGCAGAGCTATCTTTCCTAGTGGAGGATTCCTAAACCTCTGTTGTCTGAAAAGAGATCCAGGGACAAACAGCGGTGCAGGTATCTTCCAGCACCTGCATATTCTCCTTAATGCTGTGGTGGCAGGCTGCACAAGCTGAATACACTTCTTCCCTTTCCTGCAGCCAGGTGCCTGAGGTAGGATTCTGAAACTCCCATCAGGATGTAGATGTCTCCCCTCCCCAGATCTGGACTGGCCTTATGAGTTCTTTGAGTCACTAGACCTAATGGGCCAGCTGTAAGCCTCAGATTCAAAAGTCCATGATGCTCAGGTACGAAGGCCTGAGTTTGATGCCCAGAACCCTCATGAAGGAATGGGGCGTGGTGGTACACTTTTAAACCTGGTGCTAGGGAAGCAGACACAGGAAGATCCCTGTGACTTATGATGGGACAGCCTAGGCTACTCAGGAGACCCTGCCTCAAAAACCAAGTTTCCTAGGAACATCAAAGTTGACTTCTGACCTTCATGTGTGTGCATATACACATACACGCACATACATGAACACATGCACACACACATACATACACAAGTCCTTGCATCCATATATTCTCTTTTCAGACCCCTCTAAGTTACAGACATAACTTAGAGGACATAAACTTTATGAAATAGAGATGCATACTTATCCCAACCAAGTCCTTAGACACGTGAGCAGTCCAGGCAAGATCTACAACCACAGGCCTGGCACGCAGACTAGCCACTGAGGAAACCCAAGAAGAAAGCTGAGCACAGACTAAAATGAGGGCCCACAGAGCCTTCAGCTATGAAACTGACCGTATTTCATTGCAGTGTCCAACCAATACACTCCTGGTGTGTCGCTAAGCCCTCAACAATATCTGCATCAGAAGAGCTATCAGTCAACCACATTGAGTCTAGAACTTCCTGAGTTTGACATGGATGAGGCCTCAGATTCCCTCCCTTATCTGCGACTGCTGAGCTTTCTCCAGTACTGAGAAAGGAGGGCAGAACCAGTTAGATGTGCCTCTCACCACAAGTACACTCTGGGAACAGATGAAAGAACTCTAATTAAAAGGCAGAGAAGATCAGACAGCTCTGGACTTCACTGTGAAGGGTGTCTAAACCCTCAAAGTCACTTTGCTCCTGACTGTTCATACACCGGAAGACTAATTAGTTATGACAAGCTGACCACTGGAAGCCATTTTCATAAGGACGACATGATGATGGATGGGTCCATGCTGTTCTGGTGTCATTGCTAAAAAAGATGTGACGAGTCCAGGTTCCAATTACTCAGATGAACATAGAATACTGAGGTCTCTTTCAAGCCACAGGACCCCACTGCAACGGACTGACAGATGTCACCTATTTTGTATTTAAACGTTATATTCATGAGCTGGTGACATACTGAGCAATGCAGGTAAGGACCTTTCTGTGTCTGAGGATGGAACCAGACCCAACTAGGTCTTGCTTCAGGGCCCTGGATACCTAATAGGGTAACACAATAGAAAAATTCAGCCAGAGCAACAGGAAATGAGTGTGTGTGTGTGTGTGTGTGTGTGTGTGTGCTGTACTACAAAGGAGAAACTTCCCATTGGGAGGAGTCTTACCTCCTCTCTGAACAACCTTCACTTTTCTCAGGGTACATTAAGCCGGATGTTGGCCTCCATTTTAGCTTTATGCTTTAGAGCAGAATTTGGAAAAAAATGAGTCATAAATCAAAAAATGTCATAAATCTGGAGTGAGCAAGACTTTCATAAAAGACACAAATATCAAATGTTTTAGAGTTTGAGGCCAAAAGGCAAGAGCTAAAATACTCTATAGGTATTTATGTAACTGTTTAAGATGTAACAATGGCAAAATGGAAAAATAATTCTTAGTTCACTGGCCATAAAAAAAGCTGCTGTCCAGATCTGACCACAGCACTTACCTTACAGAAACAGAAGTAAGAGCTGTCTCACAGTGTTAAATTTATGCAGGGGAAACACATGATATATTTTAGAATATGTAGCATATTATATAATTAAAATATACAATATGTCATCTATTGCACAACAACTGATGCAATATATTACATATTATATCAGTATATATTATTAAAATGTATTGTATTACGTATGTTAATTGGCCATGATATTGGTAATATGATAAATCAGTGTTTGCCTACATTGATATGTTGTATTGTTAGAATGTTTACATATATGAATATACTATATATTAATATAGTTATACAGTAATATATACCATAGTCATAGGTCATATTATATAGCATATTATGTTGATTATGATTTCTTCCATGTAGCATCACAAATTGGTATTTTTTCCCCCAAACAAAAGCTGAAGGTTCTTTATGTGGTTCCTGACATTACTACTGACCCCCAGCTCACTTACATCTCCCCTTGTGAAACAAGGTGGCTGTCGCTCCTGAAGAACGGGGCAGATTCGTAGCTGTCATTCTTTGTTGCTTGCTGGCTGGCTGTGCTGGGGGAGGAACCCAGGATTAGTGCCAGGCACAGCCTCTGCCGCAAAGCTGCACCCCAGCCTATGATTTCATTACTGGCAGTTCACGGACAGGAGAGTTTTGGAGTCTGCTATTTTAGGCATCTGGTGACCTAAATGTCTCTCCTATAAGAAAACCCAATGCTCTGTGACATTAACATTTGGGATTTAGCATTTTTAGTGGGTGATAGGTTTGCCGGTTTCAGAGGCAAATCTATAAAGAAGGCTATTCTGAGAACTCTGGCTCCCAGTGACTTCCCACTCCCTCCGGATAATCCTGGGATGCTTCATGCAAATACGAGGCCAAATTCTTGTTTGCTGAAGTTTATTCTCCAGTCATTCGCTATGCACCTATTTTCTGCCTCCTAGACATTTGCCCCTGTTGATGCACAGAAATGTGGCATGCACCAAGGAGGTGTAAAATTAGCAGGTAAGTTTGTGAATAGTTCCTTGAGATGGTTCTACTCTATGAAATAATCTATTGATACTCCAGCTCTGCCAAGTCAAAGCCCTTTTTCATCCTGGGGAGTCGCTCGCTTAACATGTCAGCCTGGTTCTCAAACTCCACATTCTGCTGATGGACACACTTGCTTTTGGTTCCTAAGAATGACCTCAAACTGATTCCATATAAAAGCTCCCATACTGGACTCTGGTCTTTAGAGGCTTTTGGAGGATCATTTAGTGGCACGATGGAGTGTCAGTTCCCATTTTTACCCCTCCACTTTGGTGTTCGGATAGGCCAAGGGAGGAAAAAGTCTCTACTTACAATGCTGCAGAGAGAAGGTTACCCTTCCTTGGCCTCGGTCACTAGCTGCTGACCTGCCTCTTTTCTGTGGGTTCCACGTAGACAAGTGAGGGAAGCTTACTTGAACACTGATGATATGTATCATTAGGAATAAAATTAGCAGAAAACTCAAGTCATAGTGAAGGGAAGGGATAATGGGAAATCTGGGGCTATTACTGGGGCTCCACACTGTTGTCAGTGACTTGCGCTCTTTTTAAGCTTCTTAGTCTGCCATGTATAGGCAGGTGGACCTTCATCCTCATTCCCACAAAACAGCTACTAGAGCTCCAGCTATTTCTTACAACATACAATAAATAAGAACAGATAAAATAATGGATAATAGACTACTCAAGTCTATCGCTTCCTACAGAAAGGAGAAATTAAGGTGTTAAATCAACAAGTCTTTGCCACGTGGCTCCTCGCACCATACAACCACATTTTCCAGTGAGCTGACAGCTTGGGACTTTACAATGTTCTGCAGTCCATGACTCTTGCCATCCTGCCGTCCTGTCTATCACCGTACTCCACAGTGTGTGCGGCATGAGCCTCCAGGACCAGCCTGAGACAGGGGACACGCAGACTTTCCTCCTCCACTCACTCCCCACCATCCTCCTGTCTCACCCCCACGTGTGCTCTTCAGGCCAGAGGCTCTGAGCTTCTGAGGCTGAGAAGCTAGCAAATGACTCAGTACAGGAGCCCTTCTTCCCTACAAGTACCACTCTTTCCAAGGCCTAGAACCCAGGTCCTCCTCACAGGCAATTTGAATGGTGGCAGCAGTGGGTGGCTGGAGCCGGCCTTGCCTCCGCAGCTTCCTGAAAGAGTCTGCCAGGCACTTGAGCCCTCGTTGTCAGTGCACAGCTGACCAGGACCGTCACCGTAACTCCCACTGCGCCATCGATTGCTGCATCATTTAATTCCGTCTTCAAAGATGCCCCCACCCTCCGTCCTTCCATCCTCTTCAACAGGAACAAAGTTTAATGTAGAACACTTGTGAAGCATGTGAAAGTCCCTGGGTTCCATTCTCAGAGACAGAAAGACAGCGAGACAGACAGGACTTATGCCACACAGGAAGATCCTGCATCGTTAAACAAACCAACCCCCAAAGCTTTGGGACAGTAAGCCATCATATCAAGGGGACCACATGACCCACACAGAGATAAAGAGCCCAGTGTGTTTGCACTCTGAACTCTGTTTTAGGCAGGTGGGGATTGAGAGTGCCGAGTGAGAGCTTGTGTGTGGAAGACCGGATGCACCTGCAGCACAGAGAGCACCCCTAGCTACCTTCTGTCCTCTGGGTGCCTGGCCCAGGCACCCCCTTTCATCCTGGCTGTCTCTACTTTCTCCCAGCTTCCTTCCTCCCAGACAGTACTTTCTCTCCCCTCACACCCTCTTCAGCTGCCACAGCTTTGGCTTGTTTTATCCTGAATTCCAAGAGTGAGTGATGACGTAGGTAGCCATATCAGAGGGAAGCAGGGAGAACCAGGAGGGCTGATTCTATCCAGCCTTCCTGGCAGAGAGGACTTCATAGAGGCCAAGTTCATTTAGAGTCCGCATGGGGAATTTGACAGGGGTCAGACCTGGTTGACCCAATACTGTTCTCCGTCCCAGAGCCCGGCCAGCCCCGCTCAGCTGAGGAGGCAAGTCTGGATGGAGAGTCTCTCCTCCTCTCATGCACAGCAGGCCCTGAGCTCCAGGCTCAAAACCTGTATATTGGCTATCACCATTATAGAATGTGTGCTCTAGCATGTCAGAGTTTTGTTAAATTCTCCCCATATGGCCCCAGTGCCTAGAGCATAAAAGTAGCCACAAATATTTGTTGAATGAGGAAATGTCAGCTCCAGGCTTGAGACCCACAGGACTAAGACAGTTTTATTAAAGTGTGATGATAAACGGCCTCATTCTCACAAAATGACTGCTAGGGCTCCAGCTATTTCATACAAGTTACAATAAATAAGAAAGAGCAAAGGGGTAAAAAGAGAAAAGAATTTTGCCTATAACAGGAAGTAAAAACCTTCCCAGAAATTCCTCACAGGCCTTCACTCACTGACCACACACTCTTTATTTAAACAGCTTTAAATGTGGCTAAGCAATGTAGCCCTGGCCAGGCTAACTGCTTTTAGGGCTCTCTCAGCAGGCGTGGATGGTCAGTAGACACCAAGCAGTCTTTGCCACATGACGCCTTGCACAAACACATTTTCCAGGGAACTGCTAGCCTTGGCCTTGCCGCAGTCTCTCTGCCCCTTGCAAATCGATGCTGGCTTGGATTGGGTCCTTGTTGCACAGCTGAGTTGGAACGCATGCAAACCTGGTGAGTCCTGTTGAGGTGTGTGCACGAGAGTCTGGTCTGGGTTTCCGCAGAAGTCCTGGAGCTGTGCTCTTATGCTCAGTCTCTGCACCGAGCAGCCTGGGACAGAGTGCAGACCATCCTAGTGAAGTGGGGAGGCTCGAGCCCTTCACGCAAGCACCTGGCTGTGCTGTGTCTAGGTCACTCTTTGGTCACTGCCTCTTGGTCCTCATCCAGATCACCACAGCTCAGTTCTATTTTTAAATTAATTAATTTTTATTTCATGTGTATGCATGTTTGCCTGCATGCATGCACATGTACCACATATATGCAGTCCCAAAAGAGGATGTGAACAGTGCCTCCCACTCCCACTGGAGTTACAGTTGTTAGCTGCCATGTGGTGCTGGGAACTGAACCCAGGTCCTCTGCACGAGCAACCGATGCTCTTAACTGCTGAACCATCTCTCTAGCCCTGGCAGTATATCTTCTTTTTAAAAAAGGTTCTTCCTTTCAAAAAAGTAAGGATAATCCACTTCCTGATCGGACTTCTTGCAGAGCTAGCTGGGATTCGAACACAGTTTTGTTGACGTTGTTGGGTTTGTTTTGTTTTGAGGCCGGGTCTCATGTATCTCAGTCTGGCCTCCAACTCCACATGTAATGGACATGACCCTGAACTCTGGACCTCTGCTTCTGCCTCCTGAGTGAAGGGATTTCAAGCATGTCACCACACCTGGTTTATGCAGTGTTGGGGATCAAACCCAAAGTTCCATGCATGCTAGTTCCACCCCTTTCTTTACTGAATTGAAAAAACAAAACTAGAAAGAATGACTTATGTGGTTTATAATTTGGAATACTTGATTCTTTTTTATTCTGAACTTTCAATTTCGCATGGCAAGATTACTGTAGCAAGGTCTGAATGGAAGCCAGGTTTATCCGTGGTCTGTGGTCTCAGATGCCCAACATCTCATCAAGCCAAGACTAGGTTAAGATTGGGCTGTCTGAAGCCACAGCCTGTTGGTCTAATCTATAGTCAGAGTGGCACTTTCCACACAGCCTGCTGCTTCTTAAAAACCACTAAGCCTGGCCAAAGGAGAGCTTCAAAGCTGCTGCCATGAACTTTATAAGCTGAAAACCACTCTTTGCACCGGAGAAAACAACAAAGATTTGCAGAAGCAGCACACAGAGGAGTTCCAATTTTTTTTTTTTAATTGTATGTGTGCCTATGTGTTCCATGAACATGTGTATGAGAGTACGTGTGTGTGTGTGTGTGTATGTGTGTGTGCGCGCACACCCGTGCACAAGCCTGTAGAGGTCAGAGGACAACCTCGAATGCTGTTCCTCAGGAGCACTCTGCCTTGTTTGGGACACAGGATCTCTCCTGGAGCCCCGGGATCTCCCTGCCTCCACCTCAGTGGTGCTGGGGTTAGTAGGACACAACACACTTAAATAGCTTCAGGGGACTGAACTCAGGTTCTTCTGCTTTCACAAAAAGCACTTTAACTGAGCTCTCTCTCCCAGGCTGGAACCTTCCAAGTTTTCTTAAGTAAAACGCATTTTGATTCCCGCAGATAGTCTGAGGAAGCATCTAGAAGCACCAAGAAGAGGCAGTCATTGTTGATTTAGTGGAGGATAAAGTATCTCGGGATTGACTTTTTCAGTGTTTAAAGCTCCCGCTACAGAGTGCATGCTGTGTTCATACACAAGCCCCAACCCTGAATGCAAGTTGGGATAGGACATGGAGACTCTGGGAAGGATCGGTTGAGGAAGTCATGAGTGGAGTGATTGTAATGAGGTTAGTGTCTTCATAAGAGGAGGAAATAACATCAACTTCTCCTTCTGCCGTGTGGGGACACAGGAAGAAGCTGAAAACCACAGGCTGGGAGTAAGGTCCTCCTCAGGACCAGATCATACCAGCACCTTGATCCTGAGTGCCAGTCTCCAAAACTGGGACACGTGAGTGTGTGGTGTCTACACCCCATCTATGACATTTTGTTAGGGTAGCCTAAGCAGATGAAGGAGGACACGCCCATTTCATCTCCTCTCCATTTCAGAGACCTACATCCTCTCACAGACTGAGTATCTCTGCGATAGCCCCTCTCACCTTCTTATTTTTCGTTCTACCCACTGGCCTCCCCGGATACACTGGCCATCCTTCTACCACAGGGTCTTTGTACTAGACGCTCTTGCACCTTGATCACTGTCTACTGGCTATACAGAGGGCAGGTTCAGCCTTTAACATACCTTAGGGCTTTTCTGAATGACACCTTCCAAGGGAGGCCTTCTTTCAGTTTATCTAAAAACCACGACAGTATTGTACCTTAACTACCTCCTTCCTGCTTTTTCTCCCTGGAATTCGTATTTTTCTGCATAGTCTTTTTTAGTGTTTATTTATTTATAAGGGTGCTGGGTATCAAACCAGGGCCTTGCCTGTGTGCAAATCTTTCTTCTCCTCTTTTACATCAAAAATTCCATAAAGAAGATAAGCGCTTTTGTGTTCGTTGCTCTAAGCCTAGCACATAAAACAGTATCTGGTATATGATACACCTTTAATGATTCTTTTAATTGGATGAATGAATCAATGAATGAATTCAACCCAAAAGTGCCTACATCTGAGGCCTACACGTGCATGTACTTGTTCCACAGCCTCCCTTATCCTTGCAAAGTGTGTGTTTTCTGCCACCCAGACCTTCCAAGGGCTCCTCATGTTGCTCTGGATTCCAGGTTAAGAATGCCATGAGGAAGGCAGGCTAGACTCTCACAAGCAGCTTGAGAGAGCCTAAGAGGAAGCCTCGGCAGAAAAAGTAGGGGAAAACCATGGAGCCCAGAGGCCACCTCCAAAAAGGACACCGAGTGTTGCTGACAGCCTGGGAGAGCGGGCCCAGCTCTCCCCTGCATCCGAGTGGGAGGTGGGCAAGGCGGCAGGCAG
The DNA here is from genome assembly GCA_035773235.1 of Eospalax fontanierii. Lineage (NCBI taxonomy): Eukaryota > Metazoa > Chordata > Mammalia > Rodentia > Spalacidae > Eospalax > Eospalax fontanierii. Next base: position 36,157,194 of record CM069548.1, on the reverse strand, counting down.
CTCAGGGGGCAGTCAAATGCTCATAACGCTGCGACTTCCTTCCGGGAAACCTATCAAATTGGACAGGAGCCGTGCCTGGGGATCCAGGGCAGAATTCAGCACCATGGGAAATGAAGCTATACTTCGGAGGTCTTGGGACTTAGGCAGTTCTGAAAGAATCAAGTCAGGAGAAAAACCAAGTGCCCCTGCAGTGGTCCGTCCCAGGGGCATGTGAAGGGCATGTCGCCAGGGACAGGGTGGCCAGAAGGAGCCCCTCTGCCAAGACACCAGCTCTGTGTGCACAGGGAGAAGTGGCAGCCTCCCGCTGAGGGGGTGCTGAGTCTGAGGGTGTGGTCCCCTGGATTTCACAGAACTTGGGAAGGCAGAACAAGAGGAAGAGACCATGCTGAAAATCTCTGGTGGCCCCCATGTCCTTGTCATGGAGGCAGGAAGAGCTACTTCTATACTTTTCTGTATTCTACAGATTTCTTTCTCTTTAAAAAAAATAATAATAATATTTTTTATTCTTTGAAAGTTCCCTGTATTTATACAACGTACATTGATTATATCCATCCGCCGCGGCCTCCTTTCCTCTCCTTGGTCCCCCACCTCCTCTTCAGCTCGTCATTTAGCCTTCCTTTCCTATTTCTGGTGCCCTATTCTGTCTATGGAGGAATCTAAATCCAAGATTTTAAATAGTGTTGCTTTAATGAAAGCTTACCCAGGGTCCAGAGGACTTAACAGCCCCCCGAGAGTCAGAGCTAACATTGCATTCAGAGCCCAAGCCTGCGCGGATTAATTAATTCTGCCTTTAAAGGGGAGAAAGAGAAGCCCTCATCTTTTGAGAGCCGTAATAAACTACTTCTTTATTTTTTGTCAGTTTTACCAACCATTTTTCTTTAAGAGCTGGGCTCAGTTTTATTGGGTTTTTTTCTCTTTTTTTTCCCATGCCCTTTCAAGTAAAAAAAAAGAACTTTTATTAACAGAGATCCTCGCTTATTAAGAACCTGGGCTTCTGAATAAGGTCTTTCTGAGGAGCCTGAGCAACAGACAGATGGCACCCAGCACCCTCCCAGGTTGGCACTCCCATAGCCTGGGCCAGAAGCCCATTCTGAAGGGTCATGATGTATCTGGCCCTTGGAGGTTGCCCACATTGATAGAGGTATATATGTTTGGAAAGTGGGCAACAAAAAACGGAAGAGAAAACCTTTTCCAAGATGACTTTCCTCTTCTGTGGGATCGCTGGTCAGTTTGGGGCTCATCGAGCTGATTGCATTAATCCCATTCATCGCACAGATTCAGGGTAACCTTCTTGGGGGAGTTCGCCTAGAGTCTCCAAGACCCCCACAAACATCTAGTTATTCTTTTTTCCTTTCTTTTCATTTTGGTTTTTGAGGCAGAGTGTCCCTGTAGTCCCAGCTGGCCTGAAACTTGATATGTAGACCAGGCTGACTTCGATCTCATTGGATTCGCCTGCCTCTGCCTGCTAAGTGCTGGGATTAATGGTAATTACCACCATGCATGGCCAATCCTCCAATACTCCTCATCTCCCCCTGGATGCTCTATTGTTAGTTCTGTGTTCTGGGAAAGGGAATCTATTCTCTAGTAATCCATTCCTTTTCAAAAAGACAAAGATTTTTAAAATTTTTTATTTATTTAAATATTTGTATGTGTATGAGTGTTTTGCATGCATGCATGTAAGTGCACCTGTGTTGTACAATGCCTGTGGAGGTCAGAAGATGGCAGTTCCCTGGAACTGGTTGCTAGTTGCCGTGTCGGTTCTGAGTACCAAACCCAGGTCCTCTGCAAGAGCACAGTGCTCTTAACCGCTGAGCCATCTCTCCAGCCCCTAAAGATTTTATTTTTACGTTATGTGTATGAGAGTTTTAACTGAAGTTAAAGACAGGTGTTAGTCACCATGTAAGTGCTGGGAACCAAACCTGCCTGAGTCCTCTAGAAGAACAACAGTAAGTGCTCTTACCCACTGACCCATCTCTCCAGCCCCTCCAACACTTTCTTAAGTCACCAAAGTGGGAGACAGACATGGCAGCCCTGCCTGCAATTCCAGTACGCAGAGTGCATAGGCAGGAAGACTGCAGGTTCCAGGCTAGCCTAAGTCATATAGCAAGACCTGTCATGGGGTGACCCCCAATCAGAGGCTCTTGGTTTCGACTCGGTCCTAAGTTTTCTAGAACTGCATTGCATGGGCAAAGTCTGACAATAATCCACCTTATCAGTCAAATTCCTCTCCTGCAGACTAAATTTGGCTTGATCCCAGGGAACTTGAGTCTTGCCTCTTTTGAAGCAACCAGACTCATCACAGTCCCTGGCTTTGGTCTGTCTCCAGCATCCAGGATTACAGTGTGTCCCCGAGCACATTTCTCCATTACGACCTTCTCCTCACCCTGGCAGGCGGCACCTGAGAGGCGCTCTGTAATGCCCACTCTCTTCTGGTACCTGCCGAGCTATTGTATCTCTTCAGGTGATTCCTACAGGAAATTTCACTTCCTTTAGACATGGTTCCTCTCTTCTGCATCCCAGGAAAGAATCCTTTGCATCATTTTCTTCCAAGCAAGCTGAGCCAATTCCTAAGCGCTTTATCTGTGTTGCAACTCTGCATGGCTTTTCAAGGTGGATTTTATGGTTATTGACAGCTAAGAAAGTCCCAGCTCTGTTTTCTCTCCCATCCCCACACCCAAGAACCAGGCTTGACAGAGTAATTCCCAACAACCCAGGCACCTCCCAGCAGGAAGAACATCAGTAGTTTAGATGTAACACAATAAAACCTCCAGCTTGTTTTCTCACCAGTAGCCCTGTAGCTAAGTGTTAATGGTGTCTTCCATTGAATTGATCAGGGCTGTTTCTTCCCACACCCTGGCCAAGCGGGCCATTAGGGAACACCTGCTGCTTTTCTGTCTCCTGCCTTATCATTCCAGAGCACCTTAGGTCAAGGCGGGTCATGGCCACCCAGCCCTCCCTCTGGAAATGAGGAAACTAAGGTGTTTCATATATAAAGCCAGGGGCAGAATTGAGCCAGTGGCTTTCTGTGGATCGTCAGACCACTCTCCCCAAAACCAGGTTACTTTGGTTTGTTACACCAGACAAGCCAGTTTCCCTACCTTCTGCTGAGACTCCTAAAAGCGTTCTGTGAGCCCACCCTGAGAGACATGTGCCTGGTGAAGCCAAGCTCCCTCAGAGAAGTTGACCTCAAAGTACATAATGGCAGGGCCTGTTTTCTGTAAGAGCTGCAGAAATCATAAAGGCAGGAATAGAATGATTGAGTTACAGCGAAGACAGGGTGAAGTGAAGTTCCAGAACATATTCACAATTAAGTTGTGGGCTCTCCTTACTCTAAGAGACCATTAGAGGTATCTGTCTTCTTTCTTTTATCATGAATCCCAAGTCATCCCTCATTAAGGATAAAACATTCACAATCATCTGGAAGAATCTAGCAAGCCTCTGAACCCCATGAGCCAAAAAATAAATATTAATACATTAATGTTTGTATTTTGTTGGCTAATATCCATTTCATTAGAACCACAAAGATGTTTGTTTTAGAATAATATCAGGGCTTACACTTAGACTTTTTCTTTTATTTATTTATTGTTATTTCGTGTGTATGAATGCTTTGCCTGTGTGTACATAAGTGCGCTTGTACACGTAATGCCCACGGAGGTCAGAAGAGGTAGTCAGATCACCTGTTAGTAGAGTTACGGAAGGTTGTTAGCTGCCATATGGGTACTGGAAACAATGCCCAGGTCCTCTGCAAGAGCAGCCAGTGCTCTGAACTGCTGAGGCATCTCTCCAGCCCCAGAAAGGGTCTCATGTAGTTCCTGCTAAACTCAGCTGCACGACTGACCTGACCTAGTTCTCTTTCCTCCACCCCTCAAGCGCTGGGATTATAGGCACCTAAACCACACGCGGTTGATGCAGTGCTGGCGAGCAAACCCAGGGCTTTATGCATGGTAGACAAATACTCTACCAACTGAACTATATCTGTGCACCAGGGCTTAAGCGTAGCATTCAATTAAGATCCTGCCAGTCTTCCTGAATCAGATCTCAGTGGAGTTGGCTACAATCATGAATGGACATAGAAGTCTTTCTTAGTACAATGTCTGGGAGCTAAGGAGGCCTTCCTACGAATGCAAAACTTCTCAAGTGGATACATATGGCTAGTACGATGTGAGTTACTAGCTTCTGGAGAAGGGATGATGGGAAGGAGGTTTTGGAGGTTTGGTGTGGAGCCTGTGGGTGTGGGGTACTTCCAGACACAGGAATGTGTACCTCACTTACAGCACCACATTCAGAAAGGAGGAAGACAACTTATTTCTGCAGTTCTTACTGGCTTCTTGGATGTTCCGCTTTTCTCTGGGGTAGCACTGAGACAAAGCAGGGACGCAGATTAGGGAGACAGACGCAAGGACCCCCCCAGGAGACCTTGAGCTCAGGTTATGACAAGAAGAAGAAAGAAAGGAAAGGAGCTTAATGGGAATGAGGGCGAGGAATAAACTGGCTAGAGCTGAAGTTGGAGAGTGATGACTCAACAGGTTCTGAAGTGGCTCTGACTTCCCTTGGTTCTGAACCAGCATCCCTGGGCATCAGAAGGACAAGCAAAGGGGAGCACTCAGTCATCTGGGCTCTGTGGTCCTGATGGATCAGAAGAGCTCAAGGCACAAATCCCTTATCTTTTACATTATTAGACCAATCACATGGCCCCCTGGGCCCTGGGCTGGGCTTTCACACCCCCAGGTGAACAAGACCTTCCAGACCTGGTAACTGATCCCTCTTCTGTAGGTTATCATGCCAGTCTGATCCTGTTCCAACAGAAGGTCACAGCTGCCAGAAGGAAGCTTGGCCTAACGTAGAACCTCTGTCCCCTTCTTTATCTCATGTCTGAGAATATCCGAGATTGAAGGTCTCAGAAGAAGAGTGCTCCAGAAACAACTTCCTCATCTTCCTGCTGTCCCTGCCAGCCTGTGTCAAGATTGTTTCCAACCCTTCGTAGGAAAGAGCAAAGCCCTTAACTTCTCTGGGGCTAGGAGTCTGCTGTCTTCCACACTTTATCACATTTCAGTCACAAATAGGCATGTTATCCAATCACCAACCTATGCTCCAAAGAACTCCAAGACCATATGAGCACAAATCCCAGCCTCTTTCCACCCCAAAGCACCCCAAAGGCCCCATGTACTGTGGTCTGATGTGGCCTCTGCTGCCCTTTGAGTTCTCACATGTAGCCCAATATTGGGTTGTATGTGTGATTTATTATAGATTTTCTTTTTTCAATGACCTATTTTTATTTTATGTATATGAATGCTTGTCTGTCTGCCTGTCTGTATATGTGTGCACCACATGCATGCATACCTGGTGCTCTCAGAGGCATCAGATCATCTAGAACTGGAGTTACAATGGTTGTTAGCCACCATGTGAGTGATGGAGAGCAAACCTGGGTCCTCTGCAAGAGCAGCCCATGCTCTTAACCACCGAGTCATCTCTCCAGACTCTAAGATAGATTTTTCTTTCTAATGATGCAGTTCTACGATTTCATGTTATGTGCACTCCACCAGGAAATCCTGAAAAGCCAACCTTAATGGTAACCTAAACGTTTGCTCTCTGTGCTGCAACACTCTTGCCCTGAGATGCTAGCTCTCACGATTTTGGTTCAAAGAACTTGTTCCACTAAATCTATAGATGGATTTGAAGTCCATAGAAGTTATGTCATACAGTTCAGAAAACACCACTTGGCTCACTATCTTAGTTCATTGGCTATAGTAGAATGCTCAACACTGGATAGTTTATAAAGAAAAGAGGTTTTCCTTGAGTCGTGTTTCTGGGATCCGGAGAATTCAAGATATGGTAGCCAGGGTCAGTAAGGTGCTCAAGTGGGGTGGGGGGGTGGGGAGGATGGAAAGCAGGTATGGATAAAAGAGACAAAGCCTGAGGGTAACCATGCCTTTTGACAAACCCTTCCCACAGTACCTAATCTAGTCCTCAATTCATGAGAACTCTACCCCTCATCAAACAGCTTGCAGGCATCCCCAGCTCCCAGCACTGTGGCACTGGGGACAGTTTTCCACACACAAATTCCCAGACACATAGTCACCCACAGCCCTTCCACACTGAGTCACAGTAGGGGCCTTGGACTGGCTGTCTCTGCAGCTTCTTTCCCCTGCTCTTGGATGCCCAGTGCAGCCTCTCCAGCATATTCCCTGCCTCTTCCCTTAACCCAAGTGCTCCTCCCCTACACAGACCCTCACCCAACTCTTTGACCTCCTTCAGTCTTTGCTCAGATTCCCTGAGCCTCTCTCCCACATTGCCTATCCTATGTAATGCAGAGCCAGGTCCTCTTGCCCAGTCTAGCTTTTTTTCTTTCACTCAAGAACCTTGTGATTTGCTTATTCATCATTTGTGATGGAGTATCTGTCTCCCGCCACTTGAATGAAAGCTCCCTAAGCGCGTTAAGGTCGTGGGTTGGATTATTGATCTATCCCAAGTGCCCATCACATAATAGTTGTTCACTAAATATTGATGGAAAGAATAAAATGAACAGGGGATATAGTGATGACCATATCCTCAAGTCTTCTCTCTCGTGGGGCTCGTTGGTCCCACTTGCATTCCTCATTCTAATGTCTACTTCTAGGACAGGCTATCAGTACTACTTGGATTCCTGTGTTTCTCTTCCTACATTCCTTTCTCTGGGAGGAAACTTCTGGATTACACGGTATGTCGATGGGCTGCTGAGCGCCCTGGTTCTGTTATAAAAGCAACCCATTTCACTCTCACCTAAGACACCACTTGGTTCTCTTCATTGTTAGAATGAAGGCTTGGGGCATCTAATGCTCCAGTGGGGAGATGGCAATGCAATGTAGATCCCAGCATGCACTAATGGACACAAACCCCCTGTAATTCTTTTTATTGTAGTCAGAAGTGGCTAATGGTGAACACCATTAGAATAAAACAGGCTTACAACTACATGTGAGTTAATGTTCATAAGGAGAGAGATAATTAGTTTATCCAGAAACATTTACACTTGATTTCTAACGTTTATTGTTTATTATATTTTGTCTTATTCAGGGCCCTTGGTAAGCTGTTTATATTTAACAAGTTGTCTGGCTCCCACAACTCTTGTATTTTATACACGAGGAATCAAAGCAACACTTTGGACCGAAGTGGAACATTTTAATTAAATAACCATGAAATTCCCCTCTAGGAAATAATTGCACCCAAAAGCATAGTTAACAGATTTTCTTCTTGTTCCTCTCAATTCTTGACATTGGCCCAGTTTGGTCACTGTCCTATTGTACAGTGTTTATCCAGAGCCCAGTGTCATCTGTTCCCTCTGGTATCATAAAGCAGGCATTGCCAAGGTTGTCCTCAAAGGACCTTAAGAGCTTTTTGAGAATGAAAAGTCCCTTGGAGACCCCAAGCCAGGACACAAATGGTGGGGCTTGGAGTCTGGACCCTGGAAATTCTCCCTGATGCTCCTAGTAGAAACCAGATCTGGGGACAAGTGTCTTGATGAGCTCCTCCAGGATAGATAGAACAAGAACACCATACATGGTGATGTGCACTCCAAAGCAGACACTGGCTTGGGTAAAAAGAAGAGAACTGAGGTTTCTTGACTGTGTTAGTATTCTGTCACTGTGACAAAATACTTAAAACAACAACTTAGTGAGGAAAGGTTTATTTTGACTCATAGTTTCAGAGATTTTTGTCCATGATCATTTTGTCCCATTGTTTTGAGTCTGTGATGTGACAGAAGATCAAGGCAGGAAACACGTGGCAGATGAAAGTTGATCGCCATGAGGAAGCAAAGACAGAGACAGGAAAGGCAGAGTCCCAATATCCACTTCAAGGACACACCCCTATGACCGACTTCCTTCAACCTTCTAAAGGTTCTGTTGCCTCCCACTAGCCCCATAGGCTGAAGACCAAGTTTTGCAAGCTAACATGGAGCTTTTTGAGGGTGGGTGTTTCAGATCCAAACACAACACTGATAGTCACTGAGCACATGCCATAGAAGCTCCAGTGTTATAGTTTGAATGTGGCTTCTATGTTTGAACTCTTGATCTCCATCTGTTTAGGGAGGTTGAGAAAATGAGTCACAGAGGAGCAGGCCTTGAAGATTATATCCCAGGCTTGCTTCTCGTTGAGCTCTTGGTTTCCTGACTGGCAATGTAATGGAACCAGCTACCTAATACTCCCACAACCTCAAGTCTCTCCCACCACCAAACCTTCTTCACCATGATGGACCATGAACCAAAATAAATCTCTCTCCTCTTAGTTGCTTCTTACCAGGTATTTGGTCACAGTAAGGAGAAAAGAGACTAAAATCCTATAAGGATGTATTCTATTTTATTGATATGACTTTGTATGGTACAAGAACACAGTAGATGCTCACAAAATTCACTTGAGTAAATGAACCTACTCTATGCCAATCATTTTACAAACAGTATTCATTTAACTTACTTTTTATAAAACCTAATTAACTGACTGGTATTTCTGTTGAATGTATTCTTGCATCCAATTAGGCATATTCTAAGAAGTTAACAGAGCATTCCATTAGCCATGAAGTGACTAAGAGGCTAGAACATGAGTTTGTTTAGCTCCAAAGAACTTGCAAAGTGTACAATCCATTTTGTCCTGGTAGATAGTTCACAGTAGGTTCAGACTGCACCACTTCTTGCATTTCAGAGGCACTCTGCTGTGGTCATTGAAGACCTCCACCCTGCACTCCCCCCAAGACCCATCCTGACCCCATCTACCTCCATCAGAAGCAGATGCCAGTATACATTGCCGGAGCCCACCAGCAGAATCAAACAGTACCAGAAGTGGGGAGTGAGGATTAAGAAATGAGGAGAGAGACAAAGGATAGACTCAGGAGGGCTGTCAGTCAATACCGAAGCAGCCTCAACTTTATTAAATACAACCTGTTTATACTCTTACTGTGAAATGAGGAAAACAACAGGTCAAAAGTTCAACGCAAAAACAATACTGACACAGGCAAAACAACCTAAGCCAATCACATCTTCCTTCAAGGGTCTTCAAGGGTCGTCAGCCTTGGGCCTAAGATAAACTTCCCCTCAGGTGTAAAGTATTTGCATAGCAAAACATCTTGCTCCCACAGCACTTTTGTGCATAAGATTGACCTTTGCCTAACCCTAGACCAGGGCACACATAGTTCAAGGCAGGCAAATGGCTCCCGACAATACATCACACTGCCCTGCATTAAGGCTCTGCTGTGTTCAGGGCAACCATCTCTCCAAATAACAGAATAATCTCCATCTTGTCTGCTTTCTTCCCAGTTCTTCCTAAGAGAGATCCCTCTGTAAGATCCACTTAGGAACTCATGTGCCTCTTAGATGAGGGTCCTGACAGCTTGCCTGGCCTATGTTAATTATCTTCCCTGGCTCTCCAGTCCCATCTTTATATTGCTTTTCTCACTGGTCAGATTCCACTTATGTTTAGGACCTCCTTCGGTTTCCCTTGACTCATCATCCATCCCACATTCCTACCTGTTCTCCTGGCTTTAAGAATTGCTTCATCCTCCAGACACACTCCCTTCCCATGGTCCAGTTTGATCTATTAGAGGATATATTAATCAATATCTGTGTTAGGCAGCTTCTCATCCACCATGACAAAGTATCTGAGACAATCAACTTGTGTAAGGAGGAAAGCTTTATTTTGGCTTGAGATTTTGGAGATCGCGGAGCTGGCATGGTTCCTAGGCTCTAAAGCTTTGGGACTGTGGCCGGACAGTGCTTTATGGACAGAGCATCTGGTAGATGAGGGAATACTCTTCACCTCACGTTGGCTAGAAATCAAAAAGAGACTGGAAGGAGCTGGGTACCAATATTCCCGCTTCAAAGGCATGCTCTCAATGACATAACTTCCTTCAACTAGGACCTCATCTCTTTAAGAGTCTATCACCTGCCAATAGTGCTCCAGGCCAGCAAGTAAGTCTTCAACACAGAAGCCTTTAAGGGACACCCAAGATATAAGCTATAGCAACATCACAGCCCAGTTTAAAAAGCTTCAAAGAAGCCCTATTGCTACATATTCTAGCCCTAGGTCTATAGAAGAGCACTTTGGCCTTTCCATGCTCTGGCTTCCTCCTAATTCTCTGGTCTGGATTCTTGCAAGCCACTGTGTTTCCACAGATTGTAATGTACCTGCTCTTCTCTCTCTACAATGCCCTTTATCATTTAAAAACTATAACCCTGTTTAACTCATTCTCTGCACTTCATTTCAGATGTTACCTTCTCTAGAAAGTCTTTCCTCGATTTCCATCTTGGGTTGAATCTTCTCTTCCACACACTCATAGCATCCTTAGGTTTTTCTAAAGTCACCTTAAGAATTCTTCAAGGTCAAAACCAACCTTAGCTGAATGTAGTACTGTGCCTGAGACATTACTGATGTTCCAGAAGAAAAAATGCATAGATCAAATTACCCTAAAGCTTCATAGAATCTCCACCACCAGTCACGAATCTTCTCTCCTTCCTGCCTGACTCATGATTGGTACAGCATTCTGGAGTCTTCTATCCCCTGGTTCATTCCATCATATACCAGATATGAGAATGAATCTAGAGCAGCTTGCCCCTACAGAAGTAGCAATGGGCCATAGGTTTTTTCTCTGTAGAACTTTCCAAACAGGAAGTCCTGTCACCTCTCAGGCTTTCCTCTACACCAGCTGCTGCCCTCAAACTAAGTTCAGATGACCCTCAGTCACCTCCTTCACACAAGCCAGGGTAGATGATTTTCTCTAACTCAGATCATATATCCAGCAAATGAATATCCTGCTCACAAAGAATCATGAAGGCAAAGCTAGTGGATCAGTGTTCTCTGTACATGAATAACAAGTTTAAAATGAGCTCTCTCCTGAATAGGGTTGGAAGCTTTATTTTCATACATGAGTAACAACAACACATCAATATGATGCCTTGCTGGGTAAGTATGCCCTAATTTTCTTGCACAGAAGAAATGAGAATTTCAAAGGACACCTCCTAAGGCTCCAATCCCTACTCAGTCCTGTAGCATCTGTGCCTGGTCCTGAGGAAGAAAGATTATGTGAAGAATGTTTCTACACCTCTGTGACACTCACTCTTCTCCAGCTGTACCATCTTGGAGCTATAAAGGCACATTGTATTTCCAAGGCTTCTGTGATCTTATTTCTTTGTAAATTGGATTAAGCTCTTTACTGTGTATTACAGATATTAAAAAAGAATGAATTCACATCTTGCAAACACAGCAAAAAAGCAATCACTCCCATGGCAAAGAAGTCATTGGCCAGCATCCACAAGAAACCAATTTTAACTTTCGAGCCCAGTCAGCAGGCAAGCACACTGGCTGATGGCAGGGTCAGCCCTAGGCAAAATCAGGGACTGCGTGATGTGAGTTGCCAGCATCTCAATCTCTCTTTCTTCCTTTTTCCTTCCCGTTGCCTTTCAATGCCTCTTCAACTCAAACACACCATCCTTCCAGGTCACTAATATCTTCTAAAAAACAAATAAACAAACAAACAAAAAAATCAAACAAAGAACCCTGCACATGTGTCTATAGGTAAAGTATATTATGACACGATGTCTCAAGTAGACAAGGATTTATAAGATGCCACGGAAGGAAGATATTGGTACTGGGTAGGGGGCTCAATGTTAGAGCACCTGCTCAGCATGGGTGAAGCCTTTGATTTTATCCCCAGAGCTGGAAAAGGAGGAGGAGGAGGAGGAGGAGGAGGAGGAGGAGGAGGAAAGAGGGAAGGAAGGAAAGAAGGAAGGAGGGGAGGAAGAAGGGAGGGAGGGAAGGGAGGGGAAGAAAAATACTATGTGAGTTGTCTCTACCTTACAAAGTTCTCTTATCTTTGTGGCACAGGAAGATTAAGGTTTCATTCCCCACTCCCATCTACCTCCAATTTCTCTGCATTTTAGAAGAAGACACTGAGCTAAAAATACTGGAGAGAATCACCTAATAAAAGACAAGTTTATTTGGGTGCACAGTTTTAGAGGTTTCAGCCCACGGTCACTTAGCCTCATTACTCTGGGTCTGTCACAGCCCAACACATCATGGTTGGAATGATCCCCTTCAATGATGCATCCCCAGAAATGTAACTTTCCTCCTAGGCCCCATCTCTTGAAGGTTCCATCCCTGCCAATATTACAGCCTGCAAACTAAGCCTGTAACTCATGTCTCTTTGATGGACATTCCAGATCTAAAGTACAGCAGTAGAGAATAGAATGACAAAGACGAGAATAAACGAAGGTTAGAACTGTCAGGCTTCAGGGGAACAGGGACCTGGGGCAGTTCTCTGCACTGCACATTGCCACAACATCAATCTGCCTTTTGGCCCCTTTAGGTATTTTAAATGATTGGGATCAATAAAAGGGCAAAGGGAACCATGAACTACTTTGGTATGACATTCTTATAATCTAAGTGTCCATATCAAAGGAATGCTTAAATAGTAAGCATTGGGTTAAAAAATCAAGGTAAATCTGTGAATGCTGACATGGGAAATACTCCACAGAAAAGAGCAAGTCACTGAATACACATATGAAATGCAGAAGGAGCTCATTAACACAATCACACATATTTGCCCATACACGCGCGTGTGCACGCACGCACACAGACACATACACAGAAACCATATCCAGGTGCTTTTGCTTTCTGCCAATCCAGTCATCCACAGTCTTAAACTGTTACATGGAAAATTCTAAAAATAAAAAATTCATATAATTTAGAAATCAAACTTTGTCACAGATGTGTGTTATATGTACAAGGAAAAGGAACGACACATGTGGAGTTCAGTACTGCTCCAGCACTCACTAGGAGTCTCAGGGTTTGTCCCTCATGAATAAGGGGGTATTGCAGGAACTCTTCCCTTGAGGAGACATAAACATCTACCTGCTCTTTACAGGGCACCACCAACAAACCCAAGTACAGGGTTTGATTCCACCAAGGTCTAACTTATGAAAACAATGAGTTTATTGAGCTTACAGAGCAGGGCTAAGGGGTTACTTACAGGAGTATGAATGACTCCAAAGCAACCACCATAAAGTCTCAACCCAGTATGGATGACGACTAACACAGATGGAGTCCCTTCTCCAGCTAACCTTCCCTCTATATGCTCTGACACCTCCTGAGACCATGAGGCCATGTACAATTAGGGCAGACTCACACATGGCTGGCTGGGAGGTGCAGGAAGAAGTAGCCAGAATCTCAGATGAGGGTCTAGGGATACTCCCACCCCGTCCTTCTAGGAGAGAGTGTCAATAGTCAACAAGTCCAATCTCGGGTCTCTTGCAAGTTGTCACCACTGTTCTGATAAAGATGATGGCTGTTATGCTCAAAGAATAGCTCTCTGCAACAATGGGAAATGTCATAATGTACTCACCTCCAGCTATTATACTCACCTCCAACTATTATTTCCCACTAGAGATAGCAGCCCAGCCTAGTGGGACCTGGAAAGCTATGTGCTCTATCATCGTGGCAGGAGCCCAACAGGCAGAGACATGGAGATTCTGGCTGTATCATGGCTTAGGCCAGACCCATCAAAAATGGTCATGGTGGGGCTGGAGAGATGACTCAGTGGTTAAGAGTGCTTTCTGCTCTTAGAGAGAACCCTGATCTAATTCCTGACACCCCCATCAAGAAGCTCACAATTCCTGTAATTCCAGATTCAAGGGATCTGACACCCTCTTCTGGTCTCCATGGGTATACACACAGAGAGAGATATATATACACATAAATAAAGTAATGAAATCAACCTTAAAAATGCTCATGGACAAGTTTGGGGTAAGATTATGGGAATAAGAAATTAGAAGGAATTTTCATTATTCTATAAGCTTCTATATCGTTTTACTTTGGGTTCATAAGGAAAATGCACTGACATTTTGTTTGTTTGTTTACAAACACAAGACGCTATTTCCACTTCAAGGGAAATTAATAAATTGATCCCCAAATAGTCAAACAGTTAAACAAAGCAGTCTGGAATTGTGGCGTGGTGGGCAATGCCCCAAGTTTAAGCCAGCTGAGCAATTGTTTTTAGCCTACAAACCTCCATTGCTTCCTGAAGAAGGTCTCTGCACTCTGAACCTTGATGGAAATTTCCAGCTAAGCACCGAGAATTCTCTTATGCTGTATCTGACTAGAATGTCAGACTCCAACTGTTCCTCCAAATAAAATTCACCTCAAGCATCAAGAAAAGAAAATATTTTGCACATCTTGCTGTGGCACCTGGGATAAACACACACATGCATAGTTACCTGACTAATGAGCTTGCTTGAAGATTGTTTTTTCAAGGAGCCAGGAGGAGGGTTATCACAGACCTTGTATCTTCACTCAGGAAAATGCTGTCTTTTTCAATAAAAAATGCACAGAAATTGCCAAGTTTAGCATGAGCACATCTATTTCTCTTCGGTGTTGAATGAGGGTGAAGATTCTGCTTGACAGCCTTTCAGTGCCAGCCTGCCAGTGTCTCTGTTACACTGCTTCTCTGTCTCCAGCTCCCTCTGCAAGTAATTCCAGGTATCTCTGGGCTGAGTCTCTAGGCAGTTGCTTCTGTTGCTTGGGGATGGGTCTGTAACCTGAGCTGTGATGAGGCCAGAATCTCCTTACCTCTGCCCCTGGCTTCTTTCCACCTCTCAGGGCCTCACCAGGGCTTGGCTGCCATCCCCAGTGGGAAATAATTTCTAAAATAATTTATACTTTCTTCCTGACAGCCCAGTCAATGTCATGGCTAGAAGCATGACACCCATAGTTAAGAATGATTACAAGCTGTGAGTCGTGGCTCACGCCTGTAATCCCAGTGCTTGAGAGTCTGGGACAGGAAGATTGCCATGAGTTTGAGGTTAGCCTGGACTACATACATAGTGAGTTGCAGGTTAACTTGGACTAGAGTGAAAGACCCTGTCTCAAAAAAATAACAGCAAAGCTGGGGAGATGGGTCAGGAAATAAAAGCACTTGCCTTGCAAATGTGAGGAACAAATTTGGACCCCCAGAACCCACGTAAAGCTGAAGACGATGTGCACCTGTAATCCCAGCGCTCCTCTGGCAAGATAGGAGGCAAAGACAGGCGAATACTCAGAAGCTCACGGGGAAGCTAGCCTGGCACATGCAACAGCGAACAAGAGACTCTGTCTCCAACAAGGTGGAAGGTGAGGACTGGCACCAGAGGTTGTCATCTGCCTCACACATCCCACATGCTGTGGCATGTGTGTTCCTACACCCACACACATACACATCAGTCAGCAACGATAGTAACAACAAAAGAACGATCGCAAAGGAGGATTCTCCAAGTAGGATGGACAGAGGGCAGCCATCTTCGCAGGGATGTGCACCTTGAATTGTCTGTGGAGACTATCAAAGAACCAATCAGAAGTTGATCTGCTTTGTATTCATTCCACACAGCTGGCCAATTCCAAATAGCATCAGAGAAAATATGCCCATCTTCCCAGGGTAGATCATTGCAAGTCCCATCCCATCCCTGGGGAGCTACCATCCCACACTGTGGTCAAGCATACAAGGTCTTAAGTTAGACACCCTGGTTATAGTCCCAAGCCCAGCACATATTAGCTCTGTGAATGTGGCAAATTATTTAACACTTCTGACCATCCATTTCCTCTATCATAAAATATTAATACATTTCATAAGGCCATTGTAAAGATATGAGAAATTACATGAAAACTCTTAATAATATAAAATGTCTTCTTATTTGAAGCTAAAAACCAGGCTTACACTTGGGGTGCTCCAAATATGTCCCATGTTTGCATGAGTTATGTATGTTGGACTTTCTGTCCCTCTGCACCTGTTAAGTTCTCATTCCCTTGGTTCAGTGGTCTGAATCTCCCTTACCTCTTTTCCCAGTCATTTCAAGCAATGGCCATGGTTCCATAAGTCAAATTAGGTTGGCCAAAGTCCGTATTAAAGAGTTAGAATTAAAGCTATGTCTTTTCTCAGGGTTTCCCTCCCAGTGAATCCAAGTGATCCCAAAAGATCCCCTTTACCTCCTCAGAAATCAGTTTCTTCTGCCAATTCCTCACCATCACCTGTTGAGAGCCTAGACATGTCCTCCAGACTGGCCTCTGTTACCACATGCCACAGTCAGCCCTGGCTCTGTCTTGTGGCCTTGGTGCTGCTCTGAGTCTTGCAGGGACCCAAGATGCCCCCAAATGCTCTGTCTCCTGGTATCTGCTCCAAGACATACGGGAGCAAGTACAGAAAAGCTCTCTGGGTTCCAAAGGCTCAGTTCTGGGTGACATTCACACTTTTAGGTGACACTTGCTATCATGGCCAAGGAGATCCAGCATCATTGGGCTCAAGCATCATTCCTTCCTATGGCTTTGGGGCTGAGTCCAGGTCTTTAGTACAGGTCTCTTCCTTTATTCTGAGTACATCTCTCAGGTGGATCAGTGACTCTACAAAATTTGGAAATGATATTGTTCCCATTTGATATACACTGTTGTTATTTCACCTGAAAGAATAGAAATACAAATCATTTCCAACACAACTTGGAAGCCCCACATAGGTCAGCTTTGGTCAGCTAGGCAACCATGACAACCAAGCCCTTGGACAATATATGCTAGGAATTGCCAGCACGCCCTGGGCCATCCTGACCAAAGTTTGGTCAGAAATGTGGCAAAGCCTCACATATTTGCTAACCCCCTCCTCTCGTGTGCTGTGTGGATCCTAAAACCAATGAAACCCAACCAAACTTAGAGGATGAAGAATGTCAGCTTGTCCTCCAGCGTGCTTGTCACCTGTGTTGTTTCTCCAAATCTAGACTCAGGGAAGAAAATGTTTTTGACAGCTGTCATGTGCTGATCTGTGAAGTCTCAAAGATTCCTACGTGGAGTCCTAACGCCCAATACCTCAGAATATAAGGTCTTTAAGAAGTCAATTAGTTAGCATGAGGAAGGTTTGGGAGACAGCTCAGTTGGTAAAGTGCTGCCTCGCAAGCACAAGGACTCAAGTTCGATTCCTAGAATCCAGGTGAATAAAATAAAGCTGGGCATGGTGTTATGCTGAGGAAGTACAAACAGACAGAACCCTCAGGCTCACTAGCCAGCCAGCCTTGCCTACTTGGTGAGTTCCAGGTCAGTGAGAGACCCTGTCTCAAAAAAACAAATATCCCAAGGTGGATGAGTCCTGACAAACAATACCCAAGGTTGTCCTTTGATGTGCATGTGCACCAATATACACACATATATACACACACATGTACATGTTAGCATGCGATCATTAAGGTAGGTCCCAATCTAATATTAGTGATGTCCTTATAACAAATTGGACTCAGACAGAAGGAAGACCATGTGAAAACAAAGAGAGAAGATAGCAACCTGAAAGCCAAGAAAACAGATTCTTCCCTGACAACCCACAAAAGATACTAAGCCTGCAGACACTTACCTTCTCTTCTAGCCTTCGAGACTGTAAGGAAGGACATTCCTAATATATAAACTACCCAATCTATGGCACTTTGTTACAACATTCTAGTAAACTGAAATAGCCACTCTGTATTTTAAAAAGAAGGAGGAGGAGAAGGAGGAGGAAGAGGAAGAAGAGGAGGAAGAGAGGGAGGAAGAGGAGGAAGTCATAAATCAGTGAGACCCAATTCCCTCTTCCAGATGTGACCTGAGGCTCCTGGATCTACCTCCTCCCTGTCCAGTTGACTCAGAGCCAGGGTCAACCAGACTGTAGCTCTGTATGATTCTCCAGACACTGATAGTCTTTGCTTCTCATTCTTTCTTTTTTAGTTTCAATATATTTCAATTAATTTTTAAGTACTCATGCATGCATACAGTGCATTTTAATCATATTTATCCCTCACTCATGCAGGTCCTCTCAGATCGACCCCTGTTCCCTCCCAACTCCATGTCCTCTTTTTTTGTTGTTTTGTAGCCCATCTAATCCAGTTTGTGCGGCCCATATACTCTTGGATGCATGACCATCTGCTGGAGTACAGCGGACCTACCAGGGGGCGCACCATTAAAGTAAACCTACTCTGCCTCCCCCAGAAGCCATCAACTATCATTTTTGAGAACTCAAGAGCAACTTGTAAAGATGGCTTCTCATTCTTAACAGGAGCTCTTCCCACAGTCGCAGGAAGATGCAGCTGGATGGACGGGCAGCAGACCACAGATGGGGTGGGGATTAATTACAAGTCCAGAGATGGGGTCAGGGTTCCACTCTTCCCTTCAGGTTCATTGTTCCTCAAACATTGGTTTCTATACGTCCACGGCTCAGGCAGACAGAAGCAAACAACCAATCACGGAAGAGAGGAGACCACACGTGGGGAGGGCGTCGGAGCTGTGCTGGTCTCTATTTCTAAATGTGGAGCAGTAACATGGGAGGAGGGGGATATCCTTGATGCAGAAAGAAAGAGGCTCAGCCAAGAATACTGCCAAGAGGGAAAGGCGACCACCTTGTGCCTTTTCTAACCCACCCAGGTTTATGCTTGTCCACTCGTTGGCCCAGACTTCCCAGGTAATTGGCCCCACGATAAAGGAATCATTTGGGTCTAGTGTTTTTTCAATATCTTTTATTTTCTTAAAAGAAACATTATAGAGCTGAACATCTAAGACGGTGTTGGATTCACACCCACTGTCTTTGGAACAGCTTGAGGCTGACGAGATTAGCTGGCTGGAACACTCTGGGATCCGCTCAGCCCCTGCCCACACACCAGAGCCTGGCACAAGCCAAGCTCACGGAGACCGATTCCTGCAAGCAGCTCCTTCATCTCCCCCATCTTGGCACTATGAGCTGCTCCTTGCAGTCTTATGGGGTCTTGAGGGCAGTGGCTTCCATTTTTACCTAGTCTTCATGCCAGACTTTCAGAGGGTGGCCAAGGTGATTGTTCAGCCGTCCTCTCTCTTCCCCAGAGCTAATCATTGCCTGTGTCTTTGCGTGTCTGAACCAGCTGCAGTGCAGGCTTCCTTCTCCGGGGCCCAGGCTCTTGCTCTTTAGTCTCTTCCTCTTTCTGTAATAACCAAGGGGTCAGACAGAATGAACCTTATATAACAGCTTCCCTCTGGCTCCCAGCATGGTTAGCTTCCAAGCCCTGTGAATGAGAGACATCATCATGTCCCTGTGCAGAAGGATACCCCAAGGACGAGTTCCCTGGCACCCGTCCAGGGCTGGGAGTTCAAAAGAGAGACCAGCTAAGGGAAATGCTGTCTTGCCCTGTCTCGGTTACCTGGTCAGAGATTACAGGAGCAGTTGTCACATAATTGTTGTCTAATCTCCTCCAGAGATTTCAACGGACTTTAAATTGTTTTGGATAATAAAAACTAAGGAGATTTGCAAGAAATTCCAGATGCATCTGAACACTTTGGGGGATTGCGCAGCCTGCAGGCAGACAAAACTTAACTCAAATAAACATAAGGTAATATGTGTTGGTAAGAATAATCCAAGATGGGAGTATACATCTGTGTGTTCCAAATTTGCTGCTGCCTCTGAGGATGGAGATCAGGGAATAGTTCAGAATGGATGAAACGGGCAGAACAGCCAACAACCATCCCAGGGTAACCACCCCTTGACAGGCGAATGAAATCTCATTTCATACAGATTCCATCAGTGGCCCAAGTTGGAACATGTGGCTTGATTCTGTGACAGATTCCACAATACCACTTCTGTTTTGAGGTGTGGGGAGGCAGCAAAGAGTGGCTTCCAGATTTAGAAGATTCTGTGTGAGCCAGGAAGGTGTGGTCACATTCTCAGTGGGATAAATAGAAGGATATGTCTATGTGAGTCCATTTGTTTCATTGATTGTCAAGCTTTAAAAGAGACCAAGTTATCGCCAGCTACTGTCTAACCTCAGGGTCATATTTAGATGAAGAGTTGGCTTCTGAATTATAAAGGCACTTGGCCTCATTCAATTCCTTACTTTCTTATACAAAAATCATCTGAAAGCTATGTTATAATGTTTTATATGCTATGAAAGCATTTTAGCCTCCATTATGGGGATGTGTGTGTGTGTATGTCTGTCTGTGTGTACTTACCTATACCCACATATATACATGCATATGTACATACATATACATTCATGTACACATACATAATACAGATAAGCATATGCATATATAATGTGTGTACACACACTTTTATTCATCGTGACTCCTGTGGTTTGTCTCCATCTGACCCAAGTAACAGGGAAGAACTGCACTGCCCTTGTAGAGGTAGCAGCTTTATAGGGTAGGAGGAGGCTGGCAAGGGTCGGCCAATCATACATCTGAACTGGCCATGGGCCTCTCTTCCAAGCCTCTGCGAAAGGAACAGAAAGGTACCACCAGTCCTAATTCTTCCAGTCTCCTTAGAGAGACGCTGATACCTAGAAACAGGGCATGGAGAAATGGCCTGCTCTACTCTTCTTGCTTCATGGCATCATGAGGTAACTATGACCTCAGCCAGCTCAGCTGCCTCCTTCTCCCATGTACAGGAAACACGATTCTAAGGGAGATTTGGGAGGAGAGTTTGGGTCTGGAATGTTCTCTCTCCTAGAAAGAGATGAGAGAACCCCAGAGCCCAGTCATCTAAAGGTCAGAGAAGGAAGGGAGACATTGCCACCGCTCCACCTTCAGGAACTGGTCGGGCCCTTCGATCTCTTGGCATGCTTGGCTCTCCAGTGTCATTATTCAGTTGCTAATACAGAAGAGCAATTTGGCATGAAGGAGAAGTTTGCAGGAGTCAGTGCATAATATGTAGAGCTTCTAGCAGTGTGAAAGCTGGTCAGTAAAAATTTGGGACATGTCCTCAGTCCTTGAGACCTAGAGCCACCTCTCCTCTTCTAAACATTCGTTATACTCAGGTGCCACAGTCCCAGATCTGCTGGAAAGTGAACACTTCCCCAAACTTCTGCTACCCTGATTCCACGAGAACAAGTATACTTACACTTCAATGATGGAACACTCACCCAACCCACACAAGGTCCCAGATCATGTTGGACCCATTTCCAACAGCAAAAGGTGTGCCCCTCAATTTTAGATTGCTCAGTCTTTTATTTCTTATAAAACAGGGAATAGATTCATTCTTTAGTGTATTAAACATTTCTCTTCTAGTGTGTAAAAGATATCATGTTAGGTGGTGTCAAAAATAAGGTAAAGATTTAGCAGGCAACTGCAAGAGAGGAAACTACAGAATTCTCTGTCACCCAGAGCAACAAAACAAATAAAATGTTCAGAACAATTCACCTTGGGACTAGTGACAGAATATACCTGTGATGTCTTAAAGAGGATGCTGACTGACGACATCAGCAAGGATGTGATTGGTTCTTCTATACTTGATTGTGCACACTGATCCCTGGGAGGGTGTGGCTGGAATATCTGAGGGGAAGTTGCAGCTTCTGCAGTCTAACATGCTCCTGGGTGATGTAGAAGCTGCCACGAGGCTGGTCCTCAGACCATGAGTGTATAGCAAAACTCTAGCCCACCTTACTCTTTACTGAGCTGCACTTTATGCTAGTACTTGGTAGTCACTGCTGGTATAAGAAAGAACAATTCAGTTCTAGCAGTCATCCGGGGACTAATAGGACACCCATGCAGCCAGCTCTCTACCAACCAGTTAGACTCAGGAAAAGTTTCAGAATATTTACAAGAACAGCAATATAAAGGCATTTATTTAATACTTTCCAAATCTAACTTTTCATATTGTGAGTTGGCTAAAATCTCAAGATGGTTTCCCAGACATACCTGAAAAGCTAGCTTGACACTAGACGATAGGACCATCTGCTGTAGCAGACACCACCATTCTCTCATGAGCTGAGTGACTTGGAAAGATCGACCTCAGTGGAGAAGATAAAGAAGCAGGCAGAAAGAAGAGTAAAGAATTTTCCAGATGACAAGAAGAACATATCCAAAGCCGCTGGTGCAGGAAGAAACGCAGAGAATGCTTGGCAGACGCCACTTGCCTGGAGCATCCTTCTCCTCCACCGGGGCTGATATGTGTGGGTCATTCCCTCACTTCTTTCAGCTTTCTGCACAAATGTAACCCCTTCAGATCAGCCCATGTAACAGCTTCCTTCTGCACCTGCCAGGACTCACCACCCTTTATTGTGCTTCCCAGTAATTACCACCAGCAGCAATCCAGCAGAAGAAAACACATTGTAAGTAGAGAATACAACAACCACAAGGCCACAAGGCAGGAACAGCTGCTAGTATATAATCAATAAGGGCAAGACTGTCCAAACATACCATCAGAGAAGACATTCCCCAACTCCCACCATGGGGTGGGCCCTGGCAAGGGCTTTGAATTTTGCGTCAGTCAGCAATTGCTGCATGGCAATCAGAGGTATTCAATAATACCCACCAGGAAGTCTGTATTTCACACTGTACATCTGTGTGTGAGCAAGGGCCGCTGCCATTCATGGTCTGAGTTTGGGGCCAAAGTTACAGAATGCAGGAGCAGCAGCCTTTTCAGTCTCAGAAGGAGAAAAACCACAATGGCACAGGCTCATGTGAATCATCTGCAGCAGTCAGGACCCTTCACATGCCATGGCCAAAGCACATCAGTGACTAAGTCAAGGTTAAGGGGCAGGAAGTGACCAGAGCCCCCGTGAGACTGAAGCTAGGTATCAGTACTGTGAAAATGAGGACAGGAATTCATTTTGCCAGAGACTGTGATGGAAAACCGTTGTAAATGGGATGAGGAGTGACAGGACTGGATGCTCATTCTTAGAGCATTCCTTCTGGCCATTTTGTGACCAATAGATCCAGCTTAGGGGACCAGGGTACAGGCAGAGAGACCCTGCCAGGATACAGTCAATGATCAATGCTGGCTCACCAGACCGTGTTAGGAGCTCAGAAGACCATAAGAGGAACAAAAGGCTTTGAGTTTGTCTTAATGACCGCTGTATGAAACCATGGTCCATTTAGAACCAAGCCTTCAGGGGAAGAGAGATGTATAGATTTTATTCCCATAGCAAACCCAACACTAGCACAGCTACATAGAAAACAGAAAAAGCAAGAAGTCCTGCTCCGGGACCAAACATCTAATGAAGGTCTGTGGACATTACGAGTGGAAATGACCATGTGGTCCAGATGGGGCAGAAAGATTCCTGACAGCACTACTGGGTGTGCATTTTCAGAAAGAAGGCTGAAAGGAAAGAGGGCAACGTGTGCCTGGTTTTGACTGTAAAAACAAGGCAGCAGGCTGGTGAGTCAAAGCAGCTGGCTGACTTCACAGCCTCCGGAAAGCATGAAAAGGGGCCTCCCGTCGCATCCCATCCTATTCCACTTCAACCCCGTGTTTGTCACGTCTCAGCTCTCCCAACAGAGATGGCAAAATGAGATGCTTTGAGAAAGCAGCTTTTTGGAAATAAGACCATTTTACAAAGGAAGCACACTGTAACCGGGAGTTGTTATCTGTGGAGAAATGAACATGTTCCCTGTTAGACGGCAGAAGCTGTAGCTGAGAGATGTCTGACCTGAGCAGGCTGGGCCGAGGACGTTGTTCCTTTAGGCTTCACTGTGATCCAGATCTTAAATGTTTGTTCCCACAAATTCCCCAAACTAAAGGCTGAATGCCAGCCTGCGGTGCTATGAGATAGAGACCTGCTTAGGAGCCGGGGAAGGAAGCCAGGCCAATGCCCTCCTCAACACTTCTTTTCTCTTTCTTCTTTGTCACTTCCTGGCCACCATGAGGTAAATAGACCTATCCTACCATACTCTCCCACCATAATATACTGCGCTGTCATAGACCCAAAGCAACAGAGCCAAACAATCGTGGATGGAAACTATATAGAGTAAATATTCCCTTCCTTTAAGTTGACTTGCCACAGATGTTTGTCCCAGCAATGGAAAGCTGATTGACACAGCCTTCCACACATGTACTGGAGGCTTCTCTGGGTCCTGAAAGGGAGGACAACGTTAACAGCTAGGCAGGTAGCCATATTTTTCACAAGCCTTTTCCCCTGGCCCCATGGAAGATGAGAGGACGGTACTCTAAGCCCCAAGTTCTAATGAATGTAAATAGGAAAAAAATGAAAGTACATATAACCGAAAGGAACACATATGCCACGAAATGTATTGGATCAAGTCATAATAACTTCTTCCAATGTTTTCATCTTTTTCAAAAAATTATTTTATTTTTATGTGTATGAGTGTGTTGCCTGCAGGTATGTAAGTGCACCTGTGTCATACGATGCTGGAAGAAGTCAGAAGAGAGCATCAGATCCCCTGGAATTGGAGTTATAGATGGTTGTTAGTCTCCATGTAGGTGCGGGGAATGAAACTTGAGTCCTCTGCAAGAACACCCAGTGCTCTTAACCACTGAGCTGTTTCTTCAGCACCACCCCCATCCCACCCCCACCCCCCACGCCAACTTTTTCATCTTTACACTAGTCTTTGGACTGAACTTCCTTTTATTGCTCTTTTTTCACTTCTGAAATTCTATGATCCATTAAAGAGTACCTCATAAGAAAGTCTCCAAAAATGTCAAAAACACAAAGAAACTAAAGGCATCTGTTGAATGCATGAAAGAACGAAGAGACACAGGGAAGAGATGGAATGTTTTGCCCTTTACCAAGGAAGACTTGTGCCCTTGAAACAGACAGGTTGGAGCATTCAATAAAATTTTAGTAAATGCACCAAACGTTTCTAGTCTGACAAAATAGACATCAATAAATCATCCAGACAGGAAGTGATCCACCACAGAACCTCAGATGAATTCATGGGTGGAATTGCAGAGCCATCAAGTATGATGAGACCAGTTGTTGTAACAGCTGCGGAGCCAGGGGACAGGCAGGAGCCAATGTCAACCTCACTTTGGCTTCCAGGGGGGACTGAGGAGATCACCAGCTGGTTGCCGCTCCTGTTCAGACTAGCCACGCTTCTGGAATCTTTAAATAAAGTATAGAATTGCAGAAAGCTTAAGTCAGCACAGAGAAGCAAAAGCAGGCCACCGTTGTTTACGTGCTTGGAAAATGAGGGTGACAATATCAAAAAGATACACTCTGAATGAGCCCATGAACTAGTGATGGAGTTGGAGAGCAGGCAGGTGGCTGCCAGGTTAGGAATGAGAAAAATAGAGTGTGCTGGGGAAGGATGACATGACAGGTTTAGAGTTGATGATGCAATGATGTATCTTGTTCTCAGTGCTGATTACGTGATCATATACATGTGATCACGTTACACCAAGTTGTAAACACATGCAAACATGTGGTGTGTGTGTGTGTGTGTGTGTGTGTGTGTCTGTGCATGTGTATAACTGGTGAAATCTGAATAAGCCCCCTGGATAGTACCAATGTCAAGTATCTGGTCTTGATGTTGCTCTACAGTTATGCAAGATATTGACATTGGAGGTGAAGATTTCATGAGATCTTGTACAGTCCTCCTCAATTTTATATGAACCTACAATTATGTCAAAATAAGATGTTTTATAAGAAGAGGTGGAGGATCAAAAGTCAGTTACAACCCTGAGGTGATCACCTACTAGAACCTATATAAGAGATTAAAATCAAGAAGAGAGCGTGGCAGTTGAGAGGACATTTTCAGAGAATGTTCAAGGTGTGTTATTACTCAGTCCTGTCCCCAGGATGGTGAGGGGGTACTGGCCTAGCATGTTAGAATTGATGGAGAGTCTTCAATAGGACCACTCTGAGAATACGATCCTTTTCCCTTATAGTTGAAGGACAGCTTAGCTGTATCTCACCCCCAGCTGCTCAGAAATTTTAAGAGCAAGAGCTGGGTTGGGCAGCTGCTGACACACAAGCCAGGGAGTAGAGGTTGGACTGGGCATTCTGTTTGTTAGCATACAACTGTTTTCCATGAGCTAGATATGGACCAGACAGTCCTGTCTAGAGAGATGAAGGGAGAACAGCAGAAATGACAGATCTACCTGGTCAACTGGCCCCAGAGAAGAAGTATGTGAGGAGGTGGAAAAGAATGTATGGCCTCTGCCATTGAGCTGTGGGAGGGAGGCCAGTCTCTGAGAAGAGAAAGTGTGTAAATGTCCCACAAGATACAGCTGAGAACAAGAGTCAGCTTCCAACACCTTCCAATCCACAAAGTACACACTGAGCTCACTAAGTGCCAAACAAGGATTTCTCTCCCTCTGAACTACACCCTAGGGAGGTCAGAAATCATCTTTAACAAGGTGAAGAAAGAAAACATTCCCCCTCCTCAGCTTCCACCTGCAACAGGTGTGACCAAGAGAGGAAAAGAAAACTCAATACTGAATCAAGTTCAAGGTACTTCCTGTTACCTAGGACTGAAATTTTAAATTACTGATTGAAGGACCTTACATGAATGATTTCAAAACCTGCCTAATTTCTCATCCAGAGGCAAGAAATGAACTGAGCCACATGGGAGCTTTAAAAGGGCAGTAAAAACTAAAACATTCGTTGATCTATGCCATGGTCCTGCTGGTCAAGGTGCTGGTCACATGGAATACACAGAGAACTCTGTGCCATCTGCTTGTATCAAAAAAGGTCCCACAAAACTTCAAGGGCAACAAAACAGTCACACCAAAAGGAAGTCCAGCTTCTAGAAGAGAATATTGGATCCCTCTGGCTCACTGGTCAGCCAACCTAGCCTAATCTGTGATCCTCAGGCCTTGTCTCAAGAAACAAGGTAAAGGCTACTGAGATAACTCAGTAGGTAAAGAACTTGCCATATGTATCAGTTACCTTTTTGTTGCTGTGATAAGATACCATGACCAAAGCAACTCATAGAAGAGTTTATTTTGGCTTATGGTTCCAGAGGGATAAGAGTCCATCATGTACAGAGACATGGCAGCAAGCAGCAGGCATGATGGCAGGATCTGAAAGCTGAGAACTTGCACTTTCAATGGTGAACAGGAAGCAGAGAGAGAGCAAACTGGAAGTGGGACAAGGCTAGGACCTCTCAAAGCCCGCCCCCACTTCCAAGCATCAAATTCAGACCTTGAGTCTTGCTTGACAAGTGCTTTACCTGTACAGCCATCTCAATAACCTTAAATAGATGTTTTTAAACTTAATCTACCTGAACCAGGTGAGGTGGTACACATCTATAATCCCAACTCCCTGAAGTCAAGATCAACCTGGACTACATAGCTAGTCTCTACCTCAAAAAGACAAAGAAAAAATTTCACTTGAAATCTGAAGACTAAATAGATCTCATAAAGTAATTTTAGACAGTGGGAAAAATCCAAACTGGTCAGATAAATGGTTAGTGTCCATTGTGAGACTTGATACCTTATTTTATTTGGGTGAGCAGAGACTGAGTCAAAGCTGATGAGGAAGGTGAGACCGTGATACACTCATCTTTCAAAATGCTGGCCCACCTACACCAGCTCGGTCAGATTTAGAACTGTCAACAAGAGGTAACTAAGAGGTAGACCTGAACCACAGCATTCTGAATGGAGCCCAGAGAACTGAGGAAAGAGAAGCCCTGCTTGCCATGGGCAGGTATTCAATTGGATGAGTAATCAGGCAGGGTTGTCCTTCCAAGAGTGAAAGCCAAAGATGAACGGAACACAATCAAAAGGGCTGTTTCCAATAAGCCACTTCTAACTGATCCTGTCCTTGAAAATCAAAGGACTGTTTATAGACTGTCCCTTGTCCCTCCACAAGGGTTGCAGACTATTTACCATAGTCTCTGTTGGTCCTATCTTGCAGCATCCACTTGGCACATGTTCTCGCTGGGCTCTAGAATCCTGGCCCTCTCCTGGCCCTACCAGGCTAAAGATTAGTAAAATATCACTTCTTTTTAGTTTCCAGATAGACCACTATCCTTTGCTGGTCTCCCTGACTCTGCCCTCCCCATGAGTCTCTTCTTTGGGGCAAGATAAAGGTGATATGTACCCCAATCCTGAGGTGTCAGTGAACAAATGGCTTCTTGACTCCTCAGTTCACTGATGGCTTCTTGTATGTGCCCATCAAAAATACCTGCCTACATCCTGACTCTGCTTCTCCGGGGAAGCTTGGTGACCAGCGTTCCGATGCCTGTACAGGTGGCTGGGGCTCTGTCACTGTCTTGGAACACTATAACTCCTAAGTTCTTGGATCCAGACAGATGGAGCTGGTGTAGAAAAGCCTTCCTACAACTGTGGCTAAATCTCTTTTTAGAAGGGTCCCTCCAGGACTGATTTTTCTTCTCTCGTGGTGTTCACTGCTAGCTAAATAGAATAAAACATTGTTAGAATTAATAGCATCGGTCCTGAGAGATGCTGGGGGACCTGAATGCAGGCAAAAGGAAGAGGGAATTCCGTGTGGCCTTGCTTTGCTGCTGTCTATTGATGTCCATGTCAGCTTACAGGGCAGACCAGACTGCATTCTGAGGTGATATTCACCTGGGCCATGTTCTGTTTCCGTTTCAGTTGTTTTGTTTTGTTTTGTTTTGTTTGTTTTGTTTTGTTTTGTTTGAGACCAGGTTTCCCTGTAACCCCAGCTGACCTGGACTCACGATATAGGCCAGGCTAGCCTCAGTCTCATAAAGATCCACCTGCCTCTGCCTCCTAAGTACTGAGATTAAAGGTATGTGCCACAGCTCCCAGCCTGGGCTACATTCTGACTGAATCCTCAGGACCTGCAAGGCCTAGAGAAATTATCTTAATTTCTCTACATTTCTGTTCCGCTTTCATCAAACAGAGATATTCTGCAGGACTGCGTGAAGATTAAAGGAGATGCCACTGGAAAGCCTGGTTTGGGGCCCAGCACACAGTAACATCTCAGATAAATCACACCCACAGCTGTTGTCAGTGCAGCTGAAACAGCACAATGGACCATGCTGTCCAAAGCACTTCTGTTTCTCTGTGTTTCTGAAAGTTTCCTCTTGGATTTTTAAGGGAAGTGGTCCTCACCTCTACAGGGAAGTTTCTGCAATGGCAGAGCTTCAGATTTCAGGGTTCCATCTCATGTCTAGAAAGTATGAGGACTTCTGGTTGATACACGTAGCTTTTTCATGACTTGAAGTTTTCGAGGTTAAGTTCAGGAGGACTGGAGACTGTGGGTCTTAGCCAATAAAGATTCTCTTGCTTCCCACAGCAAGAAGAGAACACTGCCGGAGGCCCTGACTGTCAGAAGGGAGGGTGTGTTGGGTTGAATGAGAATGTCCCCATAGACTCTCTAAGTATTGGAACAATTTGTCCCCAATTGGTCGTACTGTTTTGGGAGGTCTTAGAAGGTGTGGTCATGCTGGAGGAAGCACGTCACTGCGGGTGGGCTTAGAGAGTCCTTAAGCCTTGCTGGATCTCCAGTCGCTCTTTGCTTCCTGTGCCTGCATGAAGATGTGAACTTAAGCTGCTGTGTCTACCCCAGCCACCTCTGCCGCCATTCCTCCCCACCATGATGGACTCTCGGCCCTTTGGAACAGTAAGCTACATAAACTCTTCCTTTTATGAGTTCCTTTGCTCAGTGTCTCTATCACAGCAACAGAAAAGTGACTAATACAGAGAGTGACTGTCTTCACACTGTTCCCTTCCCCCGCCAAAACTATACTTCTCTCTGCCTACAAACATGTAGGATCCCACCAGAGATCAACTGATACTGTCAAATTTTCCAAGCAGCTTTCCAGACTTGTACTACATCAGCAAATTCTTATCAATAAGAGGAAAAAGATAAGGGAAGTAAGTCCCTCTCCAAGCACTCAACCTAACACTTCCCACTAGAGGACCTTAAAAAGTAGTACCCAGTTATCCCTTTATCCAAAGGCAAAAAGGCTCATTTCCAGCTTCCATGTGTATGCTAATCAAGAAACACAATCATTTTGGTAAACCATAGATTCCTTTTCTTTCTTTCCTTGCTTATTTTTCCCTTAACTTCCAGTCACTAAAAAGGGTTGTCAGTGTAACCTGTTAGAAAGAAATGGACTCAGAGTCTGGCATGGTAGTACATGTTTTAGTCCTACCCCTAGGGAGGCAGAGGTAGGTGGAGCTCTGTGACATCCAGGAAGCCAGCTTGGTTCACACAGTGAGCTCCAGGCCAGCTGGGGCTACGGGGAGACACTGTTAAAGAAAGGCAGAAAGAAAGAAAGAAGAAAGAAAGAAAGAAAGAAAGAAAGAAAGAAAGAAAGAAAGAAAAGAAAGAAAGAAAAGAAAGAAGAAAGAGAGAGAAAGGAAGAAAGGCTTGAGATGTAGCTGATGGCTGACATGCATGAGGCCCTGGGGTCTATCAACAGTATAATAAATGGATGGCTAGATAATGAATAGGCATCAAAAGACAATGCTTCTCTGACAAGAGATTCATTTCTGTCCATCTTCCCCATCCTGATCCCCATCTTCTGATCTCTTCCTTCTAACCCAAGCAGATTTCTCCTCCAGATCTATTTGCCCCTATTAGACTGATTCAATCACAGTCAACACAGAACAGTCTTAGGGATCAGAAAGAGCAGGACTTAAATGTTCTTTTCTTTGAAAGAAATCTACATCTAACATGAATGAAACAACACAAATATTTCCTTTGCTGACAAGTCTGTGGGTATTTGCCAAAGTAGTTCTGTAATAATTAACGTTTAAGTTATTCATAATGGCCGACTAAGTACATAAGCTCCGTGAAGGAGGACAAGTGACCTCCTGGGGCCTCTAGGACAGAACCATCTAAGAAGTGCCCCAGCCTGGCCTCCCAGGTATTGTTCCACTGTACATAAAGCCTTGTCAGGAGTGACACCTGAACCATCGCTCTTTGATCAGCCCTTCTTTGTTGCCTCTGAGAAGGAAAAAAATGGGAGCTGGAGAGATGGCTCAGCAGTTAAGAGAGCACTAGATGCTTTTTCAGAGGACCTGGGTCCAATTCCCAGCACCCACATGGCAACTAACAACCGTACATAAATCCAGTTCTAGGGGATCCAACACCCTCTTCTGACCTCTGCAGACAGTGCACAAGACAGGTGTCCTTACATACATGCAGGCAATACACTCATACACATAAGATAAGAAAATAGTAAATAAAATA
Organism: Eospalax fontanierii; assembly: GCA_035773235.1. Taxonomy (NCBI): domain Eukaryota; kingdom Metazoa; phylum Chordata; class Mammalia; order Rodentia; family Spalacidae; genus Eospalax; species Eospalax fontanierii. The sequence continues at coordinate 36,126,370 of CM069548.1, read as the reverse complement.
TTAGAAAGAAAAAAATGAACCTGGCCAGGCATGGTAGCTTGAATGTGAAACATCCCCCTTAGGTTTAGGTGTTTGAATACTTGATCCCCAGTTGGTGGTGCTTGCTGTTTGGGGACATTTGGGAGGTGCAGTCTTGCTGGGGAAGTACATCACTGGGGGTGGGCTTTGAAGGTTTACAGCCTTGCCCCACTTCCAGTTCACTCTCTGCTTTCTGCATGTGGACGGAGATGTTAGCTCTCAGCACCCTGCTCCTGCCATCATGCCTACTCCCTACTGCCATGCCTGCCCACCATGATGACCTCTCCCTCTGAAACCATAAGCCCAAACAAACTCTTTCTTCTATAAATTCTTTTGGTAATGGTATTTCTCACAGCAGCAGAAAGGTAACCGATACACTAGGTAATAGGGAAGTCAGGCCTACTTCTAGTGGTAAGCTGGTAACATGGCTGACTATGTTTTCAATCTTGCGTGATCCTGAAAGAAGACAGATCACTTTATCCCAACTATTACTCTCACGCAGATTCAGGGTCATTCATCTGTGCAGCACATACTCAATGAGCACCTTTCTAAGGCAGGATCTGTGCAAGACGTATGAGCAAAGCTTGACTTTGCCCTCAGGACACTCACAGGCTAATGGGAGGATGCTGGCTATCGGAGAGAAGCACAGGTAAGGAGCAACTGAGATGCATTGGGACTTAAGGAAGGAGGATCAGAACATCATCTGACTCCTGAACCTGGAACTATTGTTCTATTATAGTTCATCAGGGTTGTCTTAGTCAAATGAGACCATCATTAGTCCTGTTATTTGAATGGTAAAGAAAGAAATTATTCTTCTGCTCTACCTCCTTGTTCAACATTATGGAAAATAACAAGCTACTTGGTAGAGATCATTTCTCCCTAACATGGAAGAGTGTGTTTCCGTGAATCACTCCACACCCCACAGCCATGATTTTTCATCACATATGAGCTATTTTTTCCAGCTGGGTGTTGACAAGACAGAGCTGTTCCTTAATTCTTAAGTAATAGAGTGGAAAATAGTTGACAAAATATGAAAAGGTTGGTTTTGATTATACATACAATCTCTTCTTTTAAGAACAAGATGTATTTGAGCAGGTGTGAGTCATTCCCTGCAGGGATGTGAAGTGGTTTATAAATTTAGATGGTTATTTAATTGGTTTATTTGAAAATAATGACTTTGCTGGGCTTTTGCATACATATTATAGAGACTCAAGATACATATGAAAAGATCAATGTAGGACTCACCACCACCAATAACTCCTGTTAGCATATTGTTCTCTAATGGTGGAGGAGGGGGACTGATGAACACAAACAATATTATAATAATGGAATCATGTCCTGTGTTCTATTAGATAAAAATTCAAATTTTAGTTGCACAAAAATTTAATAGAAAACAATAGAAACTAAAAAGAAAAAAAATCCTAAAATTCATAAATTGTGCTCTTAAAAGATTAGGAAAGGAAGGTAAGAAGACATTGGGTATCATTAAGATATTTTTCTAATTACTTGCTCCAATATTGTACAAGTGAATTATAAGGTTTTACTATAAAAGGTTAAATGGCTGGAACCTCGTGCTTTCTCCCACTCTCTCACAGCACTTCCTGATTGCTTTAGTGTTTTATTTTGTTTACCTGGTCAAGATTTATGTGCTTTCGATGTGTTCGGCAACCATATTTCTCTCTGTTGCTGCTGCTTTTGTTTTATTGTAGGTCTGTATCTGACTCGGAACTTCCCTCAGGTACTTGATGATTTTTTAGTTGGGCTCTTGGAGGATAGATTTCATCACAATGCTATATAATATTGATTGGAACAAACACATTCAACAAGGCATTTACTATGAGCCAGGCACTGTTCTGAGCACTGTAGATATAGATGTAGCTAGAGAGAGATAGATACACAGAGATACATGATAGATAGATAGATAGATAGATAGATAGATAGATAGATGATAGATATATGATCGATAGATAGATGATAGATAGATAGATAGATAGACAGACAGACAGACAGACAGATAGATAGATAGATAGATAGATTCACTGATTCCCTAAAATCGACCCCAAAAAAGAGACTATTATTGTCCATGTTTTACAGATGAGGGGACAGGGACAGAAAATGGTTAAGCAACTTGCCTGAACTATAGCTAGTAAGAGATAAAAACAGAGCTCAGTAGAACCCAGGTAGTCAGCTTCAGTGTGTACCCTTAAAAACTTCCTTCCAAAAGGCTTGTGGATGCTATTTTACCCAAGTTTTGCTTTGTTTGAAAATCCTCTCTTTGGGCTGAGTTAGTAGCATACACCTTTAATCCCAGCATTCAGGAGGCAGAGGCTGAGCAATCTCTGTGTGTTCAAGCCCAGCCTGGTCTACACAGAGTGTTTGAGGCTAGTCAGGGCTACATGGTGAGACCCTGTCTCTAAAAGAAGAAAAAGAGAAAGAAAATGCTCTGCTTCTGGCCTTTATAGCAGAGTGATAATTTGAAAGTATTGTAGGTGACAGCTGTTTTTCGGAGTTAGATACTCTCTACAGTTCTCTGGCATTAGGAATTGACAAAGAGATACCTAGAGTGTGATATTTCAGAGTGGTAATTCATTTTTCCCATCACTTCAGTTAAACATTCCAGTATTGTTTTCCAATATTTTTCTGGTTTCTTTGGTCAAATTCACATCAAGAATAACAAATATCTGGGGCTGAAGAGATGACTCAGCAGTTAAGAGCACTGGACCCATATGGTAGCTAACAACTGTCTATAACTCCAGTTCCAGGGGATTCAACGCCTCCTTATGACCTCTGCAGGCATTGCATGACGGGTGCACTTAGATACATGCAGACAATAACTCATACACACAAAATAAATATTAATACTATATAATATAAATATTATTTATATTAAATATAAATAATTAAAATATTTTTTTAATTTAAGAATATCAAATATCCTTGTACTGAATTGTCTTTGTACTTCTTAACAATTATCTTTTCCCACTGCATTCTTTGTGATTGTCTTTTTACTTGTACTTAATATGATTTCCTAGTTATGCTTATTATATCTATTTCTTATATTTTTTTTATTTGTGTGCACTGGAGCCCTTGAAGCTATACTTATACATGGTGGTGAGCCATCTGACATGAGTGCTGATAACCAAACTTTGGTCCTCTGCAAGAACAGCACTTGTAACCACTAAACCATCTCTTTATCCCCTTACAAACTTTTTAAAAATTATTTCTACTTCTTATCCAGGATTTTATTTGATTCATTAAGTTCTTCAATATTTTGTTCCATTTCATTTTGTTGTTTTATCTTCTTGTTCTGATCCTTTGTTTTATTTATGTTCTCATTAAGTTGCTACAAAGCACAATGCATATGTAAGAAATCTTAGTATTTTTAGTTTGGGGTTTTCAGCCAGAGTTTTTCATCTGTCTTTAAGGTGCATTTTTATCTTTCGAATGTTTTTACAGAGACTGTAACATTTCTTTTCATTGTATGCCTAATGCAGACAATTCTGACTGTCTTTTGGTTTGACAGAATAAGGCAGAGATAAATTTTCATTAACATCCTCCTACCTTATCTGGAACTTCCCACTCAGAGCTGTAGGCTGGGTGTTACTTCCAGTCCCTTCCTTCAGTAGCCCAAATATGTAGGGAAAGAAAAGAAAGAAGTCCAGCTTCTTTCTGGGCCTCAGCAGTGTTGGTCAGCTTTCAACCACTGTAACAAAATATCTGAGATACTTAACCTGTGAAAAGAAAAGAAAACTGGCTCACAGTTTTAAAAGTTCCAGTCCAAGATGAGGTAGATCTGTGGCTCTCAGCTTCTAGTGAAGGAGACAGACAGCAATGTTAGCGAAATATATGGTGGAACAAGCTATCCTCATAGCAAAGAAGCAAGCGTTAGTAAGAAAAGGGCCACAGTCCACCTCAAGGGGGAGTAAAGACTCCAGTGACCTGAGGGGTCTTTAACTTCTCATACAACTCCTAAAGGATCCACACCATCCAGGAACACTACCTGGGGACCAAGTCACTAACTAACAGGCTTTGCGGGGATGATTCACATCCAGACTACAATTCCATGTAGTTACTCTGTAATTAACATTTTGAATGAGGATCAAATACTTTTCCACACTGGTTATATACATTTCTACCAGGCTCCAGTTCTCTACATCCCTGTTGACCATTATTATCTTCCTTTCAATATCTTTGTTGCTATTATTGTTGTTATCCAGTTTAATTTTGTTTTATTTTATTTTTTGAGATAGGGTCTATGTAGACTTCCGAACAGTAGGTGGGCGAGTTCTGAGAAGCAGCCTGGATCCATTGTAGCATCCAGCTTTTATAAGCAAGTACAAGGTGTGTAAAGTTTAACTTCACAAATATCCAACCCCAAATTCCCATCCGAGTCCTTAGAAGCAGATGTTTACATTTTAGTCATTGCCTTTGTTCCCGACTGAGACACATCCTGGCATTATATCCAATCCTGAAGACCACAAGAAAATGTCAAATTCAGAGTCCCTTTCCTCACAAAACAGGATGTCACTGCTGTAAGATGGAGTCTCTAGGGTTTGGTTAGAGACCATTATCACTTCACAGACACAGATGTGGTCATTAACAATGGTTATTTGCTTAAGATGTTCTGCATAAGATTAGATACTTCTCTTTCACACAAGATGTCCTGTCCGCATAAGATTAGGTATCCTTCTTTCACACAAGCTGTTTGCATAAGATTAGATACCAAATGGGGGTCTTAAGTTCTCACAGGGTCTGGGGGGAGACAGGGAAAATGAGGTCACTCTGTTAAAAACTTGCTATGTAGATCCAGGCTGGCCTAGATCTCACAGTGTCCTGCCTGCCTCTGCCTCCTGAGTGCAGTGCATCATGACGCCCCACTGGTTTTTGTTGTTGTTGTTGTTTGGTCTTGCTTTTTGGTTCCATTTAATTTTAAATATTTTTCGTTCTTAATATTATCAGACTAATTTATTAGACTGGCAAATATTTATGAAACTCTATTTACCTCAATATTTCCCATATTTTTCAGTTTTCTGGGCAATACCCCTCATCATGGCTTACAATATATTTGTAAAATATATTAATACATTGTGAAATAAATTAATACATTTTTATGGGTACTTAGTGCAGATGGGATTCTGACGAGATATTGTGGATCAGAGAATATAAAAAAGAGACATTATATGAGTTTCCCATTGCAGCCACAACAGATTGTCACAAATTCATCATCTTCAAGTTCTCTAGGTAGGATGTCTAGCATAAATCTCACTGGGCTAAAACCAAACATTGGCAGAGTTACTTTCCTTTCTGGAGGCTTTGTAACAGAATTGGTTTCCTCAATCACACCAGCTTCCAAAGACTTTCTGTTGTTCAGGGCTCCTCCCAGTCTCTGCTCCACTCTTCCAGCTCTTCTCAGACCATAGAAGACACGTTGTCCCTTAGGGACAGCTATGATTAAGTTGCAGCCACCTGCATAATCCGGGAAATCTTGCCTGAAGCTCCTTCATTTAACTACATCTCTTGAGTCTCTTTGCTGTGTAAAGCGACATATTTGGAGGAAGGTACTAAGGATTCAGACAGGGACACTGGGAGGAGGGGGAGCATTCCATCTGAAAATGCAAACAAGCAGTCAGCATTACCAGGAGCTCCCTGTGGGCCTGGAGGCCCTCTAAGAGCTTTCCTGGCGTTAACTCATTTAGCCCTGACAACAGTGCTCTGGAACAGGAGCTGCTACTACTTTTATTGCCAGGTGAGGAGAATGCTGGAGTGCAGGGAAGTAAGAAATGATCTCACAACTATAAATACCAATAGGAGGATCTTAGCCCCGCAATGGAGCTTGGGAGAGTATACAATTAAGAGGGGATCTTCTACATAATAAGACAGAAAACCACTGCCCTAAAGTAAAGAATGTTTCCTCATCAAGTTCCTGCCTCAAGACCTAACTGTTCCTACCAGTTCCTTGGGTATGACTACACTAGGGCTCCACAGCTGTCAGAGTATGAATCTGGAATGTTCTCTAAAAGCCTGCATGTTAAAGGCTCAGTCCTCTGTTGGGGTATTGGCAGGTGCTGGGACCTTTAGGGTGTAGAGTCTAGTGAAGGAAGTTAGATTACTGGGAGTATGTACTTGAAGTGAATATTGGAGCCCCCGACCCTTCCTCTCTGATTCCAAGCCTCCTTTATGAGACACTTTTGGTGGGATGTGCTTCCTCACTGCAGGTCCAAAAGCAGTGGAGTCAGTGAACTATGAGCTGAAACCTCCCAAACATAAGCCAAAAATAAACCTTTTTTCTTCTTAAATATCTCAGGTATTTTGTCACGGTGATGAAAAACTGACTAACATACCCAGACTGGGATTTCAGTTCCAACCATGGACAGACAGAGCCTTTAAAATTTTGTGACTTCTAGAATGATATTTGTAGTTTTCTTTATATATGGCCACTGACTGAGAAAATTATAATAGCAAAAATATATGTTAAATATTGAAACTCATTTAGTAAATATATCTGTTATTGTTCAGTATATTAATACAGTGAAAGCTAGAGAAGATAGATTTATAATCTCTTGTTCATAAACCTGAATTTCAAAACAACACAGAAAATAGTCTCTTTTTCTTTTAATTAAAGTTTGTGACAAACTAATTTGGAAGCAAAACCTGACCTAACCTGACATGATACTATTTATAGTCTGTATCCCATTTGTAGTAAACAGTTCTTTATTTAACCACAGTAATATTGATGTGTTAGATTATCAGATGTCACCCCAGACTCTTTCAGGAATGTTATTAATATGAAACTATTAATGTGTACATCCTATCACCTTTCTAAAGCCTGAAATATCATGCTTCTAAAACACATTTGCTCCCAGAGTTTTGGAGTTTCCTGGTCTACTTTGCAGTCTTACTTAGGATCTTTTGTCCTCATTTAAAATGCCTAAGCTCCTGATCTAAGAACTATTTCATTTCCTAAAGGCTGGTTCCCCTACGTTTAAAATAAATACATTCCAACACATGTAAAGGAAACATTTCAATATAATAAGAAGCCACTGTGATTCAACCACAGGATATCAGATGGTTTATGTGGAACTCTTGAGCTGAGTAGATCCAGCAGACAGTTTATTACAGCATGCCTTAAGCAGATTGGCAGAGCTGCTTGGGTGGTTCTTAGAAAATCCACTCCTATGGAGCAGGAAGTAGGGGACAGACTAGCTCAAGAGACATCTACCCTAGATTCTAATTCTGCTTCTGCCATCCAGTAATAGCAGACAGAGAGTGCTTTGCTGCGGCCGACTCCTGTCCCGTCACCCCCATGAAGATGGGTTTGATTCACTTTGCAATGGGAGATCCTGGGATTCTGAGACGTGCCGTTTTAGGAATAAATATACATTTAGGAACACAGAATTCTAGCAGGACTCCAAAACTTCATCTTTAGCTAGGTGAGCTGCCTGTGGAATGAAATGCATGTTTTCTACTGATAGAATGTAATTTGTACCAGCTAATAAAATATGTATTCACTTATATGCATGTAATGACTCATAAATAACCAAAGGAGTCAACAATTTTACCAGATTTTCATCTGAGGTCAGTGAATGAACAAGTCTATGCTGCTTTCCTGGAGCTAGGAGCTGACTGGCCTGGTCAGTCCAGTTTCAAACTGACCCCATGATGAACTCGTTAGCTAAGTATTTGCTGTGCATCAGACACTACCTGCAATGGGACAGCAGGAGGCGGAGGCTGTCCAGTTCATACTTGATGGTGGTGCCGCTGTGTGTAGTTATCTTGCTAGCACACCAAATGATATCTGTCCCCCTTAGGTCTGGCAAGGATGGAAGGAACTGTTGATTGGCATGTCCCACCCTTTTGTAAGTATCACAAATAAGGCATAATATTGGTGGCACGAAGTACAGGATTACTCTGGAGTTGGGTTTTGTGCTTTGTCTTTTTAAATCAGATGTCTTATTTTTAACTTATCATCTGAAAGCAAAATATATTGCCTTATGACCGCCTCTACTCTAAAACTGAGCTTCACGGGGGGATGAGAGAACCAACCATCAGTCCTGATTGGGCTGCACCTGGCACTAAGCTCAGGGCCTTTTAGCAAGCCGGGGGCAGCAGGTCTCTGGCCCCCTTGGCACTGTCTGTGCCCTTCCTAGAGTGAGCAGGTGACATCAACTGCCTCAGAACATGATTCAGGGCCAGTACGAGTGCCCTCTGCCCCACCTCCACAGCCACGGAGTAGAACGGGAGCTGGTTTCAGCCACATCCAGCCAACAGGCCTGCCCGTGAGATTTGTTCATTCTGGAGAGCAGATGGTGAGGGAAGCAGGCCGAATTGTTGGGGCACCAGGCCCTCAGGGCTCTCTGAACCTTATGATTGCTGGCAAAGAGGGACCAGTGTGCATTTGGGAATGAACATCTGCTGAGCAGGAGGATCACCTTCCAGGACCTGAAGCCTGGAGCTCTGGCTTGCTACAGTTTCCCACTGTATCTTTCCTCTGCTCTGACTTCCCAGGTGGATGGCCTAGCTCCAAGTACCAGCACTTTGTGCTAAATTCAATTCCTAGGTCCAGCAAGATGGCTGGCACCAAGTCTGACAGTCCGAGTTCCATTCCCAGGACCCACCTGGTAGAAGGAGAGAACTGACTCCTACAAACTGTGCCCTAATGTCCATGGCATGTGCACAAATAAATAAATATAAACAAATATACATGATCGATTCAGTTTCTGGGACTCATGCTAGAATCATCCTGGAAGGACAGGGACTGAGTGGGTTGGATAAATCATCATAGTGGCTGCCCAAAGCTTGCCGATATGTTTGCTAAGAAACATTTTTAGTGCTCACTTTGGGGCCTGGCTTTCTCTGCTCCTTGGGAACCAGGAAGGGGCAGTGGCTTCAGGTCCACACTGAAAGCTTCTGCCACAGGACCTGGTTAGTCCTTGACCTCCTACAGCCACCATTGCTCTACCCCAACCTCCCTCATTCTTCTGGGCCCATCTTTTCTCTGATCCTGAGGGTCTCCCGACCTTCTTTTCCTGCCCCTGGAGTAGGCACTTGAGGGAGAACACCTTCATTCATTGGAAGGCCTGGATGCTGTTGGGGTTGGAAGCTGAAGTGTCTCCCACCACACTTGGTGCCCATCTGGTGGCCCTGTTTTGGGAGCTTACGGAACTTTGAGGTCATGGGCCTCACTGAGTTGCTAGAAGTGGGCCAAAGGTGAAAGCTACTTTTAGTGCTGATTCAAGCTCCTTGCTTCTTGTCTGCCACACCACATGGGAACAAGTCCCTGAAAAATGCCCCTACCATGGACTGACTCCCCCCAGCGGCTGTGCCTTCTGCACGTAATGATTGGGGGGGCAGGGTTCCCTTTTAGGGTGCTCAGTCTCATCCATAAAAGAATTTAAGACTAGCTGCAAACAGAAGCTTTAGGGCAATTTTATTACAATTTAAAGAAAAATCTTCAGGCCAGGCAAGCCCTAAACCTTAGCAACAGCAACCCTTAGAATAAGAATGGAAAAAGGAAAAAGCCATAAGGCCATGTGGGCTTAGAGCTGGCATGGAGGTCAGATATGTGGTGGTCTAGCATGGCAGGGAGGGGAAGAGAGCTTTAGAGAAAAGTAAAGAAACCTAAAATGTTGGGGGCATCCCAGAGCATCAGGGAAAAGCGCGGTTAGAAAAGAGACAGGAAGAAGAAAAGGAGAGTCTACTCTTCTGAAGAATTCAGAAAAGCGGGAAAACGTACATGTCTGTGGCCCAGTCCCGAAGCACTGCACTAGGAGACAGGGATTCCGTTAATGCACTGGGTATTCTCCCTGTCTCTTTAGCATGACTTAAGGTGAACTCACCTTCCTAGGCGTGGGCCTGGTGGTAATTGACCTGGAAAAACTGGAAAGTTAAGCTTCTGTCCAGACCAGAGAGTCTTATTTTCTTGACCAATTCTTTCTTACGGGGCTTCTTTGCTACTATAACAATAATGGGTTATATCTCTAAACGACGAGTCAGAATAAATCCTCCCAAAAGTTGCTTCTGTTCAGTATTTGGTCACAGCAACCAGAACAGTAATACACCAGAGGTCTTGAGGTGTTCTTCCTCCGAGGAAGATGTATGAGCCTGAACCCACACTCAGTGCCCTGCACTGGAGGAGACCAGTTACTGGGGGACGTGTTGCTGAACTGTGGGAAAAGATTCATTTGCCCAAAGAAGCCAAAGAAGATGGAGGCTATTGCTAACCGTTATGGTTTGAATATCAAATATCCCCCATAGGGTCCTGTGTTGGGAACTTGGTTACCAGCTAGTGGCCTTTTGAGAAGTGATTGGACCTTGAGGGCGCTGACCTCATCAATGGATCAATCCCTCCTGGATTCATAATGTTGCAGCTTATTCTTGTGAGGTGGTGAAAGGAGGAGGTGGGGCCTGGTTGGATGAAGTTAGTCCTAAGGGCAGGGAGAGGTATCCTTGGAAGCAAGATCTTGCCCTGTCCCCCTCCCCGTGTTCTAGTTCTCTGTTTCCTGCCCATGTTATATGACCTATTCTATACCTTCCTTCTCGCCCACTCTAATGGACTGACGCCTCTGAAGCCATAAACTGCTACGTACCTCTTTTCTCTTTTTCCTCATATATATCAGGTATTTTGTGACAGCAACAACAAAAATGTCCCACACCACAAAGGCCACCTTACTTAGGAACTGCAGATACAACGCTTATCTAGGGAGTTGTGGGAAGGTAGATCAGGTAGTTGAGCAACAAGATAGATGTAAATTCCAGGACAGTTACAAATTTCAGGTGGTCTGCTTCTCTGACCCAAAGGCTGCTGTTATCTGTAGGTCAAGTGTTCTCAGTTTTGTGAATTTAAAGTCTCTAATTAGAACGTTGTATGGTCGATGTTTTGTTCCTTTTCCCAGGAATAGCTAATTGTGCAGATATTTAGAAAAGACATCTCGCCCTGGAGAACAGGGGAAGAAAGCAAAAGATTGTTTTTCTCTGAGGATGGGGATGGTGGTGGTGTGTGTAGAGGAAAGCCACTTTCCCTGCAGGCAGGACAGAATATATACCAGAGAACAGTTCTGAATGTTAGGTGGTTTGGGCCAGAGGCGTCATCTACAGAAAAGCTAAGGGGACGCTAATAAAGCATTGTTTATCTATGTAAGCAGACACAGATGAAAGAATTATTTAGGGTTTCCCTGTGAGTATGGTCCACGTGCATGTGTAGATGCATTTCCACCAATATTTAAGTGCACATGTGTGTGAGTGCATGTGCATACATGTATGTGGAGACCAGAGATTGATGTTGGTTGCCTTTCTTGATCAGTCTCCGCTTTAATTACTGAGGCAAGATCTCTTGTTGAACTCTGAGCTCACTGATTCCAGTTAGTCCAGATAGCCATCTTGACTCAGGGATCTCGCTTCTGTCTCCTGAGCTCCGGGAGTCCAGGTAAATGGCAAGTTTTTACCCAGGTACTAGGAATCTGAACTTCGATTCTTGGGTTTTCATGACAAAAATTGTATCCACTGAGCCATCTCCCCAGACCCAGATTTGCATTTTGAAAGAAATCTCAGGAGGAGAGAATTAGTCCCACTCCCACCTGGGCATCTCAGTCTCCAAAGATAGCTCGTGGAGAAATTATTTTCAGATGACATCTTAGTAGTTTAAGTCAAACTCCAGAGAAATAAGTTCTTGTATAGGAAAGCTCCTAGTTTCTGTGTGAAGTGAACCCGGGGAACTGAGAGTTGGACCTGAGTCTGCTCTCTCTGAGGAGGATCCAAGAACTGAGTCCAAGACCGGAACTTCAAGGAATTGCAGGATCCTGGGGCCAGGGTCTCACGGACAACTTTTGCCTGCTGCGCCAGACATCGTCCTTGACCACGCCTCTGAAAGGAGTAGGCTGGCTTCACCTTCCACTTTCAAACCTTCCACCCTAGCCTTTCCCGGTGGCCCTGCGATCTCCTGTGCAGGCAGTGAAAGGGGGAGGGAGTGGTCTACAGGACGCTGCGGAGCCAGGGAGGCCCTTGAGGGAAAGAAAGGTAAGGATAACCGGGGCACAACGGTGAAGGTCTGTAATGACCGCCACCCAGGTGCTGAACTTAGTGGATAACAAGAAATAAACCTCCAAGGGAGTTCCTCTGAGCAGACTTGAAAGCAGAACACCACCTGTCCTTCCTGTACCCTCCAGCCACCGCCACCTCATCCCACTGACCCTGGAGGGAGGCTGGGTGGCCCTGGGAACCCTCTCAGAGTCCTGACATGCTCTGCCTGGAAGGTTTGAGTATCTCCTTTATATTTCGAAGCTTTGTCACCGTGTGGGCACCACGCACCACACACCACACTGGGACCCATCATCCTGCTAGCTACAGGCACAGCAGGTCATTTTTCTTACTCTAAGTATCCCAGGGACTGGAGTTAGAGAGCTGCAGAACAGAAGGGACAACCTGTGACAGCCCCACCCTGCTGGCTGCTGAGGCCAGAGGGCAGGCTTCCTCTGGGCATTTCTGATGGTTTGTTTTCCGCAGGCTTTCCCCCTGTACCGCCTTTCTCTTTGTTAAAAGGGAGTTATGTGCTGTGCGGGATTTATTGGCTACATCTAGAATCTATTTTCTCCAGAGGCACTGTTGCAGATATCCACTCTTCTGTTCTATCCTGCAGTGTAAAGAGATCTGCACTGGACAAGAAATGGAAGAAATTTAAGACCCAGGAGGGAAGGAAACTAGATGGTATAGGACAGGCCTGCTCCCAATACAGGTCCAGGGCAGAGAAGAGGATTGCTTAAGTCAGTTTCCTTCTCTGATCTATTCTGGGTTTGAAAACAAAAATTCTCTCTCTTTGTATAACAAGTTCAGCCCTTGTGAGGGAAGGCCAAACCATGTTCACTGTTTAAGGTTTCTGGGACCCCACTCATTCATTTGTAAAACCTGTGTGCCCTGGAGATGTGAAGATGAACACTAAACCTTGCTTCATAGGATTCCCAGTCTATTTAGGGATGTCTTGACAAAAAAAAAAAAAAAAAAAAATCACAAACCATCCCCCAAAGCAGCTCCAAATGATTCTAGATCTGTCCATTTCTGTTTACTGACCTCACTTGCACACATCACAGTAAAAGCTTCCTGTAGTACATTGCATAACTGTATCCCAAGTTTTTTATTTCCTGTCTTTGAAGTGTCCCTTGCCTGAAGGGAATATATTCCACTGCTGCTTGGCTTAGAAGTGGCCACACAGCACAATATGGAAGTAAAATACGGACAGAAGTGACGTGCTGCTTCTCGGCAGAGGTCTTACAAGACAGTGCCTGATTTCCGGTTCCCGTCTTCTGCCATCGCGACCATCTCTGTTCAAGATGGGGGCTGCTCCACACAGCCTAGATCCTCCACTGAAGGGAAGAGCTCTCCACTAGCCTGTTGTGGATGGAAAGCACGAGTGGGAAACGAAACTGTGTTACCACAAACCAGAGTGATGCTGGGGTTGTTGGCGGCTCTATCACTCGGCCTCTCCCGGATGGTATGTTTCCTAAATGCATTCTTCCTCTCTGCCTTGCCCCTCCAATCCAAGCTACAGAGAGCAGCAGCATTATCTTTCAAAAATAAATCAAACTTGCCACCAAGTTTGTCATGCTCACCAACAAGGTTTTTCCATGAGCTCTTTTTTTCTCTCCTCCTTGTGTGTCATTAGTCCCTCCCCGTACCTCTGTTCAGTGCTCCACCAACAGTGTCCCTCTTTCAGTGTCCATTATAAGCCGTATTTTTGGTGCTGGGTCTTTCCATGTACTGTTACTAGTCACACGTGATTTCATCATTTTGGCATGGCTGGCTCTTCATATTCCTGGTTTGGGTTTAAATGCTCTTCTTAGAGAGGTTTATCCTGTCTCACCTCTTAAAATTAAGTGCCCCCTTGTTCTTATCATTAACAATCATATTCTATTCACATGTGGCATTTGTTATGGTCCTTAGTCATCCATCTGTGCAATTATTTTCTTTTATAGTAATTTTCTATCTCCCTTGAGATATATACTTCACATTGATGAAGTTACATCCATGCCTGGTTTTTTTCCACAGTGATGTATTCAGAACCTTGAACAGTGCCTGGTATATACATATTGAATGAAATAATGAATGCACAGAATCTTGCTTTGACAGAATCATGATGAAAGTGATAGCAATAGGAACTCACATGAACAACCCACATGTCAGGGATAGTTTCAAAGAAGAAAGCATATTTAAGAAGGTACAAATCTGAACTAGAGAGGCTCTAAATAGCACTGAAAGCCTATTTCTGGGTGAGACATAAGGCTGGTTCCAATATCATTCCAGAATTTTAAGTCACACTCAAAAAGAGGCTAGGCTTCAAATCAGAATCTCATGAATCAAGTCACCAAGCAGAATCTCCAAGATGCAATCAGACCAACTGCTGCCCTCCGCCTCCTCCTCATGACAAAAGACATGACATTGCAGTGGCTCACGGTCAGGGTGTAAGCAGGTCCGGATTGTAATGTTTGGTTTCTTTTTTCTGTTTAATCACACATCTTCTAGAATAATTTTGAAAAACTAATATGTCCACCACATTTTGCTCTTTAATTTTTTTCATTGTAAGTTTAAATATTTGCAAAATATATACACTGTTAGCATATTTGTAAGTATTAACTTTTAACATCTCTCATATTCAATCTAATCAATCCAAAAATATACTACTGCAGTTCTGTCTATATAAAGGAACATGCTCAGGGTCCTCTTGAACAGCTGAAAGCTTATGTGAACGACATAAAGATGACAGCTCTCACCTCAAAGACAATAAGAGATTTCTCATTCTGGAGCCCAATATGACTGACCATGACCTGAGAACACAGATTCAGGTTGCCCCAAATTCTATGTTCCCACGCAGAAACTGTTTCGTGAAGTTTTTAGACTAACAGAAGAAAGTCATAAATCAAGACATTTCAAATACTTTAGTGAAAATATCAGGCGGATGGGTTACAGAAAATTTTGGGTTACAGGAAACTTTGCTAGAGGCCTCAGATGCTACTTGATGGATTTATAGAAACTAGGTGGAGGAGTAGGCTTACCTTTTTGTACATTTCTAAAGGACTTACCTAAAAATCACAAGAATCTTAGGACAATACATGGCTACTCAAAGGGGGCCAAAATAGCCCAAAATAATTTGGCTATGGATCCTCAACATTCCAACCTCTCCGTCATCACACAGGTTCTAATCAGTCAATCAGCCTTGGCAAAATGTTCAATGTTGGTACAGCTTCTTACCTGGAAATGTAGCTCACAATTATCTCTTCACTTTTTGAACTCATAGTTTCATTCTACTTTGCCCACAGAGTTTTAAACTAATTAAAATTTTTTTTTGGTAATAAAATATCAGTGTATAACAAATTCTGATGATCACTAAGCATAAAAGCCAAACTTCATTAAAAACCATCTTCCTAGGAGGGATGAAGCGTCTTTGCTGATTAGCTGAATCTATGAATTAACATGACTTTTGGCTGGAGCCATATGGCCTCAAAAGCAGCTCTGTTTCTGGTTATTGTGCTTTAAGAAGTAATTGCTAAGATGACTTTCTCACATAAATACATACATGTGTGTGCGTAGAAGGTATACAGCTATGTTAGAGACATGGCTCCATTCTTTAAACTCATTCTGATTTGTATTCCCAAACTAACAAGGTGGTCTGCCATTATAAATTATTTTTATTGTCTGAAATCTGACAACTCTTATTACGTCCTCTATTTCTTGGAAAGCAAAGAACTGGAATTCACCCAACTTGCAAAATACTCAGTCATTGGTCATCTTCTTTCTTGTATGTTGAGAGGTACACCAATATGTCTCTATGAAAACTTACCAAAGGAAGACTGAGATGTGGCTCAGTGGGACAGCACTTGCCTAGCATGAGCAAGTCACTTGGTTCTATCTTTAGCACCACACAAATACACACCCACACATCCTCACACACACATACACACACAGGACTTATCAAATTACTTCAGTTGTATGTTTTATTCTTTCATTTAAGGGCATTCTGTTTAACTCAATATATACATAAAGCACTATAAAAAACATTTCATTAGACCATTTCCATCATGATATTTCTTATTCAATGCTTTAATGTCATCATATGCTTTAAATATTTTAATACAACTTTAGAGATCACCTTTTAGTTCATTTATCAATGGCAAGTGTCTGTCAGTGCCACATTGCCAAGCTAGTCAGCCCAACCAGGCTTGACTTCATTACTCTTTACCAACAATCACAGGCGCTCTCAGCAGGAAAGCTTCTTTGACAACATCTGAAATAAGGAAAAGACAATGTTTTTGTTGTTGTTTTAAGAATGCTATCTTGTTAGGTGTGCGAGCAAGCACCTTTAATCCCAGTCTTCAGGAGGCAGAGGCAGGAGGATCTCGATGATATTCACAGAAGCCTGGTCCATATAGTGAGTTCCAGGCAGGCTGGGACTAGGGAGACCTAGTCAGAAGAGAGAGAGAGAGAGAGAGAGAGAGAGAGAGAGAGAGAGAGAATGTCTTTCCATTTCTCCCTTTGCAGGGTTCCAGAGTTGTCTACATGCTAAGCATGCATTGGCATTGAGTATCTGGAAATAAAGTCCCTTAAATCTAAGCATGCCTTTATACCTCCTGGAAAGATATCATGTACTCCCAGATGGTGGTATTTTTTGTTTCTTTTTGTGCTACAGATGGGACCCACGGCACTGTGTATGTTAGGTGAGTGTCCAGTCACTGAACTACACCCCCAGAGCCCAGATTTGAAGACCTGTGCTCTTGGGAGAAGTCTTTCTTCAGCTGAAGACTGAACCAACCTCTTCTTCTATGAAGGGTTCGGATAACTAGGCATGATGAAAGATGATGAAGAGTTACCCTCATCTATCCCATTCTGGCCCCTCCTCTCATCTCACCATGTCCAGAAGATGAGATGTGGTCATAGGAGCGCAGGTGCTGTGGGACTCTTCGCTGCAGAGTACTTCCGGTTTGGAAGAGGTCGTTCTAGTGAGTGAGAGATGGCTTTGCCTATCTGGAGGTGTAAAATGGGAACCTGTGCTTACTCACGCCACCACCCTATATATCCAGCTCAATGTCAACTCAAAGAACTTTTTTTGTTTGTTTTATTACTTTTATTTTATGTGTATGATATATTGCCTACATGTATGGAAGTGTACCCATGTCATGCAATGCCTGCAGAAGTCAGAAGAGGGTGTCAGATCCTCTGGAACTGTAGTTAAAGGTGGTTATTAGCCACCATGTGGGTGCTGGGAATCGAACCCAGGTCCTCTACAAGGGCTCTTAACCGCTGAGTCATCTCTCCAGCCCTTGTTTGCTCTGAGGCAAGGTCTTGATATGTAGTCTTGGCTGGCTTCAAACTCACAGAGATCTGCCTGCCTCTGCCTCCTGAGTGCTGGGACTAAAAATATGAACTTCCTAATGTATAAGTAATACCATCTTACTCTGAATGAGTCAAAGCAGTTTGTTTCAATAACTCTTAAGTTTTACCAAGAAACTAAGTCAAAGAGGGATACAAATATAAATGAGATTATTTATTTATTTTCTCATTGAGCTGCATCTCATTTGATATGCGAGATACTTTGCAAGATGCTTAATCTTCACCATAAACCAGCAAGGAATTATTACTGTCTATATCTTACAGGTAGGGAAACCGAGGCCTAATGAGATGCTTAATCTTATCCCTATAAATGAGCTATTGCAATGTTAGTCTTCACTCTGCAAGTTGGGACAGTGACTATAAACCACCTCCTCCATTAAGAAGCATCATCAAATGTACTGATTATGGTCATGGGGACTAAATCAAACTACTGAATAGATGTAAGTTCCAGACCATAGTCAGGGACATCTCTGCATCCCCATCTCCAATCCCACCAGCCCTCATCAGTCCTCCTCTGACACCAGTGAACAGTCCCACAACATAGCAGACCTAGCTTGCTTTGTCATAGTCCATCCCAAGATAAGATCCCTTAGGTCTTTCTGCTGGGCAACAATGGTTCTTTGTTGCCATTGAGAGAGAGACCAAGTGCACGGTCCAGAAGTCAGGGGAGGGGACTAATGTTAATGTCCTGGGACAACTTACAACCAGTAGGGACAGAAGTCAGGAATACAGGCTGTAATTTCCCATCACCGAGGGACAAATCTGAGGCACAGCTGGACACATTTCTGGAAGTCTTGATAGAATCAGGCCTGCTACTCATAGTGTGACATCAATAAAACACTCATGTATTAGGTTTTCCTCCTTCTTGGTCTCAATCTGCTTTCTCCCTCTGCTTTCTGGGACCATATCCCAAATAAACAACCTACTCCCAAGACTTTTAGACTCGTCTTTTGAAAGAACCCAAGCTAAGAGCTGAAGTTAGTAGATTTTATTTATAAATAGACCACTCTCCGTGGCTGTAGATAAACAAGGTAAAAATTAAATAGCAAAGCAAGTTATTCCAATAAAACAGTAATTCTTAACTCACAAGTAGGAAGGCCAGGTAACAGAACATGTGCCCCGTGGGAAGTGTAAAGAGCCTTCACGATCCCTTTCCTGAAAACTCTGATTTATCTGTATAGAGGATTGCATAATTCCATCCCTCCAAAAGAGTCACAACCTCTTTAAGTCACTGTCTTGTCACCAAAAGTGATGAAATGTGTTGTGTGGGACAGAAAAAGAAGGTTATTGCAATCATGGCTTTTTAAAGATATATTTTTTTAGATGCAATTCGGTACCTCACTCAATAGGGTTGGTTATTTTTAATTGTAGTTTAATTTAACTCTAGCCTCCTCGTCCCCATGCTTGCCTAAATAAAGAGAAAGGCTAAAATTTTCTTCCTAGCACTTTTTCTGAACTTGAAAAGTCCTTATCACAAGTACAGGGGCCTCTGCTTTCTAAGTGACCAGGAAAATGAACATGTCATAGAACCACATCTCTATTCCAACAGCATAAAACTCATGACCTGGTTTTCTATTTTGTCCTTTAAAGAATAACAAAAATCCTCTTTCAAAGCAACTTTATGCTGAGAATTTGCCAGCTAAGTGTAACTTGGAATGTGCATGTAATTTACAAGTGCCTGAGAGAGCTCCATATTAAAAAGGAATTCTCTGGCAATATTTTCTTTATTCAGAATTAAACATTTCAAACAATACAGTTAAATAAGTCCTTTGACAGAGATTGAAACTGACTTCACAGTAGCCATGTATTTCTAAACCTATACATTGAATGCTTGAAGCCAGGGATGGTAAAATCTGACACACATGTACTGGCCACTGCAGACATTATTAGTTGATCACAGCATCCTTTCTCATCAAATGTGTACTTTCTGCATTATTCTCAACTCACACTTGGGTCGATCAGTGTTAATAAACAAGTGGAAAAAAACAAAACAGAGGGGCTGGAGAGATGGCTCAGTAATTAAGAGCAATCCAAGTTCAGTATCCAGCAATCATTCAAAGAGGCTCATAACCTGCATGACTCCGGGTCCAGGAAATCCAGTATCCTCTTCTGGCCTTCATAGACAACTATGTGCACTCTTGTGTACATCCTCCCATATAGACACACAAATCAGCATAATTTAAAAATAAATATAATAAAATAAAAGACAAGCAAGATAAGTGCAAAATTGTATTGGATACACAATAATTCTTTACTTTCAGCAAAGCAAAGCCCTTACCTATGAGAAGCTGATTACTAGTGGGGGAAATGTAAAACAAATTGATAAATATATATTTAATATCAAGAACAGAGTTTGGCTGGTTGCCTTCCAAATATCTTATACCTGTGAGCTTCCTTCCAATATGCCAAAGAACTGAGATCATCAGCTTACAGAGACGGTTATTCTGTCTCATGGATTGAGAGGTTTCAGTGCACGATTAGGTGACCCTATTGCTTTTAAGCCTAAACCAGCTAGCAATGGCAGATATCAGAGCAAAAATGCCCACTCCATGGCCAGAAAAGTGAAAGAGAAATGAAGAAGGCACTGAGGGTGAGGGGCGAGCTCCACTCTCCCTTTCAAGGACACACCCACAGTGACCTAACACCACCTACCAGGCCCACCTCTTAAGTAAGCACCAAGCTGGGTACTCCACCTTTAGCACAGGAAGGGCCTTCAAGATCCAGCCTCTAGCACACCTAGTTTCCATTTCTCAAATTAACAGAATAATTACTTTAGTCTGGGTCCATGGCTTCTCAGCACAGAACCCTGTTTCCTAGTCACTCATAGCTAGCTATGGCATGGAACTAAGCTGTGACCAGTGAGTGGGAGGTAAGAAACACTCTGTGGAAGGCTATTTTAGGGAGTTTCAGTTAAAGAGAGGAAGCAATCCCTTCTTTTCTTCCACCTGCTTTAGAGAAATTGGTTGTTATGGCTAGAGAGGTCCACTTGCCATCTGGAATCTCGAGGATAAGAGTCAGAGCTTTGTGCTTTGAAAACTTAGAAGAATCTTTAGTCTTCATTAACCATAGAGGTACCCAACTAGACACTCAATCCTCAAACATTTTATTTTACCAAAAGAGAAAATGTTTCTACCTTATTTGAGTTATTACTTTTCAAGCTTCTGTTATGCGTACCTTAATTTTATCTGATTAGTTTTACATATGTACACATACACCACACGTGATATTAAGCTAGATTCATGAGTAAAATATGCAGCCAGTGATGAATACCAATTGGTCAAAGAACAGAAACACTGGAACAAAAAATTGTAGGTTTGAATTTCGATGTCTGGCAGAAAGAAAAATACCTTTTTGTGGTTATAGATTGTATTTACAGGCAACATTATTTCTGAAAACTTGCAGTGTTTGCATCAAGTGAATTAATGAATGGTTAAACTTCTATATTAAACTGAGGTATTATTTTCTGTTTTAAAAATTTCCAGAGCCATAAATTCCCCAGTTGTGCTGGCTATTCCAAGGGAATGGTTTCATCTGCATTGGAGCCTCTGTCTTGTTTCATCAAAGCATCATCACCATTGAAATGTCAGTGCTGAAATCCCATCGTCTTGGTTTTAAACCACCAAAGCCATGCCAATTTGCATATTAGTAGGCAAAATTTAAATATTAATTTCAGTACATCTTGTCTCTAAGTCCAGAAAATAAACACAGCTTACTTCTGTATTATAATATAGATAACAAATATTCAGAGTTCATGAGTGTCTCTAAGTTTTAAACCACCAACATTTAATTAGGCTCAGATTAAATGTATACATCCACTCATCATATAAATTTGTTCACACACTGGTCAAATTACAGACTGTGAACTTCACAATGAATATATTCCTTTCATTTATTTCATGTGTCCAGATAAAAATGTTCCCAGTTTGAAGGAACTGATAATCCAATTTCAAGACTATATATTGCCAGACAGTTCTTTCAGCTACAAATAGCAGAAAACCCGCCCAAAACTGTTGAGCTAAGCTGTGGAATTATTGGCTCACTCAAGAGCGGCCTGACTATTGGTACAATTGGACTCAGGTGTTTGAATTATTTTCCTGCATCCATCCTCCTGCTCTGAGTCCTCTGACTTAGGTCTCACAGATTCCCTCCACACAAAGCAGCAGGACAGGCCTGCCAGTCCCATGCCTATGTTCTTCTGAACTGAGTGATCGCAGAAGAATTAATCAATCCTTAGAAAAACATTGTCCCAAGCCAGCTTCAATCAGGTGTCCCGCTTTCATAGTGGATGAATTTTCTAGAAACAAAAGAAGCTAGAAAGGAAGAGTTTCCAGAATGAAAATGGGAGGGGGGGGGGCAGGATGGGTACACACTCCTGAAGGAAGCGTACTCCTTCTCGGCTTTTGCTTAAATGAAGATGACATCAACTTCACACTGGGCTAGAAAAGCTTTTCTTAAAAGATCTGGGCTACTACCAAGACAAAACCAATAAGAATTGCTGGGATGTATGAAAGTGCCTTAAATTTTCACATGCAAACAAATCACCCGGAATTAAAATATTTATTTACCTTCAGATCCAGTAGATTTGGGGTATGGCTGAGGACTGTGTATTCTACCAGTTCCTAACTGATCTGCTGGTCCACAAATCACTGAGTAGGAAGGGTTGAAACTTGGTCACTACCCCCAGAAACTCAGTTCTCTGACTACCCCTTTATAGAACTGACTCGCCATCTTCATTTTGTTGTAGTCTTAGGTCCTGTGGATAAAGCCACCTTTACTGCTGCCTTTCAATAGTTTAGAATTAACATGGCTAAGGTTCCTGTTTTTCTGGCATGTTCTCTGAGTATATAAAATAGTCCCTGATAAGAAGGTCCTTCTCTATGACTGGCACCTGTCCCAAGTGATTCACCAGGCGGAGCAATTCAGTTTTCCTATTGTTGAACTAGCTTTCAGTTTTCATTCCCCTGAATTCTGGAAAGTATGGGGAAGAAGTACCATGGACAGCACTACGTTCTGGCCATGCAAAATTACTTGTTTGCATAATGGAGCAAATTCATACGTCTGACTCAGCACTTGGGTGTTCTTGCTCATTTAGCACACGCAGGTGTAAAAAAAAGATGTAGGCCTTCACTGGGATGCTCTCCAGACATAATGCTCATCAGCTGCATCCCAAACAAACAAGAATTGCATCTGGGATTTTGAACAAGGACAAGAGAATTCAAACAGCAAGCAGGACTAGGCATTGTCTGAATGAACTTCTGTGCCTTCCTCCTGCCTTCTCCTACAATGCCTGATACTCTCCTCCCACCCACAGCTGAGACCACATCTGATTTGCTGCTGTTTGTCTCCAAGAAGGAGCAAGGAGTAAGGAGAAACCCTAGCAGTGTTGAAAAAAGTCCTATCATGAATTTTTCTCCAACATGGCTAGCGAATGAAATCAGGTGAACATGATTTTAAGAGAAAGGAAAGGTAAGTACTGAAGTAGAGGAGACATCACCTTTAATTACTGAATTTTTGAAATGTTCATACAATATAATGTGGTGGCATTTATATCCCCTCCCCATCCCTTACTGCTCCCTCGCCCAATTTAATGTTCTCCATTATATAGATAATAGGGCCTATAGACTCTGATCTGTGTCTCCACACGTCCATCAGTGTGGGTCCATCCACTGGAACCTAGTTAACCTATCAAGAGTTCCATCCTTCAAAGAGACTGGCTCTCGCTCTCCCAGCAGTCATCAGTTGCCAAAAGCTCCTTAAGTTGGGCTGGGATTTCTTACCCACTTCCCATGTCTGGTTTGAGCTTGCATGGTGACATGAGGAATCCTAGGATCTGTTGGATGTAGAAGACTGTGTGTAGATCTCACCTGGAAAAGCCATTTGATTCTCCTCATTTGGGGGGGGGCATTTAAGGGTGGGAACTCAACTTAAAAACTTAAGAATGTGGGTCCTCATTCTTCCTAAGCTATAGCCCCAGCTCTCCCTCCCTCCCTCTCCTTTCTCCTCTCTCTCTCTGAGCCACTGCCATAGATCACCCACACCAGAGAAGAAAGTAAGGGAGCAGAGCAGAGGCATGGCGCTGTGGCAACAAGATGACGGCTGACTCCCTTGCCATAGACCACCCAAAGTCTCCAAGTTCAGTGTTGTATTTGTCACTCTCCTAAAAATGTATCTCCCAGAGTTGTAGCACAGCATACACTGCCCAAGAAGAGCAAAATATCAGTCTCCTCAGGTGTGTGATTACAGGCACTTGTTTGAGGCACAGGGCTCAATTTCCTATATAGAAAGTAAGCCATTCTTGAAAATTGCATTCCACATTTTGTGTAAACCTGATGGGAAATTTGATCTGGGGAAATTTACTCATCTTAAGATATGCAAATTTGCTAGTTGATTATAATGCCAACCCATGATCCAGTGCTGCTACTCTTGCTTCTTTGTAGATGAGAGGCTATAAACATGAGTATATTAAAGATGAATCCACCAAAGTGAAATTAGCACTCAGAAAATGCTCGTTTTTCTAGAATTTTATTTCTCAGATGGATTGGTATAATTTTTAGGGGAACACAGTCCCAGCCTATAATAAATATATAAGCCCATCAAAACCTGATAGAAAATTGCATCAGAAAAGACACTGGGAACTAGGGATCAATTCTACACTAGGCCCCAGGGATGCATCTTGTGACCTAACGGAGTATTTCCAACTCTAATTTCTCTTATTCTGTGAAATCAATTTTTCCATAAACTGTAACCAGTACATGAATATGTTGCAAAAACGAATCATATTGGCATAATAGGCATGTCATGTTATGTTATGATGGACATTCTGTTGTTCTTTTATTGAAACTAATAGAATAGCATTAAAAGGACTGAGAATGATAACAGTTTATGGTTTAGATTTTTTCTAGCCTTTCAAATTTGATGGTACAGTGTATTCGCTCTCCATCTCCTTTTATGGGTGTTTGAGTTTGACCCTGTTAGAAATGACAAAGAAATGACTGGGAAGAAGCATCATCCCACTATCTAACCCTCAGCAGCGCAGTCAAGAAATAGCCATGCTGTGGTATCTTCATCTGCAAAGTTCATATGTCAGCAGCTGCTGCTGGGAAGGTTCAGTGAAGGAGAAGAGTTACGAGGATGAGGCTCCTGCTTTGTAATGTTGACAAATTAGCTGATTGCAGCTCTCCATCTCAAAAATACTTCTACCCAGGAGAGCCAGATGAAATTGAAGTCGGTCATGTCAACCCAGGATGACCTTGAATGAAACAGATCTCGCTGTTTACCAGGCATAAAGATTACAGTGGGCTCATCAATCAGAATACCAACAGTATCATAGATTTCCCTTACTAATTTGAACTTCACAGGCCATGGGAGCTAAGGCTTTATTGTTAATTATTAGTGTTATTGTTATGTAATGCAATTTGGATGCCTCTTCCCAAACAGATGGGCTTTCTTCTTAGATGTTTATCACAATTGAGGCTGATAATTAATTATGTGGTTATTTATTTAATGTTGGACTCCCCTAGTAGGTTGTTATGTGCTATGAAGTTAGGAACCACATTCAACCTTCTGACCCTATAAACCTAGTTGCTAATCGGGGCTCAGAAAATAGAAGAACCAGTTTTATCAGTAAAAGTTTTCACCTGCTTTCCTGGCAGAGTCATTAAAATATGCTTGCCACTCTATTACTGAGTACCTACGAGACATATGAATGGGTGGATCAACACTCGGCCATGAATTGGAAATGGCAGTTGCCTTGGAGTAAAGAGAAACTGGTTGGAGTCCTAGCTTTGCCTTATACAGTTATATGACTTGGACAAGTGGTCTAAGCTCTCTAAACTTCTTCATCGTGAACTGAGAAAGACACAGATCAAATATGGTATATATCAAACTGTAACTTCCCAGGAAATATTCTTTTGTTCTTCATGTAAGGAAACACTGTCCAATACAACTTCTGCCGTGAAGAAAATGTTTAGCACCTGTGTTGTCCCATCTATAGGGTAGCCAGCAGCCACTCATGAATACTGAGCACCTGAAATGGATCAACTGAGGAACTGATTTTTTTTTTTATTTTACAAAAGTATAATTAACAAAGTTAAGTACATGCTGTGGTAGCTACTATTTTGGTCTAAGGAGCTCCCTAAGTTTTAGAAGACCTAAACTGGGAAATCACATAAACATCAAGTTTTAATAGAACTCTTAAAAACTGTTCTGTGGTGGGGAGGGTGCTGGAGAGAGAGCTCTGTGGTTAAGAGCACTACTGGCTGTTCTTGCAGAGGACAAGGGCTCATTTCCCAGCACCCACATGGTGACTCACAACCCATAACTCAAGTTTGAGAGGATCTGATACCCTCTTCTGGCCTTTGTAGTTATTGTATGACACAGGTGCATTTACATATTGCAGGCAAAACACTCATACACATAAAATTAAAAGAAAAATAAACCTGTTCAGGGACTTCAGGGACTTTCAGCATCAAGATTAATGAAGGCATTCCATTCCTTTTGTGAATCATATGTTCTGAGGCTGACTAGTTTTCATTGTTTTAATAAATTGTTACCATTTGGATGTTTGTTGACTTTTTTTAGAACCCAGAACAGTTCTCAAAATAGCACATATTTGATGTGAAATTACTTTCCTCCTTTTCCTCTTTCACAGACAGTGGAGGCCTGGCTTGTGACGTTGACTTTATTAGTGCCATTTGTGTGTTATATTTGAATTAAAAATTTATGGAAGCAAAACAGTCTATGTTCTACTGGGACAATAGATGCTGGTGAGTGAGGGCTGAAAAATCAGCTGTGATTAATAAGCAACCAGCATCATTGAGTTCAGATCTTCTGGGAAGTATTTCCTTAGGGTCAGCACACAAAAGCTGTGATCCAGTGGGGGAGCCAAGGCTGCATCTCAAGCTGGAAGCTGAACTTGGCAAAGTGTGAGAGTACCACATGGTGCTAGTTCTGAAGGCATGAAGAGGTCATAGAGAGAAGCTGTCACCAAGAGACAGGACTGGAGTTCCTGCAGAGGGACCAGGACGACATTGGTGAAGGTGCAACCTCAGCTGCAGTGGAGACACAGGATGTTGGAGATGCCAGGACTGTGGGACAACTACCAAGGACAGCAGTACATGTGGGCAGTAGTGGCCTGAGCTATGAGACAGGCTGTGTGTCCTGTGGATGGCAGAGTCAAGGCCGTGGGGCTGCCAAAGTCCTTTGGAGCCAGAAGATCATGAATGAGTTCCAGATGTCAGACATTAAGCTACAGGATTTGATTTACACTGCTGGATGTTAAGTTTTATTTTGATTTGATTGTAACTGTGCCCTGGTTCTTCCCTCTTGGAATAAGAAAGTATGTGACATATTTTTTAAATTTTATTTTATAGTAGCTCACAGTTAAGAGACTGGAGATTTCAATAGAACTTGACCTTTCAAATAATTGGATTTTTAATTTTTTGTTTATTATTATTATTATTATTTGTGTGTGTGTGTGCATGTGCACATGTGCATGTATATCAGGCAGGGCACATATGTGGTAGTCAAAGGACAACTTCATGGAATCAGTGCTCTCTGTTCTGTTCACCTTTATGTGGACTCTGGGGATTGAACTTGGGTTGCTAGGCTTGCAAGTAAGTGCCTTTACCCGTTGAGCCATCTCATCGAGCATAAAACATGCAGAACTTTCAAAGCTGTACTGCGTTTTACATTGTGGTGCTAACATGAAATTTTGAGGACAAGAAATGAAAAGGCATATAGCTTAAAGTGATGTGTTTGTGTGTCGAAGTTGAGAAGGGGTAGAAGCTCATTTACCTTTTGTTATCTTGACACAAACCTAGATACACCTGAGAAGACAGAACTTCAACTGAGAAATTTCCTCCATCAGGTTGGATTGTAGCCATATCTGTGAGGCATTCTCGAGGACCCAGTCCAGTGTGGGTGGTGCCATCTCTAGGCAAGTGGGTCTGGGCTGTGTAAGGAAGGTAGCTGAGCAAGCCAGGGAAACAAGCCACTCAACAGCATTCCTCCATGGTCTCCACTTCAGTTCCTGCCTCCAGGTTCCTGCCTTCCTCAGCTTTCTGCTCTGGTTCCCTTGATGATGGAGCACAACTTACAAGATGAAATAAACCCCTTTCCTCAAGTTGCTTTGGGTCTGCATTTCATCATAGCAACAGGCAGCAAATAAGGACACTGACCTTGAACTCGCTATCCTTCTGCCCCAGCCTCCCAGTTCGTTCTATTACAGTTATGTGCTGCTGCACCCAACTGACTTTGTCTTTGTTCGACTCATGACAGATAGATTCCGAGAGGCCCCCTCGCATGCTAGAAGAACCGCAGTTTTACATGAAACTTAGTTCCCATCAAAACTGTGAAACAACCAATTTTTTAACTTATGAAATAAATAACTCATAGTTACTTGGACTTTATCCTAGCTTTAGTGAACAATATTTTAAGCAGTTTGGAATGTCAACCGTTTTTAATTTGGAATTTCAATTTAAATTGAGGAAAGAGAAAAATAGGTTTTATTCAATTAAGATTGCAGGCTGTTCCATTACTCTTGGAACAATGGTTAATTGTTTACCTGAGGAGGGGAGGAATCTGGGGGACATATTTGCATTGGGTTGTGGAAACATTAAATGGAAGAATTATTTCTGGCACGTTACCTAGCAAGGAGACATCATTTAAGTCAGATCACTTTTCTCTGCAGCCACTATTCCAACACACAGTCATGTGTCATTCATTCACTCTCAATAGCAGATTGCATCACAAGCTGATGCTTATGGCATTTTGTCTATATATTAATACCAGAACTCATAATCAGGACGGGGATCAAATGGGTCCTGGCTACAAAATACTCAGTACTGAAAACTTTGAATAGCTGAAAGAAGATCAAATGGGTTATTTGAATTTGTCTGAATTTGTTTGGCTAAAGACAAAGCAAGCTTTTGTTGTTGTTTTTTACTGAAATGTGTAAGACAAGATGGATATTTCCTCCTTGCTCAGGCTAATAGAATACTGCTAAGTATTCGAGTAACAATCACTTTGTCCCCTAGGTTCAAATTACGAGCCTTTCATGTGTGTGGGACAGGGGTGCACATGTTTATGTGTGGGCCTGTGTAGGCCTGAGGAGGACATTGGGTATCTTCCTCTGTCGCTCTCCATTTTAAGTTTTGAGAGAAGGTCTCTCACTGAGCCCAGTGCTCTCCATTTTGGGTAGCAAGCTGGCCAATGATTTCCAAGGATACACTTCTCTTCACCATCTAAAGCTGGGGTATAAGCACTTTGAGTCACCCTCTGCTTTTACATGAGTGCTGGGGATTCGAACTGAGGTCTTCCTGCTTTCCTAGCAAGCACTCTTATCTGCTGGGCACCTCCTCAGCCCAGGAGCCTTTTTCAATATGGATGCCCAGGCATAACCTTTTGAGAGTTCATTTTCAGTCACTGTCACCCCAACCTCAGCTAGAAAACCATCTCGGTTCCAAGACAAACTCAAAGTATTGGCTTTTAACGGAAAAATCTAATCTCTTAACCACTTGTCTCTCCTCAGAAGCTACTGTATCTGGTTGCCAGGTTCTTGCTGATGGAAAGCCAAGTCAGGAAATGTTCCTGAGTAGCTCACCAACAGTTAATTATGGACTCCAGTGGAGAGTGGTTCGTGAGATTATGTGGAGTTACAACATAATTAACTCTCTGTTCATCAATTCAATTTTTTTAGCAGAAGTGTTCCTGTAAATATGGTATAAATTTCCTGGGCTCCACCTTATTATGCAGCACAGCACTCAGAGATAGTAAGTACTAAGGCTGATCTTAGTTTAATTTTAGGAAGAGAAGTTAACACTTGGCTTGCTACAAGCTCCATTCCACATCAGATGTTATCTACCACTCAAACTGAGACAGGCCAGAAATACCTGTCGGCACTGTGGTACCACAGAATAGCCCTGAATCTGGAGTAAAAGTACAGAGTCTCCAAAACTTCCTGGCACTATGGAGTCTGTGCTTGCAGCAAAGGCAGCTAGGTTCCACAGCACAGCTTCTGCGCTGTTATCAGCATTTGTATACCTTCTCAATCTGCGGCTAAGAGCATCACTCCAATCTGCTAACATCTCTCAATTCCCAGAGCAAGCCACTGGCCTTTCAGGAGAGAACTCAATGTTCAGAAAAGTCCCTCTCTATTAGAGGAAATAAATAAGTTGATGCCTTTTTAATCTGAGCAGATGCATAGCGTTTCCTATGGGGGATTCTTACAAGGATGTTTATACTCGAATGCTTTTCTGCAAGAGAGAAGAAAACGATTGTCGTCCTCCTGGATCAAAATCACGAGCTTTTCATTAACTTGTGATGAATATATGTGTATCAAATCCACATCCACTTACAGAGGTGGAAATTACCCTCTTGATTTACTGGGCCAGGCAGGGGCTGTGAGTCTCATTGGTCCTTAACAGAAGCTCAAAAGCCCCATAATTGAAGAAATTCTTCCAGGACCATGGATATTAGTTAGCCTTCCTATTACTTAGGTTCCACACTAGGAAAATGAAGTGCAAACGTGAATCGGATCGTCCCTTGGGAATTATTGTCTGAGTGTTGCCTGGAGAGAATCCCCTCCCTGTCCCCAAGCATCCAAATTTTACTTGGAGAAGAAAATTATGGGAGCCTCAAAGAGAGGCAAGCTGGCTTTTGCAAGAACAAAGCAGTGGAAAGTGGAACCCATAACAAAGTCCCTTTCTTCCCTGCTTTCTTAACAAGGCATCTTCTTTCCACCAGCCTACAGGTCAGCCTTCACACGAGCGTGCTTCTCCAGCTCACTCCGCTATGCTCGATGACCTTGGGGATTTTGAGATACTCTGACACTAACAAACAAGACTTTTTATAAATAGCAAGAGACTACATATAGATACGTATCTGTGAGTGTATGTGTGGAAGTATACACAGGCACACATATGGGAGCCTCACACAACCCTGTTGAGTGGAGATAGCACTAATGGGAGGTGGCTTGCATTATGGCTGCTAATGTGTTCTTCCATCATTTGGGGAAAATGTTATAAAAGTGTCCTGTTGATCATCTAGACAAAGTAAACAGTCCAGAAGATGAAGGGGGCGGGGAGATCTAAAAGAATGGAGGGGAATTTGCTATAGTGGATTTTAAGACTTCTTATAAAACTGCAGTAAATAAAACAGCATGGTGCCCACACAGGCCTGACCAATGGAGCATAATGAATAAAGACTAAAGAGGTCCAGATGGCTTCTACTGAGGTGAGGAGAGCACGTGTGTGTGTGTGTGTGTGTGTGTGTGTGTGTGAGTTTTTTGTGAGTTGCATATGTACAGGTATGATATCTTTAATACTAATCTTGGCATTCTGTGTTACAGTAAGAATAATATAACTTTCAAATCAGACACACTGAAACCTGGAATTCCATTTTTATAACTTCTTAGCTATGTGCTCCCGAACAACTTAATACTGTTCCTGAATGTCTATTACCTAAAATCTCCTAGGGATGGTGATATGCTATATTTAAGGAGTGAGAATTTGCAAATTAATGATATCTTACATGTATCAACAAGATTTTTAGTTACAAGCCATAAAGACATACTTTAGCTAACTGCGACAGAAGAGGGATTTCTTCAAGGCTGTTGGTTACCTACAAAGTTTCTGGGACATATGAAGAACAAGACTTGAGGAAAGAACAAACAAGGAAGACCGAATAACAGCAAGAACCACAGAAATTCAAGTGACAACAGGGCATGTGTGGTGAGCACCCCCTCCTACTCTGAACCCCAGATGTCACAGTCAGCCAGGCCACACTCGCTCCTGGCAGGTAGGCATTGCCAACATCACTCATCAGCATGATTTGTGTCTGTCTTCCTGTTTAGGAGCAAGAGTTCTGGTAGTAAAGTCTGCAGTGGCTTCACTGATTGGTTGCTCCCATGAAAGGGTGCTGTAGAAACAAGCTGGGGCCATAGGTAAAGGAATTCCTCTACCTAGCAAAATTCAGTAGATGGAGAATTGATGAGACAAAAACAAGGAATTTCAGATTCTGGGTCACCTAAGAAATGCCACAATACATCAAAGTATCTGACACCTGACAGACATTCAGGAAATGGTGATTATGAATATTCTCACAAAGTCATGGGAGAAAGGAACAATCCATTATTCAACAAATGGTGCAGAGATCATTAGTTATTTAAGAGAAAAAAATTCCCAAAATTCACCAAACTTAAGTTTCAACAGGATCAAAGATTTAAAGGAGAGACTGGTGGAGAAAGCCTGTAATCTTACAAGGTGGAAGCAGGAAGATTGAAAGTTCAAGACCTGCCCAGCCTAAAAAGTGATTTCAAGGCCAGTTTGAGCAACATAGTGAGACTTCATTTCAAAATAAAAAGTAAAAAGAGGTCTGGAGATATGGTTCAATTGTGGAGGGCTTGCTCAGAATATGCAAGGACTCAAGTTCAGTTTCCAGATTTCCCACAATAATAATCATAGCAATAATAATTTAAATAAATACTTTAAAAACCAAAGATGTCTGTAATAACAATAACTCACTCCATTGGCTCTATCAGTTTATCCTCTTGATACACCCTGAAAAATTGCTAACATTAACAGAGCTCAATGGATTTTCTAATGTTCTTCATAATTCTAGAAGCTCAGGAAATGATCTAATACCTTATCACTTATCACATGTAGCAATAGCCACATGCCCCACTCTTCATTTTACATCGAATCCCTGATTAAAACCCTCTTCTTTTATTTACTGGGGAAAAAAAGGTACTGACTAGCCCCTTGTGTGCTTAACTTCTGCAAGTCCTTCTTAGGGTCATTTAACAACACCTTGGGTGATGTTATCTAGAGTACTTGACTGGCTTAGGTTCTACATCTCCCCTAAATTATAGGTTTCAGGGAGACAAGGGCCTTGTTTTATACTTTCTTTCTTTCTCTCTCTCTCTCTCTCTCTCTCTCTCTCTCTCTCTCTCTCTTTCTCTGGCACAATGCCTTGAACAAAGGCTCTCAAGTCATGATTGGGGAAGAAACCAAAATTGCTATTTAGCTGTTTGAAATGTCCGGTAATGGCTTCAGTTCTGAGCACTAACTCAGATAAAGTCATCTCTGTGATCCTCAATTTCCTTTCCTTGAAAAGAATAAGAACACTTACATTGCCTTTACTCTCCCCAAACTGCCCATCACATCAAATATTGAGCTTTTCAGGCTTGATGAAACAATTCGGAGGTGACATAGATGGACAGCTTTCCAGACCACATATTACACTTTCTTTGTCTCCTATCTCTGTACAATCCCTATTGTTCTTGATTCCCACCTGACACTCCTACATCCAGAGCTGATGAGTCAGGCTAGTCAGGATTTTTCTTTGTTTTGTTCTATAACTGTGTTTCTCTACAGTTAGATGAGAGATGTGATCTGAAACCAGTCTGCCGTGACCCAGGTACTTTTTGTGTTTCTCCTGGCTGTCTAGAAGATCTCGATAGTACTTATCTAAGTTGAGTGCTTTGAGATCCTAGGATGCAAATAGCTACAAGTCTATTCAGTCAGCCCTCCAAAGCTGCAGGGTCTATATCCATGGGTTTAACCAGCTGCAGAAGCAAAATATTTGTGGGTAAAATGAATCTGTATTGAACAGGTTTAGACTTTTCCCTTGTCGTTATTTTATGAAATATAGTATACCAGCTATTTACATAGCGTTTACATTGTATCAGGCATTATGAGTAAAGGAAAGATTATTTAAATTATATAGGAGGATATGCATAGATGATATGTAAATATTACATCATTTTATTTAAGAGTTTTGGGCATCTACATATCTGCAGTGGGTCCTGAGACTAATACTCCATGAAAACAGAGGGAATTTTTTCATTGTTTCTATTGCCCAAAGGGAATACTCATTTCTTATATGTGCAATACTTGCATTTTTAAGTATTTAGAAGAAAAAGACACTGTCAGCCATGATATATCCCCAAATAACACATGAATAAGGATTTACTGTCTCTGAAAATTAAGACTCAGCTACAGACCAGAAAAAAAGATCATTTGTTTAATTCATCTCTGAGAATGAAAAGGACCAAAAGTCAGATCCTTTTAGCAAAAACTCTCATATTTTAGTTGTTAATGTACAGCTAAATTTTAAATTAAGAACATGCTTACAAAAAGGGTTAGAAAGTTATTCACACCAATCCATTAGTGAGTCTGTTTTTGATTGAACTTTTAAATAACTTTTGATAATTAGTGCATCTTGGCTTCTGGATTTCAAATAAGATGAAAGAATTCATTTTCCTTTTGATTTAGAAGTAGTCCAGTCAAAAATTCCCCCAATGAGGGAAATCCTTTGGTATATTCCTTAGTTCTCCCAAAGAAAAGACATATTGACTATATATCCCCAAAGGCCAGGAAGTTTTCCCTATAAAGAGGCAAATGGAAATATTCAACATTATAGCCATAGCTATCTGTCATGACCTCTCAACTCTACCACTGTTAAAGCAGTCAAAGAAAGTACATAAATGGGGCTGGGTATATGGTTCAGTGCAAGGCCCTAGTCCATCCTCAGCACACTGAATGAAAGAGAGAGGCGAGAAAGGAAGGAAGGAAGGAAGGAAGGAAGGAAGGAAGGAAGGAAGGAAGGAAGGAAGGAAGGAAGAAAGGAAGGAAGGAAGGAAGGGCTGAATGTAAAAATGTTTTTGTGGCATTAAGTACCATTCTTTTGACTTTTTTAAAAATCAGGAAAAACTATTGCTTATAAATTATATCAAAATAGGTGGCAGGCAGGATTTAGCCAGTGAGCCATATGTTGCTGACCCTATTTCAGGTGAATTGGAGATGAATTTCAGCCCAGATGTCTTCAGTTCCCATAATGTACTCATCAAAAGGAAGGGTATGATACTCAGAAGGCTGAGGGAAGAAGACTGAAAGTTCAAGGCTAGCCTGATTTACACAGCAAGTCTGAAGGTAACTGAGGCTATATACACAGCATGACTCTGCTCAGAACTTTTAAAAAGGAGGAGGAGGAAGAGGAGGAACGGGAATAGGGTGCTAGGATAAGGCTGTGTATCTCCTGAGGTTGAAATGCCACCTAAACACATGTGTGCCATAGGCCCTTATTTGGGCATGAAGAAGAAAGACCTGCATGCAAAGATCTCACGAAAGATCTCTTAGACAGATAGCTGCCTCTGTGGAGGGGAATTAAAAGACAAAGGAGGGCAAAAACAGGCAAGTGACCTAATTTTTACTGTATACCATTTTTTTACCTTTTGATTTTTGTATCACTTAAATTAGCCTATTTTTAAAATAATTGATCAACTGAAATTTTCTTCATTATATTCTAAATACTTATCCTTATATCCAAAGATAACTGCCACTTTCATCACTCATCTAAGAAATTTCTTTTTGCAACTGATGGACACAAAAGCTCCACCACTCACCAAAATGCGGAGACTGAGTGACCATGGAGTGTCCAGCCCCAGTTGGTACATCTACAATGCAACCCCTATGCCTACATCACAGAAGAGGGGGACAGAAAGATTATAAGAACCAAAGGACCAGGACACTTGCTGCTAGATGGTGTCTTGTGGGTGTGACAGGGGAGCTGTACCCATGAAATCTTAACAATATGGCTGTCTAAACAAGACCTGAACAATGACATCACCAGTTGACATGCCAATGTGAATGAGGGAGATTTCACAAGGTCCTATCTCTAGACCAAAAGCTACAGGCAACCAATTGCTGCTGAGAGAGGAGGAATCAGTTTTCTCCCTTGATGAACACCCTAATAATCAGTCTGAAGTGCTCAGTCCTAAACACGTGTATATCTGAGTACCACTAAATAAACTCAATAGGTTGCATGTATGTGTGCGTTTAGTAATTGCATTTATTTATTTATGTGTATATGTATGCAGGCACAAAATATGTAACTAATAATTTTAAAAGATGTCACAGAATTGAAAGGGAGTCGGAGAACATGGGAAGAGTTGGAAGGGAGAGGGAAGGATGGGAATCGTGCAAAGGCAGCACTCATCTACGAAATTCTCAAAAAATTAAAATTCAAAAAGTTAGTGCTGAAAGGAATGACTAGAAGGACCCTAAAACCAGCACTTAACATCCTCTGTACTAAAAGACAGAGGTCTCAGGGCTGGGAGCTAACTCAATGGGAAGCTTGGGACTCACATGCATAAGGCCCAGAGTTTGATCCCCAGCAGCACAAAAATAAATAATAAATAAATAATGCAAAGGCCTTCATTACCAGAACTAGGTAAATCTCATAAGACAGCCTCTATCTGGTGAAAGGAGTTTGTGCAAATTGCACAGTAATAGTCTGTATGGGAAAACTTAGCATCTTTATAAGTGTGGATGGTATGTAGTGTTTATGAGTCAAGAAATCTTTTAAATACATAAGAGATGCTGATTCAAATGAATATGTTAAACCTCTTCATGACCTAACAAATTATAGAAAGGAAATATACTCATCAACAGGCAAAAGTAAGTCCAGTAATACTTCCTGAATCTTGTCATTAATTAGCATATCTAAATCTAAAAACCATCAAATCAGTGTGCAGAGCACTGCCCCAGGTAGATGTAGAATTGGGGTCTTTCTGATCAAGATAGAATTAAAGACTGGAGAGATGGCTCAGCAGTCAAGAGCACTGGCTCCTCCTGCAGAGGACCCAGATTCGACTCCCAGCATCCACATGGTGACTAACAACCAACAGTAACTCCAGTTTCAGGGGATCTAATACCTTCTTCTGGCCTCCATGGGCATTGCACAACACAGGTGCACTTACATGCAGGCAATACACTCATACACATAAAATAAAAACAATAGATAAAAAATTTTTTACAGAGTAGAATTGAAGATCTAGCATGTGAGCACCTGCTTCTCTTTCCATTCCTCTCCACATTACCACAGAGGCTGCACTCCTGCAAGTGAGCTCCACAGTCTATGTGCCTAGGCTTCGTCTGCCTCACCTCCATTCCATGCAAAGATCTATTTCTCAGTCACTTCATGAGGCCAAGGATGTACACATCATGCAAACTTTTGAACAGAGAATACTGGATGCTCAAAGTCCTAAAACCTGGAGTTTGGTCTAGGAGACACATTGGACTCCAGTTGGGCAATATCCTTTCTCTAAACAAGAAGGCTCCAGGGATAGTGATGCTTTCCATGGGGGACCACTGACACAGAAGACCAAAAAGAAGACAAAACATGCAATAGAGCTGTGCTTTCCCTAAAGAATTAATTTATTTAATTCCTTGTAAATAACAGGAATGAAGGAAGAAAGAAAGGAAGGGAGGGAGGAAGGAAGGAAGGAAGGAAGGAAGGAAGGAAGGAAGGAAGGAAGGAAGGAAGGAAGGAAGGGATTCGTCAGCTTTCTATTGCTGTGACAAAATCTTGAAAAAATCAACTTAGAAAGAGGAAAGCTTATTTCAGCTCAAGTTCCAGAGATTTCAGTCCATGATCACTCAGTTTTAATGATTTGTGCTTGTGGTGAGATGGAAGACAGATGTCTGATTGCCTCTTGGCTGCCAAGAAGCAAGACAGACAGACAGAAAGGGACTGGGGTCTCAAAAGCCCCTTCAAGAACACACCCCCAAATGACCTAACTTCCTCCCATTAGACTCCACCTCCTAAAGGTTATACAGCTCCCTATTAGCTCTACCCTAGAGACAATGTCTTCAACACACGAATCTTTGGGGGACATTTAAACTCCAAAATATGGCAGAAGGGAGAGAAGGATACTTCTCTACTTTATGTGACAAAGTCATTTGCTAGTAAAAAAGAGTGGAGAAGTGGTGAGAAAGGCTTGAGGGTGGGTCCAAAGAAAAAAATATCTTTTAAACACCACGCGATTTCTCCCTGTGCTGTCCACAATTTTATTTTAAAACATTTGAAATTAGCTTATCACTTACAATAACTGAGGTGGGTTTTCTTTTAAACCAAGATCTTTCATCAAAAGCAATGAGCCGGGAAGACACATTCTGTTGACCCTTTGACATCAGGTGCTGTGAGAACCCTCCTGAGTACCCGGTTTAAAGTCACAACGTGACAAGCCCTATGTCATAAATAGAAATTCAATAGACCTCTGGGCTGTCATTTATTTCCAGGGTCAGTCTCATATGTGAGAATGGAACCTGAAACACAGGCTATAGGTTCTTTGATGGGGGAGGGATTAGCTTATGTTTGCAGTAAATTTATTTAAGTTCTCCTCTGATTATTTCCTTGATCCTCACACAATAAAATAAGACAAGGTATTTGAAAGTATCTAGAAAAGTCCTGGGCCTCCCCTCAAGGAATGGAAAGAATGTTGGTTTGAATCTAAAGCCTGCATGAAGCTCTTTACCAATGAGTGTTTCTTGAAGTTTAGAACGGGGATTGACCAAGCTTGACTCAAGAGCTAAACCCAAACCAAGTGTGGGTTGAGGTGGAGGGAGGCAGTAAGAGGAGAGAAGGGAGAAGAAGAGGAGGGAGGGAGGGGAGGAAAGAGAGAGAGGAGCAGGAAGGGAAAGGCAATAGAAACCATATATGGGCCCACAAAGCCTACCTGTCTGATCTCTTACAAAATTTGACAGTGCCTGGCTTTGTAACAGACACAAGAGTAAACAATATCTCAGAAGTTGAGGCCCTGAAGAAAACTAGTAACAGACTGAGACAGTATCCGTTATTTCCACAGTAATGCTGCATAACAAACTGTCCCAATTTTCTGTAACAACACCATGTTTCACACATCTGTGAATAACCTGGGCTTAGCTGGGGTGGCAATGCTGACCTTGGCTCACTTGAGTGTTCATCTCTGGGTTGACTGAGTCAAGACAGGCTGGGCTAGCCTGGGGAAGTCTATTCTATACTTTAGCCTTGGTCCTGAATCTTTACTGTTATCCCCTCCTTGGATCAGCTAGTGACATGACAATGATAGAGATTAAAACAAAGGAAATGTGTAATACAGCACAGTGAGAAGTAGAGCATCAGAGAGGCATTCTCTGGAACAGAAGCTTCCTGATCACACAGCAGTCATGTGACTAAAGGAGGGTGGACAATCAAGGCTAATAATGTGGACTGAAATGCATTCAGTTCTTCCTGACCACCCACATACAGGTAATAAAGGTGCCCGGAATTTCTCAGGAAACAAGACTGACTCCAGCTGGGCCATGGAGCTCAGTTATAATGGGATGTGGAAGAGATTTAATATTTAACATGACCTCCTTCTGCCCATTTTGCTTTGCTTCCCTGAGGGATGGGCAGCTGGCACATTGGTTCCTGGAAGTCAAGGTCATCAGCCATGATCAGCTTTACGCCCCTGAACTAGGTACTGGGCTCTGGGCAAGATATGTGCTCAGTAACAAATGAGTGAGTTCATGAGGCATGTCTGTCCTTTCTGGGAATCCCTGGATCTCTGTCATTTCACCTACAGATGGAAAGGAATGAAATGACAGAAATTCCAGATCTCCAGATTATCAGACGAAGCAGAGCCAGAATGCAGAGCAAATGACAAGTGACAGTGAAACTGGGTTTTGGAGAATCCAAATCATTGGGGCGAGAGTCCACAGATGGCACGTGCCTCTCAGGGTAGAAAAGTGGGTCACTGCTCCCACACCAATCGCTGCACAGCCTGAAAGATGTGAGGGAAGCAGAGTTCCTGCAGCAGGTCAGCAAGGAGGGTGCCAGGTGGATTGATAGACACTCGGGCAGCACCCAAGCGGTCTAGGTCAGCCTATCAAACTCAAAAGGGAGTGTTATGCCTGAAGAAGTCTTAACCTAGATCCTCCCTAGCTAGAGCACGGGGAGCACTGCACAGCAGAGGACTGAGTGAGGCTGACCGGAAAGGGAGCTTGTGTTGCTGCCACCATAGTGCCTCCAAATTGGAACTCAGGTCCGCTGTGCTGTGTCCCTAGGTTGCCACAACTGCTCTGAACAGGAAGCCAGAGGTGTTTATTCCTGTCCCGGCTCTGTTCTATGACCCTAGTTTCTTCATCTGTTAAATGGAAATTAAGACCTCAGACCAGGCCTGGCAAGATGGCACCAGGGAGTAAGGTGCTTGGCCGTGAAGCCGGATGCCCTGAGTTTGCTCCTGGGACACACGGTGGAAGGAGGGGACAGACTCCCACAAGTGGTCCTCTGAGCACACTTATGTTGTGACAACCAGGCACGTGCACATATATACACACACACACACACACATACAATTTTAAAAGGTAATAAAAAAAATTTAGGTATCAGACTCACTTAAGCCAAAGAAATTTTGTGAGGATTGAAAGAATTAGTAAATATAATAAATAAATTAGAAGGGGCTGGAGAGATGACTCAGAGTTAAGAGCACAGCTGTTCTTGCAGAAGACCTGAGTTCAGTTCCCAACACCCACATGGCAGCTAACAACCATGTGTAACTCCAGTTTCAGGAGATCCAATGCCCTCTTCTGACCTCCATGAGCACTGCATATATGGGTGTACTTACATACATGCAGGCAAAACACTCATACATACAAAATTAAAATAAATTTTAAAAATAAATGAGAACTGACAACCCTTATCCCAAATCAGGCCAACTCAGGAAAGATGAGTAAGAGTTTGTCTCATCTTGAGCAAGCCAATGATGCCCTGAGTTTGGGGGGAGGGATAGAACACACTGAAGTAAAGAAATGCTCAGAATCATGAAAGAAGTTGCTTCCAATGTTGAAAGTGTTGGAATATAGGCGTGTAGGTATTTGGAGTCCAGAGAGCACCTGCTCGGCTCTCCAGGTTCTTGAGTCCCAGAATAAGGAATTGCTCCAGGTTCGTGTGAATAGTGTTGAAAACAAAACTGCCTACTAAGAAAGATAGTGGGTCAGAGAACTGGGAAAGATAAGGTGCTCAATGGCGCCTGGGCCTGGCAGATTGGAACAGTTTCACAGCATGCACTTTTTCTGCCCAGGCTCCAGTACCTACCAGTTTTGGTAGAGGAGAGATTTCCAGTCTTTCTGCTGACTGGCTTCTTTCATATGCTAATCTTAATGTCTCACTCTGACTACTCTTCTGCCACAAAAGTAAGACAGCCTTCACGCTAGGGAAAAAAAAATAGCTGTGAGGAATGGTTTTTTGCAAAGCCTGAGGAGTGAAAGTTTCCGAGGCTCAAGTCCTCTCAGGAGGGCAATAAATATGGGAAATAAGTTACTCTTGAAGGCAATTGACGTGGTGTGTGAATGAATTCAAAACACATCTCCATCCCTTTTAAATGAAGCGAATAGAGACCGTAAGAGAATCGGGATGAGCAAGAAGACAAAAGACCAGTGCTTAGAAGGCAAGCGTGTTCATTTTCTTAGATGACTGTGACCTCATGGCATGGCACAGACAGGCACATCCCCTGACCCCAGTCTTTCTCTTGCAGAGGCATCAGCACAGACGCCAGGCCTGGGAAAGGCACAGCTTTCCTGTGACTGAACCACTGCTCTTCAAGAGCCATCATCTGTCACTGCGTTTATTTCCAGCCTACCTCTCCCTCTCCCTGACCCATGGGACAGGAAGAGGAAGGGGACAGGATGTGACAACAGTGTGGAAACAGCTCTCAATAGGCACTGGCTGAAGGCAACAATAACAAAATGTATGAAATCCATGAAAGCATAGAATTGGATAGTAAAATCAGATAAACTATTCCTCTTTATAAAGCAAATTCCCCTCAACTATCACCCAGCTCATAACATACGAAGAACTAGGCTTTTCACCTGGTACACCTGTACAGACTCCCTCAAAATGAAGGGCCTAGATGCCTTGGAGAATTACGCAAATTCTGGCGTATTTCTACACCTGGCTGGACATGAAGTATCAGGTGTCTCCAGGCATGAGTTACAAGGCCTCTAAAAGCAATGAGTCTTTTATGGGGTTGTAGATAATGGTGATT
Organism: Eospalax fontanierii; assembly: GCA_035773235.1. Lineage (NCBI taxonomy): Eukaryota > Metazoa > Chordata > Mammalia > Rodentia > Spalacidae > Eospalax > Eospalax fontanierii. Next base: position 36,085,137 of record CM069548.1, on the reverse strand, counting down.
TTCCATAAATCCCGCAAGAGTCACACAATAGGCCAAGAGCAATTAACATTAATTAAATGATCCCCATAAAAAGGTTGCTTTGGTGACACGTTGATAACCTCTAAATGTCTTAGCCTGCTCATATTCTTAAAGGTGTCCCCACGGCTGCACCAGAGGTTCAGGGCAGGCTCCTACTGCCCCAGGTGATTACACAGACACATCCAAAACACCATTCAGCTCAAAGACAGCCCTAGAGGTATTCACTCTGCACCCTGAAATATGTGTGAAAGAAATACCTGGAAGCGGTGTTAAAACAAGGTTCTGATTCCATAGGCCAAGAGTTCTGAGGATTCTGAATTTGTCACAAGCTCTTTGATTTGAGGACTCCAGGCCCAGCCCATAATTTTGAGAAGCAGTGTTTCACAAAAGCTGTGGAAACAGCCCCCAGGTAGGGTGGTCCTGGTTAGATACCAAGAGATCAATAATCCCAAACATGTGGGACATCTCAGTGTACTAACCTTTCTATCCCACATTTCTTTTTCCTTTCTTTCTACACTCACTTATTTACTGGGGAGGAAGCACATATGTCACAGCACACAAGTGGAAATCAGAGGACAACTTGGGGAAGTAAGTTCTTGCCTTCCACCATGAGGGCTCCAGGGACTGAACTCAGGTCATTAGGCATTGCCTTAACCCACTGAAACCTCTTGCCAGCTTCTCTATCCTGCTTTCTAATCCCAGGGAACTGCATAATAGAAAGCAGGCAGTATATTCTGCAGACAGTGTAGTTAAACCAAAGTCATCCCAGACTCAGGAAGCCCAGGCTTCTAGTAAGTGGGGAAGAAATGGAAACTTCTTCTGAGAAAGATTAACCCAGGAACACCTGCAGCCCTCAGGCCTCTGCATGCTGCCCCTGCCCTTCTGAGGTCACCTGTGAGAGCCACACCATTATAAGAAATTGGAGGTGGGACTTTTTCCAGGATGGAGTAATTGGAAACCAAAATATGGACCTCTGTAGTAGAGTCAGAATTCCTGTCCCTGGGGCTGGAAAGTTGGCTCAGTGGTTAAGAACACTGGCTGCTCTTGCAGAGGATCTGAGTTAGGTTACCAGCAACCACACGGAGGCTAACAACCATCTGTAACTCCAGATCTGACACCCTCTTTTGGCCTCCATGGGCATTACATGCATAGGTACACTTAAATACACATAGGCAAAATACTCACACACATAAAATAGAAATAAATAAAATAATTTTAAAAAAGAATTCCTATTCCTGACAAGGCTCATGACTCTGTCACTAGACTGTCAGGCACAACAGAGGAACTCGATTGCAAAACTGACACGGAGCCAGTGATGAAGGCCAGGATGGGGGTTGATGGATGGACAGAGGGACGGGAAGTACAAGGGCAGCGGGGACTAGACAAGGGTCAAACACTTGAAAAGTAGCCCAGGAAGTTTTGGCAGGGACTTACTGACTACAGAGTGGCGACAGCCATAAGGAGATGACCCAAGTGTGGCAGCCAACAAGGAAAGAGGTCCCAGTCAGGTGGACTGAGAGTTTAGAGATAATAGCACAGAGAGAGAGGGAGGGACTTTAGGACGCTGTCACTGGTCCTCCCTGAGAGCAGATGTGAGGTTTGTAGTAGCCCTATAAAAGTGCAGGCCAATGGGTTATAAAATTATATTATGATATCATAATGATACGGCAGCAGGACACATCAGGAACCATGTGTGCCTGTGGAAGACTTCTGTTTTAATTCAGTAATGATGGGACTGAAATTAGAACTGTGCCCTGAGTCCACAGACAGGGACCTGCAGACCTAAAGTAACCGTTAACAATTTCCTGATCCTAAAACAGGTTCAAGCATGAAAATACTGAGGAAGGGAAAGGGGAGGGTTCAGTTGAGTGGCAGAGATCTTAGCAAAGAAAGTCACCAGGGGAGTGGGGAGAGGGAAGGGGACTTTACACAGAGAATTCTCAGCATTCCTCAAAGCCTGGAGTCATCAGACCAAGAACTATGCCCTTGAGCTTATGGCCTTCCGTTTTCTTTTCTCTAACACCCTTCCTCCACAGTGTTTTCAGTGCAGCCCAAGCCAAGTCAGCTATTTATAGAGTGAGAGCAATTTTACCACAGGGTGTGGGGTTTAATTTAAAAAGACGTCAAAGAGCGAGGGGCAGATGGCTGAGCAGGCAGTGCCTCTCATTGACCTTGACAGAGCCCACTGCTGCAGAATGCTGAGTTTTAGGGACCTAGGAGTGTGCTCTGATGACGATCCCTGAAGTGACAAAGCTTAAGGAAAGAAAGGGTAAACTGATAAGCAAGCACCTGCTTACTGATTTCTAGAAGATCTATGAGTAGCTTTGGAAATGACACCAGTTGTCAGGTCCGGTGATCCATTCTGGAAGGCTCTTCACCTCAAAGATCTCAGTTAGTTATGCGTTACCAGTTCACTTGGATATGGAAGACCCCAAACTATAGGGTGGGGTGGGGAGGAAGGAGCAAAGCAGGGAGGGAGGAAACTGAAAACGTTCCTTTCCCAACCAGTATAGACAGAATGGGAGTCCTTACCTTTCCCATGCATCATCCTATAATTGTCTGCAGACCATCTTCCTGCAAACACATCTTCTCTTTAACTGCTTGTTTTGTTGATCTCCTAGGGATGTCACAGTAAGATATCACAAACTGGTTGGATAAAACCCAGAAATGTAGTGTCTCACAGTTTTGAAAGCTGTAAATCAGAAACTAAGGACCTCTGAAGCCTACAGGGAACACTTCCTCACCCTGCCCCAGCTTCTAGGAGTTTGCTAACGATCTTGGGCATTTCTTGGCTTCTTGCTGCAAACTCCAGTCTCTGCCTTCATTGTGACATGGCATTCTCCTTGTGTCTCTGTTCTGATGACACCCACTGGTCACAATGGTTAGGAGTCTACCTTCTGCTATCATGATCTTATTTCAACTAATGAGATCTATGGCAACCCCATTTCCAAACAGGCGTACATTCTGAAATACCAAGGGTTGGAACTTCAGCTTTTCTGGAGGATACGATTCAACCAATAACAGTAACACCATAGTGTAGTTCAGTCAAGCACCGTCAGTTTAGAACTACACAGAGGTGTTGCAGTGATGGTAGGTAAGGCCATTATAAATACACAGTACACTATATACACACACAAGCGTAGAAGCTTACCCTCAGTGTTTGTGAGAGGATTAATTCCAGGACTGCTCATACATATCAAACTATATATTCTCTTTCTCCTTAGCTATACACAAAAGTTAAAAATGTATTGATACCCAGGCCACATCAATGAAACCAAACTCCTATGTTGAGACCCCACAGAATTAACCCATTTTAATAGTTCCTCAGGTACTATTTGACTTTTGACTATACCACAGGGTGGCCATATATTTGATCAAACTTCATTCTGGATATTTCTGGAAGGGTATTTTTGTATGAGTTTAACATTTAAATTGATAGACTGAATCCAGCAGGTTGTCCTCCCCAGAAGGAGTGGGTTACATCCAATTAGTTAAAGGCCTCAACAGAACAAAGGCCATCCTCTGCAAAGACAGAAGAAATTCCTCCTTCCTGGTTTCCTTTGAGCTGGGACATAGGTTTTCTCCTGATTTCAGGCTCAAACAGAAACAGTGACTTTTTCTGGGTCTTGAGTTTGCTGGCTTTGGGACTGAAACTACAGCAAGTGGCCTACTGCACAACTTAGGACTTGTCAACCTCCGAATCTCATGAATCAATTCCTATAACAAATTTCTTTATGTGTGTATATTCTATATAATCGTGTATAACCTATTTATAACCATGTATGTGTAAGTGTGTATTTGTGTGTCCCATAGGTTCTGTTTCTCTGGGAAACTCCAACTAATACACTGTTTCTAATATGCTAACAAGTTTAAGAACCACTGACCTACAAATCACAGATGAGGGAATGATTAATGTTATCTGGGAAGGCAGCTTCACAAAAGCCAAGGCATCTGAGGTAGGGCAGAAAACAAGAGAAAGAGCCAAGTAGACAGGGACAGAGGAAAAGGTCTTAGTAAGGGAACAAAAACGAGATGGTGGGAAAAAGGAAGCGCATCTTTGGAGAGGAAGCTAAGAAGGACAGGTAGAGCCCAGAGGCAGCCTGCGGCAGGTGCCACAGTTAGATAATGCCGGGACCTGTTATTGAAAGGTTTTGATCAAAGGAGTGATGTGTCATTTCTGGGTTTCAAAAAGACAAATCTGAAAGGTATGAAGGAGGGGAGAAAAGACTGAAGTGGAGGGATGAATGAGGACTTAACTGTAAAAGCCTGCTGGAGACTGAATGTTTGTGTCCTCTCTAAATTCACATGCTAAAGCCCTAACCGCCCCCCATGTAACAGCATTAGAAAAGGAGACATTTGGAGAGTAATTAGATTTAGAAGAAGTCATGAATTGAGAGACCTCATGATGAGATGGGTGCCCTTCTAAGGAGTGGGAAGGACATTAGAACTTCCTGTCTCCCTCATGAGAGAACACAGCAAGAAAGCAGCTATCGGGGCCCTCGCTAGAAACGGAGCAAGAGAAGCTGTGGTACTGGGTTAGAGAAAAAAGGTTTTCTGTGTGTTTTAGAGCTACATTTACATAGACTTGAGCAACTAACTAGTCTTGGGAACTGAGGAGGAGGTGTCATATGTGACTTCAAAGTTCTTAACGAGTGACTGAGAAGATGGTGATGTTAAGACTGGGAACACAGGAGGAGAAACAGATTTTGTGGAGGATGTAATGAGTTTGATGCATTTAAATTTGAGGTACCACAGGGCATTTGTTTGGAGGTAACCAGGCAGCAGATAAAAATAGGTTTCTGGCCTTCAGTAAAGTGGTTGTGCTCTTTATAGAAAGAGATTCAGGAATAAACAGAATGTAAATGATGACAGACTTCACAGATAGAAGGATCTAGAAACACTATGAAGAGTACTGGGAACAGGAGCTTGGGATGGCGAACTGTTTAAAGGACATATGAGGTGGAGAAAGTTGTCTAAGGGGCGAAACAAGCACCCAGTGAAGCAGAAGAAAACCATGTCCGAAAGTCACACGGAAGCCTTCATGCATTTCAAGTAGAAGGGGTTTAACATAAAAAATTATTAAGCAATGACAAGGGTATAATTATACGTACAGGAAACTGTAAAATTTATCCTAAACTGAAGGAGAATGTACAAGGAGTGGCTTGGAAAGGACATTCAGAACTCATTGCAAAATGTATAAATAGGAAAGCATGCTCTTCCAACCGAGGTCAAGGGGGAAGGATTTAATGTGTACCAAACAATAATATCCAAATTAAGAGGAATAATTGATAATGTTGATGTTTCAAAGATATCCCTAGAGGATGGGAATAATTTCCTTGGCTATCCCTGGGATAAATGATGGGATAAAATGATATGTTTCCTTTTAAAATAATCGTGAATGTATCAAGGAACAGAGAGAAATAGTAGCATAGAAGAAAGATTAAAAGAATTCAAGATAAAGTGCATTCTTCTTCTCTGCCACTAGAGGCGCCACGTTAGGACAGGCCGAGCAGCTGAGGACTACGCACTCCTAGTAAGGTAAATCCATTTACCTGAGACTGTATTCAGGAATCCCAGCTGAGCAAACTAGTCCACAAATCTAAACTCCAATGTAGGAATATAGAACATCATGGTAATCCAGGAACTTTTTTTTTTTTAGAGAAAAAGCAAAACTTGAGAGAAAAATTGGCATTTGGTGGAACTCATAAATCTTTTTACTTCCCAGGATTTCTTTATTTCTTTCAAGGGAGACTGACTCTACAGTTTTATAAAGCACCTTTTCTACTATAAGCCTATAAGGCAAAAGAAACAGTCTCCTATTGGCTGAATGAGAATGCAAATAAGTGGCCCTTTGGTTGTTCGTCAATTCAAACCAGTGACTCTGGTCAGGACCAAATCATCATATTTCATCTAAAAATACAGTATTGTCTGATCCCTGAGGCCCAATGATTGAAAATTGGTCCCTTACTAAGTCAGAATCTTAAATAAATGGGGCTCTGGACTCAAAGCCTGCAACATCCATGCAGCCCAGTGGATATAAACTTCAGGGGCTCAGTTTCCTAATTGAGTTGGGCTCTGTCTTACCGTCTGTCCTAGTTTACTTGCTGCTACTGTGGTAGCATACTGACCAAAACCAAGGTCGGGAGGAAAGGGTTCATTTCATCTTTAATTACATTTATTTATTTGTGGGGCATATGAGCCACAGTGCACATGTGGAGGTCATAGGAAACTTTTAGGAGCCTATTCTCTCCCTCTACTATGTGGGTTCCAAGCATTGAATTCAGGAGGTCAAACTTGGTGGAAAGTACCTTCATCCCCTGAGCCATCGCACCAATCTGAATTTTATATTTTTTAGTCCCTTTTTTCTGATTACCAAAGTCAACTTCACTAACAACTTGAAATACAGAGAAAAAATTTTAAAGCACTCATATAAATGCTCAGATATTACCACTGTTGACATTTTGATTTATATCCTTCTAGTCTTAAAAAAAAAAGCAGGCAAAACATATTGAACTCACTATATCTTATAACCTACTTTTTAACTCAATAATATTTTATAAAAAGGTACCACCTACTGATCTTCCATTGTTGTAATATAAACTATTTTTAATATTTTGCTATCAAAAGTACTCTAATGAACACCCTCATATGTCCTTACATAATTCTTTGTGAGCATCTCTGATTACCTTTTGAATACATTTCTAAATGTAGAATTGCTGAGTCAAAGCTGTTCATATTGTTTTGACTTTTCAAATTTCCATCCGAACACCTATTTGCACTTATACCAGAGTCTTTTATTTTCTGATATAAAATAACAAAACTACAGATTGTTTGATGTGTATGCAACAATGTGTGCATTGTACATGTGTGATTAAAACACACAAAACACTTTCCATGCTAAAATATAAATAGAGCTTATTCTTTGATTCATATGTACAGTTGATAAATGGAGCATTTAGACTGAAATTGTTATTCTAGCAGAGCAAATCTGCTTGTCACAATAGCTTGCTGACTTAAAAGTGGAGTGAACATTGTTTTTTTAGATACTCAGAACTATTGAACTATTGATACTTGATTATCTTGATTATCTATATCCTTTAGATGATACATGGATCCTTCAGACCATATTCAGATTCTGAGGAACATATATATATATATATGTTCCTCTATGTATATAGGCCAGCAAGCAGTGCTATCTATGGTAATAAAGGAAAGCTGTACAAAAGGGGTGGCATTTTATCTCATTCTAAAGGAGTAAAGAGATCCACAGGCCCACAAAGCAAAGAGAGGCTACATCGTTTCCCATTATGACAAAGGAATATACTACTTTCAGGGTGATCTAAAGTGTTCCCTCAAAAGACTCACCTCCCCAACACCAGCCTTTCCTTGCGTGCCCTAAAGTCTAAGTACTAATATGTTGGACTTCAAACTACCCCTGAATCCTGAAGCCAGGATTCATGCCTTAAGCCATTAGCAGCATTAACAGCTGAGCTCAGATGAACTTAGCCAGTACTGAGAGCCACCTAGCCAGAGCTGGAGAGCATGAAAGCATGCAGGGGTCATATCAGGGAAGAGGAGCAAGAAATGTCTTGTATAGCCTGGGGACAGAAGGACAGCTTGGCCACAGAAGGGACGACATAGTGTGCTCCTGAGGACCCTGAGGTGAGAGGCTTTAAGTTAGGCCGACAGTGGGGTCCTGACAATTAATTGGATTTTGGAACTGAAACTAAATTCATTTCTCTGCTGGTCCCTTAAACAACACTGGTGGGGAGCTTTGATTCTCTCCAGCAACACAACTTCCAGTAAAGAAATCACTGCAGGTGGCCATTCCTTGTCTCACTTCCCCCCTGAGGTGAGTATCTAAGGCAGGCCAGGCACACACTGGGTCACATCCATTGATAAGACAATGGTGACCAATGGTGACCCTGAGGAGATTCCTGGGTGCTGAAAGAAGGCACTATAGGGGCCTCTTAACTGCCACATTGTTATCAGTACTATCATGGCTTTTTCCTCATGACTATCACTGACTTATGGTAATGTTTTCTAGTCATGGGCTTTAATCGGAGTTGAAGTCTCTGAGTTACTGACAGCTTGGGAGAGCTGTAACTGCTCAAAGATTGACTTCACACTGTCACAAAATTATAACACAAGCAGAAAGCTAGCGGCTCTCACTAGCCTCCTCCCTCTAATTAAAAACAAAGCAACTCTCTAAGCAGCGGGTTTCAAGGGGAGGGAGGCAGAGGATATCTGCTTCTCCCTTTCCTTCTCCCAAGTTCAAAGCAAGAAACAATGACCCCGGCAAAGGCAGTACAAGAAGTAGATATTGCAATTTAGCTAATGGCCTCTACAGGAAGCTAGAAATCATTCCTTTGACATACTATGGTACTTAGACAGCATCAGGCGTGTTTACTTCTTTTGACCTTGCAGGAACTCCTCATAGACACTTTATATGATCACTTGTTTGCATCACTGCCATAAACCTAGCCAAACAGGCCACGTGCACTCCCTCTTTGAAGGTCACGAAGCAGAGGCCAGGGCCCCTCCTGCGTTGGCTTCTTGTCCTCGTGTATGATGGAAATTCCTTCCTGACCAAAGAGGTCTCCAGCTGTATGACAGCTAGGATCAGGCCAAGTGTTTGGCAAAGATCACTAAAGCTCTTTTCCGACAGCATAGAGGAACCACAGGAGACCACAGCTTCAACCCTAGATGGTGCTCCGTTCTGCCATTGGGGTCTTTTTTTCTCCCCCAATGCCAACACTGATCTCCCTTCTAGTAACACTCTCCTGAAGGACCCCAGGGCTAGTATAGGCTAGTCTGGTATCTAACGTACACTAGCCCTCGCCATCCATCCAAACTCCCACTGCCTGTTCTCAAGAAACTCGTAGAAACAGGCAACATAAATAGATCAGTCAACACAAGCTATGTTAGGAAGCCATGGGTTCCAACCCCAGCACAATGCAAAAAAGGTAGACATAGATTTTGCTACAGAAATAACTCTAAAATCTCAGTAGTCAAAATGAGGGTTTCTTATTGGGTGTGGTAGTGAATGCCTTTAATTCCAGCACTTGAGAGGCAGAGGCAAGCAGAGTCTATGAGTTCAAGGCCAGCCTAGTCTACATAGTGAGTTCCAGGACAGCTAGGACTGCAAAGGAAACCTATCTCACCCTATCTCAAAAACACTAAAAAAAAAAGAGGGTTTTTTACCCATGCTGTAGATTTATCAGGTTTCCAAAAGGTCTATATCTCAGAGCCTCTCAGTGATCCCTGGCAGAAACTCATCATCCCTGGATGGGGCAGGGGAGGGATCATAAACAGTATAATACCAGTCTCCAAAGTCATTAGCCAAAATTGGTCACATGGCTTCATTTAGCCAAAAAGGGACCAGAAAATAGAATCCTGGTGTATCTGAAGTCACAGAGCTAGAAATATTTAGCAAGTTGCATAAATGACAAATGACTAACAGGACAGTTGCTTATTTTCCATTAAGAAGGAAAATGAGGATTTGCAGAATAAAGATTTATCCCCCCCAGGGGTATGTGCTAGCACAATAAAGCTATTGTGTTCAATTGGCTTGCTCTAGGCTGGACTAACCAGTTAAAGGGGATGCTTCGGGGAGAGGGTGGGTTTCCAGTTCCTACTCTGTGTTTGCTTGATGCATCCATAGTTCTCAAAGTGGCTTCCCAGAGTGACTCCAAAATTATATAAATATGTGCTAAAAATGAAAAAGATGAGGTGAGCAAGTGTACAAAGAGTATGCTAAATTATTTAAATTTGGTGGAGAGAATCAGAAGGAGAATTGAAAGCCAAGACAGGGTTCTGAAAGAGAGAGTAGACAAGTGAGTGAAAAGGAAACTGGACGAAGATCACTTTTGCTGCTAGCTGTTCGTTTTCGGAAGCAAGAAAACAGAAGAATCAGTGTGAAGCTGTTACATCAGGCTTAACGGGGAATGGTTAGAGCTTGGAGCAGAGTCTGAAGGAAAGAGACACTGGAGATTACAGTGGAGGCATAACTGATGCGAAGAAGCAGTGGTGGACCTGGAAGGATGGAGATGTTTGTTGTTCTTAGACCCAAGAGGACTGAAGAGCTAGAAGGAGAATGCCGCTTGCAATGGTAGCAAGATGTTGAGGTTTGGAAAACAGAAAGGCAGAGAAATCATATTCTTGTGGCTTTGTAAATGTTATAGATATGCTCAGGGCAAAAGTCAGCAAAGGAGAAGCAAATCCCAAACATGACCAATGATGTAGTATTAAGCATCCATCATCAGCGTCAGAAGAGGCATAAGATCTCTGAGTACCTTCATAGCAATTCTAGGGAATGGGACTGTGAAGGGACCCTGTTTTCAGTCTGTCAGCAAACTCCATTGGCTCTATCCCCAATTTACAACCCCAGTAGAATTCACCTCAACATCTCCACCTGCCATCTTCTTCCAAGTCGCAAGGATCAGGTTTCCCTACAGACTCCTACCATGTCTCCAGGTTAAATTCTTATTTCCCAACTAGCTGTTCCCCACGAAGCTGCTATATGATGCTCTTGGAATGTAATCATTTCTCTATCTGAAACTCTTCAGCGATTTTCCACTCTTCTCAGAGGCTCACTGGGCCTGCCCTGGACCTAGAAGCCCTACAGGGCCCAGTTCTCTAAATCTTCTAGGACTTCAGTCGGTATCATTCCCTTCCTTGACTACTTGACTTTGGCCGCAGTAACATTGCTAGTTCTTTGGCCAAGACTATCTCAGGGCCTTTGCACAAGCTGTCTCTGAACTTGGGAGTCTCTACCCTCAGAAATTTGCATTGCAGCTATTCCCAAGCCTCCTTCAGGTCTCTGCTCAAGAATCATTTTATAATAAAGTCTGGTAACTGTTCTATTCAAAAGAGAAAGCCAACTCCAGCCCTGAAAGACCAGTCCCCTAAACTCTTGCCCTAACCAGTTCTGTGTGAAGTAGGTTATCACATGTAGCATGTTTTATATAACTTATTTAGTCATAGCGTAAGTGAGGTCCAAGTAATCTTGTGCAATTTCTCCACTTCTGTAACTCTAGGAACTGAAACAGGATATGATGCCAATTACTATGTGCTGGATCAACAGACAGACTGAAATCTACCCTAACCTTATCGCTGCGTGGATGCCGCATCAAAGAGGTATTCAAGAGACAAAGCACTCTCTTTTCTTTAGGTGCCTTGTGTGGATTCACGGCCACCTCCTACCTGCCATCTGCTGCCATGGGTACAGGTGTCTTAAAGGGGTCAAGGATGTGACAGATGCTTTACATTAGTGTTTAAGTCTTCCATAAAATTAACAACAAGCAAACCTTGAGTAAGGGAGCTGTAATTCTGCTTTGCACTTCTGATCTGATACAGACTATAAAAGCTTGGCTCTGGAGGCTAAAAGCTGCTTCCAGAACCCTCAATGGAATTATATTCGTGTAATTCATTTAGTTATTTGTTTTATATATGTTTACAGATAGAGAAAAGAATCACAGAGCCAGCAACACCAAAGAAGAAAAGATATCTAGTAGTTTTTCATTTCTAAATTATAATCATTATGTACAATACAATATTTTGCCACACTATAGTATGTCCAGCTAAATAAGAAATGTCCTTAACAGCAAGGTAAACACGATAAGATAGCTTTGTGAAAAATGGATATTACCTCACTCTATCTTCAGGAATGTAATTTTCAATGGCAATATCAATTTTCAATGGAAAGTCAAGAGACTAATGAATTTTTAGCCAATGGGCCTGATGTATGTAAATGAGATCAGAAAAAGCCTGGGAAACACCCTTAAAGGGCTCTGGAGCTTTTGCTCTGCTGCTGCTATTTTCAACTATACAACCAATAACAGTCCTTCATTATTATGTCCAAGTCTCTAATGAAACAAGCCTCACAAAAAATAAAAGTAGACAGACGGACCTGGGGAAAAGCTGGCTGATGGCGGTCATCAGACCTACATTTTTTCCCTTTCATTCTCTTTTTTTTTTTTTTTTTTTTTGAGATGGGAATCTCTCATTATGTTACCTAGGTTGGCCCCGAAATCCTAGACTCAAGCAATCCTCCTGCCACAACCTCCTGAGTAGCTTGGGGCACAGGCATATAGGTCTTGATCCTGCCTTTAATGCGCTAAATGTTTTAAAATAGAGCTGAGCCAGGGAAATGCTCAGTGGTCAAAATGCTTGCTACACATGTGTGAGGACTGGAGTTCAGATCCCAAGAACCCATGTAAATGCCAGGTGAGCATGGCAGCCCACCTGCAATTCTCGTTACTTGGAAGGCAGACACACAGGATCTCCAGAGCAAGCCCAGTAGCTATACTAGCCTGTATCAACGAGCTCTGTCTGAGTTCAACCGAGAGAGCCCACCTTGATGAATAACCTGCAAAACAATTGAGGAAGACTCCTGATGTCAATCTCGAATCTTCCACATGCACATGCACCCCCACACACGTGAACCTGCATACACGTACACCACACACACATACACATGCACAAAATAAAATAATAAAATAGAGCTAAGCATGCTGGCATAGCATGTGACAGCGATGAGGGCGATTGAGACAGAAGAATCGGTTGAACCCAGAAGTCAAATCTAGTCTGGGCTAGTAAGAGGTGTCCCTAGTCCTGAGACATCTCCTAGTTAACACACACACACACATACACACACACACACACACACACGTACACACACATTTTTCTCAACCAATAAAATATAGTTTCATTTGAGAAGAAACATTAAGGATCTAGAAAGTTCTTTTCATGTGGACTTCTATCCATGTGGTCGCCACCTCCAGTTTATTCCATATACGGGCTGCTGTAGAGACCCCAGAAGGTATATATAAAATTTTACAAATGTCTTCCTTGTTCCAATCAAGAATGCCCTTTCAAATATATAAAGTTGTACATAAAATAGTACTGCCCATAAGACTTCTAGAAAAATTCAGCAAATTCAGATGCAGCACAAAGCCAGCAAGAAGAGAACAGTGGATCGGGTCAGGTATGTAGGGGCTGGGGACTGTGTTCTGCAATGACTCCAGCTTCCCCAGGAAGGACCATGGAACAGAGTAGAGGCAGGAAATAACCAGTGCTTCCAAAGCATGACTCTTGGCTTTCTCAAGTGATTGGAGTGAGGCAGGGTCCAAAGGAACTGCACTTAGGGAAAGAAGCACGCCGGCCACGGAACAAGAGGGCAGTTGGTCATATAGCTAATACAGCAGAGATGATTGCTGGATACATCCCGAAGAGAAATACAGCAGGATGGGACATCTCCAAAGATTCAGATGGTCATTTTAGTTATATATAATCCTTCCCCAACTAGATCCAGGGCAGTGCTATTTACCCCACTTACCCACCAAAGTTCATCAAAGGCATTCATGAAAATCTCGAAGGGTCGCTCAGAAATGTGTGTATTTTTGAAAGACCAGGAACTCAGGATAGAACTAAAAGGTGCCTAAGTCACTGGAAGGTTCAGTGTGCCGGCTGGTTCATATGTGTATGTTAGGGGAGGTGGGCCACCCTGACCCTTCTCTGCTTAGGCTTTCTCATGGCCCTCTGCCATACTAGGATCTCTGAACAGCAGATACACAGAATGCTGTTTCTGGGTTGAACATTGCCAGGACCAGCTGGGGAGGCAGTGAAACTACCCTCTCCTTTCTCCTGTTGCTGTTCCTCCTCTGTCTTTCTCTTTCTCCTCAGCCAATGCCTGCTCTCCCCAGGGTCCTTGAAACACCAAGAATAAAAAGGTGCTGACTCATACTCCTCAGTATAGTAACTCCATGGAGACTGAGCCTGGGCTCTGGGGTTTCTTCCTATGTGTCTGCTAACAGAGTTTTATTAATGTATAGCATCCTCTGATTTTCTTCCATTCTTCTGGTTGGCCCTAGGTAAGATAAAGCTCTAAACCAAACAGGAACCTCCCAAGTTTACATGGGTCTTTGCCTGAGATGCAGTGTTCTAGCTTCTGGGTTTTGAATGAAGTCTCGGTGTGCCAAAGGCCTGGGGAAGGTCATTACTGTTTTGCTTCCTGATGCCTTTGAAAATGCAGCGAAGATTCTAAACTGAAGAGCACGTGTGCCAGGAAACCTGAGTTTTGCTGTCTACCCAGTTTGTAAATCGTGTCTTTTAAGCATATGCTGTGGCAGATGGTGGATGATATTGTGGTGTGTTCAGTTAGATGGGATCCTTGCAGACGCTCACGTCCCATCTGCATTCTCTAGAGGCCAGGACATTCTGCTACCTGAGCTAAGAAATCCATCAATCCAAGAAGACTTTTAGAATGGTAAGTAACAGTCATGAGTCAGCGCTGTTTTGTGTGCTAATGAAAATACTCAGAGCTTCTCCACCCAGAGTGGAAAAAAACCAAGCAAAGCCCAGTATCAGGGATTCTTCTAGCAAGACTGTCACTGTGATCTGTGATGTGCTATCAAGATGAAATTGGAACCAAGTGTGCTTTATTCAGGACATCTGTGAGATAAAAAATATAATGCTCCTTTTCTATCTTTGTGACATTGTTCGCAAAGATGTGATTTGGCTGTTAAAACCATTTGCACTGTATCTCAAGGCTAAGACTGACAATTCAAATAAAAGCCTCTCTCTCTCTTTGGTTTGTTATCTGAACCATAGCTAACTGTCATGGGCATTCTTTGCCCTGGGGCACTTGGGAAGGGGGCAGACATTCCACAGGCCTGTGGAGACTCCCACCTAACTCTAGGCTTCTGATTTCCATTTAATTTCCAGGACTTCTGGCTAGTTTTTGTCTCATTTTGCTTAACGATCTCAAAACCAGATGAAATATTAAAAGGCAAACATGGATGCTTAGTTTTTAGAATGCCATTGTATGGGGGTTGGAGAAATGGCTCAGCTGTTAAGAGCACTGGCTGTTCTTGCAGAAGATCCGGGTTCGATTCCCAGCACTCACATGGTGGCTATCAACTGTACAAAAATCCAGTTCCAGGGGAATTTGACGCCCTCTTCTGACCTCTGCAGGCATTGCACGATCCGGGTGCACTTGCAAACATGCAGGCAATATACTCATACACAGAAAATGAAAAATAATAAATGAAATGTGTTTTTAAAAAAGAATTCTATCATGTGCACTCTGTAGAAAAACTCAGAGTATACATTGGTACGAAGAAGAAACAAGAATCTCATAGTTTAGATGAGCAGTGTAAATACTTAAATGCATGTCCTTCTGATGTTTGTTCTATGCACGTTTTGTGCTGGTTTGGGTTTACTGCAGTTTTATTGGAGTTAGGACTCAGGCCCTGAAGTGTATACAGCAGCAATGCCACTGAGCTAGCTCCTTGTTGGAATAATACCATGTTGGAATTTTTGTTGTTATTCTGGGGGAGGAGGGCTAAGGGAGTTTGAGGGAACAGTTTTGTGAATTCCTCATTAACAATGTATGACAAGTATTTTCCAACATCCTTTAATTCTCAACAGATGTGGGCACACTACTTTTGGCCATCATCATTAATCTGCAAAGAACACCATTTCAGGCGAATGTCTCTGAATTGTCATAAATCACTCCAGAATGTTCATTAAAAGAAATGCTGTGAAATGTCTCTCCCTACAAAGAAGCAGTGTTACAAGTGCAGAATCTTATCTAAAATGCTCAAGCTCACTAGCCCTCTGTCTGTGGCTCCAGAAAATTCTGCGTCCTTGTTTGTCCAACCTCCAGTCTCCTCAGAACCTGAAGGCTACCCGGTATATAGGTCCATCCTGGTTGGCAAAGGGACCTCTGCAGCCCAACTCAAGCTGTCCTATTTATTATCCCCTCTCCCTGAGGGTGCATCTATAGTTCTGCAGTTAGAGTTTCTTTTAACTGAATCTAAAGGGATCATTCCTCTATAAAAGGCTACCTTTAGGTCTGGGGAGTAGCTCAGTGGTAGAGCATTTGTCTAGCATGTACAAGGCCCTGATTTTGATCCTTAGCCTCACAAAAAGGGAACTTCCAAATAAATACATTTGTACTTCTTTGCTTGGACACATTAAGCTTTGCATTGGTATTGAAAGTCTGTATATTTGGGATGCTGAGGGAATAAGGAAAGATGAGCAAGTTAGCCTGAAAAGAAGTGCTTAGAAGTTACTCATTGGGATCTAGAACTGACTGACAGCTACACCCAATGTTTGCTATTCACTGGTTGTGACACTATCTTTTAATTGTGGCGAAGTCCTATTAAGAACCCCAGGGAATTGTAGTGTTTTGAGAAGTGATTTGGCCTCCTTGAAAATGCTACTTTTGGAACAAGAGCATGGTATGCAGTGCTCTCCTTGTCTCTCATCGTCTGAGCTTACTCTGCAGCAAATTTAGGCCAGCTAGAGCCTTTGGCCAGCATCCATGTAGGCAGTGGAGTGGACAGGACTAGCCAGGGGCTGCCACGGTGGATGATGGTACCACAGGCCAATGTTCTCAGTGACAGATGAGTCCTTACTTGCTTTCTTTTTCTCAGTCAACATAGATATCCATTTTCAATTTTATACCTTTTTAAAATTTTGAGATGTGAAAGTAGAGAAATGAAGGCATCTACCTTGGCAGGTGCTCAGGAAAACCTATTGTACTAAATTGTTTTCTTCTGCCTCGGGTTGTGGAAAACGAAGGGAGAGTGATGCTCAGACCAGAAAAATCGAGTTAACATGAAGCTCAGTGGTTACTAGTTAAGTAGAAGAAGCTGTGTGTTTTAAGACCTGTCATAATTTTCTCATTTAAGGCAATTGGAAGCCTCCTCATTTTTTCCTACCTCTGCACCTGATTGATCTTCCCCTCCCTTGCTTCATTTTTAGCTATTTATAAACAACCATTGCCATCCAATTTCAGGCTTCTGAGCAATAAGGTTAATATCAATATATTAGAACTTGGAATCTGAAATCCAAAATCAATTTATTGCTTGTGTGGTTGAAAATATTCACCTTGGCATCTCTTAGCCAACTGAACATGCTTTTATGTTAGTTTTGTGCTAAAAATAATGGGCAATATGTAAAAACTATCAATATGAGTCAGGAGAGAAAAAACTAGAAAACAAAATTTTCAAATATATATAGTTTAAGTTTAAAAACCAACATAAAGCTGAAAGACTACGTAACAGAATTTCATTTTTACAGAACAAGTCAGGGTCAAGGGCACTTCCACTAAAAATAATAATCTATAAACATGGAAACCAGCCAGTTGTTCTGAGGAAATGTTTCAAGAGCCAGGAAGAAACCTGCAGGTGTTGACATTTCCATCGGGTAACAAGTTTTGACCAAAAAAATACATCCACAAAACGTCTAACACAGAAAGAAGAAAGAAAGAAAGAAAGAAAGAAAGAAAGAAAGAAAGAAAGAAAGAAGAAAAAGATAAAGACTCATTTTCACAGAGAAATCCAGATAGTTCTTAGACACTGAGTAAAGAGGTGATAGCTGAGAATCTCAGGCAGAGAAGGAACTCTCCAGTGGCACACACCCATCTGATGGTGTGAGAACTATGGGATGGACAGGTATGTGCAACTGAAAGCCCAGATAATATATATATGGTAGTCTGTGTTTAAAGTATTGGAACTCACAGAAGAATCACCCAAAATACTAATGCATGTACCAGCGTCTTCACCTTGGACAGAGACAGATGGGAACAGTCACTTTCAGAAAGCCTACCTCTCTGGAAAAATGAGGCTTCCCAGATTATGATTTTGTTGTTGTTATTCTTGTTATACTAGGCTTTACCATTAACTTTTCAGTAGTTTTAGAGTAGTAATTTATTTGAATAATTATGAAGTCTAGAACAAGCTTGCAAGATAGATAGTAAGTCAAATTTTAAAAATTAATAGAAGAAATAAATTTGACAAGTAGTCAAACAATGATTTTTTTCATGAAAAATAAATTACCTGTTAATTAGCAAATTTAAAATTAAACGCAGTCAATTTGCAACTACCAGTACTGATAGAAAGAGGACAGAAAAGAGAAAAAAAATCCATAGAGAACACTAAACCTTGATTTCCATTGCAATCTTTTTTTTAATTTCCATTTTTTTTTAATTTTTTCCATGCTGGCGTTGAACCCAAGGCCTTACACACAATGCTCTACCACTAATTATATATTATATATTATATATAATGTGTGTTATAGTTTTTAAATATTTTATTTATTATTTTTATTTTATGTGTATGAGTGTATTGCTTGCATGTATGTTAGTGTACTCATGTTGTGCAATGCTCACAGAGGTCAGAAGAAGGCATCAGATCCCCTGGAATTGAAGTTGGTTGTTAGCTTCTCTGCAAGAGAAGCCAGTGTTCTTAACAGCTGAGTCATCTCTCCAGCCCCTCTACATAATTTTCAAAGCTTCTCTGTTTCCTTTCTAGTTATTAAGTGTGCTGGTTAGTTTTTATCAACTAAACACAAACTAGAGTCACTTGGGAAGAAGGAACTGCAGTCATCTCCATCAGACTGGCCTGTAGGCATGTCTGTGAGGTATTTTTCTTACTGTTAATTGGTAGAGGAGGGCCCAGTCCACTGTGAGTAGTGCCATCCATAGGCAGGTGGGCCTGGGCTGCATAAAGGTGACTGAACAGGCCCCGGGGGAAGTCTCTACTTCAGTTTCTGCTCCAGGTTCCTGTTTTTAGTTCCTTTAGATCGACTTCCCTGATTATGAACTATAAGCTATAATCCTTTCCTACCCAAGCTGCTTTTGGTCACGATGTTTATCACAGCCGTAGAAACCAGAGTATTAAGTTATCATTACTAAAGGTCTACCATGTGCCAAACTCTCAACAAGGTCTCCAGCAATGAAACCAAAGCCAAAGGTCTAAGTAGCCCCGAAAGCAGCCGAGTATCCGCAGTGGTTTTCTTTCATCAGCTCAGCAAATGAATATTATTCACTAGAATTAATTTAAAAGGGAAAGGGGCCTGGCTCAGCTGGTGAAGTGCCTGCCACTCAAGCATGAGGACTTGAGATCTGTTCCCAACACCCATGTAAAATCTGGGCAGTGCAGTGCTTATCTGCAGCATTGCCAAGGGGTGAAAACAAGCAGATCACTGGAGCCTATTGGCCTAGCTGAATAGGTGAGCTCTAGCTCAGTAAGAGGCCCTATCTCAAAAAAGTATGTGGAGAGAGATCAAAGAAGATACCTAACGTTGACCTCTCGCCTCCACACATGCACACACATATGCACATGCCACACAGACATGTATGCACAACACACAAAAAAGAAAGAAAAAAATCCTTATTCCGGAAGGGTTTTCTTCTCAAGCCTTTTTCTAAAACATAGGGGTTTTTTTTTAATGAGTTCTTATTCTTAATCCTGACCTATCTGTGAAGAAAAAAATAGCTGAAGAAACTAGAGAAAGAACAGAAATAAGCAAAAAGTTACAGAAACATGAACAGAAAGTGTTCAGTTACGAACAATGGTCATATTAACCGCCCCCAAACTGTGAGATGATTTATTTATACGCTAAAGTGATGTGGCAAAGAACACATGGAAAACAGAAATGATGTCCATTCCAGTAAAATAGTCTAAAAGCAAAGATAGCTGGAGCAGAGAACAGGAGACCTGACGCACATTCACTGCGGGAATGACAAGACAAGAAAGTCTAAGACCTAACAAGTAAGTCAAAGCAATTAATGATGAGCTCTCTACAAATCATCTTTTACTCATTTCAAAAGTACTTCAGTGCATCTACAGTAAGCCAGGTACACACATGGTATGAAACAATGGTTTATTTTTGAACCAGTACATAAAAGAAGGAAATAATTGATTGAGCCAATGTTTCTGAAAGTCTGTTCATTTTTTAGTGCCTGGATCCCTTGACTGGGAAATTCCTTCTCCTTGGCTCCCATTGGACTCACACATTAATAAAAAAATCTCATATTCCAGTTACCATGTTTTCAAGCTCTCATGGGTCACACCAACCAAATGCACTCAAGTGGACCTGTTTTATAGATACTGAGGAATCTGAACAAAGAGATTATAGGATTTCATTATAAGATTAATGATTTTACTGTTAGTACCCTCACTCATGGGTAAAGTGAAGACAGAAATGTCAGAGGAGAAATATCACAGGGACAGGAGATATCAACATTCAATGCTTATGCCTCACAAGAAGGCAGCTCTGGCCTTCAACTGGGCACCATACCTTCTGCTGTAATAAGTCACTTGTTATCCATGATGTGATCCCACATGAAGCATTCATACTTGCTCAGGCAGTTTGACACTGAATGGGATGGCATTGCAGGTCTGGCAGTGACAAGGACTGTCCTTACCTGTCTGACACTGCAAAAGACTCAGGCTGGTAAAGGACGTGATACCAAAACTGAGAGGAGCGGAGCAGAGGACCAACACTGAAGAGTCTCAAATACAGGCCAGCACCAAAACCAAGAGCTCAAGTAACAAAAGCCCAATGTAAATACAGAACTCCAAAAGAAATCCTTCCAAAATTTAGCCACCTAGTGCTGTTCCAGAAACCGGGGTTTAAGTAACAACGAACTCTTTAACACTCCTGCATGTGTGTCCTTGGAAATCTCCCCAGGAGGTTTTAATGTGCAACCAACGATGCGAATCATTGTTGGAGTGCCCAGGAGTTAAGTAATGCCTTCTTCTTACTTACACAAATGTCACAGCTGACACCTAGAAAGGTTAGAAAACAAGACAGAGTAACAACAGAAAAACTTCACAAATAGTCTTTAAGTTTTATGTGACATGAGAGCTTCCAAAAATGAAGACCAAAAAACCTGGTGAAAAATGCATCTTTATGCCAAGACTGATGAAAGCCTTGGGAAAAAATGGACACAAAAATATGAGTCACTAGTAATAAATTCAACAAAGGGCTGACTATTCAAATTCTTTTCTGGATCTCTGTAAGATATTTCTTACCCTTGTGGATGAGGCAGGACATCTGAAGGGTGCTTTTGGGTGCTAGAGGTCAGAAAGTGGCATTTCCAGGTTTTATGACTTGCTTTGTAGAGAATTCTAGTTTCCATGACCCATTGAGGGGAAGGAAGAAGGACTAGAGACAGAAAGGTGCACATCAGAGAAATAGTTTTGCTTCTGAGGTCCTCCTAACAACTTTAACTCAAAAATACTCTGCGTACCAAGACCCTGTACTTTGAGGGATCATGGGGCTTGCTGATTCCCACACTGATTTCCACAATGGCTGCACCATCTTGCGTTCCCACCAGCAATGGATAAGAGTTCTTCTTTCTCCAGCATTTGTCATTGATCTTTGGATCTTTGCCATTCTGACTAGGGTAGGATGAAACACCAAACTACTTTTAATATGCATTTCCCTGGTGGTTAAAGATGTTGAAAAAATTTTTAAAATACTTCTCAGCCATTTGTATTCATCTTTTGAGACCTCCCCTGACCAGTTCCTTGTGTCAATTTTTAATTGGGTTTGTTGTTTTCTCGATGTTTAGTTTTTGGAGTTCTTCATATATTTCAGATACTAACCCTCTTTCAGAGGTATAGCTGGTAAAGTTGTTTCTCATTCTACGGACTGCCTTTCCACTTGAATGATGGTGTCCTTTGCCGTACAGAAGCTTTTTAGTTTCATGAGGTCTCATTTGTCATTGTTGGTCTTAATGCCTGTACTGTCAGGCTCCTCTTCAGAAAATCCTTTCCTGTGCCTAACAGTCCCAGTGTGCCCTATTTGATTCTCCATCAGATTCAAAGTATCAGGTCTTATTTTGAGGTCCTTGATCCATTTGGAGTGAGTTTTGTGTAAGATGAGAAATAGAGGTCTCATTTCATTCTTCTACATGCAGCTACTCAGTTTGATCAGCCGCATTCTTTGAACATACTGTCTTTTTTCCAAGGTGTTTATTTGGCCTCCTTGCAAAAAATTAGGTAGCTATGTGTGGATTTACATCTGAGTCCTCAGTTCTATTCAGTTGACCAATGTGCCTATTTTTATGCCAGTATCATACTGTTTTTATTATGGTAGTTCTGTAGTATAATTTGAAATTGGAGATGGTGATACCTCGAGCTCTTTTTATTGCTCAGGGTTGTTTTAGCTATCCTGTTTGTGTTTCCATATGGAATTTGGCATTTTTCAGTTTCTGTGAAGAATGTGCTGGAATTCTAATGGATATTTCATTGGTTCTGCAGATTCAGCAGAAAGATGGCCATTTTCACGAGACTGGTCTTACATATACATAAGCGTGGGAGGTCTCTCGATCCTCTTGTATCATCTTCAATTCCTTTCTTCAATCTCTTAAAAGTTTGCTTACACAAGTCTTTCACTTCCCTGGTTGGATTTATTCCAAGATTTTTTTTGAGGCTGTCATGAATGAGATGGTTTCCTTGGTTTCTTTCTCAGTATGTCTGGTGTTGGTATATAGGAAAGCTACTTATTTTTGCATGTTAATTTTGTATCCTGCTACTTTGCTGGATGTGTTTATCAGCTCTAGGAGTTTTCTGATGGAATCTTAGGGGCATTTTACCTGTAGAATCACATCATCTGTGTCCTGGTTTGCTTTTTATTGCTGTGATAAGTGCCATGACCAAAGCCAGCCTGGGGAGGAAAGGGTTCATTTCAGCTGACAGTGCATTCCTTCATTGAGGGAAGCCAGGGCAGGAACTCAGTCAGGAAGCTCCTGGCAAAACTGAAACACAGGCCATGGAGGAATGCTGTTACTCATTTGTTCCTCTGGCCTGTGCTCAGCCTGCTTTCTTATATAACCCAGGACCACCTGCTCAGGGGTGGCAGCCCATAGTGAGCTTGATCTCTCAATAATCAAGAAATTACCCTGACAGACATGGCCACAGGCCAATCCAATGGAAGAAACATCTCAGTTGAGGTTCCATCTACTCAGGTGTTAAGTTGACAATGGAAGCTATCCAGTGCAGTATACAAATAAGGATTCTTTGACTTCTTCTTTTCCTATTTGAATGCCGTTTATCTCTTCTAGCTAAGGCTGCAAGCAGTATATTGAACAGGAATGGAGAGAGTGGACATCTTAGTTCTGTTCCTGATCTCTGTGGAAATACTTTGGGTTTTTCTCTATTTAGCATGATGCTGACTGTGAGATTTTGTATATTGCTTTTATTATGTTGGAATAGGTCCTCTGTACCCCTAGATGCTCCAGGACTTTTACCATGAAGGGATGTTTATCAAAGGCCTTTCCTGCATCTAATTCTTTTGGAGTTATTGACCAGTGATACTGGCTATTACTATTGCTCTTAGTGTCCGTCCAGAACTTGATGGTAAGACACTATTGCTGAAGACACTATATACATGAGTCATAGGACAAGCATGGAGAAATCAAGTTGATACTGACCTTGAAGCTTCATCTCTACTTGCCAGTTTCCATAGTGCTGGAAGGTGCCATGCATGCACCCAAACAGAAAAGTAGCAAAGTAGCCATCAACCTTACCCAGCTAAGAACCCCGCAAGATTCAATAATAATTAATAACTAACCTGGCCAGATATGTCCACTGGAGCAATACCACTATTGTTATGCTAGTAATCAACCACTTTATGCTTGGATTTAAGGCCCACTTCACAAGATGAGCCCATACCTGGCACTGTTATCAGGGCCAAGAACCTATGGCTAGACAGGTCACAGGTCATAGTGGAGAAACTACTACTATTATTCTGCTAAATGAACATAGTATAAAACAGACTCCTAATGACTACTTGTTATACCTATAGATTGTTGTGTCTCTCAACTCTCACCAGAGAAGTTTCTACTTGTAACAGATGGCAATCAACACAGAAATCCACAACCGATCAACATGCAGAGAATATGGACTACGGAGTGCTTGGCCCTAAATGGGACACCTATACCACACTTGCTCTTCCCAAGGCTCAGATATGGGAAAGCCAGAGGGGGTGGATGAATACAAGGCAACTGTCACCTGGACACCACAGAGTAGTTTCACATATGAGCCACAGCACTTTGAGAGCATGCATAAGACCTGTGCGAGGCCAAGCCAGACAAACCCTACTACGTATGGGAGAGTGGGCAAGAAGCACCAGCCCTAGCTGAGGAACTATTGGCAACTGATAGCTGCTGGAAAGCGGAGAGTCAGTTTCTTTAAGGTTGTGATGCTGGATAGGTTGGTCAGGCTCCAGAGCATGGACTACTCCCAAGTGCATTGGGGGAACACAAATTCGATTCAATAGGCCTTAAATAAATAATAGATAAAACAAAGTAAGGAAGGGTATAGGGAGGTGGTGGTGGATCTGAGAGTTGATGGGAGGGTCGACTGAATATGATCAAAATTCACTGTATGAAATTCTTAAAGAATCAATAATTTTTTAAAGAGTGCTTGCTGCTCTTCAGGAAGACCGGTGTCCAGTTTCTAGAACCCATGTTGGCATCTCACAATAATCTATAGGTCCAGCTCCAGGGGAATCTGAAGGCCACATCCTGAGTCTTAACTGCACCATCCCAGAAGATTCAAATTCTTCGTCCAGGTTCTACCATGAAAATGGTGGATTTTTCAAACAGAGAGAAAAATCAGTAGATGAAGGTTTCTAAGAGTGTCACCGGGCTACCCCAACCTAAATCACTTAAAAATGCTTGTCAACCTGAAAAAATAAGATGGGAAAATTGTAAAATACATTAAACGATCAATTTCTCAAGGCAGTCATGGCATGGTCTCTTTGGAGTTCCTGCCTGTCTTTTCCCGCCTTCCAGGCTGTTTGATGGTCTGGAAAGCGCTCTGGAAACTCCCCACCAAACGACTCTTGCTTTCTCCTCACCCAGTGGATTCCCTTTTTGGTATTTGTCACCGAGTAACTTGTAATTACTTAGTCAATTGGAAGTGTTTTTTTTTTTTCAAAAATAGCTAATCAGCTTTTCCTATTTGTTCTTGTACTAGTAGACCCAAGGTGTCCATCTGTCCATCTTGTAAGGGGAGATTAAAAGTTGAAATTGCATTTGTAACCCAGAAAAAGGAAGCCAGCACTCAGGTTTGACATGCCAAATAGGATTATGCAGTAAAACAATAGTTGTACAAGCCAGGCATTTGCATTGAGAGGATTTTCCAAATTCCTCTAATAGCCAGTTTATTAAGGACCAATAATGGAGCTCTTCGCTGTGAGAAGCTATTCTTTTCCCCTAAGACAGAACAACCAGGGCGGCTTGATACAGCACAAGAGAATGCTGCACAGGAGAAACTAAACAAAAAAGCCTGGGAAGAGTCAGGGGGTAAGGAGGAGAAGAAGAATCAGAGGACCAGAGAAAGTCCCTGTGGTCAATTAATGGGGGCAGTGATAATGACACAAGCGCAAAGCGTCCCTCTTGTTTAGGACTCCAAAAGTCACAACCCAGTTTCAGACTTGGCTCTTTGAAGTTGACTGTGTAATGCGAGACAGAGGAGTTTGCACACGAGTTTGCCGAGGCACTCTCAGTTGCTGTTGAATATGAATTCTGAGTGGAGTGCAAAGAAATCCGACATTTTGGTGTTAGCCTGTACAGCCTTGCTTTGGCTACACATACCATTTCTGTCAAACTTATTGAAATATTGAAACTAGTTTTAAAATGTGGAGCTGTACTGTTTCTAGCCATTCCATTGATAATTCCACAGGATAATGAACTCTGAAAACCCAAGTGAGAATTAGGGGCTTTTCTATTAAGAGCTGACATTTCTCAAAACTACAGTCCTGTCGTTATGAACATGTAGAGTTTACTTACTGTTTAATCAGTCATTATTTATTGAGCACTATGATGTACCTGGTGTTAGGATATAGATAGTAGACACAGAACTGCCTGTAGAGAGTTCACAATCTTGTAGAAAAAGGTGATCGTGTAAATAAAGATTATAATACTAGTGTGAGTTGAATTATTTCCCCCTTCCAAAAAAAAAAAAAAAAGAAAAAAAGAAAGTTGAAATACTGAGGCCCAGTAGATGAGAACATGTCTTTATTTGGAAAGGCAGTCTTTATCTTTGCAGACGTAATCAAGTTAAATGAGATCATACTGCTTTAGAGTGGAATCTAATCTGCCAGAAGAGATAAGGCACAGACACACACAGAGGAAAATGCCTCCTCATGTAAAGATGTAGACAGAGATTGGGGATATATATAGTACTACAATTTAGCCCTTGAATGTCCCCCAAAGATGTGAGTTTAGACTTGATCTCCAGCATATGGCATTATTAGAAGGCAGTAGGAGGAAATTAGGTCATCGGAGATGTCCCTCAAAAGAAATATTGGGGCCCTAGTGCCTCCTCTTCCTTCTTTTTAGTTTCCCTGATGTTGAGTAAGTTCCCTCCACAACTTGTTCTGGTCAGGATATGCTGCTTCACCATAGGCCCAAAAACAGTTTGGCCAGCTGATCATGGCCTGAAACCTCAACACTATGAGCCAAAATAAACCGCTTGTCTTCATAAGTTGATTATCTCATATACTTGTTATAGTAACAGACAGCTAACTGAGCCATGCTGCTCTAAAGATTATTAGTAATCACTGGAAGCCAGGAAAGGAACAAGTCAAGAAGTTGCCCTCAGAACCTCCGCAGGAATTGATGCTGTTGCCATCACAGCTTCAGACTTGCAGTCTCCAGTACTATATGAGAATACACTTCTTTTATTTTAAGCCACCCCTTTTCGTCACTTTTATAGTAGTAGCCCTAAGAAAATAATACAAACACTATGCGAAGGGAGCCTCAACAGAATATTCATATAGCACAGGGAAGCTCCTTGCTCAGATAGCGGGATGCTTTGTCTCAGTGTAGTGGTACGGAAGTGATTGCCGGCAGCAGCTCCCCAGCAATGGCTAGTTGTACCAACAAAGCAGAGCCCTAGAAAAATGACCTGTCTACACTGTAGTGAGGGACTGTGCTCAGGAGCTCCCAGCGGGAGCCAGACACATGGTGGACCATGATGAAACTCATCTTAAAACGTAGGGGAGAGAGTCTTCTGATTGCATAAATATCTAAGATGAAAAATCAATGACAAAGCTTGAAAATAGGGGAACAATGTTCTCCAAGTGTGTATCACTTACTTTTGAGGCCTTAAGAAAAGGGGCCTCAGGAAATGAGGCATTGGAGAGCAATGTGAATCCATGATGTGAAGACCCAGTACAGCCAGTCACTGGTGCTCCATACGAACTGGGGCTTGAACGTTGCTCAATCTGTTTTCCAAGGCGATTATCATCTTTATTATTATTACTTTCATCAAGCTGGCACTTTGTCTATTGAGTTGATATTTCAAGGAAGGTTTTCTTTGTAATGGATTCATATCTTTTTCTACCAAATTTCAAAAACAAGTGTCGACCCAGGGGATGCATATTTAGAGTTCTAAAGGCTTTTTCTAGGTAAAATCTACACTGTCATCTTTTAAAACAAATGAATTCTGTTGCACAAATATATTTATGTCAAACCACTTCAAGAAGAAATACAGGTCAAGCTCCATAGATCATATTTGAGTTTTTATACCAGTATTAGACATCACTGTAAATCACAGAAAAAGAAGAGGAGGAAAGCTCAATTGTTTCCCATTGCAGACATTTTTTTTCTAATTCCAGTTTAATTGAAATTACTTATCAAGGTGAATGTGTTTACCATGTGGGGAAATGTTTCCTGATACAGGTAGACGGAAAAACAACGAGAGTACGGCATAGTACCTCTGGCACATGCTGTGGAAAAAGTAATTAACTCACATTTTCAGAGCGATGATCTGGGTCTGTCTTTTGTACCATTGATGAGAAAATGTCAGAGAGAGAAGTGGCTGGGTCAAGAGTTTCCAGATCCTCCTAGGTCCTTGCTTTTGCTGTATTTGCACCTTCAGCTTTAGTAAAGGGGATTTTGTTCAGAAGGAGCCATTTTCATTGCCACGATCTAAAAGCTCAGCACCAGTAGGCAACATTCTCCTTCTCTTGTGGGTAAGGCCAGCTCTGCAAATCCAGGAATAAGTGATGCTAGTGAAAGAAGCAAAACAGGAAGTCTACATGTAATTAAGGATTTGACGTCCAGAGGCCTGGTTTTGATCAACACGTACCCTTTTCCTAATGCTAATTCATTTATTGGAGTTTAAAATTGTACCCTATGCCCTCCAGCCTCAGCAAACAAAGACATAATTTAAAATACTATGACATAAATGTGCTATTTATTCCCATGTAAAAGAGCCATTATTACAGTGACTTGTATCTTTTTTCTTCAGGAAATAAGCTCTTTTCAAGTTATTTACCATGTTGTCAATTATTACCATCATTAATAATGATAATGACAATCATTGAGCAGCAGCAAGGCTCTGGGGGATAAATACAGCACTGAACTAGGCTTCAGCCCAACCTCGGGAGACAATGACGATTTTGTTTCACCCCCGAGTTCACGAAGTGGGGATGGCAGATATCAAGAAGGTCTGAACCCCAGCACCCTCCTTCATCTGCTTTTCATTTCAAAGCTCCCTTTTTGCAGTTTCTTGTGCATACGGAGGGTGTAAATTCACAGTCAGCCTCTATGTATGACCTGGCACTGGTTCCACAGCCTTTGCCATTCTCCGAGCTGGCATTAACTGCCAGATCCCCCAGCTGAGAAGGACTGGATGTCAGTGCCACTGGATGCGCTATTAATGGAATCTGTTATCAAGTCCCAGGACAAGATGCCAGTCTGGCACCACTCTGTAAACTGGAAGTGTATGGGGAAACACAGACTCCCTGTCTAACGATGAATAGCTAAGCTGTGAAACCAATTGAATGGGAACCTACTAGGAATTAGCCTGTCAAAAATGATTGTGCTGTGAGTGAGGGAAGATCATGTGTTGGTGAGTCTGTCTGTCTACATGCATGAATGTGTTTCCTTGCTCTGTAAATGCATATACAGGACATATGGAGAATAAATAATAACTCAAATCCTTGGGCAGTATTTTGCTTGAATTAATGTGTTCTGATAGCATTATGAATCTAAATCTAAGTGAAGCATTAGGAGCAAGGGTAGAAATTGAAGAATAACTCTTTTCTGAAGAGTAATTGCTTTGGAATAATTTAGTCTTGCCATTTTCATGGATGCCTAGAATAAATACACAATTTACTTTGACCATTTTGTAGAATTTGACAAACTTGAAGGCACACCTCCCAAATGCCCATGCTTACTGAACATACTAGGATTCGGACGCTTAATTTGAAAATATTTTATTTATTATTTTTATTTTACGTGTATGAGCGTTATGCCTGCATGTGTGTAGGCGCACCCGTGCTGTGCAGTGCTCATGGAGGTCAGAAGAGAGCAGCAAATCCCCTGGGATTGGCGTTACAGACAGTTGTTAGCTACCATGTGGGTGCTAGGAATTGAACCTAGGTCCTCTGCAAGTGAGGCCAGTGCTATCAACTGCTGAGTCATCTCTCTAGCCCCTCTAAAGCTTAATTTTAAATCTCTCTCTCTCTCTCTCTCTCTCTCTCTCTCTCTCTCTCTCTCTCTCTCTCTCTCTCTCTCTCTCCCATGTCCAAACTGAAGTAACTAGCTTCTGCCATGCCCTTCCTACCGTGACGGACTGCAAACTATGAAACTTTCAGCTAAAGTACATCTTTCCTTTTTCACATCGTGTTGTCAGTTATTTTCACACCAATGAGAAGGCGCTGTTTTCTTTATCTTTCTTCTGTCCCTCTTTAGCTCAAGTATCTATGGAACAGGGATCTGAGCAAAGCCAATCAACGCAGAGTCATGCTGGCCACAATGGCTTTTGTGTTTGCCTCATTTCCTAAGCTACACGCTACTAACTGATCACAGAGGACTGAAGGTCACCGCCACCACAGACACCCCTAAAACATGTTTTCCCAAAGGTAGTAAGTGGAGACGAAAGAGGGAAGAGAGAACCAATCTTAGCTCTATCCTCTTCCCACTTAACTTTTACCTATCAGTTCAGTTCTTAACATCTCCCTATCTTCAGGTTGTAGATGGGAACAGAGGGACCCCATCCATACACACACATCACTTCATAGATTCAGAAGACAGATATATGTGCTAACGATCAATTTCTGCCCTTGGAAAACACATATTATTCTGAGATCCAAATATTGCCTTCATTTTTGCATAATCATCTCAGTGGGAGTTATCTATGTGTATCTAAGGGTGAAATTTGATCTAGGCTAATTAAGTTTGTTTTCCTTTTATTATTTAACATACAAAAGAGTATATTCAACATATTATCATTTTTGATAATTTCGGAAAGAATTTTCTTGCATACACATACATGTTACAACTCATACACATATTGAGTTCCCACAATAAGGACTCAGTTATCAGTAGTTCTCAGTTTTGTTTCTTCCCTGGGAGTGATGGACTTACTGCATTCTGACAGAGATGCTTTCCTTCGATGTTTAGAAGAGAAAGAAAGAAGAGTGGGAGGAGTATGGAGCTTTTTAATTCAAATGATCTAAGATTTGTACCTTTAAACTTCCAATTACAGGGCACAGATTTGCTGTGAACCATCTGTAAACCTCTCAGTTAGAAAGCCTGTGGAGTTCTACGGCGTGTCATCTCCAGCCTCTGATTAGCAAATTGCAGGCTAAGCTAAAACACTTAAGCCATGCTGCTGCTTGTCTGGTGTTTGAGGACTGGATCATTTGGGTTAGTAATTTGGATCTATCCTCCTTCCCTCAATAGAGGCCTGCTGCAGAGATGGAACTCAGGGCCAAAGTACATACTGCATATTCCTTATGAAAAAGTGCCAAGGACACTAGTAGGATTGATGAGGGTTTATCATGTTCACTCTCTGAAATTACCTTGTTCATCTGCTCATTTATGGGTTGTCTCCTCTTGTGCAGTGGAAGCTCTGAGATCACAGACCACATCTGTCTCAAGCCCTCCTGTATCTCTAGAGCATTGCTTGAAGCTCAGCAATATTTGTAGAATGGATAAAATGCATTCATTCATCCATTCTTCAGATATTCCAGAGGGTGGAAATAAGTCCACATATGCACTAAACCATCGGAGTGCACTTGCCACAGCCTATGGAAGGGGAAGAAACACTTCTTAAGGTAGATAGTACATTTATATCACGTGACATGTTCATCACTATGAACACAGACATGTTCACTATACTGCCCCTCACTGATCAGTATTCCTTCAAAACTGGTCATTGAGTGTGTAAGCAATGCTGCCATCTCCTTCACTGGGAACCAAGCTAGACTATGAAGTTGGCAGTTCCAAGATAGAGGCAACTTAGTACTTATGACGAGTTGGGGTAAAGTTCAGGCTTCCGAGGGGCTCAGCAGGTGTCTACAGTTAATCTAGACATTGACTGGGAATAGGCAACTGGTTTGGGGCTATTTAAAGTCAGGGGCACAAAATTCGATAAACATTATCTATGCTCGGTTTTGCTGCAAACGGCAAGGTCATGGTGTCTGAAGCTTTGTGGAAATGCCCGTAAATTCTGGAAAGCTGTCTAGAAGAAATTCATCTTTCTTCCCTGAGTTATTTCTCAATTTAGGACTTTCAGTTTTCAAGATCAGAATCAGGACTTGGCCCAGAGTACTGATGTCAGAATGTCTTCAGATACCTTCATGTTACCCTTGGCATAAGGACCCTATGGCCTCAGGGACATGGGACTAAAGGCCTTTTAGATAACAGGAGACCTGGTATCAGGAAAAATAATTTGCATTTATTGTTTTGCACAAATTTACTTGAATACATTCTGTGGTCTCAACGTTTGTGTCCCCTCACCCCCAAATCATATGGTGAAATATAATTTAGGAAGCAAAAGGTACGAGGTGATTAGGTCATGAGAACTCATTTGAATGGGCTCAGTTCCCTTATAAAGGAAGTCTGAGGAGCTCATTTGCTGTTTCTACCTTTTGAGAACTCAAAAGAAGGCACCATTGCTGAGAATAAGGCCCTCACCAATCTTCAAATCTGTTACTTCAACCTTAAATTTTCTAGCCTCTAGAACTATGAGCAATAAAATTCTCTTGTTTATATCCTGCCAAGTTTAAGATAGTTTGTCACAGAAGCCTGAATAGACACAGAACACAAAGATTAAATTGCAACTTTATCTGCACTCCAAATGAAGACTCGGTGCATGGTCCAAATAGTTGCCTTGTTGCTTAGCAGCTAATAACAGTAAATCAATATTTCTTGATTACATACCAGGAGTCCATTCTAGATGTTTTCCATTGAATCACTCTATGAGGTTGTTACTATTATCATATCATCTTAGAGATGAGATAAACACAAAGAGATTGAGTGATTTGTCACATGACTATATATGACAGGATGAGACAGAACCCAGACTGCCTGACTCTTGAAGCAGAAGACCCAACCATTCATTACTACCATTTATTGAATGCCAGCTCTATGCCAGGGACTAATTTTAATTTCTGTAAGTCTATTTATTTATTTATTTATTTATTTATTTCTTCCTTCCTTCCTTTCATTCATTCATTCATTTATTTATTTCAATTTGTGGGTATGAATTCATGATGTGTGTGAGTGTGTGTGTGTGTGTGTGTGTGTGTGTGTTCATCTATATGCTTGTGAAAGCCAGAAGTCAACAGTTGAGTATTGTTCCCAATCATTCTCTACCTTATTTGGGGGGAGAGAGTCTCTCTTTGAACTTGGAGCCCCCTGATTTGGTTAGACTGGCTAGCCAGCAACTCCAGGGACCCTCCTGTCTCCATCTCCCTTGTTCTAGGATAACAAGCATGCACCTTCACACCTGGCTTTTTATGTGAATGCTGGAGATCGGAATTCTGGTCCTTACGCATGCATGGCAAGCACTTTACCTACTAACCCATCCCCCCAGTCCCAATAAGTCTATTTCTCATAGCAACAATGAAAATAGGTTTTACTTTCCTAATTTTGCAGACAAGGACATTTATAAGTGACCCAATAAGTCCTGGTATCAGGATGCAAGTCCTGTCTGTCAGTCATCCTCTGTTTGATAGACTTCTATTCCAAAACTGCCCAGAGCTACTGTGACCTTCCTTCCCCACCGATCAGTGTATCTCGCCTGATAGTCTTGTTTTATTTTGTTTTCCTTGATCAGAAACAGCAACGATAAGTTCCAATTAAGCATTCATTAGGCAATTCTATGTTCCTTTCCGAGCATTTTAATTTTTCACATTCATATGCCACTGCATATCTTTCCAATAATGTTCATTTGCGTGCCCTCATCTGCTCATTGCAGCAACCCTGAACTATAAAAAGTGGCCATTATGGTCCCTTGCTTCTGAAATGAATAAACCTTTCAATAAACATAAACATAAAACGCCCAAAGGGTTTGCACCTGGTCCTGCTCTGCTTTCATTTACTTGCCTTTGTCTCCACTTTATGTAATCATCCTGAAGAAAATTTGATAGGTGGGAGAATCAAATCAAGAAAAAAAAACCTGGTGCTCATTTCAGAGAGTACGTGGGTTTCTGTGTACCTTCTCTATCCGTAATAATGGTATCTAAAAACAGATCAAAGGGTTGGATTAGATGAGAGTACGTGGGTTTCTGTGTACCTTCTCTATCCGTAATAATGGTATCTAAAAACAGATCAAAGGGTTGGATTAGATGACTAAACTTATG
Organism: Eospalax fontanierii; assembly: GCA_035773235.1. Lineage (NCBI taxonomy): Eukaryota > Metazoa > Chordata > Mammalia > Rodentia > Spalacidae > Eospalax > Eospalax fontanierii. The sequence goes on along the minus strand of CM069548.1, from coordinate 36,051,705 downwards.
TGTTTACCATCACTATTTCTTGGAACTCTGCAAAAATGACAAAAAATTCATTAAACAGAGCATCATCCCATAATAGTAACAATACCCAGAGAAAAGTTCTGTGAAGGAGGCTCAACGACTGACCAGCAGTCGCTTCAGAAAGAAAATATATAGGAAGCAATGACCCCCAATTTAAAAAAAATTCACCGCTGAACAGAAGATTTTCAGACTAAACTGTTCAATACAATGTTCAATACATGGAAAAATACCTACATATGGAGATGTCATGATGAAATTTCAAAGCACTAAGAATGAAGGGAAGACCATAAAAGCATCAAAAAAGGAAAACAATGGATGATATAAAGGACGGGGAGCAGACTAGCATATCTCTTCTCAGTAACAAGAGTACTAACTAGAATGGAAAAATGGTATCAGAAATGGGAAGAAAAGTAGACATTATTTCTAAAACTTTAAAGTCCTCCAAACCATCCATCGATTATAAGGCTATAATAAAAACATTATATATAGATAGATATAGATTACAACATATTTTAAAAATCTCAACCTATTGTCTGTCAATGTATCCTCTCTTAAGAAGATCCTGGAGATATAGTGTTACTATAACAAGATAAAGCCAAGAAGGAAGACACATAGGATAAGAACAAGGAAATAGGAGATCCAGCACATGCAAGGAATGAAGGGAGATTCACAAGATGATGGTGATCTCGGGATGGTTCAGGAAGACTGCTGTGTATCAGGGCAAGGAATGAAGGGAGATTCACAAGATGATGGTGATCTCGGGATGGTTCAGGAAGACTGCTGTGTATCAGGACCAGAGAGCAACCTATCCATGTCAGAATAGGAAACACAAGATTTCAGAAGCATGTCATTAAAACAGAGATAAAATTGCTAGAAAAAATAGACTTCACTGCGCTGAGAGACAGTTTGTACTTAACTTAGGAATAATGGCCCAGAGAGATGGCTCAGTGAGTACAGGCACTTGCCATGCAAGCCTGATAAGCTGAGTTCGATCCCCAGAACCCATGTAAAGATGGAAGGAGAGAACCAAGTCCACAAAGTTGTCCTCTGACCTCCACAAGCTGTCCCCATCCCATCATGTGCATACACACACTAATAATAGCAAATAATTTTTTAATTTTATGAATAAATGCTGGGCATGATAGCACAGGTCTTTAATATCAGCACTGGGGAGACAGAGGCAGGTGGATCTCTGAGATCAAGGCCAACCTAGTCTACTTCGTGAGTTCCTGGCCAGCTGAGGCTACAAGAGACCCTAACTTAAAATAAAAAAAAAAAAACAATCTTAGGAATAAGCAAATGTTAAAGTAATTCAGTGAAAGTATCATAAATATGAGATGGAAATGATGGTGCATGCCTATAATCTTAACCTTTGGTAGAGGTAGAGGCAGGAAGGAAGATGAGAAGTTCAAGGCTAGCCTGGGCTACACTGTGACACTGTCTCAAGAAAGAAGAGGAAGATGAGGAGGTAGAGAAGGAGAAGATTTAAGTATAAAGAAATTAAAAGGATATACAATTACAATATACTACATGAATTGACCTTGGATTAGAGTAACATACTCATAGCAATGTAAACACTAGAATACAAGAAACCAAGAAGGTAAAGGGAAAGAAGGAGCTCAAGAGAGGGGGAACCATAGGAAATAGGTATTATCAAGGGTGAAATGGGGGTATTTTAACTGGGGAGAGAGGAAGGAGATTTAGGCAGGGGGAGAGAGAACGGGGAGATAAATAATGCTTAATTAGTATGAAAACCCAGAGGGAAATGTATTAGTTCAAAAGCCTACTGAAAATTTGCACTATGACTCCATCTGGCTAAGAAGATGCAAGGACAGACTCTGGGTGGACATGCCAATGGCCTCTTCCCTTTTCTTCTTCCGCTGCCTGGAATGCAAACATGATTGGCTGGTTCATGGTGACTAAGGACAGAGAAGGAGGAAGGAAGAAGCCTGTGTTTTTAATAACATCAGGAACTGACAAAGACACAAAGGGCCTAGTATCACCTAAATGGGCTTTATTATGAGAAAGCAGGCCTAATATATTTAAGACATAGTTGCTAAACTGAAACTAAATTGTATTACATATACTTTGAGGATCTACCTAGCTTGTTAAACTAAATATAATGTGCATAAAAAATACAATAAGAGAGACTCACAAAGTTCAGGAAGAGAAAAATTGCCAAACACTTCTTTGGAAGACTTTGCTAGGTCTCTGGATGTCCACCTAAGGACTGATGTTCTTTCCTTCACAAACTTCAGTGATAGATGCGTCTCTATAATGAAAATGCACTGAATGGGACTCATGGCATATGAGACACCACAGAAGACAAGATTAGTAGACTTGACTGCCTAGCAACAGAAACTATCCAAATAAAAGCACTTGGAAAAAATTAAATGAAAAAAGTTATCCAGGCATTGTGGATATTCCCATCACTTGGTAAGCTAAGGCAGGAAGATCACAAATTCAGAGCTATCCTGAGCTACATAGTGAGGCCTCCATCTCAAAAAAAGTTTTTAAAGCTCTATTAAGCTGTGAGGTAAGTTTAAAAGCCTAATGTACATGAATTGAAGTCTCTGAAAGAAGGTAAAGGAAGGGGTGGTTATAAAAATGCTTGGGAAAAATATCCATATTTGGTAAAACCTAGAAAAAAATATATAAGAAGCTAAACAAATCTCAAGGACAAGATACATAAAATAAGATTGCTTAAAACCAGATAAAGAAGAACCCTTCAAAGCAACCAAAGAAAAAAAGACATGTTATATATAGTACAATAAAGAATACAATTTTTTTTGGTCAGGATCCATGGAAATGAGAAGTCATCAGAACCAAAGTAAAGACAAAAAGTTAAATAAATAAATAAACACTAGCTTATATGCTATTTGGCTTTATTTGTCAACCTGACACAGCCTAGAGTCATCTGGGAAAAGGACCCTCAAATGAGGAATTTCCCAGATCAGACTAGCCTAAGACCATATCTGGAAGAGAGTGTCTTGACTGATGGTTGCTGTAGGAGGCCCAAGCTCACTGTGAGCAGCACCATCCCTAGGCAGGTGGGTCTGGGCAGTATAAGAAAACTAGCTTAGTAAGTGAGCCCACAAGCGGCATTCTGCTGTTATCTGCTTCAGTTCCCGCTTGATTTCCTGCCCTGACTTCCCTCAGTGACAGATTGTGATCTGGAAGTATAAGCCAAATAAACCCTTTCTTCCCCTGAGTCACTTTTGGTGACTCAATAGAAAGCAAACTAGAACAGCCTAGAATTCCACACCAACCCCCACAGTCATTTAATAATGAAAGTAAAATAAAAATAGTTTGATATACCAATTCTGCTTACAAATAATTCATCATCAGGAGACCTCTCCTTCGGGTGGAAGAAAATTATAGAAGATGGAAATACTCACCCGTACAAATGCAAAAGGGGTGCTGGAGCTAGGATTTGTATCAGGCGAATGTACAAAAATGTACTTCCCCTAAGAGTAAGAAGGAAGTAAAGCTATGGTGTAGCTCAGGAAGGAAAAGGTGGCCTCACATACCAGAGGCTCTTGTTTGCTTCCTAAAAACGGAGTGGTGGAAGCACACAAGCTTGTGATGCAATCTCTGCCACCCACTCCAGAGGTGGAAGCTGAGGATCAGTTTTCCAAGTTCATACTCCTCTTCAGTCAGCTTGAGACCCACCTGGGTGGCACACATTAGACCCTATGTGTCAACACAACAAAAAAACAAACAAGAACAACAACAAAAAAGAAAGTAAGAGCGAACATTATCACCATTTCTATTTAACCTCAAGCTAGAGATTCTAGTCAGTACAAAGCAAGAAAAAAATGTATCTAGATTCAAAAGATATAAATACAATTCATTTTGTTTTCAGACAATATGATTATCCATGTAGAAAATCTGATTCAATAAGAGATTTTTATCAAGGTTACAGAACGAAATCAATATGCAAAAAAACCAATTGTGTTTCTATATACTAGTAAAAGCAATGACACATTTAAAGCAATGTACTTACAGGGGCACCCAAAATATAAAATACTAAGAGATAAATTATCCAAGACATATACCCTGAAAACTTCAAAGCACTATAGAAAACTAGGCTTCTAGTTTTCCAAACTGGTATATTCCACAGCTCTGCATCTGTGAAATAAGATGCCTCACTAACATCTCAAACCCAATCTATGCAAAACTACACTTAAGTCTTCACTCACACACCTGCTATGTTTCTATAGAGGCATCACCTCCATTTAGTCACCTGTGCTAGACACCTGCTAATCACTAATACACATGACAGTGTGGAAGAAACAAGAAACAGATATAATTTCAACCTTTGTAACCACAATAACAGACAGTGGTTTATCATCATTATCATCATCAACAGCAACACAAAGTTCAGGGAGGGAACACTGTATTCTGGAGGGAAGATGCTAAAGTTGTAGACATGCTAATTTCAAGGTACTCGTAGGGGATTTCCAGCAGACAGCTAGAAAAGCCACTGTACATGACAGACTGTTGATCTTGATTACAGAACTGAAAGCTCAAGAGCTTTTCTGAAAAGTTTAAGCTGTAGTTTGACAGGAATCATACTGTTTCTAAGAGAGAAAACACTCCGAAGCAGTCAGTTGTGGAGGACAAACCATAAGGGAGGAAAAGAACGAAAGGAATGTCAAGGAGGGAGGGAGGCAGGCACTGGAGTATGCTTTCTGACCAGTTAAGGGCCAAGCAGCAGCAGTCAGATTTTTGTGATAGATCCTTTACTAGATGGTTCTTGGAAATATAACTTCTTTCTCCTTCCTTATCCAATTACATCTCTTCCCTCTCCTACTTTTCCTTGTCTCTATTTATTTTCCTAGAAGAGGAGTGCATGTGGAAGGCAGTGTGGAAGAGCAGGGCCTGGCTGTAGTGTGAATTCCACTCCATTAGGAAGTTGAACAGTAAAGAACAGTGAAGTTAGAAAAGTCTTACGGCTCTGGCTGCCCTTTTAGATTTGTGCATTAATACCACAGTGTTGACAGCCTGCCGGGGCGAGGCTGAAGGGATGTGTGTTCTGCATGTCTGGAATTTATTCCTTTGGCTCTGTAAGATGTGAAACTGCATAATGGCAGTGGAGAAAAAATTCTGATTCTGTGACTGTCTTGGGAAAGTTCCAGAAAGACATACGGACATATGCTTCTGGACCTGTGTGAAGGAGCCTTCCCTGGGGAGCGACCCTTGCAGGTTTGCTCTCACTTCTGGACCAGGGGGCCTCACCCTTGCTTCATCCTGTTCCCACTTAGGAGAGAAAAAGCTTAAGTGTTTCCAGTTGAGAGAATGAGAAATATTAATGTAAGAGCAAGTCATCAGTATGACACATATCAATTTCTCACTTCTTAGGCAGTGTGCAACAGCAGGCCTCTAGATAGTAACTCAGCTGAGATTAGAGAAAAAGAGGTCTGGATAGTTCTAGATACACACTGTGAAAAGGGGAGTGTTTACCATGCAGGCATCCAGCATCCTTGTCTATAAATTGATAGAAAACTTCTTATACTTCACAAAACATCTTCCTAGGAATAATGATAAGTTGTTTAAATTTTATTCTGCACCAAATTGTTCTGTATCTATGGTCCTAAATTTCAAGTACACGGGAGGAGTTCTTCATTTCTCACTGAAAGAGATTTCAATCTATACATATTTTATTTTAAAATTCTTGAGGCAGAAGGATCACATAAGCCCCTAAGTTTTAGATCAGGCTGGGAATCATAACAAGATCTTCTCTAAATAATAATAAAAATAAAAGTCAGTTATAGTGGTACATGCCTAGAATCTCAGAACTCAGGAAGTAGAGGCAAGGGGATCATAAATTCAAGGCTAACCTGGGCTGCACAGTAATACTCAATCAGGGCCAGAGAGATGGCTCAGTGGGAAAAAAACAACAAAAATTCCCTGCTGCCCTTGGAGAGGACATAGGGACTTGAGTTCCATTCCCCACACCCACACTGGGTGGCTCACAACCCTGTGACTCCGGTTCCAGGGTATCTGACACTCTCTTCTGGTCTCCATGAGCACCTGTACATACACAAACACAGTATACATGCATACACATAATTAAAATGAATTCATTACTTAAATAAATTACTTATTTTTAAAAAACACATCAATTTGTCAGTCAGTTAAAAAAATAAAATATTGGTAGTGGAACAAAAGTTCACCTAAACTTCTCTTAAACTTATGAGTTGGGAAATAGTCATCTTGTTAAATTTAAGCTTTAATTAAAGTCCTTATTTTGCTTAGATATTTACTGTTTATTTCGTTTCTATTTTGTTGGTGAGTATACTATGGTCATTAAAAAGTCATGAAATACCAAAGCTCAGATCCTAGTCCATGGAAATTGCTCTCTGTCCCTAAAATTGCCTTTTACAATGAGCTCCCAGAAGAATGCTTGTCAAGTGGTCACCCAGGAACCCATCTTTATTTACTTATCAGTGTTTTCTGAGTCTTCTTTCAAAACATTTTTAAGAGTAATGCTGTTTGGAAAGGAGAAAGACACTTTGTGGAGACAGGGACTCCCTGGGGTATGAGGCCTTGGCTTTAACCTCAGTAGGTTTTCCCCTAAGGAAGAACTCAAAATCACAATTAAATCATCATCTCAGCTTATGGTCAGCATTAAAGGAACGGGTTTTGTTTTGTTATGTCACTGGTCATTATATTATTAAACTCCAAGCAAATTACTGCTACAGGAATCTGGTTGTGGAAAAGGAGCAGCGATTAAGCACTCTTCTGTAATCTAAGCAGAGTGGCCTAAACATGTGTGGTTACAGGTAAAGTCCATCTTGGGGATCCTGGTTCAACCCAGAACTGTAGAGCTAGAAAGTGCTTACGGGTCATCTCTCTTACTCTCTGGAACCTCAAAGCTAGTGGGCACTGAAGTGTAGATCAGCGGGAAGACAAGCAGACTATTAGGACCTTAGACAGTATTTGGTGCCCATAATATCTTCATGTGTCTGAGGCAGCATGGCAGTGATCAGGGGAAAAAGGGGTTCCTTGAGTGTAACAGAGACTTTCTCACCTCAGGTGAACCATAACTTGAGGAGTTAGGGTGCCAGACAGTTATTGACCACCACAGCTCCCCCAGGCCAAGGGCTTCTGGGTCCTTTGTTTTGCAAACTCAAAGAATGAATTTCATGGACAGTGGAAGGGTGAGTCTCAGAAGAGTTTTATTGTAGGTGAAAGCTTAAGAGAAAGGAAGGAAACAAAGCTCTTGTAGAGCAGTAACAGGTCCCAGAAAGAGTTGCCACTGAGGGTCCCATTCTAAGAGTTAAGGCTTAACTGAGTTGAAGCATGGGTGGGAGGTTAAAGCTTGTCAGTCTAGCGTCCCACCCATGAGGTGTTCATGTGCTGATCCAACCCAGTGTAAATACTGGTGCATCAGGCATACCTGTCACAGAGCCAATGAAGAATCTGATCACACATAGCTTCCACCCAACTGTGCTCATGAAAGCTAATATGCAAAGGGAGAAGAAAGATAAAAACAAGAAACCAGAACACAAACTAGGGCCCCTAAACATTTTTGGTATTTCTGGCTTCTAACCAGGACAAACTTCAGGTAGAACCAAACACATTGCCAGCTTCTGGCCAAGACAGAACTGATGGTCAAGGACAAGAGGCAGAACTATTCATTTCTGAGGTTTCTATCTAAGTTGCATTACCAGCTGCTTTTTTCAGGTTCTCATCAGAAGGATATGTATTCTGCATATCAATGACTTTCTTCCCACCAGGTCCCTAGTTTCACCAGCAACTGGGGCAAGGTTGCTCTTAGTTCTAGTACCAACCAACTAAAAACTAATTGATTTTATTTGAGTCTGATAGTCTCTTCCCTTAGGACATAAACTATAGCTGAAGAGAAGTAGGGTAAAGGCAAGTTTGCAATTTGCACAGGGACACCTGTGTTTAGCAGGGATCCATGTTTGGCTTAATGCTCTACTGTTGACATTTATAGATTTTGGAATATGGGATCTTCAGTTTTAATATGCAGTGGACCCCATATCTTACGTAGCTAGCTCCAGTACTAAGAAGGAGGATGTGCTAGATAGTTTTAGATAGCTTTAGCTCCACTTGACACCTGGGTTGAGGGAGCCTCAGTTGGGAAATGCATCCATTGAACTGGCCTGTGGCCATGTCTGTTGGGTATTTTCTTGATTGTTGAGTGGTGTGGGAGGGCCCAGCCCACTGGGGGCAGTGGCACCTCTAGGCAGGTTGTTCTGTATTATATAAGAAAGCAGACTGAGCATGGGTCACAGGAGCAAGCCAGTAAGCAGTGTTCCTCCATGTCCTGTGCTTCAGCTCCTGCCTCCAGGTTCCTGTGCTGAGTTCCTACCTTGGGCTCCCTCAGTGATGAACTGTGACCTGAGAGATGTGAGCTAAATAAACTCTTTCCTTCCTAAGTTTGTTTTGGTCAGAGTGTCTTGTCACAGCAATTGGAATCAAAGTAAAACAGAGGAAGTGAGGACCTGAAAATAGCTCCCAAGAGCTGTGGGTTGATGGTAGCCACTACAGCCTGCTTAGCTCTGAGAACTTAAAGAACACAGAGACATAAAATATACAGTTCCTATGCTTAAAATCTCTCACAGTATACTAGGACAGATTTTCTTTCCAAGAGTTCTATTTACCAGGCTCCACAAATGCAAATTAATATATTGAGCTTCAGAACTAATGGAAACTTCCAACTGCCACAGGAAAATGTCAAATAGGAAAAAAATTAAGAGAACATCTATCTATGCTCTCAAAACCACAAAGACTCATTTTATAAATGAATAAGCTAGTCTGTGATTATATATGTAGACTTAAGGATTTATAGCACCAGGACTCTCTATTACAAACTGTTAAAAATATTCTTTCTAACATGATCTATGGAGAATGGGACAAGGGAAGCCCTGGAAGGGTGTCTGTGGCCTTAGGATTCTACAAGTTAGTATAAATTGGGAAAGGAAGTTAAGAAGAAAAAGAGAAGGAAGGAATAGAAAAGAGGAAGGAGACAAGTTAACCATGTTGGATTTTTCAAGGTAGACTCAGGCTTCCCCAAAGTAAGCTATATTTAGAGAAATAAATTTTATGAAATGTTAATCAGGTTTACTCTCAGAACTCGCCTTTTCATTATTATGTTTAATACCAAACACTAAAAAATTAATCAGGAAATTCCATCTGGCCAACAATTTCAATTTATGAAATTCCTTTTGCTGCAGAAGATTAAAAGCAATCCCTTGGAGTGAACCAAACATTCCAAGACAGCCCCAAAACAGCCTGAACAAAGACTCTAGAGTGTCATCTTCTTTTATATTGGAACATCTTTGAGTTATTTGCAATCTATAAATAAACTTGCATTTTATAGAAATTCTTCTACAAAAAGCGGCACCATGCTGGAATTCAACACATGAGACTATTTTTAAAAGTGTTTTGATTTTTAAAAAACTAATTATAGGCCCTAAATAACACAGGAGTTATAACTTGGCTTACTACACATTTTGTGTTGCTTAATTGCTCTGAAACAATTCTTCTTTATCTGTGCTTTACGTGCAAGTCGATGTTAATTGAAAACTGAATCAATAAGATTCTGAAATCAGCAGTCAATATCTTTATTCTTAAAAATGTGTGTGTATGTGCATTTGTGTGTGTGTCTGTGTGTGTGTACATGTTTTTGTGCATGTGAGAGGGTGTGTGTGTGTATGTTATTCCTGTTTTTAAATATCTTAGGCTTCCCCAGTTGTAATGTAAGAAATTATCTGATAATAATATGAAATCTTTGTAACAAATGTCTTTCCCTTAAAAGAAAATAAAAGAAAAAGGCAAAGAAAATTTAGGAAGCAATGTTTATCTTGTCAGAAAGGCATATCCAAATATAAATCTATGAAATCATAACATTAGAAATAGTGAAAACTTGGCCTAGATATATTTGCCCAACTTGTTGACTGACTTTGTGTCAAGAGATAATGAAGAAGAGTTCCTGATGTAAATCTGGCTACTGTGACACCCTGTGCTTGGCAACTACTATGGTCTTCACCTTTTCTTTAAACAAAATACAGATAACACAACTTGGAATTATAATGGTTGGAAATTTCAGCTGTCAGTAAAGCAGTGTTAACTGTTCTTTTAAGACTATGTGGTTTAAAACTGCAGACAGAGAGAATGTAATTCAAGGAAGAAATTTATTTCTGCCTCTATCTTAATTGACAAGAATGGAATGCCCAGATACTATCAGGTTTTTGCCCTAGAAAAGAAAAAATTATACATGTGAGTAGTTTTCTTCAAAGAAATTCTCCACAGTGGAGTAGACATCAGCTGCAGTACCCAGAAGCAGAACAGGCCTCAGATACTCCACTCTTGTAACAGAAACTAATTGATTTTCTGTAATTTGGCCTGTCTTGCCAAATTATATTTCAGACAGAGTGAAAATTACCACTTTCAAGATTGCTGTTTCTTGACAACTGAAAATGAGTAACAATATGTTTTCAAAGAAGAATCAAGACAACACTCGATTCAATGGTGCCATAGGAATCCAACCAAAACATACACTCGAATTTATTTTTCAACCTCATGAGAACACCACAGTTTATTTCCTCCATTGCATGGTCAACCTGATGCAAAGGGATATTATCACTTTCAAATAAATGACACCTTACATCTGTGTTGGGTAAAGAGAATGAAATGGCACAAAGACAAGTCTAGCAGAAGTTTCTAGAAAGAGGTAAAAAAAAAAAAGAACATGTAGTCCAACAACAAAATAGTTATGGTCTTCCTTAGAGAGGGGAGCTACTGTCCTAGGAAACACAAGAGTCATAAAGAGCTTGTTACATAGCAGTAACCTTCTCTTGCAGATCCCAAGAGAAGGGCCCTTGGCACCTAAAATGATGTTTTGCCTAGAGAACTAACCAAGACAAATATTTTCTTTCCTAAACTCAAGGCTCTTTATTTTAACATCTGCTATGGTTACTCAACTCTGAAAGATAGTAAAATGTCAAAGTTACCCTTTTAAATCATGACAACAATTCTTGAGATTGTGTGAGTGGTTGTAAGAAAAATATAACGAACTTATTTAATAAATAGGTATAAGCTTTTCAAAATCATGGAGTCTGAATCACTGCAAAATATCTTATAGAAGTACCATACCAATACATTCTGGTAGCCATAAAAAGACAATAACTTCACAAAATGAATGCCAAAAAAATTGACTTAAATGGGACCTTTTTGTTTACTAGAGTGGCATTTTATTTATTTTACCTTTCATTTGCCTTCTGAAAAACAGTGTCCAGGCCATTCTTAACACCATTTCTTTTCATTTTTACTATATGTGGAAAGGAGTGAAAAATACCCTTTAGTAGCAAAACTGATGTAAATGTTTGATCAACAAGCATTTGAAATCACTGTTGGGCCATCAGCAGATCTTATTGTTGAATTAGACTCTAGAGTCAGACTCGAAGGAGGCATGAAAAATGTCCAGGCTGGTCTTTCCCTTCCTAATTAGTATTCATGAATCGCTGAGAATATTCCTGTCTCTCCTCTCTCTGCATTTATCTCAGTAGTTGTATCATTTGAAGGGGGCTTGATTTTAATCCAATCTGGCACCTCTTCATGGAGCGCGACATTGCCTCTCAATAGCTATACATTAAACTGTGGAAAGCCTGACGGGTCTGCTACCAAGATTTCAGCCTTTATTGCTTTGTGTGGCTCATTCATTCTTGGTTCAAGGACAGTCTAGACAGAGACACCATTTCAGATACACACAGGCAATGATACGGATTACCTGGCAGGATATGTGAGACAAGCTTTTTCTGCACCACAACCTGGTGGAATGTGATGTATTTTCCCCTTGATTATCAAGGAAAAGTCCATTCACTGGGAGAAAGGCCTCATAAAGTTCATGTGTTACAGTGGAACAGTGCATGTGTGTGTGTGTGTGTGTACATACATGTGTGCATGTGTGCATGTTGTGGTCAGAGGTATCTTCTTTATTCACTCACCACCTTAATTTTTGAGGCAGGGTTTCTCATCAAACCTGGACCCTGGGGTCTTCCTGTCTATGGTTTCCTCCCAGTTCTAGGATAAAAGGTGCATTCCAGCATGTTCATCTTTTTACATAGGTGCTGAGGACCCAAACTCAGATCCTCATGCTTGGCAGCCAGCACTCTACCAGTTGAGCCATCTCCTGAGCCTCCCCAGTTGGGTCATTCTTTAATGGCATACATTTGTTTTTTATTATCTTCTTCCTTGAAATCAAGAGAATCATCTGAATTTCAAAAATGCCTGTTTTGAAATCTAAATGCTCCTGGTTATTATTTCAGAGTTACTTTGAATGAAGACAGTGCTTAGGAGTGTATGCGTACAAACTCTCTGGCTTTGATGGCCAAATACTCAATTCCAAGGCACAAAAGAGGGATCTTTTTTTAGTACCTAGCAAGAATCTGATCACATGCAAAGTATAGCTTGCAAAAATACAGAGTTTAATGTGCTCTCCCACCCAGTATGTGCAACTCAGGAGTATCACTCTTCAAGTAAACGATGAATCAAGAGAACACATGCAGGTGGAGCTTTTGCTGACACATCATCCCTGTTTGTTCTCAGGGATTAGTCATATTTCTAGAATAGCAAGCCATTCTTTGAGACCAGATAGAAGGAGGACCACAAAAAGATTATAGTTCCTGGGCAAGGCCTAATAGCACCAATGTGCTGACTTCATCTGCAGATGGCATTTCATCTCCACCAAGGCCCTGGATAGGGTGTTCTATTTCCTTGCATTGGAAATGAAGAAAGAGTTATAGATTTCTTTGTCCCAAAGCAATCTTCTAGAGAAAGCAATTGTTCCCTCCACACCAGTATTTTATCAGAAGCAAGACTTTAATGGAAAAATAAAAGGAAATAAATCCTGTTCTCCCAACTGCTCAACAGGAATGTATTCCCAGTCTTTCCCTTTCCCATAATGACACTTACCTGGAACTTACAGTGTGGGGTGTTATATAAATAAAGAACTTTGTGTTTTAAGAATACCTTTTCAAAAACATGACCTACTCTAGTTCCAGTAATCTTTCTACATGAAAATGATCATGTCAATTTTTGTCACATGCCCATCATCTTGTTTTAAGTTCATGGGGAATTTATGTTGACCTTACTATTTACCCACATGGCTGAAAGTTTAGGAGGCTTCTTTTCCATTGCCAAAACATCAAATTGAAACTAACAGGCAACAGAGAGATCAAATTCATTACTGTGTAAAGAGACACTAAGATAACAATCCACAACCAGCTCCATTAGACCACAAAGGACATTTTATTTATTCACCTGCTAAACATTTTTAAAGCACTGCCTTTGTTTCTACAGAATGAAAGTATTTAATTGAAGAAAAGATTAATTTATACAGCTCTAAGAGTCAAGCATATATTCAGTTAGATTTTGAGATACATTGCTATGACAGCAGAAACTATCTTTTAATTTAACTTGAAGTTATAATGTTTCAGTTGGAATTGTTTGCTACATCTTATAAAGCAGACACTGGGTACCACTTGTTTTATTCCTTCACATTGTACCACATGATGCTGAGAAGTTATACATCTAACCCAAATGATGATTTCCTATCACTCTTCCATTGCAAACTAGTAAAAGGAGAAGGGCAATGATTACAATTAAACACAACTTAGACTGGGGGGAAAATTGTTTGTGTTCAGAAGTCAATGTGTTTATATAGATACCTAAAGATGTTGAGCCAAATACAAAGGAGAGTCAATCCAGTCCAACTCTGAGCATTCAAGACTCTCTGAAAAGGACTAAACAAAGCCAAGCATTGTTATTTAACACATAATTTATAATTCCTAACTACTCTCATAAAGCAAGTAACAAACAAAATCATGCTCTGGCTTAAATGTCTTTAAAAAAACCCTCATTCTAAATGTTTGTATTGTGCCAATACTGTGGCAAAAATAAGAGCTGAGAAATCCTCCTGAAGAATTTTTTTTTTCTAGAAACCTTGTCCTGCTACCTCATGAGCTCCTTAAAAATGAAAATCTCTGTGGCTTCCAGATGACAGCCACCTTGTTGTAGAACCAAAATAGCTCTCTCAGCCAGAGAGCTGCCTGTCAGTAAGAACTCTGACAGAAATGTATTTGGCATTCAGGAAGAAGACAAGAAATGGTTCCAAGGAAAGAGGTTCTGTGGAAGAACTCCCTCGCTGAAGAGCAAGGGGTCTTTGGAAAACAATGCCCTGCTAGACACCGTAAAGAGACCAACAGACACTTCTGGAAATGATAATCTTGGCAGAGAGAGGAGCCAAAAGAATGGGTAACAAGTCTAATTCCACCATTAGTTCTTGTGTGCCTTTGAAAGGCCATGATTAGTCGTAAAATGCATCAAATTGGAAGGTTTCCATTTGTTAAAGGAATCAAATACACTTATATGCATAGGATTTTCTCTCCCTCTAGTGGTGGGGTGGAGGTCTTTGAAGTGATACCATGTCATTGCATAATACTGCTTCATAAATAAGGATGAGTTTCTACTACAGTGCATTTTGTTCATAAAAGTTGATTCTTCTCTAGGTATATTCATTCTCTATGTATTGTAAAAAATTCTCCCAGTACTCCATGTGAAGTCATGAACTGCTTCCTAATTATGCATGGTAGGAAGTATCTCAGCTGTCCCAACATAGAATTCCTTTTTCCCCTATAACCTATTAAAAGTATTCTCACAAGCAATTCTACTGACTCCTAGTCTGACCAGAAAAAAATCTGAGGGGCTAAATGAGAAATAAAAAGCAAATTTGCCTGCAGGAAAGGTAGGAAAGATGGAAACCCAGAAGAGAGACATCAAAAAAAATATAAATAAATAAAATAAAAAAGGATCTAAAGAAGAATATGAGCTTGACTGAAAAGGAACTAGTCAGAGCTAAATTTTGGAATACCTTCCCACCTTTGGTCCCGGTAGTAATTCAGATTCAATGATGGTTGCTTTAAAAAGTAGACAATATGGAAAAAGTAAACAATAATCCTTTTTTAAATGTATTTTTTAATGTATGTGTATATGAGTGTCTATGTGTGATATATGCCATGTGTATATGTAGGTGCCTATAGAGGCCAGAAGAGGGCACTGGATCCTCTGGCGCTGGAATTACAGGCAGTTGTGTTTTTGTTTTGTTGTTGTTTGGTAACACCCTATCAAAACTCAGGTCCTCTAGAAGAACAAGAAGTGTTCTTCACCACTGAGCCATCTCTCCAGCTCCAGGGACAATCATTTTAAAGAGACTAATTCAAACCTTATTCTTCTGTACCAAGTGACTGTATCATAGAATACCATAACTGTATGTGAATATTAATAGAAGTAGGTCCTAAATGGAAGCTGTTTAATCGGTACGTTAATGATCAACAACTGAAAACTCATAAGAATGAAGTACACAGAGTTCGTATCCTTTTTTCCAGCTCCATATTTAGTTAGTCATCTATTATGTCTGCTTAATTTCACCTCTTGGAAGTCTCCAAGGCAACCAAACACATACGCTTTCATAGAAAACCTGTTCTTTTTCTGGCTTCCTTACCTTTGTGAATAACAACACAAGGCACCTAGATATGCAAGCCAGACACTCAGAAGTCATTTGCACACCCTCCCATTCTTCTACCATACGATGCAACCCATCAACGAGTTCTTCAATGTCACACCTGTCTGAAATAGATCACTTTCTCTGGGCCTCCATCACTCTCCTAATTCATCTCTTTTTCCCAAACAATTACCCTCCAAACAGCACCCTCCCTGTCTTTGGTCAAATGCATTCTCCACACCATACCACCTGCTTCACCAAATATTCTAGAGGTGCCTAGTACCCTGGAAATACTGTGGTGAAGAATACAGAGGAAACAGAAGATAAACATCCAATAGCTGTTAATACTATGTGAAGAATTATAATCAGGTGATCAAAAAAGTGCTATCCTAGACTATGTTTTCAAATATGAAGAATCACCTGGAGTTTCCACAAGGGGTATGAGGAGTTTGTTTACTTTTGCCTTATTGAAGTTAGAAACCAGCACCTTGTGCATGCTAGGCAAGTGCTGTACCACTGAGGTGTATTCCCAGCCCAGGATATGAGTTTTGAAGTCAAACAATAAAAGAAATCCGTTGAAGTGACAGTTATCGCCATCAAAGCTTCCTAGCATATGAGGAAACTGTTTCAGATGCTAGCTGAGAAAACAAATATTAAGTAAAAATGCACATGAAAGGTCTGTTTGTCTCAAAGTACCTTGGCTTAAATATAAGGCTTTTTACATACATGAAAGCATATTAAACCAACAAACAAAACAAAATTTTTCTGTATGTTTCTCTCCCTAAGATGTAAACTATATAAAATAACAGGCAACTGTCTTTCTCTCTGCCACATCACCAGTGCCTAAGAAATTGGACTAGGAATAGAGCAAGCATATAAATAAGTAGTGATTAAAATAAATGCACAAATTTGTGCAAAGTGTAGCTGGGGCAAAAGTAAATGCGGTAAGGGTTTAGGATGTCTTCGTAGTATTGTCAGTCAGTTATTTCAACTCTCAAGCATGCTTAAGTGGGTTATAAAATCCGTGATCAGGCTTCTGGGCGTTGACTCTAGGAACAAACTCTCACACTCACACTTACACACCCATGCCTATGGCTACAAACCTCCCCAACTCCCCGCTAGGAGGAGTCACACCTCCTGACCCAGAAACCCTCCCAACCTCTCCTCCGATTCTCTTTCCCCCTCCCCTTCCCGACAGAGTTCCGGCAATCTTCTATTCGCAATGGTTGCCGGGAGGAGTAGTCTTCCGGTCTAGGCCCACAACTTTGTGGCACAGTGCCAGAAATACGCTTCCCAGGAAGCCTTGCGGCAGGGGAGGCTAGGTCACCTGATCCGACTGCGGAGGTGCGATGGCGGCGCCCGTGCTGCGGTGGGGCTGTTGCGGAAGACGCTGGGCTTCAGCGTGGGTTGACCCCGGGTCCTGCCTCCGGAGTGGGACTCCGACTGGGCCCACGTCCAATTGGACGAGGGGACAGAGTTCAGTGGCTCAGCAGCCTCTCCACACCTCCCAGAAGCCGAGAAAAGGGTACACAGTCTTCCCGCTTTTGCCGCCCGTCTAAGCTTAGTGGAAGTGCGGGACGAAGACGAGAGCCCTTGCGATTTTGGTGGGCGGGAGAGGTTTTGCCTACATAACGTGAATCCCTGACGCCTAAATGAAAAACAAAACAGGCCTGTCAGCTCCACCCCCACGTGTAACCTTCTGCCTTTTAAGTAGGCATATTTGGAGAACGCACGAGTGTAAAATAGGTGTTTTCTTGAACTGCCTCCACATAGAGAAGGTTGGAACCGGTCATTTACTGGTACCCCTAATATTGGGGTCTATGACACTAAAATCTGGGTTGTGTTTAGCTGACATTTAGCATTACTACGGTTTAATATAGGCTAAAGGTAGAAAAGAGAACTTTTATATACAAACATTGAGTAGTAGAGGCTTAATGCCTTTAGAAATACCATTAGAAAGACCAACTATCCGTGGAGGCGTCTTATGTTGCACGTGTGCGTCTAGACCTAGGAGAACTTTACTGAAGAAATCTTCCTCCTGGTTATGTAGAAAGTTCTGCCAGATACTTCCAGAACAGCTGCTGACGCTTTGGTGTATAGGATATATATATATATATATATATATATATATATATATATATATATATATATATATATATATATATATCCAGAACAGCTGCTGACGCTTTGGTGTATAGGATATATATATATTTTTTTTTTTTTAATACAAAAGCATAAGGCAAATTTCTAATATTTTTGTTTTGTTCTTTGAGGTTTGCTATTTATTTTTAAGCTTTTCAGTGATGAAGAGAGGGAAAATATCCAAAAATATTACATCATCTTTCCATTCAGTGAAACGGCAGAAATACTTTGTTACATACAGATTGCAGTTTCTGATGAATTCTTTATTTCCTCTCACTTGCAGGATTTGTTTTCAAATTTTAAAAAGACGGAATCGGTCTTTTTAAATGAGATGTCGATCTTCCTGTGTTGAAATGATTGAAACAAAACTGAATACATGTGAACAAAAATCTAGATAATACAGAAAATGCTTGAGAGAAGAGCAGGATAGCAACACTTAGATTTCTGTGGAATAGAACATTGATAATGATCTGGAAAGAACTATGCACTGGGCCAACAGTAGGAATGGCCAGATAGAACTTAGTATAGCTTTTAATAAGTTAGATTTACTAGCAATCAAGTATGAGCAGTTGTAGGAATTTGAAATTAGATCTCAGGAATGGGAGGTGACTTGGGGGATGGTCAAAAATACTACATATGATAGTTTAATATTTCTTTTAAAAAGCTTTTAGGAGTTCTGTGTAGTGTTGATTGACTGTGTCTATGTGATTGGTCATTGTTGCTACAAGCTATTATAAAGTAAATTCAAAATGTGATTGAGAATGTAATCATTATTTCTCTAGTACTAGAATCCTGCCATGTGTGTTAATTCAAATAATGGCCAGAAAATAAACTTTCAGCACTAAGTCATTTACTAAGTGATTAACTGGTAAGGTACAGTTAATTTAAAGGTCCTCCTTTTCAATGAAATAAGTCAAGCAGCTATCACTTCATACCCATTTCTAAATTGTTTTAAGATGCTAAGATTTTTTCTTCTCGCTCACTCTCCATGACTTTCCTGATGCAGTGTTGTAATGTTTGCCAAACTCATTGTACGTTATGGATCACTTTTGATTATTCACCAATAAAATGTGACACATTTTTAAATGTAAGGATAAATTTTCTTAAGTTAAAAACACAAATAGGATATTAATTTTTGAGATTTAGGTTTATAGAAATTCATACGTGGTGACAAATGGAACCTAAGCATTTTCTTTCTCTTTAGTGACCACAAATGGGCAGCTGTAGTAGGACTGGAAATTCATGCCCAGATTTCCTCCAACTCGAAACTCTTCTCTGGATCTCAAGTGTGCTTTGCTGCACCTCCAAATTCTTTGGTTTCTTTTTTTGATGCATCTCTGCCTGGAACTTTGCCGGTAATAGTTTTTTTTATATATTTATATATATTTTTTTTTCATTAGAAAGTGTTTTGTGATGTTGAATATGAATATGATTTCCTGTTTTAATAGCTTGACACAACTCTTAGGAAATACTTGTTTATGGAATTTTGGATAAAGTGTGATAGATCGATGTTTTATAAAGACTTGTTGGTGATTCTGTTTCTAAATCTGAACATATTCAGAACATGTATTCACTCATTTCACAAATATTTTTAAATGCCTATCAAATGCCGGATACTGTTAGAAACCTTCTCATAAAGATGAGCAAAGATCTCTGCCTCTGAAGGAGTTCAGAGACTGATGCATCTTGTAAACAAGCAGGGTACAGTGTAAGGACTCTTGCGTAGGTAATGTTCAGAGGATGTCATTCAGCAAAAAGAAGTACTATTGTGTGAAAATATAAAGATATATTTGTTTAAGGACGGATTGCTGGAAAAGTTGATGCCTAAACCATTTGAGAGCCAAGTAGGAATTGGGCAGATAGATGGAGAAGTCAAAAGAAGGAGTGTGTATCCTGTGTAAAATCAATTATGATTGTGGTTATTGAAAATAGGGAGCAGTTAATAAGGGAGAAAAGAACCAACTGCAATATGAAGTGAGCTGATGATTGATTTAGCTACTTATTTTCATTTGACCCTAAAGAATGACCAAACCCAGTGTAACCATCAGCAGGACTTCAGGTACATTTCGAAGAAAAAGTTGGAAGGAGCAGTATAAATATTTGAGCTAATACACAGCTAATAACCTATCCAGGACCTTTAGTATCAACTAGAGATGGAGTTTCCTGCCATATTTGGGTGAGTGTGTAGACAAGAAGATGATAAGGATGGCACAGGCAGGATTGTCATGGAGTTAGTAAATATTCTCAGACATTTAAATAGAAGTGAGGGCTGACTGAACGTCCATGTGGCTGCCCTACCCAGAGTTTTGATTATATTGGGCAACATCTCTGTCTTCTTCCTTACTTATTCTTTGTGTCATGGAGGAATCCCATACATCCAAACCACCTCCATCCTGGGCTTCTGCTCATTTGCTGTTGGGTCTCGCTGGTGTAAGACAGATGTAAAGATCTTTCTTGTATATGTGTGCTCCCACCTCCTCTCAATTTAGCTTTCTAGTTTGGAGTATTTTTATATTTATATATTTTTTATTTATATATTATATATATATAAATGTAAAAATATATTTTATATTTATATTTATGGAGAAAGATTTTTGTTTGTTTGCTTGAGAAGAGACAATTTTTCAGTTACACACATGGGTTCTTGAGTGAAGATTCAGTAGAAGTAATACCTATTTAGACAGAAGAAATAGAAGTCAGTTTATGTAGCATTTTTGCCTTTTTCCTTCTGAGTTGAAAACTTTTTTTCCTCATGTGGTAGTTCGTTATCGAGAGTCCAGGCATAAACTCTTAAGTTCCTTCTAGGGTTTCTAGCTATGTGATCCTTAGTAGGGTACTCAGTGCACATTTAGAAACAGATCCCTGTTCAGATATAATTTTTGTAAACAGACAACAGACTCTTCAGTTGTGCCTAAATATAGTCAGCTACTAGAGACAGTTCTAAAATAACTTGCAGGCTAACATATTTTGAAAGATTTCTTGTCACGCACCTTAGAAAGTTCTGGTTCTGTGATATGCAAGTCAGTAAAACAATGAGGGTGCTAAGGACATTTGAGCAAACAAGTTTTGCTTTAATTAAATGGCAGGAAAAGGCTAGAAATACACCTCTGCATAAGTAGGGTTTATTTTTCTTCCTCAGAGCCAGTATCACTTACGGTTTCAGTAGCGTAAGTGACTATTCTCTCAGCAGAGCTGATTTCTTTTTCAGGACTGTTTCTCTTTAAAGGACCCTTTTCAGTATGAGAACAAAATAACATGCAAAATCCTAGAATGAAACACCATCAGTTCAAACCCCTCTTATTTGCCTATCTTTAGATTAAAAATGTTTTAGAGCATTTCTTTGAGCCCTATGAACATGTTCTGATATCCCTGCATGCAGTAGCAAACTAAGAACATGAGAGATGTTTTCTGAGGATTGGAGTAGACTATGTTGTTGTTTTAATCATGTAAATCAAGGAGTGAGTGTAATTCATAATGGAGCTTGTAACTTCTGTACTGTTCTCTTCTCTCCTGCATCTTCTCCCTCTAGCTCACTGATAAACATTCTCATGGCTATATTTCTTACCACCATCTTGGTTTTACATGCTCTATCACTTGGCTTTCACTTCTGTTACATGTTTTCCTGAGTAATCTTTCACCCTCAAATAGAAGTCTTATCTATCTTCTAGATATCAATCTCTTGATATATATTTAATTTTTAATTGATTTTTGCAATTTCCATATAATATAATTTAATGATATTTAGATTCCCTCCCCTAGCTGTCCCTCTCCTTACTGTCCCCCATCAAATTTGATGTACTCTATTGTATATATAATACAGAGTCTGAAGGGTCTTAATTTTTGTCCCTGAATGTCCTTCAGTGTGAGTCCATCCACTGGAGCCTGGTTGACTACCAAGAATCACAATCCTGAAATAAATTGACTCTCAGCAGCCATAGGTTGCCAGTAGTTCCTTAGGTAGAGTTGGGGTTTCTTACTCACTTCTCCGTGTCTATTCTGGGGTTTTGTCTGGTTTGAGTTTCCATGGAACTTGTGCATGCTGTCACCATTACTGTGAGTGCCTATGAGCAACTCACATGCTATCACCTATGAGTAACTCACATGCTATCACCTATGAGTAACTCACATGCTATCACCTATGAGTAACTCACATGCTATCACCTATGAGTAACTCACATGCTATCACCTATGAGTAACTCACATGCTATCACCTATGAGTAACTCACATGCTATCACCTATGAGTAACTCACATGCTGTCACCATTACTGTGAGTGCCTATGAGCAACTCACATGCTATCTGGAAAATTATTTCCTAAAGGTCATCCACCACCTCTTCCACAATGATCCCTGAGCCTTGGAAGGCAGAAGTTTGATACAGGTGTCCTATTCAGGGATAAGCACTCTGTGGCCTCTTGTTCTCTGTACATTGACCAGTTGTCGGTTTCTGTTTTAATCACCATCTTCTTGAATAAGGAAGCTTCTCTGATGAGAGTTGAGAGCTGTGTTAATCTATGAGTATAACAAAAAAGTCATTGGGAGTCAGTTTAATACCATAATTAGTAGGAAACTAAGTTTAGTCTCTCCCCTATTTTCTGTGACCTCTCTAGTCTCAGGTTCCTAGGCCTGATATCAATGTCAGGTATGGGCTCCATCTTACAAAGTGAACCTTAAATCCAAGTAGAGAGTGCTTGGTTACTCCCATAATATCTTTACTGCTATTGTGCCAGTGGGCACATCTTGCCAGGCCAGCGTTGTAGTTCACAGGATTCACATCTGGGTAAGATTGATGATTATTTTTTCCTTCTAGTAGCATGCGTGACACCCTCCATCACTATCAAAGCTAGACAGTAAAGATGAGGCTTTGAAGTCAGTACCAGCTTGATTTCTCCTTGTCTGTCCTATGACTTATGTATGTAGTGTCTTCAGCAGCAGGGTCTTGCTGTGAAGTTCTGGTGCGGAACCAAGAGCAGGGACAATGGTCAATATAGTTTGAGGGTTTATGGGACCACTGGTCAACAGCTTCAAGAGAGGGATTCTAGTCATGGCACTGGAGTTTTATTTTGTTAGCCTATGGTGACTAAGAGGAACAATGTCCCTCCACTATAAGGTAACTTCTTTTAATATCATTTTGTAATGTTTATACTTTAAGAAGCTTCTATAGTGGTAGGTTTCCATATAGCTTTTTCTAAAGGCCTTTAGAGTTGGCTGTCCCTCCCTAAACTCCCTCCTCTCCTTTGCCCTCCCATTCCCAACGCCTGTGTATTTTCCTACGACAAACATTGCATGCTCTCTCCTATCTGGGTGCCAGCTTTTGAAATCCTAGATATTTGTGCTTCAGCTTGAAAATCCAGAGAAGTCAGAAAACTAATAAATGGCCATGGGGATGGGGGAGGCCTTCCAGGAGGGGTGGTGGAGGGGTGGTGAGGGTGGCAGGGGGGTGGCAGAGGGGTGGTGGGATGCAGCGATATAAAGGGGAAAGAGAAGTCTATGTTTTTACTCTCTATCTTAACACAAATGATTCATCAACATCTTAAAATCTAGCATTTACAGTACACACACACACACACGAAGTAAACTAGCTAGTAGGGGAAAACATCTGCTCAGAAATGAATGTTAAAAGGGAAGACTATGTACATGAGTTTGTATGTGATACACACAAAAGAACAAAAATCACTAGGAAAAGATTGATTTACTGAACTGATGGTTTTGAAAAAATTGGTTTGCTATTGAGAGAAAAAATATATAGCTCATGTACATAAAAACAAAATTCAAATATATATATATATATATGTATATATACATATATATATATATATATATATATATATACACACACACAAGCTAAATATCAAAGTAAATGACAAAATATAGGCCAATACTCACTTGTTCTGAAGATGGGAAGATGTTTTGTAAACATGAAAGTAAGAAGAAAGTCTCCTAAGAAAAACTGATAATTTGCATATTTTATTCACCCAACAAATATTTATTGACCCACAATTCTTTTAAAAATGTATTCTAGGGAAATAATTTTTAAAGAATTGGGTGAAGTATCTCTGCAGAAATAGCTATAGTACTACTATGTGTCAAATTGGAAGCAACCAGAATTTCCCAGTGGTAAGAGAATGGTTGATTAAATTGTGATAAATTTATACAGTAGAGCATTAGGAAGCCACTGATAATGTTTATGAAGATGTTTTAGTGGCATAAGAAAATGCTAAAGATAAAAAGATAAGAATTTACATGCTGACAGATTAGTTAATCTTCTATTGACTCAGTTTCTTACTGGAAAGTAAGCATATTATATTTGACTCATTTGGTTTTTATGAGAATTTAATGAATCAGTGCTTTTAAAATGCTTAGTCACTACAAGTAATAAGTGCTCCATAAATCTAACCTATTAATATTACACATAGTGACTGGTGGCTAAGCACAGTTATGTTACCAGTGACAGTTAAAGTAACTGCTGCACATAATAGTTGATCTCCTTATGTGCATTTTATCAGTTAGGCAATCTAGCTTACAAACTAACCTGATGCCCCTGTCAACATATACATGGAAAATCGAGTCAGTAATAATAGTAAATTGAACAAAATTATTTCTCAATAACAATGATTACTTCATTTCTAGAAGAAAAGGCTGCGATTTTTATAGAGGATATTTGTTTTGTTCAAAAAGTAGTGACCAGTTGCTTTCCACCTATAGTAAATAGGAAGATAGAAAAAGATAGTGAGAATAATACAGGCTATAGTGAAAGTTCTTTTCTGTAGCCCACATTTGATCTATATGTAATTTCTTTTGCCCTGCCAGCCTGTTAAAAAGAGGCCCATGATTACAAATGCACAAGAAGCTATAAAGGAAGTAGTGCTTTAAAATGTTCAAAGTTAGTCAGTAAATACTTCTTGAGAACACTCAAAGTATATGGTATTATCTCTTGATGTAGTAAAAACAAGATTGTTACTTTTTATGTCTGTCTTTTGATATACACTTTTATTTTTATTCTCTCCCTCCCCCTCATTATCTCCATTTGTTCATTCAGGTGACATTTACTCCATGTGCAGGTGCTGGCGTCGTACTAGCTCTAGTAACGTAGCTGTGGACTAGGTAGTCTTCATGGAACACTTCATGGAACACATGACTGTCCTCAGACTTAGCCAGTCAACAAGCCCTAGAGATTGATATAGAGCTTAAATGAACATTTTACTGATTCAGTCTAAAATGTAGATTGAAAACCACAAATCACCAGACATTTGAGGAAATTCTCTAACGGGATAGTATAATAAGAAAAGCTAAAAGAACTAGGTAGTAGTAGATAATGTAAAAGAAGGGTTAAAAAATACTTAAAAGTTTTAGTAACTGTCCTCCAGAAATGAGAGAAGGTAGCTGCATTGTTGAAACAAAAACAGAATGTAACAGTAAAGAAATAAACAATGGAAATAAAAGTGAACTCTTAGAAATTAAAATTATGGTACCTTTCTCTGTTTCCCAGAGAGACCCCAAAAGAGACAATAAAGTCAACAAAATCTTCCTGGAAACAAAGCAAAGTGCAGTGAACAGAACAATAACTAGATAACAATAACATTTCGATCTGGAAAGTTCAGCATCTGATTGATAGAAAACAGGTGTGAGAAAACCATCACAACACAAATTCATTTCCAAGAACTGATGGACGCGCATCTCCAAACGGAAAGGGCCTGCAGACCACCTGACACAAAGAAATAAAAACAGCCTCTCGTGCAGACATGTCGTGAAGTTTATGAACCCTAGGACCAAAGATAAGATTCTGAAGCAGCTTACAGAGAAGAAAATACAGTTGGATCACTCACAGAGGATTGGGGTCAGAGATGTCAGACTTCTCCACAGTAGCCCTTAAAGCTAGAGGAGAGTGGAAGAAGGTGTTAGAATTCTTAGCAGAAATAAGTTGTTCTCAC
Organism: Eospalax fontanierii; assembly: GCA_035773235.1. Classification (NCBI taxonomy): domain Eukaryota; kingdom Metazoa; phylum Chordata; class Mammalia; order Rodentia; family Spalacidae; genus Eospalax; species Eospalax fontanierii. The sequence continues at coordinate 36,026,081 of CM069548.1, read as the reverse complement.
CTAGATTTCTGCCCCTGCACTATCAATCATGTGTGGTAGTAGAATAAAGCTAGTTTTAAACAGGCCTTGCAAGATTTGCCTTCCAATGTCCAGGACCTCCTAGAGTAATGGAGAATTCTAGATTGCCAGCTCTGCAGCCTGCGAGGAGGAAGAAGGCTAGCTCCAGCATAATGGACTCTGGAAAAATGGGGAGATGGGGAGAGCAGGGATCTGGTATTTATGTAGAGATTAAAGTATAAGCTGGAGTCTCTGAGAAGAATGAGCAGTAAATACATAAAAAGCAAAGCAAGTGAAGTGCATGTCAACTACAGGAAAGCTCTAGAAATGAAAAAAAAAACAACAACAAAAAAAACCCCACACTACCTCAGTGGAGAAACATTTAAGTAAAAATAAGATTACTGGCTACTGATATAACAAAATGTATGATGCAACCTAGGTTAGGAGGTGAACTTCATTCTTCTTTACCTTAATTGGAAGTCATATTCTAAATTCCTAAAAGAAAAATATATGCTTCCAGAACAGTTTGGCCACTTAGGGGCTCCTTTCTCCTTGTAGACCCCAAGTTGATTTGCTTTGTTTCTTTTGGAGAAGGGCTGGGAAGTGGGATTGTTGCTCTTCCGTCATTTGTTTTTAATTAGGCAATAAGTAAAAGATTTAGAGCTAAGAGACAGATTTTTAGTCATAGAAGGATTTTTGGGGGGAAGGTTTCTTTTTCTTTTATACACAGGTAAAAATAAATCACAATGGCTGTACCACTTTCTCAGCCTCCTGCTTGTGAAATTCTTTCTTTTTTGTTCTCCAAGGCCAAACAGTGAAGTCCTTCTTTCCCTCCCATCCTTACAGCTTCCACCCTCAGTCTGACTTTAGGAGTAGACTTATCTACAGTCTAGATTCATCCATACCCAAGCTCCTGCTTCGATGCAGGTCCCTGTTCCTTGGTGTGGTGAATGAACACCCGAGCTTCCTGACTGTAGAGTTTCCCTTTACTCAACTTACCCTGAGGGTGAGCACTCGGGTAGGCATATTCTATTCTTAAACAGTTATAATAAATTACTAAGGTGTGTGTAAACCCTTATGATAGAGTGATATAAAAATATTGCAAAATGGTGTTGGGCGTGGTGATGCACATCTTTAATCCCTACACTCAGGAGGCAGCAAGACCAAATGTGTGTGTGTGTGTGTGTGTGTGTGTGTGTGTGTGTGTGTGTGTGTGTCTGAGACAGAGAGAGAGAGAGGAGAGAGAGAATGTGTTTCCTATTGGTACCTCCTACCTTGTAGTTTGTTATCTTCTGGAAATGAAATGGGCCAAGTCTTGTGGCTCTAAGTTCTAAAAACAAATACACTGTGTCATTGTGACAGTTTATCAAGTCTGTCTTTTTGCCAGATTAAGGAAGACTTGTCATATGGCAAATGGCCAAGCAGCCTCAGCCTTTGCCAGCAGGTGATGGATTTTCCAAAGGTCTCTTGGCACAGAGTTTTATGTAAAAATAGGAAAATAAACACCAGACAGAACAGCCCGAAGATCTGAAGGTGGCTGCCACCAGGAACAGGACTGGGTGTTCCGGGGAGAGTGGGAGGATGGGATGGGTTAGGGCATTGCTGCTTTTCATTATCAGTTCCTCTCAAGTTCTTTCCTGAACATTTATTAAAATATTAAAAGTTAAAATTAAATGAATAAAGACAAAGGGGGAGGCAGTCATTGATAAAGTGAGCATCCTGCGGAAGCAGATTCTCCCCTGTAGCCTGAAGGGGAGATGTGTCCCTCCTCATATAGGCACAAATACATTTTTAGGTTTGGGCATGCAAAGCTGAGGAAGCCCCTTTTAACAGCAAGCATGTCTCTGGTATTTCACCCTCCTGACGTTAGTGTCTCTTGCACTCTGGGTCTTGTGGGTGATGTCCTCAGCTTTTGTGTACCTCCAGCTGTGTGTTCTCCTCTCTCAGTCTTGAATGATAGTGTAGAATTCTGTGTTGACATTTACTTCCCCTCAGCACCTTGAAGATGTGATTTCACTCTCCTCAGGCATCTGTTATTGCTGACGAGGAGTCTGTCTTTGTAGGTAATTTGTTCTTCCTCTCTGAAAGCTTTAGCCAGGATGGTTCCATGTGTGAACTTGTTGCCATCTGCTCTCTTCTGTCCTCAATGTGATTTTCAATTTGACTCTGTACTATACCTTGTACTGTAGAGTTGTCTTGTGGGGTGAATTTGTGGTAGCCTCTGTCAGGGCCCATTGGACGTCATTGGATGGACATTCCTGGGTTGGTTTCTCAGCCCCCAACTGCCACACAGCTTAGGTAGTACCGGTGTCCTACCCCAGCCAAGCCAGACCCAAGGTTCAGGGGCTCTGATTTCTCAGAGCTGGTTTTCACCCATGACCTGAGGAGGGTTGTCTCCTCTATGTCTGCTTTCAGATAGTGGCCGGCAGTTTTGGCTCACAGCTTTCTACAGGTAGACCATTCAAACTCCCCAGCCCTGGTGGCCTCACAGACTTGATTTCTGGTCCAGAGTGTTTTCAGTCACCCACAGCAGGTATCTTCAGCTACATTAACAATAATGGTCAACTAGCAGAGTGCTTACTACATGACAGGTTAGCCATGTTAGCTTGTTTTCACCTACTAACAACCCTGTGAGGCAGTTACTATGGTTATGGCAATTAGAAACTAAGTAGAGCAGTCAGGATTAAAAGCCAGTAGTGTGGCTTCAGAGTTCATGTTCTTGACCCAGTGCTGCCCTTACTCATTTGAGAGTCACATGGTCTTAAAATCATATCACTGCCATGGCCCCAGGGGATTCTCTTTATTGAATTGAGTTTGGCTCTGTCAATTAAGTGTATATGCATGCATATGTATTTATAAACTTATACATAGGTACAAATGTACCTATGTATAAATTCAGAACTTCTGCCTGCATCTTGTCAGCTCCTATCAAGGCTGCTGTCCTGGCCTCTGGTAAACATCTCCCTCCTGGTTCCAGGTTAGTGACCATTCTTCTGAATGAGTTTTAGGAGCACAGGCATTTTATCTTTTTATTTTACCTTCACTTTAGAATTTTACAGAATTCTGTCATAAATCTTCAGACTGCAAAGGTCAGTCAGTCCATTTGCTGCTTATTGGCAGGTGTACAGATAAATGAAGAACAGCTTTCTTTGTTTTTATTAGCAAAGATGCAGCCTCGTTCATTATTTTGACTTAATAAAGTTTCCTACTGTGGTGCAGAATTGCCCTTAAATTATTAATTAATTATTTGCAGAACTATAAATAGAATCTTTTGTTATTTGTTTAGAGTTGACTGTTTTCTGTTTATCAGTATCATTCCAGTTTTTCTTGTTGAAAATACTATGGATATGAAATGGGAAGAAAATTAGAAACAAAATATATTTATTGATTAAACTGACATAGAATTTATGTCTGTTTATTCAATAATTGGCCAAATAATGTTGCCAGAAATGGTGAGATTTTTACCAAGGCATCGAGTTATCCAGTTTGTTTGAGATATGTGTGGGTGTGTCACACACAGACACACTCATTCATTGTGATTTCAAATGCCTGACCCCTCCTGGTGTCGGTCCCTAAATAGGAGGAGGAAGATCGGACACTTTTCCTTGCTACCCCAGCTGGTAGGGATACTCAGTGTGGCTCAGTAGATAACGTCTTCTATGATCAGGTTGTGCCACAAGGAGATTAGCTGGAAACCAGCAAGTCTTTTCTTGCTTTGCTTGTCTGGAAGTCATTATCTGAATGTAGCACAGAACCCCCTAGCAACCACAAATGCCTCTTTCCCTCCCTCCCCCAGAATTGGGAAAAGATAATATAAGATTTTTTTTCACACATGCATGCAAAAATGTTCTCCTCTTTTCTCAGGATCAGCCTGTCTAAAAAGACATTTGGGGCTTTTACACACCTGAGGTGTTTAGAATTGTCCCTGGCAGCTGTGGAATGAAAACTGGAACATTGTTTACTGCTTTTTACAGAACTTTATTCATGAGTATAGACTTATTTTTAGCAAGAAGAAGGAGCATGGAGAGGAGAATAAACATGAGATGCTCGCCCCCCGGAAACGCAGTGCGCACACCCTCCTTGTACTCTCTTTGCACTCTTGTCTCCAAGCCTTCAGATTGCACCACAAAGGGTCCTGGCGCCCTGAAGATGATGATGTGAATACTTTTGTAAAGTACTTTGGGCTTAATTTATTTTCAAACTTTCTTCATGACATTTATTTAAAGTTAGGTAAGTTGGCAATATTTCTGCTTTCTGTACAGAACAGGTATTAGTAATAACTTCTGTTCTGAAGGGCCAGTCAGTTTAGAAATACTTCCCTAGACTTAGAGAATACCAACCCATAGACCCTTAATTCTAGACAGAATTATAAGTTATTTTTAACTTAAGACTTAGAAATGAAGCAGCAGGTCATGAAAACATCAGGGGAAATGTTTACGTGCACACATTATAATCAGATCTGTATTTAATCTGACATCCATTCACACTCTGATGATGTTTAGTTTTTTGACTAAGAAGACAAAATTGACAGTTTTCTATTTTTTTTTTTCCATTTCAATGCTTTTCTTTAATGCTCTCTGTAGAGGTTATGATTACGTGGGGCTCCATCTTTATTCATACCAGTCACTCCCAGAGTCACTGTTACAGTTTTTCTCCGTTGCTTTGTAGAATATGATGTTCAGGGATGAAGTTTTCTGTCCTGTATCCCTTTCCCTATGAAACAATTTGAATCCCAGCAAGAAGTGGGGAAGAGACCCCAATCTTAGCTGAGGAGCTACTGGCAACTGACAGCTGCTGGGAGAGGAAGAGTCACTTTTCTTCAAGGGTGTGACAGTAGGTAGGTTAACCAGGCTCTAGTGAGTGACCCATACGAACAGACACTTGGTGACATAAAGTTCACTAGATAGGCCTTAAAATATATGACAGAGTACATGAAATCAGGCAGAGGGCATTAAGAGAGATGCAGTGAAGGGAGTCTAAATAGGATCAAATACTTCGCATGAAATTCACAAAAATTCAATTAAAAATCAAAATAAAAATGAAAACAGGTTTGTCTATGGACTCAGACTTAATAAAGGGGAGAGTTATCTTTGGCTCTGAAACTGTTCAGTGGTCCAGACTTGCCTAAGGACATTTCTTGAATGTCTATCATGAACTGAGATGACTCAGAACAGTGTTGAACTTTTGTTCTCAGCAGGCAGTGTGACCTCACCTGTTGTGGGGAACCATTTGGCTCCTTCCCTGCCGTGGATCTTTTCCCATCTCTCTTGGCTTCTGGAAAGTCTTCTTCTTCACAGCCAGTTTCACTTCCTCATGCATGCAGCCACATGTGCTCTGACTGTATGCATAGGGTGCATTCACTTCCATAAATGTTTGCTTCATACAGTTGATTGATCATACTTTTATATATGTTGCTTAGAGGGATTTTAAGGTTCTATAAAAGCAGTTCATGGATCTTTTGGGGGCCACTTGATAGTACCTTGCTAAGAGCATGACTATAACACCTTTAATACTTCTTTTATATACTTATGTGTATTTACATATACTTTGTGTGTGTGTGTGTGTGTGTGTGCGTGGGTATGAATGAAGAGAAGGCATGAAAGGATTTTCCAAGCATCCAAGACTCTTTTGATATTTTTAAACCTCTTTATGGGTTTCTTTCTAAAATGTATTATGTGCTTTTCTAACTTTGAAGTGGAGTATACTGAACATACGGCAACCTTTACTTGATTGCTTAAGGTTATCAGCAACATCAGTTACTGCTGGTACTGTAATATAATGGTGCCTTGAAGGGCTATTGAGGTGTGCAGAGCTATCTGATCATACAGTAAATGCTGGCAATGGTCTATTCTTTTTAGATTTCCTAGTACAATGTTTCTTCTTGTGTTTGCAGCCAATTAACTCCCACCTTTCTCTTTCTTTTTAAAGCTACTGTCAGTATTTGACTCTAGAAGGCTTTCTTGCTCATTTTCCACTTCTGAATTATTGTTTCTGATTTCTACTCACCCAGAAAGCCAGATCACTATGTTTGTTAAATAAGAGCAAAGCTCTGCATAGAGCTCTTTCCCACAAAGTAAAGTATACAGACAGTATGAGAGCCATTTAGCTTCTTGACACTACAGACCTTAAGTGACTACTGTAAAAAGAAATCCTGAAAGTCCTTTTGATTTACAAATGATGTACTATTGTGACTTGCCCACCCATGGGTAATTATTGCCCACTTGGATTAGAACCAGTGTTACTCTCTTTTAATAATCAGCTTCTATATTAATCAGGATTCAGTAGAGGAGCAGAACTGATAGAATGAATAGGAGATTTATTATTGGCTTGCACGATAGTGGCTGTGGTCTGGGTAGTCCAGCAGTGGCTGTCTGTAGAACAGAGAATCTGAGAAGCTGATAGTTGTTCAGTTTACAAGGCTGGATGCCTCAGCATTCCCAGTCTGGCCCTGAAGACCTGGAGGATCCTTGTGGGTCCTTGGTTCATGTTGGGAGGCAGAAGAAACTGTCCACTCTGTTCTACAGTGAGTGAAGGACGGCAGCAGTGGCGGCAACAGGGTAGATACACTCACCAGCAAGAAGTGAAGGTATGCAAGCAAAAGCAGCCTTGTTTGACCTTCGACCTCTTTGTATATGGGCTGCCAAGAAGGATGTTGCTCACTCAGAGAAAGGGCTCCCCTCAGTGAATGCTTTAGGAAATACCCTCACAGACCCACCCCAAGGCAGGCCAATTGATTGATTCCAGATCCAAGCAAGTTGACAACCAAGCTAGCCACCACAACTTCCATCTGTGTTCTTCTATAGACAGTTGCAGAAAGTCCTATTCAAGTAGATGGCTATTGTTTTACAGGTTAGGTAAGCATATGAATATATCTCAACACATGAATACCATGAACAGATATATGTAATATGTTTGTAGATGTACACTCAGCTGCTTATACATATGGAGACATTAACTGCACAGCATGAATACTGAGGATAGATGCCATATATCGTGACCTCTAGTTATGAGATCTAAACCTGGAGAGAAAAGAAGAGTGTTTAGAAGAAATGAGGAAAAGGAGATCTACTCTAGTTCACCACAGATCAGTACCCCGTGTACTGAGGAAAACTCTGACTTTTGCCAGCGTAGATACATATCACCATGCAAATAGTGGTAATAATGAAAATTTCTTTTAGAATGTTTTTTTGTGTTTCATTTGGGGCAGTTTTCTCTGTACTCGTTTTCAGTTCACTGATTCTTTGTTGTATCTCTTCTGTAACATGTCCATTGATTTTTTTTTATTTCACTCTGTCTCATTCATAGAACTTCTGTTGGTTTCTTTCAAATATTTTGTTCTGAAAAGAGCATACTCTTTTTTTTCATATAGTCAGATATTTGTTCCTTTAAGAAGTTTAAATCTAATTTTTTGTAGTGTGTAGTAATTTCACTACATGAATATGCCTGAGTGATTTTCTTCTGCTTTTATTACTAATTCTAGTTAAGTGTAGATGATTGTAGATGTAATTCTAGTTCAGGGTAGATGATTTGTAATTTTGATTTATGAAGTCATGTCTGATAGGGATCTATTAGTGTTTGGGGTTGAACAGGAGTCTTTTCAGAGACTTTTTTTCATTGGCTTTAGTCCAGTGCTCCAGTTCTAAGGTATAGTCATTTTTCACTTTAGCTTTTAGATTGGGTGTTCCTGGACCACAGAGTTAGTAAATTGGCTTGAGATAGACTGTCAGTTTAGGGCAGGCTTCTTCTAACATAAAATCTGAGCTAAGACTTTACTAAGGTTGAAATTTCACAGGGCCACGTAAGTCATGCTGCAGCCTTGACTTGAATGTGGATAACTCAGAGTGGGGTGGGAAAGGCACCTTTTTGCCTCTCTTTGGCTCCCTTTATGTATGGCAGTTCTTCAATACCAGTTGAAGCTGAGTTCTGTCCACTTTCTAGCTCATTTTACTATCGTCTTGTCATGGATCAAGAGATTCAGCTTTTTTCCAATTCTGCCTAGATGTACATGAATGTACATATTCACCTCTTAGACTTTAAAAACATTGGTCAGCTTTATAGACTAACAAAATACCTGAGATAGTAGACTTCAAAACAAGAAAGGTATATATTTATTTTGTTTCAGTCTGTAGTCACTTGGCCTATGGCATTGGGCCTGCAGCAGTATAGCACATCATGGTGGGAACATGTGACAGAGGAAGCATGTTCAACTCATGGCATCCAGGACGTGAAAGAGAGAGAAAGGAAGAGATCAGTATCCTATAATCCTGAGCAAGATGGCTCAGAAGGTTACAGCACTTGCCACCAAGCCTGATAACCTGAGTTTCATCCCTGGGACCCACATGGTAGAAGGAGATAACCAACTCCTCTGACTTCCACATACATTCCCCTCCTCCCCCAGTGTATGAATAAATGTAATTTTAAAAATCATGTAGAACTTCCCATTAGGCCCCCACCTCATAATGATTCTGCCTATAGCTTCCAGTAATGCCAAACTGGGAACCAAGTCTTCAGCACATGGACCTTTGGGGGACACTTTGGTCTAAACTTTAGCAGTTTTAAAATCTCATCTTTAATGAATTAGTCCCCTAACCTCTGTATGGAAATGATATCACCTCATTCCTCTTGAGGAGCTGACAAAAGACAATGCAGTAGAATTGAAAGGAACAGCTGGCTCTGTGGGAGGAGTTAGTGAAAACTAAGAATACTTTTTCTCCATCCAAAGCCTGGGAACCTGAAGAACCTCATCTGCCCTTGTCTCCAGGTGAAAAACCCACAATCTTGGGTTTTTAGAAACTGGAGCTTCTTTCTAATAATGGCCTGTCTACGGGCAGCATGCTCATCTCAGCTCATTCTTGGGCCATAAACCTTCAGTGTTTTGTTTACAGGAAGGGTTTTTTCCACTTACTGATTTCATTTCTTCTCAAAATACAGCCTTCAATGAGAAGCAGTACAACAGCCCTTGTTAAGGGCATAGTGTCATACTTAGAACTCTTAACTACTTAAAATGAACTGTGTCAAACCTAGCCATGTGCGTATACACACACACACACACACACACGCACACACGCACACACTTGCTCACACAATCTGTAATGTTAGGAAAAGAGGTAGGGATATATAGAAAACAAAATATGAACCCAATACCATAGATGCCTGGGAGTACAAAAGCTTAGGGGTCTTTTGTTGAAATAAATATGTAGTTGTTAAAAAAATACCTAATAGTGTTCTGTGACACTATTTCTGTCTGACATTCAGGTAGCTCACACAGGCTTTGTTCTGGTGATTTATACTAGAAGCCTGTAATAAAATGCAGCCTGAAATCATGCAGCTGGGTACCATTCATTTTTCTTCCATGGACAGTTCCGGAACTTAAAAAAATTGCAGCAGGCTTGGAAAAGCTCTTCCATCCCAGGAAGTGCATATGTGGCCGTGGTCGCTGCTCTTTCGGATTTCTTCTCCTTCACAGTGTCGTTATGGTGCTCTGGGATTTCTAGGTGTACTTCCTAGAAGATGCAGTACAGTTTTAGGAGGAAATAGAATAACACTCCATTCTTCTGTTTAGTGAAAACCAGTTGAGAAATTAGCATTAGATATTAGGCAGATGGAGATGAATATGTCTACTTCATTATTAATAATTGTTTGATTGATAAATGTACTTGATATGTAGCCAGATGATTCTAATACTTTGAGCCTAGGCTCACCTCAGCTTCCCACAACTGCAGGCCTTCCATTTGTAAGGAAGAACTTCTACAAAACGGTGACCACATGGCTGGAGTGGTTGAGACTATACTGCTCATGTGGACCTGCTGATCTCAGGAGCTCTTTTCAGGCTCTGTCTTGAGGGTGTATATTAGGTACCTATGATGAAAATGCTCAGGCAGAAACAGCCCATCCACATGTGTCCAGTTCCTTTTCTCAAGTCAGTTGTCAGAAAAGTGACCCTTCTGGGGACAAGAGGATATGATGTAAAGAGAAAGGCCTGCTGTATGAGAACATAGGGACAAGGGCATAGGCATTGCCTGAACTCGCGAGGAGAATAAGCATGAGGTTAGCGTTAGAGTTTACGTCATATCTGGAGGGAGATGTGAGACTCTTTTGGGGTTGGATTCTGTGGAATTCTTTGTCCACACTGCAAATATATATATATATATATGCACGCACACACACACACACATACACACACATGCTTGTGGTCTGTGTAAGGGAGGCCCATCACAGTGGTCTGCCAGGTCTCTGGGATGGGCCTTTCACGTCAGAATTTTGTATGTGTCTTCAGCTTTATGTTTAATATCAAGGGGTGGGGAAGAGCTGGCTGTCTTCTGCACTGCAGCATGTTGGAGAATTTTTTCCCTCAGCTCTTTTCAGAATTTTGGCAAAGTTGGGAAGTCATTTTGCCTTGGCATCCCAGAGATGACAAACATGGACTGGCAGACCTAAGGATCCTCGAAGAACATTCTGTTCCTCATGGCAGAGTCCTTGCTATGAGCCTTGTGCTTCCCAGCCTTCCAGGGCTGGGTACGTCCTTGTGGAAAGGACTGGAGCTGGGGCAGGAACAATAGGTGGAAATGAAAATACGCTAGTGTGTCCAGGAGCCTTAAAACACCCCATTCCTAATTTTCCTGCATGAACCTCCTTTCACATGTGTAGAAGCAAGAGGTGTAACCAATCAAGGGTCTTTGTCATGCTCTGCTGCTTTCTTAGGAAAGGCAGACAGGTGGGAGTCTGTGATTATCAACAGGGTTTTGAAATTTTAGAGGTATTTGCCAACTTACATGCTATCCCAGTGAGCAAGGTCAGGGGCACCAACCCCACTTCATAGGTGAGGTGACTAAGGGTTTGATTGATTTACCCAAGGACATAGGGAGGTTAGCAGCCTACCTAAAAATAGGACTGAGAATTGCCACTTTGCCGTTCTTAGCAAAAAGCACCAGACTGTGTTCCTTCTGCAGTATTTGCTAATTGTTCATTTCCAACAAAGTATAATAGGGAGTCTTTTCTTTATAGCTTTTTGTAAACCTTAAGAATGCCTGTAGTCATTTATAACCTTTGTTTACCTGTCGCAGCCAGCTAGCTGGCTTATTTACCTTATTTCCTATTTTCCATTTTTACATCTATATGGAGAAATTCATGTCTGTGAAAGCACTTCCCAGACTCTCAAATTTTATTTGGTATTATAATATTCATGTTTTGACTTTGCATCATTAAAATATAAACATATACTTTTCATTATAGTGACCAATAGGGTTGGTGGAAGGGGGTGTATAGTAAACACATAACACTACTGAAACAACTTAGATGGCATATATTCACAATAATCCAAATAACAATTAATATTAAATTTTCCATAATATTCTGAAAAGCATGAATTGAGAAGTATATATGCATGTTTACAGAGTAATGCAGCAGAATGCAAGAATTCTTAGAAAATAAGACTCATAATTTTAGGGAAAGTCAAATGTATTTTCCTTTTTAACAGTGTTTTATTTTTATATGTATGTATGTGTGGGAGTATGCACATGTGAGTGCAGTGCCTACAGAGGCCAGAGGCATTGGATCCCCCAGGAACTGGAGTTATAGGTAGTTGTGAACTGCTTGACATGGGTGCTGGGAACCAGACTCTGCAAGAGCAATGTATGCTCTTAACTGCTGAGCCATCCCACTAAATGTATTTTCAGCTGTTAAAGAAATAATTGGGGAAAATTTTTGTCCTTACCAGGTAAAAGAGCAAATCTTAGGAGAGGAATTGGAAAAGAGGGAATGGGAGCATGCATTTGAACACATTATATTCATGTATGAATATTAAACAGTATAGATTAAATTTAAAAAGAGAAAATCTTCCTTTTGTGTTCTTAAAAATACACATACATGTATACATATGTGATATTTATATGTAGGATCTACTAGACTGCTATGTAGGTATTATAGAATTCCCTGTTCACAGATTTTTGTTGTTGTTGCTCATTTTACTGAGATAGTTGCACCGTTATCTACATAGGGGCCTGAATATATCCTGTGACCTAACTGAATCTCTGACTCAGGGAGTTTAGGTATACTATATATATAAATAGTTATAGAAGGCTTTCATTTCTAAAACTTACTTTCAATTCAGGTACTCCTGTGGTTTACAAATTAGCATCAAGTTAAACAGTGCACCTCCAGCTTTGCCTCCCCTTCCTTTATCTTGTGTTAGAGGCTTATAACATCTCACCATCCTCTCAGGTAGGAGAATTTTCCACTCCTTGTCCCCTCCCTTACATTTTTATTTGTAAACCATTCACATTTATAGAAAAGATGAAGGAACAGTACAATGATATCTACCTTGTGCCTAGATCATCACCTTTGGATGGGTGCTCTGAGAGTAAGTCACAGATACCACAGTGCCTTATCTTAAGTATTTCAGCCTCCATCACCCAAGGACGAAGGCAGTCTCATGGATGGATTCCTGTTTAAGAGTCATACTCAGAAAACCTAGCACCGACACGGTTCATAGTTTATCCTTTGTTTTCTTCTCATTCCAGAATCCAGTAGATGATTTAGACATTGCATTTAGTTTTAATATTTCTGTGATCCTGGTTTTTTGTTGTCCCTTTACTCCCTCCTTTCTCTTCCTTTTTAAAAAAATTTTTCTTTCTCTTTCCTTCACAAGTTGACTTTTTAAAAAATATTCAAGCTGTTTTACCTTATTAGATATTCTTAGAGCATAATTAATAGGACTTACTGCCCTGTAAAAGTTTGGTGTGTGTGTGAATACACCTCTTCTCTGTTCTCCCTTTAAATTTCCATGGTTTTGTGGCTTACCAGGAAGCATCTAAAAGATACAGACTTACTTCTCAGGACATTCCTAGGATGATTGAACATGGCAGGTATATTTCTTGATAGAAAGGCATGTATTTGTTTCTGCTGTTCCCGGGCTTTGTCTACCAAATTCCTTATCCGTACCAATAACTTATTTTTTTTTACACTTAGCATCTAGGTGGTTCAAGCCAGTTTCTTTCTCAGACATAGTCATATCTTTCGACTTAATACTAATCTTTTATATACAGAAGAAAGTAAAACTCATCCTTGATCATTAAAGTAGTTCTTTCATCAGATTAGAGTTTCTTATCTCCCCCCTGACTGTGCTTGGGGTTTCAGTGATGTGACATAGTTTGTCATTCCATTCCATCAAGTCTCCAGATGCAGCTTCATTTGTAAACTTAAGGACAGGTCAGAAAAGTTGCCATTTCAGTATGGCAGCAAGTCTAAATGAAGAGGTTTGTGTATTTTAGCACTTTCCTGTTTTAATTCGGGGGAAAAAAAGGCAAATATTTAAAAGTTAAGAAGGCAGAAAAACGTCTTCATTAAAAATCTTGGACCTATCCCAGAATTTGTCAAAAAGAACAGTAGGTCCTTCGTTTGCTTTGTTGATTGATTTTTTTTCCCCTTGATTCCAATATCCATTCTATGCCTTCATATGTCTTCTCTCCATCAACTCATTGAATTTCAAAAGCAACTACCACCATAGAAGACAGGAAGTCACAGTTGCGTAGCCATGGTGAGTGAGGAGTACCAACTGTCCAGCTTGTTACGAGTCCTTTTCTTGCACCTGAGAACAGGAGTTGTTCCTAGCCACAGGCGAGCATACAGTGTTATACAAAAAATGTTGCTTCACTGTAAAACAGAAAATGAAGCAATGGGAGCTTCCTGACACATTAAGAAATATGGCCTCTGTTCCACTGGAGATAGTACAGTAATTATCACAAAAGGTGTTAGTTATCATTTAAGGGGGAAATATTATGTTGACATAATACATAATTTTAGCATCTGTTATGCCTTACCTTGGAATGTAAATCCAGACTAATAAATCTATGGAGCTGTCTAAACCTTTTCTCATTAGATTCCCTGGCGCCCTTGAAAAGTTTGCAAATGAAGAATTCACCTGAGGTGCACACTTTGCATTTATTAACACATTCTTTCTGAAGCCAGTATTACTAAATATCTACCAGGGTATATCTTTTATTTGATTTACAGGACGGTTTTGCAAAATAGTTTTCCCTCAGCAGTTGAAGAAACTGAGACCTGGAAAGGTTAGGTCATGTGTCAGAAGTCCTACAGCTACAGTTATAAACAGTGAGATTCTAACTCAGTTTTGCCTCACTTCAAGTGTTTGTGAAAGTCTGTGTGGGGCTCAGGTTCATTGCCACATGACAGAAGAATAACTGCTGCAGGTTTGTGAGGGCAGAAAGAGACCACGTAGCCTACAAACCCAGTCTTGTGTTTTACTGACTGCCAGACACTCTCTGACTTTCCCATCTAACTTGAATAACTGGCCAAAAATGAGATCATACAAGAATAGTTGGGCCATTGATCTCTAACCCCAATGTGAAATTAAAATAACCAGGCAGTGTTAATGTAAGAACTCTTTTTACCCAAATTGGAGGCATGCTTGGGGCTGTCATAGGCCTAAGGATTCTTTCCTTTTTTGCACTCTCAGAGTCAGTCTCAGATCTTAGTATTCCAGAATCTCTGGAAGAACAAGAGAGACTGCTCCAGTGTCCACAGTCAGGCATGCATAGGCTGCTGACCCTAGCTCTAGATGGTGATGTGGCCGCTGGATGTGGGCTGCCTGAGCTTTCTAGGTAAGCAGAGACTGGAAAATGGGGCTTCTGGCCATTAGACCAAGGAAGTGTTCTTACCTTCATTCTGACTCCCTGTGAGGAGCAAATACTGCAGGAGGGCTAGAGATGGAGGCAAGCAGTGGCACTGGACAACTGAAACTGCCAGCCACACTGCACTTCCTTTCCCAGAGTCCTGGCCTGTGTGATGAGTATGTGATTTTTCTCTGATATAAAAGAGGGAAGGTGGCATTTACGTCCTCCTTTTTCCTATGTATAAACATAAAGAACATACATAATTTATGTATCCATGTATATATTCAATCACGGCATATACCAGCCAGTACTTTCAGTGGTAATTCTACTTTAAAGTGAACTGACTGACCAGTTTCAGCAAACTTGTATATTGTAGCAAAGAGGTTTTGTATTTATTTTGGGTATGATAAAAGGGCTCACTGGTGAGAAAAGGTATAAGGATGAGGAAGCAGGGACCCATTTTCTCTATGGTAATGAAAATTTATTGTGTGGGAACTTGCTTTGAGTACGAATCAGAGGGAGTTCATGCTTTGAGACACATTTATGGTTAGCAGTAAGATAAAGGCCTACTTTGCTGCCTTATTTTTACTTAATAAATTTTAATTACTTTCTCTCCATAAATTAAGACATTTACCATGCTATATCCTAATTATCAGATTTGTCATATATAGCATAAATTTCATAGAGTAATTGCATTTGGGCTTTTTGGAAAATATCCCCTCATAGTCTTTTTTAATGCTTCAGGACCTGGGTTTTCGGTGATGACACAGCTCGTTACCTCAGCTTTGTAACGATGCACTGATGATGCTCACTGGACTGTGGGTGTTGTATTACTGTGGTTTACCAGATAAGGGCAGAGTAGGAAGGGCAGAGGAATGGGGTGAGTTGCCAACTATTTTGAAAGACACACATATTTTTTCCCCTTTGCAGTACACTCAAAATACTCTACCATATAGGTCCTAGAGACGGACTTTAATGAGCATATATATTTGTAATTAGTACAAATTCACAAGGAGATACCTAAATTCTAGAGAAATGTTTTATTGACTTGAATAGATTATTCATTCTGTCAATTTGCTCAGCAGATATTTCTTAGTCCTAAATGTAGACTCAGAGTTCATTTCAAATCAGGTTGAGTAATTCCATATATTCCCTGTAAATTAGTTGTATTTCATCATTCTCAGTATGTGAAAAAGCCTACAGAATTTTCAGTTTCATGGGGTAGGGTTTTTCCACAGAAGCTCCAGTTTGTTTAGTGGAACATATTCCTGTGACTGCGTGTGAGTTTTGGGTTGGATAACGGAGGAAAAGGAAGCCAAAGGGTGGTTCAGCTGGATCCTGGAGCACACTGATCTTCACAAAGGCGACTCCCGGAGTGGTATAGAGGAAACCCTAGAGGCAGGGCAGCCTCTGGCAGGTGCTGGGCCAGAACCCTGGTGGAAGGAAGTGAGGTTTGGCTGGAGTCCCAAATTATAGGTAGCGGGAATCAGGATGTGTTGAAGAACTTGGTGATTGTTTTGGGGTATCAGGAGTTTCCTTAAATGGAATTCTGTTGAGCACAACATGCTTGTTTGATTACACTCAATAAATTTCAAAACTAGAAGAATGATTCTTACGTTGGGGTCACACTCACACCTTGGAGCTGTCAGGCACATTTCTGAGTTGTTTGTGATACCTGTGTACTGATGTATTTCAGGTTTCAAACAGATTATGGTTGCAACATTCCTTGTGCTCTACGGGTAGGCCAAGTCTGATTCTTTATAAAACCTGCTTACTACTCCTGTCCACCCCCCACCACTCCTGGTTTCCTTTTCCATGTACGATCCACCTAGGCTCTCTGCTAGTCATGTGTATTTATCTCATCCCCTGCTCTGTCACGGCTTTCTTGTCTTCTAATGAAAAAAATGAATTAACCTTTTAGCTGACAAATTGTAGTACTGTGTCAGAAGTCTACCAATGGAACATTCTTTGCCAATTGAGAAAACCCAGGGGTCCACCTATTACATTCCAAAGACTGTATGTTGAATGTTTTAGAAAGCTGAAAGAATACAGTGTCTATGGAACTCGGAATTTTGGAAACAGACCTATAGAGCTTGGATCTGGTAAGAAAACATTAAAAGCAGCATCTGTCTTAAATTATCTATAGTATTTAATTTGTGATGCTGCTCCAGAGCTATGGCCAGATGTTTGTAGTCTTTAGTGCTAAAACTAACGTGCTTTATTCTTCGAAGATTCAAAATTGAGTGTCATAGTTGAGAGACTGGGTTCTGGAGTTCCTTGCTCTGCTCCTTACTGTATGTGTCATCTTGGCCAAATGACTTGATCTTGATGATTCCCTTCATTTTCCATAACATGAGATCATAACAGTATCTACCTTCAGATCATTAGGAAGACAGCATGGCAAATGTATGATATGCATAGCATCCCTTACATCCCACCACTACACTTTAAATACTTGCTATGGAGCATGCCTGACACCAAAGTAGAGTCTCAGTGAGAAAGGTATATGTGTTTGTATGTTTGCATGTGTGAGTACCAGGGATTGTGGACTTCCTTCCACATGAGAGTTGATAGGGCTAACCTTAGGATCTTTCTAGTCAGTAAAGTTAATTATAATCACTGAAAAAAAATTCCGGAACATGCTTTCGCCAGGATAAGTTGATTGTTTGAATTTTCAACTTATTCTTTTGATCATGTTGTACTAGATTAGCTGTTACTTAGAACACTTCCAAAAATAAGTCTGAAGGCCAGAAGGGGACAGTTAACACTTTGAAAGACACCCAGACATCATTGTCCTTGAAACCTTTCTTTTACCATCCTCCTCGTGTGAATTCAGCACATGTGAATTAAGCACCACTTATTTCGGATTCTGTCATAGGCTCAGGGATGTGAGATGAACAGAGTTCCCATTGTCATGATGATGTTTGTGATTATATGGAAATGGGTGTGCATAGATTCAGAGCATTATAATGGAAGCACAAATGGAAGTGTGTAGAAAGTGAAAAACCGGTGCACAGGAAGGGTAGTCCTGCTGGCCAGCTTCACAGAAATGGTGACGTCGCAGTAAGATTTTGCAGGGAAGATGGCAAAGAGTTAAAAGATCTGCAGGTTTGTGTAGAAATGGCTTAAGTGAGGGCAGGGTGTGGTAAGACACAAGACTGAAGATGTAGGAAGGAGCTAGACCATGCCAGAGTATGCCCTGTATCATGGGGGTCAGTGAGGACCATTGAGAGACTGTAGATAACAAAATGCCACAAGATACATTTTCAGCAGGATCACCCTGGTATGGAATGCAGCCTTGAAAGGGGCATCGGAAAGTCTGGCATGTTTTTCTCATCCCCACAGGTTCACTGATGGCAGGGAAGGGACCAGTCCTATTTATCTCTGTGTCCTTGATGCTTGGTACATTCTAGACATTCAGAAAATATCTGGGAACGAAGAGAGCTCAAGTTGAATTTTCTGTTCTGCATCCTATCCTCAGATCATGCTGACCTGGCCCTCCATCTGTCATAAGCAGCTTGACTAAGATCATAATAAATTCTCTTTTCTTGGCATTCTTTTAGCTGGCACTCTGTTTACTAGCCCCTCTGTGAAACTGTGGTGCAGTGATGACTGATGTTTATAATTCTGACCCTGAAGTACTTCAAGCCTCCTAAATCATCAAAAAAAGATTAAAGTATATTCAATATCGCTCTAATGTTTTTGTGTTTTACTGCATTCTTATTCTTTGGAAATTGATGGTTTATCAAGTGCCTCTGTACTTGAGCACAGTAAGAGTCTGTGATCACCCACAACTCTAGAGTCCCTCCTGGTGCCAGGAACAGGCAACTACTGTGCATGCTTGGACAGAATGACCTGTGTTCTTTTTATACCTAAGGGAAGGAAGCAAGCTAGGCCAAAATGTGAGAGAAAGCATAGTTAGAAAATCAGTGGGAGTGGTCAAGCAAAACTAATGTAGACTGGAGAGGTAGAAAACAATGTACAAGCAGCCATGCTGTGGCCCAGCCTCAGAGAGAGCACTCTGTTTACTAGCCCCTCTGTGCAACTGTGGACTCAGGGCTGGGCCTCCAGCTTCACAGCCTGTGTGCCTTGACACCAGTCATTAGACTCACATTGGGTCAGGCTCTCCACCAGCTACATCTGTATTGTAATGATCAGTTCAGTGAGATGTCAGACAGTGCAAGTGAACACACCAACAATTAGATCATCCTGGTCGCCATGCACAGCTTTTCTTGGAAACCATTATTATTGCAAGGCTAACAATATGATTAGACTGGGAAAGAAGACCTGGGAAAAGAAACTGGGAGATGGCACCATTTGTGACCTGGACTCCAAGAAAGAGGGGTGTGATGCTATCTCTAGTGGGGATTTATTCGGACTTTTGGGGGAGTATATTACAGTAAGTAGAGATTATCTTAGGTTTTGCCATATAATTTAAGTCAGTTTGACCAATCAGTTCACAGGATCTCACCCTAGAAAGCCAGTCCCTGAACCACAGGAACTCTGCTTGTCACCCAGGCAGGGACATGTGTGGGATTCATTGCTTATCAATTTGGGCACTGAAACAAGTCTCTTAAGTCTTCTGGGGTCTTAGTTTTTCTTTATATGAAATATTAGGATAATTTTTTCTTTACAGGGTTGTTTTAAAGGCTAAAATAAAATAGTTGATGTGAAAAAAGGAGTCACTAAAAAGTATTACATATACCAGTAGATATAAATGCTATCACATATGCTATACACAGAAATGCAAAGTGTACTGGAGAACATCACAGATCATCTCTTTACAACACTTTATCTTATCTTCAAGCTCAGGACCTTCACAGACCTTCCCCAAATACAGTGGTCAATCAACTGTTGCATCCCTACCATGGAGTAGTTGTTCTATTTACTACTTTATCCATTCTGCAAGCTGCGTTACACATCCCTTTTAGAAACTGAGGCTCTATGGCACAAAGCTATTCAGAGCAGAGGCGGGACATGGACATCATTCCCCTCATGCTCCCTCCTTCACCGTACTGTCTAGTCCATACTTAGTTCAGAACTTAAAATTCATAAAAGCTGTTTCTGTCTTTGGGGCTAAGATAATCTTAGTTGTCTCCTGAGTCCAAAGGAAGTTAGGAGCTCTGAGAAAAAGCCCTGCCAAGCCCAGAGCACAAGGCAGTGAGGGCAACACCAGCCAGAGCCCTCTGAGAGAGGTAACCAGGCCTGGAGGAGGCAGTGCCACACCCTCAGCGCCTGAGGAAATGGCTGTGGCCAATCATTCTTAGAAGTGTGTACCTTTTCTGCCTCCAGTAAAGCTGCCCCATCAGCCTCTTGGGTCCTACCCGAGTCTCAACACTTCCCACCTCACCAAAGTAGAAAGCAGCTTACTAAGATGCTCGTGGGACCCTCTTCTCAGGAACCAGTGCTGACTGGCTTCTTGTTCTGTTTGAGAAGCAGTGAAAGGAGGTTGGTCCATGTAGTAACTGCTCCACAGAGCCTTTCTGACACTGGATTGACTAAAGCTGAGTCCTGGCGAAAGGGTCCCAGGTGTGACATTCATTAAGTGCCTCGTGGAACCTGCTGCTGCATTACATGTCCCTTTAGTATTATTTTTCTGCTTCACAGCTTGTGAGGCAGAGTTGTCCACACAGAGACCAGACACTTTACTTGTTGACAGGCCCACCTGAATATTCAGGGAAGCTGTTTGTGTTGGGAAGAAGTGTCTGTTTGGCCTGTGGTTCTGAAAGAAGCTTGTTGTGTGATGTTTCCACAGGTTCTCAACAGGAGATGTGTAGAAGCTGCAGTGATGACAGGCTTGGCACTCAACTGCCACATAAACAAGAAGTCCTTGTTTGACAGGAAGCACTACTTCTATGCAGACCTTCCTGTAAGTGTGTTTGTGTCCTTCCCTGGGAGCTCCAAGCCGAGGCCAGCCCTGCCCTGGGGGATGGAAACAAGGGCCCGGGGCTACACGCTCATGTTTTCAATCAGCACACTGTCCATCGCAACGGGGGGTTCTGCCTGGCCCTGATGAAGGCAGGTGCCCCCCGATGCGTACTAGATTGCCTGTGATTGTCCTGATTGCTGACTCCTTGCCTAGTCTCATGCTTCTGGTAGCTCATTCATAATTGAACAGGGACTAGGAGAGGCCAGTGTTGTCAGGCTTGTCCCAGCCGTGGTGTTTGGTGCTAATTGCCTGTTAGGACAAAGGCTAGCCCTGTAGCTAATGCAGCCCTTAGTGCCCACTGTCGCTTTGCAGACATCTTGGGAGCGCCTCTCTTTTGTGTTGACATTCCCAATAAGAAGCCTAGCTCCATTGAAGACATCTTGTCATCTCCCAAGGAGTAAGTGGACAGCAGAAAGCAGAAACATGAGCCAGAATTCTGCACAAACAGCAGTAATTGGCCAAGCAGCAAATTCAATATTTACCTGCTTTTTTTCTTAAAATTAGAAAGTTTCTTTCTTTAAAGTGATGCCAGTGTGAGCTAGAGCCAATTTTTCATAGTATTGAGCTGGTACAAAACTGAAATGTTGAATGTGTTTTTAAGAATAATGTGACATTGATTGGATGCTCTAGTAGGTAAACATGATCCTTTAGATCTAGAAAAGCAGTAGCGAAAATGTTGCCTCACTTCATTTTCCTGGAACTGAAGATTCAGAAGAATTCGATTTTAGCAGGCGAGGGGGATAAGTAGAAGTAAATAAAAAGTAAAGTAAGCAGGATCCCAGTTCTCTGGCCGAAGCTTCAGCCCCCTTGGCTGCCACATCTTCTGCTGTATAGATTGAAAAGAATTAAACAGTTATTATTTTTTTAGTTTTTGGTATTGGGAAGAAATTCCAGGGCCTTGCACATGCTGGGCAAGCATGCTACTCCACTGACTCACATTACAGCAGGGAACTGTTTTGATTACGTTCTGGCCTAGGTAGCTTGGCACATTCGGGATGGGTGATTCTATCATTGCACAGGACATACTTACACCAAAAAAGTATTTGTTGTTTATCTGAAACTCAAATTTAACAAGATGACCTGCTATTTTATCCAGCAGTCCTACCAAGAATTTAGATGTATAGATTGAGACTTCCTGTCTGAGCATAGAGAATGAGCTAGCCCTGTGTACAGTTCCCAAAGTATAATTGCAGGACACCCAGGGCTAGATTTCCTAGGCTAAATTCTTCAGCCTAACCCTAGAGCTACTGAATTAGAGACCTGTGAGGGGGCATTAAGCATCGTGTGGTTTGATGTGGCCACTGCTGTTTCTGAGGCAGTGAAAGTTCTAACACCCTTGGCAGGTCTAGTGAGGAGAGGTGCAGACCCTGTAGCCAGTGTGGCCCGGAAAGCTTCTAGATCTGTGTGTGGCTTTGGACAGGACCTTGACACCTCTGTACCTGTTCTGCTTCATGAGCTTGTGATGGGATAAAATGAGGGCAACATGCCAAGAATAGTCCAGACCCTAAGCAAGTACTGCAGCAGATTGAGCCACTGCTCTCTGTTCTTCAAGTCTTCCTTCTTTGATGCATGTGTGCATCTGAAAGTAATTCTTCCTTTCCATTTAGAATAAGGGAGTCCTTGCAGCATCCATCAGTATTTTAGTACTACTTGCTTTCCATTAGCTGAGTGCGAGGGCATTACAGCACTTTCTGGCTAGAGGAGCAAGGGAAGTTGGGTCAGGGAGAGCAGCTGGCATGATTGCTCAACTGAACGAGCAGAACCAAAACAAGCTGAAATTCAATGGTAGTTACTGTGAGCCCTGTTGCAAGGAGATGGCAAAATGCTTAGCCAGCACTCCCTAATAAGGAGGCCCTGCAGGAGCTCAGTAATGAGATGCAGAATTTAGGCTAATGAGCTAAATGAAAACAATAAATTCTTCTTTTAGGGGCTCCTGACAATGAGATGATTGTTATTCCTCAAAATGGCACTCCACTAAGGAAAATGGGATTCTTGTTGCTAATTGCATTGTTGTTTGGGGCGAGGGGCTTCGGGTGATTGGTAAAGAGGTGATGGGGAAAGGCAGAAGCCAAGCTAAATTAGGACAACGATGTATGAACTGATTTTTTTTTTGTTTCCTTGTTTCTTGCTGTTCTTGAGCCCATTGCAAGCAAACTTATGATGAGAAACTATAAGTAAACAAGATCCCAGCGTTCAGTTCTGAACTAGTGACTGTGTAACCCATGTTTGTTTGAGAGCAGGCGGGTTACCAGATTACCCAGCAGAGGCTCCCAATTGCTACCAAGGGGAGCTTGACATATGGCGTCAGCATAGGGAAGAAGCATGGTCAGAAGGCCAAGACCGTGAGGATCAAACAGATCCAGTTGGAGCAGGACAGCGGCAAAAGCCTCCACGACGACCTGAGGTCCCAGACACTCATTGATTTGAACAGAGCAGGTAGGTGGGGCCTGTCTGCCTATTTCCCTTCCAGCCCCCTCCTCTCTTGGGTTTTAGACACCTCTCTTCCCTTCTAGATTTTTCCAAACCACTTGAGAAAGCAGACACCTGAGCCTGCCTGACAGACGGAGATCAAAACATGGCTGCTGGTATTGGCAGAGCTGAGGAGAGCCCTGCCTGAAGCATGCTCACTGGTGGGCTTGCCAATCATTCACCCCTAAAATCAGACAGACTTATCCACCTTGTCTAGGGCCCACAGCTGGGTATCCTTAAGCTGATGTTGAAAGAAATAAACCAGACTTAAAAATCAAAAAGTCAGGGGAAAGGAACAATTTCATGGTGCGAACTGCTCTGAGGGCCCTTCATTAAATGCCAGGTTTTTCTAGGATTCTTCCTGCTTTCTCAGCTGATGAGTCTGCGTGCTGACCCAGCTTTCTTTGGTAGGAGTTGGCCTTATGGAAGTGGTCCTGGAGCCTGACCTGTGCTGTGGAGAAGAGGCGGCCACTGCCGTCAGGGAGTTGCAGCTGATCCTTCAAGCCCTAGGAACCAGCCAGGCGAACATGGCAGGTAGAGCTGCAGGGAAGTGGCCGCCCCCCTCCGCGCTGCCCCCCTCCACTTCCAGCACAGCCTGTATTGAGCCTTTTGCACCCCTACTTTTTTTCCCTTAGATTTTTCCTTGGGCTCT
Source organism: Eospalax fontanierii (assembly GCA_035773235.1). NCBI lineage: Eukaryota > Metazoa > Chordata > Mammalia > Rodentia > Spalacidae > Eospalax > Eospalax fontanierii. The sequence continues at coordinate 36,002,404 of CM069548.1, read as the reverse complement.
TTTTCTGAGTCCCAAAACAAAAATAAACACACAAAGCACACTGCAGACAAACTGAGAATATAAGTGTGCGAGTCAAAGGACAAGATTTACCTTCTCCAGCTAGTATGTAAAAACTGTGAGGGCTCACAGTGTGTTCAGTTTAATCTTGTTCAGAAAGAAGAACAATTCTTGTAATTTGTGAGTTCGGTATACATAGCCAGTTGCTACTTTGGGGAAATCAGTTTCTCTTTTGTAAAATTTACATCCATCATGAGATGTGAACTGGGCTGATTTGATCATTACACACTATGTATGTACATACATACAAAGACATATGTGGACACATATAATTAAATACCATACTGTACCCTGTTCGTTTGTAGATACTTGTACTCTCTTGCACTAGGATGAAAGTACATTATAATTATATACATGTGTACATGGATGAAGTGTCATAAGGAAACACATTATATAAATAAATCATGGGTCTCGGTAAGGTGTGTGTCTCCATGACTCCCCTTGTTTCTTGCCCAGTGCTCCCTTGGCCAGCCTTAAGCTGCTAGTAGTTAATATCTGTCATGTTTCCCCCTCATTTTCTGTTCCCAGAAGCTGTGTAAAATCTCCGACCACCCTTGGTTCCCCTTTCTGACAGAATGTGGCTCTGCACCTACAGTCTTGTTCCATAGCATGCACACTGCAGTGACCACAGGGGATACCTCGTAAATTCTGCTGCTGGTGGTGTTTCTCTTCCTGCCAGTGCATGGTACCACGGACACCTTTATCCTGTCACATAATGTTTGCATGTTACCAGGGCCATTTGAATTTTGAATGTCACATTTGTCACAAAGGACATCTTATAAGCAATGCATTGTAACTTCAGAGCCCTGGTACAAGTTGAATCTGAAGACTGAACCTGTCTGTCATCTTCTTTAAGCTAGAGACTGGAGAAACATAGCCACATGCGTTGGAGTGGCATAAAGGTTAGCTGCTGCAGCTTTGCTTTACAGAGATGAGACTGTGAGAGAAGTCTCTGTTTTTCATCGATCTCTCATGCTGCTTGTTGACCTTCAGAACAGAAATGAAATATGGGCAAACTGGATGGTTATCCAAATTAAGCATTAATTTCTCTACCACTTAAAAAATTTAGATAGTATTCAAAATCACTGTGATTCCTGCAAACCCTATGGAATAATAAAGAGACCACCTGTTAGCTAAGAAATAGTCCCATCTGGGTCCTCATAGAGAGGTAAACCATCAGGGCAAGAATTCATGAGTCAGGGACAGCTGAGCAAGTTCATTAAATCTCATTTGTTGTGACACTTTCCATTTCTTTTAAGTACCGGTCCTCTAGCATCTTTGCTGCTAGCACAGCAGAAGAGTAGCTCAGTTATCCTAAAGTGCTTTGGAAAGCTGAGTGCTGCCTGGAGGCTTCAGGAGTGACTCTGGGCCATTAGCATTTTCTCAGCTTCAATGTCTTTGCTCATTTTCCTGTCCCACCACTATAGAGCACTGTGTCAATACCAGAGACTCTGAGTCCTGAAACTGAGGACTACCTTGATAGGGTGGCCCTAGAGACTAGTGGACTTGGTGCTAAAGGAGTAAAGTGCTAATTGCTTTGGGCTGCCATTTAGTGAGTGCCTGGTGGATTTGCTAATGAATCTAGGCCACCTCAGCCCAGTGTCTGAGTCATTTCCCTCGTGGTGTGGTGCGCAGCACCTTGCCACTGTTGGAGGGATCCTCAAAGCAGTGTGTGAGCTGAATGTGTACAGAAGTACTTGACAAAGTGCTTCAACAACAATAATATCTACTAGTTGGAATGTTTGATATGTATTCATTAAAATGACTTATCATATAATGTAAACATTATAGTATCCCTAAAAACTGGCAGTATACCTGTTTACAAGTGAGGAAACAGGCTCACATGGGTCAGGTTATTTGTCTGAGGCTCATTAGAAGTACCTGCACTGAGACTGAGCCAGGTGTGACTGTTTTCTTTAAACACAGTTTCATACTCCCCAGTGGTGGCCAGACATGGCATAGATGCCTGCCTGCTTGCTCAGAGAGCTGGGTGGTGAAACGTCAAAACTGCAGAAAGAGAATAGACCTGGGTTAAAATCACAACGTGTGGCATCTAGCAATAGAAATCGGAGCAAGTTTTTTTTTTTTTAATTTCTTTGAGTCTTACCTTCCTCACTTGTAACAGTCATCCCCAAACAGTTACGGGGGAGAGGGGAGCGGGGAGCCCAGAGTTAGCAGGTGGAGTTGTAGAACTAGGAAGAGAGACTGTCTGTCGGAGATGTGAGATTCTCTTAGGAAGCTACTAAGTTTGAAGTGCCACACGGATGTCTAGGCAGCTTTGTCATTAACACTGTATTACAGTCAATGTAATCGTGGCTGTAAAACAGCACAGAGCCTGACAAAAAGCCTGTGCTGGTGGAAGTTATGTGTTCATTAATAGTAATAAGTAGGAAGGACTGCTTTTGTGGAGTTCCACTCGTTTGAATGAATAAGTTTTATGAAATATATTCAATAACATTTGGTCATCGTTGACGGGGGATGTAGCTTGGTGGTAGAATACCATCTAGCACACGTAAGTCCTAGTTTCCATCCTGGCACTGCAAAAAAAAAAAAAAATTTAATCACTTTTTTCCCTTAAGTTTTGTTCTTGGAGTTCTGAGAGCATTCAGCAACTCGAATGAAGTAACTTGACAGACCTTCCTACCCAAGCCTTAGGCCCCTGCTGTTTGCAGAAACAGTTTCTATCCCAGTGTTATATTTCTGTTGTATGAATGTGTTTGAGAAAGAAATATGTGACTGCACTCTATCACTGTGCTCAGTGGTATAGTTTTTTAGCTTAGCTGTTACAAATCTCTGCTTCTAGAAGTCGAAATTGAGCTTGATAACATCCTCATCTGAGAATGAAGGCCCTCCCTCAGTGGGACAGAATGCATGGGACTAAACCTGACTGGTAAGGCTTTCGTGCACTTGAGGCAATTTAACTTAATTTGTTTAAAAGGCATTTTGTCTTCACCAGATAGAGTGTCTATTGTTAATGTTTGATACTATATGTGAATCCAGGCTGGCAAACTCTCTTTTAACACTGCAGGATACTAAATGATTCCCTTCAGACATTTATGTAGTATGGTCGTCTCTGGGAGAGACTAAAATTCATGCTTTTATTCCTCCTTCAAATTAGAATTCTAAATTGTGAGAGATGGTTTCATTTTTAAAAGTGAGCAATTCAGAGTTTCCTCAGTTCCAAAAAAAAAAAAAAGTGTCTCCCAAGTATTGAGACTTGGTCACACAGAGCTTTGCATTTTTTGGAAGTTTTCCTTTGAGCTTAATGGGCCTTTCAGATGATTCCAACTGCATATTATTCCTATTCAGAAAGAATTTTAGAACTTACCAGGACCTTACTGTGAGATAGGAACCAGTCTGCTTACTTATTTATTGCTCAGGAAAGTACCAGTGTGTGAGCATTCATCATTCAGCAAGGTTTAATTCATTGAATAATCACAATGGGTCAGATCCAGCTGTAGATTCTGAAAAGGGCCTTGTTCCTGCCAGGAAGACCTTATGCTTATAAGGAAAGACAAATACATTAACAGACAAAACCAAATAATTATAAGTGTTTCATAGAAATAAGTGAAGTGCAGTGATCCAGAATAACTTAGAAGGTGACAGTGTTGTTTTTAGAGGCCACTCAGGAGAATTGACAGTTCATTTAGTTAAAACCTGATAAATGACCCAAAGCCCCAGCTAGCCTAGAACTAGGTGATGAACACTCCAGGAAATAGCTAAGGCAAAAAGCCTGGACTAAAAAAGAGTTGAGAAAATGTCACCAAGATTACCAAGTTGACTGAGGGCACCGTAGAAAAAGCCAGAAAGGTAGACAGGGAACAGTTCAGGTAACAGCCAGAAGTGTAGATCTCCTTCCAAGTGCTATAGAAAGTCTGAAATGATGTTAAGTAAGAGAATGATTTAGTCTGATTAACGTTTTAGAAAACCACTGTGACAGCTTTGTGGAAAGTAGATTTCAGAAGGTCAAGAAGAGAAATGTGATACCAGGAGAGAGACACTTCAAGGGTTCAGATGCAAGGTGACGCTGTTTTGATGGTGATGGTGGCAGAGATGAAGGAGAGGTTGAGTTGAGATGATTCTTGGGAACAGAAGGTTTCCAACACTCTGATGTGGAAGATCAGAGACAGAAAGAAAGCAAGAATGCCTTCAAGGAAGCTTGAAGAGCTAGCTGATTGTGTTTGCTGGAATTGAAAGATGAGGACAAGCATGTCTTTGTGAAAGGGCAAGTCAGGATTCAGGCTTGGAACTAGAGATACCTATAAGGCTCAGAGTAAGGCTCAGAGGAGAGGTTTGTGCTGAGACTTAGGCACCATGAGCACACAGGTGATATTCAAAAAACCGTACACGGGTCTAGAGAGTACAAGAAGAGAGTTCCGATTTTCATGGGGAGGAGGAGATGAGCAAATTATGTAGAAATTGAATGTTTAAGGAAGAAGGAGGAAAACCCATAGGCCACAGAAGCTGAGATGGGAGGATATTTCAAGGAAGGAAGGAAGCCAGGTCATAGTAATCCTGGCACGTAGGAGGCTGTGAGTTTGAGACCAGCCTGTGCCGCATAGCAAATTCGGAGCCATCCTCAGCTACCTAAGTAAGTAACGTCTTATATAAATAAGACTTTGTCTCAAGAAAAAGAAAAACAGGAGTAGGGTGTTAGTTGATGTGTCATAGTTGAGTGAGGTGAAGACAAAATGTGTCTTGTGTCCATTGGATTTGGCAACCAGGAGGTTGTGCCTCTGACAAGGGCGTTTTTAGAGCTGTTGGGACAGATGCCATGCTGAACTGGGATTAGGAGTAAACAGGAGGTGAGATAGTAAAGACAATCTGTGTACAAACAAGCTTGTTGGTGAGGATTTGCAGAGAAGGAATGTAGAGAAATGGCCTGATGATTAATGGTGTGAAAATTGGGATCACAGGAAGAGGTTTTGAGGCTTTTGTTTTCTTTATGGGAAATACTCTTACATTTATACATATCAGAGGGGATGCTGAGAAAGAGACTGAGGACTGTTGTGGGAAAGAGAGGTCATGTGAAAGAGCCATGTCCTTGAGAGGGCAAGAGGGGATTTAAAATCGGGCCCATTCTCAAAGGTCCTTCCATTTTCATCTTAGCAATGAGGTTAGTTCACTCTAGACCACAGTTACTTGCTCTGTTTGTTGTGTGGCGTAGATTGTGTATATTCTCATAACTTGGAGGGTCACCATAGGGAGGCTTGCTTCTGGATAAGGTATTTAATAGAATGGAGGAACATTTATGTACAGTCTTAGAGGTTGAGCTGAAGGGAAGACAGAGAGGGACAGTAACACTAATAAAGCACCAGTGCAAGCTGGGTGTGGTGACGCATGTGTGTAACCTGAGCTGTTTCCATGGTCTGAGGTATGAGGTTAAGGCAGGAGGACCAAGAGTTGAAATGCAGCCTTAGCTACAGAGTAAGTTTGAGGCTAGCCTGGACTACATGGGACCTATCACAGTCTTCCCTCCACAGCCCCCCCCCCCCAAAAAAAAAGTGCCAGTGGAGTAGGCAGAGTTGAACGTGGGAAGTTCCCTGTCTGGAGGAGAGCATTCCCATGGAATGAATGGTGGGAAAATATTGGTCTCACTAACAGGATCAGATCTCTTGGGTACTGGCAGATGAGTAGGAAGGAGATGAGGCAGTGGGTCTGCTTGTGCTCCAGGAAGCAGCAGAAATGACAAAAGCCACACTGGACCAGGATGAAACTCTTAGTTGGGGACTGTACTAGAGACCCTGCTATGTTGAGAACGAGGTTCAGTAACCTAGGCTTCAAGTTCCAAGACCTAAGGCAAAGGCAACAGCAGCTGATTGGGAAGGAGTAACAACTCTGAAGGATATCTGGAGAGAGGGGCTCATCAACAGTTTACAGGTGAAAGACAAAGGAAACAGGAAAGTGGAAGGTGACGTCAAGGGCCCTAAACAGATGGCATTTCTTGAGATTGAGAAAAGCATGACTTGTTCAGAAGCTGATTTAAAGCAGGCAACTGCAGGATGTATACACATGTTGAAAAGTCAGTACTTGTGTGTAGTTAGAGCCCCTCCTGAGCTGAAAGGCATCTTGTCAGCCACAGAGTAGGTGAGCTGTTCCCATGGGGGGCAACAGTGGCTCAGTGGTGGTCTTGGCCTGGTATAGAATTGAGCCCCACAGCTCCGCAGTTAGGGAGTGGCAGAGATATATTACCAAGGGTTTTTCTTATCTTTGCATGGAATTTACTTGTGCTTTTAATTAATTTAAGATGCTTTTATTGTGAAACATTTGGGAATGGATATATTCTGCCCATCCTCGGGTTTGATAGATTTTTAATTTAAAGATGTACCTAACCAAGGTGACAAACACCTGGAGTCACAGCTGCTTGGAAGGTTGATGTAGGAGAATGGTGAGCCAGAGCTCTATCGAAAGATCCTGTTTCAAAAAAGCAAAACCAAAAAAATCTAGGAAAATAAAATCAGCATTTTGTCCTCTTATCTTGTTCTAAGTATTGCACATGAATTTGACAATACTTAGAATTTGAGCTTTATTTGTTAAGGTACAAAACGTGATTATTTATTGTCATCATCTCTCTTTTTCTCTTGGAATTTTCCCCTCCTTGTCCTCCTCAGAAGCCTTTAGTCCTCTCCACAAATCACCTGCTTCTTTAGGGTTGTCTCTTAAGCCTAGGAGCTTTCCAGGGCCAAAAAGGTCTTGGAAGAATGGAGTTGACTCTCTTTCAGTCTTCCAATGATCCCCACTTCTTAACAGAACTGTTTTTCTGCAGCAGCAAATCCTCACAGCAATCAGGAAGGCTTCAGACCTGTGTTTATGGAAGGAAAGTCATTATAGCACCTGAGGGAGGAGAAGGGAAAGAGCTTAGGCTTCAGTTTGTGCCCTTGAGCCATAAATTCTCAAGGACTGTCTTATAAATCTCCTGAAAACACTTAGAAATCCCCATTTCACTGGAGATCACTGGAGGGGTTTCAGTAATCATTTTCGAGGCTTCCCCCCAACTCAACTCAACTTTGATACTTAGTATAGAATAGTGTAGAGCAAGCCTCCATTTTAATAATATGGTTCTTCTCACTTAGTACACAGATGCTAAATCCTTCCAGCTAATGCATTAGAAATTTCTCTTCTGTTTGTACACAAGTGCAAGCACATATACACAAGTATATATGCGAACACTTCTTAAATACCTCAGGACTCCAACCGATCTTGTGAACAGAGGAAAAGCCATGTGTTTCAGTCCGGATTATGCTGTCTCAAGCTAGGTTGCCATCACTAGACAGGAAGTCGTTAGATGTTACTTACCTTGATATCTCCCCCACCCCACAAGGACCATATTGCCTCAGAGAATTTCTACACAGTTGTTTTTGTTCTCTCCTTTCAGAAGGCCAACTGAGGGTGGATGCCAATATATCTGTTCATCACCCTGGGGAGCCTCTGGGAGTACGGACTGAGGTGAAGAATCTCAACAGCATCAGGTTCTTGGCCAAAGCCATAGGTGAATGTCAGCTGTTGCACCTGCTGCGTTTCTCTTTGCATCACTCACCTCTGCTGTGTAACAGGCAACAGTGCTTAGTGGCTCTGCAGTAACCTCTTTGTTTTTCAAAATAAAGATCTGATGAGAAGGCCTCAGTCACCTGGGATCCTGGGTGCTCTGTGGCCCTGCGGCTTCTCCATCCATGTAAGGGTTTTGCCCTTCATTTGTCCAGCCTGAGTTTTGTATTTGCCAGTGGAAGCATCACCAAAGGTTAAAGGCAGAAGCCTCAAGACCACTTGAGTTCTCAACTCTAGAACTCACAATGTCACCTGTGACACATTTTGTGCAAAGCAACTTGACTTCAAACCTGACTCGAAAAGAAAGGGAAATAGATTCCATCTCCTTTAGGAGAATTCACAAATTATCGTGGCTATGTTCTACCATGTATCACATTCTTTACAAAGTCAAGTTCATTCAGTAATAGATTGACTGTGGTCTAATTGGTCGATGTGTTTTTCTGCTTTTTACCATTTCTACCTGATTGATTGCACGCACCCATGCAGCCAGGGTTGATCTTACTAGAGCATACACCGGGGGCTTTTCACAGCTGACAGGTATGTGACGATAGCTACTGTAGAACAGGCTAGCTGTTTGACCAGTCCCATAGAAGCTGATAACTGAGCTCGAGTCATCTAGCCAAAGATACCTAGAGAAGAGAGAGGTAATGACTTAAAAGTTTGTCCCTTCAAGAGTGCACCAAGAGCAAGATGGCTGACAATGTCACTGCAGCCAGAATGCTTAGTGCTGAGAGAAGTGTTACAAACAGTAAAGAAGAGATTGTTCTAATCTGTGTGAAATCTTAGTGTCCCAAACCTGAAATGATTAGCCAGTCTTAATGAAAACACTCTGGGGGGACACATTTTTAAAGAAAAAACATTAAAATGGTTCAAGGGATGGCTTTATAGGGCAGAGGCACTGGGGGAAGGGTGAACTCTTGTCTCTAAAAGGGGACACAGTTCCCACTTACGAAGCATAAAAGGGAGGAGGCGGAGAAACTCATGATCACAAACTAGGTTTATGAAGGGGAAACATGGGAACAAGCGGAAGAAAGTTCTGCTTCACCTCGGACAGGCAGTGTCTGGGGGCACATTAATCTAACAGTGACCAAAACAGCAGGCAACCATATTTTAAGATTTGTCTAATTACTTGTGAAGGATCCTGTGGCATGTTTTTAGTCGTCCCTAACCTCCTTTTGTTATACAAAATGCCCATAGAATGACACTCAGAATTCCACCTGTGTTCTCACACAGATTGGCAGAACCAAAGCTTTGCCAGTATGGGCTTAACTCTCCAAGCCTGTAATTTTCTCCCCAGGTTTTTTTCAAATGGTGCTGGACCTTTTTAGCCATCATTGCATGTCAGTCAAAGAGAACATTGGGGTGAGAGAGATGGAACGAAAATGAATCAGTGTTGCTGCCTTTTAGAAGTTCGGGTTCAGGGGTTTGCATTTGAGTGAGGAAGGTAGGGCTTATGTTCATCAAGTGGTTCAGCATTTGTGGCTGTGTTTTGATTGCCATTGCCCATCTGTTCTGCTTGATGAAGAGGGACCATGTTGTGGAGTGGTGGCTCACAGAGCCCACTGAGAATAAAATGAAAATTCTGGACCCACTTTCTAAAAATAGACATACATATCTACCCATATTTTGTATCTAATTCAGGGGGTTTACCAGAGCCCCTTGTGGCCCAACTGCCTGTCTTGGATACGAACCTCTGATCGGCCACAGTCCTAGATCTGTAGTTACCAGACCTGCCTGTCGATCCTAACCCTCCCTCTGCCAAGTTGTATAGTCAGAACTGGGTTGTAAATCTCTGAACTGAGGTGCCTCAAAAAGCAAAGGGGTGGGGAAAGCTTCTTAATGCCTTTACAGTAGCAAAAAGGAAGTAAAGCCTCCAAGGGAAGCGTCATCATAAACAGTCTTCTTCTTGATTTTTTTTTTTTAACTTAAGGATTGAAAATGTTTTCTAATGAGTGCCTGAATGGATAAAAGGTATAATCAAAATGTACTGACTTACTGTCTTTTTCATAGACTATGAAATTCAGAGGCAAATCAATGAACTTGAAAATGGAGGTGAAATTCTGAATGAAACTCGTTCTTTTGATTACAAGCTGGGGTGAGTTGGTGTTGATAAGCCTATTGACTACAGCAGGAGGTTGGGGTCAGCCATGGGCAAATCATGTGATGAAGGTCCTTAATTTCTCTGCAGCAGTAAAAGACCACGGCACGCTGCAGAAATGAAATGTGGTCTGCTAGGCTCCTAAGGGATTTAAATGACCCAGGCTTATACAGAAGTGCTTGGTCTCCGGTTCTAGACCTTCCATTGCTTCTAGCTTACCTGGTTTGTGGAAGAATTTTACTCTCTTAAATAATCTATTAGACCTCTGCTAACTTAAGCTAGAGTTAGAAAGGAGTTAAATGCTGATTATAAAGTTACTTTTTTGTTTAAATAAATTGGACTTTGATTTTTCTGAATATGAATTTTAAGGATTTTGTGCTTCAAGCAGCGTACGGAAGAATGTTTAAAAGCTTTTAGTTTGTGCTGGCTGAAAACTGGAAACATTGACTGGCATGTGACTCAGTGATAGAATGCTTGCTGAGCATCCTCTGAGGCCCTGCATTCAGTCACTTGCATCACACACACACACACACACACACACACACACACACACATACACACACACCATTGAAGCTATTATAAAAAATTATCTTTCTAGACATTTCTCTTTTATTACTGTTTTAGTAATATGTAGGTGTCTCCTATAGAAGTATGAAGAGCTTAAATTTGCCTGTGTCTGTTACTGGTTGAGAACAGACTGCTAGGCAATAACAAATATCTGAGATATTCAACTAACAAAGAGAAAAGGGTTGTTTTGGCTCACAGTTTTAGGGGTTTTAATCTAGGATGGGTTGGGCCTATAGTGGCACATCTTGGCTAGAATACATGGTTGAGCAAAACCATTTACCTCATTACCTTGATTAGATTAGTGAAGCACACCTCTGGGTAGGTCTGATGGTATTTCCAGAACCCCTTAGAAAATGAGGATTCTGGTTTAATGAATGGATTAATTCCCTTATAAAATCCTAATCTGATGGCATTATTAGGAGGTAGGGCCTAGTTAGAGGAAGTAGGTCACTGGGGCCATGTCTTTGGGATATACCTTGTTCTGGCCACTCCTGTATTCCCATTCCTTGTTCATGCCTGCCATGATGTCAGCTGTTGGGCTCTGCCATGCCCTCCTACTGTGATGGACTGACACCTCTGAAGTCATGAGCTTAAGTAAATGTGTTTTCTATAGTTTTCTGCCAGGCATTTGGTAAGAGTGGCGAAGAAAGGAGCAAAGCTAGGAAACAGGAGAGAAAGAGGGACCATGGTCCCACAGTCCTTTCCAGGACATGCTCCAGTGACCGAAAGGCCTCCCATTAGGCCTCATCTCTTGCAGTTTCTACCACTTCTAAATAGGACCAAGCTGGAAACAAACCTTTAACACGTAGCAGCTCCCTCTCTGCATGTAATCTAGCCAATGCTGCATGCAATGTTTGTTGACTGTTGTCTTACTTAACTATTGTAGGTGCACCGTGCCAATGAGAGACAAAGAAGGGAAACAGGACTACAGGTGATTCTTTTCAAATCTTATTATATATGGGGGTATATTTCAGATCTTTTGGAAATCAAATTAATGATCCTGGATAACTTTTAGGAGCCACTTGTTATTGTTCTTACATAGTGGAAAGTAAGACTTCCTACTTTATTTTGTGTGTACTGAGAGAAGTGTTATTTTCCTGACTTGGTAGCTGCATTGATAGGATTCAAAGGCCGGAAGATATCTGTTCACTACTTCTTTATTAAAGTTGCTATAGCCCAACTAAGAAAATAGTAGGTTAAGTTGAGCCTAGGCTCACAATGGTAGTAAATGAGGAAATGAAAAAAGAGATGGGTCTTTCAGTGGAAGGTCCCTTCAAACTTCAGGTGATGCTATTTTATTGACAAGCTTACAAGTTAGGGCTAGTAGTTTAGTAGTAGAGTGCTTACCTATCATGCAAGAGGTCTGGGGTTCTATGCTTGTACTAGAGAGAGAGAAAGAGGTATTTTACAGAAGGCCTGCAGACAAGACAATGAGGATAGGATAAATTGAACTTTTGACTTATCTTCATAGAGTTTAGCAGATTACAAAGACAGAAACAATAAAGTTGTTAAAATTAGCATAGCTGTCCTTTGTGAGGTTCAGGATGCCTTTGCCCCACACTCTCATTTGTGCCTGGAAGGCAAGGATTTCATTACTGTGATCGTCTAGGTTCTGACTGCTTTTCCGAGAACCTTCTTTAGCCTCCTAGGTTGCCACCCCAGTGCTGTTTTCTTACTAAGCATGGAGTTGCTTTTACCTCAGCCAGCAGCTTCTGCTGGACCCCTCAAGTTAGACAGCAGTGGGTCTCGGGAAGTCTCCCTCTGGATTTCCTCTCACTTTCAGGGGTCATCTTGATTCATAGTAGAGACTGGCACTATAGTGAGAAGTTATTTGCACTTGTAACCTAGCTCCTTCCTGACGCCGTGTGTTCAGTATTACCATGCTTTTATAAGCCTTTTTGGCACTTACAGGCAGAGAAATCGTCATTGCTGCAGTACAACAAAGAAAGGGATATTTTTGTTTCCTAAGATTAAATATAGTGGCATAGCCTGCAAATTTTTAACAATTGACTATTTTTTTAGAGCAGCCCTGGGCGGGAAGTACAGAGTTCTCATGCACCTCTTCCTGCCCTCCACACCGTCTCCTGTCATTAACCTCTTGCATTATGTGACCTGATCAGTGTTGAACCAGAACTGCTACTTGCTCTTCTCTAAGCTGCATAGTTGACACTAGGATTCATGCACTCGCTGTTGTACATTTGTGGATCTGAGCGTACATGTCATGGCACAGGGCCGCATTACAGCGTTAGATACAATAGCCGTTCTGCCCTGATGGCGGCCCCAGCTCCTCACTCCTTCCCTCCCCACTAGCTTCTGCATTTTATTTAAGCAAATCCATTCAGTTATTCTACTTCTCAATAAGGTAGGAGTTTACCCTTCCCCCCCTGACTTCTCAGAAACATACAAGCATGCTAAAAATAGACAGTTTAAAACAGGGGAGTCATCCTTCTTCCCTATTAGCAAATTGCTCTTTTGGTGCTGCCCCCCCTTTATACTCTCCTTGCTAGCATAGAGGAGAGTGTGGCTCAGATCCATGGAGCTCCTCCCTTCATTCCTCTGTGTGAAGAAGGGTGGGTTTGCTGGACACTCTATCCAGGCTCTGGGACATTTGGGAACACTGCAAGTACTGTGGGGTGGCACCTAAACACAGAAACATTCTATCAGTGTTAGATTTCTGGTTCTAATTAATCTGGATACCCAGAGTCAGATCCCATCTGTTCTCATAGGTTTATGCCGGAGCCCAACCTGCCTCCCCTGGTGCTCTACGACTCCACATCTCTGCCTGCAGGTGCCGACAGTCAGCAAGTGGTCAATATTGACCAGATTCGGGCCATGCTCCCTGAGCTCCCCAGTGCAACCAGAGAGAGGCTCATCCAGCAGTATGGCATTCTGCCAGAGCACAGCTTCACATTACTGGTAGGTGTCAATCAGATCGGAGCTGACCCAGCTCAGCAGACTGAGTGATGCTCCACAGAGGCCCCTGCATGCTCTGCCAGTGGGCAAAGGGCAGGTTTCTCCATCCCTGCCCTTAATGCCCCAGGGAGAACTCCCATCCTGCTTCATCTTTCAGAGCATCAGTATCTATAGATTTTTGCTTTTTTAAATGACCAAGTATATAGGGCCATTGGAATATGCTTATTATATGTATATTTACGTCCTTAATACAGTAGAGCAGTAGAGCAGTTTATAGTGAGTTAGGCAATCTACTACTGGCTGAATGAATGATTTTTTTGTCTTCCATAGTTCAACTACTTTGAGAAGTAAACAGGGTACCTTACATCAAAACTCCTGTTTTCTGACCAATAATTATAAGCATAATCTCTTATTTTTGAGAACTTTGGGTTGATATGATCACTGCTTCTTGCATCTTATTCATACACCTGCGATCGTCATCATTGCATTTTAACTAGTTATTAGTGTATCCTGTGTCTTGAAGGCACACACTGTTTTGGTCTTTTTATCCTGCCAGATGAGCCTGTCAGCAAATGTTTATAAAACTCAAGTGATGCATGTCCTGTACAGAATACCTCTTGACCTGAGCCCCTTACAACTTGTGTGTTTTTTTCTGAGATTGTTGAAAACACTGGAGTCCTAGTCTTTATACATCTTCCCTGCTGTCTTTGCCACTTGAACTGAATGCTGAGTTGCAGACCTGCATTTTATTACCATTTGCTAGCTCGTTCAGGGGAGGGAAGGAAGGGACCAGGCTCCTTGGCCTCAAAGACATTCATGTCCTTTTTCCCTCTGGCCTTTGAGCAGCTAGATAAAAAGCCAACTCTTTGAGGTAGGATGCAGTGTCATAAAGGTTCTTGTTCATTTCCTTGCTCTAGATTGATTACCAAGAAGAATCCACCAAATATGACATTAAGAATCCTTTTGTGCATCTGCCTTCTCCATAATACAAAAGAAAGGACCTTTTGAAATTTCTCAAGAATCTGAAAAATACATATGCCCTTCAATGGCACCTCTGTAAGAATGCCTCACCTGCCCCACCTTGCTGAACAGAAGCTCTGTGTAGGCAGGGCATTCACATTTATGGTCTCCTAGTTTTCACAGGGTCACAATCCTGTAGGCCTTGAATAAATGTTGCTAAGAATCGTGGCAAAGGAGTGAGTCTGTGTTTGGATAGTTTAAGACCCTGTTTAGGGAAAACTAACTCCAAGGTAGAAGTCAAAGTTATCCCCTCAACCCCACCTTCCTAGAGGTGATATAAATTTATCCCTGATACTGTAGCTAACCAACTCTCAGGGCACATTGCAATAGATAAATGTAGAAGAACTCGGAGGTGATGGAGATCAATTCTGTTAGAACAAGGGAACACTTCAAAAAAGAAGAGATTTTTTTTTTAATCTTAAAAAAATTTTTTTCAGTACTTTCAAGATTTATAGTTGGCAGATAATATATTAGATGATTAGTTTAAAAATAAAAGTGCTAGTACTTGAAATTTCTAAAATGAATGAGAATAGGAGATAGGAACAGACAGACAATGATTCAGACAAATTGTTTTCCCAAAATTAGGCAGCCTGAGCCCTTTATGACTTTGTAATCATTGGAAGCTGAGTTACTCATAACATTCCCGAAAATGATATGTTCATGTTTTTTCCTGCCTTCATCAGAAACACAGCAGATTGCTGAGAAGGGCAGATGCACAAATCTAATGAACCATCTTTCAATTTAAAGAGTGCCCAGGAGTATTCATTAAATAAATAGCAGTGATGGAGGTGTGCTCGCAGAGCTGCCACTCGGCGTTCCATGCCTTTGGACTGCTTATTTAATTAATCAGGATGCACATACCACCCCCTACACATACGTCTCCACAAATAAAAAGCCCTCTGAATTTAACTCACTTTTAGTTTATCCTGTTATTTTCTTGTGCTGTAAGCACTGAATTATGTATTGTTAGCATATCTCTAATGTTTATAGAACTCTTGATATTACACCTTAGCAACTCCCATCCTGTCAGGCACATAGTAGGCCCTCATTGTCTGAATGGGTAGATGACTGAATGAATGGGCTACCACTGTGGTACACATGAGATTCTGGGAGAGGAAGTGTTGTTCCTGATAGTCTCTAAAGGCCAGATACATACAATACCCTTCACCAGCCCAGCAGCTCATGCAGCATTGAGCTCTTGGTAAGAAAACCAAGATGGTTACTTCAGCATGTCCTGTCTCAAGTCACTTGGTCTCAGGTGCTTGTTTGAGCCTGTTTCATTAAGAGACTATTCTGTATTTGGATTTTTCTCTGCTAGACCCTCCTGAGTCTCCACTCCCAAAAGAAACCCATATTACCAATTTTTCTCTGGCCACATAAATACTTCTCCCCACTGAAGACTTCAAGCTGTTTAGCTAACCTTCATTCCCTGTCTTATGTCAACTTGCCCTGCTTTCCGATCTCACTTGTAAAGAAAGATTAAAGCATAGAAATGTAGCAGCTTAGATCTAGGTATTAGGATTGAGGAAAACAAGAGATTCCGAGGGTAGAGCAAGACCTTCTCTGAGCCAGTAGAATTACTGGAATTATCAGAGTTAAATGCATGTGCACTTTTCTTAGCAAAGACTTCTCAGGCTGATTTCTATGGGAACATTACCTCACTCAGGGAACTCAAAGGATCATAGATAGCCGTTTGCCTAACTAAGCAGGACATTTAAAGGCAGCTTGCATACAGCATACTCTGCAGTTAACTTCAGACAGACCTCCGAGGCAGGCATAGTTGCTTTCCTCCTGTAATAGATGAGGAAGTACAACCTTTTTGATTAAGGAACTTTCATACACCTGGGTTGGATCAACGTTTGCACTGGGCTACTTGAGGGACCAGCTCCTTGTTTCTAAGCTCTGCTACATGCTTGCATGCAACCTGTGCCACGGTGCCAAGCGGAAGTAACGTTTTTAGGGTATGAGTGGTTTTGATTGCTTTTGTTTCATTAGTAGAGAAAAACTGAGTTCTTTTGTTAATACTGATGTTTAACGTAGTCTCACAATTGTTTCTTGAAGCTCAATCATAGAGCTTAGGTTTGCTTAAAGCTTTCAGCCACTCTTGTTGATTTTGAAGATGCTAGAACTGCCCTATAAATAAACATAAAGTGCTGTCTGCTAAATTTTGTGAAAATCAATCAACTGCAATGAAAAACCTAAGTCATGCTGATTTTCTATGTGGAAAAATAAAGTAAGAAAGAAATGACATGAGCTTGTCTCCTGCAGCGTCATTTATCTTGTTTCTTATACTTTTGGCTAGAGGTATATGGATGCTTTGGTCCAAATTATTGAGTAATGCCCCAACTTTGGCAGTTTATAGGATCTGTGGTTTGCTTAAGGCCCTGTGTTGTTCAGTTGTTCAGGACCTGGTGATCGCTCTCAGGGCAGCTGACTGTGCATGAGACCAATAGATGAAAAGATAGGACTCTCATCAATCTTGGAGGTTTCAGGAGAGGAGTGATAGGTGGAGCAGCCCTAGTTAGTGATTTTGAGGGCTCACTGCACTTTTGTGGTGTCCTGTCTTGTCAGGTATACAGACTTCATCTAGGGCACCTTCTGAGTAGCTCCACCAGTTAACTAACAACAGTGGCACAGGTGTACTTGATTGCAACTTTTATGTCTGACCCATGGGAGCAGGGAGGGTTCTGCAGGAAGGCAACCAGAGCTCTCCCTCCCCAGCTAGAAGAGAAGGGGATGACTCCTACCCCAAAGACGGTAGAAATAGCAGAACCTTCACCAAATCTCAGAAATCCTAGAGAGCCAAGCAGACCCCAGAATCTGCTTTCAGGGAGAAGAGTGCTGAAACCAAGCAGCATGCAGACACAGCTCAGTGGGAACCACGCAGGACAGAATTTGATAGAAACCCAGCCTGGCCCCCCATGAGCCCAAAGGAGAATGTGATTTCATTCCCACCCACCCACCCCTTCCCCAGTCAGTAACCTGGGCTGCCATTTATGAGCTTCTGCATTTAGCCTCTAGGCTTGTCATCTTATTTACGCAACTTCATTTTCTCCAGCTGATCCTTCTCCATTAGAAGTCATAATCCATTGCTTTTGACATCATAGAAAAGGTTAAGGTGTCTCCAAGGAACAAAGAAACAGAAAAGCTATCATGAGCACAGTTGGTTGTTAAGTGAGTTGTTTTTCAGGAATTTTACTTTTAGATCTGTAGTAAACTAGAAATGTCCTGGTTTGCTTTCTGGATGAATTACCCATAAAACAGTTCCCCATGATAAATATCTGTATATCCCATGTGTAGTGCCTGCTGTAAAGCTAATAGTTTGAAATAGTATCTGAAACCATATTGACTGGTTTTAAACTGTCCAGACTCTCCCAGGTGCAAAGCAGTCACCTTCTGACTACTGCTGAAGGAAAATCTATTTGGTTGGCATAGTTGTACACTGTATTGCAGCCACGTGCAATTTTTGAAATTTATCTTTTCATTTTATAAGTTGTATCTGGGTCTGCTAGCTTGAGTGCTTTTATAAATCTATATACTAGAAAAAAAATCACCAAAATTTTCTTCTGATAAAGTAGAATAGGAAAGATATAGCTTCTGACTCGACCTCTGCAAAAACACAGCTTCCGCTTGGCATGGTGGCACACGCCTTTAATCCCAGCTCTTGGGAGGCAGGGGCAGGCAGAGGTCTGTGAGTTCAAGTCTAGCCTGGTCTATGTAGCGAGTTCCAGGCCAGCTATAGCTACACGGTGAGACCTTGTCTAAAGGGAAAAAAAAAAAAAAAAAAAAAAAACAGCACCCATCCCCTCCAAAAATCAGCTTCATTCCTCTCAGAAACAAGTGACAAAGGACCTTCCAAGGGAGGATGTTCTCAGCCTTGCCTGTGGAGGAAAAAGTACAGGGAAGAGAGGGAGGTCCTCATGTCCAGTTGGACACCCCCAGAGGGTCCTAAAGTTGAATTCCTGTTTGTGGAATAATATACTTTTGGACACAGAACTTTATTTCAGGCTTCAGGAGAAGCTAGCCACACTGCGTTTACGCTCCGTGCTGTTTTTTAAGTTGCAGCACAAAGCTTCTGCTGAGCGATCCACCTTCTCTCGAGGTTAGACTAGTTGAAATGTGACTTGACTGCAGCAGGAACTGATTTCTTGGTAATATTTTTTGTAGGTCCCATTCTTATAGATGCAGTCTCTGCTGCCACTCTGCTGTCAACTTTTATTACCTTAATTATTTATGTTTTGATTATCCAAGGGAAATTTGTGTTCCCAAATTGATTTCCTGCAACTTCTCTCCTACAGTGAATATATCTCGAAGAACCAGAATCGGTTCTACATAGTTTAAGGGCACTCTGCACAGAACTGGCACCTGGGACTCAACTCAGGGCATGTCTGCTTCCTGGCTTTGCTGGGAACACGGCACAAGTGACATTGTTGAGAATTTGCTTTGATTTTAGAGGCTCCCGTACCCTGCTGGGAGCAACCTCGGGTAAGACTGAAGGGACTGAAAGAGGACCACAGATCTCTGGAGGTTATATGTTTCTTGCAAGTTCTGGAGAGCATGCCGCAGGACTCATGGGTCTGTTTCAGACTTGGGTGGACCCTTATATTCTTGCACCTGGCAGTGATAGTTCAGGATCCTCTGGCTGTCTTCTGACCTCCCAAGTGAGACTCCTGTTCCTGAGGCTACTCCAGCTTATTTTTCCCACAGAGGAGCCCTGGCTCCATGGGTAACTTCTGCACTTACAGGAACTTTCACTGAAGATTGTCGCTGCCCCAGAGAGGAGCCCATTCACATCACAGACCTGAGCACTTCTTGTTGAGCATTCCAGTCCTTCATCGGGCTATATTAGTTCTGCTTTCTGACCCAAAATCATTTCTGTCTTAGCCCTTGTGCTAGTTAATTTTTTGTCGCCTGAGAAGAAGAAACCTCAATTGTGGAATTTCCTCCATTAGACTCAATGTGGGTAGATGTGGGCTTCCTGGGTGGTCAGCCATTCACAGTGGCAGGTATGAATTGCCCAGTTAGCTATAAACCTACCGCTTGACTTTATCCATATTGGAGGCATTAGAATACAGTAAGTAGAGTATGCTTAATATCCAAACTAATGAGAGAAAATGGAATTTGTTTCATTATACCAGAAGGTACTTGATAGTACAGAGTCAGCATCTTGGTGAGCTCCTAGTAATTTCTCTAGTTGTATGTGAGGGGATGATGCAGGAGAGAGATGTGGAATTTCTGTCTACCCATTGTCCTCTGGAGCCCAGGGTAGCATGGGCAGTGGTTATGCCACTGGCTTCCTCCCTGATCTGTGAACAGACGTGTGCCATGCCATGTGGCCTAGGTGGACTTTGGCGAAGGTAGATAGTGAGTTTGTCATTTTTTCCTACCACTTTCTAAGCTAATTTCTGGGGGCCTCTGCCACATCTGTAATATCAGGAACCTTTGAACAGCTGGCACATATCTAATAAAAATAATAGAAGTGCTGGGGACACGTTTTCTTTTGATGAGCACACATTGTGCCTGCCATTGATAGGGGTTTAGTTTCAGTCCACAGGAAGGCAGTAGCAGAGTCACAGAGGTGAAGAGCACAGCCTGCAGAGGGCTGCTATTGTGCTGGATGACCTCAAACACAGTACTTCCTCAGCACCCTCATCTGCAGAGCCCTGATGGTACTTAGTTCACAGGACTGTTGTTGGAACTGTATGAATTAACACAGAGGAAGCACTTTGAACCTTGTGGGAACCTGCATTATTATTAGTAGCAATCATATGCAACTGCCCATAGGGCCAGCCTTTGTTGTCTGTGTCTAACAGGTAGAGGTACTTATGTCCTACCAATCCATGTTCTCAAAGTTTCAGACACATTCAATGATAGTAAATAGGAAATTCCAGAAATAAACAATTTGTAAGTTAAAAAAAAATTTTATTACAATATATGACAGCTGTTCAATTTTGCTAGTTGTTAAAAAACATTGTGGATATATGTCTATAGGAAAATCATAGGATTTAGCATCCCCTGGAGGTCTTGGGATGTGTTTGCTATTAATGGGGAGGAGGGTCCTACCATATTTAGTAATATTCTGGAGTGTCCTTAACCAGTCCTGAACTGCTAATCCAGGGTCCCAAAGGCTACTCAGACACTCCCTGTCCTGGAAGCAGCTGTTTCTTAGCTAATGTTTTCTGGGCCTTTTTCTTCTCTGAGTTCCCCTGAACAGCTGTATGTATCAGGTTTCATTTTGCCTATAAATACAGTCCAGCCTTGTTTCTGGACCAACATCAGAATCGCAGGATGTATGACTTAGAACAAAACATGCAGTTGAGAAATCAGCCTTCATCCTGCTCCAACTGGACAGTCTTCCAACATTCATCGTCTTTGAAGGCTGAATACAAAAGACAGTATAGGACCAGACTGTCACCAGAGCCCAGTGCCAGGGAAACTGAGACTTCTTCCCAGAGCAGGTAGTAAAGGCAAGGTGATTTCCTCCACTTTTCTTTTCATCAGCATTGATTAACTGGCAATTCCTAATTAAGGGTTCCTGTTAGTGTCAAAGAAGCTGACCTGACATTGGCTCTGTCTGTAATTGAATGCTTGAAGTTTGATTTAAAAGTGGAAAAAGATGGTTTTGCAGTCGTGGAGCTTTAAGACTGTCTGATATGGTACACAGGCGGACCCATTGTTCTTGCTGCTGCAGCCATCTCTGAAGGAGCAGTTGGAGTCACATTAGTTCTGTCATATGCAGGACAGATCACGGCTTGTTGCTTTGGAAGGATAATAAGGCCTAATGCAGTGGCCTTGCCACAGTGCTCTTAATAAGATTTTTGTGTAAGAAAATTATTGGTCCACTGTTTTCTTGACAAAACCAGATGGCTACATTGCCATGTTCATCAGAGACTTCTGAGATTTGTGCCAAGCTTATTAGCATTTGCCAATCTCGTAGAACTGAAACCCATGAAATTCAGCAGATGGGGTGTGTGTGTGTGTGTGTGTGTGTGTGTGTGTGTGTGTGTGTCCTTAGAAAGTGGGCTTCTGCTGTAAAGAGCAGAGCAGCATCCCCTGCGCAGCTCTGATTGATCCATCATTCTCTGAGCAGCAGCAGCAGCAGCTCAGCCTCCTGCAACCCCACTCTCTATAGCTCACCCTGTCACATCTCAGGTTTTCATGTCCACTTTAAATTGTGCACTAAAGTCCTGTATTCCCAGTGAAGTACAGTTCCAGCTCTGAGAGGTGCTGTCACAGCACTGACATGAGAAGACAAACAGAAATCTGCCTGGCAGTATTATCCATTCAATAACAAAACCACCCAAGGGTAGAGGAATGGATATTCATCATGGCCCAGCCACTCAGCCAAGGCCACAAACTCAAGTGCAGTAATTCTCAGGGGATTTTGCAAAGCTTTCCTTGCAACGAAGTGAAGTCTCCTCCTGATGACTCCTTCTACCAGTGGGCCAGCCTGTCTGAGTGAGAACAAAGGGAATTCTGCCCACCCAGTGTGGACTGCATCACACTGTTCTTCCCCAGTGATTTGAGAACCAGAAGAGAAGTTTGAAGACTTTGCAGAAAGTTAAGCAATGCCTTTTCACATTCCGTGGGTTTGCCTTTATCTGTAGTCAAGCTTGGGCTGCTGAGGTGGCCTTTGCCCTGGTTTAGCATGAGCAGAATAATAGCATTGGCTCGAAAGAAAAATTCAAGAGATGATTGTAGGATTATTCAGTAGGCTTGTCACCAGAGAATTTATCTGTTACAGAGGGCATGTAAATGCTTTTTATTATGGAATTTCTACCTTAGCAGCTTGGCACTTGTGTATATATTAAACTTCTACAGTTACTAAACATTCAGTGCACTTTTGTTAGTATGTCTTACCTCTTCCAGGTATCTTATTTTTCCAGAATGTTCTTTTGTTTAATGAAGGACTCTAGGAAACAGACAGGGGTTGGAGCCTTAGCTGTAGTGTGATCATAAAGAATATCTCAAGGATAATGTGATTTCTTCAGATTTCAGCAAGAAAGGAACATCTACTGCTTATGTCAAGGGGTTAGAAAGATGACTCATTGGTTAAGACATGCACTGCTCCTGCAGAGGACCCAGATTCAGTTCCCAGCACCCATATTGAGTAGCTTCAGCTCCAGGGGATCTTGTACCTCTGGCCTTCAGGGTTGCCTGCACTCTTGTGCACATATCCACATTCAGACACATAATTTAAATTAATAAAAACAAATCTTTAAAAAAAAAGCCAAATCCATGCCATCTGCACTTGGATGTTTCAGCCTCTACTGTAAGCAGAACAGGTTTTTATTTTTGTTGTATAAATAATGTCAGCTCAATCACTCTGAGTTGATGATTAGCCACAGCACATAACTTGATGAGTGCTCCCACCCCGCTACTCTGGTGCATATTCGTGGCCATCCCAAGTACTTCAAGGTGAATGTGGTATGACAGAAGACGAGTGTTCATATGGTGGCAGGCGATCCCGATGCCATCCACTGGTCCTTACCAGTCAGCCCCTGTGGCCAGCACTAATTTAGCTGTACTTATAAACAGGAACAGCATGCCCCTAACTTACAGCACTCACAGTTCAGAGGGACCAAATAGTGAAGTTCATGAAACAATTCTCCTTCTCCTTGGACCAACCGAGGTGATTGTCTCATGGAGCGGAGGAGAGGCAAAGCCAGCCATACAGGCTCAGTTAGAAGGCATGGAAGCCAGAGCATCCCTCCATCTACCATGGAGCTGATCTAACTGGGTCACATGCACATGTGTTCTTAATTGGTCTGAAAACATTCCAGAATCATTGTATACCTCTCAAAATCAATTTCTTCAGAGAGAATATTCTTATTATGCCTTCCTGATTTGCCCTATCTGTTACCTTCTTTTCTGGCAATCACCAAAACTTCTAGTAGGGGACAGGACAAGAAAGAGAAAGATCATTAAATTCAAGCCAAACATTGTAAGTTCGGTTCACCACTTAGGGCTAAAGGCTGCCAGAGGCCTGAGTAGCAGGCGGGGGGGCGGGGGTGAATTTCATCCTCAGGTCTGCACAGCTGGGCACTCTGAAGTATGTTCACTCCTTTGAAAGAGAATGCTATATAGATGAGGAGTGGCGGTAGTAGGGTGTTTTGCGTTGCTGAAAATGAACAGACTGTTTGGGCGACAGCGCAGTATTTCACAAAGAAAGAGTGGAGAGCCTTACAGAGGTGGGGGGGCAGCTTCCTGTTGCCTTCAGAATGCTGATCTTTCATTTGAGGGGAGGATATATGTATGTGTGTATGTATGTTTTGGTTTTGTTTCTGTTTGTTTTTTGTTTTTGTTTTTTTTTTTAACAGAATGAAGTTGGCCTACACGAGTTCTTCCAAAATGTGATAAAAGAAACTAGGGCAGAGCCAAAAAAAGTGACTAACTGGGTCCTGAACACTTTTCTGGGCTATTTAAAGCAACAGAACCTTACTGTGAGTGAGAGGTAAGTGGGGTCTGGGCATTCCTTTCTTCCTTTATCATGAACGCTGTTGGCAGAAGCAGTTCAAACAGGCCAGAGTAAGTTTTTCACTATCCCTCTTCTCCCTCAGAGACTCCTAACAAGACAACAAACATCCCCAATGACTTCCCAATTCTAAAAATATTCTCTATCCCATCTGAAAACTCATTTATGTTCTCAAATTTCTGACAGTGCACTGTGTCTCTGGTACTATGCTAGGGTTTAGTAACTTGAGGATGAACAAGACAAACAGGTGACCCATTTGGGAAGATACAGACTCATAAAAAATGGCCAGGCTCCTCAGTGTCATCCTGGTATCTTAGAGGTATGCACATGGCATTGTAAAGTGCAGAACTGGAACTTGAGTGGGACCCAAGGAAATCACACATGGCTTTTCTTAGAAATGATGCTGGAGCTGAGCCCTGAAGAACTTTGGGGCTGCCGAGTAGGCAAAGTGCAAAGATCTGGAAAGGGGAAGCAACAGTTCTGCAGTCAGATAAGTGACCACAGTATGAAACCCAGAAGCTACGTGCTGAGGCAGACAGACAGGAAAAGTAGGCACCAGGCTGGAGAGAGGACTAAGTACCGCCTAGAAGATTTCCAGGCCAAGCACTGGAACACAAAGCCACTCCAATTTCATAATGGGAGAGCATCTTGGACTTACCTTAAATATCTTAGAGGGGGTCCCTTAAATAGACATTTATTTTCCACAATTCTGTCCACTAAGAAAGACAAGCACAATCAGGGTTTCTCATTTCGCTTGCTGCCTTTCAGATGGCTGTCATGTTGCCATATCCTCAAGTGGTGGGGTGTTGGGGAAAGGAAGACATTAATCCCATTAGGAGACCTCCCCCTACAACCTCATCCATCCTCAAAGACTCCTCCTCCTAATACCGTTCCATCGGAGGTTACAGCTTCAGTACGTGTGTATTATGGGAGTGGGTACAGTTTGGTCCTTAGCTGGGTAAAGATTGGAGTCAGATTGGCCTATAGGGAACATCTCACAGGACTGCAAAGGGGCAGTGCCCCTCATCAGAGCTTGTGCCTAGGTGACGGCGGCCTGACTGAAGCAAGATAGACCAAAACAGTTCTCGCCCACTGGCTCAGCTTCTAGATTTTTCACATACACAGAGGAAGACTGGATGGCAGTCTTCCTCAGTCTAGTAGGTGGTAAAGAAGAATTAAAGCAGAAAGGCTGGGGGGGATGTTCTGAGCCTGAGCTGCTGGCAGAACAGGCACCCCGTGGGGTGTGCAGCAGGCAGGGATGTGGGTCCCCACAGGAGACATCTTGGGGTACAAAATGAGAGTTTTCGCTCATTCATTTTGCGTATTTGTTGGGACTCCTAAATGCTAACTCTAGGGAAGAGCTGTCCGGAGGACAGACACGGGCCCTGCTCTGAAAGGAGCTGGTGGCTCTGCTGAAGCACAAGTGCTCTGAGGGAGAAGAAGGCTCCAGATCAGCCAAGACCAGAGCAGAGGATGAGCAGAGTCAGTCAGGCACTCACAGGTAGATGCGTTCCTGACCTGGGGCACTCCCGGAAGTCTTGAGTGGAGACCATGGTGGCCAGGTGCGTCGTGCTCTGTAGTGGACCATGCTCTTGGCAGTGTGTAAATGCAGTGCAGAGCCGTCAGGGAGGTGCCAGCTCAAGACTAGGAAGGAACTGTGCTCTCTGAGAAGCAAGACCAAGAGGGGTCAAACAGAAAACTAGAGAACTGGAAGGAGAACCAGGAGACAGCTGGTCTCACAGAATTCAAAGAAAAGAACATTGTAGGAAAGAAAGAATGAGGGGCTGAGGAGATGGCTCACACTGTGCAAGCACGAGAGGCTGAGCTCAGATCGTCAGCACTCACGGTGCGGAAGCCGGTGCAGTGCTGTGTGCCTTAGTCCAGCGCTGGGGAAGCAGATAGGATCTCCGAGACTCGCTGGCCAGCTTGTCTAGCGACATCAGTGAGCCCCGGCTCCCAGTGAGAGCCCTTGTCTCAAAAACGAAGGTAGAGAGTGATTGAGAAAGAGACACCCAATGTGGGCCTCTGGCCTTCACACCCATCCATGTGTGCACACTGTGCATGTGTACCTACACTCAGGTCATACACATCCATGAAATATGAGATGTACACTCACACAAGATGAGCAGCAGGCTTAAGGATGGGAGGTGAGGAAGAGAGCAACTAGGAAGGTGGTGGGACCCTTCAAGGTCCTGTGGGAGGGGAGTCCCGGCCAGTGGGTGTGACATTACGTCCACAAACCCTGTGATTGCAGAGATGTGGAGTGATGTGGAATGAAGACAGATACAGACTGATACAAGATTCTCAGAGCCGTGTACTGACAGCCTCTCGCTTTTGGCGTAGATGTCTATGTAAGACTAACCACATGGGTCAGTTTACTTCCCAGCTCTCTCCTTGCCAGCCTGACCCTGGATGAATTCCCCTCTGACCCTCAGTCTCCTTACTGTGGAATGAACATCATAGTACCTGCTTCGGGAGTTTCGAGAGGAAAAGGCCCAGTGCCTGTCCCATAGTAGGCCTTTGTCCCTTTCCTTTTGTTAAGCTGGTATAGTACGAACCAAGACAGTGCCCACCCTCAGACTCCTGAACTCCTGAATGGCACCTGTTGACATTTTGTCTCATCCATGTCATCTCCCCCACTTCCTGTCCCCCAAGTATTATCTTGCCATTCTGTTCACATTGGAAATACTGTGACCACTGAGGGAAGGTGGGCACTATCCTGTAAAGTTTATGGGGGAAACACAATGTACGATAGCTTTAAAGCTGGATAGAGTTTGGTGTGGGAGAGGCCTATGGACAGTCACAGAGTGGGAATAGCAGTGACCTGGTGGGTTTGCAGGCCGGGAGCAGAGGCGCAGGGTACCCCAGGTTGCACCCAGTTTGGGATCTCTCTACACATGCAGTGGGAGCGGAGAGGAGAGAAACACTCTGGCCAGATCCCAGGAAGAGTAAGAAGACAGGAGTCTTGCATTTCCAGAAGTAGGAATCTCTCAGATTTGAAATCACAGTTGCCATATTGATGGTTCTAATTTGTGGACTGTTGAAGTTTAATTTGGGGAGAGAACTTTGATATCTTCGGGTTCAGCTCTTCCATCGAGCAGGTAAGGAAATTGAGGCCCTGAGAGATAAGGTGACCTCCCCCATGCGGTACAGGAGGAAAGACCCCTGATTCTCCACTTGGTTTTTGTATATGCTGACCTATGAAATCAGATTTGTGAGCAGCTTTTTTTTTTCTTTCTTTCTTTTCTTGTAAAACATTTATTGCTTTTTACACAGTCCAGTCATTTCACCAAGAATATCTTCAGGGCAGCCTAAGTCCTCATAGACTTGTGGGCTGGTGAGTCTAGTCAACAGACCTCTAGAAATTTGCCCCTCTAATCATACATTTTTCCTCTGCTGCCCCGACACTCTCTGAACTCTTATTGGCCCTAGAGCAGGATAGTTGTTTACAGGATCCTAAGGAGGTTCCCTGAGCAGCCTTTGCAACAGCTTCTGCCAGAGCTGAAAGAGATTTACCTACTCAGTGAACATGGAGCTCTATAAGCACTGATAGTTTATAAGCACTAGCCTGTAACAAACTCTTAAAGGTACTCTGCTCCAAGTGAAAAATACCCTTGGTCACTCCAAAGTCACATAAAGAAGCAGCCAGGGAACTGTTCTATTTTCTAATCTATGTAGAGGTACCAAATCAAGCTGTAGCAGTCCTGGCCCACGTAATTCAAAAGGCTTTAACCAGATGGATTTTTTAGTCTGTTTTCCCTTGTTAGTAACAGACTAGTTACAGGTTAAAGCAAAGAGGATTATTTTGGCTCACATTTCTGGTCTAAGGTTGAGTGTCTGCATCTGGTAATAGATGGTTTTGATGGCAGTTTTAAAGCCACATCCAGCAGCATCATGTTTAAGAGACAAGAAATGTGAGAGACCAAACTGGCTTTTTTGGAAACCTGTTCTCAAGGTAACTCACTAAATCATCTATGAGCAGAGAATCTTCATCACTTCTTAAAGATCTCTCCTTGTTGCTTTTAATACCTCATACCGATTACATCTTAACATGAGTTTCAGAGGGGACAAACCATATTCACACAGTAGCCACTGGCCTAACCATGGAACGAACATTAGTTAATGAGCAGTCTTGGCCACTAGGGCCAGTATAACCAAGACTAAGAAGGGCCAGAGTGGTAAAGGTAGCTACAGTCCCACAGTGACACTGGTCAGGGAGCACTGACAAACAGGCTCACCAGCTTCTGATTGTGGAGATTTGCATTCGTCAAAAGACTGGGGCTTAGGTCCAACTAGAACAGTTCTTGCTGAACTTAACTTTTGATTTATTGCTTTTGAAATTTTTTTAATTAATGAGGCATTCAAAATAATTGCTTTGATTTAGTCAAGGAAGTGGAAATTCAATAGCCCCTGATTGTTTTATGGAAAAATCAGGATGGTGCAACCATCTATTGTCCAGTTCACTCGAGTGCCCTCAGACTTCCAAGGTCAGCTATGGGCATCAGACCAGGAGCTCTGGGAAGGAGAGGGAGACTTTTGAGCTTAGAAGGAATGATGGTGACGGGAAGATTATTCTAGTGGTGTGATGGATGGGAGCACATCCAAGAACGGGGCCGCAGGCATATGAAACCTGTGGGAGACCGTTAGGCTATAGTCACGGTGACAGGAATGGTGGTAGTGAGATGCAGAAGAGATGGTCATAGAATTTGAGGATTTGGTGCTGCTGGGCTAAATTTGCAGTGAGCAAGAAAGAAATGAAGCAAAGATAACATGAGGACTGACCCCAGGTGATCAGAACCATGGTGTGGTCGTCACTGCAGACAGAGAGGTGTAGGACGAAATGACTGAGTCGCTGGTCAGCAGGAAAATGAGGCTTGAGGAAGAAAGGATTTATTTGGTTTACACATCCTAATTCCAGTTCATCCTTGAGGGAAGCCATCACAGGAACCTAGAAGCTGGGACTGAAGCACAGACCACAGAGGAGCACTTCTTACTGGCTTGCTTCTCTGGCCTGTGCTCAGCCTGCTCTCTTATACAACCCAGGATCACTTACTTGCCCAGAGGTAGCACCACCTGCAGTGCCTTGGGCCCTCTCACACTGCTCAGCAGTCAAGAAGGTGCCTCACAGGCCAGTCCCATAGCTAATCTACTCCCTGCAGTTGAGGTTCCTCTCCTCTGGTGTGCCGTTTGCTACTGAAGCCGTCTCTCCCACCATTGTTCAGAGCCCTGAAGTTCACACCCAGCCCTCACCACTATTCTTTCGAAGCTCAAAAAAAAAAAAAATTTATTTTTAAAGAGCCAAATATTTTCCATGTGTCTCTGCAGAAATTTGTCACCTTGGTGTAGAACACATAGTTTGCATGAGTGTTTGTCCCCTCTGGAAGCAGGTAGAGAGAAGAGAGCCAGAGCAACACTGGCAGCCCTGGGACCTGATGTGTGCCCCCCTCTGCAGTCTCGGGCGGTGTGGGCGGTGTGGGCAGGCAAGGGGTAGAAGCGGGATGCCCAGGACAGGAGACCCAGAGGCTCTGGCCGTTCGCGGGGCCACATCAGGAGGGAAAGCTGGGCGCACGGCAGCTAGCAAGGGTGACTTTTCAGAAAAGAACTTCTATACGGAGTAGTGTTGTGGCTGTGTTACCATCTAGGGGTCTTGATTGGGTTGGTTTTCTCCAGCAATTAAAGAATTCAGAGGCAGGAAAAAAAAATCTCAGCAGAGAGTAACAGGCAAAGAAGCTTTATTGAAAGATGAAGAATCACACCTGTGCACACGTTCATGCAGAGGAACAAGCTCTCCACAAGTGGTGAGGGGACTCGGGAGTAAAGTATTCAGACCCCACCCTGGGGGGGCCTGGGCCTTTTAAGTGTTTTTGCTGGTATGGGGCAGGTCCCCTTTCTGTACTTTTGAATTGGTCAACTCTAACAAAAGAGAGAGAGCCTATAAGTCACAGCTCTAAGCTGCCGGGTCAGACCTTGGTCTTATCTAGACTGGATTGGACTAGTCAGTGGGAAAAGGGACCCTGCTAGCAGGAGAAAAAGCCTACAAGCCTTTGTCTCAGACTCAGGAGAAGCAGGAAGTGTGCCATCTTTATTAGTCATCAGTGACTGTTTGCTTCTTAGGGATTTAGTCCCTGTAGTAGGATGGAATCCCAATGAATTTGCATACAGAAGGCCAGTAGTAACTGTTAAATCTAGGTCCTTTTTTCATTATGTAAGAAACCAGGCAGGGTGAGTAACTGCAGGATCAGGAAGGAAGCTTCCAAGATTGGGAGGTCTGAGCTGAGGGAAGGTCAGGACAAGGGAGCTGAGTATCCCAGGAAGCATTGAGGAAGGTGGTGGGTGGAGGAGTTATTGGATGGAATGGGAAGAGGAGGAGGAAAGTGCTCTAGGAAGCACAGCACCTGGTTCTTAGGAAATGAAAGGCGAGAGCATGTCCTGGAGAGACTGGAGAATAGTTGCTGGGAGTGAGGGCACCATATGGGGCCCCAGGAAATCTGAGAGATAGATGAAAGGATCGGTGACCAGCATGCCCCACCTTGGAGCATCGTCCAGAGTTGACGTAGGGGCCAGGGTAAGTGAGGGTTGAGATGGACAGCCATGTCCCGGGAGTGGAACATAGCTAAGCAGTGTCAGGGTATCTGCCTTCAAGATCGAACCCAGAGATGGAGTTATGATCCTAAAAGAGCTCAAAGGCACTGAACAGAATTGGAAAGCTTAAAATCCCGTTCCCCCGCTTTTTAGATACCCTGACCTAAGGAACTGACAGGTCTCATAAAGTTTTGGCATATCTGGAATTTGCAAGGTCAGCTTTCCATATCTAGGATTCATCCAACTGCACACTGAAAATACTTGAAAAAAAATGCATTATTACTGAACATGTACGGACTCCTTCCTTTCTTGTCAGTGTTTTCTGAACAACACAGCTTAACAAGTGTTGTATAACACCTCTATTATATTAAGGATAAGTAATCAAATGATTTAAAGTATAGGGAAGCATGTGCACAGGCTCCTGGTGAGCATTATATCACCTTATATAAAGGACTTGAGCATCCACAGATTTTCATACCTATGGAATAATGCGTCCTGGCCCCTCAGGCACCAAAGGGCATTTGTATGTGCAGTATACCAGATACCCAAGTTTGAGAAAAGACCCCTGAGACACAGATTGACCTATTGAAAAATCCCAACTGCTGTTAGGTCAGTTAAGAGATCTATAGAGGAAATTTATAATTGAACTAATCAATTAAGGTCATGAAGTGAATTTTTGTAAGGCGAAGTACCTTCTGTTATTTTGTGTTCTTCCTCTGTCCCTTCCCCCCGACATTTTTATGGCACTGTGTCTGAATTTCACAAATTTTTGTTTATGTTCCAAATTCATATATTGAAATCCTAGGAAGTAGAGCCTTGGGGCACAAGGGGATTAAGTCGTGAAGGTAGACCTAAAATACAAACATCAGATCTGTGTCTTTATACAAGAGGCCTCAGAGAACCAGCTTGCCCTTTAGTCCATCTGAAGCCAGCATGATCGTGCCAGCAGTGAAAAGGCAGGGCCTCACCAGACAAGGTTCTTGATACCTTGATCTCCAACTTTTCAGCCTCGAGAACTGTAAGGAATAAATTTTGCTATTTATAAGCCACCCAGCTTATAGTATTGTGTTACAGCAGGTCAAATGACCACAGTGGTCATTGACTATTAAGGTGGCAGCCTCTTTTGCGTGCTCTAGAAACTTAGCTCAACATCAATGCTTATTATGAGTTCTGCACACAGTCTATGTAAGGCTATTGTGTTTTCTAGGATTGTACAACATCGAAGCAACCCATGTTTTGGGTTTTTTTTGGGGGGGGTTGTTTTTTTGTTTTGTTTTTTTTTAGGAAAAACCTGATTATTTCTTGCCAACAAAACTGGGATGTTAAAAGAGGCTGTCGGTTTACTTTGCAGTCCTCTGCCCCTCTGCCTCCTACGCTTTAGTCAGTAGAGTTTACAGACCTCTAACTCCAAATTTAGAAACACTAAATAGTCTCTAAACCTTAGTTCCACTTTGAATTACCTTTTATCCATTTTTGGAATAAACAAGTGACTTAAGGATGCTGAGCACTGTTCTAGTTGGGTCTCTGTGGCTGTGATAAAACACTGACCAAAGGCAACTTGGGGAAGAAAGAGCTTGTGTCCACTTACAGGTTACAGTCCACCATTAACAGAAGCCAAGGCAGAAGCTTGAAGCAGAAATCATAGAGGAAGGCTGCTTTTGGGCTTACTTCCTCTGGCTCACTCAGCTAGCTTTCTCATACAGCCCAGGCCTACCTGCCTAGTGATGGCCCTGCCCACAGCGGACTGGGCCCTCCTAATCAATTAGCAGTTGAGTAGAGAAAGGCCTCATAGAAATGGCTGCAGCACAACCTGATCAAGGCAATTTTTCACTTGAGGTTCACTCTTCCCAGATGACTAGGTTTGTGTCGAGTTGACAGCTAAAGCTAACTGGTAGCTGCCCTAGATTGCATGAACCCTAATAAGGTTCTGCTGTACTTGAATTACAGCATAGTGAACTTGAACACCATTGACCTGGAGTTCATGGAAACTGGCTTTGGGGCTGCAGTGCAGATCCTTGTTTGTTGTCTTCTCTGAGCTCTCAGCTTCCACAGAGGGAACCAGAACACAGGAGATATTTTCAGGTGGCGTCAAGCATTTCAGATCCTTTTACACAGATATCCCGTGTGCTGTTTATAAACTGTTCTTTTTTGAAACTAGCCCTTTAATGCCTCGTAGCATTTCATTACCCTAGTTGCTGTGTATATTTAGAAGTAACTGAACCATGTATTTGTAATTCTTTCTTGTCTTCTCAGTAATCTGGGTGCACACCCTCACTCTACCCCCAAACTTGAATGAATGACAACATACAATGTTTGTTTTCCCCTAACCTGTGCCATAGCATCTTAGCAAATCAGGCAGGTTATACAAGGGAAAACATGAGTTCTGGGTCCTTCTGTGTCTAGAAAGCCATTATGAATCTGCAGAAGAGAGCAGTACACAAATGGCCCCAGGAGGACAGGAGAAGACGTGCCTGGTAGACATCGTGTGACATAGGGAAAATCCTATACAATTAAAGAAATTTGTATTTGCATAGAAACACTCAGAAAAGTGGCTTTGTTAGCTGTTTTGTTTGAAGTAATTTTTAGGCTGATCTTTCTGTTGAAAATAATTACTGGATTTTTTTTCCCTCTTTCTCTCTGGTTCATGAATTTTGCAGCCACCTCCTTTTATGAACTAATTGTACTGAGCAATTGTCTATTGCTATAGCTCCTGCCAAACAGCTGTTCTTGTTGGGTAGTAAAATTAAGAATTTAAAAAAGAATTCACCAGTACAAAAAGATTGTTACCCTAAAATAACAAAATAAATAAGCAAAGTAGAGCCCTATTAGCCTATTATTTTCATCCCTGGAGGTGGTTGATTATAATGTACAAGAGCAGTGTTTGAGTTGACAGCCATTCATGGACACCCTGTTGAAGTAAAATGTTGACTTTGTCTTTCTTCCTCTTCTGGGGCTTGTTAGTCCTGTCACACCCTCTGCACTTGCTGAGCTCCTCGACCTGCTGGACAGTAAGACGATTTCTTCATCAGCAGCTAAACAGGTATGTCCACATTTCCAGAAGCTTCACATAACTCCACTGATCCCAGTAAATGTTTTTGTATTGCCATCAGTAAGTGATTGTCTTATTGAAGTTTTAAGTGCTTCTGGTCTTTGCTCATTGGGAGAACTAGTTATCACCTGGCTTTTCCCTGAATGTCTCCCTCAAATGTTTGTTTATATACACGGCTGGGGGCTGGCAGCTCGGGGGCTGCTGACCACATGGCTTCCCCAGCACCCAGTGGCTCTCAGCCACCTGCTCCTCCTTCGCTCTCACAGCCAGTCCCAAGGCCACAGCTCCCCGTCGCATGCCTGCCCTTGGGGCGCTGGTCCTCAGTGAGGAGGGTGGGATCACACTGCCACATATGCACCCAAAGTGTGAAAATGCAGAAAAACAGCATCGGGTAAAGCAGCCTTCTGTCTAACCACCTCCTCTAATGAGGCTGGCTGGCTAGGAGGTTCCTAGAATTCAGAAAACTCTACAGATAAGTACCTAGAAAGATAAAGACCACCTAGCAGCCACCTCGTCTCAACTTCAGAGACCATGCAGCTGTCAGTGCTTCAGCCAAAAGCCTAGTGTTATTTCAGAGGCGCATTTTGCATTTAATATTTATACACATCGACGGTACTGGCAGGTTACAAAGTGAGGCTTTGGGGAAGCGGCTGCTTTTGGCTAATTATGAAGCCCCTTTGAGCATACACCATGCTCTCTTCTGTGAAACTGGAGACAGGAGCTGGTGAAGGCTCTGTAAGCCTCCTCAAGTGAGGCTGTCAGCTGCAGAGAGACTCGGCACTTAGGAAAGTCTTGGGCTTGCATAGATGTCAGAGTATTACAAATGTTTATGACAGTGCTCAGCAGTTGTGGAAAGATTAGATGGCCTGAGGGCAGAAAACCTGTATATACATGTAAGAGCAGATGAATTGTAGCATTTGAAATGAAAAGAAAACAACCTTCTCCTTCTTCGTACGCGCCCTGCCCCACAAAAAACAAAACCCCAGAGCACAGAGCAAGATAGTTCTTCCAATGGGAAGAAATAGAAATGGCTGGAAGACGCTGGCAGCTGGCATCAGCTCTAGATAGAGACACGCTTACCTTTTATGAGCGTCAGCATGTATAAAGGAGCAGGTGAATCCTGGCTTCTGTTGGCCATGAAATGAAAATGAAAGCCTGATTTGAAAGGTGTTTAGTGTATGCTACTGAGGGACTATCCCTCTCAGACCAGGGCCTCGGGCGTTTTCCCTTTTTATGTTCCTCTTTTCACTTTCTGTTTGTAAAGAAATCATTGATTTTCTGGGCAGAAATAATGTGTATTGATTATAAAGGTTTTAAGTAGCCACCTATGGTGATTCAAGCCTGTAATACCAGTACTCAGGAGACTAACGCAGGAAGAGCCAGAGTCCTGTGTCAGCCTGAACTACATAGTGAGTTCAAGGCCAGACTGGGCTACCTAAGAAGAGCTGCTTTGAAAAAAAAAAAAAAAGTAATGGTCTCAGTGGGCGGACTCCCTGGTTGCCCTCTCTTGAAGGTGTTACCTTCCTTTCTGCTATGTCTTCATAATTGTTCCCTACAGTGTAGGGCACTCAGTGGGATCAAGTCCTGTTTGTAAGGCAGCTGCTTGCTGAGCCAGGGCAATGGAATGCCTCTGAGGTCCCAGGATGAGGAGTGTGCTGGGGTTTCTGACCCTTAGAGAAGTCCGTCTCAGCCTCTAGGTCCCTTCTCAAGCTGGCTCCTGGCTGTAGCACCTCGGAACCCCCTGGGCGCTCATTTTCCACAGTAGACTTTCTGGGCAGATTTCAAGTTACTGGTCTGAGAGGCCCGCAAGCCTGTGATGTTTGTGGAGCTCCCTGTAGCTAGGATTATCTGCATCACTGCTGAGCTCTCACCTGTACCCTGCAGAGGGAGACGCCCTGTCCCTGGCTGTGCAGCGAAGCAGCGGTCCTGGGCGTTTACTCCCTGGGTTACTGTTCCGGGACTGTGCCTCTTACAAGGCCTGTGTTTTTCTCCTCTGCTTTCCACCTTCTCCCATGATCACTTGCAGAAACCCACCTGTTGCCTAGCTCTTCTTGGTAGGGGAAGAAGTGGAATGTTGCTCATCTCTTGCAAAATCCCATTAGTGTTTAGTCTGTTCTGTTATGCAACCATCGTCACTGTCTGTTAGAGAATTTTTCGTCGTCTCAGAAAGAAACGTTGGATGAACTCATTACTCCCAGTTCATTCTCCCCTAGGAAACTTCCAGTCTGTGTTTCTCTCTACATTTGCTTATGCGAGGCTTTTAATGTAAATGGGCTCATAGAGCATGTGGCCCAGTGTATTCTGACTTCTGTTACTGATCATAATGCTTTCAAAGCCCATGCATGTTGTTGTAGCATGTTTATTATTGCATCTTTTGTCTGTGTATGATGAGTGTATTTGTGCACATTTGTGTGATCAGGTGCACACATGCATGGCACGGAACACAGGGAGAAGTCAGAGGACAATCTTGGGTGTTGGTTCTCACTTTCAGCCTTGTTTGAGACAGCCTCATTTGGCTGTGCATACCAGGCGAGCTGGCCAGCGGACTTCTGGGGATTCGCCTGTGTCTGCCTCCGTCTGACCATAGGAGCACTGGGGTTATAGGTGCACACTACACTGGGATTGCAGGCACAGCTATTACCGCATCTGTCTTCATGTAGGTTGTAGAGATTTGAACTCAAACCCTCACACTTGCATGGTAAGCATTTTGCCCACTGAGCCCCTCCTCAGCCCCCAGTGCTTCTTTTTATGGCTGAACGACATTCCATTTTATGTATATACCACATTTTATCTAGTAGTTGATGGACAATTGAGTTAGTTCCATTTTCTGTGAACAATTCAGCTTTGAACATTCATGTACAAATTCTTTAGTGCACATGTTTTCAAAGTTCTTGGACCTCTGCTTTTGTAGGAAGGGAATCTCTGGTACATGTGATAATTCTATATTACATTATTTTGAAAACCTGCCAAAATATTATCAAAGGGACTGCACCATTTTATATTCCTACCCTTACACAATGTATGAGAGTCCAGTTCTCTCACATTCTTGTCAGCATTTATTATTGTCCATTTTTTTTATTATAGTTGTGTTGTTAGGTAGCATTCCACTGTAAATTTGATGTTAAACATCTTTTTGTGTCTTCTTTTTATAATGAATTTTTACAAAAAGAAAAGAAAATAAAATGTGTTCTAGTTAATTTTTCTGCATTTAACAAAGAGTCTAATGAAGTTTACCTCGGGTTTCAGAAACTATGAGCCAGAATACAAAGGCTTTGATCCTATTGATTATTGGCATTGCTTCTGACAGAACTGGAAGACACTGCATTCGTGATTAAAGGACCAGGGAGTGAGGAAGAAAGTTGACTGAATGGCTGACTCCTGGGGGATAGCAGATAGGCAGAAAGATTCATCCTGTCCTAAGAGCCTTCTGAATTCCAGACTCTCCCACTCTGTAATAATTCATTATTAATCCCTCTCTCCACCTGTCTCTGGCTGACATTGTTGCAGTTATCTCTGTCCTTTGTACACGTCATTGAACCCTTCTCTCAGGGGTTCAACAGGCTTCTGAGGCTTGCAGCCTCGTCCCTCGGCACCCAGGGCCAGGGCAGCAAGAAGTGACCGTAGTGGACAGCTCTTTTTCAGAAATAGAAATGTGAAGATTGTCTGTCATCCTGCTCAGCCTGCTGGCCACTGTGGACAAAAGTGCCCTGCCATCCTTTCACAAGAGCCAGGTCTGTGTATTGAAATGGCAGGTGGCGTCCCATCACCTCCCCTCACTAAGGACAGGGTCAACTGGGACATGCCTGACTCCAGAGCCATGAGCATCACAGCTAACCTGCAGATAGTCTGTTTGCCCAGACTGCTTGAGACTCCAGCCCTGGGATATATGTCTTGACTGCTTGCCAAGCTACAGTTCAGGTGAAATGATGCCAAGTCTGTGTGTGTGTGTGTGTGTGTGTGTGTGTGTGTCCTTTATGCATTCCTGGAAATAAAAGGAATTGGTCCACTCTCTTCTGAGCATCATCTAGTTAATGTTCCCAGAGGGACCAGGCCAGATGTGGTCTGCAGAGATGGAGACCACATTAAACACACAGCATGCCACTTGACCAACTTCTTGTGTGTGTTCTGGGGCATACTTTAAAGAGAAGGCACCAGAAGCCTTTCTGACGTAGAAAATGATGCCTGTTACACACTAACACCGTGTCACAGGGACCGGCTGTCTTTCGGTTCTTTGCACGTTTTACTGAGCCCTGCCCCCTTAGAGGCTTGTGTTGTTTTCCGTTCCTATAAGAATGGTCGCCTTTGATCCGGGAATCTCCCTTCGTGGTAGCCATGTCCACTGACCCTGCCCTTCCTCCTCACTCCGACCCAGAAGCCTAGGACAGGCAGGGATGAGTGAGGGACCTGTGTGTTTTCTTTCAAGATGCTTTAAGCAGAAAATAGTTGGGCAACAGTCAGGAAGAATGTGTGGATTGGGTCCCCAGGGACTCACAGAGTGCTGCTGCTGCTGTGTCACTAGCAGCTCTAGTGTCTGTGTGACTGGGACTTCCCAACTTGTATCACCCCTTACTTCTGGTGGCCATTTACTATCCCAGAGTTTCCCTCCCAGCAGCGCCTGGGAGCCAGCACCTGGCCCGAGCGGTGGCCCTGGGTGGCACTTCCCATGCTGTGATTAGATACAAAATCTACATATTCATGCTGGAGCGGGAGCCTGGGCCAGGAGGGCCCTCACAGGAGCAGTGGGAGGGCGAGGCCAATGGACCGTGCTCCCCCAGGTGACTCCCTCCCTGCTGGGCCCTAACCAGGAGCTCAAATAGGAAAGAGCAAACTAGAGTCTGCTTTGTCCGCTCCAGAATTCAGTCTGGGCTGTGGTAGCCACTAATTTGTGAAGTGAATAAAATATGAGCTCTAACTGATACGAAGGACTCTTCAGCCACCCTGCTCCCAGTGGCTCCTAGAAGCCACTGCCAGCCCCTCTACACAGCAGCAGCCTCTGTATTTAAAACACCTGTCCCAGGAACCCTGCATTCCTTCCTAGAGAAAGTGGCCTGAGTTCCTGGCCACTGCTGAGGCCACCATTTGAGTCTTGGGTCCCGGGCACGGGCAGACTCATCAGATTAAAGGTCTCCTGGGCCGAGAAATGGTTCCCTCGCCTGTGTAGCGGCAGCAGATGCAGGGGTGAGTGAGCCCAGGGTGGGCTGCGGTGCGCCAGGAGGGTGTGCGTGTCTGCTGAGCAGTGCCGCCTCTTCACCAGGAAAGGTCCACCCTGCAGCTGCTGGTGACACACCCTTGAGCTGGGAGGAAGGTGTGTCTTCTTTTCCTGAATGTTGGGCATCTGAGCTAGGCTATCTGTGTAGATGAGAAAAATCAATGCTGGTCAAAGTCTGAACACCTGAACACCTGAAGGACAGGGGATAACATAAGTTATAAATACACTTGGTGGACATTAGACTTTTTATAAATATAAGCAAATGCTTCCATAGTAAGTGAAAAAAGAACAGGATACAAATTGAATATCTACTATGACTACAGCTACATCAGAAAACTAGAAAAAGATGGGGACGAAAACGCCAAAGGAGAACATTGATTATCTTGAGAAAATGGAAGGCAAGCGAAGGTTTCTTGTGCTCTTCCACATTTCCTTATCTTTTACAATGAGCAGCTATTAACCTTGATTAGAAAAATGTTTTTTAATTTAAGAGGTTTTTGTGTGTGTGTGTATGTATTCAGTTCCACTGACCCTGGAACTGTCCAGTCCCGGCTGGACTGCCTGGCCAGTGATCTCCAGGGATCCTCCACCATGCTCAGCATTTTTATGTGGGTGTTGGGACTCAAACTCAGGACTCTGTGCTTATATAGCAAGCATCTCCCCAGCCCCTTAAATCTTAAAAGAAAAACAAGTGTATCAGGTATAGAGGTAGAAAAGTTCCCAGACTGGCCTGTAGTCGCTCTCCTCCCCCTGAATAAACCACATTAAACATCTGTCTGTCTGGTCTGCAGATGACATGTTGCTGACATCTGTAAACAAGTAGAGAAGCCCTGCCCGCTTTCCACACCTCCCAGCGCCTTCCTCCCTGTACATTGTTCTCTTATGAATAGATGTTTGAAGACCTATGTCTTCTTTCTTTTCTCTGGGCCACCAGGGTTGTGTGGGTGTGACCCTAGTGGTGCTCTGTAGGGTGCACACAGTAGGACCCACCTCAGACACCTCCCGAACCCATCAGTGCACAAATCTGACTGGTAGAGGAGGGTGCAGTGACCCTCAGTTCATGATAAACATTCCTGGGTTTTTGCTTCTTACTGAGCACAAGCCCTGCTGACACCGAAGCAGCTCCTGCTCTCTGCTTTGGCATGGGTGCCCGTTACTAAGGCGCTGCCTGCCCAGGAAGGGGGGCTCTGCTGAAGCAGCATGCGTGGAGCCGGAGTGTCCCTGCGTCCTGTGACTGCGGGGGAGAGCGGGGAGGTACCAAAGGCAGCCTTGCATTCGTTCTTGTTCTGGGGCAAACTAGAAAAACACAAAAACAAGGAAAACAACCACACCAGGAAATGCCTTCCCAAATGTTTGCCCGTTCCCAAGCTTGATCAGTTTGGGGATTTGTCGTCTTTATTTAAATAGAAAAATAAGCAGACCATTAGCAGTCAGATTCTACTTACAGGGATAAGGATGGAAGGCTAGAGCCTGTGGATTGTGGTTTATGTTTTCAGTTAGTTTCTGTTTCGTGTTTTTATTATGGGATTACCTTCTTGCACCACCCCAAAGCCCTGCCTCCCAGCAGGCCATTCTGGACTTCTTGTGTGACGTGTAGCCCATCCCTCACTAAATGTCACCTCCATTAATTAGTTCAGTGGAACAAGATAGAGCCATCCCCAGTCGTCTGTAAGGACAGGCTGCCTGGCTTGAGTCAGCAAGTGGGGTGCACAACGCGGGCTGGCCTAATTCCACATTCTCTGCACAAGCGAGCTGGCCAGCCCTAGGAGACTCCGTTTACAAAGAGGACATGTTTCCAGAGAGGAGGTATTCCTAGCTCTGGCTAGAAACTATAGGATGCCGCCTCTCCCCAGGCCAGACCACAGAGCCGAATCTGCTGCCCCCGGGCCGCGCTGCGTCTGCACACGGCACAGTGAGGTGCCAGAAGAACTGAGTCTTCATTTCTTCTCTGTTCCTCTCGTCCTGCAGGTATTTGAGGAACTGTGGAAGGGTGAGGGGAAGACTCCAACCCAGATTGTCTCAGAACAGCAGCTGGAACTGATGCAGGATCAAGAGGCCTTGGAGCAGCTCTGCCATGCCACCATGCAAGAACACCCCCAAGTGGTGACTATCTCATATGGGGGCCAGCTTGACCCCTGTCCACTGTTCTGCTGCACCCACAGGCCCTTCCTCATGAGTGCTGGCCTAGCCCTATGGATAATTCCTGCCTAGTGTTAGCCCTTCTGTTAACGTCCAAAGAGATGAGATTAGATGAAAAACACAGCTTCAGTTTGCTGAGGAAACTTCCTCTCTGGTGTTTACTCTCCACGGAGTTAGTTTATAGGGGCATTTGCAAGCTCTCCTAATCGACCTACAGGGTCTGTCACTCTCCCAGAGTTGTCATTTACAGTCCCTGTGTTCACCTCGTCATAAGGAGAGCCTGCTACGGGGTGGGGTGGGAGGAAGACACAGAAATACTTTAGCTTCATGGTCTTGGAGAGGTGCAAGAAAGGCAGAGATGAAAATGATTTGTAAATTACTGAGAAAACCCTTTGACAGGAACATGGCTGAAAACCAAGTCATTTTGTGTTCTTAGCATAGCACAAGATAAAAAATTATGCCAAGTTGAAGACCCCCCCCCCATCCTCCACACATCCACCCAGGATCTAATCATACTGTCTAGAGATGTTTTTCAGTGGGGAAGAAATTACTAGTATCACTTTCAGAGTAATGCCCCCCTGCCTGTCAGTGTGCAGGAGCACCAATAGCTCTGTAAAATAGCTCTTGATAAGCAAAACGAGGCCCTGCTGTCCCGGAAGTCCCATCTTCTTGCACCATCTGCAGTGACTGAGGACACACCTGGTTTCAGACTCATCCTGTGGCCCTTGAGTGCCCGAGAGGGAGGCCAGCCTGCAGCCATGACAGTCAGTAGTTATTTGATGGGAACTCGCCACACTGCTGTCTTTGCACCCCACCTGTCGTGTCCCCAAGCCCACATTCTGCCCGTTTGTAGGTTTGTTTTCTAAGCAGTTGCTCTTGTTGGCAGGGAGTTGGGAGAAGAAAAGCCTGAGTCTGGTGCCTGTCTGCCAAATGACACTGGAGAACTTGAGCGGCACCTGTCTGATTAGACCCGATGCCCCATCACAGAGATGATTCATTCAGACTTTGTCCTTGTGTCATTGTGGTGCCCCAGAGGAGAGTGTCCTGGTTCCCATGAAAGCTGCCAGTCAGAGTCACTTGTGATCATTGTTCATTTTAATCGGAAGTCAGCAGAGCCAAATCCCCTCTTGATAGGAACCTAGAGTCCTTCTCAGAAGTTAATGCCCTTCCTCCTCCTCCTCACCTCATTTTACATCCAGCATGAGGGAAGAAAGAATCCGAATTCACTTTGTCATCAACTGAATCCCTGAAGCTTTTTCATGAGTCTCTTTATTCTCAGTTAACTTCTCCCTTCTCAGGTGATGGACGTGAAGAAGGGAAACCTCAAAGCTATAAATAAGCTAATCGGGTTGGTCCGGACAGCAAGCCTAAGCCGAGCAGACCCAGTTCTGATAAAGGAAATACTAGAGAAGAAGCTGTCGTCATGAGATGCCAAGAGCCCCTCTGCCTGAGTGAGGACAGTGTGTCCCCAAGAGCAGCACCTCATGAGGACCGGCGTCCCTGCACCATACAAGTTGTATCTCTCAGTTGCTGGCCGAGCCACACCTCCTGAGAGGTGACATCTCACACTCCTGCTTCTCCTCTGAGACCATGTCCTGAGAGGCAGCTTTAAACCAGCAGCCCCGCCATCTGCTTCGCTGACTGGAGACTTCCGTGCTGGCAGCAGTCATGGTTAGGGAATGGCATGTTCTACTGTGGGGTGATTCTAAACCGAATAAAGCCTGCATTCCAAACTATTCCAAGAAAACTGTTCACTGTGCAGTTCCTTCCACAGATACCTTTGAGCACTTCTTATGGGTCAAACAGTGTTCTGCATACCAGAGGTTAATAGTGTCCCGGAGATGGTATATTTAGACCTAAAAATGGGCAAAGAGAAAAACACAGCAAAATAAACTGATGCCTCATAAGCACCTTGGAGGAAGGGTAGGGAGGGCATTAGTGGTAGTCATCCACCTGCTGACTGCAGGTGGTAGTTGCCTGGTCAGCTCCCTAGCACAGGTCTGGGAATCAGTGAATTAAAGTAACAACAGAAGTTTTCAAATAAATTTAATGAATAAAATATAGACTGAAATCAAAATTAACTGGCAAGTCAAATATTGTGTAGTGGACAACCCCCTACCCAACACTTAGGCCAAAAAACATTCAGAGAGAAAATCCATACCATTAAGTTGATTTGTTTTACCTGAAAAGAATAAGATTATAAACCAGTAAGTCAACATCTTCACCTTTCACTGTTTGGCTGATAGTGGCGATGAAGGCCGGTTGCCTCCGCCCCATATCATGATGGTGTCCGTTCCTTTTCCTTACAGGCCTGGTACTTGAGACAAACCGCACCCCTCTAAAGAAGAGTTTTTACAAGTATTAACCTGTGACAGCAAGGGAACAAACGCCTTGGAGGTCTTGAATTTAAGGACACTGCTCCAGGGGCAGCTGAGGAACGCAGAGGAGAGCAGACTCTGCCTCCGTCCCCAGATGTGCTCCAGACTTCCTTATGAGAGGTAGGAAAGCAGCCCCTCGCCAGCCAAAGGCCGAGATAAGTGTACAAACCAGCTCTCTAGTTTATTTCAGATAAGAAGAAGGAGATGACATTTAAAAAACTAATTTTGAAGTAAATTAATGACTCAGAACTGTAGGAGAGAGCTACCTTGCCCAGGAGGCTGTGGGACCCACATTGTATTGCAGCAATGTAAACTACTGGCTAGAAAAGTGATTTTCACTACGCCTCTCCACAAGAGAGAAGGGGACTCGCTCTGAGTCTGCACACAGTGATCAAAGGTGCTCAGATTCGAATCTAGCAGGATCTTTATTTCATAAGGAAAAATAAGATTCTGTTTTATAAATTCCATTTTCCCTAAAAGTTCTTGTTTCCTGGTCATCACGCCTTTCAGAAAGCTCTGAAGGAACACTGAGACCATTTCAAGTCCAAGGCTTACCTCAGTAAGTGCAAGTGCAGCCAGTTCCAGGCAGGCTTCCAAAACTGATTTTGTCATTGAAAATTGCATATGGATTGATTATTCCCAGAGGAAAATGCCACTCCCATCCAGCACTGACTATTGCCCTGTTTCTCCATTGTCAACTCTCAAAATCCTAAGAAGCAGACTTCACGTGTGCATGCCACTGGTCTGACCAGACCTGACCAGATGTATTCATAAGATAAGTTGCTGTAACACCCTAAGAGATTCACAAAGAATGGCCCCGCTGGTACACGAGCCTCAGTGAAAGGAGTTTACATTCTTCCACGAGTGTGAATTTAGTCTGGTTTTGTTTGTATCAGGGGAAACCTCATTAAAATGTACGAGTTGGCACCATAGCCAGAGTCACTGCCATCTGTCAGTGGAATCCACGTACCTGTGGCTGGGTGTGTGAAGGCGATGGCTGACGGCAGAAAGTGCTGGAAACTGACTCATTTCTCAGCCCACCAGAACCAGCTCTCCTTAGTCATGTCCCAACCACGTAGGTACTGCTTTGTAGCTGATTGGTGGTTCTAGTGGGAAGCAGGCCCGGCTCTCCACACACTACCTAGCACATGGGAGATGAGTGAAAATGTACCTAGCTGCCGGATACGGTGGAGCACACCTTTAATCCCAGCAGAGGCAAGGGGGAATCTGTCAGTTTAAGGTCAGGCTAGCCTACAGAGAGTTCCAGGCCAACCAGAGCTACATAATCATACCTTGTCTCAAACAAACAAAAATTCATCTAACTCTTGAAACATGAAGAGACAGCTTTTTTGTGTCCCCTCTTTTTTGTAAGGTAACTATCAAGATTTTAAATCCTGGGTCATTTTTACATCCAAGAAGCCATCTTTGTGCATCTATGCATGCCCATGCATTAGTAAGGCTTCTGTTCCTCCTCCTCAAGTTCCAGACAGAAAGAATGTATCAGTATTCTAGCAAGGTGAGAAGGTTTTAGATGGGTTCCATCTCTGTCCTTTTTTAAAATGTGATTATTGCTAATCTTGAGGAAAGACTGTGAGAGATTTGAGAATGCACATCTTCCTTCAAATTGCTTATTTCAGTGTTCCAGCTTATGGCATGGCCCACAATTTATATTGCATCTTTCATTTAGATTGAATTTAGCTGTATCATTTCAAGGACTCCAAGGAGGAATGGGCGAACACTAACTCCACCCCGAGGCCGTGTAATTTGCCCATTGCCAGAGGCAGTGTGGATGTAGCTGCTGTGCTGTTTGGCAACTTACAGACAGATGGACGTGGGGACTGTTTTTCAACAGAGCTGACCCAGACAGTGAAGTAGAAGACGTGTGCATGT
Organism: Eospalax fontanierii; assembly: GCA_035773235.1. Lineage (NCBI taxonomy): Eukaryota > Metazoa > Chordata > Mammalia > Rodentia > Spalacidae > Eospalax > Eospalax fontanierii. Next base: position 35,957,482 of record CM069548.1, on the reverse strand, counting down.
AGCCCTCTCTCACTGGCTCCCTCGGTCAAGCAGCTGAGCAAAAATCATTGAGGCAAGATTATCAACACCAGATTCCCTGCTGTAAAATGTCTGCAGGGATGAATGGAGACCTACTTATTGATGGGCCTTTCATAGACTTGTCCCAATAAAATGTCACTTGACATACTAGGAAGCACAGACATGCAGCCTCAGCTCTGTGAAATGTATAATCTGGCCAAAGAACTCCTGTCACCCTTTTAGGTTCTGAAGTGACATAGTAAATCTAAACTCCACAAAAGAGGCCTGAGATGAACTTCGAGTGCACACAGGCAGAATCCTGCAGTCAGGTTTATTCCTTGTGTGGGCAACAGTGAACTAGATTAACCCTCATCTTCAAAGACAGGAAGACAACTTGCTGTGACCCGAGCATAGAGGAGTAAGTCTTAGCTAAAACCATCAGTGTGAGGGATCTAGACGGCAAGAATCCATCTCCCCCATACACACACACCACACACACACACACACACACCACACACACACACACATACACACACATACACACACACAATATACACACCACACACACCATATACACACCACATACCACACACCACATACACACACACCATATACACACCACACACACACCATATACACACCACACACACACCACATACACACCACATACACACCACAGACACATAGACATACACACACACACCACACACACACAGACATATACACACCCCACACATACCACACATATACACACACCACACATATACACACACCACACACACACACACCACACATACCACACACACACCACACACCCCACCACCACACACCACACATACACACACCACACACACACCACACATACACACCACACATACCACATACACACCACACATACCACACACACACCACACATACCACACACACACACCACACACACATACACACACACCATCCTAGTCCTTCTTTTCCCTAAAGAGCCTCACAGAAAATCTTTTGCTAAAGCTTTGTTTATCCAGTTAATGAGCTGCTGGGATAATCTGTTCTCCAAAACAAGTAATGGCCTAATAAATGACTGAATGTAGAGAGGATTTGCTAGGGAAAATTATCCCAAAAGCCATTCTTAGTCTTCCAAGTGCCTTTTGTGAAGCATTAGGTTTATGATGGTCATTCAGCAAGAAGTAAAAGAAAAAAAGTCAACTCCATTCTCTTAAAATGCCTCCTTCCTGATGAGACTTAAGGGTGGAGTACAAACCCTGTTAACAAGTTGTTCTAAGCTGTTATGTGATGGGGAATTAGTGTTGTGTGATTCACAGACTGGTGGCTGAATCAAGAAGGGGCTAGAATATCCTTCCTAGGGCTTAAAGCTGATGCGGCCTCAGCTGTCAGAGGACTGCTGCTTCAGGAAAAGCTAACATGGCAAAGCTGGCTGAGGTTTGCAGCAAACTGTACATTATGCTAGTCCAGGCCAGTGACTTGAAGTAGCATTTGCACTAATAGCTCTCCTGCAATAAAGCGTTGATAAAAATGGCAAGCATGGCAGCCATTTCAGCAAACACACCGCTGGTAATTAGCAGTTAAACTGGACTGCCCTTAAAGGAGAACCAGATCAGAGCACAGACAGACATTTAACATCACGCCCACAACGAAGCGATGGCGCTGGCCAGGCTTCGTAGTGAAAGTAGCCCGAGACACACTGATTCAGAAGGGGAGGCCAAGTCATAACCTTAGAACCCTAGAGCTGCAAACCCTCATGACTACTGCAGACACCAAAAACAACCCCCAGTCCTCAATGTCACTGGCTGTCCAAATTAGAGCAACCCAAATATTCACATATCCAGTTTCTAGATTCTAAGCATGGAAGGACACTTTCCTGACAACACCCTGGCCCCAGGATGTCTTAATGGGCTGAAAATCAACAATTACATCTGACCTAAATAAAAGCCACCTGCTAAGCTCCTTATGAGTAGAACACGGAATCCATCGTCCTGTCACGTAACGGAGGCATCCATGCCACCCTCAGCACATCCAAGAACTTTCCAGAACAACAGCAGACCAAATGGGGACCACCTCACAATGACTCTACCAGAAAAAGTGTTTAATGATAAAGAAAATTGCATCTTTAATTAGTTATTCCTGCAGCTCCACACATAGCTGGCAGACTGTAATTTATCCCCATGAAATTGTGTTTTAGGCTGAACTTGAGCTGGATTTTCTTTGTTCAGAATTTTACAGTTACCTGGTCATTTTCAAAAATCAATTTTAAATACCCCAGTGTGCTCATGTATTTTGAACTATAAAATCCACTAAGTCTAGACCATTAAGTCAGACTCTGAATTATGAATCTAGGTTAATGTTGTGGTGTTCCAGGAACCTTCCACTCTCCACTGCTGCCCAGGTCCATCAGACCAGACACCACGACGCCATCAGGCTAGAAACAGGGCTATGCCAAAGAAGTTGTCTACACTGTTGCTCCAGCGAGCATGGCAGTTGACATAAGGCTTGTCCCAGAGAAGATAATGCCAGTCCTCAGCACACACTTTAAACAGGTCAAATCTTTTACAGTTTCTCCCCAAGCTCATTACAAAAAGGGCCTTTGCCTATGAACCTTGGGGCCAAAGCATTCTATGTTTCCATAAAGAGCTCCTGTTCTCACCTGCTGAGTGGCTACATGTCTGCCTACACACTGTTCACTCTTTCAAATCATCAGAACTTGCTCTTCTGTCTCTAGCTTCTTTCAGCACGTCCACACCATCCCCACAAATAACTCACCCAGGCTGCTTCGTCAACCACATGGCTTTGTGGCCGCTTGAATACTCTATTCCCAGGCCAAATTTCTAACTTCCTGTTGTAAAACTCTGAACACAATCCTCTGAAGGACTGTAAGGCTTCAGAAACAAATTGGTTTAGGGCTCCAAATAAAGACTTAGAGAAGAGTTGTCAAATGAGTTTGCCACGAGCACCCCATCCCAGGTAATCAAATCGCTCTACCTTTCTCCAGAGACTCAAGTCATCTCTGTCCTTCTTTAAAGCAAATCTACTCCAGTACCTACTGAAAAGAAATTAGGAAGTGCCAGGTCACTCCCAATGAGCACCTTCTACAAAGGGGGCCCTGAGGGTTACAATAACTATGTGGGCTGGATATAGAGTATAACTCAGCGACAGCACACTTGCCTAGCATATATAAAAAAAGGAAGAAAAAATAAATACATCTGGACTAGTAATAGAGAGGGGACACAAAACCAAAAAGCTGAAGAATGCCATCTACAGAGGTGGCTTCAGCATTCAGTGATCAGACAAGTACAAATAATCAGACAGAGACTACAGAGCAGCATTTGAAGATAATAAGTTACAGCTTCTTTCCTTATCCCTCTGCAGCCACGTACTCTCTTCTCTCACAGAGACTGTGGGCAGGTGTCAGGAAGGCATGAGCAGGCCTGTCTGCTGTGCCTCCCACATGCTAGCTGATGCGCCATGGCTGGGCAAGCTGCTTTTCAAGACAAATGTGAAGTCAGAAATATAGAGGTATCTGAGTTTCTAATTTAGTGTATGATACACTGCCAGGCTGGCTCCTAACAGCTTACACCCAGCCCAGCCCAGCTCTCCTGGGCCTTTCTCCCATGGGATGACTCTTCTGGTCTCTCTTCAAGATTCCAACACACAGACCCCCCTGCAATGCCTTGGATCCGATTCTTTTCCCCGCTGTCCTCCTGTATCAGGTGCCAGACCATGACAAACTAGTGTCCTGAGGCACATCCAGTGGACCCGACATTGCACTTGGAGCTCAGCAGGGATGCCCACAAAGGACAGAGAAAGGGGGGCCTTCTAATTCACCTCCAGCAGGAAGGCTACTCCTCCTGACTTGATTCTCTTCAGAACTGGATCTAAAGTAGAGAGAGGAATTTACTACTCATAAGACCAGTTGTTTAGAGTCTCATTTTTAGCTCTCAGCTTTTCCATGTGTCTCCTCCCCACCTGGTGGTGGTCTGCGGGGCGGGTGGCTCAAGTATAACCACGTTGCTGGGAGCAGGCTGGAAAGCAGTTGGAAGTATCAGTACACCTCCTCTCCCCCCGGGGCCTTCACTGCAGTTAGACACTCAAAACGTACCATGGCCATTTGGAATGAGACACGGGCATGCACCGTACAGGGCTCCTGTGAACTGTTGGCATTTCCTTCCTAGTTCCCAGTGTGGGCTACACAGTGCTCATTTCTCTAGAGGGTAAAACACATCAGTGAAAGCAAACAAAACAATGACCAGTGTTTTTACAGATTACACTTAACTTAGTTTTATCTTTTGCACTCCATATTCACCCCTCAAAAAAAGAAAAAATAGTAACTCTACGGAATAGCTACACACATCGTTTTCATGAAACAGTTTTAAAAACAATGATGGTTTTTGCATACATATATGAATGATACTGTGATTTGTTCATCTGATCAAACACCCAGAAACCGAAGTGACAGTTTGCATAGGAAGGCTTCATTTTGTGCAAATCTTACTAAAATAAGGCTATCTTCAGTGTTTCAGGAGCATTCGAGTGAATAAAGAAAGCTCTTAAGCCACGAGAACTAATTCCCTGCATTCCACATTTTCTCCAGTTACATGTGATGTCCCTGGGTGACAGCTGGGGCTGGGGATTTTCCACAACATAAGGCAATACATGTGGAAGGAATACAAGTCCTCCGAGTAAAATTCAAAGACCGCAGTGACGTGAGCCTGTGTGGAGAGGCTCAAGCAACTCCACTTTGTTCTTCCCTTTGACAGACCAGAAGCTGAGCCACAGAAGATGGCAGGTGTGCGCGAAGCCGCAGAGGTGTTGAGGAGCTGGCCTTCACGGGCTGTGTCCCGAAAACACTGAACCCCAGGACTTGCTTGGTGCCATCTGAGTTATAAGCTGAATGATTCTGATAACCACCAGCCATGGGAGGAGGGAACACTGAGCAGAGAGAACCTGCCAAGGGAACAACCAGCTCACAAGACTCACATTCCATCCAGCAAGGGGAGGCCCAGCTAGAGAGAAGAGACGCTAGGAGATCCTCCCCGCAATCAAGTATTGTCAGGAAATATCAAAGTAGACGTTTTTGATAAGCAGCTTTGCATTTAACAGTCAGTCAAGACACTATAACCTTATAAAACAGGACTCTATTAAGACAGAAATATAAAAAGCTAACAGCAGGAGTCCTCGAAGTCCCCAAGGATCCTGTAGCACAGGATGGAGTGTTCCTGGGCCAAGGCCGCCAACTCCTTCAGGAACTCGGGGAAGAGGGCAGCCGCCAGCATGGTATTCCTCACTGGCAGGGGCAGGCTCGGAGGTGCCCCTGACATCTTGGCTCTGTTGCTCAGGAAGGGTTGAAGCACTCTGGGAGGACCATCCAAGAGGCCCTTGCCACTTCCTGTCCTGGAGGCCTCCTGAATGGGATCTGAAGGCAGAAAGAAAACAGACATGGGGCTCTCAGGTGTGTGTCTGAGAGGCAGAGGAGGGGCAGGAGGAGCGAAGGAGGGCGGAGGAGGGGCAGAGAGGGGACAGGAGGGAGGGGGGCAGGACGGGCGGAGGAGCGGCGGGAGGGGCGGAGGAGGGCGGAGTTCTGGCGTCCTTCCTCCGCCCTTCAGAGCTCCATGACACATGAACTTGCTCAGCCACTAACAGCTACCACTCAGCTTGTGATACCTCATGCAAAATAAGTTCAGGCAAGAATACAGGTTTGGTAAGAAACCTCCTAGCCAGCCACTGTGGTGGCACCCTGAAGTCCTGGCTGCCTGGGAGGCTGAGCACATGAAGATCACTTGAACCCAGTAGTTCCAGTCAGCCTGGGCAACAGAGCAAAACTCTGCCTCAGTGTATATAAAGAAACTTCCAGTAGTCTCTACTGCCACTGGTGTCAGCTGGGTGGACACTGAGTACACTGAGGAACTTAGGGATTCCTGTGGCTCCCCTGCTCCTCCGACACCCAGTGCTGAGCTGACTGTTCCTCCTCTGCCTGGGAGCCCAGGTGACCAGGTGCAGCTCCAGTCCTTGAGCCCTGTGTGTTCTTTCTGCAGCTGTGTTCTGGCCTCTAGGGCTTCCTAAGAACCCCCATTTTCTTCTGACTGGGTCCTCTAGCCTTCAATACAGAAGGAGAGTGGAAGATTCCTTCAGATCACCAGAAATAATGGCAAGAATGAAGGATATTGGAAAGATCAGACTGAGAACTTCCTGCAGCCATTAGGATGTAGTAACAACAAAAGGCTTGGAAGCTAACATTTAAAGACAGTTTCCAGAGGTTTCCATCTCAGGTTTAATAACATAAGTCTAAGAGGACATAAGCCCAGGTTCTAACATATTCAGCTGATTTGCATTTTCATAGCAAATCAGTTTTACTAATTAAAATGGTTCAACGTCCCTGACTGTTTAATTCCCGAGCATCTCCAGCCCTCACATATTCATAGCAATCATTTATTCCACCTCTGCCCCCACCCAAACGATCTCATCACTCCTTCTAAATCATTATATTCGAGCTCTTCATTCTTTTGGCTCCTTTTTAGAATTCAGCCCCATTTTTCAACACTCTTCAGAGTGTTGCTTAACTACAGTACTGAAAATTCTCGACATTTACAGTACTTTCCTCATCTCACTACTATCGTCTTTAGTGTTAAAAAAAATCCTCCACTTTGCTGCTTTAAATATCCTTTTGGATTAAAGCCTATCACAGTCCATTTCATAAAGAAATGGACAAGCTGTGACCTGTCTCCCATCTCCGTCCGTCCGCAGGTCCTGAGTGCTCTGACAGTAGTGCAGAAAAGCAGGTCTGAGGTGAGCTTTGAGGAGCCCCGTCCACGCGGGTCCTCGGCACCATGGCTCTCCGGCGAGCCATCAAAGCTCACTGAGGAAGCTGGCATGGGTTCCAGCGGGACTGGGACTCCTGGACATCCACTCAGACAAGAATCTAAAACCTACTAGGTTATGAAGGTGTTGGTACTGCAGCTAAGAGCACAGGCTCTGTCACCTCCCAGCTGGGTCACTTCAGGCAAGTGGCTTCACCTCTCTGTCCTTTTCTTCTGTTTTGAATTACTATAAGGATCACATGAGTCACTGGGTGTCAGGTACACAGGGGCCACCACCGCCTTCATAAAGTCTCTGCAGTTTCCGCTCCAGAAGTCACTCCCTGCTCCAGTTCCTGCCCCGCTGCAGCAGGTACTGCTCTTTCGCGGTGCACTGCTGTTTTCTCCCTGCTCCACCCAGTTCTGAGGGCTGAGCCCATCTGAGAATGTGTATCTCACAGCTCTCAGGTAGTCTACATTCAGAAAGGCCGACAGCCCTTGGTGGAAGGAGTAAAGGGAGGGACCAGCTCCCGTTCCCTCTGCTGCTCCTCCCTGGACCAGCTCACATTCCTCATTTCCCACTTCCTTTTCCAAATTCACTCCTTTCCTCTAAAAAGTGGTTTGTACAGATAGTTAGCGAGCATGACTTGTGAATTAGAAATGTCATTGCTAAGGCGGATCTGCCCAGTTTGAATCCAAGAATCTTTGCTCCTGAAACAGGAGAACAGCGAGGGAGTCTGAGGACAAGCAGGAGGCATCCTGAAGGCAGTTCCATCAGAAGCTGGGTGGATCCATGCCAGCCTGCTGCCAGGCACTGGCCTTTCAGTGTATCATGAAGCACCATCATGTGAGCAGAGCTCAGGCATCGGTTCCTCCTCTGAAAAAATGGGGTAATGTCTATCTGGGCACCCTTCTAGAATCAGAGATGAATCATTAAGACTCTGAATTGAAGACTCTCAACACAAGGAACTATTGCTCTGTAGCTTAAAAATATTTGTGCAGGTATTTAAAAAAACAAAAACAAAAAACCCTCATCAAGAAGCTAACCCTCAGCAGCCAATGACCTGCTCAGCTGGCATCAGGAAGTCCACCTGTTCTGAGAGCAGTGGTCTTTCAAATGCTGCTGTTGGAAGCATCCATGAGAAGGACTGTTTCTCAGTAAGGCCACCAAGAAGTGGTGGGAACATGGAGCCTGCAAAGTGGAGCAGCTCTGGCTGCAGGCACCTGAGTTCCACCCCTCATAAGAGAACCCAACAAGCATGCACAGCCCCTGAAAGGCAAGGCGGAAGCAGAAGTGAACATCGGGCCTAGGCTGGATTCTGAAATGGTGTCCTGGGTCCGAAAGCTGCAGCAGAAGGTATTCAAGGCTAATTCTGGGAGGACTGCAGAGAGTAGGTAGTGAAACATTGTTGTTTAATCTCCTGGCAGCAGGACTGGGCAAAGGGCACAGCACAGAGACTCTGGAGACTGAAATATGTGGCCCTTTACCTTGATTCTCACTGTGGACTTCTCTAGGCCCCATGAGAACAGGACCCCCAAACCTGACCCATTTACCTCTGCATGCAGTAACAGGAAGCTGTCTCTCTCTGACTTTGGGGATTTCTTTAGTTGTAGGGAAGGGTTACCACTTGGCTAACCCAAAAGCAATTAGAAGGTCAATCTGAAGAATTCAATGAAAAGGAAAACCTCGCCTCCTAAGAGAAGCTTCCTACAAGCTAAGTCCCCTGTGTGCTGCGGGCCTTACAAGTACTGATGCCAGCTGACCAATGTGATGGCTTTCTGAAGTAAGAAGTGCCTGAGGGCACAGATCCTCCACCACAGCTTCCAGATGGGGTGAACCAAGACCACACAGGTGGCCCCCACCCTGCCCACCCCACATGTGCTGGTTACAGTTCAGGGTAGTGTCAAACACGAAGGCAAAGTGAGGCACTTTCTCTCACAGCATGATTGACAGCACCAGCTCCCTACTCAGGAGGGAGCAGGGTGCACACAGCCCACAGATAAGCTGTCCACAGGGCTGAGAGAGGCCACAAGGAGCCTGAAGCCCACCTTCCCACCAAGATGCAGGATGTCCTTTCTTCCCTGAAAAGCCTTGCCTGCTCTTCTCAAAGCTCATTTGCCAGTGGCACCTGGCCCACCTTTTCTTTTAAAATCTACTTTCCAGGACCTAACAGCTCATCATAACCAGAGTTCTGGCTGTAGCCACAAAGGACCTGAGAAGTGAACAATCCTTCCTTTAAAAGTCAAGGGAGCGGCTGGAAAACGGCATGGTTTAGAGCATGGTTTTAACCCTAGCACCCCTACACACACACAAGTTGAGAGACCTGCAGCCCAATGAGGCTAAGTGATCAAAGTCAAGCAGCAAAGACGCAGAGACAAGACCCAGTACCTACACATGGCTCTAGGACACTTTCAGCTTCTTCTAACGACAGAAATTCTTCCCAGAGTTAGCTTCTGCCTCTCATTCCCAGTTTTATTTCCGGTTAGTCCCCTTAGGTCCGACTCCCCTATCACTCACCTGCCACATGGAAACTTTGTGGTGCACATGGACTGCTGTGACTAGGTAAAGCCAAAACAATATGAGCACTTGCTTGTTTGTGCTCATGGAGACCTACGTCATAGCCCAGAACACAGTGGTCATCAGATTTGCCATCAGAGCCGAAGTGAGACAGCGTTCCCAGGTCTGCTGGCCAGCAGGGCCATCCCCAGCTCTCCCTCCGCTACTCCTGCTGCCCAGCCACCCTCTGCTCTGCCATGGCCTACCTACACCGCCCCAGACTTGACAGAAGCCCCGTCAGGAATCAGGCTGAGGATAATCTTCATTTTTCTATCCTAATAAACAGTTTTCACTTCCCAGAGTCCTAAAGCACATTTATTTTTTGGCACAAGAGGCTCTGAAAATGTAATAAAGAGAACAGATGCCCTCCTCAGGACAGGGATAGTCAAAAAAATGGCTCCAAGAGTACATGTAATGTCTCTCTGTGGCCCATAGATGCTATTTATTGGTGGCTGACAACATACCACACATCAGCTCCTTTCCTGAACCAAATCAGCTAGGAAAACTAATGCCCAGCACATCTCTATGGAGGGCACAGGCCTTGACAGCCCTTCTTCCAGATTTAAGAACACTAAGAAGAGGTTTCTCCCTGTTGGATACAAATAAAAGTATCTTTTGATGCTTGTAGGCCTGGATGCTGAAGCAGTACCCACACACAAGCCAGCACATAGGGTGCTGGGAGTGGGCCAGCAGGGCATGCTGGAGAAAGTTGACTGACCTTTGGTTAGTGCCGTGGGGGTCACGTCGGACATGTCCACCCGGAAGAGCAGGTACTGCTGGGCTTGGATGAGGAGGCCTGGGAAGTCTCTCTCCACAGAAGCAAACTGCTCAATCTTGTTTTTCACAGATGCAAGGACCTGTCAAAAACCACATTAATGATGCTGCTGCTCCACAGTGCAATTCCACTCTTGCTTATCAAGATATCTTTCAGGTCCAGTTCTCATCACGGGAATTGTTAAGATATTAGGCTGTTGCTTATTTTTAACTGCTTGGGTGTTCTTGGTAAAGTACTCTCAAAACATCAAACTAAATGAAGCTTTGCAGGGCCAGCTTCACAGGACAGGGAAGGAAAACAAATTAATTGAGACGTGGGATTTTTGAAAAACAACAAAATCATGAGAGGAAAGAGAAGAAAAAATGAACAGGTGTGGATGTGGCCCATCAACACACCTGATAGAGCGAGCGGACGCTGGGCTGGAAGACCATGTTGGTGTTGAGGAGAAAGGAGCGCAGGAGCGGCTGGGGGTAACTGGCCAGCTGGGTGATGATGCCGATCAGCAGCAAGTTGACGTGCAGAGAGTTCTCCAGCATGTTCTCCAGCTTTGACAAGACCACACTGATGAAAGGACCTGGGGAAGGACACATGCCATCAGGGCTGGCTGACCGTGTAGGGACAGTCTCCTTACCACCTGCTGGGCTTCTGGAGTCAGAGCCCCAAGCCACTCTGGGTGCCAACCCAGATGGCACATACTGTGTTTCCCCTGTCTGCAAGCCCAGGTGGATGACAAACCACCTCACCAGAGATGGCAAGAAGATCAGCCCGACAATTAATACTCCAACTCCACACTTAGCTTTAATATCTTGAAACTTACCAAGGACTCTGAAAAACTCAGATAATAACTTTTAGAGATTAAAATTAATTTTCTATATCATTCCTGCATTCCTGGAGGCTGTCAGTGCTCAAAACATGACATTTATCATCTCCTGGTGCTGTGGGCTACATGCAAATGTTAGAGGCCATTAAAAGTGTCACAGCAACAAGTCTTTGTGTTAGTGAAGACTACCAAACATGTATGAACAATGTTCACCAAGCATATGACCAGGGATTGTCTTTCCTGAATCTGCAAAGCATCTGCCTCCTCAAGTATCATGAAATGGGAAAACAGGAAAAAAGAGGCAGGTAAGGGTGAAGGAGGCCTGGGCTGAGAGTTACTGGTCCTGACAGCTCGGGCCTGCATTTTGCTCTCAGATGAAAAGGGAATTATCTTAGTAAATAGAATCTGGTGTGTCACAGAAGTCTCAAAAACAACAAAACTCTTGTGACTTCAAAAGCAGTTCACAAAAAACTATAAGAGGAAGCTGCATTAGGAACTTAATATGCTTTATGTTCACGTTCACTGAAAGCAAGGAAAACAAAAATATTAATAAATCTGGCATTAATAAAATTACTTGAAGATGTTTTAACTTTTTACCATAAAAATGTTCCATTAAGCAAGATCAATGAGAATTTTGTATTTCCCTCGGTGGAGCTATTGATGATGCCACTAAGCCCTGGCATATTTATAATAAAAGCACATAACTCTTGATAAATAACCTTGCCTTATGAAGACTTCACCACCATTAATGTGCATTTAAAACAAACACACTTCATCTCCAGATGCTTCATGCAGAAGTCTGACAGCATCTAAGAATAAAATTCCTTACAGGGAAAGAAGGTCTCTGTGAGACATGGGAGCAGGCCTGGCCTGGTACCACTGATGGGGCGGCAGCAGCAATCCTGTGTTGGGGCCCTAAAGGGTCTCAGGAGGTTCCATGCTCTCACATGTCGTACCATCACTGAGAAGACTGGCAGAGCAGTTTAGTCACTTTCCATGCAGAGTAGGTAATGAACCCTAATAGGCTTGTTGAGTGCTGGAGAAGCCAAACAAACATGGGACCATCGGCCAAACAATCCCAGAAATTCTATAGAGTGGAACCCCAAGTTAACAGCAACTGATTTTCCCATTAAGAAGAATACATCACAGTGCAATCCTGGCCTCGGGTATTTTGTCACACTACTAGAAAGATGATGAATAGAACAACCAGAGGATATTAAAATTCCAGTATGACTAAGACCATCTCCACTGCCACCACTCCCTACGTTCACGTCTCTCCCCTCAGGTGCCCAACCCTCTGCTCTTACTGAGACTGTTCCCTCTTCCTGCATTTCTCAATGCCAAGAATAAAGCTACTATCAGTTTTGTGTCTCAACTTTGTTCTTCAAATTCCACCTTGGAAAAAAAAATCTCCTGAATGTGGGCCTTTATCTGAACCTCTCCTGCAACTAGCTCTGCCCTAGGTCAGGGTTCCCATGTCCTGTCTGGATTCTAGCATCAATCTTTCTTATTTTAACAGTGATTAAAATTATATATATGTATACACACACACTTAGATATCTTAAAAACATCTTAAGGATATAAAATCACCCACTAGAAGAAACCCTTGTTGACAGAGTCTATTGTATTCCAGAAATGCTTTATGTATTCAATAAACCAATTCCTGAATTATTGTGGAAAATATTTATCAAACATGTCCTATGTACCCGCCAGAGTTCCAAGCATTTTTCACGTACTGATTCACTTAAAATAACCATCCTAGGAGGTATGTTTATTATTTACCCCACTTAAATATAAAGCAGAATGCTAAATACATATAGCTAGTAAATAATGAAGTCAAAATTTCTATCCAGACCATCTGCTTCCAAGGCTTTTAGCCAGCATGTTATCTTGCTTCCCGGGTGTGTGTGTGTGTATCTGTTTGATAGCATTGTTTTTTAAACAAGGCAACATTCTATCAATTATTGAGGAGACTACTTTCTCACTTAACAATGTGTCCTGAGGACTGTCCCACACCAACACACAGAAAGCCATCTGATAGATCTAAGGCTACAGAATGTCTGATTGTTCAGAGTGTTGCATAAATAAGCTGCTCTCCTAGTGATGGGCATTTTAGTTGTTTCCAGTCCTTTTCTATTATAAACAACACTGCAAGTGAATATCCTTGTGTGTATATGTACATCTATCTATCTATCTATCTATCTATCTATCTATCATCTATCTATCTATCTATCTGTGTGTGTGTGTGTGTGTGTGTGTGTGTGTGTGTGTGTGTGATATTGCATAGAAGTATAGTTGTGCAAATGGTCTTAGAAACGAATTCCCAGGTCAAGGCAGCTTCAGAGCCTCCTTCTACTTGTTTGGTCTGTGTCTGCCTCTCTCCGGTCCACATGCTCTCCACACCACTACCAAGGCTGGCTACTTCCGATCTGGTCACATTGCTCTCCAACTTGAATGCTTTGGCCAGGTTACACGGCCCCCTTCTGCAGCTTGGCCCAGAGACCCCAGTAAGCAGGCACAGCATCCTGTGTTTCCTCTCCTGCCTCTGCCCTGTGAGATCTTGGCCTTGTACTTCTGTTTCCTCAGCCTGGACACTGTCAGCTGGTTATGCAGCTGTTCTTCCTGGAGAGGAGATGAGGCTCCTAAGACTTAGGCAGGAAGTTCAGGAAGTTACAAGACTCATGAGGGTGCCCCTCAAAGTTATTTAAGTAGAGATCTGCTGCCAAGGAGAGAGGAGACATTTTGGTGGACGTTTGCAGGTTGTGCAGGGAACTCCAGGAACACAGCTGTTGTGAGCTGTCACCTGTGCTGTGAGCTTTTCCGGAGGGAGCTGCCTTTGTGTCACAGTACTCCTGTAAGCAGTGCCTCTTAACGTTCCTGTAAGGAACCCAACAAACTCCTTTGTGCAACACTCTAGACTTGGGTGGAATGACTTCTTTAGCCTGTCATCGGTGCCCTGTCTAGAGTGAATAGATGTTTTCTCCTGTATGCCCAGGAAAAGCCATGCAACACAGCATCCCTCTTTTACTCATTGCCACGAGGCCTTCCCCTTCGTCCATTGTGCTCCCTTCAGACCTGGCAAACAATGACTGATATGTACTTCTCACTGAAAACACAGTTCTTTGCTGGAGGCTCTCTGAAAGACTATGAATCCTTTTCATTTTGTTGTCTTTATATCCTAAGCATAGAACCCACAAAATATTACAGAATCAATAAAAAAATGCTGAATACATGAATAAAGTTGGAAAAAGAGAATACTTCGATTTTGCTGGGAAGCAAATTCAACTTGGCAGGGCTGATTTGTGCTGCTGATTCCAGATGGTTCCCTGAGGAGGGGAAGGTGAGTGAATGTCTCAGCCATAATCAGAAGTTGGGAAATTACAAGACTCACACATGGAAAGAGATGTTTCATGACGCTGTGGACAATTGCCAAAGGAGGAAGGAGAAAAGGCGAGGCTTCTGTTAGTTACCTGCATGAATCAACTAACTCGCATTACATTTTATCATCTCACAGGTGAATGACGTGTAACAATAACCAATGTTATTAATAAAGGTGTTTTCCCCTAAGCTGTACTTTGTTTCTTCAGCTTATACATTTCTCAGGAATAAAACTCTTTTTTCAAAAAGTTGGCATTCAAAATGGCAGCCTTCGTTAGCCATGATGTCGCATAAAAGGGTTGCAGGACAAGGTTGGGACTTCCTGTTAAGTGAGAGAAGAAGGCAGGCAGCTTACTTCTGCCCCTCCCCTCACTCGGTTCCCCTAGCTCTGTCCCCTCCCCCATCGTCTGGGAAACCTAATATGATCTAATCCTTTTAACTTATGATTGACTGACTGATTTAATTTTAATTAAAACTTGTTCACACTGAAATGTTATCTCAGCTAGAACCTCAAGCTTTATAATTGTGGAATTAAAAGCTTTCTCCCCGTTTAAATAAATCTTCAGGCATCAGTAAACAAACGAATACATATTGGGGGAGGAGAAGGAAGGAACCTCCTGAAATCACAGTAAGTCTGCACAGCTGGGCAGAAAGCAATCTACAGTCACCTGTTTCCGGGGATCCTGGGAGGTGAGGACATTATCCTTCCTCACCAAGCTGTTCCTCGCTGCTGGGAAGGACACATCTGAAAGTCTGAGGGGCACTCAGTCAGAAGAGTCGCGGTATCCTTCCCCTGTCCCAGTCTGTCCTCACAGGGGCAAGTGGCTGGAAGCAGGTACCAAAGCCACACAGTTGATAAGTGGCTAGAGTCAGAATCAGGACCCCCCCACAGGTGTGACTCTTAAGGCTGTCCTCTGTGTCACTAGCTTCTTTGAGCACTTTCTACTGCCAAACGCCTTCCCTGAACCTAGCAGGTTCTCATCTATGGAAATTGCCTCTGTGCTGCCATTGCAGATTCAAACTTTACTCTTTAACATTAAATGACGTTCTCTACCGTAGCTCTTCAGTCCAATCCACTTTTGCCTCTTACACAATTTCAGCCTGTAGCTGGTGGTGTATTACTTGAACACACCTATTTGGGAGAGTGGTTAGTACACGCAACTCTATTCTCCTTAGTCTGAGGTACAGATTCCTTTCTTTTAGGCAAAGACTCAACTAATGTCAAAGGCCTCTGACATATCCACACAGCTACAATCATCCTGCAAGTACTCCAAGCACCTGTTACTGCATTGTCTATATTGCCTGGATTCCAGGGACAGAGCATTTGTTAATGTATCACCCTCATAGAAGCATGCACTCTAATAGCAGAGTAAATTTTTTTATCAGTAGACATACAAATAATTGCCAAAGAGGAAAATAAATCAGATTCAAAGGAGGGCTGGAGAGACGGTTCAGTGATTAAGAGTGCTTACTGCTCTCGCAGGTTCAGCTCCCAAAACACACACGGTGGCTCACAACCACCTGTAACTCTAGTTCTAGGGGGATCTAAACCTTCTTCTGGTCTCCATGGGTTCCTGCACGCACGTAGCACACATAAACTCATGTGGATGCAGGCACATACACATGAAATATCAATCAGTCAATCATTAATCATTCTTAAAACCTTAAAAATAAAATTTGAGGAAATTTGTTGATTAAATAATGACTAGATTCTTGTATTGTTTAATCAGGCCTATTACATTATCACAAACAAGTTATGAACAGCAACATTTCGGCCTTAACTTGCTCAATAAAATCACTGCTAGAATGGCAAAATAAGACCACCTGCCCCTCTTTGCTCTTTACAGAGGTATCTCACTCCTTTGTTAGGTAAACTGATACACTCCTTACCTTCACCTACCTTTCTTTCCTGTTCCGATATGTACAAGCACTCTCAAAAGCTGAAACCACAAAGCAACTTTAAGGTTATCACCTGTGAACGGAGTGCTCTGAGTCCTCACAGGATGGTGAGTGACCCCAAATGGGGAAGGCACGGTGTCCACGGCAGGAGTTTCCACCATGAGGGATTCAAAGTCATCCTCCTCCTCTCCTGCATCCTTCTCCCCCTCTTCTACTTTGCTCTCCTCCTTCCTTTCTTCCTTGTTTTCGAGAAGCAAGGGGTCAGGTATGGGGATGCTCTGGTCCAACAGGCCCTCGGTGCCAGAATCCAGCTCTTGAATGATTTGGTCATACTGGGCAATGAAATCTTCACCCTCTGGGTTGGTCATGGGCAGGTCTGACTGGGGCTCTTCGTGTCTGGGGGCTGCAAACTCTGAGTCTGATTCTAGGAGTACTTCAGCTTCTTCCTCTGGCTTGGCTTCCTTGGATCGGTTCTGACACGGGTCTGAACTGTCCCTGCTTGGCTGTAACTCTGCCTCTGGCTGGGTGCTAAAAATAGGTCCATTGCTAATGGGGGGACTCTGAGCCTCAGGCTGGGTCTCAGGCTGAGTCTCAGGCTGGGCCTCAGGCTGGGCCTCAGCTGGTGGGGATGTGGTTTGTTCTTGTGGCTCCTTGGCCTCCTCTGAGTCTTTTTCAGCACACAGCCTGTACACCATCACATCATCCTGGAAGTCTGACTCTTCAATGTAGGACCCTTTGAAGAGGAGGATGGCATTCTTCTTCATCTCTTGGATGTGTTTGGGGGGATCAACTGGCGCTGGGGGCATTGGAGTCTCCAGATCATCATAAGGCCCAGGGGAGCCCATATCAGCCCCTGAGGAGATCCCAGTGTCATAGCTGTCATCCCATTCCAACTCTGTCTGGTTCTTGTCTTTTGTCTGTCCCGCTGTCTTGGTGTGCTGTTGTGGGAGTCTGCTCTCAGGGTGGACTGAACTTTCTCGGCTCTCCTCTGTCTGACTCTGCAGAAAGGTCTCAGGATCTGGAAAGTCGCCATCATACAGGGCTGACCACACCCTGCAGTCCCTCATGCAGTGGAGGATGTTGGTGTGGGCCTCCCAGAGGTACTGAAGGTAGCTAATGTCCAGGGCCTTCCCGTACTCTACAATACAGGCTGCTGGGGAGGATGGAGCTGGTAGAGAGGGCACTTCGGGTAGCAGCTGCTCCTCAGGGCCTGCACAGGAGCAGATGTTAGGAAAAGAAGTTGGGACAGGTGTACACGGAGACTTGGAACCACATTAGCTCTAGTAATGGCTGATTAAGTTATTTCTGAATAATAAAAAGCAATTCAATTTTAAGAAGGAGAGACAGCAATAGAGACTGTATACTCACAGAAGATGTAAATGGCCAGATGGCAGCTATAGCCAACAAAAACTGTTATGTGATACTGTTTGTAGCTAGACAGAAGTTAGAGGCCTTAGAGGCCCATGACAATGGGCCCATCCCTCGTGGTTAGCCTTGGAGCCCACTTCCCATTTCCCTGGTAACACTACAAGGGTAAACATCAGTTGTTCCCTCCTTAGGCCTCCAGCTCAAAATAACTGAATACTTCTGGTCCTGAGCATACTTTCTTGGTCTGAGCTTTCTAACTGTTTCTTTAAAACTCCCCCAACTTGTACTATGAGCTGCCTGCTGGCCTGCATTGGTAAACTTGCCTATTTTCTTGAATCCTACCTTAAAAGGCATGAGGCATGGTTTTCTCTCTTCCTAGCAGCTGCTGAGGCTTATGGTCTGCTTGCCTTGGTGTTTTCTCTCAAAGTTTAATAAAATTGTTCTCAAGCTTTTTTTGGAGTCTGTTTCTAAATTCTTCTACTAACAAGACTAAGAACCTAGAAAGGAGGAGTCCCACTTTCCCAATAATAGTATCAGTTTCTGAGAAGTAAGAGCTAATCAGGGCCACTTCCCAGGATGACAAGATTATATGAGATAATACACTGAATGAGATGCCGGCCAAAGAGTGCTGTAGTAATTTAAAAGTTTCTTAATTGGGGTCTAAAGTAGAAGGCTGATAACCCATAAATTTTAGGACCAAATTTTCTGGTAGAAAAACAGTAGGTCTCTAAAAAAGTCAATTAACTCATTCTGCCTTCTTGCCAACAGCTAAGATGTTGATATGTATCAAATAATCTCTTTAAGTCAAGTCACATTCAAATCAAAACAGTCATTTGAACCTGAGAGGTATCCTATGATAGCAGGTAACTGGTTTTCATGTTACAAGTTCCAACACTGTTTCTGAAATAGTTGTGAAAACATGTGCTGCTGGCCTCCTCCAGATGCTCTCCTCATTTCAATGCTATGGAAATATCTATTCAAGCTCCACATTCCTCAGTGATGGAATTTCTACTGGACTGGATCAGCTTGAGCCTTTAAGAGTATATACTCAGCTCACTCTTTACCACTCCACTGTCAGAAGGTTAGTGTTCATCTCTTATCTATTTTAAATGAAAACACATCAAAAACCACTACTGAGCTGTTACTACACACCAAGTAGTCTTCTAAGAGCCTTGTGAGTCTGAACTCACTAATCCTTGGAACAACTCTTTGCAGTAGGTTCTATTTTAAGATAAGTGAAAAGGTTTGGAATGATTAAGAATTTTGCCTCCAAAGGTGATAGAGCCAAGATTGAATTCTAGCTGTTAACAATGCGCAATAATTCTGCTGGTGAGTTATGTAATCCACCTATCAGGAGATGTAACTGTTGTCACTTGAGAAGCAGGATATGGAACAAACAGAGAATCTGCCAGGTACAGAATTTGAATGAAGGGATCCTCTCCCTGAGTTTGTTTTTTCATCTATAAAATGAGAATAGCACTTTCTTTCTATCCTTAAATGGAATCACATAGAGAAAGTGATTGGCAAATTTTGGAAATCCATGTTTAATCTGCATTTTGAATTCTGAGGCAAGTTTAGCCACAGAATCATTCTTTTTAAAATTATTTTGTTATATTGGGTTACATAATGTCATCACAAAATGATCTTGAAACAACTTTTAGAGTAAAATTTAATGGATACCAATTTTCAAATATTCTTAAAAATAACTTTTGAATGAGAAAATATAAGCTATGCAAACTAGGTTACCTAATAGAAAAATATATTCAAACTACAATCATATAAATTGTTCATTTCCATCCATACACTATATTTTTATTTAAAAACCGGGAGTCCATAAAACTATCTTCATTTCTAAAATACACATTTTTATCAAACATGCTGTTATTCTCTTAGTCAAGTGCCCTAGCTCTTAAACACATTCCAAAAATCTAAGAGGGCTGTCACTGGGAGGTCAGAATGGTGGGGAGGGGACAGTAGAATACTCACTGGAAACACTCCAGTTGACACAAGACTAGATCATCGTCTAGTAGTCACAGGGCATGTAGAACGTGCCTCAGTGTAAATGGCCTGATGATCAGAGCTATACAGATATTTGCCCCCTTTCTCCAACTGACTCCCAGAGGAGTTGGATAGTAGTCATTTACATGTTACTTCTTCTGAGTGAATCAGAACTGGCAAAGAGTTTGTATTAGAACTCTTGCAAAAACAGAATATTTATGAATCCCTCCAACTGTGCCAACCAAATGAATCAGATAATGCTGCTGTATCACAAGTTTCAAGTTTTATAATATTAGTGACAGGCAGACAATCCACAAATGGGTCATACTGGAAATTAAAATAAACAGTTCTATCTTAGCTATAGCCTCAACACCTGTAACTCTCGATGCATTTTAGAAGGTGGGTTAGTACATGTTTTCACACTTGGACTCTGAGGACAAAACCAGAAAGGTCAAGTAAAATAAAGGTCTGTGATAAATGACTAGGGGCCCAGCTGGGTGCTTCAGTAAACACTGACTAGAATTCATAGCTCTTCATGAAGCCGAAAAGGATCTCAACTGTTCATTCACCAATAAAACTGGACTCTAAATTATTCTGTCTGCTCCAAGAGACCCAAGTTCCTAAGAGAGGGGTATTTGGTACCCAGGCTTACAGACCATCCCTAACATGTTCCCACCTGAAGCATCATGGGTACACTTTGACCAGAGAATATAGTCTCTCTCGTGGTTTCCGAGGGTCAGAGTAATACCACTGGCACAGCAGACAGGGGTCAAGGCGAGCAGCTTGGCTGCGGACACGGAGTAACAGTCGCGTTCCTTCACAGCCCACCTCTGACTCAGCATCATGTGATTGCAGGGGATTAGATACCTGAAATGACAAAAGAGGCAGCACTCAGTCTCTGCAATGCCCTAAACCATTACCAGGAATGACATCATTAAGCATAAATGGAACTAGTTGTGGCCAGAGCAGATTCATCTTCATACTCTCAGGCCACCCAGCACACTGGCCACTGTAGTCATCTACTCCCTTTCTTAAAAGACTGTTGAGCGCTTCTTCCTTCTGACAGAATTGTCCTCTGCTGGATAGCTCTAGCCCTTTGCAGCTGAATTCTCCACGCCCTTCCTATCTCTCCATCTCTCTTCACCTCTGTGCCTTTAAACCCACTGTGATCTTCACCCGGAGTGATCCTTGCCTCTTTTCTGCCCCGCGATTCCCTGTCATTACAAAGTCCAGCTGCACTGCCCCCTTGTCTGGGAAGACATCCCTGCTCCCTACACCAAAGCAGACTATTCTCTCGTGAGTACATGGAATCACTATTAACTATGCATTACAAGAATTTCTGACCCTTCTTCAATATATGAGCTACCAGAACAGGGACTGCTTTGATAGTTTTGTCTTATGATCCCTGAAATTCTGACTCCTGATAGGTCCTATAAGATGATGTAAAAAACCGTTCCACACTATATGCTCTTTCTGGTCTTCTGGGTGATCAGGAGCAAAAATGGTATCTAATGACTCAGCGAGAAACTCTGGACCCCACTGTATAGGTTGACTAGTGACTGAAAGCATCTGAGTGTTACTATGAACCTGGGACAGAAGAAATCTGGAAACTGTTTCTGACACACCTGAGCATATTAGTGAGCTTTGTGGGTAGAATTAGTGTGTTTAGTGGCTGGCTGGCTTAACAGGGAAACACTACAGTAATTACTTAAACAAGGATGGAGCAAGTGGGATGAAGGACCTGAAGCCAGAGCCAATTCCACAGCAGCCTCAGTGCCACTGTGAGCAACTACAACCTTTCAATAAACTATAATGTGTTTCCCTTCCAAATTCTGCTTCTGAAAAAGAGGCGGCACAAAGGAAAACAAGCCATGATTAAGGCTCCTGAGGAAAAGATGAAAAGCACAGCTTGCCAGGTACGTCTTGGGGCCTATAAACATCAAGCCGTCCTCCACATCTCCCATTGATCCCAAGGAGGAAAAGCTAAGTTTATAATAATGACCTATCTGCTGCAGGAGCCCGAGTCAAAGAGGAAAACATTCAATTCCCTTGATCCATTCTAAATGAACACTTCAAGAATGCTCTCCGGGTAGGAAACAACAAACTTGCCACTGAAACTTTAGTCCTCCCTCCCTGAGTCAAGCAGTTTCTGGAGTGCTTTAAATTTCTAGTATAGCTACGTCAGAGGGTCCTGTCATATCCCCATTCCTCTACTTTCATGGGCACCTACACACTGCTGTCACGAAGAAGCAGACACATCCCATCACTTCCCTCTGGTGTCATGATATCTACTTTCATATGCTGTTCTTCAAAGAGGAGCAGTAGCAGAGGGAAGCACAGGGAGGGAGCTCCAACTGCCTAGGGCCCTCAGTCCTATCCCAGCAGCAAATGGATGGATGGTATGGACAGAAATGAAGGCGTTCTTTCTCATAAGGGCCTCTGTGAGCGGAGACGCCTTGGTGACCAAGAATGACACACAGGTGAGAAGCAATCCCTTCCTCTGTCTGAACATAGCTCAGCTAAAACTCATCAGGCTGACCTCAGGGCAGTCAAGGACGGGGACAACTAGGAGCAGCAGGGGAGGCAGCAGGGGTAAGAAGTAATTTGGGGTGGAAGAAAGCAGTGACCAAGGGAAGACAGCTTCCAAAAGACAGCCAGAGTAGGCGAGGAGATCACAGCAGGTATCACACCGATAACAGTGGTGGGAGAAACACTTGTTCATGAATACATATAAGAATCCTCACTGCAGGATACCTGGAAGCAATAGGTGCTGTTTTGCAGGGGGTGAAGGTCTGATACGATGTGGCCAGGGTGACAGGGGGAAACCTGTCCTATGATTATTGATGTGAATTGTTCTTTTCTCAGAAGCTGGTGAGGCCTAGGGAAGTGCAGATTACACCAGACTTATTGTACCCTTATTTGGATTGTTAATTATTCATGGAATCAACAGCTCTGGTGTTTTTATAAATTATAGGAACTCAATGCCTACTTGCAGCTCAAACCAATCATATCTCATGATTTAAACTGATATGTATACACTTCTCTTTGTTGGAAGTATTTTAAAAAATAGAAGACTGGATCAAAGCTAATAAAGCTATTTATCAAATACCACCAGTGAGTAGCTTGAAATTATTTTAGAGGAAAGAGTTACTGGCAATTTGCAACTTCGAAAATACCCTCTCTCAGCAGAATCTAAGACTTTTCTTCTGAATAAATCAAATGAAGGGAGATCCCTGTCAGTTCAAGGAAAGGTGCTGTGAAATGGAAACAGGGAGTCCATTTCACTGAGGGACCTGCCTCACTGAACCGGATTCCAGGGGGTTGTTCTGTTGAGTCATACCATAGGCAGAAGTCTGCAAAGCAACATTGGTGAGCTTCAAAAAGATCTTTCACTATTCACCAACATTACGGCCATATTCTCCTATCCATCTCCCCCTAAGCTGGCTGTCCCCTCCAATAGTCCCCCAATTCATTTCTAAGACAGAAGTATATAGAAATGTGCACACAGTTTCCCTTCAAGTAAAAGCACCTCTCTCTGACATAACAGGTAACTCTCTTTACAAACCTGACAAAAACACCCTGACCAGGGACATTCAGAAATGGCCATCAAGAAATTAAGCAATTCAACTCCACCTAAACTGGGAAGTTCTAGGAGCATGGAAATTTGTTACATCACTTCCTGTCAGTATTTCCTGCCTGTCCTTGACCTATCACAGTCATAGGTATGACAGATGGGCAATTTCTAGGTTTTCTGCCCTCTATATATCCTCTCTTTGGAGATATCTTATTTCAACTTGCTCTTCTGATATTTTGCCAAAGGAAAGAATCTTACATCAATTATAAATAGAATACCACTTTGAAATGTCAATATTTAAGAGCATTTGAGTTACAACAGAAATTGAGATATGGTCATTATTTATTTACCACATAACAACTTCATTAGGAAGGATCTATATAACCTGTAAGGCTGTATGGCCCCTTGGACCCACAAGTTTATCATGCACATTCAAATGACTTCAGGGGAGATCGAAACAAAATGAATGGGTTATAAGTCTATGTTTTATATTCTTTAAAATAAAGTTTAAATGATTAGAAGATTTTTTTCATTGTCCTTGCCTCATGGGCAGATTCAAAGTCAAAAAAGACACTGTCAAAATAAAATAAATGTAGAGAACAGATAATAATAGAGGACATGAAGTGAGGAACAGTGGTGGGGGGACGGGAGAGGGGTCTAAATGTGATTAAAAGAAACGTTTGAAATTCTGAAATCAACAAAAGTATTTCTAAAGACATTGCTTTTATGAATTTAAAATATATTTTCTAGAAAATTTCCTTCCTTTAAATGTGTATCCTACTCTGATTCATTTCAAAATGTTTCACAGATAGCATCACAGTTGGCCCTCTCAATAATCAGGCAGCAGTCCCTTGTATGTCTTCTCGGTAGGTCTCCTCTTGGATTCCCCTAGGAAGTGCAGTAGGGTTGGAAACAGAGAAAGCACTCGATAAAGAGAAGCTGTATTACTGTTTTAGCACCGTCATCCTCATGAAGGAAAGCAGCAGCTAGTGAGAGAGCCTAGGCCTGAGTCTTCAAACCATCCTCTAATCTCAGACCCATTATTCCATTGCGAACTTGGGATAGTGTGCCCTGCATCACGTCCTAGGACAGCACAGTACTCACTAGCCTTGACTTGGACATGTACACATTCGAACTTGAGCTCCATCTTTGTAAGGTACAGGTCTGGCTCTCAGAGGCAGCCATGGCTAACACCATTTCTGAAGACAGATTTGAATACTGTGACAAAAAGGGATCAGTGTTCACCTTGTAAAGGTCACCAAATGACCAGCAAGCAACTCTGCTGCCCCTAAGCTAGGTACACCTCAGTGTCCCCCTGCCCCCGCTTGGTCTTGATCTCAGAAAACTTTGGGGTATACTGACAGCACAGCTGTGGACAGTGAAGCAGCATTTGGGAATTTAACAATCGAATGCAATCAAGTTTTGCCCACCTTGGATCTGGGCAGTAAAGAAAGACTTTGTCAGGCTGTTTTGTTGGATTTCATTCAGGGCTTGCTAATGCATTCTGTCCTGTCAGCATAGGTAGAGAGACCTCATCGGGAGCTCAAGTAATCCTTTTAGAATAGACTACCAGCTGCTTTTTTATGATTGGATTTATTCTGTTAATGCCTTAACATTAGTTACTGATGACCTGATCTAAACTTTAAAAAGTTCAATCCACCCCTCCCTTTTTTTTTTTTTTTTTACTTAAAAATCTAATAAATGATGGCCTCCCATGTGTAAGGCCCTCCAGAGTATGCCAGCATGTTTTTTGAGGCTTGGTTCTAATTGCTGCCTTTCATGGGCTGCTACACACACATTGCACCAGAGCTCTAGCCAGAGGTGCTCCAACTTGGCAGTGCATCAGGATGCTTGGAGAGTTTGTCAAAGCACTGCTCACAGGCCACACCCCTGAGTTTCCAATTCACAAGATTTTAGGGGAATCTGTATTTCTGGCCAGCCCCAGTAAATGACCATTCCCAGAATGGCACTTTGACACCCCCTCTTTGGTAATCCTTTACCTCTCCAGAGCTACCTGCCATTCTAGCAATCCTGGATTCTTCTCAGTAATCTCTGACTCAATCACTCTCTCTTTCAACGTGGCTAGAGGTCAACCTTGGTTATCATTCCTTAAGTGTTAATTACCTTGTTTTTTGTTTGTTTGTTTGTTTGGATTTTTGTTGGTTTTTGTTTTGTTTTTTGAGACAAGGTCTCTCACTGGCCTGGGACTGGCACTTGTGGATTATACTAGGCTAACTGGCCAGTGAGCTCCAGGAACCTACCCATCTCTGCTTCCCTAACAAGCACATGCCATCATACCCAGCTATTTAAAAAAAATGGGTTCCAGGGATCAGACTCAGGTTCTCATGCCTACACAGCAAACACTTTACTGAATAAGCTATCTCGCCAGCCCCTCCTCAGTAATTTCTGTTCACGTCATAGTAGGAAAGCCCAGCCTCCCTCTAGCCCTGCTCTCAGTTTTATGGGTCTTTATTCCCACTGAGGATCAAGAGCAGTGTACCCTGGGGGATAAGGGCTGACTCTCTTACAACTCCTACAACTGCTGGCCACCTCCCTGCTACAGCAGAGCTTCTGGGCTGGACCTGCATGACTTTACTTATCAGAGCTTCCTGCCCCTCAGATCCTCACCTAGTTCTGGTTCCATACACCAGTTCACTTCAGGGAAAAATGACAGGATAAATACATATCTGCATCTCTATGGAAAACACATTTATTTATAGTTTTGGCCCGTCTGTCTCTGTTTTGTCCACAGTGATTTTACTGAGAAAAGGGGCAGATCCTTTGGGTCCCAGCATGTTCTTTCCTCTGGGGATCCTAGTTCCTTAGGCCCCTTTTTACTCTGCAACCCCATTTCGTATACTGGTGGGGTGGGTCTCACTGGAAGAGCAGATTCCAAGAGTTAGGATTTAGGTTTAACGGAAAGGAGCAAAGACATGTGCCATAGATCAGCCTGACACTTGCAGAGCTCTGCACTGGGATTCAGGGCCAACCAGCATGCTAACAATGAAGCAACATCACTTCCCTTTACAGAAGCAAGGGTCTTCATGGGGACATGGAGAAGAGGAGCCAGAGCAGGCCACAGAAGGGTTGAGGCTGCTAGGTCTGATATCTAATTACCAATAGAGAACATTTTTAACAGCACTCCAATTCCCGTCTTCAAATACCACCACGTCAAAACTTTTCCACCTTATCGAAGGACACTACTTTGACACCTTATACTGAGTCCTGACCATCTGTTTCACACTCTTCTCCCTTTTAAACAGCACACTGAGATCACTCCTTAAGTATTTACTGACTTTAATTGAAGCACACAGATTGGACAGTGCATACATATTCGCCAGCATTTTATATTTGGAAAAGTTGTTTTTAATAACAAAGGGTCTCTAGTAAATGCACCTCAGGAGAATGAGTACAGCTTCAACCCCAAAGAGCTTTAATAATACTTGCAAAATTTTCCAACATTCTAGTTATTGTTTCCAGGGATGTATTCATAAGATAATACAAATGCCCCCACTAAAAATTTTTCATAACAAAACAAAATTAACTTTAGGAAATAACACAAGAAATAAATTGATTCTCTTAATAACTTTTATCCTCAGAAACATGGTCCTGACTTAGTTTACATTATCATAGTGAAATAAAACAGTGACTGTATAGAATGAAGTTTTCTCTAAAGAGAACTAAACAATAGTAACTCACCTTAAAACTAGTTGTAACATCACATCTTCGCAATGTAAACCGATAAGAGTTCTGAATAGCGCCAGGGACACCACACAAAGCTGGGGACAGTCAACACAGATTCTGTTTCAGAGGTTAGAGTGATGACTCTGCTCCCCACAGATGGAAAATAAACCAGAATTTCAGAACAAAATGTCCTTGTTATCCCTATCAGGTTTTATAAAACACACAATGCATTCAGGATATCCACTCTCCTATAGGCAGAGTTGGTTAGAAAGCCAACGTCTGCCTGGGAAATGTCGATACCTGTACTGTGAATGTTGAAAGATACAGATCAATACACACACACACACACACACACCCTTCAACTCCCTGATACACACACGGTCCTCCCCACTTCCTCTTCAGGTAATCCGCTCTTTTAAAGTTGTCTTCATAACAGAATACTGGTTATTTATAAGAGAGGCCCACAGAAAACTGCATTTTGATCCGGCCAGCTCTCTTCAAAGTTCGCAT
The DNA here is from genome assembly GCA_035773235.1 of Eospalax fontanierii. Taxonomy (NCBI): domain Eukaryota; kingdom Metazoa; phylum Chordata; class Mammalia; order Rodentia; family Spalacidae; genus Eospalax; species Eospalax fontanierii. The sequence goes on along the minus strand of CM069548.1, from coordinate 35,930,122 downwards.
CCCCAAGCCTCAATTCCTCTTTTGGTGGTAGGGCAAATTTTCTCTTTGATTTTATTTCTTATACTGCTGAAAGTGTGAAAAATCTACTTCCCTAAGAAGTTCATGTAAAACAACACAAAGTAAAATAATTTTTAACAAATACATGAATTCTTTCAACCCCTGATTTCCAAAAAGAAAAGATAAACTACCAAATAGGGGAGATAAGGAAAGAGTGTATTATAAAATCACTGTACCCTTTTGAGAGTAAGCTTTTATCAGTCTACCAGTCCATTTAAGTAATTTAGGCTCACGTTCTTTGTAAAGGAAAATAGGTGCTAGTTTGTCTTCCAGGAGGGACGAGCTTAAAACCTGTTGATGAAATCCACAAAGGCTGCACTTGTCCTGCCCCTAGCATCTCCTTTGCTCAAGGCAGGTCACGGCCTGCAGAAGCAACATACTCTGTTCCATGATAGATGTGCCTCCTCAGTGACTTAGCTTAACATCGCCTCCCCCTAGGAAACCTCTCTGCTCTTTCTCACAATACAGCCGCCCAGCACCTCCTTTTCTAGTCTCAATTAGGTATCCTTCTTATCCATTGCCATAGTAACCCCTGTGAATCACTGTCAAGGGGGCTCGGTAGGGTGTATGTTTCTTTTTATAACTGAATTGTAGGAGTTCTTTATTCTATGTACAGATATTTTATCAGATATATGATTTAAAAGTTTCTAACCACTTTGTGGATTATTTTTTCAGCTTTTAAAAGTTTTATTTATTTGAAAAAATTTATTCTTATTCTTCTTATTTTTAGGTGTGTGTGTGTGTGTGCGTGTGCAGTGCATGCATACTCACATAAGGTATGTGAGCATGCATACCACTGTGGAGGTTTGAAGATAGAGGACAACTGTATGTGTGCTTCTTTCCTTCTACCTTTACGTGGGTTTCAGGGATTGAACTCCAGTCATCAGGCTGGCATATCAAGCACCTGTACCACTGAGGCATCATATTGATCTTTAATTTTGGTTTCTTTTTGAGACAGAGACTTGCTATGTAATCCAAGCTAGCTTCCAAATTGTGACCTCCTGGCTAAGTCTCCAAAATGCTGGGCTCAAAGTATGTACACTTATAACACCTAGCTGCCATTTCTTGGTGTCTTTGAAGCCCCAAAAGTCTTTATTTTGAACATGTTCAGTTTATCTAATTTTTCTTTTAGTGCTCATGTTTTTGGAGTTATGTCTAAGAAACACTTCCTAACCACAAAGATTTTCTCTGGTTTTTTATAATGTGTTTTACAGTTTTCTCTCACATGCAGACCTTTGATCCATTTTTGAGTTCATGTTCATCTATGGTGTGAGGAAGCAGTTCAATTTCATTCTTTCCTATGCTGATATCCAATTGTCTCTTTTCAGTTTTGTTTTATCTACTCTGGTGCCTTTGCATTTCCACATGAATTTTAGAATTAGTTCATCAATTTCAATAAAGGCCAGTTAGTTTTATGGGGAATACATTAACTCTGTAGATCAATTTGGGGAATATTCTTATATTAACAATATCAATTGTAATTGTAATCCTTCAGTTTATGAACACAGAATATTTTTCAAAAATGTTTGTAGTTTTGCAGTATAGGTCTTATACTTCTTTTGTAAGATTTCTTTCTGAGTATTTTATTTCATTTTGTTTTGTTTTGAGACAGGGTCTCCTTGTAGTCCCAGTGGACCTGGAACTCACTATGTAGACCAAACTGGCCTTGATTTCAACTTACAGAGATCCACTTGCCTCTGCTTCCCCACCACACACAGCTTTTATGTTTTATTATTTTTGACACTATAAAAAACACTATTTTTACATGTCAGTAAATGTGACTGACATGCTAATTTGTTTTTAGATCATTCCCTGTAATGGTTATTGTTAACAGTCAACTCGACAGAATTTAGAATCCCCTGGGAGATGGGTCTCTGGTCATGCCCATGGGAGATGATTTTAATTACACTGAATCCATGGAAAGGGCACAAAAGAGACGGCGCGCCAGCAGCAGCAGTATCATCCATTCCTCTCTGTGCTCTGATTGTGGATGTGACATAACCAGTTGCTTCAAAGTCCTGCTGCCTTGACTTCTCCACCATGATGGATTGTATGTTGAACTGTGAGCTAAAATAAACCCTTTCTCCTTTAAACTGTGTTTGTCAGAGAATTTTATCATAACAACATAAAAGAAACTAAAACACTTACTTTTGCATAGAAATAAAATTGATTTTATATTGCTCTTGTATCTGGAAACCTTACTAAACCCATTATGAGTTCTAATAGCTTATTTGCATATTCTTTGTTTTTTTTTTTTTTCGTGTAAGATCATGTCATCTACAAATGCAGATGGGTTTGATTCCAATCTGGATGTTTTTTCTTTCCTTAACAATTTTCCCTAGCTATAACTTCAAGTGCTACGCATAGCAGAATTAGTAAGTGCACCCTTACCTGGGTCCTTTTCTTAAGAGGAACACTCTCTTCATCAAGTGTTATGTTAACCCTGAGTTTTCAAAGATTCCTTTCTCAGACTGAGAAAATTTTCTGCTATCCCTAGTTGGTCATTCCCGATAGCTATCATTCTATTCTCTTTTGGTGACTATTTTGATACCTACCTCAGATGAGCCGAGTCAAGCAGCTGGTCACTGGCTTATTCTACCCGTATAATGCCCTCAAGGTTCATCCGTGTTCTAACATCTCAAAGCAGCTTCTCATTTCTCTTGTGATTTCTTGTTTGATCTTCTAGTTATTTAGTATTACTTTGTTAAATATCTATGTATTTGTAGATTTCCCAAATTCCTATCAGTATTTTAGAATTTCAATGCATTCTAGCCAAACTACATATTTTGCATGCTTTCGGTCTTTTAAATCCACTTGTAGTTGGCCTGGCATATGGTCTGTCTTGGAGGATGTTGAGTGTGTACCCTGCTCCTATCAAGAGTACTATTTTTACTAGTATAACACTTTAATCCCTTTAATTATTTTTTTCATTCTTTTTTTTCTTTTATTGGGACAGAGTCTTGCTATGAAGCCCAACCTAGCCTCAAAATTGCAGTCCTCCTGCCCCAGCCTGCTAAATGTTGGGATTACAAACTTGTGCTACCATGATTGACTCATGACATTATCTATCTATATCTATCAATCTACCTACCTACCTACCTACCTATCCATGTGCAGATGATATTTATTTATTTATTGTGGGTACATGTGTGGGCACATGTAGAGGTTAGAGGACAAGTTCCACCATGTCGGTCCTGGGGAACTGAACTCAGGTCATCAGGCCTGGTAACAAGTGCCTTTTCTAACTGAACCATCACATAGGCAGGCAGATAGATAGATAGATATAGATAGATCTAATTTTCTTAGTAATTGCTCTGGGTCTTCCAGTAAACTTACCAGTCTCTACTTCAGATTCATACTAAGTTCCAATAAAACACATAAATATTATTCCTATATGGTTCTGTTCCCTCTTCTCCATCTTTGCGTTATTATTCTGAAACATGAAACACCTTTCTCTATTATAATTTCAAACATATACTGTTAAATTATCTTTTTAAAGTGTTTAAAACACTTTAAAACAAGTGTTGCAATTAGATAGACAAAGTCTTTGGGGGAGGGCTTGTGATGTGTGGCACTAATAGTATTTAAAGGATGTCCAAAGTTCAGCAGAGCTCAAGCAAAAGAATGAACACCTAAATCCACAACTTCCCAGACTTATATGAAGCACCCATGATCAGAGATCTGATCTCTAATGCTCAGACTGTATTACTTGGGATCCCTGGATTCACCTGCAAATAAGTCCTTATGCTCCCCAGAATCTCACCCCCTCAGAAGTCCATCCTGTTAGTTCTACAGAAAAAGTGTTGGCACAGAGAAACTGAGAATAAAGTCCTTTCACAAGCAGTGCTAAAGACTCCTGATAGAAACATATAGTTATCTAATTCATCTCTATTCTAAAAGAAAGAAGTTAATGCTTACAAAAGAATAAACAGAAAGGAAGGAGGAAAAGATAAAGAAGAGAGGTAGAGAACAAAGAAAACTATTTGCAGTTTCATTCCATAAACACTTTCTCCTCGAACTCGATGTCTTCTTCAGGAGCTCTCCTTACCCGAAATGGCGTGTTGATTCTGCTGGTCAGAGTGTCGAGAATGTGGACATTCTCGTGTTGGTGCAGCAGGATGAAACGCAGGAAGATCTCCAGGAGTGCTGGCTCGGTGATGCTGCGCAGGAAAAGGTCCAGATATGCAGTTGTGGTCATCACCTCCTCCACTGTCACCTGGGACAAGGACAGAGTGAGCACAGGTGAGCATCTCAGTGCTGTCACATGAGCACCCCAAGACCCCTGCCTCAGCACAGGGACACCATCAGGAGCAAGCTTGCTATGAAAATACTGTGGTGCTTAGCTGAAGCCCCTAAGCTCTCCGTGCTGCACAACACCTCACACGGCTTCTGCCTTCTAGCCCAGGAAAGGAAAAGCATAGGCAGAGAGATGCCATCTAAGTGCTCTGACAGCCCTAAGTAAATGCAGTTCGAATCCCATAAAAGTTTTAATACATACTCAAATGGGGGAAAAGATTATGAAAAGTATTTACATGGTTAATAAAGGATTAATTAGAGTTTGATAGAACTTGTTTCATTATTTGCCATTCAATAAACATTTATTGGAATCCTCTATGTACAAGGAGTTAGTAACATAAGAATATGTTTTATGTCCAGGAAGATGAGCTGTAGCAAATGAAATGATAATATAATAAATTGCAAAGAGAGGAGGTACAGATATGAGGTGCTGCAGATGTTCACTCAGATGTGCTTCTGGAGAGCTGCAAGTCTTTTTTTTTTAAATACCTGAGCACTACACATAAAGTGTTATGTATAAAGTGCTGTAAGAACTTACTGCTTAATAAAGCAACTGTGACTTTTTTATAATACAAATTAATATTTTCTACCTATGAGCTTTTCCTATGCACTAAAATGTCAGTCTTTCAGTGATTAAGTCTGGAGTCAAAATTTGTCAAAATTTGAACCATCAACATTTGTGTGTTTTTGTATATATGCACATGCATATATGTGTATGTGTGTGTAGAGGTCATAGGTCAAGATCGAGTGTCTTCTTTGGTCACGCTACACCTTATTTGGGGATCCAGGTCTCTCACTGAACTGGGAGCGCCCTTAGCTAGGCTGACTGGCCAGTGACCCCAGGGATCTGCCCAAGTCTGCTCCCCTAGTACTAGGGATACAGACCTGCTGTCTAGCTTCTTCATGGGTGCTAGAGATCTGAACTCAGGTCCTCATGCTTGCACAGCTGGCACTTTACCAAAAGCTATGTTCACAACCCCTGAACCTTAAACATTTTGATTGACACTACACTTCCCATTCTCCTAAAAGCAGAATATAGTAGTTAGGTTTTTTAACTAAAGTTCATCACCAGGGTCATTAATGTCTCGGCTAGGCATTAGATTAGAAACATCTAATCTTGAATGCACTAAAATCACCAAAGGAACAGTTCAAGCTCTGGGATTCCAAAACCTTGCCCAATAAATGCCTCACCCTAGCCGAATGTGCTCATTCTAAATAAAGCAGATGGCAATACTTTTTGAGTAACTGTATCTCCTCTTTTCCAGTTTCTGTCTTCTTTCTCCCTCCTTTTAAAAGTGTTAGCTGTCACTTTATTACACGTTACTAGGCCATTTCCTTTATACTACATTCTTCCTCCCCTTTTAATTTTCAGCTTTAAAAACTCACGGATTAGTTTAGAAACCAGATGCCCAGATCTGCTAGATAAGTGTAGAGAGGCCCTGAGTGGTTGCATCTGTGCATAAAGGCTTGGTGCTATCTATTTTGGCAGCTCAGATTACTTTTTATAAGTTCTTAGTGCTCAGCTGTGTTCTAGATAGATGAGTCCAGGTGGGTAAGATAATACAAAATCAGCTGTCTGTTTTCTTTATTCTAAACAAGGCATGCTAATAAAGTCTATTTGAATTCACTCTTTCAGAATCTACTGACACTCCCACGTCATGCCCTGAGTAGCTGGGCACAGCACTGGAGCCTAAAAACCCTCCCCCAGCTTTGCAGCCACAGTGTGAGCACTCAAGTATTCAGCACATCACACTTGTCTGACCACTTTAAAGGGCTTTCTGTAGCCCGAACAGAGCAAGGGAAACAGGGAAGAATCAACACTGGGCAAATGAATCACGCTGAGAAGAACACATCTCAGAGGCTGCCCTGTTGCTAAAACCTGATGCTTTTGCAGTTCTGGAGTTCCATGCACAGGACACTTCTGAAGCTGTCCTGAGGAACACACCTTATCCCCACTGCAGTGCACAAAGTGGGGCAGGCAGAGGAATTCCTTATGAATGAATGCCAGCACCCCCACTAATGATCCAGCAATTCATCTCTCAAAGTTGAGCATAACTTAATCCTTGCACGTCTTCCACACTCCAGTTTCATAACTGAATATGGGGATGTGAAATATCTGGTAACAGTAAAAGGTTTATGACTAAGCAACAACAAATACTTCGATTCAACATAAAGTCTGTAATGAATAATTTCTTTTCTGGCAACATCTGCCCATGGTGCATCACATGACTTCATTGTAGCCTTGGTTCTGAGCACACAACACACGCACTGTTCACTGTGCACACTCTCACACCACACATGGCCAACAAACACTGTGAAACACCCTAGCTCAGACTCCAGATCACCATATGTTATGAACGTCAGGGTTCTGTGGGATTTTTAACTGTTCATGCAAAGGCTTCTGCTCCAATAGAAACAATGGTTTAATTATGGAAAACAAAGACTTTAATATTTTCCTGCTATCATTCCTTAGCATGTAAGTGTCAAATAACTGTATCTTAGGATTGTATTATATTACAATATTTTATTTTAAACATTGTTGTTTGAGTTGATGACTTGAGTTTTATTTTTAAAAACAGTTGAATGAATTTTGGATTAGGATTAGGGCAAGATTTCCAATTTATAAAATGAACCTAAACCTACTTCTGACATTTTATACTGTATATATATGTGAAGCAGTGTTCTCAGCATTGACAATTATAAAATCAAAGCATCAGTCAACTCTGAAAATCACTGAAGATGTTTTACATCCTGCAGTATCAAATATTCAGCCGAGAATAAATTTTTATGCAAAAATAAATAAGCACAACCATCTTAGTATGTAATTTCATTTTCTCTTTAGTAAATGGTAAGATTACATGTGTAACAAATAATTGTATTAAAATAGATTTCTTTATGTTTTCTTAGTAGTAAATATTTTAGTTGTATATCTATTTTCTATTCTTGCTGCTGTGGTTGAATATGAAATGCCCATCATAGACACATACAGTTGAATACTTGATCCTCAGCTTGTGATGCTGTTTAGGTCATAAAGTTTTGCTGGAAGAAATGAGTCATTGCCAGTGGGCCTTAAGGTTACAATCCCAACCCTAACTCCTGTCTCTCTCTGCTTCCTGACTGCAGATGTCCTGTGACCTAACCCCTCTCCAGCTGCCGTGCCTTCTCCACCATGACGGGCAGTATTCCTTCTTAAACTGTAAGCCAACATGAACTTTTCCTCCCTCCCCTTGCTTCTTGTCAGGTATTTGGTCGGAGTAAAGAGAAAAAGATTTAATACCGGTATACCGGGAGTCACAGAAAAGTTTCTCGGGTAAAATAGAAAGTTTAAGAAGTCTTGCTTTTCATGTTTGCTGAAGTCCTAAGGACATCAAGACTTTTCTTTTGTGACTCTGAATGAAATCCTAGGCCTCGTGCATGCTAGCACTCAACTAATGGTGCTACGCCCTCCACCCTCAGTTGGGGACAGATCACTATCTCAAACTCATATCCTCCTGCCTTAGCCCCCAAGTGTTGGCCTCTAACTGTAAACCTCACATCAGTCTCCTAAGTGCTAAGATGAAGGCATGTATCACAACACCTGACCCTAGGTAGATCTCCATAGTAATTAATGTCACTACATACAGCTGAGTGAGAAACAACTCTCAACCACTCCAAACAAGGAGACCCACGAGTTTGCATCCACTTGACCACTGCAACCTTGGGGTCATTGGCTGAGATGTCAACCAAAATGATCTAGGCAAAAGTCTAACTTTTTAACAATTTTGACTGCTGGAAAAAATAAATAGCTAAGTGTGATCATTCCGGATGGGTTATGTGTAGCTTCTTTCATGCTACATTTTTAATTTTACTGACCACACTGAATTGATGTGTCATTCAGAATCCCAGGAGCTGCCTTTGCAGCAACAGTGCACCATCAGCCTCCCCCTACAGTACATGTGACCTTAATAAGCTCAAAAGCCCAGCAATCAACTCCTTAGACTCCAAGTCTCAATCTTCAGGGGCTAACATGAAAGGGGGACATGAAGCAGTTATTGTTTATTACTCTTAGGCTGGATAAATGAAAAGATCTTATTTCTTTTTAGAAATCAAAGTTGTCATTAATAAGCTAAGAGGATTTAAGAAAGTACTTGGGGAGCAGCATTTACATAACGTGCTGTAAATATTGAAAACCCTATTCCATTAAGTATCAAGTTGCAAACTCTTTATAAATTGAGGTCACACTCACCTTACACTAATACCCCAACCAGAAAAATCTGGTTCCCTTCTCCTTTCGTCTCTTCTACCTACCATATCCTCAGAGCCTCTAGAAGCCTTTTATCCTAGAAAATCTTTCCCTGCCCCATTATCATACTTTTATAAATTTCTTTTAATTCCCCCTAATGGGCTACATCCTTAACAAGGATGAGACCAGAGCCTAAGTGTGATCACTTGAAAGCTAATGATAAACCACAGAGGAAGGATGCTCAGCCTGCAGAATGCAGAGTGGAGCCTTCCACTGAGGCATCCGAGTAGCCTGAGCAAGACACAGAAGTGGCAAACTAAGCGCTCCCATGATGAAGGACAACCGGTCACAGTGTCAGGAGGACACTGTCTCATAAAAGACTGCCAGTATGCACTTACCTCATTCTACAAGGGAAGGCAGGAAGTTACAAACCTACACAGAAACCCACATAGTCAGCCACAAAAATTATTATGTCATTCAAATTAACATCTAAGCACACTGCAGCTTGAGAAGGCTACTTTTTATTAAAGGTCCACAATGACTGAAACAACCTACAGAAAACTCAGACTCCACGCCCCACCCCGACCCAAATTTCCCTTGGTGAAATAATGAGAACTGTAACCCTGAAGAACATACCTGCTGCCTAGACACTCTGCTTGCTTTTCAGCTCAAGTTCTAGAAAGGAGCTCTGGTTTGGGTACTTGGTTTTATTACTGTCAAGTCCAACCTAGTACATCATTTGAAGTAAATCTTTCTTTGCCCACCTTCTCTATCCTCCCACAGTCCTTGCCTGATCTTTCTGCAAGCTGATTGCTTTTGTTAGTCTCTTAAACTACTGTTTTTTTGAGAGTATAGCTTAAGACCAAAGACTGGGTAAAAAAATTCAATTTTCTGGTTCACTAATGGTTTAGACCATTTTCAAACAGAAAATGTTAGAGTCCCCTGCATGGATCAAGGGCAAGTACTGTTTTGTGAAACTCAGGCACATACATTTTATTAGAAACACATACAAATGCAATATATAATACATAGGTGCTTTGCTCTTGTATCCAGCAAATATGTCAGTGTACAAAATTCTGACTATGAGGAACACAGTCATCTGATGAACCCTAGAATAGCACAGTTCCCAATCAATTGTGTCATCCCATCACTCACCAGTTCACTATCCACTAGGCTATACCCCAGCAAAGTGCACACAGAGTTGACATTGCTTTTCTCAACAGGATGGCAACTGAACTTATAGGTATCCTTCTTTTTATCTTAGCCTAAAAGCTCTAGAAGAATCCTTTTACTTTTATTAGAATCTCAGGCTTTGCAGAAATGGGCCAAATGGAGAGCTTGTTTTCTTTTTAAAAGGGGGAGGAGGTGACAGCATGTGTCACATTCCACTTCTATAAAGTCAAAACTCTATGCAAAAAAAAAATTAAGGCCAGAACCAGGCCCAGCCATCGTGCCCACAATTGCAGCAGCACATTAACTTGATGCGTAGGAGTGAAATTGAGCATACAGACACCCTGACCTTTCTGTAATCAGCTCTAGTTGGGCGATTCCATTTGCATCTAAATTAGCACTATGGTCCTCCCTGTGAAAGCAACTTTATATGTGTCCTGAAAAATAAATTTCCCACCTGCTAATTGTTTCTTTGTGATCCAGTCACATTGCAGCAAACAGATGGATCTTACCTTCTGTCATTCAGGTAGGTGGCAGGCAGTGGGATCAGGTGAATGTGGCATCCTCTTCACGACAAAAGCCACCTTTCTTTGGATTTTCCTCTGATGCCAGAGGAGAAAACTAACCAACTAGCTAGTCCCATGGGTCAACAGCGAATCCTCAGACCTCATGAGTCCAACTAGTGTGAAGAAACAGCGGGACCAGGGAGAACAGGGCCTGGCTACAGGCAGCAGAGGGAAAGGCATGATGGGCTACATTGCAGAAAATAGTAGTTAGACCTCCTGTGTTTACTGAACCCAGGCTGTAGACTGCCAGCTGCTGCCTGAGAGACAAGCCAACAGAGAGGAGGATGGTTCACCATAGGTAGCCTAAGGCAGCAGTTGGATGGGCTCTTCATGGCTACCTCTTTCCTCCAGCGACACAGACTACCACCTAGAAGAACATTCAAGTGCAAAAGGAAAGACAGATACCTTGGTTCCTGGCGAGGGCCCTGCCCCATGTTTCTGTCAAAAGCTCAAGACAGATAACACTCAATTATTCAAGATCTGAAAATAGTCCACAGTTAATGAATCCGGCTCCCTTCCTCTAGGCCCCCTTCTGCCTCCCTTCTGCTCCTCCACCTCGAGGCCACACACTACACTGATGTCCCTGCCAAAGGCAGGCTAGGAAGGATAGAGGTGACATTCAATGTTAGTAAGTTGGGTTACTTATTATCAGATTATTTGAGAAGGAAATGAAAAGTAATGGCTACAATGAGAGCTTCTGCAACACACACTAAGGGAAAAATTTTAAATAAAAGCCTGTCTCAGCCTGCTTTCCCCAGGCATTTCTTCAATGCACCTGTAATACATTAAATATGGAAGTAGGGCCAGCATGATGGCTCAGCGGGGTAAAGGGACTTGCCAGACAACCTGAGTTTGATCCCTGGGACCCACACAGTGGAAGGAGAGAACTGACTCCTGCAACTTGTCCTCTGATCTCCACACACAGGCCATGGTATGCATGTATGTGTGCACATGCACATAATAACTATAATAAAAAAGGAAAATGCATATGCACATACTGTGCTGAATAGCTTTAGTTGTCAACTAGACATATCTGGGAGGAGGGAACCTCAACTGAGGAATGTCCTCTATTCAACTGGGCTATGGTCATGTCTGTGGGGCATTTTCTTGATTGTTGATTGATGCGGGAGGGCCCAGTCCAATATGGATGTTGCTACCCCTGGGCAGGTAGTTCTGGATTGTATAAGAAAGCAGACTGAGCACAGACCAGAGGAGCAAGCCAGTAAGCAGCGTTCCTCTGTGATCTGTGCTTCAGGTTCCCTCCAGGTTCCTTCTCTGAATTTCTGTCCTGGACTCTCTCGATGATAAACTGTAACTAAGATGTGTAAACTAAATAAATATTTTCTTCCCAAAATTGTTTTTAGTCAGTGTTTCCGTTGCAGCAATAGAAAGCTAACAAGAACACATATGGAGAGTAAACCTGTACTGCTTGAGAGAAAAGAGAAGCAGTGACTAACTTCCAGCCCCTGGGTAGTAATACTTCTCCATCTATCCAATGAAAGGTGGACCTAGGGTCTGTCAGGGGGAAAGTGGGCACCAAAACACAGTCTAGCAGGCAGTGGTGGCACTTTCAAGGCTGGAGTTTCTTCACTGAGGTTCTCTGTTCTCAGCCAGCCCAAGCTAGAGTGTGAATTAACATCAGTAGCACCTCTGTCCCAAACGTCCTGGGGTCATTTGGGATTTGACCAGTTTTTTCTCTCTCCCATTCTATTCTCAGGGTAGAGATGGCCTAGTCAGGCACATTGCTAACCATCTTGGATGCTGCAACTTTTGAGTTTCCTAACTGTTCCTATAGCTGTTGCCAATGGGAACATATCAGAAATGATTTCTTGAGTACATATGAAATCTGTTCTTCGTGCTGGGGACAGAAAGACATCTGAAAAACTTCTTAGTGATTTACTACTGTACACAAAGGCTAAATCATTTGAACCTATGCAAGGTCTCTACCGGGAAGTGATATGAGCCTTTCATGGCTGCTGGCCTGAGCAGAAAAGGAAGTTTTTAGGAAAACAGAGAAGACAGCAGAGAATGGATTTCAGAAAGAGCATAGAATTTTCAGGCAGACAGTCTCAAGTTCAGATTCTAACCCTTGTGTGAACGTCATTGTGCTATTTAACTCTCCAAGCCTGCTCCTTCCTTTGTAAAATGGGGATAACCCAACATCTTTCAAAGTATTTGAGAATTAATGATAATGGACATAAATCCCAATGCATTAAGGGGTCAAATGGAAAGTATGACTATTGTTTTCTTATCTGCAGCATCAGTTTAAAATACTCTAAACTGGGACGAAGGGCAAGAGGTGAGCAGGAGGTTGGTGATAAAGGAATGAAATGTGCCTGTCCAAATACGCTTTGGGAAGTGGAAGAGAAGTTAGTTCAGCAGCCCTTGAAGACAAGGAGTCCTCCTACTTCTCTTCCGATCCCTGGTTCCCTCATTGGCATTTTGCAGAATCAGGAAGTACTGGGTGGCCACAGTGGATGATCCAGAGGACTCCAAAGTAAGTGTACCATAGGACACACTGGAGTTAGAGGGGATTCTCTAAAGGCATTTTTTTCTTCTCTGTCTGACAATGGTTACTCAATTAAACTTCATTTGAATCCCACAAGACCAGTTGAACAATAGTTTAGAGCACAAATAACACTGTCACTGATAATAAGAAAGGTCCTGAGTCAAAAGTCCAAAAGGTCATTGCCAACAAATGACCCTGTATCCTATGCCGACACTAAGGTAGGCCAAGTTGAAGAGTCACCAATATGTTTATAACACCAATATATCTTTTTCTCTTGCCCATCACAAACTATGCCTTCCTCTCCCTGGAAGAGTTAGAAAATGGCCACTTCTAAAGCTTCCGGTCCTATATTATACACATATCTTTTGTACTCTATAATTTCAACATAATATAATTTGCTAGACACATTTCAAACCAGGTATAGGGGTGCACACCTGTAATCCTAGCACTTGGGAGGCAGAGGCAGGAAAATTTTGAGTTCAAGGCTAGCCTGGGCTACACAGGAGCTCTAAGCCAGCCTGTCCACACTAAACAGGAAGGAAGGAAGGAAGGAAGGAAGGAAGGAAGGAAGGAAGGAAGGAAGGAAGGAAGGAAGGAAGGAACTCCAAATATTATATAAGAAAGGATTTCACAGCATAATCTGGGGACAGAATTAGTTTAGAAACTGGAGGAGGGATATTAGCTCAAAAGCAAAGATGGAAGGACTATCCCAAAGATCATTTCATTCCTTCCTTCTTAGTTACTAATTGTTCCAGAAAGACTCTATATTTTTAGATTCAAATGGTTGCAATATGAAAAATAATAAAAACATCATCATCTATCAGTTGCTGAGTACCTCCTGTGTATTGAAGTGTATACTCAGGTATATAGTTTTAGCTCATAGGGTCCATAAAATCTTTTGAGAACTGACTCCACTGACCTAGGCAATCTCTCCTGGAAGGTCAGTGGGAAAATTCTCAGAATCAGCAGTAGACCAGGAAACAGGCTTAGAGAGGAAAGGAGGTCTGAGGCCGGGTCACCAAGATATAAGAGTACACTGCAGCCTCCTCAAAACTCAGAGACCAGACCACTGCCTCCGGCAGCACAAACATGGTCAAGGGAGACCTTGCCTTCTATATTTCAGTATTTCCTGCCCTGCACATATGTCAAATGCTGTCCCCAAGTGCAATTTTTCTTTTCTGTTCTAGAATTCTTAGTAACTTTCTCCAATTCCATTTCTCTGGATGAGATCAGTACCATTTCTCAGTTTTCTTTGTATATTTATTCATCCTTTAGGATTGCTGACTTTCTGCAGAAAAAAGTACATCTGACCTACCAAGCAGGTTCTCAAAAGACCTGGTGCATTGTCAGATGCTCAAAGCATAATCAATAAATTTGTTAAGATCGAAAATTGCAGCCCGGTGATAAAAAGAAAAGAAAAGAAAGGAAGAAAACTTGGCCTTCATAGCCCATGTTGGGGTTGCCTTCATTAGCAGCATAGTTAAACTAATCTGATGGTATCAGCATATAAAAGGAAGATTTCAATTTAGGGTGAATAATATTTCACTGAAAATACATAGCCTAACTCAGGCCATGCTCTTGAATTACAGCAACTCAGGGAAAAGAATGTTTCCTGGCTCTCCCTCCATTTCTCCTCCTGATTAATACAACTATGCTATTAAATACTGGTAAGACTGACTTCTAGGCCAACAGTGGAAAACAAATGGTTTATGGACCAGATTTTCAACCAACAGTTTCCTGGCATGAATATACAAGGAAAGCCTACATGAAGGTAGAGCCACATCTTATGCCTGCACTCCACCCCCAAACTCCATTTGCCTGCTGGGCTAAGTGCATGATTTAGGGGTGGATTTTATATTTAGACCAATTTTCCCAAGCACTGAAACTATAACAAAAACAAGCTCTGATGACAAAAGACAGATTTCACTCCTGGCTTATTTTCTGAGAGCGACAGAAAACCTTCTGCACAATGGGAAGACAGAAACCACCCAGGTGTCTGCCAGAACAAATTCAATAATTCTAGTCATCTTGGCCATTTTTCTCTGTTATCCTCAAACCTGCTCATCATCTGGTGCTGGATAATCACAGCGGAGCATCTCATCAGAATGCAAGTCACAAGGGGGAATGAGGAGCCACTGTTTCTGAACAGAAGTTAGTGTGGGGCAAGAGAAAATTACAGCAAGATGGTAGCAGGCTGACCAGCCTTCTTTTCAGTGTTTCTTGGTTTTCCTACAACTCACTTGAGATAAACTCGCCAGGCATTTGTTGCTGATCAATCTTGAATGTTCTTTTTGGATGGTTCTGGGGAAGAATAGAAGAGTCAAACCAAACTTCAGACCAGATTTTCTCCTCGTGTGTCTGCACTTGTTTCCAATGTGAACACCACCTGGCTTCCATAGATAAGGTGGGGTTTTGTCTGAGTTATTTTTTTTGCACCTTCTGTGTGAGGGAGGGTGGGGTCTTCCTATCTTCTCATAATTCTGATGCTTAAGAACTGAATCCTTTGGTGCAGTATTATCTCCCTCATGCATTTGTTGAAATTAAAGAGAGAAATCTAATTTCCCATTTCAAATCAGAAGTAACTGGAAGCTTAATTTATCACCCCAATTTCCTCTCCTACAATGGGAAAGAGGGGACATGAGACATGACAGAGAGGTCAGCAAATGAGGCACTGCAGTACCTGCTTCCGACACTAAAAACCTAACTCTGCCCATCTCTGCATGTATGACAATGATACTCTTTGGTCATTTCTACAATTTAAAAATCAATAAAACTAGAGAGGAAAAAAATGTATGAGAAGTGTCATAATCAAGCACACCAAAGGGCGAAGGCTTACAGCCATCTCTAAGCTACCTGAGACCTGCCTTGAGCCAAAGCTAACCCTCACAGGGCATTTCTGAAAATTAATCAAAGGGTGCCCCTGGGCGGAGAAAGCTCCTCCTGACCTCCTTCTGGTTTCATTAGCCAGTGGCCTGGCCTAAGCAGAAGGTGCTTTGTGTCAACTGGATCAGATTCCCCTTTGCTGTGCGTGGATACAGCCCATCGCGAAGGCATAAAGTCCAGCCACTGAAATGCAAACTCCTCTCTCCTACTTGCAGTGCAGCACAATGCCCTTGTGCAGTGGACAACCTGTACAACTCTATGCAGTGGCTTTGCAGAGCTCATGCCTTTCCAATAACTGCAGTAACAGAAACTTCTGGCTTCCCATCAAGAGAAACACAATTTTGTTAACATATCAGAAGCTCTGGAGTTTGCATGTGATACTACACTAAATGTCTCCCCAATATTCATTTTCCCTTCCTTTGAAGAGACTCTGACTTTGTAGTTTTAAAACAAAAGCATGCTTCCTTTGTATCTAGCTGTGGCTACCTATGTCCTGGTCAGTGAGATGAAAATAGAAGTTATGTGAGGAATGGGAAAGACTCTTTAAAGGGAGTTTCTGTAACCTACAGTTAAATCTATGCTAACTAGCATAGTGTCTTCCCTGAAGAAAAGATGATTTCCCCTGTAAGTTTCCACAGAGATCTCCCCTGGCATATACAGGGTACTGAAAACATATGCATTGAAATAATGAATAAATGAATGTTTCATAATAAATGAAGAACAGCCAACATTGGTAGCTCAAAATAAAGCAGAATTGAAGCGTCAGCCAGGGACTCATTCTCAAAGTAATCCTCCAACGTGTGGCAATGGTGCATCCCAGGTTGATTAGACTATGACTCATCATAAAAGCATATTGAATAGAACTCAACACTCGCCAGCTCTAAGTACAGTGCATTCTGATGGTTTCTATTTGGTTCTATTTTAAATGTGAATCATAACCTACTAAGTTGGTTTTATAACTCATTAATATGATGACTCAGTGTTTGGAAACTGTTTAAAGATATATATCTACACAAATTTCTCTATTAACTTTTCTGCTAACAAATAAGAATTAACATTAACATTTAATTAGAATTCTAAAAAGTTTAAAATCTAATGAAAAGAAACAATGGCATAAATATAAAACCCGGTGCTTAGTTTATGACTAGAATTTCTGTACAAAAGATAAACATGACCACTGATAGTATCAGAAGACACAACACGAGACAAGTGAAGATGGCGTGCCTGGGCTGAGAGGGGCTAAGAACTGCCTGGCGGACTGGTCAGCTGTACTCCTCATCCTGTCCTAGCTCTTGCTTTCTGTCACAAGGTAAAGGCATGGTAAAGGGCTGCCTCTCTCCAGGACCCATTCAGGATGCTGTTCTTTTCCAGAGCTTGATGTGTAATGGCCGGCCCAGGTGGCAAAGCACTGATCATACTAGCTGCCCTTCTCTTTGCTGATCCGGAAATTACAAATGAGCTTTTCCTCGGCCAGGATTCTCATAGGGACTACAGACAACAATTTAAGGAAGACAAAGTAATTATGAGATGGGATAAAATGGCCTACAGTGGGACTATGAAACACTTGTATTTTAATGCTTGCTTTCATGGGAACTTGAGTAAGTCAAGCCACTTGTTGGTGTCTCATTGGTTTCAGGTATAGAACAAGCCTGACACCTGGGTCCTGCACATTCTGGAATCCTCCTCAGTGTGGTCACACAAATAATAAAGGGGTAGCAGTAAGACAGCAGAAGTATCCCTGCAGTGCCTTCCTCCACAGATTTTGGTGAAAACATAAAGCAGTAAGGCTCTATAAGACAACAGAAACACAACTCGGAACATTCACCATCTAATGCAAATATAAGGCACATACCTAAGCTGTTCATGGCCAAAGAGCTGACAGATCGGCTTCAATCAATAAGATGCCTTATTCCTCTCACAACTACAAGCCTTTGTTTTCTCTGCTGTAAAATAATGGTGTTGAGCTAGATGACCTTCAGCCTTCGTTCTGAAATCCTGAAATGTCTTGGATTCCACATCAGTGACTTGAAACTCAGAGCTAATGTGAGATTCTCGTCTCTATAGTCTTATTTCCCAGCATAACCAACACTAGGCTAATGTAATGACAAGGGCACCCACCACTTCTTTTGTTTCATTTGTTCAGTCAATTGTGAATTTATTGGGTGTTCTGTATGTATACAACACACAAGCAGCTGAGGACACACAGAAGGAAAGAAGCTCCTGTCCCTTGAGGCATTTATGTACCAGCTGACAAAGCTCACACAATGACACGTGCTAAGCCCAAGCTCTTCATCTCACAGGAACCTCTGGGGTGGTTTAGAGATGAGTGAAATCAATATGTGCGTAAGTGAGAAGCTTGCCCCGGTGTGGAGCTGGGCCTGAGATGAATGTGCATGAAGTAGAAGGGAGAATCCAGCAGGAACATGGGGACAAGAATAGATCCTGAAGACAACGATGCTGCTCTCACTTGAGATTCCCATTTGGAAATCATGAAGGCATCAGGTGGGTTAGGTAAGGTGTGCAAGTCTGGATTGTCTTCTGCAGATAACAGGGGCCATGGAATGAGGGTAACATTTAAGGCAGGCCTGCTTGTTTTTAAGTGTGCAGCATTACCACTTCCAGACTTGCTAGAACTAAGGAAGGTGGGACTTCTGAAGGCCAGATAGTGAGAGTAAGACTCAATGTTTCTCTCACACTTAGGATTTCCTAGCAGAGTGTTTCTTCCTGCCTCTTGAGGCCTTTCTCTCCAGGAGATGACAAGAGACTAAATCCACCCTTCCTCTCTTTTTCCCTCTGGAAGTTAGGCTTCTGTCAGGAAGCAACATTCTTCTGTGCTCCTCCATACCATAACTTACACAGCATGCGATTCTAGGGCTCAGATCAGGAATCGTGTCCACAAGTATAAGCCCTGCTCTGCAGCACCAGTTTTACCAGTAATGATGATGCGATTTGGTGGTCTATCTGCCTCACTCATTTCTCCTGACTCATTTTCATATTTCCCAGAACAAGGGCAGGGGCTGCTCAGAATTCAGACTCAACTGATTTCTAAACTTTGTTTCCAGCTGCTCTGGCCATACAAACTCAGTTTACACTTATTCACAGGGATGCTTTCTGCTGAGTGTGTTGGCGTGATGGCACTGTCCCCCACACACTGTCAACCTGCGGTAATGGCACAGTACCAACAAACACACATGAGCAATCCCAACAGAGTGTCATGCAGAACCCGAACCTGATGCTGTTCTACCGGGGACCTCACCACCCTGTCAGCCACGCTGGTTTCTTCTCTCTTCAGCTCCCCAGTAGTCCTAACTTTTCTGGATGCCCAAAGTCCACACAACCCCATGGTGCCAGGTATGACTTCTATAAAAATAACCACCAGAAGTCATCTTGTCCTCTCTTTCACATTGTTTAAATAAAAATCTATACTATACCCTCTGAGTTAGCAACAAGATGTGCACATGATAAACGATCAATATTAATATGAATATTAATATCTGATATGAAATGTTCCCTGAAGTTTTTATGTGTTGATCTCTAGCTGATAGCACTTCTGAAAAGTAATTGGATCATGTGGACAACTAACTCCACCAATGGAACTCATCAATGAGTTAATCCATTGACATATCCATAAGCGAATTGTCTATTAGGAGACGCAGCCTTGCTGGATAAGATAGGTCACTTGAGTCACATTTTGGAGTTTATCTTATTACCGGCTCCTGCCTGCCCACCTCTCTCCTTTCCTACCTCCTTCCCTTTTCCCTCCCTCTCCATATCTTCTGTCCATCATGAGGAAGGCTAGTTTGTTCAACCACAAAGACGTTCTGCCTCACCAAGGGACAAGAATCAATGGAGTAATGTGACCCTGGTCTGAAACCACAGAACAAAATAAACTTCCCCGTTAAGCTGCTTTCTCAGGTATTCTGCCAGGATGATGAAAAAGGACTAACACAGTGTCCGTATGCTAAATAATTAGTATGTGACGAAACTGAGGATGATAACATGCTCACTCTGAGGGGAGGAACATTCTGAGTACATCTTTCTTGGCTGAGTCTCTGTCGACACCTCTTTGCCATTCTCACCAGAGAACAATTAGACACACAGGCCATGAAGCTTCCATTTCCAAAAAGAGAGAGGCATGTTGTGGTTAATTATCATCTTCATTAGTTATACTGCTACTAGTGGTAGGTACAGAAATAGCCACAACTTGTAAAGTCCTGGCTCTGTGTGAACAAAGTGTTAGATACTTCACACACGTTCTCTGGGAGTGATTCTTCCTGGCCTGTCAAGATAGGGGCTCATCTCATATATAAGAAACTCAGACTCAAAAATTTTCCATAAAAATATAAAAGAAGTGACAGAGACCAAGTTCAAACCAAATTCCATGTTCTTTATACTATTTGAGAAGAAGACATCAAGACAGAATTCTAACAATTCTTCTGAAAACAGAGCAGAAACCCAGAATTGAACCTTTGCATCAAGCACTTGGACCAAGCAGGTAGACACCATATTCAGGGGCAAAGGTCCTTTTGAACTATTGAGTCCCCTCCCCCTCCCAGGTGTGCCTATGCTAATGAAAGCACTTCGGGACTTCTGCCAGTGGGTTAACAAAAGTACTTTAGAAATCTGATTTTTGCTGAGCTGTACTCTAACTATAAAGATGACTAAGCACCCTCCTTTCAAGGAAAACTTCAGTGCAAGAGGTTAGCAGGCATTTCCCATCACAGGAAAAATCATGCTGAGAAACCTGGCCCTGTCCTGTCCACAGTCTTCAAGTTATCCTGAAGATAAACCCACTTTCTATCACCAACCAGTAGAAAAATCTTCCTCAGAGGTTGTGAAGAGACTGAATATTTCTATTGATGAAAATCAAAGGAGTAATTTTGAAGCTTCCAAAAACTTCATTTATCCAATTACATAGTAGAATACTGTACATTCTTGAATAATTGTCCAAAAAAGCATAAGAAAAATTCTGAGGAGTAACAGAACTCGTTGTATACTCAATGATGGTGGGAAGGCCCATTACATAAGAGCGAATATTGTGAATTAATGACTGAAAAATCCCAGTCAGGAGAGAGCAGGGAAAGCAAACAGGGATGATAGTCCCACTGCCTCACCTCTTTCCCTACCACACAGCAGCAGCAGCAGGCATGACTGCACCTTGTTTTCAGCACTCTGGGGCACACAGCGACCCCACCTACATCCTGGACTATGAACACCATTTCCAGGACACAAATTAAGGTTCCTAGAGGACAGTGCAGATCCATGAAATAAAAACAGTGGTCTTCTCTTTAAGTGAGGGCCACTAAAATGTCAACCTGAAAGCCTCTTAGATCCACTAGGTGGTGCAAGCTCTCCTTTTCCCACAGACCTATGAGGAGGAAAGGACAGAAAATTAACTTCCAAGCACCCAAGCAACTCCTGCATTGTGCTAGAACCTGGACAGGAAGTAGATTTGTTGTGGAAGGAAATCCATCTTGTGTTTACAAAAGGAAGGAAGGTTTCCTCTAAATTTTACTTTAGGAAATTAGAAGTTAAGCGCATGCCATGGAAGGACCCATTGGACCTAAGATTTACTTCTAAAAAGCTACTGCAAAGAAACAGAGCTGGTGATACACGTTTGGTTCAAGGTTGGTCACTAATCAGCTGTGTGTGTGAGCATAACCAAGTCAACTGACCTCTCTAGTCTTCTGAAAACATAAGGAGCACATGATCTCTGGAACTGTCCAGCACTAAAAGTCTGTAAGTTCATAAAAAACTATGTTTCTATTTCTTACTTGCTCTATTTATTCTTTGGTTAAGAATTTTAAACACAGAGAATATGTTTCATGAAATCCAGACACTGATATATTTTTTGGTTGTGTTTTTTTCAGTCCTTTATTTGTTTTGCAGTACTGAGGACTGACCGAGAGCATCGCACATGCTTGACAATCACTCTACTACTAGCTGGGTATCTAACCCTCTTTTTACTTTCTGCTATCAGACATTTCACTAAATTGCAGGCTGGCCTTGAACTTGTAATCTTCCTACCTCAGCTTCTCAAGTAGCTGAGATCGCAGGCCTAGAGCACGAGACTCAGCACTCCAGGCAATTTTTAAAGACTACAGTGTTATTAATTTGTCTACAGACCAAAAAACACTTCCAAAATGCCTAAGCATCAAGCTCTGGGCAAACACTGCGTTGGGTGATAAGGACAGGGAAACACACAAGACTCGCTCCCCTTTGCTCCACACTGCTCCACGAGGAAACTGCAATCTACTGGACTTCAAGGTTCTGAATTCCTAGATTCTCATATAGTGAAAGAATCTAGGCAGTCAAATCTACCTCACACTGAGCATCATTCATTCAAATGTAGCTTTGGGTCTCAGAGCAGTTCAGGTATTTTAGATTACAGATGCCCAATCTGGGGTTCTATTAAAGTATGTGACATAAATGTAATCATCACAGGGCTTATCAGACAGCCCATGTCTTGATAAACAACCATGGCGGTATCATACTGTTACTCTTAATTTGGCATTTCATAGGCACCTCAAATCCAAATCAGTAAAGACTGTCTCAAGCAATTTCCTATCAACATGTATAAAGTGTGTTTAAGGCGTGGTTCTTCCACCATCACTGATTCTTCAGTAAAATTTGTATTCATCATTTTTCTCTTTTCTAGAAAAAAAAATCTGTATCTCCCTCTGTTTTTAAAAGCTATATCTGTCTTAAATCTGGTTTCCTTTTGAATTTATGCAATCAAAAGTTCTCTCTCTTTGAGTCCCAGCCATCTCTAGCCAACCCTAAATATTCATCCCCTCAAGTACCCACTTTTCTGCCATTCTGAGTCACCCTCAGAGGGCCATCCATCAACCAAACATCAGTTCATCAACCTGACCTGGTCCCCGTGGCTCTAAACTACTTACTCTCCTCTCAACTTCCTCCTCAAACTTACCCCCATTTGCTGAACACAAGAGCATATGCTCCCCAAGTCATACCTATGTTCACAGGCTTAGACAGCTTAAGTGTTCTGCCCAAGGGCTTACAGCTAGTGAGTGACAGAGCTGGGATGCCAGCCCAAGCAGTCTGACCCCAACATTCACAACATATGAAAGGCTTTGCAAAGAATTTATCACTGGATGTCACGATTTGCCTTCCTCTTCCCTCCCTATTTTAATCTGTTTACTTTTGCCAGATTTATTTATTTTGGTTTGCTTATTTTTGTTAAGCACACCATTAGACAGAGCATCATAGAGGTAAGGACACTCCAAGACTACATGAAGGTGGTTGTGAACTAAGCTGACAATACCGTGTACCCTACCGTCATAAAATGGCCATATTGAATTAGTATACTATGGTGCTGTGAACATAAAAGATGAGAAAAGCTTAGGCTTCCACTCCCCAAATAATATATCCAGGTGTCAGCTGAGTATGTGCCACTAGCCTTACATGAAGCCACCCGACTACAAAATACTTAAAAGATACGATATCTAACTGGTCTGGAAACTGAGCAACAAAACCTTAGTAATTGTAAGGTTTTTGTTTTTGTTTTTGTTTTTTTTGAAAAGAAGAAGCAAACATTCCAAGCTTCTATTACCATCTGTTTCCCTATCCTCAGAGGCTTTCTCCTATAAACATCAGTCTTCTCTTTATGTTCTACAGTTGGTCCACAAGTGATAATTCCGGATACAAAATGGACTGCTAATCTTTCTATATATTGATGAAGGGAAAGGTGTACTTTATATGGGTGGAGATGTTTGTGTACATCATCTTTCTACATAATAACCTGGAACACTGGAAGTGAAAGAAAGTAGTGACAGTTAAGTTGATATCTTCCAGTCTCTTTTTATTATGAAGTCAAAGCACACTTTTTCCTGCTGCCCACAGCACCACAGCAGTCTGGTGGAACTGGGTCTGTAGTGAAATGCTTCACACCTTATCATATTCTGTGATACGTGCAATCAGACATACGTGGCCAGAATGACCATCCTCAGCTGATGCCATTTCCACTTGAAAGGAGTGTTTATGGCACTGGCTGCCCACAAACTCACTACAGAACAGAGCTGACTTCCTGATAGGGTAGTAAATAGTGCAACTCTCCCAGCATCCTTAACAATGGGAAAGATCTCTCTCAATCTAACACCATATACACATCAAAACAGAAACAACTTTAAGGAGCCAACCATCTTCTTTTACTAATTATCTTTATATACGACTACTACTATTGAGTCCTTAAATTAAACAAAGAACTTTGACCTGTGTTGCCTGCTTTGACAGATAAAATAGCACCACAGGGTGGCGAGGAGACCTTACACCATGTTAAAACCTTACTCATTTCTCAAAGCATGTCTATCTTTTTGTTTGATGCTTACCATAGTCTTGAGGGATATACGGGGCAGGGTCTGAGATGACAAAAGTGGATCATTAACTGATTATGACCCCTGAAGTTTACACATAAAACTAGAACCCATGTGTCTTAGCTAATTTCCCATTGCTATGATAAAATATGCCAACAAAAGCAACTTGAGGAAGAAAGAGTTTATTTTGGCTCATATTTAAGGGTCCCAGGTTGTGCATGGCAGTGGATTTGTCTCTGGGTTGGGCTTTTGCTATAGAGATGAAAGGTTCTGTCATTTGCAGATTCTAGACTTGGGAAGAATCATTCTCAAGAATGGCCTTGCTTGATGGCCAGCTGTGGTCTTGACTCCAAACATGGTCCCAGGCACCCAGGCCTTCATGCTGGACCTTTACCATACCCAGGCACCAAGAGGTTTTCCATCATTTTTCTATTACTCCTCTCTAGCGCCAGTTACCTTCACCTGAGCACTACAGAAAATGTAAAACACCTCATTTAACTTCTAGAGATAAAAATCACAGTCTGGGAAGAGGAGGAAGAGGATGAGGAGGAGAAGGAAGAGGAGGAAGGGGAGGAAGGAGGAAGGAGGGAGGAGAGGGCTCAGGCAGGGCAGTAGCTCAAAGGTACTGCATTTGATAAGCTCAAGGCCCAGGGTTCAATCACCTATGGAGTGTGGGGATGAGAAGGGAGAAAATAAAACTATTCCAAGGGCTGGGGATTATGGCACAGCATGTGGAAGGCTCTGGGTTCTGCCACAAAATGGAAATAATCTAACTTTGCAAAATGTTATCATTTGGAGAACACTGGCTAAAATGCTTTCTTCCCTAGGACTCCTTGTAGGGCTACAATTATCTCAAAAATGTTCCAATAAACAAAACGAAACCCCTCCCCAAATTAAGTTAAATTATAATACCATACTGACTGAAATGGTGTAAGATTTACTGGATGGTAACACTGTGACATGTGAAAATGTCTAATTTCGGAGATTTAGTTGGTTGCCTTCTTAAATAATAACAGATGATATGCATTTAGTGCTAAGTGTCAGTGACAGTGATAATTACTCCAAATGAATTATCTATTTACTCTTCACAAGATCCCAAGGAGGCAGCTAGTATTTTCTATACACATGTATATAAGGATACCTGCCACAGTCACAATGCTAATTAAAGTAGCTACAGGCCACACTGCAAGCCGTCTCTCTAATCTCAAAACCCACTTCTGACATGAAACTACACTACTTCCCCAAACTCTAGTCTCTGAATATAATATACTGAATGATAGTAGATAATACATTTTTTTTTAGTTTCCAATTAATAAATCAAGTATTTCTAAAACAAAGCCTCTCATATTTGTCACTAAAATCTTCTAGGTCTATTTAATAACTAGACAGAGCAATATTTTAGTCTTCCCAGAGCTTCCCTGATGAATATTGGTTTCTCAGTCCAAATTTCACAGTGCTGCTGCTGTTCCATGTCACATAGCTGCAGACCTGTGACAAGACTAGGCCTTTTAATCACCTCATTCACCTGAAATACCTACCAACCACAGTGATCTTTTTATCTGGCCACTCCACTTCCATCAGATCCTTGTACTTAAGTCCTGAGCAACCAAGTCAGAACAAGTGTTTGGGGCCCTCCCCTGACACTACACTTGTCATGCTTAGAGTTAATTGTCAATGTGGCAGAATCTAGAATCACCTGGAAGATAGGCCTCTTGGTATACCTATGGGGATTATCTTGGGAATAATGGGTGGGAAGACCCATCTTAACTGTGGACAGGGAAATTCCCTGGGCAGGAGATTCTGTACTGTATAAAATAGAGAAAGCGAGCTGAGCACTAAATGCATTCATCTCGCTCTGCCTTTTTTTCTTTTCGTGTAGAATTTGTTGGTATTTCATACAACATAATTTGATGTATTTAGATCCCCTCCCCCATCTGCTCCTCTCCATCTTCCCCGCTCCCCATCTCTGACTAATTTCCTTCAGCTCCTGTCTCTGTGACTTCCTTACCATGATGGCCTGTAACCCGGAACTATGAGCAACAGCAGAAGAAATCAAGACAGTAGCTGAGTGAGCCCTGTCAACTGTGGTCCCTCAGTCACCACGCAAGCTGCAGCACCCACATGGACACAACACAACCTACCACCCAATCACACACTATTTCCTTCAACCTTTCCTGCTAAGCTCAGACTCTCGCAGCTTACACATCTTCCCCAAATGCTAGATGGCCTGCCTGTCCTGGAGTTGACTGGAGTGAGCCCCAGAGGGGCTGTGGAGGCAGCAGTAGCAACTTCTATTAATAAGAGGGATCCTATCTCTCCAGCTCATTGCTAAGACTGTCTACCTCAGACTATTATGGAAAAACTTTCCCAACAGCTAAGAGACAAGCATTGACCCAGGAGAGAGTCAGAAAACCTGTTTATTCTTTTCATACACATGCAGTCCTGAATTAGCAACCCAGGCTTTAAGATTTCCTGGGCCCTGAACAGAAGTACAGATGGGGGCTGTACAGGGCTTTTCATGTCGTCATTTGATGGATAGCACCTGGGCCCTATGTCTCTTTTCACGATGGGCCATATTATCTCAAAAAATTCCTTCCTGAGTTCACCTAGTCATTGTAGCTTACAAACCAGATATCCCAGGTCTGGGTCAGGACATTGCTACCTTTTGATCTCTAGCTAGGCCAGGCTAATTGAGCTAGGAATTGGTCAGATGGTCATTACAGTTTATAAAAACACATATCTCTGGCAGGTTAGATTTGATCTACACTTTTCTTGGAGTAACTGGACTAGGTGCTTCATTAAACCATTTGGTGAACCATTTCTTAGTTTCATATTTTTATCATAGTTAGACATGGTGAATAGAAGCATCACAAAACATCTAGAGCGATAAAACATCACTGAGTAGTAAAACATCACACTGCTGCATTTCAAGACATCTACCTAGTAAGTAAAACAAGAGGAAGCTTCAAATGGCCTAAGCTTACAATGGCATTATGCAAGATACAGCTAAGATATAAGAAGAATATAATTTCAGAACTGGAGAGACAACACAGCAGTTAAGAGCAATGACTGCTCTTGCAGAGGACCCAGATTCGGTTCCCAGCACCCATATGGTGGCTAACAACCATCTCTAACTCCAGTTCCAGGGGATCTGACACTTTCTTCTGACCTCCATGGGCACTGCATGACATGGGTGCACTTACACACATGCAGGTAATACATTAATGCACATAAAATAAATAAATATTTAAAGAAATAAAATTAAAAATTAAAAAAAAGAATATAATTTCTCCTTCAGTACCATGCCAGGCAACTATGGGTCAATATAAGCACACAAGTTCACTTTCAGGGCAGGGGGACAACAGAATCTTCATTCCAGGCACGATTAAAAACAAAAACAAGTCAACAAAAATACCAGACTTCAACATTATTACAGGAAAAGAAATAAGTACCTAGCAAAAATAGGACAGCATTCAGGAACCTTTAATTATAAAAACATGGGTCAACAGTGTAGAGAATGGACTGTAAAAAGCAAAATTACTGAAATTCATAAGTACAAATGTAAAGTGCAAAGAGCAGATAAACTCCCCTGCTGTCACTTTTAGTTTGGTTCACCAGAACAGGAGCCTCATTTGGAGGTCTATAGCTTAAGAGAAGCTACAAAAGACATAGCAGAGAGTCACTAATTTTGAAAGAAAAACATAATCAAAATAAAAAGCATCTCAAGTTTTCAAGGCCAAGACACTATCCTAACTCCATGCTCTGTTGCTGGCACAGAGGCGGGCCTACCTACCTTCAAGTGTCACACTTTGGACTCCTTCCTTTCTTTCAATTGTGCACTGAAAGAAATGACTTCCTCGCTGAAATTCCACAGCATGACAAAATGTCACAATGTTTTGCAGCAGGAAGTGTCAGAGATGACAGCTGAAGGACAAAGAAGCCAAACAGGCTATGTGGGAAAGCCTGCCTGGGACTTGTCTCTACCTCTGCCACCCCTGAGCATCTCTCTGAGCAGGAAACCTGGGGAGACAGGGCTGAATGGTGAAGTAGAGCTCCACTCACCCCTCCCTTAGACATAAGGGATCAGTCTGTTCCTCTTGAAAACTCAGCACACAACCGTGGCCCATTAATATTTGATAATGGTGTTAATTTACTTGTTTTAAAAATCTTCAGTCACTACTTTCGCTGGACATCAAAGTCCAAACATGCCAGGGAGAGCAAAACTGAGCTGTACTGAAGTCCCAGCCCACTCCACCCATGTGCACCCCAGCAGCAAGAGTGCCCCAGCCTCTTGGAGTTTCCGTCTTTTCTTTGCAAGTCCCCCAAAACTTCTATCCATCAACAGAAGTCAATAAGCCATGAATTATTGAGCTTGCAGGATGCAGATCATGAATATGTATGTGTGTGTTTGGAAGGCAAGATTGTAAAACAAATGGGCTCCACAGTGGCCTATAGGAAGCCAACTCACATGCCCTGAAGGAGATGTCTGAAATTATTCTACCCATGCATATTATGTAAGCACAGTTTCAGCACACAGAAGATGGTGGAAAAATTGTTTTTTTCTGGTAGATTTCTTGCTTCTGTCCTTCTACATGTGCCTCTACAGAATACAATTTTGAATGAAACACAGCTGGCTGCTCTTCCCAAAAGCCAAAGGTACAGGGTCTGAGGTCAGCTTCCATGGCTAACACCTGTGTGCTCTGGGCAGCAAAGGACACTGTGTTACTGCTTTCCGCCCATCACAAATTGCCTCAATGCCTGTGCCTCAACCTTCTGGAGACAGTCTTAAACCTCTTCCCCCATTCCTTAAAAACCAGTGAAGAAAGGACCCAAAAACAACACACTAAAAAAAGACCATCCTAAAGGCACTTATCAAAATACCGTGATTGAGCCAGGATACGCTTGGACAATCTTTCCTCACCCACAGTCCCCACCATTCCTCTTTCTAATCCTGCTAGAGCCACGACAAGCCCTGAAGCTAGCTTAGGCCTCTACAGCCAACAGTCTACCTACTGTTCTGCCAACACAGGACCCCTAACAACATACAGCAGAGACTTTCTGGTAATGGTCAGTCAGGTGGCTTCACCTGTCTTATCTCCTGCTCCTCAGCCTGATCTCTGCCATTCAGAGAAGAGCCACCGACCCTGTTACTAGGCTGCCCCCTTCCTGGGGACTGTCTGCCACCACTATCATCTCCAAACACTTGCTGGTCACCTAAAATACATAGGACACCATGCTACCTCTATGGCAAAAATTTCCTATAAATATGCATAGTTAACTTAGTCTTTTTCTATTATTATTGCTAGGGGTAGAACGTAGGTTCCCACACAGCCTAGCACTGTACCCCTTAGCATCACACAGTAAATATTTTACCTTTGTGGGGGCCACAGTCTGTGCTATATATTGTTAGCATTAAAAAAAAAAACTTTGAAGGAGCTGGAGAGATGGCTCAGTGGTTAAGAGCATTGGCTGCTCTTGCAGAGGACCTGGGTTCTGTTCCCAGCACTCACATGGTGGCTCGCAACTGTCAGTAACTCCAGTTTCAGGGGATCCAACACCCGCTTCTGGCCCCTGCAGGACTGCATGACACTGGTGCACTTACAAACATTTGGATAAAACACTCATAGACACCAAAATAAGTAAGTCGAAAAATGTAAAGAAAAAAATTCAAAAAACTTCAGAAATTGTGGCAAAATTCACAAAACATAAACTGTGTGATTTTTGCAATTCTAAGTCTGCTGCTGAGCAGTGTTAAGTGTTCACATTGTCAACCAATCTCCAGGAAAATCTGCACCTTTGAGATGATGATTCCCCATTTTTCCTTTTGTCTTGTCCCTGAGAAACACCCTATTTTCTGTCTCTGTGAATCTGACCACTCTAAGTACCTTATGTAAGTGAAATCACATATTTTTCTTTCTATAGCAGGCTTATCACATCTAGAAATACCTTCAGAGTTCATCCATCTTGGATTATGTCAGGATTTCCTTCCTTTTTAAGGCTGAGTAATATTCCTTTGCATGTGCTCTCCTTTGTTTATCCATCCATCTACTGATGGATGTAAAAACCATTCCAAATTTGGGATATATAAAAACA
Source organism: Eospalax fontanierii (assembly GCA_035773235.1). NCBI lineage: Eukaryota > Metazoa > Chordata > Mammalia > Rodentia > Spalacidae > Eospalax > Eospalax fontanierii. Next base: position 35,899,993 of record CM069548.1, on the reverse strand, counting down.
GGCCACAGGCCAGATTGTGCTCCTGGATTCTAGTTTGCCAAACCCTGCTCCACTGATATAAAAAGCATACAACACAGAACAGATATTCTAAAATTTCTCAGCCCAGACATCCAAGTATATCAGTAATCTTTTGCACAGCATCCCCAAGCCAAAAAGAACACCCAACCATACGTTCTAGTCATTACTTAGGTTCAAATGACATAACATCTAGTTAGCACCTAACAACCTGCTGAACTACTGGCAATCACTAGAATCTGCACATTTCTTTCCTGTTTCACACTGGCTGTTGTGTTTCTTTTAAGTACAGCACCCAATAGCTCACTAACCCCACTAAAAAGAATTTGTACAATTTCATGCTGACCAGTTCTCTGGGATAGCTAGTTATCACTTGGGCTCAGCCAATGAAATCCTAGTAGGAGGCTGGTGGAGGGGACAAGTGAAGTTTGACTATCGATTCCAACTCCCTTCCTTGGGAGTTGCCTCAGGCTGCAACTCCTGGCTCCTACTAAGTGGCACTTTCTATACAGTCCCCTCTGACTCTGTACACACTTCCTCAGTGTGAGAGTCATGGTGGGCCTGCCCAGAACTGGGCCACAGACTTCCCTACACTCTTACATCTCAAGGCAGGGTCTATGCCCCCTTGTGCCGAAGAGTGGGCTGTGTGCTGATGTGAACAAATAAATATGGCAGTGGTAGCATTGCTCCAGGCTCCAGGCCCCAGCCTCAGGACACAGGCCACTTCTACCACTCACTCCTGGAGCCTTTGAAACCGTTACTCTTGGGAGTCCTTAGACCTCAACTACTTTAGGAGCTCAAATACCTGAGGCTGCCATGCTGGGAGAAACCCAGGCTATCCTTGTGGAGAGAGGAGGAGGGAAATGGAGGAGAAACACTCGCTGGCCCAGGCTGCCCAGGCCCAGACCACAGCACTGATCCCGGCTGAGGCCCAGGTCTCAGAGTAGAGCTTAGAATAATCATATCTATACCTACGGATGAATCTAATTCCTTAGTGCCTATATTAATATGGAATATTTTCCTTACAAATGACTTTTACAAACTGTGACTTCAATTAGTTTGTAAAAATTTACTCTTTCCGGGGGATGGATAGGTGACTAAGTAGTTAAGATTCCTTGCTGTTCTTGCAAATGACCTGAGTTCAGTTTCCAGCATTCATGTGGGGTGGCTCACAATCTCCCGTAAACTCCAGCTCCAGGAGATTCAGTGCCCTCTTTTGGCCTCTGCAGGTACTACACACACACACACACACACACACACACACACACACACACACACACAATTTTAATTTTTTTTTAATTTACTCTTTCTCCAATACCTAAAGTATACTTCCAATTCCTTATTCCAAACTCTAGAGACTATATGTATTTGAGGATTCAAAATTTTTAGGAAAGTAGTATATGTATCTTATTTCATATTTCATGAAAATTCTCAGGAGGTCTGGGATCGCACCCTAATCAAATATATTAATATTTCTTCCACAAAACACATAGGTCTTAATACAAATAGGTTAAAGTAAATAGTCTTAAGGTGGTTTGGGTGGGATCAGACACCAAATGAGTTCAGCAAAAGTTAGCTTGTACCAAATGAATTTCTGAAAACATTCATTTTTCAGGGCTTTTTGAGCTCATCTTTTCTTCTTGTTGGCATAGTAGGAAAACCCAGGGCCTCACACATGCCAAGCATGCTTCACTCAATGCCCCAAAGCCTTCTGATGTTCAAGTGTACAGGAGGAACCATGGAACTGCATATTCACACTACAGAAAATTATATAGCTTTTAAAAATTTTAAGTGAGTCTATGTGCTAATCCAGAAGAATAAATGGCCATGCCAGTATTCAGTGTGGCTAGAGAATGTACACACAAGAACAGTTTTCAAAGACATATGTGTGGAATGTAGTATGGTACGTGTGGGAAAGTGTAGGTGTGAGCATGTATGCATGTAGGTACACATGCATGTATGTGTATGTGTGCACGAATGTCACCTAGAGGTCAATGTCAGGTGTCTTTCTATCACTATCTTTACTTTTTGAGACAGAGTCTCTCACTGAGCCTGAAGCTCATCAGTTCAGCTTGGCTGGCTGAGCTTTAGAGATCTGCCTGTCTTACCTGCCCTACCTCCATCTTGCCCCCACCCCCACCCTCCACCACTACGGGGTTCCAGGCACTAGCCACCAAGCCTGGTTTTTTATGTAAATTCTGGTGATCTGAACTCGGGTCATCACGCTTGTGTGGCAGGCATTTTACTGACTGAGCCAACTCCCCAGTTTCCACCCAAGGTTTTGTAATACCTCCATCCCTGATTAAGGAATGCTGGGAATACTGTGTGTATCTATTGATTGTGATGTGGGGGAAGCTTTAAGTGGAATTTACTTGCATTATTTATGAAGCAGAAAGAATAAGTTCACATTTGCAAGTTTGCTACTCTGGTGGCAGGTAACTAAAAATTATGTATAATTTAAGAGGTGAGAGAGTGCCACAAAGGAATTTTATTTGGAAGACTAAGGCTCATCTGTCAGGGCAGTGGACCCAAAGTATGCAAAACTGAAGTTCTTACTGCAGACTTGAGCCACATCCAAGGAGAGGATGTAGGAATGACTGGTCACTCCCACTGGGATCTTCTCAAGATACGCCCAACTCTGAACTTTCCTGGTCTGCCCCTGGGCAGAACATGTCACACATGAAGACATTCCTTTCAGAAGCTCCAAGAGAGCAAGAGTTGGAGGAGAGGTTGGTTCCTGCCCCACAACCTACCTAACCTTTCAATTCTAACTGACGAAAGCACAAACAAACAAAAAATATGCAGAATCTGGAAAAAAAAATTAATTAAGAAGGAAAACAATCAGGTCTTTGTTCTCCCTGGATACAAAATAGAACTGTCCTGAGAGAAAGTATCTACCATGGATTAAAGTTAAGGAATCTTAATTAGGAAGCTGCAAATTCAAACCCAATACAGTAACATCTACTTTTCATTTCCATTATTTAATATTGACTTTTTTTATAATATGTATGTATTAACCTCATGGTTCTAAAAATCTCAAATTTCAAATTATGGGCATAACTCAGAATGAAATCAGGATGGATGGATAGATAGATAGATAGATAGATAGATAGATAGATAGATAGATAGAGATAGAGAGAGAGAGAGATAGTGCTGTCTAAAACTATTCCCTTATTCTCTTCTAAACCACTGACTGGGAAAGTAACAACTGCCAGCACTCTGAGTGCACTTTAGTAAACATTCTCTTTGTTTGTTGGTTTCTTCATTTTTTTTCTACTTCTTAAGTCTAAGGCATTGCACTTAGCAGCTGAGATATTCCAGTGAACAAAACACAGGGGCCCTACCCTCAGAAAGTGCGCTTACTTTAGCGGAGTTGGACGTTAAACCAGCACAATTAACGCCTCAGTTCCGCTCACACTAAGTGCTATGGAAGAGAAGTGAGGTGGAAAGGTTCTCACAATAGCTCTCAGAGATGGAGCTCATCCTGCACGAAGAACAGAGCTGCCATCGTGCTTAGTTACATAGAAGCAAGACTCTCCGCGTGCTACTGCACAGTGGGGCATCTACAGGTAAACAGCAACATACCACACATTTCAAAAAGCAGGAAGGAAGAATTGTAAAGGTTTTAACTATAAAGAAATAATAAATGTTTGGGAAGATAAATATGTTTAACTTGACCTAAACATTACATAATATATGCATGTATCAAAACATCACATGGTACCTATATGCAAAATGTTTCCATTCATATTTATGACATTAAAGTATATTAATTTAATAGTATAAAATATTGTGGAAAATCGTAATAATAGTTATCAGTGCTTACAATAACTATTTTAAGTCTAATATCAGTAGGTCACTGAGGAAAATCTTGGTAATAAATAGGAAGGAAAGAAATGGGGAGTATTCAGATGACTACAAGAATAGCAATGGCTCTGCTGTATGCCACCAAAAAGGGAAGTTCCTCCACATTCAGTCTTAGAGATTTACAATGCTCACTCACAACCCCAAACAGCAGAACACTGACCAATGGAAGGATAGCCTGGGGACACAGAAGGCATCATGTGTTTTCCAAAGGTTGCCCTGCGTTTTCCAAGACAGATCTAATTCCCCAGACCTGGACTCTTTGTGCCCATAAAACACTAAAATAACCTGAGGATATCAATATTTTGATGTTTAAATCATATCTAAGGTTACTTCTTGAACCTACCCATAACACAGAAATCCCATATCAGACCAAGCACAGTTTGTTTTGTAAAACATGTCCACTAAGCTCAAAGGGCACTGAACCTCAGGAGAGAAACAGCTTCCACAGAGACCTGCAGCTGTGAAACCGAAACCCATCAGTACACACTGCAAGGCTTTGGTCTTGCTACAACGCACAATTCTTGGACTTTATAAAGTAAGACCACATAAAAATGGAACTCAAATATGCAGAAAGGAGAGTGTTTCATCCAAACCACACTGTAAGTTAATTCTTGATCTCTCCCATCCAGAGACAAAGACGCCTTAAAATTAGAATTCTGGGTCCATGGGTGTCTCATAACAGCTCACAATGGAAAAGCTATCAGTTGATTTATTATACAAAATGAGAGTCATAAGGAATTCAAAGTGCTGCTAATGAGACAGTCAACCTTTGATGGGACCTTAACTTTGCTTCACTTTAATTTTTGCTGTCACAAAATTGTTATAATAGAAAATCATGTTCTATTAAGGAGACAGCAAAGCTATGGCGCTTGTGCTCCCTCTGCCCCTCCATGCGCACAGCAGCCCCTGCATTCTCTATGACAGATATGGCTTCAGAGGACAGTTTAGCAGAATATTCAAAGCAGCCCCCGCCCATGAACTGAAGTAGGGCCAAGAGTCAGAAACCATTCATCAGCCCTCTGAATGACTGATTTGATATTCATAGGACTGTATTCCACCACACTAAATGGATCCCATCCACTTACATCGAGGCTATTTTTATGACCCAGGATTGATACTACTAAGAAGTGTGAATAGGATGAGAAGAAAATAAGACTGCATCCACCACTGAGTCAATTATCTTCCTCAGTTTCCTTAGTTGTGCTATAAACAGACAGAAGATGACCTTAGCAGATCACTGACCTTATGGAGGGCAGGAGCCAAGACTGGTACTAAAAATCCGTTATAAATGTAGCTGACAAGCTGACTGCGGATCAAAGGGTGGGCCACCTGAGACAAGAACAGCAGAAGACAAGGTTCAGTTTCTGTGGTACCTTAAAACCAAACAATGATGCATACACCCTAAATTCACAAAGGAAACTCAGATTTGGGGCACTTATTTGGTAGTTAAAGAATACTTCAAACCACACTCCGCCATGGGATTTTTTTTCTCAAGTGTTTATTACAGTATAAACAGGCGAAAGCTGTACTTCCAAATATAGGAAAAAATGGTAATTTTAAACTCAACTTGAAAAAAGACAATAAATAGACTGAATATGCATAAGGATTTGTAAATTAAAATGAACAAATTAGAAAGTATAATTTTTGCCCCTTAACTTCCTCTAGGCCCCTATCAATTTGTGACTAATTTTTAAAAAGGAATATAGGTGCCAAAATGGGTAATTAATACACTTACTTTCCCAGCAGAGAGAATTTTGAAGATACATTATCTGATATTTATATTAGGGAAGGAAGGATTTATAAAATATTTTAATAAGAAACAGACAAAATTCAAATATAATTGAAAGTACAGCGTTTCCTACATTTGATTTTCAAAATACAGGTAATGTGGACGAACCCTTATTAATGTCTTTATAAGTACTTTTTCTAGGGGCTCCCCCAAGCAAAAAAAAAAAAAATTAGAAGCATAGGCCTTTAGTTTCAAAATGTTTCTTTACTTCTCTTTCAAAAAAAGAAGTCAAACAATAAAGTAAAAAGTAATTTCTAGGGAAGTAAGGCTGGCTGTTTAAGTGACTGATAATCTTTCTCTGTGCATTTGAAGGGGGGCTAATAGGAATTCCTTCGTTTTCATTTCCACACACTTCTGCAAGATATGTTGATAGACTATAATATTAAAGAAAAAATAATCTAAAATGTAATCCATTTATCTTATATGTAAATAAAACCTCCTTTGACTTAGCAATAAAAATGAGATGGGAGTGAAAATAATTTACTTTCATTTTCCTCCAGAAGCTATTTCTTTATTTGGTAGATAAACAGATTATAACTAACATTTTTCACCCCCAAATCACCATAAAACAAACCTGATTTCTTAATAAATCCAGTATTAAGGTAATATTTACATCCCATAAAAGAAAATTTTGATGAAAACTTAGTACATTCTTAAACATATATAAAATTGGATTTTTATTGAAAACAGTAACAAGGAATCTGAAGGTAAAAATCTAATCAAAGAACCAAATATACAAGAGTTCAGTGGCTGGGTTTTTTTTTTCCCTAAAGCAGACCAATTTCAAAGCAAATTTAATTTCTGTGCTAAGAAGATGGTTAACTTCTTCCAAATTCAATTGGGATAACAATATTCTTTATGTAGTATGCATCATTAAGCAAAATAAAGTGTTTTCCTTTGCAAGCTCCCAGGAAGACCTTGAAGTAAAAGTGTTATAATTTAGAGTACTTCGAAGCCTAAAAATATCTATTTAATGAGTCAGCCACTGAACTTATTTTTGATGGTTAAGTGGATAATCAAACCAGAATAATACTTTTTATAGGGAAAATAAAATCTTCTCATTTGTTCTCAATTGAAACTTTTCAAAAATCTACCAACTAACATTTTCACCCATCTGCCAGGATTCGGTGGACTTCAAGCAAAGCACCATTCCATGAGCATTTGTCAGAATTAACAAAGGGTGAGTGTGCATACAAATCCCTGGCGAGTCTTAAGCTCTGATTAGGCCCCAGCCCAAGGATAGTTGTAGTACCTGGATGACGGCATTGCAAAACTCCAGGGAGTTCATGAACTGCACAAGGGAGGGCAGCAGGAGCCAGTCATCTTTGAGAAGGCAGTGCCACTCTTCACCCTTCTCTTCCAGCTTTGTGGGCAAGGAAGAGTAGAGCCCACTGAGTCCAGTTGCAAGTACCTACATTCAGAAAAAAAAAGCATAATAGACTTGTCTGCAGCATATGACTTCTGCCTAACAGTTCACAAGGATGACTGTACTGTTGATCCAAAGACTGAGCTTTGAATAGAAAAGCATTAACAGTATGAGAAGGTATGAGTTAGCTAGGAAGGATTCAACAGGTGGAGAAAGGACCAGAGCTACTTGGCTACTAGGCAAGAGGCTGATGAGAGAAACTCCTCTTTTACATCAGGCACCATGATGGGCTGGGAGTGGGGCTAGTCAGAATGCTAAACACAAAGATGAATGGAACATGCCTCTCATACCCAAGAACTTAGGAAAGGAGCAAAAAAAACAGCACAGTATCATACAACATGGAGCGTGCCAATACACCGAAGAATCTCAACGCAAACACTCGAGACAATGGGAGGCAGCCTTGGATGGAGGTGGTCCAAGACAGGAGGGTGGGAAGGGAGAATATTTGAACCTGAGGAAACAGCATGTAAAAAGCTAAAAGGAGAGAGAAGAGACAGCATCCTACAGGGCTCAGAGGCACGGCACTATCAGAGGAGGAGGAGGGAGCACGGGACAAAGAGGTAACTGTGGGCTACATCCGGCAGAGCTTCACACGTCAAGATGAAGGGCTTGCGTGACAGCTGGATGGAGAGTATTAGAGACAGCTGTGTGGGTCTGATGCCTAGGACGGCGCTCTGGGCTGGAGATGGCTATCTGGGGCCATCTATATGGAGGTACCTTGAACATACAAACCAGAGGGAGGAGAAAGAAAGGAAGATTTAGATAGGTAAAATGGAGCAAAACAGCCCACAGAGCCTAGCAAGAGAAACACAAATACAGAAATGTCTAGATCCAGGAATGTTAAATCTATGAAAAATTCCCATAGACCTATGGTTGCCTCTCCTTTTTCCTTGTCCAGTACACTCTGTATCCTGGATGTGGCAATCATCTCTCTGGCATACAATAGATTACTACCTATCTTTTCCATCTCTTCTGATCTGACTTGGCCACTCTAATCCACACTGTAGGCACAAAAACAAATGACTTATCCAGTCAGGTATGTTAAGTCTGGAATGTGACCGTCTCAGGAGTAACACATCAAGTTCAGTAAGAGTACAGGCCTTCAAGGTCCTAGCACAAAGAAACCAGAGGAAGCCATAAGAGAGACTGGGAAGAATTAAGGCGATAGTATAGGAGCCCACATTGTAGAATAAAGGACAGTGAGAGAAATAGATGATTCATACCAACACTAGAAAAATAAAAATCAAATAAATTTCTTGGTTCTATTTCCTAGGAATCTTTATTCAATCATATATTCACTCACTAAAAAAATACCAACTACTTAATTGAAGGTCAGGTGCTATGGCAAATTTAGGAAACAGAGTAGTTAGCAAGATTGGTCTTTATCTCCTTTTCAAAATCAGGATATCTACAGTCCCAAAGGAAAATGTCCTCTATTTGAAGTACTTAACTCCTTGTCAATAGACTCAAACAAATCACTTTAATTCTGGTTTTGAATGTGACCCAAATGAGTTGTCTGGTATAAATGAGAAACCTCTGGCAAAAGTGAACAGAGCCCAGAGTTCTCTTTGAAGAAGTCTAATCTTGATGCCACATTTTTAAAATCAATTATATTTGCTAACTCATGCTAAATTAACCACAGAACAAAGGCTTTAATTCTGGGTTCTCCTGGTTTCTTAACCACTTTGAGGTTTTGAAGATGAATTCATTAAGACAGGCTTAATTTGTCTCACTAAAAAGCTGGGAATACCTATTCAGTATATCAATATAATTACAGCAACATTAATTTTCAAATTACATACATCAGTGACAGTAATTAAAAAAATACATACCTAATACTCACTTTTTAAAGTGAGTATTCTAAAAGGGCATGGTTAAGATATGAACAGAAAGAAGCCTTCCCAGACAGAAGAACACTTCTGGTTCAGGACACTTCCCATATAGAAGTGACAGCTGGTGGGTGGGTAGGTAGAATTCCCATCTTGTTCCTGCCACTATAATGTACAGCTAGGAAATATCCCAGTTATCTTCTTTAGAATGACAAAAAATCATGGGGAAAATATTCTGCAAAATAAAGAGCATTACATGTTCTTAGAGATAAGATTCCAAATCTTCACACCTGTATTCCCTTCCAAAGCTCCAAGTGCAGATTCATTCACACAGATTATACACAGTTCCAGAACACAGACTGTGGCCCATGCATAGGCAGGATAGACACTGGGAATAGGAAACAAGTCAAATCAGGAGAAATGGACAGGACCACCTATAAGTTAAGAGACACAAGAAAGATGATTGTTACCCTCGAGAATACAGAGAAGGCCCAAGAAGCAGCAGCACCAGTAAATGAAATGAGAATGGCCTAAAGGTAATTTTTCCAGGTTCAAGAATTTAATAGCATACTTGATTTACTTTTAAAATTTCACTTTTAATTGGAAAATTAAATGATAAAATATATATATATGCATTCAACAGCTAATTGAAAACAAAATGTTCATCCACTGTTGTAGTCTTTTATTGATTCAGTCGACAAAAAAAATTCTACAACATGATGTTTATTCCTAACACAGTAAATATTAACCAAATATTTTTCATTTATCTCAAGAATATCCTTAAAGGAAACTATCATGGGCTGGGAGATGACTCAGTGGGTAAAGTGCTTACCACCTGAGCATGTTGGGATCCCAAACACCACAATAAAAACCAGGCAAGCCAAGTGGCTTTCCTAATTCCAATGCCTGCAAGACTGAGACATGGGATCCCTAGAACAAACTGGCAACCTAGACTAGCTGAAATGGTAATGCCCAGCTTCAACCGAGAGGCCCTGCTTCAGTGAATAAAGTCCAGAGCAGTCAAGGAAGATACTGGACATTAGCCTCAGGCCTCCGAGGTGCACATGCGAATGCACACACATGGACCTGCACATACACGTGTGCTTCTACACATGGGAACACACATACACATACACATGTAAACCACACAGAGACACATGTAAAAGAAAGAAGGGAAGGGAAGTAAAATAAAGAAAAGAAAAGCATCACCATCTAGACCATATGGATAACAACAGCAAAAAGCAAAGACCTTTCCTCACTACCACGTATGGTAGTGCTAAGACCAGCAGTTTTAATATCAGGCTAATGTGGTTTTGAGCCAGATTCTGTCATTAACAGGTAGATATTAAAGCTCTGAAAACTTAAATGAGTTATTGTAAGGATTAAAGAAAAAAATGCGTGCACGATCAGTGCAATGGCTTATACATCATAATGGAGGAAAGAAAAGCCATGCACAGAGCATGAAACAAGTCAATGCCAATCTTGAAACATCTCATAGTACACAGTTAATTTCAGCAAAAACAAAGGTTTTTAGCAGATGGCTTTAGTCTGAAGCCAGCAGCAAAACACCTGTTGGAGACCATTTGATTCAACATGCCAAAATAAAAACCTCATAAATTTTAGATACGGGATAAATAACTTCCTATCTGCGGCTGTGTACCTGCAGGTCACTTGCTTCACTTGCAGTTCTTGATTTATGTATACTAGACTGTTTGTTACCTTTGCCAACTTTTGACAATTGGCTTAGATGTAACCATCAACATTTGGTTAAAAAAAACATTAAAGGAGAGATAGGATCACTTAGTACCCAACCAGTTGTTGGTACCATATTGTTCTCTAGACTACTAGTACTCTCCTTCTTTTCCTTGGGAATGAAAAGAGATGAAAGACAACAGAACCAGCCACCTCCTCCTATCCACTTCAGAGACAAAAGTTTGGAAAAGAGGTCCAATCTGCTGAAAGAGTTGTTACTTTCTCAATAGCCTAATACTAACACACTTTGACAATCCTACTAATTAGAGAAAGATTTTTGTCAATTGTGGCCCTTAGCTGGTTGGTTAATAGAGTATGCTTTTATCTTCAACATAAAGGGCCTTTTTTATTTTAATTATGTTGTCAGATGTAATTATGGAAAACTGGGTACAAATGAGATTATGGGATCTATCCTGAGGGGCAACTTAACTCAAGAAACTCATCTTCCTTTCTAGCAAATAAGGTCATCTGGCAATGTTGTTTTCCCTCCAGTTTTAATGAACTGTACAGTGTTTTAAAACACATTTTTATAAAAGCACCAATTAATGAAATCAGCTGAAGCACAGTTCATGGAAATTTAAACATTAAAAACATGCCACATTCTTCTAATACATTCTAATTATGAAATATTGCAGACAAGCAGAAAATAACAATTGAAACCCATCAGCAATACTTATAAGATCTTTAACATTTTTCCATAATTCTATAGTGTACTCTGGATGTTTTACACAAAAGTGAGGCATTGCAGGCTGGGACTGGGGCCAAATGGTAGAACACATGTCCAAGTATGCATGAGGATCTGGGTTCAATCAGTTCACTGCACTGAAAAAAAATTGACAAATCAAGTATTCCAAAGAGAACAAGTCCTACTCCAACTCAACTCCATTACCACATTTTCCTTTCTTCATCCTCAGAACTAACCCTAGTCTTCAACTTAAAACGTGTTATTCTTGTACTTGTGTGGTTTTTTTTTTTAATTTTTACTTTAACTATATGTATGTGTGTGCCCAAAAATGAGCAGGTGCTGTTCTAAAGCTTTATGTAAATTTTATGCAAATGTTAATGTGGTACATAACATTTTGCTACTTACTCATTTTATTCAACATAGTTTTATATTTGTTGGTCTTTATATCATGCATGCAAGTATGATTACATGCTAATACATAGACTTCACTTTGAATGCTGGACAGTACTACACTGACATGTGAATAAAGTGGTTTCCTTATCTTCCATTTCATATGTTTCTATTTTTCTCTTCTTCAAATCACTGTTCACTGAACATTCTTGTTTCAAATTTCTTTAGGGCTAATATGCATAAGTAAAGCTGCAGGGTCACACAGTGTGTAAATACTCTATTTTAGTAACCATTGCTATACTGCTTTTTAAAGTTACTATTCCAATTTATATTCTCAAAAGTTCTTGTTTTTTCTGTAGTCCTGAAACACCTGGTGTTATCGAATTGTCTAGTGGTTAATCACAACGAGGAGTGCTAACCAGTATCTCAGTGTGCGCTCAATTTGCAGTTCCCTGATTCTGGAGAAGATGAGCCTATTTTCAAATGCTTATTGGCTTGAGTGTCTTCTCAGAGTTATGTATTCATATTCTTCGGTCATTTTCAAATGGGTTGTACAACTTTTATGAATTTTTTAGCTGTGGTTATTTGAATGCAAAAATGTCCCCCACAGGTTCAGGTATTTGGACACGTAGTCCCTGTTGGTAGTGCTATTTGTGGAGGCTATAGAACCCTTGGGAGGTACAGCCTTGCTAGAGGAAGTATGTCACTTAAGGGCAGGCTTTGAGAGTTTATCACCTCATATCACTTTCTGTTCCTGCTCCCTCTCCCCTGCTCCCGGCCTTTGCTTCCTGTGTTTGGATGATATGATCAGCCAGTTTCCTGCTCTGGCCACCTGCTGCCAAGCCTTCCCTGCCATTATGAACTCTAACTCTTGGGAACCATAAACCAAATAAATTATTTTATAAGTTGCTTTTGGCCATAATATTTTATCACATCAACAAAAAGTAACTAAAATAAGATGAGCTTATCTTCATATGCTTGGTGGCTTTACTGTCATCTCAGAATGGTATGTTTATATCTTTTGGTCATTTTCAAATGAGTTGTTACAACTTTTTGTCATTAATTTGTAGCATTGCAAAACTTTTCATATATCTTGGATAGCAATCATTTTGGCTACTGGGAGACTAATGACTATTTGAGCCAATTGGACCTCTTTTTAAAATTATTTTTATTTTTAGTTATTATTTTTATTTTAGGTGTATGAATATATTGCTGCATGTAAGTGCACCTGTGTTGTGCAAGGCCCACAGAGGTCAGAAGAGGGCATCAGATTCTCCTAGAACTGGAGTTATGGATGACTGTTTCAAAGAAGGGGATTACAAGAGTATCTACAATTGTAAGGCTTCAAAGATTAATATATTTAATACACTGAGAACAGCACCTAGCACAAAGTAAGCTTAATACAAGTGCAATACATGCTTGCCATAAGAAACAACCTTTCCTGTTCCTGTCCTCTCACATTCTTGTAAATAACTTGTAACATCTATTTGTCACATTCTATAAATACCTATTAGAATTTTTATTTAAATCACATTTATACCTACAAGTTATACCTCACAATTACAAAAGGAGAAACCCAGTAGTCAGCACATTAACCAATCAAATATCTCTGACAGTGTGACAACCTAACTCAGGCCTCTTGATATAGCATCACAATGAGAAATATACTGTAGATATATACTGCAAAGTACTTTTTTATTTTTAAAGTGAATATCTACAAATTTCGTACAATACAGCTTGATCATATTTAGATGTCCTCCCCTATCCTGAATCCCCTCCCATAGCTTCCCCGGCAGAGTTCATGTATTCTTTCATGTATGTTAAGGCCTTACTGAGCCAAGTTGATGTCCCCAAATGTCCTTAGGTGTGAGCCCATTTACTGGAACCTGGTCAACCTATCTAGCATTGCTCCCTTAAAGATAACCAACTCTCTCCCTCTCCTAGTAGTCAGCAGTTGCCAGTAGTTCCTCAGCTAAGGCTGGGGCTTCTTACCCATTTCCCCACTTATATGCTGAGCTTTTGTCTGGTTTGAACTTGCATGGGTCTTGTGCATGCCATCACCATTGCTGCAAGTTCATATGAGCAACTTTCCCAGCTGCCTGGAAAACTTCGTTTCCTTGTGGTCATTCACCACTCCTGCCTGGCTCTTAACAATATTTTGCAATGGTCCCTGAACCTGGGTGGCAGAGGTTTGGTATAGGTATCCTATCTAGAGACAAGTACTCTTCTGCAAAGTATTTTGTCAAAATATTTAACCTAAATTTATCAAACCCAACTCAAATTTTTAGGAAATACAATGGATGGGAGCAAGTCAATCAATATAAAAAACTATCAACCCCAGAAGGTGACATGTTCTTAAGACAATGATCTACTCCCTTAAAAAGTCGATAAATGGATAAGAAAGGCAGCAGCTGCTACATATTAATGAAGAAAAACTGTATAATAGACAAATACATACTTTCTATTGGATTCTATTTGAGTGAGGAGGCTATTAAAGCAATCTGGGGCTTAATGAAGGAATTGGATACAAGATCATATTAAGGCATTATAGAATAATAATTAATTAAGGAATTAAAGTATAATAATGATATTGTACTTATGCAGGAGAATAACATTCCTAAGAGAGATACCCTAAAGTATTTGATGTCTGTCACTAAAATTTTGAATAACAGAGCAAAACAAATAAAAATGACAAGTGAAAAATATACAAATGAACACCAAAACATTAAGAATTTTGTATCTAAATGATGTGTATATCACATTTTAATATTCTTATTTTTATTTTTATTTTATGTGTATGAATGTATTGCCTGAATGTATATAAGTGCACCCATGCCATGCAGTGCCCACAGATGACAAAGGAGGGCATCAGATCTCCTAGATCTAGGGTTATGGATGGCTGTTTGGCCACCCTGTGGATGATAGGAATTCATCTTGGGCCCTTTGGAAGAGCAGCCAATGCTCTTAACTGCTAAGCCATCTCTCCAGCCCACATTTTAGTATTCTTTCAAATGCTTAGTATTTTACTTTTTTCTGTAATAAAAAGTTATAAAACATAAACTGTATTAACTTTATGAATTGATTTTGTGGGAATATTCTGTTTATATATTATCTACAAATTACAGAACTTTCCATTTTTTTAACCTTTTTTGTGTCTTTAGTAAGCCTTTATAATTTGCTTAGTAAAGGCTTTTCATATATTCATTAAGTTTACTAAACCACCTGAATACGTTATGATTTCTTACAATGTCTATTGTTCTTTAGCAGCAGAACTATCTAAAATAATTCTAATAACCTAAAGCCCAAATCTGTATAGCTTCCTCACACACCTGCCCCTTTCTAAAGACTTCACTGTTTAAAGCAGTTGAAGGGCTACAATGAACCTGAAAGAAAGGTGAGATGATATACCACATACCTCATCCCCAAAAGCGTATAGCTTCCCCCATTATCAATGCCTCCACTAGAGTGGTACCTCTTTGCCATTGCTAAACCTACATTGGTACAACACAGTCATCCAAAGTCCACAGTTCAAACTGGAATTTATTCATGTTGTACACTCTGTAGCCAAATGTACAGTGGGGTGCATCCACCACAGCAGAACCACAGAGAATATTTTCACTGCCATAAAAATCCTCTGTGCTTAGTCTATTCATCCATCCTCCTGCCCCAATTTGGAAAACATTTATTCTTTTGCTGCCACCACAGTATTTTTTTTTCTCTTAGAATGGCATATAATGGAATTATACAGCATGCAGACTTTTCAGATTGGCCTTTTTCAACTTAGTAACATGCGTTTAAGGTTCCTGTGGTCTTTTCATGACTTGATAGCTCATTTCTTTTGAGTTGAATAATATTCAGTATCTAAATGTATCCCATTTTTTATTCACCTACTAAAGGACATGTCAGTTGCTTCTACATATAAAAAATACAAATAAAGCAGCTAGAAACATACACGTTCAGGTGTTTGTGTGGACATAAGTTTTCACTCCTCTGGGTAAATACCAAGGAATGTAATTAATTGATGAACTATACGGAGAGCATGTTTTATAAGACATTGTCAACCTATCTTCCAAATGGCTGCAGCATTTTGTATTCCCACCAGTAATGAATCAGAGTTCCAATTTCTACATCATTGCCAGCATTTGGTGTTGTCAATATGGCCCCTGAACACTAAATGCAGGTCAACTCTTTCCCTACCACCTCATATCCCTGTGCTGAGCAAACATACCCACCTATAGAGATTCTAAATGCCTTCTAGGAATGTGCTTCTCTTGGTCAACATCTACCTGTATGGTGTTAATTAGCAATGACTCTAATTTACCCATGACAACTTGCCTAGCTGGTTCCATCAAAGCTCACCAAAGGCCTCCCAAACTAGTTCATGTATTTAAGGCTATATAGTTTATAAAGGATAGGAAAAGGCTATATAGTTTATAAAGGCTAGGACATCAGGTGTGCTCACTGAACTTGAAAAGGATTGATAGCTATTGTCCAATCAGCATAAGACATAAATTTATAAATCTGTCATTCACATGCCTTTCACACCAAAAAATACTCAAGGACCTATAACCCCCTGTAAATCCCAGATTGCTCCCTTTTTCTCCTAGAGCTGATTGGTCCTTGGCTACTCTGGGATATGCCAAGAACCTGCACTGCATTTGTCACCACATTGTGGGTTAAGAAACTATACAGAGTAGAGAATGTTCTGTTACTATAAATACGTATCTGTTTTTAAAAATAAAAATCAATGCTTTGGACCTGCAACTAATGGTCATTATCTTGCTGAGAAACAAATTAATCTGTGAAACTCGCTATGAGAGGTCTTACCAAAGACTTGATCCAGTGAAGCAACGTCAACCTGAAAGGCTATGAATCTTAAAAGTGTAGCTTTCACCAACCTCTCAGCATATGCTCTTAGAAAAATACTAAAATTGTTCCCAACCTAATAAAAATGAATCAAGAAATGGTAGCAAATCTAGTTTACCCTAGAGACTTATTTTAAGCTGTCACTGCTCGGCCACATAAGCATCTTGACTCAAATTCCATGGCTACCTCCAAAGAAGTTCCTTTCAACATCTTTCCAAAGAAGGTACAACTTGGAATAAGAGGAATTAAAAACCTGCATCAGTGACACAGGAGAGAAAGGGGGTGGGCTGTGGACAGCAAGCCAAGCAGAGGAACTTACTGGACAGAAGTAGGTGTTCTCCACGATGTGATGGGCCACCATGGTGTTCTCAGCGGAGAGAGACATGATAAACAGCAGAGCATCCCGAGCTTGCTGGCCTACTGTCCCCTCTCGATGAATGAAGGGTATCAGAAGAGAGAAGATGAGGAAGTTGGCAGCCCCTTGGTCCTCACTGGTGTGGAAGAAGAGTTCCAGAATGGACGGATCTTTGGCAAGGATGGAGCAGAGTTGGTTGAGCAAGACTACCAGTTTCCCCTCCACAGCTGCAGTGGCTGTTCCCGAACAAGAGCTTAGTAACATCATCAGGGGCTTCAGAATGGGCTTATGGTGCAGCAGAGGCTGATGTGACTGTGTGACCAACATCTCATACATCCTTAGCTGCTCAATTTTGGTTTCATCAGTGAATTCCCGTCTCAAACTCCAAAGGAAGAGCTTCTCCATGACATTCTCAGAGACAACAAATTCCAGAATTGGCCCCATTGCAGCATCCTTAGCTTGCTCTTCAATTAACAGGAAAATCATGTGTTCTACATAGTTCTGCACAGCACTGGCTTCATCTGGGGGGATAGACCCATATTTTGCCTGGGTGTTCTTCAAGGGATCATGCTTCTCTAAGATTTTCACAACCTATAACCATATCAAACATCTGTCATCCATTTGCTGTCTACCATACTCACAAAAAACACACCACCATTGATTTTACCAAATTGGCACCAAAAAATGCAGAAGTGAATGTATGTTAATATATATATATATATATATATATATATATACATATATGATCCATAATTATCAAATATATTAATAGTGTAAAGGTAACCAAAGAGTAGAAATGTAAAAATAATCATCTTTTATATTCACAGGGGTAAAAAGTTATTAACTCTCCTAAACTATCAATACTATAGTATTGTTTTTTTATTTTAAAATGCATTAAATAAGTGAAAGAAAACCTAACTGCCCATATTCTCCTGAAAAATGGAGTTGGTCTAGAGATTTCGCAAAGAATGTAACTCCTTATACACTCCAGAGAAACACTATGCCTCCCTGCTCCATTGGAGAGCATCCCCTCCAACCAAGGCACAACTCAGCAACAGGAAGGATAGAAGGAAACATAAACAAGAGGCCTATTACTCGCAGAATGAATTCTGACAAAGGCATACACTATAGCTAAAAACTTTAGTGTCTGAACATTTCATTTAAGCCAAAAACAAAAACCGTTTGAGATAATCAATCACAAAAGAAATTCTGAAGTTTGGAGTGATATAAAAATCTTGAAAACAGCAGTAATGACAGTGAAGGCATTTAATGCAACTAAATTAAATACCTCCTGAATGTGTTTAAGATGATACACTTTGTTCAATATACTTATAAGTCAAATCTCAGCCTCGATCTACTTCTCTCCCTTCTCCTGCTGGAATCCAGATGCTTACCACCTCTTTCTGTCCATTTATACTTATACTTTGGGGCCTGGAAATTTAAGTCATCTTATATCTCAATTTCCATTTTAACTTTGTGACTTGGGATTTCTATGATAATCTTATTCAATTTACTTCCTTTAAAATGCATCCACATCAAAAATTTTATCAATGACTTTATCTTTGCATCTCTTTGCCTTTGTGAATTGCATACAATGCAATGTTTGCCTCTGGCAGTGCCCCCCGGCCCAGTTCTATGATTTGCTGTTACATGTTCTGTATTTAGGTAACAGAATTTTTGTAAGTCACTGGGGAAGCTGGCAAATGTACAATGCCATGTCAGCATGCATGAGCAATCAGGGAAATTCATTTCTCAGGAAAAGGTCTCAGTTTCTCCCTTGTCAAAAACATAGGAAAAGAATCTTCATGGACCAGGCAAGTACATCCTGACAGAATGAATGCATTTCCACACAATCTATGGCCTTGATCAATTTCCATTAAAAAAAAAAAATGTTGCCCTGTCACCAAGGGAAAAGTCACCCCAAGACTATTGAGTTGGCCTTTTTTCATGAAGAAGAGCATTTCATGGGCAGCTACACAAAAGATATATGGCCAGCAGACTGGTGACCACAGGACAAGCATTGGACATCATCTTCTTTGCCACATAACTGCCTCCAGAGAGCACTTACTGTTACACACCTTCCTGAGGGCTAGAGAATTCCCTGCAAGCCTACAGACCTCCCAAGCAGCAGCAATTCTGCCCCCCTTGGGGGGCCTGACTGTCTGCCTCTCCCTTTAGTTCTCTGCTTTAATGACATCTACAGAGAGAAAGAGCAAACCACTGGTCCTAAAGGAGCTTTCACATAAACACCTTCCAGCTCTCAGAGTCCCTCGCTTCAAAGCTTGGCAGTCTGAAGGACAAATTAGCTCATGCTTTGTTAATGCTCTGATTTCAATGTCCTTAGTCTTTTTAGAAAATAACATGACAATACATTAACAGAAGTAATGTAACAGAAGTTATGAAATTCTTCTTGCCCTTTGATTTGTTGATCTGATTTTAGGGGAAATGCCCCAAGGAAACAATCCCAAAATAATTTGCTAAAGTGTTCATGTCAATGCTACTTTCCAACAATGAAAAATAAAAATACTATCGACCCAAACAGTCAGGAATGAGAAAAATACAATAAAAATACATTGCATCATCACCACATGTAACTACTGTTACATAAGTGGATCATGTTACCACACACAAATCTACATATGAAATAACTTGTTAAAAAGTAAACACAAAGCTAGTCATTGTAGCACATGCCTGTAATCCCAGGACTTGAGAGGTGGACTGCAAGTTCAATGCCAGCATGTACTATATAATGAGACCTGATCTCAAAACACTAAAAGGGGAAAGGAGGGTAGGGAGGAAGACGGAGGGAAATGAGATTTTAAGCTTAATGGTTCTTCTTCTAATTTCATAACAGAAATTGTAAATAAAAATAGACAAAGTCGTTTTGTATTAAAAAGTTTTGTCTAGAAAGTGGACCAAAACACTGAATTAAAACAATAACTGAAAAATCCAATTCTCTGGAATACCTTAGCAATATAAATTTATAAATGTATATTTATACTGTATGTGTGCAAATATTTATTATATACCTAATGTATATAATATGTGCGTAATATACAGCAAAATTCTTTATTCACATGAACACTAATTACTTTGTTCTCATTCATTAGCCTGCATGTATGTTATTTATTCCGATTCAAGTACTCTACTACTGAGTTATACTCCCCGTCCTGCTATAAGACACTTCAAAAGAAAATTGAGAATTGTATACAGAATGAAAACTGCTAAAGTATCTTAACCCTCCCTCACAGCCCCTCCTTCACAGTGCCTTCTAGGTAAATGGGCAGAGGAATAGGAGAACAGAGTCATAACCCACAGAGATGAAAGGTTTGTTGATCTTCTGGAAGGAAGCAGACACCTTGAAACTCTTTTGCTCACTCCTGGCCCTGGCGGGTGGTTTTACTGACTAGGAGATGGGTGTGTTAAACCAAGGCTGTGAGTCATAGATCACACAAGCTCAGCAAGTGCTGACTATGCCCCTGTTGCTAAACATCCTGAGCCTTGCTTCTCAGTAGACCTTCCCAGGCTCCCTCCCTTTCTTCCAGCCAACACACCCACAACCTGCTTTTCAAGTGGATTCTGAGGCCTCACCCTGGGCACCTACCTTGGTAGGGAATGCCTCAGAAAGCTCCTGGCTACAGTTCAGCCTGCACTAAAATGCCAGAGTTTCTACCCTGATGACCCAACTCTGTCACCCAAATGGGGCCATAGTCCACTCAGTTCCTGCAGATTGACTCCTGAAATGATATGCACTTTCCTGGTCATTTCCCTCTCAGCCCTCTGCTCACATCTCTGACATCAAACTCCCGTAATCCTGTTCCCATACTCCTGCTCCCTGAAGCTAGCCTTCCCGTCTGCTGTATGGGGCAATTCCAAGCTGTGAAGAGCTATAAAGCGCCTACTGCCGGCCTGGTCCTTCCTTTGACTATCTGCTGTGTTGGATTCAGTCTTGCCTCAGATTTCCCATCCCAAGCCTCTTCTGTGCCAATAGTGAGGACTCTGATCAGGCATAAAAACACAGTTAACCAGGCTGGAAGGGTCATAGTGGGTAAGATAGTAAAAGCAAGCAAAATATACTTTGTCAGCATTTCCTTTACAAAATAAGTTTGCTTTTATTAGGCTGAAAATGAAATTTAATAAACTAATCACAAGACAAAAGCCTATACTCATGAATTCAACCAGTTCAGATTCTAAAATGATAAATGTTTTACTGACCATACTAGACTTTTTTATCTAAGGGGGAGGGTGGATATCATAACCCTGGATCACATTTAATTCTACATGTAAATTAACCCAATTCTAAAAGGAAACACAAAAATGAACACTCTGCATGATAGTTTTCAAATTACTATCAGATTAAAATAACTAAATTTAACCTAATTTCAAAGCCATTTGACCTAAAAATATAAGTATTGTTGGGGATAAATAAAATCAACAAATAGCCTATTTCTTTCCTAAGGAATATCAGATATTCCTATCCTTGTCCCTAACGATGGCCCTATCAGTCAGTGATAAGGGGCCTGAATATTAAACAGTGACAAGTTCTAAATAGGAAATTAATGAAAGATCCACAGTAATCACATAATTGCACCTCAAGCTAACAAATGATTATCCCCCATGATAAACACAAGTATTTCTCTGTCAGATTCGCTCAGCCTCATCTTATTAAGAGTTCTGAGTCTTTCATCCATAGGTGATTAGGCTACTTTGGCTATAGCCTACCTATTTCAAGAAAGTCACATAAGCAAAACTCACACTTCCAAATCCTTTGAAACGCTAATTTAAAGTGGCAACTGTGGGAAAAAAAATCAAGTTACTAAGCAACATTTTTCATTGCACAGGAAGGCAGGATTGAACTGTCATAGGCCAAATTCCACTTTATGTACCAAAAAACTACAACAAAAGTCAAGTTTTCCTCCTGTCCTTGTTTATTGCTTAATAGTTGTATGTTTCAACTTGGGGCATTTCTTGAATACCTTTATACGGTCTTACAGGCTGCCCAGCCTTCCTTCTTTTTCTTCAGTGCTGGAGATTGAACCCAAAGCCTTGTATTAAGCAAGTTTCCTACCACTAAGCTACAACCTTCATCTTTTGTTCTGTTTTGTTTTGTTTTGAATTTTGAGAAAGAGTCTAAGTTGCCTAGGCTGACCTTGAACTTGCTATGTAGGCTAGGCTAATTTGAATTTGAAATCTTCTCAGTTAACTGGAATTACGAGCATACACCACCGTGCCTGGCTTTTTCCTTTTAATATTAAAATGATAATATCCTTGTAAAATATGTGTACTTGCCCCAGTTGCTTAATATCAGCTCCAGTCCTGAGCTGCAGAGTGCTCTAAATCTGGGATTAAAAAAAATAAGATTAAAAGTACGGTAGTATATACCTATAACCCTAGCATGTGGGAGGCAGAGGCAAGAGGATTGGGAGTTTAAAGTCAACCTGCGCAACGTCAGACTGTGTCTAAAAAAAATAAATAAATAAAACAAAAAAAGAGGGAAAGGCGGTAACATATGCCCTCTGAGAAACTTACTGTTCTGTTGCTAAGTGGGCATGATGTGCTTACCAATACTTTCTAAATATTTATGTTTATGTCCTCAGATCAGTGCCACTGTCAGCTTTAGTCAGAGAAGTTCCCTTTGGCAGTGAAAAGCAGATGCTCACAATCATTCAAAGAACTAAAAACAAATAACTGTTGAATGCACATCCCTAAATGGGATCTATATCGCAACACACACACACACACACACACACACACACACACACACATACACACACACACTACCCCACAAGCCACAGCCTCGGAGAACACTGTAGAAAAATATAAGAGCTGGGAAAAGAGGCAGAGTGTTGCATTCGACAAGGTTGTTGTGCTCTTGAACTCTAAACAGCTGTGATTACTTACACAAGACTGGGCCTCATGAGCACACTGTCATGGAGAAGGGAAGGGCTCTACAGATCTATAGATAGTTAATGGTTCCTGAGGGAGGGAAAGGCATTTTCATCAAGGATCACTGGAGTTGCCCATGCTCCTGTAAATAATCCCTCATCCATTCTCCTGTAAGAAATTCACTGGATCGCAAGAGATAAACAGGAAAGTAGAAGGACGACCAGTTGGGAGGAGGAAGATCGACAGGAGTAGGAAGAGCACAAGAGAGAAATGAGAGGTGTATAAAAATACAGCATATTGTGTGAAAATTTCACAGTGAAACTCATTATGTAGTTAATATATGCTAATCATTTTTAATATTTTATTTTTATTTTACATGTATTAGTGGAATGCCTGTATGGGTAGAAGTGCACCCATGTCATGCAATGTCCGCACAGTCAGAAGAGGATTCCCCTGGAACTGGAGTTATGGATGGTTGTTAGCCACCATGTTGATGCTGGGAATTGAACCCAGTTCATCTGGAACAGCAGCCAGTGCTCTTAACCACTGAGCCATCTCTCCAGCTCCCTTTTATTTTTTCTTATTTTTCTGTCCTTTTGAGACAGAGTCTCTCTGTAGCCCCAGCTGGCCTGGAACTTACTATGTAGACCAGGCTGGCCACAAACTCACAGAGATCCACTTGCCTTTGCCTCCCAAGTGCTGAGATTAAGGGCATACACCACCACACCTAGTTATACATGCTAATAATTTTTTAAAGGAGGAGCTATGGAAAAGACATAAGAAGAAGATGATAGATAGAAAATATGAAAGAGAACAATAACTCTGTTACAGCAAAAAAAATATATCAGACATATGGGTGAGTTTGCAATGGGAAAACCGCTGACGTTTCAGTAGGCTCAACCACTTTGTCTAACAGAACCACCAGCTAACACCTAGGTCCTCTTTCTTAAGAAACACAGCTTTTGCCCACTTTATTTTCGAATGGCAAGTTTAAGGCCATTTGTAAATATAGAAAGAGAGACAGATGTTCAAAGTATTAATAAATATCAATTTTTTAAGATATACAGAAGATTAACCACAGCTTCCAAATTCTCCTCGACTTTTTGTCTTCCCAAGGTTTTAGATTTTCTTTTTCATTTAGTGTATGACAAGGTGCATATAGTAAGGCTGAACATAATAAGTGAGTAAGATTAAAATGCACACGTCAGATCCATGCATAACTGCTCTAAACTTCTTCAATCAACTCAGGCTACTCAGAGCTCTACACAAGTTGGTAAACCTAAAACCTATTACCACTTTTTCATTATTGTAGGAAGACAATTGACTTAAGAAATCTAGATAGTTCTAATTTTTTCATTACCATCACATCTGAAAAATGAAAAAGGATATTAAATCCTCTAATTCTACTTCATATGTATTAGAATTCTGACATTTTCTTTCTTGTCTTTTCTATTCCTTCCTTCTTTCTTGTCTTTCTTCTCTCCTTCTCTCTCTCACTCCCTCCATCCCTTCCTCCTTCTTTGTCATACACAAACACATGCTGACACACACACTGACATGCACACACAGTCATACAATAGGATCTTACTATACAGAATAGGCTGACCTTGAACTCATGATCCTCCTGCCACCCAAGAATTAGGATTACAGACTTGCACCACCATGTCCAGTTTTCTTTAATAAATGACTGGTGAATGTTCATGCCTAAACCAGATATCTATATCTCAACACATACACATATAGAAAGAGAGACAGAGAGAGAGAGTTTATGTGAGAAAGAGAGAGCCCCCACACCACAAGTCTCAGAGAATATCACAGAAGAGGGATTTGTTTGCTTGTTTGTTTTTTAACTTACTTCCTCTGCACATAACAAATACAGCAAGGTCCATGTAGTCACAGAGTACAAGCATGCCATGAAAAAAAAAAAAAACAGAAATCTTTAAAAAAAAAAAAAAGCTTATTTTTGGAAGATGGTAAAAAGAAATTCTGAGCTACTAATTCATTAGAAATAAAGGTGGAAATGCATATTTGATTTGTTTGTTTTATTCTTTGTTTTCTGAGACAGGGTCTTGCTATATAGACCAGGCTAGCCTAGAACTTACTATCTAGCCCAGTCTGGTCTTGAACTCTTGATCTTCCTGCCTTTGCTTACCGAGTGCTAGGACTATAGACATATGTCATCTTGCCCAGCTTGTCATTTTTAAAACTCACTTCCTCTGTTCTCCTGCTTGAAAAAATGTAAGAACACAATAAATTGAGCAAGGCCATAGTCACAAAGTACAAGGACGCCATGGGAAATAACTAGTCTAGGTGGGTTAATTCACCTGCCACTCTACTTGAGCAGTTTATGACCTATCGGCTCAGTGCTTCTTTCTATTTGGGCTTTCTTCTATTGAAAAAAATACAAAGGTACAAAAGAGATAAAAGCAACAACCTATAAACTGTTCTTATAAATGAATATACAAATTCAATATAATATATACTTTTCCTAATCACTGAAAGCAAGTCCAAAGATCTCCCTGAAAGCACATTACTCAATGGTTTAAAATTAGTGCATGTTCAAAGTGGCTTTCTAAATTGCCTAGATCTTCTAAAGTTGTATTTCATATTTCCCATCTTTCAGTTCAACAGTTTTATAGAACAACTATAACATGCCATACTCTGTTCTGGGCACTGGGAATACAAATAAATTACCAATGTTCTCTGACCTTGAAGAGCTCACAGTGCTGTTGGGAAGAAGGTGTTGTATTTTCCATTGTAATAAATGGTGGCTGATGTAACAGTAAAAGAAACTCAGGGTGATGTTGGGACACAGACATAAAGCAAGGAGTGTCCTGGAGGAAACGATGTCCTAAATGAATCCTGTAGAAAGCAGTGTTTAGCCAGGTGGAGGGAGAGTCAAGTAGAAAGAAGAGCAAGTGCTTCAGGCATAGAGGCATGAAACCACATTAACATTTGCCAAGGAAGAAGATAGACAGGAATACCAACCAACTTTGCATTTCTGGAATAACAGAAGCCAGGATATAACAAACTATATGTGCCATCCTGGCCTGAGATGGCCACATGTCACTGGAAGATCCAACTAAAGAATAACCCAGATAGATCAGAATTTAGGTTTACCGTTCTGGCCATTTAAGGTACAAGATAACTACTCAGAAGGTAAGAGCGGGTACAGGCCAGTGACAGCTTCCTGAGCCTACACTCTCCAATGTCACTGTCAGGAAGATAGCTAATCCACGGTGTCTACTCCAGCACTCTTCTGCCATGACAACACTGGCCCAGTGTTCAAGCGTAACACCAGGCCACTCAAGGCCTCTCCCCTGGAATCACAGACTGCCTTGGATATAAGTGAAGCTGGTTTTGAACTAGCTGCCCTCTCAGACGGTGCAGGCCAAGCAAGCAAGCAGTCACCCTCTTCCATCCATCTTAGCTTTTTAACTAGAGCTCTGCAATGGAAGCTACTCATAAATAGTACAGCAGAACCTGTCACATGCATGTCAGTTCTGTTGAATTTGTACTGAAGTCTCCTAACAGAGATGAATTCTAGAGACTGCAGACTTCTGTTGACTTCATTTTTCCTAATTTACTGTATAGAAAAGCGCCGCACTACACAGTGAATGGGACACTCCAGTAAATAAAATGTGGCTGCTCGGTTCTGACTGTGCCACATTTCTTACCCGCCTCACAAGCTTTCTCAGGTAGCCAAAGGGGAGTCAGGGCTGCAGTCACAGCAGACACAGGAGCCTGTGCCAGATTTTACCTTGTTTCCCCACCCACCGCAACAGGAGCAAGTCACGGCAAAGAGCTAACGTGTGAGAGCCCAGACAGTGAAAACAAAGTACCCATTCCTGCCAGCTGAACCTCATCCCAACCCACACCGCCTTGCCCTGAATTTTGTGCTTTCTCCACTCTTTTCACCATTCAAAAAAGTCAAAACTGAGCATACCAACAACCCTCCTAAAATGTTCTTCTCTGCCATCACAGCCAAGAGGCCAAAACTATGACTTTCTTCTCCACTTCCATCCAAAATAGTCCCTTCTCCTGTAGCCATCCCACCTAAGATGCCCCAGAGATGTATGTGAACTACAGGCTAAATCAGCCTCTAAGGAACAATAGCCGTTTTGGCGCCCACCTCATTTCTCAACCAATATTTTCATTCATATCATTAACAGAAAGGCCCACAGAACCTCTGTAGTCAGAGGCTGTAGGCATTTTCCAGACTTATTTAAAAGGAAAAGGAAAGCTTAAAGGAGAGGGTTTCTTTCTCCAGGAAACTCCAAAGGGAAATGTTCAAATGCCATTCCCTCTGATAAAAGTTCTGCAGGAGGGTCCTAAGTACCTGTGCTGTGCTTCAGGTGACCCACAATGCCTGATAATGCTGAAGCCATTCATACCAGATAAGGAAATGATTGAGAGGATTCTGAGACCACCATTTACTCTCAACTACATGAAAAGGGGTTGACATATTCCAGAACATTCTCGCAGCACTACGACTGCTTTGGAAAAAACTTGTAGAGACGGGATTGGGCAGAACAGATGACCCACATATATGTAGTCAAAAGGCTAATGATGTATTCCTGTCTCTAAGAGTGACATAAAACCAAATGGATCACAACAGTTGTCTCACAAAGAATGATTATAACCCAACAAACATAGTACACATAAATATAGTAAAGAGTATTTATTAGAAAGATAAACTCCATCAGCCAAACGAATCGAGGAGATGAACATTCTCTTGATGGGGAAATATACTCATAATAGCTAAAGATGAGCATAAAATAGTTAAGTCAATTAATAAACAAGCACAAAATAATAGAAAGTTCAAAAAGGTAACAGCAGAAGTGGGCCTTCTGAGGACGGCTGGCCACATACATCCCTCCAGCCTATCTGAAGCCGCTGCTTTAAGAAGTGCAAAACCAAAGGTAGTTATCTAATTATCCAGAATAACCCCAAATTACTTTCTTTCCTTCACAACAGCAGATGTGTCCTCAATGTCCAGAATAAATCCATTAAAATCTGAACAAAAAGCCAGAAAATGGGAAATATATCAAAAAAATCTTAGAAGCTCTACATTGGATAATAGAAAGCAGCTATGAGATGTGAACAATCCAGAAGCAGAATTCATTTTGTTCCCTTTTGATCTAAACTGTGTCCTCTGTAATTGCTGTGATTTACAGGCTCTGGGCTTTAACCCATGTGTTGTTTCTGGGCACAGGAAGAAACCTGGTAGTCATTAAAAATCTGTCACATAAATAGCCACTTACCAGCTCACCTGGGGAGGATAATGTTGGACAAGTTGTAAAGAATACCAATTTTGTTTATTTTATTACCTGCAAACTCCCTGGGGAGAGGGGTGGGCTGATAAATTTTCTGAACATTCAATCCTTAATTATCCACACCAGCAGATCACAGATGATCCACAGAGAAGTCAAAACGAAATCATAAAAAAAAAATCTAATGTGCTTTGTAAAGAAGATGACAGGAATTCAGGTATAGTCAGATACCTTTCCTTAAACAGCATTTCCTAGGCCTGGCAATGACCATGTACTAAGGAAAAAGCCATGGATTTTGGAGTTAAAGGACTAAGTTCTGAGTGCTGGCTCACTGGTTGTAGAGAAACATATTTAATTTTCCATTCTCTCATCTGTAAAATGAGGAAGCTTTACTGAATACCTTACAGGTTTCTGGAGAAGATTAACTGGCATAAAGCATTTGAAGTACTTGATACAGTACTTAGTAAACAAGTGATACACTGTTTAGCGACAGGATAGAGTCAGTAGGGGAAAAGGAAAGGGAGAGAATATAACTATGGTCAAGTATACTGTAAAGTGATATAAAAGTTTAAAGAACAACTGCTATCCTACTAAAATACAATTGTGTCTACTCCTTAATTGCTCTTGGAAAACTGTTTTTTAATCAGACACCTGTTACAGGAAAACACCAAAATAAAGTTGATTTCTTCTTTTCTGAAAGGGTCTTCCCATCCGATGCTTCTGGAAGCCCAGTTATCTGTCACAGAGCTAGGAAGTCCTTACTACAGACACCAGCAGAGAAGGCGGGGTTCCTACATTACCTGTGCCCAGTGGTTCTGGAACACAATCATGCATGTTTCTGGGTCAACACCCTGCAGGCTCACAGCCTGCTGGAGTTTGCTTTCTGTCGAAACTGATGACATCATAAACTTTCAATGCTTCTAAGTCATATTTAATTTTTGTGAAAATGTGGTAGGCGGTCATTAATTTCAAGTATCATGTCAAAAATGTAACTTCTTCAGTCTTCATGATCTCTTCCCCAAACCTGTAATGGTAATAACAAAAATGCATCTTATTATGTTCATAGATTAAATAAGGCACTATTAAATTCAAATGGATGTTCTCAAAGTCCAACACATAAAAATAGCTATAAAGATATTTATACTTAAAGACTCTCTTATTTTCTCTCACCTTGCAAAATATCTAGAATAAAGGACTGCCAAAGTATACACATGTATTAAACAATTACTGTGTTTCCTCTCTCCACTAAAAGCAACCACAAGCCCCCAAATTATTATTCTAAATCACCCAAGTCTAATTTCCATAATCAAGCAAGAAACTGTGTTATCAATGTTCATGGAACTTTACGAAACATCCGGCAACAAGAAAACCATGAGTTAATAGTCACAGAAAGAAAGGTCTTCACTTAACTTGAGCAAATTACAAAACAGTATCCAGCGGGCTGTCTCAGTGATTAAGTATCTGCTGTGCAAGCATAAGGACTAAAGTTCAGATCCCTAGCACCCAAATAGAAGCCAGGTGGGCATCCCAGCACTCAGAAGATCCCCAAAGCAAGCTGGAAAACTAGTCCAGCCAAAATAGTCAGTCTCTCTGACTTCAACAGAGAGACCCTGCCTCAGAAAATAAAGTGAAGAGTGATCAGGCAAGACACCTAATATCAACCTCTGGCCTCCACACACACTTTCACACTACATAGGCATGCATACTGGCACATCTATGTACCCACACACATGTTAACATGCATACATACACATACGTACACCACACACACACAACAAGAAAACTCAGCATCCAGAATCCTGGGCCAAATGCAGTTGAGCTTCTTTTTAATCAATGATTTTATAATGAAATTGAAAACATTCAGCTACAAAGGCACTATCGTATAAAAAGAAAAGAAAGAAGAGAGGGAGGGAGGAAGGAAGGAAAAAAAAACATTCTCAGTAATTTTGGGCTATATACTCAGTGAAATTTTCTAATTTTTCTGAAATAAAATAAGATTCCAAGTAACCTTGACAAATCAGAGTTAGAAATGACCCATCAAAAACAATACAGTGCTTATCAGCAGTGAGTAAGAGGTGTTGAACTTAGAAATGAGAAAGGAATTATGTGGATAAAGTATGAAGAAATTCTGTCCACAGCACTACCATCACAGGGAGAAAGATATTGAGGTCACAGGCTGTACTCTGAGTCTAATCTGGCTGTGTGGGGCTGTCTGACAAAAGCAATACAATCATAAGACTATCTCCAAGTTTAATCAGACCAGGAAAGGACTGGGTAGAGTTCAGAGTATTATCTCTTTTAGTGTAGAGCTTGGAGAGAGTCCAGAAAAAAGTAATTACAATTATCAGAGCACTGGAAAACAAAATCCATGATAAGAGGTTCTAGACTTGGACTTGAGCGATGGCTCAACAGTAAAAGCTTTTGTTGCCAAGCCTGACAACCTGAGTTCAATCCCCAGAACCCATGCAGTGGAAGGAGAGAACCAATTCCTGTAAGTTATCATCTGACCTCTACACACATGCCCTGGCTCATACTTGTATACACACAAATACAAACACACACACACACACACACACACACACACACATACAAATTAACAAACGTAAAAAAAATTGCAGACTTGTACAGGGTTTGGGGGTACTATTTGCAGCTAGTATGTTCCTCTCCACCAACATTATGATGTGAGGACACAATGTGCTCATTTAAGTTGGACTTATGGGTAAAGTTCTTTGTAAGTGTAGAATTAAACACAAGAAAACAAAGCATTCAAAACAAGTACTGGAGGGGAGGACTCTCCAAAATGAAAGGATCTCCAAAAGAGGGGTTGTGTCATAAGAATGTAAAATGTGCAAGAATCAATGATTTTGAGTAAAAAAATACTTTTAAAGGAGAATGGAAAAGTATTGAGTCACATAGAAGGGAAAGCTTGTTAGGACTACACAAATCACATACTTGAGAGAAGCCTTTGAAAATCTTCTGTAATCATATTTACTATAAAAATATGTGAGTTCCTCAACTTATATTTCCTAACTATAAGAACATATTGCTTTCAACACCAGGCATGGTGGCACATGCTTTTAATCCCAGCACTTGGGAGGTAGAGGCAGGTAGATCTCTGTGAGATCAAGGCCAGCCTGGTCTCCACAGTAAGTTCCAGGCCAGCTGAAGCTATAGGAAAAGCCTGTCTTTAAAATTTAAAAAGAAAATGCTGTTTTCAATAAAAACTATTCACCAACAACTACAGCCCATTGCCATGAGGAACTGCATTTTACTGGGTCCAGCTGATGTCTTTAAAACTTGTGAGTAGCCAGCCCCTGTATTCACAGAATGCATCCCCCTGTCCTCACTGTCTCTGGCATTCCCTCTGACTTCACTGTGAGTCTATTCACAAATATAACCTAGCTAGCTCGTATCAAGATTCAAGTTTGCAGCTGTGTATTAAGTGATAAACCAAGATTCTGAGACAACTTCTTTGCTGTCCTAAACACTGTATTTCCGAGAAGCACTAAGGACTTTCATTCAGAGGATGTAGTGAAAATGAAGATAATCAAAGTGCCTGGTTTATCCGACAGGCTGAAAAGCTACAAGACTTCTTGAGATTCCTTCCAATGCTAGGATTTAAAAATCCTTCTTCAAAGGAAAAAAAGGAACATGCATCCTGTCAATTGCCTCTAAACCAGGGGGGAAAAGGAGGAAAGGACTGCTTTCTAAAGCCCTTTCAGTCAGTTCTCAAACAGAACTTACACTTTATCTTCTCATAGATGCAAGAATGCAGTTCTGACAGAGTAAATATCTTAGCTAATGTCATGTGCTTACAAGTCAGTTTTTATGGAAAACGAATGGTAAATCTCTGGGTTCCCACGGCTAGACTTCTTTCTAAGAAATTATCCTTTCTGTGGGCTCCAGTACAATTCCTGGCCCCGTTCCTTGAAGGAATCCGTATCTTTTCTAGGAAGAATACATCTCATCTGGTTTATGTTTATCTAATCACACTTTCTGAAACAGATGCCTGAAGATTTAAAATGAGCAATGAATACACAAACCTCAGCATAAAGAAAACTTGAAAGAGATAAAAATGAATGAGGCAAGTCAGATGAGCTGAACTGGATTTGGGAAAAAAATCTATGCCAGAGAATCCTCAATGTACCCCAAACATACACAACCAGAGGCCCAGAAGTTGGATACTTCCAAATTTCCTATCTCTGGTTCCCATGTGCTCACCAGTGCCTGGGGCAATACAAGCT
Source organism: Eospalax fontanierii (assembly GCA_035773235.1). Classification (NCBI taxonomy): domain Eukaryota; kingdom Metazoa; phylum Chordata; class Mammalia; order Rodentia; family Spalacidae; genus Eospalax; species Eospalax fontanierii. Next base: position 35,867,616 of record CM069548.1, on the reverse strand, counting down.
GAAAGAGACAGCTCCAAGCTCCCAGTAGGTGTACCAGGACACATATCTCCTTGATTGCCTCGGTTTTTAAGGCATTGATTGCATTTTCCTGTTATCAACCTTTATTTTCTGCCCTTTTCCCCAGCATTTTTACTAACATCTCAGATTGTAGTCAAAGGGACCACATGAAGAAGAAAGGACAAAATTAAGCCAAAACCTGGGAACAGGTGAATGGTCACCAACCCAGACGTGAGTCACAGCGTGTGGATGGAACGTTCCCTCTCTTGGCCCATCACTCCCTCCAGTCTAACACATGTGGTGATATGGGGCCAGGAGTGTTAAAGTGAAGCCTGCCCCTCAGCCACAGCCAGCCTGTTCTTCCCATAAATGCACATGTGCCTCACAACTCAAACGTCATGCTGAAAGACAGCTCCATAGACCATTCGAACCTTAAGGCATGATGTTTGTTTTTTTTCTTTTTTCTTTTTTCAAACAAACCACTGACACCAAAAAAAGAAAAAAAGGACAAAAAAATACCCAAAGATTCTGCAACAGTGGTAGGACACGTGTGTTTTAGGATGTGGTTACTGAGTATTTTTGGAGGAGGAGGGATAGGGAAGAGTCAGCTTGCCAAAATACATGTACGGCAGCTTGATGTTTCAGCACAAATTTTTCACAACAAAGATAGTACTGTTTATATTACTTCTAAAGACATAACTGACTGGCTACATTTATATCTCATTAATACTATGCATATGAATACTTTCTTTCCATCAATAAAGAAAATTCCATTAAATATTGCTGGTGGGAGGCAGAGCTGTCACAAGAATCATCTGTGTTTTTATTTGCTCTGCTTTGAAAGGTCATATATTTTTTAATATTTGGTTATGAAAAAGAAAAAGCATATGCTTCTGAATCACAGAATTATACAATATCACATATAATCATAAAAGTTGAGATTTAGGACTGGAGAGATGGCTCAGCAGTTAAGAGCACTGGCTGTTCTTGTAGAGGACTTGAGTTTGATTCCCAGCACCCACATGACAGCTAACAACCATCCATAACTCCAGTTCCAGGGGATCCAACACTCTCTTCTGACCTGCGTGGGCACTGCACAACATGGGTACACTTACACTCACACACATAAAATAAAAATAAGAGATAATTTTTAATTATTTTAATTATTTAAATTTTTAAGGGTTCATCTCCTATACCCTTGTAAAGGACCAACAAGAGGAGAGTACAGTGAATAAAAGCAAGGTAGATCACATGTACATATGAAAACACCATGATGACACCATTGTTTTATATGCTAACTCACATAGTTAAATGTTTTGTTGAATGTGTTTGAGTGTTTTACATGCATGTATATAAGTGCACTACATACATGCAATGCCCAAGGAAGCCAGAAGAAGTCATTGGATCCCCTAGAAGAGGAGTTATAAATAGTTGTAAGCCACCATGTATGTGAGGGAACCCAAACCTGAATCCACCGCAAAAACAACAGCCAGTGCTCTTAACTGCTGAGCTGTGTCTCGGGCTTGTCAAACAGTTGTTTTTGTTCTTTAAAGGAGGAAACAAATTGAGGTTCTCCTGGTCCAATCATACCTTTTCTCAACATAAAACTGACTTCAGTCTCATCCTCAGACAGTCTAATTTCAGATTCTTTAGAAAGCTACAGCACTTAACAAAGTTATGCATGTAACAAAAATCACATTTTTTTTCAGGAAGTTTCAGAAATTATTTTGACATGTCACTCTTTCACTAGCAGACTGAGTCTAAATTATAAATGTTTGGGGATTTAGTTGCATATAATCTCATACAATTTTTCAATTCTTTTATTACTTAAAAACAATTGACTTTTAATCATAAATTTTTTTATCTTAAAATAAAGCAAAACAATGGCCATCCTTAAGGAAGACAGCACCTGGGGAAATGTTTATTATGGTATGGGGGTTTGAGTAAGAATGCCCCCCACAGGCTCCAAGTATTTGGACATCTTGACCCCAGTTGGTGGCACTTGGGAGGCGTTAGAAGGAGTGGCCTTTGAGGCTGGAGAGATGGCTCAGTAGTGAAAAACACTGACTGTTCTTGCAGATGAGCCAGGTTTTATTCCCAGACCCACAAAGTGACTAAAAACCATTCCTAATTCTAGTTCCAGGAAATCTGACACAGTCTTCTGACTTCTATGGGCATTGCATGACACGAGTACACCTACCTACATGCAAGTAATACACTCATATGTATAAAAAAATAAAAATAAAGATTGATTGAGATGTTCTATATGAAATACACAATGATTCGATTGAAAAAATTGAAATTAAATAATAATAATAATAATATAAAGAACTCTCTAGGCCCGCCCCCTAGTGATGTGCTTCCTTCAGCAAGGCCACACCTTCTTTTTTAAAAAAATATTTTATTTATTATTTTTATTTTATGTGTATGAGTGTATTGATTGCATGTAGCCAGGTGCACCCATGTCATGTAATGCCCAAGGAGGCCAGAAGAGGGTGCTGGATCCCCTGGAACTAGAGTTATGGGCTGTTGTTAGCCACCACGTGGGTAATTGGGAATTGAACCTGGGTCCCTATGCAAGAGTAGCCAGTGCTCTTAACCACTGAGCCATCTTTCCAGCCCCACTCAGAGAGTTCTTAAGTCTTGCCAGATTTCCAATCACTCTCTGCTTCCCGTGCTGCCTGAAGATGTGAGCGCACCTCTTTCTGCTCTGGCCACCTCTTGCCACCGTACCTCGAGTCTGATTCCTCTGGAACCATAAACTCAAACTCTTCCTTTTATAAGCTGCTTTGTCAGTGCTTCTATCACAGCATCAGAAAAGTACCTAAGAAGGAAGCAGCCATGTTTGCAGGCCTACTTAGAAGAAAACAATGAACACGAAGAACTTGAAGACACACTGAAAAGGATTTTGATGGAACAAAAGGAGAAGAAAGGTGAGGTCAAGGACAGGAGCAGGAGGGTCCCAGAGAGAGAGAGAGAATGGCATCTTTCCATACTGAGTGACCAGGTCAGAAACAGGACCTGGGACTTGATGGAAGCACAGGACAGGCTGCCCTCCCGTTCCATCTCCATTCATCCCAATCGACCTCTTGTCGGTCTGCAGAAGTGGCTGGCGAATTTAGACAGATTGAAAGTAGAAAAGGAAGGAGAAGAGCTCATAGCTTCATTTTCCAAGGTGGAGACTAACAACATTAAGTCTCAACCTCAGAACCTGAGCTTGGAGCTGGCAGACAGGACCCAGGGCTCTAGGTCTAGCCCCAGCTCTAAGAGCTGTGAGAGCTTGAGAAAACAAAGCAAACAACAGCAAAAATGAATGGCGTTCTCCATTGAGAATGCACTTGGGTAAGCAGTTAGGATTAAATCTTTGTGTCTTAGGGGTCTTCCAGCTCAAGTCATTGTTTTATGTACTTTAATGCAATTGATATAATCAGATAATCATTAGAAAAAGATAATGGCCTTTGTACAAAAAGCTTTCTAAGAATTCTAGGTCTAAATGAGATTATATCTATATTCTTTTTACTATTAAAGCACATTTCCTTTAAGGAATTCATAGCACAGAAATTAACCACTCAAGAATAATTCTATGACTAGGTTTCTTTCTTTTTCCTGAACAACTGTCAGTAGAAAAGTGCATTGTTTATAGAACACACGTTGGAATGCCCTGAATTGGTTACTACTAAATACATTAAAAGTCTATTACTATAAATGTGCCTACCATGTGAAATTCCATCTAAGGGTGATAACTCTTCAAATATTGGGAACACCTGAAGAGAGGTGAACTTGGTGCCCTCAATTACAACTAATAGCAGTGGGCAAAGGGAGGTGGTCATTCTGAGCCCAACCACCTCAGACAATCTTTTCCTTGAGCCTAATAAAATCTTATTAAACCTAAATACCCTCTCTCTGTATTCTAATCATCTGACCCAATTCTCCCCTCTCTCTCTCTCTCTCTTTCTCTCTCTCTCTCTCTCTCTCTCTCTCTCTCTCTCTCTCTCTCTCTCTCTGTGTGTGTGTGTGTGTGTGTATCACAAGGCAATGCTGGGCTGTGAAGAATAAAGTAGGCCCCTGATTCTCCTCTTTGTCCTGCGCTTTCCTCAATGTGCCAGAGTCTGACTCTGACGCGGCGTCTGTCACTTCAAGAAAGCAGTGTTCTATTTTGTTCTGCTGCCTTCAGGTCATCAGCTAATACACAGAGTGTACAGAAGGAAAATTCTTCCAATACACTCATTCCAAATGGCTTCAAGCTGTGATAAATGCATGCTTCAAAAGAGTAATAAGATTGCAGCGCACTGTTAATAATACAGAGAAATAGTCCCACCATGTTTTACACATTAATTTCATAAGAACAGGCTTCCAACTAGGTCATATCCAAGTTCTCTACAAATGAATGCTAACCAGAATCAATGGAGAAAGAAAAACCAAAATTAATGTGCAAATTCATACCTGAAATTTGGTTTTAGATTTTTAAGGCTATTTAAGAAATGGAGTATACTGACTCTCTTTCAATAAAGTTTAAAAGCCACTTCAAAGATGCATCCTGGTAACAATTATTTGAGTACCAAAAGAGGGCTAATAGCTCAGACTCTAAAGATACTACCTTAGAGGTAGTAGTGGGATTCTATGACTTCTGATAGCAAAAGTCCTATACTAAACAGAGAGGCAATTTGTATAATCCAGGCCTCACAGACATGGGCTCTGAAAACTCTCAAATCAGATGCAGTACACATTCCTTTAACCAGTGGTACCTCTGTAACTCCAACAACATTCTCTGTAACACTGTGTAAATAGTAAGCAGTTGGAAAAATCTTTCATATTTATCAACAATGGTCTGGTTACATAAATTATGCCATTTCTGTATAATGAATATGAAGTCATAATGTTTAAAAGGCAATTCTTAATATGCATATATGGAAGAATGACAGGATATATATATGGAACACCAAGAATAGCATGCCATCACTTGTTAAAGAAAAAAACAATGTATTCTTCCACACACAAACACAGAGAGGATCTCTATGAAGACACACAGGAATTCTAAGGACATTAGGTGGTCAGGGGTCTACAGTAGAAGGGAGACTTGCTTTTTACTAAGTACTCCTTTTCATCTTTTAAATTTTGAACCATATTTACATACTGCTGTTATGGTTTGAATGTGAAATGGCCTCACAGACTCATGTATCTGTACATTCAGTCTCCAGATGATGATGCTACTTTCAGAAGTTGAGACCCTTGTAGAGATGGGGCCAGCTAGAGGAAGTGGGTTGCTAGGAAGGAAAACATGTTGGTTATAGCCCAGCATCCATTCTAACCCAAGCTCTCTGTATCCTGACTGGCAGTGAAATGTAACCAGCCACCTTATGATCTTGACACTATAACCTTGAATGACTCCCACTGTCACACATTTCCTATCATGGTGAGCTAAATTTCCTGGACCATGAACCAGGATAAACCCTTCTTCCTTTAAGTGGTTTCTTTCAGGTATTCTGTCACAAGAATGAGAAAAACAACTAATACATAAAATTGGTACCAGTGAATGGGGGTTTTACTGTGAAAAATCTGATCATATGGGTCATAGAATATTAGAACTAGTTTACAGAGGAGTGGAGAAGAGTTTGGAGCTATGGGCTACAGAAGTCATCCAATGATGGAACAAGTTTAGTTTGATGGAACATTTTGGTAGGAGATCAGAACACCAGAATGCCAATAAAAATACATAGTAAGGACTGTGTTCATGCCATTTTAGAGGGAATTAGACTACAAACTCTCCATGTTACATTCTAACATAGCATCTGGCTACATTCTGCTTAGGTCCTAAAACTTTAAGCTTAGGTTAACTTTAAGTGAGGCTGAACTCAAAAGTAATGGACTGATCTGTTTGGCAAAGGAAATTTCAATACAGTAATAGGATTCAGACTTCAGAATAGCTACTGTTCATTTGTGCTTAACCAGTTTTACTTAAAAGAGAGCAAAACATACAGCAGAAAGATGGGAAGAAGGTGCAGTTTGGTCAGGAAAGGAACGTGAGTAAATTTAAAGTTACAAAGTGTTGGTAATTGTTAAAGAGATCAAATTTCCTACTCTGCCCTGGGACAATGGGAAAAACCTACTGAGGGCAAGACTTTATCCATCAAAGGTTCTAGCATGCAAAAATAAAAATTCACTTGAAAGTAGAAAACAGTATCTGAGAAAAAATAAAGCCTTCAGTATACCCCTATCACTGATAGGAAAATGTTTTCTCTGGTTCAGTGCTCAGAGACCGGTGCAGTTAGGGAAGAAGGAAACAGGCTATACCACAAACTGGTGGCAAACCTTTACAATATCTTCCACATGGGGCTGCTTTGCAGGCATTTAGAATACAAGAGTTACAGGATCATGAAGGTTTATACCAAGGTTCCATAAAGCTGTTGAAGCCAGGCAATGTATAGTTGGGTAGTACTGCCTTCATAGAGCCTCTAAATGGGCTTTTCATAAAGCTGTGAATTAGAAGCCCAAGTTTCAGTGGAAACTCCAGATATTGGTGCAGGAAAATGGCATCCACTCAGACACGTGGAAACACCCAGCAGAACTGACCCAAGAAAGAAGCTACATGTGCTATAGAAAGCAAAACTGGAGGAGTAGGGTCACCCAAGTCTGTTAGAGCACTAACAATGTCATCATGAACCCCAGATGCCAGACATGAAGCTGCAGGATTTGGTTTTTGCCCTTCTAGGTTTCGGGATTGCTTTTGATCCAGTCTTTTCTTGTTACGCCCCCATTTTTTCCATTTAGAATGGGAATATTTGCTTTGTGCCATTGAATATTGGAAGCATGTAACTCAGTATTTTATTTTATTTTATAGGGTCTCATAGATAAGAGAGTGCCTTGAGTACAGAAGAAACTCTGAACTCTTTTTTGTTTGTTTGTTGTGTGCTTATTTGTTTGTTTTTGAGACAAGGTCTCCCTGTAGCCCCAGCTGGCCTGAGATTTGCTATGTGTATCAAGCTGGCCTTGAACTTGCTATGTAAATCAGACTGGCCTCAATCTCACAGAGATCCACCTGCCTCTGAGTGCTGAGATTAAAGGTGCACACTACCACATCTGGCCAAAACTTTGAACTTTTAACAGTGTTGGAGCTGTAAACTATGGGCACTTTTGAAATTAGACAGAAGGCATTTTATATTATAAAACAGCCATCAGCCCATGGGAGCCAGAGGCAGAATGTTACTGTTGAATGTGAAGTGCCCCACCTACAGGCTCCATATGTTGAACAATTAGTCTCCACCAATGGATGATATTGGTTTTGCAGGTTGCAGAACCTTTAGGAAGTAAGACTTAGAGAAAATAGATCACTGGGGGCTGGGGGAGTACATCTTACATTATAACCTGACCCTAGTTCCAGCTCAAGCTCCCTAATTCCTGACTATCACTGCGATGCAACCAGCCATCTCATGATCCTGTCCCCTAAGTCATAAGCCAGTCTCAGAAGGCTTCTCTCTCCCTGACATGAAGGACTATATCTCAAACTAAGATCCAGAACAAACTCTTCTTCCCCTAAGTTGCTTCTGCCAGGTATTTTACACTGAAATTTTTAAAAATTATTTTGTGTGTGGCTGAAGAGATAGATGGCTCAGCAGTTAAGAGCACTGGTTGTTCTCACAGAAGACCTGGGTTCAAATCCCAGCACCCACATGGCAACTAACAACTGTTTGTAACTCAGGTTCCAAGGGATCCAACGCTCTCATCTGTCCTCCCCAGGCACTGCATGACATGGATGTACTTACACACATGCAGGCATAACACTCTTACACATAAAATAAAAATAAAAGAAAATTTTAAATAAATTGTTAAAAAAATTTCTCTGTGCATGTGAGGGGGTGTTTATGATGGTGCATGGCCATGACACATGAATGAAGGCCAGAGGACAGGTTTATGGAGTTGGTTCTCTCCTACCTTTACATGGGTTCTGTGATCAAACTTAGGTCATCAGGTTTGTGTGACAAGCCACTTTACCCACTAAACCATATCTCTAGCCCAGTAGTTTTATTTAAAAAAAAAAAAAATCAAAAGAACATCCTAAACTAAAGGAAAAATTCCCAAGTCCAACTAAAGTATAACAATTACAATATTCTCTCTTCTGAGTCTCAGGAGAAAAAATAAATACCTGTACAATGATGACAGTTTACTGATGTAAATGGTGACAGAGCATAGCTTAATACAGTATGCTCTCTGACCATGAAATGTTTGTAAGTTATCTAATACACACACTACAAAGAAAATCCAACTACAGTTATCCCTAAACATATTTAGGGGACTGGTTGCAGGACCTCTGTAGACAGCAAATCTGCAGATTATTTTTTTATAAATATTTTATTTATTATTTTTATTTTATGCATATGAGTGTATTGCTTACATACATGCAAGTGTACCTGTGTTGTCAGAAATAAGGTCAGATAAGGATGTTGGACCCCTGAAACTGGAGTTACAGTTGATTGCTGGCCACCATATAGGTGCTGGGAATCAAACTAGGTCCTCTGCAAGAACAGCCAGTGCTTTTAACTGCTGAGTCATCTTTCTTGCAGACTCTTAAGACATATCCTCCTGTTGTACACTAGATCATCACTCTGGAGTACTTATAACTTAAATGCTATATGAATAGTTGTTATATTGTATTGTTTAAAGAGTACAGATAATGGGAAAAGTATTTACATATTCTATACACATGCAACATTTTTATTCCTGAATATTTTCTACCTGTAGTTAGTTGAATACATAGATATGGACCTGGTAAGAGAGAGAGAGGGCCAGCTGTACAGTTATAGTATAGTCATTACTCACATGCTGGGAAAGGGTAAAAGAATCAGAAGAGTGATGTCTCCTTTTTACAGAGCACTGATTCTAAAGGTTATTTTAATATCACCGTGCAATAATACAAATGTAATTAATTTTATGCAACTTCTTTTCAGTCTATGGGATTCATAGTTTTAGAAACTATAATTAATGTTTTGTCAGACTCTCTGTCAAACAGATCAGTGAATCTCTAACACAGTCCAGGGAGCTCTGAGGCTAGCCAAGGTGATTTCCAGGGATCCCTTAACAAATTTTTTCAAGGACCTTTTTTCTAAAAAAAAAAAAAAATGAAAATAAAGGTGGATGTGGTGGCACATGCCTGTCATCTTAGCACTTAAGAGGCAGAGGCAGGGGATTAATGAGTTCCAGGGAAATTTAGACTAGACAGAATCCCTGTCCCCAAAATAGAAAAGGAAAACCAAAGTCAGACTACAAATAGAGCTCATAAAAATAATCCGTCACATCTCAACAAGCCTCCTGCACTACAGTGCATCATGGCTATACTTGTGTAGTTTTGACACTACTCCCTAGCTTTTAATTTGAATTTTCTAAAAGGATTTCTGTGCAAAGTTGTATAAAATATATTTTTTTCTGACTAAGATTTGATGTGAAAATCAAAGATCATTAATCACCTATAAAGAAGTTTTAAAAAATATACTATTTTCAATATATTCCAGTCATTAATAGTAGATTAGAAAGCTTAAAGGCTTCAATTTGCCACAGGCATTATTTTGTGGAATTCTGAAGCAGAGTTTAGAAAGAGACTGGCCACCCCTTCACAGCATGGTGCTGTGTCTAGGGGGTAAAGGCCTATGCACATGGTTATACACTGACATGCAAAGATCCAGCCAGCTCTGAGCACAGACGTGAGGACTAGTCCTCAGTTGCTGCTCCTTCAGAGACCTGACAACAGAAGAGGCCCTGTGTAATTTGCTGTGAACAGTAATGGAAACTCTCATTTTAGGGTGTCAAATTTAGGGTGTCAAATTTAGGGTATCAAATTTAGGCTTCCTAGTCTGCTCTTCTAAGAAATAAGAGTAAAAGCTGAAATGACATACATTAACAAACTTCTTTGTCACACACAATAAGGATGGCTGGTTGACTGGATAGCTACCACAGCCACCCGCCAAGCAAAACCATTGGTCTTGTGAAGAGAAAGGTCTCCAAAGGTACCTGGATGGTGGCAGCTCTCACAGTCAGTTTCAGTTTCTCTACACTTGCCTCTGGAGTCACCAGCATAGACTGAATGGTTTCAAATTATATGTCACAAATTAACAAATGTGTATCCGTGTCTTTACTGAGAGGCCAAAGCATAAAAAAAAAAAATCAAAGACAGTGTTCTAAATTAAGTTTTGCTTCAGATAAATTTCACATGTGGTACACCATTTCTCTCCTAGAGATGCTGCTTCAAGCAGAGAACAGTACTCAAGAAGAGACAAGGATCCCACTTCCCCCTGAAAGCATTCTGCACTTTAGATTCAACTTCAAAATCAAAGGAGCCTGGGAATGCAGTTCAGAAGTAGAACTCTTTCCTCACATGGGCAAGGCCTTGGGTTTGATCCTCAGCACCACAAGAATAAATAAAAATTAAAATAAATAAATAATCAAAGGACTTATGAAAGGAATATGGACCTGGCACCCCTCTTTTTTGCAAAAAATAACTTTACATATAATATTAATATGTATCTATAATAACTAGCTCCATTTTATGCCCTAGAAAATTACCAAAGTTATTAGAATAGATCCACAACTTCTCAGGGAATTAGATTCTAACTACATTAGACAAGGCATAAAAATACTTAAAATTATGACTGAGCAAGGCGTTTCTAGAAACAAATACACCTTCCATCAAGCTGGACAAACAGTTGAAAACTCAACAAAAGTGTAGAAATGAAGTAAGAATATACAAAAAAAACATGTGCTATCAGGTGGAAGAAGTACTTTCAGCACAGTGAGTGAGAGGCAGGTAGAAACTTGGCCCAAGCCAGGACACAGCAAGAAAACAGTTCCTCAAAATTAATTCAAAATGACCTGAACATGGTAAATCACTGTCCTCCTCCCTCCGCCCCTTTCTCAATCTCTGATTTTTCAATCAGGGAGCCAAGGACATGCACAATGCTCGAAATGACTTCACAACACTGAAGCTTTCTTTAGAACTTCACCAATAGGAATTTTATACATCAAAATCTGCACAAAGCTCTGTGTGAATTATGCTGCCTGTTTTTATACAAAGGGACTCTAGTGCAGGTAAGCCATCCAAGAGACAGCTCAAGTAAAACTAGAAGACAGATTCTTCCATTAAGTAAATATGTCTCTGTTTCTAAAACATTTTAAATTTACACTCACAAACATGATATTAAAAACACTGTCCATTATAAACTCAGAAATAAACATCATGCTCTATAGAAACTTTTTTCAAAAGGGAGGGATAGGGTAATGCTAGAATAGGAACAAAGCACATGTAAGCATCTCTAGTAGGGTATTAGGTAATAACATTTATTTAATAAACAAGAAGATAAATTAACAGCAATAATTCCCAATTAATTTATAGGTTCTGTGAGAAATAAAAACACAGTTTTATTTAAAATTTGGCAGTGTTTGGTTCTTAGAGATTCCAAAAATATGTTCATCATACTTACAGTACATATAAACTAGCAGTACTTAGTTAGCACAAGAGAATATTTCATACAAATATTTATTGAAGGAATAAACTGATTATCTTAAAAAATTGGCACAAACCTTTCTATTATGTTCTGAGAATTTAAGCCATACAATAAGAAAAAGGTAAAGGACTGCTGGAATTAAACATCTTTAGTCTAACATAATCAGTATTCTATATTTATTGCTAGCATAAATCCATAATTACTCATTGATTTGATCAAAATTACTAGTTGACTGGAGCAATTGAGTCAGCCATCCAGCCTATGAAGTAATTAGGCAAATCAGCATGACTAACATGCTTCTGAATCATGGATTAGGACTCTGCAGGATCTCAGCAATCCTCTCAGATTCAGTTCCAGAACCTTGGTTGGTTTTATTCAAGTCACAGACTACCTTCTCCATAATTTAATTCACTCCATACACCTTGGAGCTTTTCCTCCCCTTTAAGGCAAGAAAGTAACAAAGACTCCAAAGTAAAAAAATCCAATGAAATCAGATACTCATGTTTCAAAAAAAATAAGAGGACAGGGAGGAAGAAGGAAGGAGCTTTTGTTATCAGGTGAAAAGAGTACAGTCAAGGGAAAAGAAACAAAAATGCATTCTTACCAATCAAACCCCTCTCAGAACCTCACATTCCATTAAAGGCCACAATTCTGTTGATTTGATGCCAAATGCCTTTAAAGTGTTCTTACCCAAGAAGAGTGTGTTTTTGAAAGAACAAGGAAAGCAATACATTTAAAGGCTGGAGAAAATTTTCTTCCATTTACTAGGGTCAGTGAAACATCCATCATATGGAGACACAAACACCTTACAGAATAAAAGATCAGAGGAGTTCAACAATTAGAAGATCAGACAGCCAGTGCCTCTGGGGGATCCAAATAAGGCGCTGTCTGAACAGATCCCCCTGTGATTTCTCTCCTAAATCTAGCTAAATATGACTGTGGGGAGAACTGCAAAGCAGAACATGCTATCCAAAAAATGTGATTAAAAAATAATTAATTCTACTTTGGCTCTCTCTCTAGAGAATCTTTTCAAAGTCATTAAATAGAATAACTATATAATGAAAGTTTTAAAAAAGCAAAAATGTTCAAATTAGCTCGATGCACTAACTACAAGTAGTGTATGAAATTATCATCTACTTAACATAATGATAAGAGGCCTGAGAAATGGTTACAGACTTATCAGAAGGCCCTGGACATATTTAACTTACATTCTCATATCTAATTCCACCTGCTTGGGCTAAAGGAGATTGCCATGTACATTCCTGTCCCATGTATAGTCCAAAGCATAAATTGCTATTCAGAGATAAAGGAGGCAAGTGAGGGAGATGGTTCAGTAGATAAAGTACTTGCCGTAAAACATGAGAACCTGTGTTTCTCCCCAGTGTCCATGCAAACGTTCATGTGGCGTCATGTCCAGCCTGTAACGTCAGTGCTGGAGAGGTAGGGAAAGGTGTAGATCCAAGCAACTTGCTTGCTAGCCAGCCTAGCTTAAATGGTGAACTCCAGATTTAATGAAAGACTGTCTTGAAAAATAAGGTGGAAAGCAAAAAAGGAAGACATCCAACATCAATACAAACACACACACACACACACACACACACACACACACACACATAATTAAAGGGGTAAAATTTAATTTAAAAACTGAACATGCTCAGTATAATTTGGGGGGGGGGACTTCCTCTGGTTACCTCTGAACTTAAGAGTCAGCCTTAAGCCTGTCTACTAAAATCTTTCCTCTCTAAACTGTTGTTTTCCTAAGTCTCCCTATGGTAACATGGGCTGGTATAATTCTTTCATAACTAGACTCAGGTCTTTGGGGGAGGATTACATCTTTTGTTACTCATGAGTTGACTTCAAAGGCCTTTTTGTTTTGTTTTGAGACAGGGTCTTCCTGTAATCCCAGCTGAACTAGAACTTGCTATGTAGACCAGGCTGGCCTTGATCTCACAGAGATCAAGCCACTGCCTTCCAAGTGCTGGGATTAAAGGTATGTACTACCATGCCTAGTCCCAACTCTAAAGGCATTTAATCCAAGTGTCCAATGGACAATGTCAGGGTATAGGACTAAAACACAGACACTGTCTTTAGGTAATCAACTCATGGCGGAGATATCTGCTCCAGCAGAGGGCAGCGATGGCCTCTAGGGAAAAGGGCTGCCATTCACTGAGCACATGCTCTGTTCCAGACACCAGACTAAAATGTCTGCTCATCATTACAATACCTGGTGAAGTAGGGGTTGCCCTTCCCACGTTGTGGATGAAAGAACTGAAGATTAGAGAAGTAATGTGGTGGGCCTGGGAGGATGGCGTAAGAGGGAGCAGGAATTAATCGGCAGCTGTTATATGGACAGGGAGCTTGGAATGGCTTCAGCATGGAGCAGCTCCTTTGTCAGTATCACATCTGTGTTAATATACAGCTGAGAGAGACACAGCAAACAACTCCTGTAAGGAGGCAAGAAGTGTGTGGATGCACACATAGGATGCTTCCCCACAGTCCATCCCCAGGGAAAAACTCCCTTTGGTTGCTTGCTTGCCTGCCTTGCCACAGGGTCAAAAGAACAATGCTATAGAACTTGTTAGAACTGCAAACCCAACTTCCAGAGAGATGAAAAAGTTGAGAACAGGCAAAATTATTGCTTGAAAAAGCTATAACCACAAGTCAGTTAATCACTGCACAATGTGTCCACAATGTGTCTCTCAGTGGTTTCAGTAGAATTTCAAACACTACTAATGACCTGTGTTTCTGCTTAAGTGAGGTCTGACTACACAAATAAAGTCCAAGTGGGTAGTAATCCAATAGATATTTTAAATTTGAACAAAACTGATTACTCTGTCAGCAAAAAGAAATAACACTAGATGTTAACCATTTAATATATCTCAATTCATCATTTCATTCCAAGAGAAGGTATTAATTTTAGTATAATTATTCATATTAATATTAATATCTATTGAGACAGGCATTACCCAAAATGCTGACTCAAACACTTTTTTGCATGACATATATCTACTGACAAACAGCATAAGGAATGGTTGTATATATTTTGTAGTTTTCTGCGTGCAACTTAAATTAACAAGTTACAATTTAAGTACATACGCTTTTCTGTAGTTGGTTATAAGATGAAAAACCATGCAATACTTTCAATACAAATTCAGATTTTTGTTTTGTTTTGTTCTGAGACAGGATCTCACAATGTAGACCTAGCTGACCTGGAACTCACTATGCAGACCACTGCCAGGCTTGCCTCAGTCTCACTCAGATTCGCCTGCCTCTGACTTCTGAGTGCTGGAATTAAAGGCAAGTGCCACCATGCCTGGCTTAAATTCAGACCATTAATTGCATTAATCCTCACAATAAACCCCCTTATGGATCAAACTCTGTAGTCTGGCTTGCAGTTTTATAAATGTCCGTAGACCATGCTCATATTCACTAGATAACACAGTATTTGATCGCCTTCAAATTATTATAATACAAAGCACACGCCTGTGTGCATAATTTAAGAACCCATGACTGGCTGGGTTTGGACTTTTGTACTAGAATAAATCACATCATGAATCAGGAAAATTATATAAGAACTTGGTTCCATTTTACAGAGCTATGTACCAACCCCCACCACACACACACACACACACACACACAAATAGATTTGTTGTAGATTATACCTTGTACATCTGTCTACTTTAAGACTCTATTCATTACACAGAAATTATCTGATGACCTTCTTTTCCCTTCCCTTTTTACTGAATTTCAAGAGTTAATAGCATTGTAATGGCTGTGGAAGCATCCCTGTCCCCTCAGGACTGAACAATTTATTCTCTCAGCTATGAGGAACATCACTCCCTTTTCAGCCCTTTTCCAGAAACTTCCCTCTACTGAAAAGAGGAGCTTTGTCCAAGACCATGGCCCTCCACTTGAGAGCAGTCCACACTAATGACTAAAGGGAAGCCCCCCCCAACACACACACATACACACACACACACACACACACACACACACACACACACACAGTTATTCATGAGATCTCTGAGAGGCCATCATCTCAGCTTTCTGAAGAGCCAGCCCATGCCTTGGGTGAGACTTCATGGCTGGTCATAACCATTTTCTGAACAGGTAAAGGATAGACTCAGAGTGCAAACCCTGCCTGCAAATACTCACCTCTGAGTCTGCCTCCAGGATGGCATGCAACAAGCACCACCACCAATTACCTCAGAAACAACACATCTAAAGTCACTCAACACTTTAGAAAGGAATTTTTAAGTATTATTTTAAATGCTATAAGCCTTCAAACAGGGAGCAATCACCATCTCTGCTGGGAAAACTGACAACTATACTCCACCTGCCTCAATAAGCTCAATGAATATTTTGCAATACTCAGCCCTTTATAGTTGCAATTGAGTTCCAAACTACCTTATGAACTAACACAAAAAGAAGCTTTTTGTATTATCGAAAGTCCCTGTGTACATTTCCATTTGAAAGTCACTTATCCCATGTTAGGCTGAGAAATAATTTGGCTAATTTAAAAATAAAAAAACAGCAACAACATGGAGAGCAAGAAAAATAAATTAAGCCAGGCACTAGTTTTTTTTTCTCAAAAAATAAACCCTTTCCAGGGACTTTAAATGTAGCTGGGTCATAAAATATGTGCTTATCATTCATGGAGCCCCAGATCAGATCACCAGCACAATAAATAAAATAACAAACAAATCCTTTTCAAAGATTTTTTTTGAGAGGCAGGAGAGATGGCTCAGAAGTTAAGAGCACTGGCTGTTCTTGCAGAGGACCCAGGTTCAGTTCCCAGCACCCACATGGCAGCTAACAACCATTCCTACCTCCTGTTCCAAGGGAATCTGAGGCCCTCTTCTGGTCTCTGCAGGCATTGCACGACAGGAGTGTGCACTTACATACATGCAGGCAAAACACTCAAATACATAAAATAAAATTTTTTTTAAATGTTTGAGTACAAAATGCTTGAATACAAAGGTTAGAGAATAAAGACAAAAGAGAGAAGAAAGGAGAGATTTTTACCTCTACAACAACATTTACTTATCTCCCTTATAGAAAAGCTATTCTTAAGCTAAATGTAAAGGGCTTGTCTCACACTACATCTCCTTTCTAGGGAACAGTTTCCAAGAAAGTAGCTCATTTTCCTTTCTCTCTCTCCCTCTTCCGGTCATTCTTGCTCTAACTCTCACTCTCTAACTCACACTCTGATATTTCCAAAGCAGATATTATGGTTCAGCACAAGAACCTGAAGCAAGGATCAGAATTCCTGGGCCCTAGTGCTAACACAGGCACTGGCCTATGACCACTAGTGATGCAATTCCACCACTAGTACCTAAGGAGGCTGGTTAGTAACAGTGACCCAAATTCCAGGACCAGCTCTACCTGTTACTAGCCATGTGACCTCAGATAGAATACTAAATATCTTTAAGCCTAAATCCCAGTCTGTAAAATAAAGATAACCAAAGGTGCCTATCTATTGGGCTGTGGGGGAGATTAAATGAGACACTGTGGCTGAGTGTTACATAGAGTCTTTCCAACTTTAAGCACTAAGAAAAGTGAGTTAACAGTGTAAGTTGTTTTCCCATCTGGGTCTACTAGATACAGGCACTTCAAGGAAAGGCAGTGCTTCCTGCATTCAAAACATGAGTTTTAAACCTCTTTAAGGTATTCATGCATTGCTTTTTATCAGATTGACATGCTGGAGTTTTACAGAAGACTTTGTTCTGGGAGAGGGGAGGGCAGAGACGTTTAAGGAAGTTCCAAGACCATTGGACCTGATCCCACAATTTAAGTCTTAACTTTCTGGAAGGTTGTGTCCTAACCCCAAGGACAGACTTTCTCTGAGACAGTAAAGGTGCCCACACTTTCAGAGATGGACTATATCTCAGAACATTTCGCACTTCTACAGGATGCAGCCACTGGCCTACCGTTCTTGATGACAATTCTTCAGAGGACAAGGCAGAACTAACCAATGGCATCACCGCACAGAGGCAAGTCCCACTAGTCTCTTCTGGTTCCTGACCAGAAATAACACACTCCAATCAGAACTGACAACTCAGAGAAAGAATGGCCACTGAGTTTTCAAACTATAAAGCAAATTAATAACTGTATCTGCTTGAAATAAATAAGTTGGGTTTGAAGTGAATGTCTTTATGATTAAAGCCTGATCACCTAGAAAAAGCCTAGGCTCTATGAAAACATCAGGCCTGGGTTGCATGGTACAGCAGTAGCACACTTGCCTAGCATGAATAAGGCCCTGGGTTCTATCCCCAGCACTGCAAAACTAAGCTGTTAATGAAACAAATAACTTTTGTTTTTGATCTAAGACTTTGTCATCAAGCTTGAGAATCACCACAGCCTCCAGCTTCAACATGTTGTGGGTGTCTGTTCATATTAACAGCCAAGCCAAGTACTATCCTCCCCACTTTCCCATGATCTAATCATGATAGACACATTCTTCAGTTCTGGGAAACTAAAATTTCTTCTTACTCCTTGGGTCTTGGTTTAGATGTCCCTGCCACTGTTCTTACTAGGAAGATTCGCACAGCATGGATTGATATTTTTATGTATTAGTAATATAAAATGAAAAGTAAATACAATGACTCTTAGGTGTTTAATCATTCATTGGGACTGTGATGATTAAGTTATAAAGAAGTCAGTAGTTTCAAGACTGGAAACATGTTCAATTCATATCTCACCTGTATTACTAGTGAGATGACTAAAATTGCCAAGGCAAAGTATTCCTTTCTCTTCTCAGTCTCTTCCAGGGCTAGGACTGTAGGAGTATACTGCCATACTCAACTTTAAAGAATTTTGTTTAGATTTATTTATTTTTATTTTATGTGTATAAGTGTTTTGCCTGCATGTATGTAAGTGAACCTGTGTCATGCAATGCCCATGAAGGTCAGAAGAGGGTGTAATCCCATGGAACTGGAGTTTCAGATGGTTGTTAGCCACTATGTGGGAGATGGGGACTAAATCTGGGTCCTCTGCAAGCCAGTGCTCTCAACTGCTGAGCCATCTCTCCAGACCCCCAGCATTGTGTGTGTGTGTGTGTGTGTGTGTGTGTGCGCGCATGTGTGTGTGTTGGGGGCGGTGACTGGAGATCCCAACTTGGTTCTTATGCTTTCAGGATTTTCTAGTTTCATTTTTATTTGCTGTGATAAAATTCCCCGACAAAAAGCAACTTAGGGAGGAAAGAGTTTATTTTAGCTCACAATTTAGGTTATAGTCCATTATTTCAGGGAAGTCAAGGCAGCAGGAATTTGAACAGCTGGTCACATCATATTCAGAGTAAAGAGCAGGGAGAAATGAATGTGTGCATGCTGACTTGTTTGCTTATACTGTTTGATTTTTTTCATTCTTTCTGCAGTTCAGGACCCCATATTTAGGGAATGACGCCACCCATGGTAGGCTGGGTCTTCTCACATCAGTTAAGTGAATTAAGACAGTTTCCCATAGGCATGCCCAGAGGGAAACCCAATATACACCATTTCTCATTGAGATCTTTTTCACAGGTGACTCTAGATTGTATCCAGTTGACAATTAAAGCTGACTGTCATACACACAGCAAGCACTTTAACCCCTGAACCATCATTCTAAGCCCTAGTTATCAATTTTAAAAATGATCTTGATGGATTAAATTTTCAATAAACATAACTAATCAAAAGGAAAACATCCACTGAAAGTCTCTTGTTTGGGGAGAATGTTAATGCTGTAATATTACTACTACTTAATATGCTTTTGGATAAAGAGCTTAGTAAGGTGTCTTTAGCTGGGTTTGGTAGTACACATCTGTAATTCCAGCAGTCAAGAGGCTGAGGTGAGAGAATCATGAGTTTGAGACCAGCCTAAGATACCTTGGATGTTTCTGTCTTAAAAAACCAAAATGATAAAAAGTATAGGACAAGAAAGATGAGTATCCTTCATTAGTTATTTATTTGCAGAATGGGTTTTAATACATGGAAATGATAATTACATTGAAGCTTAATTTTTTGGTACAACAATCCTCTTTCTCCTTTAATTTATTCATTTGTTAATTAAGTCATTCATTCACCCACTATTTCTTATTTATTATGAGCCTTTTATGTGCCAGTCTTTGTTCAGGCACTGGTGGTCATCAATGACTGACGGGCTGGCTGCCTACCCTTCTACCTTCTGACCCTACAAAGTAGGCTAGACCAAAAGGGTGACTCAGAGAACTAGTTTCAGGGCGGGGCAAAATCAAGCTGAGCCTGACTCCATGGTTCAGGCCCATACCACACCTTCTTCAGCACAGTAGCAGCAGAAGCAAAAAGCCACATAGCCTCATACTACCACTGTCACCTAAGCTCACAACCCTACAGAAACCTATGAGCAGAAAGCACTGAACAACCTCTAAGGTTCCGACACCTCCGTGTGAGGGGCAGCCATATTTCAGGTTGCTGTCTTCACACTCATGCCCTGTGACCTGAGTTAAACATTGGCACATGGGTATCTCTACACAGGAAAAAGAGAATTTAAACTCTCAGGTTAAGTTAATCTGGATTCCTTTACCTTAGCCCAGAATTTAAGGCATTGATTATTTCATTCTATAGTCAACAGCTGTACCTCCAAATTTGATCATGCATGGTTCATGTAAGTGAAGTCAGATAGCTATGTGAATATGTTAAAGTCAATGAGAAGCAATGGGACATAGGCAAAACTCAGTAAACTTGAAAACTGGAAACCCAGTTCTCTACCTCTGTCTAGCTATAGAGCTTAAACAAGTTACTAAACCTCTCTGGGTCTTTCATTACCTTCAAAACATGGGACAAAAGGCTGGGGTAGCATCTCATGAGTAAAGTACATGCTTACTGTGTGAAGTCTTGAATTCCATCCCCAAGTCTGCCAAATAAAAATAAAATGAAAAATTACACGTGTGTGTGTGTGTGTGTATATATGTGTGTGTAATTTGTATAGCCACCTCTAGTTTCCAAATCCAGGATATTCTAAGGCCTGTCACATCAATACTGAAAAGCAATCACACAGTAACCATGGAGTTATCACATGTTGTTACTCACAGTACTTTTAGTTCAATGCAATTCCAATCATGACCTTTGCTCTACATCATCTACCCATTAGCAAAGATTTATAATAAAACAATTTTAGTACTCAATAAGAGCTAGAATATTCTAGAGCATTCCTACTACAGTGATAATAATTTGGTAAAATAATTCAAAGATAATTTTGCATGTATACCAGAATTCTCTTTAAGTTCACAATCTTTGAAATATTTCACTATAAAACTATTTAATTGGAAGTTCCTTACAGAAAAGTAAGCAATTAAATTGTTCACATTCACTGCCATGATTTAGAATGATATTTAATGATACAGACAAACTCTCATACTATACTATTAAGCAAGTGAGAAATAAAATACATGGCATGGTCATAATTATGTATTGTACACATATGTATAGTATTATAAATAAGACTTAAATGACAGATTATCTGTGAGTAGCAGTTATCTCGAGGTGTATTTTATTTTCTTTTTTTGGTGTTCCCATATTCCAATCTCCATGACAGCATGCAATAATTACAATTAAGTGCTTCTTTTGGATAACAGAGGACTGCTCTTAGCAATTGCTAACTTATTCTGCCTACTAAATGAATTAGGAATTCAGACAGAGAAATGTCACTGTGGGCTGGGATGCCCAAGGAGAGAATCTGAGAAGGGGCTCATCTGGGGCTGGGGAGATGACTCACTGGATAAAGCACTTGTCATACAAGTTTAACGATCTGAGTTCAGATCACCAGGACCCACATAAAAGCTAGACAGACACAGTAGCCAATGTGTTTGTAATTTTAGGGATCCTCCAGGAAGGTGAGAGATGGTGGCAGGAGACACTGTGGACGCTCAAAGGCCGACCAGGCCAGTGTATGGAGCAGCAGAACACTAAGAGAGATCCTGTCTCAAACAAGGTAGATAGGGAGAACTGACACCTGAGGTCATTGTCTGACGGACACATACATCCACCATGTCACCAAACATGTACACATACAGAGAGAGAGAGAGAGAGAGAGAGAGAGAGAGAGAGAGACAGAGACAGAGACAGAGACAGAGACAGAGAGCGCCCAGGACATATAAGTAGAATTTGGACATACAGCTCACTCGTAAGAGCACAGCCTCCAGGACTGGATTTCCTAGGTCCAAATCCTAACTTCACCATTTTGTCTGCTTATAAGTTTTTAACAGTTACTGTTAATTGTCAACTTGACAGAACCTAGTACCTCTTGAGAGGTGGGCCTCTGGGCTTGCCTGTGGGAGACGACCCTAATCCTATTAACTGGAGTAGGAAGACCCACCCTAATCACGGTGGGTCTGTTTCATGGGCTTCGTCCTGGACCAAATGGAGGGGGAACTGAGCACAAGCATTTATCAGCCTCTACTTCTTGACTATGGGGTGCAATGTAACCGATCCTCTAGAACTCCTGCTGTTATAACTTCCCTACAGTGATGAACTAACTGACTGGAGCCTGAAATCTGGGCTGAAATAAACTGTTTCCCCCTTAACTTGCTTTTGTCAGGATAAGTTATCAAAACAACAGAAAAAGAAACTAAGACAAGCGTAGACAAGTTACTCAGACTCTGTGCCTCAGTGTTCTCAACTATTAAATGGAGATATTACCAATTCTTTCTTCATAAAGTTCTTATGAGGATTGAATAAATTCATTTAAAGCTTGCAGAACAGCATCTGTCTGAGCACTACATATGTGCCAATGTAATCATTAGACAAGCATTTGGTCATCATACTAGTTAATCCTTCTGCTAATTCCTACTTTGTGTCAGATTTATACACTCACAGCTCACAGGTCTACCAATGAGACTATCATCCCCAGCTCATAGAAGAGCAATTCCAGGCACAGAGAGTTAGGGCTCAACTAGTATCTGATCCCAAGCAAATCTGATTCCAGTGGCCAGGCTCCATGTGACACCATCCTACAAGCAGCAATAACAACTTCTCCTACAGAGAAGGACTCACTCTTGAAAAGTACAGGAAGTACTACGGACAGAGAGGTGGCGCTGGTCAGGTCAGTCAGGCAAGGGAACTGAACTCTCCAGTTCACCAGGTAATTGCAAACTCATAAAGTGCTCTGAGCAAAGAAGTTACAGGATAAAGAGGGAATATAAGGAAATCAGCCTGACACTGAGAGCATGAGAGCATATTACAGAAAAGTCACTTCTGTTGATGAGAGATGGAGCCAGGTGAGAATACAGAGCTGCGCAGACAGAAACATTCTGAAGGGAAACCAAGAGAAGCTACAAACACTGAATAGTAGGGAGTGAAAAGAAATGGGGTCCCTTCACATCTCACAGTTCACAAGAAATTATTTCCATCAGTTTAGATTTCTGTGCATTCTGCCAAATGCTCTATGCAATTAATTTTTAAAATATCCTGTTTACAGGACTAAAGAGATGGTTTAGTGCTCAACAACACTGAGTGCCCTTAAAGAAGATCTAGGTTCAATTCCCAGCACACACATAGCAGCTAACACCTGCCTGGAACTCCAGTTCCAGGGGTTCTGACGACTTCCATGGGCACTGCACAACATGGGTGCACTTAGACGTATGCTGGCAATACATTCATACACATAAAATAATTTTTAAACATTAAAAAATACCCTGTTTAAAACTAACCAACAATAGCTCAAAACAAAGCATCATGCAACCTTATATTCCATTCAAGGAACGCCTGGTGAGTGAAGAGGTGGACAGCATTAAGTGGCAGACGTGAATAGGAGATGTGCGAACACAAACACACACTGCATCAAAAGGGTTATTTACAAAATCAGGATAAAGGACTTGCTAATAGCTAGTACTGACAAGGAGTCCATCCTTACATGTCCCAATACAAAGACCAGCTGACTTACCCCTTGTTTTAAAGAGGCAACCAGAGCTTGCCAACAAAAATATGTGACTGATCTAATTAGTGCACTGAACTGAGAAAAAACAGTGGGCCCAAATCATGGCCGCTCGTGTCTTACCCCTTCCAGGACAAGCAACGTCTCATAAAAGTCAATCCTTCAGCTTAGACATCCACACTCATTAAAAAGGATGAAACCCGCTGGTCCCCAGCATGGAGGAACTTAATGAATATTGTTCGATGGTGATGACACAGACATGAGTCTCAGAAGAATCAGTTCTCATGTTGGAAAAGAGGGAACATAAAGGGCTGTAAAATGTATGTGCAGGGGCTGCAGTCCAATCACCACCTCAGGCTGATGAGTCCACCTCATTATGCTTGCATTCGCATCCTCACTCTCCGCTTCATGCTTTATTAAGGGAACTGACAGCATCTCTCTTCACTCCAGGTTATTAGTAAAGACAAGTCTGTGGAGACTGGCAAACTACTTCATTCAGTCAACAAATAGTCTTGGGCATTTACTATTCACAGGTAATAATGGATTATCTAGCCTTTTGTCATTAATGCAAGAGACAGTCTTACAAACCATTTTGGTATGGAGTGAGGGAGACTTAATGGGAAGAAAAAATTTTAGAGAACAGAACAGTGGCATTAAGCTCCATCTAATAGCCTGCTGCGCACAAAGGGCAGCTGACTCACTGGTCACCTTTAAGGGGTGAATATATATACAAAAAGCAAATATTCTTTTTCAAGGAGGATGCTATTCATCTGTGTCTCTTTCGTGGATTCAGGCCAAAGTCAATACCATATGAAGAAATTTTTTACATAGCTGTTTATCCAGCTTGCCTTGCCTGCTGTCTTTAATATCACTGCCTGAAGGGAACCTGGGCTAGAGTGGTCCTGGGAGCTCATGCTCATGGAGCCTTGGGTTGAAGGGGTGGGCACCCCATCATCCAGACCCCTGCCTAACCCAAGAATCAAGACATGGGCAGAAAACACAGTGGTATAGAGCAGAGGCAGCCACACAAGCATACTGGTATGATTTTTTTTCAATTTACTAAAGTTCCTGTTCTCACCACTAAGATCAGTTTATAAAACTATCAGTTTGCTGGTTTCCTGGGCATGATCACCCATGCTTCTAATCCTAGCACTTGGGAGACAGAAGCCAGCAGGTTTCTGTGAGGCTAAGGCCAGCCTGGTCTACATAGTGTGACCTTGTCTTAAACAAATAAACAAAGAAAAAAATACTTATCAATACATATAATAATAGCTGGTTATCTCTGAAGTAATAAATTTGTTATCTCAGTTTTATGACTAATGTTTTATCATGAAATATATATATATATATATTTTTCCAATGTTATCACATATGCCAAGGCTATTTCTTCAAGTACAGGCCTACTGATTGAATTGCAGTTGTCTTTCTTGCAGAAACTACACTTATAAAAGGTATAATCTATAATGTCCAATTTGGGCTGCCTGAAATTGAGAAAAAGTTCAGTAAGAATCAGTCTCTGTTTAAAATCTTTCTGTGTTTTTATGTTTGTTTGCTTGCCTGTTTGTTTGGTTTTGTGGTGTTAGTGATTGACTCCAAAATCTTGCACATACTACTTAAGCACTTTACCTCTAAACTCTGAACTCCTTTTCCTGTGTTTTAAGCACTTTATCCAATCATTCCAAGCTCTCTTCTATAGCTAATGTGACAGTTGCAGTGTCTTATAACAACTTACTTTTATTTCTTCCAGAGAACCCAACTTCACGGAAATAAGCAACTTCTTCTACACACACACACACACAGTTCATGCATTTGAAAGTTATGCAAAGAAATCATATAATTACTGGAGCATTACACACTGTTCAGCAATGGGAAAAATTTGGAGCTTTGAGCTCATGAGAAACAGCCATCCAGGCAGATCATTCATAGGGGAGTGGGTCTAAATAAGTCAAGCTGTTTTCCAGGGAGAGTAGAAAGCACTAGCAATCCAGGGATCCCCTCAGATGGGCTAAGCAAACTCCCATTGTATTATACGAAGAAACCAATTATGTTCTTCAAAGCTAGCATCTGCTGTAAAAGGATAATTGCAGTCAAGGTTATTCTTGTTTAGAGGAAATGTGAACTAGGACTCTCAGGAAGGGAACTTCTGTCTTTCTACCACGTCGCAGGGAAGACGTGTTATGGAATGGAGGAAAGTATGCACTACTCTTTATGTAGCCTAAGATCAACTAGGAGTTTAATATGTAGTATTTGCACTATGAGATAATCCCTAACAGACAGGCTGCTAGAAAAATTACTAGCTTTGAGCATCCCACTTACAAGAAAATTGCTACAGAGAGATTTGCAAATGTAGTCTCCTTCCTGAGTTCCTACTCCAAAAGACACTGCTCTAAACCTTCATAAGGATGTTACAATTGGTGGCCAATCATACTGAATCAATCCATTGATGTATTTTTTATTTCTCTCCTTTTAATTTGGAGATTTTGGGCATAGTAACTATACTCCTACTTGTCATTAATGGGAAAAACTTGTCTAACAACAGATCAAAATACATGGATAATTTGTCAGTTAAATTAGAAAATGTGTCAGTTTTACTTAAATTGCAGAATTTTGCCAGATTCCCTAAGATATATACATATATACATGTATATATATGTATATATATATATGACTTTGTATTCAATTTAGTGATGTCTATTTCACTAATTATTATGGATTTGTGTTTCCAAATCCTCAACTTGTAGAAATCAGTCTCCCAGCAAAAAGCAAGATAAGAGCAGACATGCCTTTCCAAAGTAACTGCCTCATACCAGGAACGTGGGTTCAAATGAGACAGTGCAGGCTTCATGCTGAAAGCCCAGGGCCAGTACCATGCTAAAGGGTCCCAAACTGTGGCTTATCATTAGTGCATCTATAATGAACAAACCTCCAGTATAACACGAGGAAGACCTCAATGGCAACTATTTTGATATTCTTTTCACTTTATGGATGAGGAAAGTGAGGTTTTCAAAGCTGAACCTAGAACTCGGAGCTCCTTCACTCCAGCCTCAAGCTCTTTCTCAGTAGTCTGTTGGTTAAAAGGCTTCTGTGTACTGACTGGAATCAGAGACACCTTAATTCTCACAATTACATTTAATCAGAGCAATCCGCAATTTGAGATTTAAGTCTACATGCTCAAAATACACTTGGTTTATAGATGTCTATCTGGTTACATAATAATTCCCCAAAGTAGATATTTTAAGTTGCAGGCTAACAGCAAATGGGTTTATCTCCACCCCAGAAGATGATGAATGATTGATTGTAAATCTCTACTCCAATACAGGGCTTCTGATTGCATTAGACAGAGGGCATGAAGACTAATTAAAAGAGCTCATACGTTCATCACCGTTGATTGTGCATAATCCACTGCTGAGGTACAAGTGCGGCATGGTCTCTAAGATGACAGGGAAAACAGATGAATTTCCACTCCAAACCCCCATAGGCGATCTGTCTTGATTTCAGCATAAATGGGTTTTCCCTAATAACCTAAATCACAAACAGAATGACAGTCAGAAAACCCTAGGCCAAATTTTACTATTTTATCTGAACAGGGGCTGGCCAGGCCTGGTCCCACGGCAAGTGATCAATAAAGAATTATAGCAAACAGGTATGCAGGCATACTTTAGGGACTGTCCAAACTAACGTTTCCTACATAATTAGAAGTCACAATATGTGTCCCAGTGAGCTAAAGGAAACACATCCTATAGATCACCCAAATGGCCCTTAAGCTGACTCTCTCAGGTATGTTCCAACCCTACAGCAAGTGGCTCCTATCTATTCTCCCCTTTGGAGCAACAATTACTATTTGACAGTCGTGGGCCAAAATCCCATGGGGACGGCCGCCTTTCTTTCTTTGTGGGAAGGGCCCGCCCACCCTGTATATCCTACACTAAAAAGACAGGAAAGGAAGGAGGATGAAAGGAAGGAGGGTGGAAAGGAGCAAGGGAGGGAAGGGCAACTCTTGGTAGAACTCAAAATCCTGATAAACAGAAGACGTCTGAGATAGTACCATTCTATCGACATCATGTATAAAGGATCTGACAAGTGGAAACAGATTTAAAAAATGTATAATCCACACTAAAAGCAAGAAAAAGACTTCTTAAATTCATGGAATTCAAGACAGTAATTATAAACCTAAGGTAGAAAGGAAAAAATTAATGAAGACTCAGCTTGAAACACCATCTTTGTTTAAGCAGTAAAAATAACAAAATCAAGAAAAGACACAGACCCAACATGGTAAAACTGTTATGCAGCTATTCTTTGAAAACTTTTGTTTATTTATTACTATAATGGTGGGGGGTACACCACGGTGAACATATAGAGGTCACAGGGCAATTCTGTGGAGTTAGTTCTGGGGAAGGAACTCAGGTGATCAGGTTTTGAGACAGCACTTTGGCTCACAGAGCCATCACAGCAGTCTAGAAATTTCGCCTTTATTTATGTTTATTTTATGTGCATGAGTATTTTCCCTGGATGTATATAATTGTACCACTTGCATGTATTGGCCATAGAAGAAGGTATCGGATTCCCTGGAAACTGGAATTGCAAATGTTGTTAGCCACCATGTGGGTGCTGTGAACTGAACCCAGGTCCTCTGCAAGAGCAGACAGGGATCTGAACTGATGAGACCTCTCCTAGTCACCTTGAAACTCTTCCTTTTAAAGAACAATCAAATACCACTGATTTCTATGATGTCACACATCCACATACGCTGTTTCTTCAATATGAATTATTAACAAGTAAAGTTCCCCTTAGAAAATTTGCAGCTTTCTCACACATTCTTTAAGAAGCCCAATGTTGACCCCCTTCCCTCAAATTCTTGCCTCTGTTACCTCACTTTCTCTTTTACATATCTCTTACCAGGCTGAGGAAATCCAGGCTCTGTGCCTATAGGTACCAATGTAATTTATATAGGTATTAGTGGGTCTTCACCTCCCCATTAATTTGGGTGCAGTACTAAGTATAAGGGATATAACACTGAAGAAGTCAAGCATGGTCCCTGTCCTTGTGGGGCTCAGTCTCAAAATGCAAAGCTAGATATGAAATCAACAGTCCTTTCCGGCTCCCAAGCTTTTAAGTCATTATTGCTTTTTCTTCTCATTTGCATAGCACCAACTTCCCCTTTTGAATTTCCATTATTGACTAGCTCTAGTACTCACAAGCAAACCACTGCTCCATGTGATAGTTAATCTCGTTATCAACCTAACTAGATTTAGAATCACCATGGAAACATCTCTGAGTATGTCTGTAAAAAATGTTTCCAGAAAGGTTTAGCTGAGGGGGGAGACCTGCACCAAATGTGGACAACACCAGTGTGCGGACTCAGATTCCAGACCAGTACAAAGAACAGGAGCTCAGCACCAGTATCCACCTCCCTCGGCTTCATGACTGCAGATGCCTTGCGACCAGACCAGATGCCTCACGTTCCTGCCACCATGCCTTACCCCACCATGATAGGCTGCAGTCCTTCAAACTACAAGCCAAAGTAAGCCTCCCTCAAGTTGTTTCTTACCAGGTCTTTGGCCACAGCAACAAGAAAAGTAGTTACTATGCGCCATACCAAAACTGTAAACATTTTGTTTTTATTTTGGTTATTTTGAGGCAGGGCATCACCGTTATGACTCAACCGGATCTCTAACTCACAATTCTCCTGCCTCAACTTCCAGTGCAAGGATATCAGACATGTGCTCAGAAATCTGGCTCAGAAAATTTATTTTCTAGCGCACAGACATAGCCAAATAGGTTCATAAGGTAAAGGGAAGAAAATGCAATGGAGAGATTCCATAAAAATCAGGGCTTCAAAAGAAAAAAAAAGTATACAGCAGTGTTGCTTTGTCTGAACAAGGAAAGTGAGTAAAGGTTATTTAAAAACAGGCCTGAGAGAGCAGAAAGCAGAGCAGGCTCTTCCACCTCAGAAATTGGAACCTGATCCCATGAAAGCCTGGTCACTGGGCCATTCAATCCTGATTGCTTAATGAAAGTGTGCAAATCAGCAGACATTATGCGGAAGCCTTCCAAATGTCTCTAATTACGGCCAAGTAGATGAAGGCCTTACAATCCATACTTCACCCTTATTTGAAAGAGTGTCTGGCACATCATTAATTAAAACACCTCAGCTCCCCACTACATTAGAAGCACGATAATTATCTTCATACAAAATTTGCTTTATAACACTTGAAATGCTTCAAAGCCTGGGGTGACAACAGACTATAAACAACAAGCCCACGAGTCCAGGCTCCAGACCTTCACTACAGTGCTGTAGTTCATAGTTAAGAGCACCCCCTTCGGGAATAAAGGAGTATCCACAGCCCTGAGAGAAAAATGCAATCACTATCCTGTTATTAAAAGATTAGCAGCACCTGAATTTTACTGATTCGTTATATGGGCAACACATTGCACTAAGTGCTTTATTATAAACTCCAGGCTGGGAGAAACAGTAAACTTGCCAAAGGTCACCCAGCCAGAGAGTGACAGGGTGGCAGATCCACCCCAGGTCCACCTGGCTCCCAAGCCTATACCATTCATCAGTACAAAGCCCCCAAAGAGCTAATGTTAAAAGAAGGCTGGGGGCGGGAAAGAGAAGGCATTGTCAACTGCAAATATTTTCCCAGAGCACAGTATGCAAAATTAAAAGCAGAAACACAGAAGCTGAGTATTTATCCATTAGGGAAGTCCAAATAGGCATAAAAAATGCACTGTCCTCTCACAGGACTATGAGACATGAAGAAAGAGGAACCTCCAAAAGGCTGTGAAACAAGCAGAGTGATTCACCCAGGTATTCACTTTAGGGGACCACAAAGGTTCCACCTTTTATTCAGTAATTCAACACTGCATCAAAGATCAAGCCACCACCCTGGCCTCCAGGTTCTGCGTGCTAGAAGGTACCACAGAACTCTTAAGTGGAGAAGAGAGCCTGGCCCAGAGCCTATGGAGGATGACTAGCTTACTGAGGTGTCCCAGCCACCAGAGTTCTGACCCTTGGATGGAGATGTCCCAGCTGCAGATGTCCCCTACCTGACCCTAATTCTGTTGTGCTAGCATGAGAACAGTATCAACTCCAAAGCACTGAGTTTTAACTTTTTCTCCTCAATAAATGAAAACTCGGAGTTTTTCTTAGAAGGTCTTTTCCTAGAGATGGAAAAATAAGGTGCTATCCTCGTGGACAGACACCAGGAAAAAGTCTAAAATGGCAAGGCCCAGTCACCCAAGAGCATGAAAGGGCCAGCACAATCATGAGGCCTCAACCAGGCCCTGCCTCATCAATGTTGAAAACACATTATAGCCTTGTGGAGTCAAATAAATCTGGCTTTAAATCCCAGTTCTGCTCCCTACTAAGCCCACAGCTTTAGGCAAAGCACTTAACCTCTTTAGCCCTAATTTCCTCAGTTTCAAAATGAGGATAACAACCTCCACCTTACTGGCACCTTGTGGGCATGACGGTATGCCCTGTGCTACATCCGACCACAGCCCCTTCTGAAGGACACTGTTAGTATTTCTAGTCTTGGGGTCAGCATTAGACAATGATTTTCGGCCTTACAGCAGTGCACAAGCACACACACACACATGCACACACGCACACACACACACACACGCACAGTCTCACACCATCAACCTGCTAGTCAAATGGAATAAAACCAGAGAGCAGGGTGGGAACCAGATCCAAAAGCAACTCTGAGTTGTCCACCAATCTGTGACATGCTCGAATGTCAGGGATGATGACCCATGAGCTCAGCCATTCACATTCCTAGTTCAAACCTAGGTGGTAAAGTGAGCTGGCAGCAAGCAGAGAAGCAGATAGGCCAAGACAGAATAGCAGCTTGGAGAGTAGCTGGGTACAGTGAAGAATGACAGCTGAGCCTGTGGAGTTAGCAGGGATCCAGACATCCTTTGATTCCAGCCGCTGGGTGCCCAGTCCCCCTCAGCCCCTGCCCTTCCCGAGGCCTGCCGCTCTCTTCCTAGGATCTTACAAAAAGCTTCCCACTACCTGAGGTCACAGGAGGCTTTCTCTGTTCTCCTTGACCAGAGATAGGGCAGGTGGGAAGCTCCGCCCACTTGCGAAAGAGGCCAGGAGGGGACAGAGCTCTAAGCATTCAACATGCTGCTTTGCTAGAACTCACTGACAGGGCAGGAAGGAGAAACACAAAGGAAGCACCACAGGTTCTGTCAGCTGAGAAAGCCTCAAGATGCCTCCCACAGACACAGGTTGCTGCAAGAGACACCTGGGTAAGGGTGGGGGAGAGGGACACAGAACATTCTGTTACAAGAAAATGACATCTTTGAAGAGGCTCCATGAAGGGCTGGGGATGTAGCTCAATTGGCAGACTGCTTTTCTAGTGTGCACAAGGCCCTGGCTTGACCCCCAGCTCCACATAAACTGACCATGGTCACACATGTCTACAAATAATCCTAGCGCTCCAGAAGTAGAGGCAGGAGGATCAGAAGTTCAAGGTCATTGTCAGCTACAAAGCAAACTGGAGGCTAGACTGAGCTACCTGAGACTACATCCAAAACTAAAATTAAATTTAAAGATAAAAAAGAATGAAGTCTAGAAACCCTGGTACTTCTGCCACCATTTATAGTTTCGTTTGAGTGTAAAATATAAATTTACTGTAATATTTCTTGAGAGAGAAACAAAGCCAGTTTATCTTTGTGATGAGTTTCTATTAAAGAATTAGAAAATAAACACTACCTAACCCCCTTAAAAGAAATCCCCAAATAACCACCAACCCTAACAGCAATACTTCTTTCTATTCCCCACCAAGACAACTCTGAAAACAGTTGTCAACAGGATATGCTCCCCAGTCCTGTTCTGAGCCCCAGTTCCCACCAGGCCTGACCTCCAGTCTTACACAGTTCTCCTGTAGCACTTTGGGAGGGTCACTTGCCATTTACCATATATTTTATAATCTAGCTTCTAGCCAAATTTGTACCATTCCATGCCTTCTAGTTTAGTTATGTGGGTTCTACATAGCAGCAGATGGGCAATGGATTTCTGCAGATGCCTTGGATGTACAGTCAATAGATATCTGCTTCAGTCCCTCCCACAAATCCACATATAAGCAAGAAATTTGCTTGTTGTATGTTCAAAGGCAGCAAAAGAGAAGCACTCCTGCATACATCACATCACACCTGGAGAGGGGAGACAGGAGTACACTAGTAGTCCAGAGCATAATTTATCCAGATTTACTTTGTAAAGCCACTACTCAACTGGCTTGAAGTCAGCTGTTCCCATTAGTTTTTCTTTCAGCTACCAAAGGTCCGGGTTCAAAAGCAGCTGCTGTGTGGACAGCAGATTCACTTCTCACAGGGCTTGGGCTAGGCGGAAAAATTCACACCAGAGCCACCAGCCTGGGTCTGACTGTTCAGTATGTTAGAAATACCTGAATTAACAGCACTTAGGCTGCTCTTTGCAGCTCAATGTTTTTATGCCATATAAGATTCAATACCTTCCTCGAGTTGAGTGGCAATATATTGCTCAAGGTGGGTAAGCAGTGAATCAAAACAAATTTCCTGGAGTGATATCTTTTCTAGCCTATAAACAAAATCAGAATTTTTGAAGCTAGTAAACCTTGAGTCTGAGCATCTCAAGGTTATTCATTTCTAAACCCCTCTGGTAAGCATATAAACACAACAAAAAGAAACATGGTTTATGATGAAGAGAATTTCCTTCTACACAAAATTCCACAATTTAATTTGTAGGGTATTATACTGAAGTATCGCACACCTTTAACTTCTGTTATGGGAAGCAATGCAACAATACCAACAAAAGCTCATTTTCCAATAGATTTTTTTTAAGTGTAGAGGTGAGGCAGAAAACACCAGTTTCAATAGATAGTTACAGATCTGAGTTGTTTATCTCTGACACAATTGGTAAAACAGACAGTATAAATCTAATTCCTCATGCCACAAAGTGATTTCGAAAATTTTAATCCAACAAATGGCGAATGTCTTGTTAGGAATTTGGGCAAATTAAACAGGGATTTCCAATTTGTTGGGAGCATCTGCCCAATAATACCTCAGTTCAGGAATGGAGCCTTACTGTTACTCGGTCATTCTACGAGTCTCCCTGCCCCAACTCTCACCTTTATTGACTGGACCACAGAGAGGCTGAGCCAATCCAATTCTTCAGCCAGGAATTTAAATCAAAATTGGAAAATGCTATACATGCTTCTCTAGTTGCTTCAGTGACTGGAATGTAAACCCTGGAGAAGTTCCAAGCAACCCAGTTCTGCTAGACAGGAGTAAAAGCCAGTTGAGTGAAAGAAAGAAAACAACAGTGTAAAGATATCATTCTGATTCCTGATCTGAATCCTAGCTTAGCCTGTGTTCTAGTCCCTCCAATAAATTCCCCTTGCTGTCAGATCTAGGAGGTATCTTTTAATTTTAATCTATTTTCATCAGAGATGCAGAAGCAAAATATGAGATACAAGCTCAGCAATGCTGAATGATCCTTCAGCAAGTGAAAATAAGCTATGTCATCAAAATTCAGAGCCAGAAAGCCCACTTTGATCAAAGGGATGGAGCTGATGTGCCATTTGAGAATCTGATTCCTAGTTTTGTCATGTATTTGTTATAGGATCTCAGTTCAAAATGAAAGAGCCTTGTGTCAAGTAGGTAAGACTTCCAAGGGCACTGCTAGCTGTCCTCACTGTCCTCAGACACAGGGCACAAGGAGTAGCCAGCTTTCCCAAGAGTGTTAATTTGTTTGTGTTATGCTTCTCCTCAGAACCACACAGTAGCTCCCAACTGCTTGATGTGTCAAATGAAAACTCCTGACAAGTGCTACATACATTAGTTCTGCATTCCCTGACTGTACTGTCATAGCCCCATAGCCTAAATTCGCAGCAAGTCTAGGATCAGCCCTCGTGTTCTCTATGAATGTCACATGGCTTCCACTCCAAGGTGACAGCATGGGACTTTATGATGTCTCCTTTCAGAAATGGCTGAGAAGAGCAAAGAGGAGGTGTCTTATGAATCAGGACACTTGGATAACACCCTGGTCTTTCTATTATCCTGTCATGGTCCTCGCTCTGTCAGTTCTACTCTTTCTCTATAAAATATAGGTGCTAGGGATTCACTACTGATTTTCAGCTTTTTGTCCTGCCCCAATGCTTTTACAAGGTACAACAAAAACACATGAAAGGTTAATAGCATTTAAGAAAAAAACATAATCAGGACAACATATGGAAAAGTAAGTGAGCAAAATACCCAGAAAGAGACTGCTATTGCCATAGATGGCCCAGTAACAGAGGCAAGGCTCGAGCTATACCTGTAGGACAGGAAAGATAGGGATCAATGGTTCCACTTAGTTCCTATTCATTTTCATGTTGGTTGTTAAAACTGCCAGGAGGCAAAGGAGACAGCTCAGTTGGTAAAGTACTTACCTTTCAGAACTCACATTGAAAATAAAGAAGCTGGATGGTGGCACACCCTTGAAATCCCAGTTTCAGGGAGGCAGAAACTGGTGAATCCTTGGAGCTCTCTGGTCAGTCAGCCTAAGACATTTGGTGAGTTACAAGTCAATGAGAGACTGTCTTCAAAAAAAGGTTATTCTCCCCATGCAAATGCATAAGCGTGTATGTGTCTGTGCATGTGCACGTGTGTGCACACACATGCACACAAACCCCACTTGTAATCCCAGAAGTCAGGAGGTAGAAGCAGGAAAATCAGGAGTTTCAGGCCAGTTTCAAATACATAGCAATTTAGAGGCTATCCTGTACTATATGAGATGCTGTCTCAAAGTAAGCAAACAAACAAAACTACTGAAAAATGCAGATACAGCTCAGTGGTAGAACACGTGTCAAGAATGCACAAGGCTCTGGATTCAATCCCTAGCATTGAAAACAAAAACTACTGAGAGATATATACATTAAAGAACTGTAAGGGATGGGGAAAAAGAAGTATGCTAGGGCATGGCGAGATGAACAGTGTTTCCTTTGTGTACCAGCTTGTGTAAAAGCTTGAATTTGGGTCCCTTGAACCCACGTAAATGCCATGTGGACATGGTGGCCCACTTGTAATCCCAGAGCTCAAGGTGAAGAAGGGGGATCCTCAGGGCAAGCCAGGCAGCTAGACTAGCCATACTGGAGAGCTCTGGGTTCAACTGAGAGACTTCACCTCAATGGACAAGGTGGAGAGTAATTATGGAAGATTCTTGACATCAACCCTGAGCCTCCACATGCACCTGCACACACACATGCATCTGTTCTGACTCACTGTGTGCCCCCACACATGAACACACAAACTATTCTGAAAACGTATCAAACACATGAGAAATCCTCTTCAAGTCAAAGAATGCACTAAAGGGGGAAGCATCAAAGGTAAGCAGACAAGGACCACTAGAAACTAACCACTATGGGGGCAGCAGCCATATCTGCTTTGTGCCCACTGTCCTCCCAGTCTCTAAGAGTCCCTAGCCGAATGCTCAATCGATATTAGTTGGAATAGTACATAAACAAAGCCCTACCTTTAATGATTTGGAAATTTTTAAAGAAGAATAAAAGGATATGTTGTCCTTTTTCTTCAGAGACTCTAATAAAAATGGCCTCAGTTTCACTTACTGGAAGCCTTCCTAAGGACAATAGAGAGAAGAATGTTAACCTCACACAATAACCATTCTAGGTAATAAATAATCAAATCCTACCATGATAGCAAGTAAACAAATCTGTCACTTCACTGGTTCTCAATGCTGACGTACGAACAGAGAATGAGTCTTTTTATAGAACAGAATAACTCATTCCACAACTTTGCCCAAGCACTTTCTGGAACATATTCATTTGCTTCAAAATGCCACCTCCTCTTAAGTTGATTTTCTCCTTCAACCACAATTATGTCACATGTGTCAGAT
Organism: Eospalax fontanierii; assembly: GCA_035773235.1. NCBI lineage: Eukaryota > Metazoa > Chordata > Mammalia > Rodentia > Spalacidae > Eospalax > Eospalax fontanierii. Next base: position 35,831,361 of record CM069548.1, on the reverse strand, counting down.
CCATGTGGTCCAAATGATGGAGAGTTTCCTTAACCAAATGTATCTCCATAGCAACAAAGGGACTGCATTTGCCACTCTCTACCTGCCATGGCCCAATCAATTATTTAACGTGACTATACTACAGTGACACCACATAAATGATCATGTCATTAGCAGTAGGAGTCAGCCCTGAGAAAATCACAAACGCCAGACAGCAAATTGATCACAAAACAAACATACTCTCCTTGAAGGTGATGTTAAAGATCACAGTGTAAAAGGAGAGAGAACAAACTTTTCTTAATTCTAAGCTTCTGTTTTAGAACTGCATGAGCATGTGATCTCCCAGCTCTTCTCAAAGCAGAAAGGAAATAAAGAAAGAGATAGAGACATAGGTACTCGAGGAAAAAACACAAATTATTGATACATTACACATTTAATCACAAGTTACTGAAAATAGGATGATTATATGAGACAGAGACCCAAAGGATGAAATTTATCTTAAATTCATCTTTCATGAGATTAGTTTTGGTCCTGACCCATTTTCTGGCTTATTTTTCATTAAGAAAATGGAAGACTTGATGATTGAGGGAAGACACAAGGATCAACAGCAGCTGTGACTATCCTCCCTTTCAACCTGGTCACATCTCCACGGACTTCCCCTGAGAAATTTCTAGACAAAGAAGCTTAGAAGATGCCCCACTGGTGCCAGGAAAAAAGAGAAATGTTTCCATGAAGAAAGACCAGAGAGAGACTTAGTCTGGGTGAGAGTACCCCAGATTCAGATTGGAACATACCTCAAAATGTTAAGACCAATACAACAAAAATTTTACGAATCTAATCTGGGTTGGCCCCAGGTTAGAGTGGGCCGCATGCTTTGTACCAACAGGGATCCAGAAACCGGATTAACATTGAAGGCTGGAGTCAGAATGACTCCAGAAGCACTGGGACAGAATGAAGGGAAATGCCTTTTTATTCACTTTATTGTGTTTTTTCATGCTACACCATAGAAAAGAAGAAAAAGTAAAAGAAGGCAGTCCTCTGAAAGACTCTCCTTTATTTACAATAGTCTTAAACAAAAGTTTCATGCTAAAAAGAGATTTTACTTAGTCAAAAGGAACTGACATGGCCCAGAAAGGAAATACCCAATTTACTAACAAATTAAAAGGTATATGCAAAGTCTGTAGACACCATTCTTTAAAAGGTCCCTGTGTCCCATCTGGGGTGCAGTCCTCTGCCTTTCTGTTTGCCAGCTCTAGCTTGCCACAAGTTGCAGCTATCAAACTTTGATTTGACTGTAGAGATAACCAAATAATTTATGAAAACTGTAGTTTTCCATCCCAGGAGTCCTTCTATCACCGATATTAATTTTTATTGCAGTAAATGTAAGAAATCATCTTATAAGATAATGATTTACAGTTATTTTCCTGTTCATATGGAAGAGAATGCAAAAATAATTACTCACCCAAAATAACATTTTCTCTCTTAACATTCATCTTCCCCCAAAAAATATCACAAATGCTTAAATTGAAACCTAAGGTGGCCTTTCCACTGCAAACTGCTCCTCTAAGTGGATAAATGATCACATAAAGCTCAGCATTTACAAACACTTCACACAGCGGTATTTTATGTATATACCCACATAAAATAAAGGCATGTACCTCAGGGATCATTTATACAACTAAATGTCTTTCTGATTAGCATATAAAAATGCTTAAGACAGATAACCTTTCACATCTGACAGTGCACACAGTATGAGTTATGACCACTACTCTGTTTCTGTAATTGAGTGAATGCCTTTAGACAATTGGTCAAATACTTACCTCTTATTTTCAGTTGACATGCATGCAAATACATACATATTTATAATATATTATGAGACTCATGGAGAACAATAATTCTAGGAAAGTCACTCCTTTAGAAGTTTTTAGTTTTTATAATTCTCTATTCTAACAATTTTGTATGCCATATAAAAGAAATAATATAAAAATGACATATAAAAGCTCCTGTGGGTTTAAAAAGGTATTCCCAAAAGGCCCATGTGTTAAAGGTTTGGTCCCCAGGATGGTGCTATTGGGAGGTAGTAAAACTTTTAAGAAGCAAGGCTTTGTGAAAGGGCCATGGGTCACTGGGAGCAGGCCCTTTAAGGAACTAGGAGGCTCTGGTCTCTTGTCCTCCCTGGCTTGGATTCTTGGCTCCTGTTGTGAGCAGTCTACACCAGCCATAATATGGTACCCACCTTTGCCATCAAGCACTCATACCAGATGTCCAAAGCAGTGGGTTTTCCCAACCCTGGACAGGAATCCCTAAAGTCATGAGTCAAATAAACCTTTAGTCAATGTTTTCTCTTTACAAGTTAAATTTATCAGTTATTTCCTGATAAGTACAGAAAGCTGGCTGACCAGAAGCAAAGTGAATTGTCCTCTCTCAGCTGACAGGGGCTTCATGGGTACTAATCACAGTATTCACTCGGCTTTCTTGTAAACAGTAGGCACTTTCACTTGTTGCAGAAATAAAAATTAGATTAGACTACATAAAGTCAAATCATAACATTACACTATAGATACTCATTTTGTATTTTATTTATAATTTATTTCTACCCTGTATACTTAGATATAATGACTGAATGGGCATATTTATCACAGTACTGCTTCTAACAGGAAAAATAGAAATTTCAAAATGACCTAGTGATTCCATATGACTGACAGAGCATCTACCTGCTTAATATACAACTATTTAAACAGGTACAAGCCTATGAGATGTCTCAGTGAGTAAAAGTATTTGCCTTGCAAACCTGACGGGCTGAGTCTGATCTCTGGGACCCAAGGTAGAAAAAGATAGCTGACTCCTGAAAGTTGTCCTCTGACCTCCACATACTTTCCTGCGCGCATGTGCACACACACACACACACACACACACACACACACACACCATCACCATCACCATCACCATCACCATCACCGTCATCATCGTATTTTTTTTTAATTAATAGTATAAGACTAGAATAATCAAAGAACAACTATGGAAAAAACAGAGTACCCTAGAAATACACCCTTACAGACCAAGCCAGGATTTTCAACAAAAGCATCAGTATAACCAAACAGGTGAAAAAAATAAAATTCAACAAATGCTGATAGAATAACTGGAAACACCTTGACCCCAAACTCATCTCATTCACAAAAACTGACTTGAAAGGCAATATAAACATGAATGTAAATGATAAAACCATAAAGCTGTTAATATACAAAGGAAAACTCATTATAATGTAGGGAGTAGGCAAAGGTTTCTCAGACTGATTGCAGAAAACAATAAGATAATGTTTAAAAATTCTCATAAAGGGCATAGGTAAGAAAACGAAGCAAGTCACAGAATTGGAGTAAAGAGCTTCAAAACCTATAGATAGGCAAGGACTTTCTAAATAGGACTCCAATTACTCAGGAAATAATGACAAATGGAACCTTGTGAAATTAAAAAGCATCTGCATAGCAAAGGAAACAGTTAATCAAGTGAAAAGATAACCTAAAGAACGGAAGAAAATCCTTGCCAACTATGCATCTGACAGGAGGTTAATACCTAGAATATTCAAAGACTCAGAAAACTAAATAACAAGAAGTTAAACAACACAGTAAGTGGTCTAAAGAAATGGAGAGAGAATTCCCAGCGTAGGCAATAAACATGAATGTAACCTTACTAGCCATCAGAGAAATGCAAATTAAAACTACACTGAGATTCCCTCTCAATCCAGTCAGAATAAGTCATTAAGAAAATAAATAATAACAAATGCTGACAAGGATGTAGATAAAAGGCAACGCTTTACACTGTTGGTGGGAATGTAAACTCGCAGCCACTAAGGACATCTGTGTGGTTTTCAAAAAGCTAAAAATAGATCAACCATATGATCCAACTATTCCATCCTTGGGTATTTACCCAGTGGACTCTGAGTCAACTTACCACAGAGATAATTGAACATGAATGTTCACTGCAGCACTACTTATAATAGCTAAATTATAAAACCGACTTAAATGTCTAACAACAGAAGAATGGATAAAGAGAATGTGATGTATAAACACAACGGAATTTTTCTCACCTAAAGAAGAAAATTCTATTATTTGCAAAAAATGGAGACAACCAGAGATAATCATATTAAGGGAACTAAGCCAGTCTCATAAAGATAAATACCAGATATTTTCTCTTAGTTGTTATTCCTGAATATCATATAGATACATAAAATCATGAATGTTTATATGACATGAAGATAGATGCAAAGTTGTCTAGACAAACAAGATTAACTGGAGGGAGAAGAGGGGAGGGGAGGCAAGAGAGGTATAGAGGAGAATACACATGCTCAGAAAACAATATAGACTTATAAGAAAATATCCTTATGCATGACCATAAGGAAAAAGAGATCTGCAGGCTCCTGGGAACTCGCTCATATGAATTTACAGCAATGGTGACAGCATGCACAAGACCCATGCAAACTCAAGCAGACAAAAACCAGCTGGATGAGGGAGAGCTGATCTTCTTTAAGGGAGTGAAGCTAGATAGGCTGACCAGGCTCGAGTGGATGAACTCACACCGAGGACACCTGGGTACACCTGAGGACACCAACTTGACTCGATAGGCCTTAACCTACATGACAGAATGCATGAAATCCTGTGGGTGGGCCATGGAGGGGTACAGATAGGTGAGAGGTCTAAATATGATTAAAATCTATGAAGTGTACAACATTTCAATAAAATATACATTGAAAAAATAGAATATTTTATCATAACTATACATATATTCACAAACATACAAATACAAACATGACACATATATAACATATATATATATATATATATATATAATTTCACTGAAATCAAATGTAAAATTTTCCAAGCATTAAAATCTTTTATCATTACATGGTTATGGTTTGAATATGAATGTCCTCCAAAGACTCATGTGCTTGAACACATGATTCGCCCAATGGTGGTATTGTGTTAGCAGGTGTGGAACTTTTGGACATGGGGCCTGACTGGCAGGTTTAGTACCACAGGGCCAGGGCTTGGGACTCCAAGCACTCCTGAGCACTTTGTTCCTGATTGTGCTGTGACGTAATCAAGTTTCTTGCACTCCCACTACCTCAGCCATGAGTCAAAATAAACCCTTCCTGCCTTAAGGTATTCAATCGCGTAAACAGAAGTGTATCTAGCACCTATCCCTATAATCCCTTCTGTTGCTACCAATTAGCCCTATATACTAATAAAGAAAGCTTATTTTTAAAAAGAAAACATCCTTATATACTATGTGTGTAATGATTATAGATAGTAAAAACTTTTAAAGCATAATATATGGTAAAAGATTGGCACACAGATATATAAAGTACTCCAACAGCTCAACTCAACTTTTTAAAATGAAAGAAAATGTATGGGATGCTCAAAGAGCTAATGAAAATATTTCTAAGTGAAATAAAGGTTTAAATAGGCAATTCACAAAGAAAGTATATTAAAAAAACTATGAAGAGTTTATATCATTATGCCAGGACACATCACCAGAAGGACCAAAATTCACAAAGATAACAACCCAAGGATGTGGAAGAACAACAATTTTCATTTAGTATTGCTGCAGAACTAACAAAACACAACTACTTTGGAAGTAGGCCTGTCAATTTCTTAGAAAGTTAAACATTCATTGTATGATCTAGTCATCCTACTCCTGGGTATTTAACCAAAAGGAACAGTAATTTAATATAATATAATATAAATATATATCCACCCAAAACTTGCAGAATAGTCATAGTAGCTTGATTCCTAATAGCTAAAAAACTAAAATCTCAGAGATTAAAAGCAAAGCTACTATGAATGTAGCAGCTTTCCATCAATAGAAAAGCAGAAAAGCAAGGGAAGTATACAACAGACTACAACTCAGCAATAAAAGAGACAAACTACTAAAATATACAATCAGAATGAATTTCAAAAATATGCTAAATCAATGAAGTACTATACCATGAGTCTGTTTTTATGAGTCTGTTTATACGAAATCACAAAAAGATAGATTAAATGTATGATGGAAAAAAAATAGGATAATGGTTGCCTCTGGAAGGGGCAGAAGATTGACTAGGAAAGTTCCCAAAGGAACTTGCATGATGAACTATGGGTTACTTAGGTATATTCAGAAAATATACATTTAGGATGCATACATTTCAATGAATACAAATTTTAGATCACAAGAAAAACTACAAATGTTTAATTCTAGGGCTGGGGAGATAGCTTAGCTGTTAAAGTAATTACCACCCAACCATGAGGACCTGAGTTCAGATTCCCAACAGGCAGTGTGTGCCTGTAACGCCAGCCCTGGGGTGGCAGTGGCTTGACGGCCAGCTGGTTTAGCTGAATCATTGAGCTCTAGATTCAGAAAGAGAGCCTGTCTCAAAAAATAAGGTTGAAAGTGATTGAGGAGAACAACCAACATCAACCACAGAAACACACACACACACACACACACACACACACAGACACACACACACACACATTCACACAAACATACACAAAAAAATCCAAGTATTTAATTCTACTTCACAGGAAGTACTTAAAGGATAGTTCATGATATTTTCAAATTTACTTTGAAACCCATCAAGAAATTAAGATAGACTAACAGACAAGGAACAATAGAAAAACTGATATACATGTAATAAACCAAGTCTATAATAATGTTAGAAACTCTAGATTGAGTATAGGACTATTGAAAAATTCTATGTTAAAGTATAGATAAGAGCATCTGTAAAATGACCACATTTTAGTTTTTCAAGGTAAAAATATCCACAGAAACAAGATTTAGAAGAGTCACATCCAGATTCTTACATATACTGTTTCATAACCAATATGGTGATCCCACTGTTTGGAGGCCTCACCAGAGGAGTCAACAGATTGAACATGCAATGGAAGTTGTTAAACAAGGTTCAGACACCACTGTTCTGAAATCAGAAATGCATGCAGTGGTGGCTGCATTGAAGGGAGCTCACTTGAAGCTTGCAGCTCATCAGGAAAAGATTCTCCATGTTGATAACCATGTTGTTATCTCAACAGCCAAACTTACTATTGGTGTTAGATCATTATACAATTTTATGCCATCCGTGTTGGGACTGCAGATTTGTATTTGGCAGATCCTCTCTCTGTGTGTCATCTTATATCTCTAAATGGAAGCAAGACCCAGATAGCAATACACTGTATGGCTGGAGACTCTGGGGTATGGTATCAGGTTACTTAACGCTGGTTGTGATGATAAAGATCCTCGCATTTTCCAAACCTGAACACCTGCTATTTTGACTGTGTCCATTGCTCTGTTTTGTTTCCACTGGAGCTTAGTCTCAATCTGCTCATACTTGCATGGAGAGGTATATATCTGAGTTTATGGAATAAAATTTAAATGAACTAGTTAAACATAGTCTGTTTGCCTTAAAAGAGAAATATCCGGCACTAGAGAGATGATTCTGCAGTTAAGAGCACTAACTGCTCTTGCAGAGGACCTAGGTTCAGGTCCCACACCCACATAGTAGTTAACCTCTGTAACTCCAGTTCCAAGAGGATCGGATGCCCTCTTCTGGCCTCTGCAGGCACTGCAACACATGGATGCAACTTAACATACACATAGGCAAAACACTCACACATATAAAAAGTAAAGTAAAAAGAGACATGTTCTACAGAGAAGGATCTAACTACAAGTAATATTTCCACTGAACTGCTAGTACAGACTTGGTTTCAAATCCACTATTATATGTCCCCATTCCCTGAAGGTCTTCCATAAGGACCACCAAAGAAAGGCATAGCCTGCACCACCTACTGGTAACACCTGCAGAAAGGCTGGCAGATGAACCAAGGGAACACTAAATGAAAAATTAGTCTCTATGTGCATTATTAGGTATGTCAGAATGCAGAACACCAACACTGATGACAATCAACTATACTTTCAACCAAAGCAGAGCAGTAGAATGGCAACATTAAGGAATCGGTCCAGATGTGCATTTTTTTTCCAATCAACTTCCTAAAATAATATAATGGGGCACATTTTGTCTTTGAGGGGTTCTATACACAATTGCTTTCTAGGAAGTATGGGTATTAATGCTTTTATATGAAGAAAACAGTCATTTGAGGTTTTAAAGACAACTATGAAATATTTTATCACTTAAAAAAGAAAAAAAAAAAAGTAAGATAACAAGTGGCCCAGATGATAACCACAATCAACACATCACTGTATTTAATGACTGTTTTAACTCTACTCGTGAGGAACAATGTATTTACCTACTGTTAAAATGACAAAGTACTCATGGTCCCCTGAATTTATCTAGGCCATCTTAATTGTAAGTTTTGACTGAATAGAACATATTATTTCCATCTGCAAAGAGCATTCCTTCTAGGTGGCACAGCCTAATGAGGACTGTGCCATCAGGGAGGATTTCAAGATTTCCTTCTATGCATCTCCACGAAGTTCTGGATCTATCGCTACCACAGCATTCCCACACTATGTTGAGATTGTGTACTTCCCCTCCAGATCAGAAGCTTTTAAATGAAAAAAAAACACTCTGTCTTAAAGTTCGACTTTGTATCTCCAGAGTGTAGTATGGCATTTAGATCTTCTGAGTAGTCGCTACATGCTAAATAAATAGGAGGCTCAATAAATAAATAGCAGTCTCAAGACCCTAAGTAAGGGCTCTAAAGTCAAAATTCCCCCTCCACTCATTCTATCATAGCTGAAATTCAATCGCTAAAACCCACTGCCTTTGAGTTCCCTACTGCTAATATCAGAACATTCTAAATTCAAAACTTCTCATGAACAGGAAAGCTTTAGGTCACTAAAATCCATTCCAAGATTGAGAACTCCTTGAAAGTTAGAGGAAGGAACAATGTCTCCCTCCACCCACACCCCAACCCCCAGCACTCGGAGAACATCAAGATCCCTAAGACAAAGAGGTTAATACCAAGCCAAGCTGGAAGGAGAATATACAGACATTCTCCATCTGATTATCTGAGCACTGTAACTGTCAATCTAAAATATCTCAAAGTAAGAAAATATCTTTTTCAATGATGACAGCGATGACCACAGGCCACATATGAAAAGAAGAAACTAAAGTAAGCAGACGGTATTTAGGAGCACAGAAAAGAACAAATCTCATCTGCCAGGTTCCAGCCTTCTCTGAGACCAGTCAGGTTTCTACAGTATTTTCCATTGTAATGAAAAGACTCAGCCTCTCCAAAGGTCCCTGCCCAAAAAAGAAAGGCAAATCATTCTTTGGCCAAAGCGATGTTTCTGTTCCAGATCTTAACATTCCTAGCAGAGATACATAATGTGGAGAAAAGAGTATTTTTAAAAGAATTTCCACCCACATTCACAAAAGCATACTAGTAAGTGTACCAAGCGCAGTATCGAAAGGTGCTTCCAGGGGTCCTGTGCAAAAGGACACAGAGTAATGATAGACGTGCCCTGGGTGCAGTCCACCTGCACGCTAGCCCTCTGTTGGTCACCATTATTCTTGCCTCAACCACTATTTACTTGTTTGTCAGCTGAGACTGACGGCAGAGGTAAATTTCACACTTCACACTAGAATGAGTTCACAAATGCTCCCACGGTCTCCAAGGGCACAAGTCACATCTGCTAAGGTATTTTGTACCATCCCTGGCTCAGTGCCCCATGAAGGTAAAGAGTTCAATAAATGCTTCCAGTGACACCAACAGCTGTAAGAGTCAGCTTACTACCCAGCTCATGTACTCTCCCCAAGTAATATTTATGAAGTAGTCATTTGTACAAGGTTAGCCCTATGCTAAGGCTGTTTGCATTCTTCCCCAAGAATGTTAACTACATACTACAGAGAAGACATCCAGCAAACCCCAAAGTAGGAGAAACTGCTGTGAGGGTTGCCTGTGTTTGCCTGGGAGAGCGATGTTTCAGAAGGACTGTTCCTTCTAAGTTATGGCTAGTTTTGGGGGCGAGCTCACTGGAAAGACAGAGGGTATATAAGAGCTGATTGATGGGGAAATGAACTTTCCCAGTCTTTGAGTTGTCCAGGCCAATCCTGAGAGTTAGCCCTTTCCTGGTTATAGGACTCAGTGGGCTATAATTCTAAATTACTAAGTTGGGTTTAGCCCATGATTCTAAGCCTTGCAAGAGTAAAAAGTTCTAAGCTTGATCCCAGAAGCCTCTCTACCAAGCATAGTGCTGAATTTCTGGTTCAGCAAAGGTTATGGGTCAGTGGTGTGGTGCTGTTTACCTCGAGGATGTGTACAATGCAGCCTGTTCTTTCTCACCCAGAGCTCCAGCCTGGGGCCACCGCAAGGGCAGCTTACCATTAGTTCCTGTGCTCTGATGAGGAACTTCTAGATTGCCAGCTCCTGCCCCAAGGCAAAAAACTAAGGACTTCAGAGCTACCAAATGAGTGGCCAGTGGCCAGTGGTCAGACCTCGGCACACTCGTTGCTAGCCTGTGAGCGAAGGCAGGCCCCCAGAGCTTCCCCCTGAGCTGCTGCACCTGCTTTGTCTTTCCTAGACATTAAGTTCCCAAGAGGCCGCGTTTCATTTGTAAAGTGCTATATCTCTCTGAGATATTCTAAGATCAAACTACTACTACTGGCTACTCATATGCATGGAGTCAGCTACAAATCACACAATGCTGTTTCACAGCCCATACCTTATCTCCCTGATTCCATGTCTGTGTCTCTCCCTGACTGTCTGGACATGTGCCTTGGTGGGCTCCTGGGCTGCTTGGTCTGTGCAACTTCCTTCAGTCTTCACCTCAAAACGGTCTCTTCAGGTTTTCTTTCTAGGTTGTGTCTTCTTCTGAATCATTGGGAGTTAAAATATCTCAGGAAAGAAACTTGAACTTGAATTCAATACTAATCCCACATCCAAGAGCAGCAAAGTTACCTTCTGCTTACATAATGTATAACACGCTCTCTCTAGGGAACACTATCCTGTACCTTTCTTTTCAGCTCCAGATCCCCTCCATCCTTGTGAATGTCTTTATCTCTCAGAGGCAAAACTGGTTCTCAAAGCATTCTTAAACTCATAAGAGAGGAACAGCAGAGCTTTCTTATGGGTCATTATAAGTTTCTAAATAAATAACAGGATCAGTGGAATAGCTCGATGATACAGCATGTGCCCAGCATGCACAAAGCCCTGAGCTTCTTCCCTAGCTCTTCAATAAATAAATAAACAAATAATCATAGACACACCCATAAGGCCTTTTTAAAATCAAAGTAGTACACAGTGCTACATGCTTGCAGTCTCTGATACCTGAGAGGCTGACTGCTTGAATTCAGGATTAGGGCCACTCTAACAATTATCAAATACTAATAAATGCATATGTTGGCTGGAAGGAGGTAATCAACAGATAATCTGGGTTTAGTACATTGTATGTTCTAACTTTTCAAGTTGTCTTCTTAAATATCTAGTCTCTTTCCCCGTTTACTGTCCCTTAAAAAAAAAAAAATACAGGTGCCTACCCCAGCATGATGGAACAGTGCTATTCACCACGTGAAACAGTGCCGCTTGGATAGGAGCCGGCAGCTAGAATCAAGCAGCTCTTGCCCAACACTGGAGAAGTCTCATCTTTGCTTTAAATGCTAATGGAACGTCACAATTAATTTCTCTTTTGAAAAGGTGGGAAGATGTGTCTTATGCCCCAGGAAACAAACTTGGTTCATAAATAAATTCTAAAAATAACTGCCAGAGTTACAATGCTCTTCCAGCATGATACAACTGATTTCATTTCTTGCTTTACTCTGAAACTCGGCACTTTATGTAAGTATGTCTTTTTTTGTTTGTTTGTTTAGTGGAAATACTTCCATGACAAAGGTCACAGAAAACTCACTACAGCCTTGCAGTCATAGTGATATTTTATTAACTATCCTTTCCGAAAAGCACGACCCTTCCCCAGCTACTCACCACCCAGGCCAATTCCCCTCTTCGACCCCATTTGAATTCTGCCTCCCAAATACAGGTAACACCTGCCCTTAGTTCAAGAACATCATTTATTAATGTGTGTGTGCTAGACTCTGAGGCCTGATCTCTCGCTTTCTGAGAAAACCATATGGCCAAACAGCCTTAAATAAAAGTTGCTGACCAAGACTTGGCAGACTATTACTCTCTTGGGTATAGCATCATCTGTCCTGCTTTATCAAAAGTTCCTTTCCAAGTCTCACCACTGACACTCTGCATCTAATTCTAAGCAAACAAAATTAGTTTGCAGATGGTTTGGAGCTCAGAGATTATCAAATGGTTTTACATTTTTAGAATCCCCAAATTATTCAGTGCCAGCCACTGAGTGGCTCTTCTTTCAGAAGAGTTTTATTTGTGGCCACTCCTTTTATTATTAACACCCTTGAACAACATACAATTTTGTTGTCAGTTCATAGCACACCAGGACAACTAGAACACCCCACTGGGTTCACACCAGGGCATGTGGGAGCAGGGTCATTTTCCTGTCTTGATACAGTCATTACACGGTTGGTGTCAGCCCACATTTTCAACAGTTAAAGAATTTAAACAACTGCTACACTGAAACATTTGTTTGACTACATTAACTTCACATTCTTGTCCTGAAATTGAATGGAGCCTGTTCTGTTTCTCTGCACTTGTCTCTTATTTGTCTTTGAGGAAACAAGTGAAAGTTCTAACTCTACTGAAATCATAGAGATAGAAAAAAAAAAACAAAACCCTCTGAATTCTTCTGATGTGCTTATATCTTTCACGATCCATTTAGTTGAGTGTTTCTCCCCAAGTGTTCTTAGGAATAGTAAATTCCAAAGCCCTAACTAACCAGACTTTATAACACAGAGGGCCTCAGATCCCAACAATTCTGCTCCTAGTCACCACCCTTATTCATTAGAATTCTATTCAGGTTTGCTTTGAGCATAGAACAGGAAGGTCTGGAGTGTGTGAATCCCAGCTACAAAGGCCCTTAAGGGAAATGTGCACCACCCTTATTAGGAGATGAGAAGCCAAAGAGGCAACTACTGATACCAAGTCAGCTCAGCAACAGTAACTCAAGTTCCAGCTATTTTTAAAACTATTCTACTTAGTCTGGTGAGATATATGTCTTTTAAGCATGTATCTTCCCACATTCTAGTAAAATAACATCTCTCAGGAAAAAAAAAATCATTGTAACTCACTTGTCCTGAAGCATTTATGGGGAACAAACTACTGACAAGTTCCAGCCTGAGATTATTTCTCTTATGGCCATGATAGGCAACCAGTAATGCCAGCTTTGGGAAAATTCTGGGTTAGACTTAACATGAGTGTGCCCTTCAGACTGGACCACTGGGGCCCCAATGGTTCTTTAAGAGTGTTAAGCATTAAATTAATATTAAATTGAATATTCTAAAGAAAATCACAAATCTATCCTCAGATACATTCTGGGTTAATCAGGATGTTGGGAGCTACAGGTGACAGTAACTGATCTCAAACTCACATAAGCAAACAGGAAGTATTTTAGCTCATCTAGCTGGAAAGACATCTGATGTGGCTCACAGAACAAAAGAACACTGGAATCTGGAGTGTAGCATCAGGAGAATCATTTGTTTTTGCCCATCATGCACTCTACACTCTGTCTACCCACATCTCCTTGCGTACAGGCCTTCCTCTACTCCTCCGTAGACACCCCAACTCCTCCATGGCCCAGGAAGTAAGCTATGATTTGCTCTTCACTTTCATTCTGAAAACATAAATGTCTCACCCATTAGCTCATAAACGTCCCAGGCAAACCTCTCGTCTGTCTAACTGCACCCCAAGCCTTCCCCAAACACATTGCTGCAGCCTGAAAGATGGGGACTCCAACCAGCTAGGCTTGAATCACATGCTTACTCTCACCTCCCCCAATGCGTGCTGGGAAACCAGCATAGATTTTACATGCTTGGGCTTCTCTTAGCCCTTGGGGGAGCTTCATCCAACCCATCCACCAGATGCTCAGGCAACAGTGAATGGCTTAGGGATGAGGTGCTCAGGCTTTGGAGTAACGGACATGGCAAAAGTCTCTTTACCCAGAATGATCACAGTGGACAGTTAATCATGAATTTTAAAAGCTGGATCTTTGACGGCATTGAGAAAATTATGTAATGGTTATTTTCATTTCAACATATGATACCACTTCATACCTACCAGAAAGTCTATAATAAAATAACAACAAGATATCATTATGAAACAACTGCTTCTGAGAATAATGAAAAATGGAATATTAGTGAGTTTATGAACTGGTATAGCCACTGTGGAAAGTTTGGTGGTTCCTTAATAAACTAATGGAATTACCATATAATCTAGTTACAAATAACCTAGTCATTCTACTTATATACAGGTCTGCAAATATATACTTGTTTATGAACGTTCACAGCAGCATAATTTATAATAACCAAAAAGTAAAAATAACTCAAAGGTCCATTTATAAGTAAACAAACTGTGAAGTATACATGCAGTGGAATAGTATTCAGCCATGAAAAAGAATAAACTGAATGAACTTCCAAATCAAGAAGCTACATGAAAGAAGCAGACACAAAATGTCACTTAGTGGATATTTTATGTGAAACATCCAGAATACAATTACACACACACAAAAAGCAGATGTGGCTGCCAGAGGACTGGGAGGAGAAGAATGAAGAATGGTCATTCAGTGGGTACAGGGGATACTTACAGAGTAATAGAAAGTTTTGAAATTAAGGATATAATGGCTGCACACCATTGTAAATACACTGAATGCCACTGCATTTTCCATTTTAAAGTAGAGCAGCTGACTACAGCTTGCATTTTACCTGTATTTAAATTTTCCGTCACTTAAATAATATCCCTATATCAACCTTAAGCACCAGAGCTTTCTGCAACCCCATTGGCTCATACCCTGATAGGAACACTTCTACTAAGTTATACTCTGACGTGTGCTTGGCTTGAACACAGGGATTACAACTAGGTAAAAAATATTACTGCAGCTGCCACAGGGTTATTGATGTGAGAACATTGTCTTCCTCATTGCCAGAGGACCGTCAAGATGAATTTCTCTCAGGCCTCAATTTCCAAAACTGTTCTTTGGTGACTTATCAGTTTTTGAATCTGAAGGTGTTGTGTGACTGGTAAATGATGGCATTCCAGGTCTCCAGGTGTGTGTGAGGGGGGTGATTATGCATATCCTTTCCCTCCCATCTCTAGCATGCTACAAGGCCTTGGACCTGTTCTAAGGGCTGAACATCTATCTGATCTTACTGGGGAAGACAGAAGCAGGACAGCCACCAACTGTGATGCAGATGACCTGATTCAATAAGAACAGATTCAATCTGATGACTGTAGAAGGAAAATTAATAAATCAGAAAACAACTCAACCAAGCCAACTAGTGGCAGCAGGCGAGAGTGGGTTCTTAAGCTTTGGCTGTTGCTAAGACTTGCAAACATCCTAGATGAAGAAGCTACCTCCAGCTTGGTGAGGCGGGGGCCTTCAAGATCCCTGCTTTCAGAGCAATGTCCATTTCAGTATCTGTTCCTCTGATTTTTGAGATGCAAGTTATTGTCCATATCCAATGACAGGGAAAGACTCTAATAGAGCATTTCCACAGGCTTTGCCTTACTGCGGTTCCTTATTTTCACCTTCCAAGTTTCACCTCGCTTATATCCTAGGTTCAACTGCCCTTCAGTCTTTGGAGTGTGGAGGGGAAGGTGGGATGAAATACAAATTATAAGAAAATAAAAGTGAATGTCGTTACTAATCTGTACAGAAAGTGAGCAACCTATCTCCAGATATAACTGCTGCAGCCCACCTCTGTGCAACGCTAAGACGACCTGTCTAGACAATGGTGTTGCAAATAAATTCTTTAACTTTCCCTATAAAATATCAGTTCGATTTTCCAGCCACAATAGGAATTGCAGTGCTTATCAGAAAACTTAATCGAAAGTTATTCCTGTCTGTGTTTTTTCTTAGACCAGGGAAAGTGAATACCCCTCAGCAGAATGAGCCTGTGATGCGGCCGTCCTCTCTACTTCACACATACTTTCATCCTCTTTACACTGGTCCGGTTTTATACCGGTGTTTTAATGTTGGCATAAGTCTATTTTGTAAGGTAGTGCAGTAACCAGAGCATGGGGAACAATGGTTTTTGTTTGCATTCCCACTTTCCAGTCCCCTTCTCCATCAACAGCCCAATGTATACAGTTTTTATCAGGGAGAACAATTCTCTGTATTGCATTTTGGAAGAATGTATAACTGTGCTGCTGTACAAAAGAGACATGGGATCAGGGTGAACAACACAGTTCCAAAAGACACATTGGTCAAAGGAGAACCCTCAAGAGAAATCGTCAAAGGTTTTGAACTAAAGGAATAAAATAAAATAAGTAAAAAGAAAACAAAATTTGTGAGATACAGTAGAATTAGTTCTTAGGAGGAAATTCGTAACATAGAAGATATATATCGGAGCAGAAGAAATACCTAAAAATCTATAATCTAAGATTGACCTTAAGAAACTATAAAAAGAAGAGAAAATTAGATCCTAACTAAGCAGAAGAAAAATAATAAAAACCTCAGCAGAAATCAATGAAATTGAAAACAAGAAATCTATAGAGAAAATCAACTAAGCCAGCTGCTGCTTCTTTGGAAAGATCAATGAAATTGATAACCCTTAGCTCAGTCAGTTAACTAAGACAAAAAGAGAGAAAACATAACTTTTTAATAACAGAAATGAAGGTTGCACCATCACTGCTGACCTATCAAACACTGAGAAAATGGTAAAGCGATATTATGAACAGCTTTATGCCCACAGATTTAATAACCCGAATGAAATGAACTAAGTCTTGGTAAGAAATTCTACTGAGACTCTCATAAAGAAAAAAAGATCAGCTGGGTATGGTGGTACAATCTTTAATCCCAGCACTTAGGAGGCAGAAGCAGATGGCTCTCTGCGAGACAGAGGCCAGACTGGCCTACATAGCGAGTTTCAGGCCAGCTGGGGCTACGGGGAGACCCTTTCTCAAAAAAACAAAAACAAGAAAAGATGATCTGAGTATGTCTATATGTATTAAATAAATTAAATGACTAATGAAAAAGTATCACACCCACAGATGCTCATGGTGAATTCTACCAGACACCAAAGGAAGAAGTTACACCAATTCTCTATAATCTCTCCTAGAAAATAGCAGAAAGAATGCTTCTGGTCTTCTATGAGGCCAGCATGACCTCATCAGAGATAGAAAGATTATATACTTGCATCTTTTATGAACACAGATGTAAAAATCATCAAAAAATTATTAGCAAACAGAACCCAATGATGTATACAAAAGCATGTGGAACTGACCGCAGCACACCCCTGTGGGTACAACTTGGGAGTCTGAGGCAGGAGGATGCCATGCACTTTGAGATGAGCCTAGGCTTTAAATAAAGGAAGAGAGAAAAGGAAGAAGGAGGAAGAAGAGGAGGAAGAGAAAGGGAGAACGAGGGGAGGAGAGGGAGGCGGAGGGGGAGGGAGAGTCTAAAGGGTTAAGCAATATATTTGGGTTTGGAAGGGCCAGGTCCGAAGCTCTGCTGTATGATGTACTATTTAATTGCACTGCCTATAGATAGCTTTATCATAATTGACAACTGTCTATCTATATGCATCAAATTATTTTGTTAACCTCCATTTAAGAATCAGTAGTTTAACAATGATGCTTCACATAACTAGAGGCCAAGCAGAATCAAAATCAAAGTAAAAGATTTAATCTCAGATTGTCTTCATATCTTCCCTGGAGTTAATGGTGGCAGACTGCAGCTCTAAGCCAAAGCGACCACCTCCATGATGTGCAGGCAGTACAAGAACCTAACACAAACTCTCAGAAGAAAGGCTTTCGGACTCAGACCCTGCTGACAGGGACAGGCCAGGACACTATATCTCCCGCCAGCACGGCACTCCTACACTTTTACAGATGATACATTTATTTTCCACAAAGTGTTCTGGCAGACTGTTTTACCAATTTGTTCGAGAAAAGGGGAAAATAGATACACCAAAAAAATTCATTACCCATGGGATATGGCACAGTTAACAGTAATTAATCAAATCCTTTCTGCTGGTACAGAAAAACAGCCACACAAATAGCAGGATGGAGGATCAATGGAGCATATGTTTCCCCCTTTTGAAAAATGGACAGATAAAGGCTCAAGGTATAGCTTAGTGGCAGAGCATTTGTTCAGAATGTGTGAGGCCAGCCCTGCAAAAGTAAAAAATCAAACAAAATACTAGCTGGCACAATACAGCTCACATTTTTGTGGGTGCTTAAAAACCATTTTCAGGGAAAGGACCTGCAGTTTTATTGAATTAAAAGAAACACGGGCCCGGAGAGTTGGCTCAGTGGTTAAGAGTACTTGCTGCTCTTGCAGAGGACTCAGGTTCAAATTCTAGCACCCACGTACGGCTCACAACCTCCTCTGACTCCAGTTCCAAGGGATCTGGCGCCTCTTCTAGACTCCATGGGCAACAGACACACAGGCAGGCAAACAATCATACACCTAAAATAAATAAATCTTTCAAAAAAAAGAGAGATACATGATCTATTTCCACAATTTGATTTTAACATTATTACATTCTTCTCTACATATGCACATTCATATTAACACAGGCACAGTAGACTACAAGACACAAAAAAACTTACAGACTATTTTGTGGATAAAGCTAAAGCTTTAGGAATTTCCTTTGATGTTTTAGGACCACACCTTTCATCTAGACACATTCTTATATCAAAATAGCACAAGTATACTTACTACAAATGCTTAATCTTCTAAACTCATATCTAGTGATCAAAAGTAAGGAAAAACCCCACTCCCCTAATTGGAGAGTTTATTGTACAAAATAACTTAAATTTGAATGTGTATATTGTCTTTATTACTGCTGAGATCACTGAAATTTAAATTCTATGTATTTTGATAACCGTATCCAAACTAAACTCCATAGGGAGTTGCATGCCTATGTTCTTCAGCAAATTCATATTTGCACAGAGAGAACTTGACTTTAACTGAGCGTCATTTCAGCCCACATCCCTGAGAGCTCTGCAGGGCAGAGGCAGCAGTCCTTTTCAGCCATGGTAATCTGTCAGCTCAAAATGCTTTAAGCATAAGGTATACAATGGTGTATCCATGGTGAGTAACCTACTGAAAATTACACAGTGTAACACCTAAAACAGTTTCATTCATCTTTGTGACTAAAGGTATTTCACAGAACCAGACTTAGATTTTTTTTTTCCCTTCTGGAAATGTCTGAACATACTGCCTTGAGTACCTTGAAAAATTTCATTAGCAAAATGAGGTGTTTAACTCCAAGACCACAAGAAATAATAGAATTTAAAATATTGGACAAGGTTTCAGAGGAGTCACAATACTCTGCATATAAACTAATATCCTTCTCACAATGACCTCATGGATAGGAATACCATTAGTTCCCATTTTATAGTTGAGGAAACTGAGGCAGAGAGATTAAATAACTTGCTCCAAATGATAAGAGAAAGAGCCAGGATTTAAACTTGAACATACTGTCTTCAAAGTCTCTTCAATCTGATTTTACGGTATTTCATTTTTGTTTAAAGGGAAGAATTTTACTTGAAGAAAGTGACTGACTTTAATCCAATTCATGAAAGGAAAAAGGGATATCTTTCATAACTATTTACTCAATACCAAATGTAAATTAATAGGTTCTGCCTAGTTACTTAACAGATAGTTGTTTTATTTAGTTGCTGGCACATCAAAATAGTCTTTTAGAAGCCTAGAAAAAATTTTAAATGGCCTCCAAGTTTCCATTGTTAGTAATTAAAAATCTCTGTGTGGTCCCTGTATAAATTTTTTAATTCCTCCATGTCCTCTGGGTATTTTCTACCCTGGAAATTAAAACTGCTTCTCATAATGGTCTCATAGTAGCCATAAAGTCCCTCTGTCACCTGAAAATATTTGAAGGCCTATAAACAGTAAAAGGGTCTGCTCTTTAGCATTCTACTTTCAATTAAAGATCACAAAGGTTCATCTTTGAAGGAAGCTGGCAGTAGGAAGAAAGCATTAGGGATGGGAGAAAGTTAATAATGAAAGCCCTGGACAGTCAGTATTATTCTGTCTTAAGGACACCAGGGAGTAGAGCCAGGGTCAAACGCAACACACCTACCCTATGCACACAGCCCCACCTGCTCTCGAAAGGAACTGTCAGGTTTTTTGGTTTTGTTTTTTGATTTTTGTTTTTTTTCCCAGTGCTGTCAGCAATCAGACACAGGTTCCTTGTGCACGTTAAGTATATGCCACTAAGTTATATTCCCAGGCACTGGGTAACACATCGTTAACTGGTCTCTTTCATGTCATTGAAGCAACTATTCCTAAGACATGTTTGTGCTGCTCAGTCCCTCTTGCCCATCAAATGGTAAAATTTCAGAAAGTAAGAGAGTTGCTTTAGCAAACACTATCCCTTTAGCCTAGAATGTTTCAACCTCTGCCCTATTAACATCATCAAAGAAAAAAATTATCTGGGCTTTTTGAGACAAGGTCTTACTATGTAATCCAGGCTGGCTTATAACTCACCATGTAGCCTAGGCTGATCTCAAATTCACAATCCTTCTGTCTTAGTTTCCCAGGTATTACGATTACAAACATGTACCACCATGGTAAGAAGAAAAATTATTCTTAAATGGTAAGGAAAATTTTGCTTAGGACAATCTCAGCAAGTCTCAAGATTATTGCAACCAAAGAGAGATGGTGGGGGGAAGGAGAGGGAGAACAGAAAAGGAGAGGGGGGGGATGCTTAGTTCAGTAGAGACCGCAGTCAATAAGCATAGTAAAGGGTTTGTAGATGGAAATTACTAAAGACTATCAGGGAAGGAGGGGGGATTTCTTGATGAAATAACCTAACAGGATTCTTGTTGAAGCTAGGCCAGAGTGATCAGATATCAAGGGCAGAAAATGAGAAATTTGCCCATCAAATGGTAAAATTTCAGAAAGTTAAGATCAAATATCAAGGGGGAGAAGGAGTTTAGCTAAACTGATTCAGCAAGATTCTTGCTAAAATTTGGCTGGGCTACAGCCAAGATAAGGGCAGCCAAGTTAAGACAAGGGCTTGGAGTTTTAAGTTCAGTCAAGGGAAGAGTCTCTGGTCAACATTTTAGGACAAGTAATTATTTGTTGTGGAGGCCATTCTGTCCATTGTAAAATGATTAGCAGCATTCTGTGCCTAGTTTTTCCTAGCCATTTAAAAATGAAATAAGTGTCTCATTAGATTTGATCCCTGGGCAACAACTTAGGGAACTCTTGACTAAGTGTTGCTTTTCAAATAGATACATATAGCAGGTAGATATTATATTCACCACAATATACATTTATTTAAAACTATGATTAGTGTTCCAGTAACGTTCTATGACTGCTATTTTCTCACCTTAGGGCTGACAGAATCAGAGCCAGGATCTCACTGAATTTATAATACACTGTTACAGAGGAAAGGCATGCTCATCTCAAACAGCCTGTGTGAAACTCTCTAAAATGTTCCTATAAATCTGCCCTTCCCCCCTGGATACATCCTAAACCTTCTATTCTTACCCCTAAATCCCAAAATTCCCAGAGAAATATTGGTGATTTAGGATTTTGTTTGTTGTGTTAACTGACAGTTAACTAATATATTCTGTAATATCTCTCTAAACTGTATCTATTCCTGGCTACAGGGTCTTCAGAAAACAGGTCACTGGAATGCTCTATCTTCCGTAAGGGTCTTGAATGAAACACCACAGTCCTTCAGATTTGCCACTAAAGAAAATATATATTCATGTATCAATAGGGTTGTCCTAAGAATGATGACATGGAGCGTGGAAAAGGCTGTGCCACGACACAGCTGCTCAGTGGAACTTAAACTTCACAACGTGCTTATTTTCAGTATCACCAATGAATTCCTGAGCAACAAAGCCAAAGAAGACCCAGGAGCTTCTTTAAAACTTCAGGTTATGGGATTCCATAAGGTCAGGTCTAAAGTACTAGGGAAAAAAAGAGAAAAATCTCTCTAAATAAATGCAAGACGATGTGTCTACTATATAAATCATGAGCCATATAGACTTTATCTGCCATATATTTCTAATTCTTTGATTCAAGACTCAACATCAAAATTTCACCTTTTCCAGGCACCACACCGCTTGTCTATGGTCCCAGCTACTCAGAAGGCTGAGGCAGAAAGTACACATGAGCCCAGGAGTTCAAGACCAGCCTAGTAAGTGGCACAGTAAGAGCTACATTCCTAAAGATAAGGTGGGTCATACCTATAATCCCAAGCACTAGGGAGGTGAGGATCATTCAAATGTGAGGCCAGCCTGAGCGACATAATAAGTCCCACACTAGCCTTGACCTTGTCTCAAATGAAAAATTTAAATCAGCTTTCACATTAAGCACAAAGCATCAACTGATCAGATAGCAAACAAATTCTTACTTTTAACTGAATTCATTTTAAAATCATAAAACAATATGTCATCACAACAGGAAAAGTATAGAAAGTATATAAAATAATCAAAACCATTCACAGCACCACAAGAGATAAATTGTTTTAAAGTTTCAATATTTCTTGCCAGTCTTTTTGTAGTATTATAGTAATTGTGTCAATTTTTTTAAATTAGGAGTATATGTATGTATATATATGCGATCTTGATGCTTCCACCTTCCAATTAAAACTGTATCCTGAGTGTTCCAAGTCATTAAATTCTCACCCCCACCCCCCAAAAAATCTCATTTTCATAGTGCTTCTCCTACATGAATGTTCCAAGTTTATGGAACCTTTCTCCCATTATTGAATTAGCTACTCCAGTTCTTCACCACTGGAAATGCTCTTCAATGGATGACTGCATGCCTACAATTCTATTTGGATTTCTGGCTTTTTCATGAAGAATTTATAGAAAAAGAATAAATGGGGGAGATTACAAATTCCATATTTCTTTATATATATTGCCAAATCTTCTGCCAGTGCTCCATCAACTTACACGTCCACCCTCAGGGTCTGAGGCACATTTCAACAAGACCTTCAGAAGGTCTATAATTAAATCAACGAGCGAAAACTCCCAGAAAAAAAAATGGCATTAATAAAAGTGATCATTTAGATTTTCTAATGCCTCTAAAACATCACACTGTTAATTTTACATAAAGTGGTTAGAAATCAAAAATAAAAGGTGACCTCAAGGAAGTAGAGAATAGGACATTAGTTACCAGAGCCTAAATATCATGGGAGGGAGGTCAAGAAAGGATGATACAAGGGCACAGACATGACGCTGGATGGGAAGAATTTCTAATAATCTGTGACACAGTGGGATAGCCAAAGCTGTCAACGATTCACTGAATACTTCAAAACAACTGAGACTTTTAAATGTTCTCAACCTAAAGAAATGATGATGTCTAAGGTGACAGATAAACAGATTGCCCTGATCTGATCATTATACATGGCATACATGTATAATGTATGCTTCCATGGGAGAAGGCTTACCTAGCATGAATAAGGTCCTGGGTTCAAGTCCTAGCACTCTGAAAGAAAGAAGGACTGAAAGGTGAGAGGAGAGGTGGGAGGGGAGAGAGTGGGGGGTCAAGAAAAAGAAGTGGGGGAGGGACAGGAAAAGGAAAGAGGGGAGGAAGAGAGGGAAGAGAGGCTGGGAGGAAGTTAGTTCCACAAATGACTCCCTATGATCACTAAAGAGGAAATCATACTAACCTATGTGACAGAAACTGCTGGTTACCACTTAACGTCTATTCTTTTCTACCTTGTTAACGCAACCCCAATTTTGTAGCAAGCAGATACAAAAGGGTCAGAGAAACTCTCCATCTCCAAGTCCATCTGGAGCTGACAGCACCCCAGGTCGGATGAGTGAAGGAAGTAGAAATCCTCTGAAAGCATTTTCAGAGTTTCTAGGAGAGGGAGGGAACGGGTACAAGCAGAAGCATAGAAAGTTCTGGCATTCTGATAAGTCCCTTTTTTCCTAGAAAGAGGGTCTTCAAATAGCCAGAGTTCTGCAGGTCATCTCCAGAGCAAAATATGCGGACAAAGCCCACACCTCAGTAGTGTGGAGAGGTCAGGGGACCTGCCCCTGATAACCAAAGAACCACTCTCTGGAGAACTTAGTTCCATACTTACTTTACTTAGAAGAAGAAGAATTCCCTAATTTATTTAAGCCATTGATTCTGGAGGTTGCTTACAGGTGAACCTAATCCTAACTGATATATCACCTGCTGGTTATACTAAGATAAAAGTATATGCATTATTTTGCCTATTTAAATACTCACTAACTCTTTCACATAATCAATACCTATTGAGTATCTGTACTATGTGACAGAAGCACAGAAATAAGTAAGATTCAGTTTATAGAGCAAAA
This sequence comes from Eospalax fontanierii, assembly GCA_035773235.1. Classification (NCBI taxonomy): domain Eukaryota; kingdom Metazoa; phylum Chordata; class Mammalia; order Rodentia; family Spalacidae; genus Eospalax; species Eospalax fontanierii. Next base: position 35,807,065 of record CM069548.1, on the reverse strand, counting down.
TAAACGACTGGACAATTAAAACAAAGCTTAATGAGTCATATGACAGGGAAAGAAAGGGGTTCTCTGGCACCACGTCAGAAAAATGCTTCACCCAATCTGTGAAGAAGTCAAGGGGAGCTGAGAAAGCTTCCCAGGTAACAGGAACTTGAAATTAAAACCTGAACAGTGAGGTAGTGTTTAGCAGGCAAGCGGAGAACTGAGGGAAACACACGCGAGCAAAGGCTGAGGAAGGAGAGGGAGAGGGTGTGCCACATGCCAAGGGAAGGGAGAGTGGGTGACAGAGGGAGCCAGTATGGCAGTGGAGTGGATGGAGCAGCCACTAAAACTACTGACAACGACAACGCTTTCTCCTCCAGACTAGACGCTGAATTTCTCTACTGTGCTTTTATCACAATAAAAAGAGACCGATGGGGCTGGAGAGATGGCTCAGCCATTAACAGTGCTTGCTGCCCTTCCAGAGAAGCTGAGTTTGCTTCCCAAGACTCAAATCAGGTGGCTGATAACTCCAGCTGTACAGCAACTGACGCCCTCTCTGCAAGCACCACACACGTGCACATAAATAAAAACAAAAGTAAATCCTTTTCTAAACTACTTTAAAGAAAGCGAGGATCAAAAGAGGCAAAGACCAATCAAAACATATCATTTCTTTCATTTTCTACCCCTTTAAGTGTCATGTTACACCAAAGTATAACTGGTACTCTTGCACTCTCAGCCTTATGGTGAGATTCTTCTATCGGTCCCCAGCATTAGTAGGGCTTGCTCAACAATGAGGAAGACACTAGAGACAGGCAGTCTGGTAAGTAATCAGTGGTGCAAGGTCTGGGTTGGTAAAACCAGGGAACTGTCTTGATCAGATGTGCCACTAGGAGGTCTGGCTACTTTTTTAATAAAAGAGTAGGGTTGGAAAGATGGCTCAGTGGTTAAGAGCACCGGCTTGCGGATGACCCTGGTTAGTTCCCAGGGTCCCCACAACCATCCATAACTCCAGTTCAAAGGAATCCAGCTCCCTCTTCTGGACTCCATGGGCATTGCATGCACAGGTACTCATACATACAGTCAAAACACTCATACACATAAAATAAAAATAAATAAGCCAAAAAAAAAAAAAGTAGGGAGGAAGGTATGTGAATGGAAAGGGCCATTAATTACAGCAGTGGAGGCAAAAGACAACGGAGGCCCAGACCAGAATCCTTACACCGGGGTGCAGAGACATGGACACATTTTAAGAGAAGTGAAGTCGAAGTCCCAACCAGACAAGCAGGGATGGGAAGGTAAAGAATAATCCTGGATATCTGGCCTTGGCACCTAAGAAGGAAGGTAGAAGAACACAGCAGTTTGGACCACATGCTCTGCAGGAGACAGCTGGGCTTGAATTCCATCTCCACCCATCCGGAGTTTTGTGACCTCAAGAAAATAGTTTAATTCTGTGTATTTTGGTTTCCCCACCTGTAGAGTAACAACAAAAATCACAGAATCCATCGCAAATGATTTCATGAAGAGTTACAAGAAGGCTCTCAGAGCATGAGCTGGTACTTAGAAAATGCCAGAACATGTTAGTCAGGTTTGGGTGATAGGTGGCAATGCCACTTGCTGAGACAGAGAACATGAAAGGGGCACAGATGTCAGGGGAGAACAGTGAGTTCAGTCTCAGATATGCCTTTAGATTAGAGCATCCACGAGGCAGCTGATAAGGGATTAGGCTAAGGGCACCGTGGTGGGGACCGGCTGCACCTCATAAGAGCAGGGCTGAGGCCGCACTGGAGGGAGAACCTGGCAGAACCAGGCACCGTGGAAGAACTGTGGGTTCCTCTACGTGAAATGTGGAGAGAAGCCTTGAGGGACGGGAGTGCAGTCCATGGTAGAGCGCATGCTTAGCATGTGTGAGGCCCTGGGTTCCATTCCCGGTGCAGGGAAAAAATATAGAAATGAGAAAAAAGCCATGTCCATTCCCTCTATTCAAGGGGGGAACAGAGAGGCAAACTCTGAGAAGGAAATAAGAGAAATATATACAAATACGAACCCTAATAAAGAAAAACTTTAAAACTGAATGACTGAGGTAAGGAAGACAGATTAGCATTCACCAGCAACTGTAACAGAGACTCCAGAGAGGGGACGTGCATAGTGGCATTCCCTAGAACCACTGTTTAAACTTACTGCTTTTATGAACTACCCAAAACAACTGCATAGGAAATTCTCTACATTTACAAGGATTAAAAAAGCTTTTAGTGACTAAACTATCTTACTAAAAGAATGAGACTCAGAGACATACAGAGCAATCTGAGTAAATAAAAAAGAAAAAAAAATCTGGGCTGGAGAGATGGCTCAGTGGTTAAGAGCACTGACCACTATCGTGGCAGACCCGGGTTTGAAGCACCCATATGGCAGCTAACAACTGCCCATAACTCCAGTTGTGGAGGATACAACACCCTCTTCTGACCTCAGTGTGCATTGCATAACACGGGTACACCTATCTACATGCATATGCATTCATATGCATAAAAACAAAATAAAAATTATTTCTAAAAAAAAAGTTCTGATTTTTTTTTCAAGCAAAGAAATCAGAACAATGATTTGGATTTGGTAAAAAATAACCCAAACTGCAATTTGTAAATGAAGTTCTGGCCTCAAGCTTTCAGTTACCAAGTCCAAAACAGCTCTATAAATCACAACTTTGGGGCTTGAGGAAACTTAGAGATATCCATCTAGTCTAGGCCACAGCTTTTAGAACTTTTTTGGACAGCTGGGCAAAAGGCAGATAACTGGGTCATCTGAAACCTACCGAATCACTCTCACAGTCTGAGACCAGAAAGTCACTGCTTCTAAAGGTCCTGAGGAGAAGTGGTATTTTTTATTTTTGTTTTATTTTGTTGTTTGTGAGGGTCTGTTTTTGATTTCGCTTGGGGAGGTGGTTTGGTTTAGGTTAGTTATGAGCAAGCTCACCAGTTGATTTATGCGCACAGAGAATCTCAGAACCCCAAATCTACCTGACTCAGGGAACCAAGAGGAGGAGAACATAAGTGACTTGCACAATAGCATGTGGCTAGTGACCATGCCTACAGTCCTTGTCAAACTCCAGCATGCCCTGGAATCACTGGGATAGTTCATTAAATCCCAACTCCTGTGTTCCTTCCTTAGAGTTTCTGGTTTTATCCCAAAATAAGCATTTGTAACAAGTTCTTGGGTGAACGTGATGCTGCTCATCTGGGGTCCACACCTTGAAAACCTCTGTTCAGACTGTTCTCTGTGTATGGCTCCAAGCAACTTAAGAGACCAAAAAGCTAAGGTGTTCCAAAAATGATGATGAAAATTTAAAATAAGATGGGAATCCTGTATGATGGTTCACACACACCTGTAATCCCAATCTCGGGAGGCTGAAGCAGGACTGCCATGAGTTCCAGATGACCCTGAGCTAAACAGTGAAACCCTGTCTCAAAAACCAAAACAGAAAGTAAAATAGGAAACATGACCAAATATAAATATTACACTATTCTAGTCTACTAAAAGAGACATAAAAGGCTGGGAACAATCCAAACTAAGAATGAAATCACAAGGGCCATGAAATAAGTGAAAAGACAAAAGTGACTAATAAACAAAAAGAATACATTCACAAAAGAATGTAGATATGCATTAGAGATACAGACTTCAAAACTATGGAATCATGGAAAGTTACATGCAAATGAAAACTCTCAAATTTTCAAGTAGTTACATAGCTGTTTTAACCATCCTACCACAACTCGTTTCAGAATGTCCTTTGGTGTTATTTACTTAAAAAACCTAGTCCCAACCCACTCTCAAGGTCAGTATTTTGTTCAAAAGTCATCTTTTAAAAATGGCTTCCTACTGTTCCACACAGAGCCTGGAAAGCCACAGAGAAACATTCTCTTCACCACTCCTCGTTGACTCTCGTTCCCAGCACCACATCAAAGGGCAGCATTCTAATGCCACTATAACTGCTATTTATTCTCTTGTCAGACAGACAGCTCTTGACCCTGAAATAGTATATTCAAATATACAGTCCTCTCTCAACAGCTCAGAATACCTGTAATTGCCTCTGTCTACCTGCCATTTGTCTCACTGTTCTGAGAACACATCCAAAATTCACAACAGATGAATTTGAACAGCATCTCCTAAGGACCTTATACCACACTGTGTCATATTCTTTAAAGTCCATTTTCAAATCCATTTACCATTTGTGGTTTCTGCTGTGCTTCTTTTCCTCCCAAGACAGCAACACATCTGAATGTTAGATCCCTTTATCACCCAGGTTATATATCTACATTCACACTGCTCCCTCCATCTTCCCACCATCCCCACTTAGGCTTTAGTTACACACACACACACACACACACACACACACACACACACATATTTATATATGTGCATATTTGCTCTTGTATTCTCTTCATCCCTCCCAAACTCCTCCTGTCCTTGCTCCCATCAATAAAAATTCATGTCTGAAAGCACGATATTTAAGATGTAACCTTTTATAGGACCACTGTATCATTCTGGTAACACATACTGCCTATTAGAGCTAAGAGGCAAGAACTGGTTCTAAACAATTCCTATACAGACAGGTGAATCATTAGAGAGGGTTGCAGATTTTTGTGAGGCTTTTTTACCATCACAATGTTGATCCTACTTAGAACCTGGAGACTAGTGTTCCTCAAATATAAGAGGATAATGGAACATAGAATTACAAGAGTATAAAGAAAAAACTTCGTGCTAAAGGTGGCCACTTCATTTCATGTCAATACTTCCTTTCATTTGGAGGATTCAAAGCACTTCCCAAGATCTCAGGGTACTAGAAAGAAAGCATTTTGATTTTACAAATCATAAGCACAGCAAAACTTTCAATACAATGTTTACTGACAAATGCTGCACGAGATGCTCACTGTAGTATAGCACAGACTTCAGGGGCCTCTGTTGCTACCTGTTATTCTTTGTCCTTTGATGGACTAGAATATTTGAAAAGCAGATGTTTAATAAGATTTAATATGTCATATATAGATGAGAAAAAGTAGACTTACCCATATGCAACCAGGGAGAAATATATCCTTTTCAAATTTAGCTATAAAGTTCAAAATACTTTATTCATTTCTATTCAATTATATTCTCAATGTGATCTTATAAGCTACTTAGAAATACAACCCTTATAAAAACAGCATCCTAAATTACTGAATTCAAAGCAAAAGTCACCATAAATAACAATACAGCAGCTCTGTGGGGGTGATATATATGATACATGTATATAAACTCACATATATATGATTGCATACATGCAAAGATTAAGTAGAAGTCAGATTTGACTCTTTCAGAAGTGTCGATCTTTGGTAACATTCATAAAATGCAGATGCCCAGTCTCACCCCATGCCATTCTGATTCTGATACAAGAGGAGTCTAATAATCCAAACTGTACGCATTTGGAAGGACTGAACCCAGGCCGCATTCATGCTAACCATACTCTCTACTACTAAGCTAAACCCCCAGTCCTATAATTTGGAAACTTTACTGTGCATTTTTAACAAGCACTCTAATAACGCTTTGAGAAAAAATGCAGAAGACCTGTAGGAACCCATTTATGAGGCAAATTCAAAAGCCTCAGAGGTACACAGTGTAAGGAGCTTTAGATATCATCTTAACCAGATTCATACAGGAGCCTTTCTAGAATCCTAAGAGACTGGCTGATTGAACTTAAAAAGAAAAAAATGACAATATTTATATACTGAATAAATATATCTTTATGTCAACTATGAAGTCTAATCACTATTTTAATAATACTACTATTGTATAAATTCACATTTGTTTCTTAGAATTAATTTCAACACTGTGTATCACTCTTAAACTACAAACAGATTGCAAAAAAAAAAACAAAGAACTGGTTGCTTTATGTTGTTTCTTATATTATTTTTAGTCAAAATGAATACAACCTTATAGGGTTGACAGATGCCTCCACAGAAAACAGGGAATGACACCAGGGATCCAAGATCCAAGGAAATGCTTTGTAAATACTTTGAGGAGAAAATAAAGTTCTCAAAAATCCTGTTTGGTTTTGTTTTTGTCCTTTTGAGACAGGGTCTCTCTGTAGCCTCAGCTGGCCTGGAACTCTCTCTGTAGACCAGTGTGGCTTTGAACTCACAGAGATCCACCTGCCTCTGCCTCCCAAGTACTGGGACTAAAGGCATGTGCCACCACACCCAGCTTCAAAAATCCTGTTTTGAACAAGATAATGATTACCTAGATATGTAGAAGTGCTCACGTAGGATTGATTTTTTTTAAATACTTTGGTACTGAACACATATCAATGGTAATAAGTAAGGAAAATATTACCTGTGATGCTGTCTTCAGTAGCACACTGCTAGATTGTGTTTGCTCACAGAGGAGTACAAAGGATGGCTCCAACTTTTGGCTCTGTCAGGAAACCCCAGAAGACTCAAAATCTACAGAAAAGAACGAAAATGCCTCATTGTCATTGAAAAACTACAAAACCCAATCTACATTTTTCCTTCCCCTCCCATTTATATATTGGGTAAGTTATACTCAGATCATGTTTGTCTTTATCACAAACACACACACACACACACACACACACACACACACAATTACAGGGAGGCCACCGTGCTTGGTTGACCACCAGAACTAGATGATAAGATCCTATTGTTGAAGATACCGTATACTTTGCTGGCAGGACACAGAGAAATCAAACTGGAACTGAATAGAGGCTTCCTCCCTGCTACCCATTTTTTGTAGTGCCAAAAAGTGCTATGCAGACCACTGGGAGAACAAAATCATCAACAGTCTTACCCAGTAGCAGACCTGTGTGATGCCAGACCTGCCAGGAAGATATGCCTACAGATGCAATAGCAGCATGGTGGTTATGGGGGTAACCAACTGCTTTGTGACTGCAGTAGAGGCTCTCTCCACAGGAGGGTTGCTCTAAACCTAGTCAGACCCCATGTCTGGAGGAAGAACCGACTACTATTGCTTTGCTAAATGGACATGTTGTCAAATAACCTTCAAGCATTTGTTTATACCTGCCTTAGCTACTTTTCTGTTGCTGAGATAAAATATCCTGACAAAGCAAGTGAAGATGGGTCTCTTTAATTAACCCAGTCAAGATAATCCTCTACAAGCATGCTCAGAGGCCCCTCTCCAAGTGATTCTAGAACTCATCGAGTTGGTGGCTAAGATTAACTATCACAATACCTATAGATTAGAGCTGCTCTCAGCCATGGTAATAGAAACTTATTTTTGCAATAGGCTTCAGTTAATGCAGAGATTCAAAACTGGTCAAATTTCTGAGAGTAAGTGCTTCACCATAAACAGGACATCTACATTACCCCCATCCAAGGCTCAGGAAATACCTTGGAAGAGGGAGGGAAGAGTCTGTGAGAACCAAAGGTCAGCAAGAACTGCTGTGAGATGCTGTCTTCTGGAAATGATATGGCCACTGTGCTCACTGAGTCTCAGCAGCTGTGGTTACCTACACAAAACTGATCCCGTCAGCATTCCATCATGGATGGGGGAGGGACTCATGTGTGCCATCCTGAACTTGGGAGTTACTGGGAGTTAATACATGCTGGAGAAGGGAGAATCACTTTTCTTCAGTGGTGTAGCCACTAGTAAGTTCCCCATGGTCCAATAAATAACTTCACGCACACATACACACCCATAATGTCTGTTCCCTACCAGCCCCCTCCTTCAGGGTCTTTCTCTTCCTTTCCGCTTTCCTGGCTCTAAGCCTTACATCAGGATATATATTCACATATAAGGGATTAGTGCTACTATCCACAACGAAGGAGCACATACGTCACTTGCCATCCTGTGCTTGTGTACTTCACTCAGTATTACGGAGGGAGTGGGGAAAAGTGAGAGTGTTTGGCTGGTAGGGGATGACAGAGATCCATGTAGGGGGCCACAGTGGAGGAGGAGGGAACGCAGGAGAAGGGAATGGTAAGGAGGTGGGTGGGCCTGGAGGAAGCGGCGGATAATGAGGGCACTTGGACTGGGGAGGGAGGAGGGAGATCAGACGCTGGGGAGAGAGTAGAGATGAATAGATCTTGGGGGGTCTGGAAAAGCCAGAGTGAAATGTGTTGCCTCTGAAACCCCCTGAGAAATGTATATACAGTGTCTGAACAGCAGTGCATGTGTATACCTGGGGGCTGTATGGCAAGGAGCACTGTGCCAGACAGGAGAGACCTCCCGTAGAGTGGGTGGTCAGAGGGGTCCTAGAGACTCCCAAAATAACCCAGGCTATTGCCAGAGCTTTGGCTTATCTCCCAGAACTGGAAGGTAAGATCCTACTGCTGAGGACAGGACTTGCTTCGGACACAGGACTTGGAGCAATGGAGCAGGAACTGACCTAGAAGCCTTCTACCTGAAGTTTAATTCTCATAGTTCTAGAGGATACTATGCAAGCTACTAAGGAAGATAAATCAATCAATCAGTGGTATAACCCATAATAACTATAACTGGCACAGCAAACTTCCTCTACTGGTGCAGTACTGGCTCTGTTATCTAAGGATAATCAACAGCTATACAATTGGACTTAAAGCCCTCTCATTGGGAGTGAACTCAGGGATGGCAAATACACATGGCTAGAGAGGTCATAGATCCTAGAGAAAACCTTATCTCTGTCATATCTCTAGACAAATGAAATTTCTTACCATATGCTAACTATGGATCCTTATATTTACAGACATGTATACTGTACACCACACATCAAAGAAGCTTTTTGCAACAGATGGAGGCTACTGCAGAATTCCACAACTCATCAGACACGTAGAATACACGTCTGGGAGATGTCCAGTCCTAGGTGACATGTCTACAGTTGAACTCTACACATAAGATTCATGGAACTGTAAGAGCCAGGGCTCTGGATGGTGGTTCTGTCCTAGTCTGGGAACTATTAGAGACTGATTACTACTGGTAAGGAAGAATAGGCCTTACCTACACTATCTAGATAGGCTGAATGAATTTGCACCGAAGGACATTCTTGACTAGAATACATAAGGTCCAATGGGAGTTGGAAGGGAATGGATTGGGGAGGGTCTAAATTTGCTTAGGAAGTATTGTATTAAATGTATAAAAGCTCAATAAAAATAAATAAATAAATGACTTCACATCCATGCTCATGGAAGTCATGGAAGCAATCCCAATCAAGCTAATTTACAAAGCAACAGGAAAGCTGAGGAGGACTTACTGGGAGGAAAGGTATAGAGGGGCAGGAGAGTAGGGGAGGGACGGACATCACCACAGCACACCATATATGCATGCATAGAACGGGCAGAGAATAAAAGTATGTTTAAATTAAGTGAAAAGTAAACTTTTATTTAGAAATCTAAATGCTAGTAAAAATGGAGAAAGCCCTATTAGGGGGCAGAAACTGGCAAAGGACTAGTTACAATGTTCCATCTTCTAAGTGATGTGAAATAATTATATGATGCTTTCAGAAGTGAATACAATGTGAAACCAAATAAATACTATGGATCCATAGCATCATTAATATGACAAAAAATGTAAAATAGCAAAGAAGGGGTACAAGTAACTTTTATAAACTTTATTTTTTATTTTTATGTGTAGGAATGTTATGCGTGTTAGTGCACCTGTGTTGTGCAGTGCCATCAGAGGACGGAAGAGGGCATCAGATCCCCTGGAACTGGAGTTACAGACAGTTGTTAGCTGCCCTGTGGGAGCAGGAATTTGAACCCGAGTCTTCTGCAAGAAACAGCCAGTGTTCTTAGCTGCTGAGTCATCTTTTGCCCAACTTGAATCCCAACTTTAATATACAACTTTCAAACAGTGTGCAAAACTCCCAAAATATTTCCTGGTACCTTTAATCCATCTAGATACAAATAACTGAAAGTTCGGATTTGGCCCCTCAGTGGGCAAAGTCTACTTTGATCTTAGACATGCTTCAGCCACCATCTGGCTTACCTGGCAAGATAATTTTCACAACACAGACACATGGCTTTATCCCTAACATACAACCAGAAAACCTTGAGTTTGAAGGGAAGCAAGCTGACAAATTGCCCTACCTTAGAGAAATGCAGAAAACAGAAGCTGGAGGTGTCAGGATAGATGGAAATAAGAATATCTAAAATGACTAGTCCCCAAATTATGAGCTGTTAGAGGAAACTTACAAGAAAATCCATTTTTTAAGAAAACAGTTAAGTGCTATAATTTTTTTAAATATTTAATATTTTAAATGCCCAGTAACGGAGGAATAGTTCCATAAAGTTGTTGCTACATAATTTACTTAGTCATAATGTTATTGGCCATTAATAAGTTTTATGAGTTTATAAGAAAATAATTAAATGTAATTTATACTATAGAGATTAAAGAAGTCCCGGTGGCATACATCTGTAGGCTCAGCACTAGGAAGGCTGAGGCAAAAAGGTGGAAAATTGAAGGCCAGCCTAGCCTACTCAAGACCATGTGTAAGAAGCGGGGAGGGGTGAGCAAGGGGGAGGGGAGAGGGGGAGGGAGGAGGGGGAGGGAGGAGGGGGAGGGAGCAGGTACCAGTGAGAAGGATGCTATGTTGTAAATATATAAGATTACAATTACTTATTTTAAAAAAATTTTTTTAAGTTAATTTCCTCTGATATAGTTGTATTGGTTAAAATACTACCCATCTCTAAACAGATTCAGGTGAGCAATTCAAGTGAAAGTCTTCAGAACAAAAGTATCCCTTCATTATCTCAATATACTAAGGATTTCCCAAGGCCCAAAGGGTAACCTCAAATTGACATCTCAAGCTTTCAGCAACAGTCCAGTATAAAAGATGATTCCCTAGAACTCCCTAGAAGAAACGGTATTGAACCTTATCAGAGCTCGGGATGCAATATGTTTGATTATAAAACAGCAAAGGAAGAGGGTACACTGTGCCTTTAATCTTCAAAACTGGACACTTCGGTAACTGACCAGGCATGTGAAGACGGGGGTATGAAAAGATGTTTCACATGCAAATAAACAAACCCTTTGTACATCAAACTTTCTCAGTAGTCCCAAATCTACCTTCTTTGCTCTAATCAATTAATCCTTTACCAAGCACCCAGGTAGGCAGCAACAGCCCATAATCAAACCTTTAGGCGTTTAATGGGGAGAGATTTTGCAAGTAACAGAATTCTACTCCCTTCACAATCCCACATGAACAGTTTGATCATCGTGTTCTGGTGATATTCAGGCTCTTCAGCTGCCTCTTAAAAATTACAGATTGCTTCCAGATGCCTTTCAGGTGATTTCAAGTCTTTCCGCGGCCTTCGACTCATGAATTATGAAAGGACATTACTAATTCATGAGAAGCAGTTCTCCGCCCCAGTGTCTGTTATCAAATATCCACATCGAGCTCTCTGGAATTTTGGGCACTCACACACATGCTTTTACCCGGGTAATAAAGGCATCACTGTGTAACGGTGAGGGCTTTGCTGAGAGCCCGGCTTATATTTTATCATCATGACTCTGCCAGCAGCAAGGCTTCCCCAACTTTAAAAGCAACTGGTCCTTTGACAGTAATGCACAGAAAGACATCGGAAGAAAGGTTAAATGGAAGGACTTTCTTAAAATTCACTGGGTCTTAATAATCCTCTCAGTTGTCATCTCATTTAACAAAATATGTCTTCTGCTAAAAAGGGAAGAGGATGGCAGTTAACAATTCTGTCACATTCAGATCTCTCTCCAGGCAAGGACTTTCCTTCTAACAAAACATCCTGCCTCCACACACTAAAATCAAATTCAGGCTCACGGTTCTTGTAATAGCTATGACACACCCCTAATTTCAACAGAAGAACAAAATTTAAGGCTCATTTGCAAGGGCCATAAATCCAGTGAATTTAGACCTCAACTATGCCAAATTTAGAAATCTTACAGTCGGGGGATTTACTGAAAGACAGCAAAATCACCAAATGAACACTGATTGGTGATTACCAGCCTATCATGAGAAACAAATATGCAGGAAGTTTACTCCAGGGGTGTGGAGCCATCCATCACATCATATACTTACCTGGAAGGTAATTAACAAATAGACCAACAATTCAACCAGCTTTCAAATACCTGAAGCTGATGACAGCTAATTACTGAATAATTTCCTTCTTCAAAATGGCTGAGTTAGGGCAGGTGATAAGATTATATTCACATGTGGAAACCTGCAGAGTTGAACAAAATATTCTACACGGGCCTGCGATCTCCACTGATTCCACTAAACACAGTAATCCCTAGAGCCTTAAAGTGGATGAATCTGTAGTGACCACCAAAATCCAATCCCTGGATTTACATGTAATAAAACTGAAATACAAGAAGTTGAGTCACCTGCTCAAACATTCAAATGTAAGCAGATGGGAAATGATGACAACATGCAGGAGCCCTATGGTCTCCTCACACACTGAGGCTAGATTCTCACAGCAAGGTCACAGTTCCTCAACAGCTTATGCATTGCACTGAACAGCAACCCCTTTAAAGCTTCCAGAAGAGTAGAATTGAAGGAAGCTTCAGTCTTCAACTTCCATTCACTCAGTCCCTGAGATTTCATATTAACAATATAGAATTCCCAAGAAATCTCAATGCAGTTTGACCCAGAGTTCGGTTCCTGGCACCCACCATCAGGCGGCTAACAACTACCTGAAACTCCAGCACTGAGGGATCTGATGCCCTCTTAGTACAATTGGATGACTCTGAGAGGGTCTCAACTACACAACAAATTAATAAATTGGAGAATATTACATGGGAGAAGAAGGAGAGACCACAAACATCTTAGAAATAAAACAACAACACTGATTTATAGGTCACTTAGAGAACACTGCATCTGCAGAATAGCTAGGGCTCTTATATAGCTTCATTTATTCACTCACAAACAGTAAATATTCCATCTGTGATTTATTACAATAAAATCAGTACTTACTAAAAATGAAAATAAAACCAAATTCAAGTGTCAAAGTAATACTTCCAATGTGACAACAACTAATGTTCCTTTCATAAAAGTTAGTTTAAAAGTTATATAATCAAACTTCGAAAACGCTGTGTCTGTTCATGCTTTCTGGACCCTCACAAGGCACATATTACGTGCATCGGAGGCTCTGAGGTGGTCACGGGAAAGCAGCTGCTCAGTTTTGTTCAAGCCAGTATTCCCAGTTTTCGGTGTCTCTAGTTTGAAAAACCTGTACTGTTAGCCACCAGGAAACACACCAAAAAGTACATTCCTGGATGAACAGCCCAACTACGACTCCCAGCAAGCAGTATTTATAGTCAAACACCCCTCCCCTTCCACACTCAACTTGTGAGGCCAAAGAACCCTGTGGTTACAACAAAAAATAACAACCTTTTTTGTTTGTTTCCTGAGAGGAGGCTGGCTGTGACTTCAGTCACCAAATTATCCTCCTCTGAAATCTGTCACTGTTCTTCTATTAACAGAACACCTAGGGAAGGTGTGATGGCACATACCTATAATCCCAGCACTGAAGCAGGAAGATCTTGGTTTTGAGGTTAACCTGTGAGACCTTGTCTTAAACAAACAAATCTTGCATGTACTTTTTACACAAATAAACATACTATACATAATATTCTGTACTGTACATTTTTGCCAAACAGAATTTATTGGCAATGTTTACAAGTTACTATATTAAGATGTTCACGGGTATTTTTTAGACTACACCCTTTCTTGTTTTTAATTTTTTAATATTTTATTTATTTTTATTTTATGTGTATGAGTGTTTTTCCTGCAAGTATGTATACCACATGTGTGCAGTGCCTGTGGAAACCAGAAGAGGGTATCCCCTGGAACTGGAGTTAAGGATGGATGTTAGTCACCATGTGGGTTCTGGAAGTTGAACCTCTTAACCACTGAGCCATCTCTCCAGGCCCTGTGACTATATCCTTTCTAATGTACATCTGTAACATAATGACTTTACTGAGTATCTCACCATCTCCCAGTTGAACACATTTTGGACTTTTTCTTATGAGGTTGTAGTACTTTATTATCAAAATTAACTTTTTTGAGATATGAACAGCCAATACTGTCTCAAACCCTCTTATTCCTGACTTACACAGAATTGGTTCGGGCCTTCTTGTAGTGGGGTTTTGTTCTTATGAAATGCATATTTAACCTGCATGTACCTGAAGAAGGTATTGGATTCCTGGATCTGGAGTTATGGACAGTTGTTAGCTGGCATGTGGGTGCTGGGAACCAAAACCAGGTCCTCTGCAAAAGCAGCCAATGCTTTTAACTGTTGAGCCACTTCTCCAGCCCCAGCGGTGGTTTTGTTTTTTTTACTTTAACTGTAATCAAAGTTATAAATCTCTTATATTTCTCATTTTCTGAGAATGGCTGCATGTGCTCTAAGATTATAAAATAATTTCCCAATCTTCTTCTGTAACCTACTTATTTTGCAATTTTCTATTGAATACAGATTGATTTGGGCATTAATGTTTGAGGTTACTGCTCCTAACACTTTTCTCCCCAGATGACAGCCTGATTACCATACCACGATTCACTGAATAGAGCATCTTTCTCCCATTAATTTGCAATACCACCTTTATTCTACGCTAAAGTAAGCACATGCTAATGCCCATATTCCAATTATTATAACTTTACTAAGCTCTCGGATTTTGTTCCCAAGTGAACATAGACTCAACTTCTTGGGTACTCTAAGAAAATCTTGTTGTTTATTACTAGAATTACACTAAACATACAGATTAATTTAGGGAAAATTGACATCTCTATAACCAAGATATGGCTGGCAACTCTTGTAATTTTTCATAGCTCTGCTGTAACCCTCAGGAGCATAGCCAATGCCTTCATATACAGCATACATTCTACTTACGTTAATTCATGTGGGTCTGTGCATGTACATGCTCCCACCTGATGTATATGTGAGCACACCTGTCATAGCACATACATGGAGGGCAGAGGACAATTTTGTGGAGTTTCCTTCCACCCCAATGTGGGTTCCAGGGATTAAACTCAGATTTCCAGACTCGCAAGGCAAACACCTTTACCTACTGAGGCACGTTGCCAGTCCCCTTAAGTTTATTCTTAAACATTTTATTCTTTTTATGCTAATAGTCTTTTCTTCTCTTAAACAGTCTAATGGGTTACTGTTGGTATACTGGAAGCTATGAGTGTTGACACATCATTTGTCAGTGACACACTTCTTTAAATTTTAATATCTTTTATATTAATTTTGTGTGTGAGTATATTTATATATGTATGTGCACCCATGTCAAGCAATGCCCTAAAGAGGCCAGAAGTAGCCATCAGATACCCTGGAACTACAGTTACAGACAGTTATTAATCACCATGTGGATGCTGGGAATCAAACCCAGATCGTCTTAGGAGAACATCAAGAGTTCTTAACCACTGAGCTATCTGTCCAGGCCCAAGGTACTTTTATTAATTACATTATTCTTTAGAACTCCTTTTTCATTTGATTTTCTTGGATACTTTAATCTTATAAGCCATTATTTGCAAATGACATTTATTTATCTTCTTTCTGAGTTTTATGCTTTTATAACTTTTTTCTCTTTTTCAGCTGCATTGGCTTATGATTCCAAAACACCATTGATAAATAATGCAGATACTGGATTATCCTTATTTTTGTCCTGAACTTAATAGCAATGTTCGCAAACTTCCTCATAAGGCTATAATAGTTTAAGAATTGAGATAAACATAACCTACATTGCTAGAATATCTTCTTACTGTTTTGAGGATATATTTTTTACAAAATCAGTAATAGATACTGAATTTTATCAAATGCCTTTTCCATAAAAATAACCACTTCTCCATTTATAATTGGTAAGATAATATCACTAACAAATTTTATAGTATTAAACTTTTCTTTTAACTTTAAACTTCACTTACTATAATGTTTTATTCCTCTTCTAACTTTATTTTTTATTTTGTTTTATGTGTATGAGTGTTATGCGTGCATGAATGTAAATGCACCCATGTCATACAGTGTCACCAGAGGTCAGAAGAGGGCAACAGATTCCCTGGAACTAGAGTTACAGACTATCGTTAGCCACCATGTGGATGCTGAAATTAGAACCCAGGTCTCAGGCAAGAGCAGCCAATGCTCTTAACCACTGAGCCATCTCTCCAGCCCCATGTGTTTTGTTCTTTTAAAGTATACAAAGCACATGTTTAAATTTTTACCTCACTGTTTCGTAAGTGACCCTGCGGACAACCTATCCCGCCTGCTTTTCCCCAATCACTTTACTCCAGCCACAGTGGCCTTGTCACATATGCCTAGACTCTTCTCAGCTCAGAGAATGTGCAGCACCTGCTATACACGCTGTCTCCTGACTCTGTCCCCAGATGACCTCATCATTCCTCTGTGTCTCTACTCACATGTGACCTCATCCCAGAAGTCTTTCCTTCCTGCCTATATAAAGCAGATGAGGCTTCCAATCTTCTTCCACTCTACTCTGATGCTGCTTTATTTTTGTTTGCAGGGCCTGTCACCATCTAGCATGTATTCATAGGTGGACTATATGTATGTTATCACATCTTATTGTGCTCAGTAGAATGTAAGCTCCATGAAAACACACATTTTGCCTGCCTTGCTCCTTGCTCTAGCTTCCCAGCATGGCACTTAAAGAGTCTTAATATTTGTTGAATGGATGAATGAAAAATGAAAGAAGGAATGAATGCTTACTTATTAGTTTTGTGCATTTCGTACAATACCCCATAATCATACTGAGACCCCCTCCCCTATTTGCACTCCTCCATATTCCACTGGATTTCATGCATTTTCATCACATATATTTAGGCCTATCAAGTCAAGTTTGTGTCCCCAGATATCCCTTGGTGTGAGTTCATCCACTGGAGCCTGGTTACTCTATGTAACGTCTCTTAAAGAAGACCAACTCTCCCTTATCCAGCAACAATCAGCTGCTAATAGTTCCTCAGCTAAGATTGAGGCTTCTAACCCATTTTCCCACTTCTCTGCCGGGTTTCTGTCTGGTTTGAGTTTGCACGGGTCTTATGCCATGCGGCCACCACTGCTGTAAGTTCATAAGAGTAACTTCCCAGTCACCAGAAAAAGGTATCTTTCGAGGGCTAGAGCGGGGGCTTAGTGGTTAGGAGCACTGGCGTTCTTGCAGAAGACCAGGTTCAAATCCCAGCACATACATAGCAGCTAACAGCCGTTCATAACTCCAGTTCTCTACATGTTGACCAGATGTGGCTTTCTGAAAACTGAAGCTTAGGGTTTACTAAGTAAAATCCCACAGGACAAAGCTGCCACAGGAGCTTTGGTCTAGCTTTCAACTTCTTTTCCTTAACCATTAAAACAAATGATACATGATTTTAGGTCATTAAAAATGACCGTAAATCTTTTAATACTAAAGCACAACTGACTGAACATCAGAGGGAAACTGGGCAGACAGGCCATGTGCACAGTGAGAAAAATCGGTAGCTTCTACAGACTTCCTTGGAAATTATGGGCATCACATTAACTCTTCCTCCCAGCTAGCAGCATGAGTCAAAGCCCAGAGCGTCCACACATGTCCTTAAATATCCAAGAGATAAAAGTGGGTACTTTAGTGATCAAGGCACAAGCACTGGCAGAACACATATGAGAAGTCCCACTCCTCGGGGGACAAGTCTAGCCACGTTATGGCCAATAATGACCCCAAGGACCTAAGTTTGAGTAAACTACTAGCACTTTCAAAGTTGACTTGATTTTGGTTTCAACAACCAAGTTATAGTTAGGTATTCCTCATGGTCCCCCTGCCGCCTGCTTTTCATTCTCTATCCCTGGAATACATTCTTTCCTCAAAGCAACTGTGGCCTAAAAACAAAATTATTCAATTCTCCATGTATGACACTGAATAGTATCTTAAATTTGTTTTCAGAATTTAATAAAACTCTGTATTTTAGAACTGTGGGGCTGACGCAGTATGGTGATGTGTCACATTTAATTCCATCAATGTAAAGCATAATGAACAGAATTGAGCTAGTGAGGCAGAACTAACTGTTTTGAACCCATGAATTTAAAAGGCACGGACCATTTGTGGTATTTCTAAACAGTAAATAATATCATTTTTCCAACATTTTACTATCAAATTACAATGTTTTTCCCCCACTGGCACACACTTGAGAAAAACCACAAAAGGACTCTTCTAGCAGTTCATTCTATTGTTGGTCATAACCTTCTAACTATTTCTTCTCATTGGCGTCTATTCAAAGGTAAATGGAAGGCAATAAAATTGATGGGAAATATATTCAGCTGCTTAAAATGCATCAACCAAAAGAAAACCGGTTTTAGAGCTGTATTATGGGTTGTGAAATTACATCACCATCACTTAGTCTTCAGTTCCAATGACAGGTACAGAACAGACAGGCAGATCAAGTGCCAAAATACCTCCTCTGCAGAGCCTGACTCTTCCATCTCGAATTCTCATGGCAGTCAAAGCCAGGGTAAACGCCTGCCCTTCAAGTTTTCACACAGTGTGGTTCTATGTGCCACTGTGAGCTTTCATACCAGGGAGGAAGCAATCCAGTGCACGGGGGAAACTTTGGCTCTCAAACCACTCTGTTCATTGTTCCCTCAATTTTCTCATCTGTCAAGATGGTCAGAGGAGAAAAGGGATCTTTCTGTAAGACTGTGAAGTGCAACCAGGTTTGTTTGCCCTTTAAGCTCTAAAAACAGAGTAGTGAGGTAAAATGCAGATCTAAGATTTTTAATATAGCTATGAAAATTATATTCTAGCTCTTGACTCAAATGTTGCAAAACTTTAATAAAATAAAATAAAAATTACTTTAATAGTAAGTCAACTAAAGTAAATTTTTATATTTTATGAATCAAGGAGAAAACACTAAAGAAGAATTTTTAAAGTGACATTTTAAAGATGTCAAACTTGATAAAATTAGAGGAACAGGGGACAGTTAAACCAATTCAGAAACTCTGCCATGGAATCTAAGCAGCATTTGCATTTGCTATTTTTTAACTTTTTTTTTTTTTTTTTTTTTTTTTTTTTGGTCCTTTTACGACAGGGTCTCACTATAGCCACAGCTGGCCTGGACCTTGCTATGTAGACCAGACTGACCTCAATCTTACAGAGATCCTGCCTCTGCCTCCTGGGTGCTGGAATTAAAGGCATGTGTCACCATGCCTGGCTTTAATTTATTTATTTATTTTTATTTTATGTGTATGAGTGTGTTGCATGAAGACAAGTTGTTACCAAAGAATAAAATAAAATAAAAAATACAGCAAGAAGAACATGATCTTGGAGGCTAGCTCCACAGGCAGTGTAGAATCAGCACTGGGTGGTCACAGGATGGCTTGCACACATGACTGGTATTTGTTTACATGTTTTTATCTCCACAGGAAGCTGATATCCTTGCCGGCAAGGACTTGGCTTTGTATCATCCTGGCCCATTAGCTACCACATTCAAAAAAATTACCAACTGTCCAGTTAATTAACATTTCTTAATTCTCTTTTCAAAAAATACTCATACCATTTATGTTATATGAATTTTATCTCAAAAAAAATTTTGGTGCTAGAGATTGGATCCAGGGTTTTGTGACCTATGCACACACACCCCACCTCCAGCCCTCAGCTTAAAAAAAAAAGATCAAGGCCTGAATACGTATTAAAAGACAAATGACCGGGAAAGCACCATTTTGAAATGATAAAGGCAAATAAATCTATTTTAAAGTTAGAACACAACCAGGCTTTAACTTAATGGAAATAGATTTTAGAATAAAAAACATGACTCTTGTGACTACACAAGTAATTCCTAACACTACATATATGTTCAGGGTCTATCCAGAAACCTTAACACGGCCTCCACATTATGTGCAGTGTCTTGGTCTGCTCACTAGCATCCTATTGATACCATGCTCTAACTTTTTTTTAAAACAGGGCTTGGCTATTGTTGCCCAGGCTAGACTCAACTCGGGGCTTAGGAGAGATTCCTGTGTTGGCCTCCAGAGTAGCTGGATTTCCCTTTTTCATTTAGATGCAAATTGATTCTAGTTTCTACCACATAAAGGTTAGATTTAGAGTGCTGCTTTGGTTTTGTTTTCTTATTGGAAAAAAAATAAAACTTAAAAAAAAAAAAAGTTTAAAAGAATTAGAATAAAAGCTGTTGGTTGCCAGGAAGGAACCAGAGTTAAGAGGAACTTCAGAGGTCCCTAGATAGCTCATACCTGTAATCTCAGCACTTGGGAAGTAGAAGCAAGAAGCAAGGGCTACACAGTGAATCCCAGGTTGGGCAGCCAGATAACTTCTGGGAAATCCGAAGCCCTGCTTTGCTCCAGGCTCACTCCTAAGCCTCAAGCCCCTGACTAGATTCTGCTCCCCAGAAACATAACGCCCCCCCCCCCCACCACAGGCTGGAGGATTGGCTAATACACACAGCCCTGGAGTCACTGGACCTGGACCCTGCTCTTCCTCTGTGACCCCATCTGCAAATGCACTCACAGGCCCCCAGATACTAAGATCTCCACACCTCAGACTGAAACAACAGTCTCATTCAAGTAAAACTGTGATCTTTGGCATCATGCTCCAACTCTGAAAGGTTAAGTCCACACGAGCCAGCATTTAAGGCAATTAGTTAACATCATGCCCACTGTTTCTTCCCCACAAATTAAAATCCTGGAGCAAAAATGTGATGTGGCCACAGGCCAAAGAAAGGAAAGCGAAAACTTCAGTGGAAGGATGCAGAGGGCAAAGACAATAGCATCAATTACCCAGTCTAAACTCATCAGACTGACATCAGTGAGTAGAGGAACAGACCTCTTGCATAATCCATCGAATTGGACTAGAGACTGTAAGAAGGCAGGGAAGGAACCCCTCCTCATCCTCATCACCATCAACAAACCACAGATGTATAATATAGACATTACATATCCTCCCACAAAAAATGCCTATGTGGCACTAATATGCATATTCCATAAAAGAGTCACTTACTTGGTTACCAAGCCTCTCTGACATGCAAGCCAGGAGACCCACATTCTGACATCGTTCCTACGCAGCTGACGGCAAGAAACTGAAATAAATGACTGACATCTTAATGTCCTTTTTCCAGTGACCCTGCTGAGCGGAAGATAATTCAAGCCAGAGCAAGAACTTTGTAAGACATCTGAGCACAAATATTCCTTCTGGAAAATGCTCTGGCCTAAGTCTCATCACAAATACAGCCTGCCTTACACACAATTCTAGCATTACTGATAGAACCAAAGGCACAACACATTCACAAAATAAAAATAAATGAAATGAACACACACATGGCTTTCTTTCCTACACTATTAAGCAAAAAGCAGAAGTGGAAGAGCTGAGGCATTGACCTGTGGCTTGAGCACAAATGGAATTACCCTGCCACACATTATTTTACAATGCAAAGCACAAGTCTCCAGTTAATTTGTCACTTGGAGAAAGCACTGTGCTTTTATGATGAGAATTCATTTATGAGACGCTCTTAGCACAGTTTTCCCCTTAACCTTCCCAATTTATCTTACATTTGCTACTCTTCCACAGCAAACTTTTATGTGTAATTTTAAGGCTATGTAATGTGCATCACAAGGGCACTAGTCTTTGAAACCAAAGAACAATCTAATGAAAATGAGGTGATGTTACCAGCTGCCAATAGTTTGACCTCTCCTGACCCAACATACTAAAAAAAATAAAATAGGGCAGGATTTTGTAAGATATTTGTGGAAGACAAAAGTAGAGGGGCTGGAGGCAGCTTCTACTGAACTGAGAAATATGGAAATTATATCTGATTCCATAAAGCTTTGCTTTAAAAAAAGAAGCCCCTGAAAGGAAATCCACAATTTTACCATGATCCTTCCCTTAGATATCACAATGACTTTGTCTACTGATGAGCAATCAGTGTCAGTGAACTTCTGAGATGTCTTTAGGCATTATACAAGCTTTGCTCTGCTTTCTGTTTCTTTTTTTCTTTTCTTTTCTACTTCAGTATTAACAATGGAACCCAGGACCTTGCAGAAATCATGCTCTACCACGGAGTTTCCTAGTCCTAGCCTCCAGCATACTTAGAACAAACTACAACATGTTATCAATGGCTATGTCCAAAGCTTTTATACACTGAGCAAAGCTAATCATACTTTTTCCCTTGTACTCTAAGCCTCAGAGCACCATCTATAAATAGGTGTCATCTTGCCTGCTCTGTGCACCTCACAAAATAGAACTTTAAAAATAAACTTTATCTAAGCCTAGTCATCTATTCATGGCTAAAGATGTCATAGACCCTAGAGAACCTACCACTGCCATTTTCTTAAATCAATACTGTTTCTAACTGTACTAAATACTTAGCCTTAGACCCAAAGATAAGTTTGGCTTTCACACCTCATTAAAGAAGCTTCTTTTTGCAGCACTTGGAGGCTACTACGCAGACCCATATTTTGGTAGAGAATAAGTAACCATAAGTGTCCAGCCCTAACTAGCATATCTACAACATAACCCCATACCTAATGCTCAGGGAACATCGCAGAAGAAGGGGTAGAAAGACTGTAAGATCCAGAGGACCAAGATGCCTGCTGTGAGACAGTACCTTCCAGACAAGACAGGAAAGCTACACCTATGAAATCTCAACAATATGACTGCTTAAACAAGACCTGCATAATGACAACACCAGTTGACATGCCAAAGTGGATGGGGGAAATTTCACATGGCCCCACCTCTAGATGAAGCACTACAGGCGGTCAACGGCTGCTGAGAAAGGGAGAATTAGTTCTCTCCGAGGACTTGTCCCAATAGGTTATCCAGTCCCAAGTGGTTAGTCCTAAACACAAGAACATACAAACAACACTACATGGACTCAGTAGGTGTCGTGTGTGTGTGTGTGTGTGTGTGTGTGTGTGTGTGTGTGTGCGTGAAGCAATAGTAGTTATAGAAGAAGAGGCCATGAATTTTACAGGGAGTGGTAGAGAATTGGGAGGAGCTAGAGGAGAGTGGAGGGGTAGAGATAACATAAATATAATTTACTAATGTATGAAATTCTGAAAAAATATAAGAATTTAAAAAATTCACCATAAATTACTGTATATGCAAGAAAGTACCATCTTAAACATTACCGAGGGTAGCAGCAACAGCGGTGGACCCTTCCCAAATGCCAAACACAAAAGCAAGATTGTACCAGCACTTGGCTCTACTTGCATACAGTAACTCTTGAATAGACAGGACTGAAAGAGAACTATCACACTGAACTGGGAGGGCTTCTGAAGACTCTTAAAACTATTATCCTAAATCAGCCTGGCACAGTGGCACATACCTTTAATTCCAGCACTCAGGAGGCAGAGGTAGGTGGATCTCTGTGAGTTCAAGGTCAGCCTGGTCTACATAGCATGTCCAGGGACTACAAGGAGACCCTGTCTCAAAAAGACAACAATAACAAAAACTATTATCCTAAATCACTGATTAATCTGCATTTTTGAGGGGGGAGTAGTGAAAGGAGAGGAGAAATAAATATTTTCCAGAATCGGATGAAAATGCTAGATCCTCTACACAGAAAAAAAATACACCCATATACTCAAGCTTTTGTTTGGGTGTGTGGTGCTGGGATCAAATGATAAATATGCTCTATGACTGAGCTACACCCCCAGCCCTAAAGCTTATTTTTCTGATATCAGGTGTGGTTTCTGGGAACAAGCTAGGAAACCCCAGCTACAGTCCATTGAATGGCTGTCCAGTTAGCCATAAAGAAAAAAAAAAGGTTTATTAAAAGGGCTGGAGAGATGGCTCAGTGCTTAAGAGCACTGGCTGCTCTTGAAGAGGACACAGGTTCGATTCTTTTCAGTCACATGATGGCTAACAACCATCCTAACTTCAGTTCCAGAGGATCTGACACCCTCTTCTGACATCTGTGGGCATTGCGCAACATGGGTGCACTTACACACACACAGGCAATACACTCATATACATAAAATAAAAATAATAAAATATATTTTTAAAAATACAAAATAAATAAAATGCCCTCCATAAGAGGATCGTGGTCACATAGATTCTGTGCTAAGGAAATCCTCCATCAGACTCCCCCGGGAGACATAAAGGCTAAACGTCTTTAAACCCCAGTGACCTTAAGCAGTATTCATACAAATGCTTGTCCTCATAGGGCAAGCACAAAATCGCCTCCTTTGATAAACAGGCTTCCAACTAGTAGTACCTAAGAACATATGTTCATATGCATCCGGCAGCTACTTCAGCAGCAACACATTACAGGACCTCAGTACATTACACACTCTAACTGGAAGCCTGAGCTCCAGGATTTCTGCTGAATCTGAAGTTGTTTGAGCCTTCATAGAACATTGAAAGAACACTGAATTTCTATAGCAATGCAAGACACATGCAATAGGGAGGGGAACATGATGAGGGGCCCAGGCCAACACTTGGCACCATCACTAGCTCACAAACACCAGTGGTTCTCAAGCTTTTGCATGCACCAGAATCACCCAGAAGGTTATTAAATGAAAATTGCTAGGTTTAGGCTCTACCCTCAAAGTTGCCTATTCAGCAGTTCTTGGAATTTACACTGACAGGCTCAAGGGGAGGTTGGTGCTACTATTCCTGGATCTTACTTTGAGACTCACCAATGGTCTTAGTTTCTTTTCCAGTTGCTGAAATAAAACACCCCAACAAAAGCAACTCATGGAAGAAAAGGTTTATTTCAGTTCATGGCTCAAGGGCACAGTTCATCATGACAGAGAAGTCAAGGCAGCAAGAGTCGAGGCAGCGGGTGACATCAAATTTATAGTCAGGAAGCAGAAAGAGATGGATGAATGCCAGGGCATGACTCCAAATGGTCCAGGATCTCTGCCCAGGGAATGCTACAGCTAAAATGGGTCTTCCCACATCGGCCAACCCAATCAGAACAATCCCTCACAGATATTCCCAAATCCAGATAATCCCCCACTGGTGTGCCCAGAGGCACATCTCTCAGGTGATTCCAGACCCCGTGAAGTTGACAATTAACACTAACCATCTCCTCTACCTATAAAACTGGAGCCCAGTCCATTTAGGACTTTCAACCTCTCAAGCCCTTCATAGCAACAACCAGAGAATAACCCAAATTTACAGAACAAACAACCTCTCCATCACCCAAGTCAGTCTCTTACCAGTGGTACCTACAGTATGTCTTGATTGGCCTGAAAATTCAAGACACACTGTAAGCTTCATGATGACTGGTAGGGTCTGTTGGCAATGCACATCACAGACAGATGCAGAGGAGGGACCTGGAACGGTTTTGTATTAAACCCTCAAGAAACAACAAGAGTAAATTGGATTTACTTAGCATTTAGTAATCCATCCATGACTCCAGAGCTGTGGTTTCTAAACTGAGCTCCACAGAGCCCCAGGTGCCTAGGTTGGGGTAGGAGGGGACTAGAGAAATGATGGCAACTTTAGCCTTTCATCTCTGCCCCTCTGAACCTGAAGGTCATCTTTCTCCAATTTACCTATTGGGATAAATTACATTTTTAATGACAGTATTACCATCCTTTTGCCAGGAAAAACACTAATGAATTTAATTATCTCTGATCCTTCTATTTCTGATTCTACTATAGCACAACCCCTTATGGTTAGGATCTGAAGTGTCACCCCAAAGCCTCAAGTATTGAAAAACTGGTCCATAATATGGCAATGTTTAGAAGTAGAGAGCTTTGCAGAAGTAAGTAGATCATGAGGGCTCATCATTTCAACCCTGTGACAAGATATTGTCATCTACAAAGTTCATGTCCTGTGCTCAGAATCAAGATCCAAAAATCTAAAAAAATTCATACACAAAAAATTCATAATATTTTAAGTAAATCTACAATTTTGTGTTAGGCCTATTCTGTAAGCTACAGGTTAGACATAACTGATTCCACTGATGAGTACCTAACTTAATCAGGGATTATGAGGTAACAAAAACTTGGGAGATGGGACCCCAGTGGAAGCAAATCATTGGGCGCATTCCCTTGGGGACTATATCTTGTCCTGGCTTGTTTCCTCCCTTCCCTCACTGTCCTGGATGCCTCTCAAAGCAGCTTTGCTACACTAAGCCCTCCCCATCATCATGTTCTGCCTCACTATCACAGGCCTAGAAACAATGGAGCCAGGAAAGCACTGATTGAAACCTCTGAGACTGTGAACAAAAACAAATCTTTCCTCCATTAAGTTGACTTTCTCAAGAATTCTGACAGCAATAGAAAGCTAATACAACAATCAGAGATTCAGTGGAACATTACCAAAATAAAAATAGTAAACCAGCCTAAGACACTGGTCTATACACATGGTCAGAATGAACAATTAGCAGCCAAAATATATTTGTGTCTACATGTCATTCACAGGAGCTTCCAAACTCACTGAAGGCAGCCACTGAACCTCTATAAATAGAATTTTTAAAACAAACAAACTCCAGGGGTAATCTTTACTTAATTTTGTGCAGTCATGCAGACGCCCTACAGAAACCAAGATCTTTTCAGTAAGTGGCATGGTGATTCTATGTCCAGAACAAGATGTCACATGTTGATGCTTAGAGTTGAATAATGCTATCTACTACTCAGCTAAAACTCTTTACAGCACATATTTATAAGCTATCAGGCAAGTTGCACATAAAGCCCTAGTATGATTACTGTGATCCACAACTCTATCACCACTGAAAAGAAAAATAATGAGGAGTCAGGAGGGAGATGGACAAACTTTTAACTCTCAGCTTTAATTTGTAAGTCACCCACAATTCCAGCATTCAAAACTATCTGTGATGGACAAAAGAAGATGCAGGACCTTCTAGGTAGAAGTTATTTTATTCCTGGAATATCAGAATTGTCTACAATGATGAAGGTCCCTCAACCCATGAAGATTCTCTGACCTTCACCATGCTACCACCATGTACAACCAGGTGAGTAGTCCCACCTTCTTTTGTCCTCCCCATATTCCAGCCTGCTTCCAACTGGTTTTAGATAGTCTTTCAGCATTCTAGCACTGGCCTCTATTTTCTGGAAGAAAATGTGGTATATTTTAATGCAAAAATGCACCCAAGAAAACTGCTTCTACAATTCATATACACTTCACATATATTTTCACAGAATTGCACAATCTAAGCCCTGTCCCGTTTTCCTGAATCTAAATGCTTCAGAAATTCCCCAGTCCTCCACAAGAGCCTTACAGCTTCATGAGCTCCAGTCCATTTACAACTGTTACTGCACTTGCTTCAGTTCACACCATCTTAAATTTCTCAGCTGATTTTAGGAATGAATAGTTTCTAAGCAGACAATTAAAAATGACTAGTAAACCTGATCTTGACAGGACAAGACTTAACTAATGAGACAAAATGACATCTGCACGGCCTGCTGCCAAGATACCATAAGCCGTTTAAAAACTAGACTCAAAATAACTGGTAGACTCTGAAAGACAGAGTGGCCTCTACATTTTATTTTTTTGCTTGGTTTACATTGTATACAAGATATGAAACTTAAAGGACTGTGGTAACAGTCTAGAAAGTGCCTTTAATTCGATATTTAGTAAAAGGTTATTGTGGTTGGTACTAGAGCAGAGCCTTACTAACTAGACATAACTATTTTCATCTGCACAGAATATGAAATATATAATATATAGTATTCCTAAATAGTGTACTCTGAAAAACTTAATGGTTTTCAGCTTTGGAAAGTAAAATGATCATTTCTTTGCTAAAATGCTTACCTGTCATAAATTTACATCTAAGAAGCTCTATAGCTTCTAGGACATCTACAGACTAGTTAAGTAGAGAATATATTTTTAAATGTACTCTACATTTTAATGATGTTATATCAGTATTCATATTATAATAATGCATCCTCAAATATTAAAAATAAATTAATTTTTCACTAGACAGAAATATTTCAAAAAGAAATATTTGCCTATATTGTGGGAAATGAAACTTTTAAAATATGAAAGTCTTAAGAGCTCAAAATAACTACCTTAAGATTCTTTTTATTTCAAAGTATCCATAAAATAAATAATCTATCTTGATATAAAAAAAAGAGATGCTTGATTTCAAGTTTATGCAAAAGCTCTTTCTCAGTCCCCTCCCCCTACCAGTATAGTAAACAGTTGTAGTTTGGTGAGCTCCACAACAAAGGTATTAACACCGTAAGCTGTCCTAGCTTCAACCACTGTTCCAGATTCTTGCTTTAGAAACCACTGCTGCAAACCGACACTGGAGATAAATCAGGAAGATTAACACAGTATTACCTTGAAGAGGCAATTAAAAGAGGCTGAGAAGCAGCAACCAAACCCCAAACCATTTGCTCCTTCACAGTAAGAAGCTGAAGATCGTCTTGTGGGCTAAACATAAATCACTGAGATCTGGCCACATTCTTAAATGATATTCCAGGTGGAAATGCTGCAGGGCCAGGAGCTGTTTACAGAGGTATTTACTTCCAACTCTGAAAACAAACTGGACCCGTTTGTCATGTTGCTTCTAAGAAAGTTATTGTTCACACCAATAAACAGGCTCACAGAAGGGCTTCCCTGGGCCTGTTCATGCTCTGTTTTGGCCCTTCGCTTACCACCTTCTTCCAGCAGTATAAGGTTTCTTACAACCAAGTTTGCCTTTGCTGCTGCCTCTTCCTCCTTCTCCTCCTCCTCTTCCTCCTCCTCCTCCTCCTCCTCCTCCTCCTCCTCCTCCTCCTCCTCCTCCTCCTCCTCCTCCTCTTCTTCCTCTATTTAAAGTCTTTAGGTAGCAAAAAGAAAACACCATCGATCAAACTTACATTCTCATATATTTGGGTAGGGAGATCACATTTTTAGAGGAAAAAAGTCAAGGTAGAGTCTTGTGCATGTGTGTGTGCATGTACGTGTGTGTGTGTGTGTGTGTGTGTGTGTGTGTGTGTGTGTGTAGTTTTTTCACCCTGATTCTGTGAGGTTTATGCAGACACAAGCAGCTATTTTCTTGGGTTCATGTTCACATGCAGCCAGTTGGAACACTCTGGCTTTACTTTTTCCATTTCCTTGTGTTAAAGTCACTGGGACAGAGAGGCTTTGAAAGCTCTAATACCTAAATCAGTTACTTATTTGTTTAAAGGTACTGCATTAATAGCACAATATTTGGGCAGTGCTGGTTAGTCCAACAGCTGAAAGTCTGAGAGGAGATGTTCTTCCTGACCCTCTTTCAACTAAATAGCAGAGGAAATGCCAGTGCCTGATAGAGATCCACTATGCCCCAGAAAACCGACTCCGCTTCATACGGTAGGAGCCAAGGAGCCAGCCCAGACAAAAGCCAGTCCGTGAGCCAGACTAAAGCTTCATTTAGTTTAAAGATTACTGTAACAAGAAGCCCTGGATTAAATCTCAAACCCCATACATTTAGATTTTTATTCTACAGCTCCAGACAGCCCCCATACACAGTTAAGGAACCAAGCACAAAATAACCAAGCAGACCTTGCTCAGATCTGCCAAACACTACATTACAAGCTGCTACAAAACTTCCATTTGGTCTGATTTTCCACTCCTATGTACTGATTTTCCACTCCTATGTACTGCGCGCATCCCATACACTTCCTTCACCTCAAAGAAACTATTGTTACTTTCTTTCCTCCCCAACTACCAAGGGAATTGCTTCCCAAAGCACCTGGAGAAGAATTTTCTAGAACCTGACCTTCTCAAAGAAGAGCTGGCCATGCTTCTGTTTCTTTCTCTAAGATAGAGGATACTGCCCTTTCTCCGCCTTGCTGCTCCCTCTAAGGCCATGAAACTGGCCAATGCCAGCACTCTAAGCAGCCAAACCACTGACTGACTTCTTCTTTCTTACCCAATGAAATTCAAACTTTTAAAAAATTTATTTATTTTATGTTTTAAATTATATGTGCGTGCGAGTATGTGTGTACGTGGTGTGTGTGTGTGTGTGTTTGTGTGTGTGTGTCTGTGTGTGTGTGTTTGTTTGCAGATGTAACTGCAGGTACCCACAAAGTCCAGAAAAGCAAGTCAGATACACAGGAGCAGGAGTTTAAGGCAGTTGTGAGCTGCCCTCCATGGATGCTGGGTACTCTGCTGTACAGTAGACTCTTAACTGCTAAGGTATCTCTCAGCTCTGAAATTCATAAGTCTGAAGCCTCAAGTCAGAACATATCACAGGACTCAAGATCTAGTCAGACAAACCTGACTTTGACTGCCCACTCACTATCTCTGTAAAATGGACATTACCCTCTGTCTCTAAGATGGAGGTAAAGCAGAAAGAAGTCATGTATATGATTGGCATAAAGTAGGATAGATTACCTAGAAGACACACCTCTGAGTTTGTATGTGAGAGTATTTCAAGTGATGTTTAACGGGACCTAGAGATATGACTCAGCAGTTAAGAGCACTGGCTGCTCTTGCAGAGGACCTAGGTCCAGTTCCCAGTACCCACATGGCAGCTAATAACTGTCCATAACCAGTTCCAGAGGATCTGACACCCTCTCTGGCCTCCATGGGGCATTGGATATGTGGTACACTCACATACATGCAGGCAAAACACTCATATACATAAAATAAAAATAAATATATAAATATTTCAAAGGGATGTTTAACTGAGGATGGAAGACTTACCCTAAACATAGTGGCACCATCCCCTGCTAGGGTCTCAGACAATACAAAGAGGGAAAGGCGAAACCCTGATGAACAACACCAGTATTCATGAGACCAGCGCCTTAAACTCCCACTGCCACGTTCTCCCCACCATGATGGATTGTATTCCCCCATGAGCCAAAATAAGTCCTTCCCTCCTTGAGTGTTTCATACCAGGTACTTAGTCATGGCAACCAGAAGAGTGACTGTTGTACCCCCACTCAACTACACTTCTCACTGCAGGAACACAAACTGTCAGGCCTCAGGCCTCACTCAGACCTTCTGTTTGACCCTCAAAATCCATGCTTCCAAGCTTTCATCACCTTTAAAGAAAGAAGTTTCCATTCTGTCACAGCTCTAACCACTCTTCTCTAGAACCTGACATTCTTCTGTATGTATCTGTGTGGGTGCACATGTGTGGATGTGTATACCTGTGTATGCACAGGTGTGGAGGCCAGAGGTCAACCCTAAGTGTTGTCTCTTAGGTGTTGTCTACTTTGAGACAGATTCTCTCACTGGTCTCAAACATGCTAGGTAAACACTCTCCTACTGAACTCCATCCCCAGCCCTCTTTTTTATTTCTTACTTTTTAATGTTGAGACAGGAGTCACTGAGTGGCTCTGGTTATCCTTGAACTAACTCTACAGTCAGAGAAAGGGCTTCAACTTGAGATCCTCCAGCCTCAACCTTCTGTATAGTTGAATTACAAGCCTATCCTGTAATTACATCTGGTCCAGCTTTCTATTGTGTCCTCTGCTCTACAGAAGCTGTAACTTCATTATGGATGAAAATATTTATGTATGCATTTTAACAATAATATAGGTAACCATCATTAAAGAACCACAGTACCTTTACAAAAGGCCTTTAAGACACAAAGAGTTAGGAGTAAATATTCAGAAAGTACCTCTACACCTGGTGTTCATCTCCTCTATTTCCCTTGTTACTCTTCTGAGAGGTTCTCAGGGCTGCCCCCACAGTTCCCAGCACTGAGCTCTGTACCAATGAGTGACGCATTCTACTGTCAGTTGGGATGTTTTCCAGTGCCCAGTGCTTTTGTCTAGAACTCCAGGCTGTTTTCAACAGGAACTGGGTTTTATGTTTTGTTTTACCTGCCACCACAGAGCTTAGCATAGCTCTCAACACACCACAGAACACACAGAAACAAAATAACTCAACAGTCAGTTAATGGACAGTACAATCAGCCCAGCCCTCTGCTGCTCTGCCTTTAGAAGCAGCACTCTATTCTGCACAATAATAAAGCTAAGATGTGTCCCACTAGTCAAAGTCAGGTCCACTGGTGGAGTCTGAAGAACACACTGCACCATGGGAAGAGGAAGAAATTTCCTCTTGACCAGCTCTGTAAGAAAGAGGCCCAGATCTGGGAGTGTGACATCTCAGAGCAGGAGTGTAATCCGTGTCTGTTCTCTCTGTCGTTCCTAGGACAGGTATGCAAGATCAGTGCTGAACCCAGCACAATGGTTAGCTTTGGTTGTCAACTTGACACAACCTAGATTCACCTGGGAAGAGAGGCTCAATAAAGAGATTGTCTACATTGGATTGGCTTGTGGGCATGTCTAGGGGAATTGTCTTAATTAATTGATGTGGGACATCCCAGCCCACTGTGGGTGGCACCATTTCCCAGGCAGGGGGTCCTGAACTGTGTATATCTAGAACAGAAAAATCAGGCTGAGCACAAGTAAGTGAGTAAGCAAACACGTATGCATTTATCTCTCTCTCTGCTTCCTCACTGTGGACACAATGTGACCAGCTGTCTCAAGCTCCTGCCACTGTGGCTTTCCCACAATGTGGATCATAAGCTGGAACTGCAAGCTAAAAGACTCCATTTCTCCCTTAAGTTTCTTTTTGTCGGGGTATTTTATCACAGCAACAGAAATGAAACCAGAACACCCCATTTTACTATTCTAGAGAGACTTAAGCCAGCGAACACTGCAAGGCAGACCTGCCAGGGGATGACCTGCCCTCTTTTAATGACAGCTGTGGCCGTCTCAGTTCACAGCACCCACGAAGCACTGGCAGGGCTTCCAGGCTTCTTAGACAAGGCACTATTATCACAGTGACACGGAACACAGCTAATAACAGGGGAAACATCCTGATAGTCTTTGGCTTCAATAGCTTTAATTATATTTTCTGTGAATTCTCAAACCAGTTGGCATACAAATTGCACGTAGAAAAATATAAGTTGTGTATGCAAAGTTAATTTTACTCGGTCTTGTGATGCTACTGCTGTTGTTCCTTCACACTGTGCATGAACTTTTAGTTGGTAAACTGAGCAGCTTTGGGGTCAAACTGTCATCTATACAAACTAATATTTGGAATGGCAGGATGGTGTAGAGAGCCACAGGCGACTGGGATTTGGCCTCCCAGGGAGAGCACACAGCTCTTTTTGTCCTAAACCACAGAAAGGAATGATTTGGGGTTTGCCCATCTTAGCCACAAGTGAGAAACACACAAGGGACAAAAAAGAATAAAACATATAGTCTTTTCTACATTCACACAGCAGCTAAAAGGCAAGGGACTTATTCGTAACTATTTCTAACTCGTGTGACTAAGGCACTTGTAATGCAACACTGAGGTCAAACACAGCTCTATGTGATTTCAAAATGCCCTCAAGGAAACACCTGTGTGCTTCCCAGGTTTTTTTTTTGTGTGTGTGTTTGACTATAAACTCTGCTTCAGGTTTCTGAGGCCTGGTTCGCCTAAACTTGGCTCCTTTTTCTTCCTTGGATTGCAGTTTTCAAGTACATGTATGTTTACAACAAATGCTGCAGCACATACTTTGCAATATGACATACTCGGGGAGAGAGGGAGTGACCCTGCCAGCCTTCTCAGTCTGCAGATGACCTGCTCCAGAGTCTGGAAGAAGGTAGCTGCATTTCTGCCTAGGGGTTCCTGTAGGACACCCACAGACCCAATGCCACCCCCTAGGGCAAAGTCCTAGGCCCAAAGAGGGTGTGGGAGATTCCAGTCTATTCCACCCATAACTCCAATTGTTCCTGATGTGCCTCAAACGTGAAATGCCTGACTCAAGAGCCACTTGAATGCCATGCCGAACCCTTTGGGAATCAACTGCCTTTGACTTGATCAGTGGCAATCAAAAGCCCAAATTTTAGCCTTTCCCACAACAAAATCAAAAGGACACTGCATTATGCCTGAAAATATGGATTCCCAATTCTTCACAATCCCTGGAAATGTACATCCTAGAGAAAAAAGTATCTATTGTTTTACCACAGCATAGATGTAATAATGAACACGTGGATTTAAAAAGTGTCCAATAAGGAAGGTGCTAAATATATTCCTGTACATTCATATGATGAAATACTACAGAATGATTGTATATCATGTTATTAAGTAAGACTAATACTAACTGGCTGGGCATGGTGGCACCAACCTATAATCTCAGGAGGATTATTAGTTCAAACCAACTTGGGTTACATAGCAAGGTCTTGCCTCAGACAGAAAGAGAAGGGAGGGAGAGAAGGGGGAAGGAAAACAAAGGGAGGAGGTACAAGGAAGGGAGGGAGGAAGGGAAGGAGGAAGGGAAGCACTTAAAATATGCCAGGCCTGTTCTGAATACTTCACATATATTAGCAAATTCTTCATAATACATTATGTTAATTTAATGCTTACAAACTTGCAAAGTAGGTATCATTAGTATTACTATCCTTATTACAGATGAGAACAGTAAGACATAGAGGTTATGACAGTTCAAAGCTGCACAGTTAAGTTTTAGACATGTGTAGAATATTTAGTAGTGTGAAAAAATGTTGATGCCATAATAGCAAAAGAAAATTTTCAATTATATCCTGACTTTATAAAATACCAATGAGGGGCTGGAGAGATGGCTCAGTGGTTAAGAGAACTGACTATTCTTGCAGAGGACCTGGGTTTGATTCCCAGCACCCACATGACAGCTAGCAACTGTGCCTAACTCCAGTTCCAGGAGCCCCAACACCCTCCTCTGACCTCCTTTAGCACTGCAGGACATGGATACACCTACCTACCTGCAGGCAATACAATCATACCTTTAATATAATTTTTAAAATACCAATGAATGTTTATACACATGTGTTCCAGTGTCTATATGTACAGGAGAAAAATAAACACTGGAAGAAATAGAGAGTAATTTCTCTAGTTGATGAGAGCACAGTACTTTTTATTAGTTTTTAAATATCCAAGATGTTGTAGAATATATGCACATACACACACAAACACACACACACACACACACACATATATATATATATATATATATATATATATATATATATATATATTACTCTTTTAAACAGAAAAAAATGTGTTTAAAGATAAAAGGCTCGGCTAGGGCCTGGAGGCCAAATACCCATATTTCCTTTCATTAACATGGTCATACTTTCCAGGCACAGACATTTTGTTCTGGCAACAGACACACTGAACACCACGGCATTTTCCTGGCAGTGTTGAGACTACAAACCAAAGCATTTTTCAAGCGAGCATTGACAGACGGCAGCATCTTCGAGTTTCACATTTAATAAAACTTCCCTTAAGAACTTTGTTAACCAGATCAATTGACTGAGTTTTCAGGAAGCTCACTAATAAAAGAATCCGTGTTGAGGTTTGACTTGAAAAATACATCTAACTGGAAAAAGTATTTTATTATAAAAAGCTCATCTAATAGTACTTGAATTTTATTAGAATTAGAGTTCTAAATATATGCTCCACCCTGCTAATGTCAAAAAAAAAAATCAATCAACCATCAACAGATCAGCAGAAGAAGCTAGTCACTTAACCATCTTTTTGTAGGTTCACAAAACAAAGATGTGGGAGAAGTAGAATACTCTAGAAAAAGGATCTAGCCAAGCAAAAACCCAGAAGGAAGGATGAACAGTGGATTCACTGGATTCAACCCTCTATTTAGAATTATAGTTCAAATGCCTAAGCTTGTCTAATGTATTTCCCTCACTGCTCAAGTTCCAAAGGTGACAAAAGCATCATAAAAATATTAAAAGAGGGGCTGGAAAGATGGCTCAGCAGTTAAGAGCACTGGCTGCTGCTGCAGAGGACCCAAGTTCGATTCCCAGCACCCACACGGCAGCTAACAACTGCCTGTAACTCCAGTTCCATGGGATCCAATGCCCTCTTATAGCCCCCACTGGCACCGCATGACATGGTGCACTCACACACATGCAGGCAATGCACTCATACACATAAAATAAAAAATAAATTTAAAAAATTTAAACTATTGAAAAAGAGTGCAGGTGACCTAAACCCAGATTCAAAAGAGAAAAAATTGTTGCAACTGACTACACAAAAAGTTGGGGGCTGGGGAGATGAACCTGTCAGTAAAGCACTTGCCTTGCAAGCTTGAGGACCTGAGTTGATGTCTCCAGAATCCACATAAAAACCAGGTACACTGCCTGTAATCCTAGAGATTGTGAGGAAGACACGCTTACAGGCCAGCTAGCCTGATCTATTTGGTGAAGTTCCAAGTCTAAAGGAGACTCTGTCTCAAACAAAAGGAAGAAGGCCTCTAAGGACAACACCAGACACTGGCCTCTGACCTCCACAAGCATATGTACACATGTACATGTGTGCATCTACATATGTGTGTGCACACACACCTGAACCTATACATACATCAAAAAAATGTTAAATCAAAAATAAAGCTGAAAGGGAATTTGAGAAAGTATTTGCAATGAATGATATAAACTTTATTGACATAGAAAAATTACAAAGCTGGGGATACATACTAGCATTTGAAAAGACTTGAGGTTCAATCTCTAACACCCACAAAATTAAAACAAATTAAAAGAGTACTTGCAAATCAATAAGAAAAAGTGTTTAAAAAAAACAAGAAAGTGGACAAATTGTACAAATATTAAAAAACACAAATAGTCGATAAAAACATGAAAATAAATACTTTATGTGTGGTAGCTTCCCAGGCTGGTGCTCACCCTGGCCCTGGATCTCAGGTTCTCCTCCTCTCACAGCCATTGCAGTTGGGACTGGAGTAGCCCCAAGCATACCCATGTTTTTTTGGGGGGGATAGTAAAGATCCCTGTGGGCTGGTGGCTGGAGGAGAACAGCAGCAGTGGCTGAGGAGAAAGGGGGCACACCAACAAGATAGTTGAAGTATTGAGAATACCAAGCAACGATGCCCCAGTTTGAAAAGATAAGCCAACTTGATTCCTGGCACCACAGGAAGAGCGGGAAAAATGCATCCCGTGAGAATTTTTGTAACTGAGGATTGCCATGTGATGGTAAAGCATTCTTCTATACACTTAACTCAAGAGGAGCTGGAGGCCATGCAGAAATTGGTGTCCCATATCAAATGGGCCCTCAAGTCTGTGTCCCACTGGACTGATGAGATGGGCAGCTGTGAGCCCATTGTGGCGGGAAAACACATACTTGGCCCTCACCCCCAGGATGAGTAGCAAGAAAGGGTCGGGGAACTGAAGGTGGAACCAAGACTAGGACCCTGACAGGTGTGAAGAGGATCAGCCTAGTAGCCAGGGACCTTCTGCTCAAGAGGCTGGTTCTGCTCTATAAGGAGAAGCCCAGGACTTCTGGACAGGGTGGCTGAAAACCTGTCCATCCAGCTCATTCCTATAGAGAAGGCAAGTTTGACATACTCCAGTCTGTGGATGATGGCACAATTGTGATTTTTTTAAAAAACTCAAAACTGGGGGGCTAGAGAGATGACTCAGCAGTTAAGAGCACTGGCTGCTCTTGCAGAGGACAAGGGTTCCGTTCCTAGCCCCCACATGGTGGCTAACAACTGTCCATAATTCTAGTTCCAGGGGATCCAAAGCCCTCTTCTGGTTTCTATAGGCATTGTACAACACGGGTGCATTTACAAGACATACAAGCAAATATCTCATGCACATAAAATATTTTTTAAAGAAACACTAGAGAGCTCCCTTGTCCTTGCGCATTGCCTGTTGTCAGAGAAGAAAAGCAGAAAGCACTTGCTGGAGAAACACTATCGACTAGTCAATACCCCTCCTCCCCAAGTTCCGGGCACACAGAAATGCGTTACTGCACGAGTATCCCTCTGACACACCAAGTGGTTCAGGTCAGAACAAATGGGTTAAAGTCATGTGTCATTGTCATTGGTGTCCTGAGGGACTTGTATACCCACGTTGCCCACTTAGGGTTCCCTCAGAGGATGGCCACTGGAGCTGCTGTGAGAGAAGTCCATTGGCATGGCCAACAGGTCACTGGGCACTATCGAGGCCCTGCACAGAGTGCTGGAGTATCTGGCCTCCAGCATCATGATGCCAGGTGGTTCTGGTATTTATGATATTTGTGATTAAAAGAAACCACTGATACTACCGGGCATCTAGACAGACAGCAATGGTGAGATGACACACAGAGTTACAGAGCATTTGGCCAGCCCCATAAAGTCCTAGAGATGAACCCCCTACTTTCCAAGATGCCCAAGAAACCAAAGAATGAGAAGTCAGTGGACTACACTGTTTAAATCTCCACAGCATCACCTAGGCCATCACACCCAAAAACACCCCATGGAAGAGGATGGGGAGAAGTCCAACAGCAAAAAGAAGCAACAAAAAAAAAGAAGAGCAGGCAGAGAGAGCTTCCCCAGGCAAGAAGTGCCCAGATGAGGCTGAACCAGCTGAAGCCAGGCCTGCAATACAAGCTGGTCTCCCAGCTGGGCCCTGTCACACGCCCATCTTCATCATCTGTGGAGGTGGATGGCAGCTTCTCTCCATCCTCCAAGAGGACCGCCAAGCTGCATGTGGCCAAAAAGGTGTTACAGGATAGGAACTAACCAACAGGCACTAAGGCAGAGACTCAAGCAAGTAAGTAGTCTGATTTGAAGCCTGCAGGGGGAGGCTCCTACTCCTGTGGTAGAAGCTGTCTCAATCCCCAGTTCTTCACTTTAGATGCCACTGCAGGGCAGGGGTTCATCATGAACCCAGTTATGGTGCTCAGCCAGAGAGGTGTGGCCTCGAATACAGTTCATCTCTGAGACAGGGGAAGGGGAGTCCAGGTGGATACACAGTGCTTTCAAGGTTCTGGCTCATCTGTCAAAGGTGGACCCAAATTTGCTGCCAGTACACATAACCCTGGCTTCAGCATGGGAAGCCCCGTGCACAACAAAGCACTCCCTCCCCCACGATCTCTGCAGCAGGGGGTTAGGGGGCAACCTCCACCACCACCACTGAGGTTGAGAGCGAAGATTTGGTGGTCAACCATGGAGATTATGCGAATGACAGAGCCAGGTACAGCAGCTATGGTAGCACAGCAACCGTGTGAGCACCAACTACAATGACTTTTTCACAGACTGCTATAGCTATCATGATTTGGGATCTTCCTAGAGTGTCTAAAAGTACTGTACGTTTTTACTCCAATTTTCTCTAATTCCAAAACCCAAAGTGCCCATGCTGTGTCCCTGTGCTGCATGGGACTTTCAACCATGGCTTTCCACCGCAGCCTTTATGAAACTCAGCCTGCAGACCTTAAGACAATGGTAGTTTCTATCTTGAATTTGCCCTTGAACTTGGTCATTTCAAAGTTCGCACTAAGTGGGAAAATCCTGTTCTCAGAGAGTGTATCTTTTGCAATATTTTACTATTTTTATTCTTTGTATGAGTGTATTGCCTGCATGTATGTAAGTGCACCCATGTCATGCAATGTCCGCAGGTCAGATAAGGTCATCGGATCCCCTGGAACTGGAGTTACAGACAGTTGTTGGCCACCATGTGGACACCGGGAACCAAACCCAGGTCCACTCACCACTAAACCATTTCTCCAACCCCCAGAGAATATATCTTTTTGCACAGCCTTGCCAGAATTCTAGAGCTGGGGTTGTTCAGCATCAAGGTAAAAGCCCACATCTGCTTTTTATGGAAAGTGTTACTTTATTTTTTATTTTTATTTTATGTCTATGAGTGTATTGCCTGCATGTGTGTAAGTACACCCATGTACTGAAATGCCTGAAGGTCAGAAGAGAATGTCATATTTCCCTGGATCTGAAGTATCAAAGTTGTTAGCTGCCAGAGGAATGCTGGGAATCTAACCCAGGTCCTCTGCAAGAGCAGCCAGTGCTCTTAACCACTGAGTCACCTCTCCAGTCCACGTTACTTTATTTAAAGAGATAGAAAGTGACATATTTAAATCTACCTTTGTCTAAATTTACAGCAGGTTTTATTTGAATCTTAACTTTTTCACAAATTCCCACATCTGGGGATGCCTTTGACAGTGGTGAAAACTATTTCACCACATCTGAATGTAGAGCAAGGGAAAATTAAAATTAAAATAATAAGAAAAAAACATTCATTCATAATGAAGATAAAAACAACATATGTCAGTCAGGCCAGCAAGATGGCTTGGTGGATAAAGGCGCTTGCCTGACTGCTTGAATTCAATCCCTAACACACACATGGTGGAAGGAGAAAACCAACTCCCTCAAGCTGTCTTCTGATTTCTACGCCTGCATAGTGATACGGGAGTGCCTACACACACACACACACACACACACACACACAAAATAACTATAATTAAAATGTTTTAAGTATATTATAGACTTATGTGTGCTGGTAAGGAGAAATGTTCCAAAATATTACCAAAAAGAAAACAGTACAGTATGATTTTATCTGAGTAAAATAAATGGATATAAATAAAAAGAATTTATTGTAAACTATCATATTAAAGTATGAGGTTTTGTTTTTCTTCTTTATTGTATACCGTTCCACACTCTGGGATTTTTTTTTTAACCATGTATCTGCACTACCTTTTTTAAAACAATTTTTTTAAGCCAGGCAATCCCAGTACTCAGGAGGCTGAAGCAGGAGAATTACAAGTTTGGGGCAGCCTGGGCTACATAACAAGTTACAGGCCAGACTGGGCCATATAGTGAGACTTTGTCTCAAACATACATACACACATACATATACACACATATACATATATACTTTTTCCAAAAGGCACTCATGGAATGATATCACAAGTCAACAAACACATCATGAGATGTCTCCTCACAATAATTCCAGCAACACATGAAAGTACATCCATTTATAAAATTTAAAATTGGGAAGATTTTTGAGTAAAGGTATCAAAATATTCCATCTTGAAAACTGATAACATTTGAGATGGCTAAATTCAGAAGAGAAAAAAAAAAGTAGTGCACAGATGTACCATATTCACCCACTGTATCTGTGGGAGACTAGGTCAGAAGCCCCTGGGATGCAAAGATGGTAGATGCTCAGGTCCCTTGGTCAGCATGGTGTGGTATTGGCACACATCCTCAAGTGCACTCTGTCATCTCTAGATTACATACGACATCTCACACGCAATGAAACACCATGTAAATTGCTATAATGGACTGTTGTTTCGAAGATAATGATTAGAAAGTCTATACGCGGTCAGGACAGACAATTTTTTCTTCAGATACATCCAACCTGAGGCTGGTTGACCAAAGGATGTGGAATCCAAAACCACAAAGAACTAACTATATTTTCAAAATCATCAGAGAAAAATCACTTTTTTGCAAGTGGTTTTCTGAGACAGGGTCTCCCCTGTATCCCCAGCTGGCCTAGAACCCACTGTATAAACCAGGCTGGCCTCAGTCTCACAGAGACCCGCCAGCCTCTGCCTCACAAGTGCTAGGACTAAAGGCGCACACCACTCCAGAAAAACACATCTTAAAAATGTGTTACAGAGTTAAGCATGACCGCACATTCCTGTAATCCCAGCACTCAGGGAACTATTGAGACTTTGAGGCCAGCTTGGGTTGCACAGTGAATTTGAGTCTACTCCGAGCTGCATAGCAAGACCCTCTCTCAAAAAAAGTATTATAAACTTTTATAGACTGTAACATCATCAAAAGAAAAATATAAGTTTGCAGCATACTTAGCATCATCTCCACAGAGCCCCAAGAACACAGTATGTCCAGAACTAATAGCAACAGTAAGCAAAAATAAAAGCGTATTAATATGCTCCTCCAGGAGCTGGAGAGGTGGCTTAGTGGTTAGTAGCACTTGCTGCTCTTGCAGAGGACCCAAGTTCATTTCCCAGCACTCACTCTGGGTGGCTCACAACCACCTATAACTCCAGCTCCAGAGGGTATCTAACAGCTCTGATCTCAGCAAGCATATATACATATAGCCACACACAGACATGCAGACATGCACAGATATACACATACACACACACACACTCACACAAAACACACAATTACAAACAATAAAAATAAATCTATAAAAGAGGATGTCCCCTCCAGTACTTATTAACTTGTTTAAACCTGAGCAAGTGACTTCACCTATCTAAAACTAGTGTCCTCACCTTCGGAACCTTACTAATATTGTGTATCTCAAAGTCCAGTAGTAAGGATAGAATTAATTAATCTCCAAAATTGCTCAAATTAAATTATATTTGATTTTATTAACATATAAACTATGTTCAAAACTATACCAGTCACAAAATAAGCACACTGTATAATCATTATTAGATCAGTTATGCAATCATTATTTATCTTGTTATGAATGTGCTATGTATAAATTAAAAAGAAAACACCTATGATCCCTGTTCGTATTTACAATCTAGTTGAGAAGGTAAGCACCATAAAAACATCAAAATGAATCATTAGAAATTGTGGTGATGTTCTGAAAAACACAACTCTACCATGAGACAGACCAACAAAAGACCCAAGAAGCTAAGAAGCTGGAGATGTCCTGCAAGGCTGATTGGAATATAAAATGGTACAGTCAGTATGAAAAGCTATGCAGTGGTTCCTCAATAAATTAAAAACAGAATTCCAATTCTAGATATATACTCCCAAAGAAGTGAAAGAAGCAATGGGGGAAATATGTGTATGTCTATACTCTGTGACAACAGCCAAAAGTAGAAGCAATTCAAGTGTATAGCAATGGATAAGCAAAAGTATGGTGTAGTCATTAAGAAGAAATACTGTTCCCCCTTAAAAAGGAAGGAAATCTTGGTGGGTGTTAAAGAACATGAAGGGCATTATGATTAAGTGCCAGTCAAAAAGTACAAATACTACATTAATTCCATGTATATAAGGTATAGGTAACTTAGTCAAATTCACAAAGGAAGAAAATAGAATGGTAGCTGCCAGGAACTAGGGGAAAGAAGAGGTAGAGTTTGTTGTTTATGTGTACAGAATTTTGTTTTACAAAGTGTAAGAAAATTCTGTGGCTGGGAGGTAGTGATGCTTGTAAACAATATACGTGCACTTACTGCCACTGAACTGTGCACTTAAAATGGTTACAGTGTATTAGTTTTCCTGGCCAGCCATAACAAAGTACCACAGACTGGGTGACTTAAACAACACAGGTTTATTTTCTCACAGTTCTGGAGGCTAGAAATCCAAGACCAAGTTGTCAGCAGGACTGGCTACTTCTGGGCCTTTCTCCTTCATTTCTAGAAGGCATCTTCCCAGTCTTCCTACTGTGATTTTATAGGGTCTTCCTTCTGTAAAGGTCTGCATTCGAACCTCCCCTACGGTGAGATGCAGGAGACTGACTTCAGGCTGTAACCTCAGCATTCAGGAGGCTAGGGCAGGAGGATCTCGAATTCAAAGCTAGTCTATATCTATATGCATAACAAGACTATGACTCAAAAAAAGTTACCAATGCCAATGATCCAATTGATCACATTGCCATAAAAACATTTAACAATAGAGTTTGGAGAGTTTCCTCACAGATGAACAAGAATGCATCCACATGTTGGAGAAAGGGGGAAGGGACCCCCACACTGGGAAACTTCTGGATCTCACCTGTGCCATCTGGCTATTTATTTGTACACTTTACATGTCCTTTGTGAAAAGTGGCAGTGACCAACATTCCCTGGGTTCTAATAAATTGTTACAAGGAGGAAGTCACAGGAATCTACAATTTGTAGCCAAGGTGGTTAGAATTGTTGGTACCTAGAACCCCACTGCTTGCAACTGGCATTTGAAGAGGGAGGAGTCTTATGGAACTGAGCCCTTAACCTACACTACACTGCACTAACTCCACACAGAACTGAGATAAACTGCAGGTCATACACTTAGTACTACCTGCCAAGGGCTGAAGAATTGGTTGGTATAGAAAACACATTAGTTTGACATTACACTTGAATCATTCTGTGCACACATAGGGGAAATTTTTAACCTCTTTTAAAAAGATAATCAGGGAACATTGGTCAAAGGATATAGATTTCAGTGAGGATGAATAATTTCAAGAGATTTATTGTACAACATAGTGACTATAGTTACTAACATATTGAATTCTTGAAAAACACTCAAGGTATCACTCAATGGAAGAGCACTTGCCTAGAATTCATGAAGCCCCAGTTCCATCTCCAGCACTACAAAGAAAAAAGTGAAAAGAATACTAAGATAGAACACGTATTCTTACAAAAATGCAGTGTGAGGCAATGCAGATGATAATTATCTAGATGCAATCACCCTACACTATATATAAACTTCAAAATGCAGGTTACACATGGTGTTCTACTTTGCTTCTCCATTGCTGTGACAAAACACTCTGACCAATACCAACTTGGGGGGGAAAG
This sequence comes from Eospalax fontanierii, assembly GCA_035773235.1. Lineage (NCBI taxonomy): Eukaryota > Metazoa > Chordata > Mammalia > Rodentia > Spalacidae > Eospalax > Eospalax fontanierii. Next base: position 35,763,010 of record CM069548.1, on the reverse strand, counting down.
GGTTCATTTCACTAACATCTCCTGGGTCACATGCTTCATCAGAGAGTCCAAGGTAGGAACTCAGAGAAGGAACCTGAAGGCAGGAGCTGGAGCGCAGGCCATGGAGAAACGCTGCCTACTGGCTTGCTCCCCTGGTCCGGGTTCAGCCTGCTTTCTTATACAATACATGATGATCTCCTCAGGGGTGGCACCACCCACAGTGAGCTGGGCCCTCCTGCAGCACTCAACAATCAAGAAAAGAGCCCACAGACACAGCCACAGGCCAGACCAATGAAGGCAGTTCCCCAACTGTGGCTCCCTCAACCCAGGTGTGTCAAGTTGACATTAAGCTACCCAACACACAGAGTAAATACAAATTTTGCATATATTGTTTGAGTGAGCATGTTCATGTAGGTGTATGTGTAGGTGTGCATGCATGTATGTGTGCATATGTGTGGAGGCCAGAGGACAATCCCAAGTGTCAATTCTGTCCATCTTGGGGTGGTCTTTTTTGTGGGAAGGTCCGAGTTGTTTTAGGTTTGTTTGTTTTGTTTTGTTTTGTTTTGTTTTGTTTTGTTTTTTCTTTTGAGACAGAGTCTCTGAATGGCTAGGGAGTCCCAGGGATCTGCCTGTCTCTGCCTCTCTAGAACTAGGATTATAAAGACGCAAGCTACCACTCCCAGCACTTTTTTACATGGCTTCTAGAGACCAATCTTAGGTCCTCATGTTTGCAAGGCAAGCACTTTATCAAATGAGCCACCTCCCTAACCTGTAAATACATACAATTTTATCTGTCAATGTTCTAAAAAAGAACCAGATTGTGGCATACATAATTGCTTACAATGCAATTTTACATAGTAGCAAAAACAGATTCAATATAGCTTCATGAATAAATGGATGAACTTCAAAAACATAATCTTAAGTAAAACAACAAGGTATAGAAGTATACACGCTATGTGATCCCACTGGTACACAGGTGAATAGCAGCTAAAATTAAAGATTGTCTTGCTTAGAGGTAAATATACAAAAGGAAACTTTTTTGTCAACAGAGCCAGGTGTGGCTGCACACACCTTTAATCTCAGCACTCTGGAGGCAGAGGTAAGCATATCTCTATGAGATCAAGCCAGCCTGGTCTACATAGTGAGTTCCAGGTCAACTGGGGCTCCAGGGAGACCCTGTCTCAAAAAACCCTGAATAAATAAGTAAAGTCAAGAGAATGATCAGAAAGGGTAGAGTAGTGGTTATCACAGGAGGCAAAGGGGATGGGGTACGACAGACAAAGGGGAATAGACAGGTGTCTACGTAGATGACATTGCGTCTCCTGAGCTACGTGGGCCGGGACTAATGTTCATTTTACTAATTTCCTTTACATTTATGCATGTACTTTTTTTACTTGGGGTTTTGTGCTTCGTGGTGGTGACAGTGGTTTTGTTTGGTTATTTCTCTAATGTTATATTTTTGTTGAATCTTTGTGCATTTCATACAAAACATCTTTGTACCTCCTCCCCCAATCCACATTGCCCATCCTCCCACACACCAGATTTCATACATTCTGTCATGTATGTTGAGGCACAGTCTCACTATGTAACTGTGATGGCTTTAAACTCACAGCAATCCTTCTGCCTCTGTACCTTTACTCACTGAGCCATCTCACCAGCTAAGAAGAGAATTTTAAATTCTAGACAAAACAGAGCAGGGAATACGCATCTAGGTGAAACAACAGAGAGAGCTATTACCCAAGGCAACCTGCTCAGCCAAATTCCAGGGAGCTCCAGGCTAACAGCTATCTGTCATTAAGTGGGGAGAAGTGTATGGGACAGGAAACAGGGATGACGTGATGACTGTTAACCCCCAGACTACCCCCCTCTACAGGCAACTTGGCAGAGACAGACCAAATATGTCAGCATTCATATCCAAAGAACGTGAGCCAACTATGAAGTGTGGATAGGTTCTGAAGGGTTCTGATGTGAATTAGAGATCTCAGAGCAAATTCTTCATCCTTGGAGCACTTTGGGAGTGAAGCAAAGATGATTGATCAGATAACGCAGTACTATACCACACATACACGCCATGGAGATTTGAATGAGAAATGTTCAAGTATTTGAATACTCGGTCCCCAGTTAGTGGCGTTTTTTAGGGAGGCCATAGGACCTTTAGGAGGTGAGGCCTTGTTGGAGGAAGCACATGAGTGGGACAGACGTAATTCACAGCCTTGCCCCACATGCACCTTGCTTCCTCTGTTTCATATTTGAAGATGTGAGCTCTCATCTCCCAGCTCCAACCATCACGTCTGCCTGCTGCCATGTCTTCCCACTATTATGGACTCGCCCTCTGGAACTGTGAGCAAATAAACCTCCTTCCAGAAGTCACTTTTAGTCATGGTATCCTATCACAGCAACAGACAAGTAAATAACACATCACAACACACACACTCACATACACTCGCGCACTAAGTTCTACTTAGAATTTGCACTCAGGAGAGAGGTGTAGCCAGAGGAAAGAAGAAAAGGAAATGGAGAGGGGGAATTCCACATACAGGTCTTTTCAAACACTGAAGGAAATTCTCTTTGCTTCTTCTTGTCTCTGTCTCTCTCTGTCTCTCTCTTTCTATCTCTGCATATAGGTATATAGTTGTATGTGTATATGTGTGGAGGTGAGAGGTCAGTGATGTTCCTAAGGAGCCACCCATCTTGTTTTTTGAAACAGTCTTTCACTGGGACCTGGGGGACACTGATTCATCTACACTGGCTGAGCAGGCAGCTCCAGGGATCGACCTGTCTGTCTCTGCCTCACCAGTGCTGGGATTACAAGTGAGCACCACCAGGCCTGGCTTTTTATGTGAATGCTGGATATAACATTCAAATCTTCATGTTTGCAATGGGAAACACTTTATTAAATAAGCCACCTCCCTGGCCCCAGCTGTTTGCTTTGGTTTGGGTTTTGTTTTGTTGTTTGTTTGTTTTTTTTAAGACATGGCCTTCCTATAGCCCCAGCTGGACTCTCTATGTAAGAACAGACTGGCCTTGACCTCACAGAGATCCACCTATCTCTGCCTCCAAGTGCTGAAATTAAAGATGTGAGCCACAGCGCCCAGACCTAGCACTTCATTTTTAATTATGAACAGGCAACCAAAGAAAATTTGTAAATGGGAGAAGGAGGCAGACCCTCACAGGAATGAGTTAACACAGAAAACATAAGAGTAGAGTACTTAAAAAAAAAAAAAAACTATAATACAACTCAAAGAGATTCAAGATACTGCAACTATTAAATGAGACAATAAAAAATAAACTGATTATAGACAACAATAAAGTATAATTGCCAAAGTAAAAATTCAATAAAGGTACTATAATAGTAAAGAAATCTCTCAAAATGTGTAACAAAAGGATAAAAGGGACAGAACACATGAAAGAACAGATTAAAAACAAAGAACTGAAAGCTACCCAACTGCTACCACTAAAGCTTTCCCTATCCCAACCCCCAACGAGCCCAGGTGGCTACCTAACCCTGGAAATGGATCCACTGAGTAAGGCTGTCATATTGTCTCTTTTGACAGTTTCACTTACAAAAAACAGAAGCTCTAGTAACCAAAAGGTTATGGAAATGGATCCTGGAAATGGATCCACTGAGTAAGGCTGTCATATTGTCTCTTTTGACAGTTTCACTTACAAAAAACAGAAGCTCTAGTAATCAAAAGGTTATGGGGTGTCACCAGGTTTATAAATATGTAAGAGAAGAGGGAAAAGAGTAGAAAAGAGGGCTGAGAGAGAAGGCAGGAACCTGTACTGCATTTCCCACCTATTCCCTGTTCCTAATGGGATCTATTAGTGTCACTGAGGCTGGGGGCAACCCACTTCATTTTTCTTAGGCTTTCGAGCATTTTTACCTTGATTAGGCTCTGTTCTTTACAGCACAATAGCCAACCACTCCCGTCTCCTGTGACGTGAGAATGCCCTGCCAGCCCCTTCGATCGGCAGCTGCGCAGAGCACAGTCTTGGCTCTGGGGCTTGTCACTCTGACAGCATTCTGTACAAATGTGAGCTGTGTGATACTGTTGAACATCATTAGAATTATATGTGATCAAACACTCCTAATAATTAACATGTCAAAACCCAACAGTAAATATATAGTGAATTTGATGAAATATTCAATGAAAAGTTGAAATCAAGGAACAATTAGGAGGAAAAAGAGAATGTTAACTTGCCTTACAATAGGAACAGGAGAACAAATAGCTTGAGGTTTGGAAAGAAAATGAGCAAATTAATGTCTTTTGTATCCTGACTGAGTTCTTTAATCAGCCTGAAAAATTAGAAAACCATGTAAAATTTCTCTTTTGATTTATTTAGAAAGGTCATAAGATGTCATTGTCTAGATTAATCTGCACTGAACAAGAAAAAAAAAACACTCTTTGAAGCTCAAAAAATGGAGGAGACTCTGCATATAGGAAAGGTAACTCTTTTGCATACGGGAAAGGTTACTTTCATTCATCTCTGACTGAATAACCACAGTCAAATCACAGCACAAGAATCTTGGGCCAGTGTCTAACAGAGTCTGAACAGGGACTGAGTAGAGTAAAGACAGAGGATGTATGTTCCTAAGATTAGCAACCATCAAGATGCCCAATCTTTGTGATGATCTCACACAGCCTCAAATTACTATAAATACCTGGGGGCGGAGTAGTACACATACACATGACCAATTGAATTACTAATGGTCTATTTTTCCAAGCAAAGATAATTCACTAGAAGTGGTTACTATTGCTAGATATTTTAACTATCATAAAAAAATTTTAAAGGATATTTTAATACTTCTCAAGAAGTAGAAAGAACTTGATCTCTGAACTTTCTAAATCCCTTGAAACCTCAAAGGCTAGCAAGGCACTTGTATAGCATGGGTTAGCAAGTTTTGTTTCAGCCATAACTTCTGATTTGTTTATTATCCCCACTTCCATTAAAAGGTAGTCATAAGTTGGGAAAACAATAAATATGCAAATGAGATATTTAAGAACAATACAGTGTTTGTGAGCCCACAGGCATGAGAGCTTTGAGCAAGTGAGGGCTGACAACTTCCCTTAGTCAATTAAGAAGGATGGGTCTGAACAGGTAGAAGAGAAAAACAATAGCCCAATGGAATGAACAGAGGAAAGCAGAAACAAGAACCCTTTAGGAGCCACTTGTCTGGGTGAAGGAAAAGCAAGGACAGTAGCATGATGCAAAGCTTTGGGGGTCTCACCAGATGCCAGAGTTGGGAATGTGGAAGCAACAGGAGTTTCCAGCAGAGACAGATACCGTGACACAGGAAGCATGTCCTAAGAACCCAATAGCAGCTAAGATTTTAGGAACAAATTGGTAACTTGAAACAGATTCTAGTTGCCTCTGGTTATGGCTCATAAGGTTCTGTCTGAGAAAACTGCCCAACCTACCTTGCACGAGAAAATTCTATCAACTGTCTCTGCACCCAAAATCCCCCTGAAAATCAACTACTTTTGCCATCTCAGGTGTGACTCCCAATTCCTCTAGGGATTTGCTTGGTGACATGGGGATGATATCATTGGTGAAAATTAGAAAATCATAAACAAATTATTTCAGAAAAAAACTGAAAGTGAGAAACTCATAGAACTATTCACTCAACAACAATCAAAGGCTCATCTATTCAATCATCCAAGAATTTGTTTTGTGAAACTGGGTCTCCCTATGTAGCTCCAGCTGGCCTGGAACTAGCTATGTAGACCAGGTTGGCCTCACTCTCATAGAGATGCTCCTGCCTATGCCTTCCCAGTGCTGTAATTAAAGGTGTGTACCACCACACCTAGCTTCCAAGAATCTTTTTGAGCCTCTACCTAACACCTTTTATATCTCAAGCACTTGAACAAATAAAAACAAACATCCCTTCTGTTGTCAAACTTACCTTAGAGTACAGAGGACAATAAACATAGATATTATATAGTGGTGAAAATACTTTTTAAAAGATATAAGATCAAAGGAGGGGGGGATACTTTATGATTAAGCTAAGAGCAGAGTCCCTAGGGAGCAGTGTATTTGGTTAATACCCCTTCAGCTAAAATTCTACCATCCCAGATCAAAGAGTTTGACACAAATAACTCCTAACCTTCCTGCTGAAGCAAAAGGCAAGATCAAAGAATCGTAGAATTGTTGGGACTTAAGACCAATATTGAAGAACTGTCAACCTTCAACTGTCATCTCAAAGGTAGCAGAAATGGAAGCGTACAGAAATCTCCAAAAATCTCCAGCTTCTCAAAATGCAGAAGGAAAAGGAAAAGGATCAAATCCTTTCCCAGGTAAGAAGACAATGAAAAAGAATTTTTTTAATTTTTAAATTTTTAATTGCACCAATAAGTGGTATACACTATATAATATCAATAACAAAATAGCAAATATTTACAAAGCACTTACTTCAAGTCAGACACTATCTATTAGGTATAACAAGCTCAATATTCCCCACAACCACCCCAAGTCCAACTCTACAGTCAAGTCTACAGTGCTGGCAACACTCACTCCTTCCAACTGTCTGTGTGCTCAGCTTCACAGAGCATAATCCTAATCATTAATTAGAAAACAAAGTTCTGCATTTTTCATCTGAGCTTCGCAGAATTGGAACATAGTTGAATGTTGCAAATGCAACTATTTATGCTTCATTTGAAGAAAGCATGCCTCAAAAGGAAAGAAAGTTTAAAACTATACAATAGAATCTGTATTTTCTAAAATGGACTAGTGTACTACTAAAGGATCCTTAAAGGTATATGTTCAACCTTACTATCTGCAAAGACAGTTTTTCAGGACTCTATTTAATGGAAATTTTTCATTGTCAGGAAATTATGATAAGGCAAGTTTAAGGTTTTTATTACTGTTTTTCAATAAATCTTATGCTGTGGTTTTTGGAAGAGGGAAAAAGAAAAAGAAATACAATAGAAAGATTAAGGGGAAAAAGTCTTCCTGGTCAGCTTATTTAAGCATTTGATAAATTTTTACTATTAGAATCATGATGTGTGTTAACTGATAAAAAAATGTATTTTTGGCCAAGCATAGTGGCACACACCTATCTGTAATCTCAGCATGTGGGAAGAGGAGGCAGGAGGATCTGGAATTCAAGGCCAGCCTCAGCTACATAGGAGGCCAGCCTGGGCTATAGGAGATCCTATCTCAAAACAAAAACAAAGAAATCACATTTTTAAATGTTATTTTGTTGTTGTTTTTAAAAAACAAAAGGTGGTGCTCTGCTGTGGTTTAATGAGGAATGTCCCCATAGGCTGAGGTATTTGAAGACTTGGTCCCCAGTAGGTGGCACTGTTTGGGGAGGCTGTAGAACCTTTGGTTGGTGGAGCCTTGTAGGAGGAAGCACATCACTGGAGGTGGGTTTCAAGGGCTCATAGCCTTGCCTCAGTTCCAGGTTGCTCTCTCTGCTCTCTGCATGTAGTTGAAGATGGGATTTGTCAGCTTCCTGCTCTGGTCACCTGCTGCCATGCCTTTCTTGACATGACGGACTCTTCCTCTAGACCCGTAAGCCAAAATAAATTCTTTCATTCATAAGTTGCTTTTGGTCATGGTACTTTATCACAGCATTAGAAAGTAACTAATACATCCTCTTATGATCAAAACTATTTTTTGTAAAATGCATTATTAAATGTCACCAACTCCGGGTCTAAAGTTGATGATCTTGGCCTTCAATTATCTAGGTTCATTTTCATTTCAGTGGACTTCCTTGCTAAACAGTTTACTGCTACATGCTAAATGCCATTCCAATTCATTCCATGTATCTGTCCATCCACAAGTCTGCCCAGTCATAGCAAAATTCAACAATATAGAGTAATAGATGAATATACAGATCATTGGTAGATATGACCCCAGAGGAGGAGGGAAACTCCCATTTTAGCTCTTAATTTAACACTTTCAATCACTTCATTGTGTTCGCTTGATTGTTTGAAACAGAGTCTCTAGCTCAAGCTGGTACCTACCTCCCTATGAAGCTGAGGGCCTTAAATTTCTGATCCTCCTGCCTCTACCTCAGAAGTGCTGAGATTACAAGTGTGACTCATCACACCCAGGACTTTGTGCATGGTACACAAGCACTCTACCAGCTGAGCTACATCACTGGTCCCTTACTCCATATTCTTACCAACCCAGGTCATGACCCCATCATATTTCAAAATCTTCACTGACATACAACAGTTACCTTGGGGGCAGTGTTAGGGATTGAATCCTGGCCCAGTTACATTTTAGGCAAGCATTCTACCATTGTGCCACCCCCAACTAAGGAACCATTGTTTGAATGGTTTTCTAATACTCATTCAGCCATTGTTTAAGTATCAAGCATACTTTTATTAATTGAGAATTTCATATAATGTATTTTAAAGACATTCACACTTCTCCCCCAACTCCTCCTAGATCCATACCTTCCCTTCTCTACCCACATAACTTTGTATCCTGTTTTTTGTTTAAAACCCATTGAGTCCAATTTGTGCTGGCTATATTTTCTTGGGTGGGTGGCCTCAAAGAGAAATGATTCTCTTTCCAGCAGCAATCAATTGCCAAGAGCTCCTCATTTTAGGGTGGAATTTTCTGTCTGCCTCCATGCTCCACGCTCGAATTCCTGTCTGGCTTGAGCTTTCACAAGTCTTTTGTATGTTGTCACAACTTCTATGAGTTAATATGTGCCCAACCAGAAAACACTGTTTTATTGTAGTCATCTGCTGCCTCTGGCTCTTACAACCTTTACAACCCCTCTTCCAAGATGATTCCTGAACCTTAGGAGAATAGATGTCTCATTTAGGGCTGAGCACTCCACAGTCTCTTACTCTTTACATGTTGACCAATTGTGGGGCTCTGTGTTAATTGCCATCTACTTCAAAAAGAAGTTTCTCTGATAGGGGTTGAGAGATGTGCTAATCTATGAGTATAGCGATAAGTCATTAGGAGTCAGCTTAATACATGGTCATTTAGGAAAATAATAGTAATAGGCTCTCCCCCAGGGCCTATGACTTATCTAGTGATAGGCTTTTGGGGCTGATACCAGTGCCAACTATGGGTTCCATCCTGTGGACTAGGCCTTAAATCCAATCAGAAGGTGCTTGGTTACTCCCATAACATTTGTTCCACTGTTGCACTGGGAGGCATATCTTTCCAGGCTGGTTGTTATTGTAGCTCACAGGCTTCACAGGTGGGTAAGGTTGGTGATTACTTTTCTCCTCTTATAATATGCATCGTACCTTCCAGGACTATGAAGGATAACTGGTAGGGACGAATCTTCCAGGTCAGTACCAATGAAGCAGCTTTTAAACTAATAGGGTGAGGTAGGTGCAACACTAACTACAGTTACAAGGTAGAGTAAGAGCTAGGAAAGAAAAACTGCTGTAGGCATAAATAGGAAGGGAAGAACTCCAGGATTTACTGAAGTCAGCATGCAAAGGGAAACACGATCTGTTCTAAGAGTCAGTGTCCACAGGGTAAAAATAAACCAGTTGGCTTAGAGAAAGAACAACTATTTTCGATACTGAGATCAGGAAGAAATTTATCCTGTGCTTCCTAATAGAAGATTCTGTTAAATGTAATAAAAATCTTAAACGTATTTTTCCTACAATAAACAGTGATCAGTCTGAGTGATAATGAGCAGCTCTAGTGAAAACCAGGTAATTTAATATGTACCCTAGGGAGAAGGGTAGGGCTTGACTCTGCCAGGGCACTCAGCTCCATGCCTGCAGCATCCACAGAGAAGAAACCACAGCACTGCTGCCACATTTAAAACACTGCATCTCTTTGGTGGACCCAAATTTAGCTAGGGTCTGAAAATGTCACTCTGCTGTTTAACTGAACTCATTTCTTCTCATATAAACTAAATACAGAATATCATGACCTTCCATAGAAATGGAAAAGAGGTCATCAGTGTGAAACAAAAGTGTCTTCCATCTAGACATTCATATTATTAATAGAAAGTTCTCCCCAAAGTCTCACTGATGTTCACCTGATTCTACAAAGCTTTTTGTACCACTTGGATTCACCATGGCAAGGGCTTATCTTGTCTTTATAAGAACTGAAAGGTGGCTTGAAGTCAGGAAGAAATTATAGGAATCTAAACAGAATAAATCCAGCCACCAAAAATACTTGGATATTAAGGATTTATCTTACACTTAATTATTTAATTAGTGGGCTATTTTAATTTAGCAATTTTTTGTTACAAAGGAATCCACTTCTTTTTGATATTTTATTGATTATTTTTATTTTATGTGTATGAGTGTATTGCCTGCATGTGTGTAGGTGCACTTGTGTTGTATAATGCCCACATAGGTCAGAAGAAAGTGTCAGACTCCCCTGGAACTAGAATTATGGGCGACTGTCGGCTGCCATGTGAGTGCTGGGAATTGAACATGGGTCCTCTGCAAAAGCAGCTAGTCATCATTTCAGTCCCAGGAGTCCAGTTCTTCATCTGACCACTGAATGTAAAAGTTTCCTGTTCTAGAAGGAAAAATGAAAGATCTTTCTTTGTACAACAGAATCTGGGCAGCAGAGAAGAACTATTTTTACCTAACCAGAAGCCTACTAAATACTAATAAACAACCCCCCAAAACTACTCAGTTTTCTAAGGCAGGGTCTGCATAAATTAAGTAGAAATACAAGTATTACCAAATCAGATTAGCTCAAACCCTAGTGATTAGCCCCAGGCCTTTAATAACATGAACTTTAAGCTTCCAAATGAAGCAACTGCTAACATTTGTGAATAAATGGCCATTTTTTTTCAATTCTTATTGCAAAGAATCATGTATGAAAGAATGAATAACTAAGAGGCAGGGTGGATTAAATAGTGTGTAAATATTTACTCATGAACTCAGTTCTCATTTTATCATTTTTCATTTACTTTCACATTCTGTGGTTTCATATACCACTTACTAAAGACCTATCCATGAAAACTATTAACAAGACAAAGATTATGGAAAACAAAAAGTATATAAATCTAAGATGTGAGTCTTTGTGCATTGATCTATAACATTCAAAGAGTATTGCATAGTAAGCAGTGTATTTATTTAGTCTCCATCCAGTTCTACAACGGATTTGAAGTAACAAGAGAAATTCATGTATTAAGAAAGAAAATTAAAATTCATGATCAAGGAAAGTATCCATAAGAGTAGAAAAAGAAGACTCTGAGCAAGATAGGAAAACTGGAATAGAATTCAAATACAAACACTCTAAGATTCTACAACCAAAACAGTTACTGCAGTTCAAGAAAGAATTTGAACCTCTGTGTCTTAGCAGCCAAGGTGAAAATGTAAGCAAAATTAGTTACCCTGTTCCAACAAGAACAAACATTTGTGCTCCTCTAGGGAAACCAAGATATTTCCTATTGCTTACTGTGAACAAACTAATCGAGGAGCCTGCCATGGAAGATGTGATTAAAAAAAAATTTCCCAGTGGCAGTCCAACAAGTAAATAGGGTCCCAGAACTGTTTTACATGCTGTCTTGGAGTCTTCTTGCTCTCCTTGACTTTTCTTACCTAACAGAAAACTACTTTTAACATTTCTACTTCCTCAGCAATCACAGTTTCTCTTCTCTCACTCGAGAGTCATCACTCAGCTTCCAGAGCAGAGCTCCATTCTGCCATGGCCATGGCAAAAGCTTCCACAACTGTCCCTCAATCACCTCTATCTCCCACTTCAGGTTATCTAAACAAGAATAAATTCCTAAGGCTGTGATATCTCAGTCTCCCTGAACATCTACTCAAGTTCCTTTTGTGAGTCGCTTTTTCAGGTCTAACCCCAATGGGATTTTTCCTTCTCACACCCTGAGAAATAAATCTAAAATAAGCTGTATCTTTCCATTTTGCTCATCCTAATATCATTGTGAAATATTCATCCCCTCATCTCTGCAGATTAGATGGTCAAGTTTAAGTATCACCATATCCAGGAAGACTCCTCTAGTTCTCTCCTGAGAAGTAACCATGTCGTCCTTTCTCCTGGCCTCTACACTGGACAAGGGTTGTTGATCCAGAGTGTAGACATCACATTTTATCCATCTGTCTCCTGGATAGCTCAGTCTTCATGCTGCTCCCCAGTTACCACCCAAACACACATACCATGCTAATTTTGTTCTCAATTACAACCCCAGCATCTAGAACAGCATCCAGCACATAGTAGGTGATTGAAAGTTCAGGATAGATTCATGAATCGTGTCTACTCCAGTCCTGGCATGACACAGGTCCCACATAAATGCCTACTGAATGAATGAATTCTGTCTTCTGTAGAAGATATTTTTATATACGTTACAAGTTCTGACAGTTGATGATCTTGACATCCTCTCTATCAAATGGCACAATGGTTGGCACTTACTAGGCCATTAAATTTTTCTATTAAATTACATTGCTGATGGGGGCTCTCTGAAGAAGTTGTGTCTGCCTTACAGATGCTGCAGGCTACTTGATCTTGGCTGACTACGATATGTGATCTCAAAGAGACAGAATGCTGTAGGTCAAGAGCCAAAATTCTCCGGAGCATATTCTTTTTTTCATTCTTTCTTGTTTTTTTTTTTTTTTTTTCTGTGCTGGGGATTGGATCCAGGGCTAGGCTAGCATTCTACTACTGAAATATATCCCTAGCCCTCCTTTTACTTTTTATTTTGAGACAGGATCTTACTATGTTGCCCAAATTGGCTTTGAACTCACTCTATATAGCCCAAGCTGGCCTTGAACTTGTGATCTTCCTGCCTTACTATTCTGAATAGCTAGGATCATAGGCCTGTACCACTGGACCTGATTTTCTTTCTTCAGTCCTTCAATAGCTGGTTACCTTAATTTTTATATCTAATCTAACATTCTGGTGATTAATAGATCAACTTCTCAGAATAGATCAGCTTAGCTGGCCTCTCGCCCCCACCAACTCTAAAGCTAAGCATGCTGGAGCATTCTGAACAGCTGAAGCCTACAGAAGCCCCAGCTGTGCTACATTCCATCTACTGATGCTCAGCTGGTGATGGACTGACTTACAACTTTTCTTTTGTTCCATACGAAAATCCACATAAGGTCTTCTATAGTGGAACATGTGATTCAGAGTAACTTGAATCTGTGTTCCTTGGCTACAGTAACTCATATTTGACTCAGAATAAGCTATTTTCTTATTTTCATGAGAGCAGAGTCATTGTTTTACATTGCTACTGGTTCAACAAGAGCTCAAGTAATTTACTCATTTCTTTTCTAAACCTGAACTTGTCTTATCTTTTGTGTCTGTGTGTTGTAGTGTGCTGAGAATGAAAACTAGATCCTTGCACATGTGGAGCATGCATTCTACCACTGCAATGCATGGCCGGCCCATCATCCTGTATTACTTCTTGTGGCATATAACACCTTCCTGCCAGAGAAGAGGCAGCCGTGCAGAGTAACAGGGTCACCCACTGATCTGTCAGAGGTCTGGGTTCAGACCCCAGCTCTGTCATGGACTACCAGCATGACTTTTAGCCTCTCTCCACCTCAGCTCCCTCCTTAAAAGATCAGAAAATCTGTCATGCAAAGCAACTTATTCGCTTCGCAGCCAATGTTTTTTTTTTTTTTTACTGTCCCTTCTTTACCAGTTTTGAGTTGTTCAATGGAGGTCAGAATGATTCTAAAATACACTGTCTGAATTTGAGTAGGTCATTTTGAAGCAGTGGGGAATTATGTTTACAAGACATTAATTCTCCATTAACTTTGCATGACCTCACAGCACTTCAGTGCTCATCCAGTGGGCACAAGTGACTTCAGTGTGTTTCTGTCATCGTGCCTGAGACTTCCTGGAGCCACTGCAAAATAAGTTCCCTAGATGTCACTATGTCACTGAGAAGAGCAATTCTCTTTCCCTGAATGCCCTGCACAGGAAATAGCAGGACAGTCAGGTAAGAGATGTGCACATGATCTGTGCCTATTAAATACATTACATAATGACATGACCCCAGCTTTAAAATGGATGATTTACGAAAACAATAATAAAGGACTTAATGCAAATGTTAGCGTATCTCAGTCAAAATTCATGTGACATTATTCAAATCCCTAGGGGCAATTCCATTTGAAGGCAGGAGTATTTGGTCAGGGCTCACACAGATGACAGTCAGTCATGAAGGTAAGAGATGGCATCTCAACAGAACAGAAGAGTTCACTGAAATTCACACAGACAAGCAAAGAACAAAGCAAGCCTTCCTCACAAATGCCAAAAAGTTTTCTCCCACCAACATTATTGATCAAAGCATAGTAACCTGCCCAGGATGATATTTAGCAAAGAATCACTCTTTAACAGACCAAATTCAAAGGATCAGAAATTCTCTTCTGAATCTTGACATTACTGCCAGACACAGAAAATGTATTTGCAGAAGGAAGTAATGTCAGAACCAAAGCAGTAGGAAAATGTAAGCTTTTATTGGCAAGTAGTAAGAGAAACAAAAAGCAAATTTGAGTTAAGCCTCTGTGGCTCAGGTGCAAACAAGGACACCAGAATGAAAGGTCAAAAGAACGTTTGTTCCAAGCCATAGTGCTAAGGCTCCCCACCCAATGGCAGCTTACAGAGCCGTCCACTCTGGGCAAAGCATCTAAATTGAGTTGATTGGAACACATTTTCCCAAAGTGTTTGAACAGTGAAAACTATGGCTAGCAGTGACCTGGATGGAGCCAGCACAAATATCCTGCTTGAAGATAATCTAATAGTTACTTTCACAGGTTCCCAAGGACTAAAGCACAAAGGCAAATCTCTGCTATTTTAAACTCAGTTATTCCTGTTTAAAAAGCAACACTGATTTAAGTGACTGGAGAGAAGCAGAACACAGTATGAACAAAGGTGGTTCAAAAACTCAGATGGTAAAAGGGCAGTGCCTACCACAAAACAGGTGAAGTGTTCATAGCTAAATCAATAGGAATATTGAACAAATAACCCTGAGTAACAGAAGCTGGCAAGAATCCCGGATTCTTTTCAACTAAAGAATGTGGTCCAAGTTCTGTGATCCTTCACAGTAAGAAGGAATTTTCCTAAACATAGAATTCAACATCTAAAGGATTTAAAGTACTTTATAATTAACTCGAATCCTTATTACATTCCTTCCTGGTTAAAAAAATCTGCAAAATTTATTTTGCCCATAAACAACAAAGAGCACGAAGATGAAGTAAATAACTTAAACATATCCCTCTACCTCATGGCCAGAAGTAAATCTGATGTTTCCTTCTGCAAGAAGAATGACTTTGTGAAAGACTTCAACAGAAACAGAAAAATCTCATGTTTACAAGGAGTATTAGTCCCTTCAAAGGCTACATCCTTATTACAAAGGCCCACCAATGCTCAAAACATTTTAGGAATAACTCTTTTAAGACTGTCTTCATGCATAAAACATTCTTTTAAAATTTTCAACTGTGGAAAATTTAGTCCTTTGAAAGTAGAATTTGATATCTGTAGGCTAACAGTACTTTTAAGAAATAAAGAGAATCTCTGAGCTGGGTATTATTCTTTATCAAAAGCATGCGTGATTTTCTTAAGTAGCTTGTAAACCAGTTGGCGCTATGTGTCTGCAGGTTTTGAATCAACTAACTACAGATTGAAAGTATTTGAAAGAAATCCTGAATGTGTATAGACTTCCTTCCCCCTGAACAGTATAACTATTTATAGTATTTACACTGTATTAGATATTACAAATAATAGAGAAGAGTTAACATACACAGGAATGTATGAACATGCAAATACTATGCCATTTCATACGAAGATTTGAGCATCTGCAGATTTGGGTATCTTTAAGGGGTTCTAGGCAGATCCCCTACAGATACCAGAGAATGATTATACTTCTAAAGACCATTGTTCAGAATTGTTCCAAAATTCCCTTCTTAGAACTGCAGCTATGGAATGAGCAGGCAACCTCATGATTTCCTCGAAGATCCACTTTGATTTTTACAACTTTGACGCTGGCATCATGCATACACTTAATCAACTGGATAACAGCCATATCTGATTCATTCTTTCACATTATGTATTTATAAAACAAAGATTTATTATACATTTAATAAGTTTTAGGTACTGTGCTAAATGCTAACCATATAAAAATATTGAGCAAAAATACACCCACTAACTGCCCTCATGAAGTTTGTAGTCTGGTACAAAGCCAATTTACATAAAAGCATGTAAGTTATAGCCAATAAATCTAGTGGTAGTCAAAAAAGACACACAAATGATGCAAAAGCCTAAAATAATGAGACCCAACCATCATAGTATAAGGAAATAAAGTTGAGCTGAAACTAAATAGGACTTAACTAGACAAACAGGCTTCAGAAGGAAACATGCACTGGTAGTAGGGCAGAGGAAGAAAGGTACTCCAAGGAGAGCTACTCCATAGCTCAATATGACACATCGAAAGGGCTGAAAGATAGTGGTCCTTAAGTACTGAGAGTTACTGACAGAGTAATATGAGATTACACTGGAGAGATCATCATGGAGCCTTGTACGCATTGAGTGATGAAAATCCAAACAGACTCAGGTGGGAAGCAGGATGAGGAGGCAGAATAAGATTATGAAATCTACAGTGACAGCTTGTTTCTACCATGAAAGACGGAGAACCAATGGGAAGTGACCAGTGAAGAGGCTAGCATAACAACCCAGAAGAGATTAGGACAGATGAACAGAAATGAATGGATTGGGAGACACTAAGCACATGAAATTGGTTTAAATAAATCTTGCTATAGAATACTCTGTGTTCAGTATTCACTTGAAGACAATGCTTTGGTCTTGCATAAAAGTTTCTTAATCATAGGAAAGTTGGAAAATCACGTAAATATTAAGTTGTTTTTCAACCAACATCTGCATCATATTAATGGTATTTCTATAGCATATTTTAGATAATAAAGAAAAAGCAGGAAAAAAACCTAAAACTTAGGAAGCATCTCATGTTATGTAAATAAGATTATTCCTGAGAAATTATACTACACTTTGCTAATAAAAAAGTGCACATCTTCAGAAATATTACTGAATAAATATTTCATCCCTGCACAAAGTATTTATTTAAGAACATATAACATGGGCTAGAAAGATGTCTCAGTGGTTAAAAATACAGACTGCTCTTGCAGAAGACTTGGTTTCAGTTCCCAGCACCCACATGGCAGCTGACAACTATCCTTAACTCCAATTCCAGGGGATCTGACACAACATGGATACACTTACATACATGTATATCCATAAAATAAAAATAAATAATTTTTAAAATGCAGAACAAGTTACCATGATACTATATGTCAAGTGAAATACAAACCACTCTCTTATTCTATATATCATTTCTCTTATATTATAATAATTGGGTGATTTTACAACTTTGGAAGGATGGGCTGGCTGAGATTTAATAATCACCATCAAGTTTCATAATAAATCATTTAGTAAACAACTAGAATACCCACAAAGCCTGCAAGGAGTTAGATCTATTTATTTCTCCATGGGGAAAAATCATTTTTATATCCACAGTCTTTTGATATGCCATCTCCAGTTCATATCATCCAGAAAATACAACTTTTCCATAAATCTGGCTACATCCGAGTCTGGGATACCTTTAATCCCAGCAGTCCAGAGGCAGAGGCAAGCAGATCTCTGAGAATTCAAGGCCAGCCTGGTTTTCATAGTTCCAGTCCAGCTGGGGCTACAGAAAAACCCTGTTTCAAAAATTAAAAAAAAAAAAAAACTTTACTTCTAATGCTGTAGAACTACACAGAAGAGTAATTTACAGAAAAACATAAACCACCACAGAGCTATACCAACGGTTGCACTCAATTTGCCAAAGTGAGGTTCACTTGGAAATCTCTGATCACATTAAAACAGCTGAAACATGTGTCCCTCACTAAAATAAAAATGGGTACCTTTGAGGCTTGAGAGACAGCTTAGTGGTTTCAAGTTCCTGTAAATCTAGCTCCAAGGGAATCTAACATCCTCTTCTGGCCTTAACTCGGCATACATTTATACAGACACAAATATACATAATTAAAAATAAGATAAATCTTTTTTTTAATTCACCTTTTCACAATTTCATCTACTAGATAGAGATGTCCTGAGGAGGTATTCTGCCAAGAGTTCAAATATAACCATGCCACCTTGTACACTTGCCACTGTTAACAAATAAAAAGGATTATCTAAACCCCAGGACATTTTATAATTTCTGAATTTCAAGTGAAAGGATTTCCATTAATCCTTTGCTTCTCTTGAGAAGGACAAAGAACTATTTCCAAAACACTACAGAGAACTTGAAGGATTAACAAAGATATTAGAATTCGCATACATGGTTTTTATAAATAAGAAAAAATTGAGGTTTCTCTTTATCAGGATTAATGTGGCATTTTTTTTCTACAATCTGAGTGAAACTGTTGACTAAAGAACCTACATTTCAAGCCGTTATCTTTTTTGTTTCTTGTCTTTTTACTTTTTATTACAGAAATTTTCAAATACAAACTACAGAGGTTAATACAATGAAGAACCACCACATAGCCCCCAGGCTCACAGGTGCTGCCAGTCCTGACTCAGACTGTTATATTCTTCCATTCCTGTATCTTGTCCTTACTGGAATGCTCTAAAGCAAATGTTCAAATGACAACACCACAAAGATAAAGACAATTTTTAAAAATTCCATTTTATAATACTATGTTTATTATTCTCTGGGCAAAAAAAAAATCCATTCTTTTATCTAATATCTAGTCAGTGTTTAAATTTTACAAACTGCTTGGTAATTTTATATTTATGACTTCAGAGTTAATCTGTTCAAAGATCCAAACATAGTTGCTCTCTTACCTATTAATATTTCCTCTATCCTCTTTGCTTTCCCCATCACTTATGGAGCAAGCTGACTAATATGTCCAGTAGAGATTTCCACATTCTGGATTTGGCTGATTAAATCTCCACTGATTGTTTAACATGGTCCTCTTTTTTCCTATTCTTGGAAAAACAGTAGCTGACTCTAAAGTCTTTAATAAGTTTTATTTATTATTTTAATTTTATGAGTATGAGTCTATTGTTTGTATGTGTGTAAGTGCACCTGTGTTGTACAATGCCCTCTGAGGTCAGAAGAGAGCAATGGATTCCCCTGGAGCTGGAGTTGTTAGCTGCCATGTAGGTACTGGGAATCGAACCCGGGTCCTTGGCAAGAGCAGCCAGTGCTCTTAACCACTGTCTCTCTAGCACCATCTCTCCAGCCCCGACTATAAAGTCTTGATCAGAATCACTGATCATTGAGTTCGTCGGCAAGAAACTTCATAGGTGATTCTGTTTCCTATTGAATCGGGAGGCATGTTGTGCTCCCTTCTTTCTCTTTTTGTAATGGTAAGATGGATCCATGGGACCTCAGATCGTATTACAAACATGTGCCACCACAATTTTATAGATGACTCTTCATTATTTAGATGGAGAAGCTAAGGTTCATCAAAAAGAAGTACCTTTCCATTTACTAATTAATAGATACTTTTGCATAATTAGTAAATAGATTTACTAATTAAAATACATCTACTAATGAATAAATAGATCAGGGATTTGAACCATATTTTCATTCAAATTACATCCTCTTTCCACTATGCTCATGTAGCCTTGCATAATACAAAATCTCTGCTAATTAATTTACCAGGAGGTATAATTGGCCATTTACTACCTCAATCTCAACTGACCCCAAAGTATATGTTCTTCCATTATTAACCTATTAATAAATTAATGTACAAATAAATGAGCTATGTGAAAATAAGTCCCTTGAAAAAGTTGTAAAACAATTTCTCCAAAATTGCTGCTGGCACCCTGAAGACTAAATGCTGGCATTTCTTTTAAAGTAATGGGTGAAAGGAATGAATATTTAAGACCACTCTGTCAGAACAAGTTGTATACAACTCCCCTGGCAGTGATATTTCAAAATAGCAAAAAGAGATTTGTGAGCACCTGTCAAGTGTGACACGCCTACAGCTCTCCAATTGCTCAGAGGAATATCCCTGTGTCATCATTACACACTAATCGTTATTGAGCACTCCCATGGCTTGGAGGCAAGTACAGAAAGTCTTTCGGAAGGAAATAGCTTCATCTTCATAGCTCATCGAGGAGAAGGGCTAGAAGTCAGGGGTAGCAATTTATTGGCAAAGAACCGGAAAGTCACCGGCTCTCACTCCTATTCAATCTCGTCCTTCAGCATGGTCTTCTCATTTTATGCTTGTACTTCTGATTCCTGCTCAGCAGACCTACCGGAAGCTCCTGGCAACAAATTAACTTTGGGCAACAATGGTTTTACAGTGTCTAGCTTAGGCCCTTCCAGTAAAAAGAATTCCATAAGTGTCAGTAGTTTAGACTTTTTTTCTTCCTTTCTCATCTTCATCACATCACTTGAGGACCTTACCTCTATCAGGCAATGCCATACACTGTACTTTTCAGGAGAATCTGATGCTCCTAGAGGGCCAGAAGATGCTGTCAAAGAGGCACATGGTTAAAGTAGATCCCAGGTATGGTACAGAATTTGTAAAAAATGAATAGATTCCCAGGTGGCAGAAAGTTTTGTTAATTTTCAGACTGATGGAAAGCAAGCCCTATAAAGAGTATCTTCATTGTTTCAGACTCAGTGGTATCTCAGATACAATAATATATGTGACAGTACTGTGTAAACTATCAACTTCTAGGAAAATGTAAATTACTTCTGCTCTTAGTATATCTATTACTAAGATAAAGACCTAGGAAGTAGGAAGCTGTACCATTTGAAGAAAAAATAAAAAAGTGAAATCTAGAAAGAATGTGCCAACTTTTCTCATCACTGTGACAAAATACCCAACACAAACACACAAGGGAGGAAGGATTTGTTTCAGTTCATAGTTTTAGATGTTTCGGTGCATGGTAAGTTTGACCATGGTCATAAGGCCCATGCATTTGAGCAAAACATAATGATAGCAAGAACTCATGACAGATGAGCTTCTTCTCCCAGTGCTAACTTGGAGGCAGAGACTAAGACAGCAAGAGCCAAGGACCAAGTACAACCTTCAAAGGCACACTCCTAAAACCCTGTTTCCTCAAATAATCCTACTACCTAAAGTTTCCACCACCTCCCAAAATAGACACAAGCTAGCGGTCAACATTTCAACACCCCAGTCTGTCAGGACATTTCACATTTAAACTATAACAAGAGTTTTTAGCAACAAGAAAGAAAAAAGAAGTTCCAGAGGATGCAAGAGGAAGCCTAAGCCACAAAGATTTGTAGAGGTCAAGGGCCCCAGGTTAGCAAAGCCCCCATTCAATTAACAAACATATCCTAGGTGTTAGGCACCATTCTATGACTATATAAGGCTAACTTAGTCAAAGCTAACACAGCCAGTGTTGTCTGCCCTCCATAGAGGGCAGAGTTTCTATTCTTATGTGGAGAGAGTCAATATACAAAAGATATAAGTAGATAAACTATATGTTTTTAAAATGAGTAGAATAGAATTGGGTAGTGGGGATGAAAAGCACAGAGGTTCTGGATTATTTTGAAGTTAAAGACCTGCCAAAGGTGAGAACAGATTTCCAGTGGTGAATCTCCAGAACAACAGAGCACTGCATGAAAAATGACGAACAGCACACTGTGCTTGCCTGACACTAGCATAAAACTTGACAGATTCCATTTTAAAGCTTAAGTTTCCCTATTTCCTCACCTTTGTTCAAAGTTACTGACTCAAAGGGCCATATTTAGGAAGACAGAAAAAGACAGACGCAGAGTGCCAGTGTCCATGGAAGCCAGAGGTGTCAAATCACTCTGGAGCTGGAGTTCCAGGTCTTTGTTAACCACCTACACATAAGTGTTGGGAACAAAACGTGGGTCCTCTATAAGAGCAGTAAGTGCTTTTAACCACTGAGCCATCTCTCCAGCTCCTCAACAGGGCTTTAAATACAACTCAATTTTTTTTTTCCTTAAGAAAAGTTGGCTATAAGTCAAGGATGATATCTAAGTTTCATTTCTAAAAACAACTTCAAAGAACTGGCAGTCACTCCCTAGGGCACTAAATAGAGAAAGTGTTGGGTCCCTTGGAAAATGAATTAGACATTTCTGCCATGAGCTCAAGATGGGGTAGAAGCATGCAAGCCCTTTATTTGCCTTGTCTTCCCTCAGTAGATCCTAGAGCTTTAGAAACAAAGCAACAAAAAAACATACACTGTCCATCTACTAAGTGAAAAAGAGACAAGACCAGAACAGTGAAGGATTTGTGAGCACATAACTTGGTTTCTGTCCTAAAGGGTTTATACAATGGCTAGAAAGAAGGACAAATGTTTGAAAGATAACACCAGAGGCCATTAAATGATCAAGTTCCTAAAATATCAGTAGAGGGTTCAGATGCCAGGATATTCCTACAGGAAAAGGCAGCAGAGAAAGAATGAAGGAAAACACAAGCTCTAAAGTAGGTTTTAAGAATGCACATTCCTAAAATAACTGGAAGGAGGAAAGACTGAGCCCAACAGCGGGGAAGGGGGAGGGAGGAAGAGGTAGAGACAGCTCAGGAATGAGGAAGAGCCAAGCAGAACATCTGCACAGGGCATCAGGTCACAGAGGCCCCTGTCAGTTAGGGTTCTTAAAAGAAACAGAGACAGTAGGGGAGGGGAGGACAAGCGAGGGGAGGGCTGGGGAGAGGAGAGAGAGAAAGAGAGAGAACAGATTTACTATAAGTAACCTGATACAGGCAATTATGGAGGCTAAGAAGTCCAAAGATCTGCTGTTGGCAAGCTGGAGTCCAAGAAAACTAGTGATATAAGTTCCCATTTGAGACTGACTCCTAAAGCAGAACAGCAAAATTACAGCTCAGAGGCAGGGAGTCCAGAAACTCTAGAAATCACTGGAGTTGGGAGGGAGCAGGCCAATGCTTCCTCAACCTTTCTGTCCTACTGAGGCCTTCAACCAAGTGAATGAGACCCACCCTCACTGGGGAGAGCAATCCGAATTACTAATTCTGCCAACTCTAAACTTAATCTCATCCAGAAACACTCTCATAGACACACCCAGAATGAGTATCTAGACAACTTGTTTCCTAAGCAAGTTGACACAGAAAATAAACCTTCAAGGTGTGACCCTTGAGCTGAGTCATTACCCTACCCAGCTGGTAATAAGGATCATGATTGGCAACATGTTTGACAGCATAGCAAAGACATACTTTATCAAATCAAACTGACCTTGATATGGAAGTGAATGAGAAGAAGAAAAGCAAAAGAGAAACAAAATGAAAAAATTATAATTATCTATGCATTAAGAGGCAGAATAGCAACAGCAAACATCTCTATGATTCTATTCAACATAAAGAACTCTGCTAAGAGATTAAAATGTGGAGTTACCATGGATTATACTTTGTCGCACTATATTGTGTTGCATTGTATTTATTTTGAGATAGGGTCTTGCCAGTAGCCAGACTAGCCTTGACCTACTGATCCTCCTGCCTCTGTCTCCCAAATGTTGGGATTACAGGTATTTACTATTTCCCTATAGTTTAATTGGCTGTCAGGATCTATATGTGGACCTATAAGGAAAAAAAGAAAATCTAGGATTCCAAAGGTCAGCAATAAAGATGCAAATTCAGGAATTAACTACACAGGAAAGAGAGGTGAGAGCTGACTCCTGGCATGACAGAAGCTGAGTCAGCACACACTGCCAAACCTAATTATTTTATGATTCAGAGTGAAAGAATGGCCACTCCTCGGTGACAACACAATCCTAAAACACAGTGAAAAGGCAAGATCACTGTAAGAAAAAGAAAGGGGGCGGGGAATGACACATCAACCACTTCTCAAATGTTATAAGTTGGCTCTTACTGTCTATAGCAACTCCAAGGTGTACTCTGCAAGCAGGACTTGCCAAGTCCTAAGCAGTCAAATGCTAGAGAAGTACAAGAGGAAATTCAGAGGTCAAACTCATCAAGCTGATAGGAAACAAACATAGGCTATTAAGTTTTGGTTTTGGTTTTAGTTTTGTGGTTTGGGGGATTGGGAGGGTTGAGAAAAGGCATCACACTGCCTAGGCTAGCCTAGAATTCAGCATGTTGTCCAGGCTGGCTGAGCTCAAACTTAACAGCAATCCTCTTGCCCTAGACTCCCAGTGTAGGATTACTGGTGTGAGTCACCACAGCTGGCTGGAGTTTTTAATACAATCAATAAGTAAATATCAAATACTCTGATGTTTCCTCAAGCAAATCAAGATCATTAAAAATTGATTGTCAGATTTCACCTAAACATTTAAACTATTAAAATATACTTAAAATAACACAAAAGTGCCAATATTTTGTAATATATATATATTAGATAAATCTAAAACATTCAACATATTAAAAACTGTGTCACAGAACAGACAATAACTAAAAAATAATAAGTTAGACATGTTGCATTTTCCCACAAAGATAAAAATGAGTATTTACAGATCATAAAGTTCCATGTCCTAAAAACTTCTGATTTTACTAAAAAAAGCTTTTCATATAAAAAAGCCAGAGGCTAGGAAGATGGTTCAGTAGGTGAAGTGCTTCCATACAACCATAAGGATATGAGTTTGATCCCCAGAACACTCATTAAAATGCATAGTGATAGCACACACTTGCAATACCAACACCTGGGAAACAGGAGAATCTCTGGAGCTCACTGATCAGTCCGTGAGCTCCAGGCCAATGAGAGCCCCTTTATCAAAGGAAGTGCATGACATTCCTAAAGATGACACCCAAAGATGGTCCTCTGTCCTGTATACACACACACAAACACACACACACACACACACACACACACACACACACTTTTAAAAAATCAAAGTCAGGCGTGGTGGTGCACACCTCTAATCCCAGAGCTCAAGGGATTAGTACAGGAGAATCAGAACTTCAAGGCCAGCCTCAGCTAAAAAGCAAATTTGAGTCCAGCTTGGGCTATACATAAAAACTTGACTAAGAGAGAGGGAAAGAGCCAAAAAAATTTAAAAATGGTTTGCTGATAAATATACAGATATTATTCCTTATTTTGAGAGCTTAAAAAGTTTTCTGTGAAATGACCTGATAAAGATCACATTTTAAAAGTAAAAGAACATCACTACATGCATGAGTATATGTATACATACATGTATAGATATAGACTACTATAGACCGAGAGAGACACATGCATATACATGTCCATATGGATACAGGCTATGTATACATAGAGATCTTTCATATTCACTGTGATACATTGCCAAGAAACTCAACATGAGATAAATGAACTGCAAATAAAATCCCACCGAACACAAAACTGAAGCCATTGGTTTAGAGGTCTAAAATAGACACTTCTAATGGAATGGTAGAAAGCTAGGACTAAAACTAAATTAAGGTGTAATCAACTCTTTTTGATGGTCAATACAAACTGCTCCACAAGGATTCCTAAAACGCTCTTCCCGCCCCTCTCAGGAATATGAATCATGAAATTTACAGAGAATATTACTTCACATTTTCCACACACACAAAAGAAGACAACCACTTTCTACAATTTCAGAGATGTTAAAATTGACCCATTACCAATATTTCAACAAAGGTAAACGTTAACAATACAAGGAAAGGAGCTGAAATGCTTTCCCTGGGAAGTCCATAAAACCTAGTAGACTTTCTGAACTCCTTAATGGCATGTCCTAGAATAATGTTCTGAAGAAAATGTTTTTTTAAAAAAATTATGCTTCATAAAAGCTAATTAGTAGATCATGCCACAACTGCAGAGTATTTTTATAGCTATTATCAATTACTACTTCCTCTTTGGGGAAAACACTAAAACCAAAAAGAAGCTGAAATGTAAGGAAATGGGGCAAGCTCCACCTAAAAGCTCAGTATTTTTTACCACGGTGCCCACCCTCATCACTATGATCAATTCCTGTCCTCAGCCTTGTGCATTTAGAAAGTGCTAATGCAGCTAAATGTTGGGGAACCATTACAGGAAGTAGAAATCAGAGAAAATTTATATTTTCGTATCTGTGACTCCTCTGCAAACTTTTCCTACAGAAAGCACACAAGTGTACAGTGAGATATCCCAAAGATGCTTGCTAGAGCTGTTCGTGAAAAGATGGGAAACAACCCAGATTCACAGGAAGAGGAAGCTGTTTAAGCTACCCAGGACCTCCTATATATAGTAGTAGCATAGTACTCAGTGGTGTACTATAGGATAGCACTCAATATAGTACTGCACAGTCCGTTAAAAAAGAAACATGAGGATGACCTACATGTGTGGTCATGGAAACATTTTCAAAACACACTGTCAAGTTAAAAATAAAAAAAAAAAACAATGGCTGGGCTGGTAGCTCAGTGGTAGGAACATTTGTCTAGCATGCATGAGGCCCTGAGGTTGGATCTTCAACACAACAAAATAAATGAGTAAATGAATGAAACTCAAGTTCAAAGTTGCATGGTTGTTATTTAAAACTACAGTAAACATATTTTATATAAGGGAAAATTGTTTTCATTTATTCAGTTTATGTGTATGAGTGTTTTGCCTGCATATATGTAAGCGTACTCATACATGCAATGCCCACAGAGGCCAAAAGAGGGCATCAGATTCCCTGGAACTAGAATTATGGACAGTTGTTAGCTGCCATGTGTGTGCTGGGACTAGAACCCAGGTCCTCTGCAAGAGCAGCCAGTGCTCTTAACTGTTGAGCCATCTCTCCAACTCCGTAAGGAAAAAATATTAAGAAAAATATACATATTCACAGCAGTTTTTCTAGAAATAAGATTACAGTGCATTTTAAACTTGCAGTATATTTCATTAATGTCTGGCTTTTATTTTGAATACTAAGCATGATGTATATAATCATTTTAAGTCAGTAATAAAATCAAATGTCATAGTTAGCTTCAGCTGTCAATTTGACACAAACCTAGAGTCACATTGGGAAGAGCCTCAACTGAAGGATTGCTCAGTCAGGTTAGCCTGTGGCCATTTTTGTGAAGTATTTTCACAACTGATGTGGGGGAGCCCAATCACCATGGGAGGTGCCATCCCTAGGCAGGTGGGCCTGGGCTATAAGAAAGCTAGCTGAGCAAACCAGAGAAAGCAGTCCAGTAAACAGCATTCCTCCACGGTAATTGCTTCAAGTTCCTGCCATAGGGTCTGTCTTGGGTCCTCTCAGAGCTGGACTGTAACCTGTAAGGG
The DNA here is from genome assembly GCA_035773235.1 of Eospalax fontanierii. Classification (NCBI taxonomy): domain Eukaryota; kingdom Metazoa; phylum Chordata; class Mammalia; order Rodentia; family Spalacidae; genus Eospalax; species Eospalax fontanierii. The sequence goes on along the minus strand of CM069548.1, from coordinate 35,735,950 downwards.
AAGATAAATCCTTTCTTCCCTGAGTTGCTTTTGGTCATGGTGTTCATTGCAACAACAGAAAGCAAACTAGAACAGAAGATAAGTTGAAGGAAAATCTTACTCATAAGGAAAAGAAAAATCTTTACAACATCCCTGAAATATCTCTACCTCTCTTCTGGAAGTATCTTAGAACTTAAACATTAAGCAATACCAGTAAATACTGGAAAAGTTCCTTTAGTGTCTCCCTTAGCACGAGCTTCTCAACAAAAAAGTGGAGCTCAAATTCCAATATTTATCAAATTTAGCTGAGCAACACCCACAACTTCTAAACAATTGCAGATAAAACTGTAGGCCTCGGATTCCAAGCAAATGTAATCACAGATGTAATAACAAAAAAGCATAGATTCTTCAGACTTTAAAGATATCTGAAGCATTTTCATAGTGGAAATAAAGGAATAATGGATAACTGCCTTTAAATCCATAGTCCTGTAACCTATTCAGACCTTGTAAGATCTGGAAAGAAGAAAACTTTAAATACCTAGAAAGTAACTGAGGATTTATTAATGTTGGAAAAAGTTTCTACCTTAGGGTTAGTGCAGAAGGATATGAGAGTTTTGTCTCTAAAGTGACAAGGCAAATCACGTAACTCTCTATACTTCAGTTTCCTCACAAGAAAAATTAAAAAACAGAGAACGAACAATTCTGGTGGTCCCAACTAGGTCTAAAGTCTAAAATCAGACCTTGATTCTATCCTTGCCAAAAGGTTTTATTTAAAATTATTGATATACATAGAACAAAATGTTATTGAATATCATAAAATGCATAGGCAAACCCAGGAGACTCTTGCCTAGCTCCTCCTCACTCCAAATTACATTTTACCTCCCTCTTCTCTTCCCCCCCCGAAAAAAATCCTTTCAAAGCCCTTCAACTCACAGCTACTTCTTCTTAAAATTACTCCCATATTTGTAAAGCACATACTAATTTCTACTTTTCATTAGGTTTAGGGTTTTGTTTTGTTTATTCAGTTTTAAGTGTTACCAGAAGTTCTCTATTCAGTCTGCTTGGAATCTATTTACCTACCCCACTCCCAGCTTTTCCCTCCTAAATTTAATAGAAGTTAGATGAATTTTATTTGACAGCCACACTATTAAGATGCTAAAGATAGAAAAACTAGTTATATACTCTAAAATTATATATGTTCACATAGATGAATACACACATGTAAACACACATTTATATACACTCCTGATGCCCTGGCTCCTCAGGAGTTTTCCTGGGGAGACCTGGGGCTAGCCCAATGGCTCAGAAGGAAAAGGCACTTGTCCAGCAAGCCAGGTGACCTACGTTCAATTCCCAGAACTCACATAAAGGAGGAATTAGAGAACCAACACTACAAAAGTTGTCCTCTGATCTCCACACATGTACTGTGCCTCTCACTCGTTCTCACTCGTTTTCTCTCTCTCTCTCTCTCTCTCTCTCTCTCACACACACACACACACACACACAAAATATTATTAATGTTATTATTAATTAATTTTAAGAAATAAGATCTGGGTGAGGAAGACAGTTGTTGTACAAGAATGAGGAATCGAGTTCTATCACTGGTGTCCATGTTAAAAAACACACAAAAAAAAATTAGGACAGCAACTGCACACCTGCAGTCCTAGTGCTAGGGAGGCAGTAGGATGTATTCCTGGGGACTGCTGGCTCAGGCAAAAAGTAAGGTGGAGAGCAACTGAGGAAAATGCCCAAAGTCTACCTCTGGTACACACACACACACACACACACACACACACACACACGCACACACACTTTTTAAAAAAATAAAGAAAGAAATAAGATCCCATTTCAAATCCAAAATCTTCACAAAATGTAGCAGGGAAAAAATTAAAAGTACGGCCTGTAAATCAGAAATCCTAAATTCAGGGGCCAGAGAGATGGCTCAGCAGTTAAAAGCACCGACTGTCCTTGCAGAGAACCCAGGTTCAATTCCCAGCACCCACATAGTGGCTAACAACCATTCATAACTCCAGTTCCAGGGATCCAACGCCCTCTTCTGACCTATGAGGTCACTGCACAACACGGGTGCACCTACCTACAAGCAAGCAATACACATGTACACATAAAATAAAAATAATATTTTTTTTTAAATCCTAAATTCAAAACTGAGTCTACTACAGGAGCCTCGTAGGCCCAAAAGAGTTTTGTTTTATCTCTAACCTTCATGTGTTTTACTCCTGTATAATCTAAGTACAATGCCCTTGGAGTTTAGGGTCACTCTTGAGCACTGTTCCTCTACCTGGGCTATAAACTAATACTTGGAAGTCACTAAGAATAAAAAAAGAAGTAGCTAGAAATTGTGTTTCAAAGGCAGAATCTGAGGGTCCAGCTTTTGAATGGCCTTTGAACTGCCATATGACACAAACATACACAGAATAAAGATCAAGTTTCTAAGCTCTGCTCAGAGATAGTACTTTCTTTTTAGATTTTCATAGAGAAGAGATATTCTTTGCCAAATATTCCTTTTAAAAGTAACTCAGGAGGCCAGGCATTGGGGTGCACACCTTTAATTCCAGCACTCAAGAGACAGAAGCAGGTGGATCTCTTTGAGATCAAGGCCAGCCTGGACTACACAGTGAGTTCCAGGATAGCTGTGGCTACAGGGAGACCCTAACTCAAAAATAAATAAATAAATAAATAAAGCATAAAAGTAACTCAGAAGTGCTGAAGGTATAGCTCAATGGTAAAGTGCTCGCTAGCATGTGTGAGGTCTTGATTTTGATCCCCAGTACTGAAAAAGCAATTTACACAGATCACAATTCGACTCCTCAAGGAAACAGCTATTTCCTCCCACCTTGATACTTCTGTTGGCACGTGTGCCTCCTCACTTAGAGCTGATCCATTACCCTCCTATACAGAAAGAACTTGGCAGAGTCTTGACCCAAACCTTGGAGGACAGATCTGTCCAGCAGTACATTATCTGACTGCAAAAACAACACTTTTCATTTCTAGTCCCAAAGCCTACATTTAAAGCAGAACAACAACACATATAGTGCCTCTTGTTAGAAGCTAAAAAAATAAAAATAAAAAGCTAGCAGAACAGGTGGGCCTAACTATTGGATCTGTCTAGATCCTTCTGAGTCCACTTCAGCAAAGCCCAATTTCATCTGCCTTTTGTCCCCATGTAACATAATCCTATTCCAAAGCTGTAAGACAAATAACAATGGGACCCCAAACTTGTATCAAGGCACATGTGGACACAACTGTTAGGGGGGTTTTGAGAAGGAATTCATTGGAGCTAAAAAGAAATCTGTCTTTAGTTACCTGAAAAGCTGTCTAAAGCCAAGCAGTATGCTGTCTTGAACTCAAACTCTCCTTCGATTTCTGTCTAAAGACCTCTGAAGCTCTCTAAATGGGGACATTGGCTGGGGTCCACTGGGTTTGGGCAGTTTCGGGGACATCATCCTACCTGTGCCAAGTGCACAAGTGAACTGCAGGTCAGGCAAGTGACCATGACAAGCAGGCATGGTACATTAAAGAGAGGAAATCTTTTCCCTTGGTAATCAACAGGATAAAGGTGATTAAGCGGGAATTATTTTTCAATGACCTATATAATTTCATCAGGGCTGCTATGGCTATTAGCAGAGAGCAGCTGACTTCCTAATGAGATGAATTTGATAGCAAGGCCCTCCCAGAGCAGCAAAGGCCCAATGGAAGGGAAGCAACAATTGGTTGGCACTGTTTCCCACCCTTTCTCCTCCTGAAGGCTGTCTCGCTCTTCAGTTTGGGGCTCTTTCCCGCCAGGAGTTCAGCACCTGTGGAATGATGACAGTAGGAGCTGTCATAAGTGGATGGGAACAGGAGGCTGTGACAGATCTGGGCTAATTCTCCAGACCTGCTCACGTGACTCCCAAAGTCCTAAGCAAACACCTCTTCTACCCAGGCTTGAAATAAAAAAAAAAAAAAATAGGTACTTCGACTCTCTCTCACGGGAGTGGTGCTCATAAGAAAGCTTTGTTGAAATCAGGGAAAATTCACACACAAAATCAATATTACCACGACCTGAAAGCAGTTTCATCGGGGAATTTATGAAAGAAGCAACAGCCACCCAACAATAAAGTCTTCCCAGGAAAGCGCTGCAAGGCACCGCCTCTGTCTCCCACGCCGGCCAGGTTTGGCGAGGAAGACAGACCCAGACCTCAACGCCTCTGCCCATTCCTCCCGGGGGATCCAGGTGCTGTGGCCCCAGGGACGGAGGAAAGGGGTGGAGAGCCTGATGACATCTTCGTCAAAACAAGCTGGCCCTCTCTCCCCAGGGTCAGTCATGAGTAACGTCGCGTGCAGGAGCCCACGGCGTCCGGCCCGGTCACTGGCCGCCCTGCTCGCTCGCTCGCTCGCCCTCCAAAACCTGTTCCTGCTACCCAGCGGATGCCAGGAGCAGGCGAGCCGTCGGGATACCGCCTTCCGCATCCTAAAATAAAAGCCACGCTTCGCGCGCAGATCTCTCACCTGAGGCGGGCTGCCGCGGCCCCTCCTCCGCGGTGTCTCCCGGACAATCGGAAACTTTGTGTCCGAGGACGCCGAGCCACCACCCGCTCAGGGCACTGACAGCCGGGCAGAGTCGGCTCCTCCCCGGCCCAGCACCAAATGCCCGGCGCCCGGGCCGCTGGCCCCGAAGGTCTGCGCGCGACGTCCTCCAGCCCTGGCTCCAACTCCGCCTGAGGACCGGGGGACCGAGTGCTGGGCGAGAGAAGGTCGGGGGCAACTTTCCCCCAGCGCGTCACCGGGTGGCGGAGCCGCGCGACTCCCAGCTGGTCCCCGCCCCAAATCCAGAGCCTGGGAGGGCGCCGGCCGGGCGGTGGCAGGGGCGGGGCCTGAGGGACGCTCCCCGGGGCCGGCCGGCAGGTTGGGCCACGCCCTTCAGGCCACGCCCCCCGGGCGGACCCCGCCCCTGGAGACCCCGCCCGCTCGGCTCCCGGCCCCAGCCCCGCCCCCGTCTCCAGGGCGCCAGGCGGCCAGGTGCGCCGGGGACTCCCACAGCGCGTACTCTGGGGCGCACTGGTTTCCAAGGTGAAGTAGGCGGAGCCTCTGAGAGAAAGTTTCCACCGAAACCTGAGCTGGGACGCTGTGGAGGACGCCTCGCCCTCGGGGGCTCGCCTTTCTCTCCGCGTGCACCTCGCCTGACAAAAAAGCACGCACTTCCACGTGCAGCTTCTTGAGTTTCGCGAGGGGAGCGAGACTGGCTGTCCTCGCGCATCCTGGCGTCCTAGGTAGCCCACCTCCGGAAGGTCTGAGTGCGGATTCTGACGTCGCGATTCCGTTCGGATTTCCTTCTTGGAACCTTCTCTTTTTCCTGAGATTTGAACTTTAAAATCACAGGATAGTCCCAATAGAGCCGAATCAAATGATAAACATGATTGCCTGTTCCCCTGGCAAACTCCCTGGATCGAAAAGGGGACCATTTGGTCCCGGTAAAGTTTGTGAGTTGGAGAAGTAGTGCGTATGAGCGTGTCACAGGCTCATTAACAACTGTAACCCCCGCTCCCCCGTTTAATACGGACAGTCCTACAGCAAAGATAAAGTTGCACAGCTCAGAACTCTCCAGAGAATGAGAGGAGGAGGCAGCCGCCCTTGGACTTGGGCTCTTCGCAGTACCTTGAGACCTTCCAGAGTCCAGCCCTCGACCCAGAGACCTTTGCCTAAGGCCTGGGAGCAGCACACCCCGCCTCCTCTCCGCTTCTGTCTCCACGCCCTGGAGTGCTTGGGTCGCCTGGTCCAGGCTCCGCTTTCTGAACGTCAAATCCCGGAGGAGGAGTCTGAATGTTGGCTGGCAGCTCTCTTGGCACGTGCATGGCCCAGTGGTTTGTGTGGCTGAAACTTGAAGGGAGCCCCCCTCAGAGCCAGTGGGCCACACCGCAGTTTGCAAAAGCGGACGTGGAGGTTTTTCACCACAGCATCCTGCTGGCGCCTCATCAAATTCCCCTTTGAAGGAAGTCGCTTCCTTCGTTCTGCATCAATGGCATCCGGAGATAATCAGATATACCTAGTTTTCAAGTTTTCCTTGCATCCCTAGTACTTGGAGAATGCAAACGTTGCCTTTCTTCCTTTCGCCGCCAAAGTATCTCAGGACCTCAGGATTCACCAGCTTTCATTTTTGACAAGTGCGGTTAAGAAGAGGCACACAATAAAGGTGACAGCATGCATAAAAGTCCCTTGCAGGCTCAAACCAGACAAAATCCCAGAACAGACATGGGAAGTGGGTAAGCAACTCCACCCAAACCCAACCTAAAGAACTTTTGGCAACTAATGGCTGCTGGGAGGGGCACAGACAGTTTCTTTCCAGGTTGGGACTCTTGGTAGGTTAACTAGGCTACAGTGGATGACACACACAGAAGGACATTTAGGGACACAATGTAGATATATATATATAGAGAGAGAGAGAGGTAGAGAGAGAGATTAAATTGTGTGAAGTTAGTAAAGGAGGGAGGGGATCTAAATACCATCAAAATATATTGTATGAAAATCTCAAAAATTCAATTAAAAAAGAGAGAAATGGTTTCTGAGTCTAAGCTAAGGGCGATATTAATAAAAATCAGAGTAGAAACCAGGAATTTCTGCATATCAGGTCACATAGGCGTGCTGCGTCCTTAGAATGTGGGCAAATCATTGATTTGCTAAACAAATATTGAGTGCTTTTTGTATGCTAGGTGCTCTTAGAAGGATTGGGGGCATAGAAGGGGAAAAAACATTAAAAATCCCAGCAGTCATGAAGTCTTATCTTCTCAGAGACATAGACCTCGAATAAGGAAATTATGTGAACAGTCAGGTGGGCCTGGAGCAGGTAGATAACTCAGTAGTAGAGTGCTGGCCCAGGATGTGAGGTGCTCAGGGTTCTATTCCTAGCAACACACACACACACACACACACACACACACACACACACACACACACATACACACACACACACAGAGCGATGGAAGTCCATCTGTAATAATACTTTCTTCTAAGATCTATTTCTTGGCATCAGTTTGCTATAAAATAGTTTTTAAAAAAAAAACATCTACAGCATATCTAATATGCCAAGGTTTTTGCCTGCTATTCCTTACAAAGAATTCTTTCAAATAAATAAAATTTGAAAAACGGTCAAATGAGACAGAGAATTCTAAAAAAAAAATGGCCAGTGTATGCACTTCAGAGGTCCAACCACATGAATTAAAAATAGAACAAGGCAACTATTTTCATTTATAAGTTTGGCAAGAATTAAAACAATATCCCTATTCTTGGATGTGATATAAGAGTATACCATGCTGGAGGAAGCATAATTACAAAGTTTTTGATGGTCTATGATTATTCAAAATATGCATACTCTTGAAACAATTATTTCATTTCCATGAGTTTAGAGTATCCAAATGTGCTTAAAATGTATGTTTAAGACCATTACACTGTTGATGTGGTGGAAACTTACAAATATCCTAAATATCCAACAAAACTATTATGAAAAGCACTGTGTATTATGGCACAGTCATGTTATAAAGTGCTAGGTGGACACCTTCTAGTAGGAGTGGAACTGGTGGATGATGAGCTATGTATATAATGAGACTATGTATATAATGTATATAATGTGGCCAAACAGCTTTCCAAAGCAGTTCTAGTAATTTACACTCCTGCCAGCAAGCTATAAGAACGCAGGTTTGAGGCAACCCATACTTTTCCTTTTGAGATGAGGTTGCCCAGGTTAGCCTTGAACTCTTGAACTTAAGCATCTTCCCAAAGTCTCCCAAGTAGTTGAGATTACCACCATGTCCAGCTCTGGAGCAATACATTTCTTAAAACAGGATGCATCCAGCAAACTATTTGGAACCTGCTGTTTTATAAGGTCCAGTAACAAAGTAGAGGTGAGAAATATACATTTTGTGGTAAATGTATATATTAATGTTATACATTGGCTCTGGATTATTTCCCAAATATTGTGGTATTGAAGGATTAGTCCCCAGCTTGGTTACTCCTGCAGAGGACCCAGGTTCAAGTCCCAACACTCCACCCACATGGTGGTCAACAACCATCCATAACTCCAGTTCCAGGTGATCTGATGCCCTCTCTGACCTGTGTAGGTATTGCGTGACATGGGTGCACTTATATACATGCAGGCGATACACTCATATACATAAAATAAAAATAATAAGTAAGATATTTTAATAGCAATATTGAAAAGATCTATTACATAGAAACCTGCTCAAACTATTTTATTGTATAAAATCAGCCTACTGTAAAACAATGAATTAAGTTCTCTTTACAATATTAATAATGACTTTCTAGATATTAGGACGACAGTTTATTTGTAGTCTTTGTGCTTTTCTCTAACTCCCAAATGTTCTTACCAAGTACCAAGAAGTGGAGCCTCATGAGAGGTTCTAGGTCATTAAAGGCATACCCTGGATGAGGATTATGGAAAGCTGTTTCCTTTCCTCCTGTCCTCTTTACCATCTCTTCTTCCCTCACTCCCATCCTCTGCTTCCCATGTCCCTATCTCCTAGTCACTATGAAGCAAGCAGTTTTTTTGCCATGAATTCTTACAATGATGCTCTATGCTGCCAGAGGGCCAGAGCAATTAGACAATTGGTAACAGACTGAAAGCTTCCAAACTGTGAGCCAAAATAAACCTTCCTTCTTTTTAAGTAGATTTATCTTTGGTATTTTGTTACAGTAATAAAAGGCCAAGTAATATAATTAGTAGCAGGGTAACCTTTTTTAAATGGGTTTTTCCTTTTGTAATTTTATCAGTTGTAGTCTATCTTTAGTTGTGTTATATATAGCACTTTAGGCACTGAAATATACAAGGGCATAAGATATACATTCTCATTCCAAAAGAGAGGAATGGGAGCTTAGTGAGGAACTATTGGACCAAAGCAAGACCTAAACCCAGCAGAGCCAATGCCAAATTCTGTAGCTCCATGGCTAGTGTCTTGGACCTCAGTTTCAAAAGACTTAGATGACTCCTACAGCCTTGCTCCCTGCAACATACATCTCTCTCTTAGGCTGGTTCTCCTTCCTAGATGCCATTCTCCCTGATAGATGTCTCATAGCTTCTCCAGCATCTTAGGGTCTCCCCTCAACCTTGACTTTCAGAACTTCATTCAATGACCTCTCACGGTCTCACAGAGACTCTCCTACCACATGTTGCCTGACCTTAACAGCTCTCTGAAACCATGGAGGAAGAATCCATGGCCTTCTTACTCTGGCATTTTCATGCCTCCAAAGCCAGTACTATGTGGACAAATGGTCAAGTTTGATTGCCAAACTGGGATTGATCCTGGGCCTCCTTTGACCACATTAGCAGCAGCTTTTGTAAACTGAAGCAACTGCTTTCTAGGACCAAACCTTAAGACTTTTTCCTTTACAAATGGAAGCTTAACTGTTTGGGATCTTGCCCCAAGGGCATCCTTCCCATTGTTCCAATGAAGAGAAGTTCTTAAGACTTGGGCAGAAGGCAGCCAGAATCTTTACTAAATATCACATGAATGGCCTCTAGCCAGTTGCTGATAGTATTCCTTTCTTAAAACTCATGAGCTGGGCCTTCACCTTCTCCATTACTATAAGTATTACTGTCTCAAGGCTATTACTAGACTATCCCACTAAGGTCTGCTTACAGCATTCAACTGCTTTTCTAGTCCAAAGTTCCAAAGTCTTCCACATGTCTCAAAAACAATATGGTCAGGTTCTTCACAGCAACACCCCAGTCCTGGTACCAACTTCTGTATTAGTTACTTATTGATGCTATGATAAAAGTACCATGACCAAGGCAACTTGTAGAAAGGTAAGTTTATTTGGGCTTATAGTTCCAGAGGGAGCACCCTTAATGGTAGGGGAGACATGATGGCAGGTAGCCAAAACAGGAAGCTGAGCAATTACATCTCCATCCACATGCAGGAAACAGAGAGGATAAACTGGAAGCAGGCAAGGCTATGAATTCTCAAAGCCCGTACTCAGTGACATTCTTCCTCCAGTAAGGCTACACCTCGTAAACCTCCTCAAGCAGCGCCATGAATCTGGGACCAAGTGTTCATATACCTGAGCCTCTGGGGGACATTTCTCATTCAAACCACCATAAAGGAAGAGTAATATTTTATTATTAATACACTTAAGCACACATTCTCATACACTCATCTTTCAAAGAGCTCATGACACTGTAGACTTTAACATCCATGAAGAAGTAGACTAAAATAATCACCCCTGTCTAAGGAAAGCTGAGGCTAGAGTGCAGCATAGAGAAGCAAATGGTCTAAGATGAGACTGTCAATGCTATCCCATCATTGTACCAGAGAGCTTGGAATCTAAACTAAAAAGGACACAAAACATCATCATTCATAGTCAGATTAAATCTAAATTTAAATTATCTTCTAAAATTTTCTTAAAATGTGCTCAGAAATGAACCATGTGTATCCTGTTAGAATATTAATTAGCCTGTTGAAAAAATGTTCTTCCTAACAAATTAATAAAAACCCATTGCCTTTGAATGATCTCATCTCCTATGGAAATTACCAAGTGGTCAGACTACTCCACTGATGATAAAAATAAGGTTGATTTATTCTTAAAACTTAAAATTCATCTGTCTTGTAGTTTAAAGTGAATCACTCTAGCCCAGGCTGTGCAGCAGAACCCACCAACAAATATCTATTTAAATTCCAGGTCTACGGTTTTCAGCTTTGTAACCCTAATTAAGTAAATCCATGTCTTGTGTTTCAACTTTCTCTTTAAAAAAGAGATAATAATTATACCTACATCACTAGATTTGACCATATATTTACATTTCTAAATACAATTTAAATGTCATAATAAGCATCCAGTAAACATTTCATTTTCAAGGTAATTACTAGGAATTTATCAAAAGGAATCATTATAAATATGCAGGAAATTTTGTGTGTATTATTGGCAAGATTATGTAATATAAAGACTTCATAAACAATTATCTAATAGGAACTAAGTTTTGATCTATCCAAATATAGTCTACAAAATAATATAATCTCAAGTTTATAGTTTCTTTCTGTTTTGTTTTTTTTTTAAGACAGGGTCTCTCTGTTGCCCCAGTTGGTCTGGAACTCATTATGTAGACTAGGCTAGCCTTGATCTCACAGAGATCCACCTTTCTCTGCCTCCCTCCTGAGTGCTGGGATTAAAGATTTGCATCACCAGGTTTATAGTTTTTAAAGTATATTTAGAACTACAATATGGTTATGAAAGTTGTTCAAGGTGCTTGCCCTGGGACCTAAGATATTACTGTGTTTTGCTAATCAAGCTGAAGACCCCGGTGCAGGGAACATTCCTAAGAAAGCAAGAAGCCTTTTGCTAAATTGTACAAGACACTGCAGGTTATCATTAACCATGAGTTCATACAATCATAAACAAGTCTGAAAAGTCTCAAGCTAAAATGTTAACACCAATCACCTTAAAATACCAGCATAGCAAGAGATATTTATTTTCCTCCTCCTATTTTGTTCTTTCCTCAACCTTCTAAAATGAACACGGATTACTTTTATAATAGATACATTTTATTTTTATTTTTGTAGATTTTTTTATTTTATTTGTGTAAATGTTTTGCTTATATGTATGCAAATGCACTATGTGCCTGAGGAGGCCAGAAAAGCACATGGGAACTCCTGGAACTAGAATTAAGAATAGGTGTTAGGCACCATGTGGGCCCTGGAAAATAAACCTGGATTCTCTGTAGAGCAGTAAAAGTACTCGTAACCACTGAACCATCTCTCCAGCCCCATAAATTTTACTTTAAAAATTGTGTTTAAAAAATAACAATCAAAGCAGGATATGGTGGTGCATGCCTTTAATTTCAGCACTCTGGAGGAAGAGGCAGGCGAATCTCTGTGAGACTGAGGCCAGCCTGATCTACATAGTGAGTTCTAGGCCACCTGTGGCTGCAGGGCAACCAAGGACCTTTGCAAGCACAGCCTAACTGTTGAGCCATCTCTCCACCCCCGCTAGAGCTAATTTTTTATATAATAGGAAATAGGACTCTGATGGCATTTTTCTCATAGCATGCTGATTTCCCCAGTACGAAGTACTAAATAATTCATCATTTCACCACTGATTTGTGACATTCTGCCTCTATAACAAATTTCCATGTATTCACAGGTCTGTTTTCTAACTTTGTACTTTGCTCCCTTGGCTTAAAGATCTGAATGTGTTATATTATTTTAGTTGCTTTGGTTCGTTTTTCAAAGTTGCCCTTAAATATTTACCAGCTACAAATCAGAATGGTTTTATTGATTTCACTCCAAAAATCACTTGAAAGTTTTATTAGAATCATACTGCATTTACAGATTAATTTCAGAGGAATTAAAGCTTTAAAATTTAAAACATCCCATCTGTTAGCATGGCATGTTGCTTTATCTATTTGAATATATTTCTTAATGTCCTTGAGTAGAACCATGCTTTGGCAGGGATGGGGAGTACTGTGCCTAGAACATACTAGGTTAGCACTCCAACACTCAGCCATATCTTCAGTCCTCATATTTCTTAATGATTTAAATTTATTTATGATTTTTATTTTACTGCATGTATGAGAGCATTGTCTGCATGTATGTAAGTGCACCCTTTTGTGCAATGCCCACAGTGGTCAGAAGAGGGTGTTGGATCCCCTTGAACTGGAATTAGGGATGGTTATTAGCCATTATGTGGGTGCTGAGAATCAAACCAGGGTTCTCTACAAGAGAACTACTGAGCCATCTCTCTGGCCCTCATATTTCTTTCTTTATTTGACTACTTTCTATATATTGTATTATTTTATTGTCATCAAAATGCCATTGTCTAATTTCTAATTGTTGGTATGGAAAAATACAATTTATTTGTGTTGAAAAGAATCTGGCTGTCCTGGTAAACTCTCTATAATTCTAATTATTAGCTAAATTTGGAAAACTTTTGAAAATAATGAGAATTTATCTCTTCTTTCCCAATTTTAAATATTACTGTAGCTACTTGTCATTTTTTTTACAGTCAAACAGAGTCTTCAGCCATCCTTCCTAGTTTGAAAGAGGTTTCTTTCCTTTTAAGTCCTACATTCTATTATGGAAAACAGAAGCATGCTTTTTCCAGATTCTGTGCAACTAGAACACAGATTTGAAAGGGAGCTAGGTGACGTAGATGTATGGAGAGATTCTTGCAGTCCTACGAGGTACTGAGATTTCTGGGACCACACTATATGCAGAGTATCTTTACCAAGTAGTAGTAACAATGATGTCACCACTGGAGCAACTCTGCGATGAAATTTGGATATCATTCCCACTTAAATACCTTCCAATTTGCATCTGTGGACAATGCTATCCTATAGATTGCATAAACAACCTGATCCTATTTAGTTATCTGTTTAAGCCAACGGGAGATGGTTTCTACAGCTTGTAGCAGGACGTTGACAGAGTCATGTCACATTTATTTCTGTCTGTTTTCAGTGGTTAAAACAGAAGCAGTACATTACAAAGTGGTCGTCATGGTACAAATTAACTGTATTGTTGTCTCTAAAACCCAAAGGTAATGTGAAGTAGGCACTACTAGTTGCCTGCACACTTCAGGTTTCTATTTTCATCTTCCTTCCAGGACTCCAGTTTTGTCCATAGATGAAAAATGCAGCTGTGCTTGTAACTAAAGGTAGTCTTGTGACAGAGTCCAAGCCAATTGTGGCCTTTCAGAAGGCCCAGCTGGCTTCCTTTCTGCGTCCTTCTCTCTATCCCCTTCATCCTGACTGGACTTTGATTGCCTAGTGAGCTAATGTTCCCCTTGACCTGATGGGAACAGAAGCTAAATGTGTGAGGTGGTAGAAAGAACCCCAGAAGGAGCCTAAAGCACAGTGCGCCACTGTACTGTTCATCTCTCACTGCTATGGGATAAAAACAATCCCTATGTGTCTACATAACTGTTATTTTGGATTCTTTTACACATAGTAAATGTAGTCCTAAGTTGTATAGCATATTCTGTTAAACTAAATTTGTATTAATTCTATTTGATTATAATATATTCTTTACTGGGATGCTGGATTCTATTAGCTAACTATTTAGGATTAGTTTGCATTTATATTCTTATACAAAAATGGGTTCTTTTATTATACTATTTGTATGTAACTTGGCATCAACATTACATCACTTTAATAATTTATGTTGGCCATACTGCCTCTTTTTCCGTTTTTCTAGAGCAATTTGTACAATGGAAATTATCAGGCAATCAAATTCAATATAAACTCTTTAGATACTATACACCCAAAATTTAGACACATTTTGCTTTATTTTAAAATAATATTTGAATTGTTCATACATTTATTTGTATAATTATTTTGTATATATTGTATTTTAAAATTTTTTATTTTTGAGAATTTCATACGTGAGCATTCTTTTTGCATTATTTCCATTCCTCAAAGCCTCCACCACTCCTTCCTTGTCCCCTGACTCCTTCTCAATTTCTTGTCCTCTTCTTTGATTATTATTGTCACATATATACATTCATATATATATACACATATGTATACACATGTGTATACACACTGCACTGAGTCCATTTAGTGGTGTTCATGTGTACCTGTGTTTAGGGATGTTCAGTGGGAATTAGATATCCTCTCAAGGAGCTAGTCCTTAGAAAAAACTGATTCTCTCTCCCTCCGCATCCATTGATTGCCTATAGCTCTTCATCTTGAAAAGAGACCTCGTGACATTCCCATTCACTTTGACTTGTCTATTGGTTTTGTCATTATGCAGATCTTGTTAGACTACCATACTGCAGAGATGTCATTGGTGCAGCTTCTCTATAATGTCTAGAATGTGTTAACTAGCAGCAGGTGTCTTGTCCCTCTGATTCTTACATTCTTTCCACCTCCTCTTCTGCTATGTTCGCTGAGCCTTTTGTGTAGAGGTTGCATTGTACATATGAGACTTAGGGCTGAGCACCTCACAATTTCTTGTTCTCTGCATTTGGCTTTTTAATAGTCTTCATCTATTGTAAAAGGAAGCTCTTTGATGAATGATAAGAGGCACACTTGTCTATAAATGTAAGGATATGTATTTAGAATACAGAAAGAGATTATGTTGGCCTAGAGAAGCCACAGAAGTAGGTTTTTCTCTAAGATCTATGACCTCTCAAGCCATATGAACTTGGCTATGTTTACAGTACTATGCATTATTTTTCTTCCCTTGAGTGGGCTGTAATTACAATTAGACAGTTGTTTACTCCCAAGATAAAAGTGTCACTACTGCACCAATAGAGACAGTGTGCTGGTCTAATCACTGTTGTGGTTCCAAGACTTACAGCTGGGTAGGATCCTTGTTTGGTTTTCTCCCTTGGCAGCTTGCATAGTATCCTCTGAAACTATGAGAGCTAGTCTTCAGGGAGAAGGATTCCGGCTCAAGTCCTGTGTCCCAAGTATATCCTGTCTTTAGCAATAGTGTCTTCCCTCAAAGTTCTAGAAGAAGTGAAGGGCTGTGGAAGTAGTCTGTGTTATTTTGGGAGTCTCTAGGACTATCCTGGACAACCAATCAAAGGGAAGTTTCCCATTTAGCACTATGATTTTTATTACATAGTCATCCGTTATACACATGCACTCACATTTATATGTGCATTTTTCAGTAGGTTTATTAAATACATTTCCTTTTTTTAATCTTTTTCCTCTCTCTGCCCCATATAGCTCTCCCTCCTCCCTTCCTTAATTCATTATTTAATTTACGCCTCCCCCCCATTTTCCTCTTGATATTTTCTGTTTCCTACTATCCCCCTCTCTCAAGCTCCTTCTTCCACTTTCCCCCCAGGTTACTTTCCATTTTCCTGGTTCCTTCCCTTATAGCGGGGTATACTCGCATGTGAGGATTTAGGGCTAGAGTCCACAAATGCAAGAGAACATGTGTTGCTTGTTTTCTTTCAACTTAAAAAATATTACGATACCTCTAAGCTGGTACTTGTAAGAGCACATTTCACATAAATAAACACATGCAATTAGCACCCATATTAACAGATAACGTCTAGAAGCTTCCTTGTGTCCCTTTCCAATCACTATTTTCCCTCATGAGTCATCCTGAGTTCTAACAGCATAGATCTGTTTTATCTATTTTGGTACTTTAGATCATTAGAATAATAAAATATGCATCCTTTTGTGTCTGGCTACTTAATAAGAAGATTCATCCATAGTATTGATGAATGGTTCATTTTTATTATATATATTTCACTGGACTAATGTTCATGAATCTGTTTTCCATTTTATAATTAACAGTTATTTGAGTGACAGATATTTCTTGTTGTTTAAATTTTTAAAAATAGATCATAAGAAATAAGAGAATTATGTAAATACCAAAAAACAAAGGGAGGGGAAGGAATGGCAAATGTTGCAATCACTGTTGGAAAGTCTCTTACCACTGCATCTGTAGTCACACACTCAGGAGAAACAAAAGCATATGTCCATTTAAAAATGCCTACATGAATTCACAGCAGCATTGTTTATAATAGCCAAAAAGTAGAAATAATACAAGCGTTCACTGATGAATGTTTAAATAAAATGGAACATGCAACAAAATACTCTTTGGCCATAAAAGAGATAAAGTACTGATACATGTAATATATATGAATCTTGGCTATATAATAGTACCTGAAAGATGCCAGAATCCAAATAGACAAATCCATAAAGACAGAAAGATATTTAGATTAGAGAGAAAAAGGAATGAGGGTCTGGGGAGATATCTTAGTCTGTAAAGTGCTTGCCTTGCACTGAGTTTGATCCTGAGGACCTACATAAAAAGCCCTAGTACAATGGCATGGACCTGTAGTGTCAGTGCTGGGGGGTAATGGCAGAAGGAATTCTGGGGCTTGCTGGCCAATTAGCCTAGCCCAGCCAATGAGTGCTCGGGTTCATAGAAACCCTGTCTAAGTAAATAAGTAAATAAACAAATAAGATGGTTAATGAATGAGGAAGACAACCAACATTCAACTGGTTGGTTGGTTGAAAAGTGTCTCTTGTACTTCAGGTGACTTCAAACTCACTATATAATCTAGGATGACCTTGAACTTCAGATCCTTCCGCTTCCTCCTAAGTATGGTAGGTCTGTACCACTACACCCTGCTTATGCTGTGCTGGGGATCAAAACCAAGGCTTTGTACATGCTAGACACTCTACTGAGTCACTTCCCCAGCCCCTATCTCTCAGTTTTTAATAAAGGAAGTTAGAATGAATGAATGTCAAATATACCATTTGTTTTGAAATGCAACCACTGACAGTGGCCTAGAACCTAGGTTATAACAATGGGTCTCATATGAAGAGACAGGAAACAAACCTTTAGACTCTGAAAAATGGAGAAGATCTACAAAGAATGCATCTTAGTTCGTTTATGTAGCTATAACAAAATACCTGAAGCTGGACATTTACAAAGAGATTTATTTAGCTCACAGTTTTGGAGGAACAAGAACATGGTACTGGCATCTATTGCACTAGTGAGTACTTTCTGGCTACATCACATTATGGTAGACAGCATTAGGGTAGGAGCACATGCAAGAAGGAGTGCTCTCATGGAAAGACAGGAGGTTAGAGAAGCCAGGCAGCTGAACTTGCTTCACCACAGCCCATTACTGTGTAGCCAACCTAGCATTACCTGACAATCTTCCTACCCTCCCCTGTGCTAGGATTGTGTGTGTCACCATGCCTGGCTACAACTCATTTTTCTGGAAATAGAGGTATTTGTGAATGTGTTCGTATGTGTGCATATGTGCATATGGATACATATGCACAGGTGTGTGGAGGACAAAGGCTGATATTGGGTGTCTTCCTCAGTCACTTTCCACTTTATTTTTTGAGATAGGGTCACTCAACGAATCTCAAGCTACCAGTTTGGCTAGGCTGGCCGGCCAGGGAGTTCTGAGGGTCTGACTGACTCTGCCTCCCTAGTCTGGGGATTACATCTCGGCCCTACTTTTAACATGGATTTTGGGGGTCTGAGCTAACATCTTTATTCTTGTATGGCAAGCACTTCATTGATTGAGCCGTTTCCCTAACCCACAATAATGCATTCTTGAGAGACCTAGTCCACACACCAACATTAGTCCCTTCCACAAGCAGTGCTCCCATGCCCTAATTTCCTCCCATTAAACACCCACCTCAGAATGGTTCTATCAAATCCTAACATCACACACTGAGGACCCAGCTTCTAGCACTTGAATTTATCCAACCGGAGTAGGAGATGGTGAAGACATGTGCCTATTTGAATTGAACTGGGCTCTAGATAGAATGATAAAAATGTTTTTTACAAGTCCCCTGAAAAATCACTAAGCCCACAACTGATTTGGAGCCAAGTTTAATATTGCATGCATAGCTCAAACATGTATTTAGTATTAGATTACATAGGTTGGTTTTGCCTCTAGGTTCCCAGCTGGAACAAACACAGACACTGTTGAAGAAAGCATTTTAAGTCCAGGTTTCAAAGAAATACCATGGAGAAATAATAATAAAAATGATTATTATTTCCCTTTTGATTTCTTTTAAATCCTAGGTACTTTAGTAAATTTTTAATTGATATTTTTTAAGTCCACCTTTTGTTATCATTTGTTTTTTCTCAAAGAACATTCTGTGTGATGCCAATATTTTGGAGTTTTTAAAGCCTCTTTTATGACCTACACATAATCAATTGATACAAATGCTCCTTGAGTACTTTAACAAAGGAGTATTTGCTTTCTAGGCATGCAAATTTAGATATGTTGAAGGATACAAGGTAAAACTCATTAATCTTCTAATATTTTGCTTACTTCTTATTCCTTATTAACATTTGCAAAGATGTCTTGTTATATTTATTGTTTTTATTGATGCTTTAAAATGTTGGGGCTGGAGAGAGGGCTTAGTGATTAAGAGCATTGGCTGCTCTTACAGAGGACCTGGGTTCGATTTCCAGCACCCACATTGTGGCTAACAACAATCTGTAACTCCAGTCCAGGGGATCTGATGCCCTCTTCTGACCTCCTCAGGCATTGCACAACACAGGTACATTTACATACATGCAGGCAATACACTCATACTTATTTTTTTAAAAAAAGGTATGACCATTATTCAACTTACTTTTGCACTCTATGCTTTGGATGTATAGTGCTTAGTGCGTATTTCTTCATTTACTGAAGACATACATGTTTACAATATTTTTTTTCACCTATTGCTTTTTAAGTAGATGGGATCATCTTTTTTATCCCTTGCATTAGGACTCTCTAGAGAAACAGAATCAGTCAATACATATATAATTATGAAGAGTATCATATTCAAATCACTAATATAAACCAGAAGGCTGGACACCTAGGAGAGCTTATGTTAAGAACTCTGTCAGGAGCTGGCCATTTTGTTCTATTCAGAACTTCTGATTGGATAATGCCTGCCCATATTAGGGCAATCTTCTCCATCAAGAGTTTGCTAATTTAAATGTTAATCTCACCAAAAACATACTCTGTGATGGTTAGTTTTGATTGCAGCTTGACACAGTTTAGAATCACCTTGGAAGATAGTTTCAATGAGGAGTTACCTAGAGCAGGTTGACTTGACTACATTAATTAAAGAAGGGCCCACACATGCCAGGCAACCACACTCCCTGGGCTTAGGTCATGGACTGCATAGGTGTGCAGATAGGGCTGAACATACGTAGAAATGCATTCATTAATTCATTGCTCTGTACTTGACTACAGATGCGACCTGCTACTTTGAGTTCCTGCCACCTCGACTCTCCCCCATGATGGATCAGGATATGGAACTGTGAGTCAAACCATTTTTGCCCTGTGTTGCTTTTGCCAGACTATTTTACCACAGCAACAGAAATGAAACTAGGACATATTCTAAGCTGATTCTTAAAATGAATTACTTTTGAGGCTGGAGGGATAGCTCACTCAGTGATAAAGAGCACCAACTGCTCTTGCAAGGGACACGGGTTCAATTCCCAGCACCCACCTGGCAACTAGCAATTGTCAGTAATTCCAGTTCCAGGGAACTCCAACACCCTCTTATGACATCTGTGGGTATTGCACAATATGGGTGCATTTACACACATGCAGGCAATATACTCATACACATAAAATAAAAGTAATAAATAAAATAATAAAAATGAATTACTTCATCTTTATGTTTTATCAGTTAACTACTTTTACTTTCTTTCCCCCAGAGTGCTAGAGTTTGAGCCAGGGCCTCACATGTTAGGCAAGTATTCTATCACCAACCTACATCACTAACCCTCCTTTTTAAACCTTTTGTTTTGAGGCAGGGTCTTGTGGTAGTTACTATGCGATGCCACATTATAGTGATGTTTGAATAAAGACAGCCTGACTCTTAGCATCCATGTTCACCAAGAGGGACCTGAACTGCCCTGAGAACCTGTTCCTTCAGAATTCTCCCAAAACTGTCCTCCTAAACAAAGGCTTTGCTCTTTTATTGAAACAGTATATCCAGAATGAAATAGAGAAATAAAAGTGGATACTTTTATTATCAGAGGCTTATGTCCCTTCTGATTCCCATTGATCTAGAATAGGTACTCAACCATAAAACAGATGTTATCAGTTTAATCCCATCAATTGTTCAACACAAATGGGATAACTATCTCTCATTAATTTCCATTTAATAATCACTGTTTGCAGCACTTGCTAAGTGAAACACACACACACACACACACACACACACACACACACACACATATACATTCAACATTATTCTGGGTCAAAAGCAAAGAAGGATCATGAGGGATTAAGGCTATATGCCCAGGTCACAAGAAGAGCCAAAGGCTCAGTGAGATTATCCATATTATAAATAAGCTACAAGAAGATCAAGTTTTTCATTGCAAAGTAGAATTCATTCATTCAGAGTATGTCTATATTATAAAGATCATTACCACAAAATCTTATTGTTTCCCAGACTGGCCTTGAACTCACTCTGTAGTTCAGGCAGGGCTTAAATTTATGATCCTATCTCAGCCTCCCAAGAGGCTGGGATTAAAAGCCTACACTACTAGGTCCAGCTTGACATTTTCTATTATCCTGGTTTGTTGTCTTTTGTATCTGTCATTTGTAACCAATATGTTGCTGGATCTAATTTTTAAAAACACATTCTGAGATTCTCATTCTTGTGATTTATAAATTTAAGCTACAGTAATTTCTGATGTATTCGGATATACTTGCCATCTTTTGCAAGTTTTATGTTTGCTATGCTTTCTTTTTTTTCCTAATGTTTGACATATCTCCTTGTTTGGAGTGTATATTTTATTTTTATTTTCCACAAAGAGAACTACATTTACCTTCTTTTCATTTTCAGTGTCTGAAATGAAGCAAACTCTTACCTATCTCTAAGCTTTCTGTTCACACCTCACTTTCTACCATGTGTTTAACTTCAGATTATTACAATCTGTTCTTTTTTGGCATATCCAGCATCATTTGTGTTGAAGAGAAAGCTACACTGAGTCCATAATCCATCTCGAACCAGAAGTGTCACTTTAATACATGAAACTACATTCTTCGAAATCTATCCGTGCCTTAAGAATAAGAAGTATGCCTATGCATGTGTGTTTGTTGATTCATTCCTTTCTGATTTCTGATATTTTATACACATTTCAAGAACATGTCAAATGCCAAACTGCTTCAGCCCTCAGAGAATGAACACAAAGACATCTTTACTAGCATAATCCAGTAAGGAAAACAAAGTATCTACCCTAATCACTCTATGGAAAAAGTAAACTGTGGGGCTGGAGAGATGGCTCAGTGGTTAAGAGCACTGGCTGCTCCTACAGAGGGCCCAGATTCAATTCCCAGCACCCAAATGGCAGCTGATAACCACCCTTAACACCAGTTCCAGGGGATCAGACACCCTCTTCTGGCCTCTGTGGGCATTGCATGACACAGGTGCACTTACATACATGCAGGCAATATACTCGTATACATAAAATACAAATAATAAATAAAATACTTTTATAAGTAAAATAATTTTGAGTTAAAATGATTTTTTAGCCCATTTCCTGTAGGCTAGGGTTGTCTCAAATGGTAGCATTTCTCGTGGTCTTTCAATGCCTTCAGTCTTTTGGTGACAGGCCTGACTGTGACAGCAAAAGTGATGTCGGCACCGTTCTGTATTGACTGACAAGCCTGACCTTCTTGGTGAGTTTATCCATGTCACTGTGACCTAGGCCTGAGCCTGGAGAATTGTAATGAATTTTTAAAGGAAAGTAACTTAGCTAGGGCTAAATTCAGAAAGGCCTAATAGTTGATCAAGACGCTAATGAATTACATAGGTTTTTAACAGGTAAACAAAGGTCAGATGGCTCAGAGAATAAAAGCATTTGCTATGCAAACCTGACCATGTGCATTTGATCCCTTGTGAAAGGAGAGAACAGACTCCCGATAGTTTTTCTCTGCTCCCCACACATATGCTGTGGCACATGCACCCACACTCACATGCTGGGCACAATGCAAGGTGGGCCTAGCCAGGCCACCTGCTGGGAGGAATAGAGGAATGGCTCCTGTGGGTGTGGCGTTCTGCTCTGGCTAGTTGTGAGACCAGCATCTGGAAAGAACCTGCCTCCCTGGGGACAAACTTACTATTGGCTGCATTTGGGACCCCACCCCATAAGGTCATTGGCTATCCAGACCTATAAGAGCTTGTGCACCTGTTCAATGAACGAGTTTGCAGTGCCACGTGCTTGGCCTGCTTCTCGTCCAACTCCTGGAGTCTGCGGCTTGACTCTGTGTCTACTCACCCCCAATCCCTCGGGCTGGCCCCTCAAAGTCCACTCGGGCTGGCCCTGAGTGGTGAGACATGACGGTAACGGACACAACTATAGGACACGACTATATTCACACACATGTACATATTAGGTACATATATACAAACATTCATACACATAAAAATAAAAGTAAATAATTTAAAATTTATTTTAAATTATGTCTATGTGTTTGTTCATATGTGGGTATGCACATGAATGTAGTGCCCACAGAGGCCAGAAGAGAGTGTCAGATCCCTTCCAGAGTTACAGATGGTCATGGGTGGTAGAAACCAAACATAGGCCCCTCTGCAAGTACTCTTAACTGCTGAACCAATAAATAACCCCATAAATAATTGTTTCTTTAAATTTTGTAAATTTTTTATTGAATTTTTTGCATTTCATACAGAAATCTCAGTCAATTTTAATCATCTTTATACCCCCTTTCTCACTGGTACCTTCCCATAGCCCCCCAACTGGAATTTATGCATTCTATCATAGAATCAAGTTGGTGTCCCCAGATATTCTTCAGTGCAAGTTCATTCACTGAGATCTAGTCAACCTATCTAGGGTCCCTGCCTTAAAGAAAATCAGTTCTTCTTCACCCAGCAGTAAACAGCTGCCAATAATTCTTCAACTAAGATTGAGGTCTGCTCCAGTTCTGTGCCAGGTTTTTATCTGTTTGAGTTTGCATGGGTCTTGTGTACATGCTGACACCATTGCTACGAGTTCATATGAGCAAGGTCCCAAGAGCTTGTAGGACTCTATTTCCATATGATCATGCACCTCCTCCCTGGCTCTTACAATCTTTCTGCCTGCTCTTCCGCAATGGTCCATGAGCCCTGGGTGGGTGAAGTTTAATAGAGGAGTCCTGTCCAGGGACCCACACTCTGAGACCCATATTCTCTATGCTTTGGCCATTTGTGACTTTTTGTGTTCCTGGCCCTCTGTTGCATAAGGAATCTTCATCAATGAGAGCTGAGAGATTCATTAGTGTCCTCTTTACCCTGTGTGCTATGTTCCATGACGCTTGAGTTTAGAGGTTGCGTTGTAGATGTGCCCCTTAGGCTTGGGCAATTCGCAGACAATGTCTGTGTATGACCAGTTGTGGTACTCTGTAGCCATCTCCATCTAGTTCAAAAGAAACCTCTTTGATGAGTGGTGACTGGGATACTTGTCTGTAAATATAAGGATGTGTATTTTGCATATAGTAAGAAATTACATTTGTCTAGGGATGTGACAGTCTTGGAGTCTCCTCTAAGATCTATGACCTCTTCAGCCATGTGTGTTTGGCTATGTTTACAGCACCACACATGAGTTTCCTCCATTGAATGGCCTTTAAGTTCAATTAGGGAGCTGTTGTTTACTCCCACGATAAAAATGACACTACTGCATCAATGTCAATTGCTGTGTTGGTAATTGATGTTGTTATTTGGCCTTGAAGCTGAGGTTGGACATCAATTGATGTTCTCACTTAGCAGCTTGTGTGGTACTCTCCAAAGTTATGAGAGCTGGCCTTCAGGAAAGTGGCTTCAAGGTCAGTTCCAGCTCCATTGCTCTAAATTCTATGAACAAAGCATGTCCCATCTTCAGCAACAGGATCTTACCTTCAAGTTCCAGGAGGCAATCAAGGGCTGTGGCAATAGCCTATGTAATCTGGACCACCCTGTGGTCTCTTGGACCACCCTGGCCAACTCAAAGTTAGGTTTCTCCTGTCTGGCACTGTTGTTACGTAGCCTTCAGTTATGCACAAGAACTTTTGTAGAGATATTGCATGTGTAATTTGTCAGTAGGTTGTTGGACTAACATGATTCCCTTTGTGTTTTTACACTAGCTAGGCATTATGTATCTATTCTTTCTCTCTCTCTCTCTCTCTCTCTCTCTCTCCCTCTCTCTTTTCCTGTCATTCCTTCCATGCCCTCCCCATTTAAAGTGTCCCCATTTTCCCCATTTCTCCCTTGATAACACCAGTCTCCTATGGGCCCACTTGTCTCGAGCTCCTTCTTCTCCTTTATTCCCAAAGTTCCTTGAATAACCCTCTTCCCTCCATTTAAATATTCCTATTTTACCCTTTTCTCCCTTAGTAACACCTGTCTCCTACTGTTCTTCTTCCCCTTTACTTCCCTGGTTCCTTTCCATTTTCCTGATTCCTACAGTTACATCAGGAATATTTTTTTTTAAATAAAGATTAGTAAAGAAGACATCCTATAAAAAGTATTATCAGCAGTGATGTCAAACTAGAAAGACCTATGTTCTAGTTTGGTGTTTGTTATGATAAAACACTAACCAAAATCAACTTGGGGAAGAAAAGGATTGTTTCAACTTACAAGTTACAGTTCAGGAACTCAAGGTAGGAATCTAGAGGTAAGAACTGAAGCAGAGACCATGGAGGAATGCTGCTTATTGGCTTGCTTCTCTTAACTTGCTCAGCTACCTTTCTTGTGCCATTGAGGCCTACTTGCCTAGGAATGGTACTGCCCCCTTGGGCTGGGCTCTCTTAATCAGTCAACAATCAAGAAAATGCCCCCATACACAGGCACAGAGGCCAATCGGAAGCAGTTTTAATTGCATCTTCCCAGGTGAGTGAAATTTACAACCAAGATTAGCTATCACAGCTTAATCAGGGAATAAGAGATAATTCAATTTGACCAAAAAGGATTAAAAAGAGATTTGCAAGAATTAGTATAGACTAGATTTGTTTAGCTAAATACGTGTTGCCATGTTCTGGGCTGGACAGAGGTAAATCTGCATTGGTAAGATGTTTGTATGTGGAACATGCAGAATGTCTTCTTGTCTTACCATCACAGTTTTAGCATGTTAGCTACTAAGCCCTAAACCCTCTTTCTCACTGAAGAGTCTATGACTATTTCGTCCATTATCCCAAGTGCTGTCTTCAAGACCCTTTATTCAGCCAACTGGCAAAATGGAATCTCTGTAGAAAAAGGAAAAACGCAAATGCCCTAAAATGAATGTGTAGGTAATCCTTTCCTCAGCATCCTACTGTTATCAAGGAAAAGGTTTAAGTTAGTGCAACTCAATTTTCTCTTTAGAAAGCTAAGTAGACTCAGGAATTTCCTAGGTTGAATGATGGGGGCTAATTAAATTGTCTGTTTTTAATGTGAACCTATTATCCTAAAATATTTCCCCCTTCTTTGCAAAAAGAATTTTGCAACTGCTCTTTCCTCCGAGTGCTTCACTCCTACTGTTACTGTGTTGTTGGTGTTTCTGTTCTCACGGACCCACACTTTTATAGGTTCCAAGTTACTTAGCTCCTCCTGGTAGGAGTCCGTTCAGTTTTTTATTTAAATGTTCCCTTCAACATTTCATCTTGTCTGAGAGATTTGATGCTGGTTTTCAGGCAGGGTCTTGCTGTTTGCCCAGGCAGGTCTCAGTATCTTGGAATCCAGTGATCCTTGGCCTATCAAGTAGCTACAGGCACATGCTGCCACCACATCTAGCTCTCTTTTTTGTCCTGTTTTGTTTTAATTGTGTGTATATGTGTGTGTGATTCGGGGTGTGGGTGCCCTCAGAGAGCAGAGGCATTGGTGCCTCCAGGAGCTGGAGTTACAGGTGGTTGTGAGCCACCCAAGGTGGTTGCTGGGAATTGAACTTGGTCCACTGGAAAAGCAAGTGCTCTTAATCACTGATCCATTCCCCAGCCCTGTTTGTTTTGTTTCATTCCTTCTCTCTTCACAGGAGGTATGCACTGTAACGGATCAATGATAAACTTTTAAAAATAATCATAAAGAGGTAAAAAGCGCTAGCATTTTCTGACTCATCTACCTTTCCTTGTTCTGCTCTTACAATCTGAAGAACGCTTGCCAGTGCTCTGTTAAATTTCTCACAAATCACATTTTCTTTGTGCCTTGCCACATCCATTTTACACTGCCTAATCCTGGGCTGTAAAGTGGCATGTTCAACTCAGATACTTAGGAAGCCTAAGCCGGTTTCAAGAGGTTCCCCTGAACAAACAGTAAAAGGTTAAAATTAAGCTGCTATGTAGAGCTTTTGAAAGGAAAAATTTCAATGGAAAATTATAGCCACAGTGAGTTCTTGATTACTCATAAGATAAAATGGCATGAATAATTGAAATCCACAGGTTATCTTAATAAAATTGACTTCCTTCTTTGTCATTTGCCTTTATTTCCTACCAGCCATTCCCACTTCTATAATTCATCGTTCTCATCCAAAATTTGGAAGAGTGGCAGTACCATGGTAGTTAAAGAAGGACTATAAATCTAATGTACCCATGTGAGGAATTATGGGGGTTCATATTAGGACAAATCTGTATATCCAACACTATTCAGATGGCTTTTTACCCATCTGAAAAATAAAAACAAATGTGAGAGTGAAACCATGTTTTAAGGGAAATAGGGATAAAAAGCAATCACCTGTCAAACAATCAGTTTGAAAAGATGCTAAAGTCATAAATAAGGGCTGGAGAGATGGCTCAGAGGTTAAGAGCACTGACTGCTCTTGCAGAGAACCTGAGTTTGATTCCTAGCACCCACATGGTGGCTAACAACCATCCTTTAACTATAGTTCCAGGGCCTCTGACACCCTCTTCTGACCTTCTCAGGCATTGCAAGAGAAGGCTGTACTTACAAACACATGCAGGCAATACACTCACACACATAAAATAATAAATAATAAATGAAATATTAAAAACTCATAAATAAAGAATAACAGAAGGCACCTTAGATGAACAAGTTTTAATATTAAAGAAAATAGTACAGGTTGTGTATCTGTTGTCTGAAATGCTTAAGATCCAAAGTATTTTCAATTTTTTTCAGGTGTGTGTGTGTGTGTGTGTGTTTGAGGATAGGACCCAATCTAATAAGGAAATTCATATATGCTTATTATTTACCTTACATATGTTAAGCTGGTAGTAAATATTTTTAGTACTGGTGTTTTGACTACAGCCCATTCATAAGGTCAAGTGTGAATTTTTCACCTGTAATATATAGGTGCTCAACATTTTGGGATTTGGGCACTTTTCAGATTTGGAGTGTTCAGAATAGGGATGCTCACTGTCAACCTAAATAGACTTACAATCACCTAGAAGATGTACTTTGGGGCATTTTGAAGGAGTTTCCAGAAAGGTTTAATGGGAGAGAAAAAGCCCACATGGAATGTGAACAACACCTGTCCATGAGCTGGGGTCCTGGACTGAATTAAAAGGGGAAAGGAGAAAACTAGCCGAGCATGAGCACTCATCTCTGTCTGCTTTGTGACTGCAGACACAATGTAACCAACTACTTCATGCTCCTCCTCAATAGAATGGATACCCTCCCTTCAAGCCATGAGCCAAAACAAACCTTCCTTCCTGGTTAGTTACTTTTCTCACTGCTGTGACAAAGTGCCTGACAAAAGCATCTTAAAGAAGGAAGAGTTCATTTGGGCTCCTGGTCTAAGCAGGTACATGAGGAAGCAGGCTATAAAACGATAATATAGTACATATATCCTGATGTAACTGCAGGAGCCAGGAAAATGGAAAGGAATGATCTAGGTAAAGGGTAAGAAGGAGCTCAAGAAAGGAAGTAGAGTAGGAGGCAGGTGTTATTAAGGGGGGAAAAGGAAAAGGGAGCACTTTAACTGGGGATGGAGTAGGGAGAGTTATACATAGGGAGTTAGAGGAGAGGTGAATCGTGATTAGATGGTGTGAAAACACAGAAGAAAATGTATTACTTTGAAGTCCTGCTGAAAAATAGACATGTAATAAGTATATGAGTACATGTGTATAGCTGACAGCTATATAACAAAAAACACACTGCCCAGCAGGAGAAACCTCCCTTCAGGGTAGTTCAGGAGACTCCCAAAATAACACAGGCTATTGCCACAGCCATTGATTCCCTCCCCGAACTTGAAGGTAAGACCCTATTGCTGAAGATAAGTAATACTTCGTACAAAGGACTTGGAACTGACCTGGAAACCTCTTCCCTGAAGACTAGCTTTCATGGTATCGGAGAATACCAGCTTCCAGGGAGAAAATCAATCAATAGTCCTACCCAGTTGTAAAGCTACTAAACAACAGCAACTGGCCCCACAAATGATCTCTATTGGTACAGTAGTGGCACTTTTATCTCAGAGATAATCAACAGTTGTCTAATTGGAATGAAGGCTTACTCAATGGAAGGGAACTTACTGTGTGTGGTATTTTAAACATATACAAATACACATATTTGGAGAGGTAAGAGATCCTAGAGAAAAAATTAACTTTTGCCATGCCCAGCCTAACATAATTTCTTACTGCAGTCTAAATATGCATCCTCTATTTATAGACAACTGTATCACTCACAGCTCATCAAAGAAGCTTCTTTTTTGGCAACAGATGGAGGTTACTACAGAGTCTCACAACTGGTCAAACACGGAAAATAAGTATCTGTGAAACACTTAGCCCTAAGTGACACAAATTCAATGTAACCTCTATACATAGGATGAGTACATCTCTCAACTCTCACCAGAGAAGTTTCCTTATGCAACAGATGGAGATTAACACAGAAACCCACAACTGGCCAATGTGCAGAGAACAAGAGGTCACAGAGTGCTTATCCTTGAATAGGGCACCTGTATCAAACTTCTGCCTCCCAAGACTCGAGGATCATTGTGGAGTACAGGGTAGAAAGACTGTAAGAGCCAGAGGGAGTCGGAAGGACCACAAGGAAACAGAGTCTTCCAGACAGCTAGTCAGTTACTCATATGAACTCACAGCAATGGTGACAGAATGTACAAGTCCCACTGAAGCTCAAATCAGAAAAAGTCCCAGTACGGGCATGGGGAAGTGGGTAAGAAATTCCAACCCAACCTAAGCAACGTTGGCAACTAATGGCTGCTGGGAGAAGGAGAGACAGTCTCTTACAGGGATGAGACTTCTAGTGAGTTAACCAGACTCCAGTGAACCCACATTTGGGGACACAATCAGATTCTATATGTCATATACATATATATGCATTAAATTGGCCAGGGGCAGTAAAGGGAGATATAGAATTGGGGAGAAGATCTAAATAACATCAAGTTATAGTGTCAAAAAATTCAATGAAAATATTTATGAAAAACAACAGCCCTAGTCCCTGTGACCTACTCCTTCCAGCAAGGTTCTGCCTCCTAAAAGTTCTACAAGCCTTTAAAATAGTTCCAGCAGCCAAGGCCACATATCAAACACATAAACCTGCAGGGACCATTTCCTATTCAAACCACACATGTAAGTTGCTTCTGTCAAGTATTCTGTCACAGCAAAAACTAGCAAAAGCACACACAAAGAGAGAGAACAAGAGAGGTCCAACTCATCTGATAACAAACCCATTCATCATAGTGAGCCCACTCTTACAAAAACACTTCATAAGGGGTCCTCCTTTTATTTGTGGTTCTGGGGATCGAACCTCACACATGCTAACCAGACACTCTACTACTGAGCTACAACCCAGCCCATCATGTTTTCAAGGTCCCAGCCCCTAACACTATTCTACTGGGGATTAAAGTTCTACCATATGAATTTGGGGAAATACATTTAAACTATAACATCATATAATACAGAATTCTACTTCTGGGTATAAACACACACACACACACACACACACACACACAGAAGTATAGAAGTCAGGATTTTTTTGTTGTTGAGACAGGGTCACACTGTAACCTAGATTGGCCTAAAACACACTGTGCAAACCAGGCTGCTCTTGAACGCTCAACAGTCCTCTTGCCTCTGCCTCCCATGTGTTGGGATCACAGGCATGAGCCTCCACACTCAGTGGAAAAAAAATCTTAAAGAGATGTCTGCACACTGGTGTTCATGACAGCAGCTAAAAAGTGGCTGCAACTTATGTGTCCCTCAGCAGCTGAATAAACAATGTAGGTATATATCCAAACAATGGAATATTATTCAGCCTTTAAAATAAACAAAATTCTATAACATGTTATAGAATGGATGATCTCTGAGAACATGCTAAGTGAAATAAACCAATTACAGAATTCTAACAATCATGTGATGTTAGGAACCTAGAATAGGCAAATAGAGACGGAAAGTAGAGTAGTGAGTGCCAAGGGTCACAGGGAGGGGAAGAGAGTGTGTTGTTCATGTTGTTACAGTTTGGAACTGGCATATCTTCTAAAGTCTCATATATTAAAGACTTGGCCACCAGCCTGTGGTGCTGTTAGGAGCTGGCAGACCTTTAGGAAGTGGGACCTAGTGAAAAGTCATTGAGGGGTAAGCTCTTGAAGAAGATATGTGACCCCTGTCCCTCCACCTCTCTTTCTCTCTTCTTCCTGGTCACAGTGAGATTTCACCTTTGTTCTACCAGGCTCTCTCTGCTGTGATGTTCTGCCTCATCACAGGTTGAAGTGTTGGGGCCAAACCATCATGGTCTGAAATCCTAAGCCAAAATAAGCCTTTCTTCCTGGTAATTTGATTGTTTGCTTTTTATCTCGCAGCAAAGCTAACTCATGCAGTACATATAAAGCTTTCGTTGTGGAAGAGTTCTGTATACTGGCTGCACAGCAATTTGGATATCCTAGTATGATATATATGCATATATATTTATAGTGTCTGTGTGTGTGTGTGTGTGTTAAGTATCTAACTCAATGCCTCTATTCATGCTAGATATATGCACTATCACTGACCTATATTCCCAAGACTTGAATTTATATTTTAAGATGATTATGGGCATGTAGCTCAGTTGATAGAGTGGTTGCTTAGTATGCAAGAAGCCCTGTGTTTTATTCCTAGCATCAAAAAAAAAAAAAAAACTGGCATAGAGGTACAAGCCTGTAATCCCAGCACCTCAGAGGCAGAGGCAAGAAGATGAAGTTCAAGGTCATCTTCAACTACATAGCAAATTCGAGGCTAGCCTAGGATACAAGAGACATGTCTTAAAAAAAATTTTTTTTGTGATGCAAATTTATGTGTACTTCAGTTTTAAAGTATACACACACACACACACACATTCTGTGGTTTCCCCTTGCTCACAGCAGTAATTCCCATTTTTTTTCACCAAATACACCTAGAAAATGATCATTAGTATTATAGGTAAATGGGCAGCTATTCAATGCTAGAGATGACAAGCTGGGGTCTTTGGCCATCTCTCACTCCATGCAGTTGTCTAAAAAGCTGGAAGTATCGACCTCTTGGCACTTGGGCAATCCATTCACAGAGCCCCAGTCTGTAGTATCTGTTCACATTCTTCACCCTGGTGTGTAAAATTAGTCAGGTCCAACTCTGGCTTTTTCGGCTCTTTCTATTACATACAACTGAGATGCTACACAAACCTGTTTAAGTTTTATTTTATTTATTATTTTTATTATGTGTATAAGTATACTGCTTGCATTAAGTAAGTGCATCTGTGTTTATGCAATGCCTATGCAGATCAGAAGAGAGCATCTGATCCCCTGTAACTAGAGTTATGGACAGTTGTTACCTACCATGTTGGTGCTAGGAACCAAACTTGGGTCCTCTGCAGGAGCAGCAAGTGCTCTTGACCAATGAGCCATCTCTCCAACCTAAAACCTATTTAAAGTTTTAAAAGCAAGTTTATTGATTCACACCTAGGTAACTGGCTACAAGAATGCCTTAAAGCATCAAGTAGTCATTCTGACTTGCACTTATCTCTCATTGGACTGTATAGGGGGTGCCAGCTGCATCCTTCAGCAATGCTCTAAGTTAATGATTTTCAATCACCAGCAGATCTATATTGCAAAGGGTTAGTGTCTCCAGCAAGAGTGGTTTGTATATATCTCCTGAAATGGAAGTTTCTCTAGGGAAATATTTTTCAGCAAGTATTCCCTCCTTGCTTCTCAAACTTTAATGTGTTTAGAAATCACCTGAGATCTTGTTAAAATGTAGTTTCTGGTTCTCTAGGTTTGGAATTGGGCCTACCTTTTGAATTTCTAACACGTTCCCAGATGATACTGAAGCTGCTGGTCCAAGGGTCACATTTTGAGTATCAAGGCAGAATTCAGAAATGTGTAAGAGTGTTGTTCACCATCACTATGACTGGGGACACTCCTGGCAATTAGTAGTGGGGAATGGGACATTAAACCTCCTGCAGGGTACAGGAGGTCTCTACATAATGAAAAACTGAACCATCTGAAATACCAATCGTTCCTGCCTTAAGAAGCAGTGTTCTCAAGCCTGGTAGTGTCCAAAAGTCTGAGGACATTGCAAAGAGAGTGGCCATGCAGAATCATATCAACCTGAAAGCAAGAGGTGGAAAGTGAAGGTGGCAAGGCAGGGGGTGGCCTGCGTGCTGGGGAGTGGTCACCGGCAATAAACAAGTACATCAATTGAATGACCAAGTAAATGTATCGGAGAAAGGATTCACCAACGTAGAAAGAGGGAACCTAGAAAGAAGTCCAAGGTGTTGTAGTTGTAGGGATCATACCAAATCAGGTTTTTACATATATTTAGATAGATTTTGAGGACAGTAAAAGAATACACATGTACATGTATTCACACACGTGTTCACTACTATCCACTGAGAAAAGTAAAGGCTGTAATGCTCTCTCCTCACAGTGGTGATGAGCACTACAAGACCCCAGAACTTGGTTTCTAAATACTGTCCCCTAAAAGGAATTTGAGGCTTGTTGGCTACAGGTTAGCACTGAGAGAGCACAAGATGAACATGGGTTATCTAGCGCCAAGAAGATAGGACGTGTTCAAAGTGATGGAAACCTACCGCAATGGTGCTGATTATTAACTTAACAAAATCTAGAATCACCTGGGAGATGGGTCTCCGAGCACGCCTCTGGGGATTATCTTCTTTACAATTGAAGTGGGAAGATTCACCCACTGTGGGTGGCACTAGTCCCTAGGCAGAGGACCCTGGACTGCACAAGACTAGAGAAAGCAAGCTCAGTACTAGTGCATATGCATTCATTGCTCTCGTCTGTAGATGTAACGTGACCAGCCATTTCAAGCTCCGATTCCCTGAAGTAATATGACGGACTGCAACCTGGAATATAAGCTAGAATAAACCTTTTTTCTCTAAGATTCTTTTGTCAGGGTATTTTATGAGCGTAATAGGAGAAGAAACTTAGATACCTACCAAGAAGACACAGGAGCCATTTTGAAGGGGTTTCTACTGAATAAATCTGAACATAACAAAAGTATTTTTGAGTATCAAATAACAAATAAAAATCCAGGTGCAGTTGTGCATACATGTGATAAGGTCAAGGTATTGCATAAGCCCCGGCACTCAAGACCACCCTGGGCAACATAGTGAGACCCTACCTCAAAAAAAGGAATAAATAAAATACAGAAATCCACAAGTCCATATATAAAACAAATGAACAGAACACCCCTGATTATAATTTAATGATAAATGATAATAAATACATTAGGCTGGTACAAAAGGAGTGATATTTGGGGGGGGCCATGAATTTTAGGATAATTATAACTAGGCTCAAACATCTTCATTAATCAAGATAGGAACCACTCCAATCAATATATTTTTGTGGGGCATTATATATAAGTTTGTTTTCTCCTGTAGATTAAAAATCTGTGCCTCAAAATTTGAAGAACTCTTAGAAAGCATTCTCTACATCCTGAAGGCCGTGGAAACACTGTCCCTGAAAAAAGTTGTTGAGATGCTTGAGGAAGCACTAGTCTGTTAGAGAGGCAGGTGAATATGATGGGTGAGGCAAACTTCATGGTCCAATTTGTACAATTTTTGAAGCATTGTTTGCATCACATGGGACCAGATGTCATGGAGAACAAAGGGCCACTGCAGAGGTTCAATGTTTGGAGCATCTCATCAATTTGCTGAGCACACTTGTCAGACACAATGATTTCCCTGGGATTCAGGAAGTTGAAGTGGACCAGCACAGAGCACCACATGGTGACCATTTTTTCACATGTTTGCAAGTTTGGCTTTGGGAAGCGCTTCTGCATTTCTTCTTGGTGCATTCACTGAGCTAGTCCTCACAGGTTGCCATGTACAATCCACTTTTCATTGTGCTTTACAGTCCAATGGAGAAATGGTTCTTTGTTCTGTGAAATAATCAGAGATCAAAGTTCAAATCAAAATTTCATCATTCAGTTCATGAGGTGTCTACTTATGGAGATTTTTTACCTTTCCAATTTGCTTCAAATGCCAAATGGCCATTAAACAGTCCACGTTGAGTTCTTTGGCAACTTCTCATGTGGTTGTAAGAAGAACAGCTTCTATGATTACTCCCAATGGGTTATTGTCAACGTCTGATGGCCAGTGACTAGGCTCTCCATCTTCAAGGCTCTCATCACATTTGTAAAACTTCTCAAATGATCACTGCATTACATGTTTGTTAACAGTTCTTGGGCCAAATGCATTGTTTATATTGTGAATTATCTCAGTGTTTTACAGCTCACTTTGTGCTAGAAAAAAGATGACTCGAATTTACATTTTGTCTAACATCATTTCCATAGTTTAAAAAAATCAGAAAATAAACAGGGCTGCTGATGTGCTTAAGGATACTTGTTTAAAAAAAAAAGCTGGATGACCTGAATTTGAGCCCCGTAACCCATGGTGGGAGGAGAAAACCAATTCCGAAATGTGTCCTTTGACCTCCACATGTTCTATGGCACATGCACTCACACTCACGCACATACACAGCATATACACCCATATACACACATTATATAATTTAAAAATTAAATTAAGAAAACAAAATAAACAACAAGTAATAAGCAAGTAACAAAAAAGGAAGAAATGCACATTAAAGTGATTAATATAATTAATATAATATACAATATAATATAAGGGGCAGCACGATGGCTCAGTAAAGGCATTTGCCACCAAGTCTAATAACCTGAGTTCTATCCTGGAACCCACATGATAAAAGGAGAAAAGAAATTCCTGCAAGTTGTCCTCTGATCTCCATACACATGCCATGGAACATGCATGCCTCCCCACACACAAATAAATAAATGAAGTAATAATGTAATAAAATGATATATTAATCCTGGCACCCGCATGGTGGCTAACAACCATCTGTAACTCCAGTTCCAGGAGATCTGATACCCTCTTGTGTCCTCACATGTTGACCTGGAGTGAATCCAATACCAAGATCTGGCCTGTAACAGGAACTCATCTTTCTTGTGGGCACTACATGACACAGGTGCACTTATGTACATGTAGGCATAATATTCAAACACATGAAATAAAAATAAATAAATAATGAAAATTTTTTAAGAAAAAAGAATGTGTTCTAAGCCAGGAATAGTAGCTTTAATCCCAGCATTGGGGAGGTGGAGGCAGGCAGACCTTTTCAAGATCAAGGTCACCCTGGTCTCCATAGCAAGTTCCAGGCTAGCTGGGGCTACAGGGAGACCCTGTCTCAAAAAGACAAAAAAAAAAAAAAAGGAGAATGTAGTCCAATAACAAACAGCAAATTTCAACAACACAAAAAATGCAATTATTCTTGCACCAGCCTAACAGAAGAAATGAAGGAGACAGAAAATCACCAGTAAGCAATCATCTCAGTGCTGGTTGATTAGGGAGGATTATTCAAGGACGCTAATGTTGTTGGGTAACAGTTTGATGAGGAACAAGGTACCAACATACTTTCAGAATATCATCCCACAAAATGCTAAGCAATTCAAAAAGAGAGCTGGCAAGATGACTATTCAGTAAAGGTTCTTACTGCCGAG
The DNA here is from genome assembly GCA_035773235.1 of Eospalax fontanierii. NCBI lineage: Eukaryota > Metazoa > Chordata > Mammalia > Rodentia > Spalacidae > Eospalax > Eospalax fontanierii. The sequence goes on along the minus strand of CM069548.1, from coordinate 35,699,620 downwards.
CCTATAGACCTGGGTTTCATCCTAGGGACTCACATTGTGGGAGAAGAGAACTAACTCTCGAAAGTGTCCTCTGACCTTCACAAGGAAACCATCACAAGCATGCACACACATACAATCACACAAAATAACGAAATAAATGTAATGCAATTTTAAAATAAATAAATTAAATTAAAAGGATGACTTTACAATGTAGGAACCAGGCAGATATCAGCATGGTGGGGTGAGCCAGAGTAACATAGATTCTCAGTGTGCTATACTGAGAATCAAAAGGAGAGCATTACTTCTAGGGTCTTTCTATCAAGAAAGTAAAACCCGAGTCTAACCAGGCCTCGGGAAACCTTGGCCACACCTTGATGACCCCCCACAGAATGTGAACTAGAGGGCAAGACTTGAGGATGCTTTGGGATTGGAGGAGACTAAAGAGACATGACAACTAAATGCAATGTGTAGTCCTGAATGAGATTCTGAGCCAGAAAGTAAATGAGATATTTTGGAAATGGTTGGTGAAATTTGAGTGGGGTTTTAGATTGAGTGGTTGCGATGGATTTAATATGGTTTGTGCCCTACAACAACCCATTGTGATGAAAGACCCAGTCCACAGAGTGGCACTGTTGAGAGCTAACAAAGCATTTCCTGACCTGGAAAGTGCTCGTATTTTAAGGAATAAAGGGTGATGGAACAAATGAAAAATACAGGGGATGAGAATATGGGAATCCTCTTCATGGGGGGGGAGGTCACAGCAATGTAGGGAAACAGGAATGATGTCAATACTGGCTGGGAATTCCTCTTGAAAGACAACCTCATAGGTTAAGCTTGAATAATAGATTAGTATTTGGAGAGTGGGAAAGTGAAAATAGTAATATTCAAGTAGAGACAAATGACATGATCAAAGGTTACACTTAGAGCCTAGAACAAACATAGCATAGTCAGGGAACGATGAAGAGACTGACCTGGGCAAGATAATCATGGTGAGCTTCACACTGGGGGGGCGGGGGTACACGCTGAGATTACGGTAGAGTAGGTAGCTCTAGCTTTTATAGCTTTCCACCTCCGTGCCTTTTGAGGAACTGCATGTTCTCTGTTCTTGTTGACCTGGAGTGAATCCAATACCAAGATCTGGCCTGTAACAGGAACTCATCTTTCTTGGAAAAATGAGTAGGCCGAGGATGGTCACATATGCCAAACAGGAAAAATCAGAATCCTTCCCTGGTTTGCTACACAAATGGATGCTGGGAGCAGACACGAATCACTCTCCTGGGACAACCATGCTGGAAGGATGTGCCTCTGAAGCTGCCAGAAGCAGCTTTACCCGTCACCAAGGGTGACACTAGTTTGTTGAAGCTGCAAAGTTGCATAAAGTATCCTTCCCGTTTTTGTAACATTGCCCATTCTGACTTGATAGGCTTACCTCTTTCATAAAGAACTCCCAGCCAGTCCAGATACCATCATCCCAGTTCTCTGAATTTCTGTTACTTTTATTCCTTTTCTATCAAATACATTTGGGGGGTCTCTTAAGGTAATCTAGCCTTATATTGCTATTTAACTGCTTTGTATGTGCGTGCTTTATCTTTCTAACAATATTGAACACCTCTAAAAGTGGTTATTAAATATCTTAGGATGAATATCACTTTCATCAAAATAGAATTTGACACTCAAGAAAAAGTAAAACTACAGTCAATGATATTTTATCCTGTTTTTATACCATTAAGGTATTGAAACCCATTTTTTCACATGCTTAGACAATAATTACACCTGATATCAAATCCTCAGTTCAATCTGTGTGTGTGTGTATGTATGTATGTGTTCATATGAATGAACACATGTGAGCACATATGCTTATGTGTGGAGGCCAACTTCAGATGTCATCTACCTTGTTTTAGGTTTCTTTTGCCTTTTAAGTAGGGTATCTCATTGGCCTGAGGTTCACCAAGTAGGCTAGGCTGGTTGGTCAATGAGCCCCAGAATCTTCCTGTCTCTGCTTCCATAGAACTGGGAATAAGAATGTGCCACCATGCTTGGCTTTTTACATGGGTCCTGGGAATAAAACTCTGGTCCTTATGCTCACATAGCAAGCACCTTATAGACTAAAGCATCTCCCCAGTCACTGGTTTGATCTTTTGAAAACATATAGTATGGAGGAGACATATTCTTTCTCTGAGTATCATGTGGGGTTCATGTTTCAGTAGTGTATATGACTGAAGCAGGTGCTATAAAATATTTCAGATAAAATGTGGATTCAGTATTTGGTAGAAGTATGCCAACTGCAGGCTAGACCCCATTTCCTATGCCTTTACTGCTCATCCTCACATCCATTTTTATTAGCTCTTTGGATGAATAATCCATTATACTAGGTTCTCATCATAAATCAAAATGATAAGACCAATGTTTCTAAAACAGATACAGGCTCCAGTCCAAGATACCTGGGTTCAAATCCTGACTCAGTTGAACACTTATTTCTTGTGTAACCTTGAGCAAATTGCTTAACTATTTAGTTCCTCATCAGTAAACCTGGTTAGTACTGATACCTTCTCCCTGAGGTTGCTACAAATAACCAATAAATGAAAAACAGAATAATGCCAAGTGCCACCTAAGGATTCAGGAGATGTTTATTATGACTAAAGTAGCCATTTTAGGCTTTTGTTTGCTTTGTTTTGTTGAAACGGGTTCTCAAATATCCCAGGATGAACTTGAGCTCTCTAGGTAACCAAGGATGACCTTGAATTCCTCATTCTCCTGCTTCTACATCCCAGTGATGAGATTGTAAGTGTTCCCAGCCAGTCACATCGTAAAGAAAATGTTTGATGGTGTAGGACAGAACGATAAAGGAGAATCCTAGTAGAGAGAACAATGTTTCTCACAATAATTGTGAAACGGTCAGTAAGATAAATAATACAAATTAACACTGCTGTAATTTAGATCTGGTGTGTCATCCAAAGGTCCATGGTCTTGATAAAGGCATGGTGCTCAGTTTAGCACTACTGAGAAGTGGAGGAACTGTAAGATGTGAGGACTGGTGAAAGGACTAAGGTCATCGGGGATGCCCTTGAAGGATTCTCTTCATGACTCTCTCTCTACTTCCTGCCCACCAGGAACTGACTAGGTCTCTATCATGATGTGCCATGTTACCACAGGCTCAAAGCAAGAGCTAACACAACCATGGACTCAAACCTCTGAAACTGTGAACCAAAATAAACTTTTTGTCTTTTTAGGTTGATTGTGTCAGACATTTTGTTATAGTAATAGAAATATGACATAAACTTATTCAACAGTTCAGAACAGTGGTTCTCACTTTTTCATGTATTAGAATCACCTGGAAGGCTTGTAGAATTATTTGCATTCTAACAAGTTCCCAAGTGACACTGATGTTTCTGGTCAGGGCCATGGCTGGAGTAGCACTGTGAATTTAGTATTGGGCAGAAGTATGCCAACTGCAGGGTAGTTTAGATCAGAGAATCTGAACCTTGACACTATTGACATTTGAGGCCAGGCAAATTCTTTGCTTGGGGCTCTTTGTAGGATGTTTAGGAGCATTCTTAACCTCAACCCTGTAGACATAAATGTCACATACCTTAACTCACTGTGACAAATATCTCCATGCCAGATGTGTTGGCACACACTTATAACCAACACAGGAGGTTGATGCAGGAGGATCTCAAGTTAGAAACCATCCTTGGCTACAGAGCAAGACATTAGCTAAACGACAAAACAAACCAACTCTAGATAGATATCCCTTAAGAGAGGCAAAATTTCCTAAACTAGTGGTTTAGAAAAATTAACTAGTAACATGAACCAATCTTCAACATATATGTTATAGTTTTAAAAATACAAAAGAAGGCATACATTTGGCATGTACCCAGGTCACATGAATTTTAGAAACACACAAAGCAGCATAATTCATTTTATGAATTCATGCATATATATTGAAATTATCAGAAATAATTACTGGAGGGATACCCATCAAAATCATGAACATGAAAGAGGCTGCCTGCCTTAGCTACTTCTTTCATTTCTGTGAACAAATGTCTATCAAAAACACTTTAAGGAAGGAAGGGCTGGTTTATTAGGGCTCACGGTTTGAGGGGATACAGCCCATCATGGGGGCGGGGAGTCATGGAGGCAGTTAGTTACATTGCTTGTGCAGTCAGGAAGCAGAGAGAGATAAATGTTGGTACTCGGCTTGCTTTCTTCTCTTATTCAGTCCCAAATCCCAGCCGCAGGATGGTGCCGCCTGTATTCAGGGTAGGTCTTCCCTCCTGTGTTAAACAATAGCCTCTCCTAGATACACCCGAGTGAGCTTCCATGATGATTCTATATCCCACCAGGTTGACAATGGAAATTAACCATCACACTGTCTACAAGAAAGAGGCACAGCACTCAGTCCGGGCCAGGGCAGTCTTGTCATGTTTTAGTGTAGTGTTTTATTACCTTAAAATTGTTATAATCAGGAACACATTTGACAACATTAAATTCTTAGATACATATACTAATTTTGAAATGGGAAAAAGTTATGTGAGCTATTTTGATTTTTTTTCCTTTTTAGGGTAGTTAGGTATAGGTAACATAAATTTGCCATTCAGCCACTTTTAATCTTTACGTGTGCATATGTGTACTTGTACATGCATGGATGCCACAGGGAACAACTCGGGTATCAGTCTTCGCCTTTTACATTGTATGAGGCAGGATCTCTTTGCTGTTCCTACTGTGGGATACACCAAGCTAGCTGGCCCTTGAGCTTTCTAAGAGTCTGCTGTCTCTACCTTCTACCTCCCTGGAGGAGCACCGAGATTGCAGGCACATGTGCTGCCATGGCCAGCTTTGACATAGGTTCTGGAAATTTTAACTCAGGTCCTCACACTTGCAGGACAAGTGCTTTACCCACTGAGCCATGTCCCCAGCCCCTCATTTAATCATTTTTAATTATACCATTCTGTGGGCTACATCTATAAATTGTTAACACCTGTTACCACTTCCACCTCTAGACCTTTTCCATCTTCCCCAGCTAAAATCGTGTGCCTACTGATCACTAGCTCTCCATTCCTTCCTTCCTTCAGGTCTCGGCAGCCACCATTCCACTTTGTCTCTCTGAATCTGACCACTCTAAGAAGCTGGTGTAAATGGAATCACATAATATTTATCCTGTGGGGACTGGTTTATTTCACTTGGCAGAATGCCTTCAAGAGTCATCTTTGTTGTATATCTGTCAAAGCTTTTAGGATTGCTTTCTGAACAGGAAAGTATAGAAGTTTCCCTTCTAAAAGATAATTCACAGTGGCCAGCATGTTCATAGTTATGGTAGGAGTTATTTATTTGAAAGAAATAGAAGGCTGGTGTGAACTCTGTCTGCTATAATGCATTTCCCATGGGAGAAATATACCTCGCTTGTTTTCATTGAACCCAGGAGTCTCTAAATTGATACAATAGTAGGTAATCATTTTTTTTCTTAGAGGAAATTTCAATCTTATAGTTGTATTCAAGCGGAGTAGAAATGTCCTGATAGTTTCCATGAAGGAGGCTGTAAAAACTGTTTAACTAGAAAGCTGTCAGGTGTCCAATTTATCCTGCTCACTTGATGAGACGTGGTAACTGCATGAATCAAAACTAGATGACTCAAATACAGAGTAGGGTTTGATTTGGGATCTGAGTCCCTTTATTCTAGTTGATTGATTTTGTTTATGACAACTTGTAGCCTTACCCTTCTAAAATATGTATTGCATCTGCACTCATCAGAGGGCCAGTTTCATTTTCCCTTTCATTGTTAAGAGAATAGACTTTTCTCGAGTAAGCATTCATAGTTATTTCATTTATCTCTCGAGCCTTGGGGACAGTTACCTGTGAATACTAATGAGATGGGTTTGAAAGAGCGGGGGGGGGGGGGGCCGTTAATTTTCTTTTGGTGGATGGGCCGCTTTGTCATTAACACTGCCCCACAGTGGTGGGATAAGAGAATGCATATCTCTGGAAAGGGATGCTCTTTCCCTTGGCAACATCATTATCTTTGTTTTCAGGCTCTCTGTGGTTCATTCTAGTTCCCACTTAAGGTCTTGGAGAGTAGCTCAGTGATAGAATGCTTGCTAGAATGTTCAAGGCCCTAAGCTTAACCCCCAGAATCAAAATGAATAAACAAATAAAATATTCACCACAGATGAAAGAATTTTTTAGAAATAGCTTACTAAACTATTCACTAAATTTTTACCTATTATTTTAAAATAAAAACCAATGGAACAGAGTTCAGTGTTCCAAAAGCACCTGCTGTGATTCCTGCCCTAGTTTTTGAAAACCTGTAATTATTTTATCATTTATCAAATAATTGAACTTCATAAGTTTCAGTGTGCATTAAAGCATATTCCATCTAAACCATGACAAGAGGCACAGTTTTACATTTCCAGCTCTAGAAGAATATTTTAAGTTTGGTTCTTAATGTTCACTAATTACTGTAATTTTTGTTACCTTTTCTTTCATTTAAACATTTTCTAAAGTCTTAGATAAAGTCAAGATGTGCATTGGAAGAAAATTTTTTACAAAATAATCTTATCCAGAAGTAAAAAAAAAAATCTTATCCAGGATATTCATGTGCAGTGACCCATTAAACTGGAAATTTTACCTTACTATGTGTAACTCAGAAAGCTAAGCTTAAAAAATTAAACATTTTATTATATTGTCTCCCCAAGTTTAATTACTCAGATTCCTCTAAATCTCATGTGAAAGCAGAATACAATGTAAACGTAAAGCATTTGTACAAGAAAACGTAACAACAGGAAGGTTTAACAATTGTACGAAGCTTTATAGATTAGTGTTTTCTCAGACTAAGTAGTAAGGACTTATCAAGAATTCTCAAAACAATTTCAAAATAGTTGTTTATTGAATCTATTGTTATTCAAATATATGCAGTATATGCTAGATGCATATTAAGAGTTTCTGAAGCTGGATGTGGTTGGTCGAGCACATGTAATCCCAACACTAGGGCAGAAGATGTAGGGAGATTGCTGCACGTTTGATGCCCAGCATGGTTTACATAATGAGCTCCAGGCTAACCACAGACAAAGAAACAAACAAGCAAAAGGAATTTTTAGATTTCTAGAAAAAATAATTTTTTCTATGAGGATACAAAAACCTGTAAAGGAATTCAGTTTGTTTTTTGAGACAGGGTCTCATATAGCCCAGGCTAACCTCAAACCTGGTATGTAGCCAAGGATGATCTTGAAGTTCTAATCCTCCTGACTGCACTTCCTGAGTGTTGGGATTACCAATGTGTGCTACTGTTCCCTGTTTATATGGTTCTGGACATTAAATCCAGGATTTCATGCAGGCTGGGCAAGTTTTCTACCAACTGAGCTACATCTTTACCCGGGAGAATACCTCTTGGCATGCCTGTGGGGATTAGCTTGATTATATTATATTCATTGATGGGGGAAAACTCATTTTAATTTTGGGCAGGACTATTCCCCAGGTTGGGGAGTCTGAACTCTATAAAATGGAGAAAGCAAGCAAGCTAATACAAGCATTCATCAGTCTCTCTTTCCTAACTATAGATGCAATGCGACTAGTTGCTTCAAGCTCTCACTGCCTTAACTTTCCCCCAGGATACAGGTGACTGTACCCTGAAACTGCAATCCAGAAAAAAACATGTTTCCTTTAAGTTGCCCTTTCAGAGTGTTCTATCATAGCAACAGGAAAAGAAACTAAGACAGTCTACTGTCATAATTGTTCTATTATTGTTGCTATTAATCTCTCACGGTGCCTAATTTATAAGCTAAACTTAATCATAAGTATGTATTTATGTGTGTATGGGAAAAAAGTATAGAATATATGAGTCCTCCTTGATTGTGTCCCAATAAACCTATCGGAAGTTGAAAATATGTCAGAAATGTGTTTAATGTACCTAGCTTTATGAACAGTATCTTGAGCAAAATAGTAGACTATAGGGATTTGGCTATTTAGTCTATTGATTACATGACTGATTAATTGGGAGTCTAGCTTGATATTTCTGCCCAAGGGAAGATCATATTGCTCATCACAATTCCAGGTAAAGATCAAATTTCAAAACACAAAGTAGAGTTTCCACTGAAGTATGTTTCTTTCACACCATCCTAAAGCCCCTCCCTCCAAAATAAACTAAATCAAACCATTCTATGTTAGGGGCTGAATTACCCAGGCTCCTCTAGAGGAACAGAACTGGTAGAATTAATATGTATTACAAAGGGGAATTCTTGCCAGGTGTGGTGGTGTGTGCTTTTAATCCCATCTCTGGGGTAACAGAGGCAGGTGGATCTCTGTGAGATTAAGACCTCTGTGGTCTACGGTGTAACTTCCAGGTGGGCTAGGACTAGGGAGACATTGTCAAAAACAACAATAACTACAACAACAACAAAAAAGGCAATTTTTAGGTGAGCTTGCATGATATGGGCTGAGTAGTGCAACGACGCCTGTCTCCCAGTGGAGAAGCAGGGAGCCCTCTAGCTGCTCAGCAGTTCCATTCTGGGGCTAAAGGCCTAGAGAATTTCTGGAGAGCTGCTGGTCTTCGGTCCACAATGGAAGACAGAAGGAGCTGGGTACCAGTGTCAGTGAAGGATGGGAGCAGGAGCGGCTGTAACAGGTAGCTGCACTCACCAACAAGGAGCAAAGGTGGGCACAAGAAAGCAGCACTACTTTCCCCTCAGGCATCTTTACGTCTTGGCTGCTGCCAGAAAGTGCTGCCCACTCTGGGGAAGAGCCCCCAGCTCCCAGTTAATACCTCATAGACCTGCGCAGAGGCACATCTCTTAGCTGAGTCTAGATCCTATCCCATTTGCAGCCAACATTAACCATCAAAGGATCCAACTGAATAGTTTGGTGTTGTGCAAGGTGTCAGGCATCCCTAGGGCTCTGGAATGTATCCCTCTCAGAATGGAAGACTGTCCTGAAGGTTAGTGTCCATGATCAAGGGGAACTTACTTCAAGGACGCAGCAATAGCTTAGCATGAAGAAATGAAGCAATATGTTTCACCATCATAACTAAAAATTTTATGATCATCTGAGCAGAAACAGAAAAGATATTTGACAAATTTCAACTACACATTTTCAAAAACTAAGAAAATTCCCCAACTAGTAAGGTCATTCATGAAAAATGTGCTTCTGATATCACAGTTCATTAGAAGAGACTAAACTAGACACACAGCTCAAGATTCAGGATACAAGGCAGAAGGATATCGTGTTCAAGGCTAAGTTGGGCTTCATAGTGAGACCCTGTCTCAAAACACCAAGAAACAGACAAATAACTATAAAATACTAAATATATTCTTCTTTAAATCATGAGTAAGGCATTGATGTCAACACTTCCTTTCAACATTGTAACAAAGGATCCAGAATGAAGTAAACTGTTCTTATTTACAGACAATGCAATTACCTATTTAGAAAATCAAATGGAATCTATAAGAAAGCCACTAGAATTAACAAATGAATTTAACAGGGTTGTAGAATGTGAGATCAATATATAAAAATCAATGCCACAGATTTGTTTAGTAAATCAAAGTTATTTGATCATTTGTTAGTAAGATGCTATAACAGTGCATACATGTCATTATATCATTTGTCAAAACTCATAGAATGTATCACACAAAGAGAGAACCTAAGTAAACTGGAACTTTAATAATAATACATCAACATTGATTCAACAACTGTAAAAGTATACTGCCAAGGGGATACTGGGGTGTAAAGGGTTTGTAGAAATTCTGTACTTTTCTATGAGCCTAACTGCTAATCAAAAAAATCTAATTTTATGAAAATAATTTAAATAAAATTACAGTTAAATAAATTATTTAAATTTCCCCAAATTGATTTCTAGATTCAGTGTCACTGGAGTTAAATTTTTATAGTTCTTTTGAGTATTGACAAGGTGATGCTGAATTCATATGGACATATGAAAGTTCTAGAAAAGCCAAAACTTGAAACATAAAAAAAAAAACTGGAATGATTAATCTTACTTGAGTTCAGATTTATTGTAACACCAACACTATTGCATTCAAAATAGATACCACTGGGGAGGAAATAACTTGCAACACCCTTTCTGGATGTTATCTAGAAAATGAATGAAGAGTCTGATCTCAAAATTCAATTATAACAATTAATATAAAAAATAATTCAGACACATTGTTGCAGTTAGGATCTCAAATGACCCCCAAAGGTTCTGGTGTCGGCGCTGCTGTCCTATTGTACTAGGATATAGCAAGACTTTCAGAAGGAGGAGCTTAATGAAAGGAAATTAGGTCACTGAGCACATACCCTTGAAGGGATAGAAGGACCCAGTCCACTCTCCCGCTTCCTGGCCACCACGAGAGGAGTAGCTTTACTCCACCAGATGTTCTCCACCATCATATTCTGCCTGCCACAGGCACAAAGCTATGGAGCCAATGCACCATGGATCTTAACCTCTGAAACTACTGGTTGAAAGAAATCTTTCCCTTTTTAAGTTGATTTACTCAGATATTTTTGTCTCTACAACAGAAATCTGAGTTACACATGTAAACAAAAGTGATTAAAGACATTAATCACATAATTCTTTTTTTTTTTTTTTTTTTGTCTTTTGAGACTGGGTCTCCCTGTAGTCCCAGCTAACCTGGAACTTGCTATGTAGACCAGGCTGGTCTCAATCTCAAAGAGATTTGCCTATCTCTGCCTCCTGAGTGTTAGAATTAAAGGCATGCACCACCATGCCTGGCAATCTCATCATTCTAGTGGAAAAAAAATATTTAATAATAGCAGACTTAGAAATTTGTTGAAGACATTTAGTGCATACCTACTTTAAATCAGTATGCAGCCCAGCCACCAAAAAGTCATGCATTTAATGACATAGGGAAATGTTTCATATATGTACATGTACGTATAGAGGGGATCCGATGCCCTCTTCTGGCCTCCACAAGCATTGCACAACATGGGTGCACTTACATACATGCAGTAATACTCATACATATAACATTTTTTAAATTTTAAATAAAAATTAAAATACCTACTTGGCTTTCTGCTTCCTACCACCAGGAGGTGAAGAATGTCTTCTTCCACTGTACTCTCTTGTAAATGTGTTCTGCTCAAAGGCATGGGGCCATGACCATGGACTAAACCCTGAACTATGGAACAACCTGATATGTCTCCTGATGGCGTGAAATATAACGTACAAAGCATTACCCAGCATGTGAGATTGCCAAATGATGTGTGACCTGAATCTGATCCAGCCTATGGCTTGACTTCCTGCTTCCAGAAAATGCAGCGGATGGAGGAACAGATTCGTGAGCACCATGAGAAATAAACAAGCACATTTAGAGGCAGGACACTGAAAGACACTCAACATGCACTTTTCAAAAAGACAGTGTTAAGAAGAAAAGTGCAATGATTATTCTAGATTAAAGAAAATAGAAACTACTCAACAATATTTACAAATGCTACTTTTTAAGTATTTTAAATAAAATCTGTGCGTGCTTCCTATGGAAAATTTGAAAAAGACAGGAAGTATTCAGGAGAAAAGGAATGATTATCTACAATCAGAACTAATATGTTATTCATTAACATGCCCTTTCAAGGCCTGGTGAATATGCTTCCCAATCCAGTCAATACTGGGGGAAGATCTTGTTAATAAGCAAACATGGAACCAGTCCCATGAGCCAACAGCCTCATCCAGCCAGGCTGATTAGTCATCCTTGTCCTAGGGTAGACTGGACAGTCATTTGTTCTGGTATCTCCATCATTAATTTTCTTCTAAGTGTAAAGGTGTTTGTGTTTCTTATTTTGTAAAATTATAAACCATTGTAAAGAAGAAAATTAAAAATCAGCAATATTTACCATTCAGAGATCTTATTCTATGTAAGCACAGGTACCTAAACACTTTAATGAAGCTAGAATCTCATACTGCTTGGTTATATGGATTTTCTTTTTGTTGTTTTCATTGCTGTGTGGTGTGTGTAATGTGTGTTTGTGTATGACACATGTGGACATACATAGAAGCCAAAGGGCACTAGTGATCATCTTAATCACTTTCCACCTTATTTTTTGAGAACCGGTCTCTCATTGAATCCAGCATTCACTGATTCAACTAGACTAGCTTACCAGCAAATCCCAGGGATTCTGTCTCTGCCTCTCCAGCTCTGGGATTACAAGTGCCGTGCTTTTTACATAGGTGCCTTTCTTTTTACAAGGGTGCCAGGAACCCAAAAGCAGGTCCTCATGTTTGATGGCAAGCACTTTCCTTACTGAGTCATCTCCCTGTCTCCCAGCACTCGCCCCCTCCACCCCACTCCACCCCCACCTCCCAGCCCCTTCCTACTACACTCATAGACACACATATACACTCTTTTGAAACAGTCGCATAGTAAAGCACAGCTGGCCTCAGATGGACAGTCCTCCTGCTTCAACCTCCCAAGGGCAGCGGTTACAGGTGTGTGCCACCACACTAGGCTTTTATTTTCTATCATTTTCCCTACCTTTAAGTAATGTCTGGAACAGACTTGTTAAGTAGCTGCGTTATGTTTCTGTGTAAGAATATTCCTCAAGTCGTTTTGTTGCCTCTTGATCACTAGACATTTGTTACTTCCATTTTTAAAAATATTTTTTATTGAATTTTTGTGCATTTCATACACAACATCCTAGTTCTCTTTCCAGCCCCGTCCCTGTGAGCACCCTCCCATACAACTCACACACTGGGTTTCATGCATTCTGTCATTTATGCTAAGGCCTATGGAGTCAAATCATTGTCCTCTAACGACCCTCAGTGCAAGTTCATCTGCTCTGATTCTAGTCCACCTATTTAGAGTCACTCCCTTAAAGGAGATCAGCTCTTCCTCACACGGTAGTAATCAGCTACCCAATAATTCTTTGGCTAAGATTGGGATCTGCTGCCCTTTTCCACAGTTTTATGCTAGATTTTTGTCTTCTTGAGTCTGCATGGGTCTTGTGCGTGCTGTTACCATTGCTGTAAGTTCATAAGAGCAAAGTCCTAGGAGTCGGTAAAACTCGATTTGCATATACTTTATTTAACCAGGTGAGGCCACTATTCACAGGAGTAGGGGACATGGAGTCTGGAATTGTCATTTAACAAACATTTTTGGGTTTCAAACAAATGCTGATAGAATTGAGGGGAGAGGTAGATGATAGAGATGAAGGAACCTGGTTCACGGAGAGCGGCTTTTCTTGCTTTGAGAAAACCCACCTCGCTCAGCCTGCCGGGGGCTCCTACCATCTGCTGAGCTGCACTGCAGCCCTGTGGTCATCGGTGGCACTGCAGCACGGAGGCCTTAGCAAAGTCGCTTGGATTCCGTTCTTGACCGATATTACAGACCAATTTAAAACTGTGACAGTTTTCTTAACTCAAAAATTGGAAATGTACAAGCTCAAAATGATAGAATGTGTGACATTTTGCCCTGTAATAAGCACTACTTTAGTGTCTTGAGCATTTAACTAAAAACAAAAACAAAAGCAACTAGCGGCATCTTCTGCCTTCCTCTCTCGCCCTTAGCCCTGCACTGTCCCTTAGCCATATGAAGCAAGCCCCCAACAAGCCGGGCTTATTCGTGCTTATGGAACGTTCCACGCGGGAAATAAAAGCTCTTAAGACTTGGAGTTCTTTGGATTCCACTAGGAGTTGGTTGCCTTTCACAGGCTTCCCCAACTCCAAACAGTAAATCCCCAAAAGTCCATTTCTCTCTGCTACAGGACTGGAAGGTTTTCTAACACATGATTCCCCCTCTCTTTCTCCATCACTTTTCCTGTCTTGGAGACAAGTACAAAACACACAGGAGCAATCCAGTATATGTAAAGAAGGAGAAAGTGGGAACATAATAGTAGATAATAGAATATATTCTCTAAAGCAGTTCCATTGTATTCAGTTCTACCCATGTTCCTGGAGCAACTGCTCCGTCACCACAGCACTGACAGCACAGACGGCAAAGGAGAGAAGGGTTATGGGAAACACGATCGACTTTGCACAATATATTGTTCCTTTCAAATTCAGTGTGGGCGCAATGTTTGGGCGTTGAGGTTCAGGGTCTGGGTTTCACTAGATGACTGTTGTTTGCTTGCCTTGTCGGCGCTAGGATGGAACCAATGACCTCACGTAAGCTGGGCAAGCTCTCTGTCACTGGGCTACATCTACATCCAAGCCCATTGGATTTCCCTGGCTGGCCTTTTCACTGTGCAGACCATGCTAGCCTTGAATTCACACAGATTTTCCTGCCTCTACCTCCCCCGTGCCAGGATAAAAGACCGGCCCTCCCATGCCAAGTAAGCATTCACATTAATTTTTAAAGCGCCCCCACCCCACCCCCGCCCTCGGCTACCTATGTGGTTCTAACGCCAAGCATTGCAAACCTCTGCCTCAGAGTAGCTGAAGCACTGTAGGAAACTTCTGAGGCCTCAGAGCGAGAATGTCAGGTAAGCTAAGCTGATGAATCGCTACTTGAAGAAAGCCCTGGTTTTGGAAATCTGCTAGCTTTGCCGCCTAGCAACCGTTCCTCTTTCTTCTAGAAGCGTCTGATTTTTCCCATGTAAAACTGCTGTTCCTGACCCGAGTCTTTCACTTACAGTACTCCAGTTTCAACCTTGCTTCCTTACACTATTCCAGCACAGCCCCGCTCACCACACACACACACGCGCACACACAGACACACACGCACGCGCGCACACACACACACAGAGCGCATCCAAGCTCTGACTTTCCAGTTAAAATTGCCCTGGATTAAGTCACGGCTGAACCTGATTCACACTGAACATTATCCACCCTAAGACGTTTCCATTCCTAAGCAAGCCAATCCACACACACCCACTTCTTTTTTCTGAGTGAGGTTGAGGTGGACTTTGCCATTTGCAACAACAAAAAAAATTCTAACAGAAATGTATGTGCTATTCAACTATGTCTATGCACAGGAAAGGGATTGATTAATTGATATATCATGATATTTTGAGAATTTTCTTCTTGCTCCATGATAAATTTTCTTTCATGGTTCTTAGCAGAACTTAAGAAAATTAAACATGAAAATCCCACTCATTTGGTGAACTTTTAGCCTTGTACAGTGCATTTACTTTGACATGGGTCTTAAAGCTGACCACATCTATGAACCAGAGATAATAAGGTATTTCACAAAGCTATCAAAGGTAGAATGATACAACTTACATAAATCATTTTATGCTGGATAAATGCTGGACCCCCTTAAGGGCAGCCTCATCATTATATTCTTTCATTTCCTGTCACAAAGTCCCCGTTATCAATAGTTGTACAAAGGCAAACTGTAATCAAGTGAGTAAATGATAAAAATAAGAACTATGGTCTTTTTTAGGCTTTAATCATCCCAAGAATGTTAGAAAGACCAGTTTAGATGATGTGTTCTAAGGTGCTTTGAAAACAAATTTGCTATATATGACTATAGGGTATGGTTAGTTCAGCCCCAAAAGTCACTGAATTGTTGATGTTCATTTGTACAGATGTTTTCCTTCAGAGCTTATTCATATCTTATACTTTTCATTTTATTTTCAAACAAAAACCCACAGGCTGTTTCAGAGTTTTATACAATGAACGACTTTATCTTGATTTTCATTCCCTTCAGCCTCGCTATGGCATTTAACCACTCTGACAACCCACAGCTTGAAATTCCTTCCTCCCTTAGACCTTGTGGCAGTGCATTTTCCTACTTCTTCTTAACCTTTTCAGCAACTCTGGACTCCCAACTCTTGCCGTACCAGCTCCTCATTCTGGGGACCCCCCTGTGGCTCTGGTTTCAGTCTTTCCACAGCTCCTGGAGAATTCGCTCATTCTTGGTGTATCTGGCGTCATTCCAAGGTTCTGTCTTCCTGGTACTTATTTCACTCTGTCTTGCCACTACCTCGTTTTCAGTATCTTCTAAAAACTCACAGTCTGCAGCTGCAGCTGGCTGCCTTTGCAATGCCCATTCCTATTAGTGTCATAATTATGGTTCCCATGTCCCTAACCTCTTTTTTTTTCTTAAGATTTTATTTATTTTAATGTTATGTGTGTAAGTGTTTTGCCTGCGTGGATCTAAGTGCACCATGTGCATGCCTGGTGCCCAAGGAGTCAGCAGAGGGCCTCAGATCCCCTGGAAGTGGACTTACCTGCCAAACCCTGGTCCTCTAGAAGAGCAGTCAGTGTCTTGCCTCTGAGCCACCTCTCCAGACCCTAGCCCTAGCCTCTTTGTTCCTTCCCTCCTTTTTTTTCAGTCTGAACACTTTTATATCTTTCAGGCTAATTCTTCCTCTGATCTCCTAAGACTCCCACAGGAGCACAGGCCCCACCACCTGACTGCCCTGCGAACAGCTGGCCTCCTGAGTACTAAACTCTGCCTATCCTGTCTCACTGTGAACTGTAACCAAATCAACCAAATGCCTTTTGGTGAATTCCTTAAGAGCAAAACTCAGACATGATCATCTTAGTGGTCCTAGTACATGGCAACACCCAGCACATATTATGGCCCTTGATAGATCTTCATTCCTACTCAAAGGAGTTGCTTCAGTGTGTGTGTGTGTGTGTGTGTGTGTGTGTGTGTGTGTGTGCATGCAGTCACTCAGTTTGATATTTCTTAGCTTGACTTGTTTTTCATAATACAAATTATTCAAATCATCTTTATTTCTGAGTTCTTCACAAAGTAAACAGTTATTCAGTTCAATCTGTTTTTTTTCTTTTATAAGCTCACATCATACCAATAATTAAGACCAAACTATTTAACACTCATTAATTCTCTCTTATTAGTGTAATTTATCTCCCTAACAAAATTATATTATTGAAACCTGAAACTCTTATAACCAACTGCTTAAAAACAGTCTTTCGATTTGCTCCTTAGCAAAATACCTTTTACACAAATACTGCCTGTGAGTCACCAAAGCAAAAACGTCTGATATGATTGCTGTCTCCTCACATGTTTACTCTTACGCTTGCAGATATATAGCATGCATTGCATAGCTCATAGCATCTAATGCCACTGGCCGTGAACAACCATGATCGCACATCAACTATTTTTTTACTTATATACATAAAACTGGTAGCATTCTACTCTTCAACCTGAAAACTCCACCTCCCAAAAATTGTACCTCAGTGGCCTGACCTTGTTAATATCTTTTTTAAAATTAGGTTTAAACTGTTGCTTGCTTATTTATATATTTATTTCTTTATTTACTTATAAACAAGCTCTCACTCTGTATCGCTGACTGGCTTAGAACTCGATTTATAGACCAGGCTAGACTCAAACTCCAGAGATACACCAACCTCTGCCTCTGAAGTGTTGGGGTTAAAGGCATGGGTCTCCATGGCCAGTAATATCTTTTCTTCATCTTTTTTGGTATGGGGATTGAACTCAGGGCCTCCAGATCACACACTCTACCACTAAGCCATACCCTGAGGCCTCCAGATCACACACTCTACCACTAAGCCACACCCTAAGGTCCCTCCCACAGTACTATCTTCTTTGGGATGAGACCTTATCACTGAGTGAGGCTTTTGATGCAGACATGATAGAATCTTAAGTATTTCTCTTAGCCAAAAACAAAATGAGAAGAGAAGGGAAAACAATAATAGCAGCCGTTGATAAACATGAGTAAATAAAATGCCTCAGAGCTGCTGCAATGTGGAGAGAGAGAGAGAGAGAGAGAGAGAGAGAGAGAGAGAGAGAGAGAGAGAGGGAGCGCAAAGAGAGACCAAGACCCAAGGAACCTTTCTCAGTTCAGGCTGTGTCATTTCTGATCTTTTCTCTTCCCATGATAGGAATGACTAAGTGATCACCTGGTAGCCCCAAAGAATTAATGAGCCTTTTTAAAATTCACAACTCAGACCGAGAGAGTTATTCTGAGTGCTCAGTAGAATCTAACACATTGTGTTGGTACAGGAAGCAGTCTCCAAAATAGTCTTTAAGGCTGCAAAATTCTGCATGTATTTGAATAATTAAAACGTATGTGTCCCCTCCCCCCAGCCATCCTTTCATTCCCAGCACACTGCAGACATTAATAACGTGAAGCAATAGTGCGCTCGCACACTTTCTGGAACAATTACGCTAACTGTGAATTTGCCAACTCCTAACAAGAATGCTAGTGTGCCTCACTCTCCAGTTGTGCTCAGTTCTAGGAAGAGATAGCAGCACTTTTGTCTCCAGTAGCCGAGGCTCACAGATGGGTCATTTGGCTGAGGCAGAACTGGGCAGCGCTCTTGGCAGATGGATTGGAAAGTTGGCTGACTGGTTCAGAAACCTGACATCCTGATCATCCCCAGCCTCACACACAGTCTTCCGAGACACAGCTCACTTCCCCACCCGCTTTCCATCGGCACTCTGGTAGGGAAAGTCCTTTCTTACTGTGTATCTTGCTTCCACTGTCCCTTTGATGACTGTACTTTTGCATGCCCATCATGTGGAAGAGAGAAATTGGGTGTGAGTGTGTGCAGGGTTTATTAATCTCAACGTTCTTAATCTTTTAGACTTGAAAATTCTTTGTTATGAGAGGCTGTCTCTTGTCACAATCATCAAAAATGCCTCCGGACATTGCAAAATGTCCTCCTGGGGTAGAAATAGTCCCTGGTTGAAAACTACCGATACAGAGTAATTTCAAGTAAATTACTTGAATAAAGTCTTGATTGACTACAGACATGGGCATAATCTACTTAAAAAGTACAACCATAGAAAAATTCAGAAGAAATAAAGTGTTTCCAAGTGAGAGTTGTTTTACTTCAAGAAATATCAAATATAGCATACTGAGAGTATTACAATTTTGAATGATCCCAAAATTTTGTTACAATTTGTCCTTTTTAATCAAGTTAGTTGATATGCTAAGCTTTTACTCAAGGAGAAAATGTGTTCCAATGGGTTGTCACATCTCCTACTCACCCAACTAGAGCCTCAGATCCTGTCCAAAGTACTTTAAAATACTTCAAAATGAAATGACTAACCCAGCATGCAATCTTGTGCGTAGATGTTAGCTTTCAATGAATTTGAGAAAGGATTATTATCTTATTTAATCCTTATATCAAGCTTTTGAAATATAAACTAAGCTATTACTCCTAGTTTGAAAAATAAGGCTCAGGAAGTTAAAGGATCTTCTACAAGGTCTCACAACTACAGCATGCCAGAGCTGCCTATGGAACCCAGATCCTTATTAATATAAATCCCACACTTCAGCTTTTTGTTTTCTTCCTATCATAATAAGAGAACAAAAGCCAGACAAAGAAATAAATAGTCCAGGCTGGGGAGATGGCTCAATGGATAAAGCTTTGGCTGCATGTGAGACTCAGAGATGGATTCCTAGCACCCATAAATGCTGGATGGGCATGGAGGCCCACCTGTAATCCAGTGACAGGACCCCCCAGTACAAGCTACCTGCTCCACTAGTCAAATCGGCAAACTCTAGGATCAAGTGAGAAGCCCTACCTCAATATAAAAGGTGGAAAGTGACTGAAAAAGACAACTGATATCAACCTCTGACCTTCATACACAGCATGTACATACACACACATGTGCATCCACACACATGTGAATAGACATACATACTAAATAAATGAATATACTGTCAAAAATCCCCAGAAAGATTTCTCTGGTGACTCCACAGTGGTTTTGTTGCATTAAAGTGATCATGTCTGAGACATGACAGCCTGTCTCAATCAACATTCACTTTTGCCCATGGCAATGTTGAAATGCCACTCCATCACTGCTCCTTTAAAGGAGCTCTTCTGGGGATGGAGAGATGGCTCAGCAGTTAAGAACACTGGCTGCTCTTGCAGAGGACCCGGGTTTGGTTCCTGACACCTACATGGCAAATAACAACTGTATATAACTCCTATTCTAGGAGATTTGACGCCCTCCTCTGGCCTCAGTGGGCATTACACACATGGGTGCACTTACATACATGCAGGCAAAGCACTCATACACAAAAAATAAAAGTAAGTAAATAAATAAAATTTTTAAAAATTAAAGTTCTTCCTTAAGATGCTTTCTGAGATTGCACTTAGGCCCCTTGAAGTTTGCTACAGTTGCACATTCCTGTAGTCCCAGCAATCAGGAGGCCTAGACAGGAGGATTGCTTGAGCCCAACAGTTCAAGACCCTATTCGTATCAGGAACACTATGACTTCTGAGTCCTCTTTTGATCCATAAGGAGGCGACCCAGGGTAAGTTATGTCTGAGAATGGCAGTAGGACAGGATCCAGAACAGATGCCAGTGAGCCTGAAAAGAGTAGAATCATGAGGTAGGCACAGAGGGCTGAAGATGGCCAGACTGGTGAGCAGGAGAACAAGGCCAGAGCTGAGGCAGAGACACACGACCCCAAAGTAGCCAGAGAGGCATATGCATAGTACAGGCCACGGAGAAAAGAGACCACCCGTGCAGGGTGTCAGTCAAGCTTACACTGCTGTTATAAGGGCTCTCTATGAGATTGCCAGGCTGCCATAACAAATAACCACAAACCACATGACTTAACAGAAATGGATCACCTCAGCTGTGGAGGCTGAAGTCTGAGATCAAGGTGTGGGCTGGGATACTGTGGAGGCTGTAAGAAAAAGCTGTCTCGGGTTTCTTTCCTAGTTTCTGGTGTTTTCAGTAATCTTTGGTGTTTCTTGGTTTATAGAAGCTTCATCCTGGATTTTGCCTTCATCACCATTGACATCCTCTGTATGTGTGTTCAGATATCCTGATTTTGCAAGGACATCAGTCATATAGGATTAGGACTCATCTAATGATCCTATTTTTATTTGATTAACTCTATAAAGAGTCTCTAAATGAAGTCACATGCTAAGGTACTGGTAGTTAGGACCTCAACATATGAATTTTGAGCAAACACAATTCAATCTATGACAAGAATAGAACATTAGATGCTTCCAAATGAACAATGAGACCAGTGAAAAGGCTCCATGAATAAGGCACTTGCTGCCAAGTCTGATAACCTGATATGATGAAAATCTCTGGTAGCCCATGGTGGAAGGAGAGAGCTGACTCCTGTAAGTTGTCCTCTGACCTTTGCTCATCCATTTATCTCCTTCAACATACACAAACAAGTAATAATCTAAAAAAAGAACAAATAATGCCTGTCTAGGGCCATAATTCAGTAGTAGAGCGCTTGTCTTGCAAGCTGAAGCCCTGAGCTCCATCCCCAGTACAATACACATACATACACATCAAGAAATGAGCTGTTTCCTTGGTTATTTTGCTAGAAGCCTCCTCTTCCCTCTCCCCTTCAGCTCTGATCCAGCTGGGCTGACACCAACCCTCCAATTCTAAGTTCTGACACTGGAGAGGCTCCATATCGGCAGCCGATGAGTCAAGACCAAGTCACCTCCAGGTGCCTGGAGGGAAGAGACATCACAACAAAAACTTCCGTGGTGTCTTTGGAAGCATAAAACATACACTCGATTTTTCAACATTGAGAATTCCGTTTCTGAGCTAAGGAAGTTAAAAGACAAGTGTCTTTCGAGATAAACAGAGATTAGAGACCTTTTAAATGAAGGCTCTGAAGAACTTAGACCATGTGTCGGTGACCCAAAAGTAATTAAGACATAATTAAAGTACAATGGTGTGCAGGAACAGAGTTAATTCAGACCTGGTAGACTGGAACGCAATCACAAATGTAAACCTTTGGAGCTTGAAATCAGGAAATCCTCAGAGCTCTGACCAAGATCAGCCGAGCATGTGCATGGAACAATTTGCCCGCGAATAGTATTGCCTACTCTCTCTTCTCTAACCTACTCCTTCTGACAAGAGGCCCAGATTTCACGACCACACAATGAGCATATGACCACACTCAGTCATGCTATTCTGTATCCCCAACACCATCAGTCACTCCATTTCAGTGGTAGGCTCAGGATGTACCCATGAGTCAAACCAAGTCGCATAAAGGCTTTTTCCAGACTTTGTATCAAAGCTGTAGAGAGGAGATTCATTCTTGTCTTTTAAGTTACTATGCAGAAAGGGTGTAAATTTGGAACTGTCAGAAATAATGCTCCTCACCAGCAAGGAGGATGGATGGCAGGGGGAAGACAAAGTCTGGGCAGTCTCGAACCCAGGTTAATCCCCAGGCACCCAGCACGGTGCTTAGTTCTGGTCTTTCCATGAATGGTCTCAGTGTGCTTCATAAATCTAATGCTGGAAGCAAGTTGGTTTGGATTGTCACTTAAAACCAACAGAATCTTAAAAGTTACACTTGGGGTCTGTTTCAAGATGATAGAAAATAAAATGTTTTCCCCACAGCCAAAATACAGCTATACATGGGCTAACAACAAGTGAAGTTTAATATGTGCCAGGCACTGCTAACTCAAGCTGAAAACCCGTAGTCACTTGCGAGAGGCTTTGGGACCCCATGATCAAGGGTGTCATAACTAAGAGAGGAGAACATATGGTGCTCCCAGGCTATGGTTATCTGTCTCAGCTGAGGTCTGTCTTAGCACACTAAGCACCATAATGACAGTATGTGGTACCATGAAAGAGTAGAATGAGAAGAACAAGTTCCTATGTGAAAAACCTCAGAAACTATCTCAGCATTTGACTCTTAATTATAGACTGAAAATTTTTCAAAAGCTAAGGTAAGCCTGTCAAAAAAGTTTACCTTGCCTTTTTTTTTATCCAGGGCTGGGCTGACAGCACTCACAGCCCATGGTAATTAGCCCTACTCAAGTATTCAGCATGTCACCACACGCTGTCCAACTCCTGCTGAATGGAATGTAACCACCATACCCGGACAAACACCCTACACAGGCTGGCCTGGCTCGCCTCACAGCTTCACGCCCTGCCCCTCCCTCTGCGTCTCACTTGCCTCGAGTTGTGGGGAGCCAGTCTCCACATCCCTCTCAGGCCTTGCACAGTTCTTCTTCTGCTTTCTCTCCTGAGCCATGCCCCTGCCTGAAGGTCCACCCTTCAAGGTTTTCTGTCGCCCTACCAGAAGTGACTCATTCAGTCTCAGTCTCGTGTCTATTCAATCATCTGCTCACTTCAGGACTCCTTGGTTGTTTCTGTCTGTCCATCCATACCACAGTGTTTAATGTACCTTTCCTCCTTGGTTGTGTGCTCAGCCATCTTTTTTCTACTCCCTTTGGGGGCTGGGGTTTGGGTTGGGGTTTTGTTTGTTTGCTTGCTTGTTTTATTTTGCTGGTCTTTTTGAGACAAGGGTTTCCTGTAGCCTCTGGAGCTCTCTATGTAGACCAGGCTGACCTTGAACTCACAGAGACCCTCCTGCCTCTGCTTCCTGAGTGCTGTGATTAAAGGTGTGAGCCACCATACCCGACAAGTCATCTTTTTATATCATCTATATGGTATCACCTAAAAGAGCTTACAACCTGGGGGCAGGAGACATGAAGAAATACAAAGATGTTTCTTTGTTATTTTAAAATATTTTATTTTCATTTATTGTTTTTATTTTATGTGTATGAGTGTATTGCCTGCATGTGTGTAATTGTACCCATGTTGTGCAATGCCCATGGAGATCAGGAAAGGTGCCAGAGGCTTAAGCCCAATTCCCAGCACCACATACACACAAAATACTGTGTATGTTAGGTTCTAAGAGAGATAAACCCACAGTAAATGTAAGGACAGAGAAGGGAGTAATTACGTCTACCTGAGAAGTACGGCTGTGCTCAGAAAACTCCACAGAGGAGACACACCTGAAATTGCAAAGAGAATGCAGGTTGTAGCCGAGAGAGGACCCAACGGGTAAGGATGATTGGCGGTCCTAGTGTGAGCCCCTCAGGCCCCTGTGAGACCTTCCCACAAGTGGGAATACTCAGCAGTCTGCATCTGGGTTTCTCCCAGAGTAGGATCAGGAACCCAAAATCTCCTCAGACTTCTTTTGTCAGTCTTTACTTGCAATCCCTTCAATGGTCTAAAATATTCTTCATTTAGATAAACTGACATTCCTGTTCTTCTCTAAATCAACCATGCACTTGGCCTATGAGCTGTCTTCTCCCTTGGTAGTTCCTGTATTCGGTGTCACCGTATCTGCCTCTAGTAATCCAGTTCTCAGGGCTCAAAGAGTGACCCACCGGCATACCCTACTGTTTCAGATGTTTCTTCCTACTCTAGACTGGAAACTCCCTGAAAGTAGGCTGTAGTGTTTCTGGCGTAGCTCCACCGCCAACTAACGTTGGCCCATGGTGAGGAAGAGTCAAAGGCTACCTGAAAAATAAACTCCTCTTTCTTTCCTCTCTGAGGGAGTTTCTACCTCCCTCTCTCCCTCCCCTCCTCAGACTCCTTATCCTTTGCCAAGTATTCGCCTTCCTGCTGTAAGCTGCCCTCCGACCCCAGCGCTCCACACACTACCTAGAAAATTCCGGTTTACCCCTCTCCCCCGCCACCCCCGGGGAGAGTATTGGCATGTGGAACAGAATTTAGATAGCATTTGGTCACTACTGTGATTCTGTCTCAAGCACTGATTCTACAGTACAAACAGCTTCTCAGAGTTCTTTGTGCTCCTGTTGTTTGGGGGTTGTTTTGTTTTCTTTTTTTTTTTATGCGCTACTATTAGAGATCTTGCATTGAGATTCGAAAGTCGATAGTTGATAAATGTTTGTCGAAACTGTTTCTAGTCTAATCACATAGTCATTCATCAAAGAAAGCCAAGTTCAAGACCATTTAAAAAGAACTAGTATGTTTAACAATATTTTGTAACTTCTGAGTACTATCTTTAAAAAATTTGTTTTAACATTATTCTTTATTGCTGTCCCAAATGAGTGATTTTTCCCCCGACTTGTAGGAAAGATAAAGAACTCCAGTAGTCTTTCAGTTCTTTGCCACTCTAAGATAATTTATAACAAGCAGAGATAATTTTATTTTTCTCAATTCATCATGGACTCTGATCAACAGTCAGAACCAGAAGTTGAAAATGAAGCAATCCACTTCAACAGCTCTATATATTCCTCTAAAGTAAACCAAAGCTTGGGTCCAAAATAAAGTTTTCTCAAAATGAAATCTTATCACCAATGAGCACGGATGCTACGGAAGCCCCCACTCCTCCCCAAATGGCGGCTACATGTGGAGCTCCTGGGAGAGTCTGCTGGGAACCTGCCTGACCTCTTCCTGCTCTGTGAATGCCCCAAACTGGCTGCCAAAGCCACTGGATCCTGCAGCTAGCTCCTATGGTTCATCTCTGGGAAATATAACTATAAAATGGAGTAAGGTTATCAACATATCTCGAGAACACACTTTCACACAAATGAGATCTGTATAAATATGTATGGTTTAACAGGATTTTATAAAATAGAATGAAATGTAATTTTTTAAAAAAATTTTTATTTATGTGTGTGAGTGTTTTGCCTGCATGTATATAAGTGCATCCTTGAGTGCAATGCCCGTGGAGGGCGTCAGATTCCCCCCAGAACTGGATGGACAGCTCTTAGCTGCCGTGTGGGTGCTGGAAACTGAACCCAGGTCTTGTGTAAAAGCAGCCAGTGTTCTTAACCACTGAGCCATCTCTCCAGCCCTAAGAGTATGAATTCTGAGTGAGAGAAGATTGAAAAGATGAACAAGTGCTTAAGTCATGCACTTTGTTCTAGAATTTTTTGCTGTGCTAATGAATTTGTTACAGAATAACCTGAAATTAAATGAGTTACTAAGTGTGAAGTGTCAAGGCATGTGGCAGATACCCTCATCCATTTCTGTTCTACCGTTGTTTTCAACAAAGCTTGTGACTAAATTTTGAAGTCAAGATCTAGAATATCTAGTAATGGTGGAACATACCTACAATCTTTGCACTTGAGAGATAAAGGCAGGAAGATCAGAAGTTTAGGGCCATCCTGAGCTACACAGCAAGTTATAGGTCAGCTTGAACTACATGAGGCCCTGTCTCAGAGACAAAGAGGCAGAGAGACAGAGACAAATAAGAGAGAGACAAAGAGCTGGAGAGATAGGGACAGAGAGAAGATCTAGAATAAATTGCCATGAGGATCACAGACAGGGGCATGTGGAGCTTCTACTGAGACTGCTGCACACCACTGCAGACAGTGTATCAACCAATGTCTGACCGTGCTTATGCGTATGTTAGTATGTCCTTCTCCTTGGACTTACTTTCTGTGGTTTTTGTTGTTTCTTACAAACTTTGGTCCAAATATATGAAATAGAAAACTTTAAAACAATAAATAGTTCATAGATTTTTAATTTCACACTATTCTGGGTATTGTGATGTAGTCTTGAGCTGTTCTGCTCTGTCCTAGCTGGGATATGAATCATGTCTTCATCCAGAGGGCCCATGTTGGATACACTACCCACATGCTTCTCTCTTAGAAACCATTTCAGTTATCAGATCAATTACGGCAAGTCACAGTGCCTGGGTTTAAGTAACTCTTACGTAGTAGACTAACACAACACTCCTGCCATCCTCCCCACTCATCATGTCCGTACTGGATCATTACAAGAAGGGTAACACAGTACAATAAAATGGTTTTAAGAGAGACCATATTCAGACAACCTTGCAGGATATTATTATAATTGTTCTATTTTAAGATTGTTGTTATTTTCTTATTGCACTTAATTGGTAAATTGAACTTAATCATACTTATGTATGCATAAGAGAAAACACAGGATTTGATACTGTCCATGGTTTGGGAGCATCTATTGTAAGGTCTTTAAACTTATCCCTTGCAGATGAGGGGAGACTCGGTATTAAAGGTGTACCAGTCTTGACATAACACACAGTCTTCCATACCAGGCCAGTTAACCTACAGATACTCAGAAACACAACCAGGGTAGAGGAATAGTAGACAGCATCAGCAATGATTAAGCACCTTTAGATGTGGTTTCAAATCAGTATAGTTATGAATCTGCCCCTGCCCGTAACATATATGAATCCCCACCAAATAAAATTCTGATTCAAGTCTGTAACAAGGAAAGGTACATTTTCCTTTCAAAATATTACCTCAGAGCATCAGTCATCACTATGGAAGATAAATCATAGCTCGTTTGCAGCATTTATCAGTGTGCTAGAAACATCATGGGCACTCAGTATTTATTAGATAAATGAATCTCAGTTTTTTAAGAAGGTTTGACAGTTGATTCCAGGTAGAGATGATAGATTGAACTAATGTACCTAGTTTGACTCCCTTTGAATACCACTAAAACTACAGGATGGAAGAGAGAGAGAAAGATGCAGGAATCAAAACACAGTTGTAGAGGCTTGGCGCATGACAGAGAACTGGGAAAATCTGAGAGAAGCGAATGCTGAGTTAGTAACAGTGCCAGGTCCTCTGGATACAGCCAGAAGATGAAGAGGGGCTAGGGCTTCCAGAGGGAGAACTGGGACTAATTAAGGCAGGCAGACTAAAAGCCCTGATCCTCTCCCACTTCTCAAAATACAGGAAGAAAAGTCTTACTTTCCAAGCGGAAGACTGGAAAAGATTTCTACAAGGATCTTACCAGTCACAGTGGGGAGTGGCGATCCCTTAAGCAGTAATGTGGTGAGATGTAGGAGAATTCTCATTACTTTACAATAAAATCCATTGTCAGTAGGTCTTTCTCAAAGAACACAGTGTCTACCCTGCTCTTCAGTAGCCTGTCCTTAAACATGAGCAGACCAGTAGGATAACCAAACGTCCTAGGAAATTCTCTAACATGAAGGATAATGGAAGGACATGACTTACCAGATTGAGAAGGTCCACCAAATATTTAGCTCAATGAATGAAAAGACTCATTCATGGCATACAACCATGACATTTTAGATAATGCACTTAAAACTTCCAAAAGGAAAAGTCGAGTACTAAGGAGTACAATCAGAATGGCATCAGGCCTTTCAAAAACAACCCTGAAGTTAGAGGCCAGGGGAGTGATGGTTCCAGGGGTCTGGAGGACATCATTTCCAATGCAGAGCTCTAGACCCAACAAATAAAATATCAAGAGTGAAAACAATTATGCAAACATTCAAGAAGCCTTGCTTCATGCACCCTTTCTTGAGACTCCAGCATGGCCGTGCTAAATTCAAAAGTGGGAATAACCAAAGCAGGAGAAGGCATGAATTACAGGAAGACAGAAGATGAGGCAATAGGTGATGTAGGTGCTCCGGGTGATGCTGCATTAGCTGTATCGTAGATGTGTGGAGCAGTACATTCAAAATGGAGAAATGTGACTCAAGAGAGAAGAGGCACCGAGGAAGGTTTTGAGTCCAATGCCACCTGTCACTATACCTAGCGTTTTAAATCTGAGAATGGAATGGCTGAATGAGTCTAATGGCAGTAGCTGCCGCCCTTGGTTTGCCTTATCCTTCTTCTCATGGACCTAGGCCTGCTCCCCATCTGCATGGCCCTGACTACAGACTTACTACAGACATTCACTCACTCACATAGAAGATTTCTGTGTTGATGTGGGCTTTGGTGACTTCTAGGCAAAAGACGGAGCCCTGAACTCTCCTCTCCCTCATCATAGTCCTGCAGATGTCCTGCCCAGGCCAGCTTCCAGCTGCCCCGAAGGCAGTCATTCTTCTTCCAGCTCTCTCCTGTGACCATGTCCATTGATTTCCCCAGCAGTGGCTCTTGTATACTTTCATAGCTGTGAAAGCTAGTTGAGGTCATCCTCCTTGAGATCAAGTTGAAAGTACCTTCATGCTGGTTCCATGTGCAGCTAGGTTTGTTGTTTGCTGTTGAATTTTTTTAACATATGATAGTTTGGATCTGTGTGTGTGTGTGTGTGTGTGTGTGTGTGTGTGTGTTTTGCTTACTTTCTTTTTTGTTTTGCTTTGTTTACTTGTGATACTATGGATAGACTCAGGGTCTTATGCTTGGGGCTATACCACTGAACCTTCGTTTTTAAAGACAGTCTCAGTCTCACTAAGTTTCTCAGGCTAGCTTAGCCTCCAGTAGCTGAAACAACACATATAGCTTATAGTTTACATCTTGAATGACCTCCAAATGCTCAAGTGCTGAAGGCTTTGTCCCCAGCTGGTGGCACTATTGAAACTTTATGAGGTGGGTCCTAGTAGAACCAAGTTAGGTCATCCTTAAAATGGCTATTGGTTTGTGTTCTCTCTCTCTCTCTCTCTCTCTCTCTCTCTCTCTCTCTCTCTCCCTTTTTCTCCATCTCCCCTCCTCAAGTACCACAATGTAAAGAAATCTTTTTCACCATGAACTCTACAGCACAATGTAATATATTGTGCTGCCACAAGCCCAAAGCAGCAGGTCAGTGACCACAAACCAACACCTCTGAAACTATGAGCCAAAATAAACCTTTCCTTTTAAATTGATTATCTCCAATCATAATTCATTTATTCCTGTTCCGGGACTTTGGAGATGGCATCCTGGATGGTGAATTGCAAAGAGTCTGTGTTGATAAAAGCAGAAGGTAGAAAATGGCTGGGCAGTTTAGGGTAAAGACCCCAAGAGAAAAATGGCTGAGAGCCAGAAATTCATTGGATCTGCCAGTAAATTTGTCCCTCCCTGAGACTAGAGATGCCAGAATTTTCTAATCTAAAGTGTCTCTGGCTCCATCACGGCCAGAGGCTGGGGACGCCAGTAAGGGGGGATTGGTTTTTTTTCCTTATCTCTTTTTTCTGAAGTAGTACATTGTCCCTGAAGATGTGACCAGGACCACTTGACTAGGATGACCTGACTAGGACCTGGTGAAGAATCTCCTGACCAGGACGGCCTGACCAGGACCACCTGACCAGGACCATCTGACCAGGACCTTGAGGGACCTGGACATCTGGAATGAGAACTGGACTGACCAGCTCATGTTTCTCTCCCCTCCTCCCTCCACTAAATCCTAATAACTCAAGGGAATGAGACTCAGTGGTGTCCCATTCCCAGGGACCCCTCCTAATGTACAGGAACTTTACTTTCTCTAACCTAAATTCCCCATAATAAAACACTTCTTTCTAAAACTTACCCTCTATGGTCCGTGAATTTCATTCTTCAAATTAGCGAGACAAGAACCCAAAAGCCTCCAACTTGAAGTAGCTTTAGTGGCCATCGAGTTTCCGGGACCCTAGCCTCTCAAACTAAACACAACAGAGCCAAGAAAGGCTCTATCGCTCTCAAAGACACCTGACACTCCTGTATCGCAGCCTCCCTGGACCGTAGATAGCTGAGGAAGCACACCTCCTCTCCCTTTACCCCACACATCTCCATTAGCTCAGTTGCCCCTACTGTCAGCAACTAGTCCCTTTCCAGGATAGTAAACTACCTGACTAACGCAGCTACTCAGAGACTAAAACTCTGATGAGGAGCGGAAGGGCAGTCGAACACTGGCTTCCATTGTTCTACTTGCCTCACAGGTTGAAGCTGCCTAAAACCCTTCCATGAATTCCATCCTTCGTCAGGACATCCCTGCCCCTCCCTGTGGTTCCTTCCCAGACTAGGTCAGATGGGTTCACTCTGAGCATACTTCTGCACACCTCATTTCACTGACAGTTATCTCTGCATCTCTCCATATCTTGCATAAGCCTTGAATCTTCTGAGAGTAGAGATAAGGTCTTCATTTATATACAATGTCGGTGCCTAGCACAGAGTACTTATTAAGTAAATATTTTAAGAGCAGTTTTAGGCTTACCAGGAAAGTTGAGCAGAGAGAGCTCCCATACGCTCCCTGGCCTTACCCTCAGCTTCCCTAGAATTAATACTTTACATCATTGAGGTAAATTTCTTTTATAGATATATTGATGTATATATATAATATATAATGAGTTGGTACTGATATATCAATATCATATTTCATTTTAGGGTCCTTTTTGTGTTATGCCTTCTATGGATTTTGACAGTGACATTTGAACCATGCAGAATAATTTCGTTGCCCTAAAATCCTCTGTGGTCCATGTATTCATCTTCCTTCACTCCTACCCCAGCTCAAAAACACACTGATTTTTAATTAATTCTTGGTGTACAAAAAAAATGGGTTTCATTATGACATTTTCATACACAAATATCATTGTGCTTTGTTCATATTCTCCCTCCCACTCTCCTCCCTCATCCCTGCTCCCCCTTCTCACTAATCCCTTTCCTTCCCCAAAACAGTTCTCCTTCTGCTTTCATGTGATATGTATTTGTGTGTTTAAATACGTGTGTATGCATATTTAAGCATGTAATATTTTGTCTGTCTTCCTTGTCTGTTACTCTCTCTTTTATTTTTTTAAATTTATGTTTAAATTTGTGTATGATATGTATGTGTGTGATATATATATATATGTGTGTGTGTGTCTGAGAGTGAGTACACATGTATCATGATATGTATATAGAGTTCAGAGAACATGTTCAAGAGCTGGTCCTTACCTTCCACCTTGCTGAGGCAGCTCACACTGTTTGCTACTTCATAGGGCCGGCTAGCCCACCCATGAGTTTATGGGCACTCTCCATCTCCGCCTCCCATCTCTCTATGCTCGGAGTGCTGGGACTGCAAGTGTGGGCTACCACAACCAGCTTTTATATGGATTCTGGGCACTCAAAGCCTGGTCCTCACAGATGCCTGGCAAACACTTTACCCACTGAGCCATCGCCTTAGCCTCCTTTTACCCTTTCTCACTCATAATGATAGATATCATATCGCATATGAGATAAAACGTGATATTTGTCTTAGACTGACATTTTATTTAACATAACGATGCCCAGTTCTATTCGTTTTTCCACAAATGAAACCATTTTATTCTTCTTACAACGGAATCAGACTCCACTGTGAGGCTGACAAGAAGGTAAATGGCAGCAGGTAAAATGCTTATTCAAGCCTAGTGACCTAGGTTCAATCCCTGGAACCCATGTTAAGTGGAAGAAGAGAATCAACTCCACAAAAATATCTTCTGAGCTTCACATGCACACTGTGACATGCATGTCCACATACACATGACATTCACATACAATAATAGTAATAAGACTTTAAAGATTTAAAAAACCCATCGTATATAAATACATAGCCTCTTTTTGCATTTGTCTGATGACAAGCAGTTTATTCCATATTCTGGATGTAGTGAATAGCTCAGAATAAACATGTATGTGCAAGCATCTTTGTGGTATTCTAATTTAGATTCCTTTAGGTATATATCCCAGAGTGGCAAAATTTGACCAAATTAAGCCAATTTGATCTCCATAATCTGCCTTCTTTAGTATCATGTAGCTAAATCAAATAGTATGTTCCTTTTCAAACTGGCCTCTTTCACTTAACCATGTGCCTTTGCTTTTACTCTGCCTTTGGGAGGAACATTATTATTTCTAATCGTAAAAATAATTCTGCAAGGTAAACATTTTTTTAGATGAACCTCTTAATCCATACAGCAGCTCTAAATGCTGGCTATGGTTCTTACTTTTTAAAAAATAAATTAACAGAAGATAAATTTTACATGTTCAAAAAAGTCACAGAATGAGGAAGTAAACCAAAAACCCAATTTTGCCCAAAGCCCATCTTTTCACGTCATTGCTGCTGTCTTGGTCAGTAATCCTGGCAGAAATAACACCCCGTCTCCCAGTGCAGACTTTAAAGAAAAGGATGTCCTGGGGACAATGAAAAGTTGAATATGCGTGCCTGGAGTGCAAGGGTTGGGAGGGGAGTAATAGCCGGATGCGGGTGACAGCCAAACTATGAAAAGCCTCCAAGTACTGACGTTCATAAATGTGTCCGCCCTCCTAATTTGCTCATGATATTTAGCTCTAAGAACTGCTGAAGTCAAGCATTCCCTTTAGTGTGAATGGAATAAGACAAGCTCTGTGTAAGACATTTTTGGTCTTGCTAAGGTCAATGTGGTGGGTTCTGACAATTGCCATGGAGATACTACGTAAGCAGAGCTAAAGGAAAATGTTTCCCAAATGCAAAATGACTCCACGCATAACAAGTTTTGCAGATAAACACCAATTCAAACAGAAACTTTAGGAAATGAAATTGAAACTGACCAAGTCCCAGTTCTTAAAGAAAAACCAGGCATCGTGGTACACACCCATCATTCCTGCATTTGAGAGGTAAAGGCAGGAGGATCAGGAGTTCAAAGCCAGCCTCAGCTACTTAGTTCTAGGTCAGCCTGAGATACATGAGATTCTTCCTCAAAAAGCAAGAATTGGCAAGAAATGGCTCAATGGCACTGGTTGTTCTTGCAGTGGACCTGGGTTTGGGTTCCATCATGCACATGGCAGCTCACAACTGTCTGTAATTCCAGTTTCAGGGGATCCAGTGCCCTCTTCAGTCCTCCTTGGCCACTTGTACACATGCAGTGCACATATATACACGCAGGCAAACACACACACACACACACACACACACAATCTAATTAATTAACTAATTAATTAAAATTTAAAACTAAAAACAAAAATCAAACAAGTTTGGTTTTTTGTGTGTGTACGTGCATATATGTATGCATGCGTGTACGTGTATGTATGTGAAGATAGGAAGTCAACATCAAACATCTTCCTCAGTTTGCTCTCTACCATATTTTCTAAGAGAGAGTCTCTCATTGAACCCAGAGCGCACCCATTCAGTTAGGCTAGCTGGCCAACAACCTCCAAAGATCCGCCTTCTCAATCTCCTCATGAGTTCAAATCCTCATGCTTGTGCAGCAAGTACCCTACCTACTAAGCCATCTCCCCAGGCCCTAAACAAGCTCTTAGAGAAAGCCCATCTGTCTTCTCTTTCAGATAGCTAGACTACTTCTCGGAGGGGTATTTCCTTTTATCATTCTATGCCGTCTTCATCTTAATAAATAAGAATAAATAAAAAATTTGTTATAAAATAAATAAGAAACAGAAAATTCCACAATGAAAATATCATGCACTTTAAGCTGGAAGATACTTGTATAATAGTCAGCTATTCTAGGGCTGACTGGGTTTTTTTTTTGCTTTTGATTTCGTTTTTGAGACAAGATCTTACTGTGTAGCCCAGGATAACCCTAGCTCCCTACCTAGTTATTTTTAAGAATACATTTAGCATTGACTTTAATATAATAGGAAAAAAGCATTAGTATTGAGTTTTACTCAAGTACAACTGGTGAACATTACCAATACCTACTTAATTTGATATACATAAAAGTGTAACTTAGATAAAAACAAACCCAGAGAGGGCCTTTCAATTCCTGTTTTCTTGCTCTCTAATAAAAACCTATATGTTTTCTGTCAGCATTTATTTACATATTTTACAAGTTTCTATTGTGAATCAATTATATGCCCAAATTGCTGTTAGACACTAGGAATATACTTAACAATATAGTCACAATATAGTTTATAGTTGCTGGGCATGGTGGCATACTCCTTTAATCCCAGCACTTGGGAGGCAGAGGAGGGAAGATCTCTATGAGTTCAAGGCCAACCTGGCTTACATAGTGAGTTCCAGGCCAGCTGGGGCTACAGGGAGACCCTGTCTCAAACACACACACACACACACACACAACACACACACACACGTAATATAGTTTATAGTCTAAATAATATCATAAAACTACAAGCAATTACATCAAAGGATGAAAATTAGATGTTTCCATGACTATATCCAAGAGGCTTGCACAGGATAAGTGATTACAACAGGTCTTCTCAAACTTTTCTGGGCATGTGAACCACCTGGGGATCTTATTAATTCGGGTTCTGATTCAGTAGTCTGGGGTAGACCTGATATTATGGATTTAAGTTGTCGTGATTGTTGCTTCATGCTGATTCTCTTGGCCCCTGGACTACTTTGAAACAAGAACAAGACAATGAGATATTAAGATAGATTTGAGACTGGGAAGATGGATGATGTCTCAGTCAGTAAAGTGCTTGCTGTGCAAATATGAGGACCTGAGTTTGATCTCTAGAACCCACACTAATAATTTTTTAAAAGCCTGGACCTGGGCAGAATGGCACATAACTTTTATCTCCAAGCACTCTGGAGGCAGAGGCAAGCAGATCTCTGTGAGACAGAGGATGATTTGCTCTACTTAGTGAGTTCTAGGCCAATTTGGGCTACAGGAAGACTCTGTCTCAAAATAACCAACTAAACAAAGCCCAATGTGACACAGTGGCACATACTTGTAATCTCAGCACTGGGAGAGCAGAGACATGTAGATCGCTTAGAATCTCTGGCTAGCCAGCCTAGCCTAACTGGTGAGTTCCAAGTCAAGTGAGAGAACCTGACTCAAAAAAAAGGACTACCCCAGTGAAACTGTACTGAGGTTGACCTCTGACCACACAACATGTAAGATTTTGGTATAATATTTAGATGTAAGGTACAGAGTAAGATTGAAAGTTTTCTTGTATCATAGAGTACTTGGCAATCATACGTGAATGAATGAATGAATTGGATGCATTTATACACACATATAATACTATGTGTGTACTGACAAAGGTGCCTTGGAATTAATGAGAGAGTGAGACTATCCAGGCCAGTGTTGAAGAGGTCAGGAGATGCTTCCTAAGAAGACTGGCTCTCTAATTGCACCAAGAAGATGTGAAAGATGTCTTATAGACTGGGGCAGGCTGGCGCTCCTGGCTGGGCATTGCTATTGGCCTTTCGGTAGGTTAGTGTAGCATCCAGTCAGAGACAAACCCATGGTTTGGTTGAGCATCTCTCCCATTCAGGGAAGCAGGAAAGGTAACATTGGAGAGAAGTCTATGGAAAAACATTGTCTGGTGAAAGATCCCCCTAGCAAGAGCAGCCCCAGCATTCCTAATCACAAGCCAAAATACCCCTGGTGCATGTTCTCGTTCTCTCTCTCCCTCTCCCTCTCCCTCTCCTTCTCCCTCTCCCTCTCCCTCTCCCTCTCCCTCTCCCTCTCCCTTTCCCTCTCATTTGAGGTACTGCTGGGGATTGAACAGATCTACATCCCCAGCCCAGACTTCTTTTCTGTGAACACACACAGTAAACACTTTTATTTCTTGCTAAGGGCTCTATGCCCCACCCAAGTCTGTCAGTGTTTCAGCTTCTCTGGCTATTCACTGATTATTTATCAACTTACTGTTTTTCTATCTCTCTCTGGCCTAGATTTTCTTTGTCAGTTTATCTGTTAAGAGTTCTCTGTACTGGCCTTGAGAAAGTCTTCTCTTGGGTTCCTTTTCATCGCTAGCATCCCTGTGAAGACCTGTCTAGAGAGTCCTGAAGCAGCCGAATGGCTGTGGCCCTGCTGGCTGGCTGCTGCCCTCTGTGTTTGGTGTCCCTGAACCCTTTCTGACTCAGTTCTATGACCTCCTCTGCATTGGATGGCATGTAGGCTGTGTCTGAAACAGACACCAAAGGCAAAGAAGAGCAGACCGAAGAGTAAGGAGCTTAGCTGTATGGAAGACACCCCCCTTCCATAATGAAGACTCCACAAATGTTGGCTGAAGTTTTATGTCTTTTTGATGGGGGGTCTCACTATGCTTCCCAGGCTGGTCCTGAACTCTGGCAATCCTGCTCCACCTGCCCTAGAAGCTGGGATAACATGTCTTGGGGGTATATCATTGCACTCAGTTAACCAAGTTTCTTGAGGTTTAGGGGAGTATTTGGTGTTGGGGATTGAACCCAGGGCCTTGTGTGTAATAAATATATGTTCTACCACCAAGCTATATCCACAAGCCCCAACAGGATTTTAAATACAGATTTTATAAAATCTTATTTCACTGTTTTTCAAGTCACTATGGATTTAAAACGCATTCTATTAGAGAAAAAATTTTAGATTGAAGAACTTTTTCAACTGACGGATATTTTTCTTTTATGTCACTTTGAAGGGAGATAGGATAATACTTGTGGCAGACAGAATTTTGGGATGGTCCCCAGTGACTTTTACCCTTTTCAGTGTGGGTGGAGCCTATGGATATAATAAATCTCATTGTTGTGACTGCTATCACGTGAGGATTGTTCTGGATAGGCCTAACAGAATGGTGGGTATGGCAGCCAAAGCCAGAGACTTAAAGCAGAAGAGGGCTTCAGGATGTCAAGACTGGCTTGAAGAATAGAGGGAGAAGGTGCAATGGTTCCAGGAACAGCTTTCATGATCTGAGAAATGCACAGAGAGAGACAGACAGACAGACAGAGACAGAGACAGAGAGAGACAGGGAGAGACAGAGAGAGACAGAGAGACTTCAGTCCTATAACCACAAGAAAACAAATTCTGCTACCATGGGAAATAGACTCACTCCAGAGCCTCCAGATAAGAGCCAAGCTTACACCACACCTAGATTACAGACTTGAGAGACGCTGACCTCAAAACCTAGTCAGTTCAGCCTAGGCTTCTTTTTTCTGTTGCTTTCTTTTACGTTTCCTTCCTTCTTCCCTCCCTTCCTTCCTTCCTTCCTTCCCCATTTTTTCTTTCTTTTTGCTGAGACAGGGTCTTGCTCTATAGCTCTGGCTAGACTAGAACTCATAGCCTGGGCTTTTTGACATACAGAACTGTGAGCTAATGGCTGTTTTTTAAAAAAAAACAAACTGCTGGATTTGTAGTAACTAGTTATATAACAAGAGAACACTAGTATGACTCAGCAGTTAAGGGCTTATTGTTCTTCCAGAGAACCAGAGTCGGTTCCCCAGCACCCATGTCAGGGAACTCACAACTGCCTATACCTCCAGCTCCATGCCTCTGGCCTCTGCACGCCCCTGTACACATGTGCTCATACCCACACACAGGCATATACACACATATTTTTAAATAATAAAAATAAACCTAAAAAATTATACCTTTTATACCCCAAGAAAGTTTACAATATATATGTATGTCCACATATATTTATAATATGCATTGCATTTAATTTACCTGTTTCTGCTATATGTACTGGAGGGAAAGAAAGAAAGATACAGTTTAAATAATGTAGGCAATAATCCCCTCCCCTATGGTTATTTCCCTGGATAAGCCATGAGCCATGAGAGAATCGCCTTCTCTATGGTGATGCATTCTTCACGTGGCATAATGGACAAGTGCCCCACTTGGCTTTCCTCTAAGCACAATAAACACTTTTTTTTTCAGACTGGTACAGGTTTCTCTTCATTTTACCTAACTCTAAACATCCCTATATTCTTTGCACATATGTTAACCTTCATGATAGTTGAAATGAGTTGTATGTATAGTTCTTTACAGTCAACTAAAAGCTATTTAAGGGTAATTTTGATTATGTCTGGCTTAAGAAACAGCTTCACACTATCAATTTTTCTTATCTAAAATTGAGAGTCACCTAACTAATTTGGTGTGAGGTCATGAGGAGAGGTGAACTAACCCATCTTCATTGCTTTGAACTTGTGCAATACAATATGGTAGCCATTAGTAACACAGAGATTTTAATTAAAGTTTTATTTTATTAAACTTAAATAAAATATGGGGCTCCTCATTTGTATTAGCCATACTTCAAATGTGTGGCCTGTGATTAGCATGCCAGACAGCATAGACACTGTCATCATCACAGAAAGTTCTATTGAATGATGGAAAGATCCACATCTCCAATTACCATTTGGTCTACACTTAAATATCCTTAGCTCATAGCTTTTCACCATGGAAGATTTTGAGAAGTGCAATTTTTGGGAATCAAATGGTCTGACTTTGAATCCTGGCTCCATTTGTTGGCTGTGTGACCCAAGGAGGGTTATTTGATTTTCCTTATTTACATAGTGGGGATGGTGGCAGGATACTGTCCCCTAAATCTGTTGTAAAGATTAATAACGGGGACGTGGGGAGATGGCTCCATTGGTAAAGTCCATATCACGTGAGCATGAGAACCTGCATTCAGGACCCATGGAAGGGCCAGACTCAGTGGCACACATCTGTAAACCCAGCACCAAGGGATTGGGGACAGGATCCCTGGAGCTTGCTGACCTGCCACTCTAACTGAATCAATGAGCTCCAGCTTCAGTGATTCTCTCTTAAAAAATAAAGCAGAGGGCTGGCAAGATGGCACAGCAGGCAGAGGTACCTGCCACAAAACCTAGCTCAATCCCTAGGACCTACATTGTGGAAGAAGAGAACAGACTTTCAGAAGTTGTTCTCTGACCTACATATGCATACACACACACACACACACACACAAATAAATGTCTTAAAAAAAAAGGTCAAGAGCAATTCACAAAGACATCCAGTATCTACCTCTGGTCCTCACATGCATGCACACATACCAACATTAACATCACACACACATACACAGATTAAACAATGTCCTTTATATAATGTACTTAGGATCCTACCCACTCTTAAGTACCCAGTATGTTTAGCTACTTTTTTTTTGCATTACTGTTAAAGAAATTTACTTGAGATTTGTTACTTCACTAATCTGAAGACTCTTGATTTGTATTAATTTTGGATAATTGTTAATGCCCTCATTGTTCTCTCTCTGCTAAGGAGCAAACCTGGGGCTTCATGCATGCTGGGCCAATGCTTTACTCACAGCCTCTATGATTACCTTCTCAAATAATTCCTTGTCTTAATTCTTCTTTCTTGTCCCTTCTTGGATTCTGACTGAATATCCGCTGTACCTTGTCATGTTCTCTTCTGTAGCCTTTAAGTGAGCCAGTTTCTTTTTATGTAAAACGAGGATACAAAGCGTGTCTAGCTCACAGGGCTATTGTGAGGAGAGAGCTAAGACTATGGAACACTTGGACTAGTGGCGGATGTGTGTCAGCTATTATTAACACTCTGGTTATGGTTCCCTGCTCATTGTTAGCCCTTGAAGGTTTCCTTTAATTTATTAGGGAATCTCATAATAATTTAGTCTAGTCTATTAAAATCAGAAGTTATTCCTCTTCTGGATGCAAGCTGTGACATATGCTGTTTCTCCTGTTCTGAACACTTTCCTTCCCTTGTAACACTTTTCATGACTCTTTAAGACAGAGTGTAATGTGTTTCTTAGTTCAAGTTACATTAAATATATGACCATAGTTTTCAAAAAATAAAAAATAACCATAGTTTCCAAAGTAGAACTTTCTTTCCCACAGAAAATGAAGCAAAGAAGGATGAGGTCTCTAGTATGCTTCTCCCTGGCTATCAGGGGTCCAAAGTTCTTTTAATTCCTCAAACTCTGGCTTACATCTTGTAGTCGAAGATGCCTGCTCCAGTTCCAGACATTGTAGCTGAGTCTTAGTCAATAGAAGAAATAGGTGAGAAAGAGTATGTTTCTTCTATTAGTACATTTCTCTAAAAGTCATGTATACCATTTCCTATTGACCAGAGCTTAGTCATATGGCCATATGGCCATGCCTGGTGTCGTGTATTGTTGAGGAGTTTGTTTGTTTGTTTATTTATAGACAGGGGGTTAGTGTATAGCCCATTCTAGCCACAAAGTTGTAATCCTTCTGCCTCAACCTTCTGAGTAATAGGATTAGAGGCATGTCATGCCTAGACTTGTGTCACCATGTCCAATTATTTAAGAACATCAAATGACAAGGAGAAAACAGATAGAGGGGAAACTAACAGTCTTTGCCACATGCCTCTCCCATGTTGCCTCCAGGAGCCTGTGCCCTCCCTATCTTGTTCACCTTGAGGGAGAATGACTTGGCCTGCTTTGCTGGGGACTTTTCTGCTGTTCCTGAAATGTTGTATCCCAACATATCTTGCCTACATCCATTGCCAGTCCTGAGCAATCTGGGACAATTGGCCACATTTCATTATTCTATCATGACTCCTTGAAGAACACACCCATGTCTGATACATTGTTACATTCTAAATACCTACTACAATGCCCTACACAAAATATTGTGTTATTTCTTTTAAATTACCCAGGAAAATAAACTTAAGAAAGATTTGTTTCAGCTCATAGTTTCTGAAATTTTGGACCATGGTCAATTGGCCATCTTGGGCTCATGATGGCACACTGCATTATGCTAGGACTGTGAGATGGAGGTACCTACCTCATGATGGCTAGAACATAAAAAGAGAGAGAAGGAAATAGCTGGAGTTAATATGCCCTTCAAGGGTATCCCCGCCCCCATTGACCTAATGTACTGCCAGCAAGCCCCACCTTCATAGCACCACATTCCAGGAACCAAGCCTTTAACACAGGAGACTTTGGGGGTACAGGAGATTCAAACTATAGCAGTATATACTCAATAAATAGCAAATATGTACATAGTTCTTTCTCTATGCCAAGAGCTATTCTGGGTGTTTGACATCATACGTAGAGTTGAGTCTCCCTTAAATCCCTGTTAATATGTTAGTACCTCAGAATGTGACCTTATATTGCATTAGAATTGCTACAGATCTAACAGTCAGAGGTCATAGTGGAGGTAAAGTGGGCTGCCAATCCCACATGGCTGGTGTCTTATACAAAAGGGAAATATGGTCACAGAGATTCATGAACAGGGAGAGGACCAAGTGAAGAATGGCGTCAAGGCACTGCAAGAAACCCTCCCTGGAGCCTTCAGAGGAGCAAAGCCACCGCCCACCACCCCCAGCCAGTAAACTCAGCTTCCACAACTGTGAGGCAATGCATTTCTGTTGTTCAAGCCCCTCAGATTGTGGCATTTTGTTATAGCAACCACAGTAAAGTAACACAATATATTAACTCATTTTAATCTTCACAACTTATTTGTGAGATAGCTATCATAATCCCATTTTACAGGTGAGGAAACTGAAGTGCACAGTGATTAAGAAAACCAGAATGCCAAGAAGTGACAGCAAAGAGGTTCCAACAAGATGAACGAGGGAAAAAAGGGGAGGTGTTTGAAAAGTCACAGAGTGGGTGGGAATAAAGAGAAAGAAGGAACCATCAAGGGACAAGAATTAAAACTCGGCCTGGCCAAGAATGTTAGTTTCTAGGTCACTACATAGAAACCACTAACATTTTTCTTTTTCAGTGTATGAAGAGTTTGAATAAAAATTTCCCTCTCTCAGGAAATGCTTTGTCATTTTTGACACTTAAAGATATTTTATTATATTTTGAACCTGACACTACAGCTCCTAGGAGTCCTTGTCCTGATTTTGGAATACAGGTTTCATTTTTATTTGAAAAGAGGGACTAATAATGATCACTCATTCTGTGAATGAGGTTTGGATTATATGCTCATGTGTTCTATAGAGTTGCTTTTGATGGATGAGCTGACACTTATCTTTTAAAAGTTGGGTATTATACATTCTAGTTTCAGATAGACAAAGAATGTATATGCACATCAGAAGCACACACAGACACACAACATAGCTAAAGTACAAAGTCAAAGGCAATATCCTGAGACAATAGGGCTCAGTCTTCTTTTCAAAAATATTTTATTCATTATTTTAATTTTTCATGTGCATGAGTGTTTCACCTGCATGTAAGTGCACCCATGTCATGCAGTGCCCCCAGAGGCCAGAAGAGGGTGTCAGATCCCCTGGAACTAGAGTTATGGATGGTTGTTAGCTGCCATGTGAGTACTGGGAATTGAACCTGGGTTCTCTGGAAGAACAGCAAGTATTCTTAACCACTGAAGCACTTCTCTAGTCCCAGGGCTCAGTCTTCTGAAATGCAGATAAACATTGTATCAGAGACCGTCATGTGTTTCCAGATCTTCAATCAGAAAAAAAGCATGGGTCTTGGGATGAAGGAGCAATGGAAGCACTTCTAGTGAGCTTTGTGGTCCCTATATGGTAGAGGTCCTGTTATCAACAGTGGTACCTACTCTCGGGATTCTGTGGATTAAAAACTGTTGCTGTCATCTGAACATTTGACTTCTTTGTGGCCAGGGACTAGCAAGTGGGGAGAGTGATGATTTCGGGATGGTGATCAGTGGGACACAAGGCTGATCTGATGCAATGGGAACAGAGAAGCCTGAGAGAAGAAGGCAAGATGGTACATCTGAGTGCCTCTCGGTGCCCTGTTTGATCAATATTAACTGTGAACAAAGCAAAGCAGCCCAGTCCAAGAGTAAAGTGAGCACCAAGCTAAGCAAACCCAGCCATGAATGCTTGTGTCACACCCCACTAGGCCATCAAGACCAGCAGAGGTGGGAGCTGAGGCCAGAGGAACTGAGGGTGGACAATGGAGAGGGGACACCTTGAGTGCTGTTGTTCCCTGAACACACAGGAAAGTGGGTTTTCCTGCTGCAGCAAGTAGCCGGGCAGACACAGCTGTCCCATTCAAAGCCCCCTTCAAGAAAAACTTGCTTGCTCATTATCAGAGTTTAAGATACTCTTTCTCGTTTGTGATGGACATCATCATGCAAAAAATTTCCTGCTAGTGTTTTACCTGCTACCTTTCTAGCCATTAGCCCATTGGGAAAAGCTTGTGAATCTTTTATTAAACTGCTACACAGGAGGCAGGTATGGTGACACATGTTTGTGATCCCAGTCCTTGAGAGGCTGAGGCAGGAGGATTGCCATGAGTTCAAGGTCA
This sequence comes from Eospalax fontanierii, assembly GCA_035773235.1. Taxonomy (NCBI): domain Eukaryota; kingdom Metazoa; phylum Chordata; class Mammalia; order Rodentia; family Spalacidae; genus Eospalax; species Eospalax fontanierii. The sequence continues at coordinate 35,656,524 of CM069548.1, read as the reverse complement.
GCCTGGGCTACATAGCAAGACTCTTCAGCAACAGAAGCAGCATCAACAACACTGGTTCCATTTCTATTGCCTGCCTGGACACTATCGAATACAAACATGATGCATACCATGTGTGATTTTCTAATAGCTATTTTCATCAGTAACAAGATTTGACAAACAGTCACATTTCGGTTGCTTACCACAGTGCATACATCTGTCTGGAGCCTTACAAGCTTGCTTTGCCAGCTAATTTGCATTGCATCCCTTCTGGGTTGCTAATGACTGGGCAGTTTGTATATAGAGAAGCTAAGGTAGTCTGACTCCAGAACTCTTTCTTGATTTATGAATGATCATCTCTTTAGCCATATGTTATCACTACAGAAGGTTGACAGGACACGTGTAGATTAAGCATTACTTCTTTCAAAAAGGGCTATCATTAAGATAAATCCTGCCCCAAGTTTTAGAGGAACTAAAATGACCTTGATGGGCAATGAAAGGAATTACATGTGAAGTACCTTAAATAAAAATGTTCTGTGCTGGGAAGGAGCCCAGGGTCAGAACATGTGCTTAGTATACACGAGGCCTGGATTTGAGTTAGGCATGAAGCTATGTGCCTGCACTCCCAGTGCATAAGAGTCTGAGATAGGAGAATCATGAATTTGTTTCTAGCCTGGGCTACATGATAAGACCCTATCCCAACGAAACAAAACAAAACAAACCACTGACTTGAAAAGAAAAACCTTGTTACACAGGCACAAAAGGTGTAAGAGGCCTTTGGCCTGCAGCTGTGAGTAGCTTAGCCAACAACTGAGCAAGGTGCACTCAAGGGCCTGGCTATTTTCACTGAGACTGAAATGTTCATCTTTGGTCTAGAACATCCTGTTGGACTAGCAGAGGCTCTGTCAGGTCTACAGAGTGGTAACACAGCTTCCCTTGCTCTCACCGAAGCTGCTCCTCTCTAACAAGATTCTTGCTCTCCTGTTCCATCAACCAGTTAGTTCCGGGAGAATCTCAAACCAGCAAAAGACCCCAAAAGCTCAGTGACATACAACATCCAGCACATCTTGCTGCCTGTGAATGTACAGGCTAGCTGAAGCCATCATCACCTGGGCTGGGTCACTCTGGGGTCTGTGGTCAGTTGTAGGTTCTATAAAGCAGTTCTGCTGCTCTTTGCTGTCTTGGGCTGTGTGACATGGTTGAAAGCCAACTGGCTGTCATCTGGTCTAGATGGTCTTAATTGGGACAGGTGTTCTTTCCTTCCCAGAGTGTCTTATTCACCCGCAGGCTCACCTTGACTTGCTCACCTGGTGCTAAAAGGCTTCCAGGAGAACAAGTTGAAGCAAACAAGGTCTCTTGTAAGGTCTGATTTGGAATTCATGCACCACCATTTCTGCCATGTTCTATTGTCCAAGCAAATCTCAAGGTTGGCCCAGCTTCATGGGGCTGGGAACTGAGTCTTGATGGAAGGTATGGAAAAGCACATTGGGCATTAAGAATTGTTCTGCAATAACCTAGTGGGGAGAATTCCCTAAAGTGAAGCACGCTGGGCTTACAGATATTAGAGCTGGCTCTCTCGGTTTACTGTATTGGTGCCCTCTTCCATGTTCTCTGTCTCTCCTTGCCTCTTTTTATTTCTTTTTGAGACAAGTCTTAGGCATCCGAGGCTGGCCTCAAATGCAATATGTAGCATATGATGACCTTGAACTTAATGATCCTCCGGTTTCCACTTCCTGGTTACTGGGATTATGGGTGTGCACCACCATACCTTGTTTTTGTGGTGCTGGGCATCAAACCCAGGGCTTCATGCATGCCAGGAAAGCACTGTATCAATTGAGTCACATCCTCAGCTCTGATTACTATTATTGTTTACATTATATTGTTATATTATATATACAAATGTATATGAATGTTTACATTACATTCAGCTGAGAACTGAACCCAGGCCTTTTCACATTCTACCACTGAACTACACACTCAGCCTCTATTATTTGTTTTTAAACAAAAACTGAAAGCATACGGAAAATTTGCAGAATAATGTAATAATGACTGATTGTGGTCTGAAACTGAAATATCTCCCACAGGGTCATGTGTTAAGTACTTGTTCTATGAGATCATGGGGAATGTTTAGGAGGCAGGGCCTGGCTAGTATGCCATTAAGTGTAAGCCTTTGGAAGTAATAACTAGCTCCTGCCCCACCTCCATCCACCTGATCTACTGTGATGTGAGGAGCCTTCACCACATGTCCCCTAACTCTGCCATGTGTTCCTGCTACTATGGACTGAGGTCTGAAGCCATAAGCCAGAATAAACCTTTCCTCCCTCAAAGTGTTCTATCAGGTATTATGGCCACAGCAACACAAAAGTGACTAGTATATAATCATGAACCCACCTACTTTAATACATCTCAAAGTTCAGCCAAGTTTTGAAGACTGTACTTTTAAACACAGTTACATTCCTCCCATGCTTTTTCATCTTTGAAGTCTTCAGCTACAAAGTTTTCATTCCCATTAGTTTTTATTTAAGTTAAAAGACCTGAGACTCATAATACCTTCACCAAAGAAAAATAAAGATGTATGTTCTTCCAATCATTAAACAAATATTTATTTCTATTTGCCTGTTACTGCAACATATTTGTATTTATATAATGTATTTTTATTTTTTCAAATATTCAGTCCAAATACCATTTTGCTATAGTTTAGAGCTGTATATCTACTTTTAATTGTATTTATTTAATTAATGAGTGTATTGTCTACATGTAGATAGGTGTACCCATGGAGGTCAGACGAGGATGTCGGATCCCCTGGAACTGTAGTTACAGATGGTTGTTAGCTGCCATGTGGATATGCTGGGGATCAAGGTCCTCTCCAAGAATAGCCAATGCTCTTAACTGCTGAGCCATCTCTCCAGTCCCTAGAGAGCTGTATTCCTAAAAGGAGAGGTCAAGAATATTTTTCTGGGGCCAGTGAGAAGACTCAGTGGGTAAAGGTGCTTGCCACCAAGCCTGATAACATGAGTTTGAACGCTGGGACCCACATGGTAGAAGAAGAGAACTGAGTTTCAAAAGTTGTCCTCTGACCTCCAAAGATGTGTCATCATACACACACACACACACACACACACACACACGTAAATGTAATTTTTTTTAAAGAGTATGTTCCTTTATGACAAGGGCACTTTTTCAAATTTCTCTTAGAAGTTTTTAATACTTTATAGCTTTGAAGGTGAATCTTATGCCACCCTGTCTAACTTTCATTCCAAGTTTCTTATTTTCTACCTTGGCATTGGCTCTTGTGTCACATGGTTGAGTAGGCTGTTTTGATGTGTTTATTTAGTTGCTAGTTGACCACACCTTTGATTTTCTATCATATGATTGAATTGTTATTACTTGTAACTGTTACCTGTTTTTCTGGTCTCTGTTTTCTGGTGAAGTGGCTATCTTTTATTTTAAATAGCTTTATTAAAATAAATGTCACATTGTTAGGGTCTGAGAATTGGGAACAAACCCCAGGACTCCACTTTGATGCAAAAAGGAAAATTTATTTACATAATTTGGCAAACAAAGCCAATCAAGCAGCTAGCCAGGCTGCAGTCCCTAAAGCCAGATTGGGGAACTACGTGCACTCTCCAAGGTGCAGCCCGCTTTTAAAAGTTCCATGCTGCGAGGCTCTGCTGGCTAGTTTAACCTTGGAATTGGTTGGTCTAGAACCTGTCTGTCCCTCGGGGATTTTTGTATTGGCCAACTCAGACCTCGTCGTCCATGGGGTCTTGACTTGGTACCAGAATGCGTGCTGAAGTGTTAGCTCCCAGAATGTAGCAAGGTGGGGTGAGGCGATTAAAATTTAAGAGGTCTGAGTTTGCTTTGTCCCTACCACATACCAAGAAATTAATTCTTTGGTATATTTAGCACACCATAGAAATTTATCTCTTTGTATATTATCAACATTTTATTTAGAGTTCTTTCTTCACTCTAAAAAGAAATCGATTTCCATAGTGTATCAGTTACTTTCTCCTCACTCTGGCAGAAGCAGCTTAAGGGGAAAAGGGCTGACTGTGACCTGTGGTTTCAGGGAGTCCAATCTATTATAGCAGGGGAGGCATGTCAGAGTGACTTGGCCTGTGGCAGTGGGAGCTTACAGTCTTATGTCTGGTTGGGTCGGAAAGCAGAAAGATTGGTCAAAAGAGGGATCATTACGCCCCCAAGGACGGTCCCCAGTGCTCTACATCCCTAGCTACGCTCCATGTTTCAAAGATGCCAACATCTCCTCAAACAGTACCCTCAGCATTCAAACCACAACACCATCGCTTCCTGTGATGGTTAATTGCCTTTGTCAGTTTCACGGGATTTACAGACATACCTGTAGGCATGGCTCAGTGATGGTGTTTCCAGAGAGGTTTTACTGAAGAAGGAAGACACACCCTGAATGTGGAGGACACCATCCCGTGGACTAGGAGTCCAGGATGAACGAAAAGAGACATGTGCCAGAATGCCTCGCTCTCTGCTTCCTGATTTGTGAGAGCCTCAGCGACACGCTTCTACCCCACAAACTTCCGCCAACATGGACGAAATCATAAGACAAAATAAAGCCCTTCCATATTTAAATCGCTTTTTATTGTTTGTCATAGTAACAAGAAAAGTAACTAATGCATTCCCCATCCCTCCCTGCCCCTGCAATGACCAAGCTATGTTTTGTTTCTAACATGAACATTTAAGCCAGATCATATATCATTCTCAAAAGAAGGCAACTAACTCTCCCTTTGGTTTGTCATTAGGAAATGTAAATAAAAGATTATATCGTATCTTATGCCCACTAGAGTTTCTAAACCAAAAAAAGGCAGAATATTAGCCAAATATAAGCCAAAGCATATATCATAGGAATCTTTTATCTCTGGCCTCTTTGACTTAGTATAATGTTTTCATCTGTGATTTAACATGTATCAGTTCTTCGTTTTTATGGCTGAATAATATTCTACATACCGCATTTTACTTCTCCATTCACCAATTGTTGAACATTTGATTTTGTATATTTTTTAGGTATTAGGAATAATTCTAGGGCTGGAGAGATGACTCAGCAATTAAGAACTTGTACTGCTCTTATAAAAGACCCAAGCTTAGTTTCCAGCATTCACGTCAGATGGCACACAAGCACCTGTAACTCCAGCTAAAGGAGATCCAACGCCTCTGGTCTCTGTGGGCACTGCGCACACACACACACACACACACACACACACACACACACACAAATCTTAAAAAATAATAAAATAAAATATTTTAAAAAGAATAATGCCACTATGAGCATTTAAACACAAGATTGTGAGGGCTGCTGTTAGAACTGACTACATCTCTTAGACACCTAGAATTATCATTGCCATCTTATATGGTAGCTCTAAGTTTAGCTGCTCTCCAGACTGGACATACCATCTTCATGCCCCCAGGCATGTATGAAGCTTACATTCTTCTCTATATCTACATCAGCTCCTAATACTCTGTCTTTTTTAGTTTAGAAACTCTAGTAGGCATAAGATATAATATCATCTTTTATTTACATTTCCTATTGACAAACCAAAGGGAGCATTAGTTGCCTTCTTTTGAGAATGTGAAGAATGTCAATTTTTAAAATACCAAAGGTCTTAAAATTTCACATTTTATTTATTTATTTATATTTATTTATTTATGGGCACACACATGGTAGGGTGCACGTGTGGAGGTCAGAGGACAACTTTTGGGAGTTGGTTTTCTCCTTCTGCCATGTGAATGCAGGGTATCGAACTCAGGTTGTCAGGCTTGGTGGCAAGCATCTTTACCTGGTAAAACATCTCACTGGCCTGAGAACATCCGTTTTTAAATTAAACTAATTTTTTTTGCAGATGCTTTCTTTGTGGAATGTCAAGTTTTTAAAAGACTTTTGTCTTTTGAATGTGTGTAGGAGGGTACTGGGAACTGAACTCAGGTCCTCTGCAAGGGCAGTACATGCTCTTGATTGCTGAGTCACCTCTCCAGCCCCAAGAGTGGCGATTTTTAAGTTGGATTAACTCTTTTAATTGCTAGGTTAAGTTTTTTACATATTCTGATTCTCTTTCTCTCTCTCTCCTCCCCTCTCTCTACATGTGTATGCATCTGTGCAGAGGCCACAAGTTTGCATCGTGTGTCTCCTCAACCGTTCTCCACCTTATTTTTGGAGATAGGGTCACTCATTGTAGAGTGGTTATCTAGGGAGCCCCAAGAATCCCTGGTCTTCATCTCTGAGTGCTGAGTTATAGGTATGTACCACCATGCCCAGCGTTTTACCTGAGTGCTGGGGACAAACTCAGATCCTCATGCTTGTGTAGACCTTTACTGACTGAGCCATTTTCTCAGCCCTACATTCTTAATTTATTATTTATTGTTTTTAATGTGTGTAAGCGTTTTTGCCTGTGTGCAAGTAAGTGTATTGGGTGTGTGATGCCTGTGGAGATCAGAAGAGGATGTCAGAACCATGGAACTGGAGTTACTGATGGTAGTTAGCTGCCATGTGAGTGCTGGGAACCAAATCCTGGTCCTCTGCAAGAGCAACCAGTGCTCAACCACTGAGCCATCTCTCCAGTCTCTGTTCTTGATTTTTAGTCCTTTTTAAAAATGTTTTATTCTGTAGCTTTCTGATCCTGCGGCTTGTGCCTTCAACACTGTCACAGTTTTCTGCTCCTCAGTAAGAAAGGCACAATTACCTGTCAAAGACACAGTTGTGTCACATAAAAGCCCTACCCTATAGGGCTTGCTCATGTATATTTTTCATCTTAGGCAATCTCATAAAGACTTGAGGTTTCATGACACGAACCCCTCAAAGTCTGCCTGGGCATACACCACACTAGGATTTCAGTGCTGTCTAAACCTTCTTGGTATAAAGGTAAACAATCCTATTACCAGAGGTTTGGATAGCCTAGCTTAGTTAGAGGTCATATCCTGGGAAAGCCTACAACATTACGTAAAATGTTGGACAATTCAGTGCTTCTAAACACCATCCCTGGAAGATAAAAGAGTTTTGCTTTCTTGATGACATTCTTTGAAACAGGACAGTTTTTGGGTTTTTAGAGATTCAATTTGTATTTTCCTGTTGTTTATGCACTTTGGTGGTCCATATAAACCTTTTCTCCTATACCAAGATCACTGGAATGTAATATTGTTTTCCTTCCTTCCTTCCTCGACCCCCCCCCCCCGCCTCCTCTGGACAGGGTCTTACTCTGTAAACCTATCTTGCCTGGAACTGACTATGCAGATCAGGCTGAACTTGAACTCACAGAGATCCACCTGCCTCTGCCTTCCAGTGCTGGGAAAGGCCTGAGCAGGCCTGAGCCCACCAGGGTCAGCAATAGTGTTTTCTTTGAAGAGTTTTACATGTTATGATCCACGTTAATCTTTGTAGATGGTATGAGGTCGGGGTCAAATTTATTCTTTTGTATGTGCCATCCAGTCATAAAGACAACTCCTTCCTCATTCAGTTCTCTTACTACCTTTATCTAAGGCTGTATCTTTATTATGGAACTTTGTGGTAAACTGGATAGATCTTTGTTGCATTAACTTTTCCTGGGGAAGACACTAACAAACGTCTATTCACCCTAGAAAGGGCATCCGTGACAGGTCAAAGGAATAATTCCACCCAAATAGCTTAATACACTAATCAGTTTATGGGTTTACTTATAGGAGCATGGATGAGGAGTTACTTCAAGAGTATGAATGACCCCAAGCAACCCCATCACCAAAAAGTCTTATCCCAATATGGATGACAAGTTCCCCACAGCTGTACTGATGGAGTCCTCTCATCCTTTGTTAATCTTCTACCTCCCATATATTATAGCACCTCTTAAGACCATGTGCAGTTGTGGCAGAATCATATACAGCTGGGAGGGGGCACAGGATTGAGTGAGTAGCTGGAATCTCAGATGAGGGTCTAATGAGCCACTCCATCCCTCCCTCCATGAGGGAATGCCAACAGACCTGTTCTGAGGGTCTCTTGTAGGTGATCACAGCTGCTCTGATTAAAATGGTCATGGTGGCTATGCTCAGAGGACAGCCTTCTTTTTAAAAAATTTTAAATTTATGTATGGAAGTGCACCCATGTCATACAAAGACTGAAGAGCCAGAAGAGAGCATCGGATTCCCTGGAACTGGAGTTACAGATAGTTGTTAGCTACCATCTGGGTGCTGGGAACCAAACTTGGTTTCTTTACAAGAACAACCAGTGCTCTTAACCACTGAGCCATCTCTCCAGTAATGCAGAGGATAGCCTTCTACGATAACCATTCACTTAGTGGAGGACAAAAAAGCATGTCTTATTCATTAAAAATGACAAAAATATATGTGAAAAGCACCTACCACAGGTTCTTTTTCTTTCCTTTTTTTTTTTTTTTTTAAATCTCCTTATAAAACCACTTGGTGTGCTACTTGACACACAGTAGTTACCAAAAATGTTTGCTAAATGTAGTGAGTGTAAGCATGCACCCCCTCCAAGGGTGTGGATCCCCAAAAGTCTGATTGCTTGGGGGACCCAAAACAACTTTCAGAGCTTCCTAAACCAAGACAGAATAATAGTAGACCAACCACAATAGCTGTGCTGCTGTCAGGGAGGGGCCTCCAAATTATTTCTTATTCCTGAAGGCAAATGAGAACTCAAAGTAAGCCCAAACATTTAGAATAACCCTGGAGATCCAGAATCTACTACCGCATTTTAATTTCCAGTTATTCCAGAGTCTACGGAACCGCTTATGCAGTAATAACGTTTTAGCTTGTGGATCTGACCTCACTTTCTGAAAAATTATTTTTTGTTCTTAACTGCCTAAAAACAGATTTTTTTTTCCCTCAGCAACAACAGTCACTATTGAAAAGGCAGAGCAACAGAGCCAGCAATTCTGCCTCCACTGACCCTTTTCTCCTTTGCTTTTTCTAACATGCTGAACATTGAGAGTTCTCACAGCTCTCAGAAATAGAGCAAGAGGCTGAAGATAAAGGCCTGCTCATGCCGTGCAGGGGTTGCCTAAGGTTTCGTGTCCAGACAATGTTCCTGCCTGCTGCTTCAATATCTTTTTTGTGGGATTCCAGAATCTGCCCCTCTGTGTGAAATTATGTATGTGCACCTATGGAACCTTAGATGTGTATTATAGGGTACACACAATCACTTTTGTTACGGAGTTCTTGCCAGCTCTGAAACAGCAATGGGTCGGGGGAGGTTCCACAGTTAAGTGCTTCAAATTACAGTTTCTGACTTCAGAGCCAGCTCTCCCACCCCTTGGCCAAATCACCTCTCTACAAATAATGGGGTACAGAACTTCTTAGACACATTTTCTTCCTGGCCTTCTAAGGATTGTGGCTTTTTCTCAACCCTCAATTAGCAGAATATCATAAGGTTTAATTTATTCATTTATTTGTGTATTTATTTTTGCGGTACCAGGGATCAGCCCTACACAGGCTGGGCTAGTGCTATACCACTGAGCCACCCCCCAGGCCGCAGCTAGTTTTTTTTTTTTTTTTTTTAAATTAGACTTTATTTTTTAGATCAGTTTTAAGCTCTCAGTAAAAGTGAAATGAAGGCACAAAGCTCTAACATAGCTTCCTGCATTATCAACCACCATCGCCCACAGACTGGACATTCGTTACAGGCGATGGACTCACACTGGCACATCTTCATCACGCACGAGATTCATCACTTTTGTTGTTGCAAATTCTATGGCTGTGGGCCAAGGTAAAATGACAGGTATCAGATAGAGTAGTTTCATTGCTCTGTTCCCAATGAGGTAGATTTTAAGGGATGAAAGAGAGAGGGCCGGGCACGGTGGTGAATGATCGTAATCCTAACACTTACGAGACAGAGGCAGGAGGATTCTGAGCTGAGAGACCTACATTGGGGGGTGAGGAGAGGTAGACAGACACAAGCTGGGCAGAGATAAAGAGAGATTAGAGACACAGAGGGACAGAGACAGAAAGAGATACACACTCAGACAGAGAGACACAGAGAGACAGAAACAGGACAGAGACATCCGGACTCAACCCTAGGCGGTTGAACCCCAAGCGAAGTCCAGCAGCTCCCCAGCTGGCGCATCTCTCCAAGGCAGGCTTTGGAACGTGTTCCTCCGCCTTTTGTTTTAAGTATCTAGCGAAAAGGTTTCCTGTTGACTCCGGGATATCGAGAAAGGGCAGGAAGAGGCCAGGCCTCCTCCTCCCTCTGTCCTCCCGGTCCCCTTTATTTATTTTGGGCACGTTTGTTTGGGAACTGGGGGTGCTTGCAGCTTGGGCGGCTGGAGGGCCGCCTCTGCGGCCGGTAACCCCTCCCCGAGGAGGCGAGGCCGGCCCCGGAGCCCGCCCGATCCCAGGCTGGACCTCTGCGGGGCGGGGAAGGGAAGAGGACGGGAAGCGATCGCGGAGCGGCGCCGCGGAGCAGCAGGCCGGCGGTGCGCGGCGGGAGGCGAGAGCTCGGCGGGCGCCAGCGCTGCAGGTGGAGCCGGGGGCCGCCGCGTCCTGCCGGGGCCGCCTTCCCCGCAGCTCGCCCGCCGACCCGGGGCTGCGCCTTGCCCATGGCTGAGGGCCGGCGGCGGGAGGACGAGGAGGAAGAGCTGCGCGAGCGCCGCGAGCTCGGGGGCCCGCGCCGTGCCCGGGGCCGCGCGCTCCAGGGCCACTCGGCCGCAGGTGAGCCGCGCGGGGACCGGGGACTCGGGTGGGAGCAGCTGGGAGCCGCGCCGCCGCGTCCCGCCCTGCAGCGCCGCAGTTCCCGCAGCCGCCGGGCGGGGACCCGAGGGACGGCGGCTCGGCCATCCTCGCCCTCACTTTCCGGGCGAGCCCGAGGCAGTTCTGATTGGTCTCTCTACCTGGCGGTGGCCCCGGAGCCGAAACTCCAGAATTTGCGTGCAAACTAAATCCAAAGCTGCTGGCTTGGAACCTGTGGCTCGGCGCTCTCTTATCTCTGGGTGAGTCGGAGGCAGGGAGAACTTCTCTGAGTCTGGCTCCCGGGGTGGACAACGGCCCCTCCCGAGGCTTCGCCTGCGCCGCCGCCGCCGCCGCCGCCGCCGCCGCCGCCGCCGCCGCCGCCACCTGGCCAGACCACGTGCCACCCGAGCCCAGTCTCGCTTAGGTGTCCCGTGAACTTCGGACCTCTGGTCCCCTCCCTTCCCTCCCCCACTGCACCAATCTAATCTATGATTAGAGAGCTCATTTGTAGAAACTCGCTGTAACGAGGGCTACGCTGGAGAAGGGGATTCATTTGGGCTGAGGATCTTGCCTGGGCCCTCGTGATCTTGTGTTTGGGGGCGCACAGAAACGGCAGGGATCAAGTAGTTGGATGCATAAGTGAAAGATTAAGTGCAGGTCCACACCCCTTCCTTCTTCCTGGTGTGTCTTTTCAGTCCAACATAATAGAGAGGAAATTCTTGGGTCCCTGGTTCCAGCTGGCTAACCAGAGTTACCTGAAAAACGGAGGGAAGAACAAGCCAAGGATGGCTTCTAAAGGAGGTGAAGGAATTGGGAGGGATTCAGAAGAAATCCATTCACCCGGAACTTCTTCAGAAATTGGAGTTTAGGGAGTAGAGTATCACAGCCCACGGAGGGAAGCCCTTCTGTGTGGCGTAACCTCTAAAAGAAAGTTGGATCTGTGGAAATGGAGGGCAGAAAACGAGGTGAAAGGAGAAAAGAAACTGATCAGACACAACATTGGTGCCCTTAGGAGAAGTCTTGGACCTTAAAAATAACTTTCTATGTTCATTAAAATAAGACATTTACCTGTCGCCGTGAACACCAACTGATGATGATAGTTTGGTTCAGTGTAATTCATGTCATTTCTGGGTAAGAGTAAGTAATTCAAGAATACCGTGAAAAAGTTTGCAAAGATGTTCCTGCATTGCATCACAGATTTAAACTAGCTTGGATTTCTAGTACCTTCAGCAAAAACCTTAGAACTGTGGAGCACTGTTTTGGAATTTAAACTAGACATGACCCAGATACATACCCAACATTTAGTCTGTTTCTTCCAAGGCCGTTGCAAATGGCATTTTTGTAACTTTTTACCAGTTCCATAACATCTCAAGGCTGTTCTAGGTTGTGATAATAGTTTACCAGAACACCGTGATTTGTCCTTTCTGCTCTCAGAAATTGGCATTTGCAGCTTTCTGTCGCCTCATATTGCCTTGCTTCATGGAGAGATAAGGGGACAGCAATATTATGGAGTGGGTAAAAGGTCAACACTTAATTTTAGAGTTTATTTTCTTAGGCATAAAGTATTTTGTGCTTTACGTGCTTTATAAGTGCTGCTTCTCTGCCGCCTCTTTAATTAACGTGTTTTTCAAACAGCATTGCATTCCTTACCAAGCTTGGGCATCGAATAGTAGCACTGTGCTGCTCTGGTGTCCTCTCTTCCAAGTGAGAGAGTAAAGCGATCAGAGGCCCCAGTCTCCTCTGTGTCTTCCTTCTAATCTTTTACTTTCCCTTTCTCTGCGTTCCCTCCTTCCCCCATCACTTTGTAATCTAAAGGTTTTCCTTCTCTTTGATCTCAGAACTTGGCATCATAACCCTGGGGCTTGTAGACCTGAGATAGCCTGGGAACTTTCTTTCCCTGCTAAATCATGTATGGTTGTGTGAATGCATGTATTTTTTTATAGTACACATACAACACATTATAAAGTGAAAATTCTTTTCACCTGTGATTAAGAAAAAGCATATATCACTTTCTTAGAGTCACACTTCCACCATTGCTTCCCAGACATTGTTTCCTCCCTCTGGTATATCTGATCATTTAAAATTTTATTTATTTATTGTTTACTTACTGTTTATTTGTGGTGCTATGGATGTGTGTGTGCCACAGTGTACATCTAGAGGTCAGAAGACCATCTGCAGGTGCAAGGTCTCTCCTTCTACCATGTGGGTCCTTGAACTGAACTCAGGTTGTCAGACTTGGCCTTTCCCCATTGAGCCATCTCTCAGGCCTAGATCTGAGAATATTCTTAACATGCGCCTGGATGATACTGATCACTGCTGGTTCAGAAGGGTCCTTTTGAACAGACTGGTTGAAAAACAATGCTATAAACACAGAGAGATCCACACACTAGCACACAGGCTTATTTTTCATTGTGGGTTTTCTCAGTAGCTTAAAGAATTTCCTGGTTGATTTGTGTGGGCCAGCCTGTGCAATCAATGTCTTTCTCTCTTCTTGACTCTCACCTTTTTGTCATTGGCCGACTGTTCTTCATCTTTATCTGCAACAAAGAAGTCTGGTGTGTCAGCATGCTGTGCTCTGCTGGCTGGTGCTGGTGAAGAGGATCAAGTGGCAGACAGGGGAACTAGAAGCTGGGATGACCAACTCTTCCCAGTTTTCCTGAGATTGTCCTAGCTTTTAAAATGAAAAGTTTCATATCCTAGGAAAGCCCCCAATGTGAGACAGATCAAGATCAGCCAAAGATAAAGTGGTACAACTTCCATTGACCTTGAGGAAAGAGAGGAAAGGATAAAACCTGCTGATAATGGTTTCCATCAGAGTAAGCATTTTCCCCATTATAGAACATGGGCTAATTTCTTTTCCACTTGTGACCCCTTTTGCTCAGGAAGTTTCTGTGCACCCCTGGTATATAGATCTATAAAAACATTGATAGGGACCAGGGAGATGGTTCAACAATTAAGAGCTGTTCTTACAGAAGACCCAGGTTCAAATCCCAGCACCCACATGGTGGCTAACAACTGTCTATAACTTCAGTTCCAGAGGATCCAATACCCTCTTCTGTCCTCCCTGAGCAGTGCATGACATGGGGGCACTCACATACATGCAGACATAACACTCATACACAGAGAAATAAAAATAAATAAAATTTTAAAGCCATTGATAATCATAAATTTATTTTAAAATAATTCTTTGGTTTACACGTAATGTTACCATTTACTAAAGATGTAAGAACATTTGCATATTAAAAAAGTGACTTGTTTATTTTACATAAAGAATTAAATTCTACTGCAGGATGTAGGGCATCTTCAGTGTTTTTCAGGGTTGACTGATATTTTGACCTTGTAATTGGCAATGCTAAGAATGACACTTTGCATAAATTATGTGAAATTATGTTTTAGGGCCGGTTCATAAATTCTTAGAAATTCTGCCCTAATCCTCAGCCAAAATGTATTTAATGACTTGTTTGTTTGGTTGGTTTGAGACAGTGTCTTCCTGTAGCCCCAGCTGGCCTGGAACATGTAATGTAGACCAGTCTGGCCTGGATCTTATGGAGATCCGCCTGCCTCTACTTCCCAAGTGCTGGGATTAAATTTGTGTATCACCACATTTGGCCTCATTTAATGACTTTTTTTTTTAGTGAAACTTAAGCCAGTATCTCAAATAGCAATTTTAGAAATCAAACATTTTAACACAATACAATCCAAATATATACTAACTTGTTACACACTGAAGACTAGCAGTAGGAAAATATTAAGTCATTGTTTTCTGTTAATGAATCCATTGTGCTTCTATAAAAACTGTCTATATACATTAAAAAATTGCAGTTTATAACATACAGTAGTCTCAAATCAGAACCAACATATTTCAGGCAACAGTGGTAGTCGATGAGTGGTGTGATGATAATATGTGTGGCAACACAACATGTACGTCATGCATTTAGATCCACAGCTGCAGTGAAATCACGGGCCACAGCATGGGCCAGTGCTGCCAGAAACAACATGAATTCATTGCACATTTGACTTTGAAGGTTTGGCCCTTTCAAATTCAGAAACCTATCAATGCTGCCAAAATTTCCCCAAACTCATATTCAGTTACATGAGCCCATATGCAGGGTTGCAGCACACAGTTTAAGAAGCTGTGAGGAATACACCATGCTTTTTGCTTACTCTCTTTTAAACCAAGCTACCTCGACTCTTGTGGGTGATACATGTTGCAGATGTCTCCCCTCAGATTTTTTCAGTTTCCCCTTTTCTTTCTCTTCATTTTCTTTATCATCTCTTTGATAGCAAGATTCCTGGTTTCAGTGTAGATGGCTATGTGAATCTTCCCTTTATAATTTGTGTCCATCTCTTCTGCTTGCTTAATAATGCTATCCCTTCAATAAATCATGAAAACATTCTTCTGTGTAATGACTTATCACACTCCTCCTAGAACACAGCCAGACATGTAATAAATATTTATAGGTATTAGTGCTGCTTATAGTTATATGTCTGCCTTTTGTTATTGTTAAGATATCTGATGCTTAGTTAAATCTGCATTCTTTCCCATTTGGGAATAGTTATGGGCTTCATACTGGCAGAGGAAACAGCAGCAGACATGCAGTTTAACAAGTGAATGTAGCTGCTTTGCTGAAGTTCTGCTTCTTTGTGAGGTCCATGTTTCTCTTGAAACATCTTAATCCTATCAGACTCCCAAAGACAAAGACTATGTTAGTTAGGGTTCTCTGGAAGAACACACCTGAAAGGCTGAATCTATATATTCATATCTGTATATATATATAAAGAATTGGTCTGCTTACTTTGAAATTGTAACAGCAGCTGGACCACAACTGAGAGGCTAAGAACCCGGTAGTTGCTCAGTCCTTGGAGCTGGGCGCCTCAGTAATCCCAATCTAGTGCCAAAACCCTGGAGGGTTTCTGGAGAACTGCTGGTCTTTAGTCAAGCCTTGAAGTGCTGGTTCTGATATCAGTGATGGAATCAGCAGCAGCAGCAGCAACAGGACAGATAAATCAACTCAGTGGTGAGAGGGAAGACCAAATATGTAAAAGGGAAATAATCTTCCCTCCACCACGTCCCTTTTTAGCTGGGCTGCTACCGGAAGGTACTGGGGGTGGGTCTTCCCACATCAGTTAAGGCCATCAGAAAAACTCTTCAACTGAGGCTCCCTACTCAGGTGATTACAGTTTGTGGCAAGTTGACATTAGAACCAACCATCACAAAGACAGTTTCTTAATTTGGGCATGCTGTAAGCCGTGCAGATTATTTCAGCATGGCCTCATAGTAACGTTTAGCTTTTAGTGTCACAAGTGAATAAAAGCTCATTCTAGGTGAGAGTAATTTCAACAGATCAGAGGCTGGATGATTTCCTTCTTTCTTCTCTCCTTCCTCAGTCCTGGATATCAAACCCAAGGCCTTGATCAGTGTGCTAGGCAAGCACTCCGGCATTGAGCTGAACCCCAATACTACCGCCTTTTGATTTTATGTTTGTTTTTGAGTCAGGGTCTCCCAGCTGGCCCGGAACTCAAGATATATAGACGAGGCTGGACTTGATCTCACAGAGATCCTGCCTCTGCCTCCCAAGTGCTGGGATTAAAGGTGTGCACCACCACACTTGACTTCAATACTACCATTTAAATTAAATTAAATTAAATTAAATTAATTGTTTAATTTTTTATTTAGACACAGACTCTTGCTATGTAGCCCAGTCTGGCCTCAAAGTATGTAGCCCAAGCTGACTGCAGACTTGTGGTTCTCCTGTATCAGTCTCCCAAGTCCTGCAATCGTGCCTGACTCATACAACCTGTTTCTAACAGAGTGTACCCTTTCATTCCATTCTGTCCTCTTCTTCTTCCTCTTCCTCTTCTTCTATTTCCTCCTCCTCCTCCTCCTCCTCCTCCTCCTCCTCCTCCTCCTCCTCCTCCTCCTCCTCCTCCTCCTCTTCTTCTTCTTCTTCTTCTTCTTCTTCTTCCTCCTCCTCCTCCTCCTCCTCCTCCTCCTCCTCCTCCTCCCCCTCCTTCCCCTCTCTGGCTACTCCTCTAGCACATCTTTCACTGGCATATTACATTCTGGAAAGAACATGTTTCATCATAACTTCAGCTTTGTATTCAATCCTCTTGATTCAAATTCCATCTCTAATGGTTTTGCAGCCTTCAGCAGTATCCAGCATCTTTCTGGTCCTTAGATTTCACTTCAAGGTTTCTTTGTAGGTGGAGGAGCAATGCTAGTGTGGAACCCCGTGCCTGGCACGTGCTAGGCAGTGCTCTACCACTGAGCCAGACAGCTCCTGATTCCCTAGTTTTTACGTAATGTTCTTTTCATGTATCATAGGATCCCGTTTAGCATACCAGATTGCATTTAGTTGTCCTGTCTCCTCTTGGAGTCTATGACAGTTCCTTGTATTTTTCTTATTTTTGATAGCTTTGGTAGTTTGAGGAATACTAGTCAGTATTTTGAAGAGTGTTCCTCTGTTGGTGTTTGTCTAATGGTTTTCTCCTTTAAAATTTGAGAAACCACTGATTTATTTCATTGGTTATTTAGTTAATTAGTGGTTCTCCTGTCTCTGTCTCCTATCTCACTAAGGAATACTGGGATTACAGATGGATGCCACCTCATACTGCTTTTTGTGGGGCTTCTAGGTATCAAGCTCAGATCCTTACCTGCTAAGCTATCTCCTCAATGCTCTGATGTTTTTCTAAAGATTGGACTGGGTGGTAGGTGTTTGGGATGAAGACAGCAGAGGTCAAGTGCCATCTTTTTGTGGTATCACCTGATTTATCACTGCTGATGTTGACCTTGACCATTGGCATTGGTAGTGACTGCCAGTTTTCTGTTTCTGTCACTTTGCTCTTTTTCTCCTATTCTTCCCTACAGTATGAAGTAGGGGAAGCCCCTGTCCACAGCCTCCCCAGTGCGCTAATAGAGTGTGCTGGTGTTCTACTGCACTTAAAAAAAAAAAAGACAAAGTCTCATGTATTCCAGGCTGGCCTCACAGACACTATGTAGCTGAGGATGACTTTGGATTTCTGGTCCTTCCCTATCTCCCAAGTGCTGGGATTACAGGCAAGTGTCAAAATGCTTGTCTTACGCAGTGCAGGGGATGGAACTCAGGGCTTCATGCATGCTACACAAGTACCTCACAATTGAGCAACACATTCCCAGCCCCGTGATCCTTCTTTTTTACTGCCTTAGTATTTTCAGTCCCTCTCAGATCTACATTGGAATTTATTTTGACCCCAGAGAAGCTCAGCTCCTCCACCCTAGTTCGGCATGTAATTTCATTTCATTATTAGAAAGAGAAGATGCGACACACCACATCTGATTGAGGTGACTCTATAGCTGAGACTCATTCAAACTAGAGTGCTCTGTCGCCAGGTACAGTTAATAGACATTGCTTTCCAGTTTTGGAAATGGGGAGTAAAGTAGAGAGCAGGAGAGGATTTGGAAAAACACCAGGGTCAGATAATCAGATAATACTAAGGAGTCCCAGGTAGTGATCTAATTTTTTACCTGTATTTTTCTCATTTGGTCCTGGTGTCAATCCTGTGAGGTAGGTGGAACTGCTTCCCTTATTTTACAGATGAGGGCTCCAAGGCCTGTAAAGGGTAGATAATCCCCTGAGGGTCACACAGATAATAAGGGAGAGAAGAGGCTCTGAGGTGCAGTACTCTGTCTGCCCATGCTCATTCCTCCTGCTTCCTTAGTAACCGGAACACCTGTATTTGAGTGTGACAGCAGACTTGCCTATGAAGCTACTTCTAGGCTGATAATGAGGTGCAACTAAAAGGCACTGAGTGGGGTTTCCGAGAGTTTTTTAACGGGTTGATTTGGTTACACAGAATGTTCTTTTCCTTATCACCTTTTATTACCTTTCCATCCCCTTCTACCATGTTTTAGTCAGCTTTCCATTGCTGTGACAAAATGCCCAAGAAGATCAACTTAAAGAAGGAAAGGTTCTATTTGGCTCCTGGGCTTAGGGGTTTTGTCTGTACTTGCTTGGCTCCGTTAGCCTTTGGACCGGTGTCAAGGCAGTGCCCTGGTGGCCAGGAGTTCCTGGCACAAGAACTGCTCACTTTATAGCAACTAGAAGCAACGAGCGAGAAGGGAGGACACCAGAATCTCTCTCGCCTTCAGAGGCGTACCCCTGGCGACTTAACTTCCTTCTACTCTGGCCGACCCACCTCCAGTAGGTTTCATTACTTCCCAGTAGGGCCACAGGCTGGAGACCTCTGAAATATAGCATGGCAGGAACGGAGAGAGATGTGTAGCTCATAGTAGCCATCCTGGTCCACAAGGGTGGAAGCCAGGAACAGAGAAGGGTGATATCAGAGTAGAAAAACAGATAGACTCTTAGTTCCTAATGATGTTCCGAACCACGTTTGCCTGCGTCTTTATTTGAGAGAGAGAAGAGATGAGGAGAAAACTGTCTTGCTCAAACCACTGTTCTCTCAAGTCTCTAACCACCAGCTGAATGCTGTTCTGAACTGGTAAAAGTTCCAAGTTGATGCTATTGCTTCCTTCCTTTGATCACTAAATTGTAACGGACTTTGTTAAAATGAGGTCACCCCGGGGCTGGAGAGATGGCTCAGTGGTTAAGAATAGTGGCTGCTCTCAGAGAGGACCTAGGTTTGATTCCCAGCACCCACATGGTGGCTAACAACAGTCTAACTCCAGTTTGAGGAGATCCCATATCCTTTTCTGACTCCACGGGCATTGCATGACATGGGTGCACTCACACACATAAAATAAAAATAATAAATAAGCTGGGCATGGTGGTGTGGGCCTTTAATCCCAGCACTCGGGAGACAGAGGCTGGTGGATCTTTGTGAGTTCAAGACCAAGCTAGTCCACATAGTGAGTTCCAGGCCAGCTGGTCTCAAAAGACCAAAAATAAATAAATAAATAAAAATAAATAATAAAATATTTTTTTAAATGAGGACACCCTAAGATACCTAGATTCTTGCACTATTTTGTGCTTTATTTTAATGTGACCTTGAACAAATCACTTTGGTTTTCTGAGTCCTGCTCACACATTTGATGACAATTCATATGGTTCATTATAGGAAACATGTTTGTAAATGTGAAGTTCACATGCATAATGTGTAGTTTTTAAGGAATCATTTTTAAGTTTTTAAGTTTATCTTTGGACAGGCCCTGAGAAAGAAACCTACAGAATCTAAAAACAGGTTTGTTTTTTTTCTGGTTTTGTCATTTGCCTGGTGTCAGGTTAATTCAGAGTAAATAAAGAGAAGCATGGAAGGAGGCCATGTTTTCCTCTGGTGTGTCTGAGCAGGTTAACAGCTGCATTGCTAATGCTCTCCTTGATGTTGAGGGGTCGGGGTCCTGCGGCTGCATGGGATCCAGAGTTCATCAGTTTTCAGTATGGCTGCCTTCTGTTCATAAATACCACCATTTCCAGTATTCCTTTGATACTGGTACAGAAGCGTTCACCTAATACTGCAAGGCCCCCCCAGCAGTGTCTGTGACCCTTTCTTTTTGGTCACCACACCACTTGCTACTTCATTTCTTCACAAGAACTTCTCAGCTAGTGGAGAAAGCTGGACTCTCTGGAGATTACCAGGTAGATTTGTATTACTCAGCTGAGGTATTGCCAGGAGGCTATATGGTCATGAGCAGATTCTGTTGGAATAAGTGGTGGTGGTGTAAGTTTTAAAACGTGCAGACTTATATTTGAATGTTACTTTTATTTGGATCCTTAATAATGTGAAAACCCTTAATGTCACGAACATGATTTCATCTTCTGCCCTGTGGTCTGTTTCTCCGTCATAGACAGTCTCTTGAGGTATTATTCTTGATAACGTGGTACTTCCCACATTTCAGTAGCAACAGGAACTCTAAGCGGTGCTTATTTCCTTCTACCACAGAGCAGCTGGGAATCCTGTTGGGATGCAGATTCTGATTTAGTAGGCTTTGAGACCTGCATTTTTTCCTTCTCTCCTTCGCTCTGTTCCTTTGACATTCCTTCCCCTCTCCGTCCCTTCTCCTCTTCTTGCCTCTACTTTTCTTTTGTGATCAGGTCTGTCTCTGTCTCCGTTGACCAGGCTGGTTTTGAACTTTTTGGTCTCAAGGGATCCTCTTGCTAAGTTAGCCCCCTGAGTAACTGGGACAACAGGCTTCTGCCACTGTAGTCTAAAATTCTGCATTTCTAACAAGCTCCAGGTGATGTTGCTGGTGTTGGTCCCACCTCTGAGTAAAAGGCCTTCTCTGTGTATCCTGTGGAGTGATAGCTTTCAACTTTGGTAGAGCATCAGACTCAACTAGCAGTACACACACACATACACCTAAACCCAGGGCCTTGCACACAATAGGTGGTCTTTCTACATCCTCAGCCCTTGGTGTTTTGAGACAGTATCTTGTTATGTAACCTAAACAGCCTCAAGTTTACAGGTCTCCTGCCTCGCTTCCCCCAATGCTTTGGACTATAGGAGTATACTGCCACAGCCTGCTGGTCCTGATTCTTAAACAATGGCTTGACTTACTGTCATTAGATATACTTTGGTTACATTTTATTCTAACCCAAATCCTTACCTATACAAGGTTGGAAAGCAGGTCTGCTCATGGCTTGCCCTGTTGAGGGGAAACTCTAAGGAATTAGAACCTCATACTTTCCTATTCAAAGTGCAGTAAATGTTTATGAGGTACCATCAGTACGGCCTGTGGAGTTGCTGCTATGTGGTACTATATAGATGTCAAGTCCATCTTGTAGAGCCTTCCTAACAGCTGTCCTTGGGGATATTCTTGGCTGCTGCCATAGAGAGGCTCTGTGGGGCCTTGAGCTTTCTAAGCAAAGGTTCTTTTGCTCCCGGGAAGGAGAGCTATACAGCTGTGCAACTGCCACCACTTCTTGGAAGTAGCCACTCTGCCTATACCTGAGGGTACAGCCATCTTCAGTCTCATCAGATTGAATTGAATCAGTTTAAATTACATTTGGATGCTCAGCCAAGAAAAGGATGCTAATCAGGAGGTAAGGAGGGAGACTCTGGGAGGAAAGTAGCATTAGAAGTGTTTGCAGCTAAGCTGGTGTGTTGTGGTAGGATTATAATCTTAGCACTGAGGAAGTTGAATCAGGAGGATCACAGAGTTTGAGGCTAACCTGTGTTAGGTCTTAAAAAACTAATCACCACCCAACCAACTAACCAAAAAAGTGATTACAAAAGCCTCAAGCCTCTCAAGTTGTATGGAGAGATGTAGGGGAGTATTAGAGATATTTCAGAGGGTTGTCTGTGTTATGACTTGAGACCAGCAGTTCCAGGCCAGCCTTGGCAACATGTCTAAAAACATAAAGCAGGGTTAAGGATGTAGCTCAGTTGATAGTGCTTGCCTGACATGCAGGAAGCCCTGGGGTCTATCCCCTGCCACTCCTGAACCAAGGGTGGTGGTGTAGGCCTGTAATCCCAGCACTTGGGAGGTGAAGACGAAAGGATCGGAAATTCAAGATCTCCTTGGCTACATGGTAAATTTGAGTCAACCTGGGGTACGTAAGACCATCTCAAAAAAAGTCTGGAAGGGCTGGAGAGATGACTCCACAGTTGAGAACACGTATTGCTCTTGTGTAGGACCTGGGTTCAGTTCCCAACACTCCCACCTAGTGATTCACAAGTGTCTGTAACTCTAGTTCCAGGGGATTGATGCTCTCTTCTGGGCTCTATGAGCATCTGCATGTATGTGGTACACATATCTACACTCAGGCACACACACATACATGTAAAAAAAAAAAGCTTTGGAAAAGAAACTCAAGCAAACAAAAATCTGAGGAAAAAGCCATTGGCTACTAACTTAAGAGTTTTAGGGCACCAACCCGAGGGACTAGTCCAGTGACGTGGAAAAAACAGTTGATATTTTGACAGTCTCCCCAACAAAGGACCAGTGAATGAGACTGACTATGTAGTATGGAACTTAGAGTGAGTTTGTTATTAGTGTTAAATAGAATGCTGACTACATAGAAACTACCCCATAGGTTTCCAAAGTAAATTTAATAAAGATGGTGAAGAATTAGTCTTCTAATAGTCTCTTGTTCTTTTTTCTTTTAAATGAATCCCTGGCTTTATTACTTGTGTAGTAGGCTTTTTTTTTAAAGTATCAGTCTTTTGTCATATCTGTACAAAATATTTTATTTGTTGATCATTTATCCAATGCTTCCCGTGTTGGAAACTCATGTATGTAGTCCTGACAGGCTTAGAAGTCAAGTTCTTTCATTATCTCATTTAAAAAATTTTTTAATTTTAAAGCTTTTATACATGTACATATTATATGTTGACTGCTTTCTCCTCATACATCTCTAATTATCCTGTTTTTAAGATGACAAAAAAAATGAGGTGGAGAGAAGTTATGTGAAGCTGGACTTTGAACTCCCAAAGTTTTTCTTCTTTAAATTTACATATAGTAAAATTGATCTTTTTATTGTTTTTGTTTTTGAGACAGAGTCTCACTGTGTAGCCTCCCCTGGCCTGAAATTCCCTGTGTAGTAATCTTAAAGCCTGAGATCCACCTGACTCTTGCCTCTGAGTGCTGGATTAACGGTGTAAAAGATGTGTACCACCATGTCCTCTTTTTTTTGTTTGTCTGGTTACATCCCAGACTTGACCACAGAATGGAAGTCCTCCTGCATCAGCCTCCAGAGTGCTGGAATTACACCCATGCATCACCATGACTGTCATATCAGTTATTTCTCTCATTTGAATATTTAGATAGTGGCTTGGCAGGTTTTGCAGTTAGTATATGTTTAACTTTATAGCAACTTCCAGCCTGTTTTTTAGAGTGGCCGTCCTGTTCTACATCATCACCAGCAGCATAGAATGTTCTCATTATTTTGTGTTTTCACCAATACTTGATGTTGCAAGATTTTTCTTATTTTTTTGTTTGTTTTTAGCCATTCTAATAGTTAATGTGGTGGTGTTTTCTTGGGGCTTTAATTTGCATTTACTTAGTGGCTAATGAGATTGAGCATCTTTTCATATGGTTAATTGCTGTCCATATATAACTTCAGTGAGTAATGTTCAAAGCTTTGCCTATTTTAAAATTAGGTTGTTCTGATATCACTAAAGTTTTGTTGTTGTTTTCCTATTCAGTGCTGCGGTCAAACTTTGCATAATAGCAAAGATTCAACCACTAAGGTACATTCCGGCCCCATTGTTAAGTTTTTAGAGTTCTTTACATATTCTGAAATGTTTTCTTCTATTTTGCAGTTTGTCCTTCCATCCTATTTAATGGTGTCTTTAACTCTAAACATAATCAAAACAACTGACTTAAAGTATTTGGCTAAGGCCAGTGTCTATTGGTTACTCTTTTTATACAGGGAAATGTGCTTCTTGTTCTTCATGTACCTCATATGTTTCTGTTAGGAGCTAGACATTTTGAATAGTATAATGTGGCCACTCTGAAAATCCAATTCTTCTCCCCGTCAGGGTTTGTCTTTACTGCTTGTCATAATGGTGGTAGTCTGTTAAGTGGCTTCTCTGAACTAATTTTTTAACCTTTGTATTCTTTGTGATGTATAACATTGAAGTTTCGGTTTTATTAGCTTTGTGGCTTGTTAGTAATTGAACAGTTTGCCTTAAATGCATAGAACCAAAAAGAACCTGCTCCCTACGCCTCCACCCCGCTTTGCAGATGGTTCTGCTGTGTATGGTGTTGTGTAGCCAGGCGCTTTACCACTGTGTTTATTGGACTTTTCCTCCTGCTTGTGTCTGGCTTGAAGGTCAGTCAGAGTTGAGAGCTTCTTGGCCTTCAGCAATTGCAACCAGATGGACTTCAGTAATTTCTGAGTCAGTATCCACTTTGGTGATATCAGCATTTGACCTTCTCACTTCCAAAGGATGTGTGGGAGCTTAAGGGTCTATGCCTCAAATCATTTTGTTCTCTAGCCTTTCCTACCTATCTTTTGATCCATCTATTATTTGCCCCAACTGTGATCCTCCTGCAGAAGCAAGCACTATATTTATTTACCTGTAAATATTTCAGCAAATGCCCTCCAGCTAGCCACTTTAACACTGGAAGTGTTCCAAGTTGGGTGAGATAAGGCAGTTCTTTTGTGCTGGACTTCTAGGGAGCCACTAGACAGTCAACAAATTATTGTACTTCTTCCTGAAAGAAGTTTGTTCTGTTTCCTCTGGTGCTTAATACCACCACCAGGAATGCAGGCTATGGTGGTACCACCCCTACACACATGCACACCAGGGGTTCAGCCCAGGGCCTCCTCCACCCAGCCCCAGCCTGTTTTCAGGCCACTAGAGGGAAAGGAACCACAGTTGGATAAAAATTCCACAAGTCTCACTATTTTAATGAAAATGTAGCTGATTTTTCTTGAGTATTTCACTGGTTATTACAAGCTTTTGGTTAGTTTATAGAGTTCCAGAAAAGTAGGTTCTGTCAGTTGCTATTGGTTTATTTTCTTTTGAGGGGTCATACCCTGTGAAATTATTACTATCATCTTTATTGATGTCACACTAGTATTTCAAATGTGGCTTAAAAAACTGAGCATAGTTAATCCCAGGACTCAGGAGGCAGAGGCAGGTGGATCTCTGTGAGATTCAGGCTAGCCTGGTTTACATAGCAAGTTACAGGTTAGCTGGAGCTACAGGGAGACCCTGTCTCCAAAAAACTGAGCATGGTCATATTTCTTTTTTAATGAGAAAGTCAGCCCACATTTCCCCCTGACAGAGAAACAAAATAGAAAGTATGATTAGGCTTGCCTATTTCCCAAGTTTTTGAACATCCTGTAAAAGCATTATGAAAGTATTCATTCCTATAAAGTAGTCTTAATGTGGGTGAGATGGCTCAGGAGGAAAAGGTGCTTGCCACCAAACCTGACCACCTAAATTCAATCCCTCAGACCCACATGGTGGAAGGAGAGAACCAACTTCTGCTTTTCTTCTGACTGTTACACAAGCACTGTGGCCTGTGTACCTGCACCTGGCAAAATGAACATGTACACAATAAATAAATAAATCATATTTTTTTTCAAAGAGGAGCTTCTCTTAGCTGACCCCTCATTCAGACCCGAGGGGGAGCTTGCTTTTCCTAAGCCATAGACAACTCCTACACCCCCCGTTTGTTGCATTTTATTCAGTTATTTTTCTTCGTTGTATTTCCAAGGAAAATCTGGCCAGAGGAACTCCATCTGCCTTCTTGTTGTCAAAGTGACTCCGAGAAAGAAACCACTGCACTTTTCAGACATAAATCAGTAATGTTCAAAATCGTGTATGGTTAGTGTTCTGGGGAGCGCTGAAGGAGAGGGCTTGAGGGTTTCGCTTTATACTCCTGTACTGTTTGAGTTTCTTCCAGTGAGTGTTTGTTATATTTGAAATTTAAAGAAAGGAAAGTACATTTAAAAACTGGAGGCCGAGGATATAGCTGGGTGGAAAGGCATGTGCTTAGCTGCATGAGGACGTGGGTTTGATCTCCAGCACAGAAACAACAAAGAAAAGCAGGAGACGTAATTGCTGGCTGTTCTACTATTCTTGTTGCTCATATTATGCTAGTTTTTAAAAGCTGTTTTTCCCTGAGATGAGTTACTGTAATGGTAACAGCAAAGGCCATCCTGTTGATAAAAGAAATGATTGATAAAGTGTCGATCAGATGATAGTAGGAAGAAGTACGTAATCGTGTTTCCTCTGAAGATCATTTTTCAAAATGCTGGCTAATTCATCATTTGCTTATGAGTTTGGTCTTATGATGTTTACTTATTTTCGCAAAAGTTATAATCACTTGCAAAGTAAATTCTCATTTATAATCAAACTGTTGTCTGTTTAACATAGTTTAATAATCCAAGTAGTCTCTACTTTTTTTTTCATTTGCATTTTATCTTATGACTCAACAGAGCTTATTCTCGAGGACTAGATTCGGGAGACAGTCATTCCAAATACTCCAATTCCTAATGGCCAGATGTTCTAGTTAGCATTCATTTAGCAGGTTGGCCTATGGCTTTGTCTCTGAAGAATTGTCTTGATTGGACTAGTTGATATGGGAAGAGCCATTCCAAATGTCAGAAGTGCCATTGCCTAGGCAGGTGGTCCTGGGCTGTATAAAAAAGCTAGCCAAGCCAGAGAGCAGGCCAGGCTGCAAGCCACTTCCTCGTGGTTTCCCTTCAAGCTCCAGATTGAGTTTCTGTCCTGACTTCCCTCAGTGATGGGCTGTGACCTGGAAGTGTAAGCCAAATAAATCCTTCCTTCTCCCTAAGGTGCTTTTGGTCAAAGTGTTTTATTTAGGAACAGAAAGGAAGCTAGAACACCAGCTATATGTCCATGGCTTTACTGTCTCAGAATCCCCATTAGCAATATGAAGGCCCCAGGCTAATGACTGTTTATAAATAAAGTTTTATTGGCACACAGCTGTGCTCATTCCTTTACTTATTGTCTATGGCTGTTTTATCCTACATCCCCAGAGTACTTACAATAGAATCCATGTGGCTATGCGCCTAAAATACCGTATGACTCCAGATTATCAAGTTTCCTTTCAGATTCAAAATCTTTGTTTGGGATTTGGCTATGTGGACCATTTTTTTTCCCCCTAATTCTTACAAGAAAAATTCAACTTGAAGAGGGAAAACACTAAACTATACATTATTGGTCGTTAGCCACCTGTACCTGACAGTTTTTTCATCATTACTGTGGCTAGAAACTGCCTCCAAAGCTCAGCGTTGCATTCAGCTGGTCAGTTGTGTGCGCAGCCTGACCTGTGGTGTTTTTCTGGGATTCTGGATGTTGGAGCAGTTCCTAGCTGGGTAGGAACAGTGGCTAAAATTCTGCTCATAGGCTGTGCACGTCACTTTTCACATTTCTTTGACTGACCTAGTGTTAGTGGAAGGGATGGACAACCGTTTACTCTGGGAACTGTGAGTGGCTGGAGCAGCTGAAGCATCCTCCACAGCCTGCTTAAAGGTTTGCTAGTTTGAAGAGATTAGAAATTCTCGGCAAAAACTTGGTGTTGGAATTCTTTGTGTATTATTTTTTATGAACTCCTTGCAACTAATAAATAACTAGAAATAGGCCCAGGGGGCTTTTGGAATATCTTTTACTTTTCTTAAGTTGCTTATTTAAGTATAAGTATACCATGTTTGAGTATACCATGTGTTTTTAAAAGTATAAAATGACAATATGAAGGATTAGACCCAGGTTCATTTCAGAACTAGCTGTTTATTGAAGTGGACCTTTTCTCATTGGTTAACATTTTTTTCCTTGTGTGAAACTAACTCAGAAGTCCTGGGGAAGGGGGAGGGGAGGAGGCATGAGTTTATTTATTTTCCTTGTTTGTGGTACTTTCTTCTAGAACTCTTTCATGTTAGCTCTCCCTTTCAGAATTAAAAATAGTTTCATTGAACTTCTAATGGGGTAGGATATTTCTCCTAAATTCCAAGTCCTTGACTTTGAAAATGTTTCACTGATATTTTTCATTTTTCAAGGCCAAAATATTTTCATTATTCCAAATTCATCGACACAACATTTCTTTGATCAAACAACTGTTGTGATTTCTCCTTATCTATCCTAGTAATATTATTAAGTAATGAACTCTGAAGCTTTATAGTTATGGCAGCCACAGTTTTCTGTTACTGTGAACTAATTTTAAAAAGCAAGCTTAGCTGGGCGTGGTGACACATACCTTTAGCTCCAGCCCACAGATGTCTGTGAGATTGAGGCCAGCCTGGTCTACATAGCAAGTTCCAAGCTAGCAGGGGCTACAGGGAGAACTTGTCTCAAAAACCCAACAACAAAAACCCAATAACAACAAAAAAGCAAGTTTAATTTTAAAAATGATAAGCAGTGTTTACATTTCAGCATTTAAAAAGGGGGTATGGCAGACTGGCCGAATTCTTTAGCGTGGAGAGTGAGATCAGTGGGCGATGGTGAGGGATGCTGTGCGCCACGGAGGGTTTGAGTGTCCTGTGTCAAGTATTTCTAGGATGTTATAATTCTCTTTCAACAACAGAATTCAGGAAAATGAGGGTTTTTTGTTTTGGGGGGGTTGGTTAAATGTTACTTGACTTTCTTCTCCCTACAGAAGTGTGATGATCATGGCTTTAGAACAAACTGTTCTATGATTACTTAGGGGTTACTATGATTATAGGAATTCTTAATATCTTGAAAATGATAAAAATGTGAATGTACATGAATGTTCTTTTATCGTGTTTGGATGATATGGAGAAGATGGTCTATAGTTCTATAGTTCAAACAGAGCTTTCAGAAATCACTCTCTGAGCTAAAAAGAATGTTTTGGCCGGTTTCATTCCATCTATAGGCCCCACAGATAATCCATGGCTTTACCTTTTTTTTTGAGACAAGATCTCATTATGTATCCTTGACTCACTATGTAGACCAGGCTGGCCTCAAGCTCACAGAGATCCACCTGCCTCTCTTTCCCGAGTCTGGGCTTGAAGGTGTGGGCCACCAGGCCTGGCAGTTTTACTTTGTTTAGCTTTTAGAAGCCAGGTCCCTTGCTTCCTCTTCAAAGCCAGCATCTTTGTTTTTTTCTTTCTCCTCCAGCACTGCATCTTGTATATAGCCTCATGAGCATCTCTGACTGATTCTCCTGCCTTTATTTTGTCAGTCAGCCCTGTAATTACATTGGGCTACCCACATAATCCAGGATTATTTCTCCATTTTGTGATACTTGATCTTAGGTGGAAAACTCTTTCACTATGTGTAGAAATGTATTTATGGGTTTGGGCAGCACAAGAAGCGTTATTCAGCCTGTCACCTACTTTGATGGGCCCAAATCTGTTCATTCTCCATCCTTCACATCCTGTTTAATGGTACAGTACTGTCAAACCAGCCATCTGTGAGTCTCTTCACCTTTCCCAGCTTCTGTTGCAATCATCACACCACTGGTACCAACCATATCCAGATCACATCCAAAACTGATTAAGAAATCATCTTGTCACCACCCAGCTACGTCTAGATGTGTCCTCTCCACTAACTTCCACTGGACACAGAATGAGTGTCTTCAGCGTTCTGGAGCCTTATCTCATCCTGCCTTTCCCTTTCACTCCTGGGCATTCAGAGTTAGTGACAGTACAAGACTACGTGGGCCGTCACCAGTGGTACACACAGTGCCATGGGACTAGATCTCAGTCACTTCCCTAGAGCCACATGGGAGAGTGAAGTGAAGGCTCACACGGTAGAAGACACTGGAGAGAATTTGGGTTGGATAATTATTTTAAAGGCAATTAGAATTTCCTTTAAAGATTTCAATCTTTTTTTCTTCTACTGACTGAATATTTTCTCTGAATCAGTGGAGACAGAGAATAAAATCAGTCTCTGGTTATTTGAATGATTTTTTTCTTTTGCACTTCCTGGAGTATGTTTTTAAAAGTTCTCAGGAAGGCTAGAGAGATGGCGCAGCAGTCAAGAGCACTGGCTGTTTTCCCAGAGGACCACATTGGGTTCTTAGCAACTACCACATGGCAGCTAACAACCATCCTTAACTCCAGTTTCAGGGGATCTGACACCCTCTTCTGGCCTCCATAGGCACTGCACAACATGAGGATGACTGTGTGGTTTACTGAAATACATAGAAAAAAATTTGTCATTATTAGAAATAGTCTGTTACACAGAAAAAAATCTGGTTATCACTACATATATATATTTTCCCACTTTTAGGGGAAAAAAAAGTTGTTTACTGGATTTTAGCAGTTTTTATTTGTTAAAATCTCAGCTTTAATTAAAATTTATTAAAGACATTTGAGAATGAAAGGTAGAGCAATATGGAAATGAAATAGTCCTGGAAATAATGTATTCTGCAAATTAAAATTGATTTTTATATCAGAAGTGCTGTGTGGAGCCTCCTCAGAGTAGAGAATAAAGATGTTCCTGTTCACTTCCTCTTATTCAGTCAATTCTGATGGTACCAACGAAATCAGTTGCCAGTAACTACTTGACATTTTAGTTTTGTGAATATGAATGCCTATTGATTTCTCCCCCTTTGTAATCTATTAATGGGTTCTATACCCCACATTTTGGGTTACACTTTCCATTTTTTGTTTTAGCAATTGAAACAGAGAATGTGTATAATTACTTTGAGTCTTGTTTTGAAATAGAATTGCAAGTATTGTTTAGCTCTTTAGAGAGCCCTAAATATATCACAGACAAGTCAATATCTAAGTTAAGGAGACAAACTTCCCTGTTCATTTTCAGAAAGCAGCTTTAATGAAATGTAACTCACATGCCATACACACACATACGATACAAATGTACATGCATGCAATTCTGCCATTTCCTATTAGTTTTTCTAATAAGTTTTTTTATTAGTTTTTCAAATAAGAAGGCAGATTTAAGAAGCAGGCTTGTGACTTTCTCAGATCATGGGGGGGTGGGGGGGAATGGACTCTTACTGTAAGGACAGTGCACAGGAGGAATAGGGGAGGACGAAACAGAACGGGTAGCTCATGTAATGTCCCCGAAGACACAGGATCCAGCACTCCAGCCGTGTTCTTCTCAGCTCCCCGTCAACACCTCGTGTCTGATTCTTACTGCTGCTTCTTGGGGCTCCACTGCCATCCAGTGCCCTCTGCACCATCCTGGCCCCTCCTGTTCTCTGTGCACTCCGTGGGCAGTGCTGTGGGAGTCTCTCCTCCTCCACCCTGCCCTCCTTCCCTGCTCCCAGCCCTCCAGTGACTTCTCGTCTGAGAGTCAAATCCCTCCTTCCTGAGGCAGCGCTGTGGGACTGGGCTCCTTTCTGCTCCATTATCCCTTGCAGCTAGTGCCCAGTGTTCAGCCACACTGGCCTCTGTTCTTCCCAGCACACCCACAACGCCATCCCACGTCCACAGTTCCCTCAGCCTGGAATGCACTCTCCCAGGCCTTTGTTTTTGCTTGCCTTCTTCATTCAAGCATCTGTCAAATGTCACCTCTTCAGAGACACTTCTCTGAACATCCTGCTATGGTGAAATTCTCCATCCTGTTATCCTGTTACTCCTATCTACCTCTTCGTTTTATTTTTCTATGTCAGATTTCCTTGTACTTGACATTATAGTTTGTGTGCCCAGTTCTCCTTTTTTTTTGCATAAGAAAATATGTAACTTATTTTGGATTTTATAGGAACCACAGTTAAGAGACATTGGACTTTTTAAAAGTGTCGAAAATTTGAAGATAATGGGGCTATTAAAAGTTGGATTATGTTTTCTATTATAATATTAACATGAGATTTGGGGATAAACAAGAAAGGAATGGTGTGATTTAATAGTGATAGGTTTGTGTTTCAAGCTGACAAGGGGTCAGTTGTGCTGGTTAGTTTTTGTCAACCTGACACAAACTAGTCATCTGAGAAGGGGGAACTGCAATTGAAGAATTTCTGCCTGTGGCCTGTGACCATGTCTCTAAGGCATCTTCTTAACTGCTGATTGGTGCAGGAGGGCCCAGCCCACTGTGGACCTGTGGGTGGTGCCATCACTGAGCAGGTGGGCCTGGGCCATAGAAGAGCGGTGAGCTCAGCAGGTCAAAGGGACCAAGCCAGTAAGCTGTATTCTTCCATGTCTCTGCTTCAGGTTCCTGCCTCCAGGTTCCTGCTTGAGCTCCTCATGTCTCTCAGTGATGGACTGTGATGTGGAAGTATAAACCAAGTAAACCCTTCTCCTTGAAGTTGCTTTTGGTCCGAGTGTTTATCACTGAAGAGAAAGCAAATTAGAACAGAACTTGATGTCACTCTCCCTCACCGGGCTATAAACTTCTTAAAGGCAGGTGTAATATATTGTATGTACTACTGTTTTCTGGGCACCTTGAGTAGTGAAAGCTCATGCACATACTGAGACCAGACTTCCTGGGGGAAGAATCTGCTGTGTCGTTCAGGACTAAGTGTATCTCGTAGATAAGAGCCCGGGCAGCAGTTCAGCCAGGATCTCATCCCTGCTTTCTCCCACCAGGTGACATGGCCCTTCTTTGATACCCTTTCTACAGGAAGTGGTATTTTGGTAGTTTTGACTAAAATTTTTTATTTTATGTCCTTTTTGTGGGGTGACCCTGGCTCAGGCCCCTGTGTACTTTCTCTTCTGTTTCTCCCTGGTCCTTGGTTGTAGCATATCTTTCTCCTTTTCTCTTTGAGCTATGTCATTCCAGAGCCTGATTAATCTGAATTCTTGTCTCAGAACACTTCCAGCTCTTCATTCTTTTATTTAATTAATGTCTGGAAATCCAAGCATAAGAATTATGTCAGATTCTGGGCTGTCTCAGTAAACAAAATACTCAAGTTCTCACAGTATATTTGGGGAGACAAAAAGTTAGTTGGGCATTTTTCATTCTTTCACTTGTTTAAATACTTAATGAGGCTAAGATACAGTGGTAGATGAAAACGAAAATAATTCTTCCTTTTTGTTGTTGTTGTTTTGAGACAGGGTCTTCCCCAGCTGGCCTGGTACTTTATGTAGACCAGGCTGACCTAGCTCACACAGAGATCTACCTGCCTCTGCCTTTCAGGTGCTGGGATTGGAGGTGTGCACCACCATGCCTGACTTTTTTGTTTAAAAATTATTATCCTTAGGGCTAGAGAAATGGCTCAGTGGTTAAGAGCACTGGCTGCTCTTCAAGAGGACCTGGGTTCAAATCCCAGCACCCACATGAAGGCTAACAACTATCAGTAATTCCAGTTCCAGGGGATCTTATGCCCTCTTCTGACCTCCACAGGCATTTCATGACATGGGTGCACCTACCTAGATATAAGCAAAACAGTCATATACATAAAATAAAAATAATAAAATATTTCTTTAAAAATTACCATTATTGTGGGCCTTACATTTTTGGTAAGACAGAATACATTAGACAGCTACATAAACAAACCTTAGGTTATAGCTGTGTTGAGTTCTGTGACGGAGGGCTCCATAGTGGTATGAGAATGTATGTTTTGAAGATTTGTTCTGGTCAGGAGAGCCAGCAACAGCTTCTTGGAGAAAGTGAAGAATAGACTGAGCTTAGGAGACACAATAAGAATCAGCCAAGCCAGGGCAGCAGGTGAGAGGAAATAAAATATGCAAGAGAAGATACACTTCTTTCTTTCCTTTCATTTCCTCCCTTCTTTACAGAGTCTTTCTGTGTAGCTCATACTGACCTTGAACTGCTGCCTCAGTTTCTCCAGATCTGGGATTATGAGCATATGCATGCCTGACTTCAACCTTCATTTTCTATCAAATTATTTATTTGTCCAAAAAATTATTTTTGAAAGTTGACTTACCACACACACACACACACACACAAAACCCCACAGCTGCAATAAACAAGTTAAAAGAGAAATAAAGGGTAAGTTAAAGGGATAGGAATGAATTACACCAGAAAATCAGGGATAAATATGATGACTGTAGTCAATACAAAACTTAGCTCCTGGGAGAGATTGCTCAGTGGTTAGAGGCACTGACTGTTCTTGCAGAGGACCCAGGTTGGTTTCCAACACCTACATGGCAGCTAACAACTGTTTGTAACTCCAGTTTTGGGCCTTCTTCTGACCTCCATGGGCATTGCATGCCATACATGGTAAGCAAAATACTCACAGACATTAAAAAAATAACAACAACCACCTAGTTCCAAGCCGTGGCAGCCTAAACATAGAAGATAATAGGATATATCTTTTCCTTGGTGTGAATAAAGTTCTTTATTGTAAAAGTGACATTAAGCAGTAGGTTCAGATAGTTTACACCTAAGACCTCAGCTCTTGAGTTTGTAGTATTAACCTACTTAGTTGACTCATCTAAGGTTTTGAGACAGGGTCTTGCTTGGAACCCAGACTTGCCTTGAGCTCCCTTTGTGGCCCAGGATAGTCCTGGACTTTAACCCCTTCTACCTCAGCCTCCCACGTGCTGGGCTTACAG
Source organism: Eospalax fontanierii (assembly GCA_035773235.1). Classification (NCBI taxonomy): domain Eukaryota; kingdom Metazoa; phylum Chordata; class Mammalia; order Rodentia; family Spalacidae; genus Eospalax; species Eospalax fontanierii. Next base: position 35,622,079 of record CM069548.1, on the reverse strand, counting down.
AATGTGCTGCCACACTGGTGCAACATTAATCTATTTTTAGTAGTAAATCGCATTAGGATTTAAAACAGAAAAATTTCAGAAAATTACAGCGCTAACCTGCTTGTGTGTGCCCTTGTTAGAGCCGGAGGAAAGGAACGGTAGCAGGAGAGCATGGGCTGGAAGAGGAGGTGAGAAATACGGACTGCAGAAGTCCGCGTGGAGCCTAGGGTTCGAAGTAGACCCTCACTGTTGCTCTTTGAGGACCTTATGCTGTCTTAGATAATTTGGCCCTGCCTGTCTAGTGGTTACTTAAATTACATTCACAAATATTTACTCATAGAAAGCATCCTTCATTCCTTATTCTATAGTCAGGGACAAAAAAAAAAAAAATACCACACACACAAGTGGCAGCCTTATTTATTAGCTGTTCACATTCCAACACTAAAACATACAAAATCAAGACCCTCAAAACCAGAATCATCTCAAATTATCAAGCTAGTCATCCAGAGTTCCCTGTGACTCTTTTATGAGTTCTGTGCCCCAGTGACACCTTCTGCATGCATTCCCACTACCCAAGTCTCCTCTTTCCCCAGGAGTTTCAGCTCTACCATCTACTGCCCTGGTATAATATTAGGTCCAAAGGTTCACGAAGATCCCAGGAGAAGCCAGGGAAGGAAGAAGTCAGGTAGATCCAGATGCCCCCACGCCTCCAGCTCGTGAGATACTGGCATTGGTCCATTTTTGATAGTAGATCACGTTAGTGTGGACTCCCAGGAGATCTTTACCACATTCCAAACTCCAGCTTACCACGCCTATCTGAGTCCAAACATCATCCTCGAAGCATGACAGAGGCCCTCCCAGATTTCCTCTCAGGAAGAGAGAAAGGTCCTGAGTGCTGTAGGGAGAAGGGCTCAGGAGAGCAGTGGGAGGGATGGAGAGGTCCCCAGAGCCAACGCTGAGCCCTACAGCTCTGCGGGATCTGCACTTCTCACTGCTTTAAGGAGAAATCCCAGGAATTCCAGAATCACAGACTTTGAAGTTGGAAAGAACCTTAGAAAAATCTATTGGTAATTTCCAAATATTCATCTGCTATCCCATGAAAATGCAAAATCAGATATATGTGGTTTTTCACTGTAAAGTTAAACTTATTCAGTTCAATAAACTACCCTTGGGTTTTTTTTTTTTTTCTGTTCATAGATTCTTATTGTCTTTGTGTTAAATACTCATTTCTTCTATGAAATGATAAGAACAGTCATTAGTAGTCTGTCTCTTTTGTTTCCTTCGTTTTATAATAGCTGTGAGATATAATTCATATGCCACACAGTTTATCCCCACACAAAGGATTTATTGTATATTTACACTGTTATGCAACTATTACCAGAACTCATTTTAGAACATTTTTTTCTACCTCTCTATCTCCTTCATATGCCAAACCATTAACTACCAGCCCCACTTCCTCCCAACCCTCCCAGGCCTTGGCCAACTGGTAATCTTTCTGTTCCTACAAACTTGTTTATTGTGGATATTTCATAAATGGACTTTTGTGCCTTTAAAAATACTTTTTTCCCTAAGATTCATACATGTTATAGCACACATCAGTGCTCTCTTTCTCTTTATAGTTGAATGATAGTCCATTATAGTGATGTACCACATTTTCTGTTCATTAGCTGCTGGGCATTTGAGTTTTCTCTATTTTTTGGCTATTGTGATTAGTTTTGTGTCTGTGTGTGCACATAAGTGGATACACGGGGTTGACATTAAGTGTCTTCCTCCATTGCTTTGTACCTTATGCCTTTAGATGGGGTCTCTCCCTGAACCTGGGGCTCATTCATTGGCTGGCCAGTGAATTCCTAGGATACTTCTGTCTCCAGCCTCACCGTCTCCTCAGTACTAGGGTTACAGAAGTGTACGACCCTGCCTGGCTTTTACATAGGTGCTGGGAATCTGAACTCAGCTTCTCGTGCTTGTACAGCAAGCACTTACTGACTGAACCATCTCCCCAGCACCTTTGCTGTTGTAAATAATGCTACTCTGAACGTTTATGTGCTAATTTTATATGGCCGTATTTTCATCTCTCCTGGGAGTATCCCTAGTTGTCTAAGTCCTGAGTCATGCAGTAGCTATATTTAACCTTTGAGGAACTGCAAGCTTCCCAAGCTTTCTAGTTTGCATTCTAAGCAAGTTTATGAGTGCTGAGGATTGTCTCACTCCTGGGAGACGTATATTCTTTAGCTGAGCTATATCCCAGCCCCTCTTAGGTACTTTATTCTCTTTGATGTTATTCTAAATGAAAAATTGTTTCTTAATTTTTCTCCTTAGGCTATTTAGTGCAAGTATATAGAAAATGTACTTGCTTTTTGTATATTGTTCCTATATCTGACAACTTTACTGAATGTGTGGGAGTGGATTCCATGTTCTCCTATACATACGGTCATGACTCCTGTGAATAGTTTTGCTTCTTCTTAATTGGATGCCTTTCATTTCATTTCATTTGCTGGCTTAATTGTCCTAGCTAAAACCACCAGTATACTACTGGATAGAAATAGCAAGAGTAAGACATTTCTGTCTCTTTCCTGATCTTTGGGGAAAACCTTTCTATTATTTTTTAACCAGTGTTAACTACAGGGCTTTATTGCTTGTTTATTGCTTTTCATTGCTCCTTCCTGTGCTGTGCAGGCTGACTGAACTGGGCTCAAGCCATCCTTGGACACAGCTGTGAACTTTTTATAGGTGCACTTTACCCGGTTGAAAATATTTCCTTTATTCCAAGTTTGTTGAATAGGGTTTTTGTTTGTTTTTATGTCATGAAGGGTTATTGGAGCTTTTAAAATGCTTTTGCTGTGTCAGTTGATATAATACTATGCTTTTTGCCCTGAAGTCTATTTAATATGGTATATTTCAGTAATTGATTTTTGGATTTTATTCCACACCCACATTCTTGGGATAAATTTCAATTGGCTCTGGTATTATATGTTGTTAGATTTACTTTGTTAGTATTAAATTTTTTACCTGTATTCATAAAGACTATTGGTCTGTAGTTTCTTGCAGTGTCTGTCCAGTTCTGGTCTCAGGATAATAATGATCTCATAAAATGAGTTGGAAAATATTCTCTCCCCCCACCCCAAGGATTTTGCGAAGAATTGATACAAATTCTTCTTTAAATATTAGGTACAATTTACTAGTGAAGCCATCTGAGCCCGGGCTTTCTTTCTTTTTTTTTCTTTTTTTTTTTTCAGTTTTGCTCCCTTGTGCCTTTGTTGTTGTTTTGAAATCACTAACATGATCCTTACTTGTTGTGGGTCTATTCTGATGGTTTCTTTTTCTCTTTGGGTTCGTTACAGAAGTTTGTATGTTTCCAGGAATTTGTCTCCATCATCTTATCTAATTCATTGACATAGAGTTTTCCATGGCATTACCTTACAATTCTTTTATTTCTAAAGGGTTTAGAGTAATGCCGCCTGTCTTTATTTCCTTTGTGAACTTTAGTATTGGACTTTTCTCTTTTTCTGTTTCCCAGTCTAACTAATTTTTTTTCAATTTTATTAATCTTTTTAAAGCAGACTTTTTCTTTTTTTGGATTTCTGTGTTGTCTTTCTGTTCTCTAGATCAGCAATTTGTTTTATAGTGCTTATTTCCTTTGTCCAGGTCAAGTTTGCTCTTTTTTCCTCAATAGTATTTTCTCTTTCTCTCTTTCTCTCAACTGTGTAGGTTATATCACTCCAACCTGCCTTTCCAGTGCCTTAATATCAAGCATTGGGTTACTAATTTGAGATATTCTTGTTTTTAGCATTGACGTTGACAACGGTAACTCTCTAACCACGGCTTTAGCTGGCATCCATAAGACTCAGTTTGTTGTGTCTTTGTTTTCATTCATATCAAAGTATTATTTCCTAATTTCTTTCATGGCTTTTTTTTTTTTTTTGGCACATTGGTTATTTAGGAACACGATTTCTACAAATCTGAAATTTTCATTTCTCCGTTATGAACATTTGGTTTTATTCCATTATTATTGGAGATCCTACTTTGTTTTTTATTTATTTTTTTTTTTTTTTATTTTTTTTTTTTTGTAAAATCTTATTGAATTTTTGTGTATTTCATGTAGAACACTTTTTTTTTTTTTTTTTTTTGGCCTTTTTGAGATAGGATTTCCCTGTAGCCCCAACTGGTCTCGGACTCACTATGTAGACCAGGCTGGCCTTGAGTTCACAGAGATCCACCTGCCTCTGCCTCTCAAATGCTGGAACCACAGGCGTGTGACAGCATGCTTGGCTCACACAGAACATCCTAATTGTCTTTATACTCCCCCTTCAGCACCCATAGCCCCTCCCCCACTGACTTCATACACTGTGTCACTTGTGTTAAGGCCTATCGTGTCAAGTTAGTGTACCCAGACATCCCTCAGTGTAAATTCATCCACTGAGGTCTAGTCATCCTATCTAGAGGCACTCACTTTAAGAAGATTTTAGTCCCTCGAACCTACATCTATATCTAGGGTTTGCTTACAGCCTCAAATGTGATCTGTTCTGGAGACTGTTCTGTGTACACTTAAAGTGTGCTCTGTTTTTCTTAGGCTGTTTATCTCAGAACAACTCTGCTGCAGATGACAATTGTAAATTGTGGACCACACGTATAAGCCAGCTCTATGAAGGCAGTGGAGAATAGACAAAAGGAGAAGAATAGCATTTTTTTTGTTTTTTGTTTTTAAGCCCCCCCCCCATCCTGGCCCTAGCCTGAGAGTAGAAACTTAAATAGGAACCCACAGTCTTACTGACTTGAGAATGAAGGGACAGAGCTGAGAGTGACCATAGCATTTAGAAAGTAAAGGGAGAAAATGCCAGGAGGGAGAGAGCAAGCCTGAAGCCTGGATTCAGCGTATCAACTCTCCAGTCTCTGGCTGGCCCTTGAACTAAGGTTAGACACCAGCTGCTCAGCTCAGGCTAAACAGAACTGCTGTAGCCTGTCACAGGGGAATCCAGAATAGTTTGAGGTCAGCCAAATTTTCGTTTTACTCCTGTTTATTGAAACAGGAAACTGATATTTTTCAGAAGAAAATGACAATCTATGATCTGAACACTGTGGCTGACAATGTCTGGGATATAATCTAAACTTACATCAAATAGCCTCAAGGAAAAGTTTCCAAAGATAAACCAGAAATGTTAGTCAGGAGAATGACCCTGAGAGAACTCAGATTTGGGGATTAGCAAGCAGGGATTTCTAAGCAGTTTATTCTAATTATGAATGGTAACAACACATCTGGTGGAAAATAGAAATAGCGATTGGAGAATATCGTAAAGGACTGTGGAGGTAGTTCAGTTAGTAAAGTGCCTAAGGACCTAGATTTGATCCCTAGAACTCATATTTAAAAAAACAGCTGGGGCTGGGGCCTGCAAGATGGCTCACTGGGTAAGGCCCTTGTTGCCAAGTCGGATGGCCTTAGTGCAGTCTCTGAAACCCATGTGGTAGAAGGGAAAAACTGACTCCTGTAAGTTGTCCCCTGAGCTCTGCACAGGTGCCAGGGCGTACACATCCACCCCACTCCTTGCCCACCCCAAATAAATAAAGAAATTTTTTTAAAAAGCTGGATGTGATGACACATTTATAATCTCAGCACTGGGAAGGCAAGCTCATTGGCCAGTCAGCACTTGATGAGTGATACTGATACCAGAAGGTATTCTCTGGCTTCCACATGCATGTCCATGAATACCCACACCAACAGATATGCACATACACACACACACACACACACACACACTGCATAGATAGAAAAGAGAGGGGACTAGAGAGATGGCTTAGTGATTAAGAGCATGTATTGCTCTTCCAGAGGCCTGAGTTCAATTCCCAGCACCCATATCAGGTGGTCAACAGCCACCTGTAATTCCAGCTCCAGGAGATCTGACACTTCTGGCCTCCATGGACTCCAGTACTAATGTATACATACATACATACATAATACACATGATTTAAAATAAATTTAAAGGTTTTCTTTTTTTAAATAGAGAGACTGGCCTAATGACCACCCTAGAATTAAAAAAAAAAATGAAATAAAAACTTTACTAGAGGAACTTAACAGTAAAATGTGAATAGCAGAATAGAGCAGTTGTCTTGAATATAAAGTATTCAATTTGAAGAGTAAAGAAAAAAAGATAAAGTGCACCTTTAAAAATATTAAACATACAAATGATTTTTGCAAGCACAAGAGGAGAAGAGAGGCAAGAAGCAGACATTTTTGAAGAATTTGTGACTCCAAATTTTCCATCTTAGGGAAAGATGCAAAAGAATAGACTGAAAAGAACCAAAACATGCTAAACCCCAAATGGGAAAAATACAAAGAAAACTATACCCAGACATTATATTCAAGCGGGTACCAAGATTAAAAAACACTGAAAGCATCCTGAGCAACAAGACTGCGCTCCATGAAACGAAAGGACAAGTGATGGCTGGGTCATTTGTATGGTGCTGGGAATCAAACCCAGGGCCTCACACATGCTCCGCAAGTCTCTACCGCTGAGCAACACTCCCAACCCTTGATGGCTAACAGTTGATCAGAATGACATTTTTTAAGTATATGATGAAATATTCTTAAGAAAATTAAAAAGTTGGCAAGTTTGTTAGCCTCAATATATTTATGAAAAATTAAGAGTTTATTTTTAGTGTTTGTTTATCTGTCTGTTTTAGATAGAGTTCCCTGTAGCCACAGCTGGCCTGGAACTTGTTATATAGATCAGGCTGGCCTCCCATCTCCTTGAGATCCACCTGCCTTTGCCTCCTGAGTGCTAGGATTAAAAGTGTGTGCTACCACTCCCAGTGAAAAATTATAGGTTTTAAAAAATATAATAACATGATTACAGTGGTCTAGATCAATAGTCTTGTACTTGAAGAGATTAAACTGATATAAGTAGGCCAAATGATTTGTCCAGCAGAGCTCAAGAATTGTCAGAGCACTTGTTTCTTGGATCATAATTTATTGTTACTTATAGATGAAATTTGGATCCAAATTAAGACCTCAGAAGGAAGGAAGGAAGGAAGGAAGGAAGGAAGGAAGGAAGGAAGGAAGGAAGGAAGGAAGGCCGGTCAGTCAGTCTTTGTGTCTCAGAAATAGTCACTAACCTTGCAGCTGTTCTTATTTGTTTCCATCTCACAAGCACAGAGCATGTCGTCCCTAATGATCCGCTCCAGTGCTGGGAGGAAGGTGCCAAGTGGGTTGAAGAGCTGTTCACAAGCCTGATTGTTAATGAGGGGCACTTCAACTTCTTGGAGGATAGAAGGCTAATTATCTGCAGAAGAAGACAGGAATGGAAGATTATAACAACCTGAAAAGTGACTGGGGCAAAATTCAGTCAGGAGGTGAAATCAACCCCAAGGAGAACTAACCACTTTCCAATCATATTTGCTTATGGAAGGACCTTCTAGGATGATTACATATTAAAAACAAAACCAGATCATTTAAAATTGTGTCTGAGTCGTGCCAGAGTTTTAAAGAATAATTCAGATACTTTCTAATTAAGTAAAAATGTGGATATTCTAAATTATTCTAAAATAATAATTCTTTCTCATTTTCATGCTCTTTGATAAATTCCTGACATATCTCTACTTCCTTCTGGAAAAGATTTGGCACAGCATTTTACAAACAAATTAAACAAACAAGCAGACTAGTCTCTCTCCAAACTTTAACTTAGGCTCAACAATGTCTTTCAGAAAGAAAATTCTGTGTTTAAATTGTTAGTATCTGTTCTGCAGCTATAGCCAGACTTTAGGCAAGACGGAGAGGAGTAAATAAACATTTAAATGTCAAAAAGATATTTTATATGAAGACTTGTAGATAATATCATTAGGTTGATCTGACCTTGTTTGAAAAATATTTGCTAGAGTCAGCTGTGGTAGCACTCACCTGTAATTTCCAGAGGCTGAGACAGGAGAACCATGAGTTCAAGGCCAACTTTTGGTACAGAACAAGTTTGAGACCAGCTTGGTCTCAATCAGTCAGTTAGTCAATCAGTCAATCAATCAATCAATCAACCAACCAACTTGCCTATCTCTCTTGTACCTTCCTTAATTTGTCCCCATCCAGTCACCCAACAAGAGACTGGAATTCTTAACTGCTTTGAGGTTCTGGGCAAGCAGATGAGCAGGATGAAGGAAGTAAAGGTGACCTGGGAAGACAGTTTCAGCAAGGTGAAGTCTGTGTTTACATCATAGTATTTGAGATGGATGTAGATTCTGGTCACGTAGTATTTCTCGCTTTTACTTAAGGAGTCAGCATAAACAGATCCAGGCCACACTGTGTACAAAAGCATACCAGATCCTAAAAGGAAAAGATAGAACAGAATAAAAGTGGAATATGGGTATGGCCTACACTGAGGTCAGAATAAAGTCTCTGAACAGGAAGGGAAGGAGGCAGACTGCGGAGCAACAGGACTTGGTTCATCTTGCGCTGGGACTGCGTTGTGGCCTTTTCTTCTCTGTGCTCTTCTCTGCCCCCTCTTCCTGTGGTCTCTTTCTACATGCTGGTGGCCAGAGGTTTATCTCTCATAGTCTCCCTGGTTCTTCCACAGACCTCTCTCATTGCTGATGGTTTTATATATGTAAAATTTGAAGTGTCTGGTAGTTTGATAAGATGTCCAAAACAAGTCCCAGAAGTTCTCAGCTCTCCGGCTCTCAGGTCACATTATTCACAGGAATTCGCTTCCAGCTCCTTCAAACCTTAGTATTTTCCCTGGTGTTTCTAAGAAACCCTGTATATTGATACTTCTTGATATTTTTTTTTCTAGTTTTTAGATCTTGAATTCCTGATACAGAAGGTGAGCACCCCGCATCTTACACATCTGCTCATCCTCCGTCCCTGCTTCATGCTCAGCCCGCTTCCTAACTGGGATTGTGATTGCTTTCTGTTAGATCAGAGTCCTAGGTGTTTTCTCTGGCTGTGTAAACTTCCTGCACTACAGGAAGATTTAGATGTGGATCTAAATGTGGTGCTTGCATTTCTCATAAACTCTTTTGCTTTTCCTAGAGTTAATAGCGTGGTCTCGTTTTGTTTTCTTCATTTTCCATACGTCCATCCGTCTTCCCTCAAGCTCTCTGCCAGAAATATAAATCTCTCCGTATGGCCAGGCCTGTCAGGGAGTCTGTTAGACTTGCCTTTTTTTGTTTGTTTGTTTTTCCCCCCTCTGCCCCCTTGTTCCAGTCTGTCTTTTGCACAGCTATTATCTAGACACTTTATGATTTGTTTGGGAATTCTCTTTTGTGTTATAACCCACCATTTTGTCTGGATCCTGTTTTCCCCTTTTCGGTGAAACGTTGTCTCCTATGGCTTTCCTGAAGAAATATGCATAAAAGGTAGTATTTTTTGCTGCTTTGTATATTTGTAAATGCCTATATCTATACCTCACATTAATTCATAGTTTGTATCCAGGTAGAATTACAGGTTAGAAAGAAAGTTTCCCTCAACATTTTACTTATTTTTTGTTGCATATCAAACTGCTATAAAACTTAATGAACAAATGTTTGTACCTCAGATTCTGTGGATCAGGAATTAGGGTGCCTCTGATTCAGGATCTCTTAAGCAGCTTTAGTCAGGGTGGACTGCAGCTATCTCGACCGAGGAAGAGTTTGTTTCCAGACTTACACTGAATTCGAGTCTCAGTGAGGTCCAGTTTCATGTGGGCTCTTTCAGGGCTACGTAGCATGTGACAAATGGCTCTGAGAAAGCTCAGATTTTTGTCTGTGAGCCCCAGAAGCTCAAGACAAACCTGCAGACTGGTATTTAGGAAATAAGTTGACAAAAAGGAAGTGAAATGCCTGTCTCTATCACTCTCTCTATCTCCACGGCTCATCTCCTAGTTCCATCCACTCCAGGGTGATCTGGGGTTTCCTCCTGCCCTTGTGCTTTCACTGGCCCATTGATTCCTTCATGAAGCAATTCAAATATTTCTCAAGAAGCAGTCTGTGTGCCAGCTCCCAGCTAGAACTCACTTTTGCATGCAGTGTGCTGCGGTCGGTACCCAGTGTTCGTCGATGAGGGAGCCTCGCCCGTGTGTATCTGGTCAAAGCGCACGTTGACCTGCCAAGGCCAGCATCCCAAAGCAGCATGCTGGTCACCCACATGCACCCGAGTTTACAGGTCATCCACACACCAGAGAAGGAAGAGACGGGGAACCGTGGAGATGGAGGTGTTCTGTTCAACCTCCGGTCTCCATTTTATTTCCCCAAAGTCCCATCCCATCTCTTCCTAGGAGCTGAGCCTCTGTGGACTCTATCCCCAGCCCGGTTCCGGTTTCAGACCTAACAGTCCTGAGCCTAGCTGCAGAGGGCTCACCTGTCTGCAGACTTTCCTTTTGGGAAAAGGAGCATTGGGAAGACCCTGCAAAAGACATGCCATACCATTAATACGTAATAACATAGCTCATAGCCAAACGCTGAGTAGAAAGCCTTTCCAGATTGATGACAAGGTCAGAATTTACAAATATCTGCCAATTAGAATCTTGATAATTATGTACTTACCTGCCTTGTCTTTTTCAAATTTTATTTAGTTATGGCTCTCCCTTGTAGCTGCAGCTCGTATGGAACTCATTATGTTGACCAGGCTGACCTGGTAGCCTGCCTCTTCCTCTCAAGTGCTGAGATTAAAGGTGTGCACACCATGCCTGGCTTTATTTATTTATTTTTATTTTATGTGTCTTGAGTGTTTTACTTGCATGTATGTAAGTGTATTTGTGCATGCAGTGTCTATGAAGATCAAAAGAGGGTGCCGCATCACCTGGGCTTGGAGTTATGGACAATTGTTAGCTGCCATGTGGGTGCTGGGAACTGAACCCAGATCTCCTCTTTGAGATCAGCCAGTGCTCTTAACCTCTGTGTCACCTCTCCAGCACTTACTGGCCTTGTAAAGCATCTGCAGTTTGCCTATCACTTGATGATTCAAGGTCATCATCAGGAATATCAAGTATTTTAGGTTGTAACATAATGATGCCCTGGCATCCTTTTGAGATTTGAAGGCAATTTATTTTTGTTATTTTCTTTTTTAAAATTTTAATATATTTATTTATTTATTTTTATTTTATGTATATGAGTGTTATGCTTGCATGTATGTAAGTGCACCTGTGTCATGCAGTGCCCACAGAGGACCTAAGAGGACATTGTATTCTCTGGAACTGGAGTTATGGATAGTTGCTAGCTGTCCATATGTGGGTGCTGGGATTTGAACCCTGGTCTTCTGCAAGAGCAGCCAGTGCTTTTAAGCTCTGAGCCATCCCCCCAGCCCCTTTGTTATTTTCTTTAACTGAAATGGCATTTAGCAATGTTTACAGATCTTTCTTTTTTGCTACCTGCTACCTATTTCCTACTGATAACATACCTTTCTTTTATTATTGTTATTTTTAAAAATATTTTTAGTTTTTTTGAGACAGCTGTATCCCCAGCTGGCCTGGAACTCACTATGTAGACCAGGCTGGCCTTGAACTCACAAGAGTTCCATCTGCCTCTGCCTCCCAAGTGCTGGGACTAAAGGCGTGCTCCACCCCAACTGGCAACATACCCTTCTTTTAAATAAACTGTGGGCCAGAAAAATAAATTATCTTTCTCCCCCTTGCCACCCCCCTTCCACCCCAGTGCTGGGACTGGAACATTTTGGCCAAGTACTCTACCACTGAGCTACAACCCAGCCTCCTTCAAGTCTCTGTTCAAATAATTCTTCCTCCTGAGTGCTGGCATTTCAGGCCCATACCAACATGCCCATTCTACTTTATTTAAATACCTACATTTTAAAAAGATTTTTAGAGGTGAACATTTGAAAAAATAGAATGTCTGTTTACTTTCTTACTAACCGTCCCTCTCAGTTTTCATTAGATTTATGTTTTCCTCTTGTCTTCATGTGTATTTGTTTATTTTAATTGCAGTCCCTTTTGGGTATTTGAAATAATTCATGCTATTCACATGAATTTTTTTAATGTCATTTTAAAAATTTTTTAAAATGTCATTTCATTTAAATGTAGCTTAAAAATGTCAGGGGGCTGGGGATGTAGCTCTGTAGTAGAGTGCTTGCCTAGTATATATACAAGACCTTGCGCTCGATCCTTAGCACTACAAAAAGAAAAAAAAGTCAGACTTTTGAGATTCACCTCTGAATTGTGTTTGGAGGATAGGTGGTTTATTTTGCAGTAACACCTGGGCTCTGGACAGGTCTTTCTCTTGACTTGTCATAGGAATAAAGATTTGAGACACTGTAAGGTCTCAGTATTATCCCAGGTTGTTGGACTTTTGATATCACTGGACAAATTTGAAATTCTAACTTATTTCCTTTATGATTTAGTAAGGTTGCTCAGAATCTCTTCTCTTTGGTTAATTTTTTTTTTTTTTATTGAATTGTTGTGTATTTCAGACAGAATGTCTCAGTTAGTCTTAATCATCTTTAGGTCCCTTTCCCACAGGCACCCCCCCCTCCAACTTCTCAACTGAAATCCATACATTCTTTCATCTGTGTTAAGGTCTATTGTGTCAAGTTAGTGTCCCAGTTGTTCCTCAGTTCAGGTTCATTCACTGAGGTCTAATGAACCTACCGGGAGTCCCTCGCTTTAGGATAATTAGCTTATCCTTACCCAAAAGTAATCAGTTAACCAATATTTCTTCAGGAAAGATTGGGGTCTGCTACCCATTTCTTCAGCTCCATGCTGGGTTTTTGTCTGCTTGAGTTTACACAGGTCTTGACCATGCCAAAACCATTGCTGTAGGTTCATAAGCAGGGTCCCAGGAGCTTGTAGGATTCTATTTCCATGTGCTCACACACCTCCTCCCTGGCTCTTAAAATCTCTCTGCTCGTCTTCCGAAATGGCTCCTGAACTTTGAGTGAGTGAAACTTAATATAGGGTCCTGTCCAGGACCCTCACTCTTCAGAGTCCTTATCTCCATTCTTTGGTCATTTGTGACCTTTTGTGTTCCTGGCCCTCTGTTACATGAGGGAGCTTCATTAATGAGAGCTGAGAGATTCATTAGTGTCTTATTTACCCCTTGTTCCACGTTGCATGAGCCTTAGGTGTAGAGGTTGCATTGTAGATGTGCTGCTTAGGCATGAGCAATTCACAGACAATGTCTGTGAGTGACCAGTTGTGGTACTCTGTTGTAGCCTCTGTCTGGTGCAACAGAAGCTTCTTTGACAAGTGGTGACTGGGATACTTGACTGTATATATAAGGATATATAATTTGCACTTAGTAAGAAGTTACTTTAGCCTAGGGATATAACAGCCTTGAGGATTTCTCTAAGATCTATGACCTCAGCCATGTATATTTGGCCATGATCACAGTACCACACATGAGTTTCCTCCCATTGAGTGGGTTCTAAGACCAATTAGGTAACTGTTGATTGGCCCCAAGATAAAAGTGCCACTACTGCATCATTGTCAAGTGCTGTGGCAGTCATTGATGTGGTTATTTGGTCATGAAGCTAGTGTTAGGCCATCGATTGACGTTCTCCTTTGGGTGCTTGCAAACTGCTCCCCAGAGCTATGAGAGCTGGCCTTCAAGGGAAGTGACTTCTAAGATCAGTTCCAGCTCCATTGCTCCCAATATGGTTTCTGAAGTATGTCCTGGTTTCAGTAATAGGCTCTTACCTTCAAGTTCTGGGAGGCAATCAAGGACTGTGGCAATAGCCTATGTAATTTTGGGAGTCTCTTGTACCACCCTGGCCAAAAACTCAAAGAAAAGTCTCCTGTCTGGCACTGGTTCTTGTTATGCAGCCTTCAGCTATGTACTTGGACTCATGTAGAGATGTTATATGTGGAATTTGTCATTAGGTTGTTAGACTGATATAATTCCCTCTGGTGTTTTACACACAGCTAGGCATTATTTATCTTTCTTCTCTCTCTCTTTCTCTCTCTTCCTATCTAGTTCTCTCTCCATGCCTTCCCCCGTTCCTTATTTCTCCCTTGATAGTAACAGTCTTCTGTAGCCTGTAGCCCCATCTCTCTTGAGCTCCTTCTTCCTTTTATCTCTTTGGTTCCTGGCATAGCCCTCCTACCTCCTTTCCATTTAAATGGCCCCTTTTGTTTATTTCTCACTCAGTAACACCTGTCTCCTACTATTCTCTCTCAGGTTGTTTCTTTCCCTTTATCTCCCTGGTTACTTTCCATTTTCCTGTTTCCTGCAGGTATTACATTGGGATACATACTTACATATAAGGGTTTGGTGCTAGGATCCACAGATGAGGGAGAATGTATGTCATTTGTTTTTTTGAGTGTTTGTTATTTCACTTAGCCTATGAGTTTCTAGTTACCTGCAAATGTCATGATTTCATCTTTCTTTACCGATGAGTAGAAATCCATTGTGTAAATGTGCCACATTGTCATTTTCCACTCCTCAGTTGAGGGACAGTTAGATTGCTTCCATCTCTTAGCAGGGAAGAAGGTTGCTAGAATCCAAGGCAGGCTGGGGGAGGGGACAACCAGGGTAGATGGCTGGTCTAGTGCAGGCAGAGGGAAGTTGAGGGTGGGAACAGACAGCGAAGGCTCGCTCTAACAAACTAGACTGAAGAATTGAGCTCGTCTGAGTACAGAGGATCAGGATGCAGGGGGTGGGTCTAGACTAAGAGGGTAGTCGAGGGATCTGGGGTGCTAAGAGCAAGAACAAGCCTGTGCCCAAAGCTAGAAGGCGAACAGGATGTATGTGGGGGGGCACTAAAATAGTTTTATAAAAATGTATTTGGAGGGACTAGAGAGATGGCTCAGCAGTTAAGAGTGCTGATTGTTCTTGTAGAGAACCTGGGTTCAATTCGCAGCACCCATATGGCAACTAACAACCATCTGTAACTCCAGTTCTAGCAGAATCTGATGCTGTCTTCTGACTTTTGTGGGCACTGCATGACACAGGTGCACTTACGCACATGTAGGCAGTATACTCATACACATAAAATAAAAATACATAAATAAAATATTAAAATATAAAAATATCGAATACTTTTTTCTGTTAAATTTTGTTGGAAATAAACTCCATTGGATGTAATAAAGGCATCAGTTCCTTACTCTGAAAATTAGGTTAAAGAAATAAACAGTTATCTTGCTTTTTCTATACAAATTCTAGCACATAGAAACAAACAGACTTAGTTGATGAGGGAAGAATTCTGCCTAATAAATGTATTTGGACAAGTAAAAAATTAAAAAATGAGAAAATCACCACTTACAGCCCGTCATGAAATAATTGACTTAGAGAGTGATTATGAATGGCTGGAGGCCTTAGATGAAAGGTGGATGCAGGGCTTAGGCCATTACATGTGAACTC
This sequence comes from Eospalax fontanierii, assembly GCA_035773235.1. Classification (NCBI taxonomy): domain Eukaryota; kingdom Metazoa; phylum Chordata; class Mammalia; order Rodentia; family Spalacidae; genus Eospalax; species Eospalax fontanierii. Next base: position 35,606,839 of record CM069548.1, on the reverse strand, counting down.
TCTAACCAAGTGTAGAATCGTTAAAAGTGGGACAAGGCAGACATGTACCTCTTGATGCCACATAATACAAAGCACACAGTCCCTCCTATGCAGTATTGTCTGAAAAAGAGACCTGATCTCTGAAGCTACTTGTATTTGCCAAAAATACAGGGGATGAAAGAACCAGTTAAATTATAACACAAGGAAGTAAATAGACAGAGTCAGAATGTGGGACATTTTATAAAGCAGCTAACCTAGTTTCTGTAATAAATCAACTGTGTGAAAGTAAAAAGGGGGCCAGACCGCTTTAGGTTATAAGAAACTTAAAGTGTACATTATACCTGTTTGGATCCTGATTTAACTGACCAGCTCTGAAGAGCCCTTCTACAGGGAAAGAAATTTGATAATAAACTGTGTATTTGATGGAATGATGTTAATCCTGGTAGATGTGACAGTGACATCGAGAAATATACACTTTTAAAGAGAGAACTGGGAATGCATAAATCCTTTGTAAATTGAAGCTAAATTCTTTTTGTTGTCCTGAAGAAAGCTTCTCTGGTTTTCAGTCCATAGCACTGTTTTTCACAGGTGAGGAATCTTGGCCTTAAAAAACAAGTCACCTTTCTCCTATGGCTTATACTTTCCTATTGTGCATGGAAGAATCAATTGATGTGATGATCTCAAAGATTCCCTATAAATGTAGCATTGAATTGTGCGTTGCTTGTTTAGCATCATATTCTTTACTGCTTTCACTCTTCCACTAGAAATAGTTTCTTAATTTCAGTTCAGCCGTCAGTCTCATTTCACCGCTCCTTTGCCATTTCTAAAATAAGAATGCCCACCTCAGAGGCTGTTCTAAGAGCTTTCTGCATGTCATCATGTTCGGTCTCATGTTGGGTTCTCTGTCCCCAGACATTATCATTAAGTTTCCTTCTTCTACTCACACTAAGGATTTCTTCTTCTTGGTTTAAGCAGCTGGATTTCTATAGGGCATAGCTCTCACTTTGTTCCTTCAAAACTGAAGTTTGAAGCTGGGTGTGCTGATGCACACCTTAATCGCAGCACTTAGGAGGCAAAGAAGCAGGCCACAGATCTCTGAGAGTTCCAGGCTAGCTGGAGCTTCCAGGAGACCCTATCTCAAAACAAAACAAAACTGAGGTTGAGGCCAGGCACATGCTGGTAGTCCAGGACTTGGAAGGTGGAAGCAGAGGATCAGGAGTTCAAAGTCATCGTCAGCTGCATATGAAGTTTGAGTGTTCCTTATGGATTATATGAGACCCTGTCTCAAAAAGTCACCCAACTAGCTAATAACAAACAAACCAAAACCCAAGAAACCAAGACTGGATACTTTGTTCTTGTAAGCTACTATATGAGCTGCTGTTAGGAGGTTAAGAAGATGACAAGGACATTGGTTTCTTTTCCCAACTGTTCTAAAGCATTGTGTGGTCCAAATAACTACAAATGGACAACCTGAATCCCAATGAAAGGTGCAAATAAATAAGATGAAACGGTAGATATTATTTTTCTATAATGGAAGAGTCTTTAGTAGAGTTTTCCAACAATGAATGAAAGGCATTTATTATGGTAGAAAGAACCACATTTTTGGAGTCCTGGATAAATCTTTTAATATTAGTTGTGATCTTGGAGAGATTATTTAACTTCCCCAAGGCTCAGTTATTTGGTGGTGGTGTTTCATTTGTAGATGTGGGACAAATAAAAATGCTATTTAATTATTAAGACTGAATAAAATAATAACAAAAACAAACACTGTAATATCTAATAGTGAGGGATCATAAAGTAAATATAAGTTTTGCCGTAGTTAAGAGATGAGATAAAGATGTCTTGTCACCTAGAAAATCGCTTAAGCAGGTCCCACAGACAGAATGATTTGGCTCAATTATCTTAACCTTGGCTCTGGGCCAGCAGGTCAGGCTAGAGGAGCCCATGCAGTGCTCTAGTCATTTTTTGCCGTCTAACAAATTACTCCCAAACTTAGTCACTAAAATAACAAACCTTAGGCTCTTTCCTGTGGATCAGTGACCAAGGAGTGCTGAACTGGGTAGTTAGGGCTCAGGGTCTCTGCATCAACTGCTACTTTTTTCACTCACACTGCACAGTTATCTCCGAACTCCTGTACCAGTGGGCAGGCCTCATGGGACCCACTTCTAGGCTTGCTTACTGGTTCTCTCAGCTACCCATCCACCCACCAGGCTCTCTCCGCAGGGCTGCTTTAGAGCAAATGGCTTCCAAAGAGTGAGTGTGATCTTTCCAAGAGTGAGTGTGATCTTTCCAAGAGTGAATGACCCAAGGCAGAGAAGGCAGTTACGGTACGCACCTAGGTCTTTCCTAACTAAATTTAATTTCAGACATCTCATTACTTCCTGTTGTAGTCTATTCTCTAGCAGTGAGTCAACAAGGTGTGACTCTAAGGAGGCAAAGTTCAGCAGGGATCACCTTCCTCTTGAGAGTCAAAGGAAGCGTTGAAGTGAGGGAGGGCTCAGAAATGGAAGCTGTGTTTAGCAGGCCCAGGGATTAAACAGAGGCCTGTAGGGGGAATTCCTAGAGCCTTCCCTCAGCTCCGTGAAAGCACTCCATAGCTGCGCTCTGCAGTTGATGCAGAGACCCTGAGCCCTAACTACCCAGTTCAGCACTCCTTGGTCACTGATCCACAGGAAAGAGCCTAAGGTTTGTTATTTTAGTGACTAAGTTTGGGAGTAATTTGTTAGACGGCAAAAACTGACTAGTGCACTGCATGGACTCCTCTAGCCTGACCTGCTTCACCTGAAACCTTTTGGTCTTCCACATTCCTCTCTCTCTTCAGAATCCAGTCTAAGTTCTTGAGTTGGGTATAGTTTTCATTTTGGATTCAGCCAAGGGCAGGCTAACCCTCCAGATCCCAACTTCTTTGTCTACTGAGTGTGAAAAATAGTTGGGTCAGATTTCTGGATTCCTTTCAGCTTTAAAGTTCTGTGCTTCTGAATTTCTTTCCAAGTCCTTTCTCCAGTTTTATCCAAAGAATGACTATTCACCATTAGAATTAACCATATATTGACAGATAATTATAAAGAGTATGTTTTGGTACATTTATATATTGTGTATGATCAGCTTAAGCTATTTGGAATACCATCATCCCAAGCATTCACTCTGGCAATTTGGCCTTCTAGACTTGGGGAGGAAGGCAACAAACAGGTTAGACTTACCGAGTGACAGAATGCATCGGCCTTGCTGACCACAAGATTCTCAACTTCTAAAACTTCCACCTTCTCCTTCATTCTCAGTGGTCCCTTCATCCTGACCACACTCACCTCGCCAGTTAAGGTAGCCCCAAGAAAATCAGGGGCAGAAGCCTAACAGAGAGAAATCCAGAGAGACTGGGGATGGCAGAAAGGTAAAGAATGAGATGGCTAACTTCTTAGTCCAAGACCTGTAGAAACTGACGTTTGTGTATACTGTAGGCTCATTGGTTCAGATGCAGTTTGATCTATAGCTTACCACTCATGCCAGACCAGATATCCTCAACTTACAGCTGAGGATGTTTCCTCTTCTGCTCTGGAGGAAAGAGCAAAAGTGGCCTCGTGGTGCAAGGGCAAAGGGAAGGAAATGACCCCCATGTCCCCCCAGAGCTCTGAGGATGGGAGCAGATAGAAGCATACTGGGGAAGAAAAGACTGTGACAAGACAGAGAGATGCTTCTTTGTGATGCACTGATCTGTGTGTCTGCTCCCCATGCTCCACCCCTTAACTTGGAGCAGATCGTGGCTTCACAGTTGATGGGCTCAATTCCACAAAACATGTCTTCACTTGACTGTAGTCCCTGAATCTGTGCAGATCAATGAGAGACACTCTTAGCTCCTTTATCATTTAAGCTGACTTCATAAATGCAGAGCCGCACAGTCAGAGCTGTATTAAAGAATTAGAAAGCAACTGTCAGCAGCAATACATATTTCATGCCCATGGCTTTTGAGAGATTGCCCTGATTCAAATATTTTGTCCAACTGTTAGATAGAATCCTGATTTCTGGCTTGGGAGTCTGCTGGATGAATGAATGAGCCTCCTGGCTCTGAACAAGGCTCAAGGCAGTTACTCTTGTTCAGAGATACAAATTAGAAATGGAAAAGTCTTGTGATTCAGGAAATGCCATAATAACAATACAGAATTGTCTTTGGAATATCATTTTATCCTTACACAGAAATAAAGCGTAGATTTAGTATATTTAGAAGAATCAAGACTGTTGACACAGAAATGGAGCTCTTAGCTAGTCTGACAAGGTCTTTTACCCAGTGGCCTTACTTTCCAGGACACCTCTGTCTGCTTCCCTTCCTACCTGCCCACGAACACTCCATCCAGGAACAGATTGGTGTTTTACCAACTACTTCTCAGACTAAGCACAACTATCCTCTCTACAATAATTGCCCTGTCCTTTGTGCTGTTAAGGTCTTAGCTAGACAAAAACAAGAGTGGCAGTCACAGCAGAAGAAATATGAAGCAGCACAGGATCAAGAAAGATTTAAGGGCTGGAGAGATGGCTCAATGGTTAAAGCACTTGCCAGACAAAGGTAGGGACCAGAGTTTAGATGCTGAGTCAGTGTGGTGGCCCACCTATAGTTCTAACCTCAGACGGCTGAGAGACAGGATCCACAGAGCAAGCTGGCCAGCAAGACTAATCATACCATCATGCTCTGGCATTGACTGAGAGACTTTACCTCAATCAATAAGGTAGACGAATGATTGAGAATGATTCTGGACATCAGACAGGCTTCCACATGGGTGCACACATGCACCCACACACATGCAGAATATATACACACACATGAAAATGAAAGAAGAAAAAGAAGAGTTTGAAATTGGCCGTACCTAAAGACCACAGTGTGTCTTACAGTAGTCAGGGCTAGAAGAGACAGTTGAGAAACAGGAGATCTGTTTTCCTTACATTGGTTCAAGCCAGGAAAGTGCTTGCCAGGTGAGCATGAAGACTTCAGTTTAGATCCCCTGTACCCAAGTGAAAAGCAGGATATGTGTTTGTAATTCAAGTGCCTAGGACACAGACAAGACCCCTGGGCCAACATCATTCCATTTATTTATTTTTTTATTCATTTACTTTTTGATACATGGTCTCATGCTACCCAGCCAAGGCTGACTTTGAACTCCTGATCCTTCAGCCTCCACCTCTGAAGTGCTGGGATTGCAGGCATCTATCACCACCAGCAAACTGTATTGTAAATACAAAGGGTGTTTCGGGCCCTCATCATCCTTAGTTCTAACCTGCTTCTTCTGGTTCCCAGGCTGTTTCTGTTTTCCAACTTATTGTTCCAATTCCACCCTCAGGCTCAATCCTGGATCTCCCTAAGCTACATCAGCTCTCACTGATTGATTTCCAAGGCAGCACCTGAGTCAGCCTTGGTTTCTGAGCTATAGCTGGACACTGCTTCCTGTCCGTCTGTGGGCCTCCAGCTCCATCTGAGAGATGTGCACACTGCTTCCCACTGCCACCTCTGTGAGGCACATGCAGACTCTCCAGTGGCCATTGTACCCGCCTGGTCTTCGAAGCAGTTATTTAGTCCAGACTGGGAAGGCCTGAAATCCCCTCCTCACTTGTCCTGCTCAGACAGTAAGGGGTCTTATGGCCACAGAGCACAGGGGAAAGTGGCCTGAACCAAGATGGGAGGAGAGGATCGCCAGGGTAGAGAGGAGATTTTTGTGAGCTGGTTGGGCCACAGTGACTGGATGGTCGAAAGTGAAGTCTAGGGGCGGGAGGGGGGTTTCGGGGAGATGGGGCTGAGGGTACCTAGGTTTGGTTTTAGATTGTCTGGTTTTGAGACCCCAAAGCATCAGGGTATTCAGATTAGGCATAGAGGATGTACGTGGGTGGGAAAGTGAGGGGAGTTAGGAAATCCCCCAAAGTGTAACGATGAAGTCGGCAGTGAAGAAACAGGCTGCCGGGAAAACACACTGCGCAGGGGGGCCTGGTGTCCTGGAGGCTGAGGGCGAGGCGTCCTCCAGGTTCAGCTGCGAGGTTCTGGGTGGCCTTGGTGAAAGCACAGGCTTTAGCCGAGCAGCAGCGGCCCTGTGTGTGCTAAAGTGGGAAAAGCAATATGACTGCGATCACAGGATTTTGGACAAGTTTTTGAGGTTAAGGTTGGAGCAAGTTCTGGATGTATTGTGGGCTCTCAAGGGACAAAGTTGTCCTTCGAGCTGCCCCACGTGCTGACTGTCACAATAAGTGGATGGTGAGCCTCGGCCTCTTCCCCTCACCGAGGCCCCGTGCCTTCTGATCTCCAGCCAGTCTGCCCCACCTGTACCCCGCACCACGGGAAGGCCAGGCCAGAGTTGTTCCGTCACAGTTACCTGCTCCTTTGTGACTGACTAGCTTTATTTTCTCAGAGCCACTCACCATCGTTCCTGAGTTTTTCCACAAGTGTTTAAGTTGACAGGTACTTAATACAAAGTATTTTCAAAATCTGCCTTTTATTTACATGTATTTGAGTCAGTTTACATGCATGTTTTATTTTTAAACAAGTAATTAGCCAAAATACTTCAAGTTTTAAAATCCCAATTAAATATACAAAAATATAGCTTACAAAAAATAATGTTAAAAAAATATAAAGTGGAGAACAGTAGATTCCTGATGTTGACCCCTGACCTCCACACACATGCTTATGTACACCCATGAACAGGTGCACATTGCATACACCACACACACACACACAAATAAATAAATCACACACATACACCATACATACAAATAAATAAACCACATAAATAAACCAATAAACCACATAAATAAACAAATAAACCACATAAATAAATAAATAAATAAATAAATGAAAAACAATAGCTCTATCTAGTCATCCAGAATTTGGGTTGAGGGTAAGAAGATAGACAAGTTCTCGGGCTGAAAGAAATTGGGAAGGCCATGTCTACCACCACAGTGACACCAGAGATGTTCTACTATAACTCAGGGTTGGGCATGATCTGAGACATTTGGAGGGCTCCCTGCCTCCAGCACACTATGTCTTCTGGCATCTGTAGACAGAAGAGAGAAAAATCTGTCACACAAGTTTCTTGTGTCTCTGCCATGATGTCACAAGGACAGACCTGCTGGGCATTGTATTTTCTATCAGCTTTTCCTAAACATTCATTTCTTAAGCATTTATTAATGTAAACCAGACTAGATGGACATAATCTTCCTCTCGTAGGGCTGTGGTCTCAAGGGTTGGGGTAGGCATGGTATAAACAGAGGGAGACAACAGACAAGTAAATAGTACAGTTTAAAATTTAAAATTGTGATAGGTGTTAAAAAGAGAACAAACAATTTTACAATAGAGAGTAAAGGAAGGAGAAGGCCTTTGGACTAGGTGATCAGGGAAGGACTCCTTGAAGAAGTAACCTTTTAATGGAATCCCACCATGAAGAGTCAACCAAGAGAAGAGCTAAGGAAGAACACAACAGATAGGACTGGGAAGGAGAGAGGGAGGGAGGGAGGAGGGAGGAGGGAGAGGAAGCACTGGGCAGTCCAGGAACTGAGAAAAAAACACTGGAGTAGAATGAGGTTGGAAAGGCGAAAGCTAAGGAGTGATGCATGGTTTGGCCACAGTCAGACGTCCGGGTTTTATTCTAGATTCTCAGTGGCCACTAGAGGACTCCAAGGGGGGATGTGGCATAACTTCACCTCTGACACTTAAAAACACACATCTTGTGTATAGAGGATTTAATATGGGGACTGCAAACTTCCTTTAGATACTCAGGGCTAGCAGGATCAACTGTGAAGGTGCTACAGATGTGACCCTGTCCTCAGGAACAGCAGAGGCCAGGTAGAGAGCCACCAGGGAATGGGGCAACACCAGCTTCTCCTCCTAGATGGAGAAGCTTCCATCCCTCCTCTCCTAAAAGATTGGACTAGAGTAACAGCTACAGGAACCTGGCAGTAGTTGAGGGAGCCTAAGGTGCTCCCTGCAGTCTGGAGATAGTGACTAGGGTTTCCGTTTGCTCTGGTGGATGGGAGATGGGAGGAAAAGACTGGGATGGGCCTTAGGAGAAGGGCTTGCTTATTGTATAGTGACTCTGGTTTTGGGCAAGTCTAACCACAGACCTCTGTCTGCCCTGTCACATCTCAGGAACCTGCCCTAGCCTCCCAACTAATTCTTCCCTAAGAGTGAACAGGTTTAGGCCAAATCCTGGACTGGAATCACAGAGGGCTATGAGGACAGGTTAAAATGGTCAAATGGTCCAGGACTAACCCAAGAAGATAAAGAGCGAGTGTGCTGGTCTGTTAGCTAACCAGTGTTTTCTGCTTTCCCTTTATTTCTTTGCTCTCTTACAATATGTTGTTTGCAGTCCTTGGCCACCAGGTGTTTATTAGGTCGCTGCAGCATACAAGTGTTGTGCTAAATGGAGAGCAGAGTCTACAGCAGGAGCCATGGTGGGCTGCCTGCCTTCAAGAAATGAACAATAAAATGGGAGAATCTATGGAAAAGGGCAGATAACTCAGGTCTTTGTTGAGAATTTACATCATGCTTATTAAAAGAATGGGAGGGAGAAGCATGAAGGCCAAGTGTGTGATGCAGGGCACAGGCTGTTCATCTTCCTGGTTTTCCGGAGGATTGACGCTGAGAACATCTCAGCTTCAGCCAGGTCTAACCTGAGTGCTGAGCCAGGGTCTGTTGCTATTTCTAATAACATGATAATGATGAAACAACCGGTTGTGTCTTCACTGTCCTAGGCCCAGTGTATAGGGTTAGAAGGCCTGTGGGAAAAGACGGGGGATTATATTTTCCCAGAATTAAAGCTAGGATTATAAGTATTGCAATTGAGAGATGAAGGTTTCTAGGAATCGACACACAAAGAAGTCCTTACCTCTGATCTCATTTGACTCATAACAACAACAGTGCTGTTTAGTCAAGAGATTTTTTTCTCCTTGACAATAAATTCAGTGAATTTGTCACAGTATTACAAATAGCACATTAGTTAACATCATAAGCAGTTTTATAGGGAATGTTTCTAAGGTCGTCTCTCAGTACCTGCTGACACCAATCTGAATAATGAATGATTAAGGTATTTCTATGAGGAGATAAACTAACTTAATTGAAAGGTTTATATTTCTTGTTATATAACTTGAAGCAAAAGTAGAACTTAGGGGCAATGCCTTGTGCCCAGCTGTGTTTGGTGAGAATCATACCCTCTGGGTACACTAGACTGCCTGGTGTGTTAGAAACTGAGGAGCGTAGCTCCTGTTTCTGCATGTGTGAGAGTCCATGTCTGCTTCCCCAGTTGGGAACTACAAAAGGCCTGTGGGAAGGACAATTCCAGAACCAGATAAAAATATCAGAGATCTCAAAGTAACAAGTTTCATCAAGGAAGTAGATAAGGCCTCAGAATAGAAAGCAAAAGTAATCGTGACCAAAGCTCCCAGAAGTTAGAATTCATAAAAAATGATTATGTACAATTTATAGCCTGAATAAGCCTTCTACTAATGAGCCATCAACTAGAAATTTAAAAATAATTTAACGTGCAGTTACAGAAACTCAGTAGTGTTTTGTTTTTATTATTATTTGTATGGTGTTTTCATCACACAGTAACTTTTTGAGTAAACCATGTTTTCATTCCCATTTTGTAAATGAAGAAACAAAGGTCCTTGGGGATTAAATCGCAGCTAATTATCTCATAGTGTACGGTAGCTTGGTGTCACTTTTATTTCTTAGTCTTTTTAAAAAATTATTTATTTTTATTTTATGTTTTACCTGCATGTTTCTAAGTGTGCCGTGTGCGGGCAAATTCGTAGAGGCCAGAAGAGGGTGTTGGATCCCCTGAAACTAGAGTTAAGAATGGCTGTTAGCGTGTGGGTGCTGAGAACCAAGCCTGGGTCCTCTGGAAGAGCAGTCAGTGTTCTTAACCACTTAGCTGTCTCTTGAGTCCCTAATTTTTAGTCTTACGGCTAGATTCAAATCCAGATCTTCTAATTCATCGTCTAAGAATATGTCCTTCCATGCTGTGGAAGCCTCCCAAGACCAGGACCTCATTCATTCACCCAGAAATCATTTATTCAATCCCTATGCCAGGTGGCAGAACCAATCTAGAACATACAGATAACAGAAAAAATCCCTGTTTGGACATTTTTATTCTACCCCCTTTGAGAGAATTTAACATGCCAAATATTTATTGTGGCTTTCATTTGCTCAGATAAATAACAGGGCGGGCGGGGAAGCAAAGGTAGATTCCTATGAACACTAACTACCTTTAATATGCATCTCTTGGGGCTTGTAACTATAAGTGATTAATATAGAATGATTGGCTGAGGCAGGAGGACCACCAGATAGAGGCCACCCTTGGCTATCTAGAGAGACAGTGTCTGTGAACAAAACAAACAGATTTAGTTAGACTGAGATGACCTTAACTAAAAAGAAAGAATGACAGCTAGACCATAGCAGCCACACCTTTAATCACAGTACTTGGGAGACTGAGGCAGGAGGATGGCCACAGGTTTGAGGCCAGCCAGTGCTGTATAACTGGACTCTGTCCTTTACAAAGGAAGAGGAAAAGAGGAGAGCACCAAAACGATCAAAGAGGGCAGATCTGCTCTCTGTACCCTTGTCATTAAAAATCTTTTATTTTAAAACAAGTTTGCAGTGATAGCAGGTTCTAGAATAAACCCTTATGAAATTCTATTTAGACTCATCAGAATTTAATTATGAGCCTCTGATAACTATACTTGAAGGAATCTTTCTTTAATCAGTAACCAACTTTTTTCAGATTTTAAAATTTAGTCGTGACTTATAGAGTATATATCTGATAATAGCAGTAAGATGTAGACTTAGGAGTTTTTCCACCATTTTCTCTTATTTTACGTAAAATCTTAAGTTTATGTTGTCAGTCCAGTTAGTCATATTTCTTATTGGTGGCTTGATAACTTTCTAATCCTTCTTTCAGAAAAGAAAGAAAAATTGAAGAGTGTTCAGTATTAAATTGGAAGAGCTAAGTATATCTTTTTTTCTTTTATTTAACTGAGAAATATTTTTAAATACTGTGGCTTGTACCTATGATGCTTAGGATGGCATGAGACTGAACGCATGTGTGGGATACCTTTGTTGTGACTTTGTACTTGTCAGCCCAGTAATTACCCACCCTTGAGTGCTTCAGAGTGGAGCATTGATGTAAGTACACATCTGTTTGAATCTCAAAACAATCCTGCAATATACACTTAAAGGTTTTTGAGGCTCACTTTATGTACTTGAGTGGAAGATGATAGAAAAGCTAACAGATGGCCAACAAGGATATTGAGTTGACAAGGGAAAAACTTAATTTAGCTACTCTGGTTCCTGAATAGAAAACATTCAAGTCAATATAAACTCATTGTAAGAAAATCTTGGAACTATTTCTCCAGTGTTTTATTTCTTGTTTGTTTGTTGTTGTTGTTGAGGGGTAGGAAACTTCAGATAGGAGAAAAGGGGAAAGAGAGAAGTGGGGGGGGGGGACCAAGTAGTAAACCTTAGATTTGAACCCCTGCCCACAGTTTAAAAATCTATGTTCATTGCACCTCTCCAAGAGTTTGTTTCTTGTTGACCTTTATCATTGGAGGAATTTTCTTAATGCCCAAAGCAGTTTTTCCTAATAATCTTAGATCTAAAAATGCTACTGACTTTGTTATACATGTTTGAACATGTAAAAATATTTTCTTGTTAAATTAAGTTTAATCTTCCACTTACTGCTCCCTGCTGTGTGGTGAGAACTTTGAAGCAAGGATCAGAAATCAGATGACACAAATGCTCCCTAATTAGAGAAATCTATTCAGTGCTACCAGAAATAAGTTGGTGAGGCTGCTGATCAACTGTGCTTATTCCTAAGCACTAAATATCTGAACATTTTGGGTAAAAACATTTTGTCCGTTTCAAAAATAGACTTTTTCCAAAGTCTCATTAGGCAGAGTTATAAAAAAGAAAATAATAAAAAGTGAACATGTAAAGCATCTTACAATGAAAAATGGTTAACATGAAGTAAAGTGGTGATTTTTTTAAATTTATTTTTATTTTATGTAAATGAGTGTTTTACCTGCATGTAGAAGTACACCCATGTGTGCAATGCCTATGGAGGCCAGGAGGGGTGTTGGATCCCCTGGAACTGGAGTCAAGGATAGTTGTTAGCCTCTGGTCTTCTGCAAGAACAGCCAGTGCTCTTAACACTGAGCCATCTCCCTAGAGCCCTAGTGGTCATTTCTGACATGCCTCATACTTGCTAGTATCAGCCTCTCTTTTGGCTTGCTACCAGTAGGACTGTTGGAAACATAGCTGTTAGTACAAGTCTTAGTACAGAATATAGGGAAATGACAGCAGTCAGGCTGTTAGGTTCTTTCATTAATACCAACAAGATTTTATTTTTTGTCTTAGTGATGCTGGGGATTGAAGCCAGGGCCTCACACATGCTAGGCAAGTGTTCTGTAACTGAGCTACCCACCTTCTAAATTGTATTTTTCTATAGGACCTCATTGAGTTGCCCAGGCTGGCCTAAACCTTGCAATCCTTCTGCCTCGGTTGGTATTACAAATATGTACTATCACTCCCTGGCACCAGAGAGTTTTCATGAGCTATAATAAAATAATATGGCTTGTTCACAGCACCATGTTAGTTTCTTAAAAGTAGATATTTTTTATATAGTAGAATCATTTTATGCCATAAACGAGATTTGGTTTTCTGTTAATCCATATTAAAAAAACATATTTATTCATATACATCAAGATCGTAGAGTTATATGAAAGCAAAGTGGAGGTTTGAAGAGAGCAGTAGGGATTGACTGTAGATGAACCCAAGGGGTCTTTCACTAATGGTAAAATCAGGTTTCAAAAATAGACCATGAGATTGAGTCTCCCTACCCTGTGTTTCCAGATTCTTACCATCAAGGAAGAATCCAGAGATGAGTCAAAGGACTGTGAAGAGTTTACTAGGGCAAAGGTGTACTTAAGGGATGAGGTATATGTATCATTGTGATTTTTAGGTTATTCTGTGGGCAAACTTTAATGGAGGGAGAATGTTCATGAGTTAAGGAGGTGTGGAACTCAGGAATGGGCTGGGATTGTTCCAGAATAGGGTTTGTTTCTCTTTCCTGTCCTTATATGGGGTTTGCAGTCGAGGCATGATGGGAGCAGGCAACTTTGCAAAATTAGTGATATGGAATGCCACTGTAATGAAGCCTAGAGTAGTTGGCAGCTGTATTGGTCCGCCATGTTGGTTTTGAATGGTCTTACATGTTCACTACATGAGCATTCACACAGCGCTCTGCTGTAACACAGCTCCGCAGTTGTGGTATCTTCTAGCCACTATGCAGTTCGCCTCTTGATCTTTCTCTGGCTGACCTACCTCTATGGGAAAGTTCTAAAATGATTGTGGTAATGATTGCACAGTTCTGTAAGTAAGTTTGCTAGAAATCACTGAATAGTATACTGAGTTGGTAAATTTTATGGCATGTAAATTATACATCCGTAAAGGTGAGTGAAATAAAAAAGTGTATGACCATAGCTAACCCCAGAGCTAATAAAATCTAAAGAAGAGCAGTTGTCAGAGAGCTACCTGCTCTTTCTTCTTTTGAGGTAAAAAAGAAACCCTGCCAAACTTTTGAGAAATCAGTCATTCCAAAACTATTTTTAACTCTTGTAGAATGTAGGAAATGAAGGAAAATTTCCAAATTCCTTTTCAAATTGGAAATAAAAGGGTCAAAATTTCCACATTGCTCTGGTCTGCACATTTCTACCATAGATAAAGAAAGGATGTTTTTGTCTGCTCTACTTGTCCCAGCATTGGACATTATTATTGAAAACAAAGTGTCATTTTATATTTAATAAAATATAAGAATAGATAAAGTAGGCAGGAAAAATACTAAGGAAAAGATATTTCTCATAAAAGAAATCCAGGAACTACATTTGCTTGTAACTATTGAAACAGATCTTTGAAAGAGAAATGATAGAATCAAGTATCACATTTGAAAACATATTAAACCATCAAAGTTCAATGCTGAAGTTTGGGTTCTGGAACTGGACTGGTGTCTTGTAGCCCCAGGACCGTCTCTTCCTTGCTTCTTCACCCTGGGTAACTTGCTGAACTTCCTCATCAGTGAAACGGGTCAGCACATAGAACTCTTTTCATAGAGTTCTGATGAAGGCCAGGCACTTGGGTGTGTGCCTGATAATAAATGTTGCACATGATAATAACTGCTTGATTAAAACTTGTTATTCATTAAGAACAGTGCAGGGAATATATTCATAGAACCTTTCATCACTCTTTCTGGGATACAGTTTTAGATGCTGAACTTCGGAGGAAAAAAAAAAAGCTGTAAAATTTTTAAAGGGCCAAACTGCTCTGATCTAGAAAGATCCTTAGCCATTCCTACCGTAGATAAGAAGGTGTCTGCCTTACTTGTGCCAGCATTGGACATGATTTTTGAAAACAAAGTGTCATTTTATATCTAGTCAAATATTAAAATAAATAGAGTAGGAAGCAGGCAAGGGAACTGGGAGAGGAGGCAGAGTCTCAGTAGGCAGCTTAAGGCTTTCAGATGCCGGGGGCTGGAGCTCCCCCGTCAAGAGCACCGGCAGCTCTTGCAGAGGGTCTACAGTGGCAGCTAACAGCCAACTCCAGGTCCAGGTGATCTGATACCTTCTTCTGACCTCCGTGGGCAGTGCAGGACATAGGTACACTTACACGAATGCAGTTCTTTCTGACTGTGCTTGATCCTTTTGTATTACATGGCTTCACTGTAGCCTTCGTTCCAAATGCCCAAGGTGTGCCCTTTGTGCCTCACATGCCATCCCACCATGCAGCACCAACACAGCTTCAAAGCCCTTGGCTAAGATTCAAGACTATTGTAAATTATGAATTACAGTGCTTTTCTTGTACATATGTTTTCTGTTCCTATAGAAACATAATGATTATGGATAAAGACAGTATTTTTCTACTATCACTCAGCGTGTATCAAATTAGTGTGTCTTTGAATTGTGTTGGGTATAAAGTTTGATTTGAAAACTGACATTTGATTTGCTGATTTGAATTTCAAATAAGCCTTAGCCAAGTATGGTATCTAATCCCAGCAATAGGTAGGCAGAGGCAGGTGGATCTCTGTGAGACTGAGGACCAGCCTGGTCTACATAGTGAGTTTCAGGCAAACTGAGGCTACTGAGATATAGTCATATCTCAAAAAAATCAAAGCAACACAAAAAGGTCTTTGAAGTCAACTCATGAATAACAAAAGATATGAACTTTATCCCCCTAGAAGATCTGAGTTAAAATCGAGAGGTTTAGAGAAGAACGATTTTAGTAGGCAGGCTTAAGGCTGGCATTTAAGTTCAGCATGATGTTTTGGAGCTTGGCAACCAGAGGTTTTTTTTTCCCCCCCTTGAGTTATACTGAGCATGTTCTTTTTTAATTTTACCCCTTAATTGTGTGTATGTGTGTGTGTATGTGTGTGTGTGTGTGTGTGTGTGCGTGTGTGTGTGTGTGTGTGCGTGTGTGTGTGTATGCCAGAGGGCAATGTTAGATGTCTTCCTTTATACCTTATTTTTTGAGACAGCTTCTCACTGAACCTGGAATTCACCTAGGCTGGCTAGTGAATCCCTTGGATCTACCTTTCCCCATCTCTTCAGCACTGAGGTTATGGGCTTAAGCCACCATGCCAGCTTTTACATGGGTGCTGGGGATCTGAACTCAGGTCCTCATGCCTGTGCAGTGTACGATATCTGCTGAACCATCGCCCACATCCTCCTCCTCCAGGGAAACCATGTCTAAAAACAAACCAAAAAACAGTCCCATAAAAACAATCCCTCCAAAAAATTGTTAAATGAATGTCTTTGGATTAGGACTGAATTTCCGAAATGGCTCTTCATATACTTCTGCAATTTTGTACTCCATATATATAAAGCTACATTTTCAGAATTGATTATAAAACCAAAACATTGATCAAGCCTGAAAAATGTTGAAGATGATCTACATCCTTTAGTATCAAACATTCAGTCAAGATTTAATTATGTAAATTAAACAGCATATTCATCTCATTAGTATGCAAATTTGCCTTTTGTTTTCATTAAATGATGTGTAGCAAAGAATCATTTTAAATAAATTTATTATCAGTAAATGTTTGATGTATATACCTATTTTACATACCTGAAGTTGCATAAAAATTTTTTGGGTGAAACAGGATCATGAGAGGAAAAATTTAGAATCCCTGTTCTAGGGGAGATATCACTAACCTCAGATTATCTCACCCAAGGATGGAGGTGACTTTCTGGTTCTCCAGCAACAGATATACAACCACAATTCAAACTTATCCTCAGATGCATGAAATTCAGAGAAATATAGTTGTCAGTATCCTTCTAGATGATACCTGAATTTTCTTTTATATTTCAATTTTACATGATCTTAAAGATACAGCAAAATGTTTTAGGCTATTTTAATCTGGTAAAATTTTCCTGAAAGTATAAATTAATAAAACAATCTACCAAAAGATGCCACCAGAAAAACTTAGTATTTTCAGCTTTTACAAGGGTGAGCGAAGGTTATTACAAGTCTTGATCTTACCATTCCTTCTCTTTATTGTTCTTTCTCTGGTTAAATTTATCTTAGTCTTTAAATTTTGGGGGAAATGAAAACGGTCAGATCTTATGAAAGGTTTATAAGGCTGAACTGGATCGATGCAAATCCATCCAATTAAATTAGAATTTAGAAAACTTTTCAGCTAGAATAAACTTTATGCTCTTTTATAGGGAATGGAAATGAATGTTAAAGGAATATCAGAAGACCTGAGCACAGTTGCTTTTCAAGTCAGGGGGGTGGGATGAGCCCATCTCTATGCTGGGTTTCTTCTACATACAGCTGAGGGAGGATCCCTTTCCTATGGGAGGGCATTGATTTATAGATCTTACCAAACATCAGCATTTCCTCACTCTTCACTTTTTCCCCAAAACAAATTACGCAGAACCGAAGTATTGTTACGCCGTTTGATCAAGACATGACCAAAGTAATATTCTTGAGATTTGGAAAGGCTTTAAGTCAGGAAGTTCAGCAACGCTCAGGCTCCTTAATCATTGTGGTCTGTGTTTGGATTCAGTACAGCAGAGATTACTCCTGTTTACCTGTCAGATTTGCTGTGTCTGTGGTTTGGAGATAGCCCTACCCAATCACCCTTGGGTAACAGTTCAGTTTAACAGAGGAAACATATTTACTGTATGGGTTATTTAAATTGTTGGCTCAAGTAAGAGACTGCCAAAGTTCTCATATGCATTATCATCTTAGGCTCTTTTGGACTGTATATTTTGATACACATACTTTGTGGTTTGACCATAATACAGTACTCAGGCCCTTTAAAAAATAAATGCTGAGGGGTTGAAGAGATAGCTCAGTGATTAAGCTGTTCTTGCAGAAGACCCAAGTTCAAATCCCAGCACCCACATGGTGGCTAACAACCATCCAGTTCCACAGGATCTGACGCCCTCTTCTGACCTTGCGGGTCAACACAGGTGCATTTACATACATGCAGGCAATACACTTATACACATAAAATAAAATTGAAAAAATTAAAATAAATGCTGAATTTATATTTAAATCTCAATTTTATTTATTGATTTTTTTTTCTATTTTATGTGGATGAATATTTTGCCTGCTTGTGTGTAAGTGAACCATGTGTATGCAATGCCCATGGAGGCCAGAAAAGGGCATTGGGTCCCCTGGAAGTGGATTACAGCCAGTTGTTAGCCACCATGTGGGTTCTAGGAACCAAACCCAGGTCCTCTGCAAGAGCAGTCAGTGATCTTAACCACTAAGACATCTCTCTAGCCCCTTAAATCTCAATTTTAATCATCATTATGCTTTTTAAAATCTTTCTGAGGAAGGGCAGGTGTGGTGATACAAGCCGTTAATCCTAGCACTCAGGAGTCAGAGGAAGGCAGATCTTGATCTCTGTGAGATCAAGGCCAATCTAGGTCTGCTGGGGCTACAGAGAGACACTGTCTCAAAACATAAAACAAGCAAACAAATAAAAATTTCTGAGGAAAAAAAAAAAAAGAAATCATCCCAGGTCTCAGCTATAGAAAGAATTAGTTTGGGGTCAAGCACTAGCATGATCCTTTCTTGACTTGGTTGCAAATTCCACTTTCCCGTGGCTAACCCTAATGCTGACCCTTCCTCCTATGCTCCATCAAGGTTTTGAACCATTTCAAAAGCTTTAGGTGTAGCTTCTCAAGCTCATATACTACTAGGGTGCCTTTGGGTGGGCTCTAGTGCTGTGTTTTTTTGGGGGAGATGTAAAAATTCTACAGTGTCAGAGTGAGCCATCCATGCCTTGTGTACTGTAGACCCTTAAAGATCAAATGAGCGTTTGCTCCCTAGTGACTAAATTTGTGTTAATAACCATTTTACTAAGCTACAAGAATCATTCACCCTTCCAGTCAACACAAAGCTCTGGAAACTGAGTTCCACAGTGAGTCTTCAAAGTCCACCAAGTTTTTCACTCTTTGAAGAGGAGATGATATTTGGAGATAAGCTCCCACTTTTCTAGTAAGGGTGTGAAAATCTCCCTTTTATGTTTTGTCTCCTTTTTAGTGGCAATCTCAAACCATGCTACTTGGTGGTGTTTGTGAGCTTGTATCAAAGAATGGTAGTTTTCCTCAGCACTGAAGAAAAGTAAGTGAATAGAGTTCTTTGAATGTCTATCTTTTCTACTCAGTCGTAATGCTTTGCCCCAGAAGACAGCATTTCATACCTACAGTACAGACCCAATGTCTCACGGTTCGTTTCTGTTTTCAGAAAATGATATCAGCAATAAACACCATTTGTGTTAAGAGAAATATTTTATCTGGTTTACTCTTTGTCCATTTATAACTAATTTCTGCCATTGGGCAGCAATAGAGCATACATGCTTACTTAAGAATTTTATGTTGGTTGGTTGTGGTGGCATCCACCTTAATCCCAGTACTCTGGAGGCAGAGGCAGGTGGATCTCCTTGAGATCTAGGCCTGCTTGATCTGCATTGCAAGTTCCAGGCCAACTTGTGCTACAGGTAGAAACTGTCTCAACATTCCCACCTCCATGCCTCCCAAATTTTACGTTGGTGGCCGGAGGGCAGCTCAGTTGTTGGGGGTCTGCTTAGCACGTGTGAGGCCTTCATCCGCATAAAATAAAAGGAAGAAGGGAGGGAGGGTAGTTAGGAGAAGAGGACGGCAGTGTGAAGAGGGGGATGGGCTAAGTGTGAGGAGAAGGAAGGGGACAGGAACTGAGGGGAGGACCCCATCTTACCTCCGGATTCCATAAATTGCCCTGTACAGTAATCACTTATATTTACCCCTTGTTTGTTTTGACGGTTAATGATAGCAGTATATACAGTTTGACTCCCAGACCCTAGTAATATTTACAGAAGGAAATAGCAAGAAACATTTCTTTTTTCCATTTTATAGTACAAAAACTTAAATTTTAATTTGGTCACATCTAAGCGGTCTCAAACTGCTTTTAAAGAACAAGACTGTTCTTTTAAATACTGGACGCTGGACGCTGATTGCTCAGAAGTACAGGATTCTTGATTGAACCTTATTTGCTTTGAGTTGATTAGCATCATAAGGACCGAGGGCTGACAGCTACAAGAGCGCCGCCCTCTTAATTGGACTGTTTCTAGGAACAGTTGGAGGGTGCTTTAGTCTCTAATTTTTTTTTTTTTTTCAGTTTGCCTCATAGAATCATCTCATGGAATTACCAGTGTGTCTGTCACCTGGAATTATTATTAGGACACTTTTCTGTTTATTCCATCATCCCTCCTAATTATCCTATGGCAAATCTATGTTCACCTTTTTGCCTATATTTGGGAGATTCTCTTAAATGACTTTCTATTGAAAGAACTTATATATATATATATATATATATATATATATATATACACACACACATATATATATACACACATATATATATACACACACACATATATATATATATATATCCTGTGTGTTACATTTAGATATTTAGAATCTTACAGCTTTAGTGTAGGACAGTATAGCTAGAGCTATTATTATTATTCAAGCATTTATGTCAGAGGCATTCTATCTTGAAGGACGGTTATTAATTTACTGTCATTCAAGGGTATAATATAATATAATGTCGTACGTAGGCCCCTCTTTGCTATTCTCCTGCAGCTTGTTCATGTGCGTGCACACATGCGATTCCTCATCAACAGAAATATGCTGCTTTTACTTCCTCTATTTTTAGAGATACCTCAGGAATGTGCTGTTCAAGGAGCATGAGTTTAGAGCCAAGCTGAGCTGAGTTCCAATCCCAGAGCTGCCCTTTGCCAATCTTATGATCCTGGACAGATCTCTTATGATCTGAGAGCTATAGTCTCAACATTTAAAATAGGCACAATGGCAAAGCCATGAGGCTTAACACTGATATACGTGGAACAGAAACTCAGCTGTAATGATTAGTTAGCATTACATTTTGTAAATCTGTATTGATGAATCTAGACCTGTGTAGAACCATGGACAGGCTGGTATATGAATTCTAAATCACTTTCCTAAACAGCTAGACATCTACTTCTAAATGCTAATTGAATGTGAACTACTCAAATTGAATGTATTATCAAATTGTATCAATTGAAAATATATCTTAGTCCTGACTTCCAGAAGTGATAAGGTGAATGAATACATAAGCCACTCATTTCATCAGGGTTGTTACGATAGGCAAGTTTTCTTGGCAACAGCACAACAGAAGTCACTTGTGTACTGTTTAATGTTTTCTAGTGTGTTCACTGCTATGACCATACTCAGCTTTTGAGTATTTTTATCACCCTGGAAAGAAAGCTTGGGCTCTTTTTTCTAACCTCTTGCCTGAGACAACCTCTTATCTGCTCTCTTTCTCCGTAGCTTTTTGCTTATTCCAGACATTTCCTATAAATGCAGCCATGTAGCACCAGTTTCCTGTGGCTTCTTTTATTTACTGGTGCCTTCAAGGTTCATCTATGTGGGGCGTGTTTCAGTATGTCATTCCTTTTTATTTCTATTTTTATTGCATCTGTTTGTTTATTATGTGTATACGCGCCATGGCACGTGTATGGAGGTCAGAGAACAACTTGTAGGAGTCAGCTCTTTTCTTCTACCATGTGGATCCAGAGATTGAACTCGGGCCCTCAAGCTTGGTAGTAGGTGCCTTTACCCGATATAATCTGGCCCAGCTCTTCTGCTCTTCCACATTTTATCTACCACCGGTTGGCTAATTTCAAAGTTGTTTCTACTTAGTGGCTACTATGAATCATACTGAAATGAGTATTTATATGTAGGATTCTGTGTGGCCATGCTTTCGTTTTTCTTGGGTATGGACCTAGGAGCAACATTTTTGGGGTTATACGGTAACCTTAATGTTTAACCCTTTCAAAACTGTTGGACTCTTGTGCAGAGCAGCTGTACTATTTTACAGTCCCATCAAGAGCATATAAGGGTTCTACCTTGCCAACACTTGTTATTATCCACCTGTTTGATTATAGTTATTCCAGTGGCTGTGAAGTAATAGTATCTCATTGTGGATTCTTAGCAACTTTTTAGAGTTGAAGATATAAAAATCCTATCACTTTGGTGATAACTGATCAATGATGCGACTGAAAAGTTAAGCCTCATGCAGAATCTTTTATTCCTATTTATTAATAGGATTTAGTTAGACATTTTTTCTTATGCACATAACTTCTATTTCAACCCTTACTGAATTACAGTTTTCAATTTCCAGCAGTTTTCTTGCAGTTATCAGCTCTCCACAAGCAATCTCTCTATAAATATTATAACAGAATCAACAGGTCCAATAGGCAAGCATGGTGGCTCACACCTGTCATTCCAGCACTCAGGAAGCTGAGGCAGGTGGATTGCCATGAATCTGAGGCCAACCTGGGGCACACAGTGAATTTTAAGTCAGCCTGGGCTATAGTTTGAGGGCCTATCTCAGACTCAGATACCGCCCCCAACACACACATATATACCAGTAGCACCTCTTCTTTCTTTATCTTCCCTTTGTCCTTCTCCTTGAGGGATATTTTCTTAACAGAATTTGGAACATGTATGATAAATCTTCTTTTGGAAAGATGTCTACTAAAGTCTTGGGGTATTACTGTGCTTAGTTTTTTACCTACTATTTCTTGGAATTCCCCTCTGTTTCCATTTTGTTACCCTGTGCTGAATTAACATTTCGGAGAAAAAAGAATAAATGAGTAAACAGTGTGGTCCTCATGGGTCTGTTTCCCATGGATATTTTCCCATGGATATGTTTAATTTCAAAGAACTTATTGTCTGATTGCTCTTTCTTCATGGTAAGCTCTTTTTATGTATATATAGAAAGGATATAGAGATACAGATAAGATTTGCTTTTTATCTGTGGGAATATTGATTAGAGTATCTTAAATAACCTATTCCTAAATTATCTCTTTTATCCAGAATTCATTGTACATCTGGTCTTTCTTTTTTAAAATATTTTATTTATTATCTTCATTTTATGAGTATGAGTGTGTTGCCTGCATATATGTAAGTGTACCCATGTCCTGCAATGCCCGCAGAGATCGGAAGAGGGCATGGGATCTCCTGGAACTGGAGTTACAGATGATTGTTAGCTACCACGTGGGTGCTGGGAACTAAACCCAGGTCCTCTCCAAAAGCAACCTATGCTCTTAACTGCTGAGCCATCTCTCCAGCCCACATTTGACCTTTCTATTTTATGCTGTTGAGTTCCTCAGATATTTGTTTAAGGTTGGTTGAGGGTGCACGTTTATGAATAAAGGACTAAGTTGACTGATACAAGAGAAGATTTGTTCCTCTAAAATGCTTTCCTCTGATTATAGAACGACTGTGTCTGTCATTTTATTAATAGGGCAACATGAGGGTTTCCTGTAGAACAAGAACTCAAGCCCGCCTCCCCAGTCCCAAGTAGAAAAGAGTATAGGAGTTAACAAACACCATTTCAACAGAATTCAAGCTTGTTGACTTTTTAATGATTCATCACTGAGCTGCCACACTCCTATCATTGTGTACACGTATATACATCTTTGCTCATAAATTTAATGTCAGTAATGTAAAATTATTGATAATGCTGGGTTGTAAATCAGACCTCTTTTCTCAGCTCAGATACCTCTCAAGTCAGATGTTTCTGTTTATGTGGGCTTTCCTGATGGGGTGAGGCTAAAGAGCCCAAGAGACAGCAGGAAGGAGTTCAAGACCTTGGATGCAGTCTCTGAGGAACATGCTGTCTGGGTCTGAAGGAAAGTGTGGCTTGTGGTGAACAGCAATTCCATATTTAACCATGGGGTCCATCCATCCAATGGGACCTCCAGCTTTCTGGTGTAAAGGGAAGAACAGAGACTTTGGGGTTCTTCTGATGCCGGTCCAAAATAATCTTATTCCCTTTTCAGGTAACTGATTTCTCTGATACTTTGCTTTCTCATCAGTAAAATGTCAAAGACCCACAGTCGCAGGACTTCCATGAAGATGAGCAGGGCATGCCTTAAGAAAGCCTCTAGCACAGCGAACACAGTGAATATTAGCTCCCAGGCTGCTATGCTGATAGTGTGTGTGTTTGTCCCAAAGGTTTTCTCTGACCTGAGAACCACAGAAGGGAAACTTACATTTTTCCTGCATTCCTGTATGACGCATGCATTGCTCCCCCTCCTTAAATAATCCGTTTTTCCATTAATGCTGTTTTTCTTAATTTTGCGTTTCTGAAGTAGCACTTCAAAGTGCTCTCTTTGCTAACCAGAATTATTTGAAACTTTTGTGTGATGATAGACTGTCAGTGTGAATCAGTCATAGCCACTCATCTCCATAAAAGAAGAAACAAAAGCAAACAGCTGACAGGCTTTTTTAAAAAAGTTCAGCTTGTTTCCAGTTTGTGTAGACATGGCGGTCTCTGATGTGTTTTACACAGTAGATGCTCACATTGTGCCTGGGCTGTGCAGAATGTCAGGCACTACAGGGCTTTGCTGTCTCAAAGCAGTGTACATTGGTGGAAGCAATGAGGTGTCAGAACGTGATTAGTGCTGATACGTGCTAAGTACTGAAGGTATGAAGCATTATTTCTGCTCGTGGGAGATCAAATAAGATTTCTTGGCAAAAATGATGGGTGTTCCCTAGGATCTCTTCACACTACACAATTCTGCCTATCTTTAGAACTGAGCATGTATGTTACCTGTTCTCCACAGTGAGGAATTGCACGAGACAGTTGAGAATTCTGCTTGTGTTTCTATGTTCTTTTGAAGGTAGTTATGTATAGGCAGAAGTTAATGCAGAGAAAGAAGTTGAGCAGGCTTGAATGTGCAAGAGGCAATGCGTGTTACAGAGAAGACATTCCCTTCTTAGATAGGATACTTTGACAAGGCTTAGATAGGGTTTTACCTTTTCTTGATTAAAAGAAAGATTTTGGAAGCATCACTCTAGATTAGAGATCAAGACTGCCCCACTGTGGATAAAAACCTCAGCCTAAAAATCCAGATCAGAAAAACCTTCATCCAGTGGGAAAGATTTGTGGACCGATTGTTCTTTCACAGAGCCAGGGGCCTGGTGTTTGGAATAATGCAGTCCTCCTGTGTTTCTGGCTTCTCCACAGGTGAAAGGGCTCTTAGCTTCAATGTTTTCTAATATTTGTTCATTTTGCAGAGTCAGCCATACAAAGGAAATCTCTTCTGTTACTGGGTTTGTATAATACTCAGAACTAAAGGAGAAAGAGATGGTAAAAATAGGTCTTTTGTCCTTTAAAGGGAAAAAGAACTTCATTTTTTTAAACCCTAACAGCTGAAAAAGTAACATGTGACTAGAGGTATCCATCCTTTTCCAACTGAAAAAAGAATTTAAATTTTTGTTTTCTGAATTCTTATTAACATACTCTACACTGTCTTGAAATATGGTAGGAAGGTCTAGTCATCATATAAAAAGATAAAAATATTTACATTTAATATATTTAGTTCCCTCCCCTGCATAGCATTCATTCATTCTAACTCAGGAAAATGGTTTTGGGGTTCTCAAGCCTTAAAAAGAATAATTTTGAGATCAAAGCATATTCTGTCACAGTGAAACCCATTTTGGGAGCACAATTAATATACACTAATTATTGTGCTACACAGCTGTAAGCCTAGCACCTGAGAGTCTGAGGCAGGAGGAACATAAGATGCAGGCCAGCCTGGGCTACATGTCAAGAACTTGTCTCAAAAACACACAAGCATGCACATATGCATGCACATGAACTTGTGCTAATGAAAATCGTTTTTAAAAGGGCGTAATACCTTGCAGGGGAACTGGGGAAGATGTGAAGAGTTTAAGAGACAAGGAAAGGGGGCAGTCCTGGTTGGCATCATTTTTTTTGTCCTGAAGGGACTGTCTCTGTCAGCCTTTAATTTCCTTTTGGGGAGGGTGGGGTAAGACAGGGTCTCCTTGCAGCCCCAGTTGACCCAGAACTCACTATGTAGACCAGGATGGCTTCGAGCTCACAGAGCTCTATCTACCTCTGCCTCCTCGGGTCTGGAATTAAAGGTGTGCACTGCCATGCCTGGCTCCCTCTCCTTACTTTTAAAACCTATTCATAGTTTGTACCAGAGAGTACAATGGGAAAATGAAGTCAGGTTTACAAATTTTCAGAGTAGCCATTGGTTCCAAAGGACTGGGCAGGAAAGAAGAAAAACTGGGCCAAGGGAAGGTTTAGAAATTATTTATTTATTTGGTACATTCTTGTCCTCTTGATCAAGATGAAGGAAGAAATAATCCCACAGTTTAGAAAAGCATGTTGTGTAGGATTAAGGTTTTAGACAATTCTGCTCACAATGTTATGAATTTTCCCTTTATATTCATGTGTTTGCTTCATCAGTCAGTTTGATGATATGGGTACTGTTGTTACCCCTTTTACAGATGTGGATACTAATGCCTGCAGAGGTTTTGGTAAAGGTATTCCAGTAATAAATAAGTAGTGACACAAGAACTTTAAAAGCAAGATCTGTCTGCTTTTAAAGTTCAGCTAGATTGTCACACCAATATTTTTATTATTCAGTTGTGGGTAGGAAACCCACATATCCAGCAGAAAATGCCTAGAGGCACATGGAATTCAAGGTACACAAATTAACCTACACCGTATAAGAGCAAATATGATTGAGTGGTAGGATTAAAGAAAGGACATATCTAATATGATTCTAAGAGGTCAGGTTTTGTGACCTCACTGGAAAGGACTCATTTGTCTTCCTGCTCCCTTTTTATTTGTGTGCTGTGCCTGGTCCTGCAGTAGATAGACTTCATTTCATTTGACAAGTGCTGCTATGTATCAGACATGCTGCTGGAGCTGGAGATGACCAAGACCATGCTCTGTGTAAAGGGCCCTGGGAAACAGACAATGGTGGTGAGATAGAATCACCCATGCATAGGTACCAGACAGCGAGTCTGATTTTACAGAAAATGTTTCATCCTCAAGTCAGCTTGGAAAAAAAAAAAAAAATTAAGTTCAGCTTTTTAAATTGCAGTTTCTCAGAATTGTTAGGATGTTGGTGTGCTTTGTGACTCTCTCAAGAGGGCATTACAATTTAGGAAACATGGAAGGTAATCTCAGTTATTCGGTCATGTTCTTAAATTACCTTTCTTATAGCTCTATCAGGTCAAATGTATTATTTTTGACTCCCTAAGAAATAGGCTTTGGGGTTGGAGAGATGGCTCAGTGGTTAAGATGGCTCTTGCAGAAGACCCAGGTTTGGTTCCCGCATCCATGTGGTGGCTAACAACCATCTGGAACTCTAGTTCCAGGGGATCTGACACCCTCATCTGGCCTATGGCATTGCGTGACCCCACAGGTACACTTATATACATGCAGGCAAAATAGACACAAAATAAAAATAAAGTTTTTTGCTTTTTTTGTTTGTTGTTGTTTTGTTTTAAGAAATAGGCCTAATGAGTGCTAGAGAGATGGCTCAGTGGGTAAGAGCACTGGCTGCTTTTGTAGAGGACCTGGGTTCAATTCCCATTACCCACATGGTGGCTCACAAGTCTCTGTAATTCCAGTCCCAGGGGTTCCAAAACCCTCTTCTGGTCTCTGTAGGCACGCATGGGGTACATATATATATATACATGCAGGCAAAACAGTCATACACATAAAAAAATTTTTTTGGAAAAAAAAAACCTAGGCCTTAAGAATGGCCTGATATTTTTAATATAGGAATCATATTTTAAGTTTAGCAGTCATATGACTGAAGTGTTCTATTTAATTAAAAGTTCTTTTTACCTGTGCTTAAATCCTAAGTTCTGCTTGCTGAAATAAAGCAATGTTGAGGACCAGTGAGATGGCCCAGCAGGTAAAGGTGCTTTCTATGGAGCCTCTTGACCTGAATTTGAGACCCGAGAATCCACATGGTGGAAGGAGAGAACCGACTCCCACAAAGTGTCCTCTGGTTTCCATATGTGTGTGGCATATACATGCCCACGCACGCTCACACACACACACACACACAACACACACACAGTCACACTAAATAAACGCAACAAAGAGATGTAACAAGAAGTGTGACAGTTATCGTGAAGGTGAGAGAATAGGCAGCTGAGGTAAGAGCAGCCAGGAGGACTGGCGATACCCTGTCACTGAGCGGGCCTTTCTTGTCCCTTGCCTCCCTGCTTCCCAGGGCCGGGCAGCACTGATGAAGCATCTTCCTACAGTCCCTGCCAGATTCCCTGTGGGTGAGAGGGAAAGTTCAAGGGTGACGCTGATGCTCTGGAACCAGCAACATAAAAAAGCTCAGATCATAGAAGCCTGATTCAGTAGTTAGTTGAATTCAACAGCCCAACTGATCCAGTTGAAACATTTTCAAAACATTAAAAAGAAGTATCCAAATAGCTGGTTTCTCTTCCAGTTCACATGTACTATCATTTTTTCTCCTGTTTTCATTTGTTTTTGTGAGGACTATTTAGAGGCAGTAGACTAAAAATGGACTGTTTTAGAACAAAGGTGATTTTTTTTCCCCAAAAGGTGACTTTTAAGTCTTTACTGTTTATGAAAAAGAAAAGATGCATGGGAATTCTTAGATGTATTTTCCAGCAGTGTGAGATTTATCCATGAGATAGGTACATCATTAGGATGCAGGACCCAAGAGGAGAGAGGCATCCCTGCTACCAGCAGACAGTTACTGTGTAGCAAGAATTAAGACTGCCCTTGCTTTCATGAGACAGACTGCTTAGGATAAAGGCGGCAGATCCATGCAAAAACCCAAAAGAGCAATACACATATTGTGTGCTGTGTCAAGCATGTCGTGGGTAGCGTGAGTATTCAGATAAGATATTGGAGGCAAAGTAATGTTCTCTTCTTCCCCACATAGAGCTGCACCCTAATCAGAAACTGTGACTGTGTCACATTATATAGCAAAGGAGAATTAAGGTTGCTGATGGATTGACTGTCTTACAAAGAAATAACACTGAGTTGTCCTCTCCCACCCACTTAATCATGACTGTTGTTTAAAGAGGGAGGCAGAAGAGAAAGCCAGAGTTAGAAAAAGATTTTAAAATGCTGCAGTGTTAGTCTGGGGAGACGGTGCAGTCAGTCGAGTATATGCTGTACAAGCATGAGGATCTGAGTCTGGGTCTCCGGCACCAACAAAAAGCCTCACACATTTTCTGGATACTGGGGAGGCAGAGGCAAGCAGATTCCTGGAGCTCATTGACCAAACAGCCAAGCCGAATTGGTAAACTCCAAGATCATCGAGACACCCTGTGTCAAAAATAAGGTGGAAAGGGCTGGTGACATGACTCAGTGGGTAAATGTGCCTGTCTCAAGGTGGAAAAGAGAACTGACTCCTCCACATTACCCTCTGACCTCCACATGCACACTGTGGTACATGCTCACACACCCTCTCTTTGCCTCCCCCATACAAAACAAATTTTAAAAATCTAATAAGTAATTAAAAAAAATAAGGTGAAGTGCAATAGCAGAAGACACCCAATGATGACCTCTAACCTCCATACGCATGTGCACCAGTATGTACGTATACACATCCCCACACAAACATGTATACATATACAGCATGCTACGCTGTTGGAGGAGGCCATAAGCCAAGGAATACAAATGACTTGTAAGAAGCTAGAAAAGGCAGGGAGATGAGTGGATTCTTTTGTGGTCATTCTAAAAGAAACAGAGCCTTTAGACACTTTAATTTTAGCCCAGGGAGATGCAGTTTTCCCCCCTACATCTGGCCTTGAAACTATGAGTTAAGACATTTTTGTTGTTTAGGCTAAAAGTTTGTGGTAACTTGTTAAAACAACAGTAGGAAACTGATCAAAGGATGTTGAAAAAGGTAAAGAAGAACCAATATCAGCTTTGTGGAGAAAGCAGCTCTCAAGCCACATATTCAAGGTAGAAGTTGGCCTGGCAGAGGCAGGAGGATTGCTTGACCCTATCAATTTGAAAGCAGCCCAGGACAACATTAAAAAAAAAAAAAAAAAAAAAGCAGCAGCAACTGGTTGTGTTGGTCAGGTCTGTATTCCCAGCATTTGGAAGGCTGTGGCAGGATTTCAAATAAAGGCCAGTCTGGCATAATAAGCCCGGTTTGGTCTCCAGTGAGTGCAGTCAGGAGAATCACCAGGGCTTGCTGGCTGCCAGCTTAGCTGAAAAATGTGAAGCCCAGATTCAAAGGAGAGACCCTGCCTCAAAGGAAAAAGGCAGAGAGTAACAGAAGAGGACACTGATGCTTTCCTCTGGCAGAGGCACACAAACACACGGGTATCCACAACCACTCACACAGAGACATACAGAAGATAGGACCTGGAGACATCTCGGTTAGTAGAGTGATTGCCTAGCACACATCTCTAACAGCATAAACAGGGCATAGAATGCTGTAATCCCTGTACTTTGGAGGTGGAGACAAGAGGATCAGAAATTCAAGGTCATCTTCAGCTCTGTAGCAAGTTCAAAGCCAGGCTGAAATAGGTTAGACTCCATCTCAAAGCAAAGAACAACATAAAGGCAAACAACACAGAAAATATGTTGAATATGTTGACTGGTGGTCACCAAAGTAGAATTTGTTTTCTAGATAGGGAACTAAGCTTTTTATACCTTTTAATTTTTTATCCTTATAAAACCTCTGTGAGACATTTCCCCACATTTTATAGATAATAAAACTGAGGCTGAGGGTGAATAACTTGTGCTCACTACAATGCAGCATTAGTCACCACAACTAGCTGGTAGCTGACCTTCCAACATGATGGTACTGATGCGGAGAAGGTTGCAGTGCTTCTCTCAGTGAACCCTCTCAGGATTTATGGCATGTCATAATTTGTAGTTTTTCTGAGGCCTAGATTTATCTGACCAACAATATGGCAGGGTTGGAGGAAAAGAGACTGGAACCAGAAAATCCAGTCAGGACACAAAAGCCCTGACAAGAGCTGTTAAGAACCTGGTAGACAGTAGAAACGATAGGCCTGAGAGGAGGAAGCCAAATATAGAAACAGCCTGCTGCTTTGTTGGAACATAAATCCAGTTTTGGAAAGCCTCCCTTCCATCTCCTATTTCCCCTCCCTGTGGTTAGAGCATTCCATTTCAAGGTGTTTAGGCACTTTCAAATTAGAGTTACAGAAGAGTGTCAGTGTGGACAATCTGAAGTCCTAATTTTGTCCCTAGGCCACAGAGGCATGTAAACTGCTCTGTAATGTACCTCAAATCTGCCATACCTAGTTAGGCAGTTTTAACAAAGAGAGTGGGTCTTTCACAAGTTGAACAATGTATTAGGTCAATATGAAATAGATAGATCTGGGGCTGGGGAAATGGCTCAATGGTTAGAACACTGACTGTTCTTGAAGGGGACCTGGGTTTGGTTTCCCAGCACCCATATGACGGCTAACAACTTTAAGGTTCTGGGTTCGACAACCATCCTTCCAATACCCTCTTCTGACTTCTGTGGGCATTGTATGACATGGGTGCACTTACATACATGCAGGCAATACACTCATGCTCAGAAGATAAAAATAATAGATAAAGTATTTTAAAATAAGTAGATAGTTCTTGGGCCAGGAAGGGGATGTGGTACAGTGGTAGAGCACTTGCTTAGCATGTGCAAGGCCTTGGGTTTGCTCCCCAGCACTGCAAGAAATTCATGGGTACTGAAAAATCTTACCATTTAAAAGAGTAATATCCTAGTCACTGAGGGAATCTCCATAGTGGAAAAAAAGTACTTGGAAATACACCTGAACAAGGGTTTCAAATGGAATGAAAGAGGAAGTGAAGCCAGGGTGATGGCACATGCATGCCTTTGGTTCCAACAGAAGCAGGAAGATATCTGTGAGATAGAGGCTAGCCTGGTCTACATAGTGAGTTCCAGACCAGCTAGGGCTCAAAAAAGAGGAGACAAGAGGCTGGAGAGATGGCTCAGCAGTTAAGAGCACTGGCTGCTTTTGCAGAGGACCCAGGTTTAGTTCCCAGCACCCACATGGTAGCTAACAGTTGTCCATAACTCCAGTTCCAGGGAAGCTAACACTCTCTTGTAACCTCCGTGAGCACTGCACGACACAGGTGCACTTGCATACATGCAGGCAAAGCACTCATACACATAAAATAAAAATAATAAAATATTTTTTAAAAGAGGAGGTGAATAGCTATTATAGAATGATCACTGACTTCATTAAAAAATGTATAAAGAATGTATTTATTAGCCAGATGCCTTTAATCCCAGCACTTGGGAGGCAGAGGCATGTAGATCTTTGTGAGATCAAGGCCAGCCTGGTCTCCATAGCAAGGTGTAGGCCAGCTGGGGCTACGGGAGACCCTGTCTTGAAAAGAAAAGAATGTATTTATTGTTATTACATTTATTGATTTATTTTGCATGTGGAGGCAAGAATCTCTTTCCATTGTGTGGATTCTAGAGAACAAACTCAGGTCATTGGGTTTGGCAGCAAGTGCCTTAACCCACTGAACCATCCTGTTAGCCCTAGCATGTATTTTCTTTACCTAAATAAGAGAACTATTTATGTTTTAGGAAAACTTGTGAAACTCTATGATCTGTAAAATTCTATCCACAATCTGTCTTTGCAGGATCAGTTTTGCTATCTTTTAAAGTATCACCAAAGACTTAGGAATCCTGAATGTGTTTTTTATATCATATAATGGATGTAAACTTGTTTTATTTAATCTCCTTATCACAGATTTAAAAAAAAAAACAGTGACATTGTTGAGTAAGTATCAGCTTGGGTTCCTAATGATGGGGGTACACTGTATATGAGAAATGTGTCACTGGGATACATCTTGGTCATGTGCACATCACAGAGTGACTCACACAGATCCAGGTGATGTAGGTTAGTTACTTGGTGAGGCCTCTGGATACAGTTTCGTTAGATGCAGGATGGATGAGGCATGTCAGCAAAGATGACATGCTACTTTTCAGTAAATTTCTGTTATAAGTTAAAGAAATATGCCCTAGAGTAATGATTAAAAGTAGTATAGGATAATAAATACCTAAACCAGTAATATAGTCATGATTATCACGTCAAGTATTATGCCTTATACATAAATGCATGTGCTACGTTTTCATGAATGGCAGTGCAGTAGGTTTGTTCATAGCAGCATCCACAAACGTGTAAGTTCTGTGTTGTACTATGATGACTGTATGAGAGGCATGATGCCAATAAGAACTCTTAAGATCCATTCTAATCATGTAGGACCACCATCATATATGCGGTCCATTACAACTGAAATGCCCCTACATAGCGCGTGGCCAATTCTTTTTCACATATATGGGCTCTTTCATTCATAGTAAATGATTGAACAGAATTTTATGGGATTGGTTCGTGTTTTAGAAATAACATAATAAACTTGTTTTGGAGGGATGTACACATCTGTTAGTCCCACCTACTTGGGAAGCTGAGGTTGGGGGTCGGTGTAGGCAACATAGTAAGATTCTTAAATGTTTTCAGGACTGGTGAGATGACTGCACAGGTAAAAGCTCTTGCTCCACAAGCCTGGCAACCTGAATCGAATCCTCAGCTCTCACCCTGGAAGGAGAGAACCAACTTTCGAAAGTTGTCCTCTGACCTACACACATGCACTGTGGCTTGTGTGCACATATACCACACACAAACATCACACACAAAATAGTAATAATAATTATAATTTTAAATCCAACGTATGCAGACACTCAAGCTATAACTTGATGCTAATGTTTGGGAATATCTCTTCAAAGATTTTTTTTCATGGGATGGAGGGATGGCTCAGCAGTTAAGAGCATTGGCTGCTCTTGTAGAAGACCCGGTTTGAATCCCCACACCCACATGACAGCTAACAACTGTCCATAACTCCAGTTCCAGGGGATCTGATGTCCTCTCCTGGCCTCTGTGGACATTGAATGATATGGGTGCACTTATATACATGCAGGCTTAACACTCATACACATAAACTAAAAATAAATTTAAAACACTAATTCATCTTTCAATTCTCATCAATTAAACTGCCTCATGCAAGAGTGCCATGAACACAAAAGGTCGCTAATGACCAACCAGAGAGAGTAAGAGTTGGCAGAGACTGGGTCCTGGACAGGACTCCTATATTAAACTCCACCCATCCAGGGCTCAGGGACCACTGCAGAAGAGGGCGTGGAAAAATTGTAAGAGCCAGGGAGGAGGTGCATGACCATATGGAAATAAGAAGCCAAAGGCTCCTGGGACCTTGCTTATACAAACCTACAGCTGTGGTGTCAGCATGCAGAAGACCTGTGCAAATTCAAGCAAAAACCCCAGCATAGAACTGTGGAAATGGGCAACAAGCCTCAGTCTTAGTTGACAGCTGATTACTGCTAGGTGAGGAAGAGCTGATCTTCTTACTGGAAGGGAATCTAGATAATCTGACTAGATCCCAGAGAGTGAACTTACACTGAGGAACATCTAGGGACACTAACATGACATGATAGGCCTTAACACAAATGACAGAATGTATGAATTCCAGTGGGAGGGGGTTGGGGGGGTCTATGGGAAGTTACCAGTGGGGAAAGGGTATAAAGATGATTAAGATGTTCCATATGAAATACACAAAAATTCAATAAAAAGTTAAAGATAAAATATCTTAATGGTGGACCAGGCATGGAGGCACACGCCTTTCATCCCAACACTTGGGAGGCAGAGGCAGGCAGATCTCTGTGAGTTCAAAGCCAGCCTGGTCTACATAGTGAGTTCCAGGCCAGCTGGGACTACAGGAAGATCCTGTTTCAAAAAGAAGAAGAACAACAAAAAAATCTTTATAGATAGATAGATAGATAGATAGATAGATAGATAGATAGATTTAATTACAAATAAATACTAAATAAATAATAAATTTAAAGAAAAGGTTTATTTCCTGTCCTAAAGAGATATTTGGGATGCTTTGGTATGAGGCAGAAGACTGCTTCCTGCTCTGCTGTGAGCTTATCTGTGTGTTTTTGATTCAGTCTTCCCCTAATTTCCAGGGACAATTTAAGACCTTTCACTTCTGACTTCAGTCAGTAAAGTAAGTTAGTCTCCACTCAATGAGGTTTGCTTTTTCTTTTCAGTCAAGTGATCAAAGCCAAATCATCAAAGCCTGAATATCTTACAACAGATTCTACCAAGTTCTCTTGGCCATTCTTCTTAACCAAAGCAAAAGATGAATTTGCATTTTTGTCATCTTCATTTCAAAGTTTTGTCATATTAGATTCAGAGTCACCCTGAATGATTATCTACCAGTAGGATCTGTGGAGTCATTCCCAAAAAGCTGTCCTTGTCAGAATGGGGATTTGTGTTATAATGCCTAATATATAAATACTGAACCATATACACTCAATTTCTTAGAACCACAGGTTTTCATAAAAGGAAAATGTATATAATCTGGTGTTCTCACAGAGTCTCTGGCCTAAGTAGCTTCCTTCCATGCCCCTAACTGTTCTCCATCTTCACACAGACACAGACACAGACACACCCAGCAGCTTTATGCTGGCCCTTGTTTTCTTTTGTTCTGCATGCGGAATAGTCTTCCATGTTTTCAGCTAGCTTCATCAACCAAGAGGTTAATAGATGGATGAGAGAAACAGGGAATGTAAGAAGTGTGTGTGTGTGTGTGTGTGTGTGTGTGTGTGTGTGTGTGTGTTATACAGTATAGCTACAAAACTGGTAGGCTTTGTGTGGTCATCCAGCCAAGCTTACACTCATACCAAGAATGCACAGTTGCTGCCGGGTGTGGTGGTACATTCTTTTAATCTCAGCACTCAGGAGGCAATGGCAGGCCTGATCAAGGCCAACCTGGTCTACGTATTGAATTCCAGGCCAGCTGGGGCTACAGGGACACCCGGTCTCAAACAAAACAAAACAAAAAGTCTAAAAAAACAAAACCAAAACAACAACAAAAAGAATGCATGGCTGTCCTGAGTGACCTAAACCCATGCTTTGCTTGGTGGATTCTGGGGTTCACGGTAATATGCAATGTTTGACAGATAAATGTTAGAGCTAGAGCATTTTTATTTTTTAATGACTCTTGATAGAAATGCTAAGACTTTGAGCTAATACGTTATTCACGTTATTCACATCATTGCTAAATATGCAAAAGTTCAGAAACCTCAGGTATATTCTTTTTTAATTATTTAAAACTTAGAAACTTAAAAAGAGGAACATCCGAGAGGAGAGTATTTGATTTGAAATAAATAAAATGCATACTCTTCAAGCACTGTGTCTAGCAAAGATAAAATTTCCATGTTTGTGGTTGATCTGTTCTCATTCTTCTTAAAAAAGGTTTTATCCAAATGTTTTGTTATTGTTGGCTAGAAAGCAGAGCCTGAATCATCCCTCAGTGATTTTTTTTGTTGTTGTTCGGTCTTGGCTTTTGGATGGAAATAATAATCACAATGTACTTCTTGGAAACTGCACAATATTCTTGATTATGGTGAAAATCACTTTGCTTAAAATAGAAGTATGTACAGTATAAGACTATTTTTAAAGTATAAATATAAGACACAGACACCCCCCACCCACCGCCTGCATACACACACACACACACACACACACACACACACACACACTCACACAGTCACTCCACATGTCTATGCGTATTCAGGCTAAAAGATGACACTGGCAAAGTGTGAAGTCCATTTCTCTGTGTACTCTGAGAAAAACATGCTGAGGGTCCGAGGGCATGTGTTTCAGTTTGTTTCCTATTGCTGGAAGCTGGGGTCTGGGAGTAGTGTAAGCTTTGGATAATTTACTCTTCCCTTTAAACCTCAGCCCCATGAGTTCCTAGAGTAACAGTATAAACACTGTGTATGCATATTTACACAGGAAACTAATCCGTAACACTAAGTGAATTTGGCAGAAACTGTTTAAATGTCTTGCAACAGTTAATCAGTCCGTTTTCTTAAATTTTATTTGCCAGTGGAATACTGTGGGACGGCATTTGTAGCTTCTTGGGGCAAAAAGTATAAAAACGACATAGAATTTCCTGTTTGAATCAAGAATGAAGGAGAGCTGCAAGCCATCAGCTTCCTGAGTGGCCACATTCCAGCTGTGCAGATTGGTCATAGCACATCTGCCAATCAGAACGGGCCCTGGGGGGAGGCCCTTGGATGCTGAGGCTTGTTTACATGCTCCTGACTCTGTTTCTCCCCTCCTCCTGTGTGTTGTACCACTAGGAAGATTAGTAAGGAACTTGATAGTATTTGTCTAGAAAACTGTGAAATCAGGACCACAGCTGGAGCAGTGACATTCTGGGAAGAATTTAGCTCGTCGTTAGCCACAGGTAAGAGCTGTTGCTTTCTTATGTGAGAATAACTAGCTTTGATCCACTTTCTGGCTTTACTTTTGTTAGCAAAACAAACAGACTGAAAGCCAAAGAGGAATGATTTTTTCTTAAGGTTTAAAATCTACTGAGTATTCCTATGACTTTAATACTCAACAAGGAAAACTGTGCTATTTTTACTTAAGGGAAGAGTAAAACCAAATAGATGAAGACAAGTTTTTAAAGGTACAGTCACACTAACAGTGCATAGAAATTAGGACTAGAAACACTAGCATTGTGCCCCTGGAGTGTTCCTATACAAACATGTTTTACTGTGAATCTTTCTACTTCTCTTTCAGAAAACAATGTCTTAGGGTATACTGCCTCTTTGGCTCCAAAAAGCATTTCTTAAGCCAAGTTTGGTGGTACATGCCTTTAATCCTAACATTCAAGAGGCAGAGGCGGGTGGATCTCTGTGAGATGGAGGCCAGCTGGGGCTACCTGGAGACTGTGTTTCAATAACAACAAAAAAAGCATTTCTTGGGTAGGTAAGAAGCCTAGGTGGGTCAAAGTGCTGAAGCGAGTGACAGTTTGAGTTGAATCTCTGGGGCCCAGAGTGAAAGAAGAGGACTGATTCCTAAAAGCTGTCACCTGATTTCTTCACATGCAGAGTGGCATGTGCATGCCAGAGCTCATATATACACATCGTACACTCATAGGCACGATGAATAAATAAATTACTTCTTTTCTTATAAACCCATTCAGAAAGAACTGGTACATACATGCTCCTGCATATGTAAATCCAATTCCTTTCTTCCCAGAGTCTTAGACTGTAATCTTGTCATTCTCTATATCCTGCTCCACCAGAAATCAAATTAAGGAGAGAGGGAATTCCTATCTAATCTTTGCTTTGCCTTTAAATTCTTTCTTGTTAGCATTAACTCAGATAATATAACAGGAAAGTGTATTTTGATAGTATTCCATAGGGCTTTAAAGTGGTTAGATAGGATTGTGTTGTGGCTTATTGCTTTCTATTGTTAATTTCTTTGTAACACTGAGGCTTTCTTCAATTTCATTTCTTTCTTATTTTGAAGCATGTACCATGGAAAAATTGTTACTCAGATTCAAATGGGCAACTTGGGTGTTTTGTGACTCTCATGCATGGGATAGTTTTCAAGTTGATAAATAGCATTTTGTAACAGTCTAGAAAATCACTTTTGAACAAGCTAGGTCACTGAACTCTTATTTCTTTACACATAACAGAACGTCTGGCCCTTGGCACTGTTGACATCTTTAGGTGTTGTCCTGTGCACTTTGGGATGCTCAGTAGCATCTGTGATCTCATCCTTAGAGCTCCTTCCTCCCCAGTTGTAACAACTGGAAAGTTTCTATGTACCACATTATACTTCCCAGTCCACAAAGCTTTCTGAAATGTTCTGGGTGAGAGGGAGTTAAGGATGAGGCTGTTCTGGTCTTAGTGCATTTGCAGATGTTGTCACCAGTTGTCCATTCCCCCTCCCATTCTGTTAGATGCTTCTGCCAACCATGATTCATGGAATGATTTTTTTGAGCTGAGTAATCTGTGGCTTTTCAGTTTCCTTACTCTCCTTCCTTAGCTAAATCTATTTGGGTTTTAGCAAAGCGTTTGATATAGCTAAGATCGTTTAAAATAAGAAAGGAATACATGCGATAAAACATTTTCCAAGTAGATAATTTTAGTAAGCCATCAAAAGATTTTGTCTTTCCTGTGTTGCCTGCTTTCTACCTCCTTGTTAGGCTGATCTTCTCAACTCCAGTGAAGAGTGCTGCAGAGGAGAAAGCACAGCCACCTCGAGCAGTCCTTTGTCAAACCAATGGTATGGCAGCTGGAATAGAGAACTTCTTTTCCCTGACTTTAAAGACTGTTTTGACGTGTAACTGTCTTCTTTCTTTACAGATTGCAACGAGCGCCATAAACCAGAGCACCGTTCTTCAAGGTATGGATTTATAGTATTTAATAATTCTGTGTAAAGTTTCTTATTTGGAAAACTATCTGGAGGCCATGAAAGTGTCCCTTTTAGGGTTATTGTTATATTGGAATTGTTATGGCATTCAGAGAAGATTACAAGAGAAATATTGTTCGTTCTCTGAACAAAAACCCTCTGTAAAGTTACCAACTACATGGAAGTTATGTTTTACTTTGAGGATTCCTTTCAGTGACAGATACAGCTTCATAAAACATGATTTTATTCTCATTTCTTTCCTTTTATAACTTATAACTAACCTCTCCTACCAATATTTGAAAATATGCATTATTATTTTACTAATTATAAAAGTATAGACACTCTGACAATATTTTTAACTTCATTATTATTATGATGATGATGATGATGATGATTTGTGCATGTGTGTGATGTGTATGGGGTACGTGAATATGGAGGAGGTTTCTGGGATCAAAATCAGGTTGTCAGGCATGGGTAGAAGCGCCTTTACCTGCAAAGCCATATCACTCCAGAAAAGACTTTTTAAAAATACAAAGCGTGGAAATAAAAACAAAACCTTCACCAGCACCCACCCAAGAATATTTCTAAAAATCATTTCACACTTTTAAAGGTGGACACTGTCTGACTTTCTCTTTTAAGTAAGATTGCTAGGCTATCTTAGATAGTTTTAATCAGTTTCTATAAAACACTATAATTTTTCTAATATTAATTTTCTCATTATTTCATAGTCCATTACTCCTTCTTTGCATTTTATGTTGTGGAAGTTGATAAAATAGTAATGCATTTATTAGGTTTGCTGATAAAATCACATTATTTTTCAAGGTATCAAACCCTAAAATGTATTAACCTCAATGAATAAAAACACAAAATCTCAGAAAACCTCTTCTTTAAAATATTTTATTTATTATTTTTATTTTATGTATATGAGTGTCTTGCCTGCATGTAGATGGGTATACTGTGTTATGCAACTGCAGTGCCCATTGAGTCAGAAGAGAGTGTCAGATACCCTGGAACTGGAGTTTTTGGACGGTTGTTAGCTGCCATTTTGGTGCTGGGAATCAAACCTTGGTCTTCTGCAAGAACATCCAGTGCTCTTAACCTCTGAGCCATCTCTGCAGCCTTCAGAAAACTCCTTTACTTACTATAGAAATAACTTTTGCAGGCCAAGTGTAATAGTGCAAGCCTTTAATCCCAGCATTCCGGAGGCAGAGGCAGATGAATCTCTGTGAGATTGAGGCCAGCCTGGTCTACAGAGCAAGTGCCATGCCAAATGATGTTTCAGGGAGACCCTATCTCAAAAGGACCAAAAAAAAATCCTAGAATGATAAAACCAAGATTCATAATACCTTTGGCACAATGAATTAAGCTATGTAAATTTTAATATTTAATATAATCCTTACTCTGAAACACAAGTGAAACATTAAAAGATGGGGAAATATGTATGTTAAGTAAATTTTTTTTAAATCTTGAAGATTTTTAGCTTTTTACAAATTCACCATGAGTGAAAAATTTTGTGATTGTTTTCGCCTTTCTTCCCAAAAGATTTGCACTGATTTGATTATTTTGAGAGAAAAATAATAGAATAAGAATGTTAGCTCTGTACCACATTTCTGATATTCTGTATCTGATTCTGGGTCCACTGGCCTCAAAAAAATCATGGTATGCCCTGGAGTGGTTATACTGATATCTTGTAGGGAACATTAAAAAAAAAAAAAAAAAAAAAGCAGAATCTCATTCCCTGCCCCAGAGAGTTTATTCACAGTGTGGAGTGGATCCTCAAAGACTATATGATAGTCAAGTCCTCTGGCTGCTTGTGCATAGCCAGGTTCAGGCTCTTGGATCCAGGATGCAATAGTTGAGTTGAGATGGGTAAGATGAAAGAGAAGGTTGTCAGGGAATCATAGCTAAATCATAGAAAGACTGGCTTGAAAAATTGAGACGATCTAGCTCAGGCCTGGGTATTTGGGACAGAAATGATAGCTGACTTCAGACACAGAAAAGACCAGAAGAATTGTTCCTCATAATTGCTGTTTCTTACTTAAAGGGAGCCTTGAATTAGAAACATCACCACTGATTTCAGGTCTGGGAAGAAGCGGGTACACAATGAATCTGGACTCACACTAGAGACGGAAATCAAGGAGTGCTCAACTGAGAGTCATGGCAAAAGTACGTGGCCCAGGGAAGGTGTCAAGGAGATGGCTTAGTGGATAAAGTGCTCGCTGAGTGAATTTGAGGGGCTGAGTTGGATCCCCAGCACCCACGTTAAAAAAAAAAACTCAAGACATGACACTGGCCCAGAGGCCTGTAATCCCAGCACTGGGAAAAATGGAGATATTAAATCCTTGGGGCTTGCTGACCAGCCATCTTAGGCTTTCAGTGAGCTCCAGCTTCAGTGAGAGAGCCTGTCTCAAAAAAACTTGTATATGTATGTAGGCAGGTGCATGTGTGAGTGTGTGGACAAAGATCAACCTCAAGTGTTTTTCCTCGGGTGCCACCTGGCCTTTCTTTCTTTTTTAAAATTTATTTTTATTTTATATGTATTTGTGTTATGCCTGCACATGTAAGTGCACCTCTGTTGTGCATTGCCCATGGAGGACAAAAGAGAACATCGGGTCCCCCGGAGCTGGAGTTATGGACGGTTGATAGCTACCATGTGGGTGCTGGGAACCAAACCCAGGTCTTTTGCAAGAACAGCCAGTGCTCTTAACTTCTGAACCATCTCTCTAGTCCCCACCTTTTCTTTTTAAGACAGGGTCTCTGACTGAACCTGGAGCTCACCCATTAGTTTAGGCTGGCTGGCCAGCAAGCTCCAGGAATCCACCGAGCTCAGCCTCCTCAGCTCTGGGCTTGCAAACACACCGGTCTTTTATGTAGGTGATGGAGATTGAATTCAGATTATTGTGCTTACATGGCAAGCACTTCACTGACTGAATTCTCTCTCCAGCCCTGACTTGAAAATTTCAAAGTAGAATGTAGCAGTGGAGAGTGTTCCTGCAAGTCCCAGAAGACAGAAGGCTCCTCTGTGGGAAGGACTTTCAGGAGGATGGATGTCTGCACAATGTGAGAAAGAATTTCCTGTCAGAGCTGATCAGAGATGGGCTGTTCTGTGAACAAATGCTGTGAAGGGAAGCTCAGCAAGCTAGCCTGGGGAAAAGCAGAGAAGACTCCTGTGTGGCGAAGTTACTGTCAACATGCTCCAGCCCCCCGGCCTACTTCATAACCCACAGATGTTTGTTGGAAGTCCCTATTCTGACTCAGATAGACTAGAAAGCCTGAAAAAGGCCTCCATCTGCATGGAGAATCCAGCGTTTTGAGCTTTTATCCCTAATCTCTAAGAATCTGTTTACCCCAAAGTCAAGATCAGGATCTCTCAGTTTATTTCAGGCCAAACTGTGGCCTTCCTGAGGGTGTTTAGAAATACACTGGTTCTTCTTTTTTAATTTCCGTGTGTGTGTGTGCATTTGTTTTGGGGATGCACATGCCTGCACATATGTGGCAGCCAGAAGACAACTTCGGTGTCATCCTTAGGAAGGTTGTTCAACTCCTTTGAGACAGGGACTCTTACTGGCTTAAAACTCACTAATTATCTAGACTGGCTGGCCAGTGAGCCCCAGAGATCCTTCTGTTTCTGCCTCCCAGCACTGAAATTACAAATGTGTGCCACAGCACCTGGCAATTTTACGTGAGTTCTAGGAATCAAACTCAGGTTCTCCTGCTTGCAAAACAAGCTCACCTTACCGACTGAGCCATCCCGCTCCAGCCCTGATTATTCTTTAATCTTTAATTCTATATTGTCAAATTCTCTAGGACTGTGCTGCAAGTCTTGGTAACCATGGCACTTAGTAGAGTAACTGGGCCATGGTGAGCACGTAATAAATAAGTATTGGACAAACGGTTGCCACTTATTTCCAGTAAAGAGAGGGGAATGTCAGTGTTCTTCAAGTTAGAAGAACCTGACTCATGCAAGCTTGCTTGCTTACCTGAAAGTGTGTTACATCACCAAAGACTGATGCCCGACATAAGGCAATGATGTATTTTTCTGGGACCATTGTTTCCTTGCCAAGGCATCTGCTGAGATCGGCACTGCCTTGTTCTTTGGGAGTCCGAGCAGGCAAGCCTAGCCCAGCCAGAGTAACTAGGCTTCAGTCAGGTTATGCCTACTACATGAGCAGAGCAGAAAGAAGAAAACTAAAACTAAAAGTCATGTGACTTGGTATGTTTGGGTCCTCCTGAGCCACTTGGTAGCAAGAATGATGGGTTTAAACCCAATGAGGATTAGCGAAACACGTTTCTCTTGTGTGTGTTTTTACAAGGCCAAAGACTCTCACAGCTTTCCCAGTAAGAGGTGGATAAATCTGGGATGTCTGCCTGTGCATTCATTTCAGTACTGAAATAAGAGAATAATTCTCAAGTTAAAGGAGAAGTTGTATCATGTGTATAACAACACTAACACACCAAGCTAAAGACTAGTCTGTGTACAGTTTTCTTGTTGTTTGTTTGTTTTGATTTTTAAGAGGTTTGATGGGTGTCTTGATTACTTTGTTTTAGTGTTGATTTTTTTGTTTGTGGCTTATTGATCAATATGGAAATCAGAAATATCAGAAGTCTTTAGTCTGAACACACCATTGCTCACATTGATGTCCCACATTGATGTTCCACAGAACACTCTTCTGTAGGATAGTCATTATGTCGAGAAATAAATGTTTGGGCTGGGGTGTGTGGCTCACCCAGAGAATATGTGCATAAAATGCCCTGAGTTCAATCTCTGGTTCCAAAAGAAGGAAGGAAGAAAGAAAGCGGGGAGAGGAAAGGAGCAATGTTTGTGTACAAAATCATGGCGAGTTAAAATCAGACGCCCTCCGTTCCTCAGACTCCACTCCAGCTGCAAGTATGAGTACCCTCAATGCAGGCCATTGTCCAGCGCACCCAGCTTGCACAGGCAGCCACAGGCCGTGGAGAAGATTAAGGCAAAGTGCAGTTGACCTCGCTGCCCCTGAGAGAGTGGACATCAGCTCGAAGCAG
This sequence comes from Eospalax fontanierii, assembly GCA_035773235.1. NCBI lineage: Eukaryota > Metazoa > Chordata > Mammalia > Rodentia > Spalacidae > Eospalax > Eospalax fontanierii. The sequence continues at coordinate 35,563,171 of CM069548.1, read as the reverse complement.
GGTGAAGGTGTCAAGCAAGAGGGCACAGATCCAGACACTCCTGTTAGGGACTTGTATTCATACTTTTCTGTTGCTGTGATAAAACATCACGACTAAGGCAACTTGTAGATGGAAGAGTTTATTTTGGCTTTGTTTCCAGAGGGATAAGAGTCCATGGCAGGGGAGGCACAGCAGGAGGCAGCCAGAGCAGGAATCTGAGAGCTCAGACCTTCAAATAGGCTGTAGGCACAGGAAGCAGGAGAGAAACTGGAAACAGGCAAGACTATATCTCAAAGCCCACACCTCCTAAAGGTTCCATAACCACCCCCAAACAGCACCACCAGCTAGGGACCAAGTGTTCAAATACTGGGGGCCTATGCGGGACATTTTCATTCAAATCACCACAGGAACAGAATCCTTGTCCACTACTCTTGCCAGCTACTAGATGGTATAAAGTGTGGCTCTCGTCTGGACCCAAGACAAATGTTCCTTTAATGTGGGAAAAGGGATGTTATCAAAGCTTAAAATATTCCTTTAGCACTCATGATGGTGGGGCAAGTGTACCACCTCACCTAGAAACTGGAACATCCCTGCAGTTCAGCGGACAGCCTTCCGAGGACTCCCTCCAGCAACTGGTTTGCATTTGAGATGGAGTTGAGTTCAAGGGAAAGAACATGACAGAAGATGAAGATAGAGGAATCACCTGCACAGTATGGACTCTGGGTAGCCAAATTCAAAACTGGCCTCTTAGGGTTAGTCTAGAGTAGCTGGTCCCGCTGAATAAAAGGCAGAAGAACTACTATTAGTACTGCCTTGTGCACAGAGTTGGAAAAGCTTCATCCCAAAAGCTTGGCTATTTGCCGTGACTCCTGCATTTTAGACTCATTCACCCTCTTGGTTTTTTTGAGACAGGCTTTCTTATTTGTTATATAGCCTTCTAAACTTACGACATGAGCCCAGGCTGGCCTCCAATTTGAGAGTCCCCTATCCCAGCTTCTCCAGTGCTGGGGTTATAGGCATAGGCCAAGGCCCCAAGTTTACTCTTAACTTCTTTAGATGGACTTGTAGATGCTGGCGCTTTGGTTTCAGTTTGCGTTTCTACAAGTTTCCATATAAAGTGGAGCATTTTACACTGTTCCACTGTGCTGACTTCTGCACAAGGAGCCTATTCCAGATTTTATTTTATTGATAGTCATCATTTTCGCTTGCCTGACTGGTATTTCTTTCTCTGGGGCTTTGATGGCAAAAGCTTTGAAGAAGTTGTTGATCATCTGGCCAGGAAGTATAGGAAAACTTGGGCTTCAAACCTTCATCCACAGCCTTCAGGGAAGCATCATCAGTTGGACAGGTGCTTTAGGATCACTCTTCCTATATTAGGGCTGAAACCAGGCCAGTTCAGACTGGATTCCTAAGTATAATAGGAGCCTACAGGTTCTGCCACCCACTGTTTGTAGAGTGGGAGAACAATAGGAACTGGGAGACAGAAATGGTTAGAATAGAGGAACATGGGGTAGGCTCTCACCCTAAGTCCTCCCTTTTGGAGGAAAGGTCAGGATTCAAACGGTGTGTTTCTTTGTTTTATTTTCACACTTTTTTTTTTGACAGTTTCTAGAACACAGCCTTCTTTTATCTTTTTCTTTGAAGGTCAGGTTCAATCCCAGCCTCTGGTGTTGTCTGGTACTGCGTCCTAACCTTGCAGGTGAATAGGTGGTAGGCAATAGGGAGGGTGTCACAGATGTCTGTCTTTAGAACGCCATGTGAAAGAATAGCTGGTGCTCTAGTTCCATTTCTGTTGGTATGACGAATGCCTTGACATAAAGCAAGTTAGCGAGGAAAGAGGATATTCAGCTTCCAGTTCATTGTTTGGGGAAAGTCAAAGGAGGAACTCAAGCAGCTAGTCACATCATATCCACAGTTGAACAAAGAGAAACTAATGCACCCATGCTGTCTGCTGCTGTTCCCATCTAGCTTTCTCCTGTCCCATGTAGTGCAAGACCTCTTACTCAGGGGATAGTGCTCCTCACAATGGGCTGGTTCTTCCTACATCAGTTAACAATCAAGACTATCCCTCACAGGCCAACCTGATCTATATAATTCCTTAATTGAGGCTCTCTTCCCCGGGTGATTTGGGATTTTAGCAAGTCGACATTAAAAACTAATCCCTGGGGCTGGAGAGATGGCTCAGCAGTTAGGAGCTCTGGCTCTTCCAGAGGACCCAGGTTTGATTCCCAACACCCACATGGTGACTGACAACCATCCATAACTCCAGTTCCAAGGAATCTGATGCCCTCTTCTGGCCTCCGCAGGCATTGCACACATGTGGTGCACATACAGATAAACAGACACACACATGCATACATAAATGAAATTTTTTTAAACCTAATCATGACAAGTGGCTAAAGGTGAGGAAAAGACAGGAAGATGACAAGTCATTTTCCTCTTCTTGTAATTTTTTGCCCATTTTTGTCTTTGTCTTGTTTGCCCATCAAAGGGGAAGCTAAGCCATTTCCTTCTGCACTTTTTAAGTGGCTTTCTTAGTTTTCATACAGGCTCTAAGATTAGATAATTATCTGTTCTTTTGCATTTCCCACTCTGTCAATTCTTTATTCTATATTCGTGAAAAAAGACAATTATTCTCCTTGGCCAGTTCTGTTGAATGGGGTGTTATTGGGTGACTGAGAGGGACGGGATGAGAACTTTTGACAGGTAAAGAACAGGACTTTTGTTCCCTTTTGAGGGAAATAGGCAGTTACAGACTCTTGCCCCAATTGCCAATTTAAAGGCCTTCTCATATAATTTCTGTGTGTATAGTGTAAACTACCTTTAAGTCCCAGATAGATTCCTATTAGCATTCTCAGGGACACTGATCCTAATTCTAAAATTCCTTTAAGGATGCCTGTAATGCCATATAATATCTGAGAGAGTACAGATAGCAGTTCAGGTGACTGGAGCACAGCAGTCAGCCTTGGGCTTAGTCTTCTTGTGAGAGTTACTCTTCCAACAGTCTGAGGATGGAGCATGATTTGATTCAGGCATGATGCATATTTGCAAGTCAGCATAGTGAGGCACATACTGAGTGAGGCCCGAGATGGCAAACAAGCGTCAGTGAAGTAGACTTGACCTGTCTTAGTTAGAGCATACACCCAAGGGTATGTATGTCATTGAGAGAAACAAAGGCACAGCTGCAAAGAGTTAAGCCAGGGCATGATAGGAAGGGTTAATAGCCTCATAATTTTGTTTTCTTAAATTAAGATCCTCTCTTTGTAAACTCCAGTCAGGATCAGTGCCTTTCTCTGGCAGGGCTCACTTTATTCCAGAAGGATGAATCCAGGGTTTTATTCCTACAAGCGTCAGTGAAGCAAGGGCCATTAATGACATCACTGGGGCCCTTCCATTTTTCACCCAGCTGGAAAAGTTCTTGGGCTTTCCAGGGTTTTGAGCAGCATCTTGTCTGTGGTGTAAAGGGCGGCGGCATGTGGGCCTGGAGAAAGCAGACTGATACAGAGACTAATGTCTGCCTCAGCTGCTATACACAGATTAATACTACTTTCATCTTTTAATTTAAAGTGTAGGACACCCATCCTAGAAGCTCGACGGGGTCTCCCAAGCACAGTTTCCAAAGGATTTAACTTGGGAGCTGGAGAGATGGCTCCGTAATTAAAGCACACCCTGCTCTTTCAGAGAACCTGAATTAGGTTCCCAGCACTTACACTGGACATCTTACAATGACCTGTAACTCCAACTGCAGGAGATCTGACACCCTCTTTTGGCCTCCATGGCAACTCACATTCATGTGTACATACCCACACATAGGCAAACACACTTTTACACATAAATAAACAATTTTTTAAAGTTTAAAAAAGAAAGAATTTGAGTCTACCTTCAGGGGTATTCAGTGCAAAGCAGTAGGTGATACTTTATTCCATTTTAAATAGATTGCCCGACAAAGTTTAGCCAGTACCGTTTTGTAAAGTTATGCTTCATCTTTTGTTTGCCAAGTGGACGGGGGTATGTACAACAAATGTAATTTCTAAGTTATTTACAAACTTTGCTCACCTTTGAATGACCCCAGAAACATAAACAAATCCATTGTCACTTTGAATAGAGCTCAGTAAACCTGGGAATAAGTTCTTTGAGCAAAATTTAATCAGTTCTCTTCTCTTTATTCTAATAGAGTCCTACCCTGAACGAGCAGACACAAATACTAATGAAAACATCTTAAAAATAAAGTGCTTTCTAAAACTCCAAGTGAGAGCTATATCACACATCAATTTAAAATTTTATTTGAAATTGTATCTTCCTTTCCCAGACATAGCTATTAATAACATTTAGGGAGAAAAAACACCATGAAATAGTGTTGGAAACTTATTAGAAGGAAACAGATAATAAAGAATGTTAAGTCCTGTGTGATCATTTCCCCAAATAGAAAAATTAGAAACTCTTTTACCACCCCATGAGCCTTAAATTATACATCTCAGTGACTTATGGAGTCTGAATAACTAGATTCTTCACCTCAAATGTTTTATATACTATACAAAAATAATTTACCCAGCAAAGAAAGGCAGTGAAACAAAACCTTTAAATCTACTTTTCAAACATTATCATTTGAATCTTGGTATTCCTAAAGCCTCATTCAAATCACCTGTGATAATCTCCTTTGATGCCCATTCATGAAATTCAATGGAATTTCATTTAAAAATCACATAAGCCAGGTGTGGTGGTGCATGCCTTTAATCTCATCACTCAGGAGGCAGAGGCAGATCTCAGTGAGTTCCAGGCCAGCTGGGGCTACTGGGAGACCCTGTCTCAAACAAACAAACAAACAAAAATCACACAAGAAAAGGAAAGCTAAAGTGATTTTAGAGTGTATAAAGAAGAGGAAAAAAAATAGATAGCCAGGACAATCTTGAAACTCAAGCAGGAAAGACAGACTGCTATAAGTAATTAGGATAGTGTTTTATCTACAGGCAGAAAGAAGTCATTGGAACAGAATAGAGAGAGCTCACAGACAGGTAGATACATATCCCATAGTATTATGGGATATGACAGAGGTGGCACTATAGATCATTGAAAGGACTACACAATGAGACCCTATATCAGTCAGTCCATCAGTCAGTCGTGAATCAGGAGCTAGAGAGATGGGTCAACAATTAAGCACACTTACTGCTCTTCTAGAGGACTGAGCTTGATTCTCAGTACCCATGTCAGGCACAACAATCTCTAACTCCAGCTCCAGGGGATCAGTCCTGCCCTCACATGCACATACCAACCCTCCACATATATACATAGTTAAAAAATATGGAACTGGAGAGATGGCTCAGTGGTTAAGAGCATTTGCTGTTCTTGCAGAAGACCTGGGTTCAAATCCCATCACCCACGTGGCAGCTAACAATCATCTGTAACTCCAATTCCAGGGTATCTGACACTCTTCTTCTGACCTCTGCAGACATTGCACAACACTGGCACATACATGCAGGCAATACACTCATACACATAAAATAAGAATAATAAATAAAATATTAAAAATAAATAATAAAAATAAGGTAAACCTTTAAAAATATAAATAAAATAAAATCTACATGAACCTTTATGGTGTAAGAATCTGAAGACACAAAAGTAAGGAAGCAAAACTGGAACACTTTGAAGAAATGTAATAAGAATGTCTTTGTGACTCAGGGTATGGAATGAATTCTTCAAGCTTGACAAGTACAAATCATAAAGAAAAAGATCATTAAATTTGAATTAAGGAAGTTTAAATTTTAGGTATGTGACTATGTCAGAAACAGAAAAAGTATGGCCACATGTAGCACATAATGGATAAAGGCCAATATCCAAGATAAACAAACAAAAAAAAAATATGCTTCAAAAAGAAAAATAATACTGGGTGTGGCGGTGCACACCTTTAATCCCAGCACTCAGGAGGCTGAGGCAGGGGTTTTCTGTGAATTCAAGGCCATCCTGGTCTACAAGGCCAGTTCCAGGCCAGCTGGGGCTACAAAGAGACCCTGTCTCAAAAAGACCATAAAAAGAAAGAAAGAAAAAGAACTCAATGAAAATGATCATGGAATTCCCCCAAAATGAAACTTAAACAATGAAGAAAAGATTATTTACCTTCTGTGCATAAAGATGTGCTAGTTTGGACGTAGCTTATTTCATGGTAGAACACTTCTGTAGTGTGCAGTAGAACCCTGGGTTCAGTTCAGTTGGTATTGAGGGATGAATAATGAAATAGTACTTTACATCCATTGGGATGACATAGAAAGCTCAAGAACTGGTGATGCCAGCCATGTCTGAGAAGTGTGTAAATTGGTACAACAATAAGACCAACTTTATTCAGGATCATAGAGTAGGTATGGAGACCATTTGCAGTGGGAGAGAGTTTGAACACAGCCTAGTCAAGCAGGTATTGACAGTCAAGGACCAGGGTGGGGTAAGGATATCAGTGAATGGGAAACTATCAACAGGAAACGTTGAGGGTGAAAGCGATTCTTGTTGAAGATGAGCCTGGATAAGAAGATGTAGCCCTGGCTTCGGTGGAGCTGGTGAAAGGTGAAGAATCTGCTCAGATGTAGAGGGAGAGCCAATAGAGAAGATGGAAATCGCTTGCTAAATGATTCAGATGGAGAATTCTTTGCCAAAACTGGATTTTATGCAGTGAACTGATCTAGGAGAAGGCTGAGGAGCCTCAATCCAGTGTGCTAAGTCATTTCAAAGTAGCACTATTTGATTGGGTAACCAACAACTGTGAGATAACACATAAATCTCAGAAACATAATTTTAAGTGACAAGAAAAAGCCATACATGGGCAAGTACAGTATGATTCGTGGTGATAAAGCAGAGACAAGCAAAGGGGCCCCAGCTGGCCTGCCACCTCTGTTTCTCAGTGAAGTTTTTTGTAGGCCTGAGCCACACCTGTGTGTTTGTGTACTATCTCAGTATTTTCCCAGCACAGCAGCAGCCCTATTACAAACAAGAACCACCATATGAAAAACACAATACAGTGCTTTTCTATTTTTTATGATTATATACCTAGAAGAAAATTTAAAGAGAGGCATGGGAGTGATCAGCAGTGAACTTAGGATGCCGGTTAGCAAAGGGAATGATCAGCAAAGAGCACCCAAAGTGACATTTCTTTTTTAAAATGTTGATTTATTATTATTATTATGTATGTGTATGTTTGCATGTGGAGGTCACAATAGAACTTTGTGGAGTCGATTCTCTCCTTCTACCTTTATTTGGGTTCTGTGGGTTCCACAGATCATCAGACTTGTGTGACAAGCACTGTTACCCACTCAGCCATCTTGCCATCCCAACTGCCTTGTTTCTTAAGCTAAATAATAGGAATTACAAGCTTGTCCTTTTTAAAATATCCTGGTGAAGCCTGGAGAGATAGCTCAGCAATTAAGAACACTGACTGCTTCTTCCAGAGGATCTGGGTTTGAATCCCAGCACCTACATGGCAGCTAACAATTATCTGTAACTCCAGTTCCAGGAGATCCAACACCCTTTTCTGGCCCCTGCAGGCACTGCACACACTTACCTGCATTCAGGCAAAACATTCATCATACCCATAAAATAAAATAATAAATAAGATTTTTTTTTAATCCTGGAAATGTTTGTTTTAAAAATGTTTTTAAAATTTTTCTATGGAAGCCTTGGTTTAGTAGTATATTTTTGCAGGACATGAACTTGAAATTTAATGAAATCTTTATTCTGACAGAGAATCCCCCTGGAACTGGAGTTTCAGGTAATTGTCAGCTGCTGACATGGGTGTTCGGAATAGAGCTCATGTCCTCTGGACGAGCAGCAAGCACTCTTAACTACTGAGACCCTTCATGTCACTATTTTTTAACAGTCTAAAAACCTGTGGTATCTGCTTCTATCCCATAGATAACAATTATTAAAGAATCCAGTGGTTCAGTGTCTATCTTAGCCCGCATTCTATGCATATGTATGATTTTTCCAAATAATATTCAGAATATATGGGAATCAATGTATGCATGTATATGTGTGGTGTCTATTTCCAAAGAAACACATGCATATGTTTCTAACAATTTGTTTGTTTCAAAGTTAGCATATTTTAGAAATTGCCATCTCAGCGTCTTCTTCATTATTTTCTAACTACTGTATAAAATTGTTCAGCGTAGCTTTATGATAATTTATTCAACCAGTTCTTTCAGTAGTGTTTGGGTTGTTTCCAGTTCATTACAGTTAGAAGTGCTACTGCAGTAAACAACTTTATGTTCCAATCTTTGTGTATAGATGTGTATGAAAACTTTTATTGTTTCTTCTAAGATAGATCTTTTTTTCTCATTTCTATTCTCATAGAAGCTTTAAATGTTAAATTTTTACATGACTTATATGTCTATGTCCTGAATTTCAGATAGCTCTATGGAGGTCTGGACTTGTCAAACTCAACTCCGAACACACCTATAGCACATAATTCAGTAAACTCAGACTTCAGAGACAATGATGTTAAAGTCCCAGTAGTCACATTACCATAAAGACCTTCAAAAGATCTTGGTTCTCTGCATTGTTACCTGATGTTGATCTTACAAAGACATTGACGATTTCATTTTGGCACATCACCATCGTCACATTATGGTTTTAAATTAAATAGCTGAAAGCAAAAGATTTACTGTTTTTGTGTTTCTCCTTTCTAAATATGTCTATTAAAGCATCATACTCTGCTGGGCTCAGTATAACTACTGCAGTTCCGTAGCATTTCCTTGCCCATATGTTTTGATTCCTGCCCCTCTGTACACTATAGCTTCTGTGTAATTACTTCCTGGCATTATGTTTTGTGAGCTATAACAGAAACATTACTTTTGCTTTAGCATCTGTAATGCTATAAACAAGGTGAAAAATTAAAGTGTATATGGGTTTTGTGAAAGAATCCTTTCAGTGGGAGATGTGATTTATGTATTGTGCTGTTTTATTGTGGTTTTAAGAAATGGGACTTTAGCTAGTGCGATGGGAATGAAAATGAAACATTTATTTCGGGTATCTGTTGGATAATTGAAAAGTTTTATCAGCTGACCTACCGCTGCCATCAAACTTACTTCAGAGCCTTTCTGAAGTTTCAAATTCAGCAGCAGTCAGTGAGCTTCAGATCGGCAGTTGATGTTAGATGTATCATATTTTCTTAGCACAGGTCTGTGTGGCCACCCATTTTCAGCAGTCCAGGGAACACCATAGAACACTCAACCCTTAAATTTCACCCACCCCCTAATTCTTTCCTCTCTGTCCCTTAGGTTGTTTTTTATATTAGTTCTTTACCTCTCTGTACTATAATTTAGAAGCAGTTATTTACAGTTCTACAAAATCAATATTCCAGAGCTTTGTGGTTGAGCTAACTCTGTACGTCTTTGTGGCTCTCAGTCTGTCCTTAGGTTATAGTTTATTCCAACTAATAAATATCCTTGTATAATTGGGCTTTAAATTTTATTTAAATATTTCCCTTCCTGGCATAGCATAGATCACCTTTTTCAAGTGTATTGACTAGAACTATAAACTATAAAAGCTTACTAAGTCCTGGAAGAAGCTTAGTCTGGACAGAGTTGTTTAAAAAAAAAAAGTCCATTAGTCTTCCCATCTCATTGGATGTAAACAACTGCTGCCCAAGGACTTGTCTTGTCCTTGTAGGGAAAACCCTGCCTGCTCAAAACCAGAAGTCGGGCCTGGGCCCAGGACTGGAGCTTACTAGTGGATCAGAAACTTCTACACAACACACCACTTGCTTTAAGCCCTAGTAGCAGGTTTTAGTTCCTTGGCAGACAGCTCAGCCCTCCAGCCAAGCAGAGAGCTCTCCATTTACAGCACTTGTGGTGCAGAGGAAATAAGAGTGTGCTAGGAGGGGCTATGTTGTCTCTGACTCTGCCTCCTTTGGGACAGGAGAATTGGGAAGTAGCACCTTCCGTTTGGTAATTAGAATAAAAGAAGGAAATTACTAGTTGTCTGAGTAACATTGTCTAAAGGACAGCTAACTATTCCTTTAACTATCTTGTTTCCTTAGGGTACAGTACCTTGCACACAGTCCAAGGATGCTGTGCAATGTTGTCAGGCAGGTCCCAAAGCTGACCACCATCTCTCGCCTCTGCTTTCTCTAGTAGGTTCTGAAGAGGAGCTTTAAGCAAAGTCCTTAGAAACTATTCACAATTTGTCCATATGGCTTTCCCATCTTTAATACTACTGCTCTGTTTTTAAAAATTAAGTGAAATTGTATGTATTTATTCTATTTATGAAGCAGAATGTGTTCATTACAGACATTTTTTGAAAAGAAAAATATGTAGACGTAAATAAAATGTAATCCCACCTCCCCACAGCTAATCTTGATTACATTTGATATATTTTTTCTCATTTTACCTTTTCAAAGAGATACTGTAACTTCAATATGGAAAGAAGTTCATGAATATTAATTTATTGCACTATTTCATGAACATTTTTCCATTTCAGTAGTCTAAGCAATTATGGTTAAAATTTTTGGCTGTAAAAATAAAAATGGTTTTTATAGAAAGCCTATAAAAGCATCAAGGGAAAAAAAAAAGAAAGTCACTAATAGTTCAATAATAACTATTGTTAATATATCGATGGCCCAGTATTTTTCTGTGACTATTTACTGTATTTTTATAAACACCTTTCTTCACAAAACAATAGCTTATAAGCATTTTCCTCATAGTGTCATCTTTAGTGGGATTCCATCATGGGATACCAAATTTTTAAAAAATATTATTTTTATTTTATGTGTATGAGTGTTTTGCCTGCATGTATGTAAGTATACCTGTGTCATGCAGTACCCACGGAGACCAGAAGAGGGCATCGGAACTGGAGTTACAGATGATTGTTAGCCTCCATGTGGGTCCTCTGCAAGAACCCAGGTCCTCTACAAGAGCAGCCAGTGCTCTTCCACTGAGCCATCTGTCCAACCTCCCTCCTTCCCTCCCTCCCTCTTTTCTTTCAAAAGGGTCTGACTATGTGAGACCTCCCCCTGCCTCTGCCTCCTAAATACTGTCCAATTTCTTACTGTTATTAAACAGTGGCTGTCATAATATTCTTATACGTGAATTTTTATCAGCCATAAGTGATTATCTCCTTATGATAAATCCCTCATAATTGAGTTAATAGAAAAAAACTACAAATAAATATTCTAGAACTTCATATATTCAGATGATCCCTGATTTAATGACTCCAGCTAAAATTTTTAGGCAAAATCAAGCAATGATGTTCAGTAAGTTAGATGTTGGTTTGCGTGTGTATATGTGTACTTATGTGCTTGTAAATAGTGTGCGTGCACATTCACATGCATGTGTGAGGGGACAAACGAGAGCTAGTCCTGCCTTCCATCTTGTTTGAGACTCATCTCTCTTTTGTTGTTCTCGGCTGTGTCTGCCATGCTAACTAGACCACGAGCTTCTGGGTAATCTGTCTCTGCCTCCCATCTTGCCATGGGTTAGTTTTTTAATTGAGTTTTTAAAATTTTCAAGCACTATGGTTTGATGGTTTTAGATCCCTTTCCTCACCTCATCCCACTGTCCCCTATCCAATTTAATATATATATGTGTGTGTATATACAGCCTATAGAGTCTGATTTGTGTCGCTAATGTCCTTCAGTATGGGTCCATCTACTGGGTCCATCAAAGTCCCATCCCAGTAAGACACTGTCTCTCCCTCTCCCAGGATCATCTGCCAAAAGTTCCTTAGGCTGGGTTGGAATTTCTTACCTATTTCCCCATGTCTTCTGTCTCTGCCTGGGATTTTGTCTGATTTGAGCTTCCCTTGGGACTTGTGCATGCTGTCACCATTGCTGTGAGTTCATATGAGTAACTGACAGACCGTCTGAAGACTCTGTTTCTTTGTGGTCATGTACCCCATCTGGCCCCTACAGTCTTTCTGCCCCCTCTTCCACAATGATCCCTGTGCCTTGGGAGGCAGAAGTTTGAAATAGGTGTCCTATTAAGGGATAAGCACTCTATGACCTCCTATTCTTTGCACATTGGCCAATTGTGGGTTTCTGTGTTAATTAGCATCTGCTGTATAAGGAAGCATCTCTGGTGAGAGTTGAGAGGTACATTTATCCTATGTGTAGAAGTTGCATTGAAGATGTATCACTTACGGTTAAGCATCTTACAGACACTTATTCTCTGCATTTGACCAGTTGTGGGACTCTATAATAGTCTCCAACCCAGGTAGTCAGGCACTCTCTGGCAGCCTAGAGCGCCGATGGGAACAGTATGGGCTGGTTCTTACTAGCTAGCAGGGAAGGCTTGAGCTTCAGAGCAGCTGGATTGGAGATAGCCCCAAAGCAGGGGCTATGTCTGTAATTTTAATTCAGACTCGCAATCAATGCTTTCCAGCCTGCGTTTGAAATTGGAACTGTCTGTGTTCAAATTGAAGAAATTTAGAAACAGTGTTGCAGCTGTGTGAGACCCTGCCATATTGATAGAACCATTTCAAGATAGAATAGAGTGCGAAATGCCAGTGTTCAGCTTGGATTTAAATCCTAGGTTCATCATGTAGGAGCTGGGCTCCCTGGAGCAGGTTTTGGTCTTTCTTTGCTTCAGGTTCTTCTATAAATGGAGCTAATTATGGTGTCCATCTCTTACGTTTATGATACTTATTTCGTTGTCCTATTGGTCAGAGAAAAAAAAAAAACCGGTAGTAGTTGTAAGAGATAATGAAGAGAATTATGCACGTGATTGTAGAAGCTGACTAGACCAGTTGGGATCCCTACGGCAGGCCACCAGGAAAGGGAGGCTGGAACTTTCCTACACAGACTGAAGCTGCTGTCTTTGAGTAGTATCCACAGGAAGAATTCTTTCCATTAGGGAAGCCTCAGCTATGCTTTTTAAGGCTTTTCCACTGATTGAATCAGGCCCACTTGGATTTTTTAAAGGCTAATCTCCCATTCTTAAAGGCTTTTAACCATATCAACATAATACCCTTGTATTAACATGTAAATTAGTGTTTGAATACTGAGAACTCTGGCTAACCACATGGACACATAAAATTGACAATCCTAGTCTCTTTGGCTTACGGGAAGCAAACTAAACCCACTAAGTGAGTTTTGCTGTCACCCTCTGCTTTTCAAGGTCAGGGTTCTTTCAGTCTAACTTTTTGTGACATGTTTGTGGTCCTAAACGGTTCTCTCTATTTAAGCCAGGTGTCTGTTCATGATAAGATTCTACACAGAAGCCAGAATCTGCATGTGCGTCTCATTGGTGTTAACCCTGATACCCTTGCAGAGGGTATGGCTTTGCTTTATCTGGACTAGAAATGTGTGGGGTTGTCAGGAATTGTTGAGCGGTTTTTGACATAGTGACAGGATACTGTCTTTGGCTACTTGAAGAAAAGTTAAAGATTTGGTCGTCAATCACTATTAGTACTGATTTTTCTGCATAGGTTAACTTCTTAGGAAAGTTACTGCATTCCTTTGAGAATAAACTCTCTACTTGGTCTGCATACAGGATGTCTTCTTTGCCCCCTTGCTCAAGATAGAAAAAGATAAGGCACTCAGAAGTTAAAATTACTAATACAAAACACCTGGTAGACATTGTTAGGCAACTTCCTGGTGGATTTGGGATTCAGAGCTTTTAGGATTCACCCTGGGAATGACTCCTGCAGCTGATCCCCTTGTAGATTCTCTAGCCTTTGTTTCAGGGTATTGTTTCCATAGCTTTGAGCAATGTGGTGGTAACTCAGCCCTATGAGCTGATGGCACTGGGCAGCTGGTGCCTGCCTGCTTCTCAGAGAACTGCCCCCTGAATCCTCCAGACCCAGCTGAAGGACAGGCACCTTGGGCCAGGCTTCTACGTGATCCCACATAATTTGGCCATAACTGGTGGACCTCTGACATGTAGGCTTTGCTAATCAAGTTCTTTCTCTTAAAAATTTAGACTAAAAGACCCAGAAACCGAGTCCTTAAAAAGTGATTTAACTCGGGACCTAAAAACTATTTAGAGTAGGGATTGATGGGACTCATGCTAATAGACAGGCAGAGTTCAAGTGTAAAGACAGAGGTAACCATGAGAGCAGAAAAGATGTAGTCTCAGACAGGAAGTGAAAAGGGCTTGTTTCCCAGCAGTGCTATACCGTGTCCAGACGTATTTCCTGTTATAAGAAACTCCACAGGTAACCTTTGTATGCTCATAATAAAACTCCTCCTTTCTTTAGAGTTTAAGAAGACTTTTCTGTTTCAGGCTCACAATATAGTTAGTTCCATTAGAAGAAGTAATAGTAACAATATTGTAACTTAGAATTGAAAGTTGTGTTCCTAGCATGCTTAATGTTGGCTTTAAAATTATCCCCAACTATAGCTTTCACTCAAATTTCTTTCCACCTGGGCTTGGGTTCCATGACTACATTTGGAAAACAGAGCGCAGTAATACTTTAAAGTGTCTGCAAACCAAATCCCTGCCATCTAATATACTGCGTGAGATGGGAAATGTATTGCTGTTCTTATGAACACTGGCACCAGATCTGTGCCTTAGTGAGCAATAGGCATCTTTATTGTTTTGTTTTTCTTTCACCAAAAAAAGGTGAAAAAAAAAGTCTTTTTCATGTAGGATTTCCTAAAATAATACAAAATACAGCCCGATCCATGAATTGTCAAATATTATATTTGCATATACTCCTGAATGTGTAGTTGTTTTAAGTCTCAAAAATAATGAATCTTTTCCTCAAGACAGAGTGTCTATCCCTGACCTGGCCCGGCCTTGAACTGGCTATAAAGCCAAGGGTAACCTTCAACTTCCACTTCCAAGTACTGGTATTACAAGGTGCACACCACTATGCTCAGTTTATACAGCTGGGGATTGGACTAGAGCCTTCGGCATGCTAGGCAAGCACTCTACAAGCTGAGCTAAATTTCCTGTCCCTTAAATAATTTTCCAAGACCCTTCAGGACACCTCCACCATTCTTCCACTGTTGCCTCTGATTTAAATCCTTCAGCTTATAGGGTGTTCACTGAAAGAAGTCAAATTTTCAAGGTTTCTTGATAATCAGTTCATGCTTATATAAGAGCACACATATGTGTGTGTGTCTGTGTCTGTGTGTGGTGTTCCTATGTAAATGCTCTGGAGCCAGAATAAGCTCAAACCCTGACTTCATCATTCAAATTACATAAACTGTTTCTCATCTATAAAACTGGAATAATAACTGTTATATTCGAAGTCTAGATTGAATTAAAAGGCATTAGGGCATATCAATTAGATTGGCTATTGTCTTATTATTGGAATTTATTAAATATTAAGTCCAGCCCTCTTTGCTGTGAGTGAATACTTTGTTTTGTATTAAGTAGATTTAAATTGGAATTGTATAGTTGAAGTTGCATAATTTTTTAGCTTAGTAGGTAGACTAGAGATCATCGAATCCAATGATATCATACTATCTATATAGACAGGAAAAGGGACATTAAGTGACATGTTCACAGTACAGTTTGGTAGGACAAACATTGGACCTTAGACTTCTAGATTATTCACTCACCATGTGTGATGGCCATCAGAGAGATTTTTGGTCTTGGGCCCAGCCATGCCCAGGTTGCCAGAAATTCACGTCTAACCTTAATGCAAACAGATGCTTCATATGCAAAGATGGATCGCCTCTCACCACCTCCCTTGGCCTTCTGTTTACATGAGTAGGAGGTTTCAGCCCAGCATGGGTTTGGTTTGGTTTTTTATTTCTTTTGCCTGCATGTATGTAAGTTTACTCATGTTGTGCATTGCCTGCAGAAATCAGAAGAGGGCATTGGATGCCCTGGAAGTCAGTTACAGATGGTTGTCGGCCACCATATGAGTGTTGGGAATCAAACCTGGGTCCCCTGCAAGAGCAGCCAGTGCTCTCAACTACTGAACCATCTATCTAGCTCCACTTTTTATTGTTTTTGATTATTAAGAAAATTACCTTGGGGCTTGTGGGACAGCTCAGTAGAGTAAAGGTACTTGGCTCCCAGTCTTGATAACCTAAGTTTGATTCCTTGGACGTGTTGTAAAGAGAGAACTGGTTCCCACAAGTTGTCTTCCAACCTCCACGTACATGCTCTGGTAGTGCTTCCCCTCCAATAAACAGGTGAATGTAATTAAATTTTTCTAATTAAGAAAACAGCCTTTGGAGACTG
The DNA here is from genome assembly GCA_035773235.1 of Eospalax fontanierii. Taxonomy (NCBI): domain Eukaryota; kingdom Metazoa; phylum Chordata; class Mammalia; order Rodentia; family Spalacidae; genus Eospalax; species Eospalax fontanierii. The sequence continues at coordinate 35,547,080 of CM069548.1, read as the reverse complement.
AGACAGGAGGGTTGCAAGTTCGAGGCCAGCGTAGACTATATAGTAAGACCCTGGTGCTCCTCCCCACGCATACCCATGGCAGGAAGGGGTAGAGAGAGAGAGACTTTATATGACTCTCATGTTGGAAGGATTGTGATTTGAAAAATAATTTCTAATACTAAATCATATCACACATTTTTTTTAAACACGACTGAGGCTGTAACGTTTTCAGCTGTTTGTCTTCTGAACCTCTGCACTTGTTTTCTCAGTAGGTTTCTCTTGTGACAAATCATCATTTTCTCCATCTACAACGTGCTTATGTAATTTTGTTCATATATTTTTGGTGTGTGTGGCAGGTGCACATGCTCGTGCAGAGGTCAAAGGAGGACATTGGCTTTGCTCTATCATTCTTGGCTTGTTCCTGCTGCTATGATACAATATCATGACCAAGGCAACTTACAGAAGGAGGAGTTTACCTGGCTTACAGTTCCAGAGGGATAATAGTCCATCATGACAGGGAGGCAAGGCAGAAGCAGCCAGAGCAGAAAGCTGAGCACTCACGTCTTCAAGCAGGCGCCAGAAGCAGAGAGAGTAAAACTAGAAATGGGGCAAAGCTGTGAACTCTCAAAGCCCAGCCCCAGTGAGCTGCTTCCTCCAGCCAGGCCACGCTTCCTGAAGATTCCCTGACCCTCTCCAAACAGTGCCATCAACTGGCCAAGTGTTCAAGTATGCGGGCCAGCAAGCGCCAGCAACCCTCTTGCCTCCACTCCCCCATCCCACCCAGTGATGAGTTACAGGCACATGTGGCCACCACCTGCTTTTCACATGGGTGCTGGAGTCGGTCTCAGGTTCTCATGGTTGCATACAAGCACACATACCCATTGAACCATCTCTACAGCCCTGACTTTAAAACCAGTCATTTATACTATTTACTTAAAGATTTTTAACAACAGGTTGATTTTCTTAAAGGTTTCACTGAAATGAACACATCATTTCCTCTCCCATAATTTTCTGTAGGGTTGACCAAAACTGTATTCTGACATGCTTATGCCTTTAACTCCAGCTAGAGTAAAGATACTAAAGTCAAAAGACACTGAAGCAGAGGCTGTTTGTGGCCAGCAGCCCTTTTATATCATGTTGTGCGTTTTGGGTTTTACCTACAGGTTGTTGATCTCAAATCTTGTAAACTTAAACCATGACTGCTGTGTATAAAAGAAAAACACATAAAAATAAAACCTTATATTTCAGAAACAGTAACTTCATGAAACGGCCGTGAACATAAATTCAATATTAAACAGTTGTACTGGAATGTCTTTACAGAGGTATATTTGAAAGTGGGATTCACTTATATTCAAAAATAATTAATGTATATGTTAAGTATTTTGCTGAGCAATGAGGTAGTTTATACTGAATATTAAGACTTAGAATCCTAAAAAAACTTACACACATTTGGCTCCACCGGAGCCAAATTACAATTGTGTAATTTCCATTATACAAGTACTTTTCTTTGTGAATTTTGAGCCAAATTCCATACCTTTATGTGGTTTGCCTCTAAATGGGTCTGCCTGACCTCATTCCCCAGTACAGCTGTGACTTTACTTGAAAAACAACTTGGGATTTGACAATGGTTTTAACACCCTGAGGAATGATGTCACTCAGATTTTAAATATATTTTTTATTTATTTAATTCTTACCACATTTTATTTAGTGTGGAGGGTAGCATAAGAGCATGCCACAACTTGCTGGAGTTGGTTTTCTCCTTCCACCAGATGGATCCCAGGGAGAGAACTCAGGTCATTAGACTTGGCAACAAGTGCCTTTACCCACTGAGCCATCTTGCGGGCCCCGTCACTCAGTGTTTACAGTTCACTGTGAGACTGACTTGTCTGGGTCATTTTGAGGGTACTTTCTGTAAGGCTGCTGCCATTGCTGCTCTTCCTGACATGGGATTCCACTCAGCTTTCTTCAGACCCTGGCTGTCTGGGATGTGGTCAGTACTGAATTGAGATAGAGCTGAAAGAGATCTTAGCTCCTAAACACTGCTGTCAGTTACTCTTGACCCTGCTCTTTTGTCCTTGAGTCCTTCTCTTCTGCTTCATGAAATCCTAGGCAGTGTCTGTGTCCTCTAAGGTAGTTCAACTCGGACTGAAACAGCTGCATATCTCTAGGAAAAGTTATGACCCCAGTTATAGCAAAGAAGACGTCTGGAGGCAGAATGTACAATTCTACCACTGCAGCTTGCGGGTGTGGAAGGCACTCCTCTACTGTTCCAGCAGACACAGGAATAAAATACAGACCGTTGTTCCATAATTTTAGGTGGTTTACTTCTCGCAGTGTGGTTTTCAGTTATTCCCATTTCCTATAGAATCTGCCTTATTAGGTAGCAATTAGCATTCTTATTTCAGAAGTCAACCTTACTTTCAAAGAAGTTTTAAGATTTATTTGTACCTGGTGTGGTGGTGCATGCCTTTAGTCCCAGCACTCAGGAGGCAGAGATAGGCTGATTTCTGTGAGTTCAAGATCACCCTGATCTATATAGTGAATTCCAGGCCACCTGGGACTACAGGGGAGGCCCTGTCTCAAAAAATGACCCCCCAAAAAGAAAAAAGAGATTTTTGTGTGTGTGTGTGTGTCTGTGTCTCTGTGTGTATGTGTCTGTGTGTGTTTGTGTGTGTGTATGTGTGTGTGTGTGTGTGTGTGTGCAGTGCCCACAGAGATCAGAGCCCCTTGGAGTTGGAATTACAGTTGGGGTTGAGAGCTGCCTAATGTGGATGCTGGAAACAGAACTTTGGTTCTCTGCAAGAGAACTCACTGTTCGTGGCTAAGCCATCTCTCCAGCCCCTAAAGTAAGTTTAAAAAAAAATTATCCATCTTCCTGTGCATTCCCATACCTGTTCACATATTTATTTCAGTTGACTTGTGTTGTTGCAGTTTATACATCAGGAAGGCCCATAGGTAATTAGCACCCAGAATTCTTACGGTGATGTTGCCATTGGCTACTGGTGTAAGTAGAATGATCTTGGGTTAGAAGATCAAATTAATAAATACATTTCCACACGTCAGGGCTGGAGTTTGAGGGGTGGCTCTGGCTTCTGCTGCTGAAGGCACGGTGAAGGCTCTGGTAATTCATGTCTGTGCAGCCTTGCTGCTGAGAACCTGTTTTCCTCCGTTCTTAGGAAAGAGGGAGATGTGCTTTTTCGGGTTTTCTGGACTCTCTGTGCCCTCTTCTTTAGTTCTGGTTTATTCAAATCGGCATTTATGATTAGTTCTATATTTGATCATTATTTTGTAAAGATGCCAAGTGTCCTCAGATGGTTCCTGTCTCCTGATAGATATTAAAACAGCCTCAGTTTGTTTATGTCGCTCTTCTCCACTTAATAATCTCTTTGAAGGCAGAGCTCATTTTTACGTTTGTCCCCAGCACCTAGGAAAAACTGGATTATAGCAGATGTTCAGGAAATACTAATTACGTGAATGCTTTAAAAACTCTTAAGTGAGCACATTGACTTAGTGTGGATGTTAACTCTGTATTTTCATGTTATGCTGGAGCAATTGCAATTTGGGAAATAGATGGTTTTTTTCTTATAAACAGCTTTGGTACTGCATACAGGGTCTGAGTCATTTTCTTATTCAAGATATGATCCAGGGGATTTTCACTCCTATAATGGCAAATACATTTGACCTCAGCCTGCTATTTCCACAAAATGATTGATTGGATGACTGTTTAAATGCAATCTTTAATTATTCAAAGGTGGTGAATTTGACATGGACCAATTGATTTATTTTGTTTTGCTTTGTGCCATAGAAAATTATTTAAAAAATAATTAGCAGGGCTGTCGAGATGGCTCAGTGGGTAAAGAGAGACCGTGAAACCTGACATCTGAGTTCCATCCCCAAAACTCCTGTAAAGGTGGAAGGAGAGAACCGGCTCCATGGTGTTGGCCTCTAACCTCCACACACATGCATATCACCAATACACACAACAATAATTAATACAGTACAAACTGTATAGATAACTGTGCTCATTATAGTACAGCGGCATAGATATTAAATCAACAGTTCTATACCTTTTGAAGATAATTGTTAGCATTTCGGGCATATACAGTAGTCTGCAGTCATATGGTAAAAGCCAGTTCTTTGAACAAACTCCCAATATGAATGTTAGCTGATATTTTGGTTTATATTTATGAGACAGTCTTGTCTGTATCAAGGTCAAGGGTTCCATTCATTCATCAGTGATGTGAGCAGCTTTTTAGATGACTCGGATGTTAATTTCCAACTGTAGGAAGAATGTTTCATTAATTTTTGCATGTGCTTTTCGCAGTGCTTTTATTTGTCAGTGCTGAGGTTGAACCAGGGTCTTGCACATGCCAAGCATGTGCTGTACCAAGGAGCTGCACCCCAGCCTTTCACAATGCTTTAATATGCTTTCAAGTTCAATCTGTATTAACATTTTTCCTATCACTTTAAGAAAGACATCAGTAAAATGATAAACCCCTGGTTTGCCAGTTTCATGGTGTAAATATTCCCACAATTGCCAATTTCATATTGATGTATTACTCAGGTTGAGTTGGGAAGAGGTACACATTAACACATCTAGCAATATCAAAATTAAAACAATAGAAAATTATGTCTTGGAATTTTGTGATTTATTTCACTGCCAGGCTTGTTAGCTCATGCCTGTAATACCAGCATTTGGGCAGCTGAGGCAGGACAGTTGCCTTGATTCAAAAGCTGTTTGGTCTACAAGATGAGTTTTCTGGTCAGTCAGAGCCACAGAGTGAGACTCTATCTTAAAAAAAGAAAAAAAATTGTTAGGTTAATATAATTTAATTTCTAATATTGCCAGTTTAACAGCTGGCTTATAAAATTTCTGAAAATATGTCAGTTCTCATGAAGCAGTATGATCTAGCTCCAGCATTCCAGTAGGTAAATATGTTCCCACTTTATAGCTATGAGAGAGAAGAGGGGGGAGGGAGGGAGGGAGAGAGAGTTCAGACTGCCTCAACAAAGATACCACAGGTTTACAGGCTGGTAGTGAATCTCACAGATCTGGAGGCTGGCAATTTCATGCTCAAGATGCTAGGAAGTAAAGAGGACCTCTTTTTTGTGGCTCATAGAGGATGCCTTTTCCCTTGTCTTTACATAGCAAATGACAAGGACTCTGCCCTCATCACCTAATCACACCTTAAAAGTTGATGCCCACCTGGTGAGGTTGGGGAGACAGAGGGCTCAGTGCTGTGCAAGCATGAGGACCTGAGTTTGAACCCGTGGAAAAGCCAGACGCTGTAGCACATATCTGTAATCTCAGCTTCCCCGAGACAGGAGAATTCTCAGAGGTTCACAGGCCAGTGTGAGACTAGTGTGGAATACACAGCTGAACAACCAAGAAGAGACTCTGTCTTAAACAGGAAGGTGAGGGCCAATACCTCGTTGTCCTCTGACCTAGAGAGAGAGAGAGAGAGAGAGAGAGAGAGAGAGAGAGAGAGAGAACACGAACAGATTATGTAAATGTTTTAAAAACCCCACAAAGAACAATTCCACTGTAAATGCCGTCATCGTGAAGGTTAGGATTTCAACCTGGTGAATCTGGGGTGAGGCACAAACTGAATAGACCGTTACAAAACAGACTTTTCCCCAGAAAGATTTAAAAAGTAAGAGATGGGGATCATATTGAATATTGAGTAGTCAGTCTACCTTTTGGAAGTGGATTTCAGCATCATTGGTTCTATGTGCTCTACTGCTTGCAATGGGCTGCACTCAGGGTGAAGGTGGCTGGATGGAAGGCCTGGGGGGGGGGGGGAGTGGGGACTACAGGAGCATCACCTCCTCGGGAGCCTGCCAGTTAGGTGAAAAGCAAGCCAGTGTATGCTTCACCCTTCAGGCCGAGGCAGACTTGAGCATTTGGAAACCTTGCTCTGTTTGCCACCGTGCTGGGCTCCTTGATTCAGGTGGACTCAAAGCCTCTTATTCACTCCTGTATTTTCTTCATCTTCCTGTTCTCTTTTCCACATCTTTTTGATGCTTTTTAAATATGCTGATAAGATAGAACTCTTTGATTGGAGACCATCTTACTATCTACAGTCTTAATAATAATCATCACCCTTGAATGAAGGTGCCCTCAAATATATAATAAGATGGCCTAAAGCTTGCTTTCTGTGGACTTTCAGGTCTAGACATTTCCTCTTCCTGTTGTGTAATTTCACATAGCCATCAGTAGTCATAATTTTCAATGACTTTAATGTTCTTTAGCTACCAAATGTATTCTTGATTTTCCCAGTGGCCTTGCAAGAAATAGCTGGTGGGCATGCTGATACTCCTGGTTATGTAACGGAGACATCTCTAAATATTTGCATAAAACTTGTGCCTAGGCATTGCTAGAGTTCCTGCTGCCATTCCCAAGGAGAACAAGCCCTGTGTAGTTAGACAGAACGCACTCTTTCCTTATTTCACTTACACTGCTGGTCAGAGCCACCAGTAAAGAAACTTTTTAAAGAACCTTTTATGTTTTAAGGACTTTATTCAACACATTTTCAAAAATGTGCTTATATTTGTAAAGTAAAGGCCTTTTGAAGGTCTCTGCTGCATGAAATTACATTGATTAGCTTTTGCTGTTTGTGTCTTTTCTGCTTCATTGTTATTTTCTCAACCTTTGATGTAGCCTATTTTACTCTGTGAGCTATCACTGAATATTTGGTGAAAAAGGAAATGCAATTCGGGGACTGGAGAGATGGCTCAGCAGTTAAGGGCACAGACTGCTCTTGCCGAGGACTGAAGTTTGGTTCCCAGCACCCACATGACAGCTACCACCAGACCTTAACTCCAGTTTCTGGAGATCTGATACCCAACTCTGTCTCCCATGGGTATCAGGCACACACATACCAGTACATTTGCATGCAGGCAAAACTTACATAAAATAAGAATAAATAAAATTGTGCCTGGCATGGTAACGCCCACCTTTAATCAGGAGGCAGAGGCAGGCGGATCTATATGAGTTCAAGGCCAGCCTGGTCTATGTAGTGAGTTCTAGGCCAGCTGGCGCTACAAAGAGATCCTGTCTCAAAAAGACCAATAAATAAATAAATAAAATCTTTTTTTAAAAAGCAATGCAATGTAAGGGGAGCCTATAGAAGGTCCATTTTTTAATCTTTGATAGGAGCTAGAGATGTAGCTCAATTAGTATCAATCAATCATTAAAATGTATTTTTAAAAGTTATTTTGTTGTGGAAAATACTGTAGTCCTTTTGTGTAGAGGAAGGGGTGTTTTGAGACATCTCTATGTAGCCCAGGATGGCCTCAAACTAGTGATATGCCTGGCTCTTCTAAGTACTGGGATTATAAGTATATGCCACCATGCATGGCTAATTGTAGTGTTGTATAACAATTTATACATTTGATTAGTAACATTTAAATTTAACTCTTTTTTAATTTTTTAAAATTTATTTTTATTTTATGTGTATGAGTGTATTCCCTGCATGTGTGTTAGTTAAGTGCACCTGTGTCGTGCAGTGTCCACGGAAGTCAGAAGAAGGTGTTGGATTCCCCTGGAACTGGAGTTATGAACAATTGTTAGCTGACATGTGGGTGCTGGGAACTGAACCCAGATCCTCTGTAAGAACAGCCAGTGTTCTTAACCATTGAGCCGTCAATCCAGCCCCTAAATTTAACATTAAAAAAAAGTTTTTTAAAAAAGTAATAGACCCATAAGTTTCAAACAGAGCTAATTTCTTCCTAAGTGTTTAGAAGTATCAATTAATATTTTGATCAATTTCAGTATTTGTTTTGATATTTTTAACAAAAAACAGATTCTTGGGGCTGGAGAGATGGCTCAGTTCAGTGGTTAGAAGTACAGGCTGCTCTTCCAGAGGACCTAGGTTCGATTCCCAGCACCCACATGGTGGCTAACAACCATCTGTAATTCCAACTCCAGGGCATCTGACACCCTCTTCAAACTTCCAAGGGCACTGCACAAAATGGTGAACTTACACACATACAGGCAGTACACTCATACACATAAAATAAAAATAATAAATAATACCAAAAACCAGACTCTCATCCCTGGTGACAGTTTAATTTTACTCTTATAAATGGAAAAACAAAATCATGTTTCTCATCTTTTTCCCATTGTTTTTTTTTTCTGTTAAACTCATTAATTTTTAAACCCTTTTTCTTAGTACTAAGGTTGGATTTTTAAATTATTTTTGTTTTATGTGTATGAGTGTGTTGCCTAAATGTATGTAAGCACACCCATTTTGTGCAGTGCCCATGGAGGTCAGAAAAAGGTGTCTGATCCCCTGGAACTGGAGTTTCAAATGATTGTTAGCTGCCATGTGGGTGCTGAGAATAGAACCTGGGTCCTCTGCAAGAGCAGCCAGTGCTCTTAACTGCTGAGCCATCTCTCCAGCTGCAAGATTAGATTTTTTTTTTGTATGAGAATATACTGGTTAATTGAGGCGACCTTGGTCTTGTTTGAACAGTATCACATGATCGCGTTAAGGCCTCTTCCCAAATACATGCGTATTATGCACATGCCCTGTCATAACATATTTTATTGCTAGCCCAGTTCCAAATATTAGCAGCTTCTGGAACTCTAACTTTTGTTACTGTTTTGTTTTTTGTTTTTTCCCACATCTTCAGTATATGCCAGAGATCTATGATGTTCTGTATTTTATATTTCAATAATGAAAGATTCACAGTGTGTCAGAAATAATGTCAAATGAAGGCCAAATATGTTCATCAAATAAATTGGTCCTTCCCCTTTTACTAACCAAAAAAAAACAAAACAAACAAACAAAAAAACAGATTGTAGTTTGGTTTCTGTTGCTAAAAACAGTGACTAAAATCAACTTGAGAAGGAGAAAGACTTATTTGTCTTGCTCAGCCAAGGCAGTCGTCTTTGAGGAGGTCAGACAGGAACCGAAGCCAGACCACAAAGGAGCTCTGCCTCCTGGCTTGCTCTCCTGGCCTCTGTATTCTTATAAAACCCAGGACAACCTGCCCAAGGGTGTCACCACCCACAGTGGGCTGGACCCTCCCACATCATTCAATAATCAAGAAAATGCCTCACAGACATGCCCATAACACCAATCCCAAAGAGGAAATTTCCCAATTGAGGGTCTCTCTTCCTAGGTGACTCTAGTTTGTGTCAAGATGACAAAAAACTAACCAGCAGACTCTCTTTTCCTTCCATCCTTCCTACATTTCCTGTATTTTTTTTCATGTGTATGATTGTATGGTATGCTTGGGTGTGTATATACATGTTCATATAATTGTGAATGCATGCATGTGTGAGGATGTATGTGTACTTGGTACATATTCCTGTGGAGGCCCAAAGTTGATGTCTAGAATCTTCCTCAATTGCTCTCCACCTTTTTATTGATTGAGGCAAGGTCTCTCGGTTCTAACCCACAGCTCACCGATATGGCTGGTCTAGCTAGCAGCTTGCTCTGGGGATCCAATCAATTTTGGAGCACTGGAATTACAAGTAGACTGCCACACCCACCAGGCAGTTGAACATAGGTTCTGAGGATCTGAGCCTTTTCCTCCTACTTGACTGCACAGCGAGCACTTTACCTCTGAGCCATCTCCCCAGCCTCTGCTATATCCTTATATGAGTTCAAATTGAAAAAGTCTGCCTGTCAGGTACACATTTCTACATATATTCTTTGATTTTCAATATCTCCAAAGGAATAGAGTTAATCTTGCTTAGGTTATTTAAAAGATGTTAGATTTGTTCATGAACCCTAGAAGTAGAAAGATAGATAACAGTTATAACTAGAAATGTTAGGATTAAGAGCTGTTCTCGTGTGTCTGATTTATTGAAAGGCATCGCAGATATCTCTCTAGGTTTACCTTGTAAGTACAGAAGATAAGATTATTACCACTTTGTCCACTCTACCATCTTCAGTTCTGTGTAACAGGATCAGGAAAACTAGATTACATGTTCTGTTGAGGGCTACCATATTGTGCTACCTAAGTATATATTTAGTTTTAAAAACAAACACTGTAAAGGAGCTGTATGTTCTGAGAAACACCTTCCTTATTCTCACAGAGTATTTTTCATCCATGGACAGAGCTTGTATACTTGTGTTTGTCTCCTCTCGTGCAGGTGTTAGGACTTGAAACATGGACTGTAATGTACAAATCATCTGTCTTTAATTTTTTGTTCTTTAGTCTGACCACGTGACTCCTGATTTTTCAGTGCTCTGATTTCTCTGGCCAGGCAGTGTTGTCTGTCACAGGAACTTATACCAGATTTTCTCTGAAGTCCATAAAGAAGTGTCCACCCCACTCCAGAGTTTTTGAAACTAGAATGACAATCGTTAGAGAATAGTGTGTCTTTTCTGTGTGTGTATGTGTGCATGCGTGTGTACGTGTGTGTGTGTGTGTGTTTTGTTTTTATTTTTTGGTTTTGTTTTTTACATATAAATGTATTGCCTGAGTGTATGAAAGTACATCCATGTCATGCAATGCCTGTGGCTGTCAGAAGAGGGTGTCAGATCCCCTGAAACTGGAGTTATAGATGGTTATTAACCATCATGTGGGTGCTGAGAATCGAACCCAGGTTCTATGAAAGAGCAGCCAGTGCCCTTAACTGCCAAGCCACCTCTCTGGCCCTGTTTTTCTGTTTTTTTAAAGAACTTCTTTTCAAATCCTCAAGAGTCAATGTTAAATAGTGTGTAACTGGTTTATGTATGATTTTTATTTATTTTTTTTGGCATGGGATATGAGCATGTCAAGAGACTGCCATAATTTTTTAAAGCTTGTGTTTTTTCATTTATGATTTTTGTGTAATACCGTTCCAACATGTGTATGGTTGAGAGTTTACAGTCCAAAAGAGAAAGAGTATGCAAAAAAAAAAAAAAAAAATCTCAGATGCAAAGTAGAATTAGATGAAAAACTCAGAGCAGTTGTGACAGGCTGCACAAGATCTACACAAGCCCAAGCCAGACAAAAGCCCAGCATGAAGTGGGGTGGAGGTGAGCATCAGGTCCCACCCCTAGCTGGGGAGCTAATGACAATTGAAAGCTGCCGGGAGAGGGAGAGTCAGCTGTCTTAAGGGCATGGCTATTGGAGGGCTGACTGCACCCAGGGTGTGGGCCCACACCAAAAAGCATTTGAACAACACAAACTGGACTCAATGAGCTTTACAGAAGAAAGAAAAAAGGACACAAAGTCGGTTGGGCAGGAAAGTGCCTGTGGTTCTGGAGGTAAATGAGGGAGAAGAAAATAGGATCAAAATGCACTGTATGAAATTCTAAGAAATTAATAAAAATATTTTAAAATGTTATTTAAAATTAGATTAAAGCTTTAAGCTGGGTTCTAAGTTCTGCTTTGAAGAAAAACAGGAATACAAGTTATAAGGTCTTCTTTTTGTCTGCAAATGTCTCCATAGAGGGTGTCTTTATGAGGCAAGGACTAGGTCCTCGTTCCTTGCTTGGTACTTAGCACAGTGCCTGGAATAACATGGCTCTACATTGCTTGGTTGAAATTTAAAATTTTGCTTTTGGTTTAAAAACGAGAGCATTCATAAGACCAGACAAAAGTTTGAAAACGCAGTCTATGAGGTGGACGCCCCACCGGAGAGGGCCACATATTTGTCTAATATTTTTCTTTTCCCCAGTGTAAGAGATACATTTGCCAAACTGTGCTGTTCTTTTTATGCCTTTTACTAATACTCCTTATTATAAAATAGAATTCCATTGTATTGCTACATATCTAGAAGGAAGAGGATTAGAATTTAGACCTTTTTGTGTTTTTAAATTTTCTTTTCTTTTTTTCTTGCTACGCAGCTTTCTACCACTGAGTTATGTCCTCTACCTTCTTTTTAAGTTTTCTATATAAACTTTCTTTAGATCAGCTTAGGCTAGCTATGGAGGAACGCTAAAACCCCAGAAAAGATTTATTCTTGTTACTCAGTCCCTTGGTTCATTCAATAGGTGTTTATTGAACATAATTATACATCATTGCCATAGTTCCTGGCCTTTCTCTGTACATTTAAGGAGGTTAGATGTCATACTATATATTGCAATAAATGCCACCTTGCTCGGGTGCTGACTTGACATGATGCCACGTATTTCTTTGCAAACCAAGCTATTCCTGTTCTCTCTCATATAGCAAACCTGTCTGAAACAAGTTTTATCTAATATCAGTGTGTGTTACTTTCTATTACACATGACTTGAAATTAGCATCAATGAAAAGTTTGTCCCCTATTCCTTGGGAACTACTAGAGTCCTAACTTTTAAAGAGACAGGTTTCAAAGATACTATACAGGGGTCTTTTTGTTTGTTTGTTCAAAAAATAATAAAACCTTGAATAATTACTTTTGAAACCCTGTGAACTGTAGGTATTGTATCTGTTGCCAAATTAAGTGTTTGATCTAAAGCACCATCTTGTCATAAGACCAACAGTGCCAGTTTTCCATCCACCATTACTAGTGGGGACTGTGTTCCAGTGAGTGCTAGGTGTTCGTCAAGGTGATGTTTTTCTATTAAAAGATACCTTTTCTTTTCTCGAGTGCTGGCAATGTGCACGCCTAGTGCAGGCTGTAGTCAGGCTGGGCACATACCATGTACTCTACAGCTGAGCTACATCCCCAAGTCACTGAGCTTTTGAGTCGAGGTCTCACTGTGTAGCCCAGCCCAGACTGGCCTTGAGCTTACCATCTTCTCATACAGGCAAGCACCATCAAACCCAAAGAGTAATTCTTTTTTTTTTTTTAGACATTAGACTCAGACACACTGGGCAAGGTCTGCATACCACAGGATGGTATATCTGGGGATTGAGACCAACAGGACACAACCAGCAGCAAAATTATTCCTGAGGATTTGCTTAGTAAGTGAATTCTAAGTGGACTCACTGGTGTAATTTAGATTCTATCTTTCTGCCCTGAGTAGGATGGAGTTCACATTAGTTCAGTGAGCACATGATGAAGTTTCACCACGATGCACTCTGAAAATGAGTAGAAGCCGTTATTTCTCCTTGAGAAACTTGCAGTCTAATTAGGGAATCAAGACATGCATGCATGAAAAAAATTTTAATAATTTGGAAAGATAGGGTAACGTATTCTAATTTTAAATGTTCTGTAGTTAAAAATAACACTTGAAAGCCTCTTCCGTGATCTTTGAACTTTTTATAGAATTTCTTTTTAATAGACTTAAAGCAATCTAAAACTAAATCTACAGAGCCACTGATCACCATGGGCACGGTGTGGAAAACATCTTGGGAAGGATGACCTTCAAAGAACAGAGGTCTGTGTGGACAGTGGGGGCAAAGACACAGCTGAAGAGCTTGCAGCTATGCCCGGTTCTCTGTTTTTGTTTCTACTTCATAAGACATTAGGTGTATGGGAAGCATGCACTGTGAGACTCAGAATTTTTGAGTGGAGAATAGTAATTCCAGTCAGAATGTAAAATACTTGAATTTTCAAAGTAGGGTCAGCCCAACTGGTGCTGACAAGATAGCTCTGAAAATTTCAGCCTTGGGCTGGAGATGTAGCTCCATTAGTAGAATTCAGTCTCCAGCACCACATAAACCATTGTGGTGTCACAGGGCTGTAATCCCAGCATTTCAGAGGTGGAGGCAGGAGGATCAGAATAAAAGGTTATCTTCCACTGTGTAGTGAGTTTGAGGGCAGCCTGGGTTACGTGAGCCTCCAATCTGAAAAACAAAACAAAATTTCAGCCACATATATTTTTTTAAACATTTTATTTATTTTATGTGTATGAATGTATTGCCTGCATGTCTGTAAGTGCACCCATGTCATGCAGTGCCCAAGGAGATCAGAAGAGGGAGTTGATCCCCTGGAACTAGAGTTAGGGACAGTTGTCAGCTACCATGTGGGTACTGGGAATTGAACCCTGGTCCTCTGCAAGAGCAGCCAGTGCTCTTACCCACTGAGCCAGCTCTCCAGCCCCCAGATATATTTTATAAGGTAGGCTAGGAAACATAACTATTTTTTACTCTAATCTGTACCTAGTATTGTTATATATTTTATATAGGTTTTTTTTTATTCAGTCTTACCAGCTAGTCAAAAGATAGATATAATACCCTTGTATTACAGATAAAAGAATTACAGCAAGTAAATAAATTGGCCTTGAGTACGAAAATAGGTCTCTAGCTGATTGTAGATTCTGTACTCTTCCATGACACACAGGCAGTCCCAGTCAGCAGACACATCATGCACCCTGCCTTGTCTCTACCCTCCACACAGTTCATTCTGCCAGACGTAACAGTGGGTAGAATTCTGTGAATTTCCAAATATGTAACATGTGAATGTAATTCAATTAAATTAGTTCGTTTGTCCTTTCTATGATTCATTTAACTTTGGAAGAGATGAAAATAAAAGTGTCTGATGAAACTTGATATTGTATCATTGATGTTTTTAAAGAGCCTTTTACCTGTTTTTTGACCATTTCAAACATGAATACAGTCATCTCGATCGTATCCATGCCGAACACATCACCCTCCCACCTTCTCTGTCCTTTCTGTTCAACCCTCCGTGTTCCATTAGTGCTGCTTGTATGTGCAGGGTATTGATCTTAATGATCAGAAATAGAGCTGTCAATGGCTATGAAAGGTGAGTGAATTTGGAACTCATGTAACTTTTCCCTGTAGAGTTTAGAGATTTAATTAGATGGGTTTTGTTTTATTTTACTTTTGTAGTTTTTATTTTATTTAGTTTTGAGAAGTGACCTTGCCACATAGCTCAAGCTGGCCTATAACTCACCATGAACCCAGGCTGTCCTCAAGCTTACCTGCCAACTGCTGGGTTTATAGGCATGTACCATCCATCCCAGTTTAGAAGTTCTTTGTACTTTTGTTGGTTTTTAATCTTAGCAAAAGCCATTACTTCCAGCTGGAGATGTAGCTGGTAGAAGGCGTCCTTAGCATGTGTAAGTCTCAGTACTCTCTTCAAAAGTCATTCTACTTGGATCTCAGTTACTTTTCTTTATAAGCCTTTTCTTTCCTTTTTGAGATAGAGACTCATATAACCCAGGCTGGTCTCAAACTCACTGTGAAACTGAGGATGATCTTGAACCCCCTGCCTCCACCTCCAGAGTGATGGGATTACAGATGTGCATCACCACGCCTGGTTTATGTGGTACTAGGGATCCTTATGTTAAACAAAGATGAATAATCTGTATATATATTTATATGTGAAAATGTGTGGAACCTCGTGTTGTGTGGCACTGTTCCTAGGGACATGTAACCAAACATCTACTCACCCCAGATAGGGAACTAATGACAGGCCAAAATATGAATACCACCAAAATCTAACTTGTTCAACCAATGAGTTTTATTGGAGTTACTTACAGGAATAGGGGTGAGCGATTACTAAAATGACTCAGTGAGATTTGCATCACCAAAACCTACCTGTTGCTAAAATTCCTTCTGGGTGGGAGATGGAAACAAGGTCCACTCCCTCCTCCCTCGGTCCCAACAATAAACCAAGGTGTACCATTCCCCCAAAGTGCACTCCAAGGAACCAGTGCACCTGTTGACCTTGCTTACAAAGCAATGAGTAAGGAATTACTTACAGAAGTACATGTAGGTGCTCCCCACTAAGGCCACACTTCAGCCAAGCAGGAATGATGGCTTACCCTTAGCCCCATAATGAAGCCCCTTCCCTCAGGCCGCCCCAGTCTATTTACTTTAGGCCATATGTAGTTAGGGCTGAATTGCCCACCACAGGTTGGGAGGAACGGGTGGACGCTCAGACGAGAGTCCTGTGACTTTCCCTGCCCCTCTTTCTATGCGAGGGCATCAGCAGTCAGCAAGCCCAGCTGTGATGATCTTTGGCAAGCAGGCACAGCGGGGCTTGGGGAGATGGCATCCGTCTGTCTGAGGACAGTCCTGTACACCACCGCCCAGCACGGTGACAGCTGCTGAAAACGGGAAACCTGGAGCTCACTGCACAACGTGCCCGGCTTGTTTACCTCCCTTTTAAATCCTGTGGTTTACTGCACTTCCCCCTAACATGTTATGTTTCATCTCTGAGGAAATTGCTGTACACCTAGAGATTGATGTCTGGTGTCTTCCCCATTGCTCTCCACCTTGTACTTTGGGACAGAGTCTCCCAGTGAACTTGGAAGTCACCTATTTGAATCGCTCAGCTGGCCAGCAAGTCCCAGAGAGCCTCCTTTCTCACCTTCCCAGTGCTGAGATGATAGGCACATATTTTTGTTTTTGTTTTTGTTTTTGTTTAACAAGGGTTCTAGGAATCTAACTCACGTCCTCACTTGTATGTCAAGAACTTTATTAACCAAGCCGTCTCCCAGGCCCTTGCATAGGTCTGCATGGCAAGAACTGTATATTGTTTGTGTCATGACTGTGTTGACACTGTGTTGGTGTCATCAGATTTATGGTGGAGAGCTAAATCCATATCATAAATGAATAAATGTATGCATAAATAAAATACGCCTGGCTTCTATGCTGCCTCTCTGCCGCTTCCAGAAGTTTCTACTACTATTCTGAACCATGTTTTACTTATGATAATAAAATGTGTTTTGTGTTGTTTAGGATAGAAACTCTATATAACCCAGACTAGACTAGATCTCACTATGTTTGTTGAGGCTGGCCTCACATTCTCACACCTCCTGCCTCAGCCTTCTGAGTACTGTGATCACAGAGGTGTACCACCTGCATAGTCATAGTATGAGAGATTACAAAAAAAAGTTTGAGCTGGGAATAGTGGTATATGTTCTTAATCCCAGCACTCAGGAGGCAGAGGCAGGTGGATCTCTTTGAGGTCGAGGCCAGCTGGGGCTACCAGGAGACCCTGTCTCAAAAAAAGTCAAAAAATCAAACAAACAAACAAAACCCTTTTATTATCATAAGTAAGACATGATCTAAAATAGAAGTTGGATTTTCATCAATGAGATTGAGAATTACCATGATGGTTTACGTTATCGTCATTGTTAACACAAAATGTCGTACATTGTGACTTGTAGTTTTCTCCTGCATCTGCCAAGTCTGATATGAGATTCCAAGGAGGAATTTTTGTGGTCAAGTTCATTACTGAGGATCCTTGCCTACATACTGAACTTTGTGGAACACCTTTAAGCTTTTACCCATTAACCTGAGCCTAAATTAGAGAATTCCCATTTGCTGTCAGACTTTAATTAACTCATGTCTAGGAGATATAGATACATATCTGTACTGGTACTGTGCACTAGTAGGGTGATGCCGCAGCCTAAGAGGGGCTCACTTAGAGGTAGAGGGAAGAAAGGATAGACAGGACTCTGAACAAGAAGCTCCAGAGACCTATGGGAAAATATCCCTGAGGCAGTGAGGCCTGACACAGCTTGCCCTTGATCTTAACTTTTGATTCTCCCCCTTGAGATCTGAAAGCCACTTCCCTAGCCAGCCCTTCATTTTCTTTCTAGAATGATCTATAGCTGTCACATTTCAGCAGGAGCTCTATCTTCCTCTCACAGAGCAAGGGAGCCTGACAGAAAGGGCAGCCATGCTTATAGAGCATAAGGCAAAAGATCGTCCACAAAGGCCAGGACTGAAGCTTGTAAGTTCAAAATGGAATCATCTAGCCTGTGTGTGTGTGTGTGTGTGTGTGTGTGTGTGTGTGTGTGTGTGTGTGTTGTGTGTGTGTGTGTGTGTTGTCCATCTGAAGAGCAGGAACCACAGGGGACAACAAATGAGTCTCCAAAAAGCAAATAAAACATTTGAAAACATAAACCAAATCATTAGGCCTGCTGTCTGAATGGTATTAGGTCCCAAAGTAGAAACATGCCAAGGGTTGTGTGTGTTGACAGATGTTTCATGATACCTCTAAAGATTATAATCAAACATGAATGATGTTACATAATAGTGATTTGGGTTTATCAAACACATACTCCATTCCAGGCCCTGTGTAAAATGCTTTAGTATATTTCCCTTCTTATTCTTTACAGCAACTTTCTGTAGGATTATTATGTTCTCTCTGCTTTTATGTGTGAGGGAATGAGACAAAAGAAGCTAAGCAGTTTGCACAGTCATAGCATCTAGCAAATGTGGGTAGCGGGGATGGTGAACTACTCAGAGGCTCACTGAACTCTCGGGCTCTGCTGCCCACCCCCGCTGTCCTGGAGGCACATCGCAGCATCTGCTGTCCTGCAGTGGCTGACCTTCCTGAGGGTCCCCAGTTGAGACAAGCCTGATGTGCTAGACTTCTATGAGGTTTCTTTTAAGACTGTACTTTGACCTACATCCTCAGTCTTAGAAAGACAGGTAATGATCATCTTGTAAACCATCCTTTGTGCATCCATAGCTGCATCGGTGATGTACAATAGCACACAGTCAGGAGCCTAGCCTACTCTGCGCCTCCCAGGACTGCCTCCTCTGGAGAGTGTTTGACCACAAGCAGCATTTTTTTTTCTCCCCACCACAAAACATTTGGTAATCTTTGAGAAGGAACTTTTAGGGGCTGGAGGGCTAGCTCAGCTATTAAGAGCACTGGTTGTTCTTCAAGAGGATCCAAGTTCATTTCCAGGACAGCTAACAGCCATGTATAACTCCAGTTCCAGTGGATCTGACGCCCTCTTCTGGCCTCCGTGGGCATTGCATGATACAAAGGGACCTATACACAGCGGACAAACCACTCACACACATAAAGAAAAGTCAACAGAGAACTGGAGTTTGAAAATTTTGTTCCAGACATTCAGTGCTGCTGGTTGTCTTATGGAGTGTAAATCTCCAGAGCCAAAGGAGTCCACTTCATCTCAGGCAGAATTCCATTCTATGCCAAGGTTTCCTGTCTACACATTTCCCATATGGAAATGAGGTATTCCAAAAAGTCCACAAAGCATAGAGCTCAGTGAATTATCACAGTCTCTGAACATTCAGAAGGTCTTTTCTCTGAAACACTTGACACCAGAAGTGTTTTGGATTTTGGAGTTTTTCAAATTTGGGGATATCTGAGTAGATTTTATCCATGGAGGATCCCTAATCCAAAAATGCTCCAGAATCTGCGAACTTTTGAGTGTTATGGCTCAAAAAGTTTTGGATTTGGGATTTTCAGACCAAGGAAACTCAACAATGACACAGGACCCCAAACTTGATGACTTAAGGCAATAGAAACATGTCTTAGATTTTTGCTGGAGTCGAGGTGCCAGCAGGCCTCTGTGCCTCTGAAATCCACAGGTGAACCATCCTGGCCTCCACCTAGCATCTGTGGTCGCTAGCAGTCTTTGATGGTTCTTGGCTTATAGCGACCTCACTGTAGTCCCTTCCTTCAACATCAGGTGGAGTCTCCCAATATATCTCTGCTGTTTAAGCCATCGGTCATACTGGATTGGGCCCATTCCACCCTGCTATGACTTGTTCTTAACTAATTCTATTTGCAATGTCCCTATTTCCAAATAAGTCACATGCTGAGTATCAGGAACAAATTCTCCAGTACATCTTTGTGAAGGAAGACACAGTTAAACCTGTAACATCTCCTGGGTTCCACCTCATCAATACACCTCCCTCTGCCACAGTGGTTACAAAGGGTGTTTTCGATTTATACCATTACCAGTTAATGGGCCCAGAGATGATGACACACTCAAATCGCCCTCCCTTTGCCTGGACACATATACAACATGTTCTTTTTCTAACCCTTGTTCTTCTTTGTTTTATATTTATTTTATTTGTGCGTGTGTGTGTGTGTGTGTGTGTGTGTGCATACACGTGGCACTGTGTATGTGGATATGGTAGTCAATTCTCTCCCTCCACCATATCGCTTCTCTAGATCAGACTCAAGTCCCCAGACTTGTGACAAGCTCCTTTACCTACTGAGTCATCTTGCCAACAGAGCCCTAGCTCTGAGTACCTGATGTTGATTCCTTTATTACTGGGTCTGAGTTAGAGGGCACAAAGTCAGCCTGAAGATCTTTCCCCCTCTTCTACCAAGATGTTCTCCTGCAAGCTGCAACCTATTTGCTTTCTAGAGCAGTTACTTCTTTATTGTCTTATATTACATTTCTTTTCATGTAGTTTGTTTTATAGAAGACCTGTAAGAACTCTTTCAAAACTCAATATTAATGAAATAGCTCTTTTTATATTACCATTCTTATGTCACAGTATCAGAGCTGCTAGAGCTTGACTTTCTTCCTGTCTGTCACAATGCATCATCTTAGTTCATTTTGTGCTGCTGTAACAGAATGCCACAGACTGGGTGGTTTATAACGAGTAGAAATGTATTGGCTCCTGAATGTCAAAAATTGAGGGACTGGTATCTGGAGAGGACTTTCTTGTTTACAGAAGGCAATTGATTCTTAAAGACTCCCTCCCTTAAAATGAATTGATGTGTTTTGTGTCTTCCTGAAATTTCAATGTATCTCTGTTAGAAACACACTATATTTTGAAAGAACATAATTTTTAAAGAACATTCTCGAAAGAGTCAAGAAGTTCTGTTGTTGTTTCTCTAAATCCTCTCGTTAAGTTTTTAGGGTTGTCTCTTCTTTCTAAATGGTTCTAAAAGCAATTTGTGTTTGTAGCTAGAGTCCTGACCAGTGACTCACCAGGCTCAGAAGGGGTTGTAACTTCTGCAGGGTCACAAGTCGGAGGCAGAGCCACCCGGCTCAACTGCCAAACAGAACTTGGAGCAAGCAAAAGATTGTTTTGTTCAGCTATGATTGAAAATGTGATCTAAAGGAAAAAAAAATGTTGCTCTTAGGTCAAGTTGATATGCAGACAGTGTATTTAGATCAGCCATGAGAACAGTGTAAAGTTCTTGAAGTACCATTTAATAATACCACCTGATTAGGAGGAGTGTCCAGATTTTCACTGAGAGATGCAATTTGTAGGTTTCTATGAAAGCAATTTTAGGACGAGAATTTATTCACACTATGCTTCATCAGTGTTCTCATTTTTCATATAACATCTTAATATAAAATGCAATATAAATTTTTTCATTCATTTTTGTTTTGTAAAGAGGCCAGTAACTAATGTATCTTACCTGCTGCTTAGCACCATATTGATGCCCCAAATGACCTGACGTTGTGAAAAACGGTTCTCCAAAAAGACTGATGAATATGTAATATGTGTTCTTCTTTCCTTTTCTAGCCAAGGACCCTTGTCATCCATTAGAGCGGTAATCAAGAGATGTAAGTTTGTTTTTTCTTCTCTTTATTTTCCCCTGTAATAATTTTAAATGATGGTTTAGAATCCCATCAAGTGAATTTATATGATGGATCTACAAAGGCCCCAACAAGTATAGCTTCTCCTAAGAAGTAACAAAGCATTTCAGACAAAGAGCTAGTTTTTTACCTGTCTTTTGTTAATAGATCAGAATTAGACTTTTCCCTCATAGAATCAAGCCACTCACAAACAAAACCCGAAGCTTGGCATAGTGGCATATGCCTGTAATCCCAGCGCTTGGAAGGTGGAAACAGGAGGATCAGGAATTCAAGGTCACCCTTGGATCTATAGCGAGTTTGGAGCCAACATGGGCTACAGCGACCCTGGGGGGCGGGGGCGGGGACCTAATTGACTCTGGCATTGTAGTATCTATGATCAGATGATCAGATAGAATCTTATGTAATAATTTTATAAAGTTAGAGATATCTGCTGACTGGAAAATATTAAACCCTGTCCCTTTGGTTCATTTACTGTCCTTAAGATGTCTTAAAGCTATGCAAAGTGCCTGTCAAGACAGGCTCCTATTTCTGTATATGAAAATGGAAGTGTTACAAGTGGAATTCCCTCCCAAATTACACGCTTATATTTTGTGTCTTTACCTCTTGACTAGCGCTTTATGATTTGCTCTTGATACAGAATTTTAACACTTTTTAACTAAAAATCTCCGAAAAGGTCCCTTACTCAAACAGAACATGGATTACCTGTTATAGACAAGTAAAGACGGGATTTTAGATGTTTTCCTCATTATTTGAACAGGAGTCACCCAATCAAAAAGAATACGTTTATTTTAGAAATGTAATTTGTAATGTTTAATATGAATTTAAGGGCATCTGCGGGTCATGAAGAATATGAATTTGAATCATTCCAGTGAAAAGTTTATAATATGGAAATTCATAAAAAGATGCCATCTTGGGGCTGGAGATACGACTCAGCAGTTAAGAGTACTCGCTGCTCTTTTAGAGGTCTGGAGCTCAGTTCCTAGCAGTCACACCAGGCTGCCCACAAGTACCTATAACTCCAGCCCCAAGGGATCTGACAACCCACTTCTGGACTCTGAGGACATGGACACACACACACACACACACACACACACACACACATAAAATAAAATCTACCATCTTTCTCCATTCTACTTCTTTACTTCTTTTGTTTGGTGGGGATAAATTATAAAGATGTAGAAATGTTACAGGGTATAATGAAGGAAATTCAAATACTCAAACAAATAACTCATGTTAGATTTACATGTGTTAGAACCCTTGGTAGTGCTGAGAAATAAAGGGCAAGAAGAGAATTTAAATAGAAAGTCAGGTTCTAGAATTTAGGCAAGAATTCCTTGGCTGGAGTATACGTATAATCTGGGTAATCCAGATTATAGTACTAAACATTTAGGAGAAAATGTACAAGGAGAGAGATGATGACAAGGGACTGAATGTTGTAGTGTCTGAGGTCAAGCTGTGCACTTTAAGGGATAATCATGCAAAAGATGTGTGGTCATCTTGGTTAAACCCTAGCCTATGGAAGAGGAGGGGGTTGTGGGAAAAGAAGAAGGAGGAGGAAGAGGTGGAGGAGGAAGAGGAGGAGGAGGAGGAGGGAGAAGAAGAAAATGAGGGCACTGTCTTTGCCTAGCCTCATCCCTTCCCTTCCCTAGGATGGCAGGATTTGGTTAGGAGTCCCATTTTGTACTTGACTTCCAGTACGTTCTCCAGGGTGGATCTTGCTTCAGACTAGGCAAGGCTTTTAAGAGAAGGCAGCTGAGGAGAAATGAGCAAAAAAAGCCAAAGAATTGTCAGAGTAGTAGAAAAACCAGGAGACAGTTGTCAGTGAGAGGCTAAAGGGGGAGATTTTGAAAGGATGGATGGATCTCAGTGGAGCCGCAGGCCAAGCCAGAGTGGCTGAGGATCTGTCGTCGTGTCCTATGCTTGGGAGTTCAGTGCTTACAGTAGAGCATTTGAACAATGAACGGAATGTGTGGGAGCTGGGACAGCTGGGGTAGCTGTGAAATTTTATGAAATTGGGGGATAACAGGAGGGTTGTTTGACAGTCAGCAGAGGGAGGCAGAGATTTGAAGAGATTCATAGGCTGCTGAGGAGGAAGAAGCTTGAAGATGCTTGTGCATGGCAAGGAAGCAATTACTGAGGAAGTTACTGAGGCGTGAAAGAAGAGGAAGGTGGTCGAGCAGCCCTTGCGGAGGGAAGGAGGGGACCAAGCAAAGGGAAACCTTGGCAGCTAGTTATTTTCTAACTGTCCCAGTTGTCTTAATTCCTACATGTGAGTGACATTGTAAAAACTACAGAAGTATCTGTTTGTGTTTGTTCTGATGTTAGACAAGGCCAGACAGACCCAATAGTCTCATTCACGTAGACACAAAATGAGGAATAATCATGCCAGTTGTCAACTTGACATTCCTGGAAAGGGGGAATTTCAACTGAGGAATTTCCTCTGAAGGATTGGCCTGGGCGTCTATGTGAGACCTTCTCGTGATTGTTGAGTGACATGGGAGGGTTCAGCCCACTGTGGTGCCACCCTGGGCAAGTGGTCCTGGGTTGTATAAGAAAGCAGGCTGAGCACAGACCAGAGACCCAAGCCAGTAAGCCACGCTCCTCTGTGGTCTCTGCTTCAACTCCTGCCTCCAGGTTCCTGCCCAGAGTTTCCCCCTGATTCAGTGATGCACTGTGACCTGGGAGATATAAGATGAAATTAACCCTTTTCTCCCTAAATTGCTTTTGGCCAGTATTTTGTCACAGTAATAGAAAGTGAGCTAAGATATACACCCACCTGTTTTTGCCTAACTTTAAGAAAAGGCTGCAAATAATGTTATTTTAGCCAGCCAGGTACAGTGTGTGCTTTACTATCCCAGATTCAGTCATCTGACCCTGGGAACAGACCACCTCGGTTACTTTTTAAAAGCAATATTCCACAACTGGCTGCTTTTCAAATTCTTTCATAGTGATTCTAATTCCAGTCAATTATAGGTCTTTTTAAAAAAAAATATTTAATTTTATACATATGAGTGTATTGCCTATATGTGTATAAATGTACCCATGTCATGCAATGCCCACAGAGGTCAGAAGAGGTTGTTAAGGATGGTTGTGCAGTGCTGGGGATCAAACCTGGGTCTTCTGCAGAAGCAAATATTCTTAACAACTGAGCCAAATCTCCAGTCCCTGACATTCGTTCTTATGAGCCCTATTTTTAATGTGCGCTAAATGGCTTAATGGTCTTCATTAACTTTTTGTTGCTTATTTCTTTGGGGCTTTTTACTTTTTTAATATTTTATTTATTATATTTATTTTATGTATATGAATGTTTTGCCTGCAGAGGTCAGAAGACGGTGTCTGAACCTCTGAAACTGTAGTTGCAGATGATTGTTGGCTAGGAACTGCTAACGATCTGGTCTTATGCAAGAGCAGCCAGTGCTCTTCACCCTCTTAACCACTGAGCCATCTCTCCAGCCCCTGTCTTGGTTTTTTAAAGACGAGGTTTTGTTATGTACCTCAAGCTGGCCTGGAACTTACCATGTACACCAGGCTGACCTTGAAGCTATAGTGATTCTCCTACTTCCCAAGTGCTGGGATTACAGATCTATGTCATGACTCCTGGACCTTTTATTAAGGTTTTAAGAAAATATTCCCTAGAATTCAGATTTAGCAACATTGTATCCCTACCATAAGTCAGGAATTGCCTCGTACCCTATAAAACAACACTCTCAGTGTGTTTTAAGTTAACCCTAGTTAACAGCCACAGGGAAATTGAGTCCACAGAGAAGTGGCTTCACAAAGTAAGCTGGCATGTGGACCTCAGCATCTGGACCTGAAAACCACTATTTCCACTCCATGGATGCTCTTGTTATCTGCTTATGCCCTTCCAACAAATGTGGCCACAGTTTTGTTGTTGTTTTGTGTATGTGACTTTAACCAATAAGGTCGTTCCATAGCAAGAGCCTTTATAATATGAAAATCCTTCCGTGTTTGTTTCTTCTAATCATTTAATTGATAATTTTGAATTATCAGAGCCAGCTTCCAATGTATCCTCCTCCACAAAGAGCTAACTATTTCAAGAAACAAATTGCTCCTGACCTTGCCCCTCAAGGCTGTGTGACCTTGAGCTGTTCCTCTGCATCTGTCTCTTTATGATTTGAGGAGGACAATCACCAGAAGAGGTCTGTTCAGGCTTTTGATACTCCTGGAAATTGGAAGATTCTTTATTGGTGGTAACATTACAAATCTATATCTCAGCTCTTCATACATAGCCTGTTTTGTGCTTAGAATTTTACATTTAAAGTAAGAATGTTTCCAAATAATTCTCTATAATGATAGGATATGTGTGGCTGTAGTATCAACCCAAAGTCCATGTATGCACTAGCATCTCTCAGCAGGAAAGCTAAGTAGGACATGTTGGTCTCTCTGGATGTTGGGGATAAATTCCATTCTTCTGGCATCAGCTACATCAGATCTTTGTGATCTGGGAAAACAAGAGTGACATCTATGAGTAGACAGTTTGGAAATTAGCAAGAAGAGTGTGAGACCCCACATGAAATCTAGTGTTTCAAGTTAAGCTGTTCAACAGTGGCAGAATATGATGGTTGTTTTATAAGGAAGAAAGGATGTGATGTTGCTGAAGATGAATAAACAGGGACAAATCAGAGGAAGAGGAAAGCAGTGTGTGTCAAAGGCTGTGGAGAAGATGCTATAGGCACCGCTGAGATTCCTCTCCTCCCTCCCCAGCACTCAGCTGTCAGAGGCTGGGGGTGAGGAGACTTGTTACTCACAATTTCTGGTATGAAATAGTAGAATCAAATTAAAAGCCACTCATTTAAAAGAATGTAAATTGACTATTAAATTAACTTTTAAGTGCTGTGCATATTTCTGAATTGATCCCCATTGAAATAACAAATTGAGTTTGCCAAATGGTTTTTATAGAGGTTCCCCCCCCCCCACTGTAGTTAAAAACTACTGGCAGAATTTTGGACGGTGGTTATTTGTGAATGATTTAGTGTGTAAAGACAAATAGTTGCACCAGCTTATTTCTTTAACCTCTGAAACTATGGTCATCAACTCTTCTTTTCCATTTCAGTGTGCAGAAAATTTTAAGATTTTTACCCTCAAGGGGATCTTTAAAATATATTCCTTGAAAATAGAGATCACTTCTAATACATAAAAATTGACATGGCAAGACAGTCTTGCTCCTGAATTCCTTATAGAGCATTGGCAACTGGGTCGCTCTTTTCTTCTCCCCTTCCTCTTCTATAACCCCTTCTTTTTCTCCCTTAGCATTCATGAATAGTACACAGCAAAATGCCCCGTGGAAGAGGTATGTTTACGCAGTAAGGTGAAGTCTTTTAAAAGTGCTATGTCTGCGTTAGTGGTGATGGTGGTGATGTGACTCAATGAAACCTTCTTACCAATCAGGCACATCACGCAGATCTCTGACCTCTTCTGTGGAATAGATAAATGTACCTCCGTGTAGTTTAGCTCTAATACAAATGTCAACTGTCAGTAGAACCAGCGGATGCTGTGAGCATCGTCTTTGAACTCGAAATCCGTACATGGCCTGAGTTTCACATTTGAGATTTGCTTTGCCAGCCCAGCACAGGTTGCACTGTCCCAGCTCTAATCCCAGATTTCACTCCCACCTTCACCTGTGTCTCTCTCAGCTCTGGCAGCTGTGGTCGGAGAAAAGTAGAAAATAACACAGAGATGAAAAAAGCTGCATACTTCCAAGTGCTTTAAATCAGAAATATGGCAAGAAGAATGTAGAGAGCTGATAAAGGCAACTGATTCAAATAGTTCCTATCTCAGAGTTGGAGAGTCAGCTCTCAGCGGTTAGGAGCACATACTGCTTTTGCAGAGAACCCAGGTTCAGTTTCTAGAACCAACATCAGGTGGTAACTCCAGGAGAACCTAACTCATTTTCACACACACGCCTGACACAGATATACATATAATTTTAAAAATAAATATTTGTTAAAAGTAGTTTATATCTCAGATTCCCCTCAAGCGCAAATCTTTACAGTAGAATACTTCAGAAGATTCCCCTCCAAAAGGGTCTTTAGAATGCACTTCTTGAAAATAGAGATAATATTCTCTGTTATATAAAAACTGACCTCCGTATGTGACAGATTTTCCATATTGTCTGATTGAACTGATTTGTTTTATATAGTTGAGCCATGGGGTTCTGTTTTTTTGTTGTTGTTTGTATGTTTTTTTTAGACAGGGTCTCATTATATAGCCCTGCCAAGTCTGGGACTCACTATGTAGACCCTATGTAGAGTTCAAACGAGCTCACAGAGATTCTCCTGCCTCTGCCTCCGCCTCCGGAGTGCTGGATTAAAAGTACGTGCCGTCATGCCCAACAGCTAGAATTTTTTGAGTTTGAGGCTTGAGGAAAAAGTGCTTCACATACAATGTGTATTATAAACATGACTATGTAAGTGATTTGAGCAACTTTTATATTTTGGGGTGGGGGGTTCTTTTTGAGACAGAGTCTCCCTGTAGCCCCAGTTGGCCTGGAACTCACTATGTAGACCAGGCTGACCTTGAACTCAGAGATCCTCCTGTCTCTGCCTCCCAGGTGCTGGGACTAAAGGCATGTACCACCACACCAGACTTACTTGTTATTTCTTAATAAAACCAACTAATGCTTGTAAAGGTCAGAAAAATTAGAAAACAGGTGAAAAAATACATCACTTCTACACCCTTAATGAGAAAATTGTGAGATATTATAACACACAGCCGTGTAAATCAACTGTTTAGAATGTGTTTCTACCCATTATTTCACGACATAATCAAGACCATGCGATTTCTATCTAAATCTTTTCTCTCTTCTTCACATTGTGATTTTCAGAACCACAGAAAATGCTTTAGACAATATGTGAAGTATATATTTTCTTCTTCAAGTCAAATATATAATTCTAATTAACTCTGTGCTATTACAAGAATCATTTTTATTTATTTTTCTACTTAGAGGATTAAAATGTATATATTCTATATGTGTCCAGTGTAAGTTAATTTATTTCTAATTGTTTATCCTACAAAAATTTAAATCTTTATTGGATGTACTAATATTGTGCTATACTAGTTCTTTTTTTTTCTTTCTTTCATAGCTTCTCGGACCTGTATTCAAAGTGAACTTCATCGGGATAGGAGGTATGATTATATTTGTAACAGAAGACGGGTATTCTTATGACAAATTTAAATATGTCATTAGCTGGGAAATGAAATATTTCACGTTCATTAGTAGTGTTTTACTGAGTTCTGCCTCATGAGTACATCTCTGAATTAATCCATAAGTTTCAAAAATGAAGATTTTGCTTTAGAGAAGTGACATGGCCTTTAAAAGATTCTTTGACTTTAATTATTTGCTGAATTCAATTTTTAAAATGATAAAAGAAATGCTTTATACCTCACAAGTACTTAGTAAACATTGCCTATATATGAACAAAAAAAGATAGTTAGAAGAGAGATCCAGGCTAGGCCAATATCTGGATGAATAAATGATAAAGAAGTGGTTAGAAAGAGGGAAGAAGAACAGAGAGTAGATGGACAGATAGGAGAAAGGACTAATAGACAGATGGATAGAAGGATGGATAGATAGATAAATGGGTGGATAAAGTTTCATATGTCATCATCCCTGTTTTTGACTTCCATATGGTACAGTATACAATAATGAAGAACAAGGATTTGGGAGAGAAGGATAAGACAGAGTCTAACTCTGTAGCCCAGGCTCGCCTGGAACTCACCATGTAGCAAGCCTTAAACTTTCAGCAGTCCTCCTGCCTCAGCCTTCTACATGCTGGGATTATAGGTATGAGCCACTACTCCCAGCAGACAGACTTTAGATTGAAACAGAACCAAGTTCAAATCCTGACTTCAGAGTTTTCCTGCCATATGACTTTGGATGAAGTCCTTAGCTTCCACAAACCCCATTATTAAACTGATACTGGGACTGGAGAGGTGGCTCACAGGTTAAGGGCACTGGTTACTCTTGCAGAGGACCCAGGTTTGGTTCCCAACACCCACATGGCAGCTCACAGCCATCCATAACTTCAGTTCCAGGGGATCCAACACCCTCTTCTGACCTCCATGGGTGTTGTACAACACAGGTGCACTTGCATACATGCAGGCAATACACTCATACACATAAAATTTTTTAAAAAATTTTTAAATGGTGCTGATCACACTTAATTCACAAGGTTATCAAAAGGATATATTTCTAGTGCTAACATGTATTAATAAGTAACTTATTTAGTTAGAAAGGTTATCAGCAGAAGTTGCAGGGAATGTAGTTCAAATTTAATCAATGATAAGGTTATCCTGCTTCACACACTGGCATAAGAATGTGTACATATGCACAACTTTGATAACAGCATTGTTTTTTTCAGCGTGCTAGAGAAAGGCAAAATAGCTATCATTATCCCTATTTATAAGAAACTGAAGCTCACAGAGGTTGACTGACTTTTCCAGAGGTACATAGTTGGTTGTTCACTAGGAAATTAAGTTGAAAATAAAATTTAAGCTTAAAAATTGTGCAATCAGAGTAAGAAAAAAAGATTTGCCTAACTCACTACAACCCAAATATTATGGATCATGTGCAAAATTGACCAGACATACACAAATACTTACCAATATCTAATGATAACTTCAAACTGGGACAAAGAGTGGGCACAAAGAAACTCTTTTCACATAGCAATTTTCATTTCAGTATATGCTTATAATAACAGAAAGCCAAACAACTCCACTGATAAATGTTTTGTTACCATGCATTTGCAGTGTAGGCTAGCTATGGAATGAAGAAACTGAAGAGTCTTAATTAGCTCCGCACTGTCAATCAAGGCAGAACTGAATGCACTCAGCCTACTTCTCTAAGTTTTTTGAGATTTGTGGAGAATGAGAGTCACTTGCTCCCCTGAAGCCTGCCTGGGTATACTATGAGACCACCCAGGCCAGAAAGGCCATTTCTGAGATTATGGTCGATCTTAATACTTTTTTGGAAGGTGGCTGTTTCTATGAGTCTCTGAACACAGTGATAATTCACTTTGCCGGAGACCCTCACTGTGGCTTCATCTTCCAGGCGCCCAGAGATCACTATTGTGGCAGCAGAGCCCCTGAGGCCAGCATCGTGGTTTCCAGGAGCCCCACCACCAGGACTAGGGTTTCCCCCAACCCCTGCAGCAGGTCCTTGGAGGCCAAATGACTTGGTTCCTACTGAGGTAAGTAACTACCATGGTACCTCTTTGCATTCTAGTAAAATAAATAAATTTCAAAGGTTTTTCACAGTGAAACGTTTAACACCTTGGTCATTGCCCATATGGCTGAAATTTTCATTCTTTATTTTCTAGCTTCCACCCTCCTATGAACAAGTCATAAAAGAAATCAACCAAGTTCAGGTTAATACTACAAATAATAATAATGCTGCTGCTACTCCAAGGAGCACTATTACTTCTGCAACTCAGACTGACTTTCCAGAAGAAATAGACAGCAATCTGCCTCAAAGTAATGCAAGTAATCCATCTTCTCTAATTCTGACCTAGTTCTAAGGCAGTAATCAGTAGGCCTCCAGCCTTTAAAATAATTTGAAATTCGTGCATAATTCATTGAGCTCTGCTTCCTAGGCTTCGTGATCATTGTGTGCTTTCTTAATTTGGATATGCAGTGATTATTATAATAGATCATTCTTGAGAACTGCAACCCTAATCTCTTGTTCATATCACAAAAGCATCATCTTTTAACTCACAGTATGCATTACCATGGGTCCTCTTTATTCCCATTGAGAAGGATTTTATATTTAGTGAGTTAAACTGGTAGGATGCTAAAGATAACTGTTCTGTTAGTGTTTTTCAGAGTAAGCTGCTTTGGAAAAATAAAGCCCTGGGGTTGGAGAGATGCTTAGTGGTTAGGTGCACTCACTGCTCTTGCAGGGGACTGGAATTCAGTTAGCAGCATCCACATTGGCTCACTACTGCCTGTAATGCCAGCTCCAAGAGATCTGATGCCCTCTTCTGGCCTCTGAAGGCACTCACATGCACATTCACATACACATATATACACATAAATTTTTTTCTTTTATGTGTATGAGTGTTATGCCTGCATGTGTGTAAGTGCACCTGTGTCGTGCAGTGCCCACGGAGGACAGACGAGGGCATTGGATCCTCTGGAACTGGAGTTACAAATGGTTTTTAGCTGCCATGTGGGTGCAGGATTCAAACCCAGGCCTTCTGCAAGAACAGCCAGTGGTCTTAACCGCTGAGTCATCTCTCCAGCCCCACATAGAGATTTTTTTTTTTAAAGAAGAAGGGTAAATCATTAAATTTGGAGTTTTGACAACCAGTTAGAAATGGTTCGTGTGATATCTAACGAGAATCGGGAATTTAAAGGTGCTTTAAAATATCATATCATGAAGATCCGTTATATAAACAAATGCAAGTTAATGATAAACATTCCCCAGTGATTTTGTAATTACTTTTTTGCTAATTAAGGAAACCTAAATCTCTTGGTAGCCCACTTGTATTTTTTTTAAATCTGTATATCTTCTATAAGATGTTTTAATTTTCCAAATTATAAACACTGTAACTTCTTTTTGTGCCTTGTCAGCACTGCAGGCTCCTCTCAAACCTCTTCAGCCTTCCCCAGCAGCCTCCGTTGGTGATCTCTCAGCAAGTGTGGCACCTTTAATAGTCTTTGATATTTCTGAAGAACAGAGTTGTCCCGAAAACCCCAGTGCTGCAAGATGCCCGGTGCCAAGACCAAGATCAAAAAGCAACCTCAGACCAGTAGCTAGAGATACTAACGCTCACCAGAAAATCAGCCCAGTGAGCCCTCGAGAGCCCCCGACGCACCAGTCTCTTTTGGACAGCACCTGCGACTTAGACAGTCAGGCAGTGATGAACATTATGAATACAGAACAAAGCCAAAATAGTATTGTTTCGAGGATTAAAGCATTTGAGGGTCAGACAAATACAGAGGTTTCGGGACCCAAGAAACCAGAGATTATTCCTCGCACGCTTCCCCCGAAGCCTGCTGTTTCCTCAGGGAAACCCTTGGTGGCTCCCAAGCCAGCTGCTAATAGAGCTTCCGGAGAATGGGACTCATGGACTGAAAACAGACTCAAAGTAACTTCCAGAGAAGGGCTCACCCCATACCCCTCGCCGCAAGAAGCGGGAAGCACCCCAGTAACCAAACCTGAATTGCCAAAGAAACCAACTCCTGGCCTTACACGAAGTGTGAATGAGATTTCCAGAGGAGGGCCAGTGGCCGAGAGCCCTGACGTGGGGAAGAAAGTCCCGACTCCTGCTCCCCGGCCTTTGCTGCCGAAGAAACCAGCCTCTCCAGATGCCCCATCTCACCCTTCAGCTCCACCGAAACTGGTTCCGGTTCCTCCCCGACTCTCAGTAGCATCACAAGCCAAAGCATTCAGATCACTGGGAGATGGGCCTCCAGCCAACCCTCCTGTTCCAGCTCTGCAGAGCAAACCCCTGGGGGACATCGACCTTATCAGCTTTGATGATGATGTTTTGCCGTCCTCAGGAAACCCAGCCGAAGAACCCATCGGTTCTGACTCGGTTCTAGGTGAGTAAAACTGACGTGGAGGGGGTATAACCTCAGCAGTGGGGTCTTAAGCGTCACTATCTTAGTTTCCAGTACATATATATGTATAGAGCGGTGTGTGTGTGTGTGTGTGTGTGTGTGTGTGTGTGTGTGTATGCGTGTGTGCACGTACGTGTTCAGATGGGATAAACAGAAATTCAGAGACATGATGTACAGGAGACAAGAGAGAGAACAGACCCTGGACTACGTTACTGTTATTTGTGCCAGAAGTAAGCAGGCTGCGGCTGGGGCTAACCACCAATTTGTAGAATCCAGGGACATGACATTAGAAGGATAAGATGGAAGCTTTTCACAGATGCAGAGTCACATGGTGACCCCAGAGGGGCCCCAGCTGAGAGGGGGTAGGGAAGCCAGGGTGGAATCCTACAAGAACAATTCAAAGAGTCAAGCCCTAGCCACATGTTGCAGGATTTTCCCCATAGTCTTCACAGAACATCGTCCCTTGGGAGTGTAAATTTTTGTAAATAAAACTCAATAGTTGTAAGTTTGCTGCCAAGATCAGGACAATTAAATTTCCCAAGAGGCAGAGTATGTTTTCTTTCCTCCCACTGTTCAGATGGCAAAGCTTATCTGTGATGGTAAAGCTTATCTCTGATTTGTCAAACTAAAATGATCTACTTATCGTTGATAAAATGCCCTTTACAATTGTTCACTTATTTAGGAGGAATTTGTGAGAATATAACCTTTTCCAAAATTTTAACTGTGATCTTTAATATGTAGCCTACCTCAGAATGGAACAAAATGTGTGATTTCAGAACTAAATTCTGGCTAGGCTTGATGGCCAAATCTAACCATAGCACTCAGGAGGCTGAGTCAGAAAGATCACAAGTTCAAGGACACCTGGCATACATAGTGATATTATCTCAAACAAACAAACAAAAAATCCTACTAAGGGCTAGTGACATGACTCAGCAGTTAAGAGCTCTGACTGCTCTTGCAGAGGACCTGGGTTCAGGTCCCAGAACCCACATGGCAGCTAACAACTAGGGGATCCAAAGAGGCAATCCAACACCCTCTTCTCACCTCCCCCAACACTGCACGACATAGGTACACTTACATACATGCAGGCAGTACACTCATACACAGAAAATAAAAATATTAAATAAAATATTTTTTAAAACACTCATTAAAAAACAAAGAAAAAAATTTTTAATCTGTATACTACAACATAGTATACATGATAGCAGACATTGATTAAACATTTATCATTCACACAACATTGTAACTGTCTATTGCCTATAAACCAGAAACATACCTTTTATCCATAAAGGGCAGAAGAAAAACATTTAGGCTAAATTAAACTGCTGCCAGTGGTCCTAACACTGTGCTAGCTATTCTTTGTTTTTATTTAATATATACAACACAGACATTGTTTGATTTAATACAAAAACCCTCTCTGAGAGACCATTGACCTCACTTTACAGAGGAAGAAAATAAACTGAGAGATTAACAGTGAATGTTTGCTTCATCTCATAAAACTGCTTTCCAAGTCAAGAATCAAATTGAGACTCTGTGTATGTGTGCGCACTTCCAGTTTATCTGGTGCTTGGGGTCAAGTCCAGGGCTTCTTGCATGCTAAGCAAACATCCAACTGATCTACATCCCCAGCCCCCAAACTCAGTCTTTTTATTTTAAGTTAATTTTTCATATCATCATGTTTGCTACCCAACATTTTCAGGACTCTTTAAACAAAGCAAAACTTTAGAGACACTGTAGGTTGTTGTTAAGAATCATGTTCTCATCTAAGCCTTTTTGGTGTTATGAGCTTCAGAGAAGGGCAAGGATGGACAAATCTAAGAGCAGCAAGCTAGTAAGTGGGTGGGGACAATGCAAATGAGAAGATGTGACCTTTTTAAGAACCTGGTAGATAACCTTGTTAAAATGCTGAGAATTTATTCTGTATCAAAGAGTCGATAATCATAGACACCTTCGAAACAGAAGCTCAGCAGTCACGTGTGCCACAGTCTTATGCTTCAGACGCAGACTTCTCAGCTTCTTGATTCCTGCCACTTCATCACACAGAATGTAATTATTAAGGCCGTGTTTTAGCAGAATGTATAATTTGCGTGCCTCGCCTGACTTTAACCATTGCTCCTGTCTGTGAAGTCATACTGAAGTAAATGTGTTCTCTTTTTGTAAGCCTCTTTTCCCTCCCGTACCTCACTTGGTGACACCCTCATACCAACAGTCTTCCCTAGAGAAACTGAGAGCTGTTCTAGCCATGTCACACACATCACACAGTGACTAGCTATTTGGAGCCGACCAGGCTCTTCCTCGGTTGCTATGTGACTTTCAGCGATTTTCCTAATCAGTGTTTCTGCTTCCTCGTCTATATAGGGAAACCATATTAATACCACCTGTGAAGGCATTGCCAGGGCTAATGTGATTGTGTGGAAAAGCTCTGTCACTATTTCAGATAGTGCCTAGTGGTTGCTTTTGTTTTCACATCCAGTTACAAGCACCTGCTGGTTTTACCTTGTGACCAGGTAATGGTCTTGAATCTGCCTCTCACTTCCTTCTCCTTATCCTGCCCCACTTTTGACTTTATTGCTCAGATTGCTGTGGCCTCCTCAGACCTTTCATCATCTTCTGAACTTTGGCTGCCCAAGGGACTTTTCTCGAGTATAAGCTGGCCCTGTGGCTTCCCTCCTTGCTACCTCCAAAGACCTTAAGGTCCCCTTGGCCACTGACCTGGGACTTTGTGATGTTTTCATGGTATTTCAGTGGCATTGCCGCTATGATAAAGGTTTATGGTCTTTGTGAAACCTTGCCTGGTTGGTTGAGGCAGCAACCAGAAACTGGGAGAACACAGAAGAAAACTCAGAAATATGCCTTTCTTTTTCTTTGTCTTCTCTCATAATGAAAGCGTAATAAAAGTGTTCATAAAATGAAGTTGCCATATTAATCTCAGGAAATAGAAATCAGAAAATACTGATACTTTGAAAACATTGTGAAGATTAGAAAAATTATTAAAGGAAAACTCATAAAACAGGCAGTTTAATATTGGATTCATTTCTGAGGTAGAATGCCTTCCAGGTTAATATGATAAAGCTGAGAAGTATTAGCAATTCCACTTCTCACCCTTACAAACCATGGCCAGTTGTCAAAAAAAAAAAAGCAGGATGCTTCCACTGTCAGCCCCATATAGACCGAATAATAGTTCAGCATCCAGGTTCTGCTGTTAAACAGAGCTCCATAGAAGGAATGACAGAAAGGCAAGCCAGCGATGGTGAAACTAATTATGCTGACATGCGTATTATTACAGGCAGGTAATGGGCAGTAAACTACTTTATCATCTGTGTTTTTATCAGCCTAGTAATGAAGACCATGTGGATGTAGGTGTAAGGGGCTGCTTGTTTGGGAACAAATGTACATGCTGGTGTTGGTCTGAGGGGCTAGACGGAGGACAGGATGAATGCTGCAAACAAAAATACACAAAACTGCCACTGATCTTTCTCAGTCTGGACACCAGATGCCTCTTGTGATACACAAGCCTCTGTGATAGAATTATGGCCGTGAAGGGCTAGAGAGATGGCTCGGTGGTTAAGCCCTTTGGTTCCCAGCACCCACATGGCATCTAACAAACTCTAGTTCCAGGGGATCTGATGTCCCCCCTCTGGCTTGTGTGGGCATTGCATGCATGGGTGCACTTACATACATACAAGTAAAACATTCCTACGCGTAAAATAAAAATAAATCTAAAAAAGAATTATAACATGAGTTCTTACCCATTTAGATATCACAGAATTCTGAGAATCTGGTTTAACCTGTGATTTTGTTATCTTCTTTCAAAGGGTGTCCATTAGCTCATGTATGGATAATTTGACATATAGCCTCCAGCATGTAAAGGGCCAGGCTAGGGCTCCAGATTAAGAACCTCTACTAAAGATTATTGGAAATAATATGCACACACATGCATATATATATACAAAAACTCAAGAATACTGGAAATAAGTTTCAGTGAACCGCTTAAATACATTATGATACAATTCAGTGTAGCTTCATGCGATAACCAAAGAGCAAACGAACCTATTACCTCCTAGTGTGGACCAACTTCCATATATTTTATTACTTTAAAAATGCAAAGTGCAGGAGATTAGGAGTGTAGCTCAGTTGGTAAAGTGCTTGCCTAGCATGCATTGAAGCCCTGGGTTTGATCCAAAGCACTGTATAAACCAGATGTGGTGGTACGTGCCTGTAATTCCAGCACCCAGGAAATAGAACAGGAGAATCAGAAGTTCAGGGTCATCTCAGGTACATAGTGAGTCTGAGGTCTGCCTGGGATACATGAGACCTCATTCCCCACCACCCCAATAAAAACCCACATAAAGCAGAGGTGGATGGTTCAGCACAACTTGGATGCACTTACATTTGTGCAGGCAGTATATTCATGCACACAAAATAAAAATAATTTAGAATTTTGTGTTTAAAAATAAATAAACAGGGGGCTGGAGAAAATGGCTCAGCAGTTAAGAGTACTGGCTGCTCTTGAGGAGGACTTGGATTCGATTCCTAGCACCCACATGGCAGCTGACAACCATCCATAACGCCAGTTCCAGGGGAATCTGACACCCTCTTCTAACCTCTGTAGGCACTAAACAACACAAGTGCACTTACATACATGTAAGCAATACACTCATACACATAAAAATAGTAAAATATTTTTATAAATAAATTTTAAGTGAGGCTACTTTCATTTAATCCCTTCAGCTTAATACAGAAAGTGACTGGTCTGTACTTTAGCAGAATATAACAGGTCTAACCTCCCCAGGGTGTAGGATTTAGGGCAGGGTTTCCTGAGGCTGGCCCAGCAAGCTGGATTTGAATGTTCTGGTGCTAGTCGCTGCTCCCCAGGGCTTATGGGCCTCCTGGCTTCTTTTCCCTGTCTTGAATGTGAGAGTATATAGGTACTATACTGCTCCGGAATCTAATTTGAGTTGGGAAACAATTTAAATCATTCCATGCTCAGGATTTTCTTCCCCTTCCGTACTTGCCCAGTAAACATCATTAGCTAAAAACTGTGCCTACTGATTCGAAGCAGTTATAGCAGAAATGCCACTTGAAAAGTAGACCAGGCTGAATAGTTATAAGCTTTAAACCTTTTCTTAAGTCTTTGGTCCTTTTCCCAGCAGAAAACAAAGATCCCTGAGAGAGACACTGAAAAATGGGATGTAGCAACCAAGGTTTTGGGGAGGGTTGGGGATGGTGAGATCAAGTTCTTCCAGCTGCAGGGGGCCTCTTGATAGGCTAGTGGCTCCACGCAGTTCCAGCAGGCTAAGGAAGCAGGACAGAAACAGTGGTAGAAAGTTAAGGTGGTTCTGTGTTTCGATAAATATACGTCAAGATTAAATGGCTTCTTCAAATTATTCCATGCCGGCTAATCTTACGCAGAACGGATGACCCCTTAAGAGAATTCGTTTGGGGCAGTTTTTGCAATAGTGGGCTTTCATACACATGCACCGGTTTCTCTTTTTCCACTGGCACTGCTGTTTGCTAAAGGCTAGAGGTATGTTATTCGAGGGGAAAGAACAGTTAGGGTAGTAAGCTCCCGTTGCCAGAAAGATCCTAATGAGTATCACTAAGGGAACCCTCTGCCACTCACCCCAGCAGGCTGGATATGCTGCCCACAGCTCCCACCACCCACCTTCTTCACCTCGATCCACATCTTCTTTTTTCAGTAATATTTCTCTCCTTCCTTCTCATCACTCAGTTTTCTTATCTGTTGCGTTCATTGCTTGCTGTCTCCACCCCTCAGCTGCCATGTAAGTTCCTTGAGGTGTATTTCTTTGATCTAGTCCTGGAGTTCAGCGACACATTCTCAACACCTGGCACTGTGTTTGATGCATAGGAGGCTCCCAGTCTGTGCTGAATGAACAAAAGTGAAAAAAAATGACAAAGAAATTGATAGTAAACTATACTGGTTTTGTTTTTCGGGATATTTATATATATGATATTTATAGGAAAATATATAGACAAACACACCAAATTGTAGTCTTTTACTAGAGGTAAGATTACAAGAGATTTCTTTCTTTTTCTATTTTGTGAATGAATGAATGATTGGAACTTGGTTAAACCTAAAAATAAGAGCTTTGAGTCTGGAGAGATGGCAAAGTGCTTAAGAGCACCATTCTTCCAGAGAACCCAAGTTCGGTTCCCAGCACTCACATAGAGGCTAACAACTATCTGTGACTCCAGTTCTGGGGAATTCAGCACCATCTTCTGTGGGCACTGCACACATGCAGTGCACTTACATCCAGACAGGCAAAACACTCATATATATATATATATATATATATATATATATATATATAATAAAAATAAGTAATCAAGGGGCTAGAGAGATGGCTCAGCAGTTAAGCCACCGACTGCTGTTACAGAGGACCCCAGGTTTGGTTCCCAGCACCCACATGGTGCCTGGCAACCATCCATAGCTTCAGCTCCAGGGGATCTGATGCCCTCTTTTGACCTCCTTAGGAGTCATGACATGGGTGCACTTATATAAATTCAGGCAATACACTCATAAACATAAATTTTTTTTTAAGTAATCAAAAAATTTTAAGAGCTTTATTTCTTTAGAAAACACAGATTATAGCTGAAAATTGTATGATTACAGTAGCCTTTTTTGGTATTTTTGTTTTGTTTATGTTTTTTGAGATTGGATCTCCTGCATCCCAGGCTTGTTAAACTCTATAGACAGGCTATATAGATCTCTCCCTCCACTCACCAAGTGCTGGGATAAGTGACAGGTGCCACCATGGCTGATTGTATGTAGTCTTATATTCATAATTTGAGTCATACCTATTTTAATTTTAATGATATTCTTCAGATAATCTCGCCTTACTTGGAAGCTGATGCATTTCCATAGAGGGGTCATTTAATTTGTTTTTCTTAGAACCCTAATAATTATGTTAGCTGTATACTATCTGGGAATCCTACCTGGGTAGTAATTAAGAAATTTAAAATAGGGTATCCTTTACTATCATTGTCCCACCAAGTATATGTTATCGACACAAGATAAACATGTGAACAGCTAACTAATGAGTGAGGCGGTGCCTTTGGCAGGGATGGGGTGTGCTGAAAGAGTATCTTAAAGAGTATCTTATTCTTAACTCAGCTCTTATGTTTCCTGCACAGAACTGCTGAGCAAACAATGCTTATGGACTTAGAGCTTGTGGCAGGCATGTGTGCAGAGCTGTGGAGTGCACTGACTATCAACGGGACTTTTTGAATATTTTCTTCTTGTGAACTCTTTTTTTTTTTTTTTGCTCAAGAAATTTGTACATGACCCTGGAGATATAGGTATATAAAATAGGCATACAAATAAAAAAATATTTACTGATAATAAATCATTTGAGGCCAGTCAGTGTCTCAACAGATAAAAGCACTTGCCACACAAGCCTGACAACCCCAAGACCCACATGGTAGAAGGAGAGAATCATCTCCCAAAAGTTGTCCTCTGATTTCCACATAGTATACACCTGCATTCACACACACACAAACACACACACTCTAATAATGAATAATATAAAATATAAAAAACAGAGGTGTCATTTAAAAAATAATTCTTTGGTAGCCATATAATTTTACTATTTATTAAAGATTAAATCAGATTACCACATTAATGAGATGGATGTTCATGTTTATTTTTACATAAAGATTTAAATATTGCTGGGCACTGTGGCTTAGATCTATAATTCCAACACTTGAGAGGTCAGAAGTTTAAGATCATTCTTGGCTACATAGTGAGTTTGAGGTCAGCCTAGGCTACATGAGACTTTGTTCAGAGGGAGACAAAAACAGAATGTCTAAGT
Source organism: Eospalax fontanierii (assembly GCA_035773235.1). Taxonomy (NCBI): domain Eukaryota; kingdom Metazoa; phylum Chordata; class Mammalia; order Rodentia; family Spalacidae; genus Eospalax; species Eospalax fontanierii. Next base: position 35,506,569 of record CM069548.1, on the reverse strand, counting down.
GTTTCATACTGCAAGATATAAAAGATCTTTACTTTTCAGAGTTGATCAATATTTTGATTTTATGGTCTTCAGTGTGGAGAATGCTGTCTCCCATAAACATGTAGTACAAAATGGCAGAAGTATGTTTAGGGCCGCTTTGAAGTTATTAGAAATCCTGCCCTAATTACAAGCCAGTTATTTAGTGGTATTTTATGAAACTCAGAGAGCAGTTTCTTAAACACTAGCATTCTAATACAGTACAATCCAAAGATAAACTAATTTGATACATGCTGAGGAATGAAGGTAGGAAATTATTAAAAGTCTTTGCTTTACCTGATTAAACCATTATGTTTCTGTAAGAGTAAGAACTTTGTATGTGTGATAAAAACACCCATTCATAACCTACAATAGGGTCACATTTGAGCTGAGATATTTCAGGCAGTGTTCATTGGTGTTGGCAGAAGGGTGTGCATAATGCCTGGTGCACATCACATGTGTAAAGTCACACAGTATACTTGTGAGCAGTGCCACAAACGCCTCATATTCATTAGACATTTTGAATTAAATTTTGGTAATTGTCTGTTCAGAAACCTTTTACTATTGTGAAGTTGTTTGTGAACCCCACATTTTAGTTACATGGCTCCTTATAGGATCGCAACCCACAATTTAAAAAATTGGGATTGGGGGCTGGAGAAACGGCTCAGTGGTTAAGAGCATTGGCTCTTCTTGCAGAAGACCGGTTCCCAGCATCTACATGGCACCAAACAACTGTCCATAACTTCAGTTTCAGGGGAATCTGACACCATCTTCTGGCCTCCGTGGGCATTGCACACACAGGTGCACTTACATACATGCAGGCAGTAACACTCATACACATAAAACAAAAATTGGTTTAAGAAGTTGGGGTTTATAGGGATAGGCAACAGCTACTGAACAAGTACAGTTATAGCATATTGTGCTCAGTCTCTCTCCTGTAGAATGGAGGAGGAAGAGATGGCCTCATAGAGTTACCTGTTACAGAGTGCTTCATTTATTTTTTTTATAATTTATTTATTTCAAGATTTCCCATCTTTCTTTTTAAAAATATTTATGTGTGTATACATGAATACACACACACACACAACACACACTTGTGGAAGCCAGAGGTCAACACTGAGTGTCTTCCTTCATTGCATTCTCTACCTGACTTTTTGACAGGATCCTCACTGAACCTGGGTTGCACCTGTTCTGCTAGGTTAGCTGGCCAGAAAGCCACAGGGATCCTTTCCCCCAGTGCTGGGATTATAGGCAATACCATGCACCCAGCTTTTTTTTATTTATTTAAAAAAAGTATGATTTTTAAATTAATTTTAAATGTGTGGGTCTGTGCCTGTGAGTACAGTGCTGGAGTTCCAGGCTACTGTGAGCCAAGCTGCCTGATGTGGGTCCTGGGAATCAAACTCAGATCCTCTGGAAGCGCAGCATGTGGTCTTGACTGCTGAGCCATCTCTCCAGTCCCCACCCAGGTTTTTACATGGGTTCTGAGGCATGAACTCATATTCTCATGTTTCCATGGCAAGGAATTTACCTTGCAGAGGACCCGAGTTCGAGTCCCAGCACCCACATGGCAGTTTAAATGATGATTTTTGAATATTTTATAGGAACTGGGGACATAGTTCAGTGGATAGGAGAGCTTTCTATGCCAGCATGAGGACCTGAATTTGGATCCCCAAGTTCCATATCAAATCCACGTGTGGCCTTGTGCATCTGTAACCCCAGCACTGAGTAGAGTAGAGACAGACATGTTTCAAGGGGCTAAGCATGACAGAGCATCACACCTGACATCCTCCTCTGGCCTCTGCAGTCATGTGCGCAGGCATATGCACCAACATATACACACATGTATGCACCACACACACACAAATTTTTATAATCGTTTTTCCAAACCACTGGAAAGAACATCTATATTAAAGTCTGTTTCTTTCTGTTAAGAAAAATGGGGTTTTAATTATACTTTTATTTAAAATACTTTCCGTAGGCATGCACACTCCACTTAAATCAGTGAAGACAGAGATCCTGAGTTCACATCTTTGCCCCAAGATTAAATATTTGAAGGGAAATGCCTTATTTCTGGAACAAAACCCTCTTTACTTCCATGTTATTGAAGTGTAGTCTCACTAACCTGAAACCAAGACTGCTGGAACCTGTCTCAGTACCAGATCAGGTCAGGGGAGAATGAGAACACTGGTGAGCTGTGGGTATATATTCCAGCCACATGCAGGGATGATGGAGAGAAACAGTCCTTCCTTCCTGGGGGACCTGGGAGGCCTTGCAATTTGGAAAGATTGTCTGCTTATTTCAGATGCCCCTCATTTTCAGGGAGACACTTAGGAAATGATTACACTCCCCTGAAAATCAGCTTCTACATAATTCAGAATTGTCCTGCATCGCTCTCATCAGAGAGGAAGAAAAGCCATATGAATTATTTACAGAGTACTAAATTATTTCCTTTATGAGCTCCAACTTTGTTTTTGTCTCTGCAAACTGAGATTTTTGTTTATCCATGAATAGTTTTCCCTGGGGCATGAAAAATATGACTCTTAAATTATGAATGAGGCTTTTTTGTTTGAATCCGTATTAACTAAAACATGCAAAATAAACTATGTTTTTCATTAGATCCCTTTCAGCTCCCCATGAAAACAGAAACAACAAAAGAAAGAGCCGTTCAACCATCAACCACCAGGAAGCCTACTGTAATTCGAATTCCAGCCAAACCAGGAAAATGTAAGCATTTCTCTGCCTTCTTTATTTGCTCCTCCAAGAGCCTGGGAGAAATCCAAATTAACTTATCAATGTCTACTTTTGAAATTATGTGAAACTTTCCATTTACCATTCATAGTCATGGACATTCCAAAGCAAGTTGTTTTCTCACAATTCTTTGGAGAATTAGCACAGTAAATTTGGATTTCATTTTTACTTTAAGGTTGATGTAGACAAAGAGAATAGGAGACTGAATCTCAGAACAATCATACTATCCCCCATCAGTGCCTCTGGTAAAGATTGGTGGGAAAGCAATTGAAACTAATGGCAAATAAAGTTGTATATGTCTATCAGGAGGATAGTCTTCCAGTCAACAAGTCTAAATAAGGCTGTGTACAAAGAACTATATCCAAAAGCTTTAAAAACATACAGTACGACTTCTGTTTTATGATGACTCAGTTACTAAATAAAAATACTTTTAAAATTTGGGCTGAGCACACCTTGAATCCCAACACTCAGAAGGCAGAGATGGGCAAATCTCTGTGCGTCTGAGTCCAACCTGGTCTACATAGAGTCCCAGGCCAGACAGGGCTGTACAGTGAGGCCCCATCTCAAGAGGGGGGAAAAAAAAGTATGACATGGGGACTAGAGAGATGGCTCAACTGTTAAGAGTACCTTGCAGCTCTTGCCGAAAACCTGAGTTTGGTTCCCAGCACCCACATGGCAGCTTATAGTCAACCATCTGTAACTCCAGTTCCAGGGGATCCAACACTGTCCTCTGTCCTCTGTGGGCACCAGGCATGCATGTAGTACACATACATCCCTGCAGGCAAAACACTCATACACATATATCCTTTAAAAAACCTAGTATAACACTACATTTTGGCATACTCCCTTAGTTCATAATTATTTAACAATAGAGTAAATCAGCTTTAATAGGACTTCACTAAGAAATCTGATATTAAGCACTCATTTGCAAAGTGCTTATTGCACATGCAGGAAGTCCTGAGTGCAATTCATTGTACTGCATAAAACCAGGAATGTAGTGCATGCCTGTAATCCCAGCATTCAGAAAGTGGAGGCAGGTGGATCAGGTGTTCAAGATCATCCTTGGCTCACAGATACCATCCTGAACTATAGGAGACCCTGTCTCAAAAAAAATAAAGGAAAGAAAATCCATGGATGCTAGAGCAGTTCCTGGCAGTGCTAGAAATCATCAGTTCAACATAGCCTCTGGTTTGCACCTGCGATGCATTTGCACAGCCTGGATACATCTTTGTCTTTCTCTAACAAAAAGTGCTGCTGACTTCCTCCTTACAGCAGAGCAAGTGTCCCAAGTCTTTCACTTATGGTACCCACAGATTATTCAGGAGCATATATTTGACTGGTTTTCCTATAAAACACTACTGAGAAGACTCATATTGGTTTTAGACTCTTGATAGTTTTGGTATTAACTGATGGCTCTCAGCCAAGTAGCAAGAAGGTTGAACTGAGCTGCTGGGAAGAATGAGGAGGAGAAAGTCAAGGCTCTCGAATTCTGGCAGGGTCTTGCTTCTCTGGAGGTTATATTGTAGTGTTCTGTTTAGGAAAGAGTGGTATAATCTCTTCTGACAGTGACAGATAGCTCAGAACTGAGTCAAAGGGTAGCTCGCTGGGTTGTTTGCCTGTTTGCTCTTACCGTGTTATATTTGTGTTCTGGATTGAACAGTCTTAGTAGAACATGATGATAATGAGTATTACCAGAAGCTCATTCAGGTAGTGAGTCAGCACTACAACTTCCTGTTTTTTTAGATGCTGGGATCAGAGCCCAATGCCTCTCTCATGGTTTACCACTAAGCTCCACTCTCAGCCCATAATACAAATTTTACACTTAAATTTACTCTTTTGTGTCAGGGGCCCCAAGACCACCTCCAAGTTTGTTGGATTATGAGTCTTCACAGGACTCAATGCATAGTTGTACTCATGGCCCTGATTTATTACAGAAAAAGTTAATAAGGCAAAAATCAGCAAAGGAAGAAGGGAGAAATGGGGTGTAAGCTTCCCAAAATCATCTGGTGAAGTCACAGAGGGCACACTTTAGTCTCCCTGCAGAGTCCGGACAACAGATGAAGTGTTGTCAAGCAGAGAAACTTTGTAGCAACTCCTTGTCAAGTATTGTTACTGAGGGCTTCATCAGTGTGATGTACTGGTATACATGCAGACAATATACTCATACACGTAAAAAATAATTTTTAAAAAAGAATTTGGAATGAACAAGGGAAAAGAAACAGCTTTATGATGCCAAAGTCCATTATAGTCTTCCCATTGAAGCTGTTCCTTCTAAGCTCTCCTTTCCCAGGTATACACATAGCTGCCTTCCTACCCAGTGCTTTAGGCCTTTGCTCAGATGTCACCTTTTCTCAGTGATCACTTCACTAACTGTATTAAAACTGAAACTCTCAAGAGAATTGGCTGGAGAGATGGCTCAGTGGTTAAGAGCTGCTTTTGCAGAGGACTTGGGTTCAGTTCCCAGTACCCACATGGTAGATAACAGCCATCCACAACTCCAGTTCCAGGAGAATTCAACACCCTCTTCTGACTCCAAAGGCTTTACAGGACATGGCTACACTTACATACATGCAAGCAATACATTCATACACATTCAATTTTTTTAATGATATTTTTTAAAAAATCAGAACTTCTCACCCTAAAGCCCCTCACCAGATACTCCTACGAACCTTTCTGCCCGCAGCCACCCTCCTCCCTCTTCATATGTTACTGCAGTACCTTAAATATTCTTGCAGCAGAGTTAAACAGAGTCGTTTTTTCCTTGTTAGAATTGGGAACCTTCAACAGAGGGAGATGAACGGGATTGTGACTGAGTTAGATGCTCGTGTGTCTCTATCCTGAGAGCAACCCTACCTCTCACGAATAACCCTTGCCAATGTCTAAATCATTTTTTCCTATTGGCTAGCCTGAGTATTTTCCTCCCTTTGAGAAAGTTTTCCTGTCTGTGGATAAATCAGGAACCTGACAAATCCCCATCTTGTTAGAGGTTTTCCATGGGAAATGGGAGTAGCAAGTATTCATCTAATGAATGAGAATTCCACGTCCTTTCTGTGGCTACACCAGACAGTGTAAAGGGTGGCTTCAGCCTCCTGTGGTAGTGACAGTCATCCCCTCGACAGGTGTTTTTGCACATAGATTTTAATTAGCTGGCACTAATTAAATGTAGTCACCTCTGTTTTCTTCAAAATAAGTTGAGAGTATACTATTACTGAGATAAGGATGTGGTTTGGTTGTAAAATTAATGTTTCTTTTATTGGTTAATTATGATCATTGATCTAAATTAATTAATTAGAAAACATTAATTTTTTTTTTTTTGGATGGAGAGGATCGAGTACTCAAGCTGTTAAGCAGCCTGTCTTATTAGAATGAGAACAGACATTGGGGCTTATAACTAAGAACAATAACAACAAACTGACAATTACTGACATTAACTAAGTAGGGTGCTGGAGAGTTGACTCAGGGGTTAAGAGCACTGGCTGCTCTTGCAGAGTACCTGGGTTCAATTCCCAGCACTCACATGGAGGCTAACAACCATCTGTAACTCCTGCTCTAGGTAAATTCACACCCTCTTCTGACCTATGAGGGCATTGCCTGACATGGTTACACTTGCATATATGCAGGCATTAAACTCATACACATAAAATAAAGTATTTTTTAAAAACTAAGAACAGCAAAAAAATGACAATTACTAACTTTCAGAAATTAAGTAGCTCACCTATGATTTTCTGAATTTCAGTTTGTCTTTAAAATGTTTTTAGCACAGCACAATCTGGTAATACTGCCTACGGACATGCAGGTGTTGTCTATGCTGGCCAGTGTGGTAGCCTCTCTCTCAGGTGGAAGCTGAGTCCTGGAAATGTGGCTAATGTAAATGGGGAACTGAAATTTGTATTTTATTTTGTTTTATTTTACTTTAATCAAAATTTCATTGTTGTTGGGTGTGGTGGTGCACACCTTTAACCCCAGCACTCTGGAGGCAGAGGCAGGCCAGTCTCTGTGGGTTCCAGGCTACCCTGGTCTACATAGCAAGTTGCAGGCCAGACAGACCTACACAGGGAAACCCAGCCTCATAAAACAAAACAAACAAAAGATTTAATTGTGCTACCAGCTACTAAGGATCCAGATAGATCCTATACGTGGATGGTGTGATTGGAATGTATAAAGTCCCTAAGTTCATGCTTAGCACATCCATTCTCAACACATGATACTACCTGTTGTCACATGTAATAAATGTTAACTCTTTTGTCAGTTTTTTGAGGTTTGCTGAGAGCTCTTTCTCATTCTCTGAGCTCTCTATTACTTTGTGCGAATCCTATGTTAGCCATTTTCCTAAGGAACCAAGTTTGGACCATTCATTCTCTTGAATCCTATACTAGACAGTGCTGACGATTTACTGTCTTTTCTTCTAGGTTTACACGAGGATCCACAAAGCCCCCCTCCTCTTCCTGCTGAAAAACCTATTGGAAATACTTACAGTACAGGGTCTGGAAAACTCAGTAACGCCGACAGAGCTAGACACTTGGTAAGTGATCATGACAGGTTGTGACATGAGGGCAAAGCTATGGGCCAGCTTTAAGTGCTTAGTCGCTGAAGAAATGACTAACATTGGTTAGTTCTCTGGTTTTGTTTTTGTTTTTATTTTGAGAAAGAGTCTCACTGTATAGCACTGACAGACTGGAACTCACAAAGATCCACCTGCCTCTGCCTCCTGAGTGCTGGGATTAAAGGAGTGTGCCACCACCCACATCCCATCTACACCCCTGGCCTTCTATGGTTAGATTTTTTTTTTAATACTTTTATTAGAACCCAATTACTAAGCCTCATGTAATTACTTCAGTTCCTATAGAAGGACTGGGTTCATACATTTTATTTCATTATAAAATAATTCATCAAATACCAATATAATGACATTATCTTTTTAAAACAATACTGTGATAATAATAATAAAGTTATTAAAACTTTCAAAAACCTTATTATTTGTCAAAGTAGATTTAGTCAAATTGTCAATGTTTATTTACAACACTTAGATAAGTATCCTAAGAATTTTTTACCTGAAATTTAAGAAAAGAAATTTTAATTAAAATATAATGGCTTTCTTATACAGTTATTAAATGATATCAAGGACTTTTATATATTTTTTTTATTTCAGCCTCAATGCTATCCTAGTGTACATTTAAAAAATTTTCCTCCTAATGGGTGATCTTTATGACTTGTTTCAAGAGAAATCAATTCTCAAAGTCTTTAAACCAAATTTTGAGTTCAGTTTTTATAATAGTTTTACCTTGTGCACTAACTGTGCTCATAATGCAGCCGAACCCATCTAATCATCTAGTGAAGAGAGAGTGCTTTGAAAAAGACATTAAATTAAATTAGCCAATACCAAGTTAATGAGATTTTCTGTAGAACGAATTAAAATTTAGTGATCATTTGTATTTTCAAAGTACTTGATAATAAATTTTTATTAAGACTGCGCCCCAAAGAAGAGGGTAGTATGCCTGTCATACTGTAATCTAAAGCTGCTGTGGAGGGGTAGGTGCTTGAGAAGATTGGAGGTCTCTACTCTTGAAAGGGAGAGAAGTGATGAGCAAGTGTGTGTATTGTTCCATGGGTGATGTGATGGGCCTTTGAATGACAAAGTTCCATTGAAATACCAGGATTGTTACATGTGGTGTTAAGCAGTCCCAGAGCAATGCCTACGTTTTAGGAAAAAAGAAAAAACAAGAAAAGAAAGTTAGAATAAACTAAACCAATTATATCTTTGCTTCAGCTAGACATCATGAAAATTCTACCCTGCGCATTTCACAAAGGGTGATAGAGCAGTCCGTACATTCATACATGCAGACCACAATAGACATGCTGAGTCTGAAGGGGAAGCTGAAGGGGAAGGGAGGAGGAAACAAACCACAAGTTCAGTAGTTTAACTATAGTTATATGTATGGATTTCTAGAGACTGAAATCCATATACATATATAAATTTCTTTGGAGAATTATAGTTACTGAGTATGTTCTAGTCCATAAAGACTAAGATAGAGATGAAGGTCTCTTGGAGGGACCAGTGTAGCAGCAGCCCAGGAGAATAGGTACTGTTCGCCAACTGACCCCTTTGACAAAAGCCTGCCGCAGGACAAAATCCCTCCGCTGTTTCTCCTGGATGAACACTGAAGAACTTTTCATCTCAGGTCCGGTGGCTCTGTTTGCCAAACCCCACACATTCTTTACTTACCTAACGGATTCTAGGGTCACTGGAGCTATTCTGTCAGAACAGACACTTCCATGAGCCCTGTTGCCCACTGTGGGAGCATAAGACTCAAAGCATCCCCTAAAGAAGCTGGCAGCTATACCGCAGAGTCAGGAGATGCTGCATAGTACGCATCAGCGTCAGGCATATAGCACAGAGGCATAGGTGATGAAGATGAGCAGACTTTGGACTCAGGACTTCAGCTCCTAGAAAAAAATATGTGGAGAGGCTGCACAGTAATTCCAGCAATTTCAGCACACATATATGTGGCCTTAGGAGAAGGAGAAATATCTGTCTTTTGAAAATACACAAAAACGGGGACTGAACGGGCTCTTGCAGAGGATCAGCATTTGGTTCCCAGCCCTCACCTCACACAAGCAACTAACTCTCTAGTTCCAGGGATCCAGCACCCTCTTCTGGCCTCTGTGGGTATTGCATGACATGGGTGCACTTACATGCAAGCAAAACACATACTCAAAATAAAAATAAATAAATCAAAAAATTTTAATTAAAAAAAAATACACAAAAACCCGAAGAATTCCTGGGCATGGTGATACATGCCTGTAATCCCGGCACCCCAAGAGGCTGAGGCAGGAGGACCAGGCTAGTCTGGGGGAAAGAAAAAAAAAAGATTGATTACTCCAAAATTAAAGTATATTTCTAATGCAGATAATTTAAAAATAGCATCTGTAGAGACAGTACAAGCAGAAAAACAAATTCTGCCAGGGACTCAAATGCTTAGCAAAACACATCAAACAGCAAAGTTCAGGGATATCAGAACTAGAAAAATCTACAAAAGAGGCCAGAAAGGCTTCACATTATGTGTGGACTATTTGAATAAGAGGAAATCTCTGGTCAGTGATATTCCGAGGCTGTCGGTGGAACCTGGGCACCAACCCAGACTTGAGCAAACACTGAGCAGCTCCTGCAGGATCCCCTCTTCTCGGTATTTGGAGGATTGTCATACACAGCAGTGCCTTCAGGGTGTGCCTTAAAATTTGTTATGAATGGGGAACTTTTTAAAGATATTTAAAGTTTCTCACAAAAATACCAGCACTGGCGTAGAGGTGTAGCTCAGTGGAAGAGCCTTGCCATAAATAATTAAAAGAAGACAAGCTGGGCTTAGTGGCACATGCCTTTGATCCCAGCATTCTGGAGGTGGAGAGAAGTGAATCTCTGAGAGATCAAGGCTAGCCTGATCCACACAGAAAGTTCCAGGCCAGCTGGGGCTACAGGGAGACCTTGTCTCAAAAAAAAAAAAAGGTAATAATTAAAAGAAGACAAAGCTTCTATCCAGAAAAATGACAGCTAATATTTGGTTCAAAATTAGTATTATATGCTACGTATTTACGATGCTACATCCTGTAATATATACCATGCCAAAGTTATATATTAATATTCTTGTTTAAATTTCCCTTACTTATTAAAGCATCTCATACCTAATTCAGAGAAAAACCAACAAGAATTTCTCCTTTCCTGCCAGCTTACTTGTTTGTTTTCATTTTAAAGGTGGCCAAGGAAAATCATGCATTTTATCATGGCAATATTGTGAGGAAGAATTACAGGCAGCAGCGTGTTTATAACGCGCGGGTTATATTCTAGAATACTGCAGGTTTTATGAGCTGGTGACTTGCCTTACTTCATTAACTGAACTCATTAGTGTAGCGAAGCCAGGTTTTAAGGGCAAGCTTAATTTGTTTTTAAAAATGAAATTTTTTTTAAAACATTGAAACATGTTTAAATTATCATAGTTATTGGCAATTAATCATTTGGTATTTAAGGAAATGTTTAAATAAATAGCATGAACTGAAAATCATGGAAAGAAGTTGTAGCTGATTTGTTATAGGGATGAAAACAGTTTGAATTTACCCCAAGATTCTTAAGCTATGATTAAAGCCAATTAATTAATTAATTAAGTTTAATGCAGTGTAATTTTAAAGGTCTAGAAATTTTTCCCCTTGAAGTTTTAGAGAAATACTATTTCATGAGTGTCATGTTGGGGTCTTTAAAAAGCAGGTCTTAGTAGGAAAGTTTTAACATATGTGTACAGTGTCCAAGGAAGCCAGAAGAGAGCGTCATATCCCCAGGAACTGGAGTTAAGAACTGTTGTGAACCACCGTGTGGGTGCTGGGAACTGAACCTTGGTCCTCTACAGGAGGAGCTAGTACTCTTAATCTCTGGGCCATCTCTTCAGCCCCATTTTTCAATTTTTCAGTTGGAAAAAGTTTTAGAGCTTTTCTCAAAGAAAAAATATATTGGCTTTGAGATCCTTGACCTATCACATGTTCAGAAAACCTTAAAACGGTACAGCCTGAGTCCCTTCCCCTTAAAGGATTCACCCCATGAATCGACAGCACCTCCAAATTCTCATCCATTAAGCTAATGCTTCCCAGCTAGACTCCCTTCACCCTTCCCTTCACTCTTTCCTACGAAGTCAGCCCATCCAGCCTGTCTCCTGACCTGGCAGTGCCCATCTTCTTCTGACACGTGTTTCTCCACACATACCTTCCTTTCTGGCCACTCCCTAAGCTTTTTTTTTAATGTTCTCAACTCCTTCTAGTTCAAAACCCACTGCTTAATGTTGAAACTATCCAGGAAGGAAATAAGATCTGACTGTTCAAAGTAAAACAAATAATCATTTCACTCCCTATGAGTTTAAACTCAGGCTGTTTGTTTTGCACTCTAAATGTGATGAAGAAATACCATATATTTGTTTAACTCCCTGTGGTGCTGGCTTAGATTATCACTGTGTGACCTGCCATGACCTACATGTTATCCTTCCTGTCTTACTGGAAGCAGAGCCATGAGGTACCACTGTCCAGCCTCGACAGAGGTGTCCTGGTTTCCTCCTCTGTGTTTTCACCTGTATCAGGATGTGGCTGATACATCATCAGGACTGAATGATAAATTAATACTGCTTAATACTAGACATTCTTTGCAGCTATTTTCTATAATTCAGCGGCATTTCCACTTAGAGACTTGCCCAAATAGTTGTCCCAAGTTCCTCCTGAAAGCTCTTGTTTTAGGTTAGTCTTCACTAAAAAGCCATTCTGTGATATTTGTAGGAACCAGACCATGCTGGTGAATCAGGAGGTTTGGTACCAGGACCCCCCAGGTTGCCACCAAGGTAGGTAAAGGATGGGAAAAGCTAAAGGAAAATTATTGACTTAGCAATCTGGTACTTTTTTTTCTTTTCTTTTCTTTCTTCCTTGTCATCCAGACTGAGGATTCTGAGCCATAGATCTGGTTTTAGAGAAAAACTCACAAATCTACCCAGGCCAACAGTCCATAGTCTGCTTGTGACAGCAGGTTATGGGACTCTCTGATCTTTTCTTCTTTTAACAAAGTCTGAAAACTTACAGAAAACAAACATGATTCTCTTTTATTTTTCTTCAAACAAGTAAGACAACTTGCCAAACCTAAAATAACTCCACTTCTGGAATCTACACACAGACAGTTGGGAAAGGTGGACTTGCTTTTCAGCGTGCCTCCACAGTGAACTCAGTCAGAGGTGGCCTGTCTCCAGAGTTCTAGAGCTTTGAACAAAAGGCTATAATGCTGTCAGAAGACATTGCTGTGCTGAAATTTATTATCACTTAGCAATTAAGGAAAGACTTTCAAAGTAGTTGTCCCGTCTCAATTTTGGAACTGTCTCTTCATGTTAATCTAAATTAGAGTTTCAACAGTAACTCCTATAAACGTGAACATTAGGGGATTTGGATGTTCCTTTTCTAATCACGCAAAACACCCCAACACACATACCTGATAACTGCTTATATGTGAGGTTTTGTCTCAGACTGTGGTAGAAAGTACTTAGATCCCTGAAATAGAATGTGTTTAAGAGCTGCCGGGGGCCTTAGAGAGCTCCTGACAGCAAATGCTTGTTTGTCTTGAACTAATGAATCTCTGGTGCAAGATAAGAGCAAGCTGGAACATCGTGGCATTTCCTCTAATAATATACTGTTTAATGCAACAGTCATTTACTCAAAACTAGCATACCCTGCAGATTTCAGGAAATTGTATCCCGCTAGCATAAAAGCTCTGAGAGAGAGAGACTGGACCCGAACCTAGTTCAGAGCAAACTGCTGACTCATGACTCCATCCTGCTTTTCAGACCTGTACCTGGAAAAGCCATCCAAGTTTGGAAGCCCCCTCCCAAAGGGGCCCCTGAAAGGCCACCTCCACCTAGACTCTCTGCAACCAAAACATCAAGTAAAAAACTGCCTTTTAATCGGTCCTCTTCTGAGATGGATCTCCAGAAAAAACAAAGTCACTTGGCATCTGGACTCTCAAAAGCCAAGAGCCAAGTCTTTAAAAACCAAGATCCGGTGCTACCCCCACGCCCTAAACCAGGACATCCTCTCTACAGGAAGTACATGGTAAGTCTGGATTTTAAAAATATCTGTAGGTAAGATCTGTAATCCTTAGGTAGTAAAAAGGAATTTCCCTTGACATTGAAAGTGCCTTAGAGAAGCAGACCATAACAAAACCAGGTCTTGGCAGGGTGTCATTATTAGGAGAAATACAAGAAAAGAGAAAACGAGCAGACAAGGATTGTAATTCACTGTCCCATTGACCTAACAGAAACCTGGGGAAACCTGATCCAGTAGGAGAGATACTATAGTTTATCTTTTGGTATGGTTTGTACTTTACAGAAACTTTGCCCACTGAATGAACAGCATTTGAATGAAGTAGAAATTAACTTTTTATTAAGATCACAGATCAGTGGATTTTCTTATAATTTTTTCCCATTTTATAAGCTTAATTATTATGGTCCATTTAATAGTTACTAGTTAAAACTTTTTATTGGTAATTGAGATAGTTGAGTATTAATTTGTGTTCACTTTCAGTGTTCTTTCATCAAATGAGTTTTGCCTGAGTTTCCCACAGATGAGAAACAGAGTTGATATGATTTCTGTGTGGTCTGGTTAACCAGAAAAAAATGAAAGAATTAAGAAGACAGGACTGTTTGTACTTTTAAAACAATTGTGTGGCAGTGCAGCTCTTAACCAGCACAGCAGTTTGTAATTTTAGGTCTGTTATATCCTTCCATTAAGCCAGAAAGTGCTTTTTACTTTAAACTATTTCAAGTTCTGATGAGAGAATAGACAGTAAGAAACAGATAATGTGCATAACCATTTAAACTGATGAAACTCTTTGTTTCTCAGTCTTTTGGCTGATCAAGTATAAACTGATGAAATTTTAATTACCAAAACCCCCAAGGGATAGATTCTGTGGGATAGACTTCTTGATGAATAAATTAAAACAGTAATTGGTATATACTGAGAACTAATCATTAGCTGGACACTGTCAAAGCAACATTTGATATATTTTATATGTGTGTGCATTAATTCCTTTCACTAACCTTGTGAATTAAATACATTGTTATTATTTCCATTGTATAATTAAGGAAAACAAAACAAAGAGATATTTAAGCCAGCTAGCAGTGACTTCTGGATTTGAACACAGAACATCTGGCACTGAGACCACACTACTGACCATTTTACCATGAACACAGTGTTACTAGTTGTAAGACCTCTGCTTGCTTTCACCGTCACATGCCCAGATCTCTTACTCAAGAGGAACTTGTTTTCACTTCAGGTTCTTTTTTTAAAAATTTTTTTGTTATTTTTATTTTACATGTATGAGTGTATTGCCTGCTTGTATGTAAGTGTACCCATGTCATGCAATGCCAGCAGAGGTCATAAGAGGGGGTCAGATCCCCTGAAACTGGAGCTATAGACAGTTGTTACTACCATGTATGTGCTGGGAACTGAACCTGGGTCCTCTGCAACAGCAGCCAGTGCTCTTAACCACTGAAGCATCTCTCCAGCACCTCACTTAGGGTTCTGTTAAAACATTTTAAGGAATTCAAAAAAAATTCATAAATTCAAAATGATAGTACAGAATGACACATTTCATTATCAAATAAGTCCTTAAATCCTTCATTTTTTTTTTCTTTCTTGGCTACACTACCATTAAATTTCTACCTGAAATCTGTATACACCAGGAGCCCTGGCCTCTGAGGAGAGGTGGGGAAGTGATACTGCTCAACCTGGCTTTACATGTCTTTGATCTTGGGTAACCTGAGAGCCCAGACAGCCTCCTTCTCTGTGTTTTACATGAGTCTGTATGTTATATAGAACTTCTGACTTGTGCTCATCAGCCAGAATTTACCAAGGCAAGGAACAGAAAGAAGCCTTTGGGCAGAGTGGAGCCCAGGAATAAAAACCATTTTAAGGTCACAGAGCTAAGGGACCCAAAAGTAGCTGGAGTCAAACAATGAAATGGCTTCAAGGAGAGACTACAAGGCATGGAAGCCATCAGTCTAGAGCTTCGGAGAGAACTTGAGGCCACATTCCTTCTTGTGATCTGTGGGATCAACTTCACCACCCAAGAGCTTTAATGCCTTTAAGAAATGGCTGACCCTACTGAATCCAGGGCTCAGGGAAACCTACTTGAGAGTTTTTTAGGCACATGTGTCAAATTCCTAATTGATCAGCGACAGGTGAGGTTTTTTTTTCTTTTTCTTTTTTATTGTGAATAATTCTGTTATTGGTTTACATTTAAGCTGTCTGTGCCTCATGGAATTGCCAATGAAGACATTGTCTCACAAAACCCAGTGGAACTCTCTTGCAAGGTAAAGTAGAGCTCTTTACTGACTGCTAAAAAAAAAAATTATTGCCCTCTGTTCCTGCTATTACACATTATTAAATGCTTTAGGCTCCAAAGATTAAAATGTGGAAAAGTAATAATGTTTTATTAAATAATAATTGCGTCAGAGAGTGGTATTGTACCTTACAGCGTGGAGATGTACTTGTGATCCTGAAGCAGGCAGAAAATAATTACTTGGAATGCCAAAAGGGAGAAGGAACAGGCAGAGTTCACCCGTCTCAGATGAAGATTATCACTCCTCTTGATGAACATCTTAGAAGCAGACCCAATGTAAGGAATTAATATTGTACAGCTTTCCTATCGCACGCGGCTGCACATTTCATGGAACTATTAATTATATCTTCTCATCCCCGGGATTTTTTTTTTTTTTTTTTAACACAGGTATTTTAACAAGAATAAAATAGTGGTGGTTTACTCCATTTTTAGAATAAGTAGCTCTGAGAGGCTTGCTCCTGCCATCCTAATCACCTGGATCCTTGACGGCCGATATTCTGCCCACTTCATTAGAAGTGAATTCACTCACTGGTGAATTTTCAACTAAAAACGCTACTTATTTCTTAAAGAATGTGAACCATTTACCAAAGTGCTAGAGATTAATTTTATAGAAGAATGGACATTTAAAAGGAGCCTTATAAATGCTAAGTATAAGATAAAAGAATACTTTCTTTAAGAGGCAGGCTCAATTAACTGGGTGTGGTGATGCACTCCTGTAATCCCAACACACTCAGCAGGTAGAAGCAGGAGGATCAGGAGTTCAAGGTCATCCTTGCCTGTATAGCAAAATTCAAGGCCAACCTGGGTTATATGAGACTCTGTCTAAAGAAAAAAAAAAAAGGAAGCCTAATATAAACCTCATTTCTCTGGCCTTAGTTCATTACATAATGAAATATAATCCAGTATCTCCAGTCACAATTTAGGCCTAACAACAAATGTGTGGGGCCTGGTAAGAGACAGTGATTACTGAAAATTGTTTAGCACTGCTGGGGACTGAGCCACACCTCCACCCTCGCCATATTTTTGAAGGAGCTTAATTTACCTAGCTGAGTAATTTGTCACATAATCTAACTTGGATGAAAAATACCCACAAGTCATTGAACACAGGTAAAGAATTTGGCATGTGATTCGCCCTGGCTTTCATAATCTAGTCTAATTCTCTCTTCTTGGAAGGTGGTCTATCTTTTGAAGTTTGCTAAGCCAAGAAAAATGTGTGTTTTAA
Organism: Eospalax fontanierii; assembly: GCA_035773235.1. Taxonomy (NCBI): domain Eukaryota; kingdom Metazoa; phylum Chordata; class Mammalia; order Rodentia; family Spalacidae; genus Eospalax; species Eospalax fontanierii. The sequence continues at coordinate 35,489,674 of CM069548.1, read as the reverse complement.
GGAGGAGAGAAGATACATCTTCAGCTAGCTACAGCTGGTGTCTGAAAATCTAGCTGGTTCACATGGGAAAAGTTCTTTATTGTCTTGTTTTGATGGGCATTGTGCATCTTTCAGAGCTGTCCTCCCTCTCTGAGAGCACGTTGCTCTTCTCAGTTGGTGTTACACTTCCAAAAAGCTATCCTTTTCAAAAAATAAAAGCTAAAAATTAAAAATTACTTTTTATAACAGTCCAGCATTTTTCCACTTTAAGCACTGATTCTTTTTCATCTTGTGCTATAGATTTGCAGAGAATTGGCCTCAATGACCACTGCATTGTCTCTGTGGATAATAACGAAATATGCTCTCCTTCAGATTTTTGGGTTTCTGGGTATTGTTACAGTTCTTAGAAAAGAAAACTTGAGTATATGAACTGGTTTCTATCCCCCACACCAAAGGGAGGAGGGAGGGAAGTCCAAAAATGTGTAATACCTCCACCTAACTTGCTAAACAGAAGATCACTAAGGACTGGTCATGGAAGAAGTGGAGAATTGTCACCTCGTGAGTTTCCGGAAGCTGGGTTTCCATGGGTGGGCATTGAGCTCTCCAATGTTCGTTTTTCAAAGTATGATAACATCTGACATTTAATTTCGAATTGACGTGGTATGCTTCCATTTTGCTTAGGAGTCCAGGAAAGGTAAACCACCTGAAGCTGAGCAGAGGAGACTAGGGCGTGGCTGCCAATGCGCAGGCTCCGTAGAGGGTCATGAAAATGCTCTAAACTTAGACTTTGGTGATAGTTAGAAAATTCTACAAGTGTATTAAAACCATGTGCATTTAAATGGATACAATTTTGTTTTATGTGAATTATAGCTCAAATGTTTAACGAGTTAAATAAGCTAATGTGAATGCATATAAAGTATTTACCACAGCAGTTAGAGCACAATAAATGAGAGATGGTATTACTTAGTCATATTTCTATATCATTTCTTTAGCAATGTTATAGAAAGACCTTTGAAATAGCTTAGAATTATCTACCCAATGGCAGATTCTGGGTTGTTCCATCTGACGAGCTGCATTGCTCATTGTCATTGAAGGCAGAGAAGATAAACTAAGTGGAAGGCTCACATATCTCTCCCACTCTCTGGCACTTGGGTATATTTATCTCTTTGGCCCATTTGGAGACTCGTGTTCATGTTAAAGGCAAGGCAGATCTGACTTCACTTTTTCCAAATCAATACTCATCCAGCTTAATACCGCTTATTGAGTAGTCATTCTTTTTTCTGTGAATGTAAATCAGGAAGAAATAAAAATCACACACATAATGTATTATGTAACTGACAGTTTTAAAGCCACTAGAAACCTACAGTACCTCACAATTACTGAAACTCCCATGTTGCTCATTTATTTAGACAAAAGCATTGAGCAGTGGCTAAGAAAATGTTCGTGTTGCTTTAGTAAGCTGATATAAAAAGGCCCATCCACCATTACTGTCTTAGCCTAAGTTATATTTCTGCTTACCTAATTTAAGAGTCTAGTTTGCCCCTGTGGTGCATTTTGGTTAAAAGAACAGATGAGACTCAAGAAAGATGTATGCAGAAGTGCTACCAGGCGGGAAGACTGGGCCGTTCCTCACAGGACAGGGCAATCAAGCCAATGCAACAGGGCTGAGGAAGGGACAGAGTTGAAATATTGGAATAGCCCTACAGGGACAGAGTCTTTGAAGAACACAAAGAGCTAAGGAGCATAAAAATCTGCCTTCATTGATTTCATAACTTTGCCAGTGTTGAAGAATTTTAAGTTATAGCACAAAAGACCATTCCAACAACTGAAGATGGAGCACTTACTTCCCCTAGCATGTGAAAGGCCCAGGACCACAAAAATTAAGTAAACAACATCCTTCAGTTAGATTTGATGAAGATGATGATGATGAAAATGATGGTGATAATGATGATGATGTAGATAAACCTTATATACAGAGACTAAGAAAGGACTACAGAGATGGCCCAGCAGTTAAGAGCTCTTGCTGCTCTTGCAAAGGACCTGGATTCAGTTCCCAGCACCCACATGGAGGCTAACAACCATTCCTAACTCCAGTTCCCAGGAACCCAATGCCCTCCCCTGGCCTCTGCAGGCATTGCATGCACATGGTCCGTTTACATAACATGCAAGCAAAACATTCACACCCACAAAATAAAAATAAATTAATTAAAAATATTAAAAGACTAAGAAGCCAGGTGTGGTGTCACACACCCATAATCCTAGCCCTCAGAAAGTTGAAGCCGGAGCATCAGGAGTTCAGGGCTATCCTGGGCCACATAGTGAGTTCTAGGCCTGCTTGAGTAAGACCCTATCTCAAGAAACACAATGAGAAAGAGAGACGGAGGGAGGTAGATAGACTGGCTCTAGCAACTAGTCTAGCAACTGCTTCAACCTCACCCTCTCCTCTAGCAAATCCAGGCCACCAGCTAGCTGGACAGTGGACAGAGAATACCACATTCTCTTTGCTGATTTTCTTAGAATTGCCATTGAATAAACCATTCAGATTAAATAGAAAGTCCAAGGATGGGAGGTAACATTGCTTTCAAATTAGAGAAAGCATTCAGTTAAGTGGTAATAAATGAAATGGATTTTACTTTTGTGAATTATACTTCTGTGGAGAGTGGAGTCATTAGCTCCCCTCATCATAAAGGGAGAACACGTAAATGCAGCCGTTTCTTCCCATCTGAACAGCCGTAACTTTGAAAGTTCTGCCTTTACAGTTTAGTACTGTTCAGTTGAAGTGGGAAACTGCCCTTGAAAAACAAAGTGATCTAAGACCATTACTTTGACGTAGGATAGGTGCTGTGATCTTTTGCTTTTCTTTCCATTTGTTTTACTTTCTTTCAAAACAAAATGCTTAGGGATATTACAATCAAGTTTTTTCTGCCCGCTCCTCCCAAGAACACACTCTGTTTCAGATTGACAATGATTCTTTTGTTTAGCTTCTCTGTGTGGTTTGCATCTAGTACTCAGTGTAAGTTGTCAAAAGGACTTTAGTGAGGAAAAAGATAATGGTTTCCGGGTGCATAATAAGTCCAGCATCTCTTCTCCACACTTTGTTCACAGCACTGTTTTCCTCCCAAGGAGTCCAGCCACTCTCAGAAGCCTGTGGACAGCGGTGCTCCTCATGCTGTGGTTCTTCATGATTTTCCAGCAGGTAAAGATGTGAATAATAGATGGTTGGAGCTGTGGAATGCAGAAGCAAGGACACTTCATTTTCTGTGCCTGGAGTTGTCACCTTGTCTATCACTTCTTGCCTTCAAGAAGGGCACCTGTGCCCAAAAAGCTTACCTGAAAACCCTTGCCTTGGAAAGGAGGATATATGTTCCCCATACAAGTGAAAAATAGCCAATTGTCTACCAGTTGCAAACTTTAACTCTGGTTGTAATGAAATTGTAGCTCAAAATAACATCCTTCAGGTGATGAGTATGAAACACTTACTTGCCTAGCATTTCAATGAAATTAATTCTAATTATGAAAGTGAGGGTTTTTTTAAAATATTTTATTTATTATTTTAATTTTATGTTCCTGAGTGTTTCACCTGAATATGTGTAAGTGCATCCGTGTTGTTCAATGCCTGCAGAGGACAGACGGAAGACGGTGTTGGATCTCCTGGAACCGGAGTTATGGACAGTTGTTAGCCACCATATAGGTGCTGGGATTTGAACCTGGGTCTTTTACAAGAACTGCCAGTGCCCTTAACCACTGAGCATCTCTCCAACCCCAACGTGAAGGGTTTTTTTAATGTCTCTCACCCAATACTTAAAATATTAAAATTTTATAATCATTTTTAAGTTATCCTTTATATCCAAGGCTATGAATAGAAAAAACTTTTATTTAGAGTCTTTTTGCGGATGGGAATCTTTTTGAGACAAGGTCTCCCTGTAGTCCCAGATGGCCTGGAACTTGCTATGTAGAGCAGGCTGACCTTGAATTCACAGAGATCTGCCTGCCTCTACCTCCAGATGCTGAGATTAAAGGCATGCGACACCACACTTGGCTTAGAACCTTTTATAAACTTAGCAGATTGATTTTTATTTTAGTGTAAATATGTGTTATTGTTAAAGAGCTATAATACTCCCTTAGTTAATATTTGAAGTTGAAATAAGCATGAATTAAGCATGATGGAGAATCATGATGAACAATGTCATATCATGTCTATAAAGCCCTTTTTGTGTGGAATGTGCTCTCAGCAAGGGGATTATTTTGGCACGGCAGGAATCACCTGCCAGCGAAGTGGTGTTTTTAAAGCTATTTCTCATGGTAGGTGTATCTGATTTGTTCTTAGGAGACAAAACCACTAACATAAAAAATGTAAAAATACGAATATTTTATGAAAAGTAAGTTTGCTGAGTATAGTCTAGTCAGACTCAGAATCAGTACAATTTACTACCTCAGTGGACAGAACTAAATGATACTTTGTTCATGCTTTAATCAAATATTCAGTCAGGATGGTTTATCATGTGTAACTAATTTTATTTTACAGAGCAAGTTGATGATTTGAATCTCACATCTGGAGAAATTGTTTATCTTCTTGAAAAAATAGATGCAGAGTGGTACAGAGGGAAATGCAGAAACCAGACTGGTGTGTTCCCTGCCAGCTACGTCAGAGTCATTGTGAGTTTTCTTTATGTGGTCACGCGTTCAGTGACGTGGAAAAAGCAACGAGAGGCCTTGAGTTCCCCTTCTCTGTTTTCTGTTGATTCATCCAGCATTTGGAAAATTAAAAAGTAAACATTTATACTGCACACGACCGGCCCTGTGCACAGTCAGCCACAGCTGGAAGAGGGGCTCCCAGGGCCCTGCCCCTTACTACCGAACTATTGTCTAGGTGGATTCTGGGAGACGGGAACCATTATCTTCATTTCTTTATCTACTGCTGAGCACACCAGGCTCCCCATCTAATAGCTCCAAACTCATGATCATACAAGCAACCCTGGTTAAACTCAGTGGGTCATAAACAAAATAAATAAACATGAGTGGACGAAAGGTATTTTCAGGGAAGAGCAGAGGGTGCGCAGGAGCAGTAAGAAGCCGAGAGGCCGGGGAGTGAGGGTGGTCAGTATGTGTTATGCACATGTGTGAAATTGTCAAAGAAGAAATTTAAATGATCAAAGAATTAAAAATAAATATTTAACTAGGTAACTTTAAAAATAAGTATTTAGGTAACGATTAATGATGATTAAATTTTGAGATCTTAGGATAAAATACAAAAACGTTGTCTGGTTGTAGTGAAAGACGACCACAGGACAGTTGGTAGATCAGTTACCCTTGGAGGGTTGTGAAGCACTCAAGGGTTATGTTGATTCTTTGAGACACTTAGTACATATGAGTTAAGTTAGTTGGTACTAGACAGTACTGAAGTTTCTTTGAGGTAGGTCATGGTACCATATCAGTTTGAGAATACTAAAGTGCTTTCATCAGAGGTAGTCATCCATTAATTGTTTTTCATCTAATAATTTCAAGTCTGATTAGAGAAAATTATATAGAAGCATCGGCGTTTGATATTGCCTAACAGCCTAATTTGTGAGCACACTGTAGTATATTGAAGCCCTTTCATGCTAAGCCTGGGTAGCTGTGAAACATCGGGATAAAACAGGATTGCCCGTGAACACATATCAATGGGAAAAATGTGACTCACTCCCTGATATAAATTATTGATACTATGAAATAACAATAAAGCTAACTTAAAAGTTAACAGCTTATTTTGAAGGAGAAAAAGCCAACAATTTTCCATTATATCAGAAACTTAGAAGATCTAAGTATAACAGAAAATCTGTATTCTTCAAATGGAAATGAATTTGAGTCTTCTGGATTACAAAATGTAGGTCTTAAAAATTGTCCATTGTATATGTGGCCCAATTCTTTGGGGAAATCCAACCGTATTCTCTAAATTAATATTAAGAGTGATGTTAGTTTTAGTGCTCTTCCTCATTTTTCTTCCACCCAGTGTAGCAGTACTTTTAAAGCACAATTACCACACTGAAATCAATCACACCCAGTCTGCCACATTATTGGTATAAATGTTATTTCTAAGCCCACAAGTTAAAAATTTTGTTTTAAAACTTCCAACTTACAGAATTTATCAAGAAGAGCACTGATTTATTTAATATAGACCTCATAGCCTTAAGTAGTTTTAGACTGCATGCATATGGCTGAGAATTTTACTACACCCAGCTCGAATGAGCCCTGTAAATAAGGTATCACGTGAAGTGCCTGGTCCTTAGTAGATGCTCAGTTAATACAAATTCTTTTCTTCTTGCCCTATTTATATTGAAGAGAAAAAATATTTTTCTGGAGTTTTAAGTATGGCGAGAAGCCCCAAGTTTGATCCACCGCTTTATTTTGGGAATCGGGGAAGTATTGCAGATTCCTGACCTTCATTTGAATCAGGCAGGGGCACTGACGTATGACTGCATGGTGACTGATCCCTATCTTAAGTTCCTCTTGAACAAAGTCTGGAGAACATGGGATAGAGAAAACTCAGGGGGAGAATATTAAAGTGCTCATGGTAGTAAATAAGACTGGGACTGATTAACTTCTCGAGGCGGGCTATATTAGACAGCATCCCTTACCCGTTTAGAAAGGGTCTCACTGTTGTAGCCCAGGCTGGCTCATGATCCACCTCAGCCTTCTGTGTACTGGTATTGCAGGAGTATACTGCTATGTCCAGCAGCATTTTTTCCAAAGGAGAATTCAGGATGTCCTAGTAGTGCTTAGCACCTATCCCAGCAAACAGCTAGCTTCACTGCTTAGTGTCGCTCATGCATTTCCTAATCACTTGGCCTTCAATTTATCTCACCCAATTATGGAAAATTAAAGTGTTACCATGATTTCGTCTTTACTAGGTTGATATTCCAGAAGGAAGAAATGGGAAAAGAGAATCATTTTCATCTCACTCAGCTAAGTAAGTTTTGTCTTTGTTCTTTTGTACAAAACACAAAGGAGGAAGCAGTGAAGAATTACCAAGCTTGAGCATTTCCATCGTGTGACTTTACTAGCTTAAAAAGGGGCAGTGAGGGTGCCAGGGACATGGCCAAGGGCATTTGCTGTTCTTGCAGAAGAGCTGAGTTCCGTTCCCAGTACCCACATCAGGCAGCTCTGACATCCACAGGCATCTGAACTCATGGGCATGTCTCCCCCTGCACACAGATACACGTAATTAAAAATAAATCTGAAGCTAGAAAGATGGATCAGCAGTTAAGAGTGCTTGCTACTCTTCCAGAGGACCCAAGTTTGGCTCTTAGCACCTGTATCCATCTGTAACTCTAGCTCCAGGGATCTGACTCCCACTTCTGACCTCCATGAGGAACACACACACATATATGGAATACATGCACATAAATTTTTTAAAATTAAAAAGACTCTAAAAAAGTGACAGAGCCTGTAGATATCATACCAGGTAATGCACTTGCCATGAATGAAGCAAGCCTGACAGCCTGAGGTTGATTTCTGGAGCCCAGCTAACTCCACAAAGTTATCCTTTGACCTCTGTATGTACACCATGGTGCCTGCACCCCCCACACACAGAATATAATAATAATAATAATAATAATAATAATTTAAAAAATCATTTTAAAGAGCTCATGGGTTACGATTGTGAGGAAGCCTTGGGGTAGAACTCAGTGGTGGCCTAGCATGCCCCAGAGCTCAGATTCCAGCCCAGGGAGAATGGGGGACTTTGATGAAAATGCAGCAGGCTGGGCTGGAGAGAGAGCGTAGCAGTTAAGGGTGCTTGCTGTTCTTGCAGAGGACCAGAATTTGGTTCCCAACACCCATGACAGGTGGTTCACAACCACCTGCAACTCCAGCTCCAAGGGACCAGATTTCTGCCCCTTTTCTGTCTTCTAGGGGTATCCACACACGTGTGGAATGCACACACACACACGCACACACACACACACACAAAAAAAAAAACTCCTTTTTTTAACTTAAAAAAGAAAATAAAATGTAGCAGATGGAAGCCAGCGTAAGCAGCCCTCCATACAGGCCTGGGGCTTCCCCTCGCCTGGCCCCAACCTGCACAAAGATGGTTTTGTTATCAGTGAATTTTAGTTTGGCCTCCTAGTGTTACTAGCAGTTTTCTAGAAATTTCAACTGTTTCTTCATGAAAAATATTTAAATCATATGTAGAACTGTGAATCCTACAAAAACAGCTAGATGAGGCTGGGGGTCCAGTGTCTGCCTGGCTGTGTATAAGACTCTGAGTTGGGGGCTGGAGAGATGGACCAGCAGTTAAGAGCACTAGTTACTTCTTCAGAGGACCTGAGTTCAATTCCCAGCATCCACATGAGAGCTAACAACCATCCATAATTCCAGTTCCAGGGGATTTGATGCCCTCTTCTGTCCTCGGGCATTGCACAACACGGGTACACTTACACACATGCGGGCGAACAATCATACAAATAAGTGTTTTGTAAAAAGTTCATCCCAGCAATGAAAAGATGAAAAAATAACCTGGTAAACATTATATATATACATTTTTTAAAAGAACTAGATACAAGTGAAGAAAGAGTTAAACTGAAGGGACCTTCTGTATGTCTAAAGACCTTTCCATGAATTTATATGCCCTTTTATGCATCATTGTAACTCTTAAATGATTTAAAGCCCTGCCACAATGCAACTTTATATTCTAGTTAAATGAGCAAATTAATAGAATTCACTACCTGGTGAAGACAGTAAAGCTGTCTTATGAATAGGTCATGCATAAGGAGATGTTCCCAAGAGACTGGAGAAAATAAATGCAAAGGTTAGCACAAATAAGAAAACTTTTGATGCCACAGCAGTTGGCTCCTGCTTGAGCTCCGGTTTTTCTACTCTGAGCAGCATGTAACATATGAGCAGGGTAAATTTAAAGTGGGCTTGAACAGCCACTGAGCCACTGACCTGACGTAAATCAGAATTTTATTACAGTAAGGGCCAACCTTTTCTCTTCAGACACTTGTTTCTCCTTAGCTTTCTGCTGCTGCAACTTCCTTTACTGGGTCTCAGATCAAAGGTTTGGTATTAAATCAGACCTTCTAGAGGCCTGGTTTTATCTTTGCTTGTCTCTTATTTTCAGTCAAAATTGCAGATCACTTAAGGATCATTCCAAGTCTCAGAAATGAAGCCTTTTGAAAGGAGAAACAAAATCACTTTGTAGAGCAACAAAGTTAGCGGCAGATTATGTTTTGCAATGCCAAGTTTCTGTTTTCTTTGAACCGTCTCCTAATTTGTCAGGCTGTTCCTCTATGTCTTCAGTGCACTGCTGGATTCCGTGCATGTGGAGCATCTCCTCCGCCGGGCTGATGCCCGCTGCATGCTGCCCTGATTCTTGAACAAGAAGTTTTGATGTCTTGCCCTGTGATTCTCAGGGGGAGTGCTCCTAAACCCAGCATATTTGTGATTGAAAGGGTTCAGACTGGGCCATGGATGACTTTGGCACAAGGAAACAAGCACACAGAGTCTAGGGAGATTCTGTAATGAAGTAAAAATGATCCAAAGACAGATGTGCCATGTAAAATGACCACTCAGCTGCTTATCTGGAGCACTGCGTGTACACTGTGACCTTGAGCTTTGGCCTTTCTGACTGAATAGGTTCACCATCTAAAAAGTAAGCATGGTCTTTTAGCTGAGTAACATTCTTTTTCATAGAAATTTGTTTCATAGTAAACAACAGATAACTCTATTGGAAGACTAAAGAAAAGTTCAGAAGCATTATAAAAGTTACTACTAGAGAGTACTTAATTCTGTTTTATGAAATGTTGCCCAATGCTAATTGAAAGTAAAGCTAATTAAGTTCTGTCTTTGTTTATCATTTTAAATGCTCTTTACTTTAACCTATAACCATGTTCTTTATTCAGGGGCCCAAGATGTGTAGCTCGGTTTGAATATATTGGAGACCAGAAGGATGAGTTAAGCTTCTCAGAGGGAGAAATCATTATTCTTAAAGAGTATGTGAATGAGGAATGGGCTAGAGGGGAGCTTCGAGGCAGAACTGGAATCTTCCCCCTTAATTTTGTGGAACTTGAAGATTCTCCCACATCTGGTGCAAATGTTTCACGTGAGTATGAATGCTTATCATGTCGTAGTGTAATTTGCATAAACCAATAGTATAATACTTACTAATCCATATTGCTATATTTTTAAGGTAGAAGGAAAACTTGTCTGAAATGGTAATTTGGGTAGTAGAGTTGCTTTTATTGTTTTAGATAATTAGCAATAGCTTATGAGAAATGGCAAAGACTTTTAACCCAAAGTGGACTATACAGTTTATTAATGTGTGTTCTGGTTGACAATGAAATAAGCAATCCCAGGAGGACCTATGTGTGCAGAAAGCACTTAAGGAGACTGGTCTGGAATTCCAGACTTTGCGATCTCACCCCACCTAACGGTTTTCCTCTAATACTATGTGGTCTTTTCATCTGACATTGTAATGTTTTTTGTTGTTGTTCTTTAATATAGGCACAAAAGTACCACCAAAGACCAAAACCGAAGACCCTGGCTCGAGTTCTCAGGTAGGTTGCTTAAGTAGATAACTCTAAGGACAGCCAGATTTAAGCCCTGGCAGAATATTAGTACTATAATTATCAAGAGGAAATAGTATAAAATTGTTTTTCATATCATATATCAAATGTTTGTGATGAATTAGGTGGTTAATTGTGTGCATAGAGTTCCTAGAAAGATGTGCAGACCCTGATAGAAATTTTAAGAAACAGGGCACAATGATATGTACCTGTAGTCACAGCTCCTTGGGACACTGAGGCAGGAGGTTTGTTTATTCCCAGGAGTTCAAGACTATAGTGTATTATGATGTCCCGATGTAAGCTGGACATCACTATGGTGACTTTCTAAGAGCAAGGAACCATCAGGTTATTTGTGCTGGTCAATAGTTGCATCCCATCTGTAAAGAGGTCCCTCGATCCAGCCTAGGTAATAGAGCAAGATGTCATCTCTTAAAAGAACAAAAACAATAAATGAAGAAAGAGTCCTTCTTGGTGGAGCATGCTTATAATCCCAGCATGAGAGTAAGCGTAGCTCACATCTATAATCCCTGCACTCAAGGGGATCACCACAAGTTCAAAGCCAGCCTGGAGGACATGATGAGTGAGTTCTAGGCCAGCCTGGGCTACAGAAGGAGACTTTTCATATAAAGTCAAAGGTAAAAAAGAAAATGCAGATAGAGACACAATTGGAAAATTGATTTATAAAGAATACAGTAATAAGCTGGGAAGATAGGTCAGTAAATGCTTGCTACACAAGTGTGAAAACCTGAGTTCAATCCCCAAAACCCATATAAAAAAGTCAGTTGTGCCTGGGCATGGTCATACCTTTAATCTCAGCACTTGGGAGGCAGAGGCAGGCAGATCTCTGTGAGATTGGGGCCAGCCTCATCTATGTGTCAAGTTCAAGGCCAGCTGGGGCTACAGGGGGACCCTGCCTCAAAAAGATCCAAAAGAGAAGTCAGTTGTGGTGTGTGCTTATAATCCTGATAACTGTAGAGATAGAAAGGCAGATCTCTGGGGCTCACTGGTCAACCAATCCAGCCTAATCTGTGAGTTCCTAACCAGTGAAAGACCCTGTCTCAAAACCAAGAGTTCCTGAGGAATGACACCCAAGGTTGTCCTCTAGCCTTCACATGCAGTCATGCAGTCTCACACACATGAATGAGGACACTTACACATGCATGTACATACATACAGAAGAGGGAAAAAGTTAAGTGGCTAATAGAGAAAAAAATATTTTAGCCTTATTAATACTCAGGGAACTGTATAAGTAATTGGCAATAAAATGCCTTTTAATCTTCCAGTTAACAAAGACTCATTGTAACTTAACAATAAACAAATAATTATATGCATATGAGTGTGAAAAAATGAGAAAATACAGATTATTCTTACTTAGCACCTTAAGAAAAGGATAGCTGGGCATGGTGGTGCACAACTTTAATCCCAGTACTTAGGAGGCAGAGGCAGGTGGATCTCTGTGAGTTCAAGGACAGCTTAGTCTACATAGCGAGTTCCAGGCCAGCTGGGGCTACAGGGAGACCCTGTCGCAAAACAGAAAGAAAAGGATAAAGTATGAGATAAGATTTTAGTCACAAAGATGGTCATAATGGTATTAGTATAACAGGAAAAAGTTGGAAAAAAACAGGAAATTTGTTTGAGACAGGGTTTCACTCTGTAGCCCAGGCTGGCCTCAAATTCATGGCAGTCTTCTGCCCCAGCTTCTCAGGTGCTGGGTTTTCAGGTGGGCCACTAAACTAGTAGGTTTAGAGCTTTTGCTATTTTATAATCCATCCGTTATCAAGAACAGGCTCTGAGGAAAGTGTTCTGTGTGCATTATGTCATTTAGTGCAACCTTAAATGAAGCTGAAGCTCAGAGAAGAGAAGCTTAGTGGCACATGGTCAGGAAATGGCAGGGCTGGGCCTGGAACCCTTGCCTACCTAGCTGGAAGAACTTTGCTCTCACCATGACCCTCTACGGCCTGCTAACACTTCTGGGAAGTCAGGGGTGGGTGAAGATATGTGTTCCTGTCCCAACTTGGAGGACCTGCCAAGGTCTCACCATATAGCCCTAATTGGCCTAGAAGTCTGTATATAGAGCAGGCTGGCCTCCAACACACAGAGATCTGCATCTCAAGTGATGGGATTAAAGGCATGTACCTCCATACCTGGCTAAAAGCTGCCTGTTGACAGAGCAAAACCTTCTTCTTCTGATGTATTTGGGTGAAAGCCGGTCTTTTGTTTGTTTTGCTTTGCTTTATCTTAAGATGGGGTCTCATTATATAACCCTGACTGGCCTGGAACTTGCTGTATAGACCAGGCTGGCCTTGAACTGACAGAGATCCACCTGCCTCTGCTTCCCTACTGCTAAAGATGTGCACCACATCCCAGGGAAAGATATTCTCCCTAGAGCATTCCAACTACCCTGTCACATTTGAATGATTGGTTATCTTGACAGAGTAAATTGCCCCTTGTAAATTAAAAGGTATGAATTTTTTGTGTAAATGAGTAAAGCTTTATGCTCTGTTAGCTGAAGGTTTCTGAACAAGTAAGACCAGGAGTTACCAGACTGCTTGTTTTGATTCAGGCAAGGAAAAGCCCTACTAGAAATGGGATGCTTCATCAGAATTTTTCCAGGTTAAAAATGCTATGAGGTGGCTCAGTGCTTAAGGACACCGGCTGCTCTCGCAGAGGACCCGAGTCTGGTTCCCAGCATAGGAGCTAACAACTATCCATAACCACAGTTCCAGGGGATCCAGCATGCCTCCACGAGCATTGACTATACTTACACCCAAAACACTTGTGCACATAAAATAAATAATTAATTAATTAATTAAAAAATAAAGCGTGAGTGCCTGGCTCGGGAGCACAGTTCTATGAGAGATTGGAAGGAGCAAATGTTCAGAGTCTGGGTGCACTCTTGTCTTTAAATGCTGAGTCAAGCTGATTCTTTATTCAGGTATAGCTGTAATGTGACTTGGTAACACATCTGAGAAATTCTATTTGGGATAAGCCTTCGCCTTCCTTACCAGACTCTTGTTTGGGAACAGGATAGCAGCCTTTCTGGAGAATGGTGCAAAGCTCTTCACAGTTTTACAGCAGAGACAAGTGAAGACTTATCCTTCAAAAGAGGAGACCGGATCCTGATCCTCGAGCGTCTAGACTCTGACTGGTACCGGGGTCGACTGCATGAGAGGGAGGGCATCTTCCCAGCTGTGTTCGTTCAGCCCTGCCCAGGTAGGATCATTACTAGACATGGCTTCAGGGGAGCCCAAGGCCATGCTCAATTCAAGTTTCTGGTCTACATCTGAAAGAGTCGATAATAAAGTCATTTGTATACTATTGTCTTAGAATTATGTGGGGAAAAAAAGGATAAACATGATTGCAGTAAACAATGGTAGGTTTTGACTATTAAGTATATTTTGTACAATTTTTTCCCTGCTAAGCAAGCACTCTTTATCTTTCTTGCCCCTTAATTAAATTCAAAAGTAATTGGAAATAGTCTAGGCCCAGACATGGTGACACACGCCTGTGCAATTGGATCTTATAAACTGAGGCCAGCCTGGTTTACATAGAGAGTTCCAGGCTAGCCAGAGCTATATAGTGAGACCTTGTCTAAAAAAGGAAAAGAAATACTCTGAGTAACAAAGGGGGTTTAAAATGTTTGATTTGTGTTTTGCTCTGTCATCTTTCTGCATATTTGAAGTTCTGGTGTCTTTACAGCTGAAACAAAAAGTATACCTACCACAGCACTGAAGGGCGGAAAGGTCAGAGCCTTGTATGATTTTCATGGGGAGAACGAAGATGAACTCTCTTTCAAGGTCAGAATTTGTATTTTTTTATTCCTTCAATAAGCACTATGAATTTTGAAGTGGAGTACATCTGGATGGAATGCTGATCATTATCCAAGAATGAAGCGCTCTCAGACCCTAACTGTAAGGGAGGGGAGTGAGGAGAGCCCAGGTGTGTTCACACAGGCCAATAATAATTCCAGCTTTTAGAAAGCAGAGGCAGGAATGTCACAAGGCCAGCTTGAGACTCTTCTTCCAGAAGACCCAGGTTTGAATCCAAGCACTAACACTTACCTGTAGCTCCAGTTCCCGGATATCTAACGGTCTCCCTGACCTCCACAGCATTGCACAACAGAGGTACACCTACATACATGCAAGCAATACACGCATACACATAGAATAAAAATAACAAAATTTTTTTTAAAAAGAATGTTCTGTGCTTGGCATAGAAGCACATGCCTTTAATCCCAGCACTCAGGAGGCAGAGGCAGGCAGATCTCTGTGAGATCAAGGGCAGCCTGGTCTACATAGTGAGTTCCAGGCCAGCTGGGGCTACAGGGAGACCCTGTCATAAAAAGACAAAGAAAAGAATGTTCTTCATGGCCTTCATAGCCTATAAGACACTTGTTCTTGTCCACAAAGACACTGTCCAGAGCTTTGGGGAAAAGTTCCAAAAGGTTAAGCTAAATTGCAAAGATTTTTTGAGAAACCCAAATAAAATCCTAATCTTTACCAAGGAAGAGCCTCTCGTCTTTTCTAATGTGGAACTAGAGGATGTCTGTGTTCTGTCGGGCCATGGTCAAAGGAGAGCACCCAGATAGTGCTTTGGGACTGGGCTGTGGGAAAGAGAGTTACGTGGTTGTCAGTGTTGTCCGAAGAGCTTGAGGCAGACCATGATAAAGTCACCATGTGTGAAGCAAGAACGGAAGCCCCTAGGAGCAGCTGGACGAGATGAGACCTAGAACAGGAACTCCAAGCTACGTTTTCACTCATCCATACAGAGATAGAGTCAGGGTAAAGCTGATAATTTTCCTACTTTGTGATAGTTTTCCTTTATTCTAAGAATGTTCTACCTTTTATGTTAAAATATCATATCTATTATAAAACTGTGTAAACAATGGCATCTCATGTATTCTAACTATGTAAAATTAACTTAGTGATACTAAATCAGTTCCTTTTTTTTTTTTTTAATGCTTGGTTCTCAAACTCCTAAAGTTTGAAGACTCCTTTTCAGTCTTGCAAGTCACCATCTCGAAATTTATTCCTTCTCTTTACATAATGTTATTGCTAGGTTGGGGGTGCTGATGCACACCTTTAATCCCAGCATTTGGGAGGCAGAGGCAGCAAATCTCTGTGAGTTCGAAGCCAATCTGGTCCATATAGCAAGGTTCCAGGATAGTATCTCAAAAGACCCTCCCCCACAAATGTTATTTTGCAAGTGAGAAATCTGAATTCAGACTTTTAGGATATTATTTTGGCCTCTATGTATGTCGATTCACAGAATTCACAGCACTGCATAGAGAACAGGTTGTCTTCACAAATGAGTGACTCTTAAGACAGTTGTAGAGTTTTTTTATGAAGGGACTCTGTGCTGGTTCCAGTAGTATTGGTATTTAATATTTTACTAACTATCCACACTGCATGATAGTAGATAGAACTTGTCTTAAAAAACATAGTCTCAGCCCTCAGAAATTGACATGGTTAGAAAACTGTCTTCAGTCAACTCTTACGTTGGATATAGGTAATTTATTTGTAACAGAAATTTTGGAATAGCCAAAATTTTTCAGATTTTAGCAAAGTAGAGTAGATTAATGACATCTGATAGTCAACATGTTCTCAAACCATTTTTCCAGAGAGCTGTGTATTAGAACTACATGTAAACCCATCTCACCTGACAAAGATATTTTTTAATGTAGCCACACTCAAAAATAAAAATTAATTACTCCCATGAGCCAGAGCTGTGGTCCCTTTCTTTGAGCTGGAGCTATAATCCCCTCCAGCGAACCTGGAGCTATGGTCCCCAGCCTTGAGCCACAGGTCTACATTCCTTTAGTGGTGCATAGTAGAGGACAAAGGACTTCCTGATATTGGGCAGCAATATCAGCCTTCTCTGAGTGGCTGCGTTCCCCGCCTCAGCCTTCTTCAAGGTCCCAGGTTGTGCATGGCAGTGACTTTGCCCCTGTGGCGGACTTTTCTGGAGACAGGGGAGGACTCTGTCATTTGCAGATTCTAGTCTTAGGAAGACTGATTCTCAAGAACGGACTTCCTACCTCCCTTGATGACCAGCTGTGATCTTGACTCCACATAAATCTCAGACCTTTCCCGCTCCCAGGCACTGAGAGGTTTTTCATCATTCTTCTATTACTCTTCTACAGCCACAGTGTACCTTCATCTGTGCCCCACAGAAAATGTAAATCACCTAATTAAGCTTTTAGAAATTAAAAAACATAGTCTGGGAAATCAAATTTTTTAATGTAACAGATGGAATTTAAAAATAAAAAAACCTTTTAAAAAAGTTTTTAAAAACTTAAAAATTAGGGATCTAAGAGATGGCTCAGTGGTTAAGAGCACTGGCTGCTCTTGCAGAGGACCCAGGTTCAATTCTTAGCACCCACATGGCTGCTAACTTACAACTATAACTCCAGTTGCAAGGAATCCTACACTCTCTTCTGACCTCCGTGGGCATTGCACGACACAGGTACAATTAAATACATGCAGACAACGCACTCAGACTCATAAAATTTTTTTAAATTTTTTTTAAATTAAAATCTAGGCAAGGCTTAGTAGTGCCTACCCTCAATCCAGCACTAAGGAGGCAGAAGAAGACAGATTTCTGTAAGTTTGAGGCCAGCTTGGTCTACATAGCAAGTTCCAGGCCAGGCAGGGCTACCCAGGTTCTAAGAAATCATTAAAGACCATAAAGAACAAGATAGCATGATAGCATGCATTCTTTTGATAAAGGAATTATAATTTGCACATGAATAAAACACATCAACACCTTGACTAACTTTGATGAGGGTAAATGTGTCAAGGCCAAGCTGGGGCAGAATGTAAACTTGATATTAAGGCCATGGAGGAATGGAATAAGCCAAATGATAGAAGGAAACACTGTCCCATGCAAGAATAAGAACAGTGCCGGCCATGTAGCAGGTGCTCTGTAAATACTTGTTAGATGAAAATATGCATATATATATATATATGATTTTGTTATGGATTGGAGAGACTTCTAAATTAGGAGTGGTGAACTTGGGGGGCATAAAATATAAGCAGTAAAATCAACGGCAAAGGGAATCGGATTTGCTTTGAGAAAAAGAGACCTGAAAGCAAATGGTATCATTAGGTGTGCATCATCTGTGTGGTTTGTCATTTAATCCTCTCTGCAAATCAAGATAAATGAGTTCTATAAAGAGAAGATTATTCACGCCACTCCAGGTTGGCTACTTGCAGTGCTTACACTCTACAGAAACCAATGATTATTTCTAACTTCTGTCTTCTTACAGGCTGGAGATATAATAACGGAGCTGGAGCTTGTGGATGATGACTGGATGAGCGGAGAATTAATGGGAAAATCTGGAATATTTCCCAAAAACTATGTTCAGTTCCTACAAGTCAGCTGAAGGTGAAGCCTGACTGTTCCTTGACACGAGAAGCCACTTGAACATTCACTTTGACTATCAGATATTTTGCACTATTTTTTTAACAGAAAGGAAAATATGTAAGATGTACATCATGCATTAGAGTTTTCTGAAAGCAGAAAACCTCTAGGTTTATGGTTAGCTTTCATTCATAATAGAAAGGTGTACACCTAGAAACCTGTGAGAAAGGAATCCAGCAAGGAAACAGCTAGTGGGAATTGCAGGGCAGATGCACACCTCCCTCGGGAGAGCATCTGGTAATGGCAGCCCAGGAGGCATACGAGCAGGAACAGTACTCTGACACCTGTTTTAATCAGCACAAGTGAATTAACCATGCTTCTTCATTTTTTACTTTAGTTTAAAGAGAGGACATTTGACATTCTATATGCTGTAACTATCAGGACATGGATGGTAATCTGAATTTCATTTTTGATATTCAAATTAATTCTAACAGCTTGAGTGCATTAGTCTTAGGTCCCAGCATACCCTTGCTTCAGGACAGATAGTTTGGTAACTAGTGGAATGTTTTGTAAGCAGGTGGGGAAATCAGCTCATGTTCCCCAAATGCCCCCTTGTTTTCTCAGTATCTCCCTTTTGACCAGGGACTGAAGGGGGTCAAAATTTGATGAATCTTAAGTCAAAAGAACCAAAACCATCCCTGAAATGCCTTGCTGAAACAACTAACCATTCCACATGCTTGCCATACTTATTTCTTCAGTGTATACTTTATGTTAACAGGGTTATTATAAAGCACATTTCCAAATCTGCAATCATTCCTTTGACAATTACTGGTGCCCAAAGGAAAATTCATTTTCTGTGCATTACCCCAGTCATATATAAAAGTTGTGTGTTGTTATAGTAGTGCATTATGAATCACGTATAGGATCTTAGACTGCAGGGCAACAGTTAAGATGAAAAACCGTGCCAAGCCCCATAGCTTATTTCTTCTCAATATAATCAGAAGGGAAAATAATTTAAGAAGACTGACGGCTGGCACATTTTTGCCCCAGCCCATCTCTGCACAATTATTAGAGTAAATAAAAGACCACTCTCCTGCCACCCATCGTCATACATTCTAAGCTTAAGATAAAAGTGGTTTTTGCATGACTGAATCAATTACAGTTTGTGAGCTAAGCCAAATAGGCTGAAGACAATCGTCCTAACAGATCAATGGAATAACATTTCATTGGAAATGTAAAACACTTTCTCAACAATGTTCATGCCTTTCTTCTGTTTTTGAGAAGAGTTTCCTATGCTGGACCACTTCTTGGTTTTTGCTGTTTTTTTCCCCATTGTTCAAAAGCTAGGCAGTCACCATTATCTGACCAGATAAAATTTCTATAAGAATTAATATGAAGTTTGTCTTTGACTAAAGTTCATATCCCCAGCATATGGTTGCATTTGATTTTGGAATTTAGGAGCTGTGATTTCTACGTGTTTTAGGTAAAGAAGAAAGTATAAAAAAAATTCTTGCTGGTTTTCACTCAAAAGTAACTTCATGAGAATGGGATAACTTAAAGTATTTGGAGTAAATTTCTATTTGCAGCAAGCAGCACGCCAGCAGGAGGGGATCAAGAGTACGAATCAGAACATGAGGCTTATCTTTGCCTGTGTAATTTGAACATCGCACATTGAAGATTCTGAAAAAACTATCTTTAGTGGAGAAAAAAAGCATCCCTCTTAAATGTTGGCCTTCTGTAAGCAGAATCATAAGTGCAATAGTTGTGTATCTAATTGACACTATAATAAACTGAGCTGAACCTTCTCAAGCTATACTGAATTTTTCACAATGTAGATGGCATCTAATTTATATCTCCAGTCCTTTGCACCATACAGGTGGGTGGGATGATTAGTTGATCAATTAGTATGTTGGACAGACAGATAGATAGATGACTTTCACAGACAGCAATAATACTGACTTAGGTCCTCTCAAAACCTTAGCTTTTGTTGACAAAAATCTATGTAGAAACAAAATTTTGAAGAAAGACGTTTTACGTCGTTTCATTCTCCCATCTCTATTGCTTGCAATTTATTTCCCTCTCAACAAACAAAAATCAAAAAACATAGCCAGCAGGTTTGGGTACTGTCTTATTCTATTTCAAGGCAAAACTCAACCCTGTTAGAGAGGAAGCATAATTTACTCCCAGTAAATTGCAGGAGTGAGAAATGGGAACAACTGTTCTGTTTCTAAATTTTTAGGTGAATACTTGCTATTGTTCGTCTGTGTCAGTCAGCTTTTCATCGCTGTGACAAAGTACCTGACATAAGCAACTTATAGGAAGGATGATTTCTTTTGAGGGCTCAGTTTCAGAATTTTCCATCCTAGATGAGCTGACTCCATCACTTTGGACCTGAGGCAAAGCAAAATGTCATGACAGGGAGAGTGTGATGGAGAAGAGCGACCGACTTTCCAGAAGCCAGGTGAGAGAAAGGAGGGGAAGAGATGGAAGGGGATAGATTAGTTCACTGATGAAGTTAGTGCCCTCGTGTCTGATCACATATCAGTATCACTAGAATTGTTTGGTTGTGATTCAGTTTCTTTTTAAAGATTTGTTTATCTTTATGTGTGTATGTTTGAGTGTATATATGTGCACCATGTGCCTACAGAGGCCAGAGAGGAACTAGAATTTCAGGCAGTTGTGAGCTGCCATGTAGGTGTTGGGAACTGATACTGAGTCCTTTGCAAGAGCAGCAAGTGAGTGCTCTTAACATTGGGCATCTCTCTGGCCCTTATTCAGTTTATTAAGCTTAGATAAATATACCTGAGAAAATAGTGGCGGATTGTGGATCAATTATAAGGCAATATGTTTGCTTTGATATGAGTTTTAATGGCTTCTTTTAATGAATGTCAAATGCACATAGGCTGCAAGATTCATGATTCAATGCCATTTTGATGTCATTGAATGAATGCTTAAACTATTTTTTTTTCAGAAGTAATGGAAATTCACTTTCTTTTTACATCACTGTAAATGTGGAAGGAAAAACTCAGACCACCACCACCATCTAGGGGCCTTTCTTTTAGTTGCAAGCTCTTCCCATTCTATCACAGAAGGTGCTCAACACAGAGGTTAAAGGATTTACCCAAGTCACTGGCAAAGCCTAAAGAATAGCGAAGCTCTACTGATGTTCAATCCAGTGTTTTTTCCATTGGTTATGCTGAAATGATATGTTTCTCTTCATTCATTTTTTTTTAAAAAAATGTTTGGGGCTAGAGATGGCCCAGTTGTTAAGAACACTAGTTGTTCTTGCAGGGGACCCAGGTTCAGTTCCCAGCAACCCCATAGCGGCTCACAGCTGTCTGTACCTCCAGATCCAGGGGATCCTATGCTCTCTTCCTCTGTAGACATTGCATGCATAGGGGTACTTGCATGCAAGCAAATCACTCATACACATAAAATAAAGTGTTAATGTTTTATTGGTCTGCAAAAGTTATAATTTCTCATATAATTCTCATGATTAGAAAAAGTTGTATAAGTATTCCTGTAATAGGACAGAGGAGACTGAGGCAGGAGGATCTTGCAAATGTGAGGCCAGCCTGAGCTATATAATCAGACTCTGTCTCAAAAAACAAGGGAACTAGTGAGATTCTGTTAAGAATGTTTTCTCACACTCTTGCAAAGGACTTTAGTTCAATTCCCAGTACCCACATTGAACAGCTCACAACCACCTGTAACTCCAGCCCGAGAGAGATCCAAAGCCTTTGACCTCCTAGGTACCAGCACGCACATACACACAAACACACACACACACACACACACACACACACACACACACACACACACAATTTAGAAAATAACAAATCTTTTTTAAAAGAAAAAAAGCAAGGAGGAAGGGAGAGATGAATTGATTGCAGAGAACAAATTAAAGCTCTGAAGTTTCCTTTCAAGAGAAGTCCTCACTGGGCTAGTTGTCTGTACTTATAATCCCAGCCTCTGGAAGGTAACGGTAGGAGGATCAGGAGTTTGGGGTCATCCCTGACTACTTAGTGAGTTCACAGCCGTCCTGGGCTACAGGACACACACACACACACACTGGCTCTACAGGAGACACACACACACACACACACACACACAGAGTCCTGTCAGCGTCTCAGTATTCTGTATACATTTTATACCATTATTACTTAGAAACCTAAATGTACACCAATCCACTAGCAGAAATTTCCTTTTTTTCCTTAAATAGGGACTATTTGAATGCTTAGAACATCAGATCCTGTAGTGTATCTGTAGGGCTGTGTAACAGCAAGCCATCTCTGACCTAGATGTCAGATGAAAGTAATGTAAGATAAATCTGGGCACAGTCTGGAGATTTTGAAAGAAATCCTAATTGTATGTATACCATGGATTGCTTATTTATCTTTAAATATTGCAAGTTAGGTAAAGATAATTCACTGACATATTTTCAGAAGTAATTATTCAAACCCATAATTCAGAAAATAATATTACCTGCTGGTTGGCTATCCACTTTTCAAAAACTAACCAGCAAGCCAGCCATGTAGTGCACACCTTTAATCCCAGCACTTAGGAGGCTTTGTGAGATCTCTAAGATCAAAACCAGCCTGGGATGGTCTACATAGCAAGTTTCAGGGTAGCTGGGGTTGTCTCAAAAAAAAAAAAAAAAAAAAAAATAGCTAGCAATCTTTTCGTTGTTTGTAGTAAGGTGTGTCCTGTGTAGCCCAGCAGGGATTCAAACTCATGGTCATCCTGCCTAAACCTTTCAAGTACTGGGAATAGTGAAGTAGCAGCATGCCTGACTGAGCAGCAAGCTAAACATCAGGATTCTAGCCTATTTTTCCCTTCTTTATGATTAAAATTTTAAGAAGACAAGTTAGGCATGATGAGACACACCTGTAGTTTTAGCTCCTTGCAGCCCAAAGGGGCTTAAACTCAGACTTGAATTTGAGGCCAGTATGTACAGTGTAGTGAAATCTCATATCCAAATAAATAAGAGTCAGGCATGGTGGCACACACATAATCTTAGCACTTGGGAAGCAGAGGCCAGAGGATCAGGAGTTAAGGCCATCCTTGGCTATATATCAATTTCAGAGTCATCCTGGACTACATAAGAGTCTTGTTTCAGAAACCCAAAATAAATAAATAAACCTGCATTTATTTTTCAGTCATGTGGAAGTACTTTAATAAATAGAAAGCTCTAACTCAAAGACCACTCAGCCCATCACACTGTTCTCTGGGTCCCGCATGGCCAACAGTTGTAGGACAGTCATTACTTCCCAAAGA
Source organism: Eospalax fontanierii (assembly GCA_035773235.1). Classification (NCBI taxonomy): domain Eukaryota; kingdom Metazoa; phylum Chordata; class Mammalia; order Rodentia; family Spalacidae; genus Eospalax; species Eospalax fontanierii. The sequence continues at coordinate 35,466,512 of CM069548.1, read as the reverse complement.
CCTTGATGCATTAACCCTCCAGGTAAGTGCTGCTCCTAAGGTGACTCTATACCAAGGAAACAGCACCGTCTTCTCTTTGGATGTATGAAAATGTCAACACAGTTAAAAACTATACAGAGTGGTGATTTTTTAAAAGATACTTAATTCATCTGTATGTAGAACCCTAGAGAGATAAATGTAGGGAACAAGCCTGCATCTCTGCTGACGTGAAGGGTTATGCTGGGCCATAAGCAGCCTCAGGTACCCCCTCGATTGAAGAAGTTGGAAATAAACAATAGGGCTCTGCAAGTAGGTTATATTAGTGCATGCCTGTAATCCCAGCCTTCAGCGGGCAAGCAAAGGATCACCCACAACCTCGAGGCAAGCCTGGTCTACAAAACCAGTTGCAGGCCAACTAGGGCTGTACAGCAAGACCCTATTTCAAAAAAACAACAAATAAAGCACTGCAACCTTGCAAATGTGAGTCTGAAAGGGAGTGGGGGGCGGGTGACATCACAGGGTTCCTGATAGACAAGAGTAGGATTCCAGAGCTTGGAGAATGAGGTGGGGATGAGTGTGGACACCGAGTCCTTCGGGGAGACAGGATTCAGGACATTCTCCAGCACAGCTGCGGAGCAGAGCCCTGCACACAGGGCTGGTGCCCACAGCGTCAGAGCTAGATTACGTAAACGATGAGCTTTCACTTCAGGATGGCACTGTTGTCAAACCATCAATGATGTTATGACCTCTGGGACGCTGGACAACATGAACCGATCCAGCCACAACTCCTGGAGGTGGTACCCAGGCCACAGTGCAGTTATACCTACAGCCCAGACCCTGAATACCATGGGAACCAAGAAGCCCATGATAAAGGAAAACCATATCTGTAGACTTCGTTCCAGATCTGAGTATGTCTGGAGGTCATAAGTTCAGTGTGTGCATATCCAAATAGAGCAGACAGACACAAGAGTGCAGTAAAAATGCAGCAAATCTATGTCTGGACTGGCTATATCCATTTTTTAAATTGAATCACAATTTATACATAAAATGTGTGGATAGTGGGCTGGAGAGATGGCTCTGAGGTTAAGAGCACTGATTACTCTTGCAGATGACCCAGGTTCAGTTCCTAGCACCCACATGGTAGCTAACAACCATGTGTAACTCCAGTTTCAGGGGATATGATGACCTCTTCTGACCTCTGCAGACATTGCACAACACAGGTGCACTTCCATACATACAAGCAATACACTCAGACATGTAAAAATACTATTTTTAAAATACAGGAACAGTGAGTGTATCACTGAGTTGACAGTTACATATGGTCATGTTACCATCAGTCAATGGAATAAATGTCTCCCTACAAAGTTCTTTCATCCCTGTTTCAGTTAGTTGCTATGTCCCTCTCCAAACCCCTCCACAACCAGTGTTCTGATTTCTGCTGCCATAATTTTTTAATTCATGACATCATATCATTGCCATTCTTTCAACTTCTTTTGCTTAGCATCAATGCTTCTGAAATCCATCCTTGTCAATCAATTCCTTCTTTCACCATTATTTCAACATACTAATACCATAATTTGTTGCCCAACCTATTAGGCTTTTAATACCAGGAATAAAACTGATATGGTTTAAGCAAGCTTGTGTGGCATAACATTTCATTTCTTCTAGATAAATTCCTAAAAGTGAAATATGAGGCCAAGCCAAGAGCAGTGGTATGCACTTGGAAGTCCTACGTAACTCGGGAGGGTCACTTCTCTCCAGTGCGTAGGACCGGCCTAGGCAGCACAAATGTAGTGGGACCTATTCTCCTAAGAGTAATTAAGTCACAGATTATATGTATTAATTGTGCAAGAAACTGCTTTCCAAAATAGTTGGCTTTGTGACTTTGAGCTTTTGACATAAAACAAAGTACCACAGACTTTGGAGCCAGCAACTGTTCTAACTTTGGCTTCAGGAATGATCCTAGCAAATGGAAGCTCATTACCCTTCCCAGCTGCCAAATGTATATTGTCAGTCAGCCCTGTCACTGTTAACAAGTACCTCAGACAGCAATGCCTAAGGGGGAAAGGTTTATTTCGACTCAGTGTCAAAGGCTTCTCAGACTGCTTGGCCCTGTTGCTTTGGGACCTTCGTTGAGGCAAAACATCATGGTAGAAGCCCATGGTAGAGAAGACTGTTCACCTCGCAGCCAAAGGGAAAAGGCCAAGGTTCAGTATCCCCAACAGCACTTCCACGAGACTTGATTTCCTCCGACTAGATGCCACCTTTTGAAGATTCTGTACTTGACCTGACTCTCTAACCCAGCTAATCACACAAGTATGCAGACTGGGAGCAACGTGGCACAACAGAAACAGCACCAGAGAGCTGGGTACAGTGGCGTGCCCTTTAATCCCACAACTTGGGAGTCTGAGGCAGGGGGATCAAGTGTGAAGCCAATCCGGGCTATTGACTGAGACCCTGTCTCAAAAACCCAGAGAGCAGAGAGGGAATGTCAGACATCTGGATGACAGGGAGCATGAAATATTCATCAAATGATCTCACTCTGAGCTCACAGTGGGTGCCTTTGTGACAAAAAAAAGCACTTGATGGTCAGAATAAAAGAGCTATGACCAATGATCAGCTTGGACCAGCAACATTATAATCTAAAAACATGTTAACAGTAGTGGATACCATCTATAACCCTGGGATGAGACTGAAGGTCCATGTGCACAAAATTGATTTCCCCAGATCAGAGAACTACTGGGAGGGGAAGGGAGCTTTAAGGAGGTGGTGCCAAGTGGGAGGTTTCAGGGCATAGCGATATGCCCGTCATGACACTGGGTCCCTGGTTTGTACGGCACAGCTGTGCTGTGAGCGAGCCTCCTCTGCTACTCTTCTGCTGTGAAGTACTATGCCAGAGACCCAGAGCAATGGAGCAAACTAGTCCTGGGCTGAACCCTCCAAAACTGAGCCAAAATAAAACCACTCTTCTTTTTTTGAAGGCAATTGATTTCAGTAACAGAAACCACTTTATAGAAAAACATTAGGGGCCGGGAGATGGCTTAATGGTTATGTACTGCTCTTGCAGAGGAGCCAAGTTCAGTTCCCAGCATGCACACGGAGCAGGCCACAACCACTCCAGCTCCTGGGGGATCTGATGCCTCTGCAGCATCTGTACCCACATACATGCACATATTCAAGATACATACACAACTAAAAATAAATTTCACCATGATAAGCTGCTAAGTTCCATTTTTCCTTAACTTTTAAGGTCTCTCAGACTAAACACGAACTATTTCCAGTATCTAAAGCCTACAATAAATGAGATGTTAGACTTCCTTTAGATGAATTGGTTTTAGAGACCTCTGTTCTCTGAATGACAAAAAAATACAACACAGTTCTACGAATCAAGTATTGAACTGACCAGTTAACTTTACTGGAGTCTATCAACACTTCTGTTGGTGAGTGTTGGAATCACTCAAGGCTTATTTGATTCAGGAGTCTGGCCTGTCAAACAGAACATCTTCCACAGTGAACCTTTAGACACTAAGAAGAAAGAGCACTTCTTGACTGACCTCTACCCCAAACTGGTGACAAATGGCAGCAGTTTACTGCATTAGTACTTTACCTGAGCACAATGCCACTGTCTGTAACCTCAGCAATTCAGGACATGAAGATCCTAAATTACAAGCCAGCCTGAGCTATACAATAAAACACTAATACCAGCTTTCCTTGGTGCCCAAGCATGTGCACATAGGAGATGTAGCAGAGCTAGATGCAACACGGCATGTCTACTCTCAGCCACTTGGGAGGTTAAAGATCTTGAGTTTGAGGACAGCCTGGGCCACACAGTGAAAACTCTAGGCCATAATGAAATTCCCTCACAAAAAAGCCAAATCAAAAGAACAGATACCAACTGTAACTTGGAAAAACTTAATCACCCCTAAGAATGTGAAATTATACAGAGATGCTCCTTGCCTTATGATAGGCTTATAGCCCAAAAAAGCCCCTCCTAAATATTTCAAGTGGGAACTGCTGAAGACACAGCCTATTCTCCTTAAACATGGTCAGGGTAATTGCAATGAAGCTCACAATTGAGCAAAACCATACTGCTCACACCCTTAAAATTCACTGACTGAAAATATTTAAAATGCGGAGCCCAGGAATCTACAGCCAACAAGTGATTTTTGCAACCAGGTTGGTAGCACATTCCTGTAATCCCAGCATCAGCTATGTATTAAGTTTGGTGTCAGCCTGGGCTACATGAGACTCTCAGATGCATGAAGCAATTTTCAGGTATAAAACACATGGAAAAACAGCACAGTGTTTTTACCTTTAATCCTAGCACTCAGGAGACAAGAGGCAGGTAGATTACTGTAAAATGGAGGCCAGTCTGGTCTACATAGCGAGTTCCAGGCCAGCTGGAGCCAGCAGGGAAAACCTGTTTCAAAAAAAAAAAGAAAATGGGAAAATTAGCATGTAAAAATATTGTTACTTTCAGGAATTAAAAAGTATGGTTACCAGTTTAAAAAAAAAAAAAGCTTCAGGTGATTAAAATAACCTAGTTAGTGACCACTAAGGCCAAATGAAGATCAAGAAGCAGAGTAACCTCTCAGCAGTGTTAATACACTACAAAAACTTGCAGTGGGGTAAGTGCACACCCAGAGCTGCAACTGGTGGCAGTACTTTTGGAAAATTTCTTTTGGAACCTTCAAATGAGTGCTATCCAAGTCCCCATTCAAAGGTGCAGCAAACTGGTTAAACCCTATCATCCCATCCTCTAGGCAGGAAGATGAAAATAACTTAAGCCAACTCAATTCCTGGTCCTCACTGCCTGAAACTGCTCTTTACTCACCTTGCACCCACCCTCCATCCTGAACACACCTAATTTATTTGGGACAAACTGAACTAGCTAAACTAAACTAAACTAGCTGTTAGCAGGAAGGGTATTCACCTCTTTACCGACACTGGTAGGCCAGACTGTGCTATGCACAGGAAGACTTGTCTCGAATGTCAACACCTCAGGGCTGGAGGTGTAGCTCAGGGATAGGGCTTGTGTATCCCGTCTAGGTATCAATTTTGTTCTTAGTACTACAGATGCCATCTGAGGGATACTGGGTGGACACCTAGAGAAGCCTTATCTTGTAAAGTGCATAGTAAAAACAGAAGGCAAAAAAAATGCTTAATTAAAATTAAGAAACCAGAGGCTGGAGAGGTGGCTCAGTGGTTAAGAACACTGGCCACTCTTTCCAAGGACCCAGGTTTGAATCCCAGGACTCATCATGGAGACTTAACAACCATCTTTAACTCCAGTTCCAGAGGATCCGATGCCCCCTCTGGCATTGTGTTGACACAGGTGCACTTACACGCATGCAATGCACTCAGACATGTAAAACAGAAATATTTTTAAAGAAATTGAGCTGTCTACAGAAACTCTAGGGCCTTCCGTGATGGTAACTTTATGAAATGGCGGGGGCGGGGGCAGGGACCTAACAGCTCAGTGGTAGAGGGAACTGTGATCTGGATTATCCCTCGCACCACAATCTCTCCAAAATTCATTTTCACTTTTCAGTCTAGGACAGCTCTCTGCTGTCTCTGGCCATACCTGAGAACTTACTAGGAATAGTAACTTTGGGGCCTCAGACTACAACTACTCTATTAGAAACTTGAGGACAAGGCCCAACAAGCAGTCTAAACAACCTAAGAACCATCCACAAAACGAACAAGTGATGTAGTCCACCAAGCCATAACCCAGCAAAGCTAAGTGATGGCAGTGCCATGCTCCAAAAAGCACAGCTCAATAAGCAGTTATTTAAAAACAGAAAAACCAAACACAAAACCCTTGGAGCATGTAATCCAGGGTCTCTTTTCACTATTCTCCAGATCACTACCAATCTGAAATGCATAGTACCATTTAACTACTTAAAAGATAAAATCCATGCAGAATTTTTAGAGTTCAGGAAGTCACATCAAAACAATGTGGCATAGATTTTAAAGGAAATGCCTAGAAGCAAACCATCACAAATAGACTTTTTATTTGTCACTGTTAAAAATCTGAATTTTAAACAGATTCTTGGACTGGCGGCTCATATCCATCAGCTCGTTCAACTTTAGCTCCTGTCTCATCACCAGTCGCTTTTCCAGAACTACTGCCTTCACCATGAAGCTCCATGAGTTTTCCCACTAAAAGAAAAGAAAATTTATTATAATAAGCATAACTCACATTAAAAAATAAAAGGTCAATACTACATAGAGAAAGATGGGCAATAGCCCATTATTTTGGTGTTTTAAAAAAAAAGTATATTTGGTCCTACAATTTCTCCTATTAATCCTGAGTTCTCACTTACATTCAAACTTGGGCTTCTTCAGCATTTTTACTTTTCTAACGAAGACATCGTGCAGAGGGTAAATGGACTGGCAAGCCTTTTCTATGTCTTTCCCAATGCTGTCTGGAATCCTGCAAACCACCAGTAAATTAGTCAAGAAAAAAACAAAACCCACCAAAAGCTGGCTTCATATACAAGACATTTTCTTTAACAGAAAGAAGCCTTAGGTTAGCATAAATCTACGCATTAACTCAAACACTCCAAGACAGACTGTCCCTTTATAAGACCTATAAACACGTATCTAGTCTTCCTTATCCTTTTTTGCATTACATCTTCATCTATATATTATGCATGGGAACATCAGAAAAATGTAAGTTATCAGTGGGCATCATCTGGGACCGAAACATTTTCTCATCACATATTCTCATGCATTATTCTGGCTAGTTTTTTCATTATTTGATGTTTAACATCTAAGTTTCACTATCTGCTATAAGACAGCTTCAACCAAAAAAATAATTAGTGACTGAAACTGAGGTCCAACTCCACCTTGCCTTATGATTCAACAAGCACTCAGGGCTACATTCTTAAGAGAAAGATAAAAACCACTTACAATTTATTAACCACTTCTTTCAAGTCATTTGTCTGCACCTCTCGGGTCATGATCTCCATCATTTTCTTCCGGATCTGGCGGACCTGTTGGTGCTGTGCATAGGACGTCTTGCGTATCTGGTTGTTCCGTTTTTTAGTAAAACCAACACAGAACAAGCGAAGCAAGTAACCATCAGTTGTCTTGACATCAACATGAGCTTCAATCATGGTCTAGAGAAATAAAAAAAAGATGCTGTCAGCTGTAAGGGTTTTTAATGCCCTCAATTTTCATAATGACAAACCCATTATGTAACAAAGTATAATATAAATACTCCAAATTCATCATCACCCCCCCAACCCATCACTGTCATCTCAACTAGACCCACATCTTAGCCTTCAAATGCCCCCTCCTAAAGAGAAGAGCCATAAAAGAGGAAATGTTCTAAGACAGCTTCTACAAGACTAGACCGTATGAACATCTGTATTTATTTCATCTTTAAACAGGCTGAACATGGTGGAACACATCTCTTATCCCAGCACTTGAGAGGCAGTGCTAAGCATCTCTCACAAGTCTGAGGCCTACCAGGGCTATAGTGAGATTGCCTAAAAAAAAAAAAAAAAAGGCCAAGCATGACAATGACATTTATCTACAATCCCTTCACTCAGAAGGCAAAGGCAAATCACAAGTTCGTGCTGCCAGGTCTACATACCAAGTATCAGGCCAGCACAGGTCAGAGATACTGTACCAAAAACAAGGAAGGAGTCTGGAGATGGCTCAGTGGTTAAGAGCACTGAATGCTCTTGCAGAGGATCTGGGTTTGGTTCCCAGCATCCAGAGACCCAAAACCATCCATAGCTCCAATTCCAAGGGACCCAACACCCTATTCTGACCTCTGCAGGCACTGAACGACACAAGCGCACTTGCAGGCAATACACTATACACAAAAAGTAAAAATAATAAAACAAGCCAGGTGTAGCGACACACACCTTTAGTCCAGCACTCAGGGAGGCAGAGGCAGGTGATCTCTGTGAGTTTTAGGCCAGCCTGGTCTACATACCAAGTTCTGGGGAACAGAGGCTACAGGGAGACCCTGTCTCAAAAAGACCAATAATAAAACATTTAAAACAAAACAAAACAAAAAGCCTTTATATTCCAAACTAAAGTCACATTGAGGATTAAATACATAATTTCAGTTAAAACAAATGAAATCTATAATTAGGTCCTATTTCTAACTTCAAAATAACAAGCACCACCTTAGTGACAAACTTGATTCACCTTTTTGCATTCTGCAATTATATACCTTGGTTTGAAAACATACCTGACATCCAGCACTGCAAAAGAATCTATCAATATACATAACAGTCCAGAATTTCCAGACATGCATGAAATTTTAAGGGAATGTCAGAAATAAATGTAACAGTGAAATCATTATGTATCATTTGGGACCGAAACATTTTGTCATCATTCATTCCCATAAACAAACAGCCACTACTGCTACCCAGATCCAGCTGAATGTAACTATTTCTGGAACTGGTATGGGTTACCAAATGCTTTTTGTGTCAGGCACTGAGCATTTACCTGCATCTTTTATTTCATCATCATTATTCAAGTCAATAATTCAAGTTTAAGTTATTTCCCAAGAAGAATGCACCAGAAGTTGTCACTGTTATGCAGTCCTACTAGCCAGAGCCACCCTTTCACTATGGATTCTGAGACCCCCCCCCCCCAAATACTCTTTAGACAAGCAAAACTGCTCCATAACAAGTAATCCTCTGGGGACCAGGATACAGCTCAGTGTTAAGTTAGGTGCTTGTGCCCTGCATGTGGAAGGCCCTATGCTCTATCTCCAGCACCAAAGAAAATCATTTTATCTTGGGTATAATTTAAACATTTAAGCCATGGCTTCCTCAGCTGTGTAAGTTCAAAGTACCCAACTCAGGGTTGGCACTTAATACCAAGAAATCACGGATATGAAATAAAATCTAACTTCCCGCTACATATTTTGCTCCTTCTTGTGAACACACCATGACACTGGCCATGCACATCACAGGACTAACATGCTAAAATACAATTTTCTGGTCTCACCTGCCATTTTTTGACCATGGAACACATTTTGTCGCGGGTAAGATCCATGCCATGGAAGTTAGTCAGACAGTTTTTGCCCTGAACATCCTCAGTAATGAGCTTGAATTTTCTAAATGCAACTTCATCATTCTGTAGATCAGCAAGGCTCACTTCAAACACACGACCCTTGAGACCATCAGACGCAATTTCTACAAAAGAAGCAAATGTCTTGTTAACTTGTTATCAAATCCACCTAGACACCAATTGTCAGCACCCTTCTACAGTGTAATTTTCCTAGTAGTCTATTCTAAAACCACTCCTTCACCAGAGAAACACTGCGCTTAAAAAACAAGCATTCCAGATGCCAAACCTGAAGCCAGAAATGACACTTCCATTAAGTCCTCCATCACAGGATGAAGAGCAAAGACGCCTGTTACAGTACCATGTCCCAATTTAAGGACAGTGCAAAACAACTATAAAGTACTCACTGGTTCCTTGAGTCCTTGTCACTAGTGTTTTTCCGATATTTCTAATGTTGAACATAGCTGGAGCTTTCACATCATACCAATCCTTCTTAGAAAATGGATCAACCCTGTATTAAAGGAAAAAAAACAGCTCAACTTTCTTCACAAATCTATTACTATTGCCAACTTTTTAAACTCTCCTAACCTTAATCCCTCTGTCGACATAATTCGCTTGTATTCAGTACCGATTCTCCTCATCGTGCGGTGACCAAATGTAAAGTTAGCTCTTCCGTCTGTCAATGAACAGACCACGAGTCTGAAATCAAGCCTTCCTCCGCTCCCCTACTCCACAGCATTTCCTCCTGTAACCTGCACGTCTCGGAGTATATACCGGCTCGCGAACTGGTAACGAGGTCTATCGGGGGCTCCCAGGTTCCACGAGGTCCACGCACAGCACAGACGCGGGATACCGAAAGGGCCACTACACTGAACTTCCCGGCCTCCAGATCTCGGAGCGGCATTTATAAATACCGCGGAATTTAGACAACGCAGTAGCCCACACCATTCGGAACACGCCGATCCCTAGTCTCAGGCAGCACGCGGCACGCGCGGAACCCAGGAAAAGGCGCTGCCAGGCCGCCGTCCCGGACGTGTCCGCCAGCCGGGGGACCGCGCAATCCGACCGGCATCCTGGCCATCCGATGTACCCTGCGGCCTAGAACCCGCCCGCCGACTGCGGCAGGACTCAAAGAACCGGAGTCTGCAAGAGCCACCACTTACACTTTCTTCTTGGCTCCCTTCTTGCCGCCTTTCGTCAGGCGCTTGTTCTTGCCGACCGCCATGGTGTCGCTCTGAGAGCCAAAAGGGCGGAAGTCCAAGTCGCGCGAGAACTTAGGCGAGCGGGGCGGGGAGCACTGTCTACGTGACCCTTGCTCTTTCGCCCTTCCGCCCTGAGAATCTCGCAACACTAGACGACGACTCGCTCCGTCCGTGATTGCGACAGCGCCCTCGTGTGTCGGGAGGCCGCGTGGCTGACTGCGGGCTTGCTGCGAGAAAAGCGGGCGACCTTTGGTTTCTGTTGCTTCGAGGGTGAAAAGTTTCCGTAAGAGTCGCTCACTCTGCATCGTTCAAAGCGGGGTTCGCCTTCCAGCTTTGAGAGTATGTTCTTCCCTAGAGCATGGGGCTTTAAGTCAGACAGTAAATACAGGTTTAGAAGGTAGTTTCAACAGTACTTAGCCTTTTGCCCTGTAGTCTTCAGGTTACTCATGTGTAAAATGGGAATGATATAATCTACCTCATAAAAATGCTGGTATCATTAAATAAGTATGACTTCGAGGATACTGCTCCTGTCCTGCTTGTTGATACCGACGCTAGTCTCAGCTAGTTGTTTTGTGAACATTCATCAAGCTGTAGTCTTGGTGTGGTCCCAGAGCTCTGGAGGCCGGAGGATAGTTGCTGCCTAGACTATGAGTCCCAGACCAGCCTGAGCTACAGTAACACTGTCTCAAAGAGAGAATAACTATTTCGTTTGTATACTTTCCTAACTATCTCTTATGCAATGATAATGGTTTTGTTGTGTCTTTGTTTAAGTGGAGTTGGGGACTGGTGGTGTGGATTAATACTAGAAGCCACATGCTGGAGAGCCTGGGTTCCATCTCCAGCACTGCAAAAAGGCCCAGTGGAATTCAATTTCTGTACCTAATCTCCCATCACGTTTCTTAACCTGTAGCCCCCCTCCCACACACACACTATTTCTATATTTGTTTTTCCCAGGCAGAGTCTTCCTATATAGCCTAGGCAGACCCAAAACTCATGATCCTCCCGCCTCAACCTCCTCAGTACTGGGATTGCTTTCACGCGTCATCACATCAAGTTTAACTTCAGAGATTTAACAAGACACATTGTGTGGCTGGCTACCTCCAGAGTACTGCCCTGGAAAACTGACCGATGCAGTTTTGGTACCCTGCCAGCCAGCAGTGAGTTCCCTGTTCCAGCTTCCCCTCCGGCAAAAGCCAAAATAACCTGTGACCAAGTCAAAAACTAAATCCTTACTCACCAGGCTTTTAAGAAGCTATTAAATCTTTGTTTTCTGAAAATATAATGAAGATTAATTACGGTTCAGAAAAAAATTGAATAACCTTCTTTTGAAAAACATATACTGATTCTAATTTGAGAGGAGGACTGCTGTAAGTTACTCTGTATTTGGGAAATGTCACATTTCCAGTCTGATTATAAAGATAACATATACCCAAATGTCTGAGAATAAATACCAGAAAAGCAAAAGCAGCATAGCTAAGGACATGTCATAAGCCTTTAAAGAAATCGTGGAGCCAGGTGTTAATGATTATGAAGTAGAGCCCCCATAGCACAGCGTCCATTGTGGTTGCCAGGCTTGACCAGTCAGAGGCTGGAGTGTGGGAAGAAGCCTTCCAACAGGTGGTTTCGCCAACAGAGAATTTCTTGTTTCCTCTCTGGAGGGGAAGACCAGCCGATGAGAATGATGCCGTAATGAGGGGAGCTTCGGGTCCCATCACAGATCTCAGTGTTTGCTGAGAAGTTAAACGATACAGATTCTGAAGCTGGCATCAGCAGTGCTTTGTGTGCTTTAATGAGGGAGCAACTGGCACCGTTCAGGAGACTTACCTGGTGGAGGAGCTCATGTGAGGGCATGAGTGGATGAGCTGCAGAGGAAAGCACCTAGACAAAAAAGGGAATTCCAACTACAGTAGTTCATATACATCCTTAAATATGGAACAAAAGACAAAGAGTTGCCTGTAGGATAGGCCACAGTCCTTATTTTATAACAGTATTAATGTATTTTAACACCATTGAAATGTACCTTCAGAAATGGTTAAGATGGGACTTGGTAGAGCATTTGTCTAGTATGCATGAAGTCCTTGGCTTGATCCCCAACACCGTTCCACCTCCTCACCTCAAAAAAGAATGGAGGAGATGGTAGATTTTGTTTCTCACTATAACTTAAAAAGACAAAAACAGGCTGAGCATGGTGGCACATGCCTTTAATCACAGCACTCTGGAGGCAGTTTGAAGCCAGCCTTGTCGGCATACTGAGTTCCAGGAAAGCCAGGGCTACACAGGGAGACCCTGTCTGTACTAAATTAAGAGATAATAAATAGGTGTAACTCAATTGCTGGCATGCTTGGCTCAATCCCAACACCACAAAAACCAAGAATTGTAGCACATGCTTATAATCTCAGCACTCAGTAGGCGCAGGCAGGAGGATCCAAAACTTCAAGATCATCCCCAACTACATAAGGAGTTCAAGGTCAGCATGGGCTACATGAGACCCTGTCTCAAAAAAAAAAAAAAAAAAGACTGGGGGTGATTGTGGCTCAATGGAAGAGCTCCCTGCCTAGGGTGTGTAAGGCCTGGGTTCCATCTCTAGCACAGTAATAAAACACAGCAACAGTTGTTAGCTGAATTTACTCCTGTCTGACCTCACTTACTCTTTTCTTCACCATGCCTTGACTCCTAGAAGTACTTATACTTCACCCATCTATGAACTACTTAGAATTCGCCGGACTAGACAAGCTTCTCTGACCTATGTCCCCTTCACCTCTCATTAGTGGACACGTGCCTGTACCTTTTTTTTTCATTTATTTTTATTTTATGTGTATGAGTAGTCCGTGTGTAACTGGTGCTTTCAGAGGCCAGAAAAGGGTATCAGATTCCCTGGAACTGGAGTCACAGAGGGCTGTGAGCCAACATGTGGATACTGGGAACTGAACCCAGCTCCTCTACAAGGGCAGCCAGTGCTCTCAACTCCTGAGCCATGCCTGTACAATTTAAAGAGAACTCAGATTCCTTTATTCTTTTAATAAGAGACTGGTCTCTGAACAGACAGTTTCCCCTCCCCCCCAGACTTGCTCCCAGAAGCCCTAACTACCTATTAGTGACAACTGACAAACATGTCCCCTTTTCCTGTGAGCAAGAGGGAACACAGTGCAGTTTTTTTCTTATTTGTGTCCCAGCTCTTAGTACATAGTAAGCTTCAAAACATGTATTGAATGGACAAATAAGTTAGATGACATCGGTTGTGTATTATTAGCCTGTGACAGTTCAGAGATTCAGAGTAATTTTAGGAACAGGATTACAAATGTTAAATTTTGCTATAAAACAATAACAATAAAAAGACCCGGACAGTTACTAACAACATCATTTCATTTGAAACTTGTATTTTGACTGCCCTCCCCAAATAAAATATCCCCTAAAAAGTCAATTCTAAAAATGAGAGAGTCCGCTTTATGAGAAACCATATAGACCTTATACTTTCATGTCATTGAAGACTGGTGAAAGCTAGTGACCTGTGGAAATCAATTACTCCTTCTGAATCTAATATTCAGTCTAATAAACTGAAGCTAGGCATGGCAGAGCACATATGGGAGGCTGAGGCAGGAGCATCATCGGGTCAAGGGCAGCCTGAGGTACATAGTGAAACTCTGTCTCAAGCAAACAATAAGTAACAACTACCTTTATTAATTCTATACTGGCAATGCTGTTTTCTATTCTCCTTTGTTCTTTTTCAGTGTGAGTTCAAACCCAGGGCCTATGACCTCGTGCTTTCTTCATAAGCTCGACCACTGAACTAAAACCATAGCCATCAGTAGTAATTTTAACTCACGTTTCTTTGGAGCTGGCATTTCACTATTGTAAAACTTTGCTAATAGAATATATTCTAGAACCCTAGGCTGCCAACTCCAGAATAAAAGCTGAATTTACTTACTTCCTCTTTCTTCCCAAGAATAAAAGTCACAGGGGAGGCATTATTCAAGTCAGCCTCATCTAGTTTTTGTTTTTGTTTTTCCTTTAGGCAGAGTATACCTGTACCTCAGGCTGACCCAAAACTCACTATGTAGCCCAGACGAGCCTTGAACTTGGGGCGATACTCCTTCCTTGGCCTCCTGAGTCCTGGGATCACAGTCACAAACCACTAAGACCAGTTCATCTAGTTTCTTTTTTCAATCTCTGTCTCTATTTCTCTCTGTGTGCGTTTGTGTCTGTCTGTGTATTTGTGTGTGTGTGTCTCTGCCTGCCTGCCTGCCTGCCTGTCTGTCTGTATCATGTGGAAGTCTAAAGATTTAGGCTCCCTGTTCAACCCAAGAAGTTCAAACTCAGCTGTACTTCATTTTAGGAGCTGTCCTACTCTGGTTTCAAGGAGTCAAGTCCACGGAAAATATATCCTGGTAAGGTCAGTAGAGTGACAGAGGGGTGGTTTGTCAGGCTTTCAGCCTTATATGGATGCTAGGGTTGGGATTTTGTTGCCGTCAGTTCAAGTGGCTGTCCAAACAAGTGTTCTGAGTCTCTAAACCAAGAAATAACCTTTGGGCAAAGGCAGCTTGGCACTTGTTTATCTTGCCTCTCTCTGTTTTTCTCTTCTGTTTGAAACAGGTCATTTCTTTCTAAAATGATAGTATTTTAAATAGAATTGGTTGGGAGCTTGCAGTTTAGTAGGTCATTTATTTAATTAATGGTTAGTAATGTCTTCCATAGATACAGAAATTTGAGGAAATCTTGCTTTGTTATTTTTAGTTTTAAATTTCCGCATTTTGTTCATTATTGAAACAAAATAAAATGCAAACTGCAAGTATCTTTTCATTGATGACCTCTAAAATGCTTTAATGATCCTAACCTGAAAAGATGAAAAGTTTCAAAATCTGAAACTGCATGAGCTTCGAGTGGAAAATTCCACATTGTGAAACTTCGATCAGACACAGAATTATTAAAAATATTTCTAATGCTGGTGGTGTAGCTCAGCGGTAGAACACATGCTTAGCATATCTGGGTTCAATTCCCAACACCAAAAATTAATTAATTAATTATATAAGATTGCTTTCAGGCCATGTTCTTCCACACTCAGTATGGACCATACTTTAATACGTTTTAAAATGAGGCATCTGTAAATAATGTGATAATAGTCAGTGTAAGAGCTTTAGCTTCAAAGTTTTCATGTTGAAGACTTCAAACTAAATTCAAGGTCATAATGACAGTGGTGAAAAATTTTCAAGTTCTTTGTGATAAAGACGTGTGCTGTCGCCTTTACCCAGCACTTTGGAGGTGGAGGGAGGAAAATCAGGAGTGGAAGGTCACTCTCAGCTACGCAGTGAATTTGAGGGTAGCCTGGGCTCTATGAGAGCCCTCCCCCTCAAAAGAAGTACTTTGAATTAAAGACAGCACAGATTGTCTAAACAAGGACGAACCATTTAGCATTCAGATTATTTAGCTAATTAGTTCCCACGAGTACAAATATTAGGAATAACTAAATGAAATCAATTAATTGCACATTTGTTTATTTCTTAGTAACTCACAACTGCAAGAGGTCTTTGTGTAGTCATTTAGTTTCTGTCTTTGTTCCTGGCATCTACATGGAAGCTAACCACTGTCTGCAACTCCAGTTCCAGGGGATCCAGTGTGTCTGACCTCTAAGGGCGTGGCATGACACAGGCCCACTTACGTATATGCAAGCAATACACTCATACACATGAAAACAATACAAAATATTCAAAGACCCTTCTCAGTCTCTTTTTGACAAGTCCATGGTCAGCAGACTCATTATCATCTTTTTTTCCTCCTCCTCTTCCTCTTCCATTTGTGTTCATCAGGACCCATTTCCGACTGGGCTGTAGAGATTCTGAATGGCAAATATGCTGTGTGGAATCAGAGAAGGCAGATTAAAGGGCCTGTCTTTGTAAAGTACAGAAAATGGAAGGTGTAATATTCTTCCATATACCCCGATACAGAGAATGTGGTGCAGCTGTGTACTCATATACTGGACCTGGGCTGATGATGGGAAATTTACCACCTACTCCGTTTTTGAACATCTCCTATATCCCATCATTTTAGAAAATAACCTTGTTGCCTACTTGAGATTATGTAGGACCTTGCACACTATGGTGAAGCTTGAGCTGTTTTTATGTGTAGGACTGGAAGCCCTGGAAGCCTGTTAAGAGCTAGGTCTGGTGAGTCACCTGTAATCACAGCATTTAGGAGGCTGAGGCAGAAGGATTGCATAATGAATTATATAATGAATTCCAGGCTTGCCTGGACTATAGATTGAGACCTGTCTACAAATTAGGAAGTTGTTTGTTTTAAGGAAGTAGAAGAAGAAAGACAGGGGCTAGCAAGCCATGGAAACCAGGTATGGTTCACAGACACTAAACTTTGAATGACATCCTCTGGAGCTATGAGATACAGTTGCCTTGGAGGGATGCTTTGTTGGAGGTGTTCATTCAAAATTGTGGTTATATTTTGAAAATAGTAACCAACAGAATTTACTGGTGTATTGTTTGTGAGAAGAAAGAGAATTGCCAAGAATACATTGTATTAGTTTTTTTTTGAAATATTGTCTCATGTAACCCATGCTGGCCTTGAACTCTTTATGTGATCAAGGATGGTGTTAGACTTCTGATTCTCCTTCCTTCACCTCTAGAATGCTGGGATTACAGGCATGCAACACCACATCTGGTTTACACTATGCTGGGGATTGGACCAGAGCTCTGTGCATGGTAGGCAAGCATTCTGCCAACTGTGCTACATCCCCAGCCTCTAAATATGATTTTTTAAAGTGTTACTTGCCCACCATTAAAGGCACAGATTGGGGGTGGAGAGATGGCTCAGTAGTTAAGAGCACTAACTGCTCTTGCAGAGGACCTGGGTTCAGTTCCCCAGATCTACATGGTAGCTAATAACCATCTGTAACTCTAGTTCCAGAGTATCTGAAACCCTCTTTTGGTCTCCATGGGCATTTCACACACATGGTGCATTTACATACATGCAGGCAAAACACTTATACACATAAAATAAAAATAATTTTTTAAAAAGGCACAGATTGTGTCCTAAAGATCCTTGTGCATCACCGTTGAATGAAGAAACTCGTATCCAATCTAAAAATGAAATTATTTGATTTATCAATAGACGAGATTCTTTCTCTTAAAACAGAGGCTGGCTTAAACTTTCCATCTTTCTGCCACAGTGTCCTAGGTGCTGAGATTACAGGTGTATACTACCTCACCTGACTGCCTTTTTCTTTCTTCTTATTGCTGGAGATTGAACCCAAGGCTCATGCATGCTAAGCAAGGACTCTGAGCTACCACTGCACTACCTTCCCCAGTCCCTGGATGAGGCTCAACTAAATTTTTATTTTCCAGCACCTTACCTACTTTTCATGAGAATTTAGGCTTTTTCTTTACTTTTCTATTTACAAAGTGAAAATAATATATTGCTGTTGAAGCTCTTGCCGTAGATGTGTTTTAGATGGGGTTATTAAACTATACTCTGTGACAGTTTCCCTGAGCACTGTTGGCAGAAAAATTACAGGTCAACAAACTATTATCAATTAACAATGTGATAAGGAGATTTTGGCAGAATAAAGTCAATTATGGTACTGAACACATTCAATTCTACTGCTGCTTCCTCCATACTAAGACTTTCTCTGTCAAGGAAGTTGTACGCCAAATTGCATGCGGCTTAAATTCCTTATCTCGTTGCCCACTGACACTCTCCCTCTACCACTAGAAACTCATCCAAAGGATCAACTGGATTTCAAGTGCTATCGAATATCTTATTGGGCATGCCAAACACATTAAAGGTCTGCCTCCCTCCCTCCCTCCCTCCCTCCCTCCCTTCCTCTCTTCTTTCCTTCCTTCCTTCCTCCCTCTCTCCTTTCCTGTCTCGCTCCGTCTTTCTCCTTCACTTCCCCTGGAGCTTCTTCCCCTCCTTTCCTCTTGCCCACCTCCCCTCACCCCCCTCCCACTCTTCTTTGGCTGTGCTGGAGATCAGCCATGTTAAGCCTCACAAATGCTGGGTATTCATTCTAGCACTGAACTATGCCCCCAACACCAGGACTCCCAAATTTCCAAGATTCCAAGGGCCTCATAGATTCGAAGCATATGCCTCACCACTGAGATATACCCAAGGACAATGTGTTTGAAAATAAGAAATGAGGGACTGGAGAGATGGCTCAGTGGTTAAGAGCACTGGCTGCTCTTGCAGGGGACCCAGGTTTGGCTCCCAGAACCTACATGGCCGCTAACAATAGTGTGTAACTCCAGTTCCAGGAGAATCCGACACCCTCTCCTAACCTCCACAGGCACTGCACAACACAGATGCACTTACATATACGCAGGCAATACACTCACGCACATAAATAAATAAAATGTTAAACAGAGAAAATGAGAGATTATACAAAAGGACTTTAAAATATGTTAAATCAACAAGGTGGAAAAAAGATGGATTTTGGAGCCAGCTCTCCCACAAGCAGTATGACTTTGTACTGTCTTTGTCTTCTCAACAGTGAGAATAATCCCTGGCCCCTGTGATGGTTGTGAGATTTAAATAATACAGTGAATGTCAGAGGCCGAATCCAGAGCTGAGCATTTAATAGGCAGTCAGTAACTTTAACTCTCTCCTTACTCTCTGTGCACTTCCTCTGTTGCCTGTTTCATACTCATGTCAGCAGCTTTCGGTCCCTAACCTTGTGAAATGTTGAGTACAGCTTTTGTAGGAGTCACTGTCCACCCTCAGCTCAGCCTGAGGAATTTGTTGTGATTGACAGACAAGAAAAAAGAATTTGTTCTAGGAAATGAAGCAAGAAAATGGAAAAGAGAAGCTGAGATTGATTCAGTACGAGGTGATATTAGTATCATTATAAAAGTGCAGAGTTACAACCAAGCTTGATTCTCCTCTGTTCCCTTTGCTGTCACAGGAATGGCACCTGTCCAGGGCAAGGCCCTCATCTTTCTTTATTTCTACACAGCCATTGTTGGTGTCTTAACACAAGGATTCAAACCACCTTGCCCACAATCTGAAAGCACAAATACTGGAACTTTTCTCTGGTCAGCAACATTTCAGAAAGTGAAAATTTAGGCTTAGGGTCTAGTACTGTCATTGCAGGGTATTGTGGAGGTCCAGATTTAGCCCCACCTTATAGTAGTTTGATCTCAGAAAAGAATTCTAATCTTTCTGAACTTATTTGCCCCTTGCTATATGAATTAGAAATTTAGCTCCAGTCTACCATGTTTCAAAACTCCAGGGAAGTGCTATTACATAGATTATGTAGGAGTTGCACAACAACTTGGTTGAGAAGCTGCAACAAAGACTTAAATGAGGGGCTGGAGAGACACTCAGCAGTTAAGAGCACTGGCTGCTCCTGCAGAGGACCCAGTCTTGGCCCAGCACCACATGGCAGGTAACAACCCTCTGTAACTCCAGTTCCAGGGGATCTGACTTTCTTCTGACCTCCTCCAGCATTGCACAACATGGGTACACTTACACATATGCAGGCAATATACTCGTACACATAAAATAAAAATAATAAAATATTTTTTTAAAGAATTAAATGGCAATGGAATAAACTGTTGAAAAGGTAGAGGCTATTTCTGACTTAAACAACAATCCAAATGTGGGCAGATCAGGGCTGACCCCAATGTTAGGAACATAAACATCAGTGGCATCATCAGTGTCCCTCTGTCAGTCATGTTGTGTTGCTCTCATGTGTGTGGGTCAAAATGCAAAATTAGCTTCACTCCACCTGGAAGAGAAAAAGCAAATAAGAAGACAGGCGCCTGTTCCTGCAGAATTCTCCGCGCTTCCATTTAGTTCACTTTGCTTTGACATATTGACATGGGAGGTAGGTTTGGACAGACTACCTGTGCAGCAGAGCTGTGTGCAGGCCAAAATCTGTTACTGAGGTTGGGGGCTCAGGGATAGAGTGCTTGTTTAGCATGTGCAAGGCTCTGGTTCCCTCCCCCAGCCTTGCTAAAGGAAAAGTAAATAAATCTGTTGCTTTCTATAACAGAAGAACAGATAATTAGGAACAATTAGATTCTAGCTCCCTGGTAAGGTTTTTTAATTTAATTTTTATGTGTATCATTGTTTTCCCCACATGTGTTCAAATGCCCATGAAGGCCAGAGGAGCGTCAGGTCTCCTGGAACTGGAGTTACAGAGAGTTGCTAGCTACCATATATATGGGTGCTGGGAACTGAACCTAAGCCCTTTGCAAGAGCAGTCAGCGCTCTTAACTGCTGAATCATCTCTCTAGCCTCTAACAAGGTTTTGTGAAAATAAAGTTCACAGTGAAATATTTCACACAAAGTTTATAAGACACTCAAAAAACTTTCTTTTTGTCTTCCTTTTCTCCCATTCCCCTTATCCTTTTACCAAAAAGGGAAATCATTTCTAATAGCTATTTGCCAAAATATATTTATGACAGATCAATAAAAATCATGTAGTTAACATTTTTCTTAAGTGGTTAATCACACTGTTTATGGATCTATCATTATATGAAACACTATAATGAATGCATGAAATGTGCTGCAAATTAAAAATTGGCAATCAGCATGGTGACACACACCATCACGTCAGGCTTTACGTGGGTTCTGGGGATTAAAATTCCAGTCCCTGTACTTGGATAACAAGCACTTTATCCACCGAGCCATCTCCCCAGCCATGCATTTCTATTTTTAATCTGGAATTTGGTTCATAAGAGGCTAGAGAGATAATTCAGTTGTTAAAAACAATGGCTGTTCCTGCAGAGAACCTGGGTTTCATTCTCAGCACTCACACTGGAAACAACCATCTGTAACTCCAGTTCCAGAGGATCCAGTACCCACTTCTGACCTCTAAGGGCATTGGACAATACAGATGCACCTGGATGCATGCAAGTAATACTCGTAAACATAAAATAAAATAAGAAAAAATTAAAAAATATGAAGTTTGGTGCATAAGAACTACAAGGGGTAGGAATTTGCTAGGTGGGGAAACAGGAGCCTTAGAACCTAAGTTTAGATTCCCAGAACTCAGGTGCAAGCCAGACAACAGTGGAAGTGCCTGTGACCTCAGAGTGCCGATTGGAAATGGGAGGTGGAGAAGGAGAGTCTCAAGAAGCTCATGGGCCAGTTCCCCTGGCTCACAGAGCAGCAAAGGGACCCTGTCTCAAGCTGGATGGAAAGTGATGACCAACACTAATGCTTGTCCTTTTGTCATGCACACACCTGCATCGACACACTGCTCCTCCCAAATTAAAAAAAAAAAAAAACTGAGTAAAATAACAAAAATGGTTATAAACAAATTTATTTGAGCAATCCAGAAGACCTCCCCCCCCCCCAACACAGAGTTCAAATGACTAAGAGAATCATTTGAATTGGTCACTTACCTTCCCCTGGATCTACCAGAGAAGGCAGGCTCTTGCTTCTGGGAAGAATTTTGTCTGGGCCTGAAGTGAAAATGTGTTTTGCTAACTTGAGAGAACAGTGACCTCAAGGATTAGAACAAGGGAAGGATTCGACAAGATGGCAAGTGAACAAAGAATAGCTTTATTAGAGAAAATGCATTAATTTGTTCACTCATGTAGTTATTCATAAACAGATAGAATCAGGAGAGAATAAAGCAGGCTCTTCCTCAGGGATCTTGGATCTGGTATGCTAAGGAGACTGGGTGGTATAGACAGATGCACTATAATGCTATAACACATACATTATGTATTGGGTGCTATAGACAAATACACTGTAATGCTACAATACATATATTATGCATTACTACTCAATGAATTTTTATTTTGTTGTTCATTTTCTTTGAGATAAGGTCTCATGTAACCCATGCTAGCATCAAACTTATTTTGTATACACTAAGTTTGACTTTGAATTTCTGATCCTCCTGCCTTCACTTATCAAGCGCTGAGATCACAGGCTCTGGCCACCATGCCTAACTTAGAGTCTTCTTTTAAATACACAAGGAGTCTGTTTCCTATTCAAATGGTATCCTTGCACCTATGCATGTATATTTATTGTAATAATAGTTTTACTTATGAATTTGATATTTATTTGTTCAGTACTATTAACTAGGTGCGTGACCTTTATCTTCTCATCAGGTGGTCTTTTATTTTAAGATCTCAGCAACTCTGAGTCTGTAGTTTGCAGTTAATTGACCTGAGTTAAGCTCTAGCTTCCTGACTGGCTAGTTTGTAATCATAGGCAAGTCTCTTGATCCTTGACTTTTAGGTCTCTATAAAATAGAAATAATAAGAATTGCCCTACCCATCTCAAAGGATCATTGGCATGCTATCAGTAAAAGTGGAAAAGACATAGATCAATGACTTAAAAATTCTGTCATTTCAGGGCTTTGAACATACTCCAACATCCAAGATGTTTGATATTTTCAAAACTGATATCATCAAAGTCATTCGATGTCAGCAAACACTTTGAAAGTGAATGCAGACCGGGGGCTGGAGGTATGGCTCAGCAGTTGAGAGCACTCGCTGCTCTTGAAGAGCACCTGGATTCAGTTCCCAGCATACACGTGGCATCTGGAACTTCAGTTCCAGAGGACACAGATGGAAATTCTCTTTCTCTTTCCTGAAATACCACACAACTAACCTCAGTTTTCTATTCCTAATCCTGTTTCTCCTTCCCAATAACTGCTAAAACGAGAAGTGATTTAAGTAGTTTAAGCCTCTGGTAGACACACAGAAACGCAGTACCACAGAAACAGGTTTTTTTTTTTCAATCCTATTTAGTCAGTGGGAAAGAAAGTTAACATCAAGGAAGCCTTACCTAGTAGCAGAACTATTCACATGAGCTCATTTAATCTCTTTTTTAGGCCTCCACAGTAAAAGAAAGAAAATAGATTCAGTGGTTTAGTGACTGGCCCCAAATGGCACAGTTGAGGAATGGAGCTGTGATTCAAACCCACATTTGAGCATCAGGGCTCTGAGCATACTCCAACATCCAAGATGTTTTATTTTAAAACATTACATTTTTGCATTAAGAAATTTTCAGGGGAGGGGCAGGGCTGGAGAGATGGCTCAGTGGTTCAGAGCACCAGCTGCTCTTGTAGAAGAACTGGATTTGATTCCTGGCACTCACATGGCAGCTAACAACTGTCTGTGACTGCAGTTCCAGGGAAATCCGACTCCTGATTCTGAGAACATCGTACAACACTGGTACACACATGCAGGCAATGCACTCATACATATAAAATAAAAATAATAAAATATTTTTTAAAAAGAAATTTTCAGGAGGTTCTGGTCCTGGGGTGCCTGTTTTGAAAACCACTAGGAAAGCTCTTGTATTTGTCACCCAGTGCCTGTATTCTTATTCTTTTATTTATTTAGACAGTGTTGGAGATCAAGCCCAGGATCGAATGCATTCTCTTCCACCGAGCTTCACCCTCAGCTCTGTGTTCTTTAGTGTGATGGTCAGTCAGGTGAGTTACAAGAGGAGACTTCGGATGCACAGGAAAGTAGCATTTGACATACTCATTTTCTGAAGAAGAGGCCACTGTCTGCCACCCAAAGATCCATGCTAAGTTTGGATCAGGTAACAGAGCTAGGGAAGGCCAACAGTAGAGCCTGTTAGGGGAGTTCTGTAGGACAGACAGGCAGGACAGAGTAAACAATTTAGGAGAGGCTAGTTTTAAAAGTCTCGTGGTGCCCTAAACTGTAGGGTGATTTTTAGTTGCCTTTTGCCTAAGTCTGTGATGATCCAAGGAATAGTGCATCCTACCAGGAATGTTTAGGGAGAGGACCTGTGCTCTTCTCTGATTACTTTGAATGTTAAAGACATGATAATTCTTTGCTGTTTTTCATAATTAGCTCGCTCCACAGGGGCATCTCTTCCCAACAATAAAGGGTTTTTAAAATGTTAAAACAACTCTGCTTCCCATGCCTGCTTAAAGATGTGAACACTTAGCTTCTAGGTCTACTGTAGCCATCTCTGTCACCATGTCTCCCCATCTCATAATGGACTCTTGCCCCTTTGGAACTGGCTAAAGTTACTTTGTTGGAGAAATGTCTTCAGAGTCAGAAAAAAACAAAGACTCAAACTTCCAAAATATTTTTCTTTCTCATACAAGATCTTGTTTCCTTCGTAAATACATTTGTTGAATTCTTTAACCTCACTATAGAAATTCAGATCCCAACAATGGATATGAAAGAGAATAGTTACATTAAGGATTTCTTTGAATAAATGATCAGAAATCTTAAGGAGATGCAATTGATGATTGATGTAAAGCAGAACAAGAAGCCAGAGGAGTCTTTTTGTTCCAAGGTTGCAACTGCCATGAGCTCCACAGCTGAGAAATGTGCCATTGTGCATCTACACCATTCAGCTAAGGAAATGTTCAGAAATATCCAGACAGCAGTCACTACCTCTGTGCTGAACAGTAGTCAGAGCCTTGGGAGTATGGAAGCTTCTCTTTCACCCCTGATCCAACTCCCCATCATGGATCTTCGATTAGGTGATTTCTAAAGAGAAGACATGGAAGAGCAATCCGATGCCACTAGATCTGAAAAAGCATGAGTCCAGAGCTCCCAAAGCCACTATGATCGACACTGTGAAAAAGCTGAAGGTGACTAGAACCAAAAATGCCAACAAGCCCATAGAAGCAGCAGCAGATCAACTAAAGCAATTCATCAAGACTGTGGAACTGCGGCTGGAGAGATGGCTCAGCAGTTAAGAGCTGTTCTTGCAGAAGACCCAGGTTCAAATCCTAGCACCCACATGGCAGCTAACAACCATCTGTAACTCCAGTTTCAGGGGCTCCAACACCCTCTTCTGTCCTCCGAGGGCACTGCAGGACATGGGTGTAGTTACACACATGCAGGTATAACACATAAAATAAAAATAAATTAATTTTAAAAAGACTGTGGAACTGACCTTATAGGCCCTCCAAAAAGCCATAAAGATTATGGAAACTGATATTACCATATTTAAGAAAGTCACTGACAAGTAGAGTTATAATAAAAGATTTGCTCACTTCTGTCTGAAAAAAGATGTTAAAACACCATAATACACAGAAGATAAAAATATGTAGAAAGAACAAGTCATAATTTTATATTCTTTGTTGGGTTGGGGACAATACAGGCTACTTGTGTTGAAACACAAAATACTTTTGTGTGCATGCATGTGTTAAAAAGCAAGGGGAAAAGAAATCATATATAGGCATATAGAAAGTAATTATTTAAATGACTTATAGGGGCTAGGGATGTAGTTCAGTTGGTGAAGTGCTTGCCAGCATCACAGAACCCTGGACTTCCTCCCAGGCTCTATTTATATAAAAAATGGGCATGATGATGCACACCTGTAATACCAGCATTTAGGAGACATAGGCAGAAGCATCAGAGAGTCAAGTCCATAGTCTTTGTTTAAGAACACATACTGCTCTTGCACAGGACCCAAGTTCAGTTACCAGTATCTACTTCAGGTGGCTCACAACTGCCTGTAATTCTTGCTCCAAAGGGAATTTTGGCTTTCTTCTGTGGGCAAGTCTGAAGCCAGCCTGGGATACCTGAGATCCTGTCTTAAAAACAACAGAAGCCATGGTAACAACAACAAAATACCAAAAGGAAAACCCCACCTCAAAATAAATGACATATCATTCATAATACCAAATGTGAATCAATGAACAAACCCAACTGACTATATTAAAAAAGTACCAATTGTATACATGAGACTATATTTTAATTCAAATGTGCATGTAGAAATCAAAGAATGAAGAAAGATGTATCGTGAAAACTGTAAAAGAAGTGGGAATTCTGGGCATGGCTGCACACACTGTAATCTCAGCACTCAGGAGGCTGAATCAGGAAGAGCATCACTTTCATGCCAATTTGCACTACTAATAAAGCCCTGCCTCGAAAAACAAAAGGACCAGGCTGGAGACATGGCTCAGCAGTTAAGAGCACTGGCTGCTTCTTACAGATTCGGGTCCCAGCTCCTACATGGCAACCATATCGCACAGAACTCCAGTTCTGTGGAAACATACACACACACACACACACACACACACACACACACACGCACGCACAGAGAGAGAGAGAGAGAGGAGGGGGGATAAAAGCAGAATAACAATCTAGAGTGACAATAATATCAAATGAAATGCAAATATACTGACAGAAAAAATGCTATTACAGATAGAGGGACACTTGAGAAGAAAAGGGTCATTCCATCAGGGAAAGATACAAATTATAACATCTTTGAACCAACAAAACTGAAGACATAAGCATTTCTACAGCAGCTCTTGGAAACGCCAACACTTCACTTTGAAGAGTGCATAAAGTGACTAGGTAGAAGACCCACAGGACACGGGAAGCTTGAAGAAATGTTACAAGCTAACTAAATCTAGAAGGCATTGCACAGCACTCCACTGAACAAAACCAAAATATACAATATCTCAAGTGCTCATGGAAGTTTCTTCAGATCAGACAATATGCTAAGCCATAAAATAAACTTCATTAAACTTAAGAGGACAGAAATAATATAAAGGGGCTGTAGATATGGCTCAGTGCTTAAGAGGGCTTGCTGCTCTTCCAGAGGACTCAAGTTTCGTTCCTAGAATCCACATTGGAGACTCAAAATTGCATATAACTCTTGCTCTTCCAACATCCTCTTCAGGCCTCCAAGGGCGCTGGCACACAGTGGTAGACACTGACACAGATACACGCACACACATATAAAAATAAAATCTTCTTAAAAAGAAATCATATAAGCCAGATGTTGGGGGTGGTACACACCTTTAATACCAGATATAGGAGGCAGAGGCACGCAAATCTCTGTGAGATACAGGCCAGTCTGGTGTACAAACTGAGTCCCAGGCCAGTTAGAGCTATAGGGAGACCCTATCTTAAAAACAAACAAACAACAGAAAACTAAAATTAATTTAGTAATCATAAAAAGCCAGTTCTAGAAAGAATATGGAAAAACTCACAAATACGTTGAAGTTCATCAACATGACCATAATGCTCAAATGATGGTATCTGACTGTAATCCTAGCACTCGGGAGGTGGAGATAGAATAGTGAATTTGAGACCAGCCTGAGCTATGCAAAACCACTTTGTCACCAAACCAAGAAAAAAGAAAAGAAAGCTCATATTACTAGATCCAAAGTGAAACAGGGAACGTGATTGTGGAACATACAGAAAAATACATACTATGAACCACTCTATGGCAGTCAGTTAAATAACTTACTGCCAGTCAAAGTTATACAGGTCTGTAATCCTAGCACTTGGGAAACAGGAGGATAAATAGTTCAAGTCTATTCTTGAACTGTCTTAAGGATCCTGTCTTAAGAGGGAAAAACTTAGATAAAATGAACAAATTACTCTAAAAACATTAACCACCTAAAATGACTTTAGGATAAACAGTCTGGATAGATACCAATCAAAGACACAGAATTAGAAATTTTTCAAAGTTTTTTAAAGCTGGGTCCGGTGGTACACTCCTGCAATCCTAGCACTCTCTGGGGACAAGGTAGGACGATCAGGAGTTTAAGAACATCTTTGGCTACACCTCAGGGTGTGGAGGCATTGCTTCCTGAGACTGGCTCACAAAAACAACAAAAACCCTCCCCCAACAGAAAGTAAAAGCCCAAATGACCTCACTAGGGAATTCTACCAAACATTAAAGAATAAGCAAGAACAATTATTCACAAACTCTTATAAAAAGTTAGAATAGGAAGGAACTCTTCTCAATTTGTTTTACGAGGCCAGTATTTACTCAGTAATAAAACGAAACAAGCTGGGTGTTGGGCCATATGCTGTAATCCTAGCAATTGGGAAATGGAGGCAGGAAATCAGTTCAAGGTCATCTTCGGCTGTATAGTGAGTTCAAGGATGTGGGCATGCTCACCACATGGAAGCCAGATAAGAGTGTTAGGTGTGCTGCTCTATCACTTTCTGCCTTATACCTTGAGATGGGGGCTCTCATTGAAACTGGAACTAGGCTGGCAGCCCACAGTCACAGTGATCCTCCTGTCTCAGCCGCTACCCCCAGTGTTAAGGTTGCCGTACTGCCTGACCATGCCTGGCTTTTTTGCATGGGTGTGGGAGTTCAAACTAAGATTCTCATGCTAGCATGAGTGCTCTTACCCTTACCCCCTAGCTATCTTCCTAGCCCCAAATATGTATAATTTTTATTTGTCAATTGTACCTCTATAAATCTAGGGGAGAGTCAGGTGTGGTGAGTCATGCCTGTAATTCCAGCCCTTGGGAGGCTGAGGCTCATAGTAAACTACTTAGCAAGGACAATAGACAATTGCTTCAAGTTCAAGCCAAGCTTGGGCTACATAATGAGTTCTGGGATACTCTGAACTACAGTGTGAGATTCTATCTTTAAAAATAAGGAAAAAGATTTATATCTTTTTATGCTGGAGAGATGGCTCAGCAGTTAAGAGCACTGGCTGCTCTTGCAAAAGACCCAGGTGATTCCCAGTATCCACACGGTGGCTAAAAACCATCCATAACTCCAGTTCCAGGGGATCTGATGCCCTCTTCTGACCTCTTAAGGGCATTACACAACACAGGTGCACTTATATACATGCAGGCAATACACTCATATACAGCAAATCAAAATAATAATTTTTAAAGATATAATAAATAATATAATAAGTCTGTAGGATGCAAGATAAATTTTAAAAAGACATTCTATATATACCTTTGCAATGACAATCAGAAAATGATATTAGGATAATGGTGAGAACAGGAATTAGAAATTGAACAGGCAGTTCAGGGAAGGATCCCCAAAAGCAAGTTCCAAAAAAATGTCTTTCTTTCTGTTTGCCAGGAATGCCAGTTGGGAGCTCTGATTTCTTATCTCCTACTTCCTGGAGGGTGGGAACTGAAACTCCACTCCCTTCTGGTGATCAGCTTTGGAACTGGATCTCTGGATTTTCCTGGTAGACACTTCCCAGTTTCAGCCCATCTCCTAAAGGATCTGAGGATACCGTCTTCATAGGGGGGCAATACTGCATTAGCAGTAAAGGCCAATTGAGGGGAAACAAACTCCTTCTGGTCAAAAGAACAGAATCTCTGGCTTGGGTGGAGTACTAACATTCCAGTCAATCACCTGGCTAAGTCTACCCCTCTGAAAGGCAGAACCACCCCGCAGAAAGGTAGATCCATCTTCCCATGCTAAAGAGATAGGAAGAATAATTGTTTCCTGAATGAGACAATTTACTTTTCCTGCCCAGAATGCCTATTGCAGTCACTTACAGAGTTGTCGCCATGCAGCTTCCTAAGTCTGCTTGATTTTCTACATTTCTCAGACAAGCGTAGCTTTCCCTTTTCTTCTTGCTATCTATTTAAAGCACGCTTTCCCTAACACTTTGGGCTCACTCTTTCTTTCAAGCTCCGCCTCCCACCATGTGGCTACTTGAAAGAAAAGAAAATAAGGAAGAAAGGAAGGAAGGAAAGAAGAAAGAAAAGATGGAAATGATTCTAAGAAATAACTGTAGGTGGCACATAACTTTGATCCTAGCACTCAGGAAGCAGAAGCAGATAGACCTTTTTGAGTTTGAGGCTAGCACAATCTATATAGCAAGTTCCAGGTCAGCCAAGGCTGTATAGTGATAGCCTGTCTCAAAACACCAAAAAAAGAATAGAATACATAGAAACAAATTTAATATATTGGAGGTGGTGGCAGGAGGATCGGAAATTCAAGGTTATCCTTGGTTACATAATGAGTTCAAAGACATTCTATCCAAAAAAACAAACAAAAGGCAAAAGGCAAAGTTGAGCATATCAGTACATGCCTGCACCTACAATCCTAGAACTCTGGAGGTAGAGGCCAAGGAGATCAGAAATTCAAAGCCATCCTTGCCTGTATAATGAGTTCAAGACCTAGATGAGCTCCATAAAACCCTGACTCAAAATAAATAAATAAACAACAAAAAGCAAAGAATCTGGATGACTATTCCACCGAAGGTCAAAAAAATGTTCTATAAGCACAGGAAAACTTAGCCCTTGTATCAGGGAAATGTAGATCAAAACTACAAGGAGATACTGCTTCACACCACTGGGGTGCTGTGACTTTTTAAAAGTCACGACTGAGCATGGTGGTACATGCCTTTGATCCCAGCGCTAAGGAGGCAGAAGCAGGTGGATTTCTGTGAGATCAAGGCCAGCCTGGTCTACATAGGGAGTTTTAGGCCAGCTTGGGCTTCAGAGAGACCGTATGTCAAAAAGAAAAAAAAAGTCACATAATAATAATAATAAATGTTGGCGGGAATGTGACAAACTCAAAGTACTTTTTTACTTTGAACGGGAACATAAAATCTTGCAGCCACTTTGCAAAATGGATTTAACAGTTTCCCAAAATGTTAAACCCTGAGCCACCATGTCATTTAACAACACTCTTTTTATACAGATGCCCTAACAAATGATATGCAGGGTGCTCAGGTCTGGAATGGGCCTCTGTGGCAGAAATATTTGCCTGGTATGTCAAGACCCTAGCACACATGCAGGCAGTAGGAAGAATGGAGAAAAGCAGAAAGGGAGGGATATTCAAACACAAATTTGTTCATAAAAATTCACAGCAGCACAATTTGAAACAGACTAAAGAACTAATCTAAAATATCCAACAGGGCTGGAGAGATGTCTCAACAGTTAAGAGCATTAGCTGCAGCACCCACATGGTGGTTAACTCCAGTTCCAGGGGCTCCAACACTCTCTTCTGATCTCCCTGGCCATTCCACAACATGGGAGCACTAACATATGTGCAGGTAATACATTCATATACATAAAATAAATCATAAATAAAAAATTTTAAATGCCCATCAGATACTCTGTGTGGTAGCGAAAACCTTTAATCCCAGGCCTCAGGAGGCAGAGGCAGGTGAATCTCTGAGAGATCAAGGCTAGCCTGCTCTACATAGTGAATTCTAGGAGAGCTGGGACTAGGGAGACCCTATCAAAAAAAATTCCCATCAGTGAATGAATAGACAAAATGTGATCTATTCATACAATGAAGTATTATTCAGTTATAAAAAGAATGAAATACTGATGCATACTAGAGATGAAACATAGACATTTTGCCAAGAGAAATAATTCAGTTGCAAAGACCACATAATGTGATTATGTGTTTATTTATTTATTCATTTATTGTGATGCTGGACTTGAAACTTGAACCCAAAGTTTCACGTATGTTAGGTGTACGCTCTACCACTGCTCTGTACCTCCAACCCAGGAGGGCGGGGTTTGTAGAACGCTGTGAAGACTGTGTCACTAGTGGTAATTTTTATGTTTTATGTATTTTACCATTCTTAAACAAACAAATCTAGTCTGTATCTTTTCCAGTTTAAGAAATAAAACTTTTCAAATACAAAGAATGGTATACAGAATTTAACAATGAAGTTGTGTGTGTGTGTGTGTGTGTGTGTGTGTGTGTGTGTGTGGTGCTGGGGAATGAACCTGTGGCCTTGCGCATTCTAGGCAAGCTCTCTATCACTGAGCTAAACTTGGCCCTAAATTTTTTTTTTTCACAAAAAAGCAAGTTAGAGCATTTTACTTCATGATATTCCACTCCAATATACAGTTCAGAATTCTTTGGAAGGGTGTGAAGAGCGACAGTAGTTCACTGAACAACAAAGTAATACAATCAGAACTCTGCTTTAGAAAAACTGGTTTTGTTTTTATGGAGACATGGTCTCCCATGTTGCCAGGTTGGTGTCAAAACTCTTATGCTCAAATGATTCTCCTGTCTCAGCCTCCCAAGTTGCTGGCCTATAGCAAAACCATTGAGTTAAAACTTTGGTAGGAGGTGGGCTAGAGGCAAGGTGTCTTAGAATGGCCTAAACCTCATGTTCATTTGGTTGTGTTTTAATTAGTGATTTCTCGCTTTGTTTTTTAAATTTGTGAGTTAATGTAGTATGTGTATAAAGTATGTGTCAGTGAGGACACGTGTGTACTGTGGCTTGTGTGGAGGTCAGGCAACAACCTTTAGGGAATTGTTCTCTCTTTCCACCTCACTTTGAGCAGGGCCTCTTTTTCTTTTTTTGTCACTGGGCAGTCAGCTCCAGGATAGCTGGCCTGGGACCTGCTAATGGGTTCTCCCGTCTCTGCTTCCCATCTCAACATAGGAGTGCAGGGATTGCAGATGTGTGCCACTGCATCTGACTTTTTATGTAGCTTTCAGAGATGCAACCCATCTTCTCAGGCTTGCCAATCACAAGTGCTTTTATCTACTGAGTTATTTCCTCACCTCCTGTGGAGTTTTTAAAAGTTTTTTAATTTAAATTTTAAAAATTTTTTATGTGTAAAATTGTTATGCGTGCTCGTTGAGTGCACCTGTGCATGCAATGCCTATAGAGGCCAGAAGAGGGCACCTGATCCCCTGGAACTGGAGTTACAGTCTGCCACCATGTGTTTCAAAACAAATCTGACTCTTAAACGCTAAACCACCAATTCAGTCCCCCTCCCCCCTTATTTTTAAAGGCAGGGTTTTACTGTTGTCCAAACCGACTTGGAATTCACTTTATAGCCCCAATTGGCTTCAAACTTGTTGCAGTACTTCCGCTTCAGCCTTCTAAGCATTGGGATGTCAGACATACACCACCATGCACATTTGATTGTGTTTTTGTTGCTATTTGCAGTTCAAGGGATTGAAGCCAGGGCCTCATCTCCTTGGAGCCCTGTATTAAGTGGTGGCGGTCAGAATAGAGACTTGAAGAACTCTATGGTTGGCCCTTAGTCTTCTGAATGCTCACAGCACTCAGTCCTATTTCTCTTGCAACCAGAGTCAGCACACCAGAAGATAGACAGCTATGTGTCTCCAGATCCAGGCACATAAAGAATTCCCCCAAGAAAGGCATCAGACCAGGAAATTCCAGGCAGCCTTTTAAAATTTGATTCATTTATTTATTATCGGATAAACAAGGCCTTTATAGTATTTGTTATCTTATTCATCATTTGCTAAGTGAATCATACAGAATTTTCTGATCAGTTCACTGCCACTTTTACCATCCTGTGAACTATTAATTCTGTCTACCTTGTGAATGAGTAAGTTGAAATTCAAAGAGATAAGAAACTTGCTCTTAAGGATTAGGGTTCATGAGTGCAAAGCTGGTCTACTCTTATAAAAGAAAAACAAAGTTAGATTAGGAAACAAGTGTTTTGTTGTCCTGATCATGTCTCTACTATATTTAAACCCATCATAGTCTTCATTTAGAATTGTCAGAATAAATTATTAGCTTTCTGGAAGCTTAAACATAGTTCTCTTAATCAGTCCTTTGGAGAGTCACATGCAAAAAAATCTTTAAAAACTTTTTTATTGAGTTTTATACATTTCATACAACAGTTCTAAATCAAATTTAGATCCCTCCCCCCTTGATTTCCCCGACCCCGCCCCACCAGACTTCATGTATTCCGCCATACATGTTAAGTTCTATCCAGCAAAGCGTTTCTGCCTAGATGTCCTTTAGTGCAAATTCATCCACTGGAGTCTGGTAAGCTATCTAGAGATCGTAAATAAGGCCTATTTTCCCTCTCCCAATAGTAATTAGTCTCCAGTAGTTCTCAGTCTAGGTCTAGCCCACCACCAATTTCTACTGATCATCTCTGGGCCTTGTGTAATCTGAGTTGGTGTGGGTCCTGTGTTCAGTGCCACAAGTTCACATGTGCAAGTTTCCAGTGGCCTGAATGCCTCTGCTTACCTAAGTTCATGAACCAGTTCTGGCTCTTACAATCTTCCCACCCCCTCTTCTGCAATGATCCCTGAACCCTGGGTGAGTGAGGTTCAATATAAGAGTCCTGTTCGGAAGTACACACTCTGCCATTTCTTATTCTATAAAGCTTGGCCGGTGTGTCCTTCTGTGTGCACAGGGCTATGTTGTTTAAGGAAGCTTCACTGCTGAGAGTTGAGGGACGCACCAGTTTTCTGTCACCCTTTGTTCCACTGTGTTCTATGAGCCTTAGGGGTAGAGGTTCAGCTGTAGATGTGTCACTTAGGACTTGGCATCTCTCAGATGTACAGTCTCTGTCTGACCAGTGGTGGAGTTCTGCTGTAACCTCCATCTGTTGCAAAAAGAAGCTTTGATGAGTGGTGACTGTATGTTTGTCTGTAAAGACAAAGATTCATATTTAGCATATGTGAGAAATTTCATTTCTCTAGAGATAAGACAGAAATAGGGGTCTCTCTAGGACTGTGTCCCCTCCAACCATGTATATTTGGCTGAGTTTACATGCCACCCGTGAGTTCTCTCCCACTGAGAGGGCTTTAAGTCCGATTAAGTAGCTATTGGTCACCCCAGACGACAGTGCTGTTACCACACCGACAGAGGGGTGCTGTGCTGGGCCAGTCGCTACAGTTATTAGAATTTAGGGTTGGCTTGAACCGTTGATTGTTTTCTTCCTTA
Source organism: Eospalax fontanierii (assembly GCA_035773235.1). Taxonomy (NCBI): domain Eukaryota; kingdom Metazoa; phylum Chordata; class Mammalia; order Rodentia; family Spalacidae; genus Eospalax; species Eospalax fontanierii. The sequence continues at coordinate 35,431,973 of CM069548.1, read as the reverse complement.
GAAGTTTGCGTGTTATCATCTAGCAATATGGAAGCAAAATTTGAGGTAGAAGGTTTCCAGGTCAGTTCCTATTTCATTGCTCACAAGAAAACTTAAAAAAAAAAAAAAATGTGTATCTCTGGTTGGAGAGATGGCTCAGTGGTTAGGAGCTCCAGTTGCTCTTGCAGAGAACTCGGGTTTGATTCTCAGCACCCATATGGTGGCTAACAACTGTTTATAACTCTAGTTCCAGGGCCTCAGACACCTTCTTCTGACCTCCACAGGTACTGCACGACACGGGTGCACCTACCTACATGCAGGCAATGCGCTCATACACATAAAATAATAATAATAATAATAATAATAATAATAAGTGTATCTCTTCTAAACTTGTGGTGTTGCATCTGAAAAAGCAGGAAACCACAGAGCAAGATCCCACTTCTGAGGTTGAATGTGACAGCCTCCGGCAAAGAGTTGGACCTTTACTGTGATAAGTATCTGAGAAAAGATGAGAACTCAAAGAGAAAACCAGAACCAGAAGGTCAGGTAGGAAACGAAGGCATCTGGCTGCTAGCCACTCTTCTAAGAACTCATTTCATTCCTGGAAGGAAAAGAAAAGATGACTCTGCAGCTCAGAGGCAAACGCCCAGGCACCAACTCAGGGTGAATGAGCTGTGTCTTAGAAGATCACCTAGGTTCATGTTTCTCTTGCTGTTATTTCCCTCTTGTTACCCTGAGCCTTTGGGAAAAGCTTACTTAAATGCCTCAGCCCAGTTTAACTATGCCACAGGTAGTGAAGGTAGAGATCTCTCCATTTTGGACCAAAGGTTAATAGGTGGAAAATAGGTCCTCTTGAGGCCAGCCTGTTGATGACAGCATTGATTATGAGCAATTCCCACAGGGAAGGTAAAACGCAGGACATCAAAGTTGGGGGTTGAGCAGCCCAGCACCTCTCATTTGACAGCCGATTCCCTCCACTTCTTGCTATGGATTTGTATTGAGGCAGCCAGGTATTCCTTATCCTTTGTCAGTGCTCTCTGAGTCACAACAGACACATTAGTGATCCTGACATCAATTTAATGAGTGTCAAAGTGAGGCAGGATAAAACAACCGGAAAAATTATGGTAACTTGGAAAGAAAAAGTGAAAAAAACTCACTTCAGAGTTTAACTGAAACTTCTCACCAACTGAGAATCAAAAATTCTAGCACAAAACTGGGTGTGGTGGCGCACACCTCTAATCCCTGCACTCAGGAGGCAGAGAGGCCGGGGAATCTCTGGGAGTTTGAGGCCAGCCTGATCTACATAACAAATTTCAGTCCAACCAGGCGTGCATAGTGAGGCCCTGTCTCAAAACAACAAGCAAACAAACCAAATTCCAGCACAAGCAGCATACTGCTGTGAAAATTGCCCACACAGAGACAATATCACACACACACACACACACACACACACACACACACACACACACACAGAGGCCTTGAAACAGGGTCTCATGAATCCAAGGCCGACCTAAAATTCTTTATGCAGTAGGAGATGACCTTGAACGTTTGATTCTCCTGTTTCCACCTCTGTAGTGATAGGATTACAAGCATGTGCCTCTGCTTGGTTTCACGTAATGCTGGTGATTGAACCCAAGGCTTTCTGCATGCTACGAAAGCACTCTACCAACTGAACTATATGTCCTTAGCTCCTTGGAGATACTTTCAACCAGGAATGTCAAAATAGCAATGAACCGTGCTTAAGGCCTGAGCACACAGGACCTTACGTGTGGCCTTATTCCTCTTCTGAATATTTTCTGGAAATCTCACAAACAAGATTTTAATTAATTTCAGTGAAGATATCCAAACTCTCTATGATCTAGGGTTTTGACTTATCAGCTCTTAACTGTCTGGCACACCCAAGGAAAAAAAAAACGTGTGATCTCGTTTAAATTTCTTAGCAAACTTTTGAAGATAATAACTTCAGAACTCACCAAAATTATATATATAGCTATTGCAGACATGATGAAATGTGGTTCTTTTTTGAGAAGCCCACACCTATGCTTCTGGATGTTTCTTAGTCTTTCTCTGAGCACCTTTCTATTACCAACCCCCGACACTCACACTTAAATCTATGTTAAAAATCTGTCTTAATAAATGCCAGCTTGGGGATGGAGACGTGGTTTGGACCACCAGCACCCTCTTAAAAACTGCACATGGTGGCACACATTTGTATCCCCAGGACTAGGAGTGCAGAGACAGCTGGATCCCCAGAACTTGCTGGTCTGCCAGACTAGCTGGCAAGCTGCAGGTTCAATGAAAAGACCCTGTCTCAAAAACTAAAACAAAGAAAATTAGAAGAGAAGACACCTGACATTGACATCAACCTCAAACATACACAAATAAATAAATAAAGCACATAAACTCCAACTCTGCTTTGCACATGCTTATTCTGAAACTCTTCTCTCTGGCAGAGCCACGAATCTGGTTTTACCTGCAGGGAGGTCGCTAAGGGAGAAGGAAGCCCTGGAACTGCTGCAGGAGGCAGCATGGGCTGTGTCTCCTGCTGCAAACACTTTTTTTTTTCTTTTTTTTTCCTGAGGCAAGGTCTTGCTTTGTATCTCAGGTTAGCCTCCCATTCAGCTCTTTCTGCCTCAGCGTCCCAAGGACTGGGATTTCAGGCGCACACCACCATGCCCAGCAACATTAGTTTTATTACTATTATTATTTGCTTTTATGTATGTGTATGTGTGCATGCATTGCTTGTCTGTGTGCACCATGTACATGCAGCACCCAAGGAGGTGAAAGAGGTTACAGAAGAGGGTGAACTCTAGTTACAGGTGGTTGTGAGCTGCCCAGTATGGGTGATGGGAACTGAACCTGGGTTCTCTGCAAGAGCAGCAAGTGCTATTAACCTCTGAGCTATCTCTTCAGTCCCAACACTTGTTTTTAAATAAAATAAAATGAATATATTCTTGGAGAATTTATGGCTTTTTGTAGTTGTCATTTGGTTTTTTGAGAGAAGTTCTTGCTGTGTCACCCATTCTGGTCTTGAACTTGAGGCAATCCTCTTGCCTCAGCCTCCAGAGTACTGGGATTACAGATATATACCACCATATCCAGATAACTGTTTCATTATTGAAACATGTAACTATGTGTGTGTCATGAATCTCTGTGTTAACCATTCCCACTACAAAAAGCTTGTTTGAGGGGCTGGAGCGATGGCTCAGTGGTTAAGAGCACCAGGTGCTCTTCTAGAGGACCCAGGTTCAGTTCCCAGCACCCACATGGAGGATTAGAATTGTTTGTAACTCCAGTTCCAGGGGATCTGATGCTCTCTTCTGGCCTCCGTGGGCATTGCATGTATATGATGCTTGTACATACATGTAGGCAAAACACTCATACACGTAAAATAAAAATAAATAAATTTGGAGCTGGAGAGATGGCTCAGTGGTTAAGAGCTCTGGCTGTTCTTGCAGAAGACCTGGGTGTGATTCCTAGCACCCACATGGTAGCTAACAACCATCCATAACTCCAGTTCCAGGGGATCCAAAGCTCTCTTCTGATCTCCTTAAGCACGACATGGGTATGCTTACACATATTCAGGCAATACAATCCTACACATAAAATAAAAATAATAAATAAATTTTTTTTAATTAAAAAGAACACTAAAAAGTTTCTCTGGTCAAGGCTGAGAGAGATGAGTCCAAAAGTTTAAATATAAATATTTAGAAGGCAGTTTGCCTTCATGTCCCTTTAGCATATCTGTATATAGTAAGTCCCAGATAGGGCCTGTGACCTCCCAGCCATAGGTTTTGTTTGTTTTTTAACCGGGTTTACAGTATCTGGTATGTATTCTTTCCCACAGACCTGTCTGGCCTTAAGTGGAACAAGAAAGCAGTTGGTTACTCTCAGTCATGCTACTATTGTACCAGTAGGAACATCTTGTCTGGCAGATTGGGACTGTAGTATGCAGAATTCATGCAGGGGAGATCTTTGTTGCCTTTTCTCCTTTAACAGCCTGCATAACACCTTCCAGCACTACCAGTACTAGCCAGTGGGGAGGAAGTTTCCTACTGAGATCCAGTTTGAGTTATTTGTGTGCTATATCTAAAGTATGTGGTATCTTCAGCAATGTGGTCTTACCATCTAGTAAGACTGAAGCTATTCTAAAGAGAGATACTTTTGTCCCTCCCTTTGCCTATAGACTATTGAAACAACAGACCCCAAAGAACTGAAATTTCCTCAGTAATCTCTTGCTGTGGAAGAAAAAGGCTGAAATCCTGGTACTAACTAGAGAAGGAACTTGCTATGTAGGAAGAAATTTCATAGTTATAACATCTCACTAGCCCACCTTGAAGTTCAGACTGAGCTGAGACAGTAATGGGTCAGTGATGGGTGGAACCACACCTTGATGTGTTAATTATGCAGACCTCTGGCCCTCTGTTAAATCTAAACTTCATGTCAGTACCCTGAAGATGAATTTGGAGGTCACTATTTCTCTTCCCAATATGATCACAGAGAATGAATCTCCTTTCTCTGTTTTTGGCTATTAAACTGGCATATTAAGAATGGGCAGCTTAGCTTGTGTGGACTTCCAGGGCTAGGCTTTGACCCTAACAACTCTGGTAACACTGCTACAAGCACATGTTCAATGAAATAAATTAGCTAGGTCAGAATTATCAAGGGAAAAGATTGAGTACTTACATCTTATTGTATATATTTTTTCCCTTTAGAATTTCTATGCTGTCTGCCATTTAAGGAAATGTAAAACACTTCACTAGAGTGATTTTTGGAGCTGGGTTTTCTGGCACATGATTATAATCCTAGCATTTGGAAGATAGAGGCAGGAGAATTAGGAATTCAAGACTAGCTTTTTAGCAAGTTAGGGGCTGATCTGGACTGTAAGACCTTGTCTTAAACAAACAAACAAATAGTTTCCTTAGGCCTGGGCCTGGGTGGTGCAGGCAGCCAGCTTCTTGCTAAGTTGAGACAGAAGTATCAAAAGTTCAAGGCCAGAGAACCTTTCTCAAAATAAGTTAAAAAGGGCTCAGGATATGGCTAAGTGCTTGCCAAAGCATTCAGGGGGCCCTAGCTTCATTTCCTAGTCACACCAAAATAAAACAAAAACAAATAAACAAAATTTGTTCTGAGTGTTTTTAGGAATTTTTCGGTATTTAATAGTTAATGGCCTGTCAGCATCTTTTGTTTGACCTCTTTGTAATGAAGACATACATCTGTTAGTAAAGTTATGTGCCTGTATAATGATCCTTGGTGAGGATCAGTCCCCCCCTCTCATCTCATCATCATCATCATTATTATCACCATCTATCATCATCATCATCATCATCATCATTACTTCTTTTTTACATTTATTTATTTGGCGGATGGGTGATTGTGCGTGCACATACCATGGTATATGTGTGGAGAACAGAGGAGAACTTTTAGGAGTTAGTTCTCTCTTACCACTGTATATGTGGGTTCTGGAGATGGACCTCAGGCTTGTAAGTAAGGGCCTTTATACACTGAGCTGCCTTGACAGCCTTATTTTGTTTTGTTTTAAAATTTTATTATTTTTAAAAGTTATATATGTGGGGCTGGAAAGATGGCTGAGTGGTTAAGAGTACTGGCTGTTCTTGCAGAGGACCTGGGTTCAAATCCCAGCACCCACAATTGTCTATAATTCCAGTTATAGGGTATCCAATGCTCTCTTTTGTACTCCTCAGGGGTTGCATGATATAGGTGTACTTACATACATGCAGGCATAATATTCATACATAGAAAAAAAATTAAGCTGGGTGGATGGTGCCTGCCTTTGGTCCCAGCACATGGGAGACAGAGGCAGGAAGATCTCTATGAGTTCAAGACCAGCCTGATCTACATAGGGAGTTTCAGGTCAACTGGGGCTACAGGGAGACCCTGTCTCAAAGAGACATAATAATAATAATAAAAAAGTGTGTGTGTGTGTGTGTGTGTGTGTGTGTATCTGTATCTGTGTCTGCATGTGCATGTGAATGAGGTGCAGACAGGAGCCACAGGCATAGAATCTTCCTGGAACTGGAGTTACAGTCTGTTGTGAGCCACCCTATCCTCTGCGAGAACAGTCAACAGTCTTAATTACTCAGCCATCTCTCTAGCGCTTTTATTTGTTTTTTGAGGTAGGATCGGTTTATGTAGCCCATGGTAGCCTCGAACTTGCTATTTGCTGGGGATGACCTTGAACTTCTGATCCTCCTGCCCCTACTTCTAGGAGTGATGGAATTACAGACATGTACCACCATGCTTTATTTGGTGCTAGGGACCAAACCTAGGACTTTGTGCATTCTAGGAAAGCACTCCACCAACTAAACTGTATCTGAAGCCCTCTGCTTCTTCCTTTTTACTTCTTTTTAATATCATACGTGAGTACAGTCTATGTATTATTTCCATCCCTCCCAGTTCTCCTCCTATTCTCATGCCCCTAACTCCCTCTTAGTTTATTGTCCTCTTCTTTGATCATTATGGTTACATATATGGTATGGGTATGTAATGCACTGGGTGTACAGCAGTACTCCTGTGTACATGTGTTTGGGTCCTTTACTTGGAGTTAGATAACCTCTCGGAGCTAGTCCCTGGAAGAAATTGATTCTGCCTCTCTCAGTATCCACTAACTGCCTATAGCTGTTCATCTCGAGGTAGGTGTTACATTCTTTCCACCCCTTCTTCCTCCATGTTCTCTGAGCCTTATCTGTAGAGGCTGTAGATGTGTCACTTAGGGCTGAGCACCTCACAGACACTTATTCCTGTTTTTGACCAGTTGTAGAACTTTGTAATAGTCTCCATCTGTTGGGAAAGAAGTAGAATGCTTCACGAATTTGCATGTCATCATTGTGCAGAGACCATGCCAATCTTTTCTGTATTGTTCCAATTTTAATATATTATGTGCTGCGAAGCAAGAACACTTTTTTTTTCTTTCCTTTTCTTTTGGTTTGGTTTTTTGAGACAGGTCTCCCTGTAACCCGAGCTGGCCTAGAACTCACTATGTAGACCAGACTGGCCTCTCACAGAGGTCCTCCTGCCTCTGCCTCTGCCTCTTGAGTGCTGGGATTAAAGGCGTGCCTCACCATGTTTGGCTTCTTAACAGAGTTTATGCATTTTCTTCCCACCTGATTTTCTGAAATTCACAGCTCAGGCCCAAGGTACCCTCTCACCCACAGTGCTCTCTTGAGTTCTGTAATGATAAGTAATTATGCCATTAATTTTGAACCTTAGCTACACTGAATTACATATGCCTACACTGTGTTAGGTGTATAACATTGTTTATTTTAATTCACTTATTTAAAATTTCTTTTCATTGATTTTTCTTATGTGTATGACTGTTTTTGTCTCATATATTTCTTCATGTCCATGTTATGCAATGCCATGAACTGAATCCAGTCTTCTGAAAGATCATCCATTAACCGCTGAACCATCTCTCCAGTCCCATATTAATTCATTTATCTGCCAGACATTTTAGATTAGTTTTAATTTTTGTTGACAAGCCAAGTATTCACATACTCATTTCATTTTACATTATTATTCAAGAACAATATCACCTCAGAGATGGTTTCAGGGTTTGGGTAGGGTAGGGGCTAGTAGAGTTCTTTATCAAAACATTAGCAAAAATACTATCTCCTTAGTGATATCAACCAATGAGTTCTAGATAATTTAAGAGAAAACTAAGGACATCTCAACCAAATTAAAAGTAGGTTTTACTAAATATAGTTGACTCTCTGATATTTATCCTAGTATAAACCAATCTATGGTATTCCATCCTAGGACCAGTAAATGGTTTCCAAGGAAACATGTGACCTTATTTTGAAATACCTCCTCACTCCTGAGAGTAGCCTTCTTTCTCTAGATGGTAACACATTTGGGTTATGATGTCAGAGATTTCTGCAAATATTTTGCTACAATTTAAAGGCGAACAGCTAGTGTGACAACTAGAAGGATGGAATTCTAGAGCTTTTGCAGCATTGTTTTGCAATTGTGTTAATTAACCCTGCTCTGCCCCACAACTTCCTTGTTCTATGACATAATAAATATCCTTATTGTTTGTGAATATGGTTCATAATGTGAATAGGCTTTTATTAACTATTTACAACTGAAGAATTCTAACTAATCTATTGCATGTTCGTGCCTTTGTCACACTGATTGTTGTGGCTTGAATCTGAAATGCCCCCCACCCAAGGCTCTGGTATGGAAGCCTTGGTCCCCGGGTGGAGTGCTGTTAAATTAAAGATCATGGAGGTGGAACACAGGGACAGGCATGGGGGTTATGTCCTGGAAGCCATTTCCTACTTCCTGTCCACTATGAGATGAGCAGCTGTCTTCCCATAACTGCCTCTCATGATGCTTCTGTCCTGCCACAGGCCCACAAGCAGCACAGCCAGCCGATTACGTGCTGAAACCTTTAAGACTGAGCCAAAATAAATATTTCCCTCTTTTAAGTTTTATCCTCAAGGATTTCTATAACAATAATTTTTTTAAGTGTCCAGCCAACTGATTTTCTCCAGATGCTGGTAGTGTGTTTTCTTCAACTCATCCAGTGTAGTCAGAAGAATATACATAGTGCCAAATTTATAAATGCTCTGCTAGGTACCCAGTCCTCAACATCTTGTCAGGATTATTTTGTGTCAAAAGCTGTTGTTCTCTTCTCTTCACCAGGTCCCCCACTGCAGATTCAGGCCAGGTTTGAGAATGTACTTCTTTCCTTAAGTATATAAAAATTCCTAGGTGGACTGAAGGTGTAGCTCAGTGACTGAGTACTTGCTTAGCTTGTGTGAGGCCTGGAGGCTTACTATTACTTAATTCTGCATAAGTCCTGAATTAGCTTGAATAGATTTCTGATCCCGTATTGCTTTCTCTTGTCTGTACTACTGACTCAAGTAGAAGACACTACTTCCAAGCTTATTCCTCGGTAGCACCCCTCTTTCTGATTTGTCTACCTACCAAAATTCAGGACCCACTTCTCTGACTTTAAGTATCTTCATGTTCATTAAAGCATAGTTGAATGAATTTACAAGGAGGAAATGAATAGCCTGAAGAACCCTGGAGAGGAGCAACAGTGGTTCCCAGTTTCAGTGCCTGTTTTCTTTCTTGACCAAGGTAAGGAGAATTTATAAACTGTTAGCTTCATATACACTCACGAACTTCTTTTAAAGTTTCCAATAAGTATTGAATTTAGTTTTAACTACCAACGATTTCAAAGAGGGAGGGGAAACTATTCAGAAAGTTTTATTTCAAGAGTAACTCTTATTAATTAAAATATCACAGGCAATCATTCAACATATAAAGGTAATAACTTCTTTAATATAGCCACTTGTCATTTATGAAACCAGTCCGTTAACCCGAATAATCAGAATGGTTTTCTTTCAGGTCTTCTTAGGTTTAGTGGTGAGCCAGATTTTTTTTCTGACTTGTGTTTTATACAACAACCTCTAGCAGTCTGCTTTATGTGCACTTACGGATATGAATAGAAGTCAAAATACATTAGAGAGCCTTATTCTTACACAGTACTATATGGAATTTAATTTCCTACCCATTAAATACTTCCTTTTAATTAATTATCAATTATTTTTCCTGTAACATGCTCATTAATTACTTTCATACTTGCTTTAAAGTTCTTTGAAACTTTTCGGTTGTGTTTGAAAATATTATCCCGTATTTAGATCCCCAAATATTTTAATTCTTTTTATCATTCATTCAATTTTTTAAAAGTTTATATTTATTTTTTTGAGGCAGGATCTTATTCTGTAGCCCAGCGTGGTGGTTTGAATGAGAAATCTCTCTCTTAGGCTCACAGATCTGGACACTTGGTCCCCAGTTGTTGGTGGTGTTTGGGAAGGGTACGGAGTCTTTAGGAGGCGGAGGCCTGCTGCGGGAAGTGTGTCAGTGGGGCCGGGCTTTGAGAGTTCGTAGCCTGGTTCTACTTCCAGGTTACTCTCTCTGCTTCCTGTCTGCTTCTGCGATGTGAGTTCTCAGTTTCTGCCACCATGCCGGCTGTTTGCTGCCATGCTTCTTCATGATGGACTTTTTTCCCCTCTAGAACCGTACATCAAAATAAATTCTTTCTTCCATAAGTTGCCTTGGTCATGGCATTTCACTGAAGCAACAGAAAAGTAACTAATATGCCCAGGGTGGCCTAGAACTCATCTGATAGCCCAAGCTGATCTCATACTCACGGCAATACTTCTGCCTCAGCCTCTCTAGTGCAGGGATTATAGGCATGAACCGCCATACCTGGCTCCTGAGGACCTTTTATTATTTGATTTTATTTTATATTTTGAGACAGGGTCTCCCCATAACCCCAGCTGGCCTGGAACTCACTATGTAGACCAAGCTGGCCTTGATCTCACAGAGAGCCACCCACCTCTGCCACCTGAGTGCTGGGACTAAACGCATTTACCACTGTGCCTAACTCTGAGGACAGTTTAAAAAACTAATTTATTATTTTTTAAATTTATTTATTTTTATTTTACATGTATGAGTGTTATGCCTGAGTGTTTGTAAGTGCACTCATGTCATGCAGTGTTCATGGAGAACAGAAGAGAGTATTGGAGTCCCAGGAACTGGAGTTATAAACAATTGTTAGCCACCATATGGGTGCTGGGATTCAAACCCAGGTCTTCTGCAAGAACAGCCAGTGCTCTTAACTGCTGAGCTATTTCTCCAGCTCCCCAAAACTAATTTATTATTTAAAAAAAAGAACCTTTGTGAAAAAGAATGGAAAATTTACAAAAAAAAAAAAAAAAAACACTATCAAGAAAGTGCAAAGACAACCTGAAGAATGGGGGAAAATATTTACAAATCATATTTAAGTGACATATACACAAAATATATGCCAAACAGTTATACTCAATAATTAAAAAATAATCCATTTAACAATGAGCAAAGGAACCAGGCATAATGGCACACACCTGTAATCTTAGCATTTGGGAGGTTAAGGCAGGAGGTCATCCTCAGATACGTAACAAGTTTGAAATCTTGGGGTACACAAGACTTTGTCTCAGGAAAAAAAAGGCACGGGAAAGGAGCAAGTTTAGGCCTGGTCTATATAGTTAGTTCCAGGATGGCAAGGGTTACATAGCAACACTTTTATCTGTCCAGAAAAAAAAGCAGAGATAAATAAATTAATTAATAAGGGCAAAGGATTCAAATAGACACTTCTCCCGAAAAAATATACACATATATATAGTAAATACATGAAAAGATATTAATAGAGTAAAACAAATTGAAGCCACAATGTTTCTTTACATGTGCTAGAATAGATGGTTATAATAATGACTAAAAAAGATAGACAATAAAAACCTTGGAGATTTAGACAATTGAGAACCCTAATTATGGCTATTGAGATTGTACAATGATCCAGTCACTGGGAGGATGAGAGTGGGAGTTCCTTAAGTGATTTAACTAAGAGTTACTACATAGCCTAGAAATTCCACTCTTGGGTACATATTTAACAGAATTAAAAACAGTGTCAGCACAAAAACATGCTCATAAATATGGACAGCAACATTCTCAAAACCAAAAAGTAGAAATGATCAAAATGCTTATCAACTGGTGAATGGATAAACAGAATGTGTTGTGTACACTCAGTGGAATATTTTATGCCAGAAAAGGAACAAAATATTGATATATACAAGACATGGATGAACTTTGAAAACACTGTGCTAAGTAAAAGAAGCCAGATACAAATGGCCACATATTGGAGCTGGAGAGATGGTTCAGCAATTAAGAGCACTGTCTGCTCTTATTGAGGACCTGGGTTCAGTTCCCTGCACCCATATGGTGGCTAACAACCATGCATAACTCCAGTTCCAGAATACCTGACACCCTCTTCTTACCTCCTCGGTCATTGTATGATGCAGGTACACTTACATACATGCAGGCAATACATTCATACACATAAAATAAAATAACAAATAAAATATTTTTAAAAGCCATATATAATTCCACTTCTATGAAATAGAACAGGTGAACATGTAGAGTTTAAAATTATATTAGTGTTAGCCGTGAGTAAGGAGGAGGGTGAGGAATGGTGAGAGACCTAACAAGTACAGAATTTTCTTTTGAACTATTGAAACAGATAATGATGATGGTTATATGGATAAACATAACAATAGTTCATTTTGAATATACTAAAACTCGATGAATTGTATAATACATTGTAGATTTGTTTGCAGTGCTAGAGATTGATCCCAGGGTCTCTTACATGCTAGACCAACACTGTACCAATGAGTTAGACCCTCAGTTCTGAACTGTATAAGGATAAATTGTACAGTCCATGATTATATCTCAATTAAGAAACAAATTATAGGGGCTGGAGGGAAGATCCAGTAGTTAAGAGTGCTTGCTGCTCTTGCAAATTGCTAGATTACAAGTGTGCACGACCACACCCAACTATTGTTACTTTTTCCATAGATTTGTTATCTGGATTCTGAAGATACTTCTTGAATTAGTTTTGTCGATATACCTGTAGTAAATATATAAGCATTAATTTCTTTTAAAAAAAGATTTATTTATTTTATTTTGTGTGTGTGTGTGTGTGCCTGTGTGTTGGCAAATGCACACGGGGGCCCACAGAGGAGAGAAGAGGCTGGATCCCCTGGAACAGGAGTTACAGGCAGTTGTGAATACCTGATGTGGAAAATGGGAACCAAACCTGGGTTCATATGGGCAAGCAAATATTCATACACATAAAATAAAAATAAATCTTAAAAAATTAAAGCATAAAATGAAATATAAATAACAATAGATAGCATTGGTAAGTCATGTCTGAATTTGCATTTTACTTCCTCAAATATTTCCCCGTGTTTTATGCTTCCATATTTACTCTGAAGTACTTATTTTTCTCTACATTGAAATAATAACTGCCTCTAGAGAAATCTCTTAACTTTCCTTGAGATATAAGCATATAGTTAAATTGGAGCTCATCTGCTGTCACTGACAGGGATTGGAGTTGAAATTGGCACTCATCTTTATCTCATCTTTCCAATTTATTTCCAAACCATCAGCTATGAAAAAAGAACCAGATGTAAACTTTCGTCAAGAAGATGCAGTTTCTGCCTCTTTCTCAAACAGAGATTTAATTTTTAAAAATATTTTATTTTCATTTTATGTTCATAAGCACTTTGCCTGCACATATGTAGCGCAGTATGTGCATGCAGTGCCCACAGAAGAGGGCACCACGTCTCCTGGAACTGAAGTTACAGAACATTGTGAGCTGCCATGTGATTGGGAACTGAATTTGGGTCCTCTGCAAGAGCAGCGAATGTTCTTAACTGCTGAGACAACTCTCTAGCCCCTCAAAGAGAGATTTTTAAAAAGGAAGTTTTCAGGAGCTTTTGATTCCTGTTAAAAATTTCCATTAATTTCATCAAAATCCCTTAATAAGTATAAATAAGAATCTCATAGATAATGCATAACATAGGAATAAATAAACCTCTGAAAAGATGCTGAACCCCACTGAACATCAAGGAAGGGCACATTAGAATAAAAATTAGAAAAGAAAAGAAAAAGATACATTAGGCCTGGGGTGCTGGAGTTCACTTGCCTAGCATGCACGAAGTAGTTCAGTCTCTAGTGTTGTAAAAAAGAAGGGGGTGGTGGGTGCATTCTTCAGAACCACGTATACTAAAATTGGAACAATGCAGAGAAGATTAGCATGGTCCCCGTACAAAGATGACATGCAAATTTGTAAAGTGTTCCAAAAGGCAGCAGCGGTGGGTGGCTGTTTGAATAGTATGCATTGAATGAATAACAATTGCAGTTTTGCAAAATTAGCATTTATGTGATCTTATGTAATATGAATACATAATATAGGTAGTCATTAAATAGTTATGTTAGGAGTTAATACATAGTTAAAATGTGCATCTAAAATTTTATTTTTTCACTTTTTTAGAGATATTTATAAAAATCAAACTCCTTATTTACACATCACATATAAATGAGCAAACAGAACAATATCCCAGCCTGCTGCATAGTATCCTAGCTTCAATCCGTACTATACCTCCAACAACAACCAAAATACAAATAGGAGTCTTAAGGTTATAGTTAGTACCCGTACTTTGATAATTTCATTTAAAAAGCCAATCTTCAGTGGATGGAGCCACAGTGAATCACTGAAAAAAATATGTATATATAAACATAATAGGGTGCATGAAATTGGGTGGAGGTATTAAGATGAGGGAGGGGATCTAAATATGATCAAAATATATTGTATGAAATTTGCCAACTCCAGTAAAAAAGAAAATATGTGAAGGTTTTAAAAATTATTTAAAATTTCAAAATTTATGACTACTTTTCATCAGTGTTTCATAATAAAGATGGTATCTTTTTGTAAATGTTTTAATTGAGTTTTTATATGTTTCATATGGAACGTCTTAATCATCTTTACATCCCCCTCCCTCCCACCAGCACCATCCCGTAGCCTTCCTCCCCTGGAACTCATGCGTCTGGCACTTGTGTTAAGGCCTGTTGAGTCAAGTCAGTGTCTTAGCTGGGTGTAGTAGTACATGCCTGAAGCCACAGCAGCTTGGGAGGCTGAACAGAGAGGATTTTGAGTTCAAAGCCTGTCTGGCCAATGAGTAAGACTTCATCTCAAAATGATAATAGTAATTATAATGATATTTTGGAACTTTATGTAAAAATACTGTTATCAGAGATCACCTTTGAAAATAGTTGGACTAGATCTTCATTTCCTAAGTTTTGCATTCTGGAAATATTTCCTTTAAAAAAAAAAACACATTCCATTATGTGTAAAATAATTTGTTCTCTTAAGAAAGATTAATGAAATTTCCCAAGTAAACAGCAGTGCAGGGTTTTGTTGGTCAATTAATATTGCCTATTCTTCCTTTCTCCACAGTTCCCTGTTAGTTTAGATTGAAATGATCAGGTAAGAGGGTGAAAACAACAGGAAACTCATAGAACCAGAAACTGTAAGGAGCTGGTGTAATTCAATGATTGAGGTCTTGCTTAGCATGTATGAGGTCCTAGGCATGTAAAGACGTCATTTTTCCAGGTGAGGTGCATGTACCTGGATTACACAGCAAGTTCCAAGCCAGCCTCAACTGTATAGTAAGACCTTATCTAAAAAAAGACAGGAGGGGGGCTGGAAGGATGACTCAGGGGTTAAGAGCCCTAGCTGCTCTTGCAGAGGATTTGATTTTGGCTTACAGAACCCACATCAGACAGCTCACAGTTGCCTATCACTCCAGTTCCAGGAGATCCAAGGTCCTCTTCTGCCCTCTGTGGAAACCTGTACACACAGCATTCTCTCTCTCTCTCTCTCTCTCTCTCTCTCTCTCTCTCTCTCTCTCTCTGTCTCACACACACACACACACACACAACACACATACACATAAATAAAAAGTGAATAATTTTTTTTACTCTTTTATTATTTTTATTTTATATGCTTGAAGGTATTGTGTTCATGTGTGTAAGTGAACCCATGGTGTGTAGTGCCCATGGAGGTCAGAAGAGGGTTTTTGATCCCCTGGAATTGGAGTTATGGATGGTTGTTGTCTTTCATGTGGGTGCTAGGAATTGAACCTGGGTCCTCTGAAAGAGTGGCCATGTTCTTAACAATTGAGCTATCTCTTCATTCCCAAAATGAAAAAAAAAATTAAAGATGTTATTTTATTCTTTTTAGCTTTTTCTTTTCCATTTTAGTTAAACGGTCTCCTTGTATTGCTCAGGCTGGCTTCAAATTCGAATCCCCCTACTTTAGCCTCTAGAGTGGATTACAGGCTTATGCCATCATGTTTGGTCATATTTATTTATTTATTTTTATTAATTCATTTTAATTTTTTATTTATTTTTATTTTATGTGTATGAGTGTCATGCCTGCATGTGGGTAAGTGCACCTGTGTTGTGCAGTGCCCTGGAAGGACACAAGAGCTGAAATGTGGGTGCTGGGATTCAAAATTATGTCTTCTGCAAGAGCAGCTGAGCCACCTCTCCAGTCCTTGGTCATATTTATTTTTTAAACTAGTAATTGAATCTTTCTTTATTACATTATTTATTTGATTCTGTGTATGTGTAAGTGAGTGTGCATGTGTGTATATACATGTGTGTGCATGAGCAGGCCATTGTGCACATGTGGAGGTCAGAGGACAATCTGCTGGAATTGGCTCTCTCCTTCTACCATGCATGCCCAAGGAGCCAGCTCAGGTCCTCAGATTTGGATGCAGGCATCTTTACCTGCTGTGCCATCTCACCAGCCCACATATTTACTGTATATTCTCTTTTCTTCATAAAAGGAAAAGAAAACTCAAGATTTTTAATGCTTGAGAGATGGCTAAACAGTTAAGAGCATTGGCTGCTCTTGCAGAGGATATGGGTTCAGTTCCCAGTACCCACCTGGTGGCTAACAACTGTCCTAACTCCAGTTCTAGGGGATCCCTTGTTTGGCCCCATGGGCATCCCACAGTGTGTGTGCACTTAACTTACACACAGGCAAAACACTCATAGACATAAAAATAAATAAGAAAAATTTAAAACTTTTAATGTTAAAAACATGTTTTGTATTGTTGATTTAACAATCAGCAATATCTACATTCAGTTCCCATAATTTCTTATTTTTTTTTAAACTAAGGTCTCATGTATTCTAACCTGACCTCAAACTTGGCTATATAGCCAAGAATGATCTTGAACTTCTGATCCTCCCACCTCTATCTTCTGTGTGCTGAGATTACAGGCCTGAGCCATCCTACCAAGGTTTTTTAGTGCTAGAGATCAAACCTGGGGCTTTGTATACGTGTGATGGTTAGTTTTCCTTGTCAATTTGGCACAACCTAGAATTACCTAGGAAGAGACTCATTGAAAAATTACTGGATTGGGTTGGCCTGCAAGCGTGCCTGTGAGTTGCCCTGAGCACCTTAACTGATGTGGGAAGATACAACCTGAAAGTGGGCAACCCCACTCCCAGATTTGGGGTCCTGAGCTGTGTAAGGGTAGGGAAATCAAGCTCAGTACTACATTCACATGAGTTTCTTTCTTTCTGCTCTTGACAGTGGATACAGTGTGACTAACTGCTCCAAGCTCATCTCTTGACTTCCCCACAATGATGAGCTGTAACCTGCAACTATGAGCTGAATAAACCCTAAGTAGCTTTTTGTCAAGTTGTTTTATCACAGCTACAGAAATGAAACCAGGACAGTATGAGAGCAGTCTATCTACTGAGCTACTTTCCCAGCCCAAGATCATCTTGAAGGACTGGCAATTTAAGAGTTGGCAGAACAGCTGAGAGTGGTGGTGCACACCTTTAGTCCCAGCACTCCGGAGGCAGAACTCAGTGAGTTCCAGGTCATCCTGCTCTACAAGGTAAGTTCCAGGATAGCCAGGGCTACAGAGAGACCCTGTCTTAGAAAAAACAAAACAACAACAAAAAAACAAAGTTAGCAGGATTAAATGATCCAATGCCAAAACAAAAAAGTGAATTTAGTGGATATGAGTCTGACCTAACATCACACAGACAGAGGCTGACTTGGGACCATAACCTTGAATGATTGACTCAAGGAATTTGCTTTTTGTAACTCTAGGGGTATGTGGGTAGAAGCCACAGAAATGACAAATTTAATTACTCATGAGAAAGAACGTTCTGGCAATTAGAACTCTTTCAAAGTGACATGGTTGGATTGAGACACAATGTAATAGATTTTCTGATAGTGGAAATGTTCTGACTATGAGTTAGGTAGACTACCTAATTAGAAAATAAGTTGAATCACAACTTCCAAGCTTCCCATCAATTTTAACATATGATTCCATGTTGCCTTTAAGGTTAAAGGTTGTATGTAAAATAAGGCTGGGGATACAGCTCACTAGTAAAGCATTCATTTAGCCTTGGCTGCCATTCACAGCATATGTTCCAGTCAACACAGCAATTCAAAACAAAATACACAAAAAATAAAATAGACAATGGCACTAAAAACAGAATCCTATCATCTTTTTAAAAATTTTATTTGTACTCGTTCTTTTGTTTGTTTGCTTGTTTGTTTGAGGTAGGCTCTCTCTGTAGCCCCAGCTGGCCTGGAACTTGCTATATAGACCAGCTTGACCTGGATCTCACAGAGATCCATCCACTTCAGTCTCCTAGTGCTGGGATTGAAGACAAGTGCTACCAAGTCCAGCTTGATTTACACGTTTTCTAATCATAATTATATATATATTACATACTGTGTGTGTCTGTGTATATGTCACAGCATGTGGAGGTCAGAAGGTGAGCTGTGGGAGTTGGTTCTGTCCTTCTACCATGTGGTTCTTAGGGATCAAACTTAAGTGGTCTGGCGGGCATGGCAGCAAGTACTGTCACCTGTTGAGTCATCTGGCCAGCCCAGAATATATAATGCTAAAAACCAAACGAAACTCATTTTGTAGAAATATTGAATTGCTGGGGCTAGGGAAATGGTTTAGCTGGTAAGAGAACCTAAGTTCAGAACCCCAGTACCTCCTCCTCCTCCTCCTCCTCCACCTCCTCCTCTTCCTCCTCCACTAAAATAAAATGCTGGTCGAGTAACCCTTGTTGAAACAAGGGTTAGCTATCAAGAAATGAAAAGAGAAGAGCACATACGACTTGGATTTAGATTATTTATAGAAATAGAAGAATAGGAGGAGTGAAATACAGCGTGTTTAGCAGAACAGAAAGCATATTCTTGTCCTGGTTACACCACAGAGCAGGTGTGAGACAGTGGATAATCACTGTAGAAATTCAATGTATAATTCTCTGCAAAAATAATTAAACATCAGAAGATGGATAAGCAAGAGATAATTCTTACAATTAAAGTATTGTAGAGACAGAGTATGGATCTCTGCTTGAACACCCACGATACACCAGCTAGAACGTAAGCTCAACTAAAACAAAAATCACAAATAATTCTCAGTAATAACATTTGAAGTGTTTCAAAAGAACAGTTATGACTGTTTTCTCATTTAGCAGCATTTTTAACAGGAATTTAAAAATCCTGATAAAAATCAAAGTTCTTGCATAGTTATAATCATCTCCTAATGCGAAACACAGTTCTTCTCACCCCCGTCCCCCACCCCCATGTAGTCATGAGTTCCACATTCTATGTTGAACTAACCTCAGGTTGAAGACAAAACAAAACAAAAAACTGTATCTGAGTTAAGTGTGGTGGCACATGCCATTAATACCAGCACTCCAGAGGCAGAGGCAGGCAAATTTCTGAAAGATCGAGTCCAGCTTAATTTACATAGCAAGTTCCAGGGCAGCTGGGGCCACAGGAAGACCCTGTCTCAAAAAGACCAAAAAAAAAAAAAAAAAAAAAAAAAGGCAACTATACTAAATATAAATATGTGCATTTTTTCTTGTCATAATATAGAATATATTTACATGGTACGAGGTACTAGCAATCTAGCTAAAGTAATCTAGAGACTACAAAATTTATGCAGTTGGTAAAATAGTACTCCATACTCATTTTAAATAATAGACTTGAGTATCTCTGGACTTTGAAGTCTTTGTTACAGATACTGAGGGATAAGTGTACTTTAATAATGAATGAAACATTATTTAGAAATCCATTCCAGTTTGTAAACCAAGAGGTTTATATTCATAATCTCAGTTACAGCAGCTGACTTCCTACAGACGCTCAGGCTTGAAACTTTAAGATTCGCTCAATTCTCCCTCTCTTCTAGGCATCAAACCCATATTCAAAACATATACCGTTGGGAAGCTGAAGAGATGGCTCAGTAGTTAAGAGCTGAGGGCCCAAGTTCGGTTCCCAGCACCCAGCTCCAGGGGATCTGATGCCCTCTTCTGACCCCTGTGGGGTACCTACACATGTGTGACATCTATACATAGAAACATAGCACATACATATGAATAAAAAATAGAAATAGAAAAAAATTGCAAGTACTCAGGAGGCAGAATCAGGCAGATTTCTGTCAGTTGGAGGCTAGCTGGTCTACATAGTGAGTTCTAGGCCAGTCAGGACTGCATAGTGAGAATTTGTCTCAAAAAACAAAAACCAAGCTGGGCATGGTGACACATGCCTTTAATCCCAGCAATGAGGAGGCAGAGGCAGAAGGATGTCTTTGAGATAGAGGCCAACCTGATCTATATAACAAGTTCTAGGCCAGCTGGGGCTCAAACAACAAACAACCATAACAAAAAACCAAAACCACACACACACAACAAAACACAAACTCAGAGAATGAGCACTTCTCGCATTGTTGCACACACCAGGGTCAAAGCCATCACCAGGCTCAACTTTCTTCTTGTTTTAGTTTACTTGGTTTTGTATTTTTGCTTGTTTTATTTTTTTGAATGTACTTATTTTTGTTTTTATGTGTCTAAGTGTTTTGCCTGCTTGTAGATAAGTACACTACATGCATGCAATGCCTGTGGAGGCCGGAAGAGGGCATCTGATCCCCTGGGACTGGAGTTACGGAAGGCTGTTAGCCACCATGTGGATACTGGGAATTGAACCTGGGTCTTTTGGAAGAATAACCAGTACTCTTAAGTGCTGAGCCCTCTCTCCAGCCCCTGTTTGCTTGTTTTTGAGAGAAGAGCCTCATTCTGTTGCCTAGACTGATCTGAAACTCACTATGTAATCCAGGTTGACACAGAACTTGTGGCAATCCTTTTGCTGCCCAAGTGACTGGGATTACAAGTGTGAGTCTTGCTTGAATCCTTCTGAGCACTTAACTTTGGGTATTTCCCTCTTTTTTAAAAAAAATTATTGTTTATTAATTTATATTTGATTTTTTTGTCTTTTTGAGACAGGGTCTCCCTACTGCAGCCCCAGCTAGCCTAGAACTAACTATGTAGACCAGGCTGATCTTGAACTCACAAAGATCTGCCTGCTTCTGCCTCCCAAGTACTGGGATTAATGGTATGCACCACCACATCAAGCCCTTATTTATTATTTTTATTTTATGTGAATGTATTGCCTGCATATATAAATGTACCCATGACGTGCAATGCCCTCGGAGGTCAAAAGAGGGTATCAGATCCCTGGGAACTGGAGTTATGGACAGTTGTTATCTGCCATGTGGGTGCTGGGAATTAAACCCAGGTCCTCTGCAAGAGCAGTCAGTGCTCTTAACTGCTAGTCATCTCTGCAGCCTTCTTACCCTCTTTTGAATATATTTTCAGCCCAGTTGCCAGAAAAATTCTTTTAAATTCTGTTTGTGATAGCCATGTCTGTCCTTTGCTCAAGACCCTCTATTGGCTTTCCTTAGCACTCCTTCCGGGAGCCCACAGGCCTCTTAGACTTGGTTCACTGCTTCTCCAAGTCTCCTCTGCAGCAGTGTTCTTGGCTCATGCTGTAACCAAACAATGGGTTTGCATTTTGGTGAGTGCAAAGTAAAACAAATCTCAGATAAGACATCAAAGACCTGAGGAAGATTGATTACCTGCAGCAGGCCAGGACACTGTGTAAGTTATTTCCGAAACAGTGCCCTCCCATGAACAAAAGAAGCACAGAGATTTTATTCAGGAAGCCCAAATATATTCACAAAGGGAAGGAAGCCCTTTAGGGCTGGGGTCATTCCTGCCTCTGAGGAGTTAAAGAGGACATTCCTGAGCATGCTCAGTTTAAAGTCATAGTTCAAGAAGGAAAGATAGTAGACACAATTTGCTGTGTGCCTATCTCAAGGTCAAGAGCATATGTTCAAAGGGTTAAATTGGTGGACAGGAATGCCCCTAGGGATGCTCAACTTATAAAGTTTTAACCTAAAATAAAGGAAAGGTTGGAGGTATTTTAGTAAAGGAATTTGTTCCTAATGTGCCTGCCTTGGATCCTTTTTCTGCATTGAATGAGGTGTTCATGTGGTTTCTCTCCTCAAGTCTATTTATAAGTATACTTATTGATTTGCATATGTTGAACCAACCTTGCATCCCTGAAATGAAACCCACTTGATCATGTTGTATTTTTAGGGCTAGATCTTAATGTGTTATGGAGTAGTTTTCTACATCAATGTTCATTAGGGCAGTCAGGGTATAGTTTTCTTTGTGTCCTTGTCTGGTTTGGGATCAATATTGGCTTCAAAGAACGAGTCTGGCAGTGTTCCTTCTCTTTCTCTTTCATGGCGCAGTTTGAGGAGCACTGGTGTTAGCTCTTTAAAGCTCTGACAGACTTAGGCAGAGTCCATATGGTCCTGGGCTTTATTGGGAGACTTTTCATTATTGCTAAAGTATCACCACCGAAGTACCACTGTGATGATTCTGTTTAAGTTTCTATCTTTGTTGGGGGGAGGGGTTGGGTTCCTGCACAGGCAGCCTTGCACCCAAGGAAGAAACCATCCTCTTTATTTTTTTTAATTTAATTTTATTTATTACTTTTATTTTATTTTATGTGTATGAGTGTATTGCCTGCATATATGTACGTGCATTCACATCATGCAATGCCTGCAGAGGTCAGAAGAGGGTATCAGATCCCCTGGAACTGGAGTTACGGATGGTTATTAGCCATCATGAGGGTGCTGGGAATCGAACCTGGGTCCTCTGCAAGAACAACCAGTGCTCTTAACTGGTTCTCTACAGTCCCCCTTTTCTCCCTGTTTTTGAGACAGGGATTCTCATTGGTCTGGAGTCTGTCTCCGCCTCCTTAGCATTGGATCTATTATTGCATGCCACTGTGCCCAGCTTTTTTAGTGTGGGTTCTGGGGATCCTCATGAATGAATGGCAAGCACTTTAGGGACTGAGCTATTTCTCCAGCCCAGTTCTTTATATCTTCTTGATTTAATTTTGATAGATCTTATGTTTTAGGAATTTATCAATTTCTTCTAAAATGTTCCCTGTTTTGAGTACTCCCTAATGATTCTCTGTATTTAATCGGCATCTGTAATGATGTGTCCTTGTCATCTCCAGTTTTTATTTTGAGTCTTCCCTTTCCTTTGCTTAGTTTGGTTAGGGAATTTTTCAGTCATGAACTTTTCCAAAGATAAACCAACTCTGATTTATTCTATGCATTGTCTTTCTGGTCTCCATTTAATTCATTTCTGCCCTACCTGTAGTCTGTAGTATTTCCTGTCAACTACTGTTTGGGGCCTTTGACTGTTCTTGAGTGTTTTTTTTTTTTTAAGATTTGAAATCTTTCTGATTTTTTTTAATATAAGTATTCATGACTCTAAATATTCCTCTGGAACTGTGTTAGCTGTCTTTCAAAGATTTAGATAAGTTCTTAAGTTTTATTTGATTCTAGGAATTTTCCAGTTTCCTTTCTGATTTCTTTTGTGACCCACAGGTCATTCAAGAATGTATTATTCAGTTGGCATATATTTGAGTAGTTTCTTTAGTTTTTCTTACTCTTGAGTTCTAGCTGTTTTGCACTATAATCTGATAAGATACAAGAAATTATTTCCATTCTTTTGTATTTGATTAGATTTTATTTGTGGTCTACAATCTTGTGTCTTTTAGAAAAGGTTCTATGGGCTGCTGAGAAGAATGTGTATTCTGTATTTGTTGATGGAATATTTATATAAATATGTAAAGGACAGTTATTGCTGTTTGAGACAGGGTCTTAATCTGTATTCAGGCTGGCCTGGATGTACTATGTATATCACTATGTACTGCAGACTAGCTTCAAACTCATGACAATCGTCCCAGCTCATCCTCGCCAGTGCTATGATTAAAGATATGAGCCACCACACCTGGCTGCTATAGAACAGCTTCTCTCAGTGACTTCCCTATTTGTGGTTGGAATGATCTATGCAGAGGTGAGAGTGGGGCACTGATATCACCCACTATTATTACATCAGACGTATTTGACCTTTTACATCATATGTGCTTGTTTTGTGAAACTGGGATTCCCAACATTTGCTGCATATCTATGTACACTTGTTACATCTTCCTGACGAGTTGTTCCCTTTATTATCACATAGTAGAGGTCTTCATCTCTTCTAATTTTGAAGTATACTCTCCCAGATACCAGAATAGCTATATCAACTTACTTTCAGTTTCTATTCACTTGATACGAATTTTCCATCCTTTGACTTTTAGTCTGTGTATGTCTTTACCAGTGAGGTACGTTTCTTAGAGACAACGGATAGTTGGATCTGCCACTCTGTGTCTTCATATTGGTGAACTGAGGCCATTTATTGTTAAGATAAGTATTGAAAAATGTTTACTAATTCCTGTAATTTTATTGATTGTTTTTCTGGTTGGTTGGATTATTGTTTGTTCTTTACTGTCTCCTCTATTAATGTTAAGGATTTGGTGGTTGACTTTGGCATAATGGATTCTTTCCTAGCTCTCCCATTAATTTCTCTATTGAAATCTATTTCCTGTGCTCCTGTGACTGAGACTCCTTTTATGCATACTTCTTTAAACACGATATTCTTTTACAGTGCCAGCTTTATGATAACGAATTCCCTTAGTTTGTGTTTGTCTTGACATATCCTTATTTTTCCATGAATTTTAAAGGTAACTCTACAAGGATATAGTAGTCTTAGTTGGCAGTTATTTATTTTCAGGGCTTAAAATACATCATTCTATGTTTTCCTGGCTTTTAGGGCTGGCTGCTGAACAAATATCTGACATTTCTACCTTTGGAGTTGATCTGGTGTTTTCTCCCTACAGCTCTTAATGCTGTTTCTTTGCTTTGTATGTTTGACATCTTGACTATAATATGTCATGAAGAGATTCTTCTTTGGATATGTCTATTTGAGGTTCTAAATGCCTCTCCGATTTGAGTATCTATTTTTTTCTCTAGATCTGGGAAGCTTTCTGCTACAATTTCTGCACCTTTAGTTTTATTTCACCGCCTTCATCTCTCCCATAGTGTTTTAGATTTGGCTTCTTGATCATATCCCAGAGTTCTTAGATGATATGCTCTTGCCTATGTAATGTTATTCTTTTCCTATTGAGTTCTAAATGCAGTATTTCACCAATCTTGTCCTCTGCTCTGACATTTCTCCTTCTTCTGGGACAAGCCTATTGGTGATGTTATCCACTGTGTTTTTTATTTGATTCATTGAGTTTTTAATTCCCAAGATTTCTATTGATTTTTGTCAAAATCTCAGTATCATTGCTGGATTTTCCTTCCATGTTACTGACTTCCTCATTCATTTTTCTGACTTTTCCCTCAATGTTGCTCCAGATCTGGATTGAATTCATCTCCTTGTTTTATATCTTCTTCTGGGTCATTGCCCATTTTATCAGAAATCTTTTGAAATCTTCATCTGGTCTTTTAACTTATTCCATCATCTTTGAGGTCAGTAGTTGAAGAGTTACACTCTTTTGCGGGAGTCGTGTGACCTTGCTACTCCATGTGTGTTGGGTTTCTCTGTTGCAATTTGTGAGTTTGTGGGTTTGAATATTTCTCCTGATTTGGGGAGTTGGGAGAGTCTTCCTGTTGAGCAACCTACTCTTAAAATTATTTATTTATTTTTACTATGTATGTATGAATGTTTTGTTTGCATATATTTATGTGCATGCATATATGTAATGCCTGCAGAGGCCAGACTAGGGCAATGAGTCCCCTGGAACTAGAGTTATGAGTGGTTTTTAGCCACTTTGTGGGTGCTGGGAATCTCCTCTTAGAGAGCAGCCAGCATTCTTAAGATGGCCACTTAACCATCGAGTCATCTCTCCAGCCCCAAATAGTCTATTCTTGAATGCTCAAGCTCCAGTACCATTCAGTGAGGAGAAGACAATGTACTTTTGGAAATGACTTTTCCTTTCTTCCCACCAAGGAACTCTAAGCTGAGATGGTTTTCAGCTTGCTTCTCTGCATTTTGTGTCTTTATTTTTTTTCTGACTTAAGGTGCCTTTTCACTTCCTTTGTGGTTTTCTCTGAGTCTTCCTACCTTTTTCTCTTTAGAATCAAGTCTATTTTACCAACTGAGCCATATCCCCAGCTCCTGATTTTTTCTCATTCTGACTCACTCCTTCATTGATTCACAAAAAGCCAGGCTTTAGTTCACTTCTTCCCAGAAAGCCTTTAGTGACTTTTCTTTAAAAAATTTTTTATTATTTTTCTTTTCTGTGTATGAGTGTCTTACCTGTATGCATGTAAGTGCACTCATGTCATGCAATGCCCACAGAAGTTAGAATAATGCATCAAATTCTCCTGGAACTGGAGTTATGGGCGGTTGCTAGCTGCCATGTGGGTGCTGGGAATCAAACCCAGGTCCTCTGAAAGAGCAGCCAGTGCTCTTAACTGCTGAGCTATCTTTCTAGTGACACCTTTCTTAACTGTCTCATTTAAAAATGCAACTTTTAAGCTAGGTATGGTAGCCCACTGTAAGGAGCATGTAATAAATAATTAGTTTATAAATAGTGATGTTATAAACCCATAGTTTCGTAAGTTAGAGCTTATGGCGGAACCCCTTGCTTAGGGCCTCAGAGCGCTCTCCTTATCTTAGAAGCCTGTGGCTAAGCCCCTTGCTCAGAGCCCAGGGCTCTTCCTGTATTGGACCTCACATTTACACATGCTGTAGGTTGTGATAAGAACAGGGCATTGCATGAAGTCACCCAGTACCTGATTGGTTGGTGTGAGCCACACAGCCAAGGAACTATAAATTTGGGACCAAAGGCTGGGTGGTTAACATTCACAAGAATTCCCCGAGAGAACGTTCCCATGTCTGAAGATCCATCGGAGCAGACCAGACCGGCTGAGAGTGATGCCGAGAAAGGGACCACACCACTGAGGGACACACAGCTCAGGCGAGGAACAAGATCGAAAGCCTTATCTGCAAGCCTGCCACAAGATCAGAGCTGACAGCTCCTCCCACCCTGCGGGAGAAGCTGCAGAGCTGTCTGGAGCAGCCAGGACTCCAAATCCATTCTGGGACAGGTATCAGGATGGCTGTGTTGGTATGTTGTTAATTAATAAATCTGTTATACCTCGATATCTGGTCTCCAACTCCCTTTCCCTAACCAACCTTGGTTAGGTCTTGACTTGCAACAGCTGGCACAGTCGGCAGGATTGTAATCTGATCCTGGAAAGGCGAACACTAGGCTAGAGAAATTATTCTTTCTGTTAAATCTTCAGACATGGGAACGTTTTCTCTGGAATTCTTGCGAACATTAACCACCCAGCCTTTGGTCCAAAATTTATAGTTCCTTGGCAGTGTGTGTGGCTTCATGCATTGCCCCATTCTTATCACAACGTACAGCATGTGTAAATGTGAGGTCCAATACAGGAAGAGCCCTGGGCTCTGAGCAAGGGGCTTAGCCACAGGCTTCTACGATAAGGAGAGTGCTCTGAGGCCCTAAGCAAGGGGCTCAGCCAAAAGCTCTAACTTATGAAACTATGGGTTTATAACATCACTATTTATAAACTAATTATTTATTACATGCTCCTTACACCCACATAGAATGCTGAAACAGGAAAGTGGGAAACTCATTGACAATTTAGGTTACATAGGGAGGTCCATGCCAGCAGGGTCTACATAAAATTGTGATTTTTTTTTAATGACATGCATATTGCTTACCTATATCTTATTATTCCCCCTCCCCCATCTTTTCTTCCTTCTCTTCCTTTTCCTCTTCCTCGTTTTCTTTTCAAGTTGGCCTCCAATTCACAATGTAGCCAAGGATGATCTTGAACTCCTCATCCTTCTGTCACCACTTCCCATGTGCCATGTCTTTTAGGCAGCACTGCGGATGAAACCCATGGCTTCATGCATGCTAAGCAAGCACTGTGCCAAGTTAGCTGGCCTTGAACTTGCTGTGTAGCCTAGGATTTGACCTTGACCACCTGATCCCTCTGTCTCAGCCTCCCAAGTCCTGGGATTACTAGTATGCAGCACCATGCCCTACCAATCTTCATATCATCATGTTATGCAATGAATTTATATTTTGATTTATTTTTGTTAAATTTTCTTTATTTTGGGGAGGTAGGCATATGCCACAGCATTCATATAGAGGTCAGAGGACAACTTGAAGGATTTGATTCTCTCCTTCCACCACAAGGG
This sequence comes from Eospalax fontanierii, assembly GCA_035773235.1. Classification (NCBI taxonomy): domain Eukaryota; kingdom Metazoa; phylum Chordata; class Mammalia; order Rodentia; family Spalacidae; genus Eospalax; species Eospalax fontanierii. The sequence goes on along the minus strand of CM069548.1, from coordinate 35,404,114 downwards.
TTATGGGGATCAAACTCAGATTGTCAGGTGGAAATTACCTTAACCTGCTGGGCAATCTTCCAGCCCTGAACCTACATTAAAAAAAAATCTCAGGGCTAGAGAGATGAGTTAGTGGTTAAGAGCATTGGCTGTTCTTGCAGAAGACCCCTGTTCAAATCCCAGCACTTATATGGCCGCTAAACAACCATCCAACCATCTGTAATTCTAGTTCCAGGGAATCCAATGACCTCTTCTGGTCCCCGTGGACACTGCATGACACAGATGTACTTGCATACATGTAGACACAACACTCATGCACATAAAAATAAATAAATAATAAAATAGAATGAAATCAAATCATCATCTGTATCTTATTAGAATATGAGTTCTAAAGGGTAGAACAGTACTTGCCTAGTGAGACCCTGGTTTGGAGCCCCAGAACCACAAAATAAAAACAAAGAATCCTTAGATACTTACTCAATAATAAAAGCAAATGACTTGCTCACATTTGAGAACAGTGCTTGACTTTGCAATTGTAGTGCATATTAGAAACCATAGATATAAGCCAGGCCTGATGGTGCTGGCCTGTACTCTGAGCCATTTGGAGGTTGAGGTAGGAGGTTGCAAAGTTCAAAATCTGCCTGGGCTGCAGAGTGAGTTCAAAGCCAGCCCAGGCAACTTAGTGAAAGCCTGTGCAAAAAAGTGAAAAGAAGGCCAGGCATAGTGGTGGACATCTCTTTAATCCTAGTAGCAAGAGGCAGAGACAGGTGGATCTCTGTGATTTTGAGGCCAGCCTGGTCTACATATTGAGTTCCAGGCTAGCTCAGGCAACTTAGTGAGAGCCTGTCTCAAAAAGTAAAGAGAGGGCTAGGGATAGAGTATGTTGGTAAAACACTTGCCTATCATGTACGATGCCCTAGGTTCATTCCCAAGTATCACAAATGGGCAAGGAAAACAAACAATAGATCCAGTTAGCACTTTTCAGCTATAGTGCATTGCAGTTTGAATGAGACAATTCTTGGCAACTTGTTGAGGTAGCATGCTCATAGGAAAATTTAAAATTGCTCCGTTTGTATTTTAAAATATTCTATTTTGGGGCTGGAGAGATGGCTACTCTTGTACAGGACCGAGGTTCAGTTCCTAGCACCCACATAGCAGCTAACAACCATCCTAATTCCAGTTCCAAGGGCTCTCACACCCTCTTCTGAACTCCACAGGCATTACATGACATGAGTGCACTTATATACATGCAGGCAATACATTCATACACATAAAATAAGATTAATAGATAAAATATTAAAAATAAATAAATAAGCTTAGTGAGTAAGCTATTCAGAGTGTGTATTAATTACTTTTCTGATGCTGTGATAGAAACACTGACCAAAGGAACTTATAAAAGGAAGAGTTTATTTAACTTACAGTTCCAAAAGGGAGAGAGTCCATCATGGCGGGGAGGCCTGGCCGCAGAGGTGGCTGGAGTAGAAGCTATGCGCTCACATCTTCAAGCAGGCACAGGAAGTGGAGAGTGACTGGAGATTCGGCAACGCTTCAGAACTCTCTAAGCCGGCCCCCGGTGACATGTTTCCTCCAGCATGGTCACACCTTCCAAGGGCTTAGAAGCCTCAGCCTGTCCAGCTTTGCTGTGTGCAACATACATCTCCCTCTTGGGCTGGTACCACTCCTGTCTGCAGTTCTCCTTGGCCAATGTCTCACAGCTCTGGCATCATGAATGTCTTCTGGGGGTCTCCAGTGCCAACCAGGCTTCACTGTCACAGTTTCACAAAATGGCCTATCAGGGCTTCTTGGCCTGTTTGGGCCTTCTTTATGCAGGGACACCCCCCCCCCCTCCTGAGGCCTGGCTTCAGCGCCTCACCTGCCAGCAGCAGGTGAAGGACATTGTCAAGTTTGGCTGTAGGTTTGGGATGGACCTCAGTCTACTTCATATACTTTCAAAGTTTTTCTCTTCAATAGTTTTAAAACAGAAAACCCTTGCAGCATTTTCCTTTCACAAGCTGGAGGCTAAACTGGTGTGGTCTTGCTCTACATGCACTCTCTCCATTGTTTAAGTGCAAATCTCCAGGCCTCTTCTTAATCACTTTAATCGCTTTGTCAAAGGAATCTCTCCTTTAGCACGTGCCTTGGCTCCAACATTAATCTTCCTACTGTTCTTTTCAAGCCAAACTGTACAGTCTGAATTTCTTTCTGCCCCATTTCCTCTTTTTCACTGTAGATCTGCACAATATTCACCATATATTCACCATATATTCACTGTAGATCTGCACAATATTCACCATTAATAGCCACAACACCATTTATACATTAGGCTGTCTTGAAATATCCTCAGCCAAAGAAATTAGTCTATTGCTTTTCAACTTAGCCTCAAGCAAGCTTTTTGACTGTGGCCAGACTCTAGCCAGACTCTGCCAAAGTACCTCAATTGCTGCCTAAGTCCTTATTTCCTTCTGGCACTGCATTGTTCTCAGCATTACTTTCTTCTAGCACCTACTAGAATGGCCTGTTAAGCTCTGCTTACAGCAGTCACTTACTTTTCTAGCCTAAACTTCCCAAGACTTCCATGTTCCTCCAAAAACCCACAAGGTCAGGTTCTTCAGAGCCAAGAGCCCACTCTCTGGTACCAATTTCTGTATTAGTTACTTTTCTGTTGCTGTGATAGAAACATAGACCAAAGGAACTTATAAAAGGAAGAGTTTATGGTTCTTTCCCAAGGGGCAAGATTCCATCATGGTGAGGAAGCATGTCGGCAGAGGTGGCTCTAGAAGCTAAGCAATCACCTCTTTAAGCAGGCACAGGAAGCAGTGGCTGTGTCCCAAGGCTTAGGCCTAACCCATATTTGGCTAGGGAAAGGGGACCCGGAAACTAGGTACTGAGATATAACAGATTGTATTGATCAAAGCAGATCTATCAACTGGCAAAACAGATCTATCAATTAGCACGCACAGTCACTCAGATACCTGTCCCAGAATAATAAGTAGTTGTGTGGTCCGAGGGTTCAGGTAGCTGGAACTGTCCTGATGGTTCTGATCAGGTGCCGGCAGGTTCCATGGGCTGGTCCAGCAGGTGAGGTTGTCACACTAGCGATCCAGCTACCGGCCAATCAGCGGCCAGATGACTCCATACCCTGTCCCCAGCCTTATCACAATGACGGTGTGGGTGACCATTGGGATCTGATAGGAGCAGGATCCCTGGGCTCTAAGCAGGGGGTCCAGCTGTGAGATCAGATACTGGGGAAGCCCCCAGACTCCGAGTGGGGTGGTGTGACTGCGAAATCCTTTAGGAGAGGCACTCTAAGGCCCTAACAACCCAGAGCTTGAACAGATGCCTTTTTGGGAAACTGAGCAAAGGCTTAGGCCTATGCCTTTCCTAGAAGGAAAGCGCTCTTAGGCTCCAAGCAAAGACTTACAGCTGGGAAACCGCAGGTCTTTCTCTGATAAGGAAAGTGTTCTGTGGGGCCCACTTCTAACAGGCTTCTAACTTATGAAACAAGGCTCTAACTTCTAACTTATGAAAATATGGGTTTACAATATCAGTATTTGTAAGCTGTCTGTTACATATATGCTATACTGTCTATTACATGCACTTATGAAACTATGGGCTTACATTGTTATAACTTACAAACTTACAAAACTATGGATTTACAAATTATAGCACATGCTCCTTACATTTATAACACTATGGGTGTCTATTACATGCTTATAAACTATGGGTTTGCATCATTACAAGTTACCAACTAATTATTTAATACATGCTCCTTACAGGGTGACTGGAGATCCTGCAAGACTTAAGAACTCACTAAGCCCACTCCGAGTGACATGCTTCTTCCAACATGGTCACACCTTCTAAGACCTCCCAAAACAGTGCCAACTGGGCACAAAATGTCCAAATGCTTAGAGCTTACTGGGGACATTCTCATTCAGACCACCGCAGGGGGAAATATTATTGCTAGTCAAGTAAAATGGGAACTTATATTAAAAGATATGCAAAAGCATATTACATGATGTTTATTTGAAAGGAAATTATTTTCTACATAGCAAAATATTATATCATACAATTTTCTTTGAACGGAATATTGCATGAATATAGAAGAGATGAAGTTTTTATAGGTACTTTGAATTGTTTTAAGTTAAGATAAAATTTGGTAATGAAATATGTCTTTTAATAAACTGAGTTAAATTATTTCACTAAAATACTCATTTTATTTTTTCTAAGAGATTTTTTTTTATTGTGGAATGAATCATTTAGATAGAACAACATAGTGAATATATATATATATATATATATATATATATATATATATATATGATTTAAGTGATCCTGATAAGTCTGTATGCCAACATGTAGGGGAAGAACTAGTTTTGCTAGTGCCAGTTTTCTGTATGGACCTCACTGTCACACCTCCCTCTCTCTCTCCAAAGGCAACTACTATTTTGATTTTATGCCCACAATGTACTTATCTTTCCCTAAAGCCCCATCACCTGTGTATACATTCTTTAAACAATAGATGTCTTAGTTTTTAATGCTAGACTAGCTATTACATATCTTACGATATTTTTAAAAAGGCAATATTGGCAACATTTGTTCAAGACTATTGGACTGAACAGAATCTCTGAGTCACAGTCTAGCTCTAGCTCCTCTGAGAGTTTAAATTTTCTGTCTGCAGTGACTCCTGGGAATCAAGAGGTATTATAATCCACCAAGATACAAGAATATAAGTAAACCAACTGAAGTTTGAGCAGCCAGAGAGGATGGCTTTGTAAATGTCTTTAGATGGAGAGGAGAGTGGGAACAATGCCAAGATCTGGTTAAGAGGAGACAGGCTCAGGTAAGAGCAGAGTTAGGCTTACCTCTGGTAAAAGGGGCCGAACGGCAGAGAGGATCTCTTCCCAGACTTGCCCTACATCAAATAGTAATCCCATGTGGACCACAGCTGTCACCTAGGGATTTCTTCCCTCCTGGGTTGGACCTTTTTTCTCTTTGTTAAGGTGTCGTCCTTTTTATTGGCTCATACCATATTGTGAAGCACATCCTTTCATGGCTTCTTTTTCTTTAAAAAAAAAAAATTATTTGTGTATGAGTGTATTGCCTGCATGTATTTAAGGGCACCCCTGTTGTGCAATGTCCATGGAGGTCAGAAGAGGGTATTGAGTTCCCCTGGAACTGGAGTGATAGACGGTTGTTGGTGGCTATATGGACAATCAAATCCAGGTCCTCTGCAAGAGCAGCCAGTATGAACTGCTGAGTCATTTCCCTAGCCTCTCACAGCTTCTTAAGAAAAAATACGTGAACCAGCCACAGCGGCACCTGCACGTAATCCCAGCCTCCTGGGAGGCTAAGGCAAGAGAATCGCCTGGGCCCAGGAAGCAAGCCTGAGCACCACGGGGCGACCCTGCACCACCCCCACTACACGCAGAAGAATTAACTAAGTTAAAATAGTCAAAATTTCTTGAAAGTTGGGACTGGGAAGGCAGCTCAGGAATAAAGCATATCGGCCCTTTGTTCTATCCCCGGTACCACAGTATTTTTCCTCTTTCTTTTCTTGAAATGAAGGTTTGCTATTTTGTCTATGCATGTCTGGAACTCGGGCTCAAGCTATCATTCTTTCTTCATAGCTGGTGCTATAGGCACATTCTACTGTGCCTGGCTCAAATTCCCTTCTCTCTTTGTTTCTCTCTGCCTCTAGCTGTTTCTCTCTCTCTCCTCCCTCTAGGACAGAATCTTACTATATAGGCCAGACTGACCTTGAACTTAGAATATTCCTGCCTGCCTTAGTCCTCTCCCTCAGCAAGTGCTAGTATTCCAGTATGTGCCATCCCACATAGATATATATTTCTTGTAACTCTAAAAGATATTAATGGCTGTAACCAAATATCAAAAATAAATGAGTTAACAGAAGACAATTTTATTTTGGCTCTTGATTTCAGGAGTTTGGTCCACGGCTGTCCGGTTCCATTGCCCTGGGACTGTGGGCACAGAACATAATGATGGCAGTGCCTGGTGGAAGAGATCCTCTCTGCCATTCAGCCCCTTTTCCCAGAGGTAAGCCTAACTCTGCACTTACCTGAGTCAGTCTCTCACCTTATGACTAGGAAGCAAAGAGAGGAGATTGCCAGGATCCCAATATTCCTTTCACTTCCCCAATGATCTAACTTCCTTCTACTAGGTCCTGTCTACTAAAGGCTTCACCATCTTCTAACAGGACCATGGTTGGTGATCAAGCCTTTAAGATATGGGTATTTAGCAAGCACCTGGCCATTTAGACTTTTAAGATCCAAATCATAGCAACATTGTGCTTCCTTTTTTTCTGACTTTATAACCAGACATATCACTTTAATCCAGGTTTCCACCCAGGACACTCATGGCAGTCTCATTTAGGTCAGGCATGGTGGCACAAGCCTTTAATCCCCAGTACTCGGGAGGCAGAGTAGGCAGATCTTTATGAGTTCAAGGCCAGCCTAGTCTACATAGTGAGTACCAAGTCAGTTGGGGCTACACAGAGACCCTGTCTCAAAATGACCAAAGGGAAAAAAAAATGCATTGAGACCAACTTCAAAAGTCTTCATAGTCTTATAGTTCTAGCATGAGTCAAAATTCCAAAGTCTCTTCCTGAGACTCATGCCATTCTCTTAACTGTGAGCCCCTAGTAACATAAAACACAAGTTATGTAATTCCAATTCCATTCTAGATTTTTAAAATATTTTATTTATGATTTTTATGTGTATTGCCTGCATGTGTGTAAGTGCATCCATGTCCTGCAATGCCCATGGAGGTCAGATGAGGGTGTCGAATCCCTTGGAACTGGACTTAAGGATGGTTAATTGCCATGTGGGTGCTGGGAATTGAACCCAGGTCCTTTGCAAGAGTAGCCAGTGCTCTTAAGTGGAGTTATCTCTCCAGCCCCCAACATATTCATTCAAAAAGGGAGAAATGGTAGAACAGCAAGAAAAGAGCAGAGCAAGATCAAAATCCAGCAGGGTCAGCACCAAGCCTTCCAGTTTCATATCTGGCAACTACTCTTGTGACAACATCATCTGAGATCCAAGGGGCTTGGGCAGTCGCACCCTACCAGCTCTGCTGTGTGCACTATATGTGGTCTTTCTCTTAGGCCAGCTTCTTTTGGTGACTGCAGTTTTCCTCTGTGAACAGCCCATGTTTCTGGCATCTCCAATATACTGGCATCCCCATTGTAACTTAGGCTTCCCTTTCATAGCTTCACACACAGCCCATTCAGGAGCTCTGTACACAGCCTCTGACCCTCCTGTACGTTATTTGGCTTCAATAGCTTTTTAGAATCTTAGTAAAAGTCTCCGTGAGCCCTTCACTCTTGCATCTAACATGCCTACAAAATAAGCACCATGTGGATGATATGAGGTTCTGTTGCCCACTTGAGATGGAGCTTAGCCCCCTTCTACCACAGCTGCCGTGGTCTCTGAGCACCTGTTTGGCTGAACCTGGGAAGCACGCTCCTTGGTATCCATGCTGGAACAGGATGCCGCGGAGGTTCTCTTTGTTCTGGCACTCTCCTTTAAATGGGTTTTCATTTCTTTGGGTCTCACCTTTCAGGCTCCTTTTCTATTGCCTCAGTGCAAAGTATGCAGTTTCTCTTTAATGATACCAATCTCTTTAGCAATTACAGCTACTTTGGACCCACTTTGTCTGCTATGTACACAACTTTACATTCACATTCCTTTTCTAAACAAGCTGAACATGTTTTACATATTCCTGCTCCACTTTCTGCTTTGCATTCTCATTATAATAAACCTTACTAAATGCAGTAAGCAGTAACCATACAACAGCTTGAATATTATAGTGTCTTGAATTTTTTCTACCAAAGTAATTAGTCCATTATTTTAAAATTTGGCCTCACTCAAGTTTTCAGGACATAGGCAGAATGTAACCAGATACTTTGGCAGAATGCAACATGAATGCTTCTAGTTCAATTCCCAGATGGGGTCCTTGTCCCCTTCTGAAACCTTATAAGCATAGTCTTTATTGTATGTGTTTCTATTGACATTCTGATCTTCTGAATGCCCACCAGATGGTCCATTAAGTTCTGCTTAAAGAATTATAGGATTTTTCTAGGATGCAACTCCAAACTCTATTACTTTCCTCCCATAAACCAATTATAAAGGTCTATGAACCACATAGTCAAGTTTATCATAGCAATAATTCTACTGTCTGATACCAGTATTAAGTACTTTTCTTGTTGTTGTGACAGAATACCTGACAAAGCACTTAAGGATGTTACAAGAGGGAATCTTGGAAAGTTCATTGACATGATTTCCAGGTTCTTTGTGTTTCAAATGGCAAACTGGAGAAGACACAGTGTAGTTGTAGTGAAAGTGTAGACTTATTAAAGTGTAGAGCACACAGAATGGGAGAATACTTGAGCTAGAATGTGGCTCTGGAGCCTTGAGTACTTTTCCAGGATTCTTTCCATGAGTCTAGGCAGAGGGAGGGGCTGATCTGTAAGGGCAGGAGTGGATCCTTATCCTGATTGACAGATAAGCTGTTATTATTTTGAATGAGCAGTCCATAAATTTAAGTGTACATATGCTCTGTCATGCATATGTATGAGATGGTAACTAGGGTTTTTTCCTGACAGACCACTTCAAAGACTGTACTTGTTTCCAACAATGGTCAATCAATGTTGACCTTGTTTCGCTCTCGCTCTCTCTCTCGTCTCTCTCTCTCTCTCTCTCTCTCTCTCTCTCTCTCTCTCTCTCTCTCGGAGGAATTGCCTGACCACAAATTTGCCGAAGGCCACTGTGCTGTCTTTACACTTGTTTGTCTCAAGAGAAGGGTTTATTTTGGCTCTCAGTCTGAGGGAATATTGTCTACTGCAGGGGGGAGGACAAGGTGGCAGGTGGCCCCACAGCAGGGGAATCTACAGCCAGACACTTCCCCTTCTCAGACCTCGGTGGAACAAAGAGCAGAGAAGGGGAATTCTGGAGCTCGCTTTTCTTTTTTTCTTTTTTCTCTTGAATGTCTTTAAGTCCTCAGATGGCCCTTTTCGTGTTCATTTGTATGTTTTATATTAGATGTCCTCTGCGACTGTCAATCTCTGATTAAATACCTTCATGAATAAGTATGGGAGATTAAAAATGAGTTTACAGATTATGGAGTACATTAAATTCGCTACAGGGTGATTTGAGTGAGCAACTCTAGCTTTTGGATTAGATTCAGCACCAGAGACTTACTCTCCTGCTAAATGAATGTGCCAAATCTTAGCATTCTGGGAAGAAGGATAGAAGGTGTCTTCAGTAAACATTTATTGAATATATTTGATTAATCTTCATCCTCAACTTGATGGAATTTAGAACCACCATGAGACAAATCTCTGGGCATGTCCGTCAGAGATTATCTCAATTAGGTCACTGAGGTGGGAAGACTCACCCTAAGTGTCGGTGGCTTCATTCCACAGCTGTGGTCCTGGATTTCATAAAAAGGAGAAAGCTAGCTGCGCACCAGCATTTATCTCTCTCTGCTTCTTGACTGTGGATACACTGTGAACACTGCTTCCTCCTCCTGCTACCGTGCCTTCCCTGCCATGATAAACTGTATCTTCTGGAACTATAAGCCAAAATAAAATCTTCCTTCCTTTAAGTTGTTTTGTCCGGTATTTTGACTCAGCAACAAGTAGCTAGTACAATGCATGTGAGCTCAATAAATCCCCGTTTGGGGTACAAAATCTATGTCTCAATTGTACCAGACATGCTCATAGTCTAGAAAGTTTAAGTTTTACTTTTCTCCGTAAGATAAATGTTTCATCTTTTCATCACTTAGTAAAACACATGTACAAAGTTTGACTGACATTGCTTGCTGCCTTTCTTAACTTCTCTCCAAATTAAAAGTCAGGTAAAGGTGGAAAGAGAGAACTGACTTCACAAAGTTGACATACAACCTCCACATGTGTACCATGCTCTACACACACATCACATATACACACACAGCAATAATGAACTTTTAAAATGAGAGTCTTAACATAGCTAAAATGTAGGCTAGGTGTTTTTCTTTTCTTGTTGCTGCGATAAAATGTACTGACCAGAACAACTTAAGGCAGCTCACAGTTCAAGTTATAGCCATCATACTGCACCCTTAGACAGGATGCCCAGAGCAACGACTGTTCCCTCTCCCCTCATTATTCAGTCCAGGACTTAGTGATGAAATGGTACCACTCACAGTAGGCAGGTCTTCCCACCTCAGTAAATAAGCCTAGAGGCCTATGAGATCCTGCAGTCCTTCAAGTTGACAGTTAATACCATTACACTAGGAAAATCTTTAATGACTAATCCCATTAACGCTTTTAAGGTGTGGTAGGACATGGAGGGGATCATGGGCGGGAGGAGGGCCATTTATCACATTTCCTATGTTTACTTAGAATATATAAAAATTCAGTAAAATGTCTTATTTCATTGCCACAATATCCTCAAATTTCACAAAGAACTGAAACTGTTTCTAAAACAACTCCAATTTATTTTAACCATATATCTTACATAAATTAAAATTATAAAACTCGGTGTAGTGGTATACACCTAATAATACCAGCATAAGGAGGTGGAGGCAGGAATGTCAGTAGTTCAAGGTTATTATCAGCTATGTTTCAAGTTTGAGGACAAAAGTGTCTCAATAATTAGCAAATGTACTTCTTTTATTATATATCATATAAAGAAATGGCTCTTTAAATTGCTTCTCATGTGATAATTCATTTAATAAAACTGAAAGTGGTTGATTTCACAGGGCTAGAGTTTTGTGATTTGTGGGTAAAAACTGAAATGTTTATTAAATGCTGTACTTGGAGGCAAAGGCAAGGCCTTTGCAAAGTGGCTTCTAAAAATACAAAGGACACATAATTGTTACTGACTGAGTAAGATTAGTTCAATGGAAGCTAGCTAATCAGGGAAAAGGGCAAAGAGCCAGTGAGAAGAAATTTAAACACTTCACTTAGGGGTCTTAGGTATCTATTTCTGGATTCCTCAGGAAAGGAAGCACTTGGGGATAGGATACTCTTAACAATGCGTTTTAGACATTGAAAAAAGAGGTGGCCTTCTTTCTCTGATTTGACTACTGCCATCAAATCTGTGTACTTCCAGAATATCTTGAGGGTTAGAGGTATAGTTCAGTAATGTATGACTGGCTTAGAATGTGCGAGGCTCCGAGTTCCATTCCCAGCACAGAAAAAAAAATCTTTAATATAAGGAAGTTAAGATATATGCCTGACATGATGGTGGTGTATACCTGTAATCTTTAAAGACAGAAACAGGGTCAGGAGTTCAAGGTCATCCTCAGTTACATATTGAGTCAAATTTTAGGATTGCTTGGTCTGTGTAAGACCCCCAACTCCCAAAATAAACAAACAAAACAAAAATAAATGTTTTCATTAAGATTTCTTCAAAATGGAAGTGATGGTTTATGCCTATCATATCAGGATTTAGGAAGTTGATGAAGGAAGATCGCCATGAGTTCTGCACCAAGCTGGGCTACATAGTAAGTTCCAGGCTGATCAGGGCTACAAAGTGAGACACTATCTCAAAAAAACAAATAGGAAAAGAATTCTCAAATTCTATTTAGTTTGCCTCAATTTTTTCATTCTGTGACATATAAATATTAATCTGAAATAGCAAAGAAACTAAATATTATTTTTACTTTATTTGAATTTAAGAGAAAATTGATTAGATAGAAGTACACTTACCTACCTACATGAGTTAGTTGTATCATGATAATGATCAACAACCTAAGAAAATATCAATTTCTTGTCTCATAATAACTTCCTGTGATAATCACGGAGGTGATTTCCTTCCTTCCTTCCTTCCTTCCTTCCTTCCTTCCTTCCTTCCTTCCTTCCTTCCTTCCTCCTTTCTCTCTCTCTCTCTCTCTCTCTCTTTCTTTCTTTCTTTCTTTCTTTCTTTTTTTGATTTTTGAGACAGGGTCTCACTGTAGCCCCAGCTGTTCTGGAACTTGCTATGTAGACCAGGCTGGCCACAAATTCACAGAGATCTGCCTGCCTCTGCCTCCTGAATGTTGGGATTAAGGGCATGTGCCACCACTCCTGGCCCAGATTTTCAAGTTTATATACTTTATTTTTATTTTGTGTGTATGAGTGTTCTGTCTGCATGTATATAACTCACCACATCCACACAGAGGTCCGAAGAGGGTGTCAAATCCCCTGGAACTGGAGTTACAGATGATTGGTAGCTGCCATATGGGTGCTGGGAACTGAACCCAGGTCCTCTGCAAGAGCAGCTGGTGTTCTTAATAGCTGAGTCATTTCTCCAGCCTCCAATTTTCAAGTTATTTGAAAGAATATAAAAATTAAAAGATGAGAGCTGGCTCAGCAATTGAGAATGCTTGATGATCCAGAGGATCTGAGTTCAGTTCCCATCACCCACATTGGGTGGCTCATAATTGCTTATTACTCCAGCTCCAGAGAAGCTGATGCCCTGTTCTGGCTTCTTTGGGCACCTGTATGTGCATGTGTGAACACACAGCACGTGTACATGTGTGCTTGTGCCACACACATATAAATAAAAATAAATAAATGTAAAAAATTTTAAATAGAAAGCTGAAAAAAATTATGAATTATGTGTAAAATTGGCCATATTTACACTCTTGCACACTATTTTTTTATTCAAAGGCCTTCATCAAAAACCTTCAGTTAAAAAAAAATAGGTATTTAGTGTGGTGGTTTGAATGAGAAGTGTCCTCCATATTTGAACACTTGGTATGTGATCCCCAGTTGGTGCTGTTTGGGGTGGTCATGGAGAATCCCTAGGAGTTGCAGCCTTGCTGGAAGAAGCATGTCACTGGGGTCAGTCTTTGAAAGTTCATAGCTTTGTCCTACTTCTAGTTTTCTCTCTCTCTGTCTGTGTTTTTCTGTCTCTGTCTCTGGTCCCCCGTCCCCCCACCCCCCCGCCCCGCCATCCTCTGGACTGAGTGCTTGAAAATATGAGTGCTCAGCTCTCTGCTCCAGCTGCCTCTGCCACTGTGCTCCCCTGTCATAATGGACTCTTATTCCTCTGGAACCGAAATCCCAAATAACCTCTCCTTCCTATAAGTTGCCTTGGTCATGGTGTCTTATCACAGCAACAGAAGAGTAACTAATACACTGAGGTGCAGTGGATCACATATATATATTTCCAACATTTGGGAGGCTAAGGAAGGAAGAAGGAGTCTGAGACCAGTCTAGGAAAAGTAGTGAGATCTTGCATTAAAAAAAAAAAAATCCAAGAGTGCAATAGTCAATAAGTATTTTACTTTTTCAGTATGGGTACTTCTCTAGGAGTTCAGTGAAATGTGGTTTGAGGCCATGACTTCCAAGAGATTCCTTTTCAGAAAGTGACATCAGGATTCTAAGGACACCTCCTCTCATTAACCAGAGAACCATTCATTGACTGCCCACCAATCATCAGACCCGGTGTGGGGCCCCAGATTAAAAACAGTCTTTCCCCTCTTAGTGGTGAGTCACAAACAATAGAGCAGGACTGTGACCATTAAAAAGTGCCAGATCCTCCAATTCTACCCTAATTTATAATTTCATCAATTCTTTATCTGTAAAATGGGGTTAATATAAAAATTCATAGCTTTGTTACCAGCATTAAATAACATCATATAGTGATGTGGATCCCGTACAGTCAGGCTCCTAATCGACTCAGTGACTTCATTCCAGAAGTAGCAATCCTATTTCATGCCTCAGTGGACTGACAAATTACTACATGTCCTGGCATTTCAAGGCTACTTGTGATATTTAAAACCTGTAATGCTAAATTGTGGGATGTTGGCTCCATGTGATAGGTACTATCTTTGGGGTAAAAACAAGTTGTCATGAAAGTACAGAGAAAGGACACTGGGGCTGGGGTGTAACCCAGTGGCAGAGTGCTTGCCTCACATTTGAGGCTCTGGGTTCTGTGGGGGTGGGACTTGGGGGAGGGGTTGGGGCAGTGGTGGGGGTAGATGGAATGCTGAGGTGAGAGCTGAAGAAGTTAGTTAAGGGTGAAGAAAAGAATTCATGCTAAAGCAGGGGAGCCTGCTGCTTTAGAGGAATCACAGATATTGAACCACAGACTAAGAAGAGATTCTGAGCTCACTGTGACCCACCTGCTAAAGCCTATGAGTCCTTTTTAGAAATAATGCTTTCAAATATATAAGGTAGGAAAGTATTACCTTTCAGTGAAGTTATCAGAATATTGTTATGCAAGTGCAATATATGCATGCATTTATCTATCCGTTACTAGTAAAGTCTAGCATTAGGTTTAATTCTATAATTTCACAATAAGACAGCGTTTTTAAATAACTGGAATACACTGTGGATATTTTGCTTTCTTTTGATTATAGAGTCACGGGTTTGTTTGTTTTGTTTTTTCAGGTAGTCTGGCTATACAGCACAGGCTCTATCTTTCCGCTGTAGCCTCCCAAGAGTGGGGATGACAGTCATGTGCCATTATGCTGGGTCTGTTTGTTTTATTTTAATTATTTTTTGCCAAATCAAAGGTTTTTTTTTTCTTTTTCCTGCTTCTCTGACTCCTTTAACCTGAGCTTTATGAGTGCTAGGCAAGCACTCTACACTCTACCACTAAGCGATATTCTTAGCCTAGGTACTGTTATTACTGAGTTTTACTGCATTCACCTATAATTGAAGGATATCCTAAAATTCAGTTAGATATCAGGAAAAAATTAAGGTGTATTTTTTTCCGCACCTCAATTCAACCTACCACAGACTCCAGATTGTGGATCCCCGATTTCACTCTGTAGCCTCTTGCTATGGCTCCCTGTGTTCCCTGAGATACTCTCTCCACAGTAGTTAGGGGATACACAAATCTGATCAAGCTGTTTCCCTTCTGCCCTGGAGCCCCAGCTGGCCTATAACTTGCTATGTAGACCAGGCTGGACTTGATTGCGCAGAGATTTGTTTGCCTGAGTGTTGGGATTAAAGGTGTATGCTATTTCCCTTCTTAAACCTCTACACTAGTTTCCTTGGCCGTTAGGCCTTGAGTCTGAATTTGTGTGTGTGTGTGTGTGTGTGTGTGTGTGTGTGTGTGTGTGTGTGTATTACAAACCTCTCCATGACGAGTCTCTCTACTTCCTGCCTTCTGCTCACTTTTCCAAACAGGAGTTGTCAAACACGATGTTCATTCTGTCTTTCAGTCTCCGTCTCTGCTCTCCCCTCCCCTCCCGTCCCTTCCCCTCTTCTCTTCCTCTTCTTCCTCCCCCCCCAACCCCCAATCTCTCAGATAGGGTCAAACTGACAATTCTCCTGTCTCAGCATCTTTAATCTTGGGTTTATAGGCATGTACCACCGTGCCCAGCTATAATCACAGCCAGCCCTTCATGTAATCACAGCACAATGCTTTGTTTAGTGTTTTATCACGAGTTTCCCAAGTGCCTGGAACACAATCTGCTCAGTGCTTAAGTGCTACACAGTTCCAGAGCATGCCATTCCTACTGTGCTCTGTGAAAGGCTGTCCTAGACCTGTGTCCTATCAACCCCCAGCCTGGCAGTATTTTATTGGGGAATAAACAAAAGAGTAAGTGGCCTCAGCTGGATGAAGAAGAGGCCTCCGGAAGATGAATTTTGACAGGAGTCATTCTTGGATTATATGTGCTTAGTTTTCTGAATCAATTATCTTAATCTTTTTGTGTGTGCACATTCATTTATAATGTAGAAAAGCCTTTTCTGATTTTAAAGGTATTAGAAATAGAATGGTTGCTTATAATACTCCTGAATGAATGGTCTATTCATTTGTAATTGGGTTTATAAACTCTGGCCCATGAGCTAAATCTGCTTGGTTGATTGTTTCTGTATAGTACATACACTAAAAATGATTTTCACACTTTTAAAATCACTGAAGGAAAAAAAGTCATAAGAAAAAAGTATCATGTTCATAGAATTTTATTGGACCATAGCTATCTTCTTTAACTTAGAAACCGTTAATGGCTGCTTTCTTGTTTCTGAGGTCAAGTT
Organism: Eospalax fontanierii; assembly: GCA_035773235.1. Classification (NCBI taxonomy): domain Eukaryota; kingdom Metazoa; phylum Chordata; class Mammalia; order Rodentia; family Spalacidae; genus Eospalax; species Eospalax fontanierii. The sequence goes on along the minus strand of CM069548.1, from coordinate 35,388,162 downwards.
TTGGGTTTGTAGATGAAAGAAAGGAGACTGAACTCAGAGGGGCACAGGCAAAGCTTTAACTGGGGTGTCTGCTCAAGCCAGACTGGAGACTCAGTTCTGACTGTCAACTCCGGGGGTGGCTCCCCAGTCATAGGGAAAACAGTAGCTAAATATAGGAGGGTCCCCACCCCACCCCATGCTCCCACCAAGTTTCTTCATGCAAATAACGGATTTAGATTTGCATAGAGTGCCCATTCCTGAGTGGTCAGTGGTAGATCCTCCATGCTAATAAGGGATTGAAGTTTGCAGAGAGTGTCGGTTCTTGACTGGTCAGTTGTAAGAAACTCACTGGTCAGCTTTGGCTGCAGGGTAAGGCAAGTTCTCAGGAAGCTGGCTGTCTAAGAGGGTGTGTTTGTAGCTGTTGCCGTTTGAATTCCGGGGCTGCTTGTGTGCCCTGAGTTCTTACTTGATCTTGTGAAAGCACAAAACTTGTATGATCCTTATGAGGCCCCTTTCTGGCACCTGATCATTCTGTCCCTATTTTGGGTATTTCCCATCTGTGTCATTCTCACTACAGTGATAGGTTTGAGTAGTTGCAACAGAGATCATATGGCTCAGGCCAAGAGTGGTGGTGCAAACCTAGAACTCAGAGCTTTGGAAATGGAGGCTGAAAGCTCAGGAGTTCAAGATTATCCTTAACTGTGTAGTAAGTTCTGGGTCATCCTGGGCTACATAAGAACCTGTCTTAAAAAAAAAAGCCAGGGTGCATGTATGTGTGTGAGAGAGACAGAGAGAGAGAGAGAGAGAGAGAGAGATCATATGGCTTATAAAGTTTGAAATATCTACTATCTTACTTTGTTTGTTTGTTTTGTTTTTTTGAGACAGGGTTTTACTATGTAGCCTTGGAAGGCCTGGAACTTCCTCTGTAGACCAGGCTGGCCTCAGGCTCACAGAAATCCACCTGTCTCTGCCTCCTAAGTGTTGGAATTAAAGGTGTGCCACACCATGCCCAGCTCCTCAGCCTTCTTGATTTAAGTTTTATAATTTAACTTCTTTGCCTGGATCTATACAAGTACTATTCTATTTTAATGGGTAATGTTTTAATATTGAAAGTAGTTTTGGGTTTTTTTGCTTGTTTGTTGAGATCGAGTCTGGCTGTGTACTCTCTTGTGATCCTCCTGCCTCAGCATGTCAAGTGGTGGGATAAGTAGTGTCTGCCATCATACTTGGATGCTAGTATTTTTGTTTGTTTGTTTTTTGAGACAGGGTTTCCCTGTAGTCCCAGCTGGCCTGGAACTACATATGTAGACCAGGCTGGCCTTGAACTCACAGAGATCCACCTGCCTCTGCTTTCTGAGTGCTGGTATTAAAGGTGTGCACCACCATACCCAGCTGTTTCTAAGCAATGGTTTTATTAAACATTGAAGAATTTGTTCTTTATTGTGTATTTATACACATCCTCCTTTTTCTTTTGTAATCATTTATTTAGTTTTAGTTTTTGTCTTTTTTTAATTAGCATATATTAATTGCACAAACGAATGGGTTACACTGGGACCCCGTCGGAAATATACATTATGTGCGTTGATCATACTTACCCCTGCTCCCCTTTCCATCCCAGGCCCTCGATCTTTCTTTCCTGACAGTCCCTTCTTTTACTTGCTGGTTCCCTCTAGATTCCACATGAAAGAAAACATGCAGTATTTGTCTTTTGAGTGTGACTTATTTTGTTTAACATGATAATTTCCATTTCTCCTCATTTTGCTGCAAATGTCATGATTTTGTCTTTATGGCTAAATAGTACTCAATTGTGGATATATAGCATGTTTTCTTAATCTACCTGTTGACAGGCACATAGGCTGATCCCCTAGCGCGGCTACTGTGAATACTGCCACAATAAACATGAAGATGCTGGTGCTTCTTTCCTCCAAGATAGTCTTGTTAGATACCCAGGCTTTCTCTGCTTTGTCTATCCTCCTGCCTCAACTCATTCTTACGGCTCTTCTACTCCCTTCTCTGATTCTTTCTTGTTGGCTTGTGACAGGGTATCCTGTATTCCAGACAGGCCGAAAACTAGCTGTGTAGCTGAAGATAACCTTGAATGATCCTCCTGTTTCAGCTCCCTTGTGCTGGGATTTCAGGCTTGGACCACTTAATGAGTTTGTGGACAATCTGGGCTACACTGATGCGGAAAAGAAATATAGCTATGCATTAAAGTCACTTGTGTGTGTGTCTAACATTTCCTTATGATTGACTTTATACTTTAGAATATAGTACCCACCTTGTAGTATAAACACTAATATATGTGTTGAAAAAGGAATTGAAACTAAAATAGAGAAAACAGACTTAAAAAAAAATACTGCAGTTATCTAACGGAACCTCTACAACTGCCTTCCTTGTTAAGGCACCTGCAGTAAAACTCCATTAAAAAGTATCTTAACTGCCAAGTGTGGTAGTGCACACTTTTAATCTCAGCTCTTCTGGGAGGAAGAGGCAGGTGGAATTTGATGAGATTGAGGCTAGCCTGGTCTACATAACAAATTTCAGGCCATTTGGGGCTATCTGCCTAGGAGGCCCTGTCTAGAAAAACCAAGTCAAACCAAATCAAAAACAATCTTCACTCCTGCCCCGGATATCAACTTCTGCAAATATGCCTGCAGAAGGGATTTACTTTGGGTGGTTTTAGAGTGCGCAGGCTCCTGTGCTGGTCGTCATGTAGACTATAAGCCCACCAATGCTGTAACACCTCGAAGTTCTTTGGGAGGAAATTTCTCCAGAGTCCTCTGGCATAAATAAACTTTCCTGATCTCAACATGTAAGTCTCTTGGTGCCTTTTCTGTGTGTGGTGAGGTTCCTGTGCCTCCGTTTTCCCTAACATTTTTTCTCAAAGGAAAAATAAAAGAAATAAGGGTAAAATTTTTAAATATGCTCCTTCATTTGGTTTCTACCAAATATTAGCACTTAAATTGAAAGAGCACATAGCCCTCTACACACAGTGCCTTCTATCTAATTTAGCAGTCTTTCATTTTCTTCAGTGTCAACGTAGCTGGGCAATCAGTTGGTTTGGGAGTTAACTCTTTCATTCCAGGAGGTACAGTAGAATCTGTGGTGGTGGTTAGAAAAATGCACTGCTCCAGAGCTATGTTTGCGGAGCAGCCATAAGGTGATTTAGAGTGGGTACAAAAGCTGGGCATGGTGGTGCACGCCTTTAATTCCAGCACACTGGGGCAGAGGCAAGTGGTTTCTGTGAGTTCAAGGCCAGTCTGGTCTACACAGTGAGTTCCAGGCCAGCTAGGCTACGGGGAGACCTTGTCTCAAAAAGATTAAAAAAAAAACAAACAAGCGGGGGGCTTTACTGCTGTAGCTTACTCAGGAGAGTGCTTGCCTAGCATGAGGAGCCCTGGGATTAATCTGTGCAAACAGAGTGGCCACACTGTAACCCCAGCACTTTGGAGGCAGAGGCAGCAGAATCTTAAATTCAAGATCATCCTCAGCTACAACAGATTGAGTTCAAGTCTAGTCTGGTCTACGTAAGACTCTGTCTCAAACAAATCTGAGTCAGTGAGATGGCTCAGTGGTTCAGTGGGTAATGGCCCCTTCTGCCAGGCACAATTACCTGAATTTGTTCCCTGGGACCCACATGGGAACTGACTCCCTCTGATGTGCATATGTGTGTCATAACACAAACTACTTCCCCAGTCCATGTAACAGATTTTTTTTTTTTTTAAAGAATGAAACATCAGCTCCGCTACAGGGAGACTCTGTCTCAAAAAGATCAAATAAATAAATACGTAGATACATAAATAAAATAAAATAGTGAAGCAGTTCTGGAGAGTTAAAGAGTACTGGCTGTTCTTGCAGAGGACCTGGGTTTGGTTCCCAACACCCACATGGCAGCTAACAATCATTATAACTCCAGTTCCAGGGGATCCTAGGCACTCTAATGGCTTCTGAGGGCATTGTACGCATATTGTGCACTTACATACATGCAGGTAATACATTCTCATACGCATAAAATAAAAATAATAAGCTGAGTGTGGTGCCACATGCCTTTAATCTCAGCATTTGGGAGGCAGAGGCAGGCAGATTTCTGTGAGTTCCAGGATAGGTAGGGGCTACAAGGAAACCTAGTCTCAAAAAAGCTCCCCGACCCTCCGCCCCGCCCCCCAAGAAAAAAGAGTGACACATGTTGGTGGAGATTCGTAGTCCCCTGATTCAGTTTTGCCTTGGGAAAGCCAAACTGGTGTTAATTTACAATAGTTTCCTTTTCTTTTCTTGTTAAAACTGGAAGAGCAATCAGTTATCTTCAGGCAGTCAGACCAGTTTGATAGGTGCCCATCCCACTTCCCCCGGTCTGAAACTGACTTCAAATTTGACTGCTCCTTGGCTGACAGGTGCAACAGTGAGGGAGAAAAAAGCTTTGCAAATGCCACAAAGAAATTTTGTAAACAGAAATGAAGGCTGTGTAAATAAAGTATCTGTACTTTCTCTAGTGTCCACGGCACACTGAACCCAGTCGAAGGGGATCACAGCAGACAGCCCCACAGCCCACGGGTTTTAGAGGGGCGGGTGAAGGGCAGAGAGGGTGAAGTGAAAGAGGTGTTTGGTTGCTGCTGTTTTTGTCCAACAATATTGCTAACCTCAACTTTTATTTCCAATAGTTCTTATGTGGGTCCTGAAGGAAATTCAGTCATTAAAAACAGTCACCAAGGTATAATTGAGAACTCACTACAAAGGAAGTCAGAATAATTATTGAAAAAGGAACAAAAGTATGTATGGGATTGGAAATCAAGAGCAGTTTATAGTCTAGGAGCAAGTGAGGGGTGTATGGGAGGGTCTACGGTGATGGGCACTGCGTCAGACAGGAAGGAGTGGAGGGTCTACGGTGATGGGCACTGCGTCAGACAGGAAGGAGTTCAGTGACTGTTCTTGGGAGCTCTCTCTGATGTGAAATTTGTGTAGTTGTCTTCTTAATCACCTGCAAAAAAAAAAAAAGAAAAACAATTGCAGAGGAAGTAGGAGCTGAGCCGGCAGAGCAGGACCTGCTCCCAGTTTGCTGTGACTGGTTAGTCCTAGATTATTTTTTAATTGTAGTTTGACAGATTGTTCCTTTAGGTGATTTGAAAGAATTGAATCAGAGATCTAACACTGGTCAATCAATTACGTTATCTTACTTGACGGATTCCTATCTCATAAGAAAAAGCCACTATCAAGAGCTACCTCTTCAAGCTGGGTGTGGAGGTGCTGCCCTTAATCCCAGCATTAGGGAGGTAGAGGCAGGTCCCGGTCTCCATAGTGAGTTCCAGGACAGCTGGGGCTGATGCGGAGACCCTGTGTCCAAAAGCCAAAATAAATAAATAAATAAATAAATAAATAAATAAATAAATAAATAAATAAATAGAGTTACCTCTTCAAAGAGCAATGGAAGCAGGATGTGGTGGCATACACCTTTAGTCCCAGCACTCAGTAGGCAAGGATCTCTGTAAGCCAACCTGATCTACATGATCTGTTCTAGACCAGCCAGGGCAACATCAAGAAAATCAAAACAAAACAATAACAATGGAGGAAGGAGAAGACAGAACAGAACATAATTACCTGTTTTGGTCTAAGAAATAAATGGGACTTGTAACACAAAGAACTTTATAAGGATGCTACACATACTAATCAGATTGGTTGGAAAATAGAATAGTAAACAGATAAGTTCACCAGAAAAAAAGCTTCTATAAATTTTTTTCAAACAATTTAAAATAGTTTTGCTTTACAAAATGGCTTACATTTATTATGTACTAATTGCTTTTGGATTATCATGCTAAGAGTTTTACTGTAATTTTCTTGGTATAGGAATTTTACAGATGAAGAAACTGAAACTTCAATAATTTGTTCAATAATTTCTTGAAAGTTGTCTATGATGGCACATGCCTGTAAGTCAAACACTTGGGAGGCTGAGGCAGGAAGAATAATATGGAATTTGAGACCTTACAGTCAGGAATTCAAGGCCATCCTCGGCTGCATAGCAAGTTAGAGGCCACACAAGAGTCTATCTCAAAAAAAATCAAGAAACAACAACAACAAATTTCTCCAATGCGCAGTGCCTGTAAGTGTTAGAAGCAATATTTAAGTGAGATGTGTTTGGTGCCAAAGCTTATGCTCCTAATTAACTGTCACACAATTTTATGATGTTTATAATAATAGAAAAATATTGCAAAAAAAAATCAATATTAAACAATGGACACTAGCCTAAATTACAATTTAGTAATCTGATATAATATTGTATAGTTATTAAAGTCATGTTTAAAGGCCAGTGGAATGGGCAATGTTACTAACATACATCTCCAACTGAAAAAGCAGGTCACAAATACGCTTAACACAATCTCAGGTTTTAAAAATATTTTATTTTTATTTATATATGTATGAGTGTATTGCCTGCATGTACGTAAGTGCACCCACGTTGTTCAATGCTCAAGGAGGTCAGAAGAGGGCGTCAGATCCCCTGGAACTGGCATTACAGATGATTGTTACCACCATGTGGGTACTGGGAATGAAATCTGAGTCCTCTGCAAGAGCAGTCAGTGCTCTTAACCACTGTGCCATCTCTCCAGCCCCACAATCTCAGTGCTGTAATCTCACCTGTTTAAATGGAATACAAGTGGCAGAGTTGGAGTCCATACCTTTGGGTTTTGCAATTATGGATGTATGTCTTTTTGTTCTTTCATTTTTGAGCTCTTTCAGAATTTCCTGAATTTTATGCAATTAACATGAATTGCTTTTTTGTTTTGTTTTGATTTTTGAGACTGGGTCACACGATGTAGTCCAGGCAAGCCTCCAACGCTCAAGCTTCCGGTCTCAGCTTTCGAGTGCTGGTATTACAGTCATACACCAGCATACCTGGCTAACATGCATTACTTTTGTAACGATATAATTCAAAGCAGAAGAGAGCAATGTAATGAGAAGGATAACAAATACCTTACCATCCGTTTCATGACAGTTGGGAGGGATGACGAGGCGTGTCTGAGAACGCAGATCTAACGCAGGTGCAGGTCTGTTGCAGATATGTCTCATAATTTTCCATTTGTATGAGCGTTCCCCGGGATCATGAGTCAGCACAATCACATTCTGATCATTTTCCTCCTTGCACTGCCTTCCTCTTTTGGCTTTGGTGCCTCTACTTTCTTCCTTTCTATCTACTCTACATCACTGGCCTCTCCTTTCTCCGCCTCCTACTTCTTCCATTATATTTCTAATAGCCCCAGGCCTGGCCATAAGTTGCCTTTTCACTGTCTGTTTCAGAGGCAGAAAAGAAGTTAGAATGACTTTAAGAGCCAGGACAGTGACAAATGAGTGAAGCATGTCCTTGATTTCCTTGTCAGCCCTCTCCCAGCCCAGTCATCTCTACTTCAGCCAATGGTACCCACCAGTTGCTCGAGTCAAAAACCCACAGGACGCCTTTCCTTTCTCTTTTCAGCTTCACCCTCTTGCACACAATACATTAGTAAATTCTGTGCATTCTACTGTATTTTCAAAGTACAATTTTTTTCTTTCTAGATTTTGCCTAGTAGAGCCCTGAACTTAGTCCTTCTGCCTTAGCCATCTTAACAGTTGGCATCAAAATATATCTCTGTGGGAATGACTTTTACAATGTAGACATGCTCTGGACACATGACTTTTCCTTACTCTGCAACCAAAAACTTAATCTTAGCTTGTTTCTCATGCAGACAAGTTCACTGAGTCTTGTGCTCCTCTTGTGACTTGGGAATACAGCCTTAATCTCTCATGATCCTTCCTTGCCTGTGACCCAAAACAATGTATGTGTGTGTGTGTGTGTGTGTGTGTGTGTGTGTGTGTGTATTTTATTGGAAGCAATGAAGATTATCTCATTTGTGTTGCAAATAATAGGGATAAAACTGATAATGTCTGCTTGTGCTTATGTGTGTGTATTTAGGTCAGCAGGGGTCAGAAAGGGCAAATTTCCTGATAAGACAAATCCTCTTTTGCCTTCCCCACTTTAGGCTGGATAGGCTGTTTCAATAAAAGACAGAACAAGCCTTTGTTCTAGAGCACAGTTCTGAGAAAATTCTAAAGGAAAAGTTTCTCAGAACAATTCGAGTCCCTCTTGGTTAAAATGGATGCTACAAGTGAGGCTGCCTTTACTCAAGCATCACTAAGGTGGCATCTCATAGTAACACCGCATATCCTGAGGGGCTGGGCAGATGCTTTAGTGGGTAAAGCAATTTGCCACAGAAGCACGGGAAACTAGTTTCACTCTCTAAATCCAACGCACAGCCAGATGCAGCAGCACACACAGCAGTACTTCCAGTGCTTCCACGAAGAGATGGGAGGCAGAGATGGGAATCTCCAGAAGCTTGTGGTCCAGCTCACCTGTTGTACCTTGTGACAAGAGAACCTGACTCAATGAAGGTGAAAGGTGAGGACTGACACCAGAGGGTGTCCTCTGACCTCCAGAAACATTCCATGGCATTGCATGCACCCACATTCACAGGCACATACACAAAGATGTAAATATATATACATATGTGTACACATGTGTATGTGCATTATGAAGTGTATTTGCAAGGGGCCTGCACCTGTATTACATCTGCACATAAATGTATATATAACTTGAATCTTTCCCTTTTTTATTTTTTACCTTGTTTATACTATTTAAGTGCAGTCTTCTCATCCTTGTTTTCATTTGCTTATTCTTCCTGGACAGAGTCTTACTATGTTGCCCTGGTTAGGCAACAAGTAGCTGGGACTATAGGCACAATAGACTTCCCTCAGATTCTTAATCGATCTCTATGTATTCTTCACAGCCACACTAATCTCTGAATTAATTGAAACTCCAGAAACATGGTTTTGCTCTTCTTTTATAGCTTTTATTGTGAAGGTAAGCTTTATCTACAATGTCTGATTTATTATAATTATGAATTAACTTAATAGTACTAAAAAAAAAGTGAACATGCTTTGATATTTTAGGAGTTAAATATCAGCGAGCTTAAAGGAAACAATAAAGGAAGAATAAAACCTTTTTGCTTGGGACCAGGTTGCAGCACTGGCTGCTCAGTCTGATGACCTGAGTTCAGTCTCTGGAACCCATATGGTGGAAGGAGAGAACTGATTCCACGTAGTTGTCCTCTGCCCTCCACATGCCTGATGTGACAGACATATAATGACCCCCATCATAGACACATACACACAAGATTAAATAATAAATAAAAGATGCTCATTCTGTTCATTTTGTTAACCTTGATTAGTAATGGCAACGTAAAATTTTGAAAAAAGGAAAATTCTATTTTCTTAATTCTCATCTATTTGTAAAGAAAACCCAAAGGCAGGATGAAACAAATAGCACAGTCTGAGGGTGGCTTACTAAACTTGTTTCTACTTAAATTAGTCTTACCTCATTTTTCCAGAACCTTTGTTCAGAGAATATTTTTCCTTCTAAGCTTTTACAATTTTGACTCATGGAACTAGAAACAGATATCAGTACTGCTAAGTGTTACTTTCTGTATTAGTTCTTTTCTCAACTACCTAAGATGATATAAGCAAAATACACCTTTTAAAAAGCATAAACACAAAGTTTCACTGACAGACAACCTCCACTAGCAGAAGTTTAATTTAGCAGAGGAACGAAGACCTTCTGACTTTACTGTACAACATAAATAATCTCTCCAACTATTTCTACTGTTGTTCCATTTATCTTACTTAAAATCTGGAAATTAGATTATACTGTCTTTTTAAAAAATGTATTATTTTCTTTTTCTTTACATGTATGAGTGTTTTGGCTGGAGGGACGCCTCAGCGGTTAAGAGCACTCACTGCTCTTGCAGAGGACCCGGATTTGGTTCCCAGTACCCACATGTCAGTTAACAACTATCAGTAACTCCAGTCCCAGAGGATCTGATGCTCTTTTCTGATCTCCGAGGGCATTGTAGGACATAGATGCACTTACATACATGCAAGTAATACACTCATGTGTATAAAATCAAAAATAATAAAATAAATAAAATATTACACACACACAAAAGGATTAACTAGGAAGCTGTGAAAAATAATGATGTCTCTCTGGATCTTACTTATGATTCTTATTTAATTCTGTTAGGCACTGGGATTTTTAAATACTTCCATGTGATGTTAAAGGTTCCAGATGAGCCAGGCATGGTATCACCTACCTCTAATCCCAGCACTCGGGAGGGGAGGCAGAGGTAGGCAGAACTTTGTGAGATTGAGGCCAGCCTAGTCTCCGTAGCAAGTTTCAGGCCAGCTATGGCTACAGAGAGAACTTGTCTCAAAAAAACAAATAAAATAAAATAAAAGGTTCCAGATAAATCTAAAAACTCATTAATAAGATCCAGTGAATTTGGCAGTCAGTGCCAAGTCAAGATGGCATTTTCTATATTTGAGGCTAACTGCAGGTGTGACAGGATATTCTCCTAGGATCATGCCACACTTTCTCGTGCACACTAACAGCAGGGTTCCATGTATATTTTAGGTATTTGTTTACAATTAAACAATACATATACATTCTATAGCTCCACACTAAAGGTGCTGTGCTGTATATCTGTGAGGATATCATTTAAGAAATTGCTATTTTATCTTCATTTTCTGAACATTCTGAAGAAAAGCATTAAAACTAAGCACCTATCTCCAGTGGATGTTACTCACATCATTCCACACAGTCTTGCATATTTATACTTTGTGAAAATAAAGTAGTATGAAACTGTAGGCAACAATGCCATACAGTGGCTGATTCCACTTGACTGTGTAGTGGGAGTTGAAAGCTTCTAGTGATTTTAAGAAATTCTATTACTTTATTATCCCAAAATTCTTCTTTAAAATAATTTAATTTAATTTTATGTATATGAGTGTTATGCCGGCATGTGTGTAAGTCTACTCGTGTCATGCAATTACCAAGAACGACAGAGAGGGCTTCAGATCCCCTGGAACTGAAGTTACAGACAGTTGCTAGCTGCCATGTGGGTGAGTTGAACCCGGGTCTTCTGTAAGAAGTGCTGAGTCATCTCTCCAGCCTGCAAGAACTCTTTTGAGGTGGCGGACTGCTTTCTGGATAGGGTTCAGTCCTGAGTAAGTTTACTATGTCCCCCTGCCTCTGTAAGTAGGTCCTTAGGTAAGTTTACTGTGTCCCCTGCCTCTGTAACTAGGTCCTCAGGTAAATTTACTGTGTCCCCTGCCTCCATGTACATATTTCCCAGCAGGAAAATAATGTGGAGTATCAGTAAGCAAATGTGTTTTCTTTAATAAAACTATTTAGCAACAAAGAGAAAATCTTATTGGCAAATTCCTTGACCTTATAATCCTAAAAGTGATTCCACACAAGTCACCTTTCTCTTGATAGTCTCTGACTAAACACAGATAACCTCCTTCTTCAGCATGTAGGCTATTATGGGGACTTTGAATTGCAGCAAAGCTGCGACCAGTCTGAAATATTTTAAAAGTTGTTACTCTGAACAAACAAAAGAATTATGTCCAGAGAGACTAACTCAAAAGTATAATATTTATTTTACCTGGTTTTGGCTTTCTATCTAGATAACAAACAACCTTATTCACATGACAGGTAGTTGGGGCCAGTTGTTGGTCAGAAATCCAGCTGAGAATGTTGGCTGACAGACCTTGAACTTTTTCACATTGCTTTTTAAAATACCTTGGCTCCTAAGAGAGATTGTTCCAAGCATGCCACAATTTGCAGAAGTCATCTTTCTCCTCCCACTTGGAGTATTAGCAAGCAGTTCAAAGTTCAAATCTCAGAGTGAGGGCTAGAAGAGGAATCTCCTATCTGTTTAGTTTACCTTCGAAATGTGCCTCTTTCCTTGGATGAAAACAGTAACTTCCCCCTACACACAAAGCACCAGTCTCTCAGAGACCTCAACTGGACAAACAGTTCAGAACATAGCTGACAGATGCAGTTACTCTAATAACAGGCACTTACATAAATTACATTGGTGACTGGGGTTATGCACTCAGTGACAGGGCTCTTGCTTAGTAATCTCAAGGCCCTGGGTTCAATCCCTGACACTGAACAAAACTGCCATGGTGGATTGATAGACATATCATTGTAGTACATGTCACTGCAGTCTAGTGGTACTATTGTGAAGGAACAGTGTACAAGAGCCACTTATTACACAGTGCTCAAGAACAAAATGGGAGCTGGTATGGTAGTACAACCCTGCAATCTCAGCACTCAGGAAGCTGAAACAGGGTTTCAGTAAGATTGAAACCAGCTTGATGTTATATAGTGAGTTCCAGGTAAGTTTGGGCTTTATAGGGAAACAGCCTCTAAAAATCAACTGACTACCTCCCTCTCTGACAAAAAAAAAAAAAAAAAAAAAAAAAGTCATTAATGAAAATTACTAACATTTGAAGTTCTATTTAACATTAAAAGCAACATTTGTCATGGTGAATATATGAGTTTAACTTTTTGGGTATTACAGCAGCAAGGATCATATCTACATTCCATAAGAGTTCAATGTGTGTTATCCCTCTGAGATAGTGGTCGTGAAAGTTGAGCTTTCTTTTTAATTACTGTACATATAATTAAAAATTAAATAAATCTTTAAAAAAAGTAGTGTTTGATGTTCTCAAAAGAGGGACCAAGTTAGAGATATGGATTTACAGCCTAAGGTATCATAAGCTATGTTGAAGAACAGATGAAGAAATTTCAAATCCAGGGATATACACACAGGTACATGCCAAATCACAGTGGTGTTACTTTCATGATACGTTGCCATTTAACCTATATACTTGCAAAATGCCAAGAAGTTGTAATTGGATGGATTGTTTCCCTGATAAAAGAAAATTCCATCCTATCTCTGTTCTCAATTTTTTTCCTTTTGTATGCAGGTAAGAGTTCGTAGATCCATAATCTTGATTTCAGCATGAAATCACATTCTCTTTGCTTGAGTTCCTCTGAGTTATGCAGAAGGCTTCCTGTTCTGAAGCCACTGTTTACTCTTACTTACCCCCCACCCCTTCTTTTTTTCTGTGCCAGGGATTGAACCCACAGTCTCACCCATTCAGGGCAAGCGTGTTCTCCCAGTGAGCTACATATATCTCCAACCCTTTTATAACTGTTTTGAGACAAGATTTCATTAAGTTGTCTTGAGCCTGATCTTTCTGCCTTAGTCTTCTGAACAGCTGGGATCTCAGGCCTGAACCCCCACTATACCCAGCTTTTCTGGTGCTTTTGTTTTCCACTATGGTTTCAATATATGCTCAAGATAAGGAAAATTACTAAAACCTTTGGTCTTAATTCTTCCAAGACATTGATGTCAGAGAGATACAAATTAGATGGCAATAAGAAAGCTGAATTTGGCTTTCTACCTTTTCTTTCTTCCTCCCTGTTGTCCTCCTTCCTTCCTTCCCTTCCTTGCTGTGTATGAGATACAGCTTAAACAATACTATAAACTTAGCTGATGATAGTTCATATGAAGACTTCTGACTAGAAAACTTCCATTAGTAATACCAAAGATAGAGCTGGTAACACTATTTTGCATTTCAAGATACCCATTTATAGCAGGATTTTCCTCACTCCAGGTGGTGGCAAAGTCTTTCACACAGAAAAATTAAAATGAGCAACTTCAGTGTTTAATTCAAAATCTTGTATATTAAGCTGGGGCTCATGAATTGATGGACATAGTTCACTCTGAAGCACAATACAATTCTAAATAGTACATCTAAACAGTAATCTACAGCAATTACATTTTAACCAGGGTTGGGCTTAGCCCTGAAATTCCTGTTCTGTCTTTGTTATGCTTCTTTTTGTAGTGAACCTCCAAAAATTGTCAAAATTTTGTACCTATGGGCAAAGAAAAGCAGGTTAAAAAAAATCCCGGAAGTCAGGTGTGGTGGCTCATGCCTTTAATCCCAGCACTAGTCAGGTGGCTCTCTGAGTTTGAGGCCAGCTTGATCTATACAGAAAGTTCTAGGCTAGCCTGGGATACAGGGACACCCCGTTTCAAAATCAAAACAACAAAGAATCCTAGAAAATTGTAGGAAAAAAATAAGAGTACAATTTGTTTAGAAATAATTAGATAATTGTCTTGTTTCCACTTTTGTTTCTCAGGTAGAACAGCATTACTAATGAGTTCCAAAATGCAGGAGACACAAACCTTAGCCTTAGATCACTGAGACTGCAAAACCGACCACACTGTGGAGGGCATTTTCACGGTTATGTTCTTTAATTGGAAGTCATTTATTCAGCAAATACTTTTTTAGTGCTTATAACTAGATATTATTGGCTTAAATTATTTGCTCAAATCCAAGGAAGTAAAATCTTACCAGAGGATTTGGCAGTTTAATAATGCCTCCCACACTCAAGAGACATGTGAAAGTTCTTTGGAAAGTTTTCTCTCCTGCAGGCACATCTCATCCCGTTATTTCAGACTTACTCAATAAACTGAGGGGTTTCGTTTTTTTCAGGGAATTCAGAATTGGGAAGTCACTGACATTGCCATTAACCCTGAAAGTTCATAAATCAGCAATTTAGAGAATCTTTGGAATACGTCGGCTCATTTTTGGTGTATCTGAATTCTTTCTAAAAAGTACGTTTTTGGGGAGTACATAAAAAGGTGTAATACACCAGACACTTCCTTGCTTTAATCTTTTTTCATGTTGCTTTTCTCTTCTTAAATTTCCATGTGATAGCTAAAATTCTGTACACTTTCCAAGGGCATTTCAACAACCCTTTCTCCAGTAAACTTTCATTTCTCAAGTCAATTTAAGTTTGTTTCTGATTCCTTTTGCGTGTTCATTTTTTGTTTTGCTTTCATTTTAGGAAGATAGGAGTATTTTAAACATATGCATATTAAAGTCTTACCACCCTAGAAAACACTAGTAGGTTGAACACTTTTTACAACGTACCAGGAAGCCTGCTTTACCCTTGGTGATGGAGGAAGGGGATGGCAGAATCAGACTATGATAAGCTATACAGGCTTCAAAGCCTCATCTATTTTTTTTAAACCAATCTGAGAACTTTCGAATTGCAAAATGCAGGGAGGAAACCCCCTTGCCAGATGCCGGGGCACAAAGAATCCCGCCTCCACTCGGCTGGAGCAGCTGTCTCCGGAATCCTCTCCTTAGGACGTGGGAGCTTTGCTGGGGCGGCAGCTGCCAGCAAGGGAGGAATCCTTCCCCGAGCTCGCGGCGCGGTCCCTCCCTCCGTCCGCGGCAGCTGCCTGGGCATCCCAGTGGAACTCTCTCCTAGCCACCGCCAGCGCAGTCGGGGGTGGGGACTCTGCACTCCCGGTGGGCAAGGACAGCAGCCTCGCCGGCCCCAGCGCTGCCACCTCACTATCCCGTAGGTCCCTCAGGTGTCCTCCTGCCAAGTCCAAGAGGACACCGTGGCAACGCGGGGCGGGTTCCCTCTGCGCCGAGACCCGCGGTAGCTTAACAACGACCGCGTCAGCACCGCCGCCTCGGCCCAGGCCCAACCGGAGCGTGCGCGAAGAGCGGGCCCCAGCGCTACCTGAGCGGCGCGCTCCCCCGCCCCACGCAACAGCCTCCAGGAAGCGCGTGCCCGGCTCGCCCGCCTGCGCGTGCCCACGCCGCCGCGCGTCCGCCTCGCCTCGGCGCCCCGCGCTCGCGCACGCGCACGCCGCGCCCGGCAGCCCTCGGCGCTGTCATGGCGGCCGGGAACAGCTTCAGTGGGCACAGGGGCAGCCCCGTGCGCCGTGGCCTGGCGAGCTGTGGCAGTAGCACCCTCAGCCCCGGTAGCAGTCCTGGTCGCGGCGTCCCCCGAGCCTGCAGGGGTTGCTTTTGCAAAGGCTGAGCGCAGGGGTGGGGCGGTCCGGGAAACCATGGAGTTGTGTGCAGCCGCGGGCTCCCGGGGAGCGGACTAGGGAAACTTGGAGGCTGCGACCAGGTGCTTCGACCTCTCTCTCCTCCCTCCTCTGCTCGCAGTCCCGTCGGGCCTCCCTTCCTGCCACCACACACACCTCCCTCGGTCTCTTCCGCGGAGCTCAGGTGCCAGGGCGAGGTGCTGCACTCCTCCCCCTGGGCCGAGCGCGGAGAATCACCGCCCCCTGCCCCCGCCTTTTCCTGCCCTGGATCTCCGCGGCCACCTCGGTCTCGCTGCGCCCCGGCGGGGTGAGGAGCAGGCCGGACGGAGTCTGCGGGTGAGGTGCAAGTCTCCCCCTCCGCGGTCGCCGCGGGGTCCTCTCCTTCCCCCTGCGCCGTGTCTCCGGCGTGCACCTGTGCCTGCGCGGGTGGGGGCAGCGAACCTGCCCGCGGGCCTCCGGGACCCGCCTTCGCCGGAACCCGCCTGAGCCCCGGAGCCCGGCCGCCGGCGCCGGTGCCTTGAGCAACTTACTTGACAGACTGTAACTATTTTCCTCTCCTCTTCCAAGAAAATACCCGTCCCCAAACCTAGCCTATTTAACATATGTTTAATCTTCCAATAGGGTTTGGCGTTGTTGTCAGCCTCGGGGAGAGAGATTGGACAAATAATCTCCAAGAGGAGGAGGAGGGCGACGCCAAGGACTTTCCACAGCCGCTGCTTTGGGGGTTTGTCGGAGTTGGAACCCAGACCCTGCTGGCTTTGGCGTTGCCCGTGTTGTGCTTCTTCGTAGAGCCACGGCCGCTGGCCCGGGGTGACGCCGAATTGTCCTTTCTCGTGAACTAGTAATGGCCAGTGAAGACAGCCGTGTCCCTTCCCCGCCACCAACAGGTGATGCCGGGGGAGGTGGAGGGAAAGAAGAAACCCCAGCGGAAGGGGGTGCATTGTCTCTGAAGCCGGGGCTCCCCATCAGGGGCATCAGGATGAAATTCGCCGTGTTGACCGGGCTGGTTGAAGTTGGAGAAGTGACCAATAGGGACATTGTAGAGACTGTCTTTAACCTGGTAAGTAGATGAATATTTTATGAGCATATACTTTTCTCGGTGAGACTTTAGCCGGAGTCATGTGCTTCCCTCCAACTACTGGCTTTTTCCATGGATGGACATGAAATTCTACTTGACCTAAATGAACCGTTTCTTGTATTTCAGTTTAAATTTAGAGAATTCTGCAAAATTTGGATGCTCCGGGTTTTGAATGAACAGATCACTCTTGTGCTACGGAAACAAGTGTTGATGTGGAAGTTGTGGGCTTTTTTTTTTTTTTTTTTTTGTGGATCAGTGGAGAAGTTGGCTGTAATTTTTTCCCCCTTGGAGTGTATGTTTAACCTTTCATTTCCCTTTAACATTTTCAATAAGTTCTGTGCTTTCTTTTGGATGCGAGAGATAATGCAACTCTTTAGTAACTTTTGTTTTGCCATAGTGAGTTTTAAGCACAAAATTCATCTTCATAGTACTAATAAAAGCTTAATTTATTTCAAGTTAGTATTTTTGATTTTGACCGTTTTATTTTTAGAAATAACTAACAAAGGTTAAATTTGGGGATGAATTTAGGGTTATATTTAAAGTAATCTTGCAACAATTGGATGGCAGTTTGCAAAAGGGCGCAGTGTAATTTTTATGTTTTTATGCAGTAAAGCACACTTGGTCATTGTAACAAATAGTTACCTGTACTGGAGGCTTTTTAGACTTTTTAAAGTCAAACCTCTGTTGCTTATCAGCTTAACAGAATCACAGGGAATGTGACTTTATATAATCCCCTCTCTTTCTTTCAGCCTGTGTTAGAAGGCAATACATGGTACCAAATATAACTGTGTAATCATTGAAATGACTGTTTAGCACCTTTTCTCTTTGCCACTCTCTTTTCAAGGTTAGACTTGTTTTATTCCAGGGCAGTTAATTATTTCTTTCATTTACTGGTAGTCTGGTCGTTTGCAGTACAGATTCTAGAATGTGAAACTAGATAGGTGAAATACATTTCATTTTGAAATGTGAAAATATCAAACAATATTGTATTTCTCTACAGGATTTTCATATTGTGAGTTTATATATAAATACCCATAGACACACATGGATACCCCTTTTTAGACTATATATTATGGAAATGGCCATATATCTAAAAAATAGAATAATATAGTGAACTCTGGTATTCATTATCCAACATCAACATTTTTGATGTTGGGGCTTCCATCAGTGAACTTCCAAATAAAACAAATCCATCAAATCCTATTCCTTTTCTGCAAAAAAGAAACGTGAAAACTCTTCTTTTTAGCTTTTTTTTTTTCTTTCTTCTAAACCTAATGTATTTTGGGTGATAAATAGAAGTCTGTGGTAGATTTGTAGTCCCTGGTCAGTTGTTTGTGTGTGAAGATACAACATTTGTTGGCAGGAGAATTCAGACTCTTCTGTTCTTTACAATGTGCTGTGTGTGGGTGGATGACCAAACATGAATCACTTGCAGTTTTTTCGCTCAAGAAAATCTAAATTCTATAGCAATAGTTTGCTGTTACATTGTCTAGAAGTGTAGGCCTGATAAAGATTTTAAGGTCATGGTTAGGTCAGTCACAGTTACATGTTTGTAGTGTAGTCAGTGGCAGAGTAGAAAGATGGAAAGTCTGTCCCATTCCTCTTCCTCTTCCCCATCATTCTCTTTTCAGGTAGAGCTGAGAGGGTTAGGTAGCAGTTCCTTTCTTCTTCTTTTTCTTACAATACTTTTCATGATGAATAAATAGACTCTTGCCTACTTGTTAGAAAATTTGGGGAATTAAAATGTTGGGAATCTGCCTAGTCCATCTCATTGTTACTATTGCACCTAAATATTAATAGTTACATCTAGAGTTGTAATTCTGTTCAAAGAAGAAAGACACACTTTCCACTCAGTTCATGTAATTGGTTTCTCATTCAATTTGTACACAAAGTTGATTATTAACTTTTTTCTTTTTTTTTTCCCCTGCATGTATTTGTGTCTGTTACGTAGGCCAGATATGGATGTTGGGTGTCTTTCTCAGTTACTTTTTCATCTTATTTATTTAAAAAATATTTTGTTTATTATTGTGTGTGTGTGTGTGTGTGTGTGTGTGTGTGTGTGTGTGAGTGCAGGCGTGCTTGCCATGGTGCATGTGTGGCAGTCAGAGGAGGACAACTTTTGGGAGTTGGTTGTCTCTTTCCACCTTGGTGAGGCAGGGTCTCTCTTCCTGTTTGTGCTGCTCTTATGGTTAGCTGGCTTTCCAGCTTAGGCATGATTCTCCTGTTTTCAACTCCATCTTGCTGAAGGAGTGCTGAGATTAAAGATCTGAGCCCCAGAATCTGATTTTTTGTGGTTTCTAGGGATTGAAATCACGTTGTTCAGCAAGTACTTTTATCTACTGAGGCATCCATCTCACTGGTCTCATCCCATTTTTTTGAGACAGATCTGTTACTAAATCTGGAGTTGGTGGATTCTTCTAGGCTGGCTGGGCACAAGCCCCAGGGATCCTCCTGGCTCTACCTTTCCAGCACTGAGGTTACAGGTGCATACCACCAGAAGTGGCTATAAGCACATTACTGACAAAGCCATCACCAACATTTTTTTTTTTTTTTTTTTTTTTTTTTTTGAGACACAGTCTCACTATTCCTGGCAGGCCTGGCTCTTTCTGTGTTGACCAGGAAGGCCTGGAACTTGCTATGTAAACCTGATTGGCCTCAAACTTGTGACCTTCTTCCTGTTTCTGCTTCTTGAAAATTGGGTTTATAGGTGTGTACCACCATGCCTGGTGATCAACATTTTTTTAGTACATTGAATTAAAACATCCAAAATTATGAAAAGTAGGATGTAAATAAAGAATCTGTAACATAAACCATGGAATTATGAAAATATATGACCTGTGACTCTTACATCTTTAAAGAATCAGATTACCAGTACCATCTCCATTGGTGTTTTTTAATTTGTAAATATAAAATGTGGGTATCATAACTTAGGTGTATCGTTATTAAAGCAGAAACACACACATTCTTTCTTCCTTTTTTTTTTTTTTGAGTTGATGGTCTTGCTGTGTTGCTCAGGTTGGCCTTATACTTCAGGCCTCAAAGTGACCTTTCTATCCAAGCCTCCCCAGTAACTAGGATTAAAGGCATATGCCACCCAACCCAGATGGAAATATATGTTCTCTAGACGTTTGATTTTTACCGGTTAAATATATGGCACTCTAAATAATAAGCTTCTACTGTTAAAAATCCACTTATCTTTCCAGAATTGACTTGAGAGTAAGTGGCAGATCTATACAACTCCAGATGTCTGGTTTTATAGGATCTTGCCTCCCAACTTTGCTAATGTATCTTAACCTTACTTTGTTTTTTGAGACAGGGTCTCCCTGTAGCCCTAGCTGGCCTGGAACTTGCTGTGTAGACCAGGCTGGTCTTGATCTCACAGAGATCCGTCTGCTTCTGCCATGTGAATTCTGGGTTAAAGGCATATGTCCCCATGCCCAGCCACCTTAGTCTGTTATAAATTCTTTTGAAAGTTATTATCTCTGTAAGTTCTTTAGCAAATCTGTTTCTCAGTTAAATTTTTATTGATAGTACACTAGTGTATTCAAGTGTTTCAAACTTCTCAGCTCTTACAGTTTTCATGTCGCATAAAACCATTTTCTTTCGTCTTCATTTGTGTGTTGATTTGTCAAACTTTTGGATCTAGGATAACTAATATATTGGCATGTTTCAGGAACCTGCTGCTGAGTTTAAGGTTTCCACTGTATATTTAAAGATATTCAGTGGTAATTAATTGAAGAATAATATTGCTCATGGGCTGATGACAAATAGATTTTGATGATGTTTTTTGAACGTTTTGTTTAGAAAACAATTACATGCTTCCTTTCCTTTCCTTTCCCCCTTTAACTTTTTTTCTCTTTCCCTTTCCTTTCATTTTAAAATTTTTCTTCTTTTGAGATAGAGTCCCCATGCAGCTCGACTGGGTGGGAACTTGCTGTGTAGTCCAGGCTGGCCTCAAACTTGAGACTCCTGCTTCAGCTTCCTAAGTACTGCTGTTAAAGCATGAAGTCACACCATCATGCCTTGCCTATGGTTTTTAATCTAAATGTTAAATCTTGAAAAGTGAAATATATTTATTGTGTGGAAATTGATGTGTGTCTTGCTAAATAATATGGTACAAACTATTAATACTTAAAGGAACTAGGTATTAAGTATTCTGTTCATGCTTACTATGTACAGAATAACCTTTGTGAACTTAAAGAGGCAGCAGCTGTTATGTTCCAGATGATTGTTGTCTTTTAATACTGTGGACTCAATAGTGTCATATTTCTTGAGCTTTTTTTTATTTTTAGAAAAATTAGGAATTTAGATAAGAAAACTTCTTAAAAATAAAAATGTGAGCCTTGTAAATCCTTAATTGATTACTTTTCAAGCTCTTATATGAACTTTTAATATAAAAATAAATATCCAGTGGTTTTTTTATTGTCATATTTGTATCTAGATTACTTCCTGTGTAATACCTGTAATCATACATTTGAGGATTAAGAGTATTTTACTCTAGAAACATCCTCATTAATAATCTTTCTGTAATTTGTATGGTAAAAGATAGAAAATTCTTAACTGGCTTGAGCACAATAAAAAAGATTATAGGCTTATTTATCTGGAGTCCAAAGGTAGGACAAGACTTAGAGTAACAGTTTCTGTTTCTACTTTGCCGTTCTGGTTTCAGCTTATGTCTAGTGCTGTTCCCAGGCAGGGAAGTGGGACCACCTGTGTCCTATCGATCTCTTTTGGTAGAGTACCTCTGTTCTAATGTTCAAAAGTAATTGGACTGACCAGTGAAATGTGCTGATGAGTAGTTTGCATATTTTTACATACACAATCCAGTAATTTTTAGTCAGTTTGTAGAGGTTTGCAACCAATACAACAATTGAATTTCATTTCATTCCATTTTAAGATCTAATTTTGCAACATTTACAACCTCTGTTCAAGACATTAAAAGAGTTTCACTCTTGTAATTAGGCCTGTGATAGATTTGTAAAACATTGTTTATGTGTTTTTAGTGTGTGTGTGTGTGTGTGTGTGTGTGTGTGTGTGTGTGTGTCTGTAGGTCAGAGGAAACTTGCTGGAGTCAGGAGTTGTGTTCTATCCTTCTACCATGTGGGTCTCAGGTTTGAACTCAAGTTGTCAGGCTTGGCAGCAAGTGCCTTTACTCTCTCAGCCATTTCACCAACCCCTGTGATTGATTCTGAGTTAGCTTTTATAGGGTGTGAGATAAGAGAAGGCTCTAAATTCATCTTTTTGTGTGTGGTTATCTATCTGATTGTCTCAGTGCCATTTGTTGAAAGGTTATTCTTTTAACATTGGACAGCCTTTGTACCTTTGCTCAAACTCAATTGACAATAAATGTAAAAATTTGTTTGGACTCTTTGTTTTTTATCAAAAGAACTCTTGTGTGTGTGCATGTGTACACACGTGTATGTGGGTGCATGTATGTGCACTTGTGTGTACATGAATGTGGAGACCAGATGTTGAGGGTTTGGTTTGCTTTCCTCTTTATGTTCTGAGACAAGGTCTTTTTCTGAACCTGGAGCTCACTGATTTGGCCAGGCTGGCTGGTCAGTGAGCCTCAGGCATTTTCTCTCTGCCTCCTCAGCAGTGAGATGTGGGCTTTTTTTTCTCTGAGACAGGATCTGTCTATATATCCCTGCCTGGCCTGGAACTCAGCTAAGATCTGCCTTGGCTCTGCCCACTAAGTGCTGGTATTAAAGATGTGTGCCACCACATCTAGTGATGTGGGCTTTTTACCATGGATTCTGGAAATGGTACTTGAGTCCACATGTTTTGGGGGCAAGCACTCTACTGACTGAGCGGTAGCCCCAACTCTTTTTTTTAATAGAGATGAAGATGCAACTCAGGGCCGTGTGTGTGTGTGTTTGTGTGTGTGTGTGTGTGTGTATTAAGCATGGACTGTATCAGTAAGCTACATACTCAGCCCTGGCCTCTTAATTATTTTCTGTGATCTGTTCTTGAATCACTGCTAACCTATGTTGATTACGTAGCTTTGTAGTAAGGTTTGAAATAGGGCAATGTCGTGTTCTCACTGCATTCTCTTTCAAGATTATTTTGGTTATTCTAGGGTCTCTATTTTCATGTGAATTTTTGGTTCAGGTTATGAAGTTTTGTGAAAAACCGAGCAGTAATTTTGATAGGGAGTGTTGAATCTATAGATGACTTTGGAGAATATTGACTGAGTATATAAACACAGTATTTCTTTGTTATTTTAGTTTTTCTTCCATTTCTTTCAGCAGTTTTTTTTGCGTGTGTGTGTGTGTGTGTGTGTGTGTGTAGTCTGGAGCTTGACATCAGGAATCTTCCTTAGCTGCTCTTCAGCTTATTTGTTAAGGCAGGATCTCTTGGTTCAACCCAGAATTCACCACTTTGGCTAGTCTAGCCAGCCAACTTGTTCCAGTGTTCCCTAACTTTTTAGAAAATCTGAGTGAACTTCTTTTGAATTTATAGTCTTGCCTCAGTCTATTGAATATCAGGGTTATGGACATGAGCCACCATCTTGCCTAGTTTGTAGACATTTCTAGATTATAAGTTCAGTACTTTACTAGCTGTGTTTATTTTAATACTGGGTGTGTTTACCAAGTATATATGTATTTTAATTTTTGTTTTTTTGTGTATGTTTTCATTGTGTACTCACATGTGTATACCTGCTTGTGCGCATGTGGAGATGGATAAAGAATCTCCCTAAGTTTCCCAGGTGACCTTCTTCCCTCATTCTCTACCCCCCTCCCAAACATGTATACCAAACAATAATCTGCTTTTAAAGTATTTTTTTTCTCTTTAATAGTCTTTCAGTGTCTCATAAAGTAGGGTGTATACTCAGAAACCTGAACGTTGACTTCTGGTGACTCTGCCTTTAAAAATGTTGGGACACAATACAAACTAAAAAAGGGGTTAGAGGCTGAGTGGATGGAAGATACTTAATAGGTAGCTAGGAGTGAACTCTAGAGTTTAGGGTGACTATAGTTTATAGTAATTTATTATGTATTTAAAAAAGAACCTGAGAATTTGAAAATGATGAATATTTAAGGAAATTGAAATGTTAATTACTCTGATTTGATCCTTGGATCTTCTATATTCATCCTGAATTACCATACTGAACCGGTAAATAAGTACAGTTATTAGTTATCATCAAGTTATGTCACTTGAAAGAGCACATAAATTTTCTTTACTTTTTTTTTGAGAGACAGAAACTCCCTGAAGCCCCAGCTGGCCTCTACCCCATAGAGATCTGCCTGCCTCTGCCTCCTAAGTACTGGAATTAAAGTCATGTGTCACTATTCCTGGCTTTCTTATCTTTTTTTTTTTTTAAGTTTTATTTTACGTGTACGAGCGCTTACAAGTATGTATGTGCACCGAATGTGTGTCTGGTGCCTGCAGAGACCAGAAGAGGCATCAGATTCCCTGGAACAGGAGTTACAGATAGTTATGAACTGCTAAGAGCAACTACTGTTCTTAACTATTGAGCCATGTCTCCAGCCCCTTCATTTTTTTGACTTTGTGGAGCCAACCCAGGACTTTGGATATGCTAAGCAAACACTACCATTGAACTGTCCTCAGTTTCCAAATCATTTTTAGTTGACTCAGTTAACATACTAAAACATTAATTTTAGATAGATTTTTTTTGTATCTATGTACATCTTTCTTGATTCTTCAAAGATTTAGTCGGATTTATGCAGAAATGGCTTATGTGATTGAAATGTGCTCTGCTAAGTAGAGCATTTCTTACTTTGGGTAGGAAGTTAGGGACCAAGTGACTTCAAAGATTATCTGGTGATGTGCAGTTTTATTGTCTCTGTTACACTTTGTTCCCATTTAGTCCTCAGGCTTCTCTGACAGTGTATCCCATTAGTCTCTTGATAATTTATGTTTTATAAAAATTGTAGTTTTAGAAAGTGATGGAGGCTGAGTCCCCCCACGTCCCATACACATGCAAATATACACACACATTTTCATGGCTTAATTTTTTTTAAGAAAATGCCTCTGTATACTCCAGGCTACCCTTGAATTTACTGTTGTTCTGCTTTAGTGTCCCTGTTTGCTGGGATTCTAAGGTATGTGTCACCATGCATGGGGTATGTCTATATTGTTTTTTTTCCTAAAAGAAAAATGAAAAAAGATTATGAGTTCTCAATCTTACTTTAGTTTTTTTTGAGATAAGGGTTTCCTGTATCCCAGCTACCCTCCAACCCATTGTGGAGTGGAGGATGACCTTGAGGGCCTCAGGATCCTCCTGCCTATCTTCTAAGACCTGGGATGGTGTACTACCACACCCATCCACTATGTATCTTTCGAGATAAATCTATTGCTTGGCAACTTGAAAGGATTTCTTTCTTTGTCTAATAAGATCTTTGTTCAGTGCATTATGACTTAACTGGTTTGGCATTTTTATTTGTAAACTATATTGAGTCTCTTAAAGGTGTGAGAATTTCAAGTAATTTTACCTCTGATGAGGTGTTTGACTTTCTTTTTCCTCACTGAAAATACTTCTCACATGAAGTAATATAAGCATGTTACATTAATATAAAATTAATAAGGGCAAATTAGTTTTATGATCTTTGAGTATCAATACCTTAAAGAATATCTCAGAGCTTATAAAATATATTAAACAACATGTAAACATAAAACTTTTTTATTATTTAAAAATTTCATATAATGTATCTTGATCATATTTAGACCCCTTCTGTATTGGTACTCGCCCACAACACACCTCCCCTACAGTTGTCATGCATTCTGTCATTAAAAACATTTTATTTCTTATTTTTATTTCATGTGTATGAGAGTATTGCCTTGCATGTTTGTATGTGCACCTGTGCCATGCAGTGCCCCAGAAGGTTAGAAGAAGGTGTTGGATCACCTGGAAGTGGAGTTAAGGACAGTTGTTAGCAGTCATGTGGGTGCTCGGAATCGAACCTGAGACCTCTGCAAGAGCAGTAAGTGCTCTTAATCACTGAAACATTTCTCCAGCACCACCTCTTTAAAAAATTAAAAAAAAAAATTATTTGTATTCTGTCATATATGGTAAAGCCTATCGAGCCAAATTTGTAAACATAAAACATTTTAAAAGTGTTGATGTTAATGCACAAAATTAAAACTATTATTAGTAATATGATAATTTCAAATGTGATGCCAGCATATGTTTTTAAAAATAAAGTAGGCACCAATTTAAATTCAGAATGGAGAAGACCCTGAGTATGATGGCAATCCCAGCATTCAGGAGGCAAAGGCAGGGCCAGGGGCACAGGTAGGAGGATCACTACAAGTTCAAGGCCAGCTGGATCTTACATAGTGGAGTTCTAGGCCAGCTAGGGCTGCAGTAGCAAGACCCTGTTTCACTAAACAAAACTAAAACCATAAAGCAACAAAAGGGGAAAAAAAATCACTAGAGAAGATGGTACAAAGCTATTAGGAAGGAAATGGTTGTTAACATTACCACTAATTGCCAGGCTTTGATCCCAGCACTCGGAGGCAGGTCAGTCTCTGAGATGTAGGCTAGTCTGGTCTACATAGCAAGTTTTAGGTCAGCTGGGATTACAGGGAGACTGTGTCACAAACCAAAACAAAAAAAATTACCACTAACTCATTTTCTTAGATTTCTGTGAGATTAATATTCAAGCAGACACAAATGCAAAAAATTTCCGAATAATTTTCCTTATACTTGGTGGCTTCTATTTTAGTGATGGACTTTGTCTATGGCTAGAGGTTTAAAGGGGGCTATAACCTGACTGAAACATTTGGTGGACTTATGGTTCTTCATTTGTTTTAAAGCTTTTAGGCTAAGTTTTATTTTTAGTGATAGTGAGATTCTCTTGTGGCTCTTTAGATAGGAAAAATATATATTGGTATTTAGTGTGCTTTTGAATCTAAGTTAATTCATTTTCTGTTAAGATTTACTGTTTGCCACAATCTGTTTTGCATATTATTACAGTTATTATTCCAAAAATGATATGTATATGAGTGTTTCTCTATAATGCTTTGTGTTTTACAAGACTGAGATAAAGTAATAAGAATTTGGGGAAATAATAGATTGGGCCACTCTAAACCTGTGGAACTTTGTAACTAGAGTACCAAGAAAATCAGTAATCATCCTTGTAAGGGTACTCATGGGGTTTTCTCCCTGGCATTACAGCCACTTTTGGAGTTCTGACCTGGAGCTTACACTAATCTGAGATTCTGCTTGGGAAGTATGTTCATTCTGTAGTTTGATATTGAATGTTTTTTTTAAACCGGTGTTGAAAATCTGATCTAAGGTATAGATTTTTTTTATTAATTAGCTGCTTTAATAAAAAAAGGGACTATTTCTACAATTTCTTGATCTTTTGCAGGTAGACATTTAACATAGTGGAAAAGGTATAGTGATTTTGAAGTCATTAATGCAGGCACTATTTACACTAAATGAAATCAAGTCTGAGTTTTCTTATCTTAAGATCTCATATATTTTCTCTTTTAATTTTGTCAGGAGAAATTGTATATGAACTAACATCACTTCCACATTATTTCCACATTACTCTATTTTTTTTTTTTTAATTTACTGAGACAGGATATGTTGTAGCTCAGGCTCATAATGTTGTTGAGGATGACCTTGAACTTCTGATTCTCCTGCCTCTACCTCCCAAGTGCTAGTATAAAAGCCTACCACATCCAGCTTCTTTCTATTCTTTATTAATTCTTCCAGGAGGTAATTAAACTCAAAGCTATAAGCTATATAGTGTTCACTTTATAAATGATGAAATTGACATAAAGCAAATAGGTAACTTGTATAAATCACTGAACAGGTAAAATTGTTGAGATTCTAATTAAAGAAATCTGAAACTTGAGCTATAAACCAATAAGTCATTAGTGGTGTATAATAACAGTGAACCTTAAATGTTTCAGTTTATGTAATTGAATTCTGTAATTTGAATCTGAGTAGGTAGCTAGATTGTTTAAAACTTGTCTAACCTAGTCATGATTTGCTTTATGGAAGGTTGGTGGTTTTTGTTTTTGCTTTGCTTTAAAAAACTTACAATGTGTTCTAGGAAAAGGAAGGTTTTAGTGAATATCTTAATTAAAATGGATAGCATCAGTAACATAATTCATTATTACACAAGGACCTGGGGTTTCCTTTTAATCTCATGGGTGAGATTTAGTTGGTTAACGCTTCCAGTATTGAAATGACTTTGTGTTGATCATTTGAGGCTGAAATTTGGGCTGAATATATATTGTTTAGTGGCTGAGCACTTGCCTGATATGTGTGAGACTCAAAGTTTGATCCCTGTCCCCACAAAAACCAAAAGATAAAACAAAAATGAACCCTGGAATTGTAATCCTTTCTGTGATTTTCCTGCATTGACCACATTAAGAACATTAATAGAAAAGGATAGTGCTTTTATTAGTTTTGAAAGACAAAGCTAGGGGTCATCTTTAGCTTTTGAAAACTCTATTAGTGGGTCTGCAGATTCAGATGATCTTTCCTTGAAGTTAACTTGCTTTTATAATAGATTTACTTAATAAAGTTACAAATATTCAAATTAATGGGGCAAGATTGTTCTTTTTTCTTACAGATTAGGGTATAAATTTAACCAGGAGTTAGTAGTTGAATTCTCAAGTAAGTTAATTTGTTTAAGAAGTTGAAGAAGCAGAGTCTGGAGAGATGACTCAGTTCTTAACTCAGCAATTAAGAGCACTGATTACTCTTGCAGAGGACCTGGGTTCGATTCCCAACACCCACATGGCATCTAACAACCATCTGTAATTCCATTTCCAGGGGATCTGACACGTTTTGACCTCTGCACCTAAATACATGCAAACAATACACTCATACACATAAAATAAGAATAATAAATATTAAAAAAAGAAGTTGAAGAATCAACTATGAAAAATAGTTGAGATTTTGAGATAGGTTCTCTCTGTAGCCCCTGCTTCCCTGGAGCTTGCTATGCAGACCAGGCTGACCTCACAGAGATCCACCTACCCCTGCCTCCTGAGTGCTGGGATTAAAGGTGTGTATCACCATATTTGGCGTCATCAGGAATATTTTTTATTCTTGTCCTTACCTAGCTAAACCATATTGAAAGATGGTTGTGACAGTATGTATATTAAATTCCATGCAATATTTGATTTCTTATTCTTTTCTCTTTCTGGAAAGAGGAGGGCTGGAGGGGATATGTGGAAGAATTTTTAGTGTATTTTTTCTTTTCATTTTTTTTCTATTATCTTGTTTAATAGAACTAATTTGTACTGTGTACTTTGCTATACTGAACAAAGTACATTGGCAGTGATTTGGACTTTTCTGATAACTTTGGGTCAGTGATTTGAATTTTGGTGTTTGGGAATATGATCTGGAATACTGAGCAATTTTTCCTTGCTTGTACAGATCTGGTGCTGCTGAACTTAGCTTGAGCTTTGTATCAGTTACTTTTCTTTGCTGGGATAAAACATTATGACCAAAAGGAACTGATGGAACAGTTTATTTTGGCTTATAGTTCCATAATGGTGGCAAGACATGGTAGCAAGTTGCAGACGTGACTCAGGAGCAGGAAGCAGAGAAGAGCACATCTTCAGTCTCAAACATGAAGCAGAGAGAGGATTGGAAGTGGGACAGGCTCTGAACTCTCAAAACCCACCTCATTGACATACTTCCAGTAAGGCCATTCCCCAAAGATTCCATGACCTCCCCGAGCACTGCTGCCCACTAGAGACCAAGTGTTCAAATACTTGAGCCTTTGGGGGCATTTCTCAATCAAAGCACCACAGGTACTTACTGTTTTTTTTCCCTGATAGTTAAAATTCCTTTTCTCCCCTATTGTTCCTGCTTTTTGAGTCTCTTTTTCCTTTCTGATATTCTTACATTGTTGCTGGAGTATTTTATCTAAAGTGTTCGTTTGATTTTCCATTTAAAATCCTTCCACAGTTTTTCATTTCTTCTAGGTAAAGGTCAAGTTCCTTTTCTTTTCTTTTTTTTCCTTTTTGAGACAGGGTCTCACTATGTAGCTCTGGCTGGCTTGGGACTCACTGTGTAGATGCCAAACACAGAGATCTTGGCTCTGTCTCCTTAGTGCTGGGATTAAAGGCATGTTGCCAGTATATCCAGCAACACCAAGTTCCTTAATATGACATATAAATAAATTTGATTTTGTTCTGTGTCTTGATATTCTGTGCCTCAAATTTCATCTTAAGAAAAGTAGAACACAATGAATTGCCCCCTTCTGTATTAAAAATTTGGGTAGGTGGGTTAGTTCATTTGGTGATACACTGCCTAAAGCTGTTTGAGGCGTTGGGTTTCACCTCCACAATCAGAAACAAGCAAGCAAACACCAAAAGAAACCATTAAACAATAGTAACAAAAATCAGGCAAGTGAGGTAGTTTAAATTTGAAATTCCAGCTCTTGGAAGGCTGAGACTGGAGAATCAAAAGTTTGTGTCTAGCCTGGGATAATGACACCCTGTCTGAAACCAACCACAACAACCAGCCAGCCAACCAAGCAACCAACTGAAAAACTCCCTCCAAAAAATTGGAACACAGAAAATGTCACAGTGAAGTAATAGTGAAGAGCAGAACGCAGTTGCCTGCTTTGGATTTTACTTTAAATTTAATTATTTTCAGTGAGATTATTTTTTATTGTGTAATTTTTTTGGAGGTGGAACTTGAATCCAGAACATGTCCTCTCACTGAACTGTGCTCCTAGCCCCAAGTTTATTCTGTTAATTATATATATCTGTGAGACATCATAAAACGTTTCAAGGCATGTATGAAGTATAACACTTAACCTAGGTGGTTTGTATGTTTTGCGTTCTTGCATGCTTCTCAAATACTAGGAAATGGGTCCAGGCTTGGGGGATGCTCCTTTCATCCTAGTGGACAGAGGCAGAGGCAGGCAGATCTCTGAGATCAAGGCCAGCCTAGTCAACATAGCAAGTTCCAGGACAGCTGGGGCTGCAGGGAGACCCTGTCTCAGAACACAAAAAATAAGGCAAAGTAAAACAAAAACAAAAAGCTTCTGAGAAATGGAAAAGGAGTGGAATTGTGTAAGTAAATGTGTCATTTGAGAAAGTAAACTGATTTTACTTCTAGGGATGTGCAGTTGATCCTCTGGTATATTCCATCTCATAGTAAAGAGGTACTGGTAGTACCAGCAAATGATGCTCTTCTGTGTCTAGAAGAAAAGCAGCCTGACAACTTGAACTTGTGATGCTGCAAAGATAACATTGGCATTCTTTCCTCCCTCAGAGCCTTTCCTGAATTTTTTAAAAATCATGTGTCAAATAAAAGTATTAAAAACAAACAGAAATGATGAGCTTTTTGAATAAATTGTTTCCATAATTTTATCATTGGCTTAACAATACATACTTTGATTTTTTTTCATCTGTTTTCTCATGTGTCAAATGGTACAGTATAGTTTGTTATATATTTAAATTATCTACCAATCAATTTTCTTGTATATTGATAGTCCAGAAAAAATTAAATGATCAATTCTTTAGGGATTAATTATAAACCTAATTTTCAGTTTATGAAGATTATTTGTACTCTTTATTCTGTTTTGTTCATGGCTTTGTTAGGCATTACCTTAGCTTGGAGGTAAAAATAAGAAAAGAAAAATTAGTACTTTTGCTGTTTATTAGTGTCTTGTAAAAGGATTTAAGGACTGAGTATGGCAGTGTCTGAGATTGAGGTAGGAAGGTCATGAATTTGAGGTTATCCTGGGCTACATGCTACATACATACCATTATATGTACTGTGTGGAGGCATGTGAGTGCAGGTGCCTAGGAAGGCCGGAAGAGGATGTTGAATCCCCTGGAGCTGGAGGTCAGGGCAGTTGTGAGCTGCCTGATGTGGGCATTGGGAACCAAAACTTGGGCTTTGTTTGTTTGTGAGAACAGTGTGTATTCTTAACTGCTAACTGCTGAGGTTTCTCTCCAGCCCCTGTTTTTCTGCTCTTATTTGACAAAGTGAGGCTCTAGGATTTTGTTAGTTGAGATGTAAGGTGGCAAACTAGTACTTTTAGAATCCATGTACTTTAAAATGAATTTTCACACTTCAAGTATTACTTTTAGAAGCCTGACTTAACACTGGAGGGCTAAAATAATGTATTTCTACACTAAAATTGCATTGTAATGAGTATCTATTAAATTCTTCTGGATTAAAATTATAAAACATTAAGTATACTGTAACATTTTTTTGAGAGCCTCTTCTTAATTTATTCCAACTTATGGCTGGGGTAAATTAAGATTTATAAACATTTGATATATACCTTTGTATATATGTATACACACATATATTTATAGAGAGAAAGGGAGACAGACAGACAGAGACAGACACAGAGAACAGGTTGCCTCTGTGAGAGTATGCACATGTGAGTGTGTATGCTCAAAGGAACACTGGTTGCTGGCATGGTTGATATGGAATATTTTTTTCCTCTGGATTCCAGTCCCCAAGATATCACCCTAACTTGGATTTGACTTAGTTTAGGACTTGAAGGTACAGTAAACAGAGATCTTATGAATACACTAAAGTATTAGATTAAAATATTATTTTATCATTTTCATTTTTATGTGTATGAGTATATTGCATGCATGTGTATAAGTGCCCCTGTGTCGTGCAGTGCTCATGGAGGTCAGAAAGGGGAGTCAGATTCCCTTGAAACAGGAGTCACAAATAATTATTAGCCCCCATATGGATGCTGGGAACCTGGGTCCTCCGCAAGAGTAGCCAGTGCTGTTAACCACTGAGCCATTTTTCCACTTCCATAATTTAAGTTCTTAATGGTGTCTGGATGTGCTATTTAATTGGTTGTGTATGAGGAATAAAAACTTCATGTATAAATCTGAAGTTATAGAAATGTGCTATGGACCAAAATTTGGAAGAATAACTTTGCCCAAGGAAAGTCTAATGAATATGCTTTCAGTTAGTTGGCTTCTCTTCTCTGTGGCTCCACAGGGTATATTAGTAATAGATTGATCTTTGTTTTTTCCTTTCCTGTGCTTTAGAGAAGTCAGATGGAAATTTCTGCAAAGATTTGCTTTCTCCTTGTCTGCCTAGGGCAGGGAGAAATGGTTGGCCACATCCCATTTGCTGCCTCTTCTTTTCCTTGAAATTTATATTCTGTTTTTTTTGGAATTGGAAACTTACTTGGCATTCTATGAATTTTTTCTGCTGTGATAAAGTGCCATGACCAAAGACACCTTATGGAAAAAGGAATTTTTTGGCCACAGTTCCAGAGGGACTCCATAAAGGTTCCGGGGGCGGGCAGGGCAACAGGCTGGAAACTAAGAGCTCACATCTTGAACCCCAAACACAAAATAGAAAGCAAACCGAAAGTGGGATGAGGCTATGAAGAATCAGATCTAACGGTGCATGGCCTCCCAAACAGTGCCACCAACTGGGGAGCAGGTGTTCAATATTGAGCCTGTGAGGATGTTTCTCATTCAAACTACAATGGCAAGTCTCTATTTTGCTTTCCTAATATTTTTGCTATCAGTGGAGAGAACAAACTTACACAATGGCTGTTGATTATTACTGATTGGTTTGGAAAAGTTGCGATTCCAGTCCATCCTATATCTTTTACTTTTACCGTCTTGCTAAATTTTCTTTTATGAGACAGGGTCTCCCTGTAGTTTCAGTTGGTCTGGAACTCCCAATATAGACAAGGGTGGCCTCCATCTCACAGAGATCCACCTGCCTCTGCCTTCCACGTGTGACTAAAGGCATGCACCACTGTCCCAGTGTCCCCCTCCTGATTTTAGCAGACCTATCCACATTTTATTTCTGATCATGTTTTAGCTTCTGCTAGTTAAGAAGGAGGCAGGGGACACTGGTGAGATGATTCAGAGTATAAACTTGCCACCAAGCCTGATGACCTGAGTTTGATACCAGAAGACACATGGTGGAAGAAGATAACTGACTCTTGTAAGGTGTCCTCTGACCTCCATGCACCATGGCATGCGCCCCCTCCCGAATATAAATAAATAAATAAATAAATGTGAAAAAAACGAGGCAAGGGTTGTTTAAGTTCATAGTGCCTCACTTCAGTGTATGTGTTACTGTTGTCTCAGGCATGATCGATGTCATAGGTAACAAAATAGAAAATGATTGTAACTTGTATATATTGTAACATGCTGTTAAGGTAATTAAAATATGGTTTTCAAAGACTTTTTTCCTCTATTTAGCTCGATACATACCTAGTAAATTGATGGTAGGGAGAAGCTATTATGTTAAAAGAGGTTCAATTAAACTTTGAGAGCCCTATAAAGCCTGAGGAAGGAGGATCACTTGCCTCAAAAACCCAATCAAATTTTAAAAAAAATCTGAAACCTACTGATTCCCTGTATGTGTGTGTGTGCTTGCTTCCTGGAACTGGATTTATGGTTGGTTGTGAGCTGTTATGTGGATGCGGGGAATTACACCTAGGTCCTCTGCAAGAGCAGCCAGTGTTCTTAACTGCTGAGCCATCTCTTCTAAGTACATAACTAAATAAAATTTTATTATTCAAAGTTTGAATCAATGTTACCAATCTAGATGGGTGGTATTTTGCTTATTTAAGAAGTGTTATTCAATATGATATTAGCTGACATATGTGATTTTGAAATTTTGTTTAGAGTTGTGTTTTGCTTGCTAGTTAAAAAATTTACATACCTGGGTGTCTTTTTGTTGTACCTGTTATTCTGAAGTCATTTTTAAGTAGTGGAATATTTCCTTTCATATCTTAAATTGTTATTTATTATTATTGTGTATTTGTATATAGAGTGTGTGTGTGTGTGTGTGTGTGTGTGCTTTCGGAGATCAGAGGACAGTTTTTAGGAGTTGGTTCTTCCATTTCACTGTGAGTTGTAGGGGTTGAACTCAGGTTATTAGGCTTGTGAGACAAGTTCTTTTACCTGCTGAGCTAGTTCACTGACCCCCTTTCATATCTTTTATCTTATATTGAGTTTAACTTGGCTTAGTTCCTTTAAAAGTATGATTTTTAGATTCTGATCACTTGAAAGGATGATTAACAGTATATTTCCATATTATAAATACTTTAGAGAAATTGCCTATTATTATTATTATTATTACTCCTACTCCTACTGCTATTGTTTTTAATCTTTTAGAGGCAGGATTGTTTCCTGTCGCCCCAGCTGGCCTGTACTGGGGCTAGACCAGACTGGTCTTGGACTCCTGGAAATCCTGAGTGCTGAGACTAAAGGTGTGCCCCACATCTGACGTGAAAATTGCCTATTATTTATTCATTATCTGTCTGTCTACTTATTTGTTTGTTGAGACAGGGTCTCCTGTAACCCCAGCTGTCCTAGAACTCTCTCTGTAGGCCAGAGTGACCTTGATTTCACAAAGATCCACCTGGCTCTTATCTCCTGAATGCTGGGATTACAGTTGTATGCCACCATGCCTGCCATAAAATATGTACTTTCATGCGCCTAAAATACTTTGGTTATAATGACAGGCATGGTGGCACATGCCTTTAGTTCCAGCACTCAGGGGGCAGAGGCAGGCAGATCTCTGAGTTCAAGGCCAGTCTGGTCTACATAGTGAGTTTTGGCCAGCTGTGGCTACAGGGAGACCCTGTCTCAAAAAGACCAAAACAGAACAAAATAAAACAAAACTTTGGTTATATTATTTATATATTCAGTATACTGGAAAAAACTGGACATTGGTTCGGGAAATGGGGTAGTAAAGAAACATTTGATTATTAACTATAATTCTTAGCTTCCTCATTTTCTCCCCTATCACAAGGTTATAAAATATTAAACTATGTTGATCTCTAGATTACAATATGTATTAATATTTTTATCTTGGCTAAAATGCTAAATAAAAATTTTGAAGTACAATTTGCATAGATGTAAC
This sequence comes from Eospalax fontanierii, assembly GCA_035773235.1. NCBI lineage: Eukaryota > Metazoa > Chordata > Mammalia > Rodentia > Spalacidae > Eospalax > Eospalax fontanierii. Next base: position 35,352,488 of record CM069548.1, on the reverse strand, counting down.
CATTATAAAATAGTTGCTTTGATTTTAGTTCCTGGTGGAACTAACCTCACAGGATTCATTTTAGAAGTAAGCTTGAGTTTATGTTTTAGCTGTTAGTTTAAATTATTAAGTTTTTAGATTTGTTAAAAATAAGACCACCTTTTGAAGAATAAGGTAGCTATGTAAATTTAAAAAATTACTGAAAACATTTTATGTTTATGTATGTTTTGCTTGCATATATGTACATGCACCATGTATGTGATGCCCACAGAGGTCAGAAGAGGACTTTGGATCCTCTGGAACTGGAGTTAAGAACAGTTGTTAGTTGCCATGTGAGTGCTGGGAACTGAACCCAGGCCTTTTGCATGAGCAGCCAGTGCTCTTAATCAAAGCATCTTTCCAGCTATGGATTCTGTTTTTTAATTTTAATTTTTTAGAGTTATTTTTTATTTTATGTGTACAAATGTCTGCCTGCATGTATATATGTATGTGTACACAGAGGCCAAAAGAAGGTGTGAGATCCTCTGGAATGGAGTTACAGGTGATTGTGAGCTGCCATGTGAGTGCTGGGGGCAGTCAGTGCTCTTAACTGCTGAGCTACTTCCCCAATCCATGTCTGAATTCTTGTTTTGACTGAATGTAATAGGCCAATTGTAATGAGCCGGTTTTATTATCAAGTGTTAGTGTTGCTCTTGTGTACTTCATTCCCGTTATTGTTTTTAGTTCAGGAAGATTTGAACTGTATTGAACTATTGGGGGCACAGTATGATGAGTGAGGCTTGTGCCCTGTTAACTGTTTTCCTATGTTGGAAAGAGGCTGGCATAGTTTGAGTTGAAGAAAGTTGTTGAATAAATGAATATAAGCTGGGCATAGTGGCATCTGCCTATAATTCCAGCACTTGTGAGTTCAAATCAGGGAGATCATTATGAGTTCAAGGCCAACCTGGGCTACATAGTTTCAGGTTAGCCTGTGCTACAGAGTAAACCCTGGTTTTAAAGAACTCCTAAAACAAACAAAGAAAAAAACTAACCAATCAGGCAACCAAGTTACCAACAATGTATCTATGAAGGAAACATCCCAGAAGCATTTCTGTCAGAGATGGGTGTGGGCAGACCTTTTTTTTTTTTTTTTTTTTTTTTTACAGGTAAGCACATTATCTTGAGGGTTCAGATGATAGCTACTCTTTAATTCTTTTTATTTATTTATTATTTTTATTTTATGTGTTTGGGTGTATTGCCTGTATGCATATTAAGTGTACCCTTGTTGTGCCCTGTAATAACCTGCACAAATCAGAAAAGGGCATTTGATCCCCTGAACCTGGAGTTACAGACTGTTGTTAACTGCCATGTACTGTGACTTGAACCCAGGTCCTCTGTAAGAGCAGCCAGTGCTCTTAACTGCTGAGCCATCTCTCATCATCTTTAATTCTTGCCCATTAGTTATTTGTAGCTTTTTCAGAGCATCAACTACAAATTGAGAAGTATGAAAAACTCCTTCGTGTGAAGGTCCTGGTGAATAAATTCCCATGTATCTGTAGTTTGCTCATTGTAACATATCAGCATAGAATAGCATTGCTTTATGGCATACTTTTGGATTAACAATGTAACAAAAATTCAGATATGTAATTTAAGTACATTAAAAATATCTAATTTAGAAAGAATTATGTGAAACCTGTTTGTAAATGAGGATAATAAACCTATGTATCTTTCTGTATAGTATTGTGTATTAACTAATAAGTTTTAAACAGTTGTGTGTTCCAGCTGGGTGTGGTAGTGTATGCTTTAATCCTAGCACTTCGGAGGCAGAGGCAAGCAGGTCTTTGTGAGATCGAGGCCACTCTGGTTTACAGAGCGAGTTCATGCCATCTCTAGGTGGAGCTATAGGGAGATCCTGTTTTACTAAGAGCACCGAAAGGGTATTTCAGTGTTCGGGAATTATAGGAATGTTCATAGCAGTATTATTTATAGTGCCTCCCCCAAAGCAGAAACAGCTGAAATATCTATCAACTTGGGAATTTGCTAACTGAGCACAGTCCTATAATGGAATATTATTTTGGCATAAAAAAGAATACATATTGATATGTGCTATAATAGGAATGAACCTTGAAAATATTTTGCTAAGTTGAAAGGAGCAAGTTGTAAAAGGCCACGTATGTTTTACATTTGTATGAATTTCATTTATGTTAGATGTTCAGAATACACAAACCCGTAGGACAGAAAAGTAGGTTATCTGTTGCCTGTGCTTGAAGGAGAGGGATAAATTGAGTGAATATGGGATTTTTTTTTTTAGGGTGATGAAAGTGTGCTAAAAATAGATACTGGTGATGGTTACACACTTCTGGATATATTAAAGACCACTGAATTATACTCTACAAGGATGAGTTGTGTGGTTCATGGATTATATTTCATGAAAACTCTTAAAAAATAAAGAATGGTGGCCATAGTTTTGAGGACTGAATTAGAATAGTAACTTATTTGAATAGATAGCCCTGTCACCAGGAATTACACAGATTTAGTTCTGTTTTTCCTCATTTGAATGTATGTTTTATTGATCTTGATTTCCCTGGAAACTAGCATGTGTCTGTCAGAGGTTAAAAGAATGAATAGGAGCTTGTGCAGTACCTGGATTTTGTGTCAGAGTGTTCCTGGGGAGATGTGAGCAATTGTCTACTCACCCCAGATAGGGAATCAAGGATGGACCAAAGTAAGGATACCACCAAAATCAACTCAGTGAACCAATGAGTTTTATTACAGGAGTATGGGTGAGGGGTTCCTTACAGGAGCAGCAATCTCAAAATAGCTCATCACCAAAGCTCACCCAGCATGGGTAACAGCTCTTGAAAGCAGGACCTGGAGCACAGTATACAACCTGTAGACTGCTCAGCAGATTGGAGAGCGTCCTTTCCAGAGCTCAGTTGGTCTGAGCCTCTGCTAGACAGCTCACCTGGTCTCTGCTTCTTCCAGGGAGCTCAGTTTGTCTGAGAGTCTTCAGATTGTCCAAGCTTTTATCTCAGGAAATTGCAATAGAACACTGGAATAGAGCCCAGTAATAGAAGGGAGCAAACATGTGGGTTCCATCTTCAGCTGGGAAGACAAACAAAACAAACAAATAGAATTTGCCTAGTTATGGAATTTGGAGGATCTAACTTTTTAATTGAATTTTTATGATTTTAATGCAACATAATTTGCTGGTATTTAGATCCCCTCTCCTATCCACCTCCCCTTGTTGCCCCTGCCCAATTTCGTGTGTGTGTGTGTGTGTGTGTGTGTAATATATATACATATATATATGTCTATATTAAGGCCTGTAGAGTCTACTTTGTGTCCACAAATGTGGGTTCATCTACCGGTGCCTGGTTAATCTACTGAGTCCATCCTTGAAATATTCTGTCTCTCCCTCCCCCAACAGCCATTACTTAGTTAAGGAACTAACTTTTGAGTTTTATTGTTTTGGCTGAAGTAGTCTGACTTGTCTTGGGGAGACAGAAACAAGCATATGTTCATCTCAGAGCACCAACAACAAACAAATGATTCCACCCAGGTCCATCCTGGTAAAGCAGTGAGTCTAAATGGAGTTACTTACAAGAGCGTGGGTGAAGGACTGCCTCCCAGGAACATGGGAAAGTTACTTGCTATACTCACTTTCTGGAGGGAGGGGACCTCTTGTTGCCTTCTCTTCAGGCACCTGACACAAATAATTTTTCATGGATGGGAAAGAGAAAGTGTGAAAAAAATTAAAAAATAATATCATACATTTCAATTTGTAATGTCTTAGGTAAGAAGAAATTTTGAAGAGATAATATTACAATTGTAGACCAGCTTTTTTACTGACTTGGAGCTAACCTGAGCAACAATGTTATTCCAGTTCTGTTTTTGTATTTGGTGATACAACAAATACATTTAAAGAAAAAAGAATGTTCACTCAATCACATTTGCTGGCAGAGAGTTGGAAACTTTTAAAGCAAAGTGGAAAAAGTCATCATTATGAATAATTCCTGGGGAATTCTTTAGGATACAGTTTTCTCTGACTTTCTAGTTTACAGCCATCTTTTTTGTAAATACACAAGTTACAGTGTATTTAAATCGTCTCCCAGATTGGTGAATTGTCTGTTTCTTTCATTACATTCCATCTTCTGACTTACTTGCTTTTGCTGATAAGCACTGCCCTACATTCTGTGGTTTCTTTGTTCACTTGTCTTTCAGAGTCATTTATTTGACTTATCTTAGTGAATTTTCTGTAGCTCCTAGAAATAGAAATGTGATAAAAATTATGCAAATTGCAAAGAATTCTATTTTTTTAAAAAAATTCTGTGAGTTTTTCTTTTTGGTACATAAAAACAAAATAAAAATCTGGCAATCCTTTTAAGTATTATATTTTGGAGGGGATTTCTGTCATAGTCAGATTATATTCTTACTGCATTTGGACCCTAAGTCTACTGTAATCTTATATTTTTTGCTCTCCCTTGTTTTGTTTATTTATGGTGGTGGTGATCTAACTTACATCTATTTTGAATTTTTGCATTTCAGTATTTAATTGGGGTGTTCATTATCAAATCAATTAACTAATCAGACCAATTCTAAGCCTAATTTTCAAAGACTATTTATTTTCTTTTTTAAGCTTTACAACTTATTGTAAACATATTGCATGTTTTACATTAGTTTCCTTCCAGTATGTACAGCTTATTACTCTTAAGATCATTGTTAAATACATATTTGATAGAAAGGTACTTAAGAGACATTTTGCATCTAAATTCTCAGTTTCTTGAGGACTAGTTTTCATTGACTATACAGTGCTATTAATTTGAGATGTGGCCTGGTGGGATGGCCCAGCAAGTAAAGGTCTTTACTGTCTAGCCCGAGGACTTGAGTTTCATCCCTAGAACCTAGAATCCACTCCTGGAACTTGTCTTCTGGCCTTTGGACCGCCCCCCCCCCAAATAAGTAAATAAATGAATGTAATTTAAAAATTATAAGATGTGTACAACCAATAAAGAGAGAACATTTAGTAATGAAGTTGCTTTCTTATCACTTAGATTTGAAAAAGAATTCATTTGTTAACAATTGTTAACTTCAGAGTTGCAGAATATGTTGCAAAAACATTCACATACTCTTTTTTTTCTAGAACCTTGTATTAACATTTTAGCTCACTTGATTTTAGCATCTGTCCACCCTTTCTACATAACTGTATGCATTGTTTTTTTTCTGAACCATTAGAGTAAGTTGAACCTCTCTTGACCCATTTCCACTAAATGTACCAGTGCATATTTTCTAAGATAGTCCTATAACCAAAACACTGTGTTCAACTTCAGTGAGTGTGCTTCACTGCTTAGAAAGTTTTCTTTCTTTCTTTCTTTTTTTCTTTCTTTCTTTTTTTCTTTCTTTCTTTCTTTTAACATTTTGTATGTGTGGGCTGCAGAGCATGTATGAGGTCAACATACTCTTCGTGGGAGTTGGTTCTGTCCATACATTGTGTGGGATCTGGGGATTAAACTCAGGTTGTCAGGATTGGTGGAAAACATCTTTATTCACTGAGCCATCTTGCTGACCCTGAAAATACTTAAAAAAATTAAAATTTTATGTATATGAGTTTTGCCTACATATATTTAAGTGCACCCATGTTGTGCAAAGCCCAAAGATATCAGAAGAGGGCATCAAATCCTTTGGAACTGGAGTTAAGGATGGTTGTTAGCCACCATGTGGGTGCCATAATTTGAACCTGGGTTTTCTAGAGGAGCAGCCGGTGCTCTTAACCCCTGAGCCATCTCTCCAGCTGCTACTACTGCTTCTCCTCCTCCCTCTCCTCCTCCCCCTCCTCCTCTTCCTCCTTCTCTTCTTCCTTTTCTTCTGCTACAGGTTCTCACTGTGTAGCCCCTGATGTCCTGAAACTCTGTGTAGACTAGGCTGGCCTGGAATTCAGAGATCTGCCTGCCTCTGCCTCCCAAGTACTAAGATTAACAGCATGAGCCACATGCTTGGCAATTAAAATACTTTTAATACATCATGGGCACTACATTTTTGTCAGTTGACTCAATAATGTCTTATATGATACGTTTTTCCTTTCTCCTCAAAACCCAGTTTAGACTGGTCAAGTGAGGTATTGATTTGTTATGTCTGGAAGAATATAGTCTTTTAAAAAATTATTTATTTTTATTTTTTAAACAAGGTCTTACCCTGTAGCCAAGGCTGGCCTTGGATTCTACTCCAGACTGGCTTCCAATTTTCTGTCCTGCTTTCTCAGCCTCCCAGGGGCCAGATTCACAGTTGTGTGAACCGCACTCAACTAGATTTTTGTTAAAATTGAGTGTTCCTGATTGTGTTTCTCTGATATTTGCCTAGGATGAGATTTCTGTTTCTGTACTTTTGGTAAGAATGGCATGTAAGTGGTGGTGTGTTTCTTAAATTTGGAGGCCCTGAATATTCATCTTGTCCACATTGGTCAAAATAAAATTTGATTATTTGGTTGAAGTGGCATTTGCAAACTTCACTGTGTAAATATTTATATTTATAATTTTTTGTTTATTTTGTGTGTATGTGTGTGACAAGTACTCTAGAATTTCTCCTTTCTATGACCTTCCTACCCTCTCTAGACTTTTCCTGGTTTAATTGACTTTAAAGAGAATCTCTTAGGATTTTAGCCACATTTTTCATTGCTTTGCTGTGCAATTCCCTGAAGGCAGACTCAAAGTTTGTTTTTTAACAGTGTTCTTAAATATTCTGTGGCAAATGTAGTGAAACTTTGACTTTAGCTTGGCTCTATAACTAAAAATTGACCATTTTGGACTCTTTGCCAAGTTTTGGAAATTCAAAAAATTTTCTACAGAAATTGGACAAAATTCAGCTTTCTAACCCTCTGTGTCCTGTGGGAAAATTTCAGGTTACACTCCCCTAATAATTGTTCTGTTGGTAGTGTTAAGTTTCACCCAGTGCCTGGGTCAGCTAGCATTCACGCATATACTCCCTCTTTTGATTATTTGAGCAATTTCTCAGATAACTTTCTAGTGCTCTTCTCCGTGTGTTCTAGCCAGTGCAGCATTTCTGAACTCAGGTGTGTGTCTATTCAGCTCAACTCAATGAGATTGTTTTCTTCTCAGCTCAGTGAGGCTATTAGAATTGGGGTACTTTTTCTTTCTCCTCCCTGTATAGTAGTTGTTCACAAAGTGTCTACAGGAGCCAAGATGGGACAATTTTTATCTTGTTTCCCTTTTTTTCCAGACATTATAGGCTAGTCCTGCTTGTTGTCTAATGAAAAGAGTTATTTTTAAATCTGACATAATTCACCCTGTCATATCCAGTAGCAAATGTGTTTTCCAGGATATTTTTGATACCAGACCTTGCTTATGTAGGTAAGATTGACCTCCTGCGGGTTGGGATTGTAGATGTGGGTAACCATGCTTGTCCTCCCAGTTATATATTAATGTATCGATTTATAAAACAAAAATTGTTCTTCATAGCAATGTAGCACAAAATGGGGGCTTAAAAACCACATAGAGCCTTACAACATTTCAGTATCAGAACAAAGTTCAAAGTTGAAAATCTTATCTTACTCTTTCTGTTCAAGAGTGCTTACGACTCCTAAGGCTTCCTTCCTTAAATAAGGATTTCCTGGGCTTTCCTCTGGCACTGTAGACCTGTAAAACCAGAGAAATGATCTGCCTCCCACACTGGTACACAGTGGTACATTGGCATTAGGTAACTACTAGACACACTTCTGTTCCCAAAGGGAGACACGCACAGGGAGTCTTGGTCAATAGTGGTTCTAAAATCCAGCCAGGCGGATACTGAAAATTGATTAGATTTCAAGCTAGGAATAATTTTCTGTAGCTTTTGGCTCTGCCTTTAAATTCTTAGTTTTGTCCACTGAGTCACAGTCCTTTATTTCCCATATGTCCATTCTACACATGTAGATGCTCCCTTATTGTCAGCATTCCCCGTCAGAGTGGAACATAATGTTAAAATTGACGAATCACCTTGGCAATCTCCTGAGAAGCCATCTTAGCCTGTTTTTCTACCTTTAAAATTTTGGCAGTCCAAAAGACTTGCCTTTTGTGTGTGTATATGTCTGTGCACTTGCATGTTTGTATCTGTGTGGGCACATATGTGTGTATGTGCATGTGGAGGTCAGAGGTCAGCCTTAGGTGCTCCAAGGAACTGTGTAAGTTGATTTTTTTGAGACAGGGTTTCTCACTAGACTCTGGGGCTCTCTAATTAGGCTAGACTGGCTGGCCATTGAGCTCCAAGAATTCACTTGTCTCTGCCCACCCAGTGCTGAGATTTAGGGCATGCATTACCATGTCTGGCTTTTTACATTGGTTGCTGGGGATTGAATTTACCAACTGAGTTATGTCCCCAGCCTTCTGTCTTCATTTTGTCCTGTCAGTCTGTCTCTGGTTCCTTAGTCTAAGCTGACAAGGCAAGGTTTTTACATATATACTCTTTCTCATTGGATTGACTTCCTCCCTCCCTCCCTCCCTCCATTCCTCCCTCCCTCCCTCCCTCCCTCCCTTCTTCCCTCCCTCCCTCCCTCCCTTCTTCCCTCCCTCCCTCCCATGTTTGTCTTCTTTTACTTAGTAATATATTAAGCTCCGGGAATGTCTTCATGACTTGTTAGTGATATCTGAAATACCAAATAATATTTCATTCTATAGTTGTACTGCATTTTATCCATAGGCATCTCTTTTAAGGACTATATGGTCTGGGTATGGTGGCTTATACATGTAATTCTCGCATTCAGGAAGCTGAGGCAAAAGAACTGATAGGAATTTGAGGACAGCCTGGACTACAGTGTGAAATTTTGTCTCAGCCAACAAACAGACAAATGGGAAAAAAAATTAAAAAGAAAGGCAAGCAAGCAAACACCTTAACTTTTTGGGTAGTTTTCTTGGAAGTTCACTCCATTACACAAACTCCTGACTCATACATTTCTTCAAGAAATTGTAGATCTGGTTAAGCAATTTCTGTAAGGTTCTTATCTTTATCTGACTGTGGAGTTCAAAGTTCATAAGACAAGTAGTAATCAGGTAGAGAAAATGGATTTAAAGTATGGAAGAGCAAGCATAAGATAGAGCTTACAGTTAAACTTGGAGGCCACAGGACATAATACTCATATTAAATCATGTATATTTCCTCTGACCTTTATGGTGTGAGTGATCTGCAGAGTTGAGTTCTGTTGTCATAAAGCTTAGCACATACATGGCCCAAAAGAAGCCTGATGAAAATGCGTGGAAGGAGAAATGGGTAATGGTAGCCCCAGCCATTGTAATGCACCATCTTATAAGTAAAGATACTTGTGAATTTCAAAATGTTTCCTGCTTTAATTCCTCCTTCTACATCTTCCATAGGAATCTTATAGTCTATTCTAACTATATATATATATATATATATATATAGGAAAAGGAATTTTGGGAAATGTAGTTTGGCCTCTGTTAGATAGCTAAGATGTTGTTGCTGTTTGTTACAGTTTATACTACAATTTAATATATAGGAAATGCTTTTCATATTTTGATTCATTGAGGAAGATCTGTAGAAACAAGTAGTATGAATCTTTTCCTGGATGATTTTGAAGCTTTTATAGCTATTTCATCCCAAAAGTCTATGTTGCTGGGTGTGGCAGCACATACCTTTAATCCAAGCAGAGCAGAGGCAAGTGACTCTCCTTGAGGTCAAGGCCAGTCTGGGCTACCTAATGAGTTCCAGGCTAGCTGGGGCTACAGGGAGACCCTGCCTCAAAAAAAAAAAAAAAAAAAGTCAATATAATCTTATGATGGTTCAAATTTTTTTGGGTGGTATTGGGTTTTAGGCATACAAGGCAAGTCCGAAACCACTGAATTTTATCCCCAGCCTCCAAATCTCTCAATTATCCACTAGATGCAGAGAACACACAGTTGATTAAGGTTTGATCTATTTGATATTTTTCAAATGTTAGTACTCAAGAGTTGTAAAGTACATGCCATTGGCCCTGTGCATTTTTTCCTTGTACTTTACATGAATGTCATTGCTAATTTTGCCCACAGAGCATGAATATTATCCTTAATCAATTTTTGCACCTTATCTGCTTGATTAATGCTTTTTAGTCATCTGCAGCAATACATTCTTAAATTTGCCTTACTACAATTTTCTCCATTGTTGATACTTAAAGGTAATTCTGATTAATTTTAATTTACTGCTATTGAAGATTACAGCTATCAAGACTGTGTATTCAGGGTGCTGCAACAAGAGCTCTCATCAATGTCTTCATTAGTGTCATCTTAATATTTTCGTTTTATGTTCACTTAAAAATGGTAAAAAATAGGACCTTTTTATTGATTAACTTTTAGTATTTAAACATCTTAATTATCATGTATAATCATATCTAATTTAGTAATTAGGTGTGTGTTTTCCTTTCTCCCCTGTTTGATTTGCAAATACTTGAGTTAGTGAGCATCTCTAAAGGATAAAGACTGGAGAAAAATCAGTTTAACCACAATACTATTAATCATTCCTTAAAATATTTATTTTGTTTGTTTTAATTTTATGTGTATGAGTGTATTGCCTGCATGTATGTAAGTGCACTCATGTCATACAGTGCTCACAGAGGTCAGAAGAGGGCATTGGGCCCCCTGGAGCTAGAGTTATGGACAATTGTTAGCTGCCATTTGGGTACTGAGAACCGAACCTGAGTTCTCTGCAAGAGCAGCCAGTGTTCTTAATTGCTGAGCTATCTCTTCAGCCCCTATTAATCATTCTTAAAGGCAATTCAGAGTAGTTCTGAAATATGGGATGCTACTCAGTGTTCAAAATTCTTTCATGTCTCACTAGTTTTTTGGTCTTGTTTTAAATGAAATTGGTTTATTCATATAATGAACTAAATAATAAATATGTGTCATTCAGTGTTATGTGACTCTCAATTCTCAGGTTCTTTTAATCTGTGGGTTAGGCTTTTAAAGTGAGCTATGTGACTACCCAGTGGTATAGTTTTTATATTAAAGGCAGTGTAAGGGCTGTATCCCAAGGTCTGGCACATCTGGCAGGAAAATGCTCTACCACTGATCTCTACCCTTAGTCCAGTTTTATGATGATGGTGATGATGATGACTTTGAGTAATAGCGTACACGGCCAAACTTCAGAAAATTTTTAAAAATTATGATTATTACATATGTTTCTGTGTGTGCATGATGCGTGAGTATGGGCTATGTAGCTGCCATGGTGTGTGTGTCAAGGTCAGAGAGAGGACAGCTTTGTGGAGATGATCTTTTCTTTCTACCTCTATGTGGATTCTGGGGATTAAACTGTGGTCATCAGGGCTGGTGTGGCAAGTATCTTTACTGGATGAGCAAGTCCTCCTCCCCCGCCCCGGACATTTTCCTCCCCTTTTCATGTGTATAGGTGTGTCATGTACGTATATGTATATTTACATGTGTGTGTGGGTGCATGTGTATATGTGTATTTGCTTTGGTATGGTGGTCTGGTGGGGCTGTTGTTCCTTGTTTGCCCCCAACCTTATCCTTTGAGGCAGGGTCTCTTCATCAAATACTAGAGATGTTGCTTATGGGATCTTCTGTCTCTGCTGCCATGTCTACCTAGCATTTATATGGGTTGGGGGATTCAAACATCTGCCTTCTTGCTTGTACAGCAAGTGCTGTATTGACTGAGCCATCTCCTTAGGTGCCCCTCCCCTGACCTCTTTTGTCTTATGAATCCTTATGTAGTTGCTAGAAGAATAACTATATTGTCTGAATTATTGATTTTATACATTTTGCTTTTTTTGAAATATTAGTGTACAACAAGAATATTTGACTTGATAGCAAGACTGATTACTGGCAGATCTTTTTACAGTGGCAGTTTTTAAGTTTGCTACTCTTAATACTATGAAAAGATACTTGATCAACCTACTAACTTACAGAAAGTGAGTCCATGTAATAGAAACCAAGGGAGAATGTGACACGGAAATGCTTCAGTGAGTATATATTTCTATTGGATAAAATTTCAGGTAGAAAGTAAGTGGGTTGATTGTTTGGTATGAGGCAGTCAGTTTAGTACATTCCACTTGATTGCTTTTAGAAAATGAGTTTTTATTTTAAAGGAGTAGTCAGAACAAAGGTGTTTTAATATTAAAGTTCTTGCTTTTCTTGAGTGGGAAATCCTTTTACTTATCAGTGGGCCTCAGGTTTTCCCACTCTCCATGAGCACCCCTGTTAGAGATGCCAAGAGAGGGTTGGTTTATATTTTTAGACTTGACAGATTATCCAAAGTGTGATTTATTGTATTAAATAAATACTCTGTTTTTTTTTTTTTTTTTTTTTTTTTTCTTTTTGAGACAGGGTCTTCCAGTAGCCCCAGCTGGCCTGGAACTTACTATTTAGACTAGGCTGGCCTCTATCTAATTGGAGATCCACTTGCCTCTGCCTCCTAAGTACTGAGATTAAAGGTATGTGCCTGGCTGTATTAAATACTCTTGTATCATTTTATTTTTTTCTATAGTTTGACAATTTGCATCTGTTTAACTTCTATATTGTTTATATTTAGTTATTGAATCATTTTATCTTTCTTATCCTAATATTTGGTGAAGCTATTTGAATATTACCTTAAATATCACTGCTCTTTCTGTTTGTTTAATTTTTTTTTTCTTTTTTAAGACAGGTAAGACAGGGTCTTATGTTGTCTAGGTTGGCTTCCAGTTCACTATGTAACCATGGATGACCTTGAATTCCTGATCCTCTTGTCTGTTTCCCAAGTGCTGGGACTACAAGCATGCACCACCATGACTGGCTTTTTTTCACTTCTAGGAATATATGTGCACACCCACTTTGAAAATTTAAAATAAGGGGCTGGAGGGATGGCTCAGCAGTTAAGAGTGCGTGTTGCTCTTGCAGAGGATCTGGGTTCAATTCCCAGCACCCACATCAAGTGACTTACAACTGCCTGTAACTTCAACTCCAAGGGATCTGACACCCTCTTCTGTCCTCCAAAGGTGTGCTTCTACGTGGTGTGCTTACAGCCATGTTGGCAAACACATTAAAAAACAGTTTTCTGGTCAAGCCTTTACTAAGTAGCCTGGCTTCTAAAAGTGATTGTGAAGGCTGGCTTATTTATTTTTTAAATGTATGGAGTCTTAATTTTTAATTTTGATTATGTGTGTATGTGTATATCTGTGTGTCGTTATGTACTGTATGAGTGCAGGTGTCTGCAGAGACAGGGGTTATTGGATCCCCCAGCAGCTGGAGTTGTGAGGAGTTATTGGCTACCTGGCATGGTTGCTGGGAATTGAATTGGGGGCCTCTGGAAGAGCAACAAGAAATGCAGATGAGTGCTGAGCCACTCTCCAGCCCCAAAGGCTGGTTTCATATAAACCACTTCAAATGCCCATAAGGCAGTACTTGTCCTTTCTTTTTAATTCTTTCTGAAAATGTCTTTTTGTGGAGGTGAGTTGAGCTACACTTTGAATTTTAGAAGGAGAGAACAAAGGCAGGGGAGTAAACTATTCAGATTCCTGGTTATAAGTAGTCTGAAAATACTTTAACCACTGTATGTTCACTTTTTGATGCCGTGACAACCTGATTAAAAAAATACTTAAGGGTAGAAAGATTTATTCTGGCCATAGTTTCAGAACTTTGTGTCTGTGGTTACCAGGCACCAGTGTTGTGGGCCTGGAGTAAGGCAGACCACCATGGCAGGAGGAACATGTGACCAAAGAGCCTGCTTGCCTCAGTGTGGCCAGGAAGCAAAGCAGACACAAAACAGCAGAGGGCCCAGAGATAAGATATACCCTTCAGAGTCTCACCCTACCTCCTAATTGTTTATTCATCTATATATTATCCATGTACCCAGGAGGTACCATCTTCATGATCCCATAGGCTCAATAGCATCATCAGCCATTACCAAGCCTTCAGAATATCGGCCTTTGGGACCTTTTATATCCAAACCACAACAACCAGTAGGATTGTATAGGGAAAGAAGTGGGGGGTGATGTGTTACAAAATGTGGCAGGATAGACCAAATGATGGGAATTTATTCTGCAGGAGACAAGGTGCTGTGGTGCTTTTGCACAGGGTTATTGCAAAGGTGAAATGCTTTTGGAAAGGTTGAGGTAGTGTTAATAATGCAATGCTATTAGAGTTCTGAGTCAAACTGGTCTTATTTATTTATTTTTTTTAGTGAGAAATGCTTTTTCATGTCCTTAATGTGTTATTGGTTTTTAAGTTATTATTAAAATTAATTCATTCTTTTATTAAAAGTGACTAGTTGATGTAATTTCATGGAGATCTCAAATAATTAATAAGGGCTTGGTGAAGGCTTATCTTTCCATATTGTGCAGATTTCAAGGTCATGAACTTATCTCTGTGCCTCAGCATGGGATTCCTTATGATAAGATACTGAGGAACATATTTAAATATTGATTCTTGGGTGGGGGGTGACTCAGTGCTAGAGTAATTTGCCCTATATGCCTGAAGCTCTGGGTTTGATCTCTGGCCAAAAATCAGTCAAATAAAAAACAAAGCTAAAAAAAATGGCACCAAACACACACACACACACACACACACACACACACACACACACACACACACGCACGCGCTCACATACAATCAAGAACAGACCAAAAAAAACCTCCACTAAATCTAAAGCTGTTTCATTTTAATCTTATTTTCACTTAGTAATTGAATGTTTTGAGAAATACAGGCTCACTGACTTCAGTATGCTCTTGTGTGGGGAAATCTGTTAACTGCTAAGTATTTATGAGTACTGATATTCTCTCTCTCTGTGTTGATCTTGTTATGCTTCTGAGTTCTTGAACTCAGTTCAAGTGATTTTACTCCCTCAGTCAACTAAAGAGCTGGAACTGTGGATGTGTGCTATTATGCTTAGCTTCTTTATGGTTTTATAATGAATTATACTATCTGGAAACATCTTGATGCTTTTAGCCAATTTGAATAATTAAAAATGAAAACTCAATCTAAAGACAAGCAGGGAAAAATTGGGACTTAAGAGAATGAGCTATGGCTTAAGAAATGGCTCAGTGGTTAAAAGTACTGGCTGCTCTTGCAGAGATTCTAGGTTCAATTCCCAGCACCCAAATGGTGGTTAACAACAGTCGGTTGTTCCAGTTCCAGGAAATCTGACACCCTTTTTGACATCTTGGGCACTGCATGACATGGGTGCACTCTCCTGCATGCAAGCAGTATGCTCATAGACTTAAAATATTTTTTTTTTTAAATGAGAATGAACTATAACAATATGGCTTGAATATTTTGCTTTTAAAGCATTTGTAAGTTTGTAAGCTGCTTATTCACTAAATTCTCTATCATCATCTTCTTCAGTCACAATCCCTGGCAAGCACTTTTCTTTTTGCAGGGATACAATCCTCCACGTAATTCCTTTGATGGAAAAGGAAGTGAAGTGGATCATCCGATCCTATGCTAAGGATCATCTTTACTCACAGCTCTATGCTACTTGCCTGCATCTTTGATCTAGTATTAGTGGTCTTTGGGATCACATTTTTCCAGGATTTTCTGGCCTATCAAATACATAAATTTTTGTTTTTATGTACTTACTACTTTACTAAGCTTTAACAGAGTTAAAAAATAACACTGCATAATATCTCTTTCCTCTCTGTATTCTCCATGTTTCCAGGAGACCTTATTTATATCTCCTCAGTTTCCATATTCCCCACAATGACACTGATAAAGCAAACCTGTAAACAGTTGTCATTAGCAGGTCTAATTAGTGTTCTATTTTCTTGTAAGTACTCCCCCCCCCCTTTTTTTTTGAGTCATAGTCTTGCTGTGTATCCCCAACTAACCTGGAACTTACTATATAGACCATTCCAGGCTGATCTCCATCTCACAGAGATCCACCTGCTTCTACTTCCTGAATTCTGAGATGAAAGGGATGTGTACCACCACACCCAGCCATCTTTTAGGTTTTTAGAAATAGGTATAAATATTGATATATTTTATTTCTTTATTAAACAAAGATGGTGTTATCTACTCAAGGTTCTGCAGCTTGCTTTTTCTTCACTACTAGCTTCCCACATAGGTCTTTCTAAAACAATATAGACAGCTTTATCATTACTTCATTTTATCTTTTTTGGTCTTTTTGAGATAGGATCTTCTTGTAGCCCCAGCTGGCCTGGAATTTGATATGTAGACTAAATTGACCTTGATATCACAGAGATCTGCTTGCCTCTGCCTCCCAAGTAATAGGATTAAAGGAATGTGACACCACACCTGGCTGCTTTACTGTTTTTAATAGAACAGCTGCACAATTTTTCACTGCATGGATGGGCCATGGTTGACTTACACTGTTTGTTGGGTTGTTTTCCATACTTTTGTAATTAACAATAATACTATAAAAGTAATCTTTACATATATTATCTCACACTTAAGATACTGTATCTGTAAATGTCCTAGAGATAGAACTGCCGAGCCAGAGCCTATTTTGTATAATTTTGGCATGGATTTTCAAATTGTCCCACTGGGATTATACCAATTTATTCTCTCACCAGAACTCTATGAGGGTGCTTTTCTCCCTTTATAGCATCTCTAACAGTGTCTGCAACTTTTGGTTTTGTCAGTTCAATAGTTAAAAAATGATTAGTTAAAAATTTAAATTTCTGTTTTTCTAAGTTTGAATATACTTTCATTGAATTATTCTGCTATATTCTTTGTTACTGATTTTAAAGAACAATAATTTTTCTAGAAACTCTTTAAAGAGATTGGTGTTACCTGTTCTCAGATGTGAATGACAAGTTGACTATTCCTCAGTAGAAATGTTTAGGACCAGAAGTGTTTCATACTTCAGAGTTTTTATTACTGGCAATGACCACAGTGGGAAATATTTTATTACTTATGGTTTTTATACTGTGGACAGGTTATTTTAGGATAAGAAACACATTTAAGGGGCTGGAGAGATGGCACAGTGGTTAAGAGCAGTGGCTCTTCTGAGGACACAGGTTTGATTCCCAGCACCACATGGCAGCTAACAACCGTCCATAACTCCAGTTCTAGAGAATCTAACACCCTCTTCTGACCTCTGTGGGAATTCCATGACATGGGTACATTTATCTACATGCAGGCAATATACTCATACACAAAAACATTTTTAAAAAGTAATATAAAAACCTTAAAAAAAGGAAAACATACTTGAGTAATTCAGTTTGGAACCTGTCATATTTTGATGCATGTACAAGAGAGCCCTCTCCCCACATGAATTTCTCTAAATCCAGGTGCTCTCATGGTTTTCCTTCCTACAGTTAGAAAAATCTGTAATGTAAGATATCAGCACCTCTTAATTTTAATGTTTTCTAGGAGATTGTAATCATCAGTAGCTATCAGCTGAAAAAAGGGAAATTTTCAAAGCTTAAATATTGTTCATTATACCATCCACAGAAACAGGAATATGATCATATATTGACAGTAAGAAAGCTGAATACTCTTTAAGAGATTAATAAATTTAAAAAAAATATTTTTTATTTTATGTGTATGAGTGTATTTCCTGCATGTGTGTAAGTGCACCGGTCTCCTGCACTGCTCTTGGAGGTCAGAAGAGGGTGTCTGATTCCCCTGGAACTAGAGTTATGGACACTTTTAGCTGCCATGTGGGTACTGGGAATTGAACCCGGGTTCTCTGCAAGAGCAACCATTGCTTTTAATCAGTCGTCAGTCCTTGAGTTTAATAAATTGGAAAAAAGAAAAGCCCTTATATGTAATGTTGTACTGTGAGCTTGGAGACATTCTATTAACTGATGAGAATTTTTGGTCTCACAATTTCATGAACATTATTACTCTTAAACTTATTTTTTCTTAACTATTACATTTTGAAAAGAACTATGTGATCAGGAGAAGCTTTGTGTAACAATGGACTTAATCCATTATTTCTTCCTTGTTGTGAGCTGACCAGTATGATGGAGCACATAAAGAGGCATATAATCAGTTCTCAAGGTTATAAGTCAAAAAGGTCAGAGTTTGACAGCATGGCAACAGGGCGCTGCAGCCAGGGAGTAAGGATTCAGATTTGCAGCTGGAAGCAGGCCCAAGAGCAAAACCACCAGCAACTTCTGCTTAGTTCTGTGGAAAGAAGCAGCCTTGCCACTAGAATGGGGCTTGGTGACATGTGAATATGCTGTGTTCCATACCAGCCTGGGGTGAGTTGGTCCTGGAGAGATGCCAGTGCATAACAGGTCTGACCACTGGAGTTCAGAGTAACTGATCTTAGAGCTGCAAGAGACTCTTTTTGATCAATTTGAAATATGTCATGGTTTGAAACAGGTTTCTAACTTGATTTTCCTCACAGGTGTATAACCTCATGTAATCTCATTTATCGATTTAAAAAGAATTTCTGAATGATTTGAGATGACACCTAAATGAAGTAGAGAAAAGCCATTCTGCATAGGAGTAAGGGCATGGACTTCAGAGTGTTTATATTTTAATTCTAGTAGTAGCACTTCCTGGTTCTGAAATCGTGAACAGTTATTTACTTCATCTATCTTTGTATGCCTCGGTTTCTTGAAATCACAACGGTATAGTAATTGCATGTATCTCCTGAAGTAGTTGAATATTAAATGAGCTAATGTATTTAAATTCTTGTGCTTGGCACATAGAAAGTGCTGTAAAAACTACCAACTGGGTGTGGTGGTACACGCCTTTAATCCCATCATTGAGAAGCAGAGGCAGGTGTATCTCTGTGCAGTGGAGGCCTGACTGGTCTACATAGCAAGTTCTAGGCGAGTTAGGGCTACAGGGAGACCCTGTCTCCAAAAAATATTTGCTGTCTTTATGATAGAATGGTTTCCTGTTGCCTTTGAGTATGTTTGTGTTTTCTGTTGTTATCCATATCTGCCTGATGTTCTTTAAGTTATTACACTTAAGGAAACCTGTTCTGTATTGTTTTAGTCTTAGAACTGAGCTACTTTCTCATTGTTACTCCTTTTTCATTGCATCCTGTCTATTCTTGTATGATTAGTTTTCCAAGATAAATTTAGGCAGACTAATTTCTTTTCTGTTTCTTATTGAAAGAAAAAGAGGCAGGGGTTTTTAAAAGCCTACAGTTTTCTTTGTTTTTGAAATTAATTTTCTAACAACTGTTTAATCTTTTGAAGTAAGCAATTTCCGAATTTATTTTTCTAATCTTTGTCTTTTTTTCCTGGCCAAACTCCTGTGGGATCTTTCTTGACTCATGTAGACTGCTTTCTGTCTTGGGTCTCAGTACTCTTGGGGCATCAAGATGTCTGGCAGTATTTCTAGGTTACTTTTATTCCTTAGCACTTTCAGATACTTTTGGTGAAGACTGAGACTGAAAATAGGAATTATTTTTAAAAGATATTCCTTTTGTTTATTTCAGATAAACTGTATAATGATTTAGGAATGTGTTCTCTTAAGTGTTGCTATTTCAAGATGACTGACAGGTGGAGAATGGACAGTCATTATTATTAGCAATTGCTATTATTATTAGCAATTGCTGCAAGAAACAAACATGGTATTTATTCAATAAAGGTTGAAAGTTAAAATGAAAACATTTATGGTACAATTCATTACTAAATCTAGATATTTTAAAAGAAGAAATTGACTAATCGAAAGACCTTTTACATAAAAAGTTTCATTGTAAAGATATATTTCATGAACTCTTAAGTGAAACAAATATAACTAAAGGGTATACAAACTTTAATAAATAAGTATATAATATATATATTTCTTTAAGAAATAGAATTTTTCTTGCTTTCTTAGGATCTCTCTGGTTATATTTTTTTCTCTTCTAAATATAAACCTCTATCTTGACTTTTTAATTAAAATCTCTTCTTTTTTGTTTTGTTATCCAACAACACATCCCTGGCCTATAGTTTAATTCCTCTATCTGTAGTTTAATTTATCTATCTATCTATCTATCTGTCTGTCTGTTTATATCCATCCATCCATCCATCCATTCAATTAAATAACTAACTTACCTGTTTTTTTTTTGAGACAGAATCTCATTTTTGTCATCACTGGCCTCAAAAGTGCTTTGTAGGTAAGGTTGACCTCTAACTCCTGCTTTTCCTGCCTCCACCTCCCAAGTGTGAGGATTACAGTTGTACACTACCAAACCTAGCTTAAAGTATTTTTAAAGTATCAGATGAATTTACCTATTGAAGAACTTGGAGCTTCTGACACTTATAGCTTTTCAGTCTGGATTTTGTTGATTGCATATTAATGATATGCTTTAACATGCCCTCTGTCCTCTGTATTTGCTTCATTTTAGCAGCAGAATATAGAGGCTTGGTCAGAGTCAGCATCCATACCTGTGGCTAGACTGTAGGTGGTGCTGTGTTCTTTCATTGGAAGCAATTAGGACTGGTTTTTCCCTGTGTCTGTGATGTTCCCAGCCCTTATGATCTCTGTCTACATGAATTTATTTGCTAGGTCTGAAAAATGGTGATAGTCTTTTTTTTTTTTTGTAGTGTATCTACTGAAATATTTCTATGAAAGATATTTTCTCTCTGTTTTGGCTATCTAGACATGCAGTTGCCATCATAGAAGGGGCTGAAAAAAATTTTATTTTCCAGTTTTTAAAGTAGTAGATATTTCTGTCCTCCAGAGGAAACCAGATGTTTTGTGATTTTTGAAATTTTATGAATTAATGGAATTAAATCTGTTTGATTGTAATTGTTTTTATTGTTCAACTGAAGATTGCCTAATGTTTGGTCAGGAAGGTATTCTTTAGGTTGGCTCCCGAGTCTTTTTGGCAGTTCCTTACTTGATTTGATGATATTCCTGTTATGTCATATGGCAAGATGTATTAGGCTCATCTTTTCATTTCTAACTTCAGACCTAGAGTTAGATATTGTACAAGAAACCCTGATTTTCTTTTGTTAGAAGTGCTGTTTCAAAACCACAGTCTGGGAACTAGGCATGTGTATTGCTCCTATGCTGGTCATTGTTCAGATGGGGCCAGAACTGCACATATAATCTTAAATTTTGATTGCAGTTTTATGTCTTGGAGTACATGTTTACATATACTTGTGTGTGTGTGTGTGTGTGTGTGTGTATGTGGTGTGTATAGAAATGAAGTATCTTATGAGTTCACAGTGATACTTGTATTAAGTATGATGTTAGTTGGGAGACTTTTGTAGCGGTCCTTTATCAGACTGAACAAGTTCCTTTCTTTTCCTACTTCAAGTGTTTTTGTCATGAAATGCTGTTAGATTTTGACTAGTGCTTTTTTGGTGTGTTTATTGAGATGATCGTAAGGTTTTTCCTTTCATGCTGTTTATGTAGTATATCATATTTGTTAAACTTTTGGTGTTTATGTGGGTGCATGTGCTTGTATGTGTTTGTGTGTATGTGCGGGCATATGTACATGCTCCTGTGTGGAGGCCAGAGATCAGCCTTGAATGTTGTTCATCAGTTACTGGCTGCTTTTTTTTAACCACTGGCCTGGAACTGAATATATAGGTTAGTTTGGTGACTTGCAAACCCCAGGGATCCAGCTGTTGCTGCCTCACCAGTGCTGGGATTAAAAGCATATGCCATTACACCTGGCTTTTTATTTATCTTTATTTTTTATTTTTTGTGTATGCATGTATTACATGCATGTATGCAAGTGAACCCATGTCATGAAATGCCCTGGTGTCAAAAGAGGGGGTTGGATTCTCTGGAACTGGAGTTGCGGATGGTTATTAGCTGCCACGTGTGTGCTGAATTCGAACCTGGATCTTCTACAAGAGCAGCCACTGCTCTTAACCACTGAGCCATCTCTCCAGCTCCACATATGGTTTTTAATATGTTGGTTCTGGACATTGAACTCAGACTTCAGGCAGTTTAATTACTGAGGTATGTTCCCTAGCTTTATATTTATTAATTTTTGAATGTCAATCCAATCTTGCAGTCCTAGAATAAATCACATTTGGTCATTGTGTAGAATTATTTTTTTGAGGCTTTTTGTCTTCAAGTTTATAAAGTGATATTTATTGTACATTAAGGGTAATACTGGCCTTGCTGAATGAGTTGGGACGTGTTATCTTTAATTTTTTGGAAATGTTTGTAAGAATTGTATTAATTCATCTTTAACTGATGTTGTCTGAGCCTCACTTTTCTTTGTGAGTTGAGTTTTGATTATCTATATTTCTGTTTCTTCTAAGGCCAGTTTTGGGAATTAGTGGCTTCTAGGAATCTGTTCTTTTTATCTAACTTGTTATTTCATTGGCATTGTTCATAGTGTTCTTTTGTTATCTCTTTTGTTTCTGTAGGGTTGGTAGTAATGTGCTCATTCTTATTTTTCTTTTTAATTGAGTCTTCTTTATTTCTTGATCAGTCTAATTAGATTTTGTTAATGTTTTCCTTTTTCTTTTTTTCAAAACAGTGTCTTAATCTGTAGATTGGTCTGGTCTTGAACTTGTACTGATATATCTATATTCTTTTGAGACAGGGCTTTCCCTGTAGCCTCAGCTGGTCTGGAACTCACTGTGTAGACCAAACTGGCCTTGAACTCACAGAGATCTACCTGCCCCTGCCTCCCTGGTGCTGGGACTAAAGGCGTCTACCCTCATGCCCAGCCACTATATCCGGGTTTTTAAAAGTTTGTCATTTTTGGAGATATTTTCAGAGGACCAAAGAAACCACGTTTCACTGATTTTTCTCTATTACTCTTCTGTATCTTACCAATTTCATATTATTAATTAAAATTTTTATTTGTTTATGTGTATGAGTATTTTCTTCTATGTTTTTAAGTGTACCACATGTATGCAGTACTTGTGGAGGCCAGAAGCGGGTGTCAGATCCCTTGGAACTGGAGTTAGAAATTGTTGTTAGCCACCATGTATGTCCTGGAAACCAAACCTGGTTTTAACCTCTGTGCCAACCCACATGTCTCACTACTGAGAGAGAACAAGAGAATACATAATAAAACTTAGAGATGGACAGAGAGGCAAGACTCTGGAAGAGGGAGACAGGTACAGGGACACGAACATGCAGATATGCAGGTGGAGTGAGTGTAAGAACTAGAGTGGTGTACAAAATTCATTCCATGGCCCCGGGAGAAAAAGCCCATGAATAGTATTGACAAACTTTGCTAGTTTGAATTTTTACATTGTTTTATTTTGTATGTGTGTAGGGGGTTTGAAAGGGGAGGTATGGTCTTGTTATATAACTCAGGCTGACCTGGAACTTGCTATATAACTCAGACTAAATTTGAATTTACAATCCCACAGTCTTCCAGCCTTAGCTTCCTGAGTGGCAGAATTATAGGAGAGAGTTTTATTTGAGGGAGGGGTGGAGGCACAAGGTTTCACTATGTTTTGCTGTGTGGCTCAGGTGGTCTTGAACTCTTGATACCCCTGCTTCAGCTTGTGAGTTATGGAATATTAACCATGTGCTACCCTGCCTGGCTTTAGCTTTTAATTAATTAACTAGTTTATTTGTATATATGTGGATGTGTACATATATGTTCGTGTGTGTTTAGGTACACATGCTTGTGTGTACATGTGCGATTGGAGGCCAGAGGACAATTTTGAGTATTGTTTCTTAGGTGCTGTCTACCTTTGTGTTTTGAGACAAGAGTTTCACTGGCTTGCAACTGGAGCTTGTTTAATAGGGTAGCTGACTGACCAGCAAGCCCAGGGAGCCACCGGTCTTTGATTCCCCAGCACTGGGATCTTAAGTGTATGGCACTGATGCCTGGGTCTTTTTTAAAAAATGTAGATTCTGGGGATTGAACTTAGATCTTCATGTTTGCAAGGCAAGCACTGTACTGACTGAGCCATCTCTACAACCCTGTTTCTTTATTTTCTTTTTCTTAAAAATTATTTTCTGGAGAGATGACTAAGGGGTTAAAGAGTGTTTATGCTCTTCCATAGGATCTTAGTTCGATTCCCAGCATCCACCCCAGACAGCTCACAATTGCTTCGATGCCTCCGAGAGTACCTCCATTCATCTAGCTTTTTTACATGGATTGTGGGGATCAAACTGAAGTCATCAGACTTGCCTTTTGAGCCATTTCATAGGCTCTTTTTTTAAAAAAAAGATTTATAATAATTGAAAAAAGATAAAGTAAAAATTAGAGGTTGATTCTCATTCCCCTATATTTAACCACTTTTTTGAGGTTGCCATTGGTAGCAGTTTATTACGAACCTTCTAGGAACGTGTGTACCCACATACGCACACAGACAGTCTAGAAATTTACATGTATCCATTTCTTTGTCTCTTTTTATCTTTATACGTAATAGACTGTTACACACACCTGCTATTGTCCTTTAAGTGTATCTTGAAGATAGTTCTTTGCTGTTTTATATAGATCACTGCTTCCTAGTGAAGCCAGTAGTGCTCCCTGGTGGTGTTTGGGAAATCTGGGGAGCGGTTTCAGCTGTATCAATGATTTGGAGTTGGTGGTAGACAGTATTCTGGGTTAGGTATGTTAGGAGTCCTGCAATGAAATATTTATTTGTAGACAGCAAGCTCTATAATCCTCCATTTTCCTTTTTTTTAAAGACAGGATCTCACTATGTAGCTGTTACTGACCTGGAACTCACCATGTAAACCAGGCTGGCCTTGACCTCACAGATATCCACCTGTTTTTGCCTCCTGAGTACTGGGACTAACGCTGTTGTTAACCACGTCTGGCCTAATTGCATTTGCTGTAGCAGTACAAACCAGTTTTAAAATATTTTCAATATATACTGAATTTTCCAGGAATATATTTAGGCTGTAAAATATTGTTTTACTTGCAATGTTACCAATATTTAGAAATCATGTCTAATTATAATATAATAGCTATGAGTATCTTATTCACCCCTGGATCTCTGTGTCTGGCATTTGTCACATATACTCATCTGCTTTACTATGTGGTCTTTTATAAGAATTTATATATTGAAAAGTATATTTAAATTATTTTTGTTTCTCTTTTACAATTAGAATATTGTATAGATGTTTTTTGGTTATAGGTAGGCCTTATTATCTATTAGAGTGAAATCTATGATGCTAAGTTGAAAGATTTGCTATGCTTTATGTAGCAATAAGAAGAAAAAAACTTGTTTGTCAGGCATAGGCTGCTGAGATAGAGAATTGAAGCCAGTTCAAGGCCAACCTGGGCCACATATTGAGTGTTAGTCCAGCCAGGCCTCATCACAAGACCCTGTCTCAAAAAACCAAGAAAAGGGCTGGTGAAATGGGGTCATTGGATAAAGACCCTTACTACCAAACTTGAGTTTGATTCCTGGGACCCACATTTGGAAGGGCCATAAGTATTCCTCTGACCTCCATTCATGCACTGTAGTGCTAGGGTACGTACACACACACCATACACACACACACCACACACCACACACACATGCACACATGCAAAAAATAAATAAAATCTAATTTATGAAAAAAGAAAAAAGGAAAAACTTTATTATTATAAATTAAGATGTCATTCTCTAAAAGATGCTTGATTCCCTTCCTCTCTCCCTCCCTCCTCTTTCCTTCCCTCTCTCCTGACCACCATCCTCCTGAGTGGATTAAAGGCCTGTGCCCCTCTGCCTAGTCAAGACAACAAATCTTAAAGCAAATAAACTGTGAGTTCTGTCGATGGTATGGAGTTAAATTACAAATCAATAATAGAAAACTAGGATAAAAACTCCAAACATATAGAAACTTCTAAATGATTAATAAAACAAAGAAGGAGTCTCAAGAGAACTTCAGAAATTTTACTAACTGGCTGGAGTTGATGGCTCACACTTAAAATCCTGGTTCTCGGGAGACTGCGGGAGAAATAGCGCAGGTTAGGCCAGCCTCAATCACACAAGGAGACTCCTGAAAGCCACAATGCAAAACAAAACAAAAATACCATAAACTCAGTCAAAATAAAAAACTTAGCATGTCAAAATTTGTGGCTCTAGTTAGTTCTTTACATAGAATATTTGCAAAGCTAAAATCTCAAATCAATAAAGTTCAGTTTTCAAAAACCTAGTAGAAAAAGCAAACTAAACCAGAAGCAAGTACTAGGTAAGAAAAATAAGGAACAGACCTCAAAACAAGTGAAAGCAGAAAAACAATAGAAAAAAATCCAATGAAGTAAAGAGCAGGTTCTTTGAAAATATCAATACAGTTGAATAACTTTGGGAAGAGGGACAAAGAAACAAGACAAAAGACACAGAATTATAGTTTCAGGGTTGAAGCAAGAGGTCATTGCAGACCCTGCTAGCAGAAAAGCTACATGGGAATAATAAAAAGAACTTGAAACAATCATTTGACAACTTAGATAACATGCACTATTTCATCCAGAAGGACAAGCTGTTACAGCTTGCTCAGCATAACATAGGCAACTTGAATAACTGTAACTTTCATGAAAGTTATTGTAATTTTAAACTCAAAAGAGATACCTCACTGCCCACACATTTTCATAAAGTCTGTTTCTATTAAACGTTTCAAAATGAATACCATTTTGTTTTTATTTTTATTTTTGGTCTTTCTTGAGACAGGGTCTCCTTGTAGCTCCAGCTGGCCTGAAACTCACTATGTAAAACAGGCTGGCCTTGAACTCACAGAGATTTTATTTTATGAAGTTGGTACCAAAACAAAGACAGAAAACCCCAAAGTAGGGTGGGGGGGACCAACTTGAATTTGATCCCCACTAATGCACGCATGCACGCACACACACACACACACACACACACACACACACACAGGTTCTATACCAATAACTATCATAATTATAGAGACAAAATTTAACAAAGTTAAGAATATACCTCTTAGCAAGGTTGGAGGTTATAAGACAATTTTTATTAGAAATGACATTATGGACAATGAAATCAAAAGAGCAATATTTACAATTAGTAGAAATATAAAACTGCTTAGACAGAAAAGTAATAAAACGTGCAAGGCCAGGATGCTAAAACAGGAGTATAATGGTGAAAGAAAACAAAAATCTAAATAAATGGAGAAAGATACTGTACATTTTATAGAAGTCAGTATCACAAATTGATGGACATAGATCTAACATGTCTATCATAAATCTCAGAAATATTTATATAGATAGAGAAAATATTATTTTAAATTTATATGGAAGAAGAAAATGAAGTAGACTAGCAAAACAGTCCTGAAAAAGTGTGACACATCCGCTT
Organism: Eospalax fontanierii; assembly: GCA_035773235.1. Taxonomy (NCBI): domain Eukaryota; kingdom Metazoa; phylum Chordata; class Mammalia; order Rodentia; family Spalacidae; genus Eospalax; species Eospalax fontanierii. Next base: position 35,325,469 of record CM069548.1, on the reverse strand, counting down.
ACCTAATTTCAGACTTATTATGTGGCTGCAGTGATGGATATTGTTAGAAGCTGCCAGGGGACAGACACATAAAGCCATGAAAAAGAATAGATAATCTAGACATTGCCAATCTAAATGAGTTTTGATAAAGGGATTAAAAGCAATTCAGTTTAGGAAGGACAGTTTTTGCAACACGTGGTCCTGGAGCAATTAGACAACAGGTAAACAAATCCTTACAAGTATCACACCTAACCCAAAATAAACAGCAAAGATCTGGGATTGAAATGTATAACTTTAGAGAGACTGGAGAGACAGCTCAGTGCAGAAGATTTAGGTTCAGTTCTCTGCACCTACATGCCAGCTAATAACTGTCTGCAGTTCTAGTTCCAGGGGATTTTTATGCCCTCTTCTGACCTCTGTGGGCATTGCATGACACAGGTCCACTTGCATACATATAGGAAATATACTTGTATACTTGTACATAGAAAATAAAAATAATAAATAAAAAATGTTTAAAAAAACTTTTAGAATAACAATAGAAACATTTCTTGGTTTTAGACTTAACACCAAAAGCAAACACCAAGGTTGAAAACTTTTGAATTAGGCTTTATCAAAATTACAAACTATTGCTCACCAGAAAATTATAATAATAACAAATTATAGACTAGTAGAAAATATTTGCAAACCCAATATCTGACAAAAGGATATCTGTAATATATAAAGAACTCTTAGCTTCAGAACTCTAAAAATGCATGCAGAAATAGTCTAAAGGTAAGAACAGGTATTTCACTGAAGAAGACATAAAGATGACCAGCATCTTAAGAGTTTAGCATCATTAGACATTAAGATAATTCAGATTAAACCGTAACAAGGTGTCACTACACATTAGTCAGAATGACTAAAATAGAACAGTGACAACATCAATTACTGGGGAGACTGTGGAGAAATTGAATCACTCATGTTACTGGTGGAGATTTGAAATGACAATTTGGTAATTTCTTTCAAAAATTAAATATGCAACTTCTATATGAACTAGTAAATGTACTCCTGGCATTTTCCCCAGAGAAATGAAAAGTTATATGCATGCAAAAAACTGTACATGAATGTTTTTAGCTGCTTTATTAGTAAATAGACATAAAATGGAACAACCCAGATGAACTTTATCATACCTGTGCAACAATAAACAGGAACAAACTCCTGATGCAACAATCTGGATGAATCTCTGGGGTATTGTACTAAATGGAAAAAAAAAAAAAACCTCCAAAGTCATGTATTATTCCATTTATATCAAATTGTTCAACTGGCAAAATTATGAAAATAAAGACTGGTTGTTTTCAGCAGTGGAATTGGGCTGCTGTGAGAAAAAAGAAGGCATGACCATAGCAGGGCAGCAGGGAAGTTGCTGTATTTTGCTTCTTTCAATATCAATACTCTACTGTTCTTGCAAGATTTTCACATTGAAGGAAACTAGATAAAGAACACAGGGATTTCTCTGTATAATTTCTTCAACTGCTGAGACTCTGCAGTTGTCTCAAAACCAACGATTCGGGGGAAAAAAAAAAAAAAAAAAAGAGTAGATCTAGGCACAGTGGTGTGTACCTGTAACTCTAGTGGTGGAGGGGGTGAGACAAGAAGATTATGTGCTCAGGGCCAACCTGGGTTACATACCAAGGGCTTTGCTTAGAAACCAACCAGACAACCAACCAACCAAAAATCTGACTAGATGGTGGTGCCTTCACTCTGCAGCCCCAGCAACTGATAGACCGGCTCAAAATAAATAAATAAATAAATAAATAAATAAATAAATAAATAAATAAATAATAAATAAATACAAACAAACAAGGTATGAAGTGAGGACCTGTCATAGGATTAACTGTTCTACTGGTTATTTCTTACTGAAAGAAAGAAACATATTAACCTTGATGAATCTCTACTTGGTAGGAAAAGTTGAGCAAAATTAAAGAGCAGGAAAGCTCACTTGAACACAAATTCTTAAACCATCTAGAGACTACAGTTTATTTTTCTTAAATTCTCCCTCAATGTCTCTCAGTCTCTACTCCAGAAAAAAAAGTTGATAAAATCACTTGCCCTAAAACTTAAAAAGGTTTGACATAATAAGACAATCCCCCTAAATTAAGCATATAGTGATATCAGAGAGTTTAGCTGTATATTCTATTGACTAAGCTCCAATTCTTGCATTATAGAATAAATATGCAAATTTGAACCTTCGAACAGGAAATGAAATTTTCTAAATCCATTACATAACTTCAGACTCATGCATACACTGAAGGCTAATAAATCATTTAAACCTTCATACACAGAACCTTTTTAAATTTGCATTTATCTACAGTAAATACTGCCATGTTCTTTAATAGATTACTAGTTCAATCTAGCAAACTAGTGATTTATAGCACTGTCATATTTTAAAAATCAGAAATCTGTCACTGGTGACAAGTAGTCAGAAGTCCACATGAACCTTACATTACATGGACGAAAACGCCATTGGACACGAGAAAGATAACACACTGTCATGCATTCCACATTCAAATAAGTCACATCAATGTTTGTGTTTGATTATGTATTCATTAACTTTAAAGCGGTAGCATCAGGTACAATGTAGTATTTCTTATTCTTTAGCTGGTCTAGCTTGATTATCATTTCCTCAATACTTCCAAACTATTTTAAAACATATTGCTAAATTTCATAGTTCCTAATCTGAAGTCCTATTTTTAGAAACACTAAATTTGGAACATCTGAAAGCAAAAAAAACTGTTTCTCCTGAAGTATGAACTGTTACATCTTTATAATAATTTCACACTAAAATCCTTATATAAGGAATTACCTGTTGTGAAAGAGACCATTAACAGTATACTGAGGAGGGTGCCTAGTACTGAAGCTCAGTTAGTAGAGAACTGACCTAGCATGCCCAATGCCCTGAGTTTGACCTCCAGCACTTTAAAATTGGGTGTGGTGGTACATGCCAATAATCCCAGAAGTTCAAGGTTATCCTGGCTACAAAGCCAGTCTAAGAATCCAGGAGATCCTGTCTCAACCAGTAAGGAAGCAAGTAAACAAATACCAAATTGCTAAGATTGATTGATTTCAGAGGTAGACCTTTGGGTCAAAAGCTGGAAAGATGTAAGCTGCTGTATAGACAGACAAAATTCATTTATATTAATAGCAGAAGAAGAATATTCTGGTAATATCAATTTCCTGGTTCCAGGGTTCCCTGGGTCTTACACCTTCATCTGATGAATTATTGTCACCCTGTGGACCAGTCATTTTTTTTACTTAAGCTATTTTGATATTTCTCTTAAAATCTAAAACATCATAAACAACAACAACAACAAAGAAGTACTTGAATTGTGGTGACCTAGACAGTGATATATAACACAGTATTTCTAAAAATGAAGTATTTAATTTTCATTCATAGTTTCTACTGATAATTAGACCCAGTGCCCTTGTTTTATAAAAAAATTTCATAACATTGTATTTTAACCTGAAATAAAACCAGCTACAGAGTTTTATCTTATTTCAGTAAATAAAAAAATCAGGAGCTGAAGATATAACTCAGGTATAGAGATATGTTTGGCTTGCATCAAGACTTGGGTTTGATTCCCAGTTAAAAAAAAAATGTTTTCTTGGGCTGAAGAGATGGCTCAGTGGTTAAGAGCACTGGTTGCTCTTACAGAGGACCTGGGTTCAGTTCCCAGCACCCACCTAGTGGCTAACAACTGTTCATAACTCCAGTTCCAAGGGATTCTACATCTTCTTCTGACCTCCACAGCCATTGCATGCATGTGGTGTACATATATACATGACCACAAAATACCCATACATATAGAAAAATTAATTAGAAAAAAATGTTGTCTTTGTATTATGCTCCTGGATGTAGTTTATCTTGATAAATACTGCATGGTTATTTGGAAACAGTATCTACTCTTCCGATGTTGAGTAGAGTCATAGAAATGTCAATTCATTTCTTTTGGTTGTTAGAATTGTTGAATTCCTTTAAACCTTGCTAATTATTGATGGAGAAATCATTGCTTCTGTGATGTAATGGTACTCCTCTGTGCAGAGCCTAGGGCTCACAAATTGGAGAAAGCACGCTGTTTTTGTCTGAACCTAATATAATTCGATATGATTGTCCCCAGTTGCATGAATTTTCCTTCAGACAGAATAACTTAATTTCTTATGGCTGGAAAATTCTATTATGTATATAACCACACTTTCTTTATCCATTTTTCTATTGATGAACACCAGTGTTGGTTCTATGACTTAGCCATTGTGATTAATAGTGCAGTAAACATCAGTGTGCAAGTATCTGTGTAATATGTTGACTTGTTATTTAGGTAAATACCCAGGAGTGATATATCTGGATTATATGGGTAGATTTGCTTTCAGTTTTTGAGCAACCTCAATTTTGATTTTTACAGTGACTGGACCAGTGTAAAGTCCCATAAGAAACCTGTAAGGGTTCTCTTTTGTCTACATCCTCACCAGCATTTCTTATTATTTTTAAGATTTATTTTAACGTATATGTGTGTGTCTATATGAGTGCTTGCCACATGTGTGATGGTGCTCACAGAGGCCAGAAGACAGAGTTATGTCCCCTAAAACTGGAGTTATAGGCAGTTGTGAGCTACTCAGTATGGATGCTGGGAATTGAACTCAGGTTCTTTGGAAGAGTAGTAAGTGCTGTTAAACACTGAACCATCTCTATAGTCCCTTTATTTTCTTGATGACTGCCCTTCTGGCTGGGGAGACATCTCTATTCAGTTGAAGTTTGATTCTTGACTAAATTGCAGAAAACAGTTTCAGAATGAGTTAGTATTGATATCAGGGAAATTGGAGTCTTTTCTTGGAGTTATTAGTCTCATTAATAAAAGAATTTAACCTGGGTGTTGTGGCACATGCCTTTAGTCCCAGCACTTTTGGATGGTGCCAAGTAAATTCCCCATTAAGCATGTTTTGAAACTCTTTGATCAGGCATGGTGGCATATACCTTTAATCCCAGCACTTGGGAGGCAGAGGCAGGCAGATCTCTGTGAGTTCAAGGCCCACTTGGTCTACATAGTGAGTTCCAGGTCAGCTGGGGCTACAGGGAGATTTAAGAATAGACTCGAATAGAATCTTGAGGACAATTTTATTCAGGTTTAAAAGAAAAGAACACAGGTAGGCGAGCTGCAAATCTGGGCAGCTGCCCAGAAAAGGTAAAAGAGGGAAAGAAGATATGCTACTTGAGGTAAGCCAACATGCAGTTCAGCCATGTTTTGGCAGGCAGCCACGAGGTGGGGAGAGGGAACTTGAGTGTGGAAGCCCTAAGTGTTAGGGAAGGCATACTTAGAACAGAGATAGAAGAGATGGAACATATTTCCTTTTCTGAGTAGTTTAGAAAAGTGAGCAGACTTACAAACAACATGGCTATGTTCTGTAGGAGACTGCTAGGGGGTGGGTATTCTGGCTGCCATGCCACACTGGCATTGATGTGGGTTCTGGGTTCTCAACTCTGTTTCTTATGCCTAAGGGGTATGTGCTTCGTGCACCGCTCATCTTAGCCCATGATCGATCTGCCTTTTAAAAGAGTTTCTCTTTTGTTTGTTTTTGAGACAGGGTCCATACATGTGGTCCATAGCAGGATCTTCTTGGCAGAGTGGTGGTTATTGGATATTAAGTGATCTCATAAGAATATAGTGAGGGAATAGACTATTTTTTGATTTCTCCTTCAAGACTTATCAGTACACATATCCAGTTCTTAAAAGTAGTTTAAAAATAGACATAGTTGATGACTTAACACTTGTTACTGTGTAAGTGGTGGGAATGTAAATATGTCAATTACAAGTAGAGTCTGTGAGATGACTCAGTGATAAAAGTGCGTTCTGTCAAGCCTGACAACCGGAGTTTGCTCCCTGGGACTCATGTGTTGGAGAGAACTGACTCGCACAAGTTGTTCTCTGACTGCTACATGTTTTCCATAGTGCACATGTGTGTTTACTCATGCACATGCACACATACACAAAATCTTATAAAAAGAGTTATAGGCATATTAAAAAATTATACATATTAATTCAGCAGATATCACAGAGAGACCCAAAATAATAGTGGTTTCAGCAAAGTAGGAATGTGTTTGTCTTTCTGGTAAGAATCTGGGTAGTGAGCTGCTGTAGCAGTTCTACAGTTGTGAGAGTCCGTGAATCTTTTTTACTGTTACCTTTACCATGATGGACTACTTAAATTCAGAGGTGGCCCCTCTAGCTATTGCCACTGTTTATACATCTTAGGTACCATGAAGGAGGATAGTTAGAAAGATAGGTCATATTACTTGCTTTTAAAAGTTATGCTTGTAGACTGAGATGGGAGGTTTGTGAGTTCCAGTTCAAGTTGGGAATCTATTTTTCCCCAACCTCTTGGTAAAGTCTTTTATGTGTCCTTCACCCTTGAAAAAAATGTGCTTAGTTTTTAAACTGCTAATCTCATGGTATTGAGTTTTTCCCCAAGGAGTAGATATTCCTGTGAGAATGTAACCTTATACATGGAATGTGGTGGTTGGAATGAGAATGTCCCCATAGGCTCCAAGTATTTGGACATTTTGTTGCCAGTTGGTGGTGTTGATTTGGTAGACTTTAGTAGGTATAGCCATGCCACAGGAAGCATATTGCTGTGGGGTGGGTTTTGAGAGTTTTTAATGCTTGCCATATTTCCAGTGGCTCTCTGCTTCCTGTGCCTGCTTGAAGATGTGAGTGCTGATCTTTCTGCTCCTACCACCTCTTGCCATCATGCCTTCCCACCATGACAGACTCTAATCCATCTGAATCTGCAAGCTAAAAAAACTCTTCCTTCTATATATTGCCTTGGTCATGATGTTTTATCACAGCAGTAGAAAAGTAACTAATATATGCATGTAAAGAAACTTTGTTCTTTATCTTACATATCAACAAGTCTAGAAAAAAGTGATTTAAACATTTTTTGACAGATAACAAGAAATAGAGGAATATCTAGTTAGTGGCAGAAACTATGATTATACTCTGTCCAGTTTTCCTGTTGTATGGTACACCTGTCCTGTCTTTATATGATACTCCTGTCTTTATATGGTACACCTGTCCTGTTGTCATACAGTACTCTTGTTCTATCTTTTTATAGTATTCCTGCCCTGTTCTTGTATGGTACTCCTGTCTTGTCTTTGAGGAGAAATTTAAGAAGTTCCTATTGAGTTGTGTAGTGTAAACATAGCCTTACTTTGTAGTATTAGAAGTATATATGTTCTGTGAGTTACAGTCTTCCAATTTTATAAATCTTTTGAAAAGAAGATAATTATTTTTGGTCTCTATGTGTTTTCTTGTTTTCTGAGAATATAAGTGACTTTTCTCAGTGACTAATGATTTATTAATATAACCATGGTAGAAGAAAATTTTGGTCAAATTAAAGACTTGAAAAAAAACTTGTAAAGGTTTGTTTGATTCTTTGAATAAGATACTTTAAAATGTCTATAATCTTACACATTAAACTATAACCTATAGAGAACATGTTATGCCACCCTGAAGGTTGCTATAAAAATTGTTTATGAAGTTCAGGCAAGACTAAAATATGTTGAAATGGAGAGTTTTGAAAAATGTTCTGTATAGCAGAGGAGACCAAATCATGCTAAAATGCAGGAAAAGACTATACATCAGTTTCCAGGCTACATTATTCAAAAAATACCACCATAAAAAAGGTAATAAGATTACATTTCCACATTTCATGGCTAGTAAAGTGCATTAGGCTGCTCAGATATTCATAACTTACTGTGACATTTGGGAAGATTACATTTTGTAGTACAGAGCCATTACTACAGCTCAGATAATAACTAGCCAATGCCTGGACCTGGATTATGATCCCTGTCATTGGAAACAAATTTGTGATTTGAAGGTTGATCAGCTTCAAATAACTATTAGAAAGGGTTAAGCTGACATACTGTAAGCTTTCTGAATGGTTTTTTAGGTATAATAGATATGCATACATACAGTATATCAAACATACTACACATTTGTATGTACAAATTTCAGTCATCAATTTTCTTTTTGAAAGACATATCTTATAATATTTAATGCAATAGAAGAATATTTAAAACACCTGTCTGTATATTGCTTTCACACTATAAGCTCAATTTGAAAGCTGGTGAAATATTTGGGGCCTTTTTGGAAATTACTTTAAAAATTAATTCTGTAGCTTCTTGGAAGGGTGGTTACTGATGGTAATATATACAGATCAACATGAAAGATTGATGTAAGTAATGTTAAGGTGAAGGTTAGGGCTCTTAAATTAGTCACAACAAGGTTTTTGTCCAATTACTTCTACCCCAGAGGACATACAATTGTTGAAGAAATTTTCACACCATTAGAATGGTCTCCAGATTTATTTTATTTGCAGTAATTGCTCCAAATATATTGGTTGGTTTGCCCTTTTTAAAAATGAAGTCCCTGTGCCGTATGTGTGGATGTGAAATGCTTCCTTCCTCCCTTCCATGAAAAGCCCTTCATTTTTGTCTCCTAGAAAATATTGTTGAAGAATTTGTCTTCTTCACTATTGTGAATAGGTTATTTTCATAGGTGATTTTCTCTTTCATCTTGATTCTCCCCAAACAGTTATTTTAGGATAATGTGCTATGTTTAACATTGTATAGAGTTCTGATTTTTATGGCTATAGAGATCTACCATTTGTTTGCTTTCTTTTTGTTCTTTATAGTTCTTTCTGACCAGTAGTTATTCTTATGGTTGAAGATTTTGTCACTCCTTAATTTTACCTTTTGTTTTCTTATGTGGATTGATGGTTCTCTCACCAAAGAATATTGGTGTTCTTAGATCTAGATCAGACCCTTTACTGCCATATATTGTATATATGTACAGTATGCTCTTTATCCATTCATCTGCTCATGGCAATTGTTAAGAATGTTGCAATGAACATCCCAGTGCAGGTGTCTCTTTGACATACTGATTTCATTGTTTGGATACATACCCAGAAGCAGGATTGTTGGATCTATATATGGCATGTCTGTTTTTAGTTTTTTGAGGAACCTCCCTACTGCTCTTTATAATGACTGTATTATTTACATTCACATTGAAAGAGTCCCAGGATTCTTTTTTCCTGTCTCTTTACCAGCACTTGTTCTCTTGTTCTTTTGTCTTTTGATGATTGTTACAATGAGACATCATTGTGGTTTGAATTTTTCCCTGATGACAGGTGTTGTTGGATATTTTTCATAAATCTATTGACCATTTTTCTTTTTTTCTGTTTTTGTAATTTTAATATTTTTATTGAGTTTTTGTGTGTTTCATACAATAGTTCTTAATCAAATTTGACCTCCTCCCCCAAGCCTGCTCTTGCATATCCCTCTTTCCCCTGAACCCCATCATTCTGTCATATATGTTAAGTCCTATCCAGTCAAGTGTTTGTACCTGGATGCCCTTTGGTGGTGCAAGTTTATCCACTGGAATCTTGTCAGCCTGTCTGTAGCCCCAGCTGGCCTAGAATTCACTATTGTAGCTCAGGTTGGTTTCATGCTCCACGATACTGGGGTCATCGATCTTCTTTTGAAGAATGTACACTCTCTTTTAAAATCTGATTTTTTATGTATTTTTGTGATTGAATTTTGAATTTATTTTCTATTCTGAATATCAAATCTGTGTGAGCTACTTAGTGTGCAGCTCTTCCCTCCCATTCTGTATGTAGGTTGTGTTTTCATGATGTTGATCACTTCCTTTGCTATGTAACTTTTCATGTTTTAACTTACCTGGAATTTATTTTGGCAGATGGCATAAGGATTCAGTACTAATTTTTAAAAGCGGGAATTGTCATAGTTCTGTGTGATGCTTGTCATGCCCGTGTAATCCTATACTAAAGTTATTTAAATTGGACTAGGCCCTGTTTTATTGTGTCATTTGTTTTCTTTCAAATTTCATATAGTTATAATCAGTATTTTAATGACTTGGGTATTTTGTTCAGGATTTCCCTTCACTATTATATATAATTTCTAGGTAGAACCCTTTGTCAAGTTTCAGGAAGAATAATCACAGTGGAATTTTTTATTGTATTGTGTTTAGTATATAATATGTGAAACATTATCAGCCTGAAAGGATTTAATTTTTCAGTCTAGAAACACATCACTCATTGGTCAAGATTAGAATAAAGTTTTTGTTCATATAAGTCTTACATATTTTAAAATTTACTCTAAGATATTTTAAATTTATTTTATTTTGTGTGTATGACTTTTATCTGAATATATGTAAATGCACCTGTGTTTTGCAAAGCCCGTGAAGCTAGAGGAGGGTATTAGATCCCTTGGAACTAGAGTTACAGACAGTTGTTAGCTACCATGTGGGTGTTGGGGACTGAACCTGAATCCTCAGAAAGAGCAGCCAGTGCTTTTAACTGCTGAGCCATCTCTTCAGCCCCCTAATATATCTTATATCTATGGTGGTATTGGAATTTTTTTCAATATGTGTATGTGTTTATGTGTGTGCACATGTATGTGGAAACCAGGTGTTGATGTCAGGTATCTATCTTAGTTGTTGTCTACCTTGTTCTATTTTTAATTTCAATTGAAAAATTGTTTATTACATTTTTATTTATCTTATTTGTATGTGTGTGTGCCCATGCAGTGTGCTTGTATGTATGTGTGTGGGCCATAGTGGGCATGTGGAGGTCTGAGGACAACTTGTGGAAGTCAGTTCTCTTTTTCTATCATGTATGTCTTGGGGATTTAATTCATGTTGTCATGCTTGGGAGCATGTGCCTTTTACCTTCTGAACCTTCTTGCTGGCCCCATCATGTTTTTTTGAGATGGGTCTCTTTCAGCCTATTAGACTAGGCTGGCTGACCAGCTAGCTTCAGTGTTGGGTTTATAGGCACACACTTTATGCTGACTTTCTATGTGGGTGCTGGAGATTGAAACTCAAGTCCTTATGCTTGCATGACAAAGCACTTTACTGACTGAGTCATCTTTTCAGCCCCTGGGGAAAATTAAAAACACCCTCCCTCCCTCCCAAACCAAACGAAACCAAACCAAACCAACCAACAAAATAAACAAAAAACCTTTACTGTATGCTCTATTCAGTATTGCAGGTTTTAGGGAAAGTTGTATTAATGTTCTGTGTTTGGGCTATAATTACTGACTTGATGTCATTCTTATGTACTCATTGAGACAAAGATTTCTGGTTTGAAAATTAGAAGTCTGCTATTTTCTAAATTCATACTTAAAGAAAATCTGAAATGTAGGATGGTTGATTTCATGATTAAGGCCTGCCTATTTCTGTTTTATTCCTCATTGTTTTATGTCCCAAGGGCCTGGCATCCAGAACACACCCAATAAAAGTGTCCCGAATGAATTGTATATTCATTCTATGGAAGGGGTTTAGATTTTGTGATTGTTTTTTGTAGATAAGTTGAACTTACCTGGTATTGTAATATTAAAATTATTGTCTGTGAATACCGGTATCTAGTCACTGTACCGCAACATGTCAGTTGTCTGCAGTTGGAATTCATTCTGGTAGATTTGGCATGCACTCAGATTGCCTGGTGCCTGTGTGGTATTGTTATGAAATACTTGGAGACTATCTTCATATGGAGTGATCAGTATATTGTGCTACATTATTTTTGATTCTGTGAGTAGTTTGAAGTAGTAGTAGGATAGTAGTAGAAGTAGATTTCTAAGAAGTGTGAGGTGCTGCAGTGTTATTCATGCTATTTGTATTTACAGTAATTTTATATGCCGTATGCCAATAGCACTGGTATTCTGTGTATTTACTTCTTTTAAAACTATTTGTTCAGTAAGTTGTAGGTGTTTATGGCACAAAATTCAAAGTGCTTAAAGTGTTTATTCTAAAATCTCTCCCTGTCCTTTCTCCAGATTTCCAGATTTTTTTACCCTTATGAGGCAATCAGTGTTCAGTTTCCTATGTTTTTCTTAGCCATATTGAGGTGTATTTATGTTTATATATACACATTTACACTAAAATGGTAGCTTCTTTTTAATACTTTCTGTTTTAATTTTCTCACTTAATGTATCTTAGAGATCTTTTCCTGTTAAATGGAGCTGCTTCTTTCTTTTTAGTACCTTCATTGTATTTCCTTATAGAGTTAGGTACATCTGATTCTATTAGCTAACAGCTTATAATTTTCTGGAGGATATTTAAAAATGTTTTCTACGTAGCAAAACAAAATTTATGTATCATTACCTGAATGCATCTATAATAGAGATTTTGGTTTGTTAAACTAGTGTTTCAATGAGTTTTGCAATGTGAAGATTTTGGTAGACATGGCTCTCTATAAATACTGTACCAGTTTCTTCAATAGCGTTTATATATGAGCACCTGTTTCACCAAATCCTTGTCCATAGCACATTTCATTTTATATGTTACTAAGGGTTTAGAACTTGTATAACACATGTAAAATTTTATTATACTTTTACTATTCTTTAATTATGTGAGCAAAATTGAGGTTCTGTTCATTCATATGCCTGATGCCATTTTTAGTCACTGTAGTCATTGCTTTGTCCAAACTTCAGTTTTCAAAACTTTCTTTCAGGAAGTTAATTAGTCTTAGCATATGAATTGTGAATGATTTTCCCTAGTACACCATTATATTTGTTGTTTATACAACTTAAATCTTTTCTGCCTTTAAACTGTGGATTAAACCCAGGGTCTTATGCTAGGTGAACACTCTACTCCTGAGTATAGACCCTGCTTAGAATTTTAATTAATATTAATTTTTATCAGTAAGAAGTCCAGAAGTGTTAATAAAAATCTTTTCTCCCCTTTCCTGTTCTTCTTTCCCTTCCCCTCCTCCATCCCCCTTTTTTCCTCCCCTCCTTGTTTTGGACACAAGGTCTCTTGTAGCCCAGGCTGGTCTTGGATTCACTATGTGGTCATGGATGACTTTAAACTTTTGATCTTCCTGCCTCTACTTCTCAACTGGTAGGATTATAGGTGTGTATCACCAGGTCTGGCCCAAAGAGGTTAATTAGGAAAGCTTTTACCTCTTGAGTTTATAAAACATTTTTCCATCATTTCAGTCGTTAGTAGAGTACCTATGCTATCCTCTCTGTTTTGTTAAAAATATTTTAATTTTTATATTCAAAGTCTTATGACACTTTGTATTATCTAGATTTGAAGATTTGTTTAAAAAATTTATTTTTTTAGACTTCAGAAAAATGGAACTTTTTGTTGTTGGAGAGTAGGGGAGAATGTGAGTGGTTAGTCATTGCTAATTTACAGTTTAGAAACAAGTAACAGGGGCATTGGAAGCAGTGCTGATGCCTTCAATACGCTTTGTTGTTTTCCTCTTGGAAGCTGGTAGGAGGACAGTTTGATTTGGAGATGAACTTCATTATCCAAGAAGGTGAGAGCATCATCTGCATGGTGGAACTGCTGGAAAAGTGTGACATTACTTGCCAAGCAGAAGTGTGGAGCATGTTTACCGCCATTCTGAAGAAAAGCATACGAAACCTTCAAATTTGCACTGAAGTGGGTCTTGTGGAAAAAGTACTTGGGAAAATTGAAAAAGTTGACAGTATGATTGCAGGTATGACTTTAAAAATAATTTATTTGCTATTTTTAAAATTTTATTTATATGAGTATATTGCCTGCATGTGTATGCAAGTGTACCTGTGATGTGCAGATGCCTATCAAGGTCAGAAGAGGGCATCAGATCCCCTGGAACTGGAGTTGTTAGCTACCATGTGGGTGCGCTGGGAATTGAACCTGGGTCCTCTTCAAGAACAGCCAGGGCTCCTAACTTTGCATCATCTCTCCAACCCTGACTTTTAAGGAAATAGTTAAATACCACATCTTAAAAGATTTTATTTAGTTAACATTTATTTTAACAAATACTTGATTATATAGCATGTATTTATTTTTTAAAAGATTTATTTTTATTAATTATTACTTTTAATTATATGTCTATGTGTCTGTGATGTGAGTATAGGTACCTGAGGAGGTCAGAGGTGTCATCCCCTGGAGCTGGAGTTATAGGCAATTGTGAGCCACCTGTCATGAGTGCTGGTAACTGAACTTGGGTCCTCTACAGGAGCAATATGTGCTCTTAACCCCTTAGGCTTCTCTCCAGCCCTGTAGCCTGTATCTATGCCTTTGGTATCCAAACTCTTAAGTGAGCATGTATATTTTAACTCTTTATTTCTAGAAATCTAAATAGCTTACCTCTTGCATTGTTTGTTTTTTGTTTCAGATCTTCTGGTTGACATGCTGGGAGTACTGGCCAGTTATAATTTGACAGTTCGAGAACTAAAGCTTTTCTTCAGTAAACTACAGGGAGATAAAGGACAATGGGTAAAAAACAAAGCAAAACATAAAAAACAAATGAAAACTAAACAAAACATATCCCAAACCCTAAATACTCTGATATTTGAAAGTACCCCCTCCCAAGCACAATAGTAGCTTATAAGGTGACTGATATTATTCCACATGGGGTAAATGTCACATTGAGCTCAATCAAATGGCATTTTGCTCTGCATGGCTACTGTTATTATAAGTGTCTTAGGCTGCTGATTTGATCCTTGTTTACATTACTGTTTTTAAATTATCCAAAGTTTATTGGAGTTGGAAACATGTTAGGAAGAAGCACTTACCTTTTCTTCTATGGATCTGAATAGTTATTAAATTTGAATAACATACTCAGTGAACAGTGTTTTTGTGACTATTTAGAGTCATTCTCTTTAGATGCAGTTTGGTGATATTTTGCAGTAGGTGGTGTTAAACTTATTTTGGATCCTAGTTATTTTATCAAAAACATGTATTTTTGCAGTATACTTGGTTGTTTCTTATAGGAATACTAGAACATGTTTTTGCCATTTTTATATCTAGACTTAATGACTTTTAGAGATCATTGCCTATGTTCAGTTAGTTGACCTATGATTTGGTTCTATGAGGTTTAATCTGTATTTGTGTCTTACAGTTTATCATATTAAAATTTAGGGTCTTCAGCTTTTATATTTTAAATTCCAGCTCTGTGGCTGCTTATCAAGTTTTTCAAGTTTTTGATTTATTTTTTGTTTTATGTGTATGAGTGTTTTGCTGGCATGTGTTTAAGTGCATTACATATATGCAGTGCCTGTGGAAGTCAGAAGAGGGCATTGGATTTCCTGAAACTGGAATTAAGGATGATTGTTAGCCTCCATGTAGGTGCTGGGAACTGAACCTGGGTCCTCTGGAAAAGCAGTAGGTGTTCTTAACCATGAACAGTCTTTCTGGCCCTTGCTTTTCAAATTTTTAGTTTTGATTTCCACTGAATTTGATTAGATAGTCCTTGGTATGGTTTGCCCTCTTGTATTGGTATTAGAGTTTTTCTCCTTTGTGACTGCAATTTTAATTAATTTGGAAGTAATTTTTTTAATAATTTGGAAATATTATTTTCTTCTTGTCTAGGAAACCAAACCAGGTAAATTAGTATTTTTTTTTAATTAAAATAAAAAATTAATTTTTTTATATATTTTGAGACTGGGTTTCCCTGTAGCCCTAGATTGCCTGGAGCTCACTATGTAGAACAATCTGACCTCGCTCTCATAGAGATCTGTCTAACTCTGCTTCTGGAGTGCTGGTTATAAATGTGACCTGGCTAGTTTTTTTAAAAATACATATTTTTATTTACATATTTATTTTATTTTTATGTGTTATTAGTGTTTTGCTTGCATGAATATATGTGAATCTTGTGTGTGCATGGTGCCTGTAGAGGCCAGAATAGGGTGTCAGATCCCTTGGAACTGGCCTTAAGGACAATTGTTAACTGCCATGTAAGTGTTGGGAACTGAACCCAGGTTCTCTGGAAGAGCAACCAGTGCTGCTAGAGCCATCTCTCTTGCCCTGGTGGTTAATTAATCTTATTACATTAAAATTATTTATTTATTTATTTATGTGTATGAGTGTTTTGCCTGCTTATATATGTGTATCCGCCTAAGTGCAATGCTTGAAGAAGCCAGAAGAAGGCTTGGGTGGTAGACAGTTGTTAGTCACCATGTGAATACTAGGAACTGAACTCAGGTCCTGTGCAAGAGCAGCCAGTGCTCTTAACCACTGAGCCATCTCTCTAGCCCCAATATATATATATATATATATATTTTTTTTTTTTTTTTAATTGTGATGTCCCTACCCCCCAGTACTTGGGCTTGAACTCAGGGTGTTTCATAAGTGCTTTCCCACTGAGCTCTTTAGCAGCCCAGGTTCAAGTTAGTGGGATTGCCCCACAGATTACTGACTCTTTAAAATTCTTATTATTGAAGCCTGGCTCCTCTAAGGTACCTCCCTAATAGCTAGCCTCAGATGTGGGTCAAGAAATTATTTGTAGCTCTCTACTAGGTCAGAGATTCTTTTGAACTACAGTTGTCCATGTCTTTTGACTCCACACTGTCAAGGTCTGTTTTAGCCATAACATTGTTACTGAGCCAGGTTTTCGGAGTATTTTGTCTGCACAATTCCTTCATCTGCATCGCTCCACCTTTTAACCTCAGTAAACTTTAGACACCTACTCAAAATTTTCTGTCTGCAGCTCAGTGATACCTTCAAGTCTCTTTGGTCTCCTCTTTGTGCACTGATAAGGAAGGTGACTCCAGAAAGGTCTTTTTGTTAGTTTTAGTTTCTGAGAGATCACAGTTCTTTTTAGAAAATACTTTTATCTATATGTATGTATGTATGTATGTCTGGGTGTGTGTAAGCATGTGAATGTGGGGGCCCTTGGAAGCCAGAAGAGGGCATCAGGTCCTGTGGAACTGCCATAACTCAAAGTTCTAAGCTGCACAACATGCTGAGCCATCTCTTCAGTCCCCCACAAAAACATTTCTGAAGGACTACAGAATAAAAAGATTGAAGGGGTATTATAGCTGCTTATGGCAAAGAGAATAATCAGAATAGGTTTGGAAAATAGAGGTAAAATGAACAAAAGGACTGGGACATTTGTTCCATTTATTTACCTCTTTATTATCAGATGTCGAGGCTGTTTCCACATTTGGCTTCGATAAATCCCTGTATCCAAGTCTGTACCTGAAGTTCTTGTCTTTACATGTGGACTGAGTGCATCAATGAGCATGAATATTTTTAAAGACTCTTGAAATATGACAACTAAATTTTTCTTGAGGGTTTTCTAATGTATTCTCCCACAGCAGTGTCTGTAGGAGGAAGTATCTTACTATGTCTCTTACTGATTCATTTGCAGGAAAGGGAATTTGGAGGAATGACTTTTATAGGTAGAAATGCTATAGAATTCCAAGTATATTTGCTCTTACAGAGTTGTTTTTTGGTTACTTTATTTTACTTTGGAAAATATGGAAACAATCAAGTGATTGTAGTTACTTGTTATATATACTATATTTCTGTAATCAGGAGTATAGTTGATTGGACACTTCTTTATTAAGAATGAAATTTTTCACTTAGGAGTTAGATAAGAGGTTGGTAACCTTCTACGTAGTAACAGTAACTTAGAGCAGCGAACAAAATAAGATGAGGACAAACCAATGATTTCATGTGGAGTTTAACCCTGTTTTGCACTTGTAATGAAGAGGAATGTGTGTCCTACATTTTGCCGTATTTGTTTGTAAACTGATTAGAATGATGTCTATCTGATTGCCCTTTGCTTTTCCTTATAAATTATATTTTCATTTTAGTTCTTAGTTGCTTTATGTAGTAGAGATTTGGGGGCCAAAGAAACATTAAAAATGTAGATATAATGTAACCGTTATACATGCTGCACATTTAAGGCATATTATCAAATGAAGCATGGTAGTGAAGTTTAACCCCTTCTCTGAATTCAGGAGAGCCTGCCCTGAGGAAGTGAACATTAAGATGAACTCTGAAGGATATGCAAGATTTCCTTGGTTTATAGGACAGTTGGGTAGGCCTAGTGACACATTTTAAGCAGGAGGAATAGCTTGTACTCAGGGTATGGTGTGGGAGTAATTCTATGAGAAGGCATTGTATATAGAATCCAGGAAGCATGAAGATCAAAATGAAGCTTGGTGTGGTGGTGCACACCTTTAATTCCTCCACTCAGGAGACAATTTCAGACTAGCTGAGACTACAGGGACACCCTGTCTCAAAAAAAATTAAAGAAAGAAAAGAAAATGAAGTTGGAGATAGAGATAAGTATCTTGTAGGCCATATTTAAGGTTAGTCTCTATTGAAAGTTATTAGGTCACATCTGTGACCTTTGGAGCTTGATAGAGTTGTGATCTGAACCCTGTCAGTTTCTATGTTACCTATTCTATGTTACCTATGTTACATATTCCTGTATCTCATGATCTCCCTCTGTAAAATTGACAAAACAATGGGACCACCTCATGGGCTGGTTATGGAGTTAAAATATTATAATATATTTAAAGTACCATTAGAATTTGGAGTGTAAATAAGCATTTAAGTATTTGTTAAATTAAAAAAGTATTTTATAGTGGGATGAGTCGTGATTTGATGTGTTTTATAATTTTTACAAAGCCTTTTTTGATGAAGTGTTTGAGATTTACTATTAGTTCATGTTTACTGAACAAGCGACATGTCCTGTAGTATTGCAAAAAATTATAATTCATTTTCTTTAAGTTACTTGAAAATGTATTTGTTCTTATATATGCCTTTTAGCTTATAATATTCAATTATTTTTGTATATATTAAAGCATGACTGGTATTAAAACATGTATTTTTGTTTTATGAGAATAGTGTGATTAATAATCGTTCATTGTTTCATAGCCTCCACATGCTGGGAAGTTGTTATCTGTGTTAAAGCATATGCCTCAGAAGTATGGTCCTGATGCCTTTTTCAACTTTCCAGGAAAGAGTGCTGCAGTAAGTAAATATTCATGAGGCAATCAGTCAGAGCTCTCCTTTCCATTGCTTCCTGAAAGTACAGTCCTTTAAACACTCTGATAGGTTCTGTGTTAGGCAGAAGCTTCACTAACTTAATGCTTAGGGTACTCATGCATGCTGCTTTTCCCTAGCTGTTTAGAGCTCAAGAAATAGATGCTTAAAGCAGTTGAGAAAGCTCCCTCCTCAAAGCTTGGTTCAGCAATGATATAACAGTCCTTTTTTTGTATTTAGCATGCTAGTCTGTGAATTTATCCCTAACCTTAAGTAGTTGTTTGTGTGTGACACTTTGACTTTCTGTTTTTCTGAACATCTTTTTCTGGTGTTAAATATCCTCACTCTTGCTTTTTTTGTACCTGGTATATAAAATGAGAGTGACTCTTTGAAACTTAGCAGGCAGGTTTTTCTGCTTTGTAATGGATTTGTCATACACACACACACAGACACACACACACACAGACACACACACACACACACACACACACACACACACACACACACACACAGAGTTTTTGAAACAAGGTCATGTCATTAAGCTCTCATTGTAGCCCAGGCTGGCATCCTTCTGCCTGAGTCTCTTGAGTGCTGCTGGAATTATAGGTATATGCTACCACACCTAACCACAACCATTATTTTTTTCTAGTACTGGTGACTGAACCCATGATCTGGAGCATGGTAGGCAAGCACTGTATCAACTGAGCTACATTCCTAGCCCTTTTGTTGCGCTTATTCATATTGTTTTATAAATAAGACCACTATGTATGGTTATGTTAGCTATAATATTTCAAAATGCTATAAGTATACACATATACCATAGATATGTCATTTATGAAAGCTATTTAAAATTCATAACATTGGTCAGTCTTTAATGATATTTTTTAGAAGATACTTCAGTCTGTTCTTTTTCTAGGCTAATCTTTTATTCATTTATTATTTTGATAATCATAAAATCTTGTTTGCTTGTTGAGTTCTATGTAATTAGGCAATATCTCTCAATAGATAAGTTTATAATTTAAGAGGACATTTGTAGTCTTTGGTGCTTATAATTTTAGCTCTTTGGAGGTGGAGGCAGGGAGGTCAAGAGTTCAAGGTCATCCTTAGCCACATAATGAATTTGAGGCAAGTCTGGGCTACCTGAGACCCTGTCTCAATAAAATGAAACGAAACAAAACAAAACAAAACAAAAAACCAAACCAAATCCACAAAATACAACATAACAAAACATTAAACCACACCGCACTACAGTTGTGATGTGTTTTTAGGTGGGTTTTCTTATTTTGTTTTGCTTTTGTCTTACCATGTTGACCAGGCTAACTTTGAAATTGGCCATTCTTCCGCCTTAGCCTACTATGTGGCAAAATTTATAGGCATTTTTCACCTCACCCAGCTCATTTTGAGAGATTTGAATATTAATGTAGCACATATGACTCTCTTTGAAAGTTTTCATTGCTTTTTTCCTTACAAAGCTTACGAAGCATTTTTTAATCTTTATTTTTAATTATGTATCTATGAATGTATCTGAGTGTAGGTTGTGCACATGAGTGCAGGTTTTTGTCTATACATGCTGTACTCACTGAGGCCAGAAGGTGGTATTGGATCCTTTGAACTGCTAGATGTGGGTGCTGGGAACTGGACCCGGGTCCTCTGCAAGAACAGTATGCACTCTTAACTGTAGAGCCATCTCTTTAGCCCATTAAGAACCGTTTTGGATGTGAAGCTTTCCCAAATGACTTTTGTCTCTTGTAGTTGAGGTGATTATTTGCCTCTAATATGCAAGTATTCTCATGAGACTAACCGTTTTTTTAGTGCATGATAATAAGATTTTATTGTTTACAGGTCTCTGAGATTTGAATGTTCATTTTACTACTTGAATTTATCTTGAGAGTAGAGTAGATGCAGCTGAACTGCTTTCAGTGTTTTCAGAGGATAAGTATTTAAATATATTCAGTAACTCCTTGTTTTCTTCAAAGATAGCTATAAAGAAAATTTAAAATATTCACTGGCAAATTAATAATGCTTTACACATATTCTCATGTTAGGTGAAGAAGAATTTATTCATACACTGAAAATGTAATATGTTTCATCAATGTGACTTTCATGTAAAACCAGCTACTTTTAGTCTTAAAGTTGTTATTATATCAATGTTTCTCTGATGTTTTTCATGTTTTATGATGTATGTAATACATATCAAAGCACGTGTAAAATATATGTCCATAAATGCTTATATCAGTTATAAAAATAGTAAAAGGGTTGTGGTATATAGTATGATTTTTTTTTAATTAAGATAAAACTTACATATCTTATAGTTAGCTCATTTGTAGTGTGCAGTTTAATGGGCTGATGTGTTCAGAGTTGTGAAACTACCACAGTCCATTTTAGAGCATTCTCCTCAATCCCTGACACTCTTCACTAACCTACTTTTTGTTTTTTTGACTTTTGGAGTCAGAATCTCCCTGTATTCCCAGCTGACTTGGAGCTTGCTATGTAGACCAGGCTGGCCTCAGATTCACAGAGATCTGTCTGCCTTGGTCTCCCAAGTGTTGGGATTAAAGGTGTGTGCACCATACCCAGCCCCTACTTTCCAGGTCTGTGCACTTGTTAGTTCTGGATGGTTCATTACATGGTTATCATACAACATGTGACCTTTCCAGATTGGATTTTGTTTTCCTTAGCAAAATATTTTTAGGTTCCACCCTGTCATAGCCTTGCCATTAGCATGTCCTTCCCATTATGGTTACTAGTCTAGTATGTTGAACTATCACACTTAATCACTCCTCAGTGGGATTTGTGATTTTTGGACTATGAGGAATAATGGTGCTAAAGACTTGAGTACAATTTATTATATGAGTATAAGTTTTCATTTTTATTAGATATGAACTTAGAAGTGGTATTTCTGGGTTTTAGGGTTTTTGATTAACACTGAAGAATTCCCAGAGTGTTTTCTGAAATGACTGCGTCATTTCACAGTCTCAGCAGTGTCTGAAGGTTCTGGTTTCTATCCTTATTCATGGTAATACCTGGTGTTTTTTTTTTTTTTTTCAATTATGGTTATACCAGGGTTTTTTTTTTTTTTTCTTCCAGTTTTGAGGGCTTTGTATACTCTAGTAAAGTGCTATTTTATCACTGAGCTACATCTGCATCCTGGCTGTTGTGATTTGGGTTTATATCTCCCTAATGACTAATGATGCTGAGCATCCTTCTGTGCCCTTATTGGTTGTTAGTGTATCTGCTTTAGAGATGTACATATTTTTATTTATTTATTTATTTTTTTATCTTATGTGTATGATTGTTATGCCTGTGTTAGTGCACCCAGGACATGCAGTACCTGCAGAGGACAGAAGAGGACGTCTGCTTCCCTAGAACTAGAGTCACAGATGGTTGTTAGCTGCCTTGTGGGTGCTGGAACTCGAACCTGGGTCCTCTTCAAGAGCAACTAGTGCTCTTAATTGTCGAGCCATCTCTCCAGCCCTGTATTTTGATTTTTTGCCCACTTTATAATTGTATTCACTCCTTCCCTCCCTCCCTCCCTCCCCTCCTCCTTCCCTTCTTCCCCTCCCTCCTTGCTGTCTGACCATCTTTCCATTCTCTGTGAGACAGAGTTTCACTGTGTAGCTCTGGCTAACCTGGAATTCATCCTATAGACCAGGCTAGCCTTAAATTCATAGAGATCCACCTACCTCTACAGAGTGCTGGGATTAAAATCATCTGTCACTATGCCTGGTCTTATATTTTTCCCTTTATTACTCAATTTTAAGAGTTCTGTATATGCTTGGATGCAAGTTCTTTATCACATACTCAATTTACAAATATTTCCTCCTTTGTTTACCTCAGGTCTTTTCAAGGTGTATATGGTGTCCTTTCAAAGCTTAGTTTTTTATTTTTTGAAAAGATTCATTTTTCGATTTTATTTTATTTATTTTTATTTTATGTGTATGAGTGTTTTGCCTACGTATATGCAAGCGCACCACATGCTTGCAGTGCCTTTAGAAGCCAGAAGAAGGCATCAAGTTCTGGATGTGTATTATCTGCCATGTGGGTGCTGGGCACAGAACCCATGTTCTCTGCAAGAGCAGTATGTACTCTTAACTGCTGAACCATCTATCCAGCCCCTAGTTTTACATTTTAGTGAAGTCCAATTATAATTTTTTTCTTTTATCACTTGTGTTTTTGGTGTCTTAATAATGAAGAAACTGTCTAACCTGAGGTTACAAAGCCTTGTGACAGTGTACAGAGCTCCCTGGAGCTTTTCACAGATACTGAATTTGGTCGTGTGTTTTCCAACTTTGTTCTTACTTTTAAAGACTGTGTGACTGTTTAGGATCCTTTTTATTATATATGATCTTTTAAATACAACTTAAAATTAAGTGGTAATGGCATTTATAAAATGATTTATGAATACCATTTGGAAAAAAATGTGTCAAATAATCCTCTTTAGTTTTAAATTTATGATTTACAAAAATAATGTATATTGGCATATGTCTTTAATTCCAGCACCAGAGAGGGAGAGGCAGGTGAGTTCCAGGCTAGGCTGGTTTACATAGGGAGTTCCAGGCTAGCAACATAGTGAGACTCTATCCTTGATACCCCTGTGCTCAACATTCCTGGCCTTTCCTTTATATTTTTTCCATTCTATCCATTTGTCTCTTTCTATCAAATTTTTCTTTTGTCAGATTTCATTTTTGGTTTATTTCTTTTAACTAGACTCCCTTTGGATACAGCTTTTGTGAGAAATGAAGTGGGCATGATTTTCTGTGTTCAGCAGGTTACACTAAATATTTCATTTAATTAATATTCATTAGTTTGTATTTGATAAACATATAACAGTTGCTAAAATTTTTCTTCAAAATAAACTCTGCTTTCAGCTTTTTTATTATGACTTAATGTAATATGACATAATAGAAACATACATAGCATTGTAAAATCTCATTGCTATGATTTCAATAATAAAAGTTTTTCTTGCAAGTCGTAACTTCATGTTTCTTTCCTTTAGGCTATTGCATTACCTCCTATAGCCAAATGGCCATACCAGAATGGTTTTACATTTCATACCTGGCTTAGAATGGATCCTGTAAATAATATTAATGTAGATAAGGATAAACCATATTTGTATTGGTATGTATTTCTAGAGTTGATTAGTGTTTATATGTTACTTTGAAAATGAGAATATTTAGAGGGTAAAATGAGAACTCACTTTTCCTAGTTTCAGAACCAGCAAAGGCCTTGGTTATTCTGCTCATTTTGTTGGAGGCTGTTTGATTATAACATCCATAAAGTCAAAAGGAAAAGGCTTTCAACACTGTGTGAAATTTGATTTCAAGCCGCAAAAGGTATGTGTTCTTACTGAGTCTTAGTTACATTAAGGAACTTTGTCAGCCTTCAAAGTGCTCTATATTACAGTCATGTGACAAGCAGTTTTGCAACTTTATTTACATTATTTAAAAAATATAGTCTTAGTTATTGGATAATTGTTAACTTACATTTGTAGGATATTAAGAGAAATACCAGGAGAAAATACCAGTAGTGATTATTTTAGTACTGTTTTCCTTTATAGCTTAAAAGTTCGAGGCTAGGCCCTGAGTGGTGGTGTACACCTTGAATACCAGCACTTGGGAGGCAGAGGCAAGTGAATCTCTGTGAGATCAGGGACAGCCTGGTCTATATAGTGAATTCCTGGGGCTACAGGGAACCCCTGTCTCAAAAAAACAAAGGAACAAAGATTAGTAAAGTTAGAGATAAGTAAATAAATCATCAATAAAATGTTTAGATACATGAAGTAAATATAAGAAAATATCCTAACTTTAAAAAAGGTATTTGCATTAAATGGTGAACTTTTTGGTAGTACCTTTAAAATTTTTCATAATAAAATGTTTGAAAAATTATTGATTAAATTCTCATTTGCTGACAGTTACCCTGAATAAATATTGTTAGAAGTTGGGTGCTAGACCTAATAAGAGTACTGTAATTTTGTTAAAATCTATCACTTTTAACTTACTCTCTATGTGGTTGTATTATCTGGAAAATAATTTACGTTTTGCTTATCCAGTGGTACATGGTGACTATAGTGCACATTTATAACCGATGGAAGAATAGTGAGCTTCGATGTTATGTGAATGGCGAGCTTGCTTCCTATGGAGAGATAACGTGGTTTGTCAACACCAATGATGTAAGTGCTTTTGAAAGTGTTGACACAAGAAGCTTACCTTAAAGGGATGAAATTTATAGACAAATGTTTTAAAACTTAAGTGTGAATTTTGGAACATGATAATGTATTTTTATAGTCATAACTTCGCCAGTATGTCAATATTTATTGACAGGATAGAACTTGTTGGTTTGTCATATAAGGTATTATTCAGGTTTTATTATAAAATTCTGAATAGAGCTAAGGATGATAATTTTATAAATGAATCTGTGTTTTCAGGACTCAAAAGTTAAAATTAGTTTTATTTTCCCCCTAATAGCATTCTTTTATAGAAAACTTAAAAACATACTCCAAGGAAAGTGGCTTCAAACTATACCAGCCATCCACCATTGACACATTTTGTCTACTCTGTTACACATGTATACGTGTTGAACAGTGTTAGTCTTAAGAGCACAGGATTTCACACTTAGTTTTGAAACCCAATTCTGTCCCTTAGTGACTCTAAAACCTTGCTTACTTTCCACCTGAAAATAGGTGTGAAACACAATGTGTCCCAGAAAGTTGTAATGATGAAATAAGATATGCTTTAGTAGTCTCTTAGCAGACTCTTTTAACTGAGGAGCGCTCATCTCTTTGTACTAGAAAAATGGTTCAAAGAGAAGACTTGATTCAGTAAGTCCCAAACTAGACTCACGATTTTCCTCTATGAGCCAGAATCTTCTCTTCTATTTAGATACTTGACTGCTCAACTCAGTACTGTATTAACTTCTCTGAATCTTTTTCATTTTTACCACTCCATTTTCAGTAAGTTGTATTTATTGTCACTTAGAAAACTTGTGTTAATCATTTTCTCATGATGTTTTTCTTAATCTCCGCTCCAGATGGGAATAAAGGAAGTGAAATTTTAAATGAATTATATTACTGGTCAGAGATATTTTAGAAAGACACATAAGCATATAGGTTTATTACTCGGGGAGCATACAATTTTTTTTTAAACAAAACCCCTGTTTTCTTGTACAGACCTTTGACAAATGTTTCCTGGGATCATCAGAAACAGCAGATGCAAATAGAGTATTCTGTGGTCAGATGACTGCAGTTTACCTTTTCAGCGATGCCCTTAACGCAGCTCAGATTTTTGCCATTTATCAGCTGGGCCTGGGATACAAGGTACTTCTCTTACTGTCCGCTGCTTCCTGGTTGAATACTCTTTGTGCTTGATTTGGAGGTCAGTTATTCATGGAGAGATTTACCTTGAGTAGTTATAATATATGCCAGGGGAGTTGGGAGCACCGTGGGGACATCACAGGGGTCAAAGGGCACTTCACATTTTGAGAAAAATGCGATATACTTGACCCGTGTGGGGCACTATGAAAAGTGCCAGCTCAAGTTTCAATTACATTTCATGCTCTAATTCTTTTGATGATGGCAACTTTTTAAAAGTTGACATAAAATTGTGCATGTTTATGAGGTACCTTATGATATTTCAATACATACATTGTATGTTTAAAACAGGATGAGTATATCTGTCTTCTCAACCATTTGCCATTTTATTTATGATCAAATGTTCCTAATTCTTTCTTGCTCTCTTCAAATATGTATTGTCCGTATTTATAGTTACCTTACTATGCAGAATGCACCACAACTTCTTTCTCTTGAATAGCTATAACTTAGCACCCAGCATCCAGTCTTTCTCCACCACCACCCCAGTGTCTGGTAACCATCATTCTACTTTCAACTTGTAAGACATCAACACCTTTAGGGTTCACCTATGAGGGAGATCAGGCAGCAATTTTCTGTCTGTGCCTTGGTTATTTCAGTAAATATGTGTTCTCCAGGTCTATCCATCTTACAAAAAATAACAAAATTTAATTAATTTTAATAACTAAATAATATTTCATTGTATATATCAATCACATTCTTTATCCATTTTGTCTGTTAATGAGCACTTAGCTGTTTCTATGTCATGGCTATTATGAATAGTACGTTTATAAACATGGAAGTACGAATGTCTCTTTGACGTACTGACTTCATTTTCTTTGGATTTATACTCAAGGAATGGGATTGTTGGATCATGTAGTAGTTTAAAAAAGTTTTTTTGAGGAACTTTTGTAGTGTTCCCTTCCTCCCTCCCTGTCCTTTTGAGACAGGGTTCCTTGTATTCCAAGCCAGCCTTAAACTTGGTACATATTTGAGGCTGGGCTTGGGCTCCTTATCCTCCTGTCTTCATCTCCCAAGTGCTGGGATTATAGGCCTGTGCCAGCATGCCTGGTCTCCTTGTGACTGTAATTACATTAGTTCATTGACCAGAGATGCAGAAAATCTTTTCATTGCTTATTGGCCATTTGTATTTCTTCATACCAAGTTTTGTGAAGTTTATCTTCTTAGTAGATTCTTTTCTCAGATATATGATTTATACTCTTTTTTTGGGGTTGGGGCCTGACTGGAGAGTTAACCCAGGGCTTCCCACATGATGTTTTTGCCTTCTGCGTCTTTACTGAATTTTGTTTATTCATCAGTTAATGGACATTGGGTGACTTCACTTTTAGGTATTATGAGCAATGCTAATATGAACACTTGTGTTCCATATGCTTTCATGGTTGTATGTTTTTTTATCTCATGTGGCTAAAGTCTAGAGTAGAAATGCTGGGGCATAATCAGAGGAACTTTCAGATTATTTTTCCAAAACAACCGCATCATTTCACATTACAGCAGTAGTCTGTGAGCATCTTTATTTCTCCATGTCCTTTCCTATATGTGTTATGTATCCTCTCCTGTATGTGTTATGAGACCATAGCTGCCTTCGTAGTGGGTGTGCAATAGTATCTCATTATTTTGTCTGTGTGTGTGTGTGTTTGTGTGTGTGTATTATATGAACATGTGTGTAGAGGCCAATGGAGGGCATCTCATGTCATGCTCTATATCTTTCTGCCTTATCTTGAAATAGGGTCTGTCACTGAACCTGGAGCTAAACTGGTGGCCAGCAAGCACCAGTGATCAATCCTTCTGTCTCTGTCCCCCATAGTTTTGGTGTTACAATTGTAGTGCAATCACACCCAGCTTTTTATGTGGGTGCTGGGGATCTAAACTCATGTCCTCATGCTTGCTCAGCAAGCATTCATACCCACTGAGGCATCTACCCAGTCCCCCTTGGTGTTTTGATTTGCAATTCTTTGATGATTATAATCTTGAACATCTTTTTATGTGTTTATAAGCTACTTATATATGTATCATTTTTGGGAAAGACCTATTTATGTCCTTTCCCTGTTCTAAATTATACTGTATTTTTGTTGCTGAGTTTTTTTATTAAAAATTAATTTTGTTAGGATACACATAAAATTTAATTACATTCACAGTGTTTATGCAACTGTTTTCCAGAACTCTTACAGTATACTTACACAAAGTAAAACAGATAAATGTCAGTTGTCTATATGATCCTCTAAACCTGCTGTTGTATATGCAGTCTGTCACTTATCAAAACATCGTTATGTGGGTATGTGGTTTATGAATATATAATATAAACACTTTGATACAATTGAAGGAAGAAATAGATTGCATTACAATAATAGTAGGAAACTTTAGTGCTCTACTTTGAATATGGATAAGCGTAACTTAGGTCTATTAATCTTATTAGGAAATAGAGGACTTGGACAACTGCATAGATAGGACAAGCGACTTAACAGGCTAGTACAGAACACTCTGCAACAACAGTATAATACACATTCTTCTTGAGTGTGAGTGAAATATTCTCCAGGTCAGACCATCTACTGGGCTACAAAACAAGTGTTGACAAAATTAAGAATATTGAAATCATTTAATATATATGTATGACTGTAATAGAACAAGGCTAGGAAATCTGGAAAATCTACAAGTATGTGGAAATTAAACAATACATCCTTAAACAATGAGTCAAAGCAGATATAATAAAGATAATTAGAAAATATCCTGAGACAAATGAAAATGAAAACAAATTAAAGCTTACCTGATTCAACAAAAGTGGCATCAAAAAGGAAAATCATGGAGGTAACAGCTAACATTTTATGGAGGGATATTCTTATTTGATATTTTCTGATTATTAGGGGTTTGTCTTTTTAAATTTTTATATTTGATGTCATTTGTATTTAGAGTTTCTTATATGGTTTGTATGTCACCATAACTGTTTTTTTTTCTTTTTAAACTCATAGGGTACATTTAAATTCAAAGCAGAAAGCGACCTTTTCCTTGCTGAGCATCATAAACTTTTATTGTATGATGGCAAACTCTCTAGTGCCATTGCATTCACATATAATCCACGGGCTACAGATGCCCAGCTGTGCCTCGAGTCATCTCCCAAGGACAATCCTTCAATTTTTGTTCATTCACCACATGCACTCATGCTCCAGGTACTAACTGAGATATTTTAATACTATACTGAGTGGAAATTTTAATGAGCTATTGAGGTATGTTTGTTAACTTTTATTAAACATGTGATATGCCACATTTCCATGTTCCTGCATTTTCTGTTGTATTGTAGTTTTAATTGTTTTAGAAAAGAAATCATCAAATTTTACGTTCTCTCTGTTTTCCAAGGATGTGAAGGCAGTTTTAACACATTCCATTCAAAGTGCCATGCATTCGATTGGAGGAGTACAAGTTTTGTTCCCCCTTTTTGCACAGTTGGATTATAGGCAATATTTATCTGATGAGGTTGACTTGACTATCTGGTGAGTGTTATTAATTTAATTTAATATTTTTGGTTGTTGATTTTTGAGAGATGATCTTGCTGTGTAGTTCCCCTAGTGACCTGTAATTCACCATGTAGCCCACAATGGCCTTAAGGTCATGATCTTCCTGCCTCAGTCTCTTGAGAACCAGGATTACTGTGTACACTTGGCACTTGGTGCTTTTTGTTTTAGTTTTATGTGTGAGTTACTTTTTCATTGTTAGGCTTCACAGGATGTGTGTGTGTGTGTGTGTGTGTGTGTGTGTGTGTGTGTATTATATCATTTCACTGTAGAGTAAAAATATTTTAAGAAATTTATGTACACAGTACCATAATTCCCAATTAATATTCATGTAATTCTGGTTTACTGGTGTAGAAAAATAGAAACTCTAAAAACAGTAAATCTTGGAGAATAAAGTTAACATGATGATAGTGGATTTATCAAAATGCATATATTTTGTCTCACCTAATTTAAAAAATATTTTAAATTTTATTTGGCAGGGATTTATGGTAATTTATATTTTAGCATTTTAATTAATCTTTCATGTGTGTGTTTGAAAATTAAAATTTTAATGGTGTTATGTGAGGAAGTACAATCTATTAAAAAGTAGATTGTATATTGGCATATTTTATTTCATGCACTGTAGGTTTAAATCTTAAACAAGGCAAAGACATATGCATTGTAGGAGTATAAAAACATGAGAAAAGAGTATGAATGAATAAAATTTTCATGGCCGCATACTCCGGTGAAAGTATATATAGGATAATAGTTATGTTTCATTTATTTGATAAATTTAACAAGCTTTCCATTATTTTTTGAAGTTTTCTCTTGAAATTCTCCTTTTCTATGCAGCTTGACTGTGCTACCAGTGTAGCAAATTGATGATGAAATAGTTTTCTACAGATTATTTTTAGGCAACTAAAGTTCTTTTTCTAGACAGATAACAGTATCAAATCTAGCACTTGCCAGTTCTCTTAGTTCAATAGTTATTTTTGTGATGGGGGCCTGCTGTGTTGCTCAAGATGGCCTCAAACTTGGGAACCTCCTGTTGTAGCCTGCTGAGTAGGTGGGATGACAGGCATGCACCCTTGCAGCTGACTTGCTAACTGTATTTTAAAATATTTAATTACCCTTGACATAGCAGTAGGTTATACAGTGTTGTTGTGTCCTTTCCTTTCCCCCCATTTTTTAGTATCTTCGTTGAGATGGTAGCCTCAGCTTTGCCATGGAGGAGGAGGGTAGCCTTGCTGTATGTTTGAGATTCTATTAAGAGCCATTGAGAAGGTCAGAATAGCTAATCCTAGTCCTAATTCTTTCCCTTTTGAGCTTTTCTAAATATTGCGGATAGTAGAGAATGGTTTTAGCTCCTGTTCACTTTAAAACTTCTTCAAGACTGGATAATCATGATTCTTCTATTGGCAGAAGGAACATACTCTAAAAAAATTAATATATATTTTATGTGTATGTATGTTTTACTTGCATGTATTTAAGTGTACTGTGTGTGCCTGCTGCCATAGAGGCCAGAAGAAGGCTTCAGAAACCTTGGAATTGGAATTATAGATGGTTGAGTGGCCATGTGGCTGTTGGCAATTGAACCCAGGTCCTCTGCAAGAGCAGCAGCAATTGGTCCTAACTGCTGAGCCTTCTTTACAGCCTCAGAATAAACTTCTTAAATTAATGTTCCAAGACCTCAAGTTTGTGTCCAAGTTAACTTTTGTTTTGTTTTTGTTTGGTATTCTTGAGACAGGCTTTCCCTGTAGCCCCAGCTGGCATGAAACATGCTACCCAGACTGGGCTGGGCTCAATCTCATAGAGATCCCCCAAGTGCTGGGGGATTAAAGGCATTAGTCACTACTCCCAGCCAAGTTAACTTTCTTATCTTCCCTTGATACACCCTGTACTCAGTTCACATTTAGCCAGTCTAGAACCTAAACAGATTTTAAGGATTTAAATCATTGTCTGTTTACTCTTCTTTTTGGACCCTGACTCCTAAGAATTGAATATATTTGATTAGATTAAGTTATATCAATTCTTTTAAGATTTTTATTAGACATGCCTATTACTAATTTTTAAACATTGTCCATTTTTTATGTAGTGCATGTTTTCATACTGTTTGTGAGTTACTAATGTTTTGATGAAATAGATAAAATACATATTTGAATGAATCTTAATCATATATTACATACATTGTTCTGAAATAATTTTGGAGATAGCTTTAGTAGAAGTGATTGAGCTTAGGGCCTCACATGTGTTAGGTAAGCACTCTTCGATGAGTCACAACCCTGCCCTGAAATGGAGAACATTTGATTAAGGTAAATACAAAACTCTATTTATCCAACTTAATATTTTCTTGTACACTGTTCTTTCTCAAACCTTTGCCTTTTGTCTTATTCTAGTACGACCTTGCTGGCTTTTATCATGGAGCTGCTGAAGAACTCAATTGCTATGCAGGAGCAGATGCTTGCCTGTAAAGGCTTCTTGGTAATAGGATATAGTCTTGAAAAGGTGAAGTACAAATATTTTTTGATTTTGGTCCTTAATTTTCAGGCCATGTACTTGCTCTTCTGAGTGGTTAAGAAATTCTGTCTGCAAGTACATCTCCTTATAAAAATGACTTAAATTAAAATAGCATTTTGTTTTCCTTTCTTCTAGTCTTCTATAGAAGAAGCATGGTAGTGAGGCTCATGCCATCTTTAAACTTTTAGTATAGTTTGTCTGACAACTTATTTTTTGGTGTTGACAGTTTATAATTTACTTACCTTCCTTTGAATTAGTAGTAACCTTTAAACTACTTTTTTTTCAGTCTTCCAAATCCCATGTCAGCAGAGCAGTACTTGAACTTTGCCTTGCTTTTTCTAAATATTTGAGCAATCTTCAGAATGGGATGCCCCTGCTCAAGCAGTTGTGTGATCACATTCTTCTGAACCCTGCCATATGGATTCACACTCCAGCCAAGGTGATACATACTGATCTTGTTTTATTATCTTTGCTGTTTTTGTGCCTGAGAAAAGTGACAATTGTGAGAGTTTTCTTTTATTCTTCAGAGTGGCTTATAAGGTTTCAGTGGCTGCTTTTCTTTTTTTTTTTTTTCTCTTATTAAACATCCTTTTTGCTTTTCAGGAAAATTTGCCAATCAATATATATTTCTTTTTTCTTTCTTTCTTTTTTTTTTTTTTTTTTTTTGGTTAAACAATAGAACTATGGTCTTATTTTTTTGTGTTAAATAAGGTTTTATTTGAGAGGTATTTTTCCTTACTAAATCAAAGGAGGACAGTTCAGTGTAAATATCTTTCCTAGAAACGTCATTCCATTGCCTAGCTGTGGAGTCTCTTCAGTAGTCTGCCTTTTCTGTATATATATTTGATTCACTCAATATGATGAATTCCTGAGTTTCATTCTTGCAAGCACAGCTGAAATGCCACCTTTTCATTGAAGGCATACTATACTGGTCCCATTTAATCATTTAAGTTTCAGATTAAATTAAATTATGAAAATTCAGGGCCTGGAGAGATGACTCAGTGGTTACCAGCATGACTGCTTTTGCAGAGGACCTAGGTTTGGTTTCCAGCACCCACATGGTGGCTAACAAATGTCCCTGTAATTCCAGTTCCAGGGAATCTGATGTCCTCTTCTGGCTTCTGTGGGCATTGTATGTATGTGGTGTAGGCAAAACACTCACATGCATAAAATAAAAATAAATTAGAACACATTAAATATTAAATTATACAAACATATTTGTATAATTTTGTAGCACTTAGACAACAAACTCATTACTGTTATGTGAACATAAATGAATTTATTACCATAAAGTTTGTGAACAAAATCTTCAGCAAACCCTGCTGTGTTAAATTGTGCTAAAAGCCTAGTAGTGGTAATATTACATATAACTTGAAATAGACAAAGTTTTATTAAGTTGTATAATTATACCCCTCTTATTTACAATTTTGTTAGAAATGGCGTTGTTTCAACCCCTACTGTTCCTGTTCTCCTCCTTGTTGCCCACTTGCTGTGTCTGTCATTGCTTAGGTTGGAATAGCACATACTTATTCTGGTTGTCAGGAAAAAATATCTGCAGACTTTCTTGATTTTCTAGAGTCATAATATCTTATTTTCAGCTGGTCTTTTCAAATGTTAAAGAGAAACACAGCTGCCGACTCTGATTGCCATTTGGAAATAATCAGAGGAGGCAGCTGGAGGTTGTAGCTTTTTATCTCCAGGTTAAATTTGACCTCTTTCTCATTCATGACCCTCAGCCTTATTTCTTTTCAAGGATTGTTTCAAGTTACTTTAAAAGTCCTTTACTAGACATGTTTTTTTTTTGTCTTACTAACCAGCATGTTTGTAAGGTGTTGTGTCTCTTTTGAAGTTGTCAGAAAGCCTCTTATTACATACTTAGTTGTAGAAGAATGTTTTTTATTTTAAAT
Source organism: Eospalax fontanierii (assembly GCA_035773235.1). NCBI lineage: Eukaryota > Metazoa > Chordata > Mammalia > Rodentia > Spalacidae > Eospalax > Eospalax fontanierii. The sequence goes on along the minus strand of CM069548.1, from coordinate 35,291,400 downwards.
TTCATCATATGATTTCTTCAGTCTCCTAATATTATTATACTTTCTTACTTTATGCTTTGTAATAACTTTCCTTAATTTCCTTTTTTAGAATCTGCAATAGATTTGATATTAAAATTTCCTTTTGTGTCAACTCTCTGCTCTGTATATCCATGAGGAATTTTATTCTTTTTTTTTTTTTTTTTACCATAAAGGCAGTTATCATATGGCAGATCCAGATTTTGTTTGACTGCCAGGTCCTATAATTTGCAGGGTGAGAGGAAGAAGCTTTTTCAGAAAGAGTACAATATAATGTGTACACTATAATGTGTACATAACTAGGGTTGAAATCTTGGAAGGACCCTGTTAGCTTCATTAACTTCTTGGTAAATCCACCTGTAGTTACTGAGGTTGGAGGAATAGATGTATGAATTAACCTTTGCTTTTAGAAAAGGGAATGAGAAGCTATTTGTAATTTTCATTTATCTTAGATCTGCTCAGAGATAATTGTATAATGACCTAGTAGGAGCTATTGATTTTCTTGTCTGCAGTGGTACTTTGTTTACTGAAAAAGTGTTTGTAAAGTGACTACTTCATGCTAGGCATGATGGGTTGAGTGGAGAACAAGGCAGTCTTATTTCTCGTACTCAAAGCTTTAAGATATAATGAGAAAGATTATGTTATATAGTGAGTGGATGAGGGGAGGAAGGTTCGTTCCCTACTGACAGATATTTAGTTTTAAGGTCTTGACTTTATCTGTTGCTGTTAAATCCTATATATGTTTCTTTACTGTAGTTTCTGTTCTAGTTAGTTTTCTATTGCTGTGATAAGACACACTGACCAAGAATAACTTGGGGAGGAAAGGGTTTAGTTGGCTTACAGCTCATGGTCCATTATCAAGAGAAGCCCAGGCAGGAACCTTGAGGCAGGAACTGAATCACAGACTATGGAGAAATGCTGTTTACTGGCTTATTCCTCTGGCTGGTGCTAGCCTGCTTTTTTATATAAGCCAGGACCACCTGCCCAGGGCTGGCACTTCCCACAGTGGGTTGAGCTGTCCCACATCACTCAGCGGTCAACAAAATGCCTTACAGACAGGCCCACATGCCAGTTGGATAGAGAAAATTCCTTAGTTAAGGGTCCCTCTTCTCAGGTATGTCTGGTTGACAACTGAAACTATCCAGCACCGTATTACTCTTTTTAATGATATTTTTATTGATTTTTTGAGAATTTCATATAATGTGTTTTGATCATATTTAACTCACCTTCCCCATCTCTTTGATCTATCCCATCTCCCACCCCCACATATGTCCACAGAGCCCAAATTGTGTTCTTCAAATACTCTTGTGTGTGAATCTTTCCCCTGGAATATGACCAACATATCTATGGTCATATACTTAAAGACACCCCTTCTCCCAACAACTAACTGCCAATAGTTGCTCAGCTAAGGGTGGGACTTCATACCCACCTTCTCCCTCCCTGCTGAGATTTGTGTGGCTTGGTCTTGTAAAGGTCTTTTCATGTTTTTACAAACACTGTGGGTTCCTATGTACAACTGCCTTATTTTTTCTGGAAAACACTGTAATGCTATCATCACAGTTTTCTCGTATTTATCTACCACCTGTAGCTCTTAAAATCTTTCCACTCTTTCTCCTTTAAAGCTTCCCAAGTCTTTGGGGAGTGATGCACTATAGATATCCCACTTAGAACTGAGTATTCAATGAGTTCTTAGTCTCTTTATGTTGATCAGTTGTGGTACTCTGTTAATCTCCAACTGCTGCACTAATCTATGTGTATAATGATGTCATTAGGAATCAGTTTAATAGTATGTGTATTTAACAGAATAGTAGGAGTAGATTCTCCCCTACAGCCTGTGACCTGTCTAGCCACAGGTCCCTGGCCCTGATGATGGTGGCAGATACGGGTTATGTCTTGGGAAGAAGACTTTAAATTCAAACAGAGAGTTGTTGGTTACTCCCATAATATTTGTGCCACTAATGCACTAGTGGGCATTCTTGCCAGGCCAGTCGTTATTGTTGCTGGCAAGGTTCACAGCTGGGTAAAAGGGGTAATTACTTTTCTCTTCTGGTCATGTGCATAGAACCGTCCAGAACTATGAAAGCTAGCCAGTATCAGCCTGATTCTTCCCAAGTTCTACAACTTAGGTATCTAGTGTCTTCAGCATTAGGGGCTTACAGTCCAGTTCTGAGGGTAACCAATAGCAATGGCAATAGTCAATAATATTTGAAAGACTGTGGGACTTCTGCTTGCCAGTAACTCTAAAAGTGGGAGCCTGTTCCTGGCATTGGACTTTATATTTGTTTGCTGGTACTGTCTTATAGGGGCATGTGTCTCTTTTATAGGATAATTCCATTTAACTCTTTATGTATATGTATATATTTTAAGGAAATTTCTATAGTGATTGGTTTCCATTTGACTTTTTCAAATGGCCTGTAGTGTTTTCCTTCCTCACACTCCCTTTCCTTCTCTGCCCTGCCATCTGTCATGCCACTTATCCCTTCTTGTCCCATATTCCCCTTTCCCCGTTTATCTTAGTACTATTTCAACAGTCTGACTCTACTTTCCTGTTTTCTAGTTTATTACCTTTCTCTAAGAGTTCCTTTTGTTGTTGTTGTCATCATTGTTAGTTTTGAGACAGAGTCTAGCTTGCAAGCTCAGGCTAACCTGGGTCTTGATTTGCAGTCAGCAGGCCTTGAACTCATAATCCTCTTACTTCGTCTCCTAAATTCTGGGATGATAGATGTGCACCACCACATTGGGCTTCCTCTATGTTCCCTGCATATCATTCTCATCTCAGTGCCCCCTCATCCCAACTTTAGTTTCCCATTATTTCCATAGTGAAATAGCTTGAAGCCTTTCTGTTAATTTTAGTTTTTGTAATTTAGAAATTCAGATATTCTCAGTAGATAGGCAGATACCAAAATGGTTCCCTAGAGCAGTGGATCTCTATCTTAGCTGCTGATAGAATCATTTGAGGAAAGACTTAAAAAACAGAAGTATAGCTGGGCGTGGTAGTGATGTCTTTGATCCCAACACTAAGGAGGCAGAGGCTGGTGGAGTTCTCTGAGATCTAGTCGAGCCTGGTCTACATAGCAAGTTCCAGGCCAGCTGGAGCTATAGGGAGACCCTGTCTCAAAAACCAAAGAACACACAGAAATCTAAAACAGAATCTTACTCTGTCTTTCCCAGATTTTTATTTATTAGTCTGGTATATGACTAAGGCTTTGTAGTTTAAAATTTTTTAAATTTATTTTTACTTTATGTTTCTGAGTGTTTTGCGTACATATATGCTAGATTTAAAGTTGTTCATTTTATAAAATATATCCAGTAGTCAGAAAATGAAAAAGTTCATGATTTTAGCATGAGAGTAGAACAAAAATCATCCTGATTTTATGTTGCTGTAAGCACTGGAGTGATTTTTATAGTCATGATGTCAATGAAAGTTTGCACGCAGATAAAGTGTGCTGTGATGAGGTAGTGCTTACATTATGGTCTCCTGGATTTATTAAGGGTTTGTATTTAAAGTTAATATAAACAGCTGTAAGTTTTAATGTTTACTTATTTGAATCATTCCAACTTCTCATTTTCTTTTTTAAAAATTTCTGTGTGCATGTATGTTTGTATATATGTATATTTGTTTGTGTGTGTGTGCATGTATGTGTGCCATGGTGCACGTGTGGAGGTAGAGGATATCCTTGGTTATTGGTCCCCACCTTTCACCTTTTTGAGACATTGTCTCTCGTTCACCACTACTTATGCCCAGCTAACTAGCTTTGAAGCTTTCAGTATTCTTCTGTTTCTGCCTTCCATCTCACTGTATGAGTGCTGAGACTGTAAACTTGTGCTGACTTTGCATGGGTTCTGGGGATCCAGATGTAGGTCCTCATGCTTGTGTGGCATGTACCTTTACACACTGAGCCATCTTCCCAGATCTGTTTCTAATTTTTTTGTGAATTACAGAAAACTTCTATCTTTAAAGAAGTTATGTAAAGCAAAGTTTATTATAGAGGAATTACACATATTAGTGAAAAACTGATGACTGCTAAGTGGAAGTCAAAGAATTATTTCCATGGCATAATACAATAAAATTTGTAAACATTGGGAGATATTTACTTTATATGGAGTAAGTGTGTGCGCACACGCATGTGAATGTGCATGCACATGTGTACATGCTCATGCTTGTGTGTCAGTGTGTTTTGTTGTCTGATATGTTGTCATTAGCATCTTTGGAGTAAGGTGCAAATGAAACAGCCTGAGGGTGTTATTGGAAGAAGGATCAATTGATGAGCTTCTTTGACTATGCTCTTCATTTTGATTGTATAGGTTCAGTTGATGCTGTACACTTACCTGTCCACCGAGTTCATTGGTACAGTCAACATATATAACACTATTCGGAGAGTTGGAACAGTGCTTCTCATCATGCACACACTGAAGTACTACTACTGGGCAGTGAATCCTCAGGACCGAAGTGGTATCACTCCCAAAGGATTAGGTACAGTTGTAGTGTTTGTGTATTATATTGTACATATAGTAAACCAGGATTTAATAAAGAATCAAATTGTATAATATTATTTGGGTAGTTTTTCTGAATCTCATTATGGCAATGTTTTACTACAATCTCATTAATAATTTTAATTTGTTATAGATAGTGGTTACCAGAGGTCAGTGATGTTTTGGAACAATGTTACATATGCTTGGATAAATTGTTTGAGAAGCAAATATTATTAGGATACTTGTAACATATTGTAACTGAGAAAAATTTTAAATAGTTTTCTGTTACTGGCGTTTAGATGATCATAGTAGATTTACTGAAAACAGTGCTTTAAGGAGATAGGGATTTTGAACAGATGTGCAAGATATCTGTTTCTAATAAACATTGAAATTATAAAATTTCAGTAATTATTTTCTTTCATAATCAGGAAGAACCTATTACATGGGTAATATTCATTCAGCATGTTAGTAGTTCACAGGGGGGATCAAAGTAAACCTTTTTAAGTTTTGTAAAACCTGCTTCAAACTGGCTGTGTTGAAAGAGTTAATCAGCGGATACAGAGTGGCAGTTTCAGGTATAACTCAGTACAGGTGTTCAGAATATGGTTCCAGGACCTAATTTGTCTCTCCATATTAATTAGCTTTTCTGTGTTGTGTGTTTTCAGGTGTTCCCTCTCTTTGTAGTAGTAAGCAGCTAGTCTCCCTTCATATCTCACAACTGTGAGTCCAGAAAAAGGGTGCCTCCCTGTTTTATTTTCAGCAGAAGTCTCTTTGGGTCTCTGTGGTGTTCATTGGCTTGGGTTGACCATGTGCCCATCTCTGTGGCAGTTAATGAAGTGATAGACCACACTTGTAGGTGCCTGTACCTTTAAGTACATGGTCTGAGAGGGTGTGTTCTCTGTCCCTTGATAAAATTTAAAGACTATTGCTTCAAATTAGGAAATAGATGTCTGGGAGCCAAAAAATATACATTTTAATTTTAGTAAAAGGCTTTGACTTTTCAGTGATTTATAAAGGAAGGTTTTGTATGTTTAGGCTACTTTATACAACCTTCAAAATAAACTCCATTTGTTCTCAGAGATTAAGGTATTGTACTTAGGAAATCATCAAGGACAGGAAGAAACTGTATGAGGTGTTTAAGCTGGCAAGCCTCCTGTGGCACTTTTGAGTCAGATCTGAACTTCTGATGGAGATTTTGTAGTGGTCTAAGAGTTTTCTTCCCTTTCTGATTTCTAGTTTTTTTCTGGTCTTCATTTTATAAATCACCAATAACTTTGAGGAAATCTTCTAGTTCAAATGAGGGAACTAGACAAATTTTGTGATTCTCTTCTGTGTAGCCTGTTCTCGGTCTAAGAGTTATCATATGGAACAAATTTTACACAATTTTCTTACTATTTTAATTGATCTGCTCAAGGTCATGGTGGTCCTGTGCGTTGGTGGTCTAGGCACTAGCTGTAAATAGTGATTACTGGGAGAAAATTGTAGAATATATGAAGCAAACAGATACCTAGCTTAGATCTTAGAACAATAGTTACTTGATTTCAAAAGTTTTGTATGGAGGAATTATATGTTTGAGATATGAAAATTGACTTAATGTAAGCCATGTGTGACCAAGGACTTTTCCATGCACAGGAGATGTCAGAGGTAGTCAGCATAATGTTTCCCTTTTTCATAAACCTTCCCTTTTTCATACTGTGTGGTAAAGTAAGCTTTTCAAAGTTTTCATAAGACCTTACAAGGGACATCATTAGAAAATGTTGTTTTCATACACAATTCACATAATGAAATTGCTCAAACTTTAGCTTTCTTTCTTTCTTTCTTTCTTTCTTTCTTTCTTTCTTTCTTTCTTTTTTTCTTTCTGGTAAGCTTCTATTATCTTAGTAGTATATATTTTAAGAGCAAAATGCAAGTATGTACTATAATTAAATAAGATTTTGTTTGTTGCCATATTTTTGTTTAGAAATCCTTTAACCTATTTAAATCATGAACATTAAAACAGTTAATTTTTTGAGGAGTTTCAGCATCTTTATTTATACACTATATTGTGATACATCGCTCCCTGCTTCCTAACTACTTCCCCTCCTGCTTTCATGTCCTGTTTGTGCATGTCTTGTGCATGTCACCATGAGCTGTGTGCTCATGATTCTAAAGGCCTTGTCATACCCAGCAGACACTATAATCTACTGTGCGCATTTGGAGTATTTTGGATATGAGATTGAATGCTTGTCTTTCAAGAGGCACAAAAATGAGACTACTCTTTAGAAGACTGACCTTTACGTTTCTTATAATAAATAGAAAGGCTATTGGAAATGAGAATTTTGTACCTAGCTAGCCTTGAGATCTTTGAAATACTAATTATATGTGTTTTTAAAGATGGACCACGACCTAATCAAAAAGAAATACTTTCTCTACGAGCATTCTTACTGATGTTCATTAAGCAATTAGTAATGAAGGTAAGTTCTGTCCTTGCCTACATTATGCTATGTATTGTAGCTGATAATTTCACATAAAATATGGTTTTAGCTTGTTTATTCTTTGCCAGTATGGTTAAACAGAAATTTTTTGATAGATATTTTTTATTGTTATTCGGTATACATAGATAATTACTGTAGAATTGGAGATTGGCAGTTTTAATATAAATCAAATAGATTTCTATGGTAACTCATGGGGATTCATTCTTTTACTTAGCACGTACTTAGACTCCTTGTTAAATACTACATTCTGTTCTTGTCAGTGTGCTATTGTAGCCAACAAACTGCTTAACAAGTTTTCATTTTTAGGGTCTCCTTGTACTTGGCATTCAGACTTTCAGAAGTATTCTTGTATAAATATACAATATAGGTTTATCAGCCTTTATAAGTGGTCACATTTTATCCCTCTTTATTTCAGTATAGGCAGTGTTTATCTTTTTGAAGAGAGTATTTTGATTTTATAAGATAGCAGTCTGTAGATGGTTTTTGTTGCAAACATTTTCCTTTTCTTCCTTCTTTGAGGTAAGGTCTCATGTAGCCCAGATTGGGCTTGAGTTCACTATGTCATTGATGACCTTGAACTCCTGATCCTCCTGCCCTACCTCCCAGGTGCTAAGATTACAGGTGTGCACCACTACTCTGACTCATTCAGTATTTTCTTAGATCATTTTATCCCTTATTCTTTATCTATGGTGCCTTATTAGCTATCAAATAAGATTATTGCAAGGGACCTGCCCTTTGATTTCTGTTCAGTCTTCTAGACTCGGTCTTTTATGCTTACTGAAATTTTTAGTTTAAATTTAGATTTTGTGATATTTTTAGATTTTATAGCAGCTGACCAGCTTGACAAATCTGTGTATGGTCTATTTAGAAAAAATTATTTTCATGTGTAAGCCTAAGGTGTGTGCATTATGTTTCTGCAGGATTCTGGAGTAAAGGAAGATGAGCTACAGGCCATTCTTAATTACCTGTTGACTATGCATGAGGTAATGCTTGAATTTCAAATTTGGGAATTTTATTTTTTCAACCTACATTATGAACATTTTAAAAAAGAAAAACATCAAAGAAGTCTTTATTAATTATGTCATTAGGTATAAAATATTAAATCTTCATTTAAATATTCTTTATTGCCACAAGATGGCTCTGAGAATAATCATGAAATGTTTTAAGAGTTGTCAAAATTGTATTTCCTTGAGTTAATAATACAGTATATTAAAGCATATTTTTAGGAACTAGTGTAACAAAGAGAAAGTAGATTTAAAAATGACTACAATGATTGGATTTTAAATTCATAACACATTATTTCAACTGATTTTTGTGTGTTGAGATGTTCAGATAGACAAGTCATTTGTAATGAAATTTAAAATTGTTTTGGTTGAAAGAGGGGTTGACAACTAAATAAATTCAGATATTCCTTTTATTTTTAATTTTTTAGCACTGAAAATTGAATGTGTGCCAGATATAGCATAACTGATCTGATTAAAGTATAAATAGTTAAATTTTATAAATTAATGGAATATCATGTCACAACATTTAAAATGATAATTTGTATTCCCATACTGTATAATTAATGTCTTGGGAATTAGAAAATATCCTAATGTGGATATGTAACTTCTGTAGTTGAGAATTACTGATTAGGCTTATCTGTGTTAATTGAGACAAAAATGAATGAGTTTATTAATTGGATTGTATTTGGTTCAAAACCTTAAATGAGGAGCAGGATATATGATTCAGTGATTAAGAGCACTGACTACCCTTGCAGAAGATCGAGGTTTGATTCCCAGAACCTACATGGAGGCAAGCAACTGTCTATGACTGCAGTTCTAGGGGACTGGAATGCCTTCTTCTGACCTCTGCTGTCATTGAACAACATGAGTGCATTTACATACATGCACTCATCAAAAAATAAACATAATATTAAAGCCCCCAAATCCTGTAAATGATTAGGATTTATTTTCTTCTTGAAAAGTGTGTTCTCTTTTTCTAGATTTTCTTGGTGAATATAGTAGACAGATTTTCAATTGAAATTCCTAATAATATGTTGTTATATATATTTTTTTGTCTTTTGTTAACTCAAAGGGAGTAAATTAGGTACTTTATAAGAAATAAAATGGAAGTTACGGTGGCTCCTTATTTTCTCTCAGTCTGTTAATTTAGGAATCTTTCAGGTTTTCCACATAATACTCTACCAAAGACTCAATACCCTAGCTTTAGATAATTAACTTACCAAAAATTAGGGACACAATAGAAAATATTCAAATGCATGGCGACCAAATTAATCAACATGTAGCAATTGTTCCCTGGTTACCTAGCCCTAGAGATGTACATACAAATATCCAACAAAGACTGAAGGATTTTCATGAAGATATATTGAAGTCCAGGTCTTAAACATGCTCCTGTGCTGATGTTCTGTAAATGGTACTAAATTGTCTTGCATATAGTGGTATGCACACTACTCAATAAGCATGTATATTGAATAAAAAACAATACATGCTCAGTAAACATTTCTGGATCACTGTAATCTTTGATACCAACCAGTGCTATATAAGAACTACTCAGTTATCATTTCCCGAAATGTTCTTTCAGAATCAGTTTCTTGAGAGGCACAGTAAAGAACATACTCTAGGCTAAATATATTTAGGAAATTATTCATAACCTGTTGTCTCTTTCACTGCAACCGCACTCAGAATGTTTATTAGTGTACTAAAGATTCTGATAGATCTTTTATTAAAAATAATTAATTTCTCTTCTTCCTCAATTTCTTGACATGCAAACCCTCCTCAAAACAACAATAGCACCAATTAATCCATTACTTCAGATACATTAGTTTTATAGAATATGCTTTAGGGATATCTTGATATATTAGTATCACACAAAAGCCTTTTTATCACACTGATTAAGAAATTCTGTGGGGTGGGAGAGATGGCTCAGTGGTTAAAAACACTTGCTGTTCTTCCAGAGGACTTGGGTTTGATTCCCAGCACCCAATGGCAGCTAACAACTGTCTGTAACTCCGGTTCCAGGGGATCCGACACCCTTTTCTGGCATCTGTGGGGTATTGTGTGCATCTGGTGCACTTGAATATATGCAGGCAAAATACTCATACACATAAAACAAATATAAAAATAAATAAAAACATTTTTAAAAGATATTCTTTTGTGGGGCTGAAGAGATGACTTACTTGGTGTTTAAGAGTACTTACTTCATTCCTAGCACCCATATCAGGTTTCTCACAGCCACCCGTAACTGTAACTCTAGGGGATCTGACACCCTCCTCTGGCCTCCACAAGTACCTGTGCAGTTGTGTGAGCGCACATTTGTGCATACACGTACAGAAAGACACATGCATACACTGAAAACAGTCTTGCAGCTGGAAAGATGGCTCGGTGGTTAAGAACACTGGATCCTTTTGCAGAGGACCTGGGTTTGATTCCCACCACTCACATTGTGACTAACACCTGTCTGTAACTCCAGTTCTAGGTGTCCAGCACCCTCTTCTGACCTCCATGGGCACTGCACACTGGCCTGCTACCTAAATGCAGGCAATACACTCATACACATACAATTTTAAAAAATCTTTGAAAATTCTCCTATTTTATGATATGTAATTTGAGTATGCAGATGAAAATGTATAAAGAACAGTTTGTTCAAAAGAAGTATGTATTACAAATTTAGTTAAAGCTGAAATTTGTATTGTTTTAGAAATATTCAATATTCAAAGAGTTAATTTGTCTTTGTTTTTATTTTTATATTTCTAAAATAACTCCAGGATGACAATCTAATGGATGTCCTGCAGCTGCTTGTTGCATTAATGGCAGAGCACCCTAACTCTATGACATCTGCTTTTGACCAGAGGAATGGGTTACGGTAAGTGTTAATATATTGGGAGTTCAAATTGTGCTTAATATAAAGCAATGCTTTGAAAATACTTGAAAGATTCTTAAATATGAGAAGTGTCATTTAATCCTAGATTATAAAACGAGTTTATGGCAGGAAACAAATTAAAATTTTAAACCTATTTACTTCATGACATTTTGTTAAATTATAGAGGTTGTGTTAGTGTTTGTTACCATTTATTTTCCAAATACATTATGAAATGGAACTGTTTAGGAGGATACTCTCTTAAATTTTGTTTTGTGTCTTCCTTTCTTTCTTTCTTTTCTTCTTTTCAGACTTCTCACTGTTTAGCCCTGGCTGGCCTGTAACCCAATATATAGATCAGACTGATCTCAAATTCACAGAAGTCCTCCTGTATCTCCTTCCCAGTGCTGGGATTAAAATTCTGTACCACCATACCCAGGCCTATCTTAAAGTTTTAAATAATCAAAAAATTTCTGACTTTTGTCATCGTTATAAATATTTACATGGAAAAGAATGCTATATTAAGTCATTTGAATTTTGCTTTGAGGATATTGAAGCAGTTGTGAGTTCAAGATTGCCATGACTGTGTCATGTCCAAAAGATGGCATTTCATAGCCCTTCTTCCTGTCGCAGTTCTTACATGTTTTTGACCCCTTCTACTGTGATGTTTCCTGAACCTTAAAGGGTGAGGTATCAATGTCTTTCTTAGGACTGAGCCCTTAATAGACACTTATTCTCAGCACCTTCAGCAGCCATGACTCTCTACATTTACTATCATTCACTGTAAAGAGAGGTTTCTTTCATAAAGGCTAATTGTAGCCTTTGTGTATGTGTATAAACAGATATAGGCATTCTGACACTATATCAACTTAATTGAACAGCAGTAGTAAGTTCCCTGCAAGGATGCATGCCTTCCATGTCTCCTCTATGTTTCTGACCGTGTTTACAGTACCGTGCATGGGTTTGCTCCCTGTGTAGTCCAGACTGATCTTGGATTCATTGTGTATTTCAGGTAGGGCCTCAAACTCATGGTGGTCTTCTGCCTCAGCTTCCTCAATGCAGAAATTTTAGGCATGTTCCATCACATCTGGTAATTAATTAGTTTTAAGAACTCATATGTACAGTTTACATTTGTTTTCTAATTACCACACATGACAAGCCTGTTCTCTTTTTTTAGTGGTAATAATACTTATTCACAAAGTTTAAATATGTGCTAAATATGTTGGGTGGCTCACAACTGCCTGTAACTCCAGCTCCAGGATTCAATACCCACTTCTGGACTCCACAAACACCTGTACTTATGTTCACACATAGACACTTTTTCTTAAAAAAGGTGTCCAAAAGCCAGGTTTATGCAGTTTATGCATATCTGCTTATATCTGGAGAAATCACCATAGCCTGGAATTTGCTATGTAGAAAAGGCTGGCCTTGAATTCACAGAGATCTGCCTGCCTTCGCCTCCTGAGTTCTGGGACTAGAGGTGTTTGCCACCATGCCCGGCTATTCTCATTTGTTTTTAATAAAAATATCTATAGCCTGAGATAAAGCAAGTTCTAAATGTCAGCAATTTGTATTAAACTCACTTAGATATTATTTGAAGTAAGTTTGTAATAATTTGAAAAATGTGTACATTAAATCTTCACTTAAAAATTATATTTAGACTAATTGGTTCTTAATGTTTATTTATTCAGTGTCATATATAAACTTTTGGCATCAAAAAGTGAAGGAATCAGAGTACAGGCGCTCAAGGCACTGGGATATTTTTTAAAACATCTGGCCCCAAAGTGAGTATGCATGAAATTTAAAATAAACTGCTGTACATTACTTACTGACTAAAACCTTTGGAATAATTCTTCTGTTCTGTGGTCCCTTTAATTACTTCTTTTTCCTTGTCATGCTGAATACTAAATTAAAACATTTTTTTGGTGTTTTTGAGACAGTATCTCCCTGTAGCCCCAGCTGTCCTGGAGCTCACTATGAAGACCAGGCTGGCCTCAATCTCTCAGAGATCCTCCGACTTCTGCATCCCAGTGTTGGTATTAAAGGCATGTGTCACCACACTGAGCAGTTTTTATTTATAAGATGCTATAAAAGTTTAATCCCATTCCTATGTATTTTAAAGATAAAAATTGGACCAGAGTATATAGTTTTAAATATGAAAATTACTTGAATTATTTATATGTTTGGGTTTTTGTGAGAATTAGTGTGAAGCATTAGAATCTAGAAAGTATCATGATTAAAGGCCTCATTTTGTTTAGCTAAATGACCCTCTGATTATCTATACTATAAGTTCATAAATAACCCAAATGGGACATTAAACTTATTTCTCAAGTACAGACAGTCATAGTGTATCTATTGTTCTATAGTAGCCTCATAATACTTCATTATAAAACTTTAAAGTTTTGAGGTAGAATAAGTGTTCCCTATATAAGTACAGTCTTTCAGAATCTAGGTGGCCACCTGTAAGTAAAGTTTTGTTACATCAGAGCTACAGTAATTTATTTGTATATTACCCATGCCTGTTTTCAAGTTATAAAGACAGTGCTGAAATTTAACAGAGACCATATGGTCCTCAAGGTCTTAAATATTTACTAGTGAGAAAACATTTTTTGACCCAAGGAGTAGAATTAAAGTTTGTGATTCCTTAGTTTAAAAGTCTGTGCTTGAAATGTTAATTTCAGTACATGAATTTCTATAGTATTTAGTTTCTTAAATTCCTTACATTTCATTCTTTTTCTCTACATTGACTTTTCAAGCATTTACTGTGGCTTAGATGATCATCTCCAGCAGGGCATAGCTCAGTGCTAGTAAATAGAAACAAATAATTGCTCTCAAGAATTCAGTAAAGCATTTGCTATGCTGTAGCATGGTCTGTCTTCTTTTTACCTCTTAAACTTTTAGCTGTGTTTATATTGTACTTAAAGGTTTTGCAGCCTTGAAAGTTCCAGGTAGAATATGAGAGTAATTGGGTTGGAATTTGTAATCAGAAAAAAAATTTGTTTTTCTTTAGTGATTTCTTTTATGTTATTTTTAGGAGAAAAGCTGAAGTCATGCTTGGGCATGGTTTGTTTTCATTGCTAGCTGAGAGACTCATGCTTCAGACAAATCTAATCACAATGACCACTTACAATGTTCTGTTTGAGGTAGGAATATAGTTGAAATTTACTTATTTCTTATTGTAAAGGTGTCTGTACAATTGTCAGTATTTAGATAAAATAAGAGCGTTTAGGTTTCTGAATAGCAAAGGAAACAATAAGTGTGGTGAAAAGGGAGTCCACAGAGTGGGAGAGACTCTTAGCCAGCTGCACATCTGATAGAGGATTAGTTTCCAGAATACACAAGAACTCAGAAAACAATGACTCAAGAAAACTTATGACCATATTAAAAAATGGGCTGTAGATCTAAACAGAGTTCTCAAAAGAAGAAATAAAAATGCCTAAGAAATACCTTAAAAAGTGTTCTCAACATCCTTAGAAATTAGGGAAATGCAAATTGAAAGTACTTTAAGATTTCATCTTACTCCAGACAGAATGGCTAAGATCAAATGGCACCAAATGCTGGCGAGCATGCGGGGAAAGAGGAACCATCATTCACTGCTGGCGGGATTGCTTCTCGTGCAGCCACTGTGGAAATCAGTGTGGAGAATCTTTTTTTTTTTTTTGGCAAAGAGAATGAACTTTATTAAACAAAAGGTGTTCTCTCAAGGCCCAGTCCAGGACTCATGTACAGAAGAGCCTAAGGAAAGCACAGGAGTGACCGTATTCTGGAAAGAGGGCTCAGTGGACCTTGTGGGACAGAACATTGGCTATCCCAGCCATCAGCTTCTGCCAGGCAGCTTGCACCTTGGGTTGGGGGTTAGGGTTGAATTCTGAGCCAAAGTGAAGAGAGAGAACAATCACCAGCATGTTACCCAGTGAGCAGTGAAGAAGGCTGCTCCCAGAAATCTAAGGCAGGTTAGGGGAGGGGACAGCCAAGGTGTGGGTAGGAGGTCACAGGAATGCAATGGCAAGTTGGAAGTGGGGACAGTCTGTGAAGATTCTAACAAACTAGACTGAAAAATTGAGCTGATCTCAGTATGGGATTTAGGGTACAGTGGGTGGGTCTGGACTAAGAGAGTAGGCTAGAGATTTGGGGTGCCTTAAGAACAACAGCAGGCCTGTGCCCAAGGCTAGAAGAACAGAACATGGGGTAGGGGGAGAATGGAGTTGCTCAGCTCAGGGAATTCTTATAAAAACTGAAAATAGGTCAGTCATATGATCCAGATATACAACTCCTTAGCATAGACCCAGTTTTGTAACTGTTTATGTAAAGGTGATGTGGCTGGCCATATTTTTAGAAAACAGTTAATCACAAATTACTAAATAGTCTAGTTATCCCCTTTTGTGTTTTCTCCAGTATAGTATTTGGTGTTTCATTTTATAATCAAGTAAAAATAGCATTATGATTTAAAGTAATTTATTTGCCCTAAGTATTTAGTATTAAAAATATCGTATCATATCCTAAATTTTATTGATTTTATTCATTATGAGACAGTGTCTTATATGGAGGCTTAGGTTGTCTTGAAATCTAGCTATGTAGCCAGATTAGCCTCAAAATCACAATAGTTTTCCTGCCTTAGCCTCTCTAGTGCTGGGATTACAGGCATGAGCTTGCATGCTCAGCTGCTAGCTGTTATATACTAAATTTTGATTAATATTATACTTAGACTTCATTAATAGTGGCACTAACCAGTTATTATGCTAATGCAATTTTTATTGTTTTCACTTTGCAGATTCTCATAGAACAGATTTGTACTCAGGTGATACATAAACAGCATCCTGATCCTGATTCTTCAGTAAAAATACAAAACCCTCGTATGTATTTTACATACTTTAAAATCATTTCTTTTACTTTAAAATAAAGACTGAAAATCCAAAAGTTAATATTATTGAAGCAAATAAATATTTTATCAAAAGCATTTATATCATAATAGCTTTATTTGTGTTTTCTTGAATATTATGCCAAATTGACATAGTTATTTGGCTTATATAAAGGTTTTACATTGTATTTATATGAGCTTTTTAAAAACATTTAAAAATTTAATTTTAGCTTTTATAAGTGTGTCTTGCCTGCATATATGTAAGTGTACCATGTTGTGCAATGCCTACAAAGGCCAGAAGAGGGCATTAGATCCCCTAGAACTGGAGTTATAGTTAGTTGTTAACCACCATGTGAATATTATGAACCAAGCCCAGGTCTCTGTAAAAGTAGCCAGTGCTCCTAACTGCTGAGTCATCTCTGTAGTCCCCTAAAATTTTTAAAAATTTTGTGTGTATGAGTGTTTTGCCTGCATGTATATAAGTGTACCACATGGGTCCAGTGCCCACAGGGGCCAGAAGTGGGCATTGGTATCTCCTAACCATGTGGGTTCTGGAAACTGAACTGGTTCAGTTCTTCCTATGGAAGAGCAATAAAGGTGCTCTTAACTCTTAAGCCATATTTCTAGCCCCTCTTCATATGATCTTTGTTTAAATTTTCCTCAGATTTGCAGCAAAGTTTTGATTATGTTATGTAGTAATGTCAGGCTAAATTAAAAAGAACCATGGAGTAGTTTTCATTTTAAATTACTGTCAGTATTAGAACACCTAACTCAAGTTAGGAGCACATTCTTATTTAACCTAAAATTCTCAAACTCTGTACATGAAGTCCAATTTTCATCTTATTTTAACATCATGTCATTAAAATAAGTAGTTGAAGGAATTTTAAAATTCAGTTAGTTTTTGTATGGTGAAGTATGCTTCTTTGTGTAGTTTGCTACTGTTTAATAATTTTAAAAACACAAAACTTTGAAATTTAATTTTCCTCTTCTTTCTGAGAGATTCTGTGTCTTTGTTGAGAATGAAAAGAGAAAAATTGAACGCAAAAATACTGGATGTTTATCATCTTAGCCCAATTTGTGCTGCAATAACATAATACTTGGGACTGGGTCATTCAAAAGAATAGAAATTAATTTTTTTCACAGTTTTGTATGCTCAGAATCCAAGATGAAATGGTCTCCTGAGGGCTGTTTTACCTACCCAAGGAAGGCAGAACAAGCTAGCTCAAAGCTGCCTGAGCTTATTTATTTATTTATTTAGTATTTTTAAAATAAAGGTTTTAATCCGATTAATGACAGAAGTCTCAAGGCCCAATTACTCCTTAAAGATCACACATCTTAGCCTTGCCACATGGGCAGTACCTGCATTTTTGGAGAGGACTCATTCAAACCACAGCATTTTCATTTTTTTTGAAAAAATGGTCTCACTACATAGCCTTCTTGGCTGGCCTGGAACTCTCTATGTAGACCAGATTGGCCTCAGATTCATAGATCTGCCTGCTTCTGCTTCCCGAGTGCTGGGGTTAAAGTTGTGTGCCTCTACACTTAGCCCTATTTATTTTGAATATACAATTTTTCATCGCCAGAATTCTTGACAAAGTACTAGTTTAAAAATTTTTAACTGGGTAAAATTTTAACATGCTTGCTGATCATGATAAATTAATTCATTTATCACTTAAACTTATATTGTTTGTTCTTTTAAAAAATTATTATTTTATGTGTTTTGAGTGTTTTGCCTGCATGAGTATAATGCCCGTGGAGGCCAGAAGAGGATGTTAGATCCTCTGGACCTGAAGTTAAGGACGGATATTAGCTACCATGTGGTTGTTGGGAACCAAATCAGAGTTCTCTGGAAGAGTAGTCAGTGCTCTTAGTCACTGAGTCGTCTCTCCAGCTCCATCAAGAATTTCCTTCCTTCCTTCTTTTGTTTTGTTTTTTGATCTTTTTGAGACAGGATCTCCCTGTAGCCCCAGCTGGCCTAAAACTCACTGTGTAGACCAGGCTGACCTTGAACTCATCCTCCTGCCTCTGTCTCCCAAGTGCTGGGATTGAAAGAGTGCACCACCACACCCGGGCCCATTAAGAATTTTAACCTTAGAAAATTCAGTGGTAATTAGGGATGTAGCTCAGCTGTAAAGCATTAGCCTCACTATGACCAAGGTCCTGGGTTCCATTGGTGGGAGATAGGTGGCAATCAATTTTACTTTGCACATTCGAACATGATAAAATCCTTTTCTTATTTATATATATACTTTAATGAACGCATATTCCTTTCTATGAATTTAAAATATTTTAAAGTAATTTTTAAGTTTCTCTAAACATTTATAAAAGAAGAGGATATTTTCATTTACTTAAAAGCTAAAGACCTTGTAATATATTGACCTTCCTTCATGAATTTTTTTTTTTTTGTGTGTTTTGGTTCTTACTTATTTTTGAACTGTTTTACAGAGATTTTAAAAGTAATTGCGATCCTACTTCGAAATTCTCCCCGGGGCCCAGAGAGCATGGAGGTTCGCCGAGCCTTCCTTTCTGACATGATTAAACTTTTTAATAACAGTAGAGAAAACAGGAGGTAAGCTGGGTCAGAATGCTTTTTTTTTTTTTTGGCAAGATTAAGGTTTGCTTTTGGTTGATCCCAGTTTGTCTTAGAAAAATTCTTTTTCATAAGGGTATAGTATATGCAATGTACAAGAGTTAGAAGTTTTAGTGTCACAGTTTGAGCTGTTTTGCAGATATTATTGATAACTAATTTGCGTGTATTGGTGATTTTATATTTTTCAGTAATTCAGTATTCTTTTACGATTTTTAGGAGCTTGCTGCAGTGCTCTGTATGGCAGGAGTGGATGCTTTCTCTCTGCTATTTTAATCCTAAGAATTCAGATGAACAAAAGATAACAGAAATGGTATATGCTATATTCAGAATCCTGCTCTATCATGCCATCAAGTATGAGTGGGGTGGCTGGAGAGTGTGGGTAGACACCTTGTCAATCACACATTCAAAGGTAAATTGCTTCATGAAAGTATATGTTACTATTTTAAGTATAAATTTAAATTTTAGTATAATGTAAAAATTATATGCTTATAATAAAAATGGCAAATTAGTTTCTGAAAAAATAGTGGAAACTTAAAAAGAATATTTGCAACTTAATTAAAACTCAGATTTTTTTCAAATGGAAGTTTGTTGTGTGCATAACTTAGGTCAGATTTCAGGTCGTAATATATAGCAGTTTATATTTTCAGATATTTCAATTCCACAAATATTTTTCTCTGAATTTTTATAGTAGTTAGGAACTTTTGAACACTAGGTGGCGCACCATGTTCAAAGATGGGAGTTTTGTTTTTGGTTTCTTGTTTCCTGTTTAAGTAATACATGGTTGTCCAGTAAAAAAATAAAAGCTTTGGCTTCTATATGTGTTTTTCTCAGATAATAACTGAAAAACTGGTTTCAAGGAATTTACTTGTCTTACTAGTTTCTTTTTCTTTGGGTTCTCAAACATAGGATGTCTTAACCTGGCATGGCCATGAACATACTAGGTAGCTAAGAATGACCTTGAATTTCTGATCCTCCTGTCTGTTACTCCCAAGTATGGAACAACAGGCTTATGCCACCACTCAAGACCCGTTTTTATGTTTTTGTTTTTGTTTAACTTAGGCCAATGTAAGTTGTTTAGGTACAGTTTTAGAAATTTCTAAATGTTGTAAACATTGAAAGATACAGAGAATAATGTGCTTAGCATCATTTATGAGTTGAATACCCTTTCTCCAATGTTTTTTCTGTCATTCTTTCTACCCACCATGCTCACTACCCATTAACCTAATTTGATGTTGCTATTTCTGTGCCTCTTCTGTACTTTTGCTACAGTGTAAACCTTGATATACAATTTTTTGGATGGTGGCAATTCTGGGCATCTAACCTGATGCTCTGTGTATGCTAGGCAAGCACTCACCTCTTGAGCCAGACCTGCAATCCTTTGTAATTGTTAACAGTACATAATTTTCTTTTTCATATATTTATTTATTTTTAATATTTCATTGTTTTAATTTTATGTGTACGAGTATATTGCCTGCATGTATGGAAGTGCACCTGTGTTGTGCACTACCTGCGGGTGTCAGAAGAGGGTTCTAACACTGGAACTGGAGTTGCAGATTGTTGTTAGCTGCCGTGTGGGTGCTGGGATTTGAACCTGGGTCCTCTGCAAGAGCAGCCAATGCTGTTAACTGCTGAACCATCTCTCCAGCCCCTTTTTCATATTTAAAGTTAAAGTATGTACTATGATACTAAAGGGATTTAATTATTATTTTTATGCATTGTTGATATTCCTCCATATTTTCCCTGTAGTTGAGTTCATTTTCTCAATTGTTCTACCTTCCTTGACTTGACTTGGTTCATTTAGAGACTGATGCACGGCAGACATTTTTGAGAATTTTTATAAATTTTTGGTAGAATTACTAATATCTAAGGTGTAAATGTGAACTTTTTGAGCTATTGCAGCTTTCATAAAGCAGTGCATTCTTTTAAACTCACCAGCAGTTTGTTCTCGTTGCTCGAGTCACTAACCACTACTTTGTCTGTAGTTTGAAGTATTTGCCAGTGTGGTAAGTATTTAATTGATAGATACCTCATCTTGCTCCTATTCTTCTTACTGTTTTTTCTAGATGTTGTGGGCATATACCTTAAATACAGCACTAAGAGTTCTGAGAGTTCTTAGAATCTCTCTGAATTCCAGGTCAGCCAGGGCTGCATAGTAAGACCGTGTCTCAAAAAGTTATTATTTTTTTAAAAAAATAAATTCTTGGTCTTGATCCTATGTTAGATGTGTTTGTTTTGAATGTGTTGACAATTTGTTGCATGACTATTTATTTTTGGAGTTGTCAGACTTGGTGGCACATCCTTAAGTCACACCACTTAGGAGGCAGAGACAGGTGGAGCTCTGTGAGTTTGAAGCTAGCTTGGTTTGTCTACATAGCGAGTTCCAGGCCAGCCAGGGATACATAGTGAGATCCTATCTCAAACAAAACAAAAAACCCCAAACCAGGAATCTTACTTTTGGAGTTTGACATCTGTAGCTTCTGAGGAAATCTCAAGTAATTAATCAAACAAGAACTAATAAAATTCAAGTAATTATTGTAATAAAATATGTTGACTTCATTTATGATCTAAACTTTTTCCTATGTAGGGTATTTCCCCTTAATCAGAAATAATAAAAATTATAATTTGTTTAATTATAAATTGACCATGAGGAATAAAGAACAAAACAATAAACTTTGAATTATGTTAATATGTTTTAGACATTTTCAAAGTTATTCTGGAATATTTTGTCATAAGAATATATTGCCATTCCTCATTATTTGCTTTTATGTCTTTTGAGTTACCTCTAGTTATTTCAAAGTCCCCAAGAATTGCTCATTCTGTCTTGGTTTTCTGAAGTAAGACACAGGTGTGCTATTATAAGGTCTTAGTAAAGTTACCTTAGGTTGGAAAAGCCACTCTACAAATTTATGTTTGAGTGAAATCTAGTAGTAAATAAGAAAATCATCTGATTTTTTTTAAAGTGGCTTTTTTCTATGCACTGTATTTTTCAGCCTGACCAGTTTAGTCTAAAGCAGTGTTCAGCTGACCATGATTGAAGGACCAAATCCTGCTGATGTATTTCCATAAACAAAAATTTTTGGAACCTACTTGTTCCCACCCACATTTGCTGCAGAGCTACATGGTTTTTAAAGACTCAAACATTCAGTATTTAGTCATTTATAGAAATGGTTTCCTGTCCTATGTAACTTATTTTGGTTTGTGCTAAGAGCTGGCCAGTTTGCTTTCCATTAGAATGGGCTGCTGCAATCTGGGTTGATTTATCGTTAACAGGAGTTCATCCTTTACCAAAAGAGAATAGTATTGCCTTTAATTTCATATATGTTTGGATTAGAGTTCAGAGGTAGCTAGTAAGATTGTGTGTTAGAAAAGAGCTGAGGCTGAAGCAGATTTTTCATGTTTTTTGGTGAGTGTGTATCAGCTTGCTTCAGTTTAGTTCACATACTTAGGAAAGATGACTAGTGGAGTATAACCTTTAGAGGAATAGTTGTTGAGGTGTAGCCAGAAGACCTGGGGAATCTGTGAGACCTTTTCAGAAGATCTGTGAAGGTCTTCTCTTCCAGCTACTACAGCTTATGGGAGTAGATTTTTCTTTATAGATGTATGGCAAAAACAATAATGCCACAGATTATATAAGAAATCCACATAAAATTATGGATTATTAGGTGAAAAAGATTATGGGTTATTAAGGTAAAAATAATATGGTCCTCTACAAGAGGACCATGTTGTTGAATAGAAGTGAATTCTTGTGTCTTTTCAGCTACTAAGTTGTAAGTTCTTACCAGTTGAGATAAAGGCTTTATATTAATATTTAAGCATTGATCCATCTCTCCAGCCCCCTGCCTGTATCAATTTTAAATGATAGTTTATCCAGTCATTCAGTCTGTATGAATTCACAGCTTGTAATTATTTCTTAGTGCCTTTTTTCAGTGTCTCTTGATGTTCCTTGCTAATGAATCAGCCTCCTGAATCTCATACCTGGCTTGAGTGAACCTTCCTGTTCAACTTTCTCTCTGTTTCAACCATTCCCCACCATTCTGTGCCTAAGACTCCTTCCAGTTACCTACATTTTCTTCCTTTTTAAAAACAAAACAAAACTTTTTATTATTGTTACATGCGTTCTACCTTTTTGTTCCTCCTGTCTTCTGTTTGAATACTTTTCTAGAAATTATGAAAGATGAATCCAGAACAGATATTATCCAGAAAGATACTAGTTTCTAACACAGGAGCTCCTTAAAAAGCCAAAATACAAAGTTCAAGGCTGTATCAGAGAAGATGTATATTTATGGGAATGGTGACATTGACCACAGTCTTTAGGAATAAATAGAATTCAGGAATTCAGGTAGATAGACATGAAGTGACTCACTGGTCGAGAAAGCAGAGTCAGCAAAGATACAGAGATTGTGTTACTGAGGAAAAGTAATGAATTTGATTTGCATGTAGTGTATGACCTATATGAAGAAGACTAGTGTGTGTAATGTAGCAACATGGACTGACATTTAGTCATACTGCTTAGTCCATACTGCTTCTCTCATCTTGTTGAATAGAAGTGAATTCTTTTCTTGTGTCTTATCAGCTGCGAAGTTGCAAGTTGTTATCATTTGAGATGAGGGTTTTATATTAATATTTCTTCCCTAGAACTGTGCATATTGTTGTATTTTTGGCTGGTGCACATTAAGCATTTGCTTCAGGAAGGAAAAGGAAGAACCACACCATCATTGTTCAGAGCTATTTTATTTAGCTATCTTGGGGTACCATGTGTGTGACCTAGCACCTAGGTCTTATCAAAGAGCTATGAAGTGGCCACTCAGGAAAGTGCCTGCACGACAGCCACTTGGAGTATGATGTGGGATCACTTCTTCAGATTAATTTGGAATGCACATTTTATTACAGTTTTCTGTGCATCACCTGAAAATCATGTTCTTGTCTGGGGCGTCCTAGAAGAATTTATTAGTTCTGGGCATCAAATACGGGATCTTCTACATGCTACTCAAGTGCTCTACTACTAATCTATGCCACAGCCTGTAAATCTGTATTTTAAAATAAGTTCTTTGCTAGGCATGGTGCTATGTGCCCATCAACCCATCTCTTTGCAAGACTGACACAGGAGGATCCCTTATTCAAGGTCAGCCTGAGCAGTATTGAGAGACCCAATTCCAAATTCATATGTATGCATATATATCACATATAATACATATATATGAACACATATATACAACATAAAATAAAATAACTACATTTAAACATTCCTCTGTGTACATAGGAACTTACTTTTGTTCTTTTCATTAAATTCTTCCCTGTCTACCTTTACAATAAGCTTATAATATGATATGTTTTGCTCCGTAGAAAGAATTATGGAGATATGGAGAGCCTAAAGAAACTGAATATGGACCCCAGTTTATGACCTCTTAAAATATTTTTTTCATTATAAAAATCTGCTTACCTTTTTGAGAATTTGTATTTGGTATGGAGAATGTTAAAGAAGGATAATATATACATATACAAATATGTGTATATATATACAATACTATTTGAAAACTGTATTTTAGACACAGCTTATATATAAAGTGGTTGTGGGGGGTGCTTTATTTAATTTATATTCTTTGCTTGTGATTTGAAACAGATCTTAAAACCCTTTTGCAAAGAAAATGGTTGCTTTTAGGAGACGCCTCTCGTGCCTACTTTCAGATAAGAGTCAGTTCTTTACCTCAAGTTTCAGGGTTATGTTTTATCAAGTGTGATAAATGCTGACTGAGTTCATTGTGGAGTTTTTTGTTTGTTTATTTGTTTTTAAGTCTAAGTGAAACTAGATTTGTCACTTTAGGCTGTAGAAACAACCAAACAAAAAAACCCAAGTTGAATTGTGGGAGGGCAAAGCAAAACTTATTTCAAGTTGACTTTTGCAATTTCAACTTTTAATTTTAGTTGCATATATATATATATTTTTTTTTAAAATAAATTTTCTTTGTATGGATTTTCTTTTTGATTAAAAGTAAAAAGATATTTCTTTTCCATGAAGTTTATACAAAATAGATTCTTTGACTTCTACTGCATTCATTCTTTTTGAAGTTTGAATGTTAGCATCTATTTTTAAAATGAACAGCTTGTGCTCAAAGAGTTTTCATGTCAGTATTTACTAGAGTCTAGGATAGGTTTGAAGTGATTTAGTTGGGTAGTTGAACAATTTGTAGCATGTTAAAAATTCTGCTGAAGTTATTGGTACCAAATTTTCTGACTCCAAAAGTATTCATTCTAAAACATTTTAAATACTTTTGTGTGTATGGTATTATCATGCTGCTTAGTTTTTGCTTTTCTGCGTGATTTGGAATCTTAGTATCACAATGTATAATAAAGTTTTTGATAAAGAACTGATGTGTAAAGAGCTAATGCTGCAGAATTGGATAGCTTTTACAGAGTTACATCAGGATACATGCAGCTGCTATAAAAAGCTAAAGAAACTCAATTGCAATTTTATTGTTCAGTTTGATAGATTTCCTGCCACCTTTGTATCAGGGAAGCTGTTTGTCATTGCATGCTGTTCCCCCAGCAGCCCAGCTAGGTTTTATAAGCAGTAATAGGCTCTTCTAGTATAACTGCTCTGTGCTGGTTACTTTGGTCTCAGGGTTTCAGATGTGTGCCTAGTAACCTGTATAATTTCATTTTCTGGGTTGTTGTTGAGGTTTTCTTCTTTAAAAAATTTTCCATCAAAAAAAGGTTGATGAACATTTTAATATAGTTAAATAATAATGTTTCCATTCAGTTTTCTGGATGCTTCTGCTCTTTAAAATAAAAATTAAATTATTTAAACTTTTGGATTGTGAGAATTATCTAAAAACATTATTTTTTTTAAACAAATAGAACTTAAATCTTTAGGTAGTGTATTTTGTCTAGACCCATATTTCCATAATTGTATAACAATGAATGAGTAAAAATTAATAACACTTGAACTAAAAATGGTATGTGAGTTAGATTTTTAAATATCTTAGATTATTTGAGTATTTTACCCATTTTTAGCAATCTGAGGAATATCTTAAGTGCTCATATCAGTCATGTTACAGATAAAGTGGCTTTATAATAAAAGTAAAAGCTACCCATCAAGTGCCAGTGAAATTGATCTGTGGGTAAAGGACCATGCTTCCCTGCTCCGTGACTTGAGTTTGATAGAAGTAGAGAACTGACTCCTGCAAGTTGTCCTCTGACTGCCCCATGTGCTGTAGTGCATGTAAACTCATCAGATGAGGCTCATATCTGTAACATGCACACACAAATAAATACATGGTCACAAAATGAAAGAAATGCCAAAAATTGCAAGGTTTACATATTTCATGGATTATTAGATTTTTTATTCTTAATTGGTGAAGTACTCTTTAGAAATTTTAAGTAAAATACCTTTTCTCATTTTTTAAAAGTTTAAAAATAGCAGGTCTTCAATAGAAGGAAATTAAGAATCTAATATAAATGCATATACACAGTCCCCCGTCCACCCCCCCAGTTACTCAATGTCAGGTCTGCCAATCTGTGTGTAAATATACATATACATACATTATTTTCTTATAAAAAGCATGATCATGTTATCCTCTTATAATCTTATTTTGCTTAATGCCATTGTTAATTGTATTTTAATGACTTTATAGTATTTGTTATTTGTAGTATGTTATATTATGGAGAAGTAAAGTGAAAGAGTTCGGCTTAGATGTAACATTTGAATGCTTTTATAATTGTAGGAAGGAATGGTTGTATAAATGATTTAAGTTTACTTTTATTTTCTTGCATTCTTCAAATTTTTATTTGGGAGAACTGTTGGGAGTGATATTAAAATTTTTATTAATTTAGATTATATTACATATCCATTATATGCTCTCTATTATGTTGAGCAGTGGTAACCCTGTACACGCACACACACGCGCACACACCCCTTTTGTAGGATAAATTGCTGTGGATTTTCCAGAAAGCATTTACGTATTTTAGAACATGTTAGAACACACTGCTAAATTTCTCTCTGAAAATTGTAGTAATTTATATTCCAGATTTACATATGAACATGTGTTAGACATTTTAAATAAATTTTAAGAAAACTTTATTTTTGAGAATTTCATACATTATTATTATATTACATTATTTTTACCCCTTCTGGTTCTCTTCCATTTCTTCCTATGCCCCCTCAATTTCTTGCCTTCTTTTTTATTGTTAACATATGTGTGCATTTAAATATATATATATATATATGTGTGTGTGTATATATATATATATGTGTGTGTGTGTATATATATATATATATATATATATATATATATATATATATATATATATATATATGCCTGAGTCCATTTATTGGTGGTCCCATGTACCTGTGTTTAGGGATATGTACTTAGGATTAGAGACTCTCTCAGACCTAGTTCCTAGAGAAAACTGACTCTACTCTCCCTCCCTCAGCATCCATTGATTGCCTGTGATGCTTCGTCTTGAGATGGGACCTGGTGAAATTTTCCTTTCCTTTTCCTGGTGAAATTGGCATGTCAACTGTTTTTGTCACTTTGCAAATCCTGTTAGACTATCACACTGTGGAGATCTCATTGGTGCCACTTCCCTGTCATGTCTAGAATGCTTTAACTAAAGCAGGTGTCCTGTCCCTCTGGCTCTTATTATTTTTCTACTCCCTTTTCTGTGTTGTTCCCTGAGTCTTCGATGCAGAGGTTGTACTGTAGATCTTTCACTTAGGGCTAGATACTTCACAGTCACTTCTCTTCATTTGACCAGTTGTGGAGCTTTGTAATGGTCTTCATCTATTGCAAGAAGAAGCTTCTTTGATGAGTGGTGATAGGTGCACTTGTCAGGCTGGTCCTGAACAGGAGCAGTGCATTCTGGGCCTAGTCCAGTGAGGGAAGATGGCTGCGTTCGACTTTTAAGCAAACAAAATTGATCAGGATTACTTTTTATTATAGTAGAAAAGAGTATTTACTAAGAACTGCTGCTGTGGGGATTAAACCCAGGTTTTGTGGTTTCTAGGCAATCTTGCACCCATTGAATTCTGTCCCTATCCTTTTTTTTTTTTTGGCTACAGTTTTTCTGTATAGCTCAGGCTGACTTTGAACTTTAAATTTTCCTGTCACAGTCTTCCTAGTGCTGGAATTACGGTTTTGTGCCATCACAATCTGGTTCCTGTATTATTTTATTCATGATTCTTCTTTTTTCTATATAATGAAGATAATACTGTTAATGTTTTAGAGTTTCTCTTAAGTATGTCAGTGATACCAGATACTTAAAATAGCATGAATGAACCATTCAGTATGCTAACTTTTGCTTAAGTAGTTAAAGAAAGATGTGTGTTAGTATGGTATTTATACAGATACTAAGGAATCATAGGGTTTCTCTTTAAATTATATACTCATGTCCTATTAATAAAGAACTGTTACTTTAAAATCATTTTAAGAAAGGAGAAAGACTTTTTAAAAAATTAATAGAGTTGCTTAATGGGAAGAGTGTACTTCAGAGCAAGAAGTGCAGATTTGGGAGAAAATTTGTACCGAAGAGAAAAATCTTTTCTTTCTGTCCATTTTACGTCATTGGTCGGGCCCTTGGCAATTAGACTGAGAAAAGATAGACTAGTAAAATAAATACATATAATGTATTTAATATACTTTTAAATTATTCATGAGGATATGAATACCCAAATAAACAATTAAATTTACTGTTTTAATGCTATGTCAGATGAAGAGGGGAAGGTCGTGGAAAGACATGAGAGGACATAGCGGCATGAGCTAAAAATAGCAAACAGAGGAAATGAGCATGACTTGTCTACTTAGTTCCTCTAAATATCCATTCTTTGCAGAAATATTTTCCCTCTCATTCCAGGGAGGGCATCTGCCCAGGGGAGTGTCTTGAGTTTTATGACTAGTTTTTAAGACCTGGGAGGGTAAGTTCAGAGGTCTGGCCTATACCTGCCGTTTCTCATAGTCCTGAGTCTAAAATACGTACGATGCTGCAGCATTATGTTTTCTGATAGCACATTCCAAATTCTACCAACTACAGACCAGCAAATCAATACATTTTTCTTTTTTCATTTTACCAAGAATTAAACACAATTCTGTAACCAAAGCCAATAATAAGTTTGGAGATACTGCTTTAAACCAAAGTAAAGATAGCATTCCTAGTTAGAAATTGATAGGAGAAGACAACACAGTTTCACAGTGTATGAAGGACAAGATAAAATACTCCTTAGCAAACTATGTAGAAATTACAGTAGATATATAGAAAGATGCCAAATATACTCATTTTAAGAAGACTATAAATTGGGGCTGGAGAAGTAGTGCTGTGGTTAAGAACACTAGTTGCTCTGTAGAGGACCTGGGTTTGTTTCCCAGCACTCACATGGTGGCTAACAACCACTATAAATTCAGTTTCAGGGAATCTGACACTCTCTTCTGACCTCTGTGGGCATTGTACAGCATATGGTATACTTATATGCATGCAGGCAAACACTCATACATACAAAAGAAAAGTAAGTTAAAAAAAGAAGACTGTAAAGTAGTATTATCCAAGAATAATTAGGTGAAAATGTGAGGCACATTGGTCATAGTGTGTATGTTTGAATAAAATAACTAGGAGACTAATAATTTATATCTGTGCATATATACAAATGTTATTCTGGAATGATATGTGGGAAATTATTACCTGATTCTTGGCAGGAATTTTACATGTGAGGGTCATTGTGGTAGAAAACCGCAGTTTTGTGCTTGAACTGTGTAAATATGTCTATTCAAAAATTGTTTTACGTTCATTATATAAATGAATGTACAGTGCTTATTGTGTATATCACTTGATTTTCTTATGGGACCTTTTACTTTGCTATCGAGTTTGTAATGCTGTTTTCACAATGAATTATCTTTACTGTTTTTCTTGGGATAGCATATGCTTTATACTTGATATCATTCTAGAAAGTGCCACTAGGGTGGAAGTTAGCTTTGAATATAGATTTGAATTTGAATAAGATATATTACTAAGTATTTCTAATTTGATTTTATACATCAGGTATTATATCTGCTAATATGTGCCATTGTTGCATACTGTTGTATCAGTCTTTAAAAGATATCAAATGTGGTAGTACTCATTTTGACCTATGTATGTTAATACCTCATTTGGAGAGATTCAGCTGCTTTGAAAATATGTGTCTTATTATCTATTGTAGGAAACACAGTTAACCTAAGAATTAGAAGTTAAGATGTCATATTTAGCTAGTATCATTGTACAAAAAATATAGCATAATGAAAACGGCATTTGTTTAAAGCAAAATTAGTTGCTATTCATACCTGTCATTTTAAAACATCTAACTTTTTAAAAGTTAAAGCACTTTTAACATATGAAATAGATTGTATCTTTTGTCTTCTAGTTAGCAAATATGAGTGCCAACTGAGGGGTATCCAGTGGTGAAAGAAATTTAGTTATTAGCTCATAAGTATCTTTAACTAGTAGTTTATAGAAGTGCTTTCCAAACATTAGGAACAGCTATAGATTTCCTATCAAACAATGGTGAAGATTAATGACTAGTCTTTTAGGTGGGTAATTTAGAACAATATCTGGTAATTAATTGCAAATTATCAGTTTTAAAGTCACAAATACCCGTTTTCAGAAAAACAGCATCCAAAACGATAACAACAATCGTAATTGTTTAATTGCCACTTAGCTTTTAGACTATTGGAATAAATTAAGGGGAAATTAGAAAACTAGCCAACTTAAAAAATTTAAAAGCATTTAAAATTCTTAAGATAAATGCTTTTCAGCCTCTGTATGTATGTCTCGTCGTGTGTGTGCTTAATACTTGATCTGACTAATAAATATGAAGATAGGATAAATATATTTTTTTATACTTGGGATCACAAAAAATTTAGGTCTTATGTTCTTCCTTAAAGTAACTCCAGCATACATATTGGACAGAAGGAGAGAATGAAACAAAGAGACTCAGGAAAAGAAAGAAAGAAAGAAACAGCGTGGAAGACAGAAGAAAGGATCTTTAGGATTAGTGAAGGGTGGTGCCAGGATGGTTTAGGTGGTGGTCCATCTGGATTGGAGCAGTTTGACCGAGGACATAGATTTGGGAGTTGCTTATCACTGAAATGTCCACATCCTTGATACCTTTAAAAAACAAAAAACAGTGTAACTAGTCACGTGAGGTAGGCCTGTATTATCATGTTCTTGGTTTAGCTTGACCATGTACTACATCCTTCTAGTCCTACTGCCTGAATTGCCAGATAATTTCCACTATAGTTCTCATAAAATGCTCTCTGACATGCTTCTGCTAGTAGAGGTTAACCATGGTGAGCTTATAATTGGAAAATATTTTAATGATGTACTTACTTGATGTTATTCATGCAAAATACCCGTAAGTACCCTAGAGAGACGTTCTGGTCTTCTTCACTTACGTATTTCCCAATCTTCTTGCCTACAAACTTCCCGGATAAAGTTATCTGTATCTATGCATCTCTGTATATCCTCTCAGCAGGAGAAGAGCTGCATTGAAGCCTACAATTAAGTAAATTATCTATAGAATTTATTGTAGAAATGTGTCTATATCCCAAATATTGACATCTCTAACTATATCAGATTATATAGCATCAGTGTTCTTTATATGTCGTGTGTAGAGGTTAGTTACTGTATATCAAAGGAAATTTTTGCATTGTTCATTGTTTTTCTTTTTGTTTGCCTTTTATTCATGTGATTAAAAAAGTCCGATGGAATTTTGTGTACAGAAGTTCACTCATGTTGTTATTGGTTCCTACTATTCTGCCATGCTAGGCTTCAGAAAAGGTTTATTGAATGAATATTCAATTTACCATGTATGTA
Source organism: Eospalax fontanierii (assembly GCA_035773235.1). Taxonomy (NCBI): domain Eukaryota; kingdom Metazoa; phylum Chordata; class Mammalia; order Rodentia; family Spalacidae; genus Eospalax; species Eospalax fontanierii. Next base: position 35,260,298 of record CM069548.1, on the reverse strand, counting down.
ATAGTAATGTAGTGTTAATAATTATAGTTATGCTTATACTTTCTGCATGTGTTGTACTTTTTTCCATTGTATTTTTAGAGATAGTCATGAAACCAAGGTAGAACTCATATAAAGGTAAGATAAGAATCACTGATGATCTAAAAAACTATGAATTTGGGACTGGAGAAATGAGTCAGTGGTAATGAGCACTGGCTACTGTTATAAAAGATCTGGGCTCAGTTCCCAGGACCCACATGGCAGCTAACTATGCATAACTCCATTTCCAAGGGGGATCTGACATCCTCTTCTGGTCTCTATGGGTTTGCATGCACATGATACACTTAATAAATGGAGGCAAAACATTCATACAAAAATAAATAAATAGTTTAAAATTACTGTGAGATTGCCATGACATCAGAATCAAAGTACTCCAACATTTTTCTCTGTTGAGTTTATTTTTCATTCACTTAGGTAAAAGTCAGATCATAATGTGGGGATGTTTACAGTGCTCACTGCATAGTAATCATTCATGTATAAATAGAATAGATGGATTCTTGGTTGAGTTCACTAGAACTTTGCAATCAATTCAGATCTTGAAAGTTATGGCTGACCTTTGGGAGGAAGTTTGGATTTTTTTTCCATTACAAAAATAATGTGTAATCATTAGCTTAGTATGAAAAAGCTTTTATAGTTAATATATTTAGAGCTTGTATAATAACATGCATAATAATTTTCAGATATTTCTTTTGAGGACAAATCATAGGGAAGTGGATTTTCATGGTACTTAAATTAGTACCCAATAGTACTTTCTAATAGTACATGCTTAGATCCTGGAACAAGTTTAGAGACGTGTGGAATAGTGAATTCTTATACATCTTTGTGAATAGGCTAGCTAATTATGTTCTTGTCATTTTGTGATATGCCACCTGTTTTCATTGAAGTTATTTTTATCAAGCTAGTGCCTGCTTTTAATTCCTGCATTTGAGAGGCAGAGACATGTGGATCTATGTGGCCAGCCTGGGCTACATAGCAAGTTCTAGGCTATCTGGGTCTTTGGAAGATACCAGAGGGAAAAATAAAAATTTAAATGCCAAAGGGAAAAATTATTTTATCAAAACAAGAAATTACAAACCCTTTAAGTTTTTTGTATTATTACTAGTTATGCTCTCTGTATATTATTGAAAGAATTTTATGTACATAATTGAAAGAACATAGACTTTAACTGATTGTGTTTTTCTTCTAGGTTACTTTTGAAATACACAAAGAAAACCTTGCCAACATATTTAGGGAACAGCAAGGCAAAACTGATGAAGAAATGGGGTCGTGCCCTTCAAGTCTGGTTCCAGAAGTCACAGGTATTACCAGAGGTGCTATTTCAGTGGGGTCCCAGCAGTCAGACACGAAGGATTCCCCTGTTTCTCCTCAGTTCAGTAAAAATTGTGATGAAAACTCAAGTACTGGGAAGGCAAGTTCAGTAGACTCTGCATCCAACATTGAACTGCAAGCACCTAATATAGCTAATGAAGAGAGGATAATGGAGCAAGAAAATCCGAAGTTGTTGAATGAGGGCACTTTGGAAGAAACAGTGACAAATGAGACAAAGAATGCAGGTGATTTAGGGGTATCTCTTGAGGCTGTAGAAATTCTGACTGTTTCCTCCAATTCTTATGAAGTACCTGGCAAAGATACAATGGCTATTAGTGAAGCAAATGCGCCCATAAGTTCCCCCTCAGAGCAAGATGCTTCAGAGGTGCTGGAATTATTGGAAAAGTCTGTAGGAGAGGAAGAGGAAGATGATGATTATGTGGAACTGAAAGTAGAAGGCAGCCCTTCTGAGGAAACCAGTCTGGCCACAGCTCTTGAAGGTAATAGTCTATCTGCAGCTGCTTCTGAAGCTTTTGAAGGGCCAGATGTGTTTGCTAATGACAGCAAAGTAGAAATTGAAGCGGAAGTATCTGTTACTGAAATGCAAAGTGATACTGAAACTGGAGACACTAAAGATTCTGAGTTCTCAGCTCTGACAACAGCAGAGTCTTTAGTTACTTCACCAGAAACTACTGTTCCCCAAACAACTGTGCAGTCAGACATTGACCAGGTGCTGGAAGCAGGGAAGAAAACAACTAGCCTTGTTGAAGAAACCAGATCACTTACTGGTTTGTCTGGTAATGTCTGTGAGGTTCCTGCTACTTCTGAGCAAAAGATTGCTAAGCTGGATGTTTCCAGTGTTGCTTCTGATACTGAGCGATTGGAGTTAAAGGCCAGTACAAGCATGGAAGCATCTCAGCCTCATCGATATATGCTTGAGGTAATTATATAGTCTTTTTGAAGCATACTTGTAATGAGTTAAAAATAGAGTGGGCATGTGTACTTGAATTTGGTTAGCATCCTCTTCACAATTATATAAATGTATATGCAAGTATATTATTTCAAATGGTTATATAGTGTTTGACAATTAGTATGAATTAATGAATTAACTTATTGTGGTGCTGAGGATTGAACCTAAGGTCTCCTGCATACTAGACAAGTGTTCTACCACGGAGTTATGCTCTAAGCTCTAGTCTGAGTTTATTAAATGTCAGCTTTTATTATTATTTTACCACAATATCATGAAACATTTCTACTTTCAAGCTCCAAGACTGGCATAATTTTAGTTTATAAAGTAGTTATTGGAAATACTTGCTTTTTTACTTTTTAACTAAATCAGTTATATGGCTCATTAGTTTCCCAGTAAAATCTAGGGCTATGTATTTGCCAATGTATAATTCTAGTTGCAAATTTTGAGGTTTAATCTGTACCATAAGGGTTGTCATGAATCTGTGTGATTGAGAGCACAGGATTTTTTTTTTAAATATCATTATTTCATAGTGACAAGTGAGATAAATAGTTGGTTGCATTTAAAAAAATTTTTTTTCTTAACTTCTGTATCTCCTTTCTTTTTTAAAAACCCATTCTTATCTAAATTTTTTATTTTAATTTTTATGTGTGTGCTTGTATGAATTTATATACACAATGTGTGTGTAGAAGCCTGTGGAGACCAGAAAATGGCATCAGGTCCCCTGGAACTAGAGTTACAGTCAGTTGTAAGCTGCCTGATGTGGGTACTCAGTCTTCTGTAAGAGCAGCAAGTGCTCTTAACTGCTGAGCCATCTTTCCAGGCTCCTTTTTCTGTTCTTCATTATATTGACCATTTGTCTATCCTCCTTTTAGCTAGTGAAGGATAAAATAGATATTGCCTGGATTGTAAATATTGTTTTTCTTTTTTTTGCTGAGATTCAAAGTTTAAAACTGCTTAGTTCCTTTATGAAGTGCGGCACAGTGGCAGCCTCTTTAGTAACATGGCCCCGAACTAATTACTATTGATGTTGATTACCATTATTGATGACTCTGCCTTAAATGTGTGGAAATACTACAGTTGAAATAATACAGCATTGGTAGACTTCTATTTTTCTTTTTTAGAATTTGAGTATTTGTTAGATGAATTTCATGAAAGTTACTGAGTACTTTGCCAATGCCTTCCTTTAAAATTAAGCTTATTTAATTACTTTTCTGTATCAGATGTCGAGGCAACAGGAGCAGCCAGGGCAAGGGACAGCACCAGATGCTGTCGACCAACAAAGGAGGGATTCCAGACCTACCATGTTTCGTATTCCCGAGTTCAAGTGGTCTCAAATGCATCAGCGCTTGCTCACGGATCTCTTATTTTCCGTAGAAACAGATATACAGATGTGGAGAAGGTTTGTCTATGTGTTTATTATAGAAAATATATTTAGATCTTAGTCTTTGTTTTCAAAGACATTTATGTAAACATTTTGTGTTGTTTGTATTACTTCAGATATTTGGTAAAAAATAGAATATGAATTACTCTGTGGTAGTATTTTATTGCATTAGCTATTATTCTCCCTTCTATGAATGGTATCCCAGTTTGGCTTATAAAAACACAAATATCCAAGATTTTTCTTATAAAGAAAATTGCTGAGGGTTTTCTGTGGCTGTTTTATAGAATTTAGTAGAAGACAGGTAATGCCAAATGGGCCTATTAGTATAAATATGAAAAATAATCGAAACTTATGTATAATAGTGTCTGTTTTTACATAAGAAATCTGAATATTTCAAATTATTTTATATCATATGATTTATAATTTTAAAAGCACCTAATTTATTTTTATTTGTATGTGACCCTCTCTTACTGTATTTAAAAGTATTTTATACCATTATCCAAGGATATATTAGTAGAAAATTCATTCTTAATAGCACATACAGTGCCATTTTCCTCCTGATTTTCACTGTGACTTCTCAATAAGTATAATTTCATTCAATTTTTAAATCTAAATATAAGATGAATAGTGTTTATGCTTCAGTACTTAAGCAGGACACAGGTAATAACTGCTGACAAAGAATGGTGTACTTGTTCTGAGGAGGTATCTCAGCCCGCCACCCACCACCCCCACCCGCCAGGTTCGTACTACATCCTTATCCTTACTGCCTTTGCAGGATGAATCAAAAGCATCTTCTTTTCCACTTCTCCTCAAGTAGGCATACTGTGATTTCCTTTCTTTAGCTTTATCAGTAAACATCATTTATCTTTGGACAGCCATTCAACAAAGACAGTTATGGACTTCGTGAATAGCAGTGATAATGTCATCTTTGTACACAACACAATTCATCTCATCTCTCAAGTGATGGACAATATGGTCATGGCTTGTGGGGGTATACTGCCATTGCTTTCAGCTGCTACATCGGCTACAGTAAGGACTTCCCTACTATATATACAATTGGTGTGAAATCACAAGTTCTGTGCATCCTTATTGATTAAAACTCACTATGGTGGTTACTGTGCATCTTAGCTGCTATAAATCAGGACCAAAAGAGCTTTGCAAATACCTGAAAAGAGTTTAGAATGTTTTGCAGGGATGAAAAGCCTTAAAAGAAGTTGCTTTCTTAAGGATGAGTTAGTTAGCTAGTGAAGTGTTTGAGAGTGTTTCACCTGAATATGCCCATTATTCTTTTTTAGGTAAAATGGTAAATTAGTCTATTGTACTAGATTTCCAAATACCTTGACTTCTAAAATAATTTAGAAATTTGAGGGGTGTATCTGGTAAAATTAAAATGCACATATAATTATCAAACCTTGTTCCTTACAGCATGAGCTGGAGAATATTGAACCAACTCAAGGCCTTTCAATAGAATCCTCGGTGGCGTTTTTGCAGAGGCTCATTAGTCTTGTGGATGTGCTTATATTTGCAAGTTCTCTTGGCTTTACTGAAATTGAAGCTGAAAAAAATATGTCATCTGGAGGAATTCTGCGACAGTGTCTCCGACTGGGTGAGCTGTTAAAACTGTTAGGAATTTCATTTCACATTTCCAGTCATTCATACATTAAATTAAAAACTTTGGGCAAGAAAGTATCATGCTAATTGTCATGTGTCTACTTTTTAGTTCACATAGTTGTAGCTAGCAAATTTGGTCATGGGGAGGACTTACCTGAAAATGTTGCTAAGGAGATTCTGACCAACACTCGCCTTCTCCATTAACTTCTTTTTGAGCTAAAGTGGTGCTTCTCAAATTTTATAAATCATGAGAGGATCTTAGTAACATGTATATTTGTCTGGGGTGAGGTTCAACTTTGTTTCCCAAGTATCATGGAATGCTGATTCCTTTTGTCTTACAAGCATATTTCAGGAGGAAGGTTCTCAGTGGACATCATTCAAGTGCAACATTTATTCAAATAAACTGGTAATTTGTTAGAGTAGTTCATAAAATCATTACATCTGTTCTTCTGGATGCAGTTCTTCTTTGGGTAAAAGCAAAAATACACATAATAGCTGTTACTGTGTTAAGAAGGCTTCATTAGATGCAGCAAACCCTTTTTCTTAGTGCATGGTTTCCTGCATTGCATCAACAGTCATTTTGTTCTTTTTTATCCATGAAGAAATTATAGATCTGAGAATTAGGAGATTTATCTAAAGTTGTTATAGAAAGCTATAATTAATGAAGTTGAAATCTGACTATATTTTTGTCCATATTTTGTCTCTCTTTAAACTTGTTAGACTTTCTGAACTGGACTGGAGATGTTCCTCAGTGTTAGAATACTTGCCTAGCACAGTCCTTTTTGGTACAACAAAACAAAATAAAACAGAACATTTCAGCAGAACCTAAAAGTATAAATCACTAGGCTGTACTGACTCCCTAGATCATTTTGTGGGGGATTGATGTGTGTTTATTGAGACATGGTCCTGGCGTACTTTGAACTTGCCTCATAGTTGAAGATGACACTGTACTTATTCCCCGGCCTCTGTTTCCCAATGCTGGAATCATAGACATACATCACCATGCCTGGTTCTTAGCTTAGGATGGGGGTTGAATTCCTGACTCTACCATCTAAGCTTATATTAACTCCCCTGGTTTCTTAGATCATAGCCACACCAGAACAAAATCAGACTGAAAACACTCGGTGATAGTCTAGGGACATGTTAGGAATTATTGAAGGTAATCTGTTTTGAATAAAATGTTGTAGGAATTATATTGTGCAGGTGATTTATATCTACTCCATAGCCTTAAATATAATTTTCTTTTTCTTTTCTTTCCCAACCTTTTCCTTAAAATACATTACAGTGTGCGCAGTGGCAGTAAGGAATTGCTTAGAGTGTCAACAGCATTCTCAGTTGAAAGCTAAGGGAGATCTGACAAAAGCCCTGAAAACAATACCCAGCCTGATTCCCATGGGGAAATATGCAGCTAAGGTAAGCTACAGAATCACTCATTTATCAAAAGCATACTTGTATTTCATAATTAAACTTTAAATTAATTTGTACACCTCAAAGTTAAATAAATCTGACAGGTATACTAGATAGTTATTTTAGTCTGTTAGTATAACATTTGAATGTTTGTGTGTAAATACACATAAAGATCTGCTTATTCTTAATGTTGTCTGCTTTTCCAAATATTAACTTTTCTTGTTGCTATGATACTTTTTCCTTCAAATGTGTCAGGTTTTCTTAGTAACTCCCTCTGTATTAGCACCCTCTTGCAAGAGAAGAAGAAAAGTCTCAAAAAAAAACTTGGAAAAGGAATGTTCTTCTTTCCTGATTCTTAGAATACTGTGTTAAATTATTTTTAAAATCTGTATAATGTGTATGTATGTATGTATTATTATTATTGTTGTTGTTGTTATCTCAAAAAGAGCCCCATGGACACTGTGACTGGTGGTATATCTCCAGTAAGAGATCTTGACCGTCTCCTGCAAGACATGGACATTAATCGACTTAGAGCAGTTGTTTTCAGAGACATAGTAAGTTCAAATGTTTCTTTCAAGTATTTTCTTAATTGATGCATTCTTCCCCCTTGGCTTAAAGTCCTTAAAGTAAAAACTTGGTAGAGACAGGAAGACCTACAAACCAGATTTCCTGACAATGCTTTTAGAATCATGAAATATTAGAAAGGATTATCTATATTTTTCACAATGAAAGCGCAGTGCCCTGGCACATAGTAAGCACTGCCTGGCCTTTCATGTACTCAGAAGTCCAGTAACATCTATGAAGAATCTCCATTTTAGTAGATGAATAATCTGAGGAGTAGAGAGCTTGAGTAAATTGGTCAAGATGATGTTTCTAATAAATAACAGAATTCTTACCCAATGGTTTTGACTTCAGAATTCATGCTCTTAATTTAATGAAATATACTATTCCTGAATATTATATTATTTTACTAAATATATACTAAAGTTGATAAAAGATACATGATAAAGTGTTACTCCCATTGTGAAATTATAAACTTTTTTTTATATGTTTTTTTGAGGTAGAGTTTCTGTGTTACGTAGCCCAGGCTGGCTGCCAACTTACCATCATCTCCAACTGCCTGAGTGTTGGATTACTGTCATGTGTCAGCATGCCCTGCTGTCTTTTTTACTTTTTAAAGTTGAAAATCATTTTGCCTTAGCAAATTTTGATAAAGAATATAGTTGAATTTTATGTAAAAATTTTAAGTTATATAAAGTTATAGAGCTTAAAATAGAGGTCCTATGTAGTAATCTCATCACTATTGGAAATGATGTCTTTAGTAAGTACTTGTTGAGCACTTACTGCATTATATATTACATTAGTAATCAGAAATTCACAAACTTATTTTTCCAGTTGTCTTAACTCCCACGTCTATTCTTGACTAGGTTTTAATGCATGTCTGGAATTTGGAGTGTTGTCATTGCTTAGTAGTTTTCAAATTCAGTACTAAATGCCTTTATATGTATCACCTCCTTTAGTTCTTATGATAATCCTATGGAAAGGTAGCAACATTAGGTGGTTGTGTGCTTGACAGCATAGAGTGTAAAGATGTGGAAGGAGGAACTTAAGGACTTAGATAATTTGATGAGATGAATAAGATAGGCATAAACGGTTTTAACTTATTAAGAAGACCAAGTAAATGATTTACATAATGGTCATATCATTAGCAGTTACACAACATGGCAGGAAGGGGATGGTTAATGAAAAAAGAAAACCAGGCATCTTTTTTAGCAAGACTAAGAAGTTGTTACATATAGACCTGCTAAGTACCATACATAGATTTCATCTTACTAGAAATGTGTCTAAGAATTATTTGAAGCAATTACATGTTAAGGAAGAGTTTGCTCTCTAATTTCTTTTGAAGTTATGTCTAGAACTTCTGACAGTAGTTAATTATTAACTTTTTAATCTAATTGTGCCCATATGCTCTCGTTTACTTATTTCTCAGCAACAAACCCCATGACCTAGGGCAGGTGGTGTGTCCTGAGCTTCATCTCTATGCTTCCCACCATAAACTTACTGTTTGAGATGCTGTTAACTTTAGGTTTTGATAGAAAAAAAATTTTTTTTTCTTAAAGTAATTAAGTTGAATTTGCTCTGAAAAGTTATCAGAGCAGTGATGCATAGTAAGGTCCTCTTGAAGATACCTGTACTAGATGCAGAGGTCATTTATAAACACATGCACGTGTAGAGCTAGGATGGCTTTTATATCTCAGTTTTGTTTGTCCTTTTCCTTGAGTACACTATCTAAAATACTGTGCTATCTAAAATACTCCAAAAAATTCCTTTTGGCTTTGCTTTTCCTGGTTATTTGTGTTGGATGTGTTAAGTATTCTAGCATAGCTGTTGTGTTGTTAAATTTCTGTATTTTGATTTTCGTGATTAGAAGTAAAAATAATCAAATAATAGTTTCATTGTTATAACTACCATTTGGTTAGTTTATAAAGTATGGTACAGCATTTCTGTTTAGTTGTGTACTTAATTTAAAAAGTTGAACTACATTTTCTTTTCTTGTGTTTCTAAATATAAAGGCATTTTGGCAAGAGTCTTCCTGATCTTTACTCAAGGGCATTTAAAAATTATATTTAGTAATAAATTATTTTAAAATTATAATATTTTCTGTGCATATTAAAAGATTTGTGAACTTTTTATATTTAGGTGCTTTGATGTGAAATAAAATTAAAATATAATAATAGTGGCATGAAAATTACTTTTTTTTCTCTGTAGGAGGATAGCAAGCAAGCTCAATTCTTAGCTTTGGCTGTTGTGTACTTTATCTCTGTTCTTATGGTCTCAAAGTATAGAGACATTTTGGAACCCCAAAATGAAAGGCATCGGCAGTCACTTAAGGAAAATGGTAGTGAAAATGGGAATACGTCACTTCCTGGTAAGTTTCTATATTTTATTCCCTGATACCCAAAGTTCAAATGAAACCTCACCTGTTAAAGTACTGATTCTGACAGTAGAGCTTAACTTTGTATGAAAACATTTATTATTATTATTATTATTATTATTATTATTATTATATGTCATTAGTAAAATAACAAATATTTTATGTTTACCAATAACTAATTTATTTTAAGTTTATATAATTATTTACAGTTGGAAGATGATTTTGTACTGTAAATGTTATCTAACTGAAAGACGAGAAAATGTTATCCTTTGTAAGTAAAAAGTCAAAAGTTTTTAATGTAGCAAGTCATTTAAAAAATAATAGTGACGAATATGGTTTTAAAAGTAGCTGCCAGTTTGAAAAAGTAAAAAAGCATATTAAAGGACTGGACATTGTGATGCACACCTTTAATCCCAGCACTTGGGGGCAGGTAAATCTCTTATGAGCTGGAGACTAGCATGGTCTATCTAGCAAGTTCCAACCTAGGTAGGAAGCAGGGCTACATGGTGATACTCTGCCTTAAAAAAAACAAGAGAAAACAAAAAACTATGTGCCAGGTACAGAATTATAGGTAGATAAACAGCTGTTATAATTATGGACGTAGTTGCTCTGAGGAGGCATTTTATTTTTTCAACAGGTATTTTTTCAATACCCATTAGGTGCTTGGGTATATTCATCTAGATTCAAATACACAAGAAGACAAAGGCTCTACCCTCAACCCTCATGGAGCTTATGTTCTAGGAGGAAGGGGTAATTTTTTTTTTTTTAAGACAGGTTTCTTTTTAGCCCTGAGCTTGCCTGGAACTCACCTGCCTGCGACTCCTCTTTGCTGGGATCAAAGGTGTGTGATACCACACCCAGCCAAAATAAATATTTTTAATAAACGAATTTTATAACATTTTAAAGGGTTGTGAGAGTGGTAATAAGAGAATGAAATAAAAATGTCAGGCATGACTATGAGGGAAAGTTTATGGATTTTTCCATAAGAGAAATGAGCAGTCACTGGAATATTTTTAGTACAGGAATTATAACTGACAAGGATTTTAAAGTAACACCCTGGCCAGTGGGATGGTTAAGCAGGTAAAATCATATTTGCCACACAAGTCTGACAATCTTGAGTTCAGTCCCCTGTAGTTCATGGTGGAAGGAAAGAGAACTGACACTCAAAAGTTGTGTACTACCTCCATATACAGTCTGTTTTATGTATGCACCAGCACTCTCATACACATACACATAATACACACATATAGTAATAATAAATACAATTAAAAAAATTTAAAGGTAACACTTTCGAGTCTGTGTTGAGCTATACCTCTGAGGAGAAGAGAAACTAGTGTGTGGACTGTGTACATTTGGAAACAATTCTGTAGGTCATTATTATAATTGTGTTACATATAATATATATCCTAATGCTAGTATGTTTGATAAACAAAAAAGGATTATAATGGAAGTTAGACCAGTGTTTTATTCAAACTCTCCAGGCATATGGTGTGACGCAGGACCTTGAAACAGAGTGACTTAAAACTACAGCTATCTTAATCTTTCATGATTATATGGGTGTCATTTGGATACAGCATAGCAGTAATACTTGCCCCTGCTCCAGATGTTTCCAGGAGCTGACAGTTGAAGATGGCTTCTCTGTTGCCTAGAGCTCAGCAGGAATGTCTCTTTGTTGGGGCTGGCTGACTGAAGTGGCTGAACTAGTGTTAGGTGGGCCTTGATACTTCGTTAGCTTAATTCCTTGTGCTCTTCTATTAGTCTGGAAGGCCTGTAGTGACTTCAAGATATAGTGGGATATATTAAAAGTGGAACATTTCAGTTTTCAGCATGCTGACTTTAGATATTTTTTGATGTGTAAGATATAGGGCAGGAAGTGATAAACAAAGCACTTGAGTTCCTTATTGTAGAGGTACTTAAAATTTTGATGGTGGGGTCATTAAAAGAATACATGTAGGTAGAGGTGATGAGAAGACTGAGGACTGAAAGGACAGAGGACTGACCCCTGAGATCCTCAAATGTAATAAATCAGGGGAAAGAAGTGAAGGAGGTTAATGAGGAGTGACCGGTGAGGTGGTAGAAGGAAAAGCAGAAGGGCATGCCTGTGAGCCAGAGGAAGAAAGAATTATCAAATTGCAGAGATTGTCTGGCAGCTGCTTTTCTGTTGAGTGTCATTCGGGAGAAAACTTATCATTAAATTTGGAAAGGTGTAACTTTTTTGGTGAACTTGAAAAGAGCATCTTAGTTGGAGTGATTGGAACCTTGATTGGATCAAACAAAGTTAAATAGAGCAAAAAGGGGATGCTTGGGCTGAGGGTTTAGCTCCTTGGTAGAGTGCTTGCCTACTGTGCTTCTAGCCTTGGGTTTGATCCCCAGCACCTCATTAACTGGTCATGGTGGTGTGTGCCTACAATCCAGGTACTCAGGAAGTGGAGGCAGGAGGGTCAGAGGTTCAAGGTCTTCCTTGAATACATAGCAAGCCTATGTATCCAAGATGTGACAGAGATATGGTGTTCCCTGTTGGACGGGATTTTAAGCAGCAGTAATTTATTTTGTATATGGGAGGGGTGTCCATTTTTCCAGCAGTGGAAACCATGTTGAAGTAGAAGTTTTACTTTTATGTACTGTTTGTTGGCTTTCAGCTTTGTGATATTATCCATTGGTAAGCCACAATCACTTCTGAAGGCTGTTGTAGATCTTTGTTATTTACTTATTTTATTTTATAAATAAAAATATTTTATTTATCATCTGTTTTGATTACAGGTGCATTTCCTCGCTATGTTTTATAGTTTGTGTTGTTAGTTTTGCTTTTGAGATAGGTTTTAAAAAATTCTGGATGTCTACTGATACTTGAATATACTGTTTGAAAATCAGTCCTAATTTTTTAATTCACTCTTATTTGTTTCGGGGTAAGATACAGAAAATACACCAGCAGAATTTAGCCCTTTAACTCTATCATCAGCAGAAGAGTCAATGGAAGGCACCTCATCTACTCGAAGGAGGGACTCTGGCCTTGGTGAGGAAACGGCTTCTGGCTTAGGAAGCGGTGCATCTGTTGCTTCTCCAGCAGCGCCTCTGGGTGTCAGCGCTGGTCCAGACGCCATCAGTGAGGTTCTGTGCACTCTTTCTGTAGAAGTCAGTAAATCTCAGGAAACCAAAATTGATGGAGGAAATGAGTTGGATAACAAGGTGACACCCTCAGTTCCAGTTTCAAAAAATGTCAATGTGAAGGACATTCTCCGAAGCCTGGTTAACATACCATCAGATGGAGTCTCAGTGGATCCTGCCCTCCTGCCACCAGCCTGCCTTGGTGCCTTTGGAGATCTGCCTGTTGACCACTCTGTGCAGTTCAGATCTTTTGACAGGTATGTAAATAGTCCTTTGTTTTACAATGCTCACATTTGCCATGTAAAGGTAAACAGGAATTTATTTTGAATCTTCTAATCTTTGTAGCTACCATATTTTAGTGGAATGTTTTCATTTAATTTATTAAGAAAATGCAAGGATAGTTTTGTTGCGTGTGTTGTACAGAATTTCAAATATTTATTTAATATTTTATTTATTTTATGTTATGCACGTATGTAAGTGCACCCTGCAGTGCCCGTAGAAGTTAGAAGAGGACCTTGTACCCCCTAGAACTGGTGTTATGGACAGTTGTTAGCCATCATGTGGGTGCTGGGATTCAAACTGGGGTCCCTTGAGAGAGTAGCCAGTGCTCTTAAAGATTATTACCACTAGGATTATTTTAAAAATAATTTTGTTAGATGTAAAAATGCCCTTTCTTACTTCCTTCATTCTTTCATTTTTTTGTTATGATTCAAACATTGTCTTTACTTATACATGGCTGCATATCATTCCCTTATTCCCACTACTGTTTGGGCCTTTGTGACAAGAAAAAGAGAGAGTCTGGATTCTAGCAGACACAAGAATTCAGCCAGGTGTTCTGATCCCTGGTAGTTTGAGAAAGCTGAATACAGATTCCTAAACTTTGTTGATTATGTTGCCTTAAGAAATTTTTGTAGATTTGTCCATTTCCTAACTTCATCCACTGTGTGTGTGTGTGTATGTGTGTGTGTGCTGCTCAGTATGAAACCCAGGGCCTCAGTATCCCAGGCTCTATTACTGGTTATATCCCTTAGCCTCCCTGAACATTTTATTGAAATTTTATAAACATTTTTTCGGTTCTGCCTCCAGTATGTACTTATTAAATAAATTACTATTTTTATCTGGAAACAAACTACTGTTCTGGAAAGTTTGTAGTACAAAAAAATTTTTTCTTGAGCCATTAAGTTGCTAATACGATAATCACCTTTTAATACTTCATTGTGTTTTCTATATTTATAGTAAATATATTTCTATATTCATTTAGATAGGTAAAATTTATCTATAGACATAAAATCTACAATATTTATAAATATATTTCTGTATTTGTTTAGATATATGTTAATATATTTCTCTTTATAAATATGTTTCTATATTTATTTATAAATGAGAAAATTAATATAGATACAATACTGCTTTTTAATCTTCAAATACTCTCTAACTTTTGATAATTACATAATATTAACACTTCCTTCATTTGTGTTATTTATTCTTTAGCTCTTCATAAACATAGCTGTGTTCTTTATCACATCCCTCTGTCTCCCTCTTATGTCTCTCCCTGCTCCACCAATCACTCCTTCCCAACAGATTCCTTTTCTACTTTCATGTATTTTTTGTACCCCAATACATTTATTTATCTATTTATTTATTTTGCAGATTTATTTTTTAATTTTTAAATCAAGTGTATATGTGTGTCTGAGTTTTGGTATGTGCATGTGAATACATGTTCCCAAGGAGGCCAGAGGATTCCCTGGAGCTGAGTTATAGGTGGTTGTGAGCTGCCTGATACAGGAACCAAACTCAGGTCCTCTGCAGTTATGTGCTTGCTCTTAACCACCGAGACATTTCAGATTCCCCCAACATTCAGTGAAGACTGCTGTATAAGCATGATGAGGGGTTTATTTATTTGAACAAGGCAATTTACTAATGGCTACACCACTGAGGAATGTGATTCCCCGTCCACGCAACCATTGACTGCCCATAGTTCCTTATTGAGGCACCATGAGTCTTTTTCCATCATGATGGAATACTGATGGACCTAGTCTTGTGCAGTTCTCATGCAGGTAACCACTGCCACTATAAGTTCATGGATGCAACGCTATGTCATGTCCACAAGGCAATGTTTCATAGCACTCCTTCTCACTCTCCAGTTCTTACATTCTAAGATGTGCTCATTCTTCTACAAGATTCCTAAGTTTTGGTGCGAGTGTTGTAAGTGTCCTGTGAGGATTGAGAACTCCAGTCACTTATTGTCAGCACTTTGACTACTTAGGAGTCTACGCCTTAATTGGTGGCTACTGCAAACTGAATCTTCTCAACTCAGGCTGAGAGCAGCACTAATCTAAGGATAAAAGTGCTAATATTTAGAATGAAGTTTGACAACATATTCATTTAACAAAACAATAGTAGTAGATTCCTCCTTGGTTCCTATGACCTCCCCATCCATGGATTTTTGACCAGTCTTATAGTACCAGATATGAATTCTCTCTTGTAGAGCAGGCCTCAAATCCAATCAGAAGAATGGTTGGTTACTCAACAATCACACTACTTACTATTGCACCAGTGAGCACATCTTGCCTGGTAGGTTGGATTCCCATCTGGGTAAGACTTGATGACTTTGTTCCCCTAGCATCCTGGGTAGCATTTTGTGGCACAATGACAGGTAGCTAGAAGAAAGGAAACTTCCAGTCTAATCTCAGCTTGGATTTCTCTATGCCTTGCAACCAAAGTGTTTGGTGTTTTCAGCAATAGGATCCTGTTGTGTAGTTCCGGTGGGCCACCAAGAGCAATTGCAATAGTTTGTTTAATAACGTTCACTTAAGTAAAATGATCTAGACCAGGATTATGTGTTGCATGTAGTTATTTTGTTTTTTCATTTTCTTTCAACATGAAGTACTTCATGTATATCTTGGAATGGGGTAATCTTGGTACTTTGGAAGAGTATAGCCCTGCTGCTTTCAGAATGTGCCCCACTTTATATTAATCTTTTCTTAGAATTAGATTCAGTTGTTAATACATCTTCCTTAGAAATATCACAGAAGTGACAGTTTCTTCTTATTCCATCCTGTCTATTGGCACATGATTTTCTCTTATTACTAATGCAGCTAATTTTGATTAGTGATTGCAGTGTTATGTGTCTCTACTACTATGACATTTCTTTGGAATAGATACTACAAAATTACATTGTCTTTGTCAGATTTTCTGCTTATTTATCTTATGGGCTTATGATTCCCTATTACATTCAGTGCCTTCCAATATTTTTCTTTATGTCTAAGATAAAGTCAGTGTGTTCCCTTCCTGTTGACTTTTTTGACACGTTCTCATCATAATTTTACCTTTTCTTTATGCATCTGTTTTTCACATTTGCTGTTGGACCATATAGTAATAATATGTTTCAGTTAGTCTTTTTCCTTGATGAAGTTGTTATCTCAACTCCCTCCCGGGGGTGGGGGCGACTCTTTTTTTGAAGCTAGTGTCTTACTGTGTTTGTACAGGCAGCTTCGGATTCCTGGGCTCAAGTGATTGTCCTGTCTCAGCCCTGTGAACTCACGGCAGCCCTGCTGCCTCAGCTTTCTAAATGCTGGGATTTTGGGTGAGAGCTCCCATGCCCATCTTAAATTTTGCATTAGTGTTAGATTGAGTAGTCAGAAATATTCAAGTGTGACTGAGTATTTTAATTGAACGTGCCCTATTAATATAACTAAATTTTTTTGAATGACCAAAATTTTATATTTTGGCATTTCTTTTTTAATACCACTGAAATTAAGTCTGTTATTTCTCAATGCTTTAAGTAAGATTATGAACTTATTTAGGAAACCCTGCCTAGGTACTACATTTTAAGAGATCTGTTGGATTAGGAAAGAAATAACTTTTGTGGTAGCATCTTTTCTGTGAAACTTAACATGTCTGGTATTCATTTAACATATTGTCTGCTGGAGTACAAACTGCTCTGTTCTTCCCTCCCCCCCTCTTTTTTTCTTAGCAAGAGACACCTTTTGAAAGACTTTCTTGTAGCCATGGGCCAATGGAGTGTCTCTGGGAATTTCAAAGCATCCCTCTGATCATGTGTTTATCTCAGGAATGCTGTGTCAGAAATCAGAACTCTCCTCATATCTTAAGAATTATCAACTCCCAAGCACTAGCTGGAAAGTTTAGAGTAACAGCTACGTGAGTGAAACCGTGCTGAAAGACTGCCAGGTTGTGGGCCTTTGTGAAAGGGAAGGTGTTTGTGTTCATTCCCATGCCAAGATTCTTGCCCTTATCTAATTTGAAGATCCTCACTGGCGATTAATGGATGCCAAGGATTTATCTTGATAAACTTCAAGGGCTGGTCTGGGTTTTCAACTGGATCCTTAGGGAATATAGTCCTCCGCTAATTTTTTTTTTCTCCTTTAGTGAACTATTTCCATGCTAAATAAAATAGCATTTATGTGAAGACTTGTCATATTTGAAATGGATATAAGTTTAGAAATGGAAATTCTGAAACTTACCTTCAAATTCTTTAGATGAAAAAAAAAAGGTATTTTCACTTGCTATGTGCGGTACTTAAACAAGTTCTTTTTCATTTGTACAATGGGAAAATACTAAGTATTCAGTAGAGTTAGTGGGTCCATAAAGACAGCCTTCATTTTAGTATTTGACTTTGATATTTTGGAAAACCAGCTGGCATACCTAGTTGTCTGCCTTCTACATTATTTGTATCAAAAATTGGAAGCGCTTTTAGTTAAAATGGCATTATTCTAAATTCAGAAGGCCTAGGCATAACTCAGTGGTTGAGTTTGTGCTTAGGCTATGCAAAATCTTGAGTTGAATCTCCAGGACTAGGAGGAAAATAGAGGGGAAGAATGAATAAAAGAAACTTAGCCCGAAAGATTCCTGAAATATCTTCAACATATTGTCTGACATAGATGTTCTCAAACTGATCTAATGCATGTTGTATCTTCTTTGTGTTTTCTAAAGACAATACAGAATATTCAGCTCTTGTCTACTTAATCCTAAGTAGTGGTTAGTTTTAGATTATCTTTTAAAATGTAGGATACAGTTTGCTGGTTTAGATAGATGTTTATATACAGGATGGACATGCAGAAGGTCTCTTCTATTGAAGATTTGTCTCTTACACTGGAACTTTATAGTAGTAATGAAAATATCCCACATATATTTATTATTTAATGCAGTTAAAATGACATCATATGATTTGACTTTTATTTACTTTTCTCTGACTCAACACTTTATCAGTAATGTGTTACTTTTCAGAAGTGATTTGAATCAGGCAATAAATTTAGAAAATTATTAAATTTATTTTTCTTTAATGTGTCAATTACTAGTTAATATAAATACCATTTATTTTATATGATTAGATATAATTTTTGTAATTTAGTGGTAGTTTATACATAATTTCACATCTTGAAAATATTTATTTCTGTTATATATACTTGATTATTATATAGAACTTATTTTAAATGTAAGCATGAATATGATGATGACTGGAGAACTTAGTATGTGCTTTATGTGCATGAATTGTATGGTATTATGGTATGTGAATTGTATCTGAAAAATCTTAAAAAAGAGGTCATTATGAGGAAACAGCTGAAACCAGACACCGTTTAGAGATACGTCGATTTGTGAGGCATTTCTGTAATTTATTTTGGCAAGTTACTTTACCTTTTTGAACTTGCTTTAAAAATAAATTAAAAACCTGTGCGTGGTGGCACACATCTCTAATCTTAGTCTTTTGAAGGCCTGGGGACGGGCAGTAGTAGGAGGATTGGGAATTCAAGACCTCCTGACTACATAGTGAGTTCAAGATTTCAAGATTGTAGCCTGTGCTACCTGAAATTCTGTCCTCAGTCCCCCCAAAGTTATTTTTAAAATAAAGTAATATGTACACATATTAGTGCTAATACTTATTACTGTTTAATACTGTTTTTCAAGTTGAATTATAATTTCTATCATATTGTTAATGTTTAATAAGTATAGCTGTTATCAGAAGTTATCCTCCTCTGCCAGGGGAAGGCCTCCTGGTAGAGGAGTAGTAGTTAGAGGTGATTGGAATGGTGAAATAAATTTTTGAGGAATACTCGGGTATATCATTCCTGATATATCATTCCTGAGAATATGTGCAAGGCTACTAGTAGTATTTACTAAAGTAAAAGAATTTGTATTTTTTTTATGACCAAAAGCATTATTAGCAGCATGCTAAAGAATTAGAAAGTTTTTGTAGTTTTTTAATTAACCATGCCACTTTGACAGACATGTCCATTTATAATAATTTATTATCGGTTTTCCAGAACTGTCATAAAAATGATCACACACAGAAGAAGCAAATAGCTATTTAAGCATCACTTAGGTCCTGCAGTTGGCTCAATTGTTTTATTATATAATTTTTCATATATCCATCAATCAGTCTTGTTTTTGAGCACATTTCAAAAGTTGTGGATATCAGTTCACCTGACTTTTTTTTTTATAATTGCAAATAAAAATTTTAATTTCAGAAAATGAATTTAATTGTTTCACTTTTATACAGTGAACTCCAGCTCCCTAATGTCAGTCAATATATTTTAATGTAAAATTTACATACGAAAGGCTCAGTTGGTATGTGTATGCCTGAAAATGGAGTCTGTGACTTTATAAATGCTTAGCAAGTGCTCTGCCACTGAGCCACGCTCCCCGTATGGAAGTCACGGATATGAAATGTAGTGTTTGATGAGCTTTGACAAGTTTATATACTTATATAACACAAAACATCTGTTAAGATTCCCTTTTCCCACTTAATCCCTGTCTCCCAGAGAAAATTATATAAGGTTTTTTTTTTTTTTAAACCATTCAAGTATTGCCTGTTCCAGAAGTTTTAATAAAATGAAATACAAACTAGGTTCTTGACTCTCATGCTTCCTTCATTTAAGGGACTTTGAGATTCATCCATGTTGTTAAATTGATTAGCATTTTGTATCATTTTGGTGCAGCATAGTGTACTTCTGTATAAGCATCTCACCATCAAAAACTTAATTTTCCTGCATGTGGGACATTTGGATTATATTTCTAGTTCTTAGCTACTTTAAAGCATTTGCAAACATAATTATATATATTTTTGTGTATTTATATTTTCTTGGTGAAAGTCATGGAAGTGAAATTGTTGGGTAATTATATATGTCTAAAATTTTGATTATTGAAGAAACAGAATGTTTTATTGTACTACTGTGCATTAAACCGAGGGCCTCAACATACTGAGCAAGTGCTCTACCACTGAACAACACCTCCCTGCCCACAATTTCACTATTCTAAATATTATTATTCTGTCAATATGTATTGGTTGTATACATAAAATAGATTGTAGTGAATCTTTTGTGATCCAATATGAAAGTGAATTATCCTTGTTTCTCATTTCTTCCACCAAATAGTTAGAGTACAGAGATTTTCATACATATTGGGCATATAAATTTCTGCCTACAGAAAGAAAAGCACAAATTACATTTTGTATTGTTTTCTGAGGGTACTGCCAGCACACATGTATGTGTGCATGTGTGTGTGCACACAGAGGTCATAGCTACTTTCCTTTAAGGCAGTGATCTTCATCTGATATAAGCTACCATAATTTAAGCGCACCATTTTGGATGGGGGGCTCAGGTGGCTGTGTCTTCTATTTTTTAGTGTATAGTTAACATTGGCAGTCACCCTTATAATGATGTGACACTAGCTACCCTCAAGTACATTTTATAAGCCTTGCCTAGCACAAGATAACTTGATTTAATTGGCAATAGTGTTTGCCCTCAAATGATAGTCACTGAAGTAAAACGAAACCTATTTCAATTTGTTCTGTTCCTTTTGAAAAACAACAGAAATGTACTTTTAAAATAATGGAATTACATGTTTTAGAAAGTGTGGTTGCATTTATTAGGATCAAATACCTAAGTAACTTAGTTTAAAAACCAAATACTTTAAAGCTATTAAGGGAATACTTGAAGCTTACAGTATTGTCAACAAAAGACGTGATTAAATAAATTGAATGTTGAAGACTTTAGGCTTATGGTTAACACCAGGTAATTAAAAGTAAGAGCTGCTGAGGGAGTACATTATATATCAGCTGTCCTATTTACCTCATTAACTGGGTTTTTGCATGTTTATGGAGCTAACTTCAATTAAAAATACCTTTTAAGTTATGTCTAACAAGGTCTTTTAGTTACTCATTTAGTATAAGCTATTGCACTTTAATTGAAATTAGTATATCATTAATACCTGTGTTTGAATAAGGTACAACATGAACAACTAGTTATGTGGTACTTACATTAAAATTTTTTCCCATTGTTTTTCTATATAATATTGTCAAAAGATAATCATGTTTTGTGAGTTATGTACATGTTACAAATTGCTTGTATATGCACTGTTTTATCTTTAAAATAAATTCAAAGTTTTATGATTTTAAATTGGTGCATTAAAATTCATATAGAAATATGCTGAGTTTTTCATCAGTTCTGAGGTTTAAATGAGTTAATTACTTCTTGAATTCTAAAATTCTTTTATCAAAATTATTTTTTGTTATATTTTATATTAGGAAAGTAAAGATGATCCTCAGTTTTCAAAATCAATGTGATAAATATTAGTTTAAATGTTAAAAAGTATGAAATAGACAAAATTTAATTAAAACATATATTAAAAATACAGGTTGTTTTCATAGGACATTATCTCAGTTAAAAAAAAAAAGTCAGACTGGGGAGATAGCTGGCCAGTAAATTACTTTGCTATGGAAGCATTAAGACTTGAGCCTGAGCCTCACAACCTATGTTTAAAAAAGCTGCATGTGGTGTGCTCTTGTGATCCCAGCTCTGGACACACATAATTTGGATGACCCTGGGACTCATCAGTCAGTCAGCCTAGCCTACCCAGCAAGCTCCTGGCTAGTGAAAGACCCCGTCTTAAAAAACAAGGAGGTTGGATACTGAGGAATAAACACCCAAGGTTGTCTTCTGGCTTCCACACACAGGTGCATGTACATACATACACATACATACACACCACATCCAAAGAGACAAGAAAAGCAGATAAATATATTGAGGGAATATTCTAAGGTATACATTAAAATAAAGATATGAAAGAAAATTAGAAAAAGTTAACTTCATTTTTATATTGAAAAGCTAACTTCTTATTTTTATATTGAAAAGCATACAATACAGTCAATGATTTGTACTTTAAAATCTTTTATTTCTTTTATTACAGAAGTGTCATCATTGCAACAAAAAAGTCAGCAGTCTTACCTTCCACCCTACCTACAAGTGTAGCCACCAATGCAGTCAGTGTGGTCTCTTCAGTAGATTCCACGCAAGCCTCAGATGTGGGAGGAGAGTCACCAGGTAAGTTAGGTGTCAATGATGTTAGGAAAAAAAGATTTGGATTCCATTTTAGCAAAGCTTAGGATTTTTTGATAAAGTTAACAAATTTATTAGGTGTATTAGAAACATTTGTGTTTTACTGTTGATTTCTTACTAATTTCCTGAATAAGCTACAGTAAAATTAAAACATAAAATCAGGACTTGGGATTCAGTTCAGTTGGAGAGTACTTGCCTAGCATGTTTGGAACCCTGGATTTGATCTCCAGTGTCACATAAACTGGGTGTGGTAGTATATACACATGTAATTCTAGCTCTCAGGAGGTAGGGCAGGAATCAGAAATTCAAGATTGTCTTTGGCCATATAGTAAGTTGAAGGCCTGCTTGGGTTATTCAAGACTTGTCTCCAAAAAGTAAAGTCAAAGAGTTCAGTATTGTCTCCACTCAGACCTAATAGTTTAAAGTGTTTTAAATGCCACTGGTTGGACAGAGAGATGGGTGACTGGATGAATGATAGAATTATAAGCATAGATGTTTTTCTTTTTTCTCCTAGGATTTGAGAAAATATTGATAGGGCTTTAAATAAGAGAGTTTTGGTAATGTAGAACTTTATTAAATGTAGTTAATGATTGTCAAATGTTTATATACTATCTACTACTTAGTATTTTTTGGTATTTTTCTGGATTATAATTTTAGAATGCTACTCTCAAGTATTATATCATTCTTATATTAGCTGTACTGGTTCAAAGAATTTTACAGAAAATTTTACTTTTATCTATCTTTTGTATTCCTTTACAATATAAAAGTATGTTAACTAATGGTGCCAGCTCCTAAATACTTGTATGCTGCCTGGAACCTAGTAGTGACATAAGTAAAATTAGAAGAGGACAGCACTAAAATCACCAAGTTAGAGTGCTGGGAATATGGCTCAGTCAGTAAAGTGTGCTGTGCTAGCATGAGGACCTCAATTTGTATCCCCAGCAGAAAGCTGGGAGTTGTGGTGCTGGCTTATAATTCTGTTACTGGGAAGGTAGAGACAGGAAGATCCCTGGGGCTTTACTGGCCAGCTGAATCAGTGAGTTCCAGGTTCACTGAAAGTCCCTGTCTGAAAAATAAGACAGAGAAAAATAGAATACATCTGGCATTGACCTCTGACTGCATGCTAGGTGTACACCTGAGAACATATACACACTCATATACAAACATATAAATAACCAAGGTTGGAAATTTTTAACTAGTAATAGTCTGTACAGTGTTGTACTGGTCCATAAAAAATATTAACAAGGTAGTGGTACCCCACTCGTATGTGACACATTGTGAAGATGAAATTACTGTAAAAGTGAAAAATGAAGGAATATTGATGGAGCGCCTTAGATTCCACTTATTATATGATCAGGAATAACGTTTTTACTTACTTTGGGAGATCCCACATAAAGATTTGCCTTCTTTCTGCTTTTATTTAAGAAACTGGTCTATCTTGAAAGGTTTTTTTTTTAAAACTATACTAGTTGCTAGTTAGCTTCCCCATAGATTTTGTTAATGTCCCCTCCCCCAAATGGAATTATTTCTCCTTTTTTTTTTTGGACAGGCTCTCACGAAGCCTAGGCTGGCCTTGAACTCAGCTATATAGCCAAAGATACCTGAAACTTATGATCCTCTTGTCTCTACCTCCCAAGATCCGAGATTACAGGTTCAAACTAGGCGTTCTTGCAAGTGAGGCAAAGACTGTATCAACTAGTCTACATACCCAGCCCTTTTTTCACTTTTATTATTTTATTTGTCTTATCAAAATTTTATTTCAAAGTTTGAAGTGCAATTAATTCCTTAGAAGGCTCATAATATTTAAGTAGAGAAAATGTTAATAGTATGTTAAAGAGAAAGAAAATGCAATGCTTTATGTACCATTTAATTACTTCTGTGAAGTATATACCTTCTATGTATGCTAAAAGTAAGAAAGTATACTGTAAAGCACTCCATGCAGTTGCACTCTTGGCTTTTTGTTTTCTTTGTGATAGGGTCTCATATAGCCTATGCTGACCTTGAACTCACTCCATAGCCAAGAATATCCTCTACCTGCTCTTTGCTTGAGTTACAGGTATATGTCACCACACCTTGCTACTACTAGTACTACTGGTTTTGATTTTTTGGATTTATTTTTATGTTGTTTCAAAAATTATATAAGTACTCATATTTTAACAAGTTAAAATCCCACCTGGAAACTAAAAGAGTATTATTGTCTTGCATGGCTTAGATTTTTATCAGAGCAACTTTTAAAAATCAGTATACTTTATTTTTTAGATTAGCTTCAGATTTGTAGAAAAATGTGAGTAGAAAGAATTGGATTCTTGTTTACCCTGAGAGCCCCTAGAAAAATAATTGGTCTTTTTTTTCTGATTGATGTATTACAAATATGTGCAGCTTTACCCTGGCCTCCCCACGTTTTTCCCCCCTTCCCTCCTGATAAGTCCCTTTGGGGGAAAATGCAGGAGTTACAAATGTGTATAAAGTTGCCTTTCATTTTAAAAAATTCTGAGACATGAATTTGTCATTAAGGTCCTAGAGCAGTCATGACAGTTGAGAAATACACCAAATACAGTGAGTTCCCCTTGATTTTAAAGGTAGTTTCTTTTACTTATTTATTTATTTATTTAGTAGTTTTAAATATCCTATTGTTATCTTTTAATGTGTATGAGTATATTGCCTACATGTGTATAAGTGCACCCATGTCGTGCAATGTCCACGGAAGTCAGAAGAAAGTGTTGGATCCCCTGGAACTAGAGTGACAGATGGTTGTTAGCTTCCATGTGGGTGCTGGGAACCTATCATGTGTCCTCTGCAAGAGCAGTCAGTACTCTTAACTTCCGCGCCATCTCTTCAGCTCTCTTATATTAGTTTTATTTATGTGTATGAGTGTATTGCCTCCATGGTTATAAGTGCACCCATGTTGTTCAGTGCCCGTGGAGATTAGAAGAGGGTGCCAGATCCCCTGGAACTGGAGTGAAAGAGAGTTGTTAGCTGCCATGTGGGTACTGTGAATCAAACCTGGTTACTCTTCAATAGCAGACAGTGCTCCTAACCACTGAGCCAGCTCTCCAGCCCAGGTAGTCTCTTTCAAAGTTTAGATCATGGCACAGAATAAATAGATTTTTGGATGTCTTTCCCCTCCCACTTGATGATGTAGATGAAGCTCAGGAATTACTTTAGGCAAGTGTTATATAAGTAAGGTGTAGTGAGAGCACCTGATTTTTATTTTGACTCAACTGTTGTATTAAAATTTTTTTGTTTATTTTATGTATATGAGTGTTTTTTCTATATTTAAGTGCACCCATTGTGCACTATCCACATCCTATCCCCTAGAGCTGAAATTAAGGACAGTTAGTTGCCATGTGGGTACTGGGAACCAATGCAAGACCAGTCAGTCCTCTTAACCATTGAGTCATGTCTCCAACCTAACTCTTGGGCTTTTTGAGAGGTCTCCTTATGATCTCTTGGCTGGCTCTAAGTCATGCTGACTAAGCCATCTGATTGCTGGGATCATAGGCATGTGTCACCATGGTAGGTTATTCTGATGACTTTTACATATGCTCTCCACCTCTTAAATCGCAGAGGAGCTAAGAAAATGAAGCTGAGATGTTTACATGATAAATTTCTTCCTTATGAATCTTTCTTATAAATGGAGAATTACAAACTAGCTTGCTGTTTTGAAGTCTTTTGTATCCATTGGCCAAAATATTATAAAATTGAGTCTACTTGATCTGACCCATAATGTACCCTTTTGTTATCCAAATTTTGTTTGATTTTTGATGTGTTTTGAAAGTAATTCTCATTTTTCTCTGTTGAGCTGTTTTAAAATTATTTGTTATTTTTCATTATCTTTCTTAATTACTAGTTAATTTTCTATTTTTTAAAGATTTTATCTCTACTTTTAAATTGTGTGTGTGTGTGTGTGTGTGTGTGTGTGTGTGCGCGTGTGTGTGTGTGTGTGAGTGTACTTGCCTGCAGAGGCCAGAAGCAGTCATTGGATCCCCTGGAGCTGGAGGTTGTGGGCTTTCCAGTGTGGATGCTAGGAACTCAGCATGGGTCCTTTGGAAGAGCAACAAACACTCTTAACTGCTTAACCATCTGTCTATCCCCCTGTTGCCTGTATTCTAATTGATGGCATGATCATTACTCGCTTGATGAGGAGTGTTTTTGGTCCTCCTTTTCAGTCTCTCTTGGCTTGCCTTACGTAATTTTGCCTACCATGTTATGTTTGCACCTTGGTAAGCACTCTTTTTACTTGGAATCCAAACTCCATAAATTTTTTTCTCTCTCTATAATTATAACTGGTACATATTTTGGATGGGACTGGTATCTGTCTCTCCCTCTCTCCCTCCCTCTTTCCCTTTCTCTCCTCTTCTCTAGGGTTCTGTTATATAACTCAGGCTTGGTTAGAATTCATGTATCTTAGGATGATCTTGAGCTTGCTTTGATCCTTCTGCTTTTGCTTCCTGAGTGTATTATGTGTGTACACAACTATGCCTACGTGGTCGTAGATTATTGCTCTTATATGAAAGCATATTTCATAACTTTCCTTTTGGACTTCACCTTTGTCATCTTGTGATAACTGTAGTTTCAAATTTTGTAGTGAACCAGCAAGAACAGCAACAAAACACTGCTCAAATTCAGCAATACATTACTGACTAATGAAGAGTTACTTGATATACAGTTTGTTGATTCAAATGTGAATATAAAAGAAGCCATCTGAATATAAAGTATAGAATATGAGTTGTATAGCAAAACAGTTTAAGGTATTTAAGAGATTTTTATACAAATATGAGTTCTAAATTTTACATTTAGTATGACTAAAGAACAAATATGACTGGATAGGTTGAAGTCTGTCAACTTCAAGTGATGTCAAAGTTTTCCTCTCTAAATAGCTTTGTAATTTACTTGTAATTTACTTTGTAAATTACTCATAATTATTTTGTAGCAGTGTACTTTATTAAATATATTATTAATATAGATTTTAGTAACTATATAAGCATCTGGCATATTTAAAGTTACTTGTCAGCAAAGGGATAATTACTTAGAATACATTATACTTTTGTATGTTAATTTGCTGATATTCCTTTGAAATATGCTATTATGGACCTGGAGAGATGGCTGAGTGGTTAAGAGCACTGGCCACTGTCTCAGAGAACTCCATTTCTGTTACAAGCTAAATACAGTTTTTAATTCCAGTTCCAAGGGAGCTAATGCCCCCTTCTGACCTCATTGGTATTGCACTCATGAGTACTTTTACATACATAGACACAAAACACTGATACACATAAAATTTTTTTTAAAGAGAAATATGCTGTTTTAGTTTTCTGCTATGCTGCAAAGCTTCGTTTATTGAATGAGAAGTTTTACTGGCATATAGACTTTCTTTTCCATAATCAATCAGTCCAAGAGGCAGGGAGACAAATACACACATGCATGCGTACAAGCAGTTTGCATACACGCTGTTTACTCACACACGGGTAGTATAGTAGTATAGCAGAATCTAGTGATTAAAAATTGGCATTTGATTTAATGATTCTTTATTGCAAGGCACATCAGTTATTTAGATCCCTAGGGTCCTTGAATAAACACTGTTCTACTCTGTAAGTAGATGCAAGACAGATGATCTATTTACATTCCCCTTTTTTTTCTTTGGAACCCTCTGGAACTGTCAGTTTGAAGAGGCCAATTTATTAGTACACAGATAAGGAAAAGAAAAGAAAAGTCTTTATCCTTCACATGATGGAAGTAGCTTCTGCATTTTACCTGTGTGATTATCTGTTAGAACTATTGATGTTAACGTGAAACAAATTTATCATAAATTTAAATGTTTTCAGTTAAAATGTAGAATATATTTTGAAATTAAATTTTCTTTCTAGTTGGAAGGAAGAGCATCATTCTGTGAAGTTATTGATTATATTTAATTTATTATTCATCTGAATTATTTTTTCTCTTAACTATTGCTTGTTAATTTATTTATTATTGTTGCCCAGTTGTCCTGTGGCTTAAAGATTTACTTTTATTTTTATTCGAAATCTTATTGTGAAAAAAATAGGAAAATATTTTTGTGATGAAGTAGGAGTTTATATGTGTACTTTAAAAATTGGCAAAATCTGAAGAAATGTGTCTTTCAACTTCATTTTAAAATATTTTGTTTATTAATTTTTTGTTTTATGTGTATGAATGCATTGCCTGCATGTATGTAAGTACACCTATATTGTGCAGTGCCCATGGAGATCAGAAAGAGGGTGTTGGGTTTCCTGGAACTGGAGTTATGGATGGTTTTTGCCAATATGTGTGTATTGAGAATTGAACCTGGGTCTTCTGCAACAGCAGCCAGTGCTCTTAACCACTGAGCCATCTCTCCAGCCTCAAGTT
Source organism: Eospalax fontanierii (assembly GCA_035773235.1). Lineage (NCBI taxonomy): Eukaryota > Metazoa > Chordata > Mammalia > Rodentia > Spalacidae > Eospalax > Eospalax fontanierii. Next base: position 35,231,829 of record CM069548.1, on the reverse strand, counting down.
TCATTTTAAATTAGAAGTTTTTCTTGTTTGCTTTTTCATAGCACCATGGACCAAACCCAGGGTCTTGTGCATTGTAGGCAAGCACTGTCTGATTTACCTTCATTTCAAAATTAGTCCAATTCATGATGAGCCCTAGGCATTTGGTTGGTTTTATGCATAGATATGCTCAATTAATGATTTAGATGAAGATTAGGTCAAAAATAAAATATTTCCAATAACCAAACAAACAAACCAACATATGCTTAATCAGAGGATTGGTGAGGTCATATGTTGTTGAAAGGGAAGTTTATATTTAAATTCATTTTAAACTAGGAATATGTTTTGGGAGTCATGTAAGGCAGTGATAGACTTTTAGTAAAAGTGCCTTTGTGATTCTGGTTTTCACTGAGCTCCCAGCCGTGGTGATCTACATGAAAAGATTCCAAATGAGTCACGGAGTATAGTATGGAAGATAGGTGGCTATATTCCAAAGTAAATTGGAGCTCTCTCAAGGATGAAAGTGGGCAGTGGATAAGAGGACCATTATGGAAGAAAACACCCTCAAGGGATGAGTGGGCAATGACCAACTAGATCATTGTTTCAATCTAAAATTTTAGTGTGTTATACACTACTTCTTAAAGTCCCTAGAAAAGATAGTTTTCCAGAAGTGTGTTTTCCCTGTCCAGGTGACCAATGGGCCCATTTGGAGAAACTCTTAAGGGAGGTGTCACTAATATGTGTATACTCTTTTTCTAGAAAGCCTCTGGCTAGTGATCTCATGATTTTTTGGGAGGTTCATTCATTTGAACCATAATCAGAGTCATTTAGTTTCAATTCCTTGTTTTAGAACCTGCTGTTTAGGAGTGGGAAATCCTTTGTTAGTAACCTTTAAGCCTACTGATAATCTAACTGATAACAGTCTTTCCCCAAGATGATTTTTTAGATGATTTCCTAATTGATTTGGTTACTTCTAGCTAAAATAGAAGGGGTTTGGGATTTCCATTTTTGCTGACTTTTAGGACCTAGAGGATGAAAAACGTTATCCAGATAAGTGGTGTTAGACTGCAACTGGACCATCTGAATGTGAATTGACTATAAGTGATTGGAGATAAAAATTAAGACAGCAGGCCAGATGTGGTGGCTCACACCTTTAGTCCCAGCACTTGGGAGGCAGAGGCAGGCAGATCTCTGTGAGTTCAAGACCAGCCTGGTCTACATAGTGAGTTCCAGGCCAGCTGGGGCTACAGCGTGACATGCTCTTAAGAAGACTGGAAAAAAAAATAGCAGTTAAGTACACAAGGTCAAAAAGGATGTGAGGATCACTAATATAATAAGCATAGCCTGTTTGCCCTGTGAAGACACAAAGATCCAGTTCTAAAGCTGTTTGCCGAAAGGATGGTAGTATAAGAATGGTTTAAATCTGATTTGTGTGTTGTGTACAGAAGATGATATATTAGCTGAATTGTCAGGAACATACACACACACACACACACACACACACACACACATATAAAATTTAACCTTGATAGTAGCACAGGAACTGGCCTGTGTGACTGTGAGGATATTTAAAGCCTTATGTCTTAATTTTATTTCCTTTATTTGTGATCAAATACCCTGATGAAAGCAACTTAAAGGAGAAAGGGTTTATTTGGTTTACAATTCCAGGTTACAGTCCATCACTGCCAGGAAGTCAAGGCTGTAGGAACTTGAAACGGAGCAGAGAACAGTGAATTGCTGCATGATTGCTAGTGCTCAACTCCTTTTCTCTTTTTCATTCTGTTGAATACCAAGCTCATGATCATTAGCACAGTGATCTAGAGATTTTATTTGTTGTCTCTGAACCCAAGGAAATCCTAGATTACATCTACCAGGCCATTCTTGGGGTAGCCATGGCCAAAGGTTAGTGTGACATAGCTATTGGGTGCTGTAAGAACCTGCCCAAAGATTTCTGGTCTCACCATCTACTTAGTAGCAAACCATTCTGGTGGACTAAGGACAATAACTTTTTCCAATTTTTCATTTTTATTTTATGTGTATTAGTGTTTTGCTTGCATATTTGTAAGTTTACCACATGTGTATGTGCCCAGAGAGGGAAGAAGGGGACATTGGATCTCCTGGAACTGGAGTTATGGGTGGTTGTTAACTGCCATGTGGGTACTGGGAACCAGACCTGAGTCTGCTGCAAGAACGACTAGTGTGCCTAACCTCTGAGCCATCTCTCTAGTCCTGACAATAATGTTCTAACATAAGTCAGGAGAGATTCATCCTAGATATTGAATATCACTGGGGTACTGTTCTATGTGGAGAATGATCTACATACTTTCAGTTTGGAATGAGTGAGTTTTTCCAAAGTATGTAGTAAGCAAAAGTGAAAGAACAAACAGTAAGTAGCAGGTAGATAATGAAACAAATCATGTGCTTGTAACATTCAGCAGAAATGACTGGAGTAGCCTGATTAAGAGAACGAGTAAAGTAAAAGAAGAGGTAGCAAGAAGCAGACAGAGTGTATCATCACATCTGGCGTTTACAACATCCAGCACAAATGACTGGGGAAGTCCTGCCAAAACCGTTATGTTGGAGTGCCTGAGTAAGAGATTTATGGGTAGAGTGGAGTGATCTGTTCATGGATGAGCTTCTGGCATCTCGTTCCCACCACAGGCATTTTTATACCATAGATAAACAGTAGTAACCTTGGTTTGAAATGGTTTTTCTTCTAACTGTTCTCAAGGGTGTAATGTTTTTAGTTGTTCACTGTTTTCCTTTTTCCTTGTTAGAGAGCCAGTGGGCCAGCCTGACCTGGGACTGGAACTTTTGGAGAACATTGCAAATAAACATGCTGCAATTTCAGGCAAGGGGGCCTGTTTCTTATTTTCAGAGTCAGCTTTCAACAAGCACAAACAGCATGTGACAGTTTAACAATATAATTGATTACAGGAAAAATGAATGAATTTCTTTATGTTGTTCCTAGCATAAGAGAATGAAAATATCCATTCTGATGTCTGTGATTGTTTTCTCCAGTTGTTCAGAGAGGATTACTGGAAAGGGAGGGTTAACATTTCTCTGGAGGGCTGTATTTGTTTCCCTCTTGGTTTTGATTTGAATTAATAGGCCATTGGGAGGCATCTCATCCTGTAGCCCCTTTTAAGATGGAGGAATAAGCTCTGGCTTCAGTAATACACTATTGTGATTCCTATCATTCCTTGAAAAGGAGATACCCACTGTAGAAGACCAGAAACCCTGAGAGTGGGTAGTTTTCTATAGATCCAGCTATTGTCTTCTTTTGACTCTGTCAGTTGTAGTCTGGGGCCTGTGTAAGGAATGAACTTTCATGTTGGGTATAGGAAGGCAAGACATAAAATGCTGGGCAGATGCAACTAAAGAAAGCCAGACTTTTTAGCAAGTTTCCTTTCTCCTCATTTGAACAAGCGTTTAAGGTCTCTCTCTTTCTCCTCTCTCTCTCCTCTCTCTCTCTCTTCATGCAAAGTGTACGTCAATGTGTTCTAACCAAATGAAACCAGGAGTACTTTTTTGGATGAATAAATTGGTTTATTACCCTTTGCATAAAGGAGAAAACACACAATGGTGAAACTTATGGCAATCTAGTAATGGAGGAATTTATTATAGGATTTGAACTTATAGTGGGTGACTTTTGTGAAAGGGAAATAAGGCTTCTAGATTATATACTATCATGAAGCAAAGTTAATTCTATGATATTGTAATACTGTCTAGAAGTAGAGAAAAGTGACAACTGTAATTTATAAAAAAAATGCCAGGCTCCTGTGTTCAGATGTAGGGTGTTTGATTATTTTATTTATTTGGAAAGAGTTCATGTTTCCATCTGTGTTATGACGTGATTTCAGAATATTATTTTTATTCTGATTCTTCATGGTCACAGGGTGCTTTCGTCTATGTTAATATTTGTTTAAATTGTTTCTCCTCAACAGAACATAAGAGCTAGCTGTGGGCTTCAGTTCAACTTCTGACTCCAGGGTCTGGCTGATAGTACCAGGCTGGCCCCTGGATGTCAGAGGACTGCTTGCCTACCTACTCCTCTATTTCAACCACTTTTTATGTCCTAGATAGCCAATTGTTCTTTTGTTATTTTTCTGTCTCTACTAATTTTGTCCTATTTGCTCCTAACCTACTCATACACAAATTTTTAAAACACAGATCAAAAATCTTAGACCTTTTGACAGTGCAGAGGTTCCAGAATTCTCTTTATCAACATTGTGTGTTCTTTGTTCTGTTGGCCTTCATGTGTGTATTGCCTCTCTTGGTCTATCTTGGTAAAGGGTTGTGATGGAATTTGGTCTCTATTTACCCTCACATTGACCTTGCACCTTTTAAGGTTACAACTGTAAGGAACCCAAACTTGGCAAATAGACTGCAGCTGCAAACAGAGTGCACATTTTTACCCATCCACTCTAGGTTTTTAGGTGCCGTGCTAACTGGACTCCTGCAACTTATTTGGCTTTGTCTTGCAGCAACTCATTTGACTCTCTCTTGCAGAGCGAAATTTGATATTGCAAGTCCCCCTAATTTTGGCTAGATAGTACTGTCTCTTCTATTCAAGTCCTACTTTACCTTTGATTGATTCTCTATTTTGTACATTTTGATTCTTAAGCAGACATTTATTTCTTCCTCTACTTTACTGAGATTTTTAGAATTCTTCTGACCTCAAAATTATTTTCCAACTTAGCCTTTTAGACTGAGTTCTTCAAGTGTTGCCATAGTGTGTGTTGCTTCTGTTCCTGTCCTTTCTTTAGCTCTGTCATGAACTAAAGAAAGGTGTCTCCTATCAGGTAAAATTTATCCACAGTTATCATCTGATAGTATAAAGAAAAAACAATTTGAATACTACAATAAAAGGATGAATTGGTTGATTAACAATATAAGATATGAGTATCTTAATATTAGGATATGAGTATCTGGGATCATCAATTGGACGGACTGAAAAAGACCATATGATGGAAATTAATTTTATCTTATACTTTAAATAAAGATACTGACATAAAATGGTAGGAAAGGGAGAGATGGTAAGAAAATTGACCTCTTAATGTGTAGAAGTTGGTGTGACAGAAGGAATCATATCTGCAATTCACATTAATGAAATCCTTCTATTGTGCCCAAGCCTTTGACTGCTAGAGGTAGGTGGATGAAAGGGATGAGGGTTCTCTTCTTTAAAAAACCCTGTAGAGTAGTTAGAAGTTGTTTTAAAAAATCAGCTGGAATCCAGACATGGTGGCACACATCTATAATTCCAGAACTTAGCGGGGGTTCGGGCAGGAAGTCAGGAGTTCAGGATTATTCTTGACTGCTTTGTGAGTTTGAGGACAACCTGAGTTACATGAGACTCTGTCTCAAAAAATTAACCATTTGAAACTGGAAGACCAAGGAGAGGGAGGTGGTGTGCAATACACATAGCACATGCTCTGGTCTCGAGATCTGATTTCTCCACTTTGCAGTTCTGGGGCCTGGAGTTCAGTGGAGTGGACTAGATCTCCACTTCCTAGTCATGTAGGGAGTAGGCCTGAATGCCCAGTTGGCTCTGTCACCAAGTGTCAAACCCCTCATAAAAGCTGTGCCTTACTGCTATGTCCTCTGATCTTGAAAAAAAATTCAGAATAAAAATATCAGTTGAAATACATGTGACAAATGCAGAGTTCTATTCTGTATTATAGTGAACACAACTGAGAAGGTGCGAACTGCACTGGAATAATTTAAGAATTGTTTCTCAGATGTTTATGGATTATGTACCATGTCAGACTCTTGAACAGTTATGATGTAGCCGAAGTTATGTGATAACTGCATAAAGAACTGTTCTGGTGACAGAGGTATAACTGTTTAAAGGTAAATTAAGAATTTTTTTTTCCAATGTTTGCTTCATTTAAAATAAAGACTTTTGCTTGTGAATTTCTGTTGGTGCTAAATAGAAGCAATAGTGAGCGTAATATCAGAATTTATTAATTTCTTGCTACCTTTTTACCCTATAGACAGAAGGTGGGTTAGCATGATAATTGACCTGGTAATTGGGATTACATATAAAAGAATTTAAAAAAATCTTAGACTTTATCTTGATAATGATAAATGTTTGAAAAACATATTAAAATGCAATTTTGTTAGCTACTCTAAAGACATCCTATTTGTTTGAACCCTTTTATCTAAAAACAAGAAAGTTCCTGTCAAATGCTTATTTTTCTTTTATAGGCAGTAGATCATCTAATGCAAAGCTGCCCTCAGTCCCAACAGTTGGTTCAGTTCCACAAGACCCAGTTTCAAATATGAGGTATTTAACCTACCAACTTGGATATTGAAATTTATGCCTTTTGATGACCTTTTAAACCATCTTTCTTCTTACCATCCTCCCAGAATATTTTAGAACTTCATTTTATTTCAAAAGATTGTAAGATATAAAATGTTTACCAGAAATGACTATTTCCTACAAATAGTAACTGTCACACATATTAACAAATACTTATTTAAGCTTATGGTGTATATTTGAAATAATTACAAATTGAAGTACATTGTTCCTTTTCTTTAAAAGTGCTAAAATAATAATAGCCAGTCAACCATGACCATAATACTACTGAATTTTTATCTTTACTGACCTTGTTTAATTTGGAATGTCTGTTTCACTTTCTAATTTGTAAAATTGTGAACATGTTTTTAACCATAGACCCTAAGTGGTCAGATATTTCTTGATTGTCTTACCATAACTGGCAAATCTATATAACCCCAGGACAGTGGGTACGCCCACGACAGGCTTGTATTTGTGGTATCACGCAGCGCTAAAAAGGTTCTGTGAGATAGAGAGGAACCAATGAAGAAAGATCATGGAGAAACTTCTAGGAATTGTGTATAATTTCAGTAATATGAGCTGGAAGTACTCTTGTTGTGAAACAAGATAGTGGTTTTTTGCTTATTTAAAGCTGTGGATACTTGTCAGTTTCCTGAAAAACAGGAGGATTGTTTTTCTTCTTTAAACTCCTTAAATGTAAATGTCTATGCATATATGAACATATATACATATTCTTGAAAACATATATGTTAATTGAGATAATTATAAATGTTTGTATAGTCTGGTTTTCAAATTAAAAATCGTTTAGTTTACAAAGAAATTGTTATCACTTCAATAAAGATATGAACTGCTTTTAAAATATTTTGTAGCCAACAACTTAGAAATGAATACATGGTTCTTGAATTCAAATTATTGTTGGTTGAATGACAGAGAAATTTGATGAAGTCTTGGGTTTGTTTAGGTTATAGTAGAGCCGTAAAGAAAGTGATTTGACTGGTGTGTTTCAGCTTCCATGACTCATGCCTTAATCCCAGTACTTGGGATGCAGAAGGGTGAGATCTAGGTGACCAGGGTCTCATCTAGTGAGATCCAGGGAGTTCCAGGCCATCTGGGGCAAAAGGGAGACCTTTTCACAAAATATAACACAGCACAGCACAGCACAACACAACCAAATCTGACCTTGAAACGTGGTTGTTAATCTGGCTATCTTTCAGGGCCTGAGTTGGTCATTTTATTTTTCATTCCTGTGGAAATAGATTTTGGTAGAAAATTAACAAATTGTGTTACTGTCTTTCTATTAGTATTACAGAGAGGCTAGAACATGCATTGGAAAAGGCAGCTCCTCTGCTACGAGAGATTTTTGTGGATTTTGCTCCTTTTCTTTCTCGGACGCTTTTGGGCAGCCATGGACAAGAACTGCTTATAGAAGGAACAAGTAGGTGATTTTCCTTTATTCCTTTTATATCATTTACATCTCAAGATTATTCAATTAAGTGAATAATAAGAAATGTGTAGGTCCTTTTAAGCATGTCCATCTTTGGCAAGGCTCTCACATAGAGACTGTGTCTTTGAAGACTGTATCACAACTCTTATATTTTAACCTGTTCTAGAGTTTTAGAGTACTTTGGATGAAGTAGAAATTTATTATTGTTGAAAAGTAGTAATATTTATGTTTCTAGCGATGGAGATTGCAGGACTTGGCATATATTAGGCAAGTACTCCACTGTTGAGTTTCATCTTTAGATAAAGTTTTTTGTTTGTTTTTGAATACAACAAATTAACTATAGGGTATAGAATTAGGAAGACTAGAGTCACAGAGTTTTACTTGAACTTAATTAAGATCCATAGAAACTCTATTACCACATGTTAGGAATGTGGAATAAACTTACTTCTGTTAATAGAATTCCATTTTACCAATAAATAAAGATAATAGTATTGTAGACTATGATGCTCATATGATTTATTGGTGACTGTGTTCTTTCAGGTAGGAGGTACTTGGAAATTGTTTCATTAGGTAGTGTGTAGGAAAGGTTGCTGAGGAGATTGCTGACTAGGCAGCTTATAGAATGGACCAAGGATAATGGTCCTTTCCTTTTTATTTTTTTTAAAGTTTTTTTTGTTAATATATATATATATATATTTATTTGAATCATTATGTATTATTTCCATTTTTAAAGTTTGGGACATTGTCTTCAAATATTTGAGAGGATACTTCACTTCAAATGGAGTGTCTTCAAATATTTGAGAGGATGACTCAATAATACACAAGAAGATTCATTCTGGGTTTCCTCAGGCAACAGATAGCAGTTTAACAGAGAACAATTTTTCAGTTAGTTCTATTTGAGAATCCAACGCTGGGCGTGGTGGCATGCAGGTATAATTCCCGTACTTGTGAAGTGGACGTAGAAGATTAGAAGTTTTAGATCAGACTGCTGCATGAGAAGCTGTCTGAAAACAAGAGTGACAAATCTAATAGACTGACTTTAATTAAAATATTAATTGGATCCCTAAACTAGTTTTTATAAGTTGAAGCTAGAGAACTTTTGTTAGTGATAATTTAGAATTACCTTTTCTGTTTGAATGTATTTGGATTATAAATGCTAAGTTTGGCTTGTCTTCAGTAATGATCGATGGTTTAAGGTAAGTATTTAATTTCTACTCAAGCTCGAAGATCCTGGGAAGACATTCCCATCTCTACTTCCTTGTTTTAAATATCAAGTTATACTTTCAGTTGCTTTAAATGTTGTGTATAACTTCAGATAAGTGATCACTCAAGAATCTTTTCATTTTAGAGAAATAAATATATAATGGAAACACAAAGTTTAGGTAGGTTGACAGAACTGTAGGGCATTAACACTTGATTTAACATTTAATATTCTTATACTTGAGTAGTAAGTTTTAGGTAAGAATTTTTTCTTAGCTTGTAGGAATATATGGATTTAGTGATAAGCAATTTCATTTTTGTTGTCCAAGAGTGGCAATGAGTATATTTCAAAAGAAATTTTTGATTTTAGAAATATGAAGTTTTATGCATCAACAATTTATTTGATAGTAGACTTGAAGTAGTTAAAAGACCGTTGTTTATAATGTAAAATAATGAAATTAGAAAATAATTGAATTTAGAATATCGAAGAGTTTGTATGCCAGGGCTGTACCCTAATTTTTGTTGTACATATCAAACAATTAGTTTTAAAGTGGTGTATCCACTTGTGCAATTTTATCTTTATTCTTAGAGTTATGTATTTGTGTTCATAGCACTGATATCATTTAGGCAGAAAATTAGTGTTATGTAATCCCCAAAAAAGTTTTTATGTCATCCAAAGTCCTTTCTCACATTGATTATTAAAGTAAAAGTTTGATGTTATGTGACCTTTCACTACCAGTGGTTTTAGAGCACTAAACTGATCAGTGTATATGTGTGTGCATGAATATATGTGCATGTGTATGTATGTGGGTATGTATGTATATGTTTGTGTTTTTCTCATTGAATCGTTATATTAGATAGGACATTGCTGTTAGCCTCCCCCAGGTTTATAAATCTGTGTTATTCCAGAATAAGACTGAAATGAATATATATATATGTATATATATATTTCCATATGGATATTGAAGTATCCTGTATGTGTGGTAGACCAAACAAAGAACATTTATAAATCTTTCTGATTGTGGGTAGCCCAAGGTCCTCTCTATCCCTATTGTTCGTTTTATGAATGAACTGATGTAAGAAGGGCGAGATGTGGATTCATGACTTAACTGTGAAAAGTTCTGAAGTGACTTACTATGAGGGATAGGTTTTGAAGTTGGAATAAGACCTGGACCTATATCCGGGTTTCATTTCATGAAAAATGACAAGGTTTCAGACCAGCAGAGGGCCTTGCCAGGAAAGCGGGATAGGGCAGCTCTGTCCATTCCTTCACTGCTTTGCACCTTTAGGCTAAGGAACTTGATTATTCATCTTGCTTTAGTTAATGACCTGCTTGCCTAGTGTGACATAGAAACATTCCATAGCTAATTTTTATTCCAGTGCTAACAGTGCTACCATCGTTTCTAACATTGAAAAAAATAGTTTTAGCTTTTTTAGAAAATGAAGGGATGGGTGAGCAGTCTATGCTTTTTGTAAAACTTCAGAATGATAGCCTGTGGCATTTCAGTTGAGGCATTATTAATAAAAGGGGGACAACTAAAGAATATGACGATAGGAGATAGAAAATCGGCAGGACATCTGGAAGAACTTCAGTGGAAGAAAAATAGAAGTAATTTTTATAGTGTTTTTAAGGGCTGCTAGGAATTTCAGACATTATACTCTGGAACCTAAACACATATTTCCCAGAAAAACAGAGAATTAGCAGTTGTAATTTTTTGCTGGTTATAATACCTTTCAATCAGTTCTATAATTATTGGCATTGTATTTTTAAAATATATTGGCTATATCACATTCTTTGAAATGCTTTGATCATATTAGGAATTAAAACTACAGACCTATTTAGATGGATATTAGTGATATAAAAGTTCTTTCCTAAGGATATTTTTAATCAAGATAGAGCATAAAGTAAAAAGTAAATGAATTAACTTATAAGAAATGAGGAATACAGCTTGCATTTCTGCTAGGGTTTAGTGTGAGGTCGGAGGTCAAGGTACTAATAAGAGTGTTTGGGATGTCTGCTGCCATGAAACAAAATGGAAACTTGATTGATAGCTGGAGGGTTGAAGGGAGAGAATATGGTGGAGAAAGCAAAGGTCAGGGAGCCATTTCCCTTCTCTGCATGTGTAATGATCAACTCTCTCCAAAACAAAATGTAGATGATAGTGATCAGTACGGCATGTGTTGTACACATTTCTGTGAGTATTGTGAAGTGTCATTATAGATGAAGTCATAATAAATGTTTTAGTATTTTCAAAGCTGAAATTGTTTATGGAAGTAGTGGTAGTTTTGATATTTGGTTTTAAGTAACTATGGAGTACATGTTCAAATGTGTACAGGTATAGCTCTCGGGACAATATTAGCATTTTAGTTTTAAAGTCAATTTGGACAAAATAGTATACAAATGAACCTTGTATTTGTTTTCTTACTTTGTGATTTTAAAATAACATTCTCTTTAAAATAGGTCTGGTTTGCATGAAGTCTAGTAGTTCAGTTGTGGAATTGGTTATGCTGCTCTGTTCTCAGGTGAGTGTAAGATTAAATGTTGAAATAAAAGTCAGTCTTCATGTAAATTTGTTTTGACAGGGAAGATGCTTGTGTTATTACAGGTTTTTGAAAGAATAAAATTTTGAGCACTTTGTTAAAAAATTTTGTTATAAGAATAAATCGTATTTATTCTTAAAAGGATTACTTATATTTAGTATTAGCAGATGATTGTGAAGTACTGAGTGAGAGAAAGAAGATATATAAATGAAAAATAAAGGCCTTTAGGATTCTAGTAAAATGTTTCTATCCATTGATCTTGAAATGACCATGTTTCTTTGCTCTGTGTATGAAGGTTATAGAAGTGGATTTATTTATGTGCTTTGTGGAGTGCCACTCTGAGTCCACTGGGAATAATGGTTTTGCCTCCCTTTTGTGCAGAGGTATAAAATGAGTGATAAATAATTTTGAATCCTTGTCATTGCTAATTATTTTTGACATACACGGTAGACTTGGGAAAACATCGACGAAAATGTGGCAGCCATCATAGTAAGATGTACAAAACAAATTCCTCAGAGCAAAATTACTTTCAGTGTTCGAAAACCTTGTGGTTAGCTTTAATGATTTAAAAAACTTAAATAAAAATTATGTATCAAGTGGTGTTTTGTTTTCGGTTTTGCAGTTAAACAGATGAATGTTTTTATTGAGAGTTTTCTTTGTAGTCTTTAAAACTGGTATCTTGCTGGTAGTAAATTCCCCTACTTAAAACTTTAAAATAGCCTTTTTTAATAGGAAGGATATTGCGCTAGAGGTCAAGGGTTTTGACCCATTTCAACACCTTTGACCTTCATTTACAACTCTCATGGTACTTGCCTAACGAATAAGGATAATACGAAATTAATGTTTCTTTACATCGATTTATTCATTTTAGTGCCTATGTTGCCAAATTTATTTAGACTGCGCTGATGGACATTTCATGAATACAAATTAAAGATCATAGAAGGTGTGAAAAATCAATACTATGCATTATAATACTGTGCGATAAGAACAATTACTTTGAGCAATTACATCTAATAGAATTTTATAATGAACTTGTAAGGAGTATTTATGTTTCTTAATTGTCTTATTATTCTAAGATTTAGTGAATATCCTATTTTTATAATTTAATAATTTCCTTTTGAATATTCTTTCTTTTAAAGCTTACTAGGTAAGATTTCTCATTAAGCCAAGTGATTTAAAATAGCTGTTATTTCTTGGATGGAAATCACCGCATTTAATTGTTATACTATGTGAAATTACCTTTCCTTTTAGAAGCTTTCAGTTATGATTTCTTTATAAGATTATGGTTTTGTTTATGGTGCTATCACTGTTTTGTAGGCAAATTTTGATAATGAAGTTTCACCTTCAGTTTAGGATTAAATTTGGTTTGGTTCATGAAATTTTCTTCAAATATAGTGCCGTATGCATTTGAATGTCAGAAGCTCCAAAGATAAAGAATGACATGTTGTGGCATACCTATTTGTCATAATGTCAATGTGCTGTTTGATGCTTGTCCGATCAAATGGAATATGCAGATCACTTAGTAGAGTGAGTTTCAAAAATGGAAAATTCTCAAATCTTTTGTTTGAATAACATGCATTATTGGGTATTTGAAGCCTTTAGCACTTTTTTTTATGAGTTCTTCAAAAGTTCCATGACATCTCCACAAGATGTAGCACAGTATGAAAAATGATGTGAAAAAATGAAGCTAGAATTAGCTCCAGATGTATACAGATTGTTCCAGGGTGATAATTACATTTTTCACTTTGAATTTTCCTAATTCAAAGAGGTCAACTTGGTAATCGCAAAAGTGATTTATTTTGTTAAGAAGTGAACTGTCTTTTTCTACATGAAAGCTTAAGAGATATGAAATTGAATTTTAAGAGGGCATTTTGCAGATTGGGTGGGGATGCCTTGAATTTGATTGATTTCTTTTTTTTTTTTAAGTGTGTGATAGGATGGGAGGTAAAAAGCTACCATCTTCTAAAATTTTAATTAATTTTTTAAAGAGGAGATGGAGAGGTTTGAGTACCAAAGATCAAAAGATCAGGTCAAAAACTCCCTTTTAATCACATAAATAATGGGATGTGCTTATGAACTTAACATTTGCAAATTTGATTTAGAACTTTACAAATTAGTTGGTGTTAATTTCATGGCAATCACGCATGTTCTGATGAATTTTCTTAAGCCCATTCAGAACTTATTTTCTTTCTCAATTTTTAAAGCAAGGTGCTTGACCATATTCTATTACAAAAGATAATTGCAGTCTAAATTTAAGTAACTGGATCTGATCATATTTGGTTTGCTCCCATTAAGACTAACTGGATCAATATATATTTCTTTAAAGCTTTGATCAGCATTGTATTTTTCACTATTTTCTCATTGATAGTTGAGTAAGCATCATTTTGTATTCTGTCTGATTTAACATTTAGTGAACAAATATTAGTAGAGTTAAAACGCTCTCTAACAATCAGTATGATTTCTGAGTAAAATCAGTACCTAGTTTATTAAATTAGATTAATTCATATATTGAATCACATTTAAAATAATGGAAGAACTATGTATGTTCCAAAAAATGATTTAATTTTTGTTTATTTTTTATTTTTGTAGTGCTGGGGATTAAACCTAGGACCTTGCATATGCTATTCAGTGCTCGGCCACTGAGCCACATCCCCAGGCCAAATCCCTTTACTTATAAAAATAAGACTACATACAGTCTTCAGGGAAGTGCATGCACCCTGACATACAACAAAAGTTGAGCAAGTTTTCAGCTACATTCAAATTTAGTTTATCAGAAGAATGTCACTTATTAGACCCCCATATTTGTTGTGTTTGTATATAAACCTGTTATAAATGAATTTAAAGAAAATATTAGCTGTTTCAAGGAATATTACTTCACTGCTATATAAAGTGTTTGTGTCTTGCTCATTTGACATTAATATCATTTTTGAAAGAACTGACATTGCATTCAAGGCCACTTTATAAAAGCGTTGCGTTTCTCATCCTAATTCAGTCTGACATACATTCCAATAACACTACCTCCCTTCTTGGATTTAAAGCTAAATTTATGACTGTGCATTGTGAAGTGCATCATTTAAAAATGGTTTCAACCCAAAACATCTAATAAATAAATAATGTGTATGGCTACTCAGTAGTAGACTTTGTAGACTAGAAATCATTCCATCGGATACTCAGCAGTCCACTATCGGAGAGGGCTGTCAGATAAATCTTGAGGTAGTAGCACTCATGTCCTGTAAATCACATATTATTGTCTGAGCCTTCTGCCAGGTCATCTATTCTTTTCCCATTTATCAGAAATGCATACAGTATACAGAAAAACTAGTAGCACCATGTAGTCTGGCCTGGTATCCTGTCTGAGTAATTAGTTAGCAGCAAAACAATATTTAAATATTTAGTTTAATTTTTCTTAAATTTTTAAGTCAATGTTTATATTTTTGGAAAAATTTTTTTTTATATTAAGGTAATGATGTAAGGTTTGGTCTTTTGACTTAAAGGATTCTGTGTCAAGTTCACAAACATTTCCTTTTAGTGATTGTGATGGGTAACTGATTATGAGTAGGTCATTCAGATAAACAACAAGAAAGAATGTCCATCAGTAGGTGCTTTTTTCTTTTTTCTTTTTTTATTAAATCTCATTTATTGTCATTTTGAATTCTTAAAGTTACCCAAATGTACCATCATATGTATATTTTGGCACTTGTTTTTTATTTTCCTTAAGTATTTTAGCTCCTCCTTCAAATACGGCAACTCTTTTTTGGTTTTGTTGTTTTGAGATGAGTTCTTTCCACATAGGCCAGACTGTCCTTCTATATGCTGTGTTAGCTTAGGCTATCTTCAAACCAGCCATTCTCCTGTCTCAGCCTCTTGAGTGCTGAGATTGCAAGCATGTAGTGCCACATCTGGCTTATGCAGTGCTTAGGATGAAACCCAGGCCTTCATACATGCTAGGCAAGTACTTTAGCAATTGAATTCTTTCTCCACCCCCAAGCCACCTTACCCTCCACCCCCCACGAATCCATGCTCTTGGATCTTTTTCAGGTATTAGTATGTAATCTAGAAACTAGAGTTAGAGTACATGTTATATCAATGGAAAACTACATATATTGTTTTTGATCCAATTATAGATTAAACTTTTTATATATTTATAAAGAGCTACATGGTCTAAAAATGTAAATGATGATCTGTTTTTGATGCTTATTATTCATTGTAACATTTTTTCAGTATATATTTGTTAAATAAATGAAAGATAATATTAGAAATATAATGTTTTTGTTTATTGAGCATGAGGTGTGGAGTTGAAACATGGCCTTGATATGTAGCACAGGCTGACCTTGAACTTATTGTCTTCCTGCTTCCTCAAGTTCTGGATTACCATGTTTGGCTACCAAGAGAATAGTAATTGTGAAATAGATTCATAGAATTCCAAATATTAGTAGCTTTTGCTCATTGTCAGTTGTTAGCATAGGTATCCCCAGCATTGTCTTCAGAGATGTAGTACAGAGGTCAAAATTAAAATTATGTCTCAAGAACTGTGTTAGCACTTGTGCTGTTCTTCAAGTTTTTTTAAAAATTCAGTTAAGCTAACATGATGGCAGGAAATCATTTCTCATCTCCTTTGTCTGTGGTTAGTAATAGTGATAACACGGTGATAAGCATTTAGAGATATGCTGCAGGAGACAACAATAAGTTTACTATTTAAGTGGAGTTCCCTTCATTCTCATTCATTCTTGAGTCTTAGATTCATTGGAAAATTTTTCTGTAGAGTGCCTTTTATTTAGTAATTGTGTTACTCTGATTCTACCTTAATCTGAAAGCGATATTAACACTTTTTAACAAAATCTTTAAACTTTAATTCTGAATTCTTGCCCATGTTTTGAAGACTAGAAATGATATATTTTGAAGACATATTAAGGGATAAGCTTTAGACCTCTGTTTAAAGGAGGTGATGACCTCCTTTTCTGTTTTTTTGTTTTTGTTTTTGTTTTTTTACATAGTCTCACTACATAGCCCAGACTGGTCCAGAACTAGGGATCCTCTTGCTTCAGTTTCCCAAGTGTTGGGATTAAAGGCCTCTACTACCATGCTGGTGCCTAATAGCCTCTTTTGAGGAAAATTTTATATTTAGTTTTCCTCTTTTTTTGAGAACACTGTTACCTTTAAACCACTTGTTTGACTTCATCTTAGCATTCACTTCTGGCATTACATCTTCTGATAACTGAGTAGGAGAAACATTGAACCTTACATTCTTTTATTAAATTTTAATTTCATGTGTATGAGTGTTTGCCTGCATGTGTAAGTACAGCTATTCGTGTAATACCTGTGGAGGCCAGAGGAGGGTGTGGCATCCCCTGGGTTACAGAGGGTTGTCAGCTGCCCTGTGGGAACTGGGAACTGTACCCAAGCCCTGTGCCAGAGCAGTCAGGGCTATCAACTGTTGAGCCATCTCTCCAACCTCAAACCTCATATTCTTAAAGAATAACATTTACTTAAATATATTAATATCTTTATGTATATCTCAATATTAGAAAAAATTGAATCTGTTTTTAAGAATCTGTAGAAAGAATCACTATTTTATTTCTTCATTTTCAAAGCTACTTGTGTAGCAACAAGATGTACTAAATGTTGAAGCATAGTCTTTGACGTGCTGTAAATATTCTCTTTCTTTTGTAGCCAACCTTCTTTTACAAGGTAAATAGTACTTTAGGGGGCAATTGATTTCTTTAAGAGTGGTTTATATGTACCATTGTCCAACCAGGATTAATATAATTTTACCTTTCAGTATTTTTGTAATGTTACTCTTTCCCTTTTGATGTTTTTATACCTTTTCCTTAGAATATACTTTTAGAAAGTTAATGTATATAAATGGAATGTCTGTGAATTTTGTTATTGTCAGCACTCTTTTGATTTCTGAGAGGTTAAAAATCAAGAACATAGTCCCTTCCATTGAAATGGGGGAAAAGGCTTTTGGTGTCATCACCTAATTTTGTCATTAGAGCAGCTATGAAAACTTTGTCCTTGTAGTGCACATTAGGTTAGAATAGGTGTTCCTTATTGAGATTCTCAGAGTTAATTTGTGTCCCATATAAACGGTTAACCTTGTAAGAAGGTGCTAATTTTTTTCATCATGGAAAGGAAGTTCATGAGGGCTACAGGGCATAGTTGAATTGGTCAGGAAGAATATTAGAATCACTAACGATTAAAAAATAGAAATCAGCTTAATATGGCAAAAATATTAATGTTTTTAGTTGATTCCAAACTTTCTAACAGACAACTTCATATTCTAAAGCTGACACATATGTCTTTATATAACAACAAAAATGCAAACATCAAAATAATTCATAGTAAAATATCATTTTCATGAGTAAAATGAGTCTTACACTCTTTCAATAAAATAAGTTACAGGACGTGCATTGTTCTTTATTTGTGTTTGGATGTAGACTTTCCATAGTATTAATTAAAGTGCTTGTTACAGACTAAAGAAAAACAAAATTTCATTTTACATACTGAGCTTAATTTGAAATACAGGCTTCCCGTTGATTCACCAGCACACTAGGATTTAGAAAACATAGCTTTTTAAGGTTCATTTTGTGGAATGAGCAGTACACCCTGTGGCTTGGCAGTCTAGTCAGAAGGATGAGACCATGCTGACTGTGTAATGACATCTTTGAACATTATTCTCAAGGGTGGTAAATGCAAAACAAAGTAATATCAACTGGCACTTAATTCTGCAAGTTCCCTGCTGACTGGGGTATTCAGTGAAATGAAACTCTTCCTGACAGGAAGTCAGCTTGTGAGGATGGAGACCTTTGAAAATAAAGTGTGTTTTAATTTGGCTCCCTACTGTTTTACAACTCCTTTTAAAAATTTGGGATTAAAAAGAGAGTTAAGAAAAGGGAGGAACACACGAATAAAAATATCCTGAATATGACATTTCTCTCTGATTTTTATATTATTAGGAATAAAGGTCAGTATCTCTGTTTTATAGCTATTATTATTTGTTTGTTGCTGGGTTTACTTCCCCTATGCTATTACTTTAAATAAGTATACTAGTTATGGTATTGCAGAAAGGTTAGGTTAAAAGTGTAGTTTTACATTTCCTTTGTTTAATGACAAATCCTTCAATGACTTTTTAAAGATTCAGCCATATTTAAGTACTATATATTTCTTGTAAGTAGTGTACTTAGTGTATACTAATGGGTTTTAATCAGAGTCATTTTAGCCTTTCCAATTTATTAGGATCCAGGTTTAAATACTTCTGTTTATTTAAATTGTATTTTTTTTATATAGATGGCCCTGAGATAAGACTGTTAGTCTTTATTTTTATTTATTTATTTTTTTACTTTTTTTGTGTGTCTTTTTGAGAGACGGTCTCCCAGTAACTCCAGCTGGGAGTTACTTTACTATATAGATCAGACTAAACTTGATCTTACAGATATCTGTCTGCCTCTGCCTCTAGAGTGCTGGGATTGGAGGCACGAACCTCCAGGCCTGGATCAGTCTTTTTTAAAAATCATGCCTCTGTCCAATGACCTGAAAATTTAGAAGCTTGTGCACAATATTAACAAAATATGAAGGACATTTCAGCTTTGATTTGGGCCTGAATGATGTGATAATCAGAGCCCTGAAGCTAATTACTTGGTTTTGAGGTAGCAAATTCCTCAACTGGTTAAAGGGGAGAGTGTAGAGATAACTTCTGTCTCCATCTCGAGTAACAAATGGTAAATGAAAATGACTTTGGGCATTTTTTTTAAAGAACAGACTGAGGGTAGGAAAATGCTGTGACGTTTGGTTTTGAAATTAGTAAACTCCTGTTAACTGCTAACAAGTTTTCTAACTGTGAGTGAATTCATTTCACTTATATGCTTGAGACTCAGTTTCTTCTTGAGTACTATGGGTATATTAAGATCTTGATAGGTAATATAAGTAAAAGTATGCCAAACTGATCATGGAACAAAGAAGATAATAAGTTAAGATTACTAATGCTGGGTCTAAGTGTTTTTAAGAACATGCAAAATCCTCTCCTTTTATTGGTATTTCCGGCACCTTTCCTTTTCTTTTATTCAGGAAATTACTTTGATTTTTTTCATATCTTTATCTCACAAATTCAGTCTAGAACTGTTTTCTTCATCTCTGTGATGATTGTTTTTATAGTTATATGTCCTATCTAACCTGTTTTCATCTTGACCATAAATTAGTAGTTCTAGAAGAGATCTCATAGATTACTAACTTTTGCCTTTCTTTCCACATAGAAAAAGTTTGCGGGTCACATAGACTTCAAGTGATTCAATCAATTCCTGTTACTATTGTGATATCTCTTCTATCGAAATCAACTCAGTGTACCTAAGCCCAAGGGTCATTTCTGGCTGTTAATTCCCTAATCAACTTTATAGGCCTCCTTTGTAAACTGGAGTGCTTCGCACTTACACTACATTTCTTTTAATACCTCTCATGTTAATTTCATTCCTTGATTGTCCATCCTTTTTATTCCTGGCTGAATATATCATTATCATTAAAAATTGTTGAACGTGAGTCCTATAACAAAAGAAAAAAGGGAGAAAGGTCTCTGAAGACTCAGATTCTGGCTTGATAGAGTAGGTCTTAAATATTCTCACTACAAAAGTGTAATAAGTAAACAAGACAATGGATATAGTCATTACTTGATTTTTCCACTTAAAATGTGCTTTTCAAAACAGAATATTACACATGCAAATATGGATATTTTTTGTTACTTATAACCTTGAACATCATGTTACTACTGGAAAAGTTTCATATTTTGGAGTGGTTTGTATTTTCATATTGCTTGTATTACTTTTATGCTGTGGGTCAAACAGTGGCTTACATCATGATTATCCAAAACATGTCTTAGGACTTTGGTCCTGTCATTGATATCAGCTAATATCTCATTAAGAGTATTGATAATTGTATGTTCTTAAATTACTGTATTGGGGACTGGAGAGATGACTCAGAAATTAAGACCATTTACTACTGGTGCAGAGGACCCGAGTTCGGTTTCCAGCACCCACTTTGTGACTCACAACCAGTTCCAGGAGATCCAGCCACCTCTCTGACCTCTGTGGGCATTGTACACATGTGGTGTCGTGGTGTACTTACATACCTAGAGGCAAAATACTCATACACATAAAATAAAAATAAATACAAACTTTAAAAAAAATCACAAAATCATTCTAGAGTTATAAGGACTTCTTTCACCACAAAAGTCATTAAGTATGTAATTGAATATAGGTTATGGATCTTGACAGTTCTGAGAACTTATTGTTCCTTTTATATGTTTCTTATATAGTGTGTGTTTAAAATCAGAGATCAAAGTTTTATGAATATTTGTAGTATGATGTTTAGAAGATGTTAGTTCTGAAGACTAAATATATACAGCCTAAACCAAATGCCAACTAAATATGTTTTCACAGTTAATTTTTATTTGAAGTTAAAGGTGAACACTGAAATTAAGATCTCATTTTATTTTAACCTTAACAGCTTTGTTTTCATTGAATTACAAAGCATCAGTTTACAGTGGTTAGTCTGAAGAGTAGAAGACCCCAAATAGTTAAACAGCAGGAAAGTTTTCTGCTTTTAGTTAAAAACTGCTGTTTTCTATATAGGCTTATTTACCACATGTTTAATTCTTAATGCTGTGTGCCATGGGACTGTGTATGCAGAAGTCAGCATAAAGAGTTCTGGTTTTTACATCTAGAGCTTTTACTTGCTGTATAATAATAAAGGCACTATTTTATTGGGTTACCTGTAATTAACTTCAGCACAAGACATTCATATAAATCATTGGTAATCTGTTTTCTTTAGATTTTTATTCTTTTAAACTGAGTTAACGTATTTGTTTCTGTTGTCTTTTTATATATGAATTGGGGTTGTAATTGCTTTTTGGAATTAGACTGTCACAAAACAACATACATATGGATTCAAGAAATGATTCAGGCAAGCCAGTGAATTTTATATAACATTTTATAAAGATTTGTTAACCATAATAAATATTCAGTATTAAAATTGCTCAGTTGTGAAATTTAATAAATAGTGATTTTATTCCCTCAACTCAAAAAGTGTCTAGACACTTGAACAGTTAAAGTGACAACATTTATTAATTTGAAAATATTTATGATTTTTTTTTTACATATTTAAAAAAATTCTGACAAAGTAAAGATATTCAAGTACACTAACTCCTGTTTATCAATTTATGGATAGTCTTTTTAATTTAAAATATTAAAATATTCAGTTTTACATATCTGATAAATACCATTTTGTATTTTGTCTAATATTAGTTTAAAATGGAATAAAAATTAAAATAAGCAGATGTTTTTGAATAAAAAAATTAAAATGTCAAGAATAATCTCTATGTATATGTCTGTCTGAGTTCAAGGTAACAGTGTATGCTATACCAAACCAAATATAAGAAAAGAAGCAATTACTTCATATGGAACATGTTTACAGTATTCTCTAAGAAAGAATTTAGAGAGATACGAGATAATTTAATTCTCTCCTATGTTATTAAAATCTTCACTTGATTGTTCTTATAAAATGAGTGTTACGTGTGCTAAGGACAGAGCTGGAAACTATGAAGAAAACTGCAGAGGTCATGAAACCAGTGCTTTAAAAAATAATTTACTTGGTAAATACTTTTTATTACACTGAGTACATTATATGGTTTAAAAAATGTTTAAAAATAATTAGCTGTTTTATATAGTTGTAATGGAAGTCTTTCATGTTCTCCCTCTAGCAGTCTCTAATGAACACTCCTTGTAATTTCAGTGCAGGCTTTGAGATTCCCTAAAGACTTGACTTCAGACCTCAAAGGGCAGCAGTTGCCATATGTCTAGAGAAGCAGAGTTGCCAAGCAGACTGACCATGTACTAATAGGACACATTTATATAGCTCCTGAGTGTGGAGCCCTGATAATCTTAATGATGATCATCTGTTGAAAGCTTGTAGCCAGAAAGGCTTAGAGCAACTTCTGTTACCTTTATAGAAACCAAGCTTTCTATATTGATTAGTGAAAGATACCGAGTAAGTTGATGCATGTTTGGAAGTTATTAGAAGGATCATTATTGATTGAACAATACATTTTTACCAAAAATGTTTAAAAACAGACTTTTAGAGATACTTGAAAATAAGTTAATATTTCATATGCCTAAGCATAACAAACTTGTTCAGTTGAGTATTTTAAAGTAATTACAATGTTTATAGTAATAGTATTTTTGATCAGATGTTATTCTAATCTTTTGGAGTTTAAAATCTTTATATTTTCGGCATTCCATGAGTAGTTTTTTCAATGTTCAATTTCTTGCACACAGAATATGTTTTGATATTTTTAGTAAGTTATAAAATTGAGCTGTCTAGTATAATTTATTTTCTCTTGTTTGTACATGTATCTCATTTACTTACAGAGTCTACCATTGTACCACATTTCATTTTACATTAATGTGTTCATAGGAATGTTCTACCTAACATAACTGCATCCTACCTACAGTAACATTTTCACCATCCTTTGCAGTGCAAGCCACTGAGAAACTTACAGACATTCTTGACATTGGGTGTTAAATAAAGATGCTACATGAAAGATGTTCACTTGTAGCCATGGCCTTGTGTGGCATGCCCAACTGATGTTGTATGTTATGGAACCAACAGAAAATCTTTTACTAAAAAGCCACATTATAAAATTGGTAAATGCACAAGTTTCTTGTGCAGAAACACCAATTTAAGAAAAAAAAGATAACCAGATACCTGCAAAGAAACAAAATAAACCTCCGTAACAGGGACTCAAAAGAAAAGGAAAAATGGAAAGTTTCTCAAAAAGTAGTTTAATTATTTCAACATACACTAGGAAATACTGATGATTCAGTGAATTAGGAAAATAGTTCATTATATGAATGAAAAAATTTATCAATGAAATTGAAGCCATAAAAGAATCAAACATATCTTAGAACTGAAGAACTGAATAAAAGAAATAAAAATATACAGTTCAGATGGTTAGCAACAGACACTTAGAAGTGTTATCTTTAAAACATCACTCAGATCATTCATCAAAAAAAAAAAAATCAGACTGTCAGAATTGTGAGATATATATGACTAAGCAAGAAAAATATTCACATCCAGGAAGAAAGGAAGATGCATATGAAAAGCTTAACAAATATAATTTTGTTAATATAAGTTTGTTAATATTTAAATTTGGAAGTAGATGAGGGAAATATTAACATCCATATTCAGAAGGATCAAAGATTCCCAGTTAGGTTCAAAGAAAAGAACCTTTCCAAGGAATGTTATTGTCAACTTGTGAAAGTATTAAGATAAAGAGAAAATTTTAGAAATAGCAAGAGAAAGCATCTGGTTACATGTGAAAAAATTCTTATGAGACTAACAGCAGGTTTCTTAGCAGGAGCCTTGCAGGCCAGGAGAGAATGGAATGAGATCAGGTATTCAAAGTCTTTAGAGACATCCCTCAGAAATCCCCTTCAGGAAGGAGAAATAAACATTTTATAAAATGAGAAAAATCTAAATGACTTCACTACTAGACTGGCCTTATGAGAAATTCAAAGAGAATCTTTTATCTGGATGCAAAGCAAAACAAAAAAATCACCATGAAAATGTGTGCATGCATAAAACCTGGGCAAAACAGTCATACTTTGTCAATGTATAAACAACTACTACATCACAAAGATGAAAAATAGAGTAAGAAATGGACATTTTTCTCATCAGTACATGGCGCATTCTCCAGAACAGGTCATCCATTAGGCAGAAAAAACACTCTGAATAAGTTTTTTAAAAATAAAAATAATAACTATATATTTTTTCTTACCACAGTAGAGTAAAATTAGAAATCACCAGAAGCAGATGTGAAAACTATACAAATTCATAAAAAAAAACCCAAGATTTTGCATAACCAATGGGTCGCTAAAGAAAAAGGGAAATGAAGATGTTTCCTGTAATAAATGAAAATGAAAACCCAACATACCAAGCCTATGTAAAACAGCAAAAATAGTTCTCAGAGGGAAATCGATAGCATTGTCTGTCCTTGAAAAATCAGAGAAGTCTCAATGTAATGGTTCAGCTAAAGTAATCAGAGAAGTAAAGCCAAACAAAACCCTAAGTTAATACAAGGAAAGAAGTATCAGTAAAAGAGATAGAAAGAAATGAAGACAACAAAATGAAAAGTTGGTTTTCCGCAAAGAAACAAAAATCAACAAAACTTCATCGGTGTTAAGGGGAAAAAAAAAATCCAAAATAAATAAAATCGGCAATAGAGAAGGCATTACCAACTGATACTGTAAAAATAATAAGAAAAAAATCATTAGAAAATGTTCCAACAACTGTCCACTAGCACTTTGGAAAGTCTAGAAGTAATGAATTTCAGGACACATACAACTTATAAAAGTTGAACTATTAAGGCATTGAAAACTTGATTGGACAAGTTATGAGTAATGAATTGAATGGTACTAATAATGTGTCCCAATGAAGAAAACTCAGGATTGGATGCTTTCATTGGTGTTTGCCCAACATTACTACTGTCACTAGTAATATGTAATTATTTAAATATTTTTGTTTCAGGTACATATGTGTTTTCCTTACATATAAGTGCACCTGTGTTGTACAGTGCCCACAGTGGCCGCAAGAGGGCACACAAATCCTCTATTGGAGTTACAGACCATTATTAGCCGCCACTGTGGGTGCTGGGAAGAAAATCCGGGTCTTCTGCAAGAGCAACCAGTTTTCTTAACCACTGGTACATCTCTCCAGCACCAGTACTATATATTTTTAATTGACACAGTTATTCACATACCTGTGGGGTACCAGTGGAATTTCATTACCCATATAGAATGTGTAATGAACAATTTAGAGTGATTGGTTTATCTATTAGCTCAAACATTTATTTGTGGTTTTTTTTTTTATGAGCTCATTTTAAATATTCACTTAATTGTCATTAATCATACTCATTAGACCGTGCACCAGACTTTAAAAAAGAGAAGTAATATCAGTTCTTTATCTGTTCCAAATAAACTGTTGAAAGAGAAGCAACTGTTGCACATTCGTTCTATGAGGCTAGTAAGTAGTACATTGATATAAGATCTAGACCGAAAGACTATGAAAACAGCAACACACTACAAACCAGTATTGATGAACAAATATATAAAAATTCCAACTAAGGGATGGAGAGATGACTCAGTGGTTAAAAGCACTAGCTGCTCTTACAGAGGACTGGGGTTCAATTCCCAGAGCCCATATTTATAGAAAATTCTCAACTAAATAACCAATGTATCAAGTGCAGTAGCTCATCAAAAAGATTATACATTATGAGCAAGTATAATGATAGGATTTCAAGAGTAGTTAAACTTGCATAAACCAAACATGTTACATCAACAAAAGGATAAAAGTCAGGATCATTTCAACAGATATAGAAAAAGTATTCAGTAAATATCAACACTGATTTTTGAGAAGATTCTCAACAAATCAGGCATAGAAAGAACTGCAGTGTCTGGCAAATTCATAGGCAGCGTTAGAGTAAATGAAGAAAAGCTGAAACTGTTGCTCTACATGTGGAATGAAGTTAAAGTGTTCATTTTTCCCATTCTTAATTCAACATAGTAGTAGAAACCCTACCCAGAGCAGTTAAGCAAGAGAAAGAAATAAAGGGCATCACCAGAGAAGTAGGAGTTGGAATAGTCTGTTTGCAAATGGTATGATTTTTAAAAAATATTATTTTAATTTTATGTGTATAAGTGTATTTCCTGTATGTGTGTAAATATACCTGTGTCTTGTAGTGCCTGTGGAGGTCAGAAGAGGGTGTCAGATCCCCTGGCAGTGGAGTTATGGATGATTGTTAGCCATCATATTGGTGCTGGGAATTGAACCCTTCCTCTGCAAGAGCTGAGCAGTCTCTCCAGCCCCCAAATGTATGATTTTTAACACATAAAACATAAAGATTATTCCTTGCTGGGAGTGGTGGTATACTCCTTTAATCCCAGCACTTTGGAGGCAAAGGCAGGCAGATCTTTGTGAGACTGAGACTAGCCTGGTCTACATAGTAAGTTCCAGGCTACAGGGAGACCCTATCTCAAAAAGACTAAAAAAATAAAAAATTCAAAAAAAATTAAAGATCTTTAATTTTTTAAATCTTTAATACAAAGATTTCTTAGAACTGATACAGGTCATAAAATGAACATATAAAAATACGTAACATTTTAATATATGTATATTGATCTTGCAAGAGAAACCAAGAAATCAGTCAACATTTACCATGGTTACCATAAAACAAAACATAATAAACAAATAAAGTAAAATAAAAACTTATCCAGGAGTAAGCTTAACCAAAGAAATGAATGAATTGAATAATGAAAATTATAAAACACTGATTTAAAAATTTAAGAGGATACCAAATATGGAATCCCATGGTCACTTATTGGTACAAAGACTTAATGTTAAAATATTTATACTACAGAAAGGATTGTGTAGATTATATACATCCTTCACAGAGAAAGAGAAAAGCAGTCCAAAAATTGATGTGGAACCTCAAAAGGCACCAATTAGTCAAACCAGTTTTGAGGAAAAAGAACGAAACTGAACACCTAACAATGAGATACCTGAAAATACAGTGCAGTTTTGTTGTACTATATAGAGTCTTGTTTTAAAAGCAGGTGCAGATTCATGAGACAGAATAGAGAACCCCCATAGCTATAGTGAGCTCATCTTTACCAACATTGAAAACATGCTGGAGAAGGTGGTTTTGTCGGTAATCAATGATAGCAGAACTGGATATTAGTTTGTAGACAAATTTCAGTAGACATCTATCTTTCCATATTTATCTATAAAATCTACTAAAAATGGATCCAGGAACTAAATATAATATCCCAAACCAGTAAAGAAGAAAATGAAGCAGAAACACTTGAACACATTTGCATGTAGTAGTGTTTTGAAGTAGGTTAAAAGGCCAACTAGCCAACAAAAGATTAAAAAATAGATAAATATGATTGTCTTAAACTACAAAGTCTCTACCTGCCAAGGGAATCATTGAATAATGAAGAGACAACTTTTGGAATGACAGAAAATACTTGAAGAGATCAGCATTTAGAGTGTATAAGGAAGTATAAGAAACTGAGCAGCAAAAAGAAGCATAAAGACTAAAATCATCTGGATATACCTCTGTAATCCTAGTAAGGAGCTTGATGCCAGGCTGGGATACAAGAAATGCAGCTCAGCATTTAAGAGCATTGGCTGCTCTTGCAGAGAACCTGGGTCTGATTCCCAGCACCCACATTGTGACCAATATCAGTCCATGACTCCAGTTCCAGGGGATCTAACACCCACTCTTCTGGCCATTGTGGGTAGTACTGTCACCTGGTGCATGTGCACACACACACACACACACACACACACGTATACAAAATACTTATAAAAATAAAAATCAATTCAAAGAAAATAAATTTTTCTCCATGTTTGTTTGTGAAATGTAGAGAGAAATACACATAATATATTAACCAAGTCTTTAGTATTTTTTCTTAAGAATCCTTTCTACTAAAACACATACTGAAATTTTTTGGAACACTAGTAGATTTTATGAATATCTTTCATATTTATTGTTATTGCATGACTTAAAAGCAGTAGTAACCTAAGATTATATTTTAGTAAAAATTGATTAGTCAACTATTATGGTCTTAGGAAATGATAATCAATTAAATACGACTTGGCCACAGGTATGAAATTATTGACTCTGCTGCTTTTTGAGTCCTTCCTCTTGAAAGTGCTGAAATGTGTTTTGAAATTACTTAGTTGCATTAGTGGTTGGATTTGAGGCTTTTAACGTGTTTTCATCAGTACCTCTGGGGAAAGGATAACCAAGACCTTTAAATGTACTGCATTTTGCATCACTATATAATTGTAAATACTGTGATGAAATATTGAAATGATCATGAAAGATGATGACCATCAACCTTTTCTTTCAAGTATTAAAACTCATTAAAGGTTGTATTGAGCTGTGGTTTATAAAATTGTTTAGACTAACGCCTTCGTTGATAATTGTTTCTGAGTGGAGAAAAATGCCTTAGGACAGCATGATTAATGAATATTCTTTTTAGTTTTGGCAACTTCTACAAATTACCGTAGAGAATGAAAAATGTACTGGCTTTGAACATCTGGATTATCGAAAAAAATCAAAATTCTTATGGGCTTTAAATTCACTTTTATATTCATTGTTAATTCAGAAAAGAATTCTTTGTTAGTATTCTTTTTTCCTTTACAGCAACAAGCAAAAAAGGATTTATAGAGGCTCTCTGTGTGGCAAGAGGGACAGTGATAAATTTGAAATTCTGTGCTTCTTCAAAAAACTTCTACAATTTATGTATATAAATATATCTTCCTGTTTAATTAGTTTTGGTCTTGAATTTTTCATATTCATTTTTAGTTTAATATTCTGAGTAGTTAGTGGGTTTCATTGTAGCAGTTTTACATATCTGTCATTCAGTTTTGGGGTTTGGTTTGTCAGAAACCTAAATACTCACTTATAAAGAATTTTAAAGCTAAGTATATATCTTTTGTCAATTCTTGATATAATTTGTTTTTAATATCAAAGAATCATAATATTTCTTTGACATGCCAAGCTAAATTTAGATCACAGTATAGTGTGTTATGTGGTAGTTTTTTGTAAGTATTAATTTAAAAAAATTTTCAGTCTAACTTCAATAATGACATTTAAAATTTTTGTGGAATTTAAATGGCATATTTTATGGTCTTATTTATACATAAAATGAAATGGAAAATGATGTTTACCTGCATAATTAAAGCATGGACAGGATGCTTATTTATATGAAATTTGAATTATGTAAATAAAATCCCTTTTTATTACAGTTTTGAATGATGGGTGTGAGTACTAGATGATACTCATGCATTAAGTTTTTAAAAAATATTTTATTTATTATTTCACTTCATGTGTGAATTGAGTGTATTGCTGGCACGTAAGTACACCTGTGTCATGCACTCCCATGGAGGTCAGGAGAAGGTGTCAGATTCCCTGGAACTGAAGTTACAAACAGTTGTTAGCCACCATATGTGTGCTGGGAAGTGATCCCAGGTCCTCTGCAAGAGTAGAGGAACCACTGAACCATCTCTCCAACCCCACATTAAGTTTTTAAATACTCTTTGACAACAGTTT
Organism: Eospalax fontanierii; assembly: GCA_035773235.1. NCBI lineage: Eukaryota > Metazoa > Chordata > Mammalia > Rodentia > Spalacidae > Eospalax > Eospalax fontanierii. Next base: position 35,202,204 of record CM069548.1, on the reverse strand, counting down.
TAAGTTAAGCTTGAATCTCATTGTACTGTGTTCAATGAGAATAAGCTGTGGGATCCGCTGTACCAGAGTCCAAAGACTTACCGCAGTTTCTGCTTTTCTTCATGGTTTTGTTGCCTTTGTGAGAAGAAAGGGCATATCGTCCCTGCCTTTCTCTTATGAATATATTGTTTTGTGGAATTGTTTTTAGTTGGACTGCTTCTTTATTAATTTCATTTGAACAGAAAGAAATAGGCTTTAAGTTAGATTGAAATAACTATCTTACATTTGATTTTGTTTATCTTAGCCAATGGAATTTAAGATCTCTTTTATAGTTTCTGTTGGGTGGCAATATCAATTTTAAGAGAAACTGCCATAGACTTCTGTTTCACTGATTTCAAAATAAACTGTTGACTAATAAAATATAACTGCAATAAAAACCTTTTAAGGAGCTGTTGATTGTGACAAAATGTATAATTTTTACATGGACCTACTCTCCGTCAGAATGAAAACACTTTTGTGATTTTTTTCCTTAACAATACATTGCTTTTTCCCCCTTTTGATAGATCTAATCAGTGAATACCTTTGACTGTCTCACAGCTAACTTTGAGTTTAATTTTTTTACTCTATTGTGTATGTTCTGTTAGTTGAGCAGACTAGCACTATTCATAAGATGGGATCATTCAACACAATCAAGGCTTGCTGTTTTAGCCCTGACAGCTACCTTGGGCCCTTCAAAACAGGACGTATGTAGCAAAGGTGGTAACAAAGTGTACACACTTAAAAGTGTACATACACACACACACACATAGAGAGGGAGGAGGGAGAGAGGGAGGGAAGTGGGGGAGGGAGGGAGGGAGAGAGAGAGAGAGAGACACTCAGACATGTGCCCACCATTAATGGGAAATTATATAGAATTTAAAACTCTTAAAGCTATTACATTCAGAGACATTAATATAGTTCGTGGTGAATGATGTTACATAGCTGAAAATGGTCTTTCATTTTATGTTTTATGAAAGAACACAATGAATAGTTGAGGAATATCATGGAGTTATAACACAGAGTCTCTGTAAGTGTAAAGAAGATTTTGTGTTTTAGTTCTTTGGTAAGTTCCTGATGTATATACAAATAAGCATACATATACAGATCTGCTTACACAGTTGTGGAAACATAGACACATGAATGCATATACATGGGTCCATTCATGTGCATTTCGCAAGCATTATGCTTATTTTGCATATGGATTAAAGGATTATGGAATTCATTTGTACTTGCTCTATAGGTTGATTTCCTTCCTTGTTTTTTTAATGTATATATTTTAGTGGATGAAATTTAACATAAATTTGTAATGGGTGATGAATATAGTTTGAGATTTATACCTCATTTTGCTAACTTATAGGGTAATAAACTATTATTTTCAAGCTCAAAACTAATCCAGTTCAATTCAGTCTTATTTTTATATGTCATTGGTAATAATTTGTTTTTGATATATTCTATTCGTTAAAGTTTTGTACTACTTCTTTCTTTTGTCTTTATTTTGAGTTTTCTTTTTGCTTTTTAAGAAAATAAAAACCAGATCTTTCTGTCCCATCTTTTTCACTGCCTGCAGACCTCACTACCAGTTACGTCATTTAATTTTATATATAAGGATGGTTGAACAAAAATGGGAAGATAAATATAGATAGGCTCATTCCAAGTGTAATGACTCAAATTGTGCACTTTTGCCGTCAGTCTTTGTGTGTTCGTAAGACTGTTTTGGGAAAGCAGCATATTTTGCCTTTATTCTTCTAAGAACTAAGATATGAAATTGATATGGGAACTGTTTCATTGTTATGCTATTAAAAGAAATAATATAATTTCTTCAGTAATTCCTTCACTGTTTTTTAGGAGTGGCAGAATTCTATTCAGAAGAATGCAGGCCTTGCTTTTATTGAACTTGTCAATGAAGGAAGGTAATTTATTTTATATTCATTAATATTTTAATGAAAATATCATTTTTCCATATGAACTGATATGTTGGGGTTTTATATTGTTTTTGAGATCAGTAATGTTTTAGAGTTCTTGTTTCTTGATTACTGCAAATAATGCTAACCTTTAGCTATTTTAAAATCTTCGTAGTTATTATTGGTGAATTTCTGGTTTATATTTTCAATAATTGTGTCTAGGTATAGCAAAAGTAAACTGGTGGTTCTATTTGTTGTATGAGGCAGCTATATTAATTTGCAACTTTCTAAAATGTTTGTAGAATCAATTATTCAAATAGGATATCTGTGTTCTCCCTTTTATGTCATAGATTGGGTACAAGGAGGAGCAGCACAGGTTAGCTTGTGTTATGATGGGGTGAGAATGGAAGAAGGAATCAGAAGGTGTGGCCTCTCCTCAGAGTAGAAATGGTGGAATTCAGTGGAACAATTTGCTCATAGGAACAAAATGAAGACGGCATAGAAATGAGAAGGGAGAAGACATTTAATTGAGGGAAAGATCTATAAGATAAAAGTAAATTGAGATAGTGAAATGATGACTAGGCCAATTTATGCCTGTTTTTGAAGCTGATTTTGCATTAATGTAATACCAACTTTCAATATAAATGGTGTGGTAGCCCTCCAGAATGGTATTCTATCCAAAGTAGTGTTTCAGGAGTGTTTATTATGCTGCTTGGCTGTCCCTATCAATGTGACTAATATATATATATATATATATATATATATATATATATATATGTATGTATTTATTTATATTTATTATCTCCAGGCACTTTCCATGTTATACAATAAGAATAAAATTACATAGATAACTTTGATTTCAAGTAGTAGAATTTTTTTTTTCACTTAGAAATAGTTTTAGGTGCTTACAAAATAATATTGGAAACAAATAAGACTTAAAATTATGCTTTATGCTGAATTCCATGATAGAAGTATGTATATACAAGGTATTAAGATTGTAAAGAGTAAAATGTACTGTTTAGTTTGGAAAAATTACATAAAACTTAACCAGAAAACTTGAGTGTTGAGATATATTTTCAAGGAAACAGTAGTATTAATCACAAAGACATTAGAAAAGTGAGAGTTCCGGATATTTTTGTAAAAAAAAAAACATTGAAAACGTGTGGAACAATATCAAAATCCACTGTGATGTTTATGTATGATATTGCATATTATCAAGCACATTTACATTTTTGTCTCAGTTTTCTTATCTATTCATTCACTCAGTATTTATTGTAGACAATACCAAATTACTCTTGACTTTGAGGTTATAGCAATAGACATAAGGTAATTATATTCTTGTGAATCTTACATTCTCACAAAAAAATGACAGATTATGGGTGATAAACAAAATAAGAAGCTATATAATATGTGAGCAGTTTTAAGTACTATGTGAAAAAGAAAATGGAGCAAGATGGGTGAGATGGTGTTCTAGGGAAATATTTGAAGGAAGTGTAAATGATTGACCTGTTTTCAGTTAAAATATAGTGCTGATAATAGGGCTTATTGAGAAGGTAACATTTGAGCAAGCACTCAAAGCTACACGCGTTAACCATAGGAGCATGCAGGCACAGTTATCCTAGGCTGACGGCAGTCAGTGTACTGGTGTGAACTTTACTAGTATGTCTGAGGAATAAAGCCGCCACAGCAAAACCAAGGGTGATCTATGAGAAACAGGCAACAAGGCCAGAAGATGGTACAGAAAAAATGTATGGAGACTTTGAAATTTATTTTGTGGTAAATGCCACTATTGCAAGATATTGAATAGAAGAGGGAGACCCTTTGTCTTATATATTAAAAAGATCATTGTCTAATGCATATAGACTTTGAAGGATAGAAGCCAAGAGATAAATTGGAAGGCAAAGTAGTACCCTAACTCTAGCTAGCAAGATGGTTACTTAAATTTGAGCATTGCAGTAGAAGTCAAAATATGATAGGTATATGAATGCATTTTAAAGATATTGCTGATTGAATTTACTAATGGATTAGATGTAGGTCATGAGGGAAAGCCAGTTAGTTAAGAATTACTCTGCACAGCTGGAAGCATGATATTTTTATCAAACACATGCAACAGGCTGTGGTTAAAGCAGTTATTGGGAAAGGTTAGGAATTCAGTTACAAAAATTATGATTTCGTCTTTTCTAATAGACTTTCAATTGGAAAAATTATGTAGTGAATGACTAGTTACATCTCCAGATTGGTGGTTGTAATAATGTAAATGATAGTTACTACCTTAAGATTGGGTGAATCCAGTAAGGCAGTAGGGTGTTGAATGAGATTTGAACACTGGCTGTAGTAACATGAATGTTCTTTCTGATTTGGTAGTTGTATTGGAGAACCTAGTTTGGGAACCCCTGTTTGCAGTTGATTTAAGACAGTATGAGAATGGGAAGGGAGAAAATTAGGATAGTGAATATTAACTATTTTTTAGAGAAGTTTTAGTACAAAGTGAAGGAAAACATATTTTTTAGGGTGAAAGTCAAAGAAAGGTCTTTTTTAAAAATTTGTATTTGTTTAAAAAGAGTAGGGCAGCATTGTCTTATGGTACTGGGAAGGAGCATTTAAAGTGGAAAATCGATGTGGATAAAACGTTTCTGGAAAACATTTTTTAGTAAATCAAAAAGAGCATTTATATACGTATAGAAAGAATGGTCTAATGTAACAGCATAGAGCATGTGGTATGGGATCACATGAGAAGACATTGAAGGAAATGCAGAGATTGGTACATAAAGTGGAAGTAGAACATGAATTTTAAATGATTTATAGATTTGCCATGTGAATAAGAATAAGAGTATCGAGTTTTTATACAGGAGAACAGTTATAATCATTGCTTGCAAGTTTGTTATTAAACTCAGTAAAGAGGCTACTAGAATGAGTGACCTCTAAACGGAAGGTAGTGTGGAGAGTGGGATGACTAGAACCCAGGCCATGCATTTATAGCAGATGATGAGGTCTAGTACATGACCCCAGATAGGATGGGGAGCCAGATCATTGAAGGAGAGGACGTCAGATAGCGAAGAAATTGGGATTTTGGTTAGCTTTGAATATGGTGTCTTTAGATACTTACTGTTGATCATCATAGGTGTCTCTCTATGCTTCCATACCATTCCCTCATATTCCTTAGTGGCTGGATCCTATATCCACATCACTTTATCCAGCACAATTTCTGTATAGGTTCTTGGTGGTTTTACCCATATTTTTGTGTATGCATACTTAATTTCTCTTTGTTAGTGGAAGTCTTGTTGATCTGTGTTGTGTATGATGAACACCTAAATTTTCAACAGTTTCATCTCTGTCCTGTGTTCTTTCCCATTAGACTCACTCAAGTCAATTTTGCATGTGTTCAGTTCCTCAGAAGATATGTAGAATTCTTTAAGTGTTTCAGTGACTTTCTCATGTTTAGCTTCTTCCTCTTTAAACTGTGGCTTGTTCTTTGGTCTCCTGCTCACTCTAACTGTAACTATAACTTCAGTCTAAGAGAGTTATAGAAGCTTTTCTCATTTCTATCTAGAAACATATTTTCTGCCTTGGCTTTCAGTTCAACTCGACCTTTCTACATTGAAGGGGATGATTTTTTGTAACCAGCTATGGCCTCATACAGCTTGTTGTGCCTGTCTGGGAGATGATTATGGTGATCATTGCCACAGACTCCATCTATCTTATTTACAACTTAAAAAAAGGTTTTCGGTCACATTCTTATTAGTTTTGTTGTTTGCCTTTTATATTAGTTACTTTTCTGTTGCTGTCATAAAATACCATGATCAAGGCAACTTATACTACGAAGAGTTATTTGTCTTTCGGTTCCAAAAGGTCAGAGTATGGGGGCAGAGTGGACGTGGTGACAGAGGTGGCTGGAGTAGAGAGCCAAGTGATCACATCTTCAAGAATGCACAGGAAGCAGAGAGCAACTGAAAATGTGGTAAAACATAAGAACTCTCAAAGCCCGCCCCCTAGTGACATGCTTCCTCCACCCTGGCCACACTTCCTAAAACTTCCCCCCAAATCTCCACCAACTAGGGACAAAATGTCCAAATACTTGGAATCTAAGGGGCACACTTTTATTCAAACGACTGCATTCCTCTCCCTGGCCCCCATAGACTCATGATCATATAAAATGTATTTAGTCCACCTTCAAAAGTCCCCTTAGTCTTTACCAGTCTCAATACTGTTCAGAAGTCCAGAGTCCAAAGTGTCTCCTGAGACTCAAAGCTATCTCTTAACTGTAAGCCCCTGTAAAATTAAAAGAAAAATGACACAGTTCCAACATATCTGGAACCAAATACACATTCCCATTCTAAAAGTGAGGAATGAGGACATAGTAAGGAACTACCTGACCAAAACTATGACTGAAAACCAGGAGGACAAACACCATAGCCTCTTCAGCTTTGCTGCTAGCAACATATCTGTTCTTGGGCTGGTACCACCCCTGGCATGCAGCCGTCCTTGGCAAATGTCTTATGGCTTTATCATCTGCATTGTCTTGTGGTCTCTAGGTTTCAGCTTCACACAGTGTTATGTTAGGGAATTCTTTATTCAGTGATACCTTTGTGGAATTCTGTCTGTCCTCAGCAGCTCTCTGAAACTAGGCAGCACTCTGAAATTGAGGAGGAAGAACTGATAACCCCTTCATTCTTCCATCTGGAATCCCTCTAAAGCCATATGAATGACAGTGCCATGAATGCCAGGCTGGGATGAGCTCTGACCTGTTTCCTCCACATTAGCAGCTTTTCTATGCAGTAGTTTTTCTAGGAGCAGAAAACCCCCTTGTATTTTCCTTTCACAGTTTGGAAGCTTAGCAGGATATGGGCTTGCCTTGAGGTATTCTTTCTGTTGTTTAAGTGCAAAACTCTTGTCCTTTCCTTAATGGCTATAATCTCTCTTATCAAGGAGAGCCACTCATTCAGCCCATGCCTTGGCTTCAGCAGTCTTCTTAATGCTATTTTTCAATACAAACTGTATTTCTTTCTACCCCACTTGCTCTTTTTCATTGTAGATCTCCAAAATATTCACCATTAATAATCACACCACTGATACAACATTAACCTGTTTTGAAAATTTTCCACCAAAGAAATTAGTCCATTATTTTTAGCGTAACCTCAGGCAAGCTCTTCAGTTATATGCAAATAGCAGTCAGCAAAAACATCCCTGCTTAAGTCCTTATTTTCCTCTGGAACTACTTTACTTTCAGCACCACTTTCTTCCAGGTTCCTAGGAGAACGGTCCATTAAGCTCAGCTTTTCAACTGCCTTTCTAGTCCAGCATCCAAAGTCTTCCACATTTCTCCCCAAACCTACAGGTTCTTCACAACAGCCTACTTTCTGGTACCAAGTTTTATATTAGTACTTTTCTGTTGCTGTGATAAAGCGCCATGACCAAGGCAACTTATAAAGGAAGAGTTTATTTGGCTTTCGTTCTGGAGGGTCAGAGTCCATAATGGCAGAGGAGATGTGGTAGCAGAGGTGGCCTGAGCAGAAAGCTGGCTGATCACATTTTCAAGCAGACAAGAACTCTGAAATCTGTCTCCAGTGATGTGTTTCTTCTATCAAGGCTGCACCTCCTAAAACCTTCCAAAACAGTACCACAAAGGGATCAAATGGCCAAATACTTGGAGCCTGTGGAGAACATTTTCATTCAAAATACCACAACTTTGGTTATTTTTCCTTGAATTGTTAATGGAAATACACACACACACACACACACACACACACACACACACACACACACACACAATAGAATTTTATTCATTGATAAAGAAAAATGAAAAATTTGAAATTGGCAGGAAAATAGATGGAATTTAAGACTGTTGTATTAAGTCAGGTAACTTGGGCATAGAAAGACAAAGACTGCATGTTCTCTGTCATATTAAGATCCTAGTTTCTAATTTTGACAGATGTGCCTAAATGTGGGAGTGAGTGTGTATAGAGGTCAGTAAACTAGGAAGGAAATTATGAGCAACGAAAGTGAAAGAGTGAATACTGGAATCAGAAGGTTTAAGAGGAGATATCGGGAGGGAGAAGAGGGAGCGGAGGGATTGTAGAGGAGGGTCAACCAAAGCTAGTGTGTCTGAACATGCCAGTGTGGGACATTGCTGCTTTGTACGCTAATTACAAATTTCTAAATATTGGAAAACACAACTTTCAAAATCTTAAATGGTGGCCTTTATCCTTTTTCGACACTTCTGTTTTTGGAGGGGATCTGCTGACTCGTTGCTTTCTCTGTATTTGGAAAACCCATCTGTAGTACTTCAAGTTTGCATTCTATATAAGTCCCTTTTTGGATGTCATCTCTGAGATCTCCCTGAAATCTGTTATTCAGATCATTTTTTACCTAATGTCTTCAGTTTTCTTTTTTCCTTTTACCAATTATTTCTCTCTAGTGTTTGCTCTTATTCCTTGGATTTTATCTTAAAATATTTAATTATTATTTTTATTTTATATGTATGAGTATGTTACCTGCACGTTTATAAATGCTTCCATGTCATGCAATGCCTGCGGAGATTAGAAGAGGGCATCAGATCCCCTCAAAGTGGTGTTATGGTTGGTTGTTAGACACCACGTCATGCTAGGATTCAAACCTGGGTCCTCTGCAAGAGCCTCTGGTGCTCTTAACCACTGCACCATCTCTCCAACCCCTTAAACTTATTTTATAAGTTCAGTATGCAGGGTAATGAGTTTTCTTATGGCACTTTCCTATGTGTGCCACCTTAATTTGCCCTCCTTGTTCTCTTCCTGGGGTTTATCTTCATTTCTGCTTACGCACTGTATTTTCTTACAAGAATGCTCCTGCTTCTTGTTATGGTTGTATTTGGCCCTGAGAGATTTACGTGGCAAAGTTAGTAAATACTTGTATAAAAGATTTTTTCCTCTGTATGGTTATAAAAGCACTAAGCCTTTGACTTTTATGTCAGGAGTTGATGTAATGTAAACAATGTTGGAAACAAGACTAATGTTTTGCAGAGTGTAGTGTAGGGGTTAGAGAAATTACTCAGCAATTACAAGCACTTTCTGCTCTCGCAGACAACTTTAATTTAGATCCCAGCATATCACATTGGTCAGCTCATGACCTCTTGTAACTCCAGCTCTAAGGGATCTGACACCCTCTTCTTGCCTCTTTGGATACCTGTACACATGTCCTTACACATACACAGAAGGAGTGAGAGAGAAGAGAGAGGAGAGAGGAGAGAGAGAGAGAAAGAGAGAGAGATAATAAAATAAAAACAAATCATCCATGTATAGAGTAGAGGGTATATCTAAAGGAACAATTGAGAGGTTTACTTTTTTAAAGGGATGTATTTTTTTTTAATTTTTATTTTCTTTACATACTCAGTATCTTAAGGCTAGGTAGAGTGTGTGCAAAAGTGAGTATGTTTGGAACGTAGTTTGGAATGTTCAAGTGAGGCAAGAAGAGTAGTGGTAAGCAATTTTCTTTACTGCCAGGAACAGCCTTTTCCCTCTTGCTATGTAAGACTGACCTTCTTTGACCTCATTTATAGAGTAGGACTGTCAATATGGCCTTGATTAATGTTTTATTAGTGTAAATAACATGAAGACCTTTATAGATGGACAATAATGTAAGGCTTATCAGACTTGATGGATATCATTACCAAATCAATTACTTAGGTCAGACAGAAGTAATTGTTATTTGAGAAAAATATTTCCTTTATTTAAAATAATATTTACCTAAAAGTGCATTACTTTTATAACTTTGAATTCAGTTATTGATACTATTCATGTTAGCAGCATTCTATTTTAAACAAATTTATTTTAGAGAGCAAAAATAGCAGTTACTGAGATAATCAAGTTGTATTTTTTATTTACTTTTTGGTGTTTTTGATACAGGGTCTTCTGTAGTCCCAGCTGACCTGGTACTTGGTTTTTGTAGACTTTTACCAAGGGAAAAAAAAAGCTTCAAGAAAATCTTTCAATAAAAAAATTAATTTCCCAAATTTTGACAGTAAGATCATTGTTAATCTAGAATAATAGTCTTGTTATGAATGTTTATATGTTTAATTATCATTGTTTCTGAGTTTTAACTATGAAAGTAACTGATCTAACATTTGTTTCTAAAAGGTGTAACTTTTTTTAAATAAACACTTCCACATTCCATTTTGGGGGAGGTATGTAAGATCCTGCTATGTAGCAAGGATGGTCTGCAACTCCCAACCTTCCAGCTTCATCTCCTGCAGTACCTGTTTGTTTCAGGTAGTGTCTCATGTAGTTTACTTAGGCTGGACTAAGTTAAAAAAATTTTAATTAAAAAGTTCCTTGACCTTTTCATACATGTATGTAATAAAGTGTAGTTCCCCCGGCCCCCATTATCCTCTCTGCTCTTACCACTGAAATTCGTTTTCTTCCGAATAAGTCTCCCTTTTACCTTCATGACTTTTTATGTGACTCACTGAGTTTAATTAGGATTACTTATATGAGCATAGGTAGAGCATAGGCAACTTATCAGTGGCTGTACCACTGAAGAAAGTGATATCTTCTCTCCCAGCATCCATTAACTGTCAGTAATCTCTCAGGGAGGAGTGGGGCCTAATGAGGCCCTCCACTACCCTTGAGGAAATGTTATCAGGCACAGTTTTGTGCAGGTAACCAGAGCTACGGTGAGTTCATGAGTGAACTGGCCATGTCATGCCCAGAAGACATCTTTTTGTAGCATGCCTCCTCATTCTCTGGCTCTTAGATTCTTTCTGCCTCCTCTTTTACATTTGGGTCTGGGAGGAGGTGATGTAGATGTCCTATGTAGGGTTGAGTCTTCTATCATCATTTATTCCCAGCCCTTTGTTCAGTTATGAATCTCTGCATTAGCTGCTTCTCTACTACAATAAGAAGCTTCTTAGAAGAAGGCTGTGAGCAGTGCTTATTGATGAATATAAGCATGCGAAGACAATTTAACAACACATCCATTTAGCAATACAGTAGTAATAGGTGCTTTCCTGGGGCCTATGATCTTCCCAGCCAAGGGCTATTGGCCAGCTTTTTAATACCAGACATGAGTTCCTCCCTGTGGAGCAGACCTCAAATCCAAGAGGAAAGTAATTGGTAGCTCCCATCACAATCATGCCATTATTTCACCAGTGGGCATGTTTAGTAGATCAGTAGTATAGCATGCAGAGTTCACAGCTGGGAAGACTTGGTAACTTTCTCCCCTAGGAGCCTGTACTTTTTACACCTGACAGGCACTATAAAAAGCTAGCTAGTGGGGTTGTGGGGGGAGCTTTTAACTTAGGTCTACTTGATTTCTCTGTGCCCTGTGATCAAAATATTTGATGTCTCCAGCAGTAGGGTCTTACCATCCAGTTTTGGTAAGCAAATAAGAGTAGTTGTTATAGCTTGTATTATTTGGGGACTTTCTGGACTCTCTTAAGGCATCTTATAGAGAGGTACCCCAGTCCTGGCCCTGGATTTTTGTTTAATAAACTATGCCTTCTGGAAGCATCGTTATCCACCCATGCTTGTGAATTCTGAAAATTCAGTGCAAATTCCTAATCAGAACATTTTTAAAGATGAAAATGTCAACCTACCTTGTGATGTTTCCTGTTATTTGTGTTACTGTTGTTTTTCATGTGTTTTATCTTGGTTTCTCTTATTTCTATTTTGCTTGTAAATTTAATAAAAATTGATATTATTCCTTTGACTAATAATATTTTTTACAATTTGGTAGTAAAAATCAGGAAAGTAGGAGGCTATAGAACATAGTTTAAATATGTAATATTTTAAAAAATATTGTAACTTTTAAATTCTCATCTTGAATTTGGTAATTTGTAAAATACAGCTGTAATTAGCATGACCTATTTTGATCTATTGGATTTAGTTTTTCTACAAATACATTCTGATCACTTCTGTAGCTTCCTGTGATTTACTTCTAGATCTCTTCTGTGGCTCTTCTCCCTTCTCTGTACATTGAAAGTACACAAAGTGTAAATCATCCCATGTACTATTGGACACATCCATCAGTTATACTGTGGGAACAATTGGTATCTGCTTCTTGCAGCAATAACTCAGACTTGTGCTGAATATGTAAATAATCTTCCCAAACATTTCTACTGTTAATACACTTGTCTTTCTCTTCAAAACTCAACTGCTTAGCTTCCACCTCTGCTGTGTAAGCATTCATTTACTGCTCCAGCATTTCCCCACACTTCTCCTTATGGCATAGATGACTAACAAAAGTCAGTGGAATGGTGGAGTGGTGGAATGATTGGGGGAAAGTGAAGAGGAAATAGGGAAGATGCGAGAGGCCAAAAGACAATTTTATCGTGACCTCTTTGGCCATTATCATTTGTGTCAATCTGAGTTATACTATGGTAAAAATATAAGAATGTACATTGTCCTCAAGGAAGTTGTGCTACAGTGTATTGTGTACTAATGGAAAGCAAAGTTTGATTTTAAGTAGAGATTTTCTTTTATAAACCCTAGAAAATTACTTAAAGAACCATATACATTTTGGCTAAAGCTTTAATATGTATACAATAACTCTAATCAAATAACCCCAAATAGTTTGTTATTATGTGATATGCTTTTGGGTAGATTAACTGAGCAGAGACCTTCTTCATTTTTAACTTTTATCTTTATTTTTCATTTTATTATCTCCTCTATAGACCAGGTGAGGGGAGTTTAGATTAAGATTTATTTTTATTTTATTTCATTTTTATTATTTTTTGAGAAAAGGTTTCCATGTAGACCCAGCTTTCCTGGAACTCACTACATAGACCAGATTGGCATTGATCTCACAGAGGTCATTATCTCTCTGCCTCCTGAGTGCTAGGATTAAAGGTGTGCTTTGCAAAGCTTGACTCTTTCTTCCTTTTGAAAATTAGGCTATTTAATGTTTATCTTTGTTGAAAATTTAATGGCTTATCAAAGGATAATTTTCTGCTCTTAATTAGTATGAAAACATGTTTCTCATTTTTGTATGTGTTTTACTTTAAAGAACTCAGGTAGTCAGATTATTTTTCATTTTTAATTTTCTAGCCTGGTCAGCAAGTTATAATTAATATAATACACTTCATCCTTCAACAGATTTTGTGTATGGTTGTTTATTTGGGGTATATTATATAGAAATGTAATATTTAATATTCAAATTACTTTTCCTTGTTTTTTAAAGCTTGTTTGTATTAATGTAAAATGTAATGTATAATGTACAACTGTGTCAACATTATGCTATCTTGTCTCCAAATCCCACAAAACTCCACTGAATTTCATAACTTAAAACAATTATTCTTTTTAAAAACAGGATCTGAGTATGTAGGCCTGGGTAACCTGGAACTTCCTATGTTTGCAAGGCTAGCCTTGAACTTGAGAAGATCCTCCTGCCTGTGCCTCCTGAGTACTGGGATTTTAGGCATGCACTACCATGCCCAGTTTGGTCACTTTCTCTTTCTTTTTTTATTTTAATTGTACAGGAATTGAATCCATGGCCTTGTACATGATAGACAAGCACCCTACACCTGAGTTACATCTCCAACCATAGCTTTGACTATGTTTCTTTCTCTCCATGTCTGTGTCTGTCTCTGTCTCTATTTTTCTCTGTCTCTCTGTCTCTCTCTCCACACATACACACACGCACACACACACGCACAAACACACACGAAAACATTATTTGGATTTACAGAGCACTGACTGCTCTTGCAGAGGACCTGGGTTCGGTTTCCAGGACCCACATGACATGATCTGACGCCCTCTTCTCATCTCCACTGGCATTTCATGGCATTGGTGCACTTACATATATGCAGGCCAAACTCATACACATAAAATAAAATATACAAAGAATATGCCTATGGTTGTATAGAAATTATATGTATGCATATATGTATGTGTAGCTTATATCTTAGGTCTTATTATTGAGAAGAGGTAAATAAAAATAAAATGAAGGCACGGTTATTCATTTAATTTAGCCTGCTATATTTGTGCACACCAGCTATATACTGGTTCATATTCTGACCATTAGGGATTTTGCAGTTGGTAAAATAGATAGGCCACCCTCAAAGGATTTCATTTAATTGGCAAAGATAGAACAATTAAAAATTTATATTATATCAAAAAGTGCTCTTGAAAAATTCAAACTAGCATGTGAGGGAAACAGGTGCAGTTTGAGGAAGAGGACCATTGCAGTTTTAAATGGAGGGGCGCAAAAATGAATTGTTAGGAATATGCTACTGGCAGTGTGGCAGCTATGGGAAGAAGAAAATGGTAGACCTTTTTGTAACAGGGAAATCCAAACTGGGGGATTGGCAGGTCTATTTCTCTCAGAATTGTCTTTTCTACACATGACTATCTTTCTTTCTTTGCCCATTCTTTTTTAAGTGTTTTAAAATTTTTATTTTTTGTTGTTGTTCTTGTCTTTTTGAGATAAGGACTCCCTGTAGCTCCAGCTGGCTTAGAACTCCCTATGTAGACTAGGCTGGCATTAAACTCACAGAGATCTGTTTGCCTTTGCCTCCCAAGTGCTGGGATTAAAGGTGTGTACCACCATGTCTAGTTTAAAATTTATTTTTATTTTATGTGTATGAGTATTATGCCTGGATGTATGTAAGCGCACTCATGTCATCCATTGCCCTTGGAGGACAGAAGAGGGCATTGGATATGTTGGAGTTGTGGATGGTTGTTAGCTGCTGTTTGGGTGCTGGGAACTGAACCTGGATCCTCTGCAAGATCAGCCAGTACTCTTAATGGCTGAGCCATCTCTTTATCTCCTCTTTGCCCATTCTTGAAAATATATTCTTTCAGGGTCTAAGAAAGTCTTCAATCTAAAAATGTCCACTTTCTAATTGGTCCTTTACTTCCATTGTGGCCTTGTTAATACCATATGTTACTTTCAAATTCTGCTTTCACTAGAATTTATCCTGTTAATGTAAGCTTGGACAAAACAGGTTGAATTCAGACTGACCTTTATATTATAATTTACATTATGTCAAGTTATTGAGTTCTTACATTCTTAGGAAGAATTAACTTTGTACAGATTTTGCTATTTCCATTCCAGTAGACTTGAAGAATGTATAAAACTGCAGTTCCTCTTTTTGAGGATATTTGCTTTCCAAAATAGTGGATACTAATTCGGCTAGATCTCAGTTAAGAAAGATCTAGATTGTTTTTAAATGTTTGTGAAAGTTACTTTCACCAACCTATTCTTCTCAGACTCTACGCTTGTTCTGAGGCATTTGGGCTGGTTTGTATCTTATTCAGAGTTGTTACTGAGACTTTAAGATATGACTAGAGAGGTAGCAATTTAAATATTCCTGTGATATTGAATTAAATATTCTTCGTAGGAGGAGGGGAGAAGAAGAGAAGAAAGGAGGGGGAGAAAGGAGAGTAAAAGATTTAAGGATATAGTCTTAGATGTCTTTGGGACCACTGCCTCCCATTCTAGTTTGTGATGATTCTCTATAATTAATTCTAAAGAAATTGTATTGTTAGAAGCATTATCAATGTTGAAATAGTTCACATCTTTAGCTATTAGGTAGGGTTCCTGGAAGCTGTGACTTCTTTTTCTATCAGTGGTCCTGTGTAATAGTGAAAATTTGACAGTTGCTGCTAATGGGGGTCACAGAAAGCCCGTGAAGCAGAGCAGTAATATTAAAAATTTGCTAGAAATATGTGTATGTGCTTACCGAAGGTCTAGACTAGTATAATCAGATGTGGACAATGGGCTGTAATATAGTTATGGGAGATGGATGTCATCATTACTGTTATTTATTGAGCCTCCAGTGTGAATCTTTTGTAGGTGATCACTTGTTAGGGCTGTTTGTTTCCTAAGGTTGACACAAGCAGGCTTTTTTGCCCCTTCCTCCTTGCACTGTAGGTATAAATTATATATACGTTTTCTTCTTAATGTTAAAATATATGAATGGTTTTATTCTTCCTGTTCAGAGACTCAATCTACTTTACAATAAACTGCTTGTTATAATGAAAACTTTGGCTTCATATGTCTTCAGTTCTTCATTTCTAAGAACTGTTGACCCACGTGTCACATAAATTACATTTTTTAAAAAAGTGTGTAATTGATACATTTAGAAAGACAAATATGTACATGAAAAATTGCCTTACAGAAAAATTAATTTAGATGTATTAATTCAGTTAGTAAAGTCATTTTAGTATTTTCCCTGTTGCAAGTACAAATGACAGATCATATTTCTTTTTAAAACAAATAGCAGGTATATTGATAAGACCTTTGGAGATATTGTTTTAAATCTATTTTTGTACATTGTAAAGGGAAAATGTCTATGATTCATTTCATCTATAAGTGCATTAGGTGCTTTATATACATCTCAGTAGTGACTGAGTACATCTCTCCTAAATTATACTTTTTTGATTGTATGACTGATTAAAAAACATTAATTGAAGCAATGCATTCTTTGTCAATTAGGAAAATAGATTAATATGCATAGAACCCTAGTAATAGCTTTATAAAATAGTGTATAAACAAGTATAATATATGCAATAGTTGTCATCATTATGAGGTACAGTTGATATAAAATAAAAGTCTTTGTAGAATAAATATTCCATAGAGAAATAGAAGCTTAAATTCAGACTTTTCAATGAATAAGGTTTAGATGCCAAGAATAGGCAAAAAAGGAAATAGGTGGGAAGGTAGTTGTGGTATTCATTTCCAGTCATTCGGTAGGTAGCTGTTTGTGGAGTTTTCGATGTGCCAGACCCTGTCCTATAATCTAAGGATGTAGCTGTGTGGAAGTCTGCGTTACCACAGAGTTGAGGACCAACTCATCTCCAACACAAGAAAACAAGAAAATTCAGACGTTACTAATAATGCTGAGAAAGAAACAAACAGGATAATGTTATAAGAGTGACAAGAGGAGAGGAAGACTTATATAAGGCCAGTGTAGAATGGAAAGTACAGAAAAGAGTTGTCGGGAAGTTGATTTCAACTTTCTTCTTTCTTTTTTTTTTTTTTTTTTTGAAAAAAAGATACCTTGTAGCTCCGACTGGCCTTGACCTCACTATGTAGCCAAGGTTGGTATTGAATTCTTGATCCTCCTACCTCCACCTCCCAAGTACTGGGATTGCAGATTTGTACCACCATGTTTGAATGATTTCAACATCCAGTTTTGAAGGATGGGAACAGAAAGATCAGTTGCCTTAAGGTGAGAGCCATATTTGTGAGGCATCAAATCTAAAGCCAGATGGCTCAAACAGGATGATCAAGGAAGAGCTTAGTAAAATTCAGAAACAGGAGAGAAGCATTCCATATTCAGATAAGAGTACCTTGCAAGCTATTCTAAGGAATGTAGACTTAATGTTGCTCAATAAGAATCCATTGTGGAATTTTAAACAGAGGAGAGGTGTGATGTAATTTATCAAGCCAATCATTTTAACATTTTAATCAATGGCATTCAGTATATTTACATTGTTAAGTGATCCGTTACCAGCATTCATTTGCAGAAATCATCTTACAGAATTGAAGCTCTTTACTCATTGAACTATGACTCCCCATACTTGCCTCCCCATAGTCCCTGGCAATTATCACTCAGCTTTCTGCCTCTATGAAGATGGCTATTCTCATTTTCTCAGTAAAATGGAATTACAGTTTTTCACTTGGTGTCCTGCTTATTTCACTTCAATGATATCTCCAAATGTTCGTCTATATTATTTGTATTGTATCCTATGACAGAGTCTTCTTTCGCTCAAAAATTACTTATTATTATTGTCTTTGTCATTATGTGGGGCACATGTGTGTGTCCTCCCAAAATCTTAATATATGATGCGGGGTAGACTCCTTTTGAATGTTACAGTCAGATATAGCGTATTTCCAGTGTTGAGCCAAGTTTTTATAGTGTCATAGTTGTTGAAGAGACATTTGATATTGTTTTGTTTTATTTTTTTTTTTTGAGACAGGGTCTCCTGTAGCCCCAGCTGGCCTTGAACTCACAACGTACACCAAGCTCTTGATCTCACAGAGACTCACTCGCCTCTGCCTCTGGAGTGCTGGGATTAAAGATGTGCACCACCATTCCTGGTTTGATAGTGTTTCAAAAGTAGAGGGACAGAAATGTTAAAAGATCAGAGTAAGCTACTGGAGAATTTATTTATTTAGAGTATGGATGGAGCCTTGATTTTGTTAGGGCATTGTGAAATAAAATGAATGAAATCTAGAAATATTACAGGGGAAATATTGACAAGAATTGTTGATTGATTATGGGCCTGGAGGAAGATGGTAGAGAAAAGAGAAGAGGCTAGAATAACTTTGAGGTTACTTGATTGGGGACTGGGACAATGGTGTGCCATTGACTAATCAATTCAATTAATGTTTGAGTGCTGCAAGGCAATATATTGACAATAAATTCATGATGTGGTTTTAGGTCTCCAGAGGGAAACTAAGTAGTACAAACTACTATTTCAAATCTTAACTCTTGAACGGCTCTTCTTTCTGTCTTACACTACTAGGGATTTATTCATTAGCAGGTTTAAAAATTACACTGGGGAATGTTTAGAACTGTAATACTCAAATATGTGCTATTTAATAGCATTTAAAAATACCATAATCATGTCACCTCAAAATTATGGACAAAATAATATATTGACTTCTAAAGTAGTTGTGAGATAGTTTGGCATTCAGGGGGAGAATCAAATTTGTAGTCAATTTATAAGAATGCATATTGTGTGTGTGTATGTATATATATATATATATATATATATATATATATGCAGTATAAAACAAAAGGCCTTTTTAATTGAAATTGTTTTCCATTTTTGTTTCTTTTCATTATTGCTTATTGTAAAGCCTGAAAGAATAAAGCCCTCTAAGGATGAGGATGTAAGCCTCTGTCTCTTGCCTAGGTGTATATACACAGTCTTTGTAAAGGACCAAATAGTACTGTAAGCTTTGTAGAGCATACTTCTGCTACAGCTTTTCACCTCACTATTGTCTTGTATTTTGGAAATATCCACAGATAATACTTGAACAAATGTCTTTTGTTAAGCCTTTTTAACAGAATAATTGCCAGGCCACCTTTGACCCACAGGCCATAATTTTCTGACCTTTGTATTAGGTAGCTTGTAATTTGATATATTTTCCTTAATATTTTTCCCAAACTCATATTGTACATTAGATTTTTCAAGTTTCTTTTCCTTCTAACTGTATTGTTTGTTTGTTTTTTAAAAATTTAGAAGAACCTATGTTAATATATATTTTGGATCCTTGATTAACTTTTAATACTGTGTAAAATGAAATTACATATGTCCTTCTTAACTATGGGACACAGTGTCATCAGGGACTGAAGACATTAATTAATTGACTTAGGTTATTCAAGGCCGTATTATTTTAGTCGTCAGACTTTGTTCTTAGCTACATTCTTTTGAGTTCCTTCATGGAGTTGGAGTTTCGCTGTATTCCTCCTGCATTGGGATTTCTGCAGTTTTCTCCCTATTGCAAGCTTCTTTTGCTTACTTTTTCTCTATGAACTAGCTGAGATTTAAGTGACTGTGGTGATTTTTGAAGATCTTTTTCAGTGCTTTGATTCCTGGTTTACTCCTGGTTTCTGAGAGTAGGCGTGATGTTCTGCTAGAAGCCTGGGTAATCTGCCCACGTTTATCTTGTCAGGCACTTTGCATGTTTTGGTCTCCTTGGTTCTGTGAGGTTGCCAACAGCTCTTCTTTACTCTCACTTGTAATTAGAAATGCCCCAGGGAGAAAAGTCATGTTGTCCTCTGTGTGCTTTCTCCTCAAGGATCTTTACCTTCTTAAATCTTGACTGTCTTGCTGTATTAGCCTTGCTATGCTGTAACAAAAATATCTGGCATGTCAATTCACACCTTTTTTGAGGGGTTCATAGGTTTCAGTTCATGGTCAGTTGGACCAGTAGTGGTGGTGCCTGTGGCCAGATGTGGGAATATATGGAATAAGGAGGCGTTCACCTTGAGTAGCTGAGAAGCAAGAAAGGAAAGAGCTTGAAATCCCAGTATCCCGTTTAAGGGCATGCTCCTGGTGATCTAACTTCTACTAGGTCCTAACTCCTAACTGTCTGTATATCTTCCATGATTGTCATGGACTAAGAAAAAAGTCATTAGCACTTGTACCTTTGGGTAACACTTACAGTCAATGGTATCTTTTTGTTGCCTTTCAAAAGAACAAATCACTGCTTTAATATACAATTATTAGTTGGTTTTGTTGATTGACATGTGATATTTATAACATTTATCATTTATCATGTGATAAAAGCTAATCCACTGTTACCACAAGGGTAAACTTTTGCTGCTGCATGCTTCACTTATACAGTGTGATATATTGATACCTCATTGTGTATGAAATGAGACAAAGATACTAAATATTCTTTATTCTCCAAAAGAAGAAAATAACCACCTTTGAACCTTGACTAATAATTAATCATATATATATATTGTATATATACATACATAAATTATTTGACAATGTTCATATCTTGCAGGCTGCTTAGTCAAACAATGAAGGATCATTTAGTAAGAGTGGCCAATGAAGCTGAATTTATCTTGAACAGACAGAGAGCAGAAGATATTCACAGACACGCAGAATTTGAGGTAGGTTACTGAGATGTGTTAGAAGTATGTTACTGTTTTAGATGGTAATTATGAAAACCTTCTTAGGAAGAATGGCAGTATTGTCTAAAGAAGCATGTTACATGTATGTAATGTTTACTTTGTGAAAACCATGGAGGATTCTGTGAAACTCATTTAACACCAATCCAACTGCCATTTGAGCATAGCACCACCTTGTGTTTGTTTTACCTGTTTTTAATAATGGGAGCTGGGAAATGGCTCTGATAGTGTTCCAATAAAGAATATTAGCAAAGTACTTGGTCCTGTCTGGGGAAGACTCAGGTTGTATGGAGATCAGAGGACAAACTTGTAGGAGTTGTTTCTATCAAATGGGTAGTCGGTTTGGCAGCCCAGGCCTTTACCCACTGAGCCGTCTTGCCAGGTTGCAGTTCTCTTTTTGGTTGCTTATGAGGGACCATATCTTGTAGATTATCCTGTGACCAGGACTTATCTCAGCAATTGCTCATGAATGTGTACAACAAACATGAATTCATAGAGGAAATTACTGTTTTTATAGGTATAAATGACCAAAACTCACCTAGGTGAACCAGAAAATTTGGCAAGACCATTTTAGAATTGGAAGAAATTTGAAAGCGCTATATAGACTCTTTCTAATTTGTAAAAAGAGATAAACTCATATGTTGTTGATATTTTTCTGGTACTTATAAAAAAAGAAAAGCATGCCTGTACATTTTACACAACCAGTATTTACCACCAGAATCATAAATGGTATAGAAAACCAAAACTCTAGGACCTGAGTTTGATATGCAGGATCTACATGGTGGAAGGAGAGAGTCAACTCACCTAAGTTCTCCTCTGACTTCCATGCACAAGTGTACAGACACACACTGACTCACACACATACACATATACATGCACAGACATACATATGTAATAATGTAAAAAAGAAAGAAAATAGTCTTAAGTCCAATAGATTACTTTCAAAACATGTTTTTACGTGTTAAGAGTGATTTAATAGAAGTAGCTTTTGGTTTTTTGTAGGTTAAAAAAAACTTATCTAAAATTTCAGCTAACAGAAGCCACCAATGTAATGAGAGAATTACATAAGTGGCTACTTAGAAATTTTCCTAGAATTTAAATACAATTTGTTGTAGGACATACATGTATAAAATAAGTACTGCTTTTAAGTTAAAAATGGAGCAAATGTGAAGATACTAACACATATAGAAAAATGATATATTTTAGCAGCCAGTCCTGATCACACTTTGTGAAAATACTGGTGTGATGGTCCAGTGAGTAAATGTTGCCACCAACCCTCAGGACCTGAGTTTGATATGCAGGATCTACATGGTGGAAGGAGAGAGTCAACTCACCTAAGTTCTCCTCTGACTTCCGTGCACAAGTGTACAGACACACACTGACTCACACACATACACATATACATGCACAGACATACATATGTAATAATGTAAAAAAGAAAGAAAATAGTCTTAAGTCCAATAGATTACTTTCAAAACATGTTTTTACGTGTTAAGAGTGATTTAATAGAAGTAGCTTTTGGAGAGTATTACCTACTTTCATTGTTATTAATTACCAGTCTAAAAGATGTGTTTGTAAAGAAGAATAAGTTATTTTGGATTTATAATGCTGCAGTCTGGAAAAATCTAAGTTTCTGAAACATTTTTCTATCGGAATCCCATATTGAATTTGGTGAGCTTATTGACTAAAGATAAATAAAATAGTGATGGGCATTCTGGAAGAAAAACATACTTTTGGAATAAAACTATAAAATCTAATTAAAGGAGAGTAAACAAAATAGAAATGAATGTAAAGTGGTTCCATGGTAAGTAGTATGTTATTTGGGTGGGGAAGAGGGAATGTGTAGGGGAGGAGAGAGATAGACAGAAAGTGGGTGAGGGAGGGAATACAGATCAAGAAAACATACTAGCCTTTAATTTGGAAATAATTTGGGACTTATTGAAAAGCTTCAATAATGATATAAGATACATATGATTCTCAAAGACTCTGCCATTATTAAAAGTAGTATACATCCTTATTTCTTACTCTTTGTTTTTCTGAAGTTTGTGGGTAGGAAAAATACCCTTTTATCTTAGAATAATCCAGTGATAATTTTTGTAACACATTCTCTGTCTTTATTTACTTAGCACAGTTATCAAAATTAGGAAAACCCTGCTACAACTCTATTATTTAATTTACAAATATTACTAAAAAAGTTTCCTCATTATAAGGTCCTTTGTTGCTAAGGACAGGAAATTTTAATTTAACAACATTGTCAACACTTTTCATTAATATATAATTCCTATGCAGGATCCAATAGTATCTCATTCCATTAGATTAACAATAAAATAAAATTTGAATGTAGACATGTTATATTTGCAAATTAATTATTTTCAAACATACACTGAATAAGGAAAAATGAGTGTCTTAATCTATCCCTAAGATTGTGAAACAGAATATCAAGTATTTATTTGCTCCTGCAGGTATTGAAGTGTTAGTATAAAGACAACATCTAGTATCAATCAGTCAGATAGAAATAAGATATAGGATGAGAAATAAATAATATTTTAGAAAATAAATTTTAAAAATTGTCAAAGTGAAATGAGCATATGTGTAAAAATTGGAAGCCAGCATATGATATTGAGAAGTATGAATCCAGAGGCAGACATCATTACACATAACATTAAGCTGAGCAATGATATCATTTTGGAAAGATATAACACATATGACTGGTGAATGATTGATGTGCTCATAAATAAATTAGAAGAAATACTAATAGAAGAACAACTAAAAGAATAACCACTAATAGCAAAATAGCTTAAATGACCAGTAAGCATAAAGAGAAGTCACAGTCTGTCAGTTGTCTTTTATAGATTGGGAAAAGATAGAAAGAATAATAACAGTGGTCTGCAAACATGGAAGATGAGATACCAGTGAAAACTAACTAGCTTGCATGTCACCTTATCATTTTACCTCACTTTTTGTTGAGTCTGAGGACTTTACACCTCTAGTGCTTTTATTTTCTGTCCTTGTGTCACAATTTTAAGATTATATTTTAATTATTGTATTACTAAACTTAAAAATATTTTATAAAAGTTCTGATAGTAGCTGAATCTTTTTTCTATATTGAAGGGAAATTTAACTTTATTAGTTTCTTTTTTCAACTTTTATTTATTTATTTTAAATCTTTAATTGGAGTTTGGTTTACTTCATACAGGACATCTTTATCATCTTTATACCCCTTCCCCAGTGGCACTTTCCATACCCCCCTCACTGGAATTTATATATTCTGTCATTTGTGTTAAGGCCTATCAAGTCAAGTTAGTGTCCCCAGACATCCGTCAGAACAAGTTTTCCCACTGAGGTCTAGTCAGCCCATCTAGAGTCCCTCCCTTTAAGAAGGTCAGCTCTTCCTCAACCAGCAGTTAAGCGATTGTCAATATTTCAATTTCCCCAGTTCTGTGTTGGATTTTTGTCTGCTTGAGTTTGCATGAATCTTGTGTATGCTGACACCATTGCTGTAGGTTCACATAAGAAACGTCCCAGGTGTCTGTAGGACTCTATTTCCATATGGCCATGCATCTCCTTCCTGGCCCTTAACAATCTTCTGTCCTTTCTTCTGTAATGATCCCTGAATCCTGTGTGAGTGGAGTTTAGTAAAACTGAAGACTCTTATTCTCTACTCTTTGTCATTTGTGTCCTTTTGCAGTCATGGCCGTTTCTTGCATGAGGGAGCTTCATTGATGAGAGTTGAGAGATGCATTAGTGTTCTCTCTACCCCTTGTTCCATTATGTTCTGTGAGCCTTAGGTGTAGAGGTTACAAGTAGATATGTCACTTAGGCTTGGGTAATTCTCAGACAATCTCTGTTTATGATCAGTTATGGAACTCTGTAGTCTTTGAAATAGGGTATATGTATGAATATTCACATTTCAAGACGATCTTTTCATAAAAATATGCTGTTTTTGAAATTTCAGTTTGCATTAGGTAATGTGCATTCATAAACAGATGTAATGCAAATTGTCACTTAATGATTTTATTTTCTTAGCTCATTTCAGTTAAACTCACTTCAGTGAGAGTTTCATGATGTCCCTTTGGACAGTATTGCTTTGAATTTTATTTATTATGCTATAGAACTCACTTATTAGCTCCAGTGGAACTACAAATCATATAATCTAATTATTTCCTTGAATTTAATAAAAACATTTTCCATTTTTAATGAAATAAATGCTGTGAAAATCCTACTTTAACTGTGTTTGTGGGGGGAGGGGCTGAGTGGTATAAGTATGTGTTTCTGTGGGTGGATTGAGGGTGCATTGCCCTTTTGTGGGAATGTCTGCGAAACCCAGAGATCAATGTTAGGTGTGTTCTTTGAGATTGTTCTCCACCTTATTTTCCGAGATAGTCTGTCATTGAACCTGTAGTTCATCCATTTGGCTTAGCTGGCTGGCCAGTGAGTTCTAGGGATCTGCTTTTCTCCTCCTTCATCTCCCCTCCCCGTGCTGGGCTTACATGGGCACAGGACTTCTCAAAACTTTTAATTGAAGGTGCTGGTACCTAACCTCAGGTCCTCTTGCTTGTGTGACAAATACTTTATTGACTGGACAATCGCTCTATCTCCCAGCTACAGTTCCAACAGGACTTATAGTATATTCATTTAGCCAAAGAATGCTTTGTTACTTTTGTCTTTAAAGGCAAATGGGATTGCCATTTTTATGTTGCATTATTTCATGTACATTTTCAACTTTATTAAAATATTAGCACATCTTATAGGTATATGTGTATTTTTGACTATTTTGATGTTGATGGACTAACAGTTTTTATTTAGCCCTGTTGTGCTCAAATACGTTATCCATACATTCTAGGAACCTGGCTTTGTGACTATCACTGGGCACTAAAAATTTCTTGATACTTTTATGTAACTTCCTGTATCCTCTGTAAATCATGTTGAGCAGCCAGCTTCTCTGCATGATTTCTCTTCAGTAATTAAATGTAGCATTTCCAGCTGCTGAAAAATTTGTTGGCCTTTTCTATTCATTTGTGTTTCCTCATGCGTAAAATGTGAGACATCCACATATTTTTAATTCTTTCAGAGTACCACTTTATAGGCTGGGTTTGGCAGTTATATAGTGTGAATGGTTTATTTTCCTATTTAATCTTAAATATTAATCTAAAATATTAATCTTACATGTTAATTTAAATATATTCCTACTGTATGTCAGATTCATGGCTATTCTGCGTGTCTGTCTTACAGTAATTTATGAGGAATTCCAGATTTTTTCCCCCCTTAGAGTATCTGAGTAGATTATTTATAAAGATGTACAATTTAGAGCCCTGGGTTTTCTCTTTTAGGGTAAGAAGTATAGATGTATAGGAACTCATAGAACTCTAATTTGGACAGTTACCATTGGATTAATGAATCTTGATTACAAAAGAACTGAACAATTTGAAATAGAAAAAAAACTTACATCTATTCTTTCATAGTACTATAGTTGGAAAACTTTAACTGAATTATATTTAAATCAGGAGTGTTTTTGTTATAGTTTTTCAAGAAAGTTTTTGCTAAAATACTAAGCCTCATACCTGTGTTTAGAACATAGCATGTATATATTTCAATATTTGTTTTTCTTCATTATTGCAGAAAGTCCCTTTCATAGGTGATTCTTTGTAATAAATTATGGGCATCCAGCTACATCTTGCTGTTATTAGATGTTTCAAGTGTTCATTCTTTATAAAAAGCCCTCAGAAGATGAAGAATAATCTTTACTGATAGATTTATTTGGAATTATGTCATATAAACCATTAATATTCCATCATCATTATTGAGACTCTGATTTGAGCACTGGTTGTATGGTATATTGTTGATTGTGCAGGTTTTGAGACTGACATGATACCTTCTGTATTAAGAAAGCACTAGATTGGGCAGTTAAAAACTTATTAGAATAAGTCTCCAGATCTAACTTGCTGCTTCATTCTTTGCTTTATATTACATTGTTGATTTGCTAGTAACTACAGTAAAGTGAAACACATGCATATATTCAGTGTGTACAATTTGCTGACATGGCATCAAAAGCTGGAGTGCCAACAGTGTGTTCTCATTGAACTCTTATCTTTAACTGCCTGTTGTTTTGAGCAAGGTATTGGCCTATAGAACATAATCCAGTTGATTAAAAATTTTAATGTGGGAATGAAAAGTTATAATTTTTCATTTTTCTAGAAAAATTTATAAAATGTAAATCATAGTCCTCAAATCCATAGAATTATAGTTGATATTGGGTAGCTCAAATAATATTGAAAAATAAGACAGAGGAGAGCTCTCATTTCCCAATTTCAGTACTTACTGAAGTAAGTAATCCAGACAGTGTGGTACTTTTGAATAAATATCAGATAAGCTCAGGCTAATTGATTTTTGACAACAGTGCTGGAACCACACACTGGGTGTTCAAGTGTCATCCTCACTGAGTGTTCAGGCTCCTTTCCTAATCAGTGTTGTTCATAAATAGCTAAAGAGTTCTGGGTATAGGCATCCAGTTTTATTCAGTGGCCAAATGTGGGTGGGTCCCTATCTCCAGCACGGCTGTTGTGCTCCAGCCATACCAGAGAATGGAGGACGATCGAACAGGTCCTCAGGTGGCTCAGAGTGTGGTGGGAGGAGGAGCTCCTGGGATACTATGTTGGTGGATAGTTTGGTTATTAAAGCCAAGGCAGGGGTTTATATAGGGAGGCCCTTCTGGCCGTTACAGAAGGCGGGAAAATTAAAGGTGGGGCCTTTAGGGAAGGTTGTAGGCTTGACATGGAAATTAGGAATGAGGAAACAAAACCCAAAAACTTGGTTCTGGTCTGGGGTGGAAGGAAAAGTAGATTCATATCTACAGTGATTTCCTGGGGCCAGGTTATCACATCAGGCAGAGCAGGCCAGACACCTGCCATCCCTTCAGGGTATCTGGAGTTGCTTGCCTTGCTCAATACCCAGACCCCCACAGCCAAAGGATACAGAAAGGGAACATATCCTCCAAACACAGCTGATTCTCAATCTAAAAACAGCAAGATGTACCTGGACCTAGGATTTTATGAGGGAAGGAATTTTGAGAGGATGTTGTATGCATGCTGCCAGCAGAGTGATTCATGTGAAGGGGTAGAGATTTCTTGGTATTGTGGCACCCTGTCTTTTCTTCCCTAATTTCAGCTTTGTTAGATAGGTCCTGGCATTTGTGACTGGGTTTTTCAGTATTATTAAAATGAGCTTAAGGTCTTCTGGACTGGATGGTACCTGGTGGGTTTAGCTGGTTTGTAGCTTTCCTTGGAGATTGCGAGATGACCTAGCATGTGGGAACATGAAGTTATCAGCATCCAGGTGTTAACTTTTGCAAGCAAGCAGCAACTAACTGGAAAAAATATCCATAATTTCTAAATATAGACTTGTGACAGTTTCTTCATCAAGTGGTCCTGGCACAACTGAATATCCCTATACAAAAGAAGGGAGTTGAACTTCACAACATATGCAAAACCTATCAGTGACTTTTCTCAGTGAAAACTAGAGCCATAAAACTCATTGGAAAACAGGATGGTAAATCTTAACTAATTTTGATTTGTAAGTAGATTTTTTAGATATGCTATCAAAAGTTTGAAATCTAGAAGAAAAATATATAATTGGATGTTATCAAATTTAAAAATTTTTGTATAACAGATATTTTTACTTCTGTCAAGAAAATGACAATGTAATATATAGAGTGGGAAAAATATTTATAATTATTTTATTGCATAAGGGTCTTAACAGAATGTATTGAGAAAGCATAAACTG
Source organism: Eospalax fontanierii (assembly GCA_035773235.1). NCBI lineage: Eukaryota > Metazoa > Chordata > Mammalia > Rodentia > Spalacidae > Eospalax > Eospalax fontanierii. The sequence continues at coordinate 35,173,938 of CM069548.1, read as the reverse complement.
TTAAAAATAACAATAATTAAAATACTCAGTACTTCCTCATAAACATCCTCACTCTAAATCTAATGACACAGCAATTCATTTATAACTTTTATCCACAGTGAAGCCATAGTGCTGTTTAATTCAAAGATTGTCCAAAGAAAAATACAATATTTTAACAAATATAAAAATTTTAAAGTGAACAAAGGGTCTGGGGAGATAGATCAGATCAGTCAGTACAGAACTTGCTGTCCAAGTATATGGTTCTAAAATTGGATTCCTAGTTCCCATGTAAAAAGCTGGCTGGCTCTGTGCTCAGTGTCTGCAAAGCAAGTGCTGGGGAGGTGAAAGCAGGCAGATCTTGGAGGTCACTGGCTGGCCAGCTGGTCTTACTGAATTGATATGCTCAGTGTTCGATGAGAGACATTCCCCAAAAGTAAGGTTGGGAGCAATTACAGAACAATTGAGGAAGATGTCCAGTATCAGCTTCTGGCCTCCACATGAACACATACACACATACATATACCATGTGCATATACACAAAAAATTTCAGCAGATGTAGGTTGATCACATTAAACTACAGAAGATGGCATGCTTATAAAATAGGTTACCAAAAGTCTTAATATATGTAAACTTTTGGGTAGTTACAGGTTATACTGTTTAAGAGCTTGGATGGGTTATAAGATACTTCTTTCAATCCAAGAGTCTGATTGAGATTGAACAAAATTTGCTATAGAATCTTCTAAGTGATAGTGTGGCAGCAGTTCTGATGCAAGTGTTACATAGGCTATATGATTATGATTTTATCCATACTATGTTGTAAAAATGTAGTCTTGTAAAACAGTGCTGTCCCAGCAAAAAGCTTAAACAACCCTTTCCCAGAAGTTTTGCTTTCTATTTCTTTTTGTTTCTTACTGAGTTTCTGAGCTACTTTCCATAAGAATAAATATACAAGTTTATCTCCTGAAAATAGTACTCAGAAATTTGATGTCCCAAGTTTTCTTCTCTGCTGATGTAGCTAATATTATTCGTTATAGGCAGTGGGTTATTTGTTGTAGTTATATTTGGAATTATTATATCAACAAAATGTTTTTATATAACACAGGAGTTAATTGGTTATTGTATGGGTTTTCTTCATTTTTTCCCGCTTTTCTAAAACATACTATTTGGTTTATTTTCCTGTGAACATATCCATGTTATAGTATTTGGGAAAGAATTATTTCTGTTTCTCCTTATTTGGTAAGAATCTCTTTTAACCTTGTCATTTTATTGCTTTATAATATGATTTAAGTCATTTTATATATGCAGTTATTTTCTCTTTTATACATGTCCTGCCCAAAATTGTTAAAATAAGTGTAAATTTTTGCAGTAAATATTGTGCTGTATTCATGAATCTTCCTGGTGCCTTACTCTTGCCAATAAACATGAAATTTACCTCAAACACTGAAGTTACAAATTTTTCTGGGGAGGAAGTATAACATACAAACATTACTTCTGTTAACAAAACTTGAAAACTTTTGCCAGTACTGGATTTTGAGTAGGGCAGTTTTTGATGTCCCTTGGACTATTAATCTTTTTAGCTCAAATAATTTCAATCATTTTTTTCTCCATTTATTTTCCATATAATAATAGTAGCATGTTGATGCTCCTAGGTTATCTTAAAACTTCAGAAATTATAGCTATTGTTCTTAAAGATTCACTTCCACGGTCTACCATTTACAAATTGAGGATGAAGATTACATTAATGATAACTGTACTGTATTGCATAATTACTGTGTATCGAATACTATTCTTAAAGTTTTGCATATAATAACTCATTTATTCCTCTGAACAACCTAAGAACCTTATGGGTAATTGCTAATAATTATGTCACCACTGATCTCTGGTTACTATGATCTTCATTTTGGCAGTGTTCATCTCACAGGGCTCTGGAATGAGAATTTCACATTTTCATGGCATAGCTTTGTTGCTACACTTATTTTGTTTCTTTACCATGTTGCTGGGGATTAAACTGAGGGCCTTGTGCCTGCTTAGGCAAGCATTACACCATAGCTGTTCTATTCTGTACAATATTTATTTGTGAGCTTCCTCCTTGAAATTAGTGATGTGATCTGCAATTTTATGCTGACTTTCAAGAGAATATTTAGTTCTCAATCAGAGAGAGCTGTGAGCAGCCTGAATTACAATATCCTTTAGCCAGCTGAACTGACACATTGAACTAAGCAGAGACTTAAAGTGTAGCTAACAAACGATAGTCGCTTTTTCTGCTAATTAATGAGTCTGTACCTTCCCTTACATTATTGGTACATGAGGATAGATTGGTATAGAGCAAAACACTCGTTTTTCACTGCCTTGTTTATTCTCGAAGTGATTCATGTGAATGTAGTATATAAAGATTAGCTAATTACTAAAAAGATAAAGACTTCCTTAATTCTTAGGTAGATTGTTTTGGTCTGGATTTCCTATTTGTAATTAAAAACTGGGCTAAAATATTGCTTTTATTGTGGACAGGAAATGGTCTTATGATATTCTTTTCATCATTTAAAAATAAATGGTACTCTTTTCTTAATGAGTATTTTTGAGCACTTTTTCTATTAGCATATGTTTGTTATTGAAAGCTCTCTAAATTTTGTCTGTATTTTTGCCTTCTCTTTAAAGCTTCAGACAAACAGACAGACAGACACAGACACAGTCACAGATACACACACACACACACACACACACACACACACACACGCTCTCTCTCTCAACATCTCTAGTTTTATCAGTACTTGAAAGGTCTTGAAAGCCTGTCCACTTTGGGGGAATATCTAGAATTATCTTTTTACCTTTCTCCTGTTCTCCTTACTCTCTCCTTTCTGAGTAAGTATCTCCCCTTTACCGTGGTTGTTTACAGAAGTCACCCATTACCGGTTTTCCTCTTTACCCTAGATTCAGTGGCTTTCCTCATATTATTTTCATTCCAAACATTTTATAATTTTTAACCACTACATTCATGGTGTAATCGCCTTGAAATAACCTTGTATCTGCTGATTTTTTTCTCTACTAGTGTTTCCTGTGTTTTATATAGGAGAGCCAGAGTGGTCTTTCTGAAATCTTAGCTTCTGAAACCAGACCCTGCATGGACAGAAGTTCCTTCCTTTTGTTCTTAGTTTCCATTTTATGATACCATCCTTAAAACCCACAGCCGGTCATTGCCTACCATTCCCACATTTTGTTCAGCACTGTTCTCTTCTTTAGTCACAGTTTATTTTTTTAAGAGATTTATTTTTGTTCTGTTTTATGTGTACATGTGTATTGTCTCTCTGTGTGTTTGCCATGTATGTGCATGTGCCCCTGGAGGCCAGAAGACTGTTGGAGTCCCTGTATCTGGAGTTACAGGAACCTGCTTGAAAGCTGCCCCATGTGGGTCCTGGGAACTGAACGCAGGTTTTCTGGAGAACAGCAAGTACTTTTAACCACTGAGCCATCTCTCCAGCCCACTTCCTGTTTTTATTTTTATTTATTTTATTAAAAAGTATTTTGGTCATTTTGAGACAAGATTTCCCTGTAGTCCCAGCTGACCTGCTACTCCCCATGTAAACCTGACCGGCCTTAATCTCCCAGACATCAGGCTGCCTCTGCTTCTTGAGTGCTGTGACTACAGGCATCCACCACCACACCCAGCTTCATTTATCTTTAAAGCCAGCACCCTTCTCTGTTGGTTGAATAGTTTGGTAGTATATATTTTGACTTCATATTGGGTGGTAATTCAAGCACTATTCTTTTTTTTCAGGATTACTTTAACTATTTGATTTCTTTTTCTAATTAAATATAAATTCTAGGATTGTTTCTTTGTCATTTAATGTCATTGATAACTTTAACAGGGCTTGCATTAATCTATGGATTGCTTTAGGGAGTATGGATTTTCTTTTTAATGTAGTTTTGAGAGACTGGAGAAATGGCTCAAACGTTAAGAGCACTGGGAACCTGGCTTCAGTTCCTAGCACCCACGTGGTGGCAAACAACTGTCCATAACTTCAGTTCCGAGGGATCCAGTGCCCTCTTCTAATCTCTGCAGGCATTGCACAACATGGGCACACTTATATACCTGCAGACCATACACTCATACACATAAAACATAATCAATAAAATATTAAAAAATTAAAATAAAATTTACTTTATTTACCAGCTTAGGTTTGGAACTAACTGTGTAGCTTAGACTGGCATTGAAGTTATGATCTTTCTTCCTTTATGTCCTGAGTGCTGGAATTACAGTCATAGATCACCACTCATGGCTGGACCTTTTAACATTAATTCTTCCAATCTATGAACATAGAATATCTTTCTTTTGCGTGTGTTTGTCTTCAGTTTTCTCATCAATATTTTATAATTTTTATTATAGAGAACTTTCATCATCTTGCGTAAATTTATCCCTAAGTATTTTTTTGTAATTAATGTAAATGGGAAGTTTTCTTGACTTTTTTTCTAGTTTGCTATAACATAAAATTGCACCCTTTTTGTATTGATTTTTGTGCCTGCACCTTTATTGAATTTGTTGTTTCCAATACCATGTTTTGATGGTATTTTTAGGGTTTTCTAAGAACAATATCAAATTGTTTGCAGATAAGGGTTATTTGCCTCTGTCCTTTACTATCTGGATCTCTTTTTTGTCTAATGGGAATCTTCATTTGAGAAATTCAATCTATACTAAAAGAAAGAGATCATGTTCATTTCTTACTTAAATTTGAATTGTTATATGCTGTAACTAGCCTTGGTCTTAGGTAAGTTTCAACTTAATCAAGAAACTTACTCATAGGATTTCTGATACTTTTGCCCTTTTAACATTTCTGTAATAAAATGCCAACTGGTTTAGTAAATACAAAGGGAATGTATTTCCTACTATAAACTAATATTTATTTTGTTGGTGTTTTTTAAAACAATGAATTTTCTAGTATTTCATTTCTGTTACATATTTTTATAAGACTTGTAAGATAAAATAATGGAAATCATATTTGTGAACTCACAGTAAGTGATAAGTGATATTTTTGTAATATTAGCTGATTAGTGGTTCTTAATTCAGATATAATAAGATAATAAATTGAAATTTTAGGTAATTTACCAATCCTGCAATTCATTGATACCATTTTCTTAATGTTTAAAAATGATTTAGTAAGACTTTTTAATTTATGTCAGGGAAAGCATTTCAGCTGACTTTATAACTCAAATAACTGTAAAGTGTATATTTATCCCCTGATTTCTTCCATCATAGCATGAAGAAGTGAATTATTGAAAAGATAAAAATAAATTTGTTTGCTTTCTGTCAGAGTTCATATCCACAGCCAACCTTGATAGAAGACCAGAATGATTTAGACAAGTTTGCTTTGGAGATTCATAACATATGCTTGCGGGACAGAATTGAGTTATCTCTGCTCTGGAGAGTAAGTTATTGTAGCAGGAGCTGACAGAGATGAAGATAACTGAGGGAAATTCAATTACCTTTTAGTGTTTTCTTTCTAATAGGATTCTTAATGTGAAAAAGATCTTTAGATGATGCGCCTGTTACTCCTGAGATTTGCCTTGATGCCTGCTTCCAGAATACTACAAACTTTTAGTTTCAGACCTTCATTAAGTATAACATAGGCAGTTTACTGTTTATAGTGGATTTGATTGAAAAACTCTTTGTAAAAAAAATTACTTGATGCCATTGGTAATTTATATAATCCTTGACTATCCTCTGTGGTTTTCTATAACAAAACATCTAGTATTTTAAATAAGGTTGTTATTTAATATGATAGCAATATTTTTCCTCTCAAATGACCTTTCTGAAAGCATATTGTAGCTTCTTCTTGTTGATGTATTTATACCTCTGCCAGTTATCCTGTGCTGGTTCCCGGCTGTTAGACTTCTTAGGCTTCTATTGCACTTGACTTTACATCCTGTCATATTGAAAAAAAAAAAACTGCAATGATATCTTTATTTTCTTGCCTTCTTCTAGTTTTCAGTATCTTGGAACCTGGTTTTTCTTTTTTCCAGTCTTAGAATAATTGCATTCTGATTTCTGTCTTTAGTATCATTAATGACTCAGGGCCTCTTCTGGCCATGGATTCTTTTTCTCTCCTCATTTTCTTTGACATTTGTAGAGTTTGTCATTGCTGTTACAATCTTCTCTTAATTTATTTTCTTTACTTTCTTACCTGGCATCTTGTTAGTTCATTTGTTTCTCACAGTTCTTAAGTTTCACTTTCTCCATTTCATATTCTTTTTATCAAAAGTATAGATCTTTGACACAGATATGGCTGCATTTTTACCCATTGTGTTTTGTTTCAACTGTACAATCTAAAATTTGTACATGAAAAACATTATAATTAATAAACTTTCAACTTATTTAATTTTTTGAGATAAAAGAAAAATAAAGGATTAAAGATGACATAGAGTCACCTGTTCTCATCTAAACCTCTTCCAAGTTCTTCCACCCTCTCCCCTTACAGGAAACCATTTTCATTCCTTGTTCTTTTCAGTGTTTCCTCTTGCACACACACTCAAGCAGGAATATCTAATCCTATCCCTTTTCTTCATGTGAGTGATAGCTTGTTACTAATATTAGTCTGTATTTTCCTTTGAGATCTCAGTATTTTAAAACTTTCTTTTATATTTCCATCGCCAAAGTATGAAGAACTGTTTGTTCACAGTCTGTGTGTATTATTAAACATTTGGACTTTTGTCACTTTCATTGGTGAAACTTGTTAATATATAGTCTTCATTTTCAAGAAAAAGTGTTTATTTTTATTGTATGTGCATGTATGATATGTGTGTTTGACTCTGAGCATATATATGCCACTATGCAGATGTAGAGGTCAGAGGACAGCTTTGGGGAGTTGGTTCTCACCTTCTACCACCGGTTCTGGTATCGAATTCTGGTAAACAAGCTTTTGTGAAAGCACTTTCACCCTAGACATTTTGCTGAACCTTAATTTGTATTCCTTGGGTATAATTTTAACCCTATTTTTCTAGGGTTTTATGAGTAGGTTAGCGTTTATGAATAAGTCGATGTTTAATATTAGTTGGGTTGTGCTTCTCTTTTCACACATTGTCCCTTTAGATTTCTTCAGAATTGCAGTATAATCTGTATAATATTATATTTGCTTTGTCTGGTTGAAAAGACAGTACTCCTGTCTGCTGTCCTTGCGCTTTCAAGTATACAGTCACATCTGCGAATATTAGAACCTCTTTCTTTCCTTCCAACTTTTATTCTCCTAATGTTTTATTTTGTCTGAGTTAACTTTTGTCATCAATAAAATGTGGAGAAAAAAGAAAAAAAAACAGTGGACAGTGGGTGGACATCCTGTGTTTTTTTTTTTTTAATTCCTTATTGGTATAAATGTGCTACTTTTCTCCAGCTAAGTAAGATTCAACCTTGAGTTGAGGTATATAAAATTTACCATCTTATGAAATGTTTACTTAGTGTTCTGTTTTGTCTTTAGGAATGCTGTTCAGTTTTGTCATTCTTGAATGGAGCAGTGCAATGTTTATTATATACTGTTTACATGTTACAGATATCAATTTAAGGCCAGTATTTTTCAGACCTATTCTTCTTTCTTTCTTTCTTTCTTTTTTTCTCTTCTTTTCTTTTTTTTTTTTTGAGATATCTTCTTGTTGTTCCAGCTGGCCTGGAGCTTGCAGTGGAGAGCAGGCTGGTCTCATTCTCACAGAGATCCTTCTGCCTCTGCCTCCTGAGTGCTGTGATTAAAGGAGTCACCATCATGCCTGGCTGTATTTATTATTATTACTATTATTATTATTATTATTATTATTATTATGTTTTAATGTACTCCATATTCGATTTTGTCAGTAAATGCTTTAAATTTCTTTTTCATTCTATTCCCATGTAAGGTGGGCTGTAGTGCTTTTAACTTGTCCTGTAATATTAGGCATTTTATAGGTCTGGACATTGCTGTTACTCTTGCTTATGTGACAGAAGAAATAAAAATTGCTTTTTCTCCTCTTGTGCTCAAGAACAGGATAGATAGTGTTGCTTTATATTCTTTTAAAAGATTTGGTATAATTCCTCTTTAAAATAGTTGACTACAGTATACATATTTTCAAAGCTGTTATATATTTATACCTAGGTGTTTTCCAACATGTCTAGTCCTTAAATCCATTATGTTTCCGTTTAGCCCTTTTATTTGTTTAGAAGAGGCACAATAGTTTAAAAGTTAGGAAATGTACTCATTCTAAGTGGCTACCAACATAATTTGAGGCCTGAAAGTTTTAGCACTTTTGAAGGAAAAGGTTTTTATGGGAAATAATTGTAAAACTTGTCACATTTTTATTCGTGCAGTGTGTGCTATATCACTTTAGGTGAGTTTGTCTGGTTGGTTTGTTTTTCTTTGTGTAACCAGCTATTATTTCAATTATTGCATTACTTTTGCTATAAGTTATTTTTTTAAAATAAATGGTTCTTAATCTAATTTGACATTCTATATATTGTCAGTACTAAAAACTTTTTCTGTGAACATGATTTTTAGTCATTATTGATAAAATAAATCAACTGAATGGAATAATTCTTCGGTTGGCTACAGCCATTTTACTATGACTGGCTAACCTAATCCAAGGTTGTTACAAGTTAACTTCTCTCAATCTAACCAATCACCCAAATATAAATTCATTGATTTTAGTGGTCCCACTTGCACTAATTTTGTGGTTGATTTAGTTTAGTTGTATAAGAACTATAAGCATTTTTGGTGCTTCTTCATACTTGTTTCCAGATAGCTCCAAATCTGTTTTTATTGGTTTATATAGGGTTATTATATAAACGAGAACAAACATTTTATTACTTTTATTTTATGTGTATAAGTGTATTGCCTGGGTGTATGTAAATGCACCCATATCATGCAGTGCCCACAGAGGTCAGAAGAGGGCATCAAATTTCCTGGAACTGGAGTTACTGGCAGTTGTTAGCTGCCAATGGGTGTTGGGAACTGAACCAGGTCCTCTGTAAGAGTTGCCAGTGCTCTTATTTGCTGAACCATCTCTCTAGCTCCAGGAAAGTAAGGTTTTTGTTTGTTTGTTTGTTTGGTTTTTTTTGTTGTTGTTTTTTTTGGTCTTTTTTTTTGAGACAGGTTCTACTTGTAGCCTGGAACTTACTATGTAGAACAGGCTGGGCTTGAACTCCTAGAGATCCACCTGCCTCTGCCTCCCAAGTGCTGGGACCAAAGGCGTGCACCACCATGCCCAGAGAAAACTAACATTTTTAAAAGTTAAATTCCTATGTTTCCTTTAAAGTTAACTTTGGAGGCCCTGACCTGAAAAAAAAAATCACATAAATAAATTGGAAAAAATAAGAAAAATAATAAGAAAGAAACTCCATGAATAATTCTAGGATGTGAAAAGAGAAGGCTCACATCCTTTCCCCAACATGAATTATATCATAAATTTTTGATGCTTCATCTTTCAGAGTTTCTATTGTGAATGTACACCACGTGTCTACTTGTGTATGTATTTTATATGTATAAGAAAAATGGAATCTTATTATGTAAAATGTTTGGCCTTTGAGAACTGGTCTTCGACACTGTAAGAATTCCTTCTAATCATTTAAAAAGTGTATATAGATTGCTAGTGGCTATTAAAATAAATGAATCTTGCATATTTACTCCTTATTTTAATTTCAACATCTACTAAACTATAGGAAACTTTAATAAAGACTAGCTGATTGAATGATAGTTTCCTTAATACAATATATAATTTACTAACATTTACTAATAAACGTTTTCATATTTGATTAATACAAACTTGAAGGTTCAAAATTTTCATGTGTGGTTCCAGGTCTTTTAGTGGTAATAAAATGTTTTATTTAAAATTACCTTCTGGGGGCTGGAGAGATGACTCAGTGGTCAAGAGTACTGACTGCTCTTGCAGAAGACCAGCTTTGAATTCTAGCACTCACATGGCAGCAAACAACCATCTGTAACTCTGGTTCCAAGGGATTCAGTGCTCTCTTCTGACCCCTGCAGGCACTGCGCGACATGAGCGCACTTATACACATGCAGACAGTATATTCTTACACATAAAATAAAAATATAATAAATAAAATATAAAATTACCTTCTGGTTGTGTCCTAGTGAGCAGAAAGTGAGAAAAGGAGTAATCATTATTTATTTGCATTTCTGACTATATTACTGCTGTGATTCTTTTTAAAAAATATTTTATTTATTATTTGTATATTATGTGTATGAATGTATTGCCTGCATGTAGGTAGATGAACCCATGTTGTGCAATACCCAAGGAGGTCAGCAGAGGGCATCACAGTCCCTGGAACTGGAGTTATGGACAGTTGTTAGCCAATGTGTGGTTGCTAGGAACTGAACCTGGTGTCTCTGGAAGAGCAGCAAGTGTTCTAAACTGCTGAGCCATCTCTCCAGTCCCCACTACTGTGATTCTTAACTAGCCTTTAGTAATATAAAAGGACACAGAACTTTAATCTCCATGAAAATTAATTGCCGACATACTCATTGATACTTGAAACATTGGATGTGTATGATATACTTAGATTTTATCATGGGTTAGATGCTGCTTTTGAAGATGAGAGTTTCCCTAAATATCCTATAAACTTCCTCTTCTTTGATGAACAGATTTTTAATTTTAGCTTTTATTAGACATAAGAACAATAATTTATACTTAGTTACACGGGTTATAAAATTGTTAATGTTGCTGCTATTGTGTCATAGGAAACATAACTTTGAGACTATAGGTACTGGAGTTCAGTCATGATCTGCCAAAGTTTGCTTTGTAGTATTGGATAGCATATTTCACTTAATTTCTTACAGTTTGGGACTCTGTAATGATCAATAGTTTATTTCTTACCTGGGACTACCCTTTAGTGTAGACTGATTGCAGATAGTAAATCAGAAATGTTAATTACCAGGTTAATCATCTTCATATTTTCATTTGCATCTGAAGATTATGAACTAGTCCTTGGTTCTGTTTATATTCACCTATTAACTTTATATGTGTTTTGATGTGTATCTGAAATTGACAAAGTGCACAGTAAGTCTGAGCTGTCTGAAGATTAGTTGAATATGAAACATTTTTCAAACACTTTTCCTACCTTTTAACTAGTTATTTTAATTTTGTTGTTACTAAATTGAATTCCTCAATTTATTTTTGTTTTGTTTTGTTGTTAAAATATAGTACAAATGAAACATTATACTTCTGTGTTCTTCTTTCTTAGTACCTTGTTTGTTTTACAGTGTTTTACTCTGTAGCCCAGGCTGTCCTTGAACTCATAGTGATCCTCTTGTGTCAGCCACTTGAGTGCTCAGATTACAAATGTTTGCCATCATGCCTGAATTTTCTTACTAGCTTTCCAAGTAATCTTGCAATCTGAAACAATATGATATTTTTATTTTTAATTAATTAATTTTTGTTGAGAATTTCATTTATGCGTATTGCCTTTGTATTTCCATCTGTTCGTCCTCTACCAACTCCTCCTGTGTGGTTCCACTCCCTCTTAATTGCTTGTCCCTTTCTGTCTGTGATTAGTACTGTAATATATGTTTTTACATATATATATATGTATATATATATATATAAATGCACAGAGTCCCTTTGCAGGTGCTCATGTACACCTACCTGTGTTTAGGTCTGCCCACTTTGGGTTAGATAACCTCTGAGAGACCTAGTTCCTAGAGAAAACTGATCCTCCCTCTCCATTTTTTGTCTGTAGCTCTTTATCTTTAGGCAGAACCCCATGGCATTACCCCTATCCATGTTGGCATATCAACTGGTTTTGTTGTTATATGCAGATCTCGTTAGATTGCCACATTGTGGAGATTTCAGTGGTGGAGTTTCCCTTTCATGTCTAGAATGCATTGACTAGCAGCCAGGTGTTTTGTTCCTGTGGCTCTTACGTTATTTGCTCTCTCTGCTTTCGGTGATGTTCCTTTAGACCAATTGCAGAACTTTGCAATACTGTTTTATCTGTTGGAAAAAGAAGCTTCTTTGATGAGTGGTAAGAGGCACATTTGTCTGTAAATATAAGGATTCATATTTAGAATACCGTAAGAAATTACATTGGTCTAGGGAAGGGCCTGAAATAGTTTTTTTCTCTAGTGCTTATGATCTCTCCAGCAATGGTTTTACTCAAGACCCATGCAAACTCAAGCAGACAAAAACCAAAAATAGAACTGGAAAAATGGATAGCAGACTCTAGTCTTCGCTCAAGAAATATTGGTAACTGGTTACTGTTGGATGAGGATGAGCTAATCTTCCTAGAGTGAGGGACACTGGATACGCTGACTAGACCTCATTGAATGAACCTGCATTTGAGAAACATTTGGGGATACTAATTTGACACAGTAGACCTTAACATAGATGAAAGAAGTTTGGATTCCAGTTGGGGGCCTGTGGAGAGGTGCTGGGGAAGGGCGTATAAAGATAAGACTAAGATTGAGACATTCTGTATGAAATACACAACAATTTTATAAAAAACAATATGAACCTTAAAATATCAATAAAATTTCACATGCCCTTATGTTTATTTGGACACACCTATCTAAGGAAATATATATTGATTGATTCATAGCTACATATATATGTTTTAAAATGGAAAATTGTGCACTTAACATTTGTATAATTCCAAAATGTCCCAATTTCTTCACTAAATTTTTCTTTCACATTTCTGATGTTTTGTGCATTTTGCTGACTCTCTTTGATTTGCTAACTTTCCTCTCTGAGTCTGAATTAAAGTCATCTTCCTGTGACTACAAAAATAAATGAGTAAATAAATAAATAAATAAATAAAGATAATGATCCTCATGAATATTGTTGCTGTGATTTATTTGCCAAGCCAATAAGTCCCATGTTCCTCTGCTACAGTTCAGTGTATCTTTGACTTTGTAGTTAAGATAACCTTAAATTTGAGTGTGTAATTTACTAAATAATGGGAATTACAACATCATGGTATCACATTAAATCAGGGAAATAATGACACCTCTTGATATTTTGTGAGGAGGAAATGGTATTTATAAGTGTTTTGGCTTCTTCATATGAATTTTTGTGAAATATTTAGTAATGTAGATTTTACAGCAAACTCCGCCCCCCAATTCTAAATAATCCTTCTGAGCATCCAGGCTGTGTTTATAGCTCTGTCAGTCTAGGCTCTTACCTCTATAGGAGTTCTGTCCAGACCCTGAAAGGGCAGTTTCAGAGCTCATGCCCTTTCTCCATTGCCATGCAGATGGTTTTTCCCAGGGGGGAAAATGTCTTTTTCTCTATTCTGTTTCCCAGGGCATGGACATAGGCCTTTTGCTTCTCTTTTGTAGGTCTGGCAACTACAGAAGGGCATCAGAATATAGAAATGGATAAAAAGACTGAATTCTGGTTAAGAGATGTGTACTGCATCTCTCAGAATTCACATCTAAGATCTTGCACAGGAGCTGTTCTCTTGACTCTCATTCTTCTCTTCTTGGCTCTTTACCTTTGTCACGCTCAAAGACCGAGTTCAGCTCCAATAAGTAAGATCTCCTTTGACATTTTTCTGGATATGGGTCAAGTCTGTCCTCTCCCCACTTCCCCCCATATGTGTTAGTTGTGTGTATGTTTTGATGTCTCTGTTCAGGTGCACATTTATGGGAGGTATATATTCACACATATGCCTGTGCACATGTGAATCATAGGACATCCTTGGTTAGGACATCATAGGTTAGCCTGGCTGGTTAATGAGTCCCAAAGACTGCCTGTGTCTTCCCCCTCAGCCCTTTGGATTTACAAGTGTGTACCAAATTGCCCAACTTTTTTTTATTTTTTATTTTTATTCTGGGAAGCAAACTTATCCTGATGTTTGTAAGACAAGCAGTCTATTCACTGATCCTTTTTCCAGCTCTGTGTCTAGTCTTAGGGAAGAATATTGGGCCTGCCTTTTCTCTGGCCTCAGTTGGCTGGTGTTCATCTAGTACCATATTTTCTTAGGGATGTTCCCACCCCAATGTACTGTATGTGTCTTGACTTCCACCGTGCTGGACTGAGACCACAATATCTCTTGGTGTATTTCCGAGTCATGTGTATCTAGTGTGCAGTGCACCCTTTTTATAGATTTTTTTTGGTGATGTCTTTTACTTTGTTTCGCTTTCTGCTGTAGCTTATTGGAAGTATCTATAATAGGCCCACATTTCTACTCTCAGTCTTCTTGGGAGACTGGAACCAATCATGTACATACCTATATCAGGTACACATATGTATACGTATGGAAAGCTGTCATTTTTAGAGCTCCTTGTTAAAAAGCAAGATGGAACAAAAGAAGATCATTTAAAAGTGAACTACCTGTGTTCAAAAACTGTGAACTTATAAAGCTGGTAATGTGACATTATTTCAAAAAAGCATCCATTCTCTCTTATTTTTCAATATGTTTTATTAGCATATGTTCGTATATAATATGGGTTTCATAAAGAAACTTTCCTACATACATATCATGTACTAGGACCATAATCACCTCATTGTCTCTTCTCTCTTCTCTTCACACCCATCTCCCAGGCCTCACTGCTGTTTTCATATTATACATACTTGTTTGATTTTGTGTATCTACATGAAATCTATGATTCACAAATGAAAGAAATCATGTATTTGCCTTTCTCAATGTAATTTCTTTTGCTGTGATCTTTAGTTGCTCTGTTTTCCTTCAAATGACATTTCATTCTTCTTTATGGCTGACTAAATCTCCTGTGTATAAACATAATATCACATTTTCTTTATCCATTCATCTATTGACTGTTACGTAGGCTGATGCTGTGTCTTGGCTACTGTAAATACTGGAGCAGTAAACATAGGTGTGCAAGAATCTTGGTGGTGTATAGATTTAGAGCCTTTTTATTATAAACCCAGGAACAGTACAGATAGGTCATTCGGTTAGTTAGTTTTTCTGATAAAATTTCATGCTGATTTTGGTACTGGCTAAACCAGTTTAGTAACATCTCCAGTGCATAAGGCCCCACCCTCCCATCCTAAACAGATGGAAAATGTGCAACATTATTAACTATCCAGGGCCATGGAAATTAAAACACCATTTAGCTCATATCTCACCCCAGTGAAAATAGCTGTTATTATTATATTTTAATAAGAATTAAAGAAGTTATAGTGACATAATGTTTTTAGCTAGATAGTACAAATTCAATTAGCATATCATATAATTAATTTTTTAATAAACTTTTGAGGAATATTTTTGTCATGAAAAAAATGGGTAAAAATATTTAGTGTACCCAAGGAATACCCACTTCCTCTCCCGTCCCTCTCCCCACTTCCTCTCCCGTCCCTCTCCCCCTTCCTCTTCCCTCTCCTTCCACTCCCCTCCCCCTTCTTCTTCTTGGTTGAAAACTACTTATTCATAAGTTTTTTTTTTTTTTTTAACTCTCCTTCTACAATAATGTATCTATGCCTTTTTGAGGAATTGTAGTGTAATTATTTTTATTCTACATTGTAAAGCTGTAATTGTTAGCTCAATTATACTAAGGTGTTAGAAGAAACAGACTGTTCCCGATGTGTTTTGGTAACATCAAAATGGAATCTACAGTAAATGTAATATGTTAGAACATAAGGCAATGTTCTAATAATTTTGTTTACATTTTTATTTATTCCTGGAACATCTCATTTAATTTTTAGATGAGGTGATTCAGGCACAGGATTTTACATGACCTGTTTCATTATGAAGGTTTATAAGCTGAAATTTGAAATTAGTTGTCTGGTTTTAGATTTGGTGTTTTTATTGAGGTAATTATGGCATTTTATAAAGTTGAATCAGTTATTTTTAATCTCTGGTTTTTATGTTTCTTTTGAATCAGTTCTTTTGCATTTAGCTATGAATTAGCTATTTGTATGTGTAATCACTTAATCATGAGACCATACTAATTTAAGTAAATAATAATAGTTCTGTTTTTTTTTGGAATCACATTATGATTTTAATGTATTCTAAAATTTAGTCCTTTTCTGCTAGTTTTATTCAATGTGGATACCAGTTACCTTTTACTTAATTTACTATATAGAAGTATGATATATTGCAAACATTGTTGATGGATTTGCTTTGTTTTCTTGCATAGTTTTGGGGCATTTAACTAAGAAATTTAAAAACTATTTATTGGTTCTCTAATAAGTAATAAAATAAAAAACAATTCTTACATATACACTGGACAAGTATGTGCAAACTTCAGCCTCCCTCGTTTTGCTTTGTTTTCACAAAGATTATAGAAAGCATTTTAAAACAAGCTTTTATTATGAGAAGCCTAAAGAATTAGAAACTATATTAATCTTTAAGTCATTTAATATTATTGGGGACTGCAGTTTGCAGAGATAAGACCCCACAACACATTGTACCTAGTCTATTACAACAAGAGGAAATGGGAGAGATACTTTGATAAGTGTTCTGCCAGTTTTAACCTTGAATGCTATTATGGAGTGGGCTGGGAAGGGGGGGGATGGTGCTATATCTGTTTCATTGGCTTAGACTTTTTCCTGCTGAGAGAAATCAATACTTTGAGGCGTTGCATGACAGAGAAATCACTTCAGAATTAAAGGTAGCTGTCACACACTGTCATTGGTTGACTTTTGTTTGCTGTTGGGGTTTTGAGGCTTTCATTTTTCTTAGTCTTTTTCAGAAGTCTAAGGTTTCTATAGATAGCATTTTTTAAATGAGCAGAAGTGAGGTGTTGTAGAGCTTCTTAATTTGCTGAAGCTTAAGGTGATTTCCTTTTAAGACAGCTTCAAGTGAGATGAGGAGTTTATAGTGGAAGTGATTTTGAGACAAATTGAGAAGTAATGCTTTTAAAAATGTTTGATAGAAGCCTTGATACCTAACTCAAAATGCATGATTCTGTTTATAGCAGTTAAAATGAAGGTGGAACTGTATGTTCTGATGTGGCATGAAATGCTGTAAACCACTAACTGTGGAGAACAACTGGCCAGAGGCAGTTCTCTTTATTTTCTGTGTCATTGCTCTATTTTTTGTCTCAAGGCAAGTATCTTTCCCTTAAACATCTTCAAGTTTTTACCACAAAACTTATAAAATAAATTCATGTATTAATTTTCAACACTAAATTAGAAAAAAATCTTCTGTTGTGTTTTGGAAATATTTTAAATCAAAAAACTTAAATGTATTTTATTTTCATTTTATAGTAAAATGCAAAGTTAGTGAAAATGAGTTTTATATCTTGTTTCTAATAAAAGATGTTATTCTAGAAGCTTAACACTTGAACTTTTGTATGGTTGACATCATTAATTTACCTAATCCTTTGATGTTGAATTTGTGAGAAGTCCTTTCCTTTCCAATTAGAATTCCTGTCTGCTCTGTTAAGATAGCCGTAGTTCTAAATCTAGTTCTCTCTTCCTGAGCCTCTTCCTTCCTCTTCCTTTCCTTTTTATGTTTGCAAGGAAATTGTGTTTTTTTTATTCGTTGTAGAATATGTTAAATTATTTCTTTTCTATTTTGTTCTTGTTGTTTTGAGATGGGGACTTTAGCATAGTCCTAGCTGATTTGGAACTCATTGTGTATACCAGGCTGACTTTAGAACCATTCTAATCCTCCTATTTCTATGTCCCTAGTGCTATAGTTTCAGACTCTTTCCATCAGGATTGGCACTCTGGTGGGTTTTTTTTATATTAATAACTTATAGATCTTTCCTTTTTTTTGTTCTTGAACATTCTGTTTTTGTTAATTTTGTAGATATTGTCAAAGAACCAATTTGTGGTTTTATTGATTTTTTTTTCTATGAAAAATTTTGGAATTTCAAAAATAATTTTCAAGTTAAAAAAGAATTGAAAATGTAATATATGCATACAGGATAAAGCTGATTTTTCCTCTCAACATCCATTGATTGCCTGTATCTAGTCATTTAGAGGTGAGGCTTTGTGAAATTTCCCCTGTCCATGTTGGCATATCAACTGGTGTTGTCATTACACAAGTCTTGTTTAGGCAGCCATGTTGTTGACATTTTATGGGTGAAAATTCTCGATCATGTCTCACAGCATGCATAATGATCCTCTGGCTTTTATGATCTTTCTAATCCTTTTCCTTTGTTTCCTGAGCCTAAGGGTTGTATTATAGATGTATCAACTTGGTTGAGCACTCCATTGTTACTTATTGTCTGCATTTAGGCCAGTTGTAGATCTCTGTAACAGTCTCTATCTACTGCAAAGAGATTCCTAGGGGTGAGAGCTATGTTTCTCTGTGGATAGAGGGATAAGTATTAGAATGCAATTAGAAATTACATTGCTTTAGGGAAAATGACGTCTTCAACCACAAGTAGTTGGTAGGTTTATAGATTTAGATAAGAATTTACTCCTTTTGTATGGATCTTAAGTCTAATTAGACTGCTGTTGGTTACCCCTAAGATAATAATGCCACTATTGCACCACTGTAGCTATCTTGTCAGGTCAGTCTTTGTAGGAGTTCATAGGCTTTGCAGCTTAGAAGATTTGATTGCTTTTCTCCATTGAAAGCTTACATTACATACTCAGTACTAAAAGTGCTAGGCCTCAGGGAGGATGCTTCCATGTCAGTTCCCACTTGATTCCTCCAGGTCCTATATCCAAAGATCTTGGTGTCTTCAGCAATAGGGTCTTACCTTTATGTTTTGGGAGACAACCAAGGGCAATTTCAAGAGCCTACATTGTTTTGAGAGTCCGTTGGGCTACCCTGACCAATTCCCATGCTTTGCACTGAGATTGTTGTTAATAGTCTATGGTGCTTTGGGGGAACATTGCCAGCTCATGTGGTATAACTCCACGTAAAACACACACACACACACACACACACACACACACACGTATTTTTTTTCTTTAAAATTTGTCTTGATTTTATGTGTGTGAATGTTTTGTCTGCATGTATGTAGGTGTACCACATGAATGCAGTGCCTGTGGAGGCCAGGAAAGGGTGTTGGATCCACTGCAACAGTAGTTATAGATGGTTGTTAACCACCATGTGGTTGTGGGAAACTGAATCTGGATCCTCTGCAAGAGCAGCCAGTACTTTTAACCATTAAGCCACCTCTCCAGCCCTTATAATATGTACTTTTAAGTAAGATTTGTTTCTTCTCTCTCTCCTCCTGTTTAACCTCTTTGCACCTCTTCAGTTACAGTTCTCCCTTCACTTTTCTCCTTTCCCCATTCATAGCACCTCTGTCCTACTACCCTCTCTCTAGAGGGGTCTTTCTGAGTCTGGGTTACCTGACTTACCATATCATCTTCCAGTTCCTTATGTTGGCCCTCAGAGTTCATGATTTAGTTTTTCTTTACAGCTGAACAAAATTTAGTGTGTGTATACACCTGTTTTCATTGTCTATTCATCAGCTGAGAACATTTAAGTTGTTTCCATTTCCTAGCTATTGTGAATAGAATGGCAATGAAATCACTTAACAAGTATCTCTGTGAGACTAATGAGTCCTTGCGGTATATGTCAAGGAGTGGGTCATATGGTAGATCTGCTCTTAGCTTTTATAGAACTTTCCATACTGTTTCCCCTAGTAGCTGCACCAGTTTACAATTCCACCCAGAGAATCCTGGTTCCCTTTCCTTACACTGTCGCCAGGATTTGTTGTCAGGTGTTTTCTTGATCTTAGCCCTTCTGACTGAAATAAGATGAAATCTCAAAGTAGTTTTAATTCGCATTTCCCTAATTGCCTAGGATGTTGAACATTTTTAAAAGCTATTTCTTATTATTGTGAACTCTTTCTTCAGATCTGTAGCCTATTTTTTTAATTATTCTTAAAAGCATTTTATTTATTATTTTTATTTTCTAAGTATGAGTGCATTGTCTAGATGTATTTAAATGTTTGAGTGTCATGCAATGCCTGTGGAGATCAGAGGATGGTGTCGAATTCCCTGGAACTGGAGTTATGGGCAGTTGTAAGCTACCATGTAGGTATTGGGAATTGAACCCAGGTCCTCTGCAAGAGTAGCTAGCCCATGCTTTTAACCACTGAGCCATCTCTCCAAACCTGTAGCCTATTTTTTAATGGAGTCATCTGTTTTCTTAACTCTCTTTTATTCGTTCTTTGTATATTATGGCTATTAATTCTTTATTAGATGTGTACTTGTATTCTCAGATTCTCTCTTACTCTGTGGGCTTCTTCTTGACTGGGTTGTTTTCTTTGCTGTACAGAAGCTTTTTCGTTTTAGAGGTACTGTTTGTTCCTTAGCATATGCAGTCCTATTCTGAAAGTCCTTCCCTGTACTCAGATCTTGAGCATACTGCCTGTTTCTAGCAGTTTCAGTACATTGTCATCTTTCATCTATTTGGAGTCATCTTGATATATTTTGTTCAGATATGGGTCTAATTTCAATTTTTACATGTGGACATCCAGTTTTCCCAGCTCTGTTCCTTGAAGATGCTGTCTTCCCTCCAGTGTGTATTTTTGACATCTTTGTCAAATGTTAGATGACTATAATTATGTGCATTCATACTTGGGTCTCCTATTTTGTTCCATTGTTATAAAGTGTCTGTTTTTGTCCAGCGCCATGTTGATTTTATTATTGTTGTTCTGTAATATCATTGAAATCTGGTAATGTAATCCTTCAACATCATTCTTTTTGCTCAGGATTATATTGCTGTCTGAGGTCTTCTGTTTTTTCTGTTGATTATGAGGATAGTTTTTCTTATATTTCTGTGAGGACTGTCATGGGAATTTTGATTAAAATCTGTAAATTGTGTTTGGTAGGATGGGCCTTTCCACAGTATTAATTCTGCCAATCCATAAGCATGGCAGTTGGGGGGTGTATTTCCATCTTCTAGTGTTTTTCTCTATCTCTTTAGAGATTTAAAATTTTTCATTGTGGAAATCTTGCAACTCCCTGGTTAGCTTTATTCCTAATTTTTTTTTTTTTTGAGACAATTGAGAATGGGAGTGTTTCCATGATCTCTTTCTCAGGATGCTTGTTTTTGATATATAGAAAGGCTTCTGATGCTGATTTTTATATTCTGCCGCTTTGATCATTTCTAAGTTTCTGTTGAAATTTTGGGATCTCTTATGTATAATATCATATCATCTGTAAGTACAGATAGTTTGACTTCCTCTTTTCCTA
Organism: Eospalax fontanierii; assembly: GCA_035773235.1. NCBI lineage: Eukaryota > Metazoa > Chordata > Mammalia > Rodentia > Spalacidae > Eospalax > Eospalax fontanierii. Next base: position 35,152,923 of record CM069548.1, on the reverse strand, counting down.
TTTGTATTCTTTTAATTTCTCTTATCTTATTACTCTAGTTAGTGCTTCAAGTACTGTATTGAAAAGGAATGTGGATAGTGGAAAGCCCTGTCTCATTCTTGATTTTAATGGCATTGCTTCAAGGCTTCTGCATTTGGAATGATGTTGGCTGTGGATTTGTTATATGTAGCCTTTATTATGTTGAGGTATGTTCCCTCTAGTCCTATTCTTTCTAGGACTTCTGTTATGAAAAACATGTTTCATTTTGTCAAATTTTATCTGTTGAGATTATCAGATGATTTTTGTCTTTAAGTCCATTTATCTGATTGATTATATTTGTCAACTTATATATATATATATATATATATATATATATATATATATATATATATAGAATTATCCCTGCATCTCTGGAATAGAACCAAATTCGATTGTGTTGGGTGGTCTTTTTGATATATTCCTATTTGGTTTTCAGATACTTTATTGAGAATTTTTGCTCCTGTGTTCATTAGGTTTATTCACTTGTAGTTTTCTTTTGTTGTTGTTGTGGTGGTGGTAGTGGTGTGTTTATCTGGTTTTGGTAATAGAATAATATTGACTTCATAGAAGGAATATAGAATTACTCCCTCTATTTATATTTTTGAATAAATTAAGCAGTATTGGTTTTAGTTCTTTAAAACTCTGGTAGAATTCTACTGTGAATCTATCTGGACCTGGGCTTGTTTTAGTCTGAAGGCTTTAAAAAATTATTGTTTCAATATCCTTATTTATTCTGAGTCTGTTTAAGTTGTTGATATCTTCTTGCAAATGGTAAATAGTGAAGTTGGATAGAACCATGAAATCTCTCTGACAGAATTTAGATACAACATTGTTTCTGCTTCTTCCTTTCAGAAGCCAATGTAGAAACTAAAATTACAAGGTCATTCTAATTGTTCTTTTGTTCAGTTATTATTTAGTCTTTTTTCTATATGTATCAATTTCTTCTAAGAAGTAAGTTTGTTATTCTGTTTTTATTTTTAATTCCATAGTAAGGAATCTTAGGTTTCCTTTACCATAGTGAAATATAATTGATTTAGTTCCCAAGATGATGATTTCTTTTGCTTTTACTTTCAGATATTTCTGTACTCATGTTGTGATATCACATTCTCTTAATTTGTATGACACTAACGTTGAAAGACAGAAATGATGTAAAGTAAGAGTTTCTGTCACAAATAATAGTGAATGGAAATTGTAGAGGTTATCCTTTCTTCCTTTCTTTCACATGCCCTCAATACCAGTTTCAGTTGTATTTTGGGGTAGGATTTCTTAGGATACCTTCATTCAACCTTTAAATGCATGTATGCACACACACACACCCCAGTGTTTTTACAAGACAAATATTCTTCATTTGTACAAAGTACTTGCCTTTGAATGACAGAAGTTATTACTGGTATTTATTAAGAACATCTCCAATTTATACTATCGAGATTTTTTTTTTTAAGACCAGATACAAGTTCATTATATCTTTCAAAAACATTCTTATTTGGTTTCCCTTTATCATGTTTTAAGGTGATTCTCATGTTTCACAAAGAGACAGAGATTGATAATCAGGAAAGAATAGTCCTTTAATGTGATTTATATCTATAGATTTTGTGTCAGATATGAAAAGTTGCTTTTCAAATTGTAAAGGAAGATCCATTAAAGAGCACTTTAAACCATTTTACTATTTAGCTTACCTTGAGTCCTTGTTTTTAGAAATGACTTTTCAGCATCTTTGATAGGCCAGGAAACGTTTTATAAAATATAGTTTTATAAAGTTAAATTGTTCTATGTATAAAAAGTAGAAATAATAGTTACTTAGTAACTCCTTTTAATATTTTTAGTAATGTTTAACATGAAGATATGTGATGTTTCATGGTTCTACAGAGTTGATTGATTTCCTAAATTCCACCTATAATTTGAATTTCCTTTCATCAGGTAAAGTTACTAAAAGGCATATTTGGATATAGTAAGCAATAATGGTTATAAAGACCTACCTTTTTTATACTGTTCCCTTTATGTATCAGTTAGGTTGAAGATGAAGTACCCTGTCATCTAAGTGCTTCTTAGGTCTTGCAAGAATCTGAAAATGCTGTATCTCAACTGACATTTCATTAAAATGCAGTAATTCTCTGTCTTCACGTAAGGTACTTTAGGTATTTTAAGTCTCTCAAACATTTGAAAATACTTTTCTTTCTTTCTTTCTTTTTTTTTAAATCAAATTTTTCAGAAGCATATTTTCTGTAGCTTCTTTGGCACTCTCTTCTAGTAAATGTGTAGATGGAGTTTGGCATTTGCATTTGATTTGGGTTAATCTAGTTCCTAATATGACTTTATTTCTTTACATCAGTACTTATGTAATATGGAATAATATATTTTCACCTGTATTTTATATTTATTTTTATTCTACAGTAATAAATTTAGGAGTAGTCAGATACAGATGAGTTATTTAGTTCCCAAGATGATTATTACATTCAGATATTTTTGTATTCATGTTTGATGTTGATACCTAGTTTATATGAAACTTACAGTAAAAGTGACATCATGAAGAAGCTCTGCCTGAAAGAAAGTCCAATCAACACATATCTTTGAGCTTACACTTAAGTGATTCTAGTGTTCTTCCATAGATTGCCCAGAATCTTTGAAGGACAGGTTCTTGTGTTTTAAAAGTATTTTATTTTTAATGCTTTTATCATATGTTACTAATATATAGTAAGTTTTAGTATGGGGTTTTAATATATGCATAGAATGTATTTTGATCATAGTAACCCCGCATTACCCTCTTGTGTTCTCCCTCTCATGATTTTTTTTCTTCCTCTTCCCAAGTAGGTGCTTTTTTCTTCTGTGTCCTGGTCTGTCTGCTTCTCTCTCTCTCTCTCTCTCTCTCTCTCTCTGTCCATCCCTCCCTCCCTTTTTCCCTCCCTCCCTCCCTCTCTCCCTCCCTCATCCAGTGACTTTCTCGGGGGTTGTTTATTGGAGCATGTGTAAAGAGTGAGGGGTTGTTTTTGGGAATATGGGCATCTTTCTAGTAAGTGTACCACAGAAGTCTGTGTCTGTCCCTCCTATAGCAACCGTGAACTGCTACCTGATCATCAGATAGAGGAGCAGCCTTATGAGGCCCTCCTCAGCAGGATGTTGAAGGGTTCAGTCTTGTACAAGTAGTCGCAGCTGCTAAGTTCAAGAGTGTAACAGCCATGTCAGGCCTAAAATACAGGGTTTCACAATACGCTATCCCTCCTGGCTCTTAAATTCCTTCTGTTCTCTCTTCCATGATGCTTCCTGTGCTGTGGAATGGGTGATGTAGTTGTCCCCTTTGTGACCAAGCATTCAACAGTAACATATCCTTAAATGCTAGATTCTTAGAACTAATGTAATCATTTAAATCATTTCGCAGATTTAAACTTAAGAATATTTAAGCCTAAGGAAATAAGTTAGGGAGCTACACAGTACTGTCAAGACACAGCCGGTAACGGTGTAATCTGGTTTTTGTTTTGCTTCTTTGTGGTCATTCATATGAAAACATTTTGCTTCTTAAGTGACTTTTTTTTCTCTTCTCATTCTGAATTTTATAATTTCTTTAAAATGCTTTTATGTGCATTTTGTATTTGAGTCAAACTGTATTGCTTTTCTATGTTTTTCTCTTGTAATTATGCTTTAAAAGTTCATTTTATTCCCACCTATGAATGACTTACCTTCTCAAATCCATTCCTATATCCTGCAGAGTGCCTAAATATAGGTAATTTTTAATGTCATATTTTTATTCTTTGAGAATTTCATATGTTGATCATATTCACCCCAACTCTTTCACCTGACTCCTCCAAGATCTACCCCTTAGCTACTAATTTGATCCAAACTTTGTGTCCTCATTTAAATGGAATAACCCATGGAGTCCAGTCTGTGCTGCCCACCTTTCTACTCAGGAGTGTGCGGCCCTTCACTGGAGTGAAGTCAATCTAAAAGGGGCCATGCCCTTCAAGAACACTGACTTTCCTTTCCCCATAAGCCATCAGCTGTCAGTAGCTCCTCAGCTGGGGAATCTCATGAGTCCCTCCTTCCTCTATGCCAGAATGTTGACTGGCTTGATTTTCTGCAGGCCTCATGTGGGGAACCACAACTCTGGTGAATCCATGAGCTCAGCAGTCCTGTTTTGTCCATGTCCAGAAGATGCTGTTTTGGTTCAGTCCTCTCCGGTCTCTGACTCTTATAGTCTTCCATAATAGTCCTGAGTTTTGGTGGAGTGTGATATTTGTCCCATTTGTGGCATAGCATTCTACTGATACTTGTTCTCTACACTTTGGTCAATTGTGAGTTTCTGTTCACCACTTTCCACTGCACATAGAAACTCCGTAGGTTAGGTTGGAAAGCAGTGCTAATCTATGGGTAGAGAGATACAGATTTAGAGAATAGTTTGTTACTATTAGTAGTAACTTCACCCTTGGGACCAGTGAGCTCTCCAACATGAATTCGTGGCCAGATTCACAGTACCAGACTTACATTTCCTCCTGTGATGCAGGCCTCAAATCCAATCAGAAAGCAGTTTGTTACCCCATAACAGTCATGCCCATAGCATTCATGCCTTTTTGTACCCATAGGCATAGCTTGTAATGTTACCATGATTGTAAGTCATAGGATTGCCAGCTAGGTAAGACTGTTTTTGACTTTTGTCACCTATCAGCGTACATAGCACCTTTTGGTACTATGAAACATAGCCAGAAGGGAGGAAGCCTGTCAGTTCCAACCTGATTTCCCCATGCCCTATGACCAAAGTGTGTGGGATTTTCAGCAGTAGGATCTTACCATCGACTTTTCATCAGCATCCAAGAGCACTGGCAATAGACTGTATTGTTTTGGGGGTCTCTGGGACACCCTGACCAGAGGTCAGAGGTTGAAAACATTATCTCCTGTGTAGAGTAACTCCAATTAAACTTTTTTATATGAAAAAATATATGAGAAGCTTAAAATAAAATAGTACGTTTCTCTTATGACTTTTTCAAACATCTTTACTGTTCATTCCTTCCCCACCTCCTCCTCTGTCCTGCCCTTCTATCCCTCTCTACCTATCCTCCCTCCCCATATCCTCCTGTCCTTCTTAGATCTATCCCTCTCTACCTATCCTCCCTCCCCATATCCTCCTGTCCTTCTTAGATCTATCCCTCTCTACCTATCCTCCCTCCCCATATCCTCCTGTCCTTAGATCTATCCCTCTCTACCTATCCTCCCTCCCCATATCTTCCTGTCCTTCTTAGATCTATCCCTCTCTACCTATCCTCCCTTCCCATATTCTCCTGTCCCTTCTTGCATCATTTTTTAAAGGATTCATTTGTTGTTGAAGTTCATGATTCCATAATAAATACTCTTTTTCTCTAATTGTCATAGTTCTGATATATTTTAGTTTTAGCTTGTTCTTCAGATCACCCTCACCTTCCACCCCAGTGAGATAGAGAACTTTCAGTGCTCCTGGAGGTTTTACTAGTTCTTCTATACTCAGAGAAGGTGGAGTGAATGATCTACTCAAACTCTCAACTTTCTACCTAATATAGGAATTATATCAAGCAAGCTTCCCTGGGCCAATTCGTCATTGTGGGTGTGGTCTAGGACAGTCAGGATCTTTCTTTGTTGCTGGTGATGTGGTGGAAGTTGCATGTAACTGCAATCTGTTCTAGACTCCCACTATCCGTATAGTAGGAGAGGCAAACATAAATATATGTATCACATATATAAATGGTGGCATGTCTTCCAATCAAATGCAGGCTATTTATGAGAGAGAGAGAGAGAGAGAGAGAGAGAGAGAGAGAGAGAGAAAGAATATATGAAGAATATGAATATGCATATACTTAAATTTTAATCCAATAGTAGAGTTTTGGCATGGTATCTGATTCTATACTTTTAATCTCACAGGTGAATTAGTTTTGTATAGGTAGAATTTAAGAGACTAAATTCTTCATTTCAGAGATCTAGAAATAGCACAATTTACTGTTTTCAGCCATGTTTGCCTTTGGTCCAGGCCTTTTCAGTGGCCTCAGAACTCACCTTTTTTCTTCAGTAATCTTGTCTCATTATAGCTCATTCCCTTTCAGCTATCTTGATCATATTAACATGGAACTTGGTCCCTTACTAATGTACTCAAAAATTTTTTCAAGGCATTTGAATAAAACCTGAACTCACTATGCTCACATAGTACAAATGATGTCTCCAAATCCTTTACTGCCTACTTCACTCTGACTGCAATGCAGGGCCCAGCATTTACCTGTCTGGTTGCTCATCATTGATAAGATTTAACTGTCAACAGCTCTGAGTTTTTTTATTTTTGATTTTAAGGAAGTAAGTTAATCAGTGTGTTTAATGAGGGATCTAAAACTGGCATTACAGTTTTGGTTTCTTTGATTCATGCTAAAGATTATTTAATGATATATTTGGGGCTTTTTTTACTTTTATTTTTATAGTTAATTAGTAAGTTTTTTTCCCCCCCCATTCTAGTCATTGTGTGCCCAGTACTCTGCAGACAAACGAGAAGAGGAAAAGATGTGTGATCATTTAATAAGAGCAGCTAAATACCGAGACCATGTGACAGCAACTCAACTAATCCAGAAAATTATCAACCTTCTCACAGACAAGCATGGAGCCTGGGGAAATTCTGCAGTGAGGTAAAACAATGCTTTTGGTGTGGGCCTCTCATCCTCTTTAGATGACGTAGCTTTAAACACATGACTCTGATATGATCCAGGCTAAGAGAAGAACAGAATAATTAAATTTGTATTTATCTTTACTATGGCTTTAAATCAATGGAGGGGAAATCCATATGGGTACCTTTCTTGATCTTTCTGGATGCTTCACTTCCTTCAAGTTATTTTTAAAAGAATTTTTGTGTATTTACTCATTTTGAAGTGAATTGCTGGATACCTCATAGCATCTCCTCAAATATAATATTCCTTTTAAAACCATTCCTACTTTACACTTCTGAGTTTTTAGGACATAAGTTGAAAGTGTAATAAACTTTCTTGAATCATGTTGCAAATTATAGAATTATGATAAAATTTATTCAGTGCTTTCATAAAATTTTACTTAATATTTACCTCCGATTCAGATTACCAACCTGAACTCTTAATTTTAATATTTTTCTCTAGAAACAAAATAATACAATTTTTAGAACTATGGAACTTAAATAATTTATTCTTCTTGGACTATTTTATGATATACATCTTAGAACTATGTTTTGACTCATGCAATGTTAAGGAAAAAGATTTTATTTTAATCCATTTACAGTTACATTTTAATTCTTCATTTCTGTATAACTTATTCTAGAAGACAAAAGATGAAAGTAGTAAATAACATACTGTAAATGTGTACTTTTATTACAGCACTTATGCTTTAATTAACTTATGTATCTCATAAACATAGAATTCTAGTTTATGAATTTTTCTGTAAATTTAAGTAATTTTGATATTTTTGAATGTTAGTTGAAATTTTTGAATTAAAGGCCACTTTTAAGTTGATTTATAATGCAAGTGTTCATTAATATAGAAGAGAAGAGGTATATTTCATGATTATTACAATGAATATTTACCTATAATCAGTTGTATTTTAGATATATAACTTTTGGTTTCAGGTATTGGAGGCCAACTGTTTGAAGGTAAAATATGATAGGAATCATGTTTTTTGTTTCAAAATCATTTTTGAACTGATATTATGTGGGATAATGATCATGAAGACTATATCCTGGTTTAGTGAGCTTTGATGCTTTATAACGTTAAAAAACCTGGGGGGCGGGCAGTGGGGAGGCAGAGAGAGAGATTGAGATCGAGATCAACAACGGTTTTAGAGTTTTGTTGTGCTTTAATGCTACACATTAAGTAAGGTCATTTTGATACCAAATACCTAGTAAATCAAGATATTCTTTGATGTACTGCACATAGTATGAACTAAATGTGAATTCATTGAATTTTTTTTAAACCTTCGAGTTGTCTGATTTTTAAATTTAAAAAATATTTTTTGGTAACTTGTACTAAATATTTTATGTGTCAGTCAGTTTTATAAAGAAACAAAAATACTTTGTAATGACAGCTAGTTATTTATATCATGGAGCATACCTACACTATCAGAGTGAAAACGTATTTCTGAAGTGATTTCACTATAATAAAATATCTGGAAAAGATAAATGAACTGTGAAATGTATTTATCTGAAATAGTGTTTCTCAGATGCATCAACTCTGTAATACACAACTAAACATTATTAAATTCTCAAATTTTAATATTTCTGAAAATCCAAAGAAACAAACATTTTCTAAAAAGTCTTTTCTTCTCAAATGAGAATAGCTGGTATATTTTTGGCTTTTGAATAAATGTATTTAAATTCAGTCCAATAATAAAGAATGTAATTAAAAATAAAATTAATGTGAATTAATAATTGATATTTTTCTCTCCAAACCTTGTAACTTTCATTTTCTTCAAGACAGGGTGTAGCCAAATTACATTGCTTAACCATGTTGATTTTTCTTTGTCATTGTATTCAGTTCTGTGCCACATTCAACTGTCACATACTTAGAATACTCGCTTGTGCTCTTAACTATCTTAACACTCTGCCTTTCATGAGTAATTCTCATTATAGTGAATTTGTATATGGTGATGTTCCTTTTTAGCTATGTAAGCAAGTGTAGTTGACAAAAGGTATGTTGGCACATCGTTCTTTGACAGTATGTAACTGTTCTCTGATTTCCCTTGTATAAAGCTTGCATAATCAGCTTGTAAGTTATGGACATG